>OZ010659.1:1100437-6866093 GCA_963932335.1 Andrena marginata | reverse complement strand
AACAATTATATTTCTGGATTATATCCTCATCAATAAATTTAAATATATTATTATAATTAGAGTAATAACTAAAATTTCAATATTCCCATTCCATTACTGATTTAACATAATTATAAAATCAATTAATTACCCAAACTTAAGAATATTAATAACTCAATTCATTCACTATGAATTAAATCAATTCATACTATTAATAATTAATTCATATTATCGGATCTTTCTTCCCGTACGTTACGTCGGGAAGAAGGTCCGATACTATGAATTAATTAGCAAAATATAAGTCAGTGATTCTCAACCGGTGTTTTGGTGGGAGGTCGCCACAGTTATTCTTAGTTGGCGATGTTTAGCACTTATTTACTCCAATTATTAAGTTAGAATTCTATTCTGAAATACCTATTTTTAATCAAGTACCTATTATTATACCTAATACCCATTTCTTTGCCTTATTAAATTTACTCCTCTTATATGGGAGGGGGGTCGCAGGTTATTTGAGTATTATAAAAGAGGATCGCGACTCAAAAAAGGTTGGGAAACACTAGTATAAGTAAAAAACGCTTCCTGAGAAATCTCCCAAAGAAAGAATTTAATGCAAGTGAAAATAATGTTATTTGCGTTGGTACATTAATATCTATCCAAGCAGAATGTAAGAAGAATCGGTAGATCCAAGTTCCAATCGAAGGAATTCCTACGCGACTGAAACACTCGAACGTTGAAGAATTATCGCCGCAGCGAGGAAGCCGAACACCCAGTCAACAGACAGAAAAACAGAGGCAGGCTGATGAAATACGAGGGAGCGGCTGATACGCTGCGAAAAAAAAAAGCCAGGGGGATACATCGAAAGATTCGTTTTTACCGCGAAGCAACGACCAATCAGCAAGTTAACCATGATGGCACGGGTGCGGGAATAGTGGAAGCCATTCGTCTTGTCGTCGCCACGGGCATTATCATATTTCCCAGGCACCGTCAGGACGGTGGAGTCACCCTAAACCGTGGGCTGCCTTGGCTTGGCCCCCTCCTTGCTCCTTTACGCACCAATAGTGCCGTCTAAGTGGATAAATCTCTTCTGAACCAATTTCGTAAAGTTTCATTTGCATCGAAGGTAGATCGGCGGAATTTGATTTCGTGGCTTCGTAAACAACTCTTAGGTCCCCTGCAACTCCTTGGATAGTTCACCGCCCGGTAAACTCGTTACGAGTTACCCAGAGTGGATTTCGGCGAAGATTATAGACACGTAGGAATATGTGCTGCGCAGGAATCATGTTTACTACCTTTCCAGTGGCACCGAAAATTGGTTTACGTCACTATTTATGCGAGAACACGCTGGACGCATATGTATAAATTATCAGGTTGCTAGATCAAAGAAGATGGAGCGCTATAAGCGGGCGAGAAGAGTAGCTGGCAGCATTCTGAAAGACAATTCCCTCGGCCAAAGATGGAAACCTACTTAGCGATGGAATTCGGGCGAAGAAGAATATAGATTGGATTTAAAATGGGATACTGTTGCAAGTTGTTCCACACTTGGGAGCCAGATAAGCGGAAAGGGAAGAGGAGACGAAAGGATGGACGAGGAGAGAAACTTATCCGCTGGTCTCACAATTCCGCTCACGAAAGGACCTTGGGAAAACGAAACTGAATCCCTCTATTTACGCTCGCAACTTTTACCACCACGTATAGACGGTGCTACTCTCGGGCTTCCTCGCAGGGCTATCTGAGTAATAATCATAATTCGCCGGCTATTGTTTCACAGATAATTAAGTTCTTGCCCCTCGCGTACGAAGCACGCCGGCGGCCAGTGCTCCTATACGCCGCGCTGGCGTCTTTGCCAATTCGAAGAAAAACCATTTGCCGTCCTGATTCGGATAGAATGGAACTCGTGTTACAAGCAGCAAGGCATTAGGAACTCCTTACAAACAAGACCCTAGCTTCGGAAATTATAGCACCGAGGCAAGATTTAATCGCGTATCGATTCTCTTCTACTTCGTTAGTAACGCACACTCGTGTCCTCTATAGTTACACAGAAAATAGGTATCCTCTCTTATTATTTAATATGCAAAGTGCGCAATTTTTGTGTGAGGAAATAACAGGGTTGTATTAAAAGATTTAAGATGCGTAGAAAAATTGATTGTTTATGATTTTATCCAAACACTATATTTTATTTCTGTGCTACTACATTTTGTCCGTTTTTAGTAAACTACTTCTTCATTTTCCCAAAAATGGGCACCTAAGAACGTTGGCCACCTGGGCCTTTTCCCTTAAATCCGCATAAAAGATATAAAAGTTTGTTCGTATATTGAAATATTATATTATTTATTACGTTGGGTGTTGGCCTCTTTTACAAACACATAATTACCTGCAATATTCATAGCATGTCTTCTTGAGAAATAATTCTTCCCGAGATAAAACACCCTCTTTGGCATCAAATGTTTCAAAGTTTCAAAATTTGAGGAGTCCTTGTAGAAAGCACCGTAAGTGCCCAATTTAAAAAAATTATTTTTTGTCGGAAATTGTTCTACATGCCAATGGTGATACCTACTATAATACAGAATATAATTTTTGACACTACAGTGTTTTCTACAAGTACTCTTTATTTGTCCCCAAATTTTGGAAATTATCGCATGAATCGGTTCATAAGTATTACCACTCCCAACAGTGCAGGCTTTTTTTGTTGGCTTTGGTAGATCATTCTTCCTTAAAATGATCATGGTGAGGAGACTACAGTTAACTCTACCAGACAATTTCGTGTAGAGGAAGCCTAGTTTCGTGAAGTTATCCACCATAAATAATAAAATTGCAGTCTGCGAGCATAAACCTGTCGTGTTCTGTGTCAATGTCCTCCAGCTATTGGGCAAGTCACCAGATACCAAAGTGTGTCACTCGATTTTCCACCATACCATGTCATTCGATCAGTCAGCATTTCTGTTCTTAGGCCTAGTCATTTTCATATCTCACTGAATTGTTTCTATGTGTTTTATAACTGTTCCTCGTTTCTTCGGTTTTCGTCCTAATTATTTTCTTCCTATATCTTCGTCCTTGCTTGGTAATGCTTCCCCTAATTCTCAGTAACTTCCATAACGTCTAAAAATGCTTTTACTTCCTCTCATCTAATAATCACCTTAAGCAAATAATGCATTGCCATTTTATAATTAATCTGACTTTGTAACACTCTTTGTACGTTAGTACCTAGCATAAACAGCCTTCTCCATACTTTTGAAAAAATATAATCGCATTCCCCCTAACAATCTCTCTGAAATATTAGAATTATTTAAGTCAATAATTGTAAAAGGTATTTTCGAGTAACCTCTGCGCTAACGGTTTGTGATTAATTATAAAAGCCCAAAGTTTTAACGAATGATCTTCCTCTGCAACATCCACGTACGAAAAACCCATAAATACCCATCACTCTGTTCTCCTGGACCACATTTATTCCTCGATTTCATATTTCATAAACACCACACTTACGCTTAGCGCAGTAAATTTCCCACACACTTACAATTAAGTAAGTATTAATTAAGCTACATTAAACTGCAAACAGAGTGCTTATTTTCACACCCGAGGGACGTGGTATACTTTCCCCGATTCAGCCGCAAATACCTGCGGAAAGTAATTATTGATGAATAACGTTTGCCAATGCATCCGCGCAACTGCCATCGCGCCAAATGACATCCGTCGAAAAATACGCCAGCTGCAGCTGGCACTTAGAATAGATCAATATTGATTTCCTATTCGTATTATTTCGAAATATCGGGAACAACTGCGGGGCTGGCGTGTCGCGAAGAGCGTGGGAGTGGAAGATTCGATCAAGTTTGCAGCTGCAGCAACAGTAAGAGGAAGCCCGCCGACAGGGGTGTACGAGCGAGGCTGGCTATCCGCCACGCGTACACTCCTCCGTCACGCCCTCACCCTCCCCCTCCCTACTCCGGTTAAATTACGCTAGATATCTGCATACAAAACGGCCCGAGAAAATTAAAAACACAAACAGCGAGCCGGGCCACGTTGAAACCCTCGCCCTCGCCCCTCACGCCCCCGTACCCCCCCTTCTCCTCTTCCCCTCATCGGCCTGTCTCTTTCCCGGTCCCGCCTGTGCACCGAACTGCAGTTTCCCCTGGAGCGGTAGCGACGCTATCGCGTTATAGCGTCACGCCACCAATCTTGTAAATTGCCTTCCGCTGAGAGTAGACATCATAAGTTTTTTGGTAATCAAATGATTCATCGGGGCCGAGCAGCGACGAAGATAGCGGCAACGTTCGACACAGCTTCAGGAAAGAGCGATTCGTTGTTCTCGCGCCTCTTACGACTAGGCGTTCCACTAAAGCTCGTAAACTCGCTTCTCCCTCCCCCGTTTTCTATGTCCCTCTCTCTCACCCACTCTCTCTCTCTCTCTCTCTCTCTCTCTCTCTTCCTCGCCACCCTTGACCGTTTACGCGCGAAGAAGTTGGAAGAGGGCATGCGCGCACGAGCACGACCCCCCGTATTTCCGGCCGGCGAGGGGTGTATGTAAGAAATGCGGTCTTTTGATTTATCAGCCACAAATCATGCGGCCCAAAGAAAGGGCTTGATTTTTATTGGCCGCAGTTACTTCTAATAGATCATTCGGAGGCCGGCATCGCCGTGGATCGAGCGGCCTCCTCGGGCCATTGCTTCCTGCACAACGGTGAATTCAATTCTGGATTCTCGAGGCCCTCGCGATAATTTCACCCCTTTCATGGAAATTGATACGAGGATGTATGTATGTAATTCCCGCGAGCACCGGGAAGCCCCGGTTTTTTACCGCGCTAACCCCCTCCGGTCGATCGATTTTAAAAGTAGATCGAGAGGGTTATTGAAAGAATGATTAATCGACGGTTATAACTACATTAAAGGGATCGTATCGGGTGGAAATTGGATTAATTATTCCGAGTGCTCGTTCGTCGCAGCGTATATCGTGACTGATGACGATAGGTTACTCGCCCCGCGTATGATCGGCGCATCCCAGATATTATTAAACGATTTTAGAAGCTGAAACGCAACTTCCCGTTCCATCGCGGATTCATGGGAATTATCGTATCGGCGTAACTATCGTTCTAATTGGATGCATACCGCAGTTAGCGGATCGTATATGCATTAGCGCGGTACATAGCTACGCATGATAGATTAATATTCCTTCATTACACGCACGAATTAATTAAAAGCAGCGTTCGTTTTCTGCATCCGCGCTTTCCCCAACCATCGATATTATTTTTTAGTTTTCTCTCTGTTTGATAAGTGCCTACCGTTATAAAGGGATCGATGCTAGATGAAATTTAAACCCTCTTTTTTTTCCTGTTTCTATACTGTTTCCTTGATTTTATTTATTTGTTTTACGTGGCTCCTGAATAATCAAGTACGTAACCTTATCAGCTTTCAGGGATATAACTCAATATTTCTCTCACAGGCAGAGTTAGACAAACTGATATTCCAAAAAATTATGCCACTGTGTGTGCAAGTGAAATCCCCCTTGAAAAAATGCAGAATTTTCTTTTTTTCGGGAATATCTCCAGAATGGTGAGATATGTCGAAAAGAAGTTTAAACAAATGTTGTATGTTTAATCATATTTATCTTTTTATTCTACATTACATTGTTTTACACTATAGTTACGTTGATATGAATGCTTGACTATTGTGTAGATGTTCTGTTGGTTGATAGTTTTTTATTTTTAGTTACTTGATATACATATATATAGTTTATTGTTCCTTCATGGTTTCATATTGCTGTAACGCGTACAACGTTTATATTAAAAGTTTATTGTTCAGTACAAAATATTTATTTTCCCTAAAAAATAAGCCGATCAAATCTAATAAAAATGAAGATAAGTTATGATTTCGAGAAGAGTAAAAATAATTAGAACAAATCCAATGGCCACTACTGACGAACTTTGAAATACTATATAGTTCACCATGACCAAAGTGAACGAACCCTTTTTAATTCCTCTTTTTAAACTAACTTTACAGATTGTACCTACAGAGTATTCAAAAGTAATAGCTTCAAACTCGGCATACGGTGCCAACAATCATTCATTCTCCACTTCCACATTCGCATCACTAACATTTCCATTATTCCTCGCGCAGGCAACGATATTTCACGTCAAGTGTCGCGTTGAAAGACCCAGAAAAGACCGCCTCTAATTCCCGTGTCCCCCAATGAGACTTTGGCACTAAAGAATTCATGAATCGTAGAATTAATTCGCGGCGCCTCGAAATACTAGAGTGAATTTGAAGTCAGGCGGCGTGGAAGAAGCGCAAAAATACGTGACCGACGCGTAAGGATTCCTGTACGACCGAACACAAGAGTTTACCACTTGTACAGACGTGTGGCGGGAGTTTATACACACCCCACGGGCCACGTAAATGCACAGCGTAGCATGGCGAGCAACGTAACGACAGCCCGGGGAACTTTCAATCGACCTTATCCTGTTCAAGTTACCAGAAACTTTTTTCTTAACATCTCGCGCGGACTTATCACTCGTTGCAACGTTAGTTACCGCACGGCAAAGCGTAACTGTCGCGTGAGCGACAAACTTTTCACCGGAAAATAGATATTAATAGCGTCTTTTGCCACGTATTATTTAAGATTAATGGGGGAACACCGTCGGCTGGATGTAGATATCGTACATTACCCGTCGCTGCAAACTTTTCTGCACATGCATTACATGCTGTATAATAATGAAGCTGTCCGACGTGGCAGCCGGCGATATCGCAGCTCGGACAACTAGCGATGCGGAACAGCGCATGATAGAACAGACTCTCGAGGTTCCACGGTCCCTCCCCGTCACGATACGTTCTTTCTATCAACTTCATTTCGTTAAAAGTATTTTTATCGGTAGGGCCATCTGCGCGACAATCTCGCGAGTCGTTCGTAAAATTGTATACGACTATCAACGCGGGTAATGGATTCCAATATTGGAGCTGGCATCACGACCACTGATGACATTTCGCGTATATGTACATACGACGGGAGATAAAGAATCGTTGAGTAAAAATTCATTTGACAATAGAAATTAAAGCATGCACGATATTGCTTATTTTATATCTTGAATTGTTTCGGTGATCGTCAATTGTAGGATAGGTTCCTAATAATTATTCAAATTAAAACGCCATATTGGCACTTTTGACTTCCATAATAAAATTAGCCGAAAATTTTGATCTCTTATCAAAGATATCGCATATAACTTCATATTCTTTATTTATTATCTATTAGCTTTACTACTCGGCTATGCCCAAAATTTAGATTCTGATTTTATAAAGAAAAATTTTTTTAAATAGTCACATTCATCCGGATTAGCTAGTCATAATGAGCTGGGACACATTTCGTGACCACAGTTTAGGTTTTGAAAGTTTTTAGGCAACAGACAAACACTTTCTGCTCTATATATTAAGATACTATGAAGCATTGAGAGTAAAAACGGACCAACCCACATTTTTTGGCGAAATTGAGTTAGTAGCAATAATGTATTCCAATAGGCTGTACTTACTACTAATCATATAAAATAGGAAAAATTAATTTTCTTTCAATGTGGGTTGGTCCGTTTCTTGCTCTCAATGCCTCATATTTAATTTAAAAGTTACTAAAATAAGCTATAAACAGAAACAAGGACACAAATATTTGCTTCCCAACCACAAGATCTAATTAATAATTCACTACAGACTAACAAAAACGTGGTACTGCTGCTACTTAATAACTAATTTTATTTTTAAGCTTTCCCCAGTAAAAATTTCGAAACGGAATTCACGTAAAGCGGCTATTATCATAATCGATACCAAATATATTTATCGTCAACGTTAATGAAATAGGAACTCAGCAAGAAGTGATTGGAAGCAATCAATTCCGTACGCTAGGCGATGGGTCAATGTTTCTCAATCATGGTGCGGACTTCCGTTCGCAAATGCTACAGGAGAATCCGGTGAACTCGGTAATTCTCAAGGTAACATGGACAATGAAATCCCGGGGACACGATCGCTAACACGTGTGAGTATATTAGTGTTGCGCCCCTCTATCCAGAATACATGTGGTGTGTATCTGCATACCTACCTCACCAATTACCATTCCTAGTCTATACAGGAGCACTGACCATTTCACGCAGGTCCGAATCATATAGGAACATAACTGCGGATCACCTCATTAAATTGTACAAGATGATAGTTTTCCTTCTGTGAGCATCGACAAATTCATACAAAACTATACGTTATCCTTTATTCGTACTGCTGTAACGAACAGCTTGGGGTGGCATTCGAAGAACTTGCAAAGGTTACTTCTGAAAAGGGGAGTACAAGTGAAGACATCTACAGACTATCACTACGATGTACCGCGTGAATGCTCAGCGCGCGTTGTTAAAGATATTAGGTAGAAGAAGTCGTTCACATTAATCTTAAGACCGCATTCACACTTTTGGAGGCCCTAAGCGCAACATCATTATGAGGCATCAAAAGAACAAGCCTAGTTCTATGTGGATAGGTATGGGGAACAAAATACTTATTACCCCAATAGTTTTTGGCCTCATTGATGGAGAGAGGTCTCACAAATTTTTCAGCTGCCTCTAGTTTTTATATTTTGAATTTAATATTTAAAAAAAAATATTTTATTTGGCAACTATACCTAACTAGGTTCCTTTTTTATACGATTGTTTGTGAGGAGCAAAGGCAGGCTCTCACCTCGCCTCGCCTCGTCTCACCTCGGCTCATTTTGTTCTTCCTATGTGAGTGCGAAAAGAAGTTGCGTCGATGCGAGGCGTAGTGAGAGCTTAGCTTAAGGTTTTAAAATGTGAGTACAGAGTGAGGACTCAGTTTGCGCCTGGTGCGCCTTGTAGTAAATGCGGCCCTGATTAATCCACCTATTTTTCAAAACAACAATGCCTGGTATATAAGTAGTGTAAAGTAAAATGTTAAGAGCTAATATCTTCCAAAGTGAACGAGATATAAAATTTTTGTGGGCACGCATGTTTGGTCTCGATAGGTATGCGATGAAAATAATTCCTGTCCGAGGTAATAGTGTTAAAATAAAATTCCATTCTTTACTACAGTGACCTATTGACTAGTGAGAGCTGGAATTGGAAACTCAATTCGATGTAGGACGGTAAACTCATTCATAGCAAGAACCACTGATTGTAGTACTGATGGCTGACTATGCACTGGGCGTTTCTACTTCCCCGTTTGATCTACTGAGGAAACCGTTAACGAACGAACTCTTTACACAGTATTTCCTCCCTATAACTTATGTAGGACCGTGAATGTATCAAGATCCTGTGAATCTTGGATATACAGAGTATTTCAGAACTGTAGGTTGAAACTGATGTTATTAGCACAGCCCACAGAACGAAACAAATATGTATGTTATATGCTAGTTTGGTACGTTAATAATTATTGGATGACCGAATTAATATTTAATGAATAATAGTTATTAGCTGCAATTCATTTTATTTATACTTTGAATGATAAGCCGATTTAATTCGAGCCCAACAGACTTTTTCTAAACGATGCTTAAACTATATTTCTTATCGTTTCCCTTACTTGCAGTAAATTTTACTGTAGTCGAATTACTGTAGAGCTTTAAAAGTTATTACAAACTGGTATTTCCACAATTTTTTCTTTTTAATAAGTTAGAATTTAAAACTCTAGAATTTTTAAGCATCTTGTACTACTACGAAATCAGTAAACAAACGTTCACATTGCGTATTTAATTTTTCATTTATAATACTACAGAAATCATTCTGTGAAAACAATTTTTTTATGAAGTACCCACTGAGTAGTGATCGTTTTCGTGAAAGAAAGCAAAACTTGCGAACGTCGACGTCTTGAATTTTGTAAACGAAATTTGAAACGAAAGTAATAACAAACCTTGGTCAACAAGACGTCGACATTCAGTAGTTACTTCATAGAAAAACAAGTTTCCACAAAATAATTTCTGCAGACACTTATAAAGGAAAAATTAAATACGCAATGTGAACATTTGTTAACTAATTTCGTAGTAATACAGAGTATTTCAAAATTATAGGGAAAAATTTAATTTGTTAGTAGAACAACTGAAAAGAAGAAATTATATTAAATACCAGTTTGTAATAACGATCTAATCGTTTATAGATTCAAACTCCCCTTTTATACTTAATGCTTACGTGTAAAAGCATATCTTTAAAGGAAAAAAGGCTAATTAAAAATCAGTTTAGCAATACAACTCATGAAGTAATGCATTTATAAATTTATTAACAATTACCGTTGACTCGAAAATCTGTTCTTCGATAGCCAAGTCACAAGAACTGACGAATTTATTTCTAATTAGCATTCCAAAGTTTGACGAGAACGTTTAAGAATTTAATGTAACAGTTTCTGAAACATTAAAATATAGCGTGCAATCAAGTTTCTTTTGAAACCTTTTTGGTACAGAATGCCCAGCAAAGTTCCGTTCAACTTTATGGTGGTAGTGGTATGGGCTATCGGAAATCGACGCATCGATCTTGAAGGGTGAAACTGGACGGAGAAATTGTGAGTCAACGGTCGGGGGTTATTCTCAACGCGTCAGCGCTTTAGCTTCGTTAATGACGTCATTTACCTGTCTTGGTAAGAGTTACGACACGTAAGAATAGGAAAAGAACGGAGAACAACGGAGGAAACGATTGATTGGCAAAAACTTACTTCTACGACTTCTTAGCCAAGGCAGAAGAAGATTCTACCTGATTAAACCCTCAATTTTCAACTTTAGAGGTCGAATGGAAGAGCGGGTCCTAATTAAAATTTTGAAGAAACGTTCGTCTATATACCTAAATGTGAATAAAATTAATACAAAAAAGATGTATTGAAATTTTAACTTATAAAAATAGCAAAGACATAATATTCGTACGACGGGTCAAATATCTGTCTTTTTTCTTGACACGTGTAAAATGGAGACTTACTCCTGTCACAATTATTAAACGTATGAAAATTTGTGTAATTCTACATAATTGCGTATCTACAGTACGGGCGTGACAGCAAATTGAAAATTAAAATCTATGGGAATCGAAACACGAATAATGTAAACGTATTCAGCTCAAAGGCATTTAAATTTTCAAGCAGTATTTTCGCAGATATTGTTCACCAACGGGAAACGGAGTACGCGCATAATTATTTGCATAAGTAATTTACGTATAATTTACTTTAAAATTAAAAGTCTAATTATTGTGCGTGTAGGTTACGAACGAGTGTGCTTAATTTTCGCTCGCATCATTTGCTCCGTTCATTTACGCGTCCCTTTACACTTTACATTGAACATTATCGTCGTAACAATATGCTTTCCTGAAATTATCTCCAAAATTTTCATGCAATCCGCGCACAAAGTAGAGGTACAACTGGCAAAGAGATGATTGTTCACGGAAAATTGAAAAATGTGCAACGATATTTCAGTCATAATATTATATTTCTCGTGAGAAATGATATTGAATATACACGTATTACACATTGGGCAGAATTTCTAATAGTAGATACTTGTATGCGCATCTGTCATATACGAATACATATGCGAAATATGCGGTAACAAATATTCCCGTCATGTGTTTGATAAATGGAAAAGAACAGAAAGAGACAAAGGTCAATCAGACGATTCGACGAGATTTCGAACCTTTTTCGTTTCTGCAAAGACTGCTTTAAGATGACCCTCCGGTCAAAACGCTCGAAAAATAGGTGATTTTTATGATTTTTTTATAGGAAAAGGTTAAAACATATCCTAAAAAATATTCTTGGCTTTTATTAATACACTCATTTGTGTTCAGTGTTATGTTTTCGGTCTTGATGCATTTTCTACGTGGCAGTAACAATAACTACGATTTCAGAAGATCTAATGAACCGTTTAAAAAAACGTTCAGGCATTTGATTCATAAATGGACTCGATATTGCATCATCCTCCAACACAATTTTTTGAAACACGGTCTCTTTTTATCTGCACATTTATACGTAAAATTACCCTTTTTTGCCCTATTTCGCTGAATTGTGCACTAATCACCGTAGTTTTGCTGTTTTCTACCTCGACAAAGGATAATCTGATAACCATTGATATAAATTTTACGAAATTTTTTGGATTATTGATTTCAGACGATCCTGCGAGTACATTTCACGGTTATCGTACAGGCATCTCTTTTTGAAAGCTGCTGCTCTACTAAGCGCCACATAGAAAATTAATCAAGACCGGAAACATAAAACAGAACCTTTTTACACCCTAACAAGTGTATTAATAAAAACCAGAAACATTTTTGAGGATTCGTGACAACCTTCTCTTGCAAAAAATTAATAAAAATAGTCTATTTTTCCAGCATTTTGACCGGAGTTTTACTAACTTTCAAACAGAAGTCTTTAGGTCTTTTGCAAGTTCAACTTGTACTAGCCATCGATATATTCAACATGTCAATCCTGCATTCTTTGCACAGAATGTCACCCGTGCAGTGCGTTGTCTGGAACCCCCGCCCAAGGGTTAGATTACTAAAAGCACCGACGGATTAACCTAACCACATTATATCTACCACTTGGGATAGGTATTTCATACTGCTTTCACGACGATGTAAATTGTAACCGGATATCAGTGTTCATGAAACACAGTGCGCGTCCTGCGTCTAATCTCAATGGACCGTTCCTATCCGATTCTTAGCTGAGGGGGCTAGAGTCCATAGGAGAGGAGGCACCGGAAGAAGGGAAAACTAGCGAATCGCAGAAGGTCAAATTATCTTTCGGCGACTGCCGTTTAAATCGTACGGGCGGCTTCTATACTCTGCCAGTTCATATCGTAGCCAGTGAGAGAGTAGAAGGCAGAGGCTGGAGGTTCCCGCACACAGAGTCCGTAGGACCATAGCCGGCTATAGCTTGCCTCTACAGTTCGCCGGCTATTTCCCATTTGGCAGGCGAGCCAGACCCAGCACTTTTGGTGCCAACCGATAATTGGACGAATCGCAGTCATTCGCATCGCGCGAACTATTCTCTCCCTCCCTCTCTCTCTCTCTCTCTCTCTCTCTCTCTCTCTCTGGGTCTCTCTGTCTCTCTCCCCTCCCTTCTTCTCTTACTTTCGCGCAGCACTTCCTAGCGTTTACTCTTTCCCTTCCCGTTTCCCCTTTCTCGCTATACCTTGTCACTTCCTCTTTCTGTCTCCCTCCACACAGTTTCTTCGCCGAACACTATTCGTCTCCGTATCCTCCTGGCATACCCTTCTCCTCTCTCTCCGTTTACCTCTCCGTTGATCATCCTATTCTTCGTCCACATCTTTCAAAAGAGCCATTCCTGTGGAACTTCACCCCCCTGCCAGAAGTTCCCGCGGCGAGAGTCCAGTCGGTATCGCGGAGATAACCTTCGATGATCGTGAAAGGGGGTCGAAGACGCCGTAGAACGTAGATACTCCCCGGATATATGCGCAACGTTACGATTCCTGGCGCTGTACAGTTATTGCCTCGGTAAAGAGCAATGGGGGAAGAAGACAGTTGAATCGAACGGGGGGATAAAAGTTCCTAATTTTTATAGGACACTACAATTACGGCTGAGAGCAGGTTTAGCTCAGAGCTTTAGTATGTTTAGTTGCCCTGTAATAATACTGCAGCTACGCGTGTGCGTGTATAGTTTGCCGATATATCAGTTTTATTCAAACCGAAGCTTTCACAGGCTTAAACGAATCCGTGGTAAAATCGAGGATTTACGTCCGAAGCAATCATAAGATTATAGAGCGTGAACCAGTTCAAGCTTGTTTGTTCGAGGGGCAAAAATAGTGATATAATTTTCCTCTGGTGTGAGCAATTTAACACGAGGACAAGTAACGTATGATACTTTCTCGTGAAATATTTCTGAATCAATATTCTTCTTTTGATAGGATCAAAAAAAGGACCAATTTAATAGGATCTTTTTCCACATGTTTCTTATGTGTGGTTGAGGATTCTGATGTTTTTACAAAACCTGATTAATGTTACCCTGAATATAGCAACTTTTTCTTGTTTTTGGGAGTATTTCTGACATTCACTGATGATATGCTTCATTGATAGGCGAACGTTGCAGACAACGTACCTACGTAATCGGAGGGTTATTGTTTAAAATACATGTATGAGTGAATTTGGTGTGTCCGGTTCTTCTTCTCGAGGAAGAACAAGTAAGTAAAACGACACTGCACATTTTTTGCCGGTGACGTGAGTTTATTTATGTAATAGCACGTGAGTTCGCGCCACGCGATAATCGTGTGTTTCCGCCTTTATTATCGGGAGATGTGTTGCATATAGAATGCACCAGTATTCTTGTGTTAAATTTTTGTAAAATTAGTAGCCGCCGGATCACCTGTCAATACTACCACTTCTGTGTATGAATATTATACGATATCAACGATGGAAAGTAAGCGAGAGAGTCCAGAACCATGTCTACATTGCCGAAGTAGCGCGCTTTATAATTCCACGAACGTGTATGCAACGGTGTACCGCGGCGTGTACGTGTTTGAAGAGGAAATCGAAGGAAAGTGACTCGTTCATTTCCCGAAAGCCGCGCTTTAGCAGGCTCGGGCACGCTCCCGCTAAAACCGTGGATTTGCATTAGAGGCAATCACAAATTCACAGAGCATTAACCTCATGTTCGGAGGCGATAGAGCATAGGTGCAGAGAATGCAAAGAGAGTGAAAGGGTGACGGGGCAACGGAAGATAGCGGGTAGTGGTACGGGAAGTATGCACTATCTGCAGGATCCATGCTATTTGCGCAAAGTGGCCTAACCTCCCACAATCTTCAACCTCCCCCTCCTTGCCCCCCATCTCGCCCACCCGATTCGACATAACCGCCTACGTTTAGGCGGACTAGAGAGTAATACATTGTTTGCTCTTCGTTCGCTAAACTAAACCGCATTCGGAATTAATTGCACGTTAGAACACCACGGGATAATTAAAGCCTGCCCGATTACCCTCGCCCTCCGTACATACCCCTTTTCTGATGCATTCTCGTCGGACGTCTTGTAAATAAACAGTTATTGGAATAACACGGTGTCAAAATATCGTAATGAGAAAGTATTCGTTCAAGATACCCAAGCGTCTTTAGTGCTAAGATGTATTCGATATAAGTTTGCGTTATATGCACTGGCCAAAGGCGTCCGGAGACTTTTTCCAGGGGATAATGATAAAGAAAAATACCCCTTTTGCTTTTTTTAACCCATTTTGTAGTGCCAATTTAATTAAAAAATTAAAATCGAAATTTAAAAATATCCCCGTTTTTTAGTATAAATTTAATCAACTCGGAACATAAACGACAAGCATGAAACTTATTAGATTCCGATCAGGAAGAGAAGACAATTATTCTCAAAAATCTAGAAACAAGGATTACCTAAAGAGCAGTTCGAACGATTAAAGAAGACTATTCATTAATTTGGTTACTTATACCGCAATTAAAAAAAAATAATGAATCTCAAAAACCAAGAAACTTTTATGTCCGTGTCACAGTACCTATTTGAAAACTATAGGCAGGAATAAAGGAATGCCAATAAACTACAACTGAAAAGTAGAACTGCTATTGGTTTCAGAGAATAGTGGAAAAGATTAAAAAAAACTGCACGCTATTTTTTATCTGCGTCGTAAATAAGAAGCTATTGATACTATCGAAAATTACCGAGTCTCGCCCGATATCTCAGGTATAGAGATCATGTGTCGTGATATTTGACAAGTAGACAAAAGGGTGGACGAACGCCAACAATCCCCAATCGACCGCCTCAATAATCTATAGGTTTTTTTTGGGGGTGGAGAATCAGCCACGCGAAGGGCCGAGAAGAAGCCATTGTTTCTTCGCGTACGGCCGGTTTGATTGTGCTAATGAAAAATGGGAAAGAAGTATAGCCGAGTGAATGGTTCCAGATCGAACGGTGCTGGCGACGTGGGCTTCTCAGAGTAGCAGGGTGAGACGGGAATTGAACGTGATCCAAAAGCGCTTATAAATGAATAACACCCATAAAGGATAAGATATCGAAAGATTATACCTATTATCATATATCTACCACGGAGGGGGCCCTTTTTTGCAGCCCGTCATTGATACCCATATTTCTTTCCGGCTATGCGATTTATCGATCCGGTAAATATATTACAGGTGTCAAAGGTTTTTCCCCATTCGTGTATTGAATGCAAAGTCAATCCACCCCTACAGCACACTTTGTTGCAGGAACGTCTCAGTGACGTCGCGCTGCAACATTTGGAACATTGCTCCAAATGTTCCCGAAACGTTTCAAGAAAATTCCTATGTCCGCCTTGTGTAACATTGCAGGAGATATCTCTGGAACATTGTTCCGGAATTTTACAGCAATTTTTCGTAGAACGTTTCGGAGATCTTACAGGAATTTTTCGTGGAACGTTTCGGAGATCTTAGAGGAATTTTCCGTGGAACGTTTCGGAGATTTTATAGCAATTGTCGGGCAATGTTTCGGAGATATTACACAGCAATGGTTATGCAACGTTCCGGGCAGTAAGGCCAAAAATAAAAATATTGGTATTATAAATTATTATATACCGTGCGGCGAGGGACGCGACCTTACACGAATGTGTGCAGAATCGTATCAGTATAACATCCGTGTGTCTTTAATAAATCGAAAATCCTTTTACCCCAAGTGAGATTCGAACCTATGGACCTCGAGCGTCGTAGACGAATACCTTACTGCTGCAGCTACAACTGTTGATTGAAAATTTTGCTTACGTTTTCGAACTTACTTCCCAATCGTGCATAACTTTAAACTCAAATTATTAGAAAATGAAGGCTCATTTTGACAACCCCATTACATCTCCCTAATCGTGGAGCCAGATATCACACAACAAAATTCATTTAGACGCTTGATTCTATATTAAATTGATTCATATTCTGTTGTGAAATATCGTGTGTAATATAAGACACGATTTTTCTTCAGTTTTTAATGCATTTTCAATACAATGGTTTAACAATTTTTTTATATGTTTATTAATTTTCTAGATTTTACTGTTTGCTTTTTACATTTGCACAGCTCACACATCTTTACAAATATCTTTTGTTTCTGCATATAGTTTCTGAGTTTGTTTAAACCCTATAGTGTTAATTAAGTATTTGTATTAATTACTTATATCACATATTGTCCAGGTTCACATATATTCCCTTGGAGGTTACCTGTGGAATCTAAGACTGTATTCCGTGTGATCGCATTTCAGGAACACTCTGCGTAATTCCGTATTATTTACGAATGTTGCCTGAACGGAACTGTGACGTTCCTGCAGCGTCCGCCAATAATACGGACTTCGAAATTTACACTCGACATCGCGGGACGTTTTTGTTATGAACAATAGATTAAATGGCAATAGTAGAGACACTGGCGGTACTTAGGACATCTAATATTATTTTTTTACAAATATCTTTTGTCGCTGTTTACAGTTTCACACTTTCCTTGAACCGTATAGTTATAATTAAGCAATTTTATTAATCATTTAGATCACATACTCTCCATGTTCGCCTATGTTCCCCCGGAGGTTTCCTGTGGTATTTAAGACTGTATTCCGTGTGTTTGTATTTCAGAAACGCTCCGCGTCAATCCGTAGTATGTACGAATGTTGCCTGAACGGCACACGGTGTCGTTCCTGCGACATTCATAAATAATACGGGCTTCTAAATTTACTCTCGACATCGCGGGACGTTTTTGTTATGAACAATATATTAAATGGCAATAGTAGAGCCACTGGCAGTACTTGGGACATCTAATATTTCTTTTTTTTCAAATATCTTTGGTCGCTGTTTACAGTTTCACAATTTACTTCAACCGTATAGTTATAATTAAGTAATGTTATTAATTATTTATATCACATACTTTCCATGTTCGCCTATGTTCCCCCGGAGTTTTCCTGTGGTATTTAAGACTGTATTTCCTGTGTTTGCATTTCAGGAACGCTTTGCGTAGGTGAGGTGTGAAAATTTGTAAGTCCATATTCCACGGCAATTTCTGTTCAATATTCCGGGAGTATTGTACCGCAGTATGTGCGCAATATTCCGCGGCAATGTGTGCGCAATATTCCGGGAGTATTGTACCGCAGTATATGCGCAATATTCCATGGCAATGTGTGCGCAATATTCCAGAAAGATTGCACAAACGTGGCCATTGCAATATTCCACGGCAATGTGTGTGCAATATTCCGGGAGTATTGTACCGCAGTATGTGCGCAATATTCCACGGCAATGTGTGTGCAATATTCCAGAAACATTGCACAAACGTGTTCATTGCAATATTCCATGGTAATACTTCTACAATGTTGCAGTAATATTGCAGTGCAACCTGCAACCAAACGGTAACATTGTAATATGTAGCAACGTTTCTGCAACGTTCCTGCAAGTAAGTGTGCTGTAGGGGCAGTGATGTATGGACCCATCCGTAAGTGACAGGACATGATATTCCTATGGATAAGAGTCAACTTTTGGAAACGAAAATTTGAAAGAAAGATCGTATAAAATCGTATTACGTACAAAATGAAAATTAACTCCCTATGTAAAAACAAGTCTTAAGGAAATTTCTGGTTAATTTAAATATACCTATAGAGTTTACTGCTTCTGTGATGCGTGGATTGTCCTTCAATATAAAGGCAACTTTACGAACATGTCAAAATAAAATGTGTAAAATTTATTTTAAATGGTTATTATATTAGAAGCACTAGATTATTATTAGTATATCGCTGGTATATTGTGTGCGTACTTATTTATTCAATCCTAAACAATAGAAATCCATTAGATTTCGATTTAGTTATTGGTTTTTGTCATCAATCTTCGAAATAAATTTAGTGTAAATAATGCTGTCTGTACAAATTTTACGGATATGTTATATTAAGTCTATTTTACATAAATGTTATTAGGCTTGAAGAGAATTATTCAAAAGTATAAATATTTGGTTACAGTTCCACTTTAAAAAATTTAGGAACTCCTTCCTCTCTCCACAATCGAACAACCACTGAAATGAGTCATAGCACGGGGATACACCTCGGTAATGATGGTATCAACAATACCGACGTTTGCTGACAGTAGGTAAGAATAAGAATATATGTAGTCTGTATCAATATTCTTTTACTAACTTTTTTCAAAAGTTTCCCTCATTCATGAACAATTACATTTTGCAGAATTTAACATGTTAATGTATTATTGAAAGTGTCTTATATATTCTTACACACGCATTGTCAATAGCATACATTTTTATAATTTAGTGCATATAAATTTACTTAATTTAGTTTGGTTATTTCCATCGACGAAGTAGTTCGTCGATGATACCTCTTACCACATTCGTTAATCATTTGAAAATGTCATTACTATAAAACAATAAGATGAAACCGTTTTTCCTAAATCTTATAGTATATTACATATATTTCGAAATATTATTTCGTTCATGACGTTAAGACAATAATTGTACATAGAGACACCTATTTCTTTGATAAAGGTTAAAAGATTCGTTTCATTCATACTATAAGCATAAATAAATGAATATGTACATAGTTGTATTACTTACGTGTCTATGATGTATAAACATTTGTAGACTTTATCCTTCTCAGACGTTCTATAAAACTTTCGACGCTTTTGACTCCTAATCTTTGAAAATCTTCTCTACTTCCGACGCTAGTTTCATTTGAAATGGTACCAATAGTAATCTAGCTACCGTTGGCAACACTGACCGTTTTAAAGGCCAGTGCTTCACACGGTGCCCGACGTATACAGAAAGTTGGTTCTATCGTGTCATCGATTTATATTAAACATCATGTAACAGCAGGAAAGGTAAGATATTTCTCGGAAACAACTGCGTAGTGCTTTTCTAACAAAGGACGCGATAAAGATGGTGAAATTTTTTGCAGGAAAAGAAAGGTCACTCTACATTAAACGCATCCGGTGATGGCAAATTACCCCTAGGGGTGGGGTCTGCTGTCATTTAAAGCCAAAGAGGAGAATGAGTAATGTTGATCACGTAAGAAACACTATTGAATAATAATATAATCATGGCGCGACCAATAGTACCTAGTCAACAAAAGTTGGCTGAGAAGCTGACCATTTTAAACGACAGAGGTATTGGGATGTTAACCCGCATTTATAACATCAAGAAGGCATGTGGCGATGCAAAGTCGAAACCTGCTTTCCTCTCCGACAAAACCTTAGAATCTTCTATTAAAACAATCGTTAGAAAGTTCCCCAACATTGACATTAAAGGTCTGCAAACCATTACGAATCTGCGCAATGAAATTATTAAATCTCTGTCGTTGTACTATTACACATTCGTCGATTTGCTGGATTTCAAAGACAACGTCTGCGAACTTTTAACTACGATGGACGCCTGCGGCGTGCATATGGACATTACGATTAACTTCGATTTAACCAAAGGTTATTTGGACCTTGTCGTTACGTACATCAGTTTGATGATACTTTTGTCACAAGTAGAAGATCGTAAAGCAGTCCTGGGACTATTTAACGCAGCCCACGAAATGGTACACAGCCAGTCCGATCCTAGCTTCCCTCGCCTGGGTCAAATGATCATGGATTATGACGCACCGTTGAAGAAACTTTCCGAAGAGTTTGTCCCGCACTCTAAATTGTTGAGGAACGCTCTCACCTCTTTGTGGCCTATTTATCCTGGGAGAAACTTATCCGCCGATACGTGGAGAGCCGATCAGAAGCTCAGTCTCGTGGGTAGCCCTGGGAAGATACTTAAAGCAGCGGCAACGGACACTATGTCCTGTGAAACTCTGAGCTTGGACAGAGTAGAGAGATGGATCATTCTAGGATTCACACTGTGTCATACATTTTTAAGTCAAGAGCAGCCTAATAAACTCTGGATCACAGCTTTGGAGTCTGGCTGGGTGTTGGCCTTGTTCAGAGACGAAGTAATTTATATACATCAGTATATACAAACGTTTTTCGAAAGTATAAAGGGATATAGCAAAAGAGTATCTGAAGTGAAAGAATGCTACAGTCAGGCGGTACAAAAAGCTGGCTACAGACACAGAGAAAGAAGAAAGTTTTTAAGGACAGCGTTGAAGGAACTAGGTTTAATTTTAACTGACCAACCCGGTCTTTTGGGGCCAAAAGCGTTGTTGGTTTTAATGGGGCTTTCTCATGCGAGAGACGAAGTTCTCTGGCTTATTAGACACGGCGTTAATCCCCCGACGCAGGGGAAGAGTAAAGGTCGGGGAGGAGAAGACTTAGTCGATCGTCAATTGCCAGAGCTGCTATTTCACTGCGAAGAATTAAGAGCACTAGTGAAGAAATATTCGCAAGTACTTCAGAGGTATTACGTGCAATTTTTATCAGGGTTCGATGCTCCAGCCTTAGATCAAATGATACAAAATCTCCCTGTTTGTCCTGAGGACGAAGGAGCAATTCTCAGTGATATGTGTTCAAAGATTGCTAGTCTAACGGTGAAGCAAGTCGAGGAAAACGAACTCTTCGATTTCCGTGCTTTTCGATTGGACTGGTTTAGGTTGCAAGCGTACATGTCTATCGCAAAGTGTAATATGAATTTAGCTGATAATAGAGAATTAGCTTGCTTCATGGATACAGTAGTATTTCACACCAAGATGGTGGACAACTTGGATGAAATGTTAGTTGAAACATCCGATTTGTCTATCTTTTGCTTCTACAGTAAAGTGTTCGAAGATCAGTTTCACATGTGCTTAGAATTCCCTGCTCAAAATAGATATATCGTTGCATTCCCTTTAATATGCAGCCATTTCCAAAGCTGTACACACGAGCTTTGCCCAGAGGAACGTCATCATATTCGAGAAAGAAGTCTGTCCGTCGTTAACATGTTTTTGGACGAAATGGCCAAAGAAGCTAAAAATATTATCACTACCATTTGTGACGAGCAGTGTAACATGGGTGACAAACTGTTGCCAAAGCATTGTGCTCTATTAATATCGCAAATGGTGAATCGAAAAAAGAAGGACAAAAATAAGAAAAACATGTATGAGATTCATAAGCCTGGTGTAGAAAGTTACAGAAAGACCAGAGAAGAACTTACTACCATGGACAAACTTCATATGGCATTAACAGAGCTGTGCTATGCTATTAATTATTGTCCTACCATTAATGTGTGGGAATATACTTTCGCGCCAAGGGAATACTTGCACCAGCATTTAGAATCAAGATTTGCCAGAGCACTTGTTGGCATGGTCATGTACAATCCAGATACTAGTGAAATCGCTAAACCATCTGAACTCTTTGTTAGTGTTAGATCATATATGAATGTCCTTCAAACTGTTGAGAACTATGTACACATAGATATTACGCGCGTATTTAATAATGCCCTCCTGCAACAAACTCAGGAGTTAGACAGTCACGGTGACAAGACTATTGCCGCTCTATATACGCAATGGTATTCGGATGTCTTGTTAAGACGCGTTAGCGCCGGGAATATTTGCTATTCCAGTAATCAAAGAGCATTTGTTAGTTTGTCCGTAGAGGGCGCTATACCCTTTAACGCAGAAGAATTCTCTGATATTAACGAGTTGCGGGCATTAGCCGAACTTATTGGCCCGTATGGTATGAAGATGTTAAGCGAAAATTTGATGTGGCATATAGCCAGTCAAGTACAGCAACTGAAGAAATTAGTTGCTGGAAACAAAGACGTTCTTATCGCCCTGAGAACGAATTTTGATAAGCCGGAAGTAATGAAGGAACAGTTCAAGAGGTTGCTACAAGTAGATAACGTATTACAACGCGTTACAATTATAGGTGTAATTTTGAGCTTCAGACAGCTGGCGCAGTCAGCGTTGGTTGATGTCTTGGAAGAACGTATACCGTTTCTCCTCAGTTCGATCTTAGACTTCAGACATCATTTACCCTCTGGTGATCCCATGCGTGTTGTGTCGGAAATGACTTCAGCGGCAGGCTTAACTTGCAAAGTTGATCCAACATTAACAGCAGCGCTGAAGACTCAGAAAGCCGACGTAGACGAAGACGAGCATTTGCTCGTTTGTCTGCTGATGGTCTTCGTGGCCGTTTCAATCCCGAAGTTGGCACGAAATGAGAATTCCTTTTATCGCGCATCCCTGGAAGGCCACTCTAATAACATTCATTGCATGGCAACCGCCATAAACAATATTTTCGGTGCACTGTTCACAATCTGCGGACAAAATGACATAGAAGATAGAATGAAAGAATTCCTTGCTCTGGCGTCATCCAGTTTACTTAGATTGGGTCAAGAAGCAGACAAGGAGGTGATCAAAAATCGGGAATCTGTGTATCTTTTGTTGGACCAAATTGTCCAGAAATCGCCATTTTTAACGATGGACTTGTTAGAGAGCTGTTTCCCATATGCACTGATACGCAATGCGTATCACGATGTGTACAAGCTTGAACACTCCCAACCATAAAGCTCTTGATAACGGAGATATGTATTTGTACCCTGCCACTCAGGGCTACTTTTTTACGTCTATTTCGATCGAGCGTCGAATCGAAAAGAGCGTTTCGTAACTTTTAAAGGAAACTGTGAAAGTGGCAAAACATTCTATGTAAGGGACGTATACTTAGCAACCATTTTTTTTTATGCTTAAAGCGAATAACGTTCTTGGAACGCGTTAGATTTATGGCGTAAGTTCACTCGAAATGTATGTAAAGTATTTTTAAGGACTGAGTTTGCGCTATATTATTTGGAATGATGCATTTTGTATAGGGCAGTGTGTTCTACTTCATATTCGATACCTGGCTTAGGATATGTTATTATATGCAATAATACGTTTTCTTCAGTATTCTGTTATATGTATATCATCGATACGTAAGGAACGTATGTTTTATATTACAGGCGAAGTGTAAATTGCTGTCTATGTAAGAATCGAAATATACACGCATCATAAAATAGACATCACTCGATCTGCTACATTTTCTAATGTACAATTGTAACTTTTACAATAGTTTATAAAATAAATAAAAGTATCTACCAATTGTGTTTTTATTTCGATGCAATCATGATAAATGTACATGGAATATATTTAAATTGGGTGTTGCAGAACTGCAGGTCCAAACTTAGCTTTACGAGCAGTAGAATGAAGTAGGAGACCATTCATTTCGTTAAAACATCGTGATATGTTCGAACTGCCAATATGGAGTTATCGTTTTTTACTTTCATACACACCGTATCTTCATTTAGATAAGCATAAAGAACAGTTTCTTATTACAAGTACTAAAGAAAATACAAAAATTCGCTGCAAGTAGAGACAATAATTGTTTAGAAAAATCATGATTACTGTTCTAATCTACCATGAGAGTTATTATTCATAAAATATTCACTGATTTCTCGAGATATCAGTCTATTTTCGGACATGTACTGACTTGCGATCTAAACAATCGAATGTCTTAAAAATGATTAATTTCTGGAACTACTATAGCTTCCATTAATTACATAGCTTCTGCCTATAGATCTGAAACATTTATATTTTGTTATGCTAATTCATATAGACTTGTTGATCAGCATTTATAAAAAAATGTTCTCTTTATCACTGGCTCAGTAAATCAAATAATAATTTCAAAATTAAAACGAAAGAGTTCAGTTTAGTGTCTCAACAATCAACGAGTCATCTGAATTTTATGTAGGATGTGTAATTAGTCCATCTCTGTATCCGAGTGGAATGGTGCCACCAGACAAGGTGAATGGATCGAGTCGCGTAAATGTAAAATGTATGCTTTATTTAGTTCTTTACAATGTTTTTCTTTTTTTTTTCTTTAATCACATTAACATAACACAAGAGATTCACAATCATATTCCTTTTTATTTATAATATTCTTAAAACACTCGCCGCGCTCTAAACATTTGAGAAAAAGAGAGAGTGGTGGTCTGAAGCTACGTTCAGGCGATTGGTCAGTATCATGCTCATTAAGATTCGTATAAAATAAAAGTACAACTTAAACGCACAGCTCTGGGGCTGCACGGATTAAAAACGGAACATTACGGCACATCGAACGTAACAGCAATTTCACGATTCTGTAACGTTCAAACAATTCATTACAGAACGTACGAAGTGTTGATAAAATTAGACGACTTATTTAGCAAAATCATGACGGAACGGATAAGAGAACTAATGTACAGATGAAACTAATCTCAGATGCACGATGTTGATAGGTCACCACATTTTTGGATCGATAGAAAAAATATAATCTTCGACTTCTTTTTGTTTCTTTCTCACTAACATTATGTACAAGTGATAAAGTAGTGTGTATCGCGTCACAGTGACGCAGGTCTGGATTAAGATAGGTACATAGAAGATGCTGATTCTGCGAACATTCGAATTTCATTCTCCTAATCAAAGGGTACGGCTGGTGCCACGGAGAGTACGGTTTATCACAAAAAGTGCAGCGAAACGCACAATTATGGAATACTTACAGAACTCGATCTTAATCCAGACGACGCAGAAATCAATAAGCTTAAGCATATGTAGTATAGACTTCTGGGGGGGGGGTCAAATGATGAAGTAAAACGTACTTTTGTTTTTTAATCGTTATGCTCCTCGATACGGATAAGCGACGTTTTCGTCAACTAGATACTACAACTTGGCCCCATTCCACGCTCGTCGTAGGCTTCTCGTTCGTTAGCATCGACACTACGTATATTCCTTTCCTCTCGTTCTATCACAAGAACTTGTACTGTATTCTTTGATCGTGCACTCAGTCCATTGAACCGTTTCTATGGCAGTGAAATGGAAGCAAGGATACATAATTCATTACAACGGATATCTGACCGCGGACCAACTTGTTCCGAGTAAAATCTATCACTTGCGCTGTGATCGCTATTCGAGTGGCAGTCGCTCGGAAGCGGAATGATCGGTCAACAATTGTTTTCGTAACACCTACGATGCACCACTGTTTAAACTCGACTTTCTAGTAATAGAAGTATTTATCAATATTATTATTAAACATCATATCAAAACAATAAGTTAACGTTTTTTTTTTTTTTTAAGCTAAAACTGTTCAACAAATTCGGGTCACTCGTGCTATGTCGCGAGTAATAATGATTCTAAAATACCCTTCGACTTTTGAAAGTGCTTAAGACTTTCTTCGTTACGTTTTATTACGAATGGCAGTAAATCGTTTTCGTTCATGGTGAACTATGGGCAGTTTATCTATCGGATGGTATAGAAACAACCAACTAAATCAAACGATGATCGGACGAGCGATTAGGAATGGGACCAAACAGAATCCTGTTGCATCTATATGCAAGAAACTTGAAAACTCCTTAAATAACCTACCTCGAGCGATCCGTTCCGGTCCACGTTGGATCGTCGTTAAAAGTCGTCACCTTAAAAAGCTAAGTGCTCGATTACACGCACGTACAGGCATTCGTTCGTCATCCTTGTAACTTCGCGTCCCGATTACAAAATACAGAATAATATTTCGCTATAATACAGATCTGATATAAAAACAAGTATTTTTTTGTATTCGCATTACCATTTCTTATGGTTATATAATTACCGTTTATGTGTATGTATATATATATACATATGTATACACATATATACATACATACATGTACATATCTATACACACACACTCACACACAATATCAATATATGTACACAGGTAGCACTCTCTCTCTTTTGTTCTTGCACGCCCATCCTCTTCCCATGCCCTTTCTTCTCCATTTTCTCTTTCTCTCTCTTGCCTCTTCTCGCTCTTTCTCGTCTCTCACATATGATCATGCACGATCCATATTTTCTTTTTTTTTATAATCACATTGCGACTATTATACATCTCCACACGGCCCGCAAACTCGTATTCCTGCGATTTGGCAGACGCCTCCTTCGATTGTTTCTTCGTCCCCCTAAACGTTCCCTTCTGTTTTGCATGACCGTAGGTTTTAAAATCGTTATGTCTTTTGTAAATGTGTGAACTAGCTGCTGCGACCAGTTATTGAACGATACCTAGCGAGACCTTTATGAAACATGGAAAGACAAGGAATAGGAAACGTATTCAGCTGTCAGAAGTTTGGCAAGCTTAATAGTAGGTATTATCAAAAGTATAAGGAGAAAACGAGAACGTTGGGGTCGCGAGTTAAATGAAATTAATGACGTTGGCATTGGTAGCGATAAGTATTATTTTCGGGTTCAGTTGTTGCTGCGAACAGAAATCCCGCCGCACGATTCGTTCAAGAATGCTCGACAAGGGGCGAGAGGGGCAAAATAAATTCAGTCGATCGCGTGACGTTTTGGCGTTTCGAGAAAGGAAGTGCGTATTATCGCGTTAGACTTATGCGTATGAATTCCCGCCCGTCGCATACGAGTATGCAGCTGTGCACGAATATGCTGCTTGAGCCCACGTATATTATTAAAACATGTTTATATTTGAAGAGGAGGGCTCGTCTTTGGTCCGCCATGCGCATTATTAAACGCGCGTTTACGGTACAGCCCCCGGTTATTGCAAGTTGAAAACCGTTTTTAAATATAACTTATAACATTCGCGATAGCGGAGATAAATTATCATCTGCAATAGATAACTAATTAATAATAGTAATAGTATTAATGATAATAATAATAATCAGCATAATAATAATAATAATAATAATATCAATATTATTTGATATTATTTTTATATCAGTATAATCATTAATGAAATATCGCTATAAAAAATCTTGTTATGTTGTTGCTTTTTCTTCCATTTTCATAGTCTCTTATAGCTTTGTTCGTTTCAATTGGCTAATAAAAATTAGTATAAGAATATTACGTATCATTAATTATTATACTACAATGGTAGAGATCAATCGAATGACCTGCAATAGTTTGGTAAAGGTTGGCGCGCCACTTCGCTCCAGAAAACGGCTGTATAATTAGGAAGCTTCCAAATTTCATTAAAATAATATTCCTAGATTTCTAACTTAAACGAATGTCCATCTTAAAAACCGTATTAAACATATTGGCATTAACTGTATCCAGTTGTATGAAAGCATTGGCAAATAAGATATTACGTCTGAATAGAAAATGTTTTGCGAACTGATTTCGAATTAAAGCAGAACGTCCGTCAGTTAAAATCTCCTATCGTAAAAAGGAAAGGTATGTAACAATCTTGTATAAGAGTTAAAAGGTACAAGGTACGTTCAGTGGGAGCTTTTCAAAAATTACGTTTATCATCCTAACACTTATTCCAAATATATATTGTCGTCTCCGTTCTCCCAATGAACTTCCCCATCGTCTTCTAACGAGCAGTCTCATGAGCCTTTAAAAACGCGCTTTCGGGAGCGAGATGCACGGCAGTTGGACTTCACCAAGAAATCGAGGCATAAACGCTACTATGCAATCTTGGCCATAAATTGTTCCTTATATCGAACGGCAAAAAACGCGCTACGTTCAATACCATACAATATCTCATTGCTGTGCGAATCCAGCGTTCTTCATTGAAATAACTTCGTTCGGTAGGTTTGCGTTAATGAATTTCGCGGACAGAGAAGTTCGGTGCCTTTGTAATTCTGATCACGGCGCGGATACTTAAATGGCAACACGGAGGAATCTGCAGGAATACATTTAAAAGACGAATTACAATAAAACTGCACGATGATATAGATTACAAAGGATTTGTCAGTTCACGACCTACGTCCAACGCTGTCATTCATCTCATCGTCCCTGCAACGTCGACGTCCCAGTATGCTCCGCTGATAAAGTCAGCTGGATGAACGCAGTATGAAACGAGAAGTCATATATCACCACTGATTCCTAACACACTTCACCAATTTACAATTTCCGAGCCAAGTCTGTTCCCTTTTCTCAGAATTACTTAAAATCGAAATGAAAATGTAGATCGGCGATCGTCGGTACTTTCAAATACACTCGATCACGCTCCGCTCTTCCATTCTTCCTTCGATCTCGATTAAAAGATATACCGTGTCGGGTGGATCGGCTCGTTTCACAATTTGGCATTATACAGAACAAAGTTATGGTGCGACGTCGAGACTAGTCCGCGTCCGTGGTAGGTCTCTAGCATCGTCACACCTTGTTGTGATGCCTCATCTCGTAGGCTGCAGCCCTACCCCCTCCCCCGGGGCCCGAATAGGCCCCGGCGTACAGTTCTGGGTGATTGGAACGGCCGTAGTTGGGTGCTGCACTGCTACTGGCTGGCGCACTAGCTGTGGGAACCGAGCGATAGCCTGCTTAAAGTTTAGAAAGGTATTCTACTATGAAATGAAATGTTGAAGCAACGAAAACAACGAATGTACCGGGAACAAGCACCGGCGACACACGATTATGGCAAACAAGGAGCAGCAAAAATTATTCAAACGAACTATACCGATCAGGCAGTCGTGTCTATCGAGTCCCATCAAGGCATCTCCACTAATTGTACGATTAGCTAATCATTCAGAAGCTCTAGCATCGTCCCCTCACCCCTTCAAACAAATCATCTAATCGAATGCAAATGCGCAAGCAGAAGGAGCACTAACTGTCTATTTTGATATAAAAAATCAAATAAAAAATATAAAAGATAGCTTTCATCAAATTGTTATAAAGATTGTACTAGGAGCAAATACAAGAACTTGCAGCGGGGTAATTGGCCTATTAAAAAATGTATCGACGAAGACTTCGAGTAAGAAGTCCGCTGGAGCCTGCTGTATACGTTCTCTGTGTTACACAAGGTCCCTTGCTGTTCGTGAATTTGCTCCTATCAACGGTATTGAGTATAGGCCCCAGCTCACCTCTGTAGGTCATAGAACGATAGTATCAGGTAGTGATGCGCGTCAATCAACGTAAGGGAGATGCAAACAGGAAAAAACATTGATGTAATTGCGATCACACAAGGGACAAATTCCAGGTCATTCTATAACTAATGTCGTTTCGATAAGCAGAATTAATTCCGCCAAAAAAAACCTGGCGGAGGTTTACCTTATTAATGTACACAAGTAACTTACCCGATGTTTTTGAAACTGTGCGGGTTTCTAGAGGATCTCAACATTTTTGCTTGTGCCTGTTTTCGGTTCTTCAGGGTGAAAACACCCATTAAAGGTTACTGTGTGATTTCCTACTTTCTTGTATATCTTGAAAACTATAGTAGATATAAAAAAAAGTATTAGTAAGAAAACTTAACGGCTTCTTATGACCTACAGAACTGTGTAATTGAATTGTTTAGAACTTGTAATTTAAACAGTAAAATGTTCCCCACCACAAATTTTAAACAATTCTATTACATAATTGTATAGCAGTAACACAAAACCATGAAATTTTCTTTCTAACGATTTTTCAAGATATACTGGAAAATAGAAAAACACTCATGGGTATTTTCACTCTGAAGAATCAAAAACGGTCACAAACGAAAAATTACCTGACACTTCTGCTGAGGTCCTCTACAAACCTACACAATTTTAAATAAATCGGGCTTTTGGATAAGTGAAATTCCCTTGTTAGAAGTGTCCCGATTAATTTGTGTCAGTATAGCACAAATAAATAAATAAATATGTAATAGATTTCTATAATAAATTTTAGTACAGCAAAGTTTTCTTCTGATGTTAAATGCGGCGCTGCATACAAAATTATCCTTCCTTATTACAAATACTTGGTTGTTCCGATTTATGGAGTTTCAAATACAACTATTGATATTCCTTTGTACTTAGTTTCATGTTTTCAGTTCAGGTGAATACGATTACGAATTGGAAGAAAATTACAGTGGAAAATTCATAAGTAACTTCAATTTCAGCAAAACACGCCTGCCTATGTAATCGGGATAAGAAAACGACATTACTCATAGAATAATCTGGTGCATGACAATAAGCTTCTTAGCTTGAGTTTAATCCGTCACGTACGAGCTCATATGCAAACATTCGATATGTATTTTAACGAATAATGTTTATGCTAGGATCAAACTCGAGCAGCGACAGCTGTGTGGATGAAGCAATAGGGTTATTTCGTAAACGTACCTTTCGGGTAATACTGAGCACCTCTACCCTCTCCATAACCATGAGAGGGCCCTCGAGTTCCACTATGGCCTCCTTGACTTTGCCTGGGAGGTATACTTCTAGGACCAGCACCTCCTCCGCCGTGCGGATGTCGCTGTAACAAATGGATGCGTCGTTTTAAGGAGCGTTTAGACGTAAACTATATTCTATATCATTTGTGTGTTTGTTTATGCGTACCATTCTTCTCAGAGTGTTCATCGGCCTTCTCAAAGTATCGCTGATACGTCTCGCTGGTGGCTTTTTAGGGTTACTAGAGGGAGTATGAACGGCGCAGCACTTAATGAACAAACCCATGAAAATGATGAAAGCTATGCAGATTAGTAATACTGCTCCCCAGAATTCCTGGAAAAAAGAAACGAATATTCCGTGTTACATTAATTACGTTAAATGTATGAGGATCAAAGTAAATATATTTAGATAAAGTTCGTACTTACAGTTACCCATTGCGCTACCGTGATCAACGTTTCTTTATTAAATAAAAGGTTTTTCAGCCTAGCTAACGGCCCTTCAGCATCGACTGCTCTACATTTCAAAAAGACATCGCAATAACCCTGAAACAGAAATTGTCATATGATCGTATAACTGTAGAAACTTTATGAAAATTTTAAATCCTGCTTCGTATTTAACTTCGTACCTGAAAGTTGTCGCAAGGCGATCCAGGTCGGAGGCTAATACCCCCATCGGGCAGACCAACGACGTGAGCAAATTCGCTGGTGCTGCGGCAAGTAGATGGATCGGTTCCATTTTGGCAAGCCAATTCGCACAGCTTACGTTTATCGATATTTGGAATGACGTTACTTGTTAAGAAGCATTCGGTGAGATTCCATTCGAGGCATATCGATCCAGTACAGTCGCCATTGATGCATAGCTGTCGATAAATTAAGATATATAATTACCATGAACGCATATTTTATGAGAATCCGAACTCAAGTGTTCCATTTCCTGGTTGGCTACTTTAATCAATTGAGCTATTTACATCTTGTAATGAATTCCTATAGTAAAATACCCATCACCTTACAATCTCTAATATAAATAGGGAAACATGAGAACTTGGTTTACCTGTGTTCCTTCGTTGCACCTAGTTTTATTGGCTCTCGGTAGCGGTATAGGACACTCGGAGGATATCCCATTACAAGTGGAATTGTAACTGCAATCGGATTCGATCTTACACTGGACATTTCTAGATAGTGGCACGAATTGGCACGACTCGCTTGAGCAGCAAGGTCCTTGGCTGGGACTATAAGGAAACGATTCGTAAGACACAGGATTACAAAGGATGCAGAAAACATTCAAGCATCAACGAGTTCTGAAACGCCACGTAGAACGCGATTGAGAAGTCTATACCTGCACTGCGTTCCAATCTTCCTACTGCAACCCTTCGCCGTCTCGTTCTTTATCTTGTCCAACTCGGACACCTGCCTTGGATAGCAACATTTGTCGACACACTCGTCGTCATCGTACCCGCAGTCGCACTCTTCCCCAGCTTCGACGATTTTATTGCCACAGAACGCTCCAGCGGATGCTGCGTAAGAAACAGATCCAATCAGACAAGATTCCTTCGAAGTTACATTCGTATCTCTTAAATATCACACTAACCACTGAAACAGTTTCGCTTTTTGTTGTCCTCAATCGCGTCCAGCACGTTGCTAATATTGCCAATACTGCACTTGGAAAATTTACTGTTATTCGGCCGATCGCCGCTCGTCGCCGATGCAAACATAATGAAATTTCCGTGTAGCCCACCCGGTCTACATTCGGGAGGAAAATCATGCTATAAATGTAATTAAAACGAAATTAAATGTAACGTATGTTATCCAGTGTCGTAGAGTAATGAGCGCAGTGCTTGGAACAAATTCTTACAGGTGACCCAAAGTTATGCCCTATCTCGTGAGCCAACGTCAGCTGCGAGACTTTCGGGGGCACGCGGCTATTGTAATTTACGAACGTGATAATCCCCGTGTTTAGAGATCTTTTTGTAGATTGATACATCCCGCCCACTGTTTCCGTGTACGTTTTGTATTTCTCGCATATGCCACCGGACGCGCCGGAAGCTGAGGCGACCCAAGCCAGTCCAAGAGTGCCACCGGTAAAGTCTCTGTTAATGACACAGATGTGGCTAATTAACATTCACGTACGGCAATCGTCTTTACTTTAAAGTTAACAGACTTTCGTACCTGTACGTGAATACATAGGCGAGGCAGAAGTCCTCGTGGTTGCCCAGCGAATGCAAATTTAAAAAGTTACTGACGTCAATATTCTCCATGCAGAAAGGATTCGGCTCGCCGTACGTCTGAGGCGTGCACGCCGTGTCGTCGTCGATCTGTTAGACACGATATATTCACGATTAACGCGGTAAAGATCGCGTGCTCGTCACAACGGAAACGAACGTAGTTTCATCACCTTTATCCGCTGGACCTCGAATTTAATATTCCTATGCTTAATCCTGCCATCGAATCTCGTATCCCTATATATGTAATTTACGGCAGTGACATGGTGTGCGATTAAAGACAGGATCTCTTCTTTGGTCTTCTCTGCGTCGTGATGTAACTGCGAACAGCCCAAACGGAGAATTCAATATTCGCCAGTTCCGCGACTGAGGGGGGTTTGTGCTGTTGAGAGATTTTTATAATGGCGCAGTATAGAATGCACGGCTAAAAAGAATGCGGAGATGGAAATATTCCTATGGCGCTGGGACCCCGGAATGCGGAGACGTCTAGTTTGGAGGAAAATGCGAAATGAAATTATGCTGGCCCCTATTACCGAGGAAAGGTCGTATAAATGTGACTACGGCTGGGGAATTGTAAGTATTTCAACTATCCAGCGATTGTCAGAGGTTATTACGTTTTCAATTTAAATTTTATGTCAAAAATGTGGGTCAGTTATTTCGTTACTTCGAGAATCCACCTTTTTTTCTTTATTCTAGGGAAACTCTTTTAAGGAAAAGCTTTCGTTCTTTTCTTCATCAGATTGATTTCAATCTTATATCATAATTTAATCCCCGTTTACCTGTTCGGATATATGTCTCCATATGAGAGGGTCGGTCTGAATAAAAAGGGAACAGGTATTCTTGTTATCCTCCTTCGACATCGGCCTGGCTGCTCTTCGCGTTCTCCGATGACGACTAAGTTCGTTAGCTTCTCGCGAGTATTTATGACCGGGTAATTCCGGATCGTCACTCCATGGTTTCGCCTGTGGATTAGGTTCCTTGTTGCTCAAGGCGGAACGTGCTGCTGGAGGAATGTCCGGTTCACCAGAATTTTGAATTCTGTCCATCCACTCCACAACATCGTCGGTGATCCCACAGCCACCGGTTTCCCCTACAAACGTCAATTAAACTACGTTACAAAATTATACAGAACAGTGCGCTAACACATACGCTATTGTTTCCAGTTTTGATATATGTATATCGCTGTCATATTGCAATAAAATATTTAATGCCCGTGTTTTACTTAGGTATACTTCAACCTGACAAAAAAATTGTCACTTCAAATTCTGCTTTTTCTTTAAAAATCAATAAATGAATGACTGTTTCAATGATCGTTTTGTTTTTACCAATTAAATTGCTATAATGATTCAAAAATTTCTGTTTTACACATTTCTTTAATAATCATAATTTTCCCCTCTCAATTTTTTTAATAATTTTGAATAAATGGCATTATACCAGATAAGAGAAGAAACACGTGTACTACAAAAGGGGAGTTGATAAACCCTCCAGCTTCTCCCCAACATCCGTGCCCTCGACTTTCTGGTTTGTAAGCCAGGAAGTTTTCACCCAACCTAGCAGTCGAAAAGTAGATACTTAAATTCCAGCATATATAGTTAATGGCGAACTCAGGTTTTAATCTTGGAGGGAGCCGAGTTGAACGGATACAAATATTTTTAATGCCAATTCAATAAAATTCATTAGGGGATTATACAAATTTATTTAAAGAATTATTAAAATCCAGTTTTCTTTTCTTGTTACAAAGCCCCTTTCTGGGGAGGTGCGAGGGCCCCTTGCACCCCCGCCCTCTCTGTGTGACATTGCATATAGTTAAAGAGGAGTAAATGTTTAAAATTCACTTTGCATCAAATTTTTAGCAGCTCGGGCAATATTTCTTACTCATCATCCCCTATATTTTCAGTCTCATCCCATCCAAAAAGTGCTCATCCCATTCGTAGCCTTCGCTTGTAACCACCGTTTGAAACTTAAAAAGTGTACGAGCGGTGATGGAATTCAAATTTCATATCCACCGTACTTTCAATGGGACTAACTATACAGAAGTCAGACTTGTTTGACCCTGGTTGCCGTACAATTAGGGTGCATCCAAGAAATTCGAATTGCTCTGTAAGAACTGGAAGCGGCGTAGGCTACGTGGCAGATATATATATATATATAACTCGTAAACGGCTTCGAATACGCGTCTCAGGCTTTCCAGCGTGCTACAACTGCGCCAAGTTGTAACGCGTCGCAGCGGAAGTGGCGGTGCGCAGTTTAATTATTCGTGCAATTTCGAAATGCAGGGAGCTGTGTCTGCAAAGCGGATGCACGGGCATAATGCGCCACGTAATGACAAACTTAACCGCTTCCCCTTGGGTGTCGTATCGTCTGTAACGACGACGCTATTATTTTGAGGACGTGGTCAGCCGCGCACGTATGGGTGTGAAATCGCGCTTCCTTTTTCCCCGTACACCGACCAGCACAGCCGACGCGCGGCTTCCATCATTTTTTACGCGGTGAGATTTCGGGGCGGTTATTAATGCTTCCTCCTTGCCATTAAACGAGATTCATTACGCGGGAAATCTATTTGGAAAGCGCTGCTTCACGGGTTACCTTCCACTATTTATCGTGTTCGTTATCTAGTTTTGCAGAATGAAATGTTACTGTAAAAAGAAGGTACGTTTATGATGTCTTCTTTCGCTTAAGTGACGCGCGAACTGAATTTAATTATCTTCTTGTATCCTAAATATGAATATATTCAAACGTAACACGTATGAGTATTACAATTTTTGTATTCGGGGACTTTGGGATGTTTCGAATTTTAATTATCTTATGTGCTATAAAAACTAATTAACTTAAGGGGGTAGGTTACCCTCGATATCCCTAAAACAGGCCTTTCTTCAAACGCAAATTGTAAACTGATAAATAAAAGTAAATAGAACGTTTTTGTATAGTTTTAATCGTAATTCTATAAGCTTCAACACAAAAGAAGAAAAGTCTAAATATCTCTATGTACATAAAAGTTGTGAGTAAAAACGTAAAGGCTTGTACGCGATGCACCGTTTGATCGTGAACATAAAATTTCGAAACCCGCTCCAACGATTTGGATGAAAACTTAATGAGAGATGCCGAAAACCATTCCCTACGATGTGTCGGGAGCAGATTTTCGAAAAAATAATACAATTTTTATGTTAAAAAATGCGATTTTATCGATTTCTTGTATGAAAAATATTTTTTACCTTTTTCCTTTAAAGAATTTATCTCGAAAAATTTGCTCGCGACACATACCCTAGTAGCACAAAATATTGGTTAAATATTTTTTCCAAATATTAAAAAAATATTTTTTTAGCCACACTTTTTAATATGAGAAAAATGTCGATTCCAAATATTATATACACGTACTGAAAATGTGAAATAGAGGTTTAGAAAATATGAAACATTCGGGAAAAATGTTTTCTTTCTACCATTCAATAAATATTTACTTTATATTTGAAAAGGAATGTTTTTTTCATAATATAAAATGAATATTTCCCGAACATTCGGAAAAAATGTTTTGTTTCAAACAGTAAATGGATATTTACTTTATATTTGAAAAAAGAATATTTTTTTCATAATATAAAATGAATATTTTCAGCATATTTGGAAAATATATTTTATTCTTAATCTAGAAGAATTATTGTATGTATGTTTAAATATCAAAAAGAGATTGAACCTCTTTTTAATATTGGATGTATGTGCATTCAATATTTTGTGCTACTAGGGTAGTAGGGAATGGTTTTCTGTATCTCTCATTAAATTTTCATTCAAACCGTTGGAGCGGTTTTCGAGATTTTATGTTCATCATTGAACGATACATGGCGTACACACCTTTACTTTTTTACTCGCAACTTTTATGCACATAGAGATATTTAGATATTTATTTTTCTTTGTGTTAAAGCTCATAGAATAACGATTAAAACTAGAAAAAAACGTTCTCTCTGCTGTTATTTATCACTTTGCAATTTGTTTTTGAAAAAAGCCCTGTTTTAGCGCTATCGAAGGTAACCTACCCCGTTAATATACAAAACAGCAAAAGAGCTGCACTATTTGAAAATAACTCGTGCAATTCAACGTGATAATGTTAAACGATTCACCCCGGATACTTTACACTAATCGCGCAAGATTAAACTAGCGTGTAGTGTTTGGATTGCTGCAACTTACGCGCCGTAATTGAACTGTTACAGTAGTATCTACAAACTTGCATTAATCCTATAGCTAACGAGAAGGCAAAGCGTTGCTGTCGAGGGAGGGAAAATCCAGCACGTAACCGATTTGCAATGTTTCTCACCGGTTAGCCCCATAACGATCGCCGATAAGGATTACCGTCGCGTTCTTCCGCGCAAATTCACTTTATGCTTTTTGGAGCCGCGATACACCGCGAGCAAGATCAAGCCAGCAGCGATGGTAACAGAGATAATTGCAACGGTTCGCTGCTAGTTTTATTGGCGGGTTAACCGTGAATCACGAGCTGTAATGACTTGCCGTTTTGGCGTGACTGTATTGGCTGGATTTATTGGTAACTACCTACGCTCCAGTGTCAATATGGATTATTGTTACAAGAGGTAGGAACGGGGCAAACGTTTCCGTATTCTAAGCAACTGTTTCGAATGTACGCTGCTGCAGCAAAATTGACAGATTGGATTGAGATTTATACTGGTAGATACGTAATATACGAAAATCGATACAACCAGTGCTCGAAGCGACGTTAGATGAATTTCAGTTAAAGATCGTCCAACCGCGAGAACAAGCAAGGGCTTAATAAGAATTTACGACTCTCCAATGAGAATGCGAAGACAATAGGAATAAATATTCAGTTTATCGACGTGACGCTGGCATCGTGCACAGTACTACTTGAATGTTCAATAAGTATTATTATACAATATTAAACGATCTACGGCCCATTTAGTAAATTCTACTAATTTTACTGAAATAGTTTGCTAACCAAATGAGTACACGCAATTATTTCTCGAGTGATTTAAGATACAAAAGTGTCGTAAGTGTGGAAGTGGTTTACTTAGAAGGAAACATATATTAGTCTTGCATTTCTTTGTGAAATTATCATTTCTAGTGACTTCAATGTCACTTCCATTTTTGTTATGTATTTATTTTACACGCTTTTACTGCGCATTTAAACGTGCTTTTAATATAACTGAACTTGATATTTATTTTCAATAGCCATGGGAATATGTAGTATTGTATGTCAAATGTTTGATCAAATATATACCTACTTCGTTTATCTGAAAATGTACATCGAAATGGGTGCAAGAGAAATGCACGACGCCATGCAAATACAATGAAAGCGATATTGAAATGTTAGCGAGTACAAAATTCGACAGAAATTAAAATTCAATATGTTTCTTCCTAGAAATGTATACCTTTTGTGTCATCAATTGTATGCTTTTAGGTACACTGAACGTACTGTATAAGGAAACTGGAATTACCTGACCCGACTACTGGGTGAAAATTTGACACCAATTTTTCATTTGCCGTTTTCTAAATAAAGAGTTATGCAAGATATCAATGAGTTATATTTTTCCGTATGTTCTTCGAAATGGTTGCCACCCAAATTTCTTATTTCTTTCAACGAGTAATGAAATTTGTCGGGATTGTGTTAAATTAAATATATCACTGTAATTTGATCATTTTTTAATAAAGAAAAACATCCAAGTGTCTCGTACTTATTTTTATATTAATTTTGCTTTCTATAATGTAGTCTAGAAATTTTATTTAAAGAAATTCCGTTAAAAGTGACACATATCTCTTAAATTAATTGACAGATATGTTAAATCCACTTAATCCAAATCCAGTGTTTCCCAATCTTCTTTGAGCCGTGATCCCCTTTTATAATACTCAAATAACCTGTGATCGCCCCCCCCCCTATATAAGGCAAGGTAAATTTAATAAGATCAAGAAAACACATTAAAAACTGGTATTTCAGAATATAATTCAAACTTAATAATTAAAATAAATAAGTGCTAAAACTCGCCAACTATGAATGACTGTAAAGACCTACAGGTTGGGAATCACTGCGTTTCACATCCCCAAAATTTCATAATTTTTTGAATTTCCGGGTTGGGGGCCTTCGCTTGTAAGTGTGTACAAAATGTGAACCAAGTCGGTGCCTCAAACCCATATTCCCCTTGTCGATACATCCCCGTGTCACTATACTCAGTTCCTAGAAATTCGCGGAGATCGTACCGGTCTTCTGGAGCGTTAATTTTGCAGATTCATAACGGCACGCGTATATCCAGTACGTAAACAGGCAAGATGGCGGGGGTTTGTCGGTGGAGCGCAATATGGACGACAACCGCGATAAATATTATACGTGATATGGCGACTGTTTATTTAAGCCCCAGTTATTTGCACAAATGCTGTAAACACGGGAGCGTAGGTCGGACCAGAGCGAAATCCGCAACGCGTACCTACATGTGGAAGCGCGGCAACGTCCATGTCTAATTCGAACTGGGTGAACATCTTCCACCAAGCTATCCCCTGTCCCTCTCGTAACCCTGTATGTGCCCAAGGACTACTTTCTTCCGTAATGATATCGTGAATAGCGCATTGAATTCACGCCATCAGCTGGGTCCCCAGAGCCTGCACCTTTACGCGGGGAGTGTAGTCTCACTGCATAGCGGCAAACTCGTTGCAAACGGAAGGGGACTATCCGCGTCGCGCAAGCAGTCAGTCAGCCGCTAAAGCATCCGGTAACGAGTGTCTTAAAATTGAACTACACTCTCCTGGATGCTTAAATAAGGATTGCCAAGTTTTTTTCGGGAAAATATAGTATTTGACCTAAGAGATATTAAGGACTGCATATAAAAAGGTATTTCACCCCCTTTTCACCATGCCTTTAGGGGTTGATTACGGAAAAAATATGAAATTGGTTTTTAGGAATTTGTGTGGGTAATCTTTGTGAGTAAGAACCAAGTGGATATCTAGTTGGGCCTGAGAGATATTGGGCAGTCCGAGAAAATATATATTACCCCTTTTCACCCCCTTGGGGGATGGAATTTCCAAAAATCTTTTCTTAGTGGGTGCCTGCATGAACTTACGTCATTCACATTCCTAGGTTAAATGGTTTAAGCTGGGCATTGATGTGTCAGTCAGTCAGGACTTCTTCTTTTATATGTATAGATTGTGCAAAAACTATAGTGAGTACTTTTCAGAGGAAAGTTGTACAAACTAAAGCTACATTAGAACAAAGGTAACTTATTTTTTAAATGTATATTGATTTGTGGATTCTCCGTTATTAATTAAATTCTTGCCCTTAACAAATATGTAAAAGGTTCGATTGCAGTGAAAATCGAAATTAACATATATGAGGAGCTCATTTTTTAAGAGGGATAGACTGGTTCAGCTTTTACGGAATATGAAGTGGTGGGAAAAGAGACGATATATGAAATTATTTAATATAAATTTCGACAGAGCTTAAACAACACTTTCTTTAAGTCGCATTCAGAAGTTTTAAGTTTAAATTCGCAAATTAAAGTTTTGATGTTGCCATGGAATTAAAAGATAAGTAAGAATTGTAGAATTTTATCAATGTATCGGAAATATGTGGGGTATTTTTACGTTCTATATCTTTTTTTAACAGTATATAGTACTCTAGACAAAAATATAGCACAATACTAATATATTATAGTACCGTTGGCAATCCTAGCTTAAATAGATGAAGTTAGGTAAACGCATCGCAAAATGTCCAAAGTAAATTGCATATAAATATATTGTGGTTGTCATTAACCTGAGATACACTCAAGTGGTGTGTAAAGAGCAATATACTCGAGGGTACAAGCCACCAAATGTGTTCTTGGCCACTCATTACAGGTCTGCACTTACACGGTTACATTGCTACACACTCCCTGGACGATACATAGCTATTACTTTCTAATGTTTAAAAAGTACGCTGAACAAGTATTTGGGCTCTTCTCGACAGACACACAAGGGTTCAACTGTATTTACCCCATGCTGATTTTACGACGTCACAAGGCCTTTACAAGGCACAATACGTGGTGTTTCAGATATGTATTTGATAAACAAGAATAATAAGAATACCTACAATATTGCTGCTATTAGAAAATAATTAAAATATGAATTACCCATTTTCGCACTGAGCTTGAATAACGATAAATATCCCTGTGAAAACTGGTTTATTCCTGTTGATTATAGGCAACTGAACGCAAACAGAATAACAGAGTGCCTTTTTCAAAATTGCTTTTATTTACAACTCAACGATATGAATAAAAAAAAATTGGCATAACGAACACATCCATTAGTACATGAAGTAGATACCATTTTTCTGTTTCAAACAGAAGAATACATTTTGACAACATTTTTCAGATACCGTTGGTGCACATTACATGTACCGCATATGGACGTATTTATTTTTTATATATCTTTAACAAGGATTTCCGGGGACTTGTAGCCCTGATATGATAAAGTTCACTGAATAAAATGACTTGGTACATGCAGCTGGCGTGGTCGTCTTTGATAACAAAATGTGGGTCATAGGGTTTTATAACCTCTGAGATATGTTTCTGAAATAATTTACCATTATGCATATGGCTGTCATACATCAAAGTAATTTTAAAAAAAAAAATTAAACCTGCAGTATATAAACCGTGCCTTTATGCTACTTATGCTAGAACGAATTCCATAAAAGAAATTTGCATTCACAGTATACGTATGTATAAAGTGTCCAAAGAATAGTGCCAGTTAAAATAGCGTCTAAACTGTCGGTGTTAAGAAAAAATTTTACAGGAAATTTTGTACTGTTATCAACGTAGACTCTAATGTAACGAAACAATTACTTTTATCTTCCTCATTTGAATGTTATTAAGGAGTATATCGTGTATCACTTTGGTTGGTTATGAAAAGGAGAGTGACGGATAGATAATTAATAAGCTAACTGCACAAGCACAATGTAATTATACGAGAAATACGAAAATTCTTGAATTTTTTATTTCAAGCAAGAATTGAGGCCTCCAACATAATCGCAAATTCGCAACTCCGGCGCGCTTGTTCCTACGAACGTATTAATATATCTCCATTTCTATCGAATACTGTGTAACGAAAAAATTAATCTTTATTGTTTGAATGTGAACTAAAATACCCTGAATATTTGGAAAAGATCCGCTTCACAGTTTGTTAGAAAAAAATTCCCAAGTATCACTTTATTCCTAGGGTCCTAAATAGGGCTCCCCCTATTCGAGTCAATCTATAAGCCCACGTTGTTTTTCCTTGTTAGCCTATATACAATTCCGTCCCTGAATTATACCCTAAATCAAATTCCACTTCCCACGCCTGCGTAATCATACCCTTACACGACTAATATCCTCTGAAACCAAATTACTTATTATCATCAAGGGTGTTGAAGGAAAGCAAAAAAGAATCTCGCTCGAACCCCTTTTGGCAACACTCCACAAAAGATTGGGAAAGGATCATTCGAATAGCGGAGAACAGTACACGCATTGCCGCCGACACACCTTTTCTGCGGGCAAATGGACCGGAAAGCGCAATGTTCCGCGTTCTGCATCCGACTCCGCGCGGGTCGTTAGGCCCTCCTCTAACTTGTGAAAATCCTCCAGCCTCGGCCCAGGCGTCCTACCTGTTTGAGCTTGACTCTCTGACGCGTGTTTGCGTTGCGCCTCTATTCAGGAACGCGGTTGCCTGGCGTCTCTGGCTGCGCATACTGGCGTGTATCGTTAAGGCGATTCGTTTAAAAACCGTGCACGGCTGGATGCTTCTTTAAGGATGCCTCGCAATGCCGGCTAAACTGTCATCCGGCGGCTCGGGGGAAGGGAGGAGCGCGTGCATCGCGTGGGCAAAGGGGTGTCCGTTCGGGTGTGTAAACGCAAAGTCGTACGGCGCCTCTGCGACGACTATACGTCTACGCGATCTGTCTCTCGGATCTATAGAAAGCCCCGCTGGCAAGTGAGCTTAATGTTTTAACGATGGCCGTCCATAAAAGGCTCCTGCTTTCTTTTTCCTACGGCGGTAAGGGTCGTTATCTTAGCCCGCGATTTGCATCTTCCCGAACCGGAGTTTCCCGCAGACGCGGTTATTACGTCGATGAGTACCTACGAATGAAACGTCAGAATTCTTCGTAAACTGCATTTGCAACCGCGGGCGAGTGGGTAAGTATATTTCCATAACGGAGTGTGGCAAGAGTTGCGCAGCGTGTACAGGGCGCGAGAAATATGTAATGGCTATAACGTCGACAAATGAATTCGCTTAGGTAGATGAGTGGATGAAAATTTGATAAAAGAACTTGCAGCAAAATTCGCCTTGCTGGATGGAATTAACGCGTTCAGCGTGGCTCGTGTGCCTGGCGCGTGTGGCAAGACAGGAGTCTGTACGTGGAACGCGCGAAGCGCGTTAGTTTCCCAAGTGGCAGGTGCTTAGGATACGCCTCCAACTCAGGGCACTAAATAGCACGGCTCGAAGAGTCAGGTTCTTCTGCCGCAGCGAACGTGTTAAAGGTCAATTTTTACTTTTATGTATTATACTGTGTAAGAAGATGAAATATTCGAAAGGAATCAGGTGCCTCAAAGGAACCTTTTTTCCTAAGAGGCTGTTAAACTTCTAGCTAATTATATAATAATGTATATGTTTGTGTATATTAGTCGTCGCAAAACATAAATGTATAATGGTAAGTGTAGAATGAAAATAGGAGGTAATTTAAAAATACATTTTACAGTAATAAGGTTTTCAGGGAGCTACAATAGGAGCTGCCATAATCTCACGGCAGTAGAAAAAGGATTTATGCCAGATGGAGAAATATTGAGGATGTAATTCGATGCCGTTTAAATAATTCGTAAATATACCAATTTTTTTATTGATTGGTTGAAAAATAACAAAATTGTTGCACTTTAAATCAAACACTCAGTTTAGTGTGTAAGAAAATTGACATTTATTTACGCATAAGTCAGGTGAAAATTAAAATATCGAAAAAATTGAACGTCGGCCGATAGACAACTTAGTTTTATTTAATATTCTATTGTTAAAATTTTGTTTCAGGCACCTGCTCATCAGAAATAACGTACGCTTTCATATTAGCTTTTGAAGAAAACATGAATGAAATTTTATATATTATTCCAAGATATCTCTATTTTTATTTAAAAAATTTTAATCGAAAAAAGTGTTTTGTCATTTAGAAATAAATTCCCAAAGGTGCAGTATTTCTTGACCGGACCAAGGTGGTCTAACCCCTTAACAAGCCCAATATGTAGATACATGCATAAATTACCACTTTATCAACGTTTGGAGCATCCACTCATTTTTAATTGAACGGAGCTCTAATTAAAAAGTATAGCGGTGATCAATAATCTGCAACGTGAGCCTTGTTGGCGTTAGCTAGAATGCCGTAGTAACACCAGAATTGTTTTCTAAAAGAACACCCTCAAACCCCTGACGGTTTTCTTCCTCTGTTAAAAACTAATATCACCTAAATAATATTACATTTCAACACTTTATTTCTAGTGTTATGTGCATTCATATATACATTAAATAAGATGGCTATAATATCTTGTGTATTAAATTTAGTTACTAACTACTGTAACAATACTGTTTCACTTACCAATTGTATTCTATTTATGTATCTATGGTTGAATATATCATGCAAAGTTACAGCAAACTACAATATTTAATATCGTTTGGACACGTCACATTTATATTGCTTTTTGGGTACAGAAACTCGATGATTCGATTAGAGACTCTAATGTCAGTTTTAGGTTCAACTGAACTAATTTTATATTAGGTATATTGCACGTATCAGAGACGTACAATTTTTTTTTATATTGATCCAAAAGGACTCGAGGTAATTAACTGTCAAGAATCGATTAATTCAAGAAGAGTAGGTGGTGATTTAAGAACCTCAATTCTTACCGAGAAGAAAACAAAATCTACATCACAGGTAACAGTTTTGTGCTATTTAAGTACTATAGAGCACGCATAATATTTGTTTGTATCGAATCGAAATACTAAGGGTGGTTGATTGTTGAAAACGGTGTGCAAATCGCATAGAACTTATTTCAGTGAAGTACCTACACGAAGTTGTAGAAAGGTTACGAACATTTGAGATTTAATTAAAAGCAAGAAACGTTTCACGTATATCAATACGTAAAAATTGACCCAACTGTTAGCTGCTAACTCTGGTAGAATTGAATAGCAGTTCCCAGCGAAGAATTTTTATAATATTATTTCGGACGAAAATGTAACGTTATATAGGTGATTTAACGAACCTTTTCGAAGGTGGGCGTATGCATCTGCGACGTCGTTTTCGTGATAGATCACAGAATGCAACGTGTCATTTATCTCGTGTGGTGGAAAGTAATAGCGCGCCTTTTCCACATACCACGAGCCACCCCGGGGCGAAATGATTTTCCCGTGGAAAACACCGTCGCTAATGCTTCCAAACACGTGACTGCCAGGCTCACCTAAAAGTAAAAACAGAAATTACATTTAGTAACGGTCGACGAACATAAAATCATGTTAAAAAAACAAAGAACAATATAGGTATTATGTTGAATCACGATTTAATAGAGCTGATTACCATTTTTGACATCTTCGAAATACTTATGTCACACTTCGTTAGAAGTAGTATATTTACTATTAATATTTCTGACCACTTAAAAATGAATACTGATCACGAAAACCTTTGCAAGTGTTTCGATAAAATTTGTAATATTGTAATATTAATTTTCGCCATTTAAAAGTAAAAGTAAACTTGGCAAACACACACATTAGAATACATTAAAAGTATAATTCTTGTGGTATGTTTCCTCAATTGCATTTAAAATTGTATAGGTATCTGCAGAAAATGATGAGTCTTGGACGAAGGCAGAGCGTGGTGTGTGGAATATGATGCATGCAAGAATGGTATAAAACCAGTGTTTCATTTCAGCTCTGAAATGAAGAAATTAACTACACCGCCATGCGCGCCGTGCAAAATAATTGCGCAAAAACTAGCGTCAAACTTGTTGACTTCGTAGGGACATGTGCGAGACAGCGAAATATAAAAAGAATCTGCGTCAACGGAACTCCATGCTGAGGGAAGAGTGAAAAGCTACAGAGGAATAGTCTTTGCAACTGTATTACTTATTTCCCTGTTTATACTTTTGGAAATTCCACTCTAACTAAAACAAACAGTTTAGAAGCACAAAATCAAATTTCATTCTTTCAAAAGCGTTTCATTTAGCTGTTCTTCATTTTTGTGCGGAGCATATTAGAATTAAAAGGAAATGCATAGAATAGAGCAACGAAAAATACATAATAGGCAGAAAGGTAAATTATCGAGCAAAAATGAATCGAAGCTGCAGGGAAATTTTTTGGGAGAAGGTTTTGCTTTCGGGAAGTACGACTTTGAAAAATTGTAGCCTTTCAGAAGCCTCACTGATCAACATCACTTTCTGTAAATTTCTATAGTACTTAATCCTCGGTTGTTACACTTTGTCAAAATGACCCAAAATTGGACTTTGAAGTAAAATATCATGTAGTAGTAATTTCATGCATCCTCTACAGCCAGAGACGCTTTCACGAATGAGGGTCATTTTATTTTATTAAATTTTTGTTTATTAACGTAGCGTATCTCAAGAGAATAACCATAATTTTTTAGCTGAAAATATTAAAAATTGAAAAGGTTCTAATTTTTTAAAGCAAACAACTTTTTCTGCAACTCTTTTACTTTTCAATTTTTTTTTTAACATGATGATATTTTAAATGTTAATCTGGAATGATGAATAGACATAGTATAATATTCAAACTTTATCTCAGAATTTTTGCGACTTAATTTAACAGGTAGGTTTGAAAAAATAACTGATTGATAATTGGCTTGAGTCAAATCGATCAAGTGTGACAACTAGGTACATTCGAAAAAATAGGTGTGACAACTGAGGGTTAAAGCATCCTCACAATCAGTGCTTAAATCATCAAGTTTCCCCATTTATTATTTTATCGAGTTAATCAATTTGAATAAATACTAATGTCTCATCGCAAATTACTCAAACTTGATTGTTTAACAAGAAAATCCCCACGTTCCTTAATTCATCGTGTGACATCAAACTTCAGGGCGGCTGCGATTTATACTTAAGAAACGACAGATGTGTCGCATAAATATATCTCAATGCAGTTGCCTTTAAAGACGGGGCTGATTGATTTAACAATCGGAAAAAGAGATTGGTTTTTTCTTGCTGTTCCGCGGGAAACACGTAGACGTAACCAGGTCGAGGGGGGTCGCAAGCACGAAAGTGAAAGATAAACCGTTCCGCCCCCACTCCCAGCCACCGAATCCATAATTTAAAACGTCCCATCGCGCGCGAACTCTCGTAAATTATTAGACTGGAAATAAAGGTCCCACCCGGTATCTGCCGTGACACGCACTTTTGCGTGCCACACCTGAGTATTGCTGGGAACGTGGGAGTAGGTGTACACGCGCAGGACTCCACCACGGAACGGTACTACCTCGTTGAGGTCAGAGTTTAGAATGTAACAGCGCGCACTTAAGCGGCAAAGAGATTCTGATTTATGCCACAAGAATCTCACGGGTGCTCGGACCATTTAATACATTCCTTCATTTCTGGTCTACAGCCAGATACAGTTATTATATTTTGCTCCCTTTGTGCATGTATAAACCAGGGGTTGAAAACGGTTATGATGCCGGTTTCGGTTTTTGGAACAGTTATAAGAACCGAAATAATCTTGGAACAGTTACGAGTGAAAAAGGTTCTGGTCTATGTATATCGGTTTCACAACGGTTATTTCTCGGTTTTATAACAGTAATGTATGTATCGGTTCTATCATCGCAAATTTCAAAAAATTTACGAACAATGTCACACTTTTTAAATAGAAATTCGATATTGTTTTTTATTTTTTTTTTTATCGCTGAGCCTCTCCGATATAATTGATAAACCGATATGATATCGGTTCTGTAGAACCGGAACGGAAACCGATATAGGCCAGAACCTTTTTCATTCGTAACTGTTTCGAGATTATTTCGGTTCTTATAACTGTGCCATGTATTGACCCTAACTTATCGTTTTCCTCTGACTTTCTCTGTAAACATGAAGCACAGTAACTACCCAAATGCTGCGTAAATTGTAAACACTGTGTCATCTTAGCTAATGCGTCATGTATCCAAAATCCTGCAATTCTGCCCTATCCCGTCATCCTCTCTTTAACATCATTCTGAAACCTTTAAAACCCATCGCATTCCCTTATCTTAGAGCATTACTATTCCAAAAGCTAGCAGTCTCAGTCACGGAGTCCAGTTCAAAACAGTTGAATCTCTCATATTCTTAATTTAGTTGAGTAAATATCTATATAAATGTTATTCATAAAATCGGTAGTTCAATTATCCTTGTGTCCATTACAACTGTTCCGAGAAACGAAACCGATATCATAACTGTTTCCAACCCCTGCTTATACGCTATTGTTGCGCTACTATTACTCTATTCCTGGATTGTACACCACGTCTAATTTTTCCCCTCTAGTATTTCTATACCACTTCCGCACTATCCCTACATCACTTTACTTTAACCACATTGCGCCCTCGGTGATGAAGATCTAAAAATAAATTTCGAATTTTTGCACTTTTAGGATAAACAGAAATTCAGTTTGCAACTTCGTCGCAAATCAAAGAGAAGGGAAATTCCGTTTTCTAACTGCTGTAACTACCTTGAAGAGAAGTCGAGTTTCGGTTTGTAACGTTGTTGGACACGCGAGAAACCGAATTTCGGGTTGTAACTTCGTTGTGGGCCCAGGGCAAGTCGATAATCACTTTGAAATGGCGTTGCAAACCGAGAAGAGATAGAGGGGGATTTGCAACATTGTCAATGTGTTGTAAATCAATCAAGATGTATTTGCATCTATGCGGAGATGTTGCAGAGCACGTAGTGTCAACTTATAGCTTCGTTGCAGCAGATGTAGTGTTACAGATTCACTTTATAGCGTGTGGAGTTGGAAAGTGTTAAACCTACGGTAAATGCTTCATTATTTGCACAACCATTCGGGACCGCTCGCATGCGATTTTCGTTGAATGGTCACGCATTTTATCGCGGGCTCAAGTCTACCGCCAAAGGATAGTAAACACGACACTCCGAGGGCGAGTGAGATAGAATTCGAGATCGCGATGTCGATGAAGGATAGACCCCGTGCAGTTTATGAAGTACTACTGCACATAGGTAGTGTAGAGGCACTATGTGAATGACGCATAAATAGTGTGGGAATAAAAAGTGTATGTATAAAGAGTCTGAGTAATGTCTTAGTAGCAGGGATCGGAAAAGTACTGAACTCTCGTTTTTAAAAAAATTCTGTTAGGACTTATATGTTTCTTTTATGAAAATATCTGTTCCTGTGGAATTTTTATTGGAAGAAATGTTACCCTTAGGAACTTTTTTAAAAAGTGTTCTCGTGGAACAGATATTTTAGAAATTACTACTGAGCAGTGTAAACTGTACACGTTGTGGTGTGCTGGTGGTGATTACAAAATTGTGGTCAACTACCTAAATTAACGATTACAGAAAATAATGTGTAATCAATTACACAATTACATTTTAATCGTAATTTGTAATTAGATTACATTTTACCCAACTCTGTGTTTATTATACAAGAAGTAATGTCTAACTGTGTGCCAATAGTACTAATATTTAGTGTTTAGTAATACGTACGCTACAGTGCATAGTGCTTTGTGATGTGTATAGAATTGGGAAGATGTTGAAAGATAGGAAGTAAAAGCCCCATTTTTTAAATGATTGCTCTGAGATGCTTTCGTATGAGAAATAATAACAGATCGATACGTTTAGCACCATTGTGCTAGCAACACGAAGCACGGAAATCTTATCTCCTCGATGTGGAGACATTGTGAACATCGGTTATATGCACGCGTCGTTACGAAGAATATTTATTTGGCAGCCGGGTCGTTACTGCAACCTCGTATTCACTTCTCTCTCTTCTCCTGCGATTTTTTTTTAACAAGCAGCTCCAGAATTCTCTCCTTTATACGGAGTGTCCCGTTTAAATAGATCTACGCGAATATCTTGGAACCTACATTAAGGATATCGAAAAATAATTGAAAGAAAAACTGTATCACTTCGAGGGAGGCGGAACAACTCGCTCTACTTGTAAAGATGTATATAATTCATAAAAAAAATGACAGATTTTACACAACTTTTGGCAAAATTAAATAAAATTGTTAAGCTGAGACGAAGTGTGTATTATTCAACGTGTTATATTCGTGTCCTCCATTTTCCTAAAGAAAATTCTAGAATTTTAAAGCACACTTGCCAGATATAAAGCGCTCCTTCATACACGCCAAGCTGAATGAACTTTACTTACTCAAGGATACCCACGGTAATTTTATAATAAAAGAAAACAGAAGCGAACTTACCGACTAAGTGGCCCTGATAAACGTGCGAGGCGTCAAGATCCTCTGTCTGCCCGGAAGGACCCTCGATAATTAGGTTACTGCTAAAGGTGGTCAGGTCCCGCTTCAATCGAATATGGAAGTCCCTTCCGTGCGAACGAAACTTCAGGGTTACCGAATTGTCGCGGGTAACCGACCTCTTGGCTCTCAGGTGACCTCGGTGGATTTCTTCGGTGGGATAGGAAAGAGGTTCGTAATGGCGGATGTACTCGTTCAATCTGCGTGCTGTAAAAAAACAAATCAGAAACAAGATGTTACTTTAAAGTGACCAGCTTAAGTGTCGCGTCAAGTAATGCAGATAGTTATGCAAGTCTTGGGGATTTTCGGGAGTATAAATTCGCATGGATTTTATTCATTCCCATTTACAAGTTTCTTCGTTGCGTAAGGGTGCATTCGTCGTGGACTTAGAGTTTCTGCAACTTGTTAGCGCATGTGCATCAACGGATCTTTCGGCATTTGAAATGAGGCATTCGTTTCCTTTGGGCGACTTCCCGAAAGTTATGCATTTATCATCGCAAACGCTGAATAATGCGTAGTTCCGCATTCGAGCAACCTCTTCCTCGTTAACACGTGAACTGCCGCGTGATTAGGGCACCTTTTCTGTTTACTTACGTTATGATTCAAATATGCGTTGTTAAAAATATAAATACAGTTATGTGCTTACGATGCCCACGAATTTAGGGGAAATTCAAAGTCAATTTTCTCGAAAATGAAGCCTTTATCGCAATTTCGTCACTCCTGATTTTCGTATTATTTTTGCCTGTATAATCCCCCCCACCTGGAGTGTTGACTATAGGTAGAGAAACGCCCCGTATATAAGGGAACTCAGAATTTTTCAAAGTCCTACTGCTTTGGGAAATTAATGTCCGAGTGAAGACCTTCACGGACATAAAAATTTTCTGAAATTTCCTAACGCCAAGGTCCCCTTGTGAGATAAATAATTACTATTTTCTAATTCCATAGAAAATACAGAATCGCGTGAAACAAATTTTCTTTTCCAATGACTTCCCAAAGTTGCCATCTCCTATCATTGTCCTCTGATTATTTATAATTTGCAAATTCGAGTCGCGTTGCTTAAGCATTTTTGCTGGAATTACCTACTTGGAATTTGTCAATGAATCCTCGGCCACGTTAACGAGACAAAGTGTTCCATGGCGGATAACCCAACCAACTGTTTCTCTAGCCTGATATCGCCCGTAATTTTCGGGGACACAACATGAATTTATATTAGGTGCCTTTTCTTCTTCGCGGTCACAGAGTAGCCGTGCGCGACAAATGGTGGCGCAGTACTTGAGCGTGTAGATGCCATTTATGCACCGTTCTTCCAATTTATGTGTCCACAGGGAAACACGTAAAGTTATTTGGTTCCCTGTTCGGAAATTTGGAATATAAAACGCTAGTACACAACGGTGCAGTTACAATGGCGCTGTTATGCCATTGCTTGAACGCTAATGCGACATACTTATTAGGTATGAGGATTAATGGGGGGATAAATCTGTGCGCTCAAACTTATTTGCCCGTCGATCGACTAAAGGACTTTTGCTCGATCCTGTGTTTATTAAGTACAGAATTTTGGTACAGGAGAAAATATAATATACTGAGTTTAAAATGTATAATTTACACATTACGAATAAATACACAATTAATACACATCACGAATTCTTCCACTTTTATATAGTTTAATTATATCTTTAAGTTTAAGTACTCTTGGACTCCGAAAGGGCAATATTTAATGGTTTATCAAAATCTTTACCTTGTCGGAAATATTATCTACTTAAGGTATTGAAATGTGGTAAAGGTAGGTATATATTATATAAATGTGGTATATAAGGTATTGAAGTATTCAGCTATTAATAACTTCTTGGAATATGGTTGTACATCTATATTTTTTTTCGAAATAGATTTGAAACGTCATGTTGAGCTTTTCAATAATGTATGGAGAATATTGGTTTTATATTAGAGTTTATTTTATGATTGGGAAACTAAAACAATAAGGATCCCAATGCATTGATTAGTTGTAATTTCTAATACAGATATAAGATTATTTGATTAACATAAGCTTATACTATAAGGCGTAGTTCACATTGATGATTACTTAATTCCGAGTTTTTAATCCAACCTACCCTTCACTGTTAAATAGAATTTTTAATGCATTGCTAATTTTACAACTGCTATGAAACATTTCAGTTACTTGAAATTCTTCATGTATTAAAAATCTACAAAATTTATGCAGTTGAAGTGTTTGATACAAATATCAGAAGAATTATTCATGACTATGTTAATAAAATAGGAAGCACGGAATATACCTGCGTCGCACACGTAATGAAATCAAAACAAAAAAACATCAAAATGGAATTGTCAATATTTTGTGACAAAATAGTATGTTATTACATCATTACCATGTAGTCAGTCATTCAGAATATTATACAAATAGCCAGCGAAGTTGTATGCTGTCAAAACATTCGTTCGTTTCCTTTTTGCTGGAATTACGTTCGTCCCCTTATTATTATTTAATGCAAGCCTGCGGGCAATAAAAGCAAGCTTCATTGTAAACATGTACGAGCACCATTCAGGCCTCGCACCGTGAATCATTATACGGTATTTCAGGAATTTGTTCTAATTCTAAAATCCATTGAGTTGTCGTTCCGCTCCTTTGCTCAAGGGGCACAAAGATGGTTGCCAATCAGTGCAGAAAAACGAGCTGCAGCGAAAGTGAATAGTAATCAAACTGTGCTAAATACATAAAACTAATGACCGAGGTTATCAGTGATGATGAAGTTTATAAATACGTTTATCAATTGCTGGACATAACAAATTGTATGCTGCACACGTTATCAATTTAGTTTAAACAACCTCATATTTAAAACTCAAAAAATACTCTATTCCACTTTATTAGGTAGAAAGAACGACGAATTTTTAATAATATTGATGAGCCTATAATAAAATCAAACGTTACAATTAACACCCCACAAGAATTGATTAAAAATTCTGATCCAACTTGTTAAGTATTGAAAGAGGTTTATAAAAATTCACGAAAGAAAATTTTTATTTTCAGTTACAAGTGATGAAAAGATACATCTGATACATCAAAGAAGTGGGCGCATTGCGTATTCCGTACTCGTGGCATTGATATCGGTTCAATCTGTTTGTTAAAATTTCACAAAATATGTAGAATGTATCTATAAATGTTTTTAGATTACATTCATATAAACGAATGCGTTTATTCGGCGTTGACGGGGGATGCTTTTTTCGGTTGTCTCTATGCATATACCTAATTGTAAGCAGAGAACGTATATTATTGCCGTTTTATGAAAATTCTAATTTATTCCTCTAATACGAACTTGGGGCATTGTCTATGTAAGTGGAAAGGTAAAAATACAAATAAAAACTGTTGGTCACTTTCCCGGAATTTGCATTCGTCATCCACATTATAATTCTACTCAAACACATATGTATAAAATCGGAGAACGTTGCATCCGTTCGTAATTGAGGGAATCTGGCTTGCAATTTTCGAGTAACACCGTGTCAACCACAAAGTTTATAAGGGTTTATGACACGTCAATGATTATTTAATGTCGGAAAATACTCAATCATGAAAGTTTTAATCAGAATCTTAAAGTCCTGTATGTAAATGTATAAAGTAAAGTCATTACTTGAAAAGAAAGACAGGAATTTAAATCCCAATCAAGCGAAAAAGTTACAACTGTGTCAAAAATTCCTCTTCAGAACGTCTCGACACGAACTGTTTTGCAAGTCCTGGAAAGATACTTCCAAACTGAATTTGAATAGAAATATATTGCATAGTATAATGGGAAAAAGTTTAATGAAAGCAGCAATCACTGGAAAATGTTCTTTTTCCCATTAATTGGCATGCGTGTGCTTACTTAGTACAACTACATAATAAATATTAAGTAAACGAATAATAATAAATTATAGTAATACAGATATTCTTTTATTTATTGTTCCTCGGAAATAAAACCCTTCTGTCCATTTAATTTATGGTTAATAGGACAATATTTTTTTTAATCGATTGCAGCTACACATACACCGTGGTCAAATAAATTGCTACGATACACATCTATGACAAAGTAGTAGATATTTCTAATAAACGATAACCAATAAAAACCTCAATTTTTGAATGATTGGCCCGTTACTCCTAAAGCCGACAGTTCTTTTTAAAACCGAGTACGATAAGATCTACAATTTCAGTTATGATTAATTGAACAAGGACATTTTCACATCCACTCCTCATTTTGTAAATATCACGTATATGCAATTAGTCGTCCCTTCTTAAACACTTGAACGCTAAACGCAAGGCTCTAAAAATGTCACTGTTCCAAAGACTTGAATTACAAATAAAACTCGTTAAAATTATCAGATGCTCCACCTCCCGACGATATATTGGTAATCAGTTTTGCCAATTTTAATGTGTTCGAGTATAAATCCGTTAAATATGATTAATACAAATAATTCACATTATATATTCGCGCCGAAGCATAATTAAATTCTATATTTTCATCGTTTTCGGCTGGACATACGAAATTAAAAGTAGTCACGGGATTTTCCTGCGGAAATCATATTTCTGATTAAAAATAAATATACGTAATAGTGGAAAGAATAGCAGAGAATCTTTGTCTGTGTGTTTCAAATTTCAATAATCTTCTCTTGGGGGGGGGGGGGGGGGGGAGAGAGCTGGTGTAATCGGCAGAATTCAAGGTTCTATTTGAGAATTTTTTGCGAGGAAACTATACATGGAATCTTTTTAAAACTTTCGGGCTATGTTATTATGTAGCTCCGAAACACTTACGCCATTTGGAATTACCACATTATTTCTATATCAGAAAATGTTTGTTCACTTTTTGAAATACATAATAATATACAGCCTGAATATAGGTCTGGGCGCACATATCAGTTTCGCGACGGGTCAGTGCCAGTGATAAGGAGAGGAGGGGAATAGAGGATCACTTTTTCTTTCTTCTTAGAGATGTATGCTGAGATCTTTGGTCCACCCTTCGTTGGCATCAAATTTTCGTGAGTAAGGCGACGAAGCCAGTGCTCAAACCCGAACCATTTCTGTCACCCTGGAGAAATCGAAGACAAAAGATACCGGTCTCCGGTCGAGGAAGATAAAGGATCCACTGGAAAGGAAGGATCTGGGATAAATCCCGAGGAGTTGAAGAGTCCGTACCGACTACTAAGGTATAATGTTACTTCCTTTATTATCCTCCCCTTCGAGTTCCTTATGCCGTACGATCCAACTATACATATACGACACAGCTGCACGAAGAGGCGTCAAAAGCGAGGATGCGAGTCGTGGCTCCGGAGCAGAGAATTCCATGAAATCGGTTGAAACAATGCGAACAATTTCCTTATTTTTACCAGTTTTTGTCACAAATAAATAGGGCGGTGTGACGTTATACAGTCTATCCCATTTAAACACCCCAATGCGAATACCTATATTCGAAATTATTTATGAGATTGCAAAATGTTTTAAATAAAAGTTGAACGCTTTTGAAGGCGTCTGGCGATAATAGTTATTTGTAGGCGAACGCGTACAAAAATATGATAACTATTCAATTTTCTCTGACACATTTTTTTATCATATTTTCCAGACATTTTTCCACGTCACCAACAGTTTAAAAAATACTCGTAAATTCGATTTGAATGGGGCACCTTGTAGAATGAATATTAATTATTAAATTTAAGAAAAACGGTTTAGAGTAACCCAACTGAGATTTGCATTACGTGACCCCCCCCCCCTGGAATTAAATTGATTTTGAAACAGAATTAGAATGTGGGAAGAAAATACTAATTATATGACTAGGAGATGAGAATTTTGCTTTTGAGCATGATAAAGGAGATAATCGGCAGGACGCAAATCAATTATTTTATATTTATACGTTGACATTCATTTTTAATAACAGCTTTTTCAAATTAGCTTCTTATTGATAGTTAAATTTCTCAATAAACTATATTTCACGCAAATATTTATATGCATGCAGGATATATATTTATATTTTTACACCATAACAGTTTTGTTCAAGAAGATATTTATTTACCCTGTTCTTACATTATGTTACGGTAGTTAAGTCATATGAATCAATCGATGCATCATTGTGGACGGTTCTGTTTCTAACTTTTAATCTGCATAACAGAAAACTCATCGAGCAACGCGCAACGCAAAGCTATCGCGACGAGAAAACAGACGAGAGTAATATTCTGAAAGCAGAGAGAAACGTAGAATGATGGGATTGAGAGGCACGAAATGGCCGTCGCGTCTTCTAATTTTCTGACGACCATTTTCTTCCCTGAACGACGGTTCTATTAAAAAAGATGGGACGGTATATTAAACAGATGGATTGTACGCAGTCGTAATTACATAAAACAAAAGCAATTAGAGTACCAAGATATTGTAGTAGCAAGAAAAATGAAATGGAAACTTTTAATTACAATTCATTCTATTTGCAGATCTTGGAACTTCTTCATTTTTTTTATTGCAATTAACCTTCCGGCGTGCGCGCTCGTGTACGAAGTACACGACAATTAGTCAGTCTGAATCTGATGAATAACTTTTTTTTTATTCCTCGATTTTTATACGATACTTTGTAACAATTATTATTCAAATAAATCATTAATAAGCTTTCAAATATCATATACTTTCACCGCCTAATGTTTACTTTACAATAATAAGTCTTATTGAGCCAAGTACCTACGTCGATTATACAGACACAACATTGGTCAACGTTTTTCCTAAGTTTTTGGTGCTTTCATACACCGACAACTTCGCAGCTTCTCCGTTTCCAACGACTATCTTCTATAACTTTACCCCAGGGATGCCAGAACTTGGGACACTAGGGACGACTTATGACGTATCGGGAGTAGTAGAAGGGCCACAGGGACGAACAGGGACAAGTGATGGTGTACGCGTTCCTAAATCGCGTCCTCAACACTGGCGATGGTGCTTTATACACCCGCAGATTTTCTGAACGATTAGATTCGTGTTGAAAACGAAAATGAGGATGAAACGTGACAACTATGCGTGAAATATAATCCTCATTTCCTCATGACAGTTATACACGCCTTTTAAACAGTCACATCTTAATATATAAAACAGAAAGTGTGTGTGTGTGTGTGTGTGTCTGTCGCTTAAAAAACTTTAAAACGGTAAACTCTAGGGTCACGAAATGTGTGTTCAGCTCATTATTTAACTAACTAACTAATCCAGATGAATGTGAATATTCTCACAGTAAAATAAATAATTTTTTTTTATAAAATCAGAATCTTCGGGCGAACTCGGGTAGTAAAAGTAATATCAGATAAATAACGATGGTGTTCTAATTGTTTATTACGTGTTTATGACGTATTCTGTACAAATTTTACTTTACTGGCGAGTTAAAAAATTGACCACTTTCTACAATTACCCCTTAGAAAACTACGGTTACGTCAGCTGCGAAATGGGATTCACGCTCAAGGTAACGAAAGAATTGAGGTAAGTGGGTCAGCGTACGTGGCATTGTGCTCGGTGTGTGTATACCGTAGGCGTAAATGGGGCAGCATAGGGTTACCTTTAAATTAGTGCAAGCGTGTAATCTGAATAGGGAAATTTCTCTTTCCCGTAATTTCGGGGTAGCGTGCAGTTTCGATAGCCCGATAGTTCTACGGCAAAGATACCTGGTCGAGCCCTATCAAATTTTCTGGGTATGTGAATTACAGTTAGGAAGGCCACAGCCGACAAAGATCACGTTTCTGTGCTCTATGCTCCCACGAATCTCCGCTTCAAACGAAGAAGCATTGCTCCGGGTTGGCCAGATCACTCTGATTCGGTGTGCGAGCTACTTTCGGAAAGATTCCGTTTCTAGACGCGATATCTTATCCTCTTTCAAGGATGGTATATCTAGTGGCAGGAGAGATCCCCGCGATTAGAAGAATTTCGTGGAGAAATTGCTTGCTTGTCTCTGACCAACGACGTTATCAGAGGATGGTGGCTTTCTTAAAACCACATTTTCCAGAAGTATCGTTAAATGTTCCTACTAATAATTTATTTCTATTTCTTATAACGTCCCTTCAACTATCTAAAACAGAAAAATTCTTTTTCTCGAACCGTACATTCGAAAAAATAAAATTTTTATATAATATTCCAATTAAAAACAGAAAGATGGCTAGCGAACTCTACAAAACTACTACAAAAAGAGTTGCCTTCCCTACTATTTCCTAACGAAACGTACTTCGAACACTTCTTTTTGTACATACAAGCTCTGACGAGGCAAACCAATCTTAATAATCTGAAATATACCGCCAGTTTAACAATTTCTCCCGCGATAATTGATTAACTTCGTAACAGAAACGCTTCTATGATTTCATCACGGCACGGGGATAAAACCAATTATTCCCTCACCGTTCTCCATTATCGAATTCAGCAAGACGAACGGGGTAAAAAGTTCGATGGATCCTGACTACGTGCACCTTCCACGGTATCCCTCGATCGAATTGTGTCTACCATCGATCTATTGACTCGGTCAGATGACCCCTTCTGTCCGCAGAGGAGCCGGTTTCCGGTAGCTGGTTCTATCCGCAGGAAACATCACGGCTGCGAGGGGCGTAACTCGTCACGGACCGGTGGATCCCCGTTGTATGGTTTATGAGCACATACGATCGACACATGGTACGTTCGCGATCAATCTCACCTGCACGCCTGCGCATTATGTGTATAGAAATGAAGAAAAAAAGAGGAGGCGGAGAGGGAGAGAGAAAATTATAGAAAATCAAAGGAGACTTATCGAGGCATGGGGCACCGATTAGAGGGGACAGAGATATTGTTGATTTCCTCTTAGATTCTTTGTCGCGGTGTAAAATGTTTCTTCTTCCTTTTTCCACTTATCATTGCAAATTGATATTTCTGCGCGCGACATTCTGAATGCTTTAAAAATTTCAGCTCGCTGTTCAAGTTGAATATAAATAAATATATTAATGTATTACATACGTGGTACTCGTTTCATTAACAGTATTTTGAACGCAAATGGTACAATAAATATTAGGTATGATAGCTAAATGTGCCCCTTACGTGGGAAAACACAGAAAAATATTTAGAATTAAACATAAGGATGTTGAGCACAATTTTTTCCTTTAAATATTATTCAAAATGGAAAGAATATGTTGTGAGGATTATCTCAATATGTGTTTCAAAAGATAACTTTGTAATACAGTTTCATAGACGGTAGATTAATGTTACATTATCTGCCAGCACACCTATTACAAAAAGTTATATAAGGCTGCTTCCAAATGATGACTACATTTTTTTTAAATTGAATGAATAAAAACGGGGACGTGAAATAACTTTTATTAGGTACTCTTATGTCTCCACCGTAAGCAACTAAAAGCTTATTTTTATCAGTTTCTTAGTTCAACCGTTATAATTTATTGAAAGAAGCTCAACGCTATATTTGAAAGAGCTGTAAGATCCATAAATTTGATAATTTTGAAAAATCCTTCGAGATACGTTTATATACCTACCACTAAAGACCACAACATATCCAAGGTTCACCAAAATCCGAAATTGCGTGGAATGGCCCATTTGATATTTTAGAAAGGAACTTTTTCTCGACACCTTTAAAATATCGACGCGGATCCACACTTACTTCCTCCCACCATTCATTTCCATTAGACTGCATCTAGTAAGGCTGTGGCCTTTAAAAGTAGAATCACACTTCTCGCGTATGCCACAACTCACAACCTCGCCCTTCGCGAGAAGTTAACGTGGGTGTTTACTGAACTTCGCCCAGGGGAGCGAAGAACTTACCACCGTGACGCGAAGCCTGAAAAAAGAATTGACTGGGTACACGTTCGATCAGCCCCATGAGAAGAAACTCCGAACGTGCGTTCTTATATTTCGAGTCAGTCGTATTCTTTGATCTACGTGGTGATTTGTACCGATTCAGGATCCTGGCTAAATAAAATGGTGAACGTGACCAGAGCCCATGAAATTCGCATCGTTACAGACTTGGCTTGGCTGTCGCAAGATAAAAAGACCTGGGATAACCGCTGAAAATTTATAAACAATCCGTACGGTCTATTTACTTAAACGTATGGGCGCAGAGAATATTCGCCTGTCGTATATTAACAAACATATTAAGAAACAGTAATCATTTTATTGGAATTAAAACTAAATATGGTACTTTTGTAACTAACAGTAATAACTAACAATTCATTAAATTGATTTGGATTCCAACTGATATTGAAATTATTGGCAAACATAAAGCCCACGCCAGATATCAAGGTTCTATTTACTTCCTTAGGGCCCCACAAATTCTGCCCCCTGCTGCCTTTATATTACTATATCTCAGCAAAAGACTGTATAGCCCTTTGCGGCTTTGCGTCAAATTGATAAATGGAAACTAATTTAAAACGGGGATGATCTATGCAGTCCTAAGTATAGTCTCAGGCCATTGGCCCTCACAATCAAACCGTACTTCCGTTTATAGCCGTGTTTATTTTACAAATCCACTATTTCTCCGAAACGCCTTACATGCGCAAGCTACGTACATATGTACGTGGGCGATTACTGGGTTATTAAGAAAGCGTTTTAAACAGTAGTGTCGGGAGCAAATTACTATTATCGAACACTCGACTCAGTGCAAACAGCACGAGTTAGCCAGGAGACGATAATAACGATGGAGGAGGAATCAATTGACCCAATTCCTTGTGCCGGTCCTGCCTGCCAGCCCGCCGCCATTATCTAATTTAACTATTTAGGCGGCCACTCGCACACTCCCTTCGTGTAGGCTGGAGTGAATAATGCCTTCGTGCAAGAAACCCGAGAACCGATATTTAATTTCTCACACACCGCTCTTTTCCGTGGCGCTGGACTGGGAACAGAGATCATCCGTGAATTGGTTCTGACGGTAGATTTATGATAATTATTGGATCGAGGTTTACGTTTTCCAGTGCTTCAAAGAAGTTTGCAATGTTGCTTGATGTGATTAAGGGGGTTGTTCTGTAACTCGGCTGGAAAGTTAGGCATTTTTGTCGAAATTATTCTAGCTAAAGTATTGAATGAAATTCTGCGCTTTTTCGTGAGTTCATTGACACATACTTATGCTGCAATAAATAGATTTAGTTCCGTATATGCGTTTGATAATTTACTGTAATACACGCAGGCCAAGTGGCTCATATAAAAAAAATCGTACGACTTCGGTGTGGCGGAGAACTTTGTACCGAAACATGCTAGTTCAGAGAACAAAGTTTTATTTTACTTGTGCCCTTTAACACGAACTATGGAAAGAAAAAAAGTTTCATAATTTACAAAATGGCAGCTATAAATGACAATTTTAAAGGAGAAAAACGTTTTTTCACGGGGTTGAAAAATGTAATTTCCAATAAAAACTGCTCTGAAGCCCTTTCAAAAATGTAGAGCATTCTTAGTTTTTGAAATTTACAGAAAAAAAGTGAGAACCCTATTCTAGACACTCCATCTTATTGATGATAAAAAAACGCTTTTTTTGGAGTCGAGATACCGAGCAGCCCCCTTGATATCTTTGAATGAACTAAGTTACAGATGTTTGAGGAAGCTTTGCACTTCGTATCAACCACTTCTAATTTATGTTTGAACCTATTAAGATCGTTTGAATGTAAGTAAAAGTGGTATACTCATTTTTGTTGTGTTATGGTAGACTACTTTTAGAAATGAGAGCATATGGTCCAGATACCAATGCAAACTTGAAATGTGTACGGTGGCAATGTGATCAACGATGCCATTATCCTAAATGGAAAGAGCGAAATGGAAGACCAGAGGATTAGTAATAATGATAACATGTACAGATGAAACCCAATTCACGATAAGATATCGACAGACAGTTAAACATTTCACAAAAATCGATTCCGTTATATTTGGAGAAGTTTGGAATATTTAAGCAAAGTAGATGGTTCCAGGCGAAATATTAAAAAGCAATTCAATTATCGTTACTCAACTGAGTTGAAAATATCTTTAGGTACCACAATAGTGATTATTAAACATTCAGAACGCTGATCTATCATATATTTTAAAATAGTATTTCTCTTTCTACATATATTCCAAGATTAACCATTTGCATTGAATTTTGATTGAAAATTAGAGGATCAATATAGAGCATGAGTGCTCAAAATGATATCAACGAAGGTCTTAGTAAAAGAAATGTTATCATCATAAGTTATCGAACAGGAAATCGGATTTCAATTAATCGAGGGATATCTACAGTCTACACTAATTCATCCGCTGTACATATACATAGTATATATAGACAGTACTCTTCAGATTTTCATGTATTCGAAGTTCATGATATATACCAAAATTCACGTGAGTTCATTGGGCTTTACAGCTATATGTACCTACATTTAGAATTATTTTCTATTTTACATTTTGCATAGATTAGGTACACTTGAATCCTTTGAATCGAGATTTTTACGAATCGTACTTCAAACTCCATTAAATCTTTCTGGAAGCGTCATAGTATTTACCATAGTAAAAAGTGTTCAAAATTCAAGTAAAATTATGTTTCTTCCCTTTTTGTAGTTTCATCGGAATAGAGGTATTCACGAAGCACTAAATATACCTATATGTTACGGAAAATAATAGAAGTGTGGGGTGCAGCGAGAGGCTTTAATTAAATTAGTTTCGAAGTATTAGGTTTATATTAGTTGGCTAATTAACGTTGCGGTTACCAACATTTCTGGGAAATAACCTCTTCCGCGTAATTAATCGCCACTGCGATAAACGATGCAACACGAAGCCTCGTACATACGAACCATCGATAACTTACGCGAGTATTGAGCTTATCAATCGTCTTTAATAATCTACAGCAAATTCACTGATAGCAACGCTCTTTTTTCTTAAAGCCACTAAAATTCGCGAAACAGATATTCGAGTCCATAATTTATTGTAAACTAACAAGTTAGAGAAACCAGGGACACTGTTTAAGTTCTGTGTACTCTCTCACAAAATTAAATTTCACAGTTAAAGAAAATCCTAGTACAATTTTGTTAATTATGTTACGTTTGACTGAACTACATATACGAAAAACTGACTGGTTCAAAGCTGCAAATACATATATAGTTGAAACTCTTTGACTGCTATTAGAAGCATTTTTGTGACTACATTTTGCATGCACTAATTTTTATTAGTGAAAAGGATATTTCATTTGTCGGACCACTTGGTATTAGTTTAATAAATATAATAAGACAAGCGGTGGCCTGTCAATGATTTACCTACTGGCCGTTACGCGCGTATCTGGTGCAATTACCTGCCGGCCTTGCAATCAAGTGATGCGAATTGCGTGCACGATTTATCGTCCCAGAATCTAGCATGAGAATAGATACCCGCATGGTTGCGTCAAAGAGCCAGCTAAGGTATTACACGGTAGCCTCTGTATTTACACAGTGAACTCTTTGAAGTACCGTGCAAGTCATGAGAAGTACAACGCCCATGAACTTGAGGGAGCAAGAAATGTGCAGGATACGCTTGAGATCGCTTCAAAGACTGAATGTGACGAACATATTTCTCTTAAGTCATTTCTTTTCAAATTATCATAGCCCTTAACACACTCCACATCACCAGTGGCGGATTTAACAGGGCGGCTGATGAGCAGTTGCCGCCTAGGCCCCCACACAGAAGGCCCCTGCAGGGCCTCATGCCCCACAAAAAATTATGATCAGGTATAGGTATTCAAACACTACTTTTTTTTTCATACTACTACATTTGGCTCAATTTTAGTAAACTACCTCTTTATTATCCCGAAAAAATGGGCCCCTGCCCAAAAGGCCCCTTAGGTCCCAATCTTAAAAAAAAAATATGATTTCAACCAAACACTAGTTTTTTAGTAAACTACCTCTACATTTGCCACCTGGGCCTTTTTTCTTAAATCCGCCACTGCCCATCACTGTGCATTTGGAAATCCATTCACCATGAACCGCGCTAAACTCTAAAGCCTGGGATCTACATGGAACCTAAGCTGAGCTATGCTATGCTATGCTAAATTTTAAAAAATTAAGCATAACGCATTATGGAACTGTTTCCACTAAAAGCTAAGCTATGCTGCGCTATGTTGCTCATGTTTTATAGCATAGCCAGACGTGGCATATCATAACGTAACATAGCCAAGCTTAACTCCCAGGTGGAGCCCCGGCTTAACATTAGCTACGTCTTCTTCGATACATATCTGATTATGTAGGTGCACCACGATGGGTGTGCTTCATCGCTATAAAGGAAATGCAATTTCTTTTTCATAAGTTATCGCCTATGCCGACATATACGTACTCGCGGATGACTAACAATAAGATACAAGGCAACGAAAATTTTCCTATATATCTTCCCGGTTGGCATTCTGGCTAGAAATCATGGAAACTCGACATCGAGTGACGGGGTGGCATGGCGGGAGCGCAACAGCGTGAGATGCATATAAGATTTATCGTTCCTCACTGTCGGCTGCTGCACAAAATGACCCTCTTCCCTTGATTCCACGAGGCCGGCATGAATCACCGAAAGGGGTTGATGCAATTTTAATATCTGCCACAAATGTCACCGACGCCATTAATACATTCCGCGGCCGTCCGCGTGCGTCTCTGTTCAACCGGCGGAAAAAATGGCATTGGTGCTTGGCTTGTCCCTGTACCGTTGCAAACAAGCGACGTGTACGGGCCATGGCGAAAAATAAATTAAAATGGGGAACGCGCGTAGAGCAGCGTACGAAAGAGGAGATATACGAGGTCTGACAATAAAGTTTCAGGAATAATTTTTCTCTGTCAATGTAACGTTATAACGAATGCCTCGAACAGAGTTGTGTATACAATCTAATCCCTCGTCTATCCGCACGTCACGTTCAAAGCTTCGTTCATCGTACAGATCCATTTTCGCGCAGTCTTATGCAAGTCCGCCACCAAACAACGGAGGACTGGCTTCAAATTTTTAGTGAAATATGGCGAGCCACGTTTTACATTTTAAATCCTCATAAATCAACATGCTTGCTGCGAAATTTGATCGCGCACAGTTTCTGTATCGCTGCAACAATGCTTCCATATATCCTGCATTGGAAATTAAGTAATATGTGACATCTGGGGGCACAAGTGAAAATGGTCATGAGAAGGGAACACTTCGAGATAGTCTCAGCGATTGAAGCAAACGTGACGCAAATATTTAGGTGCCACGAAAAAAGAGTTTCAGATTTCTGAAAGTAATTACTACGATATAGAGAACAGTATTTACTTTGGAGGAACAAGAAACAAGGTGACTATTTTAAAGGAAAGAAGCTGAAGCCTTTGCGGCAATCAAGCCACCGGATTTTCGAAGACGATGACGTACAAGGACGAGCAACCGTCTACTGAATCTTCATCAACACCGTATGCCTTGTAAGCATCTTAACATCACTGGCGAGGAGAAGATTTAGGTATTCGTTGCAACAATCTCAAGCATTTAAGCTCTTAATCGTATGGCTGCAGGTAGCAGCATTATTTAAAGACGCTTCGATCTCTTTGACTGTAGTCACGTTGCAGCGAAGGGCGCTGAAGGCACAAGAGAATTAGTTTTAGGGAGCTAATGAGATTTGGAGTAGCTTCGCGCGTTAGCAGGCATAGGTGCAGATAAAAAGACAAAGTTATTAATTACGAAAGAAAGTGATGTACATACGTAAGTAGTTTTAAAGGCAAAAACAGTATGCTAGAAATTAAAGACACGTGGTATTGGTCTTAGTCTAGCGAGGAGAAGCTTTCAGGCGTCTGCCTTCGATTACTTTGAGTTTTGGATATGTTTTAGAGGACCGAAAAATAAGGGTGCTTGACGCAAACGGGCCATAATAAAAAAAAACGTGCATTTGTTATTTTTCAGTCCTCCAAAACATATCCGAAAATCACTGAACAGCTGAAAGCCTCTGCTTGTGAATACTTGGAACACAAATCTAGCAAACCTCGTTCTACCAAAACTATCGATGCCTACTACTAGAGAATAAGATACAGAGATTAAGCTTCTTTGCGCCTTTATATAAAAAATCTAGCAAGAAATTCCTCTATTTTAAGTCTACATGACGTTGATAGCTCAAAACGAGAAAAATGTCACTCAGACACTCTTTGCATAAATTTTTTGATTAATCTCTTTGCATCGGAAACTAAAATAACTCTAGTGTCTCTAAGATATGGAAGCCATGGCAGAGAAACAGAAATTATATTTCAAGAAAATAATCCAATTAATCAATGCGCCATTGGGAATTCTTTTTACTCACAGGATGACACGTGAGTGATAACCAAGGCTAGTTCGAAGCACCGGATATTTTATTCACTTGAATGATAACCAACAGAGGCTAGTTTGAAGCACCGGATAATCTATTCGCGTATCACAATGACTAAACTGAGAAATAAAAACGTTGTCAAAGGTAAGCGTCGCTATTTATCACCTCTGAGCACAAGATTCCAAGTATTATTGCGATGTTGGCGGTATTGTTGCCAACGGAATCAGGATCCCGTCTACATAAATCGATTAGATCTATCGATTCGCCTAGACGGCGTATAATCAGCAATAGCCAAGCAACGCTGTCGTGTTCATCGCGACGTAACATCAGTTATTGGTCTCCGCGTGAATGCGTCAAATGTATCCATTACATTCACGTGCCTATATATATTGCCCAACAAACGATATTTATTATTCCGCGCGGTCCGGCATTCCGTTGATAGTGCAACGAACATTATTCTTCTTTTCTGCACCTTTATTCTTCTCGAGTGTAACGCAAACTCGTTTATCACTATCTTCTCAAGTGATGTATGAATGGACTGAAAAAAAATATAGATCTGACACGCTACTCGCAGGGAACTGGCCGGAGAATAACAACTATGCGCTTCTCTCCTGCTATCTGGAAAAGTCTCTAGGCACCCACTTTAATTTCAACCCTCTGAACTTGAGTAAGACGTGTACATTTCGCGACCGTTTAATATAAGACTGTTCAGCACTATGAATCGTGCTGCTTCGCAGAAGAACTATCAGAACAATCTCCTGGACTGAAATTGTAGATCTTTCTTTCCGGATCATTGCCAGACAATGGTCTTGGTTTTACAATATCATCTTGACCCTTCCATACTGCATTCTACTTTTCTTCTTGTTTGTAATTCTTCCTTGGTTTTCATCCTTTATGTGCAGGGTCGGGCATCTCTATAAAGGAGCCTTAAGGCAAGAAATATTTTGCGGCCCCTAATAATTTCTCAACGGTAAAAAAAACATAACATTTTTTTCACGAAACAGAAAGAAGAAGATGCTACTTAATCACAATAAAAAGGAAAACAGAATAAAAAAAAAGTTAAAGAATTAAACATTGATACATTTAAATATATGACTTTTTTATTGCCATATCATTAATAATATTACATTATTTATTATTATAGGTATTAGAAATTATATTCTAATTTCTTTTTTGACAATCCTCGCACACTATGGTATGGTTACCACCGTGCCACCACAATTGTGGCGTGTCAATTCAAGTCTGTTTATAAAATTAAATTAATTTTTATCAAGTAAAAAATTTTCGATATCATTTTTTTCTTCATTTTTCCTTTTTCTGTTTATGTGTCTCATATTTGCTAATATATCTAATAATATATTTCCTTCTCCTTATTACTGTTATTACACTGTCATTTGGTTCACTTGAATTCCCTTTCCTGACTCATTCAATCGTTTCTTTGCTCTTTCTAAGTTTGTGCACCATTTTATTATCTGGACGTTATACACATCTATTAACAGTTACTGCTATTTAAGTATTTTTACCCAGCTTAAAATTAGTGCAGTCCTATCTACTCTATAAACGCTGAACCTGGTTTTTGTAACATTCCGTATAAAATATAAATAATTTGGCTGGAGATAGAACTGGATACACGATTTTAAAATAAACAGAGTGCAACTTTTTAGCTCGCTCGATGTTCAAAATGCAATCATTCGGTTTAGCCGGGTATGGCGACCATTGCATTCCACTTTCAAAGTGCAACTGATTGGCTTAATGATCGAAATGGAACTCGTAAAACTACATTAAAAATTGGTTACGAGGCTATACGGTGGAAACGATTCAAGAAATTTATATAAATAGTCTCCCCATTACCCTTTGAGTATTACTGCGATTTATTACAGTGCACACTCTTTTATAATAAAAAGTGAGCATGAAAATAAATACTTAGTTCTGGGATGATAGCTTTATGGTCAGCTTTATTGCGCCCACGATTTTCCAGGCCATAAACGCTTATCAGGCCCATAATATCCTGAAATTCGTTATTAATTGAGCTGTAGCTTCTTGGGCTGTAGTCTGGCACACAGAAATGAAAATATAATGACGCCATCAGAAGAGTGAATACGTGTATCTTGAATTTCCTGTACCGTTAGGTTTAATGTCGCATTCCCTTTGATTCCATTAACCAAGGTTTGGAAGACAAATTACAGGTGTGACGTGAACGCTTCATTCCGCGACACACAGTAATGGCGGAACGCTACATCGAGATCCCACGAATGGGGAAATAAAACTGTAAAATTGCAGAGTTAGTGACAGCTTGATTAATTAATCAGCGATGAGATGCGAGATACTCGATGATATACGATCATAAGTCGCTTTTGACACTTGTGCTTTTTAACTCTAGTATGGATACGTTAGCTTTGCATACACAGGGTTGTTAGCCACTCCACACATATATTTCTTTAAATATGACTCCGATGAAAACAAAAATTTATTTAAACTGTGATACAACGTTATACAAACTAATTTTTACATTCTTTTATCTCTAAACACAATATGAAGTTTGCATAAAGTTCTGGGGTACCGCACTACCCCTGTATCCATTTTAGGGTTAAAGATAATTCATTCATATTTCCGTCGAGACATGTTGATCTATCACACATCAAAATCTCAAATCATCTGTCACAAAATTTGTATCGAATATGGGAAGGAGTTTGTGTGGCTTTTCTATCAGAATTGTATTCCAAACGAGTCTCTAATATTATTCAGTGAAAATAGTTCGATAATGTTGGTGTATATGGAAAGTGTATTCTATCTACTTTCTATGTACTGTTTGCTTTTTTCAGTTGCTTCCATGCTGCAGTGCATATACAAAATTGAAGGTGGCGGGGAGAGACATAATTTACTTGACAAAGGGGCGGTTACTTTATGAATTTAAACTAGGGAATACAGCAGCTTCTGCAAAGAGCATTTGTAATGTTTGCGGAGAAGATTAGTTTACTTTTTCTGTCACTAATAATTCATAAGATATTACGTGACAATATATTAGATTATATATTATATTAGATTCCTTATTTTCTTTTAACTTTTAACATAATATAACAACGTACACGCTAGCAATGGATAATCTGGAAACGTCAGTCAAGATTCCTGAAGTCCCCCTAGGATTAAATAAGAAGAAAGTGCATAGTTAATTTGCAACTCCACGTCTACTACCATTTTTCTGTTCATTTTCAGATCTGCATATGTGCAAATTTGTGCAAATCGAATTTTTATGAGCGCCCTGTAGAAGTATCGCGTGATTGTACACTCAACCATGGTTAATATACTATTCTTCACCACGTGTATTGCATGCTTTCGTTGTCTTCGCCGCCGTAGAAAGCGGGAAGACACGCTACACGTGTAATCGAAAAGAGCACGTTACGTGCTTAACGTTTCGATCGTAATATATGTAACGGTTCAAGAGCTGATGTACATAGGCACACCTCTAATACATCAGAAAATCGTACAGCTGAGGCGCTAGAAAATTTCTAAGAGGCTTCCGCGTGATTTACAGACACTGGCTGACGCAAACTGTCACCATACCACGCCTCCTCTGTCGGATTATCATCGTGCCTTTCCTAATCAAACCATGGGACTACTCCGATGCAATGAAGAACTTTACACGTACATGATGCGCTAATCTCACGGACGTCGTGATAATAAACAATGCACTGTCGGGATGAAGGAAGGTAATTTCAACTCTGTTCGCGACATGCTTGAATTTCGATGATAAATAATTGGAACTGAGGGGAATATTGATTATTGGAATACTGTTAACTATCTTCTATAAGAAAAGTCGTGGCGTTACGCCTTAAATTTTCTTCACCCTGAGAAAAGCAAATTGCTTAGTGGAAAGGCGGCTTGATTGGGGACACGTGACCTAATAAAATTAATTTTTCAACTAAAATTTGATAATAGTTGTCATTTGCTATCTAATTTAAGTACCGTTTAAAATAATTACAATTTCGTACCATATTTTCTATAAAAGCAACTTTTCCTTCAACTCGTTTACCTCTAAAATCATAAAACGGTATTACGAATGTACATTTATCGCTCAACAGTTAAAAGATTCAAAGATCCGATAGTGGTAACTCAAAAGTGAAGCTGGGGCGCAGTGAACTCCATGCGAGCAATTTTTGATTGTAAGAAAGTGTGACCAGGAAAGGTTAAATAAAGTTTAATAGGTTGTGCCTGCCTGTTTTCACGAACGTGAACTCTGATACGATGCTGTAACTGATAAGTAAAGTGCACAAAGTTCGGGTAACCGATTTAGTTGTAATTTTGCACATAATTAGTGCACAGCATGTAGAATGGTATATTAAATGATTATGATCCACTAATCAAAAGTTTCCACGAACATCGAGTTCAAAAGTACAATTTTTTCCAGATCCTCGATATATGCACTCATATGCACGCACGAAATCGTAATTTAGTTGCAATACTAGCTCAAGTGTAATTCGCACAATAATTTTAATTCTTAATTATTTTTACTATTTCTAGTGATTCAAAATGGTCTCGTTCTTGCGAAGTACTATTAGTGCTGGTGGAAAAAATAATTTCACAAGAGTTTACTGTCAATTTTATTTAACTATCCATCTGTATATTCTCTTATATGATCTGAGAATGAAAAAATATAGCACGGTTAAAATCAATAATTCATTTAATTTTACGAATCACAAAATCATCTATTTTAACATGCTTCAATGATATCAACGTGTAACATTAATTTAAGCTTTGATGTGCCTGAATGGTATACTTGGAGAGCAAAGAGTTAATATATATCTGGAATAATTGTTCTGAATTGTTCGATTTGACAAAACGAAACAGAAAAGTATGAATCCTAATAATTATTAAAGAGCTACATACATACTCAAATAATTTCGTTACTCTTCGTTTTATGTGAGCGACACCTTCAGTGCCAAGCATTAACGCGTTAAATAGAAACTGTTCTTCTTACTTTTGGCACTTGGTTCGTTCTTCAGAATCGTCCAGAAATGTGTTTCCTTAATCGTGCTTCTCCACGCGCTGACCATTCTGTCAATTAAATTAGTTAAAGCTCGACGGCCACAAAAGTTTCTCGATTGCGAGAAAATTCGCGGAGCGTTTTACTTCTCTCTGCCTCGGTTCGTCCTTCTGTAACCGTACCCCACGGTTTCCCTTCCGCAGTTCAGGGCTCCTGCGCCTTATGAATGCAGCTTTAGCGTACCCTCGTAGAGAAAGTACTTAAAACTTTTATGGTTCGGCGGCATCCTTTTTCTACGACAGTAATTGAAAAGCCTAGCGGAATAACTGGCCGCGTTCAAAAATTAATTCCCTCTTTTTTAAAGAACGAGTAAATATTCCACAAGCTTTACATTCGATGCAGCTTAATAAATTATGCTTTCAAAAGCCATTTACGGGTTGCCAGTCTCTTACATAGCGGTACCATTATGCGACGTCCAGTAGGAGAAATGGCGTTCCATAAATAAGCATACGACACGTGCCGTTTTTTGCCATGCACGTGAGACAAGATGCGGGCTTTTACGACAGTTTCCCCTGAAATACGATGAAGAGGAATGGAAAGAGTGGAAAGCAAGGAAGCGGGGGCGGCAACATTTCACCTAGCGATGCGAAACGGTGGTAAACAACAAATTTTCTACATCTCTCCTCGTTTTTGCGCTCTACTTGGTCATCGATAAATATCACGCGTCGCTGCTTTCGTTTTACCCGCGAAACAGTAAACAGAAACAAAATTTTCAACGCTCAGCGGAAGTTCGAGACAATTGGATCCATCTAATTGGAGTTGCAATTATCGACTCGGATCGGTGAAACGTTGGGCGCACGTGGCCATGGCTGATAAAATACTCGCCGAGTAAATATGTATGAGGAATTTAATCACTCGGTAAACTTTTGATGAAATCGAATCCAATTACGAGAATACCCGTGGACTTAATTTCCTTTAATTATTTGATGAAGGAAAACAACGTTATATATAGGTGTTTTGAGAGTAACAGGTTCAAAGTGGAAGGAGTGGAGTCAGTTTATTTTCAGTAGAATATAAAAAAATCCAATATCAAGTAAGGTAATTATTTAGTATATGTATTCTATATGAGCGTGAAATTGTATAAAGAAAAATATACAAGTAATGTGTTCCATCTTGAATACAAAGTAGAGTAAAATTTGAGAATAACAAAATTTTAATAAAACTCTAATAGATAATTGTGCGTTGAACACAGTTTCATTTGGTAACTGTATGCCAATTTGTATGACACAGGCATCACGTGACGATTATTTTCGATCAACGATAATAAATAATGGATATCAAATCAGTTTTACAATCCGCAAGCAGGAAGAGGCACATTGTTAGGGATTTTAAAATTGAATTATTTTTAAGTCCGGTCAAGTTTACGAAAAGCTACTAAAGTTCATCTTAAAATATATTCCACTTCATACTTTTCTATCATTTGATATAGTCATAGTCATTAGTTAATTGGAAACGCAATCACATTTGCGTGCTGCAAACGAACAAATGTTAAGGTGTTAAGAAATAAAATTATAGAAAGACGAATACAGAATTGCTAAAATAATTAATTTCTCTTCACGAATGCAAAGAACTCGTACAACAGATAACTGATGCCTCAAAGAGCGTATGTCCCTCTATTTTCACGACCCACTTCGTCACATTTTGCTCGTATTTCTCTAATTACTCTGCTCCTCTCGCAAGAATTTTATAAAAAGTTCTACATTTCTACTTCTTAGTCTACAAGGATTTCGCGTTTTTTACGGGTAAGTGGACTGAAAAACTCTTACTTCATTTCTACTACGTTGACAATGGCACAAAGGCCAGTACATAAAGCGGATAAAAGGATTATTAATTCCATCATAAAAACTAAACGCCTCTGCTGGTAAAAAGCAAGCTGTGCTACGCAATAAATCGTGGCAAGTTTACTTAACCCAAAGGGACTTCATTGTTGTGTCGAAAAGCTGCACAGGATTCCTGGAGAAGCGACGAAGTAGCTGAACTTCCTGGAATCTTTGGCGCGACGGTAGATGGCAGAAAGGATGGCAAGGATATTGAGAGGCACTAATGAAGAAACGTAATACCATGTCAGAGAGACCGTGTCTGCTGAAACGAGTACACTTCGCAATTCGAGATCACAAGTAAGCCGTGAACGACGATGTTAGAAACAAAGTGTTCTGCGGAAGGGGGTGTCTCGAATAACATCCTCTTTTGCTCGACCAAGCACCTTAAGGGGATGTTGTTTCTGCAACTGCTAGAAAATAATTGAAACTCTTCGCTTGCTATGCTTTGACCCAATTTAAATGTTCTGGAATAAAGTAATACTAGCGAGAACACGTGTCATGCCTAATGAACACAAGTCGAAAACCGAGTTACAAGCGGGGTGGAATTAACGACTCCACACTGCCGTCTGTAATGATTAATTATATAATAAAAAATTTATTTTTATAATTTAAGACATCCTTAATGCAATGCAAAAAGTCCCATTAAATTATATGTAGCAGTTTTCCTTTAATTAAATCCTAAAGATCGCCTATTTTATGGGCTCTAGACCGGAACGGCCCCTTAAAGCAACGATATTATAGTAATAAGTAATGAGTAGCATGACGTCGGATAGCTCTAAATGGACTCTGCCTCCGCCAGACGAGGGCTAAATAGTTACCGGAAACTGAGGGAACATTGGCATGTTTTTGGAACATTTTGTTACGTAATAAAAAAAATTATCATTTTTACACTTTCTTTAAGTAACCGTGGTAAAATTGGCACATCATGAAAAAAGCACTAACAGCGAAAGTTTTACCAATCTGAACTTACATTGACACTTAAATTTGTATCCCTTAATGTTCAACTTTATGCACTGTCTTTTATATATTTTTTTAATTAACATTTTTAAATTTGCTTTAAATATCCTACATATTATAAAATCGCATCGTTTGTGATTTCACTACAAGTGTGAGAATGCATAAAATTTTCGTCCTGTTCCTTGTTTAATACATGTTAAGTAACTGCCAATGTTCCCCCAGTTTACGGAATATCATTCCTAACTATAGCCAGGCACGTCTTCGCGTACCTGCAGTTGAGGAAGAGTAGACAGTTAAGAGGAAAAAATGCGATTCTGCAATTCACCGAAGTAACTGCAAGTCGTGCCATCCACCCTCGTCACATTTGTATCAGCAAACAGTGAAAGTTCAAGAAGTGATGCGACGGCATTGTAGGTCGCGAACAGATTCGAGGTTAGAAGACGGGGGACGGTTCATTTTTCGCAACGTGTCGGCCAATGAAAAATTGAAAAATGTCGGCGAGCACCGTTCTATATCGCCTTTAATTATCTCCGACAGATGGTCGTGTGAGCGCGGAGAGACAATGGGAATAATGGGGAAAGAATGAACGATCACCTTTTTCTAATTAAACCTCGGCCTCCATGGCCACTTTCAGACAAAGCCGATGCTATTACATTCCCGCGTTCGACTTCGAGGGAATCTAATGCAACAAAGAGTACAATGACAAAAACGCGGGACAATGAGCGCGCGCGAGATACGAGGGGGATGGACAGAGTATGCGCGTCAGGGCGGGCAAAATCGAAGGAAACAATCAAAAGGACACGAAATGTTGTCAGATTGATAAGGAAGATCGATACAGCGTCCCGCGGATGCGGCGAGCTTTTTGGAAAGCAGACCGAAACGACGGATATAAATGTATGTAAAAAGAAAAAAGGAATGAGACAGGAATCAGAGTGGGGGAGGTGGGTGTAAAGGAAACGGACATTTGTACGCGCTCGCGCTCCACTGCCAGCGTAGAGGGTGAGTTTTAATTTCAACTCGGACCCACCACCTTTCTCTGCATTGCCAGCAGGCTTGATAAACGATGATGCATTGAAGCATAAAAATATCGAAGCTAACGAACTCGAATTAGCGAGGAGCTAATGGAACGAAGATCTCATAAAGTGCAATATGAAGTTCCTCGTTCGAATTTCTTATCGGGTTATTCGATTCTTTCCGTATTTCGAGAAATTGATGGAGAAATCAAGTGTACTTTGATCTTCTTTATGACAGAGGATCTCGATTTATTTGCTATGCTAATTGAATTATGAAGATAACCTGATGCTTCGACTGCCATTTTTCATTCCCAGTCACTAAGTTCTGAGATATTTAAAAATTAGCCAAAAGTGTCGCAAAGTTACTCCCGGTTACCTTAGGGTACTATTTTTTTTCGTATCGCTTTTGACTTCGTGCAAACAGAAGCAAAACTCTTTAATACCACTTTTACGAATTATTCCTTTCAGGGGTCATATACGTTTCTCGGCACTAAAACCTGGTCGAAGTTTGGAAGTGATTCAGGGATAAACGATTAGTCCGATTGGTTTAATTGTTTTTGTGTTGTATAGCTACATGTCTATAGATTATAAAACAGTCTGTTTAAAAATGTGGCGTCTGCGTGTAGTGGCGTCTGAATAAAAAATCTCCGAATTTTTAACAATCTTTGGGATCGTAGTTACCTGGTGACTTTGCCATTTTCTCGAAACAAATTCCGGCAATGTTAACACTTCGAAGAAAGTGGTCGTGATTTTCGCTATAAAAGTCGTACGTTTTTTCTTGTTATTGAAAAATGGCTCAACGAATCTTATGTAGAATATGTGTGTAAATAACGAAATTAATCGGATGAAGGGCGAGGCAGTTATCATGCCATCTTGGAAAATGATGTTTCGAGAAAAACCCACATTTTTTAAAACTTTTCCAATTCTCATACCTGAGTTATGTAACCTTAGGTATATAAACATATACCTATAAAACACAAAAAGAATTAAAGAGTTAATCCCTGAATCACTCGCAAACATTGCCAACGTTTTAGCGCTGAGAAACGTATGTGACCCCTTAAACTCCAATACATACTTCCCAATTTACATTTTTGGTAGACGAACAAACCTCCCCCTACCAGTAACATTAAAAACTCAAGAATTTCTTAAAATACACCTGATACTATCGAACTCCTCAGAAAACCCACCTTCGCCAAATTTATAATCTACCCCTTCTCGCAAACACTACTTAACATTTTCCCTTACCATTTATTTACATAATGTCTCCTACGCTCAGAAACGTTAAAAATACCAAACCAGTAGCCCGCTAATCTGACTTTCATCCTGTTCGCGAGTAACGCGAAACTTTCCATCGGTGCGAGGAAGTTTCTGGCCCGAAACAACGCCAAACTTAGCCCGTCCTCTTTTATAGGAAGTGAGAGCGACGGGAGGGAGGGTCGTAAAGAATTTTATTGCGCCTTGCAGATTGTTAGTGCCTTTATTGCCGTCCTTGCGCGCCGTTCGCTACGTTCCAATCTGACAGTATTAAAATATAAAAGCCTGGGGACATATATCAGTTCCGCGTCAGTTCCGTGCCAGCGTGCCAGTGGTAAGAAGAAGAAGAAGAGATCCTCCATGCCCCTCTTCTTCTTACCACTTGCACGCCACCACTGAACCGTCACGGAACTGATATGCAGCGCTGCCAGGTTCGAGGGAAAAAAAGGGAAACGTAGTATCTATACTTATTAGTGACCTGGTGACGTCATATAACACATACTGTAGACAAATGGAAATGGAGAGATTAAGAGACAGTAGACGTCACTCAAGTCACGTGACGCAAGTGAGGTAAGTAGGTGTAGAGGTAATGAGGGAGGGGTAATGTGACGTCATAGTATTTCCCTCGGAGGGAATTTCTCCCGGCAATGCTGCTGATATGTGTGCTCAGACCTTAAAGTTAAAGAGACGGCTAGTATCGCTGGGTGTTTACACTGTCTACGCAGGGGCCTCAGTCGCTGCTGGCGAGGTATCACCGCGTGGCTGCTGGGCATTTATTGTGCACCGAATGACGTTCGAGCTTTAGACCCATAAATTGCCATCCCAGGGTAAAGCGGGCTTTCTTGTTCGCCCACCATCCCTGAGCATCGCTCCAGCGGAATCAGATTTGCGCTGCAATCTCATCCGACGGCCGACGCAGCGTCATAAGAGACGGAGGTGAAAGGGGGTGCCGCGAAAGAGGGGCTGCAAGTAGAGGAGCTCGACGAAGACAGCGACGATATATCTACGCGTCTACGGGAAAGAAACAGCGAGAGATGGAGCCCGGGGGGGGGGGAGGGGTAGAAAGCGCGATGATAATTTAAGTGTCCCAGTAATGCATTCGCGTTAAATGCAAAATACGCGAGGCGCACGCGAGCACATTACAAACGGGGATGAGTGTGGGGTAGGAGAGGATGGTAGAAGTAAAAGGATACGAACGGAGGGACGAGATGACTGAGTGGAAGCAAAACATGATTACATTCGGTTGTTGGCTCCCGGAGTGTATTGCTTACGTGGAACCACTGGAACCTCGATCATCGGTTCGTCAGTATTTCGAAAGATTCTTGAAGAGTGTATTTCATGGTACTTGACGACGAATTTCAATTGCGCAACGGAAACGTTGATGGGATGAATTCTATAGGGCGGGGGTGGAAAGTTTTAATATAATATTAAACAAATGACTCTACTGAATTTCTCGTACAAACACATAGTTCCCACAAATTAAACTTTCTCCCCACCCAGGGTAGCTTTCGAGATATTAGGCCAAATATGGTTCTCATCCCTAACTTTCAGAGCTATTTTCACCCTCCGGGTATGAACGTTGGTAGATAAAAAGAAAAGTGGCGAATACTTTTGTCGGAAAATTTTCATACAAAGTTTCATCAAAATTGACGACTGACACTTTGAGACTGCCCTTTACAGTGCACACCGCTCGCAACTCAATTTAAAGTTCGTTCACCCTACATCATGCCTTGCGTTTATCCTTTCGCAGACCGCAATTATGTTTTTGTCATTTCGATATAATTCTACCTGATCGACCATTGAATATTCAAAGTAGTTATTCGATGGTCGCGGTCTACACTTTGTTATATTAATCGATTAAATGGCAAAAACTGTTCGCGGTGAAGCCTCTAAATAATTCATTTATGGCTGGCGTAATTGAAGGTTAATTGAGCCGTCGTATATAAACGTGAAATTTGCAATAATCTTACTTTACGCGATCTACATATATCGAAGTAGTTATTGATTATTCATCCGGAGAGTACTGTTTCGCGAACGTCGTGCATTAAACATAAAAGCGTACCGTCAGTTGCCAGTTAGGTATTCTTGCGATTATAAGAATGAAATATGAGACTCTGCCTATTAGTCCATTGACAAGATATTTCTATTTTACGGAAACGTTAAAATTACTCACAGTAGTTAGAATCGAAAATCTCAAAATATACTGAAACAATAAAATCTCTTTAACTATTTATAGGCGGAAATAATAACCATCTTTTCAAATGCACACTGTACAATTTAAATAAACACATAAAGATTCGTTTTATAATAAAAATTCTATTTTCATATCGTTGTTATTCGCCTCAAACTCTACTTTAAATCCTTTTGCCAATAAGTTATTTCTGCATAAATAAAAATGTATGTCAGAATCGATGCTATTGTACAAAAGGATTTTACACCGGTGTTCACTGAATATATGAAATGAAGTAAAATATCCACCGATGAATTAAAATATCCACCGATTGTATAAAATCAAAAAATATACAACTAAGTATTCCGCAATCGTTAACCGCGCTTTACGAGCGATTATTAATTTTATGGGTTATTCGTCGAACAAAATAATCCTGCCAAATGACCGAACCGCAACGTTGCGCGATACTATTGTGCTCGCTCTTCAAGCCATAAAAGTGAAATTACACGCTGCTTTGCGAATTGTTTGCGATGAAGAATGGCGACAGGATAGGGCGCTGGTATTTGCCACGGCGGTGGTATTGACACTGCTTACTAACTAGGTTAGTTTTGGGGGGTTGCGCAGCTGAACGGGTGTGTCGATGGCGACCCTAAATTTCCTGAATGATTTGTGACTTGATCAGTCGTCGCCCATTGATCGAGTAATTTTCGTGGGCAAATATTTGAACGCTTATTACGAATAAGAGCTTGTATGGCTTCCCGCGATACGATCGACGTTGAGAATTCTTTGAAAATGGATCGATCGCAGTTTTTGTTTAACTTTGTTACACTGCCATGCTATTATTACCTACATATGAACGTGTACCTACTTATATAAATTATCGGTTCTACAACAAATGAAAAATATAAAAAACCACATACATACTGCCTTCGAATATTAAAGCATTCTCATAACGGCGACTTGGATAATAAAATATCCATTGCTATCTATACTTTTCAGTGCTGATTGTAACAAATAGTAATTAAATACTAGTAATTAATAGTAATTAATTATAATTTTGATTTAAATCAATTTAAGCAAATTGAGACCGCGGAGCAATCGCGTGACAGTCGATATATCATTCTGCATTGTGCGCTGGTCTTAACTCTGTATCTAAAATTCTAAAACATGCAACGAAAACTTTGTCCTATTGCCCCCCCCCCCCCCCGAAAATGGAAAGAAAATGTATGTATTTGTTTGCAAATGGCTGTATACGCGTTCAAGAGAAAGAGGCCTGACCTCGACGAACTACCACATGTCGAGATTTTCTCTACATAGAAAGACCAGCACCGAAGAGTATAGGGGAGGGGGCGAGAGTGTGCGATGTAACGGAGGGGATGAAAAGCGTACGGAAATCCCATGATGCGACATATAACGCCGGGGTAAACTCACGGACGTGTTAAAGTCCCGACGTTAAAGCACGTTCACCATGAAACGATTCTCGGTGCGTACATATAACATCTAGCCTCATTTATGCAGCTGCGTTTCTCTCACATGCAGCATTCGATAAAAACCTGCGCTCGAGGATTCGCGAGCGAGGATCTTATAATGCCGCGAAAGCTCGATAAACAGCAGCCGGTATGAGAAATGTGGATGGGGGGCAACGTTTAATTACTTAGAATTCTGTGCATATGTATAGCCGCGCGCGAAGACTTTTGCTCACAACGAGAAGTTTTTAGGTATCCGCCTCCGATTGCTTTGGTTTTTGAATATGTTTTAGCTAAATTGTTCTTTTTTTTTTCTTCGAGGAACTCCGGCACATTAAATGTGGCTCCAGCGGGAACACAATTGACAACATACCCAGTGCCCTTTTGGCTTCGACTGGCTAAACATTTCATTACATAAGCCTGTTTGAACGTTTGCTCCGGGTCGTCATCTTCGAGAATCACACGCTTTATCTGTTTTAGAGCTCGTACGGTTTTTCGATTTTCTTGTTCTTCATCCATTAGCCGATGAATGAACGCCAATGTCACGCTTCGGCCGGGAATATTTTAGAAGATAATAGTGGTATGCTATCTTACTTGACTAATGTTAACTTAAGCACAATTTCCCTACATTCCTACACGCTTTCACTGTCTCATTGTTACACTTACATTACCGGTTCCACAACAAGTTACATTAGCATCAATATTATTTTTGGCAGTTAGAATGTAATATTTTATTAGGGAAAGGAGTCCTACCAAAACATGTTATGTTTGGATTATGATAAATGATTTTGATAACGGAGTATGGATAATGAAGCATGCACTACCATTACATAGGTACCAAAATTAATATACACGACACTATACAAATATGTAACCACCTAGTTTCGTCATCTTAATAATCACATAGCAAATTGCGATTGAATAAGAATGAGAAATATACGCAGTAGTTACACTTCTATTTTACTTCACTTGAATAATGGAAACATAACATTTTCAAAGCATGCGTATTTAATTGCGAGAGCTTGAACCATTAAGCCTTCACGTCGTAAGGTAACAGGTGCATACTGTAACATGATTTCAACAAAATGTGAGTAATAATGGCATTCTACTTAGTTTCAACTAAAGCAGAACCAGATGTTTACATCTGTATGCGTAAAACTAGCAAAATACTCATATTTTGCATCAACGGCTGTTAATTAAACACAGAAGCACTAAATGAAAGATAGTATATGGTTATATTCTCTTTCAAAATGCATACAGAGAGATGGCAATTATCCACAGTTCGATTTTACAAATTTTTGATTGTATACGCTCTTCCCATCGTGTATGTGGAATATTTATGTCTGACAATGAGTAAAAGAAAAAAAGTGTCATTGGATTAATTCAATTAGTAAACTAGCCTGTTTTTCACATTCATGATACTTTCTATTCTCATCTCTTCTGTTTCTTCGTTACCTTCCTAAGGGTAGTCGGGAGAGTGGTTATTATACAGTTCACTAATAAAAGTGACCAAAAGAATAAACATACACGACGAAATTCAGGTTTTATCTCGTTATACACTCCCAGATGTTTAATTAACTTACCCTACATTTTCTATGTATTCTGGGTTTCCCCAAGTCGTTTAATATTTAAACAGGGCATGTCGGAAGTTAAACTCCCATATTTTAATTTCTTATACTTTAAGCACGAAGGCTCTGATTACAAACTGAAAAGGGAATTTGAATATCCCTGCTAGTTCTGCTATTTTCAGACACCTTTACAGCATAAATAGTATCATATACAGTAATTGTACAAAAGGTGAACCACGTGAGAGTGAAATCCACAATATCTGCATTGCTTTTGCTGATATAAAAGAACTGTGGATTGGGAAGTGTTTAATTTGAAAAGGGACGTAATACGATACAGAAATTATTGTTTTTATGGGTCACAGTTTTCAAGATAGAATGAAAAAAAATGTAGTATCAAAACGTAGTTACACTTGAAACAGATACACTAAAATATATAAAAATATAATTTTATATTTTTTATATATTTTATAAAATATATTAAATCATAATTATAAAAATATTAAAATGTAATTATACAAATATTAAAATGTAATTATAAAAATATTAAAATGTAATTATAAAAATATTAAAACACAATTATAAAAATATTAAAACACAATTATAAATATATAACTTCGCATATATTTAGAAATTTTTAATACCTTAGTAACAAAAATAAACTCATTATAAACTGTTATAAACACACACGAAAGTATCACATTGTTTCGTCGAAAGCAATATAAGATGCTATACACACTCGCAATATACGAAGTAGCTGTGTAAAATAGAAGGTTTTGCCAACAAAGGTATACGTTGAAAATCAAGCGACGCGATTAAAGGTGTCGTGGTCGTGTAGAATGTAACCGTTTGAAATACTGGACCTCGTGGATTACGTGTATAGAGGGAATAAGCGGATAAAGTTTAATAGACAAAATGGCCGAACGCTGCGTATTAACCCCTCTAGTTACCGCGTTATATGAATATACCACACAACAGTCCGTTTACGTGAAGAAACTTCTATCCAATTTTGATTGCGGCTCGTAACTCCTGGGTAAACAATGGATAATACTAGACTTACACGTTTGCCCAGTACAATAAAACGATGATTAATACATTTTGTGTTAAGTACAAACAACGGAATTCGTAAAAGCTTTTTGAGAAATTTGGACTGTGGGAAATTTAAAAATATTTCAACAGTTTCGTGTCGTTGACACTACTTATGTAACAAATACTAAATGGGTATCCTCTTTCCTTAGAGATAAGAATTTTAAAAATACAGAATCCCATTAAATCTCCCCAACTAATGATTGGAAAACTATGTAATTCAGTTTTACTATTAGGTATCTCTTCACGAGTATTTAATTTTAATATTAGCAGCTTCGTTGTACCATAATGGACACAACAAAAATCGAGTCACGCGTGTTACAAAAAATAATAATTTTAAGATTGCTCTATATTAGGTTTGACTTATTCTTAAAATAGGGGATACTAAGGCACGGGACTGAACTAATACCGAATTAAGCGTAGGTAACTTTCTTTTAAAACAGTAATAAACTGGAGCTGAGGGAGTGAAATGGGTTCTACGGGTTGCTAAAATAAAACGTGTGAGAAGTTTTGAAGTGGACGATGCGGAGGCTAGGATATTTCAGTGTGTGTGGACTGTGGAGTACAAATCGAACAGGCAAAAATAAAAACTATAAAGAATCACGATCAAAATTCGGATTTGGGGTAAAAACTAAGAAATATAAGGAGACACGCGTAGGTTAGGGGTGGGGTACATCGTACTGCTTTAAACGATCTAAAAAATAATCGAGCGCATACATTACGCGGAGTCGAGTTCAGTTAAACTCAATCTAATCGCGCGATATCATCGATGATATTTCTACCAATGGGCGTATTCCTGACACGAATTACACCGCCTGTTCATTCACGCACACTTTACAACCAGTCGCCATTGTAATAGTGCAGGCGAATCGGCAGTACGATTGAACGGCCATGCAAGCGCAAAATCTACGCAATAACCTCTCTTTAAGCGATCGATAACTCAGAGCAGCCGTTTGGCGTTGTTCCGTTAACGTTGATCGGATTCGACGCGAGTTAAAGGACTCTCAGTGCGGGCGGCCTAATTTCCAACTCACCAACCCCCCTGGGTATCCTCCGTAGTCGAGTCTCAGAAAGGGGCTGTCAGTTCGAATTTGGACGGTCCCGGAATCTCGACAACAGATCACTTTGATTAGCAATTAATTTGTGTGAACCGATACCAGGCCACGTCCCGGGACATCAAATAGGAAGTGCTTGACGCGCTAATTTGAGGTTTCATGAAAGAAGAACTTTTAATGCGTGGCATCTTTTACTTTTCTATTGTACATATAGTTACAAAAGTGTAAGGGACATATTCTACTTATTTAAGGGGAGTTTCCGGTCTAATAATTGATTTTTTTATTTCGTTTTTCGAATGTTCAACCTTTTAAGAATACGCGTTTGAAAGAATTTTTTTCGAAACAGTGTTCTCAAAATTGGTGGAACCTGTATCTCTAAAAGTTATAATTCGATTCGACTAAAACTTTTTTTATTTTGAAGAATATACTTCTGGCTCGTGGATAGACCAGTAAAATTTAAAAGAAAATGGAAAATTTATCATTTTTAAAGGCGTTGAAAATATAGGGAAAAAGTGATTAGAAACTTCAAGTGTCGAGTGTCGTTATTTTCACAAAAAAATGTAATTTTTTGTAATTTTTTCTGGTCAGTTCACGAGCAAGTTTCATGCCCTTTAATAATCTGATATTGTTTTTTTACTTCAAATCAATGGTTTAGGTGCTACAGGTTTCACCGATTTGGATGATTTTTTTGATGCCTCGACTTTAACGATGTGGATTTTTACACGTGAATTTTTCTTCTCTCATTATTCCAACCTTGATACCTGAAGTTGTCATGTATATACACTAAGTAGTAGTAAAATAAAATCTGGAAAAGTACCTACAAAAAATATGGCTGCTTGAAGAACATATATATTTTTCACAATTTCTATTTCATTCAATGAAAATATTCCCCAAACCAAACCTTCTGATAACATAACACAACAAAATATTATAAATCAATTCACACGCATTCTATTTTTGCATCTATCAGAAGAGGAAACTTGCAAATCCAGAATCCTCACAAAATATTAACCAATATTCTTTTGTCGCACTTATCTAATCTATGTTATTCGATCACGCGATTAAATGTTTTTCATGCTGTTCCAAACAATTCCAATTTGTCGACATTCAGCCAGATGAAAAGCATCGTCTTTTTCGCTACAGGATTTTCATCCACCTGGAACGCCGGCATAACCCAAGGTAGACAAGGGAGTTAATGGCGCCATCGGTTGGGAAGGCTCGTAAAAGAATTTATCGTGGCTTCGAATGTACGTCACGTGCAGGGGCGAGGTCGATTTTCCGACGAAAGGAAATGGATCGAAAAGAGAGTATACAGGCGAGCAAAAGTTGTGAAAGCAAGAGGGACAAGGAGAACTGAATAACAACGAAACAATCGTTTATACGCAAAGAATAGTGCATGTCCAGAGAATTCTATCGCGTCATCAATGGGGTATACATTTCCTTAGAATTCGGACAGCAGGTGCGTACCCAACTGTTAGCAGTAGCTGTGTATCGCCATAGCTGGCAATCTACACTATCCACATTCCACTTTATCGATTTAATTGACTACCCCCCCGTTTCGTGTACCTCGACTTGAAGCCTGGTAGATTGCTATTGGACAGGATAGTTTCGTTCTATCGTATCACTAAACGTAAGCTCTATTTGTACCGCTGTCTCGATACGAACGACTGCAAAAATGGTCAAATTTACTAAACCATGCCAGTGACTGGTTACGCAAGATGTTAGTTCGACAAAGAGATTCTTCCTTTTTCTATAAAATAGTCAAGAGTGTGTACTTCGCCAGAAAGTCAATGAGGCATCGAAGTAGAAAGTTTGCGACACTTTGATATCGAGCCAATCGGAATAGAAAAATTCGGTCAGAAGAGGATCCGCGAATAAGACAGCCACGTGACGGTATCGTTGCATTCCTGGGAAGGAAACAGTGTTCTGTAAGCGAGATCGGTGAATTCTTGGCGAGAGCAAGTCAGAAAGGTTGGATGACGTCATACGAGATATCTGATGCGTGGATGCGATACTTTCGTCTTGTTATTGGTAAATGATTCAAAGCATTGCTATAGTAATGGGGTAATTATTTTGATGAGTAAAATAGCATTTCTAATCAATGTGCTAATATATCAAAATTGTGTTACGTAAAAAAAAACGCGCGAGACGCTAGATGTGACAATATTCGTTCTCGATCGTTCATACTCTTCAATAAAGTAGATTGTATGATAGTAAAATGTACTATAAAAAGGATTCCTAATAAAATCTGATTCTGGCAAAGGCAAATTTGTTACTTCCATTGTAGTCGTTTCTTTCCTCTGAAAACAAATTCCAAGAGAAAGTTATTCTTATCATAAGTGATACGATTTATCTACAATACTATCTTATCTGATACATACATATGTTTAAATGAAATTAATCACAAGCATAAATAGACCATTTTCTAAAATAAATAATGTGTTATTCAGAGATCAAGAACAGTTTTGCCATCTCGTGATGATGAATAGAATTATCAAGGTAATTTAGTTTATATATGAAAAGTAACCAGCAACAGTGTGATTTGGTATTAAAATAGAAGAAATTGCAAAAAATGAAGTTAGCCAGCTTAGTTTCCGAGAGGCTCGTGTGGAGTTTGAATAGGAATTAGGCTACCACAATGGCCTTTTCAGGGTTCTTTGAGCATTATACTATAGTAAATTCACATGAATAAGAAGGACCTGCGAGTGATGGATGTATAAACTGTTCTTTAAAAATTGTATTCCTCCCGATCGAAGCTTTAGCTTTTCTATTCTTTGTTCGTCTAAAATTGAACCAGGTTTTGTTTCTCTTGGAAATTTCCTTTCTCCGACCCCTTTACTTGGTTCATGCACCCACATAGAAGTTCAATATACTTTTATTAGACTGACCGTGGTTGTTCCGACGATGTAGACTATAACCTGCACAGTGCACTATGTTCCACGTATACAGGGTGCTCCTAAAATATCTGGCGAGAAGAGTTTACCAGGATCGATTGCAATTGTGTGGATAGTTATTGCATAGTACATACGTGTATAAAAATTTATTAAACGCGGAGACCAGGCTAATCAAAATTCCAAGGGGAAATCTAGGTAAATGTTTCGTTTTTATTAGAGTTTTGATACATACTCATATGTGAGGATTAATAAAATAGTAATTAAATTGCAGTGGCGGCGAATTTCAACTTTCAATTAAGTGACTGCGAACTGCCTTTTCTTGTTGTATATAGAAATTAAGATACTATATATCATATAGTATAGCTTTTCTTGCAACTAATTACTTTGGATGGTCTTATTCCTTTGTACAAATCCGTGTGCAAAATTTGGTAAAAAGGAAGTGTTGAACTCAATTTTCTTGTCAAAACTTCAATAGTTTAAGCTATGAGTTTAATATATTATTTTATAAACTATGCGCGTTAACTGCATGCAAAGTTTTAGCCAAATCGGTCGTCTGAACTTTGTACGCTTCCCCCGCGAGTAAACCTTACACAGCGTAGGTATTCATCATACTGATATAACATACAAACACTGGTTTGCACGTGCATGTGCGCTGAATTGCGCTACATCAGCACAACGATTTTAACAGTCGAATAAATTGTCAAGCAGGACAACTAATTGCAAACGATTATAGTTGGAGATTAAATAATGATAAACACGTTCATACAGTTTACAACGATAAAGTAGAACATAGAGCATTTCGTCAGTCCACATGATCAGTAATAATTAACAAAATAATTAAATACTTACTGCAATCTACATAGCGAATAATAAACCCACGTTATCCTCGTAGTCTATACACTCTGTTACAAACTACAATTTCAATTTCAATGATGTACGCGTGACAAGTATCAATCCATTTCATACTCCGCAACTTTTTATGCCACCAATACATTACCGTCCAATGGGGTAACTTTGACCACTGAAGTAACTTTGACGACAAAACTAGATTTTAAAACAAAAGGTATTATTCTCAGACTAAATGCATCTTGAAGTAGGCAATTAAAGTTATCCAACGCACTTTGCCTGAGGACACGTAACAGCTGTTCTACAATAGGAATTCTGGAGGAATTCGTTTTAAAATCTCGTTTTGTGGTCAAAGTTACCTTATTTAACGGGACTAAATCCCGAACAATTACTAATAAATACAAATTCCAACAAATCAATTTATTTGCGTCCTCGAATTTAATCCCGCAAAAGCTTCAATTCCTCTCCATCCTCCCACACAGCAGCCACCATAATTCATGGCTCTTACATGTCCAATCAAGATGGTAACCGTGTTGCTCGAGGCGCGAAAATTTCGGTTCTCGAGTCGACGCCCGTCGCCACGAAAATTTGTCTCGCCGGTGCATTCTGGAAAGTTCGAGTGCACGGGAAAGAGAACAAGGAGGGGGGGAGACACTCTCCTACACCACTAGGTAAGTCGGAAATGATGCTCGGAGGTTGAGGAGGTCGGAGGGCGTTAAGACGCGGTCGTTGCACGATGGTGCACCGTCGCCCTGATAAATGAGAGATGTTATCAGGAGAGGGTGAAGTAGGAGTGCCGAAGCAACTGCTTCTTAGACGAGGTGAGAGTGGCTCTAACGATTGTGTCCTAAGCTGGTGCACGTTACCGGCCTAGACACACGGAGCACTATGCAAACGACATAACAACCTTGTGCACGGGGCCCAGATTACGCGGCAATTTTGCTCCTTGTAAAATGCTCACGGACCTGCGACACTCGCGACGTGCAAGCTGACCATTAAATTCCCACGCTGGGAATTTTTAATTCAGGAAAGGGGGTACGTTACGGTGTAGGAGATCGTCACATTCAAGGAAGCTTGTTTAGTGAATGCATGAATGAATAGATAAAGGAAACTAACGTGGGTATTATATACATGGCAATGCACAGTGTTCAGAGGGTCCCTTTTTCAACGAAAATATGTGCAATTTCAGTTAGAATGCGTGACAAGGCACAAAATGTATGGAAAACCCTGAAAATGTAATATCCCGATGCAAAAAGACATCGAAAAGTCCTTTGCCGGTTTTTGATCCGAGGCTTAGTTCTCGAGATATTAGCAGTGGAATATTAGCGGTCCAAGTTCCGGGACGCGCAGTTTAAGGAGGTTCGATACCTCACTTGCGGGCAGGCGGAGAGAGGGACAAGCCTATGTTTATACATGGGAGCTCTACAGTGATACAAATCTTAGATAAAAAAAATTATGTAGACAAAAATGTTATTTACATGTGTATTTATAATAAAACTATTACTATATATTTTGTTCTTGAATTGAATTAAACAAAAAGTAAACATTTGTTCCGTCTAAACCCCAATATCCTCTTAAAGCCGAAACAGCTGAGCGCGGGGCAGTGACCGCTCGCACGCACGCGCAGGAGGCACGCGTAAATACCGCGCGAGCGTACGCTACTGCGCGCTCAGCTGTTTCGGCTTTAAACTGCGTGCTCTGGAACTTGCACCGCTAATATTCAACTGTTAATATCTCGAGAACGAAGTGTCGGATCTCAAAACAGTAAAGGACTTTTCGACGTCAATTTGCATCATGTTAAGGATTGTTCCTCAATTTTGGGACGTCCTGTATATATTTTGTAAATTAAAAGAAGTAATGGCGTGAATTAATTAAATATTTCTATACATAATACGTACTTCTATTTACTTCCTCTGTCGGTCAAACCAATTTCTTAAATTCAGCACGAATATCGGCAAACAACTAAAGAATATTCAACTTCTCATTATTCTAAGTTAGAATTTCTAACTACCTTATTTTATAAATAAAATTGATTTAGTACCCTATCAACCTGGTTCAACAATATTTCTTAAAATCTTTACGGATCGTGTCAATACGTTTTCATAACGGCGCTGGTCAATGGCTTTGAAATAACTCCAATATCGAAAGGCGACTTTCTTTCACACATTTTCAACCAGATAATTGGCCGAGTGGAAACTGAGCACAGAATGGATCGGGAACGAACACGTAAATCTTTCATTGGCCCGGCTGGCAGCTCGTATTATTCGCGTTAAGTACCAAGCCTGTAAGAAGAATATGATTCGCGTTCCGAAGGATGCTGCACCGGAATCCAGAATTCAATGGGGCGAGGAGGCACGATGGCCGAACGAGCAGAATGCACCGTTTTCAGCAAAACAAATATCACACCCCTTTACCCGACTGCCTCTAATTAAACGTTCCTTCTTTCACGCCACAAAACTCTTGCATTTAAATCGTGCCTCGACTTAAAAGGTGCAGGGGGGGGGGAAGGAGAAAGGATTCCCGAATAATATGCTCCGCAGAATACAATTTCCTTGCTTCTCTGCTCGTACTTTCCAGCATACCTCTCTCCTGCAGTAAAAAGTGGAAGGAAGAATAGGTAGTAGAGTGCACCTGAATCGTTTCGCTGAAAACAACAATGATCGCCAGCACGGCCACAGGAACGCAGAGAGTTCGGGCTATCAGTGGGGTAAGCAGACTGTCTATTTCCCTTTGCTTCTGTCTCTCCAACTTCGTAATTACGTCCCTGGAACTCGGAACACATGGAGGACCCCGAGGATAAGAGCTGCTTGAACCTGCACGTCTCCGCGTACGTGCACGTCCTCTGGCTAAGTATGTACCCACGAATGGATGTATTTATGTATTTACGTTATGTGCCGCGACCAACACTCAATCCTCTAGGCATTTTCCAATCCGCCGTGCTGGGCTCTGGGCTGTCAAACATCAGAACGCGGTTAACCGCGGTTAATGATAACTGTCGTGCGCCTACCAATAAATGTATCGTGATTCAGACATTTCGACCCAAATTCCAAGCTTTAATTACAGCTGACGTGCACGACGCTATTCAACGCGTCACATTTGAGGACAATGTAGAGGGAAGTTCATTGGTATGTATATCTGTTGCAACACGATTATGGAAAGAGATTGTTGGTGTAATAATATCTTTCTGAAACTGGAGCTAATTTGTGTTGATAAAGGCGGTATCGAAGTAACACAAAATGTCCTTTCGGAGAGTCGAATCACATTTTCATATGACTCTGCACTTTACTGTTTCGTAAATTTTTAACGATTTATCGTGTTTTCTAGGGGGCGCCACGTTTTTTTTTTATTATTAATTTAGTTGGAATTATATTCTGAAATATCTATTTTTAATGTGTTTTCTTTACCTTATATGGGGAGTAATATGTTATTTGAATATTATTAAAGCGGATTACGACTCAAAAAAGTTTGGGAAACACTGGTATTGATAGAAAGAGGTAATTAAATGTAATTGAACAGATGGTGGTATCGGAACTTTTCTAGATGGAATTATTGCGAATGGGAAGACGTAATTTCCTGAAACGGGCGGCGAAGCGAGCGCGAGAAATGTTTAGGTCTGTCCAAGCATTTGCTCGCACCAGCGGCTGCGAGTTGCTCTTCACTCTTGAAAACACCGAGCCAGGCCACTATCCCCGCTCTTTTACGGCTGCCGCTTTTGCCGTTGCTCTTGCCTTCGCTCGCAACCACCCGCGGCTGCTCTTCGAAGGCAAGAGCAGAAGTTGGACAGGCCTGGTTTAGGGCTTTAGGCAGTAGTGAGACGTATGGAAAAAGGGAGCAAGGGAAGAGAGAGATACCGATGTCCACGAAAGCAGGATGAGACGTCAAGAGGGAGGGCCTACTGCTCACGGTTTCACTTTAGCGATTATACATACGTTTGACAACTTAATTCGCCTGGTTTATAAGCAATATTGTCAATTTTATAATACTAATTAATGCACACATTCCCCTATACTCTTCTTTTTTACCAAGAAAGAACTTGAAAAGAAAAATATATCAATAAATAAGAATTCTGCAACTCAAGTATGGATGGAGTCAACACTGCGCAGGCGTCTAGAAATTTGCTAAAATTCTTTCAGCTAATGTAGCAGATGTGACGATCCATTTTTCGACTAAGCATGCGTCGCTTGCTAATGGATAATCACTCCCATCGTTTCGTTGAAACTGCTTTCGACGGTGTTCGTTGCTCGCATCTTACCCTGCCGCCTTTCCCTCACCCAGAAGGGAGTCGCCGTTTGTGGTTAAAGTTTCATCCCCCCGAGTTTCCGATTTATTGGCTTATCAAGTTGGCCCGGGGAACTTGCTCAACACCTACGAGCACGTGCTAGGCGGTACAAATATCGCTCGTCGATTCCTTAAGCCGTCTTTGCGTAAGATGCAGAAGACGACGGGGGTTGTTCGTGAATAGGAACTCCATTCCGTGGGGTACATATTGCTTCCACGTAAGCTGATTGGCAGACGATGCGGGTCCTTGACGATTCACCGGCAATCGGCTTACGTTTGCGAAGAAACTCCCTCGCGCCTTCGCCCAGATCAGAATATCGATACTTCATCGACTACCTCGGGGATCTTAAAACATTGCCATGCCTGTTAAGCCCGCTATAATGAATAATTGATATTCGCAGTTCCCTTATGACAATGAAACCTAATTGAAACGCGCGACGAACCTTCGGCATCGATACACTGCTTAAAAATTCTTGGCAAGTTTGCGAATTTTCAACTTACATTCTGCGAAGTTTATAGTGCGTTTATTAAAATCATTGCCTCTGCTTTGAAACTCTTCTTCCCTTTCTGGAGTAGGTAGAAGATTTAAGTATTTCAATAAAGGAGTTTAGGAGACTCCTTTATTAATCAAGTTGGGACAACAATGTCTCCTGCTATCATAACTTGGGATTTGAAAATATTAAACTTGCAATTTGGCAGAAATTACAAATTAACAAATAGTGATGGAAAAGTTTCAAGAAAACCAAACAACTCAAGCAATTTCTTTCTTCTCGTAATTATTATTATTCATATTTATTAGTTACAAGAAAATACATGTGAATTCAGTCATTGCTACATTTAGTAGAACAATTAAAATAAAAGGCGAGGCTGCGTGTAAAACACTGTTAATAAGCTTAACCGTTAAAATTTTTAACCCCCTCTATATTTGTTCCACACTACAGAAAGGAAGACAATGGTCCAATGTTTATCAATGCCTGTGTAGGGAACGCATTATTCCACTTAAATATCAATTTACATGTATGCATCGCGTGTGATGCATAACGGTCGCAAGTTTGGAACGTGTTCGCATGATGGCGCTTAACTATTTCGTGTATCCCCATGCGAAAGTAAATAACCGAGCATACGTATGCAAACGTGAACCTCTGTTTAGTCACGTTTGCAATTTACCATCGAGTTTTAGAACAAGGCTGGAAGCGTTTGAGAAGCCGCAGCACGGTTTCATATCAGGGATTTCTCGCGACATTTCGTCGCAGTCTCGCGAAATCAACGTGCAATTAGTTCATCAATGATCATGAACGGAGTGTAAGGTCGATTTATAACTTGTTCAAGGATATTGTGTATATTAGCTCGTCCCATGCGTAATACGATTTTCTTGGGACAAAATTATTCGGACACTTTTTAAAGCAGAATAACTTTTTTAAAATTGGTCCCAACGATTCGAGTTTTTTTGGAGAAGCTAGAGGGATTAGTTTACTAGGTAACGTGTTTAGACGTTTTGAAAAAAATTGCAAATGGTCGGAATAGCGAAGAAAATAGCGAAGGTCGTTTTTCCCACTATTTTACCTTCCCCGCTTTGCTACAACGCTTTCACATTTTTCTACTATAGATTTTATTCCTTTTTTTTTACCAAATTTCTTTGATTTCGTTTGAACGCATTCTTTCATTATATTTCCGATTTTCCTTTTGAACCTCATTCATTAAGGGGAGGTTCCGGGTTAAAAATCTATTGTTTTTTATTTCATTTTTCGAATGTTTAACCTTTTAGGAATACGCGTTTGAAAGGATTTTTTGAAATTCGTAAAATTCCCGAAGTTCCAGGAATTTGAGTAGTGGCAAATGCGTGGATAACACCCGGCCACTCGGTGCTCGCGTAAAAGTTTAAACGCGTTTTTCTCGAAACAGTGTTCTCAAAATCGGTGGAATCTGTATCTCCAAAAGTTATCATCCCATTCGACTGAAACTTTTTTTACTCTGAAGAATATACTTCTGGCTCCTGGGTAGACCAGTAATATTTTTAAAAAATTGAAAATTTGTAATTTTTAAAGGCGTTGCAAGGACGAAAAATATAGGGGAAAAGTGATTTCAAACTTCGAGTGTCGTTATCGTCCGAAAGAATGTCATTTTTTGTTATTTTTTTTTGGTCCGTCCACAAGCGAGTTTCATGCCCTTTAATAATCTGACATTGTTTTTTTTACTTCAGACCAATGGTTTAGGTGTTACAGATTTCACCGATTTGGATGAATTTTTTGACATCTCGAATTTAAAGATTCCCTGTGCCGTCTGCAATGATTAATTATAAAACAAAAAAAAATCATTTCTATAGTTTAAGACATCCTTTACATAATGCAAAACGTCCCATTAAATTATATGTAGTAGTTTTCCTTTAATTAATCTCCTCAGAGAACTGACACGTTCTGCCACAGTTCCTATGCATTCTTCGTTAAACTCGATCAACATAAGACGTCCAATATGCTCCTTCGTTACGTCCATTTGAAACGTTTGTAATAAATTCATATATTTGATCTACGATCGCCCACTTTGGATTCAACTGGTAGACTATCCTTACGTAACCTACCAATTATACCAAACGAATAAATGATTCTCGTGCTGAGTTATATTGTAATAAACGGAGTTGTCAGAAAAGCCGCGTTACTTATAGGATGACACAATGTGGATATTCTTCACACCTACAGGAACGTCCTTCAGGTTCATCAATGACGTCTATTTTCCTAAAAGCTCGCCCGCTAAAAAACAGCCCTCAACGATTTACACAAATGACCCCTGAACGCACGTTTCGAATTATAAAAACATGAATGCATATTAAATTAAGGGACCTAAGAGCCAAACTGTTAAAGCACACTCTCTCAACCCATGACCAAAGCAATCAACCCCTACAAGTAGCAAAAGCCAGTATTAATTTTCCTCCAAAGGGAACATAACATTTCCAATTAAACGCACTTTCCAATATCGATGAGAAGCAGCGTATTAAACAACGAAGCAAAGCTGGATGCAGTCGTTTGCCACTCGCAGCGAGTTCCCCAAAACGCCAGCTACATGTTTAACAGAATTTCGCGAAGGGAACGTTGCTTTGAGCGCAGCCGTTTTCTTTATTACCCGACTGTTAGAGGCGAACCTGTAAACGAGAGGGTGGGGAAGTGTCCCGGCTGCTGCTAAAGAATCGAGCGCTTATTCACGGCGAAGTTCCAAGGGAATCGTTCCAAAATTACTCGCAGCAAATACTGCGTCTCTGCGTTCACAAACGCGAGCATCGCGGTAGCAATGCATTACACGGCGTCGCAGGACTAAAAGTGTGCAGCGGCGAAGCACCTCGACGGCGCTTCTGTTTCACAAAGAAATCCAGAACAAGCGGGATTCGAGATTAAACGGGGCCCAAGTTATATTACCTCCTTCGTTCCTCCACTCTATTTCCTTTCCCCGCGAGGTGAATAGGTGGAAGAGATTCATAAGTCGTTTACGGGGGGAGGGGGTTGGAATCGCGGAACTTGGACATCTCGAGGAAGCGCAGGGGACACCGGGCAAACTCTATTTACAGGGAAGCAATTGTGAGGGACGAGATTATTTAAAGTTACATGCCACGTTGATGTCGTCGCAGCAGCTTCTTCCCGGCGTCTCACCGCCGTTCCTTAAGTTCCGTTCTTGACCGACTTCAACCGCACCCCCTCCTTCGCCCTCGACTTAAACGTTTGCGAAAACGCGCGGAGGAAGAGCAGCGTCGCGACGTTTCCCGCGGGGCTGTACTATATCAGTTCGAATGTCCCGGGAATTAACATAATTTCGTGTTTTATAAGCGGCAGACCTTAATAGAACGCGTTCGAAGCGCCGCGAGAAGGGAAGGGCGAGCGAAAGAAATTCGCGGACAAATCCGTGCAAACACTTGGAGACAAAGCTTCTTTATACAGAAAGACATCAAAACTTCCTTTATTTCGGCGAGCATTATTAAATTTTTGGGTGCGCCCAAGAGTTACCGACAACTTTCCGCGAAATCACTGGGTGGCGTGATGAACTGGAAAGAAGCTGGACTGCCTTCAAAGTTTCGAGCGAACCTTGAGGAATTTCAAAGAAGTAGTCGAGTTAATTCGCATTCTAACCAAATTGCTTGAGTTTGTTTCGTAAGTGTACACCGGGTGAGTATGACGAGGCCCGGGGGATGTTTATTCTTTTCGTATTTCACCGTGCGGGCGAAGTTTGCGATGTGTTTGTCAGGGATAACTTCTGGAAAAGTGCTATCACCAACGAATTTCTTAGAGAATAAATAAAACTACTTGCTCGCTCCGTTATTTTTAAATTCGTCGTTAATTCCATGCTGTCGGCGCGTTTAAATGTTTGCCATTAATTTAAACCCCCACCTTGCAGATCCTACATTCCACATATGTTTAAAAATCTGATTAAGGTCTTGCGATGGGATTTAGCGTGGAGTGACTGTTACATGGGTAGCAAGCAGGAGGGATTTAAGCTATTCCAAGAATTTAATCTTTCTGGATTGCTGCAGAGGAACAGGAATAGTATTAATTTCCTAAAAGACCCGAACGTTAGTGACATCCTCCCCTACCTGATCGCCTAATTTGCTGGCAATTTCACCGTCCCCTCTCCGTAGAAAAGCTTTATGGGTGAGAATTAAATGGTTCGCTCTTGCTTGTCCGAGGGTTTAGTAGTAAATTTTAATGGCTGATGGTGGTCGCGAAGGCCGAGGCACACAGACGTCGAGTGTTCGAATGCTTACGACTGAGCGATTTAGTCTCGTCGAATCAGGTGTAGCCAGATCCTGACCACGTACGGGCTATTGTATTCAAAGTCATCGGAAATCTCGAGAAACTAATGTGCTTAGAGTGGAAACGCGCCGCTGTAAACGACTTCAATTTAGCCTGTTACGGGCTGAGAGTAGAAGAAACGGTAAATGCGAGGAAGGGAGGTGAATCGAGAAAAACATGTTGTTTAATTTAACAGAACCGTGGACTTCTCCTGGTAATTAAAAACTTACACGACGAGGTACGGTCGCAGGGAAGCGTAATAACGTGCCACAGATACCGCCGCAACCTTGGCGGGGTGCCTTTCTGAACGTAACGCTTCGCAGACATTTACTCGATTCGCTGTTCGTTTTCTCGAAATTTGCTGAAAACATTATTTGCACATGGAGATGAGAGTAGTGCACGAAATGGTACGACTTAAACGAACCTCCGCTATATAGGTACTCTGCAAACAGAAGGCAGAGCACCTCCCTTCCCCTCTGTACATCTGACTTGTTAGTTATTATTCACTTTAGTGCTCTTCCGGCGTCACTTTCCGTTAAATTAATCGCGATGTCAACGAGACGATTTTAAAGCTTTCAGTAAGCAGTGGTAGTGACTTCGCAGCAATCGTCTGGAAGCCTCATTTTATGGGAAATATTATGCAACTAAATATTAATTAGGAATTACGTTGTACTAAGGAAAATATTGAAATGTAGAAATTGATTGTATATTCGTAGAGGAAGTGCAGTGAATTTGGAATAGCAGTTTGTTTAAGATGAATAAAAAATTGCGATAGGGGATGGGAACAAATACAACTGCGTAATATTGTAAGGAAGCTAATAAACTTTTATACTTCACACTCTCAGAAATAATGAAAAACAAAAAGTATGTGAAACTTTGGTCTAATTGCAAAATTACAGAAAGTAACGATTTTGGTAAGGTGCAGGAAATTTGGATAACCGGCATTCCAATTTACCTTCACTTTATAAAATTACGAAAAACAAGTAGATAATTAAATTTATTTTTTCTTCTGATCTAATCAGGCCCAAAAATCACAGCATGGGAACAATCATTTTGGGTAAATATCAATTCTAAGTCTTATGATTTACTTGCAGCAGACACAAGTGTCACTCCCAGAGTCATAACCAGAATATTCAGTGTATCCACTTTTCACACATGAAACACTGCACTCACTCTTCTCCTTTTTTGTCTTCGCTGTACAAAAAAAAAAATTACTATCATCTTCTGTATTTCGAATTAGCAACATTGACACGAAACCATACAATGAATATGCAAATGAGTAAATTAAATGTTTAACTTTAAAGTTTTGGCATATTTGAACCATAATTGGTACGATTGAATACTTACTGAAAATGTTTTGCAAATTGACGTTTTCCTACTCTATCATTATTCAACAGGACAGTTGCCCCTGTTATTTGCGGTGTTACAAATTAAATAACGTTAATAGTTTATTAAATACTCCGGTATTCCAAATTACCAACAGTATTCCAAATATGCTGCATTTCCTCTAGTAGTTGCTCTGTGCGTAATCGCAATTAGTGAAAGGAAATTAACAGTGACCTGTGAATTAGCTTTTCACCACAAATTTACTGGCAAAAATGGCACGAAAATAAGAAATTTATAAAGAATGCAGAGTACAGAATAGAGAATGCAGAGAGAAGAAATATTTGGTGAAATATTGATTAAAGTAGAACTATTTCTACAGGGCATCATATTGAAATATAAAATATCTGCATGTGAATAATGTTTCGTTCAAAGCCCGCGAAATAAATTGCAAACGGTGGAAATGAAACGTGCGTGCCGGTGCTATGGAACGCTGTACTGTAATTAAATTCGGCCTCGGTTACGCATGATAATGATTCGAGTTAATTGCACATATGACTAGAATAGCCAATATCAAAAGTCATCCCCATGGGAATGTAAACGTAACAATGTGTTCCATAAATAATAAAAGACCATACACGGCATTTACTTTAATCATATCCAGAACAATACGTGGCTAAGAAAATGTAATTCCAAAAATATGAAACTTATCAAATTGGCAGAAAAATTACAGCAAAGTTACCCTAAACATTCTATGGTATTTGAGGAAAAAACTTACATTAAATTATAAAAGAAAAATCTAATGTGAACAAGTAAATCTCGAGAAAAATTACAATAAATCTATCTCGAAAATCTTTTGATATTTGAGAAAGAAGAATTCCAGTTTAAATAAATGGATGAAGTGTTATTACATGTTTTTGGAAGTTAAACACCTCGTATTTATATCTTTGCGAGAACAGCACCGGAAGTCCTAGAATTTTAACTGCTTTATAAAAACCGTATACAAGAAGTATGTATTAATATCGTGCTGCTTTCTGTTTCCCTCAGCTTTTTTTAAAACAAAAAAAGTTTCGTTAGCACAGGGGCGTTCCCAGAGCCGTTGGGTTATCTGCGTGGGCTCGCGCTTTTCCTTCCTCCACTATAATATCCCAAAACTTTTGGTTTCTTTGTGTCCCAGTATGACGTCTCGGCATTCCGTAGACATCAAAGTTTTAATTAAAAGGGGAGTTCTCACGCGGCCACGATTATGTATGCCGTCCCGTCGTTTCTCTTGTTGGTTTCAGATTTTTTTTTCGCCCCGTAGAAGCCGATTCCCTCACGGGCCGCGATTTAATTTAACTTGCAATAAGGAGTTGGAAATTCGCGAGCAGCGAAAACACATCGATCAGATGGAATGTTGGGTGAATAATCCTCGAGGGGCTTTTCGACCAATTATTTGTTTCGTACTCCCTCGATGAAGCCTTTCTGATTTTAAAGTATCGAGCCTGCTGGCGTTCGATTATATTAAGCGCTGCCTTCAGGAACCAACGGGGGAAATTTATTCTTGCCTTTCCTATATCGGAATGGCCATTCACGTTAACTGGGAAATACCCTCCTCGCGCAATCAACGAGTAATTAGATATTTCCAAGGATCACGGTATCCCTTAATTAAGCCATAACAATGACAAACGAGGGGGAACCGTTTTACGCAAGCTCCGCGAATGTTCTCCTTCGATAACCATGCGTTTCCCATTTTCCTTCACCTCCCCCTACCTCTCGTTCGCTCTCTGCTCCTTTCCATCAGCAGTGTTCTCGCTGTTGTTCTTCGTTCTCTCTGACTTTCGCCAGTGCCCTCTTTGTTCTTTTGCTCATCGTTAACGCCCGGGTCCGTTCCATTACGACTTCCAGACGTTCAACGACGCCACGGTTGGCGGTAATGGGTCTTGTTCTTTGGCCGCATTTAAGACAGAAGTGTGAAGGGTCCACGACTTTTGCCACGAACTTTCTCAACGCGGCTAACGCAGTTCTTACTGGCTATTTCATGAGTATATCTCACAATCATCGATTGCACCAAAATAACTTGTCGATTGGCGAGCTATCTGATAGATATCTATTAAGCTGTATAAAAATTACAGTATTTCCTCAATAAACCTGGATTAAATATACTTTTCTCTTGGGTGTTATTACCTGTGGAAGTAGCAAAGATAGTGCGAAAAACTATTCGATACTTAATTTATACAAACGTAATTGCAATAAGTTAATATTCTTCTAATATCCCTGGATTTTGTTATAAGCTTTAATCTATTATGTATAGATTGAACTAATTTTCTGTGAAATTTGGGCTCAACTTCTTCCACTCTTCTAGCAAAATTTCCTTGAGCAGTTCTTTGATAGATGATACCATACAAAAATATATTGAGCAAGGTTTCTGCTATAGTAGAGTAAATTGTAGGGAGCAATTCTGAATTTAACATTGCTTAGATAAGTAAAATATGTCACCTATACGTTTAGGGTGGACGGATACATTTGTGTGGAATAGTATATAATTTTCCTAAAGGCGTGTATCTTTCGAAGATGGAGTTTTGTGTGACAGACTAAATATTACTGGTCGCGACAAGGCTCCTCCTTCGCAGCTTCCATGCGAAGACGTGAAAAAATGTCATCCGAAAATCGTACGGGACTTTCGGCTGTTTTACTGTAGATTTATGACTGAATACATGTGCTTTCCTACGCGCTATAAAGTAATTTAGAAAACATCTGGCAAATAACTTGGAGAACTGCAAGAAAATTTTTACGCTGAATTCTCAATTGCTGGAAGCTATGTACAATAAGCTCGGTTGAAATTCCTGCGCCGAAGATCCCTGTTGCTTTCATGCAGAGCACTGTCTTGCACTGCAGTGACTCCCGATTTAATCTAAATAACACTGCTGTATTATGATCCGTGTTGTATATAGAAATTTCTTGTTGGGGTCGTGGCGCAAGGAATCTATTTATTCAACTTCCTGGAGAAGCGGCGTTAGACTAATTATTCGTACCATTCCTCGAACAGAAGATGCTGCTTCTCACAGAATTTGATAGGATTGGCAATTCCACTACTTAATTCAAATTCATGCTTCGGCATAGCAGTAAAACGTCGCAGGAAGTGTTCGCATAGACAGCCAATGCTTCGCTAGTCTAGCAGTAAGTAAATAGCAGGAAAAAAAACTGTACTTACGAACTACCTACACAACATTGTTAGGAACACAAGATACTGGAGGGCTATCTCCCCCATACCGTTTGACTAGATCCAACATTTCACCTTTCTTTGCCCCCGCCCATTGTGTTCTTGAGCGACAGAAAAAGCAAACTCGCAGACCCCCGCTCTTTGTTTCTTGTGTCCAGGCGTAAGCTGTCCTGGGACAAAAGGAGTTGTATCTGGCGCAATTCACAGACTAAGAAGTGGTCTTTAACATCCAGTTCTTTTTGTCCTGACCCTAATCGCGACTCCAAAACTGCGCTTAACTCGCTAAACGTACACTGCACTAACCAATTTAGTTCAGAACCAACTAATTGCCTCAGAAACCGTTACACCTGTAACTTGTATAGAGTTTTCACTAATCGTGCTTCCATACCACTGCAAACAAATTTTATGAGAAAAAATCCAATTCGAATGTTCCGAGTCCGTTTAAACACTGATACTTAAATGTTATTAATTTATATTTCTTTATAAGCTTGCAATAATTAGAGCCTTTAAAGGGCACTTTGGTCTACGCTCCTTTCACAGTTTATCGATAAATCAGCAAAATATAGTCCAGTCTTTTTCTACTATCGACACAGCCCATTTCGTCGTAGTTGCGTTTCGTTACTTTATTGTGCGACAGCGTTGATAGTATCGCGTATCGACGCTCGATCACAATTCCTCACATTTTTTCCTGCGTTATGACACCTCTCGTTAAGAGTGTATATAAATGTGTGTATGCGGTGGCACACGATCAGCTGGCGACACACTTACTATAAAGCCAACTTTACGAGCGGTTATAAAATATCTTGCTGTTGCTATAGTAACTCGCCCTCTTATACAAAAACTACTGATTAATCGCGAACGATTCGCTGCGAGGTCTATGCCCTGAATCAACCCAGATTGAACGCCGGCAGTATCTATTACTGTTCAGAGGTTCTTTGTAAAAAGTTAAATAAATGTCTCAGTACTTACGAAATGTTCAGTGAAAAGTCTTCCATAAAAGACTACGGTGATAAAAATAGAATTTTCCACGGGATGCTGTGACACTTACCTGAAACAGTAAAAAAGGATTTGATTAAAAAGTTTATATATTTAAACTGCTATATTCATTGAATAAAGGATTATTTGCTGGCGCAGTTGAAATCAGGAAAGCTTTATCTGATTGTCAGTTCAAAGATTAAATAATGAAAATTTCTCTCGTCGTCAGTAATGACGTGACAGTCGTTACTATTGATTGGCATTTTTAACTGAATTCATTTTTAACAGTATTTTCTCTCACAAGCGTCGGGTTTATCATGAAAGAATATCTCCACCATAGAAACAGAGAAATTAGTTAAATCGATTCTTACTTCCGTAAATAATGTTTTCTTTTATTTCTTCTTACTACTTGCTTTAAAAAGAGATACGCTTTAACAGAAAAGCACAAGCTGAAGTGCAGCTTAGATACAGATACGTATTTATACTTTAATTTACTGGAAGTGATTTCGGCGCACTGGTTCGGTCAATTAAAATGACAATTGTATTTTGTTTATCGGTCAATTGTATTTTGTTTAATTGACCGAACCAGTGCGCCGAAATCACTTTTATTAATTATTACGGTCGAAATAAAATTTTTAATTTTTTAATTTACTGGCTATGAAAAAGGAACAGAGTTTTGGGGAATATTTAATTGTTCAACCATAGATATCTTGTGTTATGTACTATGAATTACTTTCAATTTACCCACTTTGCAATCCTATGTACAGTCCTAGTATTGTTGTTATACATGTCACACCTTTTCTTACAAATAAAACACCACGCAATCTCGAAAATTACATTTACGTGCATTGAAATAAACTTGATCTCCTTGAAGTTAAATCAGAACTTCAACTGAGCCACTTGTTCCAACAAGTAATGTAACCTTTTCTCGAAAAACGCAAGTGTCTTCAAAATCTGAATCACATTAATCTATCGAATCCAACATTTGCTAATCAGAAATCCAGAATCTGCGTGTATCAATGTTGGTAATAAAACTTTGGTAATACTGGCAATCATCTTGAAGCTCTCAGTAACGTTTAACATCACGAATATGAACAGAGAGGCTGGCATTGCCATTCTGGATATGAGCTTTCGAGTTCCGCGAGAAGTGACTATCCCGCTTCTTCTCACTTCAGTGTTGACCGAGAACTGTAACTGCAACGTGATTGCACTATGAACTTCGCGTAAAGGCAGTCAGACGGTTAATAACGGAAGTATGTCAAACGTAGTCTCGAAAACGGGTCGGATTCCTGTGCTATTTCAATATTTAAGTCTCCCCTCTGCTGTAGCCTCCCTTATGTACACGCACCCTTAACCATAGTCGTAAGTCACTCGCGAGTCTACCGCGATCGATCATCCAGAATTTCCTTCCTGCTACAAGCTCCAGTTCCTCCGGTGTATTGAGTAGTTTATTGCAGGATGAAAGCTTGCAGTGCCGCAATAAGTATTCCGTACAATTTCCGTTGGCTTAATCGCGTGAGCTACGGCAGACTTCACGTGCCAACGATTTATTTCGGCAGCGATTTTAGCGTCTTCGATTCAAAATCGAAACTCAAGAGATCACGAAAGTATTTTGTAAGAGGCTCGCGTTAGCTAGACTTATGCAATCTTGCAAATTTTGATGTTTTGCGTTTCTTTTGTTTTGATTAAAGTGTTTTATAAGAGAACAAAAATTCTTCAGGATTTTAACAATACGAAGAAGCAGGATTCAGGTTTTTGTGTAGGAATATTTTTAAGACTTTCAAACCAACAGTGACTCAATCTGTTCACGCAGTATTATTACGTTTACACATTTAGATTTGCTGGTAGTTTTATTTCTTATGGAATTGCAGAAAGTGGACGACAGTTGGATAGAATAACTGATAACTGAAGAGGTGGCGCAGATAAAAGCTCAAAAGCTACGCAGAAGTTCTTGCAATTAATTATTCGTTTGTATTTTAATAAAGGAACCTGTGAGTAAATGTATTTCAATCTCAAGACAGTTTCAAATTGTCTCGAAACTCTATATTCTTATTTTGTTCGAAACATTTGCATTACGTCCCACCACTAATTGTGACCACCGAATTTACCACGTAACTACTATATTATTTAATTCACTCTAAGTGAATTTCTAGAATTTCTTAGAATTCATTCTAAGTAAATTTCTTAGAATTCACTCTAAATTCACTAAATGAGTGAAATTGACCCCTCCGGTTATTTCCGTTTCTGTATTATAACTCGTGAACTGTAAAATAATTTGTTTACCAAATGATAGATCTAATTAAAAGGAGTAACTTTTCTCTGAAAACTTTTTTCCTATCTCTTACAGTTCGCGAGTTACATATAACACAAAATCGGAAAATAGCCGGATTTGCAGGGATCAGTTTCACCCCTTTAGAGTGAATTAGGGCAGCAAAAAAAATTGCGTAATATATACATATATATCCTCTACATATCCCTGAAGTTTCATAATTTTGTGAATTTTCGTATTGGGGATCTACCCTTGTCAGTTTATTGGGCATAACAGGTCGAAAAAATTTTCTTACGATGGAAATTTGAGTCTAAACTGCAATGAATAATTTAGAACTTTATTTTGTGAAATATATCTATTTATATACCAACGTTCGTCTGTTTTCTACTGATTTTGAAAAAAAAGCTAAGAAGAGCTGTTTTCATATACATAATTAATATGCAGTGAAGGGAAATTATACTTCGTTTATACGCTAGGAGCACAACTTTTGAATTTTATTTCCACTTTTTTAGAAATAGAAAATTTTACTGCGCAAATATATGTGGGTAGAGCTTATAAGTACGTCATACAAGATTCCCCCATTCGTATTTCTGCGATAGAAATTCTATTTCCGTTCTAGCCTGCATCTTATATGGTCAATAGAGATCCTTCCCTCGTTTTGAGATACGAGCCGCACAGGAAATCGCTGAAGGAGACCGCTTTAAGCCAGAAATGATCCGAAAGATAAGTGGCTATTCCAGACATGATATGCTCGATTCCATTATGAATATGGGATATCGTAGAAACTAAGGTTTTCGCTACAAATGAAAAATAAGTATTACATATTTCTGTAGCATCGCGTGAGCAATGCATATTACTATCGGGTGCAGAAAATGCAAATAAATGAATAAACAGTGGTAGGTATAAGAATATGCAGTAAACGTGCATTGAGAGCAAGCAAATTATTAACGTAAAAATAAATTCATTACCAAGTCAAATATATTGTAATAGACACATCTGCATCTCACAAACCAACTGTTCCAAACTCATTATTATTCATTTGTCAATGACATACATATTTCCACAGAAATCAAGAAATCCTTTTAACAAGCAGATTAAATACTTTCGACTAAAGTGCAGCATGTTTAGAGTTCTTTACTCCTTAAATCTGCAGTAATTCACAGACTGATTTAAATAACAATATAATGTATTATTTGAAGCAAAGAAATAAAGTATTATTCTTTGTACAGAAGAGGACCTGAAGTAGAAACGCGTATTTTTAATGAGCTGTACTTTAGATTGTAGGTCACGACGTGTCGTTTAAAAAATACTCCATCTTTTGCGCGTAACTGGCCACTTGGTTTCAAGATAAATGGAATTACGGCTTAAGCTTTTGAGACTCTTCTATCATATTGGGTGTTGCGTGAGGAATAGCATTTACAACGAGGTGGTTGATGATTTTAGAATAGTGCGATGATGCTGCAATATTTGGCGGTGTATAGCAGTGAAATTGTTTTTCCTGTTTATTTGCCTTTTAGGAGAACATTGGAGTTCTAGATTCGTCAGTAAAGCCCCTGAATTGAAATGCATTTGAAAGCGGTGCGAATTTTTATCCAATCGCGTAATTGTAACTATACAAATAAAACGTTCCCGAAATATTGAACCCCAAACAATGTCATATAAATTTGTTTAAAATTTCAATTTTTGAAGAAACGCTCTATCTCTTCGGCCGTTATTTTTTATAAAAATATTCGCGCTTTTACAAATATATTGCTATGTTTCGCCCATTCAAGATAATTCTATAATACAACCATTAAAATTATGAACACATAAACGAGAAATTTATCATGCCGCGATAAGTTATTAATAATTATTTAAAAAAGAGTAGAACGAAGTTGAACAATGGAATTACACTTGTTTTCACATTGAACCTTTCACAGTAAACTAACAGAATCTGTTGATCCCACCACCTTTACCATACACAAAGTTCAAAAAATTCCGCAGAAATTCATTTATATTTCCTTTTTCAACTACGTTCAAAAATAAATATTTCGATTCCAGTCCAATGCGTCAACAAGGGGAAAACAGAGGCGAGGAAAAATCAACACCAACCGAAAACATACACGGTTTCCATTCAATCCGATGGAATAGAATCGTACAAACAAAATTATATACAGGGTGATTCTATAAACTGAGTGAAGTTGTATCTCTTTGAGATTTACGAAAAGTACAGTTTAATCATGACGAAGATTATCTTCTCATAACATACTTTCTTCCTAGCAACATTGATGCAAGTGCAATATATACTTGCAATTTTTTTTCGAAACGAAACAATGGTTCACCTTTTTAATCAAATCGATCTTTCCCATTATAATGTACATAAACGTATCAAGTAGAGTTTGTCGGTTTTTAAAAACCGGGTTTAAAACTCTTTTTTTTTTATATATAAGTTTGTAAAATTCGAAAAACAGTTTTTAAATTTAAAAAGCTGGTTTCAGATAGTAGAATTAATATGTAAAAATTGATGAATTATTTAATTGGAAACGTTAATATTTTGACTTGAAATTCTACAAACATATTGCAGCAAGTTTACTGTAAAACTAATCTTCAGGAGTTCATATATCCTGAAGAAAAATACTGAATGAAATAAAGATTTATAATTTATATTTTGTGCGAATTGTAGTTTGGATTTGTGTAGTTTTGTATGGAGTACATTTTATTTTGATATATATTTGTAGTTCCATAAATATTAAATGAACTGAACAATTTTAAAATAAGTATAAATACATTTTTTACTGTTAAAATATTAGAATTCGAAAACCGTTTTTTTTTTAATGTATTGGGAAACGAAATACTTTACGAAATATTTCATACAGAAGAATATGCACTTGCTCCAGTACCAGTGCTTTCAAGAAAATAATATGTTAGCAAAAAGTACTCCTCCCTAGGACATCCCACTTTTCCATTTATCCCTTTCTCTTCCTACATTGCCGTCGGAAAGAGCCAATTTCTAGAAACGTCCTTTCTATAAAAAAAATTAAAAAAAAATAGTAAAAAGGTTAGAAAATTATTTTCTCGTGTGGACATGTTTGATCTGCGATCGAGTAAGCTCCTGCACACATAGGAGTCGGGGACCAGCGCACAGGATAACCGTGGACGAATTATATGAGGGTGCAGATTTTTTCTGCCCCTGAGGGGATGCAGCGATACAGAGGCAGAAACTGCATCTCTATACGTCGAACGTACTTGCTCGAATAGAGAGAAAAAAATGCGGCTGCCCCGACACTGTGAGCAACGAATCGGCGTAATTGCAGACAGATGGCAGAGGCTGAGATTCGCCGGGATGCGATAACGAGTGCAAAAGGCTCGAAACGTTTCAGGAATTCGACGGGTCTCGAGTTCAATTTATACGGCATTCAGGGCGCCGTGTGCTTTCCCAACAACGCGTTTGCTGCGCTGTATTTCAATCAGGTGAGCCGGACCGACTACGGAATACTCGCGAACTCTGCTGCAAAAATTTCTGCTGTACGTATATTCCTCTCACTCCGTCAGGCTTTATTTCAGCGACGGTTTCTATGCGCGAGCTGCACGCCATGGCGATATTCCTAACGACAGAAAGCAACGCGACGGGAAAGAAACTTGTGATACTTACAATTAGTCGAGTAAGGGTGCAAGAATCGATAGAAGTCTTAGATAGATTTCGAAAGAAATCAGTAGGATTGTTTGATTAAGATTCGAGTGGAAATATTTATTCGTCCCACTCCTCTCCACTATGTTTGGTTTACACTACACTCTGTATAGTAATTAGAAAAGTGCAAAAAAAAAAGTATAAAAAGCTTCGATAGTAGGTAGGTAGGATGTTTTAACCTACGTTAAAAGTGTCGTCAGGAAATGGGGAGTACAAAAAAGATCTGAGATCTTTGAACGTACACGACCAACTTCGATGAGACGAGCTCACAATCAGTCAAAGATTTCCAATCTTTGATGAAATGGGAGGACTTCTATTTCGAAAACGAGTGGTGGTGAAACACACACTTACTGATAATTTCTCAAATTACGCCCCATTCTATGTGTAATGTTCCATATTTATCTCTAATTTTAATTTATTACTATAGTCTATCTGCAAACTGCGTACCCAAAATGAAGTTATATGCGCGACGAAACTTCGAACCCGATGTGTCGCTAACTAACATCCTTAGGAACAGTACACGAGGATTTTACCAGCACTGGGTTACCGGAGTTTCAAACTCTCTCCCCTCATCTTCCACAAATACCTCGAACACACCTCTGACACCCTTAACGCCTCTTTCAGAATTCATGCGCAAATTGGTAATTAGAGCTCCGCAAGCAAAGAAATAGTCGACGTGTACCTACGTTGTGTAAAATACCTGACACACATGGGGCAAAATATAGTAGAAAAACTAATGCAGTAGAATAAACCTCACACTCGCTCAAGTGCTTAATTCGCACGCTTCGTGCAACGTGGGTCACATATGATTCATGATATTCATTAGATATGAAACTTTTATCGATCAGACAAGTCGATTTTTTTCAATTCGACGACACAATGAAAGTAGAATAAAAAGAAACTGAAATTATGATGAATCTAACAAACCTGTCTCTTTCCTATAACTGTCTATCGCAATCTAATTTTCTTGTCAGTCTTTACGGTCCTATTGAAAACCAATATTTGCAAAATCTGAACAACACATTGTTGTAACTCACTTCGTCTTTTTTTGTTTTTTATGATCTATTAAATAAAAGCATTTTATTATGCATCAACAAGCTATGATCCATAAAAAGACGTTTACCAAAAAATTGTAACAGTGCTGCTACCAAATTGTCCAGAACAAACTTTGAAAACCTCTTTAGGCAAACTTCTTCAGTTTTAGGCAAACTGTAATTAAAAAGCCTAGTGCAAGAAATGAGAATTGTAACTTCAACGAAAACTAAACAGCATCGAGGTATTTGATAGTCTGTTATGTGGAAAGTCGATAGGTATTCAAAATTTCAGCATCAAATGAAGAAAGAAATTTGTGTAGACTTATAGCGTCAACATCACTTTATAGAAGTACAAATTCAATAATTATATGCCAATCAATATGAACGGACCAACTCGTTTATCCAATCACCTCTTTCAATTTAATCGTATTCAGCTAGCCGAAATTCAAACGCCGCTTGTCAGTAAAGTGAATTGACGTTTTAACGATCAGAAATATAATGTACATAAACGCAATCGAAATATAATCCAGATTAACATTATTTCTCTTAAATCATAAATTGTCTAGACCTTCTGAAGGAAAATTAATAAATGGTGTATATACGCACTTCTATGCCATTTTGAGTTTAAATTATTAAATAGGGATTTACTTCAAGAATTTTAATATGAATTCTTTGATAGCATATTTTCATACGACTCATTTGAATAGTGAAAACCAAAACAGTTTATGCAATTTACATTTGCTTCTTAACTATACAAATTTATTTACTACATGCAGCTTACTCGTCCGAATAAAGAAAACCTACACCGTCGCTTTAAAAAGAAGAGTCAGCGTTCATTCCATAGTATTACTCTAAATAAAAGAAGAAATACGTTTGCATTCGTAATTCGAGAACGCTTTGCTCGTTACCAAGTTCTAGCCAACAGAAGATTTACTGAAATTTCTTGATCTTTCTCTGCATCGCAAGCAGGCGCTAACAAGAAAAGGTCGTTTAAAGAACGCTGATGTTGCAAAAGACCACACACAGCTTGTGTTACTGTAGCAAAAAAAAATCATGTCACGATTAGAATGGATTTGTTATAAGTCTTGAAAATTAAGAATCGATAGATTAATGGAAAGATACTCGATCCAAATAATTATGTATATGATTACATATACAATGAATATAGCCAATGCAACTTAAGTAGGTGCTTTTATCTTGTTTTTGTACATGTAAATATTAAAGTGTACATAGTTTTATTAACAACGTAAGGTTTTGTTTGCTCTTTGTTCTGCTACATGTCTCAAGACCATTAATCATTGTGTTTAAGCAAACTAATCCAATAATTTTAATAATTCTAGCATGCAGAATAACTTAACTATTCAATATAAATATTATTACATTTAATAACACAGTAATTCTTTCGTCTAAAGTTATAATTCCCCATTTACTTTTATTTCAATTATTCCATGAATTTTTCTGTAATTTAAATTGCCCTATATTTGAGCTGCGCCGCAGAGGGTACTTTTAATAATCCCTACATTAAAAAATCTTTGATGTACCTAACAAATTATTTCAGTAAATTTTAATATACTATATTAAACGTAAACTATTATCGAAAGAATAAATACAAAACTAGCAATTTGTCTGTGCTTTGTCTCACTAAACCTCGTTCTAAACAACTCTTTTAAATTCCCTCAACTCGTCACCCTCCTCAACTCTCGTTCTAAATTCCATTTTCACGACACACTGACCACCCTTCAGAATTTTCACCTCCCCATGTGTACACACATAGACACTCGTTGCGACACCACTAAGCCATTCTGACGCAGGCTCGTTGTGCACATATACAGGGTGTGCCATTTTAATCCTCCTCAGGTAAATATCTCGAAAAATATGAATGATACGGAAAAATGCTTCGGAAGTTTCGCGCAAGCTTTCGCAATTCGTACGACTAATAACTCGAAACAGAATTCCAAGCATTTGCACACAGATGTTGACGCGCAAGTGTTAACGCTACTACCGGCGGCATGTTAACTTTGGAAATCCATATCTCGGTAGTAGTGGTTTGTGCAAAAGACACAGGTACCAGCTGGTGTTTTGAAAACGCTTAAATAAAAAAAATACAGGTTGTCTGTCATCGCAAGGCCCAGCAAATATCAACATGATATATTGCTAAGTTCCCCTCGATTTTTCGAGATATTTACCTGGTGGGATTAAAATGGAACGCCCTGTATGTACTTACAAAATATTTATTTCTAAATATCGTGGTCAGACGCGGTGCTTGAAAAAGCCTCTTCCTTCGAGAATACTGCACTCCACATTTGCATATTAAAAAAAAAAATAAGGGCGCGAGGTAAAGCTAAGATTAAGGAACGTTGAAACGTTCCTTTCCCTTTCTTTCGATATTTCATCTGCGTAAATCGTTTCAGGACACGAATAGCAAAACAGCTTCGGTCCGAGGGTGAAGAGAGAAATGTGCAGATCTGGCAAAGAGAATTCTAAGGCCATGGCTGACGCAAAACCAGGCTTCTACCCCAGTTAAGGTTGGCTGTAGGCCAACCAGGACTACTAACACAGCAACAAAACAAGATCTTATTTGTCGAGTAACCGGGGCTAGGTTATATGTTCTTAATTACATGTACATTGCTTGTCCCATTTATAAAACGCAAAAAAATATCGTCACCCATGTTTTAAACTTGTTATATCTAAAGTCACCTCTAGCACTATCGCGATACACGGCAAACGAAGATTCACCCACTTACGCCATTTGAATTAAGAAAATTACTTATATGATAAGGCCTTAATTGATGACATTGAGATTACTTCGCATATTTATACTGGCGAAAGTCGCGGTTTTTAGAAATTAATAAATATAACGAGATTTCTTGAAAAAAAGAAGAGAAGTCAACCAAAAATCTTGATTTAGGTTCGTCAACCACAAAATTTCGGTTTCTGATTGATCACCACTTTACCTTTAATAATTGTTATTAACACTGCTTAAATGTATAAGTCTAGTCACTTCTAAGTTTTCTGACAAAATATGTTTCATTATGGTTACAAAAATTGAAATGTTTACACGAGAGATTGGAATACTATTATGGAAGCTTTTTCTTCGCTTTCTTTTCGCTAAGAAAAAGTTTATTGAAACTTCTAGATATGCTTCATTGTATAAAATTGAATGAGAAACTTTGATATAATATCTAAAGAGGAAGAAAATACATAAATCTGAAATATGAAAGGTATACAGGGTGTCCCAGTACAGACTATATGAAATCATAAGTCGAAAATATAGAATAAATTTTTCCATTTGGAACTTTGTTTTCGAGAAAATCGACTTTGAATATTTTTCGAGTACGTGTGCACTTAACGTGTCGTTTACAAATAGCATTAATATCATAAGCAATGTTGACTCCTGATCAATATTATGTGCTCTGTCTGCTTAGAGTGGGTTTATAAATGAAAATAAGACATACAGCTTCAAACGAAAAGAATTTATTCCATATTTTCGATTTATTTTTTTATGTAGGATCATCCCCTCCTCGCTTGTACCATCAATACTAGAATACCCTGTATATATCATTTCTATTCACGCCTTTCATTTGCAACTATTGTTTGTAGAATATTTTTTTATAATGGTAATCGATAAATATTAAATTCACTACACGTTTCTAATTTTTTAAAAATCAAATACACTTTATCGACATGTATTTTTATCTTCATCCCCATTATAACAAATGAACGTAGATTACGCACAAAAGGGGCGACTAAGATTTTTCGACGAAGCCAAAGGAATCTTTATCTTTTCTTTACCTGATCTACTCGATACTCCTCAACTTCACAATACACCCACCCTTTGTCATTCTATCCGATCTTTCCTCCCTTAGTACAGAGATAAAATCACTGTTTGCATGAGAGATATCTTGCCGTCTGTTCTAAAAATATCCTGCAGACTTTTTCTCGATCGATACAATTAACGACGTAAGAAATAGAAGTATCTAAAGACGTGTAATTGAAAACCAACGGGTTAAATCTGCTAAAAGGGATGAAAATTGCATTGCGAGACAAGCTACAGTAGAGTCATTGTAAATTTATTTATATTAAACATTTATCGGAATAATCTCCTACTTCCACACTACATAAGTACTTAGTATTGTACAGTAAATATAAATCTTATTACCAGTGATATATTTCCCATGATTGTGAGTATAAATTCGAATTAAAAAAATCGAAATAAAATTATCCTCTATATAGGTATTTGAAATATCCCAAACACAATTGTAGAAAACACTGTAACTGCCGAAATTGGAAAAGAGAATCGGAAAATGTTTTAAGTGCCAATGATAATACTGTACAATAGTATAGAATTTGATTGATTTTTGACACTTACGGTGTTTTTTACACGGACTCTTCAATTACTCTAAGATGTAACTCATTTCTGAATAACAAAGAAATCGATTTAAATAATAATAGCACGCACCGTGCACATGCATATGTAACACGTAAAAAAGAAACTAGACTTTACTAAACTGTGCAGTATCTCCATCTACTAAGTTTCTTCATTTCCCCACATAACATCGTCAAAAATATTAACAATTCTCTCTGATTTCCAATTACCTATCAATCGTAAATAAAACCACATAAAACCATCCCCATTCCTTCCCGTGCTAATTATGTATTCAACTCAAGTGATTAAAGTTTAATTCAAGTTCTTCGCGTTATTAATAAGTAGGTCGGCGATATTTTTCAATGCTGGCCTAATTTACTCGGGGGGGAAAAAAAAGGAAAAATTCAATCCTTTTATCGATTGGCCGACTAACACCGAGGTAGGCAGCGGATGGCTGGTATAATGCGATCGGATTGAAAGCCGTAATTATACATTACCCGGCCTTTCCGTTTATCCAGCAGTGGCGTGGATTAAACTAACGAGCAATTTTCAAAACAGGTGATTGAATTTTCCTGTCGGCAGCAGCAACATCCCCGAGAGGTGTTAGGACGGAGCGCAAACGCAATCACGATCGGGAGGGGTGCTTGTGCGAGTCAGTCAGTCGCACATTAACTGAGGAAATTAAACGGGCTTGCCAGCCGGGATGACAGCTGGAAGCAGGCGATATCGCTGGCGATTCTTCGACGCTATGTTTGCGCGTGTCTGTTTGTACACGACAATACAATTCAGAAGCGATGGCGAAACTGTAATGGCGTTTTATGTAAGTACAATTACTCCACCAGTTGCCGGGCATTGTTCAGTTTACGCCAAGGCCTGGGTTAGGTCTGAGTTAGGTAAGTACAATTACTCCGCCAGTTACGAAGCAGTGTTATCCCGGGTCTCCACCAAGGCGAACACGAACAGAAACATTGTACGCGAACGTTTTCCTCTGTCCTTGTCGTGTCCACACCGCCGCAAACAGAACAAAACATTCACATACAATTCATACGCTGAGTTTTGTTCGTGTTTGCAGCGGGGTGGACACGACTAGAACAGACGAAAACGTTCGCGAACACTGTTTTCGTTCGTGTTCACCTTGGTGGAGACCCGGGGTTAGGTTTACGTTCAGACCTTTTCACGCGAGACACCTCGGATGCATCCGCTTAGCAATGAGATGGCTGCTTGGACAAGGATAGAAGATTATAGGAACTACGTGTATATTCCCAGATGCTCAGGATCTACAAAAGTATCTCGTTTGAAAGGTCCCTGGAGCAACGAATGTTTGTATTCAGAGAATTTGTTGAAGATAGGTGGAATTTGCACAGTTTCAAGCGACAATGCTATCGTAGTCGATCGCAGTCAAGAGAAACATTTTATGCTAACAAATTTGTAATAATGAACATTTGAATATATTCCTGAGAACGATGTCATTTTTAATTAATTTTAGGAAGCAACAAATGGTGGGAAATCTTTATGTATTGTTTGTACTTACTCTTAAAATAACAGTACATATCAGATATTAATTAAATGCGAATGTGAACTGTGGTTCAAGTATTTTGTATACTATTCACATCGATCAAATGAATGTAAAGCGTGTTAAAAATAAAGAATAAAGCACAACGTATATTCGTTTAAAATCACGAAGCAGCTGCACGTTTCGGTGCCATAAGAACGGTGATAGCCGCTGACGTCCTGAAACCACAAGTTGATGTATCGCCTAAGAAAATCCTGCCTAAACTTCGCTTTCGAATGCGCGTTAAATCCTGACGTATCGATATTAGCGAACATTCGAACAGCCCGCAAGCCATCCGTTCCTGATTCGATTATCCAGACGCGAATCGATCATTTATTTGGCTATTAAATATTGAAGTACCGCAATGGGTGCGTCCGCAGGCAGAGCTGCGGAACATTGAAAGAGAATCGAACGCGGTAGCAGACACCACGGCCACATTCATCTCGGTTCATCGACAAAAACTAACAAAAGGTGGTTACAAAAGCGCGACGGCGGATTTTCAGTAACGTTTTTGTGGAGGATCTAACACGGAAATGGGAATACATTCGACTGTTCGATAAACACCGGTTATTGCTAACGGAATGGTATATAAATCGGGAAAAATGAAGAGTTACCAGCGGGAGATTTGGAATTACGAACCACATTTTTTGGAAACTAGTACACTTCTCGTTCTGTCAACTGGGTACATAATAGTCTCTTTTACAAAAGACTATTCATTTTCGTCTCATTAGGTTTATTCTGAAAAAGTTTCATTGAAAGATAATAGATTGTCTTCCACGTGAATCTGAAGCGTAACGTCGTGTGTCCTTTTGCTATTTCTCGAAATTATACCCGTAATTAAGCTCACTACTACTCTTCAGACTTTATTGACCCATTGCCATTTTCAATTCTTTAAAAATATTTCTAAATTTCAAGCAAATATGTGTGTTTCTTATTCCTTAAAATTATGTAAATTTTCAACTGAACTGCTGGTCCTAGCAGGATTAAAAAGAATCGTATCTGTAGCAGATCGAATATAGGGTAACCATACGTCCCGGTTTTCAACCCTTGTCCAGGGTATCCCGGCTGGTTTACAAATACGTCCCAGTTTCCTTATTTCTTGATTTTTACCAAATTCTACGAAGGAACTAAAATTAATGAAGCATTTCCTTCTCCACCTATATTTTTGCTCACTATTATAATTCCCTTCCACCTGATATTCAAGGGCTAAATTCGTTCCCCGATTTTAAATGTAAAGCTCGACGATATAAAGTTCTACACTATTCCTAAGTCACCTCTATATTCCTTCTTTTCCTTGTCTCTTCCCTGTCTGTCCATCTACGTTTATGCTTTTCTATTCATTGTTCACTGTTATCGTTATAAATGGAGGTCACAGAATTACTGGCGCGATGCAAATGGATTAAGAAAGAATAACAGAAGACCAACGAAATCTCTCCAATTTGCTAAATGTCCCAAATCAAGGTCCAGACGTTCCATCCTAAAACCGAGCATCACGAGTTGCCACACCCTGGCAACGGTTTTTCATTAATAAATTCGTAAGTGCGGGACGTGTACGCACGTCTCATCGATCGCGCCACTACCCGCGCGTCCTTGCAGCCAGCCAACAAGCCTCTGTTCGGCTTCCCATCTGTTTTCCCTGGAAAAAAATTCGCGCAACGTGGAAGAGGAAGGTCTCGAAACGGTGCACGAGGCAAAAGGGGAAAAGGAATTCGGGTCGACATGGCGGCTGCGCGGTGGTCCCGGTGCACAGAGAGATTCAGCGCACGCCAGGAAATTGGGACGGCGCTGGTGGAACGAGAACAAACGGATTCTGTTCCGCGAGACGCCCATAGAAAAAAACACGAGTTTTCACCCATCCGCGGTGAAAGTAGCGGGTGGGGGAGGAGATTCTTGGCTGGGCCAGGGTGGCCCGCCTAACGTGGCACGCTTCCCGGCGTCAGTAGCTGCTTAAAAATATCCCCCTTCACCCGATAACGCTGTTTCCTTCCCTCGTCGGGGCGCAGCGAGGCGTACAGGATCGGGGGATGTAGACGGCGGTGCCTGGCGCACCGCCAATTCGATGCCTCGAAAGCCACAGAGCTAGGTGACCCGGCCGTGTAATATCGAGGAAGATCAAGGCGAACAGAAACCCCGTTCCGACACTCTTGCTTTCCCCCGAGCGCATGTATTACGCGGCGGTGTGTCACGAGCGGAGAGGAGAAAAATCGTTTAACAGACCGGCACACAGGTGAGGCGGTGAGGCGGTGGAACGATTGGACGAGGGTTTCGGATGGCGGGAGAGCGCGGAAGAGGATTCTGGAGGCAGCTAAAGCATTCTCGCCGGCTTTGAAGACTCCCAGGGGGAGCGTTGGACGAAGCTCGGGAACATCGGAGGGGAAGGAAGATAGAAGTATATGCCGAGGAACGCTTTGAGAGACGCCTCGCGGTGGGAGAGTAGAGCAAAGGGCGCGAAGAATGGGGTACCATCGAGAGCTAGGAACGAGGTGGCGAATTCCCCTTCAATCTGCACAGCAGGAAACAGCAAAGCGGAAATTTCCACGTGCGTTAGAGGCGCCGAATTCGTAGGATATGTAGCGTGTCTATCGGCTCTCTTAACGCCCCAACCCCCAAGCGCCGCTATGGCACAAAGCGGCACGCCATCTTATTTCCACGAACGAGGCACCGCGAGAGCAACAATCACACTCCAGCGGAACGGGGAAAGATATCGAACTGTGTTTCGTGGGAATTTCAGGGAATTGATGCGGAGACAATTCGAGCAACGTTATTTCTGGGGAATTTGATGGAACGGCGCACTACTTTTGGAGAATTCGAGAGTCGTTTCGCGGTGAAGTTTGCTGGAGAAATGGAATTGAACAAATGGAAATACGCTTCAGTCGAATGCTAATACTTTAATCTTAGCCCTTCGGCTGCGATGCGTTTGGAATAGATATTGACTATTGTGTGAAATCGTTATAGGTCAAGCACGGTGAACCTATGGGACGTGCGGAAATTTTGCTGGCACGTCGATGATTTACAGGCGATATAATTCATCTCTGTATATTAATTTAAAGTAATTATTATATGGTTAGAGATACTAAATTATTTTTCGGCAGCTTGTACTATACGCCAGATGGATAATTAATCATCGAAGCGCAACATCGAAACGTGAATTCTGCGGAAAGCATTGTGTTATTTGTAAAGAATACTAATTGTGCAGGACATATATGTTGCGCGGTTTTATACATTTACAATAATTTTTTGCGCAAACCGCTGCGGGTGTTTCTCTTAAAACACGATCAATTATTGGACGATAGTTATTTTCATCGAATTCTTCTTGTACTTCATTTACTTTAAAATTTTCAGATGAATTTTCTAGATGAATCGCCACATTTGTGGTTGCACTATCGTTATCACCACATCCCTTATAGAGAAAAATGTTATTTGTGACTTGCCAAGCCTATCCACCGTATCTACTGAGTTTTGCAAAAAGGACACCTGCTTGGTCATGTTACACTCTTGAAGTACAGGACTTTGGGACACAGCAGCTACTACATTTGAACTATTAACGACAGAATCCTTGTCTTGAACTCCTGCCAAATGTAAACCACCAGAAGTTGTTTCTAGCGGAGTTTGGACTCATTAAAATGGCATTAAATGAATGTAAAACTTGGCAACATATTCGCTGTGCCAATTTCATCTACATACGCGACAGAACACCACACACATCAAGTCAAATTAAACGATACGTTTTAATAGGCTTGCATAGAGATATTAACCTTTGGATGGCGCACAGATTGATAGTCGACTTTATCAGATCTATTTTATCCCCTCATTTCGATACATATGTACACATCTCAGAATAAACTTGTATGTTAGAGTCTGAACTTGTTATAATTTCAAACTCTTTTCTTAACATCTTAACTCATACATTAATTTGGAAAAATTGTTATGTAATATTATATTATAATAATATATAATTAGTATATTAATGTAATATTATATTACACAATTTTTCTTAAAAAAAAACTTTCTGGGGAATTTACATGATATGATTATGTAAAATCAATTTATTTTAAAGAATATAATTTGTTTTAAAAATATAACTGAATAATAATTGAAGATGTGATACTAATAAAATGTAACAGAAATAGGTTGTTAAACTACATGGATCGTCTAATATTACTATATATTATTTACTTTTTCGAATGCTTAATACTTCGCCTGTCCATATTGTATTACACAGGGCGTGGCACCTAACTTGACAACTTTAAATTATTTCGAAATTACCTGCTTTATGAAAAAGAGGGTCCCCTGACACCCTACAACTTCCGTTTGAAACATTTTTTCACACACCAAGTAATTTACGAGTAATTTGAAGTTTTCAAGTTAGGTGCCTCACCCTGGGGTATAATTATAAGTGTAAACTCATATCTAGCGGTCAAATTAATCGAAATTATATCTCTACGCCAAGGTATCAGGTCAACTGCAAACTAGAGTTTACTGCTATCTACAGGTGTAGCTTTGCTCGAACTAAGTCAAGGCAATAATCTTTAATGGACCCACGACACAGGGGTATCAGACACTCGATAAACGTACACCCGAATCCGAACGTGGAAACCTAGTTCCAAGTGATCCTAGAAGAGGAGTGTCTGTGAATTATGTCCGTGGCTAATGCCTGCCACTTCACGACAGCAAATCGATCCTGAATTATACAACCATAGAGGAAGGGTGGGTCGTCCCAAGAAGTCACTGGTTCGATTAGATGAAATGGGATGGCTCATCGGGATGACGCGTGAAATGAAAGTTATTGCGCAACCCCAAAGTTGCTTGAAAACGGAAAATCCTATGATTTTAATGCAGTTCCATTTACGTATGTCACGTCTGACGTGTAGGAAAATATAGTTTACCAATACATTCATTAGGCGACGTTATTACTACAATTTATGATCATTTAAGTCGAATAATGAAAAATAAGAATTCACAAAATACGAAACTCATGACAGGTAGTACTGGAAGTATATTAAACGTAACAACATTTCTCTAATCTTAAGTAAACTGGTAAGTATACGAAGAAAAAGTTTCAGTGCTATTGCAATACACGATTTAACGATGGGAAGTATTGCAGCGAAAATACTGTTATATTGAACGATAGCTACAATGTTACGCCGCTTCGTGTCAATGTTAGTTCGAATGGGCAGACGCATTAGGGACAATCAGGAACTGTGCAAAGTCTTGGTGGCTCGGACACAGGGGAAAGCGAAGAGAGAACAGGCTTGTTACCGACATGATTAATATCTGCCGAGACACAGAGAGTTCGTCACTTCAAGCGTGTTCCCACTGATGAATCCGACCGATGCTTGTAATTTAGCTAGTTGATCCTGGTGCCTCCGTTTCGAAGGACAGCTACTCACGATTTGTTACTGAACAGAGGGTTGCGAGCTGTGGTTATTCCACGCATACATATTCATGCTCCCTCTAAGGCACGTGCTACATGCGATGGTTGTTTGGGATTAATACGAACGTATAAGATCGTAAGCCACGTTGAGCCACGAAGGACTTAGCCTGATCCTCGATGACCGTGTTCGACAAGCATCAATTTTGATATGGTATTAATGCATAAAATGTTATCCCTCGTAGCGCGACGCGTTACATTTTCTACAGCTTTGTAAACGCATCATAATGCAATCATTCTCCTTTCGTCGCATCGAACTTAAAAAATTCTTTCTCCAAAGAGCTTTGTGTACAAATTAGTAGAAACTCAAGTTCAACTCTGACCAGGTGGATGCAGGATCCCTTTTAATAGATCCTAAACATTCCAGATTTCTTTTTAAGCTATGCAGTTTTATAGAGAACCTCAATAGAAGTATCAAGCAAATTTTCGTTTGCTCCCATTTTCGGTTCTTCAGGGTGAAAACAACCTCTAAAAAATAATGTGTGATTTCCTACTTTCTTGAATATCTTCAAAACTATAGTAGATATAAAAATTATTAGAATGAAAACATAACGTCTGTTTATGCACTAGAAATTAATATGCCCAATAATAATTGCTGGCGCTGGCTTAGGACTCGAGAAATGTCACAGAAACTGAAAAAATATGAAATTCTTAAAAAGCGACAAATATTTTCATTCAGAATTCCCTACGCGAAACCGCGATTTCGTATGCACCAACCGGGTATCTACTCTCTTTTTTATCGCGCCAGAGATTGCGATACGCTACGTGTCCTTTTCTAGCAGCCTTCGAGGTCAGGGACTTTATCAGGATCTCGTCCTGTTACTTGGTCTCTAATAAACCCACGACGTCATTCCGCCCACGGTGGATCAGAGGCCACGGGGGAATTTCGGAGAACGATCGAAGAGAGCTCGAAGAGGAAGAAGGAGATGAATCCACGAAAGGGAAGAACTCTACGCGGAGTATAAGAGGGGTAGTCTCCACTCAAGCGTACAAAAAGGCGACGTCCTTGCCGTGTACCACAAGAATACCATTCTATCGAGACTCTGGCTTCATAAAAACGTAATAAATCCTCCTCCGGCTAGCTCACTATTCTCCACGCGAGCTGTGCATTCACCCTCTGCTGTCTCCATCGTTTATACCCACCCCTCCCAGCTGTGTCGAAATTTCCCCTTTTACTGCTGTTTTATCATACCTCATTTTGTCTTCCGTACCCGCCACGCGATTTTTAATTAATTAATTAGGTGAGGTTGAGGCACATGTACAAACTCAGAGTATAAGAAAAACTATGTTATATGAGTCGTAATTCTCTAAAAGAATGTTAACTAAGGAAATTATCTTCGACAGTGACATTGGCACTCGTAGCTTTTGCCAGTACATGCATTCTTTTACTCTAACTTTAGTACTTAAAAATAGCTACCACCTATGATATAAACGTGGAAAAAGTCGAATGAGATACTTGAAGCGTGCATGATTTGAGTTCTGGCAATTCGCAGAGCAAAAACCTTCTCTGTTGTGCGTTCCTCTTGAAAAATGATTTCAAAGTTCCGCAAGCACTGCAGCTAACTTCCTTAACCCTGCTGTTCTCCTCGAATCTATTTGACCGCGCTTATTTTTATTTATTTATAAACACCAGACGAATGAAGAAATAGTTCTAACCTCTTCGAATTTTATATTCTTCTGAAATATTCGTTCTCTATTCTAAAAGTTTTTCTGGATACTTTGCATCATTGCACCTACGTGTGAATGAGAATTATTTTAAGTCAAGTAGATTCGAAGAACGTTAACAGTTTTAAGTTACACCAAAGTGAAAATTGAAACAACTAAGACCACTTTCCAAACCAACGCACAGTTTAAACCCGACTTCCTCTCACAGATGTGGCTGTAAAAATGTGATTCGTGCGCCAAAGGATGTAGGTATCTGTTTCGCCAAAAGCCAGGGATTTATCGCGAGAGTATAGAAAGGTTTCGAAAACCTTTAAAGTCGAAATCAATCGCAGATATTCGGCAAACGCTAGAACAGAACCATAGCTGACCCTTTAATCTTCAGAGTGCGGGCTCGCGCAGTATACCATAGCTTCATCTGTCATATTTGGTACCGCGGCATTAGTTAACTTGATGTTCAACTCATAGAGTACGCGTTGCGTACGCCATCGATCATCGCATTACTATTCTCGCGTGGCCTCTGCTTCTACGATTCGCGTACGCTCGAACAGTGAACCACCCTTCTATGCGTCCAGCTACTGATGGACGTCTGAGACATGATTATATCCACGCTCGCATTAATGCATTTGCACTCTGACAAAGTGTAGGGTAACATTAACAGCAAGTACGTCAGGAGATCTCATATCAACAAACTGTATGATGTTGAATGGTTTATGATTTACACATTATCTAGTAACGAAGATCCATTATCTTGGTTCGATGTTTGTAGATGTATATTATATTAGGGTGGCCCTTCTATATACGCACCGAAATTGTTTTTATATTTCTTTTGCGCAAACCACCTAGAATGGTTCCCTTCTACATATACGAAAATAATGCCTGATAATGTTTAGTGCCAACCAGGCCTTAAATTTTAGAAGTCATCAATTGTTTGGATTTAAAGAATTTCTCAAAAATAGTAAGCTCTATCGAAATTTTGTTCCAATAATATTAAATGGGTCGAAATTTTACTGTGTAAATAGGGATAAAAAATGGGGTAGGCCAGACCCCAACTCATCAGTTAGGTAACAAAGTTTTCAACTCTTTGTATTTTCAACTTTCATGTTATATTTTAAACCCATAGCAAGCAATCGTAAAAGGCTCAATAGACAGTAATACTGCTCTGTCGCAGTTAAACATAATGTGGGGAACCTTCGATTAAACTGTAGGTAGGTACCTACTACTATCTACCACGTCAATACAAACTGCGATATACTATAATGTTATTTAACACATTTGTCCCTAAACGGTCCCACTACACAGGGTCAACCCTATTTAGTATAGATTTCCCATCCCCTATATTGAATTAGGAAATACACCCTTTGCGCGATGCTGAACCACTCTACGCCCCGCCCCATTAATCGAATACTATCCTGTATTTCGTAAACATCAATTAATTGATTGGCAGGAAACACGAGCAAGGGAAAACAATTCCGAAGGGAGCAATGGAAATTTCTGTCTACAATGTGCACGAAAGAAGAAGTTACAAATAACGAGGATAAACTTGCAGCAAGCACTTTAGATTCTTGTAATTAATAGTTTAATAAAAATATTATAGTATTGCTACTTAGCCATTTTCGAAATTGATTTACAATTAATCTTAGATAAAAACCAACAGGTAGGTATAAACTCTGCTAATCGACTTGATTAAGTTATATTTCGTCGTACGAAAAAAGTAATACGCGCGTGTTTCGATATACTAAAAGATATCTACGATTTTAAAAGTATCCCAAAACGGAGACAATGGCGAATAATGGGATAAATACATGAAAGAAAATGGTATTTGTTTTGAAATAATTATTTCTGAAGTACATATTCGAAAATAGCTTTGACAAAGATAATGAGGCTTCGAAGCAACAGCCTTATGAAACAATGAATTGAGATTTCTGCTCAATAAATGCGTGTAAAAGTCTCTCAATGACGTTTCGCTTTAATTACACGCTAACCGCTTGGAAAAACTTGAGCGGTTTCTTTATTTCTGCAAAAGTCCAGTCTAGTTTTCATTCAGTGGGTTAAGCATGTCCACTGCACGTGTTTACCAACCCTTCTTTTTTATCCTCTCGCCAACCCCCTTTAAGAATTCTAGTCTGGTAGCACCCAGACACATGTCCAGCACTGCACCCTCCGACGTCCATGAGGATGCACATAGCCAACCTCGCCCTGTATACAACGCGCTCATTTCACGGAACAGTGTCGTTTGGCGACCGTGGCACGTAGGTGAACGTAGGTGAACGTAAGTGGCGAGGTAAATACGGTTCTTAAAACTGCAATCGGCTCAATCCCACTGACCGATCGTAAAGTGGTTCCCCAAATATATTAAGCTCTTTTAGTATAGAAAAGACGCAGGACAAAGACGAATTAACACTTTATCTGCGTTTGTTACTCATGCGTAAGCTGAAGATAAGAATTAAATCTTATTTCCTATTTGTAATCGATAAAGCTAATCGAATTACGAGAATATAACAAAATAAAATATATTACATAGAAAACCAAATAAAAACAACTAAAATCACTAATTGTAAAATTCATACAGCATAGGTATAAATTATACATTTTTATTTCAGTATTTTTCTTCAGGAAATATGAACTCATGAAAATTAGTTTTACAGTAAAACTTTTATTACAATATGTTTCTCCCCGAGGCAATTTCAAGTCAAAATGTTAACGGTTTTAAGTAAATAATTAATTAATTTTTACATATTAATTCTAGTATCTAAAACCGGCTTTTTAAATTTCAAACCCGGTTTTAAATTTTTACAAATTTATCAAAGGAAGAAAGAAAAGTTTTTAAGTCTGTTTTTTAAAAAACCGACAAACCTTAGGAAGAATGCTGTAATTCAAATACTGAATACTTCGATTAATGGAGAACCATTCAAAATGGACTTTTCATACGTTGCAATCTAATTTATATTAGAATAATTTAATTTAAATATTTTCTCTTTTCTTTTCATTAAGGTTATATTCATATGAAATAGTATATTTTTCACCAATGTGCAATCATTTTAATCCTAATCAATATATTACTTACTAAAAATGGATTTATTATTATTTATTATGTAGCTTAGGGGATGCCTTATTCCTTTTGTACAAAAGTCGGTCGGTTTCTGAGTTAATAAAGTTTTCGAGGAATCCTCGAACTTGGTCACTGTTATTAAAACTTTTTCCATTCAATTCGTCTTGAAGGGTTCTGGCGACGGTGGTAATTGGGTGGGACAAGCCTTGACAAGTACGGAAGATAAGAAAACACGGGCTATCTAGAATCTAGATTCTAAAATACTCTTGTGTGCCACCCTAATCACTCTTCCTGAACTTAGATTTGAGAAACACGTTATTTTTAACGTCGTTAACAGTCACAAATTTTTTTAAATACATACACACAACAAGTTGTAACATATTCACTTCCTTTGCTCACAGTTTATTTGACACAGATTTTTTCCATTACCACTTTCAGAATGTCATCTTTAAAGTCAGAAGAACGACCTGCTGTTGAACCACTTTTAAAGATTATAGTTCCGGAATGAAACTTTGCATGTCGACTCTACGCTGCTGAATCTTTTACAAATCCAGTACCGGATGCACGACACTATTTTGCAACTGTCACCATAACATAATTCCCTTCTTTGATCTTCAAAATATAAAGCTAAATGTGCACGCCTAAGTTTGCGACTTTATTGATTTTAAAATTACAATCTTGATATTCACCTTCTGACTTCTACCTTAACCTAAAGATCTTTACCCATTAATGGAGAACTAATTATTATCTGAGGCAGAAACTTATTCCAATATCTAATAATTAATGTAGAATTAAGACTCTTCTCTGGATAAAATTACCTATATCCATCTTCTGTTTACAAAATTATGACGAAGATTCTGCTTTTCGATGCGAATGTGAGGAAACTTCGAAGAAACTTCCTCTACTTTCATTAGATTTCAGAAAAATGCAATGGAAAGGAAAACGGAGAAAATAGGTCGATAGGGATGATGTTGTGACACGGGAAGAAGTTTTAATTTGGGCAGTTGATTTCAATTTATAACTAACTTGCAAACTCTGCCGAAATCTTATCGATTCGTGAAATCGGACAGTAAATAGAGGAGTTCATTCGAACTTTTCCTGTAAATATTTATGAAGTGTTTTCACCTGGCAGAATTTACGTAACCTAATTGCTTAATTGGCGATTCTTTGCGGGGGGGGGGGGAGGGGGAGACAGATCGATGTAAAATTAAGGCGATTTCGAACGAGACACATCGGGAGCTTGCGACTAGACTTCCAAAATTATTCACCTGGAAGAGACAATACTAAGTAGTTTGGGTAGGAATCTCCAGTTGGAGGATATAAAAGCGATTCTTTTTAATCCCAATGTTGGCATTATGTGAATTTATATTTTTGATGTTTCATTCTGATAAAGCTGCTAGCCATACTTATTTAAATTGCGATTCTCTGGAAAACATATGGCCTTGCACATTTTGTGGACAACAGCTAATAATTTTACAAATATACGAAATAGTTATTTTATAGTTATTTATATATTTTTCTGTGCAGTCTTGAAATATGAATGAATACGTGACAAAAATTTCAAATTTCGTGGGCTTATAATCTTTTCTATATTAAATCTTCAAAATCACCCAAAAGTTGAATAAAAAATATAGGAAATGGCAGGAAATGTCTAAATAATTGCTAGTTTCTAGCCATAAAAAAGTGTCGTGCAGTGAAGTCTTTAGTGTGGTAACAATTCAAATTAAAGTTCACACAATGATTCCCGAACCATCGCGAATTCTTATGATTAGAATGTTTTGTAATTCGTGCTATTAAGTGGCAAATACCGGTAGATTACTAGAACGTGCATAACTGCTCCATATTTTTCCCTGCCTTTATCGCACGAAAGCAAGGCATGCACGAGACAGTAGCCAGCAAAGCAAAAGTAGCCTATATATCACTGGCTGGGTGAACATTCGCGCGAATGAGGAATGCGCGTGAATAACTCGTATCTCTGCATAGGAAGTGTGTAATGGCCCGCAATGAAAAGCGAAAATCCGTGAAGATAGACGGGAATGGAAATATAAATTTAAATTTGACCGCAATCAAAACGTTGCATAGGTAGACAGGGTATTTTCGCAACATTACGAATAATTTAGCTACTACAGCAAAAAGGACCATTTTGGATTCTGTTGAAATGGGGCATTGGATACTGGAAGAATGACGTTTCAAATTATCTAGTGGCTTTTGTCGCCAATCGGTTGCTCAAGTATCTAGACCCAGTACGGTTATGATTGAATTTCATTTGTATGTAACTGACTTTATTGTTAAGAAGTAGTGAAAATTTTAAAAACACAGCGATGTGATTAGTTTGGACGTGACTGTCCTGTGCGAAATTAAATATAAAATATATCTGAGTTTAATTTAAAGCACGATGTGCATGGAAGGCAGACTTGAAGTGCAAAGGGTTAAGGCTCGCTTAGGAGCAGGGTGTGCATTTGAATAGATTTTAAGAATGCAGTGTGAAGAGTCGAATGGTCGTGGAGTAGTAAAGTCGCAGAGTCATCGAATAGTAGTTGATCAGAGAATCAAAGAGTCTCTAGAGAGCTTAACGGAGTTTCAAGATGGTTCGACTAAGAATCAAGGGTAGCGATTTAATTTTTAGTGTAGCATGGTAGTAGAGTTATTACTATTGAATGAGATTCTTCTTATATTTAAACTAACCCACTAGCCTAAAACTTCCACAATAACTCGACTGAATAGCGCGAAAATTCTGTTATATTCAGGTCTTATATTGTACCAGAAAGCACATTTTGTAGAGTGCAATCCATGCTGCGTCGTAAGAACACGTCGTAAAACTTCCCTACGTGCAAGTAATTTGGGTTACACTCTGAATACAAATTCTGCTGGAAATTAATCTCGGTTGCCATGTTCGCGGCAATATTTGTGACTTAAGCAAACGTTTCAAACTCGAAACTTATACTATTATAATGTAGTAAGTTTTTTGTAATTATTTCTGATTTCCCCTCTGACTCAACCTATATAATTTATAAAATGCAAATTACAATAAAAAAACATGTGTATCAATTCGTACATGGATTCGTATTGAACCTCTTTTATCTACGGCGCAGTGTCGAACAGAAGTTTTAAAACTACTCCACAGCAAACAAGGAAAATCGTTTTTCCCGTGGGAAAAGTTTCGAATGCGAGCGCTTGATTGCCGATAATTAAAGAGGCATTAACGGCAAGACATAAACTGATGATTAATACAGACATTTTAATTTCCGGAAAAGGGTCACGGGGGTCTGATAAAAAGTTACAGTTGCGAGTTGTTCGGAGTTTAATTGCTTTCAAATACCGTAGGTACAGACAACCGTGCTCCATGTTCGCGAAAGGGGTGTTGGACAAAGTACTATTAATTAACGGCCCTCCGTTCTCGTTAGCTGTTTATCTCTCGAGCCTGGAAAATTATTTGCGACTGTACTCAGAGTAGCCATGTGCTGGCATGCATACACACCCACACGATGAAAGAAGAATCAATTGGACTTAAAAAGGGGGCATGGTATCCTCGCCGCTTGGTGTGCAATTACGAAGGAACACATGCGTGAGAAGAGGTTATTAACTTTTATTCCACGGTCGATTCTGCTTTCACGACGGCGAAGGGCGAACGGGTGACCAAGCGGGGGACATTTATGCATTAAGTCTAATGTCACGTCGCCAGATGACCAATTTGACGATTACTCATTTACCCTTTCCTTTGTTTTCTCGTGGCCACTGGCACAGGCGCCGACGCTATTATTTCAAACGAGGATCTTTTTAAATTCTGCCACCGCATCCGACAACGGGGAGTAGCGATGACTTAAGAAGTACAGGGACTGATAAAGAGGAACAATTGAGGCTGCAACTACGTCCCATAAGGGATTTTATGACGCATTCACTGCTGTTTATTCTGCTGTATACCGCTGTAAATGCATTTGTAGCAAAATTAATGAACAGTTTATACTGTAACAACGCTACGGATAAAGTATTCTGGCGTGGCTGAAGCGAATATTTCATTCTGTAGGTAGAAGTTACAAACTAAAGTTACATGCCCGCTCATAAATTCTTGATTTATATTTTTTATGATTTCTGATTTGATACTTTAAGGTGGAGGGAAAGTACCGCGAGAATGCATGCACTGGGCTTCTATCTTTACTCCATTTTTAGGTGTCAATAAGTGATTTTTACGCGAAAAAATCAGGACTTCAAATTTAAATAGCCGCCATTTTGTTCTAAAATAATATTTCGGAAATTCCGTCCGTGAATCAGAAGATACATTAATATACTAACGAAATCTTTTCTGCTTTTTGATTTAAGATAATCTGGTTCCGAATGGCAGTGTTCGCCACAAAACAACTTTTTAAAATGACTTCTTGGTAATTAATTATATTATAAACGTAAATATTTTTTTACAAAAAAAATACCAAATGTTCTTTAAATGTAGCTCTTTTAAGTGCAAAAAGTTCTGTAAAAATGTATGCTTCCGGTTTTTCAAAAAATTCACAAACATTCTTCTAGGAGTAACCTCTTTAAACTTTTGATCTGAAGACTGTTTAAAGCCAATAATACTTGCGATCGATACAAGAAATATGTTTGCGGGAAATGTACAATCAAAAAGGTCTCTACCTCCAATTGCAAGAACTGTCTTCACTAATAATAAATTTACCATTTCTAATGCAAGTATAAAAAAAAGTATATTTCTAATTAGTATAATAATATTATCTATATATATTTTTAACAATATAAAAATTAAAAAAATATGAATATAAACGTGTACCTAATGGATAATCAACGTCTCTTTTTTAGAAATGAAATCCCAAATCATAAAATATTATTCTACATTTTCCATTTATTTTTTCATGTCAAAATCGTCACCATTCGGGTTGTACCACCAATTATACAATACTCCGCAGATTAAAATGGAAGGATCTAATTATCGAGTTGCGGATGGCCGTGTTGTGGATATTCTTCCCAAAGTCCAACTTTTATTAACACTAATTTACATCTGTTTAACACGTTGCATGTTTTCGCTCGGACGGTAAATGAGCCATCATATGCAAATGGAAGCGAAATGAACTGCGAGTTTTTCGTGCCACAAAGCAATTTAGCAAAAATGCAGCATGCGGTACGTAAAGAGACTGCGGTTATAGATAGGGAGACAGAGAATATCGATTAAAAACTTCGCGACACAAGTAAAATTCCATCGCAAGGTAAACGATAGGGTAATCGATCACCAATAATGTGGGTGAATATCCCTTATCGTGACCTCCGGAATATATTCTCGTCTTTGAAATACTGCAAGAACTAAGTAAACCAGTAAACGATGGTACGCAAAGGCTTTGCAGAAGTTTCGCTGGATATTGACACAGATGCGAATATAAATTTCTCCTCAAGTTTCCGAGTTAGTTATGATCGAGTGAGCGCACATTTAAGCTCTTCTACCAGCCCTAAATCCGAGTGATCGTTAACAAAGTTCTGCCAGGGCTGCTAGTTGAGTGAACACGTTCATCAATAATGCAAAATATATCGTTTCGTATGAAATAATTACCATAGAAAGGAACGATAAAGTGAATGTTACCAGCAATTAATACCCACCCTATCGTGCTAGGATCAATTAATAATTAATGTCTAACGATCCTCTGCAACGTTTGCGACTTACGTCTACTTACTTAGACTGCTACTTGCAAAATCTTCGGTGAAAAATCTTTCTACCAGTTTCTGTGTAATGGCATGACACTTACCTGAAACAAGAAAAGAATTATTCGATTAAAAACGGCTGAATTTCTGAAATGTTATTTTTATGGAAATAGGATTATGTTTCAAGATGTTGTGTAAAATTATATGTGCATTTAAACTAAATTAACCTAGAATGAACGACAGCAAGTTTTAAGCTTTTATCTATAGAGCTTGCATGTCAGGCTGTCCACCAAAATATCCAGTCGCGAATCTTACACACTTCTCAATTATTTACCCATCATTTTTTATATAATATTTTGAACTTCGAGAGGACATAACAGAAAACAAATTAAAAAACAAATATCGCTTGCATTTATGCAGCAGGAACTAACATCATTCTGAGAGTACTGAAGTTAGAAGAAGAAAAGTAAATGTATGTTTTATTCAAATGGTTTTTATGAAACGATGGCTATTATCAAATCACGATAAAACGTGACACGTTAAAAAGCGTTGATTTATGCTGCCGCTGCCAAGGAATGAAAAGTGTTTACATATCGCCCCCAGGAACGCATATTGCATTGCACGCCCATCTACGCTTGCGATCAACAGTGTCACATGCGTGACTGCAGTGTGGCACGTGAACTATTCGAAAAGGGGGCTCTTGGCTGAAACTGATTTTAATCTTGAAAGTATGCTAGTAGTATCGGCAGCTTTAATCGCGAAGTATTACGAATACCGTTTATCTATGACCAAACGCTGTGGTAACGGCAATATTAGCTTAATTGAACTATCAATTCGCTTCATCGACAGTAACAACAAATTCACAACTACTTAATACAGTACATATAACGAATCAGAGTTCTCTAGACCCCGTCATGCATATTCGATACTTGCAAAAAATGTCACATTGTTTTTATGGGGTTGTTCCGGTTTGCGCGCCGATAAATTAAGCGATTTTCGGGAATTTATCGCGAAGAAGAGAAATATAGTAATCGTATAAAATTTTTTGCTATTTATTAAACTACATTTCTACGGTAAGTAAAGATTCCCGAAAATCGGTAAATTTATAGACGCGCAAACCGGAATGACCCGGATACGTTTTAGTATACGAATACAGACGAAATTCTCGCTTCAGTTTCACCGGTACTTTAAGTTCCTAGTTGAAAAACCATTATCACATACGTGCTGCGGGATCCTCTTAAGCCGCTTTATCTTTTCGTCGTGTCCCGCCCTACGTTTCACCGCAAACTTCATCCGAGCGCAACCGACGACACGATAGTCCCCCCAGCCGACAGTTAGAATTGGAAACGAAGATTACGCTAATTAGAGGGCGTTAATTATCTGGATGGAAGATGCGCAAAGGGGAGCCGGATGAGTCGTCCGTAAAATTAGAAAACTGGGTGGGACTGATAACGGCAAATTAATCTGCCATTAGTGTAAATTAAGGAAATATACTGCGTGGCTGAGGAGGGACTTTTTTAATTATATTATAATACTGTCAGGCATGCCGTCGTAATGTAAGACTAGGAGTTCCACAGCTCGTAATGAATTAAGTTTTTCTTAATACTTCTATAACTACGCAGACGACGGATAATTATTTGAAACACAAGCTACTTACTTCTCCTACAATTATGATGCAATAATTTATATGCTTTTTCATTTAACTAAATAGGAAACTCAGAATTCTCATAAGGCTTTTTAAATAACCCACGCGTTGATTCTTATAAACTTATTTTTTATATCATAGAAGAGAGAACAGACAATCGAAAATTTGAAAAAATTGAAGTATAAATATCTAATGTCGAATTCATAAAAAAATATTTCCAGGAAACGTAAAACTTTTTAGAGGATTTTAAAAGTGAGAATAAAAAAAGGGTCAACTCTCAAGTTTTTCTGTTAACAAATTTTCGGTGCTTCCAAATTATTGGTACCCTTCTTAACCCCCCCCCCCCCCAAATGACGTCACTGACTTAGTGACCCACACGCTAGTATTAAAAAAAATAATGAACAAAGTTTGACCCACTTCTCAAAAAGGTTCGCCATCACTCTCCTATCCCTATGTGATCTACTTCGCATATTTAATTTAGCCTCTAGCGTTTACTACTAAAGCGCCAAGCTTCTTACTCGTACGCCGAACATCTGCCCTACAACCAAATTTACGATTATTACTTGGTCACTGAATATCTCGAATCTTCGTATAGAACAAGCTCGCGCTAATCTTCTTAAACGGAAGAACATCAGACTGGCATAAAAGTAGCGTGACTGTTAAAATTCACGGCGAGGGAGCTGGCCACGATCGACCAATTGATTTTGGCTGCCACTGTAGCATCCATCTACTGCAGAATAACGAAAAGACAGATCGAGAGAAGATCTAAAAGCTCTGGTGGAACTATTGGACAGCGCTGATTTAAATGTACGCATGTCTGTATGATTAAATAGGGGACTGACGCAACTATTAACGTCAACAACTGTTTTGCCGCACTTTTCGTTCAGGGCACAACTCTCGCGCGCTTTACAATTTGGTTGACTCGTATTCGCCTCGCTGCGCGAATGGTGCATGCATGTTTTTACCTCCTTTTCAAGTAGGACCCCCTGCACCACCCTCCCGCCACTACCCCCATTTTCCTGCTCACCTCTGTAGGATTTCTTATACATCATTCCCGCAAACAACGACGCACCCAGTTATATACGATGCGAAAAGTCGTAACGAAACGTGTCGGCTTTCACCCCAGACACGTGTAGTTTAACGAGGAAGCTGACACGTCCACGAATTTCCATTGGGGTAATAATGTTTGCGACATTATTATTGCCGTGCGTCATAATCATAATCCACGTTACTGTCGATTTTTTGTAATATTCTGTACTAAAAATTTAATGGGTTTTGTGTGACACGGGTGACCGATGACCTGCCATATTTGTAGAAAAGGAAAGTAATATCAAACGAACAGACTTATTTTGTAGATTGATATAACGAAATGAAAGTGGAGGAAGAACAGATTGAAAATTGTGAAAAATTTTAGGCAACGGCTAGTCTCTTTATAATTGAATATCGAGGGACAATTTTTTCATTACTCTTTCTGGTCCTATCGAAAATTTGAAATTCCGCGGTGACATGGAACGCGTTCAATAGGGAGACTATGTTGTAATAGAACAAGTATGGACAGATATTAAAATCTGTGCAGGGAAGGTTACGTCAAAATTCACTGATCAATTTAAAATTCGAATTGCAAAGTGATCTTGCAGTGGTTCGTATTTCGTATTCCGAGCACTGATTTAACTACGGTTCCGTCGTTTGATATTAATGTTTGGAAACAAGGATTTATGTAGGATTTGATCATTGATCTGAATTAATATTGCACTTGATCTGCGTGTGATTTGATTTAATTAATCGCTTCAAATTGAACCTACCTAGTGAAATACGATCTAATCGGATAGTCGTATGTGTGAGCTCCAACGTATCACGTCAAGTCTACATAGGGAATTTATAAACTCGATAAGCGATGTTTTTACTGCAATAACGGTTAACTACGAACTGTATTGCTAACATTTGAAATGCGCTAAGGTAGTTGTATGAAAAGTCTAAGACCTCCTTCACATAATTCAAGCGACTTGAAGTCAAGTAACTTGAAACTACATTCTCAATGTGAACCTGTTATCGACGTGCGTTACGAAAAGTAGCGCGTTTCAATTTTCTTACGAAAAACAGCACGTTTATCTTCGTTACTGCGAAAACTATCACGTTTAGTCTTGCGCTGCGAAAGCTAGCACGTTTGAGCGGTTTGGTGGGAGGGGGGATGCTACACAGGGGGTGCTACACTTACTTTTAAAATTAAAAATTAAATTAAATGAGAACGGAAAGTTTAATTTATGCCATAGCGAAACACGATGTCTTTATAAAAATTCAAATGCCCCAATACTGATCAACTCTACGGTACACAATACATAATACATGTTCTCCACAATCGATAATCCGACTAACATTTTGTGTACCGTAATATTCACGAAGCACGAAGGTAAATGTTAGGCAGCTTGTATGCGTTGCGCACAATGTTTGTACGTTTAATCGTTTTGATAAAATTTTCATAACTATATGTATACTTGCATGTCTTCGGTGTTGTCGGACAAAGCAGATTAAACGATCAAAAGAAATTTTAAACGCCAAAGGACGCAGGACTTTCATTTCAAATAATAATCTGCCTCGCTCAACGGTATCCAAGAAGACTTTCACGTGAGCATGCTTATCGTAATTAAAAGTGTAAATTATCGATGATATTTTACAGAATTATAACTTGCTGTAAATTTATAACAGGGAATATTCTTGTAAGTAAAATTCAACAGAGTGTGTTCAAAATGTTTCCGAAGTTGTTAATAAAGAAGGTGCACTACTGAAAATTTGACATAAAAATATTGTTCAAAACTTCGTCTTTGGAATTAAGTTACGAAGGCAGCGGGCTCAACTGTTATCCGTAACATCTTTAGTTTCAGTTAACTAATTGTGCACTTTGATAATTTTCGTTATCAATTATTTCAATCGACTTCGTCTTTACTTGCAGATTTGTGTATAGAATCTGAAAAAGATCAGCCTTTCAACTCTATTTCCTCGCAAAATTTTGAATGGCGTACGACAGCTCCGAAATTAAATTTACCTCTTTTTTTATAAACTATATAAGTGTAGTTTCGGTTGCACGTACCGATATTTTACACAAATTATTTTTGTCAACATGGTGCGGTTTAGAAGAAAAAGTTCCTAAAATCCACAAATATAATGGACAGTCTGTCGAGCGTATTTCAGAAAATTTGTTTTCAATCAAAAAATCCGTACGTGCAACGGAAACTACGCCCACATAGTTTATGACAAAAAAATTAAATTTGATTTCAGAGTTGCTGCTCTATAGTTACACATCCCGCCAGCAACCTCCGTTTTTTATGATGGGTCTAGAACATTAATTAATATATTTAAAGTAATGTATGTTTTTCTGTTCATTTTTTTATAGTCTCTTAAGAGATTGTACTAAAGGTAGGTACTAAAAATTTTATATGAATACCAAATTGTTCCTGGAATATAATCTTATTTTTCCGGCCGCCACAGTGGTGTTCGCCTTTAAAGATTCAATATTATTTCATATTTCTTACTGATAACACTAAACAAAAATCACTATTGTATTTACAAAATGCAGTTTGGAATATTTTCCAGGATCTACAAATATTTGTGAATCATAACATGACAGCGAGCATAAATTTGCTCCATAAGGTAAGTCGGATTAAATGTTAAGAGACTATTACCAAATTGTATTATATCGTTAAAATATACTTCGTCCGCAAGTCTCTCGGCAGAGCTTCAAATATAATTACTCGCTGAAGTGTGAGCCCACCGTATGTAGTATGTATAGTCATAACATATTTTACATATTTAATCGACTTTGAAGTTAGAATTACCAATTCTGATTCATACCAATACAAATCTTGGTTAATATACTTGCAGCGAGAACGGTGTACCTACTAAAGAAATTCTTAAACAAATTTTGGTAGAAAAGCGAAAACAGATTATCCCGAATTTCACAAATAATAATGTCCACCTGTGCACAATGCATTAAAACGTACAATAAGATCGAAGGAATATTTGACAGAACCTTAATTTATTGTAATTAAGTTTCTGTAAAATAAATATCGAACTTGGGCGGATATTTGTGTGACAATTCCATGAATAACGACACATCGTAAAATAAACTCTGTATAATATTCCAATTTAATGTATTCTAATTTAAAACACCTACGTTAATTAAGGTTTATACTAATGTGAATTAACATTATTGATTAAATATACAAAATATATCACGTATAGGATGGACGGATACTTTTGTGAGGAACGGTTTTTTTCTGTATCTTTTGGGCTACCACATTTCACGGGTGAAAGCCGACCACCGTGTATATAGCAGAAGAGATCACTGAACCATGCATAAACCTTCTTGGCCAATTATCCAATTCAAGGGTCGACTGAACCAGACTAAAAATGTCCCTCGGTCTGCATCGTCATGCTGAAGCATACCCTCCCGAAACGCAAGATCGAGAAAGGGACGACGAGTATGCATTGTGTTGTAAATATGGCGTTGTCTGCGACTGTGGCTCGATTTGAATGTGCCATTCAGGAACTTCGACTGTCCAAAACATTGTTAGAGCGAAGAGAGGAGAGTTATTGGCGCATAGACTACATTCGCACGGAACTCACGTATGGAAGCGACCTAACGCACGTTCAAAGAGGACGATCGCGTGTTTTCTCGACAGACAATGCGAATTCATACGCAAATACATGTCACAGTGAAAAAAAAACTGAAGCGCGGCGCAATTGGTTCTTTATGGACTATCCAAAATTATGTAAAGAGCTAGAAATCGAATGGAAAAGGAAATAAATGTATGAACAGCGTGTCGTTTGTTATTCATAAATGGATGGGTCTCAATTTTTGGAAATTTTTGAATACGTAAAATTAATTTCGGCTTTGAAAATTAAAATTGGATTTGTGATTTTTACGTGTTGCAATTGTCACATAGGACACCCCTGTGATTCACGGTTGGTATTTTGAATTTTAAATACATATATTCATACATTCCTGACTTTTCTCTGTTTCGTTTTTAAACTAATGCTATCTCTGTTAAATGAGTATGTTCGAAATACCAATTTGAAACTAGCTCGTTGCGGGTGAGAATGGTATAGATATTGTCTTGCACGGGAAGGATACTTTTCACTCGTTCTGTAGACAGAACTCGAATTGGGTGTGTTCAAGCAGAAAAACAAATGAGTCACGTGATATTAAAATGGGTCCAGGTTGTGTACAAGGTGTATAAAAAGTCATGGTGACTGCTTTTATCGGCGGACATATGTAAAAGAAAACCTGGATCAGTGAACATTTGGAACAAAAACTTGCCAGAAAATTATTTATAACTTTGTTCATTCATCTTCAATTTATTCTTTATGACACAAAGCTCCTGTTAAACGTGATGAGATTTTTTGAGTTTAAGGCTTTAATTTGAGACGTTTTGAATTATCCTAAGTCTCAACACATACTAGGTTCATTCCCTTAATAAATGTAACTGTTCCTTTCAATTTCCCTCGCTTTAATTCCTGTCAGGGGAATACCAGAAAGTCTACAGTAGAGATTAGCAGGAATAACGACCAATAAATGGCGAAATTTGGATTTGAAGTTGTCATGAATTTTGTAAACTGTTATTTCTTTCCGTTATTTACTATACATTTTTTCTGCACTATATTTTGAGTGTTCTCCTACCATCTGATGTTTGAAATTGTGTACGTACATTGGAAGTCAAATTCCCAGACTTGAATTTTTTTTATCTTGAAAATGACCCTTTTACCTTTTCTCTGGAAAGGAATTTGCACCATTATTTTGGGACACTTTGTAGAGGATGACGCACCTAAAAGGATACAACTGAACATCTGATATAAATAAAGTAATTGGAGCGAAGAGTGCTGTTTGCAGAGGTAAAATCATGATGGGAAGATTATTTCCCTGGAGGCTACTGTTTCTGAAGTTATAGGGCCATTAGTGTGTTTTATGATGCAACCGTGTGTTCTCTTAATACTTATATTAAAAAGATGCTAAATAGAGATTCAACGATATGCATTAACAAACTGTTTCTAACACACATAATTAGGTGTTTGATAAAAAGTATGCAGGAAAGTAAATATCTGGAAGGCAATCGCGCGCAATGAAACAATGAAGTTTCCACGTACGCAGAGTGAACTTTCGTATCAACTATCTCGTTATTTGTTGAAGCACACAATGCTTCAATGTATATCATCGCATTTATCTATGGACTTTAACTCAATATTTTTAATACCAGCATCAACAAAATATATAATTTTAGAGGGACGTGTTACTTTAGTTTTTATAGCTGAATATTTAAGATTTTAATTACATATAAATCATATATATATTAATAAGTTTCTTATTGATTACTATATATAATACGAAAATATACATATTATTACAAATAAATTAGATTAGGAGATCATTAAATGGATGTATATCTATTTAAAAAAAGGCTGATAATCTTCATAACTTGGAAACGATGACTTCAAGAAAAATGATCTTCCCTTTGCGACACTTCCCCAGTTACCGAAAATCGAATAACTTTCATTTCTCTCATTTGTCCCTAACTTGAAATGCAACTTAAATACATAATCGCAGTGTATTATTCCAATTGGATTGGGTGAAACTACCTTAAGGGGTTAGGCCACCTTGGATGAAACACAGTTAGCGTCATCTTCGGCAATTTTTTTAGGGAGATAATGAAATGAATGAAAAATTCAATATGAACCAGTTAGTATACAACTCTCGATGGAAAAAGTCGTATTTTTTTCCTACAAAATCCTACTCTTTGAATCGTTAGAAGACATGAAACACACAATCCGCACATCACTCTCCAGATTTCTGCATTTTGAAGATGAATTCTCATTTCTAAAGATCAATCGATCGGTTCTGCACTATCACATTCTAGAGGGTTATTACTTCATTCAGAGAACGCCAGAGCTTCTCGAACGTGTTATACAATCTTATAAATCGACGTCGGAATCTTTACTCAGCCTGCCTCGAGTATTTCCTGTTACATACACTTTTTAAAATACAGCAAGGCGCACCGACTCAGAAAGAACACGCCACTGCTATAATCTTATAGCGTTGCTCCATTAGTACGATTAGTAGAATACATTGGCAAAGTTCGAGCAAACACTTCGCGAATGGCCTGGATATTTGACTTACACTTGTTTACCAAAGGTTGAGTGATTGCGAGCGACGGTACACCGTCGAACAGAAAACAGAAATAGAGCCAAAATGATTTTTTATGTGCAATTGGCTCAATTCATGGATGCAAACAGTACGTTGCATGTGGCCGGAATCAGTTTGCACGGTGTGCGTAAATATGTAATCGGCCCTTGTATACTGCTGCATCCACCGGCCTTCTGTGTACGCGTGTGTACATGCGGCGTTCACCTCCCAAATGCAGCTTGTATACCGCCCAATTCCAACGTCCGTTCCAGTACGTCCCATCGATAGCCGCCAGTCGCCGTGCAACTGATTGAAATGCACATCAAACGGTGCGTGGAGAAAAACAGAAGAAATCCGCGGCACGGAACAGCATTCGTGATGCATTTGTGTTAGCGTTTACTACCGGGCACGATAAACGCAAAGAAGAAACGGAGTTTAGGTGCGAATCCATGATGAGATTTTAAACGAGACAACAATTTTAGCAACAACTAAATAATGGAAACAGTCGCGAGTGATTTTTGAAGATATATCCTGAAACTTGTGTCATGAGAGTCTAGTGACAAAATAATTAAAAAATAATAATGAAATAATTGCCTCGTGAGATTAAAGTATCATATGTGAGATACGATAGTTTTGTCACATCGTGGATTTGCATCCTTACGGATTCTCGCATTTCGATCTGCATCGATTAGATATTGAAGTTTAAATTATCTTATTTGGTGAACATGCATTTTTGTTAGTGTTTAACACTGACAATGAGAAACAGAGAAGAAACGGAATTGCGAATTCCTGCGTTTAGATATGTATCTATTGGTAATTAAGCTCTAATTTACCTTATTTCGTAAGAATGCATTTTTGCTAGCATTTAACAGCTAGCACGTTAAACTCAGAGACAAAACAGAATTACGAAGACCAGCGTTTCGGTATATTTCGATTGGTAATTAACGTTTTTAATTAAGTAATTTGGCCAAATTACAACGAAATTAATGCAATTTTAATTGGACATTGTCACTGCGCGAATTATTACACAAGTTACAAGAGTAACAAGAGTATTACTTGATCGGTGCTGTTTACCGATTCTTTCAAACACTTTAAACACTTTAATTTAATTTAATTGCTCTGCTTGTGTACATATATTAGAATTTATATACAGAATATTTCATCAAACTCCCTATTGTGCCAAGTATAATGAAAATTAGAACGGTACAGGTTGGAATGAGACTGTAACCGCGTAATCATATATTTCATATGCATTATGGATTCAAATAACTGAATATTAGCAAACTAAGAATGAATCGCATATGACGAGGGCTTTATTACGGACATTCCAATATTTGGAAATTCGGAAATTCCTCAGTGAAAATTCACAATTATGAGATCATATGTATATTTACATGTACATACATTACATGTCACAGTAAAATACTAAATAAATTCTACAAGGCAAGTTTAATCCGGAAGAATATAAAATAAATCCGATTGGAGAAACGTGTTACAGTGTATGATGCGAATTATGTTATAGAAATATAGAACAATGACAATAAAGCACATTATATTATATCGGAGCACATGATCATAATCGCATCATTAACTCTGTATTTATAAATAATGACTTTTCCCGTGATTCACAGCTTTCAAGTTTTGAAGCATACTCAATTTTTTTTAAACAACGATCAAACTTTCTCCTTACAGAAAGTTACTATAATTCTAAATAAATTCTAAATAAAATAATTTTGAATTACTTCCAGCACTAAACGTATTGGAGAAGCAGAACTATTTTCTTAAAAAATTTAATTTTATGTTAAACCGCCAGCATGATTAAAAGAATATGGATGACAGAGTACGAACTTTAGATTTACAAAATACACGTGAAGACTAATTAGCGGCGAAAAAGAGTTCCATACAAGTGCAAAAGCGTATCAAGATTCAAAGAAGTTTTATTATTCAGAAACAAAAATGAACGAAACCACGAAAAAATCTCTCCAAATGGAAAGTGCAAGAAATCGAGTGGAGACTCCTTCAAGATCATATTATTCAATATGGATCAATCTATTTTCACACCGTCTACAACTTTTGCTACAGAATAATTTCGTTAAAAATTGTAACAGACGAAAGTTGAATTCTATTTAAAAATCTAAAAGTGATTTTGAAATCTGAAGTAGCTTTAAATAACATAATACACATCTCATTCGAGCTATCCAACACATCTCTGTACTAATTTTCAGATTTGTCAGAGTGATTCTAATTACGGGTCCCAGTCTGTGCCACATTATATATTGCAATACTCTCTAAATAGCACATACGGGTCGTTCGTGTCCAATCGATACCTCCCCTCCTCCTAATTGTAACATGCTTCCAAGATATAACTGTCATAACGAATTATGTCAACTCCAAAACTCTGTCAACTAATTTCAGGAAATATCAAAGGTCATTAAATATGTAATTGACAGCTAAAATGTTCCATGACACGAACATTGGAACAAACTACTTAAACATATAGATCTATAACATATACCGTAACAAGTAACAATCAATATTAATATTTTTATTATAGAATATTGTTTCACCAAAAATAGAAATAAAAACTTATCAACTCAGTAACTACCTCTTATTGTGTGAAAATATATATTTTCAATTAGTGTTTTCTTTTTAATATTAAGTCAAGGCAATAATTTTATAAACAGTATTTTCTAATTTACTCGAAGTTGGTGAAGATGGAGCTGCACTCTTGCTGCAAAGTCCTCATTTAAAAAGTAGATCATGTTATAATAATTTAATGATAGTTAAGAATCCTTAAATGGATCTACTGTTTGCTAAAAAAAAAAGACCTATTACTATTCCCATTCGTTACGTTCAGTCGACTTTTAGCTGAAATTGTTTCTGCTCGATTTTCGATTGCCGATCAAAATAACGGGATGCGGTAAGCACCGACTATGGATCAAATTCGATAAAGTCACTTTTGATGGTAGGTACATCCCACCCACGAAAACTGTTGAATATTCACTGCTAACCGTGGCGTGCCATCAAAGGGCGCTGATAAACACCTACAGTGACAAATTGAGTTGAAATCGATCCCTCCTGACGTGTACCTCCTAAAAGTTTCATTGGACGAGCACGGTGAATTAACGTCGACGACAAGCAGACTCATAAATGCATTCGTTGAAACGCCATCAAACAGGCTACCAAGCATTTCAGGGCCTATCATTGACTCGCTAATGCCCAGTAATTCAATGCGACAGAAGTAAAAACAGCTTTCAGAAACATGTACTTCGCGTTCGACGTATAACTTCTGCATGAAACATCTTGTTTTCCGTTTGGTTAACGATTACTTTCAATAACGTTTGATTCATTTACAATCGCGTAAAAATTCAATAAATTGTGTTTGTCGTGACAGGCCAGACAGAAACGAGATACAATAAAATACGTTCGAAATGTGTTTAAATGTTATTGTGTTAAATGAAAGTAAATTACTCGTGCTGCGACGTACAACAACGGAATTCAATTTGCAGTTAAATATCGTACAGGTTTGCGAAAGAAAAATATTTCATGACCCATCCTCAAATGTGTTATTGTATCGAAACTGCATGAAAATTCTTCTGCGCATTAAACAGATAATATAATTGCAAATCTGGCACAAAGTAGTGCCTACGATGAAATGGAATGTAGGGTATTTACGAAAATGTGAAACGCAACGAAATACATAATAGCAAAGCGTGAAATATATTCTTCGGCGGAGGAAAATTTATTTGCATGTTCTTCGTAGAAATATGCCCTAGTCGCCAACCGTAAAAATGCGATAACGAGAAAATGAGCACCGTGGAAACAAAGAATACGGGCGGGAGAAAGCGGAAGTGATCACGGTCCATGAGTTTAGATCGGAATAATCAGCAGTGTTCCCAATTTCTCTTCTCATCGTCTTTTGACCCCCTTTAAGTGTAACACCATTCCGTGGCGATGATCGGTTGTGTTACTTAAAAAATGTAGGTATTTACAATTTGCATTCATCTTTAATGTTGTATTTTTAATTTACCCACCCTTATTTACGCATGTGGGTCTAGAAATATTACCTTACTTTCCTAGTCTTTACAATCACAAATAAAGGATCCTCAAAATCTACGTCATCTATTAGGCATAATAGGTGGACTTTCAAGATTGAAACTGAAAGCTACAGCACTTTGGTGCTTTTAATAAGGATTCCAATTATTTTTCTTGTCCATTAAACCATTTTCATTAAAGATATCAAAAAGAAGTTAAATTCAGAGTTCCATGGTTTTTTATATCCCACAAAACGACAATAAAGAATTTGCGAAAAACCTTTTTTTGTTTCAAATTCATCAACACCACCCTCTTTTCGACAATTCTTTATCGCCATATTCTGGATATCGAATGCCATAAACCTCTGAATGGAACTTTTTCCAATATCTTTTACGGTTTCGCAGATATTCACAATAATCTGAAAAGTCGCCATTTTCCGAAGGGGTGTTTTCACCCTTCGAACCGTTTTATTGGAGAATTAAAAAATAGTTACGTTATTAGCATCATTTGAGCTACATTTCTGAAGTTTCAGATATTTTTTTTTAATTTTCGAGTTGCCGAACTTCCCTTGTTAGAATAACGGGAAAGAGAAAAGCAGGAGATATCATATAAAATCTGTTACAAAGATGTTAAAAATATACAATTACGTTTAAGCAACTAACAAATAAGATTTTTTTACACCATTTCAATTAGCAAACTCAGAACATATTAACGCACATTGTTAATTGTAGGACATTCTACACGCCTAAAAAATTACCAATATAAACAGAGACCGAAATCTAGAAAAGTAAAATACTAGCAGAGAACGGGAAGAGTGGTTAGAGACACCGTAGCCGAAGATTGCAGACTGCGATACGCAGTTACACCCAGTAGTCTAACACCCCCGTTAGGCAGACAGGTAGAATGAAACGCGAACCTTGCAAATTGCCTTTGCCATTCCACCATATCCCTCTTCCTTCGAAAATCTCCCCCTGACTCGAACCTCATTCGTAGCATCCCTGATATTCCGTCATCCTCTTTTTTTCAGCCGTGGATATCCAGATCGCTCCGGCTTTTCGTCAGAATTACCTGCGCAGGTGGCGCAATAGAATTCCTTGTGTCAAATGTCGGCCGATCTTATCTCTCCGCGTTAATCAGACCCTTCAACGAAAAATCCGCTCCAGGAGATGGAATAAACCGAGGTAATCAGCCATGACGTTCGACGGATAGCGCTTCCACGCTCCAGTGCAAGGCAGATATCTTAATCAAGATTAAATCTTGATTAAGATAAAATCTTCCTCCTCCGTGAGGAGTAGGTATCGCTATTTCAAAATCACCGCTTGCCAGCTGCCTTTAAGGATCAATCCAAATGAACGTTTTAGAATACTCGGTTTGTTCGCAATCCTGTTTTTCTTTTTTCACTTCAACTCGCAATCAGTAGAATGAATCTGAATTGATCAGAATAATTCGTAACGAGGAGTAAAACATTTCAGAAAACACGTTGCAAATGGTACGCTATTTATTTAACTAGTTACTATTAATTTTCAATTTACCAATATTTCGCATTAAAACTATATACACGTATTTTCTAAAATTATTTGCAATTAAACATTATTAAGTACCGCAATAAATAAAATTCTTCTGTATTTGTCACGGTGGAGATCTGATAAGCCCTCCCCGTTTTCTTCAATTTTCTGCAGACCTTATTTTATTACCCATACTTACGTACGATCAAAGGGCGTTATATTGTTAAAAAATATTACTTTCGGTTTATGCCTTTAGGGTGCATAAGCTTACGAGTTGTTTATGACCCACATCATAAACACTTTCACCGAGCTTTTGTCATCCCGTAGGGAAAATATAACCAATTACCATCCACCCTCCGTCAATATGGGGTGTAACTGAAATAGGTGGCGTATTATTCTGCCTATTTTAAGGAGGAACACCACGTTGGGGATCGAAGAAAAGTAACTTTCTGGGACCATTCTTTAACGACGGTACATTTTGAATACAAATCTTCCATCGGCATGTTACAAATATTTATACATATTTTCTGAGGTCTCTATGTGAAAGAAATGAGCCTCGTGTGAAATAAAAAAAATTATCATTAGCCTGAAAACTGTTCTATATATTAGCAAATTGTAGAAAAATTCAAAATACAAGAGGGTTGTGGAGTTTGAAACTAAAAAAGTCGAAGTTCACTATGCGAGTGCTTATTATTCCATTATTTTGTAAATTCTGATTTTCGTGGCATTGTCTATTATTAATAAAAAAAACTACCAACTTCTTCTTTCAACACTTGGGAATTATTCCTACAGGTACATGTAAGCATGTACCACGAAGACGTTGTATCCCACCGTAATTAGGAAAACTGGATCTCCATTCACAAATTTAACGAGTGGTAAGTCTACAATGATTTTAGTGTGTGCTCAGGTGTGTTTATAACACGTCAATCGATATGACAGTGAGACACAGAACGAAATTCAAAGTTCTCGAAGTCCTAATTAGAGTCTCCCCGCTTAGAGCTTCCCAACTTCTCAGCTTGACGCCATTAGCTAAACTCTCATTACACAAACAGCTTAGTCACACGAGATTAAACTGGTGCGCGACGTTCAAAATATCGCAACTTGCGAACTAGCATCCCAGTCCTAAACATAGGTAAATGAATTAAATATAGACTGAAAAACACGTTTAGACTTATACAGATATTTTCCCGAAACTTTTATTACAAAATATTCGAGCTGAACGTCGGAGGATTTGTCGACGAAGAAGCCGCTGGTGTTTAAGTAAAACATCAATACCACGAAGCAACAAAGAAATCTCAAAAACGCGACTTGGATCCGCTGCGGCGACCCAAATTCTAGTTATATCGCGCATCCTATAAACTAGATCTCCCAGAGTTTTGTTCCGTTTTCTTGCGTAGCAGACGACGATGCGCACACTGCGACAATGCTCGGTGAGGTATCTGCATTTCTACGATTGTACATTCAGCCTCTGCTGTGCGCGTAGCTAGCGCACGATGTAACTTACAGTTTCGTATCTCATATAACATCCCGTGGGGCAAAAGGCTTTGGACCAAGTTCCTCGGTGTTGGAGTCCCCCCTTTTTGTCGGCACTCTTGGCCGTGCTTTTGTATAAGACAGAATCGACCCTTGCGGACCGAGCCACGAGAAAGACGTACGCTTCAGTTCGCTTTGTACATGGCTGTAACGTTGCAAAAATTCCTTCTGAACGCCGTTAGACACGTTAGCATATACATGAACGCTACTTTCGTATCTTCGGCTCTATTTACATCGCACATAATTACACGGGGTGCTAAATATAAATGTGTGTAGAGGGTGATCATAGAACGATGCCACAAAATTTAGAAGAGTATCCTACGGCTCGAAACTGGAGAAAAAACTTGAAGCTGTGTGGGACTCATATGTTCGTTAGTGGGAGGAAAAGGAGGGAAAGGTAGAATGACAGTTAATTCTAGTTGAAACTTGGACTGTTTTCTTAATTTTCACATTTGTTTCACGTTTTAACATTAGTGCCAGTTTAGTCACCGATTGTCTATTCAGAATTTAGAGGGTGCATGTAAGAACTGTGTATCCATCCAAGCTAGGTTTAGGATATATTTAGTTTCGCTAGACTTTGCAAGGGAACATATCAGGCTCGCACACGCCGGTTTTGATGAGACTCTGCAAATTTGTAGAATTGTGAAAACTATTTGACACGTATTTTTTGTTATCGGTAATCGTCCATGCTGAAGTGGTGAAAGCAGCTCCTGAAGATGGGGGTCGAAAACATATTTCCTGGAATATCTCAACAACTATCAGGCATTGGACACATTTTTTTGAAGTGTGAGTTTTTTAAAGACGAATCCAGTCTCTTGCTCAGTTTTTAAAAAACTTCAGATAATATGTTTTCATCCCCCAATTTTAGGGGCTCTTTTCACCCATTCAACATGGATGATTACAGATAACAAAAAATACATATGGAATAGTTTTCACTATTCTGCAAATCTGCAGATTCTCATAAAAATCTCTTCTCTTCATCAAATTCTCTTGTTAGTCGCGCGAAAGTTGAACACCAACTACTTAGGTATAACTCGAAAACAAAGTCAAATAGGACAGATGTTCATATGAACTTTTTTTATAGTTTATATGCGATGATGTCACCTCTAAAATATTTCCCACTTATTCTGGGACACCCTTAACTACTTGAGGGTGTACGGGTACCCGAAATCACGGGACTCGATTTGCGATTTGGGAGCCAATTTTTTTACTAAAAATCCTTACATCTGATAACACTGCAAAATCACAACTTTAAAGTTGTCAACTACCCGAAAACCTGAAAACTTTTAAATTGTTATTTTGCAGTGCGATCAGATGTAAGAATTTTTAGCAAAAAATCGGCTCTCGAATCGCAAATCGAGTTCCGTAATTTTCTGAACACCCCTAATATTGACGTGTTCAATGCATACGGTGGCCCATACAACGTTTTATGAGAAAAGGGAGTTTGTCTTTTTCAGCTCCTCAATGCACATACGTAGGTACCTAACCAGAAGAAGGAAATGGTAAATAGTTTAAGTAGCATTCTCAGTGAATTCAACTCTAATCCGTACAATAATCCTAGACACATCCTATTAAATCCTTTTTTACAATGGTCTCGTTCTTGCATTAGATGTGAACAAGTACAGAATCTGGGGAGGAAAAAGCTTTCAACTTAATTTTCTCGGGAAATTTTAAATAGCGCGTCCTATATATTTAACACGCTATTATGCATAGTATGCATTATGTATACGCAAAATTTAAGCCACTTCAGTAACCTGAACCTCGGGCACTCTACTTATTAGAGACGGTATATGTATACATTTATAAATTCTGTGGAACAGTTAAAATGATTATACGAAAAAGGCCAAAAGTCCGGCTGTCCACGTACTAAGGATTTCTTTCCACTTTTGATCTATAAACTACATTTACTTTAGAAATTAAATGTTAAATTAAATCAGAACGGAAAGTCTAATTTATACCGCAGAGAAGCACGGGTATTTTGCTAGTGTTTGATAAAACGAGAACGAAATATTAGCCAAGCCGTTCGTTCGAAAGAGGGAACAGTTGTCGCTTGAAGTAAACCATTTTGATATCGACTGGACCGTCGAACACCATCTGCCCACTAAAAGAATCAGAAGTATCCTGTACTCGGAACTTAATACGGGTAAAAGAAATTCAAGAAGAGAAGAAGCGAAGAAATAACAAGATGGTACCGCCTACACGGCAGCAAGGATTTCCTGTAATTACATATAGTCCGACATTCGATCGGCGCCCCCCCCCCCCCCATATTTTCGTTAACGCTCAGTTTAGATCTGACCTCAGAAATGGTATCGCTTTTAGAAACGATCTGAATTTATGAAGCACGCCGACACAAAAGCCTCGCTGAAATAGTTTTAAAACTGCTGACACGTAAAGAGCTTTGGTAACGCGCGGGATTATAAACGAAAAATCTAATTTCCGAAATATGAATAGCCCCGGTTGTTTGCTTTATGATTTTACTCTTGCGCTGCAACAATTTTCATGCCGCGTAATCGCTTCTCCCATTACGCTTTGATACAATAGAATGAAAGGAGCAAACGATTTTCTTCGTTTCGGTTGTGGAAAACCAGTAACTTGCAGCCGCGGCAGAGTAGGTATGTTAATAATGATAGTATCTAAATAATAATTTAGAATTTAGATATCAGCAATAGCTTAAAATGTTATAAGTATGTTGTATACAGGGTGATTCCAGAAAATGGTACAAATTGCTGCTTTTATCTATGCGAAACTATAAAAAAATTGGTGCAAACAAAATTTCAATGTTATAACGAGGTATATTAACAATATTTTTCTTGGGTATAACGGCGCAGGTGTACACTACACTGTTTTTCTTTACATAAGTTAATTGTCTATTCGATTGCGATATAAAAGTACTCAGGTATGTCATTCAGAACGAAATGCTTGCACTTGCACCGTTACATGAGGACAAAAATGGTGTCTTTGAAACAGTTATTCTAACATTCAAGTTTTTACATATTCGTGCAGCAAAGAGCTGCAACTTGTCTCAGTTTCCACAATTATCCTCTACAGATATAGTAAATATGAAAAGTTTACTGTTTACAGTACAGAAGAGTACCTACAGAATACGAAGTCCAGACGAATTTGATACAAAAGATATCACATTACGTTGTGAACATGAATGTGAACCTCCGAGGGTCCAAATTCAATAGTAAGTGCCAGAATCAAATAGTAAGTGTCTAACTTTTCCTTCCAAGACAATTTCGAAAGGTCTTCCAGATTTTGCGCCTGGCCACAAAACCCGCTGCACGCGGTGTGTATATACATATGCTTTGCGGGAATGCTGCACAAGTCTCTAATTTGGGGAAACCGAAGCCCGTAAATCCTGAGCCCATTTGTCCATGCATGGCAGTCGTATCAGCTTGCGATCCGCCAAACGCCATTGAGAACGATACAATAATCCTTGGCAGCGTGTATTAGTCGGAAACGTAAAAACGATAATCATAAAAAAATGCTACCATTTACATTACTACTTAAATCTAGGTATATAACTCTTGTATAACTTACACCTCATTTAATATTGCTACCGGGAAAATATCATTACATACTTGTTAACCGAGTATTCGGTGCTCGATACTTTGACGAAAATAAGTTGAATGCCAATCACTTCATTAAGCGATGCAATAACGATTTCCAATACTGTATAGTAACCATAACCAGCCACGAGTCCCTAGAAAATTACTTGACAAAAAACATAATTTTAATACACATTATACTGTATTTCCAAGATATTTTCATCAGAATGCTCCGTAATTAAAATTCTCAATTGTCAATTCTCTGTAATTATTGACCTGCTACCTTTGAATATTAAATCTCCCGACGGAACACCCCGTACCTCGCAGGTAATCATGTCAATCACCACCGATAGCTAAAGCTTATATTTCCATTTCCACTCTTTCCATACTCGAACAAACATGCCTACACGTAACTTCGTAAAATCACTCTCCACGAGTACTCTCGTCGAAGGTACGCCTTCCTTAAACCATACTGACAACAAGATTCTCAATACTTCTTCCAATTTTCGCCAACAACGTTGAATTTTCGAAGATAACCACCTAGGTCGTATAAATGGTCCCCAAGACGCCAAACGCGGCAGATAAGAACCGAAGGTGCACGCACTCCGAGAAAGCCCGTGGACGGGGGCAGCAGAGAAGAGATTTACATTTCGTTATTGGTCGATATGTGGGATGACGAGCGATTAGATTTGTCTCGTATCGACTGCAATCGTATGTCTACGGAAGCAATCCGGCCGACTGCTATCCAGCAAATTGGGTTTCCCGTACGAAGCTTGAGGGGTTGCTACGGGATGCGAAGGAACCGGCGGCCTGCACACCGAGATTGGATGCCGACGAAATTGCTCGTGGGAAACCTGCTGCCCCACCTAAGCCCAGGTTGCATACTTTCGCCTAACGCCGCTATCCGATTGCCAACTTTGCTCCAGGGACATCGGAAGGCGATACATTTCGAAAGAACGTGTCTAAACGGCCTGGACTCGGGCTGGATTAAATTCCTATCGATCGGAACCGTCGACACGCAACCTGAATAACGCCGTTAACGAAACGTTCCTTTAATCAGCGTCAGATGCAAGGTCGATATAGCTTCATCGCTACGTCTCACTTTGCGCTATTGCGCTGAGATTTCTCTGTTTCTCTTAATGCGATAGATTCTTTTTATTATTTCTCTCTACGAAAGAACGCCCGGGGTGTGGGGTTAAATTTTGGCAGTGCAGTTAAATTTTGGGCGAAAGAAATTGAGAAAGTTTTAAACACAGTGTGAGTTGTCATATGGAATTAATTTTAGAATTGTCTCAACTCCTTTAAATTAAAATATTTTACGCTATTTCGCGGAAAAGGTGGCAGACGTTTATTACCTTAAGATCGCCAAAACTCCAAAGCTACCTTTAAGTGTCGCATCCTCCTGAAATGGCCCACAGATATGGACGTTTAGGAAACGCGTGGAAGCCAGGAACTCTCTCCTGGCATGTTGGCGGAAAACAAAGCTGTCCTGGACAAGTAGGGGCCAGTATGGGAGTGATCGATCTTTGCCACAAGACAAGGATGCATCCCTAAGCTGTTCTTATTAGCGAGAGGAAAGCACCATCTCAAGAGAGAGCACAAAGCCATTATTACGACAGTATTACTTTGTAAAATACGTTTTTAATCAAGTACAATTATTTTTAATACCATCACAAGGACCTATTTATCAAACACCGAAGTGTTTTCTGCGAAGAACGTATCCAGGCGAAGGAATTATTATCATTTGTTCCTGGAAAAATGTAGACAACGCGTATTTTCAGTAAATTGAACTTCGAGGGCAAGCTTAATATTTATAACTTCGACAGTTTGTTTAGTTGTCAATTAACGTCCCCTTCGAGTGGACTGTGGAGCTCCCGAGAGCATAAGAACGTCAAAGAGCTACTTTGTTTGACGATCATTTTTATCCTCTGTGACAATGTTCGTTACTTTTCATGAATTATTAGATATTCAGCGGGGTGGGGTTTGATTCTCCTTTTGAGAATCCTTTTACGGTCCAACACAATATTCGTACACACGTAAAATCGTATTTAATGAGGTACAGATTTCTGAAAATCCGCTGAATTTATAGGCGTTACTGGAAGACGCATGTAATGATGTTAAAGAAAGAATTTGAGAACATTGAACTAAATGCAAGAAGTGGTCCCTCCTCGCCACTACCAAGCACCCACTTCACGGAAATGATGAAAATTATTGTCCTAAATGTTTCGTAACCTCCAATCTCTGCATAATATTGAAGAGTAAACAGAAATGCATTCGATGAAATTCCAGGAACAAACGGTCGTATTATTAACATCCCCTAGGAGTGCATGACGACATTTTCACACGGTGATAAGCGATTAAAATTATTAAACATAATCGACGCCATAAGCTATAATTAGTAATCAATAACGATAATTATCAACACGTCCTGGGGGTCTTTATACCCGTCTGCAGAATGTTCCTCAACAACGTAATCCTCTGAGATGGTAGTTTCCGCAGAACACTTTGCTAGAAATCGCCAATGTATGGTACTAAAGTACGTAATTAGTATTCTACTATTATCGGGAGCCAAGGTTCTTGTCTGTGCAACGAAAATCTGGTGTGCTTCAGTCCCAAGGATGCACGGTGATATTCTAACTTTATATCGTGTAAATTCAAGTTAAACGAATTATTTCAACATTCTCACGAAGGACAATAACGCACGGTGCTACTAATCGGAACAAAAACTACAGTTGGTCCTTTTTCAGTGGCCTTTTAGGGTTTGCCAGTGTGTTTTTCTGAACAAAAACGAGCTCCGCCGTACAGCTTTGAAGGATGAAAAGGGGGACAGCGCAACTGAATCGTCAAATCGTATGGTAAGAATAACCCCTTGCCCTTAATAGCCTTGAATGGCTACATAGTTGACTTTGTTCTGACTATACCTGTTTGCAATGCACCTGGGATTGTGCATCGCAATGATGTCCATTGGAGATTCAAAGGTCCGTCGCTGAACATGAAGCCGGCCATTTTTCTGAGAAACCGCCCAAGCCTGAATACGCTTCATGCATTCTTTCTGTTTCTGTTGTTCTACGCTGAACACGATTTTAGAGTATAATTAAAAAAGAGTTTTATTAAGCTCAGGAATCTTTATGGCTCTTTTCACGCGAGACACTGCTGTGACTCACGATTGGAATACCTACTAATGGCGAGGTTCAACATAGGTACTGCTTAAAAGAACTGATTCTAACTCTCCAGAACATTATGACTTAATCGTATGAGACTCAAATCAACGCCCAAGGAGTCCGTTATAATCAGAAACTTCCAACCGGAGATGGTAACTCAGATATCCGCTACCTAAATTACTGCCTAAAACTCATTACTCGCTGCTTAGAGTCCACTAGACACACTTCGCTGCCTAGAGAACTATTCGGAGCTGTAACTCGGAGAACAGATTGGAACTTGCCTCTCCTCCATCCAGCGTACTGCTATCTGGCGCACTGTATCACTCGTGGCCCTGCACGTATCTTTCTGGCGCAATGTGCGTGATCTTAATTACAGCAGTGTCGAGAAAATGAGTTTTCATAGGTTTTCATTTATAAATACGTATACAGAGCAAGCAAAGCAACTACTTCGGTAGGAAAATTTGGAACATGTAGCTGGGTACACTCATTCAACGAAGAATCATTGATGCAAGTGCAGTGGTAGAGAATAAACTTCGTCGAAGGAGCGAAGCATCGAAGATATGAAAAAGAGGAGACAGAAGATAATCACAGAGACCAAAAACGCGAACGTCGAAGAATAAGTAACAGGGATATTAGTCGACCAATTCACTGAATAAAATGACTGAAGAAAAGAGAAATAGACGTTATCGAATATTAACGGTTGCCTGCATTATCGATAGACTCCCTTGTTTATCTCCATATTCTCGGTTCCCGTTTACTTATGGGGCGCTGAAGTGTCGATCCTACGAAACATCCAGCGGCTTCCTTCTTCGTGGCGCCTAGTTCAACAGCCTGGATAATTTCTTTCCTGTTCCTCCTTGATCGATGTTAGGTCTTCCCCGCGTTTCCATTGATCTCCATGGGGTACTTTTGTTCGCTCGAAGAAAGGGCATAACCCCCTTTGCTTGAACTAAAAAAACAGCGACAAAAAGGGGGAGATTTACCCTCGCCAGTCGAACCTTCGCAAAGAACAAAAAGGTACCGGTCAAGAACGAAAAAGGTGATCTTTATAAGCCTCTGACAATGCTACCTACTCGGGCTTGTAATTATAACACCTTTGCCTCTACGTAGGGTAGCGTAAAAATTGGCCTTATCTGGCGTTTGGAAATCTATCGATTGATCATCAGCTTCTTCGTTAGATGAGAATAGCAGTGTCTCTAGCTTACAAAAGCACACATCTTTATCGCAGTGTTCACAACACACGATGCACCTCTGAACAATCAATTCCAACTTACTCCTAAAATCTATGAGGCTATAATTTCATGTTAGTTTTGCAGAATTTTTAAAATACTCATAATTATTTATCTGATACTCCAGCTCTCGCATATCTTATACAATGTACCTACTAATGCACTGTGCAATTCCCTGGCAACTGCCTCGGAGAGTCAACCGACTAGCTAGAAACCGTCTCAAACGTCCTTGTTTCAGAAGGTATTATTTTTATATGGCTATAAATGTTTTGTGTCCCACATACAAAGGGTTTGTTAAAGGTACACTCTTCCGTGATGCGTTCAGTGTAAAACAAAATACTGTTGCGAGCTGGCAAGATTAGATGTAAGGGGTATTTTTAGTGGAACAAATACATCTAGCGAACTTGTAAAAGCTGCGAGGGTTCAAGATGCCAGTTAGGAGCATCAACAGTTGAGAGATTAATTCAACATAATTTCTGGGTATCAATGGTACTTTTAAATCCTCGGTGTGTGTACACCAAACTGAGCGAGCATTTTGGGCCTGCAGACCCCTATAGTGACGAAAGACACATCTGCCAGCATTTACCCTCGAGGATATCGGTTCACAGACCACTTCACTGACGATGAATAGAGGACCTTCTACGAACACAAGTTAACGCAGATCCATGACAAATCTGTGTAGGTCTAGGGGGAAGATGGGAATATCAGAAACAGCTGCATGGAATCGTCTCATGGAGAAGCAGAGGAAACTCAACAAATTGGTATCCCAGGAACTCTCACCATAATAAGTGAACATGGTGGTGGAAGGATTTGCTCTTTCTTAATAATCAATAAGTTGCGTTATTGTACAGTAAAAATATTTGACGGCCCCATCAGTGACTGTTGGCTAATGAATCATAACATCAACTTTCTAATCTCAACTTGTTCACTTAAAGCTACTAAAGGATCAAATAACTACATCATATATTTATATACAATGCTGCAACGTGTTCAAGGAAAGCATTTCGCTGTTATCAATCGAAAAGCTCTTCTACGAGACACGGCAAGATATTACACTGCAGAAATCACATGGCAGACAGTTGTGAATTTTGGGTTACAAGTTCTTCCTCATCCACCATGCTCTCCATATACATATGCAAATGTTTTACCTTTTTCCGAGAACTCGATCATCTTATGCAGCCCCAAATGTTTAACACTCAAATAGATTTAATAAATGCACTACTGATACTTCTTTCATTAAAATAGAGAAATCTTACGAAACTAGCATCTACGATAGGCATTGAGAAACTATGGTTAACTGCAATATAGGCTACTTTGGCGAATAAAATAACATAAATTAATCAATTCTGTCACACCTAATAACTACCAACACGAATACGAAAGGTAACGAAATTTTATTTATATTTCTAATAAAGACGTAGCAATATTTATACTTTATTAGCCACACAACTTGAACGTGCGACAATGAGTGATCGCAAGAATGCAGGTACATGAAAAAAAGAATTCATCGAACGTGTACAGGCAGATTGAAAGATTGGATTAGCAGATGATTGGGGCAGCAATTGAAGAGCTGGATGAAATAGGGGCATTCGGAGAGCGAATTTATTGATTCAATTTCGTCGTAACCCTGCCGCCCGCCCTTCTATTTTAACTGCCGACAGATGGCACGTTGATGCTGTCAAGTTTTCGAGTTTAGTCTCACCACAGTTTAGCATAATCGATGTGCAGTCGCGACCGTCGTCGAGCAGGGGGGGCCGTTCGTTTTAATCGGTAACCGTTAGAGTCTGTTTATAGTCAACGTTAAAGCGATTGTTGCCTGACACGGTTGAAAGAACTGTCTAATCGAGCATGAATATATTAAGAATAATGATGATGCCTGCGAATTAAATAACTTAGTAATGAAAAGAAACACGGAAAGAATCGTCTTGCCAGTTGAGATTGAGTATACACCGTGCAATTTTCGTTGGGAAAATTTTTGTGTAACCCCCTCAGTTTCAAATAGTTAGATGGCAATAAACTATTCTTCAAAGACTCTTTTTAGTCCTTCACATATGCATCATAAGATAACATTCATGTACTTAATAATACAGTCCTGACACAAGAATTTCTCAATCAAATATCAATTATTAATACATCTTGTAATAGTGATAGGCAACGACAAAAAATTCTAACTCCAAATTTTATTATAATGACCTGAATGTCTATTCACATTTACACGTTGCCCTATGTAGATTTTGCCAAAGTAACAATCTAAAACATTTTATCTGAAAGTAGATATGCAAAAGCGTATCGGTAACTTTATTTTGAGCATTTGGACGTGATTGTGCGAATAAGCTGATAGAAACTTAAAATTTTAATACACTTTCGTAGACAAAGGAGGAAAGCGAAGAGACGCTAACTCAAGACGTAATGCAATAAAAAAAAAACGATCCCCTTCTAACTGTTGCAACTAAAAGTGCCGCAAGCGAGAAAGTCAATTAACACAGGCGAACGTTCTCGTCTATCCGACGTGACTTAAATTTACATGCCACACTTCCTTTACCTTCGAACTTCTCATTCCCGATTCCCTGCTTCAATTCTTCCCTAATTCAATTTTTCTACAAGGGGATCGTCAAAAGTACGTAACGAATAATACTTCTCCCTTTCGCTATTGCCTGTAAATTCATTCCATTTGGCCCCGCTCCCCCCCTCCCACCTTGTGCTCTTACTTCGCCAGCCGTTCTTTCTATTTTCAGTCTTCGATATCGACTGGCTTATCAACTTCTTTTTCGTTATTTTAGCCCGGCCTGCCAGCCGCACTCGTTTCTCGTAAATCATGAAAAACGCGCGCGAATGGTAACGCAATTTCACGGACGATAGGGAAATCGAGTTCCTACCGTTCTGCATTTTATACATCTACACGCGAATGGACCACGTAGCGGCCATTGGTGTTTAAAAGAAAACGTAGTAACTGTTATTATTTTGAAAAAAAAACTCTGTGTATATGAACATTGAAAGGAAGCTTGCAGTTCTTCTTAATTATTAGCTTGTATTGGATTTTTGTAAAATTACATAAAGACAATAGTTCCAATGGAAGTGTTATTGGGTGCTTGATTTTGTAGTAAAACTGTTAATTAGCTTGCTAGAGGTTTGAAATGATACTTATCTATCTACATGTTACAGTAACACGGATTGATTCCTAGCAAACTTTAGCTTGGTATTGACAAGGTCTATTGGGTTCCATTAGTTAAAATATTCAGTGCTTGCACTTCCTACGATTCCAGATCATTGAGAAACATCAGAATGATACGTAAATATTGTTCGATAATACCAACTCCCGTCGGGTTTAATACACACACCTCAGACACCTATTATAGGATTTATTTGCATTGCTTATTGCATAAAATATCAGTCATATGACGTAAAATACAAGTTTCCATTTAATGTGATCTTTTTGCTCCTGCTCTTGAAGTTATTCTAATTTATGTTGAATGTTCAACTTACTATGCTGGAAGTGTAGCTTGAAAGAGTATAAACGTTCACGTTTTATACAGTGCCGAAAAAATCTAAGCCTTTGGAAGCTAAAATCAATCTTTCCGACGTTTTCACGTCGTCTACAAAAGTTTGTTTCTACGTTTCAAGAGATATTTAATGTGTTTTGTTCTTCTTCTTGTCTGACATGCATTTTCTATTAGTTATCGTAAGTCCACTGTATTATTTATTATTGGCGAGTACACTAAATTCTTCACATATCCCTGCAAAAAAAAAATTCAGAGGATCTAAGGCAAGAAATATCGGAGGTCTTTTTACTGGACATCCTCGTCATATCTTTCACCGAAGGTTGAATTTAAATGTGGTCTCACATTAATTGGAAAATGTGGTGGAGCCTCATCATGCTAACCCCACATGGATAATCTCCCTCGATACGACATCATCATCTAAGACTAAGACCTGAAGTAAATCATTCCATAAAACGTTATAGCAACTTGCAAACTGGTCCTAGAAGTTGGTCTGCTAAAATTCTTCTGGTCAATTCTGTTTGCCTTGAATATATTGCTAATAAGAGACTCATATTAACTCCTTCAATCTATTAGCAATTAGCAAGCAAATAGTTGGTGAAAACCTTGATGGGTTCTAAAACCCATAATTGATGACTTTAGAATTTAAGGTTTTGGCCCCAGGTTTTTTTACATTTCCGACCACTGTGTGCTGGTAAACACGAAAGCACGTTTTACATCGGAAGGATTGATTGCAAGACCTATGTTAATTAAGCATTTTTGACTCCTATTGACGATCTTAAGTTGGGTTGGAAAGCAGCCTTTAGACTGAACCATGAAGTTTCCCTAAAGTCCCTGAAGACTCTTTTTTTCAACACCTTGTGTAGCACACACAGCATCAAGTACGTCGGCTGCTTCCCAATAATGTGTCGCAGGTAAGAAAGAGATAGTGGGTGAATAGAATCCTCAACTACTAATTCACATTTTTAAGGAAAAATTGCATATAGTAGCAATAATCGTCCATGAAAGGAAATTCTTCTCTCGCCAGGCACGCGGAGGCTGCGTTATTGATTTTCCGTAGGCGCGTGCGGTTTTCCACGCTCACCGGCCCTGACTCGCTTTCAAACGGCACGCAATTACAAACTGTTTCGACGGTTCGCCACACGATACATCGATTAGTGTGACACAAACTTGAAAGAACGATCGCTTAATCACGCGGCGACCGAATCGTAATCGTTGCTGGAGTCAAACGTTTCCAGATTTATCGCGACAAAATTGTGCAACTAACGTGCACTAAATATCCGTTACATCAACCATTTGCGATAAGAGTCACACAATTCGATATGGATGCATTTCACGACACAGACGTCCTAAAACAAGTTGTCAAGCCTTTGTTGTAGAAGCGCGGATGGATAAAATAATGTGGTAGATGTTTATTATCTATGTACATTTGACGAAAAAAAATAAGGCTGTCATTTGTGTCACTTCACGTTAACGCATTGTTAATTGACTGTTTTCAAGATTGTCTAATCTCTGTGGCTGGCAATTATTTACTAATTCACATGCATTTAAAGAAAAATGAGTGATTCCATCGATACTTTGTTTATCAAGATGGAATTTAACACTAGTCATTCTGAAATATTCTAATATGTTTTTAATGCGTGATATGCTGTGCTAGAATGGAGAAGTGAACAATCGTGTACAGTAATTAATTTAGCGAACTGTATGTGGGTCAAAATGGTTCGTGAGCAGGTAACATTTGGCTAGCAATTTAACAGAATTGAATTATAGTCCAATATGAAGAAGACTTTCCCGGTTTATTTTTGTCAATACCGTATGGAACACTTTTAAGCAATTAGCCATTTAGCAGTGCGACTTGTACAAATTGCAGTCGAACTTGAACAAATTTTAATGCCTCAAATATTGCTTTTTCAAAATCTAAATTAAGCATTCTTTAGTATACGATAATGAAAAATTACGAAATACAACAATTTCAAAGAATTGGAAAATGAAGGCAATAAAAGACTCGAAAATCAGGAAGCACTCGCAAAAAACCCACAGAAATTCCAAGTCGACGTACATTAAAAACGTGCAGTGAAAGAAAAAAGCAAAGTGAAACAGTATCGATCTATACACTCCAACTCTATCGCAGGTATATTACAGTGGATGTGACTACGCGCATCGCGAGGCAGGTACATACAAATAAAAAGGACGAATTCGAGGAGTAAAAGGGAAACAAAAATTTAATTAAATGCCCACTGTCCGTGGCGTGCAATCCTTCCCCATCGTATCGCGAAATCGAATCACTCATCGATCCCGATCGCCTGGCTGCCTGCACCTCTCACCGATGTTTTTCCGCATTTCGGAAATCGTTTTATCTGTATGGTACGTAGATCAGGTACGTATGCAGCAGCGATAATTCGAGTTTATGGTCGTTTCAAAAGATCCCAACGTCCAATATTACAAACTGAATATTCGATTTTATTTCAAAAGCAGAAGCTTGTCACGTAGCAGCGTAGCATTTCAGTAAAATGCAGCATCGAGAATAGATTTGGAAATATAATTTGTACATTGCAATTATATTACTCTTTAAGGATTTTGTGTATTAATTATCTGTAGAATAATTAGGTATGGTGAAAATAAACGAAGTGATGAATAAGAAACGACGTGGTTTGGCTACTAAGACAATGTTCACTGTATTGTTTATAGAAATTATAATAATTTATCTACATCGATATGGTCTTAAGAGGGTGTTCTACTATGCCATGCGATTTTTTCAACTGTTTCCAAGAATTTGTTTTTATGGACTTAATAAAAGATTTTTTGGTTAAAAATATGAAATAAATATGGCGTGATTCTGGTCGTTCTGTTCATCCAAAATAAAAACCAAAAAGATTCTTAAATTATTCAGGCATGACTATCGGTGTTAGCAGACTGGGATTGAAATTTCCAAAATTCTTATAATGGCTGGAATTTGAACATTAAGTGTAGACTTTCGCGATTTTTCTTCGTCTTTTTCAAGCTATAAAATTACAAAAAAAAATAGAAAATAAGATTTTGGTCAAATTCTGCTAGGGACGATAGCGACACATCTGCTGAAAATGTGTGCACAAGATGGGCCAAATTGATCATGTAGAATTTGAGATATCGTGGCAACCATTTTCTAAAACACCGTTTTGAGAAAAACGCGTTTAAAATTTTACAAAGAATTCTAGTAAAGAAAATTCTAGTTACACTTAATCTGTCACGTCTGGTCCGTAATAAAAATCTTTCATTAAGCCCATAAAAAAAATTCTGGACAAAGTTTGAAAAACAGCATGTCACACTAAAATACTCCCTTAAGTTCCTCTTGTTCGATAATGGGGACGATTAAGACATTAACACCACCCATATCCTTTCATTATGCTTAAAAGCCTCCCTCCGCATTTATTTTCAAGATCATAGCTCTGATGGCATATGAAATTTTCTTCAAGGAATTACATTTCTCTTTACACAATACAAGTATAAGTATTCCTCTTTTTCTAAAGGCTCCATCAATTTTATAAAGATCGCCAACTCCATTACGGACGGAATGGATCATAATTTTCATTCACTCATTTTCCAAGCCATCAACGATCAGACGTTTGCTGCATCAAAGAAAGAATTTCAAAGGAGAACTCGTCTATTCATAATGCTTGTCTGCGGTCTTCAATTGTAAAATTCACATAGTGTTGGTTAATCGTTTTACCTTCTATGTATATTACACTAACAAAGAGAGATTCCTAGATGTCCACCTCCGATTGCTTTGATTTTTAGATATGTTTTAGAGTACCGAAAAATAAGATCAGTCATCGTTAAAAATAAAAAAGTTACCGTTATTAGGGGGCAAACTACCCCCTGGGCTTGAAACGTGTAAAAAAATTCTTCAAAATCCTTAGACATAAATTATTTTATGACGTCACATCAGTGGTTTTATGACCTCCCATCGCCACTGACAATGAGGGGTGAACCACCCCCCCCCCTGGGTAGTTTACCCTCTAATAACGGTGACTGACGACAAAAACATCATCCATACAGTAAGTTATGACGCAAATTAAATGTATATCAAGTTTTATTTAACAAAATAAATTTTATACCCCTTATGAACTTTGAGGAGTGGATTAACCAATAAATATGAAAACGGGTTGCTATAAAAAACACGTGTATCTTATTTTTCGGTCCTCTAAAACATATCCAAAAACTAAAGCTATCGGAGGCGGACACCTGGGAACCTCGCCATGTAATTATGAATTTGCTATTTCAGCACATCCTTTTAGGTTTGCAACAACCAACTGATCTTTCATCATGCTCACGAATATTTGATGCGTTCTAATTGCACCAGTGTCCCTAGCAATTCCGGAGGTCGCCTGGCGATTTCACATTTACCTTGTTATCATTAACATATTCTGCTTTAATGTGGTGATTTTTAGTCGTCCAGTTCGTGCCCTGTCCGTCATTATACGGATTTGTCTCCAGCGCATAATGTAACCGTTTTTAGTGAGGTAGGTACTTGAACTCCTTAACCATTTGTCTCTCTCTGAATATCTTTCATTCATTATACAACACTGCCCACACTGGCCAATTGTTAAAACCTGGCCTTTTGCTGTATTAATAACGATTTTTTACAATTACATCGAGTACATTATGCTTTCCACGGTCTGTAAATTTAATAAGCGGCGTTTTATTTTGGCATGCTTCAAATTTTATTCATCAAGTAGCTAATATTATACAGATAAATTTTAAAACTCTGGCAAAGAGATGGCTGACTTATCGTATACTTCAACTACTTACGCTCGGAATAAATTTGACGATTAATAATTTGTAATTGTTGATTAATAATTAATAATTTTAAGCCTCTCTCTCTCTCTCTCTCTCTCTCTTGTCGCGGCTTTCACAGCTGTCAAAAAAATGTGGCTCGTAATAAAATTGTGCTTTACATTCATAAAACAGTGAAACGTGGTCACGTTCTATGTCCTCTTAGCCGCCTTCCGTATGAGCAACGATCTGCTTCCAAACCATTTCAAGGTAACGTGAGCATATAACACCGCGTATGAGGGAAACCGATTTGCTTTCGAGGATAAACGCAAGATCTCGCCCAAATTTGGAAGAAGATGAAGCGCTGTAAGTTGCGACCAGACCCGGAAAGTCTTCGCACAGAGATAGCGATCAACAATAGAAAGAGGGGCTCCAATTATCTGGACAAAGGCGACACGTATCCTTTGTTAGCGAATCGTGTTATCGAGCCTCAACAGACTTCGAGGGCTCGCGACTCGCAATTCAAAGCGAGACGCTTAAACCTTATCGGTGCGAATATCTCAAATTGGATAATTGAGAATGCTACGATTGCGCTTCAAACGCTTTTGGACCGAGAGGGACATTAACGATACCCCGTTTGAGGAGAAAAGAGCTGACTTTACGGGATCGTAAACGGTTACGGAGTTCCTTTCTTGTATTAGTAAAATGCTTTACAGCCTAAATGCTTCACAGGATATTGATATTTCCAGGAGATATTATATTTGAAGAATTTGCCATCAATTAGGATTTATATAAGAAGGATTCAACGATTGGACTGCGAATGGCTTGAACGCACGTGGGATGCAGGATAAGTTTTGACCCACAATTTCATTCACGCACGTCTTAGAATAAATCTTAACTTCGATTGTAAAATCTAGAATGAGAGGATTCTAAATCTTAGAATGATTCTTGTCAGTAGTAACACTATTAATAAGTAATATCTGTTAAAAAATTATGGAGGCAGAGACCAGGTGATAATAACAAGATTCAGATGTGAAAATGAAGAAGGAGGGAACAGATAGCAGAGGATCGGATGAGGAAAATAAATATAGGAAATTTAATGAAAAATTGAAAACATTACAGTGTTTACCAGAAGAATGCTAGAACACAAATGGAGCAAATGATAGGCTGGCAAACAAGGAATTTTTAAAGGGTAATGGGCAAGGACATGTTTGATGAATATCATAGATGCATGAAAAATAAGAGAAGGCAGAAAATAAAAAAAAGAAGGTATTTATTAATATAGTGTAATAATACTGTGCACTGTATTCACACAACATGTGTAAACATCGATTTCTATCGCCATGAGCCAAATAATAAACGTTCACTACTAAGAATAATAAGCAGCACATGGAACCAAACGTAACCTGTATCTGCCACACGAGTGTTAATGTCGTTTACCGACACATTTTCAACACATTGGAATATCACATAATAGTAGCATTAATTCCAGAACTGATAATTTTCTGTATTTATTTATTTATTTATTTAGATAGATAACATTTAAATCTATACTATATCGGTGTATGCGGGAGGCATTTCCAAATCCGACCATATTTTCTGGCTTTATCTCGTGCGGTCGTTGCGTGGACAGGTAGAAAACGAACGCGGGATGGTAGGTAAGCCGAAAGTTTATGGTTCTTGGTAACCATGCGATACAAATCGCAATTTTTGCTACACCGCAGACCATACTTAATGATTTCACGAGAAATAGCATTTCCTATCCTTACTTATCCGAATATTCGACTAATAACAGAGAAATATTTTTCTAACCTAAGGGTAGGTTTCTCACGCGACGAATGACTAACCTTACACGTACATAAAACAGGAAATATGGAATTTACAAATTTCATTTATATTGCGAATGTCATGACGAATTTATACAATTTGGTTTGCACTGCTCGACAAACAAGAATAATAATATGATGGAAATTAAGTAAATTAGTTAATTGTATTTTAAAATGAAGGTGAATCAAACGAAAATTGAAACTGAAATTAGAGATGAGCTAAAGGTGAAATGCATTTGAATCATGGACATCGTTATAAATTTGGATAATATACACTGTTTGATGAGCACGTGTAATAATAGGATGAAAATGAAATAAATTACATGGTCCCTTGTAAAAACAGAATTCTATTTCGGTTTCCATGATTCCGATATGCAAGGGATTGAAGGATTGAATCCACCCCATAGAAAGTGTACCTACGTAATGTCTCTCCCCTACGCGATAATATACTGACAATGATAGATCTGTTCAAACGATGTCGTTCATCTTTCTTATACAGATAACTGTCAAACATTAAACGTTTCATACCTCAGATTCTAAAATTTGATTTGAGTTTCTAAAATCTATTACTGAATAGAATAAAATCTATTACTCTAAAACAATCTATTTTCATTTAAATATTTGTAAGGCGTTCAAGTATTGCACGTATACTCGTACCTACTGTGAGCCTCAGAAACTTCGAAAATCAAATATTTGTAACAAATTCCGACCTTATTTCAGGCCACACGGGCTCTCATTCAAAACCACTGTAAAATTCAGACTTCACTAATTTAAGAGAATGAGGCCTATGAAATAATTAAAAGTGTTTATGGAAGCTTGATGCAATCGGACGTGTATTAATTATCCATTAGTCGCGTACATAAACAATGTAAGTTGTTTAGTATGTACAAGTCAACGCCTATTTGAGACACAGAGATATATCAGACACTAAACGCTGTCTATATTTGATATCGGTAAGCGCCACTCGAGTTCAATTACTTCATCGTGTGACCAACCCAATGGGATTCCTGATTTGAAATTAAACGGACAGTGGGTCGTGTACATGTAAGCCCGAGCAATTGTTCGTGGTAAACAATTGGTTGTAGGTACCCTCAATCATTAGATAATTTAAACCGTTGAATTCTTTCCAAATATCTTCACCTTTATCAACAATCTACTTTACTAATGTACATAAAGAGTTTATAAATGGTTGTCAAAATATAATTTCAATTAATTACATTACATGCATAATTAAAGATGTTATATATAACGGCACCTTGAGAAATATAGTTATTATTTCATTTCAAAGGAATTACAACCAATTACTCTCGTTTCGTTCATTCTGAGGTTTAATGTTGCATCATCCATTAAAAAAAAAATAGTATCCACGATTCTAAGACCCTTCAGCGCAATATGTTTTGGTAACTTAAATCATTTGCTTCCAAAACCAATGGGGTAGTAGATGCTGATAAACGCTTATGAACAAATATGTGAATGTACAAAGTTTGTTCCTTCAAATGGCAGGTTTTGAATGGTAACTTCGCATAATGGCTTCAACCTGCGTCACAGACGCGGAAACTGTCGGGGGAAAAATCCTTTTTCAATATTTTTCGGGCAACGTCACTCCCATGGCTATTGTACGTTCTCCAAATTAACGAGTCGGACATTTTGGGAACAATATCCGTCTCGCGTCGCGGCCCCCGAGAGACTACATTTATCTCGCGGGCGAAACTTCCCACATTAATTTCGCCTCCCCCCCCCCTCTACCCCCCTCCCCCCAACCGACTTTTGTCAGCTTTCGCGTAGCCGCCTCCTTTGTCAGGGACATTAACGAAAATGCAAGTTATAACGGGGTCGGTAATAAGGGCGGTCAAATTTCGTTTCCGGCCAACGACTTAAGCAGAGCGAAAGAAAAGGTAGGGAGGAGCCAATTTATCGCCGCACTGAATCGCAAGGAGGGACAGGATGAGAAAGTGAATAATAGGAGCAAGAAAGCGAGAGACACGGGAAGAAAGGAAATAAGTGACACAGGGGGGGGGGGGATAACGGAGCGAGGGAATAAAGAAACTAGGGAGAACAACATAGAAAATTGGGCGCAGTGTGCGGTAGGTTGTAGGGGTAGCTTCAATATAGTTTCTTAGGGAATTCTTAAAGAAATAAAAAATGCGGTATTTCTGAAAGAATTTGATAGTGCACTGGTTGAGAGCGCCATAGTATTAAAAAATTTGCTTGTGTTCATCTTACAGGTCTGTGTAATCGTGACTTCGAATGCAAAGCACAAAATGTTCAAAGTTCAAAGATTTTAATACTTTCTCACGTATTCCTCTTTTAAACAAAAACCAAATTCTTTATCCTGAACTATCTTCCTGTATTCTAATTTAATCTCAACGTTTTGGCTCTCACGTCGCACAGCTTTCATCAAAATTTAACCCTCTCCTCAATCTATTAGACTTAAGCTAGGCATAATAACAGCTAAGCTTCCATTTTACACCACTCTGTGCGCGTTCTTTTATACGGTGTAATAAAGGCGATACTATTATAACTTTCAAGATTCCCGAGCCTTTCAAGACTTTGTAAAAGCCGCAAGACTGTACAAGGCTACGAAACACAAGGCCCTGCAAAATGTTTTAAGATCTCTATAACTCCGGACATTTTTAATCGCTAGGGGTCTCGTGACTCGTGAGCCTAAATTCGCCAAAATTATTTCGCTCGGCCAATACGTCTTCGTGGGCCAAGGCACGCAAAGAGAAACGAGAAGCAGGACCCGTTTCGCCTGTGCAGCACGTACCGGAAATTTACAATGCCCTGGCGACTACGTCCACGACACCGCACACCGATAGCCGCCTATGCGACGCTGATATCTTCTGCAGCATGTGTGGCAATCGCCATATGGACGAGGAAAATTAACTTGTCCCGATCAGCTCCCTCGACAACGTGCTTCCTCGCCTTTCCCGTATACGCTGTGACACTTTGGGTCGCGATAATGGCCATTCGCGGAATATATTCCATGTAATACGTGGCTGCACGAATTATCTTGCGAAAGCTCCATGCACGCGATGAGCAGAGGAAACTGTAATCAGTTTCCTCGGTCTTCAAGGAATTGGGGATTTATTTTTAGACCTTTGTCAAACTTGATCATAGGACACTGGATACCGGTGAAGAAAGTGATTTCAAATTCATGATTAATAGTGTGTATGAATATGTTAACCCTGAAAGTATTATTCATAGACACTTGGACATATAGAAAGTGAGGAGTACCACTTTTGAAACGGAACATATTTGTTTCTCGTTGTTAAATACAATGGCAAACAAAAGAATTTTATTTTGACAAACAAAAGAATTTTATTTCTTCCCGTGACAAATAAAGCCAAGATAAATAAAGCTTAGAAAAATCTATTTTCAATATTTATAGAATCATATTTAATAATGTAAGTTGATGATTCTACGTGGAAAAATAAGTTGAAAGTGTGACATACAATTCTGTTACAAGGGGCTTTGTTCCCCAGATGAATGACTTCAAATATTTGTTAAGCACTTGTGTGCACTGAACTGAGCCTCGCTTTAACTGATTTCCCTATAGTATTTCCCTACAGATTAGCAAAGGTACGCAATAACAAAGACCTCTACCTTTCAGGAATTTTAATCCATTAGCTTAAAAGTTTTTAAAAATATTCAACATTCGAAATCAGCTTCGATGCAACTTAGTTTTTTAAATCCCTAATAACTTCCAGTCGTCCACGTGGAATATGTGCCATGGAAACGATCTAGTGAACTCCCCGAACCATATCAAAATAGTATAAAATGCCCAGCTCTTGTTTCATCCACTCGTTACAGTAATCGATACCGACTAACAAACAACAGGAAAGAAACGGTATGCCTCGCTTGTTCGGCTGTTCTTATTTCCTGTTTGTTCTGCCCACTTACGTGCACCCTCCTTCACGCCTCACTTAATTTACGGCTTCGCTGTACATCTCTTCCGTAGACTACCTAAAGCGTTTGTAACATCTCCCCCGGGTCTAGTCCTTGTGGGGAGGCCAGAAGCAAGGGATTTCTCGGTTACACTCAAGGATTTAAGTCGAGAACAAAGGATCTCTTCCAGGGGAAGAGAGTGCCGCCGGCATGGATTTCGATTACGAGATAGACGGGATTTACATCGCCCAGATAGTCCACGAACGGTCGAAGAACTTTTGAGCATTATCCCCGGACCATTAGACTTGCGGGCCGACTATCATAATGCTCGGAGAAAGAAAATTCAAATCGCAATGGACGCTAGGACCAACAAAATCGAACGGGAGACTTATTATGCAGGTTCTTGACTCTTGTTAGACTTAGAAACGGCTATCACGTAGTAGGGGCTCTTGCCCATCTTAGTAACGCTCTCAGTTAATAAATTATTGTGTTGAAAATCGAGCGTCGTTATTGAACCAGCGATTAACAATTACGCTCGAATCACAATCAATCTAATATAAGAAGCAATTAAAGCAGTTCAGCATACACTTAAATTATACGGGTCAGCAAAATTGAGTCATAAAAACTGTTTGAAAAATGAATACTGCTTTTATAGGAATTTGGGCTTCAAAATGAAAAAATATCCTCAGGTTTGCTCCATCGCGTACACATTTTTCATAACATGTTTTTGATGTTTTTATGTTCTAATATGCGATTGAGTGAAATTAGTAGTGGAATGTGAAATGTGTATTATATTTTTCGAATTCGGCACCCAAAAGTATATTAATCCTTCGTAGCCAAAGCTTCTTATAATCACAAATTGATCACATGGAGTTCAATGCACCCCAGCGTCATTTTTGAGTTACCATTTTGGATTTTTTTAATCTTTTAGCTTTTGAATGACAATTGCACATTCGTAATGCTCATGCAATCATACTCTAATAGTCCTTTTCTAGAAATGTAAATTTTGATATGATGAAATTGATAGTTGAAAAAATAGTTGTGGAAGAAACCGAACTTTTTGTTAAAATTTATCAAATTTTTATATCTCAATATCAAGGTCTAAACATTTACAGAAATATTGGCAAAAAAAGAAAATTGCCTAGGGTGCGATACACCCCATGTGGACCATCCACGGTTAAAAACAGCTAAAATATCGGGAAAAGTTCTTTCGTAGCAGAGCTGTGTTACCTACCCGTGTAGATTTAAAAATCAAGTTAAAAATCAGTAATATCGTCGGCGATAGTGCAAAACCGCGTATGAGCAGTGTTAAAACTGTCCCAAAAAAAAGTTCAGTCAAAGAAATCCCTTGAAATGGCTAAAATATTTTTTTCTACCTCCTGTAAAATCGATAAACTGCAGATCCACGGTATTTAGAAACTGCTCATACGAGGTTTTGCACTATCACCGACGATATGACTTCATACGTTCTTCTAAACTCCTGCTTATCAACGCTACCTCAATGCTCTTACCATTACGTTTCTTACAACCGATAAGCATCGATAAGTACTTCCGACAATCCGTAGATACTGGGTGAATTATCTCCCATTAAATCGAAGAACATTAAAATTAAACGCAATCTACATCGTAGCTCCTAACACCGCGTTCGAATAATCACACGGTACACTAAACTTAACGAGGATTTACAAAAACCCTACAAGTAAGGTCATCGATAGGAAGACGAATCAGCAATCTCGGCAACGCCGCGTTACCATTGAATCAGTACGAAAGGCGCGTTCGAAATAATCGTCTTGAAGTAGAAGGAAATTCCAAGTGCCCTCGGATAATTACGATACGACTCGTTCAATGGCGGGTCATTAAAATTTATTACCGAATGAGTCACAGCAATTTGTTCGCGCACAGAACGAGCCGCTAAACCGCGTCCCATTCGCTTCACGCTACACCGTTCCCGATTCCGTTTTTACGCTTGAGTCAAAAAATCCTGCACACCATGGGAGGATATTATCAAATTTTTTATCGTCCCGCGATTAAACGCAACGCGGAGGTATTCGCAGAAGTGCGCGCAACGAGCAGAATTTCTCGCTGCAGAGACGAAGGGACGAACGAATAAACCTGAAATTATTTCCATAAAAGTGGCAAGGCGTTGCCCATGGGACGATATAATCATCATGAATGAAAATACTGGCTGCTCGACGGATCTGAGTAACGGTGGCTCCGCACATGCGGTATCGGTATAGGTACCTAAGAATATTCAATAACCACGTTAACACCTGGAGTGGAGTAAAATTTGATCAAACACCGTCAGAAGTCTGCGAGGCCTGTCTTTCTGAGCGATCGCTTCTGCGGGGAAATTCTGTCCAGTTCACCTGCGTTTTAATTATACACAGCCACTAATGAAAATAGAAATTTCTGTATTTTAAATTAAACTATCGTGACAGCACTGCCAATAAATGCACGAGGATTTTCTGCTGAAAATAAGTCCAAACACGATTTTATTCGGACAATATTTAGTTATATGTTTATTGAAATCAGTTCTGAATTCCGCAAGAAAATTGTACTTACATTAAGCCGGGTCCACGTTTGTTACTGCACCTCGTTCTGTTACCGCGACCTATTACCTACTTAGCTAGCGGGTCATGGTAACAAGTGTAGACGATGTCGAACGATTCGACGATGCGGTAACGGAGCGAAGATGCGGTAATAAATGTGGACCCGGCTTAACGTGTAATTAAAAATAGTCCAAATGCGGTCGAGTTTGGACTCATTTTCAGCGGAAGAACCTCGCCAATCCATTAATAATACTCTCGCGAAGATCTAATAGAAAATATAGGAATTTTATTTTTCATTATTAGATGACTTATCGGAAGCTCGACTGTCACGCGATTGAAAAGGAAGCTCTCGGACACAACATTCGATGTTTTCTAGAAAATAATGACCTGAGATGACATCGAAATCGTGCCCAGAATGGAAATCCCACTTAAAAGTATTAAAACCGCTCGTACTTCGTTAAAATCAAACTACCACCCATCGCAAAGCACACGAATATTCGCTTGTTTTGAGCCACGTGAGCGATCCGCACTTGATAACGAACATTCATTTGCGCGACCGACGTTAGGGAAAATGGAGTGTAGTAACGAGACTATTTTTCAATTTATGAAAGCCTTGCAAGTAGAATAATCCATATGAAACCCTATACGGGTGATAATTGGAAAAATCTAGATGAAGTAACGGATGCATAGGGAAGATTGATTAACAGCATCGTTAAAGATGCTTCTGAAAATGAAAAGGCGCTGAATAAAATTGCGGAACATTTTGCCTCGTACGATGTTCATAAACCAATATTTTCCTTTCCTGCGCGAGGCATATAGAAAACAGAAATAACGAATATTGACGTTGAGGGACGGATATGTTGGGATTACGTTCGATAATCATCGTACGCAGATATTCGTGAAAATTAGCGAATATTCGTTAACGCATGTGTAGAAACGGCGTTAGTGAAGCCACTGTGATAGACGTGAACCCCGCCAAAAATTGAATACATATCCTGTGCTTATCGTAACAAATTGTAGTAAATTTTCATTTCATTTTGTGCCAATTTATAGAGGCGAAAGTCTAAATTAGATGAAAAGCGTTTCGTAAGTAATACCCGACGTTCATTATTTCTATTATTTACGAGAAATTTTAGTGCAACGATTTTTTAGTAACAATGATCAATTTCAAAAGTGGATAAAGAAAATATAAAAAAGATAGATAGAATTCCGCGAAAGATAGAATTTTCCATATTATTTTGCAAACGAATTTAATATCTACAATAAAAGGAGGCAATCGTTTTTTTTCGAAACTGAAGAATTTCTTTTTGAATTAAACTTTAAAAAAATATGCATTATAGATTACAGGCATTTTAAAAATGTTTCTTTTGTTTTGCAGCGATTTTGACGAAAGGAAATTCAGCGACTTGCTTGTGATTTCTACTTCAGAATATCTCTGATTTTGCACTGATCCCATAAAAGAAGTAAAATCATGAAAACGACAACTACGAAATAGCGATTTTTAAAAAAGTGCGTTAAAAGAAGATGAGGTTTTAGTTTCTTTTCATAAACAACAAGAGTTATTAGTAACTTCAATTCAGGTTCAAGCCGAAACTACACATTTCGTGAACATGCTCGAATTTGACTTAAATTGATTAGAACCTCGATTTTGAGTTACCACTGCAAAACAAAATAAATTGTTTTAAAAAGCCTCTTTAATAATCTATCTGTAGCATCATACATAATATATATCTGTACTAAACAAACTAATGTTAATAAACTTTGTATCAAAGAACAAGTCTCAGTTTCAATTTATTTCTCCAACAATTAATTAAAAAAAGAAATGCTTCATTTTAAACAAGAACGACTGCCCGCCCAGTACCCTTAAGTTTCTCTACAGAATAAAATTGCGCTGCAATCGTTCACAGAAGCCCACGAAACTCGTACTGCTAAATTTTGCCGGAGTTCGAATATTTATAAAACCCGCTGTACAGATTTGTACGCGTGAGCCATGGAAACGAATGGAACGACGAGGCTGCGCCGTGAGCGGTGCCCTCGTCTTACGATGCAGCTCCATTCGAGGTGCACGTTCGAATTCACGAGGATGCAAGTATGCATGCAATTAGATCGACGTCTAGCGAGAGTAATCGCAGAAGGAGGCGTCGACGTGCATGCACGGATCTGTACGCGTACACGTGTGCACGATACATCGAGCATGGAACCATGAAGGACGGAAGCATTTCTCATTCCCGTTATCGGTTTTCCACTCGTTCTCTATATTTTCCATTGCAACGTGTGGATAAAATAATCGCGTAGAAAGAAAGCGCTGCTACTGGTATATTACGTAACACGTCGAAGGAAAGTCGAGCGAACCCCAACACCGGTTGGTTAAACATTCGCTGCATCAAGCAAATCTTTGCACGAAAATTTAATGGACGAACCATGGAACATTCAATAACGCGCGTTTTCAACAGTTTTTAAAATCCTTGCTCGAATGAATAATTCGGCGAGCATTACTATGCCACGATAGGTACGGCATAGAGGAAAGAAAAGTTTCTTCAGTTGGATAAAGGTATTTATTAGTTGCGAGAACTTCGCGCAAACGTATTCGACATTTCTCCTGTTTCTCGCTTAAAGCTTTCGCGTATCAAAGAATATCGCGATCGCAGATCGCGCGTGTTATAAATTATAGCTAAATGGGATAACTTTCTCCCGTGATACGCAAGTTCCAACCGTGCTACAGAACGATAATACTTAAAGCAGCGGATACCTGAAATAAACGTCAGATCTTTGATAAAAGCTAGGCAAGTTTCTTGGAAACAGCTTAATAATAAAAATTAAGTTAGTGACTTCCCTCCCACACCTGAGAGCCAGGCGACTCTGAGCTCGCGAGCTGTAAAAGCACAGTGGACATTCCACAGTGGGGTATTTTCTTCGAAACTTCTACTCAGCGTTAACCGGCGATAAATCAGGCGTCGATTAACGAGCCATGGGTAACTTCGCGTGTCTCACCGTTTTGAACCCGCTCGAAGTAAAGATCTGGCGTGCTTCCAAGAGCTTTCCGATGCGCTTCTCGCTCGGGACGGTCTCGAACTTAGCAGGGCGATCGTCCATCGACACGATAACGGAAGCCCTGCGAGCCGGAAGCGTGACTTCGACTCTTTGTCCCAGAACACTGTTATCTACTATCTTAAGACTTTTTTGAGTCCGTTCTACGTCAGCGTGGGAGGGGAGAAGAAAACAGGAGAAGGATCGTATTTTTTTTTCCAGCGAAACCAAACGTCGCCTTCAACTTTCAACCGAAGTAAGGAGGATAACCACGGTGCAGATTTGAAAAGTAAGTTCATAATTTAATTTTAAGACCAGCAGTGCTCTTTTATTGCAATTTATCAATGGGGTGCCATACAAAAAAGGTTGGCAAACACTGCCCCAGTTTATGGTACTGCCAAATTGTTCATTAGATTTCAAAACATATTGACAATCACAAAACAATCTAGATTCTTTTTGCATCGATCAACTTCGACAAGAAATAATTTCGTATAAAATTAATGCTATCATTTTCGTTTTACTTTTTTCTTTGGAGAATGTAATTTTAGTATTTTGAGAAACTGCTGCAAGGAAAACCTTACCGAACATAGAAATAAATTACAAACTTGACCTTGCGCTTTAAAGTCGCACAGAGGTTGTCCCTCTTTAAGGGGGATGCTCTAGCGGGTGGAGATATGCGGGTGCATGGCCAAAAGGGGGATTCGAAATCTGAAAAAGACCTTACGACCTTGCGCGGTGAACTATCACACGCGTTTGCATATCCTTAGGTAAACCCTCTTGCTTCTTGAGCCAAGCCGAATAGCGGGGTTGTGCCAGGAATGCCGAGTAGAAAGTTTCGGGGCGACCACGTATATCCCCCGAACACGGAATACCTTGAAGATAAGATCCCCTTGATTCGGGAATTCTGAATTCTCGAGAATCCCTCCATGCCCCTTTCTATCCAGAAATTCCTACTAAAGTTCATCTTGCTAAACATCCTGGACAAAGAAGATCTCTTCAGCCACTTCAAGACGCTGGACTACGTTGGGAAACACAAGCTGCGCCCCTGCTATGCAATATGGCTGCGTCGATAAACAAAGTGCGTGGGAAAGGGAACACGTTATCGTCGAAAAGTACGCTTTCTATTATAGTTAGCAGCGGGAAAATTTGTGAAATAATTCTACGAAATTCTTACGTAAAGATTACGTGAAACTATGCAGACATAGTATGGGTGTACTATTTATGTATTACCCTGTACGTTGATATGATTACGTTCAGAGTTTTTGATTACCTACCTGTTTTGTATGGGGAAATGTATCTATGACTACTAAAACTCTATGATTAAGAAAATGGCGAGCTTAAACGTGGATTCTGCGTTATACACGAGTCGGTCGCGATTTAATTTCGAATATAGAAACTAAGGTATCATCAATGTGTATTATATTAAGTAGTCGTCGGTTACCAGCTATTTTTATGATGAGATTATTTTTTTTCAGATAAATTTGAAATGCGAAACGAATCGAATGTTCTGAAACCTGAATTATTTTTTACTTTTCAGTAGTGTTATAATTATATTACAGTACACTTATAGTACACTTCATCGGAAAATAATCCTATTTGCACAAGTTGAAAGTTACGGATATATTCTTCCCTTTCTCTTATTTATTTATTCATACATATGGGAAATAAACGATTCAGATATGCAATGCTTCTTTAGTCATTGTATTACAAGAAAGCACGAAAGGCAACATCGAACTACCCGAGGTGTTTCAGAATTATACATATAGTATACTGCCTTAAACAGCTGATAACAATTATTTAATAAAATAAGATTTAATAATTACAGTTGCGAGAATAACCCATTTCTAAAAAATTTTAGTTTATTGTGTGCATAGTTCTTTGTACGATTCCATATATTGTAGAAGAATTGATAATATTAATGCGTCGATTCAGAAAAAAAGTGTATCATACTGTGTTCGCCATAAAACTATGTCATTAGTTCTGTTTACACAAATATTCACAACTACCAATAGTCACAGAGTAATTATGGCATTTCCACGTAGTTGCGAATTCACATTTCGTAACGTTTTTTTACTTACAACGATTTCACTTGCTTTTTCCTTAGTGCCTGCGCTAATTCAAAATGGCTGCTTACGCCTATTCAAAATGAGACGTAACAGACATTCACTATTAACTTGTAAATAGTAACACAAGAATATCACCTCGATGGTATTAAAAATATGCAGGGGAACATTTTATTAAATAGATGGACACCTCGAACACGATTAATCCGAGGAACTATATATATTACGACATTTTTATTTCCTTTTTATAGATTATATTACCCAATTAAGTTTGTCTCCGTAGTTCCGACATACTCTATACTTCGATAATATTGGGAGTTATCTCATTCATTATGATATTGGCATACCAGCAACGCCACTCTGTCTTCGTTGATCTAAATTCCAAGAACCAGTTTCTAGGCGGTATCTCGACAATGAAATCGAGGCAAACTTCTCGCGCGGAACTGCCATCAAACGACGTATAAAGATCACAAAAGTATTCCAGTACTTGCAATCCGAAAATTTAACGAGCCAATTATTCAAACTAAAATATAATAATAAACTCCTGAAAATGTTGTCACATCTGCAGGAGAATACAATAATGTGAAAATTACTACATTTCCAAAAACAATTTCCAGGAAATCTATACAACTTCCTACCAGCCCCAATGAAGTTTTTAATTTAACTATACAGATTGACAACTATGTGTTGTTTTAAACCAAAAATGTGAAATATTATTCCTTTGTTCGTTTTGTAAAGATCCCATTTCATGTGGACGGACGTTCTGAAGTGTATCGTGATCAAACTATTGATACGAATAAATGAAACAGAATAAGTATAAAAAATAAAAGTATGCAGGAGTAATGTTTCAAAACGCACGACCATCGTAGTGTTAATGGGAAGCTGTGATAAAAACTACCAAAAAAATGAGTATCTTTTGTGAATTTTTGATGAAATGTTTAGCAAGATTTTTTATATGAAATTATATTTCTCGGGAGGACAAAATATCTTATGCATAAGTAAACCGATCAAACTTCAACCTTTTATGTTTTTGAATAAATAGTCTTCATTGGAAATTAACTAATAAACAAAACTATCATAATGACGGCACTTCAATATTAGAGTGATTGTTTCACCTCCTTATTTACATTATCGTACCGGGATATATATTAAATTTTCAAACTCTAGGAGATTAATAATTTATATTGAAAGTTGAATCAAAGTCCTTCAACGAGGTTCAAAATCTATTAAATTTCCTGGTAAACTGAAGTAAATAACACAACGCAATATAATCCCCTTAATATTGAAGTGCAGCCATCCTGTTCATTTTCAACATTTAGGTTCATCCTGTAATGACAACTGTCTAATGAAACGAAAGATTCAAGTCGATCGATTTACTTGGTCCGCCAGTTTGCAGTGCGCCGTGAAACCCCATGAAGCAACTAATTAAAATTCACCAAGACGACGGAAATGAAATTTTTCTTCGTAAACAGAAGTATAATTTGATAGCAAATCTGTTGACTATCGCATCGATATCTTTTTCCATTTCTTAAAATTATTTTCACAAGAAACTGTCAATTTTAGACTGGTTGCCTTGTGGAATTGAATTTTTTCTTGATCCCCTACGAATTACTCTCGCATCTATATATAAACGTATCAATCTTCAGTTCCATAAATTGACAAAGACAACGTTGGTCTTTCTCAAATATATCTAGCTAGAATCGAAACGTTAACGCTACTGCCACTAGACTTTCATCTGTTCGCGAGTAAGTACGACCTGAATGATGTAGTAGTAGCACGCCGTCCGAAAGAAACAAGTCCAACGAGGTAACAGTGATGCAATAACTGGGTAACAACTGTTTCGTCATGTTTCCGTCGCGAATCCGTCCTGTGTTGAGAGAGCAGAGTGTTCACGGCCGTGTCTATCGAATATCTAGAGATCGCACGAAAGCATTGACCTTACGATAGCAACGTTTCGCGGAATGCTCTCTTTCGTTTGTTTTCAAACTTTTATGCTGATTGTGAAATTGCTCGTGACTAAAGAAGCGTGCAAAAACTCCAGCAGCCGTTAACCCTTTGCACTTCAACTTATTTGCTTGCTAATAGACTAGATATATTTTCCTGGATAACACACACAAACTACAAATTAGAATACACTTATGCGTCTCACAATTGGGAACAGGATTCTGCGCACGCCACAAGTCAAATTGTTATATATAGTATGAGCCTTTTTAATAGTGAACAAAAGCACTGTTAAGTTGCCCAAATAGAGACTTCGCGAGGAATCGTCTGAGAATACAATGGTCGGTTGGTTTATCCAAATATTTGGTTTAAGAGTCGCCTGTTTGTTCGGCATTTAGAGTCTAACTAACCTGTTTGGTGTTTAAACTGCGACTAACTTAATCAGTCTCTAAAACCCAAGTCACTTGTACAGTGTAACATACAACTGTCTTTAATTTTAAGATGTTCTACAGGTGTGTACACTGCTGGGCCAAACACACACATTGGATCATTTGTGAATATTTTAAAATTTCTATGAAACAATGACCAATGTAATAGATTGGTCTTAGAGGAATGTGTCCAGCACTAACTTTTCCAGCGATTCACGCAGAAATTTGACATATTTATTTGTAATAACTGTCGCATAAGAAACTCATAAAATATATAAATATGAGGAAAACGCGAACTAAGGTTACAGTGGCGAGGAAAATCTCACACGAACTTTTGGAATGAAAACACCATATAATTCGTCCCCCGCCTGTGCATTTTCCAGGCAGGAACGTAGTGTCCCGAATGAGATATATGAAGATGGCCGCAACGTGCTCCGCCTGAAGATTTCCCCGAGTTTCTTCTAGCTCGCAATCGACGTTCGCCGAAGAATTGAAAAGTTCGTGAAAGAAAAATCGGCCCTTTGTCCTTGAGATATGGCTAGAACGGTGGACAACGAAACGACCCACCTATTAGAGTTAACTGCGCCTTTATATTCCAACCGCATTGCACGGGGGCTGCAATGACTTTTTCCCTGCGTAAGACTTCCGCTTTCTCGGCGAATGAAAATACCTTTGAAACATAATATTTGCCCAGAAATTATCTCGGAGGCTTTGACCAAATAAATTGTCCCGACAAAACTAGACTTTTGTCCAAACCTTTTTAATTGTATGTACTATATATCTACTATTCTAGAAGAGAGCAGATACTTCACCTAGGAACGCTGAAGAATCGACTAATAAATATTGATCCAATAATCAGAAACTATGTGGAGGACAAGGTGCCCCCTTATAGGCACGTTATTAGATACATCACGACAATTAATTAACAATGCATGCATAGGTGCACAGTGCCTCTAATTATAGACTAAAGTAGTGTTCGTGCATTATGAATAACTAAAAACCGCTTGTGGAACTTATGATTGTTGAAATATTATTTTTCTGAGCTGATTGTACATATATTTATAGTATTCGCTAAAAACAAACTAATTTCTACTGTTTATTGATTAACCTTTGAAGTTAGGATATTTTTAAACGAGGCACTTCTGTGGATCGCGATTGAAATTTTATATATATTTATTTAGCAAAGACAGTGGTGGTTTAAAAAAGACAGAGCAAAGTGGAAAGTGTGTGATTATGTTCAAAGTACGGAACTCTTTCCGGAAGTGTCTTAGGTATTAATACTGTATGCATAGCAATGCCCAGAACATGAGGATATACATTTAATTTTGTTAAAACTGCTTATCAGACGGAAGTACCTATTATCTACCACTCTGTGTTAGTTATTTTCTCTACGAACCTGATATCAAAGGTCTCAATCTTCAATTTTCTTAAGAAAAGCAATGAAAGAATTTAACTACTGCTAAGTAAGACGTAAATGTTACATACTAAATAGTGTAAATGTTATTATGCAAATTGGTAGCTGGTACTTATACTGTATAAGCCACATCTAAATTAAAGCAATAAATAAATAATAATTAATACTGTAAAGGAATCTTGAACATTTAACGATATTCTTGCATCACAACATCTTGTAACAAACTTCGTAACGAAAGAAATAGAAGCGAACCTACTTGGTCAATCGCTTTGTGATAATACAGATATTAAATGTCAAAGTAATATATTTAAATACAGCTTTTTACAACAAGCTTTGATAAAAAAACGCTCCCTATTTATCCACATCATCATCATTTAACCTTTACATCTACTAAATTCTATTCGTGAACTATTCTGTGTGCTTCTAGACTATAGAAAAAAGCATTCCTCAGTTTCCATCAAATGAGCACAAAGTATGAAGTGAATTTCCAAAAATACACTATTTAAACAGCAAGAATCGTGAAAACGATCTAGGTTTTCCTTGGCTTTTGACACTATCACTCGGGTTCAAATAGATAATATGGTGGCGCACTCGCGGAGCCATAACTGTCACCTACATCAGCCACTGGCCCCTAATTGGTACTTCCGGCGAGGGTAATTTTACGATTTACACTCCGGGAGCGAGGATCGCTCTTACTCGATCGAACCCAGAAATTTTGCGGCAGGAAATGGTCGAAAGCACAGAAAGTGGACAGCGCAAAAAGGAGACACTAATGACGAAATCTACGATGATTCTAAAATAAACGTTACTTCTCTGCTTTTGAGAAATACGTGAGTCATGAAATTCACTGAAATCCTTGTTTAAATCTAAGAGGGGCATTGTCAAAGATAAAAAACACACAATGCGCTCGTGTTTCGAGTTTAGCAGCGAAACAGTATACAGATTGAATTGCATGCAATTTCGTTCGCAAAGCGAGGAACGCACGATTATAAAGAGTGAAAAACGTAACTCGCCCACTCTGAATGATTTCATTGTCACCGTGACACCTAATTTTTTTTTACTTCTTATTATTTCGTTGGAAGGAGTGAGAGGTCCACAAGAGAATCGTATTACGTTCTGCAGGATTTATTTCTTGCAACTTTGTCGAGATTACATCCAGTGTTTTTTTATAGAACCTTTCCGCTTTCTTTTCGTTCACCTGTTAACGAGCAATGAGATAAACTAACGATTTAGCACGACTTGAGCGTGAGTTTACGATTCCGATCTATTTTAACGCGAGTGTCCCAGGATTCAATGTTGCTCTATATTTATCACGAACAAAATCTACCATTAGAAGATTTTTATTCTATCCAAATGAAGCATTTATTAAGGTTTTCAAGAACCAACGAGTATGCAATTCGAAAACTAGTCCGAGCACACAGAATATGCAGTTCGAAAAGTAGGTGAAAGTAACAAAATATTTCCTTTTACATACTGATATCATTAAATCTTTTAAAAGCGAAAGAATTTGTGATTCATAGAATTAAAGAAATTATTGAATTTGAAATCACTATACTATATTTTGCCTACTTCATAGTTCTGAAATTTAATAAGTGTAACATTGAACAAAAGATGTCTGATTAATTAACAAGCTAATAAGTTGCAGCGCAAACGTGCTCGCGATAAGAGGTGGTTAGCGACTTCTGCTCGATTAAAGGGATATAGTAAACCTCTAAATTAAATAACGCGCGAAGGCAAGGGCATGACAGGTGTAGGTAAGAAGAAGGGCTTCCTGCAAAGCATAATCGTAAGTGACGAAAATAAGGAAACAACGCGAGTAATCAATCCGTCATATGTGGCCTAGCAGAAAATATTTAATATTTGTTTATTGTGTTCATAATTCGGAAGCAATACACGCAACTATTTTTGAAACAATGGAATTTGTTTGATATGACGAGGGAAATGTATTATTAATTTTGAATTTCTTGTGATGTTATCATATTCAGATACTGTGATATCACCTTCATATCTTTTAAATGAAATCATACATTGTTATTGCACGTTTTATTGTGCATATTTATCGAATTTAATGAAATAAACTTTTAGCTATACAAACTATCAGGAAATATTAGTTTAGTGACCAGATTTGAGCAAATATTATTTCGAATAACGAATACATTTTGATTTGACACAATATTTATTCGTTAACAATACGCTTTTACTTTAGGTTGTATTAATTGAAGGCAATTACCTTTTTCATCAACTGAAAATTATTCAGTATTAATGACCTGTATAGAATTTATTCGTAAAGTCAAATGGGATTTATTCCAATGAATCATTGCTCATGACTCATGAATAACATTCACTTTATCCTGCAACTTGAAGAAAATTTATTCGAATAAATTTTCATTGAAATGTGTGGTATTGCGAAAATGTATTCGAACAATGCCCCACTAGGTTACATGGTACCACAATAACCGTATAAATAAAAACAATTAAATTGGCTTACAGAGTTCTGTTTATGATTGTTATGTACATTCATGAAACATTTAATAACTGACTGATTAAAAGTAAACTTCATTTATCCCATAGCATTTCATTCCTTACAAAACAATTTCACAAGAAATTGTTAAATTATTCAATAATACATTTTCCTCTCCAAATCAAACCATATAAATTACTATTTACTAAGCCCACAGTTTGAAGAAACTATTGCCCATTTAAGAAACGATGGTGTTCATTTGAATCAAATTTACATTGCACAAAGGATGAACGCGAATCTGACATTTGCCTTAATTTCAATATGCAAAAAGTTTACGAATGTCGTAGAAAAAAAGCGCTTCAATTACCAGTGAAAGATGACTGACACTAATCATCCAACTACAGAAGAAAATTTGTAGCACCGCATCAATTTCCTGTTGGAGACTATTCCCAATTGTATTCTTACTTCAAATGGAGTAAAAATGCTTTATTACGCTCGGCGAATTCACCTCAACGCCCGTTCAAACATAGCTTAAGAATAACGCGGTCCATTGAAAATAATCGAAACTAGCCTTGAATGCTTCAAAGAAAAATGACTTACAAGAAATGTGCGATTGTTCAAATTGTCAGAAACAAAGGGAAATCTACATCCCTCTGATACTGAAAAGGAATAATCAGAATAATAAAGTACGTGGTTCGCTCTGTATTACGATACGAGGGCAGCGCACAGTAGACAGCTTATTTTTTTGAACTTTTTATGTACTGCACTTTTTTGGAGCATGATGAACAATTGCATGCTCTTTACTAGTCTACTGTTATTTAGGTGTTATATCTGACCACCAGTATACAGTTCTTAGCTCGAAATTGGCAATTATCTAATTTTATATATTCACTGCAAATAATTTTAAAAAATATGTGAATATAATATAGCCTTACAAAACAATCACTTGAGATTTCCTTATGAAAAAAAAGTTTTCTCAATCATAGCAATCTTTTACCTACAACTAATGCAATTTATAAAAAGAAGTTGATAGTAACTGTATCGGAGCTTCAAACCGATTGTAAACATAAGAGAAATTCTTAAAACCCAAACGACCTCATTGCACAGTTTTTATCCTACGACTCGCAATTTAGAGGAAAACGTTCAATATACAAACCGAACTTTTTCAGACTTTTAAGCGCACTGTAAATAAGAAAGAAATTCTTCAGACGTGGATGCGCCTAATGTACCATTTTCGCGCACAGCTCTAAGAATAACGAAGGAAAAATGAAGATTTTCGAAAGGCAAGCCGTGCACTTGCCTTTCGCTTCAGAAGCATCGCGGAGAGAAATGCACGGAACACACGGCTCGTGAAAGGATGATTCATGAGACGCAGGGACGAACGCACATCAGAGACGTCACGCACGCACGCAGCCAGTCAGGCGCGCACACAGCCTCAGCCAGACAGATGCGCGCGTATGGATATGACATCCACAGCCATGACAACAGCACATTTTACGGGGGCCAGACGTTTAGGAGCACAAAGGACCGTGTGCGTATACATCCCGCGCGTAACACGGCGTTGCCAATGGTTAAATTTTCGTGGCGCGTCGATTGTAGCGGGCGATCACTGCGTGGACAAGCGTGCGCGCACAACGGGAGAGAAAAAGCATAATTCGTGGAGACTTACCGCTCTCGATGTAAGGGACTAGCAACAGCAACAGCAAAAAGGGAACGTATCCGCACGTATCACTGATCATCGTAACCATATTCTCTGCCACGGTTGAAAGAAGCCGCCGACTCCGGTATTGGCACCACCTCGCGAATACGCGCGGGACAACAATAAACAAAAACAACGACGCGACGACGCGAGGAAGTAGCGGTTCGCGAGCGGTAGTCGGCAACAGTCGCGACAGGAGCACGGGAAACGGGATGCAACGCGCGAGCAACAACGCTGAAGCGCCAGATATATGGGAGAGCTTCGGGATGCGCGGCGGTCAAAGGCTCGCCGATGTGCCGCGGGTATTTTCACCACTCAGCCTGCGTACCAACTGGACAGCGTAGCACACACTCGATCGTGTTTTCACTGACGTTACTTCGTGTACGCGTACCGTTGTTAGCGCGCGCGACTTTTCGGAGCGAACGGATCATATGAGACGGTACGGAGGCCAGAGGGAAATGACGGGCGGACACGGGACACGGCACACGGTTCCACGGGGCACGGAGCACGTCTCGACTCGAGCTCGACGAGCTTACGCCATCGTTTTCCACCGATATTATCACTTGCACGCGGACGGTCCTTACCACCGACGATCCGCCCCTCGTAACCTTTTTTTTCAGTGGCACGGTATTAATGCTTGTCTCCCTCGCTCCTCTCGGCTATCCCCGTTATTTACTTCCCCGCTGCTCGTTTGTCCGCGCTGTCTCGCGAGCGTCGCACCAGCTGACCGCTTCTTTTCTCTCACACTCCTTTACGAGACGACTCCGAGATTTAGCAGACGCATCGCAACAGCAACAAAACACACGCACGACATCAGCCAGTCGCCACCATCGCCACTGGCAGTCCTGCCACCGCTACAGCCTCGACTTCCCTGCGGTATTCACGGTTCGCTGTCCCGTCGACCCGGCACTACGCCACCAGATGGCGATATTTACCATCTAAGCCCGCGGCCATTGCTTAACCTGCTACGGAATCCTGTGACGTCATTCACCGTGTCACTAGATTCCAGCGTCAGGATTGGCCAATGTATTTGAAAACGCTTTATTTAGATATCTAATTAAAAGTAAACATTTAATTATGCCGTGCGTGTAATTGATATTGACGTGAACACTATTTGAAAATGTTACCCGCTCGATGTTTACACCGATATTACAACTCTCCTTTCATCTGAAATAATGTAATATGAAGGAAAATAATTTATATTCAGAGTATGTATCGAACAAGTAATTCTGCATGCTATTTATGATGTTTTGTGAATTCTACTTCTCGGATTTGTTTCAATGAACAATTCGTTCGGAAACCAACATGTATCATAAAGGTGATTCGTAATTAAAAAGAATGCAATGTTCATGAGAAACAGATCGCATTGTTGTTTAAATTGTGATTCGTTAGAGATTTAATAGAAGTATTAGGACACTAAGAAAAGTCACGGATATAAGAGGAGAAGCGAGAATATTCCTAGGGATTTTGTGTTCGCATAGGTAGTCTTAGGTGTTTTACTTTCGTGGCCATGAAAACCCGGGAGTTTCAAAACTTAAATATGGAGAAAAATTTAATCGTACAAAGTCCTTTATCATAAAGCTGTCGCTTATAGTTGTAAACAAGGTGAATGAACCAGTAACTGAAGTAAACAACATTCCTTTTATAGAAGGAAGACAGTATGAAATTAATAACGACAAAATTAACCTCTAAATAACCATAAAATTAACCTCCCGCTAATCCTACAAAGTAAGGAACGCCCTTATATTCTTTTAAATCAAAACTTATGAATCTTTCATTATTATCAGATGCAGAGTAAAATTTACGTAACTCAATTTTCTATTGACAACACCATTCTTCGCGAATGGAATCTTATTTGTGGAGATCACTCACGTATATAGCAGCATACAAGCCCCCTCTAATTCTACAGAAGCAATGCCAGCGAATCGATTTGCAAATATAGATCGGCGTACCGAAGAGAAAGGTAATTTCAAACATACAGAAACGACTACGCATAGTTCAAGTAAACGTAATAAATTAATGGCACTCGTAGCTTTTTAATTACTATTAATTGAATTGTATAACAGAGCAATCTGCATCTGGTAATGAAAACAGAAGGGAAAAAAACATCGAGCCTGCTTCGAAACGAGGTGGTGGTTCCTTTTGGGGAAGGATGTGTGGATGGTTCACTGAATGTTGCGGAGCACACAAACGAAAGAAAGCCGCTTTACGTAAACGGAGGGCCGGTTTTTGGAAACGTCTGAAGGAAAAGTGTAAAAATTGTAAAAGAAAAGCTCGCACTCGAAGTAAGCCAAGCACTACGTCGAGGGTAGACTTTAAGGAATCAGAAGGGGAAATCTCTGAAAAGAAACATGGTGAACGAGAAAGGCATAGGAGAAGAGCCAGGCGTTCACGAAGATCCAGAGAAACGGGAGAGAAAGATCCTGCAGAAACATTCGTAGGTAGCGAACATATGCTTCAGGTTGCTCCTCCTGATTTCACAAAAAGTTGTTGCTATCTGTGCGCCGAAAATTCGATGGCCATTGCAGCAGCGGTTTCCAACAAAATAGAAAAGTCGCATATATCGATTCAGTCTTCCGCACAATTTATTAAAGAAACGCCGATGTCGGATAAGGGCTGCAGCCCAGCTGTATATGTTAGAACGGTACAATCGTCCGTGAAAGTGAAAATGCGCGACATGAGTACTTCGTATCCGGAAGGGAAGAAGTCGAAAAAACCGAAATACAAGTTTAAACTTAGGAAGCTCATTCCAAACATCAAGTTGCCGAAGCATCCAAAAGTGCGAACGGTTGCTTGCGAAACAGAGAAATCGGCGAGACGCAATAACGTACCGCAATGTAAGGCAAGGCGTGGAACTCATTGCGTAACTGAAAAGAAGAAATAAATATGCTGGTCAATTTAAATTTTGTAATTGTTCGGAAAATAAATGTGGAATATGACAACTCCAATGTTTCCATATTATAAAGCAAGCAATTTTTTTCTCTATTCGTTGAAAAATAACAAAATAGCTGCACTTTGAAACAAAAAGCTCATTTTCGTGTGTAAGAAAATGGCCTTTATTTACGCATAAGTCAGGTAAAAATTAAAGTATCGAAAAAATTGACGATCGGACGATAGAGAATATTTAAGAACATTTAAGATCATCTGTGCAAACTTGTATAAAAATCCATAGAGTTTTACTCAAATTAGAGCGTACATAGTTTTGGAAAACGTGGTTTCGAGAAAAACACGTTTAAAGATTTGGGTGAGCGCCGAGTGGCCGGGTGTTGCCTAATACCCATGGATTTGCCGCTACTCAAATGCCTACAACTTCGGGAATTTTACGAATTTAAAAAATTCTTTTAAACGCGTATTCTTAAAAGGTTGAACATTCGAAAAATAAAATAAAACGATTTTTAACCCTAACCTCCCCTTAATGCTGTTATTTAGAATCTTAATACTAAATGCACGAAAAGCAAATGAAAAGTTCACAGAAATTCTTGTCTCCTATCAATGTTTTTAATTTTTAGATTCAGTTTGTGATCTATCATATTTTATATTCCATTATGCTTCGGCTACTTCATTTATTTAATAAAACGTCGCACACGTGTGAACTTGCGAGATGATATCCCGAGGGAGAAATCTTTTTCGCATTCACGCCAACATATTAAATTCATAGAATATTAAAAAGTATTAAACACATTTTTTTCTTACTCAGCTAATTGTAATATAGAATAATATGCAAGATCATGTCAAAACAAACAAATCTAGTTCCGAAAATTTTCATAACATTTCTCCATTGTCCTCTGTTTAATAATTTTAAATAATTGTTGTTTAATACGGTTTTTAATTCAACAAGTATTATGGGGTTAATTACAGAAGGACTATTTCAGTTGGCAAACTTTAAAGGAGTGTTTCGAAGAACGACAAAAAAATGCGTGTGTCTAATATTCTTTACTGGTCTACAAACTTAAACAAGTTTTAATTAGAAAAAAAAGCTTTACTGTCGCAAACTTTCCTTGTAGAGTTTAAACTTATGTACACAGGAGAAATCCTAGATTATTTACAAACTATTTCCATTTGTTTTCTTTGACAATGTACTCTTTTCACTGCTGTTCGTTTGCAGACAACTTTATAGTAATATCCCGAAAGATAGATGTAACTATACAGGGTGATTCATAAATGCATATTAATTCATCAAGGGATAAATATACACACTAATATAATAAAAAACGCCACATGAACATATGTCCCATATACCTTAGTTGTCGAATTACGTGTCTCAAATCCATTTTGTATTCTTTCTCGCAGATCATGCACATTATTCACTTGCCTTGAATACATTTTTAAATGTCCCCAAGAGTAAAAGGCTAATGGGTTGATATCAGGAAATCGTAAATATCTCCATAACGCGAAAACTTAAGTATACAGGACACACGTCCATCGAACGTTTTTACTTATATTAATGTGTAGATTTACCCCTTTTACTACTGGCATGTATTTATGAATCACCCTGTATAGGTAAGTATACTTACTTAAAGAAACGTGAAACAGTTTGTGCCACTTTAATACAAGTTGAAAAAAGTAACAGACTCTTAATTAAGAGACTAATACGTTTTAATCTACAACTTTAAAGTGATCATTCTTTCATCATGTTTCTTTCCAATTGCGTTTTCTGTAAAACATAAAAAGAACGTTAAATTTTCTGGCACTAAACGTTTAAAAAACATCGCCTGCTCGGAGTACAAAATTCAATTGCATAAATCTATGTTTATTATCGTCACAATTTCTGTACATACAACTTCCATCTTGTTACGATATCTCTAATACATTTCTGGTAACTTAAATCCATATTTTACAATGTTATTCGCCTAATGAAAATTATAGTAAATTAAACATACATATGATTATAGCTTGCGTACCAAAAATCGTTGTTTAATAGTATAGTGGATGAGAAGTCGGGCTTTCATTGCACTTAATCGTGACGCGACTCGCGGTCGGCCAAGTAGCGCGAGTCGATATGCGATCAGGCGGTATCTGGAGACGATACCACGGACCGCGACGAGATGGTAGCCACGTTCACGTTGGCGTCATCTGACGCTGGATTGCCAAACACAAGGGGTGTAGTGTAATATGGCAGCAGAGGGTACTGTGTCGGAGGAAAATACGCGGGTGGAAAGAGCCCTTGCCTTTGGGCAATCTTCAACCTGGAGGTAAGTTGCTTCTTCCACTTGGTGCGCCGATTCTGGAACCACGTTTTAATCTGTACCTCCGTCAAATTCAGAGACTTTGAAAGTTCCATTCGTTTGCTTACGCTCAGATATTTGTCGATCTGAAATTAAAATTTATACGTCACTCGCGTCCCTAACGAATATTTGGATACACTCTATCAGCTCGCTACTTTATTGCTCCAAACCTTATTACATTCGAGGTGACCGATAAATAATTTTCGCTATTTGCGCATTCCAACGCGTACCTTGAATTCTGCCTCAAGCCTTTCCAACTGTTTCGCGCTGTAAGCTTGACGCGGTTTCCGATCGATCCCCGGCTTTCTGGACCGTCTTCCACTTGGTTTGGGTGCTGCACATATAAATTGATTTTTTTTCTCAGGTTTCAATTACGCGTGACGTTCAAGAGAAAATAAAATATTCAAGGAGAAACCGACAAATTTCGGGGAAGTTATGTATTAATGGAATGACACCTTTGAGAATATGACAGTTCACCGCGACAGACCTTCCCGAAGATTTATGACGGTGATAATAAAAATTTAACATTATAATCATTCTTCTTAACTGTTCGGCTAACTTCGTCAGCTTGTAATCAATTACCACTTTCTTCGGTTCGGTCTACTCATTGGACCGCGTCTAGAGTTACCAAGCGTGTCTAAAACATGCGGGATTGTTTGAGGAACGTGTGACATCTTACAGTCAATAGAAGGCAGAATGTGGCAAAGAGCTGGGCAAACAGTTTATACCGAAGAACGTTTGGTTGCGATTATCATTATGGTGCAAAGAAGTTCCACACATTTCCGTTCAAGGGGTTATATGAGGTATTATACCGTTGTTAGCCGCATTAAGATAACATGACACTGCGGTATATTTCGTATGAAAAATTTGTCAAAGGGTTCATGTCGAATAATTATTTCATCTTCATTCGAAGACGTGATTTATATGCATTTATACCTGCTTTAGTTGCGCGCGAAAATCGTGAATGAATAACATGGAATTTCTGCAGCTCTTATTCGTAAATGACAAAACTCTGTAAATTTTACAAACAAATAGAAGAAGAATTGTATAGCATGAATGATAAATGCAATCGGAACGAACGCTTTAATTACGTTTTCTAACAAAAGTTGTGCAGAATATAGAAGTTTTCTAAATTTATAAAAATTTCAACTTGAAAATTGTAAAATTTCTATCAATTTTGTTACGTCCTCTTTTCCCAATTCTGAAAGCAGTTCCTCACAGAAAGTTTTCTGAAAATCATTATAATTTCACAAAGGAATAAGAATTTTTCCCCTTTCCTCCTTGTTTAACGTTCAGTTAGCTACTCAACCCTTACACTTTAGGGCAACAAATAGATGTCCCATGTTTGTGTAAGGCCTTTTGCGTTTCTCCAGAAATCTCTGGCGAACGTGGACCACTGCAATAAGTATGAATAAGAATACTCTTTCCTAATATTATCTGTTATACAATTTTTTGTTTCCCATGTAATTATCAAAACTAATGTGTGGATGTAGCGTTTGAAGTATTTCCATTGTTTAAACATGCAAAAGTTTATTAATTTAACACTGAACCGACTTTTGCGTGCAAACTAAATTATTTCCAATTTTACATAAACTATTAACAACATAGTTTTACACTATTATGCTCTTTAGCTATATAATAATACTGAAATATCGTTTCTCACAGCTGTTCATAAAATAATCATGACATATTAAGTTTCCCTAGTTTTCCTAAGTGATGACGGGTTTTGTTCATATTTCTGCAGTTATGCCAATCAATGGAATCCTCTATGGGTAATCGTATTGATCGGTTCTTCCATATTTAGACGAGTTTCGCCAGGACGAATTCGTTGTGCAAATTCATGATATTTCCCAGAAAACCTGTGACTACTGGCCAAAAAGGGAACATAGCAATGAAGAATGAAAACCGGCAGAGCCAAGATTTACGAGTGTACGGTGACATTTAGCACATCTCCAGAAGGTGGTTAGAGTAACGCCGATGATAAATGGGCTCCTAACAGCATGGCGGATAGTAGCGAACGAAGAGAAACAACGATGGCGGATTGAAATCTCTGACGAAAATTATTCATATTTTAGGATCCTTGGTTTCACAATTGTATATTCATAATATTATAATAATAATAGCAACGCCGATACAACTGTATTACACTTGGAAATGATAATAAGAAAAATAATAATACTATATAATTTATGGAATTTGCGTGACAGAGGCAACGATCAGCAAGAAGTCTGTTATTATTAAACCTAATCTCACTTATCGCACAATTAATAACAGAACCGTTCGAGGAGGTAAGTAGATACTCCAAAGTGTGAGTACACTTGAAAAGAAGTTAAATTGTTCGTTATATAAAATTACGAAGCTCCGTCGTCGGAGTAACTAAATGTTTTACACCTGGCCTGTAATATACCGAAATCAATGGGGCTGCAACACCCCAACTGTTAATGTGACGTTCGCGTGTCGAAAAGCTGTTACCGCAGACGCCTCGAGTAATGTCCAATATTCTCCTAGAGCCAAGGAAGAACACGACGATTTCGCTTTTCCCAGCATTGTTCGGGAAAATAGAATTACGACGGTAAGTTATTGCAAGCAGATAATTAGACTCTTTTGTCGTGGTAAAGTGAAATACCCGACGATACATGCTCATATTTCAAGGGAGATGCGAAAAGTTTTGACACGGATTTTCGGTAAGGTGCTAAAGCGTAAAAGAGTAGCAATTACGCGTAAATATTCGAAAACTTACAAACAAATTTAACGAAATTAATTGTAGAAGTATAGCACGATCAACTAAGTAGAAAATGTATTGCACAAATTTAATCTGCATGTGAATTCGGATGTTTAGTAGCATGATTTGTTATTTTTATATAAATTGCATGACGTGCATCTGTGTAAATTAAATAAATTAACTATGTAATTAAGACTGTATTTGCTTATTTGCAATATAATATTTTGAAAAATGAATAAACTCACCCTGCAGGCCGAATAATTGGCCAGGTTTCGTTTGAGCGAACCAACTGTTGTATAAAAAAGATGCGGAAGCAAGGGATGTTGCTGAATATCCAGAGGGATCTGCGAATGTTACTTCGGAGTATGATAATCCTGCTGGTGCATATAATCCGGCACTCATATCTGTAAAAATGATAAAACTGATTGTCTTCTTCAAATATTGCGCTAAGGAAACTGAGCTTTCATTAAGAAATTACAATATATTTAAGGATAAATGTAATGTTGTGAAATTCAGTGCACAGAATTGTGAATGGGGAAGTAAATAAATTATATTAAGAAATGGAAAAGAAGCTGAACTTGAGTGAAAAATTCTTCTGAAAGAATTTATACTCGTAACACCCCCGACTATCCACAACACAAATATATTCGCATGTATAATTAGTTAATAAACGTAGTAGGGGCTTACATTTCTTCATAATATGTACTTACCCGAATGTGCAGCTGGTATCGCTGTTGGTTTAATAAACTGACTTTCTTCCATCTTCTCTTCTCTCTCGTCCTGCTCCTCATCCCTATCCTCGGAATTATTTAAACTAGAAGACACATCCGTGTCTCTCTCCTCGTGTCTTCCAAGAATATTATCAATTGTAAACGCACTAGACACAGCAACCGGCGATGAATTTTTCCGCTCCGTCTGCTTCTCACGGATCTCCTTGTAGCTTCCGTTGCTGGAATCGGATGCATATTCCGTCGTCTCCTGGTGGCCACCCGATAACTTCGCGAATCTTTCGTGGCCCTCTCTAGTTTGTTCATAAACATCGTTCACCAGGTGAATGTTGTTAATATCCTGTTGCACAGCTGCCCGCCGAAGATCGTACACATTATCGTTCCCCTTATTATGATTTTGATAGAGCTCCATCGTCGGCAACGTCATTGGATTTTGTCGCTGGGACTTTAATATTCCAAGCCGCACTGTATTTATTTCTACCGCTACACTTACTAACAAACTCCTAATTAATGCAAGCTCGGGTTAACCGGAATTAAATTTGGCTAGATCTATAAAGTACACTTCACGATCATTCTCTAAAATTAGTTTACACAGCGAAGTCGTTGTTTCATCGAAGTAGCCTAGTTGGCCAAGACATTTAAAATTATACACACTGATACGTCCATCTTCTAACACTATTTACAAGACCTGCAATTCTCTGATATTCTTCGTTGAATGGTAAATACTTTTGCAAATGCTTTTCGAGACACAATTGTGCCCCAGGTTTATGTCTCGCCAATTTCTGGTGGCATTTCAGATCTAATCTTAGACCAATCTCCCTCTCAACCTTCCGAAAGCAAGTACTTCCAAATGTATGACAGGTGGCACGTGTCTGTGGTCCAGAAGAACCTCCCAATCCCCCCACCAGCAGCTCCTGAGGGAAGGTCATCCCATGATGCTGGAAGAACATCTCGCGCCAAGGATCCCCACTCGTTCCTGTTACCTGATCGGAGTAGGGGTCAAAAGCTTATTCACACTGGTTTAACGTTGCTTTACTATCATACGCGCGATAAATCGATAGAATGCCTCCTCTCGTGTTAAACATTACAAGGCATTCCTCGTTTTCTAATGTACAATGTTTTAACGACTGAAACTGAGGAGCATTTTGTTCTACTGTTCAAGCTCCTCGCAATGTTTCGATTACAGTGCGTTAAGCCTGTGTTAGAGACATTTTTATGTAGTTATTAATATTGAAGCTCCATAAATTTTAAATTTAGTTTCAGTCGTGGAAAGGAAAATGTGCTTCAATCAAGTATGATTTGAGCAACCATCATTTATACCTGTTCTTATAAAAATCATCTGTAATTGCTTCCCTAAGGGTGTATTTTGAAAACACTCGGCGAAAGTATCACTGCTCCCGCTGTCATTTATTTCATAAAAACTTTGCAATGGTATCTTTTTTTGCGACGTCTTAATTTATTTGAAAATCGAGTAAAATTATATGCGTTCACGTTGCTTCTGTCAGTGTTCCTTTTGGCACTAAATAATGGCAATGATAGTAGATATAACTTACATTTTATCAAATTATCGTCGTCATTTTTATATGTATTATAGGTAGTGGAAAGAGTATAGAAGCACGACGTCATGTGCGCAGTAGCAGACCTCACTGAAAAAGAGTTCATCAGGGATCAGGACGCAAGTCTGCGATTGGTTCTTAGGAGCGCATGCTCTTCCAAAGTGTCCGCCTTCTTCGACCCCTCTATTTCAGGGCTTTATGTCAGCAAACTAATGGTTCCTTCTCTATCACATATATACTCCCGCAATGGATAAACGCTTCTGCCATACGGCGAACGCCGTGAAAAAGTACCGCAAAATACTTCTTCACGCATTTACTAAACTCCGGCCAGTGGTGCTCATGCACCAGGCTAGATATTATCACAAAAATTGCTGGAAACAATTCAGAAAAATATTCTCGATATATAGCACATACAAAGAAAATTAGATTTAAACGTATTATATACAGTGGCGGCCGAAAGAAAGTTTACAAGTTTTAAAATCGCATAACCTTTTTAGAATTGATCCAAACGATATGAGTTTTTTTCAGAAGCTAGAAGGATTAGTTTGCCAATCGACGTCTTTCGTTGTTTTGAAAAAAAATGCAATTTTATCAACTTACTTCAATCTACAAACTGATTTTCTGAAATATCATTACAGGGTCACAAATAAAGTTTAAAAAACGACATTTACTAATTTTTTTGCTATTTCAACCAATTGCATTATTTTTCAAAACGACGAAACACGTCAATTAGCAAACTAATCCTTCTAGCTTCTAAAAAAAAACTCATGTCGTTTGGACCAATTCTAAAAAATTTATGCGATTTTAAATGTTGTAAACTTTCTTCCGTCCGCCACTGTATTTGAAGTAACCAATAATAACAGAGATTTATGAACTTCAGTAATTTTCATTGACTACATGCTGGCAAACTCAGCTGTCATCAGATTGATTTACAAATCACTTGTATCTCATCGAAATATTCTTATTTTAACCATATTATTGCATAAACACTCCATGAAAATAATTACTGATTGTCCTCTAAATCGTAAAACAAAGCTTTTTAGTTAAGATACTAAATAGGCAGTGTTTTAAGTGTCAATGTAAATATAAAAGAGGAAACACCTCCCCTCGAAATATAAACATCTCAATTATTAATCTAACTTGATTGTCCAATTTGATATAACGGGACAAAAGCTGTTAGAATAGATCATTTTCGATAAACGTGTAAAACTTCAGATTTGCAGCATTTCATTTCTACGATACACTTTATCGAGCTATATCGGGCTATTTCTGTTAACGGGTTTCAAATGCCGAGCATTTCCGTGGGTAGGTGGAACCATTAGTTTCCGGACAGGCTGGGCCAATCTCAATGTTCATCCTTATACACCGTAAATCCATTCAGTACCATACTGCTAAAAGGATCAATGGCGATTGTGAGTGCTTTCTATCGTAGACTGGTATCATTAATTATCCTCTCGTTCCATATCCAGACACTATCACGCTCGCATACGGAGCGCAAATTATTTTACGTGAGTTTGTTGAAAAACCTTACTCATTGAAATAATTAAATCGAAAAGAAATTTGATTCTTGCCACTGCTATAACGCGTAGTATATTTTGTTTTAAGATATTTCAATTTTTACGTTTTTGTTCATTAAAAGGCACAAAAAATTTGATAAGCTCAATTTGTCCAAATTTTTTACTTAAGCCTCTTTATGTATTCGCAGTATACCCTCGGCTATTCTGAATGCATAATACTTTCGTAAGGGATAATTTAAAGAAAGTTTGTAATCTTAAGTTACGATCGTGTCACAATTGACGAAAGTACCACTACGTTCTGGTAAACGATATCGGATTCTTCGTGCGTCGTTTACGAACGTTCTGAAGAAATTCAAGCGTGCAAGTGACGAGAACAAATATTGAGCCCCGGGTACATGAAACGAAATGCCGTGCATCACCTTTTCGTTAGGTGTGAAAGGAGGAAGTAACGACATGGTCGGCGAACACGGAATTTCACGGACAAGCATCCACGCTTTTTCCAGGAAACCATTACGAACCCTTAAAGCACCTTTCAAAATATTTGAAAGAAGGAGGCTTTTATTTTTAAACGCGACAGTAAATTGTTCCCGTTCGCGCGGCGAAATTAGTTGCTAAAACCGATCGAGTAGCCAGCCAAGTATTTACGCGCAGCGTTTAAATTCTACAAAGGTTGTTGAAACTACCGGTGCTGATAAATCCACCGAACATATTTTTCGTTTATCGGCACAATGCTTGGTAAAATTCTCGAATGAACGATTCCTGCTCCCGGCGTGGACTTTACTTTTGCGCTTGATGCACGCTGCGCCACATAATTGAAACGATCAATCAAACACCTGCGTAAAGGAGGGTGTACTAACGCGTGCACAAATTGCCGCGGAACGCTTTCATACACGGAGAATTTATCGGTGCTGCGCCCTCGGTGAAAACAGCATATGTGAAATAGGTACGTTCGTCTGCCTTACTAAAACTCGCCGATATCTTTTGGTAAAAGCTTGCGTACCAATTCGAATACTACGCTATTTAATACGAAGGTAATTACTGTCTGTAGTGTAAAGAAGCTCTCTTCTGTTTAGAGTGGAAGTGAAAGATTAAGGAGATCGCGAGAATTCTGTGGAAACTGAGCGATTAATTTTCAGTAAGGTCCGTGTATAACTGGCCGATATTGGTATGGGCACAGATATAGCCACTCTCGCGAGATATTAGACAGGTGAGCGAGTTCCCAGGGGAACAAAGCCCCCATTACCTCATCTCGCCGACCCATCCAAACCACCCCGACAAACCCTCCGCTTCTAAAACATTCATAAGAGCAGTGTAAGTGGTTTTTAATAAAGGTATTTAATCATAGGTGTCGGATTACGTGCAAATCGCCTGGTAGCGTCACCAACTGGTACAGGATTAGTCAGGCGTCCAAATATGTGATCAGGGAATCCGTGTTTGCATGTGGGCTGTTTGTTTCAGCTGTTTAATAAATATCTGCAAGCTTCTACGAAGTTATTAGGTATCATATTATAATATTCCTCGAAAAGCTAGCTGTTTTTTAAACGCAGAGTTTTGTCAACGATGCTTAAGCGCGTATACAGTTAAAGCAATTATTTCTAGTAGTCGAATGGCTTGCTACGGGAGCGTGTCTCCGTTCTACCAGTCTCCTTCGTGGCGTCGGTCGCTGTAGCAAAACTTTATCCGCGTGAAGTTACGCGAAGTGTCTTTTCAAATGAATTTCTCTGAACGAATTCAAATTATTATGTTTCTCACACCCACGGTGCTTTTGTTAATGATTCGTGCAATTTATGGGCAACAGTGCTTCGACGATGGCAATGAATTCTGCATCGACGAGAACGACATACTTTCGGTGGATCTTTTACCTGGATCGTTCTTATTCGCCGATCAACGGACGAGTAAAAATTTGTCGATGACGTCTGAGAACGATGTCCCGGATGGGTCTATCCACGATGCGTTAAACGAGATGGAATATCATAGGTGAGCTTGGAATCAATCAACCTAACTTGGGTATTCTTATGTTACGCGGCGTATTAAATTAGGAAGAAGATGAACGAATATTTGTGTCACGGTTACATGGCTGAGGAAATTGTGACGCTAATGAGCACGTCCAGAGTTAAAAGGCGACACAGCGTACCAGAAAATAATGAACTACGTGACTTGATGGACGACGATAATGTTACTATTCATGATAAAATGTTAGCCGACGAGGGAAGTTTGAAGTACAAAAAATGGCTGCAGCGGTAAGTATTCAACTTTCAATTGAAAAACGTCACCAAGGTATATTTTACTAAACGACGCTATTGGAAGCCAATGTATTTCGAAGAGTGAGTAGGATTCATACTTGTAAACTTAATAACGTATAAACAATAGAAGGAAAATAATTATTTCGTACTATTTCCGTAGGTTTCCGAATTATTCTTTTCTACTTGAAATTGTCTGGGAATACTATAGTTGAAGGGTAAGGGGAAAACGGGAAATGTCCATTTTTAGTGATTCTGCGATTTATAACGTATTTCATTGATAGCAACTGGGGCCACAGAACTGTGGAATCACAAAGGTTTATAAAGTAGAAATGTCCACATAAAACAACGTTAAATATTTGGTGTACTGGTTAAAAGCAGGGAATGTCCCCAGTTTTCCTACTTGCATTATGTACCTATTTCTGATTAGTGTAAGCTTGTACTACGTCAGGACACATCATTGTTCGGATAATAATACAAGCGGACATTTATTTTGTTACAGTAATCTGCAATCTTCCGCTTGAAAGATATTAAAACAATGTAAAACAATTATCTATTCGCTCAGTTATTATCTGATGTCTAATTAAAGTATAAATTGTTCATGTTATTAAGAATACAGTTAAGTTAATTGAACCTTGTTTCTTTACTGATAAACTAAAGTATTTAAACTTGATTTTCTCGATAAAGCTGTGTTGTGACATTCCTTGTCCCCTTACCAATCAGTTATACTTATACCATTTAAAATTTAATGGGAGGTGTTCTTATTTATTCAGGAGGACCACTTTGGACGATGTATACCAACATTATGCTCCCCACAAGAAAATGAAAAAAACTCATGGATCTCGTGACGATAATATGGAAGAATTCGATGGGGAAGTTACAGGCTACGCGATGCAAGCGCCATTGCCTTCTGGCAAAGTGGGTTTCTACGACGAACATAGCGAAGGCGATGGTAAAGAAAGGTTCCAATGTTTAAATAATAAGACACTCATTTAATCAATCATAAAAAAATGATCTTGGAACAAGTACGTTTATTCATTCGATAGATCACATGCTTTCATCTTCCTCGGGACATAATTTCTATTACGGCCACGGAGGTGACCATATCGTACATCACACGGAAGGTTTTCCCGCTGTACACGAGGAACACTATTACGCAGCGCCGTACTATTATCATGAGCACGAAGAGGAATATCACAAACCCTACTACTACAAAGGAAAAGGAAACGAACTTTCGATAAGAGACTTTTTCGAAATTGCGCTCACAGCCTTGGCATTTCTAGCCTTTGGATTATTTATCATACAGCTACTAATGAACGCCACGGTGCAGTATAAGACATAGATCGATTAAATATACATATGGAGGATTCAGAAGTACAGGGGTCCGAGGACCCGAAAATGTCGGGTATAGTCGGGACGAGAATTTTTCTTGGGATCGGGACGGGTTCTCGGGGGGTTTCGGGATTCCCGAAAGTGCCGGGATTCATATTATTAGGACTGACTGATGTTTGTACACTTTGTCTTACGATACGTTGAATGTGTGATGTCGTAGGTATTCATTAAACGGGTCCTTGGAATTTTCGGGAATCCCGACACATTCGAGAATCTCGACACTTTTGGGAATCCTGACACTTTCGAGAATCCCGATACTTTTGGGAGTCCCGACTCTCTCAAGAACCCCGAAAATTCTTAGGAATCCCGGACATTCTCGGGACTCCCGAAATTTTCAGAAACTCGATCCGACCCGATCTGCCCGGACCACGGGATCCCGACATTTTTGGGTTCTCGCACACTTCTCTTCAGAACCCAATTAGTGTAAGTTCATTTGTCCTCCGTCCTCTGAATAATTTTGAATAGTAATTCCGTGGTCAATATAAGTAGTAGCACCATTTATTGCTTATGTATGAAAGTAGCAACTTAAATTTATCAACACTAAAGAGGTTTTTGAACTACGTAACTCATCTTCAGCGAAAGTTGGACTTACACTGATTGGCTTCTGAACCCTCCATATAAGGAGACAAGTTGTCGAGGCTTAATATACATCTTTTCTCACTTCTAACACTCTTTTATGTAGAATAACATGAACGCAACAGCTGCTACAATGATGGCTACCGGTAGACGTATTAAAAGGAACGTTGCTGACTTACCTTTGTCATATGCTAGCAACGAAGAACTGAATGAACTGTCTTACCACGTTCTGAGGTCTATAGAAGCTGTTCTGGTTGCTGATGTGGACTCTGGCAATTGTCTTCGCAGAATTCTCTGCGAGAATAATCGGCACTCCACGCAAACTGGGGATGCACGGAAAATTTGGGTACCTGTTTGGAGGTAAAATGTATTCACATTATTTCGTGGGTATACTGATGAAACACACTGATATACGTTAAAAAACATAAAAATTACCCCTTTACATACTGACAATAAATCTAAGTCGTAATATAAGAAGTAAAGGATTTTTGTACTAAATTAAGTCATCTATTCTAGATCTGTGTCATGTAAAATACATTAATTATTTAAAATATTTTAAATTCAGTTTCTGAGAAACTATGTAGGTACATGTTGACTTATTGTGTTTACCCTTTTACGAGTAAACCCACGATGTAATGATTAATAATACTTTGAATTAATATAAATAGAAATTGTTGCTCAATGATATAAAGTGACTTTGAAATTATTGCACGGCGATTTACGTCGTGACAGGCCAAATTGATATTGTGTGCTTAATGACTATTTTTAAATTGGGTGTACACCGTGAGGGTTGAACGAATATATTTTTATTATGGCGTTTTTAGTAAGATAAGGTTTTTGGAAGCAACTTGTTTCCTTAAAGTATTTTCCAAGGCCTTCTGATTGGCCAAACAAGACTCATTTAGGCTTCAAAAATTCTGGGAACGATTAAGTTTGCACGTAAATTACTTCAGAGCAGAAATAATATTACAAACGTGTACATATTAAAAGTAAAGTGAAATTTAGTATGCGAAAGTCTTATCATCTCTTTGTTCTTAGGCTATAAACCTTATCCATAAATTTTGTATCATGATTCTTTTATCGTTGTGTTTTTCAAAAGACGCGATAAGAGCATACATTCGATAGCCACGAAATTTTCTTCAGTTTAGGAATGAGTTGGACATCGGGAAGAGTATCAAAAAGGTCTCCGTGGTCCTCAATGCTGGATTCTGTAAAGGCCTCTGTTCTGGGTCTGGGCGGAGCCGATTGTGCTTCCTTATATCCTGATTGCGATCTCAAAAAGGAAAGAGTGAAGAGGCGTCGAAGGCGCAGAAAATAATTTGCTCAATGTTTATTAATTTTAAAGTAGCCTAAGTAGTAATTTGTCTGCTGCTAACTAGTACAATGTTTAGATTACTTACTATTATACGTCTTCGATCGATACTAAATTTTTGGTTCTAAGTTCTAATTTTACACTGCTTACACATTATAGTCCACGTTTTAACAACAGCTGGTATACCGAAATCAATGAATCTCTGGCAAGGTGTCATTCTCAGTGCCACCAGTCTCCTCAATCTTCTCTGTTTGATCGGATAAGAAAACTCGAGGAAGTGGTAGAAGCGAAGCGTAGGTCGATCCTGATGGGCCAACATGGAATACGTGTCTTCCCTGTCTTTCTTGCAACGGTCGTACATTAGAGAGTATAGGCATGCCTCTCTCATCGTTTAACGTGCGAAGTTCTGCAATCTTGACAAACCAGATTTTGTATTAACAATTGAAATGATTACATTAAGAATAGTTTGGATATGAAAATATCAGTTTTCGTGCGAATGCGGGGTAAATTTTGACCCGCAATATAATTTCAGATCCTAGAATAAGCTTTAATAATAAATGTTGATTTCGGTAAGATCTAAAATCATTATTTTCTTAAAAAAGTAATGGAGAACCAAATGGATCCAGTATCCGTCGGGCGGGAGTTTAATATAAAATAAAATATTGCAATGGCGACGTATAGTAATGTTTGTAAATTCGTAAGTAGCGTTGCGAGTACCATATGTTTTTCAAACGCCTTGAAAAATTGTCAAAGTAATTAAAAAGGTAGTTGCTTGAATTTACTTGCTCCGAGGAAATTCCTATTGGGACTCTACTAGTTACCCAAAGAATTCTGTGTATATTATTTATTGTTATTAGCGAACCCCAATACACGAAGTAATCTTGATTAAACGGTTTCATGAGATCTGTTAACTGCATTGGTAATATACGAGCAGAGGATTGCGCTGTTCGGACGACCTCCACGTTTTTTATAATTTCCTCCATGAATTGATTTGGTTCATTCTGTAACTGAGCATTATAATTTTTATAAATTCTGGATTGTGTGTATTATAAAAATTATTAAGACCCACGCAACAGTCAATTTTTAGTCTCTGCTTAAAACGTACCTACATTTAAATTTATTACCTTAAAGAAATATACTAAAATGGTAACGCCATCAGATCGTCGAAGCGCTGTTTCGAATGTTTTGCACTCAGTTTTAAAATGGACTGCGTGGAGTTCCATTGGCATACTTTAAAAACAATTTCATTAAATCACATCTCGCATTTAAAATCACTATTCTGAGAAAATTGCTTTCCAACAGAATTATCGTAGAATTGTACTTCGTTCATGATTAGCATGAACGTAAAATAATATTTATGATCAGGTTTTGAAATAATCTGTATTGATACTTAATTTCTAGTTATAAAAATAAACGTCAAAGTAATGAAATTTTTCTATTCGAACGTGTTTTACTTTTTAAAATACTTTCATTACATCGTAGTACATCTGGAGTCGTTAATTTTCCATTAATAAATAATAGAAACCGTACACAATTGTTTCAGAAGAAATGGAAAAAATTTGCACACATGTAATATTACAAATAAAAACAAATTGAACCATTATATACAAACCTTGCGCCATCGATGGAATGCTCGCTACCTACCATCTCGTTTTTTCCCCAATGAAAATGAATTTGGGAAAAAACATATTCTCCCGCAAACGGCCCGCCAGAAAGATAAGCTCGCTTTTCTTGCCAATTTGCACTGAGTACAACTATTAAACGACGAAATTTACCAATAGGTAATCACTCTAGAAAAATGTCTTACTATCAATAAATATTACTCGTGTATCCGGTATTGGTAATTTTCAGTTTCCTAGGCGCTACATCAATATTAATCCATTGCAAAGGGTTTAACTCAATAACTTTCATGTAACTAATATCCAAATCAATCGGGGACTCCAACTCACTTTCATCCCTAACCAAGTTTTGAATCAACTTAGCATTCTCTATGTTACTCTCACAGGTTGCTGATGAAATTGATCATTAATGTAAGAAATAATTAGAATGCATCACGATTTTTTCAATGTAGACACATTCATTAATTTACATCGTAACACTCTAAAGTTTTACCTACCTGTCGATGTCATCTTACGATAAAGCACCTTTAATATTAAATGACATTTCAGTTCAACCCTTAACACTCTGTACATCGTGAAGCCATCTCTATAACTCTCTACGAAGTTCATGCAGCTGAGACAATCTTAATACACGATATCCACGTAACCTGCTTTGTAAGTCCATTCCCAAGTTTAAATATGGATTACATGCGAAAAATCGGTAAATCGGACGAGCCGAAGAAATGGGTGAGGCAATTTACAACAATCGTATCCACGAGCGATGGACTTATGGGCAGAGACAGGCAGTTCGCCGAAGATAGGCGATTGGTGAATTGGAAGAAATGGTTAGCAAACCGAAAGGAGCAATACGAGCACATTCAGTCATCCACTGGTCGCCCTCAAATCGACCAGGTTCAGAATTCTTGTGAAACAGTTCGACCACTCATCGAAATGAGAACTTTAATGGATTACGCGAACGTGCCAGTGCCAGTTATTCCAGACAAGTTTCGGGGCGGGCCAGAATTCTGGAGGACTCCCCACGTATTGACCAAACACGCTGACTCTGGCTTCCCGGACGTTACATTTACACCTAGCAAGAAAGAATTAAACATAGCTCCAGAATTGACGTACGTCGATCTACCAAAGCTGATCGAAGAAGAGAAGGATCTGGTGGGTCTGCGCGCAAAGAAGCCACTGTGGAAACGTAGTCAGTATTTAATGAAACGAAGAAGCGAGCTGTCGAGGGAAATAGAGCTGCTCGTGCCAAAGGAACCGAGTATGAAGGAGCTAATGATCGAAGGTCACGCTCCTCGACTAAAGAAGAAGCCACTAAGGATTCCACCGATCACAGTCTCCGATACTGAAGAGGGACACGAAGACGAGGAGATCTGCCCTGACCAGGCAATTGTTCTGAGTATTCAAGATCGAGAAATCGTTTGGCAAAGTTCTGCTTTTGACGAGGAGCAAACGAAGCCCGACCCAATTACGTGGAACTTGACCTTTTCGAGTAAAATCGATAGGAGAGCGGAGAGAGAAATTGTATTCGAGAATAAAGGAAATCGTGTGATCATCTTTCAATGGAGAAGAGACCCAGCCTTCGAGAATAACGATAAAGTAGTCCCGCCTAGAAGACGAATGAGTCCTTTCTTCTTTAACAAGACAAAGGGAGTGATTCCACCTGGACAAATTATAAAATTGAAAGTTTGGTACAAACCACGAGTCGCTGGTGTCTTTAGAGAATACTGGAATCTACTGACTGATCCAAAACTGTGTCCCTCGTCACTGGTGTTTCGATTTTGGGGTTGCGCGGCGACCTCGAACGCACAAATTGTTAAGTCTAATCCTGTGGCGATAGTTGACGGGTACTTGGATCGATGCATTCGAGACTCCACAATACGGGAGATAATTAACGACGTAATGGACGATATTGGCTTCGCCGAACCACCTGAACCTCTTTACGGTAGTCTGTTTCTGGAGTCAGAAATATTCGCCGCGAAGAACCCACTGTGCTCTTATCATCCGCGCACTTTGATAGAACTCCACAAGATTTATTACAGCGTGACGAACCAGACGGAGCAGCGATGGAACTTATCGCTGAGCCATCTGAGAGATATTTTATTGAACATCAAGCAACCGGAGTACAGACATACTATGCTATCGCTATTCAGTCAACTTTATAAAGAGTGCCTAAAACCCACTTTGCATGCTGCTGGTCAATGTGGGAAGCACGAAGTTGTGTTTCAATTGTTCTGCTCTTTTCTAAATCGATTTGAGGCTGAAAGTGAGCACGCGAAAAATGCTTGCTTCGTAAGGGAATTGAAAGAAGTTGGCGACAAAGTTTCGGAAACGAATGCTACTTCGAAATCAGTAAACGCATCGCAAATGTCTGTTAAGAGTGGGAATTCGCTAAACAAACGTGGAAACGGAACGACCATTTACACGGAAAGTGCAGAAATTCAAGAAACTGTTGGAAATGTTGGTCTTATCAGAAATGATCGCCCGTACAAGGAAATATTCTTCATTCGTATTTACGGACTTTTGGGGGAGACACTGGAACGAATACTCGCGTCAATAGATTCCTTTAACAATTTAAATGAACGTGATAATTAAACGTGGGTGGTAATTAAAATTTCGGAAAATTTTATATGATTTTACTTAAGTTTACAATATTTGTAGTAAAATTTAGATTTGCATTTAAGTATAGGTAGCTGATTAATGGAGTCAGCTGGAAACTTATTTGTACTACTGTGTCCATGACTTTTACGTTGCTCTATTTAGTATTTAAGTAATTTAAGTACTTAAGCCATAGCGATATTCTTCGTTTCTTACCCTTGAATTTTGTAATGTAGCTGTTAGTGAACTAATGTGACCACGAAGTTGTGTATAATATAATGAATAATAATACGTGATAATCTGTTACTGGCCCATTTGTGCACCTCTTTATATTTCGTAGGGGTTAGTTAAACATAACGCCACTTAACAATTCTGTTTGTACGGTGTCACTTTAGGATACTGCTAAATATATTTGCCTACACTTCAACATTTGCGTTTCTCTCCAATTCGCCTTTATGGGTTGCCCATCCTTGTCCCTCAGCTTTCGAAACTCATTAATCTGCAGATTTTCATTTTTAGTCCCTTTTTACTCTTATGATTCGTATTTTAATAACATTGTAACAGCTTACTTCCTCGGCACGTATCGGTATTACTACAGGAAATACGATCCACGTAGCACACTCAGGATTGTCACCCTGATTATATGACCCTGAATAAGTGTAGTATCTGGAACAGTAAGTTGCCCAACGCATCCAGCATAGGCAATCTAAACCAATTACAAAAACGACACTTAATTTTTCGTATAATAAATGACACGTGGGAAGTATCTATATATTTGTTAATATAATCCAAACAGATTTTTGATAAATATTTCATTGATTTTCTGAGATTGGTATATTAAGGTGTTATTAATTTTATATCTCGCACTAGCATTTTAAATCTATACTACTTATATTCTAAAGCATCGTCTATAGTCCCTTAAGGGTTTATACCTAGTCAGGAGGCTGAGAAGAGGCGAATGTTTGTGATTTTTTTTTAAAAAACGGGAGCACATATTTTTACAGAACTGTTTGCACTTAAAAGAGCAACAACTTTTTAAAAAGGCTTTTTGTATGTCAATCGTAATTTGATTATAAACGTAAATATTTTTCTACAAAAGTATTATCAAATGTTCTATAAATGTTGCTCTTTTAGGTGCAAAAACTTCTGTAAAAATATATGCTTCCGCTTTTTCAAAAAAAATTCACAAACATTCGCCTCTTTTCGGCCTTCTGACTAGGTACAACCCCTTAAGTGGCATACCACACAAAAATTTCAAATTCTGTACCGTTCGAATAAAAAATAAACCTAGCACTTACTGGGTGGTATCTTCTTTTCCATCTCAGGGTCAGAAATGTACTTTAAGTTTTCTGTTATCCTTTCTAATTGCGGATTAATACACTCACAACAAGCTGGTTGTACCTTTCGCAACGTTAGGAAAATTTTATATTCTTCACTAACAATACACGAGTGAAAATTAAATTAATATCGAGGTTGCATACTAAGAATAAATACGCCAATACGCATATGCCGTCCTTATGCCTCTGGCATTCTTCAAACGTCAAATATTTCTTATTCCAGTGCACCGCGTGACTTTCCATCGAGTACCTTGGTAACAGAAGAACTGTGAGGACCACGAAAATGGATAATATTTAGATATCGAATATTTAGATTTTTCTACCAAGTGCCATTGATCGTATGCTCGGCACCCCTGCAATTATCTTCACCCCAATGAAAATGCACGTCGATAAGTTCATACATATCGTGTGCTAGTGGTCCACCGCAGACTGTAGATGGAATTCTGTGTCCACCCAAAAATGTTTTCACTGACCATTCAAAGACATATTAGAGAATACACTATGAATATTAGAAGTAAAATCTTGATGGTAGAACAACAGATTTTGCTTAGAAATCGATTGGAGAAACATTGGATTGAAAAGGGCATGCGAAATATTTTGAATATAATATTAATTTGTTAGTAGTCAACGTTTCGATAATTTTTATTTTAGGGTATATTCCAATATCATTTGTACATTAGAATGAGGAAAACGATAATCAGTTTTTTCATTAAATTCAAAGCTTCCCCAATGTTATTTATAGTTTTAATGAAAGAAAGTATTTGTGACTTTAGTTTAAGAGTACACGGATTTCTCAATAGCTAGGACTATGATTAAGAATCTCAATTAGTTTCTCATTTTTATAAGGTAACAATCTCAACATAATAATTAATATATAAATGGGGAATTTAATATTCTGTAAATTACCGGTGGCACCATTATTATATATACGTGCTTCTCCTTCATTTAACCAGTGCCCATTTAGAACAAGCGGAGGATATCTTCGCGGTCGTACTAAGTCGTCGTCTAAATTAATTGGAGATTGTCCTGTTGTTGGCAAGCCTTAGGCAGAATGATAAAAACATGAATATTGCACACTTACAACGTACATGTATTTATGGTGCGTAACTTAATCAAGGGTGCAAAATTTAATTTCTACTCATACCAATTAAACCAGTGTATCCGTCCATATTGAAAAGGTGCGCGCTGGAAATTTATCAAACTGCGAAACGTGTAGTCCGAAACATGTTTGGATATTTATATTTCTTTTGTGGACGGCATAATCAAGAAGTGTTGGTGGTTATTGAATGATTAAGAGTTATGTTTTAATGTGACATTTTAGAAGCAAGTGAATAGTTGAATGCGAATCATTGTATTGATTTAAGGGGGGATTTTCATGTAACAGCCCCCCAAAGTAACTGATATTTATGAATTGTTTGTGAAAACACTATTGTTAATATTGGATTAAACTTTTTTGGTGATGTAAGGAGACATGCTTAAATTTGCAGAAATTTTCTTATATGTCGATCCTTCTTATTATTTATTAATTATTGCGGAATCTGGTTAGCCTCTTCGATGTTTGCGTGAATGACATGTAGCATTAGTCACAGTCATGTAATTGCAAAAAGAAAAAAATTCTTAAAGTTAGATAGCTTACGCTCAAATTGGATATAAAATTTTAATTTTAGTCTTTATTTATAACCCTTTTTTCATCGATATACACCTCGTTGTATATAAATTAAGCTGTATTTTAAAGATCATAAAAATGACCCCATTTTCCGATCTGTCGAGGGTATATAACCCCTTAAAACTATTCCAAGAATAAAAAAATTAGAAGAGCAAACACAGCACATCTTGAAATTTGCGTTTTTTTTTTTAATTTCTCGTTCGGGCTGACATTTATACCATCGTAATAGCTAAAGGTAATTTGCAATAGTAAACTGTCTCCATTTTTGTCATGCTACAGCGCTATCCGTAGCAAAGAAGATTCTTCTTCCACGAACATGTTGCCGCGGTCTGGAATTTTCTAATATATGCTGTAATTTCCCATTATAGAGGCCTCTAAATGCATCCATCTGTTATAAAAAATAAAGATGCAATATAAGATTATGAATTAATACGTTGTGTAATGAAATGTTCGATTAGATTTACCTGACGAAGGGACATTTTCGTTATAGTCGGCACTATTATCCAAATTACACATTCGCTGTAAGGGTGAACTGTTAGGGAACCAGGATAAGCATAATAACCATGGCCCTTGCACGCGTCCAGCATCCACATCAAACAATCTGTAAAGAAATAAGTAAATAAAGTCAATTAATAATAACAACTTCACAATAGGAGGGCTAGTATAAATCCCTACTAATATATATATAAGTGAAATGTTGTCTGTTTGTTTTTCTTTCACGAACTCAACAAACGAATGACGAATAAATTGGTCTACTAATTTCAAAATTTGTCGAATACTACATTATTAAAATATTTCTCCCATTAGTTGCATCGTTAACTGGCATTTCAGAAAGTGTTATTTATATTCATACTTGCAATAATACTATAATTTGCCATTTCCCCCATTATTCAATTATCTACCAGAAAGATGCTAATCAGTAATCAATTCTGTAAAAACATTACCGGCTGAAGCGTCGGTAACGGCGTTCATTAGCTTGATCTTGCTCAATTTGTCCGTAATTGGTGCTAGAGAAGGATTATCAGGAATTCCAGGACACCCTACGACCTATTTAAACAAATATATGGCATGCAAGGCATTTGAGTGAATGATAAATTGTATTCCTACATGCATGAAGTACGATAGTATTGCAATTCCATCTGGTTTATCAAAACACCTTTCCATTGATCCGTAACGAGTGTTCCAATGCATTAGCTGCGCCTCCATCGTGTACCTGCATTGAACGATCTATAATGGGATATTTAATACTACGACGCAACAAGAAATTATGATTTCAATAGGTATCTTCTAACCATATGCCATCTATGGAATGTTCTGCGCCATATGAATTCTCTGGGCCCCAACGAAATTGCACATTCATAAATTCGAACTCGTCTTTGCCCAAGGGACCACCCCGCATCGTTGGGATTTTTTCAATTGGAAATTCAATTTTTACTGAAAATTGTTTGTTACGATATCGAGCCTTTTATTTCGTATAAAGTTGGCGTTTTCAATTACTTTTTCTGTCAAAGTTTTACCTTTGATACGAAATTTGAATAAAATACACAGTTATCATGAAATTTTCAGTAGAAACCCTGTTTGGCTGTGATACGTGAAAAGTATTTCACTGTAATCTCATTTTTATGGTTATATTATTAATACCATATTAAATAATGTTTAGTTTTTCCTCTTGTTAAGGGGATGATAGAAAATTAGATAATAACGTTAAGTTTAAAATAAATAGAGAAGAAGGTTAAAAGAATTCTATTATTACGTGTTTGGTCTTAATAATTTATAAATGATAGAACGTTGTCGCAAATGACCTGTTTTTCCTGTATTTGTCATTGTAACTGATCCTTCGTTTGACCAATAGTTAGTCAAACATAAAGGCGGAAACTTTTTAGGCCATGTGTCCCACTTGTTTAAAGTAATCGGCGATTGTCGCCATTTAGGTAATCCTGAAGAGGATGACGATATTATCTGGTCGACTTTGGAATTTTCTAAAGATACAAAATAAAACAGTTATGCTCCACATTTAACCCAACTACGATAATTTATTTTTTTGGTACTAACGCGTTTTTCTAATTCTTCTGGTTGGCATTTTTGCTATGAGTAATCACTTTAATAGAAATCTTGTGTGAATATATTGTGGGTGGTTGGAGCCATGTAGGCAACGGTTAATTAATAAAATACCATTTACTGTGATTCCGACATTTTTTTATCTTTGCAATGAAGCTTGTTGCGTATTACGTAATGATGAAACGATATACGGATTTTTCAGATATCAAAGATCTCTTAATTTTATGAAATTACATTAAAAGCACCATTATAATTATGAATTTTATACATTTTATATTTTGTGTAATATATCATTCGTACTTTTAATATACAAAATTTTTTGCACATACAAAATTCTGATGTCGAGTTACGTGTGTCACAGTGAAGTTATACAAACAGAAATGATTTAAGTGACGTAATAAATTAGACGACCATGCAACATCTGCACTTCTCGATAATTTTCTTTTATGATGGAGCCATGTTTGTTGCATAACATTCGAAATAGCTGTGCCTGGTTCTCTGATATTCGAACTGGCTCCGGGAAAACAATCCAGGTGGCGCATTCGTGAAATGGAAACGTCGTGATCGATCCTAAATAAGTATAGTAACTCGTTGTGTGACAAGCCTGCCTCATCCAACTCAAACAATCTGCAATAAGCGAAACAAAATTAAGATGGATATGTTCTTAGTTACATTATTGTAAAGTTAATTTAGTTATGTACGATGAACTGCAAGATTCATTTTAACATATATCATGAAGAACTCGTATTACCACTTTTATGATAGAAGTACGTAACAGATAACATTAGCCCTACTAATTTTTTAACGAATTAATATTAGTGATTTTGATAAAATTAAGATATGATGTTGCCCATATGAAATTGGAAAATTTAATGAACCATTTCATAAAAAAAATAAAAATTTCAAACATCTACGTTTTGTATCATGTAAATAAATTCGGAGACAGCGCAATGATGATTCAACCCTCCCCCAATGTCACATGAACTTCAACATATCACAATGAATAAGTATAAAAATCTTCTCTTAAGGAGGTTACAAAGGCTCAAAGTATGTAACCTCTTAACAGAAAAAAGCATTTAGTTTTAAACGTACTCGCTGGCAACTTCGTCATAGATTCAGCTTGCGTGATCTTGTGCAAGTTATCCGTAATTTTCGAAAACAATGGATGTTCGTCCCAGGTCGGAACCTGATAAGCTTGCAAAAAATATGTGCAGATCGCGAGACCGTCTCGCGAATGCCAGCAATTCTCAATTTTCCCGTATCTCGTGTTGAAGTGTATTGCCTGAGCCTCCATCGAGAACCAAGTGCCATTCAGAGTGTGCTCCGCGCCTTTGCAGCTTGTGGGACTCCATCGAAACACCACTTCTTGCAACTGGTATACATCGTTCGCCAGTGGACCACCGCGAATGGTTGCTGGACTTCTGTTTCCCTCCAGGGTTATTCGAACTAATAAATATTTCAAATATGTCGATAAGGAAATTGAAACTTATCAGAGATACTGAACAGTGATATTAAAGAACTGAGTCTTTAAATAGGTAAAGCACCTTTTTACGAAAATTTAGTAGATCGGTTGTAATTGCACTGAATCCTGACAGGAGTGCCAAGGCGTCTCTTTAATTGAATAATTAGTTAAAACTTTGTGAGAAATGGAATTCAAATTTTTATATTTCTCTGATGAATTTTGAAATTTTCTTGCTGCAACACTGTTATTCTTTTGCAAATATTATGGTAGTAATATATGAGGAGTGATTCTTCAAAAGGGAACATTCAGATTTTTGATCTTAGGCAAATTTTCTTCTTGAAAAATTGAGGTAAAAATACATGTTTCATACAAAAGGTCTTATTTCCAAACGTTTTTTCTTTAAGTAACTATTAAAACAATGTCGCTAAATGTAAACAATTGCTGCTATCAGATGGAAGAATAAAATCTACGTGTACTAATAAAAAAAGATTTTCTTAATAAACGTAGGTACCACAGTTTCTTGCAGTATTTCGAATAACTATTTCTTAATATTCGCCTACACAAGCATGTGCTCTGTCAAACTCGAAATAAAACAGTTAAATCAGTTCTATGAATTCAGCCCTATTTTTATCCTTATTCCGCATAATAATTATTTAAGGTACACCTCTTTGACAAGTTGCCATATTTTTCAAAGTACTGATAGTATGTAGGTCTCATTCCTGCCAGACTACCTCCTATATGATTTCACTATTATCAAATCTTTAGTCGAAAATTCCTATCTGTAAAATAGTCCATTCACTTTGCAAAGGAGGGAATGTCCAGCTACATCTACACACCAGTAGTGGTATAAGTTGATATGTTTAAGCGCAAAAGCAAGCATGTGACCTTATGCTCTTAGTCAACAATAGTAATAGTTCCTAGAGATATTGAGTTACCGGTGGTGCCAGTATTTCGCATTTTTGCTTCCCCATCTTGGCTCCAATGGCCGCTCATGATAAGAGGAGGGAATTGTATTCCGACTACATTGTTGTCATCGATATCGATTGGAGACTGACCCCACATTCGACCGTCACCTTAGAAAATAAGTTTAAACTTCCTGTTAGGTCGTTGAGCTTGATTTAAATTTAATAAAGAATTCTCACCCGAGCACTGCATTTTCTTTTATATCATAGATAGATCTGTACACGTGTAATTTCCTTTCACTGATTACGAATAATTATTTTGCAATTTAGACGAACCACAAAGTATATTCACATTTTTTCACGCGGTTAAACTTTCGTTTCTGTCAAATTTTAGCCAGAAATAAGCCAGCATGGTTCAGCTTGCATCGAGGTTCAAACAATCAAACCTCGCTTTTCCTTGAAGTTGCATTCTATCAGAAACAGATTTGATACATTTATCAGTAATATTCACATATTTCAGTGAAACAGGGGGTTAGATTAAAGTGTTACTAAAATTTGCAAGCAAAATTCTAGTGTGGACGGATGTGTCGAGACACGCGTGGACGCAAGTAGCATCGAGCAAGCGTTGTGGTGAAAATTGCATCGAACGATTTAAAATGATAAACATTTCTGTATCGGAATTTATGATATTATGTAGCAGTATTCTTCTCGTCTGTAAGTGAACATTCTATTCAGGAATCAAATCAAACACACAAAATACACCGATGAAAGCATAGTACTTAATTGTTGCTAACTTTTCGTTCATCAAACGTGTAGGCGAAAGATCTACAAATCTTGAAGATCAAATTAGATAGACCAGGGCACATTAAATATCTACAAATCTTATTGATCAAATTGTGTAGACCTTTGTGGATCAAATATCTACGAATACTGTGCATGAATTTCTGCAGGCCTTTATAGATCAAAGATCGAAAAATTTTGTAAATTAAATTATATAAACTTTTTTACATTAAAGATTCACGAATCTTGTACGTGAAATTATGTGAACCTGGGTACATAAAAAATCTACAATCTAACAGAACAAATTATGTAGATCTTTCTTCTACACAACATATACATATTTAAACGTTCACTGTTACTGTGCACTACTAATCGCATTGTTGAAGTTCTGCTGCTAACTGAGATTCTGGATTGGACACAATTATTCCCGTGGGTGGAAAGTGAGTGCAATTTCCCCGGTGACTTCACGTTTGGGTACACCGATCGTAATGGCCCTCATATGTGGAAAGTACTATATCCGGAGAGCAATGGTAGCAATCAGTCACCAATCAACATTACAACTCGGCTCGCCGTTGTAGTGCAGCCATCTGAACCTCTTCGATGGACTGGCTACAATAACGGACCACTATCAATGACAATAGCAAATAATGGGAATAATGGTGCGGTATCCTCCATTGATTTTATGAGCAAAACGACAGACTACTTGCGTTATTGAGAAGTAGCAGAATATTGTAAAAAACTGTTTTATAAAGGTTCCTTTACTGCAGTAAAAGTTTGGAAGAGTAATTTTTAATATGCTACGTTATAATCACGTTTTATGCATGTTTCATAATATTGTCTTTATTGTCAGTGAATTATCTTTCTGTCTTATACTCTAGCTATTTACTATGAATTATTAACGTTGGGATATTACAAACATATAGTGCATGGCATTGTTAATTTAAATCTCCTATGTATAATTTTATTTGCAGTGATAGTGAATACAGCGTGGGGCAGTTTGACTCGACCATACATTCAAGGAGGATCTTTGACTGGCATCTACGATATCTGTTCGATGGTGTTCCACTGGGGACAGTCGAACGAGGAAGGCAGTGAACATACTTTAGATTACGTCCGATACCCGATGGAGCTGCAAGTGTTTCACATAAAACGAGACTTCAATTCACCGCTAGAAGCAATTGGTACTAACGCCAACGACAGCATGCTTGTCGTATCATTCGTTTTCCAGGTTCGAATTCTATTACGATATTTTCAAAAATGCTTTTTATCTAAGTTCATTCAAAATTGCAAAGAAACTGTGGTACATAAACTGTTTCAAGATGTTTTCTTGGATATTCAAAGTTTATGTAGAACCAAATATTTAAAATAGGCCACTTAAAATTTTCTTTAGTTTCACTGATATCAAAACTGTTGAATGATTTCAGAAATTTGGGAATGAAACATGTTTTAATATTTTAGTAACGGTCATCTCACTCGGATGATATTACTAGCTTTCTGACATGGATACTTTTAGATATACACTATGATAATACAGGGTGCCCCAAAATTGCGTGAATTCCCGGGATACGCAATATCCTGATGCAAAAAGACGTCAAAAAGTCCTTTACCGTTTTGGGATCTAAGGCTTCGTTCTCGAGATATTAACAGTTAAATATTAGCGGTCTAAGATCCGGGGCGCGCAGTTTAAAGCCGAAGCAGTTGAGCACGGAACAGTGACCGCCCGCACGTTCAGCTGACTCGGCTTTAAACTGCGCGCTCCGGAATTTGGACAGATAATATTCAACTGTTAATATCTCAAGAACGAAGTCTCGGATCCCAAAACGGTAAAAGACTTTTCGATTTCCTTTTGCATCAGGGTATTGCACGCTCCGGAAAGTCCCGCAATTTTGGGACATCCTGTATACACATGCTCAGTTGCTACGTGTACACTTGATAAAGGCGAAAATAGAATAAAACGCAACATAATTAATTATTGTTTGTCCTTATTAATTTGCTACTTTGCTTCTTAGTATATGTGTAATTTTGCCACTGTAATCCAGAGATAAGAGGGGCTGTTATTATTGCTTGTTGTGTGATTCAACTGGTCAGATCCTAGTAGCTTATATTCAATGTTTTGCTTCAAAATTGTTTAATTATATTTAAACGTTGGTAATGTTACATTTTAAATTATCTATATTTTTGGCACGTGTTCTGTTTGAACCACTAGGATCAACAGCTATATCTCACCAATAATAATAATAATCAATTTGCAGTTGGAAAACCACTTTTAAGATAACAAAATAGAGTGAAACTTTGCTACGTGCTAAGGAATATTCAAGTAGGACCACCGGTATGTGGAATAACGTTCTATTTTCTCTTTTATCAATCGTATCTATGGCAAGTTGTCAAATACATAGCGGTAATGTAGATATTTTTTCTGTATTTGATGAGGTATACTGAATTGAATTGTTATGACATAGAATTACGGCTATCCACGTTACTTGCTACATACTGTTATCGTTAGTTTATTAACACGAATTCTTATGAATAATAAGTCGCATTCTGTGTTGCTGAGGGGTTAAGATTTCTAATTGTAATATCACTGTTTCTGAAATATAAGGATCTGTATGTTGTACTTTCGAATGTAGTAAACATAACATATAAATAGTTTTCATCTGTGTTTCTTACCACTTTGGTGTATTATCGAGGCGATTTGATATTTAAACAAGTGCTCTATATCGTATAGCGTTTCATGTAAAATATCGAAGGAATGCTTTGCTCTCTGAACACAATTATTTATACTTTAATAGTAGCTTAAAAAATAATTAACATATATTTGAATTTTCGTTCTCGCTTTTCTTACTGCAAAAAAATATAAACGAAAGAATACAAGCGAAAATTCAAAACATACACTGTGTTTCATCAAAGCAAGTAAACATTTGTCACACAAGGAGTCTAAAAAAATAATTAAAATACTAAAAGCTATTCCACCACATATCTTAATAGTATTCGCGAAAACAATCTGCAACGGTTTATGGCCCATCCATAAGAATATTTGCCAATATTCAATACATCATGCTGTACAGTACCTAAATAATTACCACCGTTATTGATCATGTTACGCGTTCACGTTCACAGATCACAAACGCAGATAATCCTTACATGGATCACATCGTAACAAACCTATGGCGTATCGTTGAGCGAGAAACGAAGGTTCACATTCCACCCTTCCCTTTGAATTGGATTTTCCCACCTTTCGAGAAGAATTATTACACGTACAGCGGCTCTCTCACACAACCACCTTGTAGCGAAATCGTTACTTGGATCCTACAACCCGAGCCAATCGCCATATCCTCGTCTCAAGTACAGTATCATCTTACATCGATCCTTCGCGCCGTTCTCCGTTCCTTACTATCAATACTGATCTTCGATACAGGTTGCACAGTTTCGGAAACTTTGTTCGTCGAATGGTCCCATTCTCCGGAATTGCAGACCCGTTCAACGAGTGAACGAACGTAACGTATACTTCCACGAGTAGCTTTCTCCATCAGCATTCGTCCAACACCAACCATGTACGATCCCTTATTGTTCGTAAACACTGTTCGGTCAAACTGTGCATATTTGATTGAAACTGATCAAAGAACACTACGCCTGCTCCATGCGTCGCGCTCGTTCCTCCTAAAGCTCGCCCACTTGCAAATACGACACTGTAAATGTATAAAGTATAAGTGTAAAACAAGCATCATTATACAGAGAGCAATGGTTTTATTGTTTTTTTTTCTACTATATCTTACGAATGCGCCAAACGTTTTCCAATAAACGTCATAAGAAAATAAAGGTATAACAAAGTTAGATTCGCTTATCGCAAGGTACATTCCATTTGGCACAAGTTATTGTATTAGATCTTCTTCTCCGAGATTGCTCACCAACACAAAAACACATTTTCGCTGGTTTTCCGTTCAGAGACTATGGGGCGAGAGATGCGACTCATTTTTATTTCTTATCCTCCGTTCGGCATATGCATCCATTTCTCACAAGCGGCTGGTACGTAACTATGAACTTTCTACCACACACTTATACACCGATATTGCGTACATTCACTCTTCGACGGTAGTTGTTTCCTCGTCGTCAGTAAAAAATCACAAGGTCGTTTGGAAAATATGCGCGGGCCAATGTGTAAATCGTGACGTGGCATAGGAGGTTGTCTCACGTCGCGAGTCGCGTAAGCTCGGGAGAAAGTGAGGGGCACGCGTTTCCGTGAGAGCTGCTCGCGGGGCTGCATCGATCTACCGAGTTTTCGTCACCGGTTGCTCGTATTTACAGACCGTTTTACAAGTAACAATTTACAATTATAGCTCGGCATCGGCAGTAATCGCGCCGTTTCAATATTCATCGTGGTGTGCCGCGTAGAAAACGATAATAACGTGGCGCCCGTACTCGGGGTGAGCCCGATTAGAGCAACGTTTATGTACATTCTTACCCGGTTCGGTACGATACTCCACGCTGAGACACACGGAACGGGACGGGAATGGCTTGGAAGGTTTCGAGCAAGCACAGCTTTCTATCTTACAGTAAACTTCGCGGTCGCTGAACATCCGTCAAAGTAACAAAGGGACGTAAGCAGACGTTTCAGGTGTTTACGAAAATAGTCGCGACGGCGAGTTATCGTCGCGGTTTTATCGTTGTTCCCTCGATTTAAACGTGTTCTCTCGTTACGAATGAAATTTGAAAATAACGTGCCCAATCTCCTCGCAAATCCGACGGGGAACCTGAAATTGCTTTTCTTTGCGTGCCGTGAGTTCGGTATAGGTGTCGTCTCAATCCATTTGCATGTCCCTTATCGTTCGACAGAGAAAAGCGGATGTTATTATACCGAATGTCTGAAATGTACACACGTGATCAGCATTAGGGGAGGAGAATCGGGGATGTTTCGAGGAAACGTACTTGTATACCAGCCATCGCCATGCCCAGAAACACTAGTGTGAAACTCTCGTATTGCAGCCAGCTGGTGACTTTACCCAGGCAGCCCTGAAATTTTAGTTTTTTTTATGAACTATGGTAGAAGAAAATCGTTATCTCAACACGAATAAATAGAAATTTAGCGATTTGTTCACGCGCTTGGGAGTGAGTAGCTACTGACGACGAAGTAGCAATAGTTACTACGTTTTCGTCACATTTTAAGCATTCAAATTTATACAAAATGATCATATGACAAGATGTTTTTCTGTATATCACTATCAATTGTAATCCTTTCAATTACAACCTAGTACTTGTAGTATATTAATCGATACAGTATTTTATTGTTCAGAAGAAGACACTAAGTTCAATTTTCAATCAAAATTATTAATTTGAAATATATTTTAATTCTTAAATCGGGGCTCCATTTTTTCACGGTGCAACTGATTCCGACTCCAAGGGAAACGTTGCACTGTTCATTTAGACTTTTGAGTCTAGGTATATCAAGCTTTAAATCAATCAAATCATGGCAGTGAGATAAAAGATTTGAAACGATTAAATGGGTACCACAATAAAATTGTCAGATTTAAACCCGATAGAGCTTCCGATATTTTTTAAAAGAGCTGCCAAATGTTCCGATGCGTGCCAGTTTTGGAAAATAATTCAATTGAGGAGAGTATATATATAGAATAAAAAATTGAAACGAAATGTTCGAAAATTCCTAGCATATCTTCTATAAATCAGTGAAATCGACAAACTCTGATCACAAAAGTGAAGTTTCGTGAATGTAGTTTCAACAAATTTGTGAATCAGTATTCCCAATTGTAAATCTCCGAGAAGAAAACCTATTCGAAAGATATATTTATGCATTTTGTATGCTTCTTCTAAGAAAATATGAATTCTTTGCTTGTTCCTTTAATTATGGTATTTATTATAAAAATATCGAAAAATAGACGAGCTTAAAATTAAAGATTGAAACATCTTGATCAATCTGGAGATAGGCAAGCATGTAAAACATAAATGTTTTCTTTTCTACCAAGCGAAATTTCTCTATTTTTGTAGAATAATTCCATTACAGAATAAAATTACCTCCTTGTGTCGATATCCATCATGACCCTCTTCATCTTCCAATTCACACGCCGTCTCGTCTTTTGGCTTTGGATTTAGCCACGGTTTTGCAGTCTTAACCAAAAAATAAATATTTATAATGAATACGGCGGCGGCGGGTATGAGTATGGAGAACAATTGACCCACTTACGTTCCTATTAAATACTCTTAAACCAACACTCATTGGACTTCCCGTATTTTTCATCTGCAAGGCAAACATATAATTTTTATTAAAATTGTCATTTTCTATATTTATCTTCAATAATAAGAAGGGCGAAACAAGAAATGCGGCGTGTTCGTCATAGCCATCGTCAAAATTTTTCAACTAGAAGTAATGGATTTCTAAAAACAATATAAATGAACGCTTTTCAGATTTTCGCGGAAATATCAAATGCCACAGAAGAAATTAAAGAATTCATTTCCTGTAATATCAAATATTTCAAATGAGTACTAAGTACTGTAGTATTTTACAAATGAATAATATGACAGAATAAAAAGTTAATTTTTATTGAAGAAGAATTATACTGCCGGCTTACAAAAGTAAAGCTAAGTTAAACTCTTTGTATGAAAAGAAAAAAGAATAATTGCGAAAAGTTTTTGATGGTAATTTATTTCACTCTGGAAATTAACAAACTGTCGTTTTTAATTGTTTTTCGACGAATTGTTCAAAAATACAAAAATTCTGGCAATGCCTACGACGAACTTTCTGTCTAGAAGAAAGCGTAACTGTGTGATGTAACATGTCCTCTGCAAAGATTATTTACTATTCTTCATATTTATTCAGTGCACAAGCGTTAAGAAAGTAAACGAGTAAGGAAACAACCAACGGTCACTGTTTCATTTAGCACATAAAATTACTGATTTCTAGAAATTGAGCTTCTTAACACTTTTTATCAAACATACAAATTTTCACATCTAATAACGTGTTCTATCATAAAGAATGCTCCACATAAACAACAATTAGGAATATAAATACCAAAAGTGATGAAAAATCTAACATGAGGAGTTTTAATATACATAAGTGAGCTACCCTAGGTACTTCACATGCTACGACGAAACGTTGACAGTTCTATTTCCATTCTGGTTCTTCGAACAGGCTAACTAAACTTCTCAAATTGTATTGGCAGGAGTTCAGAATAGGGCTGAGACTATTTGTCGAATTTTTCGGTATTCGAATATTCAAATACTTCAGTTGTTCAATTATTTGGCGAATATAATTCGAATATCCAAGTATTCGAATACTCAAATATTCTAATAGTATTCGAATACTCAAATTTATTCATAGCATTCGAATACTTTTAAAATATTCGAATATTAAATTATTCGAATAGTCCCAGCCCTAGTTCAGAATTCATTGAAACTTCTTCGCCAAAGTTTCGCATCTGATATTAATAATAAGTGAAAAAGTAAAAACAAATTCGAAGGTAATTAAACGTGATCCAGATCAATTGAATAAGAAACTAAATGCGACAACAGTCCTAAGTAAATTTCAAGTACAATTCCGTATAATCGCGATAATTGAAACATTAAAAGCTTCCCATCAGACTCTCAAAAATGAAAACACAAGTACCATTTTCACAGCGTGACGTTTTATACACATTTCTGAAGGGACCATCGTAAAAGCATTGCAATATCATTTAGGGATTGTACCTCGGTGTTTTTTAAAACGCAGCACGTGAGAGGGACCTGCCTCCGGTTCCCTGAAATTTGCGCGTCTCTCCACCAGGCCGTGCCATTGTAGTCCCCGTATCCGTGTATTCCGCAGCAATTAAACTGCAATGGAATCACCTATATGCTCCTCGGACCATCACAATATGCCTGGATGAACAGTTCTCCGCGTGCGGCATTAGGCGTCGTTCAAGCACGAAATAAAATGTTCATTCTATGGCATTCGATCTGCCGCCGCGGCTGAACCGCGGGGACACACAGCTTGTTTCGAAACTATTTAATAGCTATTTCCATACGGGATTCCCGAGCGGAATGAAGCGCATGCAAAACATCGTTAAAGTGTGACAAACATGCTCTAATAATAAATAATCGATTCTTTTGTTACTACGGGACCAATGGTACCTTGTATTGCGCGAAGTCGAGGCTATAGCTAAAAGGGATGTCGCTGGGCGACTCGTGGCCGTAGTCGTCGGCCAATTTACTAACCAGCCTCTCCTCTAATCCAGAAAGTATTCGACATGTCATTAGCCCACCGACAGCCGCGGTGACCAGCTCCGTGACGATCAACGCCACGAGCATGCTCATGTACTGGACAATTGTAACACACTGTTATTGACATTGAACCTGGGCCGCGTTGTAGAGTCGCTGGAGACACATGCCGATTACTTACAGTGGCCAGAATGCACTGATTCCCGTGCAGAGCGGCACGGCACCCGAAGCAACCAACCGTGAGCACCGTGAACCCGAGACCAAGTAAACTGTACGCTATTAAGTTGATGGTTTCGTGAGGGTTGGCGTCAGGAACAAAAAGATTCAGGAGGTGCCCCTTGCTTGGCTCCAACAGCAGCCATGCGCCTATAACGAGTACCGTACACCCGGCCAACTGCCCAACAATAATTATGTCATTTTTAATGGCACATTGTGCCTTATCGAATAAGTACAACGAGTCACGCAATTATTCACGCGAATAAGGTGTTTAGGTTCTTCCATTGAGCTCCTTGGGATTTTTCTGTAAATGTTTGATTTAAAGAAGTGATATTTGCTCTTATTTCTATGTATAAGGATGTAGGGAAACTCTAATACGTATTCCTTCTCAAATTTTAATCATTTTTTTTTGGTATTAGGTATTTTTTTGGTCAAGTGTTGCATTTAATTTAGGTGTACTGATTCTGAGTGTGAGAATTTTTGTTACTTTTAACACTGTAGTATGTTTTGCTGATGCAATTATTAATTCTTTAGTGCCACTGGATTATTTGTTCTCTGCACTTTTGTATGTTCGTGTCTTTTCATGATGCTTTTATGGAAGTAAGACATTTTGGATCATTTCCCAATTTTTTCTCATCATTTGCCGTCTTTTTTATGACAAATGATGATACTTTTTACTTTCTTTAGAAATTTGTTTACTCTTGTTAACGACGGCAATGGATATGTTACTTTTAATCTAGAGTTTGCAAAAATATTTTACTCTGCGGAAAAAATAATTTCAGATTTTTAAAACAATGTTTTTATACGTCGTTCAATTTATACCAATAATTTGGTGACTCACTGTACCTAGGTATATGTAGAAAAAAATGTTGACCGATAACCAGAAGTTGAAGCATTCGATATTTAGGAAATATTTGTTCACGATTGCTCTACTTATTTAGAACTTACGCAATGAATTTATTATAAAGTGTTGTAACTTCTTGTTACACTAATAACGAACTCTAATTATAGCAAGCAGAGCTTAAGGGGGTGTATCTTTATTTTTATCGTATCAAGTCTTTAAAGGATATTTTAGGAACGTCTGATGAAAACTTAATTAACGAAAATATCTTTCCATGGAGTTCTTTATACTTTGTAAAGAATATTTCACAAAGTGATTTTCACAAATCCCTTTCAAACAACATCCTTATCTTCTATCCAAACAGAATTGAATAAACAGAACTTCTGTAGACCATTACACACATATTAAGGTTGGTAAATATATTAATAAAAGCCAATTTAAATTGTATTAAAAATATATAAACATGGTTGATAATGGTACGGTAAATATATAAAGTGTGTTTTGTTAGCAGTTAAAATTCTTTATCATAATATGTGTTTATTAATGCATTTATGGGAAACCTATGATATTAGATAGGCGTATTATTATACTTTCCTTTCGCTAGTTAAGTTTCTCAGTATATTAATAGACGTACCCACTTAAGCTTCAGTTACTTTCGTTGAAAACTAATATTCAAGCTTTTAATACAAAAAGTACCAGTATAAAAGTAACTTTTGCATTGAAAACTATATTTCAATAATATAAGACGTATTCAAAGAAGTTCGTTACCCTCGCTTTATATCGACTATACCAACTTTAAACTCAAATTTATCACGATGCTTCGCTACAAATGAATCCACTTAACTTTCAATTAAAAGTTCAATACTTTACCCATATTAATAAGTTGAACGTGAACAGAACAACTTTCAGATATTTCATCCCGAACGTTTTCAAGACATCAAATAGTCATCGATCTGCAAACATAACGTCACGATGGTTAATTCGCAAATTATTCCAGCGTCAAACAAGGGAATATAAAAATTTTAGCCCACAGACGATACTTAATTTACTTCGTGATCACAAACATCGAAACACTTGGATTGTACTGCGTGCAACGAATGATATTTACTTGTGCACCGATGAATGCGAAAGCAGAGGGTACTCACGGCAGAGTCGTATAAACCCGGTGCTTTTAGCCAATATTTATACACAGAGTTTTTTTTAAATTTCATTTGTATGCGAGTTGCCAGCTACGCGTTTGCCTTACAATTTTTACAATACACAAACGGTTTGCAGACAGCGTGGCGAAAACGCATTTGCTGAGGCGAACGCGAAGCCAGGGATCGTCGTTGAAACGTGTGAAAGGAAAAGAGGAGGACACGTACAGGTCACGTGGGCATAAGTGCATAATTTTCTAATTCACCGAAGAAAATTAATGTTTGCCGCGGCATAATGCGCCCCGGAGGAGAGACGCCGTGAGTGATTAAACGTGCCCGTTCCAACGACTTCCAAGGTATCAAAAGAAATTAATCCGAACGACTCATAAAAAGCCTTAATCGCCCCAATGGGAGTTTATAACTTGAAGGGGACAAAGGGCGGATTGAGTCATTTATGTCAGATTGTCATTAAAAGTAAGCTGGATAAAGGAGGAGCCTTTGGAGCCTCCGTTTCACTCGGGGGATGCAATTATAACTCGAAGGTGGAAAATGTACGCTTACAAAGGGGTTTCAGGAGCCACGGCCAAGCAGATATTCCACGGCGTACTAATGCCGGCCTTGTGCGAGGTCGATAGCTATATCGCTCTATCAATTAATACGTTAACGTTGTTAAAACACCATTAGAACAACTCGGGATCAAAAGCCACGATTAAATTCTCGGGATGACGCGCACACGACGAATTCATGCTAGCATTAATGTTTCCCGTAACAACAGGAAGTCCGCGGTTAAATGATCGCAGGCACATTTTATTAATTAAACCCAACTACTACGGGCGAGCATACTAATGGAAGTTCCTCGTGTCCCGTTCACTGGAACACACGCGAGCAACAAGCCCACTTAATAGGAAACTAATTTCAATACTCTTTTTAACGATAGGTAGGTATCGCTGGAATTTTAGTCGAAGGATATTAAAATTTACGCACGAACTCCACGCGTACCCTTGCGTCATCCTCTCCCGCGGCAAACTCTGTGCAGATAGTTATTACGTTAATGGAAGCATCAGGGTACATACTCTGAGAGCAGTTCTCTCGCAAGCATGTATAACTGCGCGTACTTGCCGTATTACCCAGCAACGCAAACGTGAACAGGCTGCAGCAGCGTCACGTTCGCGGTCGCTAATCCTGCTAATCCTTGCGACACTCGCTCGAAAACAAACGGAACAAGGGGGAAAACGGAGCGGGAGAGTCCCGGCGATGTTGTGAAAATAAAAAACAAAAAGATCTACCGCAAGTCCTGGCCGACTGTGTTTCCTATGGAGGGACGATTACGCTTCTAGATCCCATTCACAGGTGGTTCACCGTAATTTACACTTCGTTGACCAATGTATCTCCGTTCTGTGGCCCGGTGGCCGTGCGATTAAATTCGATGCACGTAGAAATCTCGGGTCGCCTCGGAGCCGTTAATCGAACGGGGGACCACTGATTCGTAAGTCTGTGCGCGCGGCACGGTTGGTCTCTATTAACGAGGAAGATCGACGTGGCAGCCTCACGTGCCTCACCGACGCCCGTACTTTTCGCGACACTTGGACGTCTCGCACCCCCCAACGCTACCAGCCACAGGGATCCTGGCGCGTACGATCGCGACAACACTACCGTGGGCAAATGCTGGCAGGCCCAGCGTCATCTGCTGCGGGAGCGACGGCCACACTCGCCCCGTCCCTGTTCCTGCTCACCTTCCGCCCTTACGTCGTCGGGAGGCTGGTCCAGATGCGTCTGCGTCGCGGCGTGACGGCGCCGACGCTCTCTCGCTCCCCTAGTCGATCCCCGCTCGTTACCGTGACATCTCGTTCACTCGACCAGCCTTCATCCTGGCGATGAACGGCCGTTCACTGTTCGACCAGTGACCGATTGGCCAACCCCTGCACCAGCTGACGGGTTCAAGTGCTAATTAGACAGATAGTTTGAACGGATCAAACGAATCGAGCGGAACTATCCCCCGCGAGCTGTTGGCACCAGTTGCTCGCCTCAGGCACTCCACGTTAAACGACCGTTGTGCTCCTTCCTCGTCGAGGGTTTATTGTTCCTCCTCCGGGACACTTGGTGTAAGAATTCTTCTTCAAATCTTTGTTTCTGTCTGGATTCTATTGGCGGGGGTAGTTGTTGTGTAACGCTGTGGCTTGGGTCGTTGGAGATTCATGGATTTGGAGGGTCCGAGTTTTTAGGGGTTTGTAATTTTCAGGAGGATGTGAATGCTTGTCTGTTTTGTTTGATCGACAGTGCTTATGCATTTTCAAAGGCTTTTGAACGAGTTTGTATGTTTAGAATGTTTGAGTTAGCTATTTTTAGTAGTGGTTTATTCTGTGAATTAATTTGGTTTGGTTTATTGCGCACGGGTAGCGATAAAAGTAGAGCTGGGAAATAAGCATATTTTTTAATGATCGAATGAAATCAAGAGTTGGAAAATCTTTAGGTATGAATTTTGAACGTTTAAAGAATGTTTTAAATTTCCGATGTGATCGGAGTTTCGCAATAATCTGAAGTATCGAATATATGTTTCCACTGTATTTGACGAAACATTATTGTCATTCCTAATACTCAAAGTCCTTACTAATATATAAAAGTGAATCGTTGTCTGTTTGTTTGTCCTTCTTATTGAACAGATTTCCATGAAATTTTGAATATACATTACATACGTCCTAGATTAAATTCTAGGCTATTTTTTTATTTTTTGTTTCGGCTTTTTTATTTTGGAAACATCATAAATAATTTCCGGGTGAAACTGAGTAACGGGTCAGCTAATATAATATGAAACTGAGTGTATCGCGATCATAAAAGACAGGTTGTTATGTAAATATAATAGATTTATTAGATATTAACAATTTTTACAGCATTCGTGTCACGTTCATCTTAAACAATACACAAGTATGAGTAAAAGATGTTAACGATCCAGTCAACGGATTGGCGGCGCATACAGACTTTCTATACATCGTTATCTCCTAAATGCTCTACAAATAAATCAAATATCAGACTCATCTTAATACGTCTTGCATGCACGCCACGCAATGAAAAAACTTCTTCCGTAAAATTTCTTCCCTTTCCTCATACAAATTTCATTTCTCAACACTGCTCCCTATTTACTATATATCGTACACAAATAAACGATTTAACAAGTTCTTTTTTATATACAAAGGACAACATAAGTACACATTTGATTGCCGCTATAAGTACAATAAATCTCGACTTATCGTTGCTGATTGTTCGATACACCAACCGCCTGTCACTCAATCTATGTTCAAAGTAGGTAATATGATTCATCAAACTTTATTGAAAAAGTCACTTTAGTCTATCGAATCACATTTTTCTGCTGGCGTGATTGCCAATTATCGATTGCGGTTGAATTTCGGCAGTAGGGGGCGAAAAATGGATTCGGTGAGTGATATGTGAATTGTCGCAGAGTAATTCTTTAGTGACATGCATACTCTCATAACAATAATAACAATGCGTACCGCTGGTTGAATACCGTTAAAAATAATAAAATAATATGAGCAAACGCACAATTATAAATAGAAAGATATTATTATACAATGGTTTTACGTGGGCTTCTCGTACATACACAAAATATAAGTTCACGGGCCGACGATATTTATATAATACACACACCCACTCATGCATACAGGTACAAACACACCCCTTATAAGTCTATAATTCTTCCAATTCTTACGGTTACGTTGGACGGTATGTTGACTCACGATTCCAATACCTTTTCACGAGTTTCATCGGTAAAAACGTACGTTACCGTTTGAGAAATAAAAAACCTCCTTAAACAAATAGCGCGAGAAATAAACTATTGTTCAGCGGAGCTTTCCTGTAACGGATCGCCCGAGTGGTGGCTCGATCTCCGAACGCTATTTCTCGATTAACTAACACTCGATAACTGCACTGTCGGACACTTGGCGTTCGAGCAAAGTGCAAAACTCCCCTGAAGATCGTTGTTTCGTAAAATCAATGGCAATTTCGTTGTACACTGCGAGACTGGAAATATACCGCTTCCCGTCTCTTTATCGGTTTCAATTTTCATAATTAAAAAAATTATCTGCTAAAGTTTAACCTGCAACGGCGAACGTAAAAAATTCGCGACGCTTTTAGTTCGTTGCTTGCACGAAGCTACTTGCAACCTCGGTTCAGCGCAATACACGCGCCGCTATATTCATCAGGACAATTAAATTGAGAGCGTGTCACGCGGGACGAATCTTATACTTGTTTACAAATGCAGTGGTGTCTGCTCTCAGTGTCGGTATCACGTCTATGGGAGTGGTAATCCTCGTGCCTCTAGCATTATAATTCCTACAGTACTTCCTCTCTATAAGCTCGATTTTTACTCCCGCTATATGCCTGAAAGTCACTTCCTACTACTTTATTCTGCTCTTTTATGTATTCCACTCAAACTTTATGAATACTACCAATGTAGTGCTGCGATTTTCTCCATGAGAATAACTCCAAATACGACTCTCTCGAACTATTATTGATTGTATATAATCCAAACAACTTCTTATCCTGCAAATCAATCAAGTACTATATGTAATTAAAAATAGTCTGAATGAAGTCGTGTTTGGACTCGTTTTCATGGGGAAAACGCCACACTCTCTTGAGGATTTAATGATAAATATGAAAATTTAAATCTTGGTTAATGAATCATTAAGTTCGTTCTCTTTCCTTCTTAAGCCTTTCAATCGAAGGCTCACTCAGGCATAAAATGAGCTGCTAATTAGCTGCATACCCTCTATCAGTCCGGCAGCAGACCTGACCACCATCGATCATACAGAGAGGAAATACCATACCTAGAATGGAAACGGTCCAACAGCGTTCATTTGAACAACCTTCCTTTCAATTCGACAGTCAAAACCATGCAAGAATTGTATCACAAGCCACTATAGTGTCCCCCTTGTTATCGTAGAGCACAACCTCGCGCGAAGAATCCACCGTGCGCCTGGGGTTGATCATTGAGTAGCGACTCCGGTTCCGCAGTGCCCGCAATTCCGCTTACAATTCCGTGGTAGTCTCGACGGGGCTCTGCTCGCCCAAGTACGTGAATCCCAGGTGAGAGTAATCCTTCCTTTCCCTGAATGTCACGTTATCATTCGACGGACTAGAATTCAGCAGATCCCCGCCGCGGTTGTACAGCGGGTTCAAGACCGGGGTCGCGTCGTGGTTGTTCAGGGTGTTTGTGTTGCTGGCGCTGTGATTCTTTCTACCCAGAGTGGATCGTCGCAGAGAGTGGATATTTGTGTCCCCGTGGGTGCCGACTATGCTCGAGGCACGCGCCGTGGTCGCCGCCTCGGAGCTCACAGGACTTTGCTGACCTTAACAGATGATAAATGTCATCATGAATTCTCACGCTCTTTTCGCAGATTACTTGCTCGTTCGGGGCTAATGTTTCTCAGTTGGACGCAATTTTTCAGCGAGATAGAATTCCAGCAGTTCTGAAATTCTGCGCTCGTGAACCGTCGTAATTCATGTTAGCTTGAAGATTTAGGGGGATTAGGAAGCAGTAACTTATGGATACCCTGATGAAACTTAGTATTACACATGTACAGTGCTAGAAATGATTATGGAAACGTGTTTCTAGGTAACTTAGACGGGTAAATCAAACTTTCGGATAGAAATAACAATTGTATACTAACCCTCGGTTGTCACGCTGGGTCAAAATTACCCACAATTTGAATTTGAGGTAAAATATCTTTGATGATACTTTAAATGTTCACTTTCAACAATGAACATATGTTCTACAATATTCAAACTTTATCTTAGAGTTTCTACGACTTAATTTAACAGTCAGTTTTTAAACAGTAGCTGAGTGAACATTGGCTTGGGTTGAATCGACGATCGAAAAAATAGGTGTGATAAAGAGGGTTAAGTATAGTGATACTTTCCATATGTGTTAAATGTATAAATATATGTTGTGTCCTACTATCTATATGTCGCATGCTGGTGTTTTTAGTCATCTTCTACATGAAGCTTAATGATGTTTGATGATCGTTCGCAGTTTACAATTGAAACGCACCGTGTCTTATAAAAAAAATCTAGTAGAAAAGACTGTCGAATCATTTTCAAGAGTGAACTCGTCGAATTGACTTGTGTAAAATTTGGACAGTATCGAATTCTATGAAAACGAAATTAAGAAATGACATTGACAAGTTTTTTCATTCCAACGAATAGCATTTAACCGTTCGGTTTCATTTAACGGTTTCAATTACCTGTACTTTCGCCATGATCTTTGGTAATATAACTAACGTTGTCCAAGCTAAACGCATGGTTCTTATTGCTGAAATCCAGCTGAAGATCGTTATAGCTGTCGTTGTCGTCAACCGGCACGCTCATCTGAAGCACCTGCGTCTCGTATTCCTTTAAATTGGGCTCCACGTACACGGGATCGTAACGGGGCACAACGTACATACGCTGCATTCGTTCCTTGTACGCCTTGTATCTGCGCAAACAGAGAGAGGACCCGGTTTCACGCTGCATTAGCATGGCACTAAAAATATTCAACCAGCCCGGTGACGCGAAAAACGACGCAAACAATCTCACGATTCTGACGGATCGCGATGCTGCTAAATGTTTTCAGAGTGAACCAAGCCGGAAAGCGTAATTAATTTTAATGGAAGTAATGAAGAGTACGATGAATTTGCATGACAGCCAGAGTCGCCGGGCGAATGAATATTCATGGTGGCACTTGAAAACACTTCTTTCACACGGTATTAACTATAACGGTGTTTGCCGTCGCGACGGCTATCCCCGAATATATAGCGTCGCCGGGAACCGATTGAAATTAATCGCATTCCAGATGCGAAGCAAATTGAGTCGCGCGACGCAACGATTAACTAGTAGGCACTATAATTTACCTGGACCAAGAGACGCAAATATAGATGATGCCAGCGATGCCCAGAATCAATATGACACAGGCGATGATTATCAGTGCGTATGGAAACACTTCGCCGCTGAATGCAATGGCCGTTTGCGTGCGTACTGGCTCAGGTGGCATCACAGGTGCGTGGATGTCTATCGCGTTCGCTCGAACCAAAGTGGACACGTCGAAAGTAATATTCGACATGGCTGGCTTCTCCATGATTGACCTGAAAGTGAACACCGTGTTTACGAAATAGGAAAATGCTCGGACACTTTTGCGCGTAGGAATGCCACGGAAATACGAGAAATCTACGTCGGAGTTGTGCTCGAATCGGGATTACGTAGTAGGTATACTAAAACCGTTACGTTACGCTACGATGACTATAACATTTTTGTGCTCTGCAATTTTTTGTTACTTCTTACCGAGTTCAAGAATAATTGATAAATAATAAGAGGAGTTACGGCGAAAGTGATGTTTAGCGAAGAAATGTCACAGTGATCAGTTTTATAAGTAGAAATGAATAAATCGTGTAAATTCTAAGTGAAAATAGGATTTCTAATGGAAATAGGCGCAACTTTCCTTTTTTTCGCGTTGATAGAAGACTGTTATGGATGTATAATATTGAACTTAGTTTATTTTTCGGACTTCCATGTTTACAATTTTTTTTACAAGTCCCTTTATCGAGAGGAAGGACTGAAAATCTGTCAGGTATTCGTGCGCTTGATTAATTGAAGAGCAGAGTACAATGAAAATGCGGAAAAGTATTGTCCAAACGCTAAGAAAAATTGGAAAATTAAATCTTGTTAAACTGGATTTAGAAAAATATAGTTTTGTAAAGCTTCAATTATTATTATCTAGCTATTATTAGTTATCCAATTATTCGTATTGAGATAAAAATTATAAACAAAAAAAATTTTTTCGTCCAAAGTCAATATTTCTTTAAACATAAAATTTCGATAACTTGTGTAAATATTAACAAATCGTTATGTACATTTTTTAGAGTGTATTACGCGTCTTTAATATCTGGAACTTACTTCTAAAACGCTTTTGTTAGGTATCCACAATAAACTTTCGATTCTATAATTTTAAACAGATTTTACAAAGTTCTTTTTCCTCGATAACAGGAGGACGTATAAAATATTTTTTTTCCACACATTCGATCTGTTTTTCCACGACGAATCACGTCCTACTACAGTTACTAGAACATTTTATTAATTCTCATAAAAAAGAAGGTAAAGAATTCCTATTTCTGCGTTAGAATTTTACTAATAAATACGAAGCCTTACCTCTGCACTCGCGAGCTGTTCCTTTCCAAAATAGCTTCAGTGTCCGGGTCGACCGCGTAGAACCAAACGTCAGAGTCCTGCGGGTACATCTCGATAGTTCCATTCTTCGTCAAGTTTTTCCTCACCGCGACTCTATCGATGCCAATCAGAAGCTCACTCTTCTCCTCAATTATACTCGCTATTTTGGACGCTTCCTTTTGCAATACGTCCGGAGCAGCGTCCTGAACCACTAGGATCATCAGGTGCTCCTCTTCGATCAGATTCACGATGACCGGAGCGACGATCGAGTTGAAGTTGTCGGTCGAGTTAGGATTGTCCCGGACGCGAACGTCGAACTTGAATGGTAGCTCCGTGGGATCTACGTTGTCGAATGTCGCGGTGGTCCTAATTATTCCGGAGGAGCTGTCCATGCCGAAATAATCCGATCCTCGTCCACCAAGGATTTTGTACTCGAGCTTCCCGTACTTGCCATTGTCCTTGTCGTGCGCTTTAACTTGGATCACCGTCGAAGCGAATTGCGCGGCTCGCGGAATCGCGGCGAAATAACGTCCTCTCGTTAATTTTTTGCTACTCTCTGGGAATATGAACTCTGGCTTGTTGTCGTTCACATCGATGACTTGAATTTTCACCTGTAATTTAACGGATAAACATGGAATTGATATCTCGATCTTATTTTCATCATCACGATTTTCCTTATTCTACTTTGGGGGATAAGTCGCTGTATTCCTAACTTATTTGAAATTAAACGAAATGAATTTGCTTGAAGTTTGTTATATTAATAGGTTCTTAAGCGAGTGATCGATCCCAGCTGATAATTTTTCTGCAGGATTATAGCCGCAGGGGATGCAAGTTGATAAAGTGCGTGTTTTATGAAATACAGTGGGTGGCCAAATTATTATAGGTACTCGAACAAAAAGGTTTCAGATTTTGTAAGTTTAAGCGATGGAATGGCTGTATCTCTGCAAAAAATATTTCAAAAACGTATTTTAACGCTTGAAGTTTCCAGTTTTTTAATCGAGGACCCGATTTTTTATATCCGTTATCATACTGTTTTATCAAGATGACGCGCAGGAAACGAAGTTTCAGAAATTTTTGCCTAGTTTGAACGCATGCACGGGGGAAAAAATTGTTTTTCCGGTAAATTCAACGAAGAGCTCTTACAGAGTAAATTCTCTATTCTCTTTAATTTCGTTTGTTTGGTTTTGTTGTATGGATTTTATTGATCGAGTTATTCGCGATGAAAGCAAAAAATAGGTACTGTTCTCTTTGAACAACTATAACTTGCAAATTCATGATCGTAGACAATTTTTCACGAGTGTTCTGGAAAGCTAAGAAAGTTTCCTTTCAGAACCTTTAATTGCCAATTTAAGATTTTTTTTAATCGTATTAAAAACATTTTAAAGGATCCAAAAAATTGACGAAAATGTTTTGAGTATAATAATTTGTCCACCCTCTATAGATCAGTGACTATAACTTTTGATCGACAAAAAATATAATTGCACCAAAAAATCAAAATTCTTTTATGCAGTTTCTGTTTTTTAAATGTAATTTTTACGCACTTTTCGGGGTTTCTAAGTGATAAATTTTTAAATTAATGGGAACTTTATAAATGTATAAAAATTTTCTATTATCTTATTTAAAATTCTCTAACAGTCATTGTTATGATAAATTTAAGAGTAATCCAGTCATGCTACTTAATTCCATTCAACAATTTCTAAAGAACGCTCCATATCTGGAGTGTTATATTATCTCTTAAAATTTGAAGAATTATTTCAATTCTGTTAAGGCAAATACAAATCCTTAGAACACAAAGTACGTAACAACTAAAAAAATAAGGAAAATCGGACATATGTACGTTTATATAAACTTATATAATTTTTTGTTTAAATACTAAAGTTCATCTCTAAAGTGGTCCGTCGCCTGTAAATTCTAGTAGAATGTTGTTACACTCACCATAGTTGTGTTCCGGCCAGAATTCAATAAACCCGACAGAGATTCCAGCTTGATCTTGATTTGATAGGATTCTGTCGTCTCGTAATCCAAAGCCCCTTTCTTCAGCCTCAATGCACAGTTCCGTTCCTCCGTGACATTCGCCTCGAACAAACCGTTTTCGTTTCCACTGTAGATCTCACATTTCAACGGGGTGGCATCATGGGCATGGCTGTTGATGATCGTGATAATTTTGATGAGCGTGTTATCGCCAGCATCTTCGGGAACATCAACGTTGTAAGAATTCTCCGCGAAGCCTAAACCAATCTCTGGTGGTACCGTGGCAACGTGACGAACGTAAATTGGTACCGTCGTCACCGACGACAGTTGTGGTTCGCCCATGTCGTACGCGCGCACATCTACCTGAAATGTTTCTCTCGTTTCTTATTCTGCATTTTAAAGTCACACCAACTGCACTTAAGTGGCTATTAGCGACGAAGATTTAAGATAAGTGAGCTTTAGAGCCCTGGATTTTATTTTAGAGCTTTTGTAATATTCGGTGCTAATCATTGAAATTTCCACTCGGTGTTGCTGTGATTTGAAACTTTACACGAGACTCAGAGTATTCAGAACAATTCAGGAGAATATGTTCCATAGTGGTTTGGCAATTGCATGTGATCGACGTGAAATATGGATAAACGCGTTTCAATAAATATTCAGATTTTGATTTTTGTGTGGTAACTGATGAGTGGGATCGTTCTTAAATTACGTAAGGGTAATTTTTACGACTTCTTACCCCCTCCCTCCCCAAGTATAAAAATTCGAAAGATTTTATATTCCACCCTCCCCCCTTCCTTACTTACGTAATATTTTATGCATTGCACTTTTTCAGTTATTAAAATTCTTTTAAAGGTTTATATAATTCATTTAACTCCGTTTTGTGTGTGCGATGTAACATCGTTTTTTAAGTTATCCAAAACGTAAGAAATTCTCGACCATCTCCCTCCCCAAAAACCCTTACGTAATTTAAAGACGATCCCAGTTTTTCATAGTGAGATCCATGATAAAGTCTACATTAGAAATTTAGCGAGCACAGTATTATGAGTTAAATACTGCCATTTTATGTATTACAAAAAATGCTCTAAATATCTGTCAAATATTTAAAAGATTGCAGACACGAATTACATATTGTAATTATTTTAGATACAAAAATATCGTAATAACTATAAATTTGAATTAAACACTGCAATAATACGAAGTAAAATTCTTCAGAATTTTAGATAACGCAAGAATTAAGACAGTTTTATGATCAAACAGTACCTGATATTCAGTGTCCGTTTCTTTGCGCAAATCATCCCGTATCCTTAGTACACCGTAGTCTGGATCGACCACGAAATATTTGCTCGCTATGCCGCGGCCGATAATTTCGTACCTCACCTATAAACGAACAGACAGTGAGGATAACTCTCTGAATCTTGAGATTTTTATTCGCGAGCCCCGAGTACGTACTTGATTTCCGGGAGCTGTACCATCGGAGTCTGTTGCTATAAGATTAATGACCGTCGTGCCGATTGGAACGTCGTCGTCTAATGTGATTGGACGTGGAACTGACGTGAAAACCGGTGGAATATCGTTAACATCCTGCCGGTAGAAGAAGGTGTAAGCACTATTGTTCTCAGCACAATGAAAGGGTTGTTGCTCACAATAATATTTACATTTATGAATGAATACATTTCATGGATATTGATTTCATGAATAAAATTCATTAGTAGTAAAGGGTTCTTAAAAATGTGCCTACTACCCCTTAAACTAAGACCGGCGAAAGATACGGGCTCGCCCGGGAGGCCACTTCGCGACGGATTTTTTTTTCTGTTATTATTTAAATAAATACGATGAATTATCTATATAAAGTAAAAATTACTTTTTTATTAAGAAATTAGGAAGTGGCGCCAAAAAACTGTTTCGCCCGGATTATCAAAGGAATGCTTAAAGAAATTTTGCTAGAAGAATGAAGCAAGAGAAGCTTGAATTTCACAGAAAATTCGTTGAATCTATTATTGTAGTAATAATTTGCGTAGAGATCGAATTATTTTGATGAGTATACAAAATTCAAAGAAAGTCCAAGATCACAGTGAACGTGTTAAAGATGATACAAAGATAAGTACAAGGGACTAGAAGGGAATGCGCGTTACTTTGTCAACATTTAAAAATTATGTAAAAAGAGAAAGAGCAACGGTCAGTCAAAAACTAAAATAATTTTCATAAAAGTTCGTTTGAAAATTCACCATACCTGAACGTTGACTACGACTCTAGTGGTTGAACCAGGCAAATCACTTATATTTTCCACCGTGCCAATGACAAGGATGTGCTGGTTTTCCCTCTCGTAGTCCAAACCGCGAATGGTTTTTACCACTCCAGTCTTCGGGTCTATGCTGAAGAGTTCGGTGTCCCCTTGCTTGATCGTGTATGTGATTTGCTTCTTTGTATCCGGATCATCGGCCTGGAATTAAACGCGTTTGCTTTAGGCTCGAAGAGGATGGTCATTCGTCCAGAATTCACGGTGTCCCTTCCACTACAATGGCATGACAGACAGCGACGACCAAATACGTGGTTCGTTTAGATTCTATACGCACAAACGTATTTTCACTCATTACGTAGCCATCGTTTTATTAAATCAAAGTACAAGAAACTTATTTAACATTACTGCCCTTAGTTAAAATGTCCTATTTAGCGTTTTCTCATTTTTCAAGATATGTTGAAGTTCCACACGTTTTTTACCTTTTAAGTAAAGTCAGAAAACCCTACGTGCTTCGTAGGGATCTAGAAACAGTCTAATGTATTTAACCAATCTATTTTTCAGATGGGTAAAATATCCTATCTGAAACATTTTTTAACGTATATTGCACGACGTAATTAAAAAATTGTAAAAAATGAAGCTGCAATCCTTTTGCTCCAAGGTCCTCAATTGAATGAAGAAAAACAAGGACGGTAGAAAGTTTCGAAATGTTAGATATGACATTTTAACTAAAGAGGGCAGACTACTTAGTCCGGTTGATACCTGTTGAAACTACTTATCTTCCTCACAACTTATTAGTATTAATGACATGAAAATATAAGGATTTTGGATAACGACAAGATCAAAGTCTAATATATAGGTAGGTATCTTTCATCCCCTCCTATTTCTATTTTAATCTACCTATTCTCCCTCATCTCTTATCCCCATAATTCTCTCCTCTCTCCTCCTTTTCAGCCCCTCCGTTCAATTTTCTCTTGTTCCACTGTTGTTCAAAATTTCCATCAAAGTCTAATATAACAAGTTATTTTAAAAATTGTATGTACGGAATTATATTAAGGGTCAAAAATCAAAATGGACCCCGCATCCGTCAGTAACGGCCAAGCCATCCAAAACTGTGACATTGGTAAAGTCCTACTCACCGTCACTTGAATTACAGTGTGATCTGGCATATTTTCTTTCACTCGAGCTTCATAACTGCTTTGACGGAAGATTGGAACTTCGTCCTCGACGTCTATAACTTTTACTGTCACTGTGGCAGTGGCTAGGCGATAATCTGGAGCACCATCTCTTGCGGTCACCACAAACTTGTATTCCTGCGAAACAAAACTGAATATTGACCTCAAGCTCTTGAGACTTTAGTGTGTGTAAGGACTATGTTGGAAAGCTTGAAGCGCAACTTTGTATTCGGTTGCATTTCGTTTGTCTATCGCGCGCGAAACTTTTCCACGTAAAATGAGATTGAATCGTTCGGAAGAAAGGCGAAATTATGTAGGTACGCGTTTATAAGTTACCTTGAGATTGACCAATGAATGATTAAAGCGGGTTGCTTGAAATGGAGCGTGCCGTGGTCTTCAACAACGCGGTGATAACAATTTCAAAGTAATCACGGTAGAAAATACCTTATTTAGTATAAAAGGTTTCAAAGAATTCGATTACATTCCCTTACAGTGTTTCACGCGCGATTTTAAAGTGAAATTTTCGAAGTAAGGATCTATTTAAATTTTCCATATCTCAAGAACAAGATTTCAGCTTGAGGAGCAATTTATTAAAAAAGACTGACTCTTGTCGATTAATTAAAAAGGGACAAACTTAGTGCGCTGATAGTTACAGAAACAAAAAATCATTTACAGAGCTTGTTTTCACTTAAATGGAGAAAAACTGCAAACCTCGACGTCCTATATTTTTTAAACAAATTCGAAACCATTCAAATAACGATTTCAATTTCATGTCGACTACATCATATTCCTATTTCACCGAAACCCCCTTCATTACATTCAAAAGGAGACATCTGATCACATTGCGAATACCCGAGACCTGAAAACTTTTAAGTTGCGATTTTGCAGTGTGATCAGATGTAAGAATTTTTAATCAAGGAAATCGGCTCCCGAATCGCAAATCGGGTTCCGTAATTTCAGGTACCCGCATACCAAGCTCTGCTAATTGGGCCAGGTTATACACAAACCTACCAACCTCCAAAATGACAAAAAAAAAAATAGTTAATCACAGTACAGATCTTATAATTTTGTGATGACTCTCACATTATATACCTAATAATAAAAACAACCATGCTATTTTAGGCTTAAAAAACGAAAGCTACAGAAAATTTGATACAATATTAATTATACTGCTCGCTATTAAATAACACATAAAAAACATTGTAAAACAATAACAATAAACAAAATATACCCAATAGAAATGCAGCTACTTTTCTTTAACAATAAAAATTCTCAAACTAAAACACTCAATTTCTGCACAACTTGGCCCAATTGTTCCACGACGATAATTCAAGGCCATTTGCTCGCAGCTCAACAAAACTACCCCTACAATATTACACCACCAATAAAATATAATACTTCCAGCCAGAATTTATGAATTCCTCAGATTCTCATTGATAATGCGCAGAGTCGCAAAGTCGCGAAAGGTGTTGCACTCATGCATAGCGTCGATCCATAGAAAGGGCTAAAAAAAGGCACAAACACTTACGTCGTTCTGCTCGTAGTCCAGGACAATTTTCGTGAGGATGTCCCCAGTCTCTGGATCCACGGTGAAAGGGATGTCGTCCGGCGCGAAATATGTAATTTCGGCGTTAATACCTTCGTCGGCATCCTCGGCGTGCACACGACCGATCAATTTCCTCGCCTCGCCCTCCTTAACGGTGAACTCGTACGGCAGGTCCACGAACTCCGGATTTTTGTCGTTGATATCAGTCACCTTGATGTTTACCGTGGCCGTGCTGAACAGACCGCCGGAATCCTCGGCCTTTATCAGCTGCGGAAAGGAATCGTCGGATAAGGCAGCGAATTACCACGGGCAACTTGGGAAAAACGGAGATTGCGCTTTCTTGTAGAGGAACGGGGAAAAGGGAAGTTTCGTGGCGACGATTTGACGATCCTCGGGCATAAACTCACCAACTGGTAACGGGTCAAGTCCTCTCTGTCCAACTTCCTTATAACAGTGATTACGCCGGATTTGTCGCCGATCGCGAATTGCCGTAGATCGTTCCCAGACACGATGGAGTATGAGACGGGATCGTTTTCTGGGTCAACTGCCTGTAGGGATGACATCGATGATATAAGTTTATTAGGTAGAAGAATTCACTGCGTGGGAGATGTGTGCACGCTTGAATAACCGCGCGGACCCTGTTCCCAACAGCGTGGAAAGTTTATTAAGTTAGAGCGAGGATTAGTGGGCAAATACAATGCGAGATTCGTTTTCCAGGAAGTCCTACGGAGAAAAAGTTTTCGGATAAATAGGTTTTCAAACTGTTTTGGAGTTGTATGATTATTAGTTGGTTGTTCGGGATTGGTATCAATGACCTGTTTGCGCGAAGCTTTTTTAAGAATTTATCGAAGAAAAAGAACCCGATGAATTGATCTGATTCTTTTTTCATCCGAAAGAGGATACACCATGGATTATATGGAAAAATTGCCCCTGGTGTATATAAGCAAATATGGTGGGTAAATTAATTTCGGCACATGCGTGCAGTGCGCGCATAGCTGAGCTGTCTGCATGATTCAGGTCCCCATAGTGGTCCGATTTGAAAATGCGTGAAATATTATTCAATTTTATAGTATTGGCTTCTTAATTTAGAAGAATGCTAAACGACAACGAAAAGAAAACTGAAGAAATAAAAAAATCAGGATGACAATATTTTTCTGTCATTAAAAATCGATATTAACGTAGATGACAGGGAATTGTGAATAAAACAAGGAACATGATTATTTAATATTGTCTTCAAAAAATTGTAAAACTCTGTACGTTGCAGTTTCGATTACCTGACATTTGTCGTGTTAACTTCTTGTAATGGTAAATGTGGTGGAATTGATATTGCATTAGTAGTACAGGGTGGTCATGAAAAAGTAAATTCAAAATAGAGTATAATTTGCACAAGCTCTGGTTTTCAAGATAATCGATTTTGAAGTGTGTCTGGAGCATGCGTGATGTGATTGACAAACTTGTCGTTTCTCGACTTCGCCCACCCTGTTGCCATGCATCAACGCAAAGTGTCTACAGATTATTAATTATTATTGTTGAAGAAAATGTGTTCTCATATTTAATTTTGTTATTTGGTTAATCGACGTGCCAATATTGCAAATAATAAACTAAGGACACAAGAATCTTCTCTAACCTTGTTTTCGATTTATAACTGAGTCTTCCTAATTATACACGCATAGGTATAGTAATGTATAACTACCAGAAGAAAAAGAAAATGAATAGCAAAAGACAGGAAAATAAAATGAAAAATTCATATAGTGTGTAGTGGGTCAGATTCAGTGACAAAAATAAAAATTTTTGGTTAAAATTTTGGTTGTTATTCAATCAAAGCCTGATGCATTGTTGGGAACATAATTAAATAACTGAATCTATCAAATTGCAATACTTTAAAGCATGAAGCCCTTTTCACACAAGACACTTTTGTACCTTGCAATTAGCATCTCACACAAATTCCCACATTTCCTATCTCTTCCACCCATTTCTAAATTACTGTCTCTGCCACGAGAATGTATCCAAGACATCATCCTTAATCCACAACAGTGTCACGTGTGAAAAGGCCTTAACACTAGAGGCAGTGATCATTGGTGCCAAGTGATACTCCTGACTGAAGTGACACAATCCAATGTCTAAAGCAGTCCAGGTCCTTAGCCCAGTTGAAGTGACTACCAAGTGACAAAATAATTATAGACACTTACGGTGATTGTAGCAACCGTGGAATTAATTGAAGCTCCCTCGCTGACCTGCACCTCGTACACCGATTGCTGGAACACGGGACTTCTGGTGTTGGGCCCGGGAATCACGTTCACCTCGACGATCGTTTGCGAATATTTCCCGCCCTTGTCCGTCGCCTGCACCGTAATACTGTACTGCTCGCCAGCGTTCAGCTTCCTCACAGACTCGATCACACCGGTTTTTGGATCGATTTTGAATTTATGCAGACCGTTATTCGACACGTGGTAAATACTGTACGTTATTTCTGCGTTCTCCCCTTCGTCGTTGTCCGTCGCTTCAACCTAATGGGTTTGAATATGCTTGTACATTTTGGTGATCAACCGAGCAAATTTGAATGTGGTTCGCTTTGTTCGAAATAAATGGATAAAATAAAGTACAATTTAGAGAACTGGGTCGTGCTACATTAGTTCGAAGTGGTTCGTGCATCACAAATATAATTGGTGCTATAGGTTTATGTTAATTTGACATTAAACTTGTAAAGCACTTTTACCATAAAAATATAAGAAACACTTTGATTTAGGAATCAATATAAGCAAAGTAAGGGAGAAATAGGAAACTGTTATGTAGTTGAAGTAAAATGTTCAGAGAGTAATAGTGCTCTTAAATTCTACTCATTCACGGTCTCTCTCTCTCTCTCCCTCTCTCTCTCTCTCTCCGTCGAAATCATACAAACCGATAAAAAATAAGTTTATAAAAATTGTGTATCATTAGTTTCTCACGAGCAAAATCTCAACGGTTTCAAACTAGAACACTCCTTATCGTTTTCCTGGGAATTTATTTCTACGAGATCCCCTCGTTCCAGGTTAAACGATTCTCAACTACGTTCATAAATATCGTCGTAATTTCCTACGCCACTTGAGCAGCAATCGTAGTGAAACATAGTGGGTTGCTCTTAAATTGCTCGTTTCAGATATAAAAATGAGCAGCGAAGCCGATTTTAATTCCACGGAGAAATATATATATGAAAGTGAACAAACATACACATCTATCATGACCTATTTCAATCGTAGTTGAGAAAAACGAAATTACGATATTAATATTACTTTCGGTAATAAATTCGTTTTTTAATGCACGATAATGAACTTGCTGTAATGTAGCGAAACTCTCTCGAGGATAATAATAAATAATTGATTGCGATGAATATCTACGTACCTTGGTCACCACTCTCTTTGTTTCTCCAGCTTGAACAGTGATAGGAGCCGTCATAGGCAGCATGGGAGCATTATCATTAACGTCGTTCAAAGTTACAACGAACGATAATGGCGCGGAAGCCGCGACACCCGCCTTTTCTCTGGCCACCACTTGAAACCGAAAACGACCAGGACTCGGAGGGTCTCGGTCTAAATTCTCCTCATTTACGACCAACACGCCAGAAGAGTCGATCGAGAAGAAGTTGGTAGTTAACTCGAATGTGTACGCTGGCTTTGGATCTTCGGGACCCTGAATAAAGTATTTGAAATTTCTAATGATTATGACAGAGAATAAATTTGCACGAATTACTTGAATTAGATGCGTTAAAACGAGTGTAGGTTGTTGATATCTCAAATTTTGTAAATAAATATGTACACTTTGCATATTTTTATGCGTGACTAAATACAGATGCGTACATACACAAAGAGTTACACGAAATTCTAAAGAAGTAGAATACGAAATAGTTGCACTTGTCTTTTTTTAAATAGAACCCTATATATTGTTATTTGCTTGTCGACATAATTTTCCAGTTTCGACGAGAAAGTTACTAACAAGGGAAGATCCCGAATCCGGAGATTCAAAAAATTCTAAAACTTTGTGAATATGTAGGGAATTTCCTCTGATTATAACTCGTGAACTGTAAAATAATATTTTTACCAAATGATATATCTAATTAAAAGAAATAACTTTTGTCTAGAAACCTTTTTTCTATCTTTTACAGTTCGTGATTTATAACACAAAAACGGAAAATAGCCGATTTTTCAGGGGTTAATTTTACCCCGAGTGAATTTGGGCAGCAAACGAAAATTGCGTTGTAATCACGAAGAAATTCCCTCCATATTCACAAAGTTTCAGAATTTTTTAAATTTCCGGGTTCCGGATGTTCCCTTGTCAGTGCACAGAAAACTGATATTTCAATAATCTCAAATAAATGATATCTGAATCGTCGACTATGGCTACCGGACTACGTTCATTTTAGCAGGAGAGATTACGCTACGTCCATCGACGCATAAACGCTTTTGTAAATGAACATGCGGGGGCAGCTGTCGCTTCTATACAATAAAACTGCCGAAAATGAATCCATTAACGTGGCGCCGTGCCTGGACAGTTTCACCACAAAACACGTCGAACGTACTGTACAATTTTCTGCCTGTAATTTCAGCAAAACGGTGGCTGCCTTCGCTCAAAATGAAACACCGAGTACATGTTCATCCATTCGCGGATGCAGGGCATTTTCACTAAAACGGGGAAATGCTTCGCGTAGTGTCACTAGTCGAGTATTTTACGGTGACGTTTATATTAGCCTCCTCAAGGAGATGCAGTCGAGACGACTGCTACTTGTAACGATACGCTGGTTTCAGAAACCGATAGTTACGTGACTTGAGCACTTTTTCAACGTCATTTGACGTGATTTTAGTGCACAATGATTTATTTCAAGAAATGGAATTACGAAGAGAAAAGATAAAGAGATTTTTTGTTTTACGTTGATTCAGTTTGAATTTTTTTTAGAGAATTATTAATAAATACCTTTATTAATCTAAGCAACTTATTACTCAAACAGTTTTTAAAATAATACGCGTACGAAAATATGGAAAAGCGTGATTGATTTCTAATTGCACGGCTAACACGCCAGAGCGAAGCACTGTAAGGGGATAAGGAGAAGTGAATCGTCTATAGTCAGACGCAAATGCTTGGAACTACAGTAATTGGTCGTAAAACGACGCGACGCGGACACTATTCCGTGCGGCCAATGCTGTGAGTGAGAAAACCGAAGCGCGAGCGAGAGGGAACGAAACAGTTGACACGAAGTTACCGTCGACTCTTTCGTTCTCTCACTCTCGACCGAAGGATTCCAAGAAATGGTGGGGATAGTCACCGGGCGTACTACGCGTGGTAAAAACGGGACATAACGACGAATTACTGTAGCACATTTCATTTGTCATGCGAAAAGTAGCACACGAGAAGGAGCACGTTTCAATGTTTATGCCGATAACAAGCATGGTTCGAATATACCACGATAGCACGATTCATATTTCGCCACGAGCGGTAGCACATTGCAAACGCTGCAGCGAAAAGTAGCACGGTTCATTTGTTTTCCGAAGAGTGGGATATTTCAGTTTTCAAACAGTCGACGTTGGTCTTCTGTGGCTACCAGTTGTCTGTATTGCCGCTTATTGCTAGCTTACAATGTCTAATAGTGAACACGATGATTGATGTGAAATTGATAGGGGGGAGTCGTGGAGTACCAACCAATGCTAGTTCTCGCTTCTTCGACCAGATATTACCTTTTTATTTGAATTAACAAATGGAAATCACAATTCTCTATAACCTATTTCGGGACCATATTGTTTACTCCATTGCTCTCGGTTTCTCCATTGCATCGCTTCAGTGGGTTAAAAGTTATTTTTTAAAGCTGATCTTTTGTTTCTCGTGTAAGTAAATGATTTTCTTCTATTATATATACTATCTCTAGTCTATTAAGTTTAATAAAACGTCCTAAATTTGCAATATTTGTTTTTACATAATATAGGGTAGATGTCCCTATTTCTGTCACTTTACTTATTTTGCTTAATAAAAATGTAACGTATAAAGAATAGCGTACAACAATAATATTATTATTAAATTGGGATTGTTCTTATTATTATTAATATTATTGTTGTACACTATTCTTTATACGTTCCATTTTTATTAAGCAAAATAAAGTGGCAGTAATAGGGACATGTACCACCCTATTATGGTGTAAAATGTTTCCCCGTGTTTGTCGTACAGCGTACAACAGACTGTCAACCAGTAGAGACGAAATTTTTCTTATCTGTAAGTTCAATCTGTTAGTAACTCAGATTAATTTATAAGATGTTCAGTTAGTGTTCCTACTACCTCTTCCCGCAGAAAAATAAACTAAATAAGGATGGGTATGATGACCAAACACACAGGAAGCTAGGCTTTAATGAAGAAGTTATCCAGTGTGTTATTTGGAAGCAGAGTTGGGCATTAACTAAATAAAAAATTATGTAAATATGGATAAAGTAAAAGTTACTTTAACTTTAGATCAGGGTTGACTAAAGATACGTCCTCACTAGCGAACAGACGATTCTTAGGAAATTCAATTCCCATACTGTTCGTGAACAGTTCGCGAACGCTAATGGAGACGCACCTTAACTGGTGGCTCGTGACCCACCAGGGGCCCCTTCGACTTGCTGCCACGCTGAACGGCCCCCTACATACCTACCAGACTCTGACGATCGTAGTCGAAAAGAGAAGGAAAGAAGCAGGAATCGACTGCGATCGTCAGAGTCTGGTCGGTATGGAGGGCGGCCGTTCAGCGTGGCAGCAAGGTGGAGGGGCCAGTTAATCAACCCTGCTTTAGATTATTCGACCAAAAAAGTTAATTTTTTTATTCGACGAATAAAGTTTAGATTATTCGAAATTTTATTTAAATAAAAATTTTGCCCAGCTCTGTTTGCAAAGAATCTTTTGACACAGATTGAGTGCAGTGTACCGAATGTGACGGTTGGGCACACGTCGAATGCACAGATCAGGAGAATATTAATTATTTTACTTGCGAGTTTGTATAAATAAAATTTGAAAAATCTTGTACCAATTAAATGTCTTTTTATTAACATTGTTAATCTTTTAGACTTAAAAATCTACCAATCTAATAGTTGGTCGGTACTGGACGACAATTTTTCGTTTCCTAGAAATTTCAACTTTTTTACTTTTGCGAATTATCATTTCTTATTATTAAATTTCACAAAAATAATTTCCCTTCTCTTATTAAGTTCTATCTATACTACAAACACGTTTTTGAATTTCTGACTTTTATCGACTCTACCCTAAGGTATAACAAAAAAACTTAGAGCGGTCGGTACTGCACGACTCTCCCCTAAAACTTTAAAATATCTTTGCTTCTTTAAACGAATTTAGCTAAATTAATGAAATAATTACAGATTCTGAGTGGTGGAATAATAAAATTGTAATATGCCTCGCCCAACACCTTTAAAAATTAATAATGAAAATTATGTAGTACAGAAGGAAGCTGATCTTGTAAGGCCAAGTTCGGGTGGTGAGTACCAGATAAATATTTTTGCTAAAATTATATGAAAATGTGTAAAGTTTCTTTTCTTATTATGACAAATAAAACGCAATATGTTTATTTTTGTTTCATAGCAAATTGCTATAAAAATAGTGTCTGATTTAAGAATCATATAATATTTTGCTTTTTTTTTAAACAAATATTAAAAATATCATTCGTAATTTTCAATGTTGCTGTTCATAATCATCACCAATGATCACTGTTTCTTATTATTTGCGATTCTGACCCGAACTTGGGAGTTTTTGTCATTGTGTTCATATGGCAACATTCAGTTTGAGAGTTTTAGAAAATTATTTTTCACACAGCAATTTCAAAAAATGATGAGAACTGTGAGCAAAATAGTTTTAATAGTGACAATTTTACCGAGAGTATGAGTAGCTGCGTCTCTCAAATACGTAAGAGACACGATCAAACGAAAAATGTTGTGAGAAAACGAACTCGAAATAAGGATTCGTGGATCGACGTGAAGGCAAAAAAAGCTCGCAGTTCGGGTATCGCAGGCATTGGAAGAACAGGATTACCAATAAAAAGTAGAAAAATGGGTGATGGATGTAATGATAAGTGTCGTTTTCGCTGTTCCCAAAAAATATGTCTTGGCGCTAGAAAAGCAGCTTTTTCCCAATTCTGGCAACTTGCTGACCGAAGTAAACAATGGGAATGCATAACTAATTGGGTACATTCTAAAACAATTCGAACTAATGATACAACTGATAGTGATTCTGAGAAAGAATCGAAGAAAAAATTTATCAGTCATCGTTTTGCTTTGCCAGATGAAGGCAAACTAATTAAAGTTTGTAAAAAAACATTTCTTGATACATTAGGTGAGTAAGTAAAAGTATTTGTTAAAATCTTAAATACTAATAAATATGATTGAAACTATATAAATGTAAATGTTAAAAAAAAAGGCATTTCTTATCAATGGATCAGAACGGCTGATAAAAAGAAAAAATATACAAACAGCACTCTCATAATCAATAGTGATGAAAGAGGAAAACATAAAATGAGACCACACAAAGTACCAGAAAAATTCAAACAAGCTGCTCGTGATCATCTCTCGTCTTTTCCCGTAATGGACTCTCATTACTGCGGGGAAAATACATCCAGAAAATATTTAGAAGAGGGGCTTAGCATTAGTAAAATGTATTACTTGTTTCGAGAAGAAATGAGAACAAAAAGTGAAACGGTGTATGTTACGCAACAAATGTATCGAAAAATTTTCAATACGGAATTTAATTATGCGTTTTTTGTACCGAAAAAGGACAGGTGAGATTGAGACATGGTATTGATGTTATAAATAAAAAATGTTGTACTATCGTAAAAATATTCTTGATTTTAGGTGTCAACAATGTGAAGCATTCCAAAATCTCTCAGAAAACGAAAAAGCATTACAACAGAAAAAACACAATTTGCACTTAAGCAATAAAACAAAATGAGGGAACACGTGGAACATCGGTCTCCACGATAAATTTCGATGTTAAAAGATTCTAATCACTCCTCGGGCAAATATAGGTCCTTTATATTATATGTCCAAACTTTGCGTGTGGAATAGCGCTATTTTTTAAATGGCTGGTCACGTAGGTCATTGTAATCTTTAGAATGAAGCAGTTTGATACAAAGGCCCAAATGAAATAGCATCATACAAATGGCATTTTATTAAAAAAAAATGTAAAAATGGAGTTAAAGAATTAATGTTATCTGGCGATAACTGCGGTGAACAAAACCGAAACAAAATGGTTTTTACCATGTTTATTAAAGCTGCTGTAGATTTAAACGTTACTATTTTATATTCTTAAACAAACATCGCAAACAGACATATTTAACTTCAGGGACAAATCTTATCGGAAAATTTTAACTGGTCTCTTGTTAAAATTGCTTCAATTTGAGAGATATGTGTGTGACCAGACATGAATTCAATTAGCGTGAAGTATGATTTAAGTGAAAACAGCTTGGAAATAAAAATTTTGAAACGATATGTTACAAACCAGAATATTAAGGAATATAAATTAGAAAATGCCTATGATACTAAAATTCAATTATCATTAAAAAAAAAAGATTTGTCGGCAATGGTATCTATCTAAAAGTTTTGTACCGAGAGTATTAATTAATTTTTACAACGATACTTTGAACGAGTGCAGTTTCACTTATTTCAATAAAGACGTGTATTTCACTTTAAAAAACCTTTATCTATTTATTTTTGCAGTAGAACCCTAGGCAATTTATGAAACGCGATATTTTTCGCGACTAAAAGCAAAACGTACTAATGAAATGTGCTGCTTTTCGTAACGCACGTCAGTATGTACATTTTTAAACGTGCATTACTTCAAAAACTGTTTTGGATGAAAGCTGTCCATATTGATGAAGGCTTTAAAAACGTGCACCAATCTTGCAACATTTTCAATTACATAAGATTCTTAACCCTTTAGCGCCAGCACCTAGATCCCGTTGAAGGAAAAATATCCCGTTTTTTATCGTTAAAAATGGTCTGAATTTTTATAGTTTTATATATTTTTTTTCCAGAGTTTAAAAAGCATAAAACAGATGAATACAAGGTTCAGGTAGGTCCATGTTTTTTCAATAAATAAAAATACTCTAAACATGTACTAATCTCGTGCAAACAGCTAATTTGTTTTACTTTCAAACACTTTCAAAGGGAATGTATCATACATATATCATACGTCCGGCGCGAAAGGGCTGTTCATCCCTTCTCGCGAAGTAGAAACAGTAGAGTCATCCTGTCTGTCTAGTACAAAAATCTCCTCCACATGATCGAATTTAATTAAAAAACCTTTCATAACAAATTCTCCGTTAATTAATTCATCGCAACGGAATCAGTGTTACAATTGACTAGCATGCATCGCCGAAGCCGTAGCAAATGATTTCGAAAGGAACTACGTAAATAATCTTTAATCTGCTCTTCTTGGCTTTCACTAATTTTTTCAAATGCCTGCGTTGCATTCCGTGTAACGGATAAACAGGAACGTTATCCGCTAACAATGAGGTGAATTAAACGGCCGATTCGTATCTCGTTCACGGCTCGTTGAACGGGAGAAGATCAAGTTCACAGATAAGACTTACCAAATCAGCGTCTGAAACGGTGAGCACTATAGGATCGCTATTTTTATCGATAACCTTTGTCCCGATCGGAGCGTTCTCATCAACGAAACCCTCGACGTTCGACGCCGTTATAATTGGAGGATTGCTGTCAACTGGCTTCACGGTGATAGTCAATTTAGCTGTTGCAGATCGCTTCGCTTCGGATACCTCCACGGCCTATGATGAAACAGATAAAGCTTTGTACTCCCCTGTCGGCCTAAATATTTGGTAGGTATTGTTTGCGTCTCATTAGCACGATCTGTGCCACAAGGGGTCACCGATGAGCCACGATATTTATCGCAAAAGAAACTTCCATCCAGCAAAATACTTAATATATTTTTCAATTCACTGTTGGAATAAAACAGGCGAAAAGATGTTGAAATTGAAGGAGCATAAAAGTAAAACTGAAATTCAACTGAAATGATAAAAAACAGCGGAAATACTATGTTTCTTGTGATTGAATATTATAGTCAAAATTTCCTTTCAGTTTTTCAGGGACTAGGGTAAGCTGAAGTGAGTCGGTGGAGCAGGAGAGTTGGCGTATATACTTAAATATTCAGTGCACTTTTTGTTTGATGCGTTCTTTACTTGTTTAGCGTAAACAAATAAAATTTCAATAAATCCGTAGTTGCAAATAATTTTGCTATCTTCTTTGTTATTTTTTCATGAACGATTATGTGAGTCATCTCTCCCAAAGGCGCGAGCCATCCCTTCTAACGACGAGAGGTATCTCTCCTAGCACCTTAGGGGAGAGATGGTTAGATGCCATGGCTTCAGTTTTCAACGCGAGTTTTAGCAAATATCGATCAGTTTTTCTGAATTAGTAAAAATTCTAAACATATTAGGTTCATTCAGTATTAGTTGTAATAGCGATTTTATATTAGGTGAGCTGACTGTCCTCAATTTACCTTTCTGAAAACTTGAAATTACGGGATTGTGTGGAGCGTCTCAATCGCTGCTGTGTTCAATTCGCATTATGTTTACACTTACCTTAATAATAGTGTCGAACTTTTTCGTTACAGTCGTGTCGACCGCCTTGATTTGCTTGACAGCGCCAGTGTTCGGATTTATTTCGAAAAACTCCCGATAATTCGACGGGCTGCCACTGAGAAACGAGTAATGTATGGGCGCGTTTATGCTGTCCATATCAACGGCTTGTATTTTCTCCGGCGATATATTGACTATCCCCGATAACACACCACTCGATACCTAGACAAAAAAATCACAATGTACAGAACCGGTTCGAGAATAGAACCGTGTCCTGCGAGATTTAAGTGCAAAGAAATCGGTCGCCTATGGATGATGGAGGATTGTACGGTGTCTTTCACTTTAGTTCGCACAATAATGTATATTCACGTTCGTCTGTTTTGGTTTGGTATCTGTGAATGCAGCTCGATCCTCCACTTCCGTAACACAGAACAATAAACAATTAATCACTTGTATCAATTATCGATAATCGAATTTTGAATATTTACTTGCGCGACCTGGTTTCAATTATTACGTTTACGACTATTTTCTATTATTACGTGAACTACGTCTCGGAATAGGCGAGTGGAATATCTTTTGTAAAGTGTGAAGAGTGAAATTCAGAACTGTCCCAATATCTGTGAAAACTAAAGTGCGCCAAATACTTCATCGTAGGTATGAAGCAGCTGGAATACTTTGAGCCATGGGCGTCCGCAGCGGAGGGCAAAGGGGGAGGCTGTTGCCCCCTACGGCTTGAGAAAAAATTGCTTATTTTTAAAAACTAATCTTTATTAAGTTTATTCTAAAAAATTGAAAATTTTTAAATTTAAATTTTAAACTTTTAATTAAATTGGCGTTACAAAGTGAATTCAAACAAGCAACCAATCGCCGCCTGTCAAAAAAAGTCTACGAACGCCCTTGCTTTGAATTGAGCTGTGCTAGAATATTTCAAATAGTTCGAAAATATTTGGTTGCATTCTAATCCTTCTTACACTAGCTTAAGACTTTATCCTTATTTTTTCTGGAGCTACTTGTTCACACCTTTTTTCCTTGGTCTATGCAGTGCCGACAAGAAACCCGTTCGTCACGGCGCGAGTCTCGGCTGACCCGTTGGCGTAAGCAACTTCGCTTATCCTTTAAGCGTGCGCCTAACACTTTGCCCGATTTTTTCTGGAACGACTTGTTCAAACTTTTTGCCTCACTTTTTGCATGCATTTGGCCGGGGATATTATGCAAGTTTCTTGAGCCGATTTTTTGACTTATAATGAGATATTAACTACTAAAATCTAAGATATAGTGTTGGTTTATTTGTGATGATAATAAAATCAGTATACATACGGATGCTGAATATTCCGGATTAATGCAAGCGCCATCTAGAAGCATGCAGCCTTGATAGATGAAAGAGGGATCCTGATCATCGTCGTCTCTAATATTCACTGTCAACGTAGTGGTGGATGTGAATCTTTCAGACACGTTTCTTGCCCGATCCTGTGAACAGATTTTTGTTTATTAGCTGCGATCTTTTGTTCACTAGTTACTATGTTTCGTAATATAACGAGAGGGGGATATGCAAGGAAACAGAATTGGCCACATCATTTAATGGAGCCTATATTTTTCATTCGTGGGGGAATTTTTAAATAGTTTTTCTTAAATTCTGTGTTCAAATAATTGTCTTGTAATAGATACATAGCATAATGTTTCATTTTAGTTTCTATAACATTATTAATCGATTTTTGTTTCATAATGCATTCCCTGCAACTAATGATTAAAGTCATTTTTACTAAATATATCGTAAGTATTATCATTGAACAATACTGAAAACATCGTGTTAGAGAAGATAGATTAAAATATGAGTGCTGAAACTACGGAGAATTACTACTCTGTAAGTACTTAAGTACTCAGGAGGAGTTTCATTATTCGGATTATTTGATGAATACAGTAGTCTGTAACAATCAGCCTACTGCACTTTAACATGCGGAACAGTCATTCATTATGTAATATTACATTTCGAAATCAAAATCTACTAAGTAGTTCTTAATTTCTCGATCCTTGTAATTGTAAGTTACCAATTTTCATATTTATTTTAAATCGCGTATTTTCATGGCATTTCTTTCTCTAAAATCGTGAACGTTTTAGAATATCATTTATCATAAAAACATCATTTTTGGGAGATAATCTAATTTAGCTTCACACTTTTCATTTTTATTACGCGTGTCATTTCTTTGCAGTATTAATTGTTTCATTTTTTCATGTTCCGTTTCTACCACTAATAAGGGAAGGTCCCCAACCTGGAAATTCAAACAATTACGAATCTTTGAGGATATGTAAAGGATATATAAATATGTATTACGCAATTCTTTTTGCTGCCCAAATTCAAAGCAAGGATCCAATAACGATCATCGACTGAGAATAGCGGAAAGATATTCACAATAGTAGCCCCGAACGGATTCACGAAAACAGATGTCCATCAATGTCGACGATAGCGTGCAATTTCACGTTGGCTGGTGCAGCTAAAATTATTAGGTAACTAGGTCAGGCTTAGAGATAGATAGAACGTGAGAAACTTATTTTGCCCCTTTGTTTCGCGACATTATATTCCGATGTTTTCCCCTCCTCTGGTAAGTTGGAATAAAAGTTAGAGAAGAGCTCGAAGTGAATTGTTTACTCAAATTAATTATAGGATTTAGGGGAATGTAGTTCTGCTACGTCGTTCATCGTAAACATGAAATTTAAATTTACATTTACACAAATTCTGCATAACTGGTGGAAAAATTGGGTAGTTGTTAATTATGCTTTGATAAACAAATAAAAAATATAGAATAAAATGTGGTGATATAGAATAATAATAATAAATATAGAATAATGTATGAGACTGTGTTTCTGAAAATAACTGAATATTTATAAATTCAAATAATAGGGGAGATAATGTGAAACGTTAAAGCGGTATGCAATAAAAGGCACATGTACTTCTTACGACTATTTTGATATCATCTTCACTATAGTACTTTTAATGATATGAATTCTCAATGAAGAAAATTCTTGCAATATAATTCTTACAATAAATCCTTCATCTTCATTGTATACTTTTAATAATGTAGTACGAACAATATAAACAGAAATGCGGGTAATTCTCAGTGAAGTCGTTTAAATCGACGCATATTCATGTACCGCCACTTGAAAGAAATATGTGTAAGGTCAAAAGGATTACGATGCTGGATAGAATCTCAGTTAGGCCTGTCTGATACATCATTTAGTAGTTTCCCTTTAATCCTCGCACAGGATCAACAGAACCCTGAAATGGGATTTGGTATTCAAACCCTGAGACTTTCTGCTTGAGTTGGTATCGCCACTTAACACGTCCACTGCAGCAGTTAATTTCAGTGCTCTGGTGGGAATGCGATATACGACTTATATGGCTCATACAATTTTCTAGAAAATCAGAAAGTATACGGCACTATCATTATAACCATAAAAGATTTTTCTACTATTCCTGCAACTTCAACTTCTACATTTCTCGGTATCCTATTAACGAAGTTATGACTTAGAGCACGCATTCCAGTTTAGTCGCCGTGGCAGAAATCTGATACCAGATGTGCATATTCCGCATCGCAGAGAGTATGATAATGGGCTACCCTAGTTTGATTGGCCATTCTCAAAGCTTTCTTCACGAATTTATTTACCGAAAAGTATAAATTTATACTGTAAGGTGTTTTACCTGCATATTAAGGTATGTTTGTAGTAAAACTCAGAATTTTTTTGAGCGTTTTTATTGAAAATTCACAGAGTTATAGTTGATGGCCTAAGCCTCCACAAAAAGCTTTGTTTGCCGGGCGCACTAGTAACGGCTGTCCCCGCCATCCAAAATTAAACAAAACCGCTACCACATGTACACAAAACCGCTACCAGATCTGTCCAGTAGTTTCCGAGAAATCGCTGCGCCCGTCTTAAGAAATGTCGTTTTCAGAAAAACGAGTTTAACGTGTTTACAGACAATACAATATCTAATAAACTTTAACTCTGTCAATTTTACGAATTTCGCTGCAGTACCTCGCAGATACATATGTGGGGTAAAAAAAAACTATAGTAAAATGCAGAAAACAATTTATTTCTTGGACCATGAAATTAGGGTAACTTAACTACCGAATTTGCGACTTCGCTATATATCTACCACAAATCGTACAATCTTCCGTTTCCAAAATTTATCCCCAGTTATGGAGGATCCTGTACTTTTTAAAGCAATGCATCGCTGGCTATAAAACTCCAGAACAAAAGCCTGGGACACGAGGGATCAGGGGTTTTGATGCGGTTACGAGTGGAACTTAAAAGCCACGGTGACCCAGTACTTGCTTCGTTACCGCTCCGCGGGACCTCTCTCTTTCACTTTGCCCTCTATCATTTCTTCTTTCTCCTCTTTCGTAACAACGGGCGTGGCCCCGTTTACCGTAACTACGGTGCAATTTCGTTTGATTCATTGAAAACGAGGGGAACGTCACTCGTAATTCCCTCGGGATGCACGTGTCCACCATCGTAAGTCACTCGTTCCCGTTGAGTTATCGTGATTGAAATTCACTTCCAATTGGCTCGCCGTTGCCAGCTTACTATCTATTTGCGAGACATCGCATCCTTATTTCGAAATCGCGCGGGGATGCACGCCACTTCTTTGTGCTTGACAATTTTACGAGGCGAACTTCTGTGGTCGAGTATTAAGGGAACGAGAACGGGCGTCGATTGTCGGCAGCGCGTACGTATGTACATACAGGGTGGTTCGACTGTAGGTAGCATCCTTTTAGGAGGTGATTCCACAAGCCAAAATAAGACAAAACTGTGTGTCAGGCAATTTTGATTATTTATGTTTTCTATTGCAAGTGCTAATTTATAAAAATTCACATACTCAACTATAATAACGTAGGAGTTATAAGCTTCTATTTTACACTAAAATTGTTATGAAATTAAATGGAAAATTGTAAGCGTATTTTCAACAATTAATAACTGGAAAACGAAGCTTCAAACGCAATTTCGACATTCTCAATTTTCGTCCGTAGAATCGTCCAGTGAACGGTTGCCCGTTTATAATCGAACACCCTGTATATGGCGAAAGCAGCGTACGAACTGGTCGGAATTGCATATAAGAAGGACGAAGTTGGAGGGTAACATCTGCAGGTAATATTGTCGAGTGTCTCGTTGGCTGGAATGGTAACGCGATTGGAGTTGGAAGCAACTCACGTTAATTGTATGAATTGATATTAAAAATACCAAGAACAATTGGAATTTTTTTCGTACTGATTAGTATAAGGTTGTCTACTCGAGGAAGACTCGTAGTTGAAGAAAGGATTAGAAGGGATCTTTGTTGAAACTGGAGCAGCGGATGCGAAGATTAAGTTGTATCTTGGCGAATAAAATGTACATGTATAGTTGTAATTGTAATAATATAATATGTGTTATAACAAGTTCTCAGTAACTTATCTTTTCCAGAATTTTAATTAATATCCAGTTTTCTATAAAAAATTATTTACATAATTTGAGTTGAAATAGATTTAAGTAACTACTATCGGGAACTTTGCAAAACCACATCTATTACAAATCTTTGAATTTACTGTTTAGTGAATTTTATTCATCAATTTCTGCCAGCTTTCAATTACACAATTATTGACAAGGCTTCTTACCAATTAACAAATTACTTCTGCATCGAAAATTAAAGATGTAAACAAAGTAAAAAGTTAAAATTACTATCTATGTATTAACACCTACTTTAAAAAATTAAAGCTTTATCAAACATTCATAATGGAAGAAGGTTCAAGGAGAATTAATTTTAAATGGTCGATTAATACTAAATACTATTAGCTAAAAGTAAAATATTAAAAATTTAAATTAATCTTCCACAGTTGATTTTTGATACACGGTAGATATACGTAAACGTCAAAGATCACAATGTCGAAATGTTGCCTTTATATTCAAAAAGGCTTATGCAGTTCGTGGAACGGAGTACAATGCGGTTAGGAAGGAGCAGGCCAGCTGTTCCATATAATATTCAAATGAGGCACACCTGTGCTTCAGCTGTTGCGTCTACTACGACTTGATAGAAAGATCCATTATGTGGCCAAAACATTACATAGATCCACTTACGCGATTACTATACACATTTCTGTCATCCTGATTTATCCCAAGATTCAAACCAATGACATACACCTTTTTGTGTATAAATTAAGCTGAATTTTCTTCAAAAAGAAATTTGATTTCATACGAAATGATGTCATAGCAGCCCCTTCTCTCAAGGCCTCCTCATATTTGCGGTACCAACAATATCTCAGAGATTCCTAGACCGATTTAAATAAAATTTTGCATGAATATTCTTAAGATTACAATCTAGTATTTATCGAAGCCGATTTTCCGATTCGTGTCCTGTTTTTTTTTTCTTAACGAAAGGAGATGGAAACTTAGGTCGAAAATCGCATGCTTGACTTTGAGTAGCTGCCATTTTTCCAAAAGTAGATGTTTCCAAACTCGGCCAAAGGAGGCCCATTTGGGAGAAGGGGTTGCTATGGCATCATTTCTGCAGATATCAAATTTCTTTTCGAGCAGAATACAGCTTATACACTTATTTATACACAACAATGTGTATGTCTAGATTTTTAAATATAACGTTTCTTTATATAAAAAAAGAAATCATAAAGATAAACCTACTTTCCGACCTGTCAGAGGTACGTAGCTCCTTAAGTACTTATCATTGCGTCCCTACATAAGCGTGCACCTCCTGCTTGGATCAAACATTACATGGGTAATATCACAAGAACCGGGCGCTTCATTGCAACCTGATTGATAGAGACATTAATGGAAGTTTATGTAATGCCTGACCGGAATTGATGAATATACGACGTTGCTCAATCGGTACCTACATCATACACTGTCAATGTCGACGGCTAAAGGATTCCGTCACGCGTGAACCGTGCTCGATCAACATACCATGTGGTCACTTACCATTGAAACGGCGTCAACGACATCGTCGGCTCCCGATCGCATCAGAGCCACCACCAGAAGCACTTTCACCAGATTAAAAAGTCCCATTGTCGATCCTCTATGTCTCGTTCTATCTGTTCTTCCACTTGTTCCTCCTCGACCCGTGCATCATTTCGTTCAACCTTGAAATCGCGCAAGTCTGACGGTGTCACTCGGCACCGTTCCCGACGTATTATCCGCGAAAACACACGCCTCCCAAGAATCCCATAGATTAGCGTGCAATAAATGAACGGGACAGTAGGCGTGTTTCTCGTGTCCATGGTATTACTATGTCGTTCGTCAAACTGGTCATGCATCCTTAGCATTCGCGTGCAAAAGGCGTCGTTAAATTGCAACATTCCTATGGCGTTATATAAATCATCGGCCCTTTAGCTTGCTATGCACGCCGCGCGTTTAGCGTTAACTTGCCTTTAAAGCACGCCTTTGCAAAACAGAGAAATAACCCGACAGAAATATCAGCCTCGTGCCATTTCATTTTCATACGATGTATTTCGTAATAAACGCGATGGACTTTTACGAGGCTGAAAAGCAATTAATGGTCCTATTATAATTTCTAAACTTAAGGAGGCATTCTCGCGTAGAAGGCCAATTTTTTGCCTTTCTTTAGGGGCGACGCATATAAACATTACATAGTTTTTTACTAACATTTCAGTAAGTTGTAAAAAAAATCAACCATGTGTAATAATAATTATTGGAGATATGGATCATCTCGTAAATCGTGTGCAAAGAATAAAGGTTGTCTCATGGTGTGCACAAATCCAGCTGTTCCGCTGATCTCAAACAAAAAACCAAAAAGGATTCTTAATCAGTAAGAGTGTGGCAATATCCCGTAGTAGACTTGCAAAAAAATATAAACTTCACAAAATGGTGGCACTTTGAATTTACTTTCACTTTTAACAACCTTAAACATGTGAGAAAAAGCTATTTAGATTTGATTCAGCTACTACACTAGAAGTTGAAATATTCAGCACACCGTCATGAAAAACACCATTTCGAGAAAAACCCATATGACAATTAATTATTATTATATATGGCTGAATTTTTTTTCACTACTCACTGAAATGTTAATAAATACGCGTGGATAATGCTCATCGATAAAAACCGTTTAGTTTTTTTGTGCGCCGTCCCTAAAGAAAATAGAGGATCTCGTCCCCCTAGACCAGAGATGGGCAAAATTTTTATTTAAATAAAGATTGCAAATAACGAATAAAAATTAAAAATAATTATTCGTCACTTGTCAAATAAAGTTAACTTTACTCGTCGAATAATCTAAGCTTAAAGTATCTGTTATTCGATCCGTTATTTAAATAATTTTTTATTTAGTTAATGCCAAACTCTGCTCTAGATGAGGATAGTCCCTCAAGCGCAACCCCCTAATCTGTCTTATTCCAACTTCTAATCTGTTTCTATTATGCGAAACAAAAGCGAGCTAGTAGTATCGTTTCTGTAACACATTTATTTTATCTCGTGTTTCACAAGAAAGTCGAGCGTAACATTACTTCCGCCATTGGGACGTTTATGAAAACGGCGCGATACAATTACGATATTGTAATTTCAGAATATTACACAAGGGCAGTGCTCTGGGATACCAACATACTGTGATACAAGTCTTTCGTGCACAAAGGCAAAGACATGACTGGCGTCGTATTCAAATTTCAAAGCGCCGCGCGCTCCGACGATTTTATCATTGAACTCTGTGATTTTCTTCTGTGAGCGCCGCGTGTACGGCAGGTTTTTTGCAGAAATCGATCATCCGTGGAGTCGCGTGCACCGTCGAGAACGCCTCGGGGGTGCTCCCAGAGTTTCCGGAAACGTCACGTGCCCGTTACACCTTGCGCAATCTGCATGCACGCCTGTTTTTCCACGCCTCGATAACATCATTGCCTCCAATCGAGATTGCCGTGCAATTTCATACGGTCCAGCGCCAGTCGCCGAGAGACGCTCCTACTCGCGCGGAGCTTCGCCCTCATTGTTTTATTCCAGGCCTGAGACCAAGTCGCACCGCTATCTAATATTGCTACCTATTCGACGCGGAAGGAACCGATTCACGATCGGTAATCACCTAATCACCGCTTCGCGGGATACGTCCCCTTGGCGTAGAAGCAGGGAACAGCTTTGTGTCTGGGCTTCAACTCGAGATCAACCGAATTTAACAATACCTTCCAAGGTTTCTGATCTCGCGATGTATTTTCGAAGGGAATTCGAAATTAGGAGATGGAACACTTATTTTGCTTCGCTTTATCTTCAGAAGCGAATTTGGAGATTTCGTGCCCCTAAGAGTCTCCCACCTTTTCCGTGAAATACCATCCAATATTTTAATATAAAAGAGTTGAGAAACTTTTAAAATTAATTCAATATCACAAGTTATGGAAAAGTTATTGCTAATTTGCTAGATGGGAAAAAAATGAATTGTTTTTAAAGATTTCTAAGCCTTTGTGCTTAATACTTTTTTAATTGCTTTCGCTCAAAATTTGTTACCTTCCGACATTTGCCGCTCCCCAAAATTTGGCGCTTTCTAAAATATATCGCTTTCCAAAATTTGTCGCTCCCAAATTTAATGCTTCCTAATGTTTTCCGCTCCCTCAAATTTGTCGCTTTCCAAACTTTGGTGCTCCCCAAAATTTGTCACTCCAAAATTTGAGGCTTCCTAAAATTTTCCGCTCCCCCAAATTTGTCGCCTTCCAAAATTTGATGCTCCCCAAAATTTTCCGCCCTGAACTGCCCCTTTATCTTCCCATCAAATTACCTTGTAACGTAGGAAGAAGAATTTCTCTGGGATAAGTGACTTAAATGTAATTTTCTTTTATTCCCTTAACCTTTCATGCTAAGTTTACTACATTCATTGCTGTCGAATCGCATATTCCAGAAGCCGGAGTGTCTAATTTAACGTTCACTCGCAGAAAGTCACGTGACCATATATGCCTATCACTGTAATGAAACTAGCTAATTGACCGTCATTCGGTGATTTGCATAAACTTTTTATCACGAGTGAAATCTGAACACGCTATGGGGCTCTGGCGCTTGCCACGCGTGAAACGAATACCGATGTGCACCTACGCCGTTGCACAAACACTCGCTACATACGATGGAAGCGGCTTCTCGTAGTCCACGTTGCAGAAACCGTTCGTTTGACGAACACCCACATATCCATCTAACGTTCGCCCATTAATCTCCGTTCCCGAAGAACATCGGCATGGATCTTGTGCTGATGGAACGTTTCGCGGCACTGGTCGAGCCTTACATTACGTATTTCGACCGTTTGCAATTACGTTGGCTGCGCTCAAGGAAGCTGAAACGACGTCCCCCTTTCCAGGTTTCAATTTTATGCGTAACTAGCAAAATACCCGTGTTTCGGTACGGTAGAGTAATAAAATTAAAAGGAATTATTTTTATATCTGTTTTTTTTTAAAGTAATTTTATATGTAATTTTTGTAAAGTAACCTTTGTGTAACGAACATATATTTTTAGGCATTTGCGTGGGTAACCATTGTAAATAAAAACCAAGTTGATATCTAATCGGGCCTAAGAGATATTAAGGAATCCCAGAAAATACATTTTACACCTTTTCACGCCCTTGGGGATGGAATTTCAATAAATCCCACGCTTGATAGATTTTACCTCAGTTCCGAAATGTTTGAGGAAAATGTATTTTCTCCCATATGTATTCGTATATTATTTCCTAGATCAGCGTTGACCCGATGGGCGGTCCGAGAGCATATTCCTGTTAGTGAAGAATATAGCGACACTGCTACTACAAGCCCAAATTAAACTATTCACAATTTCCTTAGTACTTCTGGAGAAGTGAATATTGTACGTATAGTCAGGTTGAAATTCTTGATGAGTTAATACTGTCAGTGCCTCTCCTATCTTCCTACGGAAATACTTAGAGCCCATTAGAATGTCTTCTGTACACGAATACATAGATACCACTCTACATAGCACGGATTTGTATTCTATTCTTTTGCATTCTTCTTTAGTATTACGAAATAATCAGTTTGTATCACTTCTTGTATGAACGCAACATAATGGATACATATATAACTATTTCGTCATTGTATACGCAATTCAGAATTAAATACTATTGTACATACTAATGCCAAATCAAATGCATCAGAAAATTTATATATTTGAGCCTTGGGTTTGCATGCTATTTCCATTTGAAGTACAATTTTTAGTAATATAAAGCAGCTGTGCATGCTGTTACGTAAAAAAGAGTCCATCACTGTTAAGATCTCTCATAATTATTACATCTATTAAAAAATTCAAGACAATTGGTGTCTTTTTGCTAATAATAATTATACATTAGTATTACATATTTAAATAGTGTAATTGCAGTCTTTCTGTAATTCGTTGTATATATTTGTAAATAAAGAATAATGAAAATAAATACTGTAGTATACGACATACTAAACAGTAGCAAACGAATGAATCGTAATTTAGAAAATGTGTTAGTAAAAATATTTGTTAAAGATTCTCCTAACATTAAAACAATCATATTAATAATAAAATCGCAAGGGAAAGAATCAACATTGCAATTTAAGGGTTAGAACCTTCAGGCCAATCAATCACTATTCTAATAAGAATCTATATAAATAGTATCCACTGTGCCCGTAATATTCGTCGTCTGATGACCAATTGACGAGCGCCGATTTTTGGTTCAATTTCAAAATATCGTCAGAAGGAAAACTCTCCGCGAATACCGAGTGAACGTTCACCTTCATAACATTTCTACACGGTCGAACGAGATCGTACGCACAGACACAATCCTAGGACACTTTTACCGACCGGATGCACTTTTTGTCACAGGCTGCACGCAAATCACGTTTCGCGCCCGTGGATCACGCGACACTCTGGGCTAAATTTCGCGAATTAGACGAGGCGGACACGCCACGTCCATAGTGCTAAAACGAAATTTCAGACTTGCGTTAGGTAGCAGCTAGTCGAACGGTGACTAATGCCGCAAGGCAACTGTGTCCTACCTCACCAGTTGCATGTGCATACAGCGGTGCATGTGCATATAAGTCGTGGCATATTCGCGGCCCACAGCGCGTTATCCTATTCGCAGTTATCTGGTTGCAAGGCGAGTTTCTTTGTCTGTCTAAGCGCTCTGTGCCCACGAGCCGCGGCCGGTGACATTTACAAGACAGCCATCGATTGACATTCGTTGCGCGACCGGTCGATCTTAATCGATACAGATGCGATTAACATCATCGGTCGGAGTGAACGACACACGTGAGGTATGAACCTGACGATTGCAGAGCAAATCAATTAATACGGATAAGGCTGTGCATTGGCTGCGTGGAATAAAAATAAGTACAGGTACATTTAGTCGTTATTCTTAGTTAATTAGGCTTAACAGCAGCGGTCTTTCTGTTTCTCTCGCCGGAACTCGCTTGTTGTACACTTTCAATTGCAATTTTATTTAATAAAAACGTTCTGTTATTATCGTTACGGTTGATGATGTGGGTGTTATTCTAATTTCTATCGTAGTGCAGGCCTTTTACACTTGGACGTTTGACACGTTGAAATATCTGAACAGTACAGAATAGTATTATAATATTCGTGTTGTTTTTATATCTTGTTATTAAAAGTATGAATGCACGCGTGGCCTATATATTTGCAACTATTCCATCGTTGGAGTAAGTTATGTCTGTTTTCGTAAAGAAAATTCATGAAAGAAGTTCGATCAAAAATTTTCGATAAACTTTACGACTTAATGTAAATTTTAGACAAATGAAAACACAATGGTTGCTTTCTGTTGCTCTCTGTTTATATTCCGAAGGTTTCAAACCCGTATTTACATATAAACAGATAAATTACTACGTTAATATAAATAGCATAAGGGAAGAATTAATTATTTTTTACTTCTTTCTTAGCTTCCAGCAGGTAAATATATAATTTCCTTAGGGGAATAGAATCTAAAATATAATAAATGTATTTCATAACGTACCATATTTTGCACATGAGTTTACATTTTTAATGCAACTTAACAATTTCGCAAAGTACGTTTCAACTACGAAAGAAAGTTATTAATTTTTATCCTAATAGATTCCTAAATAGTTTTCATGCATTACGTCAGACCATTAACGATTGCATTTATTCTCCTCCTGACCCGAATATCCACTTCCATATTGAACTACTCGAGTAAGTATTCCTCCTCGTGCTGTAAACGCGTGAATAAGTAGCACGTGATTGCCAAGGATATGTAGCACATGATTGCCACGATAACGTGATGACCAAACGAGGGTAGCGAAAAAATTTGGAGATCGGTATCCATCCAGGGAATTAACAATGTCGAGCCAGAGGAAGCGGTATGCAAATATCTACAAGCGCTGATTGCAATCGGTGCCTTCTAATCTTGCTACGCGTGCCAAAGGTGCATATCGAGCTGGTACGGCGCCATAAGGGATACGTAGCACACATTATGTAAAACGGCACGGCACGATCATTTCCCCCCATTCGGTTAACGAAACCGTTCAGCTCGAGCACTGTGATCGTTTTGCAGAAAAAGTTGGTCCAAATAACCCCGAACAGATACCGTTGTTCAGGTCATTCCTACTAATCAGTGATTCGTTTTACCATTCAAGGAGAGCTGAAATGCTCGAATGGACACTTTCATTTACAACGATGTTGGGAAAAAGAGATTGGAGCACGATACCACTAAGAAACATCGGGATTGAAAGACATATAATGCAAAGGTTACAAGAACCAAGGGCGGATCCAGAAGAGGCGATAGGGGCGATCGCCCCCCCCCCCCCCACGAATAATAAAATAGAAAAACAGTATGACATTGTGTACTATTCTGTATACATAATTAACTTGAATTTAATTAATTAGGCTATAGTATCGGATAGAAATATTAAAATTTCTAATATAAATTACAAGCAAATTTTAAATCTTGTAGAAAAAGGTTAGAAAATGTACTTATGTACTTTCACATATTTCGCACCCTCCAAGAAAGGCTTCTGAATCCGCCGCCACTGACAAGAATTTCGATTGTCACGTTAAGCAAAATGTTTTTACTATATCACTTATGCTAGTACGAGTTTTGCTATCGTTCTATGCGCACATTATTCGAAACTGGAACAGATAACTGGTAAAGCATTTTACTCTATCGAACAGAGTGTAGTTATATAAATAACTGGTGATCATGGAGTTATCGTTCTTAACAGACATAAAAGGGTCTGTAATGATTTTTCTAGAAAATAATATATGTATGTAATTCAACGCTTTACGGGGTCTTCTCGGTCAAACGTGTAACGGTTGAAAAAAACTTAATTTTTCGGAAATTAAAAAACGAAACAAGTATTGCATGTATCATTTTGCACGTTTGTAGCTTTATTCTGCCACCTTTTAAGATTATAAATGGATATTTTTACTTAGAACATTTTTGTTATGCGCAATACTTGTTTTTTTTAATTCTCGAAAAATTAAGCTTTTTTCAGACGTGACACTAGGAAGACCCCTTGAATATGAAGTAGAAATAGAAGAAAGTAGGGGAAGAAATTCGGAAACGTTTCTGTTTCAAGAGCTATGTAGGGTGTCCCATTGTAATGGCATGCAATGTTCATAAAGATGACACGCGCGCGCCAAAGTGGGAAGAAAATATATGCTAATGCGAATATAGTCCGGGGATCAGTGACTCGTCTCGGTGAGTCACCGAATCCTTTCTTATTCCCTCGTCCTACACTAATTGACCACTGACCATATTTTTAACTTGGCTTCGCTAGTATAATCGGTTCGAAAATATCGTAGGTACCACCAACGATAAATTACATAGTCAGATATTAGTTATTCATAATACATTCGGGGTTTATTATCGATATCTTTTAATGTTCCTTAAGGTTCTTTCGCTTTTCATCTTATCTCCTTATTTTTGTTAATCTCTTTCATTGCTATCCATCTTCTTTCCGTCTATTATTTATGTATGTAACATAAGTGTGTAACAAAATCGTTTTATTATTATTATTATTTAGACTCGGTTAATAATATAATAATTATAAATTATAATAATATTATAATATCTAGTACATCATAAATATAATAATTATAATATTGTAATTGCTTTTATTAAAAAGTATATAACTGGTAGAAACCGTAACCGAAACTGTATTTTATTATTTTGTGACACCTTTTACAGATATCATGTATGTATAATTAAATACGGGATTCTCAATTATTTAAGCGTTTTGGCGATTGCAATTTCCAAGAAAGATATGCCCTTAGATTAATCTTTCATCGACAAGACGAAGTATGTACTTGTGTGTCTGGTAGGAGAAGATCAATTTAACACGGGTAAGGAGAACAGGTAAGATACCTATAACTCGATCGTGAACTTAACTGAAAACATAGTAGGTACAGTGAGTTTACAGGTTAAGTTCAGTTTGGTATACTCGTCGTTTACAGCAGTAAACATTCATCTAAAATATCTGTCTAATATTATGCAAAACACTAGACGACATCCTGTGTATGTAAATAGCTCAACTAAATTCAGCTCGTTTTATTATTTATAATTTCACTGTTTTAGTTTCATTCAGAGTGTTTGAATAAATTCACAACTGGAGACATAAAGGTTAATGTAGGCGGCTGCTAGTCGAGTACGACGTCTTAGAAGAACAGTGCGGACCATTTTGAATTCGGTTTACGCCGGGGTGTTAACATCACTGTAACATACTGACTTTATTTCGTCCAGTGACGTTTGTATTTTTGGTTAAAGCACCAATTTCGTGCAAGGACTGGAGCAAATTGGAACCAAGTTATTTGAAGGGTCAGAAGGGTCATTTGGAAGGTATGCGCAACGATACTCTGCTGCCATTATCTCTTTCTTAAATGAGCGTGTAATACACATTTCGTACCCACTGCACATTGCAGCTTTTCGCCGGAGGTCGATTCCAGTATAAGATACGCGCTGCAATTGTGTTGCAAATGGAACGATCTGAATGACTATCAGCGGTATTTCGAAATTAATATTTTAGCACACTCGAAAAAGGCATCAGGTGATCTTATCTTAAAAGGGAAATAATTATACCATACCATGATACTTGAACAGAAATGTAAGCAATTTGATCTGCATCAATATAATAAAAGAACTGCATTTTAAGAGTTTTGGTAATATTTGTATGTTATATTTAAGATTGCACTGAGCAGAATAAAGTTTAGTTCGTGAGTTAGGGAATGGAATAAATATACATATGGCATAAATGCACAAAAATACAGTGACGAGGTAATGACATTGCATTTGATAACACTAAGAAAGATACGTCACTTGACGAAGGATGTTTATTATATATATATATGTATAACTAGCTGACACGTTTTTCGTTTTCACCCGGGAATTATTTATGTTGTTTCAAAAATAAAAAAGTCTAAAAAATAACCTATAATCTAATCTAGGACGTATGTAATGTATACTCAAAATTTCATTGAAATCCGCTCAGCCCTTTTAGCGAGAAAGAAGGACAAACAAACAGACAACGCTTTACTTTGATATAGGTATTAGTAGAGATGATGACAAAATATGGTAGAGATAAAAGAAATGTGAAAAAGGTTTAGAGGAGTGCAAGTCTATTAAAAAATGATTAGGTTCGGGTCTGACTATAAATGTACCTATTCTACTGCCATCTGAAATATGTATCTATGTAGCTCTAATCGATATATGAAAAGAATACACAGAATGTTTCAAAATATGTGGTACAGCTTAGAAAGAGTTGATTCCCTTTGAACGGAGAAATCTAAAACTGAATGATTTAGTATACTTCGTTTATTGCGTTGACAAAACTGCTGGTTAGTGTAAGCAATGTTGAGTACAGGGATATTTCTAGCTTTCTATTATTAAAGGTACAAGTAACCAAGGAAACCGGAAGGGAAATATATAGACACTTGTCTTCAAGCAATTCAATGAAGAATTGTTTAAAATATGTAACAGAAATGTCAATTTATAATAGATTCTTTCGTCGCACACATAAATGACATAAAATGTAACAAGCTTTTTCTGCAGAAATGATTAATTTTTACAATTGTGTCTTCTTTTATTAGCTGCATACTTTCTTAACTGCAAAATATGAAATACACTTGCAATGCATGTTATATCCACTACCAATACTAACCACATACCCATTCAAGAATTTAGGGGGTCCTACTTAAAAAAAGTAAAGAAGAATTTCTGCCATTAGAATCTCGCCAACACGTTAAATGTAAAATGCAAAAGCAACTAAAATATATAAAAAAAAGTGTACTATCCCCAATATTAACATTAATAGTGACGTTACGTGAAATAGCATGTGACCTACTTCATATACATATGACACTTGTGAAATTTGTAGGCTACTGCATTCGTTTCTGCATTGGGCACCATTAATTTGGTAATTGCAATAACTTGTCATATACGAATATATTCGAATACATATAATTTCGTTTCGTATACAGCTCCCCACGGACTCGCCAGCGTTATTTCCGGTGTCTGCCATTGGCAATTCATGGAACTATTGCACACGATGGATGAACGATTACTCACAAAAGTATCCATCCACTCTATATGTAACACGTTTTACATATCAACTCGGCTTCAAAACAAGAATTTAGAATTTTAATACACATTAATATAAACCTTGATTAATTGATTCATATACTTTAGTTTTGGGTGCATTCAATTGAAAAATGGTACGCAGTTCATTTACAAAAAATTTGTATTATTATCCGCGGAAGTAGCAAACATGTTGCAAACAAATATTCGCCCAAAATTCAATATTTAATTTATACACACGTAATTACAATGCCTAAGTTAATATTCTTTTAATATGCGTGCGATTTTACTATAAGCTTTATGCCTAGATTGAATTAAATCTCTGCGAAACTGGAGCTTATCGTCTTCCATTTTTGTAGCAAAATTTCCTTCAGCATTTCTTTGGTAGATAGTAGATATAAATATATTACTCAATTTACTAATGGAAATTATAATGGGCAATTCTGAATTTAATATTATTTAAATAAATAAACTTTTGTTTAGCAGGTACTTTTGTGAGCGACTGTACACACATAGAACGAGCAAGATGAGAGAAATAGGGCCGAGAGTTTGCGTACGGATTGGATAACGTCGGCCAGATTTCCACAGACAAATGATATCTAATGTAACGGCAGAGAATATAGCCAGGTATAAAACTATGGGTTGCACTAACCATTCTTACCCAACTTGGACGCGATATTTGCATATAATGTAAGTGTTCGGGATTGTGAGAAACTTTTACGAAGCTTAATCGCGTCCATATTGAAATCTACGCGCGCATGTTTAAGGACGTTGCATCGAAGCCAGTTTGAATACTCCGTGGAACGTAATGTATAGGGGATTGTATTTAGAAGACGGGAGGAAATTACAAATGCGAAAGATCGATATAAATTTGTACGGCTATGTACAATGGATGTTAGAGCTGATGGTGGATTGCATAATTGGAATAATGTTATCGCCACCTTGTGTTGCCATAAAATATTTCAGAACAGATTCTATTCAAGATTAATAACAATAAATCTATTACCCCCACTGGTTCCTAATTCAATGAAAAAATAATAAGAATTTTCATAAGGGTCAAAAAAGAATAACATATTTCTTCCGGAAACATAAGTGTGTACCTATTATATTTTTAGGTGTTTCATTTTTATACTATATATGGCAGGAAAATAATTTCCATCAGTAATGGATTAACCAATAAGCAAAATAAGCACGTGCTTAGGGCATCACGAGAAAAGGGGGCAGCATAGAAATTTTCTAAATTTAAAAATCTAATTTTTGTTAGAAACACTTTTTAGTCAAATTGTCGAAAATGCCAAAAATTCGTACATCGCGTTGAAATGACCACCCTGTACAAGGGGACCGCAAAATCTTTTAAGTGCTTAGGGGCTCTAAAGCTGTTAATCTATCAAACCGTTAAGAAATACCGAACCTTTGAGATTTTATCGGAGTGACGTTTCATGCACTTTTTTAAAACGCCTTCAAGCACAATGTGCCTTATCTTAACGCTAGAATTTGTAAATAATCAACACTCACCGAAGCCAAAATAGTGACGAGGTATCGTTGCGTTCTTTCGAAATCGAGGGTACGGTTAACAGTAACTTGTCCTTGGTGAGGCAAGTTGATGCTGAAGTAACCGTAACCATCAGCAGTCGTGATTCTATTTCGACCGACTCCGTCATTGTTGCCAATCCCATTTCCGTCTCCAGGTGCGATCGAATATTCGACGATGCCATTCACGCCAGCATCAGCATCTAAGGCAACTATATTTTTGAAGATCGTCGAGCCAACTGGTGTTAACTGCAAACAAACAGAGATTAATTTATATTAACTTCGAAATTTGCATTATGTTTTAAACAGCTGTATTATAAATTATTCTGATAGGTAAGTAGCGTTTTATTGGATACCCAGCCTTCCATTATCTGTATTTCATTAAAGGATCTAATGAAGGATTTAATTAAACAGTCAGTTGCTAATCGTGACACTGACTCTTCTTTTCAAAATCTTAATAATTTGTGTTGTTTTTTTTTCAATTAATCATTACGGGCTACGATCATCCTGTCTTTACGAAATTATTATAGGTATGTGCATGTGAATTTTATTGTATTTTGTAGTTATTGGTATTTATATTCTATTTCGATTATTATTAGTATTTTGACAGGTATCATTCTCAGGGGTAGACTTAAGACCAGCAAATTTCTGAATCTCGCCCATTACATCTCTTCGCGCAAATAGGCTCATATGATTTTAGCATGGTTTCATATAGACCTATTATTATTATTGTTATATGGAAGAATAGTGAGGTCTCCAAAGCACAAGCTCAAACAGAGATGACACATAAACCTAATCAATTAATAATCACGCCTGATAGATTATTACAGTAGAATCTTCAACGATCCTAATTGAAAGATGAAATTACAAGAAACACAGAAATCCAAGTTTTAGTAAATAATTGTGGCCTTTAAAAAATATATTTAATCATTGATACATTTTCTCATAATTTAAATACCTTCTTTCTATCCTTCAATAGTTTATCCTCAAACATTCATTCTTAAATAGTTCTATTTTCCAATAAATACTTAGGTAATTACTTTTGTAAGAACATCGTACATCTTCAAAAGTATCGCACAAATAGATCCATCTACATAAAATCTTTTCTACCAAACTTCAGAAAGATTCCGCTCCACAAAAGCCCAAACACAACCGCCTAAAAGCCTTCCATCAAAATCCTTCCCTTCTTCTTCTTTAACCACCTTCCGTTACTTTCCGTTTTACCTTATTTTTAGCTCCCGTTCGTCACTCCCCGGCATTATTATAATTATACACTCCACTGACGCTAATGATATCGCATCCATTCACAAAACCCTCTCCATCAGCCTTTCGATATTTATTACGGCCCGAGAGGCCTTTAAATAGGCCGTGCAAATGTCCAACGCATTAGTATAACTTATACTACAACGCGCACACCGAACGATACACATTTCCTATGCATCCTCCGACGTCGCTGTTCGGACATTCCCCTAAACGATATCCCGGTACGTATCGCTGGATGTAAAGCTCTCGCGCGCAGCAGTGCCAAGCGCTAATTAAAGACCACGGGGTCAAACACACCTGCACGTCAAGATTAATAATTGGACGAAACGCGGAGGCCTGAACGGGCTCTGTTCGCTGGTTAAACCGGGTCCTAGGCACCGCGAAAAGTGCAATTCTCCACGGACATAACGGGCGGATAATTTACCAGGCTGTTTTTCGTATCGCGGAACCGTGCCATTTCGATAAATCTCGCGATAAGTCAGGCTACCGTGGCGCGAATTTTTCTACCGGGAGAACCCGACTCGCCTCACGATTACCAACGAGAAAACGTACGCCGATACGAACTTATGAGCAAATATCTCTCTCGCCCGGCGCGGTCGTTTTTTCGTTGCGGGCCCGATTACCGAGGGGTATAATCCGGCTTCCTCCGTTTCTCTCCTGCGAAGTGGAGCCCGGTGGACGGGCCGTGCGAGCCGTGGATTAATTAGTCGAAACGGAAATCATGAACGAGGCGCAGCGAGATCTCGATCGGAGGTGCTCCTACGATACAGCCGTTGTTGCCGATAGGTCACCGTTCGTTGCAAAATTGAAAGTGTTTCTCTCTGTTTCCACGATCGCTACCGATACGGGGGGGGGGGGGGGGGGTATTAATTGGACGATAGCCGGCAGCTGCTTTAGCATTAGCTTTACTTTGCTGGTGTTTAATTCTACGACAGTGGCCGTTCACCGAAACGTTAGGAAAGCCAGGGACGTGCAAATCGAACGCCCTCGACGTGAGAAAGTTTGAGGCACGAGCATTTAATCATACGTGGCACGGTAGGAGTTTGATGGATAGTGATAGCGCGCGGTTTCTGGAGGGCATCGACAATTCGTTTTCTTGCTTGCCATTACGCGTTTAACACGGCTGGTTATTTAAACACTCGCGCGGTGACGTAGTGGTGCGAGAGTAAGCTTATTGTTAGAGATATTTCGTAGGTGGATAGGAGCGGGTACGAGGTTCTCTCTGTTATATTTTATTACATATTCATGCACTACTGGTCTGTCTGGTTATAACTAACTGTAACTTGCACCGTAATAATTGCAGCCACTGCATCGTGATCTAAGCCGGCTTAATTTGTGCATCAATGAAGTGAACGAAGAGGTATAACAGTACATTTTAATTACATTGGAAGCCTTTCACAATTTTTCTTTTGTTTGCGTTTTCTTCTGTTTTTTAAATGATTTATTCCATCGCATCAGTGCTACAGCGTTAGGAGTTTGTTCAACGTGAAGATTCGAATCTTTAAGTAGTTAGTATTAGCAAGACAGTTTATATAACTGTGTATTAGTCTAGGTTATAACGAAAAAAATGAACACAGGCATTGCTCACGCGAGAATTATCAGTAATAAAATACTTCAAATAATAATAATAAAACCTTGTCACTGTTACAGTCTTTAGGTGCAGGGGAAGAAGTTTAAATTAAATTCTCTGGATTTTCACGTATTAAAAATCGGGATTTCACCGAGGAATGGAATGTTATCTGGAAAACCAAACCTACAAAAATCCACGATTTAATTCACAATTTCAACTGTTTAATACAAAATAACATACTGCAGATCAAGTTGTTAATGGCCCGACTCAGAATTGGCCACACAATCCTAATACATAGACACTTAATGGATAGTAAATCTTTGTTTCAACAGTAGTGCCTAGAAACGCACCCACTGTCAGTTGTACAATATTACTTTCACCCTCTTATACTGTATCCTTATTTTTTCCACAAATCTTTTGCTTTATTCCTTTCTCTTCATTCCTACAAACTTATTAAATAGGTAGGTATCGTGTAATTCATTTGCAAAATCCTCTCAGTTACCTACCCTTCTTAAAGCTCATCTGCAATCAAACGGACCCTTAGGGTTAATTCAGACCATCGATGCAGCGTCGTGCGATATGACAATACTGCCGCAAAAAATGTCGACACGTGTGGATCTCTCTATATACATATATGTACCGGTGCGAAATCGCAACGAAGCCGCATCGCTCGTCTGCATTGACCCTAAATGTGTATCTTCCCCCTCATTATTATGCTTGTAAAATCCCTCTGCGGCGAAAACATTCGTTCAAGTTCGACAAAACATAAAGCTTGAAGGAATGCTGTTCACGTCGACTCTTTGTTCTTTAATGCAGCCGTAAATAGCGTTTGTCTTAACTACATCCTCAACTATGTCCCTTACAATGTCCCGTGCGTGCCATTTAATGGCCGAACGGCTGTGGACAACTTTACTGTACCGTTACGAGCGATACCTCTACAGATGCGCCCAGATAACGCGTTTCTTTGCGATCATAAAATGCAGGATCATTAAAATACGCATTAACATGGTATCGAAGGGAGAGCAACGCACGAGGCCCGCGTGTCTCCTGGCATCTGGCCGGATCAACCGGTACCCGCTGAGATATGCGCCATTTTCTATTATAACGGTCTGTGGATGTAGGGAAGAAGAAGAAGATTCCGCGCGAGCACCGCGACGGCCGTTACTCTTCTACAGTGAAACAATACTTTTCAGGAATATGTATATTTTCACTTTCATATCGTCATAGTTTGGTGTTTCAATCCTAACGAGCATCGCATGGTTTGAGAATTCAGATTCAGGATCAGATAAATTTGAAGAAAATCAGATTTAATATCGAACGAGTGTTTTAACATTCTTCGGAATAATCTTGTTAGAGTGTACACACTTTGTTATTTTAATATTTTAATATTATATAGGGGGAGCTGGGACACAGTGAACTAATATTCTGTTGATATCCAAAAACAGTTAGAAAATCAACACATGATCACAAGACACCCTATAAGCAGCATATGCTATCATCTTGATAGATAATATAAAGTGTTACCCTATAAATATCAAGCTAACATTAATGTTTCATTGTGCCTCAAATCCTCCTAGGCCTAATTCCACCAAATATTTGATCGAGTTTTCTTCTTTTCTGTGTAGATTTAATTTCATGCGACAAGGAGAAAGCTAGTGGGAGTAGCATATTCAGAAGAATATGAGATTTAAATTTAATTTAATATTGGATTTCTCTGTTCTTCAACGTTTGCTTTAATATTGATGTAAAGAGAGACATTGCAGTGTCATGCGAGGGAAATTAGCTTCCGTGTTATTGAAACTAAGATCCCAACACATGAGACAACAATTGCGCATAGTATTGATTGTTTAGCTAACATTGGCGAGGTGAAATTCGAGTATAAGGTCATTGCATACTCTAATCGGAAGCATAATATTACCTAGCTGGGGTATCAATGTTATTATTGATTAATATTTTTATCATATCCGTTGAAGATTAGATCTCTCGCCTTTCATGATACGTTACACGAAGCGCAAAGAAATATTTCACACCTCCTTGCCTCGTTAAAGATTTATCGTGACCGTGAGAAAAAACGTAATTGAAATTCCAAACGATGATTTGGGTGCACTACCGCATTAAGTAGTTGATAACCTGTCGATCTCGTGGTATGTGTGTACCTTATTTTCTTCGTAATTACGGTATTCCCTTGCTGCTTCCTTATACTCGAGAAAATAGGATACTTTATGGTGACTTACCTCTGGCACCGTCGTCTCGTATGGCGTATTAATGAATTTCGGTGAATTATCGTTTATATCCGACACCCTCACGATCACTGGTATCGTTCGCTTTTTGTTCGTCTGTTTTACGGTGCAGCTCAGCTGAAAATAGAAACGTACATATAGTATTAGATAAATCATATAAATTAGGTGATACAAATACTCTAAATAGTCACATATGCAACAGAATTAAATATTCTTCGAACAATTTTTTATCAATGTGAAAATTAGACGGAAAATTTATTCGAATCAACTTTCATCATTCAAGTTTACGAATGAAACGGTTATTATTCAGGAATATTGAATAAATCTTTATTTTAATAACATTTAATTCGATTAAATCTTCTTTTGAATCAATTTTCTTCGAATGATTTCTTATTCATTCTTATTCATATTTTATTTCAATCAATTCCCATGCAATTGAAAATAATAATGTATGCATTACCACACCATCCATAGGTCATTTCGAATAAAAATTTATTCTCTAGTTACGAATCAATCTGATTTTTTTTTATTATACTTCATTCGTCATTCGAAACAAAAGTTGCTCAACTCTGTAGGTGTGCAATAAATGTCAGATTTTGAAGTTAGAATGGCACGTTCCCAATGTTACAAATGGAACAAATTAATAGCTCCTAAAGTTACAATTATTTAACGTATAATTTAATGCTATTGTTGAGCATGACCAATATTCCACATTAAATCGATGTTTCTGCAGCGAACTATATCACACACTAAATTCATATCTAGAATATACGAACAATTTCGATTCTCAAGAGTTATATTCTAGTTCCTCATTGCTAAAATAGCTGTTACCGTAAATAATGTCATTTCTACAGCTTCGCGAACAGTTCACCTAGACTCAAGCATACACGATATTCCAGCACAATTGGAGCAGAGTACACATGTACGTAATCCACCGGGAAATGCACGTGATCACTTAATACAACATTTTGAGATTGCGATCTGTGCCTATATTTTCCACGCGTGCTATTTGCATCATCGCGGTAATTACTGTTTAAAAGTGATACGATCTGGATCGATATTCCTTTCTCTACCGTTCCCCAAAGGGAAGTGTACACATGGTTTTCCAGTTGTTCGATTTTATCCGCTCAATTTGAGGAAACGGCAATTACGAACGATCTCTTATGGTACCAGAACACTGCTCTAGACCTTTCACATTCCTTGCACCGTAGTGTCATAAGAGACACAGCGCATTCTCGGATGCCAATATGGTCAAGGAGAACGGTACTCTGTGTCGTGCACCATCGTAATTGGTGGCAAACAATTTGATTACGAATTCAGTTCTATGGTCATTTTCTCCCCTGCGTATATTTATCTTCAGAAGTTGGAGATCACACGTGTTGGAAAATAGCGAACAAATGTATTAGACGCCCTAAGTGAATGCTAGTTACATAACTGTATACACATGCGACAAAAATAGTAAATGTATTTTACATAATATGCCACTAGCTAATATTATGTATGTAGAGACTAACTTTAGTTTAAACTTAGAAGGGAACATCCGCAACCCGAAGATTCGGAAACATCCGGGATTATAATGAAACTTTGGGGATATGAAGAGGATATATACATAGGTATGTATTAAATATGCTTTCTTTTGCGCCCCAAATTCACTCTAAGAGGGTGAAATTGACCTCCTGAAAATCCGATTATTACCAGATTTTGTGTTATAACTCGCGAACTGTAAAGGCTGATTCAGAGACGTCGAGTAGCGAGTAGTTTAATAATTTATCACGCGTGGACACTAGAATGTAGCCGAGTAGTTTAGTAAAACAATAGCAAATTACTAAATTACTTGTCACTCAACTAAATTACTCGGCGTGTTTGAATCAGCCTTACGAGATAGAAAAAAAGTTTCAAGACGAAAGTTACATGCTTTAATTAAGACTCTCATATAGTAACTTAGAGTTCGCGAGTTATAACACAAAATCGGAAAATATTCAGATCATCAGGGGGCAATTTCAACCCCTTAGGGTGAATTTGGGCAGCAAAAAAAATCCGTAGTGTAGGTATATTTACATATCAAACTTCCAAAGGTATCCTCCACTTATCCCCAAAGTTTCATAATTGTTTGAATTTCCGTGTTGGGGATCTTCCCTCGTTAGTTTAATTAGGTAAAAATACGTAGGTACCTAAGTCAATTAATCTAATCATCGCAAAAACCTCCGTTTGTATCGAAACTTTTTAATATGAAAAAGTGTCCGAGGAAAAAATTATTCGGGAAAGAATATATTTCGATTGCTAAATAATTCTTTTAGTCATATTTGTCAGAATTGGTGAGTCACTGACGTTTTCTGAAAAGAGCCTGTTAATTTCTTTTGTACGACGTAGTAAATGACGTCGACACGATCTACAGTATGAAAATAATTTAGGTAAATGAAAGAAAGGGAAAGTCATTTGAAAGAAACATTTGAATTCCCGATAAGTCTCACAAAAATATCTATATTCCCAGTACTTAAATTTCTTTCATAAAAATCCATTTCAAAGTGCCACACATATACTTTTAAATAAACCCAAATTTAATCATCAAAGCTAATACTCCACCAAAAAATAATTTAATAATCAACCTTTCGTTTTAACCATTATTTACATAAATACCTATGTAACCCTTTAAAAGCAGAATATCAAACAAAATACTTCTATTATTTAAATTAAACACGTCATAATTCATTCTCGAGTCGGATGAAATCTTCAGAAACCCATGGTTCACGTTCGCGGCGTAGTAAAACGAACGGACAAGACAGAGCGTGCTAAAATTCTAGGATTGTCCACGGTTCGGTTATAAAGTTCGTCGCTTCCGGTATCGTCGTGGTCCGCAAGCTCGTCCATCACTGGGAGGAGGGAGCAAAAAAATGATGTGGACGCGTAACGAGATTCTCTTCCGAGAACGAGACGATGCCCCGTTGCATCTTGCAGAAAACGGAACGGAACGGTGCCAAGTGCAGAATCGATCGCTGCCTTCGGTTCACAGTACGTTCGACAGCAAAAAGTATTCTTAAACGAGCAGCTCGTCGGGAAGCACTTCGGCGAGGAGAGAGCAATCGTAATTTTGCGCGTGACCGGCATCGCTGTTATTTACGATAACGAGGATTTCCTTGCAAAAACAATCGATCAACGGACAATCGCGCGTTCAATCACAGTCATTAGCGATTGTCAAGTTAAAGGCTTTATCTTGCATTTCTTACCAAACGATTCCGTTTAATCGAATCGCGAAGCATGAAAAATAATGATAAAAAAAACTCGCATGAATCAGATCTTGAGCATAAAATTATTCGTTAGGTGCAGCGAATGAGTGAAAGCAAAGAGAGCTACGCGAATAACTGTTTTCCATTGAATATACAGTGACCTACCGATTTCGGACGGAATGGTTTAGTGTAATTGCGGGAATTAATTGTATTTATGTGTAATTAAGGTAAATGACACACTGGTAATTACGTGTAATGTATGATGTGTAAATTGTAAACACTTGTTACTGGCAAATATTCGTTCACAGTGACACGATAATGTTACGGTGGTATCTAAGTCAATTACCACCAAGGAGTATGAATTAAACTGTCCACGGGATTACAGATGCATGGAATTAAGCTCAACAGCAGACTACTATTAACACGTTGGGTGTCATAATGGAACTTAAGGTAGTTCGTAGTATTTTGAAAACTGGTCTAAAGTTTCGATTGCAGTATTCAATTATAATTCTTGTTCCCCTGTTTTTATTCCACATGGAATCCAAAACTATGCTTGTCTCTTTTATTAATCTTGTTATTTCTCTTTGACTTAAACATTTAAGGGTCCATTTTACTTTGCGGGTCGATAAAGACGCCTATTTTCATGATTGTTTTTCAAGAACTAATGTACGGATTTCAATGTTTTTTGGGGTTAAATGTGTATTATTGCTGTATAGAATCGTATTTATTATGTTTCCAAAATATGATTAAAAATGTGTGGATTTAAGATTTAAGGGGTGATACCTAGTCAGGATGCCGAAAAAAGACGAATGTTTGTGAATTTTTTTTAAAAAAGCGGAAGCATATATTTTTACAGAACTTTTTGCACTTGAAAGAGCAACATTTAAAGAGCATTTGGTAATTTTTTGTAGAAAAATATTTACGTTTATAATAAAATTACAACGACATCCAAGAAACCTTGTTAAAAAATTGTTTCGGGGTGAGCACCCCATAAATCGCAATGTTTGTGCCTCAGTGAGAACACTGCGGAAGTCTTCTTCGGTGTCACAATTTTATACAGCAAGGAATTCCTTCTATACAGCAAGACATAATAAACATTTAACAAAAAGAAACACATTAAAATCCGTACAATAAGTCGTAAAAAAAATCTTAAAAATAGAGACCTCTTGTTCCACCGGCAAAGTAAAATGGATCTATGATTCTTCTTAAATAAAAAACACTAGTGATCACAGAAGTTTCAAAAATATATACTTAACATTATCAAATTTCCTCCTTCAAGTTATGCAACTCTCTTTCTCCATCCTTTCTGAAGTTCGAACACATTAAACTAACAAAATCTTCACCCATAGGTGCTCCATCCTATACATATTAATATTCCGAGTAAAAAGCTTCTTAAACAAGTGTCAAGGCTTTATCGTGTTCCCCTAACGTTCAATTATCTGATAGAACTCGATTTATCCTACCATAGTCTCCACCAAATCGGTTAATCAAAGTCCTACGTATTCCACACCCACGATCGTCTCGCAAGCATTCCAGATGGAAAAACTACCCGCTCGACTGGCCGTTTTGTTATTTGTGCTCAGCTACATGTCGAGTAACATGGTTGGAACGAATCAGAGAGAAATATACTTGCAACTCTCTCCAGATAAACACCGCAACACGGTACGAACCACCAGAGATTACGCAAGCAAACACATAGCGCGGATAACGGATTGGACAAATTTAATTCTATATGGCCGTGTCCCGTGTGTGCGGAGCAGCCGGCTTAATGTTCCGTCGCGAATTTCGGTATGAAGTGAAATCAGCCTTACCTGGAACACAACGTGCGAAAGATTTTCCTCGTCCCTGTCTAGCGGTTCTAGAAGCTGAAGTTTCTTGCCGTTGAGTTTGAAGCGAGCCTGTCTGCCAGGGAATATCAGTTCCAGGGCGGTCTCGTTGTACGGATCACCAGATACCGGAAGCTCCTCCGGCACGGTCTTCTGATCGATCGCTGAAACATCGAAGCCCGTGAACCCGATTACACGGTAACGGTGCAGCAGCAATTTGTTTAGCAGACACGATGGTGGACGTAATTCATTCGCGCGCTCGATACGCGATCGGCGTTTCTAATAGAATCTTCCAGGACGCGCATAGCAAGATATTCTTCCGCGAGACAATGTGTGACTGACAGGGGATGCTCGGCAACTCGAAAATTCAAGAAACTTTGAAACTTTGCAGAAATATAATAGTGATGATAATAATTATTTTTTGTTTCGGTCCTGGGGGCGGAAACACCCCCTCAAATAAATTGGGAGTTTTCATATTATCTTGAATATCTGTGAAACCGTGAAGGATATCTAAAAAAGATTAATTCAAAGTTTTATGGTTTTTGATATTGTACAATACGGTGATAAGGAATTTTCGAGAATGCAAAATAGATTAGACGCTAGTTTATATTCGTGTATTCATTCCACTTTGAAGTGATTTATTAGCAGGAACCAGTTCCACTGATTATAACGAGATAAATGCAAAAAGTGTATCAGAAAATATGTTAGAAGTGATGCTGTGTGCGACCTACATGGAAAAGCAGGAACTGGGAAGAGAAAGGGAATAAAATACATTAATCGGTGGTATCAGAAAGCAAGTGTAAGAGCATAAAATATAAGAGAAAAAGGACTAACAGCATGTACTGTGTTGATGAATTTACATATCCCCCCTGGGGAGATTATGTATGTAAACTGTCTAGGTTATTTCTGGCAAAAACAACGTTTGACAAAGCTATCTGGTAAATAATATCTATTTCTTTGCGATGAGAGAAATATTTAATATAATAAAAGCTACTTTTCCTTAAGGGGAATCCTATTTTTGGGTTAAAACATAGCAAAACTTGGGATTTTCTTTAAGAAACTAGCACTTTGATTCATCTGAAATTTGGACCATGTCTTTATGGATCTTTGAAAAAGTTACATTTTTTTTTATTAATTTTTAATAATAAAATTCAAGCTACAAATGTATACGTAATGTAAATTTATCTTTAAGAAACTGTACCTTCTTCAAAGATGCATAAAACCATGGTCCAAATTTCAAACGAATCGAATCGCTAGTATCTTAAAAAAAATTCTCCAATTTTGCTATGTTTAGCCCAAAAAAGGACCCCCTCCCCCCTTTAAAGTCAAAGTTCCTAAATGTTATCAGTCCGATAAGATCACTCATCATTTTCCCAACTAACTTCTCCTTTTTGCTCCATCATAAAAATTGCCAGAATTACCTAAAGAATATATATCAGGTTTGAGAAATAAAGCACAGAAGCAACCCAACTACACTATTACAGATTGCAGATTCTAATGCCACCTGAATCGCGTCGTCCATCAAACATGCGACAATCGCTGAGCATATAAGTGAAGCTGAAGTGATGCAACTTCGAATATGAATTTTTACCATAAGCACAGCAATTAACATTTAGCTACGCGAAGGAGAGTTGCACGAAATTATGGACGTCGCCGTTTACGGAAGAAGGATCGCTAAAGAACCTAATTATAGAGGCTAATCCAGCGCAACATCGTTTATCAAGATGGCGCGTCTGAAATCTGACGAGGAACATGTTCAGAGGTATAGGTTTCTTGAGGTGCATAATGACGGATTTATTTTGCACTTTTATTGTCTACTTTGCCCGCAAATAATATCGCATGCGAGGGGAGCTAAATCATTAGGGGCCGAGTCTGGCAATAGAGTGGGGAAGGATACTACATTAGATTCAGTAAGAGTCAATGAGCAGACTTCCTGATACTTTGTCTGCTATCCCCGCTCCGCATAATTAATGTTTTCGTCACAAACTAGACGCTATCTCGAACAATATCTCATTAGCGACATCAAACGTTTCCTAATTGCATCGCTTCACTACCTTCCTATTCTTTTCGCATGAAACTCTCATTAAGCATATCGCGTTAAATCAGCGGAACGTTAACCACGAACTTTCAAAGTATTTCTCTTTTTACATTCTTGTAAACATTCACTTCACTTCAAAAGTTGCATTCTCATTGGGCTTACTTTCAATTAATTTTAATTCCGTTTCTAATCATTTTTGTAGCCACCCTTTACGATCAAGTTTCAATATAACATTTTTACTGCTTCTCTACATACATTTACACTAATTAGATTTCTTTTTGTTGGGTGAATTTTTTCCCTTCTTTTAGTATAATAAACACGTTATTAATGTATTTATTTTCACGCTGTTATCACCTTCAAAAATCACGATTAAATTCAAGATATCTGTTTGCCCGGACTTCTCACGTAGCTAAAACATATTTTTCGCCAGATACCAGATACGTCGTGGCCTCATAGGTTTTGTGTTCGTAAAATTCAAACACGATTCAATCGGGATTAAATCTCGTTTAATCGAGCCACTTTCTCGACGCGACGGTCCGTTTTAAACCAGTTTTCAATGGATAGAAGCCCATTTCAATGGCAGATCATATCCACCGTAAAATCCAATCGTATTAAAAAGAGTGCACAGCAATGACGTGTCGTATATAACGCGTATGCTCGACAGAAAAATAGAAGGGGAAGGTAGTCGTTAATCATCGTGGTGAAAGACAGTTCTTCGCAAATATCGGAGTTACCGCGTCAGAGCGGCGATCAATGATTCCCAGAGTCACCGTCCCATCTCGTAAAAACTGAGAGTTTCTTGAGTCTCGCGCGACAGTGAAAAACTATGAAACGACACACCTGCGACTATCTCTTCGACGAAAATACGGGAAAATCACAGAGAAATTTATCATGGAGCTTAAACGTATATCTACATAATCTTTTTACTTCTAATTCTATCAGACTTTATTAGCTAATTTATACATTGTTAAAATTTGTAACCGATCGTGATAAGTAATTAATGATATTACTTTTAGAACAGCTTTTGTGCCATAAAGCTTTGTGTTCCTAAGCTTATTAAAATTCGACATTACTCCGATATTATTTTACAGGGAAATCAATTCCTATTCAAAAAATATGATGTAACATTGAATTAAATGCATATTGCGCAATTTTCATGTATTTCCTTTCGTATCCATTCCATGACAATTTTGCACTATAATAGCACTGTCATACACAATTTTCATTACAGCATATGCATGAAGCTCGTACTCTATTACTTAAATGAAACCCAAATTATGGTTCTGACCGAAGTTACTTATAAACGTGCATGTAAGATAAATAATTTCCTTCACGCGGAAAGCGTAACGAGACATTAATTTGGAAAGATTAATTGCGCCACTTCAGTCAACATGAAACATGAATTAAATTAATGAATGAACTCACCATTCCCTTTGCTCTCCTCGATGTCGAGAATAATATTGGATTGACCCGACTCCACCTCGCACAAACCTATAACAAATTAACAAAAGCCTCGTGTCAGATTAAAATGGTCGATAAATTGTAGTCTAATACCCTCGCTGAGGCATTGCAAGGCTTAGTTTTATAATAGCACAACGTTATACAGCGTTCATGTAAAGGTCTTTGTAGAATGTCGTTACCTCATCTTATATACATACATGCACATGTAAATAGATCTTAACGATCCACGTGATATAGTAGGTCAGTCGCCCATACCGAGCTTTCTATCGTAACGAATTGTAATTAACTGTTTTATGTCTTGCTGACATTTGGTAACGCACCATGAGTAAATAAAGTTGATACTTTATGCAATCACTTCAGACAATAGAAATTCCTTATTTTCTTTTAGTGAATGGAATAGTATTGGCTGTCTGTACGCTAAAAATATTAATATAGTATGAATTTCATATTATTATTATTTCCTGTTACAATCTTCTTTGATGTACGTAAAGTTCAATTGAAATAATTCAACTTTAGATAATTTCTCAATTTCTAGTTTGCAAACTTTTGTATTTCCAATACCATTCTTCTCACATACTTTCAATTCCAAAATTTTTGGGAGAATGTAAAAGTTTTAGCCGTCTTAACGCTGAAAATGTTTCTATCTATTTTATAAAATAGTATTAATTTCCTACGTATAGATACTTTAATTACTTGAAATAATTCAATTTTATTCCTATTTGCAAATTTTTTGGTTCCTGGTATCAGAAAACCCACTTCTCCCATATCTCCCATTTACTTTCTGCTGAAAAATGTTCGATGTTTCGTGATTAAGATAATCTTGTAACGGATAGAATAAGTGGAAATCTGCTGGCGCAATATCCCCGAAGCACGAAGTTGCGAATTAAATTATGTGAGCATCTTGAACTTATTAAACTCTCTTACTCGAACTTACAACTCTACACGGGCTTTCATGCTAAACTAACTGAATTCTAGAAGTTAACAAATCTTGTCGATAAAATACCTCCCATGACAGCAGGCAGTATAAATATTTTCACAACGTCATACTCGATATGTGTTTTATCGAATAACAAATTGTTGCGAAAAATAATAACACAAAATATAATTTCGCTATTTTCCTACTTTTTATTCAAAAGTGTAAAAGTATTAAAATACATATTCCAGCACTTTTGTAACGTAAATCTTTCGAACGTGTACTACTTTAAAAACGATTGACAAAAAAATTTTGAGAGAGTTTTTGCACTCGCCTAAACATCATTAAGAAAAATAATGATGCTTGTCACGGTTTTAGCAAATGCTTACTTGTGAAACACATTTATGCACGCGTCCACACGCACATAAATGTTAAATTAATATTGAAAATGTGAACTGCTGGATATTGTAGGGTTCCTGCATTCATTAAGTGTTATTATGATAGTGTCAGAATGTAGATTAATATTACGCGCTTTACAGCCAATATTGTGACGGTATTTTCCAGCTCGAGACCCCACGAAGAATTTACAGCTGATTTTACTGTGCAAGGCGGTGAAAGCAATCAGCTGAGATATAAAATCGCCCATCAGAGTAGTATTTCCTTTCCAATAAAGCGGTTACGTTATTCTTTTCGCGTCACGTGCGATTGAAACACTTTAATTCTCCTCCGGATCATACAAACAGATGGCGGAATCTAAGGAACCGATTAATTGATATTTATAGTATTTTCGTCTTTTCTTCTTCTGATTACTTATTAAAATGGCGTGGTTGACTCGCTAATTCATTAATCACTGTTGAAGTACAATATTAACAAATTCGAAATTGAAATAATATTCCAAAATTATCCGGTCATGTGTATAAATAAGAACAAATTTGTCTTAGAATTATACTCTTTTATAATGCGTAGTCTTCTAGATATTACCAATAATTAATTGGATGTAGGTAATCGTATTAGTCACATATCAAAATCACACACAATAATATAATAATTCGCATAGAATAGTAGGTAAAGTATAACAGCTTTGTTATGCGTTATTTATAGTATTTTTTTTTAGTTGTTCAGTTTTATTTTCCAATCAGAATTTTATACAATTTTTATCGCAAAACATATCGCATACGTGTTCCTTTAAACCTTGACGTTTTTCACAATAAAATTCATTAGGTGGTTATAAAAATTTATTTAAAGAATAAAATCCAGTTTTCTTCTTCTTACAAAGTTCTTGAATTACTTCAGTCGCGAATACATTAATCTCCTTTTTCCATTTTGTTTGAGGGGTACCAGGGCCCTTTGGGTGCGCCACTGCACATTATAGTAGGTAGATACATATAAATTTGTGCACATCAATTTATATTCACAGCTGCATATTTTAGCGCAGTTAAAACCACAATGCACGTAACCATATTTTGGTATAAAAGAAATTATGGCTAAAGTGGTAGTGTAGGTACAGACGTGCATAATAAATCGAGTGCCTTCTTCCATGCATGGAATAAATCGTAGTCATCCCCTTGGTCCCAGACTTTTCGATTCATAAATCTGCTACAAAAGTTCCCTCGAAGGTGTTTGAACAGGTGCAAGAAATCTGTCTGGCCGGAAACGTGGCTCATTGTCAGTGATGCAAAACGACTGCTTTGATGAAAAAGATTATGGGATTACCGCGTCCACAGTCGTACGAGAGACAGTTCACAGTAAGCGTCAGCTGTTGAAAGGATCTGCCAGGTTGCCATTATTTTCTTTTTATTGAAATTTAACGATGGAGCAAATTAATCGAGGTGCGCACGTAATTCTGATACAGGAATGGTCATCAAGGTTATACGTCGGAAAGATTCGAATGGGCTTAAGTGTAATTGATAGTAAAAATACAGGAGACTAAAATAGTTTTATAAATGTTTTATAAATAATAATTATGAAATCACCATGGACAGAAGAATGAATAAAATTTCAACGATGAAATAAGATTGTATTTCTAACATAGTCAGTTTCACAGAGCTTCTGTCAAGAATTTGCAAATTTTTTTATTTCATTTTCGAAAACACTGGTCTTCATAATTTTCAAACTCAATTTAATGTAATAAAATTGTATTGTATTGAATTGTAAAATGTGTGTATTGAAAGGAACATTTAATCGTTTGTCCCTTTATCATGTTTTCATTAGCGACCATTGCACGTTGTCATTAATTTAGATCTTAACTGCATGTTTCTCATTAATCTATATAAGCCACTTTATCATCCGACAGATTTTTGATATAACATCTATCTGATTGTGTATCAGTATATACCCCCATAGCTATACATATACATATCCATTACATATATCACTGTATCTGTTAGCACATTAAATTATGGACAAATTAATATGTACATTAAATTTTCTGAATTTCACTTGTAACCGTTGAACTCAATATATTGACATATTTCACTCTCTTGAAGAGTTAAATAGAAGATACAATAGCGGATAAAAAGTTAGCACTTTTTCAATTCACCCTAACTCTATTACTTTTTAACATCAACTCAAAACTGCAGCATATGCTCAATATACATATTCTGATCGAGAATTAAAAGCTGTATAAGACCCATTTCAAATTGAATTGGTTTAACTAACAAACAAACCCCCCACATAAAATTAAACAAGACACTTTTACAGCCGACAGAAAAGGTACTTTTAAAAAGTAATAAAAAATCTAATATTTTGTGGGGGCACCTTTTGCTTTTGGGACGGCCTAAAAAGTTACCAAAACTGGTAGCTCCTTTGTCGGCCCCAAAATGTGTTGTCCTGTTCAATGTCCCGGGAATGTGTATCGACGTGCAAAGGAACGGTGACCGGATATCCCTTTATCGTAGCTTGCTTAATAATTCACAGGCACCCAGCGTACCCTCCAGCCTTGCGCCTTACGTGTGTTCTCACCTGACACAGGAGGGTCACGCGAGGTCTCCGGGCGAGGAGAGCACAAAAGGCACGTCGCCATCCAGCGTACGCGTGCCACTTGCCAGCGATCTTTCTCCAAAAGGTTACAGTCGAACGTTAATGGCCGGGGTGAACGAAGATGCACCGCTCCTCTCGAACGAAACCCATTCCTCGGCGAGACTGCTGCATGACATTTGCCTTCTCTGTACGCTTTACCTACTTCGCGCCAGCGCCGTATCCGGACCAATAACGGGCAATCTTTATTCGAGACAACGAAAGCGTGCTCGGTTCCTCTGAAGCTACGGAAAATTCTCTTTGAGCGCGCGATACGCCGCCAGGCGACACGAGCAGTTGTAAGGTTGCCAGTGAACGATGATCTTCGAATGTAGGAAACAGCCGTATCGCTCCATCGGCGGAGTACTTTAACCCCCAGCGACTTTCGCCTATCTTTCTTGCCGAGCTACGCGAGATTCGATGTTTTCGCTGGAATTACAGTGTTTGATTATGCGCATTTATAAGGTGTCGCTTTTCCAATTTTCCTCCGTCCGTTTCTGTTCTTCGTGCTTCGCTGCGGCACGATTGAGCGTGGTCACGTTCGTGGGGGAAATTTTTTGGGATCGATGACCACTGTAAGGGAAATCTAAGGACAATTTTTCTACCTGGTATGGAGGAAGGTCTAAGGATTTAAATGGAGATATTGTAATAAAGTAACAATAGCTACCCTCAAAATGATGGTTCGTAGCATTGATTTCCAACCTGTGGGTCGTGAATTGTTTTCTGAGGGGTTGCCACAGTTTTTTTTTATTGTTATTAAGTTAGAATTATATTCCGAAATACCTATTATTAATATGTCCTCTTTATCTTATCAAATTTACCTTATGTTATATGGAAGGGTGGGGGTCGCAGGTTATTTGAATATAACAAAAGGGTCGCGACTAGTTAAAAGGTGAGAAACCCTAGCAAAACAAAAGCTTCAAAGACAAGTACGAGTGAAATTACGTTATGGGTCGCAAGTGTCGTTAAAATGGCCAAGAAGCTTGCCGTGCATAAGTTAACAGACGAGTAAAACGTACACAAGTCTTCGCGTAACAGTCACGTTCCTGAATTCGCGAGATTCCGTGCGAGTGTTCGCACTAGCAATGGGCAACGACGTTCCCGACTGTAATACACGCTTGGAGAATTCTTTCCAACGAAGAAAGGTGAGCTACCGTCGGGCCCTGGCCATTTCTTGGAAAGCTGCTGCATTAGAAAGTGCATACTGAAGGAGCAGACGTGCCGATCGCGACCCACATTTTTCGCCTGGCCACGCTCGAGCCATGTATCGCGTGGCTTATGACCCGCGAAGGGGCCCACAGGTGAGCATTTTCGGCAACCCTTGCTCCGACGACGTTAACAAGAACTGGCAAACGAAAGTCTAGCGAAAATGTTAGACACTTGGGTGAGACCATTTGTAATCGACGATATACTTCGGTGACGGCTCTCATATCCAGAGTGGTACACCTGAATATCTTCCTCAGTTGTGATAATAGAAAAAATATTTCATAAGTAATTTGAATGGTATCAAAAATAGCATTCCTTGCAACGTATTCACCATCTGACACCTTTCAAATTAACATATAAAATATTTTTTATATTATCGCAACTGAAGAAGATATTTAGGTGGCCTGTTTTACGTGGGACACCCTGTATAGCGCGGGTTAAGTCTGAAGAATTATTCAGAAAAACGGAGCTAACGTGACGTAAACACGCTTCCAGAAAATGCACTAATAAAGACACCTCCCTACACGAACTTCTGATCACCGATTTGGCTCCAATTTTGCTTATAATTAATGGACCAGGTGTGTATTAATATATTAATCGATAAATGTTCTGTGGATACTCGTTGCCCTCCTAGGATATGCATTCTAAACTAAACCCTGCAGGCCACGCATATCTAAAACGATTCAGACGTCATAAAACGTCCTTTTTCACGCTCTTGAAGATCAGTAAGCGCCTACAATTTATACTTTGATCTACTATCTTTCCCACTTTTACCTCTAGAACTACCAAACCAATCAAAATGACTGATTTTAAATTTGGTAATAAATTTGCCATTTTTATGTGTGACAAAAATGTTTCAAATATTAAAATGTTTCTAAGTAGTATAAATATGTATAATATTATGTACATATTTTTTAACAATACAAAAATTAAAAAAATATGAATACAGATTTATTTTCCTTGCATAACGTATTTTATAAATAACCTTAATTATCGGTAGTTCCAGTGATAAATTATTATTAAGACAAAATTATTATTTTACAGGAAACAGTCTGGCTTTCTTTTTGAAATGAGAAGAGACATAACACTCCTATGGTGTTCAAAGTCACTTGTGAAGAGTAAAAGATAGATTTCTAATAACATTAATTTCACAATAACAAAGGTGCGTGCCGGGAAGACTATGACCTTTCCTCACACCGAATTTAAACCTTGAATCGCAAGCCGAATGGAATAATGACTAATTCCCTTTGAACGCAGCTCCTGATTGGCATTTATTGGTTAGGCCCTTCAGTGACTGGAAACTTAACAGCGGCCATCCAACGGATAGGTGCACTGCCATCGACTACGGCCATTGTTTGCGGCGAGCGTTATAGAGGAAACGATGCACGGTGGCAATTCATAATCTTCGTGATTTATCGAAAGGATTCCCTCGTAACGTACGTGGCGTTACTTTTACGACTGTATTGATTTTATATGCGGTACACAGCGTCGTCGGCGTCGCTGTTTAGGAAGGTTGGCTGCGCCGCGAGATCAGCTGGTGTCGGTGCAAACGGCGATGAACGACTATGTGCAGCCAGGTACAAAGTACGCGCGACAGACCGGCGTATAGATGGCTTCTTAAGACGGATAAAATGTACACTCCGTCGCAATAATTCCACTCGGATGGATAGGAAATACAGCCAGGCTCGAGTACGTAGAGCGAGACAAGGGTTTCAGTTACCAGTGTCCTATAGTGGCGCTACAATTCAGCGGAACTGGTTCGATCTCAACTTGAACGCTTCGGTTTCGACGGAGGAACTTGCGAGCAAAGTTTGAACCTGGTGGAATACAGGTAACGATCCTCCGTTCTGTTTACGACGAGTGGTGAATTCAAGGGGAGACGTATACGTTGTAATGTAATGTATAACATTGCACTCGGGTGGCTTCAGAACTTAGTGTCTCAGCCTATTAACTATGCACCTCTGCTGTGGACTCGCAATGAGTCACTGGATTAGTACCATAAACAGAGTTTTTAAGCTGAATTCCTTATTTGGCTTCGTCAATATAATATGTACTTATTTGTAATATCTGTTCATCTTATTTCATCTCTTTCTGTTGTTTCCTTCGTATTTGTTATTTTAATCTTAATTTTAATTCTATTCGTGTCTTGACGTGTTATTATAATGTGCCAAAGGGTTGTTATCCCGCAATAAATAAATAAACAAATAAAAAAATATATGTATGTATGCGTAATTGTCAGATTCTTCAAGGTTAGGTACATTTATTTTACAGGCTCTGATACGTATCTTTTCTAAAATTCTAATAGATTTTTTATTGGCCATTTCTGCTACACCGATTACTTTTGCGCTTCATATCAGTGATTTTTTAACCGACTTTCAAAAGGAGGAGGTTATAGATTCGACTCGTATATATTTTTCCCTTACCTATTTAATCTGCGACTCTCAATTTTTTATATCGGCGCCTTATCATTTGCACTGTGTAAATCTTGCGCCGAGTTAAAACAAATTGGGAGTCGTATATTCGATAAGGGAAAAAAATATTTTTTACTTTTTAGTGCATTTCTATTTTTTTTAAGTCGATTTTAATTTTTTTATGAGATTAAAATATGTTGTGGTCCACGTGAAATGAGGGTTTAAGTCATCATTTTCTTGGTCTCGCATTTGTTTCAACAATACAGGCCGTCAAAGTTTGCAACTGTTACTTATGCTGACAAAAATTGAGGCTACAAATGAATTATCTCCAAAACTATCAATCGCAGGGATTTCATTCTTGTTTCATTGTAATAAAGAAGGATTAGACTTTCTAAACGAAGTATCCTCGAGTAGATATATTTTGCCCGAATATTCCGCAGATCCCTCGCAAGCAACAGACATAAATCAAGTGCACCGTGTAAGATTACACATTATAACGGTACGCGATGAGCGTAGTAGTTTCTATATCATTCGAAACGCAAGAAATCTCGAAGAACCCATTAAACACGCAGCATCGACGCGCCGGCATTAAAGTCACGTCCCAGGCGCTGAAAAGCAATTCGTATTCATTCTAAATTACCCCATAATATTCGGTCGGAACTGTAGCGTACATTGATTTAATCACAGAAGCGTAAGATTATGGGATCCGTGTACGTTATTTGCCACGGCATCGATGGCAATCACGGTTAAAGCAAAGCGCAGGTGGTCGCGGCTGGATGGTAACGCGCGTGTCAATCACGAATTCGAATCGGTGCGATTGCGTTAGGGAAAATTCATGTAATTTCTACTAGTCGCGTTGCGGCATTGGTGATCGTACCACGGGGGGGGGGGGGGGGGCATTAAACGCGATCTCGTATGTTGATCCCTCTGGGCGCGTTTGATCGTTATTTGCGTTCGGAGTTTCGACAATTTATCGGCGATTGCACGGGAGACATACGAATACGGAAACCGGCGGCGATGGTGCGCGGTGCCGCAACTATTTCCAACGGTAGCGAACCCGACGCCAAGAGGGACTAAACGTGGCCTGGCCCCGCCACGTTTTCAACCTCGATTCCCACGATATCCAGCTTGACCATTTAGAGAGAGTTATGCGCCCGGCTGCAGCAGTTGCCGGCACACGGCCAGATCTCCCTCTCCCTTTATCCAATTACCATACCGTACGCGTTGTCTTCGTTCATACGAAACGGCACTCTCGCCACCTCTGACAATGAGTCCCATTTCAGCGTCTATCTTCGGCCGTCTAAACGCTGCCTTCCGTGTCTAGACCCGCGAAACAGCGGGGATTTATATTTAGAGCTAATAATAGCCGCTGCAATTACTACTTGGCTGGGTGTCTGCTCAACCACCGATACCATCGCCGCGGTCTTTCAGAATAATCACGAAACTCTGTTTTTTCTCGCTGCTATCGCCATAGCGAGTGCAATAGTTTGCACAATTTTTAAGATACCTGCTATGATTAAATCAAACGTGTATGAAGTAATGTTTCTTTCTCCTGATCAAGCAGCAGACTTATGTTTGTAAATATTTTTCTTTCAGTAAATGGTTAAGGCTTCTCTGAGATTTCCAAATTGATGTAATGTTTTTTTTTTGGTAGTAATCTAGAGATATCGAGACTATTCAAGGGCTGTTTGGAGTACCATTTTTCTTCACATTTAATTTGAAACTTGTGATAGTATTTAGGATAGTGTTGGTGTGTTAAATGGAATTTAAAAAATGCTGCATTTCATTCTATTCTTCTATTGATGAGAATAAGGGTTTCTGAGATTTGCGACAGGTAATTTAAATAAAATTTAAGATTTCTTAAATCAGTACTGTCTAAAGAAAAGTAAGACACAGATGTTCACATGTAGAAATGCGTTTGCTTTAAACTGTGTTTAGTTCAACTGGCACGAGTGACTGTTTGTTATTCATATTTCTTAAACTTACGTCTCATATAATATCGACTAATATGAATTTAGGTCTACAATTATGTAGTACCTATTCTCCAACTATCCAGTCTGTGGTAAAATGAATCCTTGCATCTAAATCCATTGAATCTCAAACATGTTGAACTTCTTTAAAAAACTATATAATTCAACTTGTAGAACAGCGAGTTTCAACACTGTAATAATTAATCATTACTCACAACAGTTGAATAATTGATGAATTTTGACGCCAGTATCTACGTAATTGATTTAATATGAAACACCCCGTATTTCTTAACTAATTAGTAGAGCACTCATCTGTAAGAATCCTACCTTTCTTGATGTTTTAGTTAAATAACAACATACATATTACTATCAACTGCATAGATAATCTACTGTTTGACCTACTTCTACTGCATATTTGAATGGATTAAATTATTATTCATAGGATCTCATGATTAAAATCTTGAAAGACCTCATACATACATTAAAAAAATTGTTGAAAATTCCAAACAACACCTGAAATTGTTGAAAGTATCAACTGTATGATGAAACGCCTACAGGTTTGCATTCAAGTGGGAGGTGATCATTTTGAACACTCGGTGTAAAGATGAACAGATATAAATCCCCTGAACAGAAACGTGACTATGATTTGAAGGTGCAGCGAAATTGGTTACGTATATGTTTACGTGAACCCTTCTTTTGTTACTTTTCCATGTTTAATTCATCTTTGAGGTGATTTTACTTTATAAAAATTCATGCTGCATGCATATCGTTTGCGTATCCCTTCTACCTTACGAAATTAACTTGTACGTATAGTGTTTCCAAGAGTGTAAAATTACGAACGAGGCTGTTATGTACTGCCACCATGCTGAAACACACAGAATGTGCTGAAGAAGTGATATCTTCACATATGCCGTTAGATGTAGAGATCTGAGCGCAGTGGACGATGAACTGCCGTTAACATCTCCTAACGTAATTGGCAATCAGCTGCGATAGATTTATGCATATGGAAGGCCCGTTGGTTCCTTCAACGTTTATGTTTAAGGAATATCTCTATCTTTTCTTATATTTATTTATCCCCTTATTCTAATCTTCCATAATGTTTGTACAAAATTTAACCAAACCGCAGGAAAAGATAGTTTCTCAGAGCGTCATTATTAAACAAATGAATTCAGTCTTGAGTGTCAGAACCTCTTCTGGGTAGGTACATGGTAAATCATGTGACATTTTCCAAAGCGTGTTGATCAATTCTCTAACGTGGATGGCCAGAGAAAAATTATAGGGTTACTTCAGTGTTCTAGAAAAGTTTCCACTGTCGTTGCAGAGTTGTTCCATGGTTATGTGACGACATTAAATTTGAAGCGTTTATTTACTGAAATAAATATTTTCCACGGAGATGGAATTGAAAGGTTCTTGGGAGGATATCTCCCTAATAAGCACTTTTCAATCACCTTTCACGATCTTTTCAAAATCACGAATTTATGCTTCTACAATAACGCAGGTTCCTATTTCTACGTTTGTCATTGACGTAAAACGTTTCTTACATTCTCCAATTTCAAATAAAATTGAGCTTGTTAATGCTAACAGGGAATTCTTTAAAAAAATTCATTAATACGAAAGGAAAACGAATTTCCAAGTCGCTTAACATTTTTAAAGCCGTGTATTTACCATAATATAACAATTTTCTTTTGACTTTCAAAGCTCAGATTCAGTTGTGAATAAAAGGACAAATAGGTACAAAAATAATAGTAACACGATATCGGGAAATACAAAATTTCAGTTGTTTTATAAAAAAGAGGACAAAATAGCCATAACATTGCTTACCAGCTTTCGAAGCAACCCCGTGTAGATATAAAGACACGCACAGCGAGCACCAGAACCACGCGACAGTTGCCCTCGCCTGGAAAAAAAACGTAATATTTGCAAATCTTTGAAGTTAAACAGTATCACGAAAGCGATGAAGAATTAATAGCCACGTTCCGAATTACTCGGTACAGCGGTTTATTTGATCGATAAATTGCTCGTTTAGAATTACATCAACTTCCAAACGGGCAATTACATGTTAAATTAACTATAATAAAGCGGCAATAGTTTTGACGCGGATACGAAGACAGCGCGATACCACAAAGCTACTGTGGTCTATATGGCGTAAAGAACCTTCGTGAAAAATATTCATAATTACTCGTGGCTGGCTAGACACATACACCAAGTTTATAGCGTAATCATCATATTCATAAGTTATACGCTAATGATCATTACTCAAGTCGACCGAAAAGCTGCCTCGTGCTGCCAACAGCTAGGTTCAATGAATCCACTTGGCAGCGTTGAAAGTGTATTTCTCAGCAAAATCTCTTGCTCGGTTTAAAAGAACCGAAAAGTACGAAAGAGGACACGCTTCTGCCAGTTTGAACGAATCTGCCTCTGCGCTGGAAGGCACATCGAAGCTAGAAGTAGGGTCGATCGAGGCGAATCGGATCGATCGCTTTGTGTTTGATAATAAAAAAATAATAGTTACATATTAAAAAACTAGTTTTGTATTATATATTTGTAACTAAGTAGTATCCTTTGGCTTGGAGATTGATAATAAAAAATAAAACCACACATAAAAATCTTTGTTCTGCGATCTAAAAACCAAAAGGTGAGAAATGTCCCAGAAATCTTTGAAAGAAAAAATGAAATTTTCATAACAAAAGCTTGAGAAGTACCTTAAATAAATTTAATTTAATTTAATGACAGTGAAGTCGAGTGACACTACTTAGCACATAGCTCTATCATTACATCTTAGCATAACTCTATCAGCACATTTCTCGTGGCACCACTCTTCACAGACAATCTTCTGAATGTCGACTCAATTTTTTGACCACAGTAAATACAATGCCACGTTCTTAAGATCATTAATTTATTTATTTTTCTCGTCATTTCTTTAGATTCAATTTTCATCACAACTTCCTTTATTTTTTCTGGACACCGTGCTCACTGATTGGTCTTTTTTTATGTACGTAAGAACCATCCGTATATAAACAATTATCATATTTTGAATTCTTATTTTTATCCGATTCGCCCCGGTCTACCCTGCGAGATGGCGACAGAATTCCAGCGTAGCAAGTTCGTTGACAAGCATACGTAAAAACACACACACACATGAAAGCAATATCTAAAACATCTACTATCTATGCTTCGCTTGAACAGAAAAGAAGACGTTGCAATTTGAAAGGAAGAAGGAAGAGTTTTGAGCGCGTGTTGCAATTGCAACCTCGCCTGCAAATTATTCCTGTTCGCTTGGGGTCCCGTAACGAGGCCCGCCGCGCCGTATCAAAAGGTGCGAGTGTTTTCGCGGGGCCCGGTGAATATAGATTCCCCGCGTAGCAGGTATAGCGCGCGGCCATGAATACTTAACGAGGTATAACGCGAAGCACATCCTCTCTCACGTTTCTGCAGAGGATTTCATAAGGAGCAGGATCAATAGCGAGCCAGCCGCTTAGGCTACGTGGGGTCTATGCTAATGCCGCATCGATGCACGGTATGTAATAAGGCAGTGTATCAACGGGGGAATAAAAAGTGCTGGACGAAGGGAAACAATGTTATCGAGCCCGTGTGATCTTCGTCCGCGTACATTCGATCCCGAGGCGTCTCTCACCTGGACGCGCCGCGGTTCTCATCAGCGCGCGCAGGCCACAATGCCTCGTCGAAAGGATATTGATAATGGCCAACACTTTGCAGGCTGTATAACTTTTTCTTTCACTAGCCGCAGCTGATCGGGCTGGCCTGTGGGGCGTGTGTACACCGTGGCACGTGTTGGACACCAGCGTGGCACTATCAGCTTGTTACGTCACGATAATCGATACCGGGGGAAATTAATACATTTACCAGTCGATTAGCCCAGATAATGGCGTAACGTGGTCAAACGGCTGGAAGATATCTGATTTGCCCGTGGCGCACGTGGAGAGGAAAATAATTTGTGGTGTTGTCAAGTGGACTATAATTAGTATCCCTGCTGGGTGTTAAAATGTTGAGGCGGTGTAGTTGAGGGCGAAACGCTGTTGTAGGTGGACGATTGAATTAAATTCCACTGGAGAATTGTTGGATGATTTGCAGAGGGGTAGTACAGTGGTAGTTGATCAGAAGAGATTAATTTCATAATAACAATTGATATTATAAGTATACTACCGCTCAAAAGTATTTCATCATTTGAGGTTAATTATTCAGAAATCTACCAATCTTCAAAATGATAAAAAATTAGTTAACGCATACAAAAGAAGCAGCTATTTTGTAAGAACAATACTCAACTATGTGAAGCTTTATTCTATTTTCTCCTTTATCAAACACACATGTAGCAAGTGATCAAATTCTTTTGAGCTGTAGTGTACATCAGAGTTGGGCATTATCTGGATAAAAAATTATTTAAATAACGAGTTGAATAAAAGATACTTTATCTCTATTATAATCCAAGTTATCTTTATTCGAAGAGTAACGAATAAAAGATAAATCTGGGCATGAAAAATTTATTCGACACTACAGATGAAACTCTTCGAATAAAAAAATTATCTTTATTCGTCGGATAAATTCTCATTGAATAAACTTATTTATTCGTTGTTCCTCGAATAAAGATAACTTGGATTATTCGAGCCTCGAATATCGAATACATTTTTTTTATCTTTTATTCCTTATTTCAAATTTTTATTTAGATAAACTTTATGCCCAACTCTGGTGTACATGCATAGAAAACTCCGTCGGAAGCCTCTGAAAATTAAGGCTATTTAAACGGATAAATATTCCCTGCATTACAATTCCTATTGCCAATAAACGCGTTTAGGATCATTTGCAGACGCTGATTAAGAAATTGCAAAAAACAGAAATGTAACTTCCCTTAATTAAGCTCTAAAGTACAAAGCACTGTGAATAGCAAAATTTCTAAATCCTCTACAGAGAAGGATGCAGGTTACAATTTTTTTCCCTGCGAAACAAATAAGTAAATTATTTAAAAATGCAGAATCTGAAAACGTCGAGGCTTATCAAATTTCTGACTTATCGTACTTAGAATAGTAGCTCTTAGCATTAAAAAACATCTCTAAAAATATGCAAACCGCTACATAATAATCTTCAAAAATATTTTCAACCATTTATACCGTAAACTTAACATTTCACGAATACGTAACAGATTTTTTAACTACGCAACATTGAATATTTACTCATTACCCGATCAGAAGATATGACCGCTTACTCCCATTGTAGCTGTTCAAAACAAAAACACGAGCACCGAGTATTACGGTACGAAATATCCTTTTGGAAGAGTGAGTTACAATTGAATGGGGGCTGCCTTACAAAGGCGCGTTCGTCCCCCCGCCCACTATTGTAAGATGTGGTAATTGACGTAACGAGCAGCAGTAGGTCCATTCAACGAGTACTGCAAGTAAAAGCATGAATATGTTTCGACCATATATGCACTCGTTGTACGCATCGGCGCTTCCACTAAACCGCCCTCGATAATTCGACGCTCCACCTTTGTTTTCGCGAGCTTCCCGCAATGGAGAATACCTAGTTAACCAGATACCCTCCGCATTTTCTACCAGCTGTACCAGCCAATAGTTTGCCTTAAAATGGAAACTCCTAGTGCGCGCCGTAATTCCCAAGAATTACATCATTAAAATCGCTCAGGACGCCAGGGATGGATTGATGAACGAGACAGGCTATGATTTAGTAGCGCGTAAACGCAACTGCAAGCTCGTTATTAACGTGACGAGAATACGTGCACGAGCGGGATACAAGAATTTCGTGGAGCGTGATAGAAAGTTACGAGGGTATATATACAAGCGTCCCGATGGAAGAACTGGCATTCTTCGTTTTCAGCGTTAGACCTCGGCATTTCCGTGTTCCACTTGCTCGTGGCAATGAACTGAATGAACCCAATATTTGCCTCGACGACTTATTGCCCTGCCACAACCTGGCATCCTCGGTGAGTTAGCGTTTAGCAATTAGGTCTTTTAATGAAAATTTAATAGCCGTGGGAGTCCGTTCGTTTTTAAAATGTGAATATCGCGGGGTAACTGTCTGGAACACTTTTTAATTGTCAGAGAAAGGAGTAACATTTACAACGAGTATTACTATCGGGGAGTTAGTGATACTACTCGCGAATATTATGTAAATAGGAGTAATAGTTACGTAACTATGGATATTGAGAATACTTGTTTCTGCGAAGACTTGAATGGAATGTCATTTATAGCTTAAAATTTTTCGTTTTAGAATGAGAGGCTTATTCAAATTGCGCTTTATCCGCGGCGCAAATAGAAATATCCCGCTGTAGGGTAGGTACTGGAAGAAAATTGCGTATTGAACCGTATCGCGGACTCGCGCAGAATGCAATAAAGCGGTTTGAAGATGATAAGAGGGTAAATAGATGGCGAGTCACGTAGCATTCAGGAGAAAGTTCTTATCGGGAGATATAAAACTTTCCGCTCTCTTTATACATCTTGTATTAGCGTTCGTTCCTCTCGCCAGAATTGGGATTCGGATAACGATATCACTTGCCTACTATTAATGCATTAAATATTCGCAAAGATGATTTTGTTTCTTGATGTTTACACGATTTAATCGCAAAGTGGAAAAAATTTTAGTAAAATAAACGTAAAAGTATACTTTAAGTTGAAAAAATTATTTTTCACTCTGAAATATTACAATTTTAACCGAATAACTCGTTAACCAATCGAATATATAAATATATATTTAATAAAAGTATAATAAGAAAAATATTCTGAAACAACTAAATGTGCCTTTCTTTTTAATTTGTGACATTGTTTTTATTTAAGAAGTTTGAAATGAAATAAAATAATTTTTTAAACAAATCAACCAACATTGTTTCAATTGTTGTTCTACTCTTGATTTTCGGTTTTATTTATGTGGCTAAAATAATCAGCTAGAGTAAGAATGAAATCTACCGGTCAATAAAGACTTTTACTTTTACAATAAATTACAAAACAATAATTACGATTCCTCAATAAAACACATAGAACCTAATCGCGAAATAGAATTATTTATTCACTTCTTTATTACTGGTGGAATTTCGATAAACCTCAGGCATGTTTCGTTTAAATGTATGCAGGTATATCCATTCATAGTCTCGAGTTCTATCCTGTCTCGTTCATTCAACCGTTTTAGCGCTATCAGTTTCATCGGATCCTCCCTATTAAAGACTATATAAGTGTGTGAAGCAAGTTTCGCGGCCACTTCCGCGCGTAGGCGATGAGTTATAACCATCCTGCACGGCCGACGTGGAAACGCAGCTATTCAGTCCGTCATTCAATGGACATTGAGAAATTTGACGGAAATTTAGTTCATGATCAAGGTTCGTTGACGGAAGACTCTTCACCAGCTTTCTATTTCGAAAGATTCTAATAAAAAACGGTATAAACTGAACCATCAAATATTTCGAACTTACCATTCGCATAATTACTTAAGCTTTAGTATTATAATTATGTAATAATAAATAAATATTCATTTATAAGTTATCGATATAGGTAACCTGCAAAATTTTACACTTTATATCTCTGGTGAGCGGACAAACGAGTATAATTCAAATTTTGGCCAAAACGTGATAAGTACCAATAGTACCAATCAATATCAGTGCTTTCCCGCTTTCTTTACCGGAGATCGTAATAGTATGTGTTAAAAATACAATATATTGGCGGGGAAAACAGTCTAAGTTGAAGAAAATAATGGTTTCTTTTTTGTTCTTTTTGTGAATCGGAGTTTGAAATGAAAGGTGCTTTTGCTCAATTTCTTAATTAATTCAAATTTTAAAATTTTCTTTTTGTAATTTTTTTTCGGGGGTGAAGAATATTTTGAAAATCCAATGGGGCGAGATTATCAAATTTCATGTCCAAAATTTAACACTTGTTCTTACATAGCACTTTCATTATTCTAAGTGTCTTCCTGCAAAACTAAGATTTCTAATTATACTCGTTTGCTCGCCGATCAGAGATATATAAATTGAAAATTAAAAGAAATTTTACCTATTGCGAAGAATATCATCTCCAAAATTCAATTTTTTTTTCAGATGAAAAAATGTTATCACAAGAATCACTAAACTACGTGTTTCACGTGCTCTATCAATGTAAAATCTTATCGTTAGTATGATTCGCCAACCTCACGTCTAGCGAGTAATTCCGCAGGCTCCTTTGCGCATACTGATTGCGACAGGGAAGTGCAACGTTGTGGGTACGCACGCATTCTGCAAGGCTCGTGACGGAGAAGACAAACAACCTAACAGTTCGAATCCTTTCCGAAAGAAAAACAGGATTAATCCGCCTCGCTGAAGGAATAATGCAGCTTTCCATCGCGAGTATTCGTTTCCCTTTTACGAATCGTTTCGTTTCACTAAAACGGTCACCAAATTAGCCTGTCTGCAGGATCGTAAATTTTCCAATAAGTTCGACATCGGCATCGACGCGAATAAATGCGCGGCACACGCTTTCTAATTGGCCGTTTGAGCAGGCATTAATTTACCGACTGACAAATTAACATTACGTTTAATCCGTTAAATGGGAAAACTGAGTGAGCGTTAAGCGGATAATTTGACAGCCGAAGACCGATAAATGTGTTTCGCGTTTATGCTCGTAGAAGTGCCCGAGTTACGGTGCCAATTTTTCTTTTTTTCTTTTACTGGCAAAAGGCACGAAAGTCGCGTTGCACAAACGCAGCGCAGCCACTTCCATCCACAACACGTTTCCACAACGGCTGAATTACTTCACTTTCTAGTATCTACCTTATTAATCGCGAAAGTCGTGTCTCGGCCGGGTGCTATCTAAGTCGGAAGTAAATCAAGCATTCCTCTCGCGGTAGAGAGTTGGTAAAGAACAGTGAGCAACTTTTAATAGCGATTCGTACGTGTGTAGTATACGTGCTCGTGTACCCGTTGGCACAGCTAGGAATCCCGTAAATGTAACCCTTAATTGTTAACGCTGTTAAACAGTTTGTTACTTAATTGTGTTTGTTGAGGATCGCTCAATGGGGGGCGTATATTTATGTTGGATGACCTACTTTCTGCTAGTATTCTATTAGTCATTAAGTATCGATTCAATAAAGGCTTTGTAGCAATTCCTATCTTGTTACTAAACTCATCCTTCTCGTCACTAAACAGATAATCCGTTTAAGATCCAAGACAGAATTCTCAGTTACAAGGAAACGTTCCCAACCAGAAAATTCTGATTTTTATAAAACTTCATTCTGCAGAGATGAAATCAGTCCTTAATTTTAAAGTTACCGCATTCTTTCGGTGTTTTAATATAACTTTATAGCGGTGCGAGATGTAACAAAGCTTTGAATATAAGAATTCATCAGTTTTGTATGCTCTGTCACACTATCAGAAAATGAAATAAAATAAAGTCACATTAAAAAAATTAAAAATTAAAAAGTACACACGCAACCACCATTCGAGAATATAAACTTATGAACCTATATGACTTATATTTATATTAATAAGTTTCTTATTGTAATACTTTATTTTATATAAGTAATTTAATATAATATAATTATTTACTATATTTATTTAATGGAATATAAATTTATATAAAATATAATGAACCCCACAGGACACTTAGATTCCCACTTTCAGCGTTACCACATTATAATTCTATTACTCGCGGGCCCATCTCGCGTCTTCCCCTCCGAACTGTCATACCCTGTTTCATATTTAAAATAATGTTTTCCATTTAATTAAAGCAGGCGAGCTTTGCCCTACATCGTAACAACACAACAGTTTCTCTTCTCGCCCTCGCCTTTCAATCGGGGCTCGTTTCATTTAGGCTGGTCACAGGAGGCAATAACAGCGAGCTTAGTCAACGGCGCCCGACAATTATGCAACATTATGTTGCGCGGCGGTGGAAAGGCAAGTGCAATCCGTTGTTCGTTTTACGAGGACGTGATTACTGAACGTGACTGCACAAAGCAGTGTAACGCGAACAGGCCAAACCACGAGCATCCCTATGGGTATCGGCCTGTGTAACGTATTGCCGGGCGAGCGGTGTGTAATATGCATATGCGAGGCCTGTTACACCGAACAGTGTAGGATGCACCTGCCCGACGACGCGGAGTGCCCGTTCGAGAAGGCCTGCAGGACGAGCCCTTCTTCCGTTTCGAATACATTTGTTGCGTGAGAAACGATTGGTGGGGCAGCTCGACCCGCACACACGCTCGCTCCGAGGCGCGGTAGTTCTGAATTAAGGGCAGGCGACTCGCGTTCAGCCGAGCCAGGCCTCTACTTATCGCTTGACGTAGATTACTGTGCGGCCAAGTCGTACGTAACGTACCTTCGAGCCCTTGTCCCTGGCGACGTCGCGTCGCTTTGTACCGCTATTAAAACCCGTCCGAGTTAATAAACTATATCGGCCGGAGAATAATTTCCTACGCTCCTCGCGCCCACCTTCTTGCCCTCTGCCAGTGTCTTTCTGGGAAACCGTAGTTCAGAGATCCTTCGACTGCATTTCGCTCCCTACTGTGCCGGTCGTGGTACCCTTCGAGTGGATTAAGGAAAATTGTGCCTCGATTTGTGAGCAACATGTTGGTTAAGTGTTTTCGTTTTACTGTTAGGCAACTGTGTCAAGGTTCTCATGTGCCTATGAATCCTTCTTGCTTCCATTTTGCTTTGCTTACTCTTCGTTTGTTATTATTTTGAATTTAAGGTGGTCAAGAAAACGTGGTTTAATTTTGTCTGATAACTGACGGGCTGAGTGGAAAACAGATTTAATTTTCGTTTCTTTGTACCATTAACTCGTTCCTGCAACATAGTGTAATTCATATTAAATTTTCATCAGGCTGAGAAAGAACAAATCTGTAGTGGAAAGTGACCCATACCACTCGGCTCCTTGGGAACACGTGACAGATCTTACATTGTTTTCAAGATGGAGATAATAGAAATGTAGAGAAATTAATCATTTATTCGAAGCAAATACAGAAATAGATGTTAAAAATCGTTATCGTACTGAGAATAAATGGAAAGATAACGAAAGAAAAATATTAAGTAAGAGTTGTAGGTAAATAATAATATGATTTTTCAGCTGAAATTTGATAATAGTTGTTATTTACCATCTAATTCAAGTACCATTTATAGTAATTACAATTTTGTACCGCATTTCCTATGAAAATAATTTTTCTTCTGCCTGCATTATCTCTAAAATCATAAAACGGTAGCATATGCTTATTTTCCACTGCCCCTCTCACCTTTCAACCGTTATAATTTCATTTCTCGTGTTTTCTTCATGTTACTAATTAACTGAAACTATAGTTGCTACAGATGCTTTTAAGGAAGCATTCGCTGCAGACATTTTCCTACGGTAACTCGCATTCGGAAAAGCTATTTTCCTATTAAACTGAAACTTATGAAACTTTGCCAATTTCACACCTTTAGGCAAGTTGCCCTATTGGATAAAGGGAAAATAAAAAAGCCGGAAAAAGAAAGAGCCACCACCCCACGTCGCCGGGAATCGAACCAAGCCATCCCCGCGTACTGATCAGTCGCATTTGCCACCACGGCAAACGTCGACGCTCCGCGGTCTCTGTCCTCCGAACTCTTCATAAACTGACACCACCTATGAGCTAAAGTCACACACCACTCAGGCCGTTGCCTAAATGCCATATGCCAACTACAAAAGAGACAACAATTTTATGAATTTTCACACTTGTGTTACAATCTCAAAAGATGCAACATTATAATATGATAATCAAAGCAAATGTGAAAATGTTAATTGTTAAACTATATGTATAACAAAATATTAGAAAAACCTGCCAATATTCCCCCAGTTTACGATAGTTATTCCGGGGCGTTCCTAAGAACGTCCACGTTCAACCCGCGCTGTACCTATACGCATCTCGTAAAAGTAACATGTGTAATTCGTTGCCCGACTTTTTTCCCATCTCAAGAGCTCGGGGTCATAGCGAATAATATTCCCATCCATACTGTTCAAGGCATCTCAACCAAACGATGGCTACTTCTCGTTAACGACACCACCGTACACCCTCGAGTACAACGATGCCCATTACAAGATAGATCAGAGTTTCCCGTCGATCTTATCAATCCTTCGCACCCCGCAGACATCGCCGTTTCCGACGTTCCTCCCTGGAAACTGTTGATACAGGATACATTACCGAAGTGGATGCAGTGGCGAGGAAAAGAGAGAGGGTGGAAGTCACCCGTGATTATTTATTGCTCATTATAATGCGGGTAGATAGTTCGCGAGCGGCCAAGCCGGCCTCAGGAATCGGCAGTCGCGATCGAGATACGGATAAGATCGTGGCCACCGCCTACGATTTATTAAGACCCACCTTGCTGATCCCCGCGCCATGCTCGAGCCTTGGGGAGTATACGTGCTCGTACGTAAAGCGTACCAAAGTGGAAGGAGCTGCCGAGTAAATCGAGAGGTAATAGCGCCTTTCGCGATCCCGAAAGCGAAATCTCGCGCCACCGATCACTCACGCTTCACTGTCTTTCCGTTGTGCATAAGTGTGTGCCTGGGTGTATGTGCATTTAGAACAGTCACCTTTACAAATTCTGAACCGACCGAGCGGAATTGGTTCGATACAAGGTTTGCCGAGTGCCATTTCAGGGATCTTAATTAGAAGGGGCTTCGAGAAATGATACTCTCTTCGATCACGATAAGGGTATAGTTCTGTTGTGTTAATGGAGGATTATTTTGGTGTTAATAATAAGTATTAATTCTTCGTGGTCACATCTTATAATCACAAATTGGTCACATCGGGTCCACTGCACCCCAGCGTCATTTTTTATTTACCATTTTCATATTTTTGAATCTTTTAACTCTTAGGTGATAATTGTACATTCGTAATACTCGTACAATCATGCTCTCATAATCTTTTTCTAGAAATGTAAATTTTGATATGTTGAAATTTGTGGTTGAAAAAATAGTTGTGGAAATAAGCGTATTTTTCTTGTTAAAATTCATCAAATTTTTAAATTATAATTTTAAGGTCTAACCATTTACCGAAATATTGGCATAGAAAAAAGGTTGTCCGAGGTGCGATACACCTTGTGTGACCACAAAGGGTTAAACATGTGAAAGTAGACTTAAGGCGGGACTACACATTCGGTATTCAGCGAATATCAACTTCGGCGAGTTTCAACTCGTGATCTGGATCTGCGAAGATTTGTAGAGAAGTTCGCGCAAACATTTGTTAATTATCAGTGAATAATCGAACATTTACCTACGTCGCGACGCGTCGCTAGGTCCACATATGCATTTGCTCGCCGAACGACGAACATTCGTTATTTAACATTCGCCAAATGTGTGGTTCCACCTTTAGATGAATATAATATTGATTAGATTATTGTTTGGATGAAATTAGATTTGTTGCTCGCGGTTATGGGAATGTTGTTATATATTGACAAAATTAGTCATTTTGACTTTAAAATAATGAATAAATTGCAGTGTCAATTATTATTTAATAGTAATAACTATTCGATGAATTATTCAATTGTTTTGGAAATATTGATTGTATCAGAGTACAAGGTATCGCTTTCAAATAATAAATTGTGAGAATATTCTTGGAATAATTATTTAGATAAAGAGTTATCTACAGTACTATGCAATAAAACTGTTTTGATCATTCATGAAAACATTACTAATCCTTCTTTTTACTCTTTATTTAATTATCCAATTTCTGGTTCCTGACTTTATGCTTCGTTTTCAGGGTAAGTATTAATTTCGCTATTACAGTGCCAATTTAATACAATTTAAACTCAATTACCATACATCAAATTAACATTATTTTTTGAATAAAGAACTGATATGCAACCAGGTACAAACTGATAAAATACACTTCCTTTTTAATTAATATTTTCTTGCCAAACAATTATAATTTTATAAAAAAAGAGTAACGCTTCTTAACAATCTATAGTTTAAGGGAAAAACTCTAGGAAACTCTAGTAACTTTTAACACTAGTAACTATTAGACGCTTCATTAACTTTACTTGGAATGACCAAATAATTAAACAAAATACCCCTTTCTGTTAGTAAATTAGTCCAGAGAATAGTAAACACCTTATATGTTCAAGATCCCCTTACTATTATTTTATCATCACTCGCACATAAATTATTCCAATTTCACCTGGTCTCAAGCATCGATATTGTTCACACTAACGCTACCTAATCTGTCCCCATTTCATCGTGCAACTAGAATAAACGCAAATGCCACAGGCAGCAACTTCCTCTCACGTGCCAAGCTAGTACCGTAACGAGTAAAAAATTAGGACGAGAAACTGACATAAATATCCCTAATTACGTGACTATGGTAATACACGGGCACCGCATGTATAAATTAACATGGAAGTTAAATTAGTCGCTCACTCAGTGCCACGAAAAGCACTCGTTTTTACTTGATTCTAGTCGCGTAAAGCTGTTACTGGGAGAAACGCTGTTCAACTTCTACATTGAATTACTTAATTCGAGATTCCCGATGAAACCAGACGTTTCTGTCTCTTGCCGGCGCGCGGCGAGTAATGAATCGAGGTAGCTGCCTCCGTTCGATATTACGCAAGTCAATTTATCAGTGCTTGGCAAAATCGGGTCGACGGTTGAAAGTTTCTCGACGAAAGACCAGCCGCTCTTCGTACGAATGTGGAATAGCTGGCAGAACGTTATAATTGGTCGGTGTTGCCCCGCTCCTTTCGAGCCGCGCGTAATCCTCTTACGAAATAAATCATAAGGCAAAGAGGGTAAAAGGATCGGCGGAATGAAAGGGCTGGCCGAAGCACTCGATACATCAATCTGCAGTCACCGCGAGATATTTCTTTGATTACTCCTTGGTGCTACGTTCCCTTTTTTCGTCGCCGCGAGGTAATTAAATCAATAACGGTGATTTATGGGGCTGCCATCGACAACATTAAAAATATTGGGTCAACTTCAATTAGCGTCTCGCGGCTCTATCTATCACTGTGCAGCGAGGAACGAAGGAAAAGCGAGCTCGGACTCTGAGGACTGTTCCGCGTGCAGATGCAGCGATATTTTCACACGAGACACTTCCGTGGCTCACGATTGGTAGTTCGAACATACTCGCGTAAAGTTCCTCGGAAAAAAGGAAGTAAGAAATGTGGAAGAAATTTTTTAATTGGCTGTTTAGTTCTCGAGAAAAATTACGTATTTTAGGCACGAGGCTAAGACACTGGATTTATTTAAATAAGTTTAGCAACAATTTATTGTACAGCACAATGACAAATTCATATATTAGTAACATGTAGTTCATAATATTGTTACAAGATCTCGAAATCATTTCGTTTAAAAACTATATATATAGTTTCGTCTATATTGTTGTAAGCAAAGCTGCACTCTTCGCATTAAATCATTAAGAATTATAAAAAAAATTATACTTTCATATCACTGCTTGGCATTCATAGTGACATAACTCAAAATATTTCAATTTAAACAAATTATATGATCAGTATTCAACTACATTATTAGTCCAATGCAAATTTCAAACTGCTTTTCCTGTTTTTAAATTTTTTGAGTTATGCCACTATCAATACCAAACATCGAATACATTAAACGAATTCATAATCATTTTTCCGGAAACTAACAATAAACCACTAATTAAAAAAGTTTATTGCATAGGTACACCCTGTATAACGTCAATTGTTAGAACACGTAAATGCTAAATTATTTTCTCTACCTTTGTCTCTCATACGATATGCTGTACAGCTCTGAAAACGCTGTGTTACAAGTGACGGTAGTCATTGCCTGAAATTTATTCAAGCGCCGAAGGTGTTCATAATTCGTTCGCTATGGGAAATTGAAACTACGTACACGGGTAATGTAATTTAACAGACGTCTGATCGACAAATTGGCGAAGAGCGAAGCGACGAGAAACGGAAGTTGATTCCGGCGATAACCGTCGGGCTGTTCAGCACAGCGTAGCGCAAGCAATGCTGCCAACGCGATACAACCCCGTGAACTTACTGTTGCTCGGCTAGTTTATGAGCCTAACAACGAAATCTGAATATGATTTACCGAGCTGACAGTGGCACTTGGCTGGTTGCACATGAGACAAGTGGAAAGGGCAGGAAGGTTGACGGTGCATCCGCATGTTCGGCGTGCAGTTGCATTACACAGTTGATTGGAATAATACAGACTATGCACTTCTGCCTAGTCCACTACCGCATTGCTAGCTGCCCCCGTCTATCTCCAAGACTGCGCCGGGTGTCAAGGGACCACAGATAGAAACTTCGCAACTTAAAAGAAAGTGGAAGGTGTAAGGGATCAACATATCTGTAATCCAATAATAGTTAATAATTCCTTTATTCGCCTTCGATAAATAATCAAAATACTCGATTTCAACGATAAAATAAATTCTCGCCGCGAAACACAGTGCACAGTAGTACGAATCCCGCGAAATAAACGTTCCAACAAACCGTAAAATAACACTAACTAAATTTAGTTACTACCACTCCCATAATACGTAACCCAGTCACATCGTTTTCATAACGAAAAACGATAAAATGTGAATGTGGGGATTTTTCCACGTTTTCTGAGATTCCGCAGCAGCGTGCGACAGCGTCGTTTCCTCTTCCCTCAAACATGGTTACATAAAGCGCGGTATCGCTTCCACGGGTCTTTACAACTGTACCGCGCTGGCAAAAAACCACTGAGAGCGAGAGACCCAGTCGTTGATCCCCTTTGTACGTGACACTGAAACCACTGTACACACCGGCTCTGTCGTAGCCAGCGTTTATTTTTGCTGTCCGGTTGAAGCATGCCAGGTAAAAGGTGCTCGGCTACCGGCGCAATCGGCGATCACCAGACGAGACGACGATAGCTCACTTCGCTGAGCAGCGTCACGTTTTTGCCCTGGCGCAGGTACCGAGTAAAAAGTCCAAGAAGCCCTCGTAATTTCGTGGCTAGATCGCGCGGATATCGCGATCGCCAGCCCCGGAACTCGTCAATTCACGTGAATGAGCCGTGATCGATCGTTCGTGAACGAACGAGAGAAGGAGCGCCGGATGAAAAAGGAGATCCTCGGAATCGACGGTTCCATGGAAAAACACGATTTGGAATTCCTCCTGGGTTATCGAGAAGAAACCGTGCCGGCGGACGTGATCTTATGCTCCGCGGAGCACCGTCCGCAAGAATCTATCCAGAAGAGGAGCATTCCGGCGAATAACGGAATCACGGCTCAGGGAATGTTCCGTGGCTGACAATAATGAGCGAGACAAATACTTTCATCTTTGGCGCAGCTGGCAGCGAGCCGTGACTGGGTTTTGCTACCGAAACTTATGTTCGCCAGGCTTTTGTCAAAGAACAGCGTGACTGTGGAATAAAAGCACGGTTGTAGCCAGGTTAGCTATTCTGCTCGAGTAGGGCAGCGCGACGATCGAAGGAACCTTCCTGTCATTAGAGCTCGCGAAAGAAGATAATCGTATTTATGTGGGTGGTTCTGCGAAGGACGTGTGTTTCGAGGGATCGCCGGAGAACGTTGTTTACTTGACTGTGTTCGGACTGCTTCGCTAACAAACGCAGCATGACGAATGAATCAGTCCAGGATTTGTCACAAAGTGGTTCGTCGAAGTGGGCCAGTTAGTCCTAGATTTGCAAGCCGAGAAGATCTACATACTCTTGTGTTATTTATAATACCTTCCGAGATTCATCTCGCAAAAAGTTCGGCTACACTTGTTCTTTGTTCCGGGTGACAAAGATGGGTCCAAAGCCTAAAGGCAGGTTTAGAATGATACCTTCATCGCGAGAGTGCCAATGCATTCGACTGCTTCAGAGTAGCTTGTAAATGCAACATTTTCTCCAGCTACGCGACCTGTTTTTCACTTTTTCATCGCGTGAGCATCGCGACGCGAGTTATCGCGGAATGTAGTTCGCACGGTAACAGAACACTGAACGTAGAACTGCACCCTCGTGCGCTGTTTGCGTAAAAGCACTCGTGTCTGGGAGTTTAAGTCGTGGAGAGGATATCATAAGACGAATAGGATGATCTTCATCCATCACCAAAATTAATGTGGGATCAGGAACCCCCATAAGAGGGAGCCCGGAATGACAGACTTTGCAGTGTCAGCGTTGGCGACATTGGTAAGGCGACTGGCACGATAGTGCGAATAATCGCCCAATTGTAGACCTAGCCGAGCGATCAGTCCGGGAGTCCTTAAAGCTCTCGAGCAACAAGACTTTTTGTAAACCTTCTCAGAATACTGAGCCTCTTTCTTCTGTTTATTCAACTCGCCTTTATCTCTCAACTGTATTCACCTGCGCAATAAACTTCATGATATAAAAAAATAAAAAAGCCAGTAACGCAGAGGACTCGAAGATCGTGGGTTCGAGTCCCATCGCCCGAGGTTCTTTTTTCCGTGGCTCCTGAAGACATAGTGGTACAAAAGATTTGAAAGCGCAAGTTCTATACAATGTTACAGTCAAAGAGGTGTGAAACATAATAAATCTGAAATGTTCCAATTACATGGTAAATGTATATATTGTAGAAAAAGGAACTTCTTCTCTGGCAATGTACGTACGACGCTCTTAGCGCCATCTCATTATCAGGTTGACAACATTTTTCCAACACATAGGAATTACAAAACCTATTCCTACATTAACGTGGATTTTACAGTAACAAATAGAAAGAAATGCTCTATTCGGAACGTCTATCGATTTAATTCCGGACCGCGACGGCGACAACTTCGTTTCGCTCCTGACCTTTGGTATTTGAAAATAGTCGATGGCACTGCGAGTGATTCAAAGGAACTGAAAGGAACCAATGAGACGGAACGCGATTGAAAGGTTGATCGAAACTAACGGTAACCGTCAAGAGTCTATTGTACTACTGTTGAACGACGCGTTTCAACGACGAAGCCCCGTTGCATTTTTCATAATCGAGGGGTGCGCCGTGTGATACCGAGTATAGTAGAACCTCGATCGTTCCAGGAAAATGCAGCTGAATATGCGTGCAAGTGTCGAGGTTCATGCAATTAAGACTAAAATCTGTTCTTCCTCTTCTACTGTCACCATTTACTTTGTTTATTCCCGTTGTTAAATAACCCGGTGATCTACTATTTATTGACCAGGTTCGCGTACAAGTATCGGGGTTCTACTGTAGTCCCACTCAGCATGTCGTTTCTTGGATGATTTTTATGATTTAAGATACAAAAGAATTCAACCTTTTTTTTTGTCATGTTTCATGAAGATATAGAAAAAATATTATGGACATAATTTGTTTCGAGTATTTGTGAACTTATTAGCTCTTCCTTGCAATGTGTCCTAAAAAATTTGTCTCAACTTTTACGACCAGTGTCATCCCACTACACTGGGCCAAATAAATCTGAGAAAATTTTAATTTAAATAAGGGTGGCTGTACTAAAATAAAATATAAAAAATATTCATTCACCCGTTCGTTGCTTGTCACTAACGTCGAAAACACCACTTTCGAATCTCTTAAACAAATTATTTTTGCTTTCAGATAAAATAGCTTCATCATAAATCTCAAAAATAGTTCTAGCTGCTTCTGCAGCATATTTTCCTTGGTGCATTTTCCCAATAGGAAAATAATGCAATGTCATTATCTGCACTCTGTTGGTCTCCATTTTCAGACAAATTAGATGTTTATTTCAGTAACCAAGGAAAAGCTCCGGTCACTTATTTACATAATTTGTATCGGTTATCGAGAAACAGTATCGAAATAATATTGTATAAAATAGCAAAATTATACTTCACTTACATTTAGAGCCTCTAGAACATAACCGAAATGACTTATGCACTGATCTAATGCAATTAAAAGAATTCGATATCTATGACCCTGCAAATGGCAGCATTCTCTGGAACACTTGTAGCCAGGGTTCCGTTAAAGCGCCTTGCCCCAGACGTCGGAGAAGCTGTCGTCTCCGCGTAATTGATAGTCTTCTGGCGAGTGAAACAGCACGCGGCACCGTGTCCTCTGCCACGGAAATTACGGTGAGCTTATCACAATGCGTAACAGTAAATCTGTGGGGCGACCGGAGGAAAGAGAGAAGGGCTTCGCGTGTTCGACGTGAAACGAATGACGCCAGAAGACGAAAGGCTGAGAAGTACAAGCTCGTTAAGTCGACGAGAAGCTGCGTATCCAGGCAGGACGCGCCGTTAATTAGCCGATACTGGTTACCTGAAATTAGCCTAAACGTAAATCTTTCGAGCCCCCTCCCACGCTACTGACGCAGCGCTTTCTTTCTTTCTGGTTTCCTTCCTTTCGGGCTCTGTATGGGCGACGTCGTAACTCGCGATAGCGTGCGACTGGGAATACTGTCCTCCAAGGAATCACTTGTGTTCCTTGGAACAATAGGTCGTCCCCGATTACGTCTAGCTAACTCGAACCTATTACCACGTGTATGTGGAGATATCACGTAAAAGCTGCTCGTCGTCAACCGAATCTGTGGCTCAACTGGATACACTATATATAACGCTTATTGTTGATGGCTTTACGTGCTGCGATGCCCGCGAAAACGGAGAATTTGGGTTAAAAAGATTTTACAAAGATTTGGTACTGTGGAAACCTTCTGTTAAGTGTTAAGAGACGTTTAACCCTCGTCTGCCGAGTGCAGGTCAATTAGGACCCACCCTAAGATATCAAACTACTTGTATTATTTATTAGTTTTAGCTTCTTTGAGGATATAAGGATTTTAAATTATTACAAAAGTAGATTCTAATATGAAAGGTTATTCTGAGCTGTAGATGAGTGAAATTATTGGGGAAAATGGACCTCGGTTTAAGGGTTAAATCGTGTAACGTTCCCAGGGACGTTTTTGATACACTCGTGTCTTCATTTTTTTTTAGGAGTCGCCTAATTGGGGGCCGGGAAATATAAGGAAGTAATGGCTAATATGTGAAGAGTTCTTTAATATTATGTTAAATGCATGGCTGAAATGAAAGCCTTAGCAGGGTTAAGATTGTTAAGAACTAGTAGAGTGGAGACTCGATATACCACATTTCGCTTAATCTGGGGCTCTACTTAAAGAGATTGGCATATTCAAATCGAAAATAGTATCCAGAAAGAAGGGCCAAGATATCAGTTTAAGCAATCATTTCTCTGCGAACGCTGCAAAATTGATCAATTTTCATGATTTTTTTAAACGATACGCATGTCTATCTTTATGATTCTTTTTGTAGTTAATCTAGTTACTTTTTTGTCATGCATAAATATTTTTTATTCAGTTTTAAATCAATTGTTTGCTGTGCTTATTTCGCCTGCAATACACGTATGTTTAAGTATCGTGTTTCGCTGGCGTAGATGATTGGGGCTCTCAGGGTGAATAGGGTGGACCAAACAAATCAAGAAGATCCTTAATCAGTATGTTTGTCGGTATCGTCGGGACCGAAAGAAAAAAGTCCGAAATTTCATTCTTTTTCCAAATCGTTTTTCAATAAAAATTGTATGAAAAACACAATAAGTATGAGCCACAATACTTGAAATTTCTCTTCCAAAATAGTAGCAGTACAAATATATACATTCTCAAATGTATATATTTTAAAAAAATTAAAAAAATCGATTTTCCAATCGAGTTTTCTAATTAGAGAATCTCTTTCTTTCCTTAGCTAATTCGATATACACGGTATTCTCGTGCCGAATTTATTACAAATTTCAAAAACACAATAACGATCATTTTAATTTATTCCATAGCCACTGTTCCATTAAAGTAATTACGTATTACGTTTTCGAATCACGTCACGTGTTACTTCAATTTCGCCTTCATGCCAGAAACTGGAAATCTTTATTGTTACGTGTAATGCATTATACGAGTGTCCCACGTTACGCTTATCTACGTATATTAGCAGAAACGATGGAACCTCTAGCTAACAGAGGATTATCAACATTGCACGAAGCATAACCATAACGTGGCCATAAGAAGTTACGTCGAACAATTATGATTGCATAACATTGTAAATAATTGCTGAGTAAAAGTGTTACGCAAACAGAAGTCTAATAGCCTGAAACCAGTCCCGCAGTCGCGACACTGAAGTCTACTACAATCTGCCATCTCACTTCTAGTAAGATAGAAGGTCAGGCGAGGCTCGTTTCGCCTGATTTGCAGAGTGCACTAAAATCTCGTGTTACGAAAATCGAGAAGCTCAGTGACCATTACGATCGGACAGCAGAGGACACAGGTGTATCCGCGTAATCTGGACCACGGCGGCGAATCGCGAGAAAGGAAGAGGGGAGGAACGAGGGCGGGTAGGATGAAAAAGATAACGAGTGAAAGTGCGCGAATATAGTCCACGGGAGTACGTATTTGCTCACGAATATAGTCGGTGAACGTGGTTGTCTCACTTAAACCGAGCTTGTCTGGCTGGCTGTGTCTTCTGTTACGTTCGCGAGTAAGCATATAAGCTGTATCTTCAGTTTCATCGGCCGACAGGTGTGTCATTAAAGCCGAACCAAGGCCCAAGTACCATTTTTCTCACGGTGCCATTTCACGACTCTCGTTTTGCATTTTTTCCCGCGATCCATTTGAATCCGCAGTGATAAATCTACTTACAATACGAAATTACAGAAGGTGCTCGATTAAACTGTGAATGGCGGAAGATGAGTGAACTTCAAAAATTAAAGGTTCAGACCTTTCAGTTTGAAAACTCTCCACACTGCTCAATAATGTTTTTTTTTTGTTTTTCACTGATTCATCAATTTCAAGCTACATATGTATAAAATAAAACACCGTTTCATTTTTCTGTTTCAGATTACCTGCTAGATAAATATCATGCACGCCAACGGTCGGCGAATTTTGCGCGGCGCGATGGTCGATCATGCAGAACTACTATATTCGTGGTTAAAAATTAATTTAAAAAAACCTAGTGCTTCTTCAAAGATGCATCAAAACATTGTCCAAATTTCAGATGATTCAAATCGCTGGTTACTTAAAAAAAAAAATCCCAAATTTTGCTACGTTTTTAGCCCAAAGAATAGGATTCACCCCTTAACGAATTAGTAACTCATTCTTTCCTCGTATTCGCTACACAGCTAGCCACGAATCGACAGTTCCCCAAGACATAGGAATTCTCGTTGTGACGTATGAATATTCATATCGCACGCGATAAACCTGTTGTACGGAAGTCGTACACGCATACGTAGGTAAATATCGCAGGGAAATCTAAACGCCTGAAGCCGCGCGTAAATAGCCCGCAGTTCCGGAGTCACTAGACAGCCACACTTTCCGGGAGCTCAAGGAAATCACTTCGAAAACCAGCGCACTGTGTCGAGGCGCTGTTAAAATACCTACTATATAGGTAGATTGGGAATTCCGATTCTATCGAAAACCCACCATAGCCTTCAGCTATACACATACTAGCAACGACTTTCTTATATTACTCGCGAAGTTAGAATAGTCTTCAAAGAAATAGAAACGCAAGTAGGTCAGAAAAGACCCGAGGGATAGCGTAGGGTTAAAGAAATGGAAAGACGATTGTGTGAAAAAAGATCCGAGGGGCATAGTAGACTTAAAGAAATGGGAACACGATTAGGTTAATGAAGACTCAAGGGACGTAGTGGACTTAAAGAAATGAGATCACGATTGAGTCAAAAAAGATTCAAGATGCATACTAAGGTTAAAAAAAATGAGAACGTGACTCGGTCAAGGAAGACTCGAAGACTCGAAGACTCGACGGATGTACGTAGGGTTAAAGACGTGCATACAACTGAATGATTAAAAAAATTTCCAACTGTGGAATTGTTTCTCTCAGAAATTAGTAGCTAGTACTACTCCAATTTAATTTCATTTACTAGTATATGTATTTAAGTATTGCCAAACAGAAATTTGATAGAAAAATTTGGTTGATTGTCGGAGGTGTGTAGCCGTCGCCTTTGAATATATTTTCTCATGCAATACTTTATGCTAACGGCACAGTGCTATTCAAATAATTCACCAAAAATATAAAAAAAAAATAATTTTGTGAACAAAAGTAGTGCAGTTGATTGGTTACGTAACATAAAGTTTAAATTCGTTTTCTGGAACAAAATGACTGTCGTCGAATTTGACAATTCCCATTTTTATGTACTTCTTCGATGCTTTATTTCTATTAATAAAACAAAAAAGTGCTTTCATGTTTCAAATGAAACTCGAACGCAGCAAACTCCGAACATTTTCGCAGAATATTCCCTAAAAGTTCCAAAGAAATTCGGAGACCTAATTTCAAGAAGAACGCGACTGCAAATTCGACAGAAGGTAGGAAATAAGCTACTTACATCCCATTTCATCAAAATCACATGCTCATGAAAAAAGTTCCAAAAAGGTGTACATACAATACTAAACGAAAGTGAGCTATCCAGACAATACAACAGACTTTAAAATCCTGCCAAGACTATTGAATTTTTATCTGTAGGGTAAGTATTGCCATGCGTGCTGCACTCCTGCGTTTATGCATTGAGTGACTTGAAATTTCATAATGTTATTAATAACGCAAACATCAATACAATATCTACTGTTTCTACTACTCAAGACTTGAAACTCAAAAAAAAAAATGCAAAACACTTCGTTAATAATATAAATATCAACGTAACATTCTAAGAACACGTCGTTGCGACGTCATACTTCAAGAATGAACAAAGGAACCAGTAATTAATTCTTCTCCAAAATTGTCCACGTGTACGGACCGCTCAAGGTACACACGTGTGTCGCGCGTGGGTGGCGTCGAAGTGCATGCGTTCGCGAGTCACGTGGTCGAACACAGGCGTAAACGCGGCCAGAGGGACGCGTTAGTCATGGTGCTCGAGGTTAGAGAGTCAGTGGGGCACCCACACGCCCACGCACACAGACACAGACGGATAATACGCGGAGGAGATAGTCGCGAGCGGTGTATATTGTAGATGATCTACAGCAGTCGGGGATCCCCCTTTACTCGAGCGTAATGGTCACTGCGCTCTGCGCCTTCAATTTAGTTGCAAGTAATCCCGACCAAGACAGATAACTCGTTCATGTCGCGGATTTTTTCGGCACGGCTGTTCAACCGCTCGCATTACGTTCTCATCCGTGGAAGTCACTGGCGTGAAATGTTTGAGACGATCGCTCATACTTAACGGTCTCATGCCGGATGCAGGGTTAGTTTAGATCCACCTTGACACGTATTAGAGGACACGGGGCAAAGTGAAACACTTGAGGATTAATAATTCCGTTGCCGCGGAAGTTTTCTGGCGGGAGCAACTTTTGTATTCTGTTTTGTGTGTTGCCTGTTGGCGCTTTATCTGCACGCTCTGGAGAGAAACAAGGGCCTTTTCACGCGAGACAGTTCTGTAGCTTATGACAGAAATTTCGAATGCATTCCCTTGACAGAGGTTACGATGGTGTAAACGAAACTGCTCCGATGAGAAAGTAATTTTAAACTCGAAAAATTAACACTTGTTATATTTATTATTATTATCAGGATTTATAAAGAGACAATGTTGAACTTCGAAGCTTTCAAACGCGTTTCATTAAATTTATACTTTGGAAGTGGAAACGGTTCGTTGCTTGTTAGCAAGAAAACATGATTTTGTTCAATACTTATACTTCCTCTAACAATGTTGAGGAATAATAATAACTATGCTGCAGAAAGGATTTTCTTGCATCCTCTTTACAGGAAGAGAAGACTTGGACTAGTCTAAATTACTGGTTTTCAGGATTCTCGACAGAATAGACTTTCTAATTCTTCGGAGTACCCCTCTTTTTGCTTGCAGCATTCTTTACGATTGCTTAATACTTGTAAGAACTGAACCACAAACACTCACAGTTGCAGTGTAACCCTATTCTACACCTATACCATGGAACTCCTTATAACTACTACAAATTAGGATCCAGTGGCACTTCTTTACCTTTACTATTACCCAATTTCAGACAACAATTGAATTTCGCCAAGCATTCTGCCCCAATATTCTTATACGCAGCTTCCTACGTAACCACCTACTTCACTATCATCCCAAATGCATCTACCAGCAAGCAACAGATATACAGAGATAATTCAAATCTCCGTCTACCCCGAGCTCTCATTCATTGAATGTAATTCATTCATCTCATTCACAAATGTATTCCCACGAGTAGCACGTGAATGTGCGAATTGGCACGCGTGCAAAGACTGTTCGCTTTCCTTTATCAGCCACCAGCTTTCACGTACGTAATCGAACGTCCAGTTGAACGGGCTTAGGATAGCCCCGCGTTCCTGCTATGATAATTAAACATACGATAACTGTCCAGCATTCCCTTGTGAGGTGTTTTTAACATCAGTTACTTCGGACACCACTATAATGGCGCAATTACCTGTAATAGATTGGCCTATCGTTGCGAAAACGCTCGCGACACGTCCGATATTCTGCGAACTTGGAGGAAAGGCGCAGCCCGGCAGGATCTGCTGCGCTGTTATTTATGCGATGTCGTTATATGAATGAAAGAAAAATAAGGAGACGCCTGATTCCGCGCGACCTGTTTCGCCGCGATAAAAATGGCCAAAGCCAGGCCTCGCAGCTTGCTTCGCAGGAATACCACGGGGTTCGCTTGGAATTTACATTGAGAGCGAGCTACCAGCCGCGCCAAGGGGAACAGGCGTGTTGTAATATTCGCGCCATTCTTGCGCGTGTTTCTTTCCACGAACCGTGCATACGCCTCGACTACTAGAGACACGACAGGATTCCACCGCGAGGTAGGAAGCTGTGAAAATTTGCAACACGAGCTGCGTCATCTGTTAGCTTGCCGGGGGGACGTCGTGGCATTTTGGTCACTGATTTCACGCAAACTTTCCATATACACTGCTGCAAATATTTATTGCGCCATTTGAATATTTAACATGTTGCCACTTGCACCTCACTTAAACCCTTCCACCTCGGGCATGCCACCCAGGCATATCAAAGGTCCAATCACCGTTGTATGCTGACGTCATTAAATCCTTTAAGAATAAGAATGCTAGACTTCCCAATTCGTGGGATCAAATGGGCCTAGTTACGCAGAAAACTATCAACCCTCAAAATGATAAAAAATTATTTAAACGCAGTAGAGATCCCATAATTTGGTCACTTTTGTTTTGCAAAATATGACCAACCCATAGAACAACTCTTTCATTATACAATTATTAAAAGTACCAAGCCATAGTTTTATTTTAAGCTTAAAGAACTAAAACTGCAGAAAATGTAAATTAATTAATTTTTCTGGTCACTATTAAATAACCGATTAAAAAAATTGTAAAACAATAACGAGAAATAAAATATACCAAATAGAAATAAAGCTACTTTTCTTTAACAATTAAAATCTTCAAACTAAATTTATCAAATTCTAAATCATTAAAGGTTTTTAGTTTTTTAGCATAACTCTTTTGCAGCATATTTACGGTCACTGATGACCTTTTTGCACGTAGATGTAAAGTATCTATCGAAATGGAGTATAATTCCAACGCAATTTTAAAGAATTCTCTGCAATACATAATGGATTAAAATTGTTTTCGATTCTCAGGAAACGTCATCCCAATGGCATTGAAATTCCAAGGCCCGATGCTCATCCTCTCTATAACCTTAGTCACAGTGATATCTTGCAACTTCTATAGAACCACAGACAGCTACAGCAATATGGTGTTCCTTTCATCCCAATTTCGCCGACAGGTTTCCCTGAATACGTTGGATCTATTCAGTCACTTGCATTCAAACTCAACGATATATATCTGTCGATCAATATTACGAGAGGTCCCGCGAAACTGATCGTGATTTTATACCACCCTCGAATATCCTGAGACCTACATAAAATCCGCATAGATCATTCATTCGTTTCCGCACTGTTGGCTGATCGGAATGGACGGAAAACAACTTGTTCATCGGCACATATCAAAGCGACAGATCTGTTTAATGTAGAATTCACTACCGGCAAAGTAAATGTGAAGTGCAGGCAATTAAAATATTCGCGAACTACCTTGGTGGTAGTGTTTAAGATTAATAGCACGATATGTAGTTAAATAGCCATAGATTTATATTATTGATATATTTTGTTGCAAATGCAACGACTGTTGTTTCGGGATGTAATAAGTTTACATTGCTTAAAAGCGATGTTGTAGTTTCACATAAATATAATAACACGTAATAGTTATTATAACTAAAATAGAAATAGAATACCTAATTGTACAGCATTTATATATTTTGTGAGTGAAGAAAGAAGTGCACCCTTTTGCACTTGGTATGATGAAATTCCTGGAATGAAATATTCGGTGTGAAATAATAGGAGGGAGAAGGGGAAATATATTTTTCGTGTGATTAATTAGTTACACTTATACAAGAATGGAACTATTTCAAATTTTGTTCACAAGAATTATATCATTCTTTATATAAATCAAGACACGAAATAATTCTAATCGTGTTGTATATTCTATACCAGGAAGCTATTTCACTGCACCAAACAGGGAATAACACACGTTTGCATCTTACTAATTCACTTCGTATTTAAAAATGTGTGATGTAAATACACCTCGAGTTAGAAACTTTTTATATTCATTAGACACCTGTGGAATTCATACTAACGTTTTGCAGACATCATTCTCTTGATAAAAATGATGACTGTCTACAAAAACATAAACTTCCTATTTTTCTATATGCAATAATGCAGGACTGACGAAGAGAAGTGATGGAGAAAAGTTTCCTAAGTAGTTCATCCCCATATATCGTCCTTATTTCCAAACCAGCCTAATTAAATAAAGTTTATACCAATGCACAGACATACCTGACATATTTTCAAAGTTGCTTTCCGTGTTTACGAAAGGTTATACAAATAAATTTTATTCTACATTTTCAATCTAATTTAGCACGAGAAACCAATCCTTTCTCAGTTGTACAACAATTATTAGGACACCCTGTGTACACATATCACGTTTACCTTTTTTTAAATGGAACGTCTACTTTGTTATGGTCAAATTCGATAGAATGGCGAATTCTGAGTATAAAAGTACTAAGGTACATTTATCCTAAAACTCACCGTTCCTGAGATATTCCACCTTGTCCACTCATTAATTACTTTCATTATAAAACATGTTCGAATTATTATTACTTATTACTTGAAGTAATGAAAATATTTCAGGTGGACATAATTGGTGGAACACCCTGTCTATATTGAACAACAGACTAAACGTTTACATCAGTTGAGTAAGCAATTGAATTTAACCGGATTATACTAAAAGATAAACACCGGGGTACCTTACTCAATGACTCCCCCGTATGATCCGCTCCAGTTGCCTGGCACACTCCCTGTACATAAGTATCACAACACCTATTCTGCGTGGGCCAATTGTGAAAAACAAGTTTCACTTTATTTGGTATTCTAAATTAAATGCAGCGCAAAGTATTCAATCACTATCAAATATCACATTTTGTGCAAACGCAGCAGGTGTCCTAATACTTATGAACGGCAGGGTCAATTACTTTTCCTGCCCTTCTACATCTCGTACCTCTCACGGACAGTATCACTAATTATGTCACGAAGAAATCGTGATTACCTTCGGACCGTGCCCGCTTCGCCATCAAGATAAAACAAAGTTCCGGTAGCACACAGAACGAGAGGCATGTGGCTAACGAGCGTGCCTGTGTCCCGTACGGCAACGACCGTGGTTTGCACCTGCGTGAATTGAGCAACGTACGTCGCCCACAGCTCATTCACTATTTGCATCCGAAGTTCATTGCGATTCCTGCAGTACCTCATTCAAGTGTCGTTACCTGCGGTCAAGGGCGACGTTACGATATAGGAAGACACTCGTTTTTGACTAAGGTGACAAACTTTATTTTAAACAGGAGACACGCTTTTATACTTCGGAAAAGGCGCGAGCCGAGTCCACGAGTAATAGAATTACGACGTAGTAATGTAGCAAAGACGGAATCTAAGTGTAATCGGCACCAGGAAGCTCGAACCACCAATTGAGGAGCTGAAATGGTATATTCGAATATTTAAATATATTAATAATTTTGATACCAGCCCAAATGACTGCCTGAGAAACATTCCCTCATATTACTAAAAATAAACGCGTGAAAATATTGTATTGTCATCGGAACTGTGTAAGTGTGCAAAGTTTCAAGACGATCGGATATGTTGAAGTGGGTCAAAATTAACTTACAAGATTTCACCCTGACAAACTAACGAACTCACAACTGAAATTAAATAAAAACTTGTAAAAAAATGAACCTGAAGAACTTGATTGATAATTCACGCCATACCATACGAATACTTAAATATTGGAATAGTATTTGGATACTTGGATATTTGAATTATATTCGCCAAATAATTGAACAACTGAAGTAAGAAATATTCGACACATAGTCCCAGCCCTACTCTAAACATGTACTACTTGATCTGGTACAAACAGTGAAGTGCGAGTGCAAACGAGTGCAAATATATGATACCTCGGGCGCTAAAGAGTTAATAAATATAGAATTTATTCTGACAGCGTTCTATAAACAATTCCCGATTACAAATAGCAAGTCAGTAGACATTCGTGATAGGCAAGTTTCAGTGCATATTATACTTAGGATTTTTGGTGAGACGTGGATGACCTTAGCCTTTAGTTATAGAATGACTAAATCAGTCACTTGCTATGACTCTATGATCTGGACTTTGTACAGAAGAACAGGAATGAGTGACTAATTTGAACGATGCAGTTTGCTGCGCTTAGCGTATCCGCTAAGTTCATTTAATGATAAAGATGTTCAACCAACAGGGGAAACGCTAGTGAAAACGGCACATCCATGCTGACACAACCGAGGATCCTGTCCATAGATAGTGGGGTGGAGTTCCTAACAACGAGCTTCAACCCTTAATCAAACGCATTGCTAAACACTCGGATGAAAATCCACGAATCCTGATCCGATCATTGTCTGATCGCAGCTCGCAAGTCTCCATTCTTCTTCCCTGGCCATAGTGGACACATAAAAGTGCGAGGCCAGTGTATCGCTGTTAATAAATCAACACTAACAAACGAACGGTTGGCTCGCTGCGAGATCACCACCGTATGAATCACCCGCGCTGATAAGCACGACGTTTAGGAGCTGCGCGCTGACGCGCACGAGATTCTGACGGAGGCGACTGGGTTTTTCCTCTTCCCGCAATGCTGCAATTGATTTCCATCCCTCTCGCGGGAGATTGACGTCAGGATATACCCCGCGGTACTAACGATTTATGCACCGCGCCATGGCGAAACGGCGTACACCCTATATTCGCGTTATTTATGTGAACTTTGCGCCGTAAATAAGTGTAACGAAGCGTACGTAGAGTGCATTTGATTCCCGGACAGCAGCCGTGCTCACACAGTCAAAGAGCCATCCGCTCCTAGGCGCTCCCTATATCTTCCTTCTGTATCACTGTATGAGTGCAGTTGGTCCACGAGAATCAAATGCACTCTGTGTACATACGATTCGCTTAAGCACATCCCTGGGCTTTCCACTGGCCACGACTTTTATAATACCTCTCGTATGCCTCTCTTCCTCGGTCCACTCTCCTCCCTCCTCGTTCCCCTGTTAGAGGCGACCTGGTCCCTCTTCGTCAGAGAAACGCGAAACACTTTAACACGCGATGCGCCTCGGCGGACCAAGAGAACGGAGGGCTGCTAATTTATCACCTCGATGGCTGTTGCGTTTTAACTCGGGACCGCAGTGGTGCTTTATATGTGTTAGGACACGCCGAGGAATCGAGGGGAAATTTGCACTCGTCTGATTCTTCATCGGGAGTCTTAATAGATGAGCGCAACGGGGAAAGAACTCTGAGTCCTGCTCGTGCTTTGTGCAACTGAACTGTTCTGCGGCGGTAGGTATCGTGAAATATTTACCCTATGTTGCTGAAATGGCTTGGTGGATTGTGTTATGAAGTAACGTTTGGTAGAAAGTTGCATGGCTTATTCAGCTGTGACACTCGGCCGGTATGGTGGCTTGAAAAATCTGTCGATTATCTGCGATAGCTTCAATTCTTGAAAATTATTTATATTTATTTGTACTGCAGGGAGTGTGATCAGTTGCCCTGGGAAGATGTTTTTTTATTAAGAATTGGAAACCTCGGGTATGGTTCATTTCAGAATATTTACCTACATTTTGTACGTGAAATTTTTAAGTTACAGTTTTTCAGAAAATTATAAACACGCGGTAATGGTTGATAGAGCGACTAACATTTCTACGCATAATGTTAATTAAAGCTTGTGTTTCTGCAGGTGTCTAATTAACTCTGATTGCCGTGAATTCTAGAGATGACACTGCGAAACGATATGAGTTTCCTTTTTACAATCGCATTTTGAATCTTTAACAATTCCAGTACGAACAACTGATACTTTCAAATTATAATGGTCCGCTTTGCAATGACTTATGGTAACAATGAATTCGCGAGAAAGGGCTTTATGAGCATACCATGGCTTTAATTTTTCATTGTAAAAGCTTGTGAAACAGTTTCGCCCCTTGATCCGTCCCTGTTCTTTTACGATACTTTGTGTGTGAACGATTGTTTGAAAAAGAACGGTATACGGAATTGTTAATAAGTCTGAAGTACACATTTCTGTGGCTATTTTTGCTAAACGATTAGCATCCTCATGGTTTTGAATTCCTGCGTGCGATGCTGGGAAGGATTAGAAGTTGTTTTATGGCAAATTGATCGAAATAAGAATTCAGTGCTTATCACCGTGATTTCGAAATACGCTACTCGAAATGTCTGTTGAATAATTTTCTTTGCTACATAATTGATAGTGGTATCCACCTTCTATTGTCAAAGACTTAAAGTACTGAATATAGATACTCAACAATCATGCAGTAGTACTTTTCCCAATACTGATAGGTAATAAGTGAAATGTAAATGGTAACATGGTAAATATTCGAGTGATTTAATTAATATCCCATAGTGCATTTATCATAATTATTATTGAAACCTGATTAATTTTACTCCCTTATTTCAAAAACTCTACTGTGTTCTGTTTTTGGAGCCTTAATTGTGAATACAAATGGTAATACCCGAAAGAGGTTTTTATGTACAGGTAGTATTAAGTTTATCCTACGTGCTCTACAGTTTTTAGTTCATGCGTCACTAAAACTTTGGGAAGATATACTACTTGGACGTATAATCCTAAAGTAAAAAGTAAGAGTACACAAATTGAACATAGATTATTTATTCTTGGAATGAAGTAAACTAAGTTCACAACTAAGATTTTGGCCATTCTCGTGTCACGAATAGCCAAGTCCTTAGACTATTAACCCAAAGTAACGAAAACTACTACAAAGGAAAAATAATACTTTTGCTGAACATGTCTTTGTATGGTAAAAATATAATCGTGTCGTCATTCAACGTTGTAAAAATAACTTTTCGGTTCAATGAAGAATGTATTCAGAAAGGCTAAATCTTTTCTATTAAAATAAAATATATTAAATATAATATTGAATATATTCAAATAAAAATTCAGTTATGGAGATTTTCTCAGCCTGTATGTTGTAAACATATTCGAAAGCAGCAAAATGATGACTTAAATCCCCCTGAATTTTATGTAAGCTACTTGATACTCCAATTGCATCAAAATCTCTGACGCCACGTGCAAAAAGTGATCTATTTGGAATTCCTACTGTGTAGAATATGAAATTCATTGTGGCAGCCATAGAGAAAAGTGCTGTGCTGCTCTGTCATTGAAGTAGCGCAGAAAAATACTTTGGCAAACAAAGGTGAGGAGATTGAAAGGAAAGACGAGGGAAAACTTCGACGAGGACTCTCTCACTGCCAGGGCAAAGCTCTTTGTTCGATGCGTAATACCGGTTCAAAGACGCATGCAAAGGATTCTCTGCAGGCTCAAAGAACGGGAGGAGATCGCAGTGAGTCGTAAATGGTCGGCTTTAGTGCTCGAAGCAACTGAGACCGACCGAGAGAGTCCAACCATTTCTGTTCCGAGTTCAAACACTTACTCCAGCATCCATTCGCAGAAGTTGTTCCAGTTATCGGCGATACAAAAATGGCTGTTGTAGAAGAAACCGTTCTGTGCGGGAGAAACAACCTCCCAAACATTTATTTACTCCAATCAAACGTCTGGAAGGAATCAACTTATGCGCACGTTTGTTTCACTCGCAAGTTCCTACATTTGTCAGCTACAAATTTGTTATTTCCTAAATTGTAACAAAATGGTTATTGCGATGTACTAATCACTATCAACGATTCCCTTTCATTTCGTTCTGAGTTTCATGCATGTTGATTGCCTACCTTCTCGCTTATTACTTTTTCACAGATATTACTACATTCTCTACAGGTTCCGATCTAGCTCTTCCGCCGCACAGTGCGACAAACTGCAGGTTTTTGAGTAAAATTCGTAGAAATTTTGATAGAAATAAAATAGAGAGATGAATCTTTTTCGAGGTTAATGCTAAGACGTTGCAGAATAATGGAAAAATATTTGAAAACGATGACAAACAAGACTGACTTTGAAAATCTGTCAAAAGAATCCTGAAGTGCGAGACAAATTCTGCGACCAGATTTGAATGATGTATAACAAGTCAAGGAAAAACTTCAACCACGGAATTATAAAAGAAAAACCGCAAATTTCTTCGAAAATCTCAACTATGGCATAGATTCTCAAGGTCAAAACTTGTTTGTCATAGTTTTTCAATATTTTTTCCTTATTCTGCAACATATTAGCTTTAACCTCGAAAAAGATTCAGCCTTCTATCTTGCTTCTATCAAAAGTTCTACGATTTTTACACAAAGAAGTGGAGTTTGTCCCACTATGCACCACTCTGGGCAGAAATGAATTTTGCCGCCCTTTATATTTAATTATAAAGTTTGATACTAAAGTCAAGCCTGTATTACCTACTTTGTTGCCGCTTTTACAAAAAGTTTCACTTTTTTATTGGTTTTTATTGATTTTAATTTTCTCCTTTCTACCAATTATTCCGCCCCCAAATTTGTCGCTTTGGACAGTTGCCCTTCTTGCGCCCCCCCCCCCCCCTATTTAGATCGGGCCTTGATTCTCTGTTCTCTCTTTCTGTTACCATATTCATAAATTTCAGTATTATTTTCCATCTATCTTGCTTTTAATTTTTAATTTATCTTTACTCGATTTGCTACTATCGTTGCAATCTTCTTTCATTTCTTTCTCTGTAGCTGGATTAAGTTAGGTGCATTGTATAATATTTTTAATGAAACGAAAAAGTATTACTATTAGTATTATTACTTCCTAAAGCTTTCGTCTGTATAAACACTTAGGAATGAGAAAACGTAAAAGCCAAGTCATTCCTCACGAGTGTGCAAGGTATCAACTGTGTAGTAGAATTTTTTAATCATTAGTGTAAAAAGTTATAGAATCAAGTTGGAAATTTTTACGCCTGCGTGTATTCCCTTCTAATGAGACCGCAGGAGATATTCGAATGCTCCGATTGTATCTCACTTATCTCTGGCAGGAAGCCCGAAGCGCCATCTGCTCGCCGAGTTTCTCTTTAATGGGCATAAAAGTATAGTTTACTGCTGGCCGTATAGAAATACCTATAATCTTATTATTTCTTTTGCGCGTCGTCCACGAATTACGGTTATATCGCGAGCGTTTCCTGCGAGCACGATATAAAATCTGGGTCTTCCATTTACACACGTGGCTCAAAGATTCCTCCAGCTTTCCTTTTCATCCGTATACTTCGGAACTTGTTCAGCGCCTCATTTTGCCTTGCGCAACAAGTGTATTCGTCATTTGCAATTAGAGGCAATACATGGAATACAAGGAAATGTATATTGAAGCAAATCCTTCAGTATACAAAGCAGTCTAATTGCGGTCAGATTAATAGAGATATCTTTACGAGGGACTTAGAAAAATATTTTTTAAGACATGTGGTTAGCAATAGTATCTAAATAATAAAGTGTCATATACATATATTGTTAGTTTAAATACAATTTATTTCATTTGCTGCTGGCAGACGAAACAGAAAAAATTGAATTTATTTCTTCGTAATGTCTACAGCCATACCTAGCTGCCCGTAAAAAAATCTGAAGTGTTTCTGCAATGAAAGTGTTTACCAGCGTAAGTGGAAGGACCTGAACCGGCTGTACGTTAAATACACAAATGTACCTTCTAAAATACAATGCAAATACGAGCTGGCTAGCCTTGAATGCGGACAGCATCTTCGCCGGTCTTTTAGACGGAGACGCACAAGTTCCCACTAGGACCGGCAACCGCCGTTGGATACAGCGTCAGTGAACAGTACGAAAGACCACGAAGGAGAAACGTTAAACTTAAAGTTATTATAAAGTTTTATTGAATTATGCGTCACGAAAGACGATGTTATTAAAATAATACTCTGGGATCTACAATTACCATAAGAGCTAACTCTATTTCCATCTGTAGTGTATTCTATTCTACAATCTGTTGGATAGTCGATTGGCTTATAATTTATTTCTTTTATATTGAAATCAGATATGATAAAAAATAATGTACACATTCACATGTCTGGTTTGAAGAATGACCAACGAAGGCTTGAGAAATATAAAAATTATTAAGCAGCAGGTTTGGATAGACGTCTGTCATCGTAAAAACTATTCCTATTTTAGCTGTGAAAGCAGATTTGTAAAATGTAAAATTGAGGATTTAGTAGGACTATCATCAAGAGTTTTTTTGTGCCGCAGGTTAAATATGACTGGACACGAGAAATTATTAACTTCGTAATCATTCAATGTGTCTAAAAAAGATAATTTACTTTTATAGGAGATGATGAGACTAATCGTAAGATTACGTAAAAAACGAACTCGCGTTCAGTAGTTTAAAGCAACTATATTTTAGTACTGATTTAGTAACCACAATTTGAGTAACGAATAACTCTGACTTCAGCAGTATCCACAGAATAGCACAGAATCACAGATCTTTTAATAATCTTAATATATAAAGCAAACAATTTATGTTTGTGTGTTTGTCTGCCACCTAAAACCTATCAAACGGTAAACTCTGTGGTGACGAAATGTACTTCAGCTAATTATGCTGGCTAATCCAAATGAATGTGACTCTATTCATATTAAAAAAAATAAAAAATAAAAAAATTCAGGATCTAAATTCCAAGCAAAGCCTGGAAGTAAAGCTAGTATTATATATTCTAAAAACTGCTGAAACTATAATTTACACTTCTCCACGGTCATAAAGAATTGTTTTCTCAATTACATAATTTTAAATCAGTAATAAAGGATTCTGACTGTTAAATCCCTTTCTTGCAGAAGCAACTTTTTCATTTCTCAAAACTCGTTACGTCCACGACATGAATAAATATTATATGTGCATTGTACATACCACACCGTAAAGAAAAGTCAACTTTAGTACCCTTTACGTCTAAACTTTTCCTTTGCTATAGGAAAAATTCTTAGCCTCCGCTTGCTGTTTTCCATGAAAACTTATATCCTTGCGACTTACATTCAGTTCTACCAATCTACCCTGTATAAACGTATGCACCGCTGGTGGACGGTAAACCATCCCTATCAATATCCCCGCCGAACAGGTAGCTCTGCCTTTCTTATTTCTACGACTTCCGAAGGGAGAAGATGGATCGGCTGAAACAAAGCCGGAGAGGTGAACTTTTCTGAAAAGCCCGCACGATGAGTTGCGCCGCGCGCGCGCGATCGACAAGAATTTGCATTCAATGCAATAACTTATCGGGGCCCTGAAAACGTGGCAACGGAGAGTCGTTCGATGTATCTTGATTAATAACTAGGAAGCTCTGCGTAGTACCTCAATACGCTATTTCCATGCTACGTGAATACGATAAATTACAGCATTCGATGGGGATCGTTCCTACGGAGGCCAAAGAAGTTCTTTTCGGGAGAATAACGTTTACCGTCATTCGGGAGTCCGTGACAAGAATTGGGTTCGCGAAGTTTTGGTTAGCGATTTGATTCAAATTTTGCATAGATACAATTAATGCTCAACCTGCAGAACAATTAAACACATAGAGTGCATTACTTAAAAATTTGCGAGAAAATTAAATTTTGAGAAAATTAAAATTTGAAATTATTAACGCGAATGATTCCAAATGTTTAGTTATTGGTAGATTCTAAGTCGTGGACGTGACACTTCTTTTCTTTATATATTTCGTTTCTTTATAAATGCTTGCTTACAAACAATGTGTTAGGTACGTATTAGAGACAATTTCACGTATCGAAACATTCGAAAATATAAATAGGTATCTACACTTCTGACAAATAACGTTCTTTCTTTTTCCACAAAGTGTGATTGAAGTTATGACTTGAGGATCTTCTTATTCCTTCAAGCTTGAAAATATTATCAACAATTCCACGTTACTTTGATTTATCGAATGGGTCATTAACGACGGAAAGCATTGAAGGTAATGCATCTTCTTCTCGATACAACTCGCGGCTCGAATATGCTTCGTTGGAATTCGTTTCTGCCAGCGTTTAATACTCGAAATTGACGGTGGGTACTTAATGGCTCAGTAATAAAGAACCAACGCATATGACTTGTCGAAATGTCCTAACCATAACGGTGAAACGTGGGCATTCTATAAAACGAGCAAAGAAAAGTGCAGTCCCGTGCACACGTCGACATTTTCCAGAGCCTGATAATTATGTTATAAAGACACGCTCGTGGACTGTCATAAAAGACGTCTGAAACACTAAAAGCTCGTCTAATTACTTTTTTAACCGAGCTATGACCAGCAACGTATTATAGACGTCGAAGATATCTTATGGATTTACACGGTGGTCTTAGAAAGGAATTTTTCAGATTTTGGGGGTGCAATTCTTTAAGGTGTGTTAAATAAAAAAAAATTAATGTAAACGTAGTTCATGGTAGCAGGTTGGTTTTCAGTTTTCGACGGTGTGTCTTGAATTATTTTCCTTTAGAATTCTATCTGTTTAATAAAGGTAATACCTCGAAATGAATTTAAATAATTCTAATAAATGTGAACATCTTCAATAGCTAGATGGAACATTGTTTTTAGTAATATTGAAAGTTATTTATGTTATTTTAATCACAGTATATGTATGTATTCTTTCGAGATTGGTGATAGTAAAGAAAAATATTGAAGGTATTTACAAAACTGTATAGAGTTAAGTGAGATATTTGGCAAAACGTGTAAATATAATTCATTTATTCAATATTTTTTTACAGGAAACATTTTCCCTTTGTTTATAGGAAACAAATTGTTTTTAGTACTGAATTGTGAACGTTTTGAAGTGCATGTCACACTTTGATCTACACAATAGACGTTTTTTACATCAGTTATTGGAAGGTTGAGCCTTTTGTGATTTATAAATCACTAAAGCTTGTTATTAAGGATTTTCTCTAACCACTGCTTTATACTAATATTATTCATCACGATGCTTTCGTTTTGTTTCAACGTCCAAATTCACGAGATCTATCTAAAAATCAACCCCATGTCCACGCTAACTCCCTTTTTATCCTTATACGTAGGTCTCTTTTGGATATTGAAACTGAAAATCTAACATTTCACTTAGAAATTCAAAGGCAGAGTAACAAAGAAGATAAAAGTATGCGGATCCCACAGCAAATAACTATTCTTCGATATACGAACATCTTCAAACTTACAAGATACACAGACATGTTCTAAACATGTTTTGGGACGGTCTCCCGAGGATTGATTATGAACATCGTCATGAAATTAAATTTATAATGACCATAATTCCAGTGTACACGGTGGAATGTACACTACCGTTCAAAAGTACTTGATCACTTGTTACAGGTACGATTGATAAGGGAAAATGGAACGTTTTTCTACATGTCTATAGTCCTACTTGGATATTCATTATCACACAGTAACCGTTTAATTTTACTTTGTTATGTTAAAAGTGGTTTTCGAACTGCAATTCGATTATTATTATTCTAATTATTTGATTGTGTCGATATTGGCATAATATTGATATTTCCGCTACTTCCTTATCTACCTTCAGAAATTCAGTTCTGCGCATACTGGATGATTAAGTTGCAAAATTGATACATGTTATTTCATCTTTTTCTCTTGTTTTCTTTGCTATTTGTGTGCTTTAATCTTAATTTGAACGTTTTATCATATTTGCCGTTCTCTACTCGTGTCCTTTCATGTAATTTTAATGTATCAAAGAGTTATCACCCCTAATAAATAACTAAATAAAAAATAAATAAATTATTAACATCTGTAATCTTCCTCTTTCTGAGTACATTTTCTTGGCGACAAAACAGGTGCCAATAATATATCCAATTTAAAATGTAACATTACCAACGTTCAAATATAATTATGTAAACAATTTTGAAGCAAAAAATTGAGCACAAGTTACTATAATTTGAACAACTGAATCACATAAAAAGCGGCAACAATAGTGGCAAAATTACACAAATGCAAAAGAAATAGGAATTTTATAAGCACAAGCAATAATCAGCTGTGTTACATTTTATTCTGCCTTTTCTCTCCTTTATCAAACCTACATGTAGCAAGTGATGAAATACTTTTGAGCGATAGTGTACGTACACCGTGTCACACGATTAAATTTATGTGACGCTAATGAAGCCCGCCTCCGAAACAACTCGCATCTAAACGTAACTTCAGCAATCACAATTGTCGTGTACACGAGTTAATTACACGCACTTTTGCCGTCACCGAGAATCTTGTTAGCATAAATGTCCACCGTACTCTCATGCGCGAACATACGAACCTGGCGATTTTCAGTAGTGGGCTGGTGAAGCGTACACCAGCCACTTCGCCGCGTAGGATAATTATTAATTAACTATATATAAGTTTCGCCCTGTGTAGCTTATAACGAGTACAAGACTCGCGCTACTCGGTATCATAAATAATAGCCGAACGTCAAGTAGCTCGAGCACCGGGGAAACGAGGAGCTCGGAAGCAACACGGTTACTAATAGCCAATTTCCCACCCACGTGAAACTCTGCTATAAAAAATGGAAAGAATTAACGGACACACGCTTAGCATAATACTAGTTACATAGGGCACGAATGCAAATACGTAACCGGTTGCTTTCTGATTACTGTTCCGTGACTAAAGTCATTCGAAGACAGCCGTAATTCATTTGGAATTAATGTCCGTTCTGATCTCGGTCCTGGATTGGTCATCGTGATTATGAAACTACTGGAATTCTGACAATGATAGGTACGTTTCGAGTTTTAAACAGAAATCAGCGATTGTAATCCTGAAGAACACGAACTTTTGGACCAGTTTAGATTGGTATAGTAGGTGTATTCTATTGATATTATGGGTATCGCTGTTACCCCATATTTGAAATGATTACAAAGATATATTCATGTTCTTTATATTATGTATTATAATTGCACTATTATTAACGAGATACCTAAGACACTAAGTTTTAAGAAAAATCGATTTTTTTTTCACAAGATGCGTAAAATGTAGTGGTGATGAAATACTGAATTTTAGCAAAAATGGACTTGCAAGGAAAGATCCCCAACCCGGAAATTCAAAAAATTATCAAACTTTGGGGATATGTAAGAAGATACGTAGACATGTATCACGCAATTATTTTTTCATGCCCAAATTCACTCGAACGGGGTGAAATTGACCCCTGAAAATCCGGCTATATCTCGATATTGTGTTATAACTCGCGAACTGGTAGAGATAAAAAAAGTTTCAGACAAAAGTTACAACTTCTAATCAGGACTATCATTTGGTAACTTATAGTTCTTACAGTCCGCGAGTTATAACACAAAACTGTTAAATAACCGTTAATTTTCCGCCCAGAAAATAGTCGGATTTCAGAGGTTAATTTCACACGCTTAGAGTGAATTTGGGCAGCAAAAAGAAATTGCGCGATAGATATCTATGTGTCTTCTACATATCCCCAAAGTTTAATAATTTTTTGAACTTCCGGGTTGGGGATCTTCCCTTGATAATGGACTTTCCTTGTACGCCCACAAAATATTCAACTTCCTTCCCCTTCCATTTCATTCGCACGCCCACCAATTAGAAGTGAAACTTGCAATGCGCTTTGCAATAATAACGCGAGCACCCTGTATACGCTCTGACGCGTGCATACGTACGGGCAGAAAGAGGAACCCGCAGATTCTTCCGTGGTTTATACGAAACACTTCGATTCTACCTTTCGCCAATGCGAAGCGTTATGGTCCATAAACCTTTGCGAACGTTCACGCATTATCCTGCCACATGATATAAACGGCAGCCTATCCCTCGCTACCTTTGAAATAGCGAGCATACACAAGCGGGATGATCGGAATAAATATATAGAAAGCATCGCTCGGTGTTCGTGGCATAACAATTTCACCGTCGAGAGAAAAACGAAAGGCAATGGGTATCGCTTCCTTGAAGGAGACGGCGCGATTCTCTTGGACGCAGAAACGATCCCCGACAAGGTTGGATGGCAGCGCGACGCGACGAAATCACCGAACGTGTTTCGATCGGTTAGTATACGCAGATGGAACTAGTTTCCCGATTTTTCCACGGATCCCTATGATTGCATGCCTCGGCACCCTCCTGGAACGAATGCTGCAGCGCGCGCCGTTGCGAGATGATGCATATAAAACGTTAAATTGCGACCGCGCATCTGTCTGCGCAAGAGATCACGTGGGTGTCAACGCGCGTCTCTGCTCGTGGAATGGTTTAAATTTCAGTAAATCCCGTTACGAGCGGCCAACTCGCCTGGAGGAATGTGGGCAGCTTTCGTTGTAAATGATCGAGCAGGATCGTTTGGATCGATTTAAAAAGGACTGTTCGTAGAGAGGGTAAAGAATTAGGAGCGTTATGGAATAGTGATTGTAATGCGCGTGAAATTTTTGGTTTTTAGGGAATCATTGTGTGACTAGGTTTTTTCTAGGGAAAGGTCTGTGTATGATATGAAGATCGTTTGGATTTTTTAAGGGATGCAAGGTTTTCGAGGAGTAGTATTCATAGAGTATATTTTTATAAGTAAAAGGATCGTGTAGAGTTAAGGCCGTACCATGATTATTATGGAAAAATATCGAATAGTGCAACGGGTTTTGGAGATAGTAGATACGTATGAATATGTTGTTCTATGGTAAAGTAGTCTGCTTCCTGGTGGAACATTGAAATGTAAGGGGTCCTAGTTTGATAACCCTGTTTTCAGGGAAATTTTCGATTTTTGTTTGAGTAAATGTTAAATTACACCACGAACGTGAAATAATGAAATGCCGAAATGGCACTTGATAATATTTCTTTGTTCTCTCGGAAATAATTTTAAGAATGCCCCGAGAAACAGCGTCCCAAACTAGAAATCTCCGTTAAGGTTAAAGTTAAACGAGTTCACGTTCTGAGCTGCGGATCTGTGTCTGATCATATACTGGCTATCGTCACTTATAATACGGAAATGGTCGACCGTGCGTAATTATTTTCTTTCGTTTCGCGATATTTAGACTCCCGGATCGCGTGATCAATGTAATACAAAATAACAGATAAATTAAATTATTTTATATTTTTGACTTGGGCCACTTCCATAAGCATCTTCGCATACTAATGCCGAAAGAACATACTTTGAATAAAATGAGCGTTTTGAGTCACCAGCACAGAATGCGCCAAAGATGATCTCCTTCAGCGATATTAGCTGCAATGGTACAAAACGAAGCTACATTCGATACACAACCGCAGCATTAATACATTGCAGGGCACGTGTACCCCGTAACACGATAAGCAAACTTAGTTTCTGAAAGCCGGCGCGGAAACTCTGCCGTCCTAGCGGAGTACATACAGTGATTCCCGACGAATGGCCAGTCGTCTTCAAACACGCTGCCGTGCGACCGTAGGCGGCCAGAGATTCGCCACACGTGGGCGTATATCGGCTTGCCGATCGCGTATCGTTCTGCCTAACACTGACAGATCATTTTATGGTTAAGGAATAGGATAATCCTCTCGATAAATATTCGCCAATGTAGCCAGTATAAATTGCGCCCCGTTTCGTACACCGCGTTCGCCCATACGTCCCATTCAATCTTCAACGTATAATTATGCTTGTCGGCGTCGGCCGTCAATGAACTCGTACTGTTCGCGGCAACGTACGCGATACCCGATGGTAATTGATTAATCGCGCCCGTGTATCTTTCCTAGGCCGAGGAAAACACAGACAACAGCCGCTGACGAGAGGCGACTTTATCGCGCTATCGAGAACAATTCACGGAACGTAGGCGCGCATCAATTTCCTGGACAACGTTCGCCGCTTTGATGGATTGCCTTACGGTTAAGAGAGGCCGTAATGGAGTCTATAATCCCTCGAGCCGTACAACGGATCTGTCTTTCCTTCGCGGAGCTCGCTTTTCACTGAGCTTAATTGAAACATGCGCTAAGATATAGGTACATTTCTGCATACTGGTTTGTAAAGGTGCAGAGTATTGTATTCGTTGATCTGAATGTGATTTGAATACCGTGGAAGGTGTGTATGACTTATTTGGAGAAGTTTCATTAAGGGATCCCCCTAGCTGGAAAATAAGGCAAATGTGGGGGAATTTTTTTTAAAGGAAAGTATGGAGTATTATAATTCCAAACTTGGAACGTTTATTAATTGGCATTCGAGGAATGTTCTCAATTTTTCAATACAATAATAATAATTTTGTTCAAAGTTACAATGGCGAAATGAAAGAAAAAATCGACAATTATAAAAATGGCACTTTGAAGTCTGACTAGTGATTTTTTCATATTTTTCGTATTAAGTGAGAAAAAGCATGATTTTGAATTAATTCCGCTACCGGATATAGCCAAATTCCTCAATGAAGAGTACTAATTAAGAATCATTTTGGTTTTTTATTTCAGATGAGCAGAATATCCGGAATCACGGACACCATGGGAAGACTTTCTTTTGTACCGAATGCGTTCAAGCGCTTGCACTGTCACGAATTTGAATTATTTTTGTGTAAAAAAATTTGTAAACATCACTGAAACATGGATAAATATGTGAACCTTGCGACGGAAAAGTTTGTATAGATGCTTCATAAAAAAATACCACAGATTGTGTACGAAAAACCGTGTCTTACACTGCAATACTCCCTTAACACGCTACGTGCCAATATGGAACTCCGGATTTTCAGTTTGGCCATAAAAAATAAGGAGAATATTAGACCGGGATATTCGATCATAGAAAAGGAGTTGTGTTAAATCGTTTATAGCGTCAGCTTCGTGTTCCACACTCAGATTTCAACACCGAAGGAAAAAAGACACTTGTCCTTTTGATAAAAGTTTCACTGTCGACAAATATCGCGGAATACATCCCCCACTTTGAGGACCTCTTTCAGTGATTACGTTTCACTGTGTAGGTTGTTTGACTAAATCTGTTAGCAAAAATTTACAGAAATTGTAACAAACTATTAACATAATTATTTTTCTAAATCCCATAATAAGGCGAAGCATTACAGCTAATATAAATTCTATTAATTTTTAAATCTCCAATTAAATTTGAAAATAATCTATCAAATCTAACATAAATCATATGAATTTTTAAACCTCCAATTGAATTTTAATATAATCTATTACACTCAACAGCAAAGTAGATTCTTCTTGAAGCGGTGAACGGAAATGTAACTTAACAAACTTATGAAATTTATATTACATTTCAATGTACATTCTACAGATTCGATTTTCACCGTTCTAACACAAATGCCCAGCGGAGAGTAACGCCCTTCACATTGGTTCCATTCGCATTGATTCCTGTAGACCACCAAGCAGCACCTAATCCTCAGAATGTAACCTTTTCCTTCGGTGAAAGCAGAGAAAAAATAGTCTGATTCCAAGGACCGAGGCGCTAAAAGGTGATGCACGATAACCCTGCAGCCAGCTAGAAAGCACGTATTACAATTTGTACGGACAGGCAAAGATTTCGAGCGATCTATGGCGGTAGTCGTTAGTCGCTACCGCAGTCACGACTTCCGCGTTTTCAGGAGGCCGATTCTTGTACGGCGATCGGGCCGCTTTTGCGATTCATTCAAGTCAACGGCCACGGGCAGCATCGATCTTCCTCGTGGCTGCGGATAGGCGCATAACGGTCGGTGGATGGCCAAACAGAGGAAGGAGGTGCATCGGCGGGGGAGAGAGGGGGGGAGGTGGGCTAGTAAAATGTAGTTCCCGGCGGGAGCGCAATTAAATGATCGATTTATGGTTACCGCCAATCGTTACACACCGGATATCTGCTGGGCCCGCTCGCTAATGACGTACCAGCGGCGCACACTTACGATCGGTGGGCATCACGTCGAATAGGTACCTGCTAGCTGCCCACTGCGCAACCTGGACGCTCATCGAGATGTATGGCGAACGCGTACACCTGCGCCGAACTGTGCTTCTATTCGCAACGGGCACCTCTACGCCCTGCTCATCGCGAGACACTTTTTCATGCGCGCCTGTGTACGCGTGAATGCGAAACGCGAGCCCCGCGAACGGCCAGCGCGAAGTAGTTGTATGTACATCGATAAGTCTCTGGAATACCTACATTTACATAATGGGGATGCTGTGTAAATGATGTGTACCGGACCATCGCGTGCATACTTTGTCCACCGTGTTGAGGACGCGTGTGAAGGTCTCGGCGCGCATATCAGTTCAGTGACGGTTCAGTGCCGTCAGTGCCAATAGTAGAAGAGACTGACCACTTAAGGTCTAAACACACCTATCAGTTCCGTGACGATCGCAGTACCGAAGTGTCAGTGGCAAAAAGAGGAGGGGCGTAGAGGATCTCTTGTTCTCACCTCTGGCACGCCGGCACTGTAGCGTCGCGGAACTGATAAGTGTAGTTAGACCTTTACACTGACAACACTGAACCGTCACGGAACTGATATGTGTGCTCAGATCTTAACGCAACGCTACCGCAGAGGACTCATTACGGACGGAGTTATCGAAGCAAACATTGTCGATATAACGGTCTGGTGTTGTATATCTATGTGACGTCACGCATAAGATGTTCTGCCTTGGAAAGCGCTGAGTATAACTGATAGCATTGGAATATTTACGAATACTCCATAAATAATTTTTCATAAATATGCGTGATTATATTTGTAACCAACTTACTTCCTTTATAGCGAAGAATTGTTTGATCAAAAAATTTTACATTTTTGTTCAGACTGTCTGAATCAAAGCATTAACGTACTTAATTTAGTTCGTAAAGTATTTAAAAATATGTGGAAGAGAAACGACCAATGACTTTTTCAAAGGACAATATTATTTTAATTCCCTACGTAATTCATTAACTGCAAAATTCCTTCTTTATGCGCGTTCAACTTTATTACAAGCCAGCAGTCTAAAAAATTGTTCGACCTTCGGTTTGGCTGTGCCTCCTTGATGATAATTAAATACTACTGGCATCTACGACGTTCACATGCATTCGTTTGTGTAAGTGCAACTGAAACGTGCATCTGTCGCATAAATATGTGTACACACCCATTGATAAGTATGCACTACCGATTCAAGGCGCCTAACTTGTGTCATGAAAACCGGATTCGCGCGATCCGCAGCCACAGTTTGCTAATGAGAAGTTCCCTTAGCAAGTCCTTTTTGCATTCGATCAATCTAGAGGATCTTTGAAAAGCTATAAAATATATATGTTTTATGTATAATGTCCAGCTAGGAAGAAACTTATAAGTTCAATTTATTAACAGAGACAGAACAATATTAAGTCAATATAGCTGTAATCTTGGTTTCTCAAAAACACCGTAATCACCAATTTAATATTCTATGCGCTATTTATTAAATTGAATAAATAATAATTTAACAACATTTCCAAGTTAGCCAGGTTACGAAATTCCCACGACCGCAGGATTGCGGACCTGTACAGCTGAAAACGAAGGGTGGCTTGTGGCAGTTTCATACATGCGGTATTGGCACACGAATATTCAATATTCGCATTAAAATACGCAACCGTGGGCACAACGCATATTTGTTATTCGAACAGAATGGCGAGCAACATTCCGACTCAAATCGATATTCATCAGTCACGCGCAGGGTTTTACTTCTCGTCAAGACAACTTCGTTTTCGTTAAACTCTCAGGGAAAAGTCTGACTAATTTTCTCAAGTTGTACCCACGACATTGCATGCAATTGCTTTTTGCTCAAATTACAGTGGCGTTGGGGTGGTAAACAAACGGCCTAAGACACATCAAAACACACGAATATTCGGTTGTTTCCAGCTACGTAAGCTATCACACTTCATAACGAACATTTACTTGTGCCAGCCACGTTCGAGCATTTGGAATAGGCTAACGAAGCTGTTTTCTAATTCTTGACAGCCCTTCAACTGCAGTAGAGCGTCAATTATCCGAACCAAAAAAATCAAACATTAACATTAATGTATATAATTCATAGTGTATATAAATTCGTAGTATAAATTTCAAATTGCAGCAGCAGTACTATTGTATTTAATAAGTAATTTTAGGTGTAATTCCTATATTTATAAACTGGGTAAGTACACACATGCTTCATTCTCTGAACTGTTCGATTATCCGAATCCGTCCGGTCCCAATTACTTCGGGTAATTGACGCTCTACTGTAGAACCCTACAGATAGAACCGACAAAAATATAAGTGGAAAAGGGTCCATAGCAATTTTCAACTGCTTGATCGCAGAATTGAAGGAGAAAGGGATTCATTGACACTTTAAGTGACCCAAGCTTCTGAGAAATCGAAAACTTCAATTAGGCTTCCTAAACGATCCCTTCTGCTGAGAAAGCATTGCTTAAATTGCCGCAAGCAAATATTCAGGGACACCTGGAACAACACTTCCGATGCTATCCAGAAGATATCAACGTAAGAACACGTTAACCCCTCTCGCGGTAATTCCTGGGAGAGAAAGCACGGCGACGCAACTGAAAGTGTCGATAGCATCCTTCGAGATGCCTTTAAATATCAAAAAGCACGTTAGACTAGAAAAGTCGCGCGTAAAATTCGTGACTGGAGGATTGGCCACAGCGCGGCGCGCCTTTGCTTGGTGACGAAGAACGTTTCAATCGGCGTAAAACGGACGGCGGTCAGTCAGCCTCGTATAATTGAAATCGAAGGGATCGACCGGCCACGGGACGGGGAGTATCCTCGACAGTTCGAAGTCGAGCGATTAATTAGGGAAGATCTCCGCGCTTTCGATACGTCGCAACGATCTGCCTTTTGCGGCGGTACACCGCCTGGTTACCTGCCCGCATACGTGCACAATGTGTCTGATACGCGCGCTCAGACGCGGCTGCACACACGCAGCCTCGCGCAGCCTACGGGAAAATGGAAGGGATCTCTTGGAACACGACCCACCTTTCCATTTTCTTTAAAGACGCCGTTGCACGCTCCTCTCGCATGGCTGAGCAAACCAGTTCTAAGCCCCGTGCACGCGATACTCCTTCGCGAGGCAACGCGTCTCGAGTGCCATCTTATACGCTCGCACACCGCCAGCTCAAGGTGCACACGTACGTACAGCGACGGAGGCATTTTTCCTTGCCGGGGAAACCTTAACGGCGGTGACGGATACGTCCATGTAACGCAAGTGGCGTTTGAATTTTAAACGCCGAGATTTTTATGTATGGGACGCGAGCCACGACCGGTTCGCGCATACAGGATCTATGAATCTGCGATTGTACGTATGTACGTCCATGAGGAGGGACTTTTGAGTCACTTCAAATGGGGTGGGAAGAATGGCGTAAAATAATCGAAGTCCTGAAGATTTTTTAAATACGTTAAATTGAAAAAATTTCAAAAGAATAAAAATGCACCAAAAAGTAAAAATTAATTTTTTCCCTTATTTAATATTCGACTATCATATTTTTTAAGTCGACGCAAGATTTACACTGTGCAACTGACGAGGCGTCGACTTAAAAATATGAGAGTCGTAGAATAAATAAGGGAAAAAATTGACCTTTTAGTGCATTTTTATTTTTTTGACGTCGGTTTTAATGTTTTTATTCTTGACTTTTTTGTTTTATATATATTGACACAACATGCCGAGGAGAAAATCGGTCCATATGCCGAAGAGTTACGCGGAGACAGACATAAAAAAAATACATACAGGTCGAATCTATAACCTCCTCCTTTTTCAAGTCGGTGAAATATAAGAAAATTTGGATTGTCAATTTCAAAGTCATGATCAAATTTGCGGCACAATCTTTTTATACAGATCTCCACCTATCCAAAGGTGTAGAATCGCCTATGCGAATCCGGACATATAAAATTTTCTTACACCCTGTATTGAAATAGGTATTCGTTTCGTGACATAAAGTTCGTCAGCCTGAAATAAAGCCTGCCCGAGTTGAAATTCACGAGCCAGGGTATACCTACCGAACGTAAACTCCTTTGCCTCGGGAATGAGCTTAACCGCGGGCGCTGCATCTGCATCGGCCAATTTACTAGAAATATAAAGCCCGTACGCCCGTATTGTCTCCTGCAATTCTCACGGAATTGCGCGACTGACCTGGACTCACTGCTTGCGTTTAAATCATGATGAAACCCGCCTGTAATGAGACCACAATATCACGGCTGTTTACCGTAGGGACGTCATCCTGTAATCTGCGCGGGATCCACAAAACTGTCCTGGTTATCACGGCGTAGATTGTGGAACTTAATAACCGCCCGGCGATGTCGAAAACACTGACTTTCAAGCGTTATCATGACCTACCACGCATCAGGCCACATAATCAGTACCAAACGTTACGTAGTGTCTATGTTAGTATAATAATGTAGTCGTACAGTATAATGACGTTATAACTACCAAAAGGAAATGAATTTCTTGTTTGTCGATTCATTCACTTCGACTGGAAGGAAACGAGCTCTCTGATACTTGGGTATTAAGTTTATTTTGTTATAGGTTTAATGTCGCATCGACATCATAGGTCATTAGCGACTATACGACAACTAGCTTTATTACTCGGATTCGCCAGAAATTTAGATTCTGATTTTATAAAAAAAATTTTTTTTAGTTTTTTTTTTGTAAAAATGGTCACGTTCATCTGGATTAGTCAGGTATAATGAGCTGAGGCACATTTCGTGATCCCAGATTTCTGTTTTATAGATTAAGATGAAGTTTGATGCGGTGTTTAGTGGTGATTTCCATAAAAACGAATTTGTGGCTTTTATCATTTTTGTTGTTGCTGTATTTTTATTGGCAGATTTGTATTGTACGTAAAATAGATACAAGTTTAAAACACGAAAGAAAATTCTCGGTAATTTAACATGCTGAGACAGCAAATTAAATCAAAGCTTGATAACCAAACCTCGTACAAAACGTGAATAACCGTCGGCGTGATTTCTAAACTTTCTCTCTTCAAAGTCAAATTAGAAAAACAATAGCAATTTCTCCTTCGGTCTGTTGGCACCGACTCAATGTGTAACAATGTTTTGTAAACTGTTTTTCAATCGTGACGGAAGGAAAGATTCGTACCCTGATTAATGCAATCACAGTTTACCTTTTTTGGGAAATGTGTCTGTCGACAGTGAATGACGTAGAGTGTAGACAAACAAACTAATGCAAGCAAAAGTATTTCATCTTTATGTGAAAAATTTATCCCTGTAAATACATCTGTAATTTGTAAAAAGGATTTTACAAGCTTTTATGGAGAAGGAATATCGATGCAAGAAACAAATCGATCTATTTACAGATTTCTAATATTTAAAACTGAAGCAATCGATTTACTATCAATGTAAGTGGCAAACCTTTATTATGTAGCAGTTATATTTACCAAATTTTTAGGTATAACTTATCACCGCTCATTGATGAATGATTTGTTGCTATCCTTTGAAAATATATTTTTTAATTAACAACCACCTATGTAGATTATATGTTCATGCTTTGATATTTATACTTTATGGTTCATATCAGCTGTACTTATTTGGAGATCTCCTTTTGAGCTCTAACATCACCATTTTTAAGATTTAATATTCTTTCTACCGATAATTCTGTTATTAACCACGCAATTGCGAAGTATTCACCAAAATCTTTTGTTGCAAAGGCTGCTGCTGATAAAGATTGGTATACAAAGCGAAAGTGATTTGATTCTTATCTGGCGCACCACGAAACCGCATCACGAGCGTTCCCTCGATACTGGTTCCATTGTTATCTTCGTAAATTGCTACGTGTTTTCATGAACGTAAAGCTTGATCCGCCATTTCGAAAAAGACCGTCGACTCGTGGTCAAAAGAAGCATAGAGTCAACATCGACCACGCAGGATTGTGGTAATCCTTTCGAAAATAACGTAGAAAAACGTAATATTCAATGAAAAAAAAAATTTCAACGTGATCTTGGAATATTATCGTGTATTTACAAATGTTAACAACGCTTTATGATCCTATTTGAATCGGATGCTAATAAATTGCTTCGTTGCAAGCAGAAAGTAATTAATGTGAAACTTCTTTGTACATCTTAATTGTAACACATAAATACGATCTCCCCAAACTTCATGCATATAACTAAATAAAACATAAAAGTCCACTCCAGATATCGTACCGATACTTAATGTATCAAAATTCAGTTCCATTCTCAAGAGTGTTGTTTTTACATATAAACCTCGTGTTTGAATTTTCTTTGAAAACACAAGAAAACTATTTGTCCAACCCAACGTTTAATAACAGGAGTAGCACACAGGTGATCTGACCCTTTACAAGACGATAGCCAAGATTGCTATTCATACTCCCGTCACATGTCCCCCGAGTTCACTTACTCCTGCAATTAGAGCGGAGCTCACAGAAATGCATTATGTTCACAAGATCTGCTCCTATTCATCCGTCAATCCTTCACAAAAACCATCGTTTGATTCGGTCTACGCGTGTGCAATCCTCGCTAGACACAGGTATGTGCCGAATGGGGACAGAGGTCTGCCCGAAGACGAAAGCCATGTATTATATGAGTGCGATCTCCTGACAAGATAAGGGACGCATCCTATTCTTCGCGGCATCGTGCATCCTTCGTGATGTATGCGCTTCGCTAGCGAGTGCCCCGAAGTGCTCCATGGTAATACGCGTTGCTGAGAGACGAAAGAACTGGGAGCTGCAGGCGGGGATTGGAAAGTCTTTATTAGGCGTAGAATAAAAACGGATCAGCTATGAGAAACCATCCCGTAGCTCTCAACGAATGAAACAAAAAAACACTGGCTACATACTTGGAAGTCTTATAAACGCGAAGGTGAACGAAAGTATTCTATCGTTTTATTAATTACTAGTTTAAACTGGCAGGCGTTGCCCCGGGCTTCTTGTATCTAGAACGCCAGCATTTGTGAAAATGAGAAAATCAAACAATAAGAAAATAATATTTTAAAATTAACTAGCAACTTCGTGAATTATTACGCAATACTTGCTTACATATGTATACTTAAAATATCAAAACAAAATATTAAATATTAAACTTGAAATATCACAAACTGTCAAGGGGATGAAATTAGAGGGTAGCGAGGGTGGGGGTGTCCAGGTTTCATGGTAGCCTATATTTTCCGCAGGGCCCTAGGGAGTAATTATGCAAAATTTAATAGGGAATAGGGAATGTACAGCCATACATTCTATTTTATATATGTATATGTATAAAAGATAGATCCAGGTTTATTATTTATTTTATTTTTAAGGGGGAATATTTGAAGCATCAAATTTCCTCACATAATCCTTGTTTAAAATGTCTTAGTTATTTATTCTTTATTTTATTTTTAAGGGGGGATATCCGAAGACTCAATTCTCCGAACATACTCCTTCTTTAAAACGTCATAGTTATTTACTTTTTATTTTATTTTTAAGGGGGAATATCTGAAGGATTAATTTTCCTCACATATTCCCCCTTAAAATTATTGAAAATATTGAGCAACAACACAAAAAATTGCTCATACTTAAAAGGGGGTGGGTTTTAGAAGTGGTTGGGAAGTACTTGAGCACCCCCATTGTATTTTTTCTAAGGAGATCTCCAAATAAGTATATATAGATATAAATAGCTATTAAATGTCTTCTCACTATAAACACCTTAACTTTTTTTCAAACTAACCGCTACCAACTCTTCGCGCTCTAACTTATTCGCTCGTCGACAGACCAGAGATACTTTTACTCAATCCTGCGCCTATTAGGCACAGACCTTCGGAATGGGGAATAACATAGCAGAGTAATTTTAAAGCCAATACTAGGTTTAATCCCAGCAATTACGAATTCTACCATTCCCATAAAATTGAATTCAAGCAGTACCGGTGATTTAAAGTTCAGTATGTCTGGCGGGTACTATATTTACAGCGTCAAATGGTTAATTTTTTTTTCACGGCGTGCAATCGTCGTTATTGCAGCACAGTTGCATAATAGCGGTATAGTATAATTGTGCTTATGCATTGGCCACGGCACAGTGTCGCAACGGTTCCCTATATGCGCGGGGCATGAAACCGCACGCTTCACTTCGATTGTCTTTGCCTGCCAGAGAACTTCGCGAATGGTCATTATCCGTCACTGTAATTACGTTTACTTTTAATACGTACAACGTGTAATTAGTACTCTCGCGAGTCTGCACGCAATTATGGCTACACTCAAATGAATGACTGCCCGTGTGGACGAGAGCCCTCAGACGCAGCCTTTTGCTGGGAACCTCGTGAAAATTGTGACAGTGCAGGCGGAAGTACCCGTCGACAGCCTTGCCCCTTTCGTTAGCTACTTTTCATTAGCTTGTGGCATGCTTTAATGTGCACACGTTTATTACAACGCAATTAATCTGTGGCAGTTAGGTACCTATAGTCTGCATTCTTAGCTAACGTTTATCCGCAAGAATAGCTGATGAGGAGGGAAAGCAGAGCTAAGATTTTCGATCTTGTAAACGATCCTGCGAAAGATAGAGCGGTTCAAATAGAAATTTTCGTTCACAGGCTCTCTTTCAGCAACTGAAATTTTAATTATAAACAATTGCGACAAGATCAGACCAGGTACTTCAAAGAAATAACAGTCTAGTACAGAAGCTTATTCTGTGAATTTCACTGATTATATCGCGGGTCAAAACTGACCCCGCATCCGTTGTCCAAGGTAAATATCACTATCGAAGCGATTCTTTGAGGTGAATGCGTGCTTCAACAATCCAAACATGACATTCATTCTCAGAAAATGTATTGAGCTCCGCTGTACCCAGAGTCACCACAGTTGAAAATAAAGCGCCACAGGCAACGTACCCTCTGACCCCGTTATCTGGCATCGACCGACGTTCGATGATTCATCTCGCTGGAGAACGGTGATAAGATCGGAAAGCTTGACGATCCGTCGGACACAAGATCACAGACTCTACTGGAAGAATGGTCAAGTGGTACGTGTCAATGCTTGCGGCATCCAGAAGTGACACCGAAGCGTAGTGAAAAAAAACCGATGGCACGGAACTCATCCGAGTTTATCGTTCTTTTCACGGGGGCAGAACTGGCCGAGGGATTTTATGGCGCGAGATTCCAGCCGTTCTCGCTTCCCCGTCAGAACTTACGTGGCACGACATTCACACGGGCAGAAACGCGAGGCAGATGCCTCGCGTACACCCGCGTAATTATCTCCGTCTAGCTGCCTCGCGTTTACCGTATCGTCGATTGGAAGGGATTAAAAGCCACTCGCGCCTGGGGATAATGGCCGAGAAAGGGGTTCTAGGAAAGTGGCATTCCGATCTGGCTATCACGGCACGAAATAACATCGATAATGGGGGACGTATTGCGAGAACAATATGTACTATGTACGACGCCAAATGAAAATGGCAAAAGGCTTGATAGCGTCGCCCTCGTCTGACTTTCGTTTTTCGTCAGTAGAATAGAAGTAAAGAGTAGGTATTGGATGAAGAATAATATTTTTCGGACAGTTTGTTAAAATGAGGGTTATTGTGGCATGCAAAAGTTTGAGGTAGTAGTTAGTTTTGTTAAGAAATAATTATGAAACGTTATATTGAAATAGTATTTTCGATATAATTCTCCACACTCAATGCGGTCAAATTTGGACGACTGAAATGGCCAACTCGGATTTTATAAATGTCTGAGAAGTATTCACTTTGGGTTGAATTTGTGTATGAGTCAACTGACAAGGGAAGATTCCGAACACGGAAATTCAAAAGAAATCTGAAACTTTGTGATTATGTAGGGGATGCTGCTCAAATTCACTCTAAGGGGGTGAAATTAACCCCTGAAAATTCAGCTATTTTCCGATTTCACTTTGTAACTCACAATCTGTAAGAGATAGAAAAAATGTTTCAAGACAAAAATTACTTCTTTTAATTAGGACTGCCATTTAGTAACTTACAGTTCGCGAGTTACAACAGAAATTCGAAAAATAGCCGGAACTTAAGGGGTCAATTTCACCCCCGTAGAGTGAATTTGGGCAGCAAATAGAATTGCGTTATAATCAGAAGGAAATCCCCTACAGATTCACAAAGTTTCAGAATTTGTTGAATTTCCGGGTTCGGGATCTTTCATTTTGAGTCGAAATATTTAATCCCCAATAAATTTTAAATAACAAATAATTTTCTTTAAAATAAATATATCGCAACAAATGGCCCTTTCGCCATTACATTCACTAAGTTTTACTACTTAGAATTAGTAGTTTACTATTGCAAATTCGGAGGCTTAGAAATATCCTCGTTAACAAATAATTACCAGGAAAACTTTTCAATGCTACCGCATTTATCCCTTAATTAACGAAGTAGATAGATTACATTCACCAGTTTATAGAATCGAAAACCTGCAATACTTTCAGTCTAAAAATACACATATGTCACGTAAATTCCAAGGAAAATTCAGTACCTACAGTTCGTTTCATTTTTCTCATGTTTTCAATCTGAACGCGACAGCTTGTATCGAGAAACCGATACGTGCATCCTATAGGGGCAGAAAATTAAATTATCGTCTAATATCAACATGCCCTATCAAAATCCAATGCTTTGAACACAATCGAAGAGTGAACTAGGTCAATCTCTACGGGCATTCACGGCGAAATTCATTCACTGCTCAAGCCCATTTCCCTAATTTTCAATCATATCAAACACTACAAAATGTACTCGCGTGTTTTCTCGCCTAATTAAAACAGCGCGTTTGAATGCACATTCACAGATGCTTCGTTTCCACAATCACGAATGTACACATATTATATGAAAATATGTGACGTGATTAAAGCTTGAAAATAATTAAGTCATATCATAATTATTATCAGATTTCAAACTTTATGAGAAAATCGAATCACAAATCGTAAGTTTCATTAGCTCAATTATATCAATTATAAATTATAAGACCATTCCGATTTTATCTCGTAAATGACACAATCAACAAAAATTTAGTTCGAGTTTCACGATTTGTTCGTATGATTGCAAAATTTTTTTCGGAATTCTCTTTGTAAATGAACTCGCTATCATATTACCAAGTTCCCTAAATTTCGGTCCACTCAATTTCATTTTATTCGGCATAAAAACTTAGGTACCAGTGTCAGGGCACTTTTATTAAAACATGTGCCAATCATCGAATTTACATTTTTCTGCAGTAACGATTGGTATTACGATTATTTTAAGAAAATCTTTCAATTTTTAATTTCAGACGAGGTTATCTTGAAATATCATGTACACCGCGTTTTTATCACCGTCAAAGTTATACTTATTTATTCAAGATTACATACTAGAAAAAAACAATAAAATTTTTTCTTATCACCTTAAAATATCTATAAATCAATACCAAAACGACTTTTCACCCCATGTGTTACACTTTTCTTTCAAAAAAATCCTAAACATTTAAAGAGATTACACAAGAATCTACCTTTAATTAACACAAAGAGACACACTTGGATCGTTTAAATAACTGTTGCACTTGCATCGCCCCCAGTAAAATATAACAAACGAAAACCCCTGCACAAGAATAATATGTCAAAGAAACACACATAGAGTTGCAACCCCTTGAATGTCGACGTACGAAATGACGCGGTCCATCGAACCGGAAGGTAACAACTCGTCACGGCCCAGTCGTGAGAGAACTTGCCCAGCAAAGATGGGAGAAAGGTTACACTTAAGGAACGGTACACAGCCAAGAGGTGCATTTTGCCGGTGCTTCGGACCCGTTCCCGCGCGAACGGAAACAAAAGAAACCGGGAGCAGCCGGGGCGAGGGAAAACGACAGGTCGTAAGACAGAAACTAAATCTGTCTGCGACTCTTTGGTTGCATTCACGTCTAACCGCCAACCGCACTGGTTCACGATACCGCAGCGGTCAGCAAAAAGATCCCCGCCATCCGCGCAGCCAGAGCCATCATTAAATCCCTGGCAACAAAATTCGTTATGCAAACGAAGCATTTCTATCTGAAAGCCTCGCCGTTTTTCGACGAGGCGCCACCAGTTCACCGCGTAAAAGCCCGGCATGGGAAATTTCGAAAGCCTTGAACAAGTTACTGTGAAAAAAGTCCTCGGCAGATTTGAAACGACGGTAATGCCTGGCTGACCCTTCGGGGCGCGCACGGTTCAACTGAAAACTGAGCACCGAGGAACAAGGCTCCAGAGATATAATCGTTAGAAAGCAGCAAATGGACGCAACGGACATGATAATTCATGGGCCAGGAATAATAAACGAGGAAAGGAACTAGGAACGAATTTGTGTTCTTAATCCTGGTGAAAGTTCGAGAAGGATAGTCTTACGAACCACCGCTTGTCGAGGCTCTAATGGCCGCCTAGAAATAACTTGGCGAGATAAATTACAGCCAATCTGAAGCCCAGTGGGCCATCCATAATTGATATAAACGGGCCGATCCGTGGATTAGATTGTAGGTACTAATCTAACTTCAAATAAATGTGAAACGCGCCGTGTAAAGTACCGCGCGCGGGGTCGTCAAGATTTTTCTGTTAAATTATGCTTCTATCGTATAACTGTTCGCGGTGCGTTCATTAAGGCTAGCGGTTCATAGAAATGCAAAAGTATCGTTATGGAATGTCGGATAGCAAATCGATCTACGATATACATAGAACTTCTTTACTCACAAGGGATGTTACCCGAACACACCGATTTCTTTTGAAACTGTGCAGTTTTGTAGAGGAACTTAATAGAAGTATAAGTAAGTTTTCGGTTCTTCAGGGCGAAAACACCCCTTAAAGGTTAATGAGCGTTTTTCTATTTTCCTGTACATTTTTAAAACTATAGTAGATATAAAAAAAAGTGATGCCCCATAAAACTATGTACTATTGCAAACATCAAATTGTTTAAAATTTGTAGTGAGGGACGTTCTTTTATTTAAATTAAGATAGGTTGAAAATTTTGAAAGCCTCGAACCTACGTATTTAGACTTGAAAAACTGAATCTTACTTGAGGATATAGTTAAAATGCTGAGAAATATGCTTCTGTTTATATTATTATACACATCGGTGCAGCTGAAAGGAAATAAAGCAGAAGTAAAACACTAAATATTTAATTATTTTATACTACGTAGACACTAAAAAATTTTAAACAGATCAGACGTTTGAGGACCTCCAAAACATTCAAGACTTCCTGATAATTTTCCAGATCGTACAAGACTATGAAACACAAGGCTTCTGCGACATGCTAGTTTCGGCCTTTAACGGGAAATTTATTTTGAATCGCCTTGAATCGTATCTTCGCCATTGGTATCCCGTTAACCGACGTCAGGGAGCGTACGTGTCCCAGCGCTGGCGATTTTAAATTTCGCAGGATTACGCGGACTCGTGTACGAACGTGCGTTGCGTATAATGAAGGAGCAAGCCCAGCCGACGAGGCGGATGGCCGGTGCATCATTTATCTCGCGGAAATCGTAGACTCCCATCAAAATAAGTAACGCGTTGCCAGCGCGGCGAGGCTCATCCCGCGCTGGTACTTCCCGTGCGTGGCCGCGTGTTCGTGAATATCCGCGGCCGCGTGTTGCATAAGAATATATTCATAGGAATGGGCGTAAATACACGCAAATAGACTGTTCCAGAAATACAAGCCGCGCCGGCGGGATCGTATTCCCGTGAAGTTTTCAAACGCCCGTCCACTCTCCGCGGAAATGAATCGTCGGATGTAATTACGATCGATAAGGGGGATGAAAAGAAAGACCGTCTTAGGGAACGTTTTCTCAGGCGAAGCCAGTGGAAAGTTGAGCGGCCTATGAATGAAGTGAAGTTGACTTTTACCGCAGTTCTTCGATGTGTCAGCGAAAATGTAATGGGACTTCACTTAGTATAAACAATATCCTGTGATGTAAGGGATGAGTAATACGTATAAATTTACTGCCAAAGATAGTTCATAAAGACCTTCTTTTCGTGGACGGAACTTGAGTGTAGTTGGCAAATGGTGTTTCAGGGTAGTGTACGATTTTTTATTAGGAAGTATCAAGGAGACTGACTAAGGCGTGGGATTTTAAGAAGGTTTTAGAGTAGGAGAGGAAGCAGAAGATAGGGTGGGGTTTGGAGCATTTACTGAATTTATTTAGAGAGACGAGAAAGGATTGGAAAGTGCGGGGCTATGATGACTTAGTGTCTGGAATAAGGAAAAGGTTTATTAAGGTAGGGACTTTAGATAAGGTAAAGACTCGCAGAATATGTCTTTGGCGCCTCGCTGTCTGAGTGGACGTAGTGGGTAGAGTAGGTACTGTGGGAAACGTCTAAGACCATGCGTTTACTATATAGGATTTTTTTCGTCTAGCGGGTATCGGCGTATTAGATAAACTGCAAACTGAGTAAATTTAACATGAGATATTGGGAATAAAAACGGATTGACCCACAATTTTTGCGAAATTGAGTTAGTAGCAGTAATGTGTTCCAAAAAAATTAATTTTACAAATTAATTTAAAACCATATGACATATGGAAATCACTTGTTGCATTGAAACTTTCTGCTGACATTTGTGTGGAACACTTGTTAACGTTAAATTGAAAATTATGTTTGCCTTCATTAGGAGGCACTTCGAATAGTATCAGAAGCTAAGAATTATGTCTGCGCTGGCAACAACGCTTGCAATACAGAATGCTGTTGAAACACTATTTTTTACATCGCCCACTTTCCCGTTTACCAGAAAGTTCCTGTGGTTTTCGTAGCTTTGAAACGACGGTATGTTTTAATATCATTTCAATCGCTTTGAATGCCAAAGTGACCGCTCCTGAAACAGCGCAGAAACTTTCTGGGGGTACCTAATAGCAACACACTGTTTTTTACTCTAAATTTAAGTTGTAGAGGAAACAAATGTCATAATACTATGACACAGAGATTGGAGTAACTTTTTTTATGTAATATTATGTGAATGGGAAGCATTTTCGAAATACTACAAAATCGAGTTGTATCACGATTGAATAATCAAGACTTTTTAGAACTCGATTGAGAAATTTAAAGTTCTCACGTTCTATAATATTACAACAATACGAAAAAAAATTTGAAGAAGGAAGTATTTTATTCTAAAAGGTACATTTGAAGGGAAATTCTTATTCTGCTTCATCGAATCATGAATTACCTGCCCTTGTGGATCAAATATGTTTTCCATCGACCATACTCCTATCGCCAAAGCAATTCCCAATAATTTGCCCACTCATTTCATGCAAGCAAATCTAATTATAACTTCGATTACGATTCCTGAACTTACTATCCGCCTTTCACAATCTCGGGATCTATCTTCACCGAAGTACCCTCCAGTCATAATAATAACCGACATAAATCACAAACGACGGTACGTACGTACGTTTCTGGTAACACCCAGGCGACTCTACTAAACAACTCTTCTTCCTCATCCACGTGGGCATGCCAACCCTTCCCTACTAATGAATCCCAAGCAGAATGAAAATATCAATTCTGCAAGGACCCGTCGCGCAGCCTCGAAATAATCGTGCGTTGGTCTACCTGCGGCGAGGTAAGCGTTCCCTGCTCCATCGAGCCGAATTAGCACATCAATGTAACCAAATATGACGGCTTCTTTGCGTGTCCTAAAGGATAGGACTCGTGTCGCTCCCCCTGTTCCTCTGATAATGCGATGGTGAACAGGGACCCGACCAGGGACGTCGTTCGTTAACGCGGTAGAACGCAACGTGGCCGTAGTTATGTAAATATATGTAACTCGAGCCGCCGTTAACAAAAATCGAGCGTAATTTATAACGCGCCATACAAGCCGACGCGATACGTTATACGTGTAAACGATCCTGGGCGTGGTACCGCCACACGAATTCTAGGGATTCTAGCTCGGTCGCTCGTAGGAGTTACGGGACAACGAAGTTCGCTGCTGGTCGTTTTCGTGAACAGACAGGTAGAATGGAAATAACGATTATTACTCACTCCGTTATGACTGCATAGACGAACTTACCTGAAACAAAAAGTGAAAGACGGTTAGGCGCAGGTCGACTTTATTATGGATCAAGTGTGGGTTAAAAATGAGATTTTTAGTCAGCTGTGCTGAATGGATTGGCTGAGGCAGTGATTCTGAATTCATTACTTTGCGATAGCACAATTTTTTTTTGGGGGGGGTGGGGGGGAAGCAGATACTTTAGCAATATTGAAGTGTCAAATTCTTATTTCTGTAGTTTAAGTTTTTGTTATACGATTTTGCGTGTCAGAAATAATAATCGTGTAATTCATGATCTCGAAATATGTATTTTCATTTCTACCGAATATAAATATGTATTTAGTGTGTAGGGACTCAGTTATTTTAAATATCTATCGGGTTCTCATTAGTTTTTCCTTGATAACTGGATAAATTCTTTGCTGAATCTTCTGAAGAAGTGTTTGAAACAAAAGTAAATGGAAGAATGGGACAACCTGCTCGGGAACTTTCAAAGATTCCGAAACAATTCTTAAATGCTACAAAAGTAGAAACAGAAGATATAACTGTAACAAGAAGTATACGAATTTATAATCCAGAAGGATAAAAACTAGGAATTATTCAATTAGGTACAGCCGTTTCGGTTAACTGTTTTAATTTATTTAATTAAAATATCATGTGCCAAGTTCCATCGTAATGTAAAACAGTCGCGTAATTAGTATCGATGTAATGAAATCCTTCTAATTTATTGTAAATATATGATAAACTCGAATAAGTATTCCATACATCAGAATTCAATTCCGCATGCGATGTATACAAATTTTCTGTTCATGGAAACGCGGCATATAATCATTGTTGTTTGATATGGGGTGTTTAATATGCACCTAAACATACAGTCCGAATGTATTACCATAAACGCATAAACGAATATTCGAGAGCGATGCTAAATCACAGCTTTGTCACCGGAAATGTGATATCGATACCGTTATACCGTCAGGTTTAACGGGTTACTGTATCGACGCGTACTGCGACCCGAAATCATGAATAGTCAGGAAGTTCAGAAGTGATAACATCCATCGAGTAATGGCTGATAGTAATAATAGAAGTACACGAGACTGAGATTAGAAAAAGAGAACGTGCGAAAAGAAGAACGGAAGTCCAATGTTATTTAATGGGTTCGATTGATATTGAAAAAATTATATTGATGCATATTTACAGAACACATAGAACGTTGTGAAACTTGAAAATTTGTATCGCCATTTGAGGGTTTTGAAAATATATTTTTACATTATTTTATATATCTCACGCAGTTTTTGCGAATTATTAAACTTGGTATTTTACACCACTTTTCATCGCATTAACTATTTGTCAGAAAGATATTATTTTTTATAGTGTGTACAAGTGTTAACACTAGCCCATAAAATTTATACTAGCAGGATAGTGTTTTACTGAAATCCTACCGAATCGAAATTTAAATATTTAATCAGTTTTTCATTTTAAAGTTTATTATTTTAAACATACACTCTACCCAATCCTGAAATAATCTGATTAACTGTTCAAATAGGAAATTGTGTAAATAACTTTCGATTCTTATTCGTATTCCTGTTACACGAATGAAACTTTTCCCAACTAGGTTATCGCGCGGTTCAGAAACGTTCAAAAGAGCCGCCCCGGAAGAATGAAAGATTCGACAGTAGCGCCAGAACCTAATTCGTGACCCAGTAATATCACAAGTCGCTGGATACGTGTTCGTTTCGTAATATGTGTAATCGATAGACCGTGCATCGTCTGTGCAATCTGCATACGAAAAATCACTGATACAATAACGTGTACTTGGGCAAATGCACATGTAACTAAAACAGTTCCAGTTACAAGCTACGAAGCACGCGGATCACAGGTCGTGTCGTGTGCAATTCTTCTGATTCCGAGCAGCGTGCGCATGCGAAGAGCGGTGAGTAACAGCGCTGTTGCTGGCAAGCCAACGAATTACTGGACCGCGATTATTCAAACAATGTTATATGAAATTTTTTAAAATATTACTATTCTGCCTTGTTAATCCGAAAGGGCGTATCTGGTGAAAAGGTGGTTCTGAAATAAATGACTTTTAGTATTCTGTGCCATGACATCGGTATGCTATATTAATCGGATTAGATAAAATATTAAATCTGGATATAAATGTATCTAACTATTTGTGACAAAACCGTAAAATATTTCATAAACACCAAAGGAAACTTTGGTAGATACGCCCAAAATCAGGCATCGATTTCAAATACGTCCGAAATTTAAACTGTTATATCTTGAGTTTTCATACAGATGTGGATTTCTTATTTAATATACATATATAGATAAACTATTTTTCTGCTACCTGGCAGCAATAACTGAATTCAAGTGAAAGTTTCAAATTAACACGGCAGTATTACGGAGAACAAAATTTCAACATAAGTTCCAAGTTGAAAAATGAATCATTTCTAAGCGTAAATGGTGATACACAGTAATGTTAGACGTCGGAAATTGAGAATTAGTCACAGGGAAATTCCAGTGTCACAACGAAAACTAGGATTGTACCCGTAGAATGTTTTATCATCCATTCAGACTGATCTAAAGGAATAATCTATTACCAATTTTTGCACGAACAATAAGCCAGTCGTGCAATACTGAATATTTATATAGGGTAAGATGATAGCAGTACAAAAAGGCTAATAAATACAGTACTGGAAATATTTATTGCATCACTCTCAAATTTACGTAGAACGCATAATTTTCATGCCAATATGATTGCTAAAAAGATTCGTGTTTAATTTATTTTTGCGAAGATAGCAGGTTACACATTTTTGCAATAAGTAAATTTTGCAATAATATTTTTCTATTACTAATAATTAAATACGAATATTTCCAATACTGTCTTATATTCTGTTAACTAAGATTGATTTAAAAATAAGTTTTCTAATTTATTACTCCCAACGACAGTTATTTACTTATATGAGAAGATAGAAGAAAACTTTGTTAGTACCAACAGCAGACAAAACGTTATTCTTATTCAGACAAGAATGTGTGTACGTTACCAATGAACTAATTTACCAAAACAATATTGCTGCCCCATAACTGTGCCTAATGATAATAAAATTCTTAAGTCCGTGATATTATTTACGATAAATACGACGTACGGTATTACAACTAACGTTACGTTACGCAGCCGCTAAGATTACCGCGAAAATACTTTGAAAAATGTTAGGAAACACAATTGAGTGACTAATCGCCGGCAGCGGGATAACCGATCAGTCAGCGAATAAATATCCGTGTAAGCGCAATCAATTACAATTCATCGTGTTTTCACGGTTGCTGAGCGCAAAGGAACACGCCAAAACCGACTTCGAAATGATTTTCCGTTATCCGATCGAATTGAACCTCGTTAACCTTGACATTTTGTGCAACGCTCGCCACGCGTTCATTTTAGAAAGGCAGAACAAACAGCGCCGCGAGAGACCCGCGAAGCGAGGCAAGCTTACTGTTTGACTCTCGAATGCTTCGCCAAACGATATTCAATTTCCCCTAAGCAGCACACATATGCGCACAGTTGTCCCTGTATTACAGGTGCATTTCTGGTCGAAGAAGATCGAACTAGAGGAGCTACCTTTCAATCGATTCAAAAAGCTCCACTCGAGACAAAGGAACATGAAGCTTCTTGCCAGGATTTGACTGATCAAGAAGTGAAGAAGCAACCATTCACCCTATGATCGCGAAGACACTGCTAGTGCTCACTCGTCAGAATGCCACATGGGCGAGGATTTCTTCCAGGAGGGCGAAACCGTTAGCATCGGAGGCAAGTGTCGTGGCCATTTTTGCTTGTAACTCCCTTATCGTTGATCAATCTGCCGGTAGCAATCGGCGGGTCTACGCCTCGTGCAACTACCACTTCCAAGAATCACCATTCCCATTAAATGACACGCACAATCTGCGGTCGTGAGAATTCCCGCGAGTTCCTCCGTATCGATCGGATCCTAAGAATCTATCGGCTGGCGCGCGAGGAACGTAACGCCCGTAGCTTCGAGGGGGTCCGACCTTTGCTTTTCATTCGACTCCCTCGAATCGGATGACATTTCGATCGAGGGACGCGACGCGCCTGGCAACAGAGCCCCCGCGGTATGTAACGGTAGCGACGGTAGCCCTGTGTACCTGTAATTGATCGACGATAAAGGGATGCGTCCAACAGATGGGCGAAAGAGGTATACATGTACAAAGTGGCCGGTTGTCATTACGGTACAAACAGGTCTTGACGAGGTACCTGCTGCAAACAGAGGAGCCACCGTGGACGTCGTACTTCGTGAAGTATGCTGACGTAGCCAACGACCAAAGGGGGATGTCCCACTTCAATTGGCCGGTAGGCAGCAGCAATTACCACGTACTTAGAACCGGCTGCTTCCCGTACATTAAGTATCACTGCACCAAGAGGCCGCGACAGGACCTCAGCGCCGAGGACAAATTTTTCAAGGCGATCAAGCTCCTGAACCTTGGTATATTATCCTCGCATACCGTATCTACCTAAAAGGAAAGAGCGCGCGCCGCCACGATGTCGTTGTCCTTCTACGATCAACGTCTCCTCGAGTTCGACACCTTTCTTTTCTCCGATCCGCGAATAGCTAACGCGACGCGACGTGTCGGTAGCGCGGCCGGTCGCCGTGATAACTGGCCCGTTCGGTATTTTCCATTCCGCGCTTGTTTTATCCAGGTATACCGATGCTGATGTACGGGCTGGCAGCGATTCTACTGATCACACACCAGGAGACCGTGAAAACAGCCCACGGGGACGTGACCATCTACTTCTTGCTGCCCGAGGACAAGGGTTCCAGGTACTAATGTACTTGTCTGCAACAACGTTCCTTTCTACCTTAACGTACCTGCTTTTATTTCGTGATGTACGGTGACGATGAAATAAAGAAATTGTTTAGTTGAATGTGGCTGTTTGGGGAACGACACGTTACCGTGGATTTGTCAATTATTTCCAGTTTTTAGTTTTTAATGGAAACACTTGGAACTTAGAGGTGTTATTCAAGTACTTCAGCAATTATTAACTGTAGACCTTGTATAATAATCTTCTTATGGGGATTCAAATTGCTTCAATAAGAAAAAAAAAACTGTAGACCTTGTGCACGTTAATTTATTGAATGTTGAATAATCTTCCGGATTTCAGGATGAGATAGTGGGTACCTGAAAGTTTTTACCGAGTGCGATATGCAAACGTATAGAGGAACTTATTTCGGAAGCATCTTAAATTTAATAAAAGTAATCATAAATTCGTAAGAATCATAAATCACGATTCTTTTGATTACTCAAATACGTATTATTAATACGGAGTACGTTATTATTATTAAATATAACGTATTATCAAATAAAATTGCTTATCATTAAGTGTGCTTAAGATGCCAATAACGTACTATGGTCAGAAGCGAAAATTAGCTGGAATTGCTGGTTCTGGAAGACGGGAAGTGCTCAATTCTTAATAATAAAATAAAGTGATAAAGCTTCAACTTGATTTTCCAGTGCAATCTTCACTGTTAAAATGGTCAACTCATTTATGGCGCATTTTTAATCCAAATTCAAGTGTAATTTCAAACGTGTCGTCCACGGTTTAAACTACTGTTATACGTCTGACTACAAACTGGGCGTTTCTACTAGTCTATCTTACATGCTAAGAAGACAATTCACAAAGAAGCCCGGAAAGGGAACCTTTCCATTCATTGTTCGCTATTTTTTTCCATTATGAGCTCAGCATAATTATCACTGCTTGGTAATTTTACTTGTCCCGAAATAGGCTACAAAACCAGGTATTTAAAAACATATGTTAGCCTCCCAAAAAACCAAGATGACTTTCGCATGATCTATATTGCATCTACTTAAAAAAAAAGCTGGGTTGCATCCCTTTCAAGACCAAATAGTTCCAACAATACAGAAATTCCATGCCTCGCCTAATTCTAGTAACATCAGCCTGTAGTATACTTAATTGCACACTATTTATGTGTCGTTACAAATTAAGTACACTAGCTCTAGCAACGTTTCAACTGGTCATCGCGTGGATATAGTTAAATCCGTCCTTTCAATTGCTGGCATTCACCTCGAATGTTTACGATCGCACGTGTCCAATCCCTGCGCACGATATCTCCTATTAATTATCAATTCAAATGTAAGCAACCATACGGGCAAACGTGCAACTTTATAGGTAAGTTCAAACAGAGGACAAACGCCCACTCACTGATTTGATTAACGTATAAGGGAAACAATGTGTTCTTCACTCGGCAACTAACGATAGTACGACTTGATTATCGGTAAGAAGCGCCGAATAACGTGACCTTCGATAGCTAATGGCACGGAATAATTGATTTAAGGACAACAAAGCGTGAAACTCGTGATTTACGCTTGATTCTCCTGTGACAACAGCACCCTGTTCGTACCTTATGATGACTAATGTTCCTTTTATAGAGCGAGATAAGAAAATGTAAAATGGAGGACCATTACAATGCGTTCAAGGCGCGACAGATTTTGTTTGGTCGCATTAATAATTCATTCGAGAAATAATTGGCTTCTGAGTCGCAGGCAGCTATTTAATGACACGTAATAATTGCAAATTTATGGCTACAGTTAAGTAAACACAAGGAATTTCAAGAGGTAAATTTTTAATTATACATTCAATTTGTGAATATATTTCAATCGAGGGAATGAGTGAAAATTAGAGTAGGAAGGTACTACGTATATAAAATGAATTCTAAGGATTTCAGTGATTTTGAAGCTGCAATTGTTTGTGTTACACAGCTGTGAAGAAAAACTTTTTAATTATGGATTATTAATAAAACAAATTTATTCGAGGCGCGTTTGTTTTAGGCGCCTGAGAAACATATGAATAAATTATTTAATATATATTAAACAGTACTCCTCCATTAATAAAGCAAAAAAATATTTAATTACGGTCCAAAAATTGTGAAAAAATGTTTGTGAAAAATCCAACTAGTCTGACAATTACAACAAACATCAGATTGAATATACACTATAAATCTGTCAATGCTGGAGCGTTGGAGCAAGTTAACGTCCATGAAACATTCATCCCTGAATATTAACATTTCTCGCACGTGTTACTAGTTTAAACCATACACGTAAAAGGCATCAATGGCACGTTAAACCATGATATTACGTAATGCCATTGAAAGCATTCGCCGTTTACTATTCCACAGTAAGAACAGCTTTCGTCTTCATCGCAATTGGAGGACGTTAATACTTGATTTATACATGTACGTGTGTGCGTGAGCGGTACTGGTTATCTGTCGAAGAGCGGCTTTCTCGATAGGAAGCGAATAAAAGTATTAATTAACGGGTGCCTTTCACTCTGTTGTGTCAACCTGTTGAAAGACGAAAATATTGTACTTTCACCATTCTGTACTTTTTGCACCGTCCATACGCGAAGGTCCTGATCTTCCACCTTTCGTACTCGCCGCATAATGCCAAACCATCCCACAGAATATCGCGATATCTAGAATCGCACAATCGACCAGCTGATACACGAGAGCATTGTACTCTACTACAAAGGGAGACATCATCTCGGAGCCTCTATTTAACATGAAATGAAATTCATTACGAATATTCAAATATAACAGTTCGGGATTTTATTATTCCCGGTGCATGGAATAAATTTATATTCCATTTTTATTATTTGTTCGTTAGAAACAGTCCTTGTGTATTTAATAATACATATTTAAAGAAGACTGCAGTTGGAATAACTCGTTTCGGCTACAACAAAGCTACATATAACTTAACAATACCTATATTTTTGTGATCAGATAACTGATTTTACCCAAAGTTTACGTCTACATTCTGAAACGCGAGAAACTTGGCAACGTGTACTTTAAGCGTGAAAGCAAGCACGAAATTAAACACAATAAATTTTCCGAGCCGACGAAATTCTGCTAAGAATACATTTCTGCTTTTATATAATCTGTTTAGTATGAAATACAATAAAAATTGATTTATGTAGGTATTTATATACAGAAGTGTAGGGTCTTTAGAGCTATAAAAGTGTAGCGTGTGTAACGCTCGGTATAGGTAGAACAAGGACTGTGTACATACGTGTTCGTATGTACAAAGTACGGCATAAATTTTATTCAAAGATCGCGAAGAATATTTTAATATATTCGAGGAGCTATCGTCACGGATACTCGTTAAACTAGACGTATCGACCTGAGCACTTCGATCCAGCTTCGTATTCTCCCCATAAATATCGACGTTATCTTACCGGTCGAACCAGGCGAGCTGCTTCACTTGCATATTCTCATATACCAGGATTATCATCAAATACATCTGGGAGATTACGCGAGTATCCTCTGTGCATAATGTCCAATTCAGATAACGAGATTTCCGTGGCACAGAGCTGCCAAGATAAAAGCCTCGGAAGGCTTCTTTCGGAGTTCGATTCAAGCATGCCCCTCGGGCTGCTCGACTATACTTCAAGTAACTTGTACAAGCAGAAACTAACACGCCAGGGGAACAACAGAAACAAGTGTGGGAGAAGGAATGGCAATTTTGCAAATCTTGGTAAAGCAGACATGGGCAAAAAATTATTTGAAATAAAAATTTCGTACACGAATAATTTTTTGCCCATCTCTGGGGTAAAGCCATTGTAGCAGGAATTGTACACAGTATACATTACACGTATCTGTCAAAGAATTTGAAAATCCTGATTTTATTATTGCGCAGGATAATTTATAAATGAAAAATACAACATGTGCTTAGGAACAAAAAACTACGCATTAAGAGAAAAAACAGGTTGATCAAAAATACAAGATAAAAAGTTACTACATAAGTAGAAAGTTTCTTCTTATTGGTCGAGTGTTTGAAGAACGACAACAAACTATTTTTGCTATTCCAGCAATTATTTTTTCAGTATCTGATGGAAATATAACTCACCTAATTCATATACTTCAAGTTTGTAGTCTGCAAACAACGATCTTTACAAAATAATCGCTAAGGAACTTCACAGGTAAGTTAATATTTCTTGAAAACCACAGACAAATTGATACCCCACAATATACACAAATATCGTATGTCCACTTTTTGTGAAATTTGAATTTTCATATGCAAGAAATAATTCTTGACTATTTCTTTATGCTGTATAAAAACCCCACATTTATATCTACTCCATAAATTTGTCAAAAATAATATTTTTCTTTATTGTACGTCTCAGAATCTTATGCAAATACCATTGTATATTTAAACCTGTTTTTCTCGAAACGACAATATTTGTGCACCAAGCCATCGACATGTTTTATAAAAATTGTTGGTAGGGTGTTTCAAACTTGTCAATTTTTTACGATGGTCCTTTGCAAATTTTTATAACCACATCGTGGCAGGCCAGTTCTACTGACTTCGTCGAGTGTTGCATGCGAATATGAGGTTATACTGCCGTGTTAATTCAAATAGGCGGATCTGGTCAAAAGGTGAATCTGAGAAAAATGACATTTAGTATTTTGTGTTATGCCATACCCGAAATATAAACTGTTATATCTTCAGCTTCGATGCAGATATTTTTTGTGTTACCTGGCAGCAGCAACTTGATTTAAGCGAACGTTGCAGATGTGCCCTTTTGACTTAACACGGCAGTATACCTGCGTATGTTAATGGCATTGCATGAATGTATGAGGTTGTATACATGAAATGTATGACGGGGGATGCAATGAAATTTTAGAGATGGGGGGGTTGTAGAAAGGTTGGCTGAAAGACCACTATCGGAAATCCTGGCCCCTCGAGCATCCTTTGCATCCCTTGGAGCGTCGTTATGGAGGCGAGAGAAGCGTAGCTTCCTTCTTCGTAGCGATAACGATAATAGGCGCATCGCGTAATAGAATCTGCTGTGTAAAACTTTGCATCAAGATCCCCTTCGATGTCGGCGCACCAACAAATAATAACAAAACGGCGGGTAAATAACAGGTTAGCAGTTTGCTGTAACGGGTAAGGGTGCTTTCTGTAGTATCGTAATAAACCGATTAAATGGTGTACCTGTTACAGGCAATTTCAGGGTGCACGATCATATTAAGATAAATTATTTCAACACTTTTATAGTCATTGCATTTGTTCAATTCAAAGAAACCACCAAATTGTGTTTGTAAATGTTGCATGGTAAAATATATTTGAGAAAATTTGATTGTTTTGTCAGTCGAGAGTTAGCTGTAAAATTAAAATTGGCAGAAGATAATTGAATGCTCAGAATACCACGCATTAGACCTTAATGACTTGGGACTTCGTTAAAGAAACACAAATTATGGATGATTTATATTATGGATTTATCCTCTAATGAATATGATTCCGGACCCTGAGAATTCGCTTTTATCAAATACCCGCGTATGCTAGCGGTTACGTTGAACGTAATTTGCAATGTGCTGAAAGTAACTTCGAACGGAAAGCCGTTTTAATTAGGGGCACCACCGAGAGCTTGTAATTAATATCGTAACTGTTAAGCTTTTCTTGTTCGTATCGCATAACAATTATGCGAAACGGGAATATACCTTTCTAATTGCGAGTCATGTTCTTCAAACTATTGTGATTGCGTAATGGTTACACGGTGTTCAATCCTTTGGAAATAAACGAACTTCAAAGCGATATTCAAATTCATGTATAACAACACTGGGCCTTTCATTTTTACTATGGAACATCAACCACTTAATATCCATTAAAAATGAAAATTCTTGTGGATTTTTATAGCATAGGTTTCGTTTAAAGTTGATTTGCAGTATGATACTGCAATTTCCAAATCCACATATTGTACTGCTTATGAATATCTACTACTCAAGGCCTGAAAGTAAGAGCATTTTCACACGAGACGCATTTATAGCTTGCGATTGGTTTTTCACACATACCTACTCATACGTTCTCTACTTTTTTTTATCTTTCGCAAATTAGATCCGTCCACCCTATGTGTAAGATATTTTACATATGAAATTGGCTTCAAAATAAGAATTTGCAATTCTAATTCAAACTAAAATATTTTAGTTTTGGGTGTATGTAATTGAAAAATTGTACACAGACTATGTAAAAAAGTATTTGTATTATTCGTGAAAGTCTCAATGATTATGCAAAAATGTATTCGCCAATATTCAATATTTAATTTATACAAACGTAATTACACTGAGTTAATATTCTTATAATATTCCTGCTAATACTTTATTTTATAAGGTTTAATCTATTATGCATAGAATCAACTAATTTTCTATAAAATTAGGCTTATCTTGTTCTGTTCTTCTAGCAAAATTTCTTTAAGCATTTCTTTGGTAGATGGTAGGTACGCACTATAAACATATCCATCAAGGTTTATAATAATATAAATTATAATTGGCAATGCTGAAGTTGATGGCCCTAATGTAGTGCTGCATTCCTATCTTATTAACATAATATCTACCATTCAAAATCGACCCTTACAAAACTTCCAATCATCCATCCTACAAATTCAAATAATAATTGTATAATGACCGAATAAAATATTACAGTATTATCCCAACAGGATTCATCTCGATACCTACGCGAGCTGCGCAGTGTTACCAACTCCCAACAGCCCAATACGCCTCTAAACTCTAGAACCCTTTTTTCGAACGCCCTGAAGCTCGATGGGATCAGCGTTCATTAAGCCAAGAGCCGCGCTTCTTCTTTGGAACCTTCGATTAGACTGATTAGACTAATGCGCGAATCACCGGGTTCGATCGTACACCTTGTATCCGCGCGAGAGCCGTCTCCATTCCGCACACGTGTTAACACGCGCGTGTGGACACAAGACCCGATCGTCAGATGAGCTCGCCACCGAGGCCCAGAGTCGCGTCACGCGCAATTAATTTCACACGAGATCCGCGACCGGCTACATTTGCATGTCCGATTGGCCGTAACGCTGAATTAGAGATGCTATCTAGCCGTGGCTGAGACCTATTACAATATTAAATGCTTCAGCGGGTTTCAATGCCCCGCACCACCATTCCTGGAAAAAAAACACGCGCGCCTCAGATACTAGATTGCGCTTCTCCAGCACCGAAGGCGTACAACCATGGCGCAGCGGACCTCTCCACGCGAATAGAACACCTTTCACGATAGCGGGACTTCGACGGGACGTTTGCATGCAGGGCGACTCGGACACTGCGCGTCAATAGTTCAGGATGAATTTGATGTTCGGTCTAAAGTAGTCTAAAATGAACGTGGCGCGACTGAGTAGCATGTGTGATGTACCGAGGACCAAACTTGATGTTTAGAATATCATATTTTCTCAGAAAATATGATAGGAGCTGTTAATGCGTGCGGGTCAACTTTAAGGATAGATATGTGCAGTGTTTTGTGACTTGAGCAGTAAAATGTTTATAAATTTATAAGCTGGTGTTTTTTTTTATTTTAGACTGAATACCTTCAATGTATGCTACGAAAATGCATTGACCCGACTTAATGTTTGAAAGAAAACTCACTGTCTGTGAAGTTAAGTAACAAGCAATTAATAAAACTCAGCTGATTCTCGTCAGTTTAGTGGTGACCTTATATTAGTAACACAATCAAAATTTTTAAGTGGAAAAAGGCGATACTTTTTCCGCGATAAATCCCCTTTGGAAGTCGTAAAGGCGCGACATGTGAGCTCGAAAATTGCTCTTCGGGTGGGATACACACCGCGTGACCAGGAAGGGTTAAAAATGATGCGAGTATATGAGTTCAAGAATGAAATACAATACCTATTAACAGTAGTCATTACTCTTGCATTAAACCAACTTACTGTGGCAACGTGATTTCGGTAATCAATTTTTTTAATCGAACAGTATGCTCGCATAATTAAAGTAATTGCAATTCCCCAAAGTGATTTATGGGACTACTGCCCGCCCAGTCGCAACAAGCTTTTCATCGTAGCACAACTTTATCTAGCAGTCGACAAATTGTATCCATATCGAAATTACAAACAGAACGTTGATTTACCGTATACGCTACAAGCAAACAGTGTTATGACATTTTACATCGACAAGCGGACAGGGCAAAGGAAATCATTGCTTTTCACTCTCATATGGCGCGAAATGCGTTACTAACGAGGTCGATAAATAATTATACTTGGCTGATCTATTTAGGTGCACGTACAGCAAGTGCTGTTGCTTGCCCAAGAGTAATTACCGACCGTCATGTTACACATGGTAACGGTCATTATCATTTAAACAGCGACCGGTAAAGGCGATTTTACTGGAATTTATGTGTCCACGGGATTGACTCGTAAAAGGTAATGAACGATCGTATTGGTGCAGAACATTCATTATTAACTTGGTCTCGTGGAATCATTAGCTCCACTTGTAAAGCAATGAAAGCTATTTCTTGGATGAGGTGCTGATGCCATGATACCAAAAATGTACGATACTACTTAATATTCCGTTTCGTAGGTAATCATTATTATAAGAAATGCCATATACAGTGGCGGATTTAACAGGGTGGCTGACGAGCAGTTGCCGCCTAGGCCCCTGCACAGAAGGCCGCGGCAGGGCCGTGTGACCCTAAAGAATTATATTTAGTTATAGGTATCCAAACACTACATCTTTTTCTGGACTACTACACTTGGCCTGTTTTTAGAAAACTACCTCTTCATTTTCCCCAGAAAATGGGCCACTGCCCAGAGGCCCGCCTAGAGCCCTATCTTCAAAAAAGAAATTATGACTTTAACCAAACACTATTACCGGACACTGAGATTCGTCGAGAAAATGATTTGTCGCCACTGCGCTTTCAGCCTTCTGCTCGAAAGGCAAATGCGTGACGATAAAAATACGGCAGTGCTGTAATAATTGCAATGTAAGCAGTGACGCTGCAACCGCTATGCGGGAGATCGCGAGATTCCGGGGGCGCAAAGTCGCTTCTCTGTTTGAATGGCGTTGACACAGTTGTCGCATATAATAAATCCGAAATGTCTGCCGTCCACGGTTTACGTGGCTATATATCAGACACACCTACTCCATGTCTCTTGTCGTGTTTACTTTCGTCCGAAGAGTTGCATCTACCCGAGCTTGCCTTCCACATTTTACCGCCACGCCTCATGCAAAATCGTGCAAATACGTACACCGACGCTGAACACAAACAACTGTTAAAAGACTGATGAAAGGATACTAAAAGAACAGTGTCTCCGTGCGTCATCTGTGTGTTTAAGCATAATAAAAGCGAAACGTTGTAAATAAAATTAATTTTAAAAACCAAGTAGCTTCTCAACAAATTTACTTATGTCTTCAAAACGTGCATGTGAAATGTATGTTGCTTTTGTTAGAGAGTGATTATTAAATTTTCGTAGAGTCCCCTATATAGTTCCGTTCAAAGAGAAGGCATTTTCAAGTGACGAATGAACTCGTCTTCCACAGTTAACGAGTTAAGAAGATGATGTATGCGAAGAAAATAATTTTTAATAAATTTTGTGGAAGTAGAGACTCATGGCCCAGAGCCTACTGTTTCCATTGCCCTGGGCAAGGCAAGGACTGACTGGAATCATTCATCTCGAAACAATATGACAGCACCGTGTAATTAATTATCATCGCTAGCACATACCAAGGGAAAGTAAATCATCCTTTATACAAAAGAATTGGAATATTTACGTATACCAATTCTAGCTAGACTAAACGATTCCTCATAAACAGATGTTCCTAACTTGTCTACAGTCTTCTAAATTTCAGAATTCGTCCAATCCCCATACTGCACAATATCATATTCTATCAATCCTCGGATTAACCGAGATCTTTACCCTCAAACACCTTCTGCTTATAGTTAGTCCAGATATATTACTATATCTTAAGAAAGACCATCAGTCCGAAGCCGTGTCATATATTTGTATATATTCTTAATATTTGTAATGGTTTTTAATGGTTTACAATATGCCCAAATCAAGTGCTAAACCGCAATTTAATCGACTGATTAGATTCTCTACAATTTCCATCAGAATATTACCTATTTTTCGGGCCGTCACAGTAGTCTAGCCCTTTAACGAGCAGCCGGTGGGGAGTTGCCGCCTGGGCCCCATCTTCAAAAAAAATTATGATTTTTTCCAAAAACTATTTTTTTTTCCTATAATTTTCAAACCACGCGCGGGTAAATTCATTTATAATTCTGTTATGTATACAGAGTGTCCTAGGACGTTTGCCACCGGGGCCTTTTTCTTTAAATCTGGAAGACACCCGATAACATTACAGAGGAATAGAAAAGGTTTTCACTTTGAGTCGGAAAACTCGCACCGCCCGTTTCACGTGTGGTTGGGCCCGAGAAATAAGCCATCGTCGGGCCTGCTTATTGTTCCTCGCGCATAAACAAAGCAATCCTCAGATATTTTCGTGTCTATCGTGTAATCTCGCTGCCATCCATCCTGCCTTGCTCCGCGGCACAATGGTACACATCCGCGTGGCCCTCGAATGCAGAAATAATGGTATTGTCTGCGCGCGGGAACTGTAATAGCGTCCTTTGGCGCGATGCGTGCGCACGTCCATGCAAATGGCCATTTCGCGTAATCGGTGCGCGACACCCACGCGAACGGGAGAAGGGCCACGAAGATCATCGGGTGTCTTCTTCCAGGACGACATGAGCTTACCATCAACTGTGACCAAAATAATCGCCATTGGAAATTAGCCTCTTTGGCCGGTGGTAATTTCTGATATTAGGCGAGTGTAGAAGTTCTATTCGTTTAAATATTCAATAGACACATCGGTGCAAATTGCTAGTAATGTACAGGGTACCAACCATATTATTATGGATGGATGTTTCCATTTAACTCAAATTTGTCAGTCAGTTGGCCACTCTGTCACATAAACCCTGTGTAATCCTATATCTGCGGCACTAATCCTGATTTATACAATGGTAAATAATATTTTGCAACCTTGCTCTGTTCCAGAGTTGGGCATGAACCAAATAAAAAATTATTTAAATAACGGATCGAACAAAAATTACTTTAACTTTAGACTATTCGACGAACAAAGTCAATCTTTTTATTCGACGAGTAAAGTGGATTTGTTTATTCAAGGAGAATTTATTCAACGAATGCAGTTATTTTTGTTATTTATTAAATTATACTTTATTCGACGTCGAGTCTCACGACAATCCTTGCATGAATCGATTTTACTTTAGTGTCAACTTCTCTTTAAGGGTGTACAAACGAAAATATTAGTTGGACAAATGTGGACAATCGAAGACTGTTTCTATTTTATAAAAATTTTCATTTGGGGATGTCAACTTCACAGACCTTGCCAATTCCACTTCTTAAAGTCGTACAAAGGTAGTTCCTATCCCAATTCAGGTACAATTCAACACAGTTCTGCCACAAGAATGAAACAATTTCATAGTAAAAAAAGATCTGCTTGCATTTGTATGACATAATTTCATCTACTTAAACACATATCAATCCTGCAACCTGAAGGGTGCCTAAATGAACAGAAACCTTGCATTTACCCCTACTTCCGTCCGTGTAATCGCACCCCCTTGAATGTCAACTCCCTTGGCGCGCAGTTTTACCCTCGCTGCGTCTCGCCGACGTCGTTCCCGCGTTATAGTGACGCAATATGTGGAATTAACGCGTGAACACGCGACGAAAGAGTACCCACGCGAACGTCGAAATATTCTCATAACCGGAGTTCAATTGCTGGGAGGGGTAGCCAATTAACCGGCAGCCCTGCTTCACACTGGGACGAGGTTTGGAGACGGGGATGCGTTATATAAATCACGTTCGTAAGATCGACTGGGAGCGGCTATCTGGCTTGATTACAAGCGGGTCCTCGCGCAGAGATAATTAAAACGCGGATCATAAACACGCACGCGGAAAACCTGGTGCCGCACGACTTTACGAAATGCATCCGTTAAATTTCTCTCCGGAGCCGAGAAATCTTCCTTCGCTACACGCATCGAGCCGCGATTTCTCACGAATTCGATGTTCCCGTTAATTAACGCGGCCGCCTTTAATATTGTGCTAGCTTCTCCCCCTGCAGTGGCTAACGTCGGACAATTATGCTAATTTTCGTGTTAACGATGAAGCCAACGAATACGAGCGCCAAGGGCGAGCAATTAAAAAACTCGCGACTGCTTTCTAGGGCAGTGGTGGCGGACCTTTTTGTCTCCGTTGTCTCAAAATTTTGTAAGTAATATTAGGGCGAAAAAATAATAGAAAATTAATCATTGCAGAATTTTATTGAAAAATAATATTGGAAATAACCATTGCAGAATTTTATTGAGAAATAATATTGAAAATAATATTAGAGCGTATAAAAGTAATAAAAAAATAATCATTGCCGAATTTTATTGAGAAATAATATTATAAATAATATTAGAGCGTATAAAATTAATAAAAAAATACTCATTGCCGAATTTTATTGAGAAATAATATTGTAAATAATATTAGAGCGAATAAAATTAATAGAAAATTCATCATTGCAGAATTTTATTGAGACAAGTTTGAAAATTAACAGAGAATTACATAAGAATGAACTCAAAACATGACATAAACATCGTCGAATACCAAGTAAAACGGGGCCAAAAACGTTTTAATATATCTACTCATATAATAATTATTTTAGATTAATATACAGATACATTTTAAATCATATCACCTGTAAATCATTGACGTGCCAGAAAAATTTTCATACTTGCCATCTCTGGCACGCGAGCCATGGGTTCGCCATGCCTTTTCTAGGACGCTCGAATTGTTTCTTGGACATGCGGTTTCCTAGCATCCGAAAGGTTCATCGATCGAGAGACTGTGACCGGCGGTTTCTCGACCACGATCGATTTTCGATATACCTGAGTGCAGGCGTATGAAGTTTTATGATGTGGAGTTCTTGTAACTTCGACTATGGCGTGGCTCTTCGTGGAACTATGAATACAAGTCGTACAGTAGAAATCTATTAATGCATTCTTGAGACAAGCTTAGATTAATATTAATGAGTATCAGGAGTCATGAGATGTTAGAGACAAACGTCAGCCTGCATTCCAGTAATTACTATATCTATTCTTAGTCTATTCCGTTCATCAATTGCGTGTATGCATTATATACATATGCACAAACTCGTTAAAAGTAAAATCAATTCTAACGAGAGTGACTAATAAACCCCATCAGCTTCCCCAAAGGCTGTGGCGGATTTAAGGAAACAGACCCAGGTGGCAAACGGTCTGGAAGAGCTTGTATACATAACAGAATTACCAATAAATTTATGCGCGTGTGGAATGAAAATTATAGGGAACAAAAAAAATGTAGTGTTTGGATAACATCTTAATATTTTTGGAAGACGCGGCCACGGCGGTAATTGCTCAATGCTCATCAGCCACCCATTAAAGGATTGATTCTCATTCCTTAAAATATTCTTTTCCATTTGCGTGCCTACATATCATCTAGCCCGGAACATCTCGTCGAAACATATCTTACTTACCCATAGGCTGACTTTAATTCTGGTGTTCGTGGAAGTGTAATTTATGCTTGTAACAGATTACAATGCTGAGAAGAACGTAATTACGTTAATAACACTGTAACATTGTATTAATAAAACTGATAGAATCCAGATCTGTTTGAAAGGATTGAAAGTCTTAGAGAAATGTACTTGGCAATGATTCCAATCGGAGTCTACAAGCACATAGAATCGACTCTCACAAGAATTACTGGCTCCCAAACCATATGGAGCACTATGCCACAGATGGTACAGATAAGACGAGATACCTCCAGTTAATTTTGCATCGAGAAGGGACGGAACAAGTTTAATTTTAGCGGCTACTCTGAAACCTAGTTGCATCTTTCACTGAAGCGAACCGAGAGAATGACAAAAACCGGGATACTAATTATTACACTGTCATTGCCTATCGCTGATTGTGAAGATCCTTCGATTCGATTTCACATGGAGAAACACCAGAGCATGCTTAGTTTTAACGAGTACTGTGAAACCTAGTTGCGAAGAGTGAAGAAATTCGCGTTCCAAATTATTGCACTGTGGCATTCGCTGATTCCGAAGAATTTATATGTGAAACTGAAATTGGTAACGGCTTTCAGTAGGTCGCGCATGAATTGTGACAGCAATGGTGTCAACGTCGAAAGTATTCGATCGATTCTTTTTAACGAGGAGCATCGAAGACGATGCTCATCGTTGCATCTGCGCGGAACAGGCAATAATAGGGCTGACGTACTCGACACAGCAACGGTTTACGTAACAGAAAAATTAGCTTATAAAGCGAAACTCGAGGAAAGAGAAAGGAATGCGATTGTGAGGGGTGTAGAAAATTACCGAACGCTTGCCATAACGCTGACATGCTTCGAATATCATGTGTTCCGTGAAATCGCAAAACAGCGAACGGAACGAGTATTACCACACACCTGTTGGCTATGCTATACCAATGGAATAACAAAACCTTTAATTTCCTTATGTTCTGAATTAATTTTGCTTAATTAATTGCGTCGAACGAAATTTCGATTCTTTTTAATAGCTTTTTCCAGCTAATTAATTGCGGGTATTGTAACTCTATAGGTATTCGTGAGATTAGTACAGAATGCAGAGTTTCACTTATTTGCATGTGCTACTATTCTAAAAGAATATACCCCTTAGTCGGTTCCCTTAATTAATTACTTTCGGTATAAGTTAAATACAGAATTATTTGTTCATACCGTGGTGCATTAGAATATTCGTATGTGCATGTTGGGCGAATTTTAACGCGGTAAAAGCTTCCTGTAATAAAATAAATTTCCCTTCACTTTACTTTATATGTAAACTCCCGCTTCATCGAAAATATTAAGTACAACAGGAATAGTAAGCTACACAGAGACACAGATAACAATATTTTTTTAAATTTTATCATTTAAATTTGTCCTGATTTAAAGTATATTCAACAAACTTTAAAGTAATGTAAATTAAAAATGTTAACTCGGGCTTCAACATTAAGGGATAATGCCGATTAAGCGAGTATAGCGAATAGGATATAAAATCTGTTTGAAGACCTTCATTTTTTTAAGGTCCCAACTCAATTTTTTTTTAATTGTTTTAATACAAAATTGCAGCGCTACAGTTCAACAAGGAAACTTCTGAAAAAGAGTGTTCCGCGGCCAGAAAGATTTCTCCTTCAATTTTTGACCTACAACAAAAAACTAAAAATTACTGTTTTTGTAAGAATGATGCGTGATTGAACAAAACGTTTCAACAATTCTTCACGTCACTTTTTACCTCAAAATGAAACGTTTTGTTCAATCACACACCATTCTTACAAAAAAACAGTATTTTTTCATTTCCTCGTGTACTTCCCGAGATAATCTTCTATAGAACTGAAAAACTTTTGGTTTTTCGTCCTAGGTAAAAAATTGAAGGAGAAATCTTTGCGGCCGCGGAACACTGTTTTTCAGAAGAAGCTTCTTTTGTTCAAGGTATGTACAATAAAGACCTTCAAACAGATTCTGTATTCCATTCACTACGCTCGCATGAAAAATTGTCAAAATCAGGCTGCTCTTCCGAGCTCTACAGTGGCATTAATCCTTAATTCAATATGTAAAACCTGTGATACAAATGGGGTGGGCGCCTGGACGGATACTTTTATGAGTAACTGTACATATTTACACGTCATCAGTGTACAGTTTACGTTATGATTCAACCGATACACAATCATATGCTGAGAAACGCAGAATCGGGGAATCATGTTTTTCCGGGGTACAGCAAAGTTTAGTGGAATGCGTCAGAAATCTGGAAAGCATCCACTCGCGCGGCGTACCTACTTGGCATTTATCGCGAGTAGCCGCGGAGGAATTCACGTTCACCTCGCGGTATTGACATCATCGCTCCTACGATAAACCGATCGAAACGAGCGCGTAGAACGCGAAAGATGCCACGGGACGATACCCGAAAGCTAATCGCATTCTCCAGGCAATTCGGTTGATGAATGCGCCGATCGGTAAGAAAGATATTTCCTCGCCGGTTCCCCAGGATATCCGCCGGCCCCCGTTGCCAAGAGCCATCGTTAAGGCGGCCCACGAACAAGGTCCTCTGCACATACGTACGTGGCAAGTTAAAAAGCGCCAACGATTCAGTTTTTAACGCGCTGGCGCCCATAAAGCGACGATACTATACGCACGCCTGGGACAATCGGGCAGCTAATTACAGATACGCTTGCAGGCATCCGATCGTAAAGGCGTTGCAGCATAACAATGTTTCCATCTTCGTTTTGAAAGGCCTCGCTCGATACACCGCAGCGCCTGTTATAATTACGGTGCGAATATCTCGTGGGGGCCCCCTTCAGCCACAACGATATTCCCAGAATAGTAACGCGTACCGCAATTAGCCGAGGAATATGTACGTATCGGGCGCAAGGAGAGGGAATAATTGAAATTTTACGTCAGACCCCCCCTTTTTCGTTGCTGGTCGATGTTTAAAGTATCGCACAAGAAGTCTTATTGGAGAGGATAATGGGTAGACCGCGCGCTCGCCAAGGGAGCAACAGTGAATCGAAAGGAAGGCAGAATTAATGATAGCCAACTGTCATTTGCACGGCCGGTCTTAACGAGACGTTTTAATTGCTCGGATCCGAGTCAAGAGCAACCAGGGCTGGTTGCGTTAGTTTTGCGTAAGGCGAAATCAATTAACTGTAATGAGAAATCGGTGGATGTTCATTAACCGCGTAATGATTGATAGCGGCGGTATTAATTTAAATTCGAACTTTAACGAGTCGTGTAACGATCGGCACTCTATGTGAATGTGAATGTGAATGCAACGGGGATGTTAGATGGGGGATAATGTAACAAAGTAGCTGTTGTTTAAGTGCTCTTGCACCAAATATCGTGAATGAACTTTACCTATAGGTATGGCAAAGTAAATAGCTGGCTACTTTTCAGATAAAGATGCTAGGAACGTTCTAATTTTTGTACAGTAATAAATAAATCAGAAAGTATTCGATGCATGGTCTTGTTTGCTGTTAACCCGATGATTTAATTTTGTTCAGTTGTTTATAAGCATATTATTTTCTACTATTTACAAGGGAAAATCCCGAGCCTGGAAATACGAAAAATTCTAACACTTTGTGAATATGTAGAGAATTTCCTCCAGATTACAACTCAATTTCTGTTTGCTGCCCGAATTCACTCTAAGGGGGTGTAATTGACCCCTGAAAATCCGGTAATTTTCCAATTTTGTGTTATAACTCCTGAACTGTAAAATAACATTTTTACCAAATGAAAAATCTAATTAAAAGAAGAAACTTTTGTCTTGAAAATTGGAAAATAGCCGAAATTTCAGGGGTTAATTTCACCCCCTTCGAGTAAATTTGGGCAGCAAAGAAAAATTCCGTTGTAATCAGGAAGAATTCCCTTTCAGATTCACAAAGTTTCATAACTTTATGAATTTTCGGGTTCGGGATCTTCCGTTGTTAGCAAAATACCGGTGCGTCGCTACGGTACTGATTCTCCTTCTGGAAAAATGTCAACGAACACAACGAAAAATTTCAAACATTCATACTTTTACATTGAAACAAATAGAAGAAATGATATCGCGCTTAATTTTCGAGAAACTCGACTTTGAAATTCTTGACGTTGCGTCGAGTCGCGTATAGGAAAGCCTACCTTAATGAAAATCACAGGCCACTTGGGCATAAGTGGAATTCAATCTATATCGACTCTGCCATTTTTTATGCCTCACTTCCTGCGCCTTATACAAACTTAGAACGATCTTTCAAGCACAGTACTCAGAAAACCGTTAATGAATCCACCAAAAACAGCCATGACTCTTCATTTGATTCCACCGTATCTCTAAATTTGCATTGTAAAGTACAAATGTACATCAGCAACTAAAATTGACTGAAGGACGTCTAGAAACAGAAGTTTTTATAGAACCACCTGAACTGCGATAATGTTCCTCCATTCTCTTTCCTTCCTTCCCAACAAGGGGCACTTATGAAACAACTAACCTTAGGTTATGGCGAATACTGCCCGAAGCTATGGAGCTGTATGCGCAGAAACTAAAGGTGACAAGAGTCAGGGACAGTGGAACGGCGCAAAGGGGACTCGCGAGGGATCCCATTCTCAACCTTGCTTCCCTCTTCGAAGCTTCGCGCAATAATTGCAATTTGATATTTACAAGACACGCGATACGGGCTCACCTTTTTTCAATCCTGTGATGGCTGAGCAATTAGGTGATCGCGGTTGGAAATATGAGTCTGATGACGGGCAGGGAACTGTTACGAGAACTTTGGCCCTCAGGAAGCCACAACTATACCAGCCGCATTGGCGGGAAGCACTTTAGTTATATTCACACGAAACGTAATTAATATTTACGTCAAAATGTTAAACAGACTTAAAGTCGAACGTCTTGATTAATAAAAAAGAAAAGGATAAATCCACATATATTTACGGAGTGTCGAAGAAATCTACTGAAATAAAGTGGAAAATGAAATTCAAGTGGAAAAAGAAAAACATGCTTCCAATTAATGTGAATATTTTCAGAAACACAAATTCTCAAATCCTTTTAGTTTAAACAACGATAGAATATTGTCAAAATATATATTTCCCTTTCAATATAGAACACAGATAAATTAAAAGAAAATGTTATATACGATGCTTATTTGTTCACGTTAAGAATGGCTGACCCAACATTTTTTCCGACAATTCAACGATAAATTTTAACGTTTCCGAATCGGGGGAACGAAGGATCCATAAAAGTCGACTGTTACGTGTGGGAACCTTCGAAATGGTCCTTCCCTTCTAATCTCTGTGTCCGTCGTTCTAAGCAGTCGACATTTTCACACAAGAATTTCGACTCGGCTTCTACTTTACGCATCTTTTCCCTCGCCTTCCTCTTCCTCCGCGCCTAGCTATCTAGACCCTTCCTTCTCATCCTTCGTCTCCTGCACCTGGCTACCTGCTCCGCGACCTGTGCCTCAGTGGGCACGGTCAGTAACCAGCAGCGCGGTTAAAAGCGCCGCGCCTTTAAAAAGAAAAACAAATCGGCGCCTCAATCTGGAAAACATTCCACATCCGCGAGCAAGTTTAGCAACCAGCGCGCATGCAAATTCGTGGATTCTGTTTTCCAGGTCGTGCAGACACAGGCGCGTTGCGGTACCCATGCGAAAATAGTCGAGGAACGTTTCAATTTTTCCCCTCGGCAAACGCTAAAGGTCTTTTCATGCGACACACCACTGTCGACCATGGCTGCCATTTTGGACATATTCACGTATTTTATATCTCATTGTATATTTGTTAAAAGAAAGCAATACCTATCTCAGTCAAGTGGATGTGTTTGAAATACTAGTTGCGAGCCACAGAAGTCTCTCGTGTGAACAGGTTGTAAGAGCCGGAAGTGTTCCGTGCGAAAAGGTGCAAGGGGCCGTTCTTCACAAGACACTTACGTGGCTCACGACTGGAAGGTATTTTAAATATATTCATTTGCTGCGGAAAGCAGTATTTTAGAAGAGGGAGAAAAAGCTAGAAGGATGAATGATTTTGTCTCACAACTAGCTGTTACAACTAAAATTTCGTTATCATAAGGTAATGCTCCAGGAAACGCACACATCCTGAACATTCAAACGAACTTATGACTCGACCCAACATGCCTGGCAATTAGTAAACTTATCGTTCACTCAATGCAAAAAGTCTGCGCACACATCTAAAAAGGGTCTACGAAGCGCATAAAACACGATCGCCGGGAACTATCGAACGGTTGCGCGACGGTTCGTTAATCATCCCCGAACTATAAACAGAAGTAGTGGTATAATCTATGCGCTGTTAACGTAATGGAAGTGCGTGTGTACAAAACCGACCGGTAGACTAGGAAGTACGAATCGTCTCGCTGCTCCTATGTAAATTGAGGACAAAACGACAATTTGTATGATAAACGTGGTATAATGCGAGCAGCGAGGCAAGTACGTATGAGGGAGGTTCGCGCACATCGGGCGCGGTCATTTTTCAATCGTAAATTCATGATGGTGATTAACGAGCATATCAGTCGCGCGTAGTACGGGTCATTAACCATCGACGCAAGCAAGGTTTAACATCAACGCCGAGTGAGCAACGTATTTGTAACGCGAAGTTTCTTCTAATGTAAATGGAAGAATGTGAGGCGATATAAAAATGTCTGCAAACCTCGCGAGACGACAAACGTCCTCGTACGCGTGTCGCCTAAGGGTGCGTAGAACGGAATGTAGGGATTATTCATGCACGCCTGTTAAACGAGACCGTAAGCGTCTTGTAAATATTTTCTGTCAGTGTGAAAACGGCAACTAGGTCTCCAGATAGTCGCAGTATCTAAGAAAGTCGTAAACTAGCTGAGGGTAGCAAAGAAAAATGTACAATGGAGAGGAAGGATAATAATAATGGCACCTTTCCTTTTAAACGTGCTAATAAATTCCACGGCACGTTCCACGTGGCACAAAACACGGCGGCACAATCCAAGGTAGGTATTTCTCGTTCAGGTTAATATTTGCATTAATTTCAACCGCGAGCCTGGTCTTCTGAACGTTGCCACGTTCCCAAATCAATAGAGGAAAGAATTCTTCGCGACTAAATGCCTGCAGCGTGTACCTATTCAGCATGCCGCATTCAGAGTTCGGTATACAGGCTTTGTGATTGTATAGCTTTTTCTCCCAGTTAACAAGCTATTTTTCAATATACTGGAGCTTGGGGACCAATGTTAGAGGAAGGACGAATTTGTATTTTAAACAGGTTGAATTCGGTAATGCGACAAAAGTGAGACATTTATTATTTAACGGATATGTTTATATGTAATATAATAATATAACTCATATTGGAGTTATTAACTGTTGGATTTTTAGAATTATTAATGTCTAACGTAAAGGGGTGTAGTTATGTATTTTATAGATATTTAGAAAAATATAATTGAAGAGCCCTTGCAAAAAAGACTGCAAGTGGCAAAATAAAAAAAAAATTTATTGGAAATCTTTCTACGTGCCAATGGTCATACTATAGTACAGAATTTGATTTTTGGCGCTTACAGTGTTTTCTATAAGGACTCTTTAAATATGTAATTAGATTATTCTGTCATTTTTATACAAAGTTATCCAAATAAAAGATGACTAGAAGAAAATGATCTCGGCTGTGTCTTACAAGTTCTCCATGAATTCAAGCCTTCCGTTATTGGTCAAAGCCCCTTTTTCCTTTCTCATTTGTGGTCTTCACATATTTATGAGCAGACTAATTATTATTATCTATATTGTATTGAAAAATCCTTTAAAATAACAGTTTTGAAGTACTTGAGCAGGTCACCCTCTATAGGCGATCTGTTTTTCATTTTATGGTCCAAAATATATTATTAAAGCCATGACATTTTTAATCACTATAAAAGACAAGGAAAATACACCAATTTTCTGACTTTTCCACGTTCTAATATATTTTTGATTAAACAATTCCGTTTAATCATCTATTTTAGAGGCTCAATTCGAGAATTCGTAATAATAAAGTCGGAAATGCAAAATATACTATTGCACCCATATATGTAGCCAATAACGTAAGTCACCTTTCCCTTTGCAGGTTCGCCGAAGTGCTTCGAAGGCTATCGAAGCACGCGGCTGACTTTGCAAGCAAGATGGATCATGTTTGCGTTTAGCTATATAATTTCGGTACATGTATGAGCAGCAGCACGTGTTGCTCAGCGAACAACTGCGTGATGCCTTTATTCGAGTAACAGGAGTTCAATTCCAAGCAAGCAATACGTATACGTGATGTAATGGAATACCTACTATACATACATCTTTTTCATTGTGCTAGAGACCTCACGTAATTTAATTTACACCTTGCACGCACAATTTTTTGCAGAGGGAAATTTTATATTGGAAACCTGAAAATGGGTATGTTCAATGACAAGTGAAAGTACCTAATAGTAAACGCGTGGCATCCAATAATTATACAGTGATGAACTTTCTCTGAATTTCAGGGGTAACTAATACTTTTGCATTAATAGATATTAAAAATACTTATTTTCAATTTAAACTTTTCAATTTTCTTTAACAATTAGAATCTTCAAACCAAACTCAATTCCAGATCATTGTGGGTCGATAGCTTTCTGCATAACTTGGCCCATTTGAAAATACATTACACCGAGCTTAAGTGAGTTACCTCGTCGCAAAAATATAAATAGATATAAATGACGTTATATCATAAGTAACATCTGTTGTGGGCAAAACGAGCTGCTCAAGAAATGGCAGAATTAACAGGTTAACTTAAAAAGGGGGAGAAACACGGAAGAATACTAATCTCCCTGGGAATACACATTTCACGAACTCACGGCACAGCCGTTTCCTAAGAGGAAACGTACTGAAATTAGAAAGTAAACCAGGAAAACGTGTACATATAACGATAGGGCAGGAGAAAATTTAAGCAGACTTCCTTTCTTGTGCTCGGAGCAGTCGTGTCCTGTGGAAACTATAGGCCTGACAGGATCGTGACGGCGATGGAGCGGCTCGCGTGCCGTTCTAGGGGATCATCGATCTGTACGAGGTAATTTTCCGCGATGTGCGAAAGGGATCGTCTTCGTCCACACCGCATTGACTTTCAAATCATCGCCGTTTGAACGGGAGATGCACGACCGCGCCATTCACGACTGTCGGCAGCGATATTAGCCGTCAGGAATTTATTACAGGGACAAGCTTTATTCGTTTATGTCGCTGCTTGACACCAGCAGGGTGAGTGCAATTAGAAAATAATAGAAACACGTAAAGAACGCAATCGAAAGATGTTAACGAAACGGTAACCAATCTCCACTTCTCTCAAATTCCAACGAACAATCGTGGAGGTTTCATAATTTATATGAACAATAAAAGAAGAAGATATTTAAGAATCCGTTGACTTCTGTTTCTCAGAATCCACTTTAAAAAACGCACCGAAGTATCAAACAGTCGCGTATTCCTTCTTCCGCGTAAGCAAAGAGAGATAACTGCGAACAGAAACGATAATCTTCGCGTGCATATTCGAGCACCAAGCACCTCGAGTTTTATCACAAGTTATCTTAGCGCCACGGTCGCTTTTGTGATTTGTAAGGAAAAGGAGCTAAATCGAAATCAGAATTCGACGAGGAAATGGTTTCCAGGTAGAACATCTCCCCGCCGTCACGTAACAGCGATTTGTCTTCACGACAGCGAAATTAACGTTGCCCTAATCTATTCCCCGCTAAGCTTATACCTGTTGCTCCGAGTGTATACGAACCGGCCACCTGCGTTTGCTTGAACAGGTGGGTGCAAGGGGTCAAATGTAACGTCGAAACTTGCGGCACACGTGGTACCGAGTTACGAGAAACTAGTCGTAAATCGAGGTGAACCGAGCCGCTTCGCCGTGGGCGCCAATATAACGGTGACGGTCAGGTCGCTAGTGGCCTCCTTTCTGCGGGAGCGTTCCTCTTGCTCGCTCCTCTTTTCAGCCGGCTGCCTCCTCTTCGACTTCGGCGATTCGTGTAACTGTACATTCGTTCATATAACCATCTTCTTTCCATACCACGAGACGCGTATACGTACGCGAGTATTCGGCGCATAGCGGTCTCGGCATCGGCGAAAAATCTGGGCTCGAAACGTCGCCACTTCGAGGAAGAAGCTACTTCCAGGACAAGGAGAAGTAGCCGATGCAACGGTTAAACGGTCAAAATTATCCTTCGCGAAAGTGGAACGTCTTTGAAACGTGGCTGTATTTCTTCGAGGAAGATGTTTACAGTCGAGTGGAAGATTTGTGTAAATGGTCCAAATGTTTAATTGTCTTGTAATTTTTGGGTGTTTAAAGTTATTTTTCTGTTGGGGATCTGAAAAGTTTTGTACCACCTTGTTGCCACCTTGCTTCAAGAGTAACTAGAGATTAATTAATTGAAGTACTTCGTTCTATATTGGTAACATTTTAATAAGGAGATAATATAATAAAATAGGCAAACAATTCTTAATTCACTTTTAACTTCGGTGGGAATTCTCGTAAGGGTAATCAGTTCTATGGATTTCATATATGTAAATGTTTGAAAATCTTGTGTTTAATTGAATAAAAGTTTCAAACAGCAATTAGTCGCATACTGCTTGTTTATAATCACTAGAATTCTTGAATGAACTCGGTTTCCATTATTAGAATATGCTTTATTTAATTAGAGTCTCTGGTTATTCTAACGTATAATGATTTAACATTTAAAGTTGAGGCTACTATTCAAGTTTCTCTTTACTCAAAGTCATTTACATTCAAAATATATAAAGAACATCTGATATTTTACTATTTTCACTTTCACTTGTTTTTAAAACTTTTCTAAATATCCCAAATATTTGTGTGTCTCTAAATAAATAAAAATAAAGCCGATCAGCAAAACGGAAAATTACTTAAAAAGGCGCCAATTATATTACACAACACTACTGCTTTCGTGCATTCCTAGCGATTTCAACAAACGGATACTATTTCATTTTAGAAGGAAAAGCTAGCGATCCGGCAGCTTCGCACGAGTGTATAGTTAAACAATGGCCAACTTTTGCATTAAAACGTCTGGTGCGAGAGGAAACCGCGTCTCCTTCTCCTCCCGTAGCTAATTAACGTTGATGGGGAGGTGATGCGCGATCTAAACAGAGCAAACTCCAGCGTTAAATCGCACCAGGTGAAACGACGCCCGGAGCTGTACGTAACGCCGCATTCGCCGCGATTTAGAACGTTCATTCACTGTCACGAATAATCGAGATCCAAGAGAAATCGCAAGCGATTCGTTAAGTTTTCCTGCCAACGTTAAGACACCTTTACTCGGATACACATTTACTCGGATCTGTCAGTTCATCGCGTGTCATAGAATTGCTTCCTGGAAGCCTGGCTAAGAGGTGTGTAATTACATTGCCTTGAAATAAAGAAACCAATCTCGAGGGCGATTCTCATGCTGCAAGCTCTGCGCATTGCACAACGGTGGCTCGCGAAACTATCGAGTACGTGCATTGTCAATCGACGCGTTGAAATTGCAGCTGAATATGGATTAAGTGAAACGAGAACAAGTGCTATTGAACAGAGAGCAGTCTATAGGTTAGGTTAGCTTTATTTTTTCCTTGGTTTACATACTCTTGCGTATAAGTCCCCAAAGATGGCGCTTCAAGATACTTCTTATATTGGCCAACGGACTGTAGTCAATCAGAGAGCAGTCTAAATGGTTAGGGTTAAGAATGCACAATGTTATGAAATTTACTACACATTCAGAGCTTTTTCACACGGCACATTTTTGTGACTTGCGACAGATGTTTCGTACACATTCACATACTTTCTATTTCTTTCTGTTGTTAAGTAATCCCTGTCTCTGCTGAAGGCACGCAGAGTGGAGCTGAAATAGTGCAACCGGATATGGAGTGACTCCTCGTGCACAAGTAAGTGAAAAGTGTAGAAGGAAGATATTTAGTTCTCAAGAAAATCGAATTTCAATTGCACTTAACTAGAGAATACCAGAATTTATCAGTAAATATCGTCCAACTGCAAATGAAATTAGGGCTGCCATCCGTAAAATCGCTAATCTATGACAGGGAGCATTAAACCCCCGGACATTTGCACTTGAAACCCGGACACTTTTAACTATTTCTTATATTAGGTACGATATCTCAAGACAAAAACTTCTGTAAATTATTGACTACAACCGCAATCAAAAAGTAAAGATAAAATATTTATGAGTTTTTGAACGAGCAGCGTCGAAAAAATTCGGATCACTACAGAAATCCCCCCGGACGTCCCCGGACGCCGTAAAAAAGAAAACAAATCCGGGGACAAATAAGTCGAAGCGATAAAATAACCTATAACTTCGAATGGGCCTTTATTTTCGAAGAAATTAATTTGACGGTAGAATCGAATTTTCAAACTCTATTTTCTCGAAAACGATGCCTTGTTCGAAAACACTTTATTCGACACATTTGATTCTACCATTTTGACTGTCCCTGGTGTATCCGTAATGTTAATTGCGAGCTCCAGAATTGTCATATAGCCATAGATTGTTAATCATTGTAATTATGGATAAAAGCAGAACGATAACGTCCAAGGAGTCTATACATGATTAAAAATTTGTATAAACAGCGTTTATATCTATGTTTACATCCTGATCTCCGACGATTGTTAAAGCCGAGTTTGTTAAGGAGCAGGAAGAGCGCGTTTATCTCGACGGCGCATCTTTCGAGGTTTCGTGATCGCTGTCGCACGTTTTCCAACACGCGAAAAGACTCTGCCTTGGACGTGGGAAAAAAGCCGTGTTCCTACCCGTGTTAATTCAATCTGTATGAGAATTGGCCCTTTGTTAAAGGTACACCTTCCACCATAGCAGGGATTTATCCAGCCTCGGATGCTTGTCTCAGCTCGTTTCTCGAAACCGCGAATTTATCACGCCAGTCGCCTCTGTAATTAAAACTGTTAGATCAAGCTCAAATTCAGTTCCCTATTTAGGCACCATTGATCGTGCCGCTTTAATTATTCGCGCGGCTCGGTATTGAAATGAAAAACCGGGGGTTTCCTCCCGGCTTGTTGCACTACCGTCTCGCGCTTTGTCTTCTTAATAAAGTGCACGCACGACGATGTTTCAATGCAATTCAACCGATGAAGCCTCTCGATTTATCGTCGATCTTACGACTGCTCGCTATAGAACGGCTAGAGGCGAGCTCGTGGTTCACAGTGCAATTCAATTTCGATTTATATTTCCTGCTGATTTAGATGCGCAATAGTAGCGATAAATTATTAAACGCGCGTCGGAAGAAAGGCACTAATGTCCACCTTTAGTGGAATACATACTCCTGTAATACAGAATCTCAGCGATAGCGGCTAATTTACATTAGACACGGTCCGTAGATTCTGTCTTCTAATGACACTTTTTACAGTACAGTTACACCTCAATATCTCCAGCTTTCACGTTACCTAATTACGAGACAGGTGCAAGCGACCTGTGACATTTGGTAATTCAACGAACTCGTTTCGGCAACCGGGCCGAACATACGTTCACCAAGCCTATACATTTGTATTCCCATGCGATAACGGTGTTACATAACATTTGCCGAGCAAAATAGAAAAAAAATTGATGAAGCTAGGTAGTGTAACATGCTTTTTCCCCATTCTCAGGTAACAGGCTGTTTTTTATCCAATTTCGCGCAAGACTGAGCAAAGTGCCGCTATCCTTCCTGAATTCTTAATGTCACGCCATTATCTTCAATTGTTACTATTGATGACGTTTTTTACTGATAGTAATTGAAGAGTTCTTGTAGAAAACACTGTAAGTGCCAGAATTCAAATAGAAATTTGTTGGAAAGTGTTCTATGCGCCAATGGTAATGTTTTAGGCAGAATAGAATTTGATTTTTGGCACTTACAGTGTTTTCTACAAGGACTTTTCAATTCGTCATATTTACCCTTCTAGGCTATAGGGTACTAAATATCAAGCTACCCGTGTTACTTACCGTTTCTATTATTTCTTGAAGGAGATAAAGTTTGTACAACATAACAAGATCAGAATCTCATACACAAGATTAGTTTGAGGTTTGTATTAATGATATTAGAAGGCAAAGTCTCAATCTATCCGTCGTTTAATATGTGCATGTAACATAACATTGATTAAAAAATCAATTTTACAAGGGAATCTTATCATTTTTGCCATATAATATAATATAATACAATGTACGGCAAAAATGATAAAGTTCCCTTTTAAAATTGATTCCTTAATCAATTTTCCCTTAAATATTAATATCCTCAGACCAAATCTTAAAAGCTTCAGTACTGCACCTGCAGCTTTCTGCCAGGTATAAAAAATCAATATAAAATTACTGACTTCGTGGAATGTCTTTCCGCGAGTGCGCAGGAGTAGCACTATTCTGTGCCACACGGTATACAGAGGGAAACGTCAACGATCAGGTTTGTTATGATCGTCACCCAGTATATGTCGCGCGGAGGAAGTTAGTAACAAGAAGAACCGGTCGACTGGTACAGTAACCGTTTCGTATCTGTCATTTTTCCCCGGCCGATACCTGCTTCTACGCCGTGTACCCTTTATCCTCTTTTCCACCTACCTTTCACCAGTTTCCCCGGCAAGGGTGGGGAGGTTGAGGCGGGAGGGATGGCAAAGATTTTTCAGGGACAACAATGCACTGGCTGCGGCGCACGTTGATTTCGAGACAGCGCGTGCCTCCTGATTTACAGTGGAAGAACCGCGGGGTACACGCGAGGGCACTTAGAAGTCCGGTACGAGAGAGTTCTGAAACTCACGGCAAAGTGGATAGGCGGGTTTTCTATCGGAGGCTGTCGATCCGAGAAAAACTTGTCGCAATCAACGCCAGCCCTTCGCGCTTTTCTGCCATCGCCGGTTCAACGGAGCGCCCCAGCGCGTTAGAACTTTTATTTAATCACTCTCGCCTCCGTTCAATCGAGCCATCCCCGCGCCGTGCCAAACACTTCCCCGCCGCGATTCAACGCGAAAATCACGACCACGCCGAGGCAACGATAACGAAAGTAAATCGCGAGGTTTTCCGTTCCACCTGGTTTCTCAAGGAAGATCATGCCAACGGGAAATTAGACATCGAATCGGGGATAATTATCGCGTTACGTTCCCTACCGCCGGCAACAAAAGGAACCACGGCGAATAGCTGGGCGCGAGAAAGTGGGTGGTAATCATGGTACAACAAGATGAATTACAGAAGCATTAATGAGATGTAACAGAGCAAAATGACTTGGTAAACTCGCTTACACTTTCCAATTAATTACACCGCGGAAGAGAATAGGCTCTTTGCGAGCTTACGTTCCCCTGGCTAGCGGATTTTCAGGCGTTGCACGAAAGGCAGCCAGAAAATTAGCATGGAACTCGATGAGCGCTGGGCCGGTGATGGAAAGATCCGATTGAATTTGTAGGCAAACATTGCAGTCACCATTGTAATGTCCTGTCAACCGGGAATACTTCCAGATTTTCAGAGATAGCAGCTTCCCGACACTTTACAAGTCACTTGGGAAATTAAATGAGTTTGGGGACTCGAGGGAGCTCGTGGTACCGCTTTACGAGATTGAAAAGGGAAAGCTGCAGATAAAAGTAAATCAGAAGGCAACAACCTACTCTCATCTAACTTGTGCGATCTTAGCTCTAAAAGGCGGGCATTACGGTGCCTATTAGTGGATGTTGCGACAAGTGAAAGAGGAATTTGCATCGCATTTAATTCATGCATACGATAACAATATTGATCAGCAATTATTTATGCAAACTCCGCAGAGCCAGAGCGTACAGAGCCTGCTGAATCTTTTCTCGTGCTGCATGCTTATTACGATGCAATTAGAGTACAGCCGCGTGTTGGTGGAGGCAGGAAAAGGAAACGTCGGCGAAGCAAAGATACGTAGACCCACAGGTATCATTTGCATTTGCTTCTAGAGCCAGGTTTTGCAGCAACCTGCACGCATGACTGAGCCAGCGACTCGCCGGGGCACGCGTGTATGGAGGCTTTGCTCTTGTATTATCAGTAAAAACTGCTACTGAAATTTAACGACGCCAACGAATCGTTCATTTCTCATTATAATTTCATTGACTCCGTTTGCACTTAAGCGCGGAGGAAAAAGTGAGTAACGGCGGCGGATTGTGTAAGAAAAGGAGGATTCCGAGCGTAAACCACATCTTTCTAGAAACTAATATCCACGCCCCTCAAGGATTGCAGGCAACTTTATTAGAGGCTTCAGAGCGAATGCCCGCGAAGCATAAAGTGCAACTTAAATAAACGACAAATTATGCTAATGATGACGACTGTGTACCTAAATCAGTGAAAGGCTTGTTGTAATACAGCTCAAATGTTGAAATTAGTTTTGTTAACGCTAGAATTAGAGACAATTAATGTATACCTATTTTTATCAGAACTGTTAACGTGGTTGGTGATTCGTAAAATACGTCGTGCAAGGAGAATAAACTTTTATCCATATTCTTTTAATCTTTTTGTTCTTCAACTATATATACATACACTTTTTTCATACTTAAAAATGGTAAATTTATTATTGCTGAAGACAGTTCTTGCATCTTTCGCAAGTATTATTGGTTTTATTATTTCTGCGATATCCAATTTGACACTATTTACGTTTATTTGAATTTTTTATCGTATTTACCGGCATTCTATCTAACGAAAAAAATGTCAAAATGACTAGTTGCGGTATATCTATTTCGGAGGGCGGGGAGGAAGACAAATTGATACATTTAATTCTTTAAATATTATAATAAAAATCATGAAGAAATTCTGAAATGCAAAGTCATAAATTTAAGTAATTTTTAAAAAAAAATTTAAAACTAAAAGTAGTCATTTTGGCTGATTTGGTAGTTCCAGTGTTAAGAGTGTAAATCTTACACTCGGAAGCCTCTATCAGTTTCGAAACTAATATGGCAATGCCTCGAGGATCTGAAAATTCTATTTAGACTGTAAAGCCCCGATTTTACGTCGGAATTTACCCTTCATTTATACATGACCCTCCCACCTCGCGTGACTTCGGTAAACCACCAAGCGAGTGAAATGCTAACGTATCAAAATCGCGAGTCGAAAGTGTCAGCCAACGTGCAGAATGTTCCCCACTCTGTTATTACGAGCAGTAGGACTAAATGATTGTTGCTATTGGCCAGCTGCTAAGAGTGTTGTTAGCGTGCAAATGGATTCGACGGACGTGTGATTACCTCTGCGCAACGTGTTTCGATTTCATGTGGAACACAAACGGATCGCTTTCGCCTACCGAGTTCAATTGAAATTCGCAGAGGTAACGAGACGTATACTTCTCGAGCGTGGAGGAATTTCGCAGGGCAATAATTAAACGATGCATGCTGCGGATTTAATTGTCGCGGCTAGTACCTGCTTACAACCGGTACAACTAAATTTGGATCAAGGCTCGAACGATAAGGGGCACGCAACACCGCGGTGTCGAAGACCGCAACAGTCGCGCACGCGACGAACGCGAGAACGTTTCTCGCGGTTATTTCAGAAAGAAGTAGTCGCAGAAAATATACGACACGGTAGGACGTGCGGCTCGATGAACCCTGTATACCACTTCTCCATAACTTAATTATTCGTTGAAGCGAGCTATCATACCACTGGACGTGCTAGTTATCTCGAATGAAATCGAGTGTAGTATTTGTGGTTAGGTAAATAAAGCGAGCTATGGAATTTTTAATTTACATTAAAAAGAAACAAAAATCACATTTTAATTATACCTATTCCTTTCAATGCTTTCTGTTCACCTTCTTTCATCAGTCTCGTGGACCTAATGAGGATATCAAAGGTCTCGTCGTTTCTATTCTACGTGTAATCTGTTGCATGCGACCTTTGCTGGATACTCTTTAAGTTCCAAGCATATGTTTAAGCTACATCGGCTCCTATGAACGCTTACGAATTTTAAAGTGGCAATGAATAATTTAGTTTTACATTAAACTTCTAGTAAAGAGTTATTCTCGCTATTTTGCAAATTTTAAAAATGAGTAAATCGGGATATTCGATCTTTATGTACACCTACTGTACATAAGGGATACCGTATATTTGTGCGCAAATTTGCATAGCGTGTTACTGGTGTAGCACTAGATTGAGGTTCCAAATAGATACAGTCGCGTACTCACCATAACTGATGCGCGGGGCTTTACGTGTGTGTGTGTGTCGTGTGCGCCGGTTGTATCGCCTAATGCCACTGTCTACTGCTGTCCAATCCAGGCATGTCTATGAGATAGCCGGTCGCCGACGAATTCTACGCAGCCTGGAATCACCGTGTTGCTTTCTTTGCTTGGTACACAGTCAACACAAATCGCCACAAGTAAACACACACGCGTGGAATCGCACGTGGTGAGCGCGCGCACTCACGCACACTGCTACCGTGGGCCGCGGGTGAAAAATGCGTTTAAATGTTTCCCAGCGAGACGTGGGGAAACACGATACCAGCAAGCGATGCTCGCCACTGATTTCAAGGGGATCAATCGGCGAACGTACTCGTTAAACACTGACAGAAATTACAGACCGACGGTGCTCGCCTCGACGCCACCCGCGTTCACGCTCCTAATCTTTCTTCGCGCCTTTTTAACGCAAACTGCGAGGAGTCACGTGCAAGACGAGCCCGGAGAAGCGACGAATTTTCAACCTGGCGGACACCGACTGAGCTCTCGACCGGCAGGTAGGTGAGCCATCGCCCCTCCACCGGGCCTCACCACCACGGCCACTCACCATTCTCCATTCTCTTTTCCTTTGCTTCACTTGCCTTCGTCTCGTTCTTTCATCTTCCGTGCGGCGGGACTCACACTCGCCAGTCCTTCGGCCGCGCAGCCGGTCTGTTATTGTATCCGAACGTACGCAACGCAAATTGTGAACGTAATATTCTATTTGCTCGCGTTCACTAGAATAATTGTCGCTATAAATCTAGTTTTCAACCAATATCGCGATAAAGCCGAATAATACGGGAATATGTTTTTCTTAAAACAATTCCCGCGCGATATTGTATATTTTATTTTATTAAAATCTATCGTGTTCTTGACGGAAATGTTATGAAATAATCTATACACTCGAAGGGTAGGTAAACAGCAAAAATGCAAAGGCCGTATTGATTTAAAATGTATATTACACAAGTTTATTCGTTTGTTAAACATTTAATGCATTTCGATTACTGCACTGGTGTTATCTTCCTCTGGTACTTCCAGCTCAGGCTTCTTTGGAAGATACTCTTCGAGATCAATTTTAAGCATCTCGGGCGATGGTTCGCTCCCAATTTGAGCTCTGAAAAAATTTTAACACGCGATATTACGAAATTGCTAATAAGCTATTAAACGATACACGTAGGTATAAATGTTCACGTTAAATTAGTACCTTAGAATGAAGGGTTCTTCACGTTTTGGTTTCATTGTAAGGATATCCTTAATCAATGCAGAGAAATTTTCCTCCAATTGTTGTGTATCCATATTAAGCTAACGACAAAGCAATAAATTGAATTTAAAACGCGAGTTTCAAAGAGTTTCAAGGTATAACAAATGTTCTGTAAAGTACATTACGATCAGCTTAAATTTACCGTGCCAAAAACTACATCAATTTGACCATATTGCTTGTGATCCTCCATTGGGATTGCGCTATACTGAATTCCTTCCCTAAATTTTGTAACAAGACGATCCATCTGATTACCCAAATTACCTGAGACATTCGTGCCATTAACATTTGAGTGCAACATTGATAAAGAACAAAGATCAATAAGTGCAATTTCTCACCTGTTTTCACATTTGGAAATTTTCTTTTCAACAATCCCCTAATTAACAATAAATCAGGTAAAATGTCTGTATGCGCTACAATATAGTTGTACTCTTTGTAAGGGAAGTCTCCGCCCTATAATGAACAATGTGAAATAGCCTATGCAGAAACATACTTTATAATATCGAATGCAATCAAATACTTATTTAATCTTACTTGAATCTGTTTAATTAATTCGGTACCACCGGCGAAAGAAGCTCCAGCTTCTTTGGCAGCTTGAACACCGTCCGAACTTTTACAGAAAGCTAATATCGATCTCTCTTCAAAAGTTTGAAATGTATATGGTGTATCGATTAGTCTTGAAAATTTATCAAGCACTTTGGTTTTCTTCTCGCGCTATTATACAAATTACATAGAAAATATTTTCGCTCAGATAAGATCTGTAATTTAACACTTTCCTTGCCGGCGGCTTCGATCGGTGTCTTTTTAACAAATATCACGAATTGCTTTTAAATTTATCCTTTACGTTATTATAAATAAAATGTATCCTTCATGATGGTATAACACATATTTATCAGTTGTGTTAGTATAAATAAACGGTATATAAATCTTAATACATAGAGCAGAAAGTTTATATGTTTGTGTTTGTCTGCTGCCTAAAAACTTTCGAACAGTAAACTTTTGGATCACGAAATGTGTCTCGGCTCATTATGCCTGGCCAATCCAGATGAATGTGACTCTTTATACAAAAAAGAAAAACTAAAAATAAATTTGTTTTCAAAATCAGAATTTTGAGAAACCGAGTAGAGAAGTTAGTATATAAATAAAGAGACTCCTATCGAGGTCGGTGGCAGCCAGCAACTGTTCGCACGCCGGCAGCAAAAACGTTAAATTAATAATTATATCATTGTTTTTACAGAACTACAAGATTATAATCTCTCACCTGCATGTCCAATTCAATGAGTGCCTTAACACGTGCGTCAGGTTTATTGTACATAGTTGGATGATGCGTTTCACGATGACATTCCAAAGCCTCTTTGAAAGCATAAATTGGCTGTTGATGATTTTGTACTATCCACACATTGTCGATTGCTGGTTTTTTCCAATTATCCACTATTTGATGAAGTGGAGACACTTTTACTTGTGCTTTGGCCCTATTATAGATCCATAAAATCATTGAATAATTGTAGATCAATCAGTTTAACTTAATAATTTTATATTCTTACTTTTTAGCAGCTCTTAGATTGTGTGGAATAAATCCAACTTTCTCTACTACTAGTTTGACTTTCTTCTTTTTAGCCTTTTCTCTCGTGCCTTTTCTGGCTGCATAATCTCGTGCTTGTATAAATAAACAGGAATGTGCATTATATCCAGTGATGTGGTTATATGTTGAACGAAAACTGTTTAATAGCCATCCTGTAAATAGTAAATTAAAATTATTAAAAATAGCACGATACCTTACATTCGTCGAAACTTTCCATCGTTTCGCTTATGGATTCTTTATGATGTTACAACAGATATGAATAGTGAAGCCATTTAGAACTTTGTCATTTTATGGATATCTATATTTATCCCATTTGTAGAAACATCTGTGTTTTTCAATTAAAGGGAAGTTCGGAAATTCGAAAAATTCAAAAAAATTTTAAACTTTGCAGAAACGTACCTCGAGTGATGCTAATAACGTAATTATTTTTTAATTCGACAATAAAACGATCCCAAGAGTGAAAACACCTCCTCGAAAAAATGGGGAGTTTTCAGATTATCGTGAATATCTACGAAACTGTAAAAGTTATCAAAAAGAAGTTAAATTTAAAGTTCTATGGTTTTTTATGCCCTATAAAGTGACGATAAAGAATTTGCGAAAAAAATTATTTTTTTCCAAATTTATCCCCACCATCCTTTTTTTCGAAATCTTTTACGATTTCGCAGATATTCGCGATAATATGAAAACTCGCAATTTCCTTGGGAGGTGTTTTCACCCTTAGGACCGTTTTATTGCTGAATCAAAAAATAATTACGTTATTAGCATCACTTGAGCTACATTTCTCCAATGCTTCAGATTTTTTTCAATTTTCGAATTGTGGAACCTTCCTTGTAAAAATATTCAAGCACTACTACATTTGCAATTTTATTGGATTCATACAAGCATGAAAAAACCAAAATGTCTTTTAATACACCTGACATTCTACCATTATAAATGTTAATATTCTTGGTTTACAATGCATTATTTTCTTTGAAAAACACTCTGGTCTTGCGGCAAAGGAAATAAGAATAAACAAACTTATTTGACAGGCTGTACTTTTCATTTATAATACATGTAGATCTCAAATTTTATATTGGAAAATCAATTCTGTGGTTTAATGTAATTAATATAATACATTTCAAAATACTCAGAAAATGCCTTATTTCTCATTTGTTACTCATAAAAGATAATTGCATTTCCTGAACTGATAAACAATGTCAATTGAGACATTTATTGTTGAAATTTTGTTAAAAAAATATTTAGTTTCTTGAAAAACTATCTTGTCTTATAATTTAAATAGTATACACTAAACTGGGATAAACTTTATATTCATGAAAGGTTTCTCCTTTATTATTTCCAAATTAAAGAACGTAAGAGAACAATGTTTTCCACGGATCTAACAGTATAATATAAGAAATGTTACTATCAAAAGCTCCATTTGAGGTTATAAACACAATCTCTGCATTTATTTGCTGTGGTCTTATGACACCTTGTGTGACAAATAAAAACATTACTCTGAACACAGTTCTTTTACTACTGAAGCCAATAATTGTTTAAAAAATACGTAGATTTAAAAAATTCACCTGCCGACATGATCGCAGTTTCGTATAAAACAATTATGAACGGAGTATATAAATCGGGCGATAAAGTTACCAAATGTACGATCCTAGGGATATTGGAATTTTAAACGCAAGTCAACATTAAATCATTGAAACCAAAGCACATATTCCAATGGAAACACATACAACTTATAATACACATCATTTTTAATAAATATACATTCCAAAATACATATTTTATATTTTATGTAAGTGACCTAAATACTTTTCGCTGTAAAGTATATATAATGAATTATTTAAGGAGAAGAGAGGAGAGAGGTCATAGTGTCAACACCCGTGCGAAGAAGCAGGGTCTAGATTTAAATAAATTTAGAAATAATTGACCTTAAAATCCGCGCTTATGAAACAGCACTATTCAGACAATATGGCTAACGGAAGTAGACGTCATCAGTGCCAACTGCCAGCCAACTAGGCTCGACGAAGCTGCGATTCCTGTAGCTGGAAAAGCATTTTTTCTCCGTCTCTCGAATACTTCGTGTATTTTTTCGTGTTGGGTACGTTAATCCAGTGACGAAGTAACAGATTTTATGTAATTGTACCATGCGAACGCTTTTCTGACCCGCCTGCGATCGTGCATATTTCGGTGGCTGTGAACGAAAGATCGTAACACTGATATTAGCGGGCGAGATCTGGTGAGTCCGTCGTATTCCAATTGTAATCGTCTACCGATCATATGCTACATTTCATTCGTGCCCACTGTGTAACGAGCGGTGCTGATACCATGCTTCTTTAGAAATAAATATCTATCGTCATGAATTTCATTGCAGTATATTCTTCGCTGTAATTTATGCCTTCGAATGTACCGAGGGTATAGTAGGTTTACAAAACTCGTGTATATTACACGGTACAATTGCAGCATAAATTTGTCAACTTGTCATTGTTGCAGAGTCATTCAGTAGTTAGTGCATAGTGGACGAGACATCCATTCATATCTACAAATATGTTCATTTGGGACTGGTTTGCAGGAGTTTTGAATTACCTTGGTGGGTATAGGTCCTATGACTTTCGAAATATATATTTTTTATTTCTATGTATAAATAAATAAATAAATTCAGGCTATTCAAGTAGTCATGCGAATTACACTTGTTCGTTTTACCAAACAGCAAAATATGCAATTTTTGTAAGATTGCCTATGATTATTTGGTTTTATTTATTATTGCCGATTGCCACATTTTATATTATGCATGAATTTTGTTTGTTACTTTTAGGGTTATGGAAAAAGAGTGGTAAACTCCTGTTTCTTGGTTTAGACAATGCAGGCAAAACCACGTTACTTCACATGCTCAAAGATGATCGACTAGCTCAACATGTACCTACATTGCACCCAAGTAATTAATATTTGTAATAATACATTTCAACACTGTTTTCATGCATATTATTAATAATTGGCAGATGTTTCTTTATTAACGAATAAGATTTCATTTTAAACCTAGCCTTTTACATAGTCTTCACTTCTGACCAGTGAGCTGTTACCAACTTTAAGGAAAAATTACATTGAACCCATTATGTGGCAAATAATGTTTACTAAGGTCAGGATCAGATATAGTGTCTGGTGAGTTTCGTGAGGGGTATTTTCCCACCATACCGCTTACCTGCCTCGGTGCTCCTTTTCTCAATATTTTCTGACTTGCTCTTGTCATCTCACTCTTGTCTTCGCAGAATAAGAGTGAGCCAGAAGTGGCGGGGATAGTGCCAAGGTCCTGGTGTGTAGGCCAGAGTTCTTAGCGTAGAAATATATACATTGGAATAGGTGTGCATTAGGTTCGAAAAAATTCAGAAATTTTATTGGGCAGAACATTGATCCTTTCTCGATAACTTCATCTCATATTAGACTACGCATATCTTCGTAACACACACAACTATTACGCTAAGAATAAATAACAGCCACAAGGTTACGTTCAGGCAGAGCCAAGCAGCGTTTCCATTACCCCACCATGCCCTTCAGGAGCCTAGCAACTCCAAGTAACGAATCCACGATCGCCAGATGGTGGTGGCTGATTTCTCCTCTATTGCCGCTCACGAAAACGAACCAACTGGCCAATATATCTGATCCCGACCTTAATAGTTTTACAGTAAAGTAGAATAATTCTTACCCCGATATTGGAGTTTCAAATAATTATTGTAATGTAATAGTGATTTTGTAACTTTACAATACGAACGTGTTTGTTAGATTATTGATTATACTTAATGTTATTTATGTACTTTTATGGTTTAGCATCGGAAGAACTTTCCATTGGGAATATGAGGTTTACAACATTTGACCTTGGAGGGCATCCTCAAGGTAGAATTATTACGCCACTGCATGCTTGAATCTTAGCCCTGTTACGGACTTGCGACAAATTTCCGGCGACGAGGTCGCCGTCGACCATGAGGTTTTCAACACAGGTTTCTGATTTCTCGGCGAGTAAGTTGCCGGCTACTGGTGGCAAGTGCGTAACGGGCCTTAGACAATCTTTAGAATATTACATTTCTGAAAATGAATGATACTTTGTAGCACGGAGAGTTTGGAAAGACTATTTCCCCGCAGTCGATGCGATAGTATTTCTCGTGGATGCGAGTGACAGATTAAGATTACTAGAATCGAAAGCTGAATTTGACGCACTGCTGACTGACGAGCAACTCAGTGCTTGTCCGGTTTTAGTGCTAGGTAATAAAATTGATAAACCAGGTGCAGCGTCGGAGGATGAGCTCAGAAATTACTTCAACCTCTATGGTCAAACAACGGGAAAGGTAATTTTTCGAAATAAAATGCTACATTTTATGTATCATGGATAACTGACGTAATATGTACGAATTTTAGGGAAAGATTTCTCGCAGTGAGATCCCTGGTCGTCCACTGGAATTATTTATGTGCTCGGTGTTAAAGAGGCAGGGGTATGGTGAGGGCTTCCGCTGGCTCGCTCAGTATATCGACTGAATGCGTGTAATAATGTAAATGCTCCGATTCTCAGCAATTTATTACATTTCCTTTTCACTCAATCGTACTGGCTGCCAGTATCAGAGGTGTATTATCCTATATGTGAATTGTGCAGTAGGAAAGGAATACCAAGAAGCGAACTGCGGTACAGAACAGTGCAAACAAGAAAATATCTTAAAAACACGACGTAAATACGTGATAGGACTGATTAATTTCTTTCATTTTAATGCGTCCAGCCTACGACAACCTTCGACATGAAATTTTTTAATCCCATACAAGTTCTGTGGATTCCTACCGTTTTGCAAATCATATTATGGAAGTACTTGACATGCTGAAAAATGATATAAACAATTTTGATAAATAAAATAATAAACTATTTAAGAATTCCAAGTGTTTCATAAAGTTATTTTTTAAAATATCATTCTGCTTATTCCAAACGTTTTGCGTATAAGCAATAATTTACGATATTTCGAAAGAATACCTCGAGTATCAATGTTACTTTCTCTACTATTCTTTCATTGCAGATTTTTTTTCTATTTATTAATGAAAATTACTGTTGGCTTTATAGCAATAAGCAATATCAGTACGACTTTGGGATAACGTGAAAGTAAAAATACATTTCATTATAAAATTACTATAATGTATTTTGATAGTAAACATTTAGAATGTCAGTAACAAATTTTTGTAAATTAACATAAAAGTTAAATCAAACTTTCTCTAGTTATGTAGCAATTATTATGTAGATTTATTGTATAACTGTGTTTATATAGATAGGCTTGGTTTTAGAAAATTAACATCACAATTAATGTTTGGAGATCTTTTTATCCGTTAACACAATAATTGTAAGTACTTACGATATTTTACTCGCTATTTTGCATAAATAAAATATATTGTTTTATATTTAATATAAATTTCTATACATCGCGTTAATTCCTCGTTAACATCTCAACACCACTATGTTGCAACAGGAATAGATATCGAATGAAATTACAATGATATTAATAATGTTAAAATTTATTAAATGTAGTGAAAAAGTTTTAACAAGAATGTATTTAAAAAATTACATAAAATATACGTATACAAAGTTAATTTGATAATAAGAAATAAACATTAAAATCCGTTGACGGTATCAAAGTGGCAATTCTTTTTCATCTGGCAGCTTCGCGAATTGCTGATTTAAATAAGTATCGGTTACTTCGCTTAAGCTCCTTGGATTCCACATTGGCTTTTGATCTTTATCGATTAAAAGGGCTCTAACACCTATAAGAGATAAGAGTCTTTCTAGCAGTACTATATGTCCATAGTGTAAAGAATGAAATTAAATTGTCTTAAAAAGTGCTACACGATTATAAATAAATATATTTCAATAAAGTTTATACGGTAGTATCAGTACCTTCGCAAAAGTCGCTAGTTTTACTTAAAGCGGCACATGCTAATCTGTATTCCATCTTCAGACACTCTGCTAAACTAAGTGTACTTCCTCTCTGTATAGCATTCATAGTAATTTTTAGGGAAGTGGGAGACGCCTTCGATAACATCTCTATTGTTTTTTGGGCCCATTCTGTGTTATCTTCTTTTAATCTTCATTAGAATGTAACAATAAGTTAATATTACGAAACAGTACGTCTTCGTAATTCTATTAAATCTGCTGGTACAGTTAGTTTACCTTTCCATTATTTCTTCAACAGAGGATGCAGAGAAACATTTATCAATTTGATTCATGTACGAAGCTAAACAGAATTCTTGATCTAAATCTTTAGATTGATACTTGTTCAGGATTTCTTTGACGTCAGGTACTTCGGTCGTCAGTAAGTCTTGTTTTAAATCTGGCAGCTTCTCGGAGAGAACAAAGTGGGTTGCAATGCCAGCAAGTAGCACATCGATGCCTTTAGCATAACACAGAATTAAGCATATTTCACATGGAACTCCCAAAATGTCTTTTTACAGAATTTTTTTACACCTTTCAATCGATCTCCAGTTAGTCCAAGGTAAAGTCCTAATTTGCCGTTTAATCTAGGTAAAAAGTATGATCCACCGACATCGGGAAATAATCCTATTGCTGTTTCTGGCATGGCGAATACGGTTTTCTCTGTCGCAACTCTGTATTCACTATGAATGGATAGTCCAACTCCACCCCCCATAACTATACCATTTATTAGAGCCACGTACGGTATTTTGTATGTACCAATCAAATGATTTAAGCTGCATTAATCACGAAGAAGTTAATTACATAAATATACTCGCAAACGTACAGCATTGAACGTAGGAAAAAAAATTTCTCAACTAACACATATTCTTTTCTGAAAAATGCCTCGCCCACTAATTTATCATTGTTCTCTTTCAAGGCAAAGACAAGAGATTTAACATCTCCACCAGCGCAAAATGCCTTATCCCCTGTACCTTCTATTATTACTATTGCTTTGGACGATTCCCAATTCTTAAGGATGGGATATATTTTCTCAACCATTGACAAGTTTAAGGAATTTAGAGCTTTCGGACGATTTAGCGTTATAACACCTTTGTTCCCAGTCTTGTTAACAAACAAAGACATTAATCAACATTTTTATTTCATATATTTGTTAATATCGCTATCTCACGATGTACGAGTATACGTACATCTTTAATCAGGACTTCATTTTTTATATTTACTTGTGCTTCTTTCCCAGTTGCCATGCCACGACTAGGCACTGGAATTTCAATAGGTGGTTTAGCGTCTGGTTCAGGTGGAGATTGAGGGTGGGACTGAGGAAGGGTAGGTTCAACAATAGGACCTGAGGTTTGGAAACCACTGTATTGCTGATACTTAATTTATACGTACAATTTCCAACAAATTGTTATTGTTACGGCGTAGTTCTTTACTCTTAGTAATATAATTCAGGGAATAAATAATGTATTTGCGTAAAACCTGGTATTTCTACTACGGGGATTTGTGTAGGATACGGCGAAGTAGGGAATGGTGTTGATGGCATCGGTTCAGGTGGAAATATAATTGGCTTTGGAGTTGGATTATTAAATCTCAGTTCCGCGATCTTACCTCTACCATGACCTTGAGTCGATAAATATCTGAGCGCAGTAACTGAACTAGTACCTACGTAACTTAGCTTTAATGTACCATTTTTAATCTGACAAGAGAGAAAATGTTAACTTTAATTTGTTACATACAATTACTCATATGATACTTAACAGTAATAATTACCATCTTTGTGGTTGAATATTTGTGTCGTAATATTTTTATAAATTAATTCTGGACTGTATCAATATGATAAAGTATTAAAAAATCACTGGATATGGCAGAATCGCCTAGGTTATGAAATATTCCGAACTTAGTCTTCTAATGTTCTTATTGTTAGTGTTCAAATTTTGGGCACACGATATTATAACGAAAATCTGTAATTTCGAAATCACGCGGAGTATGACACAAGAAATGTAGAATATATCAATATTAAACTGATTCAGTTTAGATACATATTGAACTTTAAAGTACGATAAAAAATTTAATTAAATACGAGATGTTTAAATTAGATAATGCATATACAGAATGATAATTAACATGGCATATCTATATGCATATATGTACGTATTTAAAATTCCCCAACTTATTAAAATATAAAAGCTATATTTTTCAAACGTATAAATAGTTTTATGTATGCGACGTACCGAGCATTAAATTTGTACAAATATATAAAGTATAAAAATAAAACACGAAGAAATTTATGAGGTATCTCTATGTATTTTTAAATCTTAAAGAAATAAGACTTACTTTATACAGTAGTAATTTTACACGATAGATTAACGTATACTTTACTAAATTTGCAACTACTTTAATGCGGTTTCTTAATTTATAAAAACAAAATAAGTAATATTGTTTAAGCATTTTTGCAGATTACGTGAAATAATAATCATATTTTCGCGCCTAAATAACATGCGCTACAGTTCTGCAGCTACACGTGGTACCAACATATTCGTAGTTCTCGTAGCACTCGAACTATTTACTGTTTATTGAGTATCATTGAGTATTCTAACATTTTCAGACTATTCTACGATAATGGCCACTGCGATGTTTAACTATACTAATATAGTTAGTCGATGTGTAACAGACATAAAGAAGAGTAGTGTACATTATTACAGTCTCCACAAGGTTAAGAAAGTTTTCTCGAAGTATTTTCCGTCGAAGCAACCGGAACCTCCTTATAATCACATGTGTCAACTTGGCGACCCTGTCTTACGGACGAAAGCGACGCCAGTAGATACGAAAGTAATACAAACGCACGAATTTCAAAAGGTACTTTCCAATATTTCCGTGCCTTTGTAAATTTTCACGTTACATTCGATCTAAATTATTTTTAGACGCCATTTTAGATGCTTTTTGTGGTAAACGTTAATATTTTTACAAGGGCCTTTGTAAAATATACTCAGAAATAAATAATTCGGTGTTACAGGCACTTGGTCAGTTAGAGAGAGTAATGAAGAAGCATCAGTTGGTAGGAATATCAGCGCCACAAATCGGTCTTCCCTGGCAAGTGTGTGCTATAGAAGTGACGCAACAAAGTTTGAACAGTATCGATCCAGAAATCCAAAAACTCTGCGAAATGGAAATTGTTCCGTTAACGTACTTCATTAACCCGAAAATGGAAATAAAGAATCCAACAGAAGTCACGTTTGTTGAAATGTGCGGGAGTATTGCCGGTTTTAGGGCAGATGTACCGAGAGCAAAAGAAGTTGAAGTCAAAGCGCTTAATCGACTTGGAGAGGCATTTACCTGGTCGGCAAAAGGGTGGCCAGCTAGGATCATTCAGCACGAATTCGACCATCTGCAAGTAAGTTATTCTTATACCATCGTCTTATTTTACCATTTAAATTTGACATTTTAATAACACTGTTCATACAGAGTGTCTCAAAAGTATGAGATAAGCTAAAACGTGCACGTTTTTTATGTAAAAAAAAATCGAAGTTTCTTATTTTTCGTGTATAATTACGCGTTTGTTAGAATTTAAATAGCGCGCGCTAAAAGTTGGACTCCCAAATTTTAATTGTTTATATCTTGAAAAGGAACGAATTTAAAGGTGTACATAATTATACATGTTTCTATTCAGTTGATTTTGAAATATATACACGATTGTTTGTGAAAAATTGTTCATTATTTCAGGGCATAGTTTACATTGATAAAATGGATCGATCCACATTTGAGTGTTGCTTTTGGGAGGAGGTAAACTTAAATAGGGGAAAAATTACTCTAAAATATTATGTACAGTAATTATTACGATGTATTTAAATCGACATATATGTAATACAATAAAAGTGTTAATACCAATTATTCTTTTATTCAACTGCCCATAAGAAAATTTGAGAGCGATTTCGAAAATAGGGTATTTTTATTGATATATCTTTCAAGTTACAATTTTTACGATATATTACACTTAACTATAAGATACATGGACAGCTTTGTTAAAAAAAAAAAATGAAATAGGGGAATAGATTTTCTTTGAAGTACCAGTCAATAAATATTAGCTACAGAATTTTCATAAAACGCTTTTCGAAATCGACTTACAAGAATGCAGATTATTGCGGATTCCGTCGCGATTGTTTGTAAATGTATAGTAATTGTTCCAGTTCTTGTAGAATCATTGTAAGTTAGTCATGTTTTATAATTTATGATTAACTTTACGACGTTGATTTGAGTTAAATATTCAATTCATTTTTTGGGGGTAGTTGATCCCCATTTTACGAAAACTCAAATTAGGTAGTTAAATATACAAGAGGCAGAAATGGCGATTTTAATTTGCAGACAGTTTAAATCATACCATGTCAAGTTGGATATCATTTCTAAGATTTTTAAATTAGATTCGTGTACTTTATGCGTGTAGTGTTATCGCGTAGTTTTCGATTCTTATAATGTAGTTCAAAACAATAGCTGAAAATGAAATTTTTGATTGATTACTCTAATTTAAATGATTTATTCTGAAATTGAAATTTTATTAGGGGCGAGCCACCTAAAGATTTCAAATTAGGTTTAAAATATTCCTGAAAGTATATGTTCCACAGAATTGGTTGTCATTAGTTTATAATTTTTCACATAAGATTTATGCAAAGATATTTTTATCCCCAAGATATCATGGAATTATCTGATTTGTAGAAGAATATACTGTAGAATTTTGTCATAATAATGGCTTTTTAAAGATAAATAAGAGCCTCGTTAATTTCGCATGAACAGTATGAAATGTAGGTAAAAGAATTAAATAAATAAAATGAATGCTTGGTAGAACTGGCAATTAAGGATTAAAAATTGAAGGGCAACCATGATCCAAAGTTATCTTAAAACATTTTTTTATTGCAAAAGGTATTTTACTGATTTAAGTTCGTTAAATACCTAATGAATAGTCATATTTAAGATGGCTCACCCTATACGCGTGCATATGCTATAGTGTCTATGTCGAAATACTTCATACAAAAGAGATAGAAATATCACATTAAGTATTTATTTTGACATCATACGTATATCTTCCTGTCTCTATTTCATACAGTTTTTGTTTATATAGAAAGTATAATTAAGTCTTGCATCTGTACACGAACAAAAACGGTAGCTCTTTAGATTAATGTTCACATATTTTTGTACATTATTAAACAGTATTCTTATTTCTTATCTTATCAATAATTTTCATTACCCTTAAATAACGTAGTTATAACATCTATATGTACACGTAACTAGTGTGTTAAAAAGCGTTTGTTTTCCCACAGTATTTTTGCTCCGCATTATTGTTATAGCTGAAAATTTAAACTCATTTCGATGCCAAAGATATCACCTTCCTGGAATTTGTGTGTAACAGTACGATTAATTCCCTTCGAGTGGTTGAATTCCATAATTTAATATAAAAATGTTTTGATTTCGTACATTTTCTACTAGAATGTCAAATACATTTATGTATCATTTTTTTGTTACAGTGAAGTATAAATGAATTTTTTTGTTAGCAGATGAAATTGGTTTTCGCTTTTCAATGTTAAAATAAACTTAATTCATTTTTGGAAAAAAGATGAGATGTAAATATTTCTTTCTTTCTCTACTGAAGAATTAAATAAAAAAATCTTTAGTATGTATGATTTATATTAAAGATTGTCTAATATACAAACAGACTTTCCTTCGTTCATAGCCGAGAAATAAAGTCTAAAATTCTTGTTTTTTTTTTTAAATTTTCATGAAATCGGTAAAATATAATTTTTTCCAAATAACAAAATACAAATTTGATTTCTCAAGAACGTGGATTTTCAAGTAGGAAATATCTTCGTCTAGTAAAAGTTAGTATTTTTTGATAGACGCATTTATCACGGTTATTAATACACACGGTAAGAACACGAAGATTAATTAATTAAGCACTTTACGCTTCACAAACGATTAATACGTGTTAGTTAAGTCTCTATATCGTAGCGTACGTTTTCCGTAACAATTTCTCACAATTTCTCGATTTCTCGCCATTAAAAAAAGAAGTGCTATTTCATTAATTCGTCAGATCATTGGTCCGTTGTTTATACAATACGTAGGTCAACCGATGAATAGAAATACATGTTTCCTCGATAATAAATGCAAATTCATTTTCTAACAGTTTATGTCGCTTGATAACGCACAATTCATATTTCGAAGAAATTATAGTCGTCTTATCTGTTGTTATCACACCGTTTCGAAGCTCGAAGCAATATTTTATGATACACCAAAACGGGAATCTTAATTAGTATTTAGCGGACAGTTAATGTTCTGTGTCGAATAAAGCCAACAATACTTGAGCTTCTGTTCTGGTGAAAAACGGGCGTTGAGTAGCAAAGTAGGACCCACGCTCCCTTCCTCTCAACCTCTTGCGCCTGGCGACTCTTGAGGAAGACTGTTGCTTAGGTAGTGTAATTGTGTACGCTTATATCCAGGTATGTACTCGTTGTTGCTGAGGATTTTCCTCCTCCTGTCAAGACACATGGCCTCTAGCCTGCGAGGTTTTCCATTTTCTCCCTCGATGCTGAGCCAGAAACCGATCGTTTCCTCCCCTCGCTGATTGCAGGTACAAAGGTATTCGTGCCGTGCCTATTGAAATTAGAAATAGGGCTTGTTTGCATCGATACATCCATTCTCGTGTATCGACTTCTACTGCGTCCTAAGATACTCTAAGATGGAACAATTAACATAAGGAATGTGTATGGTAGTCAGTTATGTATATACGGGAGATCGGAGTTGGAATTATGAACGAAAAGTGTGTTTATGAATTCCTTCATCTGGTCTTAATGGCGCAGTGCCGACTTCTTTTATTAGCATTCCACTCGATATGTTTCACATTTTATTAAGACGAGGTAGAGTAATAGAAGCTTTGAAATAACTGGTAACACTTTTGTACAAAATTGTATTTTATTTTCTTAATAAGTTTCGTAGAATCTGCTGTGTTATAAATTGTATTATAGTATTAGTAATTTCCGTTGTATGTTACAAGGATCTATTTACTCCACCTCACTTTAGTCTTCTTCTACAGTCTATCTTTCTTATAAAATACGAAATAACTTCAAGCTCCCATATTTTAGTGATGAATCTTGAATAGCGTTTGGCGAAACGAGAACCAGGGCCTAAAATGCTTACACTGTCGCGTAGCAAACAATTTCATATTTCAACTAACTTCCATATAAAATTTATTACATGAGTTTTATTTATGCAACTGCCACGCGATTAAATGGCTTAGATAAAAATACAAGCTGCATAAATAACATATTTTACTCCACTTCACAATATCTTCCATCTAATGATATTTGTAAAAGAAAAGTATTACTAATTACGTATCTTTGTCAGAAGCGTATCATTAATCGTGCTGTTCGTTGAACACGTATTTTATCGTAATCGTATTTTAGGCCCCGAATGGTATTCCATTCGAATTGAAAGTGTAATGGATTTCTCTTGTTTATCCGAGACAAATTCGATTCTTTTCACTTGTTTTACGTGAAAGCAGAAAGAAAATCAAAACAGGCTTTTCCGTATTTTTTTTCGATTTGTCTTTTCCTCGTTTGCGGGGATCATTTTCGGTAACAATTCCCGCGAAAACGGCAAGAAACTGGTTTCGTTTCGTTTTTGATGTAATACTATGCCCCACGGTTCACGTCGGCATTGGTCTCACCAATGGCGACGTTCGCAGAGAGGGTGTGCAAATCTATGTACGAATTTCGCTCGTCCGTTCGGGTGCCGGCGTGCTCGAACCGTGACTCGCTCGTGGGTGTCGTGGACGATGTAGTGCAAGGACGTTCCGAGGTCGTGCAGGAGGACGTACCGTTCCGTGATATCCTGGCGTGCGACTGCGGACTTCCGGTGCAGCTATACCGAGACGTTAGAGCCTCTGATCGCGATAACGCAGGCTCTGCAGGAATTCTTACCCATGGGCACCAGGAAAAGAAGTGGGCGAATCCTCGCCGAAATCTGGGAAGTATAAAACATAGTGTGACTTCTTTTATGATTAATTAGACGACTCCAATTGACAAGGGAAGATTACATTGGCAGGGTGGTAATTTAGATAAACTTTTTCTTTCATTTTTGGTATGTTATTAAATCACATTGTATGTATTTTTGTACCAATGAACAATATTTATAAAGATATTTCATGATAAATGTTTAATAGAATTTAAGGGCAATTTGAAGAAAGGTCTATTTAGTACTTTATACAATTGTCGGTCATCAGAGAGTGTAGTATGATAGCTTAATAGGGCCACAAAGAAGCATTTTCATCTGTATTATATTTTTTATAGTCTGCTTTTATTTTGAATATATTTTTGTTGAAAATAATCAGTTTGTCAAATCAGTTTAAAGTAAAGGGTATAATATAGACAAGGTGTTGGAGAATTTATGAGGATAAAGAATTTACAATAATAAGAAACTTTGTCGAGTGAAAACGATCTGCAAAACAATCTTAATGTTGATTCAAATAATTTGTAAAAGTCACTTTTGTGCGAACAGAGATATAACTGCAAATGAAAGAATCTTAATATATAAAGCAGAAAGCTTTTATATGTTTGCGTGTCTCAGCTCATTATGCCCGACTAATCCAGATGAATGCAACTATTTTCACAAAACAACAAATTTTTTTTTATAAAATCAAAATCTAAATTTAGGGCGAATCCGAGTAGTAAGGCTAGTTTAATATAAATTGAGAGTTCTTCAACATGTGGGTAATTTAACGATATGAACATTTCAAGTTTATCTTTTACAGAAAAACAAAATAATAATCTGTCTTGACAGAAAATTATCTCATTTCAACTCTATCAAAGTATATTGATTGATTGACATTAGCTGCACTAAAATTTTTCGATCCTTTTCTTAAAGTATCTTACTGTAATACATTATTGTAGCAACCGTTTAATGATGATTTTATATTACTCTTCAAAACAGTTTAACAATGAAAAAAAATGTTTACTGTAAATTGTGATTCTTGTAAATGAAGAATTTTTCAGCTCAATCGTGTTTTAACCCGACACCGGCACGAGGAAATTCGCAGGAAATTGCGTTTATATAAAAGATTGTGAATTCTACGTTTTGCAGGAAATCGCACTTTTGATGGGGAATACTGTGGTACACTTGTCGAATGAAATACGAGTAAAGTTTTATTGGAAAATGGAATAGTACGAGTTATGTTTTGTGCTGCGCGTGTATTTCCGATATTGTACGTACATATGTTAGCGACGAGTACCGTTGATCTATTGCGACAAAATTGTTCGAAACAGGTGGTCGTGCTATTTCTGTTATTTGGTATGACTCGATGACACTGGTTTATAGTAAATAGTGATGCCTGTACATGACGTGTAAATAGATTCCATTAAATGGCCATTTCGAAATCAATCGCCTAGCACTCGTTTCAATCATTTTTCTCCAAAAACTTTAGAGAATCGATCAATATTACGTGGTTTTGTTTCTAACGATTTGTTTCTAACGGTAAAACTTACCGTAATTCAAGCTCCTACGTATAGGTCTATTTTTTATGTGCGTACAAAATTAGAAATGATTAGATATACATAATTATATTAGCTTTTACGAAATCTGTTTTAGTTATTAACTACCCTGTTAAATAATTTGTTTGCAAAATTTAGCAAAGCATAGCAATATGTGTATTCGGTACGATAAAAGACGAAGTTTGGAGTTGTTTGGTTGTTGTTTTGTTTCGTTGACAAAAATCAATAGGAGTGTTTTAAAATAATAGGATAAGTCCTTTACAAGTCCTTTATACCAAAAAAGTCCAAGACTTCTTTGTCATTTTGTAATCTGAATCTTCGTTCTTAGGACACGAGTAATTAAAGTTTGGAAGTTCGACTTTCAGCGCAGTGTTTTTAAAGGGTAGGTCGTCGGATACGATCCAGAATAATCCCTCCACGTCTAGGATATACATATTGTAGAGGTAGTGCTAATTTCTCTATATTCAAACACTATTATGTAAAAAATAGTTGGAAGCGCGAAAAAATTATATATACGGTAACTGTAGAAAATCGAATGCTCTTTTAATATTATTTGAACTAAATTTCGATAGGGCTTACCATTTTTGAGAAATTCTTTAAATCCAAACCATTGATGAATTCTAAACTTTAAGGCATGGTCGGCACCCTTTCCTGTTGTCCGATTGCAATAAATTTTTTCAGGGATTAGTTTTTTTTGTGAAATGGAACCATACTAGGGGGTGAGAGTAAAATAAATCGAATATTGATAAATAAGGGTCACCCTAATATCTATATATATAGAAAATGTAACGAAACATGTTCAGAAACATGGAAAAATAGGCAAATACAAAAGTACAGTATTTGAACGTAAGACCAGAATTTCAACTTATGTGTTTGCTTCTCTGGCTGAAAGGAGAGCAAGTTAGAAAATGCGTGTATTTATAGTAACACGCGAATCCTATCACAGTTTCCCTCCGAAATCTTGTATATAAATGACCGAAACCTTTTACTTGAATACCTGTCACTGACCCCCCCACCATTCTCAACTACTTATCTCACAATTTTTGTGTATCCTGAATTTTGGAACAAGCATTACAACTATATTCCTTCAGAGTCGAACGCGGTGAGGCGCATTTCGACTGTGAGAGGAAGAATATTTCTTGCGATTTGTCGTTGCTGTATCAAAGTAAAAACCACAATTTGAATGAAAAATACTTTTTAGTTACTACAGTTGGAAGTAAGGACATCCTTCCTGACTGCATACCAGATTAAAATTGCAAAAGTAAAATAAGTGTGCAGCTTTGTTGTACGAGACATCGTCTAAACAAGTTTTAATTGTTTATATCTTGACAACGGAACGCGAGGGTGCAGAATAATGAGGGGCATTTTGATTTCTTTTTGCACAAAGATTTTGCATGTTGGTATATTCCCAGCTTTTTATCACGTTTCCCATAAATATTATTTTAAATAACAGTTTTCTGGTAACACGATCATAGAGTATGTTAAATACAACAAATTCTAGATCGAATAAATTTAGAATACATGAAATTGCAGGTAAAAATTAAAATGGATTGTTTTTAAATTGCAAAAAACCCCAGTAGTAATTATTTGATATAAAGTGTCATGTCATTGAAGTATGTTAGTTTCACGCCTTTTTGGGCGTTGCTTTTAAAGTAGCATCCACTATTACCCCGTGAAAACTTCTTTAAACTTCATTGACAAGTAGCAAAAGAAACTTTTTAGGAAGTCATCCTTTTTATGCGTGACTGCCCCCAAAAGTTCCTTGCAGTTTAATAATGCTGTAGCGACGGTAGCTATCGGTATTGCTGTTTCCCTTTCTTGCACCATGCATACAGAACTTTAGCTTTTACCCTGTTACATATCCCGTGTAATTTTCCTTTCCAATACTTATCTCGAAATCTCCAATACGCGTAAATGAATCGGAAAACTTCCTCGTGTACACTTTTTGTACATCTCTGTTAAGAGTACTCACGTGCTGTTTTAAAATATATTTTACCTGGAATTCATCCAGCAGTAGATTATGGGATTGTACATGCTGTTAGACATCGCGAGCCAGTAGATGCCTAGGAAAACTTCCTGGATGTACGGTTTGTTGGTGATCTCAGGGAGGTATGATGCTATGATGAAGTACACGTGAAAGGGTAACCAGCATACTGCGAATATTACTACCACCACGATCATCATTTTCACCACCTGAAACAAGTATGTCGCCAATTAATATCGTACACGTAGATTTCGAATGTTTCGTTCTGTTTTTAATTAAACGAAAGACATTGGAAATTTCACATATACAAGTAGATTGAGCATAGCGATTATTCGTCATTCGTTCGTTAATCCGAGTTAATTTTATTCGACACATGACGAATAATTTTTTTACCTTTTATTCGTTATTCGAAATTTTATTTAAATAAGAAAACTGCTCCTCTCTGCTTGTGGATTGCGACCCCCAAATAGGTCGCGAAGTGTTTTCTGGGGATTCGCTGCGGTTATTTTTATTCGACGATTTATAGCACTTATTTATTTTAATATGGTTGCATTGCCATATTTTATTAATGATGCAACATTGATCTTTCATAAATTAAAGGAAGGAAATATTTAACTTACCCTATATGGGAAGGGGGTTGCAGGTTATTTGAATATTATGAAAATAAATCGCGATTCAAAAAATGTTGGGAAACACTGATGTAGGTATCTACTTTCTCACCCAGCGTAGTAAGACTATAACCAACAAACTGTAGTTTAACGAATATTCCTCGTACATACAACTGTCTGCATCCGGAACAATGCAATTCTCCAAGCTAGATGGATTCCCTTTTCACGTCTATTGAATTATTCTCATTCAATCAGCATTCAATAAATAATCAATTAACAAATATTCAATTGTCTCTAGATAGAAACAAAATTGTATTGCAAAAGTAATGCAACAGTTTATATCTCTGTTAGAAGTCATTTTGTTTCTGCTAACTATTGAGCGTTCGAAATCATTCACCTTCTCGGAATATTTTAAAATTAATCTTTAAATTCGCTAAGTTTCGATTAATTCAAGAAAAGTTAATTATATAATAGTGTAATAAATCAATTTTGAATATCTCATTTAGGGCTTTAAGGAGTTAAATTATTCGTTATTAGTTTACACATCGACGTATATTTGCGAGTCACATTACCAATATCCCATTTCGAAGTAGGACTTCTTGGTAATTTAATGCAAGTAATTCATTCATAATATCTGTAACAAATAAAGACATCGATTTTATGTAAGGGGACAGATAGACAAGCAGAAGCATATTTCTTGATAGAAGAATTTTTGCCGGATTAATGGTTATACGCGGAACGTGAAAGTGATAAAGCGTTTCAATGTTGGGCGGGTGCACTTTAACGCTCTTGAAATGCTGAAATTCATGAATAAAATTATAGAATCGCAGAGGAAAGGAGATCTGATTTTTTATCTGACAGTAAAATGAATTCGAACGATGTTGAATTGAGAAGAAATTAAGCGTTGTAACCAGAGCTGTATGTTATTACATCTGATATCGCGAATATTCTCTACTTCCACTTTCATTCGACCTTTCCACTTTTTAATTTTACGGGTCTATTTTCATTCCTAATTAATGCTTGCCAGTTAACAGAATCACGAAAAGGATATACCTAAGTATATTAAAATGATGTTTTACAAGCTATCTGTGATTTTCGTAAATATTTAATATTTTTTATATAATTATAAGCCATCAGACTCGAATGCACTGTATTTTTATTAAATAAACCTTTATTTAAGGTTTCATTATAATTTTTTTGTTGGTTGCGAAATACTTCTCTTACGAGAAATGTGTTTCGAATTAAAGGGGAACTACTAACCAGCCAAACGATTTCGCGTGCAGCCGAGTTTATCGTTTGCCTCAATTCGCTCGGGAACTTTTACGTTTTTGTACAAGCACTTTCATACGTATATATATGCTGAAGATTGTTGTTAAAACTAAAGAAAGAGTAGTCAACTGAAATAAATTTTATACAGGAAGACTAAAATTTACAATGGTTATTATAAAAAGACGCAGTACAAGATTTTTACCACATATAAAGAATAGATATTTGTCGTACATATGATTTGTGTTTTTAGCAATAATATAGTGATAATAATGAAGTATTCTTAATGCTTGAAGTAGAAGCATTGCTGCAATGCTTGAAGCATTCTTAAAGTAGACTTAATGACTGTTAAATAATTATAGAACACTATTTGTTTATTTATTCATACACGCGGAGATTGTATTCAAATGAAGGCATAGATTTTGGCATAGATTCTTAATTGAATGTACTATTATAAGTATGTATATTATATTTGAATTTAAAATATTAAAAGCAATTACTTTAAACTTTATTTTCTAATCAGCATCCAGAACGAAAAATAACGAAACGAATTTATTCTTTGAAATTTGTGGCATGCATTTCGAATAAATCGATATTCTCTTTATTTATGAGTATTATTTCAACTGAAATACTGAAATGTAATTTCAAATTATTACTCCACTCGTCGATCAAAAATAAAATTTTCCTCCGGAAATACGTTAGCATTGGTTCTCTAATTCCGTATAATTGGCGATTTTCATTTTTCCACGCCCAGAACGGAAACTCGTTCAATTACTTCAATCTCACCGCAATGAAGACACGGACGAGCATTTCGTTAAACGTAGGATCGTTAAACAGTACCTCAGGACGAATAAAATTCCGAAATGAAACCACCGTCTCCGAGTTAAAGTCTCATGCCACGGAAATCTATTGTAACCTTCGTTCAACCGATGCCGAGTGCATTTCGACCCATCCAAAAGTAATCTTTCACATTATGTACTCATTAGTAGACTGTGGAAGTTTATCCAAGTATGCTATTCATTACGATAATTACGACCTTGCTATATCGTGGTCGTTACTATACTCGAACTAATTTGCAAGCAAGTGCTTTATATGCCAAAAACATGCAACTTATGCGAAGCATATACGGTGTACAAAATATGTACAATAAAAAAAATATATTCTTAAATCCCACTAATGACGAAATATATTTCTATCAAAGTCTCACTTGTTTCGGTCTTTACTAAAAAGATATATATTTGCATAAACTTACGCATTGTACTCATTAGCATCACTGTTTTAAGAAAATACGAATTTCAAGCTATAACAAGTTCCAAATTTACCGTTAAAGCTCATTCTGAGAATTGTACGAACAAAATCATATTATGGGTTAAAATGGACCCCCGCGTTCTCCCTCCAAGGGCCAGCCCTTTCTAAATATGCCCCCCCAAGCAGATAGAAATTTAAATAAACAATACGATCTGATTTTATTCAAGCTTATACAAACGGAGGAGCTTGTAATTCCTGTTGTTAAATAAATTAGTAGCGCTGAAATTGTTCTTCATTCGTACTTCAATGTCGCGTGTCTGATACGAGTACTACTGAACAAAAATATCGCTAGTCATTATATACATACGGTTTGCGAAGTCTATGTAATTGTATCATTGCGCCATTGTGCACCTGTGTACACGCTGCAGGATAAACGCATTGTCTCCTGACACCCCCGTATCGAAGCATTTAGCCTGGTCGCTGAGAAAATCTCAGCCACCCTTCCACACCCCCGCCCACCGTATTTATTCGTGTATAACTAGACTTCCGGGGCGCATTCGCGCTGCAGAAGGCCGTCGATGCCCTTGGGTCCTTTCTACGCTGATGCATGCAGTTTCTTGGTTCCCGCCTGTGGGGATTCTGGTCAGGGATTGCAAAACTGTTTGATAGTTTTGTTGGTGGATCGTTCGTTGCGGTATGCTGGCCTGGTAATAACATTCGAGGGCTCGAGTGGCTTTTGGAATTAACATCTGCTTGGGATAATCGAATTCGATTCATGAATTGGAATAGTCGTAGCTCATTCAGGGGCGCTATTATTCATATCGTATTGGTTGACCCTTCGTTAATACTCAGGGTACGAGCCACTCATAAGCTGATTTTCATGCTCTCTATCTTCTATATGCAAAATAAATACCTTTTTTCCAAAGCTGATTTACAAACTTTTTTTTTCTTAAGATATTATATCTGCACAATAATTCTGTAGATTTTTAGCTTCTAATATTGAAATTTGTAAAAGTTACAATTTTTTGAAGATTTTCTTCGTGTTTTATTGACGTATGGCAATCCAGAATTTTTTTTACAAAAACTGTGGGAAATTTTAATAAAAAAAATATTGGAATATATTCTAGAGACTTTGAAATTGACCCATGATTTTTTTCATAACGATTGAATTCTTTAGATGAGAATGGCAGTCGTTCAAAAATTGCTCTGGGCGTAGGCTAGCCAGGTATGTCAAAGTTCTTCGACAAAAGAGGTGTGTCAACGAAGTGTTAAGGGTACCAAGCGTCTGCCACTGTTACCTGTAATACGTTTTTACCGTGTTAACCCTCGACTGTAAAGAATGATGTAAATTGTAGCTATCGTTAGTCATAGTGTATTTAAATTTGCAATGTTTTCATGGTTTAACCATTTCGCTACGGATTTCGACTTTAGTCCATATATTAAGAATTGTACTCAGCAATGTTCTCCGAAACTATAAGCTGAGAATTGAAAACTTTTTTACTCGTTTAAAATTAACAATTTTTTAGAATCGTTCGAAAAATTCGATATGCAGCGAGAGGGTTAACTCTTGTCAGTGTGAGAGTTGTCTTCGGAAGGTCTTACTTTAAATTTAAGTAGTAGTGCGTAAGGAGGGTATACTTAAATTGAATGGATTGGAGGAAAATATAATAAATACACAGGTATGTTGACATTAAATTATAGTAAAATTTAAATAATGTCAAATATAAGTCGGTAACATATCTTTTATGTTCTTGCTATGGATTTCATGATTCGAGCAGTTGATTTCACAGAGATTTTCATTATTTACAACATATATTCTATTTAGATTACAATAGAGGCAGGAACGTTTGTATGGGTTCTTACAAGCGAGCTAAGAAATCTGCAAGGCTTCCGAGTTATCACGTACATTCTACGTGCGCGCTATGTTGTGGTGATAAAATTTCTATTATTCTCGGTACCTGCAAAGCCTTATGGCTTTCTTTATTTGCTAAGATATGGAGTAACGTGTTTTAAATTGTATACGCATCTAGAGTTACTGCTAATTTTCTGTTATTATTTGTTGTTAGATGTTGCACCTTTTCGTAACATAACGAGATACTTATTTCATTATATGTAATTACAGAAATGCAAATAGCATTTTGTTTAAAATTATTTTTATTTCAAAATACAGATAATTTCTTAAAAATACAAATAATAGCCATTTAATGAAAAATTACTCAGGAAGGTATGTGACGTGAAAAATTGTCTACCAAATTATTTTAACCGAAATAAAATCTACAAATGATCTGAGAGTTGGTAAAATTTTGAGAACAGGATTAGACATATGTTTTTAATTTATCATTAAACCTTGATATTTGATTATGAATGTTCAAAAGAATAGAGACACAGTCGCTAAAATTTCAAAATATTAATAAGTTTTATAAATTAAATTCGCCAAAGGTTATCAATCTAAAGATTTAGATACGTAGAGAAATATTATTTTCCAAAATTATCAGTACTCAACAATTATTATACACTTGCTCTTCATTCCACCCACTATTAATTATTCTTCATAAAGAATTTTAATTGGATCGTAGGCAAACCTCCCACTTCTTCCAAATCGTTAGTCTCCCTGAAGAGAGCCCGGAGTGACCAGTAGAGCATTGTGTCACTACGTACGTGACGAGATAGGCCAATGATTTCACATGTAGAGGAAAACGAAGGCTCTTTTACCGTTTAATCGAAATCCAATAGAACCACTTGGGCACGGGAGAGAATTGTAGAAGATTTCCTCGTATCCGTGCGCGGAATACTCTCTTAACCCTTTTTCCTGCTTTCATCTCTTGCGTTTAATTAAATGACCCGGCTGACTGGCGTCACTTATTCGTCTCATTAAAAAATTAGCTATCTATCACAGGAAATTTGTATCGTTACGCACACTTCCCTAATTTATATATTGAACGTACATAATTGGGGGAAATATTCTGGATTACATAGAACTTCCATCAACTTCAGTCTCCTCTGCACCAAATTGGAAGAAATATGAACATCAACTTTGAAATGATATTAATTCTACTGTAAGAACAGTACTTATAATTTTCTTCTTCAGTTTCATCATTTTTTTGATATGTAGTACTTTGCACTTCCATTCATCGTGTGATGAATGCATTCATTTCTTAAAGTCAATAACAGTAGATATATAAGGAGCGTTTTGGACCAATTTGTGGCGAGGGTGTGAAACGGGGCAGGGGGTACCGCACGATGGCGAGGGGGTTGGGGGTGGGAGGCATGTGCGCGCGCATGTTTCCATGTTATTAACATTTCCTTTAACTTATGATGAGTGCGATATAAATTTTTTCAGCGACTACTTAGTCGAAAGATAAGTTTACACGTATGAAGTACCTAATGTGTTAGGGCTAAAGTATCAGAAGTGAACCAACTTTCTAAGAAGGGGGAGGAAGTTGGCGGAGCTTATAATTGCGAGTTATAGGGTGGCTTAACGCTTAAACTGCCAACCGATGTTAGACGTATGCGAGTGAACACCATAATAACATTTTGCGTGTTTGTAGTTCGCGTATCGACGCCAAACTTGGGCATCTTTGCGACTTACGTTGAAAACTAATTGCGAGGTTGACTTTTTTCTTTTGGATGATATCCCTGCGATCAATATTGCATTATCTACTCATGTATCATTTACATTAATTTACAAGATCATTAAAAGAATTTCATATATCTTTGTATAGTAGAATCTTCATTATTTGAACTAATGTTTTAACAAAATGTTTAGACTTTCAATTTTTCTACGGATAATTAAAGGATTGCAATTTAGCACGACAAGAAATTATTTATTAAGTATATAAACTAGTTCTCAAAATAAAGTAAATCTATTGTACTATTTTTGAGCTGCTAAATTGTACTTACTATATGATACTACCGAAAGTAAGAATTTTTATAGAATTACTTCCCTTTTAATTTTGTGTTAGATTGAAACTGTTTCAACTATTATAACGGTTTGTTTGATTTACATTCTTTTTTTGTTTCGAACTAGGTTGTCAGAATAAGATACTTTGAAACGTGGGCATGCTATTTGGGTGGAATACTCTAATAGGTGAGATTTAGAAATCAATTCTGATTTGTGCCTTTCTGCTTTTCTCATATTACTCTTTTTTTTATTGATTTAAAATAACTTATACAGATGGAAAAGAATATATATATATATTAAAATAACGTTCCATGGCGATAATGTGTTAATTAACTAAATAACATTAAATAACATCTAAAAGTAACTGCAATCACTGCAGCCTTGTCTAAATATTATTAAATATATAGGGAGAATAAATTGATAAAATATTAATGCATAATTACCGAAAGTTAATAATCGTACAGCTAACCAAGAAAGAGAGTTTCTTTTAATTTTAATAAATGTCACTTGAAAGAAGTATATCTTTCACTATGCAGGATGGATGAAAATTTGCAGCAGTGAACATTAGATAATTGTACACTACCAACGATTCCGTAAAAGTAAAGAGGATTTCTGAAAGCTGTCCCTGTACAAGTCCATTTTTTCACAGAGGAATGTAACTATAATAAAAAGTTTCTTAGCAAGTTAAAGACTGAAACTTAAACCCTACAGTTTTTAACGTCTGACGAGGTACCTATCTGTTCATGCTCGAAACTCACCGTGGTATTTACAAATCCTTGGAGTTATAAATCATAAGAAGAGAAATTTGTGAAACGTGGATATTCTCTCTAAATAATAAAGCACTAGTGACAAGACAACTATACGAGTCCAAACTCGGTTAATTTATTAGCACATTTTTACCACTTTTAAGTACGATATATGAAGAACATTGGGTGATGTTTTCCGATTATCAATTTCTTCTGCATCAGCTTGTGTAGTAGTAAATGAGTTTTATGTATATGTATAGGTACTTCCATTCGAATTTTATTGATCTTTCGAAATAAACTTTATATCAATCGGAGCATACGATATTAAAAACTGAATTAAATTTTAAATCTTCGTTACTTCGAATTACTTTTTTTAATTAAAACTTAACCTGATTAGTTAAAATTGTTTTCCCTGCTCTGGACCAGAAAAATCAAGATGAATTTTGAATACCATAACATGAGATTGAAATGCGTTGAGGAGGGAGGTAAAATGTGGCCAGGAAAATTCTTCTCGTACTTAAACATATTTTTGTGTAAGCTATGAAAATGATTTTCTAGAAAATTTTGAAACTATTGTAGTTCGACAGTAATATTACATTTAATAAAAAGAGACTGAATATAATTGATAAATAATTGAAGAAGGTTGGGGTCATTACGTTTTCATGAGGAATTAGTAGTAAATGGAAATGGTTCTATTAACGCTTGCAGGAATATGAACGCATTCAACTATATTTCTTAAAAAAAAAATCAGAAGTTGTATATCATAAAACCATTTCATTGGCCTCGATAATGTGGTTGCAAAAATTGCTGGATCATCATAAATCATTAGACTAACATTGCCAATGAATTTATCGCAAATTAACATTTATGCGAAGGACCTGACAGATCCTCAAATTCTCACTTCAGTACTCCTCGGAGTAAACTTCGAACTCGACTTCAAAAACAGGATTAGGTTGTGCTAGAGGGATTACAGTATTAACACGATGACACTCCGTCTTCGGAGAATTATAGAGCTTAGAATGTTCTTCGTGTACATTATTCTCGCACTTGGTTTCGAAATGGGGAGTTTATCTAATGCGGACTTCGATATGATTCCAATCGACCAAACGTGTACTTTGATATGCAGGCAGGTGCGTAGCCAGAATTTCATTCAAGGAGGGGCAATATTTTATTCAGAGCGGTGGCAATAAATAGTGAAACCGAATTTTGAATTTATATACGGGGTTAGAAATCAATATAAGATTTATTTTCATTTTGTAATAAATTAATTTAATTTTGGATGAGCGACTAATTTATTACTTTTTTCCCGCCCCGGGAGGATGATTTTATTTCATTTTACATAAAAAAAAATAAGTCGAAGATAAAGAATATTCAAAATTGACTTTGAATATTCTTCGAATACGTGTGCCTTGGAATATGTACTTTACGTGTCATTTACAAATGGCATTAATATCATACGTAATGTTGATTCCTTATCAATATTATGTGCTATTATCTATGTTTGCTTAGAGCGGGTTTATAAAGCCTCAAATGAAAAAAATTTATTCTATATTTTCGACTTATGTTTTCACATAGAATCACCCCTCCTCTGTTGCGCCATCAATACTGGGGTACCCGGTTTGTATATTAGATCCAAGTCGACTAGATTTTTTTACGAGCATGCTAGGATATTTCGAAGGGTGAATTTACGATAAGGGCACCTGGAACGTCGTTACTTTCAGAGAACCCTGCGAAGAGAATTTTATGAATCAATCGATTTGAATTTGTGGTCAAACAAGAAATCTCTACTTTTTTTTAATTCATTTCCAATTGAATAAATATATATATATTTAGGTACGGTTAAAAAATTTCAAATTCCTCTGTAAATATTCTGTGGCCAAGAAAATGTAGGAAATAGCGATTTAGTTATTAAAACATTTGTTCACTGGGGAAGTTTTTTTTCTAAATAACGCATAAGTTTACGAAGGTGATACACAACAGTCTTTAAAATTTTCTTCTCTTGGCTTAAATTCCAATGCCACATCTAAAATTATAAATTATCAGAGCCGGTGTTGAATTCTCCTCAAGGTAATATAATAATATGAGCATCAATACACACAGGAATCTTCATCCCTTCGTTTTTGAAGCACTATTATATTCAATTTCATCTCAATTTCGTATTATAAAACAGGAAATGATTAATAAACTGAGAAACCTTTCCGGAATATATTACACACGTAATTATACGAAATACGTAAATACGAAATTAGTAGAAACATCTTCTTTACTTCGTATACCTATTAATAGCATACGATAATTAATAACGAAATATCGTTTGCTCGTGGTATCATATTCCAAAGATCTAACTGCAGGAAAATAATGTTTCAAACTTTGATTAAAAGCAAATATGCAATACGTCTTGTGTATATAAGTTTCCTCTACTGCCTCCTATTTTCCCTATATATTGTTTTCTAATACAATATTATTATATTTCATAATCGAAACAACGCTATTTTTCTTCATATTTGTGCATGTCCAAATATTATTCGTTACGAACGATAAAATGTGAAGGAGGAAATGGTTTAGAAACGAAATTATTTCGGCAGAAACGTTTTAAGCTGTAGGTCAATACGCAGTTATCGAGACCCCTAGGGGTATTTCCCGTGTTGCGAATGTTTTATCGTCTTCTAGCAGACGCAGCGCCGAAGGGTGTGAACGAAGATTGCGTAAAGTTAATTAATTGAAGTCGTTTGTATAGATTCCCTGCGGGTATCGGAAGTGCAAATGGTAACGGAAGTCTGCTATTTAACCTTCGCTGTCATTTTCAAACTGTAATGTATTTTAATTGAAGCAATTTTAAGGGCACTTGTACGCCAGCGCATTGCGAATTATTGCTAAATTTGCGGATTTCCCCGCCGCAGGGTTGAACTAAAGGTTAAAGCGATAGAAAGATAAAAATGTACGTGACATATTAACGAGTGCTTTTGCAATATTTTTAGTTTAAAAACTGCAGGTATAATTCTACAGTTATTTAAGTATTTTCAATTAGAACGTTATATAAAATTTCTTTCTGTGTGGAAGGTTGTAGGCTTATTTTTTGGAAAGTAGTCGAGGTTTACTATAGTGTGAGCTTTTAATTAATTTCTGTCGACAGTTAATTAATGTTTCTACTAAAATGCATGTCTTAGTGAATATACTACTTACCCTTCGTTTGCTTCGTATGCTTTCCAACTGTCCTGCTGTATTTTCACCGATACTTTGCGATCCCCACAATTTCAAACCGATTCTGGCATATGTAAATATCATCGATGCAATTGGTAAGAAGTATGTCAGTATCATGAAGATCACATTGTACCTGGAAACAGGGAATGCAGAAATTTATTAACTTGCAGTCAGAAAACAGTGGGCACAGTTATTAATAATTTTAATAGATACGAAATATGTACATCGATATCCCATTATTTTTCGTGCATTTAGGTATAAACGTTGTGGCACTATATTTGAATATTTTCTTGAATTAGTTCTGCATTTTTGTTCCCATGAAAAATATGGTAGAGTTTAGGACGATGTTCACGGTTTTGCAGCGATCCTTACGATACTTTAAAAACAATATATAATAAAGATATATCTCGCAGAGATATAGAGTATTTAGAAGCAAAGATTGGGTATATTATTATAGAAGCAATTGTTGAAAATATGGTCATAGTTATTCGAATAAAAGGCATCGAAATTTTTTAATTTTTCAATTCTTTGGTATCCGCGTTAATCGTTATCACAGATCAATATTATATTAACAAGGAAATACTGGTAACTCAGATAAGTATTAACTATTTCTGTAACCATTAAAAATCTAATCCCTCTTACGTTCACTTGTACGCAATTTTTCAACAATTGGAAAGGGAAGAGTGCTGTGATATTTTCAGAAACAAAATAATATTTTTAACAAATTTGTATGGCAAGTTTTTCAATTTTCTTTATATTATACATATTTCGTGAGATGTTTACATACAAAGAAAGCTTCTGAGTTTCATACAAGGGATGTTTCATCCCTAATAACACCCTCTTACGCAAAAGTAAAAATTGTTTTGTATTTGTATATATCAAATCCCTTTGCATACTACACAGTGAAATGAAATGAGGTAGCTAAAAAAAAGCTGATTATGGTTATTTCGTACGCACATATGAAACACATCTGAAAAAAAGAATTCTGTAAAAAGATCGTGTTCAGCGACAACAGCCAGTACAAAGAGTTGGTTTTAATTATTCCACGTATTCCATTAAACAGAATACCTTTCCTCTAAAAACGTCTCTTTTATAACGTGAAAAACGAACACATCATTTCAGTTGTTAACTATAGTGATTTCCTATGCGGAATCGAATTACATTAATATTAGAAACGACTACCTTCATAAGCGACGGTAATTATTAATAGAAAAGGGAATCGATAGGCTTACGTACAATATATCTAAAAGGGATGAACTGTACACATTGGGGTTGATGAACACTATTTGTACACTATCTTGTGTTCTAATTATCACTATTCACAAATCAGTGGGTTTATTAAGCTAGTAAATTCTTAGCGAGTAAGCGTGTAAAGTACGCTGTATTAATTCGAACAAGGATTTAAGAGCAACAGTAGGCCAGGCGTATTTCAGCGAAGAAACAACATGATTGCTTGTAAATCGGCTGAATATCCATCTAATGAACACAGAAAAGATTATTAAAACGGTGGCTTGTTAAACGACGATGGTACGGGACGGTGGAAACTGAGATGAGAAATATCCAGTGGTTTAATCAAAGCAGAGGAACGAGCAACATTCCAGACATTTGATCCAGTGCACTGTTAAATAAGATTCATTATTCTGCTCATTAGTTGTAACAATGGAAACGTGTAAAATGAAACGCGGGTGCCAATAACGGGACCCTATGATTAATGGCAATTATAATTTCGGGTAGTGGTTTAATGTAGGGCTTCATTTTGTGCAACTCGAATCATGTTGCAAACGTAATTGGAATTTTAAATGTCTCGGTCCCGTTGCTTCTACGAAAAGAACGAACCTGATTATATCGAGGGCCACGCGATTGTCTATTACATATTACTCAACATTTCTGCGTAATCCTATTTGAATGGATACCACGAAAGTTAGAGTATCTAGGTACTTACAAATAAATGATTACGTCGCATTTGGTAGTGTATGATAAATTCATGAAATACGTTGCAAGTTTCTTGGCTTACATCAGTGTTTATATTTTTTTTTTTAGAAATAGAGGCCGCTATTACAGTACGCGTCTTTTAGATAGGGTTGAGCTGGTTTAAAATCGTCTACAGAAGAAGTCACTTAACTTAACGACCTGAATTAGGTAATCGTAAAGTATTAGTTTTATAAAAATATATGTTAAAGGAAAATTGCGATGTATTGAGGGTGGCGCCGAATACAGCAGCTGGCTTATCGATGTCTTGCTTCAGTAACTATTGAAATGCGAATATGAATTCGATGTAATTTTGAATACTAAGTAAAAGAGTATTAAAAATAGGTATAGGGTAAAGTTGCCTAATATGAGACCCTAGCTTATCTCTGTTACAGAACTCATGAATGGCGTAGCGATGCTATTTCTTTCCTAACTAACCGTGTATTTGTTGCTTTGTCCAAGAATACATATCAAAACGTGTATCGAATTTAAATAAAAGTGTTCTTAGTTGAGAGTTGGGATTTTTTTTTAAAGAAATGGGTCTCATTTTAGACAACTTTACCTTACAACAAAATGTTAATAGTTACCGGAGTAAGGATTCATAAAGTTTTGATAAATTACTTCATGCAGTATGTTCAAAGCGTTCGTTATATGCTACAAAATAAGTGTGTTATAAAAATCACTTCATTTCCAATCAAGCCTGTTAAAAAACCCAATAACGTACCTAGATACCTACTATTTGATTCCATAATGTATGTATATATGTGATTTATGTTATTTTAAAGTTTTGTTTATTATAATTTTTTACTACATTTTTTAACTTTGTTTTTCGCTAAGAAAACTGTTTCGTGCTTACGGTTATTCATTTACTTTGACGACTATTTCATTTTCTACAAACCTTTTCAAAAGAAGTCCTGATACAACTCTAATTGTAAGCTTCTTCGGATGAAAGGAGCAAAATGTATTTGCAAAGGCGAAGAAAATATCGATTTCACTTCACGCAGTACTCGAAAGTAATAATGTAACTTGCTTCCACCCTCTCAAACACAGAATTACCTAAAGAAGTTTTAATCCTATTCGTATCGCCAAAAATACTGTTTTTAAAGGGGGATTCTTTTCTTAAAAACATTTGCATTTTGAGTTTCTTTGGAATGACGTGCATCGAGTTTTACTGTCTCAAAATGAAAAGAAATTGACCAACATTACTTTCATAATTTAACATTAAATTCATTTAAAGAACGAATGTACATTGCTGGACAAAATGGATAAAGTTTTATTTATAATTCTTTTATTCCATTGTATTGAAAATCGTATGGACTGTTATAATACGTATATCATACATGTGAGCGAATAGGAATTAAGTGAAGAAAGAGTTTAGGAGTGAAAACGTTCAGAACCACTTGAAGGATTTCGGTTCAAAGACTTTCATGACACAGTTGAAAGGATATCTATAGCTTTATGAGACGATTGAATGAGACCCTAAAGCACACTTTTATCAGTTCAGCCCTGTAATTAAAGGTAACGGCCCAGAACGCCACTGAGACTAGATATATTTAGAGCCATTAAATCGAGAAGTGGCAGGTCGTTTAACTACCTTTGAAAATGAGTAGGGGAAGCCTCATTAAAGGGTAAATTTTGCCTACTTTGTTGCCACTTAATATTTCAATCAAGGGTTCGATATTGTAGTACATCGACATGCAACTACATAATGTCTAGGTGAAATAATGGTTTATTGATAATGATCTGGTGTATTTTATTAAGGCACTGCTAAGAATTAGAAACGCTTGATAATTTATGGAAATCTTGATTGAAACTACAAGAATATAGGTACTTGTAAATATTAGGTATACTTAAAGTTAGTATCAGCAACAAGTTTTTACAATATTGAAGTTGAAACTGAAGTACGAAGGAAATAGTATAGGTATATATGTATGTGAAAATGAGACAAACGTACTACAAGTAAAAGTACATCCACGTTTGTCACAAATGCAAATGCAGCAAAGGGATAAAAACATTTTCTTCGTGGTAGTAGTAAAAAAGTCACTGGGTATCTAGAAACCGTCTGTTTAGTAGATAATTGAAGAAATAGGCAGTGATATTAACATAGCAAAATGAAAAATCTGCCTTTATATTGAGTAAGTATAGAAAATAAATTAATTATTGCTGGGTTACGTGATTTCACGAAACCAATATTGTCTTCTACGAGTATATTTATGGAAGGTAACTATTTGTGGGATAAAAAAGTTACGTCGATAATAAATCAGCTTTTCGAAAAATGAACGTAAAGTTCTCTTAATATCATCCGATTAAATCAGTGCCATTTATTAACGCTGGATTATTGTCAGTGCAATTTATCCTTCATTTTCTCGAACTCCGTTGCATTGTCTGCTTTAAAATGTTCTTCTTCTCTTTCATAAAGCGTTTGACGCCTCCGTGTTTCTGGTGATTTTTCTCTTTTATAACGAACAGCTGTTAAAATTCCTTTATATTCATCGCTGTTAGAATTGAATTAAATACAGTCCTGTGTCTACGGCATTTTCTGAATGAACCCTTTTCTAAAAGTTTCTTCTTGCTGCTTGTGACTTTACTTCAATAAGGATTTCACTGTCAAGTGAAACTAAGTACTGTTAGTATATTGTCAAATATAATCGTAGCAACTTGTTCTCCCAGGTTGCAATAATCATGGTCATTTTGTGAAGATGTAATACAAGCTATTCTATTCGAAGTGACATCTCCACAGAGACCTTTTCGAAATGCAATGTCAAGCTACGGTGCTACGGAACCATTTATGAACTGTCGAATTAACTATGTATTTACCTCGGGGATATGTTCTAGTAGTATGCAAATTTGCGTACCAAATCCATTAATGATGCCTCAGTTACAGAGTAAGCACGTGCAAAGTCAATGCTCGTGGCTACTCTGATTCTAAATTCTCTATTTTGTTGCGTTTCACTACTACACATTTCTTTCGAAGAAGTACAAATCACATTTAATCTATTTTTACTTCCAGATTTTTGAATATCTAAACATTTTTAATTTATTGATTTTAGTGTCCCTGAAAAAGAAACAAGTATTTGGTTTGGATTTTATAATACTAAAATATTCGATGTGAAATATTGCTTTTAGTTGTCAGGAACCATAAAATTGATGTTCCATTTCTCATCATCCTGTCAATGATTAATGTACGATAAAATTTATCGTTGATTATTATGTAGCAGAATTTATTGTAAATTACGCAATCATTTAATAACGAATTATTAATAATTAGGAGATGCCACGTAATTTAAAAATATACAATAAAGTACAGTCAGTCACAAAGCACTATATACACTTCACAAATTTGAAATATTGTGAAACATACGATAATTTCGGAAATTCGAATCTTTATATTCTCATGATAATAAATTGATGTATTGACTTCTGTGACTGACTATACTTCCATTTATATATCTCCCATATAAACCCAGCGTGTTTCATTCACTGTGATGTTCAGTATTCACCCTCAAAACCAGAAAAATAGAAGTCTGCCACTTCAGTGCACAATTTCCCAGCTGATGGACAAGTTACGTCATGAATAATGTTTTCGCTCACGTTTCCCATCGTGTTATTGAAGCACGAACATTTCAGTTACGTTTCGATCAGAATTTTTTTTGATTTTGGATGGACATTGACAGTAACGCGGACATTGACCCTTTCTACCGCGATAAAAATTTTACTCGTTTGGCGTACAGAGCGTAGATATAATTCTGAATGTACATAGTATATTTAATGGTAAATCTACTGGTTAATTGTCAGTTGTAAACCACGTATTTAGCTGACGAACGAAAGTAAGCATTTCCCTTCATAATTTTCCGGAAAACGACGTATCCGTCCGCCACTTTCATTCGTTTTATCGTATTGACTACTTGCGAAGCAACTTGTTGTTTACATCTTTGCTTCTCTCTAAACTTTACTGACAACTTCTGTGTTTTTACTATTCTCGGCACTAGCATTTCTAAGGATTTCAATTGACAGTACTCTGCATTTACTGCCAGCTTCTTGAGCAAGTTCTTCCTGACTTTGGGTTACAACTTTACGCAGGTATTACTCTAGTTATTTTAATCGGATTAAGTGCATTTCCTTTCAGTATGTTCTTGTTAACGCGATACGTCTGTATAAAGATCAGGTTTCTTAGGATCCAATAAGTGCGTGTTGTTATTAAATAACTTTAGTAGAAACTGTTGAAAATGTGGGCGTTAGGGTAATTTACACGCGGAATTCTAATTTCATAAATTTTTAGAAAATTGTTAGTTCAATGTCAAATCCAATATCGTGTATCTCTCGTCTATACCGACAAATATTTCTCTGCATAACGCATGGTATATATATGAGCATTTATTGTTAGTGTGTCAACGAGTATTTAGAGTATTTCCCCGCCTCGTTTTGAGTTAATTTTTGACACAAGTAATCGCCAAGGGCGTGAGGATTTCACTGTACCAGTTCAGCAAGCAATTTAGTTAACTAAATTAAGAATAACATGCACATGCATAATGAATGATTAAAGGCAGAAAGGGTTGACGATCTCGATGGCTTTATACAGAAATTCTACCACCACAATGAATATATTCAATTTTGAAAGAATTCATGTGTTGTATAAATTTATCAGAATATTAGTTTATAAAAATTTCGATTTTCCTCTGTATCTATGGATTAGACATTGCTTTGCATTCTATTTTCCTACAAAATACAGCTACATCATTAAATATTCAACATATTATAAATACAGTTCACAGAGAAATATGTTTTCATTCTGTTAATAAAGTTAGATACCACTAACCACTGCATAAAGTCAGCATAAAGGAAACACAGGGATTGCAATCATGTAATCCCAAAGGTGATGAGATGCACTCCCCATTTCGTTACAATTTGTATGAAATAATTACATTCTTTCGCTGTGAATTAGTGTGCTTGCATTCTAATTACGAAGATAAGCTCACAGGTATTCGTCGTAACTGAGACCATTATCGTCTCTGTTGGGGAAATCGCTGTAGCAGATCACTCGCACTTCTCCATTTGCGAAATTCTGCGTGTAGGTTGTGTAGAAAAGTAGCATTGGAAATGAGAGAATAGCTCCCACGACCCAAATGACAATCGCTACGCAGAGTGTGGCCCTTCTGCCCATACGAGGCCTCAGCGGGTTCACAATGGCCATGTATCTGTAATCAAATAAGCGTTGACTATTAAAATTCGAATTGCTCGATAGAAACTGTTTGGAAAGGTAATCTCGCGAAGGGTACAAAAGTAGAAGAAATTTATAAAATTAATTAACCTGTTACATTTGTCTATGAGAAGTCGTCTCTAGCTGGACAATGATAAATAACAAAAAGAAAAACAAGTTAACTCAGTTTATCTGTAGCAGGTATCTATGGATATTTTAATGTTATTTCTGAAACAAATGGAATGATGAAACAAAAGATAGAAGAATTCACTGATAAATAAATGAACAATTCACTGGTGAATATTTATTTTACTTTAGTAATCGTATGGGGAGTTCAGAAGCCAATCGGTGTAAATCCAACTTTCCCTGAAAATGAGTTACGTAGTTCAAAATCCTCTTTACTGTTAACACTTTTAGTTGATAAATCGATTAAGTCACCACTTTCATACGTAAGCAATAGATGACGGTATAGACAGAATTATTCAGAAGACAATCACTGTAAGCCACTTTAAAGTCGCGTCAGGTTTATGGTTTGTTCTTCGTTATTTAAAAACTAATTATACGGTGCTGTGTTACTTACACTATGAGTGAACGAAATGAAAATAATTTTGTGTAACGATAGGACTGCTGTGATACATGTAGGCAACATTTTGGACAGTTCAGAATGTCCTTTGCCAGATATGTCATGAGAGGTAGCAGTCAAAATTGTATGTCATTCCGCAAATGGCATCCACTCATCGCTTCCTGTATTACCGAAAGACTACTTTTGAAATATAAAATATAAAATTTCCTTAGATTTGAATAGTAATTGCAAAAGGGAAAGATTCTGTCGCTAAATGTAGCATTTAGACATTTTTAAATTAGTTAAAAGTAGCATAGAAATTTATAAACGGCTTCGTCATCTATACAATGTCATCGATGTATATGTAAAGCTATGGTAATGTTTAATAGAAAATTAAATCCCACAGCAGCTCGTATCGAGAGAATGCAAAAGCAATTTCCCACGGTTGCTCCATAAAAAGCAGACAGCAAGAAGCTAAAGAAAATTACCTGTCTATAGTGAGAGGGTTGGATTTCCGGAAACTTTACGTCTCCCAATGCTGCTAATACAATTTTCCAAAGCCACCCTTTTCCCCTTTCGAAAGACTTTAAGATTCATTTTACAGCAGAAGCTAAGACTCCATTCCTTTAAACCTGACCTGCGCAAGGTATCCTTATCTCTTTTCTGAGCCGTAAATATTTAAAATCTGAACTCATTTGGCACACGCTTAGTGCATCAAAGGATCATTCTCGAAAATTGAGATAAAAGTGAGAAAATGTTACGTACACAAATTACACCATTATCGATAGTATTAAAATTCGTTTCGCTCAGTGGCTTTAAGTACACGTCGCTGGGATGAGATTTTGCGCGTGGCAGGCTCCACCATAAATTCCGTATGCGATGATCACGTTGCATCGGGGTAATAAATCAGCTTGAAATCTGTCGAGCCTCTAGTTGAATGCAAGTGTGGCGATTGTTCCAGAATTTACCGAGCCATCCAGGAAATCAACTATGCTTTTTAAAATTCGTCGGAGATGGATGAGGGTCTAATAATTTTCTATCAAGATATACCACTTTAGAAAATAGTTTGTACCATCCTTTTGAAGGATATCACTGAAATCTTTATAGCCAAGAAGCACCTGTCGTATTCCTCTGTTAACGTGCTTCTCTCCAACCCGAAAAATGGGAATTGGCGCAGGAGGGGCATAAAGGCGCAGGATGATGGGCCAATAAAGTGGAGGAGATAGTCGTGAAATCTATTTCCTAATATCCAGGTGACCACTCCATTTTACTGGAGCACGCAAGTACAAATTCCACGTGCACTCCCCTTATCGAAAGATTTGTGCGCTTCTTAGATTTCATTCAACGGCCACTTACTACCTTATTGTCCAATTCTTTGGCTGTCGGTTCTCTCGAGCGTTACTTCAATCGTGAACTAGGCACCGGAGCACGTATGTTAAAAGACATTATTTAACGAGAAAGATATGACGAGAATGCGTCAGTGGCTTATTGTTAGTGCACAAATATTGTATAAAACAGACTTAAACCTGTAATGGTACATAAGATTCGGGGCCACTCAATCAACAAAAATATTATTTTTGACAAATCTATGAATTATATATAAATGTGATTTTTATACGGCATAAAGAAACAGTCTAGAACTATTTGTTGGATATAAAACCCCAAATTTCACCAAAAGTGGACATAGAATATTTGTGTGGACATAGAATTTTCTTCGTTGAGAAATTTGACGATACATCACTGATGAGTCACTCTATGCAAAATCGATCACATTTGCATTTAATGTCAGGGATTTTAATAAAATTCAAACATAATGTAGATCACGCGAAATTGGGGTGGAAGGGTTAAGTCATAACTTTTCTGGTTTCAAATTTGTTTAGAAGATACAAGCCGTCAGAGTAATTTATGTATATTTTATTATCGTGGTATCAGTCTACTTATTTGGAAACGAGTCAGAATAAATACAGGAGAAGAATTTTAGATGAATAATATTTTATGCCTTTATAAAATGAAGTTCCACTTGTACTAATTTAATATGAATGTGGAAGATTTATATAAATTCATTTTAATCAGGGGTGACATAGCAGTAATGGAATATTTTGGTCTGTCAAGGTAAAGTAGATAGGACGCGTATGCACTATACATACATGTACATATCATATCACGTGCAATTTATCTTCAGCTATAATTGTAATGCCATTTCTGTATGCTATTCGCCTGTACAGTATATAGACATTTAATGTCATTATAGCATCATATACCTTGATATGTATATCATATTCATCGGTGTACATTAATGTGACGTATGAATAATTAATTTGAATGGCAATTCAACTTCACCTGATATCTGAGAATTTTATGGACGTAAGAAAGTGTTGTTGTATTCTATTTAATACCAATAATTATTTGTATTTTCGAGATTTAAATTCTGTAAAGAACATTTTTCGATATTAATAATTTAAAGGCGTTTTCACGGAGCTGTAATAACTCTGCCCGGTGCAGCTCAGTGTACGGTAAGATGAATGATTCAATTCTATTCTATCTGTCGAGAACACACCTTCATCAAGCCCTGAACAAGTAAAATTAATTAATCGTGCACTTCACCAACGAGATTAACAACACTTTACCATCAGTCACTGTTGGACCATGTATTTTTAATCAATGAATATTTTAACATCAGGCTTTAACACGAGTAATTTATCACACGAGCATTTATTTATGCCACGCGTTCAGCAAAGCACCGAAATGTTTTACGATATACAAACCAATTCATTAAATTATATCGTTTTGGAGCAAGATTTGAAGCAAGGAAAATATTTGGTACAGATATGTGTATAAAAAATTTCATACAATTAGAAGGATATAACGTAAAATACTTCCGTGTAACTTTTGCTGCATAAAAATTACAGTGTTACACAAGGGCATTTAATATAATTTTTACCCTTTGAGCATGGTATATTAAGCGCGCTCTTTGCTCGAACGAACCTTTGAAACGTGATTTCCTTTCGCTTCGATCAACAGGCCAATCTTTCCAGGAGCTTCTCCTCCCTGTACCTTGCAACACATATAATCATGGAATTCAATTGAGAGTATATATATATACCGATTATTTCCTCTACGTGGTTTGCTATTTTTAATTTGTTAAAAATGCGTTGTTATATTTCGCAACCAATTGAAGTGGGTTCATCCTAAACGTCGCTGAAAAAATAAACATTTGAAACACATGGCGAATCATAATAAATAACGATCCCATCAACTAAAATCATGTCTCGTAAGACAATTTTAACGTTAGGTACTATCTAAATGCAGTGGAGAGATGCTTTATGCATTAGCTTACCATTTATTTTTCAATTGCAATTACAATATGCAATAATAATAATAATACTGTCCCCAAGTTTAGGGTATTATTAAACAATAAACGTTGAAAAGTATCCTTAAAACATTGGCATTACATCTGACAGTACCGAAAAAGGGAATAATCCCACCACCAGAAATACTGATTTAATTTCGAAAAAAATTCGTATGGAAATTGCTTGTTCAAGGATCAGAACATTTTTGTCGTTTATGTAATTTCGCTCATTAATATCTATTTGCTATTTATCGCTCCTTCTCTTCTGTCACGCCTGCATCACACGTGACACTGATACCGTACGATGACAGTTCACGAAAGTTTCAAGAACGACAGCTTCTCACAACTCATTGCCTCACACAGATAATATCTTGACCTGAAATTTCTGCAAACTGTCTGATGTCTTGTGGGCACAACCCCGCGAGAAACTGCATACACGCTGCCACTTACGGGCTAGATGCATGTCTTGTCCTAGAAACACGGTATCCGATCAATTCAGTCCAGTTGAATGTTTCTTAAAGCGGCGTCCTTGCTGCCTGATGCTGCCCGTCCTTTGTTCTACTTCCATTTTCATTCTGTGCTAATTTGGGCATCAATGCTCCACGAGTCTACGCGATCAAAGGGTCGAATTCTCTTGAACCTCTGATTTTACATATCACTGCTTCTTTGTTACAGATTTACCCTCGTCATCTTCTGGGCAAGCTTATTGATTCTTTCGCTGCATTATCGCTTCGTTGCAAGCATTTTATGCCCGTGGTAAATTGCTAGAATCAATACCTGTCAGGTCTTAAAATCGAATTCTTGTAGTACTCTATTTATCACTCTATGCGAGTGGCAATTTTTTAGTGATAGATCTATTGCATTCACGGTTAAACTGGATCAGTTATACGTAGTACCAAAACTAAATATTTTCGGTGGATTCTTGTTTATGGAGTACTTATGTGAGACAGAATTTCCCATACATGTACAAGGTGTGTAAAAAGTGATGGACACCGCTTTCAGGGTTGAATCTACACCTCTGGATTGGTGGAAATTTGTAAAAGAGCTTGCACAAAATTTTTGATACCATTGAAAATTAATGTTACTGTTCAACAATTTTTGGGTCGAAACCGTGCCTTTCGGGCACATGGTTTCTTTTGAACTCTTTTTCTTCTCATGGAGCAGAGCAAGTTGATGCTTAAAAGACTGTAACATTACTTTTGAATTTTATAAACAATTTTAATAAATTGTCGTTTAATAATTTACAGTTTCGTAACATTAACTATTTATATAGTTTCTCGTTTATTAGATATCTACGTAAGTAGGTTGCAATGTTGCCTCAAGCTCACTCAACGTTTTACTACTATACAATGTCTCCCAGAATAAGTAGGAAATATTTTAGAAGTAACTTCAGCACATCTAAATAATAAAAAAAGTTCATATGAAAATATGTCCTATTTGATTTTGTTTTCGAGTTATACGTGAAGTATAGGATTTATAGGACGCTACACGCTAGTAAAAATGAAGTATAGGCGAAGTTAACAATGTAAGAATTGACTGTGGTAATAAATAATAAATTCGAATCAATGCTATTTTATGAGTATCGTAGATTGCTTCAAGCTAGAATGGTGATTTAAAAAATGAGTTATTGCTGACTGTCCCAGGAGTACCTATACATATCCTATTGAGAGCTTGATTGTCGTGCAGGGAAAAACCAATCGAAGCGACTGGTAGTAGTCAATCAAGAGAGAATAATCGCTTATTCAACTGTAATTCTCGTTGTTTTCTTGTATCACGTCGATAAATCGCAAAGAAATTTGAACCGAGCGTCGCTTGCATATTCCGCTGCAAATTAATCATCATTTTTGCACTGTTTGTGGTTGTAAAAATGTCGTTGATGAGAAGGTGTACTATATTTACATTTGCCAAGTTGCTTCAGATTTTCGTAAAAATACATTCTTCGTTTCATTTTCATTTATCGAGGGATGATCGAGATGTTTTCGAGGTCCACCACGACTACTATTCGAATTTTTTGAAAGTACTGTTTCACGCCTGAGTGGTATATGACACGTAACTACCTTTTGCAATCGCACGGAAACTGGTTAGCTGTTATTGAAGAATTTAATGGCATTCCATTCGATGGAGTTTTGTAAAGGGTGAAGTACTGTGGAAATGGCGGTAAAAAAGATTTATGCGCAGCGCACGTATTAAAGGGGTGGTTATGAATGACTTGGAAGTACACAGTACTCTGTTACCGAGATATTTGATGTGCTCTGGAATCAGGAAGCTTGAAAAGTGTCTTAAAAGATTCACACTTCAGTAAAAGTCGTGTTATCAGATTGTAAGAAATTGCTCTATTCGAATAAGAAGAGTTCAAAATTATAGACTTTTGCGTTAAGAATTTCCACGATCTATGTACGTTAGTTTGATATAACACTTCATCACTTCATAATGTCGATGTTTTGTCTACAATTTGTGTTGCAGTTCATGTCCAAGTTTGAACTCTGGTTCGGTGTTTATTGGCGGTTTCGAATGGCTGTGACGAAACACTGTATTCTAGAAACAGACTACTAGTTGCAGAGTCAGATAAACTGTGAATCTCAAACCATTCCATTGATTGTCTTTTAGCTGTACAGTGTAATATATAGGGCTCGCCAAAGTCTATGTTTTATGCTTTGTGTTCGAAGTTCATTAGCATTAGCTTCAGCAAAAATTTTGTGTAGGTATAATAATATAACTCAGCAAGAGTCATACATATAGGTAACTCTTCATTCATCCATTTGTTATAAATGCTAGCTCATGTGGAGATCGTTTGAGAATGTTTTATCGAAAGATAATGGATGTACATAGATTAAGGGAGAATCCTATTTTATGGGTTAAAAACATAGAAAATTTTAGGATATTTTTAAGAAACTAGCATTTCGATTCATTCGAAATTTGTACCATGCACCCTTGCATCTTTTGCATCCTTGAAGAAGTTGTAGTTTTTTTTATTAATTTTTAATAATAAATATAGGACTTACGTATCACGCCGCGCAAAATTCGTCGTTCGCTGGTGTGCATGATATTTACCTTACCAGGTAACCAGAAACAGAAAAATGAAACGGCGTTTTACTTTGTACATATGTAGCTTCAATTTGATGAACCAGAATATCGCTAAATTCTATATTTTTTTATTACATAAGAAAATTGACACAAAATTGGTCTGCAAAAATTAAAGGTTCAGACGTTCCTGTTTGAAAACTCTTCGCACTGCTCAATAAATTTTTTTGTTTATTCCTGATTCATCAATTTCAAGCTTCGTATAAAATAAAACGACGTTTCATTTTTCTGGTTCAGATTTACTGGTAGATAAATATCATGCACACCAACGGAGGACGAATTTTGCGCGGCGTGATGGTCGATCATGTGTAACTACAATATTTATGGTAAAAAATTAATAAAAAAAAACTTGCAGCTTCTTCAAAGATGTATGAAAACATGGTCCAAAATTCAGATGAATCAAATCGCTGGATTCTTAAAAAAAAATCCGAAGTTTTGCTATGTTTTTAGCCTAAAGAATGGGATTCCCTCCTTAAACACGTTTAATTTGGGCGTGGCGCAAAAATATATTGTATGGGAGGATTGTTAGTGTGAGCCAGTGTCGAAGCTGGTTTGAGAAGTTAGATCAAGACAGGCAGTCGAAAATGTAACTGAAGAATTCTTTGGAAGGAAAATAAATGAATTTTATGAAATGAAAAAAAAAACCTGTAAAACAATGTGAAAGGAGTGTGAAAATTGAGAGAAATACAAGGTTCAACACAAAGTTATTTATTCTCACCTAACATATGTACCGAAAAAAGCATTGGCTATAGAATAACATAATACATTCACTAGTTGAATTGTTAATAATAGTTAATAGATGTAATAATGCCTCTGTTATAATTGACTTTCATATTCAAACTAAGGTTAAGATTCACGTGTTGATCTCTCTTGGCTACTGGAATGTTTTCTCGAATCGATCGTACCGGTAGCACCGGGGGTGGCATCGGAATTTTAATCGGTTCTCCAATTGTCGGGAAATAGCACCATAGGCATTTTGATTAAAATTCGCGTTGTGGTTTATGTTCGTGTTTGAATTTCGATTCGCGCGGCTCTTCATATTCTGTAGTTTATTTATGATCGAGTTGCACGAGGACAAAAATGTGCTGAACGATCGAACGCTGTGAAAGTATTGAAATAAATTCGTAAGATTTACTGAGAAATGGTTTCTGGAAATGCTTGGTCGAATATATTTATCATACGTCGTAATTACGTAGTAAATATACATAACTTAACTTAATTGTAGATGAAACTTTTAAAAGTAAAAGTAGAACTGTCTGGTGAACTATGGGTACGTGGATCGCACAGATCTACTCTACATGAACTGTAGATCCTATTTGACTGATGCAAGCATTTATTTAATACAAAAGCAAAATGAAGCTTCGCCTCATTTCTAAATTCTTTGTTTCCATTATCCGTTTAGAACAAAAATGTATATGATGAATAATTATAAATATACATTTTCCATTACACATATCATAGCTCATACCTTAATTCTTGTCATGATTACTCTTTGCATTCTAATTTCCAATCGCCGTAATTTCTGAAACTGATATCTACATCGCCACGGGTTGTTTATTCTCTGTATTATGTCACTACTCATCCTGTTGTAGTTACTATGAGTTCTGATTGTAAGTTGGAGTGTTGACGCAGAGGAGTTCAGGTCTTTAATTGAATTTCAGAGTTGTAATTGCCATTCCTTAATAGAAACATCAAGTTCAATGATTACGTTTTCTTCTTCAATTGTTCAACAAAATGATAATTTATTTATATATTAGCATAGGAAATGTAATATTCTACGTTTATTTTACTTGAATAAATATGTAATAATTTTATTTATTCTAATTTAATTTTTGGATTGTAATATGTTGCTGTGACCGTATAAGTGGCAAAAATAACAATAATGAATGGAGTGATATAAAATTCTATTTACTAATTAAAGAGTAAAGTAAAATAAGTATCGAGAAATACATATGTACAAATAGTATTAGTTTTTCCGAAAGCCCATGTTGATATATAAATAAATCGTGACTTGCTCGAAAAACACTTCGATTGGTTTCATTTTCCTCTTCGATATACACAAATAATTTGTGTGAAAATATCGTTCAACATTACCGTTATATTCCACCGATTTTGAACAATAATATCGGCGTATCGATTTCCGAGCGTCATCGACAAGTTCGTTCAGAGCAAAGATGATGTTTTGATTGACATTGCTTTCCACGTTATGCTTATTCAGGTTACACTTGACACTTTGGATCCCATGATGACCAGTCTGTCTCGGTGATTTATCTACTGTAAAGGCGAAACCGTCGGAACTCCTGCTTCCGGAAGAATGACTGACGTAAAGGGTGATTACGACAATGTTTGCTGTTAATCGATGCAGTAGCTCTTGAGAGCAATCTTGAGGACTACAGTGCCGGCAATGTTTCGCCATTCCTTCGTAAATTCTTAAGTAATTTCGCAATTTCTTTGTAGAGTCGCCATAGAAATAATTTTTCTAGGCTAGATCGATTATATTGATGTTGATTTGATATCATTTAGTAACAGTCTTTTTTATGCTGAGGATTTCAGAACAGGGGTAATAAATTTTAGCTAATTTCTGGGAAATCAATTTAAGTAAAAAACGTCATATTATAAGTCCTGTTTTACATACTTATGTAGTTGCAATGGCTCTATGTTTTTTAATTAATCTAAGCTCGTGAACTTCTTATCCAACACCCTAGCGTAGTATTTTAACATGTCAATTGGAGAAGACGAGTTAACTCGTTAGTTAAAAATTATTTTGCTGCGAACAAGACGAGTTAACTCGTTAGTTAGAATTTTTCCTACTCCGGACAAGATAATTTAACGAAACGTAAAATTTTACATTATCGTACGTTGCATGCAAAACATCATTTTAAACTGATATTCTTAATCTTTAACATATTATTGATTTTATTCAAATGTCTTTAATTCTTTAATACCCAAATAGCATCCAGAAATATGCAGAATCTTTGCAATTCTTATCGTAATTTTGTACGACTTCCTTTTCCATCGACTTCCTTCCTTTTCCTTCCTTAATCACGGTTATAGAGCTTATAATAGTTGTGATTGACACTAACTTCCCGAATCGTCGCGATTTGATTGCCCTATTCTTACCAGCTGTTAGTCTCTTCTGAACTTTCATCGCTATTACAATTTGAATCTGTGTAATTACGCCCTATCTACCGGGGAATCTCCGCGGAAACGTTACCCCGAACGGTCGAGAAAATTGAATTCCGCATCGTGGTCTGCTCTCAATAAATGAAAGTTAGGTGATCAATAATAGGTAATTCTGTCAGATTGGATTCTTTCGTTAAAATTCTTCCCAGCAGTATTCTTTTGTCTGCTCCTTCTATTTACCTCTGAAAACGATGTGGCCAACTCGGGGATACGTAAGTCATTTGTGTCTCATTATTTTAGTAGCATGTATTTATTACAGGAATTTAAAACCGGTATGATTTTGATACCGGTATTCCGCTAATAAAGCTATACTTATTACCGAAAACTGAAATAAATACCGTTAAATATAGGTAAATATACCGGTATTTTACAACAGTAAAATAATACCGGTATTTTACGTTCCGGTAGAAGTCCCCGATTTATTATGAATCCCTATTTTCTCATTTCTTTCGATTAGCAAATAAAATACTAGGTTCTGTAAACTGTAAATAATTCGTTCCTAGCCAACTTTCTTATCGAATTCATGAAATAGACATGTGATAAATTTTGTACCTGCTGTATATTATAACAATAATACTGTACATATCAAATATGTATTTCAACCATAGAGAGGTTGTTTTTTCAAAACAATAAGCTGCGCATTCAGCCTTTCTTTAAAAGGGACACATGTTTTTAGCAGTGATTTATGGACTCGTGAGTTCGGGGTTGCCCCATACACTTGTGTCTGAGAAAGCGCATTCCTATTCTGGAAAATTTTAGCTAATCAATCAGGTTAACCGCGAAACCTAGGCTCTGATTCGTCAAGGTTAATTAATGTAATTAATTAATGTAATTAATTAACCTTGTAACTAATGAAATTTATAGACGGCCCCAAAGGGAACATTACATTGTTGAGTGTTAAATTGTTTTCTTTTCGTGTGCTTTAACTTTCCATCGAGTTTTCTTTCTCTCTTGTTGGTGTTCAAATATTTTTCTTTCATTATCATTCGTAATTAAACAAACTTTGTGCCCGTGGACTTCCATCTTTGGATAGGATCAGCAGTGAAGTTTCAATTCATGGGTGAGTGAATACCTATAATTACTTAATTCAGTATTTTTTTCAACATTCTCTCTTCTTCAAGGCAGAGAAAGCTAAGATTTTCCCTTTTGCTAGTAATTCTTACAATAAATTAGACACATGAAATTTGAACAAAAATTTAACATCTTAATTTGATTTAATTATTGAGAATTAAAATTCAGCATGTAAGAAAGACTAACTAAAGTCATTAGTTATAAACTAATTTGATTAATTCAGTCAAATTAATCTGTTTCCTTCGAATCTGTTCATATAATTTTTATAATTTTCCCGTGTTGTAATCGCATGGGTGTAATTACATTTTACCTTTCAGCACTTGAATCTCGAAAAATTTAGCCCAACTACTTGACTCGGCGTACTTCAACACCCTCGCGAGCCATTGTACGTGTCCTTGTCAAGTTTCGCGAACGGAAAAGTTATTTAGCGTTGCGGCGTGGCGGGTGTCGCGTCTTCTCAATGGTCTTTGCCCCGTTGAAACTCGATTTATCCGTGGAACAATTGCACAGAGGTTGCGTCCGGCCATCCACCATTCTCATGTGAGTCTAGTAAACGGTTGGCTGCACTTTAATGAGCTTCAAACGTACTTTACCAAGAGGCGATCTCCTTTCCGAGCAGACCGAAAGACCCAAGCAATTATTCAGTTGATCTCTCAACCGTTAATGCGATCTGTTAGCGGTTGCGCTATCTCGATAGAAACCGTTTTCCATTTTCCATGCGGATATGCATTACCGCAGGAACCAATTTCCATTTGTTATACTGTCGTCACGATCGCGTCGAACCTAGGGAACTGATTCGTTCCCCTTTTTCCTTCCACGATTTTCTTCTTCGTTTACTTATTCGCTGACTCATTCTCCACCCTTTGATACGCAACGCCTATAACTGCTGACTCAAGCCTTTCCTTTCCATTTTCACATTTTATTTTTCTGACAGAAAGTCTTCTTTTACCTAGGACTACTCTAAATGGGAATATTTCAAGCAGTATCGTGCAAATGTTACTTGATATGAGCGGGCATTCATCTGTTCTATCGCGATAAATGTAGAACGCTTCGCGTAGAACGTACTGATAGTATCTTCTGTGCAAACCCCTTGTAGGCTGATGATACATGGCTTGAATGTATTATGGGAAAAATCTGCTCCACTTCTGTAGATCGTGAATGCAGCTTTCTTGTGTCGTGCTTGGGACGTTTCGAATTGGGCTTTCTATCTTCGATTGAGTGTAACAATTCAGTTTTATGTGCATCACAACTGTTAACGTTATTGAAAGTTTGCTAAATGTCGCTGAAGTGATGCTAATCATGTAACTATTTTGTGATTCGGTAATAAAATGAACCTAAGAGTGAAAACACCCCCTCGAAAAAATTTCAGATTATCGTGAATATCTACGAAATTGTAAAAGATATTAAAAAGAAGTTAAATTCAATGTTGTATGGCTTCCGATATCCTACAATATGGCGATAAAGAATTGTCGAAAGAAAGGTTGGAGAGGATACATTTTGAAAGAGAAAAGGAAATGTTTTTCATAAATTCTTTATCGCCGCTTTATGGGACATAAAACCATAAAACCAAAAAACCAAGAAAGAATTAGAATACAAAAATAGTTACGTTATTAGTATCACTTGAGCTACATTTCTTCAAAGCTTGACATTTTTTTAAATTTTCAAATACCGTACTTCCCTCACTAGTTTATATTTACTAGATCTGTTTCGCATTATTCTATCACATTCTGTTATTGATTCAAGTTTTCACCCGCAGTTTCATAAAAGCCTGCATATCCATTTGTACGTGTTAGCGGTACGAGCGCGTAGTTGTAGGGAATTCTTTCACGATTGAAACGCAGATTCCTCACAATAGAAATTCCCCCGCCTGAGATTCTGTTGCGGCGACGATAACGCATATTATCATTTATCGGGCATGTCACAGGCAAGCGAGTACGATCTGCCATTCATGCTTTTCCCTTCAAGTCGCTCAAGCATAATTCTTCGATATATCGTAGCCACCAGGCTATCAGGGCATTCAAAATCATCGACCGATTTGGTGTTACCCGCCAAACGCGTTTCATCACGCCCGAGACAATACGTGCTCGCTCGGGAAATAGTGAAATAAATACGCCTGGCAAATAGTAAGCCAGTGAGTGACAGATGAAAATAAAAGAGGAAGACGGCATGTAAATAAATTGTGAAAGGAGAAGAGAAGTGTCGTGTCCCCAATTTTTACTCCGTCGCGAAAATGAATTCTGGATTTGTAACGGAAGTACTTTCCCGGTATCCATTAAAACTGTTAGCGGATGGAAGACGCGACGCGAGGTGAATTCTTATTACTTGGAAGTAGCGACTCGAGTATTCGCCTGCGCAGACGCTTTGAATAGTGGCAGATTAATGGTTTAGAAATTGCAATGCTTGTAGAGATTTAAATTGCACGGAAATATTGATTCTGAATTTCACTGACCTTTTATGTTTCAATTAAAGTTCTGCCCCAGGAACGATTCACAAACGTGTCTGAACGGGGCTGTACAATTATGAAAGTTTATTTAGCAGGAATCCTAATTGCGTGCGTAGAGTGATTTATGAGCGAGCGGACGCAAAATCTGCTTGTTTGGTTTTAAATATGTGAAAAAGTGTTTACCGTGGAAAACAAATTGGTTAGCAGAGTGTATGAAGACCGAGGAAAAATAGTGTTTTTTTTTAAAGCTATTTTCGTGCAAAGTAATTGAGGACATTAATATTTTTCAAATGGAGTTATGTGGCTTTTTGTTGTATAGAAGCAGAAGTTTAAAAAAAGTTCAACAATCTACAATAATATATGTATGAACCTAATTACTGGTGCATGATTTAAACTAAGATAAATGTTTGAAGCAACGTAAGTCTTAAATATTTAATTCAATTAATTTGGTAATAAAAGGCGATTTCATCACATGGTAGGTACTTTGTTTTAAAAAATTGTCTATGTATAAAAGGACACACGTTTTTACTTGAAAAACTAATGATGAACTGGCATGCAGAAATGAATCAGTTGAAGCAGATTTTAATTTCTATCTTGAGCATTATTTACTATAGTACTTTTCCTCCTGTTTTGAATCCTATATCTACATTTCTTCCTCTTGCTCTTCAGACCATACATATTACAGTAGAACACCATTTATCCGAACGAATCTTGTACCTGGTTTACCGAACATGTATTCGAACTCGAGTCCCGCGGCGTTCTACTTTATATGAACTCGTACCGTTGCACAGAATACCAACATATAAATGTTTCCTTGTACCCGATCAGTAAAACAAAAGACAGGACATTCGAATATAAGATGTAAGGGAGAATCAGTGGACCTCCCATATCCGAATGATCCAGTTATCTGAACCTCCAGTCCCCCGACATGTTCGGATAAACGGAGTTCTACTGTCTAAATAATTAACGTCCATCCAAGTAGTACAATAATATAATTTAATATTATTGTTTAGTATTATATATTTATTATTATATTTTTGTTATTGCATGTAGTGTATATAACATCATTATATTATTATTAGTATAATTTAGTATTATAATAATATAGTATAATAAAAATAATAACAAACTATATTTCTCCCACTTATTAATTTTCCAGTTCCAAGATAAAATCTGAAGAATTATTAAAATTAAAAATAGTAACATAAACACGACTTTTCGCTGTTCCAAGCATCCTGGGAAAAGGGTCTTAGTCAAAGACCCTTTACAATGGCTTCATATCACACTTATTTCACGCGAAAAATATTAAAAACGACGACATACTATATTTGCATTCGTTTATACATATGTATATCTACAAGGATAGCGCCATGAGAATTTCCTAGCATGCATCTGAAAATCCATTTCCCAGCCCCGGAGGAAACTAAAATTCCTTGTTTGAAATCGTGGTTTTCATCTCTTGTTTTGTGTCCGGTTTGGGAGTTATTTATTTGTCAGGGGTGGATTGCCAAGGTGGCATTTCCTTCTGTGTAGCTCGCGGGCATAGTGCCTTTCCCGTGCAGTTCCCATTTCGCAGCTTTCATCCCTTCGATCTTTTGCTGCGACTTATGAAAACGAGCGGGGTTGGTAAGGAAACTAGCGATTAACCTGAATTTAATCGGCTTTCAAATGAGTGGCTCCATTCTGAAGACGTCCAAGTTCCAAACCGCAAACGTTAATAGGTCAGACTTATGGAAACTTGATCTTTACATCTCTATTCTGAGGAGTAATCCATAAATATTTGCCCCATCGTAATTGAATCTATATATATGTACGTACGTTTAAAGTGTTCGTGTGTATTGTCGACGCTCGTAGAAAGGAACGAACTAAAATGAAAGTAAACGCACTTGAGCACGATAAGTAACATAATTATTCAATGCACAGGGTAATATTAATTCTGTTCGGTAGGTCACGTGAAGGTCATCTTGATCTTTTTAAATTCCAACGCACATTTACCTGTGTATTCTTAGTTTATTTCTTGATAAGTTAGGTAAAAATATACAGAGCAAACCATGCAAAGGTCACAATGAAATAATAGGAAGCATTCACTTGTTTTAACGAAGCAGCTGCAACGAATTTTTTAAATAATAATATTTTTAAATTTTCAATATTTTGTTCCGCAGTAAAGTAGCCCATTTATTGATGGTATATGTGTAATCCAATTTGAAATATTACGGTAGACGTGCCTACGGCATCGAGTATTGATCTATGCCTGACCACATACGAACCATTCTACTTGACCGTCTTGTTTGGTGTGATATTGACCAGGTATGATCACTTTCCTCGTCACTAATGAGTATTAACGTGAATATGTGAAAGCATATGTTGCTATTTATCAATATTACGATAACCTCGATTGGACCTACATACATATAGAAGAATTAACATGATTATACCCCTTTGGATATTTAACAATACGTAAAAAAAGAAGCAGAAATTATACGACTTGCTGAGTTTCAAAGATATTAACTTGTAATGCTTTTAATTCTAAATCTAATATTAGAAATGAAATTCGATCATAGTTTTGATATGAGAAATATTTATGGCACTTTTAATTATCGTATTGACCGCCTGCACCAGCTGTAAAGAACACGTGTAAACTTTTCACTGAACATTTATCATTTTTGGAATACGTGCAAAGATTTATTAGTCTACTAAATCAAAATCTGATAAATTTTCTGCAGCTAGTAAAAACGATGGCTGAATTATGCACTGCCTAGAAACGTAATTTACGATCGGCCATATTGCACTAATTTCTTTCTGAAAAATTTGTTGCTTGCCATTGAACTTGATGACTTATATTTTTCCAATACTCGATATTTTCCCCATTTCGTTGGCTTTCCTTTTATTTACGCGACCACTTCGCTCGCAATCTCGCTTACTGCAATTTTCTCTGAAAACAACAGTTCTACTCATTGCATACGAAATATTTTTCTCCTGACGAATTTTCCATTTTCGCATACGATTTTCCACGTGTCACGACAGTATTCGGATTATTTTTAATTATACTACATAATTCCAATCGTGTATGACTAGAAATTATCCAAACGAGGTGGGATTTATATTCATTTTTATTATAGGAGAATCGCGTCAATCCATTAGCGATACTTTCACGAAAATCTAATAGGGAATATATAGGGTGTTTCAGGTTTTTCCCGCCACACGGTGCCAGCATGTTCTACGAGTAAAAGTAAGAAAAAAAAATGTTTTATAAACAAGCCTCAGTTTTAGTACAAAGTTATAACAAAAATACGAAATAACAACCGACCAGTTTTCCGTCCAGTACAGCGTGGAAACAGATTGGCGGTTTTTATCTAATCTGTTTGCACATGCTGCGTTTACTAATTGAGGCCGTATCGAACACTGTGTCGAACGAAAATCCAATCCGTTGGCATTGTTACATAGTATTTTCGTTATATCTTTTTAATAAAGCATCTATGAGACTGTGTTTATATAACTTTTTTTTCTTGCTCTTGCTCGTAGAACATGCTGGCACAGTTTGGCAGAGAAACATTGGAACAGCTTGCATAATATCAATTACAATTTTCATTACTAGAAACGGAGGTTTGACTGCTGCTAACACGTAGGATCCCTGAGGCGACGGAGTATGTATGTGCAAAGCACACTCCCTGCTCGGTTTGTTTTCAAAGTAAGCATTCGGTGACTTTTGAACAGTACTTTCGAAACTTTATAGAAAAAATCGCCGCCAAAACCGTGCACAGGATGTGTAGTACTGGAAATATTGATTGCACCACTCCCACATTCACGTCCCATAGGTATCATACTGCAATCTTTATAATTACATAATTGATAATGTAGTGAGTATTTAAATTATTCTAACCAGGATATTGGGTACTGTATGCCTAGTCCGCAAACGCGCAAAAGTACTTTCCGGCAGTGGCGGATTTGTATATAGGGTAAGTGCGCTGGAGCCTAGAGCGGAAAATTTTGGGGGTGGCAAATTTTGAATGAAACAAATTGGAAAAGGTTGAAACACAGAGGCTTGGGACAACTTTAAAAACAACTCACTTTTCTCTTATCTAGCAAATTAGCAAGAACTCATATGTGAGTTGCCATGTGGAATTAATTTTAAAATTGTTGCAACTCTTTTAAACTAAAATATTCGGCGATATTTATAAATATAAAAATTATTTAAATAACCAATCCATTAAAAGTTACTTTAACTTTAGATTATTTGACGAACAAAGTTAATTCTTTTATTCGTCGAATAAAGTTAACCCGGGTGAACTTTATTCGCCACATGACGAATAATATTTTTAACTTTTATTCTCTATTCGAAATTTGATTTAAATAAGCCCATATCTGGACTAGGGGAGCCAAATCTCCAGATTCACCCTGCCTTTCGGATATACGTTAAATATTCGAGTGATGCAATAAATATTCCCAGTTCTATGAACACCTCAGCGTGAGAACACGTTGCCAACACTGTTTCAGTTGTCGCAAATAGCAACGGTCTGTATTAAACGCGACGCTTACCTGTCGATAGAAATGGCCATTAAAGTGAAGACGCTGGCGCATATAGTCAGCACCGCGACGAACTGGCAGATCTTGCAGTAGAGCGTGCCAAAAGGCCAGTGGCTGTTTAGCATGTAGATGTAATTAAATGTCACGTTGAGCGTGGACACCATTGCGTCCGCGATGCTCAGGTTCACCAAGAAGTAATTGGTGACAGTGCGCATCCTCTTGTGGGCCAGCACGATCCAGATCACTATGAGATTGCCACCGGTGGCGACGATTATCATACCGGCAAACAACAACGTCCAGATCATCTGCCTCCACCATGGCAGTATAAACTGATTCCGTAATTGCAAATCCGTGTCATTCGCGTTGCTGTAATAAGTGTAATTGTCCATCCAAAACGTGGTGTTCCATGGATCGGGCGTGGAGTTCGCGAAAACGTCGACGGCCTGCATTTCTTCGATCGACGCTTTAACGAACTGTTATTCAGGAATATATATCTCCCCACTTTTAACGTATTTTTAATATCAAGCAGATTTTACACATTTCTATCACGTCGAAGGTTTTAACGTGTTCTTTCGACTATGCATTATATCATTTCCTTTCCTCTATCTCGCTATTACACTCACTATATGGCACAAATGCATCCAGAAGGAAAATTTAAAAATATTACCATCTTGCCTAAACGTTTTTTATATTTAACCGTAAACACTGTTCTCAGGATTTGACAATTCACGGCTGGAATATCGACACTTTCCTAAATCACTGCTACGAATACGTTGACCTACGCTACTTGTAAAAGGTTACTTCCTTTAATTTTATAACTCATATTCGAGGAACAAATTTCTGGGGTTAATGGTTTCCGAGAAGATTTTTTACCCGTCACTGTAATCGAAGATCACTGTCACTCACATATCCGCAGGCTTTAATCACATCTCCCCTTCCATCGACTCGGTTGGAACGATCCTAGTTTGAGACAGTGGTTACGAAAACGCTTCATTAGCCTCGTGTCAGTACTACATGTAATGCAGTTGATGATGTTTGTCGCCCCGGTGTGCAGATTGTGCCCGGGCAGGAAGAGACGGCGGAAAACAGACAAGGTTAACTCGCTGACACTCGCCTCCACTTCCTCGCCTCTGCTATGCACGAACTCCTCTAACAGCTTTCTGTTTCCATAGGTCAGTCATCAGGGATGAACGAGGTTTATCCCGAATAGCGAAACACTCGATAGAATAATTCAGACTCCTACTGTTGCGATCGTTTTCCAGTTATCACGAAGAAGCTCTGGCCACTGAATAATTCCAATTAACCATCCTTTTCGACTTTTAAGCACACGTTTTTGTTTGCCTCTTTCTAAGCAACGCTGTTCTACGTCGACACTATTTCGGCAGCGAGCGCTGTTTACGATTACCCGTCCTGGAATGTTCCCCCTCTAATCCGACAATCTATCCACGTTTTCCTATCACGTTTTTCTGTAATGAAAGCTGCATCTTCCCCATTGTGTCCTGTCCCTTCCTCGATTCTGTATTCCATGGGTAATTACCTTGGAAAGCTCCGCCCCGTAGGCACAGTTAAAGAATTGTTTCCCAGAATTCTCGGTGAGCTACGACCGACTTTCTTCCCCAGATTCATCGGCAGGATCTCGACTTTTTACGAAGTTCGGCGCGTTTCAGGGTGTGCTTTTGTTCGTTTGGGAATGGACATGGAGGCTAATGACGGGGACAGGGGCGGGGGATGTTGCCGTGGCAGGCTTCTGCTCTCCCACTGCTTCAACTTCTTACACCATTTGCAGAGCCTTAGCTCGGCGCTAGCACTTCGTGCCCGTTTCCATTTCCTTGGCCCAGAATTATCTGTCTAGAATTTTAATGTGCATTCTTGCGCGCTTCCGCTCTCCCTCCACAGACGATCACCCCATGTGCGACTTTTTTCCTCCAGTCAAAGTAACGTGGCCCTGGAGGACTCGTTCCTGTTACGCCAGGCCTTCGAAAATTCTGCCTCGTGTTCCGCGCAGCTGCTTCGGACGATTTCGGTAGCTATCCATTGACTCGGAGACGCCGATAGTTGGAGGATCGAGGATCGGATATAAAGGGAAGTTGCCAGTAATTCGGGGATCACGTTGTGTTCCCCAGAAGATCTTGATCGGAGGTTGAGCATGCGAGGCTCCCTGAACTGCGTTCCATGAGAATGACTTCGCAGAGATCCTTCTCTTGCGTTCGTATCGCGGATGTCTGCAACTGTTTTCCGCCGTGCAACCGTAAGAGCATCTCAGCGATAGCGGGGCGCGAATGTGTTTCTGGTGTAAATCCCGCGTATCGGGTCCGAGAACAATTTCTATCGATGGTCGGGGCGCGCGAGATATCGTTCGAGTGCCACTTCCGTGAATGTTGGTACTTGGGGGGATTGGCAAGAAATTATTTTCATATATTCGTCATCTGGAACGGGGACAAGAATGCTTCTGTATGCAGCCACGGTCATTTCCTCGGTGCTTCCGACAATCCTCGCTGGAATCGACGCCCTAGAACTGTACAGGACACTTCCTCCTTTCGTTTCGCCGGACCAGATCCCACAGCATTTCGTCACGTTCGCAATTTCTTCGAGGACCCTCAGCGGCCCGTGGAGACGGCTAACTCTGGAACATAAATTACGACAAGGAGAGTGATTCTTTAAATTCGAATAAATTACAAGGCGGGCGTACCCTCCCCGATTTATTGCCGCGTGATTTCCTTGCTACGCGGATTTTGTGCGACATAGTTTTAAATCGGGGGATTCGAGGGAATTATGTTTTCGTGAAATTAGGTGCGAGTCGGTTTGATTTATTGGGTCGGTGCAAAAGTTCGTTCGCTTTATTGAACCAAACTCTTTGTTAACCCTTCGTGGTCACACGGGGTATCGCGCCTCAGGCCATATTTTTGCCAATATTGCTGCGAATTTTTAGATCTTAGTATTAATATTTAAAAATGTGAAACTTTAAATTCTGAAAATTTAACGTTTGGGTATTGTACAATTTGAATATGCGATGGTTATAGTAATAGAGATTCATGTAGAGTTATATTAAATCTGGACCTAATGTTTAAACAGTAGCTTGAATTGTCTGTGTCCAAAATGTTTTTGGATTTGTAGTATGTACTCGAATATACATAGAGTGAATCTGTAACTGTAATTTTTCTGTACCTAATTCTATAAAACATTCTAGTAAATAATAATAACCACTGCTGTATAATTATCGAATTAATTTGTAACTGACATTCAGACTCTGAGGTTTATTATTTAAGAAATTCTTAGAATAGTTCCAACAGATTTCAGTAATTCAAGTACAATCGTTCCAGTACATTCAAGATCAGTTTTCTAAAGTAATTTTACGTCTGAGCGGTACAGATGTCTCAAGTTTGAATATACGAATTCGAATCATCTAGTAATTCAGCGCCTAAAAGTCGAAATTCAGGAATTCAATTAATTCTGATTTTCGAACAAAGTGCCATGTATAGTTTTTAATTTTCCTCCAACGCTTTTGGAAGACTAAGGGTGTAGACGAGATGGGTGTACAGAAGACATTAGAACAGCGATTAGGGTATTTTGAGTTGGTTTACTAAATTTTGCATGTACATTGCGCAAACTCGCTGCGTGGAGCGTGCAGATTGCACATATGCAGGTATGCAATGTGAGAACGTTACATATGCCCGTTATTTGGCCAGCAATCTCTTCGTCTAACTCTGCCGTTCATGAGGATTTGCGATATGTCGTCGCTATATAGAGTTAGATTGGGAGTTAGTTTGGGAGCTCCAAATTTTCCAGGTCTAACTAAAATTCGAGAGAAATTAAAGTGTCAAAATAAAAGCCATAGAAATCCCTGATTTCAGAGTTTATGTTGTCATAAAATATGTGGTGGTCGGTAGAACGTAAATAGAAATGCTTCGCTAGGAAAAAGTAAAAAACGTAAATAAACTAAAAAAATAGAACACATGTTCAATTACGAGCTTTCAATTATGCAACAATTGACTTGGAAAATGTGTTTGCCTGGCACGTGTATAATTAAAATAGAGTTCAACCTGTTAACCGACGAAGACGAGTCAACTCGTTATTAGAAAATTTCTCCGCGTTAGGTCAGACATTTTGGTTCATGATGATAATTGAACAATTTCAGTGATATAAGGGTAACAAATAATATTTCTGGTGGGCGGGCAAACGTGTATAAGCCAGAATTATTAGTTTTGCAGGAAGACACTTAGAATATTTAAAGTGTTACGTAAGAGCACGTGTTAAATAAATTTTGCATGTGAAAGTTGATAACATACATGTTAAAAGAAACTTTTATTTTTATCTTGGATTCGCAAAAAAGAACAAATAGGAATCTGTTTAAGCTTTGTCCAAAATTTGACTTGTACTCGTTTACCTATCCATCAGAGATATATTAGGTCATGTTTCGCATTTTCTGTAGACAAAATAAAGTAATTCACCTGCGATAATTGTTTAATATACAATTTTAAATACACTAGGAATGTTTCTCGACGAAAAATGATTTATTTAGTTAACAGGTTGTTGGCTATCACGAATCACTATCATTACTATTATTTTATTATGATCCACTTGTAAATAAAAACTGTTTCTATTGCCTGTAGACAAGTACTTCTTATATAATGAACTTCTGTAATGATTATTAACAGTATGGTGCTGTCAAATTGCGTTTTTTACCAGTCAAATAAACATTTAATCGCGATATTTGTTCGTAAAGAGAATACCATTGCTTGACACGTTTGGTCTACAAATCTGGTCTCCACCTTCGCGTTGTGCTCCAGAGTGAATAATTCGTGTGACGAGATCCATTATTCAGTCACTTACAATTAGATACATCGGTCTGCCTTCCAGGGAACTGGACAATTGCGGTATATGCAAACATTGTTTATCGTTTCAACGTACTCCATGAATTATTATCACTGTGGATAATTGAGTGTTAACATGTTCGTATTGTACTCCCACTCTATAGAAGTCAGAAGACAGACAAGATTGTGGTTATTAGGCGAAGTATGTCAAACGTCAGGTGTTTAAACGACATTTTTTTTAGTTCGGTTATAATTGCATAAAATAATTAGAAGATTATGTTTCTCAACAATTTAAAATATAGGAATGTGGAATTTTTTCTATCCCAGTTCGTACTTTTATAGCATGTAGCTACTGAAGATTGTTAAATAGTATTGTAAGTCTGTTAAGTCTTCGCGAATGATGAAGATGCTGGTATAGAAGACCCTTTAATTTTCAGTTTTATTTAAATATACGAACCTCCAATTTTGGTATTTAATTTTACTTTCCTAGACGAAAATGAATTACCAGATTTTTAGTAAAAGAAACGAATCCTCATCGACATCTACTATTTGAAGTACGATTTGTGGAAAAATCATCAGTCAAAAGTTTGATTTCTAATTAAATCTCCTTCTAATCTGTCAAAAGTTAAAATCTTGTCAGATAAGTAACATTCAATTTCGTATAAAATTCCTCAATCTTATTTATAAATACCACAGACACACCAAGTTTCATCTCGGCAACGTATAAATATTCGTGAAACATAAAAAGATAATTTCAAGTTTAGCTGAAAGTTAAATGATTAAAAAGTTGTTGATTCTTTTTAATAAAAGGGTGCATCCTTATAATACCCACAAAAGTTAATGCGATTATAATCCAGGTCATTGAATTTTCATACCGCTTGTAGCAGATAAACGTTGTTAAGCTCTTTTACGCTTTAAACCGCTGAATAACGGAAGAAGTGACGTGAAAATGAATACAATTATTATTACTCTTAGGAAAGGTGTACGTTGTAGTGTATTAGAAATTTGCGTTCGGATAACTATTTAATAAGGAGTGTGGTACAAAGGAAAAAAATGATATAGGTATTAAAGATTCTTTGCATCATTAAAACAAAATTTGTGCATTCTTGTTCGAATATTCGTTGCCCAAAAAGGTACTTATGTACTATGTAGCACACGCCCTATCAAATATGAAATTTGTGTTCCTCAGTGTTTATTCTGATTCAACAATTCGCTTAAGGGGAGAACCTGATTTTTCACGCTGAAAACAGGTGATTTTCGCAAATTTTTTTAACGCAGAAACATAAAGTCGATCTTTCCAAAACTTAAGGGTATTTGAATATATATTTATACAATACAGAACAATTTTCAACTGAAAAATATCAACTACGTCGCGCCGAAATTCATTATTGCAATCTGCTTTTCGTATCACTTTTTACGTACGTGAACTTACTCGCAAACGTCGCAGCTCAAAGAACATTTGATCCACACACGATATTCGCTCGACGAATAAATTCAGCAGGTCTGATTTGTAGGAAATCAGGCGAACATAGCTTATAATATCAGCATAATATGCGTTATGACGATAGAGCAGTAATTACTCCGGATGCGCGTCATCATCTGGAATCCTGCCAGCCTGAAATTCGTCCTTTAAACCACCACGGGTTAAAGGGAACGGTATCACGTTGATTTCTGTTGCTCGTAATTACATGTCCCATCCCTCGAAACTGAAAATCTTCGTCGCATTCGCGTACACGGGAACTTGATCGATTAAAACTTATTTCTCCTTTCTGAGAGATCGCTTTAAAACGGAGCTCTCTTTGACACGGGTATTTTTGCTCTTCAACGAGCAAAAACCTATCCGTTTTAATGGAATCAAGCTTGAAAAGGGAGGTAGTCGCGTGGCCCCTTCCAAAGGCGACGATCGAAGCTGAAAAATGAAAAGTTTCGCGCGATGTCGAACGAAGTTACTGCGAAATAAAAATGGTTAAGAATCAAGGTAACGGTGACTGGCGTTGGAGCAATGGAGTTTGCTAGAGTGCTTTATTGTAAAGTATTGTATTTATTAAAAGTAGCTGCAATTGCGGCGGGACTTGAATACGCTGCCTTACAAAGATAATATTAAAAAATATTACATAAGGATGGGGAGGGGAGGGTGTTGGAATATAAGGGAGGGGTTCAGAAATTGGCAAAATTACCCTTACATAATTTAAGAACGGTCCCTAATTGAATATCACAATCTGCTTTTCGTATCACTTTTTATAGTCCTACCAAAAACCTATACTTTTACCGTGGCACGGGATGTGTTAACACATGAATCAACGAATATCTATTATCCTCGATCTATTTACTCGAAAATGTGCGACAGATAAAGTGTTGAAGTCAGTCGGTGAGCTATAGTCAGCGGTAGTTCCATGGATCTGAGGTTCCAGGAAAAACGTGTAGCCACAAAATTGAAGCGTCACATGCGGTGGAATTAAAGTGGCAGTAAAAACAGCTCCTGGGAAATGGCCAGTGCTCTATCAGTTGATCGCCAGCAGTGCGTACTCGACTGGATTAAGTTCTGTCAGACCGCATTGCAGTTTACATAGTTAGGAGGGGGAGGATAGTTGCGTTGTTTGAGAATTTCACATGGTGCACTATGGACTTTTTCATACACTGTGATATCTGGATAAATGTTGTGCACTTCAGTTGCGGAATGTTCATACGAGGGTCCTTCAAATTATTGGGACTACACAATATATTATTCCCGTAAACGTCGATTAATTCAGACGGAACTCGACGAATCAATTAAAATTTTACATATTAATTTACATATTAAATACATTTCATCAATTCAATTACCCTCCAATAATTAAATTAATCAAAATATCTTCAATAAATCAATTAAAATTTTAATATTCAATTAGTCTTAAATACATTTCATAAATTCAAATACCCTCCAATAATTTAGACGGAACTAGAATATTGACTTTGAGGGTTTCATTGACAGAAATTTCATGTCTTTATTATAGGTAAACTTTTTATTAATCATGTACCAGATCTTCTCACGAATGTCGAGGATAAATGAAGAGTCCATGTAGAAAACACAGTACCAGCCAAAATTAAAAAAAAAAATTATCGGACAATTTTCTGCTTGTCAATGGTAATACTATAGTATAGAATTTGATTTCTTAAAGTGTTTTCTACAAGGACCCCTCAAGTGTTGAATTTATGTTTGCAACTAATTGTAAATTTAATTTACTGAAGAAGTTACGTCTGTCTTAATTATTGGTCCTTAAGCAACGACGCAGAAGATATTGTATAGAAGAACAAAGTCGATTTCACAATTTCAACATTTTAATTTTTTATAAAAATTGCTGAGTGCTAGTAGCTAATATTCTAGAATCTGTTTATATCCATCGTTCTATACATTTTTAGTCTAGTTTTGTTTAAAAATCCTACGTCCCCACCATTAGAATAATTATAAGAAATATTATATCAAAATAACCAGTTGCGAGCCACAAAAGTGTCATTTCACTCTCAGAACTTAATTTTTAATTCCCCTTCAATTTTCAGCCATTGTTAACATATTTATGTTAATTTGATACTTTTACCAGGAAACTAAACGAAAATTAATAAATCTATAATACGCGCCCCCGAATCGTAACATTATTTATAATTAATGCCAGCATTCTGTATTTATTAGAAACACGGCTAAACGAATTATTCACCATGATTTCGAGTCGGTCATGGTCCCTGACAGATGCACTCGGAAAAAATATAATCCTGGTTTGAACGAGGGGAATTGGGTGGGTTCTTCTAACCGTGACCCCCTTGCTGCTTTCTTCGTGATTTCTCGCTATCTAGCATCTCTTCGGTTTTCCCTCTGCTTCTCAACCACACCCTCATTGTTTTTCCGTCTAGAACAGAGGTGAAATTTATTCCGGGCGTAGGTGGCTTGCGAGAGTTCGCCGGCTTCTCGAAAACGTTCCAGTGTGCTGCACACTCCCTTTTCTCGCGCGATACCAAACATCTAAGAACAGACCAAACAGCTCCTGAGCCATCTTAACTTTTGCATTCAAGCATTCGCGCACGTGCAATCTGCCTTTTAGCCTTGCCCTCGCGCCGAATTTTACACCCATCCCCCAAGTCATTTTGCAAGTTTAATTCCAGATATTATCTGGAACGCCCCTTGTGGACCACCCTTAATCTTCTTTGCAAGATTTATACGGCAGTTACTCGCGGCAAAGTATTTACGTAAATCAGGTCTCGTTTAAAATTGAAACGTACCTACTGTCAGCATTAGTGCTGCAAGTACCATTCGTACGTCGTTTTTCTTACCAAATATTTCAATTTTCAATTTTCGATGAATTTTAGGGAAGCCTGTAGTACTCGACGAAAATAGTAATATTCGACTTCAGAAGAAATACCTAAATGAAGTTTTAAGTTTGTATTGCTCTTTGCGCTGGATATATATTGACTTTGATTTTATTTCTTTATTTATTTATTTATGGAACCAGTTCATTAAGAACAAAAAATACGATGTAACGACTAAATAATTGCAATAAAACAACTAGTTATGTAATTAAAGAGACCACCAGATAAATATTTTATGAAAGTGCAGATTCGTTTTGTATGTTTGAGCTTTTAAATTTCAAAGGAAAATCAGTATTGTGTATTTCGTGCTAGAAAGTGAAAGTGAGTTGTATGCTTCAAGGGAGAAACAGGATATGAAAAATTGATTTCATATTCCATTACACGTTCTCCTTAATATCGTGTATTTTTTCTTTAATAGAATTAACTATTTCCATTACTATTAAACGATTATATTTAAATTCACTACTCTGCCTATTCGTTTGTATGTTTCAAATTTTGTAACTCAATTTTAACTCACTTCCATAAATCTAATCGACTTGAAACTTTGCAGCCGTACGTAGTTATGATGACAATACAGAATTTTGGGAAACTCACCCTTGAGGAGGTGAAAAATTGCATCAAGTACAATTTTAAATTATTTCCACAAACCCAATCGACTTGAAACTTCATAAAAGCAATTTTAATTTGTCGAGAAATTATTTTATTGTACTTTGTTAAAAATAAAAATTAATTGTTTGTTAAAAATTAATTGTAATTTGTGAATGTTCAGATATATCTAAATTTGGTGCTCATTATTTACAAATATTTGAGTGGAGAATTCAAAAGAAAAAGATTCGTTGCAATACACAAACACTAAAAAGTAAAAAATAAAAAATTAGAAATGATTTTATTTAACTTGATTCTTATATTACAATAATTTCGATGCTGAGTATTGCTACGATGCATAGATTTTATTAAAAGTCACATATGACCATCGAAATTATAGTACAAGAAAATAATTATTTTTTACTTTTTCGTCATTATTGATCAAGTTAAATAAAATGGTTTTAGTTAAAAAAAAAAAAATATTTTTTAATATATTTTTTACATACTTGTGTATACTCTACTGTTTTCTTGAGAGTTCATTGAATCTGGTCAGCAAAAAAGTTTCACAATAACGACGTTAATATGCAGTTATTTATATTACACATAGAGTATTATTCCATTGAAGACAGAAGTCAGAAATAGCGTACGATAATAATACAAAGCTGTTTCAGCAGTAGCAGTCATCAAAGTGTTTGTTGAATTGTTGAGTCTCTTTCACACCCAATATCTGTAGCCCTTGTGCACCCTTACGGGATTTCTCTCACCCCTTCTACCCCTTTTCAATCTCTTTTCTTTTTACTTGTTCGATATTCGCCTTCTTTATTGCTTCTAGACTAGCTTGTCGCCAGAGGAAACGGTATACTTCCTTTGAAGTACCCTCCAGACAACTCGGTTTAATAGGAATTCCTTGTTTGTAAAATTTATATCCCCTGATTAGTTGGATAGTTTATCTTCGCAATTCTATGTTTGACGATTTCGTACCTAATACATAGGTTTTGAGAACGATCGAAAATTCAATTTACGACAGCAATTATATGTAGAAATAAAATTATATAAACAACAATTTCACGGTTAATCTTGCAAGTGTAAAATTGTCTATGCTACTTATGCAACTACAAGAAAGCTATCTCACCCATTTGTTTGATAGATTAATAAATACAAATAAATTAGTATATTCTAAATTAGTCACTTTCAGTACAAAATTCGAATCTTGCACGGCGGAAGTATCAACTGCAAAGATACGTCGGTGAAAATAATTGTCTAAACGTATTACATACTTGAAAATAAAAATTGAGTATAGAACAGGATATTTTTGTACCGAATTTATATCTAGTGGATTATTGCACGAAAGTGGGAATTATTCGGTTGTAAGTTTCAGAAATGGATCGTGATAGATAAATTTTATCTATTGGCGAGATATCCCACGCAGGATAAACGACAGCTTCGACGTTTCATAAAGTATAAGATTGTATCTGTCGGTTCGCTTGCAGCGTACTAGCGATTTACAGACCCGTACCTACTTGCGTCTCTAGCAAAAATATCTATGCTGGTTGCAATGGGAGTGCTATAAATTTTTAGCAAACCCTCTATTCGAATTTGTACCTTCAATATATTGAAGTGCCTGAAGATATTTTATGGACGATGAGTAGTATGGAGTTCGTGATATTTGCACGACTGTTCCATTATTCTTGAGGACACTAACAAGATACACCACCTAGTTGGCAATCTCCGATTTTTATGAAACCTTGGACATGGATTGAGCATTAAAAAATATTTCACATATATTTTTATTATCAGCTAAAATCTGAGACTGTTTTAGCATTGATTTTTCTTCGATAAATCATTGATTATATACATTTGTTAATTGAGTCAAGTAAATAAAAGGTGTACGCTGGAAATTGTACACTATGATGTTGTAGTAATAAAAATAAAACATCTAAAAGTATAGTAATATATTATCTAAAATCGTAGGTATGTCTGCCTGCATTTTGTGTTAAATTTTCACTGTCCGTGAAATATGTAGTCGATAATAGCCAATGCAATCGCGTGGCATGACACCGAGGCTCCAATTTCAGCGTTATAGACGACGACAATTTAACAGTTTAACATATAAATTGAAATTAAGCTATGGAGAATCGGTATCAACCGCATGTAAAATGCGATTGATTGTCATCCATTATCCCTGCTGATTGTATTATCTGACATATTTCCTTTCTAATGCAATACTGCGTTCCAGAGAGGTGTTATACATAGTCAGTCACTAGAAACGGAGCACTTGAATATCTTTCACCAGGAATTAAAATATGTAAAGATGCACATAACATAATTTAGATGGGTATAAAGGACGAACTTGGAGAACACAATTTTTCCTCCAGGTCATTCTTTTTTACTTAGATAGTTTTCTACTTAGATTAGACAACTTTGTCAGCCTTATTAATGTTTCTTTTTCCGATGAAACTGTTTCTATACTTCTATCCTTTTTATATTACACTGCACAACAAAAAGAGTTGACTGATAATGTACCGTAATATGTTTTCGAAATTGCTTTGAGTTTAGACATTTATAATGTAGTAATAAATGCAGCATGACACAATCTTCTAATTAGTCTGGACCTTTCACATTTCAACGCTTGATCATTGAGATTTATAATGATCTGGTGATTCACCTTAAAGAAACTAGATATCACAACTGTTTTGATGTCGTGAAGTAAGGTACCTAGTTACATCATTTTTGTGAATTCTCCTATCAATCAATACTTACCTCCCTTCTTAAAGTAACATATTTCCTTCCCTTAAGTTGTCTAATATCTTCAGTAATGAAATTTAAAGTGGGAAATTTCGAAATATTTGAAGATTTCAAACTAAATTTTAAGTAGCCGTCTGCAACAAATAATCATAAGCATAGTAAATGAAATTTCTTGAATATTGTTAGCTGCTGAATTTGAAATTCCTGTATGTCTTTCATTATTGCTTACAAAATAATATATATTCTGCTATTTAGCTTCCAGCATAAGATAAAAATTATTGGTTTCGTGATTCCAGAAATATTTTACATCGTATAACATGTTTGAATGCACTGACGGTTTTCGCGTATCCTTCAACTGAAAAGTTAGCGACATCAAGAAAACATGGCGTTCGGAAAACTTCAGTGCAAAATATAAGTTGCAAGTACTTGTCAAACGAGTACCGTGTACATTTTCATGAACATTTTAACTACAGAATATGACTTTTATTTTATTTACTTCTTTAGCTAATTTTTGTTATTTATTATTCGTTTTGGAAAGTTGAGACAGGGGATTTTGCGAGTGTTTAGTGTGAATTTCAACGTCGGGACTAGTAGAGTGTCAGAGTAGCAAGTTAATGAAGTAGAAGCCATTTGTTGTCATAATTGCAGGAGGTGTCGTGGCCTATTATATGCACTGGTGCTAATGAAACATTATTACGTGTGATTTAGATGGCGATGCGTTGTAAAAAGCAAGTCGAGTGGTAGCCACATAATTCTAGAAAGTTTTTAACCCCAAACCAGTTACTTGCTTGGAAGATTATAAATATAAGATAACTATTTTTAACTAAACTGTACTAACAAGGAAACGTACTTAACCCGAAAATTCTGTTTTTAATGAAACTTCCCTACTGAATGTAGAGCATATTGGAGTATGCAAAGAGCACCTTGTTTTCCGCGGATATTCACTCTGAACGGCATAAAGTTATGGCGTTTTTTTTCTTTTTCTTTAATATAATTTTGTAAGGGTGCGAGATAGGACAAAACTTTAAGTATAAGAATTAAATTGTTCAATTTTATACTCTATTACGTTACCAAAAGAAAAATAAATGGAAAAATGCGATAACTTTAAGGGTTGATTTCACCCCTTCAGAGTGAATTTCCGCAGAAAAAATTGCTCCTTGCTTAGTCCAATATGCTCTACATTCACACGAAGTTTCATTAAAATCATAATTTTCAGGCCGGGAACGTTTCTTTGTAAGTTTACATAGTAAAATAGTAAAATATACATTCATTAAGGGATATGCTATTAATATACAGTGTATATACCACAGAGAAAGGTAGTGTTTCCGAGCGAGGTGATTGGGATTACAAACCGAAGTAAAAGAAATTCTAAAAACATGGTTTCAAACGTTAGTTACCTCTCATAGATATTGTAGAAGATAAATAACTAACTGGCTATGTGGGAATGTGTAACTAACGAAGTTCGAACTTCTCATCTATAAGGAATATATTATACTACCTTAAAGTACACAGAATTGCTCAGGTTATATATCTTTTTCCGGTGAATGGGTGGAGTTTTTTTAGATTTCTTAACGAGCACCTAACAGCTAAGAGGAACCTACCTACAAAATTTCATAATCATAAGATCAGTGGTTTTAGAGAAATTGTGATGAGTCAGTAAATGGTATCTGGATTTCATATATATAGATTAAAATTTGGAAGAAATAGAGGAAGGGGTTCGAATGCAAGGGGAGCCATTTAGAATAAGGCCTGCTCGACGTATGAAACGAAACTAATCAAATTGTTTAAACAATCTTCGTTATCGTTACAACACAGATGTATATAATCAGTCTACGTCTGATCAGCCCATCGGGGCAGTGTCATAAATTGGTGTCGTAGAGCGAGTTCCCAGACGAGCGTTCGGAATGTTATAAATAAATGGCAGCCGATCAGAGTACGAGCGTTAAATACGGTTAATGGCCGACGATAGACGAAACGGACGCATCGGTTGCATCCACGCTTGTGTATCTACACGTACGGTAATGCGAAACGGGACGCGACGGATGCGGCACGCGCTAACACGATTAACCTCGTCGTAATGGAGTACGCGAAGACTGTTGCCAGTTGCCAGAGCAGGGCCTGATCGTGTTATCAAGACGCTGTCAATACTTACAGGAGCAACTGAAGTGCAGCACAGGAGGCAATATTTCATTGGCAAGACATCACTCCTTCGCCCAACGGCCGTGTATGTCTGCACGGGACGTCCATGGTGTAGTTGATGCACCAACACGACTGCAGCTTCTATTTATATCTACTGATTCAATGGGTAACCCTGTATGAAGCGATAATATCGAAAAGGTGATTTCTTCTGAAAAGCTGCTCCCCTTTGCATCGATCTCTTTCAAATGTGCCACTTCTGCCGAGGAATCCAGTCTTGAAAATCCATGAAGCACGGACAGAAGGTGGGCTACACTATTGGAGCAAAGTGTCTTTCTCGTTTGGTTTGGAATAGTGAGAATATATTAGTTCAACGTTCCATGATTTTGCTAACCGCTGTATTTGCAAAATGCGAGTACTTATTCAAGTTTAAATCTAACTTAATAGTTTTAATTAATTAAGCTCAGTTTTACGTTTCATAGAATCTGGATGTAGAGTATAATTTTTTAAAATAGAAATTATCGAGAGTTCTGTTTGCAAAATACGGTAACGGCGCATTTACCATTGAGCACTATGCGCTGACGTCACTTGGAAAAGGGAGAAAGCATTCCAATTAATAAAATCATTAGCTAAGAGTAGGTGATGAAACACAAACATACAATTTTTCTTCTTTAATGATTCTGTAATCAATACAGATCTTCGCACCCCTAGAGCTTGGAACTTGTTTCCAAAGTTTTTTTACTCGAAGAGCATGTCCTCAAGGCGATAACTAGAGATCCCGGGGTCCCGATCTAAAATATCAGTGTTGATCGTGAGATCACGAAACAGACTCATTTGGGAACATTCTTTGAGCGTGACAAATCCACCTAGAATTAATGGGGATTCAAGGGCCCTGAGTGGGGGCATTAAAAATCAGTGTCCCTGTCAGACATACTGCAGTGTGCAAGTATTCATAGTGTAGTCTTCTTTCCCTTCCAATCTCAAGTCAAGGATCGTGGGAGTGATTTATTTCCTTCTCTTTTGTCGTCTAGCGAATCTATTTAGCTTCATTGGTTATTATATACCAAAGACCCAACGACGCAGACTTGTGAGACTTTTAGAGAATTCACTGAAACGGGGTTGCACCCTTGTCACAATATACGGCGAGGGATTGGGGTTGGATCTGTTTGTTGAATTCTTCTGTAGGTATTCGAAGATTCGAGTAGTGTTTGAATATTTATCGACTGAAATTTGAATTATGTTTTAATTAGGAATAGTTTAATATTCGAGCATATCCCTAATTGAATTTAATATTCCAGTACTGAAATATTCGTGAAATATTCGAATTTTGGTTTATTTGAATATTTTCAGGGCACTCTAAGTGTTGTCGCTCGTTGCAACAGTCAACATACCACGAATTAGAATGCAAAACCTATTAAAAAATGAGTTTTAACGAACAGCTGGCGGATAATAGGAGTGCAAAGTTTAATCGATTTATTAGCACGTTCCGTGCCACGTGCATCACTGGCGATGCACGATATCGACGAAAATGGAATGTTTCATTCAACACCCAAGCGTGTTTTTTCGTTACGGCGTCAAAAAATAAAGGAGAGGAAAAAAGATTCAGAAATAATGAAGAATTTTCTCATTTTTTATTATCCCACCAAAACTCTAAATGCCAGTTCCATTGGAAATTCTTACTGTGTACCAATTTTAAATGGTTCCCCCTGTTATTTGCGACATGAGTATGCTACCGTTGTCACTTCGACATTTAAGAAGCTATAATAAATTCTCTACACGAATATCAGAAAGCACCATTATTCTTTTCGGATGAAATAATTTCTTTCCTTGAAGAAACGAAGCGCGTGTTCGAAATCGTTTAGTCACTTAAACGTTGCTCAACTCGTGCGGAGCTCATTCATCCATCTTCTTTACCACGCCAACCTCGTCAACAGTTATCACGTGACGAATAATCGTTGGGTGACTAATATTCACCAGCCAAGTCTCTCTCGCGCAGTTTCACGCGGATTAGTTTCAAGATTTTGTTAAAACTTTCGTTGTTCGTAATTGTTTCGATGTAGCAATAATTTCATATAATTCCTAGAGAATGTAACCATCTACGTTTCAGAGTTTTCGAATTCCGTTTTTAAAGTTGCACTTCAAGGGAGAATGCGAGTCTTCGTTATAACTGCTGCGAAACAAATGTTTTTATCCAAGAAACTTCTTCCGAATAAAAAAAAAACATCGGGGGCGCGAGTGTTGGGCAAAGCACCCTGTACATTCCGTAACTTCATCTCTTCACTACCTACGTTTTCCTTTCATACCCATTTTGTCCTGACGTTGACGCGATATTTTTTTCAAACGTAATTATATTGTCGGCACGCTGTCGATACGCAAATCTTAGTCCCGGAAGAGTGCCTTTAATGTGCTTTAAAAGCACAAGGAAAAACGTGCCCTCGTTGGAAGACTTCAGATGCTGAAATTACGTTATCGCGATTCGTGGGATGCTGAACTTTCGTTCTAAAATCTTTTTCGGTCGAAAATGACGACGGCCTTTACTGAAAAATTAAACTCTTTTATCTTGAGTTCTATTATGTTCTGAAATAGCTGCGCGCGATCTTTTATATGATACAATTTCATTGAAGAGAAATCATAAGAATTTCGGTGGCAAAATTACATAGCAAATGCTACTCTGGAAAACTATTGTTATAATAATTCAAATATTTGTGTTTCTTTTGTTTAGCAAAGTATGCAGCATTTCTTTTTTAGATACTTTAGTCCAGGGCAATAAACGAAAAGAAAAATCCACCTTTGCTATCACCTTAAACTTATAAAGAGTGAACTAGAAAGTAATATAAATATTCTACGAGTAAAATTGTGGAGCCAGTTTTAAGTAAAATATGTTATATTGACGTAGGTTGATTTTTAATGCTTATCAAAATATGAATATCTTAATTCTTAATTTCTGCAACGGAATAAATGTTATTGCAATAAGCTAGGTTTCTCATTTTCAGTAAGAAACATATTAGAATTAAACTATCAAGAACCCTTTACACTTCGAAAAGTGTTATAGTTCTAGCATGTTCTTTGTAAGAATTAATAATACAAGTGAAACTAAATTAAGTAAACAAAGTTACAAAATAGCAATACGTTCATTGTAAGGTCCTTCGAAATTTTAGCGTAACTTACAGATTACAGATACACTTGGAGTACAGCATCATATACCGTTGGTTCCTCGAAGGCATGCCTAGAGTGCAAAGGGTTAATATTCAGTTTATAACAAAATCAGGCTCGTCGCGCCTCTCTCAGAGAAAACTTATGAAACGCAAAGTTACAATTTCATCTTCCCTTCGCTATTTAAAATCGTACCAACTACTCGTATGGGTTAATAGAGACACAGTAAATGCTACTTGAGCTTATAAACAATTGTATGTTTAATTGAATATACTTTAGATATTTTACGCGTTATGGAATTGATTTACTGTTCTTTAATTATCCTTTATGGTGGATTTAATTTTAAACAGTTAGTCAAATATTCTCTGAATTGGATAACAGTGTGGTCTACACTTAATTTTATCTTATTAAATAAACATTCGTTAGTGGCTGTTTTGCAACTACTTCCCGAGTATAAAATGTGGAATAAAACACCTTGGTAAATATGTTTCTCTCCTGCTTATTCCACTTCGTTTCGCGGTTAAAATGTAGGTACAATTTAACGCGCACATATCTCGCAATTATCACAATAAATAATTACACTTAGTGAACTTTATTTTTTCCAATTTTCGCTGTTTCGTGGAATGAATACGGCGTTGGTTTGGGTAATGACTACTTTTTTATCTTTCCTTCTTTATATTGAAATGAACGTTTACATCTCTGTACGTGCGTATTGGATTATTAGTTGCATACCGCAATCAGTGTTCAGATGGTTTATAATTCTTAGTTGTCTATATTTGGATCGACCGTGCCGCACTAACCCAAGATTAATGATTAATAGCTTTACTGTCGCTTGAGGCAAGCACCTCGTTCAAGATGATCCATGCATAGGTAGCTCATCTTAAGGTTCAGAACTAAGGGTGGAGGCCGGGAATCGACATATTCCGATAAAAAGTCTATAAAGTGGAAAATTCTAAAACTTTACTTACGTGTTTACGCTTCCTGTAGATTCGAGAAGAGTTTATACACGCCAACAAAGTGAAGACTTTCAGATATTGAATTATAAAAGGGTATCATAATCATCCATCAATTCGCAGGAAAACTTTTCACATCAGATATTATTTCACAAAGAAATAAAGTCGATACTTTTCATATTTATATTTTTTTAAATATTACCTTCTAAATGTGTATGATGAATTTACCACTAAACTATAGAATGTAAAATATTTTAGTTACCAACGACACCAAACCATTGTCCAAAGCTGCCGAAATCTCCCTTTTTATTTCGCACACAAACACACAATTTGTATATACCCGAAATTTTTAAGACACTACCAGATAAAGATTGCACATAAATATACAGGTTCACCTTAATTTCATTTCATAAATAGTTGGTTGTAAAACAAAAGTTAGAGATTCCACTGTTATAATATATTTGAATATTGAACTTATAATAATAAAAAAAATAATAAAAAGCCCTTCAAGTAACGCAGTCTTGCTGTACTTATAATAATTGTGCTAGCAAATTTTGAAAATATTTTTTCCGTGGAAAGATGAAAATATGGAAACATATAAAGGGATATATCGATATTATAAGTGTCTTTGGAATAACAAATCTGAAAATGATCATAAAATAAACATTCGTGAAAAAGCACCCAAGTCTGTAAATAGAGAGTACTTTCTTTTTTCGTTTCTAATACTTTACGACATTCTCCTGGCAGGGTAAAACTTATTAACTGAATCTCGACACTCACTATTTCACTCTCCGACATTTTAAGAACTATGTAGTGAATCGAATTCAGTCATTGAACAAGTATAAATATTCCACCTATCATCTGTCACAATCATCGTGGATGAATCATCCGCGAAGCGCATCCAAAGTCAGAAAGTGTAAATTCGCCTTCCTGAAAGAAAAACCTGTATTCATCCCACCCCTTGATGTCTGACTTAACGATCGTTCCGCTTAATCTTTGCCCCGATAATAACACACGCGCAACCGCCCCTATGACTGTATCAACCTTTCATCTACACTGCAGCCCCGTTTTCTGTTTATGTACTATCGGTACACAAGGGGCAGGACCAGCTTTGCTCCAAGCTGCGCGGTGGTTTTGTTGCTCGCAACAAGCCTCCGCGGAATTTGGTCAAATAGCTTGGATCTTAGCAGCGCGAACCGTTTGCAACTTTACGTTACGCTCTGGATTCATTGCTGCCATAAATTCGTTACACAAGCATTATAGATGGAAACGGACACGGCGCGCATACTTTTCGAATAATAAATGGCGGGACTTCAAAGGTCAGAAGCATTCAAGCATTGAACGATGCGCGTTCGCGCAATTGGGAAGACGAATGTAACTGCTGAATTAATATTGTGCTGGTTGTTCCAAGTTGGTGAACGTTAACAATGTTCACTTTGGTTGGATCCCTCAAGATGTGGGTCGGATAAGAACCACCGTGGCGAGGAGTTGCTCTGGTTCGCGAAGTTTGGTATTTGATCGATGTTAACTTTATCTTTGATGTCACTATTCCTTTATTTTTCAAAATTTTTAAACTCGGCGCCATGAGTCGATAGCTATTAACATATCTTATAAAAAAATTACTGTTTTCGTTTTGAGACACGACATGCAGCTTTTTTCTAAGTCACCGAGCAGCCGTCTAAAATCGAGAGAGTTGCGGATATCTGGAAAACAATATTTTTTTAACTGAAACTTTTTTTTAAGTAGTTCATAATACTATGTAAACACCGTACAAGAATGGAAAATTTTCGTCAAATTGTTGACTTGTAAAAAAATCCACGAAATGTACACACTTCCCGAGCGTTCAAGCGAATATACCCCCTTAAAGTTTTGAAAAATGCCACTTTAAGTCAGTCACACCTTTTATTCGGGAACTTTCGATGCTTTGTAAAAAATATCGACGCTAAAATACGCCGAAACCGTGTACAGGGTGGAATCCCCTTAGCGCGAAAGCACGTCGACGCCACTGAATGTATTAACCTAACCTTTCGAATATTTTTCGGTTTGGAGAAATTGCTGGAATTGATATGTCACTGTAAATGTTCGAAGGCGGGTGAATCTTGAAATTTACCGGGGAATCCCAACACTCAGCGCTATGGGGCGGCAAAAGTCTGAAATATCCCACGAAACATTTAAACCTCGGGCTTCTGTTGCTCGAAGTCTGAGCTTTGAATGTTTTGTAGGATATTTCGGACTTTTGCCGCCCCATAGCGTTGAGTGCTGGGATTCCCCGGTGAATTCCAAGATTCACCGGTCCCCGAACTTTTACCCTGACAAACACATTCGGTTGGAAATAAACTTTAGGTGGCGCGCGCCGAAATTCCACCTGTTCGCGCGCCAACCGCGCAAGTGATAAACTCATAAAGCACAGTAATCTGGCAAACGCGAGAATTGGAATTAAAAATGACGTTTGGAGTGAACCGGGTATAATCGAAAATATTAAATAGGAAAGTCGACACGACTTTATTTCTTAGCTTTACGAATTCATTGTCGCGCCGTCACAAATGGTTTCGCTCGCGGAATGTGATCGACTGTGGTCTATCGATGCGAATAATTGCATCGTTTGTCTTGTCACGGGAAAAGTGGCGCGTTGCATTATGTCTCGGTGTATCGATACGCTTTGACGTTTACTTGGTGTGTGCGTATTTTTAGAATCAGCTACTCCAGAACGCATCCTATGTCGCCATTCAATGGCAGAACAAAGGGAAGGTCTTTTTAGTTGGAAATTCGATAGGGCGCTGAAAGAGGGAGAGCCTTGTGTGTCTTCCAACTAAGAAATGGGATATCTTCCTTCACCTTCGACACACCTATCGATGCCACCGAAAATGAAAGGTATCCAGTGTTTTCCCTAGAAAAGGTTCATGCCTTGCAGGATAAATCGCAGCCACAAGGAAACGTTACCCATCCGAAAATTTTAGTTTTAATGAAACTTAGCCCAGTATGCAAAGAGTCAATTTTTTCTGTGGAACTTCACTCTGAGGGGTGGAATCAGTCCCCAAAGTTATCGTGTTTTTCGTTTTTTTAATATAACTTTATTTTTCTTTTGGTAATGTGATAGAGCATAAAGACTGAACAATTCTTGTACTTAAAGTTTTGTTCCAGCTCGCATCGTTACAAAGTTATATTTAAAAACGAAAGAACGCGGTAACTTTTAAGGGCTGAATTCACCCCTTCAGAGTGAATTCTTCCAGGAAAAAATTTTTCCTCGCATAGTCCAATATGCTCTACAATCACACGAAGTTTCATTAAAATCTGAATTTTGGAAAATCCTATTTTTTTGTTTCTTTCCTTATTCTTTTCTTATTCAAGGAATCGTCGTCCCAATATAACAGTTGTATAATACTACTGGCATATTCTTTTTTCTATTTTTAATCAATTTCCTGTGTATATCTATATAATACACATGGGTCCCTGCAAAAGTAATTAAAACACAAAGGCAATTACTTGTCGACTGTGGAAACTGTGACGATCGTGGAAGTGATTACTGCTCGTGAAGAATTATCAAATGGAACGCTTGTATTTGCTGGCGTCGTTCAGTCGGGCCAATATTTGATCTGTTCTCCTTGAAACTTACAACTGCACGGGTTTATGTAGCATGAAGTGGACAGATTTTTAAGAGCAGAGAAATTGTTTTTTTTGTAACTTTGATGTCAAGATAGAAATGCACGTTTTGAGGTCGTACACATTTTGAAAACATTAGGATTATTTAACTGTTTTCGTATTCTTATTATCCTTACCTCTAATAACCTAAGTCACTTCAAAATCCTAAAAATTGCTACCGATTCAAAGAAAAATAATGTTTCTGACAATATTCCTCTCTTCGGATTAAACATTTTTAGTCAGAAATTTTCTATGTGATCAAAAACGATATGTTTTGGATTCGAGTGTCAGATCTCTTGTCCTTCGTAGTTTCCAATTACACATATATAAATATTTCTTTCATGAAAATGTAATATTTTTAAATATTTCTGCCAACAACGATTTATCTTTTTTGTAACAAAAATTTCCTACGATTCTACATGGAGTTATGGGCATGTAAAAAAGTAAGATCTGTAACCTGTGATCGGGGACAAGGGTTTCCGCAAAAGTACAAGTAGACTCCAGGGAATCGTAAAATCGAAGAAGCATCTGGTTCATGGGTAGACTACGTTTTACATTCTTGCCACTTGAACATGTGCAAACTTCGTGACAAAAAGATTCGACAGTTTTCGTCAACACTTGAATATACTTTTTTATGGTCCAATAAAGGAAAGTTATGTTTCCATTTTTTGAAACTCAAAAGATTTGTGACTGTAAAAATTGTTTTAGCGTGAATCTGTTACATCATTCTACCATTAAGATTTTATTGTTACAAATTATTCTAATAATAAATAATGTATAACAAAATAATAATTAATATAAATACATTCTAATAATTTCTGTTTCTACCAAAATGAAGATTTTCAACTATTATTCATATTCCAAGAGAAAGACTGTCCAGAAAATAATATAAAGCATATTGAACAAATGTCATTTTTTTTACATTCAAATTATAGTCGTCTAAAAAAGCATGTTTGATTAAAAGGTGTGGAGTAACGCGTTGATTAAATATTGTTAAATTTAAGGTTATTGTATTACTAAAAGCAACGAAGATGTTTGCGATTACATTCTTTGTTACTCCACATGCACATACGGTTAATATTGAAATTACGATATAATTGGCTGATTAATCGCTCAGTTGTCTCATTCCCATTTGAATTTATTCTCTCACTGAAGATTAATGGGATAAATTCAAATGAATAACATAATTGCCTTGCATAAATGTGACGCGTGATCTTTGTACAAAATAATTATTAATATATCTTCCATATTCATTAAATGTCACAATGCCATTAAAGCCCAATTCATTAACGTATTCCTGTTCGACAATAACAGAAATATATTGCTGATCTTTGGTAATCTTCTCATTTCGATAACGTTCTCTCATTTGTCTGAACTTTTTGCAATTTTCCCACGAAATCATGCATGATGATTGACCGCCTATTGTCTAGCGTACCTATCATAAATCACAGTTTCCGTGTGAGATTTAAGCAAGAAATTGACGGGTAAAAAGGTCTGATAAAGCGATCCAGAAAGATTTCCTTTCACGAGCAAAATGGCCCGGCGGATGGAAAAGGGCAAAAAGCGAAGAATGGACAGGCCGAAGGAGTTAAGTCGATCGATCTTGAACTTCTATCCACGCTGGAGATCGGGAAGAACGTGAATTTTTTGCAACTACAATGCTCTTCATCCGCTTGCTGCTCCATAGTTACTTACCTGAAAGTTGTTGGAATTACTGATGTCTAAACACTTTAAACATAGGTAGTTTCATTCTGCAGCGACTATACCTACTAGGCATGAAATCCATAGGCTTGAATGAAACGTTGTACAAATGATTATTTAAACGATATATCATGTTATTTGTTTAGAAGTTACATTCGAAATACTGGTACCTTATTTTATTTGAACGTACAAACGATGTTCTTCTGACCTATTTTGCTGTTTAGTTCCTAACCACAAAAACTTGAATTATTTGCAAATCATTGCAACGAATCCCGTCGAATGAATAATTTACAATTATAAAGAAGATATTATTGTACTAGAATTTTACTAAATGACATTAATATATTGGCATTTCATGTTATAATACAAACACCTTTTAAAAGGTCCATAGTAATTCGATAAGAAAAGAAAACTTCGTGCATAGAATACCCTGATAACATATTACAGTAGTATTTTATAAATGCAAAAGTAATTTGCTTGGAATTAAATGCTACCTAAAAAGTAATGTCAGAAATAATGTTTACTACGAAGATCGTTATTAATAATGAATGCAACACCAGAAAAGTAATTGGACACTGTCGATTGGTCAAACACGCATTAACGATATTAATAATCCATTAGGTACACGATAAAGGCGCTTTATATTGACGATCAAAAGCTAACAAACCTACACCAGCATGGGTATTTGCCCTCGTATACATGTCATTTCGTGCGTGTGATGGTGTAAAACTGCTTGTGTAATTTAATTACACACGATTAATAACTAAACGAGAAAATAATAACAATACTGACGAAGGTAGAATTAAATTTCAGAATACACTCGCAACATCCAGGAATACCTCTAAAATAAATAATTGAAACGTAATGTAACACGTTCAAATTTCACCTAAGAAAACTTTGTATGAACTATTTTTAATCTATGAATATTCTTAACTATTGAACTGTATTTAATCTACGTATACACAGTAAAAATAAAATTAACACAGGACATTACGTTTCAATCGCTTTGGTTTCTAGTAATTTATCTTCAAGATTTATATATCAAAGAATTACTCAGGATCATATAAAGATACAGCTAGCTAGAATTGAGACCTAAAACTCATAAAAATTTGAATCGGGTATCGTAAGAATTTGAACTGACTGAACTGAATAAGTGGAATAGGTTTGAAGAATTTTGAAAGTAGGAGAGCGGGTAATTGGATAGTACAAGTTTTAGGAAGTTTCAGTGAGGAACACGAAAGGCTGAGATGACACAAGCTTCCTGGAGTAAGGATAAGACAGTGTTTGCAGACCTGAATGATGCAACTGCAAATAAAGCTGATACTGTGAAAAATATGTAGGTACGATAAATGGGTCGGTGTATTTCATATTCATAAATATTTCCTTCATTCTACTGCTGTCGAACATCCCAAATGTTTTTAATTAACTATTGAGGTACGAGAAATATTCATCAATAGTGATAACATACTTCGTACAATCGTTATGAAAAAAATCATGGTCCATTTCCAAGGTCTCTAGAATATATTCCAATATTTTTTTTTATTGAAATTTTATCAAATTTTTTTGGAAAAATTCTAGATTACCATATGTCGAGAAAAAACGAAGAAAATCTTTAAAAACTTGTAATTTTTACAAATTTCAATATTACAAGCTAAAAATCTACAGAGTTGATGTTCAGATATAATATTTTGAGGAAAAAAATAGTAAATAAGTCGACTTTGGAGAAAACGTGTTTATTTTGCATATAGAAGGTACTAAGCGTCAAAAGCTACATTGATCTTCATCCCTCCTCCATGTAGATGTGTTGAAGAAGGAATTAATTCCAGAGTCCCTGCTGGACCCATTAACGATTATATGGTGTCAAAGCCCTACGCTTAATCCACCTAACCTGCGATCAAAGGGACACGATCCACATCACTTAGAGAATGATTTTAGCATCCCAGGATTGTCTGTGCATTAGCTCGTTTGTGTCAAATGGTCGCCCCGCAACATGACGTTCTCGATCCTCCCATCACCCTTATTGCGATTTCGATTTCAAATATAAATTAAGCAGTCATCGAGCTATGAAATTTGCTTCGTAGGCGCGCCCGCCTAATGAAACACAGTAACCTGCGAAAAGATGCTCTCCTCGCTTTGCTCCCTCATTTGCGTTAGGATGCAGTCATACGAGACTTCACTTTTTATTTGTGTAGCTTGTTAGGACAAAGGAAGGAGGTCGAGCAGCCAGCATTTAAATCTCCTGCAGAATACATTTAAAGTTCTACCGTATTCCGAGAAGTCACGGTCGATAACGTGATGTCGGCTACTTAGGAGGATTGTCTCAGCCATTCGTCATTTTTGTCGAAACGTTTTGTCTCTGTGTTAGAGAGAAATGTGGACACGATGGAAAAACAGTAATGCTTCATATTAGTCGATGACCCTTAAAGCTGCAATGGCGTCGCTGCGAGTAATTCCTCAGCCGTAAACACTAAAATCCACGGGAACGAACAGCTGGCCAGCTGTAGGGTTCTTGGCTCCGTGCCTATAAGGAATCAAGGGCTTATGTCCTGTGTTAATATTACTTGTAGTGATATTAAACTCCGCTTGATTCATTCTCGAGATCAATGCCTGTTTGGAGATAGCGGATGGAAGAAAAAGTTTCGAAAATCCGCGAATAAGATGGACAGTTTTTCGAGCGTATTTCAAAAAATTTGATTTCGATCAAAAAATCCGTACGTGCAACGGAAGCTACGCTTATATAGTGTTCCCCCTTAAGGCCATTTCACACGAGATACTACTGTGGCTCACAACTGACGTATGGAATAGATACAATTGACAGAGGTAGATGTAGTTTAATAAAGATAGAAGGAGGTAGGAAATGTGTGAGTTTGTAGTAAACGTCCGTTTTCCTGTGACAGTAAAAGTGATGACTTTCGCTGTCGTGACACTGTATGACAGCGTGAGTTAATGTTACGACATGGTTACGATATCGCGACATTTAGTTTTCACGATGACAAGAGTCATGACATTTAGTATCATAATCGTAAAAGTTATGATTTACCGTCACGTGAAAACGCACCTAAAATATCAATCGTGAATCATAAACGTGTCTCGTGTGACGAGGCGTTTGTGAAAAATGGAATACATATGCCCCAATCATTATTCCATGGATATAGTAGCTTGGATATCACTATGTATTTATTTATTGTTCACTTTTGTAGTACTCGATTCTGTTTTAATCACTTATAAGGGAGGCGAAATTCAGTGATGCAAGGTAGATAGAATAACATCCAGGTACTTATTTAGCTTCATCAATAGTTTTCGTATTGTATTTTATGAGTATTTCCTTTCCGCCTTTATGTCGCCGATTTTACCATATGATTATTAACGGAAAATTGATTTCTGCATAAAATATTCGCTCATACGTTAATGTAGACTCACCATGCAATTTTGTTTGTTCGAACGATTCTAATTATTTAATGCTATTGTAAACCAGATTGCCATCGACGTGTGGTTATCGGTAGAATTACATGCCCATGAATTTAGTGGTTACATGTCGTCTGTATAAAATTATATCTGGCAAAATATAATTTCGTATTTTATCCACTAATTTCGAATTAAGGTCACATTGCATACGCTGTACTAAATTGGAAGAATTTTAATTAAACATGACAAGTTACGTGAAGTTTTTTAATACCTTTTAAATTTATTGGAATTCTTCATTTGACATGAATGATATCGATAGCAAGTCACTGCCGCTAATTTTTAGTATAAATTAGGTAGCACATAAGTTATTGCACTTTTGCACAGTGATATAATAATTCCTCCAAAAATAAATTCTACTCGAAATGTATGTACATGTTATCACGCGACAATAATTCGAAAATATTTAATTTTCAACATTCAATGTAAAGTTTTCTAACTCATAATACCATTTTAATTTTAAAACCTCAAAGCCCGTTTAATTAATTTCTTCAGGTTTATCTGTGGAAATGTATATTATGTTAAATTTTCATTATGCAGGCACTTCGTTCGTTACATTCGGAATGATCGAAAATAAAATAAAGTGCATTTATATATTTAATACCTACACATCGATGACTCTATCAGCGGATTTATCGTTTTACATCCGTTTTCTACTTGACGTGGTCTCGCTCGTGGGAGCTTTAACGCTCCAGTGGGCACGTTGTGGAATATATGTCATAAATCAAATAAAAAAAAGGAAGACGCTAGCATGATCCGTGAACCGATTTGTCAGCGTTCCGATATATGATTTATAGGCTTCCTATGATTGATAATAAGTTTCTGTACTCTCGTTCTGTATTAGAATCTCGTGAGAGAGTTACAGATAACTGTATCTCCGTGCAATACCTGTTTCAGGGATCATAAAACAGCAGGACCTCGATTATTCGAACATAGGTCAATTATAACCAGTTGTACCATATTAATCCATAATATCGTCGTTTGCCAGCCGGTTGTCATACACAGTTGCACTACGTATCCATATACAGTGGCGTGTAAAAGTATTCGGCCACCCTTTGAAAGAGAATAATTTGTTTAAAATTGGTACAAATGAGTTGAGTTTTTTTGAGAAGCTAGAATGATTAGTTTGCTAATTGACGTTTTTCTTCATTTTGAAACAAATTACAATTGGTCGGAATAGCGAAAAAAATAGTAAATATCGGATTTTTCATCTTTTTTGTGTGTGCTCGTAATTTAAAAAATGCCTTTTGTAAATTTAAGTAAGTTGTATACGTGTTGAAAATTTCATTAAAATCGGTTAACACAGCTATGAGCTACAAACAGTTAAAGTAGGTGAAAATCACAGTTCTCGGCCGAAAACTGCCGAAATGTGTGATTTTAATGTGTGAACATAAATAACATTTCTACACATATCGAAGCATTCATGTAATCAGAAACAGTAATTAGATGGTACGATAAATAAAAAGAAAGTAATCCTATGGAACTACTAATTTTAAGGAAAATATACAATTGAGCAACTCGCAATCAGAGTGATTGGAAGAGAACACTGGACTTTTACTAATACATATCATTTCATTATTCTTACATATTTGTTACATTCATCAGTTGCATTCCTTTGCTTTCCTACAATAATTACTTCAACTTTTAATTCTGCGTAATAATAACATTTTACCCTTCTTGACACAGACTTCAAATGTTTACATCATTTTAAAACTTTTCAATATCCCATTCCCATGCCACCATTTTTCTTATCTCTAGTAACCCTCATCCACATCTCTTCTTTTCCGTCATCACTTGGTATTTTTACTACTCTGTTTTACTACTGTTCCTCTTTTCGTTCATGAGCATCTCTCCATGTGATCGAGTGCTTTTCCTTCGCTCCCACATACTCCACATTCTGAACTTGGAACTTTGCCTTAAAGAACCGTTTTTGATTAAAGTATTGTGAAAGGAATTTAATGGACACAGCCGTAACATTTTTAAACGGAGAGTATTCTTTCACGTGTTGTTTGTTTCCCTCTAAACGTAGATTTTCTGTTCTCGTATTAACAAACAAAAAGATGCGGAAACAAAACTGTGAGAATTTCTTAAAGCACAAAAACATTGATCTGAAAAAATATATGGTAGCATATTACAACGCTCTAAATGTTCCCTAGAGCAGCACTGCCGTGTGGGGTCATTAGGTCAAGCGATTTCGAAGATCGATTATAACGAGTGATCACGCGAGCCGTCCATAAAAGTCAAACGTTCGGTTAAATAGTATTATAAATGTTATCGAGTCTACCTGTGCTTGATCCCTTTTCCACTTTGATTATAATTTATTTCTTTTCTCAGTTGCTGCTGAGATTTTTGCTTACCTTTTATTACAAACATAAGGTCAGATTTAACACAGAGGAGTTTGTTAATAGTTCAATTATTATTGTGCATTTAAAATTTAAATTCGAAAAAGGCAAAAGGTTGTTTAGTTACTTGCTTTATTTTCTCATTTCAAAAATCATTGCAACGGCCTAATAATTCGGTCATTCTGAGAAATAATAATATCTTAAATAAAGGATTAGAATTGAAGTATAATTGACGAATTTCTGAACAAAGACTTCTTGAAAGACTGAACAATGTGAATAGTTAAAGTATTTAAAATTTGCACTGCTTTAAGTCTTTCTAATTAACTAGCTTCATGTATTATTCTCTTTCCTGTACACTCGCTGGTGCAACAGTGGGCTCTTTAATCGTCCCAGATACTGTAGTTTGCGTAAAGTAAGGTTGGTGAATGAGAGCTCTCTTTGAGGATCAGTAGAGGGAAAGGAAACTGCCTTTTGCTTGTAGTTATGTAGCAACCCCAAATTACAGAGACGAATGAAACAATTCATTTTAAGTTATTCTTCGCATTTATAATAGCGTGCGAAAGCTTCTGAACAGTTATCCCTTTAGCTCTGCTTTGGAGAAATAATACGACATAAATTTTAAATTAGGAATAGGAATTAAGGTTCCTAAGTTATTAAGGGTCACTTCAAAATTTTTGATAATGTGAAAAACACTTTCAAAATAAATATTCTATAATAGTATTTTATTTTGGGGTTTGTAGATGCTGCTGGATTAGAGATACGAATTTTGTTGCAAGGATGACAAAATGCTGAAGTGACCTAATACCGTTTTATTGAAGATACTTCGTGTTTTTCCTTATTTTCCATCACGTTTTCTCAGATTTCACTTTGCAAAGCAATTACTGTCCTTCGTAGCCACATAATGAAACTGGCCACCGTGCTAGGAGCGCGATAGGACGTGTTCTCTTTTGTTTGTTTTAATCACATACTGACAGGCCAGATGAATATGATTTTTCCAGCGTAGAGGGATTTTGAAAGGATCACGGTCGTAATTATATTTTCTAGGACACGACATCTTGGTATTTTAAATCGCGGAATATCTAATATTCTACTCACTCTTGATATCAGGGATACTATTTTTAGGTGAAAGACTTTTTTTTTATCACTTTTGAAAGTTTTTTTATCTCATGGTAAAATACTGTGGAAAATTGCAAATTCTACAGTGGCATGAAACGTGTTAATTTAAAGGGAGAAAGTGTTCTCCCTTGACTCAGTGCAGATTGCACGGGATTTGCTAAAAACAACGTCAGCAAAGCCGCTGTGCTTAAAATGCGTGAGGATTTTGTTTTATTATTTCCTATGTAAATCCCGCTACATGAATGACACACATAATGAGGCTACAATATATTTTTTTACGTAGTCATAATAGGCGCCCTTCCCGACAAACAATTCATGTTACTCTCCGTAGTGATTGTGTTGTATTATAAACACAGTTGAAATCATCGTAAATTTACATTGCCGCGAGCTTCCGTTGCGAAACGAGATTATCAATAGTATGCTATTTCGTTACGAAAACAATGGGCAAAATGTAAATCAGGAAGGGAGACATTCAATTCGGATCTCACTTCAGACTTCTACCAATCGAATGACTGCTTTTTGCGCAATTTACAAAGTGCTTTCTCCTGTCTCCAGGTAATTAATGGAGGGAATAAAGTTGCAATAAGGAGTAGCTTAGTCAGTCCTTGCGTTTTAGGGCCTTTTCACGAAATCAAGCGATTTTCGACCTTATTCTGCGATCTTTAAACGTTTGTAACTCAGAGCACCGTTAACCGATTTTGATGAAATTTTCAGCATGTATACAGCTTACTTAAATTTACAAACGGGTTTTTTGAATTTTCATTACAGGCTCAGAAAAAAAAAGTTGAAAAAACGGCCCTTTCTATGTTTTTTTGGTATTCCGACAAATTGCATTTTTTTTCAAAACTACGAAACACGTCACTTAGCAAAGTAATCCTTCTACCTTCTAAAAAAACTCATGTCGTTTGGACCAATTCTAAAAAAGTTATGCGATTTTAAAAAGTGTGCCAATACTTTTTTTACTCACTGTATGTGAATTGTGACACGAAGCAGAAAATAATTGAAAAATTATAAAGTTTTCAGAGTGCCATAGAATTAGCAACAATGCATAATATTATAAAAGCCACGATTACGGCTATTAAGAATGTTTTCACTGAGAACTTTCAATGTAGACGTGGCATCAGTGAAAAAGGTTTATACATTAAACAGTTTCAGTATAAAGAAACCTCAGACTACATGAAACCCATGAATTATTCTTCCTTAATTTTATTCTATATTGCTTCACATGAAACGTAGAATAAAATCAGCGTCGAAGAAGTGTGTGGCCCATTATCAAAAAGTTCCTTATCCAAGCAATCACATTTCCTGCTACTTTCTGTAATGGATGTTCTTCCATACTTCTTATCGTATTACCAACCCTTATCAAAGGAACTACCATGTCTATCCTTAGAGCCCTAATATCCTTTCCACGTATCATACCTTGCGTAACTTCCTGCAAACCGTGTACAAAAGTGTATTGTGCATTCTGTCCGATTTATAAAACTTTCATTGCTGTTCCTTCCGCAAAATCCTATACCCTGCCCCTACTGAAGTTTTTAAAGGCAAATGACAAGCACATGGTCCATTGTGAGAGCTTCTGAAGCTATTATGCGCCGTGCACGTTAAAAAGGCAGGGCAGCAGATCGTGGATTTCTTCTCTGAAATTTTCAAGTAGAGAGCTCCCACGCGTATCGGACTAATATTGAGCCGGTGTAAAAAGTTTGTCATATTTGTTACCGAGGATTCAAACGGGAATCACTTAATTTCCAAGTAATTTCCGCTAATGGAAGTAGCTTCTAATAGCGTGGGCGTACGTTTTAATTCTGGGAATGAGTCCTGCAATCCTGTTTTTATAGAATTCCAGGTTTCTAGAATTTATGAGCTCTCTGCTAAAGAAGCTTTTACAGTGTAAACGTCGATCGAGATGCTTAAATAAATGAAAGTCAGAGGGCAAAAAATGAGAGAAGTGTGGTGGATGTCGAAGTGTCTAACCTTTAAGCCCCAGTTTCCAGTATATCATTCGCGTTGTGTGGTTAAGCATTATCGTGCAGAGGAGCTTCTTTTCTATTGGCCATTTTTCACCAATTTCTGCTTGGCTATGTCGAGCTTGCGAACAATACTATTCTGTATTCATAGCTTCTTCGATTCAATGGAACTTCATCATTTTACATGAAGCACGGCTCCACACACAAGCAACAAACCCTCTGTACCAACCTAATATTTATTTTCGAAATTGCGGCAACGTCCAGCAGGAAGCTTGGCAAACGGTCGAGCAGAGGAGTGTTTTATCATAGAGCACGCAATTTAACGTTTTTCTACTTCTGGCGGAGGCACTGCTGTGGCCTATGGACTCATCCTTCACCGTGAAGAAACCTCTTTCCGCTTTAAAGCATTTCAGTTCACAGGACTCCAACGTTTCCCAAGGAATTTTGAAACGCGTGGGAGTCTGCCGATTGCAGAGCAACGATGGACCCATCGTGCTATCAGCGCGCTCGATAATCGTTCGCGTTTAATGGAGTATTTAAAATGTGGCCGCGTCACGTTTTAATATCTTTCAGGGGCTTCTTTCCGCCATTAAATTCACGCATCGAGGCTCGGTGAAAGCCACAAAGAATTATTTTGAAAGCTCGTGCTACGGTTTATGCCGCACACACGTGGAGTATGAAAATTCAAATAGCTCGCGCTAACAGCTCTCTCTCTCTCTCTCTCTCTCTCTCTCTCTCTCTCTCTGACTATACTTCTACTGCTGGCAATGAAATTTGCGAACTATAAACCGCTCTGTACTTGGCTTTCCTTTTTGTTTTGATTTATATTCATATTATTTTTATTATATTTTTTCAAAACGACGAACCACATCGCATAGAAAACTAATCCTTCTAGCTTCTCAAAAAAAGTTCAAGTCGTTTGTGCTGTAGAAAAGTGTGCAAAGTTTTTTTCATTCCTTAGTTTTCATTAAATCCTAGTCTTTCACTTCACTCTTTACCTTGCGATCCTGTAAGAAACCAAATTTTTATGCGAGAGCATTTCTTTCAAGCTATTATTACACTGGTATACATAGTGATGGGTGAAAAGCTTGAGAATGTCGTATTTGTAACTCTTCTTCCAAGGAGGAAGTTTAGAATCAATTTTAAACAAAGTGAGATTACAGCATAGTGAAGGATGTACAAAGGCTCGGCCAGGAAGTATTTTTCTTATTTAAAGGGATGGAAAGAGAACACTTAAGGTGGACTTCAGATAGTACAGGATTACATCATGACAGAAGATGGAAGGGGGCAAGAAAGTATTCATCATTTCCATATGTACCACCTACAAGATTATCCATTTCGCTAATTAGTCTTAAAAAACAGTACTAATTACGATAAATAGTATTCTAAGATGGTCGTGCTAGGATTAACAAGAATCGAATATATAAACTTCGACTTCGTCAACTGATCATTAAAATTATTTGAAAATTACATCAGTTTTATTCAAACCGTTTCGCAGGTGTCCTGCATTAATTTGTAATGGTCATTATCGTATTACAAAATTTGTTGGCATTCTATCTCGAGTACACGCATTAAATCACGTATAGTGTTACAGTGATTAATCGAGAAAATCGATTATCCAAAAATGCCCTTATTAATTCCGATAATCGAGCTTCTACTACCTATATCAATCTTCAAATAATTGCCTTCTCATTAAAATCGATAAAAAAAGGGTTACCAATAAAATCGACCATGCTTGGAGTTCAATAATTATTTTTTCAATAACAACGAGCAAGACGATCAATTTTCGCCGACAGAATTTCTTCAGCCATATTTCCCGCTGCAAGCTATTGACAAACTGTCAATTACAATGTGACTTTCTTATCAGGCGAGACTGCAATTTCTTATTAAGAAGCTGAGTGTTCATTTCATTCTAATATACATAATTTGTTATGGCAGTGAGCTTCGCACCAGTACGAGAAAAAGTTGTAAATAATTCATGGAAACTGTTACCCGTGGAAGAACTTTCTAGCAAGAAGTAATTGCATTGGCAGGAAATTACTTCGATTCTGCTTGAACTAGATCGTATACGATGCGAGTTTCCAATATATTTATTGTGTATACATTTCGAGCATTGCCTTATATGGAGCAATTTTATTGTCGTTGAAAGAGTGTAAGAAACCGTACAAAAGCATTACTACTTCCATTCTATCAGCAAATGTGACACGAGCATGCAAACTTGAATATACATCTTCATTTTATGGTTACTGGGACGTTGGAAAACAGTCTAACGATAAATGTAAATATCATGCTTGCTTTTAGTTAATTCGGCGGCGACAGCGTTAAATGCAATTCCGTTTTTTGGTTCTCGTGTGTTGCAAAGTTGTAAGTGAACGAGAATGCCAGTACGGCGCGAAAAACACGCATTACCTATCGTCCACCCGCTCGAGTGCATAGCCTTAGACGTCAGTTTACTGTGAATTTCTTAATATTCGGAGTACAATTTGCAATACCCGTCCTAAGTACCTACAGTATGTCAGAGCCCAGTGTGTTCTGTAGGTCAGGAGAAGACAAAAGCTGCTACACAAACTTATCCTCTGAGTGCTTGTAATGAGTGTTTATAATAGAAAAGCCGGGTTGAACGAAGAAAATGTAAATTATCAAAAGAAACATTGATATTCGTTTCATGGATAGCTTTTAAGAATAATTGGGCCAAGTTATGCATAAACCACCCTCAAAATAACAAAAAATTAGTTCAATTCAGTACGAACCCCATAATTTTGCAATCTTCATTTTGCAAAAAATTATCAAACAATAGAACAACTCAATAATTATATAATTATTAATACTACCAAGCCACAGTTCCATTTTAGGCTTAAGAACGAAAACTGTAGAAAATTTAAAATAATATTAAAACATTGTAATAGCAAGAAATAAAATATACCCAATGGAAATAACGCTACTCTTCTTTAACAATTAAAATCTTCAAACTAAATTTACTCAATTTCAGATTGTGAAGGGTTAGTAGCTTCCTGCATAACTTGGCCTAATTACAAATGTTTTCGATTCATTTTTGTACACATATCGTCACTACCTCCCTGTAGTACAATTCATCAGGGAACTCTTTGTATATTTGTATATTGTATATGTACATGTCGCGCGACAATTGTGAAATTAGCCTTTTTACAAAACGCAGCTTTTTTGTCGAGAAATAGGTGTAGGAATCATAGCCTTTTTTCCCTAACACAGACCTAATTTAAACATATTTAGTGGCATTATCTTGGTAATTCAGAAGAGGCTATGATTAATTGAGGTAAAACCGTTTGCCAGAAGCGACGTTTAGGCTTTTTCCAAAAAGGTTGATTTACAATTGTCCCGTGGCATATCTAAAATAAACTAAACTATCCGACACTACTCAGACATAGCGTTAAAAAATAGAACAAATAAACAAACAGCTGCTGATCAAATTACACATATGACCAGGAGCCTTGAAATTTCAGTAGTATATCAGCGGGAACTCTTGTAACACCTCTTCCATTGGATACTTCACAAAAACAAGCTTCGGGATGGGAGCATCTTTCATCCAAAGAGATCAGGAAGCAATGGTCTGTAAACACATCGATGACTAAGTAGTAAGGCGAGCCTCGGTGTGCCTTCTATATTGCCATTTATCTGGTCCATAAATACAATGCCCTTCTGCTATCCCCTTCTCTCTTCCAAGAGGAGAAAATTCCACACTTCGTTCACTCTTCACTTTTCCTAAACCTTCTAAAATTTCCGTGCTGGCGGAACGGCTTTGAAAAATTCAAAACGCTGAAACGCTTCGTTCGTTTTCAGGCAAATATAACGAGACGTTTCGCTACGCGGAACATTTCAGAGATTTTACCGGTGTCCAGAGAGGAGGGGACTTAAAATCAACGCGCCTCTTGTTTGACCAGACCGCGGAGGCTGGGAAATCGTAACGGCCTAGGAAAAATTATTCTCTGGCTATAAATAATTTCTCGCGCGTCGCGTGGAGTGGGTGAGTGGGCGGTCAGATTTGAGAAGGGTACGTCGTGTCGTAGGTGATACGAATCCCAGAAATTCTCCAGTGAAACGACGTGATACGTAACGGTTCGATGATAGGGTCTGCGAAGGAGAGGGGCGGGTGGATCATTTCTGGGGTAGTCATAACTCAGTTGTCACACACAAATTCCCACGATGGTTTGAAATATCGGGGTGGATCGGGTGGCTAGAACAGGTCACCAGGATGTACCCTTGACAGTCGTACCGGTGATTGGAGAAGACGTCACTCGCAGGTTCCAGTGAAATAATTCCCTAGTGGTCAGACAAGGGGATGGAACAGTTGCTACATCCGTGGTTGCTTCTTCAACGGCTTCCTCCCCGGCTCGTCGTTAATTCAATGGTCGTTGCCGAAGGAAAATCCCACGGGACTGCTCATTGATGAGCGTTCAGACAAAAGTCAAATTCGGAGGGAAAAAAATCTTGTCTTCAGGGTTTTTTGTTCTACAGAAGAATCTCCGTTATTCGAGTTAATAAGGACGTGTATGTAACTGTTTGCGGAAAGGGACTTTTACATAATACTCTCATCTATTTGATATTGAGCATTTCTTGTTTTAAGCAAAATCAGTTAAATAAATAAATAGGTTCGACATGTGTTCTTTGTTGCTGAGTCGTAGAATATTTTAGTGTAGGTACTTGGAACAGACATCACCCAACTGTTACTTATTGATTTTGATGAGGTTTACGTAGATTATAGTTCCTGAAAAAATATTTGACTACGTTTTGTTTCTTTTTCTCATTTCCCATTTACTTCATATTTTTACCATTACATGTCATGAGAAATTGATGTGGTACGATTTAGGCGATAAAGGTAGGTGAAACAGCCTGTATAGTAAACTTCAATCCATAAAGCGGGTCCTGCAGAATAGAGTAAAACACTTACAACACTTCACACGTATCTAACCGGAGTCGAGCTAAATGATGAATCGAGACTTACGCGCGTGTAGATCTTAATTCGCCCACAAATTACTAGATAGCGACGTGAAATTAAAGGAACATCGAAAGGGTCGAGAGCGATATACTGCGCGGTGTGACATATCCTCTGATTCTAAGCTGTATTTACGTTGACAATATCGTCGGTGAAAAGCGTCGTTTGTGTAGAGGAGACTGTAGAGTGTAGAGCCCCACGTCCGATGCAGGAAGACGAATGGCGACATTCTACTTTTATTTCTCGTTCTCCGGCAACGAATCGCCGCGTTTACACGCGTTGCCGATCTCTGCGCTCAGACAGCCCCGATCTTACTCGGTGTTTCGATTCCTTTATATTTCCCTCGGTGTCTTGGAATACTAAGGGAACTCCATACTCGTGTGGAAGTGCAGCTTTATTTGCAACGTAAACAGAAGATTTCGAACGGGGGCCCTGAGAGATTGACAATATTGGCATACACGAGCTCTGACGGTTAAGTCGATGTCTATGGTAGCATGTTTGGCGCTTTGTGTGAATTGTTACTGAGGCATATATACGCATGATGTATTAAACTCAAATGTGTACTTGTTCCCTTAATTCGTTGGTATCAGGACGAAAGAGAATATGCAGATAATTGTATCACCAAATTAGTATTTATTATTTTGCCTATCACCAAACTAAGTAATAGTCAAATCTGTTTATTGCTTTGTGAGGAAAGTTACAGAGAAATTGAATTTGTAACTACTAATTCGGGGAGCTGAGTTGAACGGTTAAAAATATTTTTAATGCGAATTCAATAAAATTCATTAGGAGATTATAAAAATTTATTTAAAGAATAAAATCCAGTTTTCTTTTCGTTCTGCAAAGCCCCATCTGTAGGGGGTGTCAAAGTCCCTTGCCCCCCCCCCCCCCACCGTCGGCTGTGCCACTGACACTTAATTGCATTCTGAACTGGTCTTCTCGATGGGGTTTCCGGCCTTGCGTTCACAAAGTATATTCAACGTTTCAATTAAGAAACTTCCCAATGGTTCATCATATTTTGACCTAATCCAGCTTCGTTTGAGTTCCCTCCCAGTTTGGTAATATCCTTTAAGGAGTTGCGTATACTTGAACGACTGTGTCATTTTTTAATTGCCAACTGTTATCGTGTATTGACCACATTCTATATTTGTTCAAGGGCAAATGTAATGAAGTTCTTCCAAATAAAATTTGATTACAAAGTTTTATAAAGTGTCAGGGATATAGCGATACTCATTGGACATGTGTTTCTGGTAGTGCTCTATTCAAACGATTGAAGCGAAATCGAGAAACAAATGAATTTTTAAATTTCTGAATGAAAACAATATGACCATTCTCGAAATCGTGAATATTAATATTTTCGCGTTTTTTGTTAGTCCTCTGGTTACAACAGAAGTGAAAGCACTTATAAAAACACTCGACTATAACTAACTCTTGATAGCTTCATAAAATATTTTGTGAATGTTTCTACTAAATCAAATATTTCGTGAGATATCGTGTCCGCCGATTTGAGGAATGTAGCTTTGAGAAAGCTACGAGTATAGATTCGCTACAAGATACTTCTGTAGTAAGATATTTCTATTCTGTTTCACCTCGATCGCTATATCTTGGTCAAACACATTCCAAGAGAGTGTATACAAATTTGATAGCACAGGAACGGAGACTATGTAAAGAACAAAATAGAATTTCAAATCCTGCAGGAAGCGTCGACTATTGGTTTGTGGAGCGAAGGGGTGTAAGTCGTGAGCTTGTGCTCTAGGAGCTTGGTTCGATTAAAATTCCAAAAGTTTAGTAATTATTTCTCAGGGCTTCGTACTTTAAGATAGTGCAAAATGCTAGAAATTGGTTTTCTCAAAGTGTCCAGGCGAAGGTAATCCCCTAAATACCCGGTCAAGTAATTTAGTCAACCTTGTAAAGAGTTAGATCTTGTAATTGTAAATAGAAGAGTAATTAATATTAAAACTGCATTTGATTTGAAAAGTTTAACACTCTAGTTAGTGAATAATAATGAGTAAAAGTTTATTGGCCCCAGATTATCCCTGAATTAAATGATCAACCTGCATCAGCATGTTCTGTGAACAGATATGGTAAACTAAATATAACACGAATCTAGTTTCGAATGTAAGTACATGCTTCACTAAAAAATTATAGTAAAAACAATAAATGTGAAGAAAGAAATAACGAATGTGTTTCTGTACCTATCACAGCCCAACCCGGCGTTATTTATTCAATCCGTTTATTTCTATAGATACGATTGAAAAATGTGTTTACTATTTGAGACCAGTGATCAATGTAACTATCGATACTCTTAATTTATTGTCTATAGGTTATTACACATTGTATCGTGTTTGATGTTACTGAAGTGCCCAAATCATTGTAGGAGGTCATCAATACAGGTCTGTTAGCAGACCCAATAATAGAGCGATGCAATACCAGTTTCAATATTTCCATTACACAGTATTCCATATAAGCCACACAGAGTAATTAAGAAACATCATCGATACACTGACAGGGAAAAAAAAACGAAGTGACAATCAACGATTTTTATGCGATTTTGTTAGAAAGTAGTTCTTTCAAAAATATTTTATATGTATTTTTTTAATAGCTGACATTCATATTGAAGGGGTGAAAACAGCCCTCAAAGTTGAGGGTAAGAAACATGTTTGGTCGAATATCTTGGAAACTACTAGAACTAGGAGAACTGTGTAAGTGGCAAAATTGTGTATTTTCTAATACGGAATGCAACTGTGCTAACAGATTCCACAAAATTCCTTATGTTTAAATAATACTTTTAAAAAAAAGCATTCTTTATTATTGTTTAACAACCATTTAATTAAGTACGTTAAATATGTCATCTATCTCCCACTTATTTACTCAATTATTTACTCAAAATCTCAGTTCCGTAGGATTTCGAATTAGAACACTCATGTGATCGTTTCCAAGTGTCAAGTTTCCAAGTTCTCCCAAAACTGTGACGAGTCAATTCATTTAGATGCTAAACTCCTTTCAAGGGTGAAGCTTCTCCTCGTTGTTCCTCAGCAATTTTACAGAATAAACCGTTAAGACGAGGATAGGTAAGGCTGATTTTCACAACCCTCGTTGTCAGCCGAATGTGCTTATTAAGAGAATCATCAGCGGCTAGTATAATTGGACCTTGAGCTCCTTGGAGTATACAACCCCTGAATGTGAAGGAAAAAAATTGTGCGGTCGTGGCGAAGATTCGAGCAAAAGCCTACGATAATATCAGCCGTAATTGAGGATCTCTTGTTCGGTCCGCACGTTGAGGCGCCAACTCGAACTAAACGAATCCCTTTCGTCGTCTAAGCCTTCTTTCTGCCACACAGTTTTACGGGGATCCTCGACCCGTTATATCGCGCTTTTATCATCTCCCTTTGATCTTGGTACGTTCGAGTGTCATTCCAAGATTTTGAACAAGGGAACTCGCTGCGTCTCTAGTTGAAATGTTTCTGCCAGGGCAGGGCGAGTTCCACTGTTCGTTTGTGCCTATAAAGATCGCGTTTCAAGCACGAAACGAGAGATTCGCGGACAAAAGCGTTCGCGATGAATTCATTTCGGTAGTCTGGTTGCCGTGTAATTGTCGCGTAAACGAAGATTGTAGAATTCAATTACAGCCGTTCTTGTTCCAGATAGATGTGACACAGCGACAAATGAAACTTTCCAGGCAAGTAGCAATTTAGGGCTGATCGTAATGGTGGGGGTAAGCTGTCGGTGTTCTTGAGAGACCAATCGATTTTCTTTTAGCTATGGTAAAAGTTTTTTGAACTGCCACTTACTATTAAATTATTCCAGGGCTTAGATAGTTTCAAGACTTGTATGTATTAGCGTGGCCCTTATTTTTCAACATTCCATTTCTTTTTCTCTCACCCCCAGTATAGTTCCATTTCATAAAAAAATAATTCCTAAAAAAGTTTATTGCAATCGAACAAGAAAATCTAATTTAAAGAATCTCTAAAAAATGGTAAGTCCTATCGAAATTTTGGTTAATTAAGATTAGAAGAGCATTCAATTTTCTATAATTATCGTATATATAATTTTTTCGTGATTCCAACCATTTTTTAGATGATAGCGTTTAAAAATAGAGAGGTCCGCACTACGCAAGTGCCAAACAACGAAATTGTCGATCGCGAATGGGATAAAAGTTCCTTTATTTATGGTGGGAATACAGTAACAATTGCTAATGCTGGCTTATGACTTGATAAATGTCACAGAAGCTTAAAAAGAATAAAATAAATAAAATTGTTGAAAAGCAAAAAATATTTTCACATGTACCAACCTAATAGAATTAAATCATTCCGTGACGTTTAAAGTTACGAAATTTTAAAAATATTTAGAGTTTTCAATTTCACCAACTAGTCAAGGTGAAGTGACAGAATTTTCTTCAAGATATGAAACCTTAAATAGTTCTTTAATCTAATAAAGCTAATTAGTGGGAGCTTGCTGTATTTTAATGCATGTAACATAAATGCCCAGATGAAATCACAGAAAGAATAATGGCTGTGTTGTTGATTCAGTCGAAAGAATATTTCTTAGCTTTGTAACTCCTCTTGTCTCTGTATACATAATCTATCCTGTTCAGTGTATCGGAATTGAATTTCGAGCAGTGGCTGCAGAAAGAGCAGTCCCGCAATTTTGGGATTTACATACAAACGTCCAAGTTGTAGCATCTGGAGGCTAGAACGAATAAATCAGCTCTATCGGATAGGTATTAACAATTCACCGATGTGTCAATTTGTATGTAAATATTAAAACACACCTTGTTCGCTGTTTCATATAGAGCACCGTGTTCTGGAGAAAGGATGTTATAATATTTAGTTCATTTTTAAGATTTCTGTACGTGTGGGCGATGTATGAAACAATGTTATTCTGCGACTACCAGTGTGAGAAATGAGAAATAATTTTCAGCAAAGAAACAAGGAAACTATAATTGCATTTAATTGAATTTCCTTGTACATATAAGCGATAAACGTTTTCCGATGGAAGAAATGGCTCGAATGAAAACGTTTCTAATGCCCAGTTTTGCAGATGAAATTATGTAGACACGTTGGTTATGGATGGCGAATTTGTAATGGAATTGTTACGAATGGTAGAGTATGTTCCAGGCGAAATTGTTTGCAAATTTTACTGTGGAGAAAATGCCACGAAAATTAGAGCGAATTAAGACAGCACCACGAAAGACTTTCACATTACCAACATTTAAACCACACTGCTGTTCGTAACTATATAATACTCACGTGTATCTCGTGTCAAAATATTATCATATTGCAACATGTTTCTCAACAAATGCTGGAAACAGTTTACAAATTATTTGGGAAATATAGAATGTACCGCGACCGCCATAAGATCACTCCACCTCTGAAGGACAATTTCGGCAAAGATAAGTTAGACAACCTTGTGGAAATCTCGAAGGAAACTAAATTACTGAACGAAATTCCATAATACAATTGATAGCATAATTGAAACCGTACTGTAAATAGCTGTCGCTAATAACCAGGTAGTTGCTGCGACGTTACACCAATATATAAAAAAAAATTATTTGGGAATTGAATGAACTGTCGCACTCATTGTCAGACTAAAACAATACACAGCTTAAGAACAATCAATTTTGTACCCGCTGCATTAAGGACACCTTCCCATTATATCACTCCAAAAATAGGTAATTTGTAAATGTCAGTATTAAAAAATTTTTTTAGACTGTATTTGTACATCATTGAAGATAATAATTTTTTTATCTGCCTGTGTACCAGGGCAGTCGCAGCCAAGAGACAGCAGTATTAGATAAAATATGCAAAAAATCTGGTTTATTATCCTTAATGGTGTACAAATACAGCCTAAAAAGTGTTTAACATTATAATGATTAGTTTCGTTTAGGCAAATAAAATCCTAAAAATTACCTATTTTTGGAGTAATTTGATGGGAAGGTACCAATTTTATAGGCTTCAATATCTTTTATTAACCCAAACGACACTTTTGTTTCTTCTGAAGTAAAAATTCTATCATAAATAGTGCTTGCTTTCGTTAAAAGAAAAGATATCTCCTTGATATCCTTCAATCTCCATTTAAAAATTCTCGAAACTTCTGGACCAGTTCGACAATATTCGTCAGTCGATTAAAATAGAAAATTCCTATTCCGTATATTATAATCAAAACCACCTTGTAACTTTTTGCGGTCACCGCAGGTACCTCCTGCTATAATGCTTTGTTATACAACAGCCTCGTAATACTATTATCAACTCGTAACTATTATCGATAGTAACTTCGTAAGAATATCTAATTTCAAACTGTAACTCTGTTCTTTGCTCTAACATAATTAAGAAACAATCGACCAAGAAGTATAACGGAGAAATTAACCAGCGGTCTGGATGTTTGCCAGTGAAACGTTTGCAGCATCGACGGACCGTATTAAAAGACACGGATGTGAGAGTTTAAGTCAACTGTGCGCTACCTTTAAGCTTGAGCAAAATGGTTGAATCCACTTACGTCTTTAAAGCCCTTAATAGTTTTACTGGACGAAGTGAGAGACTATTACATACAGTATCGCTTAGAAGTATTTGCTCAACCACTCTGATTTCTCTGTTTCCAATAATGTGACACAATCTTCTATAACATCTCTTAACATTGGGATAACAACTAGCACACGAGTACAGCACCAGCCCCATTCATGAATGAATCCCAACACGAAATAAATCGAAGTATACAGGTAAAGAAAATTGCAAACTGGTTTTGAAGTTGTATTGCTAATTATAATTATAAACAATATACAGCGCAATTGTTCTTCAAGAACGGTAAAAAATAACAGTAAGAAAAATGGGAAACGTTCATTTCAAAAGTACCATACATTTCTATTATTAGAATCAGAATGTACCTATACCTAAGATTTAAATGAAAGTACATTATGTATAACGCAAACAGCTAAATTACTTTAATTATCAAAAATCACTTGTCTGAGAGTCCCCGAATATTTACTTTAAAAAAACCAAGCCCAGTGTTCGGTTGGTAAAAAAATTTCTCGATGGAAGCGATCACTTGGAAAGGCCTGATCTTAAGGCCTGTTTACTTAAAGAATATTTATTTCCAATTTTGTTGTTGAACAAAAGTTTATGTAGCGAGAGTATTAAAATTATTGTAATTTCGTTACTGTGCATATTATCTTTAAGATACTGAAATTGAATATTATTTTCTTTGCAATTAATGATATAGAAGACTATATAAATTAAACAGGTAAAGTTTATGTTTCTCCTACATAATTAAAGCAACTGCTTTAATTCATAAAGGAACAATAATCTCCATAAATTTACGATGAATAATAATTATACAGGTCAATGACGTTAAATGTACCATGGAGTCTGAATATCAATGCAAATACTGTACTCGATAAATGCACTCATAGAAATGCAACAAATCTATTCCTTCACCACGAATCTATCGATAAGAGTTTCCTGCATTTCTCTCGGATAATGAGATTTATTATCGGTGGTAGTATTTCATCGTACCAGGATGTTAAGGAAATTCGATCGATGACAGCCTCCTTCCTCAATACTTATTCAATCACTTGTTTCACTTCTATCCTCAGTTCAAAGAGTGAAACTTAAGTGAAAAGTATAGTTCGTGCTAAAACTACAACTCCTTCGACTGTTCAAAAGATCGAACTTGCGACGAAATTGTAGACAAACTACTGCTCGCGATATAACACTATATGTTTAAAATGAATTCACAGGATTATACAAAATCAGTGATGACAATATTTAAACGTGCAGCTCACGTTAGAGAATATAGAAATTATTTGATTTCTTATGTGATTTTTGCGTTATTTCAGTAATTTTCTAAAAACAAGTATTTCTTTCAAGTATGAAGCTTTGGAAATTATTTCTTAGAATTTACAGTATCTATGATCCTAAATATTAGAGAATCCTAGATCAGATGATTAGAATTCTAGCAATCAAAAGTCGAAGCAACCTGCCTAAAACGCAGGTTTCGCTTTCAATGGTGAATATTACAATTAAGTGAAGTTGGTTCACTTACAAGATGAAGTACTACCCTTTTTCGTCCAAATTCCTTTGAATCCTACAGTGCATCAAATGTCGATTAAAGGTGCTCGTTGATGAACACGGACGGGAGGGCTGCTGAGTGGTGCTCGACACACGTCTTCACCAAAATGTAGATTCAATGATACGAAGTCGAATTCATATTCAATTCTGCATGAAGCTAAGGTAGCAAACGCGCTCATAAATACATATGTGTCCTATGCCGTGTACAGATACGACTGTCCCCCTACCGGAGTTCACGACACGGGCTACGCGATGTATTAGGCTGGATTCGTTCAGATAGGACGATTTATTGCCATCCGACGGCCAACCTTCGTTAAACTTCCGTGCTTCCAGCTGCTTCGGTAGCTTCACGGTTAGAACACTTATACACATATATATATACACCTACCCTTTCGGCCAAAAGGCTCTCTTAACCAGCACGATTCGATCTCCGATCACAAAACATGAAAACCCTCTTACATGTCTATCTCTTTCGCGGAGAAATCAAAGCTCCCTTCACGGTTTACGTGTGGGAACATCTGCTCGTGGCCACAAAATTGATTCGTATAAAATATTTTGTAATTGTCGCTGTGGCTATGGTAAGGACACCGATTTTATTATATAGCTATACTCAGGATTAGGCGGTTCAACGTACCATGTTGATTAACAAGAGGAGGCCGCAATATCTGGGACACGGATTTCGACGAATTTCATATAGGTTGTAGTGTAGATGTAGATGTAGTACACCAATATATGTCTGACATGTTGGCTCCACCACTCAAGCGTTTCCGAAATATTAATAAAAAAAGATGTTGACTAGCAGAGAAGATAGTATTAAAATACACGCGATTATTCATAACCAGCTATCAGCGCCAATTTATACAACTAGATTAAGTTTACTTTACCAATGAATTGTAAGTTGACTTTTAATTCGAAGTATCTGCCAATATTACTCAATGGAAGTAGAGAAGATTAGAAGTGGTAACAGTTTCTTCCGATTATTTATACAGACGAGAATGAATTGAATGACAGAAAGAAAATTACCGCGAGTAGAATATATATTTGTGATAAAACATAATAACTGCAACGAACGGAAGAGGCATTCTAATTTTCCACTAGCTCCCCCTGTCTGCATCAGAACATTTGCGAGACCCTAAATCAGCGAGACTACATTCATCCTGGAAACTACACACTCTAGTATCATGATCCGTAACTTTCGAAATTTCCTTCGCGACATATCTCGTATATCTTCCGTAATTTCTGTTCTTGGCACTTTAAATATTACGTATGGCCCATTAAGTAAATTTAACCCTCGCTGTTCCTGGTATGCAATAGGGTAGGGTGAGGGATATTTAAATTAGAAGATTTATTTGTTGTCAATAATTGGAAATTAGTCCTTTTGTACGAAACATGTACCTATTTTCACTTCAATTTTTCGAAAAGGAATCAAAGCTATTTTGTAGCGTTTTGTGCCACTGGGGGATGTAATTTAACATTATTAAGACGATGACATCAAAATTTGCTTCAAGGTCAAAAATGGAAATATGCCCTTTTGAAAAGTTACTCCTCAATTGATAGTTGCTTGTGACATCGTGAAATTTTTACACCCGCAACAAGTGAGCTCGCTCAATTACAGAGCCCAAACTTAATCGATCACCTCGGTAAGCCGCAATAATTGTACAGGAAATTGACAATTGTAACGTATTGTTTGTCCTATCGACGATCAGCGGCGGTCAATTAGGTGTTTTGGTCGACGTGTAAATCTAATAGGGGAAGCATTGTTTCGCACGCTGTCCTAAAAGAGTTTCAAGTATCAGCAACATAGAGTTTAACGAAGGACATCTAAGGCAACTGAACTTTGGCTGTATTCTGTTCCTATTTCACATGACACGATAGTACTAAATAATGTAGTAATACAAAGTTCTTTATCAGAACGCTGTAATACGAAATGGTGAACGTGGAATTAAAAAATTTGAATTAATTCTCTTTCTGATACAGTAGGTAAAAGCTTGATTACCTAAATTAAGTGGCGAACACGATGTCCGGGATATCGATTTCCTGATTAATTTCATGATTACATTTCACCACAGAGAACCATTATTTATTATATACTGTTACATTTACAAGCCGGAATTTATATAAAAGTCGAAGCATTTCCCTCATCCTAGTCATTACATAGTTTCCAAATTCATCTTTGCTACCGAAATACGTATTCTCTTTCAAAGTGGGTATCTTCGCAAACTTGCATTCTTTTTGTACATCGAATCCAATAAAACTTTTTCCCTTACGTTTTTATTGGAGTTTATATTCACGTTACCGTAGAACTTTTATTATTATAAATAAATATTATCTGCCTTTATACAGGACCCCAAAAACAAGAGTAGTAATTCATGACACTATGCGAGAAGTCATTATTATTAAGTTATTCACGCGCAGCTGAGTATCCGTGGATACTCTTGTCGTTTCTTGATTTAATTAAGTGTATTCTATTACTAAAGTTCCTTGTTTCAAATAAAAGAGTAATTAGTGAACCCGAGGATTTCCAGTTTACTTCACTTCATAACGAGGACATAATGCTCATATGACGATTTTACTTATATTAGTGCGTAGATTTACACAATGATGTATTGCCATGCATTTATGAATCATCCTGTACAGTTCGCATCACGAACTATGTATGTAAAAGGTAACAGCGTGGAACGCGAATTCGCGTATAATTTGCAATGTTCAAACGCGTCCACATAGTGGACTTTAAAATTTTATTAGTTGCTTACATAGCAACATAACCCCGCTGTGGCAAAAATTCTCGGAATGTGGAGCGTTCAGAATGGCGCTAAAAAACATTCTTCTGGATATAAAGGTATCCGAGTCTCTTTGATATCCTAGTCCCGTGGGTCATACGTTACATTTTTTATTCGTATGATGGATAGACGTCAATCGGATTACCCTTTATGATACTGTTACTCAAGCTTCGCATGCATCTTTCACGGATATATAGTTACGCTTTACGTATGTCCCTTTCTCTTATCTGTTATTCCCTTTGTCCACTTTGGGGAATTCATTTCAATTACAATGAAACTTTTACTTTACACGCGTGAATCTCTACCAAAAATGTATTGTATAGTCTGGCTTACATTGGAGAAATGGTGACCTATTGAGTGAGTAACCTTGGTTATTGTCTGAGGAGGAGTTCCTTACTTGATGAAAAACCATTAAGATTTTACTATACAAATTGTTTAAGAAAGTAAGCTACGTCGTTGGAAGAACCATTTGTGAGATAGAATCAATAAAACTAATTTTGGGATGGTCAGAAGTAATTTATGTCACTTTCAGTTTAAACATTGAGTTTAGAATCAACTTAAAGCTACATAAAAATGTAGATTAACTCTATTAATCTGTCCAAATAGTATGATAAACCAACATCAATTGTATTAATAGAAATATATCGAATATTAATATTTTTTCAGTTACTTAGTATATTTAATTTAGTTATCTACTAAATACGTTAATAATAAGTAAGTAAATGAATGAATAATAAAGATGAGTCTTTCGAAAGGAAAGGTTACAATAAATATCTAGGAGTAAACGCAAAATTAATTTTTTGTTAAGATTTTAGATCACATGTAGTAATATGTTACTGAAAACTCAAATAAATACCATTGCACCAGTTCTGATAAATTAATATATCGTTACTAGAAAATAAAAATCATCTTATAATTGTTCAGGAATAGTGGTTCCACACTTTGACAAAACACCACCTTCAGCGTAATCGCATTTTGTAATGATAATACGCCATGCGACTAAATTGGACCCTATATAGTAACACTGTCGCCAGAATAAGCAACTTAGTATTAAGCCTGCTTACTCAGCTTCCGAGCTACGTATACTTCATAATAAGAAGCAGACCATGGAAGTAATTCAACTTTCCAGCTTCCCTGACTTACATTACTCTCATTCTCCGGACCTTAAATGGTGTAGACAAGAAAATGTTGTAGCTTAAGCAACAATTGCGATGCACAAAATAAATACAGCTGCAATGCTATTATAAAATTAATGTCTACAATATAATCGCATATATACAACTACAAAATACAATAAAAAAAATTGATTATAACCAAGTAACGAAATAAATGAGAGGAATATAATTTGCATGGTCAAATAAAATAAAGTACTAGTATTTGATTATAATTTTAAGTCGAATATGATGCTATACCACTTGAATAGTCATTTCTTAGATATTTTGTTCGAATAATGCACAAATCTGTTAGAAGAGTATTTGAATTATAGAGGGCCCTTCCGGGAATACCATCGATCAACACAAGCCATCACACTTCTCAGCGATGAGAAAAATGGTTTAATCTTTGCCTGATAAACCCTTTGTCCCATTGATTCCTATGGCATCGAGCAGTTGTCTGTTTCCAACATTGTGCTCGACCGTCAGAGCACCATGGAATGCTCGGTTCATGAGTGCGTCATGGTCGAGTGTCATGGACAATAATCGGTGAACCATTAGATTTGAACTGATTTTGATTGGGAATGTCCTCTAGTACGCGACTGTGCGCTGTACTATCTTTCGACAATGGCAGTGATCGATGCTCCCGCGAGGAAACCCTGGCCATCGAAGCGCGTAATCTTCTCATTGGAGCTTTGACAAGGATACTGACATTGTTATGAAACAATATGTATGCGCAATGTGCATTCAAAATAATCGATTAATACATATTGTAAGAAGTTCACACTAACTCTTCTGCTTTACTGATATCATACAGATGGTTCCCATTGATATATCTTTACCAGTAATATTGATAGATAGATATACTGCAGTTTGAAAATGGTATATATTGAGGAATTAATTCTAAGCACTTCTCTGGAGGATATATTTATGGATTTTTGCTTGAAACAAGGTGTCGCGTTTCTGAACGATTTAAGAGAAAAGCAAACATGTATCAGAATTGAAAAGCATGTGGTATATTTAGTGTGGTAATAATATCAATGAGATTGAATACATTGAAAAGTAGTAATAATTGAATATAAGATATTCCCTAATTATTTTAAGCAGTGTATCTTCACCTTTGCGCTATTGAAAGGATTTGAAATGTGTAGTTCTAATCTTCCATTCTACTTTAATTTTAATTACACGAACTGATTTTGCAAACAAAAAAAGATAATTGAATTATGTGATAGTTGTACATCAGAAATTGTTGAGGAAAATTATATTAAATTATGTGAAAAAGTAAAATATAAACCCTCTACTGTCCACTTAACCTTCCTTCGAGCGTACTTCCCTTTACTTATCGTTAGACCATATTTTCCCAGTTTCTTTATTGTTTTGTTCACTTTTAGCTACCTCGGCCCGTCATCAGTGGCCACGGAGCTGGTTAAAAATGTATACACGACTTTCCCATACACGAAACTAAGAGCGAATGTTGTGCTCCACTTTCCAGATGCTCACGTGGTTTTAAAAATTAGTAAACCTACCTGGAGCTGGTGGAAGATAAAGAAATTTTGTAAATTAATCAAACTGACCGAATTAAGATTACAGTTTCTTTCTGTATGAACTTTGAGAATCTGGGACGAGTTGTATAATTCTCTTTTAAAAAGAATTAATGCTCCTTTCATACTATACTTACAATTTATTCACCATTACAATTTTTAATGCTCTCACGACACTGCATTCTTTCATCATTATATCAGCAGAAGAAGTATGAAAATAATTAATGCAAGATATATGTTATGAAACTGTACAGTGTTTTCTCTGTAGGAATTCTCGGTAACCAGATTTTCAGATATACATCGATTGAAGAAAAATAGAAAGTAATATATATTATTGCATTATTTGCAAAACAATTATACACTTATTATTCAATATTAAAAAAATTTTCACGATTAGCAAGGTGCAAAATTGATTTGAACAAACATTAAGGAAAAGTAGGGTTAAAAAGGGGAAAAAGAGTCAATTGAAGTAATAGATAATTAGCCGACTTTCTCCCAAAAATTTTAATTAATAACCTATAAAAATATAACATGCAAATATACAAAAATGCGAATATTAAACATAAAATACTTAGTCATCCATTACGTAATTTTACAAGGACATCTTAAATGCTTTATATTCACTCTTCTCAGTTTGTGAATAATTTTATATTCGCACATATAATTGCTAATGCATATACTACAAATGAATAAATTATTTTCCACCATTGCATTCTGTTTCATTTCATTCTAAATCCTTTGTTTGGATTACCCCCCAAATGCTGAAGTAGCTAGTTTATTTCTAGATACTCGTTCCCAGCAACTGAATACACACTAATCTTTATCGACTATTCCCGATTTTTCATGTTTCATCGTCTGTTCGCGCATAATTCTGTATTCCCCTGCGTATAAAGCCAATACTAAAATCACTGCAAAAATATCGCGCACATATGTTTCCCCATATCCTCCTTTCATCTGCTTTTACTAAGAAAATCGCTACGTAAAGTTATACAATGTTTGTATGTTCAGGACGTCTAGATCACAGTAACGTAGAAAGCCTCAATATTTTCATGGCATTTCGGTTTGACATGAAAATGATTATACATGTACACAGGAACCTACAATAATAAAAAGGTAAAAGGTTCCGCAACGTTAACCACCTTTAATATTGCAAAGAATAATCACTAGGGACTATAGGCACACTCTTACTGATTAAGAATCCTTTTGGTTTTTTTGTTTTAAATCAGCGGTTCCGCCGTAATTGTGCGCACCATGATGCAACATTTTCTTGCATTTGCTTTACGATTTGACCCATACCCCCATTAATTATAAGTATACATAGCTGAAAATTTGTTTACAACTTTCTGAAATGTTAATAAATACGCGTGGATAGTGCTCATCGGTATAAACTGTGTAGTTCCTTTGTGCGTCGCCTCTAAAGAAAGACAAGCAAGGGCCTTCTAGACGAGAATACCCACCTAATTTTAATATCGTCCCATCTGATCAGCATTAAAATATTTGATGATACTTCGCGGAATGGGCGGCACACACATGTCAGCCTAGGGGCGCCAAATCTCAAAATCCGCTCCTGTACGTAAACAAATAAGAGTAACGTTAGATCTACTAACTACGAGTGGAACAACTAGTTTGACGTGAAAATTGATGTGAGCCATTGTAACGTATACCGAGCCCGAAGGGGTTAAGCTGTCGACAATTCGAGAGGAAATGATCGCCGCTAATATCCGCCAGTCGGTGGTTCCGCCATGTAATTCTTGCTTTCCAACTTCTGAATGCATTGCATCCGCACCGCTTGCCCTAACAAATTGTGGTCTAATGCGCGCGAGTACTCTGGCGAATATTCGCCTTCAACAATTTTCGTACTATAACAACTGACGCTTCCTGGCTGATTTGTTACAGGCTCGTCACTTCCGCCACAACTTTCGAGCATGAATAAAGAAAGGAACATATTGACCAGTCGGTTTGAGGTGTCATCGATCGATTACACTTCTATCGTATTGCAACCGCGAATTTCGACGCGGATGTATCATTCTTGGTGGATGGCTTTCAAATATAGCATTCTGGATATTTCCATTAAAAAAAGTCTAACTAAGAGCTGTTGCGACAACACTGTGCTAGGGATGAAAAATGGAACGCAATGAAATGGGAAGCACTAAAGAAATGACAAATGGGTGGCTAGAATGACGAGAATAATGGCGTGGCTGTTTGTTTGCAGAATGCACGGATTCTTCGAGTATTACAGGGATCAGAGGAATGCGATGGGTTAGCAGGCTTTCAGGAACTTATGTAGGTAGATTGAAATTCTTATTCAAGTGCTGCTAGTTTTTACCGATGGGGATAACATAATTTTCGAAGATTTTTATACTGTGTTACACCTATGCATATATAAGTGGAGAAAAATTTCTTTATTTTGTCTTGGAGAAGCTTAAGGGGACTAGGCAGTCGAAGAATCGACTTTTTTATCGCATTTTCCGAAAGTACTATCTTTTCTGAATAAAGTGCCGCTTGGTTTATATTAAAATTCGCAAAATTGTAGATGTCACAGCTAAAAAGATCAAGCGGCAACCCATAGCGTCGCTTTTGCCCAGAAACTTTAAACGCGTTTTTCTCAATTTTTTGTTCTCTTTGTTTTCGGCTAGTTGCGAATGAACGGAGGTTCAGATCGACTTGAAAAAATTACAGGATGTGTAAAACATGGACCATTTCTCGCCAAACCTCCGATATGGTCCTTAAAAACTCGAGATTTTCATTAAAAAATGCAAAAGCCGCGGAATTTTAGTAGCGCCAAACACGACCTAATAATCTGGTACAGTGTGACAACCGAGGGTTAAATAATAATTACAGTAACTACTAGACATCGTTCATTTTTTAAAAGTGAACGACGTAAATAAAGGTAAGTTCGGTTAATAACAAAAAAAAATAGGTTCATTGGAAATACTGGTTTTGGTTAGATATTTAACTGTACATAGCAATAACAATCAAGACAATAAAAATACACTTCGCAATTGCGGTTTTCAAAAGTAAATATCAACGTTTACTTTTTTATGTTTTGTACATGGCCATGCAAGAGTTTGTGCAAAGACTACAGATATTGTATTAATATACCGAACTTGGTTGTTTGCTTTTCCTCTTTATTTTATAACTCTTCCTTATTTTCAAATTCAGTTTATGAATATTGCAAAATATTACGTGAAGAACATGCGGCTACTACTATTTCACTGTTGGGACAAATGCACATCTTCTGTACCCATTAATTTAGTAAACTGTGGTTGCGTGCATAAATTCTTCTTTACGTTCACGTGAAGCGTACATATTTAGAACGCGGACAATTTCAGTAACAGATATTCAGTATTACACGAACAGTTGTGGTGTTGTTCGTGCACAGTCGTTGCGTAAGTCAACGTGAAATACGTATTGTTAATTCATACATTTGCCGTTTAAAGGAAATGAGAAAATACAATGAAAGCATTTGCGGGTGCAATTATTACGAAGATACTAGGTACAGTAAAAAGAAAGTGATTAAATTGTGTAACACTTTTACAGTTAATAGAACAGCATTCCACTTCACACTCGATACTTACAACTAGTATTAGATGCTGAGACAATGGTTTCTCAAAATTTTTGAGCTCTCACTACTAATACTTTCTAAATTATATTAATTTGGTCGTGTTGTACAAAGTATTATTTCTTTAGGCTCAAATATTTTTATGTAGGTATCCTTTTTACAAAGCGAGTTTTCTAAATCAAGTGACATTTTTTATCAAAGCGTTTCAATTTTCATCTGTAATCCCCGATTCTGTCTGTTGTAGCAGAACGTGTTTTAGCTGTTCAGTGTAGAGAAGTAACCTCATTCAAATATATTCAAGGGGAGAAAAGAAAAAATGTCATGGGAAGTCAAGCTGGTGAGTATAATAAATGCCACAGACCCTCATACTTGGAGGTCATTTAACATTTGTCGCGTCAAACGTAAGATACATGGTTCGAACATTATCGTGAAGGAGAGTAGGACCCGTCTGGTTACTTCTATATATATTCCAGAGAATAATATAAGCTGTCCCTTAACCCGACATGAAAGGAAACTTCGTGAACAGCTGATATCCTTATCTATATATACAAAATTCATATTACTGTTTGCAATGGAACACTTTGCATTAGCACCTTGTTTTCTCATCATGAGTATATATTATATAGAAATCATTTCATTGCAACAACCACGAAATTCTTCACACCACAACCCTAGAATCCTTAATATAGTCTGCACTTTATGTATATAACTCTCATCATGGAGCATTCAAGCCGTAAATCGTGACATTCCGATTTTCAAGAATTTCAAATAAAACACTTGCGAAGTAAATCAATTAGCTGCTCCAGACCATCGACGATATATCCCTGTTGTACCATTTGGCTGCTCTGCTGGTCTATCTCTCGTCTCTTCGTATAAAAAACAGGCGCACGGTTTCTCTGTTTCGCAAATAAAAAGGCAGAAGTAAGCATTATGCTAGCAACAGCAGCAGTCTCGTTGGTAATAAAGATAGGAGTTTCATCTGATGTAATTTACAGTGGTGGAAGAGGACTATAGAACGTTATCCTCTTGACAGAACATTGCTTATCATATCGTTCCCCGTAAAAAGAATTCAACAATGAGTTTGGAACACATTTATTTTCATTATACGGATACCACCAATAGGAAAATATCAATGTGGACGTTAACAATGCATTTTTTTTTTTAAATCAGAATGCAGGGGTATCAACAAGAAGGCGCCAGGGAAACTAGAAATGTATTACAGAAGACAGATATCCAATTTTGCCAAGGACGTGCAATACATTTCAAGGTACATCTTTGTACTGCATTAGTCACATTCAGTTGTTATCATGTAAATGCGCGAAGATTCGTTACTACTCGCGTACCCAGCCTCACGCCCCATCCATCATCACAACACACCTATTCCAGGTAACTCCTGCAGCATTAAATTTATTGTAAGAGCAGTGGCATATCGCGACAACGGTCTTCCCACATCCGATTGTGCCTCTGCAGCGCAACAATAGGTAGTTTATAATTCACGAAAAGTCGTGAAGGAAATGTCCAATAAATTAAGTAATAGTTATTAATGCAATGATGGCGGGAATAAAGGACTTAAATCACTTAATGACCTGTCAAGCAATCATAGAGGGAGAAAGGGATTCTGGTTTCTGTTGTTTTAAATTTCAATCGTCAGACAAAACGCGCGCAGATTGTTTTTAAATGGACTCTTTATAGATTATAACTTAATATCATATCATTGACATAAATTCGCATGATACTCTCCTTGCTTTATAACAAATTTGAAAGCTGAATGAAATTATTCTGGATTCCTGGATTCGTATGAAGCACTTTATGATTTCTGTTCTCGGAAAAATGTTTTATTATGTACTTCAAACTCAGAAATAACCTAGGCCTGAAATTAAAATTTAATATTTAAAATTGGCTTCACAGTACAAGAGAATATACATTTTTTAATGCGTGGACTAAATTGAAAATCCGCAGCGAATAACGCAGCGAGAGGGTTAACTGGTGTTCTTATATGTATTTAAAAAGCCGCCAGGTCAGTATCTTCCTTATTTTTAAACTTTCAATATTTCTTTATCATTAAAAGCTGAACGATGTGTATTCGAAGCACACTTTGTAGGAGGTGCATGTATATATTAGGATTCCCTGCTTCGCAAGTAATTGTGCAAGCTCTGTGCATTTGTAAGAGAATAAACAGAATAACAAGAGAATAAAGAAATAATTATAGTACCTTACAGAGCAACTAGGAGTACTTACTAACAGGCGGCTTACAAACTTGATAAAGTACATAGCTTTCTCGATGTAGAGGACATTCACCCTAAACTAACATAAGTACGATATCACAAATTTTAAATTCAAAATAATTTTTCTAGTCATACACAATAATATTCCAATTTTATGTTTAGCTACAACTTGAAGACCAACGAGTCTTATATTTCCCCATGCAAATACCTACTCCTCAAAGCTAGTAATATTCCGAATTAGTAAGTATTATATAATAGTAACTCTGAGAATGAATTTCACGGTTAACATTCGAAATTGTAGTAAAATTTGATACTTAGTATCGCTGGTATTTGATTAAATTAATCGTGCTTCAACCCTTCCCCCAAAGTCCACAGTTAACAATGCAACAGTCCGAAAACTTTTACATATCACTCTACATTCCTCCAAAATCGGATTACTCGTCAGAGCGCTAATTAACATACCGAAACGTTAAATTTAACTGGATCAAGAAAAGTCTAACCGGATCCCATGCGATCGAATCGTAATTCACCCACTTCCGCGTCTAACTAAAAAAACTCAGTATCGCGTAATAGAAATTTATAGCCCGGAAAATTGTTCCGAACAATTGCACCTCCGTTGCAAAATACCATACCTCGCGCCAGCGTAATTACGAGATTGGTCGCAGAAGTTCGATATTAAATGGTGGTCAAGAGAACCGTCGAGGGTGTGCTGTTAATAATTTTTTCCTTCGCGGAGGCCTGGGATAATATTAACGCAAATCTGGCACTTGAGTGGCGCCACGGGGATTCATGAAATTTAATCGCGATAGCGGCAAATTGAATATGTTATTAAACGGTGGGGGCGGTTCGTGCTTCAGTAACGAGCATTCATAAATTTCATAATTACGGGATCGCGACTGTAACCGTCCGAATTCGCGCTCTGTCACGCACCGTCAATTTTCATTAGAGAATCAAACCGCGCGTCCGGCTTTTCTCGAACGCGTGATTTCCACCTCGGCCTCTTGAGCACGTGTGTGTGTGTGCGCGCGCGTGGGCAAAGCGATCCGCCTCGTATTTATTTCCATAGATTATCGAAAGGTCACGGAATATGTATCGTCGCGGCCCTACGGGCAATTCCGCAATTAATAGTTAAACGGACCGTCACGTCGCTATGGAAAAGAAGCCACGAATCGCGCTCAATGGCACAGCATGCCCGCGATACGTCCGCTGTACTCCGGCTTGGTAGAACACTCGACCCTGCGGCGAAATCGCGTTACGGAGTTTCTGTAATCGAGAGTGCAGCAAACGATAATATTTCCGGCGATGGTACCAGGCAAAGTTACGAATTTCCCACTGGATATTAGCGATCGAGTCTACACAAGATCGCGTGCTCCGTTGGAAACGCACTTTAGCGGTGCACATATTTGCTTAATATTCGCTGGCACGCTATTACTTCGCGGCCCGTTTCCATCGCGCTCGATGAACATTTTATTCGATCGAATTGCGCCGATCTGTTTACCCGGCCGCTTTACGGATCAATCGCGATCATCCCCTGTTAACGGGAAGCGTAAGCCATCGGCGCTTGCATCTCGCAGAAGCACTTCGCTTCCGTGGGTCGCAGAGTCTTCGGGAGTTCCTCGAACAGCGCTTCGCTTGCCACTTCCTGACGAATTAAAGTTGCGCGACCCTTTCAAGTTTTGCAGACGCGTAGTAACGCGATGAGAAATGCTCAAGGCGGTATCATTAATAAATCGAGATTAATTAAGACGAGACGTAGATTGCCCGTCTCGGAAACGCGGACAGAGATCTTCTTTTTCTTTAACTCTGTTCACGATCGCTCTTTGCTTGTCACGAATCATTAGCAAGTAGAAGGAAAGGAACGAAGAGCCTCCGTCGCGTGAACATTTGGAGACTGGAACGAAGATTGCCATTTGTTCCAACCGTTTCGCGGAATGGAAAACAGCTCGGCGATTTTTCCTCGCGACGTGTACGCCGTGTTTCAATTTCACAAGCGCTTTGCTTCGAGAGTAATTCAATGCCGTCGTTTATCTAAACCCCTGCAAAACAGTGCAAAATCTCGAGCTCCCCTAGGAATGCTTGTGCTTTGAATTGTAAAGGAGCCATTTTCAGCAGAAATAATTTATCAAACTGTACAGGTTACAGTACTCCGTGCACACTCCGGTGTAAAGTGTCATATGCAATATGCACAACGGCGCAGAGTCTGCTTCGTCAAGATGTTTCGCGTATATACCACATTATCGAATTAAAATTGCAGCGAGGAAGGTTCAGAAAAATATTCTCACACTCGGGGGGCAAGGGATGCCCATTCCCATGAATTAAAATTATAGGCGATTAGTTTATCAACGTCACGCGACCGTAGAAGCTTCGTGATGTCCTCTATGAAACAGCAAAGTACGACTAGGAAAACTAAGTCTGCCCGACGTCACCGTTAATGGATCCTAATGTGAATGCAATTTCTGCCACGAAACTTTCTGCGCATTGCTTTTCATCGCATACATCCAATTCCTCTTTTTCTTCCTTTGCCTCTTTTTTTTTCTACTTTCGTTCCCCTTTTCGCCCTCGCTCGAAACAGAATTTGTAATGAAAGACTCACCGGTGCAAGGATCGAAGGAGTTGGGCAAATCGTTCGCAAACATTCTCGCGTACCAGTGTCGACCACCACCGAAATGTATCGCGAGATTCAAGGGTTGCACGATCGGAACGGGACGCGCGCCTCCACTATACTGGCTTGCCGTCTCGCGGTACTCGCGTCGCGACGCTCGAACGCAGAGCGCGTACTCGAGACGCCGACCTATCCTAGCCTATCCGGGAACACGGTCTACCACGTTTCGCCATCGACATCCGTCGAAATTTCGTGTACGCGTGCAAGCTTGAACTTTACGCTTCTTTCATTTACCCCCTCGCTTCGTCAGCCGCTCTCACCTGTGCGTCAGCTCGCCTTTTCGATTTATTAGCGCGCTTGATAATTCAATATTACTGATATATCCATTACCGATAAAACTGTAGCGTTGAAAGGTCTCTATTTGGTCCAATCAACATAATGGTGCAGGTCTCCAAGAGTTAACGAATAATTCGGAAGCTTTAAAAAAATTCGTGCCCTCGTGTTTGTGGTTGATGGTCTTGAATTTATTGCAGTTTATTGGCAGGTTCGATTTGATTTTTACAAATATGATTGAAAGTTTCGTCATTTAATGGTAGAGGATGTGAAGTGTTTCTATGAAACGTTTGCTTGCGGGTGTTAATTTGGATGCTTTGCAATCAGAGCATTGATGGACATAGGGGAACGAGGTTCCATCCTCACGAAAAATGTATTTTTGTCAGCTGGGGAGTGAAACGTTGTTGTGATTTAGTCACAGCCTTTGTTTCACAACAGCGGGAAAGTTTTTCTCTGTGAAATAATTCGACAACGACAGCCGTCAGAGAGCTGTTTGATTACTTACGTCATGTCCATTCCCACTCGTCAGATACTATGACTGCGGGCAGTGGCAACTGTTTTCTCTTGCTTTCCTGTCTGCAAACTGGAGCAAAAATTCGCACATCCTCTTTGTCAATTAAACGTTAGCGTTTTTCTTTTTATACAACACGAAACAGCAATTCGTTTCTTTTGCGCTTTTCAGTAAAAGTTCAGTAGCTTCTTTTATAAAGTTTGATAAGACTTTTTCTCGATTCGCCTTACGTACTCTTGTTTTCTTCTCTTTACTTGCCTTTTTTCATTAAAAATGGGTTCTTTAATGCTATTAACGGATGAATTCTTTATCCAATAGTTTGCTCACTGTTAAAATACGGATTCTTTCCCCATTCTCTATTTAATATATTTCTATATTTTCTCGTCCATTGATTTTACATAACTAATACTCTTTATTCGTCCCTATACGAATTGCACTTTAATTTCATGACACCCAATGTCAAAACCAAAGTTACTCTTGTGCTGTATTTTTATTATGGGGTAAGGGTGAAAACAGGGAATGTCATAAAACAGCTTCATTGAGAAAATGAAATTTTAATACTTTAGAGTTCACTCCATCAGTAAAGAAACATGATTCAATAAATTTAATTCTCTTATAGAATTTTCTTCTTTAAATAGAATCGTGGAGCAGTCATAAAATATATGTAATAACGAAATATGAATTATTTTAATATAGAATCAAGCGTCGAAATGAATTGGTGTGACATATATATCTTGCTCCAGGATTTTATTTAAAGTGAATAAACACCATCGAAATTATAGTAGAAGAAAATAATTATTTTTTATTTTTTAGTGCACTTTAAATAAAATCGTTAAACTTAATTAAAAAGTAATAATATACCACGTGAAAGTCTGTAGTACCCATTTGGCAACAATGGCACTATTGCGATTTTGTTGTGTACGGTGAGTTCTCGTATCGAGATTCAGTATTGTGTTTGACGATCGTATAATCCGCTTTCGCGTGTCACACAGCGCACAGAGATATTATATAGCATTCCGTGCAACAGTTTAATGTTTTTTTCCTTTCGTCCAGCCTAATGGGCATAATTGGTCATGTTGAGAAAGGGCAACGGGAGCAATTAAAAACTCCCTTTGTAAAATAAATTCCCGTGTAATTACATGATAGCCATAACGTGTGATACTAACGAAAGATACAAAATGGCACCGCAACGTGTCCAGATTTCAGGAACGCCGTCAGATACCGGATAAAATAGTAGCCACGTGAAGGTGATGGGTATCTTGGGTGCTCTAATGCCTCGGGATTTCGCGCTGTCTGTACCATGTAGTAAAACGTACGATGGTATTTATTGATCTATTATCTAATAGAAGAAATGGGTCCAGCGGTATACATATCACCGTTTCATCCTGTGATCTGGATGTGTAATTTCACTCGTACGTTATTTAGTTTTGATGTGTCAAGTGTGGAAAGGACATCGTATTTGTTTCGAAATTTTTCAATATTTAAGGAATCATTCTGGTTAGCGCGCCGAAGAATTCAGCGATTTTCAGGAATTTATTGCGACGAAAATAATTATAGTAATGGAATAAAACTCTTTTCTATTGATTAAGCTACATTTCTACGGTAAATAAAAAATATAAATGTTAATAAACGTGTCGATGACATGTTGAAAAATTCATGCCTCGTGAAGGTGATTTCAGTTTTTAGACTTATGTGCACGCAAAAGTGCAGGGATTCTTGATCAGTATGATTGTCGCTATCACTCGGACTATAATTAGTGATTTATCTTAAAAATTAGCGAAATGGCGGGCAAATTTATAAAGCAATCGGTTCGATAGATTTTGAGATTTTATCTTCACGATGTGAAAAAATGACGTTTCGAGAAAAACGCGTTTAAAGTCTTCATCTATAGAAGCTAAAATAATTGGAAATTTTTCACGAAAATTTAACAGTACATTCTTAAGGATATGTACTTTCGAAAAACGTTAAAAATAGATATTTTTCAACACGTCTAAAAGGAATAACCCATTAAAATATAAGAAACAGCGAAAAGTACGCTTCTGCTAAATTCTTTTATTTAAGTGACTGGGCTTGGAGTATACAGATTTTTCTCAAAATGTATGAGATCATATGAGGAATTGAGAGCCAGACGGACTAACCCATATGTTTTGGGAAATTGAGTTAGTAGCAACAATGTATTCCAATAGGATGTACTAATCACATAAAATAGGAAAAATTAATTTGTTTTTAATGTGGGTTAGTCCGTTGTTGCTCTCACTGCCTCATATATCATTAATATTTGACCCGTCTTTTTTTTTAAGTTTATCACAGTACATTATTTTATGAAATACTCAATACTAAATATTGATTTGATTTTATTCATTAAGGAACTTACTTAAGAAGTACTCTATAAACAATCATATCAACTAACATCAATAATTATACTTTTTATTGTAACAAATGTTCACATTAGAATTGTAAAGTATCCTTTATAAGATCACTTACAAATATTAAATTGAAAAAGGTGATTGTTACTCGGTAGTATATGATTGCACTTATGCCTCTGATTCATATCATTATCGTATTAGCCTCGAGCGTATGAAATGGAAGCCAGCGGTAATGGTGGGCATGATTAATGAAGCTAATTAATTTCCTATGGATCAATTTAGGTGGACATTAAAGTTCGGCAATTAATATGATCACCCTTATTGGTTCTAACGAGTCCGCATCCCCTTCTTTCCAGCCCTATTAGCAAAGCGTGAATTATGAAACTTTCATTCTCTTTTAGGAAACAATGTACTGGCTCCCCTCGCAATATACAGAGTGTCCCTAAACTGTTTGATCAAAATTTATCAGAGTGTTCTACTACTTAATTGTATTGATGAAAAGGTGTGGCAGCTACATATCTTTTGTCCAATGCTTCTTTTCCAAACGATGCTTCTCCGAATTAAAAAGATATTCCTCAGCAACAATTTGTGAAAATTTACGATGTTTCGAACCGTGTAATTATTGTCGTTACGTTACTCGTATAAATTGACAACTGGATTCTGGTGAGTAACCTGCGTAAGACATCTCTGAATAAAAAATCCAAAGTACCGAAGCTAAACAATCGTATAGTTTCTTTAAGAAATTTCGAACAATTTCAATCATACGAAGCAGGTGATAAATATCATATGATGCTCCTCCAAATGTCGCGTTCGGAAGACAACAAAATTGTATGATAATGTCAAGTGCCCTAATTCCGAGCTATGCCTTACTATTTAGATCAAGAATGCTTTGCACTTATTTGTTTTTCGTACGAGCCGCCACTGACAACGCATGCCCATGGCAACGGCCTTCTGTTCCAACATAATTAACTTAATCGAAAGGTCGTACGTGACAGGAAAACTCGTTGGAGCTAATACTCAGTCAACATAGGAATCTCTCTTCTTTGAGCCGGATGGCACGGTTATAATGATAACCGAATTGGCAGGCGGAAGTTCCAATCATGAATTATCGAGCTCTTGACCGGTCGATACGAACTGTACAATCGGAATATTTTCAATTACTTGTACACACAGCTGTAATCTCAATTGTAATTCTCACCCGGCTCTTCGCGGGTGCGTGCAATTCGTGCACTGCCGAACTACCAAAGTCGCCCAATACGCGAAACAATGCGCCACGTTATTTCTGGGGAAATGGAGCACTTCGATGGCACTTGGGGGAAACACGACTATTTGCTTCGCTTAAACCTGCTACTGTACCATTGAAGCTTTAATTGGTGACGATAAACGGCTTCACGCTTGCGCTACGCCGATTATAATAGCTGGCGTTACCAGATTACCACCGATACCTAGAGAGGAAGGAACCTTTCTCCGGCCCCCACCGAGGCGCTTTTAATTTCACAGATCACTTCGACGGCGTGCTACAGATTTATACTGTTTGATTACCTGCGATAATATTAGACATACGGTTTACTTGAGCGCTACGTATTTCTATTCCACGGTTATTTTCGATGTTATTTTTAAGTGGTATGTTTACGCGCAGCTGGTGGTGGTTGAAAGTTTCTAGTAGAAAAGGAAAGCATTTATACCCGGAGCAGAAAGTGTTCGCTCGTGAAGGTCCCTTTCCTTTGCCTTTGAATGGCACAAAGCGTAAGCCTGTAGGTACACAATTCTTGCGTCAGAAAGAAGCAAAGGCATCGGAGCAGGGATCGCGTCTTCCCCATAGAGTAATATTTTTTGTCCTGGCTGTATCAACTTGTTAATACGCATAATATTTTTCAGGATCGTAAGCGTGACCTTTGGTTTATTCCCTGCTTAAGCCTTTAAGTTGTTTACTCCTCTATTCCTTACTCAATATTGCCAAGTTTGATGCTACCATCTACTACGATTTTAGATGCTAAGTATCCTTATAATTATCAGGTATTGGCACACACGACCAAACCCCTGCCTTTTATTTCCGTTCCAAGTTCACCAACGGACATCAATTAGTTACGTTAATGTTTCACGTTTATCAGCGAGTTCCACGTCAACGCATGATTAATGCCACGTAGTTGCACGACTCGAGCACTCTGCGTTACGTCGACGAAAACGAGGTTGGCGACCTCGTCAAGTGACGCGAGGTTTGAATTTTTGCCCAATGTTCAAGGAACTGGCTGTGCTCCAGAATGACCGTCCAAGACAGGGCCGATAGTGGCTCACGGATTTCACTGCGCTATCGCTTACACTTCAGACCTTCGCGAGCAGGTTCGTATTTTGAGGGCAGGCTATTCGTAACCGGTGGAGTCCCGTTTACTACTCCTGACCCCTTAATTTATGTAAACCGACGTTTTATGTAAAACTCCGCGAAAGCAGTTCCCACCGTTTCGACGCACGCTACTAATCACTCGCCGTTAATTCCGAAATCGCTCGATATTCGAGGGACACCTCGTCAGCCATCAACATTCCCGCGGGAATTTTATCAACTCCCTGGCGAAAGAAGACTCGGGAATACCGTTCCGAATTTGCCTGAAATGGAAGGAGAATTTACGCGCAGCATTGGCGCACATAACGCTTCGACGTCGGCTCCGTTGACGTGATTTCGAGTATTCAGGATATACGGCGTAACGGTCTGTAGGGATTTTAAGTTACAGTTACGGCAAATGTGATGCATGTATGGTAAGTGTGCAAAAGTATGTCTGCTTTGACGAGGGACATGGTGAAGTTATAGAATGCTCTTTTTTTTTTAATTAAAAACTCACTTTTAATTTGTGTTTGTTTTAAGGGGTGAAGTACGTTTAGTCGCGGCGAAAACGAAGGAATTTAATTTTTTTTAGACGTTTTAGTAAAAGCAATAAAATACAATACTTATTACACATCATTTATTAATTCATAAAGTGCACGAAAAAATTTATTTACAATAATTTTTGTATTGAATTAGTTATTATTTTTTTAGGTTCTTTAGATCGCTACAGAAAAAATGGTCACCTATAAACATCGATGGATCTGAAAAATAAAATGATATTCTTGTAAAATAATGTTGCCATTTTGGGCTGACAGGCCAAATTTTTTAATTTCAAACACAAATCCCACCTCATAACTTCATCTTAATTTTTTAACAAATCCCACCTCATAACTTCCTAAAATCATAATTTTCGCTGCAGCTAAATGTATGTAACCCCTTAAATAAGATTATATGTTTCGAATATGATTCTTCTTTTATAGTATTCGAGAGAACATCGAGGCAAAGTTAATGTCTGTAGGAAGTACCACATATATTGTTGCTTATATTGTTTGGGACAGCGTTAGTTAATATTCGACGCCATTGCGTAAACTTTCTAATGGCAAAGCTCTGTCGCGGAAACTGTCTCGAAGGTAACCGCATTTTCTACTAGAAATAAAACGTGGAGTAATAACTCAGTTATAAGATAACAAAGAAACAAATATTCAAGAGAATTAACAAAACAGGTGAGTGAAATAAGGGCGGATATATGAAAAAGGTGATTATACTTTCAAAAATAATGGTCTTATATTTTCTTAAGCATCTGCAGCGTCAGAAATAGTTTTAAGGTGGTAGACTAAAATGTACAATGTACAATTTGACAACACAGAGTATTTAGAAAATTAGAGTGTAAGGCAAATTGAATTATATTAACTGCATATCTAATTTCGATTTAAAATATTTAGCACTGTATAATAAATAGTCATTTTTTGAAATACAATGTAATTCTTCCATTATTCAAACATCGTATCCACTAATTACTTCGAGGGAAGGATTATTAGCTATTCATAAAAGGATCTTAAAAAATTGCACTACTACAGACGCTTAAAATTAACATTATATCGTAGTTTCATTCAGAATACTATAAAGTTCAATAACGTAAAACGCAATAACTTGTGACAATGAAGCTACTTCAAAGATGGTGGCAGTTAACTTATTCTTAGTCAGTCAATTAATTCGTAAGTTTACTTCCTAGATACTTTTCAAGCTAATACTAAGCTGCAACGGAGGGGCAGGTAAAACTAAAAATAATGGGGATTTTTTCGGTACCAAATCGAAATTGACTGATCTATGTGACTATCCTCGTAAATGATAACTACTCAAAACGTTGTTCTTTCGAAAAAATTCAAGAGTTGATTTCGTTTAAAGGGTTCATAGAGGGTTGACGAGAAGAACGAATAAAAATGTCGATGATATTCATGAGATCGTGCCGGTATTTGCCCTCATAACTAGTTCCCGAGCTCGATAAAATTTCCCTCATACCACAGCATATATTAATACCCTTCGTCTACGAACGTGACACGGTAGCCAGACTGTTCATTTTCCCAATTTTTGATAACCATAAACAGGCAACAAATTTGCTCATGAAGAATCGCAACTAACATATCCAATTGAAAAGCTGTGTATGCAAAATCAGTGTAGCACGCCACTTTTTCCTATCACATCGTTTATCATTTTAACGTTGCGAAAGCCAGTATTAAGATTCTAATAATTTATTTTTTTATTATGTTTAAAGAAATAGGAAAGATGATACAATAAACAAAAGTTTCTTAAAATAATGCAAGGAAATATGAAAAGAATAAAATAATGTTCAAAAGGAAGTTAAGTACATCTTGTATTGATATCGATAATTCTAATTATGCTTGTTATAAAGTAATTATATACAGGGATTGTGCAGGTGTGAAATAAAAAATTTAAATAAATTTAACCCAGGATAGCTCGTCCGTGGTCGTATTCAACGTTATCGATTCAGAATCGGTTACGGAAGGAATTGGAGTAGGAATTGAAACCAAGTATGACGAGGTAAGAGGTTCTTTTTACCGTGGGTCGGTAGTAAGGAAAATGAATGCGATCGTATTCGGATTGATTTCGTTTACTTAGTAAATGAAAAGAAGTTCTTCATATTCAGAGTTTTCATTTTTCATAGCAGGGGCAATTATTTTTCATGTATATTAACTTTACCGACGTGTATGACTCGGAGGAATATGGTTCTCAGCGTTACCGCTTTTAAACATAGAGTGCGCAACATAAGTCACAGTTCTTTCGCGAAGTTGTTACTACGGAGGTGGCACAGAACCTTCCTTAAACTGTAGACCTATCTTATCTACGCTTTGTCTGAATCTATAGCCTCTTTTTTGTAAAAGAAGAATTTGGCCCTCTGCTTTGGAAAGACTGAAAGAATGACGCTTAAAAGCTAGGTATGTAGGTATTTCTTTAATACATAACTAATGCACTAAGAACGATAAAGACACCTCTGACTGCGGTGATCGGACGACAACCGGTGGTCTTTGCTTTTTCTTGCGTTTTGTAAATTGTTTACTTGTGGCAAACAGTAGAATTTCACAATGGGCTAACTACAAATAAACAAACAGTTTGTTCCTCATTTGTTGGGAAGACTCAATTATCATCATATGGTCAGTCTTACAGTTGCTGGCGTGTTAACACTGATGACAATGCCATACATACTATCGTTCGTTGTATTTACTTGATTCTCTATTAGTTTGTTCGACTTTATACTTATCGGTTTTTGTTATATTGCACCAAAAAGGGCGGTTTTCATGGGATCTAGCAGTTAACGTAATTTTCTACTGCGAGTGGATGAACACTCTGTGACCAAACTCCTCAGGAAGTTCCAAAACGTAAACATTGTCACAGTTGTTAACAACAATGCGAGGCACAACAAAAAGGAATGACTTGATACAGCTTGACCTCTGTAATCGACATTCAATCGGCAACTTCCAAAAGTATAGCATCAAATGTGATGTGGCCGACGCAGTTTGAGGGAGCAAAAGAAGAGTGGTGCCAACAGCACGCGGAGTTCCCAAGCGGTCTCCCATCCAAGTACTATCCGCGCCCAACGCAGTTTAACTTTGGTGATCAGACGAGAACCAGTGTTTTTTGCGTGGTGTGGTCGTTGACGGAATTTCCAACTACGAGTGCGCGAACCCTGTCTGACGCTCACTCCTCGGAGCGTTCGAACACTTAACCATTTCCACTGAAATAAATTACAGTGCCAAGCACAACAAAAAAGAATGCTTTCGCCGCTATAATCGACACTTGCCCGACCACTTTCGAAAAAAATACTAAAAATGATATTGCTCACACAGTTTGAAAATAGGGAGCAAAAGAGTTGTGCCGCCAACGGCACGCGGAGTTCCCAAGCGGTCTCCCATCCAAGTACTATCCGCGCCCAACGCAGTTTAACTTTGGTGATCAGACGAGAACCAGTGTTTTTTGCGTGGTGTGGTCGTTGACGGAATTTCCAACTACGAGTGCGCGAACCCTGTCTGACGCTCACTCCTCGGAGCGTTCGAACACTTAACCATTTCCACTGAAATAAATTACAGTGCCAAGCACAACAAAAAAGAATGCTTTCGCCGCTATAATCGACACTTGCCCGACCACTTTCGAAAAAAATACTAAAAATGATATTTCTCACACAGATTGAAAATAGGGAGCAAAATAGTTGTGCGCCAACAGCACGCGGAGTTTTCAAGCGGTCTCCCATCCAAGTACTATCCGCGCCCAACGCAGTTTAACTTTGGTGATCAGACGAGAACCAGTGTTTTTTGCGTGGTGTGGTCGTTGACGGAGTTTTCTACTACGAGTGCGCGAACCCTGTCTGAAGCTCACTCCTCGGAGCGTTCGAACACTTAACCATATCCACTGTGATAAATTACAGTGCCAAGCACAACAAAAAAGAATGCTTTCACCGTTATAATCGACACTTGCCCGACCACTTTCGAAAAAAAATACTAAAAATGATATTGCTCACACAGTTTGAAAATAGGGAGCAAAAGAGTTGTGCGCCAACAGCACGCGGAGTTCCCAAGCGGTCTCCCATCCAAGTACTATCCGCGCCCAACGCAGTTTAACTTTGGTGATCAGACGAGAACCAGTGTTTTTTGCGTGGTCTGGTCGTTGACGGAGTTTTCTACTACGAGTGCGCGAACCCTGTCTGAAGCTCACTCCTCGGAGCGTTCGAACACTTAACCATATCCACTGTGATAAATTACAGTGCCAAGCACAACAAAAAAGAATGCTTTCACCGTTATAATCGACACTTGCCCGACCACTTTCGAAAAAAAATACTAAAAATGATATTGCTCACACAGTTTGAAAATAGGGAGCAAAAGAGTTGTGCCGCCAACGGCACGCGGAGTTCCCAAGCGGTCTCCCATCCAAGTACTATCCGCGCCCAACGCAGTTTAACTTTGGTGATCGGACGAGAACCAGTGTTTTTTGCGTGGTCTGGTCGTTGACGGAGTTTTCTACTACGAGTGCGTGATTCCTGTCTTCTAGGTTATATTCCTATTTGGAAGATGCTCTGTGTATGAATCTTTTCTTCAGTTTACCGTTCATATAATTCAGTATTTTTTTCCAGAATTGTAGAGGATAGTGTGACATTTTGTTTTTACTTCTGTGACTAAATATGAGGCTTCGGATTTTTGATCCGATGATGTGAAGTGGCTTTGTTTCTTTGGAGTCAAGATTGCCTAGGTAGTCTGTTGTTTCCTAATGGGGGTTATTAGCTGGATTACCTTGCGGATATTACCCTCGATTTCGTCAACGGCAAGCTCGATTTCCGCCCGATTTAGATTTCTCTCGCTGTCAAGCTCCGCGTCTAAATTGTGTAAGTGATGTTGAAATTTTTCCCAATTAGCCTTACGAAATAAAAAGATTTTTTGTGTTTTGCAGCTGCGGACAGATATCCCTCCGGTCGAGATTTATTTTTAACTGAATGGGCCAGTGATCCCTTTCATAAGGGATCGCAGTCGCACGATTTGGATTTATGCTTGTTGTGTTTACGAGTCTGTCGTCCCTTAATGTAATGTCTAAAATTGGGTTTCCTGTAGTGAAGGTGGGAGAGTTTGGAGCTACATACTAGTTTTATTTTGTTGACAAAATCATTCTGTATAATCCAGTCTTACAGATATGAACCCTTCTTTGGTTTGTTCCTCCAATTGCTGTGTTTCGCGTTTAGATCCTCGCAGGGGACATAATAATTACCTGATTTGTACAGTTCCAGCATTGTGATTTTTTTTCTCAATTCTTCAATAAAAGGTCTCTTTCCCCTAAGGATGTACGCCGTTATGATATGGAGGAAATTGTTTACGCTTAGTTTTGCATTTAATGATTGTTGTTTGTATGATTTCCGAGTTTAAAAACGCCGCTGCATATCATTCAGACTGTTTTTGCACAGACATTGTATATGTGATTCCTAAACCAACCGCTCCTAATCGCAGAGGGCGCAATAAAACCCGAGGCACAGACCAGGTATAGGATAGACCCATCACGCAATGTAATTTTGTGTCACACGTTCGGGGGGCTCGCGAGCCCCCTTACCATTTTCATGTCACACCTAACGTTATCGATTCAGTCTAAAATAAGATTGTAACGCTACGCGTGGTAGGAATTAGAATTCAACACGGGTAAAACTTAGATCGTTTGAAAGCCGCGATTTACAAATGATTGCAAAACGAGAACACATACGCCTTTTAACCTTGCTGTCCTATTCGGATTTATTTAACGCAAAGCAAATTTATTTAATATAAAAATTTATATAAACAACAATATTATTTGTGGAAAACATGATTGCATGATGTAATTTAGAATACCTCACCAAGGAATTGTAACTTGGTATATTTCAATACGGTGCTGAAGTAGAGAGGACATTAAAAATTGACAAAAACCCATCAGTTCCGGTACCTTGCTGAAATATTCCAAGTTCATCCTTCTATCTTAATACTGTACGCATATTCTGGGGTCGGGTAGGAACAATCGAACAACACTTAATAATTTCACGTAAGTATTTTTACTTCATATAGAAGTTACAAAATTTTCAAGAAACATTTATTACGGTAAATTCTTATATCCGACTAGAATATTTGACAATCGCAGCCATTGGCTCGGTTCTCACCGATTACCAGGTCTCACCGCGAGGAGGTTGCTGCGCTTGGAGACCCGTAGAGAGATAGATGGAATCAAAGTTCCGTCGATCTCCCTGTACATGAAACCCTTAGCCTATGAAACCAAAGAGATGGATGGAAACAAGGTTCCATCTATCTCTTCGATTTAGATATCGAATCTAGGGAACTGCCAAGCAATCACCCGATTGAAATAAATTCGGCAAAGAAGGAAAGAGTACGGGTGAGCATGAAAGGAGTATTGGGTGGCGCAGTTCCTACCACCCTGCTGTCCGAGTCGAAAGGGAAAAGCGCTCGGCGTCACCCAAACGATTCCTCTTGCTCGGATGCGACTCGTCAGGAGCAACACTAGGTGTGACCTGACTCAAGCCGACTAACACGGAGACTGGGAATCGAACCGAGTGACTTACGCAGGCAGTGTACCAAAAGGTACACCCCCTACGCCCGAAACTTTTCCCTTTCGACAAGAACAGCAGGGGATGAAACTGATCCACCCATACAAATTCCATGCTCAGTCGCTTGCTTCCGAAAATGGAAGCAGCGGCGACCTCCTCATCAGAGATGAGGAGCCAACGAAAGTGCACCAAAGCTAATGATTCAGTGACTACTTGGCAATTTTACATGGGGCCTTAAATACTTCATGCTATGATAACTTAGGCTAGGCTTCCTTAGATGTCTTCTGTCACTATCACTTTTCACTAACACTTTTCACTATCACTTTTATTTTTATTTATTTTATTTTAAAGGGCTGAACCTGGAAAGCTGAAAAATTTAACTACGTTATGTTAGTAATTGTGAGACCAGCATGGAAGGAAATTAAATAAACATAATAAAATACAGGACACGAAATAAAATAAATCATGCAAATCCATAGACTAAATACATAAAATAGAACATATTACGTAAAACCATCGACCAAATACATAAAATAGAACATATTACGTAAAACCATCGACGAAATACTAATCTGAAACAGAATAAAATTCTGATTAGCTGCCGAGACCGAACCAAGCTCACTGAACGTAAGTTTGGCTCGATCTGGGCCCTTAACCTAGATCGTAGGCTTTAGCTTGATTCCGTTTCGTAAGTCGCAATGCTTAGGAAACGTTACCAAGGAGCCGAGCACACCAGCGCGGAGGTACCTACGAAAGTGACCCATTTCTACGAAATATTTTTGGTCCATGTTCGACCAATGCTTTGTGCACTTTGAAAAATTTGGAAAAAGTCTTACAACTAAAGCAATTCTTATAACTAATTAGAATATTTGACAATCACAGCTATCGGCTCGGTGGTCGTCACCGATTACCAGGTCTCACCGCGAGGAGGTTGCTGCGCTTGGAGACCCGTAGAGAGATAGATGGAATCAAAGTTCCGTCGATCTCCCTGTACATGAAACCCTTAGCCTATGAAACCAAAGAGATGGATGGAAACAAGGTTCCATCTATCTCTTCGATTTAGATATCGAATCTAGGGAACTGCCAAGCAATCACCCGATTGAAATAAATTCGGCAAAGAAGGAAAGAGTACGGGTGAGCATGAAAGGAGTATTGGGTGGCGCAGTTCCTACCACCCTGCTGTCCGAGTCGAAAGGGAAAAGCGCTCGGCGTCACCCAAACGATTCCTCTTGCTCGGATGCGACTCGTCAGGAGCAACACTAGGTGTGACCTGACTCAAGCCGACTAACACGGAGACTGGGAATCGAACCGAGTGACTTACGCAGGCAGTGTACCAAAAGGTACACCCCCTACGCCCGAAACTTTTCCCTTTCGACAAGAACAGCAGGGGATGAAACTGATCCACCCATACAAATTCCATGCTCAGTCGCTTGCTTCCGAAAATGGAAGCAGCGGCGACCTCCTCATCAGAGATGAGGAGCCAACGAAAGTGCACCAAAGCTAATGATTCAGTGACTACTTGGCAATTTTACATGGGGCCTTAAATACTTCATGCTATGATAACTTAGGCTAGGCTTCCTTAGATGTCTTCTGTCACTATCACTTTTCACTAACACTTTTCACTATCACTTTTATTTTTATTTATTTTATTTTAAAGGGCTGAACCTGGAAAGCTGAAAAATTTAACTACGTTATGTTAGTAATTGTGAGACCAGCATGGAAGGAAATTAAATAAACATAATAAAATACAGGACACGAAATAAAATAAATCATGCAAATCCATAGACTAAATACATAAAATAGAACATATTACGTAAAACCATCGACCAAATACATAAAATAGAACATATTACGTAAAACCATCGACGAAATACTAATCTGAAACAGAATAAAATTCTGATTAGCTGCCGAGACCGAACCAAGCTCACTGAACGTAAGTTTGGCTCGATCTGGGCCCTTAACCTAGATCGTAGGCTTTAGCTTGATTCCGTTTCGTAAGTCGCAATGCTTAGGAAACGTTACCAAGGAGCCGAGCACACCAGCGCGGAGGTACCTACGAAAGTGACCCATTTCTACGAAATATTTTTGGTCCATGTTCGACCAATGCTTTGTGCACTTTGAAAAATTTGGAAAAAGTCTTACAACTAAAGCAATTCTTATAACTAATTAGAATATTTGACAATCACAGCTATCGGCTCGGTGGTCGTCACCGATTACCAGGTCTCACCGCGAGGAGGTTGCTGCGCTTGGAGACCCGTAGAGAGATAGATGGAATCAAAGTTCCGTCGATCTCCCTGTACATGAAACCCTTAGCCTATGAAACCAAAGAGATGGATGGAAACAAGGTTCCATCTATCTCTTCGATTTAGATATCGAATCTAGGGAACTGCCAAGCAATCACCCGATTGAAATAAATTCGGCAAAGAAGGAAAGAGTACGGGTGAGCATGAAAGGAGTATTGGGTGGCGCAGTTCCTACCACCCTGCTGTCCGAGTCGAAAGGGAAAAGCGCTCGGCGTCACCCAAACGATTCCTCTTGCTCGGATGCGACTCGTCAGGAGCAACACTAGGTGTGACCTGACTCAAGCCGACTAACACGGAGACTGGGAATCGAACCGAGTGACTTACGCAGGCAGTGTACCAAAAGGTACACCCCCTACGCCCGAAACTTTTCCCTTTCGACAAGAACAGCAGGGGATGAAACTGATCCACCCATACAAATTCCATGCTCAGTCGCTTGCTTCCGAAAATGGAAGCAGCGGCGACCTCCTCATCAGAGATGAGGAGCCAACGAAAGTGCAACAAAGCTAATGATTCAGTGACTACTTGGCAATTTTACATGGGGCCTTAAATACTTCATGCTATGATAACTTAGCCTAGGCTTCCTTAGATGTCTTCTGTCACTATCACTTTTCACTAACACTTTTCACTATCACTTTTATTTTTATTTATTTTATTTTAAAGGGCTGAACCTGGAAAGCTGAAACATTTAACTACGTTATGTTAGCAATTGTGAGACCAGCATGGAAGGAAATTAAATAAACATAATAAAATATAGGACATGAAATAAAATAAATCATGCAAATCCATAGACGAAATACATAAAATAGAACATATTACGTAAAACCATCGACCAAATACATAAAATAAAACATATTACGTAAAACCATCGACGAAATACTAATCTGAAACAGAATAAAATTCTGATTAGCTGCCGAGACCGAACCAAGCTCACTGAAGGTAAGTTTGGCTCGATCTGGGCCCTTAACCTAGATCGTAGGCTTTAGCTTGATTCCGTTTCGCAAGTCGCAATGCTTGGGAAACGTTACCAAGGAACCGAGCACACCGGCGCGGAGGTACCTACGAAAGTGACTCATTTCTATGAAATATTTCTAGTCCACGTTCGACCAATGCTATGTGCATTTTGAAAAATTTGGAAAATGTCTTACGACAGAAGTTCTTAAACTAAGACTTATTACTAGGATTATGGTTAGTTAAAACCAAGCACGCGTGCAAGTTCTTCCGCCATGTATAAAATTTCATGTTTAGTAGCTTAAACTTATTTTAATAGAAGGGGGTAAAGAAATTTAAGTTTATATAGCAGCTCCGAGCATAGTGAGCAGGTAGTACCAACGATGACTGTCATTGTTAGTTATTATACCAAATTAATGCTTTCTATTCGCGCCTTATTAAGAGAATGTAATGACTCGAATGTAATTACAGTTAAGAGGGAAGTTTTGAAAGATCTCACGCGGAAGAGTTCAACTTCAGAAATGTAACTCGTATTCGATATATTAAGCATCCCGAATAATTATAAAATTAAAGGAAAATAGTTTAGAATGGTTGAAACGCGATATGAAAACATCTACCGCAAATTTAAAATTTATTTATTGTATGTTTCTACGCTTATTGAACATCTGGAAGCACACGCATTCCTGTTACTATTCGCGAGTACTAAGTATGTATTCGTGGTGTTTACGCTCGCTACAGCAATCATTTTGTTCGATGGCATGCAGAAAGATTGAAAGAATGAAAAAGTATCACTCACCGTTCGTTGCAAACAGTCTCACTGCTATCCATGCAGACAAGCATCCCCCTTCGGCAATAGCTATTCGATCTGCAGACTGTCCCGCAGCTGCAGCGTCAGTACCGAATAGAATGTATCTCAGACACACAAATATGTCACTTTAATTTCTGGATTAAAAAGCAATTTGAGCACCGGTGCTTAGACTTGAATAGTTCTAAATGCGTAAAAACACTGACTCTACACTCGCGTTGACACTACTTCCATCACTGTCGCAGGTAAAGTTCAACTGGCAGATCACAAATTTGGAAGAGGTTGTTGACGTTCCGTCGCGCTCCAACGACTCCCAGCTCCTCGAGAGAAGTATTGCTCGAGAAGTCTCCTGGATACTGGGTGAATTGTAGTAGAATCTTGTTAAGCGACCTCCCACATGGTCCAGTAATCGATGAAATTAATCCGGGAATGAACAAATCACGAAATAATATGCTCACGCGTTCACTGAGATCCGATCACTGTCGTAGGTAAAGTTGAACTGGCAGGTACATTGTTCGGCGATGGTGCGACTTTGGTAGAGGTTGTTGACGTTGCGTCTCGCTCCAACGACTACCAGTTCCTCGAGAAATGTATTGCTCAAGAAGTCTTATAGATACTGGTTGAATTGTAGTAGAATCTTGTTAAGCGACCTCCCACATGGTCCAGTAATCGAGGAAATTGATGCACGAATTGAGAAACCACGAAATAATCTGCACTATGCATGCACACACTTCATTGAACACTGAACCGATGAGTTTCTCAGGGCTAGACAACATTTTATTTCGCAATGCGGGTTTGAAAAGTAACTCGATATGCAGTTGCATCCATGCACCCCACGACACTTATGCGTCATTCAATTTTCTGTGAGTCTTTTAAGAATTAGATTTTACTGTAAATTTCAATGTCGGCGATGAACTAATACTCGGGGAAAATAGAATCCAATTATTATTACTTCACTATAATGATTAAACAGTGCATTAGAAACTTGCGGGTACGTCGGTAACAGCGTGAATTTTTAATACTTTTCGGCGTGCGATACGTGAAAGAGTTCTACTACGCTCAAAGTACTAATAAACAATGTCATCTTGCAATTTATTGCTTACACGGGCTTTGAAGAAACACCATTTTTGAGCGCCATAGTGTCTTGATCCCCGAAATGGATTTTCGGAGAGAAATTCGCGCGAGTCGTTGACAAGCCGAGCCAAAGTATAGCGTAACGAAAGCCTGCCTTCAAACGATTTATACGCATACAAGCACACAGACACACCTTTCAGCATTTCAACACATTTCAGAGTAGTTGCTAAGTTGGAACCTGTTCATGAGCAGATGCCACTACATTCAGTCCTCAAATTATGGGTCGGTAACACAGTTTGGGTGGCGACACGAACATCCATAAGGTGATAGGTCTATCCTGTACCTCGTCTGTGCCCGAGGGTTTTCACGATGTCGGTACTTCAGATCGTGTAACACAATCTCGCATAAGATGATAGGTTTATCCTACTTCGTCGATGGTTGCACACTCGGGAGAACCCGACGATTAGATAAAAAGGTTGGTGTATTTCCGTGTGCAGGTAAAAAGCAATTTGCACCATATTTAGTTTCAATTCTATCTGCTACGAGAAATGCGATCGAATTCCACTTTGAATCGATAACGTTGCATGCGACACTAAAATGGTAAGGGGGCCCTGGGGCCCCCGATCAATGTGACAAAAAATATGTAAGGCCTATATCTCGTCTGTGGTTAAACCACGAATACAGGATTTACCGAATAAGACTCAAATCTTTACCTAGGGTATTCCAGTAACTCATTCAAACAACTGTGTACTTACAAGGGAACATTACAAAAATAAAATTCGTTTTCATTTATGCTAGATATTTATCAAACATTGTGAAAACATTAGAAACACATTTCTTTGTGTTCCTATTTAAAACTTTAGGAGGTGGCATATTCCTCCAAAGTAAGTCAGTCGTAATACCCATTCTCCGCTTAATCTCAAATTATTTATCGAATCCAAAAATATTTCAAATAAAAGTTATCCAATTTTGAACATAGAATTATATCGAAAAAAAAAACAGATTTATGCGACATTGCAATATTTGAGAAATGTTCGTAATTTTCAAGTACCTACTTATGAACCATTCGAATATGAATTATTTATGGGGTCATTCTACATTGAACCGCCGAAAAATGAAGCTTTTTAAAGATATTTTTTTCAGTAAATGCAACATATAATGAAATAAATGCTTTTGGTATTTATTAGGCTACTTTTGTATTATAGAAATGAAAAGAATTTTTGGAAACTAACAAAATGGTGCCGGTTTAAGAAAAAAGTTTGACAAAACACCCAAAAGGATGTATTCTTGGGTGTTCCGTGAGAAAAATCTCAGTTATTTTTCGACAAAAATTATTAATTCAGTTGAGGGTTATAGCCACACTCATACAGATTAAGACTCTTTTGAAATTTTTTGTTTCGGATAAGCCTGAGCCGGGAAATCACCTACGCCATGAATACTTTCTATTTTAGGTGTCATATTGACGCTGTAAACAAAATATTAAAACAAATTAAGAAAATCTTTTTAATTTTTTTCCTGTAATATAAGAGTAGCTTAATAAATACCAAAACGATTTCTTTCTTTACATGATGTATTTACTGAGATAAAAAATCTTCACAAATAGCTGAATTATTCGGCCGTTCAAAGTAGAACGACCCCTTAAATAATCCCAGTCCTACATGCGAGCTTTCGAATCATTGAACGAAAACTTACACATTAGATGTTAAGGTCTATCTTATACCTTGTTTGAGCTCTTACGAAGGGACACACATATAAGCAATAATGTGAAATTTACAGTTGGATAGTATAATGTAGGTTTCAAGAGTTTTTTTTATTGAGAAACTGGATATTTAAGGATTAGCTTGCGAAACTATGTTTAATTAGACCTTTCTTCTCTCTTACGAGCTGTATTACACAGTTAAGTTTGCAGTACCAGCACTTCTGAAACATTATGTGTACACGGAGGAGAAATTGAACAATGATCGTCATTAATAAGATTCCATCCATTGTTGCACATAAAAGTATGGGTACCGGCTGGTGTTCACCTATAAGGTCAGCAATGTGTGTGCGGTCAGTCGGTCGGTCGGTCGGTGAGGTTGTCGGTTGATTCACCCATTTACCACATTCATACGATCGGCTGCATGCGTGCGCATACATTGTCTTCGGTAATTAGGATGAAAGTGCGCTGCACGGCTAAATTAACGCGCGAGATAGAGACGGAAAGTTTAGCGTGTAACAGGTCTTCACCATATGGTAGTTGAACCGCGCGAGAATATAAGGCACCGATAAAATATAAACATAGTTAATTACAAAACGTTGGTTCAATGAAAATATTGAATATGGCTCCCTTATAGTTTTTTTTTAAATATTATATACAGGCGATTTTTCAACGAGATTCCGTTCACTAGAAATGAAGGGGGGTGTACGAAAGTAAAGTAGAAGTAAAGGGGGTGAAAAACGAAAATGAAAGGGGAGAATCAAGCGACAGCAAGGCTAATAAACATTGAAATTATAATCAATAAGGGTTGTACCGCATTGAAATGTATATAATTTAAAAATTCTAATGGACATCGTAGCATTTATCCTATTACAATTGTAGCTGTTTAGTGGAACACGTTGAATCTATTGCTCTATACACAGAAGTATTGATCACTCCATAACCTAAATATTGCTTACTTTATTTCACGATCGTGTGAAATACTTGGTATATTGAATGCATATAATGTTAAAAAATATTCTCATAAGCAATCAGGAGATCAAATATCGAAGCACGATATAATACGAGGCAGTGAAAGCAACAGCGGACTACCCCACATTTTTTCGAAATTGAGTTAGTAGCAAGAACGTATTTCAATAGGCTCTACTAATCATATAAAATAGGAAATTTTTTTCAATGTTTTGGTCCGTTGTCGTTCTCACTGCTTCACATATTTGAATTCAAAATGAGTATTTTGAAAAGCGTAAGCAGTATTTAAAATTTAACTTTAACGGAATAATACTTCAGCTGTTTTATCTCTATACACTTGAGAAGGTTCCAATATTACACGTATCATTCCGAGCTAAATGGTACCAAGCACTTGGCAAATAAAATAAATTCCGCAACGTCTGTTCAATCTTAATAAACGAAAATTTACAATACATTAATAAGTGCATACGGAAGTTAATCCCTCCGCTTCCCATCAGGTTCCAATGCAGCTCGCGCGGCGCTCGAGTCTCGCGCTGATTATCCTGCAAGTAATCAGATATAAGAAAATTCATTATCCTATCACTTATCGCGTCCAACGTCCCGTCTCAATCAAGTTCAGACCTACCACCGATCGCGCGGGCTTGAGTTCACCTGCTGGCCGGGTAGCAGGCACACAGAGAGACGCCGAGGACGCGTGTTAACGACGCGACGGCGTCGTATGTCTGACAAGTCGGAGGCACACTGGCGGCAAGAGGGACAACGAGAAGGACAAGAACGACGAATAGGAGCACGACCGCGACCACGTCCACAAGAGTCGTCAGGAGTGTGGCTCGCACGAGAAGAGATATCCTCCGGCCTGCGAGGGACCTATATAACTGTACCGTGTGTCTGGGTCAGGGGGCGGGCCGCCACGTTTATAGTATACTCTCTATATCGGACAGGTGTACCCCATTCTGAGTCCACGAGTTCTCGCGTTCACCATCGGGCCCGCAGCCACGCCGGAACGCGTGTCTTTCTAGCCTGTCCCGCGACAGATATCGCGGTAAATACGAGGCGATCAGTCGCACGGTTAGAGGACAACAGTCACAGCCACGGCCGAACCGACCCGCCAACATTTCTCCGCCACGGCACTGTCCAGCCTCCTCGCGGACCGTTTGCCGATTCCGTCCCCGTTTTCGCCGCTGAAATCGGTCGAGATCCACCGGCTGTGCTTTAGAGAGCCTCCGACCGCGCGTGTACGCGGAGATTTCTCGACACATGGTGCTTCGATCAGTGCGGTGCGTCGACCGAGTCCACCTCCTCCACTTCGTTCTCCGTTTTTAATGCGGGACCCGGAAACGAGAAGTCTGCTCGCCTGTCTCCTGACGTCCACTTCCTACTTGGACGAATGTAAGACATTTCATTAATATTCCACTTCATGCCGCGTCCACTCATAATTCGTAAGTAACTACAGCTGGCGGAACGGTCAACGCGCAAAGAGACTCCGTGCATGTCGATAGGCTCGTGTTTTCAATTCGATCTAGATTTGCGGCTTGCTCGGATAGCTCAGATGGGGAACGCTCGCAGGCGAATCGATCGCGCGCCGCTAGATTAACGCGGTAATTATCGTGCGCCGGGGCGTAATCCAATTATCGCCGAGCCTATTGATTACGATGCTATTTACAGCGGCACTTGTCGTTTGCTCGTCTAATGAGTTAATAATGATACGGGCCTCAGTCCCGCGCGGAGAAATTATGACGCCCCATCCGGATGTGCGCCGCATTACGGCCGACCACGTGGCGACTGCTTTCATTCCATCGATTCCGCGCATCGCCGCAACAGTTGGCGGCTGTCCGATCGACGCTAATCCAGCTGCTACGGCTAGAAAATCACCGACGCGTTACACCTTGGCATTCAATTTGTATTAATTCTCTCTCCGCTGATGTTCGCGCGCGAAATACCTTGTATATTGTTTTTCCTAGCGAAACTCGTTTGAATAATGCTGCTCGATTCCCTCTGTCGCGGCAGAAAATCGATTGGTCGGGCCGGGTGTAACGATCGAGATAAAGATGCGAACACGATCGTTATCCGCGGCTTTAATGTAGTACTTGTAGCCGCGCCGGCCTAGTACCATTCGTCGAATGATTAATGGCACTAAACCGCGTGTAATTTTCTGCGTCGTTATTCGATCGACGTTGCCGAAGGGCACTACAGGGGTGATCGTGTTAAAGCAACTAGATCGTGAATGACGATCGTCGTAAAATCCGACGCATAGGAAAGGAGAGTAGATCCGGTGCTAACGGTAGGCGATGTTTCATTGAAGCACTCATTGACTACCATCCCGGGGATCTCGTACGATTGATCAGCGATACGACACCTTTGCATCGAAAGTGCATCGAGTTGTCATCAAGTTGTCAGTTTGCTTCGTTACGCTCGATTACCATAAGCCCGCCGCGGTTGCACCGAGATAGAGTAATGTAGATCGCGAGCGTATCATGTATTCCTTAGACATCGGCGCTCCCTAACGAGCGTAACTCCTCCCCTCAAATCATAAATTTCGCGTTAATTACGCGTTCGGTTTAGTAACAGGTTCGCGATCGATGTGTCTCGCCGCGGCTTCGCTCTTATAGACGTAGCGCTCGATGAAGCGATAAAGACGCATCGCTCCAGCCCGTAAGCCCGATTCAAACCGACAAGCGTCAAACGACTTGCAATGATAGAGCCTCCGGATTACCGGCAACAAATTTTCAGCCGGTCATCGACCCCGCCGTTTTACATTCAAACTATTGACTCCTCGAGCCATAAAAGCCCAGCACAATTATTTCTCGCGCGGACATATCTTCCTCTTGCGATCAACTCTGTTTGCTAGTTAGACTTTCAAATCACGGCCATTCGTACTTACTCGGTCAGTGGCGTTGCATGCAGATTTAAAATGGCCCCGCTGCCAATTCGAAAAGCAGCCGTTCGAGCTGTTAATTACATTTTCCCGGCGTACCCAAATGGGACGCGCGAGGCGCTTGAAAGTTGCCGATCGGTCCGTTGAAAGTGTCACCGTTCGATGGAAAGGGGAACAAGAAGATATTTCGACCCGATCCTATATGGGTCACTATTAGGCGCGCACTCATTATGCGAATGCCTGGCTTCGGAATTACCACACCGGCGGCGGGACCGTTATGTGTATTTGGCAGCATGCCACATCTTCGGCGTGCCCGATTCATGGGCTAGCGTGGAGCAACCGACGTGTAAACAGCCGCCGGTAATTTTTATTCAGGCCCGGCCCCGCAGTGGAAGAAATAACAGGTGTCGCAGTCTATCGTGGCAGGAATCGTAAAAACGGAATAATAACTAATGTCAGCCAGCGATAAGCAAGCGCTTTGTAAGTTCGCCGCGCGTTAACGGAATTCGGTATAGATCACCTCGAGGCTCGTAATTACCATCGATACTCACGAACACGGCTTCTCAAAGGATCGCGTTAATTACACAGCGGCGTGCGAGCTTTTACCTCGCGCGCCGAAATAGGGGGCAACGATACCTCGCGCGTTATTCTTTCACTCGTAAATATAAAGCTTCTTCGGGTTGGGAATAGATATCGAGTATATCTGGCAATGAGTCGTAAGCGAGCAGGGATCGATAAGTGTTCGGAATAGGTTGCTCGTGGCCTTTTTAGAAATTCCCAGTGCGCCGCCGTCCGAGCGCTAGACAAACGACCCCTCAAATCCCAAATCGGCGATTTGTCGCACGTATCGTCCATCGTGCGACCCGGAATCGGACGAAAATCTGTTGGCAGGGACGGCTCTAACGTTGGATCCGTGTGAGTGGATTCGGTACGAACGTCGAAGGCCGATAGGTGGAAACCTACTTGCCTACATTCGTGCACCGTCTCGCGTGGATATCGACCATGCCTCCGTAAATCCGACGAATCATTCGCGATATTCGCCAGCACCCCACGGGTGAAAAGTGTGCGTATTAAGTGTCCATGGAGAACGCTTACGAAGACCCGTAACTTTCCTCGGAGGAACACCTTGTTGGGGGTATTAATGACTTCGATTCCTCCGCTCGTTATAAGAAAACGCAACCGTGCACGGTCGATTACGATCGTCCCGATAGTGAAATCTCTTTCTGATCCTCTTCCTCTGTTATTACTCGACCGTTGAAAAAAACGATCGGCGATCGATGGCGAAGACGGCGTTGCTAAAACCACTCGCGATCTCGCGGGCTGAGATGTCGGCTGGGCGGATTCAGTCCATGCCTATAGACGTCGATCGTGGCAGTCGGGTGTCATGAGTACAACGAGGTAACGGAGCGAAAACCCGGACATTCGGCAGGAATTTGGGACAGGTGGCCTAGTGGTCGCGCGAGGCGAGCGTGTCTGATAATTGGCGATTAAACACGAGCGAGGCGTCCGATGATGGACCGGTTCGTCCGTTCGATGTTCAGCATTTTCTACTAACAACTGGCCATTGACGTTTTCACTTGCGCATTTACCGAGGACGCCGCTAAAATCGGCACACCGCCGCGACATCCTTTTTTACGCAGTTCACGATCTCACGTTCCCTTTGTGATTTCATTCCAGAGCGAGACTAGCCACCGATCTCTTCGCCGAGGGGACCATCGAACGATCGCATCGGCACGTGTCTACTTCGAGTGTGGAAGTAAGATTCGTCCAGGTTGGGAGGATCGATTCGATCAAACACGCGAGGTTATTGTCGTAGGTACGTTAGTCCCTTATTCCGCGTTTTATTGGTCACGGATGTGAAACTGTGTTATTTTAATCGGGAAAGGTGTACTTGTTTCAATGATAAACTGTGTTCTTTTAGCGGCACGTTTATAGTACATCACCGTGGACGCTAACACGGCATGCGGTGGCGAATCTTCATCTTTGCCTGTCTCCTACTAAAGGGGGTAAGTGAGATCGTTGTTAAGTAATTTCGTTAGAAATGAAATAGCCAAGTAAATAATTTTAACTGTACTCTGCGTACCGAGAATATACATATCCAGTCGTCTTCACCACTGTAAAATTCCCTACCACCCTCCAGAAAACTCTGAAGAATAATCTCGAGTCACGCGAAACCAACTTGAGCTCTGAAATGACAAATAGGTCATTTATTATCCCTCGGTTGTCACACTGGGTCAAAGCGACCCAAAATTTGACTCTGCGGTATAACATTTTTAAGGTATCCTTGAAAATGGTACTGCTGTTTAAACCTGATGATGCTTTAAATGTTCATTTTCAACGATGAAAATACATATATTTTACAATGTTTAAACTTTATCTTAGAATGTTTGCGATTTAAGGGGCTGTTCCGGTCTAGCGCTCATAAAATAGGTGATCTTTTGGAATTAATTAACGGAAAACTACTACATATAACTTAATTGGACTTGTTGCATTGTTATAAGGATGTTTTAAACTATAGAAAAAAATTTTCATTTTATAATTAATCATTACAGACGACACTGGGGAATCGTTAAAATCGAGGCGTCAAAAAATTCATCCAAATCGATGGAACCTATATCCCCTAAACCATTGGTCTGAAATAAAACATAATGCCAGATCATTAAAGGGCGTCAAACTCGCTCGTGGATTGTCCCAAAAAAATTACAAAAAATTACATTTTTTGAGAAAATAACACTTGAAGTTTGGAATCACTTTTTCCATATATTTTTCGTCCTTTTAACGCATTTAAAAATTAAAAATTTTCATTTTTACTGGCCTGTCCACGAGCTAGAAGTATATTCTTCCAAATAAAAAAAGTTTCAGTTGAATCGGATAATAACTTTTGGAGATACAAGTTCCACAAATTTTGAGAACACTTTTTCGAGAAAAACACGTTTAAAGTTTTACGCGAGTGCCGAGGTTCAAATGCCTTAAACTTTAGGAATTTTACGAATTTCACAAAATCTTTTTAAACACGCATTCCTAAAAGGTTGAACATTCGAAAAATGAAATAAAAAAAAAATCGACTTTTAGACCGGAACCTTCCATTAATTCAACATATAGTTTTTGAAAAGTAGCTGATTGAAAATTGGTTTGGGTCGAATCGACCCAGTGCGACAACTACGTTCGAAAAAGTAGGCGTGACAACCGAGAGTTAAAGAAAAAATTCCAATGTCCATCAATTGCTACAGTATCTGAAATTTCAAAAACTCTAACAAGTAACAAAAGAAAATTCTATATTAAAAATACGTAGTACCTATTCTTAAATAGTATCCCTGACACTTTGCCCTGCCTTCCTGAAGAGAGACTCGAAATCTGCCTGACGATGTGCTCACCGAAAGCTTTCTCGCGTGCAAGAATTTAATCTGTAATAAGCGGACAGGCGGTGGGAAAAAAGCGTGCGCGAACCATTGAATGTGCGGTCGAAAACCTTTGAGAAGAAGAACACGCGGCTTCGGCGTTTCAAGGGGGGTAGGTCGGTATGTCTGCGCGGGTAATTACTACATTATAACCCAGATATCGCGTTGGTTACATAGCCTGCGATGCCGTTACCCAGTGCTCTGACCCAGAGCTAAGGGCGACTCGGGGCCCGGTCGATGTCTTGAAATGGTGCGCGGCGTTCCGATCCGGCTCATCCACGTCTACTACGAAGTAACGTTTTACCGTCGGGCCTCCGCCACGAATCGGTCTTACAAGATTGCGCGCAAAAATTGCACTCGAAACTACCGGTTCCGTGATCCCACCTTCCCGCCCCGCATTCTTGGGGACCGACGCGACGCGACTTCGATTCGTTCGCTACCTTTTTCCCTTTTTTCTTTCTCCCTGAACGGCATTCATTCTTCAAGACCACCGGAACACTCGCGTCGCTAATGGAAATTATTAACCCTACTACGTCCCTCCAGTCTTCTTTGACCCAATAACGCTTTTATTTCTTTAAGCCTGCTACGGCTCTCAGGTCTTCTTCCGACCAGTCGTGTTACCTTTTCTTTGGAAATTTTTGTAATTTATTTTTAGAGGAAAGCGCATAGCTTTTTCTTTCACCTGTGTGTAATAAGTAGTTCATGGAGATGCATTCTGTGTGATTTTCTGCACTTTTTGAAAATGTTGATTGGCGTCGTTAGTTTAATTTGATAAAAGGGAATAATTCTGTAAGTTACAAATTCTTTGAATGATGATTTCATAGATTCTGTACTTTAAAAATTGATTGGGATTATTAATGAATTTAGGTTGCTGATGGAAGAAAACAAGAAAATAGAGAGAATGTGGTGAAATTTCATATTTTAAGTTTGTCTATAGTCATGTAAATTTGTTTTCCACTTCATTCACTAGTGCATTATATTTTTATGCTGTGATATTGCTGGTTTTAAGAGACTATAATGAACAAGTTTTCTAAAAGAAGCACTTATCTTTTCAGGGGAAATTACTTATTTGAAGAATAATTTATGCCTACTTCTATAGTATTTAATCGTTTATCTTTTAAACATTGCTTACTCATGTGGAATCAGCACATCGACCTAATTTGCATCTCGAAATGATTAATTCATTTCTGAGGCTACCTCGCGTGCTGTCTGACCTGGATACAAAAATTTAATTGTTTAGAATTTTCTCAAACCATCTCCCTTGCCTGAATTCCCAATAGAACATCATCAGCCTTGAATTTCTTTCTTGGCAAGAGCTGGATTTATTCTATTATTTTTGCAATATTACTATTCAACTTGAATTTGACTCGAAATAAAAAAAATTAATAAGAAACAGATGATCACTTTAAAAACGCAATACGCACTGTTATACAATTAGTATATTGTGTATTTTACACACTTTATATGCTTTGCGCCTCGTTTTATCGCATCGTCAATCTATGTAGAAATACAAATTTCACTGAGGAATGAATTCAATCGCCCCCGTTTTCGGACATAGTTGAATTTTGTGAAGCGTTTCATTTTTCAGTGTTTACCTTAACCTCGCAGAATACAAGCTACAGTGCCGGACAAAAATATTGGGACACTCTTTAAAACAAAATAACTTTTTTTAAAATTGGTTAAAACTATTGAAGTCTTTCTGAGAAGCTAGAAGGATTAGTTTAAAAAAAATTTCATCGGAATAGCGAAGCAAATAGTGAAGTCCGCTTTTTCAACTTTTTTATCTGAGCCTGTAATGAAAATTTAAAAATCTCGTTTGTAGATTTAAGTAAGTTGTACACATGTTGAAAATTTCATCCAAATCTAGGTTCTCAAATAAACTCAAGTCGTTTAAACCAATTTTAAAAAAATTATTCTGCTTTTAAGAATGTCCCAATACTTTTGTCGTGGACTGTATGTCCCACCAACTATTAAGTCACTTTTAAATGTTTATTCACGCTACGAAGTATGCTGCACACGAAGTGCCCCGCCAATTCTTCACGCTCTCCGTCCGGAAATAACACTCCGCCTTTAAGGTTCCTCCCGAATCAGACTTGCAAAGTTCATTAAATCACTACAGACATAACGAACAGTTCTTCAGTTTATACATACCCACTTACAGTCGAAAATCATCCATCATCCTAAAATAAAATTCGTTGTCAAAACAGAATCCCCCAACATCAACACGTTCATTCAACGGACGTTTATTCATCCCGTACACTAAACACAACATGACACCTGTTAAAAGAAACGCCTCCGCATCGTGCAAGGAAACACGATAGTTGCCGCAGACACTCGACTAGGTGAATGAAACAGACTTAGGATGAATGAAATACCTTCTAAGATGGTGGAGAGAAGAATTTCAGCGGGATACGAGAGCGCTCGGAGCGCTGGGATAATTATTACCCTTCCCGCTCACTATAATTTCCCCGTTTTGCCAAATGCTTTCGATGCGGTATTAATCACCGCGCTCCCTGCAACGGGGGAATCAATCACGTCGTTACCGTTCCCCGTGCAAAGGGGCGACATTACTATCATCATCGCGGAGCGATTAAGTTATTACGTTTCACGGCGAAGCCGCTTGGCAACCATTCCATTTCGGCGGGGCCCCGAGCCGAAACGAGACCGACATGACATGCAAACCCTCGATGTCGTTTCCCCTCCTTTGCCAAAAGACGGGACCGATCGTCATCCTCTCCCAGCCGGGCGAGCCTACCGCGCCGCGCCGCGGCCGCCGTCATCGAAATCCATCACGGGTTCGTTCACAGGTGACCCAGTAAGCTTTCGTCGAATTATGGAACGTGCAGGCTGGAAAGCCGCGGCGGGACATAAGCAGATGTCGGAATCGGGTGGAGGGCAGAGGCGGAAAACCGAACGTGTATCCGAAGCGCCTGGTCTGACCGATTGACCTGCGGCTAAAGACACGGGTGGTCCGTTATGCCCCAGGGTCACGCGTGACGCAATCAGCCACTACACGCCGGTGTACAGGGGCCCCGATGCTCCTATTCCGTCGTTTGGTCCCCTCCTGCCCCCTCCATCGCCGCGCCAGCGCGGACCCCGTCATTCGTCGAACAGTCAGAACGGGTTTGTTGATCGGACGCTGTTGTCTCCCGTATTGGCCATCAGGAATGCGTACGACCGGAGATAGCTCTTTGAGCGGATCTTTGGCCCGCGACAGGGAGGCCAACGATGAAAAATGCACCTCCTTCTGCGGGGAAATCTGGGGAGTGCGTATTGGCTGGTATCGACTTCTACCGCTTGAGTCTTTGAATTTTTCTCGTCTCACAATAGCGGCGAGTACGCGTCCGAGCGTTCTGCGTTTCCACGATCCCCGTGCGCCCCGCGGCTAGCGTGTTCGATTTACGGTAATTCTTTCGTCGGGATCCTGCAGAGGTGAATTCACGGATCGTTACACGATAATTTAGGTGGGGCACGTATGTATGCACGGCGTACGTGTGTCCGATGATTGCGCTGGCGAGCAGCACGGCTTGGATAAAGGCGGTCCGTTCTTTTAAAGGAACTCGCGCGTCTGCAAATTATGTGGCCCGACAGCGTCAATCTACTTTCACACTTTCTCATCGTTTATCCCTTTCCCCTCGGCGGATGTTCTACAAAATATTTCACTGCCTACTTTGCACGGGGACAGCGCGCCCTCGTCTCGTCTGCGACGCACTAAAGTCTTTGTCTTCTTTGTGTTCGCAGCTGGCTCGAGCGGAGGATGTGGAGGTAGTCGAGGCGATACCCGGCGAGGACACCAGGAACGACAATTCAGCGTTGAATCGGCAGGACAACGATATAAATAGCTCGGACCAATTGGCGTTGGAATCTCTAGGCGAGAAGGACACCGGTGGCAATCATTACAAACCGGGTGGTCTGCGACATCCGCTTCCTCTGCCGCCTAGCAGAGGCGGCTTGGGTCTGTCTCATCCGCGGCCGCACCATAACGTCGCTTATCATGGCCCGCCGCCACCCCTGCCACCCTCCAAGGCGCCATCGGAGGCTATGGATAAGATCTACACGACGGGCGGCGGCATCAGCGCGGCGGTAGGTGCGGAACCCTGGCCAGCGCCCACGCCGGACATGCCGAAGATCATTTCGCTGGATGTCAAGTGCGAGAAGAATCTGATGAAGGTCTATCTGGGCTTCGACAAGCCGTTCTACGGTATAGTGTTCAGCAAGGGCCACTACAGCAACGTTAACTGCGTGCACTTGCCAGCTGGTTTGGGGCGTACGTCTGTTAACTTCGAGATTAGCATCCATGCATGCGGCACAGCTGGGAACACGGAGAACGGGCTGTATGGCTACGGAGCCGAATCCGGGTCGGGTACGTACTTCGAGAACATTATCGTGGTGCAATACGATCCGCAAGTTCAGGAAGTTTGGGATCAGGCGCGCAAGCTGCGCTGCACTTGGCACGATTTGTACGAGAAGTCGGTTACATTCCGACCGTTCCCCGTCGACATGCTGGATGTGGTTCGCGCCGACTTCGCCGGCGACAACGTGGGCTGCTGGATGCAGATACAGGTAGGGAAGGGGCCGTGGGCGTCGGAGGTCTCGGGGCTGGTCAAGATCGGCCAGACGATGACGATGGTGCTAGCGATAAAGGACGACGACTCCAAGTTCGACATGCTCGTGAGGAACTGCATGGCCCACGACGGCAAACGCGCCCCCATACAACTAGTGGACCAGAGGGGCTGCATCACCAGGCCTAAGCTAATGTCCCGGTTCACCAAGATCAAGAACTTTGGCGCGTCCGCGTCGGTCCTCTCTTACGCTCATTTCCAGGCATTTAAATTCCCCGACTCGATGGAGGTGCACTTCCAATGCACCATTCAGATATGTCGATACCAGTGCCCCGAGCAGTGCTCCGAGTCTCCTTTACTATTAGAGTCCCAAGGTCTTCTCGAGGGTCATCATCATTCTTCGTCGAATGGCCATCCTGATTCCAGTTATGGTCTCCCACCGCCTATTCCGCTACCCTTGGAAGCTTACTTGCAGGCGGCCGCTGGTCGCCCTCGGGACGAAAGGCGGAGGAAGTCCCGAGAGATTGTCCCTACCCCTCAGAAGGCGGTTGGTGTGAATCGAATTATACGCGTGGTTTCGACAGGCGATCTAACGTTCTCCATCGACGAGTCCAACAATGCGGAAACAAATGGCCCCACGATGGTGTTCCCCGTGCGCAACGAGAATGCCTCCAGTTCGGCTATGATCTGCATGACCACACCTGGCTTCGCTGTCACTCTGATAGTCCTCCTCGCTGTCTTACTATCCTCGTGTATACTCTCCATCTACCTCTGTCTACGTTTAAGACCGTTCTCAGGAAAAGCTAGGAAGGTCGCGACGTATTATAACGGCGAGCAAAATGCCCCTAAAAAGTCGATGAGGACGTGTTTCTACTCATAGGCACAAGCGGTCGTGGCGCTCTAAAAGAGGCATGTTGTCGATCGGTTGCACTTGTGCGCGGAAAATTTTCGAATCTAGCGGGTTTCTTCCTCGAGACTGGTTTGACGATTTTCATACCGTTAAATTGCTCACCCGCGGACATATATGAATGACGAGTTCACTCGTTCATTCATTCATTCATTCAGGTCTCAAAAAGAGGTGTTATCAGATTTTCAATGGCGTGAATTTATTCTGGTCACCTCCACCCTCGTTTCGTGCTTGCTTTCGGATCGTCGAGATGGTATGGAAATGTTTAAGTTTTATTTATCGAATTTCGCGCTAACCGGTCTCCCTGGTCGCTCCATTCCAGGTGTTCTAGAGGCTACAGAATGTCGCAAGCACGATTCTGTATACCGTCACGTATCAGACAGAGTATAGCTCGCAGTAAAATACATAGGATGCTCTCTGCTACGTGTGTCGTCTCTGGTAAAGCCAGGGCGATCCAGCTATATGGATTTGTGCTTCGTCATGACAAAACTTACGCTCAAGCCTTTTGCAGGCGACTGTGTATAGTCACCCCTACCGCCCCCCTCCCCCTGAAAATTTAGTCAAAGATAATCAAACACTGCGCTCGCGACTTCCTTGTTACAACTACTTCGGGACCATGGTTATTTGGGTATTTTATTTATTTATTATTATTTTCTTTTAACCGTTACCAGTCACGTGTGAGCAATACGTAACTCGGCACGACTAAGGCTGAAATATTGCGAGAGAATAGTCTATTATATTTTTTAATGAAAAGCGTTTGTTTCTATTTTAATATTGTTGACAATATTATTGCCTTATTATTATTTATCTGTTGCATAGAATGCTCCAAATTCGTTTAGCTTTATACGATGTATTTTGTGCGTTTGTAACCGTGTAATAACCAGTCATCGCCACGAAATTATTAAACGTACCGTCTCGGTTCTGATCGTTTTATACTTGCATTGACAATAACGATATATACCACTTCAGTGAAGTGACATGTTAAGCCACTGTTATGTAACAAACTTTCACTTTGTAATGGAACACTGTATTGAGCTCTTTTAATACGAAATGTTACAGCATCAGCGTACAATAATTAAGGAAAATTAACTGATTCCTTAGGGTCAATTTTCCATAAATGCATTACTTCCCTCTGTGCGAGAAACAACAGAGGTAAAGTGACGAAGTTGAATCTAGAAACTGAAACATGTAAAATTATGATGAAAGATAATAAACAATGTATTATCCATGTTCATACCAGGATTCAATTTTTCGTAAATAAAAATGAAAAACGAAAGCTGAATATTACTAGCGATAAACAAAGTATCAAGATCAAATGTATAAAGCAATAGTCAGTAGCTTGTAATGGCATACGAAAGATTATATTATAATATTAAACGTAAGCACGTAGATATAGAGAGATAAATTATTCTTCATCAAAGTAAATGTACGTCGTAAAAGAGCAACTTAGCATTTATACGAATAATAAATCTATAACTATATTTGCCATGTTTTCTTTTCGCACGAATATCCTCGATCTTACCGTCCAGCAGAAATGCAGGAAGCACAGGGTGTGCACTTGTGCTCGAAGCTACTATAATTGAGGAGCTAATAACGCGGGAAGAAAGTGATTAGGTTCGTCGCAGAGTGAGGTCCGCGGAAACCGGCCAGGCTGCTGTAAATACATTTATTGGCGTTATCATTGATTTATGTTAAATAGAAACACAATCTCTTCATTAACGATCGACTTAACGTTTTGTCCCAGTCGCTCGAAGCAGCGTTCATATCTAATAGCCGCGTCATTACGCTCGTGCTCGGCAATCGCTGGTCCTTAACATTTAAACTCTCGGTCTCCAAGCCGTACAACAACGTTCCCACTTTTTTTTACACGTGTATACATATATCTGTACCCTATGAAATAATCTGACGCGCTGTTTCAGAGTTTCACAGAGCGTTTGGACGAGTGAGTAAATGAGCAAGTACCTATCCGAACACTGCATCGTTAATTAATCCGTTCTTAGGAGAAGGAGAGGGGGACGAGTGTCTTTTTCTTTTGTTACAAAGGCTGAACAGAGAAAGAGCGCGCAACACGTAGAAGACGAAGGGAACGCGAGGAAGCTTCGCTTTCCTGTACAAAGAGCCTTCACCTTTTTCTTTTAATCGTGATTTGCATAAGTGCTTCAAAGTGGAAGGCCCTTTCTGCGACAATCTCCTTTAAATATACGTTCCTTACTAATACGTATAATTACATATGTATGTGGTATTTCTGGATGGACAACCGCAGGATCCCGTCCATGGTAATAAACCGAACGTCTTCCTGGACGTTACACGTGGTCGCCGCGTTATTAGAGTTTCTTAAATAATTCATTTCTTAAATAGCCCTCTAGGGCGATTCTCGTTCGATCATTAACCTTCGGTTGGCACCGATGTGGAAAGGAAAAGAGCGATCACTTTCGGCTAAATCTCTATAACTCTATCGTCTTCGTAGCTGGGGCGTGTCAACGGAAGGTTAAACGCATCGAGTTATCCACTAACGTACATGTTTAATTGGAGAAGGAAGAGATTCGAGCTTCGTAGCAGCATCCTTAAATTCTCGCGAGGGCATTTACGATCTCCTTTCTATCCTCAGTTAAGGTGTTGTCTTCAGCCTCTTTGGGGCTAATTCTAGAGTTGCTGTTACTTTGTAATGGACGTTGATAACAGACATCCTCGATATTGGTATTGGGATATCCGTCAGTTAAATACTTTCTTATTTTAATCTGTATTTTTTAGGTGAAAAATCTCTGAGGAAAGTGGTTGTTACGTTTTTCAGTAACATTACTTTCGATTATTGTAGAACTCCATTTATCCGTTCATGTTACAGGATGAAATGATTTAAACAACGAAGGCTCACTGATTTTTCATTCGGCTAACAAAAACTGCCTTTTGCAAAATTGGCAGTAAAATTAATGTCCTCGCACGACTAAATTTGTAATTGTGATATCTTAATTATAAACTGCATACACTTTGCGAATGAATCATTAAAGTAAGATTACTGAGAATTTTATGAATGAAGTTGAATGGATAGTGTTCGACAGTGAGTTCTTTTAGATACGGATAAATGGAGTGCAACTGCGTTGGTGACGTTACCCTGACAGCGCTAATAAGTTGTTATATTTTATTTAATACAGTGTAATATTTTAACATGAGAAATACTGAGTATGGACTTAGCAACATTATCGTGAATTACTCTCGATTCATCTTATCGTCGGGATGTCAAGAACTTCGATGCATCATCAAATCGTGCACCTAATTAACTATCGACGATTAAAGGCAAATAAATATGTCTACCGCCAAACCTTAATACGCTGCGCGAATTATCGGTGTTTAAGCTAAATTATTTGTTATTACTTGGTTACCAAAAATACACCTTACTCGCGTGATATTTTATACAGACAATTTCAATTATTAAACGCCCAAGAGATACAAAAATAGTTTGAGGATCTTAAACTACGATTGAGTTTAACAATTAAAAGTTTCCACGTTACTGATCATTACTACAATGCAGAAATATTTCATATTCGTTCAACACTTGAAGAGTATTTCGAATAAAAATTCGCCAAACGTAGATTACAAATTGTCTTCTCTATCGAGTATTCTCTATTAGTAGTATCCAGCATTTCTAGTAAATCGATCATTAAATATAAGCGCGCGAACGTGGCGTCTTGCGCATAGAAAAATAAGGTCGTAGACCGCAACAGTTTGCATTCCACGGATCCATGGAATACATTAATTACCTAAGAAAAGTGATGCGCCTAATCAGCGTCACTCCTATCAATTTCGATTCGAATTAACGGAACAAAAGTTGCCACCACAATTACTCGCAATCCCGAAGGATAAACCGATAAATTTACAACGCGCAACCAGCGAAGGCTGTCACATCCCCGACTTTCATTCCGCCAATTCGATTAAGTGCCATTTGTGTAGCAAACAATTACCGCGCGATAGAATAACAATTCTCTGAAGATATACCGCTTACTTACCCAATACCAACAATTACTTTTCAAATATAATCTTCTATAAACCTTTTCGTTCGTGAATTCATTAAAAAAAGAAAAAGAAGAAAAACGAACACCCCCGATCGTGACTCATCGACAACGATTGGTCCCCGGAAGGGAGGTTCTGTCTAAGGGCTCGTCGCTCGAGCATGCCTCGACGATAACGCCCCGAGGGGTGGTCCCGGAACAGTTCGCAGGAAACTCGCGGGACTTTCACGCACTTAGAATACTTTGTACAGTATATTATTGCACATTGTCTTTCGAGGAGCGTGCACACGCGCCTCCCACTGCCGCCGCGGAGGTCACGAACCGTCGTCAGCCTCTCTCGACCGAGGGGCTCGCGGCCACGGGGCTCGCCTGTTTCTGTTGGATTTGTTCCGGATGAGCCGGTCTCGTCGTGCATCGTACACGGAGCAGGCCGTATGGTAGCCAGCCGTTGGTCGTGTGCACCGCTCTATTGTTCTTTCTGCTGTCCACAGCCTCGCGTTGCGCCTGCAGCCGATGGAGCATCGCCCCGGCGACGAGCGCGGAAACGACCGCGGACAGGGCGACCACGATGAACAGCGCGCTGAAACCGGGCATGGGCAGGCAGATACCATAGACCACCTCCTCGCGTATTCTGCCTTGGAAGACGGTCACGGCTTCCGCGTGAGTGTCGGGGCTAAAGGCCAGATCCGCCTCGGAGATCACCTCGTACAGCCCGCTCACGCCGACGTCGGCGCTGCGTATCTTCCTGTCGGACACCACCACCGATCTCTTTCGCCGGCCGCTCGGCGACGCCAGAGGCGTCACTGCCACGGGCACGCTCTCCCCTTCAAGGTTCCGGGGCCCGTGTGGGAATTGATCCTGGTCTCCCTCGTACCGTGTCACTCGTGGAGGATCCTGGAAACGGACGGTCAAGCGTCAGGGACGGGGCAGCCGAATGGGGACATGCATTGTTGGGGACTGATACGGAATCTAGAAGGGATACAGTGGGGTCGTAGAAGCTGCGGGAATCCCAAAGTTTACAGCTTTGAGGTTTGCCATTTTTTGGGAGCGGTAAGGTTTGCAGATCTCTTGTTCCGAAACCTCAGAGCTGTAAACTTGAGGACTCTTGCAGGTTTTACGACCTCGCTATATACCTTGTAGGTAGTGTATTCGTAGATGCACAATTCAGAGCAGTGAGGAAGGAGATGATAAGCTTCTTATGGCATTCAGTGCTGCACTGAGATGCTTGAAGACCTGTTTATAAAATTGAGTCACTAGACTTGGTTTGATGAGAGGGGCAATGGGTAAGTCTCAACCCTTGCAGAGCCTGTTGAGGCAGAGTCCTTGTAAGAGGCAGATAGGAGAAATTCCTTTGTCTATTCCCTATTATTGATGCTCTCACTTCCTATTAAAGGTAGAGGAAGACGTCGCGTTTACAGAATCTACACGGTCTCGGCGCTTGTGGGCCAGCTCAGGCACCCGGGATCACCAATTCCAGACCTGAAAACATGTTTCTTGGGACAAAACACCCAATAAACAAGACCCAGGCCAGGAGGCATAGAAATAAAGATAGTGTCGTCTGTTTTGAACGTTAGTTAAGATCTGAATCTATTGAAACAAAAATATCGGAAAGTTTCATACTTAAAATTTGAAGGAAATAGAGTTAGAATGAGAAACAGAAGACACTTGATTGCAAAGTAGTGACAAAGCAATGTACTAGTAGTTACGAAAGTTTAAAAGGCATTAATTACCATTGGAAAGCTGCAAATAATGCGCAACACACTATTAATGGCATGTACAAAGTGCTCCGAACAAAATATTTTCCAGTTGTTGCAAATACTTGTATCAAAAATACCAGCACCAGTGGCCAAAGCAAAAAAAGTGTTTGTATCATTCTTTTCGAACATTAGACTTAGAGAGGACGAATTTGTGAACGGTGTGGATAATTCAATTAACAAAGCATTCATTTGTCCAATGAACAAATGTTCTTTCTACTAATTCCACTTTCTTAACCCCTTCACCAGATACTGCATCTCTCTCCATTGCAAAAAGGGTCTACAGTAATTTATTCTGAACCGAACAGACGTTCGAATTCATTTCGTGTTGCTATGAACAACTTGCAAGATGTGTTTAAATATATTTACCAAGAATGGTCTCGACAGATCGCCGTCATCAAGATGAACCTCCTCGTCCGGCATTTCGACCACTGGGGCGGGCAGCCGGTTGCTTGTCTGCGCTTGCGCCTTCGGGACCGACTTCTCGACCCCCAAGAAGTGACCCCCTATCGAGGTCATCTCGTCACCGTCCTGAATGATGTCGTCGTAAAGGGAACCGTCAGCCTGCTCGGCGCCCCCACCCACGTTTTCATTATCCTTGTCGGCGCTGTTGTTGTCGTCGCTCTGAATGGTGGGCGGCGTAGTGGTTTGCGAGTATTGTGGCCGTATCTGATCTTTGCGCTCTTGAATATAGTGGCCCACGGATCCGCTGAGTTGACAGTGATCCAAACAGCCGTGACGACATATCTCCACCTTGACATTGATCAAAACAACTTATCATCCCGACGTCCCCCTCAGTCATCGTTCTCTCTTTATTTCCCAACACACAAATTTCCATAACGGACTATCGAGCATTCCGGCACACTTTATCATTCCCCGAGTGAATTTATTAAACCACTCTGTCAGGGTGTTTAACAGTTAAATATTTGCCCCCTACTTTCGCGGACAGCTCTCCACGAGGGCACGGCGCACGGCACCGCTCGCGCCGCGGCAATGATCCATTCAGCTGGAAGTAATCTTGTTTCAGCGGACGTATATTAACCGACAATGTTTACCTTGCACTTGATGTGCACGCTCAGCGCGTCTGGGAACTTGAACGCGTGGAAGAAGGCGTAAGTGATGACCGTGGCACGATCGTCGGAGCCCCGCGCCTTCAGGAATCGGCTGATCATCTTCGGCCTGAGCACGCAGCCGAACTCGTCGCTCAGCTGTATCGTGTGTCCACCGCCGTCCGAGGCCACGCACGACTTGACACGCATGTCGAACTCCCCTGCACCGAGTTAACGAGCAAAGTTAACAGCCGTCCCCCTTTTCGCCTAAGCTGTGCCGGCGCAAGTTTCTCGACCGCCGCCCTTTCGCGGGCTACGTTACCTCGGTAATCGTTTATGGCGACGACCAGGGTGAGGGTGGAGCCGAGTGGTACTATCCCAGAAACCGGCGGCGCCCATGGCCCCTTCCCGTGCTGAATTTCCATCCAGCAATCCACGTTGTCGCCTGCAATATCGAATAGAACAGCACGCTCGTATTTTGGACGCCCGCTGGCGGGGCGGTTTGCGACGGTCCCTTTCTAGGCGCGACGTGCCAGGTGCGATTTATACATGTTGCATAAATTGAAATTAAGTGGCGCGGCTGCGGTCCCACCTGTGGTCAACCGCGAGTACACGGCAACCCGTGTACGGCGCGATCATTTACCTCGTATTAAACTCTTTGCGCCGAGGGGATCATCGTTTCTCCTATCCGCTACGTGCCCGTAGACAGGCGCGCAATGAAATATGCCTGACGTAGATCGCGGAGTGCGATATAACCGCTGTATAGTGTCAATAGTCTCGTAGGTCATTAAAAGCTCTGTACGACTTACCATAAACTTATGTTATTGGCTTATTGATTGATTATTTATTGGCTTCTAATGGATTATGCAACGCGGGAAAATAGGGTTTAAAAATGGCGGCACGAGGTTATAGTAAAAAGTATTAATATTCGTATATCCCTCAAGTAAAATACATTTTAAGATTATTATTTATAATAACGCTCAATCTATGTACCCTATTTCCTCGCAGCTAATAATCTATGTATAATTTTGTCATTATCTGAGGTTTCAAACAGTGGAAATGGGACCAAGTTATGCAGAAACCTCGCAACCCTCAAAATGACAAAAAACTAGTTACCCCACAATTTTGTGATCTTTACTTTGCACAATATTATCACTCTAACATTATATAATTATTAAAACTACCAAGCCATAGTTCTATTTTAGGCTGAAAAACAAAAACTACAAAAAATTTAAAATAATATTAATTATACTACTCACTATTGAATAACTCATTAAAAACACTGTAAAATAATAACAAGAAATAAAATGTACTCAATAGGAATAAGGCTACTGTTCTTTAACAATCAAAATCTTCAAATTGAATTTACTCAATTTCAGGTCATTGAGGGATGGTAGTTTTCCGCATAATTTGACCCAATTCTTACTTGATATACCGACCCTCTACTACTAGGCTTCGTTTCTGAGAGACTCAAATTCGAATATTCCATTGTATAAGCGTGTATGGCTGAGTTGTCATATGGTTTATCGTTTTAGGAACTATCCATATTTGTTAATGACCATTTTATTCAGGTGGTATGAACAACTGTACCTGACAGTAAGTGTTTGGAAAAAATTATGCTGTATCTAAGTGTAGTTGGAAATCCTCAAGGTCTTGAATGAAATACCATTGGAATCGGAAGATATACGTGGGATAAAGAACTATACCTCTGAAGTCTAACTGTATTACGTCGAGGTCCGCGATGACCATTGGTGGTTTCGAGGCGGTCTTTTCGTAATCGTTGAACCATTCGCATCGCAATCGTTTGGCCTCGTCCCAGACCTCAAGCAAGTCTTTGTCGTACTGAACGACAACGGTATTCTCGTAGAACTGTCCATGCATGTCTGGCTTGGTACCGCATCTGCGACCAAAACGAACGAAATCCAGTCTCTCGATTTACAAGTGTATCGTTTTTCCCTATTTCTAATCTAGCAACAGTGTCCACCGACGATAATCAACTTTACGAACCGTCGAGGCACAAAGTCAACCACAGGCAATTAAATACTTGTCAAATAACTTGCAGTTAAGCTCGATCGTTTATCCAATCACTTTATAAGGCTCTAGCACGCGACATTCCAGTATGTTCCAGTGATAATCGTAAATTAACAACTCATTACCGGATGTAGGATCAACTGTGCAACACGATCACTTTCTAATATTAACGCGCTTAGAGGTGAACATAACAGTAGTGATACTTCTGAATGCGCATGCGCGAACAGAAGAGGGAACCACTGCGCCACTTCTGTAGGCAATAATGATGCTTATTCCTAGATCTGAAATTCGATAGGTTATCTAATGTCGAAGTGTTACTATTGTATGAATAGTAACCAAAGATATTCTAACCCTATTCTTAACTATCTGTAAACGACACCCCTACTGATAGGATTTACTTGTACTGCTCTCCAAATTTAGAATCACTCTGTGAATTAAGGGGAGGTGCCATCTTAGACGCATGAAAACCAGAGGTTTATTTAGCAATTTTTTCTTTTAAACAATGAAAATCTAAATAGAATATCTGATTAATGGCATTTATTATACATCTCTTGAAGATTAAAAAAAAGATGTTAGATTATTTTTTAACAAGTTTTATTGTATAATAAATTCCTGTAATCAGATTTTCCATTGACGTCATTGTTTAAAAGAAAAAAAATTGCTAAATAAACCTATGGTTTTGATGCGTCTCAGGTGGCACCTCCCCTTAAACGATGCAGCAAGTTTAAGTATATAACTTTTTCTTATGATAAATTATTACCATCTATTGGAATGAAGAATTAGAGGACAATTTGTTACACGGTATGATTTTAATGAAAATTTGCAGGGTGACCCATTATAATGTTTGAAGCAGAACTTACTCTGTTTCGAAAGTGACACCTTATGATGAACAAATATATTTTCTAAGTGTAGGTGTCGCTGAGATTTCCAAGTGACCATTACTTTTTTCATCGGAACAATATCGTTTAAACTCTCCCTTCGCTGAACGGCCACAAGACTTTCCTTGCCGGAGTATATAATTCGTCGATTTGGTCTTGTGGTCGAGGACTACACGATCTTAAGTGACCTTGAATAACCTTGGAAGCCCAACATATCATAGGTCAATGAACTCGTCTCGAAATGGGCTACATGCCTAACTAATAAAGGCACTGCTGCATTTAAAAAAAACAAAGGTCACCTTGAAATCTGAGGGGCACCTCCACCTAGGATAAATATGTGTGCACCATAAGATGGCCCCTCGAAACATAGTAAGTAATCCTTGAAGGATTTTCCGAATAACCAGCAATGTGAAAGATAACCGCGCGGAAAGATTATAATGGGTCACCCTGTATAGGACTTAAATCCCCCTGACCGAGCTAAAGTGTAGTCCAAGAGAGGTTGCTCGTAAAGATACTTAGATACGATCCAGCGAATCGATGCGAGCCTGACGGTCTTACCTCGCGTAGGCTATCCGAAAGGAGAAGAATGTCTGGCCAGTTGAAGGCGGAACGTAGACGCATCGCGGATCAGCGTGCTGGCCCTTGGAAGAGACGATGCCCTCAAAGGGCTGGGAAAAGGAGAGATGCACGTCCATGTGATCCTTTCCGCACATCACTTCGAGGGATTGTATGGCCGGCATCCCCTCTGGCCTCTCCAGCGGCCAAATGTCGCTGTTGCTACCGGCGTTCTTCAAGCCAACCACCTGTGCATCCAACGAATACATATTTCTACCGTGAACCCGACGACCTCTGCCTTCCTTTCTCACTGGTGTATCGCCCGCGAATACGGTGCACCGTGCGTGCACCATGAATGCCTCCCATGAATATCGTTCGACCGAGTATCCGAAAGTCGTGCGCGTAAATCACCAGCTTGGTGGTCGCGGGCGATGGCCCGGCTATCGTGTCGATATTTATTACGCGTTTAGTAGCTGCTCGCCGTTTTACGCCTATGTCTATTTGGGAATATCGTGGCGCCCGCGAACTCGTTGCTCTGTCGTGTGGGAAATGGGAAGGGTCGCGCGGGTCGTTGACACGTGGTTGGTCCCCCAACTAAAGTAGCATATGTTATTGGAACTGTGGAACCGTTGGGCAAGTGTTTACCCCGGTCTTGGGTAAAGTTTATTCATTATGGATGAAAATGTATGCGCGTATGAGGAATATATTTGCATGGTGATTATTCTATTATGTCAATGAAGAGATGCGATTAACAATTACGTTTAATTAACTTGCCAATAAATAATTTATACAGTGTTATGATTTTATGATGTTACAAATTTCTCAGGTTTGTAGATATTACGTAGGCGTCGTTAGTGGCTCTTGAATATTTTAACGGTATTTTTACTTGTCTTTGAAGTTAGAAGTCAGCTGAATAACTTCTATTTGAAACGGTTATTAAAGTGAAAAACAGGTGAAGGGATTTGGGAAGACGTAGATATTGGTTGAACGGTTATAGCTAGGTTGTGTCTGATCGCAGATGCTCCACATCTCCATCACAACACACGAGCTGTTAGAAAGGAAGACTTTTGACTTTTAGAGAACGTTGAATGACATGTAAGGGGCAAGTAATTACGAAGTACTCATTAAACAGAGTAGTAACTACTTAGTCAGGATACGTTAAGGAATTATCCTATGCTCAAATTTAAATGTGATTTTAGTTTTTGACGACATTTGGGACTTGTTGGCTTATTCAGTCACAAGAATGCCGTCCTAATATTATGAAATAAGTGAACATAGTTAACGACCAGAAATTAACAATTGGTATTGTCTTGTAAGATTATAATAATACAAGAATTGATATAAATACATACTTCCTTGGGTAGGCGAGTAGATAATGCCAATCTAGCACAGATACAACCCGTCGTTACTAAACTAATTTTTTACTGATTTTGATGTAATTTAAATATTTCTAAATATTTTCAGAAATATTTTTTAAATATTATTGAAATATTGATAAATATTTTCAGAAATGTTTTTTAAATATTACTGTAATATTGATAAATATTTTTTAAATTTTATTGAAATATTTTTAAATACTTTCACAAATTAATAATTAAATATTTAAATATTTCTAAATATTTAAATACTTAAATATTTCTAAATATTTAAATACTTAAATATTTCTAAATATTTAAATACTTAAATATTTCTAAATATTTAAATACTTAAATATTTCTAAATATTTAAATACTTATATGTTTCTAAATATTTTCAAAAATATTTTCAATATTCAAATATTTCTTGATATTTATCACTTAGTTTACTAAATACTATATAAAGTTAAAATATGTTTTGTCAAGTATTCCATATAAAACTTGAGGATGTGGGTTGCTAGTGCTAAACGAATCTGATTAAATAGCAGGATGGGAAGAGTTTGCGGTACAGTTACCTAGATATATAATCGTTATAAAATTCTTACAAGGTGAGTGATGCTCTGATAAACAAGAGTGTAATCCCACAAATGCTATGCACGAACAAGAAAAATCCCGATCTTGAATCCATACCATATTTCATTCCAACGGCACGCAAATTCTATCCCCTTGTTACTAAAAATCAATATTTCTGTTCCTGGTCAATCAAAGAAGCTTGAACGATAATTCGGAAACAATTACCATCATGAAACTTTGATGTAAATCTGCTGCACCAAGATGTAGGTAAAGCCTTTATATTCCGTTTGTCGCATTTTAGATAAACCCCTCGTTGCACACTATAATTACTCACGATGAACCTAATTGGGGAACTCGTACATATTGTAGTCGGTTAATTACGGTTCAGTGTACTCAATCATTCCAGGCTGTGCGAAATTGAGATAAATACGATGTTACGAGTACAAGTGCCTTTGTAATTGAACACGTCGATGTATCAATTATCAACCCCATAAAATTTCCCTTCGCGAAGACTCCACAGGTTTATAAACAGCTAAAAAGAAGCACACTTTTTCTCAGTATCCAAACTGCAATTACAACACCATTCCCAATAACGATACTCAAAAAATCTCGACGGTATCTGTCGGGCATAACTATCGTTCCTCCTAATACGTAATAACTCCGTTCATCCGAAGATCTACGAGCATAGTGTTAACCGAAGCAAAACATCCACACTCGCTTGCCAACGATGCAAACCGTGAGACGTCTTAAGTTAACTGGCAGGAGATATTTCACAGCTGCTATAATAGACGATTCATCCTTCATTACACGTACCGTTCTATGGATAGGAGGTACCCTGTCGTGAATCGTAAAGTTACGGCCGCGTACACGCCTCCTACGATCCGTCGCTACTATGTGGATCAATCCTGGATGAGATGCATAAACCTGAAGCGCCAGCCTGCGCAACATATGCGCCATGATCCTACGCAAAAACTATTACAGCAGCCCCCGTGTCGCTTAGCCGGCGAGGAACGGAACAACAAAACGCAAATCACGCAGAACAGCCGCAAACGCTACCGATCGTAAAACCATCCCGCGTCAATATGTTGCGAACAAGCTGCTCAATAAGCAACTTATCCCGCGCGTATCTATAATTTCACGTCTCGCCCAATCTTTATTTTCAATCACAGCGCCATGATCCTGCCATTACGCTTATCGTAAACTACCACTCCATCCCCAGCATTCCTCGTCGACTATAAATCCGTCTGCCTCCCGATGAGGGCGAGCGGGGCAACGGACACGCGTGACGATCTACCGTGCGATCGCTTTGGGAATATTACCGTCAGCAAAACGTTCCGATGTTCTCGTTACGGTGATTCCGCGCGTTCTTTCTTTTCTCACACGTAACACGGTGTTGCGGCGCGGCGGTACGGCCCCGAGAAGTCCCCCCTCAGCGCGCGGCTCCAGGCCGTGGGAGATTAGGCGTGTTCTCCTGCTGGGGATTTCTAGAAATCGCGCGGCATTCTCGGCCACGTCTTTGGGCCGTATCGCCTCGAACGCGTGACCAACACAGAGAAGAATGGCCGTGGCCGGGCCGCAGCAAAATCCCGTGCGCGCGTGTACGCGTAAGTGAGCTTCGCCGGGCGGAAGGTGTTCCCCGGACGCGTGTACACGCCGTGCTCGCGCAATGCTGTAACGGGAGAGGCGTCTTTACCGCTGCATTAACGGTCGACGTTTTTCGCGCAAGTGAAAACAAGTTTCTGCGCTCTTACAATCGCGCTGTTAAATGACAACGTTTCATTAGAAATGATTACGCACCTGGCATACGCCTTGGGGCCGGGCGCGTGTGTGCGTCTCTGTGGCGCGCTGTCGCGAGCGAGGCCCTGTTTTTCTGCCTGGGCACCCGTCCTGCCACGGCCCCTCTCGGTTCATGGTCGACGATCGAGGATCAATGAGTCGACGGAGACCGCTCCGCGATACACTGACGCGCCAGCGCAGGCAAATGATTGCGCAGGGCGAGGCGGCCGGGCCTTCCGCCGTCATTTGGGTCACGGTTATCGTCTTCGAGGGGAAATGGGTCGAAGGATGATTGCATGGTGTCAGGGGAAAGAAATGTTTCTGGGGGAAGGTGGCGTGGAAGCTTTGGAGTAACGTTTGTTCTTTAATGGAAATATTAGGTCGGTGCAAAAGTTCGTTGGCTTACTGTTGCGTGACGTTAAGTCTACGGAATTGCCGTTTTTTATTACACCTAGGTACTTGTACTTTTACCAGAAAAGTTGAAGAAGGTCATAGATCGCCAAGGAAAATAAATTGACTACAGAAACTTGAAATTTTTACTTTTAATGAAGAATTTTGGTTCAATAAAGCAAACGAGCTTTTGCACCGACCTAATATAGTTCTTCTTAACTCTTAATTACATACTATTTCAAAGAAAAGTTTATTTGTCAAATCCTGCATCATTCGAAGAAATAAAAATATTCATTTCTATTTATCTATTTCAAAAATCTATTTTCTCCAGCCCTGATCTCAAGTTATTACACCGAGCAATGCACTCGTGTTTTACTTTGTTTCAGAGTAGTAAGAGATTACGATTGCTAATTGAACTTCCTAATGCAAATCTAACACGTAGATATGTACATATTTTCTGAATCCCTTAACCCTCCCCTTTCGACTCTAAGATCCAAGTTGAATATTACTGGGGAAGGGGAAACTTCCCTTGGCAGCGTTTTCTGTTAACAATAAGCGAATACGTCTTAAAAGATGTTGATCCATTCCATTTAATCTGATATACCACTGTGTGTACTATTGTATCGATAATATTCGACCTGTACAGTATAAATTAATTGCACCTTGATCATGTAACGTGGTCACTAATAACATACGAAGGTGAACGTGACCTAAAAAATCTGGCAAACAAAAGATGAAAAATAAGCCAGTAGAGTCGAAGGAAAACAGAATCGGGGTGCAGGAAGTGTTCCCAGTCGCGCGACAGCCGTGCGTCTCCGTTGTCTGTCAAAGGAAGACAATGCTCTCGTGCTACCGTGCGTGAAACGAATGACAAATGACATATTTATATTACGGGCAGGGGTCTGAGGCAATTCGCGGGGATACAGGCTTTATGATTCCGCGGCGGCTCGTTGCAATAGCGAGTGTATCAGTATTCCGAGTTACTTGAACGTGAGGCACGCTGGTAGGTGAAGTTCCCATCGCAGCTCTTCTGGCGTTCGAATACTAATGCCCGTCTCTGTGTACCCGATTGTGTTCCCCGTGACACGCGGAAATGGCTTCCTCCGTGCCCCCTTACGCGGTTGTCTATGCTCAGGCCGACCGTCTATTTCTCCGCGTCACGGTCTTTTCAGCGGATACCAATAATGGTCCAGGCAGTTGCTTATACTCCGACTTTCTTCGTTTTTTCCTTCTCCGAAGTTGTTCGTCATTTCGGGGATAAAGAAGCGAATGACTGCACACCTTTTGGGGGTGTCACTGATGGTGGCTGGCCACCGACGACTAATGCGTGCCAGGAAATGTGTAGGATGTATGTAGTACCTTGCAGGGGTATCCCATCAACTGAAGATTTCGGGTATGTTTTTTGGTACCGTGAACGGGGGCCATTGGCGGCACAGGGTAACATTGCCAGTTAGTAAACATGATCCATAAATATTGTATGTCCAGTTTTTGTGAAATTGGAGCTTGTATATGCAACAAATAGTTCTTGACTGTTTCTTTATGCTGTGTAAAAATCACATTTATATATGCTTCATAAATTTGTCGAAAATATTATTTGTGTTCCTTGTATCTGTGTCCTGAAACCATCAGATTTGTTGGCGTATCTGTTACCGTTCTTTTTTTATATAAAGAATTTTTCCCGATTTTAGGGCAAAACCTTTCTTCGACTCAAATCAGGGCGCTTCATCTTCTTCAAACGGCTGTCATTTTAAAATTTTCTTATTTTTCTTAATGCATCTGCTACCAGCGATAGCCGCATTTATATAGATTAAGAATCTTTTTGTGTTTCGGATAACCCGTACCTGTATTTTTCGTCAACGCCAGGACCACCCGATTATTTTTCAACGCTATCTCTGTATCTGCCATGTTTTTTTTTACTATCACACAAGAATTCAGAACAATAGTTCAAGATGCAATAATACAGCCTGGCCAACCTCAAATTAATTTGTCGAACCGTTTTTGTACAAAAAATTCACAAAAAAAATATTTATTTTTCAGTCCAACAAAGCGCAATCCCCCTTAAAGAAGGAAAAAGACAAAAATTTTATGCATTTTCACACTTGCAGTACAATCACAAAAATCAAAATCATCAAAATATCTGAAAACTAGCAATGCTAGTAGGGAGATACGTAAAGAAGTTACAGTCGCATTAAGAATGTACATGAAATCACACCAAAAACTATGCCTAAAACGTTTATAAAATAAATGTTTACTGAATTTTTAATGATTGCTCCGAGTGAACTTTCAAGAATCAATGAACTTGGACCTACAATTCAGAGACATCCGCGACTTGACTAAATTTAGAGTGTTTGAAGAAATTTTACTACAATTTTTCAACTCAAAATTGCATTTTCTATAAAGCGCCAATTTAGCGTCCATCCATTGTGAAAACACTGTATAACATGAAATTCGAATAAATCCTTCAAATCAATAACCAATCCACCAACACTGGATCACATGTTCCCATTCCTAATAATTAGATAAGATCTGCTTCCCTCTTTTGTAAGTCAAATCACCAACTCGATGAGACTGCCTTCAGTTCACCTATACATTTAACACAATATGAAAGAACAAGAAACTCCCACGTTACCAAGAATCCCTGCATTCCTCTCAAAGTTAACAGAGCCCTCAAAGAAATGAAAACGTGAGTGGGTGAAAAAAAATACAAGAAACATAGTTAGTATAACAACAAGGAGCCCACAAGGATTTATTATTATTACCCACAAGTATCCAAACCACCAATATAATCAATGGATCACGGAAGTGCACGAACTTGCACAGGGCAAGCACTCGGGAGAACCTCGCGTATTTCCCGCGCGAGACAATAACGTCACGAGGGCCATAGGTTGCCCATGGGTCCTGACTAACATTCAGAGGGGGGGGTGCAGGTGTCGGGGGAAAGGGAGGAAAAGAAGGTCGTAAGACAGGCGTAACGGTACCTAGAGTAGGCAATATCCGCCTGTAAGCAGCCGCGTCTCCAGCTGCGTCATCGCATTGTCATCCAGCTATGACGAATTTCTCATTGGACGTTGCTCCTGCCGTTTCTGGACGAGCACCGTCGACGCATCCTCGTGCCCCCCTGTCACACTGGACAGGGGAGAGGAGAAGAGAGTTCTCTGTTGGTGATTTCTCGTTCTGAACGGTACCTTCACTTGTTAGAGTTTGACTACCAGGCCCGTTAGGCCTTTAATTAAGGGATTCACGAGTATCGCGGCGTCAGCAAACACGCTTGAAATTACAGCCCATTATCGGAATTGGCGACCGAACCTGCGCCCGATCTACGGCTTAATTGGCCGACAAAAGGAACGGTTAACTGATAAGGGCTGGGAACGTGGGAACAGATGCGAGACAGTGCAGCAGTTCCATGGGTTTGCGTCTGGCGGGAGCGTGTGTATGGAGTATTTAATTAGGTGAGATGTATAGGAAAGATAATTGATCGACGTAAGAATTACAGACTGCAGATGGGTGTTGGATAGTTTAGGAATGCGTGTCTGTTTTTTTTTCTTGGTGAATGAAAAACAGGAGAATTTGAAAATGATTTCGTGAAAAGTGTGGGGGAAATGTTTCTTTAAATTGTTTTAAGTCTGACAAAGGTGTCAAGTGTAATTTCTATAGAGGGACTAGTAGTATGCAATTGTCTGAAGATAATAGAAATTCTACCTCAATCACTAGATATTAACGTGATTGAATATGTCAGCGCGCCAACGGATCCTTGATGAAGCCAGCTGCTCTACCAGCGAAACATTAGTCCATTTCGACACGGATTACACCAGGAAATTTCAAGCAGTAATTGATTTTTGATTCAGTTGATGTGTCTTCGCATTCAATATACTAAGTTCCCATGTGAAAATTTAGGAAGAAATTAAAGCTAGGTTGTCAGAATGGTGCATTTCAATTTTATATGTCCTTTGACGAAAATTGTGGACCCAACCAACGTCGATCGTTATTTCATGCCATGACCTTGTTAAAATACCTAATTAGTTGTTATTTTGTCCCCAGTATATAACAAAAATGGTGTTCTAAATTCGTTAAATAGGACAACATATAATTTGGTATTATAACAGTAAAAGCTCTAAGTATCCCTTCAAACAAGGACTAAATAAAAAAAATATTTTTTAGCTACACATTGCTTCCAAAGTAGTGCTAAAAGCCTATCCAGACACTTTAACGCGTCACTCTAACTTCTGCAGACTTTACTTTTCAAGTTATAATGATTTAAAGAAACCGATCGATACCTACATCTTTGTATTCGTAACACAACGTATTCAATTGTTTCATCGTTTTATCACATCAACCAAAAATATCACACATTCTTTACTCACAAAACGTTGAATATTTGATCGACAATCGAACAGAGAATGTAATAGCAATGTAATTGTATTATATCAGGTTTTTACAATACATACTCTTTGTTAATTCACCACGATTCAAAAACTAAAACGTAACTCCCGTAATGTTGACATGGGGCCCAAAATGGCCATCTCATTGTTGCCATTTTTTAACGTATAGTTTTAAATGAAATATTACAAGTTGCACTACAAATGTTTTCAGCTACGAATAAAAATTCAGAATAAGGCCATCAAAAAGCTGAAATAAATGTTTCTGTTATAAATAAACCCCGCAATTTGGCAAGTTCCCCTAGGGCGCAAAAAATTTAACTTTAAATCTAAGCTTTAGACTGTAAGTCCCATAACTCGCTTGCAGCATTCCAAGCACAATCATTTATCAATCATCTACTCATTACGCTAGAAAGTTAGACACTTTCAGCCGGATAGCATTCAATCATTCCACACTTCTCATTAGATCAACTCGACGGTGATTATCACCCGGAAGCCAGATTAACTTTCATCCAACCCGCGTGCTATTTATCGAAATCATAAGTAAAACTCCTAAACCGACGTTTCCCATGCTGGCTGTATATAGGCTAACCGTTAGGCCAATACTCTGAGTCATACATTCCGTGTGGGCTCGTTCTCGCATCTATCGTTATCCTTTTGCCTGCATTATGGGGGATGCACGTGTGCATGCCCGGTAATCGCTGTATCACTCACCATATAGATCATAATACGTAGCAACCTCCACACCCCTGGCATCCTGGAGGTCCCAGCCTCTCACGATGAGACACGCTTCCCTAGAAAGGCAAACAACGTTGTCGTTAGATTCTCCGTTCAACAATTTTCTAATCGTACGCGAGCGGGGCCGGCTGCAGAGGCGACTCGCAGCCGGATCTATTTTAATTTATCCGACCACCATGGTCTAGCGAGCAAATTAACTGAACACCGGTCCGCCAGGTCGCGGTTCGAATCCCAAGGAGGTCTCGGCGCAAAATTGATTCGCCAGGAGAAATCATGGTTATGGGGTTTCGAGTGTGCGTGTGCCCGATCCGTTCCGTGAAATCAGGATACGCGACCTTCGCGTACGGATTTCGATAAACGAGACTGCGATTAATCTCGCCTCGATCCCATTCGATAAGGCACGCGGAACCGTTTCCGGTCACTGCGCGTTACTTTATGATTGTTGAATGAAAATTGTCGCCGCCGGCGGTGAAGTTTCTCCGGCGATGAATTTAATGTTGCGGGAATGTGGGGTCAATGGAGAATCTCGATTATGCGAACTGGTTGGTAGGTACGAAGCGTGGATAGTTGACATTTTTTGGTAATGAAATGATTATATTTTAATGTGAAGAAAGATCGCTGAGTGCGTGACGCGAGATTTATAAACTAGAAATTAGATATGTTAATGTTTAATGATTTTGGAAGTTCCACTTGTTGGTTTTCAATATGTTCTTCTTTTAACGAGGATCTTCGTGGAGCTACTTTGTTTAATACTACGTACGATCTTAGGAGTGTTATGATGGCATCAGAATGTGTAGAAATATTGATTTTTAAAGTAGAAACGTCTTCTTCGATGCTCTTTTCAGTTACTTCATTTATGTCTTTATTATTTTTTTTCGAATGCTAGATTTTTGCTCTTCATGAATCAAAGGTTTGTTTCTACTATACAGTATTAATATAGAACTTTTCAAATTAATTTGAAAGTCAGTTTTGTTAAAAATTCTAGACCTAACCGAAATGTCGATTGAGATGTGTTCAGATAATAGAATAGTTTGGTTAAACAGTGTTTAGATAGAATTGTATTATCTCACTTATATTTGAATAATCAAGATTCTATGAAATGAAAGCTAAGCTCTTTTAGGAAAATGACAAATGACAACGTTGTTCAGCTCAATGTTCCATTAACTGTACACCTTTTATTCAAACATTAGATATCTGAATGATGGCATCTAATAAGAGAATTATCTTACTAGCTGTCTTGAGATGCATTTGCTTGAAAATAGTAACTTAATTGCAGAATAGGAAAGACTTAATTTTGGAAAAAATTGAAAGCCTTAGAAAAATGAAAGGACGATATCAGATAACTAGAAATCAGATTTCTATAAATTGCAAAAAATTCATAGCTTTAGAATCAATTTCAAGATATTATAGATCCCGAAAAAATAACCCTATGAAAAAACTCGCTCACAGAAGATTATACAACAATATAACTCAAAAGGATTGATAAATTAAAACGTAGAACGAAAAAAAAATCACTGGAAAGTTGTGCAATTTCAGCATCAGAAAATTCAAATAATCATTACCTACATTTTCAAATGTTCTCATTCAATTATCTGAAGAAATTGATTATCGAACTTTGAACGATAACCTCCACCAATCATTTCCAATAATCAAGCTCTACTGTATTTCTGAAATTGTGTCCAGACTACCCCTTATCTCCCAGAACATTATTAAACAATGCGACACCTTCACAAATCTGACAAATGTATTCAAGAACAGATGAAGCAAACAAGAAAGCCAGCACCACAGTGCACCATCAAACTGTATTCACCGTAAACATTAAGCAAACATCGAAACCAGTATAAAACGGAAGAGACGAATAACTCGGGTAACGACTTCCATACACTTTCATACCGGTATTTCTGTTCCTGATTAGCATTGACCTCCGATGATTATCGTACGGCTGTTAACATCGATTTATCGTGCAAGATACGTTACGACGATAGTAGCACGCGGAGCGTTGTCATCGCCCGACAGCAACGAAGCCCAGGGACGAGAAGGAAGGAAATTAAAACCAGCCCGTTTCGTGGCTCGTGTTTAACCCACTTGCCAACGACGTTTTGTTGATTAGAAAATGAAGGACAGTTGCTAATGAATCGATAAGCGTTACATTACCGACCCGACCAGTTCCCCGTTTCTTCCACCGTCGTTCTAATGCCACTTCTGCGAACACGATAAGCCTACGGCCTACCAGCATGACCAGTATTCTACCCCTGCAACAATGTCTCAGTCAACGATCCGTGACATCCATCGGGGGCAAATAGAAACCGTGATTACGGGCACGATTAAACGTTTGCCCTTGTCCACCACGCGTTTTAATCGATTCCGATGGATACGACAAGGTGAAAAAGTGTGGCGCGGGGTCGACGAGCGCGGATCGATTTGAAATTCGAATTCGCCCGTAGCCGTGAGCGTGTCGACCGCGGATTGAGCAATAGAGATTCAGAATCGAGGAGACCGTAAAACGGCAATAAAGTGAAACTAAAATACCTTAATGATTGTACAGCTAGAGTGAAACCTGTTCCCTCCTGCGGCCATTCATAAAACCGTGCCTCGGTTCGCGGCGAAGCGTTTATGAGTTATTCAACCTGACGGGTCTTGGACTCTGTTAAAGTTGTATTCGGCGGCAGAGATCAATTGGCAGGCTCCTAATAGACCAGCTGCCTGATTTCGCCATCGGCTTTACGGCTGACGCGAAAATCGTTAATACTCTGTGGTAATCGTCGCGGTCACGGGAGTCAACGCTGCCTCCCAGCGACGCACTATTGCTTGTGTCTTTTTAGGCGGATTAAACGCATCACTTCGTCAAGGCTTCGATTGACAGCGATCGCCTTACAACCTCATTCTCTTAATGACCGTATAGACACCGTTGATACGAACGCTCCGAGCGATTCAGCCGTCCCCTGTCCCCGCATCTGGGTCCCGCTCCCTGCTCCTTATTTACCAGCCGCCACCTAACAGAGAGCAGTTCAACAGTTCCTTTTTTTTTTTTCTTAAACGCCGGCTCGTCCAAGTGGACGCCAATTCGTGGACACGATAATCTATCCTCGGTGATGAAGTTCCCGTGTATCGAGATCTTTTTTTTCCGCGGGACTTAATCCCGGCAAGGGCAACGTTTTTGTCGGGCTCACGGGGCACAACCGAATATTACTCTTTGGAAACACGATCGCCAGACGGACCGACCGCAAATCGACTTCCTCCAGTTTTTTTCTTCTCCTCGACCCCCTTCCTCGACGAGTTTCGGTACGATCCATTAACTGGATGACCGATACAGGATTCCTTTCTAATTCGCGTTCCCGGCGTTACGAAATGAGTGACGCGACTGGCCCGGTATTCACTTATGGCAGCTAAGAAATTCGATGGTCGAGCGGCGGTTTAGGGGAATTGAAACGTATCGAACCGCCGGGTGATTACTGGATGGTAGGTACTAGTTCCACGGCAATAGAGGAAGTATCGATACCATCGCAAATGGAACTGTAACAGGGTCTGTTCACCGGCCAGTCGAGAATCAGGGGCTTTTGTTAATGGCTGACAATAGAACGCGTATTGATCGAGGACCCCAAGTCCTTACCTGCGGAATTGCGGTAGAATCAATATTGATTCGAAGAATTATGCCGCCTTTAAGGGGATCGATACTTTCCTATAGGTGTTACTAAAGTTTTGACAGTAATTAGCACAGTGTCAGGTAAAATTATAACAAGATCGTAATTACCTCGTTATATATCATAGCAAAACCCAAGAAACTATGAATTCGACAATACCGATACTCACTACAATAACATTGAAATTCGGGCAACATTTAAACACAAGTAAACTCCAAAAGGCAGAATAAGCTCCAGAAAAGAAAAATAAAAAACTTTGTACATAAATCTAATTTTGCTAAAAATATAATTTCACTCTCCGGAATGATTACCCAAAAACTATCACCCCCATCACTACAAAACCAATTTCGATAACTCCCGCTTCAGATTACCCAAGCCCATACCCATGATAAATTTATCGCCCGACCGCAGTGGTCCATTCAGCCTCCGTAGCTGAAGCGCGACAAAATCTGCGGCGTCGTAAAGCCAATGGTGATTCGTTCCGCGGATGGCAGAGGCGAGAAAAGAGTGTCGTATATACTGCGTGGGCAGTGTGTATTTGGATTGGAGCGTAGACAGCCTGACGGCGTGGATTGTGGGCCCCGTGGCATCGGGGGCGAAGCGGAAGGAAGAACCTGCCGGGCTGGCTGCTAGAACGGCGCACAGCCGTGGATGACGCTGTCACGCGGAGGACGTTAATTAAAATTGAGTTTACTACTGTGGTGTGCGCGGGATGAGGGGGGGGGGGCATGCCGCGGATTACCAGTGATAGACGTCAGCGATGTTTGCGACTCCACGTGTGCGGTTCGCGTTGTAACGACGGGATACTGCGGGCCCCTCTCTATCGAGGCGCATGTTTAATTAATGCGATGATCGCGACGCCTGGTAGGGGACACGCCTCTGCCTGCCTTCGATCCGGATTTACATTAGCGAATGCCAAACAATTACCACTGATTGGTTAATGACTCGTGGCCGCCGGTGAAGGACTATCCGTTCCGTGGCCGTTCCAGCGGAACGATCAACGTGGGCAGACAGCCGCGGGGAGATGCCGTAAAATTACGCGAACAGGCCGCTGGATTAAGTTTCGCGTAAAAACTCGGTTGCGTCTAATGTTACCGAGCAACATTGCGATACAATGTTGCTTTCTCTGCTGAATCGAACATCTGTTCCAGCAGTTTACAGAAGGTAACGTTCCTCTGCTGGAACGGTTCACATAAAATGCTGAAATAGAAGCCTCGGAACGAGACCCGAGATGTACGAGTGAGATTACCGGCGCGATTCAAGGAAAAATGTTTCTTGCATTATATACTTTAATGCCGCTACGTCTGCGAACAGGAAATGTTAATTGACTAATTATAACGAGGGCATAGAAGTAGCGTGACGTAGACGCATACATATTCCCCTTACCCCACATTTTTAGTGTTACTCGGCTGAGAATTAGCCGGGGAATTGATTGACACGCAGCAGTATCCTTTAGTCTGTATTAATTGGAACGCCTATTAAGTAACTCATGCATACAAACGATACCAACACTCGCGCCGCTAGCATCCGTATCGTCTGGCCTGACACTGATGCTAATCACTGCTAATGCTACGTAGAGCGTTAAGTTTTGTCATGAAATTATCTGTGTCACAAGTTTTTACAATATTTATCAATATATTACAGACGCGACTCGAAGCCAGTCATCTAACACTTTCCTCCATTTCCCTTTGGGCACAACTGCGAGTGGTATTATCCGTGCAGCGATCGCGGTTTTCAATCAATTATTCATATACAGAATTAATTTAAAATCGAGGATAACAAATTCTGGACTGTACGAAGAATACTTAAGTAATTGGAAATATGAATTTCTTAAAAATAACTTTGTATCTAGTATGTATTTAATATGCTATAAGTGTTTAATGTGTTTAATATATATTAATATATAAAAGTATTACAGAAAGGCCATTTAATCCTCAACCTAATTGAAGTGAAAATGTTTCTTCGACTTTTTACCAAAATGTGGCGTTTTGTAAAAGTGTTGGATTTTTTACAAAAAGACTGATTTTACAATTGCGACATAGGTAAGCCCATCTACCATGTACCTACATTACTGCGAGGTCCCCAACGCGCAAGCCCAAACAAAGTCCAGTAACCCAGTGTTATCCAAACCTCCTCCTAACTCCGCCTACAAACCTCACTATCGCTTACGATATCTCTACCATCATCGTCTAAACTCCAACTGCTGCCCTCCCATTTCCCGCGCATTAGAGCCCGCGGAAGGGCCCTCTCGCGTTTCAACCTCGACATGGGAAACTCGAGTCATTCGTGTTCCACCGTTCAGCGATCTAATCGAGTAATCGAGATGCCGGTGATCGGACGGTGGCTCGGAGGCACGCGAGCTTCGTATCCGTGGAATTCCCACAGCGGGGCCATTATTGCTCCCCGAGACGGTGAAAAATCGAAAGCACCGAACACGCGACCCGCGTTGCCTATCTGCCGTGCGTGGCGACACACATAGCCGCGCGGCGATTTCCTGAGAGGCGGGCAAGTGAGACATTCGTGGAATGTCCCGATGCCTGGAATGCTCCGAAGGGCCAGTGGGACTTGCGCGTGTATCGTTGTAACGGTGCCTTCTGCCCGCCACTTCTGGGGGCCAAGCAATAGATCCCACGCTAATAATTTCCCTCGTGGCATCCTTTCGCGAGACCCCTGACAACGCTGCTCCCAGACGATTTCCGTTTCGTCGACTGCAGCGATCATTGACCGAACTGGACGCGGGAGCCAGCGAGCACGCGTCACCTGGCGATTTGTCTTCGCGAGGAATCGCGATGGCTCACGGTGCAAATCTCTTGATCGCGTTAGTTACGACGGGGCGAGGGCCCCTTCGTTCCTGTTGTTACATAAAATTACGGCTATTAAAGGCTTTTTTTAAAAAAGAAGCGTTAAGACGCAGGCATGTAGCGGCAGTGGCTTCAGGGGGAATCTGTCGCGTTTTATTTATGCCCCCTTGTTCGATATCGTGTAAATGATTGCGCTGGACGCTGTGTGGTGGATTACTTTAATTTCTTGCTTCTTATGAATTTAAACGTAGCTGCGAGTGGTGGTTTATTGATAGTAGGGGCTACTATAATACAGGACGCGTTATTTCATACTGGTGCTGGTAGGAATAAGACTCTGGAGGGATTATACGATGGGTGTTCGTTTTGCGATTGTAAATGTGTTAGATTCTGAAGAAATTCTTGAAAAATCAAGTTTGCGCATAATATTCTGGAGTAAATTTATGGTAAGTGGTTTTCGTTATAGATTCACGGAGGATTTATGCTTATTATACCTATGTAGTTTAATTTGTTTTTAACGGATCCAGAATATTATTACGCTGGGATTAGGTCAATTTTTATTAAAATGATTTGTGAAGCCTATACGTGAAAATTAACGACCAAAGGTTTCAACTATTCATCTTCCACGCCTAATAATGAAAATAATTCGAATTTAAAAATTATTCCAATCATCTAATATGCAATTGCAAGGTGTTTGTGAAATAAGACACTAAACTTTGAGACCATCTTCCATATAGGTACCTTGAATATGAAAAAAGGTCCTGATGTCACAGTCCAGCAACGATACTTTTCTAAATTATGGTTTTCTTTCAAGACAGACTTTTGTAGAAAACACTACAAGTGCCCAAAATCAATTTCTGTGCTATAGTATTACCTTTGGCACGCTTTACGATATTTTTTTTTAATTTTGTCACTTACATTTTTTTTTCTACAAGGACTGTTCAAATCTTAAACAATTCGCAAAGGTTAGATCTGCGGTCCCCTCTTCGCATCTCTTTATGCAAATTATTAAAATTGACTCTCTTACGGTCGCGAGTGGTTCGTCCGATCGTATGAAGCTATTATTTTTATTACATAGAAAATGGCGTGTGCTACCTCACCGGGAACTCTTGCAGCACTGTACACCAAGGAAGAAGCGTTCATAACTCAAAAAGGAAGTGTTTCCTGGCACTCGACCTATAACCTCCAGCCATCTTCCAAGGAAGAAGACACTTTGTCGACTTTCTTCAACGGCACTCATTATACAAGACAGGTAAAGCTCCTTAAATCATTTTCCCTGCGTCTCTCAGTCCTTCTCTATTCGACTGTGAATCGAGACGTGGGACTATTAATAATTCCTAGGGCGATTGATAAAAATTCCTGGATTACAACTATAAATCACGATTATGGCCCCTCCGTTACTTTCTACGCGTGTACAGGCAATCTCATTGGGCCCCGTAACGCGCGAATTATTCTTGGAATGCGCGAGGAACATATGTATATCGGCGTGGAAAGATTCGTAGATCTCCCGTAGCCAACGTCGCCGTCTTGGGGCAGCGGTCGTTAATTCTCACGTCCCTGCGTAATTTGTAAGTGTCACCAGAGGCAACGGTAACTTATCCCGAAACCTTCGTATAGTCAAATCTCGTAAAAATCGAAATACGTACGCGTCACCCGATCGTCAGCCAACGGGCAGACTAACGACTCGAGGCAAACTTGTTCCGAGGCAAAAAAATTGCTGAGATTCAACGATAACGGGTAATTAATTACAGTCGCGATGTTCTAATCTATCTGATAGATTAGCTTTTACTTTACGAAAAGAACACTTGACGAACGTACCTGTTTCTGAGGAACGTCGATAAAGATGTATAAATAAAAAACTAGCTGTACATCCAATCTACGCGGCGAAGGAAATGCTAATCATGAAACTTTATACCTTCGGATCAGTGCTATTTAAATGTTTACCTCGTAATGCTAGAATAACTTTGTATCACATTTCAACAAATTAGCAAATGATTCACTGGAATACGTAAACGTTCAGTAATTGGTCGACATTTTAAGTAGTTTGTATTCTGCGTATAAATTAGAGATTCTGTGAAAGCAGTACTATGCAGGGTGTTGGAAAACGGCCGTTTCAGCTGTTTCGTAAGAGTAATTTCTAAACATTATAAGGTCCTTTCAAGCTTTTTATTCATCTAAATGACGTCTATTTCCAACAGTATTTAAAGGGGTATAAACATAAAGAGTTTTAGAAAGACGTTGATCTTCCCGGACCAGATACAGGGTATGTCTGACAGCAGACGACCCGCTTCCCCGTTTCTTTCACGTTAGTTGCTACAAGGGAAGCGTTCATTGCTATATTACATTTAGCAAGTAATTCAAGCCACAGATATCGAATGTGGATCGTATCACTCATACCATAAGTTACACTCACAAATCCACATCCTTCCTACTCTCACAAACTAAAACTTATCAAATAGGCACAGTAGGGCCTACGAACCTACAGGGGCCTACGAAAGTCTAAAAATGAAATTTTAAATAGAAATGTACCCTAATGACACAAAAAGAAAACTGAAAATATAATTTAATTTAAAAAATCATGTAAATATATTAACAATCGAATGACGTGAAGAATAAATTGATGGAACTTACAAATACAGTTTTTATGCAAAAGCGCCTAGGGCCTACAACGATCCTAAAACGGCCCTGCCAATGCTACACCAATCTACTTAACAATACTAAACAACCCTGAAATACCCTAGAAAGACCTACAGAACCCTGAAATACCCTAGAAACTCCGCGCCAAAACGCCACAGAAAATATATCCCACATTCCCTCGCATCAATCAACAACTAGGTACCTTTCAACGCTCCGCTCTACGGACACCCCGCATTACAGCGCATGTACCACCGCTGTCCGCACAGTGTCACGGCAGTGCTATTTTCAGCCTCCAAGTGCTAATAAACCCTAATGCGAAAAAACTCGGCAGGCGAACGATTGCTGCCCCGTCCCTCGCGGTGAACGACACGATTCGCCTAAAACCACCGTGCAGCCAACGTTGACCTTCGAGCGGACGCGTCCAGGCCGCGAACTGTTACCCGGACGCCGTTGCGCGGTGAATTTATCGCCGGGCAAATCGAAGAGGATACGGAGAGCGAAACGAGCGTGCCGGCCGGGGCACGAGCGGCGAGGATTCGTGCGAGCCGTAACCGACCGCGTAATTGACTTTACGATCCATTCACCGCGATCGGGATCGGTTATGTTAACATTAACGGTTAATGCGGCCGTGGTGCACGCGGCGACGAGCAATTATCGCGTGCCCCGTGTCCATCTCGCGTACCGATCGTCTCGCGCGAGGGCCGCGTGGCAGCCGCGTATTACGCGCGTTGGCTTTTCACGCGCGCCTCCCTGCCCCCCCCCCCTCTACCCTCCTGTGCGTTCGACCGTGTGAACGAGCGTTTATGTAAATGTACGCGTACACGCGGCTCGATAAGAGGGCCATCGTGAATGGAAAGTTCTGTGTTCGCGCGCGTCCACGCGGACAGTTCCATTCGGAGGGGGGGCAATTAACGGCTTGGACACCGCGAGTTACGAACGACGCGGTTATTTCGAACGCGTTAACGATCGCCACGCTACTGTTAGCGAGCGAGGGGTCCAAGCGAATTCCTTTGGGGCACGCAGGCTTTCGCCTGAAAGGATAACTGTGTGTTAAGGAGGGGTGCGCGACCCTGGTTGGGGTCTTCTAACGTGGCTGAAGATCCGTGCTCTACTTGTTTCTGGGCTCGCGGTTATTGAGACGACTACCGTTCGCGGTAAAGTTCTACGTAACTGGTGAGGTGAAGGGGACTTGGACTTGCAAACCTATTTGAGGAAGATAGAGGCATACCTCTGATGTAACCCGACTCTCAATGCCCTAACCGCCTATCAAGCTTGGGTACGGCGTCTTACTCGGAAAGTGCTACCAGAGCTGCTGGTACGAACTCGGTAGTGGTGGACCAGCTTGGGTACCTCGAGATCCTTGGTTCACGTCTTGAGAACCTGCTTTTGGGAATGATACGTGCCTCTGGCCCTGAGGAGGGGCACGCTGTCACCAGATGCTGTTAAGAATTAGTGAGCGTGTATCGTTTCTTGTTAATCGGTGGATATTAATTTCGATCTGCCCTCCCGGAGATATCGTCGGCACCTGTACCGAGAAGTAGGTTCATTGTGACGAGGACCCGTGATCAAGGCTGTATCGTAATAAGCGCGATGTGGGTTATGCGTCTCGCGCGAAGGATGGAAAGCTTCCGAGTATCTGGGTCGAGTTAATGTGATAAGCGAGTATCAAGATTAGCGACGATCACAGTTGCGTTTTTGATCTTTCATGCTGTGGTGACACTCTACTTCTTTCGCGCAATGGGGACTCGCGGGACGTGCGAGGGATTAGAGGACTTTGCTCAGATTGCGAATTATAGGACGTATTATGGCAACTACGATGACCACTGAAACCAGAGACTCCTTAGCGATCATGATTGGACATCGATGTGAGAATCTCCGTTTACATTACGTATTACATGCACGATGATTCTAGGAACTGAACTAGTCTATACCCCTCTTCCGAGTGGAGGTAAAGAGAAAAGATTGCTGTAGTTATTAATATCTGCCTCCGTCATTAATTGCAGGGGACCGAGAAAATTTTTTCAAACAAAAGTATAATGGCGTACAAAGCGCTGCAAACTTGCATTAACAAAATTTAAGAAAATAAAATTTCGGCAGATATATTTTTGTTTTTAAATTTCTTCAAAAGTTTATTAATGCAAGTTTGCAGCACGTAGTGTACTATTAAACTTTTGTTTGAAAAAAATTTCTCGGTTTCCTGCAATTTAGGAGTTATGCGCGGAAAAGTGGAAGTGCCTATTTGACTTTGAGGTTTGTTTTCACACCTTTAAAGGGAGATTGGGCGCGAATGAAACACAGCGTTGTTCTTGTCTTGAGTCACTCTATAAACTCACAAAGTTGCCTTCGAATTGGTGAGCGCGGGTTCGTGGTGTTCCGTGATCAGTACCACACGCCGCAAACATTTCTAATTCACACAAAAACTAGCACTACAGACCAAATAAAAGAAAAGCCACTCGGCGCATCTGCGTGCGCAAGTAAAATCTATTGAAATTCAGAATGGCACGGTCCAAGGAGCTCGGCGCGCAGCTCGGCGTGTCGAGGCCCCAATCGTTCACCGCAAAACCGACAGCTGTCGCGAACCGTCATTATCCTCGTTCAACCTGGCTACGGAAACCACGGGCACCGGACGGAAACTGGGTTAACGTAAACGCGGCTCGCGTTCCTCCGCTCTCGCCGTACGTCGATTCGCCCGCTCGCCCGATTTTTTCCGATCTACCCAGCGCGTCTTCGTTAGGACGTTAATGAGAACCCTGGACGTCTGTCCGGTAACGAGCGTGGATCATATACGCGTAACGATGCGCGTGCGAAATGTACAGCGCGGCGCAACTGTAACAGCGTGCCGGTTCGCGGGCGCGGATAGCGTGTCAAATAAACGTAATACCGCGGCGGCTAATGGATAATGGCACGAATATACGGGGATACCGGTTTTCGCGTACGGGAGCTCGCGGGCTCGGTGGCCGGGAGCGCGCGCTGTAAATGATACGCGGCCGCGTGCGTACGCACACACGTAATGCCGCTCCGATTACGGCCCCGACCAGTATTTGCGACTCCCGATGCGTAAAGTATTATAGGCTATGTCATCGGGCCAGAACGCGATAACGCTCGGGATAGCTAGGTATACGCGCTATATGGACCGCGGAAATCGGGGTTGATCGATACTGACCGGCCGTTGTTTTCGCCGCACCCGCGAAATTCCAAAGACCGTGAAATCCGCGGGATCGTTTGGTTGCGGTTCCAGGTTAGGGGTCTTTTGTCAGCCGTGTGCGCCTTAGTAAGGGAGAATATTTGTTACAAATTGTAGGTACACTTGTTAGTTAATTGCGGTGTTCTTGTTTTTTGATTGTTTCTATTGGGTCGATGCATATGAAATTGCTGATCGCAGGTAGTTTAATAGCTCCTTTGTTTCTGGTAAGGATGCAGTAATAATTGCTAACGCTGGATTGCGACTCGAGAAATGTCACAGAAATTTAAGACAATAAAATAAATAAAATATTTTCGTTCAAACGGCAATTTCATATGTACCAAACTTAAAGGGGGATTCTCGTCATAACAGACCCAAAAGTAACTGATATTTAAGATTTTTTTGTGATAAAACTGTTGATCATATTGGACTAAACTCTTTTGGTATATAAGGGGGCATCTTTAAGCTTGCAAAGAATACTTTTTTATGTCGATCCTTCTTATTATTTATTAATTATTGTGGAATCTTGTCCACCTCTTCGACGATGTAACTACCGTTGGTGGGATATGTAGTACCTATCACAGTCATCTGATTGCAAACAAAATAGAAGTTTCTTAAAGTTAGATAGTTTACGCTGGGATTGGTCCACTTTAAAGAAAAAAAATTAAAAATTGAAAGAGTTATAGCGTTTGAAAGAAAAAGTAAGTTTTTTCCTTAGACAAATTTTTTATATTATTCTTTATATCGACGAAAAAGTATTATAACTAAAAACTAAAATTAAAATTTTAGTTCCAGTATCAGTGTAAATTATTTAACTTTAAGAAAATGTTCTTCTTTTTACAATCAGATGACAGTGACGGGTACTGCACCTGACGCCAACATCGTCGAAGGGGTTAACACGATTCCACAATAATTAATAAATAATAACAAGGATCGACATAAATAAATAAATTCTACAAGTTTTAAGATACCTCCTTATATCCTAAAAGAGTTTACTGCAATATTAAGTTTTTTAAAAAAAAATCATAAATTTGGGGGCCTGTTACACGAGAATGCCTCCTTAAGTAACTTTGAGTGATGTTTTAATTCCTCAACTGCTTATGTGTATCTCAGCGTGATTTTAAATGGCGGTACTTATTAGTAAGTTGTAAAAGTCGAAAGTTGTCAACTGTGGGCAGATTCGTAGAATGTTTTCTCAAAGTTTCTTCAGATGTCGTGACTAAGGGCTTGAGAGATGTGATTTAGAAAAAAATGAGAACTATAGATTGGAGAGATGATACTTGTGTTCTATTTTACTTTAATTAATAATTGCTAGTCAAAAAGTTTCATGAAAGTGCATGCGCTATAACAAAATAGAGACAAAATTAGAAATTCTATCGGGACTACTGATTTTTTAACCTTGCAGCAACCGATCTCGTGCATGTGTGCATTCCGGTTTGAGTCGTTTTAAATTCAATAACTGTTAATTATGTCACGCTATCGTCATATTTATTGGCAGGAACTGGATTTCTTTCCCAATATTGTCTTATCTTTAACCGAACTTGCAGATAGCTGCCATCAATCTGCCATTCCGTTTGATATTCGAACTCTATAAGTAGTTTAAGCAACGAAAGAGTCAGCCATTTAGATTTATGAACCAAGATTCACTATTTGCTGAATGTTTGTATTAATCATTCCACCTGTCATCATTACGATTTATATCTAGACATTAAGCCTAGTTTTCAATGAAAAGACCATAATCCTTTACACCTGCAAGAAAACTACGACAGAATTGGTCACTCGTTCCATCAAAGTTAATCAATTACGCCACTAATATTTCAAACAGTTCGTCGAAGTAAATACAATCTTTCCTCACGCTTTACCATCCACTTTACGGCTACGATTCAAATTTCTGAAATACAAATTCCATATATTTGTGACATTCCAACAGATCGAGTTCGGTCCGAGCCACTCCTAAAATTCGGGTACTTGACCTAACCCACATCAATTGCACTGGCAACACATTCATGTCTGAGCAACTCAACCAGCTCCAGTTTCGCAATTGCGTGAAAAGAGCTCGGCAATAAAAGCGTCTCAGGTGTGATCTCGCCACAGATCTCAGCCTTACGAGTGTCCGCATTTGTATACACGAGAATGTCCCGCGCATAACTTGCAAATTCGCGTGACAGACATTGGTATTCGTAACAGAGCGTCCCGGGGTCCGCGCGCCGAAATTCACGGAGCACGAGCGTGTAAACGCCGCCCGTGACACTGTTCGCGGTGCCGCGAACCGGTCGTTACTTTTTTCGCGCGTGCACTCGCCTGGACAAATAGGCGAAGTCGCGGTATGCTAATATTAATTCCCCGAGAAATTACGCTGGCAAACGAATGCAAAGTTATGTCGGGCGTGATTCCAATGCCTCGACCGGGAGGTTGAATGCCCCCTCCTCCCCACCCTCCTATCCGCACCGCGTACGGATTAGTGCTCGGTACTAGCGTAATCGTATGCCTGGTGAATATTTCATGAAGCGCGGAAAAAAGAGATGACACCTGTTCGAAAACCGTTAGCGTACTCCTTTTGCCCGCCGACGACGGGGCGGCGATGGCAAACGGACGTTCGGCGACTTATTTCAATGCAAATTTTAAAAAGAATGCCCGCCGAGAGTAAGTTTCAGGAAGCGGTCACGCGGGGCTCGCGTTCTCCGCGCCGCCGCGCCGTGCCCTTAATCAAACTGCACGAGGCGCGACCCCGACGTCTTTGGATATCCAAGGAGAGGGAGCCGAGAGGCTTCTAATCGGCTTTCCACAGTAAATCACAAACTTTTTTCTGGTACAGACAGATTTTGTGAGGCCTACGCTACTACACCCATTTTCAGATATTAATGACTTGTGAAATCTTAGAAATATTCGTATGCATTCTTGGGAACTTTTAAGGGTTTATTAAACCATTTATTAGGCGTTGTTAAGTCTTCACTGCAATAAAGAAACATTTAAGGTTCCTAAATTCGTTCGTATAGAATGAGCAATTAGAGATAGTAATTGAGTCAGACTAGAGAATTGAGAAAGAAGTGTTATTTCCTTAAAATTATGAATTTTGTCATGAAAGGTATTATAAAGCGTTTCCGTTGACCTTCTATTTTCAACTGCTTCATTAAGTTACTATCTGTGTCAGTAATCTTGTGACTCACTGGATGTGAATCGTTAAGTAGTCGGCAAGGATTTAGTATACGTTCTATAAACGCTCCTCGTGATTTATGATTTTGCTAAAAAGCTAAGTGACTGAGGTTAATGAACCTAATGATATTTCCAAGTTTGGAATTATTTGCAAGCAAAATCCAGCTATATCTGCTTTGAAATCGCTTCTATTACGAATTTACAGCCCACTCAGGACCGGTTAAATTCGCGAATGTTTCTAGAAATCAGTTTTTTATTCCTGGGTTCATTTATATTTGAAGGACGAAGCTCATCAAACGATAGTAATACCAAGTGCTTTGATACAGGACATCGCCGCCCGTTTTAAGAAGAAAGCGTAATCCGTTATTCAGAAACTAATTAGACACTTTTAGCTGGAGATTTTATGTTAATCACATTCAAACTGCTATTACAGCCAAGCTGGATAGCCAAACAAATTAATCGATGTCACATTTTGAATAACAGCCTAAAAAGTCTGACGATAAAGATGTACTTCCTATAATTCTTTTTTAACCTTCGTCGTTAATGGCACTATGTTGTTATTGAATTCAGTGATCGAGGATGACATATTTTTCTACTTTGCTCTTAAAACGTTGCGCATACACGGAAACATCGGTATTACAAAAATTCTGATGAGCCACTGCTGATATGTCCAAGTACTCGATTAACACGATATAAGGCTATTACGATTCTTAAACTACTTTCGATAATTTGGCAGGCACGTTTCTAACAAAATTATCTGTGTCCAGTAGGGAACAAATTGCAATGGAAAAGTAATTTTCTAACACAAGATATATAGGCTACCCCGTCAAGCATAAATTTTTCAATACTTATAGCTTAATAACTTTATACAGAAAATAGAACCTACTATTAATACCTACTTCTCTCTATTCGCGAGCAAGGAAGAACTTCCAATAATCACTCCATCTAATGACCATACGTATCGTGACAAATTACACATACGAAAGTAAACTTAACATCAATAAAAGTGATCCTAAATCCACCTCAGTCTGAATATTTGAAAAACCTTGACGCAAGTCATACAACTCACAAAGTTCCCTCATCCGAGCTATAAAACACAAGTTTTCGAGTAACCAGCGTTCCCTCGTTAGTACAGCCATCGCAGACGCGTCCACGGAGGAAGGGTCTCGCAAATGGGTTCGCGACGGCGCGGAATCAATGACTCGGCGAATCTCCGAAACGAATTCTCGAGCGGCGTGCAGGTGTAGGCAGGTGTATGGGGTTCTTTTGCTCCTGGCGTGCATTCGGGGCCCCTGTACACGTATCGAGCGTACCCGACTCGGTGCCCCTAGTCGGTCCGCTTCGCAGCATCGCGTATAATAGCTCGGCAGCCGCGTGTACATCGTAAAGCGTGTCGGCTGGTGCGTTCGCTCGTCGATATCGCGCCCGATTCGATGGTAAACCACTCGGGGTTATACGGATCCCCATACCCGAGGCGAATGAACACGCCACCGGCGCCGGATTCGCCTCGATCCTCGCGGAGTCGTGTACCAGCTCGCCGAGGGAAGCGTTTCGAAGCCGTTGCATCGCGTATTCTCACGTGGCGGAATCGTATGCGCATTTAAAGCAGCAGCCTTCCCAGGGTACGCGCGCGCGAGCGCGTCAAAGGGGGACGCGTCGTGGCCGATCTGGGGGCACGCGAGAATTCCGATCGCGCGACGGGATAGCGTTTATCACGGTCCGCGAGATATCTCTGGCGACTAAAACGTTCACGCTACTGTGTCAGCGGGGCTGGTCCCCGACGACTCGCTACTGCCGATCGTTCCCGAGGCTCGTCTGGATACACACTCCGGCGTGGACCAGCGTGTCGCCGAGTGACAGCGACGGGAACGATATCGGCGAGCGTCGACGAGAGACGCGGCAACGGTTAAGCGTTCGCCGGGACCGCTGACCGGAATGCGCGCGCTAACTCTTCGGTGTCTCGGGGCCCCGCGAGGCGGTTGGGTGCTCCACTCAACTTGGATGAAGAATAAGAGAAAGAGAAGCCGACGTGGACGAAGGGGGAAGAGAGACGAGGAGAGAGAGAGAGAGAGAGAGAGACAGGCACGGAGAGAAGAGAGAGAGAGAGAGTGAGAGAGAGGAGAGAGAAGAGAGAGGAACAGAGCCCGCGGGAATGGTGCCTCTGTGTGTTTGCAATCGAGGGAGACGGCAAATGAGCGAGGAAGAGGAGAGAGAGGGAAGATGGATGCGAGATGGGAAGGAAGAGAGAGACAGCCACGAAGCACGTGGAGATTCGAGGCACATTGCGTCCAGAACAGCGGCACGAAAATTTGGTGAGGCCTCCTTGCTTGCCGACCGACCACATTCCCTCCCCACCCGATTTCCTCATACGAGAACCTTATCCGCCTGGCTGTTTCGTCCTGCTACGCTTTATCCGCGTGCGCGTTTACATCGACAGCTGGATCATCGGGCCCGGTTTGCATTTAACCGTCGCCGCCGCGCTCTTCGGCTTGAATGGGATGCTCATTAAGCGAGAACGGCCGGCCCGTGAAGGAATTTTATTTCACGGCTACGGGGGCGTCCAACATCTCGGAAAGGGATTTCCATTGATGCCCCCCCCACGCTGCAACGGGCCGGCCCGATATTCGGTAGCGAATTTCGGTGTATCTCGAGAGCGAGCTCGACGCTGCCCCCTCGGAAACCTGTATCCTCGATTTATCGCAGACTGGAGAACTCTGTTTCGCTCGTGGTACGCGCGGGGACCGTTAATTGGGGAGCGCTACGCCGATTTATTAAATCGATGCAGGTCGAGATGGTCTGATGTAATCTTGATTTAATGGGAGCGAGTTAATAGGGACAGATCGCTGGCAGGCTCGAGGAGGGAATCGACGAAGGGTATGGCAATTAAGGGGGATGAGACTCACCTAGCGAGCGCGGAGTGCGTGCGGAGTCGCCACGTGTTAGCTGCGGCTTAGCGGCTCCTCGTGCCGCATCCCGGCCGCCGCGTTATCGCCTTATCAGCCCCGCCTTCCTTCCTCTCGCGGGGTATAACCGTAGGGGATGCTGCCTCGTTCTCGCCTCCTCTTCCCCGCGTGCGCACCGATCGCTGGGCCCCCGCGTTCTCGACCACACCGTCTACTATCTGGCGGGCGGACGCTCGTTGCTCGGCGTATCCGCGGGCTGCTTCCTCCGCGTTCGAGTTTCCGCGACGCGCGAGTGCGGGATCCGTCACTTAACACAATTCACCGCCGGGCCGTGACTCTCGCGGGGTTGTTTACATCGGCGCGATCGCTAGCATCGCCGGACTGCCGGCAGACGATCGATTGCGACCTCCGCAACCGCGAGATCCGGGGGCCGAGCAGAGGCGATCAGGCAACTGACTGTTCGTCACGATCGGCTCGATCGAGTTAAACGGGAATCGATATCTGGCAGAATAGTCTCCGCGGATGGGATCGGCTCGTGGAATTGTACGCGTTGGAGGATACGGTCGCACGTATACAGAGATAGCGGCAGGAAAGATCGAAAATCGAGCGGCCGTTCGATCGCAGCCGGTCTGCTACTGACGTGAGTATCGATAACGGGCAGTGGTACCAGTAACGGCAACGGCAAGTAGTATTCGCCGAAAGGTCCGCGACGTACGTTCGTCAATTTGTCCTCTCTTCCACTGCCACTACCTCCACCTTCTCTCTCGTCCTCTCTCCTTCTTCCCTTCTGTCTGCCTTTCGTCCCCTTTTGTCGCCGTCCCCTGTCTCCACTACCAAAGAATGCGCAATCACACTGGTTTACGGTTCCGTTCGCGACGAAGATGTTCTGCGGACTGATAACCTGCCGTCTACTTACCTCCGGCGAACGCCCCTAACGCGCCGAACTCCCTGGCACGACAGGTGCTCCGACGGAGGAGTGGGAATAAGAGGATGGTTTCGCGGAGGGGACAGGGATAACCTACTCGCAGCAGCGGCGGCGGCGGTGGCGGTGGCGGCTCTTGCCGGTGTGTACGCATTGCGAGAAAGAGAAAGAGAGAGAGAGATAGAGACAGAGAGGGAGAAAGAGAGAGAGAGAGAGAGGGAGAAAGAGGGAGGGAGAGAAAAAGAGACGTTATCAAGGTGGAAAGAGAGAGGCAACGGCTGGGAAAGAGAGGGACCAGTGAGGGAGAGAGAGAGCGAGGGAGCGAGAGAGAGAGAGAGAGAGAAGGACTAAGAGGAGAGCTGGACGACGACGGCGGCGGCGGCAGGCCGTGCAACCAGCACCGAGCAGACCGAAGAGAAGAGGGCAACGACACCGCATCGCGGGTCGGTGGGCTTCGACACATTTACCGAAAACTACATCGCCACCACCGCCACCGTCACCGATCCCGCCGCTCGGATTCTCCGAATCTCTCGATAATTGATCGATCGCGGCACCCGACCAGCCACTATCCGATAGATGGACTTTCGACGTACCCCCATCGTGTTCGCGCATGTATAATAGATCGCGCACCGTTTTCGACGCCCCGGAACGGTCGCGGTAACTCTCGGAGCAGACACGTTGGATCGTCGGACGTCACCAACCAGGCAAGTTAGCCGGCTCTTCGAACGGGGCGAGTCGATGTCCTTTGGATAACGTGGGATCGGTAAGAGCGGAAGAAGGAACACGCTAGGAATTGGGGTATCGTGATTGCCATTATTTAGGGGGACGTCGATGGTCATTCTCGATCGTTGGCCTCTTCGGGGCCCGGCCATTTCGTAGCCGGGCCGCGTTTTCCACCTCCCATCCTCCTCATCTTCGCCACTATCGCGCCACCTCATCCTCTTCCACCTCCGCCCTTGCCCTTCCCTTCTTTCTCCTGTTCGTCTTCTCCCGCAGTCTTATACGTACATGCCTCCACCCTTTTTCATCCTTACGTCCGCGCCTTTCCTCTTTCTTCGGCTAGCGCAGGCTCCGGGAACATCGATATCTCGACAATGATCTGCGATCTGACCCTTCCTATCGTTGCGCTCCGCGCTCGAGAAGTGGCCGATGACTATTTGCGAGGGCATATCGACCGTGATCCGACGTTGTCGATCCCGAGCCGTCTCATCCGCGACGTTCTCGCGCAAGGCTATCGCTCATTCGCCCGTTCCCTATCTGATTGACAATGATTTCCAGCCTCGAGCTTTTTCATCCTCGCGTCGGCGCGCAAGTCTGGGCTCCGCCGTGCCGCGGGGTCGCGCCTTAAAAGCTTCATCTTCCTTCATTTTTCACCCGCGCAGCGTACCGGCCTTCGTTTTCCCCGCCATCGATATTCGTCGTGCAGCGTTCATCCTTTTTCATTCCTCCAATTGTGGCATTCCTCATTCTTCGTGCACCGTATTCCGGGTTTGTTCGACATCTGAATGACGTTCCCCATCGATCATTCTCTCCTTCCCGTGATTTCCGCGTAGCTCGGCTAACTGTTAACCGTGACACATTCCTCGATATATGTATTTCGTGTATATATATATATATATATATATATATTAAAAATCCACGGGAATAATATTGAAATTAATTCGAATTATTAATCCAGCGCGGATAAATATTCATGAGGTCGGTTGGCTTGAATCGGTGTGCGCTCACCCTTGCCCGGTGACGCTCGCCAGCCGCGGCTCGAGGACGAGGCTGCCGGACGATCGGCTGCTGGCCGAGTACCAGGCAGCGTTCCACGAAAAAACGAACATTTTCCGTTTTCAAGATCACGCTAAAAACCCGGTGCAGTCTCTAGCGCGCGTTCTGAGAAGGATCGGGGTCGCGGGACCATCGGCACAAGCTGTTCGTGTACGCGAGAAGATGCGACGCGAGGCGGGGCAGAGCACGATGGGCGATCCGATCCGATCCGAGACGAGGCCAGGCGAGACAAGACCAGACGAGGATCAACCGAGGCGTCGTCGTCGTGCGCTTAACTGCCCTAAAAGGCAGTTCTTCTCTCTTTGCTACCTAGTCACCGTTGTCTCCACGAGTAGCATTGCCTATGGCGAGGTGTTCCGAACGCGCGCCGCGTGATCGCGCATCTTCCATCCGCTATAGACGCCACGAATTCGCCACAACCGAGACCCCCGTGAATCCAAGTGCCCTGTAATATTTGACTGCTCGATAGGTTTCATCTGTGCGGAAGATCTCTCCTTTTTCCCCATTCACTCTTCGTGATAAATATAAGGGGAACGACCGATCAGATATATACGATGAGACGATAGTGGACGTTTCAGACTGCTAATTTATAACTTATGTACGTGTCTCAGTTGCATAATTTGCGTGATTTCTACGACAAGAATTTTCTACGTAAATGGAAGCTGATTTCAAAAGGTTATCAGAATTATTAGATTACTGATCTTTGGAACGACCAAAGTGGATGACGTGATTTTCCATTTTCAGTTTATGAAAGTGTGTGGTGACATGTCGTATTCCTTGAAAATATTTTATAAATTGGGGATAATTTATGTCGACGAAGAGCTTCCTCGTTCATTAGATATGCGACAGAATTTTCCCATAGACTCCATATATGCTTGTCTGAGACGATTCCAAAGTTCTACGTTATTATTGAATCGAAGCTTAATCTGCTAATAGTGGGTGCAAGGTGACCCACATTAGTAATTACCTATCTGAAGCTTTGTGTACTCAGCGTTCCACCTGTTGAATTTCAAATAGGGCATAAGGAAGCAATTGAGTTTTAACTATTTAGGGGAAAATTTTGTCGCTATTTTTGCAATTACAGGTTGACAGGAACTCGAGATTAACGCTAGTACAGCCATACATCGTTAAGTAAAATTACATTAAGTAAAATATAGAAATACTCTCCGAATATAACTTTTATACATAACAGAATTTAAAGTGTCTATATAGTCATAGGATTAATAAATTATTTTCAGCACTTTCAGTCTCAAATCCAAAGCTTTAAATTTTACAAAGATTTTCGACCTCTCGTCACAATTCCAAAAAATAAAATCAATACCCACAAATTCTACTCAAAAGGTGTTCACTGTAAATAAAAACTGGTAGCTGATTTAGATTACTTTAATCTCACACAAAAGGAAACAAAACATTCAATGCTACCCTCAACAATCCTCCTAAACTCCTAATTAAAAGTGCCAAAAATCCAATTCTATCCTATAATATTACCATTAGCACGTAGAACATTTTCCGCCAATTTTTTTTTTAATTCTGACACTTACAGTGTGTTTTTACAAGAACCCTTCATTTATCCACATCTTTGTAGTAACACCCCCTTCCAGAGGTGACGATCACCCAGAAGTCGGCCAACGAATTGCAAGAAATTCACCCCATACATGGATGCACCCTTTCAAGTGGAAAGAACGAAACACGTAGGTCGGTTCATTCTCGACTTTCGCGGAAAAGTTCTCACGGGGACGGGCTGCCTGGCGACGTGCCGCGATCGATCCTACTCCTTGATCCTTAAGACGTGTCGGTAGGCCAGGGAGCACGTTTGGTCGCACGTGAGCCGCATTTTCGGGCGGCCGTGGTGGAACAGGGCCACAGACGCCGCTGGCCATTGTCTTGTTCTCTTGTACCGATGAATCCTCCTTATGTCGCAGCGCGCATATCAATGGCTCGCCGATGGGAGGAAAAGGTGGCCGTAGTCGCGCCACGATTATCCCTCTGAACGGTGCTACGCCGCGTACGCTAATGACTTCGCAGTAACGAAGCACCTTGCTTGCAAACTGCCCGACGTGATCGCGCTCCCTCGTCCCGGGCGAACGTTCGTTCCATTAAAATCATTAGATGCACTCGAAGCTGAAGCGGGGATCGCGATCGCGTCAGCGTCTGATCGCTGGTTACGCGGGGCCCATCGTGGACGTCCTCAGGCATCTCAAGCTCGCGCGGTCAACTAGCGAGCGGAATTTCTTTTGTCCTTTTTACCGCGGGCAAGAAGCGCACAGTAAGCTATTGTTCGAGCTTCGGCCCCGCGTAGGAGACGCGTCACGGGAAGTCGGTGACGTTTCTTGCGCGCGGGGCTCACTTATAATTTCCCTGCTTGGGAAGCAGCCGAATGTCGCGCATTCTTCTGCGAATATGAATCGCGTGCCCTCTCTGGAATGGAGAGTAGGGTTGCTGGGATGGCTAAGGGTACGTTTACGTTGCAGCTGCGATAGAGGCTATAAGAGCGGCGATAAAAGCTGCTCAAAGATATCTCTCTTTGGTGTGGTTAGAGTGCAGATGTGATAATAGTACCTTAAGCTTCGAGGTTTTTTATCGTTACTTGTTAATTTGAAAATCACTTAAAAGTTGTAAGCGAAATGGTAAATATAATCTTTCTGATGCCATAAGGGAGATCTAATAAACTCTCTGCTTATTAATTTGTCTGTATCAGAGATGGGCAAAATTTTGTATTTAAATAAAAATTTCAAATAACGAATGGAAGTTAAAAAAATTATTCGTCATGTGTCGAATAAAATTAAGCCGGATTGTTCGAGACTCGAATAAGAGCCTTTTATAAGATCCTTTATTTGAATAATTTTTTATTTAGTTAATAGCAAATTCTGGCCCTATCCATCGACAATAAGTTTATGTATCAACGATGAGAACAGTGATAATAGTGAAGAAAAAGTAATGTATGGTTCTCGACGCATGTATCTTTGGCCATCTAGTAAATCTCGCCCTGATAGCTATTTTAAATTAAACACTTCAATTTTAAAATTCTAGAATGTATTTCTACACTTCGTTCTTATCGCCGCTCCGATCGTTTATCACAGCTCCAACATAAACGTACCCCACGCGCGTTTGCCGCTATCAGGATCATGGGCGATTTGAGTTTGAAAATTGTCTTTTGAATGTTCACAATAAATAAACCCCTAGGTCGGTGGAATTAGATACGAAATTGTTATTGCTTAGGAATGAAAGAAGAGAGGAGAATATGACGAGAATGAAAACAAACAAGAAGAGGAAAAGAAAAGATGTGGAAAGGAGGATGAGTAAAGCGATTATCAAAAGAAGAGACAAAAACTGAGAAACATAAATGAATAGGTGAAAAAAGGAAGAACTGAGGATTACCAGTAAGATAGGTATTAGTGAAAGGTGAAATATTAAAATATCGTGTATGTTCTTAAAAGTTGCAAAGTAGTGACGAGCGGTATACTCTACCAGTATAAGAATTCGTAAGATTTGATATTCCAACCCCCCTTACGTAATATTTTTTACATTTAATTTTTCAGTTATTAAAATTGTTTTATAGGTTTATATATAATTCATTTAACTCGGTTTCGGGAAATTTAAACTAAAACTACTCTTCTGGGACATTAATGATAGAATTTGTATTTATTGAAAATTAGGTTAAAAATTATTACTTAAGACGCTACCGGACTCCCCCCCCCCCACCCCCCAAAAAAGCCTTATATAATTTAAAGACGACCCCTAGGCTGTAACAGTAAATGAGAATGAAATGAGAAGAAATAAATGTTAGAAATTACGCGAAATATAAAATGTATCGTTGTAATTAATTTTCTGTGACACGTCATCTTTGACGACGCACTTTTGAATGAATGCGTGTGAACGGAAAACGTGGACAATCGCGTGGCTGCTGATATGGTAATGTTGCTATGTAACTGCGTACAATGTCGGGTTGCGTAGTTTATGGTAAATGCGACGGTGAGGATGGATGGAAATATATTCGCCCTGCTCTGGACTGTGTTAGGATAATCTTAGTAGTAGGTACTATGCGAGATGCTTGGTTAGAGAAGTAATTATTATTACCTACTTCATTTAGGATGTTAAAATTAAGGGAGGTTAATGCGGACCAAGTTACGCGTTGGCATACCTCTAGGTAGGGTTGCTAACCTTTTTTCGGCAATATATAGTACTTTTCGGCCAATTGTGATAAAAATAAATCCCACATTTGTGAAAAAATATAGTACTTTCCCAAGGAAAATGGTACAAAATAAAACAACCACATTTGATTTTTTTATTGCATATTTTATTGTGCATTTGGCATTATTAATTAATTTAGTGTATTTGACAAATATGTTAAAGGTTTGCTTGCACTGCGAGTCGAAATTAACATATATGAAGAGCTCATTTTTTATGAGAGGTAGACTGGATCTGTTTTTCTCTTCTCAGCACTTTATATTCCTTATAGAAAATAATCCTCGCCGTTAAAGTTTAAATTAGCAAATTAAAGCTTTGATGTTGCCATAGAATGAAAAAATATGTAAAAAGTGTAGAATTTGATCCATGTATCGGAAATATAGTATTTTTACGTACTATAGCTTGTTCTAACAGTATATAGTACACTAGACAAAAATATAGTACAATAGTATATATTATAGTACGGTTGGCAACCCTACCTGTAGGCTAAATTAGTGATTACTTTTTACGAAACCATTTCATAAACAAGTCACTTTATAATGTGTTATCCTCGCGTATATAACAAAATTCATGAAGTTGAAATTTTATAAGATTGATCGAATACACATATAGTGTTATTTCTGACCCATAATCATGTCTCTAACGTTTCTTTCCGAGCACTTAAATTGGATAGGAATTCTAACCACGTGTATATAAAACGAGTGGGTAGCACCTATGAAACGATAATTCACCGTTAACTAACTTAACGATCACCTGCATAATTTGTAACGTTACACAGCAGAAAGTTACATAGGAAACGAATTCTATAGGGCATCACATAATAATACCATTATCAGTTTGCTTTGGTACTTCGAAAAAGGCTACGATTGAGCCATCCATTCCCACGCTACAAAGAACTACGCACTAATCATTCGATCGTGCTGTAGAGTTCAATGTCCTCGGAAGCGGTACCTCGAAGCGATAATTTGGTACGATGCAAAGTAATTTCAGGTGTTCATTCACAAGATCGACTTGAGTTTCGTAATGATTACGGTACGGGATACAGGCTGGATTCCAACAGATGTGAAACTTCTGTCGAGTCAACATTGATAGCCATGACTCACTCGTCTGTGTCATCGAAGGCACACGCATGGGGTACTCGAAATTGAACCTCCGGGCGATTCAACAGAACCGTACCCAACAATGCACAAAAATTGCGCGAGCGCTGTATTACACGACCGGAGAATCGATCAAATTGATCGCTGGAAATCGTTTTGTGTATAACCCTCCAACTCTGTCGGCGCCACGAGGAAACTGCATAGGCCGTTCAATTTTTCACCGAAAGCCACGCGCGTTGCAGCTTTTTCCCCCCCTAAAAGATGGACCTTTAACGAACCATTGGAAATTTCTTCCAAACATCGTTACCGTGCGGCAGTCGGTTATCGGATCACAATAACAGCACTTTCGTCAGCTAGATTTTGCCCAGCCTCGATATCACGAAAAATCGTGATTGGACCAGTGAAATGGTACGTACCCGGTTTTTTCTGAACGAGCGAGTGGCGGTATTAATCTCAGCGTCTTTGGTGGCGAACGTCTCCACGTGGATCTTAAACAGCGGAGGATACATTTAGGCTGACTGTACTTAATATCGCCTAGCAAAAGTTAAATCGCCGTCAATTAAATAATAATTGATATATTCGCACGCAATTCGTTTCAAAGTAAAGAGAAATTATTCATCTTTCGTGTAGCATCAATTGGCATCGTTGAAACCTACAAATTTTGAATTAGGAAATAAAAAACGCAAGACATGCAAAAATCCGGTCATGAAAAAGTATACCTAATATCGCTTGCTCAAGAAATATTGATTAATTTATGTATATATGAGTTTTTCAAGTCATTTTCACACGTGGTTTTGTTATTTCTTGCTCTATAAATGTATTTTTATTCATGTTTGATTTTATTTTTATTAGAAAAAAATAGATTTTTAAAATATTTCATTTTTTACGTTCCGATTACAGGTCGGACAGTATTTCTGGTAGATATTCTTGCATTCACGGAATTATTAGACTCACCTTCTCTGAATGTGATTCTCTAAAATACTTCCCTTTCTATAAATGTTGATCACGTGCCGTTGCAATTACAGTATGTCTTCCCACATATGTTTAGGTACTAATTCAGTGCATAACCGATAAATGTTAGTGCTTACTTTGTGAGATATAGCGAGCGGCGATATTAGGAACATGGGCGATATTAGGTACGGTCACCCTACAGCAATTTGTAATTGTTTTGAAGAGAATAGATATTTTCACCTATTAGCAAGAGATGCAGAAACAACTACATGTAAAATAAATTTAAGAATTCTTTGTGACCCATTTCTTTATCTATATCACGTGCAGTGAGTTTAAGTTGCCTCTCCACTTTACGAGTTCCAATGGCCCTGTTCTATAGAAAAAACTAGGGGTACACTAACTTCTACTATTCCCAAGTACATAAACTGTAATTAAACCACTTCCCAGAAACCAGTTTGCAATCGAGAGTCCATAATAAATAATAATACCCCTAATCACTTTACATCTGCCAACGATCAATCTGTCCTGAAGATGAGTACTGAAATCACTTAGGTACTGTCGAGCAAGATGATGGAAAGTTCGTAACTCTTCGGTTCCGCCTTCGGTAAGTAAATGTCTTAAAAGCGTGGAGTATCGAGTACAGAAATACGCGAGTGTGTACCCTTGGCATCCTGTTTCCCTTAGATTGCTAGACATCCTCTGCGCCTCGGGTGACGTACAGGTATGCGGGCACCACTAAACCTCAACCAGGATTCAAGAGCGTTTCTGGCCAAGACTTAGCGCTGTAACTCACGGCTACGTGCTCTCCATGCGACGAGCGTTCTTCGTTTTTGGGTCAAAAGCACGAAAGTGGTGCACACGTCGCGGATCCGCCGACCGGCGCGAGTCACGTTAGACACAGAGTTCAGAAGGATCGGGCCAGGTCCCGAGACATTCAAACTGCGCCGTCGATGTGTCTGCACGCGAGTCGCGTTCGAGAGAGCCCCCCGGGCTCCGGGCTAGGTATCTAGGCGGGCCGATGAAATCGCGATAACCAGCGCCTCGTGGCGATTTCAGCGCGGAACTCTCGACGGTTATTGGCGCGTATCGAAGTGCTCTCTAGACGGACGGCTGAGCAGAAAAAAAAAGGAGGAGGCTGAAAATTACTTTCGCACGATTTCCCCTCGGGACCAAGGACGATCGATGTCAAGGTCGTACACTCGCGAATCTTCAGCCAAGTGGAAGAAGACACCCATCGGCGCAACGAATAAGGCAATCGTGAGATGCTCACCGGAATAAACTCTCTTCGACTCGGCTCGTACATGGAGCGTTGGGGGCACGGCCGAGCGCTTTTACGATAATTCACCGAGAAACAGTTTTCAGCGCGCTCTTACTTTCGAGAAGGTCTTCCCTTATTCTCCCCGTAGAAATACTCGCCTTTTGTTTATCGCGCAGTAGATTTCATCGTTCGCATTCGAAGCTATGTACGCGAGTGCCATGAATGATTTGGGGGGATGAATATTGTGAAATTTAGATCGCCTAATTGGGTAGGAATGTTGTTTATGATAGGTAGGCTGTAGTGGCCTCTTTAAGTTCAGATCTTTCTACAATACTGGTGTGAAAATCTAATTAACATTATTTGATATTTTACGTAGGTCTAAAAATTCAATCCTATTTTGATATTTAGGGTAAATCGGGGAGTGGTGGACCCTATGTGTGAGATGGACCAACTACATAACTTCTGAAATACACGTTAGATTTCACGACCATTACCATACTTCAGTTCTACACGTTGTAGGTACTTCCCGCCAGAAGATTATCCAATTCCGTTGCATTTACACAAAATGTAAGAATTTCATCCTTCTAATTTAAATTGGACGCAAAAATTTCTTGCTTACAATTTTGTCTCTGCGATATGTAAAAACGGATATTAAGTTTTATTAAGTTTTACTGGATAGTATACTAATTTGGAGTGTTTTTTTTTAAATTTCTAACCTAATAGTTGTTGCGTAATGTGTTAGGTATGTAAATAACTACGGGCTGCACTATCTCACCCTTAAAAATGGGATAGGTGAACCTAATTAGAAGGGGTTAGTTGAACCACTATACATAGTGACTCTTTCAGTATGCCAACCAAATAGAAACGCAAGAATACTACGTTAAGAGGTATGTGGAAAGATGAACAATTGAAGTCCTTGCAGCAAGAGTGATGCAGTTTTTGACAATTTCTGACTTACGACGTGTAATATTCGTAAAAAAATCTACATCGTTGACGCAAGTTTGATGCAAATCCGATAACAAATAAGCGATTCATTGCTAATTTTGAACCTGCACCCATTACTGTTTTGGGTAATGCGCACGCGCAACTATTTATCTATTCAATAACTACTACTTATTGTGTGAAAATGTATATTTTTCAATTGGTGTTTTCCTTTTAATGTTAGCAACAATTTTATAAACAGTTTTTTTCAGTTTACTCGACACTGGTAAAGATGGAGTTGCACCCTTCATGTTGCAAGGTCTTCAATTAAGATGCTGTAGAAAATAAAGCTATGGGTTTGAATAGAGCTGCAAGAACTTTAATAAAACGAATAAAACAGATGACCGAGTAAAATGTATTGATTGTGAACGCCGCGCAGGCTACATGAAACTTGTATGAAGTACGAAAATCGTTCGATTCCAAAAAAATAAAATTTTCTTAAAATTACATAGTTTACGCTGGGATTGATCAACTTTAAAGAAACAAAATGAGGAATTGAAAGAGTTCCAGCGTTTGAAAAATATTAATTTTTTTCCTTAAAACAAATGTTTCATATTATTCTTTATATCGACGAAAAAAGTATCATAAATAAAAACTACAATTAAAATTTTAGGTCCAGTACCAGCATAAATTATTTAACTTTAAGAAAATTTTCTTCTTTTTGCAATCACTCGACTGGTTGGCAGATGAAAGTTTCACAATAATTAATAAATAATAAAAACGAAGGATATAACAAAATTCTACAAGTTTAAAGATGCCGCCTTATATCTCAAAAGAGTTTAATGCAATATTAACAATAGTTTTTTAAAAAATAATTCAAAAATTTCGAGTGCTATTACAAGAGAACAACTCTTTTTGTTATTCAATTAATTTTAAACACAGTTCTACCAGTAAAAAAAGTGTCCCATCACTTCCCGCTTTACCTTATCACCGATAAAACTGTGCCACTGACAGATAAATATTCCATTTCCACCACGAGTACTATGAATACTTGAGATCAAATCATTAAAATGTAAACCAGTGGCATGCAGTTTTCCAACCGCACAGCGGTAGCGAGCGCGTTAACGATTCGTAGCGTACTTCACGTGGCGCGAAGTTGCGCGGGGAAATGAATTACGTCCACGCCTCGAGGACCGACGATTTTTAACCGGTCGATTTTATTACCCAGCCACCGTCTCGAACGGGCGACTTTACTTAGCACTCGCCATCAGTCTGCGGGCCGTAATCATTTCCACGGCGCGCGTCTAGGATTCTACGATCTCTATGCACCGGTGATCGTAGTCACCGCGACCGAAATCAGGAATCAGGAACAACCGGACGTAAGGAGTGTTTTATACGTGTCGCGCGCTTGCCAGGCGCGTATGTATGTGGAACGAAGTGCAGTAAATCGGGCGCATTGGCCACGAGTAACGTGACCCTGGCGACGGGCCCGACATCGCACAATTCGCCGGCCACTTTTCCACGACTTCCGTGTGCGATCGCGCGATTCCGTTCCGTCATTAATAGAGAGATTACGGGGGGAAAATCAATGGCGACCCATCCACGCATTCACTTGCCAAGTGGACGACCAGTCGCTTCCTTGTCGGCGTTTAACAACACTTCTAATGGAGTGGCATTTAATTTATCGCCGCTCCGGCGGTCCATTTGAAGGATCTATTTGGTATGGATCGGGGTTCGACGCTTCGTTGAAAAAGCAATTGCAAGAGTGGTCTCGTCCTGCACCGCGAATCGTGCTTCTCAAACGTCTTTTCTCTTCCGTCTGTTTTTTTTTTCGTTACACTCGCGGAATCGTTCTTGACCCACTCTCCTCGGTGCATAGCGATGACTGGCGAATTTACGATTACAGCGCGAACCCGGATACTCGACTTTCCGTCTTCCTGACGTCCTGGGAGCAATTGTGAAATCCGGTGACGGGCAAAAGTGTCAGCGTGCAGTATGGCCACATTGCTGCCGCTTATTTCCACGGTAAATCGCGGTGGCTCTCTTGTTGTGTAGCTTAATTGAAGCTACGTCTCTTATTTAAGAGAGACCTGCTTTTCTTTCCTTCCGTTGCTTTGCAGCGAAAGATATCGCGTCTGTATTGTCGCGATTCCATATTTACCGTTTTCTACGGTCACATTGTTACGGTTCTGGTATTCTCTGTAACGCTGAAGACTGATAAACCCTAAAGGTTAATGTTTTGATTCGAGATGACCACGCACATTGTACTTTATTCAGCGGGTAAGTAGTAATTATCTGCTAAAAGTCACTTAATGACTTTAGGGTCCCTTTTTAGCGCCGCATGCTCAGAGAAAGGGGAGACGGCGCGTCTCCTGTCAGACGTAGACCGCAACTGTTGCGGCAAGGCCTGCACCTTCTTCAATTCGCTCGTGTATCATTTTATGAAATAATAGAAATGAAGAAACGAATTTCAGATAAGAATTGCTCAGATTAATGCTGACATTATTAATATGAAGTAATATTGGTAATATTGTTAAAAACTATGAATAAACCTTAGGTAAAAATAGGATTCTCATAATTCTACGAAATTATACCACAGTAAAAACCAGTAACTATCTAAGGTTTATAACATTCATATTATTGAAGGAACTTTTATCATTGATATAATTAATTGCTCGCCCTGGCCCGATTACCTATCCATATACATAATTTGACGAATCTCAAACATCTGTTAAGGTCTGAATTCCGTTTCTTTCGCGAAACATCTTTTTGTCCCATTGCGCATTAGACACGTTTCTGCTTCCCGTTTCACAATCACGATTCGTAAATCTTCGTGCCACGCGTGCGCCCTCCTGACGTTGTTGTATTGTTACCAAGCGTAGCCTCGAACCACTTGACATTGATTCTAGCTTGGAATCCTCTAGCTCCCCTCGGTTCACGTGTACGCCAGAAGAAAAATCTTAATTGCGCTCGTTGCGTTTCTCCAGCGGCTTCCACGTATTTCCGTTTATCTCTTACTGCCGCTAAGCGTCCGCTACCTGGAAGAAATCGTTGGTTACGGGGCTACTGTTGAACGTGAGCGCGTGCCACGATCATGTGGAAGATTAAGATCCCTTTTCTCGCAGACGAGATTGGTATTTCGAATCGGCTAGACGTGCGTTCGCTCGGCGCAGCTCCGGCTGTGCGAGCTGCCCCGCTAGCCCGGCACCACCAGCTTCCGTTGCGAAGCTGAATTAGCCATTTCGAAACGTGGCCGGTCTGTTATTGAGGTATGCGAGAACGGAGGACGAAAGAGGGAGAAAAGAATGAATTGGCGCTCGCAAACACGTCGTTGTCTGAGTGGTAGCCTATTATTTGTGTAGCTCGCGAGTTAGCTTCGTCCATTACTTCGCATTAACGGAGTGGTCTGCTTCTTCTCCGTTTCCTTTTACCCCTTTCCTCCGACTTCGCCTACGTCGCTCCTTCGGCGTGCACGCTCGCCGCTGGTAGACTTCTCCCGCGATGGAAAAGAATACTTTGTCCAAGCGTAACGGAGATCAAGCATTCTTCCACCATCCCAGCACGCAATTTCGACATTACGGTCTGACCTCTGTGTCGTTCCTCCGTTGTTACGTGCAATTTTAACCATCGTATGGCGGGTTCCGCCCTCATAAAGGCTGAGCCATTTCTGACACTTAAAAAATTGTTATGCTATTATATGTGGTAACGTGATTCCATTAAGGGAGGGGGGAGTCATCAATCTGATGAATCAGAATCTCCTAATTTTTATACTTCTTTTGTTACATAAGAAGATTGGCACAAAATTGGATAGCAAAAATTAAAGGTTCAGACCATTCAGTTTGAAAACTCTCCATACTGTTGAATAAATTTGTTTATTTCTTACTGGTTCATCAATTTCAAGCTACATATGTATAAAATAAAACTCCGTATCATTTTTCTGTTTCAGATTACCTGGTAGATAAATATCATGCACACCAACGGACGACGAGTTTTGCGCGGCGTGATGGCCGATCAGGCATAACTACTATATTTATGGTTACAAATTAATAAAAAAAAAACTGTAGCTTCTTCAAAGATGCATGAAAACATGATCCAAATTTCAGAGGAATCGAATCGCTGATTTTTTTTTTAAAAAATCTCAAATTTTGCTATGATTTTAGCCCTAAGAATAGGATTCCCCCCTTAAACACCCTTTTCATTCTATGTCCCAATGTTATTTTCGCATACCGAGCATGTGCTCTATCTCCACGCTTCATTCTATTAGCGCATCTCTCATCAACTTCTTATATCATGTACCTCAAAATACAGACGTCTGCTGGGCCCATATGACCAATTTTTATCTTCAACACGAGTAGAACACTATTACTACTATTACAGTGTCCCAGGCATGGTTCAGGATCAGAGTCCTTTCCACAGATTCTCGATCGCAATTCAGACCTATCCATAGAACCAATAGACGCGCGCTCGCCATAAATAATATCGAGGCTTAATCTCCGCTGACAGGCGGAACTGTCATCTGAGCATCGCGGACAGCGCTAAACTGGTAGCGGCTCGCGATTCCCAAGATTTCTGCATCGGCACGTCCAGGTCGATCGGCACCGCGACCGCCGCGGTGTCTGGCCGCGTCACAAGCGTCCGCCAAGATATCTCGATTACAGAAACAAGTTTCAGATCCGTGATAACGGCCACGGCTAATTATACGCTGATACGCGTACACGCGCGCCTCGCTGCTTAGATCAAGAGAGAGAGAGAGAGAAGGAGGGAGATAAAGAGCACGCGCCGTCTGTCCCGCGCGGCCCAAAGGTGTGCCTACTTGCCAAGCGGTTGAGACGCGATGGTAATAGCGTGACAGCGAGCTAGACGGATGTTAGGCATGACGCCGCACGTGCGCTTCAGCGCTATCCGCTGAACCTGCCGTAGGTGTGCTGGTATCCGCCATTAATTAGGTACACCGGGCGTCGCGGAAGACTTTAACGGTATACGGGAGACGAGCAGCCATTAACGTGGACGTCGCGACGATTCGACGCCGATCGCTCGTTACCAGAAGCGCCGAAGAAGAGACACCCGTCTGGTCGCCCATGCCCCTGCGCGATCGCGAGCGGGTCACGCCTCGTCGCGCCCGGGGAAAAAAAAGGACGGACGATGTCTCGGTAAATATAGGCGCAGCCCGACCTAGTCGCGGTAAAAAAAAAAATCGCCAGACACGGGGCATGTCCCGAATAACAGTAAAAGAGGCGGTTTATTTGCATTTCGTCCGCACCGTCGGCCGACTGGTATGGGTCTTCGGCGGCCGTTTCGCCATTCCAGGCTTGATTTTGACACTTTTCGACGCGAGAACGGGTCGCTGCGGTGGTACGTCCTGGAAGTGGATAGATGTAGAGGTTTAATGGCACATGGATGGTTAACAGGTAGTCTGGAATTAGCAGTATTTTGTCTTTTAGGACGTTTCTGCTGGATTTGATTGATGATGTGCAGACGATGCTGGTGAGGTAGTGGTTACGGGAGAAATGGAAAGTAGAAATGTGTATTGAGTAGTGTGTTAAGAGCTGGCTTCGATTCAAATTGAAGAGCGGGAGAGTCTTTGTTTCCACTGCCGTTTATGTCGTTTATAGAAGATGACAGTAGCTATGGGATGGTGTAATATAAGGATTGATTACACTACGCGTGGGTGAAGATAGTTTCTGCAGAGCAAGGAGTGTTATGTTCAAGTCTTGCTCTGTTTTTTAAAAATAGCTAATTGGATCCTCAAATTTGGGATGTGGGGAGCTATTTCTGTTTTCATAAAAAGTAAAGCAGTCCCCAGTATGAAATCAGCATTCACGTTCTTTTGATTATCTCTACCACACTTTTTTCTGCTATTCAAAATAAAGGAGAGAAGATTTTAAGATTCATAGGGCAGTGGAAGAAGCACACAATAATTATAGCCTTCTGTCATGTACTTTATCTAATGTAACCAAAAGGCAACCACCCGTTTAATAATTATAATTAGGTAGGTAACTGTAAATGAGTTTAAAAGTTTGCCATCAATTTTATCGACGGGCAGAAAAGTGTGCACCACGCCAAGGCGTTACCTTACAGAACTCTGATGTTTTATCTGCCGCTTACAGGTTTGCGTGATAGCACGATTTCGATATATCTTTTAATTTATATTCATCACAGATAACACTGCATCGTGGCAAAGGTTCTCGTGTATCAACGAATGGCCCAGGATTTTCAAAACCATCCACAGCGAACGCGTTTTCTCCGAGACGTTGCTCCAGATGCAGTTTCAGATAAACTGTATTGAGCCTTACAGGAGGTTCTAAGCGGAGCAGAGGTAAATGTAAATAAGGCGTCGGACTCGACCAGCCGTGGAGCATAAGTGTCAAACCCTGTACTTAACAGCAAGGACTAGTCCAGTCCACAGCATCGTTGGGGCATCGCTACGTCCCCTGGCGTGCCCCCCTCCCCCCAGGAAAGGGAAGGGCGCAGCGAAGGGAGGAGAGAATTCCTGGGTAAAGACAGCGGTTAAAATTATAACCATTTAACGACTGTGAGAACACGGCGTAGAATGTCGATGTGTACGAGGAGGGCTCTGAATCGGGAGATAAAGAGTCGGATAGAAAGGAAAGGAGGAGAGAGAGCAAGGGACGAAGGTGACCTCTTGTCCGTGGCATTGTGCGTCCGGTGGCTGTGGAGAGCTGCGTTTCTTGCTTAGGAGCGCGCAGGAGCCACGCTGCTTCTTGGAGGCCGCTTGGTTCTCCTTCCTGCGCGCGCGACGCTCGCACCTGCCAACTAACTAGTCGAACCTGATTAAACTCTGCCCTGTGTGTCGTATGACATGCCCCCTTTATCTCCCCCTTCCCTCCATTCCTTAACCTTCACCACCTCCACCTCCCACTTCCCGTTACCCCCTACCATCCCGCGCTTCAGTCATGTCTCCTCTCCTGTTCTCTTTTCCCTGCATTCGTTCTATGATCCGCTCCCTCCACCTCCTGCCCACCCTCCTAACCCCCCTCCCGCCCCCCCCCCTCTATCACTCGTCCGTCGTTCCTTTTTCCTTCGCTCCATCGCGACTTTTCCTGCTCTGTCTTTCCGTCACGATCTCCCTTTTTCCTTCTCTCTACTTGGTCCGCGCCGACCGTTCCCGTGTCGTTCAGTAAAGCGGGAGAGGAGTTACAGGATCACCCGATACCATATCCGACCTGCTCGCGATTTCTTCGCCCGACGTAGGAATACGTCCGAGTTGGCCAAACGCCTCTTCCCGATTCGTTACTCCATGAAGATGGCTCGCTCGAGATTAGGAAGCCAGCCCCTCTTTCGGATGGAATTGCAAAAGGCCAGGCATCCCCAGACTCCGGCTGCACCTCTTCGGCGCTCGCCACTTTTCCGCACTCCGGTCCACGGTGGGCCGTTCGGCTTGGTGTCCCGGGCAATATTCGGGATGGGAGTTATGCTCGCTGACTCCTGCTCCGTCCTGTAACATCTGTAAGTAGGACGTTCATGGGTTCGCATGAAAACAGGTTGTGACTCTTTTTAACCGACTTCAAAAAGGAGGAGGTTATAGATTCGAACCGTATATATTTTTTTGGTTTATATGTTGGCCCCCGCATGACTCTTCAGCATATGGACCGATTTTGATAATCTTTTTTTTATTCGAAAGAGGGCGGTCCCCGGTGGTCTCAGCCTACAGTGCATCAATATTGGCCCAATATTTTGCCAGTTCTAGTTAATAATAAAGACCATTATCACCTAATTATTATTATTTTATATATGTGAAACTAAAAAGTCAAAAATAAAAAAATTAAAACCGATTTCAAAAAAATAGAAATGCAGTAAAATATTTAATCTACGACTGCCATATTTTTTAAATTGGCGCCTCATCATTCGCACTGTGAAAATCTGGCGCCGACTTACAAAAAGTGAGAGTTGTAGATTAAATAAGGGGAAAAATTATTTTTTACTTTTTAGTAGATTTTTATTTTTTTGAAGTCGGTTTTAATTTTTTTCTTATTGCGGGAGATAGTCCCAGTTGGAGTTTTGCTATTGCTCTTTGTGTTCAGACACGGTTTGATTAAGATTTAGGTGTTTGGTTAGTTTAGATACTATAATTTAGAGCACTAATTATATAAAGAAGGAAAGATTTTTTTTTCTATGTGGGTTAGTCCGTTTTTGCTCCCAAAGAAATGATAGATTGTTGCGTTGGATGGCTGTCAATTTTGCAATGGGAATGATGAGAAGAAAGTAACGCGAGCGGTTGCAGAAATTGGCGGAGCTCCCTCAGTAAATGGCGAAACGTGACCTGTGTGTAGGTCAGAAATTCTGCCAATCCTCGACGTCCGTTTCTACTAATTTAATTGGACAATTAACCGCGCACCCCGTTCGGTTCAGTTTGATTAGAATCGTCTCGACGCGACGCATGTTGTAATTGTCGTAACGAACTTGACGAAGTGCTGCCCGATGTAAATGAAAATTACGCAAATCTCAGTGCAATTTATCGAAGCTGCCACTGGCATTCATAAGGCATTCCTGTTTGAATGTTGATTTACAAGTTGAGCACAGCTTTTGTACGCTCGGCGCACAGATCGATAATTGAAGCGACATTTCTTACTTGAAGATTCAGAACTGATTGTTCTAGGTGAATGCTACTTTTTGCTCTAGTAGTAATTTCATTTACTACTTAAGTTCAACCTTGGAAATACAGGTCCATTATTTAACTATATTATTATAAGTTGATCGCATCGTGGACAGAGTTGGGCAAAATATAATCCAATTACAAATTACAAATTATGATTAAAATGTAATTGTGTAATTGATTACATATTATTTTCTGTAATGGTTAATTTAGGTAGTTGACAAAATTGTGGTTAACTACCTAAATTAACGATTACAGAAAATAATGTGCAATTAATTACACAATTACATCTTAACCGGAATTTGTATTTTATAATTAGATTCAATTTTGTTCAACTCTGATCGTGGATAACTGAATTTCTGTAAAAATAATTGTTTCAATGGTTTCTTTAGTAGTCAGTTTGGAATGAAAATAAACTTGACAAAAAGTCAATGAAATGCAAATGTAATTTGAAGTAAAGTGAGTTCTCATATCGTAGAACGAGTATTTGTGCAGCACGATTGTTGCTGACCCACTGAAACGTCAGGCATCAGACGTGACAAATTGCAAATGGGGTACCGTTGATGGTGGTGTGAACAAATATATAATGTGACAAATGAATCAAGTATGATATAAATTCCTTTTTGTTTACTTTTTCCAACGAACATTGTATTTCAATAAAGATAGCAATATAACTATATAATGTACATAATAAAGAGATAATTTTTTAGCTCCCGTTTCCATCGAAAATTTGGTCAAATAAAACAAAATAAATCGTTTGTGGTTTTAAAATATTTTCCGCCTACTTTTCTAGCTGTTACATATGTGTATGTTTTTAAAATGTTGAATGCCTATTTTTTAAACACCCCGTAGGTTGTTGTTCGTGACACTACTGCAAGCGACACTTTACTCGGAAATGAGAGCACCTGAAAAAGACAGACTTCCCTCTCGGGAATGTTTCTGCCCTTTTGTTGCTACAATGTTGAATGCACGTGACACGGTCCTCGATGAACCCTCGGACTTTGACATCGCATGACGCTGTTGTTCAACGTGCTCCAGGGTGTTTCGGAGGGAACAGGTAAACACTTCACTAGCCAATAGATATCATGAGAAGAAATGGAAAAATGGGAACAAATAGAGGTCTGTTAATGTAACTAATTGATTTCAAGATATTCAGCTTTTGGTTCATATAAGCTTTTTGGTGGTGCATAAAGTTTGTGTCATATTTGAGCTACCAAACTCTCAAAATATTATATTTACAATTAAAAATGTGGGGGCACTCTCGTTCAAGAGGATTTTAATGAAGGAAGAATCCCAGTTGATTAAACAAGGTCGACTTTCATATTTTAAGGTCACCATCATATTTGCAGTTTATAGGCTTTGCTAACCAATATTGTTTATATTTTTCACTTTCGAACTTACCGTAGCGTTTGTAACTCATATTTTCTGTCACGGAACTAGTATATTTCAGTAATTGTTTCCACCTCTGATTTCCTATTCTTTGATATCTTGCAACTGGAAGCTTAATTAGATATGAGTACATGTAAGTAGTTCCTTGAACTATTATCTCAGACAATCCTGAGAAGCATTTAGTTTCCTAAACCCTAGTTTTATAAACCGTGCGTACTCTTTTTCTTATTACACGGGTAGGGATGTAAGAGAGGCCATCTTTAATTAGGTGACTTATGAAGCTTTTATAATCACACAATTTAGAAACCTAACAAGGGTAGATCCTGACCCCGGAAATTAAAAAAAAATTCTGAAACTTTGTGAATATGTAGGGGATTTCCTCCTGATTACAACGCAATTTTTGTATGTTGCCCAAATTTATTCTAAGGGGGTGAAATTAACCCCTAAAAATCCGGTTATTTTTCGACTTTGTGCTATAATTCATGAACTGTAAAATAAATTTTTTACCAAATGATAGATCTAATTAATAGAAATAACTTTGTCTTAAAACTTTTTGTCTATCTCTTACAGTTCGCTTTAATTTCACCCCCTTCGAGTGAATTTGGGCAGCGAAAAAAAATTGTAATGTAATCAGGAGGAAATCCCCTGCATATTTACAAAGTTTCAGAGTTTTTTGAATTCCCGGCACGGTATCTTCCCTTGTAAGTGCTTAATTATTCCGAAATTGGCGAAATGCACCGCAAGAACGAGTAGCAAATTCTGATGCTTAAATATTTTTACAAGCAAAATTGTCTTGCGTATGTCCGAAATGTATTCGAAGACAGAACGGGATAAATGGATGCAGCAAAACAGTACAGCGGTGAACTGAGCTAATCGTTAAGCGAATAAAGCTCGTGATCTGGTTAAGGAAGGCCAAGCGTAGTCTGGAATCGTTAGAGAAAACTGTGGTGCGGGTAATCGGGCGCTTTCAAATGCAATTAATTAACCGTCGCTCCTAATTAATTTAATTCCGATTATGTTCCTCGCAATGAAAATTAGAATGAATTATACAAGCAGCGCCGCATGGCATAAAATTGCTGAACTAATGATTTACCCAGGAGAACTTGTTGCGGACTTCGTGAGATGGCGCGTCGTGGCACTCGCGAAACATATATAAGAATGCAAGTGCATTGTGACCAAGAAGTCATACGAAACGGATTTCCCAAAGTAATCCTAAATAAAATCAGAGAACAGTGAAGCTGACTACAATTGCATAGTAAAGTGCACAGAGTACATAGAAAATATGAAAATATTGCTATACATATAGACCCAGGGCATGGGATCCCCCCTTCATAATTGAAATGAAGCTACCAAAAAAACTTTAGTTATGGCTACCTGTAAGGTCTGAAAACACAAGTATTTTCGGGATTTTTTTAAAAATTTGCAGACTTTTTTAAATAAACGGTTGCATATTCGAAAATATATATTTTAAAGTTCTTGCAGATTGTTTACAATGCGATATCTAAATAAATAATGGAATTATAGGCGATCTCCCGGCAGCGTTTCTTTTTTATTTAAGCACTTCACGGTGACCATTGTAGCTTTGCCCTGGTTCATCAGAAATAATAAAAACTCGACAAAATTTAATTAATATATTATTCATTTATATATTATTTACACATGAAAAGTGATGAAAAATCAGAGCGAATATCTATGGCGAAAATCGATACTTTCCCAATGAGAAGTCGCCATTTAGTAGCGAATTAATTTTTCGAGATAATAAACGATTAAGGACTAGATAAACTAATATACTAACTAAATTCTCGCGATTTTTTTATTTCAGATGAACCAGGTCAAAATTAGAGTGGTCTCCGCAAACTACTGAAAAAATCGCTTCCGAGAGAACGCTGATAGTTCCTTTATTTATTTATATTTTTCATCGTAACAATCACTACAAATAATTTAACATGTACACTTTCGAATGGATAAAGGGTTCATTAAAAAAGCCTTCAAGTGTTCCCCCCAAAAATTCCTGAATATACATGTTGTTTCAGACCTCACAGGTAGGCGTAATCACTAAAGGTTTCCCTTCGATAATCATAGCAATAGAAATTGGGCAACTAAAACATTTGAAATAAAACTTAAATAAAATGTGTATACGCAGGGTATTTCGTAATATCCAGGAAGTATCAAAGGCATGGATTCAGAATCCTAAAAGAACGCAAAGAGTTCACACAAATATTCAATATGACCCCATTTTGGAGTTACGACTTTTTAAATTCCACCAGCCCCTACTCATCTTTGAAGAGAATACTTAAAATGACCATTTTCCTTGATTCCTTTCGAATCCTGAACCCATCTCCAAAATATTTCCTACGTATCACTATCCAGTATAGAAAGCAAACTTTTGCGGCACCAACTTGAAGCTGAACGCATCCTTGAAACGTCACTCGATGAGTTTCACGTTTCCAACTGCACGTGACATTTGTTTTTTTCAGACATGTCCAACCTTCACTCTACTCGATGACGTTTTTCGAAATCATATTTGCCGTCGTTACACACCCGGAAATTCGTAGTTAACTCGCGCGGCTGTAAATCATTCCCCATGATAAGGATAAGAAAGATAAGAGAATGTATCGAACGGAGTTTGTCATTCCTTGGGTTCAGATGCGGGCGAGGGAGGAGTATAATCTGAAAGCGTCCAGAAGTTATCCGGTGGTAAGAGGAACTTTCGAGCGAATACGAGGCGTTCAATAATTAATGCCGAGCGCGAGCTCGCTGAATGTTCCATTCTGGAGCTCGTTTGTTCGCGTGGAAATCGAGACCGCTCCGCGAGATGCGCTAAAACAATTTTGCGACTGCTACTACGATTGGGGATGCACAATTGAGAAGATGAAATTGTATTTTTACACCATTCGATACTGTCGTTTCTCGGGATGATACGGGAACATCCGGAGAACATCCGAGAGGGCCACTTGACCGCCTTCCCTTGTCAGAATTGGTGTTTCCAGTATGTGATATATCGATAATTTGACCTCAGAATCGTGATTAGCGATATCAGAAACACTTAGAAGCGCCAAAGTTCAATTTTTAAAATTAAGCGAGCGGGCTAGGCATTATAAAGGCCACGTAAATTTTTGGACAGAACATGCAAATTTTTAGTAGTAAAATTTACAATTTCAAAGAGGAAACCCCGGCCCTCTAAAGGTTAAGGAAGACAGAAAGTATCTAAATATACCTATCGCAAATATTTGTCACGAGTTACAGAAGTGTCTCGCGTGAAACGTCCCCGAGCACTATGCTATCTAAAAATAGTCGATTCGAGATACATGAGCAGGATGGAAACAGCGAAAATAACCGAAATCCCAAAGAGTTCAGTTTCGAGCTGCCCGATATACAGTCGAGGACGATATTGATTTCAGTTGGAACCGTTCGCCCCGCGTCACTCGATCTCGTACTTCAATAACCACAAAGAGGACAGCACGAGATCGGCGATCGAGCGCCTCCACAGCGTCGAGGGTTACGATCCTGGCAAGCCACGATGCGATCGCGCCAAGTCCAGCCTCCACTGGCTGGAGATCGCTAAGGAGAACAAAGGTCACAAGATCCCAATGACTGCTAATCTCTGGTACGGTCGACCGAACAGAATCCAAGTCGACGTCCCAGAGAAGAAATTCAATCGGTCGAGCAAAATGCAGGAGTTCTACAGCATATACGGTCTCACCCTAATCAGTGAAAGGGACATACGGGAAGAACAAATCTGTTAGGGCGTGAAATTTTCTTGCCCTTTTTTCACAGTGACAATCGATCAAACGCTTTCTGTGTTGAATGAAAAATAATGGCTGGAGATGCTTAAAGACGAGAAATTACAGCTTACGGATTATTTCAGTAATTGTGTGTGTACAACACGTATTTGGATATTTCGCGGCAAATATTTAGAAATTTTAGAGAATAAAATGCATCGTACTGTGCTGTTGTTAAAAATTATTTTATAAAATTAAATTGTTGGTGTTCTATGATTTGGGTAATGAGCTTATGTTGGGAGTTAGTATTATTAAGAGCCTTTATTGTACAATACAAAATTAAGAATAAGAAGGAAAGAGAAAGCTATAAAAAGGAAAAAATAGCGCAAGGCAGGTCGTAAGACTGTTTTGCAGCCTAACCATAAATTAGAAGATGAATTTGAATACTAATTGCTTGGAATTGTGTACTCGTCGTCGGTTATTGGTATCCACGATTTTAAAGTAGAAATGAGTGAAACAAGTAGAGAATACGAATACAGAAGGGTAACTTATTTGTGGCTAATAAATATAGAGGGTGTTTCATTTATGGTAATAATCTTAAGGGGGATTCTTCTGTAAACAGCCCCCGAAATTTATGATTTTGTTTTTAAAAAACTATTGCATCAAACTCTTTTGGAATGTAAGCAGGCATCTTTAAACTTCAGAAAATATTTTCTTATGTCGATTCTTTTTATTATTTATTAATTATTGTAAATTTCTTCGACGTTGTTGACGGCAGATGTAGCACCTGTCACAGTCATCTGATTGGAAAAAGAAGAGAATTTACTTAAAGTTCAATAACTTACGCTGGTAGGTACTGCACCAAAAATTTTGATTTTAGTTTTTCTTTATGATACTTTTTTCGTCGATATAAAGAATAATATGACAAATTTGTCTAAGGAATATTTTCTGCAAAGTTTAAAGGTGCCTCCTTATATTCCAAACGAGTGTAAAACAATATGACCAACAGTTTTTTAAACAAATATTCTTAAATATCAGTTACTTTTGGAGCTGTTAGACAAGATTCCCCCTTTAATGTCGCTGTTTCTTTTGAAGTTCGAATCCAAAAGATGCAGATTCTTCGTGATAAGTTCATTGTTGGTGTGTTTATGTTACAGACTATAACAAATCTATCCTACCAAATGAGATCGGTAAGATAAGACGGGGATATCTAGTTAATCCCAGACCGCCAAGATCTTTCGATCTGAATCGCTTTTATTTTTAGCTATGGGAATGTCTGAACAGTTTCGTATATTCATCGCTGTCTGATAAGTTTACAAGATTTACGACGACGATTGCACGGCGCCTGACGTGAAATATGAATGAAATTACGAATTTTCAAACGTGTACACATCTTTTTGCCACGAGGAGCTGAAGATCTGCATCGGGGTGGAAAAAGACTGATAGAAAGCAAACATGATACGATGGGCTACTCTTCGCAAAGGTGTCTTAGATTATTCTGACAAGCTACAAGCTCAAACACATACACCGCGTGTAAAGATCGTTTTACATCTCTTACTACCATCTGAAATTGCATTTCGTCCACGAGCACATTCGCGCGATTAAAAGCAAACTCCGCGACTGTTAATTTGCAATGAATAATCTACTAACATATTATGTTTTATGAATTCAAGGGGCCAATACATCGATACAGCCGATAGCATCGATCGTTCGTACGCATCGATGCCCTGGCAAATGATTTTCTCTAACAGCCCCCACGTAAAATATTATTAATTACCATATTTTGCATATTACGAGCAGCGACAACACGCAAACAGCCGTGAGTCACAGTTTCGCCGGTTCGGCACGGTTGGTTACGTTTAATCTGCGCCATATATCAGTTCGATTAAAAAATCACTCACAGTCGGCGGCCGCGGTGTTTGCGCAAAGAAGTTAATTCATTCGGGAAACGAGACCGTGGAATGGCGCAATTTTTTCATTTTCATGCCAAACTACGCGCGGTCGGCGCGGCGTTCGGGGGCGGTGAACCTTGACAGGTCGATCGTTCCCGTCGACGACCGTAGATAGATCGAGTAAATACGAGCTGGTTCATGCGCGGAATAACTTTCCACGGGGCTGGGGCTCCTTCGAGGATGGCATGGTAATTCATAAAGGGCCGCGGTGTTACACTTTCCGTGCTCTCAGACGCACGGGATTCCGGTGTAACGCATCGGCGGCACGTTTCTCGAATTCGTCCGAAGGTGGATCAATGTCACGTCGTTTAAATTTCAAATTACGCGTGCCCGCCCTTCTGCTCGTCTGCCGCTTTACGTGCAGTAGGGGCCGACGTGGGCATTATGACTGTCTAGGACGAGAACGGAGAAGGTCGTGGATGAGGTTACGAAATGGTCCATGTAACTAAATGTACGGGGTGGTGCGGTGAAAATCGAGCAGATCTATTGCCTTTTTTTTATTTAAGCATATGAAGCCGCGAGACTTATTTAGCTGTACAGAGATTTATACATATTCAGCAGCGCATTTAGTTTACATTTTTTAAAATAGTTACATATGTATTTAGAAGCTCGTATGTTCGGCTTAACAATTATTATTTCTACGCTAAAAGAGGTAATTGCATAAATATTATGTTAATTTGGTGCATCAGACACCAAAATGTCATCAAAACTATTTCTATATGCAAGATATCCCGTTCCAAAACTCCAAAACTTTTCATGCTCAAAAATATAAAATTCTCTTACAGTTTGCAGTCGGGGCTTTCATTCTCGAAATATGAATGGCTAAAGCTGAAGAGACCCAGTTCTAATGCGCGTTGTTTAAATTTCAACAACACGTGCACAGTCACATATGAGAAAAACGCGTAGTTACACTTTCACGTTAATTGTACCGCTAGCAGTAGGTGTTCTCTTACACTATGGAATTTTCCAACGCGAATTTCCACTTTTCCTAACAATGTTTCACGCAGGAAGCTAACACTTCTTTCAAGCTTCCAACTTCAAACACGCTTACTGTACAACCGCATACAATGTTCTCACTTGCAACCGTTATAGAATAAATTCATTTTATAAAATTTCATTCAAACAAGTCTAGCTTGTAAAATTTTGTGGCGCACTGCAAATTATATGAATATTCTCTTAGCCTCTGTAGAATTAAATGCACACTACCATCGCGACCTGCATCGAGTAGGTTGTTAAATTCATTTAATATTGGTCTTTACATTATCACTCGTGTATCAAGGAGCTTCAAGTAAACGAGCTTTACATCATTTAGGCTTCAACCTTTACTTCGGCGTCGCAACGTAAGCCAGACCGAACCCAGCAACGGTAAATGTCCTTCGAGAAAGGACTTCTCGCTCTCGCTGTCGAAATAATAATGACTGCTCGTAGCACTGTCAACTTTAGGAGGACGATACTTTCTGCCTCGAAATTCAGAATACACAAACGATTTAGGGTTAATAGTGAAGGAAGGGGAGAGTCCATCAGTGGTCGGAATTCAGGGACAAAGTTTGGGTTACTTGTGTGAAATGTTTATGGTAGATTAAGATCATGAAAATTTCATAAGATTCGCATCGTTAGGAGATACGACTGTTTCTCAAATTTTTCACTATCTGTTGGTTAACAGTATCAGTAACTAGAAGAACAATCACGCAAAATGAAATAAAAGTCTTGTCATGTTATAAATAATGCAGAGATGCGCAAAATTTTTAATTAAATAAAATTTCGAATAACGAATAAAAGTTAAAAAAAATATTGGTCATCTGTCGAATGAAGTTAACCTGAAATAAATTCATTCGACGAATAAAGTTCATTTTTTTATTCGACGAGAAGTTAAAGTTTAAAAATTATTCAGTATAATTTATTCAATAATTAACTTTATTCAACTTAATACAAGAATTAACTTTATTCGCCGAATAATATATGATTAAAGTGATTTTTATTCGATCCGGTATTTAAATAATTTTGTATTCAGTTAATGCTCAACTCTGAAATAATGTACAGTCGTATACCGACCAACCCTCTGCTATTTCGTAATTATTTATTTACTTTATATTTCTTATGTATTCTAGATTTCAGGGAGTGTTCTGGATATCGAAGATCCATACCGGATTTCTAACTTTAGTTACTGACATTATTAAAATGAAGCTTTAGATTGCAGGACAATACAAAAGTTTTCAATTTGTTTCGAGCTTCTGTAACTTTCTACATTTCTTTCATTTTATAACTCAATAAGTAAAATCTGCATTCAATTTCTTTTAACTTTCGCAGTAACATGTTCCTTTTTATTCGCACCTTGTCCCTCTAATTAGAAAAGTTACTTTACTCCATAAATTGTTGGTATTTAGTTACATTATAAAGGAAACTGAAGTTATTGAATTTACTAAAAGACATTTTACATCAGACACAGAAGTATTTGTCACAGTATAACGTCTGAATTTATATGTCGTAGTTTAACCACAGAAACTCAATTAACAGTATAGACAATGTTTATTCCAATTTTTAATCGAAAGTATTCCATGACGAACGGGCTTCTAATTAAAAAATGAAAGAGCACGTTGTGGTGGATTGCTCTTAAAATATTCTAAAGCTAAATAGCATATTTCAAATAAGCTGTAGTTGTAAGGTCCCTGACATTGTTTGTAACAATTGCTCCCAAAAATATTTGAGGACTTAAGGACAGTTTACAGAGATGATACGACGTACAAAAATAGTACACACATGTTCTTATTTCTGTCCGCGGAAATTGAGTTCTGAAACGACATGGCCCCTAAAATTTTGTGACTTCGTTCGGCGTTAAACTAGTTTTTTCTTATATTGCAAATCTTAAAAATTTTGGTCCGACACCTGTGAAAAAGTTTTTTCACTGAAAACACACATTGATCCTCCTGCAATTTAGAAAATTGTGGTGGTAAACAGACAACTGTAAAATGTTACTTTAGATTGCTAAGAAATTTTATTAAGTTTTCGATAACTCTTTCCAAGTTCAATCACAAGTGAGTTCTAACATATTTAACATATCTAATTTATATCTTCTCATATTTCTTTTCCCCTTGAAACATATCTAAATGGAGCCTCGATTTAAAATCGACAGCTACGCTTTCCAACATTCACAACGAAGGAACTTCTCCCATCAGGTAAATATCGTACATGTGCGCACAGGTCTCAACGTATACAATTGAACACCAGGGGACCATCTTCCATCGAATGCACGTAACTTCCATCAAGGCATCGAGCGGGCTCAGAATCTCGTATTTCCCCCATTTATCATTAAAATTTCATGTCTGAAAACGTTCCTCGAGGTGCGCGGTAATGAAGTTACTAGAACCTTGCCAGTAGTATTCGAGCGTTGAGCGAGTGAGATTAATTTTAAGCATTAAGGTGCTTGCTGCACGCGTATAGTTTTCCACGGATATCTACTCGGAAGAGCGTAATCCGGGACTGCAATTTCGTTTCGTAATTCCAGCTTCGAATCGATGCCGGGATGTTAAGTATCACCTTGAATATTACTTGCGAACGCTGCAAACAATTTCGCCCGGCATCGTCAAAGATGCGACACCGTCGACCGTATTCCCGGGCATTTCTGTTTCTGCCACCATATCCGAGAGCGGAAGCGCGGTTGATACTGGGATTGCTATTTCCGAATACCGGAGGTGGAAACACCGCGAAAAGAGGCGCGTGTTAACCTGTATACGTGAATGCATAGATGGTATACATATACTTCCGCGTCCCGACGCAGTAAGTTGGCTTCAAGTTTCATGGAAGGTATCGGGAGATCGGTGCAACTCAAAGACCTCGCGGAAAGTATCGATTTGAATCGTAGGCGCTTCGAGTGGTCCACGATGTACAGGGTGTCCTGTGACTGGTGGCGCTACAAGGATGTTGATTTTACACGAAAAGATAAGTCGAAAACATGGAAGATGCTTCTTTCACGAGTTTTTCGATTTTTGGGAAAATGAGTTTGAATACTTATCTGGCCCACTTGAATTTTTTAAAAATGTTGCTTAGATTACTATATCCAAATTAATTTCACAAATTCTATAGTTTAGTTGTTAAGTTTATTTGTTCGATAAAAAACTTTCAAGACAAGTTTCAACAAAAATTTCAAAAGCATTGCGTTTTCACGAATAAATCGATACTGAGTATCTGGAATATGCTTTTCAAAATATATTATCGCAAGTGATTAAAAAATTCACTATTAGAATGTACACCCTTTAGATATATCAGAACCTAGATGTGTATATTACTGTGACATCAAATTTATCGATTGATCGTTACAGACTCCAGAGTGGGTATTTTGGAAATTGGGTCTTACCTTGAGTGTTCTCATTACATGATAAAATTAAAGGAGTAATGTGGTTACTATGGTGAATATGTAGCCGGTATGTATGCTTTAAGCTATAATAAAAGTTTCTATCTATTTTTGTCATTGTTACATTTTAAAATAGAGTGTACAGACCTTGAATGAAGTAAATAGTAATAAAGAACTGTGTAATACTTTTCTTATTTGTTTAGGAATATGTACTATTAATGCCAACATTGACAGAGTATGGAAAATAGCTGTAATTATAACTGAGCAAGGAAATAAAAGAATTTAACAATATTTACACAAATATTGAAAATAAACTCATTTCTTTTATAACTGCTCTGCAATATTGATTGTTAATTGAATCTGTAGTAAACAGTGCTCGAAAATTGTTTCTTTCATTACAACTTTTGCTATAAAATACAATCCATTTTTTCATTAAAATGCACCCCTATCAACGTAATGCTATTACACATTCGACAACAGCATTAGGATTTATACAAGTATTACGAAATGCATCTTAACTAGAGCTGAATTTCATTTTCGATAAATTTTGATTCGAATAATTACCTCGATTAATGAAAACCACGCGAATAACCACTGATCGAATGTCAAAATCATTGGAAAAGTGGTCTGCGAACTTTTAATCCCTTTGATATACGTTTAACCCGTAATTTCACGTATTACTTCCTATAAATTCCAATACTGGCTTTATTATTTCACGATTTTGTTTCGAATATAGTCACATACATCAATATCCCAATCCGTTTCAAAGTCAGTTAAATTTTTAACTAAGTAAATTTTATCTCAAGCTTTCAATTCAATAACGATGTCACAAATATTTCATTAGGATTGGCATTTTTGCTGGCAAGTAATATATTTTCCAGCCTTCACTTGTCATTCCTAGATCGAAGAACCTTTACCCACCCTTTCATACACTGTACTTTATTATCTATTTCTTTTTCAAAGGACGCTAACGTTGTGCATTTAAAACAGACAGTGACGAAAAGACCGCGTGGGAAAGCAAAAGCTGGCCGCTAATCGCCAGGGATTTTGTGCAAATTCTGCGGTATAAATGCAGCCCCCGTATCCGTCTTATTGCGCGAGTCCTTTTTATATTGTCGGTGGTTAATCGTCCAGGGTCACGTTCGGTATCGTCTAGCCCCGAATCGTTGTTGTTCTTGGATTCGTTAATTAAAAGTTTAATTAAAGCCACGTCAATTAATCAGAATTCTGTTTTGGCCCGTTCTCGTCGCGGAAAAAAAACCCTCCGCCGGTTAACTGGCAGCTGGGCGTTGGCCTGTTGCTGCTACGTGACGAAACGCGCAATTAAAATGCCGTCCCTAGGCTAGAAAATTTCTAGTGTTATGACAGTCGAATGGAGTTTCCGGCGAGTGAACTTATTACTCAAAAAAGCCACACCGCGGGACTGAATTCCTGCAGCTAGGATACCTGAACGCACATATGCAACCGGAGGTGGTTTAAAGGAGGAACTGTTTAGCTTTTTCAGACGTGGATTAATGTCTGGAGTGAAATGAAATACGATATCTAATTAGAACCTATTAATACGTATCTTAAACGAAGTCAGCATTTAACAGGTAGAAACAAGAATATATGCAATGTAATTAACTATATAGTTAGGGGAGATATGGGATGAAAGGGGCATGTTTGTTTAGGACCAGATTGTAAAAGAGCTAAATAATCATTCGAATTCTAATTGGTAACGTTAGAACGGCTAATTACAGTGGCTCATACCCATAATCGTAAACTATTTAAAATCGCATAACATTTTTAAAATTGGTCCAAGCGATTTGAGTTGTTTTGAGAAGCTAGAAGGATTAATTTTCTAAATGATGTGTTTCGTCGTTTTGAAAAAAATTCTAGGCTTTAACAGTACACGAGCATAAAAAATACTTTCGTCGTGAGAAGATGCTTTATCTTTCAGATAATTGCAATGTCTCTTTCATCCCACCTCTCCCCTGTCTGTTTACAGTGACAACTCTGAATTGTCTTTTTACTTCTCGATCTAACTAATGAAATGGATAATCGATCGTGTATACGCATACAGCTGCTCATGATTTAATAGCCCCGTTAATTCGAACGGTTGCCGGTGAACTTTTCTTCGTGAGCAACAACAAGAAGCGATTAAAATCACAGCGCCATGATCGGTCGAAAGTTGAGACCCAATGCCGCGGTGAAAACTCTATCAGCGATAATTATGCCGCTATGTACATCGAACAATATTAGCAAGTTCGCCATCCTTCGTAGCTACGAAACGGCAGTTAATCGAATTACCTTTGGTACCGCGAGGTAACGAAGCCGAAGAGGGGGCGGTATGTAGAGTGTGACCTCATTAATACGTTGCGCCCAAGAAGTTAGATGTGTTCTTGGCGAGCGCAAATAAATTTCAGCGGCAACGAGGGCCTCGAAGTTTCTTTGGAATTGTTTTATAGCACCCTGCGGACTTTAACGCTTCCCCCTCCCCACTCTCCCTCGTTCTTTCTCTCTTCGGGATTACGCGCTCATTCCGCTTCTCGCTTTACGCTTCCCTGTTCTTGACTTACAGTTACACGTGACCACGTTACGCCTCGTGAAAATTCAAGCGATCGATCAGCGGCAAATTGGATTTTATTAGAGAAAAATGCGCCAAGATTGATCCTCGAAACTGTACCTGGTCTTCCTTAATTAAAAGATTGAATGAGAATGGCGTAATTGGTATTAATATTACATTGAAATCGATCGCAACCCCGCCATTCTCGTTTCGTTTTTCGTGTCGATGAGAGATGCGGAATGTAATTCGATTTTGTCGGTTTAAGTGGCTAATAACTTTATGAGCTCTCGTCGATGGTGTTTGGTTCAATTTCTTTTATCTCGAAAAGTGATCAAACAGCTGAGTGCCGCTGAAAGAAATAGTGTTGTGGCATTTAGGTTGCGATTTAATCATCTATTTCAGAGGTATATTATTTATTCATATTTATGGATACGGTTGCACATCACTTTGAATCTCGTTTTAAGTAGCATTTTCTGTAAAGTAATCGTAAGAAAAGGGTACCTAATCCACATTTGTGCTTCATTTTTTGTTCATTCTTCTTTCAATCGCTTTTTCTCTTCTCTTTATTACGTGCACTATTTTTCCAGGTTTCTTAATAATTAATAAGTATGTATATTCGATGTGGACTAAAGGAGTCGAAACGTTGCGTAAAATATTATTGATTTAAGCACTGAATTAATTATGTCTATTCTATTTGAAGGTATTGATTCGCCTGCTTATTTCATTTAGGTACTCAATATTACGCTACATAAATATCGAATTTCACAATTCAAATGTCTAGAATTATACAACGTGTCTGTGTATAATTCTAAATGAATTATACCAATTCTACACAAGTGTACTCATCAAAGTGTACAGAACAATATTAGTAAATTTGTGAATACTCTATACATTAAATTTCTCTATTTTACTCTAGTGTTTCTAATTCTGTTTACTTTATACAAACTGGACATACAGTGAAAATCCTACACTATTAATGACGTTAGTTTCTTATTTCTGGTATTTATTTACAGATAATAGACTTTTCAGTTATCTCTTTAACCAATGTAGAATTGATATTTTGTAAGCATGCAACGCGTTGAATAGTGATTATATTATATAACTCTCAGAAATGGGTAGGTCTGTTCTTAAAGTCAAATGTAGGTACGTACAGCAGAAATACATCAGCTCTCCTGCACTGCGTGATTTTGTGCATTGTTTTGTGTTACTCACATTCGTACGTATGCCAGAAGCGCATCCAATATTAATCCCTTAAGGATCAGCGGTCCCAAAAGAAATCTGTCCTGGTAATCTTTTATCCACTTGGAGTTTCCAAGTGAAATTGTGAATTTAGGTTAATTTGTTAGTATCTAGACTAACATCGCGTGGTATAATTAATTGTATCATTCTAAATTACTTATCGCTTATATCTTAATGAATGAAACAAATTAAAGAAGCATTAAGGAGGGAATCCTATTTTATAGGCTAAAAACATAGCAAAATTTAGAATTTTTTTGAAGAAAGTAGCAGTTATTTTTTATTCATTTTTAATAATAAATATAGAAGTTATGTAGCTTCAATTTGATGAACCAGAATACCGCTGAGTTCCACACTTCTTTTTTTCACATAACAAAATTGGCACAAAATTGGATAGCAAAAATGAAACGTTCAGACCTTTCAGTTTGAAAACTCCCCGCACTGCTCAATAATTTTTTTTTGTTTTCTGTTGGTTCATTAATTTCAAGCTCCACACATATAAAATAAAACGCCGTATCATTTGTCTCTTTCAGATTACCTGGTAGATGAATATCATGCACACCAACGGACGGCGAATTTTGTGCGGCGTCATGGTCGATCATGCATAACTACTATATTTATGGTTACAAATTAATAAAAAAAAAACTGCAGCTTCCACAAAGATGCATCAAAACATGGTCAAAATTTCAGATGAATCGAAACGCTGATTTCTTAAAAAAAAAATCCCAAATTTCGCTATGATTTTAACCGAAAGAATAGGACTCCCTTAATAATGCTGTCGATTATATTTCTATGGCGAGCAGGCGAACAAGTATAATTCAAATTTTATTCCAAGCTTAAAGAGTTTCTTTTTTCTTCATTTTTATAAATCGAAGTTAAAAATAAAAGTTTCTTTTAACATACGTGGTATAACTTTCACGATCAAAAATTAACACCCAATCTTATATAGCGCTGTAAATATTCTAAGTGTCTTCCTGCAGAACTAGTACTTCTGTAATAAGTGCTCTAATAAAATGATCGATAACAGCACACAAAAATTTTCTATTACCATCAACTGTAACCTACTTTAAGTATAATATGAATAAGGACACTGATTTTCAACATTTCAACAAGGCTTAAAATCATTCCTCCCTTTCCCTTTCCTTTCATTAGAATTAACAGAATTACTGTGCAGTCAAGTAGTAAATACTTCATCTCGTCACTCGAAACTTCACCCTTCAACAGCGCATCGTAACTGACGAAGTACGGTTCTAGTGGCAGTAATTACCATAAACAATTGTCTATAATAGGTCTCACCGTGCCTCCTTGTACACTGCAGTAGTTCATATCGCCATAAGCGTCCTCAGACGCCCTAAGCTACTAGAAGGCTAGGTGGAAATCATTTCCTTCATTCTCCATTTCATCTGCTCCATTCGTCCCAATTATTTCAAGTCCCCCGAAATCAACTCGTCGTCTTCACTCGGGCGAGGGACGAAGCGTTCAAGGAAAAGTGTCCCGAATTCCTCATACCGAACCACTCCACCTCGTCACTACGCTTCGCAAATATAGGTAGCATCGCGTCAGATTCACTTTCTCCTGTGGCACGTTCTCAAACATCGGATTACTGCTTCATTGCCCCAGTCGAGTATTTTCGCATTTGTTTGCGGAAACGTCGAGGCATTCGTCACGAGCCGCGGCGGCGGTCTCGTGGTTACACAAGCGGCACCTTATCTGCGCGAAACTTGGAGCCGGTTTCCCAGGGAAATCAAGTGGTCGTTCCTAAATCAAACAATCGACGTCGGGAAAAGTTCGGGGCCGAATATCTCGGGCAGATTGGCCGAGCAGCACCACTTCTCGACCGCAAAACTTCGGGGCACTCGGCTCGCATTTTTCCGGAGTCGATCGTCCTGCTCGCCCTCGGCACCGCCAGTAAATCCCGTTGCGCGCGTGCGCCCTATCGCGCAGCCCCGATCTTTTTCTCCCCCTCCCCCCGCCCCCCGCGGAACGGCGTAAATCACGCGCTTCGTTTTCTCATCACATCTAGAAAGTATATCCGACAGATTTACGGGATGTATAAATTACTATGCAACCGGGATGTTTGTCGAAGCGCTGCTCCATTGAATCGTTTACTTGCATTTGCCCGATCCGTCCCTCGCCCCCGCTTGCCCTTCGGCCGCCGGCATCGCGTCACTGACAGTCCGTCTGCCATTTCGGGCAACGATAGGCGGATATTTGCCGAAGAATCACTCCAGAGCCCCGCTACCGAACACACAACGGAATGCTTATTTACGACGCGCCGGCTGACAGCAGCACGCGCGAACAGGTTCGTATATAAATTTCGCATTTCGCCAGGCAGAGTCGAGCTAGACGATCTCAGTATGGCGACGATCACTAGCGCCGATCCCGGCTGCCGTTTCGCCGACTCCAAGTCGCAGTGCACACCCGTGACCGATAAACGGCCGCCGCTGCTCACCGATCCCGACATCAATAAGATCGCCGAGAGGAAACTTCGTTCGAATAGATTTCGCGTTTTACGCTGGAGTTTGGACAGTTTAGACGAGACGAATGGCTACATGGGCCAGTACTACACGCTCACGGTGACGGTGAGAATCGGCGAGTGCACCAGGGATCTGATATTCTTCGCAAAAACACCGCCGCAGATGTCCAGCCCGCAGTACGAGTTCCTCATGCGTTTCAACACGTTCGACAAGGAGATGATCGTTTACAGCGAGATGGTGCCGAACATGGGCAAGGGGAGCGGGCACAAGTGGGCACCCGACTTCTATTTCGGCAAGAGCAACACCGTACTTGTTCTGGAGAACGCTACGCACGAGGGCTACGAGATGCCCGACAAATACGTGGCCCTCGACGAGGACCACTGTATCTGGGCGGTGAAGGCGCTCTGCCTCCTGCACTCGAGGTCCCTCATCCTGGACGAGAAGCTGCGCCGTAGCACCGGCCAAACGATCCTGGACCTCTACGGACACCTGCTGGTGGAGGTGGCTTTCGTCGAACATGACGTGCCTGCGGAGAAATATCTGAAATCGTGTGTCACAGGCGCGTCCACGATTGTGGATCTCATCGAGAGCATGAGCGAGAAGGAGAAGACCGAGGTGAAAGCTCGGATCGGTAGATGGATCCTGAAGCTGCCCAGACTGCTGGGCCAGTCGAATAAGTTCAGGAACGTTGTGGTCCATCGGGACACATGGGTGAACAACATGATGTTCAAGGATGACGCGGCTGGCAAACCGATCGGTTGCTACCTGATCGACTTCCAATTCCTACGGTACTGTCCGCCAGCGATCGACTTCATGACCAGCATCTGCTTGATCACCGACCGCGCTACCAGAAGCCGATGCTTCAACACCTTTGTTGACGTCTACTGCGATACGATGCGACTGGAGCTGGCCAAGGCAGGCCTCGACGTCAACGAGTGTCTACCCCGCGAGGAATTCGTCGAGAGCTGCGAGGTGTATCGGCCCATCGCGCTGGCCTACTCCGTCTCGAACCTGCAGATCATGCTGCTCACCAAGCAGGCCGTAGAGCAATACTTTGTGGGCTCCACCGACCAGCTGGAATACGTTATGTACGGTGACCAACGGTCGGAGCTGGTCCTCAGCCAGTGCGCTGCCGTGAAGGCGTATCAGACGCGCATCGTCGAGGTTATTGAGGAGATCAAGGAGCATATGCCGGAATACCCACCGGACTGCTAGTTCGCGCGAGGCAACCAGCGGCTGGAGGGATGATTCTGGGATGCTGTCTTTTGTACCTGCGTTACGATCTGTGATCAAGGACCTTGGAGTAAGGCCAAGAGGAAGGTCGCCCCTATTTCTGGCCGTGCGACTCGCGAACGTGTTATAAAGTCCCTAGAACGTGCCACGGTCCGCGAGGAAGGCTACGGGGACCAAGGTCAATCAATAGTCGCGACTGAGCGGACCTTTTGCGAGATAGCTGTTGGGAATGTCGCGGTGGACTCGATCTTTCTTCTCAACCACCTAGCCTATATAATACCTGGATGATCTTCCACGAGACTCGGCGTGAATTATCACGTTTGTAGCGTTCTCTGGCATTCTGTAATTACGCGGAGCTCTAGTTGGGTAGCTTTTAATGAGCGGATGATACCTCAGGGTAGGTGGTGTATATTTTAATAGGAGCTAGAAAGCGAAGTAGCTGGTATTTTTACATTAGTATTGGTTCATTTATGAAGCATGATAATGGCAGTACATGAACTTGTTCATTGTAATTGACTACGGGGTTGGCTAAGCTGCTCCTGTTGTGTTTTATCGGTGCTCTTTCTCGCTGTATTTAAATGTTCCTGGCATTGATGCGAACTAATAAAGCAAATACGTCAACCTACTGACCATTGTTCTCGTTTATTACTTTATAAGCACGTATTTCTGGAAATCGCCCGCTAGTACGCGGTTCTCCATAGCCAGTTAGGGAGCCGGCGTTACGTCCTCGCGTAATTGTTTCATTCTGGGCATTTTGTACTACCGCCCGTACGTCGGCTGCTTTGTTAAACAGTGAATCGTTAAGAAAGCTAATTTCCCGTTTAAAACCGTTGTGCGATATGGGGCTTTGTCGGCTTAAACGGCGTCATCGTTCTCTGTTAGATGAACCCCGTCGTAAAAAGGAAAAGGGATTACAGCTCGTAATAAACTTTGCAGAGGGCCTGCGAGAGGCAGAAGGATAGTAACGTCTAATATTTAAAGTAACTTTCCGTCGTGACCTCAGCTAAGCTCCGGCTGAACCGCCTCGATGAATGTGATGAATTTATCATTTATATTTTAGTCCCCAGTTCCATTTTTACGAAAAACGGGAAAAATATATTGATGAAGCGAGATTCTTTAGAATGGGTCTTATTAAAATTCTTCTTACGTGCAATGATATATATGGAGAGTTATTGGTTTCTTGAATGAAATTTCAAGTTCTATTTTAATAGCTTCGTTGTTCGGAATTTTAGAAAAATGTCTTAGCAAAAGATACTTACATTACGCGTTATTTGGAATTTTGTTGAAGTGTTTACAATTCTTAAATTGTTTGAAAGTACAGAATGCTTTGATAATGAGAATCATATAATTTGTAAAATTGATTTACCAACATTCTACATAGTGCCAACTACATAACTCGATCATTTGATTATTTTCAGTGTCAAAAATTGATTTAATATATTTTCTCTTGGCACCATTTATATCATTTTGCACCGAGTATAAGGAATAAAAGTCTGACATCTTTGTATAGTGTCATTTATAGCTAATAATAGATGCGTGTACTTAAATGTGGGAAGCAGAAAATGGGGGTCTTAACAAACTAAGTCCTCTAGCCCGTCTACATTTTCCCCCTCTTCCTCCATTCTGTTATTAGTAAAATTATCTAATATATCCAAACTTTATTAAGACAAAGCTCATTAGCTATACAATAATGACGAGTCTTTGATGTCCTTCTCACCCCTCAAACTTAACTCTCAGTACAAATAAAAAGATAGCTACCTCTCAAAGCTTAGTCTTCAACAAAATACTTCACGAATAACATATGTAATCAATATCTCACATTTAACTAAAATAATTAACCTAATAATTAAATTTTAATAACCCCTTGCCAGCCACCATCTTATTACTTCTCTACCAGAAGATTTCCGTCACATCACAAATAATGTCCCCCCAATATTATAATACTAAGTAATGCTCCGAAATAGAGGGAAACAATGTCCGCGTTAGTGTGCACCGTTGGCAAACTTATTCTCGTGCGATAATCAAACGAACTCTATCCCTCATTCAGAGAATGATGACAGACCAGTTCTGTTCAACGGCCCGTGACGTTATGTCGGATTAAAGCAGAAGTTCGTTTTATGGTCGGCAATTTGAAGCGGCCGTAATCGTCTCTATGCCGGGCTAATGATATAACCGTGGAACGTAAATCGCGTTGCCAATCGATGACAGAGTCGATGCGATTCGATTCCGAGCATAATCCCCCGCCACGGTTGGGCGCACTGTTGCGGGGGCGTGGGCTTTTAATTTTCGTTTTATTTCGACCTATTGCCAATTGTTTCTTCCGACCCGGCGCAATATTCGAATGAAAAACGCGATTTTGTGCGGACGGTGTGTGGCGAGCGCGTTGGTACCCGAGAACGTCGAATAAACAGCAAAATGAATGCGGCAGGCGCGATATAAAATCATGTCAGTCGGTAAATATTTCAGTCCGCCACTGTTACGTTCCCGCGAACGTGAAATTATGTTACGAAAACCAAGTACCCGAGATATAGGATGCAAATGGTTTTTTGCTTTGCGTTTGAAAATAGTCGTATTTACGCATGTCGAAAATATTACACGGAAGACGTTGCATGTTTAATTGTTGGCCTTTTATGATATTAGGTTACTGCACATGAAGTGTTGTCCCTTTTCAGTGAATTTCAAAATCAGCTAATTCGTTTTTTAATTAAAGTAATTTCCCGTGTAATTTTCTACACGTTTCTCAAATATCTTCTGCAACTTAGTTTGATCAACATTTGAAGTTATAGATACCAGAAACTGTTCAAACGATACTTTCACAGATTCATTTCATCGAAGTAGCTAATTCAACAAAATAGTAATTATTTACAAAAGGGCACCTCACTGATTTCGTCTACATGTTGCCGATGCCCGGCTTTAGTTTTCAAGATATTCGCAAAAAACTGTGATCCGTAGTTGATTTTGGTTAAAGGTTAAATTGGTTAATTTAGCCCCCCCCCCCCCCCGAGGAAAAGTCGTTCAGAATATTAATTTTGACAACATATTTCAAGGTCATTGAAATCGGTGAGAACTACCCTTTCGTAAATAATTACCAACAAAATAATTCAAATGCTCTCAAAAATGGAATTTTGTCGAAAAAACGACAGAGTAGTTATCCACCTACATATGTATAAGAAGAGTGTAAAATTCCCCAATATCATCTGCGCTGCTTTTCTAATACCATCCTCAACAGAAACGACGCGAATTTTCAAACGAAAAATGAAAATGGGTACCCGTTTATTGACACAATGATTAATAGTTTCCACAATATCGTAACGCTATGAAAAGATAAAGTCGTTATCTATAAAATGAATTGTAATTTACGCCATCTCAAATTACTCTTTGCTATCAACCAACACTATTACAATAATGCGTGCAAACACGTATCCTCTCTCTCCTCCACTATCATTTATTGCAAACACATCATGGATTGCACCGAGATGCACAACCTACAGTTCTGCGACGGAGAAACAAATCAGACGCAAGAATAATACTTGAACTTATTGCCTTTGGATTATTGAAGTTCCCTAGATATAATAAGCTACGTAGACCATGGACGATGTAATTTGTAGTCGCCAGATATGATTTACCGCTCATCAACTTCCGCGCTAATTCGTTCTTCGAATTACGGGTGTATAATGGTCGCCGTTGTATCGCAGGATAATCGGTATACAAAGCGGAAATAGTTCTCACTGCAGGGGGATTATCCTGCGGGCTATGCGATTTCGAGCGATCAGAGGCAAAATTACCATCGCATCGAAAGCAATACCGTGCCAAGCTTGTTAATCACAGAAGCTTACTGTTTCTCGTGTGCTCATTATACTTCGCAGACCGCAAGCTTTCCATCGAACGGTGTAGAATTATCATCGATCAGCGCGATACCATTACGATTCCATTATGTGTATCCATGCTGAGCTGGACCCGACTAACCCTTGCTCGTTACCAGGAGCCTGCCTTAACCATAATCCCGCGATTATACTACTTTGCGAATCCCATCGGTGTCTACGGAAACGTTTGCTTCAAACAGGGCTAGTTAAAAATTCATCTAACCTGCTACCGAAGACTGGTCCCCGACGGGACGATGCTTCCAACCCATCGGAACGTTTCCTCCGTAATTTTCGACGTGGAGAAGCCTGCCGATTTGATCTTTCTTCCCCCGGAAGACGCGGAAGTTAATGATTTATTCGATGGGTTGTTGCTTTGCTCAGCTAGTCTTATATCGAGGACAGCTCGTTGTGGTTTACTAAGCATATTTTATATAATATCACACAGGATCGTGTCTTTGAAAAATTATTTTCTTCTTTGAAAATAAGTAGTACGAGTAGCAAATAAGGCAGCCCTTGTTTCACTTAAACGAAGACACAGGGTGTTTTACAGTTTTTGTTAGTGTTTAGACAGAATTATTGGCGCTGTTGATCCTTTGATTTAGAATAATAACTTGCTGAAAATTCATAGACAAGTTTCACACTGGAAGTTATTAGAGTTTAAAGATTTCATATTTAGATGATAAATTTATTCTGTTTCGAGGACCACTGCATTAAGAAGCGAGCGACAGTCGTGGTTTGATGAGAAACACAGATTACACGGTAGCTTACGTAGGAATATTTAGCATTCATAAGGAAGACACGAAGATCGTGTAGTAGGTATGCTCTAAGTGCAATGTGCTAGGTGGAAAGAAAAACACCTGTTATACAGACTGTGTCATGTAATATTAGAATGTAAAGTACCTTCGTTGCTTTTAATGATGCAAGGAAATATACGCGGAGAGGAAAGCTTCGCGAAACAGAATATTTGTTTCCAGGTCACGTTTCTTAAATTTTGAAAGCCGCCAATATTTTCCTAAATAATAATAATTATCGCCGTTCTGGAATTAATTGAAGAGCCTGTTAATAGGCTAAAAGTTAGAATACCATTTCTGCATGCAGCAGTTATTTATATTCGCAATCAGTGACTACATCACGCCTTGCATTAAGGGGGAATCCTGTTCTTTGGACTAAAAACATAGCAAAATTTGGGACTTTTTTTAAGAAACCATTTAAAGAATGAATGAATCTTTATCCAGACTAATATCTCATTCTCCCAATCGCAGTGAAATCAATCAAACATTACTCTAAAAGCCTCATTGCATCAGCCACGTGCTAGAATATAAAACCGAAGAGAAAGCACCCCGTCCAGCGGTGGTCGACGTCACCTGGGCTGGCTGCAAAAGAGCGTGGAGGGAAGCGCTGTAGCCCCGAAAGGGGTTGATATTGTTGGACGAGGAGCGGTACATCCGCCTGTGAAATCGTCGTGGAATAGACTGGCGCGTTACGCCGATTACGCGGAATCTCGCGGCTCGTGGAGGCGGCGTCGAAGGGCGCAAGCGTCCGCGGCATCCGGCGTCCGGTGGCGGCAAGCGGGCTCCGATTTTCTCTAGTGTCGCGTCAACTGCCGCTCGAGATTCGCGTGCGTCGCACCCCGTTCGTCCCAGCAGCCCCCATTTCGCGTGACACCGTCACGTTCCTCCTGCCTCCGACCGAGTCACGTTTCGATTCTGGTCCGCGGGTCCGATGCAAAGGTGCCGCGAAACTGCACCGCCGCGTCACGGATGTTCCATCGTTGGCCTGTGCCCTCGACCATGTTCAAGCAGACGCGACAGGGAAGCGTGCCGCGCGAGTCAACACCGCGACCACCGTCTCACAGCTGACTAATAGCCGCGGTCGTGTCTCCGTGTACGCGTGTTAATACACCGCGGTTTTCGGTCCCCGTGTAACTGGACCGAAGTGTCGAGTGTGTTCGCTGGTACCGTGTTGATATCCGTGCGATCCAGGTAGATCGATCGGAGTGAGCAAACCAGTGCGCGCGAATCATCGGGCGTCCCAGAGGAACGTAGATCGTAGCATCCACCCAGGATCTTTGCGGAAGCACGTTTCTTGCGGCGACTAGCGGGTCCCCGGGTCAATTGTCAGCCATAAGGATCGAGATCGATGCGGGGAGTGAGTGGGGATTGAGGGGAGGTGCGTCGACTATGAATCGGTGCAAAGTGCAGGCTGTCGCGAATTCAGCGGAGGGACCGACCAGCTGGGAAGGAATGCTTTTATCGGGCGTCGAAGCATGAGGGACGTCGCATCCACTACGTAATGGTGAGTGCGCTGCCTTTCAAGGTTGCCCCGAACCAGTCAATGCGCTCGCTTAGACGCGCCCGGGGCGGTCGGATTCGTTGGTGCGTGTGTAAATCTTTCGGGGCCAAGCGGTGGCGTGTACCGCCCCCCCACCGAAAACGCTCGTGCGTCGTTGTTGTGCCACGGGATTGTAAAAACTCGCGGCAAATGGGTCCCGTGGAATTGCAGTGTGCATAGAAACGCGTACACATCGTGGAATCGCCGGCCAGCCGTTGCTTCGATATTTTTATGCAACGCCGCTGGGAGCTGAGCGCGTAAAATGTCAAAGTTGAAACGGTGCAATTAAAACGATGTTCAAGCGTTAGCTCGCGTGTGACCTTTTCTTTTCCTTTTTTCGGGGAAGGGTGCTTCTCCGTTCGTGCTCGCCGAGCTATTCGTGCTGTTCCACGGCGAAACCTTAGCACGTGACGCTACTTCTTCGGATTAACCCTTTTTCTGCAAATGGTCTTTCTTTCTCTCCTCTACCTTCATTTGCCGCGCAAAATGTGAATTTGATTGCTTCTGTGTTTCGAATTCCTAGTTCTTTAGTTTCTGTACCTTCGTTTGCCAGTTTATCCCTCGGATGGTTGTGCGTTATGTATGAGAGCGATAAACATTGAATCAAAAATCGAATCAGATTTGTATTTACATACAATAATCAATTAAATGCATAAATGAGGTTGTAACTAATATTATTAAGACTGTAGTGATTTAAAGTGTGCAGAACCAAAGTGAAAGGAAGTTGTTTGAATGTGAAAGGAAATAAAATTAGGTGCATTGTGACATAATACTTGGGAATTAAAGACAATTTATTGAAGAGTCCTCGTAGAAAATTCTAAGCGCCAAAATTAGGAAAATAAAATTTTTTATCGGAAAATTTTCTATGTGCCAATGGTAATACTATAGCATAGAAATTGATTTTTAGCATTTACAGTGTTTTCTACGAGGACTTTTCAATTCTATCTTCTTTATAGTTCCATTTCTACCTAATCGACTGTGAATTAGTTTTCCTTCATTATATAAATATGAAGGGGCCTGAATAATTTTCGAAGAATTTCAAATTTTCCATTAAAATCTGCGCGGTTTGCGCGATTATAGAGTGGCGGACCGTTTCCGGTACGGTGAAACTGGGGTACGAACAGTTTTTTGTTCTTATTTACGCTAGTTGGTCCGAGCCCCCTCTAAAGCGTACGCGAGAGCGTCGATTTTTTCGTCGAAAGCTTTAGCTTGCTATTTGTATGAAAGGTGAGGAGAGAAAGAAAGGCAATCAGCCATTAATGGCATGTGTCGTGACGCGCAATTTACATACCTGAGTATGTGTCTGCTCTAGGTCAGACACAATGGCGCTCACTATTTTAGATTCTACATTATTCCACTTTACCTCGTACACGTCGATACCCAGCAGCTGAATAATCTGGTTTTAATCCCGCTAACTGCTCAATCGTTTTAGCGGATTTAAACCGTGCAAGGATGATAATTTGCGTAAATATCGCGTCTACTGACAGAATAATAAATATCCTCCTTCGCAAAGGAATGACTAATTATATTTGTATTATAACTGAACTTTTAAACGATATGTAGTTTATTGTATTATATTTATGTCTGCCGAGAATTTGCTTTTTTTTTTAGATAAGATCCAACCCAAGGTCCCTAATTAAAAGAAACCATTTCCATAATTCCGTGACCTCAAAGAATTGTTCTGTAATGCCTTATGGCCAGACCGAAGCTTCCTAATTAAAGGCAACCACTCCACTAATTCTGTCACTTCAAAGAATTGTCGTGCAACGTCTTAATGTCAGGCCGAAGGTCCCTAATTAAAGGAAACCAGCCCAATAATTCTACCATCTTAAAGAATTCTACTCCTCTGGCTGGAATTCGAGCTCATGATGCATTAATTGCCACTGAGCAGGGAATCCTAATTAAGCTTTGAATTCCTCCGAACCGTAAAGCGACAATACCTTTTAACCATACGAAACTTGGTGTACCTGCTCAGTGTAGCGAAGCAACTTCGTCTGCATCATAAACTTAGTTGCAATTAGAAATTTAAGTAAAGAAGGCGGATTTCTAGTTGCCAATGTTGCCATCGCGACATCATCAGGCAGAAATCATATGTTGTTTATATTAGGTACTATTTAAAAGTTCTTCAGCTGGTAACTATAGAATCTGAGAGCGCAGTTGATAAAAATGACCAAAGAGAAATGAAATAGACGTTGTATGGCTTCATGGCTGTAAATTCGTCACCGACTAGTGTTCATATTGAAAAACGCTTCATTCCTACAATTTACACAAATATTTTTACTTTTATTTTTTTTTTGTTATCTTAAACAACGAGTTTTCACAGAATACTTGCCAGGGTAGCTGATTATTATTGTCTAAACTGGTTTAAACCTTGTTTTTATTATTCTCAGGTTTAGCATTATCTCTTATGATTAATTTGACTTTAGTTTATTATTAACATTTGTATGATCGTTCGTTGTTGTCCCTATTTTAGTTTCAAGCTTAAGCTGCCCAACAGTCTCACCACTGCAGGCTCGCCTTTACTCTTATTGACTATGCTAGTTGTGAATACTAAGGTTTCTTCTTTTTTGTGTAATAAAGACGATTAATAATAATAATATATCGTTATTTCGAGGCTACTATTCTTTTTAAAGGATTATTCTACGCCAAACCGATCGAAGAATACACACTTGTTTAAACCCTCCCTGGAACTATATTCATGGTTAAATTGTGAAGACCAAAAACCAGGTAAAAATTGCACACTGCGACTACCTGTATTTTATAAACAAATTCGAAAGCAGCAAAATGATGACTTAACGCCCTCCCCTATTTTCGTGCGGACTACATCATATTTCAGTTTCATGAAAATCGCAGTCACGGTATGAAAAGGGCGATCAATTTGGCCTGGAGTGACACTACCCTAACTTCAATACTACCCAAACGATTTTTCGACAGCGCGATAAATAATGCCGACCCTCAATCCTTCCCACGAGCAAGGTGTAATCGCCTTTCAAGGCCTCCAGCGATACTCGGGCGTTGGTGGTAAAGTTTGTCGTGGCAAACAGGCATCCGCAATTAAAGGCGATCAGATCGATGATTTACCGTGGCCGGTCGGGTAAACTAATTAGAAAGTTCATCGATTTTTCATCGTTCAACCGAATCGCCGTTCCCTATGCCGAAGGATTTATCCTCGTCTCGGTCTTTGTTCGGCCGCGGGCGTGAAAAATGATTTCGAAAATGTCCAATAACACGCCGCGGTAACAGTTGCATCCGGTCCGACTTTCCATTCAGAAGTTTCGCGACTCCGCGACAAGAGGGCCCCTCCGGCGTGGCGCGGGTCAGGTGACATTTTTCACGGGTAATGATTTATTCGCCGCTGGCAGGGCTGACAGTACGCGTGGCGTTTAAACACGCCTGGCACGCGTGTGTGGGGGGCGGACGCGTGGGTGCGTGCGGAGCACGTGACGCGAGTTGCCATTCACGCCCAGCCCTCGTGTCAGAGTGCATTTACAAGCGTTGCACTCATCGCAGGAAGTTCTTGAATTGTAGATGCACACCTTGGAAATTGATTTCCCGTGTCGCACCGCGTCACCAGCTATTTTTGCGCGCGTTCAATTATCTCCTCGTACGCGCGCTCGCCGCTCAATGCAAACACACTGGCGAGGCAGCCGTAATGAACTGACAAATGTGACATTGCGACCGCCGGACAGCTTCGTCGCCTTTTTCTGCTGGCAATTTCGTGGCATTTATAATTATTCCACAAGTTACCCGAGAGCTGACATTGCTTTCCATATTTGTTTCCTTAGCTTGCGCTATGTTTATAGAACTAGGTAAAATTTCTTTGCAATATTTCGCTGGAAATTTGTTAATAGAATAATACTTGCGCGGTATCGAGTCCCCAAGAGCTCGAATAAGAAAATGCCACAATTATTGCAGCTGAAAGTTTTTTGGATTATTTGTCAAAAGTTTTTGGCCCAGCTGGATGACGATTATTGTATTTGGTCGTGAGAAACTTTTAGAGACACGACAGGTCCTTCTGAGAAGGGTCTTGAGGATTCTCTTCGAGGGTCTCGTAAATCCAACTAATATTTAAACATTCTCAAGCGATAATGGGCTTCTATTACACCATGCTGTAAATACAGATTCCTAAGTCTATGGTAGGAAAAGTAATCTTGTTATCACGACAATTCCAAATAATTATATTAGAAACACGCATACTAGAAATATTCATCTAATTTCAAAGCGCTATTGCTATTTGGATTAAGATGTGGGTAGAGGAAGTGGTATAAATATAGGTTAGGGTCTAAATATGGGCTAGTTAAAGTATTGGGTTATAGTTAGACTTGTGCAGAATTACAATTGAATTACCCCATGAATTATAATTACGATATGATTCAATTACATTGTAATTCGTAATTCAGTTCTCGTATTCAATTAAATTACATAGCAATTCGTAATTGCTATTGAAGTACGATTGTAAAATAATTCAATTTGAATTACGAATTAAGAGGTAACCAAATTGAGAGTTAACAGGAGTTGAGACACTTCAGATTGAGTCAGATATTAACGGGAACAGGGATACGTCGCGTCATATAGACGTGAAAGATAAATATAATCATTTCTCTCACTTCAGAGTTCTGAGCTGTAATTCAATTACATTGTATTCCAATTACATAGCAAATCAATTACACGCATGCTTACAGTAATTAGGAACTGAATTAATTGAAAAGTTTGAATTATGTAATTGGAATACAATGTAATTAAATTACAGTGTAATTCCATTAGCACAACTGTGATCATAGTGGGTTTTTCACTCATTCAGAAAAGGTGTAAAAGTACGATTGAGAAATAAAAGCAGCTGTTGGAAACAGATAATGGCTTGCATTTGTTTGGCTAACGAAGATTTCCACTGTTATTTTAAATATAGAATTTGAAATATTCGTTACTTTTGTTTACCTTATTTCAACTCCATATCATAAAGTAAACAATTTTAACATTCCTATAGATTCAAGTGTCGTATCAAAAAAATCTCCAAAATTTGTGGCAAAAATCCTGAAATAAAAGTGCTATCCCATATTTAGACCACTTCCGCTATTCGTCTGAAAGTCTCAGAAAATTTTCCGTCATTGCACGTGATTAATTGCACACTATACAGATATCACAGAATACACGTTTTATATGGAACGCAATGAAATAGTGTCTAAGGATGTAGACACATGCAACGAAATTAAGCAAACAACTTTGTACAGTTCTGGTTTGGTAACATTACATTTCGTGCATAGCACTTCGTGCCTTGGGAATGGAGAGGTCCAAAGTGGAACTTATTGTATAATGTAAATATGTTTCGATGTTTATACACCCACGTGGATGAACGCCTAGGAAGCGTTTAACAATTTTAGCTGCATGTCGACCAAAGCTGTGTCAATTCACTTTGATATCTTATATGCGTCGCCACCACCGTGTGATGTGCATCAAGCGAATGCAACTGTTCCCGCACGGTGCAACGAAGATAAATGGTGCTTGTAAACCAACAGCATCAAAGCGTGTTTTTGGTGTTCAATCGCTTAACCAGTCGCAGTTGGAGCAGTGAAATATAAGGTTAATCATTTCCCCGAGCGCTTTGATACTTTAATTAGAACGCGCAGATGTCGACTGCTTAATCCTCGTCAAAATTCAGAATTTCCATCCTGGATGAGCCATGACTGCTAATTAGTATTCACGGTTTATAAATCCGAGCGATTCTGTTCTGATCTTTTGTCGTTGCTGGGAGCTACGTTTCGATCCCCCTTCCGTGCAAGATGAAAAGTGATTGTCATTCGCGAGGAACGGTTTAAAGCTCTTTCAATGAAATACCTACTGAGGTTGAGATTTTTTATTCGAAATGTACAAAGCTATTCCACCTTTCGTTCAAATGAAAATTAAAAACGTGCTTCCGCGTTGTGAAATACCTTGCTGGAAGTTTACATTACTGGCCCTTTTGTGGGCTTTCTTCACACCTCCTCTTTACACTCTCCGTGTAATTGCTGAACGGAATTTCTGCTTTCTTTCATATCAGTTCCTAGAATCGTTGTTACAAATTATTGTAAAATGGATGGAGGTAGAGGTTTCGTTCCTCTTCTGTGTATTGACATAAATTTTAGTAATTAATATGTAGTCGAATAAAATTAATGGTAACTTTTAATAATATTTTTATTTGAGTTCACATGCCTGGACAAGCGACACGTTTTCACGATATAACTCGTCTCACAAATGTACAGTGGAATTGAATCCATGTTACTGTAATATTTCATTAAATTTTGTACGTTCTTCTATGATTATCGTCGCTGAACCATTTTCGATGAATATTTCCTCAATTTCATCCGCTGGTTGATCATTGGTCACCGTAATTTCTGGTTGCAATTTGTCAGCTGGAATATCACATTTGAATTCTATAATATTTAAAATTCATCTTAGCTTTCCCTTTTCAAAACCCAATTACAAACAACTGCCCAGAAACTTTTCCTATTAATGCTATTCGTTCCCTTAAATCTTTTGACAGCTTTCATTAAATCAGCTGTGCATTGTCCTCTACAATCACAAACAAATATCTACTTCTTTTACTTTTCAAAAAAAAAAAAGGAACATAATGTCTATAAAAATTCGCAGGCCAAGAAATGACTTTAAGGGGGGAATCATATTTTTGAGGCCAAAAACATAACAAAATTTGGGATTTTTTTTACTTTTGGACAAATTTTCTTCTGTAACAAAAGAAGTATATAACTTATTGGTATTTAGGTTACTCAAACTGAACCTAGTATGCATAACTTTTATATTTATTATTAAAAATGAATAAAAAAGCTGCAAGTTTCAAGACACATAAATAAATGCTCCAAACTTCAGATGAATCGAATCGCTAGTTCCTTCAAAAAGAATTCCCAACTTTTGCTATGTTTTTAGCCCCAAAAATAGGATTCCCCTTAAGCGACCGCTTAACTAAATCACTAAAATATACCGCAAATACTCATAAAATTTCATTCGCATTCCTTTCACGCGTCATTTTAGGCCAATACACAACGTCGATAGCGTAGATTTTACAACTACATCCTAGCGCCAAACAAAAATGTATGAATAACGCAGGAATCGCAAAACGTCTGTACAAGCAACATGACGCAATCTGTGCACGAAAGCTCGGCGATCCAACGATAAGGCGTGAGCGTTGAAGGTGCTCCCGCGATCAAATTCTCGCATAGATCAGCGTCGGGGTGCATGCAGATCGAATATGTGTCAATGTGTCGAGGGGATCGGCTCTGTATGCATCCCCCAAACGTTTGTAAGAGCGTGCATTTACGATCATTGCACGTGTTGCAACGCGGAAGTACCGAGTGCCGGAGGTATACGTTTCCTTCGGCAATCCGAACGGCTCCTACACCGGAGAAGAAGTCATAAACCCCGACCTGTGTACCGCGTCTGGCTCCCGACGCCCGATAAATAAACCTGCCAGAGTAGCGTAAATTTCGGTGCACGCTAAGTTATAGGGGTGCAACGAGTGTATCGTTCGAACTTAAAAGTCAGTCGGAAGCTGTACCCTGCCAGGTACATCCTTACACGAAACGTTACACGTTTGAACACCCTGCCGCGCCCAGGGAAACTTCACCCCTTAATCAGTTCTATCAGCGACACTATTAATTAACGTGTTAACGCGTCGAGTGTGAGACGCACTTGGCGTAATCTATAAATAACTCAACGCTTCCTGAAATGTTTCTTCGTATTTGAAACTTTCCATCCACACTGTGTAACCCGTATTCTACGACCCCTGCAAAGTTGTAGTCTCAGAAGTATTGAAAAAAGGTTTCTAAATCTTAATCTATTTTGTAGGGGTGTGCGAGTAATCGAGTTATTCGAGTAGATACTTGAATTTCGAGTCGAATCATTGATCGGGCGGTCGAGCCGAGGCGAGCGTTTGTATTTTCCGAGCTGCTTGAAATCGTCGAACTGTTCGAAAAGATGCAGGCTACTTGAAAAACTCAAACGGCTTGGATATTCGAGCCCTCGTAACACTTCGAGTTACTTCGAGATATATTTACTGCTCGAAAATTTTCGAATTACTCGAATTACTTCGAGTTACTAACTTAGTCTTATACAGTTCGGTTAGTATTTGATATTAATAAATGTTCGAATAACTTGAGTAATTCGAATATTTACATTAATTTTTTCCTATTTTGGCACCGACTAAAAAAAATTATTTTATTTTTTTAGCGCCCCTTTGAAGTCGGTTTTTACTTTTTTTTTGTCTAACAGTTCGGCAATTTCAAGCAGCTCAAAAATTCAAACGCTCGATTCGACTCGAGCAATTGAACCGAGTTCAGCTCAGTTAGTTAATTCCGGATACTCGCACACCTCTACTATTTTGTCATTCTCAGTTCTATTTTTGAAATTCTAGAAGTCTATATCGTTTTCTATATTTTTCGCGGATTCCAAGCAACGTAATTTTAATACAAAGTACCAGGTGGTAGTTCACGTGAATATCCACGGGATTGTTTGACGTTTTTCCATATGTTTCGAAGTTTAGTATTGCATTTAATATTTTGTATTATTTTTACTAGCAGGGATATTGTTTAGAAGTTTTTAAATATCTAATAGTATATTATTGTAGTTCTACATTATTCAATGTTTATCTTGCTTTTCCTCTACCGAAGAACAGCTAAACTCATAAGTGTCTGGGAACTCTCGCGCGTCACTGCAGCCAGCAATTAAAGGTAAAGTCATTATGCGTCGGTGATGCCTTCGCTTAATTTACGGGAGAACAAGGACCGGACGAGTGTCCGAAGTTACGTTGTTTGGCACTATCGACAAGGGATTCGACCTTTTGAGAGTGTACTCCAACTATCGCACTCACGAGAACGGGTCGGGCAATTAGGTTCATAAGGTTGCGCCTGGGAGTATCGGATAACTTCGAAAACCACCCACGTCATGCTTCGGATATTGGACTTTCTATTCTAGAAGTGTGTTTGACGACGGGCATATCCACAAGTACTCTTAAATCGATATTATAAGTTATTCATAATATCGATGGAACGTTGTTGGTAAAAACTATACACGTTTGGCTTGATTTCCCAGAAAAACAAACGGAAAAAAGGCACTGTTCATTAAACAGGGCGACGCGTAATGCAATATAAAGGGGATGATTTCTATTGCAAAATAGATAAAAAATTTGGAATGAAATGTTTTCATATATCGATTCATTTTTTTTTAAAAATAACATCGATTCTGGAAGATATAGACCATACAGTGAATTATTATTTCCGCAATAAAGGGAATGATATCTTATGTAAAAATAAATCGAGAGTGTAAAATAAAATGGTTTCCTTGAAGGCTTCGTTTTCAAGAAAATGGGTTTAGAAAATGGAACCGATTCTTAGTCCAACGCTCGTGTACATGACGAGTTTTCACAATCGATTTTCATGGAAACGAAGCTTTGTATCGAGGAGTTTTATTCGATACTTTCAATCTTTTTTCATAGAAAGTACCACCTCCGCCCCTCGGATTTTATAAGCAGCACGATGAACTCCTGAACAATAGTGTATTATTCAAACCAAAGCGTGACTGGTTGCAAGGAGACCTAAGTGGAAATAGCCAGAAATGGTCAGACGCACGAGTCAAGTCGCACTGACTTTCATATCTATCCACTGAAACTTCGAAATTGATATTTTCACTGTTTTTGTACGAAGAAGTGAACAATAGGTTCGCCTTTCTTTTCTTTTACCACACACTGTCAGATATTCTGCACAGTTGCATAAAAAGATTCTGTAGTCTTCCAATTTTCAATTTCTTTCCTCTTTCTCATTTATCCCACTCTGTCTTTTTTCTTAACGCGCGTCCGTTTTTCTACCTGATTTGTAATTAATTATACGAAAGGGTCGTCTAACTCATCTACTGTAATTAAATTAAAAAAATTATTCATGCCGATTACGTTTTTAAAAAGAGAAAGTAATTTTTCTGTTGTTATAACTGTGCCTCGATCAAATAATAAGTGATCATTTTTGTAAACGCATATATCATGAACAGGTAGGTATGTACATACGATTTTGCATTGCTGGACGACCAGTTGTGCGAAACGAGCAGCAAACAATTGCGCGGGAACAAAGCGCGGCATTGTTTGTTGTATTCGATATTTTCTATTGTATTTGATCCGTTAAAGTGTTTCAGAATTGAAAAAAAACATCGGACAAATATCGACCGCGCGAATCTTGAAGTTGATACTTTGACTTATATAAAATATGGAATTTTTTACATGTAACAACTGCAACGTACATAAGTTTAGCTAAAGAATGAAGGAAGTAAAACGGTGATTGAAAATGTCTAATGTGAATCACAAACTTATAAAGAATGATCCAAACAAATTTATATTAATTAATAATTGATCTCCTTTCAGTATTTTACGAATAGGGCGGAGTGCCTTTGCATAATTTAAAAAAAAATAACAATTCAATAGCAGCAGCATATATTTCTAAAATTGTATGAGTTTATAACTAAAGTGAAATGAATTAAAATCCCTATAACGAAATGCAACATATACTTCCCTAAAAGAAGTATCCTTTTGTATGGAATGAAGGATACAATTCGTCCCTGATTACAGAATAAACTTTTGAAAAAGATTTCCTTTAGGAAATTGTTGCTTTGATTGCACAGTTCACGGACGAAACTTTTATCTCAGAAAAATAGCTGATTCCAAAAGTAAACTTGGGTGCTCCATCTCATTTGAATTTTTTATTCTTCGATGAGACATATTTGTAACCATGAAATGCAAACAAAACTTATGGATACTTCCCCGTGTCTTTGGAACCGTCTCCCATTGGACCCCCACCGTTTGTCTTTTAAATTTTCAGAGACGAACTCGACGAATCTAAAAAAAAAAAAAAATAGGGAAGAAAGAATGAATGCTCCCGAGCGAATGAAAAGAGATTTAACTAAATCGTAATGAAAAGCGACGGTGGAAAGGAAATTAAAACCTCCCCTTTGGCCTGTCCTAATCCACGGAGCAGCTAACCCAACGGGTTCAATAAAGCTTCCGTGATTTCCGGCGGTTAGACATTATAACTGAGTAACAGTCAGCCGTGGAACGTGTTATTACGAAAACGGCTGTTTGCAAATGGCTGGCTGGCAAAAGTGAACGGCGCAAGGGGGGTAAAAAAAAAGGGGCGATGGCGTGAACATTCGCCCTGCGAGAAAGAAAGCATTAACTTGAGTAATAAGATGGTTCGAGCTCTCAGGACGTGGACGTTTCTAGGTGCATTAATTTGAAACGCGGCTTATGAAGACTGATTTCTACGAACAAACAAAATTGGATACGCTTGAGAAGTACTTCGCACGAACTTTCAGTTAGCTCTGACACGAAGGACGCAATAAAAACGATGGGGGAATTTCAATTTCACTATAACTACAGAAATGTACTGTTTTGTAGAATTGTATTAGTTTTAGTTTTAGGTACTTAATGCTTGAGGGTTAGTAACAGTATTGCTACTGCAGCCTCGTCTTTACTGTAGTACTACTTAGTTATTTACTTTTATTATTACTCATTTATATTTATTATATCATTTATTTTCTGTAAGTAACAAAGACGTAAGAATAATAATAATAATAATGCATACACGTTGAAGAAGAATAAATGTAAACTAGTGGAAGGAAGATGCGCTTATTTAAAATCGTTAAGACACTATGTTACATTTTCAGGTGACAAAAGATTACGAAACATTAGGAATGAAAATCGTGTACGCGAAGTCCAACAAGCATTACTCAAAATTTACGATTTTTTGAGAGAGAACTGTGACACATGTGGTAACAAATATTTTTGGAATTAATTTATACATATTTTAAGATGATAACAAAATTTGTTTGTGATAAAAACAAAATAACTAATTGACGGATTTCAAAAATCGTTTGAGTATTCTTTTCGTAAATGAACTTGCTATCATATTACCAGCATTTATTACCAATAAATTACCGATTTCGTAATACAATAACCATACTTATATATTTTAAGAAAAACCTTTGATTTTTCATTTCAGATGAGCCTATATTGAAATATCATGTTATAGTTATTTATTCAAGATTACGTCGGAGAAAAAAAACAATAAAATATTTTTTTTATCCTCTCAAAATATGTATAAATACCAAAAATACTTTTTGCTCTATGTGTTCAGTTCTCTTCATAAAATATCCTACATTTTGAAGGGATTACACGAGAATGCACCATTAATACTCTGGTAGAAAATCGAAACGAAATTATTTCATGACTCCCTAAGAAGCATTTTATCGTTTGGAGAGCCCTGATATTTAATGGCAGCGAATAAAGCGAACGTGTAACCCGAATCGGTCGATAGAGAACGTAGCTCCGTAGGTCGCGTTCCAAGCAGCGTTGAAGTAACAGTTGCCTTAACAATGGTATTTGAGGCGGTTTTAAAGGGAAACCGACTATTCGATCGTCTATACAATTACGTATGTGTCTGCACGAGTTACACAACTACGCGAAACCAGCCAAATTATCCACGGACACGCACGTACCACTCTAGCGGCCCACGGTTGCTCTTATCGTCCCACGAAGCAATGCGATAAAGACACGTACGTTGTTTCGATTTCACGTTTCATTCTTTCCAGCGCGATAAACTTAATAAACGATTCTTCGGGCGACTGAAACCCTCGTCCCTCTATTCCTACCAGCTATCTAATAATTACTTAGTTCCTTAGGCGAGTGCGCGACGTAAATAGACCATTCTCGCTCTTTCCACACGCGCAAAGTAGTCCTTTCTGTCGACTGTACAGCCACTTTTTCACGTACACAACGCACGGGCGCAAAAGTACGTTTACGTAATGCTGTGTTCCCAACGCGTCTCCGAAGAATCTGAAAAGGGTGGCCTTTCAAAGGTAATGCTCACCTAAGAGGTGTCTTAAGTGTTTTCTGCGAAGCGCGCTCCAAAGGTGGGAACGTGGCCTAAAGACGTTCCCCCGGTACACTGTGTCTTTGAAAGGCAATCCTTTCTAACTGCTTCGAGCGTGATCTGCGCCGCGCATTCCGCGCGTGGGTGACTTAAGCTCGTAATGAAACCGTGCGAACGGAGCTTAGGATTAAGTGCGCATTCGTTTGAAGGTAAAGTGGTTGGTTTTATGAAGCTTCGCGGTGGAATGACCTCATGGACTGGGAGGGAAAATTGCAGTGAATTTCTACGGGGGATTGCCAGTGAATCGAGGTGTTTTGTTGGCGTACGAAATTGTAGACGCTGCTTCGTATTGGGGAATGAACACGGAGTGACATTAATTGTCCATTAGAAATGTGACCCCAGTGTTTAGTGGTAGGATCGCTTCGTGTCTCCGTCATTGGCAAAATCATTAAAATCTACTGTGGTCAATCTGGTCTTCGTTTGAAAGTGTACCGAAACAAATAATTGTTTCATTTTTTAATTTAAAGACGTGTATCGTGTATTATGTATTCAACTTTCATTAGTTAGAACGTGTAGTTGAGAAATGAACAATTAAAATGAAATCTTCTAGAAATAAATCAAGGTAAAGTGAAGAATTAATGAGTGTACATAATTTTTTAAAAAAGGCTTGTCGAGCATGAAAGATCATGCAAGTTCATTTACAATTATATTTCACTCCAATTTGATTTCAGTTTATAATTTAAGAGTATACATTTGTGTATAAGTAATTGGATTTTCTTAAAAGATGTTCTGTAAGAATGTAACTATAGTTAAATAGTAGTAATTACGAATTGCAAACTTTACCAGACAAACTAACTAACTATAATGTACAATACAGCATTGGCTATATAAACCACACCTGGTTTAAATCAATAAATGTATAAATAAATATAAGTAATTCGTATGAATCCCTAATGTACCTACTTGTGCTTTAGAAATTGCTATACAAGGTGTTTCGAAGGTAGGAAACAAGTTTAAGTACATAGGATATATTCTTCAGAATTCATTTTCAATACATGATTGGTTAAATTCACAAATAGGCACATTCACAATACAAAAAACACTAACAGATACACGTTTACAATGTAAAATTTGCATGCGGTACAACGTTAACAGCAGGTGTTCCAATAGACTATGGCGATTCACAATCCCCATTTTCACTAACATACAGATCCAGACACCGCTTCACGCATCAAGAAATATTCTTCGAGGCATGTCATCTCGCTCCCGATACCAACATAATACTCTGTTCGAAGCAGAGGACAACTTTGGATGGACATTACTTCCTGTCTCGAAATTCAGAATACACAAAGAGTTTAAATAGTTAAGGGAGGTGGGAGAACCGATCAGTGGCAGGAGTTCAGGTACAAAGTTTGGGTCGCTTGTGTGTAAGGTTTATGATGGATTAAGGTCAGAACGGTGTCATAGGATTTGTACAGCTGATAAATTTATACGAATCAATTTTCATTCAAATAAATTCGAATAAGATTTGCGAATAAAACGAAGTTATTCGAGTAAAAAATAAATTTTTATTAGAATATAAATTTATTCAAGTAAAAAATTATTCGAGAATAACGAATACAAATTTATTCCTTATTCTCGAATAACTTTATTTTATTCGAAATTTTTATTCGAAGATTATTGTTGAAGATTATTCGAATAAAAATTTATTCAAATAATGTTCAACTCTGCGTGATACTACGCACGGATCAATTTGTATTCCTCCATTAGTCTTACTACTGAATCGATGCCACTTAATAAATTAGCAATTATTAGACGCTATTTGTTTCACGTTAACAGTCGACGATGCGGAACACCACATCAGGGCAGAAAACTGCGGTTGGTATCGTAATTGAGAAGAGAAGTGGAACCATTAACTATGTGGTTAATATACAATGACTGTATACGCTACATTTATGCTCTTCCGTACCGCGTATATAATTCAGACACCGCACGCACGTTCGGTTAAACTATAAATAATTGTTCGTGCCAAATGCATCGTGATTTAAGACTACCTGTCGCCGCGCACGCTCAGACGCCCCGAATTAGTTTCAATAAAACGTTATCGCGGCGGTTGATCGTTTTTATATCAATTCGAGAACGACTTACCGGAGCAGTTGCTCGTAGCACGATAAGTCTTCGTGGCCGCGATTATGCAGCCTGAACAGTGGATACGTGTGTTCTGCTCAATAGCTCGTGAGAGTTGGATAGATTACACAGTGGGAGCCAAGATTCCATCTACTGCTTAAAGTGCATGCATGTAGATGCGACGAGATCTATCCCCTTGCACCAGGAAATGAATTCCATCGCTTAGCCAATCTCGGCTAAACTTACTCCAAACTGTTCTTGTTTAACCTAACGGGCGACTGGAGGTAAACGTGTATATACGGGGTGTTGAAAAAAGAATACAGCGTCTTAGAGAGCGCGGGGAATTTATCGGAGCATAAGAGATTACTGTGTCAACGGTTTTAAAATCACTGTGCTGAACTTTATGGTCTACCGAATGTGAACTACTGAAGCGACAATCTCGTAGAACAAGAGATTCACTTTGAAATAACCCTCCTCTACCTTCGTGGATACTTCTTTCGCCCGATTTCTTTACCACCGGTACCAAATACAGTTTGTTTAAAGTTCAATAATATTCAGCCAATGAAAAACTATTCTTAGTTCCATAGCTATATTTTGATACTTTAATCAGAGAGGTTGAAGAATATTCAGGAGTTTTAGGGAAAGGAAAATTAAATATTGATTCATATTTCTGAACAATTTTCATTAACCAATGTTATTGAAGATAGCGTCGTATATATATTTAAATATACATTGAGAACATCGTATATTCAATATATCAATCACGAGGTCATTCGAGCCAAGTTGAAGTAAAGAATTGTATAAAACGATAACGACTATTAATTCCACAACTTTGTAAGAATAAATCTAGAATCTCTGCGATCTCCCATAAAATTTTTCATATTAACTAAATAACTTTTTTTTACTTTTGAAATAGCATGTGATAAAAATGCAACGCGATAATGGCATTATTAAACAATTTATGAGACAGTGAATATATACACAAACATGAAAATAAAGCATCGTGGACAGAAGGATGCAAATTTTATTTTCTGTGCTGTATTTTGACTTCCGCGTTTGCAACGAGGCGCGGGTGCATGCAGAAAGAGTTAGGTAGATACTGGCGAAAAGGTAGTATGTAAACGTACGAACATCAGCAAGCATATATAAAAGTTGAAATTAAAAGTAAAATTTATTTTCACGTTATACACCTGGCAAATTAAAAGTGTTTGTGCGATTGTCCTTCACGTTCCATTACTGTCCGGTGCGTGAAATTTATATTACATGTTTGATTGTAACCGAAGAAGTTATTTACATTTTCCTTCTCGTTGAGAATAATGTACCTTATCCATAATCCCTTTCTTTATCACCACAAAGTCGCTCTATTGCTATAGACAATATTGTGCATTCATCGCGCAAACGTCTTTATTTTAGCCCCGGCGTTTCGATTACACAAAGGCAGGGAAAACTTGTCGAGTAAAGCAATTCCATACGAAACTTCCTTATAAATCCAATACATAGCGGATATCTCGATATTTTCCTTTGTCTGCCGCCAGCCCCGCTAGAAAGAGGCTACGAATGCCACGTCGCGTACACGGGCGCATCACTCGAGTGATATGTATGCGGGCGGAACAAGATTCCCTTGGTCACGTTACGGAGGTGTGAAATTTCCTTGCACTATGTCACCGATGTCAGGAGCAAATACGTATGAAGCACGCCTATGAAACCATCGCGGAGTAATGGTAACCTCTCGAGCTGAGGACACCATAGATAATTTTCTGCGTACAACAGGGTTTGTGTTGTCAGAAGAAGAGACAGGGATAGTTTTTAACGGCTTATTTGCGGGTTTGAGGATTCAAAAAATCATGTTTTTTGTATATATAAATCAACGGTACAATAGCTTAAAAATATGCAGTTAGAATTTCGTAACGAAATTCGAAATATTTTCGAAGTTATATCGCTGAGAAGCAAAGCAGGTCTACGCTCGGTATTCAGGGGAAATCTGCTCGAAAATCTTTCTCGAAACACTGTTTCTGAAAATGACGTTCACGATTAAAAGAAAACTTGCGTAACATTTTCCCGCGGTGATTTTGTATGACTTCAACCTAGTGGACCTCCACAAATTCTTAATACTAATCAATTTTATTGTTTGTAATTGAAGAAAGTAGGTATTAAAATTAGGTAAAAGTCGAAACTTTTTATACAAACACATGCCAGTTTGGGTTTTTCACTTTCTTTGAAATATTTTTATGGGGGGGGGGGGGGCAGTAGAATTTAGCCTAAACTTTAAAAAAAATTGTTTTTCGATTTCTCTATAAAAAAATATCATTTTTTTATGACCCCATAAAAATGGGAAATTATAGTGTAAACATCGAGTAATTAAATTGTAAGAAAATTCATCAAAATATCTTGTATAGTTATTAAGAAAAAAATTTACAAATTAAAGCTCAATTCTCAATTACAACAGGCAAATTTCTGTATAATTACAGGTTGCATAACTTGAAGGGTCATTTTTTGGAGCAGCCACAAATGTACTCTGAGAGAAAATAAATACCTTAACCTCAAGTTTCTTTATTTTCGGTATGTTACAAACCGAATTCCACTACAGAATTGTGGTTCTCACTGCACTTTTCCATCCCTCAGATATCGTACACTCAGCCACTCAGCTCTTTGCGTCCCAAAACCCCACATGCACTCCACGAATGCATCCACGATCTAACTCAATATCTAAACATTTTATTTTTGACACCTGATTGTCCACACTGCAAGTACCTATCTGTCATGATCGAACGAGTTCAACGTAAATTCCTTCGTTTTATGTCATATAAATTAAAAGATCCTATGCCACTGGGTTATCATACTTATCAGCGAATACTAGCTAAATTGGGGCTGATGACGCTAGAAAAACGTAGGATTATTTCTGATCTGCTTTTTATATATAAACTGCTTAGTGATAATACAGACTGTTTCGGTATTCTTGAACATATTATATTTGATGCACCTATTAAAAATATAAGACGAACATCCCTGCTCTACTTCGAACCCCATCGTACAGTGCTGGGTAAATTCAATACCATTAATACTTTCTGACTGCTCGTTTAACTCGTCTAAACAATCTATCTTTAATATCATTAACTGCAGACTAATGCTATTATTCTGCTTTCGGGCGTCCTCTACACAATGTTACTCATTTTCGCTTCGTTGTGTTCACCTTGTTTTTGTTCTTTCCTCACTTATGTATCAAAGGGCTTCCATTAATAAATTATTATTACTATTATATCTCGATGATCGAAAAGTCAGCGTTGGGCTTTTAGACAATGTCCCCTTTCATTCTCAGTCCATCGAGCAACGATGAATGAAGAGCCTCGTCCCGCCCTTCCATCCGCGTGCGTACAACTGCCCCTGTTTTTCTGCAAGAACGTATGATTTCCCTCGTCCTTCTTGCACGCAGCTGTGTCTTCGCCTCTCCTTTTCGCACGCGTCCGAGGCATGGTCCACTTTTTTCTGGGCCTACTTGTTCGCACCTCTTTTTCCTTGGTCGAAAGAGCACCGATAATAAAACAGACCGCCGTGGCTCGAGTCTCGGCCTCCCCCTGCTTACACGCACGGGCGTTTGACTGCCTTCGTTTTTTCTACTAGGCCGTACGACTTTGCTCATCTTACTTGCACCCATCTTCGACCTCGCCTGTCCCCCTCGCGCGCACCTCAGCTACGGTCCCCCTTTTTTCTAGGCCCACTTGTTCGCTCTTTTTCCTCTTCGAGCGCCGATAAAAAGCATGTTTGCCAGCGGTTCGATCCTCGGGCCATGCCTTTTTCCTTCGTCATGGGTACAACTTCGTTCGTCTTCCTTGCACGCATCTACAGCGTCCGAAATTTTCATAAGTTACCATGTTTGTTGGTAAAATCTTATATCTATCCCTTATGAGATAAATATCTTTCAAGAGGTTGTACCTAGTCAGGCGGCCGAAAAGAGGCGAATGTTTATAAATTTTTTTTGATAAACCGGAAGTATATATTTTTACAGAACTTACTGCACTTAAAAGAGCAACATCTGTAGAACATTTGGTAATTTTATCGTAGAAAAATATTTACGTTTATAATAAAATTCGAAGCGACATCCAAGAAGCTTTTTTAAAAATTTGTTTCTTGCGGTGAGCACTGCCATTCGGAAGCAGATTATCTAAATTCAAAAAACAAAAAAGTTTTCGTTAGTATGTTAATGTATCCCGTGATTAACGAAAAGAAGGTCCGAAATATTAATTTAGAACAAAATGGCGGCTATTTAAAGTTGAAGTCCTGATTTTTTCGTGCAAAAATCAGGAGAAATTTTTTTTAAAAACGCTTCTCGGATGTCGCTACTAATTTTATTATAGACGTAAATATTTTTCTGGAAAAAAGTACCAAATGTTCTATAAGTTTTGCTCTTTTAAGTGCAGAAAGTTCTGTAAAAATATATGCTTCCGCTCTTTAAAAAAAAATTCACAAACAGTCGCCTCTTTTCGACCGCCTGACTAGGTATAACCCCTTAAGAGAAAGAGCATAGAAAGGTCCTTAATGTCTTCGCTCGACGTCCACGAAGACATGTCTAATGCGTGCATGATCGAGGGTCGGAAGGGGAAGAATTTATTGATCGCGATGAGTGCGAAGAAAAGTCGCGGGCAAGTTCGCCGTGGCGCGATTAAATTTGTTTCCCCCGTCGGGAACTTTCGAAACTCCGTGACACCGTGTATTATTTTCGACTTTCAGAGAACTCTGCAGCGCGCAGCGGCCGACTTTTTCTTTATCATCGTCCAAGAAGACTCTAATAAAGGACCTAATAGCAGAAGAATTTCCGCGTTGATAGAAAATTCATGGATCCAGCGGGAAGATTTATGTGGCGCGATCCTCGCGGAATAATCCGGTCCTCCTCAAGGGAGCGCGCCCAGTCATTTGGAAACCATTGATATAGAATAATGTCGCTCTAATTTATTCGGATAAAAGCACGAATCGAGGTAATTAATATCTCCCCGCTATGAAACATCGCGGCGATGTTTGACCACTTGCGACACGATCCAAACTAAGTATTGACTACAGTAATAATTTTTATATCTTCATGGTTAAAAAATAGTAGATTAAAATGAAGAATTAAAAATGAATAATGGAAACTCATTCGATTTTAGATTTCCGAATTCTGACCACGACAGAGTTGCCTAAAATTACTTTTCGTTTCATTTATTAAAGTGTATAAAGCCTTACTTCGCATCAGCTGTTATTATTAATGATTTCCATTGCCAAAAACTAAGAGTAAGTACAATGCCATCCAAATAAAATGAACATTCAATAAGCTACTCTGCGTGCTTGCTAAGTTTTCATGGTAACATAAGATTTCACTTCATTGCGAAGGAGAACATCATTTTGATATTCGAATCAGTGAATGGAATTTTCTACAAACATCACTGACAGTTATCTACACAGCAAGTGAAACCTTTAGACTGTCCCTGCTTCTAGTTTTCCTTATCGAATGTGTCTTTCTATAAAAATTTCCCGGGTCTCCAAAAGCCAATGCGCCTGGACATCGTCGTTAGTATAAAATTATGGCTTGTATACCGATAACTTAATATTTAACCCGGCTTTCGAACTTTATTTCCTAGGAAATACACCCTTAGAAACGGCTTATTCTACACATTCGATAATATTCTCGCACCAAGTTGTTGCCACGATTTTGCTCACTCCCTTTATAATAACAGGCGGGTCGCATAAGCTTCGGTCTGTCTGAGAATCGATGAAAGGTGGACTCATACTACTTGGACCTCGCATATATTCCCGCAAGAGCCATTCACTAGCGACCATAATTTAATATGAATCGAAGGGTCATTCAACCAACGGTAAACAGCCAGAAATCAGAGAGGATGTCGCTGGTGAATTGATGCATTGTGTGATGAAATATCCAATGTAGGAATCTAGGAAAAAAGGGGGACAGAGGGTCGTTCTGAATGCCGGATGGTGAATGCCGGATTCTCGAACATACATATAGACGCGCCATCGTCCTACCAACTCAAGATAGATCGATGATCACCAGCATTTTTGCGTGGTCTATTCTGGCCATAAATTATAGCACAATATGTCTATATCCCCGGAAAGTGGCTTTGAATATTTGCAAATCGTTCGGCGGCGATATCGTGACGAACGACAGGACCAAAGGGCGCAAGAGACAACAAAGACACTTCACACGAATCTTGGCAACTAGATCCAGTTATCCTGAGCTTGTCTAGATGACCGATCATTTATGCCGAAGTTTCTCCTTAATGGATCGGCTCGGTTGGATCCATTATGCAAATTGGGGAAGGATCTAGCGTAAAAGTTAGGTGTTCCGGTTATCTTCCAAAATGATCGTTCTTTGATTCGAACTTCAGGGGATTACTTTAACCTGGCTTCTCTCTGATCACACGAGTCTATGTAATATTTGAAGGATCACATTATGATCGCGACAGGAATGATCTAAAATGAGAACTTGGAATTATATTATTCTGTACAAAAACAACTTGAAGTAGGTACTATTAAGTTAGCTTTAATTGTGCAAGAAAATCATTCCTTGAATTTGGAAGACATGTTTGGTAAGCTTTTCTTATGAAAGCAGTGATTGTAAATTGGAATACACATTATAGTTATAAATTTACTTTTATACTTGCAAGTTGGAAAGTAAAATTGAGTAAGTAGCTCACAGACATAGTTAACAAGCAAGCCAAGTGGCTATAATAAACTATCTATATATAGCGAACCATAGGTATAATGCATAATCAAATGTATTATTTTTCGTTTCTCCAAAATTAAAAGAAAGTTTTTATCAGAAAATGTTCTACGTGCTACGTAAAAATTTGATTTTTGGCACTTACAGTGTTTTCTACAAGGACTCTTAAATTATTGCTTCAGACGAATTTCATGAATCTTTTAGTCCACATTGCTCTTTTTTTTGCCGTTTTAATTACACCAGTCGGATTAAATTAAAACTGAAACATGTCCATGGAAGTTAATAGTCAGCCAGGGTTACTTTCCATTGTGCAAAGATATTGCTGTCCAGAGGAACAGGCAAATTATCGGGGCGAACGCGATTGTACGGGGTCCGGCAAAATCGTGCATCCTGGACCACCGGTCATAATAAATCAACCGTTTTTGCAGGACAATGTATTTGGCGTCGGGCTCAAACCACGAATCCCACTAACACCACCCACTTGGCATCCTGCCATTTTGGCTGGACTGTATATTTCATGAATGACAAAATATGCGATGTTATTGGTACCACTTTTTCGTGATATGAATAACTCACTTTCCTCGGGGACATTTAGACACTGTTCGTTAGCTTCTAATCAACTGTTTTGCCCTCTATTTTGTAGCGAAATGTGTGTATAAACAATTGGATGACTCTGAAATCTCCATGACGTCTTTATCCACGAAAACGTGTTTCTTTAGAAGATATTATTTTCTGAAACATGATTCGGTGCTTCTGAAATACACTTCATACATGTAGTTCCATTTAGTATGGTTTCTTCAAATGATCTAGTTTTAATTAGTATTTAAATGTAAAAATTGAATTTGAAGGAAAGAATGCGGGTCTTTTTATATTGATGGCATTTCTTGAACGAACTATTTTTTAGAATATGTCTTAATAAATATTAAAATGTATTAGCATGTTAGAAAATAAAGTACTGAAGTTTACTTGAGAGTGAAATGAGGAGAACTGAATTTTTATAGCGTACTGAATGTTCTTAACTACTTGATTATCTATTTATAGAGCTTGCATACAACAATTTTGCAAATATATACTGTCCCCGCAGTGTCTTTTTGTGAAAAGGAATTGATCTTCTTAAATAGGGAATTTAAGTTTGGGATAAAGTAGTGGGGACAAGTTACTTTTATTATATCTGTGAATTAGGTACCATTTCAAAAATGTCACAATACTATTCTTTTTAGAGTACACGAAATTAAGAGGACACTGTTGTTTCTACATTATAGAAATTCGTATAAACACAGAGTAGAAGTATTTGATAATTAAACAAACGGCAGAATTGCTTCCCTAAAAGAAAACACCTTCTACTATCCTCTGTTGCCGCAAGGAAATGCCAATCTCTCTTCGTCTGTGTCCAATTCTACCGGTAAATCAGAATAACAATTACATTTCTCCCCACTTTTCATAAACCCGGAGACTTGTATTCCTGTAACAAATTCGATTAACTGTCCATTTTTCAATCTATCTGATCGATTTACTATTGGAAGTATATAGCGCGATTGTCGATTCCATCAAAGTAAAATGAAAACACCTCGGTCTTGTAACCAGACAGCTCTCCACCAAACAAATAATTTTAAAATCCAGACACTCCTGACGATTCAATACAGCGTCTCAAACTCCTCTCGTACAAATCACAGAAGATCAAGTTCTTATGAATTGCAACAATTCCTCACAGCGACTTGATCTCGAAGATCAATCATAAAAACAAACAAAGGTAAAGAAATTATGAAAAGCAGAGAAAATTCGACACTTCCTCATTCAGGATAACCATCATTCTTGACCTTCGGGGTCCACCAAGTATTTATAAATTTTCAAGATTCGAATACTAAGAAATTGATTTGAAGCAGGAAGTATTAAAAAATTTTAAATCTCGAATATCTACTAATGAAAGCGATTCGAAACGGAACAACATTCCGATTGTCGCCGCTAGGTTTATCCTGAATACCATTCGATTTGACAAGCGCTGCGACTGGCGACAATAGGGAGAGCGATTAGCGGCGTTAAATGTTTACCAGGCCTTTTTTTCCATCCCGGTGCGTGAGTTTCCGCGTCACCTATTTTCCATGGGAAACGCGTTTACACCCGGATGGAGAACAGGCTGGAACGTGAGTATGCGGCCAGCTAAACAACGTGTTTACAAGCAACTGACATCGCTAACCTCTTCCTGGCGTGTTAGCCCTGATTGGGATACGTTGCTCTGCGGGCCAGAGTTACAATGTTCCCTGCGACTAACTGCGCTGATAATTGCTTTTTGCGCGGATATTCGTAGATCGAATGGCTTGCTCGCTCGCCGTTACTTGATTGCGAAATTTAACAGGTCCGCGGAGAACGCCGAGTCGAACCAAATCTGCCACTGAGGGCGTTATTTTCAGGAGCACCAAGCTGCGAATGCTTTTAGATATATTGACTTTCATATACGCATCAGGATTTCCTTTCAGGAGCTGGCTCTCCGTCCAAGGCAATTGATTTAACGGAATTCCGTGGCTAAAAATTGGGAACAGACGTGGGGAAAGAAATAGTTTTGTCACGATTTGTTGCATGCCTCGAGATTATCTCGCGATTACAATGAATAGTAGGAAAAAGATTTCAAAGGTCTCGAAAATTCGTACACCGTACTTTAGCTCTTTGGAAGGTAGTGGTTTTTAATCAGGAGAGTAAATGTAATATTTAAGAGCCTGGCAGGAGTATTGCAGCGTAGAGAATGCCAAATAAGGAAGCAAGTTGTAAATGTTTGGACTTTTGCATTTTTATCTTTAAATTCTTGTACATTAATTATATTTTAATCCTGTGAACGCAACCCCTATCTATCGTACCATAATTACAAACTCACCTTACAATGGGTAACAAAGGATATTATCTTTTCCCTTCTAGTGGCGTGCTTCTATTCATGCATAGTCTCACTGCGCCTTTCATTTGTCAAACGCAAGAGAAGTTATTTATGCGGAGTAGCATCCTCGCAAACATAAAGCGTAATTTAACGATGCGTAAGAAATATATAGAGCGCAGGCAGGTTATCCTCGCGATTCGAATAATCGCAGGTCCCTTTGAATCTCGTTGCGCGTCTGAACGAGTTTCTAGCTTGAGCTCCGAGGATTTCCACGTCGTTCCGTAACTCCTGGAAATCCCTACGCAGTGAAAGTCTAAAGGCACGCCAGCAGAACCGCGCGTCGAAGCCTCTGTCCTTCCAAATTAAATTATCTTTCCTAGTTTTTGCTGTTCGCAAGGAATAATCAGGAATGGTCGAGCGCGGGAGGTATTTACGCTGGGGAAGCAATAAACGATGCTGGAATTCCTTCGGGTGAAATTACTTTAATTGCGCCAATTAATGCGCAATTTATTTCGCAACGACAATAAAACGCGAAAAAGGTCTGCGCAGCGATCGACGTTTATGCTTGCCACGTTCGCTGCTTTTCAGAGGCGCGGCCAGGCTACAGCCACTGTTATCAATAAGCTGAATGTGACCTAAGTCATTAACACAAAGGATACGGAATGATGAGTTATCGATCGCTTGTACTAATTGCACGACAAAGCGAGAATGTTCGTGCAAAGTTACCTTTTTGTGGGGAACCTTGAATTTCATTCAATCATTAAACATTGAAACGTTAAAAGATATTAAACGGTTTTAGGGGATGAAACACTCTTTCAAAGAACACTGTAGGTAAATGTGATGCAGTTTCAAATTCACAGTCCAATAATTTTCAAAAGCTCCTCCATCCATTCCCTGTTTTATCGAAATAAAAGAAAGAACGTTTGTCTAAAATTTGCATCACCTGTAATTATAAAAAACGAGTATCAATAATTGAGGATCTTGCAGCAAGAGGGGTGCAGCTCCATTTTTGACAGTTTTTGAGTTATGACGTGTAACACGCGTAGAAAGAAATTCCATATCGTTTGGTGCACGTTCGATACAAATCCGCTAACAAATGAATGATTTATTGCAAATAAATAAAAACAGAAATATAAATATTTTTATTATAGAATATTTTCGCCAAAAATAGAAATAAAAACTTATCAACTCAATAGCTACTACTTATTGTGTGAAAAGATACATTTTTCCATTAGCGTTCTCTTTTTAATGTTAAGTCAAAGCAGTAATTTTATAAATAGAGTTTTCTAATTAATAAGGTCCTCTTAGCTAACTAACGGAAAGCTTGAACATCTCGAAAACGACTACTTAACCGACCTACATATGTTTACCAAGAAATTTTATCTTATTCCTATGATTTCTACGAACTGGTTCATTTTTCACATGCAGTCTAAACATACTGTATGATTTATTGTGAACTTTTCGGAACGCGTGAGTCGAACGAGTTTGTCAGTATGGGAAGCTGCTAATAGAGGACAGGTGGCGCGGCACGAGCACTCTTGTTGTTAACATGCTTGTTTGTCACGGCATGCGTAAACCCTTGCCTTTATTCATTTATTCTTGTATCGTCAACAACACCGTTTCCATTATCTTGCGGCGTGCGGCGTGGTTCAGCTGGTTACAGTAAAGCAAGTTCGTCGTTTGTCAGACGCATTCCCGTGTTCTCCCAATAATCATAATGGAGGAGCGCGGTGGCCCGTCCGCCGAGAAAGCGCATCGCGACGTTACCTTTTATCACGAATGCGCTCGCCTATACCGCGGTTGCATTTACACGAAGCTTTTTGTCCCGCTGTTTCGTCGGCAGGTTTTTAAACCTGGTACCTGTTTAGATGGATATTTGTTTGCCATCGAGAGAATTTACGTGTACAAGGGGTGGCTGGAGAGGGCAATGACTGGAGGAGTCGATAGACAGCGTTGAGTAATGAACACGCTGGGTGGATGCGAATTTTAAGTAGCTTCTGGGAAGATTTATGTATGTGCTACGAACAGAGTATGAAGTTTGTTTTTCTCTGCCCCGCGCGTAATTTCGATTTATTTTTTAAGTATACTTGTATCGTCGACCGAGGATTCAAACATGTTTCAGAAATAAAATAATTCTTTATTCTTTCTCGTATCGATATGGAAGTGACACCAATGGATTCCTTATGTTTTTTCCGATGAAAATCATACCAAATTTCGTGTAAATCGGACTATTATTAACGAAGTCAACTTGAAATGATAATAATCAATTTTTCATGTGATTTCCTTCATTAGGCTTCGAATTGCGACGTTCATGGTGTTCGTTTAATCGGGGAACCATAAGGAATCGATTGGCGTCGTTTTCACAATGATCTGAACATTTCTCATTTCTTAATGGTATTCCAACCCCATCGAAAGCCATAAAATTTGGTGCGGCACAGCGGGGGGTTTGACAGGCGTTGCGAGAGAACCACTCTGTAGAGAAATATAACGCATGAGTTACTCTATTTTCTATGAAGCTTATAAAATAATTTGAAATAATATTCCAGTCTGTTACGCGACGAGTACAACCATTTTATTATGTCTCACTTTAATTAATGATGAACAAATAATTAAATCTGAATGTAACAAAAATTTCCAATAGGTACTTCAAATTTATCTTAGTTTAATGATTTGCCAACTTATATTCTCAAACATGTTCCCTATACCTACTACTTGTCAATGCGTAGAGTGAGGGTAGGAGAAGTTATAAAATCGATACCGTGTGGCGATCTGACAGAGGTTCCCTATTAATTACTCCGACCAACACTGCGAAAATTGATTCGAAGGGCACGTAATAGCTCCACAGGAATTTCTCCTCCGTTCGACATATGTAGGCAAATAAGATTCCCTGCGCGTGCTATGCCGTTGTGTATCGAATTTCTGGCCTCGACCAGCAGCATCGATACGGCCAGAACGTTTATTAACATCGAAGTGCTTTCAACGAATATGAGCATCGAGTAATCCACAGGGATACACCGGGTAAAAAGGCAATCCGTATCCTATTTTCGACCGAATGATGGACTATATCCACGCCAAAGGATTTATCGTCCATCATTTATGATATCCTTTTGCACGGAGCAGTTAGTCGGAACCATGTTTTCGGAGAAAAAGGAACCATCCAATTTTTAATAGACAAATTAATCTCCGTCATTAGTCTCTATTCATTGTTCGCGGAGGGACTCAGTGATGCGATTCTATAACGAGCACCTCTATCATGAACGAAGTATCTGACGTTCCGTTTCGAAGATTATGCCTCGCTCTGTGAATTAGTGCTACAGTGCCGCAAAATTATATGGCAGATTATGGTCGGTGAAGAACTATCGGTATCACTTTATTATTCCTTCACTCGTTCGCTCGATCGAACCAGTAGAATCTGAAACATGATATAAAAGTTGAAGTTTTATGCAGAAAGAGGAAAGCTGGAATAGTGGGGCTATCAAACAGGTATGATGAGTATTATTCCATGATCTCGAAAATCTACATCAGTGTTTCCCAACCTTTTTTGAGTCGCAATCCCCTTTTACAATATTCAAATTATTTATTTCCTTTCGTTTATGCAAACCAGTGTTACATCATTAATAAAATATGGCAATGTAACCGTATTAAAATAAATAAATGCTAAATATAATCGTGGCTACCCCCCAGAAAATACTTCGCGACCATCAAATTGGGAATCACTGATCTACATGTCATAATATGATTCATCCTTAACTCGATAAGAATCATATTACACAGCTTGTCTCTGTCTGCTGTAAATATATTTTCAATCGAAAATATCAAAAAGCTGACATTCTCGCGCGACCTACTTGCTGACTTCTTTTCTGTAATATATTTGCCCTTTTTCATAAAAAATGCTGCAGCTATTATAACCAGGTTTCTCTCAAATTTTATTTTAGTACACCTCCGAAGCGTAAACCGCAGAAAAATAAAATTCGGCGCGCCACGAAGGCACAGAAAATAGCTTTCAATATTCCGGGAGCTGAACTAGCGACGTGAAGTATTTACTGCTCAACACATATCTCATGCGCGCGGGGCCGTCGATCTGTATAACGAAATCGATTCGGCCACGATTCGGTGGCAAGACTGGTCATCCTCCCTTTTGTACGTTCTATTTTATCGTGTACCGATCTGGCCGGCGAGTTTATTCTCGGCGAATCAATAGCCAGGCTTCCCCTTAAACCATTTATCGTTCCGTCTAGATCGGTCGGGATTCCTGAAAATCAAACGTGGCTAATAAGGAAATAAATTATTACAATGTATCTTGAGATTCGTCGTTTTTAAGTGAATAATGGAATAACGCCAGCTCATAAATGAAGCACGATAAATATTCTTAGGCACGGTCTTATGGCCTTATGGCATTATACAATCGTAAATTATGTGAGCTGATCATTCGTTTGATTGATAGCAGCGCGATAGAATCGCTGGGCAAGTTACCTCGACCGAAATTCAAACTTTCTATAATTCTGATCCAAAAATGCTCTAACAGTGAACTTTGGATACTAATTTTGTTCTCCAAGATATTCTTCAATGTGGAAGCACAGAACGATCAATGCTGACTTTTTGAGGATATCCTAGAATTTTGCATACGCGCTGCAAAAACTCTGCTGCATGGCTCGTAAATCTTGGGTTCGATCGTTCGAATCCGACATTTACATGGGTTTGCGATAATCATCCTGAACGGCGGTTGACAGCAGCACGACTGAAATACTTTCACGGAACATTTAGTTGAAAGTCTCTTGTTATGCCTATGTTATACAAAACTGACTTCACTGACAGATGAAAGGGTTTCGAAAATCTTAAAAATGCATGTTCCTTCACGTCTTCAAATATAACATTCCAATAATTTTAAGCCACAGCTAATGAGTTCTCCATTATTCGAGATCACAAATTCTTTTGTATTATACATTATTATTATATATTTATTGGTTTAAACCAGGTGTGACTGATACAGCAAATACAGTATACACGTAGTTTATGAAACATACAATTTTTAAATTACAAACTATCAATTTACATAATTAACATTTATACTGTTTAAATTCGTATTCTACATTTAATTTGACGATTAACATTCGTTCAATCTAACTCCTGAGAGTGTACATATTCTGTTGGATGACCAGACTTCGGTTAGTCCTGAGTCACTAAAAGATCCAAGTGAAAACCGTGACCCAACTGATGCATCCAAAAATTAGTCACCGATGCATTTACTTCCTTCTCATACTCTACACAAAATCTGATTTCGTTACCCTTGGAAAACTGTATGAACATCGGGTCTTCTTAGGCATTTTTTAAAATCTTGCCCCACCCGGTATCCAATAATATAATTCACGCGTAAATACATAAGGATCTTCTCTCGCAAGACACTTGTGTTGCTCGTGGCAGACATTTCGACGATATTCGCACATTTTCCACCCTTTCCCAACTAGAATTTCCCAACTTGTCTCTCGCAAGTGAATATATCTGAAATACGGTTGGCGAGCCACAGAATTGTCCCGTGTGAGATGGTCTAAGGCTTCGTCACTGTCCGCCGACGATCAGCAATCATTTGTTCGGTGGACGTAGGAGAACTTCACTCGAGCGATTTTCACCGTTGCCGCAGAGAAGCGCAGCCAAGACGGGATGAAGTCTGCTGAGGGATGACGCCAATAAAGGGCGGAAATTTTTCGTTCGACAATATCGGAACCGGTGTCAGCCTCCGTTCTTTCTTCGGCTGGAAGATAGCGTTATATTGAAGTTCAGCAATCGAGCAAAACGACCGGAACGATCTGAAAGAGGCGATGCGCTTCAAGTTTTCAGTCCAATTAAATTTTTCCCCTGTTCCTTCTGATTCGCGCCAGCGTGGTTCTTCAAAGTTCGCCGGCTGGCTTCCAGCGAGAAGATTTCTGTAATTTCTGACAGTCGAGCGGTAACCCTTTTACCCGATCCATCGAGCAGTATATTCTGCTTGCCGAGATTATCGGCGAACGTTCATTTACCCAGCGACCGTTCGTTATGCCCATTTCGATCGGAATAATATCGTTCGATTTCTCGGGCGAAGTTGCTGGCGAGGCGACGAGAAAATTCGCCGCTCGCCGGTTCTAGCGGCGAGTTCGATTTCAATGCCTCCTCGTGGCTCGGCCGGGGTCTGCGGCAGCAGGTTCCCCGCTCATAGAGACACAACGTTTCCCATAGAATACTCGGGACGAGAAGGCCAAGGCGTTTCCTCTCGCGAACTCTCCAGCCTCTGTTCCCTTTTGGTCTGTATAGCTGTAGCGGCTCTCTGGTCTACCGTCTAAAAACTTGCCGAAGAGAAATTCAGCGAAACACGCAGGGGTTTCCCTTTTAGAAACGCGCTCCACGGTATACAGAGCGGCGCAATCTACGTTCAAGAGTGCAGGATAGGTGTCCGTTTCTTTCGTTCCGCCCGTGACCGGTTTGACTGGGTTACGAGATGCGACGATCCCTCGACTTAATTGACCCTGGTTTTCATTTACGACAGACGGACGCCTTCGGTATCCAGGGTCGGTTACATAAAGCTCTCTTATAGTAAATTCCTCGCATAATGGCCACGGCCCGATGCCAGGGCATTGTTCCTGCGATCGGCGTAGGATTTCGTATGGGACGACGGAGCCTGGCGAAAAAAATTCCTGGGTTATTCAGAGTGGACCGAATGTGTTCTGGGCATTGAAAATGCTTGTAAGTTATACTTCTTTGTGCTCCTTTGGCATATTTCGTCGCAAGACCAGTCTCGTGGCTGACATTTTCTGAGTGATCTTATATGAGAAGTGATTTTTCAAAAGGGCACAGTTTCACATAGAATTTTTTTTAATAACCGCAAAAAAACTGGTACCTACGTTTATGAAAAACAAATCTGATTTTGTACTAATACACGTAGATTTAATTCTTCCAACTGACTTCAAGTGATTTCTGACTTAACAAACAGTTTGGTAATAAGTCTTTTTGATGGAAAGTATAAAAAATAAGCCCTTTTGTACTAAACCATTTAGATTATGACACGTGTTTATTAAGTTTTGTTGATTAGCGTTGTATGCAGCGAGTTAATGGAACGGGTGGGAGACAGAAATGTTATTTCTCGCGAAGGAGTATAGTTTCCATATTTGTAGCAGTAAAGTACTGTTTTAGAGAAACAATAATACGGTTAATTTAATTATAGGTATATCTATTTGCCTTTTGTGGTGCAATCGCGGAGATTCAGCAAGATGCTGTTTCAAACTCTCTCTGTGTAGGTTAATGTATACTCAGAGTGATACAGTAGCCTGTGGTTGTAATTTGAAATTGGAGGCAGGTGTGTTTCAAATTCATTGAAATAGTGGATGTTCCACGTAGTTTCCAAAAATCAATATTCAAATCAACTTTAAATAAATTGCAGCTCTTTTTATATATTTGAAATGCGTATTATATTACCTTTTACTCAATTCCTATCAACATAGTTTCATAGAAAGAAAGAATGATATTATATAGACTAATTTGGTTCACGTCGAACTAAATAACTTGAATTATGAAATATTAATAGTTGAATAGAGCTGCTAGGTGATCAGTTTTAATTCAAACATTGCATGCACGAACTGAAGATATTTCTAACTCATTTGTTAAAAAATAATTGCACGACTGTAGCAACGTTAGAGGTCATTATCACTTCCTTAATTACGAGCTGTACTACTGTACGTTACCGTAAACTGATTACGGTTGCATGTAAGATGGTGATTAATTGGTGTTTCTATAATTCTCAGTGGTAATTCTACAGAATCATTAAAACTTCATAATTGGATATGTTTACTGGTGATTGGAACCATTTCATTCTAACAGTTTTCAACCTGACCTAAAATCATAGGTATGAGATAAAATGTTTCGAGTTTTTGTATTTTCGAAGATAGTCATGCATTCTTGCGTAAAATGATTCAGAAAAATATGTAGAAAAATTACAGAAGCAGTGAATCGAGTACTTTCTGATATTCCTCATACGTGGATATTATTTTTCAAATAAGTGAAGAATTTGTTGATCTTCACTAGACTATTTAATTAATATATATTTCTTATTTATGACTGCATTGAATTTGATAGTTCGTTTTATATATAGGTCGATTCAATACAGAGTAATATTATTAATAACGATTGCAGGAACTGCAGTAACGTTCGGATATGTCTAAGGATTTTTATTATATTGAAATATATTATCCAGATTTATTACATTTATTGTAATATTATCGATGCAGTGTAATATTTTATAAATTACGGAATTATATATCCGCAAGACATTATACATACGTTTCTCTGTTGAATCGCGGAAGATCATTTTATGCCGAAATAGATCGTATTTCAGCAAGCATTATTAAAAAATTCGCTTCAAGTAACATTGTTTAAACGAAATAATATTGAAGTTGAATAACATACTATGGTCTTTAATTCAATATCTACAATTAATATGCAGTTCAGTGAACAGAAACAGAATTCATGACTATTTCTCTTACATCTAAAATTGCAGTGAAATGTGTAGATTAAAGCATGTAATTTTCTCCTTTTTTTCGCACACAGCTGCACACTCTTATTTACTATAAACTTCATCCTGTGTCAAGTTTTACTTTTACAGGGCCACATTTTTCTATATGATACACTTCTAAAAGATATAAACAATTGGAGTCGATTTTTCGGATTTCGTACATTGGTCATTTCCCTTCATTACAGTGCCGTCGATGACGTATACTATTGCCAAGTTATTATCGAATTATTTCTTTGAATTCTGGGAAGGTAATGCAAGCCATTAATTAACGTATGCACAATAGCTGGTATGCCGAATATGCACTGATCAGTTTTTGTTTGGGGTAGGTATACAGCCTCACTCTTTCCTTTCCATCACCGATAATGGACAAACGCGCTAGTACGCCCCAATTATTATCCGTTCGGCAAACACAAAATTCTAATTATTTCGTAAAGTGTAAGTTAACGGGTACGCCGTACAGCCACACATGTGCTGCTCTCCCCGTAACGAAGTTATAATATACAATTTATGAGATAAAATTAACTTGGAAATCATACAATTAACATAGCCCGTTCCTACGGTTAACGTCACCCCTAATGAGACATAATTCACAATGTAATGACGCATATTACGCTAGTAAATATATATATCGGTTAATTGCACGGTAGAGGAAAGAAAAAATACGATGGAACCTCGATCATTCCAACTAATTGGTGGTCACGAGATTCGAATTATCGATTTTATTAAATTGAGTGACCGAATGGCTTGTTATATAATAGCTTACCTCTGTTATTTAATATATTACAAATAAAAATATAGTAAAGAGTTAGCAGTTCCTTTCGTCCCTTTCGTTCCTCAATTTTCTGAGATAGTAAATAGTGTACTTTTTTGTGTAAAGGAATAGTTTTACAGCCAAAGTGTGGCGAGGGATTCAGGTCACATTAGGGGTTAATGATCATTTTTAGGGTATTTCTGAATACTTATATTTTAATGGACTGAAATGAAAATGACTGATCTACTATTTATTTTAAATACCAATATATGTCGTAATTAACTGAAACCTGAAGTCTTGAGTATTTCTATGTAATAACACTTTTGTAAACACCATGGGTAGCAGCAGCATTTTTAAATGTTTGTCTTATGATGGTTTCATGTTAGAAATTGTGTATTTGATTTTATTCCTTGTATCAGATTCAGCATAAAATTGCTCACTCTGCCTTAGCAACTTCTTAGTAATTATAACATTTGCTTCGGTGACGATAACAATACCCCCACACAAGGGGGCATTTATTTTTGTATGAAAAAAAAATGGAAATTCAAATTATCTCATTATTCACACAAATAATTCTGACCGTGCACTATGCAACTCTTTAAATCACTGCATTTTTCTTCTAAAAAAATATGATTGCTGTTTAGACATATCGTAAACGTCGCAGTAGCTTCTTTTATTATACACTTATTAGATTGCATACAGTTTCTACAAAGAGGAAAGAATTCTTCACAGAGATACGTGGAAACAGTCTTGCAATATCCATCACTTTTACAAATTGTTACAAGCACCGACATATTTCAATAAATGACTGCAATTAAATGGGATGTGCAGGTAGACTGCGTATGGCAGACCTTTAATCATAAAAGATTAAATAAGCTATAATGGCCCCTAAGGCAATTTTCACTTCGCGTAATTGCTATTTGCAAACGTTACTTGTGGTAATAAATACTAATAAAGTCAGTATATATGGTATCATAAAACAATTTATGTCCTGCATAAAAAGTTACAAATTTGATCAATGAAATTACAATCTCCATATACATTTCCTCTGTTCTTGTTTCCTCAATATCATACATTACACACGTGCGAATATCTTTTCGACCTTTAGGCCATCAATAGTTTTGTTTTGGGGCACGGTAGTTTCATAATTATACGCTCGCAGTCATGCCTGAGGTTTCCAATATTCTAATTAACTTTGTATGTCACTATATGAAACGTGGGGACAAGTAAAATTGAAAACGTTGCCACCGCCGAATCTACAGAAGTTATTTTAAGGAGGAAAAACATTCTTTTAATGTAAATGGTTTAGAGTTATAATATTCGTAGTGCATGCGAAGCATTTAGATTGCTGTTATTCAGCTTTCAGATTGATTCTTAACACGTGACATGTAAATTAACGCAATTTCAAGTTCACAGATGCATAACACTAATTACGCCCTTTATTTTATTTGCTGTTGCATCTACCGAAACGAGATTTCCCAAACAACGACACACTTCACTCGCGTCAATAAAGCAGTCCGTGCAACGAATTCCTTTACGGAAAACGCCAGGTATAGACGCGTGTCCATCGAAATGCCCCATGTTTGGACTCAGCTCTAGAGGCTCACAGATATACACCCCCGAAACGCGCCTCCAAAAGTACTTTGCGCGTTCGCGGATGTCTGTACAACAAACTCTGCACGGGGTGCACCGAGGCAAAGGGCGTTATCAAAGTAAACAAAACAATGCGCGGCTCATCGATGTAAGTGCAGCTAGCCGAGCACCGCAAAGAGACTCACTGAAAGCTTGAGGGATTTACGTTTGGCCGATGGCGCGATCCACCCTTATATTCACCGTCGGTTCATAGAAAGGGCTGCGCTTGGAATGGCTGGGATACGTCTAATTTAGCCGTGAACACGCTAGCGCGTTCGGCTGCGCGCATCCGGGTAAACGGACGGACAATTATACCGCACGTAAGTCCGAGGTAAACCGAAATCTGTCGGTGGCACGAGCCGTGGAGAAGTTGGGCGACAACTCTTCGATCGGGTCGCGCCGCATTCCCTGATTTCAAACTACCCGTTAACAATCGTTTACGCGGCCGCAACATCGGTCTTCCGGGTTCTAAACAGAGAATCGTCCGCTACGGTCAGTTTATGGGGTCGATTTAACAGCCGAACGTAAAGCCGGGATTTTATGATGCCCGTTCAATCACCCGGGCGCTTGTCGCGCGAGATACTTCTGCGGCTCATAACTGCTACTTCAGATATATTCACTTTGCAGAGGCAGCGATCGCTAGGTCTAATCCGATGGATCATTTGAAGGCAAAGTGATTGTCTATGGACATTTAATCCGGGGCTCGGCAAATTTGAAGTAGTTTGAAAGAAAATCCTAATGCTTAAATCTAATACTTTTTGAAACTACTATTTGATTAAATGCTTAAATCAAATACTATTTGAAAATAATATTTCATTAAATGCCTAAATGCGCCCGGACGAAAGATAAAATCTTTTCCTTTATTCAATCCCACACTCTTAACATCAACAGAATATTCAACCCAGAAACATATATAATTCTAAATTAAATTTCTTTAATAAGTTACTAACATCCTTTCAAACCACTGTGCATAAAATTGCTTCCACTGATTAACTGAGAGCTGTTCCATCAGCGAAACTTCATATATACCTAGATACCTAATGTCTCACATAATAATTATAACTGTACAATTTCTACACCAAAGTCTAGTCCCGTTAAAAAAAATAATAAACAAATCCTCCCTCCGTTGTCACTATCACGAGACACGACAAAACTAGCTACAAACAGCACTCCGAATTTCTGTCGTCCCCCCATCACCCTTGGTAGCGGCGTCTTACAAATATCTGTTATATTTCATATAGGTAGATCGCGTGTTCGCTTTCGAGGATTCTATGCACGTTCGTCGCCACTTAGTGCTGATATATCGTCGCGTGAAAAACTGTTTCTACGAAACTGTCTCCGCGGCGTTACACCGTGTCTACCTATTCCAACTCGAATCCTCCGTGATAAATTCCTCCGCGCCGGCATTGTGCGGGGGTGCTGCCGAGACAAGTTGCCAGAAACTCATACCTCTGAGAAAAAAAAGAAAGGAGAAAAGCAAAAGAGAAAGAAGGCGAGGCCAGAAAAAAAGCAGCATAAATTACGCTGAACAGTTCGAACGTTGGTCGAACAGAATACGTGCTCGAAATTAATATCCGCCCGGCGTGTAGTCGAGGAAAGATAACCCCCTGGAAGATATTTATTCTAGCGAGAACTCTTCTTGCGAGTCGGGTCGCTCGTGCAGCGACATGGACACGTTTAATCGCCAGCGGTCCCGCGGGACGTGCCCGATTCCTCAGTCGTTTCGCTCGCGCTGCTGGTCAGAAACGCTTGCTCCGGTCGAAAAGCGGGCGTTGGCGCCCGTTGACAAAGGGCAACCGAGAGCCTTGGAACAATCCAGACTTCTCCAACCGTTTCCCCGGTTGAGGCCAGCCGCCTCCGGTGCGACTGCGATCCCGACTTCTTGGACATCGTGTTACTCGTATAACTAAGTGTACGTAGGTCGTCTCTGGCCACGCTCGCGTGCGCGACGACGCTTCGCGTGTAGGTAAATTTTCCAGGAATGATTCGCTGCCACAGCTGGGTACGCGCGTCGATAGGGCTCGCGATAACGCATCGGTGACTGGCGGGGAAGGAAAGTTTCTGTTGGAGAGATGAATTTTGAACGATGGTGTTCCAATCACTGTAATCTCTGTTGGAAAGTCGTCGATTAAATCTTTCCGTGCCGCGAAAGTGTATGTGCGATCGAGCAGTGTTGGTATGAGTTTTACGAGGGGACGTTTAAATGCATTCTGCGAGCGTGGTTAAAAGAGAGGACAGTAGGGTTTTTGTGCAGGATTTATGCTGGAACGTTTAAATCTCATTGTTAGGGTGGAAAGGGTTGAAGGGGATGTTTGCATTCTTGAATCAGGAGGTGGGAACATATCTACAGATGACACAGTGGCTTTAATAATGTGTTGTTTCTATTTCAGCCTGCGCAGCTTGGAAAAGTAATATTGGCAATGGAAGCGAAAAACTGAGGCATTGAGAGCAAAAGAGGACTAAACCTCGTTGAATTTTTTTTTCATATTTCATATGACTTGGACAGCCTGTTGGAATACATTATTGCTACTAACTCAATTTCGCAAAAAAATGTGGGTTAGTTTTTGCTCTCAATGCCTCAATTAATAATGAAGTGTGAATATAATTTGTTATGGTCACGCGGTCAACTTTTTGCGCGCAGAGATTTGAAGTTGTAGATAATATGTGTGATTTAAATTATTTTACTGTACTTGGTAAATCGTTGAAATTATTGTGAAAGGTTGAAACGCTCTTGGTGGCACCTATTTCTTCATTCTTCCTCGTGAAATTCTAAAGAACAACTAAAACTTCTTGAACTTCTTCAATCTCTGGTCTATTGTAAGTAAACCACCCATTTCTAATTAATAATCAACTTTATGTCGCAAATTCGTCTCTAAACACTGCAGTCAAACACAGCAGTGCAAGAGCAGTGGTCTTCATTATGACGTAGTCGAGCTAAATCTAATTATTTTTTTCTTTCGTTCATTAATTTCGGTGGATATCAAATCGAAAAGTCCTCTCAACAAAAAATACAAGCTGTGGGAGGATATGCTCAAGCACATGAACTATTATTTTATTATTAACTTTGATGGTTTCCCACGATACTTGAATTTACAGACAGGGAATTCTGTAGGGAACAAATTAAAACAGGACCTCACTAATGCTTTTTGACTACCTGAAACAGTTTGACTACCTCGCCATGAATTGTACTGTCGCGTGTACGCGAACGGTGCATGGAAACGATGAATCGAAGTCGAACTCGTGAGCAGAATTACTGTTATAAGTGGATCAGGTCGTAAACATTCGCGTAATTCACGGTGCAAATTGTCGGAATGGCGGGACGTAGCGAAATCGTTAATCGGCACGACCCTTGACCGTATGAATTTTCAAATAACAATACCCCGTAATATCCGGCCACCTCTGTTTATGCGCAAATCTCCGTGATTGTAACGCGAGTTGCGTATATCTGTGAACATAATCAAACGTGATTCCATACAATTTACGAATATGTAAAATTTGAAAGCAGTAAATCAGGTCATTTTTTAAAAAAAAGACAATGAAGGAACGACGTTTCTTGAACTTCAGTAGCTGGTCTCGCACAGAGTTGGGCATTAAATAAGTATAAAATTATTAAAATAACTGATCAAATAAAAGTTACTTTAACTTTAAATTATTTGACGAACAAAGCTAATTTTTTTTTAAAGAAATTTTATGTAAATAAAAATTTGTTGCATTTTTGATTTAGCAGAATGTGCACTTAACTGCAAAAATAAAGAAGATTATTTTAATAAACCAACTGAAGTATAATTTATTACAATATTCAGTTTAAATTGGGTGTAAACTACAATCCATTACATGGGGAAACAATTAGTTGTAAATTCTCTTTCTTAATCTATCTATTATTGTAATTAATTTCCATTTGGTAGCAATAACTTATCTATCAGTTGCCATAATCTGATTTTGCTTCCTTTACCAGTGAAGATCATGGTAATTTGAGAAGTATTGTTTTAAGAACTTGCATTTCTTAAAATAATTTTTCTTTCTGAGCGTAACGTTTTACAGAAATCTCAATAAAACAGTTTGTGACTCTAATTAAAATTGTTAGACTTTCATACACAGACCAAGAATTAAATAAAAAAAATAAAATCAATATATATTTTGTAACAAATTTCTCAGATTCCCAATGCTCGTCTCGACGGAAGTTGAAAAAAAATACTTAACTTGAAAGTATAGCAGGAATGATATACATAAAAAATACAATATGCCGTAAAAAATATTTTCTGCAATTTTAAAGATGCCTCCTTATATCCCAAAAGAGTTTAATGCAATATTAACAATAGTTTTTAAAAAAAAAATCATAAATTTCTGGGGCTGTTACAGGAGAATCCCCCTTTAATGACTCGCACTGTATAGCTGTCATACATAACTTTGTAATAATTCCACAAGGCCTCGTTTTATACGTTGAAGCATAAAACAGAACCCAGTCCACAAAACTTCCGTATATCCTATTCTCCATACTTAGTTATCACAAAGCTTCAATCAACCTTATAGTCATTCCATACATTAACAAGTATTGGTCGACGAAGTCGCAGTTAATTCGGTATGCATCGCGGTAAACGTTATTTTCCCTACGTATTTGCTACCTCGGGATTCTGCTTTGTAATTCCTCCGCGGAATAAGGTGCATTTCGGTAAATAAGCGGAAAGGGGAGGCAGATTCGTGCTGGCGAATCCCACGGGATCGATCGGAAATGGAACATTAGGATTTTATATATTCCAAACGCTTCATGTAATTTCGCCTGCTCTCTCCACTCAATTGCGTCGACGAAAGATTAAGCACGGGGAATATTATTATTCGTCTCGTGTAAATTGGGACCGGCTCGGGGCGGTAAAAAAGCTCATTATAGATTACGGGAGGGAAAAAGTCCTTTCCGAGGCATTGAAATCGTTCCCAGTAACGACTCACCCTTCCATTGTTCCAGCTCGCACCGAACCTATTAAGTCGACTTCCGAGCCGATACTTGAAGCGAGTATTTATAACACCTTACGAGGATCGTCATGCTGGCAGTAATGCTGAGTGATCTGATTGTAAATCGCGAGTAACGAACGGAAACGCGGGGGTAATTAGCAGAAAGTTAACTGAGAATGATGGTTCGTTTTAAGTGTACAGAGTGGCCCATAGATTTGGGTCAAGGGGTGCGGGGTAATTGATTTTATACAACAATCTTTTGCTCACAGGAAAATTACTTGTCGTATTAAATCAATGGTATCATTTGCAGGAAAGTTGTAATAATTTTATGCAAATATACAGTGTAATTATTAGACCAGTAGAAGTTTATTGTTCGGTCTGTACCAAGAAGTTGTCTTCCGTTTGGAAGGTGAAAAATTTCAAGTGAAAGTGAAACGAGTATCTAATACATAGTGAACAGAATTTTACTGCACACTGAGCTTAAAATTAAATGTAGAAAAATAATCATAATATATATTTAAAGAATTCATTGATAATTTTAGCTGAGCATTCATTTCATAGACGATACCCTAATTCAATAAGAAAATCTGAGGTTAAGTAGAAAAATAAAATTCTACTGTGTGTCAACCCTCAAACAGTATCAAAAGATGCAATTATTTCTAATATTAAGAAAACTTAAAACTATCAGCTCTTACGTGCCCCACGATTGTTTTGACGCATAACAAGCTTGATTGAAATGCTGTACTAAACTTATTATTATATAGAGGTTAAGCACTAAACTGATTAGCGTTTGAGAAGTAATCTCATTTAAGCGGACAACTTAATTATTGACTCGTGCTACTAGCCTCTATAAATTGATGAAACGGGCTACTTGAGCGCAAGTGATTCGATTGCGCTTGCGACTTCACTCAATGAAAATAAGCTCTCAAGTATTCTTCTTCATCTCCATTTGAACAAAAATCGAAAACACTTTGTAATTTTACCTTTACATCTGAAGCTTATTAACCCACGACATTCTTAAATTCAAAGACGCTTTCTCCGTAGTACATAAGAATTTTATTATCCGCAAGTTATTTCGCGATAAACAACTCTAATTTACACATTCGTTTCTGTTCGATGGAAATTTAGTGGTCCCTTCATTGAAACAAAAAGTATTGGAAATTTAATGGCATTAGAGATGGAAAGATGGTGGCTTCGAAATTATTTTTCCAACGTCAAGTAAGTAGTATCCCAAGAGTAACGCGCTTGAAAGGATTAAATTGGCGAATTGCTTGAGAGAATGGAATTTAAAGATTTCTCGCCAAAACCAACTGTAGCCACCTCGACATTTGCGTTCCATTTTATTTCAATTTTTGCTGCTCGACTTGAGTCTCTAGCCGAACGTGATTTCAATGGCGACGAAGAGAGTGGACACTTCTATGTACGCGACTCGTTCAGATTGACGCACAACAAATATATTCGTCTTCAGCTTCACCGTCCTATAGTATTCTCGCAAAAAGAGACAAATGGATGACTTCTAATTAATTGATGCAATGCTTGTGAAGGAAACTAAAGCAATCTAGTACTTTCGTGAAGTTCCAGTATCTGGGAACAGTTCGATACTGTCCCTTTTTTCGCTTCCCGTGAGAAACGATTCAAGTTCCCAGACTCTTATTTCGATCCAGCTCGCGTTAAGAAGTTGCAGATTCTATGTATAGATAAAGAAGAATTCCATTCGAATATTTCAGCCACGCGCAAGATACTTGAAATATTGTAAAAATGACGTTTAGGATTCGAAATATGTTTTTATATATAGTGTCATCGAGTGGAGATTTGAATCAAACTTTGTTTACGCTCAGCCGTTCCTCATTTCACGAACTGAATCTGTCCGTCGTTGTCAAATTGACACAGTGGTATAAAGTCGATGAAATGACAAGGTAAACAGTTATTTTTCGATATCTTTTTATTCAAATTGACGAGTTACATCTTACATTTTTCAGAACTTTTGCATAAAATAAAACGATGTACAGGGCATAGTGCTTGTTTACAAGAACTACAAATAATAGAACAGAATAACTTATTACGGGCTAACTGTGTCAAATTGACACGAGGGACGGACGAGGGTTGAAGCTATTAATAGTATTTTACGAAGATGATAGGGAATTTATGCGAATATATTTTGAACTGGTTCCATTATTTTATTTAAAAATGTACGTTGAAAATAATTTTTAACAACATATCTGTTTGGAAATTTATTGTAAATTTACGTCAGCAACGTTAGAATAATTCAACAATAACGATAACAATCCCACTGACGATCTTGTTACCTTTAAAGGACCTGAATAATATGTTAGAAAAATATGATCTTCACGTTACATTTTCCTCGCGGCGCCATTTGCCCCAAACATTTTTCCATATTTGTAACGCAGAAGAAGATAATGAGGTGTCGTCCTGTTCCTGACAGGCACCTGTGCGCGTCAGTAAAACATCGCACACGGGACGCGTTTCATCCGCAAACGTCCGCCTGCAATTATACCCGGGAAAGAAACATCGAGGGCGATGCAAAGCGAACACATCCCTTTATTCCCGAGCGCTATCGTGACGAAAGTCAGGAGTGGCGTGCAATCGCGTGGAAGTCCGGGCCGCGTCTATACGTATCCCCCTGGATCGGTGTGGCACGATCGAGGTAATTGCCGCGGACCAAGAAATTCGTGGAAAACTAGTGGGCGTGGGCGTTCCCTTTGAGAGGAGAGTTTTCGAGTTCTAACGTGAAAGCTATTCCGCCCTGGGGCTAGGGACGATCGTCCGACAAAACGGTTCCTTTTGAGGCATTTCACCTTTGTTCGACTGCAATGGATGGCGGCGGCCACGGGCTGCACAGCCGGAAGAAACATTGCGCGCGCCCCCTCCGCGCCAGCCGGCCTTTCGATTCGAGGCTCCTTGGCAACCGATCGCCCGTGCAAGAAAGCTCGTTTTCCGCGATGACTAATTTGATCGGCGAAAAACGCGCCGCGGCCGGGGTGAGCGGGGCAGGGATGACTTATCGACGAGCCGGCCCAACGCGGCAACGACACTCGTGTAATTAATCTTTCGCGTGCGGTCGACGTCGCGCCATCAATTTTCGATGAGGCCGGCCGTTCGCGCCTCCACCCCTCCCCGGTTAATGAGAACGATACCATCGGTGTACTTTTATCGTCGTATAATAATAATCGAATTATCGCATCGCCTCGCCGATAAACAGAACGGCCGCGTATCTGCAGATGCATCGGGCCCAGTGAATAATAACCGGACACAATGTGCTCAGCGATCGCCGGTAGCGCTCGCTATCATTGTGTGAACAAGTTTGCTTACGTATTACGGTGAATTATAGATGGCTATCGTCCACGTTTGCTGGGAAATTTTAGAATAGCATGGTCGGTGCTGTTGTTGTTATTCTCTATTTTTAATAGGACAAGGGGCTCCATGGTTTCTTGGTGTTTGGTGGCGTTGTAGGTTGTATGAAGTAATTGGAGAAGGTTGTTATATAGGTACTATTGCCATGATGATGTGTGCAATATACGATACAACTGCAATGTTTTAGCACTACATTGTGGCAGATGCTGTTATTTATTTCGTTAAACGGATGCCCTTTGATAAATACAAGAAAAGAATAATATATGCACTTAGCAATGGAGCGTAAATTGGAGAAATAATTATACAAGTAATAGGTAAATAAAGTAGAAGCAAAAAGCACATAGAATTTTAAGTTTGAAGACTACTAGTGGATCTGTTGCTAAAGTTACATATATTTTCATTTTGTAATGAATACACAGTTTCACGTGAATGTAATAAATACTAATTTCCACATATTTTTATTTTCATTTTCATGCTTTTATATAAGCAAGACTCACGTTAAGCAGGTTATGAATATGTAATTTTTCAACTGTGATTTGAAGTAGCTAAACCTCATTCAAATCAATTTCTGAAGATAGATTCAGACTCATGATTAAAAACAACATTACTTTGTCACTAGTCATTTTAAAATTTCAAAATTACTAAATTTATCCACAAAATTGACAGACCCTAATACAAGTAGAAGCACAAAACCAAAATAAAGAAAATAGCAGCTTATGTAGACCATATAGAGTATGATTTTCTTGCACCGCTTTTGAGAAAATTTTCGAAGATTATATGTAACTGTATATGAAAAGTTGTTAGGCAGTGATTGAGATGTGAAATGGATTAAATGCATTGGATGGCCTCTGTAAAACAATTCACAAAGCTATAGAGATTAAGTGATTACAGAATGGTAGACAAAAGAACTAACCGTTGGAATGGACACGAAATTTTGCACAGCATGCAGTGGTGGGTTTTAGTTCAATCGGATTTGTACAGATTTCTTTTGAAATCCAACAAGTGTAAATGTCTCCAGTACACGGATAATCCTGCGGGCGTGCCTGACTTATCGCCGACTATTACTACTTGCCGCAATGAGAGAACGTGTCGGATGGAAGGCAAAATGTATAATGAAATTCATCCACCTAGGACTTGTATTACACCACCACAGCTTGTATTACTCAAAATAGAATTAAATAGTAGAATTAGATTCGATTTTGATTTGAAGGGTTTCAAGAATTTGAAAGCTAGTACAATTGGGGAATGAAAGCGAAGGCTTAGGAAAGAGAAACATCAAATTGATTGAAAGCAACACAATTTAATAGATCCATGCGAACCTTAGCACTTTCCGTTTCTTTTTTTTAAATTTTCACTACTTATAAATATTGCAAAAATTCTTTCTCACTGATTTGAAGCTTTCGACACGCACTTCACGATTATAATTCGAATCAACTCCATCCTAAGAATGTTACCAACTCGAACAAACCTGATTTCTTTCCAGTTGGTCGTCAAAAGCATAAGATTACACTTATTGTAAAGTCGCTAGGAACGATTTATAGTGTCCTCTGTCACTGTTATGTCTACGTCAACTAGTTACAAAATTTTAAGTTGCTAATCCCTACCTATGTTCATTATCATCTCCTTCACATTTCATATTTTTGCTTCCCAAGTATAGATTTATAATACTTTTTCTTGTTTTCGTGTACAGAAAATTCTTTCACTTACATATTGTAAATACACCGTATACATGTAAGTAATGACAAGTACTTTTAAATATGTACAAGCAATCTCGACCACCAACGTGTGTAAAGGAGGATTTTTTATTCTAAAAGTGCAGACTGCTTTTATGCTCGATGACGGCGTGTCGATAATACTGTACATCGAATGGTATTGTAGTGAAGAGCGTAAAAGAAAGTCCGAAAAATGTTTAAAAATTTTGTGTCCGACCTAACAGAAAAATACGGAAAAAAATCTGTGTCATATAGTGACGGTGCAAAACTCTGTGGAAACGAAACATAGGGACGGTGATTGCATATTTTGTACCTGAATTGCTGTGGAGGTTTTTCTAAATAGCGAGAGATATCAGTGGAGTATTGAAACATGGTGAGCCTTATCTAACGGAAATACGCGTGCATTGTGCTCGCGTCATAAAAATCGGAAAACATCATAATCGATGCTCTATTTATGGTGGAATTTTGATGTTTTCGTTATCATGGTTCGGGAATAGTTTACTGAAAAATAATCATTTCTAGTTTCAAAGAACGCACTAAAAACATAGATATTCAATTTAACAAATTTATTAGAAGATACGCAACATTAAACTCATAAATTAATTTATCAAATAACTTCTTCCACTTTTTTCACACCTTTAAAAGTACCAAAGATATAAAAGTTGTTAAGGCAAACAAATTGCATTACAAATATTTCACGATTTTCCTATTGTACAGAAAAGAAGAATCACTTGATCCGATTACTAGGTCAGGATGTTTTACTTTCCAAACAGTTCCCGTAATCGATTTAACCATCTGTTCCGTTACCAGATCGTTCCTCTTTAAGCTGAGTTGAAATGGTTGTTGTCTACATTATTCTAACACAGTAAAAAATATTTTCTTACGGTGGAAAGGAGTAGTAAAATTTGTGAAAAGAAGAACGACTGAAACACGAACTAAGTATCTGTGTACGAAATAAAAACGCATTGAACATCAAGAAACATACAATATGAGAGAAAATGTTGAAATAAAATCGCCTTGCGTGGATACATGCGATTATTTATTTCCACGGTTTATCTATGCCCAGTTGGCCGATAAAGTGTACACGAAGTCTTTGCTTGGACGCGCAAGAACGATAGCAGATCGATTCGCGTTTTACCTAAACAAATAGAAAGGAGATTCCTGGGCGACTCCTTTTTCTCCTTCGATAAAGATGTGACAGGTAGGAAATTATCTTCAGCGACGGCAGCAGATCCTCTCACGCTTGATTTATGCCAAACCTTGCAGTGAAGGTTGCTTCTATTCCGAAGATTCTGTCTGGCCTGGCATTTCAACGTTTCCTTAGAATTGGACCATGATGGCAGTAAAAGTCTCCGATTTATCCATGTATTAATTCGCGTTTGACTCAGGTTACACGGAATAAAATTAAAATTGAAGGCATAGGTAATGGGATTCGTTGGAAAAATAGGCAGTGTAAGCTGAAGAAGCAATTGAAAGCTTGGAGTCAGAAATTTGAGTAAAATAGATACATAAATTGTCAAATGAAACTATAAATAGAATTATACACGCACAAAAACAATGCAAAACATAAAATGTTGGCTCAAGAAAGTGGCAAATGCAAAAAGGTGTGTTTTAAATTTAAAAGCGAATTGTCTTCGGTTGTATTGTTAATAGTATGGTTTTTGAAAATCTATTTCTTGCGGATTGGTCTCTGATATATTAAAATGATCTATAGACAATTTCAAAGTACTAGTGTAGCTACAATAAAAGACAGCGGCGATGATTGCATTGGCTAAATTTATATAAAATCTGATAATGTAGTAATTAAATGTTTATATAGAAAGAATATGAAAATTGATTTATTGAATCCTAGAGAATTCTAAATATTCTGCAATGTAATGTCAGTGTCTAATGATATCTTAAGAAAGTCTGTTCTACGAAGAAACTGACATCGACAAGTGGTTAACACGAGAACAGATTTTTATTTATAATATACAAAGATCGTGGATAAAGGGTTCTGAAGTATGAGTGCATCCACTGGAAAGTGAAGCTTGAGTGCTACATCTACGGCTGTATCTCAGGTTTCTAAGGGTTTTTGAAGTAGAGATGAAGATGATAGGACAGGGCAGGGCTTCGGGGATTGTACTTCAACCTGATATGCAGGTTCGAAAGTTGAGGATCAGGCAGACTTCTCAGACAAAGTTTCGAACGATCATCAGTTTACAAGGAGAAATTGAATTAGTTCATAAGTTATTTCAAAAGGATTAAACAACAACTAATTTAATTGAAAGTGATAGTCATCTATTTATTTTGCACGAGCACTGATAAAATATAAATCAAAATTTCCTTATGAATTAACATACTTAGCATGATATTCTAAACCAGTTAAGAAGTAAAAGTAATACACCAATAGCAGGGAAAATGTGTCAGGCGCATAAAAGTAGCGACACTGATATAAGTCAATGTCAAGAATGGTTCAACAAATTTTTATCAAGGTCATTACACCTTTAAAAATGGATTTATGTTGGAAGATCTACAGACTTGAATGAAGAGATTGTAAGAACTACTCGATGGTAGTCGTTGAAGAGCTAACTCAGGGACAGAACTTAAACAGTTCTAGATTCTTTATTTTAGATTCACTTCACCAGTCGAACCAACAGAGCACACAGGAGTTCTTGAGCAAGAATTTATCACGTTCAATAGGGAGGCATATTTCTAAGTGTGCAAGCACATATATTCGAGCCAGCTTAAGGTAGCTTAGCGCAACTCTATAACAGCCTCGACTATATTAAACGGGTAGCAAGTAAATCGACGAGGCAAATTGGTTCATCAGAGCTCAAGGATGCTCTTCAACTATTGTTAGCTACCCAGCCTATGTCTAAGTTGAAGTTTCGATGAATTTATTCAATTATCAGCCCAACCCTTGTCTTTTGTTTGTCAATAGTTAGTTTAAGAGACAGAGCCACCCTCCCGTTCTGCATTAGGTAACAGTAACTTTGCCAAGGATTAAATAATATTATCTAAAAAACTTCTTGATTCTAGGCAAAGTTGAAAGTGTAAAAATTGTGTAGAAAAACTAAAAAGAATCGCTATCGTGCGATCAATTCTCCTTTACGTTATACAGGTAATGGACGTCAGAGCCTATCCCATTTGGAATCGTTATATTACGTTCCACTCGTACAGCTAGCAGGCTTGGAAGATATCTGGAGAAAGGAAATGCAATAAGACAAATACATCTTCAGTGTGCATTTGTCGTGTACCGATTGGCTGGGGACCAGATGCTATTGTAGTGTCTATTAGTTCTTTGCGCCACTCTAATCAGCCCCTTAATTACCTGAATCTGTCAACGATTATATTCAGTCCCCTTCCCAGGGAGCACTTCACTTTAAGCTTCCGGAGTTTCGTGATTGCAATTAAAGACAAAACTTATCCGTTCCAGAACTTATTTGTATACAGATCACTTGAAATTTATATCTTTCACCATTTTTGGGATCAGATACTATATAGCTAAGTCACGAAACATGAGTACCTACATAAAATTATTTGCAAACTTCTATAAAACAAAACGTATATACTGAGAGAAATTACGTGATATTGGAAGGATCATAATACAATAATTAGTTTCATGCACCAACATTTATAATAGGTATCTAAAAGTATAGGTTGCTAGGAGATAAAGGTTGCCCACCCATGACTATAAGGCTGTCATTTAATTATTGTAAGAAATAAATAAATTTTTCACATTATTGCTTTTAAGTTTATTAAAATTATTACTTGTATTATATTTACAAGCTATTCAAAGATCATTAAAATGTTTAAAATACAGTCTGATATTGAGGGACCCGCTTCATCAGAAGCCCACAGAGTCTACTTGCCACCAAGCAAGCTGACACCCTCGCCAATCCGCCACTGATTCTAGTTTCAGCTCGATTATTCACGAATACATCATTATTCTGTTTAAAATAAAACGTACACAGAATATTACAACAATTTATCCCCTCTCACTATTCCTCCACAGAATATATTATCATTCAAAACAGTTCGTAAGTCCCAACCATTTAACAGCTCCACGCACCACCTCTGCTGTGCCCAACAAATAATAAGAACTCGTTCCAGAAGAATCGCGAACGATTGTTGACTGCCAGCGAAAGTAAAACGAATCGCTGTTCTTTCTTAGCTGCAGATACAGTCGTTAACATTTCCTTCGCTGTTACAGCGAAAGCAGCAGAGTGGTCTGCAGCCACTATCGCGCCATTATTCACGTCAATTTGAGAGCTTATGCAAAACGGAGAGAGGAGGAGAGGAATTTTTAAAGACTCTTTCAGAGGATGCGCCTGCTGTCCTTTTACCTGACATGTTACGCTACTCTGCATAATTGGTAGGAAGATTTTTAGATTCCTTATTCCGTCTGTGATTACGGAGTCAAGGATCCTTCGAGGGATCAGAAGAATAGCCGGCACACTTTAAGGAATCTGAATTTCTCGGCGGATCGCGGTTGCTTTTCACGTCGATCGTTCCTCCATAATGTATTTCTTTCTCCCGTCGCGGGAAATCGATCCGCGGGGCTACTCTCTGTTTCCCTACGTATTACGCGGCGTTATCTCGAATTCACCTTCATAGATGGCGAGGAAAGAAGAAGGGCTCGTCGGTCGACCCTTCCACCCGGGGAATGGCTCGCGGATCACGGTCTCGCTTTTTCCTCGAGCGAATTTCACGAATTTCGCTCCAGGACCCGCTGTTTCACGGGTAGAAAATTCCTGGCCTCGAATCGGGGGCGGAATAAATCAAGTTTTATCACGGGATCGCATTTATCGCGACAAAACTACATTTCGCACTCGTAATTTAAATTATTACCCACCACCGACGCGAGTAACCGAGAGTATGAATACTAAAGCACATATGATCGCGCACTCAGTAGCTCGATAATTAATCGCGGGTATTCCTATGAATCATTATCTCCAACCTGGTAAAAAGCGCTCCAGTTTCGTTAACGCCATGAAATGTACGTTGCTCGTTTTGAATAAATGTCTTTTATGATCGAAGGGTTTCGAACTTGGCGATTCTGTTACACCATTGAATAGAGAATAATGTTTTTGTAACATGGAACTTTTTTGACTACTTTTAACGAACCTATGATTTATGAATGGTATGGCATACTTTCGATTTTACCTTTTGTAGTAAATTGAAAGGAATTATTTTTTTGCTTACGAACCACCTGAACTCAATGTATTGATTAATTAACTTGGCTGCAGTATTATGTAATCTTATAAGTTTCTGTTACAGAAATTATGTACACGTAAAATCTATTATTCACTATAGATTTATATATGAATAGTTAGTATAAGCAAAATTGTTCGACTCTCCTAAACGTAGGTTTCTTACAGAGCTGGGCATTAACTAAATAAAAAATTCTTTAAATAACGGATCACATAAAAGTTACTTTAATTTTAGATTATTTGAAGCGTTGTTTTTTTGTAAAATAATATTTGGTTGACGAGGAAAATTTAATTAAGAAGGCAAGGTATTTTATTAATTTGAAATGTTCGCATATCAGTTCCTTATTTAGCAAATATTGTTAAGTTAAAGTTTGGTAATTCAATTTATTGTAACTTAGCAAATATTTGAAATTGGCACTATGACGGCCAAAACTTCACATTAACGCGCGTACCAGGCCTCAATCCCCGGTCTACGGCTCGAAATAGAAAATTATTCGGCGTCGACAAAAGTTCAAGTTAAAGTTTAAGAATTCATTCAACGCTGATCTGGAAACGCTCGACGAAGAAAAAAAATTAACTTTATTTGACACATGACAAATAATTTTTGAAACTATTATTTAAATAAAATTGTTGCCATCTCTGGTTTGAAAATACACATTTTCCAAGTAATAGAATTAAACACGAATGCAGCCTGCAACATCAAAGTTGCTACTTAGCAATGAAAGAATTTTAAAACCGGCCTGTATTTTCCTCTCAAAATCAACAGCAAAGTTAACTCCGCACGTTTTATACGCTATTTTCATGAAAACCCGCTTCTTTATTATTTACGTTGCAATTCCAGGGATACCCGGCGTAACGTACACTTAACTGAAATTGAAGTCGTTCCCCTTTTCTTCCACCAAATCCTTCATTTACTTTGCGACTCTCCAGACAGGCAGGACAATCGCGTGCCCTCTAGAAGATCCAGAGATTTTGAATACATCCGCTGGAATTGGCATTGACCCGGTGCGCGCCGCGAAAAGAAGATTGCAGGGCGAACGGTGCGGCGGGGTGAGGTTAAGTCACCTCGTTATCGAGCTCTTAAATTTTTCAGAATGAACTGAGGGTGCGCGGCCAAGAAGTATTGGCAGTCGTTAACGCTGTCCTGAAATTTTCAGACTTATCATCAGCCGTCGTTGGCTGCTCGACGCCCGCAATGCTACGCGAAAATGTAGGCCAACGATTTCTTAAGAACCCGTGCCGATCGGTGAAAACAACAATGCCGAATCGAGTAAAGAATGGTCTTGTTCGGTAGCGATCAATGAAAAGGGGTGAACGTCTAACTGGCCACAGTAGAACCCTTGTTACGGGAACTACTAGGAAGACATAGTTATTACGTAGTCAGGTTTCTAGTAATTAACCGTAGAACGACACTGTAGGGCCGCTGGCGACCCCAGGCAATTTTAATGCTCTCTACAAACATGCCAATAGACGCTAGGGTATCAAGCTTTCACACCTAAATTTCAATTTTCTTACTGTAAACGAAAACCACGTGTTGCGAATATTTTCCCCACCCACATAGAAGAACGAAAGGATTTTTCGGAAATGTTAAGTGAATGTTGAAATATTCAAATTTCAATTTGGCATCGCCCGCGACTCCAGAATCCCAAATACACCTTAAAAGTGTGACAGTGTTGTTCTGAAGTTAAGAATAAAGTGTGTAAGTAAATAAACTTTGTAATAATTTTCGAGGATTGAATGATCCATACCTCTAGTAATTTATACCACCTTCAAATTACTTTAAAAGGCTACGAAAGGACTGTCTGAATAAGAAGAAGGACGCTTTAGAGAATCGTAGTCTGTTTAGACGAGCAACCATCGAACTAACTCTTCTTTTCGCGTTAAGGAAAATATACGCGCGTAACATTTTACTGAATCCTATGATCCGTCAAGGTTGTTTAAAATAAACACTCTAGGGAATCGAGGCACACCTCTTGGCGATGGAATTATTCGGAATGAGAAGCAGCTCAGACATACCATTGAAATAATTCGCCAGATAATTACATTAATGACACCGTATGCGTTATGATTAAAAAAGCTGGCGGCGCGAGAGTCGGGAGCCAGTGAGAGGGTGTCCCTAGACGATCGTGGCTGTGATGATAATTTAAAAAGCATCGGTCTTCTCTTAGCAAGCAAATTCATTAATTAGAACTAATGAGGCTGGCGCGAAGGAAGTTGGACTTTCGTCCCGGGGAAAGTATCGGACGAATACGTTTAGCGCTGGGCTAGGAGGGTCCAATGACTGCGAAGTTCTTGCTGCACTCTGTGGAATTAGAAAGCTGGACTAAATCGCCAGGCCCGTGGATAAGTGCACGGGAGATTTCGCGTTAAAAGATAGCCGATGGTGCCGATGCAGCCTCCGGGGGTAACGAAGCTTCAGATTTGAACTGGGTCCGTGAGTACAGTCGCAAGGAAACGCGTCATAACGTGTGTCGTAGCGAGAGAAAGTCTCAAAGTGTCGTAACGTGTGCATTTAAATATGAAACAATAAAGCTGTGTATTATATCTGATAAAAGCTTTGCATTTCTCTCTTTTCTGACTTTTGCCTTACGTAATTTGTATTATTGAAACTTTGAAAAACAGCAAGGGGATATGTATTTAGACTCTGGTCATGATTTTTTTAAATAACTATTGATTGGTGGTCAATATGAAATTTCAAGTGTATTAGTATCTTTTATGAAGCTGTTTATAATACGTAAATAATATTGTATTATGTATTTTATAATCTATATAATTTTTATAATCGAATAGCAACTTTTAGCCATATTTGTATCGAACTTGTGGTATCTGCTAGGGGCTTCTATTTGTTTCTAAAAGGCTTGGTTCCTTTTATAGTGCCTATTCGTTTTGTACTGTCGACGGTAAATTATTTTGTGAAAATGATGAATGCTGCTACTTTTGCAATCTCCTCGGCTTGAATAAAAAGGACTAACTTCTCCATACATAAAACTTTCCAAACACATGAATCATAAGTTCTCTAGATGTTCGTCTTAGTTTTTAACGCAATCCCTACCGCAAAGATTCCGAACCACATTTATCGATAGCAAACCTGTCATGGCACGGAAAAGCGTAGGTATTCCTCAATTCAATGTTGAACTAAAACAGAGCCAAACAATTTAGAATTATGAAAAATTCAACGCAACCTTCGTTAAAAACCCAAATTTCTTTAACATTATTTTTTCTCAAACCAAATCACTAATTAAGGACTTTAGAGGTCCTAAGCACTTAAAAAAAAATGAGGCCCCCTTATACAGGGTGATTACTTGAACGCGATGTACTATTTCTTAGGCATTTCTGTTAATTTGGCTAAAAAGTGTTTCTAACAAATGTTAGATTTTAAAATTCAGAAAATTTCTATGGCGCCCCTTTTTTCCTGATTCCTTAAGCACGTGCTTATTTTGCTTATTGGTTATCCATGGCAGTGATAACATTGGTAACTCGAAAATACTGATTTTGAATGAGCGCATCGATTATCATATGTACGTCCTCGCTTAAATCAAGAACCCTTCACCCTCGTCACTTCTCGTTCAAGAGTAATGCAGCTCCAAAGCACCAGGGATCCACATGTGTATATTTCCAGATGCCCCACCCTCTATACTCTCAAATCAATATTTGATTCCAACTCACCAGTGTTTGATTCTAATTCCAGTGCCGATAAACCAGCATCGAGTATTCAGTTACAGAGACCGAGCTTATGAAGGAATCGGTTGGCAACGCTTGGTCCCATGACACGAGAAGCAAGGCCAGAGCCAGCGCGTTGCTAATCGGCTGATTTGAACGGCGCGTCGCGCGGCACATCGATCGCGATAGAAACATACTCGATTGAGCGGTATATCGACTCGAAGCACTTGGAAATTACTTGAGTAGGTGGAACGAGAAGAACGTCGCGCCGGGCCGGCAAGTTTCGCGGGATCGTTTGGAACTTTAGTCTCGGCAGCGTGTCTGTACACAAGCTCGAAAGTCTCGGGAGCAATTTGCAGTTTCGCGCTCGGCAGTGAATAAAAATCTATACCCCTGAAACGGGGGATAATTCGTGACGGATGTTTTCCCGCGCGAAATCCAACCCCGATGATTCGATCGCACTCGATAACTTCGGTTGCGAATTTACTCGAACCTACGCGAACTCTGAAACTGATTTAACCATCTATGTTATTTAGATATAACGTTACTCGTAAGTGTAGTAATTGTATTTCATTGAACTATTCCTAGTACAGATCGTATGATACCTGCGAAGTTTTCCGATGCGTTTTAAGTACATAGTGTGGAGTAATTGTTATCGTTAATACACGTACCATATTGTGCATGAGATTTCAGAGGCTATTATGTTCCTGGTTAGTTAATTATGCAGTGCGTTTCAAGGGCTGCAGGATATGCATGAAGGGTTGTGGTATTCTTTAGGGATTTATAGTATCCCTCCTCTCATATACACTAAAATGTATTAATGAACGTGGAAATGAGAATTATTCATTTTGGGGTTATAAATTGCTCTTATTAATATGTCGATGACTAATGGGGTGAAGTTGATAATGATATTGACTCATATATGTAGTATTAAATGAGGTATGATCTTTTATATTTGGTAATAGTGTAATTTGTTTTGAGGTGGTTCTTTTTAAATATCTACACGTGACTTTACTGAAAAATAAAATGATTAATACAGTAAAGATTACACCAAGATCGTAGTGAAAAAGTAGAGCACAAAAGGCAACGCAAATATTTTTTCTGATCATCTGTGGGAACTATTGTTTTCCTCGTGGTAATACAGATAAGTAGAACGGGTCGATATGTAATCAGACAGAAACCATACTTCACGCTGCGAATGCATCCAACGTTATATTTCACATTAACTTATAAATATATTGGTAGTAAATAAAATCATACGACACACAATATTGGCAACTTATAAATTTGAAAATTCGTTGCTCCATTTTGCAAGAAATATTCACTTCCCTCTTTTCATTTACTGTTTCTGCACGATCATTGCACTGTTGCAATGGAGCACCGAAATTGGAATTTACTATTATGGTTTAGTATTAAAAATATCATAACAACACGTAATTTTATAAATATTAGGTCGTGAGAGTTTTGAATTTTAAAACACTTTGAATTTTAGACCTCAAACATGTCCTATTTATTTTTGTAATACGGAGAAGTAAGAACAAAACTTTGGACGTAAATCTGTACTTAAAAAATGGAAAATCCTTAACGTCATATTCCGTGTTCAGTAATTAAATAATCAAATAGTAGACCAACGAATGAGCGTTTTGTTAATAAACACTCCTCTACTATGCCGTTTCCTTTCTATCGTTCGAGGTTGATAAGATTATTTTACTTTCACGACTTACAAGGATTACAGAGTGTCAAAGTTTTCCTCTTCCCTATTTTATCAAAACCAATAAACCCGCAGTTTTCCCTATTTCTTTCTTTCCACTCGATCAAGAACTACGAATTCGTAGATTTCAGTTCGCCAGTGTCGAGACTTCCAAAAAGCATACGTTCGAGATGAAGCGACGAAGTAAGGTAATCGTAACAAGGAGTGGAAGCAGGAAACTAGAGGAAAAATTGATCTCCATTTTCCAAGGCGCATTTGTCTTCTGGCCCACGGAGCCTCATTAGCCCTCTGCCAAACAACGCCTCGGCTTCCGCTTTTCTCTCTCTCCCTCTTTTCACTACTCTGTTGCCTTCTTCCTGTGCCTTGCTGCCTCGGTGTCAAGTATGTTTTATTTCATGAAAGAGATCAGCATTGTTACGGAACTGCTTTAGGTTTCGTCCTTCTTTCCCCTGTCGTCTGTGCTTTTACACCATTGCGATCCACTCTTCTTTCTTTCTTTGATTATATCACGTTGTCCTCCCCCTGGTTTCCTTGCATTCGAACCTCTGAATGTTAGACCGATTTCGAATTCGACGTGAGCGCAAATAAGGGAGGATCATTCCACTAACTGGTTTTGGCGCTTAAAGGACAAAGTCTTAATCGTTTTATTTGCTCGCTTGTTGAGTTCGAAGCGGTCTTGGAATTTAAATTGTTCTTGAAAAGGGAAGTTGCATGATTGCGTATATTCGTGTTTCCCAAGTTGGTATTTTACTTTTCTACCTAAATTATACTTTATTTATCACGTGGAGCATAATAAATAATTCCTTTTTCAAGTCAGATATGCTGCAAAAATTATTGTTCAGGGAAAAAAATTTGTGTTCAGTATATTCATGTTCTAAAATTATCTTAATATTCTTCCACACATTCCTCAACACCTCTAATTATGTTCAGTATATGTACATTAGGGTGGCTCTTACTTCCGACTTTTGAATTTTGAATGCCTGTATCTGCGATATTTTTGCGAATTTCGGTCCTTATTTTTCAGGAAACATTCATGACATATCAAACACTGAAAATATGGAATTTTTGTTTTATCTTTTTGGCATATCTCGGTATATGTCCCGCCTTACATGTTTAAAAAATGGAAAACCGTTTGTCGCACGATAAAGAGTAATACAATATAAAATATGCTCCTTGTCCGGATCTACAATTTTTGTTTGATATTATATAATATAATATTATATAAAATCGACTTTGCGAGCTGTTAAATAATTATTTAAATGTTCAACGGCCCAGGGGCACCTTTTCCCGTTATCCAGTCTGGCTCAAACTTTACACATATCTTCTTTTATTATTTGCAACTATTCTGGGAGTGCCGCGAAGAAAATCTTGAAGGAAAGTTTCACCAAGAATAAATGTACATATATTCATTATTCACTGATATAAATATCTGCCACCTCAGATCATATCATTCATCATCGATAAACTCCATTACATGACTTCCTTCCACCATCACGAAAGAGGATAGCAAAGTATAAACCTAATTCGTGCAACAATTACTCGACCAGCATTTCAATATATCAAGAGAATATAAACGGGAAGCTCTTTAAAAAATAAAAGAGTGTATACGAGCCGCAGGGAAAGAGCTCCTCCACTAAACCAGCAATTACATTCTTCTTCATATTCTCGTTATCATAATTTCTATGAAATCAGAAATTATCACGTCTGTCGCGCGGGAGAATAGCGGGGTGCTCGGAAATATCGCGCGCAGATCTTCATTATGAACGTTAACGGGCACGTGGGCGAGCGTTCATTATTCTTCTCGCGATGAATTCGCGCATTCTTTTATGCCACCTTCCTTACGACGGCGATATCCGCGGACAAAACTTCGCCAAGTCCTCACCTCCGGCGTAAAGGAGCCGGAAGTTTCACCTGCAGACACAATTTCGTGGTTTCCGGCCGTCTCCCTCCTCGCCCCTCCAACCCCGGCCCGGCAGCCCATTCCTTCATTAAAGTTTCCACCGCCCTGCTTTTGTAGTTTTCAGCCGATGGACAGACGGAACTCCCTCGCTTTCTGCTGGCCATATTCCTCCTCGCCAACCCCTCTCTGAACCGCGATCCCGCCTAACCATCGACGCGGACGCAATAAAATAAAATAGCCGGCTATGGCCACATCGGAACGGGTTGTTTAAATTGAACCCAATTCGAGGCTCCGGCCGACTCTCGCGTCTCCACGAATTTCAAATGAAACGTCAACGCTGCGCGCGCTCCCTTTGTCCTCGCTTTTATCAGCTTAACATTTGACTTATCTCACTAATGGATTAAACGCAGTATTTAAGTTGCATTACATCGCTGTGCCTGGATTATCCGGCCCTCTTAGTTTATCTCCCAACGGAATTTTCGAAGGGTTCAACGTCGCGGCAGAAGCGATACGATGTTAATCTAAACGACAATTGATTTTTGTTAAGTGGTATATTTTTTACTAGGAATGTGTTGAGTGTAGAAAATTATTGGAGGTGAAGTAATTTGTTTTGTTTATAGTAAATGCAATGAATAGCCTAGTGGGGTATTCATTATTTTTCTACGAGGGAATTTATGGTTAAAGTAATACAAGATTTGAATTAAACACACGATCATAACATAGGGTCAATACCTATGTAATAAGTTAACTGGGATAAGTGAAGCATTTACAATGAATGGCAGGAATTATGGACAGTGGGAGTAATAGGATATTGTATAACAAACGATTATTATCCAAAACTCAAATAGAATTATCATGGATAAGCTGAATTTATTTATGTGTATTCGAATGATACTCCAAGCTTTTAATTAAATACACGTGATATTCGTGCGACAGGAGAATTTGTTTTGCGTTGAACATTCAACAACAGTTGAAGTTACATACTTTCAAAATTAACATGTTTGTATTGACTAAGGAATTGGTTAGTTGACCGATGAGATAGATAGGAAAATGTATTACGATTTAATTCGCCGAACAGATTTAATTCGAAGCTCACTGAGCTGGAAAAAGAATTGGCTGTGTACACTCTTGGGAAAACTGCCCGATGAATTGCACTCTTGATGCGGAATGATACGTTTAATTGCATTGCCACTTAATTTCGCGGTTTACTTGCACGTGCACGTGTATTTTTTGTATTTGCGTCTTCTGATCCGCGGGGAGTACATATCGAGTTGGATGAAAAGTTCCCGGCGTTTTTTAAGTGAAATTCAAAAAAAATGTTTAGATATTTGTACGTGGATTTATTCAACTACACATGTGCCATTTTGTTCTACCTTTCAGAATATATACATATGTCAATTGTTTCATTCTCAATAGATGGCGTTTCATATTTCCAACCCAACATTTTTCCAGACAAACGTATTTTTCTATTTAAAAGAATTAGGATAAACTTGTCACGATTTATAAGCTCTGCTTAGGAGAGAAATAAACTTCATGATGTCTCTCTTGGGACCAAACAGTCTCCCCAAAGAACAAAAATATTAAGCAGACTCTCGTAGCGCAATTTCGTAATATTTAAAAATAGGTAGATATATAATCGAGACCTTGTAAACTCCGAACAAGCCTTGTACCATAGTAATAAATTTATGTTGCTTACAACAAAATCTCGGTGAAAATGATATCGATTATCTCTAATTATGAAAAATGTTTAAAATGTAATTTTGCAATGTATACGTGAATAAATTCCAAGTGAAATATTCTTCTACAGATATATGACTGATTACAAGGAAGATTATAGCCAGGCAAAGAATTAAACGGTAATAAAGTTAATAACGGCTCCGTGAAATTTCTTTGAAAATCTAGCAAACAGAGCAAACTTTGCTTGTCAAGGGTATAAAGTTTAATGCAACACCATACGGCGACTGGTATACCAGGCTCACGAAAGGCACACAAGAAGCCATTCCTCTGAATCCCTCATTCAACAGTCCTTCATCCTCTACATACTATCGCCACCCAGCAGACGAAATTCCAGGCACAACGAATTAAAAGGAAGCTCTATCTCAAAAGCAAAGAGGCCCCGAACCGCTCTTTATTAAAACATCTTTCTCAGTTCTCAGGTGTAGAACAGGCTCGTTAATTTCTCGGCCCATCTTCCGCGCTAGCATATTCAAGCAGTTTACCGCCCTTGTTTGCACGTCTCTAGAATAAACATCCCGCGAAATCATTTCGCCAACTGAATGCTCGTTTAAAAAGCCAGCTGCCACAATGCTGCGCGCAGGGGCAGGGATTGAAATATGAATTACTACATCCTCTGTAAAATGACATAGCGAAATTGAGTCACATTCGAGCTTGGTAGTCATACATATTGGATTCGTCGTTGGATATTGCGTTACCGGGGGGAAACGAACGGGGGGGGGGGGGGGGGTACTCGAGCGACTGTTGTGTACAAATGCAACGTTTCTGGTACCCGCTTATTCTGCAAATCTGGTGAATTATTAATTATCTCTGCGCCAGTATGGCTGGCGTAAGAAAAAGTCAACGGTTTGAAACCAATCCCCTGTCCATCGTTGAGTTTACATACTCTCGAGAATAGAGTCAATTGCTGGCCTCATTGGATTCCATCTCTACCCTACCTCCCTCATCTCTCCTGTGCAATGTATGAAAACCCATCGTGCTCGTTGAATATCTTCGCGTCGATATTTTAAACCCTATCACGTAACGTGATTCCGCGAGTCATCTCTACTTTGGGGAGAATTCTTTCGCCAACCAGAAGCGATTGGATGATCGACCGTCCGGTTTTGAGAATTCGAAGAATTCGGACGTTGTTCGTAGTTAGATATTTCGGATATTGCAGACTGCAGATTATGACGGAGTAATAATGTTTGGAGAGGAAGGTATTAGGATCTTTTTATGCGACTGGAGATGCAAGGGTTATTTATATAGTCCGCTGGGTTTTGCAATGAGAGTAAAGATGATTACGGGATTATTCGGGATAACTTACCATTTTTGTGTTTTGTAAGGTGATCAAAATATTCAATGATACATGGATCATTACGTTCGTGGGGATGTTTCATCGTTTTTTGTTGATACCCTGTTGTGTTGGAATAAGATTAAATATTCATAAAAATTTCGACACTTGTACATATGCATCTGTGTACGGTTATACATTTTTGTCACCACAGACTTAGTGGTTTAATAGAAACTTCCATGTGATATACATTTTTGTACCTTATTTTTAGGGTAAAATGTTATTGATTGTGAAATTTTTCCAAGAAGCATCGTTCAGTTTACTATGTTACTTTATGAGGTTCGTTCACTATTTTAATATACGGAATTAATATTTTTGACATGTCTAAGATTCATATTTGTTTGTTAATCCTTGTAGAATTACAGGAATAATATATAAATATACGTAGGTAAAGTAATTTTATTATTCTTAAAGTTGTGTCATGTTGCAAATCTTCCTTAAAAAAAAAAAAAAACTTAAGAAGATTTTATAAGAAGGTCTTAGGAAGATCTGAAAACATCTTAGCTTTGTATACGTATTTCTCTCTGTGTAATACCACGTTATTCATAACAAAATTCATTTATATTGAAAAGAAAGTAGAAACATTTAACTGTTCTCTTTTTAACGACTTAGTTTGTACTTATTTATTTATGTCCATTTCATTTTACAATTCACGTTGGATCGTTTTATATTCTTTTTGCCAATTTAAAAGAAATTTCAGTTAATAAAACTACATTAATGTGCATTGAGTCGATTACTTTCAAAAAGTTATATCCCACATTTATTTTTGTTTTTCGTTTTATTTAACCTTCCATAAAAGTGCTATTCTCTACGTGAACACACTTTATATGTGTGTTTGTACGCTGCAAATTGAATATTCTTTGTTTCAGAAAACGATTATTTCAACGTGAATGAAAAATTTACATCTCTATGCAATTGCAGATTTCAGATAGTTATTAACACGAAGTTAACGAGATCAAGCGTTTCACGAGATATACGAGAACTGGTCGTATATATATTGCGCGTTTATTATCTATTAATAATCACTCTTCAGGATTTCCTTGGATATGACTGAACTTATAATATGAACATTATAAATACTATTATTATCTAAAAATATCTTGAAAAAAATGTCAACTTACCAGAGATTTAGATTTACAGGAAAATGTGGAATCAAAATTCTGGAAGGTGACATGTAGATCAAAGCTTTTGGTGTCATCTTGACTCTGAATAGCAAATGACAAAACTACACACCAGAAATCACACGATTGCAACTGTATAATCCTATTTTTATAATTATGAACCAAATTAGAAACATCTTTTCAACCCACTTTCTCAAAAAATAAAGGAAGAACAAAGCTCATGGTTTGGAACAAGTCGAATCAGAAATATATTGATCCAAAACAAAAGACGCGATAACTTTAAGGGCTGATCTCGCCCCATCGCAGTGAATTTTCGCAGAAAACAATTGCTCCATGTGCACTCCAATATCCTCTATATTCACGCGAAGTTTCATTAAGATCAGAATTTTCAAGTTGGCAATATTCCCTTGTTAATAAACTACGTACTTCATAAAACATATCTGAATATTCATTTGACAGAAGTGTCATGACTGTAGCTCAACACTTCAAAGGTAAACTCGAGCTACACCTGACATATTATCTACTTGTATTTATATACTAACGCATCCGAAGAAACTCGGACTTGTAATCCACCACATCAATCGTCTACTGCTTTTGTTCTCTCCCTTCCAATGCAAACTTACCACGTTCCTCTTGGAATGGGCGAGTGGCAACGATAATATTTGCGTCCATTGGTGGATTGAATTTTAAACACCCCAGAAATATCCAAGCCTCGCCTCAATCTCCCAGATCAACTTTCACAATTTACAACGCAGGAACCATACTCATCAGAACACGAACAATACAAACAACTACTAATTTCTCACATCAATATCCTTCCCTCCCCAAGGACGTGGCCAGGTTTTTAATCAGGCAGGGGCAATAAATAGCGAAACAAATTTTGTTATTACATCTTACGTGTAATTAAATAGACAAAGAAATCTATACACACTGCGGAATTACTTCGCGATTTAATTTACTTTTATTTCGTAAAAAATCAATTTAATTTTAAACGAACGACTAACTTATAATTTTTTCTTGTACCATTTTCAGTGCCCATCAGCCGAATATTAATACAACGAAATATTTCTCCAACTCTTATACCTCGAATCGATTCGAGAATTCGAGCGTGCCCCAGGTCGAAGTGAAAACGTGAGCGAATTTTCCCTGGTAATTTCGCGGGGGTCTCCTCTCGTCGGATTGATAACTGTAGACGCGCACGAGTGCATGGGCGAAGCCAAACACGAGGCAGACGTGGCTTAATTATCGGAGAGAGACAAGGATTGCAATTATTGTAGCTACTTGGGGCACGGGAAGCACGTAGGGGCGCAGAGCCGCGGAGAAAGCTGGCCACGTGCGCCGTATGAATAACTACGTTTACGAATCAGCGGCTAATGCCGTAGCGATGCTGGCGTGCTCGCAGGTGAATCCTGACGGATGATTGATCACGGCCAACCTCGTTACACGATTAATGCGAAATAATTACCGGACTAACCAGAATTAATGGGGAGGTCTGTCCATATGAAAATGGAAACGATTCCTACAAATAGAGGCGCAGGCGCTGATAACATCACTAGGCCCCGTACAGTTGACCATATTCACTAGGGCGTGCCATTGTGCGGTGAAAGGGGATAATTTCATCCCGTTCGCCCCGACGTTTACGCCGTGAACGAGACCTGCACAAAGGTGGTAACGAGACGTTTGTAATCCCGCTAATTTCTTATCGTTTGCTGGCGCCGCCATTTCTGGGGGCTTAATAGAACTCTATTGGAACCTCGAACAATGAATTGTTAATTAGGTGACAGCGATTGGTGTGCGTGCTTGAGACGTGGAATGGATTATTTTCTGACAGGAACGTGATTCCTTTGTTGTTTTAGAATGTTGGTGATTATAATGAAAACTGGTGTTTCTACAGGAATATTTTGAGTGCAATGTGTGGAATAAGATTTTCTGTTTTGGGGCATCGCGGTGGAAGAAGTGTTGATGTCTTAATTTTTTTTAACAAGGCTTTGTTTTAGAGGAAGTCGATTTTGAAAATCCGTTGAATGCCTACGTGTGAATTTGGCTAAATATCTGTTGCATAATCAAGACCCATATATTAGTAACATGTGCAAGTAGAATTGTTCGATTACGATTTCGTCAGAGGTATGAGTAAACCAGAAGCTGTGATAATAGAGATTTTACGGGAGGCTGACTTCTACGCATTTGGCTTGTACGAACACTCTGGAGCTTCGCTCAAAGGATTTGATTGGGGAAAATGAATGTATCTGTGAAATGAGAGTAAGTTAATATTGATTGAAAAATTGTGAGCGTTGGAAAATTGTATTTGTTAAAGGTGATAAAGGATAAATGCAGAGGGAGGATCTGCAGGCGTGGTCGTGGAAGTTGAAATGGAACTATCGTTTTGTGTTTTATACGGTGGACGTGTAAAGAGCCTACATCGATTATAATAGAAAAAATCGAAAAAATCGATTATAATAGAAAGAATCGAAAAAATCAATTTTTCCCATAAATCGATAGTTGAACATCACCAAAATATATTCCCAAAGTATCAGACCGAAATTCGAAAAATTAAAGCAGCTATAACCGGTTTTGCTTGGGAGCACCAGGTGACGCGGGTTTGCCAAAAAACTTTAAACACGGTTTTCTTAAAATGACGAACTAGTATTCTAGCTCTGATAGTAATAATAGTAAGTTGCATGTGGAAAGAAGTGAGACGAAGTATAGATACAGTCCCGTTTGCCAATACGCACAGTACTCCATTTACTTTCATGCTTGCATAAATGAGAGCGACTCCACTCTCATCCTGCCGAATGGGATCGGGAAACAAACAACCTGCTGGATTCAATTAGACTTGAAGTGATTGTAGCTGCAGTAGAGGTAATGAGTCGTAGGAAGGGCGGCTGTGGCATTCTTTTACGCGGGTTCCGTGTGTACGTGGTAGCGCGCGCGCACGGCTTACCCCGGGATGGCGAAAGTATAGCGTTGCAATCTGCTGGGACGGGAAGAAGAGGCCATTCTACGGTGGCTCGGATTTTTGCCCTCTCATTCAATTGAACGACGAATACACGAAACAGGGGGTGGCCTGAAATGTCCTCGGCGACAAAGCTACCAATCGAGAGAAAAATGCAGCCAAGCTGCATAGTGCAGCCATTTCGAGCAATTACCGGTACAGCCATTCATCATTCCGGAAAGGATAGAAGTTCCGGGGGCAGTCAATAAACCGTGCACTGTGAAATTCATCGTGGATTCACACGCGTGTCGCTCGGATATATTTAATTTCCACTTCTATCGACCTTGGATTCGCGTCTGCGAAAAGTGTCAGTATTACAATGAGTAATTTTGGTAGACTGCCAGAGATCTTCCTTTTCTTTCTTAATATACCGGGTGATTCAGTAATTGTGCCACTTTAAATTACTTGTAAACTCTTTCTTATATGACAATATGGTTCGAACTCAAGTCGTATGTTAAATAGTGTTATAATTAGTTTTTAGCTATTTTGCTTTTTTATCGAGATATAAAGCTCACTTTTACTTTTTTAATCGCAATGGGTAAAATTTGACCTTGCAATTGGAAAGAGTATTGAACGCTGAGTACAAATCTATTAGAGGGTATGGGTCTAAAAAGTAATAATTACTGAAATATTCTTTCAAGGATTTTGAATGTATGTAATGCTTAAAATATTATATGTAATAAGTGCAAATGACTAATTATTACATAGATTGAACAGAGAGTTTACAAGTAATTGTGAATCACCCTGTACAGTATATAACACAGATGATTGTTTATTCTTTAATGCACTTCCCTGTTGTTAATGGAATTTTTAAATTAAAATGTATTAGCCTCCAGAAAGTGTTGAGTACCTACCTATGACTTCAGTGTTTGTCGATGTTTAGGGAATATGGTTTGGTATAATACTCTTTTAATTAAACGTAAATTTCATTTTAATGAGACTGTAATGGTACGTACTCTATGCTTCGACGTTACAGCGTTTTAAAAGGAACTCACTTGTCGTGAGTTCTCATCGATTCAAAGCGATATTTCTTGTGCTTCCATGACCATTACACTTTGTCAAAGTGTTTCGTTTCTGGTTGCTTTTCACCGTTCAACGTGGGAAGGTGGGGTGAGGGAATGTTACTTGCTATTACTACCGTGTCTAACACGTTTTTCCATTAATTACGTCCATATTAATGAGTTACAAACTGTCCTTCAATTACTTTCCGCGGATCTCTTCGCTATTCATCGATCAACTCGTTATTCCAGTACCACTTTATGAATATACAATGTTATACCAAAAGAAGACTCAATCTTTTAGCAAGAACGTAATAAAAACTGAATTAAATAAAAAATATGAATTTGACATAATTCAAATTTAGCAGGAGATTGTAAACTATGTACGCAAGTTTGTGATTTTTAAATTGGTAATTGGGATTATTTACCTATTTAATGCACTTTAACTTTGTGTTTTTGTTTCAGTAATACACTCTAACAAGGAACACTATTCAACTGATGATGGAATAGCACGGTTTTTTTTATATAGATTGAAAGTATATGTCACAAAGGTGACAAAAATGTAAATTAAAGATACTACCAAAATCTGGTTTGATCTTGAGAGATCACCAAAGGTGGAAGAGAGGAAAGAAGGGAAAGAGACTAACAAAACCGACTGTTCAAAATTAATTATCTTTATTATATGTATAAAAATACATTATAATCAATGAAAGATAATATGTAAGTTAATGATAGATAATATTTAGAACGAGAATGAAATCATGAATAGTGTTCCTTGTAAAAGCTATGTAAAATATTCTACATTCTACATTGTTACTTCATATTCTTCTCATTTTCACTATCAACACTTCCTTATCAGACTATAAGTATACAGTAATCACCAACACAAGTAAAAAAATTTCTCCAAATGACCATGGGGGTCCAGAGAGGGGTGCAAAAGGGGTAGTTGGCCCACGGTTTTTGAGAAGAAATCGCTGTCTCTTTGAAATAAACAATTCCTCTGAACCATTTGTCTGTACCAAACAGCAAAGATACTTAATACAGTCGCACTGAAAGGGACGTTCTGCACACTCTGAAGGTTCGCATCAGCTATTTACTTTTTCTATCAAATGTCCTGTATATTATTGTTCAGCGGCCATCTTTTCGTCGTCTATCTTGTCGCCGACTTTTTCAAGCCGTCGGAACTGTTTCTCGAAGGAAGGTCGTCGGGAAAGTACGACGTCTGACCTACTATCTTTCACTGGCGGCTGCAAAAGCAAGGAGGAACTCCCCGCGAATGTTTTCGGGATCAATCCGTTCCCCTGTATGACTAGGGGAACACCCCACATCGGATCGTTTCCCGTGTCTTCTTTCCAGTTCCTTGCAGACCCGATGCTCCCCAACTTTCCCTGGAAGATATATAATATTACTTCCGCGGTCGAGTCGCGGCGATCTTCTCGCATCGACGTATTCTTCTTTGATCAACTCGGCGAAACGGTGAAACGTCCCCTCGATTTTATTCGAGACCCCGCCAGTCACGTCCCACCAAATCTAACTTTTTTGGGCGTCCTAGCATTTTTATAAGCGATTTTGAAAGGGATCAGAAAATTTGATCCCACGTTTCAAAAAGAATATAAACGTTTTATATTTCTCCCTGCTGCTAAAGCGCGGCGTGAACGTGTTTGTTTATTTTAATCCCGTCGCCTGTTTTTGTAGAATTTTTGAAGCATTGATGCGTTGTTTCCGCGCAAACACATAAAAATGGTAAATAGGTTGCAGTGAACGCCAGAGGAGTATGGATTAATTTAATGAAAGGAGAGAATGTGGAGTGGGGTATTGATTGATGGTGTGACTATTATTCGAATGAAAGCGTAATAATTAAAATTGGGAATATTGATATTTTAATATTTGTAGAGGTTTACTCAGGGATAACAAACTAGGACGATATTTTCTATATTTTTTCGCCGAAAATGCTTCAAACGCGCGGTATACTTTTTAATTTATTCATAACCTAACATTTATAGCACAATAAATTTCAAGTAAGTTCCAAGATCCGTTGTTGCTACTCTCCAGTGCTTGGAATATTATTGATCAAAATATAACAAAATAGTGTTCGATGTACACACCACAATGTTGTTATATCTTTCTGTAGTATTTACAGAATTACGTACTGTAACATACATAAATACATTTATAAAAATATCACATTAATTATAATATTTATTATTACAACACTAATATCACGAAATGCACAACAAATGTATTAAGGTGCTGCTTCCTGTACTCATATGAACAAAATCAGAAAATGAACTGAGAAAAAACAGAAAATATTAAGCCGTCGCTGTGGGTACACTGAGTCGTTTATGTCTATGGCTGTTTTTTTACTGTTTTTGAGTTTCAAAGAATCTGAAAAATGTATGAGATACTTATTCATGTCTCTATTTTAATATACAATCGTTCTTTGAGTCAAATGTTTAAAGGATTTATTAGGGAAAATAAAAGTTCGGAAGGAAGTTTAAGAAAGAGACAATTTGCTCAAGGCATAAATGACCCAGTGTGCCCACGGCGGGTTAAATGCTCCTTTATTACCATTTTGTATGATAAACGTTAGCTGCATTTGTTTCACATTTTTGCTCGACATTATTATTTATTCAAAGATCAACGTGGGCAGGCAATACAAATTAACAGTAAAACAACCTCTTTACAAAGTTTCGCAGAACTTTGGTATGCTGTCGCGTGTGCACACCTGTGCGCGGGCTCGCCTTATCGTCGAATATCGAGTGCTTCCATGAAGTACGAATCGATTACACGGAAAATGCTGGACGACTATCGGCGGAGGTCGTTAAATATTTGCGCTTTGTTATGTTTCACTCAGGCCTCGGTAAAATTGTGCAAACAAATCAGCGAATGAGGACAACGCATTTGTAGAGGTACGAGCGATTTTCGTCGATAAGCTTCAAGTCTTGTTTCGTGATGTTAGCACTTAACGGATTCCGATCGAAACGCGTTAATTTGAAAGCCAAGGAGCTTTAAAAAAGATGTACCACAAGTATTATTGATTTTTTGAGGACGAGTTCATGCTGAAAGGATTGCCGAAATGTTGATCACAGTTTATAATCGTTAGAAAATTTGAGAAAATTGAATTTTGGAAATTAGTTACAGAGAAATCTGAACAAGTGATCACTAAAACGTGTAGAAACTTAATAATCAACGCATTGGAGAGACCAGTTATGGAAATTCAGATAAAGGATGCAAATTTAAAAAATCACCAAGGAGGAAACAAATATTACCGATTGGTGCAAAATTTAGAATACCACAAATTATTATAGATAATCATCATCACCCGAGAGATTAAAAAAATTAATAAACTACTCGTGAAATATTAAGGAAATTAAAAATTAGAAGCTAGGAAGAGCAAAAGATCGGCCACTGAAAAATATTGGAAATCTAGCATAGAAATTTTTTTGAAATTTGTGAAACTGGTCAATAAACAATTGAATCCTTCCTCGAATCGAGTTCGAATATTATACACTGTGCCATGTTACAACTGTTTCTATTAACAGTCCGCGAAAAGTACCTCTGTTTCACGTAGTTGCTTTAAATTCAGGATTGTTATCCATGCGTGGTCTGGTCGATAGTGCCACACGTGCTGCACACATACAGGCATTTATTCCAGGACCGTGACGAGAAAGCAATCTCGCATGATCGAGCGCTGAAAGTTCCCCCGGTCCACGCATATGCGTCTTCGACTACTGCGATCGCGACAATAGCTATCGTCGTTCTTACTTCACCTTATGATTTAGTGTCGCGACAGAGTTTACGACTGCTCGAGTGCCCTGGGGCACGATCGAGGCAAGCAGAAAACAGAATTCGCCTTCCGTGGACATAATTTTCTGTTTTTGCAGCGGCGACGTATCGCTCTGCTCCGTATACTTTGTAATCTATCAACATTTTTGCCCGTGACTCGCGCTGCTGCATCGGGGTGACTTTAACGAATACGCTGTATCACTGCGCGCATTTGTCTGGTTTCTTGCAGGCAAGGATATTCTGTTGTCAAAACTTGTAAGCTATGCATTTTTCGTTTTGTAGGGAGGCTGAGTTTCATGTGCCTGAGGTCGGTATGTCGGGGGCAATTTTCTGTGCACAGTAACTTCGCCGTAATATGCGTACAGTTAATTTAAAAACAAATGGTATATTTGTATTCAATTTGTAAAAAATCGTGAGGTAGTATTATCTATATTATTAGACAGTGGTGCACTAAAGGCAGTGGGGGTAAAGGCCTTGGCACCCCCCCCCCCCCCAAAAAAAAGAGGGGCTTTGTAAGACGAAAAGAAAATTGGAGTTTATTCTTTAAATACATTTTTATTGTCACCTAATGAATTTTATTGAATTTGAATGCGCGCTGTTATAATAAGGTGAACATTTTTTTCTTGGGGTTTTCGGGGACTTGATATTTTTTTTTTATTAGTGACCACCTCTACTCCTCGTAGACTTAGGCATACTGTTGTGAAATTAGTAGAATTTTAGTGACCAACTGGTGGCTTCGATTTCATATTTATTATTTTGTAACATTAAAGAAAAAATACAGAATCGGGGACTATTACCGAAAATCGGGAACAAATGATTACCATAAATTCAGAATTCGGGACAAAATCGGGGAGAAATGTTCATCATATTGTTATGTATAATAATGTTACTATATTATTATATATAATATTATATAAAATAGACACATAGAAACGGTGATCTATTGTTGCAAAGAATTATGCCTTGTAGGTCTTTGTGTTTGTCTAAAGAACCTCTGTCAAACGAAAGGGGAGCCACGTACTTGCAGCGTAGGACTTAAGGCGACGAAAGTGATGAAAGTTTAATAACGAAGTGAGATACTGATTGAGACGAATTTGCAACTCGACATTCGTAGCTTGTTTCGAGTTTGCGACAGGAAATGTTCGAGTTTTTCGGTGCGTCTGGTTTCTAACTAAAATTGGATTTCGCTAGAAAACCAAGTAACTAGTTGGAATGATCGAGTTTGATTGGAGACGACGCGTACGTTGACAAAATGTTGGAGTTTCGGCGGGTAACAGTATTTGGAGAAATTGCAACTTTCTATGGAGACTTGAAAAATCGCTTGATGTAAAGGATTTCGAGAAATTTAGAAGCAGTAGAAAGGCATCTTAAAATTACAGAAATTATTTTCAGATTTTCTCGCTTCGTATAATCACAGTTACCAAAGTAGTTAATAATTGAGCTGTGAAGATAGAATACTAATGAAGTATATTATTTCGAATGAGAACTTTCTGCTTTACGGAGATGTCTGCTGCTAAATATTTTATAAACAAATTTATACACGAAGGCTAGTAAACAGATGAGTAGAGTAACATAAATTGATAAAAAATGTATCCCCCGCCCTAAGCAGGAGTGTACGCTATAAAGAACCTATAAATATTAAAATGACGTGCGCGGAACTGCAAAGTTAGAGCTGCGCGAAGTTTCTTCGGCACGGCGAGTTTCACGGTTGCTTAAAATTCTAATTGTTTATACTTCAGGAGCAAAAGATTCAGGTTTTTCAAGTTGACTAAAAAGCGGGCGAAAGTTGGAGCAGAAATATGTTAATATACTCGAGGATACAAAATACTTGTATAAAACTTTATGGAATATCATTTATACAGTTTGCGTAAATGTGAGTCATTTTTGTTGTAAGCCATTGTTAAAATAAGACAGACTTTTAACAGTGTATATAAAACAGAAAGATAAAGTGTAACGAAGCAACGAAGTGTAAGAAGTGAAAGTGGATCGTATGTGGTCAGACATACTTCGCGATCGCTGTTGCTAAAACTCTATCTGTCTAACTTTTCATGCATATATTGCCGACTAGGTATTTAGAGTCAGAATTATTCAGATTAAAATTTTTGAAACATAAACCTTATTGCAATTCTATTTAAAATTCATACGTCAATGAGTTCTTGAAAATAAACATTCTGGACTCGTGGACAGAAATTTATGCTCTTCATTTCATGGACGACAAAAAGTTGATGCATTCCTGCATCATATAGTAACAGTAGGTAAAAGTGGATCTAGTGGCTTTATTGGTGTATATAATAACAAGACGCTTAAAAGGTAACACCACTATAACGGCACAAGAATGTAGTGTACCTTTGACAAATTTTCGTGGGTAAACCAAGAAATAAGAGGATAATCTGTTTAAACGCCTTTATTATACACATCTTAAGTAGATTCAAGCTATTTTCTTTTCTCTCAATCTTTTCAAATGGCACTTTAAACGCATTTTTCTCGGAACTACATTTTTCAAATTGGCCATCGGCATCATTTGAACAAATTTTATTCGATCCACTTGAAATTTTTACAGTAGCTTCTAAACTACATTCTCCGTCGACTCACCTATGTCTGAAGAAGACGATGTTATAAATTCGATACAAGTCCAAGGATTACGTACACAGATTATGAGTTACTAAATTATACATTAACTCACGAATTTAAAAACCATCGCCCATATTTGATTAATCAACGATATTGTCTTCCACCCTGCGGAAAATTCTCTCACATCTGATCCTCCGCTCATCGCACCAACAGATCTGTATTCGCTTCTGTCATTATAAATCTTTCGTATCGATAAAAATTCATAAACCCTTTCTACCTTTCACAGATGTACAGCTTTTGAAATCAGGAATTTCAATCCCGAAATGAAATCCGTAGTTAACGACAGCTGCGTGGTAAACTGAACCAAGCACATAATAATGCCGATTCTGCACAGACAGCTCAAATATTGAAGCAGACAGAACTTTTTCCCCCGCCCCATACGAGATGCGCGATAAAACCCTTGCGCTTAGGGGCAAAATATCGGGCGGCCAGTCGTGGATGCGTTGAAATATCTCTAAAGCTGGGGACACCGATGTATCGGACGGCGGGACGTTGTTTAGAGAAGGGGGCCGTATTAAAAACGAGACAGATTGTTTCCCCGGCTGTATTCCCTCTTTGAGAGCGATCGTTTACAGTCAGACAGCGATACGTCACCGATTGTATCCCGAGGGCATAGAAAGTCCCGCGGCGAGAGGCAAAAAGAGTACTCGTTAGTTCCGTCCTCTTAGCTCCTCCCGCCCGCGCCGCCACTTGACGACGACCATTCCCCGTTTGTGTGTCCGTTGTTGCCAAGCTTGTATCCGAGCGCACGTAACTGTGACTACTGTTCCGTGACGCTTCACCTTCTGAATTTCTTGTTCGGATACTGCTATGTAATCCAGACCCACCGCCCTCCCCTCGGTTTAAACCTGCTCGTTCCGCGAAACCTGCCGAGAGCTTTCCCCGCTGATAGCTGCGGACCGTTCGCGCAGAAAGGACGAAGTTTCACGCTTCCCGTGTCGCCCGGCCAGTGCCGCGTGTTTCTACGCGCCCGTGAATTATTTGCAGCAGTGATTTAGTCGGGTCCAAAATTACTGTGCTCGGAGAAGGGGAGAGGTAAATTACGCGCGGAAGCGAATTAACCGGGATACTTTTGTGCTTTTGTATGGATATCGAAGCTTCAATGGTGGAAACCTGCCGTTCAATCATAAAGTGTGCATTCGGATCGCTTGTGTCGCGCAGCTTTGATGTTTTCAAATGAAATATTCTTTTTCTGACGCAAGCTGGACTGTTCACTGTGACGGGCGTTAATGATTCAACGCTATGGCCCGATGTGTCGTTTCAATTATTCTTCAATGATATATTCGTTTAAGAAGAAAAATTCACATTTACACAGATTGGAAGAATAAGAACCGTTTGAAAGGACTGTAAAGGCCACGTTTCTAATCTTGTTCCCCTTTCTCCACGTAAGCTTCCAAACTACGTACTATTGAATTTCGAATTGTCTTCTACGGTTCGTGAAAATTTCGAATTGTCTTCTACTTTGCGGAAAGTGGATCCTTTATTGGAGTATAACACGCAAGGCATTGATTTGCGTGAGAGCAGACGTCCTTCGAGCATCCGCCTCTTTGACGTGCATTCGAAATCGAAATAAAACAAGGTTCCTAGCAAAGAACGTTGCTCGCGCATTGTCGCGACCGCGTTTCATCAACAGGCGGCATTCTGCGAACCCGTCGTCCGTGTTTAAGAGTGGTGGGCGGCGAGCAGAGACTTCCACAAAGCTTGCGCGCAATTTACGAAGCCATACACGCGTACACGCGTTTACGACGTTGCCGAGACGAAAAGAGACTTTCTCGTTCGGTCGGTGTTACGACGCGGGCGGCAAGGGTTGTACGGGACGGTGAATCGAGAGCACGACGAACAACGGGGAAGCGTCTCTCTGAAAGCCTCTCCGAGATTGATCCGCACACGTTACCGCGGTACATGCTCGGCCCAGGCGGTTGTTATTGTGGGAATATCGTTGACACTGGTTTTTCCGCAAGCGGACTCGCTATGAGGCTCGAACGCCGCGTCAATCTGCCCCCTATTGCGAGGCTGGGTGACTTACGGCTGGTAGAAGTTTGCTCGCAGACACCGTCTCTGTTGTCTTTCAGGGGACCGTGCGAGAGAGAAACTTTGCGATGCAATCTGTCCCTACAGTTTTTCTGCGGTTAAAAAGTGGCAGTAAACTTCTGTTGGTTGTGGTGCGCGGGTCCTGTTCTGATTGGTTGCTTGAGTTTCGCGCGAATGGGGTCACTGTTTTTTTCAGAACGCAAGAATTGTACGAAAGATTCTGCTTAATGCAGCAAACACTGTAGTCATCGCATTTCAGTTAATACTTAAACCGTTATTTTTTTGTCGGGTTTTTTAAAGCAATTTTAAGACAAATCGGGAAAAAGGCAAAGTTACTTATTAATAAGATTATTAAGCTAGAAAGCTGTGCCACGGAAGCTTTGATCCTATTTTAAGACTATTAAAGCTTTAATTACTCACAATTACAACACGCTAGTCTAGATCCCAGGATCAGCAAGATTTTTCTTGTCAAATTTGCTTAGCCGACAACGAAGTAACTGAATTGTGCATAAACATCGACCAAAAGAAAATGCAGCTCAACAACAATAATAGTAATAGCAGCAGGAAAGGCGGCACAAGTATGTAATTACAGCATCTCATGCAGTGACGCGACTCTTTTTACAAAAACGTTAAAAAATAGCTTGAATACTCGCGACATGCTTCCTTAATTAAAAATGCCCGTCTGTTATGACGCAGATTAGATTTTCTACAGCTATTCGTCACGAAGATCGCGATCCTGTTTACAGAATGGTGGGATCTTCCAGTGAACTCTGTTGTCACAACTCACATGCATGAGAAGGTTACAGCACCACACGCAGGAAACTGAATTTATAATATTAAAATTCGCGACACATAGTGTTTTGCAGACAGAAATTGACTCATGTTGAGTGAGGTGTAAGAATCGACTGGCAAATCAGAATTTACTGAGATACATGGCACGACCAAGTTGCAGGAGCTGACTCAGAAATTGACTGGCGACTTCTGCTTACGAATGTTGTTTTTTCCTTGAGTGCATTGGCTGATGCCTTGCGGAGAAAGAGCGACACAGCTGTAAAACTCCTATCCCTTTGCCTTTGCAAGATTACTCGGTCCACAAACCGAAATGTTCAAGCATTTCAATGGATGAGGAGTAGCCTCCGTAAATGGTTAAGTGTATATATCTCCATACGTGTGCGTACCCTGCAACCATTTCCAAATTATTTCATTTAACTATTAAATCACATAGATGTTTTACATTTCAGAAACAGCAAAGATGTCACGCTCATACCTTATGTCCCTGTAAAAGAAATTAAAACCCCATTGATGAGGTTTTAGTTTCCCAAGACCCAAAAGAGGTCTTAGTTTCTTTTCATAAGGAATAAGAGTTTCCATTAGCTTTAATTTAGGTCCGGTCCGAAACTACACATTTTGTGAACATGCTCGAATTCGATTTGAATCGATTGGAACTTCCATTTTTTTAGTTATCACTGCAAAACAAAATAAACTTTTATAAAATATCTCTTTAATGCTGCATCTGTAGCGTAATATACAATGCATATTTCTGACTAAAGAAACAAGTTTTTTAAAGCTCGTGATGTTAATAAACTTCATGCGAAAGATCAAGTCTTAGTTTCAATTTGTTTCTTTGTAATTAATTGAAATAGAAATATTTCAGTTTAGACAGGAACGACTGCCTATTACCCTTAACATACTAATTTTTTAGAATCATTTTACAGATCACTACCACCCCTTCGTTTCAGCGATCCATTACACAATTTGGAACTTCATTTGTCATTGCGGCCTGTCTAAGCAGGAAGTGAAACACTGTACCATTTTAAGGGACTCCCTTTAAGGCGAAGCGTTTGAAAGTTCGATAAAGTTAAAATTTAACAGAGAAGCCTTACGGCAAAGTACATATGTATGGAGAAAGTTTTACTATAATCCAAATGGACCAGGGTTTCGCCAGCTGCGGAGCTGGTAAAACGTCGCGGCCTGCTAGGATTAATATCAGCCAGCTTCTTTCTTTGGGGAGGAGAGCTGAAGCGAGCCCGTTACTGGCTCGCGGCCACTTTGTTTCGCGAAGGGAGCGCGATATAATATTTCCTACGTGCTGGCACACCCCGTCATTTTCTACTCTACTACGGTACAAAGAACCAGGGGAACGAACAAAAAGGGTGGCTGAGCCTATCTGACGTCTATGTACACACTAGGACGTCACTCGCGAGAGTACTATCCGTGACCTGACGCGCAAACAATGTACCACCGAAAATCTTCCCTCTCGCTCGCCATCTATAGCGCGCCGCTTAGCAGCTGTACGCGCTTCAAACCCGGGCTGAAAGCTCCAAACGCCCACCCTGCTCCATGAAAGTATTGTTTTCGGATAGCATAATACTTTCCTTCGGAATTCGTGGCTGGAGACGCTGTTAATGTTTAGGCTGCTGCGTTCTCCTGGCCACGATGTGAAAAACATTATTTTAGGGGAAGTTGCTTCGTGGACACTGTATCGCATTTCAAAATAGAATTTCTCATGCGTAAAGCACTTCGAAGTGCAGAATGTTAGTGGAGAATGAATAGTGCTGGAAGAAAGTGTAAATTGTAGAGTTACAGGTATGTATGTTTGAAATGTTTATTTCTGCAAGGTATGTGTGAAATGTGGAATTGAAAAGGAACGTATGGGAATTCGTGGTTTTTGGGGAGAATGTTGTGAATTGAATAAAATTTCATCGAAGCATTGTTTTTAAGTTATATTGATATCATTCCGTTAATAGAAATAGAAATTTAATCTGTTAACAACGGTCTTCGTTGTTTTATTCAACATTCAGGTAGTTGCAATTTATTTCCCAGTAAACTGTACCATTTCTCTTGAAATGAAAAATATATCACTCAACCATCCGGTACACAATATGCGACAACCTCATATATCAAATTTATCGGGAAAAGCATCATGCAATGTCAATACCAAAACATTGCTAATTCACGTTCAGAATAGTGAAAAATTATTTTAATACGTTTCGCTGATAGGCAGAATAATTATACCTACATACGTCTTCATTATGTGTTATTTTATATAATGCAACCCTCGCGAATACACCATCAAACCATTCGTAGAACTTCCATTCGTCAATTCCGTGAATTCAATATTTGAATAAATCAATTAGAATGAAAATTCCTATACTTTGAACCTAAATTCGGGCAAATAACAAAATTTGATTTTGTTGTTGACGTTTCAAACATAATCATGAGTAAATGATGAAGATAATACCGTTGCAAATACTGTAAAATACATGCGGGAGTGAGAGTTTCTAGATGTGTCTCTGAGATGTTTATAATTATTGAGTAACACTTGTGAGTATATTCATTATTAATTTTAATGGGGGTGCTGTAGCACACTCAGGATTTAATTTTGGGGGGAGCCGAGTTGGACGGATAAAAATATTTTTAATGCAAATTCAATAAAATTCATTGGGTGATTATTAAAATAAACATGTATTGAAAGAATAAAACACAATTTTCTTTTCTTCTTAAAAAACCTCTTCTTTGGGGGGGTTGAGATACATATACGAAACAGGTGGTAGGTACTCTATAATCCATCTCATATCTACTTAATTGTGTCCATGTCATCAGAATGAACTATCATAGTTCGCGCCACCTCTTCGTTAAAAGGATCCTCTGACGCCTCGATATCCCTCATCGCCCTTAAAAATTGATTGCTTAATCGCGAATTATTGATTGCCCCCGTCGAAGTTCTCTGGAAGTAGTTTCCCAGTTGGCCCGCGGGAACGCGAACTGTTTCAGCGTTCGTGGGAAACGGCAACTTTAGATTTTCCTTCCTCTCCCTGGCGCAGATCTCACGCTAAAAATATAAGTTTCCCCTTGTTCCACTTCCCTAATCTTCCACGGCCCCAGGAAACTTGCAGAAAAGCGTGCAATTTTCAGAGACACGGGGGGGGGGGGTTCTCTTTTTTTTTCACGCGAAAGCTATCGGCCTCCCTCTCTGTAGACTCCACCGGCAACGAGATCTGTAGCATAGAAACGAACAGTTTTCCATTGCGCCGAATTGCATCTAAGTATCGAATCGGCATACGAATCTCTCATTACGGGGGTCGCGAATCGGCCGTGGCCACCGAGCCAATCGAACGTTGCGAAACTGGAAGAAACACGGGAATAAATAAATGGCGGCATCGATTGCAATACTATCGACTACGACGGTTCCGCAGTTGGGCAGTAGTAACGAGTCTCGCGAAACGATCCCACCCGAATTTCTATCGTTTCTGATAATTCATACTCGCTTACGCAGGGAAACCCGAAACACTTTGCTCAGTTCTCTGCGTTCTGCAGACTTGCTGTTCATTAGTATTCCAACAGCTTGAAGGCTCAATATTTGTGGATTACATATACGTGATGTTTATATAATGAGGGTGAATTTGGTTTTTGCATTTTATATGGAAATATGTATATCATGTTTATATTCTAAGTTATTTTCTGTTTTACGAGAGGACTTCGATGTATCTTCCTTGCAGGTAGTTGTTTCTGTCGTCAGCTTCTGTCTTTCATAAAAGGATACTGGCTGCTTTGATCTGCGAAAAAGAAAGGCGGGAAAAGTTATTATCTTGACAAAGCAATTCCTCATTGAATTATGCGTATTTACAGTTCTTCGAAGAAATTGTGTTAGAAAATATAATAATAAAGGTTTTATTGCGCACGAGGGAATTACAATATGTTACTCAAAGGAAAGAAAAAGTAAAATAAGGAAGAAATATCTTAGGCGAAGCGACGGTACTTCCTTTGTTCGACAGTAATCTTGTTAGTTATTGTGGCATAAAGTCTTTTCTTATACAACTTGAAGTGATTTCACTGTTAACACCAGTCGTTGTAATTTATAGACATATTAGCATAACAAATTGTTATTTTAATGCCTTAAGGAGGAACTTTTCCGGCCGTCACAGTGGTGTTTCCGCTTAACGTGTATAAGAATGGATAGAAGTGCTCCATCGATTATAAATCTCTTCAGCATCCCTGTATTAAAACTTTAATCGAACCGTCTCTTTCATTTACACCCCTGTTCCTTGAATGAAACACGATTTCCCGGTCTTTCATCCAGTCACTAAATTAATTTCATTAACGCTCCTGCTGCTATTTTAACTCGTGTCTCTTTTTAGCTTATGCTATCATGTCAGCACTGGCTTCAAAGCATAAACGCTACCTTTCGGTGCAACCTCTTTATACAAAAACTTGATTCGATGTACACGCACACTGCACCAGTCACATCAAGATAGGAGTCACGTAAAATGGTCACGGTATTTTGAATGGATTTTTAACTTTTGTCCTTCCTACACGAGCAGCTATCTACCATCGTCGAATGAAGATAAAAGACTGCATGCGTATTGTTCAAATTATTATAGGCAGTGCTCTGTCTGTTAATTGCATTCATTACGCGATACGCACGTCCGCATTGCCGCATCTTCGGTGTTACCATAATATTATCATTATAATGACCTACAAAATTTGTAATAAATCCGATGCAGTAATAAACGACTGGCCCCTCTGGCTATGCAACAATCCTTGCCTCGTTCTGAAATGCGATCACATTTATAATTATATTTCTCCCTTTGTGTCATCTGCACGGTGAAAATAAATCTCAGTTGAATATTTATGAGACACTACACGGCTCATGTACTTGTGCATGAATTGCTAGTCACATTATTTATGCGGTAGGCATACATATTTTTAGTCGCATTGCCTTCGTCGTATAATTCATTACGTACAGATTTATCTTTATTTATAGACGCATAGAGAATGAAATACTGTTAAATGCAATTGAAGGGCGTGATACTTTGATTTAAAGTAATCAAAACTATCGGAAGAAAAAATACGTCAGTACACGTGCTTGAATTATTTGCAGAACCACCGAAATATTAAACATATATTATTGTTAGTCAAATTGGTCACATGGAGTTCACTGCATCCCAGCGTCATTTTTGAGTTACCATTTTCGTATTTTTGAATCTTTTAACTTTTCAGTGACAATTGTAAATTCCAAATACACATACAATCATGCTCTAATAGTCTTTTTCTAGAGTGAAAAAATAGTTGTGGAAAAAAGCGATTTTCTTTGTTAAAATTCGCCAAATATTTCAATTTTAATATTAAGGTCTAAAAATTTACAGAAATATTTTCAATGATAAAAAAATAGTCTGGGGTGAGATACACCCTGTGTGATCAACTTATAGTGCGTTCAACTTATTATACATATGTGAACTTATTGAAGCAGTTAATATTAATACACATATAGTAAACATAAGAGTACTACAACAACGTTTCAGTGTTTTTTCAACGGTGTCAAAACGAGCCTAAAAGCTGTTAGTGTAATAGACAGTTTTAATCGAAGTTTTTGTGGAGAGAAAATAATTTTATTTATATGAAACTAAATTCAAAAATAAATATATGTCACTGGATAAGAATTACACTCTATCGTCGAGTCACGAATTTGTAGAACCTTGCAAACACATATCACGGAAGAGAATAGCGAGGAAGTCACGTCAGCGCCATAAGTCGTCACCAAAATATTCTCCTCGTCCTTTAGATGTTCATCGCATCGAGTCATTACTCGCGTATGTATACAATCAGTAGTTTCGCACTCGGTTTCTGAAATGATTCAAGCGCTTGGAAAGTCGTTTGATAAAACAATGAGCTTTTGAATGCAACGTAAACAGGAGTTTTATGGCGACCCTCTCTTTGTTGATTATTTTGCTTTATGCACTACTGACAAACAGGGACATCGGGCACTGTTTACGAGCCCTACTTGTTTGTCAGTGTTAGATATATTTGTATGAACGTTTCCTCGTTTTTCTTGAAATTTTTACATCGCGCCACTGGCGTCACGTATTCCATTACGAATAAAAGCCAGTCGGTGCCGAGCAAAGGGTGGCTCTTTCGCAAACTGTGATCAACAATGGCGTGCAGTTTTAAAAGGAGATCGTCAAAATGTCACGAGAATACGGCGCGTTCCGTGTCACATAAATTCGCTGCTCTGTTTGTATTCACATAGATATAATGCGGACACAGTGCGTTCAAACGTAGCTTGACATCGATAAAGATTTATCCGAAATATCGTATTCCATTTGTTCAGAATGGTAGACGTAAATGCAGAGTTCTAACGAATTGATTTGAAATAATTTAGATATGTTTCGGGTTGGTACCACTTCAATTATTTGTATACTAAGGCGTGCACGAAGAACATTGTGTCCCTTTTTAATCAAATTGTTTATATTTTGTTAAATCTCTTAATTCTGTAAAAATTGATGTTCCATGTGCCATTTAAAATGTAGGGTTAGGAGGTGCTTATCTGTAAATCAAATTAATAAGTTGTAAATTGTACATTTATATTTATTCAGCATACTAGCTTAAAGTTCTCGGTGTCGCCCGGGTTGTATATCTTTTTTCGGTGAAGGGGAGGGAGTTTTTAAAAAGAAAAAAATTTTTTAACGAGCACATAGGGAATAAGAGGAATCTACCTAACTTTTATGGTCATAAGATCAGTGGTTCCAGAGAAATCGTGATGAGTTAGTGAGTGAGTTAGTGGTAGTTGGATTTTATATATAGAGATAAATTATTTAAAAAAAATAACAACAAAGTGGTGTAACACACTTGTGAGTGCAGTTAACATTTATTGAGAAAACGCATTTGAAAGTATTCAACTTCAAATTTATACAATAGTATAGATAGGCTTGTGTATATTTTGGCCAGCTCTAAATAGCGTAAATTTTAACCATTTGGCTGCGGAAGAGCGCAATCGTGATCCTAGTCTATTCTATTTTAACCGCCGCAAGTTTGGCGCTGCTCAATCAAACCACATCCGCAGTCAAGGGGTTAATTACTTGAATGCTTTCTTGCAGCTCAACTATCCCCGCTGAGTTCTCGACACAGTTCTTCGACAAATCACAGGCAACTCTTAATACTCCCAAGCTATTTACATAAATAAATCGCATCTTCTCTGATACTTATACTGATTTCACGTCATATTTAGAGGATTAATTCAAGCCAGTTATATACATTAGAGGCGAGAAAATACTAATGAAAAATATTACAAACGATCCGCATTAAAATTGCATAAAGTCTAATAAAATACTGCACAGAGAATCCAACGTGCTGGTCACAGTATTGTCATTACTCTTCAGCGAACCGCTAGAGGGCGTTCATAAAAGCGCGTTACGGTGTCCGTAGCATTTTGCTAACGAACCCAAAGCAGGAACGCCGCTGAAAATAAATCTGAATGAACGAAAGCACGCCGACTTATCTGCGAGCCCTCGACAGGTCGACCCTTCATCGAGTTCCCAAGGAAAAAAAAAGGAAAATAAAAGGCGAAGAAATATAGTTGATCGCCGAGCTTTTCAGCCACGTCAGCAGTCGCCGGTCGTTTTCAGGCCGCCGGCATGAAACGGGGTCACCGATCGCATTGTACTGCTTTAGCAAGTGGAGGACCGAGGCACTTCGCAACAATTCATGCACTTTTGACCTTTGCCACGTTCCCTCTGTGGCCGAGTGCAACTGGAACGGCCTACTTCTTGCACATGGACCCCAGCCGACGCTAATACAATTTCGAGACAGAGTCGAGGACAAATATCAGTGCAATGCACGTGTGGCTATTACGCGCGCACGCGCGCGTCGATGCACGTAACCGAGTGATAAAGTGGCCCGTACATACTTCTGTGTTACGAGCACGCGCAACTTCTGCAAAGGCCAGACAGACACATTTCAGGTAACGTTTGTTATAGTTGCAACGAAATCAGCTGGACGCGCAAGGCCACGCGAGAAGACATCTATTGGGATTTTGTTTTTAAGAAACCGATGCGATATTTTAACCTGAAACTTCGGGTATTCGTTGGTGTACATGTGAAGATATAACATGATTTTTTTTTGTTTAGTTTGCTCTGATAATGTATTAGTTATTAGTAATGGCCTGAGGATGTATGGATAGGGGAGACAGATTCAATGTCCAATGTGTTCCAAATGGTGCGACACACGCAATGTGCTGGTATAAATATTTGAACAAAGATGTTTGATTGTGAGATTTGTACGAAATAAACTGTTTTGTTACGTCTCGTGCCTCCCACAGGTGGGAGGCTTGTGACATTTCACATCATTTATAAAATAACATTTTTTAACACATTCTTTGTTTCAATTTAAAAAATTATGTTCGTTTTTATAATGTAGGTATTCTGTTAAAACTGACACAGACTTTATTTTACATGTGCTCAAAATTTCATGTAGATCGGTTAATTAGTTATTGACAAAATGGTCACTGGCATTTAATGTTAAATATCGTTTAATTCAAAACGTAATACGATAATTTGAAGGTTTTCGTTAGAAACCGCAATCTCGAAGAAAATGTACCAGAAATCAATTTTTGTAAGCTGAAACTTGAGATTACCTTGTTAAGAGTTACCCCCAGCGTGCTATTTGGGTATAGTGTCAACCTGTTTCTCGTCTCTCCGCGCAAATTTCCTGGCGTACCCTGTTGCTCGAAACGACTGAGCTTACACGCGAAAAGTGCACAGAAAATATCAGTTTAGAAGAAATCCGTCTGATGGTGAAACACCAAGATCTTCGCCATTAGAATTCTTCTACCCCTTCAATTTATTTTTTTCTCACAGCCAAAATACAAATTGTACCGGGTATGTAAAATGAAAGAATGTCTTACATTCTTGTGCCACCATTCAGATTCTCAAGTGAAAATATTCTGTCACCCCTGTCTCCAAGAACATCTTTCGAGTTCAATGTTCTTCAATTTATGCCAGTAAGAAGACACATTTAAAACCCTTCGACGGACGAAATTACCAGCACATCGTCTTAATTGGAACTCCATATTTTCGAAAAGGGAAGGCAGCAGATACTTCCATCCTATTTATCGTTTCACGCCAGGTTTATTGAACTACCCCCTGGTGGCCCGTCTCAAAGCACCAGATTTCGGATGTTAATTTATTCCATTTCGTCGATGAAAAGGTTCCACGAAAAATCTGGAGCAGATTCCGCCCATGTGTGGGGGTGCTTGGAAACGCGCGGAGTCACGCTATTTCACGAGACTGTTAATCGCGAAGGGGTTAGAATCAGGCTGGGAATCACACTGGAATTTAAACGCCAATAGAAGCGTGTTCCGTGAACGTTGGCCGGGACAACTGTAATCGCCGATGCACTTGTAGCCTAAGCGACCTTTGTGTCGCGGCCGAGCTGTCCTGCCTATTTTGTGTCGCCTGGAAAATGAAACTAATACCATTGGAACGTCCAGCGAGCTCAGTGCACGACTATCCACCCTGCCGGGGTGGACCTTTGTTCAGAGGAATTTATTTACAGGACAACACTTCGACTCTGAATAGTCGTCGCCGGATATTACCGTTGCCATCTATGCCGTTTGTACGTACACAGGAAAAAAGAGGCATTCACCGTTACTCCTGCGGTTCAAGCTGTTATTACGAACGAAATTAACGAGCGCATTATGCTTTTAATGAACGCGCGGGGGCGGATACCGGTGCCAATCAATGTCGATTTTATACGCGGCAAAGTTTAGTAAAAAAAAAAAACAGTTTATTGTTGTCGAGTAGCTGTTGAATAAAACAGTTTCCTGCGCGCAGGAATATCTCCGGTATTCCTGCTTGCTTTCCGTGACACGGGTGCAAATGCATTTACCAAGATTGCTATTTTACCCTCCTAACGAGGATTCTTTCATCCGTTTCAATGATGACTCTGGTATCTTGTGATATAATGGCATTCATTCTACACGATAATTTGTATGCAATGAATTCCAGACTTCTGTTTTGCACAATTGTTGAAATTTATATCATTCGTTACAAGTATTTAATGTTGTTCGTCCATTAAAACGAACGTACTTCGAATGAGAAATTATTTAAACATTCATAAACTTTTTCAAGCACATTTTTTCGTAATTACGATAACATTTTTATTTGTCGATCAGCTTTGATTAATCAATGAATGAACCAAATGGTCCATTCCCATATTTCAACTGACGCAAATAAAACGCTTAATATTTGCTTGCAAGTGAACGTAAATTGTTTTAAACACGTTAAAGTAGCCAAATTATGTTTAGCTTCCAATATGTTATAATGCAGTCTATTTTTCATTATATTTTCTAAATGTATTTCAATAATTACCTTTAACTGTGCAAAGATATTGATAATAAAAGGGTCATTCTATGACAAATTTACCACTTCTTGAGATCGATGTCTGGAATTTCGATGAAACTGAAATATGACACATCTTAGTACTTGAGTAATAAGTCTGGATTAACAAAGCTGCTCGAAATTTAGTGGGTTCAAATCCCTATTTTGCTGGTGCCGAATTTGTTAATAATATTCTGAACAAATATGAAAATTCAAATACCACCATTTATTGCAATATGCCAAAGGGCAAATGGCGAAGGGGTGGAATATTTAGAAAGTGGTTTCTGTTTCACAAAATGGAACGATATATTTCAATAAAACTTAAAACTCCGAGGGATTATCTATTTGCTCCTTTTTCACCACTTCTCGTTACATCGATCGATTCCATTTTTTTCTATCGATCCAAATACACTATTGCTCTATTAATCTCGAAATAAAGAAACACCCCCCAAACCCCTTTACTGCCACGAAAGTGTACCTTTGATCAGTTTTTGTATGAAATCTGATCGTGAAACGCCTATATGCGTTCAGTCAGTATGGTTAACAAATACGACTGCGGGCTTTCCACGCACAGTGTATGCTAACCGGATTTCAATGTCCAAAAATTTAATCAATTCTTCATATAAAAGAATACGTTCAATAGTCTATATACTCCGGATAACGATAATTCTGAATTACAATATACGAGTAACGAAGCATACAGGATGTACATACCTACCTACATTCTCCCGTTACAATCTTTTTCGGTACATCGCGGATATGGATTCTCAAGCTTTCCCTCGCTGTCAGCTTTAAGTGGATTTAGCCGTGCGGTACCGCTTGACATTCGAAACCAATCGATGGTGCAATTTTAATGAAGCTCCGTCATTTGCTTAATTCATATTTACGGCCCGCTATTTGCGTGGATTAATGTCCTGTTCCGCTCGTCTAAAATATGGTTTAAAGCTACATAGCGGTACTTTCCTTGCTGATACAGTCATCAATAACGATTAATTGATCATCGCGCGAAATGCCTGTAATTAAACCTCTATTAAAGAATTTTAACGAGCCTTGATATTATTGATAACACACAGTTGTGCGAAAGAATAGAGATGGAATAGAGTGCGCACATGCTTTCGAAATAGAGGGTGCGAAGAAAATGATAGAGCAAAGGGTTGAATGCTATAACGAGGTCTATCTTTGCATGACCTCATTCATTCGTTGGTGCAACGATGCACGTGTAAACTATAATTGCACTTTTTTCGAACGCAGCAATACGCTGTCTCTTAGATCGATTTCTCGTCTCTCCGTTCTGTAAATAGAGCTATTAGGGGAAAGCAGATGCTTCGCGTGTTACTTCGAATTCCTTAAAAAGACATTACGGTTCACGGAACAAGCTTTCTTTAGCAATAATTTGCTGAAGAAGCGTTACATATCTATACATTCACTGTAACTTTGTAACTATCGAATTGCAGTTTCCATCGAAAAGTACCCAGGTAATTTTTCCTCTCATAAAACGACTCTCACGAAGCCAAACAACTTTCGCAAATTGTCCCTTTGAAGCCTTGAAAATATTCCTGAAATTACTAGAACTCTTACTTAAGGGGTTATACACCTAGTCAGGAGACCGAAAAGAGGCGAATGTTTGTGATTTTTTTTTGAAAAAACGGAATCGTATATTTTTACAGAACTTTTCCCACTTAAAAAAGCAACATTTAAAGAACATTTGGTAATTTTTTTGTAGAAAATATTTACGTTTATAATAAAACTACATCCGGCATCGAACAACCCTTTTTAAAAAGTTGTTTTGGTGCGAGCACGGCAAAAGTCACGCGAAAAAATCAGGATTTCAACTTTAAATAGCCACCATTTTGTTTTAAATTAATATTTCGGAAATTCATTTTGATTTTAGATAACCTGGTTCCGAATGGCAGTGCTCACCCCAAAACAATTTTTTAAAAATGCTTCTGTCGGTTGTAATTTTATTATAAACGTAAATATTTTTCTACGAAAAATTACCAACTGTTCTTTAAATGTTGCTCTTTTAAGTGGAATTAGTTTTGTAAAAATATATGCTTCCGCTTTTTCAAAAAAAAAAAAAAATTCACAATCTTTCGCCTCTTTTCGGCCTCCCGACTAGGTATAACCCCTTAACTTAAAAATTTCATTCCCAAACCACCCCGACGTTCTTTCTCAACATTCATTTTCGAGATGAACACAAGGAACACATTCGCACAACAGATGCCGCGTCTTGCACGTTAACTTGCTTCCTGTACGCGTCCACGGGATGGCACCCTGTAATCGTCTTCCGAGTTTTGTCATTTGAATGCGTTTCGCGCCCGCGCGAATCTCATTGCACGAAAGCCCGAGTAAATTTCTAACGGTTCCGCCATCCCCTGGCCCAGGCGAACTTAAAATTCCGCGCGTTCGCCGGGCGAAATCAATTTGACAAATGGTCCGTCCCGTTCCGTTCCCCATTCAGCAAAAGGATCCCGGGCGTGGCTCTTTTCCCGCGGCGTGTTCCACAACGAAAACTCTGGCCCCGCGGAGAATTCGGTGCAGGGTCGCTCGCACGACTGCCTCTGCACGCGAATCGCTCGTGCGTGGACGCGTGGCCGCGACGAGCGGGCGCGTACCCTCTGCTCGCGGGGCTTCGTTTGCTCTTTTGGAAACGGATAGCGGGAGGATCACGCTCGTGGCATAAATGCGCGGATGTCTCTGCGCGTATATTGTGCCTCGCAGGAATGAAGCGGGGTGGCAAAATCGGGGGATGCGTGCGGCACAGATACTTACTGGTACTGTGCCTTGCAGACTCTACATCTATTTGTACATATTTTATAATAATCCCTAATTCTAATATTTTGCTCCTTCTTGTTTTCTTACAGGTATGTATTTATGTCTTTTTTTTATCTCCTTGTTATTATTCTTATCTAATGTCTACTGGTTCATAAAGAATTAGATATTATTATTATTAAAGATCCGGGTTGGGGATCTTCCCTTGTTTGCAACCCTTGAATCGGCTCGATGTTAGTTAGTATATCTCTGAGAGATAACGAAGTTGAAAATTAGATGCAGTGACACGTAGGAGCAGGTGTTAAATGTCTCAGCAGCGATTATAGCCACAACTGACTTTCTCAACGTATCCTAAATTTCAACAATCAAAACCTGTTTCCAGTTGTGCCACCCTCTGACTTAAACCTTCATTTTTTTTGTATCGCTGACACGATCGTTCGTTCAGAGTATCCTCGGTGTACTGTAAGGCTCGACTTGGCCCCACCCTCTGTAATTAGCGCTCCCACGATTTCGTTGCCTTTCGCGAGAGCACCGGCGTCGAGCCGCTTCATCGTGGATTTTAATCAGCGTATAATTATATTAGAAGACGGTCGGCGGCGCGGAATAGCAATTAGACGGGACGCTTGTGAAAAAATGCTTGCGGTTTTTGTTTCAGATGCAGAGAGCGGTGCTACTGCTCTGTTGGCTGCCGCTCCTCAACCACTGCCACGCCGTGAATCCAGGTAATTGAAAGAAAGTTTTGCCTAATTCTCGTTCGACTGGCATTCCAGTGCCCTTCGAACCGTGACCCGTACGCTTTGTTGCTAGGAAGTTTCGTTGACGAATGGGATGTTGGTTTGTGGAGGATATTGTGCTACGTTTACAGGGGTAGTCTCATGGCTTCGAAATATATTTTAAAGGAAAATTCTTTGATAGTTTGGAATGGGATTTCGTACGCTGGTTAGTGTCCTAATGATTTTTTTCTATTGCTGTCCTGTTGCTGTATCGAAAATGATAGTAGAATTGATCGTCCTGATTGAGTCTCAGTCTTTAATCAGACATAGAAAAAAGAAATAGATTGAAATTGACATAAAAAAAATCCGAAAGCATTAAAGTGTGGTTTCTTTGTAAGGAAACCACGATTTTTATTAATAGCTTTGTAATTGCTTAACTAGTGCATAATAAAGGGGGATACTTACTTTATATGTTCCCAAGATTTCAAGTAGACTGCTTGATTTGGTTTTTAATATTCTTTCATTTTGACATAATATTTTAAAGGTGCACCGATTTTTGGAATCCTTAACAAAATGAATCAGGAATCAATTGTGCTTAAACTGAGACGTGAGACCACTCCCCTCCATACTGAGAATTGTTTGGAGTGGCATTTGACATCAATAATCTCTGAAAGAGTTAGAATGATGCATAATGATATTGAGATGGTGAGTAATTAAACTGCTTAGTAATTGAACGATAATATTGCCATATTTGTGGTCATCTTAAAAAAAATCATTATTTTCGTAATTGATTATCTTAAACTATTAAACATAATACCTATATCTTAATGTTTAAAGCAGAAAGTGTTTGTGTGTTTGTCTGTCGCCTAAAAACTTTCGAATAAATCTGACTATTTTCACAAAAAAATAAATAAATAAATATTTTTCTTAAAATATCACAATCTAAATTTCAGGCGAAGCCGAGTAGTACAGTTATTAATTTTATACACATTTCGAGGTAATATTTATAGGGTAATAGTAATTTTAATGAGTGCCCTTTAATCCTCCTAACGAATATAGACTTCCATTATGGAAATTGGTTCCTTTGCCGTTAGCATTGTTCTGCTAAAATTAATTAACACGTGCGTACCTAATGATAAAATGATATTTACCTACGATTAATGCCATAGTGTAAATCCGAGAGACGCAGTCGGGCTGGAGAGTTGGTCGAATGGCTATATTCAGACTCTACATCTGTGTATATGTAAAAGTGTGTTAAGGTTCAGAACAATTAATTCTCTAAGAATCAACTGTTTCGACCAACTCTCCGGCCCGGCCGCGTCTCCCGGATTTGCCCTACGTTTCTAACGTTGAATGAAACATTTTCGAAACACCTTGTACGTATGACTTCGCTGTTAGTTTTTGCGGAAACTTGGTTTTATTCGAAGTTACGAATTACAGGGACACGCGAGCCTCGTTCGTTCCTCCGCCCGCGTATATCGCGACATTACTTACGCGCTATCGGAAGCATGTTACACCCTGTACCGTGTGTCGTACACGATTCCTGATAGCGTTGAATGGTATAGTTGTGCCAGCTGTGTCAGATACACGTTGAAGAATGTTCAGACAAATGCGTCGCACGCGTGCGTAGACTTCTTTCCTTTATCTTCATGCGTAGCTGCTAACGCTTTACTGATTGCGTAGGGGGTACTGCCATTCGTTAGCATACTGGTCATAATAATAACGAATTTGTTACGACATATGGGTTGACTGAATAGTAGTTAAACTGTGCGGTAATTGTACAGTAATACGTTGTACAATAATAATTTGTAATAGATACGTTATTAATATTATTATTAAGTAGAATGATGAATGAGGGATGTTCAGCATTAATTGCTCTTATATGCTTGATCCTTAATACTGATAGCGATCCCTGTTTGGGAACCAGTGTACTAGATTAATTTTGAAAAAAATTTAATACAAAGAGGATTGTATTGATAAATATCAACTTTAAGATCAAGATGAAATGTATTAAAGAAGCTGTGAGACAATATATAGTAGAGAGTGTAAAATAAACTGCAAAAAGTATGTATCGATGGGCATAAAATTAAAATAGTAGTATATGTGGAAAAAGAAAGCTCTAAGGGTAATGGTAAATTGAGGGGCTCCTCTGTTTAGACAAGTTTTGTAACGTTTTGTTGAACAGTAGAATCTAATAGCGCTAATTTGGCGTTTTATTTAAATTAGTCACATAGTAAAGCAGAAATCTCTGCATAATTGTTTTCAAATACATTCCAATGTATTTCCAAAAAACACGATATGTAGCAAGCTTCCAAGAACTGGAATGAAATTTACTTGGCAGTAAGCGTTACCAGCGTTCACCAGATCAAAGTTCCTTATCGCCATATTTCACAGAAAGTAATGTATACTTTCAAATACGAATTGCAACGTATAATATATACCAGTAATAATAAACCTCCATCGGCTCGTAATATGTATGGTGAACTTAAATGTGGCAATACAGTAATTTACAGTTAATAATATTTAATTAGGAGTCCGCGTACGAGTAGTATAAAATTTGCATAGCTGTACGGTAATTTAAAGTGCTAAAGGGAGTAATTTATGTAGTGATACCGCGATGCTTAATTAGACTGTGCCGCGCGCCTAAGATATGCCTGTCTGCTATGGGCAACGTTCAACGCCGTACCTACATTTACAAGGCATGCAAAATCTACGGTGCAAATCTAAACATTGAATGCAAATGGAAACTTAAATTTGCAACGATTCATAGAAAATTATATTGTACCAAAACCTCGAAGAAGTATTACATGTTTCTTCCTTTTTAGTTCATTTCTATTCACTCCAGTGTTGCGGTAATTAATATACATGTAGTCAGTGCGCGATTACAATAGAAATTCAGATATATTGCCGAATTGTAATTATCGTTCTCTGACCATATTGTTTATGCACAACAAATACTTGCAGTTACGCGAAGTCCAGAACAGAAAGCTGTATATTTCATACTAGCGCTCCGTTAATGATATTCGCGAGAGTATTCGTAAATAACTTGACTATCTGCGTATCTTAATTAGCCCCGGTATAATTGCTTTACGCAACCGTGCTGTAGGTCCCATTTAAATTAACGTTATGCTAAACACTGTCTCGCGTAAACGGGGTGTGTCCTCCTCCGACTATTTTTACAATTCCATTAGTAATTTATCCAACCTCACTCCGGACGCGATTAAAGTCTCGCATGCAGTTGATAATCTCGCGGAGAACCTTTCGTGTCGTGCATCGAGACGATTTTAACGAACATGTCCTGTAAGCCCAAGGGTTAAGAAAAAAATGAAAAACCTTTTGGTTTCCCAATGTGAAATATGAAGACTGTGCAGTAAATCGATATAATTTTACGCCGTGTTTATTTTGTGTGTATGGTATTGGTTCCATTTATAAAACACAAGTTATTTTGTAAGGATTGTAACGGTATTTAGATTTATTATTATGATCTCTGATTTCTCTTAGATTTATAGTTAGTGCATTACTGCCTATATGGTTTTTATAAAAGTTTAGGTACCGCTAACTCATTGCAATATTCGCCCATATATTGTACAGTTGATTAGACGAGAACCAGTGCTTTCATTTTCTGGTATAATCGTTGACGTTACAATAAAATTTATTTCTAAGAGTTTTTTATTACAATTTCTCCCAATAAAGTCACAAACGCGAGCTTGTAAATAATTTATTTCTAACTTAATATTCTCAGGTTTAACGGGATAAATGCTTGAAGTTGTGATTACTCATTTCTGGAATCCCAACTCGAAGCTATAAATATCCAATCGATACGTTTATAAAAAGTACCTCTTTTTCACATCTAAATCAGACCTTATACACCAAACTAACCACGCCAATAATCCAAATTCTCGACGAAAGAGATTCCAAACTTAGCGAATAATATCCACGTTTCACCTAGCATTGCAAACACTCGAGGATATTGTACTTCCCAGGCTCTGAAAACACACGAGCTATTTAGTAGACACCGATGTTATTATTCAATCTACACACTTGATTTCGTTCTACGAAACGCTCTGGCATGAAACTCGAAGCTCTCGCTGCCATGGGAAGGGTAGCTTTTAGTCCTTGAGAACCCCTAAATTGGTATATGAATATTCATCGAAACTTGTTTCTTCCTTGCAACGTTTGAGGTTGATTAATTTCCTGTTGTCGCACAGCCTTATCCAATCTCCGCGCGTTTCGTATCGCTCCAGGAACGTTTCGGTATAGGACCCGGCCGCATTTCACTTTAGTTTACGCCCTCCATTTTTCTCACCGCTCTGCTCTATCTGCGGAGTGCCCCCCTCCCGTGCAACGGCGGAGAATTTACGTCGATGTTAATCGTTCGTTAGCCGACGGCGAGGGCGCAGTTGTAATAACGATTACGCGGCGCAAAAATTACGATTTTAATTAAAGTCCATCCACGCCGAAAGAGACTCGCGCTGGAGATAGCGTGGCCAGGGCTTATTTAGCGGGCCGTGCCGTGCAATTAAATCGTGAAGGACTGCGGGGATACGAAGACCGTCGTAAAAACTTCGATTGGAAACGGGGTGACCCGGGTGTCCCGCGTAATTTCTAGAGGTGTTCACGATGACAAATGCAGCCGTGGCGTTGCCACAGTCACTGGCGATGCTCGCAAAAAGGCGAAAGAGTAACAGTGGCGGAAAGAGGCACGCCGGGTTCCATTACACACAGTGCATAGTGCGCAGGGTTCGCCAGTGTTATGCAAAAAACGCGCCGCTTTTAACTTGGTGAACCGTGCGGCCGTAGGGGGGGTCAGAATTGTGTCCATTGCTTCGGCTGGCATCATTGAACGCGTTACGTTCCTACGTTTCTGTCGCATATGCGGTTAACAGCATGGAACAAACGGCATTCCGTGCCTCCCCTTTTTTCCACCGCGCTCGTCCCCCGCCCCTCGTATTTCGTTGGAAATTTCGGCCGTGTTTTTAGCCTGTTGCGTGCTGCGCGATAAACAAATAGTAAAACGTTGGAATAGGGCACGCTTTCTCGTCGGTGTCGCTGACGTTAGTTCCAGTTCCTGTCAGACGATTCGACAGCGAGATTTCCAATTCTATGATGGTCAAAGGGAAGTTGGTGTTCGTGAAATTGATGCAAAATGTAAAGAAACTAAGAATAATAAGTGCTGCGTTTGTAAAGAAAACTTTTCTACCAGTAAAGATTGATTCCAATGTAAAATTTGCCAAACATGGGTTAATAATTCTTGCGGATTAAAGGGTGCGTTAAATGTTTTTGTTCTATGCGCCATTAATAATATTTTAACAATTGAATCTCATTTTTGTTCTCATTTCGTTCTCATTTCACCATTTTATCACGTCTAATGTCCCACTTAAAACTATCTAGTCGTGAAAGTGACATTTTCGACTTATTTGAAAATCAAAAATTTTATTACTTTCTGTTATTATTAATGAGTTTGCTATATATTGTTTTTGAAGGCCAATAAACATACTTCCTATTAATGGACTTGTGTTTTAAATACCTATCATGATATTATGAAAAATGGACGCTAAATAAAAATATTCCTTTTATAGCACCTCTCCCCCACTCATTAAACACATTTGTCTAAGAGACACACAGACATGATTCGAAATTTGCTAGCCACTAACTCCGTCTCGCGGGCTACAAAATTGTAGAGAGCACTATGATTTCCAAACTAATGAACAACTGGTTACATCAGTTGGATTCGTAATTTTACTTTCTGTACCGCTATGAAGGGCCCTCGAAACTTTGCGCGCAATGGAAAATATTGTGTTTTGACTTCGTTGGGCAGAGGATTCGCGGCGTACAGAAAAACCAGCAATTTGCAATTTAAAAGACTTCACGATGTAGGTATGTTAACGATTTCGCGAGAAAGCCAGGGCATCGGAGGTAGCTTTTTCCAGTTTCACTTTTCCTGGGTCACTCCACTGGGATCTCGCCGAGTGAACTTTTTCATAATACGTTTCGACACAATCGTCGCGATAATTCCTTGGCTGCAATATGACGCAGTAGCCGAGGGAAAAGTTCAGATCTAATCAATTGGATTGTTACGCCGTTAGGAATAATTTCGTCAAGTTTCCATAGGAATACCTACTTAAGAAATCTCGATCTAACTGCGAGGCAAAAGCAACAGCAACGCCAAGCAGTTAGCAGAGTATAATCGATTCTGGATCACAAGTCAATAAAATTGTCTCACCAATGATGGACAAATATTTTCATAAGGTATTTTTCTGAAATATGATAGAACCTTGATTATGCAAATACCATTTAATCGAACGCTTCAGTAGCCGGAGGAAGGGTTATTTGATAAAGGAGCAGTAGGGAAAAACGAGAAACTCAATGGAACGAGAATTTGAAAGATTTCATGATGCATATAGCAAGAATAAAAGTGACAATGGGAAAGAACATTGCGATTCTGAAAATAATATTTAAAAACAGACCAAACAGATTGTAGATTTGAATGTAAAATACAATATATTGATAAATTATCAAGTAATTTCTAGTTTATAAATCTAATATTAAACACTACTTAGACGATCGTTCGTCATAGAATTATTTATTTAGATGTGTCGATCAGTTTGAGCAATCAAGACTTTATCGTGTTACTATTAGAAAGCTGATATTAAGAATCTTAGTGTAAGAACGAGTCGAAGAATAATTACTAATTTCCAATCACGAATAATTACTTTATCTCAACCCATAATTAAAACGTGGTTCTCGGCAGGAATGTGGATGCTCTTACGACATCCGTTTCCTGCCTCGGCTTTTGAAGTTACTTTGGTCGAGGATGACACAATGTTATCAAGTGTTTAGCGTTGAAGGGGAATGTGTTTATTCGTCGGGGCTGGCCACAAAGTTTAATAATACTGGTTGCGGAAGGTGGCAAAAGTTGGACTTCGTGCGAGCCCTTTGCAGACATGGGTGTGTACGTGAATTTACACGTGAGCTTGCATTGCAGTAGGAAGCACATTGACGCAAGGGTAACATCCATTAAGAGAACTATCTATTCTGTGTAGCCAAGTGCGTAACATCGTCTCTGTAATTGAGCCGCATACCTCTGTAAATACTTAATTGTTCGAGGCGACATTGAACAATTGACGTAGATATTACGCAATATGATATTTACGTAACGACATGTGAATTATTATACGTAATTCTGTAGGGCATTGAAACTTTCATATCGATTTTAATGTTTAGATCAATTTGGTATTATCTTTTTGAGTTTTTGAGTTTATGAATGAAGATTATAGAATCGTTGGCCATCTTTTCGTTGTTTAAATAAAAAATGATGTTGTTTAAAGTACACGCTGATTCCCCAAATTGTGAATAGGATTTATTATTGAATGCATTAGCACTAAATACACCGGGAAGAATAATCGACAATATTTTCATCCTAAGTAGTTTCAGCTGTTTCAAAATTGAATCAGTAGAAGTATTTTTCGTCGTATTAACAATGGAGTTTGAACATTATTTCGACGAAACGTATAGCTGTAAAAGAATCCATCTCATTAAAAATTTGAAATATAAATTTTGCCTCGTTTTTTATTTAACTCATGACTCATTACGAAATCGTTATGCTAACACACCCAAATGCTAATGGTATAAAATGTGGTAATGGTATTTTAAAAATTTGCAAATATCTCAACGATAGCCCGCATTTGAGAGTACCTGCAGCGTTTTATCAGAACGTTATTTCAGGAATGCAATTTTCCAGACAATGTTTTAACATGATTAAAATTCCGCTTGTTGCTAATGTAGCCTAAAAATGTAATTTTTAGATGAATTATCACCTCCACGTAATCTCATTATGCAACCCTTTTATAACCTGTTTCCCATGAATGGGAATTAAATTCTCTTACGTGTCAATTTACTCGATTTTGAAACAATGTAAAGGATGTTATTGCTTACAACAAATACTGTGGATTTTTTTTTAAACACAATATTTTCCGATAGATTTAAAATAACACTTTTTTCACGATATATTCAGTCTTTTAATAAAAACAATCATCAGAATTTCAAATATCAAATTGCAGAAGAATTAGATAAAGTAGCTTTATCAAGTATTTCATCATAGGCAGCTGTATTTTATTGGCGTAAACGTCTGTGTTCGCTGGTAGTAGTATTTTTATTATTTGTATTATTATTGCTTCTGCATGGCCAAGTAATTCTTCTTGTCTGTGCTTTTGCTATTTATTACTAATTATTCCTTAATATCCCCCGGATTATCCTACACATAATTACTTTGGCAGTCTGTGCTATCTCCCAGAAGCTGCATTTTCTTACCACTAGCTGACTGACATTCTTATCCATACTAAAAAGCACTGCCCCAAACTTTCTTTGAATACGGAATATTAAGAGGAAGAAGTCATATTCCATTCATATTATTGCCACCGCTACCACCCCTATTAATCTTTCTACAAATTCGGAAGATTAAGAAAAAGAAGTCAGTTACTTTCCCAATTCCCGTAACCAAAATATTAAAATCGCGATCTGCAAATTCGACCAATCCATCATTTCCCTCTCCACCTCTTTTCATTATCCGTAACCGTCAAAGCTACTATTTACCAAATTTCAAATACCGAGCCAACAATCGATAGTCAGAATTTCACTTCGAACCGCGAATGTCGATTGTGTGGCCCCCATAGTCAAAGTACAATTAAATCCCGCGTAACTCCGCGCTGGCGACGTTGTTTAACGTTGTTTCCTAGTAGGTCGATGGTGCACCAGAGTCGGCCGATAAGTCATGGATATTTTTCCGGGCGACATCTGTGCCTACCGTTCCATGTTCTCTAATTGATCTAAACCGTGTCTTAACTATACTTAGCCAGCTGACCCGGCCCTTATCGATCCAATCAAGCGGGGACTCGAAAGCCAGACTCGAAGCCCAATTCAACCGATTGGCAATACCGCGGTTTCATCGTGGCCTGGCACCATGATTGTTTGACGAGCTCACCTTGTTACCTAAGTTGCGCAAAAGTTTGTCAGGGTTTCCTCCCGGCTGGCAATTTCAGCGGTGGTGTTAAACTTATTCCTGCTGATCACCAATGGGATGAATACCGCTGCCTCGGTATTCCTAGGGCGAGGGTGAATCCCAATGAGAGGACGGAAAACGCGTGGCCGCTTTTCGCCGTGTATTATTCATCCCTGCAGCTGGCGTCTATACCGAGCGTTGAAGAAATGGTAACGAGTAGTCTTGTGCTAGGATTGTTGGGTGTTTTGTTGTTCGATATTATTCAGCAGGATAAGAATACGCCTTCAGAGGCAGATATATTAATATTCTACGAAGAAACCACAGAAAGTGTTACTGTACCTACTCATTTCAACGAAACTTTGTTAGTAGATGTACCTAGTTAGAAAATTGAAACAGTTGATCCATGCCTGAAATTTTGTGTATAAGTAGCTTGTATGATATTTAAGAATGCAGATCGTAATTCGTTTGCAATTTTGGTAAGTAATTATGATGTCAAACTTCCTTTGAGAGAAAAGATTACCTAATCGGTGAGGACAAAGTGTTGTGACGTGGAAGTGTCTACAAACGATCGAGTTCCAGGTTAAGCTGGGCAAACATTCCTTTTTCGTGTCACTTTGTTTGAATTTATACACAAAGTAGTGTTACTTTTTTTAAATTATTCATTACTGGTTTCAATTGTGTTTTTCTTCATTTAAAAACAAAGCACAGGAATTTTTATTATCTTGAATACACTTTTGTTACAAGTTGTTTGTTGGTCAATATTTAGAAAACTATGGAGTGTCAAAGTAAACATTTGATTGTGAGTTAAATATTTCTTGGCTCCCTACTTATCTACAAAGTTTCGTTGAAAGTTCGAAACACTTCATGTTAGGACTTAATATTTCATGAAAGCAGCATGTAAGATTTTTATAATTGAAGGAGAATAAAAGCATAAGGGTGAAGGGTGTTTGTTGCATTCGTTTGTTCTTCCTTTCTTCTGTTTATTTATTTGGAATATAATAACGAGGATTTCGTTGGGTCGATTGAAAGCGAGAGGAGAATTTTGTATCATCGTTGAGCGAACGATCGTTGGCTTAGTGTTCCGAACTCCTCAAGTACCTTTAAATAAAGAAAAGGATCAACAGCGATTTCTCCTTTATCTCTCGAATCCTCTCGATAGTACAGCAAGGATTTCCTCGTCGAACTTGGTTGTCTTATGAACACGCGAAACAGCAAAGTTGAGTTGTTTTCGGACAGGGTACCCTCTGGATTTGGAGAAGAAGAAGAAGATGGGTTTGAAGTAGATTCGAAGTAATGCAGTTCGTAGTAATATTTAATACACGTTTTGTATTATCAGACACTGTCGGCTATAAGAAACGAAATCTCGGAATGAAAATTATTCTCAATAATATCTATATTAACTCTTCTATGGAATTATTCCAATGAAATTGTAATAATTGTTCCTATTGCATTTCATTACATTTCTCAAGGATTAACAAAAGAATTCTGCGGTTTTTGCAATATACATTGCTATAAGCATATGTTTCTTTTTATTTTTAGTATCTGCTAACTTTCGTTGCCTTCAATACTCACGTAGGAAGGGAGCGCAACACAGGCTATTTCGGAACATTACTATTTATCGAAATGGCTTCAGCTATTGCGTTGTTTCTATAATCGAGTAAAGTGAAATTCATCCACAGAAACAAAATTGTTGGACTTACCCTTTTGCACTAATGTTCTCTGAAAATATTAGGACGATAATATATCATTAATACTTCTTATTAGTTCAGTAATTAATTTATTAAGTTGAGGATATATGTTATCACAAAGAGAAATTAATACTCGTTTAGACATCATACGTATTTTGCAAAAAAAAAATTATTTGAAAATGAAGTCTCGAAGAATACTTATTCACAAAATTGAGTAGAAACTCCTAGTTGACACTGACCACATTTGGTATTTATTAATATATTCTTCCTTCTTTTTTGCAACTGCTTAGGAGTCAACAGTTGCGATGCTGAATATTAGAATTCCTCATAATCAGGACATGAAGCATTATGAATGACCAAAGAGATCTTATCTATTGAACGAAAATAACAGCGAAGGGGTGAAGGGTGTCTGTTACATTCGTTTGTTCTTCCTTTGTTCTGCGTTCTTTTTATTTATTTCGAATATAGTAACAGGGATTTCGTTGGCTCGATTGAAAGCGAGAGGAGAAAGTTGTATCATGTTAAACAAGAGGTTAACAAGATTCCACAATAATTAATAAATAATAATAAACGATCGACATAAAAAAAATTCTACAAGTTTAAAAATGCCTCGCTATATCCCAAAAAAATTTAATGCAATATTAACAATAGTTTTTTAAAATAAAATTCATAAATTTCGGGGGCTGTTGCACGAGAATCCCCCCTTAAGTTCGAGTAAGATTAAGATATCCGGGCACTCAACATAGTGATTCATAATTTTTAAATTTGAGTATTAAATCGGATACAAGTTTCACAGATATATTATCTGCCTCCAAGTATTTACAGGCTATTTCAAAAGAATCGCGCAGACGTGACACGTGTCCCGCAAACAAGCACACTTTATTCGCCGTAAATAGGAGGACGTAAGGAGGCTCGTTTCCTGGCCGACTCACGTCTCGTTTTGTAAATATGGACGCATCCGCGCATTTATATCCCGCATTCGATCGCGTTCTTGCGATTCAGAAAGATATCGGACCGTAATTCCTCCTCCCCATCTCAATAATACGGCCGGAGGGGCACGTGCAATGAGAATGATAGCAATAAGGAATACGTTGTGACGGGGAGAAGGGAGGGACGCGTACGGAAGACGAAATATACCAGTGACTTGTCTCCGGTGGGAACGGTGCGCCAGAACGTATTGCGCGAAGTAATAACGCGAGAGATTCGGGCATGCTAGATTTATCGTGGCAACACATAGCAGTGACGTGACAGGAACGGCAACGAGGCCCAACGACAGCTGCTGCGTGCGGCCCCGGCTACGTCGTGCTCTCTATTCGGCGTACAGGATGGCTAAAAGACGGTGTCAGAAAATCATGGATACGTTACAGCAGAAATTTTTAATCATAAGCTTCACCATTCTTCTCGTGGTATTTCTGGCAACCATGACAGTGCTGTTTGATCTCACGCTGTTTAGTTTTTGAAGAAGCACATACGCTCTCAGTTTAAAATTCTTAGACCTCCCACTATTTTTAACAAACTCTCGTGTGTGGTGTAGACCATAAAGACTTTTTCACTAACAATAAAGGCAGCTTGATATTGAGTATTTTTTATGCGAGTGTAGTGAATGGAATACAAAATCTGTTTGAAGGCCTTTATTGTACATATCTTGAAGTATGATCAAAATTTGTTTTTAATTTTTTTAATGCAAAATGGCAGCGCCACAGCTCATCAAAAGAAACTTCTTCTGAAAAACAATGAAAGATTTCGCCTTCAATTTTTGACCTAGAACAAAGAACCAAAATTTTTTGACGTCTATATAAGATTATCTCGGAAAGTACATGTGGAAATTAAACAATACTGTTTCTTGTAAGAATGGTGCGTGATTGAACAAAACGTTTCAACAATTTCGAGGTGATGGCATTTCTGTGTTTTGTTTAATCACGCACCATTCTTACAAAAATCAGTATTTTTTAATTTCTTTGCGTACTTCCCGACATAATCGTATATAGAACTCAAATTTTTCAGTTTTTTGTTCTAGGTAAAAAATTGAAGGAGAAATTTTTCCGGCACGGAACACTGTTTTTCAGAAGAAGATACTTTTGTTTAGCTGTGCCGCCGCAATTTGGTATTAAAAAAAATTTTTAAAAATTGTGATCATGCTTTAAGGTATGCACAATAAAGATCTTCAAACAGATTTTGTATTCCATTCACTACACTCGCATAAAACATTCTCAAAATCAGGCTGCCTTTCCGGGCTCTACAGTGGCATTACCCCTTAACACATTATTACACATGTTGTGCATTATATAAATGTAAAATTTAAATTAAATCGCCGATCCAAACCTCTTGTACATACATTGTTAGATTATCAGACGTGGGAGCAGATTTATTCTCCTACATAAGCAAATTTTGTTACTGTGGAGTCACGAAAGAGACATCGAAATATCGCTGCATTTTCTTCTGATGGTATCCATCGGAGCGTAGACATGTCGTTTAACAGAGCACACATCAGACACTGCATTTTGCACCAGTTCAACGGAGGCAATAATGTAGTAGAAGTTGCAAGAAAGATTTGCGACGTTTACGGGGAGCGTGTTATGGACGGAGGAACGTATCGATTAAAGATCAATTCTATTCTGGGCAACTATCGAAATTCGATGATATGGAACTGCAGTTGCCTGGTGTATCCGATATACATCAAACGGCAGCAGAAATTAGCCAAAAACTTGGAGTTCACCGAACTACAGTATTGCGAGGAATTCATGCATTTGAAATGGTCTCAAAGTTAGATACATGGCTGCCATGCGAATTATCGGGCGAGAACTTTATACTCGGTTTCCACACGCTCTTCATCCCTCGCACGTCATAGGTATGTATATCTGAGTCTTACCGAGATCATATAGTTACCGAAGTTAAAACTGTCTATCGTCTACAAAACTATACCTCGCAAAAGATAATTCTGTGTAACACAAACGGGGCTTTAACATCAATGTGTGAGCCAGGTATTCGAAGCTACATATTACAATCTCCACCATACTTGCTCTCAACATCCAATACAGTCAACGCAGAAATAATTTAAAACCCATTCTGTTCTTCTGTGCACCATATCCCACGAAAACTTTCACAAATTATTAAGAAACGTTCCACAAAGCAGGCGTTCATGAACGTCGCGAACCCCGTCGCAATCTGAACGCAGACTCGTCTGACTAACCGCTGACCTATACTACTGAGCGCCGCTAGGAAACAATACTTTCGCCTCGCGCCACACAATACGCTCGTTCTTACCGTTCCTCCGTTATCCGACGTCGCTCAAGAAAGTGCTGTCTTCCCGTTGCGCCACCGTCGTCTGACAAATTGTGAGCGGTTACACGCATAAGTAGGTCGCGCGACAATTTCGCGCCGAAAATGTTTTCCAGCGCGTCGGACAGCGGGCTGACGATAAAATCGATACGTTCACACCGCGGTTGAGTGCCGTCTATGCCGACGAAGAGGCGATATAGTTGGCGCGCGACAAATCGAGTGGTCACCATAAAAATCCGTGGACTGAAAAAAAAAGGAGGGAAATTCCGCGCGTGCTGCATCCGACCGATACGCGTTTGGCTTCCAAACCCCTCGACCGCCACTTCGCAGCGAATATATCTGGCATCGTGGGAATTCAATTTCAGGGATCACCGCCGCCCTCAGGATTGACCAACTCCCGTTACAAATAAGTCCTGGGGTTGGAAATAATTAATAACGAGGAGGGATTCCGATCGATGCAGCGTCGAGCTGTTGAGTCGCCAAGTGGGATCCCTTGGCGATACGCGTTCCAGAAATTTTTAATTCTGTTGCTTGTCAGGGTTTATCACGCCCAGAGCGGCTTATATCTGGCGGCAAGACGAAACGTCAATAACGCCCCTGACTTCGACGCGTCGAGAAATTGGTACAATTGAATGAAATGTAAATCGAGAGTGGAGAAACAGATTTCAGAGGAAATTGTTTAAAGTGCTGGATGCAGTCGGGGGTTCTTTAAACGAAAGATCGTGTGGGTGAATTATAGTAAGGAGTTTCGAAAATGTGATTTTTAAAATTTTGGTCTGCGTGTAAAACGAAATACCTCGTATGAAGGGTTTTCAAAGAAGTGTGGTAGAATTGTTTGGAATACTGGCTCCTGGAATCCTGTATGGACTCTGATGATGAATAGAATGTGATGACGTGACTATGACACGGCAGTTATAACAAAGTTTGTACCGATAGAAACAGCATCGAATGTGTTTGCTACAATAAAACTGTGCCGCACTTATATTTTGGATATTACAATCGTGGACTTGTTTCATCTTTAACTGCATTTCTATATTATTCGCTGAGTTTCTGTTATCTCTACAGGCTTACATGGACATTTACATTTGTAATATTTATATTGGTTCCTCTTGTTATTGACAGTTAAATCAAGTAAACACTTTTTTTCTCTCGTTTGCACGATAACAAAGTAACTTCATAAATTTAATTTGTTTCATTCTTTACACAATTGTCAACCGATTTAAATTCAAAATTGGAAAGTGAGATGCAGTAAATTGTCTTCTAGAAACTCATTCGAGTCGTGAAGCATATCGAAATGACTGTCAAGTACCTACCGTTATCTTACGCTCATTCATATTACCAGTTTGCAGTTGACCCAGTTCATTCGTAAAGGCACACTGTACCAAAGTATCATGTCCTAATAACTTGACATCTAACAGTCAATATAGTACCTACTTCCCACGGAAGCTTCACGGAATTTTAATTATTCCAACGGAAATTATACAGGAAATGACGTTTTCGGCTGTAAGAGCGTAAAATTACATCGGTTTGATGGAACAATACACGTTTACGGTTTTATACCAGATTTCATGGAGCGAAGGAAATAATTTTAAATTCGGACAATCGTGTTTCGTTGATGAAAAGTGTTTCTTGTTTCGAATTATGTTTTTTGATAAATAGAAAAAATCTTTTCGAGAGAACATTTTTGGACCTTTGATGGATCAAAAATATCATTAAACGAGAACAGTGGAAGTAAACAACTTTCGAAAAATTTTGTCCCATCAAATGCACACAGAATGATGACCATTAATTTCAAGAATTTCTGAGCAAGTAAATTACACAATCCTCCTTCTTTTTACTAAATCTCCTTTAATATTAAAATATGCTTCTTTGATGAATTTATACATTGCATGATATTACATTTTGTGCAGTCAGTGCATGAACGATAAACATCAATAGATTTTAAAAGAATGAATTTTGTCGTCTCGAAACAGTCCGAAAGAGATTTCATCGCGATTCAGTGACAAGAATAATAATACAAAGCTGACGACAGGCCTTGTAAATCTCATTAACTATTCTTAAGCTACGGGAAATATTTAGAGTGAAATGTCAGTCGTTTCCGCGGCTACGAATAAAACTTGCAGGGCAGAGGTCCTTGGCAATCCTCTTAGCGAACAGCAGGATTAGAAACTTGTGTGGTGGGTCCGATGAACAATCTATGAAACTTCCCGGACTGTTACCACTTGGCCGTTTGATATTTCGTGTATTCCACCGCTGAGAACACATTGATATTAATAACCTGAGAAAGCAAAGTTGAAGAAGTGAACTTAGTCTCTTCAAGTTACGTTAGACACATTATAGTACATGAATCATTGATTAACTCCTTACATATACAAGGTGTTTCAGAACCATAGATACAAAGTGAGGAGTACCCATGAAAATGAACAGAAAAGAGCTGCTGAAGTTAAGGTAGTAAAGTCATTGTTTTATAGATATTCGATAGCTTTGGATGGCCCAGTTTTATTCATAATTTGATTGCCTACTTCAGAATAACAGGCGTAAAAATAAAACGATACGTATTTCTATAGTTAAAAGCCGTCAACTTATTCCATAAACTTTCTTTTTTAATGTCTAAAAATATGATTTGAATCTTGTGCCTCACGAGTGTTAAATTGCGATAGTTTTTCAGAATTTTCTAGATCGTAACAGTTAAATTGAATATCGTTTTTTCAAACGAAAATTCAGGAAATAGAGTAACGTTTTTTTTTATGGTAAAGTAATGTATCGCTTTATCTTTGTGTCGCCATCAATTAACGAGCCGTCAACGAAGCTCGCGTTTTATGTTAGTGAAGAAAATGTCTTACTAATGTTCTTTTTACGCTGACGTCAAACATCTTTTTGCTGGAGGTTATAAAATTGATCGAAGTTGCGAGTACTGTGCAGTGCATGAAATTTACACATTTTACGGTAATTATCCGTTTTATATTAAGCACTCTGAAAATGATTTTACAAAATTGAATAGTAATTTGTATAATTAACATTCGTGTTACTTCACGAGCAAACGTTTTTCGTAAATTTCTTCAATTACTAACTCGTTCCTGCTAAAAAAAATCTCGCTCCCACGACATTATGAAATTAAAAACTTCATAATATCTATTAAATCATCGTTAATGTTCTTATACTTTTATTAGAGGAAAGTTTTGGATCTTTTAATATACTTAATCACCTTTGTACCATTTCGAAAGATTTACCTTTCATTCCTGGTGACCTGTAACTAAATTTAATTGAAATAATTAACATCGCAATAGCGCAGGAAATGTGTAAAACGCAAAAGATAATTCTCGCTCTTGAACTTGTAACGCACGCGTATGCTTGCGCATACGTTTTTCTCATGCCCTTTTCGGCCGTTGCAGTTTTATAAGTATCGTATTTGTAACCACGTCAAAAGGTCAAAGGTACCTGGAGCAAAGGATAAAAGTAGCGAGTGGTATCGCCATATTCCACACAGTTGGAAGGCAAAAGAAATGTAATTTATTTTCACAGCCTTTAAGGCGATGTTGCTTTACAGTTTCCACCCCGAAGTATGAGATTCGAAGGGCTTCGAAGCTGCAGCGAGGATAAGAAGGTTACTAGTATTATTATAGTATCTTCCTTTCCAACCATTCGTGGTAATATTAGTAGCATTGGAGTACTTTCAGTCAGCACAGAACACGCTGAAAAATAATTCAATGATTTCAGGCATTGCTACTGTGCAGTCATGTACATGTACATTCTTAAATGTATATATGTAATGTTTCTTCTATGTAAATAGGATTTACATATATCATCTCATATTTACATATATCGTCTAGAGAAATATATTTGAAATTCACTCTTGTATAACATATGTATGATAATATTGTTTGTCACATTTCTCGATAATTCATATTTGATACAAATTAAATGGATTGGTGATAATACAGGGGCATGTTTAAAATTAAACCAACATTTTAATAATCTACCGACTTTATCAGATTCATTGAATTGTTCATTCAACTATCGTTGTAATGGATTATTGAAGCTAAAAAACAACGAATAAGGACAAAGGAACTAAAAATGAAACATACCATGCACTAATTGTAATATCAACGACATTCTCATGATACACTTTGTGATAATTAAACCCTTAATTAAAAATGCTGGTGCGGAGGTGAAAAGCTGAAATGATATTAAAAAATGTGAGCTCGAAGTACATTTGTATGACGACGACATGGAAAGACAGAAGAGAATTAAATTAAAGAGAAATTAAAACTCACTGGTGCCACAAGCATCCAAGCTTCTCCACAAATACCTGTGTCTCGATCGGCTTACATACTGTACCTTTTAAAAGCAACCTGAAAAAATAATTATACTATAATTAATTCAACGAGGTTAGCCGATAATTATAAAGGTTCAGCACTATCCAGCCAATGAGTGAAGCCGCCACATATCTCGCGAGCTTAGCATACAGATTTTGTTTATCTCTACTTACTCAATTTATTAAATAAACTATAAATATGTACGCTTCCTCAAAATTTGCTAACATTCTCACAAAGCAAATCTATATTCCTCTAATACAGTAATATACCCCATATCCCCCATCCCCCATTTTTTGATCTCGTATTTTCTGACAATTCCCTTCAGCGTTACCTTCTAAAATGGAACCAGTAATTATCCAAAGGCTGTCGCGTGTCGCTACAGTGCGTGCATCGAAACTATTTCTCGATTCTGTCTCGAGTATTCACTCTGGCCCTCGAATAGACCACGAAACTTTCCTTGAAAGGGGGCGGGGGGTTGCTGTGAAAATCGAAAGGTGGTCACGAGGTTTTGTCGGGTCGAGTGGGCAAAGGGAGTCGATTTAGGGACATTCGAGGATCATCGTCGCGACATTTGACGCGAGATTTCACACAACGGGCTGGTGATTAACGGAAGAGGTCGGCCGAACCACGAGCAATCGTGCGACTAACCCCGATGGGGCCTTCAAGTTGACTGGAATCGTCGGTCTGTGCATTCGACAGGATCAACTGTTTCCATCGTATGCACGAAGTCAGTCAATACGAGGCCCTTTGCGTGTCTATCAGGGACTTGACGCTAGCGCGTCACTCAACTGGATCCTCATCGCTCTGATCAACTGTCCTTGTGCATCATTGCCATTACCTTCGACGTGCACTTTCTCCCACCATAATATAGCCTCGCCATCACTGTCACATGTATCTCAGAGGAAAATAATCATCGCCTAACGTGTTTGATGATCATAGTTTGTCGCACTCTCTGGGATCGATTCTCGTTCACCGTGGGACGCCTTGTCGTGTATGAAAGAAACAACAAGTATCATTCCATGTCAAATTGATCACTTTTGATGTCGTTTTTTTTTTTAGGAAATTAGAAGGGGTTTAAGTCATCAGTTCGCTCGATTCGAATTTGTTTGAAAGAAACAAATTTTTTTTTCATTTTCGCAAGGTTAGTTTTTCTTCATGAATTATTATCTTCGAAATTAATAATGTCAAAGAATTCGTTGTGCGGTTATTTTAATCGAGATATAGATTGAGCTCTCTTAATAATTTTTTATGTACCAAAAAGTTGCTTTAGTAATTTGAAAATTATAAATAGTTTCTTGAAAGAGATTGTGTTAATTATATTCTAAGTTATTTGAATTGTTAATCGCAATGTGAAAATGTTGAGGATATGAAACTGAAAAAGGAGAGAAAGTAGAGTAAAAATTTTCGAAATGTAGACTTTAGATCTACTTATATTATAATATTTTATATGGGTTTTTGAACAGTATGGTGCAACTAGACTTCCTCGGTCTCTCCATTTATTCGCATTATATCCCATTTCCTAGTTCTCTTATCGTAGCAAATCCTTAACGCGATTTTCCGCGAATATTTTTCTTCCTTTTAGAGGGATTTTGATGCTCCACGGCTGCTTCATGCCGTATACGATGTAAGCTGTTGGTTTTATTACGGTGGAATGTTAATGATTCTGTTTTCAAATGAAACCTCGTTGCTTCGGTATTGAGAGTGAAATAAAAATAAAAACAACGTATTACAAAATGTTAGAATAATAGAATAATTATGCAAAGTTTAATTATAAATTACTATTACAGTCATAGAGAAAAACAATATAAGCGGCAACTTAAAAGGCAGATTTAGATGAAAGATACGATTAAGTTTCTATGTAAATAAAAAATAAATAGGAAGTAAATAATCATCGTTAAATTTATCTCCAACCTGTCTTTCGTCTACAAATTGAGAAAACAAATATTTCCACTAAAAGACAAAACGCTGAAAAGTTTACAACATCAAAAATGATCTCGAAAAAGTGATCTGCCATTATCATATTTCCCTACTTTATCTGAATAACTTCTCCACCATATAAAATTATATTTCCCCAGTCGATTACGAGGATGTAGCTAGTGACCACTAATAAATAAGAATTAATGTAATGCACAAACTGGTCGAATTTCTCGTGGGAAAATGTGTCTGTGTGTGTCGGTGTAAAGGTAAAATGATTTAATGACGAACGATCGGCAGTGGGTTCGCTGATACGCAAGCGGCTAACATTCGATCGTGGTTGTATTGACGGAAAATCTAACACGTAATGTACCACTGCAATCCAACGCTTATCCGCCTATAAATCGCGATGTTTAATCGAAACGAGATTTCGAGTTCTCTGGTTCTCGTCAAGGAGCAAAGACAGAAATTTCACACAATTTTCAGCATAATTCCTATTGTTTCTAGGAACGAAATGGTTAGACTCGAAACAGTCAGAACGTTACGAAACTTTAATTACAAATAATTGCACGCAGAGTGAAATGAATTGAAAGGGGGTACCAGGTGTACAGGTATTTCATCTGCATTATCACAGTAAAGTCTGTTATCATTCTCAATCAAGATTATAGATTACTTCATCCTTTACCACCCTACACTCGATCCAATGAAAGCTTCTGCCTGCGGTGTCCTCACAGTTAATTTCAATGCCCAAGGTGATTTTAGAAACTGGATCCAACTATAACTCTATTCTACATGAAAATAGGGAATATTGGTAAAGGAAATGTGTAGCAGAGATTGGCTAAATTGTTTATTTAAATAACTTTAACTTTGACTTCATTCGTCAAATAATCTAAAGTTACAGTAACTTATATATGACCTGTTATTTAAACAATTTTTTATTTAGTTAACGTCCAACTCTGCTGTGTAATGAGTTCTGTAGTTTCATCAACGTCATTCTAACAAGCATGAACATCTCCATAGACAAAGTTCGTAAAAATTAACTTATTCAGAGAGGAATATTTCGTCCTACATTCCGACAGTTCAGCAGAATTTTCTAAACATTTCATTCCGGAACCAAATATTCCTTATGCGGGACAAGAGGCATTCAACCATCGATGACTCGCACATTACACACTCAACCATCGATGACTCTATTCCAGAGGTACTTTTCTATCATTTACAATGTAAATCCTAATTCCAGTTGCTCAGTGGGAGAACTGGGACTCGCGTGGCTGGTTACCACGCAATATAACCAGAGAGACTATCCATCATATTGGTCAATCTATCGCGGAATGGTCCCGGTGAGCTCGTTTTATCGCGCGACCTATCCAATCCATCGAATCTCTCCGTGAAAGGGGGGCCAGCATTCGCAGACGACCACCCGGGACGTAGCGAAGTCGCATTTGCTCGCCCTCTACAGCCGCCATCCTGCGCTTCTATTTATTCCTCCAATGCAGTTTCGAATAATTGATATATAGCCGGCCAGCGGCTGACCAAGCGACTGCTTCCCTCGTGCGAGCGAAGGGGCGAGGGGAGAAATATTGTTGTAACGGCGATAATACGGCCGTGCATCACGCTACGTGCCGAGCGATTTCTCCTTTAAGAACCTCTGCAACGACTTTCTCAATATTGCTGTTGCGCATTCTTTCAAATTCCCCACCGTGCACGTATGTACGAGGAGCGTTCATTTCTGCCGAGGCCAACGACGAAGAAGGGAAAATTGACGTTACCGAGTAAGGTTAGTTTCACACTTGCCATACTTGTGATTCGTGATTGGTATTTTGGATATATTCATTTGATAGAGACAGTACTGGTTTATACAAGATAGAAGGAGATACATGTGTGAACGGGGCTCGAATACTAACAGGCGCTAAATTTTATCGATATGTTCGTATGATAAGATAATGTTTTGGAATATTTGTGCCGGTGATTATGAAAGTGGCGTATGTCGTGGATTGTTTGTTCGAGATAGATATTTATACTGTCGCGTTTGGGCGTGTTAAAAAATATTTTTCCATTACTGAAGTAAATGTTTCACAATGTATGTGCTCTTCTCAGGTCAAATGCATCTATCATTGTAAAATTTTATGAGTAACTTGTATGAAAATGTGTTTTTTAAACTCTTTGAGTGTCTCCCAGATTCCAAAAGTGCTCAAACGTAGTTTTTCGACCTTCACAACTTAATGAATTCAAATATTTTTTCAAATACTTTGCCACTCAAAACTTTACCATCTTTGGGAATTCATTCTTTACCACAATTTCTCCTAATTTTTCTCATACTTTCGGGGTAATTAAATATATTCCGTGTTTTCTTTCTTTTTTTTTATTTTCTTGCCCCACATCTAATACTAAAATATGTAATTTCCTTTCTCAAAAATTACTTACAGGGTACTCGTTATGAAAGTAACACTATCATGTCATTGCTTACTTTAAATCTCATTGCTTAATTGAACATAAAATAAGACAAATCTCAATTTTTTTATTTTGTTCACTTCTTTGTATACTTTGTATGGTAATGTGTTTAAAGTCTGGATTTATTACGGCACTTAAACATTTAAATTTCTTATGTCACAGTGGAATTAAAACGTCCCTTACCGTTTTATAATCCGAGTCGCTTGTTTCCATGATACAAATGTACCTATTTTAGAAGGCTGATTTCCAGAATGCAATATTTAAATGATGAGATCCATGCATACGAAAGATACGAGCAGATGAACGTTCGTGTGCATTCTACTGTTAACAGCTAGTGCTCTAGTATATTATGGCGGCTTCTAATGAATATTTTCACTTGACATGGCAGTGCTTCGTGGACAGATACTACAAACAGCCTTCCGTTTCACAATTTTGAAAACATCTTTTACATTTATGTATACCAATTCTTTTCGTTTACTCATTATATAAATTACGACTATTAATTATTTCACATTAAGGCTTACAGTATCGTTAGATACTTAATCAAGTCCGGTCTGTTGATAGCTCTAGCTGCCAAAAAGTGTTGGATTCATATTGAAATCTATCGACTCTGAAAGTCGAAATATAGAAACTAGAATTCCGTCAGTCGAAAAGTTTCTTTTGTCTGCAAGAGTTATACCATTGGTCGTCGATTTTCTGAGAAAAGTCACTGACGACGCTGCGTCGAGTAATGGATGAAGAATAATGCCCGAGTCTATCACCTCATTCCCCCTCCCTTTCCGATATCTTCGACTACATTAAGCCAGGAAAGTTGCACGGGGAAACCTTTCAACCTTTTTCACTTTAATTCCTGAATTTTAAGAGCCCGACCTACCTGCGGAAACGTCTTCGTAATATCTATGAATGCCCGCCACCTCTCCCTTCGTTTGCATTTAAATCGGAATCAAAATATTGCCCCGCGCGGAAAATCATTTTCGCTGGCCGACGAACAATGCCTGGTCGGAAAATGCAATCAAACCAACGTCCCAACGTTAACGGACGGAGACGTCCCTTCAAAGCACGTGTATTCCTATTTCGAACTCCGCGTATTTCGCAATTTCGTTAAACCTCCATCCGCTGTGGACAAATCGAAAATATTCGCCTAACGAGGAGAGTCGCTAATGGTAAATGGAAAGCAACTGTATTGGTTGTTTGACATTCTTGGGATCACACATTTTCATACATATTTTTAAACCGTGTTTAGAATATTCTAGTAATCCATCGATAATTTTCTTCTTTACGTATTGATGATAATACTCTGTTCTAATGTCTATATCCAATTTCTACCATCAAATGATCAGTTATAATACTATATTTTTTTCTAATAAATATTTTATGGAAATGTGCAAGGAGATGTATTTTTATATTGTTTACTTACGTTAGCTCTTCATGAGTAATCACTATCTCGTCGAATTATATCACGATTTACTGGAGACATTGCATTACGTCATAAAAATCATGCATGTTAAACGACAAAAGTTTAAAATTTTATTTAAAACTAGAAAACATTGGATATCTTTTTCAGAGATAAAGATAAATTTTATTCTTACAATCACAATATAGAATTTATATATCAATGGCTTACCTAGTGCACAAATAATGTATGTCCACTTTAAGCGTTTTCAAGAAACAGGTTTTTAAATATGGAACGGTACTGGAGCATACAATGAACAAAAATATCATTTTTGACTAATTTATGAAGTAAATATGAATGTGATTTTTATACAGCATAAACAAAGAGTCAAAAAAAATTTATTCCATATAAAAACTCAAATTTCACAAAAAGTTGACATACAATATTTGAGTCATAAGCCATCGATATGCTCACAGAATGATTATATTTTGCGAATAAGATTAGAATCAGTGATTAAAGTAGTTCTCGCTCACTGTACTACGAACAATTGACATTTGTGCGCATTTATAATCGCAGTATATACCTAATAGAGATTTCACATGTCAATTTGAGAACGTAAGCGTCGAAATTAATACCAAATAATACAAATTTTGAGCATACCCCTTCATACGTACTTACAGTGCTATTTGTTAATTATCAATTCCAAATGTATTCATATATTGAAGTGAGCCTGTCTTCACTAATGTTTGATCTGGCCCAGTAGATATCTCCGTCAACGGCCAGACCACGCATAAAGCACTGGTTCTCGTCCGATCACCAAAGTTAAACTGCGTTGGGCGCGGATAGTACTTGGATGGGAGACCGCTTGGGAACTCCGCGTGTCGTTGGCACCCCTCTTTTGGTGCCTATTTTCAAATTGCGTGGGCAATATCGTGTTTGGTATTTTTTTTTTCGGTACTGGTTGGTCAAATGTCGATTATAGCGGTGAAAGTATTTTTTTTTGTTGTGCTTGGTAGTGTAATTAATTACAGTAGGAATGGTTAAGCGTTCGAACGCTCTGAGGAGTGAGCGTCAGACCGGGTTCACGCATTCGTAATAGATAACTCCGTCAACGACCACACCACGCAAAAAACACTGGTTCTCGTCCGATCACCAAAGTTAAACTGCGTTGGGCGCGGATAGTACTTGGATGGGAGACCGCTTGGGAACTCCGCGTGTCGTTGGCACCCCTCTTTTGGTTCCTATTTTCAAATTGCGTGGGCAATATCGTGTTTGGTATTTTTTTTCGGTACTGGTTGGTCAAATGTCGATTATAGCGGTGAAAGTATTTTTTTTTGTTGTGCTTGGCACTGTAATTTGTTACAGTGGAAACGGTTAAGTGTTCGAACGCTCCGAGGAGTGAGCGTCAGACCGGGTTCGCGCATTCGTAGTAGAAAACTCCGTCAACGGCCAGACCACGTATAAAGCACTGGTTCTCGTCCGATCACCAAAGTTAAACTGCGTTGGGCGCGGATAGTACTTGGATGGGAGACCGCTTGGGAACTCCGCGTGTCGTTGGCACCCCTCTTTTGGTGCCTATTTTCAAATTGCGTGGGCAATATCGTGTTTGGTATTTTTTTTTCGGTACTGGTTGGTCAAATGTCGATTATAGCGGTGAAAGTATTTTTTTTTGTTGTGCTTGGTAGTGTAATTAATTACAATAGGATTAGTTAAGCGTTCCAACGCTCCGAGGAGTGAGCGTCAGACCGGGTTCGCGCATTCGTAGTAGAAAACTCCGTCAACGACCACACCACGCAAAAAACACTGGTTCTCGTCCGATCACCAAAGTTAAACTGCGTTGGGCGCGGATAGTACTTGGATGGGAGACCGCTTGGGAACTCCGCGTGCCGTTGGCACCCCTCTTTTGCTCCCTATTTCGAAACTGTGTGAGCAATATCATTTTTAGTATTCTTTTCGATAGTGGTCGGGCAAGTGTCGATTGTAACGGTGAAAGCATTATTTTTTGTTGTGCTTGCCACTGTAATTTGTTACAGTGGAAACGGTTAAGTGTTCGAACGCTCCGAGGAGTGAGCGTCAGACCGGGTTCGCGCATTCGTAGTAGAAAACTCCGTCAACGGCCAGACCACGTATAAAGCACTGGTTCTCGTCCGATCACCAAAGTTAAACTGCGTTGGGCGCGGATAGTACTTGGATGGGAGACCGCTTGGGAACTCCGCGTGTCGTTGGCACCCCTCTTTTGGTTCCTATTTTCAAATTGCGTGGGCAATATCGTGTTTGGTATTTTTTTTTTCGGTACTGATTGGTCAAATGTCGATTATAGCGGTGAAAGTATTTTTTTTTGTTGTGCTTGGCACTGTAATTTGTTACAGTGGAAACGGTTAAGTGTTCGAACGCTCCGAGGAGTGAGCGTCAGACCGGGTTCGCGCATTCGTAGTAGAAAACTCCGTCAACGGCCAGACCACGTATAAAGCACTGGTTCTCGTCCGATCAGCAAAGTTAAACTGCGTTGGGCGCGGATACTACTTGGATGGGAGACCGCTTGGGAACTCCGCGTGTCGTTGGCACCCCTCTTTTGGTGCCTATTTTCAAATTGCGTGGGCAATATCGTGTTTGGTATTTTTTTTTTGGTACTGGTTGGTCAAATGTCGATTATAGCGGTGAAAGCATTTTTTTGTTGCGCTTGGTAGTGTAATTAATTACAGTAGGAATAGTTAAGCGTTCCAACGCTCCGAGGAGTGAGCGTCAGACCGGGTTCGCGCATTCGTAGTAGAAAACTCCGTCAACGACCACACCACGCAAAAAACACTGGTTCTCGTCCGATCACCAAAGTTAAACTGCGTTGGGCGCGGATAGTACTTGGATGGGAGACCGCTTGGGAACTCCGCGTGCCGTTGGCACCCCTCTTTTGCTCCCTATTTCGAAACTGTGTGAGCAATATCATTTTTAGTATTCTTTTCGATAGTGGTCGGGCAAGTGTCGATTATAGCGGTGAAAGCATTTTTTTTTGTTGTGCTTGGTAGTGTAATTAATTACAGTAGGAATGGTTAATCGTTCGAACGCTCCGAGGAATGAATGTCAGACAGTGTTCGCGCACTCGTAGTAGAACACTCCGTCAACGGCCAGACCACGTATAAAGCACTGGTTCTCGTCCGATCACCAAAGTTAAACTGCGTTGGGCGCGGGTAGTACTTGGATGGGAGACCGCTTGGGAACTCCGCGAGTCGTTGGCATCTTTTTTACCCATGATCTTGAAAATTGTGTTTCACGTATTTTTGATTACCTTCATTCAGTACCTGTCACTGTAAATTCCAATGGAACGGTGAAAACGTTTCCTTTTGCACCCTTCTCCGCTCCATGTTATTTCATATACACCCTCAATGCCCTTGCCTGAACCCCGTCGACTTCAACACCGAATATTTCTAATTTTCTGATCGAACACTATTGCAGCAGAATGCGAGCGCACTTTTCCACATTCTCAATAATGGGTTTCGCGTCGGACGTTCCGTTTCACGGTGTGCGCGAGCAATTCGAACGTAGCCGTGCCTGCGACCGTCACCCCATACATCGACGGATTTTCTCTGTAAATGGCGGTATCCGCGGGATAATAGTCGAATTGTACACTTTGCCCATTATGATCTGGCATTATGAGCAGACTAAAGCCGTGTATTTATGTAATGCGGCCGTGTGGCAGTAATGCATGCATTGCACGTCCGTCGACACGTGGTTACAGAGCGTGTTAATTACTGCGCGGTCGTTACGCGTCATAAATTAATATTTCAATTACGATTTCGCTAATGCCGTGCACCTTCCAGCGCGGCCCAGTAGCATATTTCGGTTCGCATGGCCGTGGGAACTTGAACGGTACTTTGGCGCATGACGCCCGCTCTATTATTCCCGTGATGCATAGAGGCCGGGAGTGGCCGAGGCCCGTTTTTGCGGCCCCTTTGTTCGCTCTCTGTGCTGTTTTTATCGCGCCGGATAGTCGAGATATCGAGTTGACCTTACGTTTAACGGCACTCGAAGGGATTGCGTGCGGGCATTTGCAACGCCAGCGCTACTCGCCCGCGATACCAATGAAATAAACAACCGTGCGATGCCGTGGAGCTTATTGATTAAATTACGTATACGAGCGAGCGTGGAAAGCAGTTGGGAAATAAATTGGCCCGCGAGCCTGGCTACCATATCGTGCAACTCTTTTTATGGTTATTAATAACAGCTACTTGTTCGCAAGTTTAATTAGCTCGTGCAACGGGATGTCGCCTGTCAAATTGTCGTTTCAATGATTGAATCTGCGTATGTTTGGAATTTATGTAGTTGCGGCAAGGTATAATTTACGAATATTTTTTAATCGACCACATGCTACGTAACTCCCTGAATATTTTACATTCTGTTCACTGCCTAGACAGGTGCGACAATAATGGAAATCGATAATAACTGTACTGCTAAAGAAAATTGGGAAAAAAAAATTAAAGAAGGAGCATGGATTGACGCGTAAACAATATCTTACTATTACATTTTCCAACTCTACGCTCTTTCACTTTGTAGTATAGACAAATGAAATGGTAAGATAGTCCATTGCGTCTTCTGAAATTTAATTCTTGCAGCACGTATTTTTCATTACTCAATTGTTATGCTCAAAAGTAAAGAATGAATAAAAGAACATTTGTATCCAGACTTTCATCACGTTGCGTCCGTAATTCATTCTGGATTCCGCAGAATTGCAATCAGGAGTCCCTCAACGGACGCCTGTGGTCGTGTATTTCTCCAAAGTCGTGTATATTCTTCAGTGGACAAACGCGAGTTCTTCAAACTGTCTATTGTCGGCCAGGCCACGCTGGCATGTAGCATTTCCTCCAATATTACGTGAAAAGTTTTCCGCTCGGACGTAGTGCCATACAAAATGCAGGAAATATCTAGCTGGTCCATTGAGGACGCTGTCCGTCGGCGCAGTCGATATCCACCTTTAAACCCAGAACGGTTGGGTTGAGTCGCAGGAACATGTCACAAATATATTTCAGCAATATTAAGCGTTGTGACGGTGGAACACATCGAGTTTTGACAGCTGGATTACCTGAGCTTGACGTGACTCAGCATTCGAAAATGCCACCAAACGAGGCAAAACGCGTGGATTCGTGAGGAAAATTTAATACACTGGCTCAAAAGCATGGAATTTACTGCTACACGATGTGTAGCTCTTGCTACAGAAGAAATGAGTTGCCTTTGTTCGTTATTAACAGTGGGCCCAGAAGGCCCTCCAAGGCCCATCTTAAAAAAATTATGATTTTATCCAAACACTACATTTTCCTTTCCTGTATTATCCACTATACTTAGCTCGTTTTTAGTAAACTACCTGTTCATTTTCCCGAAAAAATGGGCCCATCAGAATGTTTGCCACCTTGGCGTTTTTTCTTAAACTCGTCACTGGTGTTAATCATACATTTTTGAGTAAAATTAAGTTTTTTTTCAGTCGGTACACTAGGAACAGCCCTTAAATGAGGGCTGTTGATCCTCTCGACATATTCTGCTGTCAATTATTTACAAGTACATTCTTCATAGGTTTTCCACCACTCACAATCACGCGAAGACTCGTGTTTCCTTCAGAAAATTTCTCTCCCGTGTCTGATCTTTTGCAAACACACCATTTCTGCGTGGACCACGAAAATCCAGTCGAAGCCCATTAGATCCAATATCTGCGCCCACTCGGAACTCCAGCATAACTATTTCATTCCCCTGTTGCGAACACACAGCCACAACAAAACCCGTCAGATCGTCGCGTTCCGTTCGCGGAATGAAGCGTGGCCGTGTTTAATAACCGTTTCACGAAACTGCCCCGAAACCGTTCGCACGAAAATAAATACTGGGAATGATAAACGCCGACGCATCGTCGCCGCCCGATTGAACGCGTTAAAAATTACGGAATACAAAATTTCTGTCTTTCAAATTTACCCTCTCGCGCTTTGCAATTCAAATCCCTCGGAAATCTGCATGGGAGCAACAAAAAAAAACCCGACTCCCAGAAACGTGTAAAATACGATGGTGTGTCTATGTAACTTTCGTTGGGCGCTGGCGACCGATCGCGTGAAACGGAAACGTCGCGGCTACAGTGTCATTTCGGATTCATGAATAAATACCCACCGGCTGGGTATGAACAAAAAGCGAAAAAAAAAAGTCAGAGGGAAAGAGAGCGCGATAGAGGGATTCAGGTCGCGCGCAAATCCCAGCCAATAAAAGATAAAACAATACCGTCGGATGTATAAATTCTTGCTAGCTTGTTCGTGGATAGTTTGACCACCTGCTCCTAGATTGATGCCCCCCTGCACGCAGCGGAATCTATCAAACGAATGTTCCGGCTCGCGGCCAGGGTCAATTCATAAAGGACCGTCGACGCTTCTAAATTCGTCCGCCAGTGCGTTCCCCTTTCTGTCCGGGCAACTTCGTGCAGCGATCGTGAATAACGGGTGCACGAATCGCGATTAAGGGCGGAACGCCATTGTTTACGAAACAAATAACCTGCCCCTCTGTCCCCCATCCCGACCCCCTTTTTTTCTTTTTGTTTCTACCCTCCCCGCGGCCCCCTCCTGCCGCGGATGTCGAAATGGATGCGCACAAAGCGAGCCCGCAGCGGAAGTATCTTCGCGCTGGTGTACACTTTGTGAAAAAACAATTCGACGGGGTCCGGCGATATCGTAAATTTCGCGGAGACGCTTTTTTTTTCTACCCGAACTTCTCGGCCTCTTTAACGCGCGTTTAACGGCCAGATCCTCGTGCAAGAGCTATTGTCCGATTCATCCGCCCTTTTCGGCCGGGCGATTTATGGCCGCGTTATTGCGACGTAGGTGACGATGAATAGTCGGGACACTCCGCTGAATGGTGGAAGGGACAGTTGGGGTGAATAGTTGCGGGAGAATTAGCCTCTTAAGCGGAGAAAACGGATATCCAGCTGTTGCGACTACCTATTTGAGTTTCGGGTGCAGACGCCGAGGGGTTCGGTTCTGAAGTGTATTTATTTATCGATGTTTCGAGGTCCCTTAAGTAACTGTTTATACTTGCAGAGGGTTGTACGGTACTAGCATAGACGTACACGTGCTGAAGAATAGGAAAAGTACCTTGTTAACACTAGGTTTACGGCAGCCGTCGATTTGACGGATTTCAAATTTCGAACAGGAATAGCGAAAAAAACATAGCATTAATTATGACCAATTTGTACCATAAATTAATAATCGTTGCAACAACACGGAAATGTATCCGCGTTTGATTACCAGCTGTATTAGCCAGACGAGGCATCAACGCGGAAGCAGAATTCGGCCGACTGAAACGGGGGACCTGGAACCGAGGGAAAGTGATCTGAACCAACCAGGGGAAGTAAAACAAGCAGCCACAACGGTAATCCGCTGCCGGGGGAGAAGAGTTAATTAAAAGTAAACGGCCCGAAAGTGCTACTCCAAGTCTCAGCTCGATGACTTAAGAGCGCAATGTGCATTACTATGCAAGAAGGGAACGATCAAAAAGTGTCACGCGAATATCCCCCGTGATTCTGGGGCGCGGGGTGAAAAATTGTCCGATGAATAATCGACGCCAGCAGATGTTACGGAAACGGCCTTGTCGAAGGGCAACGGCGAAGGCTGATCTCGTAAAAACGGCACGTGGCAAGAAGGCGCATGGAATAGGGGAGGTATTATTCTCAATTTATCTCGCGGCCACTTAGCTTCGTTTACTTCGTGGCATTGATTCTCGAAGGAATAGTCATGCCAGCTGACCTGGATCGATACTCTGGTAAACGTATCTCACGTTTTTGCCACCCCCATCCCTCCCTGTGCCATTTCCGGAAATTTTGAAATTTCATCTGGATCCAGGGATGAGGCAGACGTTCGTGGAACTGCGGCTACGAACAACGGCGTTTGAATAATTGTTGGTTATACTACTGCGGGGAAGAGCACCTTCTGAGTAATTGTAGGTTACACTACTGGCACGTTTCGGCGGTACTTGAGAAAAGGAAGGTTTCCTTGGTCTATAGTGAGCACAATAGAATTAAGGGAAGTATCGCGAGATTTATATGGCCCGGGAATCTAGGAAATCGGATTTGGGATATTTTTTTCTTTCGTGAAAGACTTCGGGGGAGTTTATAATGATGTAGCTTGTGCAGGATTGTAAGCCTATTAGGAAAAAGCTCAACCTTTTGTTATGCATTTCAATTTGGGTATATTACAGGGTAATTGCTTTTAATGAATTCCTTCTATTTTGCAATTAACAATAACAGAATTTTAAAAGTGTCGCGAATTTTATCAGAGTATGGTTCAAAACATAGTAATATATTATTAATTCATTTTCATTTAGCCGATGATCTTAGTAATTAGTTTGTATTCTTCAGTAATTTCTTGAGTTTTATTTGATTTAAACCGAGGTTGTCAATAGAATCGAAAATTTAAAATTGATATTAGGAAGAGCTACAAGTGAATTTATCAACTCATCTGATAAATATCTATACACACATATATATATTTTCCAATTGTATCAATCTTAATTCATAATCAGAGTTTCATGAGTATTCATTTAACTGTACGCAAATATCTGTGTCTGTGTGTGTGAACTTATAGGGGACGTACGGTGGTGCGCACTCACAGAATTTTAAGTTAAAATCCAGTTAGTTGGCGTTGATGTAAAAGCTGCGATCGTTTGAACTGAGGAACGCCCGGCGTTAGATTAAACACTGCAGTTGGATTTTCACTATTGGCTTATTGAAAATGCAAATTGACATACGTAAATATTTTCCAATTTACATTCACGATAGGAAAACATGGATCGCGCTCAGCGAAATCGATGCAGTTCAAACATTTACTTACACACATCATTATCCTTTTTAGTAGGTACTACATGAATAAAAGGCGAATTCTGCGGAATATCAATTTTATAAAAGAGAAACTTACCTCTATTTAAAAAATTCTATCTGACCTAAATTTCAAATGATATATAGAGTTCCCCCAAAAAATTCTTTTATGCTTTTTCCGAACCTCTAGGTAGATGTAACCCCTTAAGCAACAAATTTTACAAACCAATACAACAAAATTCAAAAGAAATAACAGAGCGTCCCCTCCTCAATCCCGCGTGTTTATCATCGCGTGTACATCTTACCGTTTTCAGTTTGCGCCCCGATTACGCGCACGTAAGCAAAACAGGCTCGTTATACGACAATCTGATTAACATTCTCCGCGCGTTTCCCGTCGATAGAGCCATTCATTAACGAAAATATGCTCGTCCCTGCGATTAACAGCCGACAGATACTGGGCGCAGTAATTACTTCCATATATCCGTACTTCATTTAGCAGCTGGACGATCGCGTGCTCCCGATGTAATCAATCAATTACAGAGTCAATAACAATGTAAGCAGTATTTAACAACGAATTAATTTCCGCGTGTTCCGGACCGGCAAATAACTGGGGGGGGGGGGGAGAGGTGATCGGGCCCCGAGTCAACAGTGAAACTGCATCCACCGTAATTGCACGATACGATCGAGGGTGTCCGAGCGGCGCGCATCCGAAACGAGCTCCGCCGGATTTTCGAGGCACGATTTTATCCGTCGTGCGCATATCTCCGGAATAATGCGGCAACGGTCGCATTGTGTCGCGACTAGCCGATTCATTGGCCCGGAAGGTCACAAGGATCCGTTCTCTCTTCGCGGTGGGATGTTGCCGGCTGCCGGATGTTGCTTTCCCTGCAGCCACTCCTTCTGCACCCTCTCCTCTCTTTCTTCCTCCCCCATCCGTCCCGCTGCAGCCCGCCGCGCTTTTTCTCTTTCCCTCCACTATCCGGCAGCTTTTAGCAGAAGCCTTTCTGTGTCCACGGAGTAATCGCGTGATCTAAGAGCGGCGGAGCTTTCAACGGATATCTGTGTTCCGTTGCCGTTGCGTCGCGGAGGATCCCGCGCCACCGGAGACAGACAAGCTGTTCCATCGCGGTGGCGTACGAACACAGGCGCACTCTCGCGTCCCTGCCACGTGTGTGCAGGCGCGTGAAAGAGCACGCGGCACCGAGGCGTACGAAAGTCGCGACGGGGCGGCGGATTTTCGCCCGATCCCGCGGGAAGTTCTCGCGACTGTTCGGGTAAGGCCACAGCTTGCGGTGACAGCCGACGATCCTGAAAAGTCAACTCGCCGCTGCAATCGGCCGCTAAGTGATTTCTAGTGTCTCCGAGCCGAGCAATAATATCTCCCACGGCTCCACGAGGTTCGTTCCCGTTCACCCCCCCCCCCCCCCTCCACGTCTTCTAACGCCTTATGTAGCCACCGTACGTACATAGGTGTATCGGTAAACTATCAGCAGCCAAGATCTGCTGGCGTGGATCGCCACTGTGTCAGCGGTCCGTGAATCACCTGCGAGGGCCCTCGAACTACAATGTAATGCCCGCGGGAGGGGGGGGGGGTGTAATGCTGGGCTCCTCGCTCCCGCCACGGCGACGAAAAGACGATCGCGAGATCGTGTTGCGGAGATATAAAACGCGGGGCACCAGCTGTGGGCGTCTTAATGCGCCGGCCAGCGCCGTAAATAACTTTGACTCCGGCCAAGAGATGCGGCGCGGAAGTCAGGATGGTGCCGAAACACGCGGGAAAGGGTAACCGCCGAGTTGGATAATATCTTCCGGGAATTAATATCCAGCCTCGCCAATGAAACGACGAAACGATCCATTATCGGAAATACGTTTCGAGCGTTGACACGTAGAAACGAGCTTGTCGATGAAACTTTTGTCGAGGGACTCGGTTGGGGTTGTACCCGAGCCTGGGTGGAAATTGGTGAATTGCGTGTGTGGTTAGTTGCATGGGTAGGGAATTCTGGGTACAAGTTATGTATGTGGCAAGCAAGTCAAGTCTTATGAATGTGAAATAGGTAAGGGAATTCCTGGTAATTTAGGAAAATGTTTGTGTATTCGTGGAGTATATGAAGGGTAAGGGGAAAACGAGGAATTGCCGTTTTTGGAGATTTTGCGATTTATAGTATATTTTGTTGGTGCCAACTGGGATTACAGAGCTGTCAAGTCACGAAGGGTTATAAAGTTCAATTGCCCCAGTAAGATAATGCTAAATATTTGGTATAGGGATTGGTTAAAAGCGGGAAATGTTCACTCTGCACTGGAACCAAATAGGGGATGTCCCGAAAACAAGAAATTATTTAAGAAGAAAATTATACTGCTTCTTTAAGGGGGGATTCTCGTCTTGCAGCCTCAAAAGTAACTGATATTTAATCATTTTTTTTAAAAAAACTGTAGTTCATATTCAATTAAACTCTTTTGGGATATAAGGGGGCATCTGTAAACTTGCAAGAAATTTTTTTTTGTTGATCCTTCTTATTATTTATTAATTATTGTGGAATCTTGTCCACCTCTTCGGCGATGTAACTCATGTTGGCGGGATATGTAGCAGCTATCACAGTCATCTGATTGCAAAAAAATAGAAGTTTCTTAAAGTTAGATAGTTTAAACCGAGATTAGTCCACTTTGAAAAAAAAATTAAAAATTGAAAGAGTTATGGCGTTCGAAAGAAAAAGTAAGTTTCTTCCTTAGGCACAAATTTGTCATATTAGGTATTCTTTATATCGACGAAAAATGTATTATAAATAAAAACTAAAATTAAAATTTTAGGTCCAGTTGCAGCGTAACTTATTTAACTTTCACAAAATTTTATTCTATTTGCAATCAGATGACTGTGACAGTTGGTACATCTGACGCCAACATCGTCGAACAGGTTAACACGATTCCACAGTAATTTATAAATAATAAGAAGGGTCGACGTAAAAAAAATTCTACAACTTTAAAAAAAAAATCATAAACTTCGGTGGCTGTTACACGTGAATCCCAACTTAATGGTGGACTAAAGTATTAAAACTTAATTTTCTCGATAAAGCTGTTTTGTGACGTTCCCCGTTTTTCCCCTTACCCTTCATATAGCCTCTTCGCTTTTCCTAAATATGGCATTTCGGTTGTAATGCCTGAGTACCTTTCCCCTCAGCTTGACGCGCGCAAATAAAATATGAAAGTCGACTTGTGGCAGGGAAAATCCTCAATGTATAAATGTTCAATTGAATATATGATAAGTTTTGATTTTAGATATAAAATTGTCTTTGAACTTTCGTAAAAAGCATCAGAAATTTAATTGACAAGCACGATACATCACATGCAACACGTAACGTTAGGAATAAATGTGAACTGAACTTGAAACACTTGATTCCATTTTAGCTCCAGCGTTTCCATTCATTTACGGTTGACTACTCGCCCATTCGATTTTCAGGCGAAACAATTATTCATATGATAAAGTAAGCGCTCCTGATGCTAACCGACAGAATGCTGGAATTAGTATTCCGAGCGGAGGGTGAAATTGATACCTTAATTGTAAACCACGTGTTTTCCTTCCCCTTCGAAGAAAAACATTTATGGACGACCAGAGACATTACAAAGTCATTAATATCAAACGTACGATGCATTTATTCCCCTCACGCGTGTGATTTATACTGATAAGGGATGACTTTACGAGATAAACCGAGTGAACATCAATACAACTACAATTTTAGTACCATAAATTCCTGTCCAATTCTCCATTCCAAAAAATATTGCTCGCCCTCATACGCGCACTGATACACTGAATATCGTTCAATACTTTACGAAAATCCAACAGCATCAACTAATTGCTGAGGTGATCTAGAATCAGCACTAAGCTGATGATTTTTGCACGCTTACTTTCAACATCGGCACATTACACTTTCGTTCACCTACGTCTCACGTTCGAGGCGAAGGAAATAGTTACGAGCATGGAAAAACGATGAAGCGATGAAAAACGATATCCCCAACAGATTCATCTCTCTGCCTAAATTTATCGCGTTAAGCGTCTACATTTCCCAAGGGAGAAGTAGACTATCATCCCAGGAAAAGTGATTCACTTCGACCTATGTAAAGTGTTAAAAGTTGTGTACCTTCTCCCCAACGCTAGCGTGGCGCATTAAATCATGTAACCTGAAGGAACCAGGGGACAGAAGGAGCGCATTGTATCCTCGTTCCCCTGCTTTAATTCCGCAGAAAGGGGCGTCTCAATTTTTTATCCATCAGCCCCCGGTGTGCCCGTTACAAATAGGTGGCGCTAGAAGACGCTCGAGTGAACGCGGCCAAACGTGACCGAACAATGATCTTCCCCAGTGGTTTTCGAGCAGATTAAGCCAGGAGCATTGAGCAGCCAACAGTCTGTAGGCTCTCCAGCGCTATCGAGCTGCTTTTACATACAAGCCACACCATGTGCCGTGCATACGCCACTCCGTGTCTCATATATGGAACGAGGAGCGAAAATTAATTCCAGAGCTACTTAATGTATTCCCCGCGCTTCTCGGATGGCTTCCTTCGTCACTGAAAACGTCGAATCGGATGTTGGGGACGAAAACGTCGAGGAATCTGCGCGATCCAGTTATGATTACGAAGTTACTACTAGGAGTTTTCGTATATGCTATGCAATGAACGACACGATAGAGAAAAAGGTTGCTCTGCGTGCATAAGATCAAAGGTGTGGAATAAAGCCTAATAATACACGCCTTAGATACTGAGATCAGATTTGAACAATTTTTATTTCTGCTTCATAAATATAAAAAATATTATTCGTGTGAAGATTCTTTAAGGGGTCGTTCTACTTCGATCGGCCGAAATATTAAGCTATATTTAAAGATGTTTTTCTCAGTAAACACAACATATAATGAAATAAATCTTTTTGGTACTTATTAAGGGGACATTCTACTTCGATCGGCCGAAAAATTACGCTATATATCAAGATTTTTTCTAAATAAATAGAACATATAGAGAAATAAATCTTTTTGGTATTTATTAAGCTACTCTTATATTATACAAAAAAAGTTAAAAAGAATTTTTGCAATTTGTTTTAATGTTTTTTTACATCGAAATGGCTAATTTGGATTTTGCTTGAAAATGTGCCACGTACCCCTAAAAGAACTAACAGCTTCGCGCAAAGTTCGTTCGTTAAGCCGTACAAGTACAAGCTTCCCTAGAATCAAGATGTAATTGTTGAATAATATTTGTTCGTCTCGAATAGCTCCGCCTCAAGAAACGAAGAATTCTTGCGAGTCGGTGAAGAGACCAGATACGCTACCCCCAACAACGGGAAGAATGGTATTCGAATAATTTCCAAGGCAGCGTGTGTTTCGTATCGCCAGGCCCGTCGTATTTGATGCGCCCAGGACGGATGTCGCTAAATAACTCGCGAGTCGAGGCAAACACGATCGCGACCTACGTACGTTTGCGCGGCGGAAGAGGGATGAAAGTGAAGGGACGGGAAATTGGGGAAATGAGAAAATAAAGGGGGTCCGCGGAACAGCGGCAAAGGGACGTGAGTGCATGGCCGGGTTGGGAGAACAAAGGCGGTAGGGGAGGATGGAGAGGAGGAGTGTGAGAGTTTGCTTGACATTAGCCAAAGAACCCGGGAGCAGGGATAAAATTAGGGGCGACGTTTTTGCTAATTTACTAAGGATCCGGTGAAACTGCGGAGGCACGATGCGATTATAAGGCACGCCATGTAAAATGCGTGCTCGGCGCCATCGCTAAGTGCGACTACCCTCCATACTCGTTGTTCTGGCTTTTTTGTTTTTTTTTTTTCGTAGCTTTTAAATGATCCTGCCCCCGCGCTTCTAAATTACTTTAATCGGTTCAGTCCTGCCGTGGCGAACAAATGCTTCCTAGTGGATCACGTCCACGGGAATACATGCGATCAACGTAATCAACGAAATTGCGCGCCCCATCGCCGACGCGGACTAATCACGTGGAAGGTCGGCGATATTGTTTCGGATAAATTATTGCACTCGTATCGACGAGGCGTCGTAATGACCCACATTTCGTGGATCGTTCCAGCGACCTTCCCATCCAGCCAGCCTAGAGCACCGCCGATAACAGCCATCCATGAACCTTGATAGGATTTTTCTGGTTTATCCGATAACGATCTTCTATGGACTGTTATAAAGGTCGATCAGTTCAGGGAGAAGTATTGGTAGCCGCTGTATTGTCGTTGCAAGGTACTGAGACAAATATCGGGAACTGTTCGGTGGTTTAAAGAGAATAACCAATGAATTGTTACATCGCATGCAGAGGGTTTCTGAATTATAGGTACACTTGTCCTCAAAAGTATTCTGACACCGTTTAAAACAGAGTAAGTTTTTTAAAATTGGTAAAACGATTAGTTTACTAAATAGGTGGCGTGTTTCGTCGTTTTGAAAAAAATGCAATTGGTGGGAATGGCGAAGAAAATAGTGAAGGTCCCTTTTTCATCAACTTTTTACCTGAGTCTGTAACGAAAATTTAAAAATCCCGTTTGTAGATTTAAGTGAGATGTTTACATGAAGCTAGATGATGGGTGTCAGTTATTAAAGCTAACGGAAATGTTGTGGAGAAAGTTTATGCTCTAATTTATTTTATGCGTATGAGACTTTGTCGTTTTAGTTGTGTGGTTGATATTTTAATACTTTGAATGATTCTGGCGAGTTAAAATATTTGTTGCGATGAATATAAACTTTTCACGATTCTGGTCCGTTATATGACGACGAACGGGAAGGTGCAATATCCTGCTACGTGCAAACGACTTTGACAATTTTCCGAGGATTACAATAGACGTTACCTTGAATCCAGAGTTTCATAATGTCGCGGCTCTTTTTTCGAGTAAAACGATATTTCACACGCCAAGGAATTCCTCTTATATTTCACACGTACCTTAATGTTTTTTGTCCCGTATCGCCGGGGCAAAATGGAGTTGGCAAATTGCTACAGTTTGATGGTTGAACCACTTTCAACCTTCATAAAAGGAATTTTCTGACCAACTTTCGAAGTCTCTTCGCATTATACATCACAATTTCCATACTGGCGAATATTTCACGTTAGCTTTTATCATTAGAATAGCTTCGATAATAGTATCAGAAATAATATTAAAAAATTCTTTAACAGAAGTCACATGTTTTACTACAAAATTGAATGAACGATTGTCATTAATTTAATATGCACGGGGCACGTGGAAAATAAATTAGTCACACAACGTATTCCTGAAACAAGGTGTTGGATTTTGGGGACTTATTCTCGCTTCGTCGTAAGTATTGCATGAAACATAAATAAAGGAATGATCTGAGGGGGGATATTGTTCTCCATTTCGCTTTAAAGAATTTGTGGAATGCAGTTGAACCTCGTTCAAGAACCAGTAGATAATTATTATTAAGAAAAGTGACATATTTCTCTAAGCACCTCAAATATTTTTAAAAACTGCTATAATAGAAAAATGGTTGTAATTTCGAAACATTCTGTATATTTTCTAACCACAGAGCGACTATAGAAACAACATTTGTGGTACTATTCAACATGTTATCGATGCATCATAAACATTACAGCGTCAGTTTCACAGTAGTATATATCTCATAAAATGTGTGTTCTCTCTATCATAAAAAATATTGCGTTTAAAAAATATGTGGCAGTCTTAAAATTTCCAATATGTTCCCATCCAAATAGAAACCAATAATCGCGATTTTGCATCACCTTTGGCGGAATAATATCCTTCCAAACAACTTTTCTTCATCCTTCGAAACAAAGTAATACATTACCATTGCACTGCACATTCTGCTTGCTTCCATATTGACATAATTCATCGTCAGAATGAAAGAAGAGCACGTGATTTTCGTTTCACATGATCACACATCTCCAGCCACGATTCAGCCTGACGCATAAAACTGGAAGGGATTGCTGGATATTTCTGTGCCTGCAGTATAAATCAAGTGGTATCCCGTTACTTAACCACAGCTACGCTGGGTCTTCCTATTCTCCAGCGAGCCCTTCACCGATACGTTGCAGCAGAGAGTCAGGGCACAGTGTATCGTGGCAAAAAGTAAATTGAAAAGAAAAAACGAGAAATTGAATTCTCGTTCCTGCGAGCGTGCCACTGGTTTTCATAACAAAGGAATACTTCGTTATCGCTGCGAACTATCGGCTTGTTTAACCATTTGACGCTACCCTGGAAAGCTGGAGGAGGGTTCCGGGATGGGAATGGAGCGGCGTAGCGCGAGGTACACCCTCGAGAACGAGGGTTTCGTTGATTGTTCGCGATCGATCATTAACGGGGGGGTACCGTCTGCACAAGAAATCGATGATCTTGTTGTTCACCGTCGAAACTCCTCCGCGAAAGTTGCCAGTCCACCGCGGTACGCCCCTTTCATGGCAAAGTCAAACTTTAATTTGATTCCTGGAGATTGACGTAGGGCCGCTGTTATAGAAAGAACCGTGGCCCAGGAGGGGAGGTAGATCGATGCGAAAGGTGACGAGTTCATTTTGGAAATAAGAAAAGTTTCGCCTGACCTGGGTCGAGGGTATTACTTCGGAACAGTGTCAGATGGTGGATTTCATTACCGCGAGATTCTGATGTCCCAGCATTAAAATTACTATAGCCAGCGGTGCCCTCCATGATATCGAAAGTTCCCCCGTAATGCCTGTTTCATTGCGCAGAGCAATATAGGATCGTGATTCACGGCTCTCGCGTGGTTTCCACGTTATTCGCGGGTTTACGAGGCCCCGTGTTATCGACGATACGACGATACGATGACGCATTGTCTGTTCGCAGGTTGCTCCTGCGTCGTCTACAGCAGCTCGGACAGACCTCAAGGTGGCACATTTACATCCCCTTATTATCCAAAGCGATACCCGTCGAATATCGATTGTCTGCTTTACACGTTCATCGGTCAACCTGACGAAATCGTTGAGCTGACGTTTCACCACTTCAATATCCGACGTGGTCGACCCGAGTAAGTACCCTCTTCTGAAATGCACCTTACGATTCATCGACCCCTGCTGGACTGAAAGCCGTCGAGTCACGTCATACTAAGGCTTTATTTTTGTACGTGAAGTGATAAAGTGTTTGCGATGGAAACAAAATCATTGCAAGTTTTCGGGATTGCATGACAGTAATCTTTTTCACTGTACTTCAAATTTCAAACATTGAATTTAGATTCCTCTTTTAACGAGATTATCGATTTAAAAGCAAGATGGCAATTGATTGTGGAATTTATGGAAAGCTCGGGTTTTCTATTTAGAGCATTTAGTTTTATTTCCCATTTAAATAAGTAACTTATGTATATAAATATAAGTCTTATTTCATAAATACATATTATTTATAATTCGGGGGCGAGCACAATAATTTTCTCACTCGAGTGATGTAAATACGTACATATCTATTCTATTTTTTTTAATTACCTTTTCGCTTGCGGCACTTGTCCGAGCGTTAGAAATACACTTCTTTTTCTTGTATGTATAATTATACAGGGTAAAACGAAAATAGTACAACGTGAAAGAAAGTGGTTCTTCATGTATAGTGTTATATAGAATATGTGGAATAAAATTTTTTCATCCGAGGCTTCAGTAGAGTTTTACCTGAATTTTACTTTTAATAATTTATACATCCTATGAATATCTTCACATAAAATGTGTAGGATTTAAAATAAGCTTAATTCAGTAAAATTGGTATCAATTAAGACGAAATTAATTAATGCCAGAAACTCTCCAGTCTCTTTGGAGCATGTTTCTAAAGAACACTGTTATCCCAAATACGAATTACCTCAAATGCAAGCTGGAACCCAACTTGTAGCTCTCTCATAAATAAAAACGTCGCAAAGATGCTTGACTGGAAGCTGCATTATACATACATTCGTGCAGGCGAAAGTTGAGCTGGAATTCTGAATAAATCATTGAGCAAAAAATAGGATTCAAAGGTGATCCAGATGTAACTACGTTTTGTATGTTAAATTATTCGGTTGCTCATGGTAGCAATATATGTATATATACATGCTAGAGTATCGACTTTGAAAAGAGCATCGTGTCACGTGGAATCGTAGAGACCTTTGTGGTCTAAAATTAAGGACATTAAAGAGTTTTTGCTACGAATTGAATACTTTTAGAAAATGATGTTTAGTCAATATTCATTACAATAAATCCATCAGTAGTTTAAGAATGAGTAAACTGGGTATAAATTGTTGCATATTATTTTGTTTAATGTTAGGATATTTCAATCTATGCAAGGTTTGCTTACAGTTCGCGTAACAAGCATAAGTAAAATAGAAATAACTATAGGAACTATAGAAGTTCTGCTAGAGTTGGTTGCATTGAACAAATCAAACCGTATACTCGTATCTACACTGAGAATATGTTTTATCTCCATTCAACACAAGTGCAATTCCATTTAACACGTATAATCAATTTCTAAATAAGACTTTTTCCACCCATCAAAGAATTTCCATCCAGTAATTTGATAAAAAATCTGTATCCTTGAATTATCTTTATTATCAACACCATGTCCCACTAAAAAAAATGCAACGATGTTCCACCTATATATTCAGGTGTCCCTCTAGAACTGCTCCAACAGATTAAAATGGGACACCCTGTGTATAAATCTGTGTATCTCAGTTTATATTATCTGCTTTGTCAAGAAGGATCTGGCATATTTCATTTGCAGAGCAGCGACAGGATTTCATAGACATTTAATGAGCATAATTGCAGGCCCCAATTCTTGAAAGAAATCTATTTTTCTTTGTGCAAGGAGGATCATGCCACACAAGCAAAACGGGTCGAGGGTACTCAGAAGATTGAGCATCGCCTCTTTGACATCTCATTTGCTGCAATTTGGAATTCATTAAGATAATATCTGGAATAAACTGCATGCTTCAAAGTGATAGGAAGCTATTATGCAGCCCTTCTATTGAAGTGTATTAACTTCGTGACGCTGCGTCTCGTGCAGTTTTATGGGGAAAGCTTCACTAATTGAATCGGATGCAAGATTATGTTCAAGGGTGTCTGTATCCGCTTTGAAAACTAATACACCTCTTGAAAACGTACGTCCCGCAGGTTATTGTATACATGTAGTATATCATGCTCGTAAGGAGTGTAAAACGAGAACGATATCATACCTTTTTTGCGCTGTTTTAATTAGAAAGGCTGTAATAACCGTGCTTAAAATAGAGATTGTAAAATATAGAGTGCAATTTACTTTATAAAGGATAAAGAAGTCCCTATTTGTTTTAAAAAAAAACTATTAACAGGTCTTCTTTATCAACATCACTTTCCTTTAGATGTAATAGTAATCAACATTTTCTTTTAACCTGTTACGACACGTATCTATTACTACAACGTTGTAATTTATAAAGCAATAAATTCCACCTTGATAGATGTGGTAAACTCCAAATATCTTTGAGTATAAACATCACTATAATTGTATAAACATAGGGACACTTCAAATTTACGTATGTACTAGTCTTTTTAAATTTCAATTTCTGTATTCCTATCTAAATTGAGAAAAAATAATAGGGACATCCTGTTTTTGATAGTTTTCGCGAAAATATTATAACTTACAACCCTTTATCAGCCAATTCATGTATCGATATCAAATATTTGGCGATTTGTTTTCAAGATTAACGGAAACTTCTATTGGCATTAAGTACAAAAAGGAAATTGCAAATGCTTCTAAAGTCGACTATTTTATTCCCCGAAGAAAAATTCCTTTTATCGTCGACCCTTGATGTTGTTTTCATTTATTCAGAAAGTGAAACGAAACTTTGACGGGTTATAATGTGAATCCTAATTTTCCTCGCGACAAGTTTCCCTTTTGATAGCGAAGTTCGCAGAAAAATGGAAATGCAGGGGAAAAATGGCACTTTTCGGTGTATTACGTGTCGTCGCATTCGACATTTTCGCGTTCCCTTTTGACTTTCTCTCATTCAACTACAATTCCCCCTGCACGTATTATTCCAGCAACTTGAAACTCTCTAACCATTACATTTCCGTTTCAATATTTCCAACCTTCGACAGAGTCTATTTCGTCCCTCAATTGAATTTCCCATTCTCCATTTAATTTCCGTGCACACGAAACCTTTGTAACTGAATTGTTTGAACGTAATCACAGAATTATTATTCCTCATATGACTTTGAGTGAACTGTAGAACACTTTGGAAACGTAAAGTAATACGCCAGATATGGAGTTGTAACTTGTAACACAAATCATCTGCTCTGGTCTTTAAAGTTCAAGTCAAAATAGTTCGTTTTTTTTGACTAAAGCACAATGTCTACTCATGTCGTGCAATTAAATTTCAATGGAGGTACTGATAACAATTTAAGTAAATAAATTACTGCACATTATGTCCAAAGGAATGCTAAATTTCCTTATAATAGAGGATGTGTATCATAATAATAGCATCATATTTAGCATCGAAAAGCAACGTCAAATACTGAGAAATGATATTTTGTACAATATGTCTCGAAAGAATACAAAAAAGGGAGAATTACAGTCACGGAACATTCTACTCATTACCTCTTTCATTTCCTATTAAAGGTGAAACTGAAAATTAACAGTGGAAATTTATTCATCCCTCTTCTCGCTGAATTTCATTTTATGACTTTCATCTAACCACTCCACTACTTCTCTATTATTATTATTACATCATTTTCTCAGTTTTTACCGCATATGAATATACATTATGATTTCTCCAGTGCTGTTCTCATTAATGCATCTCCCATAATTTTGCAGTCATTCCAGAAAAATTTATTCGTCAAACTTTCTCACCCCCCTAATGGTTTTACATGGTAAACAATTTTTCGTAACGCGTCAAGTACTTCAGCAATATCTCTAACTTTGACTCGCGAGTACCTAACTGCCTGAATACTTTGGCTCGGCAGTTCATCTTTAAACCGGCCCAAGATACAATCGATAAAAGAGATATGGGGAAATCGTAAATCGAGTGAGCTCTGAAAAGTTATGCATACAAGCAAGCAGTGAAAACAGACAAAAAAGACAAACAGGCAAAGGAACAAAGGCACCTCTTCTCTCTTTGTTCCTTCGTGTTAACAGGCATTGACAACTACGTTCATTAGACGAAACAAGAGTCCCAAATTTCATACCACTTGCGCGTGGCTCGAGGAGTTCGCCATACATCTGCCAGAAGAAAGACGCTACAGTCTAATTAAGTAATTTTTATGCTTTCAAAGTATCTTCTTAACTGAATATTACGCAAAAATTATATAGACACTTAACAATAATATCGGCGCGTTACATTTGGAAAATTAAATATCATCTTGCTCATTTGTTAATCGTGAAAAGTCTACGAAATATTTATATAGCTTTCATGTACTATAAACTACTGGCATAATACACTAAAATTTCTTTCTTCAGTCACAGTAAGCTTCAGAAGTTAATACAACTTATTCGAAGAAATAAAAAATACTCAACAAATATCAGTTAATTTATTTCGGCATTTACCTACTGATCTCGTTAAGGTGTTACATATATTTAGATTTTTTTAGGAGATCTATTGAAATATTTATTACACGTGATTTATTAGTTCACAAAGTGCACGAAAAAATTATTTAAATTAATGGTCTAAAGAACCTCAACAATTATAAATACTTTAATACAAAAATAATTTTTTTCTGGCACTTTATGCACTAATAAATCATGTATAGTAAGTATTTATTTTTTTTTTTAATAAAAACCCTAAAAAATATTCCTAAAATAATTCATTTTCGCCACGGCTAAACGTATATAACCCCTTAAGTCCTTCTTGTTCCTCTCAGAATCTAGAATCTTCTATAAATCACTAAAACTTGTACCCATACTTCATTTAAACTCTGTATAAACGATCCCCCGACTGCTTTCAACTATGAGCGACATAATTCGTCGCATTTGTCGTCTTCGGCGCCAACTCACAGCGGTGTCTCCAGCTTCCACATTTCTGTGTGAGAAACTTAGGAATTTGCCAGGTAACGACCATTTCGTGGAATTGAATTCCAAATGCGATTCATCCCTAGACAATGGCGTGTTGTAGAAAGAGTGTGGTGACTTATTGCATGTTTTCCATTGTACGGGAAGGAGAACAGCCTCAGGAACAATTTGTTGCGGCGTTACCTGCTCGCAAACGTATGTAAATCCCCAACAACAAAACGTTCCTTCGGTCCGTAATAAGAATTCACCGTTGACACGGTTTAACCCCCCTGACTCTGATTTATTTGCAAGCAGAGAATATTTTAGGTACTACTTTTCGAAGAGAATTTTCGACTCCTCGCACACGAAGAAATGTACCGACGCACTGCAACGTTTCTTCTTTTTGAATTTTTTTTAAAAATGTTTCGAAGTTCTCGGAGAGCATAGCATTCCATTCATTTGTTTTATATAGGAAGCTCACGAAATTGAACTTGTAATTTCAACGAGATGATTCAACTGGGAGTGCTGTCTGGTGATGAACTGCAGTTTGTGCTATTGGAAACCTGTTAGTTTTGCTTTTTTTTTGCAATATTTCAAACTCCATGGGAATGAAAAAATGCATTTCACTTTGGAGCAAATATTGGATAGGGTTGAAGTACCTATGTGAAATAGTATATGCTCGAATCTGCCCAGTAGTTCTATTGCAAAGGAAGTTGACAGGTGGGTTGATTAATTCACCAGTGATAATAATACTATGCGTTATGAAATCACAGTATGAGTGCCTCAATGAAATTTAAATCCCTTAGTGCTCGTCACTAACAGCGACGACGTCCGTTTTAAGTCCAGAAACTTTGTAATTATTCTCCTGGCACAGTATATCATAAATTATTCCATTCTCAAGAAGTTTAGGGTGAAGCGTACTTAGGAGAAAAATTAACTTATCACTTTGATAAGGAGGAAACATTTTTTGTGAGAGTGCACACCGCCAGCGTGGAACTTCTTGAGAACAACGACATGAATTGGGTTTATGATGAGAACGCGATTTCTTCGCTATTTTTCGAGATTAACCACTTTTACGTAGCTTTACTTTAGCACTTTCAGTTTGCTCATTTACGGCTAGGAAAACTTCAAACTCTAATTAGGACGTGGGAAGCTTGAAAGTTCTTCTTGTTCCTGTATAGGGATCGACGTATCGTAAATCCAATCCACAACGCCGCCTTAAACTCTTAAGTGGGAAGAACGGATGTATTCATCCTTTTTACCTAGTTTTATGCTTTGAATACAAATTAACATTGTTGGTGGCTCAGTGACTTATGAAAGTCAGAGAGTATACGTGATTATATTTGGTTTTAGGTAGAAGTCCGTCGTACATAAATGAAATAAAAAGGGTATAAATACTTTCTGTTATGTACTTCTTCACACGACACGTGGGTACTATTTTTTTTTTTTGGTAAAATAAATTCCTCGAATTAAACAACAGTGTTGACAGTTTCCAAATTGATTAGCGAGGTTCCTTTTTATGTGAAATCAGGCTTGACCAACCACAATGCTTGATGTAAACATCTCTTAGAATTTTAGCCCTCAGCAGTTTTTATGAAACCCTTTGTATAGAAAAATTGTGTACTCACACACACTTGTGTACTCTGTTGTTTTTAATTCAAGCGGGTTTGAAGTGACATAGTAGCCAGTTTCGAGAAGTTGTAATTTTGCAGGGATATTTGAAGAGTCCTTGCAGAAAACACTATGTATTCATTAATCAACACTAAGTGGCAAAATTAAAAACAAAAATTGTTTTAATACTAAAGTATAGAATTTAATTTTTGGCACGTACAGTGTTTCCTACAAGAACCCTTCATTTCTGTATATATGTTTCATACACTCTTCGGCACCTGCGATCGGTAATTTCACATGCCCCAACTCAATATTATGTCGTACTCATAGCGAACGATTAGCAGAGAGTGGCATTCCAACTGAAGGGTTTAGCAGGTCTTTTTCGAGCATTGCGGTTTCCTTTAAAACAGTTACGTAACGGCACAAAGTTACGGTGCAGCCCGATCGGGCGTACATGGAACATGTGGGCGGCAAGCATGTACGTCACGTTAGACAATTTACCACGTTCGCGATACAGGTAGCGCCAGGGCCGAAACTCGATTGGGCATGCTTGGCCCCTGTTACGTCTCACGAGGAAACGGATCAGCGGATAAGAGGCGTTCTGCCTTACATCGCCTAGCTGTGCTACGCGGCTGATTACTCGATAGTTGCGCGCCGTGTTCCCCTGATAGCTGCTCTCAGCCACTGCCAGCTCGATTGCTAGCGGTATTGTGGATGCAACGAGACAACGGCAGTCCCACACCGCACCAGCAGCGACGCGTAACCCCCGCGCGCAATCCCCTTTCCTGTTCCCGCCAGACCATTCCTGCCTCGCGCTACCCTCCCGTGCCCCAGAACGCGGGGATTTAAACGCGATATTATTCTGATAAGAAAATCCGCCGGCACGTACGGGCCGGAGAAAATTCCGGCATTTCGCATGCACGCCACGAAGTTTGCCGGTTGGTTTAGAACGCCTAAGCGCAGGGAGGGTCAGCGATGCGACCACGGCCGCGGGAGCCAGGAGCCGGTTAAGGGTTCAGAAAGGAGGAAGTTACGAGACGAGAACGGGGAACGTTCCCGTGACTACACAGCGCCGGCGTTTCCGCGGACGGGCCGGTCCCCGAAGATTTTATTTCCCCCACCGTTGTTCCTTTGAACGGAATATGAATCTCTTCTTTTGTAAAGTTGCGGTACCCGTCGCTTCGCCCTTTCTTTTCACCTCACCTTCTACCAATGCCGCTCCCTTCCTCTTCCTCTGTTTTCCTCCCTTCCTTCGCCGTCTAAAAATGTAATATCGCCGGTGCGTCGATTGTTCCGCGAGCACAAAGACCGCCAGGCGGACAATTAACGGAGCCCGGCTCTGGGAGGGCAGAGGCGGGGGTGTCGAATGATATTAATGATTCGCGTGGCGCGCGTACTTTAAGACGCTTTTTAATTGCACTCCGGTGGATCGATCGGTCGATCCCAGGGGCCGACTAACAAGATGACCGTGCGCGATACCGGGCCGCGATTACGTATGCAAATATGCGCGGGGATTTCTGCTGACAAGCATTATGCGTCGAAGTACGACGGGGCCGCAGTCTGCCGCGGGAACTTCCGACAAGGCGAGACAGACTGTCGGAAACATGGGCAAACAATTGGGTAATGCGCGCCGCTCCTGAGCGCGAGGGATGCCCGAGCGCTGGAGGATCGGCTGCCACGGAAATTTCTGCGGTCTCGGCATTGACACCGCGAAAACCTCGCGCGATCGTCGCCTGTACATCCGAGAGGGACTTCTTTGGCCACCCGATCGAGCGTGAAGCGATACTCGCGCGTCGGCGTTCGGCTTGAGCTGGGGATCTGTCTGTCGCAAAAGTCGAGCTTACACACGTGAGCTATTTTCGAAGGAGGTGGCTTCGCGAAGGAGGAGAGTTGAGTGCAATTGGTATTGCTGAATGTCGTTGAGTGATTTGGTAGATGCACTTGTACTGTTCGATGCAAGAACGGCCTCAGGACACTGGGGCCATTTTTGCATAAAGCGCATAGTTAGATTCTATATTCTTCTCTATATATGCCCTCTGAATTTCATTGCAGTATCTTTAAAATTGACAGAGCTGTGGTAAATTTTGTGAATCGATGTTAGCCAACTGACCCTAACTCGTATCTAATTGGGGACCTTGCAGCAAGAGGGGTGCACATCCATCGTTATCAACTTCAAGTTTAGATAAAATTGATTATAAGATTATTGGTTTGACTAAAAATATAGAGTTTTATAGAATAAGTAGTAGTTACTACAGTGCTTCCCAGCCTTTTTTGAGTCGCGATCCCTTTTTTTAATATTCAAATCATTTTCGCCCCTCACCCTCCCGCTTCTCTATATAATGTAAGGTAAATTTAATAAGGTAAGGAAACCACATTAAAAATAGGCATTTCAGAATATAATTCTAACTTAATAATATTTAATTATCTTAATACATGTATTAAATTCGCTTAAAGATATTTAATATATTTAATTATCTTATTTAGTGTGACGGTTGTGCTTGTATCTGCGTAACCAGATTCTTCTTCTTTATCATAAATGAATAATCAGTGCTACATCATTAATAGAATATGGCAATGTAACTGTATTAAAATAAATATGTGCTAAGAATCGTCAATTAATAATAATCGCGGCGACCCTCTATAAAACATTTTGCGACCCATTTGGAGGTCACGATCCACTATTTGGGAGCCACGGAGTTATTGAGTTGATAAGTTTTTATTTCTATTTTTGACAAATTTCTCAAATCTGGTGCATTCGTATCGCGCAAACCAATAATGGGCGCAGATTCCAAATTTGTAATAAATCGCTTCTTTGTTATCGGATTTGCATCAAACGTGCACCGAACGATGTAGAATTTTTTTTACAGATGCACCTCTCTTGCTGTAAAGTCCTTAATTGGAAGCCAAACATGTATCAACCTGAATGTGACAAGGTCGATGACTATTTTTATGACTACGTTTTTTCATTTTTCTACAAAGGACTACAAAGGAGATACATCAAAATTTTAAATATTATCGGCAGTTTTACAACAACTTCACTATGCTTAAAAAATATCCAACTTCGTAATATTTGCAGATATTTTTCTAGAAACTGACTTTTGTCACTGTGGCCCTTCTTTCATCCAACAGTACATTTTTAAGCTGAACAATGTGTGACGAGGAATGCAGGGTATGTCACAATGGAATTTAATCCTTTGTAGTCCTGCGACTATATTCTTCCTGCTTCCAGTTGCCACCCCAGGAAGTTCTTTAAACCTTCCCGAACATTGATTTCTATACTTCTTCCTTTAAACGCCCAACCACAGTTGATTCACTGAACCATCTTTATTTACCTTGGCTTTTAATCATTCGTGAAGCAAATAATATATATCCACTATTCACTGTATGCATTTTGCTAGATGTATTAGCAATTGGGTAATCAGCTTCAACCGAGCCTGTTCTTTACTGCACTTTCCACAACACCTTCTCCTCTGATTAGTAAGCGGCTACTTGCACAGTATTCCCCAAGTTTGCTAACCAAAATCTAAAAAAAAGTTCGCTCATTTCTGAACTTCGGGTTGCTTGCAACTTCTGTTGCCATGGACCCAAACTTCCAGCAGATTGCAATATCACATTCAGAGCCTCCAAAAAACCAATCTTCAGAATCCTCCCAAAAAAACTCAAACTTCATTCTCATCCTCGCATCGTCAGTAAAACGGGAGGGCCAATAAAATCATAACCCGCGTTATTGCTTCTAATAACACCTTGGCGCGTCGAAGTGGCGTGGCGCAATTCGCCTGACATTCTTCGGATGGTAGACTTATGCCAAGCACGTGCCTGTCCTCGAGGTGCTCTTCCTAGACGGAATTCTATTTACAAATCCCCCGCCACCAGGGGCCATAAATCGTATCTGCTTCTAAGGAGCGAAGCCAGGCGCTTCATATCCAATATTAAACTGCCCATGAAGATGGCCCTATTAATATGGCGTGCGGAGGCACGGCGACCGTTTACACAGTAGTTGTGTACTATGGTATATTCTAAAGCTGAGAAAATCCCTCGGAGAAGAGAGGAAACTTCGCCTTTGAATCTGCCCGCGTCAATATTAAGCCGCCATCGCCGCTGGTACGAGTTACAACGCACGTAACCAGCCACTGTTCCAAGTTTCCGTGAGGACTAAAGCCTGCCGGTGTGTCTGCGATTCTAATTATCAGCTGGCTGGCGCGACACTATCGTTAAACGATCACCCCGCGAATCCACTTGGGCTAACTCGATTTTATACCGAGCGGATTTTCACGGTGATACGTAGTTATTTTAATTGCCCGACTTAATGACGACGACGGTTCTAATACCACTGGCTGCGAGAATCGGATAGATTCTGCAACTGTTTATTGTACCTAATTGTACATTGCTCGAGTATGTATATAGATCGGCTTTCAGAGAAAGGGGACAGGAGTTACTAAACGTTCTAATTGATCAGCCATTCCAACGACTACGCCGATAATACTACCGTATAACGAATCGAGGAAATAGAGCGTTCGTTCTCGATGTTTTTCGATTCCCGTGACTAAGACGAATCGCCGGATGGTTCACTTCGATACCGTGCAGCGGAATTTCGATGGCGTACGAACGATGCATGCCAGCGAGACGTGTTTTCTGCAGCGAGGAAAAACATCGCCGACGAGCTGTCGTCGCTAGAAGTGATCGAACAGACTATACGCGCGCCCAACTTTCCATACACCTGGTTCTTAATCATAATAGACCGCAAAACACGGTATTATCATTGCGTGATGAATCGGGTCGAGTGAATAATGGCTCTAATGGAGCCATCCGTTCTGATAACTGAATCGACTCTGCATAGGCTCGTCACGCGCGACGGCCATCCTTTCGGTGACACATGATACACCGTGTCATGTTTCGATACGTATTGGTTTTGCTTTTATTCAGCAGATACTGCTCCATTGCCGGCAAAGCGAAGTTATTTCACAGCATTACTGCGCGCAGTTTCAATTCATTATCCTTTGATCCATTTATTTAAATGGCAATCCCATGCTGAGAGTGTGGGGTATTAACGAGGGTAGAAGCTGTACGAGTGACAGACAGGTAATTTCCTGGAGAGAGGGATGAGCACCAGAAATATGGAATGCAATTCTTCGGGCAATTTTTCAATACGAAATATTATTTTAAGCGACAAATTTTATTAAATATTAGCCACCAATGCAGAGGGAACTTCTTTACAAACTGTCATCATCCCCTATCTTTAGAAATAACTGTATAAACAATATTGGAAACGAGCAATTTCCAAGCACATTGAATTGACCACATCGTGTAATTTTCATGCGAAGTTTCGCTCTTTGATTGTTACATACATATTTATCTTTGAAGCAAATATTCCAATTCATTCTGAAACTTTTCTTGGAGGGTCTGAACCCAGCTTCATCGAACGTGATTCACATATTAAGAATCAATTTTCTGAACCTTGCACTATTTTATGTTCCTCGCCTTTATTCCAGAACAATTTTAAAAACCCAATGGAAGATCTTGTTTCGCATTGGTTTCGTTTTTAATCCCGTTGAGTCCACTCTTTCTTGTTATTCGATAATAGATATTAGTAAGTAAATTAAATAATTGTTAATTCAAAGTAGCATATTATTTCTGCTATAACTATGACCAAGTGTATAATGCTCATAACTTTGTTTCGTTAAGAGTCAAAGAGGATTTCAATCTCAATTTCATGGCCGAACATTATAACATTGAATTAGTGTGTTCAATTATGGAATAATTCAGAACCCGTGAATTATTCTGCTTATTAATTCAGCTTATCTAGATCGAAAACCTATAATGCTGAACGAATCGGTTCCATCAATTAACTGGCGCTTCAAACGGAACAAGTAGAAATGGCTTAATTAAAACTAATTCAGTAGAATCGGTGTAAATGCAGTAATTGCTCTGGCGTGCGTATCGCAAATCGGCGAGAACACGAAAAAATTAACGTTCATTAAATTAGATGAAGCTGTGGTAGGTACTAAACCAATTAACTGCCTTATTAACAAACAACCAAGAATGTAATTTCTTCGATGGGAAAGAATGTTACGGAGGAGTCAAGCGTTTATTGCTGGGGCAATTACTTTTGTACATTCAGAATTGCTGTATTTAATAGCATACAGATATTCTTCAAGTTCTTTAGTAATATTCAACTTTGTATCCATTTCGAAGACAATATGATGACACGCAAGCGTAAATTATAAATTATAAATCTCAAGAGTTTCTAGAGCTGTCTTATTCAGTTTCTAGAGCTATCGTAAGATAGAGCGGAGATCATAAATACCAATTTCGCTGTGGTTGAAAAGAAAACACTGAAAATGTTCACTTTTCGCACTTACCTCATTTACCATTTCCACCCCACGATTAAACTTAACACTTTCTCTAGATTTATCTACAACGATATGTAGCTATACTTAAAAAATAGCACTTACACTTTTCAGCTGCATCACTGCACTTATGAAGAAAATTATATCACAACTGTGTCACTTTTTCAACCTTCAACAACGCAAAATTACTACGACTAAGACATGTTCAATTTGAGGGACGCACCCAGTTCTGTGTGATCTTCAATTTATATAAATTTCAATTCTACTAGGTACTATATCTTTCCACTCGTAAACGTATACTTTCCCGTGAATAGACAGAAGGCATTTTAGGCCTCTTCTGATACAAACGCAAAGAACCCACTGCGTCCCACTTAGGATACTTACACACACAATACTTTTGTACTCATTGTCAGACTCAGTGACGAACCGAGGATGTCAACTTGCCCGATGGCAAGTGGTCTCTGTTGGCCCCTAATAAACTGGACCCTCTGAAATACTTTAATTACTAAAAAATAATATTTATTCCAGAAAAGTTTTAATCGCATCTACTTTTTTGCCACATATGTATTTTTTTCAAATTTCATTTATTTCTTATAAAAATTAAATGACAGCCTTATAGTTGTGGGTGGGCCTGCTTTGTCTCCCAGCTATCAATATTTTTAGATCTAGTCCGCCCCTGGTCAGACCTATGATCACAAGCACTTCTCCACATTTTACGCTGTATTAAACAACATATTACTAAACATTTATTAGTGTAACGTCTATTCCCCTTCACTCTACGTACTATCTATCGTAAATATCATAAGCAGTCTCTTAAATAACAGGCTATTCCAAAATCTGGCATTTAGACCTGGTACTACATTCCACCCAGTAGTTCTATGAATTTCGCATCCCAGATATATGCTCCCGCAGCTGGCCTAGGGCCGCGAATATCACGAAGTGCCGCGAGCGTAACGTAACGAAACGTACGAAGGAAATTCCGCGGGGGACAATAACGAACGCGTTTCTTCGCGCTTGCTGTCACGGCGATCGTACGCAGCTCGGTCAGCTGAAGTCCATTTTGGCGCGGTATGTGGTAATTTGAACGTGTCCCGTCTCGGCGAAACTAAGCGGCACGGTGTCGCCCGTTGTTTCGGTATACGTAAAGCAGGGCAGCCCGTGCAGAAGGATAGGAAACCCCGAGTTTGCGGCAGGGACAGTAGTGCGGAACGTTGTAGCATTGGCTTTCAACGTGGCACGGCCGGATGCCGACGCCGGTGCGGAATTATACTTGTCTGGTGCGTAATTGCCTAGATTAATTATGTGCAAGATGAAATTCCTGGGCGGCAGAGTGTGACGATCCGTCGTCGACCTCACGAGTGCAGCGACTAGGAAGAAACGGGGGAGGCGAGTTGTGGAACTTGCCCTCTCGTGATCTTTTCAATGCCTCTTCGTGAATTTCCCCTTCTGCATATATTCTGAAGTAATATATCCTTCTTTATTTGTTATTGATATTATTTTTAGAATAGGTACGAATTTGGAAACTAGGGGTTACGATTAAAAAGATCGGTTGCCTAAATCGTATCTTTTACAGTATATCAGCAAAAAGATTAATACCAAATTAATTTGTTCTGAACAAAAGGGTAAATATACAAAAGTAGTTCCCTAAACGATCAAGCAATAATATTCAATAGTCACTTGCATTCGGCTACCCTTCCTTATATGTGACTGAAGCTGTGAAACCAGCAGAAAGTATATCACGACCCCTCAAATTCGTTCTTTAATTATCACGAATATTCAGCAACGCCGGGTCAAAGTCAAGGCGCAGTCCCAAGTGGATGGTTCGTCACCTCGCCAACCCCATCAGACGCTACGCGGGGATCCCGTGTTTGATCGCGATGGCTCATAATTCTCCGTGATTGTCTTGGTAATAGTTCAGGCCCGATGTTTAGAGACGAGTCTATAGGCGGCCCTCGAATCGAACGAAAACACTATTACCATTTCCAGGTGCCATCTTTCTTCGCGCGCGGTTCCATCCTTTTCGGTTAATGCGACCCGCCGCTTCCTGCGATCCGCTCGCGGGCTATTCCAAGCGGCGGTGGTCTGGCTTGCGCCCACTGTAAATTCCGCAGGCGCGTTTGCATAAATTTCGCCAAGAAAGTATCCTCCAGTTCCCCTCGCGAGGCATGATGGAGGGCGCGGGTATAGGTGGCTGGGAGAAAGGGACCGGAAGTCAGTGGCCGGTCGATCGTATCCTCAATTATCATAAATACAACAAGGTTAACTGTATGGAATATTCAAGGTAGAGGAAGCCGGCGGAACGAGCCGCGGGACGTTAACTGGTTCGAACTTTGGTTCGAGGAATAAATGGCGGTACTAATGTCGAAAAAGGGGAGAGCAGGCTCCTTCATTGATTCCGCAACGGCGGTGCGCGTCGTTAATGGTAATGGGGGCGCGGAAATGGACACGAGACCCCGGGAGGGTTCGAAAAAAACGGGGGTATATTCGAAGAAACCAGCGCGCTTGACCCCGTCAGAGGAGGCAGCAAAAGTCCTTCCTCCGTTCCGCTGCTCGATAATAGATGCCCCGGCATCGAGACGCGTCGTTTACACCCAGAAGGAACGTACCGTGACAGATACCCGTCCCTCTCTCGCTCCTTCTTCGAGAGAAATGGAACGCACGGTGTAACGATTACACGACAGTCGCCGGTAGCGAGCCGGAGCCCTGCAAACTGCTCGGCAACGTCTACGCGGAAGCGAGAGCGGATGCCGGGTGAAATAAAACGACGAATATAAAGCGAGAGTCTCGCGGTACCGTCTCTTGGCGATTGCCACTTTATGGAGTCTGCCGCCACTTTGTTAGTAATTTTTTCCCTCGGCGCGAAATGGCGCGTCCCGCGCGCCCACTCGCTACGAGCTTCTTTCTTCCAGAGCGTGCCCTTTCACGATGGTTGATAAGTTATTAGGTAACGGGAATAACTTCGTTTGAATATGGAAAAAGCCTTATCGGGAGATGTTGTGTAAAGAACTTGTCTCTGTGAACGAATTAAAGTATGAACCTTTGTAAGACCATTTGCATACCAAATTGGGCAGCCTTGAGATGCCAATTAAGATTTGGCATTAATAAATGGAAAATATATTTGCAATTGTCAACTTGCGATTCCTGGCTAAAGATAACTTTTAAAGGACAAAGGGGAATGAATAGTTTGTCTGTTATAGATTTAGCGAACTACCCCCGCGGTCGCTTCGGGCCTATGAGATATTAAGATTTCCATGACAACTCATTTCACTCCTTTTCACCACCCCCTAGGGGTGGATTAGGGCAAAATCCGCAAATTGGATTTTAGGCATTTATGTGGTAACTTTTCGAAGTAAAAACCAAGTTGATAGTTAATGGGGCAAAGAGATTTTGAGGAATCGGGGAAAATACATTTCACCCCATTGCACCCCCTTAGAGGTTGATTAGGGAAAAATTTTTTAGGCATTTGTGTGGGTAATCTTTGTAAGTAAAAACCAAGTTGATATCTAATCAGACTTGAGAAATAATAAGGAGTCCGAGAAAACATATTTGACCCCCTTTTACATCCTTCGGGTTGGGATTTCAAAAAATCCCTTTTTATCGAGCACCTACGTCGCAAAAGGAATATAGAATGGATCAGTGACACAAAATTTTAACTTAATCAATTCAAATAGAAGTTAATTTCAAACAAATTTAATCATTTTAAAAAATTTGGCTTCTTCAACTAGAAATCTTATCGTTAATCAATTTAAATAGCAGTTAACTTTACCAAAATTTATGAAAAATTTGAGTCCTCTAACTAGAAATTTCAACGTAATCAATTAAGATAAAAGATAATTTCAACAAAATTTACGAAAAATTCAGCTTTTCCAACTAGAAATTTTAAATTAATCAATTAAAATAACAGTTTAACTTCACAAAAATTTACGAAAAATTGAATTCCTCCAACTAGAAATTTAACGTAATCAATTAAAACGGAAGTTAATTTCAACAAAATTTTCGATGTAGTCTTGATTTTAGTTTTCCAACATTTTCAGTGGGACAAAATTCCCGAATTTGCATAAATGGAAAAACAATTGGTGGTGCCTGCAACATTTTTATACAGCAAAACGTAACATTTATTCCTAATTTCATTTCCATTCCGCAAGGATGGAGCATTATTTTAAATTTCGTCCTCGTTCTATCACGTGCGAGATACTCTGTCGCATAACGTCGCGCCGCGATCGTTGTTTACCACCTAAGGACAAAGGGCTGGCGTTTCGTTATTCCGTTCACGCGACGCTTCTAATTTCCGAGGGCGAAGTCATATCTACTCGGTCGCTCCGATTCCGCGCCGGCGTTCGTCGTCGACGTCAACGCGACCTCGCGGCAACGATGCTCAACACATGCGATGATTAACCGTCCCGAGCTTCCGCCACCGTCCCATGAAAAAGGGGGGAGTGCACGAAACACGAATTAACCGAGCGTCGGTTCTCTGATTGCGCGAGTTCCTTGCCACCCCTTTTTTTCCTACCCTCCACGGATGAATAATTCAAAAGATCTCGCCTCCGTCCGCGTGTTTTCCTCCGTTTCACGTGTGCCTCGCACATTCCGCGCTGCACAGTTCCCTACAGTTTCTCCGCATATTTGGTTCCGCCCCTTCGATCGATAGACAAAGCTTACTTATTGTGACTTGCAAGGATATAGTGAGTAACCTGAGACCCACTCCAGTGGTGTGCTAGGCGATATCCTTGAGGGTACAAGCCACTAAATGTGTTCGCTTACAGAGCTGCACTTATTACGTTAGATTTCAATACACCCTTGGACATTAAAGTAGTGCGTTGCACGGATATTCTGACGTAATAGTAGTGAGTGACAGGTGTCTGAGACACTTGAGTGTCTCGCTAAAGACACGAAGAGGCTTGTGTTCAGGATACTTTTTGGATATTGGTATTTCCAGGCCCTAGGATGTGCAGGAATGTAACTAAGTAAGAGCAGCCCTGTACAAAATAGCAAAGAACGCTTGATGGTTTGTACTCTCAAGGATATCGCTTAACATACTGCTGGAGTGGAGCGTGTGTTAGTTACTAGGATACAAATCTGTGAGGGTACGATAGGTCGAATGAACGTAGAATATACTTTTTGTTGTACAGAGAGCCTTAAAGCACTGTGCGACAAAATTATATTTTTCAATGAAAAATTAAACTTAAAATGTGAGAGCTAAAATACATTAATGACTATTACATTAGCCTCGAATAATAAAATTAACGAGAATACCATATTTGGAGGAAGAGCATCTAAATCACAACAATATCTATTTACTTAATATATGAATAAATTACACCAGTTTACAAAATGAAGAAGAAATTTTGCGCAACAGATGCCACTATTTTTTTCTTATATAAAATGGCCCGCTGATTCTGAAAATAAGGTCTAAAAACAATTCTATGGATACGTTTTCGAGATGTCGACAGGTGAGCGTTTTGCCTGTCGGTCAAAAGGGTGGCCCCACTTAATTGTGAATATCTCGGGTTGCGAATGACCGATATGGTCGAAAATTATATCAAATTGAAGATAATTGAATCGCCAACAAATGTACCTATCTCACAAAATTTTCAAATCGGTTCAATAGTTCGGATGAAATCGAAGGAAATCACCCATATATGTATGTTGTCATGTTGAATTAATTTTAAAATTTTCTCAACTCTTTAAAATTAAAATATTTAATGATATTTGTTAGCCTAGAAAAATAATTATACACTTATGGAAAGTGTTCCACTTGAGTACCCACATGGTTAAAGCAACTTCCTGGGCAAGTTACTTTTCCCTGAATTGCTTGGAAACCTATTTCTGTAGCAAATAGGAGTAGGTAAGTAGAAAGGCACTTTGTTCCGCAGAAGAATAACGATCTAAGACTGCACGTAGCGTAAATCTTTCAACCAAACTAAATAAAGTCACGTCTAAGCGACTATAAAGAGGCATGCCTAATACATAAGCCGTGTCTGAGCTATTTTCGCGTCAGAGTGTTCACGAACGACTTATTATACGAGAATAAATTGGGAAGAGAATAACCTGGGTGTTTTGCTAGGTGCCTTGGCTCGCCGTGATGACGATGCAGCCACGTCAAATTCGACGTAAATGGCGAAAATAAGAAATTTTCTTTCAGCGATGTAACGCGACTTTTACGACGCACTTATGTTTAACGTGGCGTCATGTTCCACACTTTGGTTCCGTTCCGCTACTCAGCGTGCATGCAAAGTAATTTTACAGCCGGATGATTAATAATTCTCGAATGTACGAATGGGAGGTAACTTCAGAAGGAATGAAAGGATTGCAAAATATGAAGAGTTTGCAAGTGTGAAGAGTTGAAAATTGCAAACTTTTATTTATAAAGGATAAATTTCGTCTGAATGGACTTCCAATATTTCTCTCATTAAATATATCGTAGAGGAAAGACAAATTCTGAAATAAAGTAATTAATATTAACGGTTGCTTAAACCTGGTTCCGTTAATGAAGGGTCAACACACCCCGAAAATCCAGCAGCATTTCGTTTTAAGGAAAATTCAAGAGCGACATACTACGTCCACTGTTATAATGAAACGAAGGTCACAGATTTAATTACCAAAATGAAAATTCGAAATTTATTTTGCCACGTTCTTCTTTATTTGCCTAAGAAGTTGGTCACCTTAATAAAGGGCGTATGCAAAATTCGTGCAATCGCCCAAAATATTCCTATCGGGGTTCTTATAACTTCACTTGTATCTGCAAACCTCCAAAAGTCTCTTCGAGGAAGCAATTCGAACTGAAGTTGTGCATAACGTTAGTTTCTTTGGATTAGATGTCCCCTTGACTCAGTTAATTTAACTTTTGGAATAGTGAAACTTCTAAAATTCGCACTCTGAACTATTTGAATATTACTGGCCAGCTATTAGAACCTACTCACAATTATGCGCTGCGCTTAATATTCTCCTATCCGTTGCGAAAATAAAGAGCAAGCTTCCTGCTTTTGTCAAATTAAATTTGAAAATGTAGGTCGCTATTCCAGAAATTCATTTCGAATCACACGGTAGAGTGTCAAGGATTTCACCCGGAGCTCCAGTTTATTGCTCGCCGAGGCAGTAGGTCCCAAGAGTGTGTCACAGAATGCAGAATCCTCTCCAGGTTATGTACTTTTGAGAACCGCACGCTATTAAATATTAATTCCCAGGAATTCTTCGTGCACCAGTCATGACTAAACTGAACTGAGAGGTACATTTCTTTTCCATGGGCAAATTTCGTTCTTCTTTATTGTCCTCGACACTGACATTAGGACATCTCTGTCATGGTTCATGAAACTTTCCATAAAGGGTCAGGAAATTTTAGTTACATATATTTTACGTGCTTCCTGGTTTCCACGTTATACTATAAAAATGGTAACTGAATAAAAGAAAACAGTTTTATGTACAATTTCATTTTAACTCATAGTCCTTTGTTTCATTCCTCGATAGATTGACTGTCTATACTCAAGAAAAAGCTAGTTTGCCACCGTTTAGTATTTACGTCTTCCCTTCGAGACATTTTCTTTTCATCAAGAATTATGCTCGAACGTCGTAGACGAGCAGCACTATTCCAAAATGCCCAAATTAAACGCCGTCGGCCGTGATTACCTGGAGAACAAATAGCCGAATCGCGTGCAGCGTTTTTAACGGTTTCACGAGCGACAGTATTTTTCGACGATAACGGAAGAGACGAGCAACCTTCGCTCGTGACTCGGAGACAACCTTACTTCCGCTTGGGCTTTTACGAGCACTAAAAGCAAGTACCTGCTATACAATAACCTTTTCCCCGTAGACGTATCGTCGTTCTAGCCATCAAAGATCACACCTAAATCTCGAATTACCTGAATCCCCAGGTTGAGTCGATAAATCTGGTTATCAGCCAAATCCGTCTTCCCAACAGATAATTAAAATCGTTGTCACTCGTATTTCACGAAGAAGCAGACCGCTGAAAAAATTTGTTACTTGCGAACGTATTCAATTAGAATTGTTTGGAATTTTTTTACAATCATGCTCCATGAATGTTAAACAAACAAATAGTTGCATTGTTCATCCCTCCTCCAAGCTAACTTCTCAACAAAGAAGGTGGTAGGATTCAAAATATGATGTTAGTAATTATATTTCTATGTGTTATTTGAAATAACTTATTTCATTACAGCATTCGACGTAGCTTGTGGCTCTTGAATTCTCTTCAGAATTAAACCGCCGTTCGCTATATGTCTCCTGATTTGACAGATACAACCCCACGAATTATCTTACGTAAGTTATCCTGGACAGAATCGTTACTTGGGCGAATGCAAGACTGCGGAAAGGTACACCGATGGCTTAATAACTAACCAACCGCGGAAGTTTCTTTCTAATTAATTTTTGAATGAAAGCGACTCGGAAGTAAACGAGGAGGAAGAAAGGGATAGGCGAAAGGGCAGAATGAGGCGGCGTATAAGGGGATAGAGACGAGGATCCCTCGTTCCCGGAAACTTTCTGCAGCTGCGAGTGCCAAGATATTATTCAACCGGCAGAGGCCTTTATTAACTTCCAAATTAACCCTTGTATCGAAAATTGTTCTTGAAAGATAATGGCGGGCCCGCTCGCTGCGATGTATTATGTGAGCCGGTGACCTGCACAGAAATATACGACCCCTCAATTTTTTTCATAACCCTGAAGGGAAGTGGATTTGCAAATGAAAGGTGTGTGAGAATTATATTTAAATATAATACCATGCAATCTAATTTAATTGCGTTTGAAGAATTTCGAAGTCTTTAGTAGCTGAGGTAAAATTCAACTTTGATCTCTAGTAGTTTGTGGTTTGATATATTTAGTAATAAAAAATTGTTGAATTTTTGCAAATATCGGTTTATTTTCTGTATATTTGAGAATGTATCTTAGGCTCACTGCAATTACGTGCTTAGGGTATCAGGAGAAATGGGGAGCACCGCCAAATTTTTCTGAATTTTAACATCGAACTTTTGTTAGAAACAGATTTTACTCAAATTCTTTTATGTGCTTAGGGCCTCTAAAGGTCTTAACTCGGCCCTACCTAGACCTTCGAGTTGCGTATCACCATTTCTTCTAATCGATTACGTGTTATGAGATTGTATTATATTATATCATAAGCCATCAAAATTTTAACCACGTTATTCAGAGTCAATAAAGCCACACTATTAACTGGTGAATATTTCAATAAATTTTCGGGACCCCTGACACGTATTTTCACTTGTCTTTACAAATCCACTGCTCTCAATAATCACACTCACATTTAAAACTATTCTTTGAAAACTGTCTTCGGATCTTCGCTCATGTATCAAAGAATTTTCATGAGAAGGAATTTAAGTCCCTTAACACCGCTCTTAAGTTTCAGCAGCGATGTACCAGCAACAAGCCGTAAAAAATATCCCACAGGAAAGTTCTTCGAAATGAAACGTGAAAAAGGGTCCAATTACACGAATACGCGTGACGAAGGAACACCAAAGGCATGTACAGCGCGGCAAAAGGTCGGGAGGAAGGGAATAAATGGAACGATTTGCTCGAAACTTAAACTTCCCTTCGTTCTGCGAAACAGAAGTCTGTAATTATCGCGACGTAGCTCGAGTTTCGCAACTCGTCTCGGTTCTTATGAGAAACGCGCGCTGCTCCTCGGTAATCCAAAGTTCTGCTAGTCTCACCGCACGCTTCCGTTCTGTGACTCTCTTAATGGTATGCATTCAACCTATTGATTCACTCGCGGCAGAGTTTTATTGTCACTTGGATTACCTTTCAGTCAACGGTGTATCTTAACTTCGGAGATTTCAACGTCTTACTTTTGTCATCCCCCGAGTAACATCGGTTTGATATATTTTATTCTTCAATTATTTCTTTCTGAACGCTACAGCAGAAAATGGCACGCTTCTTTTAATCGTGTTCCGAGGACGTTTCAATACTCTGAGCAATGTTTAGTAGCCGTGCACTGAAATTTCAACGGAATTGATACTACTTCTTGCTAACTGTTTCGATCGAACTTTCGTTCGTCACCGCTTTGGCGACCAGACTTGTTACTCGAGCAAAGAATTGGTCACTTGTTTCTTTCCCATGAGGGAACTTCGACCCAAAAAGGACGTAAAAGAAATTACATGGGTGGGCAATGGGTAGACAGGCGAATGGAAGAAAAAAGGTAACGCGAGCACTGGTCCGGACGAAATCCTGCTGCAGTGACGCTAAATTAAAGGGAACGGAAACCTTTTCGTATTTGACCAAAGGAGACGTCAAAGCTGAAATTGTTCAACTTATCCTCTCGTACCGGCGGAAAGGAGTTCCCGCGAATGATGCACGACCCCTTTATTCCGTTAAATTTTTTAATCCGTTCCATTTTGTTACCCGAGAGGGCGTTTTTAGAATTTCATCCCTTTGTGACTGAATAGAGCACAGCCACGAAAAGGAAGACACGCATTGTCCTTAGTAACCCATGGTAAATTCAGATTAAGGGAAAGGAGAAGAAAATACAATTTCAACTGGAGTAGTAACAATCTTTTTAGCATTTTTTTACGTCCTTTTGCTCTTCAATAAAGTTATAGGACATACGAAGTGTACAGAACTCTGTTAATTAAATTTTGGAACATGTATCATCTTCTAAATACAAATACCACTTTGAAATCTTCACCCCATCATCCTATTTACAATCTTCGAGAATCATCACATCTTTCAAGCTAGTAACGGACACTTGACATTGGCATTTTGAAGAAAAATAATTTCTCGGCACGCAAATACGTTTTCTGAAATTTGTTAAATGAATATTCAGAATTTGAAATTTTACTTCTCAGTACTGATTCGTCTTGAAATTAGCGTATGCTCGTATATCGAGCGTGTATATCCAACGATGCGTGACGTTCTTAAGTTCTTTAATGGACGTAAAGGATATAGTAAGTGGAAGCTATCAGTTATATGGCAGAGAAGGTGAGGACTCAACAAGGGGACAAGTGAAACTGCCATTAAGAAATCGTTAATGAATTTTCTTTCTACTTTCATGCTTGTTCGCCCTGTTACGAGCATTCGCTAAAGTGGAGCTTAAAATAATGTCGTCGTCGTTAAAGTGAAAATCGATTCCTTCCTTCCTCTTCCACCGTAGGGCAACGAGCACGATGGAAACAAAATGAAACGAGAGCCAGTGGAGTCGCGATGGTATATAAAAGGGCGATAAAAAATATGCAGGCACAGATAAAACTTCGCACTGTCGCAGCTAATTAGTTCTGAAACAAATTTCATGTAAATTAAACTATTCAATTAATCTCGCGTAAAAAGGCAAGCAAATCATCCTCCGGCGATAAAAGATATATATTCCCTTGAACTTTTGCCGATTGATCAATTTGCAACCGTGCTCGGGCTCGTTTGGGTTACTTCTTCTTGCAGACGTGGGAAACGGAAAATGCAGAAAGGGCGGAGATTAAAAGACACCCTAGACGATTACGAGGGACGAAGTGATTCGAGATAGAAAGTTAGAACTTCCGTGGAAAAACGGGGACGTGTCAGAGCTGTCTGTGCTTCATCGATTTAAAGTACCAAATGATGTTAAAGAGAAGAAGAGAAGTAGGTACCTACGTAAAAGATACGATTTTCTGAAGAGCTGCATTAATTGAAGTCTTGTCTAAAATGTCCCGGTTGCGCGTAGGGTTTGTAATAACAAAATAAAACTGAAATAGGTTCATCACTTCTTACACAGGTATGATTGATATTGGAGCATGGGTTTACACAGGATTTTTCGTAAATGCATTTCAATACCAGAGGAAGTGAATCCATATAGGTACTCTAAAGAAATAAGCAAATGATATAGGAATATAAATCGTCCACTAACGTACGGTAACGGTATGTATATGGAAAATCGTAAAATTTCGATAAAGAAAAACGAACTCTATAGGCAATCGTGTATATAAATTCCAAAAAATGATATAAGTATAAGTTTTTGATTGTTTGTATCTTCCACTTAATACATCTTCAATTTTTGTAACAAAAGTAAAGTTTTCTCAGTTTTCTTTACTTTCTTAGGTGTCCCATATGAGATACCAGTTTTTCGAACGGCCAATTTTCACTCTTTTCAATTTTTTCACTATAATTCTAAAACAATCGGAGTTTTTTTACATTTGACTATGTAAATATGATTATGCATTAGTCTCATGTCAGTTTTATTAAAAAAATAAATTCCCCTACTTTTAGCAAGCGTTTGAAATCAGAAGTTCCATATTACAGGCGCTTCATATACAGTCGATGCCGTTTTTATTTATATTTCAGAACTAATGTAAAAGCATTCACGATTTTCAATACATGTCAACATATTTATTTTCAATCAATACAATTGGGGTACGCCAACGAACACTGAATTTGATTTACTTGATCGAAGTTAACTAAATTTTACTCGTGCCAGTATTAAATTAACCTTTCGTTCTCTATGCCTATTTACACGTCGTTCGTACATCTGAATAAAAATTCCATAAAAACAGCGGAAAACCAGCCAAGCCAAAATAAATATTACAAGTTAAAAATACATACTAGTTCTACTTATAAATTCTTCATTTTCCTCAACCTACTATAAAACAGTTTAATAATCCACGTGACATCCATGCAAAAAGCAACACGTCCCGTTACAAACTTTAGATAATGAATTAAAAATTCTACCTACATGTTGATCCTTCCTTCTCTTCCTCCCGCTACCAAAAAGTTATCTAATAATCCACATAAAATCCGTGTCAAAACCATCGCATTCCAGCAGGAAATTCCAGCCACCCCGTATCGAGGCTAGTTAAGATCAAAATCAATCACCGCGCGTCCGCGGCTACCACCCCCGCGGCGAGTGAAACAAAAACCGGGCGGCCGAGAAGGTACACTCTATCGTTCTTATTTACCCAAGCCCCCGACAAAGGGCAGCGGGGATTCGTTTTTATCCACGGCCACCTTCCATTTCGCGCGTGAGTAATCGCCAGCAAGAAACCGAGCCCGGTCGCCTCTCGCGGCGGTTTCTTCGCGGCAGATGAGAAGCGCGGGGAAAAAATGGCCCTGGCGTCGGGAGGAAGAAGAAAGGAAGAAAGGCGCGAAGACGAGGCAGGATCGATAGAGAATGTCCCGAGTACAATAGGGGAGAAGCGAGCAGGAACGAGTACGTTAGATTGCGCAGCGGTGTTACGAGAAGCGGGGGCCGCCATTAGGCCCCGTCATAGAAACATCCCGCTTGCTGGATAAGAGGAAAATCAGCTGGCGCTGGTGTGAAACCGAATCGAAGTGGAGGGGGCCAGGGGGGAGCGCGCCGAAGGGATTGAACCGAGATACACAGCTGGCTGAAGCTATGGAAATTCTTACTCCCGAGAAAGGAATAATTATCCCGTAATTATTGCAGCGGCACTCATCCACCGCGCGGAACGCCGCGCATTCATACAGAAGGTGGCGAGTCGAGTAAATGGAATAATAGCCGTGGCTCGTTGTGTCTGAGAGAATTCTCGTTTCCTCTTAATTTCGCTTAACTGCTGGTTTCGATATTACAGCGGGTATTATGTAAATGATAGCTCGCTGGGGATACTTCCCATCGTTGGCCAGTGCTGGCCCCTATTTGTGTAACTGCTGTTACATTCCCCTGTGTTCTTATCTTGCACGATATTAATCACTGTTCGGTGTTGCAGTCATCTATTTACCGGATATATTAATTGGCGTTTGTAATTCTTTGGTATCGTTACGGTATAAAAAGTCACGTCTGATCAGGCACTGATCGATTCTACTTGGTTACTTGATCTACGCATGCACCTACTTCAATCTGCTCGATATATAAGCTAGTGTTTATGTCTTTGACACGGTGTTTTCTACTTGAGGAATTTTTGTTTTGAAGAATCTTAGTTTTTTAAGGGGGTAGTGGACTATTTCGGCTTCAAAAAATCGATTTTTTATTGATTCGGAAAGTCTTATCCTTTATGAACATTTTAAACATTTCATGACGAAATTCGAATAATTGTAGAAGTTATAGCACTTTGACTTTGGAGCCGTTTTTCTCGAAGCATCATTTTCAGACGCGGTATTCATCATAACTCTTGAACCAATAAATATTTTCACTTGAAATTTTTATTGGACGTGTAGAAATTGTGTCTCTACAGAGTGAAATTCCCGCATCAAAATTGGATGTTTCTAAAACATTTTATAACTGATTAAAGACGATTTTTCCGTAAAAATGTGGGGAAAAATTGATTCGTGGGTAACTTCCACAATTTTTATTCAAATTTATCGGCAAAGTTCCACTCTGTAGATTTTAGTGTATAAAGTGGTTCCCCTGAAGCATTTGGCGTTCAGATGATTGGCTCACCTGAATCGATGTACGCCACCTGCAACGGCGTGCCGTGCAGGGCTATCTTCAACGATTAATAACTTCGACAATTTTACACATTCCGACGATTTTTTTTTTTTGGTAATTAATCGCAAACGTGCCCACAATAGATTGGGAAAAGCACGACTATAACAATTATTTGGTATCAAAGTAATTTAGCCCCAAAGAAACTAACGATTTTACGCATCTAATAGTCCACCACCCCCTTAAGTACATTCGTACAAACTACTCTTTGTGAGATCTTAATTTCTTCTCTTAAACAGTATGTATTTAACACTCTTTGGTCGTCCAACAGTGACGCTACATTTTGAAAGATCTTCGAGAAAAATATTCAGATTCATCTCTCTATCACCCAAGGCCCACATTTAGACGATACTAAAAGTTCAATCTATGTAGGTCGTACAGAAAGTTCTCATCGGTGAAAATATTTCGAGCCTCTTCACGTGCCCCTTCAAGCCTCCCGAAATAGTTTTAGATCGAGCATTGGGCGACCACTTTCCGTTGCCAGTGGAAATAGTTGGCCTCGAATCAGACAGGCCTCTATTCGTCTGCGACGCGAAAGCAATTTTTGTTCCACTCGATGACAATTCGGAAAGGGGGCCCAAGCGCGCCGATACAATGCGAAAAAAATGGGGTCACGAGCCCAAGGGAATGATAATGCCGCGGTATATTGTATCAATAGGTGCTCGAATATCGACATTTAATAAAGCCCCGCGAAACGTTCCAGATTTCCATCGCGTCTAATGCAGACGCCGCTACTTTCCGCGCGAAGTGCTTTTCAATTCTGGCGTCCCAAAAGTGCTTTAATGCGGCCATCATGTAATGCGACGATAATAATGCACTTGAGTAAAATTGATACACGTTATTCTGATTTCGCGCGAACGCGTCGCCCGTGTCTGTGTTTAGCTCATTAAAGTCTTTGCCGTGTCCAATGATGCCTACTGACTGGTCCTCTGGATTAAAATCTATTTATTTAAACATGGGCTTGCTGACAAATTCCGGCGACGCTTTAAAAGTTCAGCTTCCCTTTGGAATATTTCTATTTAATTACTTATGTCAATTTATCGCAGCTTTATTCTTCGCGAGACCTTTTGATTTACACTGCTCTGATTATTTATCAGTAACTGAAGTAAATGAGCTGTACTTGAGCGGATTTGAAAGATACACGGCGAGCAAATCAAACGAGTAAGTTTCTTCTGAAAAGAAGTGCTATCGTATGATAAAATAAAATTTTTACGATCAATCAAAATAATAATTTTTAAGCGACTTGTGGTACCTCAGAACATTTATTGATGAAGTTCTGATTTTGACAGCTTAAGTACCATTATAAAAGACAAGTTTTGCTGCAACTATACTTCGCTCCATCGTATTGGGTAAGTTTACAATCTATCGTATGCCCCGCATTCTTTCGTCGCGCAAACAACGGCATACCTGCTCAAGTGCTTTCATGTCGACGTTAACTAACTAACCAACGACATAACACAGACGCTTGGAATCTCATAACTGATTCAGCGACTCGGTGTTTGATCTTTCTGGCCAATAACGCGATCTGCGCGTGTGAATTTGCATTAATATTTTCCGCTAATTGCGAACGCGGCGGAGTTCTGGAATTTCCTTTGAAGCGGAGCCCCTCGGAACCTACGCATAGTTGCTCGACAGCTTGATCAACGCTGCGCAAGGTTAATTGCTTCGAGCAATCTATAAAATCATCGCCGTTAAAATTTCTCTACAACATGCCCCTCGTCCTCGACTTGCGAAGAATCATTCGATGGTTGCTATTAAAGTTCAGCAGAAAGCACTGAGGCGATGAGAACTTTAAATCGCAGTGAGAATTTTTAGGAAATCCTATAATCTTCTCTTCGTCGCTAATTTTTCTCCCGTATTATGCGTTCATTACTTCTTAAAGGGAGGATAAAAGGATATTCGCGGTGCGAGATAATTTACCTAATGGAAGCGTACAATAAACCGGATGATGCTTAAGGAGCGTGAAACACGAACCGAGATTTCGCTTTAGGATATCAAATTATCTCAATTATTTTGTAATTATCTTGAACCATTTATATTCATTATTAATTTTGAAATGTAACCTTAACTCGTAAATATCTGCTTTATAAAATGTTTGGCGATTTTTCTTCCCTTCAATATGGTTTCCGACATTTTCACCTATTTAATCACAACAATCATTTTTGCTGATGACACTCCAGTTCGTTGTTTTAAATTCATTTAAAAAAGGATGTATAATTTTTTAACGCGTTTACAAAGGCGAGTTACCATTTGATTAAGTTACAATTGATAAGTATAAATAAATGTTTCCGTAAGAAAAAGTAAGGCTAAAGGGTAATAATAAATAGAGGCATCTGGATTCGCCGATTATTTTGTGTTACATGGAATCATATGACTGATATTGCCAAGTTTCAAAAGCCACAGATATTAACAATACATAAAGGAACAGAAATGAATTATCATGATATGGGATTTAATGCGTCATGTTCATATACAATGAAATTATTAAACATTTGAATGTCCATTATGAATGAACAATTGCAACAGTAATATATTGAGAGTTTAAATTATGTTATGCTAAATATTAACAATTCCAACATTGGACCGTGCATGCATTTGAATTTCATTTTATGTAAAGCGGTATCAGTTTGCAAAATCTTCAACACATGTTGTACATAATAATTTGGTTGTTTTTAAACTTCAATAAGTAGATATATGTTTCTGTAAATCACTGTTCTCTATTCCACATCAATTCAGTAGCTTCTGAATGTATGTACCTATATCACTAAACTTATCTTTGCTTTCTCTGGAAATTAAACATTAAAAAACTATAGTACTAGAAATATTTATTGCATCACTCGAATATTAAACACGTTTTCACTTATAGCTCTTTTATTATTAGTACTAGAAAAATATTAGTGTGAAATCTTTAATGCAAAAATATGGAGTTCTCTCTCATGGCTCAAATAAGTTGGATACGAATCATTATCAATTATATTGCTATAAAACTTGTACGTACTACGTGAAAATAATGCAGTAAATATTGAGAGTATTATATGTGGTTCCATTAAAAAAAATCATTGATGACTTTAGAATCTCCACAACTAAAGTTTCTCCTTCTAAATCAAATACGTGTCACTGTTGTTACATATTTCTTACTTGAAATGCTCTGGAAATATTTTAGGTGTCGTACTGAATATTTTCCCGAAATTGTCGACAAAATTACAAATATCTTAGCTTCAGCTATTTTATTTTATTTTATTTACCAAATAGCTTTACTTAAAAGCTATTGCAAAATAACTTTCAAATTGTAAAATATAATCTTCATAGAAAATTTTGTTTTGTTGATTTGTTCCTCGCGATTCCAAACAGAAAATAGAGTAATACAAGTAGTAAAAACATATTATGAAGCAGTAATCAATAGAAAATAAAAGAAACATTCATCCATCAGCATCAGAAGCACACGTCGCCGTTTATAGGCCCATTCGTCGCATCCAATTGTTTCTCGCCGTTAACAATAGGGATCCAATGAACGTTAATAGCTTCAATAGCTTAGGAACACCGCGGAGGGAACTTACAGGCAATATTTCACAGTGTTTCGGCAAGCTGGCCGTTGAAATGTAACATAAGGTTACGGTCGACTTACCGTTTGCGGAAGCAGCTTTACGATCCGCCTAGAGTTTGCAGAAAGAGTGGCGCGCGAGCTTCCGGCAGCACGGCCGCATTATTTACGTGCGCGAAACAAGTCCAATAAACGGTGGGACGTTGGAAAAAAATTTTCTCGTCCATCCCGCGCATAGAAAAGCAACGATACTTTTTATTTATCGCCTCAGTTTCGTCGACGACGTCGTAACTTCTTTTTTCCACCCCTCCCTCTCTCCAACCCCTCTCGCTGTGTCTCGATCCTAGTGCGAGCAAGGAAACGTCGCTTCGAATTCCCCGACGGCCCTCTTCTCGACCCGGAGTAGAGCGGACACACGTCTGGATATCAATGACGGCTTTCGAAATTTATATTCGTCCAATCGGTTCAGTTCAATCGGAACGTGCAGCTCGGGCGGACGTATATCTTGTTTGAAAGTTAGCCGCGTCGCATGGACCGAATTAATACAGGGGAATTGAATTAATCCGAAACGAATTCGAGGATTCCATTACGTGGACGAAGTGAACCAGAGATGAACTGAAAAAGTTCTTGCTCTAAAGCGGCGCACAATACTAGAGTTGAGCATTAAATAAATAAAAAATTATTTAAATAACGTCAGCGGCGAATAAATTTTTCAACATTCGGGGGTTTCTTTACTTTGAGGGCCTGAAAAGGAGCGTGAAATTTGTTATTTTTTAAGACAAACCCTCGAATCTTATTAATTGAAAAGTTTATGCCTATATTTGTACGTATTTAGGGAAGATTAAAAAAAAAATAATAAAAAATACGGTACCTAAAACTTCACCCGATTTACTTCAAGCTTGGTATATATCTTCAGTAGATATCCCATTTTATTTGTTACTAAAGTTAAGTTCGCTTTATTTTTCGTCCGTTAAGGTAGGCAGACCCCTTAACTTTAACTTTATTTTTATACATATCATATGAAACCTTATGTTACATTTTTAATAGAGCTCATCAATTCCTTTAAAATCACCTCCAAAGTTATCCTATAATTTTTAGCCTATTATCGCGGCGTTACCCCTTAATTCGTAAATCCTAATTTTGAATAACGCACTCGTAGCACGTGTTAGGGTTTAAATTGGACGCGCGGAACACGAATGCGCGGGTGTGGCTGCAGCCAGGTTTGATGCCGCGTCGCGGCGAGGGGAATTTGTCACGGGGCGTCACAAAACCGCAGAATGGGAAGTGACAGCTGTAATAGCTGCGGCGGAACTTAAGAGAACGAGGAAGAGAATGGCACGCGGCCTAGTAATCGCTCAAGAGAGAGAGAGCGCCGAATCCCTTTTCCTCTTTCACGTCTAGCCGCCTCTCATCGTCGCAACCATTCAGACCCGTTGTCCTGAATTCCTCGTGTCCTTGAAAAGCGCCCCGGTATATCCTTCGACCTGTACTCAATCATCCAGTGCACAGAACAATTTGACGTTGTTCTCGCCTATTATCCCGATTCTATGTCGGGTGGATCCTTTTAAAAGTGGCCTGGAGTACGATCGATCATTCTTGTGTGTACGACTTCTTTTTGTACGACCGATAGAGGTGCTCCTAGTTACAAAATGGTTAATTCTCTTCTGCGATAAGTAGCGCTTCCGGTTAATTACATTTCCTTTGACACGTGACACAGCTGCAGGGTTCAGTGTTTTGTGCTCGAGGTGTTGGTTTCGTCAGATGAAATTAAATTAGCCTGTCAAATTTACTTCCTGGGAAAAAATACTTTGTAACGTAACCGTAACCGTAAAAGTAATCCGTTTCGCCCTGGTCTACCCTATATGTTTTATAGTTAAGTTAGTATTACTATTGTGACATAGAGGCTGTTCGGTTTTTTATACTAGGAATTAGCGTGTGTATTTAGTGTGGCTAATTAGCTCGTTTAATGTTTCCATTAGTTGCGGGTAAAGTCGCGGAGTAAAGGCTTCCGTTCCACGAGGAATTACAAGCGGATGTCTACTCGCCAGCGCTTATATTGATTTCACAAAGCGCCCCGTTGTCGCATTTTGCCTGTGTGAACAGATGTAACGACGACAATGAGTGATCTTGCTTGCCGAATGCGCGTGTGCCTCTGCCATTCCGTCGGGCGACGATACATTTCGTAAGCGGTTCAAACCGTGCGATCCGATGTATCACGCGTATACCAGTTTGCTTCCTTTATCGCGGGTCGAGGTGACAATTGCCGTAAAGCCGGTAACAAATATCGAGCGGGCTGAAACCCGTCCCAACGCGCGGCGACGGAGTACTAAGAACTGAAAGCGGGTGTGGAGAACGTTAATTCTGCTGCAGAATTACTGTTCTGCAGCGGGAGCCACGGGAATGTTTAACGGAAGTATTTTTATGGGGGGTGGGTGACGCGAGTGGGACAAATCGTATACCTTCTTCGACTGGGGACAGAAGGAAATGGTTGTAGGAAAAACTTGAGGAGGTGTAACCACGTGCAAATGCGGTATTTATGTAAGTGGAATGATATAGGTATTTCAAATATGTAATTATTGCAAAAACAGGGACCCGGAACGGAACAGAAACGAAAACGATGAACGAAAAGGACGAAATATTTTACCGGAACGGAAACAGAAACAAAACGATGTATCCGAAATAAAAATTCCGGTTAATAACGTTATTATTTGGTTTTCGGTGCCCACTTCAAAAATTTAAATTGAGCGGTACATTCTGTGATTTCAGATTTTTATTTTATGTAGTCTATTTTTTATACAATATTTTATATTGTTCGAGGCTTTCGGGTATTTTTTTCGGACACCTACATAATATAGATAATATATAATATATAATATTTTATAATACAACTACCAAATGCAATAAAATTGTAATAAATAAGTTTATATGAGTTTTTTTATAAATATAAAATAACCGGTGCGGAACAAAATTTGTTGTTCGTTTCAATGGAAACGAAATACTTTTCAGCAGGAACGATATTAAACGAAACGAAATTATTATTGTCGGAGCTGAACCGAAACGAGCAAAAAAGCATTTCGTTTCAGGTCCCTGTGCAAAAGTTTTGAGTGTAATAGTACCTACTAGACCAGTGATTCCCAACATGTAGGTGACGAAGTGGGTTCTGAGGGGTCGCCAGGGTATTTTTAGTTGACGATTTTTACCATTTATTTATTGTAATATGGCTACATGGACATATTGATGGAACAATGACTTTTCATAAATAAAAGGAAGGAAATATAATAAACCTTCAATATTTTTTTAAATTTTTACCGCGGCCGACCTTGATTCACGTCCTAAAAATAAAATACAGTAAAGTTGTGTGATATATCTGCAATATTCTGCACACAATTTGGAATTCTCGTACAGTGGCAGTCGATTATTTGTCGACAACGATGGAGAGATAGGACAAAAGGTAAAGAGAAGAATGAAATAGAGTCGGATTCTTAGATTGTTTCAAATATCGCAATATTAGATTGCGACTCGCCAGTTTACGAGTCAATAGCTCATCGTTCCGCTGTGCTGTCGGTTGATTTTCTACATCCATTTTATCGTTTTTGTTTCATACGAAGACAATTTATTTGGGTAATTATTATTTATTTATATTTTTGTTTGCCTTACCTACAAAGTATGAGGGGTGGGGGTCGCAGATTATTTGAATATTTTATAAGGGGATCGCGATTCAAAAAAGGTTGGGAAACACTGTACTAGGGTGAGATAATCATGAGTGAATTTTGAAGATATTTTATATAGAAATAAATTAATGTACTGGCTGGTTTAAATGGTAATGCAACTATTTAATTTACCACAGTTGCCGTAGTTCGTAGATTTTTGCCCTTTATACTTATTTTAATCAGCTTTTGATTGAAAATATAAACGAAATAGACAATATTTTATTGAGTGGAAACAGTGTTTGTGTGCTATAACACAACTTTCTTGTGAGTACGACACGGTTTATCCCCGTTATTGGGTTTCATTCAACAAATATTTGTACTCGTGAAATGATAGTATAGCAAGTCTTGTTTACGTTAGAAATTACAAATTGTAATGTTATATCGTGATGTAAAATATAGGAAACTGGGGTATGAGACCAATTCTATTTTTAAAATGTGTATAATGATATTTCAAAAATGAAAATGTGGAATACTCATTTTTACGTTATCCTTCGTACCACTGAAATTAAAAGTTTTATTTTAATAACAGTCATTTTGGAGGATAAATGCAATTTACATTGGGAAATATAAATCAATAACTGCGCCCAGTAACATGTTACTAAAGTACAGCTTCTGCTTCGGAACAAGTCGAAGAAATAATTAATTCCTTAGCAAGGATTATCACCAAAGTTAGTTGCTTATTCTCATTGTTAGCTGTTCTAGAATCCATTCAATTCGTGCGCATATTGAAACTACGATATTAGATTCAGTCAGGAATATCTGAAGGCACATCTACTTGCGTATCTGTCAAACTTGATTAGAGGAAATGTATGCTTATAATCCTTTTCAGATATTTCAAATTTTCTACTATCTAACTCGTGAATGTAATATTGTGGAATAAATAATCAGTTTCCTATTAAACTTCCAAAACCTTACAGATACATTCGCGATAAAATGCTCTAAATAATGAACGAAATTTTATTTAATTGCAAGTAATGGATGTTATTTGCAATCACGTACGAAAGGGAAAACTAATAATGGTTCAACCTGCCTGAGAACATATTTAATTCATTCAAACGCAATTATACCTTCCATTTCGTAATGAAATACTTTGCAAATTGCTAGCCAACTCAACGGACTTTCTTCGCGCGATGGGTTTCATACAAAGATGAAAGTCATTTAAATTACATACGTGTTGAAGCATATTTCATAACCGGCATATTTGAAATTGAGGGACATTTTTGGAGTAACAGAAGCGTGTACCGCTTTGATTCATGAAACATATGGCATATCGTAATGAATATGCTTTAATATTTCACAATTACTAATGACTCAGGAATTAGTGTATATTCTGATATTTAATATCATCTCTGTGTTGTCTGCTTGATTTTGTTCATTCCCGCCTCGACGAATATTTACAAAAATTCAGTCTTGCAGCAGTTAAATAACATTTACTTATGGTACCATTATTGTACTATTGTTTACAAATGCTCTAGTCTCAAAAATATAAGATACTCTTAATTACTTTCTCTGTACATATAAATTATAAATTATAATCTACTACGTCTTAAGTCAGCAAGTATCTATTTTTCATTGTTTTCTTTTAAAGTACTGAATCCAAAATAATCCCTGTCGTCGTGTAATTTTATTAAGTACGTACAATTCCACATTTTCTAATTTATGTAACAATGCAATCGAAAAATTTAAGGGTTTCTTGAACCACCTTAACCACATTTTAACGGGTATGCTTTATTGGAAGGGACGCTTAAGACGTTACACTATGACAGTGATACCCAAGAATATTGAAAGGGATTACGATTTCGTAGCCCCGACACCATATGGCTCGAATGAAAAGCGCAGTGAAAGTATTAAGGAATATCTTTCATCGGGCTGGCTCAAATCATAGCAGGTTAGAATGAGAGAAAGGGCCCGCCGAACTTTTCAAGTAGCGGTAAGATAAGATGACGTGTTTGAATGAAGCTTCGCCTAACATTTCAAATATAATATGCTCCGATCCTTCCAGGGAAACTTGTGGCTGCATTTATACGAGAGCCATAATTAACTTATCTGGTTAAACACACAATGACGAGCATAACTTTTACGAAGTAGATACAAAAAGTATCTTAAGGGGGAATCCTATTCTTTGGGCTGAAATCATACCAAAATTTGGGATTTTTTTTTTAAGAAATACGTGATTCGATTCCTCTGATATTTGAACCATGTTTTGATGCACCTTTGAAGAAGCTGCAGTTTTTTATTATTAATTTTTAACCATAAATATAGTAGTTATACAATATTGTATTAATGAATGAGAAGTTATGTACAAATTTAATAATTTCCTTGTTTTACGCTCCAAGTACATAACATCCCAGTTTGTCGAATCACATATGAAATTGTGTATTTTGTAAATCTTTGATAAATGGGTTTACTTATAATGAAAATTAAATTTGCAATATCTTACGATGCAGAATGAATTACCCCATCTACCACCAACAAATTGCTCCGATATAGCAGATTAATCTGTTAACAAGTGCACGAGGTACACTGGCTGCCTCATTGCTTTAATTTGTTCCGCGGAAAATAATGCATTTTAATCCCCCATTAAACGCAAATGTTCTCTGTCAAATGCACGACAAATCGTTCGTTACAAGTTGTTATATTTCCCTCGCCACGATTAGTTTACGTCCAAGTAAATTCAGGGTTTTTAATGATGAGAATTAGTTTAAAATTGTTTCGGTTTCATATAGTTTATAAATAAAAGGGAACACTTAAATCATTCTGTTTTATTAATCTATGGAACATGTTTTAGAAGAAAAAACTCATAGATCAAAAGATGAGTGTAATTAGAATTTTTTAGAATAGAATCATGCATAATATTAAAAATTTGAAAATTGAAAATATGGTTCAATAAAATGAAGAAAAAATTGATTGGACATGATGTTTGAGTGACTCACAAATTTGTTTTTGATTAAATATCATTTATTTTAATAATATGTGTATTAGTTTCATTGATCGTGTTAGAGTTATATAAATTAAACAACTAAATATGAAAGCTGAAGATTGTGCAGAGAAAGAAGCAGCACAGTATTTAGTTTTGCACAAGTAGCCATTATTCTGCATATACTTACGTATACCAAGAAAATAACCCAGGCTATGTCAATGTCATTGCAAACGCGCCTTGATTGCTTCTTGAGATCACAGAACGTTTAAAATAGTTTTAAGGAAAACAGAAATAGCCATAATTACTTATTTCCCACATCTCAGTCTATAGATCATAAGATTTAGAAAACTGCAAACAGTTAACATCCCTCGCAATAACAAACCAGTTGCGTTATTAAAGTGATAATATTGCCATCCATTATTCTTGCAACGTATGTCGAGACCGGTTAAATATTCAAGCATCTCAATATCCCTAAACTATTGATTAAGTGATAAAGGAGACCGTAACTAGAAAATGGTATTTTTACGACGAGGTAATTGCGTTCCCACCTCCGAGTTCTAAAGTCTCGTCGTATATCGAAAATAAATTACGATGACTTCAGTCATTAACCGGACGATTATCGAACGGCCATCGCATAAAGTTCGAATATTATACCGTAAGGTTTGACGTTAAGAATTCCATAAGTCATCGAGTTTCCAACGGGGGAGGTTATAATCAAATTCTTATTAGTTATAATGAGCTATAAAGCGACGGAGGAACATAGTGGTTACGTTCATTATTTTTTTACGATCGGCCAAGATTCCAGCATTTTGTCTGAAAACGGTAAAGACAGCAAGCTTCCGCTGGCGAGTCACGATGACATCGGCCGTTTACCAGGCAGTTATCGAGAAAATTGCGCGTAAACTTGCCGAGAATTTTGTGCGGCTCGGTGGGAATGTCGTAACCAGCGTGAAATGTTTAATGACGAATGAAAATTAAACCGCCATTAACCGTGACGGTTCGGGAACGAAAATTGGATGTTTTATGGGGCGAAATTAAATGGGCTGTTAACCTGGGCCGGCGAGAGGCTAGGATAGTCGAATATAGATTATTAAAAGTGAACGTGTCGCGGCATGGAATTAGGTTTTCGCTGGGCAGATGAATGGATCGTCGGTGGAAAGGCGAATTGGTAAAATTGTTATTCGAGGGCCGTATTTGCCCGATGAATACGTAGGAATCGAGCGTCGTGGCGCCGAGGTACAAATCTCCTGTCACCGAGATAGTCCCTTAGTGGTGTTTGCCGAGGACTTGGCCGGTCGACTGTACGAATCGGGATTTCCAGGGATTTCAACAAATTGTTACGCTGAACTCGCCTCGCTCGGTTCTCGTCCACTTAACGACGAGCCGAGATTATACGCTAAATTTATTACCTTCTACGTGGGACCCGTAACACCGTCGCCAATACCAGAACGCCACGACCTGGAAAAACATTTGCTCTTCTCGTCAATAATAGTCGTTACTAATCGGAACACCCAATATGTAGCAGGGCTTAGGTACCGGGTGAATAAGGACGCCGTTATTAATAATCTGAGAGGCAGTCGGGACTTAGGTTACTGCTCGACACAGTGCTCTTCAAGAAGAAGAGCTTTCGTTGCTTTAGTAACTTCAATTTATGATGCAGGAAGTTCTGTCGGTTGTTTCATTCTAAGTAGCGAATAAAGGGGCTGTAAAGTAAGTCTGTAATATTATACTTCAGTTGATGGATTAATCAGTTAGGTATTACTCAACATGATTGAAATTGGATACAGTTGAGTTCCTCAGAATATAGACAGACTGGTATTTCATTACTGGAAAGTGAATATGCAATACTCATCGATAGTCTGCAGAAACTTAGTGAACAAATTAACTTTTTAAATAGTGCAGAGAACTGGAGGGTACAAGGTAGCAAAAAATTTTTGTCGTGCCCTCTTTCGTCAACTGTTTGGTGAGCTAGCTGAACCGAGCAAGTAGAATAGCCCAGTAAATAGCCAGACTTGTACCAGCAGTTCAAGCTGCGGGCGCATTCAACGCTACACTTCATATTGGTTTCGAAACGCCACTTATCGCTAAATAAATGGGTCATTGTAATATTGGAAACAGTACTCGATGCTTATTATTCCATGAATTCGTTGCCTTCTCTTCGAAACAAAAACTTAACACGTTCTTAAGAAATAGTAAAGAAAGTGATCTACAAATTTAGCTGTCAACATACACGTGTATCCATTTAAAAATGAATAAATAAATAAATAAATAATCAGGAAACAAAATTCCATATCGCTATCAGTATCACAAGTATCAGCTTGCAACCGTAATGTTCGAGTAAAAAAAAAGCCCGTCCACTTAACAACAGAACACATTCGCGTCTTAAGTCCCTCGACATCCAGCTAGAACGGTCCACTGCCCTCAAGAGGACAGGCGATTTTTCCGCGACTGGAACGGGTCTGCAACAAAATTCTAATCACCACCCGATATACTCGCCATCCCGGGAAGCACTTTATCAGGGATAATCCGGATTCAGTTCCCTCCCGAGGCTCGAAAGTTACCTCCGAAATTCGTTATCCAAGCTGGCTTAGGATTTAAGGAAGGAAAAAGCGCCGATAGTATTAAGTCGGACGCCTGATCCGCGCCCCTTGCAGCTGCGCACACGGCCCGTGGGACAAGGGACGCCGAGCGTTCCTAAGGTCCCATACATACATGCATGACCTTACGGGTCAATCCTCCGCGGCCGTTTCATCTTTTATACGTACGGTGGAAGTCAAAACGCTGTTTCTGGCCGGCGGTGTCCTCGGCTGCTCATTATCCGCCGGCTGTGTAATGGACTCCGCCGCATGAATGCCGAACGGTTGCCCCATTGTGGCCCCGGTTCTTGCGGGCAGATGGTAAAATTTCGCGGAGCAAATTCTCTCCGTGGTATCCAGCGGAGTCGCGGAGGCGAGTGGAAGGCCCCTAGAGTTCTGCCTACGACGTTCCCTAAATTATTGGCCGAGATGGCCGTTCTCCATTGTCAGATCATATTCCCAGCAGACAGACAGTCTTGCGCGGGCATGGAAGAGCCGAAAGAACAGGGCGGATCACATCCACACTCCGTGGACGTAACGAGGCCCTGGGACGAAATTACTTGAATATTTTCGCCGATTGGTTCCAGCGAGGTTACTGGGCTCTTCGGCTCTCTTTGAGTTTATTTGAATTTAACGCACCTGGGAGGGATAAACTGGCACTGAGCACGTTTCCCTTTACTGTTACAGCTATTCGAGACCCTTGCTCCTGGTGACATTTTTCCCAGGGGCTTCTTTTGTTTCTGTAAGGTGTGAATTTGTCTGGCCGTCAATATTTTTAATTTTCATTGATCAACACTGTATTTAAGTGTCGTAGAGTCGATTAAAACGCTGTAATTTAATTTATATTAAGTGTTAAATACATTAGAATTCTATATTCTTTACCTATAATTTTACTTTTATTTTAAATATATATACTTTTTTGTATTGAACTCGTAATTTTAAAATAATATCTTCATTCGCGTTATGCTTTTTGTACGTTCCATTCTCTGTTTTAAGAAACTTAGAATGTAAATAAGAGTGTTCCAAAAATATATACACACTTCGAATGATTATAATGTCCTTGATTTTCATTCTCTTTTAGGTGAGATCGATTTAAAGTAATGGCAGATCATAGACTCAATTTTGAACAAAGGATATTTGTGGTGAAGTGCTATTGGAAGTGTGAGAACGTAACTGAAGTGCAAAGACAGTTTAGAAAGGAGTTTTAAGCAGATCCACCTACACGACTCCAATCGGAGACAAGTTTGAAGCAGATTGAACCGTTCAAGACGTCCACAAGCAGCGTTCCGGATGATCACGATCATCCACAAGCCGAGAAAGAGAAGAAAAGCTCCTGGAAACATACCGCGAAGCTCCAAAGAAATCTGTTCGGCAAGCGGCTTGTGAGTCAGGAATATTAAAATCGAAACGTTGCCAGCAGTGCCTGACCAATTCCAGCACTTGCGATAACTAAAAGAATTCTATATCTGTCTTCTTTAATTAAAACTTTTAATCTTACTTATACCTTAATAAATACTAAATTTATAAACATTCAAAGTGTGTACACAATTTTGGAACACCGTATAGATATCAATTCTTGCATTATCTAAAAGTCCCACCTATTCGTACCAACACTATAAATTTAAAAAAATCCCTCACTTTGTATAATCAAACACTTAACTTTTTCTTTCTAAATGACCTGACCTGTATTAACGTTCATTAAAAGTTCCACTATAATGGATGTCACAGTAACTAGGGTTAAGCAGAGTCGACGGCAAGTAGTAATCTACTTAGTAGCCCACGACGAAGAGATCTTGACAAGGGAAAGTCTGCAGTGTACAGAATTATTTTTGTCCCACGTTATTCAATTTAACACCATTAAAATCGACTATTCGCAAGCACGACTAACATTGTCGACCTTCTATCAGTACCAAACAAGCCAGTGTTATAAACAAGTGTCGAAACAACACCGATCCTAATTAGTGGAGGAAATCGAATTGACGGGACGTAAATTATAATAAGTACAGGTGTTAAAAATATTAACTACTTATTAGGGAGAAGATAATCATAGCCCTTAGTGATATTATAAGTAATTTATCTCTGGTGGACGGAAAAACGAATATAAGTCAAATTTTAGCTTCAGCTTAAACAGTTTCTTCTTTGTGAATCGAAGTTAAAAATAAAAGTTTCCTTTAACATATACCTTATCAACTTTCACGCCCGAAATGTAACACATGATCTTGCATAGCACTTTAAATATTCTAATCGTACCTAAGTGTCTTCCTGCAAACCTAATAATTCTGACTTACCCTCGTTTGCGTTCCACCAGAGTTACAATGTCTGCAGATTCGAAGGTTGAAATGGAAAATGTGATGACAAGCAAGTTCCCTTGAAAGGTCTTCCTACAACCCTCTTATCGAATAGGTATCTAGTAAAGGAACGGAATGCCAGCAGGCAGCTGGTCATCGAACAGAAGACCTGCGCACAAGCTTCCCCGTAAAAGAAAACAATGAATAATGATCCCAACCCTCCTTATAAGCACCCGAGGTCGTCTCGTCATCCCCTGGCGAATGGTTTGCCAGGTGTTTGTTATCCACTTAGCCTGTTCCACGAAACACGGTCAAGAACGGACCTCTGCTCGAAGGCATCCCATTGCGCGGTGCCAAAGAAATTGTGACGGAGCCACGGGTCCCGGAGGGGTCAAGATTCCCGCGCAGTTTAAACGACTTCGGCGATGGTGGCTCTCGACGTGCAGAATACACGCTGTTTGCTTTAATAGCGATGGATGGCTCGAGATTCGGCGATAATATCCGTGTACGACCGCTACTCGAGCCGAGGATCTCGCGGCCCTCGAGTTACGGCGCCGAGTCACGACATTTTCGTGCTTGTAGATGGCCCGACCGCGATGCATACAGCGATGAAGGAGAGTGTACGCAACTTCAAACACGTACCGACCAGCCAGCCACGATTACGCGCACGCCAAGTTCGTTATCAGCGCCCGCTCGTATGCATCAGGCCTGGTGATTAGTACCGAAAGTTCCCATGGACGAGCAGCCAATATTCGCGGCAGAGATCTCGCGGTCGTTCGGCTAAAAGTTTCTCGGTCGAATGCCTATATCGATTCAGCCCCGGCCGGATCAAGTGCGCCGTAAAATTTCAGGCCCAGCCCCTGCCTGCTGTGCCCCGACGATATCACACCAGTGCTTCCTGTTTCGCGTGACTGGATTTAAAGGTGGCTGGCGAGTAATCGCGTGTTGGAAATAATTACGCGATGAAGTTTATTGGAACAAAATCGCCAATTGAGTCACTTGGCGGGGCACAGTGGATAAGCGTGCCACTGTACTGTGTAACGTACGTGCCGATGAATCTTGACTCGTTTTAATCGCGAAATTTCCTGTCGTGAGATATTCATCGTGTTTGAACAATTTATTCTCTGGTCGGTATCCTTTTACGCATTTCGCTTTTCATTTGTTTTTTGCCAGTAGGGAAAGAAAGCTGCGCGAAATGTAGGTATGGTCGTACTTGCCAGAGCGAAATTGAATGTTTCGGAAGATTGTGTGTACGTTACAAGGAAAGTTTTATAAATTTGTATCTCCTCTCTGCGGATGTTCAGCTACTATTTTAGTCCTCCAGAGGTATTTTGCTTGTGCTCGTTTTTTCTGATTCCATTTATTTTCTTTGAGAAACTAATGAACGACTGCGTATTGCCCGTGATAGGTTTTATTCTAGAGTGAATATTAAAGTGAGAACAATTCGGAGGGTTAAAGAGTGCGTTTCAATGATAATTAAAATTCTACGGTACGTTGTAATTTTTATTTTTAAGTACAATTTAAAAAATGAATCAAAAAACACGCTGCGGACAATTTTAATTTAGTTTTTACTGTATCTTGATGTATGTTTACATTAATATTTTTAGGCAACAGTTTACGTTCGTTACTGTATTAATTTATTTTACTCCAGGTTTTACGAGATGCAATCTGAAATATATAAGACAGAAAGAGAATGTTAAATGCGTTTTACGTTTCGAATTTCCTATGAAAAAGGGCGACGTATTAAATTTTAATTACAAAAAATTCTACATGGTTTGAGTTAATGAATTCCACGGGTGTATATTAAATAGGTTTTCTGCTTTTGAATCTCCTTTGATGACTGAAATTTTTCAAATGTTGCAAAATATAACAGCTCTTTCACGACGCATTGGGGGAATATTGGTAATATGATACTCAGTACTTCAAAATCTAGTTAAATAGTTTTTGGTATGGTCCTCTGTAGACTACAGAGCAGTGCGTTGCCATGAAACAAGATTAATGTATTTCTCTTTATTACTACCGACTGCAACTCTGTCAATTTTTTTATAAATTGCGTCCATTTCGTGGGAGTTTCAAAAAGCTATAATCGACTGTACCACGCTACAGACAACAATGCTCAATCATATCGATTTAAATGAAATGGTCGCTTCCACGTTTTGTTTTGTTCATCTTCATTTTACCTGCTGCGTGCAGATTTTTCTCTTATTATCGTATTTACTCCTCTCGTCTCTAGTTATAACTGGAATTGTGTTATAAACTAACGCCAAGGGTACAGAGTCTGTAAAGTGGCAGTACATTTTGCAGCAAGTTATTGTCAATCATGTAGGTATTACTGACAGAAGACTCTGGAGTGGCAATTAAACGCTATTTCAGTCTGTGCTAGGCTATCGATTGTTTGCAGCTTCATAACGTGCAACTCATTTCACAAGGAATGTTATCAAATATTAGGTTGCTCTTTGGCATGCTTCTGTCAAGTGGTCTCTACGATGTGAAGAGTTACTAAAGCATACTCCTGTTAAATGCTCCAATAATAGAATTACTGAAGCGCGCGTCTGTTAAAGAACACATAGACAACAAACCATTGTTACAAGCTGCACTTGACAAACGACATTTCAGCTATCCGGATATTTCTAGTACTCAAGCATTTCACTTCGATTATGTTATGCTTTCGAACTGTATAGTTTCTGCTTCTTGAATAATATTTTCTTAGAAACTCATATAGCAAATTAATTTTGAGTCTCTGGCATTCGAAGAACTGAAATAATATTTTTCAATTAAAGTACTCTGCGTTCATCAAACGTGACTTCAGACAATTCTTCACACGCATAGCATGTTACCTGGCAATGAATTTTGCAAAGTTTTCTGAATTAAATTTTACCTTTACTGAGGACGAAGTTTATAATGAAATTTTATTTTTATTCCTTCTAGTGTCTCTTTTGATTAATATTGACGGAACCATCGTATTCAACTTTTTCACTGCACATGAACGCGAATGAATACTTCACGCATTCATGAACAAATAGAAATCGAAATGTACGCAACACGACAATTATTCCAGAGGACTCTTGAATTACATCTATAAAACATCCTGTCTTTCCTGCATTGCGTACATTTCAATCCCATTCGGTGTTCACGTTCATTGATTTCAGCCTGTATGGAAAATATATAGAAATTATTTCCAACGTCAAGTACAGCGAAGGAACAAATTCAATAGCTGTGCGAGGCTTCTTTTACATCAAATGACATCCGCATTCTACTTTCAATTTTCTCGAAAACAAAGGTCCATGCAAAAGCAATATATCTTTACGCTTTGAATTTATCTTTATCTTCGTTTTCTGTTCGTATACACGTAATGCACTCTCTACTATAAAACATCTTCCACATCTTTAAAATCGTCACAGCTAAAGTGTACAATCACACGTCATTGAAATCTCCGCCGATCAGAGTCACTTTTGTCGACGTTGGTTACCCTCGAGTTTCACGAGACCGGGACCAAGGATCGACCAGAAACTTCTCCGCGGTTTGGGGCGCTTTCGCCGAGCCATGGATTTATCGGTAGCACGTCGTCTCCGGTCGGTAAATAGCGAAACCGAAAGACGGTCTGAGACGCAAGGTCGACCGCGGCACCTTAAAATATCGATCGTGGCACGCACGCAGCGAACCGCCGTCCATTGTGGCGGATTTAGGTTCTCATAAAGCTCCATTGTTTAGCTGAGCTCGCATTCCTAAATCTCCATTGTCGCGTCGCGTTGAGTACAATTGCGACGCGGTGAAAGCGCTAGGCCTCGTCTCTCGTTTAAGCCATTGCGGGATCGGCCGATGGACACCGCGAACCCGATGAAACAATGACAAATTCTCGCTCTTCGATCCACAAACAGGCCCGGGGGGTCGCCATTTAACCACCCTACATTTGATGAAACGGTCGGCTACGCATGTGTCGCCACCTCCTTGTCATTATTAACCCTCGTTTGATGCATATGGGTCCATTTTCAGCTCCACTAGATAGCTTAATATTTAGTTATTATATGTGTAGTGCCATTTCTTCAACACTTCGTGGTCACAGAGGATATATCACACCCCAGACTATCTTTTTTTCTTTGCGAATATTTCTGTAAATTCCTGTACTTTGATATTAAAATTTAAAAATTTCGGGAATTCTAACAAAAAATCATTATTTTTAACTAGAAATTTCATCATTTCAAAATTTAGATTTGTAGAAAAAGACTATTAGAGCATGATTTTGTAGGAGTACTAACTATGTACAATTATCGCTTAAAAGTTAAAAGATTCAAAATTGCGAAAATGGTAACTCAGAGATTGGAAAATGTATTATATCTACAGGCTCTGGGATGTGTATGAATGAAATTATGTTAAGGGGTTAGACCACCTCGTGGTTTTTTATACAGTTTTGCGCAGATGTTCTTAAATGTATTCTCTATTGTCCAAATTGTTTCGATCTTTTTAATTTTTACCTGACTTATGCTTAATTAAAGTCCATTTTCTTACACACGAAAATCAGCTATTTGCTTTAAAGTGTAGCTTTTTTGCTATTTTTCAACCAATTGGAAAAATTGACGGTCGGACGATAGAGAATACATTTAAGAACAGCTGTGCAAAATTGTATAAAAATCCATAGAGTTTTACTCAAATTACAGCATGCACCGTTTCGGAAAAAGTTTTTTCGAGAAAAACGCATTTAAAGCTTTCGGAATGTTTTGAAATTTAAAAAAATGTATTATTCAAATATGTATCTGTCTTCTTTGAAAATTTTTATCGATAAAAGTGTTTTTGTCACTTAAAAATAAATTCCCAAAGCATCGATATTTCTTGACATGGACCAAGGTGGTCCAACCCCGTAAGGGTTAAAATGAACCATGCACCTATATCTGTTAAGGCACAAAGGACAATTTTAAGTGTTTAAAGAGATTCTCTACCGAACTCTAGTGAGGACGAATCGAACAGTGCTTTGTTTAACTGGAAAATGAGATGGGAGCATTTTCAAAAATGGCTCCAACTTTTCGATGGTTAAAGGCGGGGGTCAAATGTTTTGTTTACTTAAAATTAATCATAGAGAACACGAGCACATGTCTATTAGAAATATTTAGCGAATTTATTCGTTCGGTATCTGAATTTCACTCTTTTTGGATTTCACGTTGCTTCGAAGAAACGATCCATAATTTTGAGTTTCTTTTTCACGGCCCCGTAAAACCCTGTTGGAACAAGAACAACCTGACATCGTTCTCGAAAGCGACACGTTTCCCTCGTTCACCGCAAATGATACTCTTACTGGATTTAACAAGTTTTATGATTTAGCCAGTTTTACGAGCCTGCGATCGGGATTTATCGTGGAAACTCTGCAAGTAATTAAGGTGTCCTCTCGTTTGAGTGAAGAGTCCGCGATCTTTGTTATGTACCGTTCGACAGACGGGCTAATTAATTCTGCTGCACATTGGCCTTCTACCGTTAAAATATGTTTTACTTTCCGCGCTTCGAATCGTTGAATACTCTAAATGACAGTTAAGTAGTTCCACACGACGAAGGAAACGCGGTGAAAGTTTATTCCAAAAGTCAACCGCATTCCGGAGATTAATCCCTGGTAAGTTGAAACTATCTTATGAACCATGGAAAATAAAGCCTCTACAGACGTAACATCTCGCTTTCAATATTTTGAACCTTCGAGTGTTCGAACTAATAATCAATAATAAATAGTTTCATAAGATGAAGAAAAAGCGGTGTGCAATTTTTTCGAATAGTCAAGCTCCTTTAAATTGATCAAGATTTTAATCCCCACAGAATTTTTACGCTCTGTATGAACCATCCGAAATAAATTCTCCTTGAGAGCAGAGTTAGAATTAAACGCTAACTGCAGCAGTCAAAGGACCTGCACGCAGAATTGCTGTCGAAAGTAAGTTGGAATTGATATCAAAATCCAACGGGTTCGTGTCGTTTCTAAAATTCAATTGGAAGTTCTCGTCGGTCATTAAAGTTTAATACCGGGGGATATTAAAATGAAATCGTCGAGTTAACGGTCTTAATAAACGAGGTAATTACGTTCGACGTAGTTCGATGGAGGGGCTTCGCAAAAATTCCGTAGACCATCGATCGTGCTCGATACCGTGATTCTTTTGAAGCGGTTACGTTGCGCTTTTACGACCTCGTTGGAGCAACGTGGAAAGAGCCAGCATGGTTGGGATGCGTGACGATTGAAAGAGAAGTGCCAGTGCTTCCTAGACGAGGAAGGAAGTCGACATTCTGCAATCAACGTTGAAGAAGGTGGAATGGATTTTATCCAACAGGATAAAATAATTTTTGGGTAGAATTGTACTATTAGTTTGACCTGCATCTTACTTCGATTCTACCCAAAAAGGTTTTGCGTCTATTTTGGTAATTTTTTGTCAATTATCGGACCAAGCCTTCCAATGGTTAAAAAATAGAATATCGACTATTCACGATGTAGAACCTCCGTTATTCAAACCTGCATCATCAAAGTGTTCTACTCTTCGAGGCTAGCATTGCAGAATCGTATGATCACAATTCCTGCTAGATCGATAACTGTATTAGCATGTCATAGTGTGTAACCACAACTCCTTCTAGAACATCCCCTCATTTATTTATTTTCCAGATTTTCCTTGTTTACATGAAGCAATGCTATCGAAGCAGAAGTAGTTGGTTGATTAAACTTTGTAATGAAATCACAAAGAATTAAAGTGAATTTAGTAATGACTTTGTTTAGAGATCTCGAAGTATTCTGAACATTAACGAAGAATTTATATTTTATATTGAATGTGTTAAAATCTTGGGCGAACCAGTAATGAAAAAAAAATATAGAATTCTTTTGATTTCTCATTCTTTTAAAATTATATTGTATTAGATTCACTTATTAAATCTCTGTTTGCATGTCAGTAACAGCGAGATCCATTTTAACGTGTCCAATAATTGAAACTGTATCGAGACTATATAGATTAATTATGATGCTATTTAATACTCTTTTTAAACACATAAACGCGCGTGATATGCCGCGATGTATTTATACGGAGTACTTCATGACAATGGATATTCGACTAGCGGATATAAAGTGGGTTAACAAGCTGGCACGATTCGATCCGTAACGTGTAGCAGTAGTGTTTGACAAGCAAAAACTAATGGCAATTCACCCAACGACAGACTAGATTGATAGAGTGACATAATATAATCATTGAATCAATGGAGTTAGCTGTATGATGTACATATGCATTACCGTTGAATATTTGAGCATGACATAATTTGATGTGCATTCTGTATTGATGCCAAGTTAGGAATTTGCAATAAAAAGGTGATTGTTCTAGTTGTGTCCATCTGTGCTATAGATACTATCTGCCTATCATTTTATTTTATTTTTTTTTACTTTTGTTGTATACCTTTTTTAATTGATTAAAAATTTTAGAGAGCTTATAATTGCTAAAGACAAATGTTTAAACATCAAATGAACCAAGTTTAATTTACTTCCCTCAGGGCAAATTTGAATGGTAGCATTTCTACAATTTCTTCCTTAATGAAGTTCAAATTACATAAGGCTGAAGCTACCCGATATTTTCTTTTATTCTTATTAGTGTGAAATTAATATGGGTGGTACCTACAGGTGATATAAATTATTTCATGTATTTGTAATATTCGGTACATTACTAGAAACAATTTTCTTTAACGTCGAATTATTAGTGAAATCTACACTTTTAGTACATAATCGTTAAACTGTTTCAAATTTACAAGCAAATATTTTATTACTAAATATTAAATTACTTATAGGAAATAAAAGTGCAAAGGTTAATGGATAAATTTAATTACATGGATAGGATTTACCACGTGCTTCTCACATCTCTTTTCTGTTTCTTGAATTTGATAAATTAATGAGAACAAATTGAAATGAGATGCAAAACGCATGAAATAAGATAAATTAATTTGAAGCCCAATGCAGATGAAAGTCCTTGTGACGAATGTAATGGAAAATGTAGGAAACTAATGCATAAGAACAGACATAATTAAAAAATGGAAATATTAACATTCCAGAGGAGAAGCATGAAAGGGCTCGCTTCTTTTCTATTGCCTTGCAGAATACGTCATTCGCTTGCTGTAGCATACAATTTCTTACTAACATGAAAAGAATTATTACCAAGTCGCTTTTACGAGAGTAATATTTTCAATTGAGGAAATTAATATCTTAAATGAGGAAGCTTTCAACGCCCCTTTTCTAATAGCTTCTCCCATCCTTATTTCCTTTTTACGAAACATTCGTGGAACACCCTGCCTTCTTTCTGTAGCAGAATTATTTCTCGTAAAAGTGCTCGTGCGATTCGAAGCGGGCAAATCAAAGTAAATGATCGAGTTAATCTTTAAGATGGCACCCACAAATACCCTTTTGATTTTAGACACAGCTGTTTGATATCACCGTACATGCTATATATCTTATTCTGCTTCCTGTTCTTCTATTTATTTCTAAATAATCCAGAGAATTGCAATATTTCGAGTGTTGCAAAGGCAGTGCACGAATGACCTACTTAGTGCTTTCTTTTATACTCTAGACGAGTGGAATAAATTCGTATATTTTAATGTAAATACGTATATGTAGAAATTATTACTACCGTAATTACTTGCAGAATAGCATTTCACGAAACTATCATTAACATACTCATAAGACGAATGGACAGAGACTTTAAAATTCCATACAAAATTAGATATTTAAGGACCTGTATACACGGAATGAGTTACAACTCTTTGATTATAATTCACCATCCGAATAGAAAGATTGCAAACGAGGTATCTGTAGCCCACGAAGGAGGGAGTATTGTTGACTAATTGCGTTACTGGCATTTAACAATGGTCTTCAAGCCCAACAAACAAAATCAAATGTTCTACATTTTATGCGAGAATTAAAATGATTACATTCCACCCCCAATCAGCACATTAAAACGCCACAAGACTTGGAAACAATAAACAATGCACTTTTCAGGAACGATTTTACTCGTTTTACTACGTTGCTCGTTATTCTTAACAAGCAGTTTTACAGTTAATAATCAGAAATGAATTAAAACCGTTTAGTACTCATGTCGGACTGTTCGACACAGTTTCAGAATCACAAAGAAAGCAGAATTTTCGGTTAACCGCGGGTTATGCTGTTCCATTGTAAGCGATTCTGAATCGCCGTGCACGTTGTTCATAATTGCCATACCCTGTTAAATTGCACTTTGTACAGCAGATCGCTTTTTAAAGAGCGCCCCTCGACTCTTACGGTCGCAGCGCGCAGACTGACAGAGGGGCGGTTTGGGGTGAGGAAGTTTCCCGCTTGTGCACACATGCTCGCAGCATTTTAATGGAAAACACGTATTACCGTGGTAAAGTAGCACTGTCAGACGTCTTTTACGAGCTCGTCCTCGCTACGAGTCATTCGGTCTGCACTTGTTTTCAGCGCAAGCCCATTCTCTGATTTCAGCGTGAGCACCTGGGCGGGGATACGGAGGGCATCGAAACGCGGTTGCAGGCAATTCACTGACTTTGCCTCTTTCATTTGACAACGTCGAGGCGAATACTTTCGCCCCGGGCCTCCTGAATGTTTGAGAACGAAGTAAGAAAAGTAGATGCAAGTAGATTTGGCGCAACCAAATTATTTAATATTGATAGGACTTGGTCACGAGGGAGTACTGGAAATAGAGATAAAATAGTGCTGTCGTGTGTACTGAGAGTAAGATTGCCAACCGTATTATAATATATGGTATTGTACTATATTTTTGTGTAGTGTACTATATAGTGGTAGAAAAAAATATATGTCGTACGTAAAAATACTATATTTCCGACACATCGATCAAATTCCACAATATTTACTTATTTTTCTATGGCAACATCAAAACTGTAATTAGCGAATTTAGATTTTAACAGAGAGAACTTTTTCTATAATAAATACGAAGTGGCGGGAAGAGAGAAACAGAGCCAGTCTGTTTCTCATAAAAATAAGCACCTCATATAAGTTAATTTCGACTTTCAGTGCAATCAAACCTTTAACTGAATTAATTAATAATGCAAAGTGTAAAAAGATACATTTAAATTTAATGTAGTTTTATTTTGCACCACTTTTCTCTGAAAGGTGCCATGTTTTTCACAATGTACTATATTTTTTATCACATTTGGCCGTAAAGTACTATATTTTTCTGGAAAAAAGCTGGCAACCCTAACGGAGAGGATGATAAAATTTATTTCTTTAGTCTTTATTAGACCAATTTTAATTACATAAGGTGGCGATAAGGCGAGGCCGGGAAATAGCTGTTATTATGCCTAAACCCTGTATAATATGCCAGAAGAAGGCATTAGATGAGTAAAATCTAAACTAAAACTAAACTGAAGCTATACTAAAACAAAACTAAAGCTAAAACAATCTAAGAATACTAGTGATAGTCGAAGCAACAAAACAATCAAAACAGTAAATAATAAGTAAGGTGTGCAGCGTAGGAATAATCAAAGTCTGTAACAAGCAGAGTGACACGCAAAGTAACAAGTAGAGCATTGTTAAAAGTGTCAAGGAATGTGGGTGATTAAGTGTACAGGGTTGTGCAGTTTTATATAATTAATTTGTGGAAGAATATTAGTTTGATGTTAAAATCTTTTTATGTGAGACGTTATCATCTATATTCTAAACATGTTATCACTTATATCTTTCAAAACCTGTTCCTACGATACATAAAATATAAGTTGAACAATTCTGATTAGTGTAGTACATATGCACTTCATTGTTTGCATTTAATTTGAAATTAACTCATTGCTTGCAGTAAATTTGAAATTAACAGAAATGTCAGCCACGTTACTGAAGTTTTAATGAAAGCACGGTATATGGGTTTGCTTAATTTGAAATGGAGAAAAGTCAGCCAGTGGTTAATAAAACACTTGTTGTCCTTAACAGCAATTTTCTTGGGGAGTGTACAGCTTCTATATAATATCTCATTTCCAGCACAAAGCAGCCATTTTCTGACTTTGTCGGAAATAGATATTCCCAAGCCTGGAAGCTCCGACGGGCTTTTATTTTCTTCTAAAGCACCGCCCTCCCGATATTTCTCAGAGACACCCCATGTTATCGGCAAGCAGGCTTTGCTTGTTCTTATCCACCTTGCGGAAATTACGAACTGGACTTAAACGTGGAAATGACGTGTCAAATGGTCGACACGTCGCTGGACCAAGATCGAATGACCTCGTAATACTGTTAAAAAAGAATGTATATTTTCAAAGATTATACGTTCAATGAGTATAAAGAAGAATACCTATAGAGAATATTCGCAATAGACTTGCAAAGGCAAGAGGAACTTGTTTCGGTTATGGAGTATGCACCAGGGTAAACTATGAAGAACAAACTGATTTTCCTATTTATGTATTCCTAAAAGCTCGCTCTAAGAGTGAGGAACTGCTTTCAGCCACTTATGTTTTCTGCGGAGAGAGAGTGAAATTGTCAGACTGCTATCTCATATATCGATAGGTTCGGTGAAACTTTCTTTGATAAACGAAATTAAATAGGGAAGATTATAATGGAGCAAAGAATAAAAATGGGATTATAAACTATTTCGTGTATGAATTCAAATATTAATGTGATACTGCTATCTTTATTATTTTTTAAATCAACTTTTCTCTCTACCAAGTGAATATGAGACTCCCAGAAGTTAAATTGATTATTTATCTTAGGTTCCTGTTAATAGTTCAATCTTAACACTAATTCACTTGATTTTTTCTTAACCCTACGTTGACTCTGGGTGTGAGCCATCCTTAATCTGATTTTGACGCTCTGTACCTTTTTCAATACGTAGAATATCCTGGATATTCGTAGAATATCTCTGTTTTTTCAATTACCGAAATAGCCTACCTTCCACATATATGCAAAATATATGTTAGTCTAAAGTCGACGTAAAAATTATTTTTTCTCTGAAAATATTATATCTGAAAAACTGTATATTTTTGGCTTCTAACATTGAAATTTGTAAGAGGTACAATTTTTTTGAGATTTCTTCGTCTTTTCTCGACATATGGAAATCTAAAATTTTTTTACATAAACTGTGATAAAATTTCAATCAAAACACTATTGGAATACATTCTAGAGACCTTGAAATTGGCCCATGATTTTTTCCATAACGATTGGATTCTTTAGATGAGAATAGCAGTCGTTCAAAAATTGCTTTGGGTGCGAGCCACCCAATATGACAAAGTTGATAAAAAAAATAGGTGTGTAAACGAAGGGTTAACTTATTAATACTCTACTTTTTATTTCACGTAATTGATCAGTTTGGCTGATCGAGTGACTCATATATCGAAGAACCACAGAAGTAGCGTCTCTTAACTGTTTCTTCCGATATATTCGTTTTCTTAAATAAACATTGTGTCTGCTAAGTAAACACATCAAAAATACCAATCGTGCACAAAAGTGTCTCGTGCGGAAAGTAATATTTCCGTTCGATCTAAACATAGTTTACTCAACGGCGAGTCAAATTTTCCGTCCGACAATAAGCTGCAACCTGCTTGTATGACCGTGCAGAGAGTCGGTTAGTTTACCGTTACCATGGAAAGAAATATTCGAATGCCCTGAGCAAAGAAGGAACTCCGTTCCTTCCTCGTATGTAGAAGATAAGTTTAAGCGTATCGGCGACGTATCTATCTCGAATTAAATCACGATACGCGATTGGAAAGTGCGCAGACGAATCGAAACGTCGTTTGCACGATATCTCGCGCGCCGGAAATGCCCAGGACGTCGGCTACACAAGCCAGAAGATTGGAGAGACGCGAGACACTAATGGTTTATTAAGCCTACCGGATGTCGAGCTTCTGATACGATCACAGGCTGTACTGACATAATTTCCCCGCACGAACTGTCACTGCACACGTTTGCAGAATAACAAATTCTTTAGATTCGAGCATATCTAAACCGAAGTATCCTCAATGACAGTTTCAAGTATGGATAAATTATTAAGGCGGAATGTGCTAATTTCAGAACGAACAAAACCTGCCCTTTTGGATATTTGGTATAAGTTTTGTCCAGATTCTAATAACAAATTTACTTTTCATGTTAAAATTAAAGAAACTAATAGGCATACATAGATGAAGTAACCAAACATGATGGAATTAAGGAAAGAAAAATAAAAGTAGCAGCTTCCACAATTGATTGCTCTTTACAAAACAGCTTGATCGAGAAAATTAAGTAGATACTTAATTTTCTTAATTAAAATGAAGGGATTAGAGCAAACCAATTTTTTATTTGCTCCGCTCCGGCATCAAAATACTTGCTCCAGCTCCGTTCCAGTTGTTTTTTTAAATACAAATTCTTTTAATACTTTCAAGCAGTGATCTTTCATTCGCAATAAACTCCAACGTTCTAGCTTTTCATTTTCATATAGAATGCTTAATTTTCGGACAAAGAAAATACTATGCCTCCTTAATACCGAGCTGCATGGCCCTACGATATAATATTATGGTGAAAAATTGTGAATTGACATTTATTAAAAACATCTCATTGCTCTGCTCTTATAAAATGAAAGAAAATTGAAATAATAATAAAAAATTCGGAGCAGTGGAGCAGTAAAAATTTTCCTGCAAATTACTGTAAATGCAGTAATTGACTGTAGCAACGTCTTTGAATAAAGTGATAAAACGTTTAGCAAATATATAAGACTATATAAAAAATGGCACCCTCTCTATCAGCTGAAGGTTCGACTGGCGCTAGGACATCAAACGCTTTTCGACTCGTAAGTCGGGAACAAGCATGCAGTGGTAGGCCGCGGGATGCTATATAAATTTTCAAACGTAATATTCTGAAAACATTCTTCACACTCGGAGGTCCTCGAGGGTATACGCCTGGCGTTAGGCCAATCAGAGTAGGACTCTTCGCGAAGTTTCGCACGCTACCCCGTGATTTCGTGCCAGCGATCCTAGCGGGCTCTTAGGAGGAACTTTTTGAATTGTGGCACGCTAATCAGTTCCCGTTTTTTGCGCACTGCGACGTGCTAAAGAATGCTTCACCCTTTCCCGCGAACACCGAAACCCTTCGATGTCGATTCCTTATCTCTGCGCTCCTCTTCAATCTCGATCTCGTTGTTTGCCAGTGGCAACCACGAGTCCAATTCGTGGGGAAAAATTCATCGTGTCCTGTCAATTTCCCTCGCTACCCTTCGACTGGACGAATCCTCGATAGAGCGTCGATGGTAAGAGCAGAATTTTCTACTCGCGGCTGCGGCGGGAAAAGAAACAATTACCATACACCGCGGTATCGAGCGCGTGTCTTCCTTCTTATCGCGGGTTATACGTCAGCAGGAACGCTGGAAGAATAGCGATTCTTATCGGATCGCACTTCAAAAATTGCTTCGTTCATCATCCAGCCCCGGGAAACTTTTCTATCGGTCTTTTATCGCTTCCATCGTCGTATTTTTCGCGATTTCGCGGATACTCAGCCCGAATGCGATATACGGATTATCGCGGGGGGAACGGCCGCTCGAACGCCCCCCCCCCCCCTCTTGCCGGAATTTCGCTATCGATTTTCATAGCGAATTACGGGGGAACGAATCTTGTTTGCTACTCTTTTGAACGGGAACAAAGCGCTCGCTAGGAGAATTAACAAAGGATGCGTCGGCAGCTCGCGGAGAACAAATCTGTATTCGACGGGGAAAGTTATCGGGTGTTATTAACGTTATTCTGCCGGTGCATCGGATATCCTGGTAGCCAGACCGTGCGATCGCGCGGAACATAGAAATGTCAGACGCGACGGGGCAGATTAGAAAAATGGCAAAAGTGATTATTTAAAACTCTTTCGAATCTCGCAGCTGATCTACGTGGGAACGAACTTTAATGCTGCCTAGTATCTGAAAAATGAGATTCTCCTGTGTGATAAACGAAGTTTATACTTTAAGAGGATTTTAGAATGCAGCCACTTATTATTTTATGGAAATATGAATTTACGTCGTGGTGAAATGAGGGGGAAGTGTTGTAATTTAATGTACTATACTTTCTGTTGCAAATTTAAGAGGTAACGATACTGCAGAGCCCGGAAAGACAGACTGATTTTGAGAATTTTTTTATGCGAGTATATGTAGCGAATGGACTACAACGATTTTACATTAAAATCTTTAAATGATTACTCTTTAAATGAAAGTATAGTTACACTGAATTTTTATTATTATTTTCTTATGAAATATTGATGTTCACAAATTGTAAATACACACTTGGCAACACTCTTATCTGTCACATGGAGTATTTTATTTCTACTCAAATACAAGAAACTTATTTTTCATACTGTAACTATAATAATTAATTTGATCATCCACTGTAAACACGAAAGAAACTACTTTCACAAGTAATTGCGTGGTCATTTTCCCAACACAACAAGGTAGCAAATTATACACCTTTCCAAAAAACGAATTCCCTTCAGAAAAACATACCAAAAAGCCAAGAAAGAAATTTCTAAACGCTTGGGGATAACGAATGGAGGCATCAGGCATGTGCTTTTTGTTAGGATCGATCACAGCCAGCCTTGAATCGTTTACGTAAAAGTATAGAAAAAAATAAACAAATATTGTTATGGTAACGGTGACAGAGTGAACAAAGCGATATCGGTAGGTCCGAGCGTAGCTAGTGAAAGGGCTGTTTTGATCTTTGACTCCGAGTCGCTTTGTGTGCATAGTTAGCAGGGTAGCTGTGATGCTTGGCGATCGGTGGCGCTTTGGGTTTCGTAGAACAACACGTTCTTTGACATTGTTATACCATCGGCCATGTAATACTTGCATACATATACATTTGTCGAGAATTTAATCTACAAGCTCCTAGGTATTCGTGTCCCTTTATTATTCTATCGCTCTTACTCAGCTCCCTTTCCTACCCTCGTTTTCGCTCGATAATCAGGGATTCTATAATGCTATGCGTTAAAGACGATATGTAAATTCAAGCATTTCAAGGTTTGATTTCTTTATTCTGTTATATTTAGAGAGTTCATACGAGCGTGTATCACATTTTGATTTTGAATTAAGTAGTTACAGAGCGTTATATGATTTTGGATCAGCATTTTGTATTAATTTATTAATGGTGAAGATCTGAAAATTGGAAGAGTGGGAACTTTGACTAATTGATTATTGGAGTGTGACTTCATTTATTTAGGATAATAGCAGTTTCGTATGATACTGAAGTTAGATTTAATTTTTTTAGTGAAATATCGGCGTGTAGATTGTTGGTAAGTAATTAAGGTTACAGTGGAGAAATTCAAGGGTTGGTTTGGTAATTAACAAACTTTCAATGAGGGTATGTATAATAACGTTATACAATACAGTTATGGTTTCAAAATTTTGTTGAGGAAGTGAAATTCTGTGTACCAAGACTCTGCGAGTTAACTAGGTGCGTTAATAAGAAATTTTTCTCTAAATATAATTGCGTATTAGAAGTGATAAATTTCTATCACAAAATAGAATTCACAACTTTTGGCAAGAGAATTGGTCTTAACCATTTAAAGAAACATTATCGTACTCAAATTCCATATGTCAGACTTGTATTATGAAATTATATTTTCTGTATTTACATGCTTCTACCCTCTTTTTGAATAAATTATCGCGAAAATGTTTAAAGCAAAACCATAAATCATAAAATTTTAATTTATTACAAGATAAATGACATTATTTTCAAACATAGAAAACCCTGATTCCCAATGTTCGCCATTCAGGACACTTCCTTACTTCGACCACGTAGTCTCAACTTGCAAAATACCAGATTTTTTACTCCTTGTTATATCGTGTAAAACACCGTCCGCAAGGTGCCTTGTCGAATTCAATACCCCTACATTACCCACTGTTCTTTCGTAAAAAAGTATTCTCTCAAATATTACATATCTACTATTAATAGAAATATAAACACAATGTTCAGATTTCTGTTACACAGCATTTTACGAAATTAAAACTTCATTCTAAAATCATTCCACCCTTTCCATCTTTATTAAACAAAGTCTTTCCCACGAAAACAAATAATATCTTTAAATAGTTATCTTTGCAAAAAATTCCTACAAATTGATACAAAAATAAGGGTTTCTCCCCTTAATTATCAAATATTGATTCAAAATACAACAACTACTGTAATATTCTTAGAAAACCACTGCATTATGAACTGATACAACAAGTGCCCTAGAGCCCAGCGAATTGAACCCAGCTTACAGAAAAACCTGTGAATAGACAATAAATGGTTGTGCTGGTACCCATGGAATGCAACACTGCGGAAGAGGACTGGGCTTCAGTTTATCCGTGCGTTGGGGATTAAATACCAGTGAATCCGAAGCAAATTAGGTTACATGCGAAATTTCGTTGTGTAACCCCGTAGCCAACGTCTCCCGGCGTTCTATGTACCAGTAACATGGCCGTCTCGTGGGACGTGTAATTTCACGCGTCCAATACCCTGTATCTTCTCAACGTCAATATCACCTCTAAATCCGACCGTCAAGGGTAGCCACGAATGCCCAACGGCAACCAGATACTGTCACAGCGTGGGCTGACCTGTCCATCTCGACCTTAGCACTCCGCACATAAGAAGCTATAAGCCAAGAGCACTTCCTTCGGCCAGGGTGCCGGTGTCAGGCATTAACTGGCACGATGCTGCACCTCTCTCGAACACAGCGATGAGATCCTCACGCTTTGTTGGAAATACATTTGGGAAATTAAGGGACGGGGTTAATATCGTGTCCCTGCACTCGCTCGGTATATGCGCATACATATGCCCCAGGCTTTTGTGCACATCGTTCACTTCCTGCCCCTCTCCCGCTCGTCGCTTGTTCTCCACATTGCCTTCCCTAGGCCGCCTAGCTCTGGAAATGTTACGCGACACGACGAATCGCACGGAAATGAATTATCTCTGTAATTGCTTATTTTCTACTGTAAGGAAATTAGAAATTAGTACGCGCATCCTGCTTGCTTCGAGAGAAATTAAAAACGGGGTGAAAGCGAGAAGAATTTTAGGAGTCTAGTGAAATAAATAACGAAGGAACCGTTAGGACATTTTGAGACTCAAGTCTGTTTGGCAAAAGTGGCGATAATTCCGCAAGTACGTTCCAACAGATCTTGCGGTTTAAGGAAAGCTGGACACCGAATACGAGGCAGAGAATTGCCTCGTCACCCGCGGAACAAAGAGTTCATGCCCCATTCATGGACATCTTACGCCGGCGCTGCCCCCTCCGCAGGGCGGCACAAAGGGTGCTGGTAAAAGTGTGCGCGTCGAGACCTCCTTGCCGCTAAATTAATTGCTTTTCTTCAATCGAAAGCGGAAGTATCGCGGCGGCCCTCTCTAAATGGCCACGACAAATGGAATATGGCGAGGGGTCTACCGCTAATTAATTAGAAACCGTCCGAACGGCGGGTGATGAATAGATCGCGTAACGGGATCATTAAAGCCTCGGTAAATTCCGACCAAAGCTTCGGCGGTGTGTAATTAGCGCGTTCGCGGGACAAATAATTTCACCGCGACGATTCTGGATTATAATTTGATGGCCCCTCGCGTGCCCGCCCTGTTTAAGGACTTAAGTTGGCCGTCGTGATAAGCTCAGGGCTAATGAATGTTTCCTGGAATGCAGCGCGTTAACAGCCGCGGATAACCACCTAAGGCTGCTGCTGTGTGCTCCGTTAACGAACCGGCAAATTGTTTTTGCGAATATCACTCGGCCTCGTAAGCTTCCCCGGCTCTATTATAATCCGTGCTAATTTCGGTATTGTGCTTGCTCCGACACAGGATCGGAAATGCTCCCTAAGCACGTGAACTCCTCTAATCTGTGTACAGTCGGACCCGCGAACACCTGTTCCGTTTCACTGCCTGGGACTAATTAGTCAATTAGCCATTCTACGAGTACCGGAAACCAGAAGGTAGACATATCTGATCCCTGTACATGGAACGGAGTTTCCTTCAAGTTTGAACGACCAAACTCGACATCGATCCACCCAAAGTCAGGCTTTTCTATCAACCATTCCGGCTGCAGTGGCATGCCACGTACGAGCTGGCTTCTTGTTAGCATGTGAACTTGGTAACAGTTGTACTCCACGCGTTGCACAGTGCTCGGTCTATTGATGGTCCAGCGGAACAAAAGTCCAAAAACGATGACCATCCAAAATGAATGAATCTTGGTCGTGCCATAAGCTACTGAATCAGAGATATTGAAATGATATGGTACGCAACTTTATACGTATTTCATAAAAGTAACGATCGGCGAAACGTACGCTAGTCGGCCGCTCAGTAACCGTTTGTTAGAATGCGCCAGTATCAGCTATATATTAAAAGTGCTGAATTGTATCGCGATTTAAATTGTTAGTAATTGGAATAATGGATTGCAGAGGTACAAGGAAGTAGTAAATCAAGCTTCTGCCATGAGTATTTTAATTTCCAACGAACAGAAGTAAAATATAATCATAAGAATTATGGAATTTTTCTACTCTAGATATCCAGGAACCTCATGGAACCTGAAATTTTTATGCTGTTTCGTTCTATTTGCTTTATAGAGTACATATTCAAAAGTTACAGCTGTAAACATTTGTAACTATACATAATTTTTACACATAAGTAAAATAATTCTGTCTTTAAGAATGGTGATGTTAGGAGCTAAAAGGTGTGAGTCATTCTAAATAACGTGGTTGTAAACAATTTTCTTTACAAAACACAGTTCATATTCACTTTCTACATTCTAAGAAATCCCAAAATACCAATTTTGGCGTTAAAAAGCCCTTGGAGGCTATGGCGAAAGTTTTAAGGGTGCTAAAACAGTGTGGATGGTGTTTTTCAAAAAAATAATAAATATTTCTACCTAACTGATGATTTATGTACGACCTGCCACTTTTATCCCGCTAGATTGTTATTGGACAGACCACTGTGTTTTGTGATTTGCCTTGTGACATGTATGGACGAAACGACGTGGTGTCCAGTGTAATGGTTTTCCGAAACACGAATGTTTAAATGGTTTATTATTTAAAAGTTTCATTCGCCTAGTCAGTAAGCCACTAAATCCCACATAATGCCAGTGTTCAGTTCATCTGAATACTCTAGTTTAAAACACTTTGTAATTAGTCCAGACACTGCGTTATCGTAGTCCTGAACTTTTCCAATCTTCCTTCGTTCTCGTAAGAAAGTGCTCCTAACCCTATCTTGTTTTCCACCCCATCCCACCTCAAATATCCCTCGAAAAACCGAGGTGCTAGCTAGTCCAAAATGGCCCCAAGCGTGGAGACAGATTTAATATTGTCGATCAATAAAAAAATCACTGACATTTTTCTCTTCATTTATGTTTCAGTTGCGTAGGGAGTGACTTTATGAAAGTGTTTCTACATTTGGAGACCACTGGTGTTTCCGAGTACACCCCTTGGTCAGGCATCCTTTGCGGGGAGCTGCGGGATATCCCCCAAATTTTCTACAGTTCGAGGTCCACGCTTATTTTGGAGCTGCACACCCAGGGACCTCCGTCTAATGCGACTGGATTCTTTGGAAATTTTCGATTCATCGACAGACGTGAGTTATCAATGGAATTTCTGTATACACGAAAGTTTTCGATAGTGAATTAAGTAGTTTAGATGGTCGATTGAAATAATTGGATAAGTAAAAGAAGTACTGAATATTTTCATATTCAGCACCTTGGAGGTTTCAATGAATGCTTGCTTCCCATGAGTAGATCTAAAAATTTAGAATACCCTGTTGTAGATACTAATACTTTAGTCACGTTAATAAAGGAACAGTTTTTATTCAGGCAAATAAAGTGAGGTGTAGGTGTATCAAGCAGTAAGGAGATTTCGAGAGTTTAGTTAAGCGGCAACATACACCTATACATAAAAGACTAGAAAAATCAGGGTGAACTTTCACAATTTTTTGTCATTTAAAAATCTTTATATGCATCGTAAAATATATACTGTAATGTAACAATTGTGTAAATTTAATTCGAAAACTAAGAAATTCTCAACATTGTATTATAAAAAACGGTAACTTATATTTCTCGAAAAGTAGTGGACCGATTCAGTTAAAATTTGGAACCGAGGATTTTGATAGAAATTAAATAAATTTTTTTAAATGTCAGTTCATTTTGTATCAAATGAAAAAGGATAATTTCACTGCAAAATTCGGCACCTGTATTCAAATAACCTCTATTTTGCGAAAAATTGATATTTTTTAAATCGGCTATGACAAAACTGTTCTAAAAACACTGCCTAACGGAAATTGTTATTACATATTCAATCTTCCCAGTTCTCGAATTAAATTTGCACAAATGTTACATTGAAATATGTATTTTAAGAAGCATATAAAGATTTTTAAATTAAAGAATATTTTCAATGAAAAAAAATTGTCAAAGTTCATCCTGGCTTTCCCAGTGCAAGATATATGTTGCCCCTTTAAAGTGTTTATATTAAACCCATTAATCAAACTTTCGTGCAACTTCTACCTAACGTATGTACTCGTGTACTGGTAGTTCGTGTTTACATCTCATTACAAGGTGAACCCGTGGATATCCACCACGATACATTCGCACGGGATCCATTTTGCGGAAACAAGCAAAAGCCTCTTCTCAACGCGCAGACCACACACTTTGAAGATCTGCTTCATTCGCAGTCCTTTGACAAACACAGTAACAGTCTTTGCGCTGCAAAAGAATCCATTTGACAGGAATAACACACGAGTGGAAATGAAATTCAACGACACGAGAACACCGCGTGCAAAGGGGTTCTCTAACAGCACACGGTACATGACGAAGTCGAGAAGCGAGTAACGAAGAATGAAATTCTTCCCGGTCGTATTTTAGCATATTCCGAGGAAGGCGCTAGTAATCTGCGACCGTGGGAATTAAATAAAGGCCATCGTTGCTGTCAATCGCGAGAAGTGGCGTTGCCATTGAGCCGGAAGCATCTGGCAACGCCGAATCCAAGGAATGAGCTGGATTAAGACTGACGGCTTTTTGACAAACGCCGTTTCGCAGTTTCATCGTGAGCTGAAACGCTCTTCGAGGTCGACGGGGTGTACTCGACTGGCGTGCTCGCGGAAGAACTGCAGGCTTTGTTTTACGAAAGCCGAATGGAAGGGCCTGCTCTTCTAACGCGAGCCCAGCTAAATTGGAAAATATTTTTTAAATTGCCCGGAGATCATTGAAAGAGTTCTTGGGGATCTGTTCATTTGGAAATAACGGTAATTAATACGCAGACGCGAGCCCCAACTCGATGATTTTATGAAAACGAGCCTTTGTTTTGATTCATCGAATTCCAGTGAATTATTGCAATTGAATTTCTCGGAAAGTATTTATTTATTTACGAAAGGCAGGTATATATCGCAATGGAGGGCTCCTTCCTGATTTCTTGCTCTTACCCTAGTGGGTAATGCGAAACTATGCAACAGGCCGCAGCTAAAGAGTTAACGAAGGGATTTAATCTTGGGCGGAGCCGAATTGAACAGATAAAAATATTTTTAATGCAATTTCAATAATATTCATTAGATGGTAAAATCTAGTTTTCTTTTCTTCCTACAAAGCCCCTTCTTTGGGAGGGGGGGAGGGCAGAGCCCTTTGCCTCCCCCTTCTGTGTTCTCCACTGCAGTGGATTAAGGAAAATTTAATTTAATTTACCAACCGGAAGAATAGTATAGTCTATATACAGTACTGTGTAAACATCTTAGAACCAAAAGAGCACACTTCCCTATTTTCGAAATGAATTTACGGATACTTGGTATTATTTTGATTTTGCCAGTACATCTTAAGAAGTACTGAATCCAGAAATTAGAAGTTACCATAAAGAAATATTAATAAATTTAAAATATTCAGTATGAAATACGCTAGATATCCTAAACCCAGTTTCAAACACTGTGAATGTTAGCTGAGATTTTTGCAAAAAGTGTCTTACGTATGACACACATATGTACACTCGAGCCTGCAGTAGAATGAAATACAATATTCTACTTTTTGCCGTTTCATTTTTGAAAGGAGAAACTTTTATTATTTCCGCAAAAATTCAGTCTCGCCCATCATTCTCCACCGTTATCATTTTTATTGTCATTCTGAAAGGTATTGGAGACGCGCACATTTCCAAAGATTTTTATGGAACGATACTTGATGTCGCGCGGCAAACTTGCTGCGTTCATTAAAGCTAAACGTTATGTGACAAAAATGTTTCGCGTATTTTGTAAATTCGGTGGTAATCGTTGTCTCGCAGGGCAACAGTATTGTCGATTAGATCCACGAAGTCAGAGGGCAATCCATTGACTCTCACGTCGCGAAACTGCGGCAAATTATCCGTTAAAGTCGCTTGGTCGTTACCATTTGTTTGGGAACGTGTGAATAGAAGCGTTCACCCGTATCGCTGTTCTCTATAAACGAGTATTAGTTCCCTCGACGGAAATCCTCCGGCGACATAGTGTCTACACGCGTTACAACGAACGGTGTCGCAATTCTTGCTTGCATTTAACGAGGGAGAATCCTTAATCCACAGATTTAAGAAATTATGGTACCGTGCAAAATATCCGAAGGTTTTAAATAATTCATTGTTTCTTCCTTAACTTTTACACATACGATTTAGTAAAATCAGTTTCTGAAAAGTGCCATTGATTTTATATTTCATCGTAACTTATTGCTTTCTACTGATAGGGTAATGCAAAAATGTTTCTTCCAAAGAATATTCTTTTTTTTTACGTAAATATTTTGAAGCCCCCCCGCCCCCTGTCTTAGCAGTAATGCTAAAGATCAACTTTTGAGACTGTTTTGGAAAATATGATTCTGAAAAGTGATTTTACTGTAGACTCTTTTTGTAATTTCTGACATTTGGAAACTGTGGAATGAACATGAAATGTAAAATTTGGGAAGTATGTAAATTAGATTATTATGTTGCAAAGTGATCTATATGTACTCAATGTTCCAAATGTTTCTAGATTTTTTAATCAGATATACAGTTTTTTTTTGTGGTTACACCATTTTGTTAGTTGATCATATACAAAACAGCAGTTTACACTAAAAAACTTCTTGTGTGTATGTTTATTTTTATAATTAATTGTATTAATTATAATTATTTTTATAATTGCAATATGTTTATTTTTATAATTATTGCAATTTCATAGTATTATCAATTGTTACTCTTTTTATACAGGTAATCAATTTGGAAGTTTTGGGTGGTTTTAAATGGATTCAGTTTGCAGTAAACTAACACTAACAACTTATATAACGTCCTCCTAGTTTTATGTTCATTTACCTTCGTGCAGCAACGTTCGTTCGGGTAATTGGAACATAACCATCGCACGAAATGCCTTAACTTTTAATAATGAAGCCAATATCTCGTCGTTTGAAGCTGAAGCGAGAGTCAACAAGAGAAACATGGTGTCGTAAAACGACGAACCTTTTCAGATAGATTTCCGCCACAGTTACAGTCACATTTTTTCAATAAATTAACACTGTGTATCTAATAGGTCCTCTGATTTGGTTTCGATTCTATACTTCGACCCCTTCTTTCTTTCTTCCCTCTGCCTTCATAGCCACACAACTTTATCTTTGCTAAATACACTCTTTAACAATTTGTCTGTCAGTTTTTATGACACACGATTACGATATTTTTACTACAAATTAAATTTGTCCATAATAAAAATTTCTATTAAAAATCAGTGAAGCCTCAACGCGATGTAATCCACTATCGATACCTCATTCATAAATATTTCTGGACAATCTGCCTAATTTCTCTCAAAATTTCTCTCGAAATAACTCTCAACTAACACTAAAGTAATTTTCAAAATACATTCTTCCACGTCAAAATGCTTTCTTCCATGTCAAAATTTGTTCTTCCACACGCTCTGCTTAACATTCAACGACAAACGTAAAACATATAGCTGTATCTAGGCTTGTAATCAACCCCTGTGCCATGATCTCGACGATCAAATACTTATAAAAACATTTAAAACACTTTTCATACTTATGGAAGTTAATTTTGCAATTTCTTAGGACATACCTTGCAAGAAACATACATCGCGTTAAGTGCGACAATTCGATGGGTTTTCGCAAATTACGATCGCAGATTTGTAAACGTGATCACGGAGATAGACTGCAGAGACGGGCAAACATTTATTTCAAATAAAAATTTGTGTACGAAATTTTTTGCCCATCTCTGATAGACGACAAATATGTATTGTGTAAGCTTGGCGAAACCGTGGTTCGTTAGTAAACGTTTCACGAATATGACCAGCCGACATGTGTTTTAAACATGCTGGCCTGAGAATTCTTTATTTCACGCACGTGTACTGGTCCGGGTTGCGTGTGCTACATATAACGGTGACATAATTCTTTGCCAGTCACAGGAGACCTTTCCCTTCGTAGCCCAAAATATACCATTTTCTCGCATGCTCGTCGACGGTTTCCCTTTTTTCGCATGCAACAGGAAAAAGTCCGATGCGACGTTTCTCAGAAGCACGTGCAATTTGTATAAGGAGGCACATCTGCAGCCGACTGACCAATCTCTTGTGCTTTTCGATACGATGCAGTAGAAACACCAACTGCAGGAAATATATACAACCACTAATGTATCTAGTACCCTGTATTTTTTTTTTAATATTATTGTTAGGGTTTATCCGCTGTGTTATAAATTTTGGGCACTTTTTTCTTATAATATTTTTGTCAGATGTTAGTTTTATAGAAGGTGCCCTCCAAAATGGGTTACTTGAAAACAGATTTGGGCATTATCAGAATAAATTTTAATTCGAATAATTTCGAATAAGAATTGCGAATAAAACGAAGTTATTCGAGAATAAAGGATCAATTTTTCGATTATTGGAAGATTATTCGAATTTAGAATATTCTTATTTAATAATTGTTATCATATTTCATTTTCAGAATAAAAATTTATTCGAATAATACCTAACTCTAGTGGAAATAAAACATACACTATTGATTTTAGAAAGTAATAGTGAACGGAGGATATTTCATGTTTTTGCAAAGAATCTGAGTGAATAAAAATGATATTACTTTTAACGTGAGCTGAAAATTAATTAGTTGTATTGCAAGTGTCTTAAAGGGGCTGCTTGTTCAAACACGTTTCTTCGATATGCATAGTGTCGACTGAGCACGTTCTACTCTGACCATAGCGAGTGTCCTACGCCGCCAGAATTGTTGACCCCTTCGTTCTTAGTAACCAGTGTGTTTTCGCTTGGTCAAAGTGCCGACCCCTTTCATCCCTCAGCGCGGCGTCCACTTGAAACAGATTTCGGCGCAAGGTTAATCCGCGGTGGCGAAAATCCGTCTAGGACCCGGCCACCCATAATGGAAGCTGATAACTGAAGAGATTAGTTAGACAGAGATTAGACGACAGATAGCAAAATCGGTGTTCGGCAGCTGGCTTACCGTAAACCGTGTTATCAAAGCAGCCTAACATATAATGTTTCGCGCCAAGGATCTTGTTGATCCCCGGCTAACTCGATCGATATTCAATTTCGGCTGGATCACCGGCCACGCCGAGACTTTATCACTGTGATATGCTGCGATCGCACCCTATACGCTCGGTCTGGCTGATATGGACGGGGAGAAATCTTAGGTCGTAGGATAGATGATGTGAAAAGACCGTTTCTCAGGTTTCTATTGATAAAAACAGGTGTAACAGGTTAGTAACATGTTGACAGCCGTGGGGGTCTTCCGAACATAAATTTTTCCCTAAATTTACAAACTTGTGAGTAACATCACTGTCATTAGGGATGACGTAGAATATTAAGTGCATCATTTGAATGTGAAATATTCTTATCTGTAACGACTTCAGTGAACTTTCCTGGAGAATTTCCTGAAGAAAAATGTTAAGTAAAATAAAGATTTATAATTTATATTTTGTACGGATTTTAGTTATTTTAAATTTTTATTTGGTATCGCATGGAGCATATTTTATTTTGTTATATTTTCATATGTATAAATATTTTTTGACTGTTTAAATTTAATTTGTTTTTTGTAAAAATTTGAAAACCGGTTTCTCCAAAAGTCGGTTTTTGTATAAACCCTAGACGATACCTACACGTTTGGATGAATAAACCTATGTGAATGGAAAACGAGGAAAGGACGCGTCGCAGTCAACTATCACTTCTTTTATTTTCTCTTACCTTACCTCCCTTAAGAATCGCACCCCTTTCAAAGGCACTGTGTACATATATTTTATCAGCGTGATTTGCAGTCGAACACCGAACAAAGACCCTGACGAAGCTGGAAGAAAAATGCGCGTACCGGATCGGTCCTGAAGCGAGGAGAACGTCACGAATCCATTCCGCTCGATCCATCATCCGCGGATCCGTCACTGACGAATGTGCGGCACGGCAATGCCGCGAGAAAAAGGAGAAGGAGAAAAGTCGCGGGCAGAATCGGTGAAAAATGTGCTCCCTCTTTTAACGAGCCGTCAATAGGCGGACTTGAGCGTGAATCTCCAACCCCCACGGTGGATCCACTTCGCGGTGTCTGACGGCGCGTTAGAAAATTCGGCGTGCACCGTAGATTATTCACGTCCATTAAATGGTAAATAGCGGGCTGGCCGTCTGCCGTGTCGCGGCACACGCTGATTAACCGTGTATAATTAAAATGTAATTTCTCGCCCAGTAACCGGGCAGTTTTAATCAAACGAGGGCTGAACCGAAGAACAGGACGGAGGGTGTTGCGGTATCATACGCGAGGGGGATGATTATCGCGGTGACCGTTAAACCGCGAATCTCTACGGTCACTTTCTGTTATTCTGTCTCGTGGAATTCATGGATATTGTGGGTAATCCTTTGTACAACTGTCACAGGCTTAATTCAACGGTTTTGTCCGCAAGTGTAGCTACAAGAAGGGGTAGAAAATTTATTTGAATTTTTTGGTAGACCGTAAAGTAGAATTATACATTTATGCAAAAATAATGTGTAATCAGTGGTGTTCAATTTTTCGCTTCGAAATTGTTTAATGACATTCGGTTATTGCTGATGTTTAGTGATGGGATGAAGTATGTTGGAAGTAGCTTCGAATCTGACTGGATAGTTTCGAATAGTTCACGAGTACTTAAAAAAAGAAGAACAATAATTGTAAGTAGACTCGAACCTCGACCAGATAGGTTCGAACTCTCTAGAAGTGCCTACTTTGAGAAACGAAAACGGTACTTTCCGGCACTTTAAATATTCCAAGTGCAAAACTAATAATTCTGACTTATACACTCGTTTGCCCGTCCACCAGAGAACTATTCCATTACATTTTCCGAAATTTCGACTGACTTTCAATTATCCACGCAATGTTTTACACCAGAAAACAACAAAATGATGTAAGTCAGTGTAATCTGATTATAAAAAATCAACAATTACCACGTGTATCTTATATGAGGCTCTGAAACGCGACTATTATTCACTCCCTTAAATTTTCTGGCTCAGGCCGCCCTTATTCCCAAGACTTTACGTCGACCACCGCTCTCAGAAAATTTCAGAAGGTTAGTCGATAACCGTCGTCATGATAACGCATCCCCGTCGGTGGAAATAGATGAGACGGTAGTTACATCGGTGCGGGTAATTCATTTGCCACGCTCGCAAGCTCACGGCCTCAATCTCCTCGAAATTCGGCAATTAACGGGAAAATTGCGAAGGCGGTTCTTTGGCGGACGCTCCGTCAAAAGTATCGCTCGCAGCCTCTTCGTTAACGAGAATCCCGTCGTCCTCGATAATCGCTGGAAATTTGATAAATTCGACGGGAACCTCGCTGGGGAACGATTCTACGGCGAGCAAGTCGTAAAACGATCAAATCGGGGCGAACAGATTCTTAGAACCATCTCGTGGAATCACCATCCCACACAGCACCATAACATTGCAGCAACGTCTCTGCAATATTGCGGTGCAAGATTGCAATGTTGCAGCATAACATTGCAGAGTCGTTGCAGGTTCAGTCCTATGTCCGCCTTCGCAATATTGCGGGTGTGTATTGTTACAATGTTGCAGCAGCATTACAAACATGTACTCCTGCAACGTTCCGGCAATGATTCTGCAACGAAACAGCAAAATTGTGGCAATGATCATGCAACTCTTCAGAAATATTGCGGTGCGAGATTGCAATGTTGCACCGTGTCATTGTAGGGAAGTTGCAGAGGTTCACTCCTATGTCCGCCTTAGCAATATTGCAGGAGTACATTCCCGCAACGTTTCGGAAATTTTACAGCGATGGTCCCCACCGCAACGAAACGGGTAGTGAGGGACGCTCGACATGAATGTGTGCAGAATCGTAGTAGTATAACGCCCGTGTGTCATTTTCTCATAGAAAATATTTTTACCTCAGGGGGATTCGAACCGAGGACCTGTAGAATCGTAGACGAACAATTTACCGCCACAGCTACAACCGCTGATTGATAAGATTGCTTATGTATTTGAACTTATACTCCAACCGTGCAAAACTTTAAACTCAAATTATTCAAAAACGAAGGCTCATTTGACAAACCTATTAGGGATTTTTAACACTGCAGGTGCGGACTTTAACCCGGTGTCATTTTAGGTTAGGTTGGAAAGTAGTCTTTAGACTAAACCTTTGCATTTTTCTTTACATCTCTCTTTTCTCTTGCTTGATTATATAAACGTGTTTGTGCAATAAAGACGTTTAATAATAATAATAATAATAATAATAACTTCACGCATTAAAATATATAGTATCTACTCTATCTAAACAAATTAAATTCATTTTCAAATTTCTTCTGTAATGTAAATTCATGTACAAACAACTCTCACAATAACACTTTGTTCATATCTTCAACGGCCAACGAGAAATTCTAGCATATCCAGTTAAAGGAAACATGCTGTAGAATCTACTCGACGGCATATTTCAAATTTCGTCAAAGTCATAGTTGCTTTAGAATATTGCTGTACTGTTTCTACAATATTTCCACTACAGTATTGCACGGCAATATGTAGGCAATTTTGCTGGGTCGTTGCCACTGAAACATTGCATATCGATGTGCGCGCAATATTGCCGAAATATTGTAGGATCGTTGCCACTGGGACATTGAACGTCGATAAGCGCGCAATATTGCAGAAATATTGTAGGATCGTTGCCACTGGAACATTGCACGTCGATGTGCGCGCAGTATTGCAGAAATATTGTAGGATCGTTGCCAATGGAATATTGCACGGCAACGTTCTTGCAATATTGTAGGATCGTTGCCAATGGAACATTGCACGGCAACGTTCTTGCAATATTGCTGCAATATTGTAGGGTCATTGCCACTCCAATAATGCACGGCAATATTGCAGGAACGTTCCTACAATATTGCAATGCAACCTGCAACAACACAATATTGCAGCAACGTTCCTGCAATACAGCTGCAACGAAGTGTGCTGTATGGGATAGGGATTCTAGGGTAATAAATACGTGCACGCAACAATCGTAGCTCTGCTGCTGGTCTTGAGCCTCAAGTCACGGAAGAGTTTAATTGATAAATGCTTATCGGGTGCATTAAAAAAAAATTAAACATAACTACGTTCGTTTTTTACTTCAAGATATAAATTCGAATGAAACCTTACTCGTTAATCCACTAACTAAGGGCTACAGTCATCACTAATGACGCACCCCCAAAGAAGAAGGAGATTAATGTAACCACGACTGAAGTAATTTAAGAGCTTTGTAACGGGACAAGAAAGCTGGATTTCATTTTATAAAATTATAAATAAATTTTTATCCAATCTACTCGACTGCCCCCAAGATCCTGAGTGCGCAACTGGCCATCACCTTCCCCCTAAATAACCTTTGTATATACAGGATACTTCAGAAGAAGAGCTATGAATTTTTAGACCTCATCCTAGTTGCTTATGCATGCCCATTTTGTCCAATGCCCTAGTCAATGGACACAGGACTCATGGGATTGAGGTACTATCAGTACGTTCACAAGTCAGTCATCGTGTCAGAATTTTAATATGCACGGGGTTCGCGCTCAAATGAAACGAGTTCTGGAAGACCGTTTGGAACAAGGCGAGAGTTGTTGCATCCAATAGAGATGTTGCCACTTCGCTGGATACATCTAGGTATCCGGCGATTGTTGCTCGGTCTATACGTAGGTACCGTAAACTGGGAGAACATTGACATGATTTTGGAACACTTTGCTAAATAATATAAAAATTTTACATTTTTACATTTGCTTTTTTAGTAGCCTATCATAACATTGCATCTTTTGTCAATGTTTTACAAGTGTCAAAATGCATAAAATTTTTATCCTTTTCCTTTTTTAACCCTCATTCGTTCCTCGTGTCAATTTGACACTGTTTTCCCGTAATAAATTATACTGTTCTATTATTTGTGATTCTTGTAAACAAGCAGTATATCCTGCACATCGTTTTATTTCATGCGAAAGTTGTGAAAAATTTCAGATGTAAACGTTAACTCGTTAATTTGAATAAAAAAATATCGAGAAATAACTGTTTACCTTGTCGTTTCATCCATCTTATACCGCTCTATTAATTTGATACCGAGGGACAGATTCAGTTCGTGAAATGAGGAACGGGGGTTAATACATGTTAATTAGTTGCCAATGTTCCCCCAGTTTACGGTACCTTTAGAAATCGACCAATGCAGGCGGAGAGTCAAAAACTAGAGAACCAGCGGCAGGCAGGTAGAATTAGAAGCATAGTTAACGGGGAACAAAAGCTCGATCCAAATGCCGTAGTTTAAATTTCGTTCCACACAATTCAGCAGCGAAGCGCGTTATGTTATTCAAATATCATAAGTCTACAACATCTCTAGCCCAGCATTCTAACACGTATACGCGGTTCTAATTTCTGACAAAGCCTCCCGCCGTTCGACGGCTCTGGTCGTCGATGATTACGCTCTGACGAGTCGTAAAGCGGCGGTGCTCCTTGCAAATTCTCGCGCCGAAGAGTATAACAACGTGCCTGGGCGGGGTATCCTCGCCGAAACTCGGCGAATTACGTTTAAAATTCTAACGAGCCCCGCCGAGCTTATCGCTTCTGATAAAGCGGCCGGCTTTACGATGCTCAAGATAAAGAGGAAATATGGTGGCAGTACGGAAAGTCCCTGGGCTATTTGCGCCGGTATTGATTAAAGTGGGTAATTCAGTCTCCTGGACTATTTTCAACTTTCCCTACAGGCGGCATCGTGCTAATTACTCGGAGAGCACCGACCCGAGATATCGACTGAGATTCGATTCCTCCCTTATCAGAGTCCATTTGATGTCTTCCGGCAATTAGGAGTTGGCGGGTCGCGACGCCCGCTCGCGGCTCTAGAAAAATTCTAATCAACCTGACTAGACGTCATTGGCGTTAATGGAACGGTATTGTCCGAAATTACCTGGGTGGACGTCGCCAGTCGATGTAAGGGACGCGAGGGGACGGAACGAGATCGTCGGATTCGTATATGGTTTATTGCGAATGGTCACGATGCGGTGGAAAGTGAAGTAAAATGCGGATGACATGGGTATGCAGAGCGGTAGCGGAGTCTCCCGTGCGCACGCTCAAAGATTCGAGGCTTTTCTGGTGAGCTACTGCCGAAGCATTGTTGTTGGCTAATGAATAAATTCTTTCCCTCAAGTAATTCCCATCTACATTTTTATTCTGTATTTACAAAAGAAACCACTGTTCTTCAGTATTGTATTATTTATGTACCTTCGGCATAGGGGATGCAATCGTTAATGGAAGCATTCTCTTTATTTGTAGAAGCTCCTGGTATAGTACTGTCTCTATAATGTGCTTCAGAGATTCTTGATATGGGTAGGTTGCTCGATCCTTCCACGAGAACGCTATAGTTTCGTCGCCTAGGCATACGCTGCGGATTTTATCATTCTGACAGTTCTATTATCGCAACAAGAAATGTGGTCACAGCAAGATTCTCCTTGGCGTAATAAAATATGAGTAATATAATTTTTAAAGGAACCACCTGAGAGGAGAAATTTCCCTAACCAGCTAGTAATCACATAGCCATGTCAAGTTGAATTTTTATGTTCGGCGGAGTATTTGAAAATTTAAGTTCTGCTGCTTCGATGAAGATTCGTGCACAGTACACAATATTCTTATTAAACTTCGTCAGTTTAAGTAAGTATACAAATTCCTGATAATGCTTATCACTTTATAAAGTGACTATCATTCGATTTTACTTCGAATAACATAATAACTATTCACATAGGAAAATGTAGTTTAAATCCTTTATCGTTGAACATAAAGGTACTTAAAAAATGAGTAAAATACTCCTTCAAATTGATAGACAATCATTGCTTGACTAGAAAAGAGAGGAATGTTTTATCAAAGATTATTATTTTTTTAATCATAATTTCGCGAGTGCATAAAATATGAAAAATAAGGATCCAGTCTCCACTCCTTCCAGGCATATCTGGACGGATACAAAACAGCTGTAGAAAGTAGTTTTCGACGCCACACAGGAGTTGTAATAATTTCTTTCATAATCCCATTGGAGCGGAAACTGCTCGGCGTCGTTTTATGCAACCTTTTCCGTTTGTTACGTATTCTATGGCACCTCGGAGACATCTGATACAGAAAGTACTTAAACTCGTAAACTTTTTCACGAGTTAACGTAAATCTCCTCTTACGGGTAGCTTGAGTGACTGAACAAAACTTCGCCCCCGACACGTCCGTCTCCTTCGCAGCCTCGTAAACAACTTGGTACGTCATTACGAGTTTCGCCCAGCTAATATCTCCGGCGACGTACAAACTTAATGAAACTTAAGAAAATTTCTTACAGCCTATAGCCGCGCGCAACGCGTCTAATGTCATTCGTTCAAGAGTTAATTTGTTTAATGGACACCAGACAAGTTGCGAAGGGGGTGCGACTGACTTGCCCCTCGCAGTCGGGAATATTTGGGATGGTTTATCCAAACATGAAAGGCTGTGACTCAAGAGTATTACCTATGGAATGAATTTAAATGCGTTTCAAAGCAGAAACGAATTTTCTGCACACATTTATTTTTAACTGCTTGAGGCACTCTTAGGGAGTATATGCAGGGGATTTATTTTATTAGCAAAAAGTTTGTACCATTGGACTGTTTCACACGCTAACAAATTTAATTTAGGTACCATTTGCGTAAGTAGTTTTAATGCAAATTCAATAAAATTCATTAGGCGAGTATAAAAATTTATTTATAGAATAAAATCCATCTGTCTTTTCTTTATACAAAGCCCCTTTTTTTTTGGGGGGGGGGGGGCCAAGCACCCCCTCTAGGTGCGCCACTGGATCTAGTAGACATATTCTGTCAAAATTCCAAAGTGTTATAGAGTAGGTACCTTCACTGTTTTGTCAAGGTATTATTAATTAAGCTGTCAATAGGACTTCGTGGATGCAGGGATGGTGTTGGATGAGATGCTAAGAAGTCGCTGTACATGTTTGCCCCTTGAAATTGCAGCAGTCTAGCGGTATGACGATAGTTGAGGGAGAATTAATTGGGTGACCAGTTAGTCGAGTTAAAAGGAACTTCCTCCTCGTAAAGTTTGAACAAATCTCTCGAACAATATTACCCGGTTCTTTTAACGCTCGTTCTTCAACCGTCCAGCTAAAGGGGAGAGAGTAATTCTCCGCGAAACCGCCTCAAATCCGCTGTCATGGCCGTGACAGTGTAGTTATGAAATTGCAGTTGCGTAAAATGAAGCTGCTGGTCGACGAACACTTCGAATCACGGGGATAACATTGGGGGGCCTGCTTCTGAAAGTACTAAACTAAGGGAAACGTGACTGACTTGCTTTCTCGCTGCTGTTTCTTCTTCCTCGACAGTTACGAGTTCTTCGGTAAAGGTGAATACGGCTGCCTTTACGTAACTAGTTATCTCGAGGTTGGATATGGTTGGAAAAGCTGGCAGACGCGAAACTTTCGCGTTCCAGAACCGTCGAGATAATTTTATTCTGCGGATCGTAGATCCTCGTTGCGAGTATCGAGAACACCGACGGTTTCGTTTTATTGTATTCGCAAATTACCCAAGCAAGTATCTGCATAAAATTATATAGGAAGCAAGAGTACATGGGGGTGGGTAGAAGGTGGTGCTTCGACGGGTACGAAGCGCGTTTAAGGCTAAAATCAATAGTAATGTTGCACAATTCTACATTTAAGGGTAGCGGGCAGTGGTTTCTGTCGAAAATGAAGCACTTCTTTTTCAATTAATAACACGGAAATAGATTGAAAGTGAGATTTGTTCTTGCCACAATGTGTATTAACATCATAAGGATTTAAAAAATATATTTGTTTTGTTAAAAATATCCATTATAGGTGACGCTACAGATGGATCGTTAAACTGATTTTTTAAAAAAGTTTCTTTTGTTTTGCAGCGATTTTAATGAAATCAAATGAAATGAGGCGACATGCTTGTAAAGTTGACTTCAGAATACCTCTGGTTCTGTACTGAACAACGATGCAGTTGGCCTTCCAAATGTCTCAATACTGAAGTCTAAAATTAAGTTACTCAGGTTACTCTGGATGTCATTTTACCTGGAAGATTTTTCAATGTATAAGCAACACAATGGTGGGCAATTTCCACTGTGATGATTTGCAACATTATGCTGATTTGGAATTCTTTAAAACCTTTCTATAGCTCTTACTTTCATGATATCCTAAACAACTAATCCGTTGTTTAGTACAGTTCCTTAAATCTTCAATATTATAAGTGTAACGATATTTTAAAGACTTTAATTTAACTCCTGGACTCAGTTTACTAATGTATGTAGTTACAAATACAATCGTGGGCTACCGTACACCCTAAAGCATTTATCATTCACACCTGACGGAATGAAAGTTCATTCACCTGTTTAATGGCCACCCTTCACACTTCCACGAATCAAAATTTTATTCGCTGCTCCCGTTGCGTGTCACTCTTTTGTTCCATACGCGTATCGCTGTTATATCATTCATATCAAATTGTGTTTACCAGCCTGGTATTTATTACTCATTTAATTTCTGCGGGGGTAATAAACGTCAGTGAAGTAGAAGTTACGCCACTGCGGCATGCATTCGCGACATTAAATTTGTATACAAGGTTTTTCATATTCTTTCTGCATATTTTTTTTATAATAATAGGATTTACGTACCAGTGACCCGTTTTTCCACAATATTATTCCTCTTTAGATTTTAAATCGTGACTGGACCAAAATTTAATATGCAGTTTATTTGAAAAGTGTATAAATGGAATGATACCTACCGTACATCAAAATTAACTCTATAGTGCGATTGATTGTCAAGCTAACCGCCACCCTATAGTTAAGTACATGATTGAGTAATTCAGCAATTCATGCTACGTTCATGCAACGTCGTCTTCAAATACCAGCGTACGTATATTATACAAATATACGTTAACCAATTAAATCACAAATAATGGACGAGTATTTCGTTCAAAGCAAATAGAGCCCTCACAGATAAAATGTTACATTCATAACCATTCCCACACACATATTTTACCATCAATGACTTCTCTTTAACCAGCGCGGAAACATGAATTCCAACGTTAATTACTCCCTGCAGATTAAATCAACTTTCGTTTTATTTCCAAAAACACGATCGCGCACGCTTATCGCCTGTTCGTTCGCTTTATTACTCGAACAAATTTGCCAGGAAATAACCGAGTGACGCGAAAGGATGGCACTCTGGTCAAATCTGCCATTTCGGAATTTCGGAATTTCGGCGAAAGGGACAAACGTTGATCGTCCGCCAGTGAATCCGCGCGATGTCGCGTCTCCATTTCCCTTGGAAATATGATTTCGCGCCCAGGCAGGAACAACGCTCGCTCTTTTAATCGCGCTTTAGCGAGGCTGTTTGCAACGTTGCGGCACAAACAATAAAAGCTCATTACGCAACGATCACGGCAATCAAGCGCATAAACAGACTCACTTTACAACGGCAAGCAACGCTCGGCGCCGCGTTTGTTGTCCGATGCAATTTTAAAATCAGATAGAACAGCCACGCTGACGCGGGGCGGGCGAAGAGGGTGGAAGGGTGTCTACATTTCGGAGCACCACGTAATTAAAACATTGTAATTTGAGGCTCACGATGATCGTCGAAATCGGGCGCGCAACGGCATTTCGAAACGCGCGCGTGACAGACGGAATATATCATGGCGATTGGCTTAATTTGTGCGGGCGCGAGTAAATTGATGGTAAATCAGGGACATCGTTGCACAATTGATTTAGGAAAATTCAATCGCGCTGACCGGGCAATCCCAAATGACACTGTTTACACGGCAAACAGGGCGCACTGCATTGGACAAAGCGATGGGACCATTCTTCGTGTTTGTAATTGTAACGTATCGATGTATTCCCCCTTTCTTTCTTATTTTAGACAATTCTTTTAAGGGCTAGGTCCTGTTTAATTTATTAACTCGGTCCCTGAAATTTTAGAAAAAATTTTCTAGAAAAAAGTCCGCACCGAGTATTTTCTGAGTCAGCTAAGGATGACGTAGTGTTTACAGTAGTGATTTTAATCGAAGCTGCCTGTGAAATAATTAAATAATGCCAGACAATGGAAGCACCAAACGAAGAAGATAATAGAATAAATCTTTGAAGTTGTAGATGAAATTTTAAAAGAGAATGCTACTTTTTTTGCTAAAAACAGCAAATTTGGGAATATTTTTTACCAAACTCTTCTGAAATTTGGATTTGAAATCTGGTTCACTGAATTAAAGCTACATATGTATAAAGAAAATCGCCGTTTTATTTTTCTATTTCCGATTACCTGGTAAATAAATATCATGCACACCAGCGGACGACGAACTTTACTCGTATAATTATTATTAAAAAATAATAGGCAAAAAACTGCAACTTGTTTAAAGATAGATAAATGCATGGTCCAAATTTGAGACAAATCGAATCGCTAGTTTAAAAAAAATCCCAAATTTCGCTGTTATAAAACCAAAGAATGGGATTCCTCCCTTAACTTATTACGAGATATGGATTCTGACTTTTCTAGCTTATAGGTATCACAAATTTAAAATTTAGGATTTCGTGTATATTACATTGTCTTCGTATTTATTACAACGCAACAGAGGGTCAACAAGAAAAGAAGCTGGAATTTTCTTAGTGTTGTTACAGTCGATAATTCTAAGTGGAAGAACTTGGTTGGCACATTTATGTGGAGTGCGAACGACATCCTTCAAAGTAGAATCGCCAAATGTGTTCCTCCATATTGTGTTCTTGTAATGAGTGGCGAAAAACTAGCGTTTCGAAGGATCGATTGCACGTCGCTTTCAGAGCAAATGGCTTTCGTAGTGGGATTAACCTATGTAAGAAAGAAAAGGAAAAGAGAAAGAGAGGGAGTAAGATTAAACTGCGAGCTTAACCCGTAAGGAAATACGTAACGTAAAAAGATTTTCTGCGGCTTTTTAGGGAAGAAAGATCGGACTATATAAATCAATCCTGCTCAGAGCTGGTCCTGGGAGCAAAGAAGCTTTCCCCGCTTTGTCTCCGTTACTGTAGCCCATAAATGCTGTATGTTGATGTTGTATATTATAGACTTGGAGTCACTACAAGCACGCTACAGAATGCAAGGAGGGGATAAAACAACATGTGGAGCTTCGATCCGCGGTAGAATTATTGTACACCACTTCATTTGTGTATCCTTTTATGGCTGATTTTATAGACAATATGGGATTAGCATAGGTTCAATGTTCAATCAACTGTAGATACTTATTTCTTTATCAATTTCTATGATACGATTTTGCATTAATTTCTTTAACAGTTTCTTTCTCTTTAGGAAAGCTAACGTGTATCAAAGACGCTTTTGATCTTATTGAAATCTTCCTTAATTCCTTCCAATGACTATCTCAATAATTACAACACAATAATTAAATCATGTTTAATTAAAAATAGATAACGCCTGAATTTTTGAAATCCTTCAATGATTTTATTTGGAGAAGTTGCTTCTAGCAACTAATGTGGATAAGTTACCTCCAGCAACTAAATCACATACTAATGTAGCACTCTTCCACTTCCAGTCTCCCACTCAATTTCGAATCCATTCAACAAACACTTAAACAAATCAGTCGTCATCATAAATGAGGGCTCGTTAAAGTCGACACTACAGTTAATTAAATTTTCCCCGCCCCTTGTAAATGTGTCTTAGGACACATAAAACAAATTGCTCCCTTCGCTCCCACTGCGTCTACATTCTGCACCGTCACAAGTGCGAGTAACAATCGATTCAACCTCTCGATCCACTATCCGCTCCTCTCTTTATCAAGAATTTCAATAACCAAAGCAGCCGAGAATATACGCCCGCCTGAAGTTCTGCCCCCTTCCAACAGGTCGGTCCATCGACTTGAACAATGCAACATTTTACAGCGCTAGCTCTAATGAACCTGCCAGAAAGCCAGGCAAGCGTCTCGCTCCTTTCGCCGTCCTTTCAAATCCCGGCTAGTTCAATCTCTAATCGCTATCGGTCCCGCCGTTAAATAAAATTAAGCCGGGGACACATGTTCGCGCAACGGTCTAGCACGGCGGGCTGGCGTTCGCGCGCGCAGCGTACACGTGACGGCACAAAGGCGCAGATGGCGTGCGCCAACTAGGAGCAGCCTGCTGGCGCAAAGTGACTACGTGTCCTGCGTGCAAACTCCATTAAAATCTATCTGTCGCGGCGAAGCACGAAATTCAAAGAAGAAGTCCCGAGCGTACGTTCTGGCGGGCGGGAGAAGAATGTCGCCGGAGGAACAGCTAGAAATAGAGGCTTCTCTTATCTTACGCGAGAAACGATACCCATAACCGGCCGGCGCTGTCGATCGATGGCAAACTTCTGCCGAGGGAATTCCAGCTCTGGAGAAAAACAGCCGCCCTTACGGGACCACCGCCGCGGTTCGTTTATGCGCCCCTCTTTGTTTTTTTTTGTTTTTTCGTTTCTTGTCTTCTTTACGACAGAAGTCACGGTGACGAACGGGCGTCGCTCGATTGGTCCAGGGAGTTCCGGGGAGCCCCAGAAATCTGCCACAGTTGCTGGCGCTCGTAGACAGGGGCTCTCACGGGTCGAGAAATGCCGTGACTGGGGTCGAAGGTGGAATGGTCGAAAGGGACGAGGCGACAGTCAGGGAACCGATAAAACGGGTGTAGCTGGATCGTTAACAGGCCAGTCGACGGTACAATGAATTTTGTCGTTGCACTCGCTGCGTTAATCTTAAAACGCGTGCGCCTGACAGACGTCGGTGATTAATAGTGGCTATCCCGCAACGTGCACGCGCGGGGGACGACTTGGCGAAGGGTGGTGTGTTTGTGGAAAGTGGTACCAAGCTTGCATGCCTCGGTTGTGGTAGTTTAAGGAGGCTTGTAAGTAACTTGACGATGGAAAGGCGGACGTGAGATTTTGATCAGTAGAGTGGTGTGTTGAAATGCCTGTTGTTGAGCGCTGGGGGTTGTGACGGTATTATTTCAAATGCATTGGGTTAAGGTGTGGATTGAAATCGATGAGTCAGGCTGACAAAGGGAGGACAGGGTGTCGTAGACGTCGATTTTGATGTTTTGAGGTGTGGTATTTTTACCCACTAAAACCACGGCCACCATGAAATGTTTAATAATTTACATGTAAATATCTTTATTATCAAGGCCTGTTGGATTAAACGCTCGTACACCTATTTATTTACTTTCTGTCGCCCGCTGTCCTCCCCTTGTGAGTTAGAAAATACAGCTTATGGTGGTTGGGGCTGGTTTATTGCAACTATTTGACGACAGGGGTTGTCGTTGACGTAGGAGGACGTAACTGTCCTCCTCGATGTTTAGGACGTGACTGATTTTGGCTTTGCAGAAACCTTTTCTAGAACCGTAGGTTTCATCGGGTTTGGAATGTGATTGGTTGGTATTAGAACTTTCTCGAAAATGTCGTTAGAAGGAAATTGTGATGGACGTGCTTTCGGCTGGGTGGCCATCCAGGGGTAGAGGTTTATGACGATGGCTGAGTCGAAGTCTAGGGTGGAAAAAGGGTAACGTGTTCGCCGGTAAATCAAAATGGTTAAAAAGGAACAGATTTTCAACTGTTTCCTGGAATTGCGACGCAATGTTTTGCAGGCTCTTTTTCTTTGCGTGTGAAACACGCGTCTTCATATATTTTCATAATACGCATCTTCACACCATTCCGTATAATTTTCGATTTAGGTTGACAATTTCTTAATTTTTTGAGAGACTTTTTGTTGTTATATGTGTATTAATATTCTACATATAATAACTTGGCCCAGTTCTGATAAATTTCACTTGCTTTGTTCTTTTTCATTAGTTCTGGCTATTCACAACTATGTAGTTTAAAAGTTTGCTTGTTTAATAATATAATAGTTTCCTTTGAACTTTGCATAGCTTCTCCAACCTATCTTGAATTCTGCATATATTTCACATATGTATCATGTTCTAAGTACGTTCATTTTTAATTAAGTGTGGATTGTGACTACCAAATTGGTATTGCGTGTTATGTTTATTTTTAATTACAACCTCGTACCTTACCTCGCACCGTGCTTACTTCCAATTATATTATAAATTGAATTGCTGAGAAGAAAACACAGAAAATTTGTATTTGCTCGATATTGAAATTGTATACATAAAATGACGTGTACGCGAGACCGTTATAGACATAAAATCACACATAATATGAAAATTAGAAATAATAATAAAATTAAAAACTCGGCTTGACAAGATTAATGGTAGAGTGTCTGAAGTAGTATAGAAATTTGATGAGATTCGATTATCACCTCTTTTACTGCTTCAAAACCACAAGCAATATGTTACGAAAGTACCTGCATAATCTACATATCACACTTGAAACACACGAACTTCAAGTTTGAGTTTAGCCTTCATACGACGGTGCAAGATGTTGCAAATCACTTTCTAGCTGCGTGTAAAAGTGCAACAAAATTCTAAGCCGATCTTCACCTGCTCTTAAATCTGCAACACCGTTTCAAACGGATTTTCAGCTTCTGATACGAAATACGTTCACGAAACTACATATTTACTTTCGTAAATCGTTCTCTATTTTAATGAAATCAATCTTAAATATTAATTTGAAAACTACCAGAATGTCACACATTAAACAGTACATCAATCCAAGTTCTGACAGAGTAGTATATGATTTGGCCTTGCATTAGATCCTTTCGTTTCACACGATAATGCAGCCTCCTCGATCTCGCCGTATAATATTCTCACGGTGCCTGACGGTCTCAGCTGATTAGGTAGACATTCTACGCGCAGACACGACCCACCTAATATAACAGAGTTAATGTTCCTTCTCATCTTACGACACCATTGTTATGAACCCTATCACATGCACGACGTTGAAAGCACGAGTCACTTAATTATCGCCAGGCTGAATGGACGAAAGCAGTACTAGAATTTGAACATACACGCGCAGTCTTCTGTAATTACTTGCAGGCTTAGGAATGATGATAAACTGGCGGAGATTCAGGTACATGTACCGTTAGTACCCAAAGCGCTGTTATAAATGAGCGAACGGGATACCGAGATGCCTCTTGTCCCTGTTGACGGTACCAGCCATTATCTTGTTGTTCAGCGACATTGTGTTTCTCGAGATTCAATGGAGAAATGGGCAATGATTAATTGCTCCCACCGCGCGCAGTTTCGCATAAATATCGCGCATAGATTTCTAAACTATGGTATATTTTCGACGATTAATAATCAAAGGAGCTGCACTTCGCCGACGCACAGCAAATTCTTTTTTAACGAGGGATATTTGAGGACGTTGCAGTAAGAGGGGTGCAGCTCCATCTTTACCAACTTTCAATAAATTAGAACAAATTGTTTGCAGAATTATTGCTCTGACTTAAGGAGTTACATACGTTCTCAATTTTTAATTTTTAATAATTTTTTACCATTTAAAGATCGAAATTGTAGACGAAAAATCGATTGCTTTCTTCAAAATGACATAATTTTCTTATTTTCTAAAAATTCAACAGTTCGGCCCGATGGCCCTTAGAGAATCCCACTCTGCATAGATTAACGCAAAGTTCGTGGAAAAAGGTCGTAAATTGTTAAAGTTATCATGCTGATAAAGTGGCCCCCTGCTTGGTGCAGAGGTTGCTGCAGAAAACGAACGGCAATATATAACGAGAGTATGTCAAATATTTTTTTTTATATGAATAAAGGTTCCAAGAACAAAATACAATTATAAAATGTTCGATTTGTTTCACACCTCTTGAAGAAAAAAATCCCAAATAACATCAATTATTAGGCGCCAAGAACGTATGTAACCCCTTAACATTAAAAACAGAACAATAATTAAAATATATATATTTTCAGAGAATAAATCGCTCATTTGTTATTGGATTTTCATTTTTTTTACGTATATTACACGCCATAACTCAAAAACTATCGAAATCGAAGCTGCCCCTCTCTTTCTGCAAGGTCCTCATTTACATTCGGCATACTTTACTTGTCCAGGGATAGAGTTCCCTGGATTTATTCATTACGATGTATAACCTTTCTGCTCGACGGGCTTAATTTACAAAGTCAATAACATGGAGTATGAACCAGGCGGGCGTATCATAGATGACACGAGTGATTTAATCGAGTCTGCGGTTATAGCTTGTTACAGCGTACCGCCAATTTGTATGCAACGTTACACGGCATCGTGTTTAAAACGCATTTAGTAACTGACGAACGTGTTTTCTTTTTTAATTAACTCCTGCGGAATATCACCGTTCAATTTGGAAATATAAATCTCACCACGAGTGCCTTTTTTTCTAGATATGAACATTATAACAGGGATCCTTTTACCTCGAAATTTCGACGATATTTGAATCAAGCAGGATTCAGGTTATCTGTAGAGGGATTAAAATTCAAATCTGGGTATAGTCAGCTGTAAAATTTGAGTTGGAAGCGTGCTTACGCTCTCGACTGAGCATTTAGGGGATTATGGTAGTTACTCCTCCTATCTCCATATTAATCACACAGCATTTTGTGATTTAATAACTAGCTTCTACGAACGATTAATTCACGTGTATTTTTTATACGTACATTGTATATTTCTAGGATTTCACATCCCTTCATCTACTTTCAAGATTGCAAGGGTAAAAGCAGGGTAAAGAAAATAATTTTCTATAGAAACTAGGACTAAATGAGCTCGACCCATTAAAAGTTTCATGGCAGAAAAATTAAATAAAAATTTTCTTTACGAGGGCTTTAATCGTTCAGCTTTAGAAATCCATAAATCGATAATTTAAAGTCTTCGTTTTTCTCAAAGCTACTGAAAGTGTAGAGTACTTCATAAATTAAAAAATGCTAGAACATCTGTAATTATCCAACGCAATTTTCCAAATAATTATTGAACGTCCAATTAAGCGTGAACACTCGCCATTTGACAGTTCAGTAAAATAATAAAAGGATTGCAAAAAGAGAACAATGGTAAAAGCAATTCGTTGCTTTAATATCCACGGTCGTTTTCGCTTACGGTAATATTCAAAATCCACGAAGCACCAATTTGCCCTGTAGAATGAAGGATTGAGAAATTCAATTATTATTGTTCGATGCCAGCAATCTGTTCCTCCTACGCGGCGTGCGCATGTTAATCCGTCGTTTGCGTGTTCGCAGAGTATTGACTCTCACTTAATTTCGAGCACAACTCTCGAATTTTCCAAAACCGAGCAAACATTCTGGAACACGAGGTCTTGTGTACTTACATGTAACGTTACCCAGGGTGTTTCGAAACTAGCATTACTATTTGAGTCTGGGCGTGATATGCATAAATCGATTATATGTCTCTGAACAATACAAGTATTTTTCGGCGACGATTTCTAACTATAGCGTAGACTGATAATTAATTTAATTTATCTGAATAAATTAGGATGGCGTTACGTGAACCATGCGCTCATGGACAATGAACTAAAGAATTGGGCATTAATTAAATAAAATATTATTTCAATAACGCATCGAGTAAAAGTTACTTTAACTTTAGATTATTCGACAAATAAATTTAATTTTTTTATTCGTTGAGCGTTTCAACCTCAGCGTCGAATAAATTTTTCCAGTTTAACTTTAACTGTATTCGACTTTTTTAACTTTCATTCGTTATTCGGATTTTTTATTTAAATAATAATTTTGCCGATTTCCACCCTAGGCTAACAAGCGTATGTTGCCCTTTCCAAGAAATATTATCAAATATTTTAATTTAAAAGAGTTGAGGCAATTTTGAAATTAATTCCATATGACAACTCAGATATGAATTATTGCTAATTTGCCACAAGAAAAGAAAGTGAGTTGTTTTTAAAATTGTCTCAAGCCTTTGTGTTTAAACATTTTTCAATTCCTTTCGCCCAAAATTTGCCACAGCAATGCGTTACTGCATGGAATACAATGCTCAACACTTTTCAAGGCAATCAAATTCAAAGTTTGATCTCTGAATTAGGGTACTGAGTTGTGTTTATATGACAATGACCTTAGATGAAACCTTTGAACTTCTCATTTGAGCATCGGCACAGAAGGGTGGAAACCCAGCGTTTTCTCCACGGTTATTGTGCTTTTACTTTGCTGTAGGTCCTCCGTTGACCGCCGTACAATTTCTAGCAATGTAAGTGTTCCATTATAAGTGTAACCTACCACAAAAACGAATTCAGCGCTGGAGAAGAATAAAAACAGTTCACGCGGACATATGTATATAACGTTTTTGATCTTGTCCAATATTTTTGTTTGTATGAAACAAAAAAAATAGGAATTACGTTTGTGGTGGATCCCAGAGAAACTTATGACGATTTTTATTTCGATAACGAATTATATGCTTCTGAGGGTGAGACGATGCAACAGTAAAAAAGAAATTGTAGAGAAAGAAACTAGAATTTAAAACTCTCAATATTTAGACTGTCGTTGAAGCAACAACACGCAGCAATTGCTTTTTAATACTGTTTCGTACGAAGAAACGTCGAAGCGGTAGATATTCCCGCAAAAACGAATCGCAATACATCATTGGAAAAGAGAAAAAAGACAGGGGAAGATGAGAAACTGATAACGGCGAAACTACTGATGTCTAGTTATTGAGAAAGGGATTCTATCTTCCACAGCAGAGTTTCATTTCGCTGTGTGCATATTTTGTTCGCAAGAAGATAGATATTCAATTCGTATTCCCACGGTGTATCCACTTTGATGCCTATGCAAAAAAAATGTAAAAACATCTTATGTTTATCTTTCAAGTATTTCCCAGCTGCTTCTGTTCATTTATACGTTTCATTAGGAATGGAAGGATTAAATTCGATATCATTTAGAATATCCAGATAACATGAAATAAAGTTCATATAGTGTATGTAGAGAATACAGCAGGTGGAAAAATGTGAACGAACCTATACCAACATTTGAAGTTACTTTATTAACAAGTTATGAAAGATTAGTGTTTTAATACTCTGTCGATATTAATTCTGTGTATTCGAATGATTTTTCTTCCGTAAGGACACAAGTTTCTACCCACTGATCTAGCAAACCGTTTCAAATACTAGTTACCATATATTAAGTGGTGTTTGTGGATCAACACACTCAGAACTAAATTGGCCTAGTTATGCAGAAAGCTTCCAACCATCAAAATGACAAAAAATTAGTTAACCGCAGTGTGGATCCCATAATTTTGAGATCTTTATTTTGTAAAAACTCACCAAACCATAGAACAACTTTTACATTATACAATTATTACAACTACCAAGACTATACTTCCATTTTAAAAAAAGAAAAACTGCAGGATATTTAAGATAATGTTATTTATATACTACTCACCATTAAGAAGTATCGTAAAACAATAACAATAAATAAAATATACCCAATAGAAATAAAGCTACTTATCTTTAACAATTAAAAACTTCAAACTAAATTTACTCAATTTCAGATCATTGAGGGTTACAAGCTTTCTGCATAACTAGGCCCAAATATGAATTGTTACTCAACTTTTGGCGTACTGGAAAAAGGTGATTTCCGTGTTATTTGTTTTATAACTTCATTTACCAATTAAATCACGTGGCCATGTTTTCTTTCTAAGGAGATAACACTTCAGTTGTTATCGAATGTGGATACTTCATCGTGCAAAACAATTTGAAACATCAGAAGGCTGAAATCTTTGCAATTTATAGATCCATCGTGAAACGTGTTCACTGAAAGATCATATCACTATATCATTATTTCTAAGCAACATCTAGCGACTCCATTTATACAATTTACAATGCCACGAAGAATTGCAGAGTGCGCCCTGCGGCGATGTTAAAAACCCTGAGCAGATTACAGTGTCGCGTGCATACACACAAGGATTATCTGCCTCTAAACTAATATCACAAAAGCGAGCAGCCAATATGTATGTAAATATTTTCTAGGGAGCAAATATATGTAGTTATATATTAGAGGAAAGAAAGTCGGTTGTCTAGGCTGGAGTTTTATTAAATTAGATTTTTCAAAAATATGGGACAGGTATTTGTTGCATTTATAATGTTCAGGTCATTTACATTGTTGGGCACTAAAAGCGAAATGAGAATAAACTTCATACACCCGTGCAGAAGGATTGTAATATAAACGGAACCAGAGTACTTAATTACTTATTCAGTATGAAAGTATTACGAGTTAACCACGTAAACACAATTTAAAGAACTGTGCTTCCTAGCATTTTATCACCACTGTGTCTAATATGTATATGTCTGTCGACATCTTCATTACCAACCGTACAACAAGCCGCGAAATTTCATTTATTAATGTCTACTGTTATCGTATGAAAACACAGATTTCGCAGAACGTAACGTAAAATCATGGAAACGCAAAAGTAAGAAACAGTGCAATCCACTGGAAGAGTTTTAACGTGTACTGAAGAGGGGACTATACCTTCAGCAACGCCAAAATAGCTCGATTTTGGGGATTTTTCCTGGAGAAATTATGAAGCAAATCATTTTGAACTTTTTTATTGCCTTATGTTTAACTTTTGAAGATACGGAGAAAAAATTTTACGTTAAAAATATGCGTTGTAGATGTCGATATCGACGCTTCTTGCTACAGCGTAGCAAAATGCATATTGATGAACGCATATTTTTAACGTAAATTTTTTTCCCCTTATCTTCATTAGTTAAATATAAAGCCATTAAAAAGTTTAAAATGATTTGCTTCATAATTGCTCCAGTAAAAATTCCCCAAAGACGTTGCCTATAGTATAATCCTCCAATAAATGTGTGCTGACAGTGATACAGAGTTTAAAGTTTTACAAACAGTTTCATTAGTCTCAAATTTGTATATTGGCAAGAAACGTGAAACGAGTTTGATAGGATTTTGCAGCAGACCACATTATACTACCTAAACTTTAAGATATTTTTACTCGGTAGCTTTTATCCTGGTGAAAGTTTTTTACCCACAGGAATAAAATCAACGTCGACTTGCTGTATTTTATAGACAAATATCGCTGGCGTGCGCTTCTACGTTCGTGAAGTAACGTTCCAGTTCCAAATTCCATTAGCGTGAATTTGAATAATTATATGTGTGCAAATACTGCGCTACCATGCCGGCGTGCAAGCGGAATTGCTAACACATACCTGGTCCCTAACGAACTCCGCGGTTCTACGAGTCCTTAAGACAACAAAGCGCTCGCAGAGGCTGCGTGACAACGCGTTAATTTGTCCAACATTTACGGTCAAACGGCAAACAAAACCGTCTGCAGATCCAGCTCTGTCTACGAGCGTTTAAAAAGAGATTATTTTCTCTGGGGAAGTCGTCGGTTATCGCGATTTCTGCTATTGGGATTCGCGTGGCCGAGGAATTATCAATTTTGCTTCGCAGCTATTGGCAAGTTGAGGGGCGGAAAAAAATATTTTCACAATAATCGGCTTTCCGTTGTCGAGGAAAAATTGATTACGAATCGAAATCGAATTGCGCGGGATTGAGGGTGCGTCGATTTCGATGCGACGACACAAGTGATGGCGCTATACTATTTGTTTAGAACAGAGTGTCTAAAAACATTGTATGCAATTCTTTGTTCTGTTCACTTGATTGTAAATAACGATTTTCCAGGGGACAATGCTAGATGTCCGAGCGCTGTACTATTTTCACCAAACATGGACAGTTTTTACGGATCCTATTCATAATTATAATAATAATAATAATTTTTTATTGCACCAATTGCACCAGGTAGACATTAAAAATAATAACACGAAAATATATTAAAAATTTATCTTAAGAAGATAAATTAAATTTTTTTGAGAAGATAAAGTAAAAAGTAATTAAATATTAAAAAAGTAATTTATATTCTTAAGATAAAATTTTTAATTTATCTTCTTACTATAAATTTTTCATTTATCTTCTTACGATAGATTTTTAATTTATCTTCTTACGATAGATTGTTAATTTATCTTCTTAAAATAAATTTTAATTTATCTCCTTAAGATAAATTTAGTAATTTATCTTCTTAAACGTTTAATAGTTTTATGTAAATACATACCTATATAAAAATAAGAAAGGGAAAATAGAGTTCCCTAGTCTATTCCTTTGAACGTGTTCCTTGTAACTGGATATAACTACGGTGTGCCTCGACTTAAGAAGGTGATTATGTCGAAAATTAGACTAGCTAAGTGCCGTGCCTTAGTTAGGTAAGAGCACTTCATCTCGATTGCATTAAAGAACAAATTGCACAGTGGGTACTTAGAATTAGGTTTCTGACTTCCCCTCATAGTCGACAAGGGCGTCAAGCTTACAGCACGCATATCCCCCGAAGTGGGAAATATCAATAGCGTTTGGATGCGTCACGCCAAATCCATCAGCACGACCGATACAGCAGAGTAACACGGATTTACCGAAGACCAAGATAATATCCTCTCCCAGCTGTGACGATTTCACTGAGACGCGCTCTGCCTCGGATTCCTTCGCGTCGCGGCTGAAACGGAAAAAAAAGGAGCCGCGCGTATCTCTTTAGATAAAGTCCGGCGCAACGAAAGGGGCGAGGTGGGAAAATGAAAAAATACCACGAGCAACCCGCTCGTAAAGAGTTTTTACGGAAGTTGGGCGAGATATCAAAGAATTTTGTTGAAAAACAGAAAGGGGACACGGAAGAAGAGAGAACAGCTACAAACTACGTGGCTGCGGAACGACGTGAAAGTAAACGATAAAAATACAAACGCCGGCGCGGGCGCTGGGGGGAAGTCCATTGACGCGGATTACGCCCGTTGGAGCCAGCAATTTGACAACTTTGTGAATCACTCTTCCCTCGTTCCCGGGCCAAAGGCTCTCCGTGGAACTTATCTGCGAGACGCAACGATCGTAGGCTTTCATTTTCTTATCGAGATCCGTTCGAATCGGTTTGCTCGCACGCGTACAGCTTCCCTCTCTTTATCGATGCAGAAAATCAAAGGAGTCTTCCACTCATAGCGCGTGCAGGGTGGAGTGGGCAGAAGGGGCGTGGCGGGGGGGACAGGGGATAATAATCGAGTTCCACGGAATCAGATCACCGACGGAAATAGAGACGGTCGTGGAACATTCTCCGCTTAAAAGAGGTCCTCGCGATCGATCGCGCCCGTCGATATCAAGACGGATTCTATTTCACCTCGCTGTTCCACTTACTTTGTTTCGGCTAGGGTAGAAACAGACACCGGAGGGGCGGGCACGTCTTCTTGCCACCGCGCACGGGAATCATTTCGAAGTTTGGCACTCGTTAATCGACTAGCGAATGCTCGGCTCTTATCCTCCGGGGGAATTGTATCAGATGAAGAGACAAAGAGGGGTGAGAGACAGAGGGGGCTGCCGTCGGGTTATATGAGTAAACGGCCCTTCGATGGAAAATTGCGAAAGTTCGTTAGGTTCGAGAACACCTCGGGCTGCTTCGTTGCTCTTGCCCTCTTGCAATGGTAATGAGCCGGAGCCGTTGAAGGGGCTAACAGATTTTGGAAATACTGTGGGATTCGTGATATTGCGAATCTTGTTCATCGTTTTGGAAAAAAAATGCAGGCTCAAGGCCTGCAATTTTTACTTATTTTTGTCTCAGAAACTATCATTCATATGAAATTCATTCTTTTTTTATTTTAATCGAGAAGGATTGGTTGTTGTGAGTAGATTTTTTCAGACTGTAAAGTCGTTTTTGAAAAGTGTAATCTACTATACTAATCACAATGTGGAACTAATTTATATATATTTATATTTATATTTCGTTAAGTATATCAACTAAAGAGTACAAATCACAGTCACACAAGCATAGAACAAATAATTAGGAAGTACAAAAGAAAAATAAAAGAAACAAAAGCAGAGAAGTAAGCGCAAAAAATATTTGGAAGAAAAGAACATCTTTATATGAAATGTTTATTTAATACATTCATTCGGAAGACTATTTGCAGGCGGTATTTTATTGTACAAATCATATTTATTGGACAGGCAGCTGCGGTCATGGTGAATCAGTGAATATATTTCGAAATTTGAAAATTTTACATATAAATTATATTATCGCAATTTGCTACCATGACTAAGTAAATTTTCATAAAGTAATTATGTGGGATAATTAATCGTTGCACGTTGACGACATGTAGCAGAATATTATTGAATATTATGCATCACGCCATATTATTCAAAATAATTTCTCCCGAAGTTAACAAGCATAAATATTAATGCTTTCGACGTAACGAGGATTGAGAACCTCCTCCAGGTCAGAGATATTAAAATTTCAAGCTTATTTAAGTTTTCTAATGTGAAATATTTAATGACACAAATTTAAGCAAGTGGTCTTTACTGGAAAATTTAAAAATCAAACGCATTTAAAATTAAGTAGACAACTTATCCCTATTGCAATATTCTTCAATCCAGTTCTTTTATTTTTTAAATAAGGGACATATAGTGTGCACGTTCACTTTTTCAGGCAACTGCAACTGTAAAAACTCTTCATTTCCAAACTTTCCCATAAATTTGTGCAACACTAGGTATGTTTCTACCTTGTCAGAAATATTTCTCACATAAAAATGATTTCTAAGTACATTTATCTGAAACATATCCTTCCAACAACCACAAACATGTTGAAAAATTTTACCCTCAATTGGGTTAGGTATTTTTGTGTTTTTACACATACACGCTGAGCTCGAGCGATTTTTGCGCCCTAGGCAAACTTGCCAAATTGCGCCCTTTATTTATAATACATTTATTTGAGCTTCTTGATGACCTTAGTAGGGTAGACCGGGGTAAAATGAACCTCGGTGTAAAATGAGCCTTCTTAATTTCTTCTTTAATAAGAGAATATATTTACAAATTTTGGGGACTTAATAAATGTGTATAATTATCAGAGTGATATTACACACATTTATTACGTCTCCAAAAATGGTAAATATATTCTGTTATTAAAGAATAAATTAAGAAAGCTCATTTTACCCCGAGGTTCACTTTACCCCGGTCTCCCCTACTCTGAATTTTTATTCATAGCGTAAAACATTTATAATTCAACTTGTAATACTTCATTCGAAACTTCATTTTCGCTTTTGCCCTCGCTCGCAACCACTCGCGGTTGTTCTTCTAAAGAAAGAGCACAAGTTAGCCGTGCCTGCCCTAGACAGCTGCCTAATTTTGCCTATAGGAACGCGCCGGACTTGCACACATGCATATATCACTAAAAGTACCAAGTTTTCATTTATGAAGCTTCTACTTACTGCCTTCACCTAATTGCAATCCACTATAAACAACTAAACAAACACTTACACACTTCACACCCAGGTCTGGCATTCTCTATAAAGCGGCCCGGGTGCAAGAAATATTTTGGAGCCGCAAACAATTTCTCAGCTGTCAACAATCATAACATCTCTTGACGAAGAAAAGGATAATAATACCATGAATAAAAAATAAAAGAAATAAATAAATAAATATCACTAAATCTAGCATGAATAATATAAGTATCAATTTTTTATTTTTTTATTTTCTTCCTTTTTCTTTCTTCCGGGGCCACTGCACAGCCCAGGTGCCTTATTCCTCTCCACCCCCCTGTCGTCGGACCTGTTCACACCCATTACCACAATATTTCTCAATCTACCCGCACAACTGACCACGGCAGTGTTTCGATCTCACGCAGAACTGCAGCTGGCAGACAACACTATTGCACTGAATCTTAATCCCACTTAATCGCTACGTAAATGTAATTTACTCACGCCAAAGGGACAACGCTGTCGCTCCAGCATTCTCACATTCGTCTTTCTAGTGTTTTGCCCCTCAAATGGATTTAATCCCCGTTCAAATCACGAAACCAGGTCACTAATACCCTGCCCATTGTCGGGGCCGCAGCTGCCTCGCAGCTGGTCCCGCTTATCCGACTCGTTTAAGATATTTTGCAAAACATTATCGTCCACGCACCGCCAGATGCGCCGTATTAATTAACAATTATACGGGAACGGCGTCATTGCCGGTGTTTGCATCCTCACCCTCCCCGCGAATGATATCTACAACCGGCCATACGCCGGTATTACAGCCGGGCTATCGATTCCGTATTTACTCGGTGCTCGGCAGCGTGTGAAACGACAGTTCGTTGGGGCGGACGCCGCGTGTACACGTCCCTGTCGACATGTTTCTGGAACAATGTTTAGCGTCAACAAAGTGCTCGCCGTCAATTCGGCCGTACGTGTTCGGGCGGCGATAAAAATATCGGCGGCATGATCGTTATCCGTTGCTGGCCCACTTCCGAATCGGTCGATCGAGATTGAACCAGAGGCGACGCTCGCGGGGCCAAATTGTTTTGCTTATCCTTTCGAGGACTACGTTGTGTTTCAAGAGGTGCAGCGGCAAAAGTAGAAATGTTGAATGTAGGATGAAAATGGAGAAAATGAAGGAGTTGTTCAGTTTGGGCATTCGGTGTTTGGGAACGGTCTATGGTGCGATTGGCACATAGGTGGCGCCCCAGTAGTTTGGGTATTTGCAGTGTTTGGGAAAGAGTATCTGGTATAGTAGAGTCGACGATGCGGGAATTGATAACGCGACTGGATGGTAAGCAGAGGACCCGCAGATCTTGCGTTCGAGTCTCATCACCCGAGACTCTTTTTCGTCTAAAATTTTGTCCTGTGCCTGCTAGTATCTGCTAGCTACTTTTAGGTACACTAGCTGGTAGAGGTATAAGGAGGTCCTAAAATCGGTGACGGGTTAAAGTAAAGGTTTAAGTGTCGATACAAACAGATTGACAGAAATATGAATATAGTATCCGCAATGATTTCGTAAATTAAACATTGGAACGGCGGCAGTTTTTGAGGCCCCGGCTCCCAGGGCCTTGCGCAGTATACCATTATGAGAATACCAGTAGGAATTGAGTCTCAGGCCACATGCTCTGAGCCCTGGCCCTGAGTGAGGCCCGAGCCCCTTATTTGCCCATAATATTTGTATTATACGTAAAATAATTAAAAAAAAAACGTTTTATACGAAACAGACACGTGATACCACTTAAATAGATGGAAACTCGCGTCTCATTAAACTTTTCTGACCGAATTTCCATCACAAACGTTGCAGAATTGTTGTCACAAACAACGTGTCTCTCGAAAAGAAGCTATTTTTGCACGAATACCTTCCCTGTAAAATTTGCAGATAATTGCAAAACGTCATCCACCACGTGCCAACTACTATTACATACATCGTTAACTCGATCCTGGAAAAAATGTGATGTACACGATTATTCGCGCTTCGGTTGCGCTGTTTCGCGAATAAGCGAATTCCGTTGTTCCTCTCTGTTCCCAGCGCTTCGTTCGCCGTTTCCCGAGTTATTCGCAGAATGAATGGTTTTACGAATAGCTTGAAATTTTCCATACAGCACGGCCATCCCCTCATTTCCATATTTTCCGCGTATCTCTGCGTGTTTCCACGTAAGGGACGTGTGACATTATCTATTACGCGATGTCATAAACTTTCGTCAACACTCAGCGTCCGGTAATTTCGACGGAAATTAATTCCATCCACCGGCGTACTACCGATTAACGGAGTGAAGGAGGGGGTAAACACACCGGCATACTTTTGATGCGTTGAATAACGCCGATCGACGAGCAGAACCGCTATTTATTCGATTTTAATTAATGCAAATTATAATTACACCCGGCGACGAATACAATGCCGCTCGCACTCGCTGGACTCTATTCCTATTATTCACTGAAAAAGCACGCAGACTATTATTCCATTATCAGACTGACGCGTAATTATCCCGTTTGCCCTGTCTCCTTCGCGGTGAAAAAGGATTGTCGGATAGCAGTAGCGATTTTGGATGCTTAAGGCCTGATATACATCCGAACAGTTCAAAAGTTACGACTTTGCTATTTTTCCTGTAACAAACGGTGAACGCTTGATTAACACTAACAGTAGTAATAATAATAATAAAGTGCTTTATTGCACAAAAACCGAATTACAATGTTACAAGAAAAATTCAGCCCTCTGTTGCTAATCGAATTTATTCGATTTACAGTCATTTATGAAAATATACGTTGAAGTGATTTCAAGTAATACTTTATAGAAATTTTTTAAAACGTAGTATTGAAAATGTTTTCGTCAGAATTGTTTCGTGTTAAAAAAAAAAATTGCGAACGAATTTTGAAATTATAACAGTGCGGTTGGTCAGCCGCGTACACAAAAGTTAAATATTTACAAGAAATGTTGGTTAAAATAAAATGTTGATTATTATAGACGGAAATATAAGTAATCAGCTTCTACGTGATTTGTTCTTGGTTTTCTGGTTGAAATTAATGAAAACTTATTTAACTAGTATTTGTAACAGTATCACAAAATATTTCATGAAAATTTCAAGTATTTCTCGACCAAATATTTTTTAAGATACCGTGTTCACCGTCTCGGGAAACGTCATTTTGAGAAAATCGTGGTTTTGGATCTTAGTTCAAGATATTCCTGAAGCAAAGCACCTATAGTCTATTTTACCGGATACAGTGATTTCTGATCAAGCAACTTTAGAGAAAGTTTTTATATAATAGCAGAGGAGGAGGAACTATCCAGAGAACATATTGGCATCCGAAATCCTACGGGGATTATTGACTATTGGGTTCTGCGCTCATGTTCTCGAAACTTGGTTCCCTTCAAATCCCGAAACTTCCTTAATTATGTTGATTTCAATATAATGCTTTGAAAACATAGTCTCAATGTTCCATACCGTAAAAAAATATGAAAAGGTTAATAATGCTCGTGATATGGCAAAACAATACAATATTGGATGTTCGATCGTTACTGGATTTAAAAACCTGAAAATTGCATTAAAATGAGAAATCAGAGGGTCCCAATTTACTTTGTAAAAATTGCAAGATTTAGCTGCATCGAAGATTAATTGCTTTCCATAAAAAGAATGTTAAATCTCATTATTTAATAAATTAAGTTATTATTCACGTTAATTGTCTACCTCATTCCATTGACAGATTTCTCGTTCGTGGTAATCTGGATCGATTATCTGAAAATTCGTTTACCGGATACATTTAGTCTCCTCATTATTTCAGACAATCAACCGTTCCACTGTATTGAATCACAAACATGTACTGTCTTCTTTTCGCGGAATGTGTACCTACAAATGAAACCTGACTTGTCGATGAAAACGTTTCGACGAATAGAATTCTTCCACACGAACAACTGCTCCTATTTCAGTAGAAGAAACGGACATTACGCGTTCCGACGGGTGCAATTTACAGTCCCCTCCTCTAAAAATTCGAGATGTTGCTTTCTAAGAGAACAGTAAACACGCCCTAAAATGCTTTTACGCCGATGTTATAACCGCGCGAAGTGCAAATGGGATCGGCCTCTGGCGAAACGCAGCCATAAATAAATAGTAACGTCGAAAGAATCGACTCAACCCCACCACGAAGGAAACTGAATCGATCACCGCCGTATACATATATTAGACTAGCAAAATACCTCGCGCTTCGCTTCGGATCTAAGTAAGAAATATTAAGGATTCCATGGAAACATATTTCACCCCTTTTCACCCCCTTGGGGATAGAATTTCCAAAAATCCTACATTAATGAATGCCTACGTCATAAAAACAATCTATCTTTCAAATTTCACGTTCCTAGATTAAACGATATGAGCTGGGCGTTGATAAGTCAGTCAGCCAGTCAGGACTTTTTATTTTATACATTAAAATAATATAATATAGAAGATAGATAACAACGTGCTGCGTGGTCCCTTATTTCATACGTTTGCACGAAAAGTATAGTACTATGATTAACATACGATGACTCACGTTCATTTTGAATTTCTGAGCAGTCACGAATATGTAAGTGACCCTATCGTTTATTTTCACATCTCCGGTGCGATTCTAGGATCATAAAATCCAAATAAATCCAGCCATTAAACGACTGTTCTTCTACTTCCTTATCGTAGCCACTATCGATGAACCGCCTACTTACCATTCTGTCTCTAAGACTTTCTCTCTTCACCGATCCCTTTTTCTCGTATTCCACCCTTTTCTCACATCCTTTCTCCCTATCTTGCAGTCAGACCGATTTACGTAGCGCTCAAACGTTTAAGAGAGCATTTTTACCACACACACACACACATGTACCCTATAGATTGAACGATATTTTATGAGAATTCGAGCACAGGCGTGGTTTTGGTAAATTAAGATTGGGTGGAGTGGAAGCCTCAACATTGCGGAAGAAGAACAATATTGAATTTTCTGGTGACAAACCCGATAGGATTAGTCTGACAAGGGAATTGTAATTTTTCTTTATTATTCAGGCATTTCATTGGTAAAATTTGTGATTATTGAAAGTCGATCTGAAATAACTCATGCATAGGATTCACTAGAGTTTTGTGAAACGAAAATCGGATAACACTTTGGAAGATCGTCTTGTTGAACTTTCATACTTTTCTTTTACTTCAATTCACTGGTATACTGACAATGAGAACTTGATATTTGTAATCTGGGTCAGGTTCAAAAGGTACGCTTCCATTGATTGCTTCTCCCTTCTCGAGAGCCTTCATTTTCTTCAAGCAATATTGCCTTCCTCTGATTTCACGTTCCCTCTGCGTGCCTTATAGTTCTTTCATCTTCTTAAAGGCATTCCTTTGCAAACAGAGTTATCAAACTTGTTCTGTGTTTACTTATCTCAACGTAGTAAACTCATTGCGCGATGCATGTCAAAATATCAGTTGGTACACACTATATTAACATTTCGAGTGGTAGTGGGGAATTGGAAAAATCGTCTCAAGTCTGGCTGGCCATTCACGAATTTACTACTTGCAGGGAACGAATTGCTGAGCTTGTCTCCCGTCAGATTTAGGCACTAACTAAATAAAAAATTATTTAAATAATGGATCGAATCAGTCACTTTAACTTTAGATTATGTGACGTATAAATTTAACCTGGGCCAAATTTATTGGACACGTGACGGATAATTTTTTAAAATTTTATTCGTTATTCGAAATTCTATTTAAGTAAAAATGTTAGCCATCTCTGTCTCTTGTTACCTAGACGTTCCTGCTAACATTGTCATCATTTTCCATACCTCTACTTATCATAAATGAAAGGTACCGTGATTTTGTGTAAATACAGCTATATTGCTTCCATAGATGTTACAACGACAAATGTTAGATGTGTTCCAAACTGTACTTAAGAGCATTCCACGCAACATCGATCACTGTTTGCACTCGATGCGAGGGATTCTCGTGAAATTGAACTACAATGCAGTCTACATGAAACTGGGGAGGGGGTTGAGTCAGTATTTTGTTGGTTTTGAATTTATGTAAAAAGCACAGGACGTCAAAGTTTACAAGTTATTTAGAGGACGTTCAACTACAGGCGGGCATCTTTTAGAGGATGCTACATGGTAAAATAAGACGAAAATCAAGCATGACGAAATTGCGTCTAAGGTCGTTTCCGAGTTATTAATTGTTCAAAATTCGCGTAAGGAGCGTATGACTTGACTACTGCCTGTTCGCAGTAGTACATAGTTAGCTATGTCAGACACAGCGAGGCAAATCAAATCCTTAAGTACAGCTCATAGTACATGATAGTTTTTTACCGACTGGTGTACGAAACAAATGTTCAGGCCTGAAGGAAATTTCCGTTTCCCAAAGTTCCACCTAGTGAACGTAAAGCATGTCTCGCGGCATTCATTGCACTAGAATGGAAGGAAGATCGCGACACTTTCAACTAAACAGATACTCAAAGAGAACTTTGAAACTCGATACCAATCAGCATTTAATTAAAGTAGCAATTAGACTTGAGTTGTCGGTCGGGAGAGGCAAGTGCAATCAGGCTCCTTAATCAAATCGTAGAAAGGATCAGATTTCACTTAGTTCCAAAAACAAATAACTTCCGTTCACCACCGTCGATCTACGCACAGTTCTAATCATCGTTCAAACCTGTCAAGACTAGTATCCTTTATGATAAAAATAAATTTCCCGCGAGTTAGCACCTCTTCTGAAATACTTGCAGGCCACTGTCATCGGAGATTAGTTCCTAACAGTGGCGGATTTAATGGGGCAGCCGATGAACAGATCGACTCCCCAATTTTAATAGAATTCTGTGACTCCCCGAAGCAAGCAAACGCTCGGATTGTGACAGGATCGCGTAGTAGGACAAAAATACTTCGTACATAAATCAGTATTTATCTCGTCGCGGCAGCGTAAGTAATTTATCGCGTGAGAGGAACAGGCGTGTACGCTGTACTGGGAGTAAGGCACTCCTTTCCCTGAGACGGTTAAGTCGAGCTGACTACGTAAGTAAGAAAAATCTTCCCGTTCGTCAGGCCGAGAACGTGGCGTCCCGTATAACAGGGAGGCGAGCTCCTTGGTAAAGTCCGCCCGACCCAGCGTTCGCCAATTCGTAAACGACTGGAGAATCGATGGATCGAAGCCTTTGTTGGCCCCGCCGTCTCCGTTTCATTCTGGTCACGCGGACAACCAGCGAGCCTTTGACTGTTTCCACCACCGCCGCGTTCTCTCGTTCCCCGACGTATCGAGAAACTTTGGCGTGTTCCACGGCTACCAAACGCGCCTAACATTTTTCTCCGGCGATCAGCCGCTCCCATGGAATGTCGAAATGGAGCTCTGAATAGCGCTACGGGTCACCGCGCGTTCAATCGAACTTTAAGACCCTCTCGCCGAGTCGGTGTGTTCCGCGAATTCCTTCTTCCTTCCGTCCCGAGGCGCCGCTCGTTTCGCGCGCTCTGTTACCTACGCGGTAGGTTCGCCGGGTTCACTGTGCCCCGCACAGATGCAAAGTCAGTAGCGCCCTTGAGCGTCTTCCCGGACGAGACAAGAGCCCAGGGAGGTCCTCGACATACTTTTTGGGCATTAGTATAGTGCGCAGCTGACAATGAGATACGGTGACTCACCTGCGACCCCCTCAAGAGGTGTAAAGTGATATCCTTAAAAGCAGAATCCAACAAACGTGTTCATCGTCGCTCGTTACAGTGCTGCGATTATTTGGTCACATTTTTGCGTGCCCCGTGTCAGTGGCGCACCCAGGATTTAATCTTGGAGGGAGCCAAATTGAACGGTTAAAAATATTTTTAATGTAAATTCTATAAAATTCATTAGATGGCTCTACAAATTTATTTAAAGAGTGAAATCCAGGTTTATTTTCTTCTTACGAAGCTCAAGAGCTACTTCAGTCGTGTTTACATTAATCTGCTTTTTTCTTTTTCGTGGGGGGGGGGGGACAGCCCCCCCCCCTGGATGTGCCACCGCCCCGTGTGGTAAATGTGTTTACCGGGCCTTCTCCACTAGAACCGTTTCCTGTGCATTTCAAAATGTATATTGGGAAATGGTTATACGCGAGTTATGACACTGTTTTTTGATTTTAGAGGAAGGCAAGTTGAAGGAAAAATTGTTTTCATAGGAAATGTGGTACGAATTTGTAATTATTTTAGACGGAACTTGAATTAGATCGTAAATCACAACTATTGTCAAATTTATCCGGAGAAATTAATTTTATTAGGTCAAGTGTCCCCAAGACCCCACTTTCCACTACGCATTTGTTTTTCTCTTTTATATTAGAAGCTGGTGGAATTACACTGCATTGCAGGGACGAATTAATGACACAAAGAAATGAAAATTCTATTGATGAAAAAACTGTTTTCCACTGGACCCCTTAATTGTTGCATCCGATGTAGTATAGTATTTTTTACCTTTGCAGGCGTGTGGTTATTGTATTAAGTCGGTGCAACAGTTCGTTCGCTTTATTGAACCAAAGTCTTTATTAAAAGTGAAAATATATTACAGGATTTTTTAATTAAAGATTTTTCTGTTTCTGTTGTCACTTTTCTGGTAAAAGTACAAGTAGGTGTAGTAAAAAAAAGATATCTTTGCACTTTATGAATTTTTGCATTGACCTAATAATATTGTGGTGTGACATACTAAGTTGTCGCGATTTATTTATTTCACCCAAAGTGGAGGCATTTTTAGGTGACGTGTGAACCTTAATCCTTCGTGGTCACAAGGGGTGTATCGCACCCCAGGATATGTATTTGCAAATATTTCTGCAAATTTTTAGGCCTTAATAAAAATATGAAAATTTTGTCAACTTTAACAAAAAAAATCGTTTTTATCCACAACTATTTTTCAAATACAAATTTAAAAATATCAAAATTTACATTTCTAGAAAAAGGCGTAAGTATGAGTACCTGCTACAAATATACAGTTATCACTCAAAAGTTAATAGATTCAAAAATTCGAAAATGGTAACTCAAAAAAGGCCCTGTCACGTGACTAGTTTGTGATTATAAGAAGGTGCGACCATGGAGGGTTAAGGACAGCATAACGCATGACTGCTCGGTTGATCTATTTAATACACTTTATCTGTGCATGAGTGCAAATATGCATAATATAGTCTAAAGCTGCTAAGAATATAGAATATTTTATGGTGAGCTATTTTTCAACTGAACGGTGGCAGTGAAACTGTTAATGCAGCTCTAGAAGTATCTTAAAACCCGTTCCTCGTTGATTTCCTTGGGGAATAAACCCCTTTTTGTTTTTTTAAATCGATAGCAAAAATAGAGTTGGGGTTATTCGAATACTCTTCGTGTAATGGCTTCAAGCGGTCCCATTAATCGTGGCTCCGTAGGAAGGCGCAGGTCGCTCGTCGTATCAGGATGGAGGGTAAGAGTTTCAAGTGAAACATCTGAAATTTATTTAGCTTGCCAGGCTCCAGGGACGGTCAACATAAATTCCGGATAATTACGAACCGCTTTGTACGCCGCGAGGAACCGCTTAAAAGTGCGCGGTTTCACTTGAAACCCCGCGTGGAACTTGGCCGAAACAAGGGATAGCCGTACTGTCGCCGCGTAACTTTGGAGCCGCGCCACAATTATAAAATGGAAGTTGAAAGTTCGCGAGACAAAAGTGGCTGGCTCTGTCGCGCTGGCAAAACACGCTCCGTGGCCGTGAAATTAATTTCTCCGCTTAACGCACAACTTTTACATGTCGCGCGAGATGTCAAGCTTAAATGGGGCCCTTGTAGGCCAGGCCAGCCTTACACGGGTCGACGTTTGCCCAGCCAGGGTAACGGTGGACACAAAAATCGAGACTGTTCATCCCTTTCTTCTCCGCCTTCGCTGACAATCATCTTCAAACAATTTCCAGCTGCCCTTCGCAGTGGGACGATACCGATATTTTCCGTATTAGTTGCACGAAAGATTTGTATATAGGCTAAGTATGTTGCAGGTTAAAGCGGGAAATTTTGGGGGTGGCAAATTTTGGGCGAAAGAAATTGAAAAAGATTGCAGCATAGCCTTGAAACAACTTGGAAAACAATTTACTCTTCTTTCATCTATCACATTAACAATAACTCATATATGAGTTGTCATATTGAATTAATTTTAAAATTGTCCCACCTTTTTTAAATGAAAATATTTGAATATTTGATGACATTTCGCTGAAGTGGCGACAGACACTTGTTAGCTTAGGGGCGTGAAATCTCTAAATCCGCCCCTGATTAGCTGAATTAGTTAAAAAGCTTTATCTATCTGTTCTTCTTCATAATTTAAGTGTGTCTCTGCTTCAAATTAAAGTTAAATAAAAACCACACTTTCAAGACCAATATCGCCACAGATTACAATAAATACATACAAAACACATTTCTCTCGAATTTTATACGCATAAATGCGACTAACTTAACACCCAACGAAGCAGACACTTTTTTAGCCATTCCTTTTAGTCACTTTATTAAGCTGAGAAGGGGTTAATATGGCTTTTCCATATTTATGAACTATGCGCACACACAAAATGTCAGTAAATCGCGTTTTACGCGACGAGTAACCACGCGACATAAATTCTGCCTCGATAAGGGATGGGGCTACACGATACCTCGGAAAGGGCGCGAAGGTCCGTTGCTGAAATGCGTGCAACGAAGTCACTGGCTGCCATTATAATTTATAGTATACAATGGTGAGCGAGTAACGTTGGTAGTTTCGGAAGGTTATCATAAGGTGCACACAATTTTCTCCTTCCCCGTGATCCCTGCTCCTGGGGCGCCTCGAAACGAGTGCAGCATGTAGAAATTGAAAGGAACAGATACGGAGGGAGAAAGATAGGTGGAGCGATAAGGATGTGCAGAAGGTAGAGAAGTAGCGAAGGCTGGGTGCACGAAAGGGAATAATACATGGGGGAAATGGTCAGGGGGTAGGAAGTGAATGGTCTGCAACTTATAACAATTGTCCTGGATGCCATATCTCTATGACGTTGGCACAGCGCTACGTAAGTAGGTACGTTGCAATTTCCCTCTGCTTCGAGACCACTTCTTCCGTTACGTTTAGAAACGGAAAGAGCGGAGAAGGAAATGCCGAGTCAAAGAAGGAGGGATACGAAGTTAGAGAATAATGAATGAACCGAGCTACATGCGAGGGTAACCTTTGCGCTTAAAATTTCCCAATGAAAATGTTAGTTTAAATTCGACCGCACCGTGAAAGTAAAGATTCTTTTCTACCCGTTTAAGATATTTTAGATCTTTTAAGTATTTGCAGTGGAAACGTTACTTGTACAATGATTTGCTTCTGGAAACTGAGAATTCTGCAATTATGTTGCAGTAGCTAAGGTATGTAGTCACTATACTGCTAGGAGTGAAATAGACGACTTTTCGTTTGTTCTGAGATTCAAACGTTGTATCGCAAAATGTAGATGTGTATTGTGCATTCATGGGCTGAGAAAATGGCCCTACTAAACATAAATTTTAAAACTCTGTATTAAAAACTGTTGTATTTTGTACTTTGCTTTTTTATTATTGTACTTTGTCAAAAGTCTTTGGGTTAGACTTAAAAACAGCCAATTGCTGTGCCTCGCCCATTACTTCTCTTTGCCTTTTGGGAATGTAATGAAGACGTATTATTATTATTATGTTTGTTATTATTATACACTACTGGAAACATTTATTATATCAGTCAAATATTCAACACGTTATCACTTGTATGTCACTTAAATATTAGAATTCGGAAAACCACTTTATGAATGAAGTAGGTATGGAAATTACGCTACGTGGATTTGTGGCGGATACAATAGACAAGCATCCTGTATATTTTCCCAAAATATGCCTCTCATTTTTGTTAATGTAAAACAAAGTTGCGATTATTTTCGGCATATCCTCTATACAGTATTTAGAACACCCCCTGGAGCCTGCCACGTTCTCTTTGAGCTCCTCGGGAGAAAGAATCGTCACGTTTTTCTTCGCTGGAAATGAGAAAACCGGACCCCCGCGCCCGGTGAATCTGGGTCAAGTGAAAGCGTTTGCTTTTATTCCTGATAATGGTGAAACACAAAGAGCCAAAACCTTTTGTCGCTAGAGGCATTAATAGAGCTTTAAGAAGAGAATACGATATCTTCGATTGCCATTGGAATCTCTCGAGCGAGCAAACTATAAAAGATTACATATTCGATGCGTCATGAAAGAGTCTAATTAAAACGAATAAAAGTGCTTCTACACTGCAGAGCGCATCGCCAACGAAGTAAAAGCGTAATCTCAAATTGTATGATCAATAACTTATTCGAATAGAATTACAGTTGCGATTTTCAGTCCGCGGATTACTTGTCACAGTGAATTGCCACGAAACACAAACAGCGCGAAAAGTGAAATCGAAATTCGTCACTATATTGTAGGAACATCGAGCTCCCCTTTCGCTGGGCAGAAAATAGCTTCGCTGGCGACGTTTCGTTCTCTCTGGGGCAAGTAGTTTCGGTGAAGAGGAATCGAGCACCTTTGACTTCTTGGTAATGTTATTTTCGACTGGCTCACGAAGTCCGGGAACGTTGAATACACCCATGACTGTCGGGCGGGCGGCATCGGGGCGCTATACGTATCCGAGGGAAAGATTTCCAGTCCAAAGAGCAACGGGGTAAATTTAATTTTCAGATCTTCGAGGGGTCAGTTCGGTTTCAGGAAAAGTAATTTCTCCCTGCGCCCAGCGCGGTTATGAGGCAGTTTCGTACCGCTTCCGGCAATGCAATTTCCGTCAGCTGGCCGTGGATTCTTTCTCGCGGAACTTTCAAGATAAATGCGGAATCGTTCCTGGAAGTTAAATTATTTCTTTCGCTCTTCACGTTCGACCTATCCGCCGTGCGTATAATTTAATTCGCACAGAACCGCCTGCGGGGCTGATAAACGGTGCTGAAACACCGCGATGATTAAAAATCTCGGTACGATTATGTACCAATGTCGCGACAGCCCCAGAATATTCTCCAAAGTAAATTCTTCTGCCTCCGAGGACCTGCAATCTGATTTCTTTTCCATCATTCGTGCAGATTATGTTTCGCTGTGCTCAAATTGGAACGCGTGCGCTCAAAGGGGATAATCACTCTGCTGGGTCGAAAGATGAGGTAGATTTCATTATTTATTTTTGAGTTCGGTAATTATTTTACTACAATTCGTTAGTGTACTAAAAGTGTATTCTTTGTAGAGTGAAATAGAATAGAATTCTTTATATAATTATTGATCTTTTGTAACGTTATTTTCTTTTTGAAGTTGATCCGATAGAAGAGATTGTTTTGTGGTTGCAGAAATTTTTCGGAGCTTTATGAACGAAGTAACTTCATATTTTGACGGTGTCCTGTCACGTGCTCGTGGTTTTTCCAAATAATAATTTGTACAAATACAGTTGCGACGTAAGTTTGAGAATTTCATTTTTGACAAGAAACTTCTCGACATTCTTCTGTCGAAAAAAGAATTTCTACCAAATTCCAGAATGCACTCTGGAGTTCCAGATAATATATCAAGAACGACTTTCACACATCGATAAACGAGTAAGATAACTTTGACTTAACATTGCGATGATTGCTTTGACTTAACATTAAGAAGAAAACACTAATTGAAAAATATATACGAATTGATAAGTTCTTATTTCTATTTTTGGCGAAAAATATTAATTAACATCGATATTACTATTTTTATTTATTTGCAATAAATCGATGCACAAAACGATGTAGAATTTTTCTACGCATGTTACAAGTCATAACTCAAAAACGGCAAAAAATGGAGCTGCAACCTACTTCCTGCAGGGTCCACATTTGTCACTTAAAAACTTTGTATTTTATGTCTGGCGTGAGTACAAAATGTATTCACATGATTTGTAGTCACACCGACTTCCTCTAATGATAAATGAAAGTATTTTGGTTTCCTAATGCAGAAACGATTCGTTTGGAGGCCCGTCGCTTACTCACACTTCTCTGTTCGCTTTCACAAGCAGGTACTCCATGCACATACATGTGTAAGTATTGCCTTAGGAATGTTTCAACGCCTTGTATAAATATAGAAGCATGTTCGCCGTTGAGAAGCCGATTGACGAGCTTCGGGCTACAGTGCTACACAATCGTAATATAAAGGAGACTGTGGTCGTAAAGACACGGGGGAAAAGGAAGCAGAATATGCTGTTACGCGCGCCCCAGCTGGGGTAACACGTTTGTACGTTCTCAAGCCGTCTTTACCTCCGATAGTGGGATAGAGTTACAGTGCGGTTAAAGCTCTCTTCGCATTATGCAACGATCCTCTTCTTTATACGGGCCGCTTTATTGGACTAATAAAATAAATTTACTTAGGCTCAGTTTATAAGAATCGCCGGCTTTGTGACGTAAAGGATCATAAAAAGGAAAAAGGAAATCGCTCTATTGCTGGGTCCACCTTTGGCGCTGCTCTGAGCTGGGGGAGCGTTTTAATTAGTCCCTTACCTCGCGATACCCTGCTACTTTGAGGCTGCTTTTAGCATGCAAAAAATTCGTATCTGTTGCGAGGTACCTGAACCACTGAACGAAGTAAGTACTTGACGTGTTTACTAAGCTAAGGAAATTGCTTGAGTGTCGAAGGACAGCAGCAATTAAGTGACGAATTACCACATTATGCGACATCAGCAGCAGAGAGATGCGTATATGAATTTGAGGTTTAAACGGTAGTTTGTGGCTAACTAGTTGCAACTATTTGTGAAAGTGTAATGTGCAATTATGTTTACACTCCCTTTTATCATAGTTTATATTGAAACTATTAATAGTTCCATCGATGGAAGAGAAGTAACTGAATTCTTCCGCGAGGTTTCCATGTGAAACTGAAATCTGTCGCGTTTACTTAGGCTTTGCAAATCGTACGAAAATCTATTTACTTAAAATTTTACTACTAAATCGAATCACACAAGTGTGTATTGTGATTCAGTAGTCTCCTTTGGCTAACTTCCTGTCAGCGTCACCATCTTCTGAAATTACTAACACACCATACGTCGTTAGAAAGTTCACAGTTCACCCATTCCTGGAATTTCGTCATATAGGATACTACTAACAACTGCAACATAACTTTTATGCCAAATATGTATCGGTTCAATTTCACATGTTGCAAGCACCTTTGCTCACTTTCACTTGTTAGATCTTCCAAGAATATTCATCGATACCCTCCAAGTCGTTAAAAAAAATGGGGACATTTTGGCAGCAGACAAAATCTTTTTTATTTCCCTTTAAATCTGTAAAGATGGTATACGCTGAAAGTCCATAGCGATAAACGAGTGATAAACGATGTAAGTGACCAAATGAACAAACCCTCGGTTTTTGTTTCCACTGAAAATTTTAACTACTGGCACTCGCAAGTTATACCATTTCAACTGCTCATTACCTCCATCGAAGAGATTATTTTTATCCGATCCACCCTGCATTCCCATCACCAACATACACTTCACTAGTTTCAGAAACATCGAAAGAGTTACGATACGCGTGAATTTGTCTGCAATGCCAATTACAAGCGACGGAAGTGTCTCGCGTGAAAAGGCCCTATAGCAATTATGTCCACAGAAGCTAGGCACTGCAGCTTCACATCCGTTCGTATCACATTAACAAAATTCTAAAGCTGAAACTACCTCGCCCGCGCGCCGAATATCCTTCGTCCCGTACAAGAATGGGGAAGGCGATCCGCGTTTTCGACTACTCCGAAGTCGTGATTCGGTGCGGTTACGTGGAACGTAGAATGTGCTAAGCTCGGCGCGCTGCAACTTCGGAAAGAGCCAGGAGCATTGTTCGGGCCTGCAAAGGGGAGAATTGGAACGACGAATTTCACGGAAGTTGAAACGTTCGTTCGCGCGGCGTTACTCACGGGGAACATTTAAACGTCCCTTTTCGTATCCTCGTTAGGACGAACAAAGCGTTTTAAGACGATGAACAAAAAAAACCCTGCTCCTCGCGGATCTTTTATAAACGGACCATCGCATCGGGCGTCTTTGCCGCGGGAAGGACTCGCGGTGAATCTTTTATGATTTCGCAATGCGGACGCAACACCAGTGGAAACGCGTTTCTCGCGAGTCCCTCTGATCGTTCACACAAATCTATTAAGGATACCCTCCCATCGAATCTCTCCAGAAATAAACCATTTTTTAGGATTTTATTTAAAAATAAGTAAACGTCGCAGGATCAAAAAACTTCTCGTGCTGTAATTGTACATGCTTAAAGATAATACAAAAACTGTTTGGAAATTGTATCTAATAATGCTAACGTAAAGTTTATAAGATTGTTTATTGAATCATCTACGAGCATGGTAAAATATTGTAATCTGATGTGTCGGCAGACGTTTGAACCACAAACTTCGAAAGAACGGGTGATTCCACGCACGAAAATATTTGTAAAAAGAAAACGACTAGTCACACAGTTCCCATCATAGATGATTCCACGGAAAATTTAGTAATGAACGCAAACCCGCAAGAATTTTTTAAATCGGTATATTGTTTTTTTTTGTTAAAAGTTCCGCAGTTTTAAGAAAACGTGTTTTGAAAAAAGCGCTTAAAAACTGCTGTAGATACGAACGGCTCAATGTTATATCTGTGGACTCTACCATCTAGGCATTCTTCAGATGATGTACTTCTAAAATATGTAGAAAAACAATAATTTGATTTTTTGAACAATTTCAATATTAGGGTACCCGTAATTGAAACCTGAGCTACACTGGAAATTTCGTAAACTTCAACTCTTTATCCTTTTACGTGTCTCCCCTCGTTGATGAATTATTTTCACAACCAGAATTCCATTTTTCTATCATCCAGAATTTAATTTTCTAGATCCCAATTAAGCTTTGATTCTCATTTCCCACGGGTAAAGTAGATCGACACAGGCTAGCGTGAAAGTTGAGAGTCGTAAAACACCGTCGACGTGTATCGCGCGAATACATCGCGGGCTCAGCAAGGAATCGCGAGGCATCATGCGAAAGATCCGACACTGACGAACGTGCGGTCCCGTCGCAGCGACGCCAACCTCGAGTCTCGCGTGCTCGCTGCGTCGTCGAAACGAATGCGAAGATTATGCAAAAATGCGGTACGTTGCCTCTCGCGATCCCAAGCAGTCGTCAAAAAGTCGCAGGTGAACGCGTCTGACGGAACGGGGCGCGTTTCTAACTTGACTCCACCGCGAACTTTCTTAACTTTTCAACCCCACACAACCCCTCTGAGACGAGCCTCTGTTTTCCTCCCCGTCCCGAGTTTACCTCAGCTTCATCTGATACCCCTCCACTTCATCTGTCCCGTAATTTCTTTTCCTCCTTCGTTTCTTTAGATTCCTTTAGATTTAGATAGAGATCCTTAGATTTCTTTTCTCTTTAACCTTGACTCCCCCGTCTAGCCCCTTTCTATAACACTCTCCTTTTTTTTTCATTGCAGCGTTTCTTTAGCCACCCTCACTTTTTGCGTGTTTTACGTTCGGCACTGTTTCATCTACCCCTTGCACGCTCCCTCTTTCTCCCTTCGTACCTTCCACGGTCTCATTCTCCTCGGGAATGTCCGAGGATGTGACGCGAAATTTTATGCATCGACACACCGGCATGCACGACACCTCCGGCATCGCGGCGGCCTGTAAAATATTCAAATGAGATCTGTCGGGTTGCCGGGACGTCGCCCCCTGAATTTCACGTGCCCCGTAATGCCTGCGTACCGTGGAACGTATTACGCGTACAATTTCCCCGCAAACGAGATTTTATTCTCGTTTGACTGCTATCGTTTCGGGTTCCGTTTTTCGGGGGATCTTGCCTGTTTTGTAGGCGTTCCGGGACAACAGACAGAAAAACACAATGCGTGCGGACAGCGAAGCGTAACTGAATTTATCGTTCCATAACGTGATTGTTTGTGGATGTAACATGTTTGTAGAAATTGGAACGTGGGAGTTATCCGATTTATATTTGTGCAGGCTACCAAATTGTAGGAGCGTATTCTGTTTATCCTAAGCATGAAAAAAGGTGATATAGGCTTGGGCCTGAAATTTTTCCTTTTAGGAACTGCTTTTGTTTCTTTTTATAATTTCCTGTTTCTATTTCCTTTTATGATTTTCTGTTTCTTTTTCTTCTACTTGATTATGTTCACCATATGCGCAATTAAGAGGCGCGGATTATTAATGCGACAAATTTTTTTTGGTGGGCGACACATTTTGAGCGAAAGAAATTGGAAAAGGTTTGAATACAGAGGCTTGAGACAACTTAAAAACTTCTTTTCCATATTGCGAATTAGCAATGGCTCAAATGTGAGTTGCCATATTGAATTAAAATATTTGATGATATTTTGCGAAAAGGGCGGCAGACGCTGTTAGCCCAGGGGTGCCAGATCTTCAAATCCACCCCTGGTAATAAAAACATAATAACAATAATAGTACGAAAAACTGATCACATTTACACTTGACACCAGGGATTTTAATGAAATTGAAATATGATATACTGCCCGTGAAATTAGAGGGAGTTTAAGCCATCATTTTGGCAATTATGGATTTATCCAAAAAAACATAGAGCTTCAAAGTTCCCAATTTATAAGCTAGTTTTTATAATATATAAATGATGTGTCTGACGATTCCATATTTTTCTTCGTACCTAAGTCTTCTCTAGAAACAAATGGTACTTTCGTTTATTTGTAGGAACTAGGGATGTTAACACAGTCAGTTTCACGATACTAATTTAATTGTACTGAAACATGGGTAACGCGAATTCTACAATTTAATATACTGCTCCTCGAATGGGAATGCTCCACCGACCTTTCTCGCTAACAGAAATATGCAAGCTCAGAGAAAAATTCTTGTATGTGCTCAATGTCTGACATCACGTCCCGTGTTCACTTTGTCCCCGCAGTTTTCGATAGTCTCACCTCGGGGCGGGGAATGGAAAAGTTGAACATGCAGGTGGAACAGAAATTTTCGCCCGAGTGGAAATTTCACGTCGCTCCATACGAGCTGGCCAACGATTATGATTTCCAAGTATCTTCCGCTCTTCGGTATTACACCGAACTTCACCCTTGCGAAAATAGGGTGTACCAATTCCTCGAGGAAAATTTCGGAGAAGCAGTCAGACAGTCTTTCTCATAACAGAAATTTCGTTCGTCATGTATAAGTCACTTTAACTGATAGACTTTCGCAGTGGTTGAAGAATTAATGACAAAATTGCGAACGTTGGACAGAGTTCTTGAACAATCGCGACGTATCAACGCGAAATGAGGTACATATATCGAGATTTATTTTTAGTGGACATTTTGTCTGTATTTCGCGAAATCACAGCTTATCGATAAAGGATATCGATACTCTTCTCAAGCATTACATTCCGTCTCCTCCGTTTCTCCAATAATCACAGTGTGTTCCACGTGACCTGAGATGCAAGAAACACTTTCTGACACGGTCCAATTCACATTAAAAGAAGCAGCCGTTGTTGTTACGATTCAAACGGAATTGCACGCATCGCTTAATGAATTTAATTATGTCCCCTCGTCGTTCAATTTGTCATTCAATGGGCTTCACGTTGAATATGTTCATATTTTGTTAGCTTGTTCGGGGCTTGTGCTATTAATCAGATACAAATTAATGTATCATTGACAAACCGATAATTTAATACTGGGAGGAAATTAATTTCACTTTCTTATATCATAGTAGTTCCTTAAATATTATCTTGGAACGTAATTGCATTGTATGTTTGAAAAGTATGCAGCAAAATATCTTCTTTAAATTATCGTAGACGATATGAGTAAGCTTAGTATAACATAAGAATTACAATTACGTATTTTTTGACAAAGAAAAATTATGTGTATATTATTATTTGCGTGATTATAAAAAAGAACCTAAAATTCTGCAGATTGTCAATGACGGTTCATATATATATATATATATAACGACATATGGAAACAGTGCTGTACGCTGGAAATTAGGGTGTAAGCTTTCGAAAAACAGGTTTTCGAATTCCACTATGCCCAAACAACCGATTAAACCTGTTAAAAAACCAGATGTCATTCTTGATGTAAACAGTAAAGAAATATTTATACTTATTTTAAAAGTTTTCAGTTTTTGTAATATTCATGGAATTACAAAAATATAACAAATTAAAATATACTGCATACGAAACTAAAATAAATTTAAACTAACCAAAATCTGTACAAAATATAAATTATAAATCTTTATTTCGTTTAGTATTTTTTATCAAGAAATATGAACTCATGAAAAATAGTTTTACAGTAAACTGTTTCTACAGTATACTTGTGCCCTTTTTAAATGTAAACAACCGGTTTCCAAATTTTACAAATTTGCTCACGTTTCATCATAATCAAGGAAAATCTGAAAGTGAAATTGCAAAAATCACACACGGATATCGTACAATATTTTTAATGCATAAAATAATATAGATTCCATTTCAAACAGACAGGGCACTTGTATCTATTTCTAATACTTCTTGTAACTCCCCACAATTATCATTAGCACTACTGTACAAAACAAAAAACCTGCGCGCTCGCGTTCGCATTTTAAAAACTTTGGAACCATTTCGAATTAAAGCTGCTCTTTCGCGCGCGGCAACTACGAACAAAAAGCTACGAATTAAAACGCAGCTGGTCACGAGAAATTCTCATCGACATCGGCGATTAACCGCATGAGCAGTGAGCACTTTGCCTGTGCAGTTTCCCAAGCGGTTGGTCGCAGCCGCCGTCACAATGAGTTAACCAAAATTTCAAGGGGGTAGAGGGCATCAAAGCTCGGGCATTGCACGCGGTAACTGAAACTTTCATCGGTCGGAAATTTCACGGCTCCTGGACTCTGGCTTCTGTGGTTGTGCAAAAAAAAGAAGCATCTATTGCGTGCTGAAATTCTCGAAACGAAAGTTATCGCACGTGAAAAACAATGAAGGTTAGTGCTCACATTTAATTGCAACTTTATAACACAACCAGGGAATGTTATTTCTTAATTGGTGAGCTTTATTGTACCATCAGATAAGCTTTTATAAAAGCAAACAGCTTTTGGGAGGAAACATTTGAAGTAAAGTGAGGAAGTATTTGTCTATCGCCTAAAAACCTTCGAACGGTGACCTCTTGGTTCATGCAATGTGCCCCAGCTCATTTTTATAAAAAAAGCTAAACAATTTTTTTTGTAGAAAATCAGAATTTAAATTCCAGGCGAAGCCGAGTAACAAAGCTAGTATCTCATAAACCAAGTTGATTCTCAAGGAGAGACTAGGAATTTCTAATGATTCTTGGAGACTGGTGTATACGCTACGGAATTAGAGTTGATAGTATATTGCCATACTGCTGGATAGAGAGAGATAGAGAGAGAGAGCGAGAGAGAGAGAGAGAGAGAGGGTCTAAAATCTTCCAAACATCGTAAAGCGTTTACTGGAGTCAGTAACTAAACACGTGAGAGTCAGGAGCTCTGAAGGTCTACGTTAGGGTTTAAAGTAATTGAGAACTTTGCAACAAGAGGGGTGCAGCTCCAGTTTTGACAGGTTTTGTGGTATGTCGTAATATACGTAAAAATAGTTCTATATCTTTCGGTGCACTTTTGAAAAATGAGGGATTTATTTCAAATTTTCAAACTGCACCTATCCCTGTTTTGTGCAATATTTTTGTTTCGGACAGCTCCAGATTTGAAAAATTCAACAAAAATAGAAATAAAAACTTATCAGCTCAATAACTACTACTTACAGGTTGAAAGCAAGTCAAAGCAATATTTTTTTACACAGTTTTGTCTACTTTACTCGACGTTATTAAAGTTGGAGCAGTACCCCTCTTGCTGCGAGGTCCTCAATTGTGCTTCTTAAATTTAGTTTTGGAAATACTTAGGCTTTCAATACGTTAAACAGAAATTAGCCATTCAAGGTTAAGTGTCAATCAGGGCACACAGGAAATTATTCAAATCAATCGCCTAAAATCTATATTTTACCATTGTTAAATAAAATCAGTTATATATTAAATTTTTCGAAGCCATGGACTCTTGATTTTCTTTCGAGGAGATTGACAGTACCTATATCCATTGTGTAATATTCAAGAGTGTGATGACACAAAACCATGTCATAGTAGTAACTCTACAAGATAATCGTGTTTAGCTGAAAGCACAGCAAAGCAAAGCTCACAGCTTTAAACGTTTTCGGTCTTTGCATTACATTATATGATCCAATTAACTACATCGGCGAACTTTCACTTTCCGGAGTGAACGAATTTCATGGATTCATTTCAGCACCCTTATGACACCGTATGCTAATGTTCGGCTACATGAATATGCATGCGAGCCACTTAATCGTGTCGCGTCATTTAATAGTGAGACTGGAGATTCCTGAGTCTCTTTAGAATTTTTAACAGTCGGCACGTTTAAATTAGGTAATAAAAATTCTACGGATCAAGCCATATTTTCGCCGTATATTTATTGTAGGAGAATATCCCTTTGGGAAATCTGTGCGATGCAATTTTAGCAGTATTTGACAAAGTAGGAGTGCGCAACGCATTTTCTTAGATGGAAAAGGCAAATACAGTGAATGTAACTTAAATTACAGTTCACGATTGGTTTTAGAATAATGAACAACAAATGAAAAACAGATTTATCCAAGCGTACGACGGTAAATCTTTACTACAATTCTAAAGGTAAATAAAAGAATCGGGTGCTACCGGGAGTAAAGACAGAGTATTGTGGCTCAACCGCAGTAGAAAACTCCGCCAACGGTCAGACCACGCAAAAAGAACCGGTTCTCGTCCGATCACCGAAGTTAAAGTGCGTTGGGCGCGGATAGTACTTGGATGGGAGACCGCTTGGGAACTCCGCGTGCCGTTGGCAATCTCTTTTGCTCGCTATTTTCAAAAAGCAACGGTTATATCATTTTTGGTAATTTTCTTTCGATAATGGCCGGGTGCAGTATCGATCGCAGGGGTCAAAGTATATTCCTTTTTGTTGTGCGCAGATGTGTAATTAAAAAAATTGCGAATGGTACTTATTAGGTCCATCCAATCGGCTTTTTTCAATTGTTTATAACGATATCTACCATGACTTTACCATACTGGATGCTGGCTTCAATTTTAAAATAGCAGTCAAACACGATACACGTAATAAAAAAATTTTTTCGAAACAAAGTTGTTAAATTATTTTGCTGGAGGGGCATATAAATTTGTCAAACTTTAAAAAATTATAAGCAATAATTTTTTATTATGAGTCCGTTCGACTTTTAAAATCTTACATGACTTGAGTTCAGATTAGCGTGAATCGGATCGATTTCTCTGTATAATTATTTAATACATTTTGTACGAAAGGCCCTATTTAACAAATTTTGTTTAATTTATATTAGGTTTAATACATGAAACTGTTTATTATATAAAGTGTTTGAAAGCTTCAAGGAGTGAGGATCAGACAGTGCTCGCCCACTCCCAGTAGATAACTCCGTCAACGGCCAGACCACGTATAAAGCACTGGTTCTCGTCCGATCACCAAAGTTAAACTACATTGGGCGCGGATAGTACTTGGATGGGAGACCGCTTGGGAACTCCGCGTGCCGTTGGCACCAATCTTTTGCTCCCTATTTTCAAACTGCGTGTGCAATACCATTTTTAGTATTTTTTTCGATAGTGGTCGGGCAAGTGTCGATTATAGCGGTGAAAGCATTTTTTTTGTCGTGCTTGGCACTGTAATTTATTACAGTGGAAATGGTTAAGTGTTCAAACGCTCCGAGGAGTGAGCGTCAGACAGTGTTCGCGCACTCGTAGTAGAAAACTCCGTCAACGATCACACCACGCAAACAACACTGGTTCTCGTCCGATCACCAAAGTTAAAGTGCGTTGGGCGCGGATAGTACTTGGATGGGAGACCGCTTGGGAACTCTGCGTGTCGTTGGCACCACTTTTTTTGCTCGACATTTTGACATTGCTTCGGCTACGTCATCTTCGATTGTGTTCTGCTGATATTTGGCCGATGGAATTTCGGTTCAAAGTATTCCTCTTTCTGTTGTCTGCAAATGTAGCTAACTGTATATTCTCAGTGGCAAGACTTCGAGTCTTTCTACTGTACAAAAGTTCAATGATAGTGAGAATGGCCTCGTGCTTTCTGTCTCTGAAATACTTATTAGGGTCTTTCCCTTGAGTGCTTTCCTCCTAGGATTATAGACAATCGTCAGTTCCATTGTTTTCTATGTGAACGTGCAAAAGTGTGTGTTCACAATGACCGTAACATACTATATATGTCAGGTGTATCGATACACCAACTCTATCAAAATTAAGTATGTTTCGCTTGTAACGAAGAAGTGTTGTGCCTTATATTGATTACTGGAATATGAAATATAGAGGGTTGTTGAAAAGATAATAGGCTGGTTTACTTTAAAATCATTGCCTACATTTTCAAGTTAATCTGCCCTTTCCGAACAATTCTGAAGCATCTCTTAATTAAGGAAATCAGCGTTTTGGTATCCAGTTTAAATTTATATTTTTATTAAAATATAAATATAAATGTCTTCCTGATTCCATTATTTCCTCAGTTCTACAATATTTTAATGCTTCCACGTCGAGTATGTATAATTTTAATCCTTTTCTGAGGGTTTAATAATTTCTAACGTGGGAAGGTGAAACTTTATCCTTTCTTCTACTCGCCACCCGTATTCTTTCAACGATTCCGGCTACACGGAGCGGAATTCCGTGCTTTCCGCTGTTTTTCCGACCTTGACTTCGGTCTCCCGCTGGGCTGGGGTAGTTTTATGGCAGCGTATACGACGCCGGATGCCCGCCATTAAATGCCCTGCTCACGTACGACCTTCGTGTAAAAGATACTCCCTACACTCTGCCGTACATTGTACCACACGAAGTTAATATGACTGAGACTCTTCTAGTCGAAAGCAGAAATCCACAGGGGGCAATGGCGACGAGAATGAAGCAAGAATACAGCTGTGAAAAGTGTTTACAGTTTGAGCGAAATTAATTCGAGGCTGTTATTTATGATCCTGTAAGCCACTGTGCCTCGTGCACTATTAGAGACTCCCAACTCTTTCACTTCGTCGTCTTTCTCTCACAAGCAAAATGTACGAAGCTTTTGGAAAATAATTCTTCAATTTAGATTTGATAAATCAAACCGAAATGCAACAACATATTGCAACTACTGTGATGGTCATATAAATTCAAACTGTTAATTACTATCAGTATTTTTCTTTATATATCACCACAAAAGTATAAGAAATATTAAAGCTTGTCTTGCTGCAAGAAAGGCACAATTAGCTCCACACCCTAAAGATTGCAAAGCAGTCATGTAGTATATGTGATTTCACTTTTTACTTTACTTTACTTTACTCCATTGTTTTGTATTGTTCTCACGTTTAGCGTTAAGTCTTAAGATTACTTTTATTTTAGTTTACTATTAATATTTGTTATGTTTGTTTTTATCTCTATTTTTTGTTTTCACGGTTAGGCTTCCCCACAGCGTTACCACTGCAGCCTCGCCTTTACCCTTAAGGGGGTACACGGGTATTTCAGGGTCAAACAATTGAAATTTGTTCGATTGTTTATGATAGTCGCAAGTCTTAGAAGTATTTTAAAAAAAATTTCATTGAAAAATTCGAAAAATTGCGAGAATTACAAAGTAAAAAGTAACAGACGGGCCAATGCCGGTAAACGCGTCGCGGCGGGCTTTGAAGCCGTATTTTTCACAACTATGTTTCTCAAGACGGTGAACATCGTAACTCGAGAACGGATATTTTTGTTGAAATTTTAACTGAACCTACAAAACACATTTCTCCACAATCGCACAACTTTAACAACATTTAAGATAACATTTATCACAGGTTTCCTTCAGTAAAATCCTTCAAAGTTGATATTTGCTGTATAACTTCGTGAATTTTTATTAAAATTTTTCGATCGAGTTCCATATTGTGGAGAAGATTGTTTCGTAAGTTCAGTTAAAATTTCACCTAAAAATATTACTCCATTCTCGTCTTATGATGTTCGCCGTTTTAACGCGTGCATTGCGCAGCGCCCACTTTGACGTTTTGTAATTCCTTCAATTTTTAATATTTTTCAGGTTTCCTGGTCTCAAATTGCGCGTTACAACCACAATAAAGTATTGTAAAACGTGCAAATGGTATGAATTATTACTCGTCCTTCAATCCAACCCAAAAAGAACCGTTCATTTTAGCTGTCTAATACCCATGTACCCCTTTAACGACTATGCTAGCTGTAAATATTCAGGTCTCTTCTTTCTTGAGTAATAAAGACGATTAAAATTAAAATTAACAATAACAATATACAGCCTTAGAATAAAGATCCCCAAAGAATTTCTCGCAGTTCATTCGGAAGACGTCGATTATTGACTAATTACCCTAGATTTGCATAGATACCACTACAGATTTGGCAATTTGTAGATTCGCGGTGCGCAGTCGGGGTGTTGACGTGTCATTATGTTACAGCCCGATTACGTCACTCAAGCCTCCCTAAAGCAGATAATCGCCATTTGTCAAGATAAGTAGCTGCGGCCTGTCATATGGCGCCGAACATGGCCGCCGAGCGTCTTGCACCCCTTTCCTTATTGCCTCGCGATTACGCAGCCCATCGGCTGTAGTGCCGCGAGGGGCGCCGGCAGGGCCATGAAACCTGTCGTAATAATTTGTCCGTCCAAGGGAACGTTGTGTTCGCTAATTAAGTCGGCCCGCCTCCGCCCTTAGAAAAAAGAAATAGGAAAACAGGGCCGCCTTTGTTTCCACGGCACAAAGGATAGATTCTCTGTTAAGGTTCCCGGCCCGGGTATCGACCAACCCCTGTGCCCTCCACTGAAACTCGAAAATCCACGGGATTATAAAGGCCAAGAATAATTCGACGGAATAATTGGACGTCGAACGGTGGAATATTTTCACCGGCGACTATTTTGCAACGAAATTGGAACGCTGGAAATATCGCGTCACGCTACCACATCGCGCTGGTGTTTCCGAGCTTCCCAATGTCCGGTTTTAATTTCAAATTACTCGAAACTCGTTTCGGAGAAAAATTATTCCGATAGGTCTGCGTCCCCACACGCGATTCAAGCGTCTCGAAAAGTTCGCTTCTGCTTTTAGCCTGCTTTTAAACGGAGGGGGTTCGGGATTTCACCTTCGTCCAGATACGCGTGGTCACGTGGAACGGTTTCGCTGTAACCGTCGGCTTTAAAAGGTGACTCAAGATTGCGACGCGAGGTGATCGATAAGCAAGCCGCCTACGTGCACGTGTCCTCGTGCTCTTCGAGCTTTCTCAACCGTTAGCCCCGTTTCGTTTTCATCTGGCTGAATGCGCGGCAGGTGAATGGGTCAGATGACGATACGATGCAAGTATTCCTCGTGTTTTTTGTGAATTAAATTAACGCGACACTGGCTACGAGCAGATATCGATAGCTCGAAGTAACGCGAAGGAAAATCGAGATGCTGGATGTTGGGTGAAGAGTTACAAGCGATTATAAAGCTTTTCTGATGTCCGTAATTGGAGCTGCGTGGGAATAGGAGATACTTGGCGCACGGTGTTTCGATTCTAACGAGTTTTAATTGTTTGACGTGGATGTCGGGGAACTCGGAATCTCTAATGCACGGAGCAATGTCCGTGAACGTAGAGCTTTGCGAACTTCTGGAGCCTTCCGGCTATAGTAAACTTCGTGGGGACGAATCGCACGAGGCGGGGATACTGTTTTTTTCCATTCGACGATTCGTGTTACCGTAAAATTATCTCTAATGCTACTAATTTGTTGGAATATAGGTATAGAGACTCGATTAGTAAAAATGTGGTCATCAGTTTTTTTATTAGATACATTAATTCCTTGCTGTATTAATGTTTTTTCGCCGAATTTCAATTGTTTGTTAACTTTAAATTTTCGTTACCTCGTTACAGGCTGACGAGGGAGATCCGGAACTCGGAAATTCAAAAAATTCTGGAATTTCCTCCTGATTACAGAGCAATTTTTTTTGCTGCCCAAATTCGCTCTAAGGGGATAGAATTCACCCCTGATTTTATGTTATAACTCGTGAACTGTCAAATAACTTTTTACCAAATGATAGATCTAATTAAAAGAAATAATTAGACTAATAAACTAATTCTTCTAGCTTCTCAAAAAAAAAAAAAAACTAAAGTCGTTTGGACCAATTTTATAAAAGTTATACTGTTTAAAAGTGTCCGAATACTTTTGTCTGGCACTGTATTCAATAACAATAGGAATGTTAGTAACTCGGCATGGACGTTATTTTGTGAACAGCATAAGACGAGAAATGTGCCATCGACAACTTAGAATATATATTTTAAAAATAAAATATTACTTTAGTACCTATACCGTAATTGAATGTCGGCCACATTTTCAAATAAACGGTTCACATAAATTTGTTTCGAATTAGGAAAGATTTTAACATTCCGACAGTCGTAGGAACTTACCTCGTTTCAATTTAATCTGTTCCTAAAGTGTGTAAAGTTTACTGAAAATTTCGTCGTGGAGATAAAGCACGATGAGAAAGCAAGCAAGAGAAACGTATTCGAAGCTAACCATTTATCACCGCTTTCTGTTTCAGGGCTTTTCGAGACGGACGGCGTGCTGATTCCTGGCACGATGTGCGACCTCGAGTTTGTCAGTTCACAGTCAGCGCCGCAGTACGGACGATTCTACTCGCCACGATACCCGTCCTCTTACCCAAAGAACATCCGGTGCTCGTACCTCTTCCGGGCCAGGTAACTAGACTGACCTACTATCAAGCTCGCAAACTGATCCCAACATAATCCATATATAATGCATCTCGGGACCAATCTCGGCCCGCGCCATATATCTAACGCTCTCTCGCGCGTTTAACGGCTCCAATCTGTAATCTGGTTGCTGGCTAATTAACACATGACGCGCGATGTCTTCGTCTTCGCGACTTCAGTGGAGAGAGAATTCGTTGTTCTGTGTGAGAATTGTTTAGTCGTTCATTTGTCCCTTAGAAAAATATTATCGTTAATGAGTCCTGTGAAATATAGTATTAAAAATGTAGGAGCCTTGAAGGAGTTATTCAGAGAAATAACTACTTAGGAATAGATGAGCACTTATTGCAAATTTCGCAAACAGGTCATGGTACAGAATCTACAGTCCATAATCACGACGCTGCTCTGTAATTATTGTTCGACGTACTTTTGAACACTTTGAATCCAAGAAATTTCAAAGCAAAAATTTTCTCGAACAATTTTTTCGGATCGATATTTACTAATTTGATATAATTTAGAAGTTATACGTCGCCCGGAATCAAAGGATTAATTGTTTTTTTGAATTTGAATCAATAAACAGTTCTATGAACGTGAATGATTTATTTTAATATTTTCTTGTCTTCCAACAATTACCATGCATGATTTCATGATTTTCGTTTATTATCACACGCGATCCTAAGAATTCAATCTTATTTCGTATTTAACACTGGTAAAACTACCTCTGGAACATCTCTGGTGTATGTATGTGCAATGGTAATTTGGACGAGATACCCCAGTGTTTCCCAACCGTTTTTGCGTCGCGATCCCCTCTCATAATATTCAAACATCTTGCGACTCCTCCTCCGTATAAGGTAAGGTAAATTTAATAAGGTAAAGAAAACACAATAAAAACAGGTATTTCAGAATATAATTCTAACTTAATAATATTAAAAAAAAGCGTGGAAATCCTCCAGGAAACACTTCGCGACTCTCTCGGCAAGGCTGACAAATTAAAATCGTTAGAAACTGGTATTTTCAAAAAAAGGTGTCATGCGCAATTCTAAATTTTAGGAGATTGTTTAATTCCCATCGATCTCAGTCTAAGTACATACTGGCAACGAACGACATTCAAAGTATACTTCGATTTGTTTAAAGGGAGGACCCTAATCAACGAGCGCAAATTCAAAATTGCTCATGACATTCAAGCTCATGTCAGTGTGATAATGAAGACCTTTTCCGACCTTCTGCGTGAATGGTTTCCTTATAAGATGGCTAATAAGTAGAAATGCCCCGTACACAGTCAGACATCTATCAGATATTCACGTTGTGATCGCGACTAACGTTATAATACTTCAACCTGGATTATAAATACAAGTTATACCACCACTTGTACATTATTCTAATATTATTTATTCATCGTTTAAAAGATTTTACTTTGCTTTCGTAACAAGAATTGGATGCCTTGCGCTCCATAATTATTTCACTTGTGTGTAGACATTTCAAAATATATATATTATCATAAAAATAAGATATATTGAACACTGTCAGGACGAACTAATTTTCACACAACAATTACACATTTCTTAGTTTCAGAAGCATCAGCCCTGCAAATTTCTTAATTTTACACCTTCTATACTTTCGGGTCCACATATGTGCTTAATCTAACTAAATAACGACGGCACAGTCGATCGCTCTCTGATTTCCCGTCGAATAAAATTCCTGTCCCACGTTGAATCTCTTCCGAACAACGAAACCTTTTTATACAGTCGCGTAATTTTGTTACACGAAATGGCAGTTCCCTGTTGCCGCCAGAAATGTCCCCGTTTTCTGACGAACATTACTTTCCTTGTTTCTCATCTCCGCTTCTTGTTATGCTGATTGCCGAAAGTTTATGCCGTCTGTGTTGAGCGTTTTCTGTATAACTGCATAAAGGACCGGACAGGGTGAAAAACAGGAGAGTTGTTCACACGGAGGGGGGGGGGGGGGTCGCGGGAAACCCTTGGTATTCTTAAGGCCGGATCTCAGAAATAACTGCACGTGTACTTGAAGAAAGACGCTGATACATGTTCGTTGCAATATGTACCTACCTGGAGAAAGATGAAAAAGGTATGACAGCAGTTGTTATAAGGTTATAACTCTCACATGGTTCGCGTTCTTTGTTTAGCATGTTTACAATAGCCCATATGTCAGAATAAAATAATTAAAATCAATAATGAACAAATCGAAATTATTCAAATTCAGAATATTTGGTTCTTTGATAGAAGAATTAGAAGTTAGCCTTTACGTGAAGGAAATGGAGATCTCTGATATAGACTCCTGAAGGTGAATAATTAAAATTAGAAATAATCCATTGGTTGTTGAAAGAAGTGGAATCTAGTTTCGGCTCTTAAAGGTGAGGAATTAATATTAAAAACATATCTTTGGTTGATAAAATAATTGTCTATTATCCTTCACATCGGCGAAGTGCAGATCTCTGAATTAGATTATTTAAGGGGAGATTCTACCTTGTGAGGCCGAAAAACTGGTGCTTCCTTGTGAATTTTTTGTACAAAGAAAGTTTGACAAATTAATTTGAAGTTTGGCAGACTGTTTTATAGTATCTTGAACTATTATTCTCCATTTTCGTGCGACGATAAAAAAATATAGCAGATATACATAGAATGCTGAATGAGAGTGTTGGAAAATATTGGGTGGTCCTGGCGTTGATGGAAAGTACCCTACGGATTATCAGAAACATAAAAACGCAAAAGGATTCTTAATCTATGTGAATATGGCTATCTATGGTAGTAGATGCATTAAGGAAAATAAAAAAAATTTAAAATTATATCTCCTGAGAAAAATGAATCAAATTGAGCGCCAAAATCGGAAAAAACTTTGTTCAATAAAAAAGGAACGGTAACAGATGCGACAACAAATCTGCTACCACAGGTAGCCACATTCATATAGATTAAAAATTTATTTTCCTTTTTGGGTTTCAGATAATCCTTAGGGTACTTTCGACCAACGCCAAGACCACCCGCTTTTTTCAACGCTCTCAGTCATCACTCTGTACCTGCCAAGCTTTGACGTTTGCCGTCACACAAAAATTCAGAACAATAGTTCAAGATACTATAAAATAGCCTGCCAAACTTCAAATTAATTTGCAGAAGATTTTTCGTGCAAAAAATTCACAAATACTCACCTATTTTTCGGCCCACAAGGTAGAATCCCCTCTTAAAACAAATGATTAATGTTAAATATATTTCTTTAGCCGATAAAATTGAAAGTACAGTTTTCATACAAGATAAAAATATTTTATTGATTATTAGAGAAAGTAGGATTTAGCGTTTGCAAGGCGGAGACACAGATGTCTGGTTTCCGTGACCATTAGGAATCGCCTGAAATGATGGTCAATTCTGCAATTCCGGAACGTCGTGGCGTCGAGCCAGTATGCAGATATGATTTCCGTAGTATTGTGGCTTCCGCTTAATTGCAGTAATTGTATCAAAGTAGCGTCTGCAGTTTGGTATGCCTAACAGTTACGTCAGGGTTATAACGCTCCGCGCATAACTATAAACTTGACGGATGCGTGTGTGTACACGCTCGCAATCCGTTCAACGCGTATTCATGACTGTCACTACATTAACAATACAAATTTCACCCTGATACTTGCCACCTTGCCAACCAATGGCACTGTTATTGCGCTAAGCGAGAATCGATTTTTAGAGAAATACTTAAGATGCCAGGAAAGTTGTATCATAACCATTTACCAAGTGGAATGGGAGATAAGTCTCTTTAAATGTAAATAATTTATTGATTACAGAACTCTATAAGTATAGAGTATATTGCATTTCGGAATTGTATAAGGAAAAAGTAGTGTCGTTAATTGTTATTCTTATGTTAATAATAGTAACGTTTCTCATGAACAATAAAGCCCTTCTTTGTCGAAAAGAAATAAATCTGATTATTTAGAATACTTTAACATAAAGGTTACATCAGAACATTTCTGCATTAATGGTAGAATAATTTTATAATTACTTAGTTACATATTTCAGTGACTATTTTTCAAGTGGAATTAGTAAATATCCTGTCCAACTTCGTCGTAACGTTTACGCAGGTTTGAAAACGTCCTCGTTCAAAAAGCAACTCCTCTTCCTTTTGAGTAGTGTTCTATTTAAATATTTTATTAAATATTTCAATCCGAAAGCGCGTTTGATGTAGAAAAATTCATGTGAAATATACGCACTTTGTTACAGATTGAAAGAGAGGATCCGCCTAGTCTTCGAGGAAATCTCTTTACAAAAGGGAGATTTAAGGTGAGTTTTTCAACCATGGATCACTTTAACCTTTTGAATACGTGTATGATAGTATAATATTTTATCATATAATACTTTCAGGCCCAAATTGAATTCAGGAGTATCGAAACAATTTTTGTTAAAAACTATTGGTATCAATCTTAAATAAGATAGAATCTGTTTTCTAAAATTAAAATACACATGTAAATTATGATCCACGAAGGGTTTGAAAGCGTTAAATGTATGTATATCGCGTAATCTGTTTAATTGTAAGTCAGTTACATACATTTATACCATTTAAATATTTAACATTTTTGGTCAGAAGTAACGACCGTGTTAAATTAATAATACGAAAATAAACATAGATAACTAGTGGAATGATTTATGTTGAGAAAGATATTAAACCTTTAGAACAGAAAGCTTTAACATAAAGTTTAATATATATATATATATATATATATAGTGTTTTATGATTAGCAGTCCTTTGCTACGTAATTATAATGTCCCTTCAATAAATGAATTGCGAAACTCAGTCGTAGCTGAGAATGTCCACACTGTGGAAACCGAATTCAATTTGAAATTTCAGAAGCATGTAGCGGTTGGTAGTTTGCGAACTGAATAACAAGACTTTGAATTTAATAGTGACAAATTCTGTGAACGCAAAACTCCGGCTTGCTGACTGAAAATTTATTTCATGGAAACTAATTACTGTTCTGTGCATGTAGATAACTGGCTAAAGAACGTCCTGTCACGTCTATAGTAATGATATTAAATTGGCGAAAAAACTTGGCTTTAAATAAATGTCAGCTTGGGAGAAAAATAGGACTGATTTATCATTCCATGTATTTCAATATTTAATAGAAAATTGAATAGATACTTTGGAGTATGAATTATGAAGTACAAGAAGGTTCTTTATGGATCTTTAGTTGATCAGCAAGCGGAATGATAATAATATTTCATGATTGAAAATAATATTTCAAATAACTCCGTCTCAAGTTTCTTCAAACGACGTAAATATTATTCTTTCTTCTGACGCCCAAAAGCAGAATATACGAAAAACTATAAAGGAGGTTCCAATTACAAAATCAATTTATTCCCGCCTGAGATAACGACGCGTCTCGAAGTTGATAGATCTGTGAAAGCAACGTCCTCCCATCTGGAAGGGAAACTTCGCTTATGTATCCACTACATACCTATTCCGGATAGAAATTGAGTTGGGCAAGTTTTAAAAGAGATAGGGAGTAGGGATGGCCGAGGAAGGAGAAAGGAGATTTAGCGAAGGGGATCAAACTCATGAATCCACGGAGTATGACTCCACCCTTAAACGTACTATAGGCGAGGGGCAGTCAATTTATAATTTACGGAACTGCTCGCTCTATGTCGCGTCAAAATGCACGCAAAACCGTCAGATCAGCGCGCCAGCGAAAGGTTTATGAAATTTCTTTCGACTTCCAGCCCACGCAACCTCGTTCAACTTTCCAGGCCGATAAATGCAGGGGTTATTGGACCTCGAACTGAAAACGCGGCTGAACATTGGGAACTTTGAAACGCGCAATGCTTACGCCCGCTCACCTGACGTTTTTCTGCGTGTGATCACTGAGAGAGTGTGGACGAAGAGGTAATCAAACTCGAATCTACGAAGTACCCGTGTACCGTCGCTACTCGACCGTGTTCCTGCTGTTTTCCACGGATTTCGTCCACGATTGTAAAATGTCTTTGCGCAGTCCCTGGAATTTGATCAGTGTTCTGTGATTTCAAATCGAGAGTAATTAGATGAAGTGTTTTTAGCTTAATATACTGAACAACGTGGTGTGGTATAATAAGCGTGAAAGCCTTTAATCAACTTGCCATTCAGTAATAAGTGAAAATTTGAGGGTGCGTAATAAGAAATGGGTCGTAGGAGTGTTTTTTGTTGCAAAAGGACACACAAACTTATTGGAACAAGAGGAAATTCAATTGAGGACCTTGCAGCAAGAGGAGTGCAGCTCCATCTTTACGAACTTCGAGTATGTTAGAAAAAACTGTTTATAAAATTATTGCTTTGACCGAACGTTAACAAGAAAACACTAATTGAAAAATATATGGGTATTTTTACACAATAAGTAAGTAGTAGTTAGTGAGTTCATAAATATTTATTTGTATTTTTGGCGAATTTTTCAAATCTGGAGCTACCCAAAACGAAAATATTCCACCAAATAGTAATAAGCGAAGGTTCAAAAATTGCAATAAATCGCTCATTTGTTATCGGATTTGCATCAAACGTGCACCAAACGATGTAAATTTTTTTACGTATATATCACGTCATAACTCAAAATTAGTTAAAAACGGAGTTGCACCTCTCTTGCTGCAAGGTCCTCAATTACATCAGCTGTTTTTCTTATAAGGGGTTACATACTAAATGAATGATTTTAGGTTTTTTGGGGGTTTTAATAAAAAACAAAAAGAAAGTACTTGATACACATGATTTATTAGTCCATAAAGTGCAAGAAAACCATTTAATTAGAATAATTTTTGTATTCCTTTAGAATTTAGATCACTGCAGAAAAAATGCCACTTCACGATCGGCATATCTCCTCTAAACATCGATGGATATGAAAAATAAAGTGAGATTCTTGTAAAATAATCTTGCCAATACAGTCTGTCGAGCCAAATGTTTTAATTTAAAAAATCTAAACGATTTGTGGCATTCTCAGAAACACATTTTTAAACTTAAACAAATTTTCTCGTGCAGAATTTTTCTCTACAATTTGTTATTACTTGGTATGTAATCCTTTAACTCCAGATACCCCAAAAAAAAAGTTTCTGGGAAAGTTTCCCAAAAGTATTTACCGTCGATTTTTTCGTATGTTCGAAAATGATGTGACCTATACGTACACTGGGCGTTAAAGGGTTAATTGAATTTTATTCTCTTACAATATGTATGAGTTCCAAAACCACCCCTTCTTGAAGGATAACTTTCAAAATCATCCATCATTAACTTATTTTCGTGTCCGAAGTTAGCACGTCGTATTACGTTAATATCTTACCATTGCACGGTTGAAATATCGGCGGGGGACGCTGGGGTTGCTTTAATCCGCCGACTTACTTCCAAGATGTCGCCGCACCCGTCAATAATCCTTCATTACGTGCATTTACGACTGCACCAGCACTTAGGTACTCTCCACCCACCGAGGGGACTTTTCTGCTTATCGTTCCATTATAGTCCTTTTGCACTTACCCCATTACTTGCTACATTCGAAATTATATTAATCATTCCCGACACGTCATTTCCATATTTCACACTGAACACATCAATCATCAATCATTCGTAGATTAATGAGCTTTTAAAATAGCCCCGCAATATTAACAGTAGTCCTTGCGTACTTTCCATTGGATCCAGAGTAAACGTGCTCTTATATTGATTAACGAATCGAGCGTGCTCTTAATCGGCATAAACATAGGCATATGTTTCGTTGAATTTAAAGGATTAATTTAGGATCGTAGTTTCACTAATCAACAGCAACGAAATGAATTTGTTCCGCCTATCTCGTGGGAAATAACGAACAACGTTTTAAGCATTTTTCAATTCTGTCGCGGTATGATTTATCAGCTTTTCCAGGGTCATTAATAAAGCTAATTATCGCGATCGAAATAATTGGTAGCCTGAATAATTTTCAATGTGTGTATATATATATTTTATTGCTGCTTGTAAAATGCCCTCATTAGTTAAACGCTTAATACGTTTTACACACAGTGGAGTTCAAAATTTATGTGAATTTGTTTCGGTGTTATTAACGGCATGTAAATGTCTCGAAACAGCGTGAAATATTAATTTCACTGAGTACCGAAAAGGATATTTAATTCATAATTACACATTTTTGGCTTTTTCTGATTACATGTTTAAAAGCTCATATTTCTCGAATACATTTAATAGCCGCCTATAAAATGTCTGTATTTTAGATAATATTTATGATAACAACAGACATTTATATTAAAACTGGGTTTCTGCGTGGCAGTTTAAAATTCAGTTTACTGAGTTTTCTCGAAATCGGCATACCGGGACATTATCTACCAAGAATACCTTTTAAAATTGCAAATTACGTTCTGTTGCATGGAGTAAAAATAATATGATGCGTTTTCTGTTGAAGAAATATATTTAAAAATAAAATCTAGGCCGACATGAAACTACCACATGCGTCTCACGATAATTGCCTGCCAAATCTGATGAATTCTTATTTAAGCCTAAGTCCCTAAATCTAGAAGTAAATAGTCCCAGTAAATTTTCCGAAATGTAAGCAAAATTGATACACCCAATTAACGACAAAGAAAATGTGTAACACTCTAAGCAGTCGACGCGGTAGTAAACCCTCGCGAAGAAAAAACGAAGTTTATTATCCACCTTTTTACCCATTTCCACTCGAAACAGTAATTTCCCCAGCAGTGGTGGCACCGGTGATTCATAAAACATTGTTCTCTATGACAATAGGGGGAGCGCCAAACTGCATTCGTTTCTCGCGGAGCAACGCGATCGTTTCCCGCCTGACAATTTAATTACGCGGCCGGCGCGCGGTGTCCATGAAAATTTCACGCGTACCACTTTTCCTATTTTGTTCCGCTGATAAATTTTAAAAGGCTACCGCCACCCCGGCCACCGCGCTCCTGTCAGTCGTGTTTCTATTACGCTAATTGTGAATTACGACGCCTGTAGGTTATTAACGTTTACGAGTTAACGAGGCACGATAACGAGTAGGAAGATCGCAAGTGCCTGGGCGAAACTTTTCTATTTAAAAGTTTTCCGAGCCCCGAACATTGTATTCGTTGTAGTTCGATGGTACGTCAACCTGGCCGCCAACGGGCGGGGGATGGATTTAGCTCGATTAAGCACGCAATGGAGATTTGCGTGCAGGATAAACTTCCCTGGATTAATATTTTTCCGTTCAATCGTTTGTTTAAACTTTAATGGGATCTAAACAAGGTGAAAGTGAAGAGCCGTAAAGTTGGCGTAAACCGTGGCGAGTTTATGCTGAAAGTCGCGTTTCAAGTTTCTACGCGGGGCTATGAAAATGTGTGCCTAGTGAAAAGCCATGGAATTTTATTATCATTTAAAGGGTGACTAATTTAGTGGTGCTCGTTACTGCGTCGTAACTTGGAGTTACTGTCACCGTGGACGACGACGATAATTTTGTTTATTTGGAAGACTCTGGTAAAAATACGGGGCGACGCGGTGGAGACGTTAGTTTCAGTGTAGTTAGAATGGATTTGATATCTTAGAGAGAAAATTGCGAACTTCTACGCGCCGTGCTTTTTTACGCAAATTCGAAACCAGAAAAATTGTAACTTAAATGTCCCTTAATTTTACGTGATCTACATTAGGGTGGACCGGGCACTTACAACCTGGATATTACATGACATACAACGAAACTGTTGTGTCTCAATAATGTCAGATAAATCAGTAACATTTTCGTATAAAAAATTTTGTTGTATCTGTAATAGTTTTTGCGTAATGGTATTCCAAAGTCAAAGTATTACTCCCCCCCCCCCGGTCTACCCTATATTTGTAACATTAACTACAGAAAATAATCGATTTGATCTGGAATGACCCAAAAGTCGAAATTAAGCACATTCTGCAATCGAATTAGCAGGAAAGAATACCAAACACAAATTCGTATAATTTATTCACTCTGTTAACACACTGCCACGTCGACCACGTCACCGTCCGTGGTCAACGTAGATGTCATAGAACTTTAATATAAAACCACCTAAAACTGACTCTGGCAGCTGGCGAACAATCGCCAGGGAGAAGTCCTGCGCGAGAAGCGAGGGTCCGGTATCCTTTCGCGTCTCCTGCGACCCCTTCATTCCCATTGGACAGTTCCGTTCTCTTGGTCTTTTCCTTTCAGTCACCTCGTAGAACAGCGATAATGTGCGCCATATGTTCATTCGATGTACGAAATCGTTCGGGCGCAGGTTCCCTCGATAAGTGAAGGTGGCCCCAATGTATCCTTAGGCGACGGGAGAATTCATTTTGCGAAGAAGAGCGGACGCGAGATGATTGTGTCATTTACGTGAGAAAGTACTCTCCACCAAGCTACCGTCGTATTATTTGTTACCAGAACGATTACGTATTTCTTCCTTCGACGCGAGGAATTCGTTGGGAGTTCAATAGTCTCATTTCGCGTGGAAGTTATCAGGTGGAAATTTATTTGCTGATGGCAGAAGGTATTCAGTGCTTGTACGAGATGAGACGAAAGTCTGCGAGGTGGGAAATACGAGGTATTGAATAAATTCTAAGGATATCATTTGCTGGTGGTACTTTAGAATTACCATTATTTCTGGAATTAGAATTGTTCTGTCCGAGTACATGGAAATGACTCATCTAAGAGTATTTATTCAGTTTGTGAAAGACAGAGGTTTATTATCTATTCGAAGGATGAGGGGGAAAACAGAGAATATCACAAAACAGCGTTAGCGAGGAAATTAAGTTTTAATGCCTTAGTCCGTCAGTAAAGAAGCGAGGTTCAATGAGTTTAATTTTCTTATCTAATTTCTTGTTTTACCTTAAAGACAGACGCTTATGCTCAGCCAAAGAGTGGGGACATTCCGTATTTTGTTCCAGTGCTGAGTGGACATTTCCTGCTTTTAACCAGTACACGAAATCTTTAAGGGGGTAACCGCCCGTTTTTCAACGCCATCTTCGGGAATTTATTGAACAAAAAATATAAGTTTAAACATTCCTTAATATGCAGGCAAAACGCCAAATAGTATAAACTTATATTTTTTATTAAATAAATTTCCAAAAATGACTTTGAAAAACGGGCAGTTACACTAAAGTAATCCCGTAAACGATATCTAACGGAGCTATTTGAACTTTACAACCCCTTGTGATTCTACAGTTCTGTAGTCCCAATTGCCACCAGCAAAATATGCTATAAATCGCAAAATCACGAAAAATGTATTCCCGGTTTTCCCCCTTGCCCTTCATTTGTGCACACTTTTAGACATAATTAAATCATCTGACACGCTCTCGTGGTCGTTGCTTCGGAAGACTTTCGCTTTCACGAAAGAAGCTCGGTGCCTGACAATATCATCAGACCATGAATCAAAGGTAAACCTTACGCTTCTTCAAACTTTACGATCGCCAATATGTCAAACGTCTAATGCTTTCGATATTACGGGCATAAATCTGTCACCTGGTAATACTGAGGGCTACGCTATAGTCCCTTTAAACAGGTTATCATGAATACCCTCGTCTTTCAAAGTTGCGTTAGTGGATAGCGCCGTAAAATCTACAGGCTTAAGAATCTTAAATGTTGGGCAGATCGATGGGCGCCGTTTTACAGTTGCATTCTTCCTTCCAGTACATTGTTGTTCTTATAACGATTTGGAAATATAAGGGATATTAGTTTATTTTAAGTTAAACTGTAAATTTACTTCCTGAGTGTTAGTGGATTATAATAATGTTATAATAAACTCGAAATACTCTGTATAATAAAATTTCCAAATTTCTATCTCGTCAGATTGAATATTCTACATTTTTAACATTTTTTAAACACGTGCAACTATTTATTCTTATGTTTCTCTTTTATGTACTACTTTATTCTTCTTAATAGTTTGATTATTATGTGTTGTAAATTCAATAGCACTTAGCCAAATTAATATGCTTTAAAACGTACAAGCAACAATATTACTGTAGTCTTTTTTCGACAGCAGTGCAAGCTCATCGTCTCAAAATAATTCACGAAAGCGTATCACTTTTGTTTTACCACCATATGCGAGAAATATTCAAAGGGGCGCCGTTCTTTTCGCGAAGATTTAAGAGCGGCGGTAAAAACGTACGAATTTAACACGGTGCTTTAACGATTAGTCGTTATTAACCTTACCACAATAGGCACTTGAAGTGACGGGAAACGTACTTCCACGGTAGTTCTCTTTTTTAAAGCCTGTAGTGCCGGCTATACCTGACCCCTAAATCCTTTGAGCGTGGTACGGGCCCATGGTTCTACTTAACCCACATAAAGTTCCTCTCTGCGCCAAGACTTAGAGCTGAGAATGGTGATGGTGAGGTCGACTTGGGAAACAAGAGGTGCCTGGAGATTTCCAGCTACACCGTGCAGGAGTTAATCCTTGATAAATCCTCAAACTCCGTCCTAATTCAGTATTGAGCTTCCTTAATTTCATTCCACCGTTGACCTCCGAGCTTTCGAATCCTTGAATTCCTATCGACGAAGCTGCGGTCTGGAACGGTCCTGTTCCACCGCGAAGGAAAAAGCAGGTGGAAGTTTCGTTTTCTATGAAAGAGAAAGTGACACTGACATAACACTGACAAAAAAATTGGTAAATGTGAAGTATTTCGAACCAATGTTTAAATTAATACTCTATATATTTATATATATACTGTTAACACACATGCATATGTATATGGAATCATAGAATTCCTGTTTCCTTATGTAACAAAATATCAACAGAAAATGATAGTGTTCTATGAAATCCAATCGAACTCATCTTGCGTTATTAGAATGAAAGCCAAATTGAATATGAAAATCGATGAATATTCTGTATACCCCGCAAAAATACTAGTTCTATCATTATTTCAAATAACAATCATATTTTCCCATAACTTCGTGGAACCATTTACATGTCAACGTTTTGCAATTCCGCATGCAAAGATGATTACAATGTTGCACACAGTTATCAAACGTTTCGTGCAAAACGAAACAAATATTACTTATGCCAGTCGCGAGGGAGATAGAAATAATGAACAATATTCAAATCGCATTATGTTATTATGTAAGTTCGAATACGAAAGCAGGGTAACGGAGCAGAAATGTAATATCGCTGAGGCACAGAACCGGCTCTCACGCCTGCTATATTTTGTAGGCGTACCACAACAGGTCTCTTTAGAATTCACCGTGCGCGTGCTCTGTAAATTCGCGAAGAATTTAATTTCAAAATGAAATTTATCATCAAAGAATTGTGTGACTTTAATACTCATCAGAAGACAGTCGTTCCCAGCTTATAGAAGCTGGGAATAATGGTTTGTATAGACAAACCATTATTCAATTTTTCTCGGCGTTTAATCATCGTATCGCGCAAGATACCAGCAATGTCTATTAATGAAATTCTCTGACGATACTGACATCTGACGATTCAAGCAATTTTCCAATATTTTCATGTTTTTCTCGCGCCGCGTCCTATCACTCAACAGTTCAGTTTTTATTTGTATCACGGTGTCCATCAGCACCGGTGCAGATAGTTTCCACTAGTGTTCGAATCCGTTTCAATTAAGCTTTCAATCGATCGGTGAATAAAATTTAAGTTTTCGATGTTTGCCACGCGAACATTGGAAATTTTTAAAGGGCTCGGGGCTTGGGCACATCTGGGCTAAAAATTTCGTTCTTTAAGCGTTCTCTGGATATCTGTATTTCAAATTATTGCAAATCATTGCAATTCATATTCTGAGTGGCACTAATTTCATGTGATTTTACATTCATCGCGGGTCATCGATGACTCATGATTTACAACTTTCTCTATTAGCTACTAGTAGCTTATTAAAAATGAGAGGTATGTACAAGGATTATGTTACAAAATGAAGGTTACAAGGCTTAGGCCAAGAACTTTTTACTATAATGTCCTAAATCTCTGCGGCCCTATTTTTTCTGCTAAATTTCAAACGGTTTTAAATGTTAAAAACTGTATACAAGTTGACACAGTTCAGTTAATACACATTTTATTGCAAAATAAAGATTTGTGACCCTCAAATTACAATAACTGATTTTTAAATTCATTTATCTACACCAGCATATTGCCGCTGAAACAGGCAAAGTCATAAGGACTTTATACATCGTTAAAATATCTTGTAGGGAATAAAAAACTGCATCGATTAATATTTTCCAATATAAATATACAGTTAAAAAGCATAAGGTCTATTTGAAACAATCTGCAAGTGTGTTTTGCGAATGCAAACATTGAGAAAAATGAAGCCTCGACAATTATTGCATTTTGCATTATTACTTTTAGCACTTTTATTCTACTTATTTTAATAATAAAGTGACGACATAGTGATCCAGTTTTGTACGAACAGAAAATGTAAAACAAGTGCTGTTATCTTGTAACAAAAGACTCGTGTATTCAGAGATCAAGATTAATTATCATATTTTTCAGCGGAAAAAAAAACAGAAAAACATGTACATACACTTGTTCAGGAAGTGTTAGGGAATGTTTCACAACGGGGTCGCGGAAGAATTGATTGTTTTGCCAAATTCTCTTGAGTTCCTGGCGCCGTTAAAACGCCGGTGTTTTACGACCGTTCTATACTTCCGTTTTGCTTATATCGGCGACCACGCTGATTCATGGTTGATTCAAGCTGCAGCTACAAAAACCTGCAATTACTGCAACGCGGAAATTTGTGACTCTCAAATATTAGTTCGCAGCGGAGTGCATATTTTTTCCGTGTTTCCTGCACACCCCTAATATCCCGTCGTTACGGGCGGCCGTTCTTCGGCTTGGCATAAACATACTACGACAAAGGATAATTGATTTCGAGCCAGTTTCCCCGTTTTCGTTCAATCAATTAACCGCGCCATGTTTTTGCTGAAACGGGCATTATTCGGTCCCTCGCTGTTTGGACTGTCAATAGAAGATTAAAGTAAGTGAAAAATAGGAAGGCACCAATTTCGTTTCGTTGGTATTTCTAATCGTATTAAATTTTTCTTAACTCAAAATCATTCTTGTTAAGAATGAAATAAGAAATAAATACAGCATGACATCATGCATATAAATATTTCATTTTTATCACTAAGGAAATAATGTGCAAGGTACTAAGTAATTAATATTGTGAATTTTAATAGAGCACTCTTTTCTCTGCTTTTGAGTTTCGGGAAAGGTATGAAACTCGCATTACGGTAATTTAAATTCTACTAATCGTCTGCGACGGTATACGATATTTTCTGTGTAATACATTTTTCTTTATACTTGTGTGCTTGGTGGATAATTAAAATTTCTGGAAAAATATTGTGAGAAAATGGTATCACTTGGCTTTGCACTGAGCAACGAGTACCCCTTGATATAATAAAATGATTTTAAATTACAATTTAATGGAGAGAGCAGAAATGATCTTGGAAAGAATTTTCAATTAAAAATTTTATTCATATATATGTACCTGCTTATTGTTAGATGCTTTGAAAATGGAATAGATTTGTATATTGAACGTAACTGCTCTCCAAGCAATGCGTTTAACTCATTCCACTCGATAAACCTCTGAAACCTATAATCAGATGAGAGCGTATCTATATAGAAACTGTTCATTCGAACAAAAGAGAGGGTAATGTTGAAATCGAAGTAGTAAATCAATGGGTAAATCTATCAAAATTTAATTCTTCAATATGAACATCTAGAAATTATCAGAATGAACGGTGTAAATATTATCTTACAAGATTTCATTTGCAAAAGATTCAAACCAAAAGTAAAAACCATATTTCAAACAACGACTATATTTTCGAAGTCTTGCTCTTACGTTGTTAGATCTCAACATCCTCATCATTGATTCCCAAATATGATGAAATCGTTTTAGTGTGTATGCCGCTAACTTTATGCAACATGTTGACGAAGTATTATGATTATGGTATAGTTGGTTGGTGTTTCGTAAACGATGGATTTTAGATGGCCCAACAGGAAATAATAGAGGGAATCCTGTTTTAGCAATTGAGTTGGCCGGGCAATAGAGCTATCCCTTTACTACGAAACCCTTTATCGAAGTGCATCGTCTAGTTTTCCTCAATGAAGTGACGAGTAGTTGTTTCATGCAGGTACCACATATACTTATTTAACATCTACGACAACTTTATTCTGCCACTTCTTCAGATAATTTTAAAATCGATGTCAATAGAGTATTCCTGTTCTTCTAGATAAAATGAAAAATTTTACCAAATTGAGCATTTGCCAAAGTCTCGAATGAATCCTTGCGCGAGGATGTTGTTAGACCATAGAGTAGACTGTGAATGGGGAAAAAGTCACGTTACATATGATTATATAACTTTGCTTGTTATTTTTCTAAGGCTCCTCAGGCTATTTCCACAAAGCTTCCCCGTACATATTCGTTGTACACATAATAGGATTATGCATATACCTGCATTGCGTACCACATAATACCTGGAATACTTTCTTTATGGTCAGAGTGACAAAGAAATATTTGCTACGAATGTTGTAGTAGTATTTTGCAACGGATATAGAAACGTTTTCGTTATAGTGGGAACTTTAATCAAATGATCAGATTGTTCTCCACTATTTTCTGTTACTAACTAATGAGAAATTCTTGAAATATGAAAAATGTTTGGACATCACAAAATTTGTCTTATTTTTCAAAATCCTTATAATTTAGTCAATTACGAAAATTCCACAGAACATATTATATTTTTTAGAAACAGTTTATATGTACACATAGTCTCATACATTTGCCGTTATATTTGCACCATTTAAATTCTTTTCATTCTCTCCAGCAACTTTATTACAAAGGTAAAATATAGGTACCTTAACATTTTAATGAGAAACATTCAACAAAAGCAGCTCACGAAGTGGTTTCCATTTTATATTAAAAAATGTACATATGTATGTATATCCTATCACAAATTCTGTACCTTACTAAAAAGTAAATGTCTCATGAATTCATAATTTGTAAAGAAATTAAAAAAGTATACGCTCCTATTGTCATGAAAAATGCAGCACCACTTTATTCACGTGTTGCCATACTTACAAGGAAGATGGACTCATATGGGGCTAAACATTATCATATTATTTCATGCGAGTTACCTTTTATTATTTATGAAATCCAGCACAATCTTCTTGCACCTTGTAACATTCGTGTTTTTACCAAACTGACTTGCTGCGTAATAAAATTTCGTTCGTGGTTGCTTCAAGCTCCCCTTTTATTGTTCTTTTTATTCTATCCCACTCCTTTATATCCGCCCTTAATGGTTACGGGCCGTTCACATTTTCCCGGGCTCGACGTGAGCTGTTAACTTTTCCAAAAACGATCTGGTTTCCGCCCGACAGTCTTGTATATCCTCACTTTAATATCACCCTTAAAACTTTGAACAATGTGACGCTACTTTAGATCTAAGACACTACAGGCGATACTGTTTCAAAACTACCACGGAAAGGGCAAAGCCAACTTACTGAATGAAACGAAGGCAAAATATATGCTTTTCATATTCAACTTTGCTCGCCATTCAATCTAGCTACATTTTTTTTTCAACAACAATTCTTTGTTTGAGTAAATGCTAGATTATTTGAAAATTAACCAATTTCTACAAAATCGAGTTAAATTTGAAAAGTACAATCTCTTATTTATAGATTAGCTTATTATATTATATAATTTAAAATTTCCTTTCGGTCTTATTATATTCTTCTCGCATGTCGTCCATTTCTCTTATCCTTAAAACTCCGATATTGACAGTGATTGATACCTTGATTCAGCTGGAAAGGAACACGTTGGGCGAGAAAGCTTTAGAATAACTTTCTTGGGGGGTTTCCTATCTGCAAAGTACACCTTGAAGTTTAAAAATATTAACTTTTCGGTGCCATTTTAGCATAATCACTACTCGTTAACGTAAGACGGAAATTTCTAATTTACTGGCATTCACCTGCAAGTTGAAAACTACTTTATATGTTGGAATATCTTCTGCAGGCTGGACAGGCAGTCGCAAGAAGTTAGACGAATGATTAATTTAAGGGCTCGTGCGTCCGTTCTCGCGGAACAAAACAGATTCCGTGGACAGAGGTCCGCTGATCCTATTAATTAATCTTTCTCTCGATAACGTTTACTCACCGCGACGCGAAGTTCGTGGTAAAACTCGCTAAGAGAGAGTAGTACATCTGAGAAATGCCTCGATATATCAGCGTTAAGCCGCACTGTCAGACGCACTCGGATATTATCCTGAATGGAGCTGATGGATGCCAAGAGACTCCTCTCTGTCAGCCACTCGATACACCCATTTCTGAGCACTCGTGAGAACGCGTAGACGACGCTATATCGACGCTGGTTTTATATACATTCGGCAATCCGTGACGTGGAGATGCTTTTAACCCACCATCGATAAGATTCGAATTACTGATAATATTCTAGCAAAAATTTGGGAAGTTAGTTGAATAACAGGAGTGAAGTGTCGTATGTGGAGTACTAGAAATGTTTCGTTGCGTACAATCGTGTTTTTGACGACTCTTCAAAGCATTTTCTGTCACACTGTATTGTATATAGCGCATCGAAACTATTCCATCGCAAATCCTTTTTTCACCATTTTTTTTTGGAGAGGTATTGCAGTTCATGTTTCCACGTGTAGCAATCAACTGGTTTTTATTTGCAAAGTGACATACTTTTAATTGATTTCTGGATGTATGGAAAGAGTTCAGAGTTAGAGGGAATAACGTTTCAACTTTTTGGGGTATAGTAAGTAATTGTGGGCAAGACTTTTGCAGAGATTGCTGCGCGATGTGTTCGATGCGAGGGTGTGTTATTACGTCCGAAGATCTAGATAAATATTTGTGGATGTTTCAATGGTAATTATTTTTTACACTGAGAGAAAAAGGTGAGACACTTGAATAACTAAAGATTGGATGAAACTGGGCCACTCCGCGGCAAATCGATTAATTTTCACACTTAACGTCAGGAATTTCTGACAAAATTGAAATATAATATAATTTACACGAAATTAGCCAAGGTTAAGTCATCATTTCGCTGCTTTCAAACTTGTTTAAAAACTACGGAACTTCGCACTATTTTTCCCTATTTTCGCTAAAACAGTTTATCGAAATGAATTTTCTCTTTGGGTTTTAATCGAGAGCAGTTACATAAATATATGAATTCTTCTTAGGAAACCGATGCTTTGTAAGGCGAAGCAATGCAAAATACTGAAAGATGTTCTAAAAAATGTAACTAACAAAGTTTGAAGAGTGCTGGACATAGTACAAATTAAAATCTTGATGCGCTAATCAGCGAATACCCATAAAGCAACGTAGGTACTTGCGAGCAATTACAGTTTTATGCGCGCTGCCTTACGCATCATCAATCGCATCAAGTCGAATCGCGTTGAGGAGGAGGCGCCATCTCCACCAGACGGTCCCGTGCGTCCGTAGTAGTACGGCACGAGTCACTTGAGGCCACTCTACCCGAGCTGGAGCAAGGTTTCGAACGAAAGCGGAAAGACGGGCCAGGCTTTTTAATCTCCGCCTGTTCCGGCGATAATCTTTCTCTGCCAGCGTAATTGCTTAACCCGTGGAGGTAATAAGGTTATCCAGTGGTCATCATCGATCAAGCCTTTAAATCGATCGAATGGCCGATAAGCTGACGCCGCCGTCGCGAGGCGCAACTCTTTTCCGTTCAATCGAGCAAAGTAGTTGGCGTATAGCTGCGAGGGAACTCGCCAACTATCGGCTGGAACTATATTCCCGTATTTTTCCCCTCCCCTGTCGCTCTTGTTTCCCTTGTTCCACCTTCCACTTGGCCCACTCTGTTCCTCGTTTTCGCCAGCGCACGCTTCATCACTGTAGCGTCCTCGCAGCTTCACCTTTAACCCTGCTCCACTGCCACTCTCAACGTCGACCTCGACTCCCTCTTCTTCCAACCGTGCCATCTCCTCCGCTCCCCCACGCCCCTCCTCCGCACTCTTTTTTTTTACGAGATCTTGCAACGAGGCGAGTCACTCGAACGAAACTTATCTCACCTTCGCTGAGAGGCAGGCCTTGGAGAACCATGTAGCAGCACGACGCCGACTACTTCAGCACAAGAATCAACTCTGGAGTTCTTAAGCTGCGCGGACACGTCGATAAATGAAGGAGGCCGGAAAGCCGTCAGGCTTTTTCGTCCGCGTTTCAATTTCCGCTCCCTTTAAACGCGTAACGCCGGGACCGAGAAAAACATTAACGACGCACTGATGAATACAGGGGCTCTTCAATCTTACTGCCCACGTAATTTCCGTTTTTATTGATACGCAGCTTGGGAACGTATGTACACTAGGGTGGCTCGTATTTTCGACCTGCGATTTATTTCGCTCTCACCCCCCAATATGGTTCCATTTCATAAAAGAATAGTCCCTGGAAAAGATGATTGCAATCGGACAACAAGAAAGGGTGCCAACCAAGCGTTAAAGTTTAGAATTTATCAATAGTTTGGATTTAAAGAATTTCTCAAAAATGGCAAGCCAAGTAATATTAAAAGAGCATTCAATTTTCTACAATTACTGTATAAATTCATTCTTCCCTGCTCCCAGTCATTTTTTAGATAATAGCTTTTGAATATAGAGAGGTCGGCGCTTCGGGCGTCCCACCTGTACGGCGCGACGTATTGTCTACGCCGCGCGTAGTGCGCACTTCTCTATATTTAAATATTATTAACTGAAAAATGATTAAATGCACAAAAAAATGATATATACAGTAATTGTAGAAAATTGAATGCTCTTTTAATATTAGTTGAACAAAAATTCGATAGGGCTTATCATTTTTGAGAAATTCTTTAAATCCAAACTATTAATGAATTCTAAACTTTAGGCCTGATAGGCATCCTTTTCTGTTCTCCGATTGCAATAAACTTTTTCAGGAACTATTTTCTTATCAAATGGCACCGGGGGTGCCATTTATTCTTTATCAATTCTAGGGGGCGAGAGCAAAGAAATACCCTGCTTTACTTCCATGAAAATCCACTGAACCGATTCATTTCACACGCATTCAGTCTTGTAAAGATCAATATTCAATCGAAGATACTTTGCGATGCTTCTCTTGCATACCACTTTTCAATGTTATTCTAATATAAACATTACGGAATTACCTTGCGAGGTATTGGTTAGAAAGTAGGAAAGTACGCTTGAGAAAGGAAGAAGTGTTTTCCACAGTGTTCACATGACTCAGTTTGCATAACAGAGAGCTATCGAGAGCTCCCAAATCTACATAACAAGCGATTCTTCCGATAACCTCCTGCTTGTAAATGACCCCCAACCAAACATCTTCCCGAGCAACGCCGCAAATGAAATAAACCTCGATTCCAATTGCCAGTGGATCGGCAACCATTGCCATACGATCCCATCACATGCGCTGAAGCGACAGAAGCGAAAGTGGAATGAAAGATAACGACCAATAGTCCTGCATAAAAATCCTAAGTGTTCGCCTCGAGCTGCTGCACAAGGTCTGCTTCGCCGCGCGGGCGTCGCGGCTGTGCCAGCTCAGGCATATCCGCCAATCTCCGGTAGACTTATTCGCGACGCGAGGGTAACACACCGATAAGTTGTTCGTTAACGAAAGACATCCTGTTACAGTTGCTTGAATAGGGCGGATTTAATCAGGGTGCACGACGGGGTGGATTCAGGAGCGCCCACAATAGCTGTGCTCTGCAACCAGGGGGCGGAAGTGGAAGTACTCAGCACGGGGCCAGACCTGTTCGTCGAGTTCGTCGCTAATTCCGAGTGGCCGGGCCAAGGATTCAAGGCGATGTTCCAATTCCAGCCTTTGGAAGATGCACCGCATCCTGGTGGGTAACGAGTGCCACTATCGAACGGCATTATGAAAATTCACCGACATCCATTCCGCGATCCCTCAGCCACCGATTTCGCGTCCATTTCCGTCGGGTGCGCCCGCAGAATAGCGGCGAAGGTGTCGTCGCGGTGAGGTGGCAACGATAGTCGAGAGGGAATTGTCCATTACATCGCGTTGCCCATCGCGGCATGCACCTTCGCCGTTCGTGTTTCCAGCCACTTACCGAGATTGTCCATTTTTCATACGTCAATTTCCGCAGCTTAATCGGCGGATCGTCTGTTCACGTCGCTTCGCTTCCTAGATCCACTTCAACCACCGGCGGAATTTCCACCAACTTCCACTCCTGCAGCTATTTGTGCCTGCTATAAACTTGGTCTTTGGTAGATTTCAAAGAAATAATTTTCTGACGGGACGTCTACCTTAGAGTCGATATAGAGATTTGCTTGCCAATCGGGACTTCAGTTTGAGGAACTAAATAGGTAGTAAAAGTAATTAGCTTCCGCCTCAGATTATAATTAGCGCTGCTAAGGGGATGAAAAATTCTGCACAGTTTCCTAGAAGCAAGATTAATCGTAGAAGTTTTTTCTTTGTGAAGGAATTTTAGAATGCACTGATTGCAACATGAGCAGCAAATATAACTTTATATACAATCTCGTGCTACTTTCAAATTGCAATGCAGCAACTACCTATAAGCTAGAAACTAAAATAATAGCGAGCAATCTGTAAATGCTTCCAGGAAGTTCTCGGAGTTAATTCACCTTCGTTTTTACGATCCAGACGCGCAAACTTTTGCGGAAAGTATCGCTGTCACGCTGCTCTTACTTACTTCTCTTAATTGTTTTAATGGAAGGCTTCTAGACGAAGTTTGAAACGCAATCTACTCAGAGGCGAAAGAAAAGGAAAAGCCACGTAAATTGTCAGACAGGTTTACTTCTTCTCGGCGGCTGTGGAATCTCGGTGGAAGTCCCACCTCCCTATAGATCCTCTTCGTCGATACGTTCGACTATCGCGGGATGGGTTTCGCAAGCTCAACGCTGAGCGTCGCTAGGAGTCGCTGAGAAAGCGCTTAGAGACAGAGCTTGCAGGAAGCTTCCATCCCCTATAGAAGATCTGTCGGTAAAATAGAACACGAAGCTTTCCGACGCACCGTAATATCGAAGCTTCTAGCGCAGCTCGACTGTTCATTTTATGTACCCCAACAGTTATCTTCCATGGTAATTCCCTGAAACTTCCATCGAATCGAGTTATACCAACGAAGCTTGCAGCTTTCGGTCTTCTCGGGCGGTGTTACCAGTCCAACGCAGGCAATTTGCATAAATTCATTGTTACGCGGACGATAACAGTGGTACCCCGTGTTAGTTCGACCCCTTTACGCGTTGCCACCCTGTTAATCGCGGCCAAGGTAATTAACGACATACCCGAATTGCTGGACATATTCGTAACGCCTCTCGGAATGAAAGTAACGTCCATTTTTTTTTTTACTGATAATGTACCATAAACGATTAGAGCTTTTCGCGTGGGAGAAGTGTGTAAGGAATAAGTGGCGCTCAACCGTGAAGCTATTTATGGGGTAATATATCATGAATGGGACCCTTTGCTGAGCTAAATTGGCCATGTTCCATTCGCACACGCGACTCCCAACTGTAATTAACGGCACTGTATATTCCGAGGATAATTACAATAATGTATTTCAGAGCTGGACAAGGTCGTCCCAGGGGCCGTTACTGGCAACCCCAAGTACTCGGTCATCGGGCCAGCTGTCAGCGCTACCAGTAAGTATATCACATATATGTCATCGATTTATTGTCCCTCTCAATCAATAATTTCCCCCTCGATTATCGTCCAAGACCGAGCATTCACTTGGTAAGTGACTCTACTCGACAAGATTATCCAACGGATTGATTCTGAGGGATGAGGGAAGATAAATGTTTAAGGGAGGAAAAACGAAGGGGGCGGCGATTTATTAGCCGTTGTTTCAGTACCCGAAGGCGGGTCGAGATGTTTTCGATTTCGCTGAATCGACGTAATGACGTTCTTAAAGCACTCACGAGCGCTTTGAGAAGTCCTGAACGCGGCGTTATTCAGATGCTACTGTTTTATAATTAGATTATTTAATTATTCAATTTTCAGACGCCATTAATATAGTAATGTACACGGTATTTAAGAATGAAAAAGTCATAGTTCTTAATAGGTAATTTTATTATTTACTTACATACGTTTTAATATAAAGGTAGGTTCTCCTATACACGACTGGACACAACGTCAGGAATTTCAAAGTCGATTTTCTCGAAAATAAAGCGCGAATATCGAAAAATTTTATTCCTTTTTCTCGACTTACTTACTTGTTATATTTCGGGAAGGAACAGTAACTTTTTTTATATCACGCTTCATTTTCGAGAAAATCGATGTTGAAATTCTTGACATTGCATCCAGTCGCGTATAGGAAAACCTACAGTAGCGGAAAATTAGTTACCACTTTTTTGATTTGCTTTATTTTTGTTATTTTTTAACATCAACTTGGAACTGTGGTATGTGTTTAATATACATATTCTGATGGATAATTGAAAGCTGTATAAAACCCAGTTAAAATTCAAACAAAGAAGCTACCACTTTTGGTATTCTTTTAGTCCGTCCTAAAAGCAGAAGGTGCTCTCACGAAATATCAGATTTTTTATTAATTTTCAAAAGTGGTAACTTTTTACCAGTTTTAAAAAGGTGTTGTGTTGAATGTTATGTGGGGATTTTGTTTATTAGTTAAATAAAATCAAATGTAACTGGGTTTTATACAGTTTTCAATTCTCTATCAGAATATGTATATTCGGTACATGCTGCAGTTTTGAGTTGATGTTAAAAAATAATAGAGGTTGGTTGGATCGAAAAAGTGGTAACTTTTTTGTCCGCTACTGTACCTTAAGAGTTCATTGTATAATATGATGTTTAGTAAATTTACTTGTACTCCAGAATTGACAATTTCTGTACTGTGCTTGAGAGTAGTAGTGGTAATATTTGTTTTCGTAAGTAAAATAAGCAAAACCCAGCTCGTTCTATACCTATCATATAATTTAAAATTGTTTATAATTTGAAAATACATGTTAAAATAATTTTAAATTCAAAGAGAATGTCTGTAAAATCTATCGGTCCCGTTGTTTGCATTGCATGTATCGTTATCGAAACAGATTATTTTAACGTTCCCAACGTGCACACCAGCAAATGCAAGAATCAATACGATTTCCCTCAGAGTTCTCCGAATATAAGTTCATCGACAAGTCCCATAAACTTTGCGAGTGGTGTGTACTTCCAGAGTCATCAGCCGCATATAACGTGCACCGTGAAAGCTCGAAGGAGGACGAAGTTTATATCTTTTTCATGAAAATAAGTTCCTCAGGTTATGAGGAGAAGCACTAAACTAAATTATTTGGTTGACAAGTATAAGATGATCCGGCCTTTGTATACGAGCCTCCAAAAGTTACAAACTTCCAACGTCCGTATCGATATTCACGCGTAATACATGAAATGACGGGTGTTTGTCGTTATTCATTCACGTTGAATAACAATTTGGAGCGTTTAATGAGTTTTCGTGATTCAGTGCCCAAGGTTTTTATAATTATACACGTTTTAATGAATTAGTACCTAAACTATGGTGGTCAATAAAAAATCTGTACGCATGGTATTTTGCAAACCCTTTGAGAAATGAAATTTGTCATTTACGAACAGAAAAAAACTGTTCGAATGTAATTTATTTACCCTAGAAACCCGATTTTTAAAAGGAAACAGTAACTTATGTTCTAACTCGTCTAAAGCAGAGGTAGCAGTCTCCGCTTCTGAAGATGCAAAACATTTACTTACTTTACTTTGTGTCATGCGGTACCTAGGGAATTCCGTAGATATTCACGATAATATGAAATCTCAATACTTCTTTGAGGAGGTGATTTCACCCCTAAGCCCGTTCTATTGCCAAAAACAAAAAAGATTACGTTATTAGCACTTGACTTACATTTCTGCAAAACTTCAATTTTTTTTAAATTTTCGAGTTGCCGAACACCCCTTGTTAGTGAAAACACGTATACCGTTCCATCAAAAATAGAAAGCGTTTGTCATGTTACGTCTCTGGGACTTTCCCAAAGATACCGCATGTCACAAGTTCTTATTGCTTTCTGAAACACGAAGAAAGAATTTCGCCATTATTCCCAGCAGATCTCGCCACAAATATCTTATAACACCCGACATGGCAAACCCTGTTCAACAGCAGCTCAATATTCCAATTCCCCTGACTTACACTACTATCATTGTTAGAGATTCAAATATGTTGAAATATTGGTGGCTATTGCTCCAAGCCCATTGCCCGTTAATTAATCTCAATTAATCCTCGAGGGAAAATAATTCCAATATTGGGGGCCGGCTTAAGTTTAATCTCAATTTGTATCCAGTCCCCAGACGGCAGTGTTTACTCGTGCAAATCTATTCCTTAATACAAGAAGGAGGGTAAGTCACAACACCAGCCCGAACGGAGCTCCGTGAACGTGGAATAGTAACCTTTATCAACGTAACAGAACCCTGAGTGTGCTCGGCACTTGGCTGGCAGAACTTTCTGCGTGGAAAGCGCAACCTCGCCCTTACCCTCCACCTTGCAACCCTCTTCGCGATACTTAGGTCTAACCGTAAAACAAGGTACGCGATGTATCTGCACCCTCTTATACACCAAACCTAGTTTCGCATGCTCTACACTTCTGGGTAAGTGCTCTAAATTATCTCAGCACCTGCACAACGACGGCCGTATAAAATGTGCGTCTGCCAATGAATTTTCACGGTGTTCGGCGGAAAACCTCGCCGCACAAAGGCGGGCCGAAAAAACGTAGGACAATAATTGCTCGATGGTGTACGGTGAGTCACTTTGATGTTGTTGTTTGAAACCCTTCCATCGCGCCATAGCGGAATTTCGTTGCGCAGCAAGTGAATGCTTTTCATTCTATTTCTCTGTGATAAAGTTCAATGCTGTTTGCCGAAATCACGTTGCTTCGGAATTGAACATGAACTGAAAATGCGACGTGCGGGCAAAATTGTTGAACGATATTTTTAGGTATTTCGTACCCTCGCCGTGGAAATTTTCAATTGCGGTTGGATTTGGTTGCGGAAATGTTTTGGACGATTTTTAGAATTGTTTTGTTCTGTTACGAAATTACAGCATGATTATTTTTGTATTATGATAGAAGATTGGCAATAAATTGCTCGCAGGCTGAGTTATTTGTTGTAATTCGTTGTGAAGAATGAAACGGTTTTTATTCTATTTTGGAAGGCAATACACATTTGGAGGAAGTAAATTATTTTCAATATTGCTGTAACACACAAGTTTTATGTTGTTGTATATCAATGGAATATATCGAAAACTGTTTCCACTGTAATTAAATTAAATGGCAAAAGGATGGGAAGGAAAACCGACAATTTTTCATTATTTTATATTTGATAACTATTTTCACGTACGTTACATAATTTATTCAGACTTCCTCCCTGTTAATCTACGCGAATTCAGGAGAAACTCGTCGAAAAATGTGAACGCGAAACGCAGGCGGCTGAGAAAAGTGACGCTATACTACTGAAACTCGGATGTCCTCTTGCATTTCAGTATGTTTTCATAAATTTTAACGTCATTACAGCACAACGTGTAGCGGAAGCGTTGAGTTTACTTTTTAATATACAACATGTTTGGAAAAAGGATTTCGCATTTTTCAGGCGTTTGCAGCACACATAGGAGTAAGCAATATTTTCACTTATGCATAAGAAGAATGCGAGAGACATATTGCATTTTAAAACAGAATTAATTAATAATTACAACGTGCTTTTTGCTTTGTAGCCTACAAAGGTGCTATGGTACCTTACATATTAAGACAGTTCAGATGCCACTATTCATATAATTAAATGTTCAACTGAAGGGCATCCAGATAATCAAGCATTCGGTTAAAACTTCTTCACATAAGACACTTTTGTGACGGATCAAGTAAAAGTTACTTTAGCTTTAGATTATTTGACGAATAAAGTTAATTTTTTTATTAGACGAATAGAATTAATTTTTTTTATTCGTCGAGCGTTTCAACTTCAGCGCTGAATAAATTTGTCAACATTTACTTTTACTGTAACTTTAACTTCAACTTTAAAATACACATTATCAATATTCGACGAAATTTTATATAAATAAAAATTCTGTCCATCTCTGGTTAGAACCCATCATATAAACAAATTTTAATTTCACCCTAGCTTTAGGTCCGCTCCGCGCGCATCCCTTTCCCTTTTCAACCGTGTCGGAGGGCGCCGAGTGGGGAGTGGACGTCGATGAAGTAATTACCAGTGAAATTAATTGCGCCGATAAATAGACCAGGGAACTTGTTCTATCGGGACAGAATGGGCAAGTTTTCCAATTTTCCCACGATTCTTGGCTGTAAAACGAGTGTTGGGGTCTCCCGCGCGGGATGGAGCATGGAGGGTGGCGCGTCGCAATATCGTGCACATCTAGGATCAGTTTACGGTTCCCCGTATACAACTGTTTTGCCCTAGCACCGGGCTGAAACGAATAAGCAATAAATAACGGTGGCGGCGGCCGCGCGGACACCGGTAATACTCTGCTAAACGTATATACGCATTACGCCACAGGAGGAATAACGTATCTCGCTGATAATGCGCAACGGGAAACGGTAAATTTCGCGACGGCGCGGGCCCGGCCCCGCGCGCGCGCTCGCGTCGGGGACCGAAAGATGAACCGTGAAGGAAAACGAAATAAGACCGTGCAAATGATGGATCGAAATTCCGCCAATTTTCCTGTCCCTCGGCGACGGAACTGCTACATATGCTGCCCTCGCAGGGACGCCAACTTTCCCAACTACGTAACTTCGTTTCCCGGCTTATTTTGCGCATGGCTCTGCAGCCATAAACTCTAAAGACATTGAAAGTTAATAAAAAAGAAGAAGGCAAAGGGAATAAAAGAGGAGGAAAAAAATTTGTCTATAGGGCGCACTGTTTCATATAAGTTTACCTCGACGTCAAACTAATCGGCCAGCCACTCGCGCGAGTTATACGTCGCCCTTTTGGATGCCAACGATCTGTTAAGAATTCCTGAGCAATTCGGGAGACAATGGAGGCGCTCCGCGAGCAAAATGTTTGCGTCTCGCGGGCGCAGTGTCTTGTTAATTGGACGATACGCTTTGTAATCTTGCTGTCAGGCTTGCGCGAACGAAATGACGTCTGTTTTGTTTGTGAAGAGCGAAATTGGTTTTGTTCCTGGCCCGGCGAAAGCAATTGTGCGCAGTCCTGTTTCTTCAGCGATGGTAATATTGTTCGGTATTCGCTGAAACGAGCACGCGGGGAGCGTCGTGTTTAATGCTCCGAGGATTGAAAAATATGCAACTGACACACTGGTTTGTTGGGGTGTTTTATCCCAATGTAATGAATAAATGTTGGTAATAATGCGGGTATAGTAAATAAATGCTTGTTATTTTGTAACACGCTGAGGTGTGAATATCGTGGTGTATCGAGAAGGTAAATATCGGTAGATGCCCGTTATATTTCATGTGGTCGATATGAAGAATGAAAAAGAACGGTAGTTGACGTGGATGGTATCATTAAAAATTCTTAGGGAATTATCACGCGTCCTATAACTCTTCGGTTGTTTTTGGGTTTTTTTTTGGCCAAGATTCATCGTGACCGAGTTTCCCATGTCAACATTACGTTGCGCCGGTGAAAGAGAGCTTTTGCTTTCCGTGAATTATGCGTCCCCAATAACGTCGGCCTTCGAAAACATCGATATATGGGATGTTAATCAATTATCGGCGGCGTATTTCCACGATCCTACGGATGAAATCCCGGAGAAAGATTTATACAGATGTATTCAAATACGAGATGAAGAATTTTATGGTTATTTGGTCCGCGTGTGATCATAGCGGGGTTCGGTGTACCCTTCCAAAATGTGGAAAAAGAATTTACGCGGTCTAGTTACAGATGAATAATTTATTAAAAAATGTTACGATAGGTATATTCAATTCTGTGTGACGAATAGGAATGATGCACAAGGAAGAATTGAGGAGGGCAACTAGGCAAAATTCTACAGAGATTAATGGTTTAAATGAAATACATGATATTATTAGGAATAAGGATGATTTTGAGCATATTAAAAGTTAATTAAATCAGTGGTGATAAATTAGCGCGTGTCAGCCATGGAAATTTATTGAAACCAATTCTAAAGAGAAAACTATATTTGGAAAGTCAATCAATTATTACTGTTAGCTTAGCAATGTTTGCTTCAATATTTTACCTATGTATATAGTTATCACTGGTATACAATATAGATATGCTTAATTGATTTTACTTGGCTTCGATCCTCTGTATGTTGGTGTTCGGTGTTTGTTTGTTTGTTTGTTTGTTTGTATGTTTGGTCCATGGTTCAAATCTGGCAACTTAATTTTCACCCACTTTACCAGTCCAATTGTCTTGAAACTTTGTAGGCGTGCGTGGGTGTGATGAGAATACAATTTTTTATAAACAAAATTCAATAATGAAAATAAAATAAAAAATGAAAAAGTATGAAACATCCACGAACACTAAAAATTAGAGAATAAAAAATATGTGAAAAAAGATTTTATGTTAAATGATTTTTCTAAAAATGCACTAAAAACTAAAAATAATTATTTTCTTGTACTACAATTTCGATGGAGATATGTGACTTTAAATAAAATCATAAAAACTATGATTGTCCTTTTTTTTTTTGTTTGACAATTGATTTGAACAATTCTACAGGATAATCACAGAGTTTCTATGATTTTATTTGAAGTCACATATCACCATCGAAATTGTAGTACAAGAAAATAATTATTTTTTAGTTTTTAGTGCATTTTTAGTAACATCGTTTAACATAATTTTTTTTATATATTTAGAATTAATTATTAAATATTTCCTCTCAATCTGTTTGCTTATTTCAGTGAACGTGAATAGTGCTTAATCCAAATTCTGAGCTTGAATGGTTATATTTTTGGGATATATAGAGTTCTAAGTAATTCCTGGAATATATACTACAATTTTGAACAGGAAAAGAAATATAAATCCCTCCCCCCAAAAAATGTTTTCCCAACGATGTTCTTATTGTTAAATGCTCCATTTAAGATGATAAGAAATTCGCCTAAAATTTGAAAGCCCAAGATTGAAATTTCTAACGAAATAAATTCTTTGAGCGTGGAAATTTAAAGCAATAATAATTAAATTGGCATAAAACAGTTTGCAGGGTCCATTACAAAACCTGACAGTTTCCATGGTTAGAAGCAGACGAAGAAAGTATTCAGTTGCTCATCAAAGTCCTCCTTTCAATTCTTTAATTCCTGCAGGATGTAGGTCATTGCGATTTTAAGACAAAAAATACGAGGTCATTTGAAATGAAAAGAAATCTCAGCACTCTTTGTTCCCGAAGTGAAGTTTCATTAAAGTGTTATTGAGACAATTTTAGAAATCCAATTCTAATGCTAACGATGAATTGAGTTAATTAAATAACCGAATTACGGATTACCTCGACTGTTTCACCAGGAATTATTATTCTCATATCTACCATTGTAAGCCACAAGGTATGAAAAAACCATGAAAATGTAATTCAAAAGAATGGCTTATAACATACTCTTCATAAATTTAGCCCACTAGTCACTATACATATGTTAGTTCCACATTCACTTTATTAGATTAGACTACTAAAATTTCTCTAATTACATATATTTTCTTAAAGCACTGAGAAATCCTTATTTCCTCGAAATTTTTCATTTTTCTTTATCTTTAGATTCCCTGTATGCTAGATCGGAATTAATCATTATCTTTGAAGTAAAATGGCATTCGAATTACTGTGTGAAACCAGATTCAATGATTTACCTGTTTACCAGCTTACTACATCGAACTTTCGAAGGGTATTATTTGATTGTTTACCTATTGTGAATATTGTCTTTCGTTCTCACATCTATTTATATAACTTTGTCACAAAATAAGACACTTGCCATTTCCAAGTTTCTAACATGCTATAGAAATTAATTAAAATATAGCTATATTAATACAGAATATTTTTCTCGTATTTATATTTAATAAACTGCCCTAAATCCTCCAAAAATATAATCCCCTAATGGTTTTCACACAGAGCACTTTCCAAACACACTCTTTCACATTCATATTTCAAAAGTCTCCATTAACCGAAAGTCATACTACCACAAAATGAAACTTCATCGCGTGTACTTGTGTACGAATATCCTTCCTCGCAGCAATGAAGTTTCGATCGATTTAACCCCACTACGCCCCTCGGGTCTTTTTTCACCCAAACGTGCTCTCATTTCTTTAACTGTTCCACGTTCCTTGACTCTTCTTCGACCTACCCGCATTTTGATTTCTTTAGAACTCTTCTAACTTAAAGCAAAATATAAAGAACTTGTTACTAATATGTGTATTTTTCGTTTATTAACATTACGCTAAATATACAACTGAAGTGAACTGTAGAACTTAATAATCGTCACTTTAATGAAGCCCGAAAGGAAGATGTTCTCGATGTCTATCAACAAACACTGCGCGGAATTCAATTTGTTAATTCTTCTTGCATATTGCAGTTACATTGTCAATCAGACTGCCAATCAGTTAACGATCAATGTAACAATTTTGCATTACGCGAAATCATCACCATGCCATTTTAAGCAACATCATAGAGAGGGTGGAATATAAATATTAGTTGTAGAAAGAATTTTGTGCTTCTCTGTTTTGCAGTCTATAAAATCACTTCCCCCTGTTTGGATCGTTTACAGCGTTGACATTCACTTCTTTAAAACAGCGTACTGCCTGTCCATTGTTTGCGATATAACTCAGGAAACAGTCATGAATACAATGGCCACCGACAAAGTGCATATACGTCACTGCATTCTCTTCGCGTTTCAGCGCGATAAAAACGCTGCCGAAGCTGCTGGAATGATTTGTTCAGTTCTTGGTGGTGTAGAGTTTTAGTATTAAGGTAAACTACGCCTGCGCGAGTTGTGTGGTGCGCAATTATTTGAATTAAGTAACGTGTGAATTTTGTTATGAGAGTACTAATTTGATTTGAATGCTGTTTTATTATAACTATTGATATGTTTCCACGGTTATATGTTCATTAATTGCACATTGACTTCTGTTGTTACAAATTCTGAATTTCATCTAGCTAGACGTGTTTTTTCTCTTGTACTTATTTAAGAGGTATTTGCGGGTTTGTCGCATAAAATTGATACAAATTTTAGAAATATTTTTCTAAATGACTATAGAAGATATCTTGATGAATCTTCTCACGTTTTATTATCTATGTTTTCACTATATTTCCCATTTTGATATTGTCATAAATATAACTTTATTAAAGTTTACGCCTAAAACAAGTCGCCCCCCTAAAAATATTAAAAAAAAAAACAAATGAAAAACCAAAACTGGCACGTGTTTGAATAAAAAGTTACGGTTTTCGCCTATTTCTGACACCTATTTCTTCCAATCAAAAATAAAATATCGGTAAGTATCAAGAATTTATGTGGGGTCCACTAGACTGAAGTCATACAAATATAACGCAAATAAACTTTGTACAAACTGACGTCTAGTTTTCTTTTAATCGTGCACGCCAGTTTGAGGAACGGTGTTTTGAGAAAAACAATCGCATGACCTGCTTTGCTTTCCAACGATCTAACTTCGACACCATTCCGAATTTCTTTATGAAGTTACAATTGAACATTCTTAAGATGTTATACTGTCGATATATATACATATATTAAAAAAAGGACGTTTTGAACCCTTAAACCCGCAACTACCCCTTAAACGATCTATTCAAGAATTGAAAGACCCCACAGTAGCAATGCTCTAACTCACGCGACATGCTCACCAGACTTAGCTCCAAGTGATTACGTTCACGATGTCCGGAAATCTATCCATGATTTCATCGCGTCAAATCCGCATGGTGCCCAATAGGTGGAGCACAGTCAGTGTTAACGATTGAGACTATTTTAATGATTCAGCTTGTTTCAATTGTTTTTAAAATAAAGATCGAATTTTACTGAAAACAACACAGAATTCTTTCCCACGGCTAATATAACGCTGCACCGTGGTCGAGTCTAGTATCGTCAACATCCCGCGCAATGAGGTTTGATCGTAATAATCCCCGACTATAAACCGTGCCCACCTTCAGCAATGCGTCGGATGCAGAATAATCCACTTGAAGCGAAACAACCACACCGTGATAAAGTGGGTACTAAAGCGGCAGCGGCGAGTAAAAAAGCAGTACAAGGAGCCTATTACAGACACTTGTTCGGCGAACGCTCGCAGGTTAAAATTCACCAGCGGAACTTTTCGCCCTTCTGCCTTTTCTATTTTCCGCTCGTCCCCCTTAAAACAGGCTTTTAAAGAGTTTGACGACGGGATTTATTTATCCGATCGGCCCGGCTGGGAAGCACGGTATTTTTCTCGTCCTGCAGAGCTGGATGAAACGGGCGGGTACCGTTACCCTGAAATAACTTGTTTCCTTGCAGCCGAATCAAAGAGTCGTTTCGGGTGGAAATGGAAGAAAATCGATGCTGCAGGGAACACATACCGTGTTATAGAAAATAGCATCCAGCGCGCGGCGGTGCACGCAGTAATAGTTTCGTTTTGTTTTTTAAAAGATTGATGTTTGACGGAAAATTGGAAGCGAACGGAGAACGGATGTTCGATTAAACGGAGAAATTGAAATTGTTTCGCCAACCTATTTGGAGGTGGAGCACCTGAAAGGTTAATCGGGTTGAGTAATAAAAGCACGAGTAATGTGGACAGTTTAAAGGATTTAAATGTTCGATTGAGGGGAGAAATTGAAATCGCTTTGTAAGTTATTCGGAAAAGAAACACTTGAAAGGTTAATCGGATTTGAGTGATAAAAGTAAGACTCGCTCACGCGAGTCCACACAGTTTTGAGGTTTTCAAAGTCTGATTGCGTGTTGAAGGATTACGGCACCCCGAGAAATTAAAAAACAGCACAAAATTGGACAATTTTTTTTATGATATTGTGAGGTTGAAAATTATTTCTACACTTTTTATATTTGGAGTATATATTAATCGATATATTGTATAAATATTGTACAGAAATATTACAAAGTGGCCGAGTTATGCGTTGTCCTGCGCAGCTGCTCGCAATCCCTTTTTTTTCAAATTGGCTAGCAGCATAATATGAAAAATTTTTATTCGATTTACTTGAAATTTGAATAGTATCTTCTATAATAGATCATCTACAGAATTGCATACGAATTTTACGATTAAGTAAAAACTTATTTCGCTACACGCGTAAAATTTTAATATTCTCTTCAAGCGTCCACCATTTTCACAAAAATCAATATTTTGACAAATCATTATGTACTTCTGTACCAAATCCCGTGTCTTTTTCATTTGTTTTCGAATTCCGCCCCAAAAAATTCTGAAACTTACATATGATTTTCGGGCCTACATGGTGGACCATGCGTTTGTGTGAATAAAAAATATTTCCCCCGTACGAAAGTGTTAGCGTCTCCTATCACCACCTCGTCTATGAATTTTAATTGTAAATATGAGTCAATTCCGAAGCTTAAAAGATGAGAATATCGAGTACCAAATACACCCAAGCATTAAGCATCCCATTGACGATCGCTCGATGTATAATTCAATAACCACGGAACCGCTCTCTCTCTCTCAACAATTTTGCTGGAACTACATAATACTGCTTAACTCCAAACGAATCTGTGCATTGACCCAGCGGCGCTCTACATCGAACTCCCGCGCGAGCGTGCTATGCAGAAATCCGTAAACATTACAATAGCGTGTACGGGCTTCAACAAATGGAAATATATTCAAACATCGCCGATACCGATGCAAATCGTTGCCAATTAATAACACGCCGCGCGGCTCTCAGCCCTCTGTCTCCGCCACGTCACGTCTCCGACCTCTCTTAAACCCTCCGCCTCTAAGCGAGCCAACTTAGAAAAGAATCGGTACGACGTTACGTAGCGCTAATAAAAGCAAATAAAAATACGCCGCCAGAAATGGCCGGTGACAGGGCGTGCCGTGTTATCGTCGCTTTTTACAGCGCGGCAGGGCTTGTAACGTAGCGAAACCGATGTTTGACGTCCGCCGATGTAGAAATCAGAGCGGACGCCGACGGATCGACGCAGGCCAAGGATCTCGGTGCCCAACACGTGGCGATTTAGCGAGTGGCTATCGATTTTCTGGATACGACCGGGGAACGTTGGATCCGGTGGCTGGGGTCGCGGCCCGATGGAAACGTATAAAATCCATCCCGCGTGCTTTTCAGGGATTGACGTTGAAAGAGTCGCGCTTTACGCCGTAGCTTTTTCTTCGCGGCTAGGGGCGGGAGGAGGAGGGGGGGCGGAAGGACGGGCAGCCAGGGTGACCTCTTGGAAGCCGTGGAAATCTAATAGACCGCAAGCGAGGATGAGATATTGGCTTCGAGATCGGCCTCGATCGATGCCCCGTAACAGTACTTACACCCACTCCGCGTCGCGAGACTCGTATCCGTGAAGCTTCCTCGGCGGGGCCTCGGCCGCGAGCAGCGCTCCTCCCGCTCCGAGCTTGTATCCATCACGGCGATCAAATTAGCAGCCAGAGACGTTCGTTTTTTCCTCATTTGATCGATTAACGAAGCGAACGTTTGAATACTCGCGGGAGGCAAAGCCGGAATGAAAAAAGATCGAGAGACTTCGTTCACGCCAGGCGGCTCCCGCGTTATCGGAAGCTCGTCGTTTTGCGCGTTTTATGACGGGCGGTTAAAAAGGATGTTGTTACGCTTTGACGGCTAATAGTGTTAAGGCTCTCAAACTGTAACCTTATTACGTGCAAGGTGACATATCTAGCGCTAATACGTGCAACGGGTTTCCTACTTTTAGAATTGCCACAGGCGCGCTTCCTTTTTTGCTGAAGCTTTTGCGAAGGACGTGACACGGAAAGCACATTTTCTTCTTGAAGAGAGGCGTTGCGGGATTTAAGGTGGGACGTGTAAAGTATCTGTGCGTCGAAGCAGCGAGTGTTATTGTTTAATGATTATTTAACGACTCCATTGTCGTTAAATAAATATGTTGAATCCATTGTCTCACAATCGGTATATTCTGTAGGCTTGGCCCCGTTTACCATAAGGTTCATTAACCGCAGCGCTGGGGTCTCACTCTCTATGGGGGTAATAAATTTCTACTAATTCCTTCAATCATTTTTACGTACAAGTAATGCAAATATATATGCATTCGCTTAAATTTATTAATACCTATAAAGTAGCATTATAGCATATTAACATAATTACACAGCACGTTCATGCAGTAGACAATTTTTTTTACAGTATGAAAGATTAGGGTAGGAGTGGGGCTAAATGTCCGGCGGGTAGAAAATTCGGCGGGTTTGAAAACAAGCGCTTTGCCGATCGTAACAGTCGTTTCGGGGGTTAGCGACGCGTTATGCAACAAATGCCCACACCCCTCCGATTAATTCGACGACGCTGTCGCATCAATTATTTATATGAACTGCTCGGTCCATGCGCGCAAAACCGTCACTGCCACGCAGTCGCGAAATCACCGAATTTTCCACCAAGTCATGCGTGGCGCCTATACGCGCCCCGGTGAAATGTACCGTACGCAGCGGGCCCTAATAAACCAAGCGACTCGTTTGCGAATAATGAAGACAAACGAGCCTTCCGATCCCAGGCAACAGAGAAAAACCGGCGAGAACAGGCAGCCGCTCCACATTGCGCCGTTTTCATACGCGTGTCTCATTCCGAGGGCGTCCGGTAGCTCGCCTTGGCGCGTGGACATCGACAGCCCGTTTCTCTGTCGATAGAGCCATAGCGCAGGGGACAATTAAGCTGCGATGAACGGGAACGCCAGCCTGGGCGCGGCTGTCCATTCGCCCAGGCCGCGGGGAGGCAAAAGTTTGCGACTAGCCAGCCACAGGAATTTCGTAAAAAGAGCCTGCCCGATAAATTTCCGCGGGGCTGCCGAAGGCCTTTCGCCCTCTGCCCTTGCTCTTGGATTATTCCGACTGGCGTTACACCTGAGACGTCGGCCTCTTAAATATTGCTACTACTGTGACTGTCCGATGCCAGGGACCCAGGACGTGCTTAGCAGGTAGCATCCGTGACAGTGTACAATCAAAGGAACTTGCATTAATCTTTCAGCTATGTTCTGACGCTTTAAAGAGATTCCTTGCTGTATGGTGGAAACGCGTCAAGGATTTAGAGGGAGTAGGATGAATGTACCTAATACCGCCCAGGTTCCTATTTTCGTAACTCGTTATATCTCGCAAAGCATGCACTAATTAAAATTGTAGGTTTCAAAGATTCCAACTTACAGTACAATACATCAATCATTTCTCTTTATTTTGAAACAAATTGCATACAAAAATATTAATTATTATTAAACTAAGAGCGATTTAACTGTGGCTAGGCGATATTAGGTACTGCTACCCTACTTATGTTTCGTTTATGCATCGGATGCATATGTAATGGGTGCAGATTAAAAAGAGAGTTTAAGGGGACCCTCCGGTTAAGAATCTTCAGAAAATCGATTTTGTTCTGTGAAAGTTTCACACCAAAATTCGTACCGGCATAGATTCTATAATCGCATAAGCAGGTCAAGCTCCGAACGCAGGTATGGGCGCAGTCGTGAGCTCTCGAAACACGATATTTCGAAACGGTAACCACGATTTCAGAAGAACTAATGAACCGATTCAACGAAACCTCGAAGCATTTGATTCGTAATTGGACTCGCTACTTCGTTCAAATGTGTACCAATTATCGTAGTTGTTGGTATTTTTTTACGCAACAACAGATACTGCGATAGCCAAAGATATAAAGTTTAAGAAATAGTTATAACTTTTTATTTTTGACGATCCTGTGAGTAAATTTCGTGGCTAATGTTTTAGGCATCTTTTTTTGGCAGCGCTGCACTAAGCGCCACCTAGAAAATGCATCAAGACCGAAAACATGGAACTAAAATATCTTTTATATCCTAACGAGTGTATCAATAAATGCCAAACATATTTTTTAGGATATGTTATAACCTCTTCCTGTAAAAAATTCATAAAGATCGCCTATTTCTCGAGCATTTTGATGGTCCCCTTAAACGAATGCAGCCGAGGCATGAAAAATGTTCGGCTAGCAAATGTGTCAGGGAGGATATGTCCGTATTTTGATGTCTCTGCGTAGACCGATTGCAATTCGTTCATGGAGCTTAATCAACGGACAGCCGCCGTCTTTGTACACGGAAATATTAATCCTCATTCGGAGATCTCGGGGAAAGGGGAACGACGAGGTAGACGGCGAGCGAGCGAGCGTCGGAACGTCTCTCTCGCGGGGCTGATAAAGCATAGGACCGTCCAGCTCGTTGCAGCCATTAGTTCACGCCAACTTCGTAGGTACTTAATCTAGGCATTAGACTTAGCGTCAAGACGTGACACGAAGTTTCTCCTATTTTGTGCGGCACGTAATACCGTGAGAAAACGGCCCCGCCGCGAACTTTGGACTCGTGAATGTGCACAATTTTGAGGGAATAACGTTCCGTTCTTTCGAAAGGAATACGTGTGTAGTGCTGTGCAGAGATATACTGGTGTCGTAAAACCTGCTGCGGGCAATGTCAGTAGCATTCTGAGCTTTAGGCGTCTTCCCTTGAGTCGGTACCTCGGGGGCGTAATCGGTATACTTTCCGGACGTTGGTAGCTATTTTAAGGAAGTGGATGTGTAGGAATGTGATATAACGAGGGCAGCCTTGGAATAGGTGACGAGGAACACATAATTTAGTGGCTTGTACCTTCAGAGATATCGCTCGACCCTACTACTTGAGTGGGGTCCAGGTTAGTCACTGTTGTATCATCGCAAGACAGTACTTGGTGGTAGAGATATAGTGACGTTATAAAATCAGCCAGGTGTTGAAGTTGAGGTGGTAAGGTAGGAGGTATCAGTGTTGAAGGTAGGACTGCAAAGCAGAAAAGGAGAGAAGTGTGCGTTTCGTACTGAGCCTGCTAATGGACTCATCAGTAAGGCTTACCTAGCAGACCCCGCCTTAGGGGGTAGGACGAAATAGGTATACATAGGAATCGGTAGTTGAGGGAGAATTTGCGAGAGAGCGGGATCGATTGAGAAGCCCTTTTGTGGCGAGGACAGAGGTATCGTTACAAAGTAAAGATATATTTGGGGCGATGGGACAAACTGTTTGAAGGGAATGTAAGGGGGTAAGGAACCTGATTTGGGACGTTTGAAGTATGTCAACTGTTGTTTAGTTTTCATTCCACTACAGAATAGATCAGACTCTAAAGTGTCTTTGTACCTTCACTCTAGAATAATTACTATCAAATTTTACCCCCCAGGTACTTATATTCGATCAAGTTTGTAATGTACAGGGAGTTTTCTGTCTATGATACATGAGGCACTAAATAATGATAGCAACAATCCAATGACCACGCAATAAATGCGTTCGACTACTTTACCTGACTCATATTCACTGGTGCAAAAGTAATGTACTTCTGCTCAATTAGGCCTAGTTATGCAGAAAGCTACTAACCTTAAAAATGGCAAAAGATTAGTTAAATACAGCACGGATCCCATAATTTTCTGATAATTATTTTGTAAGAAATTACCAACCCATAGAACAACGCGTATATTTTACAATTATTAAAACTGCCAAGCCATAGATTCATTTTAATGTTATAATTGTTTTGCAGCAAACTTCCAAACCACCAGTATTATGGCCGAGTAGTAAACGTATGTCAGATGCAAAACTTAAAAAGCTACAAGAAATGATGCACCTCATTCCACCAGATTGTTTAAATTTTTATGTCAATTTAAACAGTGACAATCGGATTGTTGAAGATATAGACAGCTCCAATGTAGAATTAAACTGAAACTGAAATTGCTGAATAATATCAACCCACATAAACTACGGAACATTTAAAATAATAGTGAGTAGTATAACTAATAATATTACAAACATTGAAAAACAATAACAATAAATAAAATATACCTAATAGAAATAGACACAACGTTTTCGTAACCATTAAAATCTTCAAACTAAATTTTCCCAGTTTAAGGTCACTGAGTGTTGGTAGCTTTCTGCATAACTAGACCCAATTATAATTGAAGACAGTAAAACAAGTTGCAGCTAATTTTGAGAAATGTGGAAAATCCTCGCCAGTCAAACAATATTCAATATTCATATGAAGTGCACCGGTGTATACCACAACGCAAGACCAACTTTCCACGAAGGAAACTGCTCTAAGAACACTAAGCCCCGCGGGTACGAGGTGTGACGATAAAGTTTCGAGAATAATTTTGTTCCCGCCAAAGCGGCAACAATGTAAACAGTTACGCCACCAATATAAACATTATCAATCAATTTAGTCATTGTGCAAATTGGTTCGCGTAAAGACGTAGTTCAGTCCCTTGTTACTTGAAAAATGGAACGCACGTTCTGGTGAAAGGGTTTGCAGCTTCAAAATCGATCACGATATTGGAGCAACCCCCGTATTGGCTAGAATGGGGAAACTGATGCAAAACTCAGCGCAGAGGGCGCTACTAACTCACGTACTAAACTAAAATCTTGTTAAAATATTAGAAGTTGCGTTTATTTACATTGCTTTCGTTATTTGTCGACTGTAGATTTTAAAATTAAAGTGACAAACAAAAGGTGAAAATTATATAACTGTTGTCAAACTTAAAGCTTCATTGCGGTAATGTATCAGTTTCTTTAGACATCTTTCGATGCTTTCAGATGTCTTTAGATGTCTGTAAATGTCTTTAGACGTATTTAGATGTTTTAGACGTCTCTGGATGACTTGAGACGTCTTTATATGAAGCAGTGAGAGCAACAACGGACTAACGCACATTTCTTTCTCGAAATTGAGTTAGTAGCAATAACGTATTCCAATAGGCTTTATTAATCATATCAAATAGAAAAAAAAATGTGTAATGTAGGTTGATCCGTTGTTGCTCTCACTGTCTGATATGCTTTGAGACGTCTGACGATCTATATCGAGATTATCATGTAGGCATCAATCAGGTATCGATATTTTCGTGTAGGTATCAAACAGGGTATCGATACATTCGCAAATGTAAGCGTCAAAGGAGTCTCAATTTCTTTTGATATCATTGACTTTAATATATTTCAATACCAAATCAAAATTTGTAGAACGGTATCGATATGTATCGTCACGGTATCAGACCCATCACTAATTTTCTGTCAATTTCTGAAATTCAAAGAAATGTATTAAAACTAAAAATGTTACGATCGATGGGTTCGACGTTGGAATACCTGTGTAGTGAATAATCTGAAGGCTTGGAGACAATGAATGATACTCTGAAGGCGATGGCCTCGCATCTGTTCAATTTCCAAAATAAAATTTTCAATTGAATTATTCTCGAAACTTTATCGTCACACCTCGTACATTTGTTAGCAGCATTTGTATCCAAGAATTATCACCGGTTTAATGTTCGTACCAGCGATAGTTGCGCGACTGGTCGCGGCTAACGTTCCTGTTTTTGCGGACGACGCCACCGCGGGCAGCCGACTTCCCGAAATAAAAGCCATCGCCCACGTGGCCATAGCAATTATCATTAGCCGCACTCGCGCGAGCGCCGTTCCCCGTCCTAACAGAACGAAATTCGGCGCTAGGATCGCCGTCTTCGCCGGCTTCTTTTCGCCGGCGGGGCTTGCAAATCCGATGGCTCGCCGATAAGAAGTTCCGCCGCCCGAGAAAGTTGATCGTCCCCGTGGAATTATGTCCGCGTTCGCGCCTCAATTAAGAAGACGAAGTTGGTCCAACGGCTCGCGGCCACGGAATCACCGACTACCGAGTTAATAACGAGCACCTGAGCGTGTGACTCCATGCCCCGGCTGATTTATCGCCGGGCGACTTGAAATCCGAGATTTTACGTACTTACCACCCTCGCGCGGTGTGGTTCTTGCGAAGCGACGCGGGCAGGATGAATTGTTTGGCAGTTTGGAATAATCGCGGACGTTGGAGCGCGGCGAACTGCGTTAGTTTGGATTTTATTGCGACTACCGTGGAGCGGTATGAGTCGCGAGAAGTGTATTGCTCTTCGTTTAGGGCCTTCCCTTCGGAGACGCTTCTGTAGCTAGTGGTGCTTCAGGTGTATTAACTTGGTAGAAGTAGCCTTTGAGTGCCAAATATTGCAAGGGAGAAAGTGTGCGAATGTGTAGGAAGTCTCTGTCAAGAAAAATAGGAGTGTTTCGTGTGAGAAGGCTCTTATTGCTTGCGAGTTTAGAAATTAGAAGAAGGAGGTTTAACGAGATTACGGAAGCATCACGATTTGCAATATTAGTATCGAAGCAAATTCAATTAGCTACCTACCAATTAAACTGATTTGTCTAGAACTAAGGAAGTAGTTTGATTTAGTTGTGATTTTTTTTATGTAAAGATACGTCATATTTAAAAATCAAGATACCTATACACCTTGTTGTGTATAAATTAAGCTGTATTCTCTTCAAAAAGAAACTTGATATGTTAAGGAATGGTGCCATAGCAGTCCATTCTCCTAAGGTTTGTTCATAGTTACATTTCCAGTACCAAAAATATCTTAGAGATTAACGAACCGATTTGAATAAAAATTTTCTCGAATCTTCTTCAGATTATAATCTAGTCTTAATTTATACAAGGTGTATATCTTGATTTTTAAATATTACGTTACTTTATATGAAAAGAAAGTCATGAGAATGATCCTATTTTCCGACCTCTCAAGTTGATGTAATCCTTAAAGAAAACAAATTTAAAATGGAGAACTAATGTACATAGGTGAATACATTTGGACCAAAATGCAATTAAAGAGATTCTGCTGAAAGTATGATGACTACCTAGGTATAATATCAGCCTCTATGACGAGTTGAGTGCCTGTCATTACCAAAGTCAAATTTGCTGGTAAATCAATTTAGTCGTTATTTGGAAGTTGATCAGAGTTGTCAGAACTGAGAGCTGTTAGCGTTAAAGCAGAGTGTGAATCGTGATATAGTAGCGTCCTATAGAGTTTTACCACGATTAATCTTCGTCTAAAATACTTATTACTTAAAGGAGAATCTTAAAATTCTGGATCTTACAAGGGAAAGACACCAATTAGCCGACTGCGATTTTAATGAGCTTCTGCACGTTGATAGTATATAGGTCCCTAATGATATGTGTAAAATATTAGATGCAGTTATTTGATAAATTTTATTTTGATAACGACCAGTTGGGGTCCTTCCCTTGTTAAAACTTAGCAGTCAACATTACACACATCAAAAGCAGTACACCTTACAACATACTATCCGCATTTGTATTCAAAAGACTTTCATCAGATTTTGAGAAATCGTGGCAACCACAAAGTAACCTTCGCCTGTGACCAATGACTCTCATCTCAATTGACTATGCAATGAAAAAGGGATTCCATTCAATATTCATTTCCCTTCAAGTTCATAGACATTTCTCATTTCAAACTCACTTTTCCAGTATATCCATGAAAAATCCAAGATTCCTCAATTTCCGAAGGAAGCGTTCGAAAACCATTACTCGACGGACCCGGTAGTAACTGCGCGCGGATGAAGAATTCTCTCTCCTTCGCGGCAAGTCCTGTTCGTCGTTATTAATCGAAACGCGGCTTGCCTTCTCAGCTCCGAATGCTTGCTAAGCTGATAGTTTCGTTAAATTCGCCAGTTCCGTCAGCGGTGACGCGCCGTCGATAGGGAAATCGCGGAAAGAGGCGGGGACGCTAGGCGTACACGTGTAACGACGATTTCGCGCGGGCAAAGTTTGAGGGATGATAGGACGCCCGAACTCGACAATTTCGCGGAAGTTGCGACAGTTTGTCTGTGTCGCGCCATAGTATCGAGGAAAGTTAGCGGCACGAATAAGCTGTTCCGCGCCGGTTCTCGCAATCTCCTCCGCTTTATTTTCTTACCGGCATGGAAAAACATAGCGGCGCATTAACCAGGCCTGCAGTTACACCAAGAACTTTAAGATCTCAAAGCTGTCCCGCGCAAACTACCCCGCCTAGGTAGCCTCACGCTATCCCGCATTCATGCTATCGTAATTCCTTCCACTCACCTTTTTTTCCTTCCGATATTTACTATTCTCTGCTTGGCTGCGACGCTGCTGGTGATCAGCCCCGTTAAAATTTGGATATCCCATCCCGTCGCACGTAAAGTCGGCCATTCTAACTATCCTCCGATGCTTCCTTAGGAAAACCATCTTGGGGGCCAATTGCGAGGGAAGGGTTTGGGGTAAGGGATCGCAGACTTTTTTGTTCGGCAGGGAAAGGGGAATGATTAGCTGGTGGGATACGTGCTTGGTACCGATCCACCGTATCCGGGCGCATCCTTGGAATGGATTCGAATTTTGTCCGGGAATCAGGGGGGACGGGAGGGGAGGGGCGAGGGGGTCGTGATTGCTTCGGCCGGAAGTACTTTCCAGGGGGTAACGTAGAATGGATAACAGTCCCAATAAAATCTAATTTAACCTGGGAGTACAAACTAGGAGATGATACATTTTGTGGTCGACTGACTCGAAGTTGCGGTATAGCAGACGGAAAATAGGGGCTGCGATGGGGTTGGGCTCTCTGTATACAAATGTACCCACCATACTTTTGTACGGCCGGCTTTGTGTGCCCGTGCACGTGCACGAAGGCGCGGGGTCGCGCGTGTTCGCGCGTGTAACTGTATAACTAAGAAATACACGTGGAGCCGTGTGTACGGTTTGATAGAAACAGACAGCGATTGCACATCCCGCGGGGGTGATCGCGGCTTGGATACGATTGTAATTGGCAAGTCCATATCCTCAACACGTAATATCCTTCCTATCCGTTTCCCCCTCCGGCTTTCATTAATTTCTATTTCCGTCCGTCTACGTCCCATCCGCGAACACCGAACTTCTGCCAATCGGTTTAACGACGCACCCTGTCCGAATCTCGGGTACACGTTTACCGTTTTAGCGGGCGTCTCGTTTCTTTCTCCGCGGATACGTGGCTGCGGTGGAGTTTGTTGTTTGATTAAAGAGGACGATTTTGTGGGGAGACTTTCGGATGCTTGTGAATTGAATAGTGACTGTATGCTGTGGTGGTGTGTGATGCGCAGGGACCATTTCATGCCGAATCGATCAGTTTTGCATTTGGGTTCGGGGAATTGGATGAAATTGAAATATCACGTAGTGAAATTAGGAGAGGCTTGAGCATTTTGTCGGTATCGAATTTGTTCGAAAAATACGCGTGGCTTTGAGGGGTATTTGAGGATTTTGAGGTTTGAAAATGATACAATTTATAGGAGTTTTTCTTGTCTAAATAACTGTGCAAGATATCGTGATGAAAATTTTCACATTTTATTAATCTATCATTTCTTTTATATTGTTATAAAGAAAATTATGTGGTGGTGAGTAGTCTTCTTGAAAGATAGAAACGTCATTGAGAGGAGGAAGAAACCTCATGCAATTATCGGAAATCGAAAAGTCACGTGTTTTTTTAAAGTTTAGGCGTAAAATTAGTGGACCCTCCTAAGAATATTAAAAAAAATAAAATACTCAAACTGACGCATGTTCTATTTCCTTAAATTAAAAACCAAAAAATTGGTAATTATTAAGTATTTGTGGTGGGTCCATTAGATTGAAGTCATACAAAGATAACACAAAAAAAATTCAGACTAAATGACGTTTAGTTTTCTTTTAATCGAGCGTAGATCGGATAACTTGCAATATTTCGAATTTCTTTATCAAATTTCAACTAATCATTCTTAATCCTTAACTGGTATACTGTTTTTGGTAAACGTGACTGGTATACTGGAACCTTTGCAGACCACAAATAAAAAAGGACACAGAAATTTGTAAATTCGACACTGGATCAACCTCTATCAATATTTCCTTCTTATGTAATCTATAAAATAATAGAAACGTAGAAAATTAAACTATTATTAAACAATTAATTAGAAATTCAATTTACAAACTTAGACAAGCAAAAATTTTGCTGGGATCTTTGCGTGGTCGTACAATTTATATATAAAAAAGAAATGATCTTTTGAAGCCCCAAACTCGCAAATACTCCTCAAAAGAAGGAAGAACAACGTCACAAATCTAATTATTCAAACCAAATTTTCCATGTACAACTGGTCCAGGCGAAGAACGTGCACCGCGTATTCGGTAATGATGCTAATTATTATAGCAATAAAAACGTTGTAATGAGAGCTAATGGGACGTCATGGACCACTGCCGCACTCGCTGTTAATTGAGAACCAATAATCCTTTGCGCGTGGGTGTCATTACGGTTCGTTAATATAATAACGCGTTTGTACGAAAAAAGAACCCTTGTCAGCTATTAACCCGGTTCCGCATTCGCAAAAAGGGAGATATAGAACCCGGCCTTTGATGCTGTCATATCGATCGCGCCTTCAGCTAAAGTTAATTTATACGGTCACGTCGCGTCGCCCGTTTGAAAATCTCCAATCATATTTTATGAATGATATAACGGAAGGGGTCCCTTGATGAGGTCAACCTACGTCTCGCTATGCATTACGCATCCCTTACGTGCCGTCAAAGCCCGCTCAGTGTTAACGATGAAGCCAATGGTTGAAATCGATCCTACCTACTTACTAGCCCTTACTTACTTCTGCTTTAGCGAGCAACCACGTAACGGGAATTTGAGTAACTGTCTGACGTTTGGAGCTGTTATTAAAGTACCTCACTTCAAATGAAGATGGATACGGGCGGGCGTCATGCCGAGGAAGTAGCAAGAATGGGAGCTCTTTAATGAGCAACTTCCCCTTAATGCCGAAAATTAGTTTCATTTAAGTTTCGCGCGGTTTATAGAAGCCTGTTGAGTACACGTGACTGGGTAGGCACAATGCAGGTTTTAGGAAAGTGATCGATGGATCCACGATTTCTATTTGGATGAAACTAGAAAAAGATATTTCTGTGTTACTTCGTGAATCGTTTTAACAAATTCCTTTGAAATTAGCAACTGCATCACTGTAACTTGTGTTTAGAAGATTGCAATACGTAGTTAGAATAAGAAGTTAATAAATCAAATCTGTAACTAAATATCCTACACGAGTACAGGTGTATTGACAGCTGACTTTCCGCGTCGAGGTGATCTTAATTAAACTGAAAGTAGAAACTTCCCGAGCAAAACCATTGAAGTTTTTAAATGTACAGAGAGGATTAAAATTTAACTTACAGTTTAATACAATTATCGGCATAAAAGGAGCTACAAAGATTCGAGTATCTCCTACAGTGATTAAAAAAGATTGTAAATTAAAAATGTTCCGCGAAAGGAAATAAGCGACGCTTCCTGGAAACACGAATTTCGTTCCCCGTTGAGTAGCGATTTTATTTTTAACGTTATTAGGACAAAAATTTAACGAAATTCTGTCCCTGTAACATCGTTCGGAGAGGGGCGGGAGTCGCGGAGGTAGTTCTTAATTAATTTCCCATCCATCACTCTTTCCCTTTCACGAACATCCCCATTCATCGAACTCAAATATTCACCAAAGCTCAAATATATTTCGCCAGCCGTAAGAGCGCCACACCGTTCGCCTAGAACGTATCACTTCGGGCGCTGCCGCGCTGCCAAGGCCCCCGTTGATTTATCGCGCGGCACGTAATCAAATCTGCTCAAAATCATGTAGAACGAAACGATCGATGAACGTGTGCATAATGTATAGGTTACAAATCGCTGGGCACACGGGCCACGGCGCATCGGTCTTTATTATTATTCCAAGCAGCCGCCCGCCGAAATAATTCAAATCCACCCCGAGTCCGAGCGATACGATCGATAGGATCGCCTCGAGCCTCTGCGGCCGCTTGTTTCTGCACACACGCGCGGGAAGTACGGTCGAAGCGCCGGGAGGCTGGCCCTCGGGCTCGTAACTAATTTCTACGGTTCCGTTTACTAATTTGTCGCGGCGAGGTAATTTGTCCTGCGCCGGGGCGGGCACACGGGCCACGGCGGGGCCGCGCTATGATCCCATTTTCATTGAAGTTTACGCGAGGAATTGCGGGGGACCGGACCTCCCCGGCGTCATAAGACTTTCATGACTTGAGGGCGACGCGTGTACCTCCGTAACGCGCGACGGATTGCTGATTCCGGGGGCACGTGCTTACCGTCATGCATAACCCGTGCCCGTGAACGCTCACCCTTTGACCTGCGCTAAAACGGTGAATCGAGATGAGCCCGCGCGAAAAGATACAGCCGCGCCACCGGGAAGGCGTGCCTCTAGGCGCCGAAACACAGACGGATGGTAAGTGTCCGGAGGTCGCATTCATGCTCACTTTACGATCAAAGTGCTCACTTCGTTCTTTGGCGGGACGAAACGAAGTTTCGCTTCGTTTTCTGGGGGCGCCAAACGAAGTTGGGGGCGCGGGCGAATACTTTAAGGCTGGAGTCAAAATAAAGAATTACTTTTTCTCGAGGAGAGTTCACTTATTTCGAATGCTTCAGGTGTCTACTGGCTTTTAATAGTGTGAATATAGGAAATGGGATCGCGGATTAGGTATGTCAAATGATCGAGACTCGAAAGAGTTTGCAGTGTTACTTGTTCAGTTTGTTCAACAAAAAAAAAACCGGTATGTTTCCGAGAAAAATAAAAGATATCCCTCTTTCTCTCTCTCTCTCTCTCTCTCTCTCTCTCTCTCTCTCTCTCTCTCTTCTTCGGCATTATTGTATCATCGATGGACTACGACCAATACCACCTATTTACTTTAGTATCAGTCGAAATCATAATGAGTACTGTCCAGAGCGGTAAATTTGGTGGTAGCAAAATTGGTAGAAAGAGAAAATTGAAATCAATAAGAACCAATAAAAAATATAACTGTTTGAAAAAAGCGGTAAAACTCATGAATTGTTTTTCAATCACCCACGTAATTACTATCATCGTAGAGAAAGCTGCGTACCTACATTAAAGATCTTTACAATTACTTACAAAAAATTTCACTCACCGCCAAAAGTCATATTTCAAATTAATTATTTATAATTAAATACAAAGTGCCGTAAAAATCATTTTGCTCAGAGCGACAGAAGAAGTAGATTGGGCCGCACTGTAGCAATCAGTTATAATATATTCGCAATAAAAATTTGTTCAATTTACTCACTAATGCTTATAGAAATTCATACAGAAATCATCGTTATAAAATATTTTATTCAGGGTAATATGAAGACCAAATTATTGAGACATACTCACGATGTAATAATACGAGTCGAGAATGCAATAGTTCTTGAATATGAAGTTTTTGACGGTTGCAAGGTAGTCGGAAAGAAAATGAGAGAAAGGAATAAAAAGAAGGGTTGGAGGTGGAGTTTTATTCACAGCGTACTTGTGAACTCGTTACAGCCTAGTAGACTCGCGCCTCAGATGCAGAGGAATTGGTTGTTAGGATAAAGTATTTTCGCAATGGATTCAATGGATAAATGAAATATTGCAAGAATGGTGTTCATAGTAATCTTCTTGCTGGTACCTGCAGGAAATATCATTTTTAAAATTAACTTAACACTCAATACGACGTGATGAATCTTAGAAAAGAAATGACTGAAAAAAAATTGTTGTGAATCGTGATCAATGTGTAATCTTCTTCCTTTTAAAAGAGCTATTTTTAAGAAATTTTGCAGTGACTCATCACAAACAAAAAATTAACAAAACACGTTTATTTAATAGTCGTTACTGCTATTGATCCACTCGCAGTGAATTGTTTGTATATTTATTCGTTTAAAAAAGTACTTAAATTGTTGAGAGAAATGTGCTACACTGCTAGAGGTACCTACGAATTAATCGTTTCTAACATAACAAATTGCGTTACTCTTACATTACGCGTTTGCTAATTAAACCTAGCTAAGTTGTTACAAGACAGCTGTTATTTGATTTCATTCGGTGCAATTATCCAATGCCACATTTACAGATGAAGAGTGCTCGTAAAAGCATTGTAAGTGCCAAAAATCAAACTTTTCAAGAGAGAGAAAAAACTTCCCTTACGTCACTCAAGGTGCTTTCAACAAGAACTCTCCAATTATTTAAATCGTATCGAATAAAAAGCTCCGCAGCTGTAAGTCACGCCACAAATCCACTCTTGGCACTTTATCCAAACGTTTAATACTTCATCGATTGCCTCCAAACCTTCACAAAACTTCCGCCTCGAACGATATTCCCCGACATATTAGAGATGCAGATAACTTCAACAGCAGAAAGCTACAGCACCATGCACGGTCGCTCCTCCTTTCCCCGCGGAGAATTCCATTTTGTAACTCGCATACTCTTACCATCCCAGCAGCGGCACGCGCTCTCTAATCTTTGATAGCGGCCTGCGGTTTTCTGGGTCAACCGTCTTCTATCCGACTTTTACCGCTTCTCTTAAATTAGGTTCGAGCACCTACCACAAAGCCAAGAACTAGAAACGGTTCCGCCAACGGCGTTATAATCCCGACGCAATTTCCCAGGGCGCCGAGCGAGTGCCACCACTTAAAGCCAGGCACCGCTCTCCAGAAAGGCTATCCCGATACATCTCCACCGGCGGGATGCCTTCTTGACCGTGCACCGAGTTGACCAGCCAGATACCAACCCGGCTGGATGTTTACCCGCGATATCCACTTAGCCGCGCCAGGCTCCGGGTGCGACGATTAAGTAGAGCTAAATTAACGGTAATGGGTATCGCGCGATGAAACTCGTCGCCGATAAAATTATAAAGTTCCTCGCGTGGGGGGAGGCGAGGCGAGTGGGTTCGCCGCGGATAAGAGGAAAAGTTTCGTGGGCGTGAAAAGGCCCGAAAAGTCAGGCTTCCTCGTAGACTTATAAATTTCCCGTACGGCTCAGATGGCTACGGCATCTCGGCTGGCTGCGTGGCCTGGTTCGTGCAGGGTCTACGCCGCGCGAGCTAGGGGTGGGCGAGCAGTGGAGGAGGACCGAGTCCAGGGGGTGAGCGCGAGCCGGGCCGATGAGTACATCGGGAATGCGGCGTGATGTATGTATTCGTTGGCTGGCTGCAAATGCACTGTGGCTGCGCGCGCGCGCGACACGGAGACGGGAGAAGAAGGAAGTATCGCGTGGACACAACGAGGGGAAGTTTTCGGATACGTTAAGTGGCGCGGGAGGGGTTGGCTCTGGCGTACAAGGGACGGGGGAGGGATTATGGGTCACAGCGGCGCGACGTGTCGCTTGACTGAGAATTATGACTCCTCATTTAGTGTGCCAAAGCTCTCTCTTCGTTCTTTCTCTACCCCCCGCTTTTAAAGCTCGAGATTCTGGTACCTCCGGCGGCGTCGTCTTCCTGCGCGTAGATCGTCCCGGGCACGGCACCCCTTCCGCCCATGCTTCCTCGCGCTTCGGAATCATTATAGCTTTTTCGTTTCGCTGCAACGTGGTTTATTGTCGGGGACCTTTGGACACGCCGTTGGCATCCGTGTTTTGAAATTTTGTGTTTTATGTGGTCGCGCGGGGGAGCGATTTGTATCGTGCAAGGACGTTTTGGAGGGGGGCTGTGTAGACAGGTGGGGTTTCAAATATGCTTGGCGTATGGAAATATTTTATTTTCCTAGTTTCAGAAATTTCGGGATAAACATCGTTGTTGCACTATTGCTTTATGTTACGTGTAATCAGAGAGATATAAATAGTGTTTAATAGTACCTATTTAAATTAGTTGTTGGATTGTGAAGTTTGGAAACAGGTAATTTTTTTTGATTTACACAAAAGAGAATCAAAATCAAGAAATATAAATATCTGTATAGTGGGTGTTTTTTTAGTATATCGTCCACCATATTGAATCGACCATTGTGAATTTTGAAAATCTAAGTTCAAATTTGTTGGTAGCAGTCAGCAAAACCCCTGGAAATAATTGTTTAAATTATCGGACTGACGTAAAAGTCCGTACATCGAAGCGTATGGGCTGACGCGTGAACGAATTTTCACTTCTTTGACCTCCAATATCTCAGAAACTAATTGTCACCTAAACTTGACAATTTCGTGTGATTTATGTCTCATCATAAGGTACCGTTTGGCATAAAATTCCGTTCGAAAATCGTGGGACCAAAAAGAGGCCTCATTTTCGGGTCACTCTTTAAGAGATGAGGGATGTATATAAAAATAAATATTTTAATATGGAAACACGAAGAAAGAAAATTACTTATTGGTGTGTCTAAAAAATCCTGATTAAACTCTGCATTGTAAATGCATACCTATTACATTAAAAAAATTTATAACCAAATTAAGGTTAATATAAAGACTATGATAATCACTGGGCTTTGCATGGTCGGGGACGATAGGATTTATTTTGTCTTTACGATTATTACATGACACTTATTTTGCTAAATAAATGAATTGTCCACCATTATAATCCTCGACACGAGCCCCTTCGTCATGGTCTTTAGACTTGGATGCCTTCCTAACCTTTCGTGGCAGGTCATGCTTTACCGTTAACCACGCTGTAATGGATGGGCATCCCACAAAAGTTACCACCGTAGTGCTCAAATTAAATTTACTTTTAACCATGACATGAATTTTTAATATAAACTTCCACCAAATAGTACATTCTGCCTTTTATTCCCTTTATCAAATTATACATATTCCACGTATTTTACGTCTCCATTAATTTCTGAACTCTATTCCCCTTATTACTATTATCAAGATGCTTTATTGCCTAATTGACTTAATTGAATATATATTAATATTCCAAAATTCAAATCTTCATTACACCATAAATGATTCTAATAATACAGCAAATCACGAATAACTATTTCAATGTCTAACTACCCCTCACAATGCACTTCTTTATCCGCCACTTCTAATGGAATGATAAAAGCAACTGGCCAACAGAAGCGACGTAGCGACTAATGGGAACATTTACCATATAAATAGAATCAGAAAGCAACGAGTGCACTAAGGTCTTACTTTGAAGCGTGCAGTTTTCGCGCATCGGCCTGTCCCAAAAATAAACACGCGCCGCAAGTGCCCGCGTTTATTTTCTCTCAAACGTCGCCTTCCATCGGCGTGCTTCGTCCATTCACTTCCATTAAAATCCACCTATTCCGAAACGCTGTAAACTTTTTTGCAACAGAACCCAACACCAGGGTAAACAATCATCAGGTTTACGTTATGCCTCGCGTTCGTTTAAGCAATTCTATTTTTACGGGCCACGATTCAAGCCTCTCCACTGACACCACATACAGCATGCGTTTACGCTTCAAAAATTCCGCGCATAATTTCGATTTACGTCGGGGTGGGTCGCGCGGTAATCCCGCCAAGCTTACAAGCGTCACGACTACGCGGTGAAACAGAGGAGAAAATATTCGGCGGGTAACTGGAGGCAGAGGAAGGGTTAGATAGGAAAATGAATGTTTAAAATGATCTACGAAATGATCCGTAGTGACGGCAGCGAGGGAAGTACCTACATACGCGAGCATCGAAATAAAACATGAACCCAACGTACCAGGTTATGCTGCCATTGGTGTAGCGGCTCGAATCTCGGGGAGCCATGCGAATCGGATTAGGTTTTAAGACAGAGCAAAGTGGCCGACTGAGAGCGACCGTGGTGAGACGCTGGGAAACAACTCCGCTGCGGAAAGTAATCGGACGGATAAGTTTTAAATGTGGATGAAAGGAGGCATCGCTACGGGTACAATGTGCCGGAGTTTCAGCGAAGAAGTAAGCGAAACGCAGAAGCAGAGGGCGGTGAATAAGAACAGGAAGGATTACGGGGTGTGCCGGCAGTGTATGTCCTCGCCGCAATGAAAATTATGATTTCTCGTTTGCCGGCGAAACGTCTCCGCGACTTTTGCCGGTTTATTGCGCCCTCCGCGCTTTTACTGGCGTGATTTTCTTCGAAGAGTGCAGCGAGTGAAGCGAAGAGGCATCGCTGTAATGTATCCTAACATCGCGTCACACTGAAAAGCCTTCTCTCTTTTTTTTTTCTTTGCCCCTTCCGATATCGAGGCCAGATGGTAGATTTTATTATAGTCATGGGAATAATAAACCGACTGGATGCTCTGAAAATAATAGTCGTCTTATAATATGACAGAGTTGATATAATACGGTTGGATAATAAAATGGCATGATTTGTTTCTGTGTGGTGAAATTTTGAAACTTAACCTCGTTTATGCATGATAATGAAAACGAAATGACAGCTGTCAAGTTTTTATTAGAGATTTTATTTTCGTGGGTGCATAACAGTGACTGTGAAATGAAGAGGAAAGTAGTGAATAATTTTGTATTTGCAGAGAGTATGTAGGATCTTGGAGAACACAAGCTTCATTTAGAAAAAGACGATGAAGTGAGATTAAATTAGTTTCAATCCTGAATCCTGAGTCTTCATACTACTATTGTGAAAATTAGTGATAAAATAAATATATGAAACGCGCAAAGGGAAGTTTCTTTCTAATGGGTGTTTAAAGTTCTTTTCAAATTCAGCGCGCGTAATTCATAATCTCAGTAGTGAATACAGTGAGAACTACTTACGAACTCCCTTTGTACGTGTTTTAAGCAGAGACCATAACTGTTATAACACAAATTTAAAAAGTTGGAGTATGAGAATGAATATGTTTGTTCAAATGATTTTGACTAACAAGTAACCATTATAAATGACTGAAACTTTTTTGACTACCGGTAACCAAAATAAAGTTTTAGTCATTTATAATGGTTATTAATAACCAGAAAAGTTAAAAATTAATATTTCATTAACCATTTCTTTTTTAAAAAATTTCTGGTAGATTTAATGTAGCCTGCCTTCCATTTAAATAAAAATTAACTTTTTCCAATGATCTTTTTCGACAAAATTTTTAAAGTAACTGTTATTTTTGGTCTCTGGGTTTAAGTGAGCTCATTCATACATTAAAAAATGTAATGTACTAACTTTTATGAATATAGGCAACTCCGCGTGTTGTTGATATCACGTTTTTACTCGCAAATTTAGTATATCGTTGACTACAGTGTTTTTGGTCACTTTCTTTCAGTAGTTCCCGGTGCAATCTGAACTGCAGGTGATCGAAGTGTTCCTTTTCGTTGTGCCTCGCTATTTCCATAACTATAGTAACAATGGTTAAGTGTCGAACGCCCGAAGCAGTGAGGGTCAGGCACTGCTTGCTCTCTCGCAGTAGATAACTCCGTCAACGGCCAGACCACGTATAAAGTACTGGTTCTCGTCCGATCACCAAAGTTAAACTGCGTTGGGCGCGGATAGTACTTGGATGGGAGACCGCTTGGGAACTCCGCGTGTCGTTGGCATCACTTTTTTGCTCACAGTTCTGAAAATTACGTTAGACCTGTCATTTTTTAACAACGATCTGTCGATGGCTCTTACTGCAATTCACTATAGTTTCCCTCACATTTTTGCCGAACGTGGGAAACTCGGGGAACTTAGGTAGTTATTGAAAAAAAAATTTATGTGTTTTCAAACTTGCAGTACAATCACAAAGGATGGAATGTAAGCAAATGTAAAAATGTTAATTTTTATATTATATAATAAAATGTTACATAAACTTGCCAATGTTCCCTCAATTTACGGTATTCTTCATTGCAGATGTAATTATGAATTATTCTCTACCTTTCTTACTGTAAAGCACAAAATTTTCCTTCTTCGTCCTAACAAAATCTATTCTAATTTACGGCAACAGCGTACAAAGCAAATGTCAGCTTAGGTTTGTCATGTGTACGTTCTCAAACGTTGAAAGTGGATCAGGTAAATAATACACGAGCCACGGCCTCTTGTAGCACAGTTGCTTAGAAATGGAACACGTTGCGCAATTTGAGTACCTTCGCTGAAATGTTGTATGTTTTGTAACGCAGTGCGAAAAGATTCTTTTGGTGTAAATACGTATTAAATCACGTAAATTTGTTTACAAAATATTAACTGATGGTATATTTATGTAAATAAGGTTTAAACAATGATACGTGCAGAATAATATTTTCTAAGATCTGCGATATAAATAATTGTGTTTATTATAGAGATGTGATTTTTTTTTGTATTTTAGATACTTACTTAGAATTTGGATTTTTTTATCTTTATTTTTTCCATTTTAATTATTTATCGGCGAACGGTCACGAAAAAATGAGTTCGAAGTTTTTCCTACTTTTCAATGTCAATCAATAGCTATCAGAATGTAGTTTTTAGAGTGCAGATTCAAAGTGAAGCCTCGTTTTTAGGGAAGCATTCGAACTTTGGAACTAAACTCATGAAACTTTCAAATTTCGGGGCTTAGATGTAAGTGCACTCTCTAGCTTTACGAATTTGCCCCAACTTTTCGAAAACTTCAAGCATTAGCAAATCTCCATCGACAAAACTCGTGCATGTACTCTGACAAATATTATGGTGTGTCGAAGAATTTTAATTTTCTACGCTTATTTGAACCCTTTTACTTCATGCTGTTCCGCGTGATAAACATACGTTAGTATTAAATATGTTACTTATTAATACACAAAGTAAGCTTGGAAGTATAAGCAAGGACACGAACAAAGTAAGCCGTTATTTTAAAATAAATTATTTCGCCTGAAGCTTCTATTTTGAGGAGAATCATATCGGAAAACAATAAAGGCGTGCACATGACGCGTTTGACTCGATTTAGCGCAGCTTGTTGGGAATTTCTGACCAGTTTATAAATTAATAAACAGTAATTAATAGCCATTATTTGGGTTGATAAATTATCAATGATTAATTGAAGTACAAATTCATAAATTAATACGACTGATTACGGCTTAGTAGAATTTCAGAAATCTTTATTAACCTCGTATCTATACAAACCATGTACGAATTACGAATTTCGAAAATTTAGAAAATTAAAGTTTCAAACAATACTATGTATAAACCTTCGCACTTATTTACTAATTATTCTTAGGTATAATTATTTCAACCCAGTTCTTTGAAACTAGAACCACTTAAACAACGTTATCTTAAATCCTTAATTGGATTTGTCTTACAAATTACACTAAGTTACTTTATAGCCCGATACAATAATATATCTCACATTCGATTCAACAACAACATTAAATTATATTTTATTAAAGCTTTTCTGCTTCCGTGTCGATGCACCAATTTACGATTCTGTATTTATTAATATTCATTATGAAATCGAAAACGAAGTCAAATTATGGAACAATTAATAAATAAAATATTTATCCCTCTAACCTGTTAAAGTGTTACTAACTATATTAATTTATTGTTGACCCTCGTTAATGCCGAATTAAACCCGTTACTAATCAACTACAGCGAAGTAATCGGTAGTTAAAAAAGTAATAACCGATGATGTTATCGTAAGAATACGTAAATTCTATCAAACTCTTGAAAATATAAATAGATACAAATATCCTTTCGTGGTCTAAACAGAAATGCTCAGATGTACTTTTGTCATTTACACTCCCAAGGATACCTACGTCCATATTTTTAATTACAGTAATGTCGGGAGCATAGCGTATAAAATTCATCCAATATCGTCGCAATTGGTTGCACCTGATCACGGCGAATAATGGCTCAACGGAAGTGTTCGTAATTGCCCTAGCGAACGAGAAAAAGGTAGCTGTACACAGGTGTTACTGGTCAGTTAATTACACCTTAATTGATTACGACGATGTCGAACGTCGTGTTAGGTAGAAAGATACTATATCCCGCCCGTCTGTCCATGGATAAGTCGATCTTGATTCGTGAAACGTCAGGAGAGAAGTGGATATGTAACGCAACGCGATCGAGCAAACATTGTCGCGCGTCGATCGTGACACGATTTTTCTCGAACAGGCTCCTCTGCTCGTTTGAGTAGAATTTGTGCTTCCAGAAAATACAATCACTGTCCCAGATCCGCGGTGCAAAGTTCATCCCTTTGTGTACCGTTCGAAAGTGGAGTAAAGTGCTCTTTCCTTCTCCTCCCATCTATTCATTTTCTTCATTTTGCTCCCCTTCTTTCTCCTCCTTTTCGCTTCGTCTTCTCGATTCTGCCCCCTCTCGCTAGTTTGCACGCTTCCATCATCTCGATACTATCTCAGAGAAGTAACTCAGGTGGGAATGTCGATTACGATGGAAGAAATGGGAAAGAATAAATCACCCTAATCTCAATACATTGGGGCATTATTAACCCCACGGGAGGATTCGTGACCATTCAGCTGGCTGTGATTTGCTGCACATTGTAGCTCGCGTCAAGAAGAATCTCGGATGACACTATTTTTGTACAAAGAATCAGGTAGAATGCCTTTCAACAATGGATTTAAAGTTTGGACTATTGTTGGAACAGATACGGCAAACTGCTTGTGGCGCATTCAAGTGTCTGTAAAGCGATATGCTCGAGGGCGAACGTTGATGTGTTTTTTGCCATTTTAGTCCCAAAGCTCTTGGTCCACCTTGATTCACACAGGGCCTTAAGGTTAAATATCCAAATAAATATCCAAAACGTTATGCTAACTGCGGTCCCGGATTACTGAAACTACGATCTTCGACCCCTGACCGTTTTACTACTTGTCCATACGTGTTTCATAAAGAATAACTGCGAGATTATCGACAAAGGGAATGGATAGCAAATTTATATCCGGGGCTGAGGAAAATAGATTTTTGAAATAGATAAATCAAAATAAATGTCTTCATTTCTGCGAGTGATACAGGATTTGACAAATAAACTTTTCTTTGAAATAGTAGTTACGTAAAGAAATAGTATTTCAAATACATATTTTAATACTAACTCATACAAATACTATTGCGAAGTAAGTATTTCGTCGAAATATAAGAAAATAGTAATTCAAATAATTATATTTCTAACAATACCTTCATAGTATTTAAAAAAATAATGACTGACTGAATCTTAAGAAGATAGCGAGCAACATTTGGGAGATCTATTTGGTTTTGAAATTTGTATCTCCTGTTTTCGATCCCCTATTTCTTATATTCGAACCCGAGTGGAAATAGTTCCACATTTCTCAGCTGTTGATTGATTTTCGAAAACCATCAAACCAATACGTTATATATACGAAATAGAAGTCTTTCAGTAGTGAGTTTTATCGATGATAAATTTGAAATAAAGACGAATTCTACGACTTACGCAAGGGAATACATCGAAAGTGTGAAATCTAGCATGACAGCGGCAGATAAAGTGTTATGTCAATGCTATTTTTGAAAATCAATGTCTGAGATACATTTTACTATACTCAAGTGACATTTTATCGAAGTCCATATGTGAAAGTAAACCCCGCTGAGTCTCAAAATGGGAATATCAGCACCGAATTCATTTCGACAAGAGCTTTCCAATTTATGTCAACTGCGGCATACTTTCGGGGTCACCAATCACTGCCCCTTTAACAACACCATTGCCCCTTCTGTTCCAAACGATTCAATGCAATCGACAATTTTTTCGTTAAAACTGCCTCGACCGCGGCACCGTTCTCTCTATACACAGAAGCGCGTTTCGTTTTCTTTTTCCGTGGAGAGCCATCAGTGGCATCGATGCGAGTCGAGTCTGCAGACATCCAACGATGTTTTTCGACCCCCGGGTTCGACAATCACAGCCACGGCGGTCGTTGTTCGCGAGCTGGCCCGATCCCCAATTCCAACGCCCCCTCTTCGGTTGGCTTGATTAAATTCCACGCAAATTCTCTTCTTACGTATTAAGCGGCTTAAAACGCGAATATCTCCCGTGGAAATTACTATCCGCGTTCCGTTAACTCGGCCCCCGCCGCGGAGTTTAACAACTGGATACGTGGCTCCCTCCATCACCGTGGAACGATAGCTTTCACGGGGTAGCCATTGTAACCTGCTAGTCGCGCCCGTCCATTATCCTTCGAACTGAACAAAACTTAATCTGATGCCGCGTTCAAACATGCACGACCATGGTTGGCTCGGGGCGCCACACCAGGCGACTCCTTTTGATTTCAGGATGACAGAGAATGTATAGGGTGTTTCGTAAATAGATGTCGATACCTCGAGGAGTGAATCTGTACACTATATTGAGAAAATTCGAAGGACAGGTCGTCGCAGTCTGGAAGTCACTGTTAGGGTGTCAATGTGGCTAATGCGAATGAGCCGCGCAGCGAGGGACTAACAAGGAAACATTCCTGATAAGAGGTCCGTAAATCAAGTAAATGTTGGTACTGTTTGAAACATTTGATAATAATAAAACCGTATATGGATTATTAGCTGCTAATGGATTATAGAATGGGAGAAAATAGGGTACAAAGTAAGTATTCTCTGGGTGAATTCTGCAAAGTAATCAGAGTTGTAAGAAAATTTTGAGAAATTTTGTCAACTTCATCGATGCGTGCACGTTGAACCGACTGATGATTTTGAAATGTCAACCTCACATATTTCTTTAAACTATCAACGCCAATGGTTTAGTAAGAATAAACGTCAAGTTCAAGGAAAAATTGATATGATATTTTAAGTAGTGATCAGTTCAATCAGTGACATAATTCGTTTTGAGAAATCGAGGAGCCACCTTCAGGGTGCCTATTAGAAGTTCGTTATCGTGTTGGATGTTTCCTCCGGAACCTGGCAAATGATTTCTAGAAAAAAGTGTTTATGAGTCGAAACATTTTACGCTAGTTAAGCGAAGCTTTGCAACGTGCACGGTGATAAAACGAAATGTGGCAGTTCCTCTGGAAAACGTTGAATAAAGTTTTTCTGCGCGGATATCTATTTTTGAGGAACACAGTTTTGAAAATGCATGAGGCTAGCCCAGCGTGTAAGTAAAGTTCACTTTGATGGGTATCGGTGTACGTATCCATCCCATGTGTGCACAGTGTATAGGGGAAGCGATTTATGGAGGAAAATACTGTTTCATTTGCAAATGTTTGAGAGAGTTTTTATAAGTAAACAGTGCGAGGTTTGTATATTCTGCTTGCAGTACTAGAAAAGTAAATGTTTCGAATAGCCAATCCAGTAATAATCCAATGAAGAGCTGTAATGTTGACATTAATTTAGGTAACTAGTTAATTCGTTCTTTTAAACAATTCAAAAATGGGATTACTTACCTCTAATACTCGTATTTATACAAGTATCTAGGTTGTTTTATTTAAGAAATCCGACGTCCAATATTTATTTACTCCAAATTTAATTTTTATAGAAGCAATGTTTCACTTTCCATAAATTTCTTTCAAGTAAATATGTAAATTAAAGTATTAATAGACGTCGCAGATAAAGCTACATTTTATTCAGTGTGACTAAACTATAACTAAAGTATTTATACATTATATTGCAATCAATAATAACACTTGAATTAGTGGACAATTAATTTTCAGGAGGAGAACATCGGTAGACAAAGTCTGTCTATTATCTGTCTAAAGTCTTGCATTGCATTTTGTAAGTGATTAGCCTCGGAAATGTCGTGCTCAACTCACACAAATTTCGTGTAAAAAATATTGTTAAGTGTACGGAGAACCAAATGTATTTCTAACAATCCGGTATAGTTCCGCACTTCATTGATCACATTCCCAAATAGCCTAGGATCTCACATCACTAACGTCGAAAGAGTAAACTGATTACGTCCCAGGGCTCTTGACTCTTCTGTGAGAGACTCCAGGGCGCCATCAACTTCACTCCCTGCTGCTTTGACGACATCTCTATATCTCTACAAAGTACAATATTGATAATCAAATACGCTAGTAATATCTATTCAACTACGCTGATTGCGACCCCTTCCTGTTGATTTTAAATAGTTACATCTACCTAAAGGCCCGCAAAAGAACACATAATCAGCATTTTTCCACTAACAGATATACTTATTAATTAGAATTTCCCAAATTTTAATTCTAACCCAATAATGACCATCGGAATTATCATTACTGATAGGAGACATGTATTTATCCCAGGCGTTATTTTCGGGACGTGGAAAAACAAAAGTTTACTAACAAAGGTGAACGAGGGTCACTATCAAACTCATATCTGCGTGTTACATAGTTGAAGGCACACTTGAATGATGTATCACCGTATCCTTGAAAATCAAGCCCCCCACATCACAGATGGTCAAAAAATTTTTTTAAATAAAAAAATTCGAATACCGAATGAAAGTTAAAATAATTATTCGACACATGGCGGCTCGAACGCGCGCCACAAAATTAATAGACGCCGAATAAAGTTGAAGTTGAAGTTGAAGTTGAAGTTGAAGTTGAAGAACTTTATTCGACGCTGAAGTTGAAACGCTCGACGAATAAAGCAATTAACCTAACCCGTCAAATAATTTAAATTCAAAGTACATAACTTTTATTTGATTCGTTATTTAAATAATTTTGTATTTAATTAACGCCCAACTCGGCCCCAAATATATATGACGCCTGTCATTACAAAAACTCAACATTGAGGTCACATTTTTATCGAACTTCACACTTACCTTGAATCACTATAGCTCTGTAAAGCGCACCACTGGCGTTAATCCATAGCGATTTCGCAAGCGCCTGGTCTGGAGTAACCTCACCCTTGAATGCCGTTCAATTCGATAAGGGTTGCCCGCCACGCAGATAAGGAATGTCACGCATGGGCATCTGAGGATAATCGTGTTTACGGTTCCCGTTCAATTTGCCCCTCAAAGGGCCCCGGAAACGAGACGTCATTCCGGGATGAAATGTCTCGTTAAGTCGTATCCCTCACGGGCGGCAAGCGATGCCAGCCATTTCCTGCGTTTTACAGAAATTAATTTTGCAACGTAATTAGGGGCCCTTTCATGCCTCTCGTGTTTCTCCTGCCTCAAGTAGACAAAGGCTGTGTGTTATGCAACCAGACGTGTGCCGTGGACGCGTGTGCCCACCGGCGCATCGGGTAACCGCATTCGGAGATGACATGCAGACGCTTAATCTTTCCTTCTTGTCTCTAATACCCCCCTTTTCCTCGGCGCCCGCTGCCCTCGCTACTGAAATTACGACCTCCTCCCAGAATTGTTGAGCTCCTTAGCGCGGATCGCCGATTCTGGGGCAAATTCTCTGTGACCCGTTGATACAGTCTCAGGCTTTTTCAACCCCTTCGTCCACGTCTTGTTCACCTGAAATTTCGTGCAACGGAGCGGTCGAGTTCTTTCTTACACGCCCCCCTCGCCATCCTAAGAAGACTATGTGTAATAAAATTGCTTGCAGAAGTAGAGCAAACGGGGCACCTCAGCGCAGTGTGGAAAGTTAAAAGTTGTTTTTAGCACACTTTGAAATAAAAATGTTGAAAAGTATTAGCTTTGCATTAATTTGTGTGGAATATTTATGCATGCAGTTATTCCATGGAATGAGGAACTGCTTTTTCTATAAACACCTTATTAAAATTTCAGTAAAAACGTATACGTTTCTCTGCTATATGCACTTGATTCTAAATATTATACGCTATCTGCAGTAGCGGACAAAAAAGTTACCACCGTTTGATACGTTTTATTTTTGTTATTCTTTAGCATCAACTTGGATGTGTAGTATTTTTTTAATATACATATTCTCTTGGAGAATTTGAAGCTATATAAAACCCAGTTAACGTTGTATTTATTCAATTAAGAAACAAGAGTTTTATATGGCATTGATCGGGACAGCACATTTTCGTGTCCGGCAAAGGAGGTTTCCACTCTTGGTAACTTTTTGCGCCGTCCTAAAAGCAAAAGGTGCCCCAGAATATATTATATTTTTTATTACTTTTCAAAAATGGTACCTCTTATAGACTTTAAAATTGTGTTGTTGAATGTTGTGTTATCGCGTTTCTTGTTAGTTAGTTTTGAGTTGATGTTAAAAAGTACTAACAGAAGTGGAGTGGTTCAAAAATCGTAACTATTTCGTCCGCTACTGTATATGCAAACATTGAATCGAATAGTAACAGAGTGCACTCCCCCTGTCAAATCAGTATGTACGATTTACCCAAGTAACTCTCGAACACTTTCCTCCCAGCACCGTGCACTTAAAGCCATTGTCCGAGTTAAATGTAGCCGCGGGCCTTATTAGCCCTGAACGAGATTGGAACGCGGTGAAAAAAAAAGGGAGAAGTCCCGGCGCCCGGCCGCGGTCGCGCGCGCCTCTGTTAAGTGGAAAAGCTCTCGGGGAATTGCGCCCCGTATTTCCTTCTCCCGACACCAGGCAGCCTCGTTACTGTACGCGCGCCGTCACGTCGCGCGCGCTCTAGTTTGATCACGATTCGTCTCCAACGATTGCGCATACGTGCTTTGTAGCTGGAATTTTCGCCCGGCCTCGTAATACGAAATTATTTCCGCGTTAACGGACGACGCGTGCGCTCGCGGCTGATTGATTCCCTGAAAATAGTTGGCGAAACTATGCGCCGTCGTTAGTCCGCCGGCCACCGTGCAGCAAGCACGCCATCGAACCTCGCGTGCCCGTGGACGTTAAACTCCACTTCGCTGACCTCACGTATTGACCAGATCACCCTGCCGCGATGACTGCCAGCCAGCCGCTGACAATATACGAGGGCAGGGCGAACGGTGCCTGGTTCTACCGTGCTTTCAATTTTTTTTTTCGCACTCCAGCATCCCCTTTCGCGTTCCTTCCATCCGCAAGATGGGCTCGCCCCGACATCACAGGAACGCATAAAACCCATATTACAACGCGGCTGTTTACTCATCTGCCTGCCTACCACCTCGCTCGCGACACGACCTACCTACCTACCTACCAACCTGCTCCCTTACCAACCATACCTACAACCGACCCCTTCATCCCGCCCCTCTCGAACCGTTGCTCCCGCGGCACTGTGGCCCCATCACAATTTCAATCCTCCCGTCTCTCCTTCGTCCTGTTCGTTCCAGTTCCTTGTCGGCAGCCTCTCTTCTCCCTCCGCGCTTCTCCCTGCTCCCCACTCTCACGTTCTACCAAGTCGGGATCCCCCTCCTTTCCCCCTGCGAGCTCCTTCGTCCTCGTTCTACCCGCCCGCGGGATCCCCAACAAGCGCCATTCACTACCCCCGAACTTTTACTTCCGTTTTATTTTCTACGCTTAAAGAATATTTTCCGCGATAAAGAGATCGGGTTATGGCGCACAAAGGCAGGAGCTTTCATTCTGTTTGTTCCGGGGCCGCCGGAAGAGACCGCAACGTGAGCTGTATATGTATCCCCTTCTTTTTTCCCCCCCTGTGGCACTTTACTCCTTACCCTGCTTCTTACCGCAAAAGCTCACCCCAGTCTATCTCTTCTCTCTGCTATCCACCCCCTGCCTCCCTCCGCTCCCCCACCGTTTCTTCAGCTGCCCCCTTTTTCCAAGCAGCCGCCTCCGCGTCGCGCGACCCGTTGCTTCGTCGGCGTTTAATGAAAGCTCTCGGCCAAAGTCAGACAGATAGTTCTCCTCTATTAATTAGAGGGCTCGAGTCAAGTTACTCCCTCGCCGCGGGTGTACGTATGAAATGGTGACGTCAGAGGCGTGGCGGGGCGTGTTTCTTTCGCGTTCGAGTGTTTGCCCCGTCTCTCGGTAATCAGAAATTAAAATTGAAATTCCTAATTACGAGGGAAATCAATAGCCAGCCCAGCTGCGACGCCCCGCGGGGAATCGTATTTACCGCGATGACGAAATTAACACCGAACTCGTGAATTATGTTTGCCCATTAATCATCGGACAACCACTCGATTCGAATGAAAATGTTTTTTGCTCGGTGCTATGGGATGGTTGGTTTCGGGAAGATTTCGTTTAATTCTTACGAGGAGGGATCTGTATTTTTCGACTGTTCGCCCAGGTTTGTCGTTTTTAAACTGGCAGCGATGCTTGTTGGAATTTGTTGTTTGATATTTGCGTTTATGAAAATCCGTGAATATGGAACCTTTGCTTTAACAAGCGAATGAGCGATGTTAATGAAATTTCGTTTTAAATATAAATTTAATTTATAAAAGGGGTAACGTCATGGTTCGCAATTAAAATCTGACTCTTCGCCAGTGATTTTTAATATTAAGGTAAACGAATGAAAAGCCAATTTGTTGAATATAATCTGTACGAATATTGTATTGATTTCAAAATCAGTTCAGTGATGCCGGTTTTACTATCTTCGTATTAAAGTTTGGAAATGTGAAAAGTAACGTCACGTCTACGAACTTGAACCTTTTTAACCATACAAACGACAAACACAGTTTCCTTGGTCAAAGTAATTTTCACGTGACGTTATTTGAGAGTCACAGAATTATTCACCAACATAAGCTCTAGCACTGAATTTTTAAAATTGAGCCATTTGATGTGAAAGAAGAAAATCAATAATTGTGCACCCCCGGAAGACATTTGACATATTCACTGCCACACTAGTTTTTAATATCAAATAAATGGCGTACTGTTCATTTACTCACAATTTCGAAAGACATCTATTAAGTGAGAGTTAGTATTTCAGAGTAGAAGCAATATTATTTATTAACCCGCAGTTGTTACACCTATTTTTTCGAACGTGATTGTCGCACTGAAACGATTCAACCCAAGCCAATTTTCAAACAGTTACTGTTTAAAACCTATCAGTTAATTTAAGTCGCAAAAATTCTGAGATAAAGTTTCGACATTGTATAATATATGTTCATCCTTGAAAATTAACATATAAATTACCATCATGTTTAAATAGTAGATATCATACCTCAAAGTCAAATTGTGGGTTATTTTGACCCAATGTAACAACCGAGGGTTAATGGATTAAATCAGCATAAATGCAAAAATTTCGTGCAACGGCATAATAACAACGATTATTACTAGTTTTATGGTCTTTATAGTTAGGCGTGTAACTATATCTACAGCAGCCTCATCTTCAATCCAATTGAGAACCTTGCAGCAAGAGGGGTGCAGCTCCATCTTTACCAACTTCGAGTAAATTAGAAAAAAACTGACTTAACATTAAAAAGAGAACACTAATGGAAAAATATATATTTTGACACACTTAGTGTAGTAGTTCTGGAGTTGATAAATTTTTATATCTATTTTTTACCAATATCTCCAAATTTGGAGCATTCGCATTGCACAAAAAAGTAATGGATGCAGATTCAAAATTTCCATTAAATCGCTCATCTATTATCGAATTCGTATCAGACGTGCACAAAACGACATAAATTTTTTTTTACATAATGCATTACACGTCATAATTAAAAAACTGTCAAAAATAGGGCTGCACCCCGTTTACTTCAAGATCTCAATTACTTCCACTAATCCTTATGTACTACATCATTCAATCGAGTAATAAAGACGTAATAATAATAATAATAATAACAGACTTAGCAATAAAACAGTACAGCCATATATAGTAATCAATTTAATTGTTCCTATCGATAATAAAAATCTTCCTAAAGAATCTAACACTATAGTATGCCAACGAATCACGTGACAAAATGAGTAAAAACTGCCCTCAGCAGATTTCACGGCCGGGCCAACCACCGGCATTATTCAGATTCCCCGTCAACCAAGACTCCGTGAATTATAACAGAAATGATTGTGATAACGAGGCGAACGCCGGAGACTTGAGATGAGTCCGCGGGTATCTGCTCGTCATACAGAGTCTTAAATTAGAGGACGGATCGAATCAGATTTTCTTTCCAATTTGGAGCGTTCGTGGGATCGCGGGCTCGAATCAACTAGTCGAGCGGCCAGTTCGCCGTGCTCCGTCGGGCAGCCGGGCTGGTAAAAGGATCGCCGGAAGCGACCGGGCAAGGATCGTGGAACTGAGCTGATAATGATATGCGGTCGATTCAGGGGGAGGACGACGATGCCCTGGAAAAAGTTTCTCCTCGTTCCAACGAGTATTCAAATTATTCCCGCCCGGCGTGGAAAAAGTTTCAGATGGCGGTTACCGCGGTTGCCATTCTACCCCTCCCAGGCCTTGCTCCTCCAGAAATCGACGAGCGGAGAGCAAACGGGGCCACGGGATCGCGAGCCCCGTGTAACAGGGCTAATTATCGGGTGTAACGGGATCCCGATTCGCCCGGCGAAAGGGGATTTCATCCGTTCGTATTAAAAGTGGAGGAGCAGCTCACGGACACGTGACCGTGCCTAAGAAGATTACCAAGTTCGCGGGACGGTTGGTTCCCGAAGTTGACCTTCGCCGGGGCGGCGCGAAAACGTCTCGCAAAGTCGGGTGGAAAGTTTCTGAGGGAAAGCGCGGGACCGCCGCATTAATCTTTTCACACGGCTTGGAATATTAACGACGATGTCTTTAATGGAACTCGGGACGCCTCCCTCTCCCGGCGGGGCGAGCTCGAGAGAATTGAAACTGACGAGTTGTACTGATCTTTATTTAATGAGCTGAACAGGCCCGCACGATGCGCGCTGCCGTTTAATTCCGTTTTCCAACTGCCCGGTCTAATGCGCCAAAGGATATTAAAAATTTCTTTGTTACTCGGATCTTTCGTAAACATGCTCGAAACTTTTGGGGGTGGGGACCGCGCGATTGGTAGGGAGTGTAACGAGGCCAGTTATTCGCGAAGAGTCGTTCATTAGCTACAGAAATAACGAAATGTAAAGTATTTTCGTAGTGGTATTAGCGTTTTATAATGAATGAATGGTGAAGCCTGGAAAGATATCGTTAGCATTGGCTTTAAGGGAAGCATGGCCTTAGGGCTGAAGGGTGTAGTAGTTATTGGTGGTTTATGTATTGAATCTGTTGTAGGTATGAACTTCATTTTGAGAATACGTTGTCGTGTACAAATCACTATTAGTGACTTAAAAATATTCTACAGAAATTATGTAGAATTCTAGAGTGCCAGGGTTTCAGGATCGAGCTACAGAAAATTAAGGGAGGCGAGAATTCTGAGCATGACTCAGCTTAATAACGGTCTCAACAATAATTTAAGTACGAGGGTTGACGAGAATATACAGGGTATTCGACTACAGGTGGGCATCCTTTTAGGGGGTGATTGTTGACGTGGCAAAATAAGAAGCAAATCAAGAATGACGAAATTGCCTTTAAGGGTTTGTTTCCGAGTTATTAACGCGTAAAAGGTGTCTGACGCGAGCGACTTAAACTACTGCCGGCGCGCAGTAGTAGTTATCCGCGTCACGCTCGACGAGGGCAGTAGTATAAGTCCCTCGCGTCGGACGCCTTTCACGCGTATTTTCAACAATTAGTAACTCGGAAACGAAGCCTCAAACGCAATTTCGTCTTTCTTCATTTTTGTCTTATTTTGGCCTGTGAAATCACCCAGTAGAATGATATTTAGTTGATCAGTTGTTGAAATGTTAGTAATTGACATTTAAAGTTTGGGAAGATCCACGTGACAGTTCTACAAGTCCACAGTGTGGGTTTAAAATACAAGATTACAATTAATTTGGAGTGTTAATAGGTGTTTCTACTTTACGGTCCAAAGCTGTCATTGAATATTTCTGTTTCAAAGTAGGTGTTCCAAAGCCGTAGGAAATTCAGTTTTTTTTTATAATTAATACTGAATACTCCGAGTACCCTATGAATGGGATATCTGTACGTAATGAGTGTAACGAAGTGGTTTTACGAGTGTGCTCATCTCTATGCGAACCTATAGGGAAACTTTTTTGATCTACCAAATGATTTCTCTATCTGTGCGCTTTCGTGGGAGGAGGAGTAGAGAGAGCTTTTTAAGAATTAGAATAATAAAATCGATGTCCAGAGAATAGGAGCAAAAAGAGAAGCTGAGCTGCTGATCAAAGGTTTTGTGTTCATCGTATATTCTTCACAAATGTGACACGAATAGTAGATTATATAACTGTTCCTTAACATTGGACTATACCTCCAACTTCTCTCTTAAACTTGCACAGAAACGCAAAATCGCTTTTTCGTTGAGCATTTGAGTAAGAATGCGCCTCGCGGGGCAGAGTTCGCGATATCTTGGTCGAACAATGACATTGTTCCTATGATATTTATCGAGTTCTCGAGATCAACGAGGTACATGATTGAATCCGGAGCTTTCGAGTAACTATTATACTTTAAATTCGCTGGTGGCTCCGCGAGCTGCCACTACCTCGAGATGTGTTTCCTTGCGGTTTCTTGCAGCAACAGCATTTCCCCGATGTAATCTGAGGTCTGCAGTCTTACGGGTATGCACGAACTCGAGAGCCCTTGGGGTGCTTATTAATTATTTCGTCGTTTCCCTGGTTGCGTTAAATCATTCTGTCCCCCCCCCCCCCGCTTTCTCATTTTGGTCCCCTCCCACGATCCATATTTCGATTTACCGATGCTGGCCCTCGGTTTACACCTGAGTACGCCGACCATATTTTCTTCTTCCCTCTTAATACTTATTTATCCCTGGCCTATTTTGCCGCATGGCTTGGGATAATGTAGCACGACATCGATAATGTCTTCCTGATCCCGTAGCCAGTATCGTATCCGGGTTACTCGAAGGGCACCGTGACCGACTTGATAAATATTCGCATTTAATGGAGCGCATTATAATCCCAGTTAAGTGGGTAAGATCTGGATATACACGTAACGATATATCGACAAACATAATAAAGAAAATAAATCTTAGTTTTCTCATTTTGGACGACTAGAAGAGTTCCCACATCAACGCCTGTCGGAAAAGATTTATTGAAGAAACTTGCGCCACCGATTATATGTGCGATAAAAAAGTTCAAAAGAATTCTGTGTATTACTTCAAACATACCTTAATATGCAAGCAAAACGCCAGATAGTATAAACTTATAGTTTTTGTTAAATAAATTCCCAAAGATGGCGCTGAAAAACGGGCAGTTAGACTAGAGTAACCCCTTAAAATATAAAATCTAGTTTTCTTTTCTATTTACAAAGCTCTTGAATTACTTCAGTCGTAGTCACATTAATCTCCTATTTTCTTTTTCTTTGAGGGTTGCCAGGGCCCCATGGTCCCACCTCTGGGTGCGCCACTGCAACCAGATCACTGCTGTATAATATAATCCCAATTTAATCTAATTTTGGAAATAAGAAAATCACACGAAATTCTTCGGAGAGTACAACATTTTTAGAAGCAACGCACTAAAGTCAAAATTAACACCTAACGCTGATTGCACTATCTAAATTTACCCTACAAATTAAAAAACATTTACATAAACAGCAATACATGCATCACAGGCCCAGCATCGACCGCGTTAAATTCTCGGTCTCCCCCAACGCGCTACCTACAAAACATAAAAACGCCCACCTACTAAATCTCATCTATCAGAACTCGAGGATCTGCCCGAGCTACAAAAAATTAAACTCGAAGTTTCATCAAAGACACTTCGAGCGAGAGCGGGAAACCATCGAAAATTCTACACCAACCACCCCATCTGATTTTCCATCTCGCGCTGGCCTCGGATCGCCGTGCACAATTTCCCAAGCACCCACTTCCCACTTTCTTGAACCCGCTGGAATCCCGAATTCGAGCACTCGGGCGGAACGCGTGGAAACGATGCCGAGCCGCGAAGGGCGGGCGACGGGGAGGGGCCGTGAACTTAAACGGAAGCGGTCGCCCGATCGTCGGGCTCGGCACCGTTAATCCTTTCGCGCGGGGTTTAATGGAACGTTCGCTGGGCATCGCGGCGCGTAACAATAATGTATGGCCGGGCGTAATCAATCATTTTTCGGCCCCGTGACACGGCCATTTTGCCCCGCCGCTATCAATCGTGACGGATTCGACGCGGCGTGTACGTGACCGACCGATTCGCAGAGCTAATCGAATTTATTTTACACTCTGTTTGAAAACGCCGGAACGAAAGCCCAGACCGCGGAGGGAGGTGGGAGGCAGATCGTAGCGGAGCAGATCGTGTGCACCGTAGTTCCAATTGCTCGGGGTATCTAGTCCCAGATCGTGCGTATCGACCGTCGTCGCCCCCGCGAGTCATCGGCACGGGTGCAATCGTATACGGCGGGGGTAGTGGCCGACGGTTGACACGGTCCGTTTGCCGCGTCAGAGGCAAATTATAACGAGCCAACGGTCACGAGTGGCTTCCACGTCAAGGGTACCCGGTTTAAGGCTCGCGATTAATGCGGGTCGATTGCGATCTGGCCCGAATTGCGTTATGTCTCGCAGCCGCCGCTCGCGGCCACGCAAACGAGCTTAATGACGCTCGGCGTACCGTGATCCGGCCCGCGTTCCCCTCCTCTCTTTCGCTTTCGTTCCTCCATTACGCCCGAATTATTGGCATTACGCTTCGCTCGAGCAACCGGCGTGCTTTCTCGGCCGTGCCGCCGGGCAAATCAGGTTCCCCGACAATGCTCGGGCTCGTTGCCCTCTCGCCGAGATCTTCGCTCGAGACGAAACATCGAGTTCGCGCCGGTCCGGGACAGCCGTTTGGGGGTCGAAACGCGAAACGCAGGCTGAACGCTGCGCGGCTAATGGCGGTGTATTTTTCGTAATAGTTTTTAGGAGTAAGTAGACGGAAATTGGAGAAGAGGGTTGAAAAGGAAGATAAATAGTGGAGAATTAGGAGGAACGTGTTACTCTTCGGCAAGGTTCACCTGGCAGAGTTTCGGACACAAGGGTGTGTTTGAAATTAGGAGGATATAGAACAGTGATGAGCAACCCAAGGGCCGCATTTGGCCCTTCGGCTACTGACCTGTGACTCGCAATTGTTTCAATTGTAATCAATGTCAGAAGTAAAAAATTCACCACGTAAATTAAAATTCTTTGATTTAAAGGGCGACAATGTAAAAAATTGAAATGATCCATTTTTACTTTTTCAAATTTTCTGAAAGGCATAGGTTTCAAAAATGCTGTCGCCAAATTTTATGAAACATTTCGTAAAATTGACGGCGATAGTGTATTTTCCGTGAGGCGGTGTCAAGCGCGCGACTGAGCCGAGCGGGACTTTGAACGCGTTTTTCTCAGAATGACATTTTTCAACCACGTTGACAGTGTACAGAGAAAACTATACGTCCAATTGACACGAGCAAAGCCATTTTTTGTACGAAAAACCCGTCTCTATTACGTGACGATCAGTTTTTTTTTTTAATGGCCTCCTTCAATTTTTTTTATCAACATTTCCCCAAGTTTTTGCCTAGCGTTCTAGAAAAAATGTTTATATTTCAATGCGTCAATCTTTGTAGTCCGAGCACAAGTTTGATTAGTCGAGGCGCCAGTTTTCCTAGTCCATGAGCCTAATTTCAAAGACCTTATTGGAGGTCCTACAAGGACCAGCTAGGCCCGATAATGGGACAGAGATCTCCTACGACGAGTTTTCCCTTTCCCTAATCATTAGGGAAGGTGTTAATTCGCCTAGCAAGAAAAAACTTTGGTTAGCAAACTCTACTCCGCTCACACAGTCTAACGCTATTGTTTTCTTATTGTTAAATCGGCGCTAGGGGTCACTGTTATTACAGTTTTCTCAAACTCTCCTAAGCCATTCAAAGTTCCCGCCCTAATAGGTACAAGAGTGTCACGCGCGCGCCTACGTTTGCTAACTGTTCAGCAACGTACGGCGGAAACAGAAAGGGTTGAGCAACTGGATATCACGTGTAAGTGGGTGGATGTGTGAAAACGCGCGAGAGATCGGTTCAAATGTCCTTCCGCGGCTATTGGAGAAAGGTGTAGGTGCCGCGAGCAGAATCGAGGGTGCTGGGAAATGGAAGAAGAAGGAAGCTGATAGAGTCGACCGAGTCCCAAACCGCTAATTTCTTCTATCTTGTAGATTTCGCAGCCCCTTCAGCTTAACTCGTGACACCTGTACCGCTACGAGTCCTTGCCGAAACGCTGGTGACCTACTCGAAGCCTTTCCTCCGTTTAACCCAGTTAGCTTCCTAGTTTCCTTAACGGGAGTGCAATACAGAATCTTTTCGTTTAATCCGTGTCGCTGGACTTTGTTCGAAAGTTGCAGCGTGCAATTTATCCCAGCCTCCTGGCCCATCAATTTCACCGCAGAATAAATGCTGAAATTTGCAGAAGTTCCCGAGCTATCGAGGGAGGGGCGGGGGGGGGGGGCGCGGAGAACTGAAGGTTTTCAATTTCGTCGGGTGATATATCCGGCATTTTCAGGGGCTCGCGGTATCACAAGCGCCAGCAGCAGGGAGCTTTTGCTCCTTTGAGAGCTAGCTTGCTCCCCTATTTCTTGCGATTATACGGTCAAGCGTAGAAATACGCGGGCAGTACCTGTCGCTCGTGGAAAAGAAGAGGCGGTATGGATTAGGAAAGTTGTTTCTTCGAGACTGTATCGCCGGGACTGTGCTACCAGGGAATGGGGAACGAGGGGGACGATTTTTATCGGTAATCGTTAAGGTGTTGTTTGCGACGCTCTCTTTGCCCCGATAACGAATACTTTTATGCACTTTGGGTATTCGAGTATTTCTGGAGAATATAGGGGAACATGTATACTACCTCTCGTAAGTATTTGATCGTTTATAATAGGTAGGTTTGATAAAAGAGGAAATGAAACGCTTTTGCACACCTAACTGCAGTTCAGCTTGGATATTTCATAGCTCATGGCAATCGTTTCATTCTATTTTGTTTTATTAAACGAGGTTTTCGAACTAATATTCGATTATTATTATTCAGATTCAACGTTATTGTAATCTTCCTTCTTTTGATAGAATTGTTGATTCTGCTGGTTCAAATGTTTTCTCAGTACCAAAACAATTGCCGACGTTATAGCCAGTCATAACATGTCATTAAACAATTTCGAAGTGAAAATTTGAATATAATTTAGAAGAGAACATCTCGAAAACGGAAATTTAAAAAATTCTGAAGCTTTGAAACTCCAACAACGGAATTTTTGTTTGCTATACAAATTCACTCTAAGGGGGTGTAATTGGCCACTGAAAATCCGATTATTTTCCGTTTTTGTGTTATAACTCGTGAAGTGTAAACTATTTTCTTTTACCAAATGATAGATCTAATTTAAAAAAAAATAAATTTTGTCTTGAAACTTTTTTCCTATCTCTCACAGTTCGCGAGTTATAACACAAAATCGGAAAATATCCGATTTTTTTTAAATTATTTCACCCCCTTCGAGTGAATTTGGGCAGTAAACAAAAATTGCGTTGTAACCAGGAGGAAATCCCCTACATATTCACAAAGTTTCAGAATTTTTAGAATTTTCGAGTTCCAGATCTTCTCTTTTTAATAGAGTAACTTACAATTAGCTAATTTAACGTTTAAGAGTTTATGATTACTATGTGATAAACAGTCATTAAGGAAAGAGGAGTAGAATTAGAAATTAATCACGAGACTGGGTTTTTAATATTATTTATTAATATTATATAATATTGTTTAATTATATTAACGCTAAAATGACGATAATTTTGTGTTTACCTCTATACATATTGGTTCGTAATTATCGCGGCAGAGATTAAATTAATTGGCTTGATGAAACTTCTATCAGACCATTTTATTATGGCCCGCTAACGTTCGATCAAATTTTAATTACGTGTAATATTGGTTTATGACAAGTCAAATACTCGTACATAGATACATGTAACATTTACGTATACAGATAAGAAATTGATCTGTATTGCTTTTTTGTCACATCAGATTGCACTGTAATTTATATTCTTTCGCACACGTGGATGAATTATTATGGATTTATTATTTTTTGTGCTCAGTCCATTGTCACGACTCTCGTGTTTCACGCTAAAAGAACTGAATAATCTCGAAGCAGAAATTTGGTCACGTTTATCAGACTTTACACTCGTGACATTTATCTCCCATCGACCGCTGCTTTCCCCGCCATTTTATCGGATCTCTACATGATTCAATTCTTGGTGATAAAGAGACCGCAGAAAATGTGTTACTAGAATTCATGAAATCTAGATCTACGGTATTCCACATATGCTATTAGCGAAAATACTTTGATTAACCCTCCGCGGACGAGGTGAGTAATAGTCGCGCCCTGGTATGCATTTTACACTGAAAATCATTCATCTACAAAAATGTATTTCATTTGAATAACAATGACAACTCAACTCCAGCTACTCGACAAGCAGACCGCTTGCGTATATTTTGAAAAAAAAATATAGTAATTTTTATCCCACTGGGGTTTATTTCACCCCATATGGTTCCCGAAAGGTTAAAGTGACAATTAGTTTAAAGGACTGTTCAGGTCTACAGCCCATAAAAATAGGTAATCTTTAGGAATTAATTAAAAGAAAACTACTGCATATAATTTAATGGGACTTTTTGCATTGTATTAAAGATATCTTAAATTATAGAAATATATTTTTTGGTTTATAATTAATCATTGCAGACGGCACCGGGGAGTCGTTAAAGTCGAGGCGTCAAAAAATTCATCCAAATCGTTGGGACCTGTATCTCCAAAAGTTATTACCCAATTCGACTGAAACTTCTTTTATTTCGAAGAATATACTTCTGGCTATGGTGGAGAAGAAGTCTCAACTTCAAATTATGTCTTTGTAATTAATTGAAAAAGAAATGCCGCATTTTCTAAAAAAAAAACGGCCGCCTAGTACCCTTAAGCCAGGGTTAGCAGAGTTATCAGAGATGTTAATACCTTCTGGTCCACAATTGCCCAATAATTCAGTAGCACCCATAGTTAATATTTTGCGATTCTCCGATTAGTTACAGTCAAGCGGTGTCGTAAACATGTACGGCCGCGTTAGGGCGCGCATTATAATCGAACACGTTTGGATATACGTTTAACATTCCATATTCAGAAAGCCGACCGCATAGATGGTCGATCTCGATTTATGGACGAACCGAGTATTCGCGGAACGTCGGATTTATCGTGGCTTACACTCGGACCTGGTGCTTGCTCAGACCGCAGCCAATACGTCTTTGATCTGTTCGCCGAATATTTATGAGAGCGACGGGCGATTCGCGCGATCGATAGCTCATTCAACTTACTGAAATTTAATTAAGCCATTCTTTCTCCCCTGCTGGGCTCCTCGCTCCCCGGCACGTTGAATCGAAGCTCACGTCGAGTAGATCTCTCACAAAAGGGATCTCGTAAAGATATACTACTCGCTTTCTGAGTGTCCTGCGTGAAATTCTGCCAGAGGTCCAGGAGAGTCGAGAGGGTCGCGATAAAAATTTGAAACGGCGGTTTCGCTGGGTCATATCTCGGCGATGGTAGCTCTCTGGAGATCCGGAAAAATTCGATGCCTTTCATCAAAGAATGGGACGATCGTCCACGCGGGAAGAAAGGGCAGGGATCGCTCGACCGGTGCAGCGGGGAAATTCCGCGACCAATGAATCCGATGGATCGTGGACAGAACAAGATGGCGATCGGTCTCAACCATCGTGAAATAATGTTCAGAATCTGATAGACGACGATCACTACGAAAATGATTCCCTCTCTCCGCGAAACTAGGCTATCAGGGGCGATAGCGGTTAATGGGAGGAATTTCTCGGCACGCCAACGGTGCGTTACTCCTTTCTTTCTCAACAGGGGAGAAGGAAAGGTGTTGGAAGTTGGCGCGTTTATTTCCTCGGTCGCGTGACGAGTGACTGTGTGACTCCGTGTTCTCTCATGTATATACGTGTCGCCGCGGCCGATATAAATCCTACACAGGCTAAGTTATATCTCGGTCAGTTCCAAGAAACTTCGCCCTCCGAAACGGCGAGCCGGGGTAAAAGGGGCGAGGAACAAAATCGAGCATGATTTAAGCGGGGGATTAACGAGGAGGGGTTTTTTTTGAAAATCGATGTATATCAAGGGAAGATCAACGAACGGAATTGAGGGGTCGCTGGGCCTGCCAACAAGACTAATTCCCTTGGACATTTCAATAACCCGGAATCCAATATCCCGATCGCAAAAGAACGAAGAAAGAAGCCCCCGAAACGGACTTACTCGGAATTCTTCTCCCAGAGAATAATCAGCGAGGGAATTTCGCCGTTTCCTGCCGGGGCCGCTCGTCGCTCGTGATTATTTCTTTTAAACACTTCAAGCTTTCGGAATTCGATATTCCAATTATGAAATTGCGAGCCTCTCCCTTTCCTCTCTGTAAATTTTACATTGGAATCGAAGAACTGCTGGGGATCAGCGGTTCACAATTTTCTGTTGCAACGTCGATGAGAGCGAAAGTAATTTATTCGTTTCAGTGGACAGAGATTGATCCAATTTCAGTGATGGATGTATCCATGCCAAATGATTTCCCATGAACGCTGTCTGGTCGCGAAATGTATGCTGGGGCACTTGTAAAATTTCTACACGCCCAAGTGAGAAATAAAGCATGACGCGAGTAACAGATTTAAATCTAATACACTGCGCAGAACAATTAGATAATCACGTATGCAGCCCCTCTGCCCGTCAACGTGGCATGTGTGGAATGCCTGGACATTTTTTTTTGTACAAACAAAGCTCGGTGTTGGGAGCTCGTGTTTACGTGAACAACAGATGATTGTGTGACCTGAAACAGTGGACTATTGACGTTGAAAGGCAAAATGTATAAAGTTGGAGTAGTTTTGATTTGTTGTCATTTTGATTTTTACAGTGCTGGGTAAAAGTATTGGGGCACTTTTTAAAACAGAATAACTTTTTTAAAATTGGTCCAAACGACTTGAGCTTTTTTGAGAAATTAGAAGGATTACTTTACTGGGTGGCGTGTTTCGTCGGTTTGAAAAAAATTGCAAATGCAAATTTTCATCGAAATTGATCGATGCAGAAACAGGCGTCAGACATCGAAATATGTAAAATCTTTAGGTTTATTACAGTTATAGGTCGAAAACTGTGATTTCCACCATTTTTAACTGTGTGTAGCGCATACCTGCGTTAACCAATTTCGATGAAACTTTCAGCATTAATACAACTTAGTTAAATCTACAAGCGGGATTTTTAAATTTTCATTATAGGCCCGGATAAGAAAGTTGGAAAAACGGCCTTCACTATTTTCTTCGCTAGTCCGACCAATTGTATTCTTGTTTCCTTGACTCTAGCTACTCCAAAAAAATCAAGTCGTTGGGATCAATACTAAAAAAGTTATTCTGCTTTAAAGGGTGTCCCAATACTTTTGGTACAACTCTTGGTATTCTATATATTCAAACGCTATTATCTAAAAAATGGTTATAGGCACGAATAAATGATATATACAGTAATTGTAGAAAATTGAATGCTTTTTTTATATTATTTGAACAAAATTTCGATAGGACTAACCATTTTTGAGAAATTCTGTAAATCCAAACTATTGGTGAATTCTAAACTTTGAGACCTGGTCGGCACCCTTTCCTGTTGTCCGAGTGCAATAAACTGCTTCAGGGACTATTTTTTTTATCAAATAGCATCATTCTAGAGGATGAGAGCAAAGAAATACAACAAAAATTCAACACGTATAAATAAGGGCCACCCTAGTGTATATAGCTGAATTCGAAAATACAAATATCTACGTTGCCAATGTCCGTAACAGCAAGTAGCAGATTTGTCAGAAATCGATATTACTTGTGGCCACCCTGATAATGGTACATGGCCATTCACTAATTACCCAAGTAATGTGATCAGTAATACCTACGATCGTATACATAAGTTGATCCTCTTAACACATTCGCTACCACATTGCGTTTAGTAAACTATTCGCCACAAACCGCGCTACATTTTCAATATTCTTACTCACTCCGGGGTACATTTTTATTCACGTATACCAGGAATGTAATACTGAAACCATGCAAATATTCTGGCCATCCCCTAGTCCATCCGACGCCAACATTTAAACAAACTGAGCCGCGTTCGTTTCACCACCGTAAAACGTAAAGCTGTCAGTTTCACGAACGAATTATATACACCAGTTGTCAAGAGAAATCAAGATGTCAGAAATGTGTCGCACATGGTAGCGAAGGCCTTAAGCGAATAACTGAAAGTACACTCCAACATGAGTCCTGAGGCGCCAGCAGAACTATCTAAACCACTCCTGTAAACCAGAATCACTTCGCAAAGCGACAAATCCTATCCCGGACCTCTAACAAGACCCTCCGCCAGGCTTAAAAACCGACCAACTCACCGCGACTTGCAATCTTACCCCTCGCGCCTACCGCCTACAAATTCCACCCCGAGGAAATGTCGCCGCGGGAATTTCAGAGAGAACACCGCGAAGGGAATCGCGTAAAATGCCTCGCACTTGTCCGCGTTCTTGCCCCGGAATTCCAGCCCGTACGACGGAGTATCGGAAGTCCTCAGGCTCGACGGGGATCCGGCTGATCGGCACGGTTGACGGGTGGTCAGCTTTGTATCTCGGCCAAGCCACAGAAATCTGAAATTATCGGGGCTGCGGGGGAGGAGGGAGCGTTGGGTGTTGCGGCGTAGGTAAGACGGGTGGTGGTCCCGATCGCGGAGGGTGAGCTCTACGGCGAGAAAAAGAGAGGCACCGGGTGACTGGAGGGTGAAGCTGAGACTGAGGAGCCACGGGGGTGTGGGAGTCGGGGGACAAAGGTAGCAAGAGGGGACCGACTCGGTGGTGTTGAAGGGGAACAGGGGCGTGCGTGTATTATGGGGAAACGTTGGAGGGCGCAGTCTCGGCTGGCGCGCCGGGCATTCGCGTTCGCGGGCCGCGTGTTCGTTGCTCAGTTTCGGTCCAGGCACAACTGCACGCGCTCCTTTGCACATCCGCCTTGTGCCCTTCGCGACGGTGTCGGTTCGAGTACGCGCACGTGAAGTTCGTGGCCATCGACCGAGCGATCTTCCGAGGAACAATTCCCTCGGACTTCCACCCAAACAGGATTACCAGTTTCTTCTGTTTCCTTTTTTTTTCTCTCTCTCTCTCTACGTGAAAGATCGAAGTGAACACGTACGTTGTATCTTCCTCTCTGTTCGCGGAGCAAGTTTCTCTACGGTGGTACACGCTTCAACGGAGGCGGGCGGGCTGACGTGTGTTCCCGTTTGCCAGGGGAATGGAACTCGATTAGAGAGATCGGCCGCGCAAGTGACAGCCACCGTTTCTTTAACATTTCGTTCGATCTACAGTGTCGCCGTGCATCGGATAATTATATTCGCTCGCGCGTTGGCCGCCGTGACCCGTGGCAGTGGCGGCTGATTACTCTCCTGGCACCTGGCCGTCACTCGAAAGTCGCGTTCCTTTGACGCGCGCGAGACGAACTTGCTCCCGATTTCTGGCCAGCTGGATTTGCACGAGGAAGTAATTACGCGGGACCTGGATCGATACGGCACTCGTGATCGTTAGAGGTGGCCGACACTCATTAAAACCGCCAGCCGAGGATTCGGTGAATTTGCCGCGCACGTGAACCCCGCGTACCAGCCCTCGAAACGTTTCGCGCGTTCGACGATTCAGCCTGCTAAAAAAGAAAAGAGAGAGAACGGACAGAAACGAGCGGCGCACGGTAATTAATCGACGCGATTCCCGGGGACCGTGGCGTTTACGCTAAGTGGCGACGAATTAATTACGCGAAGGGCGACCGTCGGGCAAACGCGCGGACCGTTAGCGAGGATCCGTTTCGTTGGAGCACGGCTGGCCGTTAGTGGATTGGTGAAAAATTATTCCCGAAAGCAGCTTCGACGTTACGCGCCGTCCTCTCCCACGGTGGTTCCTTTCTCGCGAGCATCGTCATTCAGACGGTTCTGCCAAAGGTATGGGCAACAAGCGATCAACGTAGCGATCATCGACTTCGCTGGGGCGAACGGTCGAAACGATCGACGCGAAACGATTCTCTAGCGGGGCAACGGATATCAAAGCCCAATTGCCCTTCCTTTTGTTGCCTCTTGTTCCGGCGTTTCACCGCCGTTCGACTCGCTAAACACCAAAACATTTTCGTTTAATGCTCGCGCTCCTCTCTCGCGTCTCTTCTTCTGTCTTCGTCTCACTGGGCGTTCCGCCAGGCATAGTTGATCGACGAATTGAACGGGTCCGTTCACCTGGTCAGGAATTCGTGTTGCTACGCGCGCCTCATTCGGTTGTGCGCGTCTGACGTGTGAAAGGAAGAAGGAGGGACGAGGTTCGAGAGGGAGTTTGGGAAAGTACAGTGAACGTCGCCGACCAAGTGATGACGATGTTCCTGCTCACGGTTTGGTGGCTCGTCTACGCATCCCCGGTGATTTTCGCTGTGCAAAGGGCGAAGGAGCTCGGCGATGGAAAAGGTAGGACGCATCGACGTTGAAACGCTTTCTCGTCCCACAATGCAGTCCGCGAGGATAGCACCGTGAATATACGTGTTTACTTAGACAAAGCCCCGGATAGGGGCGATTACGAAATGAGAAGCAGCAGACGATAACCCGGGGGAGGGGGGGGGGAGACAATTGCAGCCGCGCAATAAGGATACTCCGCGTGAGGGTATAACAGGGGCCGAGGTCTTTCAAGATATCCCCGTAAACCGTAAAGGAGAACGTTACGGCGCTCAATGACGCGAGATTTGCACTTTATTAAAAGACTCTACCGTGAATGGGGGCATCGTGGAGTCGAATTAAAGTCGCGCACCCTCGACCTCTTCCCGCTGGCCGGCGTATTATTTTACCGCGCGGCCCGCTCTCGTTCCCCGTGGCCCGTTTCTCCCATTAAAGTCGATTAAAATGGAAACAGCCGACCACGATCGTGTGGTAACTCCGTCGTCAAATGGCTATCCGTTTACTTCCTCGCGAGAGGGTATTAATCAACGTTGCAGGCTTCCACCCTTCTTCGGTGATTTTAAAAGGGGCAGCGATTAAAATCTGGACGATCGATGGGTCCCAATTGCGACATCGACGCGACAGTCTCGAGCATCCCTGCGGGTCCTGCTGCCTGGTCCCGACCCTTTTGTGCTAGCTGGCCCCGGGAACTCCTCGCCCCTACCACGCTGCCTACGGGACAGGTATCGGCGGATGCACGTGAATGACGATCGGCGTTTATCGAGCGTAAAATTTGAATTTGCTTCGAAGCTGTAACGGTTGCTCGAGTTTACGAGGTTTACGAAGCACTTCCGGAGATTTCTCGTATACAACCCCAGTCGCCCACCACCGCAACCGTCCCCTACCCATCCTCTCCTTCTCGTAGACTTTCGCCGCTGCAATTTAATTGTCCGATAAAAAGGTTAAATCGCCGTCCCGTTTCGCGAGTCCCCGCCACTTTATTCACGGCCGCGGATGTACGCTCGCGTAACTTTCTGCGCCCGTGTGCCCGCCTGTCATCGTTCACAGGCGCCGCAACCCCAACGGCAGCCCCTTTCATCCCGCGCACTCTGAACGCTCTGCAACGCGATCTTTCGCGCTGGTTCCTCTTTCTTTTACGAGGGAGGTGCCGTTTGTGACGGGAGAGTGGCTCTGAAACAATGATCCAGATCGGGATTCAACGCGCCGCGAGTAGCAAGGAGGTTCTTTCGGGGTGGCGAGGAGTGGCTCGTTGGGGTAATGAAACGCATCAGGTGTTTCAGAGCGCAGAACGATGGATGAGTGAGAGAGAGAGAGAGTGATTTTTAAGGATAATATTGAGACCATAGGGGTTGAAACTCTTATTATTACCGAGTCCTTTGAGGATTGCGTTTAAGAAGAATATTGATGTTGTTTGAAACGTTGGTGTAATGGGATATTTAATTGGACCTAGTTAGGGTGACCGTACATAATATCGCCTAGCAAAAGTTACATCGTTGTAAATAATAATTAATATTTTTGCATGCAATGCGTTTCAAAGTAAAGAGAAATTATTCGTCTTTCATGTAGCATAAATTGGAATCGTTGAAACCTACAAATTTTTAATTAGAAATTAAAAAACTTAAGACACGCAAAAATTCGGTCCTTAAAATGTGTACCTACTCAAGAAATATTTATTAATTCATGTATATATGAGTTCTATGATCAATTCAGATCATTGAGGGTTGGTAGCTTTCTGCAGAGCGAGGCTCAATTATAGCAGCTGTTTTTGGAAATTCTTAAGCAATTTTCTTATCGATCCCTGGCTCTATTTCTTTTTGTGTAATTCTCATTGTCCAAGGTGTGAATGTATACATCATCTTTTGATAGAAACTTACGTACTTGATCCTAGCCCTTCATCTTCAAGACTGGTTTCACTACCATTCTGTCGATCAAGCCAACCCAACTATAAACCGAACTTTTTGAAATGCAGTTTGTAACCGGAGAATTTATGATGTTTTCTTGCCATGAAAAGAGCATCATGGTTTCTTAAAATTTATGGCGTTTCGGGTGACCTAAAACTTTACATGCGGTGAATGCATCTTCGCTCATGAATGATCGCAAACAAATCGAAGCAGCAATGCACTCGTAAATGAAGACATATGTGTGCGTTGTGTAGTACACGCGAAAGAGTAGGGGAATTATATTAGTTAATCCTCCGATTTAAGGGTAGTACAGATATCAAAGTATAAGAAGTAAATTAATAATATAAATACAAATGTTCCTTGATTTCCTAGTATATTCTGCTGCATTTTATGACACATTTCTCTGAGGATTTCGTTTACATTTTCTACTCTCCCTTTTGTTGCACATGTATACTTTCATCCACTCCTCCTAAGTACATAAATCTAGGTTAAATAAGAAATTAAGAGCAAAATCAGATAATAAGTATAATGCAATATACACTACGAACAACTTATTATTTCGTGGTACTAGATAAATGAGGATCAGATGAGATTTTAATTGAATTTTTAATCCTAGGCGTAAAATGAAATCTTCAGACCTTTGCAAACACCCTTCATATGTAGTAACTTTAAGTGATATGTATTTTTAAACATGTGCTTCTAAAATTCCCAAATCCGAAATTAATGTAATTTAAATCCAAATACCATTCCACTTTATCACGTATAATATTAAAATAATTGCACGAACAATTTATGTAGGTACTTGTAACTCCCCAAAGAAAATAGCTGAAAATTTCGCCCCAGAATGTGCATCCATTGTGTTTACTTACCCTGTGGACACCCCGCGGACATTTTGAAATAAGCTCGTTAAAAAAGTTACCGCGGTTCTTTGTTTCGCCGTGGACAGTTTATACAACTTTGAAGTTTCTAGCGTTCCGCTAATACGTAAAAGTTCACGAAAAAATGGGTCTTCATTTTCCGCTGAAAGAAGCAACTTGCCCCGTTGGTCAGAAAATTAAGAGAGCAGCGAAGAAGCTGATACTCCTCGCAGAAGTAGAGGGGGTGGAAGGGGGGCGCTTAACGTAATGGAAAAAAATCTAAGAAGCCACTTGACTGGCGAAGTAATAATGAAATTGTTCACGAGAGAATTCCACCGGACGAATTTGCGGTAATTTCTGTTCCTCCGCTACCCCGCCCAAATACGTTTTTACTTTCCCAACGAAGAGGGACACACCACCTGCAATCGTGTGCGTTTGTTGTGCTAGCGTGGAACAGTTTTACGCCACTGCGGCGCAATTCGCGGCTTTATTTTACAGGAGCAGCACAAAGAAACGCTTCAACGGCACGGCCTGATGCACTGGGCATAGTCGTAGCTTTCCGGACCGCGCAAAACGTTATGGCCCTTCTTTCGCCGCGACATGGCGAGCGCGTAATCCAGCGAAATGTCCCCTCGCGTTACGGGTCAGCTCGCCCCTCGCCGGGCTTACGAATCGCGGAAAATCAGAATTGCGCCGCCGGGTGCCCCGAAAAGCGACGGCAAAGTGCATCAGCCGTTGAAAAATAGGAACGACGGAGCACCGTGCTTTTGCTCCTTGAATCGCATCAACGACATCTGAATCGCGTTTGTCGCGCTTTATTTCCCCGCCGGAGCGGGGCCCGTCATCAAAGACCGCCGTTTTAATTAATTTAACTACCAGCGAAACGATAACGCGGCCGCCGCATCGTTCGCGCCGCGGGGGGGGGGGGCATTTTATGAATTGTGCCGCGGCTTTCACCAATTAAAACCGTCGCGAGCGTGTAGGGCAGGTGAATCGATACAAAGTGCAGCTGCCCGTCTGACAGGTATTTAAGTACGGCGATGATACAAACGTGTCGCGCTCCTACGTGCAACCCGCGAAATTAATTCCACCAGAGGATGGCCGGGCATCGATCGGTGTCCACCGTTAAGTCCGCGCCGAAAATTTCCTACGATCGCGTTCTCGATGTTGCCGCACGCGTAGCCGCTTAATTAGTAACGACGCCCGCGGCGCGCCCGTCCCTAGACGGAGCGGTGTAAAAACGATCGGCACCGGGCGCGAACGGTTCGTTAAACAGCCGCGATTTTCAGTTAATTAGCGATTATGGAAATACGATCGCACTTAATTGGGACGGCATGGGTCGTTATAAAATAACACGAACAGATCGGCCGAATGTTCCTCGGCGCGAGGTATGCCCCCACCCCCCCCCCCCCCCCGGTCTCGTAGTTGGAAACGCGTGTGACCAAACACACCATTACTAATTACGGGCGCTGGAGTGTACCAGTAAATTGCCACCATTAGGTGCATAGTTCGTGCCGCATACTTGCCTCGGCTTAGCGTCGTAACAGCTGCGACTAGGGAGAAACGGGCGGGTGGGTGGTGGTCTACGTACGTGTGCCGCTCATAAATAGCCCCCGCCCCCCCCCCCCCCCTAACCGCCGTAAAAATACGATGGCCCGAATTAATTCGACGCATTAACGGCCGGAAGCATCGACGTTTTCTGGTCGTTTGAGCTTGGGAATCGGTCCAACCAGTATACCCGCCCGAAGAAAGAACGGCCGAGAAAGAGATGGTGTTTACCGGTTATTTGTCCGGGGTTTTACGATTCCTTGACAGCGGAATACCGGTTCCGGTGCTATTCTGGCCGGGCGAAATCGTTCCCTAAATGTTCCGCCGAAAGATAATCCCAAGTTTCTTGCCCTACCGCGGTATGTATGTACAGTGCTCGCCCCTGCGCCCGAGCTCCGGCCAGAGGGGCTAATGGCCCCCGTTGAGTCACGTCCCGCGCAACCAGCGCACGGAAATCTCCAAGAGGGCAAAAATGCTCGAGCGAGTGGACTCCACGGATTCCGCACACGTGATACAATCACGGTCAGTTCGTGCTGCTGGCATAGAGACAGGGGCCGGGCGGTTGGGGGTTGGTGGGGGGCGGGGGTGGGGGTTGGAGCGCGCGTCGAGGGATAAACGCCTCCGTTTTCGACTGGCTTCTGGTGGGGCGCGCGGATCGCCTCTAATCGGTCGTATACTAGGTCGCCGTTCGTCGTGGCTATAACTCTCCGTCTTAACGACTTTTTCGTAATTTAACGACTCAGATAAGTGTCATTTAAATTAAGCCCGCGCGGGGATGCTCGGCGACGAATCGATACGGGAACGCGGCGGGAGGAAGGCGACGCGGCCGGCAGCGTGTACAGATGTCCGTGGCCCTTAAGCCGGCCTGAGCCGACTTAAGCTCGCTTAAGGTCGCGTCGTTTCTTCGCGAGATGAAATTGGAACGCGTGCTTGCTTGCCTGTTCAGATTAAATAGGCCGTGAATGACGCTTACGTGGCTGCTGGCTACGCGGTCCTGGCGTCCTGCGTCAGGCCAGCGGCGGGTATGTATTCGTCGCGGATTCCAGTTCTGGCTGATCGACAGCTGAGCTTTGTTACGGGCTCGCGGGTTGTTGGCACGGGTGGGGCTTGTTGTGGGGCGTGGGAACGCTTCGATTAGAAACGATCGAAAATTCTTTGAAGCCTGGTACTCGCGTCGAGTCTCGAGAAGGGAACATTTGAGTGTCTCTCTTGAATTTGAGAAAAACTTGTTAAGGACGCAGTTGGAGCTGTTTCCGAGGACAAATGTGAACACATTCCATAGTTTTTAGAAGATTGGTTTCTTTAGTCATCAGGGTTATTAATGGCGAATAACCGAGATTCACATTCTGCTAGATTCTATTTGTAATAAATATTTTCCAATTATTATATAGAAAAGGTAAGATGAAGGCTGTTTATATTTTTACTATAATAATTCATAATATTTGCAACATTGAATTTTTTCTTTTACACAAAGCGTAGAGTATTTCATTTTATCAGGAACGTTGTTCCATTTAGGCGTTGCTAAGTAAGTACTCAAGTATGCGGTGAAAGTCTTTCGCGCGATCCTTTTTAATTGGATAAATAAAGTTTTGGAAACCACTTTGTTTGATACGTTATTGTAGGAACGGATTATTATTGAGAGGCGGTATAGAATCTAGCTTTCTAGTATTCTATGTTTCGGATAGGTACCTACATATTGCACGCTCAGTAGTGAGTGTCAATATCATTCGCGGCACATACGGGAGAAATTCAGTAGTAAATAATAAGTGTCAATATCACCCGTATCGACTTGGCGTGCAGCTTCTCAGGCTAATCAATACGTTAAATTGCGAACGATATAACCAGATGCAGTTATCGGAACAGCAATGCCACTTTTCCAGAAGTATCGAAATGCCTTTAACGTAACGGAGATCGAGTAGCATTGAATTTTAGAAGTGATTAAATTGCAAGTTACGCGTGTTTCTTCCGCACGAAACGATTTATCATTCAGAACAATTCGTCATTACAATTTTTCATAGCGTTCCACAAAATATTGCATTATAGAACTTAAAGTTGAAGGCTTTTTATGTACTTATCTCTGCAAATGAAAGATGGTCCAAATAAATTATTGGGAATTTTTTTGGAAACAATTTTGAATGGCGATAAAATTATTTACGTACCTATATGTTTTCTAACTTTCGTAATTTATACGGGTAAAAAATATAATCAACGTAGATGGTTCTGGAGAAATGTAAAATATAATAGTATAATGTCACTTCACTAAATTTTACGGCTCCTTTTAATATTGTTCCACTTCTTATTACAACTCCCTTTCATCTGAAATTCGCTCTCTAACCACCCTCTCATCTTTCAACCCTGCAGTGACATTATTTTTTGCTAATCAACAATAGCAATGAACTCTTAACTCTTACTCTTGATATTTTCAACGTCACACATATGACTTTTTGTTATTTGCCTATCTACATCTATTTTTCGTATACACTGTTAGTGTCATTTTTAAGTAGCTTTAAGTGGTTAAGTTGGTTAATAACAGCGCTGTACCTCGCCCTTTGCACCCTTCTACTGTTACATGTACCTACTATATAATTTCAAACACTATCACTTTTCTCTTTTTTGCTTTCTTACATGTATTTGTTTTTTATATCTTCTTGTTACTTACGAAATGTCTACTGTGCAATAAAAAATTATCATAACATAGCTTTGAATACTTCATACCTATTATTGCACAAAATGGTAATTTCGCAAATTCTCTTTGTTTCACATCCACTATTATTACCTCGTGCTTTGAAATTGCCTATTAGTTAACCATTTTCGATTATTATCTTCCACAATTGTCTCTTAATTCCATAGGTTGAGGTGAATTTAATCCAATGATCAGAATTCGGTAGAAATTATTAGGGTGTATTATTAATGTTCTCTGGCACGATATAATACTTTGTTAACCGTAATTGACGATTTCATCCGTAAATACCTATCCGCACTCTCCTGTTAAATAACTATCAATAATATTTACCTACCAACCGAATCAGGGAAAAATGATTAAATTCTTTAACTCTATTAATTTGTCGAACCTAATAACACCAACATGGATTCATACTGACTTCCTCGATCCGCCATCGTGCCCCAGCAAAATTTCATTTGTTTGGCAAAGGGTCCGAGCACGTGGTGTTTCCGTAACTAGCGCATGATTGCAAAGTTAATCCCAGCCCCTTGATTACCGAGTCAGCGGCACAGTGTTTCGAAGGGGTGCTTTTTACGAGCACCCAGCTTCATATCGTTTCCCTTCGGCGAAATTTCGCGCGGAACGCGAAAGGCGCCGCGGATACGCGCCCCTGCAACGCTCCTAGCGTCCGTTACAACTGCAACTTCGACAGAAGACGACTTTTTTATTGAAGAACGCGAGGCTAGAGCGGAGGCCCCCCTCCTTTTCAACTCTGCACGCGTAATATTCTCGGAGGCAGCAGAAGTCGAAATCTCACGATTTCTCTTCGATTCCTTTCTCCCCGACAACACGTCCCACGAGCTTTCCGTTCGTCGTCCGTTTCCACACCGGCACGGATACGCCCCGACAATGAGAAGAGTCCTGGTGGCCTCAATTTTACGATACACGGTGCCGCGGTTTCACGTACGAGAAATGTCACCGGATATGGCTCTCGGTACAATAAAGTCGCTGTTGCGTGAGAAAGATGTGACGCCGGCTCGCCTTCGATTCCCGAGATGAAATTATTTCCCCGTTCTTCAGGAAACGCTACCACACGTAACAGGTTTTCATGCTTCCCGCTCTGGTTATTCGTTTTTTTTCCAACCCCCGCGACAGACGTGGCTGCGCAGCAATCGCCGCGAAAGGCTCGCGGGGAAAGCCTGCGGATTATTCCCGACTCGGCGAAATCCCATCGAACGAAAATCGAGTGTAGATGGATTTCGTGCGCAAGCAGGCTGATGATTTCCAATGTAGTTCACTTACCTGTGGAGGAATTTAGGATTGTTCATTGGCAGTGAGGGGCGCCGTGTTCAAATCTTGCTAGATCGATGTCCTTTTATTTTATTTACGATAGTGGACACGCAGTGAAAATTTAAGTGTGATAACGGAAGGAATGTATGAGTGTTGTAGATGTGTTGAGATATTTTATTTCTGGATTTCTTGTTGCGTGAGGTGCGATACTTTAATGGATGAAAACAAGTGGTATCGGAAAGGGTGGTACTTTAAAAAAATGCAACAAAAAACCGAGTTTCTGACTACGTAGTCCCCTTAAGGGGACTAGGCAGTCGAAAAATCGATTTTTTTTATTGCATTTTTGGGAAGTATTATCCTTTCTGAATAAAATACCGTTTGGTTTATATTAAAATTCACAAAATTGTAAGCGAGGTATATAAATGTAAAAGTATTTTAAGACGTAGAAAAACTTTAAACGCGTTTTCCTCGAAATCTTTTTTTCTCTTGCTTTTTTCCTGATTGTGAACGAATGGAGGTTCAGATCGACTCGAAAAAATTACAGGATGTGTAAAACATATGCCATTTCGGACCAAACCTCTGATATGATCCGGAAAACTTCGAAATTTTCATAAAAAAATTAAGAAGTCACCGGATTTTGGTAGCGTCAAAACAAGAACGAATTTTTCTCGGAAAAATCGCCGTTTTTCAGCCACCAATTGCATAATTTTTATTTAATTTTTGTTTTTATAGGTTTGGTCCGAAACTATGAATCCAAGAAACAAGAATCACACCTTTGAAATCGAATTGCGTTACATTTTAAGACCGATATTAAGGGAAAACGACGGAAAAACGTTAAAATGTTTACACGTCTGCAGCGCCATTTTTTAAGTACATATATATTTCTTACCAATTTTTTTTTCAATCTGTATGGTATTAACAAACATTGGGTAAAAGGATACATCTGGATTTGCTTTCATTTTTTTTAGAAATAAATAAGTAACAGAGTCCATTTCTCACTAAAAACGACTGCCTAGTCCCCTTAAGGGAGGGGATCACTGTAATGGTTAGGAGAGAAAGGGTGTTTCGGGATTTTTTTTCAACAAAACAACGCAAGTAAATCAATGTATTGCTTAGTATAGTTGATGTGTACATATTTAAGGGTTAAAAATAAATTTTTTCGATCAAATTCTTAAATCTGTTTCTCGTATACTCTTCGTCAAAATGTGCGCTGCGGTAAAATCGTTTCTGTGGCGTTGGCAGCGCCTTAGTCATAGAGTTAATCCGAATTCAAAAAGACAAAAATATGTAGAAACTAGAAGCTGACGATAAAAAAAGTCAATATCGTAAAAGATAACAAAATGACTACGGAAAAAAATTCCGTTTTTGGGTGAAGATGTTGATAAAAAAATAGGAGGCCGTTAAGTAAAGAAAACTGATCGTCACGTAAGAGAGACGGGTTTTTCATACAATAAATGGCCTTTCCCATGTCAATTGGACGTATAGTTTTCTCTGTATAATGTCAAAGCGGTAGAAAAATATCATTTTGAGAAAAACGAGTTCAAAGTTCCGCTCGGCTCAGTCGCTCGTGACACCACGTCACGGAAAATATTATACCTCCGTCAATTTTACGAATTTTTTCATATAATTTGGAGGGAACATTCTTGAAACGTATGGCTTCCAGAAAATGTGAGAAAGAAAAATCGACTCCTCCGATTTTTTACAGTGGTCTCCACCCTTAAACCATGTTACAGCTTCAGAAGCTTTAGTGGAGGACATTGAAAGACATCCTGCTAAGAAATGCAGCAAGATGCCTTGCGCCTGGGTACAATGATACCCTTGATCCCTAACATTTGGGGAATGTAGAATTATGTCTGCAAATACACTGAAATTTTACACGTAATGCATAAAAACATAATTTACCGAGTAGCATAAAATATACAAGGAGGTTCGGAATTATGAAACGAATCAAAACATCGAATTCTTCGGAGCGGAAAAAGTTGGAACGTCCCTTGCCGTTTTACAATCTAAGACTGCGATTTCAAGATATAAATAATTCAATTCTGGGAATCCCGTAGTTTCTGTGCAAGCTGTTTAAATGCAAGGCGGATAAGAGCACGCCGGTGCATACAGAAACACACGGATGAAAAACGTACACAAATGCTCACTCATGTATATTGCATCGTTAGCACCAAGTCTCGCAAAACATTTTTCAGGGTTTTAAAATTTAGAGCACATTTTTACTAGACTTAACAATCCTCCACACGTCGAAGCTATACACTGATGATTTAAAACGCATTAATTATGCCAGTCACCTAAAAAAATCCTCATTTTCAAACAAGAAGAAAAAACATTTTTGCCCCGCGTAATTGTTTATAACTTAACAAAATTTTTCAATCTTTACACTCTTCGAACTCAAAAAATCTCTCCAAAACTGAATGAAAAGCAGTTTTCTTTAATCGCCATTACACCCGAGCTTCGATCACTGCCACGAGACCTGATCACTGGAAGTTCTCCCCGAGACGACTTTCCCCGCTTTCGCCGTGGCAGGAATAACAATGCAGCTGATTCGAAAAGTATAGAAAACGCATGGCAATCCGCGGAGTCGATTCGGATCGCATCCTCGGCGCGGCGGGGCCGCGCCTGGAAGTTTCAGAAATGCACTTACGCTGGCGCGGATACAATCGTAGCCACGCGAGATTTCCGCAAACAGAATGGAATGTGACGATAGCGCGGCGGTTAGCGGAGTGTGTGCGAGCCGGGTGTGCGACGAGTGCCGCAGGGAGGTTTTCGGGGTTGAAACGGAGCAGGGGCAAACGCGTGGAACCCCGCTACGTGCTTCTGTGACTCCTTGTACATCCGTAGCCCATTTCGACTATCTCGTCCTGGAGCGTTCACCTGTACATACTCTCATTATACTCGTACATACGGTGCGTACATACGCCCGGCCGGTCCCTGTGCGCCTTGTCTGCGCGTGCACCGCTACGCGAGAAGCGGCCCTCGGAAGCACGAGGGCGAACCTTTAGCGCGGTACAGCCGCCACGCGTGAATAACGTTGATAAGCATCCGGCCGGTGACTCCGCCGCCTCCTCCTTTTATCTCCGTCTCGCGTCGGCCCTCGGCCGCTCGACCCGCTTCTTCAGGCGCCCGTGTGTTTTGCTACGGTGACACCTTCCCGCGGTGTAATGTATTAAATGGACCGTCGCGGCGCCTCGCTATTTACAGGCGGGGGCACTTGAATGGGGTGGCCCGGGGTAAAACAAAAATTAATTACCTAAAACCGCGGCGTTCGCTCCACGCGTGGACGTCGCCTGCGCGCGGGATAATGGGACGGCTTTATCGCGCCACCACGCTTATTGTGGCTCTAGGTGTCCCTCGTGGCGTTATGGAGATTAGTCGATGAGCATGATTGAGGTATCCGCTTGTTCAGTTTTGTGACGGCATCGGGCTGTTAGTCTCCTGTTATCGCTCGCATTCGTGGCTAGGGGCTGAAGTAAGCTCGAGGGAAATAGCTGCGAGGTAGAGGAACAATGAGATATATGGATTCAGGATTGTTCGAGACAAGTGCTAGTCTAAGTGTGTCTTTCCAGTGAAGAGGTTGAGGCGAGGTTCGAGGATGGAGTGGAAAGGAGAAAATGAAGGAGGTGTGCGTTTCGGCCTGGACCTGCTAGTGGGCTCATTAGTAAGGCTTACCTAGTAGGCCCTGCTTTAGACGCGGGGGATATTTGAAGGTGGGACGAAACAGGTATATGTATATAATGTAGCTGCATCAGCTTTGGGGAGCGCTATGTGTTCTGGTACTTTCAATCTATTATCAAATCGCGTAGTTCCTCCATATGCCCGGATAATCAGAGGTATTATAATGAAATTTTTTACTACGATGACTCAGGTTTACTTTGAAATTATTTCGCGATTCTTTGAGAGGACTTAAGGGCGCGTAATGTTTTTCCCGAAAATTAAGCATTCTTTATGATTTTTTCTCTGAATGAAAATTAAATGCTAGGGATATGGGTTTTGTTGCAAATAAAAGATCACTGTTTGAAAGTATTAAAAGAATTTTTATAAAAAGAGCACCCTTCCCCCCCGCTCGCTATAGTCGCTGAAATTTAACCCCTCGCGGAGCAACTAGTATTGCGGTGCCATAAATTCCGCCTTCTGTGCTTATTTGAGAGGTGAAAAAAAGTCGAGACATTCAAATTTATTACATTTTGTTGTCGTTGACCGAGCCGATTCTTAATTTTCGCAATTAAAACAAAACGGCGGATTGTCAAATTGAAGGTATCGAGTTTCACGAAATTCTTTAATTTCTTTTTTCTGTAAAAAATATCAAAAAACGTCGGTCAACGTCCAAGGAATTTTATAAACTTTTATTAAAAAAAATTATGTAAATCGGTTGATTTTTTCTTTTCTCTTTTTTTTTAATCACGGTGACTCGTGTTGAAATAAACACGAAAGCAATTGACTTATTACTTATGAGTATATACTTATACTTTCGACAGAGCCCGACTCAAATACACGAGCGTTTAACGCCGCGTTTTTTCGCTCTGATACGCCGCGACACGTTCGCGAAACGGTCTGACTTTCTCGCAAAGTATAAGTATAAGATGTTATAACTTTTGTAGATATTTATATTTCTCAAAATCGCTTTCGAATAATATTCTAGACACCTGAATCTTTCAAAAAATGCAAAAAAAACTTTTTCAACCGACAAAAATACTATGCTCCCTTAAGCTAGTTTGAATAAGTGGCGCAATTGTAACGGGCACAGAGAAAGCATGAGCTATCGGTTCGTTTAACGAATGTTTATTGGACGTCTGAGCACTATAGAGTTGGTAAGAGCTGCCCTGAAATTGCAGTGGATTGGATTTGAGCCTTAGAATAGGAAATGGTAGGAATTGGAATTGGATTAGTGTTACATTGAGTCTGACTCGGCTTTGAAGTACCAATGAATTGGAAGTGAGGAAATGAATTGGGGTTTAAAGATTTTGGAAATAGCGGAAGGGGTGAGAGAATCGCAATATTTAGGGAATTTCTGTGGAAGACACAGAGGCTAGACTGAAACTGAAGTTTATGGAGTATTACTACGTTCCGAGGATGATGCAGTGTTTACAAGTATGAAGGAAGCTTGCGCATCTCTACAAATATTTGTCACTTTTCCAATACACATAGATTCTAGACATACATCCTACTCTACATGAAATTCTAAAAAAAACTATTAGTTTACGACACAGCAAACTGAACATTTTACAAATCAGACCTGTGTGTCTGAAAATATTCTCGTTTCTCTTCCTCAGTTCTACGAAGCAATAAACTTTAACTTCATATTCATGAAACTTCTTAGTGCAAATGATTTTATCCCAACCGTGTTTATTCGTATCTCCAAATAACGAAGCTTTTATAGCATCCCGTATAATAAATGGCTTTCACGCCTTCTCGAAAGACACCACTGAACGATCTTCCTCGGCTCTATGTTCATTAAGTTTACATCCGAAAAGAAACCTCGCTTTTGAATGCCGTCTATTTCGAAATGGTAGATAGTTATTAACGCACGGCGGGACATTCGACTCCGTGGGGGGTGGTTGGAAAGCCGGAGGAAAGTGTCTCGCGTCTTATTGCCGCGTTGTCGAGCCAGCGAGTGGCTCGATTCGAGGTGCCGTTTTATCTGTCAATTAAGAGCCGATTTAGGAGCGAGCAATTGGCAGAGTTTGAGACGGTTTCCCTTCCCCTTGCGTCCACCCCGCTCCGCTGCCGTGACCGTGCAATAATTGAGATTTAATTTGAGGGCAGGGCGAAGGTGACGGTAGGATTAAATCACTGCAAAGAGTTCGACTGTAATACCAATTTAATGCCATCATCGGGAACGGTACGCCGAGCAGAGCCGCTCGATATAACAAAAATACCGCCCGCCGAGTGATATTTTCCATTAAAAAAAAAAAAACATTTTTAGAATGGTTAAGCGTCGACTGTGAGCTCGTTTCCCTGTTAGATCAAAGATAAATGTACTGACGCGTGGATATCCCGGCACGTTCGATCTGTATTTATCGAAAAATTGCGAATAACATATTGAAATTTCATATCGGCGTGTTTTATTTATTTTTTCGAGCCGCGGTAAGGTTTTTAATATTTTTATGATGACAGTGGAAAGGAAATGTGTTTGCACTGTTGTTTGACTTTAATGTCGACCTGTTATCGTTTTTCCCCTGCAGTTAAATGAAATCGTGCTCGGTGAAACTTTCGTTGGTATTGGCTTCGCTCGCGTTTGCAAAGTGTGCAGATGTATTAGTTTAGGGGATGCATTTTAGACTCTGATGATACGTCTTGTTAGTTCCAACGTAACCGTAAGCCCTTTTGTTAATGTAAATCGCGGAGCATTACAACTGAATGTTAATGGCTCAAATCCTTCTTAGTAACACTTCAAAGAAAACCGCATCCTGTAACATAATTTTCCTGTACGCGTTAATTGGAAACTGTGAAAGCTAAGAAGCGTAATATGGGATGGAATTAAAGTGATATTAAAAATGAAGCAACACAAGTGATATGTGTGTAAATATGAGATAAAATTAATGTTCTACTTTGCACGAGTATAAAAAGAGAAAATATGTAATTCTGTTGTATGAGCAAGTACGTATCACTGTAGAAGGGTTAAAATAGCAATTTCGCTTCGGAGGAAGGAAACTCACTTCCCTTTACTTTTCTTTTTGTATGATGTAACAGAAATACATTCAACTTTGCATTTAATTTTTATAAAGAACGTGGATTTAATGTGAACTGCCAAAGATGATTCCAGCACATTTTATGATCTAGTAGCTGCAGTTAGTTGTGACCTATATTAAATGTATTTAAAGTACTGTTTAATATTCCACGTGTCGTTGCTTTAGCACAAGTTTGAAATTAGAAAAAAAATATCAATATTTTGAATAACAGACGAGGAAATAAATAATAAATTCAGGAAGTGTTAGTAAATTATAACTTTTAAAATTGCACTAATAACTTCATTCGCTGATAATGATTCAGATACAATGACAGGGAACTACATACAATTGCTAAGCTATTATCGAATCCATTTATTATTCAAACCCTCGACTCCACCAATATGTTCAGATAATTGGTGATTTTGTTCCAACTCCCTTACTAACTAAGGTAGCTCAAATTAACTATAAAACTGTGTCTAAAACATTTCAGCAATTAATTACTAGTTAATATCGAAGTTTCTGCTTGGTAAACTCCTATGTGTATTACTCAAATGACAATAATAGGGAGTCGTTAAAGTGCTAATACAACAATGCTGCAATATATCCAGTGACTGAGTCTCTGTTCTGATTATTCTGCAACTGTAGCTTCTATCTTTGCTGTACATCCTACCCTTCCTCTTGTGGATCCTTTATTTAGGGTTAGCCAGCATAAAGTAATAATTGAGTGATAATAATGGTGGAATTCCTCTTCCGTGGGGTCCTCGTCATTAAACGTCATAAATACTTTCAGCATTATTCACACTACTGTAATACGCGTAACAAGTCTCGGCGACCATGCTTCAACCGACTTCACGTGTATTGCTTCAGCTTCCTAGAATCTGAATTTTTTCTGTTGCATATAGAATGCGAAACGACTCAAGATTTAACACGAGAAACACAAATGTGATTCCCGTTGCGAATTCTATAGAGACTAATGATCGTGACTTGGACATGTTAAGTGAAAATAGGTCAAATTATATTACGCGACACAGTAAGAACTAGGAAGGTGTTAAACATTTTGTCACAACGAATTTCCTGTTCAAAAGTTAGCCAAAGTGAGAACGTTGAGGAGGATTTTCGTTTGCGATTCTCGCTTGAAAGTACAAATACAGAGTGAGAAATGGATTATGTACAAATGAGAAAATGATTTACATTAGAGTTACAACAATTAAGTATTGCACATGCTGTTTTTTGTTTGCATTCCAAATAGATGTGGTGTCATGATGGGACTGTAAAATCGCTGATTTCAGGAATATCGCGATTTTCGACCTTATTCTGCGATTTTTAAGCGTTTGTAGCTCAGAGCAACGTTAACCAATTTTGATGAGATTTTCGGTATGTACATAACTTACTTCATTCTACAAACGGGATTTTTGAATTTTCATTACAGGCTCAGAAAAAAAGTTTAAAAGCAGATCTTCGCTATTTTCATCGCTATTCCGACCAAACGCAATGTTTTTCAAACGACGTAGCACGTCATCTAGTAAATTAATGCTACTAGCTTGTCAAAGAAACTCAATTGGTTTGGACCAATTTTAAAAAAGTTATGCGATTTTAAAGAGTGTACAAACACTTTCGTGAGTGACAGTATGTATTTATATTTTATATCATTTTTAAGTAGTGTGTTTACTCAAAGCCCTAAAAAGGGCTTCGCCGATCCCCTAAAGTTTTAGCAGGCAAATATGATTGTAATGCATTCGATCACGATACCATCACGCTCGTAACGTAAACAATCCTAGTTACGTAACTGGTAGCGATAAGAGTACCAGTATTAGTTTGCAATCAGTCTCTACATGATGGCACGTCATTATTCTGCCGCTGAAATGCCAGATATTCTCTTCACATACGTATGCACGAATGGTAATACTACATCAGCTCAGCATGTTTATCAGTAAATCCGTCCGCACTGAAGTTATACAGCCAATATTTGGAACAGCCTTTCAAACACTTCTTCAACTTAGAACATTTTCTTTTCCGTGCAAAATTTGAACGGCTACAACTCAGAAGTAAAGATCAACGCTCTTCAAAGTTTTTAAAAAACTCTAAATAACAGTAAACCGTTAAATGCCCTGCATTGCAATATTTTACAAACGTTTGAGACCAAGCAGTCCTCGCGTTTCGATAATCTAAATTCGCTCATATTTCAGGTCACGCCAGCTCCAAATTGCGGAAGTTCCAGCACACTCTAAACCCAGTTCCCATGCGCCTAATTTCGCAACACAAATATTTGACTCGTTAACGTGCGCGTAAGTTTCTCAGACTGTCCACGTGCATGATAGATCGCATCGCGTTATGTAGCTTAACGTTCCGCGCACTTCTCGCACGATCAAAAACGAATCCACGGCTCGCGTGGGCCCTGATTAATCGTTCCCAACTAGGGTCTACCCTTATCATTCTACATTACCTCTGTTATATAGTAAGCCGTTGTGCCCATCTGAGGTGACGAATGTGCTCGCGGAAATACGCGCGACGCTTTCTCCTCACGTCGGCCCAGCAGGCCACTGCATGGTGTAAAGAAAGTTGCCCCCCCGCTGGGGGAGCCTTTCGCAAAGTTTAAGCTGCAACATCTTGGAAATTGATGTCCCAACAGAAGAGCGGCGTCTGGGCGGGAAATAAATTTCCCAGCCGCTCTGGCATAATAAACAACGATCCCGCGCGGGAATACAGCGCGCGCCCTGACACACCACCCGTAATCCCGCGTCCGAAGGAATTAGGTCCTATCCCCAAATGGCAAATCCTCTGGACGAAGGAGGATCTCCGCGATTGGATAGAAATTTCGTAGGTGGAATCTTGCCTGGTAACGGTGGATTTCTGCTGACCGAGTTAAAGTACATTTTGCTTTTGATCGAGCGAGCCTGGCGTTCGCTGGACCACCCAGAGTCAGCTATCCACGGGGTTCCGAGGTTTTTTCGCCTGTCCCCGGGTACCTAACGCGATATTCTTCGTTCTTTTGCCAGTCGGTCAGTATTTCCTCATACGCGGTATAAGAAAGTACGAGGAGCGGGAGGCTGAAAGTGCTTCCGAAGACGTAGGGCTGGCGCATAAATCCTGCCGGAAGGGGGTTACCCAGGCGAGCGGTGCATGATATATCCCCCCCGCGGAGATAGAGCACGATCAAGCCAGACGCAATACTCGCATCTCGTTACCGCGAACGAAACACGTATTTAGGGTGACTACCATCGAATCGCATAAATTACTGCAAGTTCAGGACCGTTCCAGCGTTGTTCGATCAGTGATTGAATGAGGGATCACGTACCGCTTTAAATTCGCCAGTGGACCAGTGGATTAAGCAGTAATCAGTTCAGTTATCGTTAATGGCCCCGCTGTCGACCAATCAGTTTGACCAAACACCGCGGCCGACATCATTTTTCTTTCGCTCTTTTTTTTTTCGCGAGTCCACCTGTCGAGTGCTTTCATCGACGTTTCTGTTGACCTTCGGATTTATCGATTGCGCCGGGGCGACCTATTGTTGGCGGTGACGATGCCAGGTATGTTCCCTTGTTCTATTGTTGCATTCAGCTGTGAGATCTGTTCAGAATCGGTACACAAAGGAGCAGCGTGTGTATAAATTTTGCTCCTCTTGTTGCCTGCAACCTGTACGACTCCTCTCATACGCCGCGCGAGGGAAGGGCGTTGACGTACACTGACACGTGAATGTTTAACAATTTCATGCGATATTGATTTTACAAGATGAGACACCGCGGCGGATACAGGTATTGCTACCCCGGATCGTCGATCGAAGAATAACGCATAGCCATGACTGTGTTTGTTACTAATTCCCGGGTTGGGTGCAGCTGCAATAGTTGCAGTTTGTGGGCTGAGGGTTTTTATAAACGAAACACTTGGGGAATATATAAATCGAGGACCTTGTAGCAAGAGGGGTGCAGGAAATTAGAGAAAACTGTTTATAATGTTATTGCTTTAAGTTACCATTGAACAGAGAACACGAATTGAAAAATATATATTTTCACACAATAAGTAGTCATTATTCAGTTGGTAAGTTTGTTATAAATCTTTTTTACACTGTATGTTACTTTGCCATATACATTGATTGACCTAAGGATCTGTCTAAGAAAAAGTTAAATTTATATTGCGCATACCCTGGGGAATCCCGAAGTCCTCGGGAACCCGTCCCGATCCCGAGAAAAATTCTCGTCCCGACCCGACCCGCCTTTTCCGGGTTCTCGCACACCTCTAATCGTGAAATAAACTAGATATTTTCGCCTACTATATTATCATTCAAAAGTATACGCTACATTTACGTGTAATAACCTAAGACACCTCTTTTAAAGTACGGGTGGCAACCCTGAGGATCCACCGTACCTAGAAAGCCCCAAAAGACTCGCCGACGTTTCTTACACTCCGCACAATGCCCCAATCACGTCCACTTTACGGTCCAGTCGCGTAGTCACGTTCGTCACTCATTAGTATCGAGGCAGGGGAAGTGATTGTACAGCGGCGTTACGGATGTACCAGATTGATCGTTAACAACGTAATTAAACTATCCGTTACCACAGAAACAGCCGACGGTACAGCTGGCCCCTGTCGCGACTATAATCGGTCCAATCCGGTAAACGGGCGCTTACAAGCCGCGATCCGCGGCCTCCGCAGAGACGGCATTGAGCTGCAACATTAATTAGAACCACTCATCATTTGACTTGGTTGTAACGTCGTAGTTTGCGCGAATTACAGGCACCATCGGCCGACCCGTGCGCCCCGATAGCAATCTCGTCGCCGCAGCATTATACATACGCGCAGACGCTGCAGCTCCTATTACGATATTTGATCAACGCTGTCGGAAAGATCCGTCAAGCCGTTTGGTATATCAGCCGCGATTCGGGTTCGGCGTTCCATAGTACGCGCGCGCTCGAGTTTACAGGTGTCGAATTCGGTTAGCCTCGCCTGTTCACCGCTAGCTGGTAATTCGCGTTGGAAATTACAAAAGGCACATGCTTAAACGCTAATCTATGATTCTAGAATGCGGACTCGGCTACGGTTGTCTCCCGACTGTCTTCCTCAGCCCAATGTCTTCGATGCCCTCTAACATCGCAACAATCGCCCGATGGCCCCCTGATATCTCTCCAGCTCTCTTATCGCGAAACTTTTCTCACGCAGGCCACCGTACCGCGACCAACGCAAAGCGCGGAATATCTTACATTCGATCGTTTTTGTCACGCTTCCGTAAGCCCGGCGCGATGTGCACCACACCTCATTCCGTAGATCTCCGCGACCTGGCTGATGAATTTTAACCGAGATAACATTCAGTGGACGATCTCTGATCTTCTGTAATCGTTGACCGAACGAGCGGTGAAAAGGTGGCTGGCAGAAGTTCGCCCGCGTGTGATTAATGGGAGTTTTGAAGGGCACGTGTCGCGGGAGCAATTACTCGGCTGGGTCCTTTGGCGCGTGTGATCCGCCAGGCGACGCGGTAGGCGCAGCTGTTGTTAGCTGCTATTGAGACTCTCGGGGAAGAGCGTGTTGTCGGAGCCTTCGTGCCGTCCTCGATTCGATGGCAAAGCTTTGCGCGGGCGATAGACTGTAGGCTTCGAATTAATTCTGACACGGCTGCAAGCAGGCCCCGCCACCTCGGTTTATTTAGAACGCAATCGATTCCCTCGCGCCGGAGACGCCTGGCGTCCGGCCCGGTCGCAATAACACCCGAAACAATTATTTGAACACAATATTTGCTTCCCTTTGCACGCGTGGCTGTACAGTTGGCTCGGCAGCGGACCGGCTAGAGACGCGGTTATTAGAGTCTGCTTGTCTGTCGAGCTATTTCTGTAATACCGTTCCAACGATGGCAGCCACCCCTCCGCCGCCCTGTTCGCCGTATTAGCCAGGCCGCCCGTGCTCGTTAAACTGCGAAGATTACGTCGAAATTACGCGGAACTTGGGCCAGATTAATTAGAGCAACGGGATCGTAAAAAAGAAACGCGCCGCTCGCCGTATCGTAATTCCGCCAACTTCTCGCCCAACTTCTCGACTGAATTTTCCAGGCTGCAGTCGAGTGCCGGGATGCATAACCCGAGAGTGGTCATTTTTCTAGCACCGAAGTGTCCATTAATGAGGGCTCTTCCACGACCCGAGGCCGGTCTCTAGCTGCGGATTTGATCGTTCGCAGCCGCGAAATATTTATGCGCCAGGGCGTATTAATCGAGGAACGGGCCGCTTCCGCGCCTGGCTGTAATTATATTTCGTCGCAAACATAGAGGAACGGGGAATTCACGACGTAATGCCGAATCTGCAGTTGCACTCGCGCCCGTTACGACCCATTAGGATGTTTGATGAATAGCGCATTGCCGCGGACTATCAGGCTCTTCATGTTGTCTGTAGCTCGGTCATACCAGCCCGGCGCGCCGGTGAGACCCACGGCTTGAATATATCACACGAGGTGCCTTGAGGGAAGCCGTGCGGACAGGCGAGGGCGAGAAGCGGACCGCAATAACGCATACGTGTCCGCGAATTCGACTTAATTTACTTTCCCAAATCTACCAGAAATTTCTGCTGATTACTTCGTCGGGCACTCGTAGTCCCATCCGGTGCTAAGTCCCAATTAAATCTAATTCCACCGCGTCAAAGGAACGTGTGCTCGCGCTCGGTCATCTTCCGCGCGTTTTATACTTGCCTTTCATGGGTCGGACAAATATTGTGCGACGTCAGAACGAACTTGAGCGAATGGCACCGCGATGGTAATTTTGGCTAACACAATCGAGTGGAATATTTCGGAGAACTTTTGGTTCTTGTGATCGGATCTGATTATATATGGCTGCACTTCCACTGTTATTAAAGCATCTCGAATGAATGAGCGCGCACTGGTTTCGCGTTTAATTGTTTCCATCTATTTTGGCCGGCGAGCTTGATCCATATTTCGCGGCGGTACCTAGCTGGCATTATTCTGTTTTGGCCACATTGCGTAAATATGAACGCATAATGAAGACTATGTGCGCGTTTACCTACAAACAACACTATAAATAAGACACGATAGAGCTATTTGCACACTGCAGCTTTAACCTTTCTCATACTAGGTCACATCGTGAATAATGTGTGCACCGTATTTCCGCTCTATTGGTCATTTCTAATAGACACGATCTATCGAGTATTCAGGGATTCTTTTCTCGAGAGGTGTGAAGTAAATCGAAAATTTTATAATTGTATCTTGTTGTTGGGATCTTTATTCGTATAAAAAAATTTATTTGAGACACGTTTGTCAAGAAAAGAAGGGGGCCTCCTTAACCGTAACCATAACTGCGACCATTTAAAACCTTTTTTTACGAACTTTGCGTTAATTTATCAAGAATGATATTCTCTAAGGGCCATAGGGCCAGATTTTAAAATTTTTAATTTTTAATATTTTTTTTACCATGTAAAAAAGATCGAAATTATCGAGACGAAAAATTGACTGCTTTCTTCAAAATGGCATAATTTTCTTATTTTCTAAAAATACCAAAATTTGGGCCGATGGCCCTTAGAGAATGTCATTTTGCACAGATTAACGCGAAGTTCATGAAAAAAGGTTGTAAATTGTCGAAGTTATTTGCTTGTTGCAGAAGTGCTGCAACCGCAGAAAACGAACGGCAATATATGACAAAAGTGTGTCAAATAATTTTTTTATACGAACAAAGGTCCCAAGAACAAGATACAATAATAAAATTTTCGATTTATTTCACACCCCCCGAGAAAAAAATCGCCAAAGTGATCAATTATTAGGCGCCGAGAAAGTATGTAACCCCTGAAAGCGATAGTAACATAATGAGTCACCATTTTACACACTACAAACAGAATTCAACCTCTATAAAACGTTTTACACAAATTCTACCATTAAGCGCCCAATCGATACCTCGCACGCTCAAAATCTGCACAGAGCTTGCGCCCGCGAAATTACAGAATGGAATGATTTAGCTCGCAACTGGCATATATCTTCGCCAAACGGTTTGAAAATAATCCGCACGGTTTGGCACTCCGCGACTACCCAAGTTCGCAGGTGGCACAAAAACCAAGAATCCGAAGCGTTGCGCTCCAAGACGATCCCGTAGAAAAAAGGACCAATTTCCATTTCACTCGGCGAATTGTTCCCGTTCAGGGCTCAGTAATTAAAGCGTGAACGTCCTTACGACCATTAAGAGCTATTAGAACGCTGATGAACGGATCGTGAGAGGGGCCGGGGGCGGCGGGGAGGGTGTGGAGAGGGGGGCGGGGTGTAGCGTTACCATTGCTGTTTCTATTCAAGTGCAAGTGCGCTTCGCAAACGAAGGACAGCCCCGGGGCTTGTAATTTGCGCGGTAGTGCATAGAACAAAGAGAAAAGGGGGATGAATAGAATAGGGAGCCCCGAGAACCCGATCTACGCTCTTAGGAGCTGGAGGTATTTTGAGCGCAATAGGTGGTACGAATGACCGGCGAAAATACGATTTCGTTCGAACCGCGTCGCTTTCGAGGTAGTACAAGCCGGCGAGCGAATTTCCCTCGTCCCTTTTCCATTTCCTCCTTGACCGGGACGGGTCCCTTTTCGTGCAGCGATTTTACCTAGCGTCGCGGCCCTGTAACGTCTCAAATTGAAGTAAGTGTGCAACCCCCACGGTCCCGAGTGGTAGGCGATGCTATCCGCGCACCCGGTCGGAGCAGTCGGTCCATTTTGAAGCCAGTTTCGTTCCGCGCAAGTAATTTCGAAGTCCTCAGTCGGAGCGGTATGTACCCAGGGCTCTTTCTATTCCGTCTACGAGTACGTACAGGCGTGACCGTGTCTGCCGCGGTGTTCATAAATCGCTGGACACTTGGTGAATTTAGGCGAGTGGAGGATCAGGGCCGGCGAATTGGTCGTCTTGTTAGATGAGCACGATGGCCTTTAATTTATTTTAGGAATACTGCTGGTGGTGATGATGCGGCGCAGATGAGACACACTTATCAGAACAAATAACATACCTGTGGATATATTTAAGGAATGAGAATACTGCTTTCGTGTTTTCACTGTTTAGTACTCAAGCCAAACTGCTCGACACGCAGAGATGAGCAAAATTTTAATTTAAATAGAAATTTCGAATAGCGAATAAAAGTTCAAAAAATTAGAATAAAAGTTAATAAAGTTAAACCGGGTTAACTTCATTCGACACATGACGAATTTTTTTTTTTAACTTCTGTTCGTTATTCGGAATTTTTATTTTAATAAAAATTTGCCCGTTTGCAGAAGAGAAAGTAAGTTGTAGAAGACAGTGATATGGACTTTTATGTATTAGAAGATAAAGAGCCCAGGTATGCATTTTGCATAGTTTTTGAAAACCAGTATACTGACAGCATATGTTCACCAAAATGGACAGACTTATTAGCTTTGTTAGACTGGGAATGGGGAGGAACACGCTTCAGGGTTTATACCTATAAGGATATAACCCATATTTCCTCCATCTTGTGTAGCTATAGTTATATAATCTTGCAGAGGTAGAGTTATGTCGTGGAAGCAGTAAGGGTAGAAGATGGTAGCGTACTTAAGTCTCGAGCATCAAGAGTCCAAAGATGCATTCGCCAAAATTTACGGACACTAATGCTTTAAAACCTTTTGTAGTGTATTAAGATTGATATGCAATTTGCCTGGTAGAATCTTGTACCGATTAGCGTAGAACACATCTGCCAGCTTCTATCCTCGAGGATACTATTTTCCACTTGAATGGGATTGAGGTTAGTCATTATATCCCTGCAAGAGTTTGCAGGGCAAGACGCTATACTCTCAGCAAATAACGATGTTGCAAATGTAGAAAGGGTAGAAGATAGCGTTACACTTGAGTCAACAGTCCAAACACGCATTAACCCTTTCGTTGCGTATTCAAATTTCTGGAGGATTCGTGAAAAGTGTCAACTTTTGGCAAATAACAAAGTTTTTAATTTTCAAATTATGGTTATGGAATGGATTCCAATTTCTTGGAAGAAAGAAGCAGTCCACCAAATAAATCGTAGAACGTTGCTCAGTATCGCGGTATGTAATCGGCAGAAATCAAGGTTGTTTTTAGGAATTTTTTGTAAGGAAACTATACATGGAATCTTTTTAAAACTTTCAGGCTACATTATTATGTATTTTGAGAAATGAACAAACATTTTTTTATATAAAAGTAACACGGTAATTCCAAATGATGGAAAACTGTACGCGACACTGGACATACATTTCAGTTTTCAGAATCTTTAACTGAGTGGCAGAAAACATATTCTCTGTAATGTACCCGCAAGGGTATTCAATTGTGCCGTTTGAATAGGGGAGAATTTGATGCAATTGGACATTTTTTTAAATTGGGACATATTTTTTTATACGCAGGAAAAATAACTTTTATTTTATACACAGTTGAACTTTAGACATATTTTTAACTAAATGAATTTCTGAGATTTTTTGTACAGTGCCTTAAATGATATTTGTTATTCATTTCTGTCTGTATTTTGTTCAATTGTGCCACGATACGTAACATTGGGCAGGAATGAATGCATTGTTGGTTGATTGCGTTTTGCAAGCCTAGGCCGAATCGTGCATAAATATAAAATGCCACTAAATTGTTATACCAAGCATTTATTTAACCTTTTCAAACACTACATAAACAATATAGAAACACAAACATACTGAAACAAAGAAAACGATCTCTATGTTGAGTGATCGAATCTGATTCCCATCAAAATGCAAATTAAAATTGACACATGCATATTCAGTCTTCCTGTTTCACCTATTAAATATTAACAGGCTTTAGCAACTACGCAACTACATCCAAACGTATTATTCTTGAAATCTCATCTACCTGAGGATAAACGAAACCAAATTTTCCCTTTACTCTTAAAAACTTCATCCCTTAAGTGCCATCATCTTCTAGACTTAGAACTTGTCCTATATACTATCCTATGCTTGTTTGTCGGAAACTTAAGTAGCTAAAAGTCTCCAACAGATATTTTTTCGTCATCAAGCGGTGATAATATATTCCAATACAATACAGTCCAAATCTGCTCCAAACATACTGTCCAAATCTTCACCTGGTGTTGAGCTTATTTACTTATGACGAACATGAAATATATAATGCAGATATTGAGACGTTAGAAACGGTATAAGCCTCTCAAGTGATTGTTTTCTCAAAGTATTATTCGCGAAAATATGCATCATCACCTGCTTAGTCCATATTCCACCTTTTACTCGTTTCAACTAGGCTTACCTTGTTTAGGAGAAACACGAACTACTTAATTTTCTTTTAAATCACAAACTAATCGCACCACTTAATCGACATTCATTTGTAACCGTATCGAGGACTCTGTGGCTGATATTACAGAACCACACAGAACTACTACACCCAAAGTGGAACCCTACGTCAGTTCCGCCAATCACGTACGAAATTCCCGCGTGTAGGTTGCACGCACACCCGTGCGCAGGGTTGCGAGTGGAAAGCAGGGTATGGGATTAAATGACGATCGAAGATGCGGCGGGTAACTGCCTCCCGGTTTTCCTTCGTCGGCTAACCTTGCGGTGGCCGGTGATTTATTGGGGCCTGAATTTATATCGCAATTAAGTGCAAAGTGCGGTGCATTTTACGCGAGAGATATCGATGCCGCGGCCGCAATGGCCGCTGTCGAAGACCTAGCCGGCGTAAAAGGTATCTCGTGTCGGGGCCAGCGATTCCTTTCCTGTGCTGGACGGTGACGAGGCCCCGTTTGTTCCACTCCTCTCCCACCGTCCACCGTTCCGCTGCCCACCCCCGAAAATCATATCCATAAATCGGCCGGGCGTCGTTTGTAACGTCGAGGGGAAAAATAAATTCCATTTCTGAAGACACTGGAAACGTCCTGGCGGATACTCGAAAGTAAAAGGGTTGTTCGTTACGGTCGAAGTAGCCTGGACGCCCGGTGAAAGGGGGGTCGGTGGGCCGAACGGGGGTGGCTGAGTGGGCCGACCTGGGTGGAGACGAATGAAACGAGTGGGAGGAAAGAACAAACGCTTCCGGCGGAGAAGACGTTATATTCGAGGGACCCCGGTGGAAACGTATTTTTCGTCTATCCCGACGTGAGATTGTTTTATGACGAATGACGTTGTCAAAGTAGCGTTTTCATTGCCGTCATCGCCGCTCTCGGGGACGAGTGTTTGCGCGGCCGGGGCCGAAGTTGGCAGGAACTTTCATGACGTCGAATGATCTGTGAACTGTTCCGCTTCCCTTTGCGTTCGCGAAACTCGTCCAATCGAAAAATGCAATTTTCTTTCTGCCATTTTCCTGCGTTTCTCTTTCCGTTTTTATACGGGGTGTCCCTAGATAAATGTTAGAAAAAGGAGTTACTAAACGGCGGGGGTTGTAGGGAATTGAGATCGCTTTGTCTTCTGTATTATTCTTTTTTATGAACTCGATGGTATTAAAGGATCATTTTCTCATTTAAATTTGATTGAAAATTCTGTACTTTTGTATTCTGTATTGCGGGTGTACGAGGAGAAGATAAATTTGTGTGGTAATGGATTTACAGTCACTAGATTCATTAATGTTTTGAAATTTACTGATTATTTTACTCCTCGATACAAGCTACATGCAGTGATCAAAATTTGGGCACATTAACATTTGATATCAAAATAAGATGCAACATAACGGTCTTCCATTTTCGTTGATACCATATGGGATTGAATAAAATATTAATTTAATGGAAGTAGATATCACAGGAATCGGAAATTGAAATATCAGAGTGCATTATTTGATTAATTTGTGTTTCAGAGATTGTAAGAAAATGATAAATAAACTATTTGCCTTACGCCAGGTCCTAATTAAATGTCGCACAGCGAGAAAATCGTTGTCGTCCGACCGACAGACAAATACTGACCGATACGACGAGAAAGTCCTTTGTTTATTTATCGCCGTATTGGTCATTCTTTGTCAGTCGGTCAAACGACAACGATTTTCTCGCTGTGCGACATTTAATTAGGACCTGGCGTTATGCTTCTCCATGAGAATGGTGGAAAAATATGCGAATCAATGCAGCATTTAAAATTACTAAAACTTTAGAAACGTCACAAGTGCAGAACACGATTTCGCAGGTAACATTATCCAGCTTATAGTCCAAGTTTTATTAGAAATGATACAGTGTCGCTGTAAATTCGACCGTCGTGAAGATTTTTTCACGGAATCCGTGAAATTGGATTGTGAAATTTTTAACGCGAATGAATTTTTTTCGCCGACGTAAAATGAACTTTAAGCCTCAAAGTTGTTCTACTATCCGAAGGGAACCGGAGTCTGCGGATCCTTTAGATGCTGCAAAAGACGCGATACCTATATCGAGAACTCATAAAATAAAAAAGGATTTACGAGTATCGTTTCATCTCAGTCCGTTGGCGGAGCTTTTGACACCGAGATTGTATCAGATCGATCGTCGCACTGGCTGCGTCTAAATAATTCTCTAGGCCATACCATCAGGAACTTCTTGTGATCGTGAATAAAATCGACTCTCAGCAAACGATTCACTGGAGCAGTTCCGGTGACCGAATCTAATTAATTGATGGAGCCCGGAAAAGCGTAGGTAAAGTTTTATCGCGACGCGAATAAGCTCGATCCATAGAGTAGATCTATAAGATTTTAACCCACCATTAACCGATTTTTTATTTGAGATGATCCAGTCGAACAAAATTTCAACGGCCAGCAAGGTGTCGAATTCTGAAGACGTCAACTCCACTGCGAAATGTTTAACTAAACAAATGAAATAAACAAACAATAAAGATTTGTTCTCGTATTTCAAGAGTGGGGGAATATACACCCGAAAGTTTGAAAAGGTTAAGTTTATTTCATTATAAAAAGCAGCACCGAAAAGGGACCGAATTTTCGGCCTCGACTGTAGAATGTCCCCTTAAGAGATTTAATACAATTTGTATTTCACATTTTATTTGAAATCATTAGATTTAGATGGAACTGAAATTTAATTTAATTATTACAGACGATATTGTGACGAAATAAAACTATTTCACACTGCAACACATATTAATAACATTGTTTCCTACACTCCACAACTAAAAACTACTGTGTCCAGCAATTCCCGTACATTTTTCACGATAAAAAACCAATCGTTGTTCAAGATATGAGGCGTTGAGGGGAACAGAATAAATTCAAACACCGTCGCGTGTCCCTGTTGTTTCTGTTGCATGTACGTCTCCCTCGGGGCCGTTGAAAAATCTACACACGCCCCGCGACATCGGTTCATAGAAACTTATAAACGAATGAAGTCAGGGGAAGGGTGGTACCACGTTATTTTCACGGACGTTCCTGAAGGGTGGAAATTCCTCGGTAGCCTTCGATTTCCTCGGTAACTAAATTACTCACACAGAATAAGCCACCGTTGGTAGCGAAGATTTTTAACGTGGACTGGAAGTAACGGGTTCCTTTGTACGCGCGAGGGAAACTTCGTGTTGCAACGGTAACGCCTCGAGACTGATGAAAGTTCTAATCCTCTTGACATCCTCGAATGAAACACTTTGCTCGACGAACTCTCAAACCAGCAAGGAAACAAAGATAGGAATTTGAACGGTGTAAGTCTTCTTCTGCACTGGGTCGCTGACTTGCCATAAATAAACCGTTGGAACACCCCATCTCCGAGGGGCAAGTAATAACTCGCGGGAAAAGTATCCGTGCCCCTTATGAAAATCTTCACTCGCGCGTATCAAAGTAAATAGAAATGAGCCATTTAATTCCTCGACATCTCTTCGCGTCTATGGTTAAAACTGGTCAATTTTACGTGGAAATAAAATGCAAATCTGCTGCATCGAGTTATACGGGGCGGGTTACGGTATAACTCGTGAAAATGTGACGGGAATAAAAGTTGCGAGGTTTGGAGGAGGGTGTATATGCTGGCCAAAAAGTTACTTCTTGAGGTTGTTGGTGTTTTTTTAAAAGTTACAGGGAAGTCAATGGTGTAGAATATAGATTTACGGTAACGATCAAAATGAAAAATATATAGGTACCTAATATATATGTGTTCACATTGCGATTTTAATAAATACCAATGAATCAATAACCAAGTTGCTCCTGAATATATTACATATTTTGTGCTTCGATAAATACGTGTCTGTGTCTGTTAGTGATTAAGGATCATTTATAACGGTTATTGTTTCGTTGACAGTTAGTATAATCGTTATGTATAATTATTTAATAGGTGTTACTGTTTGGTCGGTACTGATCACGTTACAGTAAAATTGTGTTTGATTAATTTGTAAGCATGTAACTTACGCCGCTGTATATGAACCTTCATTAGGGTGGCATGAGTTACTTCTAATGGAATCATTTATTAATCATCATTATCCGTTTAATGATAACCTACATACCTCTGTTCGGACAATCGCAACAGTGTGCCCTGAGCGTCCGAATATTAACCTGTTAATAGGATATTTGAATATCTGATCGAAGCGATTAAATCAAGAGCATTAGTAGGGAGCCTTACTGATCTATCTGGTCTACTCAGCATCTCTCTTGACAGCTGTATGTCTGCCATAATTGTCAGCGATATATGTTTAGTTTGCGGATGATAATTATTGCCTTTAATTCATGAAAACATTCACTTAGTTCAATCGTGTCCGCGTGGCGCGTAAACGGAAATTCGATGGGTATATTTTTCGGCAATAATGTAGGAAATGATAAATTATAAATTTATAAATGGCGTGGACGTTGCGCGAAATAGGGCTATGTAGGTACAAAAAAAATTAATTTTCACTTAGATCGTTGTCGTAAAGAAAGGTAGCTACATAATGCACAAAAATGTATTGAATGTATGTAAATCATTTAGCACGAGATAAGGTAATTTGGAAAATGAAAGGTAAGGCTAAAGTATTATTATTAATAATATCTTTGTAAACGTATTCATCGGTCCCAGGAATATTACAGTTAATAAAGCAATTAAATTACATAAATCATTATTCCGTGAACATTTTACATTTACAAATGAATATTAGAGAATGCTTCATAATAATTTAGAGTGTACGCTCGTTCAAATTTAAAGTAGATAGATACAGTAAAGGTCTAACAAGCGCTGAGTTTTCGTATTTTGGGATAAACTATTTAGCATGAATAAATTATTTAATTACTTAACATGATACATAGAGACTGATTTCTGATTGAAGCTTAATACAGTTTAATTGCAGTAAAAAATCAGATTTCATTAAATACCTTACTTTTCTACCAGTGGAAAATTTTTAAATATTTTTATATGATTTATACCCTGCTATCTTCCTAATTCAAAGTGTTGTAATGGTTCAAGGTTCAGTGCATCAAACATTTTTTCCGGTAGATTTTTCGTCATATTTCTTTCTGCGCGAAGCCATTGAAAGTGACACTTTTAAAGGATTTCTACTATGTAAAAATGCTGGCCTCTGAGGCTTGCCACTGTAAATTATGTGGAAGAGCATGCAAAAAAGCCTGACTGCGCGTCGAAAGTTTCTCAGTGTAGTACACGTTCACCCAACTTCACACATGAATAATTAAAAAGTAAAGAACAGTAGACTGGTCTGAAAAATGGAAAAAGTCATCCTCCAGAATCATTTCACTATGATCTCAGGGGTCCCTCGTTTCCCAGTTCTGTAAAAGTTTGTAACACAGCGCGCATGTAAACGTGCTAACTTTTATTGTAGCACCACCGATTATGCTGTACCTTCTCTCCCTTATGTGCCACCAACAAATGTTTATTTTTACAAAATATTCAAATAGCCTACAGTGTAAAGAATACGTACTATTTTCCACGAACTTCTGTTAGCAATGTGTTATGCAAACGACTAGCCGAGCTCAAATAATATTTCAATTAAACATAGATTTGCGTTATTCATTTATAAATGCACAAACCAGAGTTAGGTGTCCTGCACGTAAATACTGATCAAACACTGAATGACATATTAAAAATGAAATCGATTTGAAATATTTACCGCTGCAATTTTAAAAATGAAACCGATTTTAAAAATTTACGCGTATCGACACGTGTCTTCCGCGCGTGCGCGCAAGCAGCAACTGATCCGCGCTCAGCTGTCTTGGCTTTAAACCGCGCGGCCCGGTCTGTCCTGCGCGTGCGCGCAAGCAGCCACTGCTCCGCGCTCAGCTGTCTTGGCTTTAAACCGCGCGGCCCGGAAGTGCCACCGGTAATATTCAACTGTTAATATCTCGAAAACCAAGCTTCAGATCGCAAAACGGTTAAGGACTTTTCGATGTTTTTTTGCATGCTTCCTATTGTCCCAATATTTCGGAACAAACATATATCACCCACTTGTAAGAAATGTTTCACGCAGATAGTCTTGCTAAGGCCCCTATATTAAATACAATAGCAAGAAACGACGCAACCGATGCTTTGTTTACGTCCGTGTTAATTAATCACACGGCCCGTGAAGAATTAATCTTCTAGCCCGTTTCTTGTCGTGTTCTTTAAATACTGTTGATTAGTGTGAGTTCGCTGAACATTAAAGCTTGGAGGAGGGAGAAAATTGGAAAATAGAGGAAGAATATCGACGAAGTGGGGTAGGAAGAGGACGATGTGCACGGGGAAGGGGGCACAAACACTCTGTCTGATACACTGCACAATACACAATACACAAATTACGTTATCCAGTTAATAATATAGATATACCTGGCGGTGCATTTACGAGGGAAAGCGAGGCCATAATTTCCTACACGACCTTAAATGGTAGCTCACCTATTTTCGGGCTCTTTATCGGCCGCTCCTTTACTGGAGCTTTTTACGCGACGGCATAAAAACGCTGTCGCGATGTTTTCAGGTAATTAATCACGCGCAAAATAGATGCTGATTACGACGTCGCCGTGCCGTTGCTTAATTAGCTTGGGTCGCGGTACATCGGACGACTTCGTTTATGAGACGAAAAAAGCAGAACGACCCGGAGGCGGGTGGGTTGGGGATACCGATAGAATGAAGGATATCGTAGGTCCTTTCAACGGTTCCTGGCTGTATTGCACGGCGTCCAACGAACGTTACGACGACATCACGTTCTAATTACGACCACCACGGTGTGGCTTTGATGGCTGCTAAAAGTCACATTACGTGTAGTCGACATTAAAGATTGCCACAAACACGGCGGACCTGGAAAGAAGTTGCACCGCTACGAGCGCAACGCTCATTAACGCGTTCATTAATTGTAACAATGTTTAGTGATACTATTAGCAAACCGTGCGGAAATTGCTGTGCGCGATATAGTGGAGGGTTTTTGTTTCGTAATTATTGTGAGCTTATGGTTTCAAACGGCGATTTTGAACGCTGGCACAGTGTTACTGCTGAGGCTCTTAAAGTATAATACTATATTTACTAAGCTGATTTAACTTTAATGCCCCTCCTTCAATAGCTAAACCCACACATTCTGCTTTCTCGACCCGTTAGCGCACTGTGGTCAAATGATCGAGCTTATGATCCTGCAAAAGGGAGAACGACGCCGTGGCGCTCTCTGCCGTAAAGATAGTCGTCGTAACGATTTGATCTATCTATCATTCCGCATTCACCTCCCCATACTTCATAATTATATCACCCTGGCGCCGCTGTTAGCCGAACCCGATAACAATGTCACGCGCGCCGTTATGGGCCGTGAATTTCAAACGGCCGACGCCGATGGCTCGAAGACGGCCGCATGGTAATAGAAGATCACCTGGGCGATTTTATTTAAATTCTATCTCGGACGGGAATCATATTTCATCGACGGGGATGGCTGTGCCGGGTATACGAGGGCGCGGCTGATATCACGGCGCGAAAACTCTGCTGCGTCCCATGCCCCAGAGTTTGCGACGAGGCCACCGTGACACAATTATTAATCGTCGAAAGTCGGCGCGGGCGACGCGACGCGGGGCTGTATCGGCGATTCAGCAGAATTGGGGCTACGGTGCACACAAAGCCAGTAATAATGCAAGTAGCTGCGAGAAGACGACGCCCGCCCACCTTGGGGATGAAGGGGTTACGACGCTAGCACGGCGCCAGCGACGTTGCAGGGCGAGCAACGGGGGATGGTCGCAGCCAACAGGGAGAAAGACAGAGAGAGAGAGAGAGAGAGAGAGGTAGAGAGAGAGCAAGTTCGTTAAGTTCTTATTAATGGTGATGAAGTTACGCGGCCCAGTTATACCGTGGGTGCTCGTAAAAACCATCCAGATCCCCGTCGGGGCCAAAAACTTGCGGCGTCGCTTCGGTAAACGAAAAATCGGCTGACGCAAGAAAGGGTGAAATAGAGGCGCGGCGGTGGCTGATGCCCAACAACCAGCGGATGTCGCGCATTTGTCATCGCATAATTCGACTCGTCCCACCCGTCCCACCGCCTCTTCCACCCCTCTGTGCCGAACGGTGACGGTGTAGGACGGCGTGGTCCTTGTAGGCTGCAACCTCGTTGTAGTCCGGATGGAACTTAATGCGGTACGTCACGGTATGCAAATACGGGATGCTCCGGGGATAACGCGGGGCAAGAAATTGCGTTTGACGCGCCTATATCAGCTGGTACTTAAGGGGCTACATGTCGCTCTATGTGGCTTGCGTCTGAAGCTGCCTATATCAGTCGCCGTTCAAAGCTCGACGTATACGGTTGCGCATCCGACGGTGGTGAAATGACGGGAACACGACCGAGTCCTAATGCGGCGGAGTGCGAAGCAACGTCTTACGTGGGCGTTAGGAGAGCTATCGGAAGAACGCTTCCCAGAAGTGCGAATGTCGAATAGAATATCGTTTGCTTATCAATCGGTACGCGCGGAGAATCGAATGGTTGATGACAAGCTGTAACAGAGTGGAGGGAACACTGAACTACTGGTTTGTTAAGAAAATATTTAAAAGTATTACAACGATCGACTTAGTCTGAGGATTTTGAAAATAGTAATAGCTTGTAGTAGGAATGCTTTCAGATTGTAATTATTAGCATTGAGTGAAGCAGTTCATTTGTTTGTTGGAAATAAAAGGGCACCAGTTAAGGGTAATTATATAATTAAGCCTGTTCTGCATGTATAGAATCTGGATTAAGTTCCATGCTGTTCTTTGGAATCTTCTTACCGGAAGCGATGATCGGGACAAGTAGTTCTTTTAGATATACTTCTGAATGGCATCAGTGGTCGATCCACGCGAGGTTTGAGGGCAGGGGAGGGGAGGGGGTCTGGACCCTAAATCTAAAATTGTAGCTCCGGGTATTTATTAATTTCCGAGATATTAATAAAAAAAGGCTACGATGGGTGTAAACGAATTTTAAAAACCTAGCCCCTAGTATGTAGCGATTTTTTATAAAAATGAGATGACAATCTCATTCATTAGAGTGACAGCTATCATTGGACGAGAATTAAAAAGTCCATTGTTATCCAGTAGGTACTTCCCGAAACATGAGATACAGAAAGTAACATTTTAAATTCAATGAACCCTTGGAAATACTTCATTTTGAAAGTAACGATTAAGAAATTACTCGAGATAGCATTTTTTAATGAGTTACCTATAAATGTCGCCCTTTAATCGTGATGGTTCTTACTGTAATAAAGGTGTACTTAATTTAATGATACGCTATTAAGTTATTATTAGGATATTAAAGTTTATGATGACAATGGAAACGTAGTCTTTTACTAGAATTATTCATTCTTATGCATAAAAATATTGAAATATATTAAATATATTTAAAAATATTTAATAAATGTTTGAGTATCACTGATAATTTTAGCAGATCGGCGTTTGGAAAACTGCCTATGGTGCGAGTGGGGCGCAGAGGTGGCGACGCTTAAGTGGAGATCGGAATATAGTAGCCTCCTTCATAATATAGTATTAATGTGTCCAATATAAATAGTAAGAATAATAAATAGTAATATCATACACGAAAAGAAAATTTTTGTCGGTTTTGTCACCACGAAACAGATAGCTGAAAGAGTCAGATCACCTTTTACGACCAATAAAAAGGAAAGGGGTATGATGCATGTGAATGGTTTTCACGTTTTCCTCTTTTATCCTGTAATATATCTCAAGCATTATGAAATCCTCGTTGAAATTCATTTCATTTTCTTCGATAAATCTGGTTCTACACAAAGTATCGCCGCTCATAAAACAGTTCTATGAATCAAACCAAAATGAGATAATATAGAAATATTCTGCCCCTTTATTCTCAAGCTACAGCCATTTCTGTCTCTCAGCTTCCATTGATGTATATTACCGAAAATTTTCAAGGCGATCACATTATTTCGAAACGCAAGAATCAAAAAATACTCTATATTTTAATTACTTAAAATTTCAGACAATTCTAACAATACCTTTTTCAGTTGCGTTTAGAATTAAAAGCCCCAATTAATTCAAAATGCTCGGAACTGAGTAGACTATAAATGGCTCCCATACGCCTTTTCCACTTACAATAGCACCTCGATTGCCTGAATATCGTTTAAGTGAACGTTCCATTATCCGAATATCGTTTAATCGAATAATCGATTATCTATATATCGTTTAACCAAATGTTCGATATTCCACCAGCGTCTTCTAATACAGAAATTGCTTTAGTAACTGTTTTGAACATCACTTCCTGAACAATAGAAACAAAACGTGAAATAATAATCTGATGGTGAATGGGTGAAGATATTGATATTAAAAATGATTAATGACAATAGAGATTATAGTCCCAAATCTTATATTTCTCTTCATTTTGAAGTCTTCGTAGTTTACGAAGCATTTTCAAAATCCAATGAAATGTAAACACAGCAACTTCACGAAGGTGCTCCGCTTTAAAAAGGTATGCTTCAACATTGTGACCCAGAAGGGTTGGGTAAATATAACCGTGCAACAAAGAGAATTCCGAAAAAATGTTGTCATGTCTAGTTTACAAATGTAATATAGTGTAATAACTGATTATTATCCATGTTAAAACATAATTGTTTTGTTACCGGGGTAAATCGATATTCCGAATTTACCATTACTCAACACGAATAAGGCCAAATGTATTTACGTATAAATCACAAAGGAAGACCGACCTTAAAATGAATTGCTTTCAATAAAGGACCTAAATTTTATTAATCATATTCTTATTCCATATTTCTATACGCGTTACTGTATTTCATGTATTTTATTTCGGCGAACACAAAACGAACTTTTTAATCTTATAATCCTATTTAAATGTTGTAATCAAAACTCTGCGCCACAATGCAGAAAGAGATCCTTACGTGCACGAATATTTCTTCAAAATTATGGAACAGAAGCATATTAATCGCCGCGCAACGCGCCTGCCATTCCAGGCTTGATTATGCAGAACGAGAGGGAGGAGAAAGCGAAATACGAAAAGCTAAGAAACACATCCGCCCCATTCTCGTATTTTCATCCCCAAGCGCAGTCGAATCGCGCGGATATTTCGAGCTTTCGAACTTTGAAGAAATTGAATCCAGCCGACGTTACGACTTCCCTGATACCAATATAACTCGGACGAGTTTATTCGCGCACGGAGGGATTTCACTCTTTAGGCGATAAAATCGAGGTATAAATATTTCTGACTTCGGCCACGGTATGGAAGGGGCAGGTATCGTTACTCATTTCGCGGCTGTTCCACGCCCCAGGGAAATCTTGCGCTACCATAATTCCTGCGAGCATAAACGAAAGCTGGCACAGCGCAATAATACATTCCGCGTTGTTTGCTTGGTCCCCTTGCGAAAATCTTGGCCGAGGGTTGTGCAACGTAAGTCCTTTGACGGTCTACCGATCAACTGGGACTGGGCGATTTTAATTTACATATTTCTGCCACGAAGCCGCGACCGGTATCGGCAACGCTTTCGGACAATCCGGATCGCGAAAAACGTAGCTCGGACGTAACAACGTATAGTAAATGGGAAGCTTTAACAGGCCCGCGATGAAAAATGCGAGTAAACCACCGCCCTTCGTGAATATTGCCGCCCTTTGGCGTGGAAATGACGCGATAATCGGCCGATAACGCCTTGGACGTGTCCAATTTGCACATAGAGGTCTTCTTATCACGGGGAAATCCATCTCCGACGCTATTATTCGACTTGTCTCAAAAGATTGGCCCTCGTAATGCCCGCTGACACGCGAGCAATTGGTAAAAAGTAAAATGGAACAACTATTCAAGGATGTAGTAGGCTCGTGCTAGGTTTGCTACCCGTACTATATTTCGGTAAATTGTACAAACAATGTATAGTACACGATATACTATATTTTCACTGCATAGTTAATTAAAAAAATGAATTATCAATCTAACTAAACTAATCTAACCTAAGAAAGGAATAAAGTTACAATTAAATTAATAAAAAATGCACTATTAGCCGTGATTCGTCCCTCGTGTCAGTTTAACACAATTTTCCCGTAATAAATTATTATGCTGTTCTATTATCTGTGATTCTTGTAAACAAGCAGTATGTCCAACACATCGATTTATTTTATGCGAAAGTTGTGAAAAATCTATGATGCAAATGTTAAATCATCAATTTGAATAAAGAAATATCGAAATATAAATGATTACCTTGCATTTCATCGATCTTATACCACTGCGTCAATTTGACACCCAAGGACAGATTTAGTTCGTGAAATGAGGATCGGATGAGGGTTAAAAAAATGATTCCCTGATACTAAAAGCACAAACTAACAACAAATATACTTGGAAAAGTAAGTAAAATAAGAAAATAAATCTGTACTTTCTATTTTCCTAAATTTCCCTGGAAATATTATATTTATTTCAAAATTCCACAAAAATACTATATTTCCCCCCAAAGAGATGGCAACCCTAATTCGTGGCTGGGCGAGTTCGATATTGCCGCTCGAGTGTTGCCAAATCGGTGTCGCACGAACCTGCGTGCGTCGATTAGTCCGCGTCGAGCCGAACAGAAGCACGGATCGAGTGCAAAGAAGATTCAGAATCAAGTATCCTACAAAGAGAACTGCCGGAATTCACGTAAACGTTGATCATAGACGTTGGTCATTCGTTATCACACAAACTCCTCCTCCGAAGCATACAATAACTGTAAAGTGAATAATCAAAAAAACTGCAGACACCCGTTAACCAAAACTTCTCGCGTTACCGCGCCTGTTCGTCCCTCGATATTCAAACGTGCGTTTTTGGAGCGGCCTGTATCCCGCGAGGGCGGTCGTGTCAGCGGCGGGCGGTCGTAAAACTAGCGTAATTAATTTATAACCATCAGCGCGGCTTAGCGAGAACATAAATCTTCCGTGATGAATGTTCCTGCTGGAATCAAATACCGCGTCGTCGACTGGAAGTTACACGTCCATCTGAAAGTCATGCGGACGCTCGTTCACAATGCCGCGGTTTGGGTCGGAGCACGCGGCCGCTGCGGGGGTCGAAGCCAGACTTTCTCGCAGGTCTCGGTATCTCGGCCAAGCGGGCCGCGAAACTGTGCGCCATCCATCTTGTACGCCTTGGATGAGGATGAAAAGCACGGAGGAATCCAGATACATCTCGCGTCGCGGCCCCTCGCTCGCGTGGCCTCCGCGATACGGGAATACCTGGAGACACAGGCGACCCTCTAGGCTCATAATTTTTTTCTCGGGAGAGCCGAGGAGGATGGAGCTGGCCTCCTCGAGGGCAGCTAATACCGCGGGAGAGATACGAGGGGGGTTGACGCTGGCGGTTAGGGGAGGCGGGAGAAAGGGAAAACATCGGATAGCGTTTAGGGAGCTCGTTTCTCAGGGGCGCGCAAAAGCCGGCGTACATCGTTATCCGTAATATTTATGAATTACGAGCCAGCTAGGGTGGCACGTATATATCACGCGCCGTGTCACCGGGATCTTCTTATCGCGCCGCGAAGACGTTCGGTGCTTGGGTGATTGCTGGGCAACGACCAGTCATCGAGATAAGAAGTATGTTACGTGTGTAGATAAGATTATTAGTTGTGGTTTTAGTAAATTACTATTATTACCTGATACACGAACCAGCGTCAGAGAATTATTTGACATCGAATAAAATTGAAGTTGAAGTTGCAAACTTTAGTCGACACCGAAGTTGAGACGCTCGACGAATAAAAAAATTAAGTTTTGTTCGTTGAATAACCTATGTATTACATTGAGCCTATATATTATACTAGCTTAAAGTAACTGGCGTAGCCCGGGTAAAACTTCAATTATCACGGAGTGTCAAGAGGGTGAAACAAGGGGGAACGAGTGGGAAGTCCATATTTCATGGTAGCCTATATGTTCCCCAGGGTTCGAAAGAGAAATTATACAAAATTTGGTGCAGATGGGTTAAAAAAATCGGATTAAAAAATATCCTGTATGTTATTCCTGGTCCTAGACTACGTATATACAAAATATCGTAACAAAGACTTTCGATTGAGTAACAAACATCCAAACACACTTTCGCATTTATTATATTAGTAGGATTAGGTGTAGGAAAGAATTCTGTGCCTTTACAGCGTTGGCATTCATTTGTTTAAAATAGCGCGTTGCTTGTTTGTTGTTTGCTATGTAACTCAGAAAACAGTCGTGAATAGCTATTTACGGGCCAAGGAACCCGCAATGTTATGTTGCTGCACGGCAAAGCCCGAAGGAAGTAATACTCAGCTTGGACTGGGAAATTCTTTCGCACGTGGAATACTCGCTAGACTTAGCTGCAGGTGATTGCCACTTGTTTAGGTTTACACCACAACATTCCCTTGTCGATACACACTTTAACGCGGTAGACGACGTCCGAAAATGTATCGATGATTTTATCGCGTCAAAGCCAGCAAGTTTCTACCGCAATGGAATCCGCATGCTACCCGAAAGACGAAGGAAAGTCATTGATAACAATGGCAAATATTTTAACGATTCAGCTCATTTAAATTTCTTTTTTATAGTAAAGATAGAAATTTTCTGAAGGAAACGTAGAACTCTTTCTTGTACTTAAATGTTGATTAGCTTGAAAATACATTTATTGAAGACTACTTGAAGAAAACACTGTAAGTGCCACAATTAAAAAAATAAAATTTGTATCGGAAAATGTTCTATGTGCTAGTTGTAATACTATGGTATTTCTACAAGGAGTCGTCAATTTGGAAATTGGATTTTATTATGGTATCAACTACGAGGATGTGTTGACAAGATTTTAAGCAGCTTTCTGCTGAATCTCGCCCATTATACCAGAAAAGTAAAAAAGACGATCTAAGCTATGTATCAATGTATGTTAACTGATGGTACCTATAATTAAGACGTATTATTATTATTATTATTAAAATACGGAAGGTTCCCTACTATTTATTTTCCAATCTAATCTACTTAGGTTGAATTGCTGCTTAACTGTATTTTTCAATATAATCAGTTTCCCTGTTGAATATATTCCGGGGATGCAGAGGCTATTCGCGTTATTGTTAGGAGAAAGTGCTGCAACGTCGATGCAGTGAAAGTCTGTGGCAGGTAATTAGTGCAGGGAATAAAAGATTGATTTTTTACCGGTTTAAATTTTCAATTACTGGATAATGTAGCCTGCAACGTCGCATGCTCGATCAGCTTTCCTCCGCCCTTAATTGTTTTACAGCCTGAAATGAAATGATAGAGCTATCGGAATCCACAAATATCATTCCCCCTCTCCATATGTGACGCGCAAAAGTTCAGCATTTTGAGATAAAATTTATCTCAAATCTCAAACTTACAGATGTAAGCCCTATTTTTCAAAAATAAGTGAAATAAGTGTGCACAAGGGCAGCAATTACACATGCATATTACAATAATAAATTAATTCCACAAGACGCACAACTTTTCACACTTTTAATAAGAAGGAAAAAATTCTGTTCTTACATGAATGCGAATTAGAGATATTTAAAATAACCTTCTTGGCATATTCGATATTATAATGAAAAGTATACATAGGTAATAGATGGTCCTCGAAGAAATTATAAAAAGTTGTTATATTTACGAGTTCAAACAATGGAAAGGCCCTCAAGAAGAAAATTATCGCTCGACGCTTTCCTGCATCATTTATTCATCCAAATCTTATACAAAGTGTTAATGGTACAGAATACACTTTTTAATATCAAGTTAAATGATATTCTCAAACCCATTCGTCGTGTGAAAATTGACCTCCACTCGACTGGATCACCAAGGAGAGGGATATTGCGTGTATCGATGTGTGTGTGCAGCACACAAATCCCGACTGTGGAGTGGAAAATTAATTGTTTTTCGCGGGGGCAAGGTGGCAGATCTAATCTGACCCAGTTATCCTGCATACATGCATGTACAGAGAGGATAGTCTGTAAGGTCCTTATGGTAGCCGTAATCCGGCTTATCGAATACGGCCATGTACACCTGTAATCGTTCAGTGCGTCGGGATTAACTATAATCCCTTATGCAACGTTGTAAAACGGCGTTTCTATACCATTTCTCTAGCTATAACCAGAAAAAATAATGTCACTTTCTTTCCCTCGTCTTCTACTTCTTCTCCCCATCTTGAGAAGGCCACTGCACTTCTCCTCCAAGATAATTATGGGCATTTGTCAATTAAAATTTCACATAACGATCGCGATGTCTGAGTTACAAAGAGAGTGCGCCGCGGTTGTGGCACTAATTCGCTTTAAACATCAACACACGCAAAGCTCAAAAGTTTGCCCCAAAATCGAGCTGAAACTTTTGCCTCTCAAACGCCTTCATATCTATTTGGCCATTCGTAAAATCTAGATTGCAATTAAAACTTTGGTGGAAGCTCCTTTTGGACCAAACTCACGGCCACCATCGGTCTTTTTCAAATTTCCCAACTGTTCACTGATTTTTGAAAGCGGTCAAAACAGCACATTGCAAATAGGATAAAAATTTCTGAAGGGTATAATTTTGTTCGGCGATAAACATGATATAGACTCAGGGATGTAAAACGTTAACACCACAGAAATTTAAAGTATATACATATTTTCATTTCTACAATTTCCATCATCCTCAGTCTTTTCGAAATTTTGTGTAGACCCCACACGTTTAACGTTACACATGTATATCACGAACTAAATACAAAATCTTTAGCCAAATCGGTGACTCGAGCCTGGCGCACCCTCTTGTTGGTTGCCCGATCATTTCTCGCTCCCCGGCAAAATCCAGCTAATCATTAATTACCGCGCGACAGCTAAAGCCAAGAAGCGTTCGAATTCGCGCGCGTAAAATTCGCTGTAACAAAGCGTCGACCGATGACTGGTATGTTAATTTCCTCGCGGCGAGCTTTCCACGTCGTTGTTTCTCTGGTGTCGAGATTAGTCACAGCTTACACGCACAGCTTACACGCCATCTATCTTGCCTGTCTTCGCCCCGAATACCGTGGAATTTAATTTAGCTTCGCGCGTCGATTACAGTATTTTTTTTTTTTTTCAAAGAAACGTCGCGTGTTGCCTCGTCGAAGCAGCGTCTCCTTTGCGTCCTCAGAGGCAGATAACACCAGGGCATTCGGGATCGCTAAAGAAAGGAGCAGTCATTCGCTAATGTCGCAAACAGACCCAACCGGGAGCAGCCCGCGAAGTGTTCTTCCTTAACGGGGGTAAGAAGATATCGCCGCGAGTCGTTCGCCCGTCAGGCAACAATGGAGTTGCCAGGGGGGAATTGAAGAAAGCTAGGGCACCGTTGGACGTCGGTGGGAATAATTCACGGAGTTATCGCGTCGCGCTTATTTTCTACCCGCGAAAATTCTACTCACCGGGTCGAGTTTCGAGGATGGAACGGCAAACGACTCGCAAATAGGAATGAACCGGGAGGGGTTGCACTGAGATGATTGGTGCTCGTACATTAGTGTCAGGAGATCCCGCGTGGTGGGCCGTTAATAATTTTAGCGGCCACCACCTTCGTGCCGTGGAAACCTCGGGTATTTATCCGCTGCGGGGTTGTAACACGTGGTAAATTGTTGCGTTGGGGTAGCCGCGTCGCTGTACCTCTGTTCGAGGTGATCGTGCCAAATACACGAAGAATTTCTGTTTTCAAAGGGGATTTCGCGTGGAATTGTGGATGACGTGTAATGCTGGTATGTGGCATATTGCGGAACACTTGTTATTCGAATTTATGCAGGGGTCGAATGAAAATGTTGAAATTTTCAATTAATCATTAATTAATTGTGATACCTAATTTTGTGGCTATTATCTTTTCTGTTTCGAGAAAATGGAGTGTATTAATTGAAAGTGTTATTGTATGCATTTTTCTGTAAATAAGAAACTTTTACTTCTTTGAGAGCAGAAAAAGATTCTTATTAAACAGGATCATTTATTCTGCTCTGAAAAAGTTTAAGTTGTGACAAGTAGATTTAATGTTCAAGTTAATCTACAAAGTTAACTTGAAACAGAAAATAAGTGATTTAAAAGTTGATAGTTCGATAAACAATGTTTATTTATAAAAGTTAACAATTTATGTCACCGGAATAGTGTTTTATCTGAATGTTATACTATTTAAATTTGAACGATATATTACTTGAACAGCATGTTCTTATAGAATATCATCCCCTTATTGATTCTTCTTCCTTAAATGCATCAAAACGAAGGGCCTTTTCAGAGGGAATACTCTTGTGTCTCATTGTATGTTCGATAAATTTATTTGGCAGAAGAAGGGATGGTTTAAAAGGGGAAGAAACAGTAAGAGGTATACCTGAAAAATTAAATTTAATGATAGCCATAATTGTAACTATAACAATTTAATGTCAAAGTGTGTATTCATGCAACCTGGAAGCATGTAATGTTGACTATAGAAGAGAAATAGCAGATTGTTAAAAAACTGAGAAATAAGTGAAATTCTTCTCGACACTCAGAGTGCTTAACTTTTCCTATCTTGAAAGTAGTTAAACCAATAATAAAGCAGCCAAAGGAGCGATCCCATCGTCGTAGGATTATTCTTCCTGAAACGCAAAACTTCTCATAGAAAGGGAATTTCTTCTTCATTTCCATAGCTCCAGAAATATTTTGGAGATGGATCACTTTATATAATTTTTGCAGAAAACATTTCTAAGCACATTCTAAACTTGGAACTACGCGATGATAGCTGAAGATTAAGAGTTTCCTCCACTTTGACATACAGTGATTCTGTAAATAAATGTTCACCCCCTACAATTATTACAATAGAAACTATGTCGTGTCGTACGTTACATTTCGAAACGTACTGTGCAGAAAATTTGTACGTGTATTTTATCGTCCTCTGGGATAGCATCAGAGTAATGCATTACCATCAAAGCCTTCGGTTTCTCGTTCTCCTCACAATTTCTTTCGTGACCAACGTTTCGACTATACAGAAAGAATCGAAGGTATCGTGAAAGAAAAAGACGTAATAGAGTCTCACTTGCCCCGATTGCCCCGGAAACGAACGAATCCCGATGGTAAGAGAGCATCGCAGAAAGATAACGCAAGAGGAGCGTAATCCCATAGAGCCCCGGCCTTCTCTCGTCTCTCATTTTACGGTTAAAATACGAGAGCCCTGATTTCGTCTTTGAAGCTGGAATTAGAGATGCCTTTGTACTTCCGTGCACGTAGAAAGCTGTGTGTACGTCGCGGTGCAAAAATAACATTCGATTTAGTGCTGCAATCGACATAGCGAGCTACGGATCGAGCGATTTGGATGACGTTCTACGGACGACAAATTAATTATTATAATCAACGTTATAACGCGACAGGCGTATCTAACTGAATAACATTTACACTTTGTAATGTGGGCGTTGTGTCACGGAAGTGTATACGCAATTACCCTTTATGACGGGAAAATAGCTCTCACCGTGAAATTGATGTCTCGATGATATTACGAAAATTACGTTAACACAGATTCCAGTAGTTAAGCAGGAATATGGGTTTCGTGATGTGACTATCTATTTTCTATCCGGTAAAATTTCTTCCACAAAAGGAATCTTTAATTTGTTAATGCTGCACTTTTGGAAACAACAGTGATTTCAAATTGAATGATAGGTACACGAAATTACTTGTAGGACTTGTGTCAAATTTATTCAGTTCATGAATATTTTCTTCTGAATGATATTGAGAAAAATATCTAGTTTAATGTAAAGCAAGAGCCCATTTTCAGCGCTAATTTTTATGATAACTTTCATTTCTTATTGTTAGACCCATAGATTACACAGGATTTCACTATGCCTTCAATATTCACGAGTTTGCGTTCATTCTTGGGCGATGGGAAGAATGAGAGTGGAGTTTTTTTAACAGGATGCTACGGCAAAGAGAAATTCCTAATCAACCGTTGCAATGCTTTTTTTCTAAATTGTAATTATGCGGTGATGTAGACTGTAGAGACGAGAAAGAATTTAAATAATTATCGTTAGATATTATGCGATTGCAATTTACATGTTATATAATTTAAATCAGCAGGGTATATACTAAAATCCTAGAAATTAAACTTTTAAGAATCAAAAACTACTCCTAAACCTCTAAAACGCCTCCGCATTAAAGTATTCCGGTTAATTAATATTAAAACCATGTAAGATTCTATTTCATCCATTTTCCTTGAACATACTACTTACTATCGCCAAAAATTACTAATCGAGTACCAAACAGAAGAATTAGCAAAGTATTAATAACCAAGAGATGAACAAAATAATTATTCTCAACCATACTTGTAAACAAAATTTTATAAAAATAACACTCAATTCAACGCTACAAGTTACAACACTCTGTTACGTCCGACACTGCAACCAATAACGCAGTGATTCCCAACCTGTGGGTCACGAAGTATTTTCTGGGTGGTCGCCACTGTTTTCTTTATTAAATTATTAAGTTAGAATTATATTCTGAAATAACTACTTCTAACGTGCCTTCTTTACCTTATTAAATTTAACTTATCTCATATGGGAGCCGCAGGTTATTTGAATATTACAAAAGAGAACGCGACTAAAAAGAGGTTGAGAAACACTGCGATAACTCATCGCAAAATAACATTATAATTCACCACTATAATTTCTGATGCCCGTGCCCGCTACTGCCCCCGATCCAACAACGATCAATTCATTTTACGCCGGCAGAAGCGCCGTCGCCTTTATCGAACTTGATGAATGAAGAATGGAAATATCCATTGGCAGGTACAGGAAGGCTGTAATTCAGAATTTGGTCGTACGTGCTATGAATGCGTAATCAAAATTGTATTCAACCAGGGAGCTGATTAATGGCCTTATCGAATCTCGGCTCGCCATATCGGCTGTCACACGGGGACACAGCCTGTCCTCTCGCAATCGAGAGCTTCTCTGTGGCTGCGAACTGAAAGAATTACCGTCGAAGAACATCCCATCAGTGAAAACCAACTGCAGCGACAATATAAATTACATCGCCTACAATTTAATACGCAGTCGGTCCAGTTGGAAACTCCAAGAGTCACTGTCAGTCAATTCAGAAGCCAGCTAGGCGCCGACCGTGACGTCCGTACACGCCTTTTCCACTTTCAATTAAATGGAAAAAATCCGTTAACCCTCTGTCCAGACCTGTCAAGTCTCTCCTTTTTTTTTTTTTTAATTTAATTACCGTGCCGAGTTCTGTTAAATCGCGAGGAGTACACTCATGTAGGCAACAAAGAGAATGCCAGGGTAAAAAAAATTATTTCTGTCGCGGAGTCGAGACCGCATACGGCCACGGGGCTGTCAAAATTAAAAAGTTTTTTTCATTTCGCCCGGTGCATCGTTGTCAGACGAAACTTTGACCTCCTGAAAAGTGACTCGCGCGTCGAATGCACTGCCGGTCATATAGCTGAAGTGCAATGTTGGCTTCTTGGATCTGAAATCGTTTCGAAAAAATCGTGCGCTCGGTGCGAGGCAGAGGTGGGAATGAGGTAACTGTGAAAAGACCCTCGCTGGTATATTATTACTGGAATATTACCGCTAATTTTCAATCAAGTCAAGCGCTTTGATAATGCAAAACGGTCCCAGGAACATTAATTCTTTGTCCCATTCCTGACTTTTACACACTGCTTGTGTTTTACATTTAAATATATGCTAGCCGTTATGCAGGTCTCTTCCGCACGACAGCATTCAGAAACATATGTTGAATATGTATGAAAGGTATTTTGAATTTTGCGTAACTCGATGTTACGTTGCGACTTTATATCATAAAATTTTTTTAAGCGAAAAAGGGGATGAAGAATGTAAAAATCTTTCAACGCTGAATAATGCTGTCCGCGTCTATGAGAAGTTGCTTTCGCGTATGCAGAGCAGGTTTTAATTAAATTCAGATGAAAATTGACATTTTCGTGGATATGGAACTTTTTATGTCGTCACATATGAGAAAACGTATTGTGGAATTATTATTCGCTTCAATAGTATTTTATTCATTTAAGATATCTATCTCATTACCCTGTTAAGGTTCTCGGGTCTCTTTCGACCCACTCATATTCTTCGTTCTTTGAAGCTTTTTTAATTTTGAGAATAACACAATGATGTTGTTATTAGTTTGTATACTCCTTCTCGTCCCTTGATATCGTGTTAAATGTATAGGTGAACTGCAGACCATAGCTGGAGTATTTTGTTTTGGACAGCATGCTTGTAAGGTTTTCTTTACTTCGTTCTATCTCCCTCAAGGGGACCCTTTTTCTCTGCAACACTCTTTACACAGTGCAATAGTTTTTACGTTCACAGCCTTGGAAACATTAAAACGAATGGACGCGTGGCCTAGGAATTATCTACCCAATGAGTATTATAACTCTGAGTTACAGATAATACGATAATACCTGTGGGCAACTTATAGTTACACCTGTAAAGAGCAAATTATGCAATTAAGACACTAGTTGACGTTTTCGGACGTCCGCCTACGATTGTTTTAGTTTTTGTATAGGTTTTAGAGAACCGAAAAGTAAAATATGCGTGTCGTTTTATTTTGGCCAGTTTGCATGCTTAGGGGGTTAAACCACCCCTCAAATTGATAAGATTTTCAGGTCTCCGTCTCCGATTTGGCTTTCGTTTTTGGATATGTTTTAGAGGACCAAAAAATAAGAAATACGTGTGGTGAAAATAAGGATATATATATATATATATATATATATATATATATAAATGATACATGGTTACAAAAGCTAAACTCCTCGAGTCCGCTCGATCGGGCGACGGACGACTAACTCCGGGAGTCGAACGTCGGTAGCTCGGCGCTCCCGCGGTGTTGCCAAACCTTACGCGTGGCACCTCAAACGCAGATTAACATCGCGTCCCCTATATACGTATCTTTTTATTTTGTGGAATTTCATATTTAGGGGGTTAAACCACCCCTCAAAGTTCATAGGAAGAGGTACAAAAGTGACACGACAAGAACATCATCCATATTTATATAAAGTTTTATGCAACAGTTATGTTAAAATATTCTTTCAGCTAACAAAGAAATTTTTGTACCTCTTCTTACGAACCTTGAGGGGTAGTTTCAACCCCCAAAACATACAAACGTGTCAAAATAAGAAAAAAACACGTATATTTTAAGAGAGACCAGGGCTATATGTTACATTTTGCTGGTTTTTATTTTTTTTTGCATTCCATACTAAAACCATGACTTTAAAAAAAAGCCATTTTGGAGGTCGAAACATGTTCGTCTTTTACACAACATGAACTTGTGTCTTCTGACACAACATGAGGCAAGTTGTTACAGTTTACGAAAAGAGACCAATTGCGAGTAATATAACTATATTTTCTTGAACACGCAACCGCCACGCAGTAGCCATTACTTTCTTCAATTAGAGTGCTACCTTAAACGTTCCTTTTACCCACTCCTATTTCTCCAATTATCATCACTACGCGCCGCCTGCAATCTTCTAAAATCCATTTTCCATCTCGCCCAACAATCTGCTCCGAAACCGAATCCCCTTCCTGCAGAAAGCTACGCCTAAAACTGAGTGTTGTCCTCCAAATAATCACAAACGACGCCCATTCGATCCATAGAGTAAACCCCCCGACTCAATAAAACGAAATTAAAAAGGAAGTTCAAACCGGCCGGGAGGCAGGGGCCAAACGTTTCCACGTAAAGTACCTCATCACCACAGATTCCGTGCAATTCCCACGGTGAAAGCTGAGCGCGCAGCAATCGTCCGCGCCAATAGATGAAGGGGTCTCGGAATCGAGCTGCATCGTCCGACGAGATTTCTTTGCCCCGTTTGTCCACGCTTTCGGCCGCCGAATGTACAAAAGCTCGCGGACGAGTTTGCTCCTGCGGCCATTCACTGGGTCGTGACAGAGGGTGGATGAACGATCGACTGCCTATGAATACAGGGGAGCTGGAAGCACGCATAATTAGTGACAGAAAGGCGGAAACGTGATCGAGCGGAAAGCGTTGCACGGTCGAAGGGGCACGATTGGAGCGCGCGTGACAATACCCGGCTAAGGCCAGTTCAGTCGCCATCGCGCGACACATGCGCGGGGAAAATTCGATTGCCTTGGCGATCGGGCACGTGTGTCCTTCGCTGATGTTCAATCCCGGCCGCGGCCACGTCGCGAAACGAGTGAACGAAGGTCAGAAGTGTGCTTGAACCGGGGCAAAAGCCAGGGAGAGCCTGGTGCCGGCCAAAGGAAATTAATCAAGCGGCTCCGTATGCCCCTGGCCCGCGGCGCACCTGCAGTGAAATTGAAATGCCGTGGCTGAAACGGCCGCTGGAGCGAATATTATGAGGATTGTCTAGGAACAGTCCGGCATTCGGGAAGTGGCGAAACCTCGGAATCGAGCTAACGATCGAATCGGGATCGGCCAGGGCAGCGAGCGTGGCTTGCCAATTTAACCCCTTCGGAGCGAGCATCGACCGTGGCCGACAGCCTTCGTTCTCGGCAACACTCGAATCGCCACTTAGATTCCAAACAGATACAGTAGGAGCTCGATGTGCGCAACCTCGGTATGTACCCGCAGGGGAGCCGTGGCTGTTGCATTCTGTCGAGGTAGGCGTGATTGCTGGGCAATGCGAATAAAGAATGGGGAAAGGGAAATGTTGATATCTGTCTTGTATTCGACTGCCTACCTCGATATTTAAGGGGTTATGCCCAGTCAGCTTTCGAGAGGAACGCCATTCTCGGGAATTTTTTGTGGAATATCTACTGTATATCTTTTCACAACTTTTCGCTTATTTTAAAAGTATATATATGGAGAAACTTTCAGTATTTTTATTTTAGAAAAACGTTAAGAAATAAACGAATAACAGCCGTTCTCGCGGAAGATGTTTTTGATAAACTTGCACACATTTGTATTAAAAGAAATAAGTGTGTATAAGTATTTTTGAAGTAATTTTTATTAATTGAAGCAGTCTTTAGAAGCTGCGGTATATTTGTTGTATGTGGTAATTAGTTCTCCCATCTTCTTTTCACAGAATACTGAATTTCTAGAATTTATTAAGTTTGACAGCATTGTCAGTGGAAATCCCGCCGGGAAACCTATTGTGAGCATAAGAAGATGCTTAAATAAATGGAAAGCGGAGGGTGAAAGGTTGGAAAAATACGGTAGATATGAAGGGTAAAGGACAAAACCGGGATTGTCACTACACAGCGTTATCGAGAAAATTAAATTTTAATACTTTAGTTCAGTAGTAAAGAAACAAGGTTCGATAAATTTAATTCTATTATATAATTTTCTCGTTTTACCTTGACGACAGAAGCTTATGCTTAGGCAAAGAGTGGGGACATTCTTTATTTTTTTCCACTGCAGAGTGGACATATCTTGTTTTTAACCCACGTTATCTTACGAGGTTTTTTGAACTTTATAACCCTTTGTGATTTAACAGTTCTTTAGTCCCAGTTAGCACCAACAAAATATACTAGAAATTGCAAAATCACGAAAAATAGACATTCCCGTTTTTTTCCTCTTACCCTTCATACGTAAGTGTTTGTTTAAACCCTAAAATTATATCATTCGTGTTGTATGTGATTAAGCATTATCGTGCTAAAGAACTTCCCTTACGTTACACATCTTTCTACCAATTTCAGCTTAGGTACTATATTAATTCACGGAGAGTATCTACCCCTCTGTATTTTTTTATTTCTTTCTTGCTTTAACCCGGATGTCGTTTATATAACAAATACAGTTATACTTACATGTAATTTATATAACATACACTTTACAAATTACAAGCTTCCAGTTTACATAATAGTATTTACAACATTTAATATTTACATCTTACTTGACAGTAGGTAGCTGGGTTCCTACGTTACATTTCTAAAGAAAATTATAGATAAATTTCAGAAAATAGAAAAGAATTATGTACCTCGCAACTCAAAGTAGAGGTTCATGTTAAATCGTCAAACGCGTGTGTTATCCTAACATTCTTGATCACTATTCTTTGCTCTATATAAGTTATCAACCTCCACTTGTTCATTAGGATAGCACACTGCATCGAGAATATCGAAACTCAATCCCCTGGAATATCGAGAGTGACGCTTCCTACCCGACTTCCGTCATGCTGAAAGGGTTAATCGTGGCCCTGTTCCTGGACGGAAATCGAAGAACCGTAACACGGTCTGGTCGATCTTGTAATCTGGGTGGCGGTATAAATACGCGTATTGCCGTGAAATTAACGTGGTTGACTCGCGTGAAACCAATTCGTGCGACGTTCACCTGCTGGGATGAAAACGTTTGCGCCTTGATTCAATGTCGTGGAGTACCTGCGCCGGGAGGAGTTATTACCGTTTCTTGCGACCTTGCGATGAATTCGGCTCCGGGGGACGCAAGTATGAACGTGTCACACGTTCCACGACCTGATTTCCGTTACGTCGGCGGAGGAGGCTTTGGTTTAGTTACTTGCATCGTGGTGGAGTCCGTAAGCAGTTATAGAAGGCGTTGGCAAAAATTCCTGTCAGATGTAAGAAGCATATGAGTCATTAATTTATAGTAGGCACTCGTATTATCAAACACTTATTTAAATAAATAAAATTACTTGAAATTACTATAATTTATTAAGTAATAATATTCCTTAGCTAAATGCTACACTCATCTGTAGTAGATAAGTGTTTAAGATGACTGTTCGTTTCAGTACGTCCACTCAGAGATTGTTGAAGACGATAAAAGATTCCAGTTTTCTCTTCTGTTTTCCGATAGCTTTCGAATATTTGAAAAGATCTTTCATTTTACATAGTGAAATATTTGCACCATGTACATATTAAGAGTACGATTCCATTTGACGTATTGTCGTGTTTTAATGCAAACACGTTGTAATAAGATGTATAATATGTAGGTACTTGTATCAGAAAAATATTTATTCCATCACTCGAATAAACATGTCATCAGTTATACTTCTCTTATTATAAAAGCTAATTCTGGCACGTACCAGTAATTTAGTCAAGTAGCGAGTAATTTAGTAATTTTCCGTGTGTGAACACTAACATTTAATCGAGTAGTTTAGTAAATCGATAGTATATCACTAAATTACACACTAAATTACTGGATGTATCTGAATCAGCCTTTAAAGGTAGTAAAATATTATTGCAAAATCTATTCGATGCAAAAATCTGTAGCTCACTATCGTGGTCAAAATAAGTTGGATACGAAACATATTATCGTTCATGTCGCTATGAAAAGTGTGTACTAATTTGAGAGTGATGAAATAAATATTTCCAGTATGAACCGTAATTTTGTATGAATTATTTAAAACGCAAACAAGAACTGTTTGAGGTAAATGGATGCCTCGTGCAGAATTTTTTCGTAACGGCAGGTGTTTGAAACTTGAAAGTTATTATAATTTCATGTTTTATCAAATCAAGTGAAAGGCTCAGAAAAACACACCCCCGTTTCTCAGAAAGCTGCACATAATTCTTTGCTTTTTCTGTGTCCTGTCGCTTTAGAACGGAAGTACTTTGTAAAATTAAAAGAACCGAATCCACATTTTTCCCTGCCTTGCTAAATCTCCATAAAACGATTCTTTATGCTTGCGTTACGACTCGGTGTCTAACTTCAGCCTCCAGTACATTTTTGCAATGCCTGAGAACTTATGAAGAGTGACGTTTTGTAGAACCATTTTCGTTGTCTGATATATGTGAGTGCGGGACTCCTCATGGAAACTTTCATAAATTTCTATTGATAATGTGAGAAAGAAAATTGTCAGAAGCATTTACTTGTTTAAAGAAGAATCTTCTGAGGAGAGAAGTGCAGTAAGGAAACGAAATATCGAGCGCAGAAATCTGCTCGTTTGGCACGTTCCGAGGTGCACTGCTGCTCTTAAAACGAAGATCCGACGATCCACGATTTGATATTCGTCACTATTTAGAAATTCGTGGCAACTCGGCGTTGTACAGCTATCAGATGGTACCGAGTTATAGGTTGCCAATATATAGAATTGTAATTTAAGTTCAACTGTTGACTCATCGATTTATATCAATTTTTGAAAGGCTAAAATTTTAATTAATAAAGACTCGAGGAGACATTTTTATTAAATATTTGGAAAACTATTAATGTTAAATCGATATAAACCTATATTTGCAGCGGATATTATATTACAACAAATTAACTGGCAGAATTTCTTTGCAGAGGATAGAAGATTTCGTAAACGTGAGTTCACGTACGAACAGTTTACTTATTTAATCTTCGTAGAATACTAGATTAGAATACTAGGTTTTTATGTTTTAAAGATTTCTCATGGTTTATATTCATTTGGTTTGTTTTATTTAGTTAATGTGTTTCATAGAGAAACTAATAGACGTTTAATATTGGTTAGTAAAGATTGGTAAATAGACGTTTAATATTGGTTAATAAGGGTTTATTGATTTGTATAGCTTTTATATCAATATTGTGATTTTTTGTATTCTTCTAATATAGCTTCACCTGTTTCTTAAAATGTTCCAAACATCGAACAAATTTTGCTTACCCAATTCAAATAATTCGAAAAACATAATCATAACGAATCGAATACTTGAAGCAAAGACTACTTCAACCCTCCCCTCTGCGCCACCAAATCTTCAAACAAAACGAAGCTCAAACATAGCTGTCCGCCAGGAAAGCGATTTACTATAAACTCAAAAATGACCGCACGAAATTGAAGGAAAAATCCGCTTGCTGGGCGGAAATGGAATCAACTGTGGCGGGCCCCCTATCGCGGTTTTAATTAATTTCCAGCCATTTACCGCTTCTGCCGTATTATTTCCTCTGGCTTTCATCTGCCGAAATTCAAACCTTTCGGTTAGCAACATCTGGGGTTAACGGGGTCCGATCTGGACGAAGAATAACAATTTATTTAGCGTGTTGCCCGCCGCGGTAAAGCATGGCGCACTAGTAGCCGCGACAGAGGGATATAAATTTTATTCGAAAATCCGTATTACGTAGCCGGAGCGCGGCGGCGTCTCTCGCCGCGCGTGCACTGTCGCGAATCAATGGCTCAGAACGGGCACGATTTTCCTTCTGACCGTCCGATAAATTCAATTGAGAAATACAGGGCGACGTCGTAACCATTTACGACGCTTCCTAGGGAAAAATCCCTGCTACGCAGACCCCTCGTCGCGTGTGTAAGGACGCCCGTGAACAGAGACTTCTCCGCGGTCAGGGGTCGTGCCTTGAAAGGTCGCAAAATGAATCTGATTCATCGCCGTACTCTCGTAGCTTCTGCTTCATTAGGCACTGCTCCACGATAATCCCGTGAAAGCCAGCATGGCGAAAACGCGGCGAGTTTTCGGTCGACCCGCCGTAAGTACAGATGAATTCTTTAGAAATATCGCTGAGGGGTCCGGGCCGAGCGAGGGGTGGGTCGCAGCAACTTGGACAGCCAGTTGCGCGGACGGCAGAGGCATTTGCTTAATTCGCGCCGCGAGATATTATCGAAAAGGCAAATATTAATATTGCGAATGGGGTTGTGTATGCAGAGGGGGAAGTGGTGACGTAGTATCGAAAGTTATTGAAGTGGCGGGCTTCTACGACGCGTGCAAACGTGTTTTACGGAGTCCGAATTGGGAAATTGATACACGATGATATTAATTCATGGGTTTTGCTGTTTGGACGAATATTGAGTCGGCTGTGTTAAGGTTATATTAATTTACACAGAAGGCAAGTGGGCTTCTAGTTTAATAGGACGTATCGAATATTTTGTGTTAGCAAGAAGAATATTTCCTTATATTCTCGTGGTGATAGGTGACAAGGACCAACCCTACTTGAATACGAATACATACCAACAAAGTCCAAATTGTGCCTGTGCTCATATTTGAAGTCAGACATTGCACGTAGAAAATGTTCCATTCAAAATTCAAGCTTGTTGAGGTGCTACTTTGAAGCACAAGTGCCCAGTCCTTTGTTTCTGTGAATTTACTGTTTATGAGATTTATGAATTTTTCTCTACGATGAGCCTGGAAGATTGTTACAAGAGGTAGAGGCGTGTTAGTGTAGATGGAGAGCTTTATGTTAGTTTTTCGGTTTTGCACTCCCCACATAAACTTATCGCAAGAGATATGTATCACAGATATTTTATTTTATTTTTAAAGTTGCATCGACCCATTTGACTCATCTGTTTTTTAGGCTTGTCAATAAATAAATATAGTTTAGTTAGTTATATGCGAGTTAATATTGGTATTTAAATAAACCATTATTATTATTATTGTCCTTATTATTACGAAATGACTATATTTAATTATTCAGTTTATTTTTACGTTTTTCTGTTGTTCATAAAGTAATTCACAGTTTTTTAAAATCCTGAAATTCTCCGGATTAGTTATATGGAATCTCGGGATTTTTGGAATCCAAAAACAGCCGAGATTATATTCCCTAGTCTCACTATAATCTACATGATCGCTAAAATTAGCCTCGTTCGAAGTTTGCGAGTGACAGTAAGAGGGAGCAGAACGAAACGCAGAACACCGCACCTTTGGAGTCCGTGTCCCGTGTAATTCGTTGCAATCGAAAGAACCCTCGTGACATAATTTCCTATCGAAGCATGCGGGATCTCATTTTCACTTTCTGGAACGTCACGCCGCTTCAAAGGCCCGTTTTCAAGTGTCTGCCGTTGGAAAACGACGACCGCCAACACAGGCACACTCTCGAGTACACTTTCGTCCCGTGACTCTTTGAGCGCGACGAAAAACCCCGCACGAAAGTACGATTACTCGTCGCTAGGCGTATTCCGCGTCTCGAAAGAGGTCAAAGCAGGTTCCCCGGGTTCTTGTATGGATCACCGTGCAATCGACGAACTTTCACTATCCGTCAAGTTTATACTGCTCGATAACGACACCGTTTTCCTCTTTCCAGCTTTGTCCTTCTTTTTCATGCATCGGTAGTCGGACTACGTATCGTCAAACGCAAAGTTTACACAGTCCGAACTTTTGTAGGCGAACTAGAATGTTATTATGTCGTGACATACACGATTCTTCGCGGAATATTGTTACCAACTTGTGTTCTGTGATGGAATTTTATTTATCAATTTTATCAAGAAACGTGGTACGTATTTAGCAAGCCATCTACGCTTTGAGTTAACAAAGTTCCAAAAATGATTGTACCTTATAAATCCCTTTCGATTAAAATAAAAGAATATCGAAATCCATACGAGTGACAATATTTTAGGGGCTCAGTGGAAAACAAGCACATGCCGCATATGCATACATTTCGTTTTGTAAGGATCCAAACTGCGATATTTTCAATAATATATGAAAACAAGAAGTACGAAAATTCTTAGGTAAAAGAATCATAAAAGAAAATCACGAAACGGTGGCACGTGCCTGTTGCCCACTGGGCCTCTCAATATTAGAGATAAAAATTCCTACCGCCTTTATTTTTTAAACAATTTCGAAACGATAATCGTTTTCAATCCATCACAGTTCCCCAAACTCGGTGAAAAGTCCGTGGAAAAGTGTCGGACGACCAGCGGTGGTAAGCTTTCTGCCTCCAAGGACGTCGCAGTCGGACGAGCCTGCATACTTTCGAGATCACAAATGGGATCTCAGGGTCTGTACAAGTGCTGCATCCCTTTCGACGGGGCAGCGAGGAGGCGGTCAATTTTATCGGGTCGAAAACATCTGCATGTGTTGAGGGAGCCCTTTGAATCGGGACGCGAGCGTGCAGAAAGCCGTCTCGCCGCGGACAGGGTCCATGGTAATCGAACGCGAGAGAGCCAGGATCAAGAAAGTCATCTTAGAACAGGAACTCCGCTCGTCTCGTGGACCGGCAGAGAGGATTCAGCGCGCAGAGGGGAGCAACCGGGCGGGACAAAGGATCCGCGTTGGACAAAGTAGATGGTCTCTCGCGATAGGTTGCAACAGCAGGAAAAGGTGGGACGCAGGTAAAGCCGGGCCAGTATTTCCCGAGAGAGTGTAGGAAGCTGAGTAGTTGGATTAGGAGGGCAGACGCCGTGGATATAAGCGCGCAAGCTTTGCACCGTGCCTAACGGTTACCTCCGCCGTTACGTGTGCATCAACATTAACGTCAACGTCGACCCTGGCCAGGAACCGGGCGGCTGTCCCAGAACGACCCGACGACTTTACGCGCGAGCCTGAATTCTTTATGCGGAAATAATGGCGGATTTCTGGCGGCTTTCACGGCCGTACGAGCATGCAGATCCGCCCGGCCGCTCTGCCGCAATATCGTTATTTCCGCGGCCCAGATGAATCAAATATAAATCTTTGACAGTCCGCGCACGTACGCGTTACTCGGCGACGAGCTAAACGAATTCTGTTAGGACCCGCGGCTGGCTGGGTTTATCACACGGTCGCCAATCAGTCTTGGCCCGAGGAGCTTCCACTTTGCAGTCGATATATGTGTAATGTACGTACGGGAGAGAGAGAGAGAGAAAGTTGTCGGGGAGAGAGGCGTCGTGTTTGATGGAAATAGAAATTGGGGCTCTGCGTTTAACTTTTCAGGATTTATGCGTTAGCCTGATTTCGGTGGAGCAGAGAGTTTATCATTGCTTGCCATTCGCTATGACAGGTAGGTACAATTTAGATTATTACACTCCTGATATTCTACTCTGACACATAACACTTCTATACGTCTTCTGTACATCTCTTTATTCAGACTCACATTCGCGCGTTCGGTCCGTTAGTTTTTAATACTAACATCTAGGCAATTACAATTTAAAATGCGCTGTCAGCTTTTACGTAGTCATTCAATTCTAGGTAATTAAGCTTCTGTTAGTTGCTGTTTTACAGCGATCAGGATGCAAGGAGCTGGTAGTCACTTGAAATTAATCAATTAGGGAGCAGTCGAGCTCGATCTACTCAGAATTTTATTTAGATATACAAACGGACTATTCAGAGAGATTTGTACACTTCTTTAAACCTCTTTAATGAGACATCTTTGTACAATAATTAAGTTCAGCGAGAAATCAAGGACTCAGAAAAATTACTTGATATTTCCTGGCCCCTTCAATACGACTCTTCCTTATTTCATACAATTGAAGCAGTATACGTTTCCGTCAGTGTTCTAGAAAGATTTATCTGGGTCACTTAATTCAGTAATGAATTAAAAGAGTGATCGAGGCATAGAATGCACTTGATTTGTGTTATACTAGCTGTGTTCGCGTAATTCGACAATCGTTCCTGATTTACATAATAAGAGAAACGTTACTAAAGTTATAATTACAAATTTCAACATCCTTCATAGGATTTTTGATAAACAAAAAATTTTCATGGATGCAGAGTATAACTTGGTTTCACTTATGATTCGTCACAAGTCAAATTCATCAACTTGGAGCAATATTATTTTCGTACAGACATGAATCCACCGAATTCTGTTAATCGTGGAAAAAATACAGACAGTTCCAACGGAAAGTTGCGTAATAATGTTAAATTATAAGAATTAAAGAATTAAGAGAGAAATAAATGAAGAATTTTAACCCCTTTAACTTCCTTTAAATCTTAAAGCAGTTTTAGTTTATTACAGATCTAAAAACAAAGCCTAGGAGCCAGTTTGCCATTTTTTTCGAGATGTAAAAATTCACGATTGATCGCGTTAGTACCCAGGGGGTGTGGCGATGGCTTTTCCCTACAGCTTTACGGCATGCATGAATGTATCGATATTACTGACTCGTACAATTCGAATGCTGGTTTTCCATTAACACCGTTTTCTACTATCCGTACAGCCAGGAACTCGCTTTCAGCTGTATAAAACGATGGTATTTGTATTTTTACGATGGGTAATCCGTTTCGATCGTAGTAACTACGTATTGCGTTCTTTCGTCGTGTTTCAATAACAGAAGTCAAAAAGCAAGAGATATCAATGAGAGAGTGGTTCAATGTATCCTTATTGAAAATGCGAATAAAATTTTAGGACCTTGAAATTGAAAAGGGAAAAAGGCCATTTTATACGATATATGTGGGGTCAAAAAGTGTTCCTTTTCACTTCATTAAAACGATCTATTTCGAATTATTTATAGACGATTAATGTACCTACACTATGAAAGTAATAACTATTAAGTCTAAAGTTCACTGTACAGATATGCCTAACAACGATCTGTGATTGAAATTTTACATAAATATAATACGTTTGTGAAATGAAGTATTTTTCTCAAAGAACGAATGTTTTCCAATTATATTTGTAAGTATATCATTTTAACACCTTGCAAAGTATAGTTGACATCCGTAGAGGTATGCGAAGCATTACACTGTTCGCGTGTAATTGCATTCCGTTGAAATTCCTGTTTGCACTCATTTGACACAATTCTGCAGTAAATGAATTAGTGATGCCTGCGTGTAAAGGTCTACGAATTACAGATTTAAAAATGGTAAACGCTTGTTTATCGCAAAATACACTTGGAAAGAAGAAATTTAATTACAATGATGAAAGAATAAACTTTACTCCAGTGCTTTTTCATTGCGTTAATAGAAGTGTTAGAACATTTCCCGACAATAATAATTCCACGATAGATACATCTGATGCGTGTATAAGTATTTAAACTTGTTATAAATTTTACAATTGGATACGAACTGCATAAATGAGAAAATTTTGTGTACACGTCCATTGTTTAAATTTAAAATGGTCATTTATTTCAGACACTTTGAAAATCTCGTAGAGTTATTGTGAAGAGGTGGGCTATCTGTGCTTAAGCTTTGTAAAATCTCTTGATTCAATTTGAAAATTTTACGGGGACATACCTTCCCATTTCGAAAAAGTAAATTTTGTATACAAAAATGAATCTGTGGGAGAAACTTGAAGGTTTTACTCATAATTAAAGAATAAGTGTCATCGTTCAGTTTCAATCATTTTTCTATGACATTTCGATTTGTTGTAATCGACTTCATAAAAAAAATTGATCAAGTTCAGTAAACCTCAAAATATTTAGGATTATAATTAAAAAATTTGTCCAAATATTAAACCTTTTATTTACGCAAATTACTTGATTTTGAGCCAACGAAAGACACGAAACGAAATGAGAAAGAAACCTTTTAAAACATCTATTCATCAGATACGATCCCTGAAATTTCAATAATAGGTATTATTCAAAGTATTACCTTTCAACAATGATTTCTAAACTCTTACTTTAAAAACAATTGCTAAACAGCTACAATTGCCGAGCAGATTCCTAGGAAGAGAGAAATAAAACTTCGAATATCCTGATTCCCACGCCAATGCTCTGCAAAAATTACAGCTTCAGCCAATCCCGCTGTCCGTAGCAGTAACTCATAAAACGCGGGAAAGCGTCGGAAAGTTTTTCTGCTGGTTATTCATCGATAGCTGCCCGCGTCCATCGTCGACCGGAGGAAATTCAAACGTTGGTTAAAACGAACCGCTGCAATCGTATTTCGGTCCACTGACATTCGACGTATCGGAGACATACCCGCGCAGACCGCGAATTTTTGGTTACACTGGGTGGCGAGGGAGAACGGCAGCGAGGGCGGGTCGTGGCGTGAATCCAAACGACAGAACGGTAACAACGTGAAAAAGCAGCGGTGGACCGCATTTGGTCGTCAACCGTGGAGAAAACGAAGTGACGCCTACTCCGCCCTGGAATCGCTGAATTACTGTCGTTCGTAATGCATGCGCGTAGCTATCCCAGCTAGTAGAGCTATAACAACCTCGTGAAATCCTTCGGGCGTCAAAGTAAACATATTTCGGGCATCAGGGGCGAGCCACTTCCAGAGAAATATGAGGAGGTAAGGACTCGGGACTTGACTGTAAGTGGCGTTTAGAGTATACATATACCTCAGCTCGCATTCAGACCCAGTGCAGAATGCACACAACCCCCCCCCAAAAAAATGGAATTCTGAATGTGGCTCTGGGCCCTTCTACTTCAATCACTACCGCCACTTACCTCCCGCGTCTACGTCTTCGGTATATGCTCTGCCGGTTGGTGTACATCCACAAAAAAATCGCGTAGCCATTTTCATCGAGGATATTTTCCTTCGTAATAGATCCCGTTCACGGGGGAAAGGAGAAGGGACGAGATATCCTTCGTCGTGTCATATGTATGCCTCGGTTGTTCCGTGCATTATTGACTTTCCATCCGTGTGGATAGGTATGAAGTAAGTTCATATCCGTTCAGCTCATCGCAGAGATTGAAACCGAGCATCAAATATTATGACAGGCAAATGCATGGAAATTTCGTTGGAAGTGTTTTCACGGTTCATATTTACGTTCCATGAAGGGTCTCTGCTACTTCTTCGGGGGAGATAGCCAGGTCCAAATGACCTGAAGAGGATGGACAGTTGAAGTTGTATAGAAGGAAGGACGGGAAAGGAGATAATTAGCGAACTGTTTCGTCTTGGGCCTTCTACTGGACAGCATGATTTTGCTTGGACCTTGCCTTGTTACAAAGTACATAGAGCGAAATAAGTATGTGTATATTGAAATCGGTGGTTGAGTAGGAACTCGTGAGAGAGCAGGATCGGTTGAATAAATTGCTCTCTTGTGGCAAGTGCGGGAGGTATCGCTACGAATTTAATATAAATTGGTATTTAAGTTTCAACGACTTTCGTCTCGAAAGTTACTTTAAACCATTGCTGCATTCCCGGAGGGTAATTACCAAGCAACGGGCCTAGCTGAATTTGAGATTTGTTGATCTAATGATTTAGTGAAGAATCGGCAAGCTAAACGGCCAGGAGCGGTAGTTGTTGCATGAGCTTCGTTATTCGTACGGGACCGGTAGCGTGCGATTCTCGATGCATGGTCACGATTTTGACCAGGATGGACCCCGCGCAGGGAAGTTGAAGCGCTACTGTAATTCGCCTCTAGGGCACTGATCAGTCACGCGTCGACGTTATAACCGTTCCCGGGAAACTTGTTTGCTTTTCTTATCAGAGTGGTGGCTTGCTATTTCCGAAGCAATTTTCAGGTGTAATTAAGAGGTTTCTGATGGAAGTAAAAAACCGTCTCAACGAGCAGATACTTGTCAGAAATTTTTGATAGCAAATTAATTTCTTGGACACAGAGGAATTTTTTAATGATAAGTTCTAAGAGCTAATGAACAATATGTATTGAGGAACATGGAATCGAATAACGGAATGTCAAGGTTTCGTCCACCACCACGCAGAAACTGTTACATCTCAGTGTGAAAACTATGCGTTAAAGAAAATATGATGCAACACTACGATTAGTTTGAGGATTTCGAGATCAGTGTACCTATTTTCAGAGACATTGCCTTGCACACATGGTCAGTCAGTTGGAAAGACTCATAACTTTCTCATAACTCAAGCATCTGCTGCTGAAAATGGTAGTTGGGTTTTCAAATAACGTGATACACACGTTTACCGTAGAACATAATGGGTATAATTAAAGAAAAATGTTAATAAATTCAATGCACGCACTTTCGGTAATCTATCTCTCACTCCCTACATATCTCGCGACTAACTACGACCCCTCTCCACACGAGTGAGTCTCCAATACGCTCTCTCCCAGTGATACTAACTGAAACCTAGTACTAAACATAAATATCACTAATAGGAACAACTCTATATTATGACTTACACTATAATAAAAATAACCCCACAACATCGTGTAAGCTAATACCACAAGCAATTTACCAAATACATTCACCGGTATTTATCATTTGAGTTCCTTGCAATTTGATCCTGGGAAAGGATCCAAGAAGATCCAAAGTGTAATGAATTCATAGTCGGTACTCCTCAAATTGAACCTTCAACTAGAAACGAAATTCCTGTAAGAAGAATTATGTACTCCTACACGAGTTCCAGCTCACCTAAAGCTCATACTCTCTTAAAATTCTGAATTCGTTATGCTGTTGTGTAAAAATACGCAAGCGTTATATGTATTCAATCGCATTAAAAAGGCACATCAATATTCTCAATCATTTACAAACAAAATCACCCTGAAAGGAAAAGAGTTAGAGTGTAAGTTCGTCGTTCCCCCACCCCCTTATTCTCCCTTTGTTATTTTTTACATTTCTCTTTATTCTAAAGAGTTTCCAGTTGATAATAATAATAAAAGTTACGTTTATCGCATTGGTCGTTGAACACCATCCAAATTATGTCCCCCACGTTTATTTTGCCGGGAAATGGAAGGATGCTGCTCCGATATTCCATATCTTACGCCTTGTCCTATTTTATTTCCACTTATGAAAGGACGGGGCGAACAGTGTAAATGGAATCGCGCGTCGTTTATGAGAAAATCGCGGGGATATCGAGGACACCGTTTATCAGGTGGCGGTCCCGCGCCATATGGCTTTCTCAATGAAGAAAAGTAGGGTCGCGGCTCTCCGTAAAATACGACAATACCCCGAGAAGCATTAATGTGATCTGTGTAAGCCACGTGAGACGGGCTGCGGATGCGCCCAGCGGCATGTACCATCGGGACATAAATAATGCAGAACACTCCTGAAGCCGCTAGTTCACGTAGAACCAATACGTTCCTCCCACGGAACTGTAAACTAGACAGGCTGGAATCTACTCGATGGAACGCAACGCTGAAGCCGTCCCAGCGAGCCCAACACTCCGCCCCCTCCTGGTCGAATATAAATCTTGGCCTTCGGTCAGTCTGTGGAGATTATTGCCCAATCAGAATGATAAAAGTTGGCAGAGTTTTATACGACTCGTGAAAAGTGGGAAATTAGCGAAATGACAAGATTACGTTAAGGGGTGCTGATTCATCTTTTAATTTCACCAGTGCGAAGGCAACCTTTACACCTTTCTTTCGATTGGGGAATAAGGTTGTTATCCTTCTACTTTATGGACTTTAAGAGAAGAATTTTTTTAATTGTGGAATTCTGTTTAAGTGGTACCTATTTGTAAGTAGTAGATAGGTACATTTATCACAAAATTCTTTTGGAGTTGTTGATCTTCATGCATGTGGATTTTGTCAGGTTCGTGTATTTGTTATAATCATTATATGTCATATCTTTGGTGCGCAATATTATTATTGCATTTGTCATGGCTATTTTTATTTATAGTGATAACGAGCGTAGTCGTCGATATTTTCTAGAGGAATGCATCTGTACTGCAATGTTTAAGATATCAGAATTGTGATATTACATCTTTGATTACCATTAATCAATAACCACCGCAGATTAATCATTACTTCTTTTTGTAACAGTGGTAACAGTAAATAAGTTATTTAATACTGAATTTTACATCATTCGTGTACAACACGTAATTAATCAAATTCCTCGAGAAGCTGAGTAGATGATATTTTACACGTAAAGTACAGACAGGACCCTCCAAAGTTTTATTAACAGAATATCCAGAAGGCAAGTTTTGCGGTAATTACGTTTCGTAGTTCGTAAAGTGATTAAGGCATTACTCATTTAAAAACAAGAAGCGAATGATGTATTATCAAGAGAGAAAGACTAATTTATCATGGTTAAACGTCTGCTAGTATTTCAGGAAACATTTCTTCATAAACGTCCGAAGTTATCAGTTTTGTAATCAAGAGTTCATAATCCCACGTAGCTTTGCCTTGCTCCTGTTGCCACAATTGTTGTTATGCTGCAAAACTTTTTCATTCTTAACTCAATCTACAAAATACTTGGAAAAGATCTTTGCGTGTTTTATGAAAACTTTTCCATTTTTAATTTGATCTAGAAAAGACTCTTTACGGGTTTTATGTTGTATGTTATTATTGACTTTTAATAAAGTAAAGTTGTGTAGTGGTTTAAAATAGTTTTAAAATGTTTAAAGTGTTACAAAATAGTTTGCTTCTTCCACAATATTATTCATTTCAAAATACCGATAAATGTGATAATTTTGTTTTGATACCTGGGATAGCATTTTATTATTTAATATTAACTTTTAGGAAGTCAAGAAGCGTGATATTACGTACAATGACGTACAAGATTGCTACAATATTGTAGGCAAAATGCAGGTCTCGGAAAACAGTTTTACGGACGTTGAATGCAAGCTGTAGAACCTAAAACGTCTCCTTAACTTTGTGATATGTGTGCTCCTTATCGGAAAAATGTATGGATTATGAGCCGCTTGAGAGTCACGTAATGTTCCGGTATCTAAATCTGTGAGATCATGGGACTTTGGCCAAATTTATGGCAACGTACAAAAAGAATTTCAATTTTTTCACTCGTTGAGTCGCTGCTTTTATATTTTCAACAACGATTCAGCGTACATTATCGTGTTCTAGATACACGAATGGAAAACATTGCATCACACAACTGAACAAAACATTTATATTCATAATATTTATTTCACTTCTAACTATTTATATATTTACGAATATAATTTATTTTGAATCCTTTTAATTTATAGGTAAATGTTTCTCATACCGGAAATAAATGATTAAATCTGATGAAAACACACAAGGATAAGTCAAGAACAAAAAGCAAACCAAGGTACTTAAATAAATATTTAATTTTTGTACCTACTTGCAAAAAACTGGTATAAATATTGCTCGAAAGCTATTTTCGTTTCCGATTTCTGTTCTCGCAAATAAAAGTAGGAAAATATTTTTTTAACTCTTCTATTAATTTAATAAATTCCGTTCATGTTTGGTTATTTTAGATTACAAGAGTTGCAATACTAACTAGTAACAAGGATGTACTCAACTTCTCTTGTAGTATGTTTTGTCTTATTCTTAATATTCGTTTTCAATTTCGTTTTGGAAGGAGAAAACAGAGAATGAAATCCTTAATCCTGACCTTATTCATCCATTTATTAATCACGAGCTTGTGAGATGCCTTATCAGGGTCACCAAACATTTCTCACAGAATCCCACTAAGGAACAGTGCTGATCATTGTATTGTTCGCTCCGTGCGATACTAGAAACCTCTATGCAATCTAATTACACTGTCTTCACTTAATGAGGTAGTGCCCCGCTCACTTGGTAATCGTAGTGTTAGTTGGTGGCCACAGCGTAACAAACTCCTGTTGGTTTTCGCTCGGTCAAGATTCGAAATCAGCTTCTCGGTTTACTTGGGTGGATTTAACTAATTATATCAGTTGGGCGAAGTTGTGCTTCCACCTTTCTAAACACGGAAACGGGAATACAAAGGGAAAATTTTGCTGATTCATAAAGCATTGTTTGACGATCGATGGGAATTTTTCTCGTGTTCAAAATTATTAGATACAAATGCAACGTACATTCTCGAATGTTTAAATAATTAAATACTGTATAAATTTTGCAAGATTCTTTTGTGAATACTTTCGGTTTTCAAATATGTACTTTAGTGTTCGAAGAATGAAGGAGTAATGCCCTACATTAGTCAGCCTTGTGCGATTAAATACTTATGATAGTTTGTTTCACTGACTCTGTTTCACAGGGTTCGTCGAGAATACATAGGTATACCAATTAATGATATCAACATATTTATCTAGCTTCGTAACATAAGAAAACCTTTTGCTAATGTAGAAAAGAAAACTTCTAACCATAGTAGTGCGTCTGACCATAGACACTCTCGCTCCCCTTTCTCTTTAGATACAGGAAGACTTGAAAATTGCGTCATAATATTAGCTGGCGTATTCTACAGCTAAAAAATAACAAGAAAGGTGTAATAATTTTTGGCTCTGGTTAATCTTTATGCGCCTATTGTTTCTCTCAGGTCGCCTTCTCGTTTTACTTAACGAGACACAACAGTTCGCATGGTATGAATAACTCCACTAACAGAATATGTAAATTAGCGAATCTTTATAGCGAACATGTCGACTTTTTTAATGCCACATTGGCCACCTTTAAATATCGTTTGAGGGCTTCGGCTCGCAGTAACGTCTCCGTATACGTCCGTCAACTCTAATTCTAATTTTAATTACATTAGTTCAATAATTCTTGTATTACTGTTTGTTTATTTAAGTACTGGCTTCTCTTCTCTTTTCTTTTCTTTCACATTGATTCTTTGTTAACTTTATGAATTGTTCATTGTACACTAAAGGGTCTTTGCCCGTGGAATAAATAATAGAATACTAATAATAATAAACCTCTCCCTTATATCCATTTATTCTTTAAATTGAGCCTCTATTTCAGCACCATAAATACAACGTACAAAAACACAATTTTCCCATAAATATCTACAAGCTCGTTCAGAACACCTGCAACTATCGATGCAAATTTAAAGTATAATAACTCAGAAAGTACACATATGAGTTACACGCGACACAATACCGCAGCACTCAGCTCCCCCCGCATTACGATCCACATTTTAAGAAACTCCGGCATAATAGTAAAAGCGAATAAAAGTAACTTTCGCAACACCGCTAAAAACACAGCCATAGAAGTGAAATCGCCCGCCGTCGTATGACTTCTCCCAAACCCCTACAACCCCCAGCCGACAGATTTCCCCGAAGTTGCGTAAAAAGGATGTCTCGCCGCGAACCTTAAGCGACGCGACTTACAAAAGGACTACCTCTTCTGTGCACACCACCAGCTGCATTCCGCCAAGCGACACTCCACGTCATCCGAATGTTTCGAGCGTGGCGGATGCGATGCTCGGTACCGAAAGGCACCCCCCGTATAACTACCAACGTTCGTTATCGACGCTGCGTACGCGTAACTTCGAGCCGATAGACAATGGACGCCCAGGGGTGTGGGTAGCTACGATCCTGTAGTCAGATCAAACGACGAACTTTTGAGTTCAAGATCGCGGAACTCGAGCCAGCTAAAGGGCGGCGGGGCCGGCGAACACCGGCGAAGTTCAAGGTGGAGCACCCGAGCAGACACTGCGCGCGGGTGTCGTACAACACAATTCGCCGTGTCGTTGGCCACGCGCTGCTGTCACAGCGGTGGCAGTAATTCGCGAAGCACCCAGCACATTAGACAGACATTTCGACGCATCTCCGTCTCCAGTGCGACAGAGCCTCCCTATCGATCTATCTACGGAGCAGTCACCTCCCCCCTGGGCATTCGATTCGCCGGTTTAAGTCGATAAGTGCAATTCGATTTACTGCATTGCTACCGACGTAATGCATACTTTATACTCGGTTTCTCGTCCTTTCAATTTCCTTCCACTCCAGCCAGAAGACCACGGCGACAACGAACCCTTCGTCCCGGTGTAATGGGATCACCGCCTTTTCTCCTCGACTTCGTCTTCGTCCGAGAAATCAATTACCGGCGCCGGAACCAATTCCGGGGCATTCTGGTAGTCACGTTTTTACCTGATGGCACTCCTCCAGACGTTGGTTTGATGTGATAATACGGAACGTTTATTTTCCTGCCACCCTTTTCGGGGGCGAGCTGACGGAGGGACGTTTGGCGTTCGCGTTACTGTAACGGAGGCAACGTTAGAAATGTGATGTGCTTTTAAAATTGGAGGGGGTGTTAATGAACCGTTGCGTTGGCGGAGATAATTTTATTGGCCTCATATGTGTGCTGACATATTTTATAACCATATCGATTTCTTGTGGAACTATTTATTTACATTGGGAAATTCGATATCGAGTAATTCGCGATGCATTTCTACTACTACTCGAAGCTAATTTGGTTGGTTATTAGCTGTGCTTATCTTTCATAATGCTTTTCGTTTTTGTTTTGTAATTATAACACGTCTATTCTTTATATTAATTATATTTATACGTCATTGTGCCAGAGGGTTTCGTCGCGTTTAATAGTAATAATTATGGTTTCACGGTTAGAAACAGCACGCCGTATAATCCTGGAGATAATTTTCTGGGTGGAAGCGTCACTTAGGGGGTTATATCTAGTCAGGCGGCCGAAAAGAGAATTTTTTTGAAAAACTGGAAGCATATATTTTTACAGAACTTTTTACAGTTAAATAAGCAACGTTTAAAGAAAAGTTGGTAATTTTTTCGTAGGAAAATATATACGTTTATAATAAAGTAACAACCAACATCCAAGAAGCCTTTTAAATAATTTGGTTTTGCGGTGGGCACTGCCATTCGGAAGCAGATTATCTAAAATAAAAAACAAAAATGATTTCGTTTGTATATAAATGTATCCTCTGATTAAAGCCGGGAATCCACCCGAAAGCTAAGCTATGCTATGCGATGATATGCTATGCCATGCCACGTTTTAAAAAAAATTAGCTTCAATCCATTCTTATGGAACCGTTTCCACCGAAAGCTACCTTAAAACATAGCATCGCATAGCATAACTTAGCTTAGCTTCCCGGTGGATTCCCGGCTTAACAGAGGGAATTTCCGAAATATTAATTTAAAACAAAATGACGGCCATTTAAAGTTGAAATCCAGATTTTTTCGCGTATTTTTGCAGGAAAAAATCTAGATGTCGATTGTTACTTAATTATAAAAGCAGATATTTTCCTACGAAAAAGTACCGAATTTTCTTTAAATGTTGGTCTTTTAAGTGTAAAAAGTTCTGTGAAAATATATGCTTCCACTTTTTTAAAAAAAATTCAGAAACATTCGCCTCTTTTCGGCCGCCTGACTAGGTATAACCTCTTAAGTATTCTTAAAGGGAATCTTATTCTTCTGAATGAAGAGAGAAAAAGTATAAGCAGAAGAGTTCGGTAGTAATGTATAGTGCATAATTCCTCTGGAAAGTTGGAGAATAAAATATTTTTATTCCTGATTCACTGCAAAAGGAATACTTCATCATGTACCTACTGCTTTTTCTATAACATTAAATGTGAAGAACTGATTTCACATAACAGAATTGTGAAAAATGCTTTTATATACTGAAATCTTATTGTACCGAAGGTTTCATATTATGATGATACAATTACATTAACTACTAATTTTCTTATAGAATCTTCGCTATCTTAGAGTTTCCTTTGAAGCACGTTTTTTTTCAATATTTATATAATTAATAAAAACCAAAAATTTATCTACCACTATCATTCCAAAATTGAAATCACAAACGTGACAGATGAGGAAAGATCGTGGTCGCTGATAATAATTATCTAATTTCTTATTAAACACTCCACACGTTCCTTCTTTTAACTAAAATTACAACGAAGAAGAAATTAGAGGACGTATGATTAATTCTGAATCTGATTATTAACCGAGACTCGTACGCTGAGCGCGTGTCTTGAGCACGACTTTTAGTTCCATCGTCTCCGACACATACCTCATACCATCAAAAGTTTAAGACTATGGCAGCATGCTCCGGAACTGTACTTTGTGCCACGTCCCGTTGAAATTTAAGCGATTTCTGAAATTTGAAGTGCGGCGAGGATAAAGTTCCATCACGATAAACGTTCGCAAACTATTCTAAATGTCGACCTGTCCGCTGCCACGAAACCCCTAATGTGGCTTTTTAAACCGCACACCGAATGGAAAGATAAACGTCTTCATTAAAGACTATTGTGCCGTCACAAAAGATATTACGATTCCAAGGAACATAAAGCACCCCCATAGAAGGAATTTTAACGATGTCAGTCATTATGGTAATAACTTGAAAATAGAGAACTCGAGTTTAACAATGCATCGAAACGTTTCACAAACGTGACCCTTCGTAATGAATATTATAACTTATTGATCAGTGTAATATACCTAGGTTAAGAAAAGTCAGATTGTCGACTTGATTTATACAGTAAACCGTGGCAATAATTATAACACTGTTTCTGTTAATTTTAAATCCTTATAGTGAAAGGACGCTTTAATTAGGATTGTAACATTAATAAGATGTTGTAAAATATGTCATTTATTTTCGGGGGAACTAGTGCTGCCAAAAATAGTACAATAATAAAATATTCAGGGACATTGCAGGGACTGACGAGAATGTTAAAAAGTTCCTGGAATACTTCGAATTTTATTACATGGTTTGATAATGCAATTTCAGTGTTTTGCACAGTAGGAAATATTAAAAAGGAGAAGATTGAGATCTCACCATTACTAAAAATCCAAAAGATTTAAATTGTCTTCGTCTGCTACCCCAAAAGTGTGTCCCTATATTTCTGAAAATTCCTGTACTCTTCCCACATATTTTCATTGAGAATAAGAACCATAAAGTTCACGTATCTGAAGTTTCTCAGGTCACAAGACCGAATTTTCGAACAACAAATCTCACGATACTAGACTACTTGCCATCTTAAACATTTCTTCCATTCATTAAGGATAACATTCTCTATGATACGTCACATCTATCTCGGGAATTGCAGTCAAAATTTCGTCATGTTTGCATTCTGCATTAACCTAATTAATGCAGCAACCATTAATCTTTTTCCCGTGAATTTCCCCTCTTTCGAGGGACCTGCTTCTTCTAAGTATCATTTAGCTTATTAAACTCCTGTTAAAGTTTTGCAAAATACAACCACCGACCGTCGCGCGTCTTGCAAACTACGGTTTCTTTCTTTGTACCTTTCATCAACTGCCACCGCGGGCGTTGATAGAGCGAAAGGAAATACGTGGCACCGAGGCGCAGAGAATTAAGGGTCTGAAAAAAACACCGTTTAATTAATTTTTAACGTGCAAGCGGGAACATGGAGAAATTTCAATTCGCTTGTGGAAATTTTCGTGATTTTAGAACGCTGCACGTATTGTACTGTTTCATTAAGAATTTTTCACGTTCACCACGTCTATAATGTACCACCCAGTAAATCCATTGTCTAAACTTACACTCCATCCGAAGCAGGTAATTAGTAATGAGAAATATGGAAGCATTTTAAGCCTCTTAGGTAATTAACTCTGATTATTTGGAGATAATGAGATCACGTTACATTCGTGAAATATTAGTTGAATTTGTGCCAATTATGGTACTACTGAATTTTATCTGCTTTAAGTAAGGTGATGGTAATTCATGAGCAGCCCTAAAAATAGAATCTTCTACTAGAGTTTCGTAACAAGTGGCGGACTGGGTCTAAAACTATTGGTTGTCAGGGGACACAGGGAGCCCACCCACAACTATAAGGCTATCATATAATATTTGTAAGTAATAAATGAAATTAATATTTATAAATGAAAAAGAACGATTCAAATTTTTTTAAAATAAATGTATATTTTTTAGTAATTACAGCTTACATGTATATTCTAAATGTAAATATAGATTGTTATAACTGAATTTTTAAATTACCTATTTTCTTTTTAATTTTATAAATGGTGGTAAATTAATTTTTAACTACTTAGTTTGCGTGTACTGAATATTTCACAGATTGACAAGTAGATCTAAAGCATATTTCATGTAGTCCATTATATTAAGAGCAATCGTTCGAATTCACATTAACATTTTTATCTTGCCATCGGGCAAGCTTATACCCTAGCCAGTCCACCACTGTTCGTAACCATATATTCAAGTTAATGGTTCACTCATAAATGTCACTCATAAAAGTTAATGAATTACATGAAGCACCTGTACTTTCGTTTTGCACTCTGAGTGCAATAAATGTTAGGAAAAATCAGTATTCCTTTTTGCTATAGCAAGTCATACTGATATGGAGATGTGATAATTTTTATACTTTACATTTTTTGTGACTTGCCACTGGCATTTTCAATATACTCACATATTTTCTATTTTTTACTATGTCGTTTAAATTAACAATGTCCCTGCAAAGTGAACATACCCGAGACACCAATCGAGTGCCCTGCAAGAGTGACAAAGTCGTGAAGGTAGGAGAATAGGATATTTTTGAGTCGCTACAATATTCCAAAACATTTGTAACTTCGCTTTCTTCCAATGAAGATAGAAAAGGAAACCAATCTCGCGAAACACTTGTCACAGTCTCGGTAGATAACAATGGAGTTATCAGAACTAATATCTTAGGTTCTGTGCCCCAAAGGCGTCAGCTGAGATAGTCTCATAAGATTGAATTGTCGCGTGACGTGTAGACTATCGCGACGCATGTGACTTCTTTCACGTAACGAACTCCTTATTGAATTCGGGCTCCGTCGCAGAAAAACATCACGAAGAGCTGTTTGTTCAGGATCACTGACTATGGGTCCCCGAGAAATGGAGCAACGAGGAAAGTAAAGAATTCCTGTCTTTCCAACGAGATAAAACTTTAGTAATCGAAAAGTTGTAGCGTAGAAGTGTATAAACGGAAAGCATTGAAGATTCACAGCATTCGGTCTCACAATTTACAAGTTTAAAGTATCGGATTAAAACGTTCGACTACAAATGGTGCTTTAAACGTCGATTGTACAATTGTATGCATTCCCAATAACATAATGGTAATATTCAAGCTTAGAATCATAGACTCTCGCATTAGGAGGTTACATACCCTTGGCAGATCAAAAAATAGGGTTACCTTTATAATTTTCTTTTCATATAAATAAACGTCATATTTAAGAATCAAGATATACACCTTGTTGTGTATAAATTAAGCTGTATTTTCTCCAAAAAAGAATTTCCATAGCAGCCCTATCTCCCAAGGCCTCTTCAAGTCACAGCATTTGTGGTACCAAAACTATCTCAGTGATTACTTAACCGATTTTAATAAAAGTTTGCACAAATATTCTTGAGGCTATAATCTAGTACTTGTCGGTGCTGATTTTGAAAAAATGTATTTTTTGAAAAACAGCAGCTACTCAAATTCAAACATATGATTTTCGACCTAAATTTTTATCTTCTTCTGTTAATAAAAAACAAAACAAGACACTAGTCGAAAAATCATCTCGATAAATACTAGACTATATGCTCAAGAATATTGGTGCAAAATTTTATTCAAATCGAATATCAAATTTCTTTTTGAAGAAAATACAGTTTCATTTTTACACAACAAGGTGTATATATATATGAAAAAAAATCATAAAAACGACGCCATTTTCCAACCTACCAAGTATGTAACTCCTTTACAGTCTACTGAATCTGTTAATTAAACTGTTTACCTCCATTTCTCATAACTAACTTTCTCCTACTATCAAAACTTCCAGCTACTCAAAAACCAACTCTTTAATTCTTCCTTTTTGTCCTTTTACTTTGCAAGAAAAGTTTGCTGAAATAGACTGTTCGAAACCATAAACCTAGAATTTTCGTCTCTTATTGTTAGTGAAACTACAGGAAACTTGAGATTCAGTGTTCTTAAAGCGGTTTGTCTAATCGCCGATGAAATATCAAAGATAATTCGACGATCCTAACACACAGGCGACGGGTCCGTCCAACTGTGGCCCGCGATAACTGCAGCCGCCGTGAAACGAGGCGTGAAACTTCGCTGGCGCGAAGATAATCTAACTTTATACACGTTTCGTGATTGTTCCGTACATTATTAGCTGCATAGGCGGTTATTTTATTATTGATACCTCGGCGGTGGAAGGTGGGTGACAAGTGGCGCGAGTTCATCATGCCTCTGAAAGAGCCTTGGGGGCGTGTAAAGTGAAGTAGTTCGTGAAATATGAAACATCCACGGTGGTGTGACCGTTCTCTTAGCGTTTGGGTCGCGCAAAAAGGTACGCTGGAGATTTAAATATCTCGACTGCATATAACGCCAGGGGAAATGTACGAACTCCCTTCTTCGCTCCCTGTGGTGTAAAAATGCAGGTTGTGATCCGTGACCAAAGGTAGACCAAATAGATTTTTCTACGCGGTAGACGGGTCGTGTAAAGAAAGATTTCAGGACACGCAGAATAAATAGTTCTCACTAAACTGATAAAAATGTGGGTAAATGACGTTGATTGTGCATATATTGCTGCTTAAAATTTTGGGATTTTCCCGTTGAAGAAAGACATTAATTCGGTAATTTAAAAACGGCATTGGAGTGTAGTGAACCCCATGTGGCCAATTTGTACCTCTAACATGTATCAGGGCGAAAGCTTAATCAAAATAGTAAAATAGACTTTTACTACAAAAATGCAAATAGATTAAGCGAAACTATCAAGTGCAATGAAATACAATTGCTAACTATTAACTATTTATTGAACAATATTGTAATACCAGGTCGATTACTAAACAAGAAAACAAGCCATTAATGTTTCCAAAGGAGAAAATAGTTCCCAACTCCGACAACGTCACTTCATCACCTTACCCTCACTAATTGTTTTTTCAACAAGACTATCTATCCCAAAAATCCCTAACCCGTCTTTCAACATCCCTCAGAAATCACGATGTGCTGAATTTTAATCTCAAGAAGGAACGCAGCTGAATCATAACGAATCCTAGAATATTCCTCAATCCAGCAGAAATAATGTACCCTCAACCGTTTTATAATTCGGCCAGGCAGCTGCAACAGGTTCCCCTTAACTTAATTATCAGAATAAATCGCTTAAAAACGTACAACTCGTTAAGATGGTGGCGAGACGGTTAAGAATTTACACAGAAATCCACGTTCCTCTTAACTGCAGCTCCATATCCTTTGCCCATGTTTCGCAAATCACCGTTGATGCACTGTGCCAGGCCACCCTGGGAAGCTTCTCATCTCGCGCGGAGCGGTTCTGCTGCAAGTGTTCCCGCAGCAGCACTGCGTTTGCTAAGTGAATGGTCTGGGGTTAGGTCAATCATACATACTTGAGAGAGGTCGTGTCTGAATCTTGCACGGCATAGTGCGCTAGCTCGGTTCTTCCCAACTTGGTGTCGTCCGTTGCGAGCCAGCAGCCGCTAACTATCCATCGAATGCCTCCACTGGCATTCCATCAGCGTGACGTTACGACACGAATCACCGTTGCATTCGTGGCTGACCACGTATTTTATTTGGTACGTTTGCCCGTCATAACGTGACTTATTGGCAGTTTCATATTGCCCCCAATGTATATAACGCAGCTTCGACTGGAATGCGTCTGGGTTACGACGCGTTTGAAGAGCGCGGAGTGTGATACACGCCGTGGGCCACGGATTGCCCAGCGACCATGGGAATCCATCGCTCCCAATAATAATTTCGTGACGACGATGCGTCGCGTTCTAAAGTTTCACGTGACTATTGGTAACTGACACTTTGATGTCGAACGAGAGGTGACGAAAGAGCAATAGCTCCCATTGTTTCGTGCATTTATTGTTTTATGTGGGGGCACATTCGACATTTTAGCTTCTGCTTTGTTGCCATGAAAAAATTGTTTCAAATAAAAGTTTAATTAAGTTTGAAGAAAGGTTTTTTCGACAGGTATTTTTTTAAACTTTTTTCAAAATTTTCGTAGCCCAAGTTTGTAGCGCTTATGACACCTGCCATTAAACTTTTTCTTGAAATTTTTTTCTGTCTCTTACAGAAAAATAACCGAGATTTTTGTCGGGGAACATTCGAGAAAACACTCTTCTGGGGATTTTTTTTCAAACCGGCGCCATTTTGTTATTCCTCAATAAAATTTTTCAATTGAGCTGTGGGCGATAGCCGCACTCATACGGAATAAGAATCCTTTCGACTTTTTTATTTCAGATAAGCCTGAGCCGGGAGATCACCTACGCCACTAACACACCTCTTTTTCGTAGGTGTCACATTGACGCTATAAAAAAGCATATGAAACAAATTAAAAACAATCTTTCCAATTTTTTTTGTATGATATAAGAGTAGCTTAATAAATTCCAAAAAAATTATTTCATTATATGTTGTATTTATTGAGAAAAAAAATCTTTAAACATAGCTTCATTTTTCGGCCGATCAATGTGGAATGACCCCTTAACTGCAGTATTAATCAATACCGGAGCGAAGTACTGGAATTTTGCTAGTAATTTAGTAGGTACTTCAGTTGGTAATATAACTTACTTTCAACAACTTACTACGTGAAATCGTGCCGAATTCCATTGTTGCTTTTACGTTTAGCTACGCACGTTGGTACGAAAAAGCACAAGTGCATTTCATTACGACGAAACGACTGTTTAAACGCCCTCCACTTTCACAAATGGCTTTCCATTAAATTACCATTTGTCTTTGAAGTATAAACCCTCATTAACCACCAATTGTCCAGCAATATTTCACTTCGGTTCTTACTGCTCCCACACACCATAAATCTCCATATTTTTTTACCGAACATTACCACGACCCAATTACGCAAAAGACACTTACCCCGAAAACATTAAAATGGTAAATAATCCAACAAATAATTTTCCCGACAAAGACCAGAAACTCGGAGCTCATTGCGCCCGGGGTGCCCTTTATCCCGGAGGCGAGTTTACCCCGTTGCCGCTGATAATTTCATCGTAACAACATTCTTAACTGCTCGACTCGCGGAACGAAACTTGCAAATTAAGTTGCACGCTGAAAGGAGTGCCTTAGACGTAGCGTCCTCAGCTGCGACAGCTAATTCGCGATGGTGCGCGAGCGGGGCTAATTTAAGTACGCTCGAATCTACGGGAATATTAGGAGAAACAGCCGTCCGGCTGTTTCCCTCCCGCCGCTATATGAAGCGCGTATAAACGTCACGCGAATTGTTCCTTTATACGCGCGCGCGGTTCCAGGCGGCGCGTAGAAATGGCCCTCTATCCTGCGATTGTGCCGTTGGCGCGCTTGTTTCGCGGGGCTACGTAGGAAAATTTTGTATGACCCGGGCGTATGTAAACAATGAATCCGCCGCTCTCTGGTTGAATAACCTCGTTACCAATAGTAGCGCATAAAGGTCACGTCCACAGCGGCGGAGAGCGATAGGGCCCTCGTGAAACTCCGACCGGCCGATGTATTTACTTGCTCGAGTGCAGCTCGGGTAATTATATTACTCTTTGGAACTGCGCTCCACGGGTCTTTAGAACGCGGAACTACTATGATGCGCTCTCCGCCGGCTATACCCGACGGAGAATTATACTTCGTTACGGTCGTCACTGTATCGTATTTCCCTCTTGGAGAGTCTTTGAATGCGCCCGTTCGGAAACCACCGGACACGGGGCCCTGGCCGAAGAAGATCATCAGCTTACCGCGGCGGTGGCCGGCGGTCGAGAGCGAAGGGAAGGTACGCCGGAGTTGCCGGGAACTTTCTTCGGCTGTGTGTAGCACGAAGAACAAACTCCCCCTCATGAAACCTACCGGAAAATGTTTCGACACATTGGAAATGAAAATACGTTGCGGCGTAATTGGAAAAGTAAGTTCGGGATGTTGGGGGAGACGGTCGATGGTACTTCGGCAGACATATTGAGGATAAATCTCTGGCAGCACGATTAATATTGATTAATCGCAATGCACAATTTCGGATTCTGTAAATGTCACAGCGCGGAGTGGTTATTTTTTAGGAAAAACGGTGGTGTCTAATGGAATTCAATTTACAGACTGTTTTAGGACAGAGTTTGAAGAGGTGTTCGAGAAAAGGGATGGTGTTTAATTAATGTGTTTGAAAATTGATCTCATCAGAAATAGAAGCGGTTTTTGTGCTTAGTTACATATAATATTTCTCCTTAGTATGATCTTTTTACTCGTGTCGTGTATCCTGAAGGATGACTAGTTTCCATAGAAATTAAACGATTGCAAATCCATCTGATAAGATTATTTCGCAACTTGGTCGTTCGATCACCGAGTGGCACTGCAACATCTGCTGAATCGTTGATGCTGAGTGAAAGAAAACTTCGTTATACGCAAAGATGGAAAATCGTTCCTACTTATCCCGAAGAATTTCCAGAAAGGGTCGCTTGAAACCGAGCTCGAAGGTACTCCAGGAAATCGATTCTATTCGCGAATCTTATTATACCTCGCTTTTAATTCCACTTCAATGGGAAACTTGTTGAACATCGGCGTGACAGTGCACACAGCGGTTCCAATGAGCATGATCCTCAAACTGGCATCTCTGTCTCGCGCAGCCTGGAGTTCGAGTTCGCAAGAACCAAGGAAAACGGAATTACCTTCTATTCTGTCATTTCGTAACAAACAGTAAGCGGCAGTTTGTGGATGAAACCTTCACAACGTTCTACCCAGCTTGTTAAGGGTAACGGGAAAGTTTGTGTTTGTGGTGTGGATTTGCTCCACTCGCTGCTGTTATGATTCAGAATTGTAAAGTACTCATTTTTAATTTACTCATTGTTGGCGATAAAATCTTCTGAACTTCTGACATCATCGACTTGCGTTTAGATTCAGTATATTGATAATATGGTTAAAATATATATCAAATAAAATAGGTAATTTAAGACATTCTTGGAGAAAGAGACAAGAACTCTCGTTAATGAAAAATTGCGAGTATTTATTCTTTCAAATTGAAACACTCCAAGTTTTGCCTTGTGAACTTTTATACTTGGACTTTCACACCGATCATCACTGAACTATATAAATATCCTCGTTTTAGTGGTACTTTCGCTTGACTTTTAAATGAGTAAACTTGACTGAATTTTATAATTGACGATTCTTTATAAGTAGCGGACAAAAAAAGTGTTAAAAAATCTTGTATTTTGTGGGGGCGCCTTTTGCTTTTAGGACGGCCTAAAATGTTACCAAAAGTGGTGGCTGCCTTATCAGCCTCAAAAATGTGTTGTCCCGTTTAATGCCATATGAAACTGTTATGTGTTAGTTAAATAAATTCAACTTTAACTGGGTTTTATACAGCTTTCAATTCTCCATCAGAATATGTATATTAAACACATACCATAATTTCAAGTTGATGCTACAAAGTAAAAATAAAACAAATCGATAAAGTGATCACTTTTTAGTCCGGTGGTGTAAGTGCCAAAATTAAAGAAAACAATTTTTTAGCAGAAAATGTTCTACGTAACCACCAATACTACAGTATAGAATTTGATTTTTGCCACTTACAGTGTCTCCTACAAGGACTTTTCAATTATCATTTCCAACTCGTGCGAACGAGACCTGTTGTGTCTGCTTAAATTTTTGAAATTAAAATTCTGAAGTTTTTACACAATCCTATACCTCGATGGCCAGGGACGAAGAGGACGATAAAGCTTGCGTTGAGCAGCGATGGGTCGTGTAGCCCATTCTTTCCACCTCTCCGAATATGTAATTATGACTGTGAATTATGAATTGGCCCTCTCACCGATGACGAAGGTTATTAACGCTGCCGTGCAATTCGCGAACTGCTGCTGTACCACTATGTTCAGGACATTATTGGATTAAAATGGAATAAAACTCAATTACACTTTCATCAGATACGAATTATCGGCCGAGCTTTCGGCACACTGCTCTCGTTTCAGCGGGGTCCTAATCTACATATGGTGTCTGCCATGTGAACAAAAACGGGATCGCGGTTCTATGATGAATTATGTGCCTGAGTATGTTTAATGGAGCGGGCTGTGGCACAGAATTACTGATTGTTTACGATCGCGAAACCATAGACGGCATTTCCCTTGATAATTTACTGCTTTGTGCAAGATTAACCACCCGGTGGGATTAGCAACTTATGCTGCTAATAAGAACTGAAAATTTTCGATATTCAGCGACTACGGTCATAGGTACAAATATTAAGTATAATGCGCTTCTGTTCTGACAAGGAACATGTTGTTTGTGCAGGACCACAGACCTTTTTAGTACATGGGGTACAAGAGACAAAAGAATTCTATTGTTTCGCGTTATTAATGTCATAATATTGAAGCAGTGAAACAGCCACTTGCAAATTATAGATATTTGAAGAAACTACTAATTGGCCATAATGCAATTATATCATTTAATATCATTTGTATGAATCCAGGTATTCCAAATAATATTTTCGCTTTGTAGCGCGAAAAACTTGACAGAAACAGAAATATACGTTTTGGTCACGTTCTGTTGCAAAAGAGATTCGTTTAAGTTCAATTTATGCAGAGTTATTGTAAAGTAGGAAAGGAGTTTAGTTTGTAATGTTTTAGTTTGTAAAATAATACAACGAAGTTATAGTTTGTTTCTGTATTTTGCATATGAACGTGTCACCTTGTAAGGTATCCAACGAATGCCTTTCTTCTTTCAAGAACTAAACAATATATATGAAACATCTCATTGACAATGAATAAATATTCATACCTAACAAACAATGATCGTTAATCAATTCAATTATATAATTCACTTCGAATGTGATTGTGCTTCAAACTAATTGATACCTAATTGGTTAAAGCTAACTGAAGACTGACAGAGATTGATTGCTCCATAGCACTAATTGAAGACTCTGTGCTTCCTATTATAACTGGGAACTGACTTTTGGGAGCTTGATTACATCTAAGACTGACTGTCCAACCATTTGATAACTAAAAGCCTGACTGCTTCCATGGTTCTAGACTTGTCGACTAATTGAGAGCTGACCATTAATTGAGAGCTTAAGAGCTCTGAACCATTCTTACTAACGAGTGGCTTGCGACTAAATAACTACACAATTCCAAAACACTCAGTTTCTAAAGGAATTCCAATCTTCCATATATTACGTCATTAAAATAATAGGCCTTTCCTGAAAATTTGGTGCAACAGTAGGTACATGTTCTGCATTTGGTGATGTAGAGAACATTTTTTTCCTTCCAATCGATTGTTATGTCACATCGATTGCCAAAATCCGCTAAATTAATTCTTGTCTTACTTTGTCCATAGTTCTGAGCTTATAAAACGTCTATTTATTATAGAAAGTAGAATGATCGAAATATAAGTCATGGCTGCTTTCTTTAAGGTATTCTTTATGTCTCATAAAAATACAAATATGATATAGAGCCCATGACCGTGCCAGAATCCTTTCAGAGACAGTTGATACAAAATTTTTTTTAGTGAAATTAGATAATTAAAAGAATACATTATTTTAATTTATTAAATTCTTATTTTTGTTCTCTGTAAAGGTATAATGCATTTGAGAATTTTGCAAGATTCTTTCTGAAAAAGGGGTACTCTTCATATTTGGAGGCCGTACCAAAATATTTATTCTCGACAACACCTTCGAATTTTTATAATAAAAGTCACATTAAACTAGGCATTCATTTTTAATTATTTTTAACGTTTGATTAATTAGTATTTCCCTACTGAAATTTTCGCTCGTTTATCCGTCAAAAATAATCCGCTGAACGTATAAACGTCTGAAAGTACAATATTGAAAGTATAAATTGACCCACGGGCTCGTACAATCAAGAGTCGTATAAAATTAATTACCTGGAAACTGTAAAAAGCGGAACACGTAAAGCGAATGTTATAATATCAAAAAGTAGGAACGAGCTGAATGTTAACAATACGTTTCTTGGCAATTAATCACTTAGTGATAAACGAATCTCAGCCGAAACAAATTGTTTTAATTTCCACTACGTTTACAGCGAAATTGTAATTCATGAAATGCATCGAATGCATTTGGTTCACTTTATTCGCGTACTACTCGTATCAATAACAATCCATTCATCTATATCATCGGTCTTCAATCCATCAATATTCCACGTAACTAAAAACTCTCCTCCACGAATTATTTATAGTATAAATGCACCCCAAACGTCTGAAATAACGATCGAACGTAACAAAAACTGATCATACATACAACTTGTACAAATGCAAATTCTATGGGTCTCGATGGGGAAATAATTCCGGTATTTGATAGAGAACCGTATTCTGAACCAGAACAACGCCGACGCGAAGCAGATAATTTCCATAAAAGAAATTGTCTGCCTGAAATAAAAAGTACATGGGAAATATTACACAGGCAGAAACATTCCGAACGCTAATACATGTCGAAATGCGGAATTGAATTATTCGCCCGAGCCTCTGTTGCCGATGTAATCCACTTTAAAAAGCATGTGGAGCACGTGCTCACTTTCCTATTGGACTTATAATGCACAATGTTATAAAATACTACACATTGTCAGTAAAAAAAAAAGGGAGGTACTTTAGTATTATTGATTTCTCGCATTCCATTTACTCAATTTTTGCTTTTAATTATAGACACGCTGACAATACTTCCATTAAAAACTTCTACAAATACATCTATCGCAATTTCAAGATTAATTGCCACAAAAAGCATGGTTCGAAGTTACATAAAGCATTGAGAGCAAAAACTGAATAACCCACAATTTTTTGCGAAATCGAGTTAGTAGCAATAACGTATTCTAATAGGTTGTAATAATCATATAAAATAGGGAAAATTAATTTCTTTTCATTGTGAGTTAGTCCACGTTTGCTCTGCGGCAATCCCTCCTATCATTTCACATTTTCAATTAACATTTCTCAGTGAAAATCCGCTTGTATTACTACTCGGCACGTATTTCAAAACACCCTCTAAAACTCGTTCTAAACTTTTGGGTCCTGTATTCACTCCTGCAACGCTCCTCGCCCGTTAATAACCTCCCCCTCCTGCACTCCCGCGCCAGCGAGGCATAGATTTTTCACCTTTCAGGTGCACGTCGCTTCCAGAAAGCGGGACAAAAATAGGACACGCTCTCTCGCCCAGTACATTCGACGTTTGATGCAATAATAATTAGCAAATAACGGAGCCACTCAGCCGAGAGGCACCTGGGCCGGGCGAATTTTTCAAATTCGCTTTATCGAGCCTGACAAATGCAGGACTCCCGTTCGCTGTTTGTCGGCCGAGCTTTTGCGAGGGCAGCGTTTCGCGCGCCGGCTCGTGGGCAGGCTTGAAAAATTTCGCCAGAGGCCCGGCTCGTTTGTGACCACGACACGGTAACGGGCATCCGCGATCGTCTATTATGCAGCGACCCCTATGCATTATTTAGTCCACACCTGGAGAGCCAGACGCGGGCGAGCACTCCTGCGTCTCAATTTAATGGCCGCCAGGACACCGCGGCCCTCGACGCCCGCGGTAAAGTAGACTGGGAGTAGTTTCACTCGATGCTGGCCACCCTGCGTCCCGAAATTAGATGCCACGTTCATAGTGTCGTTCGCCAGCGTCACTGTAACGCGACAGCGCGAGGCCGAATTCCTTATTCCGTTTGCCTCCGTTCCGGGAGTGTAGAAACGATTGTGTGGAAGCGCGCGGAAGCGGCGGGAGGGGAACACGACGGGGAGGAGATGAGACGAAAGCAGGTCGAAGATTATGAGGAATGGAAGCAGCGGGAGGCAACCACGGTAATGCCTTATTCGGGGCCAAAGCCTGGCTGGAAAAATCTTTAGACCTGTTTTCATTCGCAGCGGAAAATGTTAATCCGCAGAGAATCTGGCCGACTGCCAGTGATCGCGAACAGCTGAGGGGAACAGTCGAGAAATGCCACCGTGAACTTAAACACGTCGGTCATTTCGTGACTATTTTGTATAGGGGGGAAAAAAGGCCTCGGGGCGCCACAAGAGTTGAGCATTATTCGACTAAATTTTTATTGGATTGTCTCGAATAATGATATTCGAGAATAACGAATAAATTTTTAATCGACTAAATTTTTATTCGTTATTCGGTATTTGAAGGACCTCCGTGGCAACTAAGCGTCACGAATAAGCGTGGGTTGGAATCCAAGCCGAAACGGCTTATTCGTGACGCTTAGTTACCACGGAGGTCCTACGAATAACGAATAACGAATAAAAATTTAGTCAAATAAAAATTTATTCGTTATTCTCGAATAACTTCATTTCATTCGACATTTTTATTCGAGACATGCGAATAAAAATTTAATCGAATAATTGCCAACTCTGGGCGCCACCTAGGGTACCAATCGCCCCATAAGCCGTTCCCAAATGCTGAATGCCTACATCTGAGAGAAATGCTTTAACCCCTTAATCACTACAGTGCACCATTGCTCCAAAATATCCAAATCTAGGAATGCATGAATATTTTGAGAAAAAGTATATTTTTAGTGTTGAAAATATCCCTTCAAGTTGGGCAGGCCTTCCCAAGCAATTGCTACTGCCGAGAAAGTTTCCCTGCACTCGCCTCGAGCAAACGTTTCGAACAGCCAGACAATACTTTCGTTGACTCTCTAGTAAAACCGTGCACGGGGTGGAAACCCCTCGACGTGGAAAGACGCCGACGCCGCTCGAAGTGTTACTTGGTTGTTGCAATCATACAGGTTATGCGTTTTCAATATCAACAGTTGATCCCTAGGTGCGTTATGGAATGCTCATCGCAACAGAATGTACATATTGAATATCGACAACTGACTCCTTCGAGGAGCAACGATGTAAAAAAATGCTAGTCGCAATAACCACGCGATAAGGCAGTTGGATATTATGTAGTTTCCAAAGTGGACAGTCGCATCTTGCATTCTTTTAAATTGTGTATTTAAATACGCGAATCTTTCACTTTTCTAAAGCTGGTGATTAATATCTATAATTGAAGAGTCTTTGTAGAAAACACTGTAAGTGTCATAAATCAAATTTTTCAAGAGTGAGAAATAGCTTCCCTGACTTTAAATTATTTACGAATTTTTTTCATTGCTAAACATGCTTAAGTATACAATAACCAAAAGGCATCACACAATTTTCTACTGTTTGCATTAATATAATCCAAATTCATAAAAAAAGAAATGTACTTGTAGAATACACTAAATGTGCCACTTGTTAGTTGCAAAGAAAACTGAATGTGCCCTTTATCTAAATTTACAAGCACTATAAGTGCCAATCCTGTTTATCCCTAGTTAATTGCTTATATAATTTAAATTCTATATTATAGTATTATCATTAGTATGTAGAACATTTTCCGATAAACAAAAAATTAATTTTGTCAATTACAGTGTTTTTTACAAGGACCATTCATGTTCCATTGCAGCAACTTTGCGTTTCATAACAAATCGAAGAGGATTCTTATTTGCTTGGGACGCACTACGCGAAATTGCAGGCTTCGTTTTGTACCCTTTATTTGTTTCTTTATCCTCGCTGCCTTCTTTCTTCGCGCAGTAAGGGAGAACCGTTGGAATTTCGTTTCACGGCAGAGCACGAATGCAATGGTAAATAATAGGGAATTTAATTATTCCACAGAGACGGGCTGTTCGACCGCGACCGAAACACCTGGAGAAACGAACAGTCGCGGTAACGTTATTAAATTTTTAATACGGGATCGCCGGGGAAAATAAAGCGAGCCTGCTTATTTGATTGTGTTTTGTCTTGAATAATTTAGACTCGACTGACGGTACGAGAGTCGTACTTTATATTGAATAACGTTCTGACCTCTCGTCGATAATCGATTCTTTGCTTTGTGAAATTCAAAATATTAACAATATTTATAACAATATTATCAGAAGTGGGCGGAAAACGTGTTACCTCGAATTAAATTAACAATCAATTTTCAAGTCAATGAGTTCATATTTTGATGTAGGATAACGTTTACTTCTTTAATAATTTCAAGATACTCACAATTCGAAGAACAAAATTTCAACTCTAATTTCATCGACGTCCTGAAACTGGGACATGATAATTTTCAAAAGTAAAATCTGTGGATAACATTTGAAGTGGAATTACATTTTAATAACATAAAATAGGGTTCATGGAAAATTAATACCTGCTTCGGAGCCCTAACAATTTTATTCGAGATTAAAGATGGACAATTAAAAAGTTTCTAATATAAAAAATAACCTGTAACTCAGTTTTAAGCTATAATTTTCATTAAACGAAACTCCAAAGTCACGCGACAGATTGGAGAAGAAATGAGAAATGATAAGGGTAGACAAAAATGTAATGTTCCTAATCTCCGTCTCCCAGAAATAATTTCTGGTCACTCGCCTCGCAATTACTTACGTTTGTACATAATTAAAAAAACCCATTACCCAAGGGCAACACATGAATTCGCAACTAATCCGAAAGATTCAAAGGGCACCGTGAAAGCAGTAATTCAAACTTATCCGATGATCAGATAACGTCACGGGAACACGTAGCTTTCAACCCCCGCGGTATGTAAGACGAGCGCAACCGCGAACGAGATAGATACAAATTTACCCAACGTCCCACGGAATCTCTGACAAGGATCTAAACACGCCTTTGTGCGAAACGATGTTTGCGGACGCGTCGACGACAGATATGCCTGAACGCCTCCGTCACCTAAGGACACCTGATTCGCCTGCTGGCGCCGCGTCACGCCACGATAATTGCGATCGAAATCTGCCAGGAAACAGACATTGACAAGCATTTGGACACTGCAGTAGGATCTTCCTCGAAGGAAAGAAAAGAAAAGGCTGTCGTTAAATAATGGTAAACTGATTCCCTTTTGTAGCTGTTCTCTTGCACGGCTACTACACATTTGCAAGCGAGCAGAATATTTGACCGAAAATGCGCGTAGTATACGCCACAGGGGAATTGTTTTAAACGTCGTTCAATGGTGCCATGAACATAACTCTTGGTTATATATTCCGTAATATACCGGCCCTCTTCTAATATCACAGTAATCCTGACTGCGGAAGCATTTCTCCAGACCATTTCGAAATTTCCACCCCAGGAATTTATTCACCGCGTGAACTTTACGAACCTTCGCCTACAACTCTTCCTAAAAAAAAACGGAGAAATCCAGAAATAGTTCATAAATCGTGCCGACCGCGCTGCACTTTATCCACACATTTTACGACGAAAGCTGTGTATTTTTATTTTCCTCGAATCGGGTAAATCCTCACTACCCCCGCGCGAGATCGAACACCGTGCTGTAAAGTTATACGAATTTATCGCCCGGCCTAACTGCCGTTCTCGGATCAAACCGGAGTATTTTCTACCATCTGGCAAATATTTTTCCTAGGCTGCCCGATTAAACGCTACATCTCCGCCGGTGGAACGGCTCTGCCCAAGGTGGCCTCTGTTTTCGCGAAGGAAACGACGAAAACGAATCTGCGCCCATTCAAACACGCCTCCACCCTACCAGCCGCCCCCCGCCTGTTTCCTTTCTCCTTCGAACGTTTACCTCGCTGGATGGCCCGTCGAATAAAATGCGCAATTAAACTTTAAATCGAAATCTCTGAGGTTTAAGGAAGAGCGGGCAGCCGAGTATCGCGACGACTAGCCCCTGAGGCGGGGGATGAGCTCGCGTTCCCTGTTCCGTGGGGGGGGGGTGAACTCCGTTGAGCGTAGTTACGTCGTTAAAGACAGCCTCGAAACTGAAAGGCGTTCATGAAGGCGGGAACCGGAAACGGCGACAGGGACCGGCGCCCTTTCGCAATGGCACTCGGTCGCCAGAGAACAAGCCCAACGTGTACCGGTAGCGCCACGTCTTTTCAGAATGTCTCGGAAGCGAGATAGCACGACCTCATTTCGCTTTCGGGGGGGGTGATGGATGGATTATGTAAGAAACAACGGAAATTAGGGGAAAAGGGGGTATCCGCCGTCGAGAGCATGTTCTAGAGTTGAGGATTGTAGACTTCGAGGGTAGGCAGATGGTTATAGGTAAGCAATAGCTGCGGGGAGGTTGGAAACTCTTCAGCAGAGACAGGCCTTCGAAACTAACACGGAGATGTGGACATTTGGCCGCTACTGGCATTTTGGAAAGAAGTGGAAAAATACATTTATATGGGAGTCGTTGGTTTTTACAAAATGGAGTGATAGGAATGTGTATATCACTTTAAACATGAATATTGTGATTCTATATTATTAAGAGGGGAACCTAGTTTAGGACGCTGAAAATACGGTGATTTCTTAAGAATTATATTCTCCACACATATAAAGGGAATCTTTTCACAAGTTTAAGGCTGTTTCACTGTAGATTCAGACAACAAGAAAACTTTTTTTTTATTCAATAATAATTCATTTAATACTGTTTTATTTTGATATATCTTCGTAGCGCCGTGACGCCGGAGTTGTCAAATTGTGTATATTCCGTGCTCGCCCATATTCCACAAAACGAAAAGCACGCATTCCATTGCATCGTGGACGCGATAATCGGTCGTCACGGGTATCGCGATACGCGTGCTTGATCGGAGTGCAACACACCGTGACCGGCATCCAGTTACCGATCTACGCGTGGTGCTCAACGAGCTTAAAAATTACTTGTTTCGAAGTAGGTTAACCTTCTGTCGTTGCTGAAAAAATTGTCAACTGTCAGAGGCACATTCAATCTGAATGGTTTCATCTACGTTCACTATATCCAGGATTCCTCGATGGTTTTCGGAGATAGATACATAAATAGTTTATAGATCGCATTCAATGTTTCAGATTTATTGGCAAAGCAAATATAAATAGGTAATATTCATTTGTTAATTGTAGATAAATAATTCGAGTACATACATGTGTACAATAAAGTAACATATTAGGGCAAAAAGATCTCCTTCATTAATAATATTTTTATTTATCATCATTTCTCTGGTTTTAAAAACTTCTCGTATTCGCTTTTCCATGGTGACGATTAATTATTTGGTAATAATAAATTGTCATATTTACACAGTGTTTAAGGTTCCAAGACTTCTTTCTTTCGTATACTTTATTTCGACAGCTGATGATTTTTTATCTCCGCCCATAGGTGTTTTGTGACGTTAATATTTTAAGATTATGCAAGGTTTATAAAATCGTTTTGGCACATTACAGAGCTACCGCTTCTTCCCTTTCTTTGCTATGCACTTTTAACTGTTATTTCGCTGCAAGATGAGCAACTTTTCAAATTTTAATTCTCTTGTAATATGGCATAAGTTTAAAATTACAATATTAAATTACCGTCATTTACACTAATTATCAAATTCTTTTTTAACATTCTTACAAAATATACCTAGAATGCCTATATCAACTAAATTTTCTTACAATTCTCCACGAGTATTAAAAGAAGAATTTATTGTATTAGTTTGAAATATTGAGTGAATGCAATAACTAAATACTCGAACAAAGCAAGGAAATTATGCCAGAATAGCTTCGCAGAAAATATCATAGCATCTGTGCAACGTAAGTTCAGCGCAATGTGTCAAGTAATTGGGTTGGTATTTTGGCCGTGGTATCTCACTCACAGTTTATTGTAACAGAAAAGTATCTTATGAAACCTGCAACCAAGCTTTCAGACCACTCTCTGAAGACGTAAAGCATGCCATTCTTGGCCTCTTGCGTTAAAAGGCACGTTCTCCGACAAAAATTTCAGTTTCCTAGCTTGAGTTGTATGTAAAATATTAAAGACCGAACTAGCAAGACGGGCGAAGTAGTAAAGCACTCCCTTGCAGACCTTCCTTCAATGCTTAAAAATGTTGAAGAAACAATGATTTCTGCGTGGAATGTGTTTCTGGGTTGAATGTATATATATGGTTAAAGGGCGATGTGTAATATATGCCTATCGTTTTTAAGATCACTCCTACCTGCTTAAAACCATAAAAATCAATTCCTAGCGAAAATAGGCTGAAAAATTCCAATAAATTTAAATTTTATTGTGATCGAAGCTTTAGGACTTAATTCTAATAAGTCATGCATTCTTCTCGACAGTAAAGAAAGAAGGAGCGACATTTAAAAAAAAAATTCATTGAATAACCTACAGAAATTTGAACTGTTTCCTATATTTTCTTAAACCTTATCGTTTGTAAGGTCTTTTCGATTTTTTATGCAAATATAAGTATCATTTAACACTGCATAAATCCTATCGTATTGTTAGCTACATGCAGATATAGTTAACAGATTCCCAAAGTTTACTTACAATTATATGTAGGTTGGATTGACGTTTCCACGAGAGAATGAACCTGATACTGCTTGTATCATGATGTCAGGTGCATCTTATTATACATAATTAGTTATACACGATTAAGTTGTATACATAATTAATAAACCTATGTCGTAACTGAAGAGGAAGTATATTGATTGACTTAACCTGTTAGCCATCAAGATATTCTGGACAACGTGATGTGAACGGCACAAAATTGTTTAATCAAGATAAACATAATGTCAATGGGTTTCTTTTTCCGAATTCACGATGAGATTTTACATGAGACTTTTCTATCATCAGACAAAAATCTCAGCGACGACTAAATGTAAATAATGGAAATATAGTCGAGAAATGAGATGTTTGAAAATATATTATGAAACTTGCCTCGTGAGACTCTAGTTTCATGAAACTAACGACAAAATAATTTTAAAAGTAATAAAGTAATGAAATAATTGTTCCATGAAATTAGAGTCTCATGTGGGACACGATATTTTTGTCTCACCGTGGGTTTACACCTTGACTGAAAGTAAATTGTCTGTAGAGCTGAACAATTGCAGCACTAAATTTAAAAGTAGCCAAACTCTTCCACCCGTTTGGTATGCCTCTGATTTAGCTTCAGTAGTTAAAAGTGTTTATCACGAAAACGGGGGCGCACAAATTACAGCTTTACTCGTGGTTGTACTAAGCCAATGATTAATACGCACTGAAACACGAAAAACCATACTCCAGCATAGTTTTTTTTCGATGAAAAGCGAATTTAATATACCTGTGTCAGATGAAAACACAGGACGATTAAAAACAGAGTTGCTATTCACTCATCAATCTTCCTTTTAATATAATAAAACTTATATGAATACAAAATGTAACAAGCTATAAAATGTAATTCCAATATACGTCAACCAAAAACACGTAAAATTATGAGTACGTGCTCATAATCAATATAAATTGTAATTGAAGTCCTTGTAGAAAACACTGTAAGTGCCAAAATAAAAAATAATAAATGGCACTTACAGTGTTTTCTACAAATACAATTCTTTTTTTCCTAAATTTGTATTATTAATGCCAAAAATCAAAAAATTTTATGACGCATTTAGGTTATTGAATCGTTAAGCATATTTAGCAATCAAAATAAATCAAATTTCATAAATAATTTGAAGTCACTGAAGATTTTTCTCTGTGTCTACAATTTTGTTTTTGGCACTTACAGTATTTTCTACAAGGACTCTTCAAATCCATAAACAGTGCGATAAATTCAAACGTTCATTAATTGTGCAACGTCGACAATCACAGTGACACAGCCTACGATAAAGATCCGTCAACTATCAACCACTACTTAAATTAAAACAAACTGTTCATTGGAAAATATAATTGATCATAGCCGACAAGCTAATGGTATTCGATCACCGTGGATAGAAATGAAATCCTTTTCATGGTGTATTCAACTTCCGTGGGGCAGAAAATTTGCAGCTTATTGATAAAAGTTCCAATGAACTCCATTGCATTCACGCGTGCTAGGATTTTCAATCAAACCTATCGTATTTAGATTCCACCAAACAACCCGCGTTATTACGACACGTGTGATAAATTCGATGAGACGCGTAATAAATTGTAATGTATGCAAATGGGCAAGTTACCGCGAACTACACTTTACTCGGCGTAACGCGATTCCGAAAAGCCCCGCGTTGAATTTGCGGGAGAAATTCATCCTCGTCCTTCTCGATTAACATTGTTTTTCAACGACACCAGAAACTTCGCGGATAAATCAATATCCCATGGTCGCCAAACTTGCCAAACGTTATAGTTCCTTGAAGGGGTTCATGAATTTTTGCTAAATCCTATTTTCACCGCGTCCGCCTAGGAATTTCGCGCCGTTCCATGGAACGCACGGTATTTGGCAGACAATTATTCTGAATACTCTCAAATCACATTCATGCTCCAGCTTAAACTCACCCCCGCAGTTTTTCGTTATCAGCGCCGCGCATTCACTGCAGGAATATGATTGTCAAATCAGATTTAACCGCGCACGCGATTTCGATGAAAGTTGACGCAGTGTCCGAACATGCCTTAGTGATTGCCATGAACTTTTGCAAATTACGCGAATTCATTTTCAGTGAGTTCAGGTAAAAATCAGGCTAGCATATAATTGTTTGTTATCGGCATTATGCACTCTTTAATAATTTGCTAAATATTCGTTCGACGAACTGTGCGAATTTTCGTTGCATTCATATTTCAATGTATTTGTTCCAAACGATGACAATACCAAAATGTATTCAAGATTCGCTTAACACGCATTTCAATATTTATGTGTGTGTGTGTATTTTTATTTATTATTAATTTTGCTGATAGGTGCTTTTAATAAAATGTCACTCAGAATTTATATAGATCCAAGCAGGTAATATGTGAAGAAAGACTTATTGTAGTAGTGAATTATACAGTTACATGGTTAGTAAATATTTTTGCTGCTAAAGCGATGAATACTTAAATTTAACTTCAGTTTTATATGAAGACAAAGACTGTGAAGGAAACTGTTGAACAGTTGAGCAATGATTAATTAGAGTACTAAATTGTTTTTAACTATGACGTTTAATATACGTAAAGAAAATTCTACACCGTTTGGAACACATCTGATGCGAGTTCGATAGCAAATGAGCGACTTATTGCAAATAAATAAAAATAAAAATATTTTTATTATTGAATATTTTTTTCCCAAAAAATAGAAATAAAACTTATCAACTCAACAACTACTACTTATTGTGTGAAAATGTCTATTTTTCAATTAGTGTTCTCTTTTTCATAATGAGTCATAGCAATAATTTTATAAACAGTGTTTTCTAATTTACTCGAAGGTGTTTCACAATTCACAACAGGCTCACAGCGATATATTATAATCTAGAAGTAAAGGCTGAACTGTGTAATTCTAATGACATTGACAACACTTGGATAAATTAACCACTACTTAGAATCATTTTCCAAGCTAATAGCCCACTCAGACTATGATTTGAGTTAGAAACTAGTCATCTACCACGTTCCTCACCCTCGGCATAATTAGATCCGCCGCGCCAAAATTTCTTAGAAGAAAGAAGCCTAAAAGTTTCAAGGGCGTTGTAAACGCAATCCCCAAACACTTACAATTACAAAACGCAAATTTCTACGCAGATAGAATGAACGAGCTGCCTACGAAGTGGTAGATTCTCCCACACAACGAGCATTACAATAAATTCCTGTTACTTGCTCGCATTACAACGGCGTAAATACGGCGAGCGAGAGAAATGATTGCACTTTTCCAGAGACCTAATGCGTGAACATGAACGTACTACAAACGCGCCCGTGCGTACGTAGACGCGAGCACAGGGGATGGAATTCCAGCGTACCAGAAGAACACTTTTGGCTGTTGACGCGCGTTACGCGCTGTAAATGTCACACGCGCGCGCGCGCGGATAATGGTGGCTGACGAAAGTGTTTTCGCGCTGGGTCACGATGACTGACGAATCTCTGACAGAGCATTAGCAGCCGGGCCGCGCGAACACCAGCCCATAATAAATATTCAAAACGGCGATGTCAACGGCACCTTTTAGGGGAACGGCCTATCATTGGCCCCCGGCGCCGATTGCAATCTCCACGGACCATTTGTGTACGCTGCAACGGCTATTGTTGTTCCTATGCAATTTCCCAGCTCCGTGAATTTTTAACGCCGGCCAATACGGCCGCTCTCGATTACAGGCCGCCGGGCAGTTTCCGCGTTTTGACAGAAATACGGTGAACGGGGTGACACGTACTTATGACCTCGCCACTCCCGCGGCTGTAATTCCTCGTCGATTTTAATTAGAATCATTTTAGTGTATTTAATGCACGCGCGGCTCCTGCACGTTAATTGAATTAATTATCTTTCGGAACTTCAGTCGTGGCTGATAGCGACATGGACCAGTCGCCGTAAAAAGGGGATGTCTCTCTCTCTCTCTCTCTCTCTCTGCCCTCCCCCACCCCTCTCGCTCTCTGTCATTCGTGGCTCGACCTTCCTCTCTGATTTTCAATTTCTATCGAAATTTTCCCCCGTCCCTTCCTGCCGGCCCTGCCCCTTTCCTTGCTGGTCACTCGTCAATTTATAAATTATTTTATTCGCGGGCCGTTGAACGAGCGACGCGACTTTATGCCACTTCTGGCTCCATGCACCCGAATAACACCGGGGGAGCGTAGTTAGGGCGCATTTCTGTAACGGGTAACATGGACGAAAAACCACGATAACGAGGTGCGTTCTCGGAGATGCGTGCTGGCGGTGCCTACGAGCGAAAAGTAATCGCGGCACGGTATGGGGAGCTGAGCGATCGCCGGGAATCGATTGTCCCGATAACGAGGATCGTGTTGCTCGGCAGCGTGGCAAGTATTGTGCCAACACTCCCGCCAGCTACAATTTACACACCCAGCCGGCGAGTGTATCCGGTTATACAAACGCGATGCTCGATACTTTTCATAACGTTAACAAATCCAGAATGACGTTTCGCTAGTTGGCACGCATGAGCGGTGAAACCCGATGATAAGCTTGCTTCGCGACTGAAAAACGTCGTCCGCGGATGTTTTTGGAGTGGGAATCGCGTCTGGGATCTTTTGGGCGATTGGCAATTATTGTAACGCCTTTTCTATTTGTGGTGTAGCATTAGTGCTGCGATGATGTTTTCCAAGGTATATAATTTTAATGAGAAATTAATAGGAGAATTTCGGGTTCGATTATTTTATTCATTCGCGAACCTTTGACATTTCTTGCGACAGATCTACGTCACACATACGTGACTTTGATAATTTTGGGTTTGGATTTGGTGAAATGGATGCTCTTCTGTTTGAACTCTTGAAAGCAGATAGCTTACGGCAGTTTTAAAACACTAAATTGACTTTTGTATTACATTATTTGGGGACCTGAATGAAAACGTACAGTAGATCGAGTACAATTATTGAAAGCATTACAAACATCCAAAAAAATGAAGACCTCGGTCGATTTTTACCACAAAATTGCCTTTTTTAAGAAACAGTAAATTAATAATCCCATCGAAAAGAAGCTTGTTTAAAAACACTGTCGTAAATTACTATCTAAAAAATTAATTATATACAAATATTGCGTCAATTATAACAATGGCTATTTATACAAACAAAAAATTAAAAGTGACTATTTATACAAACAAGAAAATGTATTATACCAGTATTATTTTTAGGTCGGTATTCCAAGATTCATCAGTGAAAGAAACAACGAAGATAATAATATTAAGCAGATATATATTTTTATACAAATTAATATTTCCATACCAATAAATATTTTATTGAAAATACTTGGCACTGTGCCCCGAACATTTTTTTGGTTTAGCCTATTCGAAAGTTCGACAAAGTAACAACAGTAAAAGACAAAGCTTGATTGATGTCATAGCGACGTGAACTTTGTTTCCTATTAAACAATGATACACGGACTTAGATACGGTTCTTAGATACACGGACGAAAATCTAGAAATCCGTGATCTAATAAATTGAATATATTGGCATATTATATATTTTGTGTCCAAGTACCCAGTTCAAGTACGTCAGAGGTTCACGTGGAATACAAACTTCCTCGCTTCACTTACCTTTCCAGGTAAGTGCTGCTTCAACCAATTGATTGTTACTCGGAGCAACAGCAAATTCCTTCTCCCCGCATTATTATTCAGAATCCCCCTGCCAATGGGGCTGTAAGTAGCACTTCAGATCGAGGTTCCCAGTGTTGACTTATTAAACGGCGTCCCACTCAGGAAACAGATTTCTTCGCGCAACAACCTGACAGTAAATAAACGCGACCGCTGTTCGTAATTTCCTGTCAAAGTGCAATCATCCTTCGTGCTCATCACTTTCCGCTCTTAGCCTGGGAACTGCAATCACGTTGCATTAATTTATTTCGTATTCAAATTTAAAAACTTCAAACTGTCTATCTAAATACTTTTAAGAAGAGGAAGCTGTATAAGCGTTCACGTGGTTGTTACATTCGTTTGGAAGTGCTCGAAACTTTATCAGATTTGAAATAAGTTCGTTGAATTCTACAGTTCATTGAATTGCAGATACGGGTGTTCTGGATCACAGAACTGGACGCTCGAAAGTCCACAAGCCCTCGGAGCCTTGGCAGTTCCAAAGTTCGTTTATAATACCATCGTTCAGAAACTGATAGTATTTCTTCCCAATTCCTGATTCCACCAACATATTTCTAGAAATTCGGTAACATAATAGACATAGGGACATGACTATGGTTCTCCAGATTCCTTAGGTTTCCTAAATGTTACACACAGGTTACTGCATACTGGATATAGTTATATGATACCTACAGGAATATTGAACGCGTCCTTAATTAGGGAAAACCGAGCCACGCTCCTCTCGGTCATCTTCTCCGGATGTCTAGCGCTCTCGTGGGTTTACGTCAATCACTATTAAGGCACAGAAGAGGACTCCGGCTTCTCTAAATTCTCTTCATAGTACACAGTCCCCCGAACCATAAAAAAATAATTTATAGAGTTTCAAGGCAAAGATGTATATGAATTTTAAATTCACAAAAATATTGAAGAAGCAAGACTTAGTGTATTCTGAACCTTAACGGAAGTATTCAAGTTTCTGACGTTTAGGAATCGTCGACGGAGCTCGTAGCTGTGAAGCCTTAGTGTTGTTGCTGGATGTTCCACTCTGAAATTTAACACCGACGAATAGGTACAGGAGAATAAACCTGCACCTGTGAGTTAGAGTACCCGAGAACTGAGATTCAGTAATGAATTTTAATTCGGTTCGAAATTTTCAATATGATATAAAGTTTACAGAAATATTAGATTGGTGACGTTAGGTGTAAGGAAATGTCTTTCTTAACTACACCTATCTGTACAAAAGTAAAGTGGCAACAGAAGATCACTTTTATTAGAGAAAAATATAAAATATTGATACTTGTAATAAAGAGTTTGATTCAATGAAACGAACGAACCTTCCGCTGTGAAGGTCCAGAGTGACAAAGGGGTGGAAACGCACAGGCATTGTACAAGAAGTTCTACAAAAAGTTTGATTTAAAGGGTCATACTAAAATCGATAGTAGAGCCGAGTACACTGCAGCCGACTCAATTACCTTAGAATTTATCCAAACAACAATTCTCCAGGGATCAATAACAACTGCATCTTCGCAAACCTCTGTGCTGACTTATCGGCAAGTAGTGCTAGAACAGAACGTAATTGGCGTTAATAGCCAGAAGCTAAGGAAAGAATAATAACAATTGTTAATTCGTCCCTTCCCCCAGCCATTGTCATTAATGGCGGTCGTTAAGCTTGCCTGTATCATCCACCGCGCTGCCGGTGGGGCGTAGGGGGTGGCGGTGAACGACGCGGGGCGAATCGGCCATTTGCGAGGCGCTCAAGATAAATACGATGGCGGCGCCGGTGAAAGAAAATCAACTCAAAGCGGATATTAGATGCCAGAAGTCCGTATTAATAATTAATGCACGGTAACGACCGAGTCTTGCGGCTCAAGGGGCCCAGACCCCACTCGTACGGACAACTAACGCCGGCCCTATAAAGAAGAAGAGAGAGGAAAAAACAGTGAAGAATGAGAAAGGAGAGAGGCAAAGAAAGGAGAAGCTTGAACAAACAAAGCGCGCAGACCGTGCAGCTACTTATCTCGACGCAGCTCTGCAGAAACAAGGAAGGCCGACTCGACAGCTCGGCAATGACCCAGCTTTATGAATGCGCGAGCAAAAGTGCGCTCTGTGCCCCTGCCTTCCTCGACTGGCACCGAATTTCTCGCATCTTCCGGCTCTCGTTCCGACGACGGACTTGGCTACTTTCCATTCCCCCGAATATCCGTTTTCTTTGTCACAGATGTTTCTAATTTTCGTACGAATAGGGTAGGGATGGGGCGGGGCGCGGAGTAAAGACACGGAGGAAGTGTTGAAAACGGAATATCGTCGTGTCCGCGGATTGGGGTAAGGAAACCAGCGCGCGAGAAGGGCGAATCCCTTCAACATCGGGATATTAACCGTTTGGTGGTGGAATAGAATCGCGAGGGGTGATTATAAAATTGCGCGTGGCTTTTGCGGTATAAATTGCTTTCATGTGCGGTATGATAGTAGGGAAAATAATAACAATAAGGGAAAAATGTTTGTTCACTTTTTAGTGCATTCTTATTTATTGCAAGTTGGTTTTAATTTATTTATTTTTAAATTTTTAGTTTTAACTTCTACTGTGTTTATACACTTTTCTGTTGAGCTGTGCAGTTTTTAGATTTTTGGGGGTGAAATTATTATATCGGCGATGAAAATGTGGAGATTATACAGTTCAGATTTCTAATTCAACTTTAAAGTAACAATAGGAGCTTTTATTCCTCTTCTTATGAACTTTGAGCGGTGGTTTTACCCCCTAATATGAAAACGGGCCAATATAAAAAAGACACGTAGGTAGGTAGGTATATCTTATTTTTCGATGCTCCAAAATATATCCGAAAACCAAAGTAATCGGAGGCAAGCACCTGAACACCTCTCCTCCTTTTTTTCTGATACAGAAAACGGTATATGCGATAATCGATTTAATAATGGGACACGGGGTAAAGCTTTTCGCATAGATAGTACATGGTATAATGTCTTTGGCGTGCTGCTTCACTTACATAAGTGACTTGGGCTAAGCAGCTTCGTACTGGCTACCTTACCCGAATTCTACTTTGGCTGGTCTGTCAAAGGGTTGCGAGGGATGATGCCGTATAAAAGATTCTCGAACAATTTCTACTGTAAAACCTAGGCCAGACCCTTTCTATATAGCCCGTCCAACGACCTACATAGCAAAATGTAGGAAATTTGTATAGAATGTTGGATTTTACCACGTATGGTTACAATAAATAGTCAATTTCTGGATTGTGCACAATTAAAGTGCACAATTATCTGTTAAGCAATTAACAAGCAAATAGAATATTAAGCAAGTCAGTGAATGCTTGAAATATGTCAAAAACACCTTTGCAGAATTATTATTGTGCACCGCAGCCGTGGAAACATTGTCTGAAATTATATTGCAAGATAATTTTACATTATAACTGGTTTAGGAACTTCATTCCGGATCGTAACTTCATGATAAACTTTAAACTTTGTAAGGAACTCTACGTAGAAGCTTCATTTCATTGAAATTCGATAGTTTATAGGTCAGGTTTCCTACAATGTTCAGACTTATTTAAGACCTTTTATTTAAGAACGAAAAGCATTATTTTATTTACATATGTTTTGTATATTACTGAAGTTATTTATATTGAGATTGTTTTATTCGCCTTATTTTACTCCCATGTTTTGTAACAATCTGTAAATAATTTATCAGTTAAATACATTTATGGGTACATCGTTACTCCATCCTTTTCATTCTTCCTGAATAGTAATTTAAAACTTAAAATGTAAACATATTTATTACGAGCGTCTCAAGATGCTCCAAGTATATTACACTCCTTCGACCAACCCTTATCAAAATTCATTCTTTATAATATTACTGCTTAAGAGTTATACCGCGCGGAAATAATTGAATAAACAAATAAATAGAAGCAACAGCAAAGTTGGAAGACCCCTTCTACTTTGTTTGGAAACTTTTATGCTCGTTTACCACCGAACCAAGGAAACGTTCAATATGAAGGGGCTGAGGATGCCTTGCTTTTACATTACGTTGCTTCAGCAGCAAGATGGATTTCATGGTTAACTACCACCGTTATTCTTCATAGAGATAACCATTATTAACGAAGAGATGTATCAATGTGAAGGTTAATGTATTTTTAATTGCGTGTTATATTCTTTCCCAGGAGAATGAATTTAACTCTTAACTACTCCCGTCATTTTTTATCATCGCCAACGTTATCAGGGGAAAGAAACCAGCCCGTTCCAAAATCAGTGCAGCCTTGGTTATGCATTAACAGTTGACGAAAGAAAACTAATTTATACACCGTGGCTAAAGCTGTTTGCCATCCCTTAAGGCGATATTCCACGAAAGGTATTTCCATTGGCGAGGCTTTAAGTCCACAACAATAATCCTCACTTGTACGTAAAAATTTTAACCGAACAAAAAACATCCCCATATGGGCAAATCGAATTTGTATTGTAATCGAGACACTTAGATTAATGGTCCCCCGAGTTTCGTAGAACGTGAAAAGAGACACTTCAATATACGAAGGACGCACGACTCTGTCAATAATGTCGGTAGGTGAAATCCTGGGAAATGAAATTTTTTCACGGCCCGCTTGTGCAGGAAGTAAAAAAAATTATTTGTCGTGGCTCTGAAAGATGAATTCCCCTATCTCGATCGATGGAGATTAAAAATGTATGTCGCATAAATCGTTGCTTTGCAATTCAAGGTCTTTTACCTTATATTCTGCCTTCTTTCGTCTTTAGTTGCTTTACTCCCCAAGAGAACGAATAATTCAAAGGAAACTACTTATGTGAAAACTGTTATTGTTTTTATTGAAGGCACGATAGTGTTTTAACCTTTATAATCTTATAAGAACGTTATACTGAGGCTGAATTTGTTAAGTGGATTTATGAAGTATGTAATAAATTTCAGGAAAATTTCGAGTGCAATGTATAATAGCTTAAAAAAAGTCATTACAGTAAAGGAAACTTAGTAAACTTAGGAAACTTAAGTATTTTAGAACACAAGAAGTTCAAGTTCAAAATATTAGATACTTGCGATTATTTTATGAAGTCCTATGCACAGGATCGCTTAAGCGATTTAAAACTGATTAAAACGCAATCTTCACTGGCTATTGAAACTTAAATTTTAGATGGAAAACTGTCTTTTGTAGAGCCTGACGGGTTATAGATTTTATTGGAAATGTGTCACTTAGCTTGAGAACGTGTGTACAAAGTGAGACGCTTAATATTGTCAGTTAGGACAGCTCTTTCCCCCCTCATCCTAGAAAAACACTGTTCACAGTCTATTGGGAGAATATTTCACATCCCAGATTCAGATTATTTTGAGTAGAAAAGTTACTGATATTGAATATCTAAACAAAAATCTATTTACGTTATATCAAAATACAAATTTTTAAAGGGCTTTAACAAGTGACAAAGTAAATGGATACGATTTCGAAGGATTACAAAAATAGATTCTTGTAAGCTTAAAAATTTGTAGCAGTTTGAAAAAAGTTTCAAGACTTAGAACATGCTTAATACTAGTTATGTCGCGTAATATATTTAATTAATATAAGAAAATTGAATTTTGATAAAGTGAGATAAAATTTTTTAATTCAATTAGGTAACATCACTGATTTGTTTGTTTCTTCAAGAATAAAATTGATGTTACACTCTTAAGAAATAAAATTAACGACAACTGCATTTATTTAATTTTAATTATTATTACATTATAACTTCATGATAGTTCAAGGATCGATACTTTTCTACTTTAACGAGTAAAAAGTGTCTGTCACAATCGGATCAAGAACTTTTGAAACGGCATGTACTTTGCGAAGATATGAAGCGAATAGAAATATAGAGGGAATACTTAAACATCTTTTATAGATTTTAAAGTAAGAATAGGTCAAGATAGGTAATTTATTCATACACTGTATGTGGTTCACAGTTGAAAGTAAACCACCCGCACCATTAAACCAAAAAGCATTTATTTTTAGTCAAATTTTTTAATAAAAAGAAATTTACTATAAATTATATTGCCAAGGAATTACGCCGTTGAATACCATTCCATTCTATTCACCGTCGAACTGCAGTTACACAAATACTTCCGCTGCTCTGGCGTAATTAACATCATAATATTAACGCATTAACGTAGAAAATGAATTTTCTACTCGTAATCGTGCCGTTAAAGCGTCGCACTCGATAAATTGTAACTCGTGAATTATTCGAATCCAACCACCAATATTCCCCGCCATTCACCGCGAAAGAATGCCCCCGATTTCCTATTAAAACATAGGAATTTCAACACGCGGCGACATTAAAATTTGAAAAGGAGATCGGTGCACGCGCGGTTCCCGCGTAAGCCACCCGCGTCCCCTCTTAAACTTCACCGGCGCATTATGCACTTGCGCCGAACGAAAGCAGGGGCATTTAAATTAACGATAATTTCAGTCGCAGGTTCAGCAAGCTGGTCCCTTGCAATTCCATGGCGCTCGTGTAATCGCCTTTCGGCTTTTTGCTTCACCGCGACTTAACGCACTGCTGTCCAACGAGCGTTTCCACGCGGCGTAAAGGTGACTACGATTCGTTAACGCGACGCTTGCCTTGCATTGATTCCGTTCATAAATTTAAAAGGCTCGTGAGCTGAAATTTAATGGAACGCGGTTATAAGCAAAAACTTATATTCTTCTGTGGGGAAATATTTTCATTGTAGTTGTGTAATAATGATGTTGTGGTAAAGGGGATTAAAAGGGTCGAATTCTGGTTCTTTGATGTTACCGCGCAAAGTAATCCGGGAATTTCAGCGAGATCCTCTTGTTCGGCTACGTTTGTTAATACCGTAAAACAGTGCTTTCTCGGGGGCCTCCACGGTTTTTGAATTTTTTATGTTACCTATTTTAGATAAAATAGGGTTCTTTAATATCTTTAATAGTATTAAGTTAGAATTATATTCTAAAGTACCTATTTTTATTGTGTTTCCTTTACCTTATTATATTTAGCTTACCTACTGTGGGGGAGGAGAGGGCGCAGGTTATTTGAATTCAGAAAACCTGCGCCCCCTCCTCCCGCATATAAGGTAAGGAGAAATTGAATATGATAAAGAAAACAGTAGTTTCAGATTAAATTTCCCGAACCCGAGTTAAATGAATTATATGAACCCTTAAAAGAATTATAATGACTGAAAGAATTAAATGTAAAGGTATTACGTACGGCGGGGGTTGGAATATAAAATCTTACGAATTCTTATACTGGAGGAGGGATGGGCTAAGAATTCGCCAAAATTACCCTTACGTAATTTAAGGACGGCCCCTTATCAATGCTCATCCGTTTATTAAGAGTCGTCCCCGATTCACAAAGGAAGGGCGTCGATGGAAAAGGGAACGGTCCCTGTCAGGGTACGTTGAATTGTATCACGAATTATAAGTACCCGGCAAACAAGCATTGCGGGCGGAGGTCGGAGAAGAACCACAGGAAATACGATCCGCGAAATGTTCGTTTCCCCTTTATGCGGGGGGCGGATGCGCCGCAAACCTGCGAGTCGCAAACTCGCTTAAGTATTTTGCTTCTCGTTAAACTAAATAAGGCTTCTTTTTTTGCTGCGCGCGGCGCAGAGTCGAACGCAAGAAAGTATGCCGGCGCGCAGTCGTTGCGGGGTGAAGGGTAGCAAACGAGCGTAATTAGACACCCCATCTCAGTGGCTTGGTCGATCGTTTTACCTCTCCCGCCGCCACCAGTCGTTGTTGCTCTATCTCCTCTCATCCCTGATGGCCTGTCCGCTCTTCCTATCCGTCTCTTTCAGCCGCGATATATCCAGTTGCATTATACGAGTCGGAGCAACGGGAAAAACATTGTCCGAGCACTAATGACGGGGGCATCCGTCCACCGTGCGCTTTCCCTGCCCTGCGCATCCGCTCGTTCCCTCTCCGGTATTTCTCGCCGCTGTTTTCTTTAGTCGGATTTTCTTACGCCCCGGGTCCCAGCCCCGGAGCGCCAATTAACGAATTACTTTTCGTCCTGTGACCTCCTAATGGGGATGCGTGTCCATTCGCGCGCATTAACGTCAACGTCGCTCGATCGTATTAAGCTTCCACCGGGTTGGCGCGTATGCGAGAGGCTCACGGTTGGACGGGAGCATGTTGTATGAAAAAATACGTGTGGAACGTGTTGCAGGTAATTTTTGGTATTCATTGGCTCTAACTGAACTTTGGAACTTTTTTCACGAATTGACGGAAATGTTGGTTAGCTACGTGAAATTTTAATATTGTATTTAGTTACTTTTAAGGGTCTAGGTAGGCAAATCGGTAAAAAATCATGTAGTGTTTGCGAATTAATTACTAAGTAGTTGAGAGACGTTTTTCATTTAGATAAATTTCGATTGATTTTTATAGTAGTATAAAATACTTATGTGTATTAAAGCAAAGAATCCTCTAATGAAGGCCATTCTTTCATTTCACGAACATTTTACCAATAGAACAGCTTGCATTATACAATTATTAAAACTACCAAGCCGTAGTTCCCTTTTATGCTTAAAAAACAAAAACTACAGAAAATTTAAAATAATATTAATTATACTACCCACTATTAAATAACCCATTAAAAAACTTAGTAAAACAATAACAAGATATAAAACACCCTCAATAGAAATAAAGTTGTTTTTCTTTGACAGTTAATATCTTCGAACTAAATTTACTCGATTTCAGATCATTGACTCTGCTCTTTAAATCTGGTATATTTTCTACCTTTACTGACTTTACTACTTTACACTATCGAAACGTAGCTCTCATCGTCTGTTAGCTGTTAATAAAGAAGTGTTTATTCCCTAGAGGACATTCGCCTTCATTGCCTAGCGAATACATAGTGTATCGGATACAATTCTGAGGAGAACGAGCTTGCTGCATGCCCACGGTATCTCTGTACCGTACAACGAGAATATTCAGGAAGGAATCGCCGTTCTGATAAAGATTGCGACTACGGTCGAGCATCTTCATCACGGCGGGAGATACCGCGAGGCAGATGAGGCAAACGATTGCTTTTATTGTACTTCTTATCTTGTTCTATTTACTCAGCGTCTGGTATCTCCGATAATTTTTTGCACGGGCACGAATCGTTTGGCCCCGGACAGAAATAATGGGGCCGACGTTCGCTTGATTTCCGTAAGTAGGGAACTCTGCAATCAGTCGCCGATGAATAAAAGGAATAGGACAAGCCGACGGAGCTTGGGCGAAATGAATTGAAAAAAGGAATTAGCTTCATTCGTCGACGGCTGCACAGCCGACTGGCAGCCCCTTAGTGTAAATATTTTTCTCCAGATATTCCGACAATTTAGTAATTGCCACTCCACCTCCGAAATCAGGGGCGCGCTTATTTTAATTTCGAAACTGTCTGAATGTCAATGTAAATATCCCCATCGCTACTTCTCATTCATACTCGACGAGATCAATAGAATAGAATGTCCCTATAAAATCCATCGACTGCACCGGATCACCCAATTACCATCAAATTTAAAGCACTCCATCAAACTCGATCGACAACGTTCAAAGTATTCCATCGGAAAGTTAGTACCTGCATAGTACGTATAACCACATTGCCCTGTCTGCCATGTGGAGTTGGACTTTCCCGCGTCTAGTTCCCTCGTCAGCTCAACATCACACGGCCAAGTGAAATTACCAAGCTGACCGAAAACCTATAGCGGTTCCGGCTCATTACTCGTCGTATTAAACGAACGCCGTCGCGCGCCAGATTACCCGCAGTGACTTAGGCAACCGACTGGCGATCGACGGTCCTGTCGTCAAAGGATCGTCGAAAATTAGGGCCATTAATCGAAAGGGGTTGACCGATATAAAGTCTACCGTCGAGCAGGCGTGCTTTTTAGACGCGGGCGAAGTTACACTAAACGGGCGGAAGTAGCCCCGTCTCGGGCTCCGCTGGATCTCGAGCAATAAGTGCAGGATCCTCGCGGAGCAGAAGATAACTGGTCTTGGGTCGTTGGCGCTGGAGCATAAGAAGAGGAGCTTGCGTCTTCACGTGTTCGCGCGAACATGCACGAACGAATAGCTCCGGGTGCTTTGGCGACTGGCCAGCTCGAGTATCTCTCATGTGTTTGGCAGAATTTGTCGTCTCTCTGTCCCCCGCCACCACCTTCCCTATCCCACCCTGTTCCCTGACTCTCACCCCCTTTTCTCTTTCATCTCTTTGTTCGTCACCCTTCTCGCTGGCTGGTAGAACCCCTCCTTCGCAAGCCTCGCATCTACTCTGGATACTAGACGCGACTGGGTACGTATGTTTGGTTACGCGGAATCCTCTCGTGCATCTCAAGTCGAATGTTTGATGGCGCTCTTCTGTTTAAACACGGAGCTAGACACTGCTGGCGTGGGGACCGGTGTCTTCGAATCTGCATACGCACGGTGGCATTCACCTGTGCCTAGCACTCCTGCAAGTAACCTGCTGGATCCTCGATGACGCGCTTCCAATCGCATCCAAACGGGTGAATCGCTTCTGTTGGGTCGCGTACGTTTAATTTGCGCGGTCTAGCTTCGCTGAAGTGCTGACGCGGGGACGAAGTGGGGAGTTCTGAGCTTGGTGCCCGTGTTTTGTCTTTTGGTCCTACGTGTTCTTGTCTCTGCTTGTTGACATGAGCGTGGCTAGCCTCCCCCACTGCAACAGTGTAACGATATTATGCATATTTAGTGTTGGATAGTTGTAAGGCTTAGAATAATAAGGCGTTGTAAAAGGACCGATCCACCTGTCTAGTTGCTAGCATATGGTAACGGACTCCTTTTTGCCGAGTTACTTCTTAGCTTGGGCTTGCGAAATTATCGTGTTACCGTTCAGAACCCGCCGTTCCTGGATGAAAAAGGGAACTTTTGCCCCGTCGCCTCTGGCGCAACTGTAATCCCTAAGGCCGGTTACGCGCAATGAAGTACAACACTCTGCGCGGGGCAGGTGGATTGACGACTTTAAGGATCGAAGAGGAAAGAAGAGATGCGTTTCGTTTTGGGACCGTCAGGCTAACCTCATCACTTGGGTTACGGACCCTACCCTTGTTTTTCCAAAACCGTTTATATTGTAGCCACAATTATTGATACAATGTTATAAAAACAGAAAAAAGCATACATCCTTACTATTTTTATATATCTAATGGCCGTGGTGGCTCTTACATATTTAAATCGTTTTTTGGGGAGATTACCTTTATCGAGAGGTATTTGCAATTTACTTTGCTTCGTTGTAAACTTTTACATAAATTCTTATAATATTTATTTTTGTTTAGTTTATGCGCCCGAAGTAATTTAACTAGGCTTAAGGTAAGGGAGGAAAAGGGCACTTCTCTGAGTTGGTGTTAATAAATAAGCTTAAAGATAATTTACATTGCTATACTCTGTGTTTTGTTAGTTTAGGTTTAAATATTTAAACCTAGATTAACTTTAAATTATGCTAACTTTATTTGACTGACAGTCAAATAATAATATATCTTAACGTGCTAGGTGGAGCAATTAGCAATTATATTTACAATATATATATTTATATATAACAATTGTCGCTTTTATAATAGTGCTCGTGATGGTATTTGTCAAAACTGCGGTTATTATTGGCTTTTACTCGTCTTAAGGCTGGACTACTTTACTTAGCCACCACTAATTTTTTGTTTGCTTTTGGGTTGAAATCTTTGTTCGAAATTGTGGTGCAATTATTTAGGGAGTGTGTGGTGTTGAAGTGGAAATCGATGTAGTATAGAGAGAGGGGCGAGAGTAATAAACTCGGACCTTATATATATACGAACGAGACTAGGATCTGACACTTGCGAGAAAGAGTTGACCTCTGGTGGCGGTGGCGCCTACTAAGTCGCGATCCCATGGCGAGCTCTGGGACGTGAAAATCGTCCTTGAATTTTTTTTTCCATATACTTCCTCATGGAAGCTTGGTATTCCATTTCGTTCACATGGTTTGGTGGTTGCTTTTGGTCGCTTGGTATATACTTAAACCAAGAAGTCTCCACGTGTAACGCTGACTTGGACGATGTTCTGCGTAACAATAGAATTTGAAATACCGAAGCTAATGAGCTGCTAACCCTTTGTCATTATAATGTACGTATCTATCTGGAATACGTTATGCATGCGTATGGTTCGTCCCCCTTCCCTCCAGGGTTTGGGGCGTGTTCCATGGGTAATTATTCCCTAGAAGCATGCCCTCAAGACGGGCACTGGAGACACCGGGGTACCTGAGCTGGTTTACCAGGGCTAAGGTCATGCAAGAAGCTCCACTGAGGACGTTCTATGAGTAAGATAGATCCAGCCAGTCTTAAACGGTGGGCGAGGGTGTCGGGAATCAGGATTAGATCTGGGGAATTCCTCTGTCCGCCTCATAGAGTTTGAAATTTCCGTGATGTGTCAGTCATCAAGTGCTATTCGGTTGTCCTCACAGTTGGGTTCAGACTATCGACAGCGAGGTTTATGCCTCAATAGTATGTCGGGCGTAGGACTTCGGGTGTCACAGAAAAAATGCTGGCACAAATCTATTACTCGCTTGTAATAGAATCGGAAAAATGAGGTATTCTCTGGGCTTGTTGAAGCAACGAATTAAGTCTTTTTACACTTGTCTTCATGGATGCTTGGTATTCTGTTTGATTCATATTGTTTGGTAGTTGTTTGGTATTTACTTAGCCTTTGCCATTAGATTGAACGATTCTGTGGAGGATATTTTATACACTTTTTACGTTTCGTACAGTAAATTAATGGAGAGAGATATTCTAGACACTTTGACACGTCTTTTTGTCGATACGTTCTGGAAAACATCGAAAGTATTATCCAAGGATCCCAGAATGTTTGCTAGGGTAAGTGAAGTAAAACTTTTGTTTCGGAAAAAGCGATCGCTTGGAAAGAACTGACCGTGTTAAAAGAACATTTGTCAAAACCTTGCGCTGCTCAAAGTGTTAAGATAGATAGAAGTTGGACTGCGAATGTACTGTCTGTTAATAATATTTTTCATGATCGAACGTAAGATACCTGCGTGTTTCAAATGTGATAAACTTGATAAGCAAAACATTTCACCCTTTCAAATTGATATAAGAGGCATTAGTTAACAAATGAATCATACCAACGGATATAAAATTAATATTTCATTTAATAACGCTTAGAGCGTAAATAATTGCGCGCCTTATTAATGAACGAAAAATTCAGAGCTGGAACGGATAAACGTGATAATTAATTTGGATTTCTATTTAGTGGAGCATTTAAATGAGAAGAGCTGAATACTGCTGTTGTTTATGGACGCATGAAAAACATTTTCATAATAAATTCCCAATATATGAAGACACAATGGTAACAGAAAACAAAGAAATGGAAAATAATAGTACAATAAACTATTGTTGGTGGCACTTTCTTTATAATTTGAAGCCATTATTAATAATTAATGATTTCGTAGAGGTAAATTCCACCCCATAATTTTAATAATGCCAATGAACTTAATGAAAATCATTAACTTTTTGTGGATCGTTAAATTATAAAATATATTACATACATTTATTTGCAGCTTTTCGCAATAAATATTTGCCATTTCCAATAACATGTAGAACTGTTATAATTAATGCAGTGTAATTAAAACACTGTTACATTAATATTGCACAAAAATCGAATGAAATGATAAAAGAAATATGCAAATTTGCCATCGTAGATGGTGCTTTTTATTTTATCCTAAAAAAGAGTCGTCAGAATACTTGGAAAAAAGGTCTGGCCATTTCACAGCTTCTCTGGATCCAATCCAACATCTGAAAGAATTAGTTCCCAGTATTGTCTTCTCATATTTTAGAACAAAGAGTTGGCGCCTTATTAAAACCTTCTGTATTATCCTGCCACGAAATTGGAGCCTGAAATAATCTAGAACACGTTAATAAAAGAAATACTATGTTAGCACTTTTAAGTATTTAAAAAAATCCAAGTCCTTCAGAAGCAGTTGAGTAGCAGTATTACTATCAGGGAAAATTTCCTTGTATTTGCCTTTTCAAGTATGTAATGCAAACTTTCTCGAAGTAAATTTTCATGCATCCATAAATCGTAGTGATTTCCTCATTTAAATAGAACGTACTATGTGCGTATTCATAGACTTTCTGTGCAGTGTCGTCATGAATAATGGTTGCCATTTAATTAACATTGTTATGAAATTCCTACAACGTTTAGGGTTAGCGTTAATTAAATTTACTATTTGATATTGCAGCAATACGTCACGATTTTGCCACAGTAGAACTGAAGGGTGCAATAGGCGGAGTTGTATAATAATGTTTGGGAGAATTCTAAATTACTGTTTCTAAGTGTAAATCACTTCATTTAAAATACTTCTACACTTTTAAGTTAAAGTACAGGATATGTACTTCGTTGCATGAAAAATTCCTTTGACTAAAGACCAAAATTGTCGACAAGTTAGGGGTCTCCTCTTAAGAAAAGTGGTCATGCATCATCTCCTAGGCGATATTAAACTCGTCCATTCACTAAAAATTGATTATCTTCACATATAACCTAGTTAATTATGTCACGAACTCCCAAAGGGACTTAAATGAACTTCACCTTCAGAGTTCCCAGTGCAAATACGGCGATTCCCAAAACCTCGGAATTTAAAGCAGAATGGATTAAAGTAATTTTAACAATCAGGAATTATTTAATACTTTTTCACCAGATCCGTCAACTTAATTTTATGTTGCATCGGGTATCCCTTCTGGTGTCTTCTTTATACTTTCTTACAAAGGAGTTGTACAATTTTCGAGTAACCAAATTAGTTTAAATTCGTGCAAGTTCTGTGCAACATTTATTAAATGCATAAAATGAATTATTCCAAATTTTGCTAATTCAACTTTGACATTGAATAACGCGAAAGGTCCACAGCGATATAGAATTACATAAGAATAAATCAGAAATTTAGAAACAATTTCCACAAAGTGAATTTCATTTAATTCAGTTTATGCATGATGTACAAATTGTCCCAACGCAATTCAAACTCCCTTGACACAGATTTAATACAAATACTGGCTCTGCAAATGAATTTAGCATAATTTCGTATTATATTTCCAGCTCGTCTCGTATTTAAAGAGTTTCAAACAGCAAACGAATTGCATTTCCAGTCTTACTTTACTCGATGTAACTTCCGTGTCAGTTTCATTGTGAGAGTAATTACAGACTTGTAGTAACATTTTATACACAATACGCAATCCGACTTATTAAATACAACAAATCAGAAGAAAATGCGTTTTTTAATAACGGTTAGTTGGTATACCAATTCTAATGAACATTGAACAGTAATGTATAGTACCCAAAATGTTATAAGATAATCAAGTACAAAGTTTTATCTCCTCCAGAGTTTTTTCGCTTTTATATTTGGGTAGATATTTTTTCGCAGACTATGAAGCAGTGTTTAAGGGGGGAGCCCTATTTAAGGCGCTAGGAATAAGGTGATTCTTGGGATTTTTTTTCTAAGAAACTGTTAAGCGAACCTTCCCAGCTTTCAGGATATTTTAATTCAAATTCGAACAGTAAAAATTAATTTTTTCGTTAGAAAATGTTCGGTAGAAATGGAGATATATGAACATTGAACACGTTCGCAGGAATTCGCGCGCCGGAGTTGTAAATTTGCGATTATGTTGGAAGCCCCAAATCTTTCCGGAAATAAAAAAAACAAGGATTTTCTTATTTCTAGTATAATTACTTTGTCGATGATCCTAACAAACGACAAAGAAATTAAAAGTTGGCAAGTTGGCACAAAATATTTCGTACTATTTATAGAAAAACAGTTGTTCAATGCAATTTATTTATCAAAGTTTTATGTCCACCGAAAATGTAATTATACGAGAAATATGAAAATCCTGGGTTTTTTTCATTTCTGGGAAGAATTGGTGTTCATATATCTCCATTTCTACCGAACACTTCGCAACGAAAAAATTAATTTTTATTGTTTGAATGTGAATTAAAATACCCTCAAAGTTTACAAAAGATCCACTTAACAATTTCATAGAAAAAAAATTGCCAATAATAACCTTATTCCTAGCGTCCTAAATAGGGCTCGCTCTTTAAAAACCTCTAAACTGCTGCCGACGCGCAGTAGTAGTTATCCAGGTGAGTCCCGACGAGCGCAGTAGTATAAGTCCGTCGCGTCAGAAACGTCGTTCACCTATTTTCAACAATTAAAAACTCCAAAACAAAGCCTTAAACGTAATTTCGTAATTCTTGATTTTCGCCCTATTTTACTATGTAGAATCACCCGCTACAATGATCGCCTAGTATACAAAATTAATAAGCCCAATTGGTGACCCAAGCCTCGCGCGCTACTCCTATCAGTTTAACGAATACTATGCACCCTGCAAGTATCGATCCCTATTCTCAAACATCCTGCATCAAAAACTGAATACTTCACAAACGATTGTCTCTGAACGTCAATCAAAACCTTCATCTCTCTCCCCCTAAGTGACATCAGTCTATCAAATTCGTCCGTACCCATAATCCTGAAACACTCTCCGTATATTCGCTAAAGTGTGCCAGTAAATGTGTATGCACATCATCCACAATGAATTGACAGACAGAATGTACCTACGCAGGTGCTGTATAGAAATCGCGATGCACGCGTGGGTAAAGAGTAAGATGCCACTCGATCACCCAGAATCCCTGAACGCTTTCATTTTCCCGTTGGACGATCCCCTGCCGTTCGCCACCCAGGCGCGGCACATAATTTGTCCCCGAATCTTTTAGCAATAGGATCGCGCGGGATAGCCCTCTCCGCGGGTTATTAAATTCGACGGCAGCGAATTTACCAGCGCACGATCTCTCACATGAGACTCGAGGGGCACGACTGTAAAGCTAAGCGTATAATAAATTACCGCGTAATGTTTCCGCGGCGTGCCGTTTTAAGAAAGTTCTGCCAAGTCGGCGCAATAGAAAAACACCATAAATTTATATCGATTTCAAGAGACATCGTCATCGGCCGCGCAGACGACGACAATGGGTAGAAACGACCACGTCGACGACGAGGAGAACGACGACGGGCTCCGAGGACGACGACCGCCGATAAATATCCCCTCACCGAGTAGTCAACGTTTTCTATCCGCAGCCCGTCGTCGATCGTCGAAAAATCCCGCTGTAATACGACCCGCGCTCCTTGTCCGCGAAATGACAGATTTTCGTGCCGCGCGGACGGATCCGAAACGAGCTAGGACAGACCTCTTTCTGTCCTCCACTCGCCCGACCCCGGGCCACCTCACCCCAACCTCTGGGGGTTATTTTTTCCCATCGCTGTTTCCAGCCGTGTGCCTTCGTACGGCCAGGCTTCCGTAGTAATTCAATTTGTCACGCAGACGGAAGTTTTGATAACATCCTTCCACTTGATTTGTACGTTTCGTAGCGAACGTCGGGGGGGGGGGGGAGGAAAAGCAAAAATCCCGAGCCGTGCGTGCAACACAATGGCGGCACCCTATATCGATTTTTGCCCCGCGGCCCGTTTTCATGTCCCGTTACTCCGCGACTGGTTTTCCTTCTTTCCTTTTCCCACGTGCCTTCTTCGTATCGGTAATTGAATTGTAATCCCGATTTTAACGAACTTCCGTCAACATTATTCCGACGTTAAAATAATACATCGCCCGTGGCGCGGCAAAGTGCTCGGCTATTCGCGGGATAATCCAGTTTTTCGCCGGGCGATCTCATGAATCCTCGCGTCCTTCCGCGCCCCTGTTGACGGATATCGCGGTAACGATGTCTTTGGTGTTGTCGTAAATGGAATAAATTCAGCACGTGAAAGCTGAATTTCGTGTTTCTCGCTCGTGAAATTGTTCGGGGGGGAGCGTGTCTGTGCGTTACGCCGCGACCCTTTGTTTCTTCCTTCGAGGGTGGAAGTATAGAGTAATTAATACTTCTCGTGACGCTTGCAAGTTACACTTTTGTGGGGAGTGGCGGCTGGTTGGCACCTGAATGAATGAGAATGGGAATGGAATCGGAGTTTCGGTCAGCGAGGATCGCTTTGAAAGCCAGGTTAGATGGGACAAGTTCATACTCACATTTTGACGAGTTTGTTTTAGCCTATCGGGGAGTGCGGAAGTTTTTCATCAATCAGATTGTTAGCTGTGATTTAGAAATGGGAATACCAATGTGAAGTCTGGGTAATGTGGAATTAAAGCGTGACAAGAAACTTGTCTTGGATGCATAAGATATGTTACTGTTTTTTATACCAGTTTTAACAAATTTTCATTCTTACAAATTTACGAAGTCATTTTGCACGTGTCAAAAAAGTTATTTATTTTGAGATCTAAAGATGGTCAATTGTGGAGTAAAAAACAACTTTAATTGAGAGAAATAACTATTCTTTATTATTATAATCATTCTTATTATTATTAAATGAGTATTATTATTATTTTTATTCATAAGAAAGTAATTTAACAATGAAATACATTCTGTGTTCGTACTCATTATACACACATATAACTTGAGGGAAGAAAATCTTGTCACAGTCATGCATATTACATTTCATTGAAGTAAATTTCTCGAATTAGAGTAAAAAATGTTCATATTTTCAATAAAATTTACGTGCTGATCACATATAGGTCCGATGAAACCTCGCTCAAAACCGATATTTTTATAACTGCTACCACTCACCAACGAACTTTCTGATTCAAAACCTAACGGTCTCTACCGGAACAGGAAGCCTCAAATTTTCGTAAAATGTCAGGTCAATGCCATTTCAAAGCCAGGAACTTACCGGTGTCAGGCTCGAAAGTTAAAAAGCGGGTCCATTGGACCGAGTGTGATCAGGAAGGGTTAAATATTTTTAAACAAATTTCAAAAGCATATTAGAATTTTCAACGTGGAGATATTCATACTCAAACCCAAAATCACTTACTTTAATACTAAAAGGAATGTACAATGAATAGAAAGTAGTAGCAAAAAATGCCGAGAATGAAGTGCACTAAAATAAATCAATTTAATTATCATAGACAAGCAAACACCACAAAACCTCACAATACTTCTTTCTTCCCACTTTAATTACGCCCATTGTTACGCACAAAGGAACTCCCAGCAAATTACCAACACATTCAGCAATTTGCATTACACGTGAAAATCCGCGTGCTGGCATGCCGAAAAAAATTTCGCGCAGGATTCGCGGTGCATACCGGTAGCTGGTAACAGGGCTCGTGGCGCATGCATCAAATTAACGCAAAAATTTCCCTGCCACGCAAGGACGCATCAGGGGAACGTTGAGAACTCTCGCAGTGCGGCGCCCTGCGCTCGCAAGCCCTCGGCCACATTAATCGCGCCTGGTCTCATCTACATATTAACGCCGCGCCGCGTACAGTCCCAACTGCATGCAAAGAATCGGAATGCAAACAGCATCGCGGAGATATACATGGACTTTTGCGTGCCGGCGCGCAGGGAAGGCGGAAGGAAGCGTAATTAGGTGCTATTCCCGTGCACGTAAAGAACGATGCGCCGCAAGACGAAACAGGCGAGATTCCCAGAGGAAGGGCCTCCTCGGGGCTCCTCTTATAGACGGTGATTTGTTGATCGATGTGGTTGGCAGGCGTGGTGCAATGCGGTAATCCTGTCTTCTCCCGGCTCGTCCCTCCGATCTTCTTCTTTTTCCCCTTCGTTTCCCCCCACCTACACCGTTGTCATATCCGGAAGCTGTGTTCGATGGAAAAACGAGGAAGAACTGGGCTCATCCGTTTCATTAGCCGTCGCAAGTTCAGGGGCAATTAACCTTCGAGTGGCGCAAGGTTTGGCGAAATAGTGTCTCAAGTCGGTCAGGCCTTTTACCTGGATAATTTTTTGGCCAGCTCGTTCTGGACTTTGAAAATATGCATTAAATGTGCACTTAATATTTATATTTCTACACTTTCCATTCTTCGCGCGAGTCCTGATAATAGATGAGCAAATTTCTGTAAGAAAAATGTAGATGAAAAAGAGAACCTCGGGTGATGGGTCTCGAACCCAAGGTATGCGGGTCCTCCGCGTAGTGGCCAACCGCGTTGCCAATTCCCCCAACGCTGACTCTTCGATGAAAGGTACGCTCTCACTACGCTTCGCCTCGCCACAACTTTAATGCCTGAACCTTAATGTCTGAGCTCGCCTTGCTCTCAAAGTGGACATTCGAAAACTCTCAGACAACACTTCCGATTCAGATACTTTCTGGATTCTAGAAATTATCGATGTGAAATACGCCGCGGCCTTGCACAGGGTGGAAATACCTCGGCGTTGAAACACGCCGACGCCACTCGGCGTTTCAAATTATTTGCAGATCGCTGTCCTTGCAGCCCGTCACGCTTCCGCTTTGTCGATCTACTGATCGTCGGGATAAAGCACGGTTGATTCCCAAGTATTGATCAAAAGCCCGCGAAATGTACCTGTAAGCTTCGGCGTTAATAAACCCCTCCATTAACAGGAAATTTCTCGTCGGCACGGTGCGCAGGCTGCAATTCACCGGACTGGTTATTAAGAGAAATTGATATCGCTGTTACGTCGATTTTTCATTAGCTGCTGCTTTTTCCGTACTTGCGGTTTGTTCTTGTCACCGCGACGCGACGGCTCGAAAATTAATCCAGTAAATACCGAACTGCGATGAGCTTTAATTCGTTTATGCATCGATTCATCGACATTAAGGTTATTTTAATATTTACTAAAACTAAAAGGCATCTTCTATATCTTCGTTTGCCAAGTTGTTGTTCAATAAGTTATTAAGTATTTACGAATATCCTGTAAAATAGAGCAGTGTATGAAGTGTTTATTTATACAGAGTGACCCATTTAAATCAACCCACTCGAATAGCTTCGAAGCTCTTGATACGAAAAAAGATGTCAGCCAAAAGTGAAATGGTTTCAGAGGGCACATTACCTAACGTGAGTAAGTTTTTCCTATGTGGTTCCTTATGTTATCCTACATAAGAAAAAGCTTCGGTTATCGTTCAATAATCTCTACAGAAGATATCAGAATTATTCTCAAACAAATACTCGGTGCCCGATCTAGGGAGTCACAATCAGGGCAACAGCCCGGGGCGGCAAATTTTATAGAAACAGAAAATTAAAATCAATAAAAAAAGTAAAGCAGTAGAAAAGTAAATCACCCATATAATTACTAATATACTAGACAAAGGTGGATATCTATGTTAAAGATCTTTATAAAAGGCTTTAAAAACTTTCACTCACGGTCAAAAATTATATTTTAAAATAATAATTTATATTCAATTATAAAACTCGGCGAAAATCATTTTTGCCCAGAGCGGCAGAAGAGCTAGATCAAGCCCTGCAAATACTACGACCTTAAAAGCGAACTAGGACGTTGAAAACAAATTATTCTACGCCCTCCATAAAACGTTCGATCAATTTCTTTGTAATTTCATGGCTTAACTCGTTACCTGTGAAACAGCATCGGTTTACACGCTCGTCCCCCTGTTGATCGATGAAAGCTTTAGTCTGCCCCGCGGAAGTCGAATCTGTTCTCGTTCCGTCTATTTCTACGTAATGCGTCTGCGAGCTATTGGCTGGAAAAGGGCATTGTTAGCGTCGCTGGCTATTATTGTTAACAGGATTCGAAGAGTACGACCAGCTCCCGCTGGAATCTGTCTCTAAGCGAAACCATTTCGTTAGCGTAGGGCGCCGCCCGCGATCGAGTTTGCCGTGCCATCTCGTCCCCTTTCGCGTTCACGTGCGGCCTGTCTCGTCACAATGAGAACGCGAATATAATAGATCGACTTCAAGATGGGACGACGTCAGAACGAGGTGAATCTCGAGCAGCGCGACAGGAATTCCTATACATCCACTTGGCAGCCGCCGCTCGCTGGGATTGTAATTTCAGTATCCACTAACCTCGCCCCTTATCCTTCCTCCGCGAGCAACCCTTTGGATCTTTCCGTCTCTTCACATGCCTTATTGGAATGATTGTAACGTTCCACGTAACGAAATCGTCTTCACCTTTGTTGTTCCTGTTATCGCCGGCCTGCTCCTGTTCCCGCGTTGCCTATTGTAACGTTATCCACCTTGCTTCACAAACTGACGCGAATCTTCGCAGCTCTCCGTTCGGAATTCTACGCTCCCCTTTGTACGTTCAGCTTGCCCCGACGCGCATATCAAGTAGAAGATTAAAAGCCCTTCAACATTGTTTTCATGAAAGGAAAATCGTTGTAGGAATTTTATCCATTCGTGGCGTCTTTGCCTGTAACGACCACGAAATGCTTTATACCGCGCAATTACAATATACTGCTTTCGTGTTGGTTAGAATTCGAGGTATATTAAGGGGGCACTCTTGTGTAACTGCCCGTTTTTCAACGCCATCTTCGGGAATTTATTTAACAAAAATTATACGTTTATACTGCCTGCCGTTTTACCTACATATTAAGGTATGATTGAAATAATACTGGGATTTTTTTTATCTTTTTTATTGCATATATATAGATATATCCTGTGGTGTATAGTTAGTGGTGCAAGCTTCTTCAAAAAAATTATTATGCGACGGGCGATAGTGTGGGGACTGTTATAGTCATCTAAAATGAAAAAACTAAGGTTTATTTTTTTAATTATGGTCGGAACCACGTACGAGTTTCTGTCTCGTAAAAGATTAATTTTACAGAACGAAAACAGCTAAATTTGTCAACAAGGACTTTCAAGTAACACATGCGTGCGGAAGGAGCGAGCGAAGTGATGTATGCGAGGAAGAAAGGCGTAGCTCTTGGCGGCAGGTTCTTCATCGATAGGCAAAAAAGGGTGAACTAAGTTCACATAGAGAAGCCCGAGCGAAACCATCCGTCGCTGATGAAAAAAACAGAGGCTCACGGAAGGAAAAAAGGGGTTGTCGAGGTTGGGGTCACGGAAGTCTCCTCTTTCATCGTTGCTCAGTGGACCGTGGGCAAAAAGGTGTGAACAACTAGTTCCAGAAAAAGAGAGAACGAGGTCGTAGACGCGTGCAAAAAGAACGGAGCTATAGACGCGTGCGAGGTGAACCAACGAAGTCGTACGTGCGTGCAAGAAAGAAGGCATGGCCTTGGCTCCAGCCGCTGGCAAACGGGTTTTTCGTCGATGCTTGAGGGAAAAAAGCTGTGAGCAAGTAAATCCAGGAAAAAGGGGAAAGCGTGCAAAAACGTGGGGCAGGAAAACGTACGCAGTTGTTCGAGCAGGAAAGAATAAAGAGCGAGGCAATCAATGCTGCGTGTATGTTACATGTGTATATAGCATATTGTAACGTTGCAGCTCCAAGATAGGATCGCGACTGCTAGTACATGCCAGCGCCACCAGAGGTCTAATCTTCCTAACTCTTTCTCGCAAGTCCTAAGTTCCAATCTCGCTTGTATATATACAAGTTCCAAGTTTATTCTTCTCGATCCCCACACGTGTGGGGCAGGAACAGTCGCTAGAGCCTGACTCATATGAGTCTGACTCTTGACGAGTCCTAAGACAAAAACAGAAAGAGAGAGAGAGAGAGAGAGAGAGAGAGAGAGAGAGAGAGAGAGAGAGAGAGAGGGCCCCCACGTTTCTTTTTCTCCCCCCTTCTTTATTCCACCTCGATCCTTAACATAACAATCCAACAATTCACCTGCTGCGCACAGTACTCATGCGCGTAACCAATCCCGGCCTCTTAGGCATACAGCAGCAGCAGGGCTCTCCCAAGGTCGCGTACGCGACACTCCTTGGGGTCTTCCCATTCCTTGGCTTGTCCGTGTTGTCAGGGATACAGCGCGACGCTAAAGGGCGCGCAACCATGCAGACACAGCGTGTCGAGCGAGCTCGGATATGCCCCATACGCGACGTTGTGTGCTGTTGTGTGTGTGTTATTTATTTATTATTAGTGACACACGCTGTCAGAGCTAAAAATATTGGAAGGGGAAGCAGGGCGCGTGACGAGCCCTATAGCCGCCTATGCTATAGAGAGCTGCCCTGTATTACGGTGTTATCCCGGAGGTAACGGGGAAAAGAAGAAAGGATCTTCTTCTCCCGTCCAGGAAAATTTATAGGTGTTTATAAGGCACTGGTGCGCTCGCTAACAACTATGCGCAGCAAAATTTGAATCAAATCAATCAGTGACCCGAAGCTCGCGTTAGAGTAGAGCAGCCTTGTGTTTATAAGAGGAGAGGTAAGTTCTTCAGAATGGGGTAATAGTATTATCATCCAGATAAAGGCAGAAAATGAGGCATTTAGTAACGCATGGGGTGACTAAAAGGAGTAGGTGGTGGATGCATAGTGATAGATCGGATAGAGATCAGCAACAGAAAGAAGTCCTCTTCTGTTAGTCCCCCCATTCACTAAAGTCTCTTACCGATCCCTAAACTGGTGGCCTAGCTGCGAGCGTCCAAAGTGCAAGTCACTTTCCTCGTAAAGTTTACAGAGTAGCTAGCTAGCTCCTAGCTTAGTCACTCCTTATCAAATGCCGAATGTATATGTATTTCGGATACCTGTACAGAGGTGAGGTCTTCCTTCAATTTAATCAATCTCGCGGACGGTCTGGTTTACGTATCTGTCCGGCCTGATCAAATCGTTATATGTAAACCTAACCGGAGCGCTGCTGTACATAGAGGCCTACCTAAGTAAATTGTATTGTTACACAATAGGCCTTTAGGTCTGTCACTACGTATCCAATAGTGGTTTAGAGGAATCTGGAGAACGGTACTGGAACACCTGTTTTTATGGAATCATTTAGTCCCTTCAGTGATTGATACATTACATTGGACGCATATGCTGGTGTTGCACTTGAATGTTCCCATAGCAATCATCTAACCACAGCTTTCATAAAGACGCAATCCCTGGGAACATCGTGTCATAACAAGTAGCCTCTGCCGCGACAAGTTCACGTTACTGCCCATAAAACACTTTATCTGCTTCCCTGCATCTCCACTCTGTCCCCGTTCTGTACACTCGTGCCCGTACCTCGGCGAGCAGCGACTCCTCTCGCTCATAGCCGTGGCTGTCGAAGCGTAAAACAACGTGGCAGAGCGGTGGACTGAGTGACGGCCCGTACGGGGGCCGATTTTTTTCGCCTCTCCATCGTCTCCCCGTCGATGTGGGCGCTCAGTCCTTCCTTTGGAACAGGCCGAGAAGACGGGGGAAGATCGCGGGAGGGAAATGAAGGGTACGGGCTCGAAACGGGCCGGTGGGCGAGCGTAGCCCGCGTACCAGGAAGCACCGCGGTAAAGCGGACTGGCAGGAATTCTAGGAGGGCTGCTCGTTGGAAATCGAAGCCTTGGTGCGGGTCAATCTCTTCGTCGACTTACCCAAGCGTTTCATACGGGGGAGGGAGCTACGGGCGTATAGAGAGGAGGCCTTTACGGGGGAGTCGCGGAGCGAAAGTTACAGTAAAACGGCGCGTGGTCGTTGAAAAGGGGCCCGAAACTTTTCACCGGCTCGCATCGGTTCGGCTCTTATCCACGGCCGTTCGTTCGCACTCGTTAAGCCAGAAACGAAGGGAGGGAACAGTCGGGGGAGTAAGATCCAACGGAGGAGCAGGACGAAAGAAGCGGGCGATGATACGCGGCCGTGAATAACCGATGCCGTGAAAGAGCACGTGTGCCAAAGCACCGTCCTAAAAGGCGCGTTTACGAGCTATAGAAGATAATCGGTGAAGCGTGAACGGATCTGGATCAATTGGCCTCCTATACGGCGATGTTCGAACGTCTTGAGGGACCCTACGACGTCGCCATGATGGAACGCCAAGCAAGGACGCGCGGAATTCCGGTGTGCGGGGCCTGAATTTTCGATCGACGCCCGACGTCGCCTTTTGTCCATTCTCTGTCCTCGTATTGTTTCTGAACACGCTCTCGCGACGTTGGCGAGCGGGACGGGCAGGACAAATAGGAGAGGGATTGCAGGTCTTACGACGTGGCGGCGGGGAATCAGCTATTCATGGGTTCAAATGGGTGCGGTTCCGGGTCGATCGAAGCCTTGGCGATTTAAATATTATGCATTACCAAAGATGACAACGCTGTGGCGCTGATATTGCGAGTGCTTCAATTTACATCGCTGATGTGGATGTATGGGATGTCGAACAAAACGTGGGATGAACGTGAACGTAATTTCGTGAGTCGTTGCAAATGTGGAACGTAACAACCTAACCCGAACCAACAGGTCAAATCGACTTCGTTACCGGATTTTAGCGGAAAGAAAGGACTGTGAGTATTCGTGATTTAGTGGCAGATCTGTTTAATGATAAATGAGTCTGACTTAAACGGGATAGTGAGATACTCCGCTATTTCGGGGTAGTTTTTAAAATATTTGTTAACTTTTCCTTTTTATTTTATGTTTGAAAACTTGCACAGTATCATGCTCGAGGAATTAGGGTTGATAGAAGTGATAATAAGTATAGAAGTAGATTGGACGTCATAGAAAGTTTGTACAAATTATACATTTGGTCATTTGTACAAACTTGATATATAGATTGTTTCAGACAAAGTATCGAAAACTACTTCCTCCAAGTGTACGAAGAATGTATTATTATATAAGTCTTATTTTTGCGTTCGAATTATGTAAACTATCCCACATTAATTTTCAGTTTCCCTGTAATTCCCTATAATTCTTTTCGAGATATTAATTTCAAACCACCTGAGCCCTAAAGCGTCGTTAACACAGTATTGCATTTATAATATTCAAATTATGGATTTAAATAAAAGCGTGCAGTGAATTGCTTGAAAATATGAGCTTTATTTCTGAAAATTTTCGAATATCCGCTTTTAAATATTTTACATTCTCTTAAAAATTCAGTGAGCTATAAAATTCACAGAAACGAAAGATTCTCAACGATCCTACTATTCATATGAACCTGTGAACGACATAACTGCAGAGCGTTCGTCACTCGTGACTGCATTTTGAGAAACAAAGCCCTCGTTCACGCCACGTTTCGCAAAAGAAAGACCCTTTGTATTCGAAATATGCTCCCTTTAACATTCGATATTAGCTGCGTTGAAACGAAGTTCCACCCACACAAAGATTAATTTGATACGTTTCGAATAGCTGTATCCATTGTCCCATGATGAAGCGGGCGTCATCGTTCCACTCAGCGAAGTCACTTCGATCCAATTGACAGTTACCCCTTTGCCTTCGCAGGCAACGTGCCCATAAAGCATTTATTCGCGCGGCGTACAGTTCAACAACCGGCATATTCGCGTGTTCCCTGCGGACCGACATACGACAAAATGTATCGTTGTCTCTGCTTGCGTAAGTCGATTGCTCCCTGCAAGTACGATTGAATCATTAATTTGTTTACATAACCGAGTTAAACAAGCCCTTAGAGTTGAAATTACGAATACAAATTAGCTTACAAATTAAGGAATTAGTATCTAAAAGTTACTTTTAGTTACTGTTCGTTATAGCTAGTTAATATTTATTTACATTTATAATTCCAACAAGCGTCACAGATGAATTTGCATCTACGTTTGCAACTGGCTCTTGGATATGCTTTCCTAAGTTGCCCAAAAGCCTTTTGTCATTTTCGCAGCTGTAATGGACACGCGGGAAGAGTGAAATACGGGTTTGTTTAAGAAATGTTTATTAGTGTGGGTATGAAGGTACTACAGCGTTGGCACAAGTTGAACTGAAATTGCACTGGGTGGGATCCGAGAGTGGAATAGGAAATGCTATGAATTGGAAGTGAACTAGTACAAGACTGAGTCGGATTTGTCTTTGAAATAGTAATGAATTGGAGCTGAGGGAATGCTATGGATTTTATGGGTTTTCGAAGGAGAAGTAATGATAGTAGGTTTAGGAAGTTTCGGTGGAAGACACTGGCAGTAGGGCGATTCAGGTTCGCGGAGGGTAAGGAGAAAACTGGGGAAATAAAAAATATTTAGAGAAATAAGCAATCACTCATCACTAATTACAACTTATATTCGTTGAAGCATACTCTCTACTAACCTTTCACACAAATCTTGACTTATTTGATCCCTTCCTCTTCCGAAACCCCAATTATACGGATGAAGAGTATTGTAAAACAAACTCTTAATAAATGAAAACAAATAATATTCTACATCACATGCAAGAAATATGTCTTCAAGGGTACTATTTAGGCAGTCGTTCCTGTCTAAAATGAAGCATTTATGTTTCCATTAATTACAAAGAAACCAATTGAAACTGAGACTTGTTCTTTGGCATGAAGTTTATTAACATCATAAGCTTTAAAAAAACATGTGTGTTTAGTAAAAAATATCCATTATATATGGCGCTACAGGTGGATCATTAAAGAGGCTTTTCAAAAATGTGTCTTTTAATTATAATAATTTTTTCTTCAATATAAAGAATAATATGACAAATTTGTCGGAGGAAAAAACTTCTCTCCAACGCTATAACTCTTTCAATTTTACATTTTTATTCTTTAAAGTGGACCAATCACAGCGTAAACTATCTAACTTTCAGAAACTTCTATATTTTTTACAATCAGATGACTGCGATAGGTGCTACACATACCGCTAAAGGGAGTTACATCGTCGAAGAGGTGAACAAGATTACACAATAATTAATCAATAATAAGAACGATCGATATAAAGAAAATATTTTCTGCAAGTTGAAAGATGCCTCCTTATATCCCAAAAGAGTTTAATTCAATATGAAGAACAATTTTTTCAAAAAAAATTCTTAAATATCAGTTACGTACTTTTGGGGCTGTTAGACAACAGTTCCCCCTTAAGTGCTAAAGAGAAATATTCTTATTTCTCAGTCAAGAATGCAGTTATAACTTCACTCCCTATGAAAGTAAACAGATGGGGACGTCAACACTTAAAACCTATAATTAACTCAAATTATCAAAATTTGGGCTTACACCACTACGATTCTCAGCCCTCCATGTATCTGAACCGAAGGTCATCGGAGGGTTAAATAATAAAATTGGGCAGAGCAATCCCAGTAACGGGAGCTCTTGTAAGTCTATTAAGTGGGGACATTTAAGCATCTCAGGCCGAGTGACATAGGGGTGCGGATGACTATGTACGCGCACGTGCTCCGGGGACGGTCGCTACGTGGCAATTCCCGGGGAGAGCGTAATCCCGACCGTTCGACGGTTCTCCGATTCGCACGATCGCGCAATTCGGTCTTAAGGAATGTGCCGCGCACCCTGTGTGGGTGCCCGGCCGCCGCTTGCTCCTCGTAGCTGTTCTCGCGCGTGCAAGTGTGAGCGCGAGGCGCCAAGCAACGTCGTCTTTATCACCGGCGTAAATTCGATGCTCTCACGACTGATTTCAATTTTGGTTCCTCAAGAGATATATGCGTCTCGGCGCGGCTCGATTCGACTAGACGAAGATCGAGCCAAGAATCAGGCTGACGAGAATAATTGCGACACGGGGGGGCGTGAAAACGAATTCACCGAATCTCGTACCTCCTCTCCTCTTGCTGGGCGAGTGACTTCTAGGTTTGGCGTGATATTCGATTGTGCAGCTTGTTGGGAAAGAACATGGACATTTTTTCGGGATTTACCTTAGGCGCCTAGGTAATATGGTTCCTTTTCGAACCTTTAGTCGTGAGTGACTGTAACACTGAAATATTAATATTCTTTGTGGGATATTACTAATTTGGAGTTAGAAAATTTTTGAAGAAACTTTTCCAAATTTGTTCGATGATTTGATCAAGTTTCTTTATTGTGATTTGGCATAGCTACTTGAAAAATAGTGACAAATTCTTCTAGGTGCTTAAACTGCTACTAGTAAGTATAATATGAGGCATTAACAGCAAAAACGGATTAACCCAAATTGAAAAAAAGATAGTCCTAACTAAATTTCGCGATATATGTGGGTTAGTTCGCGTTTGCTCTCAACGCCTTATATGATTACATGGAACTTAGATTTTCGAAATATTTTTAAAAAAGATGACAGATTTGACATTTTAATACAGAAATAACCAGGTGAAAAATAATGTGAAGAAAATTCACATGGTATTTCGTCAATAGAAAAATAATCAGGTAAAAAATAATGTGGAGAAATTTGACGTGGTATTTCACCATTATTTTTCTCCTGATTATTTCTGTAATAAAATATCACATCTGTCATCTTGTTTTCGTCAGTACGAAGTACGAAATACCACGTCAATTTTCATCACATTATTTCTTCACCTGATTATTTCTGTATTAAAATATCACATCTGTCATCTTCTTTAAGATTTTTAAAAAGAATCTAATCAATATTAGAATAGGTGCCAAGAATCAGTGAAATATATAAACACATCATCAAACATATTTTACTAATACAGCTTTGAAATATTAAACAACTTCTTTCCTTTCCGTGTGACCATTTTCTCAAATTCTCCTGTATGGGTATCATTTATTCTCCGGTATACACCTACGTATGTGCGTACTGAACATCAAACGTGTCAGTATCAGCGGAGTGTGGTGACGCGTATCCGACCGAACATTCTCAAATTTTCAGGAGTCAGCGCGCAAATGTTGGACAGTCCGCCGAATTGCCGGATAATATTCGTTTTTCGCCGTGAAACGTCAAAACTAATTTGAAATTTCGCGCAGCGGCGAGCGACACGCTGGTACAGGAATTTTAATAAATCCATCTAGTGGCGCGAAGCATTTGCAGTGATTTCCAGCCCGTGGCCGTGTCATAAGACGAGACGTTCTCGCGAGCACACAGAGCCGCGGCAATCGATGTGTAACCACTGTTACATAATACGCGGTATCGTGTCGCAGGCGAGAGAACTTCTGTCTCGATGTCTGCAATACGACTGGAACTCGACCATTAGTACAACTACGGGAACTTCGTATTACCAACCATCTGAACGGGAGTTCCACGGAACTGATCCATTCCGCGCGGTAACATCTAAAGTCACCCTTCGATACCAGGCTATCGATGTTCTTCGCGCGACATAATTCTTTTAAATTCCCTCCAGCGGCATCGCAGAGCCACGCTTAATGTGCCATTACTTTTTAACAATAAAATTTTGCTCGCTACTTCCCTCTTTCACCGGGTAAACGGGTAATACGTGCTGTCGCACCGAACATGCGATATAGCGTAACATTCTTTTTGTAGATTGCAGAAAGCAGCGCAAAATTATTCGACGTTACTAGGAAATAGAGAATAAGGCAATTATTTTGTTACGACCCTTTAATGCAGGCACCTAAATCCCGTTGAAGAAAAAATATCCCGTTTCCTTTAATCGTTAAAAATGGTCTGAATTTTTATATTTTTATATAATTGTTTTCGGTTTTGATCATTTTTTTTTTAGAAGTTAAAATGCATAAAACAAATGAATACATGGTTCGGGTAGGTCCAGCTTTTTGCAATGAATAAAACTACTCTAAACACGTACTACTTAATCCTTGAAATTGTGTATTGGAATGTACGAAGTGAGATTTTGTAAATTTTTGATCATCAAATGGTCTTTGTAAAATGCAAGAAAAGAATTCTGCAGTAGGTATCTAATGGCGTCAGTTTTAAATTATTTCCCCTCTATATTATACTAATGTATTGCAATAATTTTGAAATAGTATTGGGTTATAAATATGCCTATTTAATGTTAAATATTAATAGAAATAATGTCTATCATTACTTTCACTCATTTAGGCTAATTTAAGTTTATACGTGAGAAGCAAATTATTTTATTAGAAATAGTATTTTGCAGTTCAAGTATTCTAATATCAACTACAGAGTTAAAAGTGTTTGCTGTGATTGTTTTTGCGATACGAGATTAAAAATCAACTGTTATCAGTTGCGCGATACAGAAGCAAGCAGTATTGATTAACGGGAAAGGCAATACCTTTAGTCACCCTGAATACTCGATCACACGTCTCGCGTTTGACACTACACATCTATCATGCATTGTCATACATTCCCATGTGCGCCATACTTATGACGTTTATCTGCGATCGACTTTTCTCACCACGTAAACAGTTTCTCGAATGAGATTTTTTTCCAACCACGAAACCGTTGACAACGCTTTAGGTTTTATAGCCTCTGAAAACTCATAATGCCGTTTATTATTATACTCCCTTACTTGTTTAGAAAGAACTTCTTTTAAATCACACTAAATAATCGAAAATCTCTTACATCCCTTCATGTAGAATTTTTTACACTAACTTTAGCAAACCAAAGAACAAATGTTTCAGAGCAAAATGCAAACTTTATACAAAATGTACCATATAACTTATTTACAAAATTTTTATCGCGAATATGGCAATAATATTCTATTACACTCCTTATTTCAGTAAAACAATAAATAGAAGTGTACCCTAAAAATTATGAGAGGAATTGCTGCAAAATCTATACATGTCTCTGCGGTTATTATCAAACTGCATAACTTTATTCAAAACAGTTTCTAAATTATTGTACGTTTGAAATGTTACAGAAATGTAATTCCAGTTATTGGTTTACCGAGCGCGTCTGACCATATACCATTCTACTTCCCTTCCTCTCGTTCGCTTTGATTCTGTTTCCCGTTTCAGCATAGAACCTTTGCACGAGAGACACTTCTATGTACCATGGCTGATATCTTGCTTACATTCACTTGGCAGGAACAGCACTAGTTTCCGAAAGATAAAGAGATATAAAACGTGTACATTTACAGATTAACCAAGTCGCCTTATGGTTTGCTCTGTCTACGATTTAATACAGACATTACTCAGAAAATCCTTTTCCAGAAGAAGCTGAGATTACCAAAATCTTTGAAAACATGTACAAACGCACTAACAGTTCCCTTTAACATTTCCAAGTTACACCATCGAATGCCCCGTTAAGAAGCTTTAAAAATTTTCTTCGCCATAGAAAACAGAAGAGTCTCTTTAGCTTTAAACTCAGAAAAAGATGTTCAAGAATGTAACGGAGTTACTATAGCGTGCTTTATACCATATTACGTTGAATTAAGCATACCCTGATCTGACTGGATAAAAGCAAGGAAACCAGAGGGACATGTCCAAGAGATTTCATTTTCCACCGTAACAACTCGTTGCCCCTCGATGTCCGCGCCGAACAAAGCAGGATTGCAGCTATTCTCGTACTTAACGGGGACAAGGCAAACACCCAAGCAATATACCTACCGCACATATTGTCTAGAAATCCGAAAGTCGGTGTTCTGAGAATTCCACGCGAGTGTCAGCGACTGGGACCACTATGCGACCGGGCAGAAAGCTAACGGCGCTGTTCAACTCCGAAATCCTTCGGATATTCCCCGATCAGGCTGAGCAGGGAGGGGGTAGACGAAAACGAGAAAGAAAGAAGAAGGGTGGCTGGGTGGCAGGGAAAGATGGAGAGAGGTATTCCAGCGGCGCAAGGGTACAATACGTTGCGGAAGATAGTCAGGTCGTCTTTGGCGACGGACGGCGTCCTAAGGGATAAGCCGAGAGTGGCTGGTACCGCTAACCACGTTCGATAAGCGGTCAGGTCAGATCCCACGAATCCTCCTGCTCCCCTTCGCCGCTATCTTCCGGTGTACCGCGGTAACTGCGGGGGCATGTTCTCCTTCTGCTGGAACTTTCCGAAACTGAAGGGCCGATGGAAGGAGCGGGCGTTCCTTCAACAAGTCCCCGTTTTCCTCCCCCTGGCGCGAAGAACCTGATTGCCTCGGTGCCTTTCAGCCCTTAACTATATAATGTTTTGCCCCGCTCCCGTAGGAATGCACGGTGGGTACGACGTCGTTATCGCGGCACGTCGCCCCCTCTCTGTGTATAGGTGTAGCCGATGCGACGGCGCGCACAAAGCGAGGGCGAGGGGGGGGGGGGAGAGGGGCCGCCGTGGCGTACACACAGCCGTACGTCACGACGCGAGAGACGTCGGCCCCGGACAAATGGGATTCGTGCCGTGCCATTGACTGCGCTCGACGTACGGACAGATTAGCGTTAATGTGTTTTGTTGTCCTCTCAGCCCAGGATTCCAGCTTGGCTATCGGGATATCGGGCCCCACTGCGCCCGTAGGTGTGTATATCCACGAGATTTTCGCTCGTAGACGGGGTCGAGACGTCGTCCGTGAAATTAGACCAATCGAGATCCCGCCGCGGATCCCGTGACCTTCGAGCCTTCTCGGGGCCTCGTTGCGGCGAGTGCCTTATCTGCCGGACCGTTATCCGAGGGCTGGCGTTTCACGGGGGGGGGGGGGGCACGTGTTCCAGGCGAATAAAGGAGCGAGCGAAGATTCGACGGTCTTAATTGCTTCCAATGTTGCAAGCACGACGTTTCTATTCTCCCTGGTTATCGGCGAACGCGGGATTAGAGGGTTATCGCATTTGCTGTTTCAGTATTTTGGCCGCTCGAGCGGAGCGGACTCCTTGATAGAATTGAAACGGATGTGTTGGGTAATTGTTTTCCCCCGCATCGGTGGGCTGAATGTTCCGCGGAGAAAAGGAACAGCTTCGACGAGTCGGATCCGATGAATTTAATATTTCCTCGGGCCCCGTGCTCATCGCAGACGACACTATCGACGCTATGATTTTATTCGCGTTATCACAGCTTTTATTTATTTTATCCTGTTCCCTATGCAACGCGTTACTTAGGACAGTAAATAAAGTTTTCATGGCTTCGTGTGATTCACAAGGGAAGCCGGGGTGAAAAACACAAATACGGGGTGAAATCACCACTTGAGAAAAGTACAGAGATTTCTTTGTCGTAGAAAGAAATTTAAACAAAAGTTGCACCTGTTTTCTGACAAAGGGAACATCCCGAAACAGGATATTAAAATCTACAATTCCTTTAATTTTACTGTATACCCAGCGGCATTTTATTCAGAAAAGATAGTACTTTCGGAAAATGCAATAAAAAATCGATCTTTCGACTGCCTAGTCCCCTTAAACTTATTTTCAATATCATCCCCTAAACCGTATTATGGCACCATAAAAAAATAGGTTTGTGTTACGGATGAACTACTCTACTTGCACACAAAGTTGCATAATTTTCTGAATGTCCGAGTTGCCTAACTTCCCTTGCCAGTACCTACTGTATATCATATTTACACTTCAGTGATACATTCAATTTCCCCAGGCAACCGTCGCTCCACCCCCTTATTGTCTTGATTGCGAAGAATTCCAGTTGATTCAAGCTTCACCCTCGAACTTGCACCACCCTGTCCTTTCCCCAGGACGAGCCGTAAATTCAAAGTGTCAAAGGGTTGCGAAGTCGAATTGTACGTCGCGCACGTAAACACAAATTCTTGACTCAAAATTGCAAATTACGAATTAGCCCGTCCTAGCCCCCCTCCCCCTGGCTAGGTTACCATGTTATGTTTTCTACTCCTCCCCCCCACCCTCCGCTATTTTAATATATGAATAATTTCCCCAGGCTCATTTCTACACTTAATCTGTTTTCTCTTTCCTAGATCTCCCCTCTGGGGCTCGTATAATGAGCCGCGTGTACACGCAACAAACACGACTCTAGTACACGCAGAAATCCAAGCAAATTTCTGCTTGAAATTCGCAAATTACCTCGCCGGCAGAGTCAACCGGCTGGGCTTTGTTTCTTTTATTTGTGGTATACAATTTTCCTTCCTTTGAGGAATCTACCGCCCGCCACCCCCGCCGCCCCTTTCTGTCTCTGTTTCCTTAATCCGCCGGCAACCCTCGAGCCGCCAGAGAATTGTATAACGAGCCGAAGTGTGCGGGGTGTGCGTCGTAATATAAACCACGCACGGGCGCGTACCGCGACGAATTCTTGGCTGGAATTTACAAAGGACCGCGACCAGGGGAGTTAATCTAGCGCGAACCGGAACAAGGGCGGAACTCACTTGCCCGCGTTTGGTTTCCTACTTTTTAATAATTTCTTTCGCTGTGTTATTTCGCTCGCCGCGTTTCCCACTATCGCCGACAATTCGGTTGCTTTTTACGAGAGGCGTTACCGTATTCTCAGTTTCATTATACAGGGTGGAGAATTAAAGGTGTTGGAGGATAACGCCTCGGCAACTTAACGAAGTACAATATAATGCACAGACGTAACAAGGCAAGGGATAACATAGAACAGCTCAGGTTTGGTTTGTACTGCGATGGGCGAGCTTCGGCAAAGGATACACCGTTGCTAAATCCAACTTTGATGAAATCTAAACACTGCGCAGAAATGTTGTTTGCCAAGGACTGTTTCATATCGAATTTAGAATAATTTCATTGCGCGGCGAAGATAGTATTGCGAAGGTTTTCAGAAACTTATGGACAATTGAGAAATTTTACAGAGATCGGTAGCGCGAGGTTGCTCCGAAACGCGAGGCAGATAAAGTGTTGGGTCTATACACAGCAAGCGTTAGAGATAAAGGCTTGGTTTTCTTCATCCGTTCCGACTCTCCTCTTCTGCAGTTTGCTTTTTATCCGTCCTTTGTTTCGGATGCAGCCTTCTGTCTCCTTAAAGTCACTTTTTACTGCTTCGTCCCCGTTTTCACTATTCTTTTCTCCTTTTCTTGTTTTTAACTCTGCTAATTTCTTGCGACGTCTCTGAAACTTAAGTATATAAAGCGAGGCACGCGAACCGTTACAAATCGTTTCCCCGGGGAAGCTGTCAGTCTGGAGTTAATTAAGTGGTTTGATAAACTCTTCTTTGTTTATTGTTTAGTGGTACGTAACAAAGTTACAGGCCTTATAATATATTTGTCGGCGAACACCTTACCGTCTAATCATCGTCTACATTGTATTACAAAAGTTGCCACAAGTTGTCGCAAATCGACTGTGTCATAACGTTCTTTACTTGAAAGATGTTATTCTACCGTGAATATCACAAGCGAAAATGAACTGCTCACGGGTATAAAATTTAAAAATGTAATATGTACAAAATTGTATGCAGAGGAGTTCACGTAAAGAATTACACATTATTTTCTCAGGAACATTCGAGTATAGACGTAAGTTGTTACATATATTTAATAAATATCGAAAATGTTAGCGTGTTATCAGGTGACGAAACTTCTAACTCGCATAAACTTCCATAGTGCATATCAATACATTATGTATCTCGCTATCTACAGAGCACAGGACATGTAAAAAAAGTACCTACATTCGTACTGGTTCTGGATTCAAAAAGATATAAAAGAAGCTCAAATAAGTGTACGTTATCTCTAATTAAATATTTGAAATTGGGGCAAAATAAATATCAATCTACACGCGTCGATGCGTTTGCAATATATAGGGATGTTAAAATTTTCCAGTATATCGATATATATCAGAGATTATGTATCGATATATCGAGGATGCCGATATTTTCCATTTTAATAAAAAAGATACATGATATTAATTCGTCAATGTTGTTTATTAACTTTTTTAATGAAACACGAGATTGTTTACTGCCTGGATTTATTGATTTTCATGTATTTGCACTTTATTTTTCATTTGTTTTAAACTAATTAAATGAAATTTCCACAAAAAGTAAGCAAATTTTATAAAAAAAAAAAGAATTTCCCCAACACAACGAAGAATACGTTTTCAACGATATTTGATTGTCAAAATAAGACTACGTTAATAAGGTTGGTATACAAAAGCAAATTTTTATCGATATTTTTAGAATATACTGAAATATCTATTCGATATGCTTTTCGGAACTATCGATACAGAAATTTTGATCAATTTCATCATTTTATCGATAAATTTTGATATATCGATATATCATTGACATCCCAAAATACACATAATATGAGGTTCGGTTGCTATATTATAGCTTACATACGGCAATACATTTAGCAACGATTACATTAATAATGTAGACCCAATAACACCATGCAATGTATCACCACGTAACATGATTACTGAAAGTACAATCAATGAAAATTGAAGCGATTTCAATGGACACTATCACGAAATCCATCCATTTCAATCGTTATTCACATGTAATCAATTTTCGTGCAGTAGTGAAGCCGAAAATCTATAAGTTAATCAATTATATTCCAGACAATTCATGATGCGAAAGTGGAAACAAATTTTCAGCTTGAAAATATCACGTACTCGGCAGCTGTGTTGAAACTGGTGTAGAAATGTTGCCACACAGTTGTCTCCGTTTTATTATAACTAATTATTATTTAGCAAACATGAAATATGCAATGGGTAATAAAATCCAACATCGATATTTGTAAAAAATTTTTATTTACACCGCAGCATCCCCAGTGTTTTCTCAGATTATTACATCAGGCAATATTCACATTGTTGTTACGAATATTTTTATCTCTGCAGAGCGATTTAAAACTAGCTTCGTTCTATCTTCTAACAGATTCATATTTCATTTTAATATCCCACATCAACTTTACATTAATTATTGCGTAGTTCACTACTTACAATTAAAAACAGTTTTACTTCATTTGGGAAATTGCATAAGTTTCTTACAGAAATGTTTGATTAAAGCTTAGATACAACAGACTGGTCTTTGAGTAATTTAAAAGTTTGATATGCAACTGATAGGAATACAAATAAAATCACAGTAGACTATTACAGGATTATGAATGAAACCAATTTTAGGGAACAACAGTCAGTACCTACTGTTACAATAAAACACGACAGTAAGTTTTTTATACAAAACGTTTTCAATTTCAGATGAATAAAAATAGGGATTATATCAGTTTCTTTTATAGTTCACGGCTTTCAGGTATACTCACTTGCACAATATTGGTTTTAAAAAGATAAAAAAATCAGAGACAGAAAAATTCGTGTACGTGGCCAATGTACCAATGCCCCAGGGAACTATTTGGTTTCCAGTTACAAAAATGAAGGAAGCAAATTACCAAAAAACTGTATAAAACTTAGAAGATACTTTTTCTACCAACGAATACACATTCGATAATTACAAAACTCCCATATTGAAGGATTAAAGGTAACAGATAATAGGAGTTTTCACGTTACCAATGAAAATTCCCTCTTTCCCCAACAAACCATGTCCCGCACCAAAATTTTAAAAAACAAACATCCAATCCACGCTTGCGGTCCTAGTAGCACAAAATATTAAATACACATATCTGCATCCAATATTGAAAAAAGATTCAATCTCGTTTTAATATTTAAATATACATACAATATTTATTCCAGCTTGAGAAGAATATTTGGACAATATTTTTTCATATATTATTAAAAAAAGTGTGGGTAAAATAATATTTCTTTAATATTTGAAAAAAAATATTTAGGCAATATTTCGTGCTACTAGGGGTAACACCGGGCTACAAATAAAATCCCCAATTCCTTACATGTGAGTAGTCAGCTCCATTAGCTCGGTAAATTTACCAGCGCGTCGCAACGACTGCATAATGTATCGATCTCCCGGCACAGTAATAGTGCAATGTTTCCGATAACGCGTCAGGCACACATACATCGTTAGGCGCAATAAATTAACAATAAATTAGCGCTGATCTTGCTGCAGCATTACGAGAACTTATGCTTACAGCGTTGCGCCGCGGCGGCCTATTAAGTATGCAGCAATATTTATGTTTATACGGCGCAGTGCATCGATACGCGTTATAGCCCCGTGTATTAAGGAATATTTATGGGGCGACCTAAAGTGCGGCAATGAAGCCACCGAGTTGTCACGCCTCTTTTAATGGCTCCGAAAGGAAAATAATAAACCGGTGCCATCTTCCCACCGCGTTAATTCACCCATTGTGCGCCTCGGTGTTCCGCAATCTTTTCTCTTTGGGACGTGCTGCACTGGCATAAAAGTCCTTCAATTAACTGAAAATACTCTCTAAATTTAGCAAGCCCTCCTCATAAAGCAGGCATTAATCCGTTTCAGCCGGGGGAAAGGAAACATTGCTTCAGCTACCGGTCGTAGGTATATGGGTAATTAAAGTTTGAGGGAAGGCGTCCTGCGTCCTTTGGGCTTTCTCTGGGCTCTTGTAAAAAATGAAATGAAAAGAGGAAGGCGAGCTGTTTAAAGATGACCTATAAGCAAGTATGACTATTTGCTGCTTAGGTAGTTCCCTTGATATAATTGAGGACCTTGTAGTAAGAAGGGTGACAGTTTTTGAAACGTTTGGTGCGCGTTTGATGCAAATAAATAAAAATATAAATATTAATATTTTTATTATAAAATATTCTTTCGCCAAAAATGGAAATAAAATCCTATCAACTCAATAACTACTACTTATTTTGTGAAAATATATATTTTTCAATTAATTTTCTCTTTTGACATTTTAAACAGTTTTCTTCTAATTTACTTGATGCAAACTACAAGATCCCCAATTTCTGACAAGAAGGTGACTCACAAATGCTACAGAAGCACACGAAACGTACTTATATTTGACAGCTAACGAAATAATTATTCAAATGAACGTTCAAAGCTATTGGATGGGGCCGTCAGTTTATTCGTTACGGTCAACTGCAATTTGCAGGAACAATATCTCTAACCAAACACAAATGGAGGCCGTGGCTTTCATATTTTTTACTCCCGTCATCGCGTGCGAAGCGAAGGCTTCGCGATAGGGGTGTATTCGCACGGGCCAAAGAAAATATTAATTTTTGGAGGGAAATATAATTTTAAATTAGATTCGATATACTGGGTCAAACTGCGTTCTACATTGTGCGCGTCGCTACCTCGGCCACAGCCATGAAGAGCCGAATAAACAAAAACGCAAACGCCACTTCTCATCCGAGTGAAAAATCGGAAACGTATAATATTTGCCTGCGCTCTATTATTTATTTTTCACCGTTCCGGCATACGCGGCTCACAAACAGTATTTCCGTAAACGGGAAGGGCTGGGCGTGTAAGGGTGCGAAGGGGAGGAAATCGAAAACAATACACGATGGATTCCTCGTGTCAGCTGAGTCGTGTCATTGCGAGTCCACTGTTTCCATCAACTTTTGTTAACGTGTAACGTTACGTGTAATATTACTTGCGAGGGTACAACTGCAGGGTCGTCATTTTGTTTATACAGAGTGTTCGCCTGCAGGTGGGCATCCTTTTACCGGGTGATTTTATTATGCATTGCAAAGTAAGACGAAAATCGAGGGTGATGAAATTGCGTTTGTGGCTTCGTTCAGAAGTTGCTTGTAATCGTTGAAAATGCGCGTAAAAAGCGTCTGACGCGATGAGCTTATAAGGAATCTTCGGTAATCCAAGAAGTTGGATATTTTTTTAAACTTTACAGATTTATAGGACACCTTAATAGAAATATCAGACAATTTCTTTTTCTGCTACTTTTTGGTTCTATTTTCCCGCACCTACATCTTGGAAACTATGGTAGATATAAAAAATTGTTAGAATCAAAATTTAATATTTCGTTATACTTTAGAAAACCACTCGGTCGAGTTGTTTAAAATTTATAGTTTGAATAAAAAAAATGTTTGCCATTATAAATGTTGAATTATTTATATACACAGTTTTATAGAGCATAAAAGCCATTAAATTTGCATCTCACAAATTTTTTATACGCACTACAGTCTTTAAAAAATACAAGAAAACTGGAAAACACATTAACCTTTAAAGGGTGATTTTACTATGTAGAACCAAAAAGCGGAAGAAAGAAGAATTGTCTGGTACTTCTGTCAAGATTCCCTACAAACCTGCAAAGCTTAAAGAAATCGGAATTTTCGGGTTACCGAAGTTCCCTTGTTAGACTACTGTCGCCGCGCAGTAGTAGTTATCAACGGCAGACTCGGCGGCGACAGTAGTGTAAGTCCCTCGAGTCAGACACCTTTCACGCGTATTTTCAACCATTAATAACTCGGAAGCGGAACCTCAAACACAATTTCGTCATTCTTGATTTTCGTCTTATTTTCCTATGTAGAATTATCTCCTAAAAGCATGTCCACCTGTAGTCGAACACCGTGTATAATAGTATAGACTATCTCATCTTGTATTATTCAGGGTAGAGCTGTAATTATTCGAATAATTCAAACAATTTCTTCGAATATTCGAATAATTTCGAATACAAATAATTGCTTCGAATATTCGAATAATTTTGAATACGAATAATTTCTTCGAATATTTCAATATTCGAATCTCAAATTCGAATATTCTAGTATTCGAATACTTAGATTATTCTAGTATTCGAATACATAGATTATTCGAATATTTGTCACAGTCCTAATTCGAGGTGATAGAAAAAAGGGTGTATTATTATACGTACAGTGTTTTAAGGGTGTCAAATACTGTTGGTCTGATCGTATTGAAATAATGCGATACCTATACAATATATTCCTGATAATTTTTTGGTACTGCACGATTTACAACACGAATTATGAAGCTAAATTTTTCATATTCGGGTAAAAAATAAAAAAAAAACGTAATCCTGTATACAGTCGCTAGAAGCATCACTCTTGTCATATTTTCATTCCGTTCACCATTTGAATCTTCAACATTTGTACTAGTATCTACATACATTGTCATTAAAACCTGACTCTTGCTTTATTAGTTCTAGGAGTGAGCTCAAAGGTCCATCTAAAATTATAAATGGTTTCAAGAAAAATTTGTCAGAACGTTCGGGAATTATTATAGCAAATTCATAAGATTGAACGATCACCAATGAGAATTTTAAAATATTACAGCGAACCACTGCAATTCGTGAGAAAACGTTCTGCACACATTTTTCCTCGCTTTCACCTATAAATCCAACTCGATTGCTTTCGAAACCTTTCTCGCTGGATGCTTCTCATAAACAGTAACAGCAATATCCTGGTTATTTTGAAAGATCCCAAACACCATCGTGAGCTACATCATCGTCCGTGACCCTTTCATCGTGTCACGACGCTTTCATCGATCACGATACACAGCGCACGATGGTTTTATCCAATGAAAGGCAAGTGCCACTTAATTGCCGGGTTCTTCGATGACCCACGTCTTTGAACGTGCAGCTCGCATGATTAACGAGCAGGTTCATTGCCGGTCAGACTGAAGATTCCCCGAATTCCGAGGATTCACGGAGCGGCCGCAAAATTTCGCGTTTCGATGCATGGCGCGAAGGGGAACACGTTAATCATCCGTAGCCCCTACTCCGGGAACGGAAACAGATATGGGGGAAACGAGGGGGCGTAGGTGGTGAAAAGAAGTTGCTCGAAATGGGAAGAGGGGCGGCGGGACTCTAAAACGTCGTCTTCCAGGGTTAAATTCCAGAAGAGGGATCGGCTGTCACGATTACCGATCGTTTCGCGTTGCAGCTCAACGAGCGGCAGAAAAAAATAAGAGGAGCACCGGAACACGACGTGAGGAATGGATCTGTCGTTCCGAGGCAAGCTCGAAGCCCGTTGTTGCATGGCCAGCTCGCGTGAGTGGCATGAGAATGAACCGCACTGCGCAAGTGCACTCAGATTTTTAGTTTTTCGAAGGTTCCATTCGTGAGACGAGCACCCTTACATCTTCATCCCTGTTTCGTTTGTTGTTTTAAGGTTTCTTTCGAGGCGAAGGAAACGCTTTAATTAACGGTGAAAGGGATCGACTATTACGTGGGAATATTTATATTCCAGTTGACGCGTGCAAATTTTTGCTGCGAAGTACTGTTTGGGCGAATTCAGCTACTCGCGGAAGTCGCTTGTGAAATAAATGTTTGAATAGAATGTCAGTGTATTTTCGCGAACCAGTTTATGGGGTAGCTTTATTCCATTGTTATGGTGATAATATTGGGTTTGAAGAATTTGTTAGTTGAATATAATTTATGAAATTATACCTGCATCTCTAATTCCTGGCTGCCATAATGATCGCTAAAATATTTACATTACTGTAACAAATTAATCTTTATTTTAGAAATTTATTTATAACGCATATGGTATAATTTTTTATTCGATTCACTTGAAATTTGAATAGTATCTTCTATAATAGATCTTTAATAATAAAATCTTTTTGTTACATGCAATTTTAGACACAATATTCGGCGAAAACTGATATTCTCTTCAAATGTCCACCATTTTCACTAAAATCAATATTTTGACAAATCGCTATGTACTTCTATAGTAAATGTGACGTAAATAATGAAAAATTTCCGTTTTTATTTTACGTCGAAGTATACGGAACTTCTACTAGACGTCGAGAGTACCTTTTGAAAAACCGCAAAAGTGGAGAAGCATCAGTAACGTCATCTTGTAAAAAAAATAGTTACAATTTTTTTAAATACCACAAAGCGTGTAGAATAAGCCCTTAAATAAGTTTTTTCATTTATTTTCTAATTTTGCCCAAAAAATTCAGAAACTTACAAATGATTTTCGGGCCTCGAAGGTGGTATAAACCCTTAACACAACTTATGTTTACTTTCTGCCTGAGTTTTTGCACATCAAGTACCTGATTTCCTTCACATTTTCCATTAATTACCTATTATGCAATAAAGAAACGAATTTCCCACAAACCCACCCAATATTTTTCGACAAATCATTATCAACCGGAGCGAAGAAGCCGATGCGCATAAATACCTACCCCTTCCCATTACTATACATATCCCGTTCGCAGCCACGTCACGTCGCCTTTGATTTCCCCGTTTCAGGCACGCGTCTTATCGGCGCTTAAAATCTGGAACCGCTCGAGCGTGTAAGTGCCCTTCTCTCGCGCGGGGACACGAGAATGGCAGCGATTAATAAATTTAAGCGGAGCTTGTTTAGCAAAACAGACCGAGGGGAGGTTTATTTGCCGGTCTGGAGCTTGGCGGTTTCACGCTCAGAGGACAATGAGCCGGTCGAGTGGCACGGTCCATTCATTTCGAGATCTTTATCGTCGCTAATCGGTCCCTTGATAGACGAGCTCTCCCCTGTCCTGACGGACTTGCGAGATGATGGATGTTCCAGCTTCGGAAGCTCGTCGGGGGTCAGCGCACCGTCCGCAGGAGAACGACGAGCGCGTAACACAGACATATCGATTCGGGCGGAGGGCGAGAAGGAGGCGATCGCGTCCCTTGAATGTTTCATAGCCGTTCGCGGGGCACGGGCACCCAAGACCGAAGGTCTAGCGACCGTCGGCGAGACACCTGGCCCCGTTTCGCGTGCCTCCAGCCCAGGCACTTTAAATATTTCATTTCGCTGAACGCGTTCGCGACGCGGCGCGTCATCGTCGGAGCTTGTCGACCGTTGCACAAAGCTCCGATTCTCTCCCTCCCCTCCTCCAATTTCTCCTCTCCGCAGCTACCCCCTGTCCCCGTTCCTTTTTCCTAACTGCTTCGGTCGTCCCGCCATCGCGGACCATGCGCTCGATGAGCTCATCAGCTAATGGAAATGCGATCGAGCGATGAAAACGATATCAATCAAAATATTTGTCCGCCCCCTCCCGCGCCGGGGTAGGAGGCGAAGGAACGAGTTCGAAGGTAAAAAGGGAAAAAAGGGAAGAGAAAAGTGCCAGGAGGAGGAAAGAAACGAAGGGACGACGTTGCTCCGGGGGGTTGGAGAGGGAGGGAGGAAGGGGGTGGAAAGTTGGTCCAACGACGCCGTGCATAATGAAAAATAGCGAGTTGCGTCGTCGACGTTGTCGTCCCTCAAATTCGTCGCGGGAGGAGACGGGGGATGTTCTTCTTTTGGGGCGCGAAGCAAGACGGAACCGGCGGGGGGGGGAGAGGGAGAGCGATGAGAAACGCGAAATCTCTCGAATCGCGGAACACTTCGGGAAGTGACTCGGGCACGCAACCGGGGTGGGGTCCGGAGGGGTGGGCGGCAGCGATGAAAGGCGAGGATGAGGAACAAGAAGTCGATAAATTAACCGGTCTAGTCAGAATTAGTTACCGTTCCATTTTGCCGCGCGACGTTAAGTAAGTCCCCTTCCTTCCTCCTTTCCGCCCTCGACTCCTCTCGATTTCCTTATTCCCGCTTGCCCGGCCTTATCTACCCTCCGCCCCGGCACGGCTGCGAGCTCGCTTCGTTTCCTCCCCTTTTCTTCGCGGCATCCGGATCCCGTGGCTGCCGCGCTGTGAGACAAAACCGTGCTGCAACCACCACGGTTCGCCAGTTTTCCAGAATTCCGCGCCAGACACCAACGTCGGTTTCCGGCGCGGCGGCACCCTCCCCCTCGGTTTGTTCTATCGATCTTTGCCCGCCCACCCCCAGGTATCGCCCGAACTCCCGTCGCTGATCGTCAACGGCTGGAAATACCCGATTTCTCCGACGTAGACGTCTCGACCTGATAAAGGGCCACCTACGGTTTTTACGACGGAGTGATTTCGCGGGCGCGCGCGCGCGCGCCCGCGCCCCTCTGACACGTTGGGGAACGCGATATTGTAATAACCTGCGATATATGACGGTCGCAAAGGGAACGCTCGGGGGTGGAAGAGCTTTGACATTTGCTTAGCCGACGGGCCTCTATTGTTTCGAATATTTCGTCGATGGTAGGCACGTAGCTTGTTCGCTTTTCAGAGAGGAAGGGGGAAGGTTCCTTTTGTCTGGTGTGACGTGTCACCCGCGCTGGTCAGTGATAGGTGTAAGCTATTTTCGTGACAGAAATCTTTTAATAATAAATCTTTAAGACAGAGAAAGATTCACACTGTGCTTAGCATTATCGAGACGCGAATTTTAGGTAAATCGAAAATACAAGAGTTTATGTAGCACAAGTGAGTGAAACGGTACCCTCAATTAGTAAGGGTAATTAATTTTTCTGAGATCGAATCTTGTTATGAGTATATTTTAATTATGTTCATTCCAAACGATGTTGTTTTTAAAGGATTTTATTCAACTTCAATCCTCTGTTTGTTTTTTTGTTTGTTTGCTTTAAATCTATAAAGTCAAATTTAACCCACTTCCAACTATCCAATAGATCAGAAACTTTGCAGGAATACAAAATTATGAGAAAAAAACCCACCGACGTGTTTAAAAAATTACCCAGCATTCAATGAATATAACCCACAACCATAAATTCAAACGACTTGGAATCAGCCTATAACCACACATTAAATCAATTCAATCGATATGAAATCAGCATATAACTACAAATAAAAACTTAAGAAGTAAATAATAACAAAAATTAGGTTATACGATTTTATTTAAAATGCATTTAAACCTGAAAAATAATTCTTCTCTTGTACTACAATTTTTATGGTGTTTTCTCGCATTATATAACAGAATATGTTTTCAAAATGAATTTGTTATGAGATATCCTGCTCCACGATTTGATTCAAACTGACAAAACAACATCGAAATTGTAGTATAAGAGAAAAATTATCGTTTGTTTTTTAGTCCATTTTAAATGAAATCGATTAACTGAAAATATTTTTTTGTATTTCATCTGGATCGTTTAATGGACAATGGCTGTTCTGTGTTTACTGAAGTGTTGTTTGTTGATTTCTGTATCACTCTAGTCCTCCATTCCAGCCTTTGAATCCTGAACCTCGCATGGAGGAACAATCCGCCATGCGTTGGTCTATCGTATTACCTTTACTCGTGTTGCATGCACCCTCAAAACTTTGAAGAAAGCACCACTCACAGACAGAGTATTCGGTTGATATACAGATTTAAAACTGAGCACCTGAGTATCGTGATGGAACCATTTTGATTCGAAATGATAAAATAGGTAATTCATCGTTCTCCTATCCAGCGGTAGAATACCTACTTGAAAGAGTTTCTTATCTTTGAAAATCGCTCGTAGTTTGAACAAAAAGTAATTTTTAACAAGCTACGCCTTTTCTTATGACCTCCATTTTTTATCTTTCGTTACAGCATTGTCTAAAAATGAGCCGTTTCTAGGAGGCGGGAGTAAATAACTGGTGATTGATAAACGATCGCCTTCACTTCTTCCAGATAAATTGTGACGCAACCATATTTCTATCTTTTTCACTTCGCTCGTAGCGTAGAACTGATAAACAACTATTGGCATCTGCACATAATGTTGATTAACTATCTTTCCGCTATAGGATTCTATATAGATTATTAAAACATTTTTCAGACCAGTTTACCATTTCATAATATCTGAATAAAAATAATTATTGAATGTGGTAATAATATTTAAAATTACTTGCTAAAATGGAGTCATTTCGATTATTGTATTTCCATAAGAGCATTTGATAGTTGAAAATATTATTACGTAGCAGTTATGTTCCAAACAAAATATAAAACAATTTGAGTATCGGGATTAAAATATTTTTGTTATAAGATTTTATCTTAGAAAAATTAATTACCATTAATTATTTAGGGTACTGTTTCACTCGCGTGTGCTACAGAAACGCTTTTATTTTCAATTCACGAAACATTCGGGTCTGGATAATGCAAAGCACAGTGTGAATCTTTGTATCGTTAGAATTGAGAGTATAACTGCGTGCCAATTAACCAACTCCATTTCACAAATCAGTTCATAACTTCGTTTTTGGATACTAGCAAATGAATATTTTACAATGAATTTTCCTAAATATATAGAATACTGTGAGTATTTTTCAGAGGTTTCACAGAAGGCCGTGACCCTAAACTTCTGATTACCAACTGTAAAAAGTTGTTCTCGCTCGACTGAATATGTCTTGAACGCTAAGCACTGCAAATTGCAAGAAACGTTGAGCCAGACTTATAAGAAGACGAAGTGCACCCCTGCTCTCGAAAATTTTAACGAATCAGTTAGTTTACCTGGCAGAAGCTGAAACCCCATTCGTCAAGGGCCATAGCAGTGCGACATAAACATTCCGAGGACAGACGAGCCTTGCTGCTCAAGCCTGTGTTGAAAACTTACGGCAGTCTTTCGCGTACAATCATCGGGTGCGTGTCGAAGAGTTCGCAAAGTACTTAGTTGACGGGCAGTTTGCACGACACTTTTAATTAAAGTTCAAAGCAACAAGAACATAGCTTTGTGAAAAATTGTCAAATCGTTAAATCTTAAATTGTTTGTCTATTCTTCTTTGTTTGATCTCGAGAGTATTCTTAAATTATATTAGTATATTTGTCTTTGCATGTATGCCACAAAATGAAATAGATTTTTCATGTTGGTTTTACAGTTTTTCATGAATAAAAAATACATTATGATAAGCAGTGAATTTTCGAAGGAAGAGATTAAATTTTTTTGTAGTCGTATTTAAATTCAGTTTATTGGTGAGTTTATTCATTAGTGAATTTAATTATTTATTCAATCTTTAGATATTTTCTGTATTGGGAATTTCTGCACTTGTTGTGCCCAATAATCTATTTTTTTATTTTTATTTTCCGGCGTTATTTCATCAATTTGAGTACATAGAATCGTGAAAAGGCGAGGAACAGCTAAAGCTACTGTTATGCCTAACCTCTGTATAAATGTAAGTGTTCTAATGTCAGCATAACATTAGAATACAAAAGATAGAGAAAAAATACAACTAAATTAAAACTAAACTAAAAACTAAAAATTCAACGTTTCTCTATGATTTTTTAATTATTTATCCACACTGTTACGTATCATTCCAAAAATTTTTGAATACACATATATTGTATATATTCTGCGGCACGTTTCAATCCCAGATAATATTTTGCAAACATTCGCGTTATTCTTTTTATTTGGAAGGGCTATCCACAATTCAAATATAATAAATTTATCGTCAATGAATCTCGCTTATTTTATCGGAAACTGAAAACTGTATTCTAAAACTAATTCAACAACATAAAATTACTTCATAAATGAAAATATTTTCAATATCACATTTTTCTGAAAAAAGTAGATTTTGCTCATATTATATTTCCAGTGTTTGTATCACTGTTATTCCTGGATAAATTGAAGTTACGTAATAGTAGGTATAAATCTTTTGAGAACGTGTCGCACTGTGCAAAAGACAAGTGCCTCTTGCACAGGCTTTAAAGCAGCTTTTAATAAATAAAAGCACATTGGCTCGTATTCAGAACACGTTGTTAAGGCCGCGAATTTTCTTTTACATCGTGGTTTTAATGACATGATATTCTGCGGCCTCAAGTTTCAGCATTCTATTCTTCGCGGCGTCGCTGCAGAGCCCTTTCGCCAAATACATGGCAAAATGCAGCTGGTTTGTGAAGCGTTCCTGAAGTTGTTTCATCCTACGCATTCAGGCAATCTTTACTCATGCAAAACTGACTACAGTCACGATATGAATATTGATATTGTTAAATGAATTATTTAGAATGTTGATGTTCACAATTGCTGCAAGATTTTTTAAGCCACTCATTTTTCCAAACTATATACTACGTCAGTGATTATTCTCACTATAAGCTCGCAGTAATTCATTATTTAAAAAATAACATTATTTCCAGATTTAAATTTTCATTCGTAAAAGAAATTGTCAAATTTGACAATAAAGTAAAAAAAAAATGCTGTTGGCGTTCTTAGATTTCTAATAAATTAATAGACTAATTATGGTGTTATCACTATCTTTTCTATTGATATTTAATCACATGTATGTAGATATGTTTCCTTCCTATTGAATCGTGAAATTTTTGTTCTCACGCAACCTTTATAGAATCTGTCGGTCGTCGATGCTATTCAAGCGTGAACGAGCAAAATATAATGGAAATAACATCATAATAATACAAAGCACACAGCCCTGTTAATACCCTTGTTTCATGGAAACACAGCAAACGCACGTTATTGACAAATTTACATTCACAAAATTGGTATATTTTTATTATTTACAATTTGTTGAATTCGTATTACCATCGGGCGTGCAATATTACTTTTGTTATCCTCCCTTCAGTAAATATCGACGTTTCGTATTTATAATTCAGTAAATATAAAACGAGACGAAAGTATAATTGTAATTAAACATCATTTAGTGAAATCGTGAAAAGTAAGGATAACAGTGATTATAAAACTGTAATTATTATTTCTAATATTTTGACTCGTATTTTAAACCGCATATTAATTTTAATTCTAACGAAGCGATATTCTAACCACACAGTGGAGATTATACTTTTTCGAACATTATCTCTCATAACGTTAAACGAAAATCGGGAATATCTATCAATTCCACAAAGCATTTTCCTTCCACTCCATAGGTCGTTTAATTCGCCCGTTTAAAATCAGTTTCAATTCTGACGAAACGTAATTGTAACCACGCAATTTAACATCGCAAACGCTTCGAGCGTTTCTAGTTCCGTGGTCGTTAAAAGAAAATTTCTAGTAAAAAAAAAATTTAAAAACAAGCTTTTACTAAAATGTGCTGAAAAGAAAAATAATAATTTTGATACCGGCCTAAATGAATGCCTTAGAAGAATTCCCTCATGTGACTAAAAATAAGAGCGGGGGGCGGAAATGTTGAATATGAAAAGTTATGCAAAAACTAATTGCTGAACGGCATGATTTTCTCTTGACTTTTAATCCGGTTAGATCCCAGGACAGACTTTGAACTGAGGAATTAGACTGCTCGCAATCAAGTGGAAAAAACTCATGCAATAGGGACGTTCTAGCAGAATGCGAAAACTAATGTATCAAAATACGTGGATCATTATAAGTATTTATATAAAAAGGATATTTCAATATTTACGCCCTACGGTTTTATTTTTAATCATGTGAGGATATTCTTCTAAGGCAATCATTTAGGCCTGTATTAAAATTGTTTTTTCATTTTTAGTACATTTTAATAAAAGCTTTAGTTTAAAAAAATTATTATAAATTATTTCATGTTTTTTAGTGAAAGTATTGTATTGTCATCGAAACTAAGTATGTGCTAAGTTTCAAGTTAAATGGATGTGGAAGTGAGATAGACTAACAAACTAACTAACGAACTCACAATTGAAGCTAAACAAAAGCTTGTAAAAGTTTGTAGCCCAAAACTCGATGATTTCGATTATCGACCAGTCGACTAAAATCGGCTGTTTTTTATATCTGTTTAGAAGATGTCGATTTTTCATACTTTGTGTTCCATATTTCTTCTTAAGTTCGCCATTTCTTCAAAAATCAATATTTTTTTAAATCTGTAGGCTTAACTGAAACTATTGTAATATACTTTAAGAAACCGTTCGATTTTTTCAATCCGGAGCAAATGTTGGAAATTTACACGAGCGCCCGTTTTGTAATTTTTGTTGCAGAGTCTAAAGTTATCGTATACTGCGTCCATACTACCGAAAATTTGTTCAATCTGGGAACATAAAATATTAGTTAAATATATGTATTTTCAGTCGGTAATAAAGATTTCTCGTAGAAAGGTACATTTCATTATAAAAGAATGTCTCGTAAATAGCATTTATTTTCGACCGTCACAGTGGCTTCCGCCCTTAACAGGTCATTGAATTCGAGGAAAATAATATTATTAAATGCACCATCAAAAATCACTAATCCCAACGATATCGCGTGCATGAAAATAAGAAGAGAACAGCTGCGTCAAGGTTTCATAACGCGATTTAATGGAAAGTATAACAGCCAACGAGGATATTAACGGCGGTTGTCAGGTCCGTTAACACCCATTTAAGTCCACCTATCAAAGGTCAATTAATATGGCTAAGGGCGACAAAGGGGGGTGCTCATCGACGTATCAAAAGGTCCAGTAATAATCTTTCATCCCAGCCACAAGCTGTTCTTTATTTTCTGCCATACGCGCTGCCACTCTCCACCCGTAATTCCGTTGTCCGGGCAAGCGAAAGGGAAGGAGAGCATTTTGAAACGAGCTTAACAACGTTTATGAAATGAGATACTATTATATGGAGAGTTCAGTGGTTAATCGGTTTAAGTCAAGAGACCGTAAAATGGGGATCCGTGAGATACAGTGAAACAAGCCCTGCGCCAAGCTTCATTGGTGTGTTATATCGGAAATTCTGTAGGACCTTAAAATGCGCGATAAAGTACCAGACATATACCTATGGCGGGAAGAAAGCTGTTACGAAATTTTCTCTCTTTTTCGTTTCTCAGTGACTCTGGATGCTGCATAATTTCGTGGCTTTGAATCCTCGAACTTTATCCTCATTTATTGGAATAGAATTATTATTTGCCTATGAGATATGAAAATGCTTTGAATAGAATTCATTGGCGGTTGATGCGTGCTGGAGTTATACTTGTTGCTTGATAAATTAGGGAATAATGTTTCGCGGTTAGAACATGCAAATTCTGGAGAATTAATATCGTGTGTGAATTAGGGGTGGACGACGAGGTGAAGGTATGGTAAATAAAATGCCATAACGAAGCTTGTTTGCATTCCCCACGTATTGTTCTTCCTAATGAACTCTTTGTAAAGCACACTAATCATATTTGCACCATATGAAAGCATCCTTTGTACTTTTGTATGGGGATTAAATAAATAACGTATTCAGGGATAAATTCTTTTACTCGTGGTAATAGACTCAGGCAATATTTGGTATTGGGTGTTCGTTTATTCGTATGAATGAGTTATAATACTTGCGAAGTGTTAGAAGTATTCGTAGTTGAGATCTTCGTACATATTATCTTTAAAAAAAAATATGGTTTAAGTGAAACCAAAATGGTCATTGACATAATCACCGATTACATTTATATCATAGAATTGAGTTCGAGTTACATATTAGTAAAATGATGTTTTGTTAACATTGTTACGAGGGGAAAATATTTTGAGTTCGTCCACTGGTAGTCAAGCTACTTGCGGAGCATGTACTTAAATCCAAATTTCATTTTACTTCACTGTTTGCATAAAAATGTTCATTCTTTTCCTTGCAGGCAAAGTATCATCTGTGTGATATCGAGATTAGATAAAATATTTCAACCATTCATACATGTTTAACCATAAATTGTTTACAAAATGTTGTAAACTATAGAGAAAAATCTGTTCAACAAAAAGGATATATTTTCTATAACAACTTCAGCTACATAATCAGATCCAGTGACAAATTACTACTTTTTAATATATTGTTTAAACAAATTGATATATTACGAAGCTGATCACGTGCCTGAATTTATATTAAAAAATACATCATTTTCGTCTAAAAGATTTTTCTCTATAGTTCCCCAGATATTGGAGCGAACGTGTTTTTCGCCCCAACTTTGATTACTGATTTCACCCCCTGAATATGAACATTTGTCGATAAAAAGAAATACGTGTCAAATATTTTTTCGATGACTATAATCTACGTAAGCCTCGTCAAAATCAGCGTGTAACAGTGTTTCCATAAATCCTTCGCAATTCTGACACGACTCTTCCTCTGTTCGGGATCGGTGGAATTACTAAATATTAATAGAGCCGCGTTGAAAAATATTCGTCGGCCGCCAGAACGAGCCCCGTTGCATCCGCAAGAAACTCGTGGGATTGGAAACAGTCGGAAGAAGTCCAGGGCAAGGTGCACTAGTGAATTTCCAGGTCGTGTTTATAGATATTTCATAGCTGACGAAGGTATAACCAGTGCGCGGTGAAATATCTGTGCGTGAATAATGTAGAAATCGGCAAGAAAATATGAAGGCACGTTGTCGAAACGGAATATATTCGCGTGGATATATCCCCGCGTCGCGAATTCCGCTGAACTTGCCGACGCGGGTTACATAGTTACTTAAATCTACGCGTGGGGGTTGGGGGTGCCGGTAGGACTTGCGGGAGGCAAGATGCGACCAGTAAATGGCGTTCGAAATAATTTCACCGAAGTTCCCCCGGTAAATTATTAATAGTGGCGGGCACGGCGCCCGCTGACTCGGTTGTCCTCAGTTAAATGTGCTGTTTAATTAGGAAATCCGCAATTGTGGCAAGGCGGGGCCCGCCCGCCGCTATGGCGTAACATTTTCACGCGATGACCACTAGCCGGGCGACAGATTGCCTGTATCGCAATAGCGGCGGCAAGTGGAACAACCTCAAAACTATTCCGTGCCGACCTGTCCCTACTTGTGTCGCGTTTTGCGTGGACGTGCAATTACCCGGCGAACAAGAGTTTTCGAAATTACACGCTCGGATCTGCTTTGCCGCGGCGGAACTCGCGTGCTGCTTCATGCATGTGCACAAAGTTCCTTTTTAACGTAGCGAGTGAATAATAGCGGGGGGGGGGGGGGGGTGGAGAAATGATCTGGTGACGGGTCGATGGTTCTGAGGTTTTTAGGGCGCTTTTAAAATAAAATACAGTGAACCCTCAAGTCCCCGAATTAATGTGGAGACTAATAATTGTATTGTACTATATTTTTATCTAGTGTACTATGTACTGTTATAAAAAGATATAGCACGTAAAAATATTATATTTCCAATACATCGATACGATTCTACAATTTTTACTTATTTTCTTATTCTATGCCAACGTCAAAACTTCAATTTGCGAATTCAAACTTTAAACTTTTCAACGCGACTTGAAAAGGGGGCGTCTATGATCTGTTTGTCAAAATTTATATGAAATAAATTCATACTTTCTCTCTATTCCCGCCGCTTCAGCTTTTACAGAGAGGATTTTTTCTATGATGAACTTGAAGTGCTTGGAAGAAAGAAACAGAGCCGGTCTATCTCTGATAAAAAATCAGCTCCTTATATATGGTAATTTGGACTTTCAGTGCACTCAACTCTTCGACATATTTGTTAAAGACAGTAAAATAATTAATAATGCAAAGGGCACGAGATAATGTGTCGTTGTTTTAATGTAATTTTATTTTGTGTCACTTCCCTCTGAAAAGTACTATATTTTTTTATAATTTACTATAGTTTTTATCACATTTCTAGGTGATAAAAAGGTACTATATTTTCCCCAAAAAATCTTGGCCATCCTAAGGGAGAGAAATGTGTTCAAATAAAGGAAATCTCGGATAATAGAACAACCACTTTTCTGATAATATTTCTACTATTTCTGATACTATAATTACACTGTGATAAGATAATTTTCACATGTCAATATACCTACGTAATGTAATCGATCAAAATACAGTAGAAATTAAGCAGATAATGAATATATTACTATAATGATTTAATATCTCTTACTTTATATATGCCATTAACATTATTGAGGGAAATCAAATATTATAAGCACTGATCCTTATAACTTTTTATCTACTATCCAAATAAATTTCTTACATGCTATCTACCAATCAAATGCATATATTTCATAAAGATATGTAATTTATGTAATTCCTTTTCTTTGCCTATATTTGTATAAATACTTAGACTTTAATATTAAAATTTAAAAATTTAACGAATTTTAACAAAAACAAATCGCTTTTTTCCATCACTAGTTTTTCAAATACAAATTTCAACATGTCAAAATTTGTATTCCTAGAAAAAGACTATTAGAGTTTGATTGTGTGAGTATTACGAATGTACAATTATTACTAAAAAATTCGAAAGATTAAAAAATACCAAAATCATAACTCAAAAATGACGCTGGGCTGCATTGAACCAGATCTGACCCAATTTATGATTATAAGGTGTGACCCCGAAGGGTTAATACCGTTTCTTTATTTCTTACAATTAGCGCCATACAATCATTGAACATTCATGAGCTGTCGTATAAATTCTAGTGTATTCCGGTATTCATGGTGCGTTTTCAAATTTCCTATTTCAGCATGCCAAAAATTCGTGTTAAGTTAAACGAAATTCTATAATTGGGTGGCCGTGTTTGAAAATGGAAGTTATCGATCGTTTGCTAAAGTTATCAAGAAAATTGGATGGTGGTACACGGAGTTACATATTCTGTATGCTAGGTGTGTTTTAACGTTGAGAAGGATAAAATATAATGAAATCAAATATATGAAAATATACTGATTCACATCGTAGGAGGTGTACAAAAATGTGTACCTATATCAATAATTACCAGAACGTTTATAATAAATATTAGGATAAATTTGACAGGGAATACTTCAACAACACAATGGCCTGCGCAAATACGAGGAACGAAACGTTACGAAATCTTATTTCACATACAGTCTCTATAAACACGGTCAAATAATTGTAAACTAGAGTTTTTTACCCCTCTAAAATTTTGAAAACAATAAACTACGGACAGTGCTAGTCACGCGGGTTACGCGATTCTGTGACGCTGAGCGGCCCACGCGCCATTGACTACCACTGTCCGCGCCGCACGTTTTGCCAAATTCTTTCGTTTCTGTATTAAAAACAAAAGGTGTTTTACTACTTCTGTTGACGGCTTCCGGAGGAAAAATATCTGGTGCATCGCGTGGAGTAGCCGGATTTTCTCCTAGACCCGTAGTTTTGGAAATAATTTTAAAGATATCTGCAGAAATTTGTGCGTTTCAGGTGTTCTTTTCCCATTGATCGTTCTTTAAACATATTTATATGTTCATAATGCACTAATAACTTATATCGTTGTATTCGGAAGGGCTCATAGAATAATTGGACGCAACAATCGACCGAATAACTATTACTGGTTGAACACAAAAGATGCTCAAATTTGAATAGATGCATTTTTTTTCAAAATCGAATTTGTCAAGAACTGAGTTTCGACACTGTTTTCAGTGCACAAAAGTCTATAAGAAACGGCTATTGAATATTACAGACCAAAATGGCTGTTGAACAGTGTTGTTTCTTAATTTTAAGCTTACATCAATCCAAAATTTCTGTTGAAAACGTGCGATAATCCCATTTTGAATTCATATCAAATCGATGTATTAGTTGATACTATGCCCCTTTTGTGCCCCCTTCAAATATCCATTTGGATTGGCTACTTGATGAATGCGTTAGGCTATCTGGCTCATATACTTCGAAGTAGACGCATCGATCGTCATAAGTGAATTCGTCCCTCGGATATAACGGTAGACGTACTCGGAATACTTGGTGGCTCTAAGAATTTTGAGAGGACGGCTCATGAATGCAAATTAAAACGTTTACCCGCCCCTGCCACGCAGCCCTCTCCCCGTTTCCGTTATTTGATTTCTCGTATAAACGCTGTTGAAAAAGTCGATAAGCCGCGGCTGCGGAAGACTTAAATAATGAATGCGCTGTAAACAGGTCTCGTTGTTTAAATCCCCCCCCGCTTTCCATACACATCCCTCCCCCACACCTTTCCCACGGCCGCGGCATTTTTGGCCAAGCCCTGTATTAGATGGCCGTTGAATCCGCCTGGGAAAATGGGTCAACCCAAATTACCATGAATTATACCTGAGGCTCACTCGAGTCAAGCGAAAAGGGGAGCGCGCGTTAATTTCGTACGATTTTTCATATCGTCAGGTGAAAAGCGCATAAACGCCGAAACTAAATTAGAATTCGCGAGTTGCGTTATTTCGCCGGAAAGCGCCGCCATGATTGTTTAATTGGGAGTCGTTCGTTGCCCGTCGGTGTTCCTTACCGTTTTCTCCGCCGGGCAAATTGCCTCGTTAATTCCCTTCGCCAGTGTATTATACGATTTAACGAACGGCTCGACAGTGGGAACGTTTACGTCGTTCACCACCGTCGAGCGGTTGTGTTCCTCTGTTTCTGCAAAAATTGGCCACTAACGAAGCAGAACGGCGCCCGTAATCGTTGGAACGTCTAAAAGGCTAGTAACCCAGTTATCGAAGAATTTACGGTCGGATGCAAAAATATCCCTCTCCGCTTAACCAATTTGGCCGCGAATGAAATATGAGCGTCTCTGGTGCAGGATGAAATAAGGAGAAAACAGGATCGCGGGCTTTTCTGCGTAATTGTGGTTACACGCGTATCAAATGACTTTATTTGTACACCTGAGGTTTGATTATGCTTCGTTTGTTCATCATTATTTTATAAATGAATATTAATGATGTAGCAGCCAGGGCCGATTTGAAACCTTTAGAGGCCCCAAGCACTTTAGAGGGGATTCTCGTTTAATAACCACAAAAGTAATTGGTGTTTTAGAATTTTTTTTTATTCTCTGCAAGTTTAAACATGCCTCCTTATATCTCAAAAGTTTAATGCAATATTAACAACAGCTTTTAAAAAAATTATAAATTTCGGGAGCTGTTACACGAGAATCCCCCCCTTAAATGAGTTTAAGGCCTCCTTATACTGGGTGAATTTGACTAAAAAGTGTTTCTAACAAAAGTTAGATTTTAAAATTCAGAAAAATATTGTGGTACCCCCTTTTCTCCTAATACCCTGAGCAAATGCTTATTTTGCTAATTCGTTAATCCAGCACGTAGCTTATAAAACCCTGCGGAACAATTCTCTGAAATTTTACAAGAAGCATTTAAAATGTTAGGGAATAAAAATTTCGAGTGCTTGGGGAACTGTAGTGGCATCAAAAAATCCAATTTCGGTGGTAGTGTTAAATATCACAAATAGCTAGTGTTGGGTTAAATGGAGGTACTATTATTTTGAATGTAACGTGAGATATTACCACATCTTCACATAAGTTAAAATTTTGCGGATGCACTCAGTTCGAAGTGAACGTAGTACTATGAAACGTCATTGTAATTCTGTTTTACACTTGTTGACGTTTGCTTTCAAAAGAAATTATGTATTATTTATCTCTTTAGTGTTAGCAAAGCTTATGTAACTTTGATTAGAATATAGTTATATATTCTTGACAACCGTGAGACGATGTTGCAGTCAAATTATGTTAATATACAAGCTGCGTTAGATGCAGACAGAAATAAGTGTCGTTTAACCAACAGTGTAAATTTAATAGATTTATTTTACATTTACATAATATTTTAATAATTGTGAAGCTTCGTATTTTCACTTAGTCATTAGTCTACATTCGCGTCACATTTTATTCAATTTATTCCCGTCTGCATTATCGATATTTTAAACATATTACCGACAAATTATCAGTATTTTACCGACGAACATCGTTAACATTTTTGCTACGCAGCACTTTCCGAATTCCCTCGCGCTTTGTTGGTTTGCCTTATTATCATATTATTATTGTTATTCTAATTAATGATAGAGAAGTGAATCGTAATTGCGAAATATTCGGCACAATTATGGCGGAGATTCGCATTTGGCAAGGAATATGTTGTTGCGACAAACGATCGTTACGAATGCTCGTTTAAAGTTCAAACACCCTTCGAGTCACGCGATCAAAGTTATTATTCAAAGTGTCGCGACTGGTGCCGCCTCAAAGAGGCAGAAGTAACTGGAATCAGTTTAAAACTGAGCACACGAGTGCAAACAATATTTTCGATATGCTAATAATCCTGAGCACGATGTCAAGATACATATATGCTCGTAGGACTGTGATCCAAATACTCATGCAACATTCATGAACCATCGCCCATATCGCTTCACCTTTTCAGTTTCCATGCAGTAAATCCTTGTCATATCGTATCTCTCGGCTTTCAAGCATTAAAGAACCTCCTCGCGACGGTTCTTTGAAAAGTGTGATTTTTCTCGTGCTGATTTGCAAGCACATACATACATTCCCTTGCCATGAGAGCGCATTAATGTAACAACACGGAACAGACAAACAGGAAGATAGAAACGACAAATGGCGAGCGTGTCTGGCAGATAGATGCGATAGGTATGAATGGATCTTTAAGCAGAATTGTTTTCGGTAAAAATTTTAGGAAGCAGAACAGTGTAGACAGATCTCGGTATAAACATAATGCATGAATTTTCATGGAATATGGTGTAGCAAATTCCATCGGGAAAGTAGAGTAGATAATACTAAATGCACCGTAATATCGCCGTTCTCACGCAAATTTATTCAGTTGTAAATTTAAATACTCAATTGGATAATGTGGAACAGTACTCTCTATTGTACGTTAATGAAATATTATTATTCAGTTTGATAACTCATGCATTCATTAGACATTTATACAGGGTTTTTATAGTTTATACGAATGAACAGTTGCTTTTGCTCGGTTGACAAAAACTTTGGAAGAATGGGAGTTGCATGTTACTTAATTAATCCGAATTATTTTATAATTATTCGTTTCTTTTCAAGATTCTTCCGATTCCTTTAACCCTCCGTGGTCACGCCTTCTTATAATTATAAATTGGTCAATTCGGGTTCACTGCACCCCAGTGTCATTTTTGAGTTACCAGTTTCGTATTTTTGAATCTTTTAACTTTTGAGTGGTAATTGTACAGTCGCCATACTCATACAATCATGCTCTAACAGTAGTTTTCCCGAAATGGAAATATTTATTTTGTATTTGAAAATATAATTGTGGTTAAAAGTGATTTTTTGGTGAAAATTCGCCAAATTTCTAAATTTTATTGTTGAGGTTTAAAGATTTTACAATACACTCCGTGGGACCACAAAGGGTTAACCGCCAGTGTAATAAAAATATCTGTACTCATTTAGAAGAAAAAAACTAAATAGGTAATCCTAATAGAAATATACCGATGATCATTTCATCTCATAGAATATCATCTTAACCCTTTGACAGTCTAATAAAATTTCAATTTTCGGTTTGAAAAGCTAATATTTTTTTTACGTTGGAAAATATTTCGGTTTATGATAAAAAGTGTAAAAAGCATATTTTACAGGTACCCTTTTCCTTTTCTTTTTCTATTTTCTTATCCTCCTACCATTACCTCGCGCGGGATAAACTGTCAAAGGGTTAAAGCAACTACTCTGCCAACTCCTCCTACCTGGACAGTTTCTTTCTTACTAAGTATCGATTTTACTGTATCGTCAGACACAATTGTGATCTTTTTAGCAATTAAAATTGACAATGTCAAGTCTCCTCAAGACTTCACTTCTGATTGCAAGTATTCATTAATTAAAAATTGTCGATTTCATCAGTACAATGATTGTCAGCAAAAAGCTGTCTTTGCATTCATATGGCATTTATAACGAGTGCGGATCTCCTTGAGTCTAGTCTAGTATTCCATCGAGTTCGCGTTATTAAAACCAGACAGGCTTGAATTTTATAGGAGCCAGCCAATCAGGTCGCCCCATGTGTTGTGCAACTGTGTGCTTGATTATCCGCGGCGCGCCTTTGAAGCGTCTACGTTTCACGCGTCGGGTGGCAGCCAACTAATTACGCAAACAGCCCAATGAACCAGGGGAACAATAAATTAATACTCTTTGTGCCCGGTAATTAACAGTATAGCGATTAATTAAAATCAAATTCGGCAATTCGAAACAATCTACCAACGTGAATAACGACGAGGGGCGAGGGCATTCAGAAATTTCGAAGCTGTAAGACCGGTCTTTACAAATTCCTTTCTCAGTGTACCTTCGCCCCCAACATTTGGGATTGCTGGAAAATATTGAATACTATGTTGCACAGATATATACGTAAATATGATGGACAGAAGTGTGGAATGCAGCGATGAATAGAGACATGGAAATGGCGGATTTATTTGAATTGCGTTCGCCTGAGGATTCGCGGATGGGCAGCCAGTCAATGGTCCTGGTTACCGTAATTATCAGTACCGGGATCGCAGTCAGGGATTTTCTCCGGATTATGAGCGCTGTGATAGGAACTGGATTTACTCGAATTCATCGATGTTGGACATCCCAAATCCTTGGAGTTCTATTACCAAACTTGGTAGCCCTAGTAGCTATGCACCAATTCCAACTGGCACGCGTTTGCAACTAACAGTAATTGGACAGCAGCATCATCAAGAAGTCGGGAATATATACAGTAGGCGAACTCCCCGTGATCATTATTCAGCTCTCTCATTACCCGGCAGTTGTGCGTTTTAAAAACATTTTGAAAACATTAGGTGGCTTTGCTATGGCGAAGTAATTTCTATTTTTTATATATCATAAATAATAATATGTTGGAGACTAGGGTGGAGATTTTTTTTCAACTATGATAATATGATCGTACCATCTTAATTTGTTCCTTTTTATAAAAAATAAAAGCGAGTACCCGGAATGTGAGCACAAGTGATCTATAATTAGGGGTAGTTCAATAATGGTAAAATTACCAATGTGCTTAACATTCTAAAATTTATGAAAATCTCTTGAAATATTGAAGATAAATCTGTGAAAGGGTGATTATCGGAAAATATATGTGTTTAACTATAAATTACGACTCGAAAACAGGAATATAATGTATGATATTCATTTTATTACGAAAATGGAAAAATCCTACGGCCGTGGGCGCGGACGATTTGGGCATAAATGGAATTCGCCCTAATATGGAAGGGCAAGGAACGCTACAAATTTTTTCAAATGCATTCATTTGTTCCTTAAGAAACATAGACACTGGGAAAAAGTATCATTGTGCCGCATCTGACGTATGATTAAGCAAAACAATTAGTAAATTGTTTGTCTGATGCCTGAGCCTCTGTGAATAATAAATTTAACAAATTATCAAATATAAATATAAATGTAAGCTAATGTCAATGTAAATGTATGAATTAAAATATCGCCATAAACATAAGAATGTATTGTCCAAAGTTTTTATGTAGTGTTTGTATATCTAAAGGAACACATCAGGGTGGTGAGACTTATAAAAAAATATTTAATTTTGTTTATCTTTTAAGCTCCACCCTACTGGAGGCTCTGAACACGAAGATTCTATTGTTCTTTTGAATAACAGTGGTCTTCGTTGCATCAAAAGTTTTACTTAATAATATTTTAATACTTTACAAAATGTTTTAAACTCCAGTGTGTGTTTACTCGTCTTGTACATTGGATACGTAAGACATGCGCAAAAGGAACAGATCTTAAAAAGGTTCCATTTAGTATGGTATACCTTCGACGGTGATATTAAATCGCATCTAAGCCAGCGACTTAAGAAACTTGAAATTAAGACCAAAAGAGAAACAGAAAAAGATAAGAAAAGGAAGAAAATAATTCTCCAATTATCTTGAGCTCTTTCCCTTCGAATATCGTCGCCAATATAGTGATATCCTGTACACAAACATTAATCCCGCAATTTTAATCGAGGAAAAAACTTTTGTCTGTGTTTGAAAATAATTTCGTAACAAAATTGCGAGCGCTGTGCATGAAAAAAAAAACGAAGGGATTGAAACGATTTGTCTTTGTCTCAAAAAGTGCACGTGTTCTAACAAAGGGGGCGTCTGCTGCAATTTAATTGGCCACGACTTTTTTACCGTTGAAGCGTTAATTAATTATTTTTGTTCGGCATCTTCTTGCTCTTTTTGCCGTTACGCGCGGACCGTTCTATTTCCTCTTTCTACTTTATTATCGTTTTCTTGCAGCGTCACTGTGCGACATGGTTTTCAACAGTGACTCGACGAAAACAGGAGTGGTCACGTCGCCAGGATATCCAAATCCTTATCCGCCCAGGACGCATTGTACATACGACTTCCAAGGACGAGGCAAGGAACGGGTCCAAGTGATATTCCAGGATTTGAATCTGTACCATACGTCAAACGGGGCGAAGGAGTGAGTTGATGCTTTCATTACACCCTCTACTTTTCTTTCTCGAATTGCTCTTGCGTCACGCCGATTACATTCTTAAAACTTTTATATGTGATGAATGCCATTGTGCAGGAAGTTTTTAGGATTTTTACCCGAGCCAGTTCTGCGGCTCGCAACTAATGATTTTTCAAAAGGGCATATTTCCGTTTTTGACTTTGAAGCAAATTTTGGTGGCATCGCCTTAATAATGTTAAATTACATCCCCCAGTTGCACAAAACACTACAAAATAGGTTTACTTCCTTCCTGAAAAATTGAAGTTTGATGGCATAGTGAAATAATTTTTTAGCCTGAAACAAAACGGATATATTTCCAGTACTCATCTATGAAATTATTATGAATTCGAAACAAAAGGAACTTAATTCCATAGAGTTACTGAAACATATACTCAGATGGAAGAATAGAATGTACGTGTACTAACAAAAGAATTTTTTTTAATAAACGCAGGTGTTACAGTTTTTTGGGAATATAAAAAGAAATTCTCTGTGGGAATGTCGCGTTTTGAAAAATTGCTCATCAACTTATTAGTTGTGAGGCCTTTACTCAACAAACATAAAGTGCGCCCCAGAATGATAGAGCCACCTTAGAAAATGGCAGTTCTAAAAGTTTGAGAAATGTTAGAAAAAAATTCAATATCACCTTATTCGTATGGCTGCTTAATATGTATCTTTGCATATATTAAACAAAACAGAAAACTTACTCTAGTATAAAATTTAAAAATAAAACAAAATTATGTTCCAAAATGATAGGATCATTTAACTAATTCTTATAAAATTAATTAATTTTGTTATGTATTCTACTAGTAATAGCCTATGAAACCACCTTAGTACTCATTTTGTAAAGCTTCAAGGATACAGAAGTCATGTGAAGAGGTTCCTAGAAAGAAATTCTTAATGTTTGAGAAATTAAAACTTGCGAAAAAATGTCATTGTGGTTGCATTTTCAATATCATCAAAATTTCATAGAATTTTATGTAAAATAACTGTGGGGGTACCGAGCAATAATGAGGTTTAAACATAGAATTTAAATAATAGATTTTAAGAAATTCGTGGATTTTACTGGTTTTAAGCAGCATTTAGGTGTAGTTTATGTAGTCGTTTGTATCTCGCAATTAGGATAACGCTTCAAATTCTTCACTAATTATAATAAATAATTCAATTTTCGAAGTTGTGAAATTTCAAAACCTAATGGAATAGTTATAGCCGCTTTTAGAACTATACCCTTCGACGAGCAAAAATAAATTCTGATTGAATGGATGAAAGCGACAAATGAATGAACGCTGCGAAAACCTAACAGTAACGTGGAAAAAAATAGAACGGATAACAGCTTTGTGACAGGATTAAAGGTGAGCATGAAATATACCCGTATGTCATGCATCAAATAAATGAAATCAGATTTACGAATTTCTTGAAAATATTGTGGGAATATTGAAAAATATACGCAGTCCGTGATTCATACGCCAGCTGCTATAAAATGGTGAAATATGTGAAGTTGTAATTTCTCGCGTTTTTCCATTCAAAAATGTATCAGCTTTGTAACAATGACAAAAAATTCATGATATATCAGTTTGAAATTCATACACGTCGGCACGAATGTAGATGTAGAAAGATCAAGGAAGCAAAAATTGATGGTTTTATCCAGATATTTACTTAATTAATATCCAAAAAATATAAATAATGATGAGATGGGTAGAAGCTTATTACATCTTAATGGAAAAAGGAAATGCGAATATTAAAAATATTAGGAACAAGTTTAATTAAAATCTAGTGTAAAGTTAAATTAAAAGAGTTACAGAAAGGGATGCTGGGTTTTAGCGATAAATGATGTCGAAAGTAATAGTGAAAAACGCTGCGAAAAAGCTCTTTGATGTCTGCTTAATTTCCTGTAATTAATTTTTCGCGTGATATTTACAAAACAGCAGCATGGAGAGGATGTATTGCAGTTATCCTTACTTATGGCCCAGTTTCTGTGTGTACAGCTCTTTAAACATCGTGCTTTTCGAGTTTGAAAACTTACACTGCAACATCACAAATTCTAAACCGTTTTCTCACATTTCCCGTTACCAAACATTAATATTGCTTATGTACCAAAAATGTACCCCCAAATTGCATATCTCATATAACTTTTCGAATTGTTTAAACGGAGAATCCACATACATTAACTTTTCGCAATTTTAAATCACCCTGTATCTTTTAACGAATCCACGATTTACGGTCATTTAGTCGAATAGCAATGTTGTATCTCATTTTGCCGCACACCTTTAAAATTTTCTCGTCGCGTAGGCGCTACAATTTTTTCCTGTTCCTCTCGTTACCAGAACGTGCTTACATTAAACGAGTAAAAGTTTGTACGCCAGTCTAAAAAACACGTAAATTTCTGGAATAGTGTTAATGAGGTTTAAACCTTTATGGATTTATATTCTGAATGAAGGAATTGTAATCAGCGACATAAAATTCAACAAATTTAATGCAATATTGAATATTATGGAAAATTTCACTCGTCTTTTTAATTGTAAGGTAACCATGTCATAAATATATAAAAAAAACTGTTATTTTGTCCTTCTTTTTTTTCATTCATTTTGGTGCAACTAATTTTTGAAGCGAGACATTTAAATCGAATAATTGTTAAATAAACTGAACGAAATTTACGCAACCAACGAATTCATCACACAGATTCTATCCGATGCAATCAAAGTAGTCGACTCTGTAAATATGTTAATATACCTACGCCCAAATTTCTCTGACATTCACTCCCCATTGGCTTACGAAATGCTAATTTAGCGTGTCAAATACCTGTGGAAAGTTCGTGGCCATCTGTCTTGCGAATTACGCGCACGCAACTCTGTTCACAATTTTAGGAAACGTGATACACCTATTTCGCTGCTCGTAAAGTTACCGCGTTGTTGAAAATTTTGATTTCGTTGGCGGTGAGGAGTTTAAGTAGAAAGCACTACTCAAAGCATTACATTTTCAGGGGTAGCCATTTTCAAATGGCCACAAACTTTAAGGGTGTGCTCCCACGGGCGGGGGGGGGAGTAATTTATTTTTAATTATATTACCTTAATGTTTTACCTTTCTAAAGTAGAGTCTTCAAAGTCCATACTTTAATCTCGTATTATATTGTCCATATTTCGTTATTTATATTTCTTGAACGAGAATCTGCTTGAATTTGCTTATCTCGGCTGAGTACAACCGACAATACAAGTTACAGGTAATAACTTTACAAGTACATGAAAGAATTACCCAAATATTTTTCTGTACTTGCTTGAAATATGATTAACATGGGAATGGAATTAAGGATTGGAGGTGGGGGTAACTTGAAAACTACTTGAAATTACTCGAATCATTCGAATATTTGCAGCTCTAATCCAGATTCGAGTTTCGGTCCTGCGACCCGGTCAACCAGATCTTCGCAAATGCTTTTTCCACGAAGGGGAGGGAGAAATCCCCGGAACGAATCGCGAACAATAGTTGCCGGTGTTCCATAAACGTTACTTTAACGGTATTCCGCCTGTAATGACAGAAAGAACCGGGTGCGTGCACCATTTCCCATCCATTAAACGTACAATCAAAAGGCACCGTAGAATTTGGCAACCGCGATCCTGAGTTCTGCTTGACGTACCTTCAAATACAATTTGCACCGAGTGCGTCGAGTGGCGGTGGCCGAATTCCGCCATTAGTGTGCCGATTGATCGACGAGTTCGTTCCGTTGTCCGACGACGAGGATCGGACGTTCCTGGAATTCTGCTTGTCCTTGTGAAAAGCAGGGACGGGAACGGACAGTTGCGATCGATTTCACCGGGATTGCACGTGTGTAATGTTTCCAAAGGTTTTGCGTGTATCGCGACAATACGGGCATGGACGTACGAGGGCCTGGCCCGCTCGCCGCCTCAACATCGGCACCGCCGCGACGAACGAAAGCAATCAAATCTGATTGAAGAGTAACGGAATTTCGGCGAGAAAAAGAAACGTTTAAATGATGCTCCGCGCGTTCTAAACGTCCTCGAATCACATTATAGGGCAAGCACTTTGCGAGCCCGTTCGTGATTGTTTGCCACGAATTATGATTATGCCGAAATTCTGCGGCAACGGGGTGAAATTAAAGGGCTGAAATGGCTCGTGCGAGCAGATTCGCCGCCGACGTAATTGTTTCGACGATACGTACAAGCTGTCGCTTATGAGTATTATTTAATATTGTAATGGAGTGGAAAAAGAGCGGCAGAATTGTCTCGTATTTACTGATTGCCGAATTTGTTGATTTATGGAAGAATATTCGGTCGATTGGTTCTGATAGATTTACGCTGCCGTTCATAAGCAAGTATTGGGACGCCTGCTGCATTTCCACAAAATGAGATTGTATACTTTTCGCTGCTTATATTTTCTGATTTTAATTTAAAACAGCACGTAAAGTAAAATTCTTCGCAATCATCTCACGCCGAATTGTCCTAACAGTTATGAACTACTGTGTATGGGATGGGATTTGTGTGAGGTAGAAGAGGATTCTGAGTTACTTAACTGAACCATCTTATGATAAGATCTTCTTAAAGGCCGCTAATTATGAGAGCATTCTCCTTGGCTTAAGGATCCGTAAATTATGCTGTATTCCGGAAGTTTCTTTTTAAAGTTTGAAAAGCAGGAGGAAAGAACACAGTTGGTAGAACATTTTACTTGGAAGTTGAGACCGTCATTTAAAAGCTTTAAACGAAAGTCCCATCAAATATTGGTAGTAAGCATTATTGTACAAAATCAGTGAAAATCGATAAATCGAAAAAATGTTTAAAATACGAATTTCTTATGAATTTTCATCTACCTATTTAAAGAGTCAGTAGTACATTATTGGAAACGCTGTTTAAATTAAAAGTAATTGCCAAACAACAAGTGAGACAGATCGAATTCGTTAACGTATAATAATTAAAACCTCGTGTATTATAATTCGACGAGAGAGCAATCAATCATTAAGTGCTTAAGCGATTTCAATTTAATTATATTTTAATACAATTTTACCGTCTATGACTGTCAACAATCGAAAATATTTTCCGTGGTAAGAGATATAATTTAAAAGTTGTAATTTTGCAATAACTAAATATACATTTATAGAACACATAATATAATAACCTCTTAAAGTGTCCCCCATCTGAATATAAAAACCTTTGCATAAAAATATGCATATACTCTCTCAAATAAATTCCCAAAGAATCGTTCCTTTTCTACCCCCTGATTGTGAGTAACCCCTTGAAGATGTGAAAACTAATCTTAAAATCAAATAGGCACTCCCACTTTTCCGCGTATAACTCCTAAACTACAAGAGACAAAAAGAATGTTTCAATCAAAACTTTAGTGGTGCACTAAGCGCTGCAAACTTGCGTTAACAAAATTTTGTAAAAAAGATTTTTTAAGTCAGAGATATATATTTTTAAAACTCTTTTCAAATTTTTGTCAACGTAAGTTTGCAGCGCTTATTATACCACTCAACTTTTGTTGCAAAATTTTTTCTCTGTCTCTTGTACTTTAAGAGTTATACGCGAAAAAGTGGACGTACCTATTTGACTTTCAGGTTAGTTTTCAGGTCCATCAAGGGCGATTTAGCACGAATGAAGCATACAGTTGTTCTTGTTTTGTGTCACTCTATAAACCCACAAAGTTGCGTTCCAGTCGGTGAGTCCGGCTTCGTGGTGTTCCCTTATCAGTGGAAAACAGGCGCATACCACATTAGGGTGGCCCTTATTTATACGCGTTGAAATTTTTTTTGTATTTCTTTGCTCTCACCCCCTGGACCGGTGCCATTTGATAAAAAAAATTGTCTCTGAAAAACTTTATTGCAATCGGACAGCAGGAAAGGATGCCGACCAGGCCTTAAAGTTCAGAATTCATCAATAGCTTGGATTTAAAGAATTTCTCAACAATGGTAACGCCTTTCGAAATTTTGTTTAAATAATGTTAAAAGAGCATTCAATTTTCTACAATTACTGTATATATAATTTTTTCTTGCTTCCGCGAAAATTGATTGCTCTTTTAGTATTATTTGAATAAAATTTTGATAGGGGTTACCATTTTTGAGAAATTCTCCAGATTCAAACCATTGATGAATTCTAAACTTTAAGGCCTGCTCGGCACCTTTTCCTGTTGTTCGATTGCAATAATCTTTTTCAGAGATTATTATTTTATGAAATGGAACCATATTAAGGGGTGAGAGCGAAAGAAATCGCAGGTTGAAAATAAGGGCCACCCTAATACGACACATGCATAAGTAGTGTAAAAAAATCATAAAGCAGTGCCACATACCTATTTTACACTGGGCCCCTAAATTCTAAACCGAAAGCAGTGCCCAAATCTTTGGTCAATATCAGTTTGTGTCCAGAATGTCCTCTTGCGTCCAATCACTCCGTATTTTCGAGTCTTGATGCGATGCAATCACGCCGTGGAAGCATGTAGAACGCACGCCGACGGTGCCAGTAGTCTGCACATTTTATTTAAATCGCCCACCATGGCCGTACTGGCGCGACCCTCCTTCTACCCTCGAGACGCTTCTGCGAGTCGCTATGTCGACGATCGAAAGTGTGTTGCCAAGCACGGATCGAAGGAGTGACATAGATCGAGCAGATCTGTCTCAGAACGGTAGGTATCCCGAGAATCCGTCTATGACACAACGTCCCTCAGAGTGTTGGCGTTGACAGAATAGCAATTGCCACTGGTCATCTCCTCGTTCATTTTCCACGTGCTTGGCCTTAAACGCTGTTTCATTGCCGGCCTGGCACGTTTCACCGTGCGAGCGCTCGAGTAGCGTATTCCTAGCCGTGTAATTGCTCTCGCTGCGTTTCACGAGAATCGAAATAATCACGCGCAACAACATCGTCCACGCGCCAACTGCCTCGGTAAATAACGAGGGGAAGTTTAAACGAGCCCACCCCCTGCGAATCGATTGGCCGCGAGCGAAAAGAAGCGACAACGCCCGCCCCCGATCGTAATTCCTTTTAATATCAACTTCGTTTATATAGTTACGGGGCTGTTAATAATGGAGGCAGCTGTTACGAACTCGTTAATGCATTGTACGGCTCCCTTTGACGGACGCCATTACCGTCTTCCAGTATAATATCGCGAAAATTATATTCCAACTTAAGCCGAATGTTTCCTGCTACGAACGCGTAATTTATCGACGATGGTTATATGAAAAAGCTCTGCGCGTGTTGCATCACTCGACGATCGTGGCAGGCGAGAAATTGTGGACGTGGGAGGATAAGGGGTGAAGGGTCTCGCAGAGGTTTTGGCGGCGCGGGGGTTGCGTAGTGGATGAAAGTATCGTTTGCAGACGTAATAATATTTGAAGGATTCGATTGTTTAGTAATAGCTTATAGATATTTGATGAATGGAAAGTGCGGAAACTCTGATGTAGGGAGCTTTGAGGTTATAAATAGCGGTGGGGTTGAGTATATTGTAAATCGTGGGGAAAATTGATGGGACGTGTTCCAAGGAATACACGAACATTTTCAGAAATAAAAGCAGTGTGGAAGACACTGCTGCTTATAAGTATTAACCCCCCGTGGTCACACTATCTTATAATCACAAATTGGTCACATGGGGTTCATTACACCCCAGCGTCATTTTGGAGTTACCATTTTCGTATTTTTGAATCTTTTAATTTTTGTGTGATAATTGCACGCTCGTGATATTAATACAATTATGCTCCAACAGTCTTTTCTAGAAATGTAAATTTTGACATGTTGAAATTGTCAAATTCTTTCAATATTGTATATCATAATCATACAATTTTCTCATATACAAACGAAATAAATTGCCCCTTTTTGCAAAGCCGCCTTCAACAAATTAAATACCTTGCCACGTTATATACACAAGTGAAATGTGAATGAGATATTCGTCCCGGAATTTTATCCGATGGTACCGACTGCTTGTAACGCGGCGCGCGTGAAAAAAATCGTTCGTTCGACGAGCAAACATTTTCATTAGAAAAGTGTCTCAAGTGCTTTCGCTTTACATACGTCGAGTGTGCACACAGTACGCGTACCGTATGTGCATTCAAATGCAGGAGAGGATTCCGGTGAATAGGGCCCGGAGAGGTCGCAACCGACATCTGATTTTCCTGGCCAGTTTCCTTCCAATCATCCGAGTGGATTGGTCGAAATTTTCCTTGAGCGTCACACACGGCCCAACATTCATGCACGCGGCGTGCATTCATTCCGCGTGCATGCAGCGTATACAACCACTCGTGCACATAACATTATATACACGAATGCGCACGCGGTAATATTCTTTATATCGCCTCGTTCGTGTGACTACTTCGCTCTGCCGCGGCTCGGGAATTCTACATTTGCTTGTTAAAACTGGTCCGTAAGGCGTTAGATTATGGACAACGGTGTGGACGAAATAGCGAAACGCAGCCACAGGAGTTTAAATAAAAATGAAATGTAACGCAGACCTGCAGGTTGGGATGGAATCTATTCTACGATAGGACGATTCTTTGGAATAAAAATGAAAGAAATGCGATATGAGTTTTTCGTAAAGGACTTGGTTATCGTGGATATTAGGGTGGGCCATTTTTTCAAGTATAAAATTTTGGTTTCTCACAAGGTTGCTTTTGTTCCAAACATGCTAACTAACACCTGTGTCAATTTTGAGCCTAATTGGACTATATTTGGAGGTCGCTAGAATTAATCGTTTTTAGGGGTATTGGAAAGAGTTTATGTCTGTTTTCCAATTAACAACTCTCCATTTGGCGTCCTTGTAGATTTGGAGTTACTAATGGGAGCCATTTTAATGCCTGGACAAAAACAATTTTATTTTACGATATTAAGGAATAATATACACTTAATTTGTAAAATAATGTTGCAAATCGTAGCGACCTGTAAATATAGTTCATATGAGCCAGTTTTTTATAATAGACACTTCTTTTGATATAAGTAACAAAAACAGGCTTGTGAAGAGCAACAAAGAATAGAAAAAAATTCTATAAATTCTTACTAAATACACTATGTTATTTAATAAATACTTAGAGAATATTTAGTAGACGTTAAATTGAGTATAGAATGTAGTTAATATGGAACACCTAAAACTATGTACAGAATATATCCATTGCGTTTGGACTTGTAAAAAAGGTATAATGGTAAAAACTGTTCTGTTAAAAAAGATTAAGGACTGTTTGATACGAAACATATTGATATGAAATAGAGGAACATATCTATCAATCATAAAGAGGAAGTCTCATATAAGAACAGTGAAACTAGGAGTACATTTGAAGGGCAAGGGAAAAACAGGGAATGTCCATTATTCGTGAGTTTGCGATTTATAGCAAATTTTTTTGGCGACAACTGAGCCTACAGAACTGTCGAATCACAAAAGGTTATAAAGGTCAAATACCCCCGTAAGATAACGTTAAAGATTTGCATAAACGTAAGCTCCTATCGTCAACATAAAACAAGAAATTATTTAAGAAGAAAATTACTTGTTTCTTTACTGATAGACTAAAGTATTAAAACTTAATTTTCTCTATAACGCTGTTTTATGATATACCCTATTTTTTCTCCTTACCCTTCATTTTATAATACCTACATTTGGATGAGAAATTCTCATTCAATTTATTATTTGTACAAATTTTCATTCGTTGCTCGTACGCTTCATATTACACATACCGTTTCATTATAATCGTTACAAGAACCTTTCATGAATATATTCATGATATCGGCTTGACCTCCTTTTTTCGAAACTTGTTCGTGTGACCGAGTCTTCCGTATAATATAAATAAGAAAACTTCAGGCATTTCGAAGTAAGATATAACTTGTGAATCAGAAATGAAGTTCCTGGTAAATTCATACATATTTTCTAAAGTTATCATTAGTCGGAAGAATCTTTGTTCGAAACAAATTTTCAATTTAATACATGCATAATGCATATCAGGAGCCGAAGCAAAATATATTTGATTTGTACCGACAGAATCAAAGGGAGACGAAAGTATAAAATGAAGGGGAACGGAGAGAGCAAGTGGAAGAGCACTATTTATGGTCACACACCTTTCGCAATACATATCGCTCATTTGCTGCAACAACGACACAACTCAAAATTTGCAGTTTTTGAGTTATTAACATAGAAAAATCGGTTGTTGTCTAATAAAACTTTTGAACCCGTTTCACCGAAAATTGAGAATTTTGAGTTAGGTCGTTGTTGCAGCAAATAAGCGACATGTACATAAAGCATCCCATACCAAATCCACCGTTCTTTGCCGTTCGTGTCAGCAATTTTTATAAAATTCAAATATGATGTAGTTGAATTAAAATTGGGGGTATTTAAGTCATCCCTTTATTGATTTCTGTATAAATTTATCAACGTGATTCCTTATACAGAAGCATACTGAAAAAAGGTTATAACTCTTTAACGTAATTAAAGTAGGAATTTTACTCTTACTTCTTCATCTTTTCTATCTATGCGATATTTAAATTCACAGAACGACAAATGACGGACAAAACCTCAACAAATGCAAGAACATCATGAAAATGTTAAAAGCACCATTCGCCGCTGCAAATAACCTCGTTCAAAGTTAAAATGCTTTTTCTCCTCTGAATTCCTGATGTACAGCAACAGGAGGCATTTCCACTGTGAAAATTTTATAACCTTACAGTTCCTTCACAATTTCTTTAAGGTTTCCCTCTGAAAGTAGATATTCTTCACCGCTTGGAAGCTGAAACTGCAATATTATCCTTCGGATTTCTATACAAAATTTATTTTTCTAGACGGTTGACGTAGCTGAACCCTCTTAATTCTCTTCCCCTCCGACGAGTCTCATATGAAATTCACTTCCCTTAAAAAAATCAATGACTCCCCCGTGCGAAAAAGATCTCGCGCATCTAAAACCTCGTATATTTCAATTCCCCACCGAAACTGTCGCGCGCTATTCGCATCCAAGAATTCTCATCGAGTCACGCGACAGAATCCTCCGTAAAGACTTTAAAGCAATATCCAGCATCGATGGCGGCGTGCTCCTCCCATCGAGTGAACGGAAAAGACAAATAAAACGGAGTAACGATGACGAGGGAAAGAGAAGAGGAGCGACGGAACGTAGCGGAAGAAAACAGAGAAATATCAGCGCGAGGAGTTTGAACGTTAGAGACGTGGGCCATGTTTGAGGGACGTCAGTCCGGCGTCGAGTTATTGCTGAAAGTTAGGTGCTAGTGTCGCGAGTGTTGAATGTAAAATTGGACAATACGCGGCGACGGGGGCCGGTTGGCCAGCGCGCCGGAGATGCATCTTGATTTTTGTGTTTCTAACGGGACGTGAAATCAGCGAATGGAAATGCACGGTGGTCCCTCAGGTGAATCTTCTTTTGTCGGGGACATGAAAAGTTTTCCCATTGAATATGTTACACGCCACGCGCCGCTGACGTGCGTCCGCGGCGTACATACAAGAGCGAGGGCCACGGATAAGTACGAAAAGCACTGGCAACGATTCGAGGAAGAGGAGCGAGACGAGCCATCGCGGGAGAACGATGCGAACTTCTTCGTTTTATATTTCTTCGCAACCGTGTACTCCCTAAGTTAGGTACGCCGAGCCACGAGCAAAATTGCATCGAAAGTTGGCCGCAATTTGCCGGCGATATTAGCGAATATTTCGTCGAGCTGTTTTGTCAGAAGATATACGAAGCGCTCGGCTGTTTACCCTGGAATTCATCGGCGCGAGATTATCGTGAATTTTCATTTCGACGCTCCTTCCGCGCCGAAAGACCAACGCCAGTTGCACGCGATCGCAATCTCGTCGACGCTCCGGCTTTGAATTATAGCGATACAGAGTAAGAGGAATCAGCCGAGTTAACTCGGCAGCGTGGGCCCTGAAGGGGGAGGGGGCACTCGGTCGCCCGTGGAATTAGTTCGATTCGTTATCTTTAATTTAACGGCCGCGATTAATGCGCCTTTATCGTTCGTTCCGCGCATACAAATCGTGTCGTTAAAAGGGGAAAAACTTGGGATAATTCAGGGCCCCGGGGATGTACGTGTGTATGTGTCGTTGAGCTTGCTTCTTTCCAGCCGCATGATAAATCCTCCGCTCTAAAAGGAGTTATAGATCTTTTGTATCGTCGTTTTTGCCCGCGCCGGCTTTACGCAACATTCGTACTTATTATAGTCGGTTCAGCGATCCCGCTGGCACGCGGAAATTTAGTGGCTCCTCGGGACACTCCACGGAATCTTGTCCCCCTCCCGTGTCGTAGGCATCGGACCGTTCCATCTTAACGAACTCCCTTGCATATTAATATTAAAAAGGCCTCGGCCGAGCGCGATTCTGTTTTACGTGTATGCACACTCGGCTTGAGTAAAATAAAAAAGTACAAAGTGTCGCGTAGTGAGTGGCACAACAGAAATGGTAGTGATTCTATATGAGATAATAGTAGAAACTGTGAAATTAAATTTAGTAACATTTAATAGGTGATATATTTTACAGAAGAAAATGAGTAGGAAATGTGAAATAAATTTATTTGTAACCGAAGCTTTATTGTCGGGATTATCGATGTTGAAAATTCGTTCGATATGAACGCGGCTGCTTAAAAATCAACAGTATTTACCAGAACGTATGGCACAATTTAGACCGAAATTAATCCTCGCGAGCAAACAATTCGAAATTGTAAAATAATATTTCTCCGCATCGGGGTTTTGTTTTCGAGAAAATCAATTTAAAGGTGGAACCGATTTTGAGCCGGGTGCACGCGTACTAAATGGATTTTTAAGCACGATTTTATCGATTATAAAGTCTCAATCGAAAAAGATGACTTATTTGAAACATTAATTACACTAGTTTGTTGAAAATTTAATAAGAAACTAAAAAATAATTCTTTCCTTGTACTACAATTTCGATGATGTTTTTTGACTTTAAATAAATTCATTTCGCGCTTAATGCTGTATTAAATTGTTTTATATTCTGTTATGAAATATCCTGCTCCGCGATTTTATTTAAGTCAAAAAACATCATCGAAATTGACCAAAACGAACAGCAGACAAAAAACCGCCAGAACTATATCTAAAACACATATGTTAACAAAATATACTTGAAAAAATGTACAAAATGAATTAAAATTGAAATAAGAACACAAAACCGAGGAAAAATTAAATTTTAGTGTTTTCACACAATTGTTTCTAGCTTCGTTGTTTATGGATAGATTTTTTTCAGTAGTACCCTGTTTTCTTCGTAAAAGTGCAGACACAACGTAAGAAATGAGAAACTGAACCCATGTTCGCGATTTCGATTTTTCCCAAATGATTAAATGAATCGTGGATGTCAATTTCAGTCGAAAAAAATGACTTTGTTCATATATTTCCATCGATTTCATCCAAACTACTCGATCAGTTTGAAAATATTGTGAGGTAGATTTGTTGGTGATTCAATTATCTTTACTTTAAGATAATTGTCGTACTATATCGGTCATTCGCAACACGAGATATTCGCAAATATATGGGACTACCTTTTTGACAGACAGGTAAAAAATTAACCTGTCGATATCTGGAAAACTAATCAATACAAATTTTTTTAGACCGTATTTTTCGGAATCAACGGGCCATTTTACATAAGAAAATAATAGTGGAATCTGCTGCACAAAATGGCTGCAAAGTGTAAACTAGTGTTATTAATAAAAAAGAAAAGAGAGCTGGATTTTATTCTTCAAATAAATTTTTATAGTGACCTAATGAACTTTATTGAATTTGCATTAAAAATATTTTTATCCGTCCAACTCGGCTCCCCCGAAAATTAAATCCTGAGTGCGCTACTGGTATACAAGGTATGAACCCAATCGGTGACGCGAGCCATGTGCACACCCCTCGTTACTGTTCCATTATTAATACATTATTTCACTTTCTATCTGCATCTCTGGCATTTACATAAACGTTTTTTTTATTGCTTTACTATCGTCGGTACAGCAGCGGAGCGGTATCCACATCACTCGACAGACTCTATATTTATGCGAAAGGTACGCGGAAGCGAACAACGGAACGCGATAGCGCGAATGCATATGAAAAAGATCGATCGAACAATGCCGTTGGCCTGCAGCGTATCGAAAAGTAATTTGTATACTGCGCCCCGGCGAAGTATTTTAAAATATTACGCCGATTTACGCTCGCTTTCACGGGTACGCCGGCGAATCTACTATTTCTCCGGGAAATCAGAAGTTCCGCAGCACGTACGAACTGTATCCTGTGCGCGAGAAAAAGTCGAACTTTATTAATTAAACTTCGTATGTTCGCTCTCCCCGCGGAGTTTCATCTGTCTGCGAATCGGCGTCGTTAACTCCCCTCGAAATTCGAAGGATACGCGGAGATATCGGGTTAACGAGAAGCTCCTGCTAAATATATATAAATTCGTTATAGCTGTAACTGTAAATCCGCGCCCGGGCCTGCATTTCAAAAGGGAGATTTCATAAAGCCTTCTGTCTGTTTTACCTTTCTGTTTTGAGTGTTATACAATATCATTGAAATAATAGAAGACACATTTCTGGATATTACAGGCACTCGAATTATCGAAGCGTTCACTAACAAGGGATGTTCGGTTACTCGAGCATTCTAACTTTTTTAAACTGTGCAGGTTTGTAGAGGACTTTAATAGAAGTATCAGGCGATTTTTTTTTGAAAATGCCCCTTAAAGGGTAATGTGTAATTTCCTACTTTAAATTGCTAGAAATTGTTAAAAATTTGTAGTTTAAATAAAAAAAAGCTTCCCCTTCACAAATTTTAAACGATTCGATTATAAAGGTTAGGTTATATACTTCTATAGGGCATAAAACGCCATTCAATTTTCATTCTAATAATTGTTTTATATCTACTACAGTTTTCAAGATATACAAGACAGTAGGAAATCACACACTAACATTTAAGGGGTGTTTTCACCCTGAAGAACTTTGTAGCGTCTAATAATTACAGTGTTCATGGTTATTAAGGTTTCCCAGAGTTTTCCCTAAACTATAGGTTATTAAGAAGCGTTACAATTGTTATAAAATAATAATTGGTTGGCAAGGAAGAATTAATTAAGAAGGCAATGTACTTTATCAGTTTGTACATGGTCAGATATCAGTTCCTTATTTAATATATAATGTTATGTTGAAGTTTGGTAATTGGGTTTAATGTAACTAAACAAATATTCAAAATTGGCACTGTAACAGCCAAATCCGAAAATGACCTCTAAGAACCTGCATAGATTAAAAAATAATCGGAATGTTTGGGTATCCAAACTTCCCTTGCACTATTATTTCCTTCTCTGAAAGGATTCTTTAATCAATTATCCCTCTATGATCAAATTCGATTTTCTGCCAGCAATACGAGATTATTATATCCACTAAACATTTTAAAATTCTTGCTTGTGTATCTACTGTTCCATTACGTCCTGTATAAACTGCACGGTTGATGTATTAATAATTCACGCGTGATGCATCAAATCCATAATACTGATTCATGCCTAAATAACTCTGATATTTCATCTCGAATAATTTATTCCCCAGAAATTGTAATCTGATAATTTGTCCTGCAGAGTGCGAGAAATTTAATACATGAACGTTGAAAGGTATTCCATATCTGTAATATTAATTGCAATATATTTTTATTTTACTAGTGCAACAGAACTCTAAATAAATACTGTGCAAAAATGAGGTACAGCAATATAATCTCCTACGTTTATTTTACATTTTATTGTAATACAAATGTTACACCAAGTAGATTAATTATCTTATTTCTTATGATTCGAAGATTGTTATAATCTAAGATGGATAACATAAAAGGGTGATGTTAAGGGATTTTTCCGTGTCTCGCTGTATCCACATACGTTCCGTAAACCATCATTACACCGAACACGCAAGTATTGCAATTCGGAGTACTTGTACATGTTCCTAATTTCGGCAAAGCCGGACCGCAAGTCCTAAAACCCATTACTGATCGGGTGTGTTTGAATTCGGTGTACACATGAGTTTACGATACGCTACTGAGACTCCAAATCCTAATTAGAATTTCGAGCTCTCTCCGCTACGAATAACTAAATAGAAACGAAACAGTTTCCATTTTAAGAAGAGACATCCTGCGGAAGCTATAGTACTTGGTTGTGTAAAATCTTCGTAAAGTGCACTTATAAATGAATTGAAGATGTCATTTAAGATCTATACAAGTTTTGAGAGAATACGAAGGAGGAAGAGAAATACAGAATTGAAGAAGCTAGGGTGACCTGTTTAATGAATGAACAATTAAGCTGCATGTCTGTTAAAATTAGGATTCACAAATCGGTATTTAATCCCCTCAATACTATTACTGTATGCGAGCTGTTTCATTATTAAGGTCATACATCCTTTCATTAAAAGCCTGGCATATGATTAAGTTAAAAATGTTTTCCTATGATATGAGCAACGTTCATTCACGGGGGGTGTTCACCCTCTGGACAAGACCCTATTTCGAAAAAGATTTTGCATTCGTTTCGAAAGTTAAGCACGATTATGTGTCACGATGCCTTTCACATTGTCTTTGGCTATTCTGTAAAAAATAACAAACTGTTTTTAAATACGTGATTATTACTGTCGATGTGGCTTGAATCCAAAGAATAAAAGATCTTGAAATGTTTCTTATCCATTTCGAAAGACTAAAAATCATTTAAGTGGTTTATAAAAAGTGTTACTAGTCTATGAAAAGAACATTAAAAAATAATAAGACGACAACATATTGCGGAATAAAAAAAGATTTGTTAAAAAGATACTAGAAAATATTTTAATATATTGAGAATGTGACGTTTTAGAAACAAATTGGCAACAAACGGTACCTCTGTCTGAAAACCATCTCCCTAATTAATAACGAATAATAAAACATAACCACATACAAAATGTAAAGGTGAAAATTCTGTAATAAATAAAAACCAATAAAGCCATTGCCGTGATAATTATTACAGTGAGGCGGCTACAACAATATCGCGCACAGACGAAGTGAAATTAAAGCTTTTATAAATTCAAACCATAAAACGTTTACAGAAAAAAATACTAAAAACTTGCTACCAAATCAAATACCAGCCACAATTCAAATTAAATTTGAACGGTGCACTAATTTTGCGCTTTTAAAGTCTAAACAAAATTCGACATAACATATCAAGCAACCAAATAAAATTCCGTTCGTACCTATCTTTTTATTCGAAAACCTCATTATTGAATATCAAGCATTGTCTTCGTTCCACTATTTCGTGGGCCGTTTAAACGGATAAAATTCGCGTCCGTATCGTTGCTCCGGTTCATAGATAATTCATCAAACTTCGTTAATCGAAACGGCAGTAATGACCGTTGTCGTGGTTACCTTTCGACCCGGTCACGTGCGCCCATTGAAACAAGAGCAATTGAACTTTAATCGAATCAGCAACGCCGGGGCTCGCAATTCTGCGTGCTGCTGAACAAAGTGTAACGAGAGCATCGTCGACACTCGTCCATTTTTTATGATTCCAGGTGCGAAGGCGTGGACTCGCTGGTGGCGTACGTGCACATAGACGGGAAGAAGGAGAAAATAGATTCGTTCTGCGGCGAAAGGCCGTCACGGCCTATCATGAGCAACGGACCACGGCTTTCCTTGGAATTTCACGGCGTCACGTCGTCCCGCCACTCCCGCGGCTTCAAAGCGACGTATTCTTTCACCGAGAGTGAGTAATCTCTTCCACTTGCATTTAACGCCCCGATAACCACTCCTCGTTAAAACCCTGATCGAATTCGCAACGGCCAAGTCCAGCTATAGAGTACATTGTCCGTTGTAGCGTGAGATTCGTGAGCGCGTAAGTATGCTTCTGAATTTCGAAATAATTGCAGCACGGGATTACATATCACGGATATCGTTGTTTAGTTCGCTCAAACACGCTGCGCGGGTAACGAAGTACGGAGAATAGCAAATTCGATTGTAAACCGATGGGCGGAGTTTAGGGGAATTAACAGATCGTGGGTGAATGATTTACCACGAGAAGCGATTCTGATTTTCATGCGCTTAACTCGCGGTGGTTTTATTTCAGTCGTGTAATTAGACTACGAAAGTTTTAATTGAGTTCCGAAACGAACGTAATAAGTTAATGACAAGATATTACTATGGCAAAGTAAATGTTTTGCGGACAGCAGCGCGACGATAGAGGATAACGCTCGTTGATGGAGGATCAGAATATTTTTCAGTAAATATTATGTAAAAACTTTATTTCGAGATCTCTTATTTTCCTTACACAAACGTAACTTTTGTCAGATCTTCGAAAGAGTAATTTATAAAGTCTGTTGTAAGTAGTTTAGCTGGCCTTTTAACCGACTTCAAAAAATTGCACTAAAAAGTAAAAAATAATTTATTTCCCTTATTTAATCTACGACCCCCATATTTTTAAGTCGGTGCCTTGTCATTTGCACTGCGTAAATCTGTCACCGACTTGAAAAAAATATGAGAGTCGCAGATTAAATAAGGGAAAAAATTATTTTTTACTTTTGAGTGCAATTTTATTTTTTTGAAGAAGGTTTTCATTTTTTTTCACAGATGTGCTCATAATAATAGAATGATCTTCTCGATAATCGATCCTTCGATCATTATATAAAGTGTTCTTTCACGCGAATGGACGCATTTGACATTCTTCTTAGCAGTGTAAATAGTGCTATAACTTGGAAATTTTAAATGACATTACTGCTAAAATTCTATGTTTTTATAGAGCTTTTAATTTCGCAAAAGCGTACATACAGTACATGATACATGGGAAAAGGTAAAGCAGATATGATTGACCTGTACTACTGGACTGCAAGCAGGGAACAATGCGTTAGAGTACAAGGGGAAGGAGAGTATCTATGGTCAGGCGCAACTCGAAAACCAATATGACTGGAAATATCAATTTATAACTTTGCATACGTACAGTATTTTCACAATTGTTTTGAGTAAAAGTTATTCAAAATGAAAAGGACTAGATACATGCGATAATTTTGCATAAATTCTATTTAAAATTCTTGTATCATTGCTTACCGTGTCAGAACAAGTATAAAGTCTTCTTTCACATGTAGCGCGAAGAGCTATTTCATATTTCATGTATAATGAGATTCAGTAGACGCTACCTCACATTACATAAAAAACAAAATTAATTGAGTCCCAATCGGTAAACTATTATACTTAAATAATATCTTTTATGTCTGCCTTCAAATTTTTCTTGCAAAAATTCTTTTCGCAAAAGGACTCCTCCAACTGCGCACACAAAAAAAAATATTTATAATGCGTTGCTACAGTGATGGAGGGAAGAAAGTTTACAACTTTTAAAATCGCATAACTTTCTTAGAATTAGTCCAAACAACTTGTTTTGTCGTTTTGAAAAAAAAATGCAATTGATGGGAGTAGCAAAAAATAGCGAATTTCGTTTTTTTTCAACTATTTTTGTAAGCCTGTAATGAAAATTCAAAAAACCTGATTGTTCCAATAACATAAACCAATAACGTCAGAGAAAACTACTACTAACTTTTCAGGCGGAGCACTCTATATTTTAACGTATCGTATCAAATTCTCGACTAACTGACGAACGGTGAAAGCCTCTGCGAGTCAGATAAACCATATCTACACGACGGCCAGTAAAACAACGAAGCTGAAACCTTGGAGTGCCCGAACAAAGGCCTAAAATCACTCAACGACAGAGTAGATTTACGTCTTCCTGTTTGCATCCGTGTTTGAGAAAGGATCGGCGCGCAAAGTTGAAGCACCGCTCGCTAAACGCCTCGAACCCCCCCCCCCCCCCAGTACAGAGACACACAGTTTTCTACTCTCTCTTTCTGTCGATCCACTGCTCCCTCCTCCCGTTCCTCCCCTGTCTAGTAAATTCAGATATTGTCAGTACCATAAATCGGTTCGATGTGCTCGGGTAAAGATAGACGATACGCATCATTGGGAATAAGTTATTGGTATAGGACGTGTTCGGGACGTAACATCGGAACATGACGTACGGTCTTATATACGGGCGCGGAGCGTCTGCCGCAGTCCGGTCCTTTCTACTGCGTGCCTATGTCCCGTCAAAATTTCAATTTCCGTTGAGCATTCTATCGTGATAGCAATGTGTCTCTCTTCGTACGGCCGTTTATCATCCCCAGGCGAGGTTCAGATTGCAGCGCGCACGCTGGAATGCCCAGGCTGGCAGAACAAATGGATCGCGAAGTGTGTTTGTCTTTTGCCGGGGGAAGATCCAGGGCAGCCCCCGCGCCAGCGAAACGCGATACGCACCTCGAAACTCAAAATTCGTTTCTTTCGAACCCCCGGCGAGGGTGAGCGTTGGACGGGGCTGGCGGGCAGGAGAGAAGGACAGATAACGGGCGGCAGGTCGAATTTAAAGGCGGAGGAGAAATTCGGACGGGATTAAGCTACGGGCTACAAGTTCGCTCCATTGCGAATATTCCACCCGACTGCGGAAGCGTTTTCATACCGAAAGTTTCTTCCTGTTTGGAAGAAAGTATTCGAAGATTGCGGCGGTTTGAACTCGAACGGGAAGGAGTTAGAAACGAGACGAACGAGAATGGGGGACAGGGTGGAACGTTGCTGATGGTAATTTTTGCAAGGGAATTTACTATCTTGGCTTTCTTGTTAAATATCGATTTTGTTGTGCGTGTCGCGCTGCCGGGCGAATTCCAATATTTCCGCAAGCCGTTGTATGAATGAAAATTGGGAAAATGCGCATACATGCATGCGGAATATTATAAAGATATATACCTAAGTAGAATAATAGAATCTAAAGATTGGAGAAAGCTTGTCAAATGTTGTGCAAATTCTGTCTTCAAATGGTTAATTAGAAACTATTTTTAACAAAGGCTTTAGGGAACTGAAAATTAATTGTATTATTGCGTATACTTTATTTGTACAATTATTATACATTTTTCACAAATGGTTAATTCTGCATTTTAGGGCTCGCATTTAGGTAGCACATTTATTTCGTATTCCTATTGGCACAACTTCTATAGAAATTTTAATACCAGAAAGGAATGGCTGGAACTTATGAAACTTGCGAAGAGATTGCTGAAAAGTAAATGTAAGATAACAGCGTATACAGGAGTATCGTTCGGAAAGTTTCAAGTACATATGTAAATGTTCCTAGGTAGTTTTCAAATTGTTGCCAATCCCTGAATATTGGACAATTGCGGAGCATTTACCTTCGCATTGGAAGTTCCTTCCTCTTCATAGAAAAACTTAATACAAACCTAAAACAGAGTATAGCGATCTTAAAATATCACGGGTTAATTCTAGCCAAAATATGACATGATTACTTCTTTTTCGTAACCTTCAGTATTAAAAAGAAAACATGAATTTATTGAGCGAGCATTGCTACTAAGCAATTAATTAGTCACTCGAAATTAATACGGGGACGAAGCAAAACTCAATGAAAGTCAACATCAAGTAGATGGAAATATTAAAACAGTCGTGTGATGGTACCTAATAGTCTAGCAAAAATTAAATCGCTGTTAATTGAATAATAATTGATACTTTTTTATGTAATTTGTTTTAAAGTAAAGAGGAGTTTTTCATGCTTCGTGACCGATCAATTTTAGGGCTTTATCCTATAATGAACTTAGAAGCTTAACAATAATAAATATTATCTATATATATACTGTTTATACGAGTAGCATTAATTAGTTAAATAAATTTGTGACTATAATTTTCTTCCGAAACGCTTGCTACATTTCATTCCCGTCGCAACGATATTACCGAAAGGATTAATACACGTTACTCTTCGTTCATCCTCGCCCAAAGTTTCCCGTCATTTCGCCAGATTGTTTACCGACTTCACTCATCGTTCGATTGTGCGAGCCTCACACCCGATCCAAGTTCCATCTCGTATAATGGAGGGGTCGCAGGACACTGCGGGCGGAAAGTGCGCGCAAAGGCGGGAGCGAGCCGTGTATATCGGGTCTGTGTTAATTTTAAGAGACAAGTTTGCCACGTTAGCTCTGACGCAGGCTATCTTCCACTGGTGGGAGTATCGTTCCGCCAAGTTCCGCGAAGTAAACGAGGCTCCTATTATCGCGTAATTGAAACGCGAACAAACGGATTTCGACCTATTCACAACGGCAGAAAGGGGGATACGCGGCACCGAAACTTCTCCTCGCTTGAAAGAGTCAAGTTGGCCAGCGGAGAAACGAGGCACGACTAACGATAAAAAGTTTCGCTTTAATTACTACGGGCGGGATATCCTTCGTGGAAACTTCAAAGCTGGATATCGTCCGTGAAAAAGCAGGACTTCTCATCGCGCTTCGCTCAAAGCGTTCATAAGCGGCTTTTCAAGTATTTCCAAGACAGCGCGCGTGCCCCGTCTTTCAAATTGGAAGCCATGAAAATTTCTGACGCGCTGTGTGTGCCGTCAAAGAGACCGCGCCATTCGACAGATAAAATTTTCAAACGTACTGCCGCAATCCTGTAAATTGCCGCCTCACTGGCGTTTGAATATAAAACGAGCTTCTGCGAGTGGATAATACTCAATAACTAATCATCCTTTCCAGACCCAATAGCCCTCCAATCTCCAGTAGAGTTTGTCAGTTTTTAAAAACCGTTTTTATAAATTTGTCAAATTAGAATACCGATTTTATATACTAGAATTAATATGTAAAAATGAATTAATTATTTATTAAAGACGTTAGCATTTTGACTTGAAATCGCCTCGGACAAAAGCATATTGTAGTAGGTAACAGTTCACTGTAAAACTAATCTTCATTAGTTTATATTTTCGGAAGAAATGAAATAAAGATTTATAATTTATATTTTGTGCGGATTTTAGTTATTTTCGTTTTTATCTCATTTGCGTTTTGTATGCAATGTACTTTATTGTGTTATATTTTTGTAAATCCATAAATATTAATTGAACTTAAAAATTGTACGGATTTCTATGGATTTTAGTCATTTTAATTTTTTTAATTTGTTTGGTTTTGTATAGATATAGTAAATTTTATTTTCTTATGCTTTTGTAATTCCATAAATATTAAAAAGAACTGAACATTTTTAAAATACGTACAAACATTTATTTTCTATTTTAATTAAATTGTTTGGTGAAAATTCGAAAACCGGTTTTTTGGGAATAGTGGGAATACTTTTTAAAAGTCGGCATTTGTATAAACCCTAGCCCACAGAAAGCGTTTTCCTTTTACTCTAACACTTTTTTATTGCTTTCGGTTTGTAGTTTTAATACGTCACTCAAAATCTACCTTTTCGTAAAGAGGGGAAAAGTTGAAAAATATGCGACCAAAGCTTCCGCAAAGAAAATATTCTACATAGTGAAATATTTACACAAATACATTTTACAAAACATACATAAATAACTATCCCCGAAGATCTGCCACCTTCAACCGATCTACATAACGCTTCGCACGTATGTTATTCATTTATAACTGCATGCAGGTATACCAAACAGAAATGAGGTCTTCAACAGCGCACGCGCAAACAGAATGCTCTCCAGCCCGAATTCAGTGGGGATAGCAATGCCTAAATTCGAGGTTTGCCAGGCGATCTTGTGTAGAAGCGTTGCTATCGAGTAACTGGCAACCAAAGGTCACGGATTCTTATTTCCCATCCTCTTCTCTTAACTACTCCCCTCTTTCTCCACAAAACCTCGTTATTGCTGCGTCTATCTCCACACTCGTTTACCCCCAGGGCTTGGAGCTTGTTTCATGGGCGATTATTCCCTGGAAGCATGTCCTAAAGACGGGAACTAGCGATCCGGGCTACACGAACATGGGCTCACCAGTGCTGAGACTATTTAAGAGGCTCGAATAGTGGCATTTTACAAGGCAGCTTCACCCAGACTTAATGAGGAGCAAGAGTATTAAAAATAGGGGTTACTTCAATGAAGTTCCTCCGTCTGTCTCAGAATATTCTGCTCTTAATTTCTCTTAGCCAATTAAAGTAAATACTTATGCAGAATGACTTTATTCGGCAAACGTCACAGACAGCTCGCTATTGCAAAAGACTAGTCCGGTTGCTCGAATTGCGGACGTATCGCCATGGTCAAAGTGGTACCGCGAGAGATAGATACCCAGGGTTGAATCGCGTACAATCTCCTCCCATGCCCCAGGCTTGATTCGGTTGATTCGTCTCAAATTTCCTGCCCGACCAACTGGTTAGAAGCGTCGCGGGGGCAGTGGTTGCGCCCCAATTCGCGAGCATTGTGCCCCGTTCGGAAAACGTAATATCAATAATCTGGGGCTTGCAACCTCGTCGATATAACGCACAGTGGTAACAAGTATGGCTTTCCAGAACCATAGTAACGCCGGGCCTTTCGGATCCATGCAGCCATACACGCTGGGATATTAATGATGTTCCAATCCATGATAGCCAGGTGACTATGTATGAGCGTTGTAGCTATTATTTCTGCTACTACGTCTGTGACGAGTGCTGCCTTAGGCCACCTATCGAATCGATCGATCATTTTGAGGGGGAACTGTTTCCTTTCTGGTGGTAACTCTGTTCTTGGGCAATGGTTCTTTGCGAAGAGGTTTTGTTTGATTCCGCTGGACCTTGTTAAGCTGACAGTGTACGTAGATCCATGTCCAAGCTGCTGTGTCCCTGTTCATATATGACCAGGCAAAGTTTGGTCAAGTCTGTAGCCTGGTAATTTTACTATATTGGTACGATAGGCAGTGCAATGTATTTGAAACGTGCTTGATATGTGTGGTCTGATATCGTAGTACACATAAACTTAGTTTTAGATAGTTTGTCAATTCTTGGAGCTCCGGTGCCACGGCAACTTCGAAACCTTCCCCTAATTCGCGGTCGGAGCTTCTTTATTTACATGAAAAGCTCCTTTCTGACAATTGAGCCCCTACGTTGACAAGTGAATTAAGTCCCTTTCTTAGTATTGTGAGAATTGGACTTTCGTGTAATGCATTGTAAAATATTAAGAACGAAATAAATATAAAAGAAAATATACGCAAGTTAGATTGGTAAGTAAAACAAGTATTCGTAATACTTACTATTTCTATAATAAACTCATTTTTCGTAATTTTGGAGTTACGCCACTTGTCGATTGAGGGCCCCATTGAGGATTTGAAATGGTAAACGATGTAAGTGCTCAAAGAAATAAGACATTATACTTTTAGTGGGGAAGGATATAAATTCCATACTGAATACGGTTGTAAACGGTGTAAGTTTTTTTATTTTTAATGATATAATCGCTGGCATTTACACCACTTATCATTCCAACGCTCGATTGCCACTCACATGATCGCAACTTCAATGCCAGAAAGCACGTCCGCTAAAGTATTCTGACATGCAGGCAGTCCTACTAATATCGTTAGAGCTCTACTGAAATACCAATTTAGTGATGACCTTGCGAGTGTGCCTAGTGCCTCGAAAACCTCTCCCACTGTTACGCGTGGTCAAATGACCACCGACTTCCTATTGTGCGCATTGAAGGGCTGAGCAATTTAAAGGAGAATGCGATAGTTGGAGCTTAACCTTAACGAACCTGCTCCATAACTTCGCCAGCCATTAAATCGGACACTATCGTCGCTGTGTTAGAGAGAAAAATGGGTGTTCTTCCTTCGGGAGTTACTGCGAACGTACAGGCAGTTGATGGCTCCACTGGTTCGTTAACCTGTCGTAATAGGAACTGTCAGGTTTCGTCATGCCGGTAGTCCACTTCTACAACTTGATGGTGTGTGGTTAATTCCCACGATTAGCAACCGTATCATGTGCAGCTTCTGCCAGGGTGCTTAGACTGGTGTCTTCTGGGATAGCTACCAATCCTTGTGTTCCCGCATAGACATTCTACACACAGAAGCCTTCGGGCTGCAGGATCCACAGTATTAACTTACTCGGAGCATCGTCTTTGTTCCCTGAAACCCCCTTTGACCAGTGCCACGGCTGCATCACAGGACTTCGATGTTACCCTCCCGAAGGGAAGATTCATTCGCTGACCCAGTTATCGCACGTCATCATCGCTCATTTGATTTTTACCGTCATCGCTACAATCGCTAAGAAATGTACCTAGTGCCTGACAATACATTCGTTCTACCCGAACCCGGGTTGAAAGTCGTAAGAAGACCGCGTCCCCTAGCAGCTAGCGCTTCTACCCCGAGACCGTTCTCCGAAGCAAATCGCACGATATAAAGCCGGGACTCTGCCCGCTTCCTCTATCCGGCCCGGTTACAATCGTAGAAATCGGAACGCGCTCCCTGTGTTCCCGCGAACGCGAAACTCCATTTCACCTATCTGATCGGCAATTTATTCAGCATTCCTCTCGACGCGGACGTCGCCGCGTCGGGGCAGGAATGACTCATTTTCGGGATAGGAAAGTCGTCGGTATGCTGGTTCACACCCGCTGAATCCTGAGTAGGTACGGGACCGAGCGCGACTGCGACGGCGATGCCGAAGACGGTGGCTGGCGACGGACGCCGGGCGAAATCGATGGGAAACTTTCGGGATTCAGTCGAACGAGTTAGATACCATCAATAGCAACAGCGCCGAGGGAGCCGGATACTCGGCGACATATTCTTCCTGACGTTTTTCGAAAACTCCTGGGAAGGACCCCTGACGGATTTACGAACCCGCGGAAGCGAGAAGTGTGCCAAGAGTTTGGAAAACAACGGGATCCCTGCGCTGGTAGGGCTGGCCCGATACACGCGTACTTATCGATCCGCGAGTATGTGTGTTTTGGGGGGGGGGAGGGTGTACGTGTTCGGCGGGCGTGCTCCGCGCACTGATACAGGCGCAGCCGTGTCAAACGCTCAAAACTTGCGCCCATATCCACGGCAACGTTTTAATGTAACCTCGCGTATTTCACTTCCGAAGTTCGCTGAGAGTTCGGATGCAATATTTCCAGCGTACTCGGCGAAGCCGTTACGCCTCTATATATGCACGCGCGCGTGCATCTTTTCCAGCCGGCCGTGATATTTGGGGGGGAATAGGGAGTCGGGATTTTAAGGAATTTTTGTGCTACCTCTTTTCCAGACTCTGCCTGAGAAACTAGTTAGCCTGACGTCTAGATGTAGCTTGGTGTTGTATCTTTAGGGTAAATGTGGGTGAGTCAGTGGGGCAGGAGAGTAAACAAATAATATATTAATAAATCGGTAGTTGTAAATAATTTTGCTTTCTTCTTTGTTAATTTTTCGTGAATGATTATGCGGGTCATCTATTTCAATGACGCGAACCATCCCTCAGACCGACGAGAGCCATCTCTCCTAGCACCTTAGGAGAAATGGTCAGATGTCATGTCATCAATATAACATAAAATAAGAGAAATCTCAATTTTGGGTTTTTCTTTTACTTACACTCCTTTCATAATTACCGGTACAGATTACACAATCACAGGTACCTTATTTCCTAACTGCATGCTGCATGAAACAAACAGGTTACAATCATTTAGACAAGTCTGCCGTTTAGACAAATCAATCAATTCTGGACCATCTACCGCACGATATTACTACATTAATACGATGAATACGAATAACCACGCGTATCGCGATCAAAGCACGCAATCAATCCAACAATTTCTCTTACAATTTACGCACAGAAATCACCGCGGTAAATACCCTTTTCAGAAAACAAATATACACACAACCGTAAAAGCAATTCACAAGCGAGGAATCATATAATTAACCTGACGACGTATTAATTTCTATCAAGATCACGAAAATCACAATACTTCGTCAGAAAATTAATCAATCCAGAATTACGAGTTTCGAATAGCGTCGGACGATAATAACAGGAGGAATCTATCCGTGGTTTCGCATTCATGATGCCCGCGAAACAGGGTATGCGGTCGAAACCCGAAAAACGATACTCTAAATTGGGGGGGGGGGGGGATAGGTCGATGGGCGTGGAGGGGGTGGCGGCGGTGTGTAATCGGTTAAATGGAAGCGTTCGAATGGCCATTTTGCATCTCGCGAATTATTCCGGGCGAATAACGAAACGAGGTGCCGGAATCGTTATCGTTGATTACAATTGCAAAGTTGGAAAGCAGGCAGTCAGGCGGAGGCAGTCAGGCAGGAAGGAAGGAAGGAAGGAAACGGAATGCGGGCCTCGACAGGAACTCGGTTACACACACTGCCAAACCGACGGCAACTGCGAATCTTTTGTAATGTAGATCGCGGGACGATTTTACGACAGTTATGCTCCTCGAAAGTGTGATAAACAGCCCGCACCTACCCGCATAGACGCGGGGGAACTTGAGATGGTCGAGACTGCGAGCCGCGCAACGCCAGCACGCCGCCTCTGGCCGGGTATTCGAAGGTGGCCGAACAGAGGGGAGGAACATAAATTGCCAACTCGCATATACCCCGACATTCTTCAACCGCCGGGTATTATAAAAGTTCTTCGGCGAAACTTTATCAATTTAACGGATTCGCCACGTGTATCAGGGCAAAAACGCTGCTGCCCCCACCGTTGACTTCCTCCGACTTCAATTACTCTTTACGGGCGACACGATACCTGCACGCGTGCGGGCAGACTTTCCAACACGCTGCCGATCGCAGACGCGACGGGCAACGAGACGACGCGGGTATCGGCGATTATGTAAATCACTGTTTTCACGAGTGCGCTGTTTGATTTGGGTGAAGACGCTTCGATTGTGGCTCTCGCTCTTCTTCAGAGGCTTGGGGTAGGTCTGCTTTGTTGCTGCGGTTCATTGTCCGCTGTTCAGTGTTATGATTAAAAATTTTAATATGGAGCGACTAAATAGAATTGTAATATAAAGGGGAATAATCGTTTCATACTAATTTTAAAGAAAATAAACTTTTTAAAAGGCCTCTTTAATGATTCATCTAAAGCGTCATTTATAATGCATATGTTCGACGAAACAAATGTGTTTTTTTAATGCTTATGATGTTTGAAATTTGTTCTCTGTGTTTCTGTGTTTAAAAAATTGTATTAGTAATTCTGAAGTGGGGGTGGTCAAATTTTGAATTTTACTGAAATCCTAAAAATTTGTCTTCTCGAGGGACCTAAGCTTGGAGTTTGTCGATTTAAACTCTAATATTGTTACACTTAACACGACCACTCTTAAGCTCTCAAACTTACACACACTATCGTGCATCCTTGTATTTATTATTCCCACTGTCGCTTAAACACAAACCGTAGGTTTTTGTGATCAAAAATTAACGTACACGTCATCTCTATAACGAATACAAAAATTATTTAAATTATCTTCCAAACAGCTTTACAATATTAATTTAGAGTCAAGCAGCATAGATACTTGTTGCAACTACGTATATCTAACACGAAACACTACGCCCATTGCAAAATGGAAACACTTTTAAATCTTGGGTAACTCTGTCCCTCTTTTTACCAACGTCGTTTATTCCCAAAATTCATCGACGTACAGTTTCAGCGCACTCTGTACAGGATATTACATAAAGTGCGGTAAAACCAGGAGGTGACAGGTATATAGACGCGGCCACATTTCACGCTCGTACGTACATACAAGCTTCCAGCAACTATAATCAGAAACATCCGCATGTATGTACACGCCAGGAAAATAGATTTTCATTGTCACCAAGTCCGAAACTTTATAACTCTATTCGCAGTATTTATACGTGCGCGAACGAATTTCGCTTATCAATAGGAGCCGTCCTTAAATTACGTAAGGGTAATTTTGGCGGTTTCTTACCCATTCCCTCTCCAAGTATAAGAATTCGCAAGATTTTACATTCCAACCCTCCGCCTAACCCAGACCCGGGCGAAATTGTAATCTACTTACAAATTACAAATTACGATTAAAATGTAATTGTGTAATTCATCACACATTATTTTCTGTAATCGTCAATTTAGCTAGTTGACAAAATTGTGGTCAAGTATCTAAATTGATGATTACAGAAAATAATGTGTGATGGATTACACAATTACATTTTAATCGTAATTTGTAATTTATAATTAGATTACAGTTTGCCCAACTCTGCTCTAACCTTACGTATATTCTGCATTGCATTTCTCAGTTATTAAAATTATTTCATGTGAGCGATGAAACATCGCTCTTTTCGCACTTTTTAGTTTACTCATATTGAAGATTAAGGGTGGAAAAAATATTACTAAAGACGCCACCTGATTCCTCCCTCCCTGTTTGTAAGAAAACATAAGAAATTCGCGACCCCTCCTCCGAAAACGTAATTTAACACAATTTAAGGACGACTCCGTGTGAATTTATAATCGTCGTTTGCAAACGCCAACGATCGTCTTTCCGTTCCAAGAATCGTTCGCCTCAACATTTGTGCGCATTATCCCTAACACTCCCATTCCCGGGGCTCTGGAAGTAACACGAAGATGGCTCAGAAAAGAATGAGGAGAACGGGTGCTCGGGAAACAAGCAGAGCGACAACGTAAAAGCGACACGCTGTTCGTTTCGCGGTGGTCGCGATAAATATTTCAAACGCAAGAGGAGATGTCACTGTTCGCCTGGCGTGTCGATACTGGAGCTGGTGCTAGACGAAAGCTGACGCTCCTTCGTGTATATGAATACCAGCCACGGCAACGTGACTGCAAGGGGAAACCAGCATCGCCGGGGAAGAAATTTTCTCAGCGAGCGATCTTAAAAAATTGATGCCGCCGCTCGTCCCAACTCGGTTTTATCGGCCCAACGGGCTACTAAACGTGCCGTTTTATTGGATTGTCCGGGTTGCAAATACTAGACGCGGTTCGGTAGCCGTGTACAAATCTCGATGGTAAAATCGACACGTCGAAACGGCCAACGGACTTTCATTGTACCACGTAAATTGTCTGCAGGGAAAGAGTGGTGCTTGTCAATTTAAAATTCGAACGCGGCGTCGCTGATTCTGATACCGGATACGCTGTGTAAATGTCTGCTCCGAACACATTTGGAGCTGCTATTTACTTGCCGGTAAACGAGTCCCTTCTGGAGAGGATTCGAAAATAGATTTTTTGAAAAGATACGGGGGAGTGTTTGGGAATGCTTGGAACTTTGGGTAGATGCCGGGATTAGAATGAACACAAGACGGTATTTAAAGGGTAAAGAGTGAAAACAAAGAATGTCACAAACCAGGTTTATTGAGAAAATCAAGTTTTAATACTTCAGTCCATCAGTAAAGAAACAAGGTTTGATGAACTGAACTGTATTCTTAATAACATGAACAATTTATGCTATGATTAGGCATCAGAAAATAACTCAGCAAAGAGGTAATTGTTTTAATATTTTTCAAGCGGAGTATACTGCAACCAAATAAATGTCCACTTCTATTATTACTAAACTAGGATGTCGAAGAGGTTAACACGATTCCACAATAATTAATAAATAATAAGAAGGATCGACATAAAAAAAATTCTACAAGTTTAAAGATGCCTCCTTATGTCCCAAAACAGTTTAATGCAATATTAACAATAGTTTTTTAAAAAGCGAATCCTAAATTTCGGGGGCTATTACACGAGAATCCCCCCGAAGGCACTGGCGTCTCACAAGATGATAAAAGGGGGGTATTGCAATTGAAAATTCATTCTGTGATTGTTAAGTTAGACAGATATACCTTAGTTCGTGTCGCAATAAATTTTAAGGCGAGTCTTTGTAATACTGATTAGATTTTAAACTCACGAATGATTTTTTACATTGGACAAATGCTTATGTAATAAAAACTATAAAATTAGGATAACGAAAAAAATTATTGTCGTTATCCTATCTGCCTCTCGAAACTGAACAGATCCATAAAATTCCTGTTTCGGAAAATTATTCAGAATAATACTTTAAGTGACCATGATACACAAACCACCCTAAATAATATTTGACTCCTATACGATATTATTAGAATTTTAGACATGTTTGTAATTTAATTCTGAAGTGTCAATGGTAGAGTGCGAAATGAAAAAAAAAGAATAATTACTTCTCTTCGGTACGAAAGCGAATAACACTAACTGCATCAAATTCTAAAAACTTGCCGTTCAAATTGAACCCTGGCGCCTGGTAATACTCACTTAAGGCTGTAATTACCTAATTGACTTTAAGTACCTCGAAACGGCGTTTAACAATGTAAAGCAAACAGGTCTGCAATTTTCTTCTATAATTGGTGGCCGGTGTGCGTGAAACTTCCTTTCCCCTACAAGAATACTAAACGATCCCCGTAATATCAACATGTACTCGCAACAACTTCATTATCTTGCAAGAACGATCTCGAAACGAGTACTTGGAAGCGCGATAAAGGTTAAAAAAATTACGTTTCGTTAATATAACGCTGCAAATAAAATATGTTATCTTAACGAGTTCATGCAAATACTTACGATTCTAAAATTAAACGAGTATTATTTACAGAATAATTTTCAAAGACATTTTTATCCAAAAGAAAGGAGACTTACGTTCGAAGATTTGGCCTGAAGAGGAAAGACGGGGACGTAAACAGAGGGAGAGGAATCTCTGAATGGCACAGTTATGAAACGGTTGCAAAAACGTCCACAGCTTCAAGGATCACGAAATTCGGTAGCATTGAAACCGTAGCTATTTTTTCAATTGCACAACGTTGAACGATGCTTTTTTATAACTCCACAAACGCACGGCGCAGGCACACGGCTGCTATCAAAGCCGAAACTTTGTTAGCACGGTTAGGAGGAGCTGGCCGTAGCGGCAGGTGCTGCAAAACCATGCTGTGGCGTACAAACAACCTCCTGTAATTTCCGTAAAAATGCACAAAGCGTCGGCAAACGTGGCGATCTCGTTACTTTAAACCACCGTCCTGCCGGCGTAATCGAGGGCATTGTTTGTTGCTCGCAAAACAACCGGCATGGCCGAAAAAAAGGCAGCAGCAATGTAAATAGGGTCATTCCAAAATGAAAACCTGCGCCGGCGAGCCGACCCCTCGGATCCCCAGCGCGAAAAAGCTTGAACGTCGAAATCGTCTGGGCTCGAACTGGCAATATGAGAGTTTAATTTAGAACGCACACTGTGCGCTCGACGCGTGTACCTAACCCTGTGACGCGCCGGGCCGTGCCGTTGAACGAAATCGAGCGAAAACACGCGGCGAAATAACGCTTGTTAGACAACGTCGCAGCAATTTGCTGCTCCCTGTCATTTCTGAGAGATTGTCCTCTTTCACGTTTCCTTAATTCGATTATTAATTCATAAGCGTTTCACACGAAGTCATTCAAAGTTTTATTAATAAATAAAAGAGGGCGAACGGTAAGAACGGATTGTAGTGGATTTTGGAATTTAGTGGTGACTTAGAAATATTCTTTTGATATTTGAATGTGATATGAAAATTGATTTATTAGAATCTTCGATATTATATGATTCGTGCTTTACGTCGTACTTATAAAGATAAAGTAATGGTAACGAATAGCGGAAGATATTCAGAGAAGGAAAAGCTTCTTTATATTTCTTTCTTTATGGCGTGGTGCAGAGATGTTTCATATTTTTTTTGTAGGAGATGAGTAACTATTTTATAAACAGTTTCTTTGTAACTTGAATAGTTACAGAAATATGAATTCTGTAAAGAAACCGTGAAAAGAAGAATTTAATTGATTTGTGTATTATCAGTAACTCGATAAAATTGATAAACGCTTGTAGATTACATAGTAAATGTATTTGAGGCATTGAGAACAAAAACGGACTAATCCACATTTTTTGCGAAATTGAGTTGCTAGCAATAATATATTTCAATAGGTTCTACTAATCATATTAAATAGGAAAACGTGATTTTTTTAATCTCAATGCCTCATTTCATTTAAGGCAAGATGAAAGAGCCTACAAAACAGATCATTTGCATTTTATTTAAATTTTCATATTTGCAGCTTATTGTAAATTCACATTTCCACAGATATCATAATAAATCAATTCTATAGATTTAATATAGTTGTCTATGACAGTGAAGCTTGAAAAATGAAGAACTAGTAGACGTACGTATAATAAGTCAGACACTTGTGTACGGATATTCTATTGTTACTGTCTGCGGATGTAAATGCTTCATCAGTCTCTTTACGCCAAACATGAAAAAAAGGAAAGAAAGTATGTTTCCTTTCTTACAAATTACAACACCCAGCACATTCTATGCATTCTTATTATATACCAAACATCCAAATTTACATCTCCACATGTAGCAGACTTCTTCCTCATAAATATTCACCTTTGTTTTGCATTTGCACCAGCTTTACACTAAAATGCCAAAATTCAAATAATTTAACCACTCTATTTTCTTCGAGTTTGTTTAACCTACATTAATTTTCATTCACTTGTGGACACAGAAATCGAAAATATTCAAACAAATGCTGCAAAACGAAAACAAATATCTAAGAAAAGAATCAAGCTCGAGAATAATAGATCAATTTTTATATAAATATAGCCACAACATTTTTTGCATTAATTTCCACGTAATTAGACACAAACTCATATCCTGTTAAAAAGATCCAAAAGGGACAGCAGAATTATGAATCACAATTACCAATCGTGTCGAGCTACACAAGCATCCGAGAAACACGGTTTACAAATTCAGATTGCATTTATTCTACTTTGTACTGTAGAACCAATACAGCCTTAATGTTGATATATTCAAAGCACCCGCGATATCCCAGACCCCAGATAATGAATCGGATTTAAGAGGCTAATAAAGCAGGCTCCAGGGACAGGAAAGAATTAATCCGATGTGTAATCCTATCTACTCGATTAACGTTTGCTTTGACATAAAACGATAGGCAAAATCATAGGGTCGCATTGTAGTTAGATTAACAAATCGCAGCCATACATTTCGTAATAATTCAGTTGCATGCGCACAGGAAATTAGTATGCGTGCACATTGCAATCGCCTGTTATTCCAAAAATATTCCATTGTTATTGCCAAATTTACCGTGTAATTTCATTAGACACTTCCAAACGGGAGCGAACAGCTAATTACGTTGCCAGAACGTTTATGCTGGCTATTTCATTCAGGAGAAAATATACAATAAAGAAGAAATGCGTGAAAATACGTTTCACATACATACTGCGTGTTTTGAAATACAATGTAATATAAACCTTTACACTAGCCACAGTTTCGTTAAAAAAAAATGTATCGTTCATGTGAAAAGTTTCTTCAAAATTTCCATTGTTGGGAAACTACAAACGCAATGAGCAACTAGACAGAACCAAAAAATATGGAAACAAAAATACCATCCCGTTTTCCAATTTTCCCATATGTTTCGTATAACGCAAGTGAAGGAATTGATAAATATTTATGTATATGGAAGTGTGCGTTATCCTGAAAATTCAATAAACTGTTTTCTACCGCTCAAAGAATTGGTCGCGATGAATTTCACCTCGCGTTGAGGTTTTCCCATTTAAGAATATTTCCCATGATGTTTTGTTATTTGCGCAAACTATAGAACCGTTTTTCAAAGGCAGGCTTTTTATTTTTGAGCGAAATGACAAGATAAAATACAATATTTTTTGCACCACTCTACGTATAATAACGCAGAGCGTATGGAAATTAAGTGACGCAATCTAAAAAGAAATGATTGCGCCGGAAAAAATAAATCGAAGATGTGAAATGATTTATTTTTTACAAAGTCTCATTTTTACAAAAAAAAAAGGATTTATAACGTAGTTAAATCATATGGTTAAATTAAATCTTTTTATCAGTCTCCCTCTTCTTATATGCAAAGTATATAATGTTACAAGTTAGTGTTGCTAAAAATTATGTACAACGCAATCTTCCATTTATTTTGTTACGTTAATTTTTGGAGATATTATGTGGAGGATGCCTAAACCCTACCTAACAATTTTTGTTATATCATCACAAAGGGCCTTTGCTTAGTTCACTGTTGCTAGAGACAAATATTAATAACTACTGATACTCAAGTTCCACTTAAAATTGTCTCCAGAATCTACTAACAAAGTATTCGAATTTCTTTCCTTATCGCCGTCTATTAATTATTAAATATTCAGGCAATTATAAACGATCTGCAACTGACGGTCTATTATAAAAATAAAATAATACAGAGCAACACCAAACAGTGAAAAGTAATCGAGGATGCTTATTTTGCCAGATATTCGAACCTAATAAGTCTCTATGCACGAGAGATCTGATGTAGGATGAGATTTATTTTCAGAAAGGGAAATCCGTTGATCTCATTCGCTGCGACCGGGGTAGTTCTTAAATTAATTATGAGCACTGTGCTACCGATGAATGGGAGCCCTTCCAATCTGCTGCCAAGCTTCTTTCATGTCAGCTTCAAGTCTCCCCTGCCCGTCGGAGATTCTGTTTATTAACCGTGCTTTCAGCGACTGTGTGTATTCGCCGAGTTTCGACGACTCGGCATCACTTTAAATTTTGATCCTGCGTCTCGTTAACTAACTCGTAACGAGAGAGCCTCACGCAGTTAAGCAGCCGTTTCCTTTTCTTTTCCGCGAGCACACTCGAATTGAACAAGCTGCTAAAGGGGTGCATATAAAGCGTATCATTACGAGAAGGGAAACAGACCGGGCCATCCGCATTGCCATTCTGGAGATATCGATAGGCATGAAGACGGGGAACGGTTACTTTCGTATACCGACTGCATCTTGAGCAACGTATCCCCTTGTTGATACAATACTCGAAGCGCTATTTTTCGTGGTAAACTAAAACGAGTGAAATAACACTTAAAGTAGAACTTCGATAACCTATTCTTCGTTTAACTCAAAGTCTCCTGAAATCGATAGATGTTCGCACAGAAATCGAAATTAAGGTTATTAGAAGAAACTTTCATATAGAAGGTAGGGGGTAGATACCCTTTAAAATAGCAATTACATTTGAAATTCATCAAGTAGGGGTAAAAAGTGCAATGGTTGGCCACCTCACAGTGATTGGCCCTATTTTGAGAAATAAAAGGATATAAAGAAATACCAATATTACACCCTTTTTAATGAACATATTCATATTCAAACAAACACGTTTCTTGTATATTCTTATAAATATCTTAATTCTTTTTATTAACGCTATTTATTTTTACATTATTAGAGTTTCATTCGTACTATCTCACCTTAAAGCACGCAGCACGGAATAAATTACTTTCGTCCACTTGTACATAAATATTTATCCCCCGTGCCCACGGTGACCCTTTTAAACCCACGGAACAGCGTTCCCCCGACCACCTTTATTTAGACATCGTTTACACGGTCGGAAGCGCAGAAACAAACTAATCCACGCGGGATAATAAAGTACGCACAGTCACCATTGGGGCGCGACGCACTCTGTCTATCTGCCCAAATAATAACGATCCCAATTATCTTAATAACGGCTTCGTTCGCGCGGCAATAATTTGGAGCTTCTGAACTCGCAATTCCAAAATGCCTGCAATTCCTTCCATTGCATCGCGCGATCTCGCGCGAAACGTACCATCGCCAACAACCCTCCGCCCAACTACCCCGCTCCTCTAAACCATCCCCCACGCCCCGGACCACCCCCTCCGACCGAGGAACGCGTAACGATGCGAACGGGCACAAAGGAAACAGACATCGCGATGTAACGCGAACGAGCGAGAGAATGTCAGAGCGTTCGGGGCCAGTGGGTGAGAAAAAGACCGGGAGCAGAGAGATGGGAGAGCGAGCATAGCGAAACGAGAGAATGCATTACGCGGGGCTTGTACATACAGCCGCGTGCATCCGAGCCTCTTCCATTCGGTTCGCCACAAATGAATATCCGATTGCTTATATATAGGATCCACACGTGTGTATGTATATCCGTTATCCAGCGATACCTTTAATCGTGCGTTATCTTCCGTGAGCAATCGATAAACGTCATAAAATCGAGCGTGACTATGTCACGAATGGTCGTTTCGGAATCTGGAAATTCGACGGTTCGCCAGTCCGCCGGCAAACTGCATGTCGGATCGTAACGCGGATCGTTCGCCGGCGCTTAGGGTCGGTTCGTAACGCGTGTCCGGTTGGACTTAGGGTTCCTTCCGCTTGCAACCATTATTTAATATCCCTGTAGTGATATTTACATTTTATTTGGGGGAAATTTGAGTTTGGCTCCCGCTCTAAGCCTGCCATTTATGCAGAAAGATAATGGTGAAGCTGACAAACTTTTTCCCACCCCTGACGCCACTTGTCATCGGTGTTTTATGTATATTTACATTATCTTGTATTACTTCTTAATTTTTATAGTCTATAATAAGTGCGTGTGTCTATAATTATTATTGCTATTATTATTAGCTATTATTCATTGTGTAGATATAAAAAATAATCGTTTAGGATATAAAGACTTCAAACTGGTTTTACCAGTCAAACCTGGTAAAAGAAAAAATGGTATTGGAAGTCAACTTTAGCGTAAAACATTTTCAAACATTTTCTATTATATTTTATAATTTTCTCATTTTCTTGTCGTTTTAATTTTGTAGTAAAACAGTAAGCAATGGTGCATGTGCTAGTGGCGCCTTCTACGCTGAGCTTTGCGTCAGCTTCCCCAATGTTTATTGCTTTCCTTTTAAAATAATTAGAAATCGCGCTAAAAGTTCATTTTTAAATATCTTTTCCATGTTTGTCCTTTAATATTATTTATTTGTAAATCATTATTATTCGTTATGATTAAATATTGTTCAATTTCATTTAGAATAAATTTCATTTTTTGAAGATTAACCTATTTTATTGTGTTTTATTACAAAACATTTACACCCCTGGCCCCAAAAATTTTAATCCGGCCTTTTTTTAGTGTGCTATAGCAGGGTACTCTTACAGCGTGCATAGCGGGTGTTCTGGATATAAATAAAGGTAGCAAATCGAGATTGATAAGATTGATAGAGTTTTAAAAATTTGGAAGAATGGACTTTCCCACAAGAAATATTTGTGCGGCTGCTGCACTTTTTTATCCACTTTAAACCAGCGATACCCCTGTCAAATGAAGTTATCTGAAATACCAGTCGGCAGATACTGAATTGTTTCGCCGGAACAGGCTCTAAAGTAATTATCATGGCAATAGGAGCGAGAGAAGAAAGTCGCGGGGATGAGAACTTCCCAAAGAGAAACCGTTGCAGGCTGTTTGTTTGAATTCAGTAAAATTGAATTCAGTAATTGGAGTCGGAATAAAATCAACAGTGTATTCAAGGCTACTGGAGGATTATCCAAGCCATACCGTTTCACTATTCTTCTTCTTTCTCCAATTTTATAAATCTATACGCCTCGACTTTTGCACTTAACGGTCCCTATAGTACACTTGTTTTAATAATATAACGATGTGTGTAATGTTGAGGCCAAAAAAGATTGCACTCCCATTTAGAAAATGTGGACCATTGTTGTATTTCTTTGATTTGCTCACTTAAGTTGCAGATAAATAACGGAAGTGCCTCCACGTGCAAACTTATTGCTGCAATTTGGTAAACAATAGCGTGCTGATATGAAAAACGAAAATGGGTTAACAAACATAAAACTTTAACGATTGGCAAAAGAGGATTTAAATTACTGGAGGTCGTTTCTAGATCGCGTTTTCAAAGGCACAAGTGCTTTCTTAATTGGAGTTTTCATGAATAACTGTATGCTCAGCGAAAGTTTTAAAAGAGATCTGTCAGAAACGTGCTCTAAACTCAACGGTGTCATAGACTTAAAGCTAAAGAATTTTATATCCTCAATAGTGTATGCTACATCCAGATCTATATCTATTTCCAGACATTTCTGCATCTCGTTTTCTGAATGTCAGTAATAATATCCCTCTCGTTGAAACTGACGAAGAAAATTGGAGAGTACACTGACCTGCGAACGTTTTTATTTAAACTGATGAATCTCGAGTTGAAAGCGTGTTCAAGTATGGTAGCAATCGGAGTGTAAAATTTTTAAGATCTTGAAGGCTACTTATACTTACTTCATAAGCAGCTTTTCAATATTTTAAAAGATGAAATGTGCGGCAATATGATATATATTTGGAATTAAGTTTAATCTCATTAATTTATCACAATTTCTCAAGATAGTTACGTCATGTGATTTATATTAAGATCTAATTTTATAATAGTTAAAGATCTAATTGTGTATCAAAGTATAGAACTTCGAACTGCCTAAATATCTTGAAAATAAATATTTTTTAGTTTCTAGTGCATTTTTTATCAAATTATATAAAATAGTTTAATTTCAAAAAAATTATATGAATTCTTTTTATACTCCCTTCTTCAAAACTGCCACCCGTTTCTATTAATGTGATTCAGTATGAATCTTAGCTTAAGTTTGGTGTTCTTAAAAATTTCGCTTACAAGGGGATTTTATTTTAATAAACCGTAACATAACGATTTGAAAATGCCTACATATATTTATTCACATTTGAAGTACATTCCAAATTTTTTTAACTACCAATATTTAATTATTTACATATTTTAATTATGGTTGATATGATTGCAATGGACAGACACATCTGAAACAGAGAAATAGATCTAGACGTTCAAGCATTTATATGTACATACATATTCTACTTTACTTTTTATAATATTCTATAGGTCTATAGTAAAAAAAATCGTTCGAATTCATTAATTGCATTCCAGTTAGTCTAATGTTTCAGTTCGTTCGATATATTCCAACAGATAGGCCATTTTAGAGCTAAATGAAACATTGAAACTGTTCGAAACTGCCAAGCACTTGACTCAGTTCTGGTGCTGGAGCCAAGTCAGGCTTGGCTCGCTTTTTTCGAGTACTCGAACAGACCGGTTCTGTATTCCTGCGTCACCAAACCGTTAAGTTCTGTCTGGAGCAGTCATTCCCAAACTATATTACCCATCGTTGTCCTGATTTTCCATTTCACTGTAGGGATTTGTATTTAGTAATTTAATAACCGAGGACAAACGTTGTTTCCTTCTTCCTAAGTACCTGGGTATACTTTTCAAGAATAAAACTAATGGAACTAGGGAAGAAGAGGCAGAGAGAAAAGTTCTGAAACTCTTCAGTTTTAATCGCAGGAATTATGTACAAACTGATTTAAAATTACACTTTTCAGAAGGGAGAAAATCTCCAAATTTATCTCCTGTGTAATATATTCACTTGACAAAGCAAGCATTGATTTAAAGAATATCAAATCGGAGGAAAATGTGTGAATATATCTGAAATACAATTCGCCAGCCACAATAGTGCCTCGTTTGAAATCGACCCAGACTGCCATTGCATTGGACGTTAAAACAAGGAACTGTTACCGAAATATATTACACTTGTTACAATGCAATCGGTCCTGAGGCGCAGGCCCTCGGCCGAATTGCAGGTAGCAGAATCGATGAGTCAATCTCTCTCAACGCCCATACATGCTCTAAAACACGCGAAGGTAGACGTACACTCCGAGAACTCGTACAGCTTAACAAATCGGCGAGATCGGCTAAATACTCCAAGTGCCGAACTCGTAAAATCCAGATCTCAGGAACTCGTAAAGCGTCACGTGCGCTGTTTACCCTTGCACACGGAAACGCGACGATGGTACAAATCTTTAATTAGCGATAATACATGTTCGGGGGGGCATAAAACGGAACGATAGTAGTTCTGCGTCAGTTCGATGAGAAAACTTTCGTTCTGGCGATAGGGATATAATAGTGATGGGTAATAAATCGATATTATCAGAGAAAATATTCCAACCGCAATAAATATTTGTAGTCACTACGATGCTTTTGGTAATGCCAGCCACTGTCAAGATTTATAGTACTAGTTTAAACTATCGAGCTTCTTTTATCCAGAACACCAACATTTGTGGAAATGTGAAAGTCAAACAATAGAAATCTTAATATATGAAGCAGAAAGTGTTTGTGTAATCCAGATGAATGTGACTATTTTCACAAAAAATAAAACATTTTTAAAAAAAATAAAACTTTTTTTACGAAATCAGAATCTAAATTTCGGGCGAAGCCGAGTAGAAAAACTGGTGTAATATATTACAAGTTTGTGTAATGGGTAAAAACCAAAGAATTAACCAATTAAATAATGGGACACTGGAAATCTCATTTTCCTTATTTTCATCATCCATCTTTTAGCCATTGTTGAACACGAAACCGTAATAGGAATGACTAGACATTATCAGTACTCCCATCAGAAATAATCAGCCTCTCCCGCAGCATCTACAGTTATTTCGGGCCGTGTCCCATCAGAATATGCAATGTATCATGCACAAATATTTACGCTCCATCCAATCATCGGCGACAACAGAATTTGCTAAAAGCAGATGCGTCGGTGCATGTGTTTTGCGGCCGATTTACCTTGTCGATGATTATAATCAGCCTTATCCACGCGTCCCTCGCTGCAATGCACACATGCACGACTTAAAAAGAATGCAAACATTGCACGATACAATCCCATGAAGCTGAATTTTAATGTTACGAAATAATTCCGTATTTCTGATGTACGCTTTCCGAGGTTTAATGCGATAAAAGTTTTTCCCTGTTAAATGGAAATTGTAATATCGGAATATCGGCGGAGGTGTGAGTGTGTGTGTGTGTGTGTGTGCTGACTCTGCAAATAACGAAATTACAATAATTTTTCGGTTTTAATGGTTTTAACTCTAACGGCCCCATTGTTTGAATTGCTGCACCTTCATTGTAAAATAGTTAGAACAGTGTAACCTACTTTGCCAGAGTTTTTTGCAGAATTCCAGGCGAACATTTTCGGTATATTTGCAGAGCGTGTTTGATTAAACGAATTCGTCTCAATTCCTGTAAAAAATGTCACATTTAAGCACGTACACGGACTTTCAATTTGCACAGATACGATAATTAAACGCACTGATTTCGCAGATCCATTAAGCAAGTCTGGGTACTACTGTTTAATTTGCTAATTATGAGTGACAGTAGTGATGTGACTGTTGCTATAATTATAGAGAGAGAGTGGTAGAATTAACTGAACATGTAGGTTGAACGCATTTGTTTCATATAAGAATCTTCCACTCCGGAAATTAAAAAGTATGTGGAAAAAATAAAAAGGTAGAGAAAGATTACACTGGCACCGTCACAGGAAGGTTTCACGGCGGGTTTTTGACGTTGAAATAATTATCTTCTTCAAACAGCATCATATAACTGGTTCTTCACGTTCGTGCGGAAGATAAGGTTTCAAAGCCTTCACAGTGTAAATCGTATTACACTATAAGAATACTATAACTATTACTTGATAAGATTCTGTATCTTTAGCAAATTCTGCTTGAAGAGTTTTTCAAAATTACGTGTGTATTACGTATGTGATATGTGTGGAAGGATACACTATGGATGATCTATACTACTAGATTGAAAGAAGAAGCAATACGTGAGCCAGGGAAAGGAGAGTAGAGTATATATGTTCAGACGCAACTAGGAAACTAGTACATATGTATGTCTGGAAATACATCCTTTATAATTTTGAGTATGTAAATTATTTTATAAATTGTATCAAATAAGACTTGTGGAAATTAATTAATTCTTTACAAACGTGTGAAAATTTTACCCAAATCTCGTTTAAAATTCTTAATATAAGTATGCCCGATTTAAAGCTTTCGGGAGTACGTACAAAAGAATTATTCAAATGAAAGTTATTTAACTTTGTCTGAGGAATTGATGTAATGTTAATGTAATATTTAATATTTAAAGTAATATTTTATTTTTCTAGAAAATTCTTATTTACAGAGATTCCAGTATTAATTATATTTTTTAAATAGAACCATATATTTTTGCTTTGCACACAAGTTTTATAAAAAAAATGATATTGAGATTGGTAATAGAGGTAGTAAAATACCCTGTGCATGAGAATGAAAATACAGTTGTAGCATTTCATTAACTTTAAGTAATTAGGGAAGGATCTCTAATTTAGCTATACATTAGCGAAAATTTAACAATACTAACAATTACAACAAGTAACATATAATGAAGAAAATATGTGTAACATATCAAATTATTAGAAATATATTAATACTAATAGTTGTCACTTGGATTATTCAAGTTTTAACGAAATTTAAGTTATGGAAGGGTAAATAAATGCGAGATGAAAAAATTCCGTAATGTTAAGAGGTCTTATGATTTTAATTTACATAAAAAGTTGCTTACAGAATTATACAGGTATCTTTTATTCATATTCTGCTCTGCATTGTTGTCAGTTCTCATTGAAGCTTCTATTTCGAGTGTGTGCATATATCTAGAATCTAGATAAAACAGAGGGCAAAGAAAAATGCCAGAATTTCATTACTACTGCCTCACTGAACATTTACTCGACTTTGACGACGTAAATGTTAACAGTTTTAATTAAATCAGAGCTTCCTAAATTGAAACCTTTCTGGTACATTGTTGACGTAGGGAAGTTACCTTTTTCTATTTGCTTTTTAAGCATTTGACACAAATTGAGCTTCGTGGAGGGCTGCTTTACCAAACCAAGACACGATGAAATTCAATGGAGTTGCGGAACTGTGCAACTTTCATAACTATTTGTGCTCATTTTGAATTCCATATAAAACCGTCCATTCCAAGTTTATTTAGTTCTATTTGCAGTTTTACAAATTTCATTTTCTCCCTGCTTATTAATTGAGCTCTCTGGAAAAGAGACGTAACGATTCTTTAAAAATTAGAAAACTAATGAGACGACCGAAGTTTAAACGAGATAGTACTTTCTACTCGTCGCATGAGATGGTAAAGCGCGATTTTTGTGGTTTCTGATTTTCTAATTCGAGTACTAGCGCTCGTAATTTGCACGTGTACATTGTACTATGCTTCTAATTCGTTCACACAGTACATAAAGACTTTAATCTTTTTAATTTAAATTAAAGACTGTATTTTTTTAATTTAAGTTAAAGACTTTTAATTTAATTTTTTAATTTAAGCTAAAGACTTTTAATTTAATTTTTTAATATAAGTCTAGAAGATATGAAGCAGATTTCCAGAAGTAAAAAAATTTTGCTCATGCACTCATCCATGCACTTTTCACTAAGCCAATATTGAACCACATACAGCAAAAGAAGCTCCATGCCTCGTTGAGAAATAATTAACTGTCCATCATGCTCTCCGACCTTACCATCGCCACGACTCATCTGTTTCCATCCTTACAAAAATCCTTAAGTAAGTAGTCAAGGGAGCCCGGAGACCTTTGCCTTTTGCCTTTGCCCTCTGCCTTTTGAGAAAAAGTCGTTTATTTTTAAAACTGATCTTTATTAAGTGAATATTTTTAAATTTGTAATTAAACCCAATTCGTCAATGTCATCACCAAGGTTGTATTTGTTCATTGCTATATTTTTCTTTACCGCCCCCGCCGCCCCTGAAAAAAGTCTACAGACGCCTTTGTAAGTAGTTAGAGATCTGATAGCCATAAGAAAGGCGCAAACGCAGTCTCGGAATATTTGAAATTAAAAAACTCGCACCTTCGTGCAGAAGGAATACCTGATCCACCACAAAACGACAAACAGGCGCAAACAGCAACGAACATTGGATCACAAATTACTCCCATCACATTGTTCACCTTACAAAAACACAAAAGGTGCATGAGATAATCAAGGTATTCTCACTGAGCCGAATATATCACAGTTGCACGATTCGCCTGCAACGCGTCAAGTTCGCCAGTCGCTTGGACCTCGTGCCTGTCGCATTTCACAGATTAAAATTCCTACGAACACGGAAGTGAGCGGCGCGATTGCAGCATCGTACGTAAATCAAGATATTACTTAGCAACCAGTTGGGAGAGAGATGGGAATCGAGAGGGACGGGCGCGGGTGGGAAAGACGCGCGATACAACGAAAGGCGAAGTTCGTTGTTCTCGAAAGTACAGCGGGCGCGGCTGGAGAAACGGAAGTGTGGGTGAAACAGTAAGAGAGCGTGCACGTGGCCAGCACAGCAGCAGGCTTTGCTCGTGTGTCGCCATTATGCCGGATGCTAAATGCTCGCGATGGTCTCAAGGCTGCACGACCCACAGGAAATGTCTCCAGGAGCTGCCTGAATCGTAAAAATCCCACAGCGGTTCGCATGTCGCCTGCTTAATTCGCGGGATTCTTAGTTTCGTCGCGACTCAACGCAGCGACGCCGCACGTTTCGCCAAACTATTTCGCTTCTCTATTGAAAACAAAATGTGGCGTACCACTTCTGTTGATGCTTTCCGAAGGAGAAATGTCTGCTGCGTCGCGTGGGGTAGTCAGATTTTCTCCTAGACCCTCAGTTTTGGAAATAAATCGAAAAGTATCTGCAAAAATGGGTGCGTTTCGGGTGTTCTTTTCCCTTTGATCGTGATTTAAACATATTTAAATATTCATAATGTACTAATAATATCGTTGTATTCGGGAGGGTTCACAGAATAATTTGACGGAAGAAACAATCGAATAACTATTACTGTTTTGACACAAAAGATGATCAAAGTTGAAAATTTGCGTCTTTTTTTCAACATCGAATTTCTCAAAAAAATTAGGGTGATGGCGATAAACTCCAATTTTTTGGTGGAGGTTAGTGTATTTTGAGTGATTTAGTGTATTTTTTTAGTGATCTTGTGATGCCAGGGCCGTGTCCGGATTCAGTTTATATTTTCGCCCTTGCAGTTGGAAGCTTCTGCACTCGCCTAAAATATCGTTGATCGTTATATCGATATTAAAGAGATTGCAGTACGATGGTTCCACTTTATTTTGGAGTGGCCAGCTCTAAGGTGGCCGCTCCAAAATCTACTCCAGTTCTAGGTCAGTTCTTAGTGGAATCGTAAAATTAGCAGGAATCGGACTTACTTATCTCATTAAGCACATGTTTCTCAAATAAGTATACTTAAGTTTCTTAAGTACACGCTTCTGTCGCTATATTTATGAAACTTCTTTTACATCATTTTGTATCTCTAACCAGTTTACTTAAGAAGATAATCCAATTAAGAGGGATCTTGTATTTAAAAAGTGAAAACGTTAGATAAACACTTGCTGGTTTCCTTTCAATTAAAGTTTCAATTTGGATTCGTGACTCTGGCTAACTCTGTCGATATTGTTAAACAGTGTTTATCAAAAGATTAAATAATTTCTCAGAGTTCTTGTGAAAACGAATATTTTACCCAGAAACGTGTGAATTTTTAGAACGTGTATAGCAATTAATTTCAGTTAGTGTCACGATGAGGAAGTGTGGCCCAAAATATGTCTTGTTTTTGCAATAAATATTACAGATAGAAATTAATGTCTCCAATTGTATAGAACAGTTTAATGATTGACTGAAACAGAAAAAGTATCAGAGAATTGTAATATGAATATTTCGTTTCGTTCTCTGCCTGTCAGTAGATTCGTTCAATCAAGTTGCCTAGTAGATTTTGTCGCAGGTGTACAGACACTCGATGTTAGAATCTCTATTGATTTATTTGAAATAAATCATGAATAATCGACGGCTGCAAAAGTAAAAGTTGGTCCAAGTTCCTTCGATGGCGACTGCAGCAGATGTTGCCATAAATTTTCCGCGATAAGGAAGCTGTTCTTAAGAGGCTATTAGGTATTGGAACTCTGAATTCGAAAATCTAAAGATAGTTGCAGTTTAGTGAAACCAGTTTCGCAATGAGTGAACTGAGATCACGATAAATTAATAAACTTTCGTAAAATTTTAGGAGCATATAATAAGAGAAATTAGTATTGTCTGTACTCGAAATTGTTTGAAGCAATTACGTAACTTCTGTTAATTCAAAGAATTCACAAATAACAAAACTTAAAGAATTAATGAGTTTTAACTATAATATAATGCAAAAAATACACGTTTTATATGATAAAATATCGCGAAAATTGCGAAGTTATTGTGAAGTACAGTTTTCAAGAAAATGCTGAGGGAAGTCGATTTAACCCATAACTTGTACCCTACACTTTCCAGGAAAATAGCGAACTTAAATTTTTATAGCTTGAAATACTGCAGTTGTGCTTTTCTCTTTAACGTTTATTAAAAAGAAGGTTCCTGTAAAAAGTACGGTCGATAAAGGGTAAATTTAATACGAGTGAATTACGAAAAGATATTAGATATATGTAGAAAATATAATGAAGGAAATAGAGCATTATATTATTACTTGAGCACTTAATTCAGTTAATTCTAGGCAAAATAGATTGAAAGAAATGTTTCAGTAAAAAAGTTAGAAAAACATTTGACACTAGTTTCATGTTTCTAAAAACAGGGATCAACATTCTTAAAAAAAAAATTGCTAATTTCATTAAAAAAGGCCCTATTTAGAAATTACTTTTTTTTAAGAAAATTTTTATTACCTGCAAAATCATGACATATTTTGAATAAAATCTCTCGTACCTTTATCACGTAAAATATTGAACGAAAAACCAGTCGTACTGTAGATTTAATTCTCCATTACAAATTGTAACTTACACATTCATGCGTTTCATTTTCCCAATAACGCAACTCGTACAATTTAATCGTTGCAGAATATTGTATCGTCATCGAACTTATTATTATTAAATAAATTTCGCGGCATGGCGGTGCAATTTTCTTTCCTTTTTCGTTTAAATTCGACGAAAACTAAATTTGTGTTCCCCGTAAACGTAATTGTTTTCGATTCTTGTGCCGAATAACATGTCAACTTTTCAGCCCTATTATTTACGTGGTCGTAGCGGAAAATCAATTTACAGAAAATTGAATGCAATCTCAGGTGTGGTCACTTTGTAAAGACTAAATTAAAACTGTACTTTGTTGAAAACGTATTGAAAAGCTTCGAGTAAACAGAGGTAAAATTTTTTACAAATTTTTTGTTTTGAATGAACTGTAATTTATTACGTCGTAAAATAAACCACGTGTGAAACTGAAATGAACGGAACGATTCGATAAATTCTTTTAAACTGTCGATCGAAATTATGAATGGACACTTATGTAATTATCGTACAACCTCTATTATGATTTGAACTATCGCATGATGTCATGCTGACGAATCACTAATATTGACAGTAAATGATAAAGCAACATTTTAGGCCATACCGTTTTAATTATGTAGGCTTCACATCTGCACAGGAGACAGGATCGATAGCTAATTGGTATCTATGCGAAAGTATCGATATGTATCTATTATATCCAGAATATACCTAGCATCGACGCCAGATATTACAATGCTGCTCAGTAGCTATTCAAACTACTAGGTATGTATACAGTGTATAGTGGTGAGAATGGTACACGACACACTACATGTTCACGGTGTTCGATCAATTTAGCACCAAAGCAGGTAATAGGAAATCTCAAATGTAGTATTAAAATGTCAGATAATTTTGATATTTTGATGATTATTATTCTGTTTGAAATAGCACATTGTCTTGTCTATGTTTGTCCATTTGTGTTCATGCATATTTCGTGATTGACTCAGTTTTTCTTCTCATCTTAATGTAGGTAGGTACTATTAATTACTCTTTCTTGCTTCATAGTTCTAGTTTTAATTTTAGTTTTTTTTTTCTAGTTGCGATTATGCTTCTAACAGACTTCTACTTCGATCTGCTTTAATGCATTATTTACTGAGTAATAAAGACGAATAATAATAATAATAATAATAATAGTAATAGTAATAATATCTTTCTTGTCAAATCATATTGCCACTTTCTGAAAATACTGTTCGATTTGGATTGAAAGTAACAGCAATACAAAAACCAATTTGTATAATTTTTAATATTCTATGTTTCTCGTCTCTTTAATCTACTAGGGGATCCCTGCTCTCTTCCAAATTCACGCTCGTGACGAGCAATCTTGCATAATAACTCAAACATTAACGTAGCAATTAAGGGTGTACCATTTGTAGGTTAATAAATATTCCGAGTCGCACTTATTTCAAACGAGGCCACCACGCCAGACGCGTTCAGAGCTCTTTATCATACAGTCACTTTCTGGAGTGCTCCTCTCTCGTAATGCATAAGTCAGGCAGTTAATGCACGTCGTCCTTATAACAAATACAGCTAACTAAGCGCAAAAGTGGGCGGCGTCCGCGAAAGCTTATTACTTGATGTTTACAGCCGCGAAGAAACTTGGCCGTGGTGCAGAGCGGGGAATCACAGTTTCGTAACTCGACAGAGAAGTTCCACCGTAGCTCCATCACCATACCGAACGATTTCAAACGAGCCCTGACGACCCCCGATCTCATAAGTAACTCATTTCGCTTTGGAGCTTCAACTATGGAACACAAACGTTGTCCAGTGTACGAGTGTACCCACCTCGAACACAGACGCTCGTCATTTTTACGATATTCAGACTGCTCGAGGGAGGATTCTTGGGTAACAGCCCCCAAAAGTAATTGATCTTTAGGATTTTTTTTTAAAACTATTGTTAATATTGGATTAAACTCTTTTGGAATATAAAGAAGCATCTTTAATCTTGCGATTTTTTTATGTAGACCCTTCTTACGATTTATTAATTATTGTGGAATTCTGATTGCAAACAGAAGAAAAATTTCTTAAAGTTAGACAGTTTACGCTGAGACTGAATATAAAATTTTTACTTTTTTCATCGATGTAAAGTAAATTTATCGAAGGAACAAGTTCCTCTTTTTTCAAACGCTATAACTTTCTCAATTTTGCATTTTTTTTTCTTCGAGTTAGAGTCAATCCCAGGGTAAACTATCTAACTTTAAGAAATTTTTCTTTTTCTTGCAATCAGATGACTGTGACAGGTGCCACACGTACCGCCAGCAGGAGTTACATCGTCGAAGAGGTTGAGAAGATTCCACAATAATTACTCTTATAGTATAAAGCAGAAAGTGTACCGTATGTTTGTGTGTTTGTTGCCTAAAAACTTTTGAACGGCAAACTCTGGGCTCGCGAAATGTACCTCAGCTCATTATGCCTGGCTAATCCAGATAAATGTGACTATTTTCACACAAAAAAAAATAGATTTCTTTTATAAAATCAGAATCTAAATTTCGGGCGAATCCGAGTAATAAAGCCAGTAAATAATAAGAAGCATCGACGTAAAAGAAATATTTTCCACAAGTTTAAAGATGCCTCCTTGTGTCCCAAAAAAGTTTAATCCAATATTAACAACAATCTTTGAAAAAAAATCGTGAATATCAGTTACTTTTACACGAGAATCCTCCCTTAAGCTAGTACATTATAAACCAGACTATCTTTAAAAGTATCTGATTCCAAAAAATGCTACCATACTGTCGAGCCGTTACCAACGGCAGTTTATCTATATGATTTCCTTGGAGAATACAGCTGCGTCATGCAGACGATGTAACGGCCAAAAGAATTCCATGTAAATGGGTTAGCAATGAAAGCGTCCGTCAATGTTTGCCAGGAAATATTAATTCGTCTGGTATAATTTATACGGTAAAGTATTGGTGTATCAGTCGGCTTGCTCATTCGGATTCAGACACGTGGGATCAACGGCGGAATGTATATTCATTGGCAAATTGAGGCAGTCGCCCTCGCATTCGGTTTTCGAACGTCTAGTTAATAATACGTAAGCAATTATGCCGCTGTTGTTTATTAATGCCCGTCGTGTTACAATATAGCGATTATGACGGTGATGCTTTATGTTTTGGCGTGTGGCTGTTCATTAGCGAACGTCAATATTTATTAAGCGCACCAGCTGGATAGCAATGCCGCACGGGCAATCACAAACATCACGAAGTGATCGAATAATGCGTAAATACGGCTAATAAGAGCCTGTGCAAAGCAATAATAGGATGACCTATTAGTCCGACTGTAATCGCATAAACTATCCGTTTCTGGAACGTAAATTTTTCGAAGTTTTGGAAAACGAAGTTCCCTTGGGTATACAAGGCTACCAAGTAACATCCAGGCACTCCTAAGCAATAAAAGTCAATGCAAAAAAGCGTTATGCTCCTTAAAAGGAACAAACATCTTGCATCGTATATAAAACAAAACATAATTACACCAATACAGACAGAATATACGACATATAACACTCAACTGTATTTTAATTATCATATACATAATTATTATTATACAAAGAACATTGCTAGTCAGTTCAATTGTAATGTATATGTATAAATCGTGGCCATTAATACTCTAAAGGGGGATGTGACAATAAATAATTAAAAAATATGGTTTTCTTGGGACAGGTTGTGGCTCCACCCGTTTAATTAGTAATAATAATAATAATTATGGGAGCATTCCTAATATTTACTAATTTTGGAAATAATAGTTACTCTCCTTTCATTAGATATCAATTAGAATTTTTTAAACGAAAGTTTTAGCATATCTACTGTGAACTGTGTGATATTTTATTTACATATAAAGTTTTGTTTTAACAGTGATTCAGCATTCTGATAGTATTATCTTGTCGAATGCATTATTAAGTATGCAAAATTACGTACGAATAACGCTAACATTATTTTTGTGATATGGATATAGTGAACGTTTCACAACAATTTTGAAAAACTTTTATTGAGAGACGTAGTTCCAGTCACATTGGCTTCTAGGCTACGTCTGACCATAAACAGGCCTTATTCCCTTGCTATCGTAAACTGTGCTTCACTCTATGCCTCTAGTCTCACAAATAAATCATATTTTCGTATATGCATCACAGAGTATACGAATTACCTTAAAAATTATTTTTCTAATAAATTGCTGAAATTAAAAGGAATTTTACAACGATGTACAAATTCGTTAGGAGTTCCATTAAGAATTCTCAAGTTATATCAGAGTTCATTTTGTTACAAGTTTCCAATTTTCCTTTCCATATGAAATGAAAGAGTCTTTTATATGATGAAGTAAGCAGAAAATATCATTCACATCGGTCTATGTAATATTAAGCTTCAATACTATTTCTTGAAATCCTACTGCGTTAAAACATTGGTTTTCAACGTAACGTTGCAGAACAAATGAAACACAATTACAATAACGAACAAACGTATGTCGACGAGAAAAGTAATTTAAAACACAAGAATCGAATGTTTGTGACTGCAACCGCAAGGGTTGCAAGTGTTTGAGGCATTAAGGTGTAAGCTACATCCTTTACGAAGAGTCTCAGCATTTCGATAGCCTTGCAGCTAGTTCCATCAAGGGTTTGCAGATGCACTCAAGCCATCGAGGACACAGTGTATCTTCGGACCCTTGATAAGATAACTGCAATGCCAGCGAAACGTCGAAATACTATTCCTAAAGGACATGGCTAATACCAGGAAATCTCAGCTACTATAACACAAGAAATAAACTCGTGCACATTGGAAATCGAATAACACACAAACATCGACAATTAGATTTATGGCATGGGTACAGAAAGAATTATAAGAAAATACAAAGCGTTAATTACGTACGCGTGAAAAGAACGAATCTAATTTTAAACAGTTTTCATTGCAGCCTGCACTTTGATTTCTACAATTAAAAACAATGCTTTCTTTCGCGAGAGAATAATTACAAAGTGATTTAAGGTTTTCTTTTTCCCACAAGTATTTATCGAAATAATTTAATATAAAAGAAGACGCGGCGAGTATTTACCCGGGGTTTGAAGCGCCATCGTTCCAACTGTTCTTACTATTCCACGTCTAAGACTCGACCCTTTGAACTGCTTTTCATTACAAGAATAAAGGCGAAGGGAAAAGTCGAGTGAGGGTGATTGTACAGTCTATTCCAAGTTACCGGCTACCTTCTTTCCGCAATTAAATACTCGGACTAGGCGCGATTTAATTAACGGGCCCATGGAACGTCATATTTATACACGGTGAAACGCGCCCTGGCGGCCACGCCCTTGTAGAAAGCTATTCCCACTCAGCGGACGTTTATTCCCAGCGGCCAGGGAAGATTTAAGGAACATTAACGTAGCGCTGTTTCGCTGTTTCAGACTTCGGCATAACGACGGGCCGACAGGAGGCGCAATATCCCTGCGCTTTTGTTTACAACAGCAATGAGACACGGAACGGTACGTTCGCGTCGCCAAACTACCCTGGCCTTTATCCACGCGACACGGAATGTCACTATTTCTTCAACGGCCAGCCGAACGAACGTGTCCATCTTCATTTCCACTTCTTCGACGTCGAGGGGGTGCCACCGTAAGTAGAAATTCCTTATGCAACTAATTATTGAAACTGTTACGCAGGGGTAAGTTATGATCTATGGATCATAAAGTAAATAACTACATGGAATCGAAGTAGTGTATAAGAACTGGTAAGGGTAAGGAAGGTTTTCTTACAAAGGGTGTAACAAAAATAGGTGGCTACACTTTAGAAGGGATTGTATTCATCTTAAGGATGAAAAAGGGTGATATACTTAAATGGGGAATCTGAAAATTCTTTCTTTCTGAGACACGAACATCTTTTGTTTGCAGAGGTCACTAACAAGGAAACTAGGGTAACCCGAAAATTCTGATTTTTTTTCAACTTTGCAAATAGGTAGAGGATTTTAACTCTTAGTGGTCACACGGGGTGAATCGCACCCCAGGATATGTATTTGCTAAAATTTCTGTATAGTTTTAGACCATTATAATAAAATTTTAAAATTTGGTGAATTTTGACAAAAAATATCGCTTTTATCCACCACTATTTTTTCAAACACAAATTTCGACGTATCGAAATTTAGATTTTTAGGAAAAGACTATTAGAGCATGATTGTATGAGTATTATTCCTGTACATTTATCAGTCAAAAGTTAAAAGATTCAAAAATACGAAAATGGTAACTGAAAAATGAGGCTGGTGTGCAGTGAACCCCGATGTGACCAATTTGTGATTATAAGATGTGACCACAGAGGGTTAATAGAAGTATCGCGCAATTTTACTTCTCTGCTAGTTTTGAAGGTCTTCATTATAAAATCACCCCTTAAAGATTAATGTAGTTTCATATTTTCCTGTATATCTTGAAAACTATAGCAGATATAAAAAGGTTATTACAATGAAAATTGAATGGTTTCTTATATTCTATAAGACTATGTAATCAAATTTGTAGTGGAGGATTTTTTTATTTAAACTAGTTTTGTAGAATATAAAAAAGTCATTCAATTTTCATTCTAACAACTTTTATATATCTGCTATAGTTTGAAAACTAGATACAGAGGGTGGCCAAATTAATATACTCAAAACATTTTCTTCAATTTTTGGGATCACTTTAAAATGGATTTAACACGATTAAAAAAGAATCTTAAATTCACAACTAAAATTTCTGATAGGAAACTTTCTTAGCTTTCCAAAACACACATGAAAATTTGTCTACGATTAAAAATGTATGATGAATCGGAGGAATAAACTTTAGCAAATCTAGCATGTCCTTAGCCACCTTTGACAGTCACTTTGCTTAGGCTGTACAATTGACTCTTATTTTTTATTAACATAAAAGAAAACACACGCAAGTTAGACTGGTAAATAAAACCAAGTATTCTTAATACTTACTATTTCTATAATAAACTTGTGTTTCGTAATTCTCGACTTACGCCACTTGTCAAATGGGGGGCTCGCTTGTCATTTACATTCAACACACGAGACGAGCATATCACCATCATGTCTCCCTATTAGTTCTGATACTGAAATTTCTACTGTACTAACTTGCGTAAAAAAATTCAGCACCAGGAAAACCCTCATAAAGATATTCCAAGCCTACAAGATACACAATCGACAGCTCTATCGCGATCAGAATTCCGCGCGTCGAGTCCTCCCGCCTTCCGTTTCGTCACTCAACGTGACGAGGTTAGACAAAGTGAGCATCCTTAGTCAACCAGGAGCCTGGTGGAAGCCGATCGATACTAGTTCGATTGGGTTACCCGGCGTACTTCGGCGTTCCACTAAATCAAACTGCGCCAAGCAAAGTTTCGAGCTGCTTATTGGACTCGAAGACGCTGCGTCCGGGCAAAGTCCTGTAACCGATAGCCTGAAAGCCCATCAAAACGCGAAGCACTTGCCCCGCGCTGGCCAATTAACGAGAGCAGTTGATTAACAAGCACATTAGCAAGCGTTGCAACAACTCGCAGCGTAATCCTCGCTCCGCGATATTACGCCTGACGGAATCGAAACATTATTACAGGCGAAAGAAAAAGCTAGCTGCAGAATAACCTAATTGGGTCATATTAAATGGCCATCGATAACCGTGCTGTAACGGAGCCGCCCCGGTTCATTACTGGAATTCGCTAATTAGCCGTGTTTCGCTAGTTTCTGACCAACTTTTAAACAATCCTGCCTAAAGGAAGCGCGAAGTAGGTCTGGCGGTTCCCTCAATTCTCCTTCCCGCAAATGGCCTTTCAGCTTAAAATGTCAAGGTCGGCTTCTTTCAGAGCCTCCGGTATGGGTACACCTGTTATCACAGCCACGCCAGTGTCTCGGTCGTGGAAGTAGGTATTTCAATCCTCGCGCTCCTTCGAGAACGACACACGTAAATATCGCCTTTCAAATGGCAGTTCAATTAGGCGAAGTGCAACGGCGTGCGCGACGCCGGGATCATCGGGCCCCCATCTCCGAGCAGAAAAGATACATCCCCGTTCGTAAATCCGAGCTTGAGTAAACAGTGGACGATAAATGTTCGGAAACGGGTGGAACGAGTGATGATCTATCAGAGGAATTGCCACTTATGTCATCGGTACAAGAAGCCTTTCGCAATATATATATATATATATATATATATCTCCCTCTCAGGTGGTAATAGCGGGCATCGCTCACGTATCAATATTTCTTACGGCAGCTATACATTATTTGCGGTAGCGAATGCATTCTTCCGAGCCGCGTAAATCATGGTTATCAGTGCCATTTATTCGACGAATCATCGTTTCCCCTTGCCTTTAATTACGGGCTGCAAATACTCGCAATACCTCTGGCCACCCCGGTTCGTAATATTTCCGTTATATTTTCGCAGTGGGCGATGGCCGGGAGGCCGTCAGCCGCGTGACGTAGCGTCGACCATGGACGTTGCCATTAAAGTTATTTTCGCCCCGGTGTCGAAGGGAGCAAAAAGTCGAGGTTCGCACATCGCGGGGCACGCTGCAGTCGCGTCGGAATAAAACGTTATTTCTGACGCCCCGGCGTTCCCGAAGTTTAATCACGGGTTACGTAATCGGGGATTCGTGGAGTCCGTTGAAACGGACGGGAAATATTTATAGGGGCGCGAGGTGCGGGATAAAAAGCTCCTGGGCACGGACACGGCCGAGAATGTCTGATTGTGAAGTCGCGCTAGCCGAGGGGTCTAGGCGTCGTGTGTATTAAAATTATGCATGGGGAGAGCCAAGATTGAATTACTTATGGAGTTGCCGGTCCACTGCTATGAAAGCAATTTATGAACGCGCGCCAAGGAGACCGAGAAAAAGCATTCGGATCTCCTCGATATTCCCCGCGAAAAGGTGAATATTTCAAGACCTACCCTTTCCTCAGGCACCTCGCCGTCCATGTATATCAATTTGCCGGGGATTGTGCGACGTACAGCATCGCCGAAAATGTAAAGCCATCGGGCGGGCGACGAACTTAGATACCTACTTCTGAATAATACACTCGCGGTTTTATTTTTTACCGAACCGAAAGGTGAATGTTGTACAAAGGCTGTCTTCCGTCGGTCAAATAAGTCGTGCTGTAAACTGTCTATGAGCTCCGAAATATGTGTTCTACTCTGTGGTAACTAGGGTTGCCAACTTTTTTTCCCAGTACTTTACGACCAAATGTGATAAAAAATATAGTGCATTGTGAAGAATATAGTGCGTTTCAGAGAAAAGTGGTGCAAAATAAAACTACATTAAATTAAAATGTAACATTAACGTCTACATTAAATAATTCTGTCAACGATTTTAATGCACTGAAAGTCCACATTAACTTATATGAGGGGCTCGTTTTTATGAGAGATAGACTGGCTCTGTTTCTCCCATCCCGCCACTTCATATTTATTACAGAAAAAATTCTATCTGTTAAAATTTAAATTCGCTAATTACAGTTTTTATGTTGCCATAGAAAAATAAGTAAAATTTGATCGATGTGTCGGAAATATAGTATTTTTAGGTACAACATATATCTTTTTCTACCAGTATATAGTACACTAGACAGAAATATAGTACAATACTATAAACTATAGCACGGTTGGCAACGGTGTATCAAAGTAATCGAGCTTTTTGCAAAGATATAAACAGGTGTTTTTAGGTAGAGTATTTATATTTCTTTTTTTTTAGTTCAGTGATCGCTAAACAACCTTTACTCCTAAGATCGTTTGCTAAATTCGTTGTGTACATGCAACCCCTGTGTAACACGGTTTTAGGTTCTTAAACAGTGGCGTGTTATACGGAACTAAGAAAAAGTACAAGACACATAAAATACAATGTTTTGCTTTCATAACTATCAGAAACATGTTATTAAAAAAAGATATTAAATAAAATTTTAAGTTAAATGGTTTTATTTAAACTGCACTATAAACTAAAAAATAATTCTTTTCTTGTACTAAAATTTTGATGGGGATATGGCACTTTAAATAAAATCATGGGGCAGAATATTTCATCTCTTTTCATCGTTCATTTCGACGCTTGATTCTGTATTACATTGATTCGTATTCTGTTGAAAATATAATTTCTGTTGCTCAACTAAGTTTATGCCTTCCTACTTTTCAAAGTAAAATTTGGAATTTTAGAATTTTCTAATCTTGTTAGAGCGAAACTGAGTTATACGAGGGTTTCCTGTATTTATAACACTACAGTGAGAATTATACAATATAAAGTCTGATGATATAAATAAATATAACGGTCGTAATAAAATGGCGACAAATATATATAAGTTTAAGTTTATTCTCTCATAAAAAAATTCATTCCAATGTCATCGATTATACTCTAAGTTTTGTTCTACTCGTTACTCACATAATACTTCACCCTCTCAACCCCCTAACCACCCTCAAGAACACATTCATCCTCGTGCATGCACAGACGCGGGCTGCCACCTGTTTATGTATTCCGAAACACGTACATAGATCCTAGAGGCTTCATCACTTACAGTTCCATACTTAGACCTACTTAGCATGATATAGAGATAATACTGCTGTCAACAGAATCACGCGAAGTGTTACACCATATCTCCAGAGCTTCAACTTATGCGACAAGATCGCCACTGAAATGCTACTTCACTGTACTCGAAAGACCTGTGAAATCAAAGACATTCAACTCGTCAGCACGGAAACATGCTCTCTGGTTTTAAATACTTCATAAACTGAAGAGTTTTTGTAGAAAACGCCGTAACTGGCAAAATTAAAAAAAAGAAATTTATCGGAAAATGTTCTGCGTACCAATGGTAATACTATAGTATAGAATTTTAATTCAATTTTCCACTGTAAATAAGTTATCAATACTGGTAAAAGATAGTACCTCTGGTACGTACAACGCCACTTCTGCAGAAAACAATGTAAGTGCCAATTAGCTAGGGAGAAACAGGCTTAGCATTTACAGTGCTTCCAATTTTAAATAAATGTCCCATTCAGTTTCCTACTTGACTAACTTTCTTCATAAATTTGGACTATATTAATGCAAAAAATAGAAAATTTTGTGATGCATTTGAGTTATTGTATACTAATCCAATTTCGTGAATAATTTAAAGTCATGGAAGTTTCTTCTCCCTCCTGAAAATTTTGATTTTTGGCAGTTACAGTGTTTTCTACAAGAACTCTTCGACTATTCAGTTTTATACAGACGAGTGAATATCAATTCTATATGTACGTAGCTACGAAACGTGGTGATTCAACTCAGAAATATAATATATTTAATAGCAAATTTCCCTGAAGGCAATCGTAATAACCTTTAACCATCTATGTTCAGCGCATATACGAATAACAATGTGCAAACGCGTATGTGTTAAAGAGAAGTGAAGTTAATATAAAATCGTTTAATTAAATTAATTTGCGAGGAGAAAAGATAAATTAACGCGTGGCCTCAAATTTTCCGGAAAAATCGCTACGACGAGATAGGTACCTCTAAGCTGAAAATTATCGCGCCACATTTACGAACAGTTTCATATACGATCGATGGCAACGAGTTTAAAATATATTAATAAACGTACGTCTGCGCGAAATTAAAGATAAACATTATCGGTGTATACTCGAAGCATTCGTGATTAAAATTATTACGTTTCTGATAATATCGAAAAAGCTGATCACTACGAATGCTCGAAGCGAAAAATCTATATCTCCGTAATAAACATACCGAGAAGTGTGTAATCTCCGGTTTCTGTTTTCGTGCTCCCGCACTGTATTTAATATTGAGGGAACTCGCGTTCCTTGATACGTTCGAACCGAACTGATTCTTGGGTATAATATCGAATGAAATACCCAGGTACATTATATTCCTATCCAATCCATAAGATCACCACGACCTAGTCTTACTAGCCTCGATTGAAAGCAGTGTGTTTTAAAGGGATCAGATATTTCGCAGGTCAGCGGTTTTCAAACAGGGGAAACGCGAAGGAATTTCAACAGCGGTATAAAGTACTAGTAGATACTTTCAGAGCAAGCAAAAGTGATCCACCCACTTCGAAGCATCTATTTGTAAATTCCGGTATTATGAAGTTTCTCGTTAAGGGGGGCAAGCATTTATCCTTTTAATTCTTCGATCCACCACGTAAAAGTAGTACCTACACAATACAATAAAATAATTATTTACAAATTATTTCAAATATGATGTCTCAAAATTAACATTCTGAACAACTTTTTCCTACGCATGTAACCGACGCTCGGCTTTAATTCTAGAGATATTTGCAAAAAAAACTGTGATCGGTAGTTGGTTTAGGTTACACCGAAAGTTTTACATCGAAATCGGTGAAGACTCCCCTTTAGTAAATAATTACTTGAAATAATAAAATTATATTGGTCGAAATATTTTCATCGTCCCCCTTCGCTGTGTAAGCAAGAAGAATTCCTGTAAATGATTTACGAATTGTAATAGAAGTATAATATTTGTTTGACAGATGCGATCCAGTGTCCGCAAGCGACTTCGTCGAATTTTCGAATTACATGTCCAGGGATCGGAAGTACTCGAGGCATTGTGGCCAGCTGAAGGAGTTCGACGTCGGGAGCGACAGAAAGTTCTTTCGCGTGACTTTTAAGAGTAACGACAGATACGACGGGACGGGATTTAACGCTACCTACGTGTTTGTGGACGAGGAAGGAAATTATACAACAAAGCCAACGACGAGTAACGCGTCAACGTTAAAAGGTAAAGCTCGACTTCCTTTCTTCCTCGGATCTCGTTTCCCCTCGCACGCGAATTTCTACGTTTCCTGCACAATGCTGGCCTTCTTCGCTCGTTTTGCTTGTACCCTCGCACGACGCAGGGGACTAGAGCCTCTAAAATACTAATGTACACCACCGTTTTCTCAATTGTGCGGAGAGGAATTTATGCGCAGCTAATTTAAAATGCACACGAGCACGCAGTACATTACTCTGGTAGACAAAATGTACGATCTTGATGAAAGGGGCGCCGGAAATTTTAAATAACGGGAGTTGAAGTAACCTTGAAAAGTTGCAATGTGGGAATGCATTCTTTGAATTCTATACAATGAGAACGCAATTTTACTCCTGTTTACGTAGTAATTTAAAGAATTCATGTATACGGTTTCGATGGTTAGGGTTGCCACCCGTACTTTAAAATAAAGTAGGGGAAACCGGGGCTGGTTGTCTCAAAGGGTAGGTTCACTAATTGTTAATAACACTGCACCGCCATATGCCCTACTGCGAAAAGATTTACTGTAGAGAGAAGTCACTTCTACTATGCCATGCATTTATGTCAGACCCCGCGATCGCATGTTTTTTTAACAGTTACCAGCGTTTGTCGAAACATTGACAAACGCAAGTAAATATTTTTTCTTACAGATTTTATGTTTTCACGCTCTATATAGTCACAATGGAATAAATGTTAGGGGACTATTTTAATGTTTGTTTATTAGACGATCTATTGACATAGTGTTTTTTTTTTTTTTAGTTTTATCGAGCGTACTTTTTCTCATACTCCACCAAAAGCAAATTTATGTTATTTTCCTATAAACAGGGTGGCAAACCTATCGATGGGATTTCCTTAACGTCTGAAGACATTAAAAAAGAACATATTCATGTAAAGATTTGATCGCTGAAGTATAAACACCAAAACACAATGCAACATTTCCTTCTATCAATTTTTCTCACCTCTACTTAGAAAAAGCTACAGGCTCTCTACGAAAAGTTATTTCAGCAATGTTCCAAACAACCAAATACACCGATACAATAAACAAAACCAGACTAAAGTATTTTAATTCAACCATCCTGCAATCAGCACCACGATTATGATATTGACACTTGCCACGCAATTGCATCTAAAATCTCGCAGCAATTCATTGTTAATATTCATATTCTATTAAAAGAATCGGTGCCGTGCAGCTGATAATACATCTCAGCAACGCAATAGCGAGTTAGGTGAAGGCTGACGTAACGTAGTTTGCCATGCAAACACTGTTACAATTCCGCCGCTGCGAAACGCACGATGTGTGCGTTTAATATTCTCACGCGTGCGCGAACGTTGCCCGCCGGTAACCGTGGAAATTCTCGAAATTTTCCGCGGAGCAAAGATAACCGGTGCCCGGCTTTGGAAACATCGAGCCTCGGAACGGGGACGCGCCATCGTCGGTTCATCGTCCAATCCCGTGAATAATAGACAGTTTACATCCGGAAACAGCGGAAGCTTGCGCTACTGTGAAAAAAAAAGATTATACCGCCCGATTTACAAGAGGATTTGTCATGGACGGGGTCGACGACTCCTGGCAGCTCTGCCCTCCAGATATTGATAGAGGAAATCGAATTTTTGTGTACCCTACTCCATTATTAAATCACACACGCAAGACGAACTAGTTTTCTTTAAAGGCACGTAAATCGAACGGCCGGAGGGTCGTGCGTGGAACGGAACGCTGAAAGGCGGGTGCGCCACGCGAGCCCCCGCGATTACATGCAGTGTGGACGTTCTTGTAATTTTAAGCTACGACCGAGCCAGATATTATTTCCAGCCAGGGATATGAATAAAGCATACAGCGGCGGACGAGTTAATGAATCGTGAATTAAACTCGCGAAAGTTCTGTAAATACAGGCAGATTCGCCAAGAAATGATTTTTTATAAAAAAAAATAAATTATTGAACGCATAATTAGAAATCGCATCATTTTATCAATTTTTTATTAGCTATTGTATGACGTTTTACGTACGTGAATTTTATGTTGAATGCTAATGAAACGGTACATTCCAAGGTAAAAAAAAAGCCCTTTCTATTTTGCACACGTTTCGCACACGCACGTTGGCAGATTTTTATTTAAAAAATGGCCTCGTTCACTGTGTGGCTTCCTTCGTTTTCACGAGGCCACACATGCATAGCAGAAAAAGCAGGAAAACGGGAAACGTATTCTTGAATCCGCGATTGCGGCCTCCTTCTCTACATTTAGATGCGATGTAAAACGCGGGATAGAGGCCAATCGCGAAGACAAGAATCAAGTTTCCCGGATATAAAGGGAAGCCGAACAAACTTACGGAAGCCTTTGGGGCGATATACTTTAAATTGCACTGGAATCGGTCGCTTCTTTTTCCTCGATTCCCTTAGTCGTGCCATAATAGAGGGTCACATGTACGTGCATAAATTGATGGACCCGACTCGTGCGAAGGTTGTCGCGAAATCAATTAAAGCTGCTTCGCTTCATCCTGCCCTTCGGAATTAAATCGCTACAAGAAACTTATCGAGGGGAAAACAATCATTCGGCTCTTTTCGGTGCCTTTTCGTCGATAATTGAACGGTCACTGCTTATTTACTGCCGCATTACCAAATGCCAACGCAATCGAATGGCTTCCATACGTTCTGAAATTCGTTCGCGCGCGATTAGGTGAAATTGTCAATTACTTCTACGATAGCTGCAACAGAGCTTGAACTTCTGGGGTCATTTCAAACTTCCCTGGGGTTTAAATTTGATCAGAGTTGCAATAGGTGAGTTCATACCATTTATAGAGGAAATACATATATGTATGAATAAAATAAGAATAATTAGGGGTGGGTTCGAAGCTAATTTTAAATTCTCGAAACTCGAATTCGAAACTGTGTAAGGCTTCGAAACTCTGGAAACTCTCGAAACTGTGAAATATTAATTTTGTTTTGTAAATGGAATATCTTGCTTTAAGAACAGAGGTCAAAAAAATTTTTGCATAAATCTCTATTCAACAAAAATATAATAATATTCATTTGATACCTACTTCTTTTTATCTGGGTTTCGAGAGTTTTGAATCGCGGAAAAGTGGAAACCTTCGAATTCTCGAAACTCGAAGCTTTCTTGTGTTTGGAGGTTTCGACGCTTCGAGAAACCCATCCCTAATAATAATTGACACACTCGCGAATGCTTAAGTAATGAGTTACGATTATGGTTGCAATACAAGGAATGATCAACACAATAAAATTAATCTACTATTTTACGCGAATAATTTCTCGAAAAAAGTATGAAACATATTTCGTACATTCGCCCCAAAAGCATTAGAATTAATTTGAAAATTTGCCTCTATATTCACGACATTCAATTTTGTATAAATTCATTGAAAATATTAATATACAAGGCGTCTCCGAAAAAGTGCAACACTTTGAGAGTCTATTCCACTCATTTTGAGAATAGAAAACTTGCGTCGAAAAATAAAAAATTCGGAGCCTGAAGAAGGCAAAAAAAGTGTAAAGTACTTATAACAAGGTAGCTCAAAAATAACAGAAAAGTTTTCCTTTGTTGAACTTTTATTAGTAATTTAGATTTTATAGTTTGACTAATCTGTTTAGACGAAGTCTACGTTAAAATTAAGTAGGGATTAATTACTAAAGAACTTAGATTTAATTATTCTATGCAAAAGTAACTATTACCACCATTACCATTTTTTTTTTAAGTAGCAAGCAACAACATTTACATTTTTCAATATAATTAATACTTTATTAAACAAAGAAGACCACGTTACAAATTAATCTCCAGAAGCGTGGGGTCTGTCCAGGCCTCAAGAGTTCTCCTAGGATTAAGTAGAGTTTCCCAATAACGAGTCAGACATAGGATTCTGGGTTCAGCATCAGCTCGAGTAATCGATGATATATACATTCGTTATTAATAGAAGATACTCGTTACTGTACGCAGTAATCCTCGTCGGTCGCGATTGTATCATAATTTATGAATAAATTGGTGATGGGAATAATTTGAGAAAGAAATCACGAGATAGGTAGTTCGATTGAATCGTGCTAAAGTTAAATGGAATCGAAATTACTGTAACAGGATCGCGGTATAATCTCGGAAATTACCTCCGCGATCGTACGAGGAAACTAATTACATTTACATATAAAAACGATACAGCGGCGGGAACCGTTAAAAATCGAGAAATACTAGGATGATCAACAAGTAGCCATAACGAATGGCGCTGGTCGGTGGATTTTCAACCATGGGGGGAGCTTTAAAGCGCCCAATTAATAACGTACCGATGACCAGTAATGGTGTGCCCGATCACACAGTTCCGGATGTAACATGTCTCTACATTAATTGAATGGATTTAATTTATATGTATAATGATACATTAAATACCAATCACAGCGCCCTGTACATTAATTTAAATTGAACTAGTTTATATACACCGAAAATACTCCGACCCCGTTTTGTTCCCTGAAAGTAATATTCCATTCAAATTAAAATGGCAATTAATTTTCCATATGTGAAGCTGTCGCAAACTTTTTCACATTCCTCGTCCATCAAACGGTATTATTATTTTTAACGTGCCTAATTGCCGCCACTGTACCCAGCGTTCATTAAGAAATTTCTCGTGGTTGTAATTAATATAATAAAGCAACAGAAAAATTACTGATTTGCAAGCGAGTAAAAAGTAGATTGAAACTGATTTCTCTAAAGTATTTTAATTAGATAAATAAGTAAAACTGACTTCGACTGTGTCGCTATTAAGGAAAAGACAAAATGTCTTCAGATGCTTTCAAATTTCTCGTCACTACATCTTTGTAATTATGGGATCCAAGCTAGAAGAAGTGAAATTATACTTTCACAATGAAAGAGATTTCATATTTTGTTGTAGGTAATATAGGCAGTATATTTTCTTGCAACAATCCATCAATTTTAAAGATATTTTCATTTTAAGATTGCAAAATACATAACTCTCATTTATCGCAACGCATTGCCATTATTGCAGGTACGTTCTTTAAACCGTTATTTCAGCGATGTGAAAAATGTGAAGATTATGTAATATAAAATTCAAATCTAGGTAATATAAAACATAATATCCATGCCATCTAATATAAAATTTAGCAAATCTTCTACGCAACAAGTCCCCCTCGCCCAGCCTAATTCTTAGTTAAACGACAATACTAACCAGCATCCAGCCGTAATAAAATACTTTAAACAAACTGAAACTGGGGGAAGGGAATGCACGTTAAACTAAATGGAAAATTGGGTACGTGTTGCGACCCGAACGGAAACGTGTATGGACAGTGAAGCAAACAGTACAATTCACTAGCATCAACCCCGTGAAATTTAGTCGATCATGAAAGCAATTAATGCGCTCAACTCAATATTCCCGTACAGACACTGGCCGGAAAATTGAACTGAACGGAGGGAAAAAACAAAAAATATTCAGCTAGGCTAAACTCGGGCAATTATTAGTCGCGTTGCATCCGGAGGGCCACCGATACAATAGAATTGGACAGCATTGTTTCCAGCACAAGCTGCGAGCAGGCCACGGCCATGGCGTATTTATAGTCGAATATAATACCGTGATCCCTTCGACGTTGCATTCGTCAGAACGCGACACGGCGTACAGAGAATTCAATATTCCCGATTACATTATTTCGCCTCTAATATTTACCGCGACACGATCCCGTAAGATTGCATAATATCCCGATTCATTATGAAACAGAAGCCCTCGCTTACTTCGTACTCGGCCTTTCTCCCTCGCGCACCCCCTCGAATGCAATTACCTCGAAGGTATACGTTCGACTGTGTGATATTGCAGGATTTTTCCGATGTCTGTATCGCGGCGGAACGAAAATCCCTGCCGGTCGTTTGCGATGCAGATCAACGCGAGAAATGCTGCGATGCTCCACTCTCGTCGTAAAATTGTACCCCATTGAGCGTTGTTACGGGAATAAAAATGTACCTCTGGCACTTGGTAAATTCATACAAACGGCTGCTTTCGAACTAAAGGATCAGTGAGCAGGGGCCTTCTTCTGAAAAACGGTAACAGCTATTAATAACGTAGATGTTTTACTTAAATATTTCAATAATGAAGAATTAGTATTTACTCACCGTGATTGTGAAAGATATGTTCCAGGAATTTTTGAAGCGAAATTTTAACGATACTGGGGAGGGGGTGAGAAAATGTTGAATTTGGATAAGCTAATGTTAATATCAGCACTTAAAGAATAGTCTGCCGATTAACCAAACTTATATGCAAAGTTGTAAAAAACATAGAAAAATTTGAAGATCGAATTATAAAGTACCTTAAACTTTTTTTGTGAGCCTGTAATGAAAATTAAAAAAAAAGTGTGTAGATTGAAGTTATATACATGTCTAAAATGTCATCAAAATCGGTTGACGTTGCTCTGAACTGAAACTCGAGAAATTCCCGAAATCAGCGATTTTCAACCTTACTCTACGATATTTAAAACGACGAAACACGTCACTTAGCGAACTAACCCTTCTAGCTTCTCGTTTTTTAGAACTCATGTCGTTTGGACCAATTCTAAAAAAATAGTGCGATTTTAAAAAGTGTCCGAATATTTTCGTTACTCACTGTACCTTGAATCACACGCAATTAGTAAATAATTATTCTACCATAAATCATTTGACGTAATCCTGTTTATATAATCCTCCACTAATAAGGCAATATTCCTTCGTTTTATCACGGTCGTCGTGTCAAACGGGTATTCGCAGGAAGGCGTAAGGAAAACGGATGTCACTTACCAGAAGCTGTTTGTGTTATCGTAAATGCCCCTTATCGTGTCGTGCATCCGTTATACCTTACGCGATGACACGGATCGATGTCAGCCACCCTCGGACAGGGATGTAAAAAGATTTTTAGAACGTCGTTATCTCGATTGTGTCAAGGTAATCAAAAGACCTGCTTGCCTTTCTTTTTTTTGTTGAAGGTACATCGATGCTGGTGTTGCTGCTCATAAGCCCCCTTCTCTTCGGCGGAGTTGCGCTTTAATCACGATCAGTAACTACTTGGACGGGTCTTGGCTCAATTTACAACGAACTATAACTTCGAGGACAGGAGCCATCCAAAATCCTCCATTATTCTCGGCGTACCAAGGAAAGTGGCAACATGTATTCGCGTCATTGAAATTGCCAAAGGGATACCAGAGCCGAACCTCCCTGGAGACACATAGGACACCGTAAATTCATTTATTAGATCTATCATCGCGCTAACCCGATGACGATCACTCTTCATCATTTCTCGACGACCACCACGGGAAAAAACTACTGGCAATGAAGTATCGACATTTGCCAAGGGAACAGGTTCGATTGGAAAATGGAAAAAAAATTATGATGCTGGCATGTACGAGACACGAGAAATAGAAAGTCTCTTTTTCCGTACTCAGACTTGTTTCAAGAATGAGAAATTCATTTCTTTAATTTCTAAATTTAAGATTATTATGTACCTCGCTCACTTGAATCTTCTGAATTATTCTTGAAAAGAGTAGAACTACTTCAAAGGAGTACATAAAAAAAAATTCTTTTTATACTTCTGTTATGCAAAGTGAAAGCAACTGAATTGTCAAAACTGCACGCTTTTTTCATAACTTACGATTTATTATTAAATTATATAATAATCGATAACCTTTTATTGAGTAGTTAGCTCAATCAAAGCCCGTCATTTCTTTTGGTATTCGAATCGCACCACTCGCTTATATTTCGCGACCACATCTGGTATAATTAAGAAAAGAATCTCGTGCGTGTTCGTGATCTTTGAATTTTTCAGTCGAGGTGCCTCCCTGTTAGTATACTTAATTGAATGAACACGTACGAAGAGAAGACACTACGAGAGTTGTATAAGTAACATGGGATATGTCTATAATTTGTTGTAGCGTGACGTATACGAAAGTGCTGAACTGTTAATGTTTTTTCTCCTCGTACGGGAACGAATTTATTAAATCGCTATAAACTATCTGTCCGACGAATTCCACGAAAGTCATACGTATAGTGAACAGAGAGAACACGAGATATTCGCCTTCCTAAGTACACGATACTCTACGGACATATTTATTATTACATCCTCTATACGACTGTGATGTTTCCACTCCTTCTTAGTTTACTAGGAAACGTATACAAGTCTGATTATACGCGAGAAAACGTAGTTGTTCGTGAAAACAGGAGTAGCTGGCTGAACGGTTGCGAATTACCGTTCCGACTGCCCAGAAGGAAGATCTGCGGTTGACGTTTTACTATCAGGGTTTCGATACGATTAAATATTGGTGAGTGGCGGCGAACCAGAGGGGCGTACGTAGTAAGGGAACGTAATTACTCGGATTCAAATGGAAATATGTGTGTGTTCGATACACGGAATGAGTCGTACTAGAGGCGATTATTGAATTGAAGTGATATTGAAATATTCGAAGAAAGAGCAATAACATTAATGATCGATCGCGATGATTGCAGCCTCATGACTGTCATAACTATTGGGAAACAGTTTGAAATAATTTTCTGGACGTGGACAAGAGCAGTTAGTTTCATTCGTTGTATGGTTACGTAGAAGCAGGTGTAAAACAATTCGTGAAATCTGATTTCTCGTTAATAATATTTCACAACACGTTTGGCTAACTTTGAAAAGTATAAATTCAGGATCACGCGTGGTCTTTTGTAGCAAACATTTTCATTAGCCACAGTATCTTAGATGCAGCGATAGTTTCGATACAAGACGAGGCAAAAATTATTCACAATCGAAAGAAGACGGAGAAAGGAAATAAGCAGAGGCAGTTAAGAGATTGGCTGCTGCAACACGATGTATAAGCTTTGTGTGATCAAGCTTCGCCCGTCCTGCGCGCGATCGATAGAGCTAAAAAATGATGAACGATCGATGGAAGGGATGGTGAGGGCGACACGAAGGGTTACGCATCGGCACCGCCTCAGCGCGGCGGGAAGTCATTAACGCCATAGTTAACGACAGTTCCGCGAAACTCTATCGCACAAAGATACCCCACTTTCCCGGAAAATTATTTCAAACTATAATCGCGCGAACAACAAGCCAGAGCCGCGTTCTCGAGTTTATCGCGACGAGCGTAACAGCGGCATGAGTGGTGCGGTTTTTACAATTACGAGAGCAACCGGATGCGTCGATAAGCTGTATAACGAAGGCGAACCTATGCGAACGAGAGGAGACAGGAATAAATGAACCGCGAGCGCGACGAGCGTCGATGCTCGACGCTAACGCAACAAGGGAAAGTCTGACGACGAAGTATCCAAGAATGATTTGAACTCTCGCGAATTCAATATCAAATTTATGTATCGAACGGTACATAAGAATAGGTAGCAATACTGTCATTGTGTATGTTAGACTACTGTGAATATTTTTTAATAGGTTTATAATGCGTTGACTACTTTTCCCAAGTTTCTAATTGATTTATAAAAAATAGTGTGACTGTGCGATTTAAGATTTGAACGAGAACGAGCGGGTGAGAGAGTAAGAGAGGTACTGTGCGATGTATATGAGCAGTTCGTGTTTCCGTTCATTGTTATTTATACGTTGTCTATATGAGATGAGGATCGCAGAAACACTATTAGGAAGAGTTGTACACCTAAATTGGCACTATGAGATACTTACGCATAAGTAACACGTTGTAAATACTGTTATATTTAATCCGTTCGAATCGCTGTCGCTAACTGTTTGATTTCCCATCGACAACATCAGGCGTAAATGGAGTCGAGCCATCTCTCTCGAAGAAACACGGTAAACCGTAGCTTCGGTCGTTCCAGCTGACAATCGCGAGCCTACTAATTGTGCCCCCTTTAGTTCCGCACAGTGTTACGCGGCTATATTAATTTTCACGTCGGCGAACCCGACGCGCTCTTCTTTCATTTCGCGGCGCAGCTGAAGCCCGGCGAAATTAGCCTGTCGTTTGTATTAGAAGCTAAGTGTTAAAGGCAGAGAAATTCCGTATTACGTATGCACGTACGCGCTTCTGAACGTAGGCAGAATACTTTGTCCGGTTCCAGCGAATTAATTTGCCACGGTACACAAAGCACTGGGCGTTGAGTTTGCGATGATTAGCGCGGCCTTCGTGCGTTATAAGATGGATCTATGTGTACGGGAACGACTTAACTAGCTGAATAGTCATTGAAACTTCAAACCTCTTGCGATTCACGACGAAACGAGCGCTCCGTAATTAGGCAGGATGTTCAGGGGCGGCCTAGCAGCAAGTTCCTGAGCCCGATCACACAAATGAGAAATAAAAGTAAACTTTTATCCTTACACGCCGCATGTTACTTGGGACCTGCGAGTTATCAATGTTGCGCCTGGGGCGCTCCACACTTTGTCCTGCGGTTAATACTACTCAAAAGCATCGTAGTCATGCTCCGGGCGACGCCCAGCCGTTGATCGGAGCATCGACTATGGTATCCGCCGCCAGCGGATGTATTTTCTTATTCTGTTTTGAGGCTCTTGCCGGATCATCTCACGCATACGTTACTGAACTGTAATGCAATCATCGTTACTGTCCTAATAAACCTTAGCATATGAATCCGTACGAAACGCGTGGACGTCATTCTTCACGGGGCAACGGGAAAGTTTCGGTAACACCACCACCAGAGTAGTTACATCCTTTGAAACTATTCCCTCGAGACGTTTCAAGGCAAGATTTTAAGTAAATTAGATTTAGGTTATAAAATTCATAAGAGAAATTAATATATATATTATAAAAAATCGTTTCTTGGTAGATTTCAGAACAGTTGAGTTTTTTTCCATGGTGGTATATCAACAATATAAAGACAATTTGTTCACTTTATTTTTTTTTTGTTTTATACAAATTTCACATGCAATGTTCCATTTGAAACAAAAATAGGAGTATCCTTCAAACTCTCTGGAGGATATTCAACAGAAACAGATGTGTTACGTTAAATGTTGCTTCCGATTACCTATATTAAGAACCATATTTTTTTCCCTGTCTCCAACGGATATTAAAGAAGCAGTTGGCAGAAGAAGAAACGTTTTACGCGTGTACGTTATAAGATTATGTATTCTTTATATTACGAGCAGGAGTTTTCAATTGGATACGGATTTACCGAAATTTTCCTGAAACTACGTTTACCTTTACCGAATAATATTCTTATTCTTCTGGAGTAGAAGTTGCATATTTTTATTCCACTTTCGTATGCATTTGATTTCTTTAAATCTTAATCGATGTAGAACTAAATAATTTTCGTTGTGGTATTAGCAATAGCAAAAGGTATTAAATTACGCTCGAGTAACAAATATAATGAATTATCACAACATTATTCGACAAGTAAGGAGTGATCTAATAAATGCGAATGAGCAGAAAGTTACAAGCGTGTAAAAACCCTTTGAGTCCTGAGAATCCCTCTGTAATCGTTAAAAATTTATATTTGCAGCTGGAGTATTTAATCGAAAACATTCGCAGCACTGTAAGTATTAAGTCTGATTTTGTTTCTGCATAAAATTAAGTGAAAACTACTTCGTAATATTTTACTCGTGAAAATGCCAAGCCATTTATATTTTTCTGTATTACGTAATTTTTCAAGCACAATTTAACCCTTTTAGTAAGAACATATTAAATTCATTACACATTCCTCATAACTAGGGTGTGCTACCCCACGAGGGAATAAAGTATCTTCCATTGGATTACATTAACTATTTATTTATTCACGGGGTTTACATCTGCTATAAATTATAAACTGTAAGCGTGTGAACAACGTTACACAACGTCGGTGCCACTCCGGTGTGTATACGTAGCCGGCTCGTCTTCAACTGACGCCACGTGTTTACAACCGTTTCCTCGCGGTGTTGTATCCCTCCTTAGTCACCGGTCTCCACATAGGGGTCGAATGAAACTGTTAAAATTTTCAATTAATTATGAAACAACTGTAATTTTATAACTATTCACTTTTCTGCTCCGAGAAAACTGTTATAAAATGCAGTGTATTAACTGAAACTTTTATTCCATACATTTTTTCGTAAATAAGAAACTTTTATTTTCTTGAAAGTAGAAAAAAGTTCTAGTTAAACCGGAACATTCATTCTGCTCTGAAAAAGTTGAAGTTGCGACGAGCAAATTTCCTGGAAATGTTGTGGAGTAGATGGATCTGAAGTTGAAACCATAAACCTTTCGGTGAAAATAATGATATAAAAATCACAATGTGCTTTCACTTCTATATTTATCCTGCTTTCAATTCTTTAAATAATACTAATTAAAAAAATATTCCTAAGTCTTATATTTTACCCTTAAATATCTGTTCAAAGGTATATGATCCTCGAAAACTGTTATTAATCGAACATAAAATAGCTGTTAATATAGAAAGTTAACTTAAAACAGAAATTAAATGATTTAAAAATCAAAAATTCGATAAATAACTTTTATTTTATAAAAGTTAACAATTTCATTCGACCCCTGCTAATAACACACTATTACGAAATGAAATTTACAAATGCATAAAATAGGAGAAAATTCCATTGCATCAAATCTTCCCTCTTTTCACGTAATTCTGCCTGATCCTCCAAAATTAGTTTCAAACAAACCCACTAATTATACTCAACAACATTTCAACTGTTATTGCCAGGACAATGCGGTGATTTTACTTTCCGCGGGAAAATTTCACTGGAAAATCGTGTCGTTTGGTTCGTATGTCATATTCACAATTCATTGGGAATATGAAAAACGTGAATACGTGAATGCTGCGAAATTTCACAGTGTAACGGCGCTACTCAAACTGGCCATCACGTCAGCCGTTTATATCGAAAACGGCGACCGACCAGAATATCGAATAGGCAGAAACTTCCGCAGGCATTCACCGCCACGTAAAACCGCTTTGTGGATTTACCACGGAAACCTGTTCATCATTTTCATGTCCCATCTTCTCCCCTCCCGTCGCGGGGTTCTTCTTGTGCGGAAACAAGCCCCATGATGCCCAGGAGACGGTTAAATTCCACCGTAACTCCGCAAGATCGTTAAGCAAAGAAAGATCTTCCACTTCAGCTTAAGGAGCTATGAAATGAGAATTCTCCCCTTACTTCGTGTAAAACGTCTGAGCATAATTGTTTGAGATAATTATCTCTAGTAATTGGAACGCAGACGGATGTCAGGGCGTGCGCTACAAACGCTCCCACGACAATAAACCGTCGCTGTATTTTAGCCAAATTCTTTCTCTAAAACGGAAACGCGAGAATAATCACGAATGGGGCGAAGAGTGTTTGTGACTTGAACACCGTTGGTTATTTGCCAGGTATACGAGGGCGTAAATGCGCGTGTAATAAAATGTAGTATGGAGGGTATACTTGCAAGCTATAAAGAAAGAAAATTGGTGAGTCAAACAAATAGATCTACTTTATGTTTTTGGTTTCGATGTTTTTCTTTGTTCAATTGATCAGATGGGCATATAATCACTCTATTACACACTTTATTTTGCAGACGAGAGCAGGGAAAATGAATCATATCTTTCTGATCATTTTTTCACTCGATATCAGGGATTTTGATAAAGTATAATACATTAGGGTGGCCTTTATTTATAGGTGTCGATTTTTTTTGTATTTTTTGCTCTCACCTCCTAGAACGGTGCCATTTGATCAAAGAAATCGTCCCTGAAAAAATTTATTGCAATCAGACAACAGGAAAGGGTGCCGACCAGGCCGTAAAGTTTAGAATTCATCAATAGTTTGGATTTAAAGAATTTCTCAAAAATGGTAAGTCCTATCAAGATTTTATCCAAATAATATTAAAAGAGCCTTCAATTTTCTACAATTGCTGTATATATAATTTTCTCGTGCTTCCAACCATTTGTTAGTTAATAGCGTTTGAATATAGAGAGGCCGGCACTACGCGCGTACAGAAAATACGTCACGCCGTACAGGTGGGACGCCCGAATCTCTGTACTCAAAGGCTGTTGTCTAAAAAATTGTTGGGAGCACGAAAGAATGATGTATACAGTAATTGTAGAAAATTGAAATCTCTTTTAATATTATTTTAACAAAATTTGGATAGGGCTTAGTATTTTTGAGAAATCCTTCAAATTCAAGCCATTGATAAATTCTAAACTTTTAGGCCTGGTCGGCACCCTTTCCGGTTGTCCGATTGCAATAATCGTTTTCGGGGACTATTCTTTTATGAAATGGAACCATATTAGGGGGTGAGAGCAATGGCAGGTTGGAAATAAGGGCCACCGTAATAATACATATTGCCCATGCGTTACTACGCGCAGCCGGGGGATGGTTAAGGTCTTAATTTTATCGTTCCATGTCACTTCAGTAAATGCACAGGATATATATGACCAATTGCTTAGCATCCAAACAGGCAATTAGATCCAGAGACCTGAATCCTCTCGATTACTATCTATGCGACACCTACGATACATCATTTACGCAGTATGTATACCTTAATAACATCGAAATGCGTCAGGCTTGCCAACATTATCCACTTCCTCATGACGAGAAATTTTTTGAACCAGCACATGAGTATTTAAATAACAATATAATTAAATTGTAGACAATTCGATTATTTCCCACAAACAGAAGAAATATTTTGAAAACGATTTACCAGAAATTATTAAAACCTCGTGTTACCGTATTAAACTAAATCTATCATTAAAAAATACATTTTATGTTACAACGTGCACCGTTCGATCCACACCCAAGCACGTAGCGGCACATATCGGGCGGTTGTGATACTTCGGAATTCACTCCGCGCGTTACAAACTGGTACCTACTTTTCAAACAGCCCAAAGCGTTATCTACGGTCGCTGAAAAAGACGAAAATGAAAGGAAGTACGAAACTTATCGATCTCTCCATTGCCCCTCTTCAATTCCCATTTACCTAATACTTGATGAAACGAGCGCTTAGAGTCGAGGAAAAATCCCTCCACCTAAATGTCCCAGACCAGGATTCCCCTCGAACTAAAAAGAGTAAAGCGTATCCGATCGATTCGCCGTTTTGACAGCTACAAACAAATCACCCTCGCTGGAAAATTATCAATCAATCTGTCAAACCAATCCCGTGTAGAAGGTTAGCACGTCCGACGCCCAGCGTCGCGATGCTTTGCTTCGCCACCACCGCCAGGTAAGCAAGTGCGACTATTGGGCTTCCCCGTCGGGAGAGCTCGGCTATCCTCGCGGCCGACTCGTCAGGCGGCGTCCCTAGCGGTTCCATTCACTCACACAGGCCCGCTCATTCGGGGAGCGACTGGCGCGCGACAACCACGGGCTGGCAAAGAAGAGAGGTGCGCGATCGACATAAAGGGACGCTCGCCGGCAGTCAGTATACGTGAACTGTACATGCGCGCGCGCACGTGTGCAGTACTGTAATATCGCGTGGGCGAGGTAGCCGTGCGTATGCGTGGCCGGGCGTGCGGGACGAACTCGAAGCCGAAAGGGGAAAAGTGACGCGCAGGTTAGACTGAGCGGCGTCGGCGAGCGCGGGCAAGCGGGTCCCGCATTGGTAGGGACGATTAGCCGAAAACGCGCAGCCGCGCGCCCGATCCTTTCGGGTGGGAGGCGATCAGCTGTAGGCACGCCAGCAGCGAGATGTTCGTCCTGCAGAGATCTATATTGTGAGTACCTGAATATTTTGCATAAACCGCGTAACGCGAAGGGGTCGACAATTAAAAAATCGTGGTCAGCCTGGGGCGCGCCGATACGCGATTAAAGGACGCGCGTGCGCGCCGATTCGGATCGGCGAGAGACGTGAAAACAGCCAGTGGAACACGCGCGAGGGGCCCGTGGTAACCTAGCTTCTACCGCAATGCAGTGCTGAAAATAGGAGCGCGCTGGGAATCCGCCGATCGATACGAGGCCACACTACCCGCGCGCTCTGTGGGACAGTGCCAAACGGAATCATATCGCGCTCTCGTTCAGGTGTATTTCAACATTTTGCCCTACCACTTAGCCCTTCTGCCTTTTGGTCCACCACGTTACCGTCGTTCTCTTTGCAAAGTACCTGATCCCTGACCGCTAAGTATCACGCAAAGCTCGTCAGGACCGCTCTGTTTCATCCCCTCCATCGTCTCCCGTGTCGTCCTTTCTTGCGTTCTAGGAGCGTCGACCTCCGAACGTCCTCATGAACGCTGGAATAATTCGGAGATAAAGAGACGCTCCCTGATGGAACTTTCCTGCCGCGGTTAATCTCGATTAATACCTGTGCTCGACACTTTGCAGCATTCTTTTCGATCCGGTGGCGCATACGTTGCCAGAAACCGTCTCGGTTATGGATTTCCTTTAGCACAGCTGTTGCCGTTTTAGCGAAACTCTTTTATTGCCCTCTGTACATCTGTATAATTACGTTACAAAACGTGCTTTGGAATTTTCGCCAGCGATACCTACACTTTCTTAAACAGACATATACGCTGCATCTGGCTATTTCCGTAACATCACGGTGTCGGCCGTTTTTCTGCCGATTCTTGGAAATGGATAATATATCGGGTTTCTCTCGAAGCGACGAATAAGAATTCTCTCAAATTTTGTCTGCTTTTACCATTGAGACGCGCTAATTATTTCCACTCACCGCGTAGGGTATTTTTAACTCACTGCGAAGAAAATTGAAGTAAATATAATATTAATATTTATTAGACTTATTTTCTGGTTCATTTGTATGATGAGTACTGCAAACAAAGGACAGTCTTGTTTCTTCCTTTAACTTTTATGCCACAAAGCAATAATGGCACTCCTAGTAGGACATTGACAACGCCTACTGTTTACATGGCATTACGATCCTATTGCCACATATTTTTGCTAATTGCCAGTTTAATAAAGACAGTACACAATACAAAGCCTTATGAACTACAGTAATCTTAAATTTATACAAATATATTAGAGTGTTCAAACAATCGTTTATGGAATATCTGGAAATAAGTAGGATATGTACATATAGTTGCTATGTAGCAACGGTAATTGAGGTATACCCTCTTTAACGGTATAGAACAACGTGACGAACCACCCATAGCTATTTTTGTTATCAATGTCATTTTACAAAGTAGCCGAGGTAATCTTTGTTATCAAGGCTGTTTAACAAAACTGCTGTTATTTCTTCGAAATTACTTCAAAAGTGTAGTATTGCCAAAGTACACGTTGAAACAAGTTCAACAGTAACACTTGACGAACTTTTGTTAATGTCTCAGGTTAGTCTGAATTATATGTGTATTGAATCAAAGCACAATTTTATACCCTTTAATTTGTTGAGAATTTTTCACAAAATTTATTCTTTTAAATTAATATTAAAAAGACGTTATACATTCCCTCGCATTTCTCGTTAGTTATCAATTATTTCATGCAAAACTAGGGTCGAGAAAACCTGTAGGTACACTGATTCTTCGCCCCCTCTAATTTACCGTTCTTGTGATTATTATTGCATACACCGTTCATTATTTTACATTCTTCGTTGGACAGTAATGCAGAACAGTTTCCTTCTTTTCATTGAACAGTTTCCGTCTTTTGCGTCATTAATAAACAGTTGGTCATAGGAAAATTTTGGTAGATTACGCCATACATCATGGCCCGTAGCACTTCATGCCGTTAAAGTTATGTATATCGGTGCTTTACGTAACCTGTTAAATCGACTAACTTACATAATCCACGCTAACTATGGTTTTGCTCCTTAGGGCGAATGGAGGGAATTTTGTAAACCTCGCATAAGTTATTTGGAGTGTATGTAGACTGAAGTGACGTTGAGGTAACGATAAAGTAGTCGGAGTAAACAGTCTACCGCTAATTCTTTTCCTGTCAAGGAACGTCCCATTTATAAGTCAAAGTTGTATCTATCTACATATTTGTGTTTGTTGCGCAGCTATGGTTTACCTTATTCCTCTTCGTTCTTCTTATTAGATTTATCTTAATACCCTCAGAGGTAGAGTAAGTTTATACAAAAAAGATTAATCTAATCTACACACAGTGCAAAAGTAGTGACATTTTCAACGATTCGCACTATTCATCATTTTGCTTTTTAGCCATTTAAACTCAAAGAACACAAATCTTTTGCCTATTCACACTTCAATTTGAGCAATCTATACTACGCAAACGTCATAATTTTATCGCAAAACTGTGTATAATTCTATATGCATTGACTTTCATAAATTTTGCAATCAAGGACACTGTCTGCTACGCTTGACATTTATACTGCAAATTCTGCGTGAATGCGTACAATAAATCGCGAATAAGAATTTAATAGGAGAAAGTACCGTATAATGATACCTGGATATTCACCTACATATAAATATCTGCTCCCATGTGGGACGACGACGTCATTCGCTGTCGCGTAGCACCCATTCGATGACGAGGAAACCGTAATAATCAAGGTCACCATGTGATGGAGGGTAGGGGGGGGAGGGCGAAGCTGATTCCACATGTGCTGTTGCGTGTATAAAGAAGACAATTTCAATTTGATTCCAATGAAGTTGAGACTTTCAGATGCGATAGATCAAATTTATATTCTATGAACGAACATTTAATTACGAATTTCGTTACGAACATTTAATAAGTATTTAATATTACTTTTGCTGTATATACAGTGAGTGGCCAAATTATTATACTCAAACAAAAAGGTTTGCGATTTTGTAAATTTAAGCAATGGAATGGCTGTATCTCTGCGAAAAATGGTCGCAAAAAATATTTAAAAAACGCATTTTAACGCTTGAAGCTTCTAGTTTTGGAATCAAGAACTCAAATTTTGTTTTCATCCATTGTGATACTATTTTATCAAGATGAAGCGCGGGAAACGAAGTTTCAGAAATTTTTGCCTAGTTGAACGTATTCACGGGCCAAAAAAAATTTTTTCCGGTAAATCCAACGAAGAGCTCTTGTAGAGCAAAAATTTCTCTTTAATTTCGTTTTTTTTGGGGGGGGGGTTGTTGTTGTATGATTGTTATTGATCGAGTCATTCACGATCAAAGCAAAAAAGGTACTTTTCACTTTGGACACCTGTAACTTGCGAACTCATGACCGTTGACAAATTTTCACAAGTGTTTTGGAGAGCTAGGAAAGTTTCCTTCCAGAACCTCTAGTTGCCAATTTAAGATTTTTTTTTAAATCGTATTAAATCTATTTTAAAATGCTCCAAAAAATTGACGAAAATGTTTTGAGTATAATAATTTGGCCACCCTTTGTACGTGTATCTGTTTAGCAAAATAACAATGCATTGCGAAAAATGAATATTAGTAGCTGTGCAATAATAGATTTTATGTTCGATCGAAACCATTTGTACGAGGATATTTTTCTGGCTTATTTCTTTAAATCTGGCCGCACGCCACTGAAATAATAATAGATTACCCCGTTCTCGTTCAGAAATGCTATATTGTTATTGGAGGTAGATAAAGTTTCTTCCCATTATTAATTGAGCACCAAAATACTTCATTTGTTGGTTTATATGTTAGGAAATTATAGAAACAACAAATAAATGTTTCTGCATTGTGCCGTGCCTTTATATACTGGTTTATAAACTATATACAACTTCTTAATCGGAATACTTTGTTTTTAAAATGTATCTCAAAGAAGAAAAATACAGCAGAGGAAACGCTTGAAACTGTTTTCAGTTTAGAGAAATTAAAAAGAGTATCAATTGTAAAATACTGATATGAAATAGTATGTAAAAACGAGTCCATTTCTTGGCAGCAATGCTGGAATAAGGATAACTACTACTGATATGAAAATATTGTATTATTTTATTTAAAATTTTGCGGGAAATATAATAGTGCAAGTGAATGGAAGGTGCGCGTGGTTTCATAAACTATTAATGCTGTGTAGTGTGAACAAATTACTCTATTACTTTAGCAATTTGTTGATCCACTAAGCAATAAATGCAGATGTGTTTCTGCAATACTTATATCACTTGTGGCATAGAATTTGTTCTTATTCAGTTAAATGCCACTTGCGGAACGGAAGTCCTTCGAACTAACAGCTCACTTCTAACTCTGCTTGTAAAACGTGATCAATTACAGTGACGGGTTTAATTCCCTACTTTAAAGTTATATCCAGATCGAACCGATGATCATTTGTTATACGATCTCGAGCTGTTATCTGTGATTCATGACAAATTGAGGAATTATCTCGGTCTTAAGTATTTCGTAAACAGATACTGCACATTTTATTGATACATTCGAAGTTATCTTTAGCGGGAAGCGAAACAAATTACAGTACACAGGAATATTCTGATATACTTATAATTTTGGCAAAATTTTTAAAGTATTTTATCCTGCATTTAATTCTCAATTACTTATGTACTTTTACATATTTCGCCCCCTCCAAGAAAGGCTCCTGAATCCGTCTGTGATAGTAGTTGCTAATAAATATATTATGCCACGCCACGGTATCGAGTTATCGACATTCTGCACAACCTCTCTTGTGCGATGGTTCCGGCATATCTTTAATCAATACGTATCCCTCTCTGACATTTGAAATGCCACGATGCTTCGCTTCGCATAATCTATCATTAACCGTTCGATGAAAGAGCGCTTTCAGAAACAATTACTGACCTCGACGTTAGAGGTTTTTTTAATCTCAGAATAATCTTACTTCGACCTTTTTATACATTTTACTCAACTTTAATCAATTGCATTGTATAGGCTGACACCTCAAGTACGTACTCAGCTTTATCTACCTAATGACCATTATTAGCTTTCAAAAATAGAAACTAAGTGTATGTACTCATATACTAATAAGGAAACATTATTACTTCAGAAATGATTATTTTTACGAGAGAATGTCATAAAAAAATGTATCCCAGCTTATTCTCATGGGTGATTTTCAGGGATTTCCATCTATTTAAAAACGTCTTTAAAAAAAGGTGCTTATATTGAAAAATAGGTTCGATATGTATTCACATGAGTTAAATAAACAATTCAATTGAACTTGGTATTAAAGACTAAATAGCAGGGGAATCATTTAAGTAGACATCAATCAAGTATCTGACTTCTGAGTCTTTCAACGTAATGCATCGAGCATTTAAATATTTACACTAGCTTGGGAGTTCGTCCTTAAATTACGTAAGCCTTTCAGGGAGGGCGGAGGGAGAATCGCGAAATTCTTACAAATGGGAGGGCGTGTGGCATAAAATTGTTTTTTATCGTAATTTTCAACCGAAGATGGGCAAAAAATTATTTGAAATAAAAATTTGGGATCAAAAATTTTATTTCAAATAATTGTTTGCCCATCTCTGTTCTCAATACGAGTAGCCTGAAAACGACGTTTCATCGCACAAATGAAACCGAGTTAAATGAATTATATAAATCTTTAAAAGAATTTTAAATACGAATAAATCTTACGAATTCTTATACTTGGGGGAGGAAAGGGGTAAGAAAAAGTCGCCGAAATTACCCTTACGTAATTTAAGGACGGCCCTTGACGAGTACCTGAAAAAAGGAAAAATCAATTGTTCCACTCGAGTCGCAGAAGCCCAGTTTCATTCGGCTATCCCTGCGCCACGTTCGCCCCCAAAGGAAGTAAGAATACGTTTACAATGTCCCTCGTAATTACACCGTCCATCTCATTGGCGTTTATAGTCTATGAGTACATAGGAGGCAGCATGCCAACGAGGTTGTTGATACCGCGACTTGTTGATTTACATCCCTCTAGCATGTTTAAAATATTTGGCAACGTAATTCGTGGGCGCTTTATTGCCCTCTGCATATGCAACGGAGCAACGTGACCACCCGCAACAAGTGTTTCTACGAAAAAGATCGTCAATCACGATACGTCGAGATTATTGGTGAATGAATCGCGTGTTATATGAATGACATTAATCGTTGTTCCCCCGAAATGGCTCTTATCGAATTTCGCGCCTGCCTGTTCCGTTAAACTATCCTCAAATAAGTTCATTCGTTCGTTCGACACATTCAGTTGGGTGTACTAGTAATTGAGGGTCGTAGTGGAAAACAGGCACGTACCATCGTTTTATGATTTTAGAGGAAAGCAAGTTGAAGGAAAAATTGTTCTCATAGGAAATGCGGTACGAAATTGTAATTATTTTAAATGATACTTGAATTAGATCGTAAATGGCAACTATTATCAAATTTTAGCTGGAAAATTAATTTTATTAGGTCGTGTCTCCCTCAGGAGCAGAGAGACACGACCCCTGTGTTCCACTACGCATTTATTTTGTCGGAGCGTGAAAAAAATTTAGTATCATTTGGCTCGGTGAAACGTACATGCTTTATATTACGAGGCACACAGTGGAATCACATTACATTGCAGGAACGAATTAATGGCAAAGGGTTTATACTTGATCCTTTATATTAGTACACTCTTAGGCATTGATATGATAGCACTGAGTGGCGCATCCAGAAGGAGCCAAGGGTTCCTAGCACCCCGAAAGAAGGCGCTTTGTAAAAAGAAAAGAAAACTGGATTTTATTCTTTAAATAATTTTTTATCGTCGCCTACTGAATTTTATTCAATCTGCATTAAAAATATTTTTACCCGTTCAACTCGGCTCCCCTCAATATTAAATCCGGAATCCGCCACTGATACTATCTGTTTAATATTTCCCTTATTATCATTGTTATAAAAATAGTAGAAGCATAGACGAAAATTTATATTCATCCCTTTGGAGACACAATTCTTCCAGACTAAATTGTACTTCACTCTAGCAAATTATCACGTACCCTTCATTTTTTTTATTAAGAATTCAAACTTAAATTCTACAACTATAATAAAAATCGTTAGCGATAGATGTATGTAGATGAAGATATCTGACATTAAATTTCAAAGTGTACAGAAAATGTTTCATGTGAATAACGGGAAAAAGTATAATCTATTTTTTTACTATTTGTGGTAGATCAAGTAGCAGCAGGAATTGTGCAGCACCATGGGCCCGCATCCTGCCATCGTCTCATCCCGCTGCGAAGGATATTCAGCAGAGGGACATCCACGAAGTGTCTGGCGATGTCGTACCTATCAATATGGTGAAAGGTATTGGTCACCTGAGAGATCCCCGACTTAACAAGGTACAGTATACTTGCAAAATTACTTTGAATGCGTTAACCCTGTCCCATGAGTCGTGCAGCACCAAGTAAAATCAAGACAATATCTCGAGTTGCTTTTTTCTTGTACACTAATGATGCATACCTACAGTTTTAAATGGCAATAATATAGCATCTAGTGATAGGTGTTTGAAATTCTTAGTATCGATGGCTCCTTATTGTTAGAGTTGTACCAATCACACAGCCAGTAGCTGATTTAAGGAAAAAGGCGGAGTTGGCAAACTGTGGGACACCCTATGTACACAACACAATTATGAGAAACAAAAAAATAAATGTTTTGATAAAATCATAATTTGTTTGGAAAGTGGGACCCTGGGTAGGGTTTATACAAAAACCGACTTTTGAAAAAGCCGGTTTTCGAATTCCACTATTCCCAAAACACCGGTTTTCGAATTTTCAAACAAAAAAATAATTAAAATAGTAAATTAATATTTGTACTTATTTTAAAAGATTTCAGTTTCCTTAATATTATGGAATTACAAAAATATAACAAAATAAAATATACTCTATCTATACAAAATCAAATAAAAAAATTAAAATAACTAAAATCCGTACAAAATATAAATCTTTTAAAAGGTGGTACCAAATTATAAATCTTTATTTCATTTAGTATTTTCTTTTCTGAGAATATGAACTCATGAAGATTAGTTTTATAGTAAACTGTTACCTACTACAATATGCTTATGTCCGAGGCAATTTCAAGTAAAAATGTTAACGTTTTTAATTAAATAATTAATTAATGTCTACATATTAATTCTGGTATATAAAACCGGGTGTTTAAATTTAAAAACAAGTTTTCGAATTTTACAAATTTATAAATAAAACTCGGTTTTTAAAAAACGACAAATCCTAGCCCGGATAAATAGGCTACTGCAGACAGCTATTATACTTTACATAGAATTTCTTACACTAATTAATTGGAACCCCTCCTCTGTTGAAACTGAATAATAAAAAAAATTTTCTGAGTTTACTCAGTATCAATATCAAATTTAAATTATCAAATCACTTATTATACAAAATTCAAAGCAGAATAAGATGCTGTATGTATTCTCTGCGGATCTAAGACATCCTTCTCTATATACACGCGAATGTAGATACTCATATAGCAAAGGTGCAAATGGTAGGTAAGTGCATGCAGCGAGGGAATACTGTTCCACATTCTCTGGTATATTTAACATATAGAAGGGGGAAGTTTCCCAATATTTCTGTTGTGTAATTTCTCCAAACACATTCAGTCACACCTCATATAGTCCTAGACACGTCAAAGATAGTTATCAAGAATTTATTGTTTCCCACGTATGTATGACAAGAAATATTTTATTTCGCACACTCTCGAGCAGGGTTTGGCATTTACTCTGCAAGAAAGGATATCCCTGGGTATACACGGTCTGCAGCCTCCAAGGTTCAAAACTCAGGAAGAACAGCTGGCTCTGTGCAAGGCTTCAGTTATGAAATACACCGAAGATTTAAATCGGTATCTTTACCTTGTGGAACTGCAGGTAAACGGATGCAGATCTATGCAACTGCTTATAACAGAATATACGGATAGAATTGAAAGATAAGGGGGAAAAACAGGGAATGTCCAGCTTTAATGATTCTGCGATGTATGTGTAGCGTATTTTGTTGGTGGCAACTGGGGCCACAGAAGTGTCGAATCACAAGGGGTTATAAAGTAGAAATGGCCACATAAGACAACGTTAAAATTTGGTGTACTGGAAACAACTGGAAATGTCCACCCTCCACTGGAACAAAACAGGGAATATCCCCAGTCTTCCTACTTGCACTATATATTTCTGATTAGTGTAAGCTTCCAATAAGTCAGGAACCCTCGGTCGTCACTGTTACACATCCTTGTTTTGATAATAATACAAGTGGACATTTACTTTGTGACAGTATTCTGCAGTGTTTCACTTATAAAACTTTAAGTATATTAAAACAATGTAAAACAATTATCTTTTTGCTCAGTTCTTTTCTGATGCCTAATTATTAATCAATTAAGTAGAGTATAAATTGTTCATATTATGCACAATACAGTTCGATTCTTTGAACCTTGCTTCTTTACTGGTAGACCAAAGTATTAAAACTTGAATTTCTCAATAAAGCTGTTTAGTGACATTCCTTATTTCCCCCCTTACCCTTCAATTATGTGATAACGTGCGAACGTTATCACAGTTAATTCATCATTCAAAATGTTCGTTTCTCGTAGGAAAGAAACGAGAGATTATTTTTCCGCCTGCTAAGCGAGAATATCGAGCAAATGATGCCGATTGTTTATACTCCCACCGTGGGATTAGCCTGCCAGAAGTTTGGCGTCATATACCGCAGGCCTCGTGGATTATTTATCACGATATACGATAAAGGTCACATTTACGAGATCCTGAACAATTGGTTCGTATTTCTAAAGTTGCAATAAACTCGTCGCGTATTTTTCGACGATAGGGTTTGTTTTACAGATTTAATTTAAAAAAAAAGAATGAATGTTACGTTCAACGCCTTTCGAAGAATGGAAAGCACAAATTTTTAATTTCATCTCGGATTATAGTCCACTGAAAGAAACTAGATACTCCGAATTACACACTGTAAATATTCCTGGGAAATGTCACACATGCGCTGACGCGACTCTTAACTCGATTTCCGGTATCATGTGCTGACTTGTACAACAACAAATAGAGAAACGTATAACACATTCGCAGGCCAGAGACATAATTACACTATTCTCACGTTTATAATAGTCGCTTTTGAATCGACTATAATACAATCGATATAAAAGTTCGAGTACTTTGTTTGCAAATAAAAATGCAAAGAGTGTATCCATCGTTCGAAATAGCAGTTCAATTAAAATTTCTGGATGTAATTTACAATTATCAGGACATAATCCAGTCTATACAAACTCACGTTACAAACTTTTGAGATTATCAACCCTTCGTTGACATTGTGGGTGTGAGTTAACAATAAACTGATTTTGACTCTCTGTACCCTTTCCAATACGTAGATTCCCTACCTTCTATATGCAAAAAAATACCTTTTTTCTAAAGCCTATTTACAAACTATTTCTTTCTGAAAATATTATATCTGAACAACAACTCTATAGATTTTATAGCTTCTAATATTGAAATTTGTAAAATTTACAATTTTGTGAAGATTTATTTCGTTTTTTCTCGACACATGGTAATCTAGATTTTTTTACATAAAGTGTAATAAAATTGTAATTAAGAATCTATTGGAACACATTCTAGAGACCTTGAAATTGACCCATGATTTTTTTCATAACGATAGGATTCTTTAGACGGGAATTGCAGTCGTTCAAAAATTGCCATGGGTGTGAGCCACCTAGTATATCAAAGTTGATTGAAAAAAGAAGTGTGTCAACGAATACATATGTTCAAAAGAATTAGCAATTCTAATTCACATTAATATAAACCTCGATGAATATACTTTTGTCTTGAGTACCTCCAATTATTGAAAAATTGTACACAGTTTATTTAAAACTGTATTATTATCCGTGGAAGTATCAAAGTTGGTACAAAAAAATATTCGCCCAAATTCAGACGTAATTACAATAAGTTACTATTCTTCTAATATTTTTGCCTTAATCTATTATAATTTTCTGTGTAATCCGAGCTTATCTTCTTTCATTCTTCTACAAAAATTTTCTTCTCATCTCTGTGCTAGATTAATCAAGGTTTATACCAATGTCAATTATAATCTGCAATTCTGAATTTAACATAACTTAAATATATAAGGTGGATACTTTCGTGCGTAACGGTATGCGCAGGAAGTATCTGTTTCAAATATTTCACACTGTGCAATTACAATTAAAATTAGTAAGGCAGAAAATTATTCCCAACACAGGCCGGAGCAAGCAGTCCGCGCGATTTGCGTAACGGACGGGGAAAGAATCCTCGGTCTCGGTGACCTGGGAGCTTGCGGAATGGGAATTCCCGTAGGGAAATTAGCTCTCTACACAGCGCTGGCGGGCATAAAACCGCACCAATGCCTACCAATTACCATCGACGTGGGGACAAATAACGAGCAGCTGAGAAACGATCCTCATTACATTGGTCTGAACAAAATCAGAAGTCAAGGCGGCGAGTACGACGAATTGATCGATGAATTTATGGCGGCCTGCGTGATGAAATACGGCCAGAACGTGCTGATTCAAGTACGCGCTCGAAAGCAACTACATCTTCTCCCATTCATTCCCGTTGTCGCCATCAAACCCATGTTCCTAAATCGTTGCAGTTCGAAGACTTCGGGAACCACAACGCCTTCCGTTTCCTGGATAAATACCGCGACAAGTATTGTACATTTAACGACGACATACAAGGTACTGCCGCGGTTGCGGTCGCTGGCATTTTAGCTTCCAAGCGAATAACGAAAAGGAAAATGTCTGACAACAAGTTCGTCTTTCTGGGTGCTGGCGAGGTACGTGACTGTGGCAGCAGGACTTTCTAGACTCGCCCAGCTTTACTTCCCGACGAGATTTACTTGCAGGATGGAACTTGTTACGAAATTTATTTTACCTAATCGCAGGCTGCTATTGGGATAGCCGATCTTTGCGTGAAGGCAATGGAAGCGGATGGATGCACGGAGGAGCAAGCTCGCAACAATATTTGGATGATGGATATTGACGGGTTGCTCGTTAAAAATCGACCGGAAGGTAACCTGGACGGTCACAAGGTCTGGTACGCGAAGGATCACAAGGTGATGAAATCGCTACTCGATGTTGTAAAGGAGGTGAAACCGACCGTTCTGATTGGTGCGTAACCTTTTGTACATCGACATGCATCGATTTCTGTCTAAAGTAGAAATATCTGAACAGGCGCGTCGGCGGCTGCGGGAGCATTCACACCTGATGTATTGAAGGAAATGGCCAAAAACAATGAAAGGCCGTTGATTTTTGCGTTGAGCAACCCCACCAGCAAAGCTGAGTGCACTGCCCAGCATGCGTACGATTACACCGATGTACGTAACATCGTCCCTCCTTATTTTGTGCAGCTACTCAGAATTTCACTTTAAATTTTACCGAGAATAATACATGTTCTCCCATTATTCTTTGCGCACATCCTACTTTGGAAGCCTTAGTCTATATAAATGACAGTAGAACCTCGATTATTTGCCGGAATTGGTCGAGGGGAAAATATTCGGTTAACCGAATGACTACTTATTAATGTGAGAAGTGTTATTTCTTACTTAATATTCGATAAGTGTAACGGAACTATAATTACAAGTCTTTTAGTCTCCAAGTTCTTCTAATTGTCAGTCGCTAGTTCATAGATCTTGCTTAACATTGCTATTTCAGATGGCTGCTTTATTTCTGTACGGTACTAGCTAATCTAAGGTCTGTTTCTAAACCAGCAAATGCTTGGAAATGATTGAAAGTTTATTATTAGCAATGTATTCTTCCTTATCTACTTCTTCATCTGTGGCATAGCTTTCCATGACCTTTCCATTGATTCCGTCATCAGCCATTTCGACGCTCGAGTCATACCTTTCCATCATTCTCACCACAATCCTTACACCCTGGTATATTTTACAGGACTATGGGTAGTTTCGTTAAGTTGTTGAGTTTGTAACCGATACATGTCCCTAGTAGCAATTTATTCCGAACTTTTCTTCGGTTACGGCCATCTATACTTGTTGCTAGATGCCACTAACCGGATAATCGAGGTTCTACTGTACCGAGACATTTTCACAACAAACGCGTTAATGATGTTATAACAGAAATGTTTGCACTGCAGGGAAGAGGCATTTTCTCGTCGGGATCACCATTCGGTGAAGTGAACTACAAGGGGAAGATCTTCAAGCCTGGGCAAGGAAACAACGCTTACATATTCCCTGGAATCGCGTTGGGCGTCATCGCGACCGGGTGTCACCACATTACCGAAGATCTATTCCTTATTTCAGCCCAGGCAGTTGCTGATCACGTAAAAGACGAAGATCTCGAGATGGGTAGCCTTTACCCACCGCTAGGTACCATTCGCGAATGTTCCATCGAGATTGCTGTTCGAATTGCTGACTACGCTTACGCGAGAAGTAAGTCCTTTGCCTCGATATCGACTGACATTATTTCAGAATAAAGTTATTACTTCAGAACAGTTAAACCAAGGTTGTTTTTTTTTTTTAAATAAATCTTATATTTCTTCGAATAATTTTGTATAAATCTCAGAAAACTTGCGTACTCATATACAAGAATAAAATTAGATATATCCACTGTATTTAACCGGCATAATCCTGATGTAGGTTTAGTGACACTGAAAGGAAGGTTGCAAATGTTAGATGCCTTTTAATTAACAAATCTATTTCAATTATCATTCCGTTTTTCAGCTGGATTGGCAAGTGAGTACCCAGAGCCCAAGGACAAACGCGAGTTTGTTATGAGTAAAATGTACGATGCCAACTATGACAGTCCACTGCCAAATCTTTATGACTGGCCAGGCGATTATGCTAAACCTCGTATTTTACCAGAACAGTAAGTATCTCGACATTCACACTAGTCCTAAATGACCAAAGATCCCCGTAGCCACTATGGTTTCACGATAGAGGCACTTTAGATAGAAGAAAGTGTTTTAGCAACAATTTAAAGAATCAAAGAAAAAAACAACACGTATACCCGTAGAATTTAGTTGCAGCGGTTAGAACGTATTTAGAAGAGTAATAACGCGTAAAAGAACTAGTGAATTTAAAAACAAACTGGATTACAGCGCTACTACCAACACCAAGATAATTTCAGATTCACCAACACTTTAACGTGCACGCAGCTTTTTACTATCTAGATCTATCGCAATTCCTCTCGCAGTACTGCTTAGAACGCAGGTCCTATATCGCTTCATTTCTCAGGACTGCAAAAAGTATTAGTAATTCATTCCAAAACTGGAATATCATATTCCACGAAGTAAAGTCTTTCAGTAGATGTACGCAATTAACCTTGAATGCTCGATTCTACGCTAGTACTGTTTGCATTTTGGTATCGTTTCTTTTGCGAAGAAAAAAAAGTAATAATTAAATAAAAAACCCAGATAGCACACGACGTCCTACAAACCTCCATTTTTTCTATGAACGTCTTGCGACCTGGACGTCTCCAAGACTTCTTTAAGACGTTTATGTGCTATCTGGGTACAGTTGCAATTATTTTCTAAACAGAAAGCAGAAAGAAAAATGCCATATGACGATAGGCAAATTCGATAATTTTTTTTCTCTCCGCAGATTGAAACACGCGTTATAACTGCTTGTTGTTAGGAATCGTAGTTACTCCAATATCTATTAGCAACAGTATTCTTTCTCTATCATCAGCTCGTTGCTCGTCAGTGATTGACTTCGGTGCAGGCAGCTGAAGCTTAATTAATTTTTTTCAGAGACACTGTAGAAATCCGCCACAATTTAAAACATCTGTAGCGGATTTCGCCGAGCGGGACATTCAGAGGCTATCATTGTTATCATTATCGATAAAAAAAATGCAAAAAATATCGCTGTGCCCCGAATCGAAAATGTTAAAGCAGGTCGTAGCAAATACAGGCAACAGTGCAGTTTCAGACAGTTTTTAGCTGTAAGGACTGTTACTCTGTCGGTGACTAATGCCAGTGCTTTTACCGATGTAACTTGCACGCAGTGTTAAAGCACGAACGATAACAAAAAAAAAAAATAAGCGATGACATAGTGCTATTATTACAGCATCGAATGTCGCAGTAAGCTAACATTGCCGTATTTTAATGATCCTCCTCCATCCCATGCGCAGTATTAGAATCGTTAGTTTACTCGCTCAGGATTAACAATTAAAAGTATTTGACCAAAGTTTACGGAATCGAAGTTCAAATACACATACTGGCAAAAGTTAAGAAACAAAGTAATCGTTTGGGAGTTACTGTATATTCTTTATCTTCTGAGATACATAGGTTGGAAATAAAATTAGCATACACAGATAACATTTCATATATCAACTTACACTAAGTGTTTTTTCGAATATACTTGTCTAAAGACTACGATTAATATTGGTCGAGGAAAGAAAACTAAAGCTTTGTGACAAAAGTTAAGAAGCACACTTTGCTTCAAATCACTGTCCAATACGAATTTTGATCTGCTCGTAGAGTTTCTCGTCCCAAACACGAATCCGCAAGCAGAATTGCTTTATTACCCTCAGTTTTTGAGAAACATGAGTTTTTGTAAAAACGCATTATTTTGGGAAAGAATGAGGTATTACGTGAAAACTAAGAACGCTAGAAAGTCCCATTTGTCTTGAACGATAGGGGAGAGTTCACATGCCAGGGCAAACAGGTATTAAATTTGGCGGTTTTGAATAGTTTTAAATTATGGGATAAACCCGGGTGACGCGGTCGACCTAATATAAAATGGATATTAAAACTAATATACAGTAATTCCCAAACGACCATTTTATTTCTAAACTTTTGTCAGTAAGTGTATATATATCCTACAACTATGTTGCGCAATATAAACGACCGGAAGAAACGGTGTTGTTGCTTCCTAGATTGAAGTATTCACACGTAGCATGTTATAATTTTACCCTCTACGCATTTGTATGGTGAAATTTATCGATTGGCAAACAGTAGTCGACATAAAGTTCTAAATGAAAAATTTTACGAGCACAGAGATATCGTGTGAATGCGATTTTAGTGCTTCCTATTTATTCTCAGTTCTCCGGCAAAAATTCCTCTCTTTACACCTGACTCTAGAAAAGAATGTGCTTTCGACATAGAAACAAACTCCTCCTCGGTTGTATGTTCAAGGTTCCCCGATTTTTCCTTCACCGATGACCTACAAACCAACACCTCCGAAACCCGTAATCCCACTCCGAAAAACCAGCCTCCTTCCTCGACATCCGATAACTACCGAGGTCCCACGTTCCCAAGATGAGCGGGTGTACTTGGTGCATGCTTTAACGCTAACATGTTTTTACTTTGCGATCTTTTGTACCATATCTATATACACTACTATTGATACACATTTTTTTAAGAACTTGAATAAAGATTATTGTGAAACTACGAAGTTTCATAATTATTTGAATTTCCGAGATACCGGGGTGTCTTCCCTTGCAACTGTGCGAGGTATCGTGTTAAGGCAACATTCATATTATGTGAAACACTGGTCGGAGGAGTCATAAACTACTTCGTACTCGTGAATATTGATGTAATGAAATGTTTGTTCCTCAAATATTCTCGGTGTTTTTTCGAGCGATCGAGGGAACGTCCTCGAGCAATTTATTCCGTGCGAATGGAATAGTAAGAAATATTTTTCACTACGTGATGAGTGTCCATTTCCGCGTGTGCGATATTGCAAGCGCATTCTAGGCTCATAACGGTGTATAGCTAGTGTCAAACTATCGCATGCTGCACAACACGTAATCCTGAGGTACCTTAGAAAACGTGGTGTGCACGCAGATGGTGTGCTTGTTATGTGTTGCAATGTGATTAACCATTGATTAGCAGGAATACCGGTTATTCAGCCCGGGCATTATACACAGGAACGTGTTTGTTGCCACGAATTTTGCTGGTTTTTACTTTTGATTACATAGGCATAAAACTACGATGGTGCGTTTAGCCAAGCGACACGACTTCTCTCGCGGTGTCGTTACTGTGTGATACGTGAATGTTAAAGAGTAATGGAAATCGGTGTGTTTGAGTTTGAATTTTATCTTAGTCGCTTGGTTAAACAGGAAATATTATTTGACAAAGTGTTATGCCACTATTAACCGAGTTCTTCTTCCAACAGATTATGACGTGTTGGCGAGTCTAAAGACAAGGCGACTACTCTGACCTATACACGCTCGTTTTTAGTTTAATTCTGTCAAACGCGAAACTAAGCGATTTCGAAAAGTGGCTAGTATTCGTGGTCCTTCAAACCGAATCGTCGTTGTGAAGCGTTATCAGGGCATTGATGATACGGATGGAGGGGTACCTTGTTTCATGACACTCCGTACTTATTTATTGTTAATGTTATTCCGTAATCATAGTTTCTGCGATGACGTATACGATTCCAGTATGAAGGCTATTCGCTAATTTCGAAACTGATTTTCGTGGACCGAACGTTTCGACTGGAACTATTTATTTTATTTATTTATATACGCTGTACCCTTTTGCGTGCCATTTCAACATGGACGATTGTCTCTGCGCATGAAACGAGGCATGCCGTGGAATTCGAAGCCTCCACCTCTCGAGCATCCTTGAACGGGAATTAGTGAATAGTTGTTGCTTATAGTAATTATACCGCAGTTGTGTACGACAGATTATCGAGCGTATTAAGTTCTGCGTTAGTGTATCGTCAGGTGATTTCCAATATAGCATATGTATCAAATAATCGTGTCAAAAAGTTTACAGGCATGGTCGTGAAGAATACGTAGATCGAATGTTCTATCCTGCGCGACAGGACGCCACAACAATTTCTTGCACCGTTTCTCCGATTTCAGAACGTGTCTGTATGTACGATGATCAGGGAAAACAGGAAAGCATTGTAAAATCCGAATCTTTTGTACCGTACTGTTGTCCACTTTTACTTTAAGTAAATATACGAGATGAAAATTCTGTAAGAAGGTTCCTACATGTTACGCGAAACAGAAACTTTGAGCAACAACATCGATTAGATTGTAATTACTGCCACGCCACAAATGTAACGGGACACCTATCATATAAACTGTTCGAATTCGCAGTGTCTATGTATGTATACAACCCGTGATGTGTCGCGGCTATACCAGCGAGGGGAAAACGGGATGTAAGTTACTCAAATGCCACTGTTCGCTGGTCAGAATTTGTTACTGGACGAATAAATTATACTCTAAACTCTAAGGCTATGAATAAATGTTAAATCATGATTGTTAGCGCGCCCATTTATTTCATCAGATTCTCCTCCCGACACGACGTTCAGGAAAATTACTTCGATCAGGTTAAACAAAACTTTATGAAAATTATTCAACTATGTACACAATTATAAAATTATCTTCATTGTTAAATATTCTCATCCCTTTTCGCGCACACGCGTGTAAAATTTATTTACATAACGGATATAATCTTGCTTCAGCGATGGTATAAAACACAAATAGCACCAATGAATTCTGATAAGTTCATTCTGCACTGGCACATTTGCTTCAAACAGCATTCTGCTATCTAAGTTCTAGTACTTTTACATGAACTTCGTGGTACTAATCCTTTATACGAATGTTTGGTACCTAAGAATTCTGGGACCACCTTATAAATAATAGCATAGAATGTATATCCTTATTTACTTTAGGCACTATCGTCAGAAGCATTTGGTTCGTAATCAGGATCGTCGTCGTCGTCGTCCTCCAAATCCAAATCATCCAGATTTTGAAACAAACTCTCGTCTACCTTGACCGCATCTCCTAAGAATTTAAGTTTCTTAATGTTTTACTCTTATATACCTTTTGCACCTCGATGTAGTTTAAGGGTACTAGGCAGTCGTTCCTGTGTAAAATCAAGCATTTCTATTTCAATTAATTACAAAGAAACGAATTGAAACTGAGACTCGTTCTTTGGCATGAAGTTTATTAACATCATAAGCTTTAAAAAAACACGATTGTTTAGTCAAAAATATGGATTATATATGACGCTACAGATGGATCATTAAATAAGCTTTTTTTTATAAAGTTTCTTTTATTTTGCAGTGATAATTCACAAACGGAGGTTCTAATCGATTCAAAACAAATTCGAATATCTTTACAAAATGTGTAGTTTCGGACCAGACCTAAATTAAAGGTAATGGAAACTCTTATACTTTATGAAAAGAAACTAAGACCTCATCTTTTGGTGCTTGGAGGATAGTTGTTTTCATAAAGAATAAAAGAATTTGTTTTGAATCGATCGGAACCTCCGTTTCTGAATTATCACTGCAAAACAAAAGAAACTTTTTTTAAAAAGCCTCTTTAAGGATCCACCTATAGCACCGTATATAATGCATAGTTTTTAATAAACAAACATATTTTCTAAAGCTAATGGTGTTAATAAACTTTACGCCAAAGAACAAGTCTCTGTTTCAATTTGTGTCTTTGTAATTAATTGAAACAGAAATGCTTCACTTTAGACACGAATGACTGGCTTTAAACAACCTACCCCTAAACAAACAAAGTATTCTGAAATATTACCATCATCCAAGAATTTGAGATCGGATTGATCTAAAGTTTTGTCTGTCATGAATAATTCTCTACCAGTTAATTTCTTCCCCTCGCGTTCAGCTATTTCTCTTCGTTTTGTGTATCCCATTTCGTGATCGAACTTTTCTTTCCAACATAAAAATGTCTCGACCGTGACTCGAGTTCCCTCAAACTTTTTCTGAAATCACAGGAAGCTTAGCAATGTTGGTTTCGTGTATTTTAAATTTATAAAGTCTTACCCTCTCCGCTTCTTCCTCTTCCTTAAGCTTCTTCGCGGCAGATTCCTCTCTGTTCAATTTAATTTTGTCCCATTGTACATTGAGCCATTCTTGAGCAGCACTGACTAAGGTGAATACCATAACCATTCCAAGATTTTCATTCATTTGTTCTATTAAATGTTCCTTTAACTTTTCGTCGCTTCCTTCCTCAAAATTCTCTTGTTCCTCTATCGATATAAGGAGAGATTCATCTGGATATTTCGCTGTGTACGTAAATTCTAAACGACAACTAAGGCCATTTACCGTGTCCGGCTCGTATTCTTCTGTCTTAATAGGTATGGCAAATGTGTAGAACGGTTCGTCAGCTAAAACTGCAACAAATCCCGGTTGACAAAGTTCGATGATGCGAAATAGAAATACAGAGCTCGATACGAATTTGTTATGGTTTTTAAATGAACGATATAAGTGCGAATGAAATAATGATGTGTTTGTTATTCAAAGAGATTTATAGGTTACACGGCAATGCTTACTTTCCAGTTCTCCGCAATAGATCGATTCCAAAGCTTCGATCTCATTGTATTGCTCGTCTTTGTAATCCATGGTGTTCGAAACGAAATTAATCTGTTAGAACCTTCTTATGTTACGTGTTTAATTGATTATTTTGAAAGGATTGCAAGAAAACATGTTACGACCATGACAGCAGCGGTTAGCAGCGCTGTACTATCTATAAACGCGATATCGGGCGGATCAAGCAACGGAAATTTCTGCTCTCTTACATATGATCCCGGTTCGGCTTGATCACTTTTGCATAGTTATATCGCAGACGACGTATAGGATAGATGAGGATAGACCACAGAACACTTTATGGAAGTTTTTTCACGTTAACTGAAATACCGACTAGACCAGGAATCGATGGTTGTGATTTGTAATCATAGGCAGACGATATGTACCTCGTCTGTGATGTTGGGTCTATTCTACCCCATAAAAAACTTCAAAAAAGTAAAAATATTATGCATAGTACATGAAATCGAATAAATCACAAAAAATAGAAGATAATAATAATTACAAAATAAAAAAATTCTATACCAGATACCCACGGCCTTCTTATCCAGTGGGATAAATGAGCTATAGTCCGGGGGCGCCAGTAATTCAAAGGCGCTTAGGAATCAAGTATGTTGAAATGCTTTTTTCATTTCAATTTTTTATGAGAAGAAAGACACGACAACCGTTAAATCTATACGATGTACCGCCTTGCATCGATTGGGAAGAAACTGCTGTCTATACAGTGTATAGATTTGGTATTTACGTGAGGTGTTTGGGCGCCAAATTATTTTAGCCCGGGACGCTAAAATTTCTTAAGACGGCCCTGCAGATACCTAGTCTGTGGTTTCATTTCGGGTGTAATCACAACCACCATGTCTATTACACCGTGATCATAATATTAATAGTAGCACCACAGATGAACTATACCTGGTCTGTGCTTGGAAGGACAGGGAAGTTGGATTGTAAGTTTGTTGTATTTCCTTGTGTAGGTAAAAAACAATTTTTAATCATATTTAGTTTCAATTCTAACCGCTAGTAGGATAGTGATCGGATTTCATTATGAATCGATAACGTTGCATGCGACACAAAAATAGTAAGGAGCTTTTATAGCGCTATGACTTTGCCGAGAAGCAGTAAAGCTAACATTTAAAAAAAAATAGCTAAATGTAGAGATTACACGGTAGCAAACGAAATTTTAACGATATCAATACGACTATTTTTACCAGAGCTTTGACCATTTGAATTTGTCCTCATTTTTTTGGGTTCGTACATACAGGTGATCCCCTAAATTTTTTGAAAAGTGTATTATGAACTATTATTATTTTAGGAGAGAGACGAGGAGGGAGTATGAGCAACTAGCATTCATGTGCATTCAGAGTAATTGTACGAATGATGTCGGATTTGGCTTGTTTTTTATCTGGAAAATTTTACAGAATATATTACAAATATGTACATACAGCGATGAAAATAAAATAGAAAATATACAAATTTAATTTTTCAATAGTATAGATAATTTTGTCTAACACGCGTTACTTCCTTTGGCTATAAGAAGCCCACACTACCCCGGCGCCTCCTCGAGAGGGCTTCGCCCATCCTGAGTGCTTTTTTAATTATATGTGTCACCGACCTTGAAAACAGGATTTTTAGGAAAACGCGTTTAAAGTTTTGGGTCTGAGCACTGCACCGAGGAATCGCATACTTACTTACACGCGTATAACTTTGTTAATTTTGGTCGGATCAACTTGATATTTTCAGGGAATATTTTCAAGATGTCGTACTTCAAGAAAATATAAAAATCGAGAAATCAATTTTTCGCAAATTAATGGTAGGCCTCCCCCCCTAAGCGAAGTAGGTATACTATGCGATAGAATATAATACATGTTGCAATTCACAAATAATATTCTTAAAACAGAATTTGTTCCTAATAGAATAATTTCAGCGTTTAGAATTATGCATATAGAATATGCAAGACGTTAGTCTGCTTTTATGTTGAGTTCAACAACATTTGTACTTGTATGGTTTCGAAGAAGCCTCGATGACTCATGCGAGTGTCAGTTCACATATAGCCGCGATTCAACAGGGTTATTTCCCTGCAGCTGCTTTACATTACTTTTGAAAAGTGGAAGATTACAATAAAAAAATGGGACCGATGAAAGGTAAGAATTGTCCGTGTTTTGTTTCTCCCCTTTCCATTTTATTATGGAATGCAATTGTCATAAACGTATATAGTAAAACTTAATAAATAATTAAATCGAGAAGCTTGAATTGATAAGTTCCCTCAACAATTGAATGACTCCATGTGATTATTAGCGCTACCTCCTCATCCTCTTCCCATATATTTTCATTAAACCATCCAATATTGCAAAATTTAACGAGCTACACATATAAATTATACATTCAATTAAAGTATTGCTATATTAAGTATACTTTGGCATTCCTGATATTTAGCTCATTACTGTGAACTGTTTAACAACCTGAGTTCGCAATAAATTATTTTAAGTAGTGTATTCTATTGTCATTATTTATATTCCACGATCAAAGTACTCTATATTGATATATGTCGATGGCTTATTCCACAAATATTGTCCACTTTTTGTGAAATTTGAATTTTTATATGCAACAAATAGTTCTTGGCTGTTTCTTTATGTTTCATAAATTTGTCAAAAATACTGTTTTTGTTCACTGATTGTTCCTGTATCTTATGTACCATTACATGTTTAAACATGTTTTTCTCGAAAACACTAAAACACTTTATTCTATAGTTTTGTCTTATGTTTTAATCAACACCGATTCACTTGTGCCAGTAAATACGCGTTACATACTCTGTATGGAAATTCAAGACGGATTGTTCTATTATATAGAAGTTACAGTAAAGCGTCAATTATCTGAACTGCTTGGGACCGGGGTGGTTCGGAAATTCGAATTGTTCGGAGAATGAAGCATGCATGTACATTAAACAGTTTATAACTATAGGAATTACGCATAAAATTACTTTCCAAAAAATGGTGGGGATAGCGATTATGCAGCACCGGTTCGGATAATCGACGCTTCGATTAATCGAGGTTCGGATAATTGACGCTCTACTGTATTTGTTTCAATAGATGTAAAATAAAATTATAATTCATTGAATGTTACGATTTATTGAAATTCTTCGCATGGTGGAGAATACATCCTTGTCGTTTTTCCTAAATTGTTAGTTGTTGGTTTCATAAATTAGTAAAGTACAGTTCACAATGTTTGTATTGTGTGTAATAATATTTTTAAAGAAAAAGTAACTTTTAGGTGAAACAAATAGTTTCTTCTTTCGAGTTTGTTGAAATTATATTTTTCACGTGTAAATCGTACGATACGAAGATTATTAAACACACAAGTTTCAAGTTATGAAACAATAAAAGTTGTAAATTCTTCGAGTTATAATGTATGATAGATTTTCATTATTATTAAACATTAAATAGAACTGATGAAGACAAAACATGCCTTCTATTTTAATATCATTATATATAGATCTTGATTTCTGTGATACAACGAATACTATATTTTTAAATTTGTTAGGAACCGTTTTATTCGTCATTCTATCTGGGACGCTAGGTCTCTTTGAAGAGATCCTTGAAGTGGATTCGTCTTCCAATAGTAACAATTGTTCCACTACTGGCAGCTTGAACATGTTCCGTACGTCAAGTGAGACACAACGCAATGAAACTGAAATAATAGCTCAAGTACTAATTGATGAAACAAAGAACGATACGAATATAACGCATTTGAAAACATTTGCCGTGTCTAAGGATTGGAATGATCTTCAACCGAAGCTAAAATTTCCAAACATTAGTTTGGGTAAACAATACAAAATATCCAGCCTACATCTAGACCAGGGAATATTCATCTTCGACTTTCTACGGAAATTTTTGTCTATCCTTCAACCATTCGACGTATCCGCTGGTAACGTATATTTTATTTCACATTAAAACTTTATATGCATACTTTATGTATTGAAAACTATATTAACAGAACATATTACATTATTATGGTGGGGTTGTTTTCTATGTATATTGAGCTATAAAGGAAATACTTCATATACATATAATAGTAAATTAAATAGTCCATTAAATAACTGATAATTTTTAATACATATTCTGTGCTAACACAGTATTTAAAAACCGTGATAGTAATTCTTACTACAAATGTATATGGATCCACCATCTATTTAATTTAAATGCTTATTTTAGTAATTTCACATAACAGGAACACAGATTTTTTAACACTACTTGCTCTTCGCACTTCGATTGAGTTTTCTTTATAAAACAAATGAATTGGGTTATAAGTAATTCTTTTTATATAATGCAACAAGTCAAGGGGGATACTCGTGTAACCCAACGAAACTGTGGTGATCTTTGTGAATTTTTTTCAAAGAAATGGTACAATGGATCTGTTTGAAACCTTTAGGATATTTAAATGAACATCTAAGGAAGGCGAGAATATTTTTTCTTCTGTAAAGTAATTTGTTTATTGTAAACTGTGGAGGTATTTCTCCGTGTCCTCGGCGTCGAAGTAGTGAATCGGCGTGCAGTCTAGTGTCCGTTCAACTCACCCAAAACAAAGAATCCAACACATTTTGTATTCTTTATGCAAATACGCGCCGTATGAACGTAAATATGTAGAAAAAAAATGCAAAATGGAGCAAGTGGCAGGATTTTAAAGAAAAAGTTTCGATTTTCACGACACACTTTCGCCTTTATTATGGCAAAGGAGTAATTAGAATTAAAAATATCACTAAATATGTTAGTTGATCCGGTTGGGAATGTATTAATCCATATGCTTGCACAAGGACAAGTCATTCAGTTGAGTAATTTTTTAGATATGCGGCACGCCGATTTACTGTTTTAAGACCAAGGACGCGGATACATACCTCCTGCAATAAACAAACTATTTTGCACAAATCAGATTTTTCTCGATGTCCTTAGATGTTCAATTAAATATCCTAAAAGTTTTAAAAAAATTCATTGATCCAGTTATTTGGTAAAAATTCGCAAAGATTGCTTCCTTTTCGTCGAGTTACACGAGTCTCTCGGTGAGTTATATATATAACTCTCTACGGTTTTCAAGTGCATTTCTTCAGCAAAATATTATAGTAATGTATAAATTATCAAGCAAGTCCGTAAAGTGAAAAAGTTACTGAAACAAATTCCCTTAAACTTTTTAGACTTACTGATGGACGTAATGGAAGACCGGATCAGTATGTCAAAACTAATATCCGAGGTGAGTTTAATAACTTTAATATAATACAGATAAGGAATGCAATCCCGGTCATTATTTACTATCCCGGGATTTTTTAAACTCTTTCGCGGGATTCGGAGACTAATCCTGGGATTGGATAATAGAAAATTTCAATAATTAAAGTGATTTATCATATGTTAAAGTTCTAAAACTTTATTTAGCCTCAAATATAAATTAAAATCATATTCACCAATAAAAACAGTTGAACAATGAAGAATAACAAAGTCTGAATAAATGCCCGATAAAGACTCATCTATTTGTTTATGCTTGTCAAAAAAGAAATATAGTTTAGTTAGTTATATACGACTTAATATTATTAAATAAAATATTATTATTATGAAATGTCTATGTTTTTTATTCTGTTTATTTTTATATTTTTCACTTGTTCATAAAGTAATTCACAATTTTAAAAAATCCAGAATTCAAATCAACCCGGGATAACGTATGTCGGGGTTGTATTGCATAAATACAAATGAAATGGGATGTCCCACCTATAATCCGCCTACCTTAAATAACTTCCACGATTGTGCATTGTACGGTATATTGATAATGTATTACTTATATGCAAAAGTTGCACAAAAAATCCTACACTACAGTGCATTTAAAAAAGTAGTTGACCTTCGAGGCTCCGAATAACTTTCACCTACAATAGAATTGAGGCACATATAAATTCCTCATGCAAAAATATACGAAAAGCCCTTTGCCGATTTGCAATCTGATCTGAGGTTTCATTCTCGAGACATCAGCAATTAAAAATCAGAGGTGCGACTTCAGTTTAATGCCGAGTCAGCTAAGTGCGGGGCAGCGTAAAAGTTAGTGGTGGTTTCGAACGTAATTGTTAAATTGTCGGAACTCGAATCCGAAACTTTGTAAGGCTTTGTTAAGGCTAAGGAAACTTTCGAAACCTGAAGTGCTGATTGTGTTTTGTAAGTGGCATATTTTGTTTTATGAACTGAAGTCAACAAAATTTTTTAATAAATCTCCATTGACCATAGTTAAACAAAAATTTTGCAATATACAAATTCTCGAGGCACGCTGCGAACGATTCTTTATTGATTGATTGTATACTTTTTATTCTCATCTGGGTTTCGAGGGTGCCGATTGTCGAACAACGAAGAAAGTGCAAAGTTTCGCTCCCTCGAAACTCGAAACTTTCATGGACTCCGAGGGGTTTCGTGGTTTCGACGACGTTTCGAGAAACCCATCCTTAGTAACAATCATCCGGTTTGTGCGTACTGAGCAATTTAAGTATCAATCGCGAAAAGAATAGTTACAGTAAAGAATTTTTGTGTAAGTACACGTTATGCTCTCCAAAGTCTCTGAAATATCATTTGCTTCTTAGCAATTTTTATATGCTCTAAAGAAGTTGTGTAAATATTTTTTCAGTATGAAAGTTTTTCAGGTATGTATGTTCTATACTTTCGGAAAGTCTTTACCTTTTTATTATGTATCTTGTTGTGATTATTGATGTCTGAAAATGACCAATATATCAATGATGTTTCTTGTCTAGTTTGTTTAAAATAATTTGTTTCAAATATGATATTTTTTTAATCGTTTGTGCCAATGCGCATTTTTCTAAACAGTTGATTTATATGCCTTAAAACTTAATACATTTTAAGTTTAAGAATTTGTTATGGAGGTGTGGTAGGTGAGCACGAGGAGCGTATAATTCATACGTGGGGAGGTATTTTGACTTCGCGTCCGTTCGAGTCATAAATTTTTTTCATTTGAGAGGGGGGCCCTAACCGTCGAGCGAAAATTGGTAGGAAATTCCTGAGTGTTTTTTTCGGAACGTGAGCAGAGGACCCATTTCAAATTGTAAGGGTATTTTTGTATACTTATAAACAAAAGAAAAACCATTAGTTAGCAAACATAAATATTAGTTCAAAGAATTATTTATACAATTGTCACGCGCTCAGTTTCTGTGTGGCGTGCCGCGCAGAAACGGAGCGCGTGACAATTGTATAAATAATTCTTTGAACTAATATTTATGTTTGCTAACTAATGTTTTTTCTTTTGTTTATAAGTATACAAAAATACCCTTACAATTTGAAATGGGTCCTCTGCTCACGTTCCGAAAAAAACACTCAGGAATTTCCTACCAATTTTCGCTCGACGGTTAGGGCCTCCTCTTTAAAGTTATTCATCAAAATAAGTTTAATATTGACAAAATAGAAGTAAAACAATTAAAATTGTTCGAAATGAAAAGTTTTATAGATGAATCTACAATTTTTTTGTAAAATGATGTCATGGTATTATTCTACCACATGAAAAAACTATATTTTCTGACTAAAAAATTGACTCTACAGTAACGATGCATCACACTTTTATATGTATTGTTTTCATTAAGATCTATATACAATATAAAAGCAGAGTGAAATCGATCCGAAAAATAAAAAAATGGTCTTTTTTGTAAAAAAATTTTTTTATGTCTTTTTTAACAATTTCTTTTAACAATTATTTTTCAATGTACATGGGTCTCCAATTATTTTGCCTGGTTTACAGTTCAAACACTCTCTAGCCTCTATCGTAGTCACCTCTCATCGCGCGAACGTCCGTGTAAGTTCTGCATCCACCGCTAGATGATGCTTTCGGTAGACACTTTCTCGCAGCTATTTTTTATCACGAGTTCAATAAGAGGCCAGTTGTTTTAAGAATTAGTATCGCTTCTCGGCCTTATGGCTAAGATCAAAGTGTAGTATCTGTTCTTATCAGCTTAATATCTGATACACTCCCCATTGGGGAGTCAGAGTATTAATCTGATTTTTGGAAACTGACGGAGCGTTGGTGCTTGCTCCACCTCCGTCGCGAGTCAGCCTGGCATTGCAGTGCCGCCAGGATTGGCTCAATTAGCTTACCCCAATCATATTCTGACTCCCCAGAACAGCCATGAGCCCGAGAAGCGACCCTTAGTCGTGCGGGAGAACTTCCAAATTTTCCGAGCGGTGCCGCGAAATCCGCGAAAAACGCTTCTCCCGCCAAGCGCCGTCCAGGACCAGGACCGGAGCCGACGGGCCCCAGAGGACCAGCTGACCGAGTAAGTCTCTCTTTCTTCTGCCTGTCGCTGTCCCCCTCTAGGAGTCGTTGCCCGAGTGACGTCGCTCTCTCTGACGTTGCTCGTGTTTACGGCGCCTAGTCCCCCAGCTGAGTGTCGCGAACGGCCGAGCCCGCTCCCCCGCCGCGCCTCAGGTGGTACCCATAACCTGTGCTCCTTCTCGCGACCTCTCTCAAAACAATCAACGGTAACCGTTGGTTGTTTTCCGAGAGGTTTAAATTGCACGCGTGGAATTTCGCCGTTCCGCGAGTAATATCGCGGTCCGGTGCATCACGGTGCATGCGGGAGGTGCTCCCTTCCACCACCCGTCGGAGAAGTCAAAGGAAGAGGTGTAATAATTGACTGCATTGTCGACAGAGGTGCCGTTTCAAACGGCACCCGTCATTTTATCACCTCGACACACACCTCTTCCCGAGATTTCTCTGACTCCGTCTGCTTCTCTACCGCGGGTAGAATTCTTCCACGCAATTGACCCCTGCTTGGGGGTCAATCTAGCTTCTACTTCTATTCTAGTCTTTTAGTTTTATTTTCTCTGACTCTCGCGATAGGGAGGCCTTCCTCTTCGTTTCCGCATCCCTCTCTATCGCCTGCTTTTTCTCTCTCTTTCTACCGCTTTGCTTGCTTCGTCACGCCTCTCTGTCTCCCACTCTACTTCTGTCCTTCTTTCGCTTACGAGCTCGGTCGGAGACGGCCGAAGGTGAAATAGTCGGCGTTGCCCAGGATAATTGCGATATATTTTAATTCCGAACGACTGCATTTTTATCCCTATCTCTTTTTCTTTATTTTTACTTAACTATTGACTTATCTGTACATATTTATTTACACTGACGTCCTAGCTATTTATTTCCGCGTTTATACACCGTGACGTTCATATTGTTTCCTTTCTGTTTTTATCTAAGTATTATCAATCTCTAGTCATAGTGCATTTTAACACATTGACAATAATTGAGTCTCGTATATAGTTTACCACCCGTTTTATCTATACACTGTTATCGTCTCTTATATATCTACCTGATCCCTTATTTTATTGTGTGTTATATATTTATACATCTACACAACACTGTACACGCATATAAGTGACAAGAGGGCAACGCCAGTGCTCCGGACTGGCCTGGGTCTATTTTACTCCATTTTAAAGCGTTCTATTCTTTATATTGTACATATCAGCACTAGCCTAAATTTTTTATTCTATACAGCTCTAGTCTACACTACTTTACTCTATATTACTTTCTCTTTTACACTTGTATCGCACGTTATTGGTTTCTATTTCTCTCTCTGTTTTTGTTTGCATATATTTTAATCCCCTTATACATCTCGGCGACTGCCTGGATTAGCATCCCCTGCGAACATACTAGTCAGCTTCGTCGTGTGGCCTTGTATATCCCGCGCTGCTGGGCTGCTGCACTCCCAATCTCATTTATAGCGCGACCATATCATACATACCCGTTTCTCATTTTCGCATATTTATTTTCCGCCATCCGTGCTTCACCTATCTATCTATTTATTTATATCATTGTTATTCTCTGCGTCCTTATTGTTATTTATTACATTGTACCGCGTGCCTATTTATTCTTCTCACTGTTACACAGTCCATCTCGTCATCTGCGTCACCTATTTTGTCTACTCGCTGTCCGTTCTCATCATTTCACCACCGCGCGTTGCATTCGGATCACCCTCATTGCGTTCACTATCGCTCCCAACGACTGCGCACCCACACACTCGGGAGACTTCCGTTGCTGGCCTGGCGACACAGAACGTATAGCCATACTTCTTGCATAGATAACTCCCCCCCCCCTTTTTTTTTTTTTTTTTTTCTCTTCTTTTCTATATTCGTTTTCCCCCTCCCGTCTCTTTTTTTTTTCTACGATACTATAAATGGCTTCGCCGGCTCCAGCGACGGAAGTTACCGTCGAGATACCGGTCACGGACGTAATTACGTGTCCCGAGTGTGTCAAAAGACAATTTGCAAAAAGCAGCTTTCGGTACAGGGGGTATGTGGAGTTCGCCCAGCACGTGAAGCGGACTCACGTGGGGTGGAAATTAATACCAACCTGCCGGTTCTGCGGCCACGTGGGAAAGGGTAAATACCCTACTAAGGACGTGAACGCCCACGTGGCCAAACTCCACCCCGCGGCCGACAGTGCTGGACCGGCTCCGCGTGCGCCCGGTGCCGGAACGGTGCGCAGTTCCCGCGGCAGCACCGGCGGCGGAGGCGCCCCCTCACAGAGCCGCCCTTCAGGCTTGAGGGCTGTGACGGCCCCCCCCGTGCCGCGCACGTCAATCCCCCCCGCGCGCCGAACAACTACCCCCCCTGCCCCCCGCAAATCAACCACCCCCCCCACAAATATAACCACCCGGAACGCGGCCACGACGGCAGTGGCTAAAAGATCGTCGACGGAGAGGGTGTCCGTCGCGACAAGGCCACCCGCATCCACCACCACCGCCATGAGGGGCATAAAATCTGCTGCCCCTAGTACCCGTCAATCGAAGGGAACCGTCACCTTAGCAGACGGATCTCGCCCGTCGCCACCCACCATCATCAAGGCGACCGGGACCGTCACCACCTCCGTCCGCTACAGCCCTCCCCCTACCACCTACGCGGAGGCTGTAGCACGGAACCAGGGGCCCTCCACCACCAACTCGAGGGGGAGTACCTCAGGGGCCAGCCGGATCTCCACCAGGGGGAGCCTGGAGAAGCCGCCCCCGAAGAAGAGGTCACTGGGCTCACCAAAGAGCCCAGTGACGAGAAGAATGACGAGGTCCTCCAGTCTGCCCCCGAAACCTCCTGTGGCCTTGAGGTCCACCACCTCCTCCACTACCATCAAGAAGGGGGTGGGGCGCCCTAAGAGGGACATGGCGCCCCTCAAGGACCAAGAGGCCACCACGACCATCAAGAGGGGGCCGGGGCGTCCAAAGAAGAACCCGGTCCCCGCAGAATCCTCGGGGGCACTGACCAACCCTCCTGGACCCTCAACATCGGCCACCACCATCGGGCACGTCCAGGGGGAGAGGACCTCCAAGGACAGGGCGGCCTCCACTTCCCCCAACTGGCTGGTGACCCCCCCTCCGCAGACGAGCGCCACATTCCCGCCCCCCCTGACCGTGGCGACGTCATCGACTGGGGCCACCCTAACCACGAGCACTGTCACGACGACATCTCGTGGTGGCCCCATCATGACGTCGTGCATTTCCATCGTACACCCGGTCAGGGTCGTAACGGGACAGCCGCTCGTCCTCCGGCCCCTGGTTCCCATCGAGGAGGAGGGGGGCCAGGAGGCCCCCCCAAACTTCATCACCCCCTCCAGGACTGAGGAACTTTGGCAGGCGGCCCCGAGAAAGAAGAAGAAGTGGCGACGGATTGTCTGCGGTGGCGGTTCCTCGGAGAGCGATGAGGAAACGGGTGGCAGCAACGCGGGATTCCGGAGGACGCCGGGCCGAGGGAGGACAACGTCCCCAACGTCATCGGCACCGGCGCCTACGTCACCACCGCCACCACTGCCGTCCCCAATAGTTTCACCCTCCCCCACCTCCCCCCCAAATAGGTCGTGTTCACCGTCGCAGCCACCACCTGAGCCCCAAATCACCGCGGCGAGCGGTCGCCGGGGGGGCACGCGGTCGGCTGCTGCCGGTGCGTCGGCGGGTCTTCGGGTCACTGCCCCTTCGACGCGTTCTCGACGTGGACAGCCCCGGGGCCGTCAAACCCCCCGTATCACTCCCTACCCCCCAACTGGTCGTGGGCAAGAACCTGCCCTCTCTCCCCCCACGAATTCCAACCCCCCCCGGCATCCTGGGCGCGATGCGAGACGGGCCGACGCGGAAATACGCAAGGCCCTTATTTCACGCGCCGAGGGTGTCGAGACGATCGAGATCCTGGAGGGGGTGGCCAAAGACTTGACCACCTACTTCCAGTCTCGGTCGGCTAAGGGGGGGGTGGGGCAACCGCCCCGCAACCGCCAGCACGGTCGTCCTAGGGCCCCCGAACAGCAGGGCCCGGAGGACCATGTGAAGAAAGCCACGAGGCTGCAGCGCCTGTACAGGGAGAATCGTCGCCGGGCGATGGAGGAGGTGCTGACGGGTCCTTCCCCTCACTGCCAAGTCAGTGCGGAGGAGGTCGGTCGGTACTTCCGCAAGATGTACTCGGCGACGGCCCCCCCTGTGGGCGAGCCCTATGTGTGGCCGGAGTGGCCTACGGACGAGGAGGGTGAGCTACGGGATGCACTGGTGAGGCCTTTCTTGGCGTCGGAGGTGGAAGCCCGTCTGAAACGGACGCACAAAAGTGCGCCCGGTCCGGACGGGGTCACCTACGACGAGCTCAGGAGGGCAGATCCAGGGTGTTCCGTGCTCGCCTCGGTGTTCAACGCCTGCCTTCGCACGGAGGCCATTCCGGAGTCGTGGAAGTCCTCCACCACCGTACTTACGTACAAGAAAGGGGACCGAAACGACCTTTCTAATTGGCGTCCGCTGGCACTCGGCGATACGGTAGCCAAGCTGTTCGCCGCGGTGCTCGCGGACCGGTTGATGGAGTTCGCGGTTAAGGGTAAACGGCTGAGTCATCCTCAGAAGGGCTTCCTGAGGCATGAGGGGTGCCACGAGCACAACTTCATGCTTCAGGAAATCATGGAGGACAGCCGGAGAGAGGGTCGACAAGCCGTGGTGGCGTGGCTGGATCTGACCAACGCGTTCGGGTCGATCCCCCACGCCACCCTGTTCGACGCCTTTGAGGGAGCAAAACTTCCCCTCAACATCCAGAAGCTCATGCTCTCCATGAACTCTGGATGCACGACCAAGGTCCGTACCTCCCAGGGCTTTACCGAAGACATCCCCATGCTGGCCGGAGTCAAGCAAGGTTGTCCGTGTAGTCCAATGACCTTCAACCTGGCAATCGAGCGAGTGATTCGATCCGTCGAATCACTACCGATAGGCTATAGGTTGGGGGAGGACCTGCACCGTGCATTCGCCTACGCGGATGACATTGGCCTTGTGGCGGCATCGCCAGCGGAGATGCAGTCCCTCCTCGACGAGATTCAGAGGGCGGCGGCTGCGGCGGGGTTGAAATTCAACCCCAAGAAGTGCGCTACCGTTCACCTTCGGGGGAAGGGTGGCGCACAGAAATCGCAGCCGACCGTCTTCCTTCTCGACGGTGAGGAGCTGAAAGCCTTGGGGGAGGGTGAGGCTTATGAGTACCTGGGAATTCCGGTCGGTTCCCGGGTAAGCCAAACCCCTACCGCCACCATCACCCGGATGATGGAGGACGTGAGCGCCATCGACTCGTCGCCCCTCGCCCCGTGGCAGAAAATGGACGCCCTTAGGACGTTCATTCTGCCACGGTTGGACTACATTCTGAGGGGCGGCGCGGTTGAAAAAACGCCGCTAAAGACGTTTGACAAATTTGTCAAGCGTCTGGTCAAGGGCTGGATGAATCTCCCCCAGCGAGCCAGTGCGGAGGTAGTCTACCTCCCCACTTGGCGAGGGGGAGCCGGACTCATTCCCATGGCGGACCTGGCTGACGTGCTCACGATCGCGCATGCCTTCAGGATGCTATCCTGCAAGGACGGCGCGGTCGCTGAGCGGGCCAGGACCTCGCTGCGGAATGCAGTCCGGAGACGAACATCCGTCCAGCCCACACAGGAACAGGTCGCCGCGTTCCTCTCGGGCTCGCTCGAGGGACCCTTCGCGTGCGACCTCCAGGGTGACCCTGGCCTGTGGACCCGAGTGCGAATGGCGTCGCGTCGCCAGGTAAAACGTCTACACCTGGCATGGCGGTACGACCCTCTGACCAAGGAGATTCTCCTTGAATGCCGAGGTTCAGAGGGCCGGCGGACCATAATCCCCCCGGGCGCAAATTCTCAGGTGATTCGTCGCCTGAGAATTGCAGTACAAGAGAGCTACTTGTGCTCTCTCCTGGCTAAACCTGATCAAGGCAAGGTTTACCAGGTGTCGTCGCGGTCGGGAGTCAGCAATGCCTTCCTCCGCGACGGCAGGTACGCCCGGTTCGCCGAGTGGCGCTTCATTCACCGCGCGCGCCTCGATGTCCTGCCCCTTAATGGGGCGCGACGCTGGGGCGCGGGCGATAAGCGCTGCAGGCGGTGCGGTTATCCGAGTGAGACGCTCCCTCACGTAATCTGTCACTGCCTGCCACACTCGGCCGCTCTGCAGCTTCGCCACGACGCGGTTATGGCGCGGGTGGCGAAAGCCTGCAGGGCGAAGGGAGCCATCCACCTCAATCGAAGGGTGGAGGGCGTCAACGGCGATCTAGCTGCCCTCAGACCGGATATTGTTGTCCGGGATGAGGCGGCGAAACACATACACATCATCGATGTCACCGTTGCGTTCGAGAACCAGCGCAAGGCCATGGAGGGTGCTCGACGATCGAAGATCGTCAAGTATACTCCTCTTGCAGCTGCATTGCACGCATCGGGGTATTCGGTCGATGTGGATGCGATCGTCGTGGGCGCCCTTGGTACGTGGGACCAGGGCAATGAGCCGGTGCTGAAGCGTCTTGGTGTTTCACAGCACTACGCGGCGCTGATGCGCCGACTCATTGTCACTGACACAATAAGATGGTCCCGTGACATATACGTCGAGCACGTGTCGAAGATCCGTCAGTACCAGGACCCGTTCGACGCTCCTGCCGCTACGCCGCACGCGGGCCCCCTCGCGGATCGCTCCCCGCCAGGGCTACTCTCCGATCAATTAACACTTTGAAAAGACATAAAATTAGGATCGGGAGTAAGGGCGGCACTAGTAAGATAAGGGGATGCCTCACAATACTTTATCGGCCAATTTCCCCCCCTTTTTTCTTCTGTCCGTTTTTCTTTTCTTCTTTTTCTTTGTTTCATTACTATTTATATCATGTATGGAATGGTCGCTAAAGGCGGCCATTTTACGAGCAAAAAGAATCACCATGGCAGTTTCGCCGAGACTAACGAAGTTCGTAAGAACTGAAAGCTCCAACCAAAGGGAAGCCACATGACTGTCCATGTACAAGCATTTAACCCGCCATAGATATGTACATGGAAAAATTGTTTGAATAAACGCACTTTTATCTGTTCTTATCAGCTTAATATCTGATACACTCCCCATTGGGGAGTCAGAATATTAATCTGATTTTTGGAAACTGACGGAGCGTTGGTGCTTGCTCCACCTCCGTCGCGAGTCAGCCTGGCATTGCAGTGCCGCCAGGATTGGCTCAATAAATCTATCCCAATAACAATTAGGTTATGAAACTACAATGTACTGAGGAACAACTATTTGTTGTCAGTGTATGAAAGAAAGAATCGTAGGAGGAAGGGAATGCATAACCGTAAAGGGAAAAGGATACGCGGTGCGTCCGGTAAACACCGATCCGACGAGGCTTGACAAGAGATGGATCTATTATCGGGATAAAAGAGTCCGCGACACGTGCCTGACGTTGTTTATTCGAATAGGCGTGAATAATAGACATTTACACACAATAAAAATAGTATAAGATTAAAGCTATCCAAGGTATTAAGAATGTGTTGTAGAGCGTCGGGTAAGACGTCGGAGTGCCGTTGTCATGGTCGTGTGAGTCGGTTCCTCCTAATATATCTGTATGAATTTTTGACACTTTCTTTTTTCCATACTTTATGAACACTTAGAATAAAGGAAGGTTAGTGACGTTAATCATTAATTATCTTAAATTTATAAATATAATTAACAGGTACGCCTCTTTTTTAACGTGGGGTAATCTTCAAAAGACACCCGAACGCCCCCGGGGGGTTCCCCCCCGGAAGCGTTCAGGTGTCTTTTGAAGATTACCCCACGTTAAAAAAGAGGCGTACCTGTTAATTATATTTATAAATTTAAGATAATTAATGATTAACGTCACTAACCTTCCTTTATTCTAAGTGTTCATAAAGTATGGAAAAAAGAAAGTGTCAAAAATTCATACAGATATATTAGGAGGAACCGACTCACACGACCATGACAACGGCACTCCGACGTCTTACCCGACGCTCTACAACACATTCTTAATACCTTGGATAGCTTTAATCTTATACTATTTTTATTGTGTGTAAATGTCTATTATTCACGCCTATTCGAATAAACACGTCAGGCACGTGTCGCGACTCTTATTCCCGATAATAGATCCATCTAGTCAAGCCTCGTCGAAATCGGTGTTTACCAAACACCGTGTCCTCCCTGTCGATGTAGTAGGGAATAGTAAAGGGAGAACAGCTATAGGAATAACGGTATATTTATGTTAGGGACGCGGCGACACGATGCCACGTTTTCGGGGTAATAATTTGTAGACGCTTGTGGATTGTGGAGATACACACTTCTGTGATTTTGTATTGTTTCATTGAATTTCAAAGTTCCAGTATGAATAAGGAGTCAGGTAAGGCAAATATTTGATAATTTTGCGTTAGTACAATTTTAAAAATTATCATTTTTTGAAAAACATAAGTACCTATTTCTTTTATGATGGATATGTTGAATATGTTCATTACTTACCTCTTTGCGTACATACATATTGTTTTGTTCATTTTCAGATTGCATTGTTATAACATTTTTAATCAAGTATTAATGAATATTTTATTAACAGGCAGTGACAGCTGCATGCTACCTCCTCCGAGGAGGAAAATTCTTAGGAGACAGGTATTTCGTGACGCTTGGCTTTAGGACCCTGGTTTTAATTTAATAATGTCTGCAGAAATGTGGAGATCCATACGGAGCTAAAGTTGTATACCTTGCAATAAAATTTTCACAGCTGGGAAAAATGAGCTGCCCAAGCATAAAAAAACAATACCGCGCCCATTAAATATGCATAAAAGAAGAGGTGAAGAAGAGGAAGAAGGTATAGTAGAGGATTCACTAACCACTTCTGAGAGAAATGTTAGAAAAGCAGAACTGAGATTATTCAGTAGCATTGTATGTACCTATATGTCATTTTGTTAATTATAGCCGAAATGATGTCGGGTTTGATACGATATTCGTCGGGAATACACTTAGGAGTAAATTAATGTCACTTTCGCGCAGATCCAATGAAAAATCCGGAATTTGACTTTTTCAAACAAATCACAAGCAAGGACAGATGAGGCATATAAATTTATGCGGAATGATAAAGAAAGTATAAAAGAAAAAGACGATTACACCATATGTAGATTGCGTAGTGTCAACTAAACTAAGGTCTAGTTCAGATTTATTGGGCGGTGAGTTCCGTGAGGGGTATTCTCCCACCACACCGCTTGCCTGCCTCGGTGCTCCTTTTCTCTACGTTCTTCTCACTCTCTCTCTCTCTCTCGGGCTACGCCTGCTTGTCGTTCGGTGGAGATTGGTGTCCGTGTGGTACGTACACACGCAGCGAAGCATCCCCACCTCTTTGAGTACATAGACTGAACATGATTCCGAGCGATCGTTTCTTGCTTCATTCATGCCGCAGGCGTGAGCGACATGGCACGAGAGCGAGTCAGAGATCCTCGCGAATAAATGCTGTACAGAAATTGTAATCAGAGTTGCGCAAAACTTTATCTAAATAAAAATCTCAAATAACGAACAAAAGATAAATAATTTTTATTCGTTCTTCGAGGCTCGAATAATCGAAGTTTTCTTTATTCGAAGAGCAACGAATAAATAATTTTATTCGATGAGAATTTATTCGACGACTAAAGATAACTTTCTTATTCGATGAGAATTTATTCGACGAATAACGATCATTTTTTATTCCAAGGTTTTATTCGAATAAATGCGTCGAATAAAAAAGTTATCTTCATTCGTCGAATAAATTCTCATCCAATACAAGTATTTATTCGTTGCTCTTTAAATAAAGATAACTTCGGTTATTTGAAACTCGAATAACGAATAAAGATAAAGTATCATTTGTTCGTTCGTTATTTAAATAATTTTTTATCCAGATAATGCCCAAATCAGGTACTCTCTACCTCTTCGCTGATACATTGTATAAACTCGCGTACGTGGATCGAGCTCGAAGAGATAGAGTGCAAGCACATTTATTCGTCGTTCAATCAGGTCCAATAACGAATACATTCTTATCCGAATAAATCTGGCTCGAATAACGGTACAGATTCATTCGTGAATAATGAATAATTTTTCGTCAAATAAAATCGTCATTCGTCGTTCGCAAATAAATCTTGGAGAGTTATACGAATAATGCTCAATTCTGGCTGTCAGCGTAGAAATACACACATCAGAATAGGTGTGCGTTCGCTCCAAAAAAATTCAGGACCGTTATTGGTCAGAACATTGATTCTTCCTCGATAGCTTCATCTCGTATTGGTCTACGCATAGCTTCGTAACACACTACTATTACGCTAAGAATAAACAACAGCCACACGGCTTCGTTCTGGCGGAGTCAAGCAGCGTTCCCGTTACCCCACCATACCCTTCGGGGGCAAAGTAACTTCAGCTGCCAATCCACGATCGTCAGGTGGTGGTGGCTGATTTCTCCTCGCGCGCTGCTTGCGAAACCGAACTCACCGGCGAATAAATCCGAACTGGACTTTAGTATTCCAAATATACTGCACTTCCTCTATTATATTCTCTCAATATTAACCTTCGTTATTACCAAAGAAAGTACTAATGAATGCTCAGCCGGGAGCACAACATCTCCTTATGTTTTGGGACTCGGTCCACAACCATGGCTGATGGGTCAAATGAAATTATACGAATATCTGCAGCGTAACAGCTTCAGTTTCAAATACTTCATTTCAGCTTCATTTTAAAATAATCATTATAATTACATTCTGAAATACCTATTTTTTATGTATTTTTACTTTATTACCTTTACATACAATTCTGAATAATTACCGATCGTTTTAAAATTCGTAGTATTCGTAAAATAAAATTGTAATAAATATAAGAAAACGATGTGCCTGCTGTTTAAACTTCTTTTTGATACGTCTCACTGTTCTCAAGATATTCCGCGGAATAGAAAATTTTGCATTTTTTCAAGGGGTGATTTCACCACCAAAAAATGCATTATGGCACCAACAAAAAATAGGGTTACGTTACGGATGAACTACACTACTTGCACACCAGGTTTCATAATTTTCTGAATTTCCGGGTTTGTCAACCGTACCTTGAAGCTGATATGCCGACTGCTCACTCTGTTCTGCGCCATAGGACCGAGATGCCGGCTCCTGACTCTGTTCTTGGCCTTAAGGCCGAGATGCCGGCTCCTGACTCTGTTCTTGGCCTTAAGGCCGAGATGCCGGCTCCTGACTCTGTTCTTGGCCTTAAGGCCGAGATGCCGGCTCCTGACTCTGTTCTTGGCCTTAAGGCCGAGATGCCGGCACCTGACTCTGTTCTTGGCCTTAAGGCCGAGATGCCGGCTCCTGACTCTGTTCTTGGCCTTAAGGCCGAGATGCCGGCACCTGACTCTGTTCTTGGCCTTAAGGCCGAGATGCCGGCTCCTGACTCTGTTCTTGGCCTTAAGGCCGAGATGCCGGCACCTGACTCTGTTCTTGGCCTTAAGGCCGAGATGCCGGCTCCTGACTCTGTTCTTGGCCTTAAGGCCGAGATGCCGGCACCTGACTCTGTTCTTGGCCTTAAGGCCGAGATGCCGGCTCCTGACTCTGTTCTTGGCCTTAAGGCCGAGATGCCGGCACCTGACTCTGTTCTTGGCCTTAAGGCCGAGATGCCGGCTCCTGACTCTGTTCTTGGCCTTAAGGCCGAGATGCCGGCTCCTGACTCTGTTCTTGGCCTTAAGGCCGAGATGCCGGCACCTGACTCTGTTCTTGGCCTTAAGGCCGAGATGCCGACTCCTGACTCTGTTCTTGGCCTTAAGGCCGAGATGCCGGCACCTGACTCTGTTCTTGGCCTTAAGGCCGAGATGCCGGCTCCTGACTCTGTTCTTGGCCTTAAGGCCGAGATGCCGGCACCTGACTCTGTTCTTGGCCTTAAGGCCGAGATGCCGGCTCCTGACTCTGTTCTTGGCCTTAAGGCCGAGATGCCGGCTCCTGACTCTGTTCTTGGCCTTAAGGCTGAGATGCCGGCTCCTGACTCTGTTCTTGGCCTTAAGGCCGAGATGCCGGCACCTGACTCTGTTCTTGGCCTTAAGGCCGAGATGCCGGCTCCTGACTCTGTTCTTGGCCTTAAGGCCGAGAAGCCGGCTCCTGACTCTGTTCTTGGCCTTAAGGCCGAGATGCCGGCTCCTGACTCTGTTCTTGGCCTTAAGGCCGAGATGCCGGCTCCTGACTCTGTTCTTGGCCTTAAGGCCGAGATGCCGGCTCCTGACTCTGTTCTTGGCCTTAAGGCCGAGATGCCGGCACCTGACTCTGTTCTTGGCCTTAAGGCCGAGATGCCGGCTCCTGACTCTGTTCTTGGCCTTAAGGCCGAGATGCCGGCTCCTGACTCTGTTCTTGGCCTTAAGGCCGAGATGCCGGCTCCTGACTCTGTTCTTGGCCTTAAGGCCGAGATGCCGGCACCTGACTCTGTTCTTGGCCTTAAGGCCGAGATGCCGGCTCCTGACTCTGTTCTTGGCCTTAAGGCCGAGATGCCGGCTCCTGACTCTGTTCTTGGCCTTAAGGCCGAGATGCCGGCACCTGACTCTGTTCTTGGCCTTAAGGCCGAGATGCCGGGTCCTGACTCTGTTCTTGGCCTTAAGGCCGAGAAGCCGGCTCCTGACTCTGTTCTTGGCCTTAAGGCCGAGATGCCGGCTCCTGACTCTGTTCTTGGCCTTAAGGCCGAGATGCCGGCTCCTGACTCTGTTCTTGGCCTTAAGGCCGAGATGCCGGCTCCTGACTCTGTTCTTGGCCTTAAGGCCGAGATGCCGGCACCTGACTCTGTTCTTGGCCTTAAGGCCGAGATGCCGGCACCTGACTCTGTTCTTGGCCTTAAGGCCGAGATGCCGGCTCCTGACTCTGTTCTTGGCCTTAAGGCCGAGATGCCGGCACCTGACTCTGTTCTTGGCCTTAAGGCCGAGATGCCGGCACCTGACTCTGTTCTTGGCCTTAAGGCCGAGATGCCGGCTCCTGACTCTGTTCTTGGCCTTAAGGCCGAGATGCCGGCACCTGACTCTGTTCTTGGCCTTAAGGCCGAGATGCCGGCTCCTGACTCTGTTCTTGGCCTTAAGGCCGAGATGCCGGCTCCTGACTCTGTTCTTGGCCTTAAGGCCGAGATGCCGGCACCTGACTCTGTTCTTGGCCTTAAGGCCGAGATGCCGGCTCCTGACTCTGTTCTTGGCCTTAAGGCCGAGATGCCGGCTCCTGACTCTGTTCTTGGCCTTAAGGCTGAGATGCCGGCTCCTGACTCTGTTCTTGGCCTTAAGGCCGAGATGCCGGCACCTGACTCTGTTCTTGGCCTTAAGGCCGAGATGCCGGCTCCTGACTCTGTTCTTGGCCTTAAGGCCGAGAAGCCGGCTCCTGACTCTGTTCTTGGCCTTAAGGCCGAGATGCCGGCTCCTGACTCTGTTCTTGGCCTTAAGGCCGAGATGCCGGCTCCTGACTCTGTTCTTGGCCTTAAGGCCGAGATGCCGGCTCCTGACTCTGTTCTTGGCCTTAAGGCCGAGATGCCGGCACCTGACTCTGTTCTTGGCCTTAAGGCCGAGATGCCGGCTCCTGACTCTGTTCTTGGCCTTAAGGCCGAGATGCCGGCTCCTGACTCTGTTCTTGGCCTTAAGGCCGAGATGCCGGCTCCTGACTCTGTTCTTGGCCTTAAGGCCGAGATGCCGGCACCTGACTCTGTTCTTGGCCTTAAGGCCGAGATGCCGGCTCCTGACTCTGTTCTTGGCCTTAAGGCCGAGATGCCGGCTCCTGACTCTGTTCTTGGCCTTAAGGCCGAGATGCCGGCACCTGACTCTGTTCTTGGCCTTAAGGCCGAGATGCCGGGTCCTGACTCTGTTCTTGGCCTTAAGGCCGAGAAGCCGGCTCCTGACTCTGTTCTTGGCCTTAAGGCCGAGATGCCGGCTCCTGACTCTGTTCTTGGCCTTAAGGCCGAGATGCCGGCTCCTGACTCTGTTCTTGGCCTTAAGGCCGAGATGCCGGCTCCTGACTCTGTTCTTGGCCTTAAGGCCGAGATGCCGGCACCTGACTCTGTTCTTGGCCTTAAGGCCGAGATGCCGGCACCTGACTCTGTTCTTGGCCTTAAGGCCGAGATGCCGGCTCCTGACTCTGTTCTTGGCCTTAAGGCCGAGATGCCGGCACCTGACTCTGTTCTTGGCCTTAAGGCCGAGATGCCGGCTCCTGACTCTGTTCTTGGCCTTAAGGCCGAGATGCCGGCTCCTGACTCTGTTCTTGGCCTTAAGGCCGAGATGCCGGCACCTGACTCTGTTCTTGGCCTTAAGGCCGAGATGCCGGCACCTGACTCTGTTCTTGGCCTTAAGGCCGAGATGCCGGCTCCTGACTCTGTTCTTGGCCTTAAGGCCGAGATGCCGGCACCTGACTCTGTTCTTGGCCTTAAGGCCGAGATGCCGGCTCCTGACTCTGTTCTTGGCCTTAAGGCCGAGATGCCGGCTCCTGACTCTGTTCTTGGCCTTAAGGCCGAGATGCCGGCACCTGACTCTGTTCTTGGCCTTAAGGCCGAGATGCCGGCTCCTGACTCTGTTCTTGGCCTTAAGGCCGAGATGCCGGCTCCTGACTCTGTTCTTGGCCTTAAGGCCGAGATGCCGGCACCTGACTCTGTTCTTGGCCTTAAGGCCGAGATGCCGGCTCCTGACTCTGTTCTTGGCCTTAAGGCCGAGATGCCGGCTCCTGACTCTGTTCTTGGCCTTAAGGCCGAGATGCCGGCTCCTGACTCTGTTCTTGGCCTTAAGGCCGAGATGCCGGCTCCTGACTCTGTTCTTGGCCTTAAGGCCGAGATGCCGGCTCCTGACTCTGTTCTTGGCCTTAAGGCCGAGATGCCGGCACCTGACTCTGTTCTTGGCCTTAAGGCCGAGATGCCGGCTCCTGACTCTGTTCTTGGCCTTAAGGCCGAGATGCCGGCTCCTGACTCTGTTCTTGGCCTTAAGGCCGAGATGCCGGCTCCTGACTCTGTTCTTGGCCTTAAGGCCGAGATGCCGGCTCCTGACTCTGTTCTTGGCCTTAAGGCCGAGATGCCGGCACCTGACTCTGTTCTTGGCCTTAAGGCCGAGATGCCGGCTCCTGACTCTGTTCTTGGCCTTAAGGCCGAGATGCCGGCTCCTGACTCTGTTCTTGGCCTTAAGGCCGAGATGCCGGCTCCTGACTCTGTTCTTGGCCTTAAGGCCGAGAAGCCGGCTCCTGACTCTGTTCTTGGCCTTAAGGCCGAGATGCCGGCTCCTGACTCTGTTCTTGGCCTTAAGGCCGAGATGCCGGCTCCTGACTCTGTTCTTGGCCTTAAGGCCGAGATGCCGGCACCTGACTCTGTTCTTGGCCTTAAGGCCGAGATGCCGGCACCTGACTCTGTTCTTGGCCTTAAGGCCGAGATGCCGGCTCCTGACTCTGTTCTTGGCCTTAAGGCCGAGATGCCGGCACCTGACTCTGTTCTTGGCCTTAAGGCCGAGATGCCGGCTCCTGACTCTGTTCTTGGCCTTAAGGCCGAGATGCCGGCTCCTGACTCTGTTCTTGGCCTTAAGGCCGAGATGCCGGCACCTGACTCTGTTCTTGGCCTTAAGGCCGAGATGCCGGCTCCTGACTCTGTTCTTGGCCTTAAGGCCGAGATGCCGGCTCCTGACTCTGTTCTTGGCCTTAAGGCCGAGATGCCGGCTCCTGACTCTGTTCTTGGCCTTAAGGCCGAGATGCCGGCTCCTGACTCTGTTCTTGGCCTTAAGGCCGAGATGCCGGCTCCTGACTCTGTTCTTGGCCTTAAGGCCGAGATGCCGGCACCTGACTCTGTTCTTGGCCTTAAGGCCGAGATGCCGGCTCCTGACTCTGTTCTTGGCCTTAAGACCGAGATGCCGGCTCCTGACTCTGTTCTTGGCCTTAAGGCCGAGATGCCGGCTCCTGACTCTGTTCTTGGCCTTAAGGCCGAGATGCCGGCACCTGACTCTGTTCTTGGCCTTAAGGCCGAGATGCCGGCTCCTGACTCTGTTCTTGGCCTTAAGGCCGAGATGCCGGCTCCTGACTCTGTTCTTGGCCTTAAGGCCGAGATGCCGGCACCTGACTCTGTTCTTGGCCTTAAGGCCGAGATGCCGGCACCTGACTCTGTTCTTGGCCTTAAGGCCGAGATGCCGGCTCCTGACTCTGTTCTTGGCCTTAAGGCTAACAAAATCCATTCCAATTGCCAGGTCTAATGTGATACGAACTTTGGGCTCTTTGCTCTACATTCCGATTTTCATGATATTTACTTAGAATTTTTAGGAAAATGTTACTGTGGGTGAATTCCCCACAAATGTTACACTGTGTTTATGTGATCTTCAACAAGCTTTTTATTTTATGTCGTGACTAACATGTAAAACATATTACGATATAGTAGCGTATGATTACATTCCGGGTCAATTTTGTTATGACTAAATTTTTTAAAATTACTGTTTAAACTGTTACAGGTACTTCAGTTGGAAGCGGTATTAATAGCAATGATGGCTTTATGCTGCATTTTATGCTTCGTAGTACCTGGAATAGAATTTTGGCTCGCTTGTCGTCCAATCAGGGAGGACTTCAAACCGACTCGACATTCGCGTACTATTACGTTTCTCCTCACTATTTTCGTCTTCATTATTGGGTATGTATTAAAAGGGATTGGTTTGAAGTTGTAACCACACAAATAGAGCTGAAGTAAATGCACGCATACTTGATGAAATTTCAAAGTCGTTTTTCATAAAAAACGGAACTTTACATAGAATAAATTTGTTCTAATCTCGGCTTATTTTTACCACTGCTCGACTAGGAGCAGGCGATGTAGTCACAGTAACGACTGGTTCTCTTAAAATTACGGTAAGCAACCTTTATTTGCAGAATTAGAGATCATAGTTTACACGTGAATCATTTAGGTCAGACGTGCCTATAGGTACTATAGAATTCCAGCTAAGAGTAGATCTACGCCCCTACCGATTTGCGACCGATCTGCGCAGCTCCTACGGATCTGACACACGCAAAAAGCCAGTGTCTTTTTAGTGTGTGCAGAATTGTTTGAACTAGTTTAAAAATATGTTGAAGTCTCCGGAGGTACAGCTCTAAAGCGAACGTGCACCGACGCGACGCGTACTTCTCGCGCTTGAGAGCGCGCATGCGCGGCCGCGAGATCAGCTGACTGGCTTTTAACTAGCGCGTCCCGGAAGTCGGTCCCCTGAATTTGAACTGCAAATCTCTCGAAGACGATGCTTTAAATTGAAAAATGGTAAAGGACTTTTTGATTACTTTTTGCATAAGGAATTTGCATGTTTTGGCTTGTCCCATCGTTTTGGTATCGTTGTGACTTGCTCTTGGCTCAGCTCACGAATCGGGAGCGCTTTTGATCGCGATAGCCCAGTTGAACAGGCCTGACCTAGATATTGACTCTACCAGGGCTCTCCACCACTTCTATCAAAAGGTTTTAACCAATACAATGATGAAAAATCGGAAAGCTCATTTGTTGTGGCCCCGCAATATGCTTAAATACAAGTTTATTACGTAAAAGTAACACAGTGTAGTATCGAGAGATGCTTTTTGGCGATTTGGCGAATTGACGAAAAATATACAATAAGGTATCCAACACATTTGAACGAGAGAAAAAGCTCAGATTCAATTTGGTATTTACTGTGAACAGTTATAAATCTTCGGCATAAAAATTATTGAAGTTTATCGCTCGCGGATCCCTTCGATTCCCATGCCAAATAAAGTGACTCTAGTTACAGTATAGAAATGAACATTTATAATGTAGGCACCTATTCGGTCTTATAATACGCACAATGCCGTGCAAAAGAAATTGATTTGGATGCTATTTTTTATTAGAAATGTACCGACTAGTGGTCGACTGGGCGGTTAAGGGGTTACGCCACCCTGAGGCACTCGAAACAGCACTAAACTAGACGATTTTTTTTACTGATACTATAAGGTTGAAAATTATTTCTTTCCTTATTATGTGTAGAGCATATATTAGTGCATACATTGTATAAACACTGTACAAAAATATTGAAAACTGACCGAGTTATTTGTTGTCCCGCGAAGCTCGTCCGCCGTTACACATATGAGTGATATAACAAATTATAACGACCAGGTTCATCTGAAATGAAAAACGTGATAATTTTCGTGTTCCTTAATAAAATACCTACAATGTAACATACAGATTTGAGAAAAAAAATTTATTGCACAAATGAGAACAAGGTGAAGAAAATTATTAGTTTTTCACCTGACATAACGAACTCAAACTACATTGTAGATAATACCATTATGAATATACGTATCAAGTTTGAAATCAAACGGACAATTAGTTTTGGATATATTTGATATATCACCTTTGAAAATGTAGTTTCGAGAAGAACGCAAAAGAAGAAAATTAGAATGGTCGCTACCTGCTGCGGAATATCGACATCCGCGCTTCGTTTAAAGTCTATAACTCGGCTATTTTGGGGAATTTTTGCACCTACCATGATTTAAATTATTCATAAAACTTCGAGTAATAAGAAAATGCAAAAAAAATCGATTTTTAAAACTTTCAAGGTGGTGTATCCCTTAAGCCGACCACATTTGTAATCGGCGACTAGTCGACTTTTTAGGGGCCGATTAATCGGCTAGTCGACCAAAACCCTAGTCGGTACATCTCTATTTTTTATACCTTAATATAATCTGTTTTTAGAATCGGCATGATCACAATGACGGTATATAACGAAACAATATCTGCGACTGTACAGAAGTTGCCTATCGTAGTTGAAGCTGCGTTACAAGATTTACATGACTACCATAACAATATAATGATACAATTGCGGGAATGTTTCTCGGGAAGTTTGGACATCGCTAGTGAGGCAATTCTTATGGATCTTGACAGTAAGTGAAACACTATTTCATCTTACGTTTGATCATTTGACGTTCAGAGGAAATGACAAACGATTTTTATACGTTTTTTTTTCATGCATTTGCTAATATAGTCACATAAGATTAGTTTGACGCGTGACTGCATAGATCATGATCCAACACTGACAAAATATCAGAAGTTGTAGCCTTGTTCACAAAATGATTTTAAATAAACTGAATGGTTAAATTTTTTACCAAAATCTAGTACGTGTTATACAAAATATACTTCTGTTTACTTGTTACAGATATAGATGAACTACTAGGTAGACCAGTACAAGCAGAATTATCTGCTGAAACGGGACTGGATATTGCTTTGAACACACTCATGGATCTTGCAAATAGTATGTGAATTAAAGATTTTAAATGAATATCTGATGGTCCAGATGAATATTGAACCTCTTGTCAAAAATAGGTTCACATATTTTGTTTGTTGTATTTCTTTAATCATTTTGTAGTATCGCCAAAATGCGCATCGTTCATTCACATTCATGGAAAATTGCTGTCAAGACTATGTGACTGTTTTTGATTACCAAAACCCTCATTACTACACAGAAGCTGGTAGTTCTTTTCTCTTTGAAACTCACCATTCATTGCCCACCACTCCCAGGAAGCTGTGCGAAGTCGTTAAATTCCCTTCACCATTGCTTTAAGCGTCTAATAAATTTCTAGTGTCCGAATATTTGTTACTCACTGTTCATATGTTTTAATAACATATTGCTGTCATTATGACTATTGTTAACGAAACTCGATGTCCTAGTGTTAAGGGCTTATGTGTAAAAGTCATTCCGTCTGCATGAATTCAAGGCGGGAACTGACAAGCCCGAGGTACAGTGCTGTTTCGAAAAGAACCCGCGTCTTTTGTCTCGAAAAGAAGCCGCCGCTATCTTCGCTACTTCTTTTGTAGTTGCAGCGACGAGCGGGAGATGCCGGAGAAGTGGCAACTACAAAATAAATAGCGGGGATACTGGCGGCTTCTTTTCGAGACAGCACTGTATACGGCAGATCGTACAAAATATCATAACGTTCGTGAGCCTTTTGAAACTTACCATGAGCAAGAATGTCAGGTACAATCAATATGCAATAAAAAATTCTATATGGTAGCCGTTGAAGTAATTACACGTTTTTAATCAAGTATAAATGAATTTCAGATAGCCAAGCATTGTCAAAACAAGTCGAATCTTTGTTAAGTGATGGCGAGAAAGCCCATAATCTTGGAAAGCTATTAAATCTAGAAATCGAAGACTTACGTAGAAATTTGAAAGATGCTCTAAATGCATGCACTGGCCAGGATCGTTCACTTTGTAATACTTTTGATTCGTCTGGATTGCGATTAACTTTGGGATTGGAGCATGTAAGTGGTCCACTAATAATACAACAATAAATATTCTACATTTAGTATACCCAATGAATAAAAATGATTCATAAGTGACATATTTCGGGACCTCAGAGTTTACCGTTCGTAAGTTTTTAGGCGACAGACAAACACACAAACACATTTTGCTTGATATATTAAGATGTTGAGTTATGCGACTTACATGTAACTAATGCGAAAAAAATTCCTTTACAGCTTGTGAGAGACAATCGTTTGTTAAAGTTGCGAATCTTTAAGCGAGGAAATTTAACAGAAACCATTCGTCAGATTCGAGGAGAATTCCTATATATTTCACAGCACATAGCCAGAGATACTTTGGATATCCGAAATCGTGAGTAAACATCCGTGCTGGACACAGTTGTAACCAAATAACGCCAACAAATGAGAAAGAGTATGTTCTTCGAATATAAGCTTACTGTTAGCTGAATAACGTGTCTACGCTGCTGCTCTATCAAATACGTATTATGCATTCGAACAATCAATTATTCTTAGCTTTAACTGGTACAGTTGTGAAGCACCCGAACGAAAAGCAACACAGTTAAAATCTTAAAAAAATAAGCCTTTGGAAGTAGAGATTACACAGTTTCAAACGATATTTTAACCATATCCTTGCCGCCAGTTTTCGGGTTCGTAGAGGTGATCCCTTAATTTTTTTTAGGAGTGTCGATAGACAAATAATTATGCTGCCTGAGATACTTCTCAAGTTACTGAACTTATGCTTTCTGAAGCAATTCATTGTTCGACATTAAAATATATACAAACATGTATCAGGCAATAATGACACCTACGACACTACTAAATGAAACAAAAAACGAAAAAGTATATTTTTCGTAGAAATTCGCCGTGAAGTCAACAAAATACGTGCCAGAATATTTGACGAAGCGCGAAACATGGAAGTAAGCAGCTCCGAACTCAGGGAGAAATTAGTGGTCGCAAGACGTGTAGTGGATGATGTGATGCCCTATGTTATTTCCTTTGAACATATTAGGTGGTTCATAGGTATTGGTACGTACCACATTATTAAAGGGTTTCAACTTTTTTGTTCGTAGTATCAATTCAACGACGTAAATTGAGGCAACAAATGTCATTGAATAATTTTACTTACCTTCGATCCTCTGTATGCTTGGTGTTTGATTGTTTGTTTGGTGTATGGTTCCAATCTGGCAACTCAATTTTCACCCACTTCCACCAATCCAATTATCTTGAAACTTTGTAAGCGTGAGTGGGTGTGATGACAATACAATTTTTTATTAAAAAAAAAATCAAATATGAAAAGAAAAATGTAAAATATAAAAAATCCACGAACACTAAAAACTAGAATTTAGAATTTTAAATTTTACTTAAAAATGCACTAAACACTACAAAATAATTATTTACTTGTACTACAATTTCGATGGTGATATGTGACTTAAAATAAAATCATACAAACTCTGTGATTATCTTTTTTTTACAATCGAATTGATTTTCCCGATAATAATTAATATATGCAATCATTTTTTATCCGTGACGTAGACTGTACATAAAATATTACGTAATGTTCTATATGAACAAATGAAGACAACAAACGCTTTGATTCATATTTGCATTTTGCAGGTGCTCCACTATGTATTCTGCCATTCTGGTTGCTTTTATTTGGCGCCCTGTGTTGTCGTTGTCATAATTCAGATAATAAAGTGCGACCTACTCTTTTATGGTACGTACGCTGTTTTTATCCCAATAATTGCTGTTTGCGTTTACTAAAACTTGCATGTGTAATAGGTGCACTGTTTCATAGTAATCCACTATCTAGACCAGGGTTTCTCAATCTAATAACTGTCAATTTTACCACGAAGGGATTTCATCACTAATTTGAAAGTTACATATCGAGTAAATGATGCCTAAAGCAGTCCTTTTACTTTCAAAGATCTCCAACTCCCATATATAAATTTGATTTATATATTGTATCCTGCATGATATTGTATTAAATAGTTTTATTCTCGTTTCATACCACTATTAAAAGTTATATAAAATATTTGCAGTGCTGTGTCTATTAGTTGTATTATTTCAATCGTAATTTGGGTAATATTCATCATGATGTTGACACTATCAAGTCACATCGAGATGTTGGTTTGCCGTCCACTTCATGACCTAAATTATCAAGTGATAGAAGTTGTGTTGGAAACTAGAACATTCTTGGGAAAGAAACTACGTGTACCTCTCAAAGATCTTTTCATGTAAGTCTTCTTAAGCGACATGTTTATCGTATTCATTTATTCTATCATGCCCTTCCTGTCAGAAGCAATGAATACACGTCTGCCAAGAACATGCTTAGCTCAGTAGGTGTAACGTAAAACGATATATAAATCGCTGTTCGCGAAAATCAACGCTATGCAGCCTGTTACCAAAATTACCTGTGGAGCCTACAAATTGGGATATGCGGGTACCCGACATTTCGGGCTCGGGAGACTTCGGATAATTTCGAGCGGGATGCCGGTATACATGCAATATCTTGGTGCAAGAAGACACCGAAAAGTCCTTTACCGTTTTAGGATCCGAGGCTTCGTTCTCGAGATATTAGCAGTTGAATATTGGCGGCGGAACTTCTGGACCACGTAGTTTAAAGCCGAAACAGCTGAATACGGGCAGTGACCCCTAGCACACACGCGCTGGAGGCACGCGTGCATACAGACCCACGCACACAGTAGAGCGGACGGCGCTGGTTCAACTGTGTGTGTGTGAACCGGTATCTGCACAGACAATCTGCGCGTGCGGACCAACGTACGCTGCCGCGCGCTTAGCTGACTCGGCTTTAAATTGTGCGGCGCGGAAGTTGCACCGCTAATATTCAACTGTTAATATTTCGAGAACGAAGCCTCGGATTCTAAAAGGGTAAAGGACTTTTCGATGTCTTTTTGCATATTTATTGTACCGGCATTTATTGTTTCTTACAAAACATGTGTTAGTATTTGTCACTATGTAGTAAGTTTTTTATATAGACTAATGAAACTCTATTTAAATAAAAGTTGGAAGTTTGGTGAAGTGCACTGATTTGAAAATTAACGAATAATATACAATTGTAGGAAATGTCGACAGAATGAAGCGGCCTATCCTGCCCTCGGATTAGGAAATACACTTAAAATAGAGCAGCTTACTGCGTATTGGACTTGGTCGAATTTCACTAAACTCATGTTCAAACTCAAAATTGAACTAAAGACTTTAAGAATATTTACACCATATTTGCAGCAGCAACTGCGGGATCTACTATATGCTTATGAGCTGAACTCAACAGAACACAGAATTATGGTACTATAGAACTTTTATACAAATTTAATATTGTTGTATATGTAATGTACATGTATGTATCGAATTAAAATTTGGTAGGGGTAAGTTGAAAAGTATGGATTTTTCGATAATTATTTTTACGCAGTTTTGTAGACATAAAAAAGATGCAACTTTTGTTTAAACTTCCTTTCGATATCTGCCACCGTTCTCGAGGTATTCCACGAAAAAGAAAATTCAACCTTTTTTAAAATTGCAGTATATCGCAAACAAAAATTAAGGTTTGTCTTACGGACGAGATAACTACTCCACTTGCAATAAAGTTGCATAATTTTCTGAATTTTCGGATTGCCTAACTTCCCCTGTAAGTCACATTAATTTCGAGGAGTTAATTGTAAATTAAATATCACAGCTTAAAAACGTTTTTGTTATCTATTAGTTCAGTCTTAATATTCTGAAAGCCCGGATCTTCGGGTGGTAAAATATCGGGAGTTTAAAATTCCCTCAAGCAAAATTTAGACGGCTAATATATCTCGGAAAATTAGGCGAAGATTTTGAAAATACTGTACTCGTAATTTCTCCTTTCCTTCTACGTTTTTTATAATACCCGGGTATCTAATGCGAAATAGCTGATTAAGATTCATTCTTATTAATGTTAATATAATAAATACATATATATATGTGGAATTTAGCAATTTGATGTGATATAATAGTCAATATTGAGTTGAAATGAAATATTTGTTGCTAGATTCAAGAACCAATTTTAAGTAAGGACCTGTACGCTCTCGCGGATCAAATGAATAGAGTAACTCGACAAATGAGTGACAGAATGACAGCCAGAAGCTTAGAAACTATTGCAATAAATATGCAAGATTTATCTTTAGCGAGACTAAAACCACTATCGAAATTAAAGGATGAATTGTTATACAAACTTGCTAGTTTAGAGTTTCAAATGCAACCACTTCGGCAACAAGTGAATCAATCAATTTCTCACCTCAATAGTATACAGCATTACATTGATAATCAAGGAGATAAAATTGCTCAACTGGTATGTAATATTTCATCTTCACATTCTAGAAAAGTAACACATTTCTTCCTGAATCATAAATATGTGTTCATAAGAAACTAACTATTCACTTTTTTCTTCTTAACTATTGAAAAAAAGTTTTCATAAAATAATTTTGTAAGCGCATTTATATTTTATAATTTGGAAAATATTAAGTAAATATATTAATTAAAACTAATAATACTAAAGTAGAAACACATTCATAGTACCATTATATTTTACATCTAGAAAACGAAGCTTTACGTGGACAGATTAGATAATTATTTGGATCAATGGAGATCTCACGTGTTATCAAAAATAGGGAACGGCGCAACTAAGTGTCGACCGCTTTGGGATATATTAGAAGGAATCAATCTTCTATTGTGTAATCACTTTCTAGGGAATTTGGTATGTGTACATTTAGAAGTATAAAAGCCAGTAAAAAGATAGCATTTTTATTATGATTCGTTTTCCTTTCCAGAGTGGATACTGGTTTGCTACACTTGTGTGTGCAATTACTATAATGGCTAGTACACCAACTGCCCATATTTTATCGTTGGTGTATAGAAACGTACCACGTTTTGTGAGAGATACTACTCCCGAGCCTCTTCGATCGTAAGTTGAAAACTTTACAAAAAGTAAACTGCAGGTGTGCATGTGTCATTAGTGTCTGACATATGTGTACTCTTTATATTACGTATTTTTTTTTAAGTTCCCTAATGCCTGATTGAGTTCTCCTATAATTCTTGCGAGTAGAGTTTTAGCTGCTCTGTGTTTTTTCTAATTTTTCCTCGGTTAGATTCTTGCTCGGTTTCTCAAAACGGGCGGCACCGCTCTTTGCAGGCGTTTAAAGTATCTACGGGGGCATTAGGCATTTAGGGGGCCATTCGATTTTTTATAACACAAGGTTGCACGTGATTACCGAACAAAGTTCATTAAGTGTGTAAAACTGTAAATGCATGCGCACATTTTATCAATAGAATATTTTTTTTTATGAATTATTATTATATCAATAACAATAATTTATGTACTCCGATTGCCCGGAGTAGTCGTAACTGTCGTAACATACAATTATGCGTTGCGGCGATGCAGTCTTAAAATTTAGGAGATAACCGCATTGAAAGATTAAAAGGGGGCACACTGTAAATCGTAACGGGCGGTTGGAATAATTTGATAGAACTAAGGAGGCGGTGGCCTGAAAGAGTCTGAGTAACACTGGGTTAAGGTGAAATCCCGCGGCGCGTGGCGGGATTCATCAGCTAGATCAGCTCAGGCTCGTGAGCCGCGCGCCGTGGGATTTCACATTTAGAGGGAGGCACCGAGGTCGGACTGGTAGAGACTCGAAGAAAGTGGTTCTTCGCTGACAACATATTATACATACAGGATTTGCGATATTAGGTGGGAGTAAACTTAGACTTAGAGAGTGACCCTATACGACCAAATAAGACGAAAATCTAGAGCAACAAAATTGCGGTGGAGGCTTCGCTTTCTAATTACTAAAATGTAAAAATTCAGAATAAAAACGTTTGAAACATGGCAAAAAATATTATCATTGGAAACTTATATTATGTGGTTTTCAGGGAAAGCCCACAAACTGTCGAAGTTGAAGAAGACTCTTGGCACACACCCGAGTAAGTAAGCTGTTGAGCGGACCTAGTAACAACTACGTATTGATAGCTTAGTGCACAAATATTGTATATCCGCTTGTAGCGTTTTCAAGAAAAGCAGGTTTAAGCATGCAATGGTACGTAAGATTCAGGGGCATGCAATGAACGAAAATATTATTTCTGAGAAATTTATGAAATAGATTTAAATATGATTTTTATACAGCATAAAGAAACAGTGAAAAACTATTTGTTGCCTATAAAAACTCAAATTTCACAAAAAGTGCACATACAATATTGGATGTGACAGTATTGAAGTCAAGTTTTCTCACATTTAGTTCCTTCCATGTGAATTACTTTCCTTTTAGAAATTCTTCTTGAAATAATTATGTCAAAATGCCAAATCGAACTGAAACATTAATTTAACATTAATCTTTGATTACATTTTGCACGAAGTTACTAATTTTTTGTGTTTAACTAACTCTATTTAGTAATATTCTTATGGTGTTTTATAAATCAATATGTTAATTAACTGTATGATTTCAATTTTTATTTCGATAATAAATTTCCAAAATTCATTCACTTTGCCATTGAAAATGTAAAAAATAATCAAATAAAATAATTTTCTTCCAGTCCACCTCCACCTCCACCCGGCGAAAGATGGTAATAAAAATACACGATATGGTGAGCAACGATAGCTGTAAACAACATTATCATACACACTGAGTAGCTCAAATATTGGAATACCGCATGTTTTGTAGTTCTATGCCTTGTAACTCAATTTATGTAAAAATATAATTGATAGAATTGTGAAATTTGCTTATTTGCGCACCTATTATGACGTTCAATAAACTTGACCGTTGCAAAAAAAAACATTTAGAGATGTGTAAACTCTTTCTGCCATTTTCTTCTTAAACACTGTTACAGTAATTAGGTATACTTATATTTTGGATTTATAGATTGGATTCTATCAACGCATGACAGGCTACTGTGCTAACTGGGGCATCTATTTTGTAATGTTAAAGTTGCTGATTACAATCCTTTGACGCTGATTACAGTAATTTCTGTGATGCAAGGTTTTAAAAATGCCCTTTTAAAGGTAGATTTACAATATCCGGTTAACCGTTTAGGGGATTGTGGTATCGAGGACATTATCGAATTTTCTTGATCGCTCTTATTTCATTGAGAACTCCTCACGTTAATCAAGTTAAGTTATCATTCAAGTTAACAGAATGCTGCGTGATGTAGTTTTTGAAGAATGATTGAGTGGTATTCTGGTAGGAGTGTGCCAGTGATTTACGTGTTCCCCGTATACATATTCTTTTTTGTTTATGTATTCGAAGTTATATATATTCTTTTTCATAGAAAAAAAGCGTATCGCATCTTTACAATACCTTCCCCATACCAAACTGCGTCGGATTTGGGTTCATTTTATTAGAATAATCTGACAAATACAATACAAATGTTTGCATAATGATAATAATATTAAAAAATTATTTTTTCATTAAAGGATACAGCATATTAATGCCTTTCATGTGCCAACCAAACGAGTTGTCATAAAGTGTTTTAGGTGTATTCAAATTATCTTACTTTACGTCTTAGTTTATATTTCTATAATAAGCGCATGTATTTATAATTACTATTCTTTTCATTATTAGCTTTTATTAATTATTTAGAATAAAAAATAAATTTGCATTTTTCGGAGTATAAAGACAAATCTGATAGAATAAAAAAAGATATTAGAAGTCAACTTTAGCATAAAAAGAATTGCAAACACTTTCTTATATTTTATAATTTTCTCCTCTTGTTGTCATTTTAATTTTGAAATCAACAGTCAGCAAGAGTAGTACATGCGTTAGTAGCGTCCTCTGCGCCCAACTTTGCGTCGGCTTTCCTATTGATAACGTTGCAAGCGATACGAAAATGGTAAGGAGGCTCGCAAGTCCCCCGAGCGTGACATAACATTACATTGGAGTTCTGAGCCCTGCAACGGGCGGGTTTGATTGGTTTGATCCGCCCGTCACCCAACTGTATCTCGATGCGCCCGAACCGCCCGGACCCGAACTTTCACTAACCCACGATACCCGCGGCTAATCCGCCCGACACCACCGAGGGCTTATCTGATCCGCCCGTACCCGCGGCGGATGAGTCAGGTCTTCGTTGATTTTTATCCGCCCGAAAAGTCACCAGCACGGGTAAGAGCAAATAACAGTGTGGGCCAGAGCGAGTCGGATACGCGCGGTGTCGTAATGACTGGTGACTGCTTCGGGCGTTTCGGCCGTCCCCGGCGTTCGGCCGTCCCCGGCGTTCGGGAGTCTCGGGCGTTCGGGTGTCTCGGACGTTCGGGTGTCTCGGGTGTCTCGGGCGTTCGGGTGGCCTCGGGCGGATAGAAATCAACGCTGACCCGACTTACCCGCCGCGGGCACGGACGCATCGGATGAATCGAAAGGCGGCTGGGTAACAGGCGGGTTGACCCGCGATATACCCTCCCGTTGCAGAGCTGTGTATTGGACGACAGGCCTGTCTGTGGTTTATGTCGGGTTGCCTATGTCACAGCGTTGAAAAGTCAATACGCGAGGTTTTCCACGACACTAGTGTATACTATAGTTTCTGTCATTCCATCACTGTATACATCTGTTACTTCCATCAGATACTTCTCCAGCGTGTTCTGTGTGTGCTTACATTTACCATAGAAAAATAAACTACACTTTCAGTGTAATCGAAGCGTCGCTACTTTCACCGTTCCACCTTCCTTCGTTTTTCCCCGCGCCTATGACACTGCACATTCGCTGCACTTACGGAAACGACCATTCGTCAATCCAACTGTGAACGCATCGGCGATGAGCATGCAATAAATCGAACAATTGAAGAATAAAAATAATGCTGTTGATCGAATTACAATCTGCATCACCAGGTGATAAGTAGAAGTACTGTAGTCAAAAAATTTAAAAGACTTACATAAAAAACGAAATGTGTTTAGCCTGGTTGCAGAGTAAAAACCTCTTCGTTAAGTCGTTAAAACATTATTAAACAATCCATTTTCTCGATTTTTATTACCGAGGAGCTAAGAATTTCATGACTTGGTATGCCCGATTTAAAAGGCATACGGACGCGAAATGTGTTATGAATTATTTATTCTTCCCTGCTAATACTTTTTCTGTATACTGACGTATGTATCGTACGATACCATTGCACTTTACTCTTATCACTGTAATGTAGATTACAATGATAAACTCGTGTGCAAAAATGGAACAATAATTGTATATCAAAATGTCTGGGTTACGTCTGGGTAGACATAAGATACCCTCGATATCAGCTAATTATCGTGTCTACTGTAAACACATTTCATAAAATTATATGCAGTACTTGTGAAGCAACTGCCGGGCTAACAAGATTTTTACTTACCGAGTAAATTAAATAAAATCTTTAGTTTCTTTTTTAACCAAGAATTCGATAAATGTACCCAGTGGCGTAGCCAAGATTGTATTCAGAGAGGGGCAATAAATAGTGAAACCGAATTTTTAATCTATATACCATTCCATATAAAAGTAAACCTACGCCCGCACCGATTTGCAACCGATCTGCACAGTCTCACTACTGCCTGTGCACGCGATCGATCGTAATGTTTTCTCTGCCGGTTTCCTACCAATCAACAGCCTCCTCAGAGTCATCGTTGCGCGGAACGAGTCTACTCTTAAGTGAAATTCAGAATATGCTCGTAGTTATTAGTTAGGAAGTAATATAACCAAGGTCGTGTAATGTGGAATTACAGCACAATTTAATTTATGTTTATTCTGTAATGAATTAAATTAATTTTGGACGAACGACTAATTTATTTTGTCTGTGCCAAGAAGGGAAAGCCCTGCTCCACCTTCTCTACGCCCAGAGACTGATTTACCTCGAATTTTGATTTTTGGCGAATTGATGAATTCTTTTATCGCCTTCTAATGTTCAACAATTTTTCCTTTCTAACGGAATGGATAGGAAAGATGGATATCTTTCACCATGAATATTTATGGGATTTTATTGAAAGAAAAATTCTAGATTCGCTGATAGATGTGAAATAGTAGGGAAACTATAACGACACAGAGAGCTGGTGTTTTGCAATCATATTCAACTTTCACTATACGGGCTCATTGCGCGGCTAATGAGCAATTATCGATACGTCGGTGAAAGCGGGCATTCTGCATGGCGTACTTTGCACAGGCATCGCAACGGTAATGAGATCATTGTGTAGAGGGTGTGATTCAATGGTAATTACCTAAGTACACAATGTAACGATATAACAAAATTGCGAAGACTCGGGATCAGGTGAAGTTGATACTAGTGTAATTTCTTAACTAGCAACTGGGTTGAATTTTTAAATATTACATATTCAGTACTGATAGTATACATACAATTAGGCTTTCCTACACTGATCCTATAATTTTCCCATTACCTGATATGAATACCTGACTACGTTCACGCACGTGTATAGCCTCAGTATACATATATTATTATTTATTTCCGCCTGATAAATAATTCCAGTAATGTACGCTGTCCTCCAACATGCATTACTAGACGTGTTTATGTGCAGAAAGAAATTGAATAACTAAATAAGCCATTACAGTTAGAAACAGCAATTTGAAACGCTTCGAAACATGATCTATCACCTGCTACTGCCTCAATATGGGTTACACTTTTCTACGTAAAATATAATTAACGTATGTCCCACAAAAAATATTATTCCAATTATATTTATCTAGTGGGGGAGGGGCGTTGGGCAAACGAGTATAAGTCAGAATTATTGGTTTTGCGGGAAGACACTTATATAGAATATTTAAAATGCTATGTAAGATCCGGTCAGTGGTGGATTTGAGGAAAAAGGCCCAGATAGCAACGGTTGTGAGGGGCCCATTTTTTTCGGGCAAATGAAGAGGTAGGCTACTAAAAACGGGCTACGTGTAATAATATAGGAAAAAAAATAGTGTTTGGAAAAATTGTAATTTTTTGGGGGATGGGCGCAGCGGGGCCTTCTGTACAGGGGCCCTGGGGGCAACTGCTCATAGGCCGCCCATTAAACCCGCCACTGGATCAGATGTTAAATTTTGGACGTGAAAGTTGATAAGATATACGTTAAAAGAAACTTTTATTTTTAACATCGATTCGCAAAAAAGAGCAAGAAAGAAACTGATTAACCTGGATGTAAAAGTTCACTTATACCTACTTACTCATTTACCCGCCCACCAGAGATTTACAGAATCTTTATTTTTCCTCGTTTCACCATATCACGATACCCTTGCAAATATTTTAAAAATATACTCCCAATTTTGATTAAGATCGCTAATTTTAATGGCAGAGATGTTTTCATCCTTTACGAAGAGAATGTCATACTTCGTGTTGTGCGTACCAGTTTCACAGCGATAGAAATCGACGCACAATATCGAGAAACAAAAACAAAACTTGTTGCATCAGTAATGATTGATGAGAAATTTAAGACATATCCATAGACATTTCCGTAGAATTTGGACGTCTGTAACGATGGAGTGCGTCATGTAAGTAAACCGTTCGGATCGAAGATACGTAAATTTAGAACGATCCACTTTTTCATAGGACTGGATGCTCAAACTTTATGGATTGCCTAGGAGAGGCTGCAGAAATTTCCAAAAAGTGAGTATACATATACATATGTATTTAGTTTACAATAAAGTAATGTAACCAGATGAAATGGACTTTGAATACTCTGACAACTCTACTAATAATTTTAGAGAATCACATTCGAAATTTTGTGTATTTGGCAAATAGACTCTATAATTAATGATTCATGTCATATCTGGTACTCATTTTAACAAAGGGGGTGGAAGTGGAAATTTCGTAAACCTCTGGTTACATTATAATAAAATAACGAATGTAAATGTAATTGATAGAATTATTTAATTATCTGAACTCGTTTAAATCATCCACTGACTCATCGGTTTGTAACCACCAAAACGAGTAATCGTATAAAAGAGGAAGTCCGTATGCTTATTTACATTAATCCCATATCTTTCTCTCTATATTTTATGTCAAGTGACTGCAAATAAACAATTTAGGCCCGCGCGATGTTAAATTTTTTATCGTGCGTATCTTTGTTTGTCACCTTTAATCTTAAGTAGGAGAGAGGAAATTCGGAATTGATAACGCTATTGACATGACTCTACAATATCTGTGTATCAGGGAGACTGACTTTAAGGAATAATATTTTGTTATAGTGACTTTAAAAGCCACGATTAAAGTTCTTCGTACATATGTGCATTATTATTATCTTTCTTATTATTAATCGTCTTTAATATTGAAAAAAGGAGAGACCTGAATATTTAAAGATGGCATAGACGATAAGAGTAAAGGCGAGGCCATAGTGGTAATACTCATATAAAGTATAACCGTGAACTATATACTAAACTAAAATAAAGACACCAACAAACAAACATAACAAATGCTAAGCACAGTGGCGGATTTAAGGAAACAGGCCCAGGTGGCAAACGTTCTGAGGGGCCCACTTTTTCGGGGAAATGAAGAGGTAATTTACTAAAAACAGGCCAAGTGTAGTAGTACAAAAAACATAGTGTTTGCATAAAATTATAATTTTTTGTTTTAAAGATGGGACGCTGAGGGGTCTTCTGGATAGGGGCCCAGGGTCAACTGCTCATCGGCCACCCGTTAAATCCGCCACTGATTAAAAATAAACTAAGGTAAAAGTCATCTCAAGACTTAAAGCTAAACATGAGAACAACACAAAAAGTAGAGTAAAGTAAGAAAAGTAAAATAAAAACTAAAATAAAAAGTAGAAGTACATGCGCATGATCTAAGACAAGTTGGACAAGACGGAAAGAATAAGTAAATAAGTATTTAGTCTAAAATAAAAAAGCAATGCCAGATCATTAAAGAGCATGAAACTCTCTCGTGGACTTAGCAGTAAAAATGACAAAAAATTGCATTTTTTGAGAAAATAACACTTGAAGTTTGAAATCACTTGTTCCCTATATTTGTTGTCCTTTAAAGGCCTATAAAAATTACAAATTTTCTTTTTTTTTAAATTCTACTGATTTCTCCACGAGCCAGAAGTATATTCTTCAAAATAAAAAAGTTTCAGTCGAATCGGATAATAACTTTGCGATATATACGTTCCACCAATTTTAAGAACACTGATTCGAGAAAAACGCGTTTAAAGTTTTACGTGAGCGCCGAGTGGCCGGGTGTTACCCATGTATTTGCCGCTACATACTCAAATACCTATAATTTCGCGAATTTTACGAATTTTAAAAAATCCTTTTATACATATTTTCCTAAAACGCTGAACATTCGAAAAGTGAAAGAAAAAAAAACGATTTTTAAACCGGAAGAACCTCCACTTAATCAGTCCCCTACCTAATTTTTTATATGCGACATTCGCACAAGATTGGCACATTCATGTGTAATCATAAGCGATACGCATATTGGCGCCATATGAGAGCAGCCTTCATTGCCGAAATCACGGTAATAATCTATATAAATAAAAATGTAAATGTAGCATAAAAACATCGAGATACAGTAAATATTTACAATCCTCATCAGAGAGGGTCATCAACTACGAGAAATAAAAACAGGCAGGCTATATATTTCTCGGCTTCACAAATGACGAAACTAAACCTTTAAACGCGAACGCACCACTACATAACGCGTTATCGTAAAAATTGCCTCAATGACTATGCATCGCCCACCTTTGGCAAGCCAGTAAATTTATTTTCACGAAAAGCAAGCATAATATAACAGAACAAGGTAGAATTATCCCAAGGTCCGACGAGGAATGTCGAGTTTTTGCAGTAAGCCGCAAATGTTGCGCAATAATTCCACGACTTTCCTCAAGATCTAAATTGCCTTTCTACCCCAAAAACGGCGGCCCCGATTTCTACGTCGGCGAAGTTGCAGCGAGCGGCGGTGCACGTTCTTCGGCTGGCTCGCTGACACGTCAGTTACGTCTGCGTTCTGCTCGGGATCGGAAGGATCGTTTTCTCCAAACACTGAACGAAAGTGCAAGTAGCGAGGAGCATCGTGCCACTCCACGAAATTATGGACACGAGTTCTTTCGATAGAAATCAATAGAGCATCGTCACTAAATCAAACTAGAGTCTTATTTTCAAATATACAATGGGCACACCGCACTCCAAGGATACTCGTAATGGACTACGAATTACCAAGGCGTAAGTGTCGAAATTCTTCATTCGCGACCTAGCGCTGTGAAATTCAAAACGCTTTGCGTCGGGATCACAAACGTCGAAAGTGGATGAATATGCAATTCCGTGCGTACAATCGTACTGTCGCAAACAAAAAGAAATACAACTCGACGGAGCCGATTAGTAACCCGATACTCGTTTCGAATTGCTTTGTGGCGCATTTCCATTTACGTTCCAGATTGAATTCGAACTGTAAATTGATACACTTGTCACGCTCGCGCTCCACAGTGTATCGATCGGTACAAAGGCGATACATCGAGACTGTTCCGATGCCTGTTCGAGAGAAAACAAAGATAAGAATAGCGGCTGCAATTTGCTAAATTCTTTTCTGTAAAATTCGTTGCCGTCAGCTTCTCAGAACTGTGAATTTAAATAAACACTATATTTTTTGCTCGTTTAGTTGTTTAATGTATCACCGGAAATGTGGATATTCAAAAGTGTGTTATCGGCATGCATTTTATCGCGCGAATTAAAATTCGCATAATCGTTCGACTCCTTCATTTTTATCAGACGATTAATTCGGCTCTTATATCACAAGTGTGAACAATTACAAAACAGCTAAATGAGCAATTCGTTTTATGTCAACATGTTTCACGAGGCGCGCAATGACTCACGTCCATGATCACGGGGTATTTATGGCTTTGTGAATTGTTATTGCGTGCCAGTAATTTGCGATTTTATAATGGCGACGAGTGAATAATGTTTCCATTCTTGCAAAGTTGCGCAACTTGTGTATACAACGCTACATAAATAATTACAGTAGCTGTGTTTATTTACATTTTCTGCCTTCTTCTGTTTTTAGCATCTGCGAGATTCCTGATCTTTTTCTATATATATTCGATAATTAAGTACGAAATTTTCCTGAATCGCGTCTAGTTCGATTCCACATAGCGCGATACCAGGTTGCTGACCTGTGCTTCCTATCATCGTACGACATGTACAAAGAGTAGAAGTTGAAAGTTTCGCTTGGCCAACTATCTCAACCATAGAGAAACGATTACGTTATCACGTCCTTTTTCCGCTAATTTCCATCGAACCAGTCGTGGATCAGAAATCGAACGTTCAAAAAATATATTGGCGATGACTAAAGCCACTTACGAAAATTTAAACTTCAATATAATATGAAATTCGATGATAATATTACTTTAATTTAGTTAAGTTTAATACATTCTTTACATGTTTATTTTACTTTTGTAATAATTGTTTGTTGTCCCTATTTTAGTTTAGTTTATAGTTCGCGGTTAGGCTTGCCATCAGTGTCACCACTGTAGCCTCGCCTTTATTCTTCTTATCTATGCCTTGTAAATCATATGTTTTTTTCCTATTAGAGTAATAAAAATGTTTAATAATAATAATAATAATGCCGAATCTTTTGCTTTGCTCCTATTAAAGTTTACGAAAATCAGAATTTATAAATATGCGGTTTCTCTACACGAACTTAAAAAATATATAAAAAAAATTATGGTAAACGATTTTACTAAAAAAGCAATAAAAACTAAAAAATATTTCTTTTAGTGTTTTCTCACTTTAAATAAAATCGTGTCTGGGGATATTTCATAACAGAATTTGAATCAATTCAATACAGCACCACGATTTTATGTAAAGTGAGAAAACACCATCGAAATTGTAGTACAAGAAAACAATTATTTGTTGGTTTTAGTGCATTTTTAGTAAAATCCTTTAACATATTTTTTTTATATATATTTTTATTTTCTAGTTTTTAGTGTCTGTGGATTTTTTATTTTTTATTTTCATTTTTGACTTTTTTATAAAAAAAAATGCATTGTCATCACACCCACGCACGCTTACAAAGTTTCAAGACAATTACACTGTTGGAAGTGGGCGAAAATTGATTTGCCGGATTTGAAACAAATCGTTTAATAAATTCAGGAGCGCCTATGAACTTTCTGTTTTCCATGCGACCCTGTTACGAAACCGCTGCATCCATCGTAGAACGCTAGGTATACATATATTTAAATGGCAGTACTAGGACAGATATAGAATAATTATTAAATAATTCTTGATTTTGTAATGACGTTAAAGTCTCGTTTAAATGTGTAAGCATTTTTTATAAAACGTATGTTTAATTATAATTGCACGCGAATTCGATTATTGCGTTGCACCCCTGATACCACTTGACATGCGCGCTAGGGCCTTATCCGCATGGCGAGATAGACAATTATCCACGCGCGACTTAACCTTTTTAACTCGGAGATAATGCACCAGTTTATCGAGAGATGCCGGGTCGAGCGAGAGTGATTGATCATTCACGAAAATCGCGAAAATGTCTTCGAAGCGTTTCGTGAAACGGCTCGAGTGTCACTTTACTGGCTTTCTTCGTCAATCGAGTCGATCGCATTATGCCACTAGGGACTTTGAACCTGACGCCTGTCAGCCCGATGACAGGTAAACCAGTGAACTTTGAATTTCTGTGCTCTGACCACGACAATACACGGGAAAGGCTTTGATGCCATTGTGAATTGTTCCTTAAAGATTTGTGCATAGTTCAAACGCGAAGTTAATGTAATCGTGGTTGCCCTCGCTGTCCATAGAGGTCTCTAAAATTTATTTCACTGACGTCGTTTCTTTCCGCCCGTTGCTCGCCAGAACAGTGTTTACTGCGTTCTCGAGAAATAAGGTATTCGCGAGAGTAAACGCGGAGAAACCAGTAAATCATCGATCGCGAGAAACGTACCGGCTGTAGCTCTTGGACAATTGTGTAACGTCATGCTTCTATGAACCGGCAGCACAGAAACTTACGCAATAGCGGTAAATTGTTGCGTTATAAGAAATCTACGTACCTCTCGATTCTCTGCGAGTGAAGTTTTTCGATTCTTTGTAAGATAAAGGGTTGTCAATGTTTTTTCTTAATGCGCCTATCATAAAGATTACCACCATGCATGAGGCATAGATCGACAGAAGCCATCGCTTTCAAAATTGTGTACAGCATTGTTCATGGTCAAAGAACGCATAAGCCGAGCGATCTTAGCTCGATGGGCGAAGATGCGCGACTGCGCGTTGCGCGCGCTTGCGCCAAGGTAGTTATACGTTCAGTAGCGTAACAAAGCACACTGTGCACCCTACTCTCGTCACGTCAGCGTCGTAAAAATTCCAATCGATTCGTCATCCCTATCAACAGATTAATTGTAACTTTCGAATCAGCGAATGTGATGTGTAAAATGCCTTTCCGTAGCTAACCAATGGCGAGCCTCGCCGATAAACTGTTCCCTCAAAGAACAATCTTTCATCGATCGTAAACATTCGTTAGTGTAATAAATGAAAGCGTCGCTCCGATCTCGTTAGAATAAAAAGCAGGCTTGGACATTGCGCTTCGTCCGATTGATACGTAACCGAGGCTCGTTCCCCCACGCCCTAACCTCACCTTTGCTCGACACCACTACGCTCTCTGCCGTACCGACATTCCTCTTCTCGTCAGCCTTAAGCCTTACTCGTCGTTTGCAGGATGCAAAGCAGTTGTCAGTTAGCCTGCGACATCAAACCTTCGACAATGTCGGGTCTCGAGAGGGATCAGCTTGGCCAACGGGGAAGCGGGACTGATATGTCTCCGAATTTGGTTCGAGGCCTCGATCATTTGAAAAATCCACAATTGAATAAGGTACGTCCCTGTCACGTATTTCTTAACGTAACGTGCAATTACTAGAGTTTGCGGTGCCGGCTGATGGGCTGTCAGATCGGTCCTCTAATATTGACGTGCTTCGTGCTCGATAATTTTTGTCGCCCTTAAAAGAGTCTGCCCTTAATTGCGATTATTAACACGTAATGTAATGCATTAACGATATCGACGACTAAAAGCACGGTGTCTATTTGTCGTTTATTATTGTGTTTACTGCTACCGTTTCCATGGGTCACCCACTAGGTATCGAACCGAAAGCTTTCCAATGGAAACTAATAAAATACCCCTAGTGGCTATGTGTTTGCGTCTTATTGTTAGCGCGAAATCTTTATTTATGTCGGATCTATTTGCCGGGTGTTTCGAGACCGAAGACACTTGGTTGTTTTCAATTGAAGAATTCGCAAATGTGGGAGGCTGTCATTCTTCGCACGCATTGCCGCGCAATCAAAGCATTGTGAACGAATCTTTAGGATACCTTCTCAGTTTTCATAATTTCTTACTCTCTTCTTATTATCATTAATTTCATTACTATTTTCTGATTAAATACGAGAAGTAATGCTAGTTATTCAATTTTGCAATTGACTTCAAGTGGGATGCATATATGATTACAATTTTGATAATAAAAAAATGCAAAACTTATACAAATTTAAATTAAAAAAATTATGTCAGTCACATTGAATTTGATAAAACTTGCAATGTTTGATATAAAAAAAATCTAAAAAATTGTGAAATACAAATAAGGCGAAGAAAAGTTTTAAAATATGCCAAATTGTGAAGTATTAATGAAAAATATTCCAGTACCGTGTAGTAATAAGAATAAAAGAGATATGTACCCCTTTTAAGTAAGACGATGATTGCATTACGTGCCCCACAGTCACTTAGTTGTCGGGTTTCCTTGAAATTCACTTTCACGGGATACAATTTTCCGGAACTCGCTGTCTGACAGCCTGTGGATGATGAAACAGCTTGCCGATTTCTTATGTACATTACCAAGTACCACTGTATTTGTCACAGTTCCAACAAATTTATGGAAAATCGATCAGCTGACCAACTACTTGGATCATGCAATCTATTTCTTATTAGAATTTACTTCGAAATTATTGGTGGAAATAAACAGATGATGTAATTTTTATAATTTATTATCCCTCTGCTTCCCGCGTGAAATTCCGTTGCTTAAGAAATTCAAATTATTTTTACTGTCGAGGTTTAAAAAAATTGATTTGCTTTAAGATTAAGGGGATTGAAATTCTGTTGGCATTATAATTTTAAATTAGCATTTTAATGCAGCACAGTGCAATAGAATTTTAATCTTTTTAGTAGAGTGGAAGTTTTATGAAAGTGAACGGCTTTCGATATGTTGGTGTAATTTCCTAGAGTTTTTTCAAATTATCACTCGCATAGATCTCACAGTCACTTAAATTATTTTTATTGGATCCACTTGCTTTTATCGAGCCTATATTGCTACGCGTTCGAAGGCGAGTGTAGTGAGTTAAATATCTCATAGATCATTGATCATTGGTCTACGAGATATTGCCATGATCGTTAATGCTAAATGGGCTGGATAATATTTCTGCAGTTTCACACATTAAACTTCTATTCACACGACATAGTTATAGTGACAATTGCATTATACAAAATCGATCGATAAATACTGTGAAATGTGCTTTTTCAAAACGATCACTAGTATTCGAATTTCCATAAAATGTAAACGTACATTTCCATTCAATGCATTCGTATTTTTTTTACCTGCTAACCAAGAAAACTGCGTTTCTTTGTTTCTTTTCAGCTTGGTAATGTATAATTCGTTCCATTCCATTAGTGGTTAGACCTTGACAATCATTTTCTCGATGACTGTGCAAACTCGATGCCGAATGTTCTACGTGGAACGTTCCGTTTCTACGAATCAAACACTTTGCAATTTTCAACTAACTTGACACATTTTTTGTGTTAGAGATTTTAATCATAAAGAATTTGAAGAAAAAAAAACATCTCTTATTGTGATTATTATTTACATCTTAAAAGAGAAAATTTCAAATTTATCTTCTAGAAATGTTACACTGTTTCTGTTATGAATTTCTGTCCAAAGAGTTTTAAAGTGCATTATAAATCTAAATTTTAAAAAACGTTTCAGCATTATATGTTCCCTTCGACACCACGCAATTTCTATATAAAATACTTTCTTGTAAAACCCATACTTTAGAAGTTATTCGGGGTGGACAAGTTACGTGACTCGCCCTGTATCTTACTGCAATAATATGTAATAACCCACTATAATTCCACTATAATGGAGGACCGTCTACGCGAAACTCGTTTGGTGTTCGCTTCTGCTTTAGGCTGCGCACATACCGCAGAGAAAGATACGAGGAATCGCATCAGGGCACGTATCTCAAGTTCAAAGTGCTACGAGGGGCAAGTATCTTCAGTTACAAGAAGAATAATAACTTGAAGATGAGACTTCTACGTCTCGAGCACAATCAAATTATCGCCACGCTATCAGCGCTGAAACTGCACTTGCACAGCGCCTAACTTGGGCAACCCTCCGTGCTCTCGTCAAACACAATGCAAAATGCAAATGCTTGTCTACTAGGGTAGTAGAATGTTTCCGTGCGCTTTCTTCCTGTCGTTACACAATACGCCACACGCCACGCCACGAATTAACCGCGATATTACATCCGCATCATGCGCGAAAAGCCCGACGAAAATAAACCGAAGCGTCGCTACTCGAGGACGCAGCCGAATTGCGCGTACGAGACATAAAGTACCAACTACGATCAAAGCGAGTAGGTAGTATATGCAATTGATTTAATGGATCTATGCCTGAGACCTAGTTGAATGCTCTGTAAGTCGATACCATTGAGAGTAAAGTCTCCAGATGAGTCTTCACCATTTGCCAACCGGATCAAAACGTTCATTTACCTCGATGTCCCCAGAGCTTTAATCTTTTGCTCACTGAGTGCATACACTCTTGCGGACAACGCTCATGGGCGTTCAGTGCGTGTAGTTAACAAATGGGGGAAGAGTATATCCGCACGTGGTGTATGCTCAGCGTTCTGACCTTAACATTGGCAGGATTGAAGTTGGCTAGTGTTTGAGAATTATGTTGAATGGATCTCTGAGCTATTGATATTCGACGTGGAAGGTTTTGATCTTCGAACCTGGCTGCTTTTACGAGTTCTCTATATCTGTTCCACCGACGGTACCTGCCAATCGTTGCAGTAGGTCGTGGCTCGTTTCTCGCTCAACAACTCCTAGGGGTGCGTATCGATCTGCGTGCCTGACGATGGGCCGAGTCGCTGGAACTCGAGAACCACCCTTGGTAACCGTTTCCACGGCCGACTTGTTGACATGGGACCCCGAGACATCCCGTGAGAAAGCCGCGAGGACCGAATTAGGATGGACACGGATTGGTGGGACCTTGTTCCGGATTTCCAGCGAACGCCGCGCATCCCCGAGCCTCTGCTGGCCGTGGATGGAAGGGTATTCTTGCTCTCTGTTTCTGCTAAGCCTTTGCTTCCGTTTAGTCGCCTTGCGCCGAGCACAGTGCACTTTTGTTTTGAGGAGGGTGGCTTGATTGTGGGAGATTTTAGAAAGCACGAGTTTGAATTTTCGAGGGTTTTGGGTTGGAAGGATCGTGTTGAAGGATTTAAATCTTTGGGTTGGTTGGATTTTCAAAAGTTGAAGTCTCTGCTTTGCGTAGCTTTTGAAGAGTTGAAGTCTTTTGAATTACTTAAATTTTGAAGAGTTGAAGTCTTTGGTTTGCTTAGCTTTTTGAAGAGTTGGAGTCTTTGAGTTGCTTAGCTTCTAAAGAGTTAGAGATGTTTAAGTTGCTTAGCTTCTAAAGAATTGAAACCTTTAGTTGTTTAAATTTTGAAGAATTGAAGTCTTTGGGATCTTGAAGGTGTGAAGTCTTTGAGTAGCTTTGATCTTAAAGGATTAGTGTATTCAGGGTGCTTAGTTCTTGAAGTGTTAAAGTCTATGTGTTAGATCTCGAATAGTGGAAAAAGTATCGCTACGTCTATCAAGAAGGTTCTATCATTTCTTAGCTAATTATAAGCAAGCCCCTTTCTCGAAACTCACGCTTGATAGATAGTTCCTTAATCCATTGCAAACAACTCCAGTTCACAGTAGATTAAACAGGACATAGACTTTGAAATGCAACGTGAACACAGTGGTGAATAACATGCTTGGGCAATGACTAGGTAGTAGAGTGATCACTCGGTCATTTCAGTGATTCCAATCTTCTAAAAGCTAATCAACTAACAGCATAATGTGGTAAAACGAGTCCAAGTCAGTGGATCTGTACTTTATCGAACAATTAAGATAACCCAATTCTTTCTGCAATCTTTCCTGAAGTACATGCCTAGATGTTTCTCTAAGATGGTACAGAAATCGCTGTTAATCCTCGGAAAACGAGATTTTATTTTCACAATCAAACTTACAAATCCAAAATTTAAAACAATCCTTTAGAAACGAGAATTATTTTCAAAACTCAGTTCACAGATTCAGCGAATTACCTCCATATCATAAACACTCTTAGAATATTGAAGCCAAAAAGGGTGCACGAGTTTTAGCTAGCGGCACTACATCTTCATTTTCCACCAAACTTAATAAAATAGGTACTATTCATCTTCAAAAAACTTCCATCTACTTTGGTACGCCAGATTCAACAAGTGGATCATCACCACAGGCTTTTCTGCGTCACCACGAGGCTTTCCATAAATTTGACAACCCCTCATCCAAAGTGTCTGTGATAAACCATGCATGGCATTGAATTGGATACCTGATAAGTTTCAAGAGAACTGGGATACACAGTGGTTACGTCACAAATTGCTCGCTCTTAAGCAGCCTTTTTTCCATATCTGTGCTGTTGTTTAACCACAGGCAGCCTTGTTGCGGTTATCTGTTTGTAGATAGGCGAATTCGTCAGGCGGTGGATTTCTTTTAGTATTCTCAAACTACTTTCTACGACTATTACTATCTTTATCTCTTTTTATTTGTCCCCTGCGTAGAGACACTTCTTTCTTCATCCTGCTGCTTAATTCATAATCATTGATGGTCAATATTAATACAATATATTCATTAATGCATGCCCTAAACACAAGAAGTATAGAAATAATTTACAACCTCATAATATCATAAAAAATTCGTCCACTTTGGTACTGTTTTGAGCGTCTCGGGGAAATTCCTTAATTCCCGGACTACACTTCTACATTCCCTGTATATTCTTAAAGTTCCTTTACCTTTCCAACCTGCACATTCAAGGGAACATAAAGTCGCAAAGAACAGCGCGATTTCTTTTACTAGCGGTGTATCGCTTCAATTTTCTGCTGTGGATGGTATAAACCGTCCGAACAATACAGTTTAATAGTATGTACCATTGTACGATAAGATAAGGGAATCATGTAGTCTGAATGTCGAACGATCGTCCTTCGTGGCGCCCTGCCCGCTGTGAAAGTCACTTTCGTTTACATCGAAAGATTCCATCCATTCTTTTCGCCGATTCTCTTTTATCTTCGACGCGTGACACATCGGGACGTTCGAAATATTCCTGATCCGACGGTACACACGTCGAAGTAGATCGCGTTTAAATCCTCGAACGCAACGCTCGTAGCTTTTACGACTCTCTGACAATTAACAATAACATGACGCCAAAGCTAGCAATTACATATTTGTTAATTACTTTCGAAGCAATTACAATAAATAGAGTATTATACGTAGTTGAAAGGAAAGTCTTTTAGTGCACTCTAAACTTATTTCGAGCATTCGTCTATTTATATTCGATGAGCCAGGCGCTTTAAATTTGCCAAGAAGCTAACATAACTTTCTAAAATGTGACATAATTACATTAGTATAAATGTATCGGCGTAGATAAATATTTAAAATCTAAAGAATCTCTTTAATTGAGATAATACGATTTACGATTACAAATATTCCTAAAAATGATAAGAATGACGACTTCGGCGATAACGAAGGTATTTCTCGCGACTTCAAGGGAGATTATATTGCAAATTATTCTCGAAGTATTTGTCAGTGAATACTGGGATAGTATTGAATAAAGGAAGATGTAAATGTTGTTTACACGATGTAGATGTAAGCGTGAACTAATGTGACAGTCGTAAAAATGGAGCGGCATTTATGATCTAGGGTTAAAAGTCGCTTAATGTTTTGAAGAGGAGGTAGCGGCAGGAGTCTATACCCGTCCCCTATTGTAATTTATAAAAGTCAATTGGCGTTGTCAGTGGTTGGTCTATCACGGGCGGTCGTAGCATTGTCAACGACCTCGCGGAGTAGCTGTGGAAAAATACTAACTTTCAACGCGTGCTTTGACCCGTTCTATCTGGTTTGATTTAGTTACAATGGAGTTAGGGGGAGTACAAATTAAAATATCAAATTTCAACAGCCTAAAAACAGTACAAATAAAAGATAAAAAATGGTAAAATGCCTTCCAAATTTCTGAATGTGGAATTTCGCACACAGCAAAATCTCAAGTGTGGAATACTCCACGCATTCCATAGCGTCTTTTACTTTTTCCTGTCATGACCACGTGACAGAGCACTTATCGAATATTTAAAATACTATTCCAAGTAGTTGTTGCAGTTTAAATTATTCAAATTTAATTTCTATCACGTAATAGTTTTATCGTAATATTCAAATATTTGTATTCAATTGCTTGAAATATTTGTATTCTACCACTTTGAATTGTTTGGAATAGTTTTATTCTACCACTTCGAATTGTTTGAAATATTTTTATCCAATTACTTCAAATTGTCACAAATTGTGTGAAATATTTTTATTAGACCACTCCAAATGGTTTCAAATATTTGAAATAATTTCCTATTGGAAATATGTGTTATCTTTTCCCATGGTTTTTTGATCTTTAAAATACAATTAGATCACTTCATTTTCAGAAGTGTTTCTGAAAATTATACTACTTATTATATTAACTAAAATAATCGATTTATAGACGCTAACGATCTTGATGGGTTCAAGATCGCGCGCTTTTTCAAATTCTTCCCTACTTAAATATTTCCAATCATTCAGCAAAAATCGCCAGCGCAACCTTTTTCACTAAGTTCCTGTCATTTCGACTCAAAGTTCAGAGCAAAGTAATGCTTGCTAATATTTGCTAACTAAATTTACATGGTATAAAAATACAGAGCGCAAAGTCTTCGTGCATAGTACCGCGTAGCTGTCGATGCACTCGCATAGAAACGTAACACTTCCTTTCTGTACTGTAACTCGTGTCGTTTGCATTATTTTCATAAAATATGCTTAAGGAGAGGTTTCGGTCTAGACGTGATCTTTCGGAATTAATTAAAGGGAAACTACCACAGATAATTTAATGGGACTTTTTGCATTGCATTAAGAACGTCTTAAACTACAGAAATACATGTTTTTTCATGTAATTAATCCTTGCAAATCGCACTGAGGATTCGTTGAAGTGGAAGCGTAAATAAATTCATCCAAAAAAATAAGAAACAACGCCAGATTACTAAAGGGCATGAAATTCTCTAGTGGACACCGCTTTAAAAATGACCAAAAAATGACATTTTTTTGGCAAGATAAAAACACTTGAAATTTGAAATCACTTTTTCTCTGTTTTTCACTCTTTCAAGGCCTTTAAAAAATATAAATTTTTTAAAATGTTAGAGACTCCACTGCACAGAAACATATTCTTTAAAATAAAAAAAGTTTCAATCGAATCGGATAACTTTTCAAAATATTTGTCTTCCCGAGTTGAAGAACATTGTTTTAAGAAATGCCTATAACTTCAGCAATTTTTCGAACTTCAAAAAATCCTGTTAAAGACGTATTCTTAAAAGGTTAAACATTGGAGAAATGAAATAAAAAAAAACGATTTTCAGCCCTGAAAACGGCTCGGCGATCGACATCACGGCTTATTAAAGGGAACCATTGTAGCCCCGCGATAACTGGAAAGGAAACGATACAGACGTGTTAATAACAGCGATACGAGACAATTGAATTGGGAGCTGCATTGTGCGTTCTGAATGCATAATGCTAGATGTAAATTCCTTTTGAGGCGGAGGAATCCGCTTAAAAGGAACGGTCCTTCAACCACGGATCGATACAGTCTTGCGGAGTAATCAATGCTACGTGGTGACTTATGTAATAGATTTATCGTGCATCTCCTTGTGTCAGGTTATCGTTTCCTTTCAAACAGAGGCGCGTTATCATTCTTAGATTTATCGATATCTCGGTGTATTCAGCGACTCGTCCGTTGAATAGGCATCTTATTGTTATGAAAATACCTGTTACCATTATTCTTTATTGATAGGTGCTTTCTAAATGGAGGACGCTTGATGTAGGTTTCGATCAATGAATATCATCAGAGACATAGTTGATAACAGTAGCTTTCACGCGGTAACGATGACTGTATGGATAAATTTTCTTGGCAAGAAAAGGAGCTGCTTTTACTAAATGGCCCCCGTGAACAATATAAATATATATTGAGTTGATAAGTTTTTATTTCTGTTTTTGGCGAAAAAATATTTTATAATAGAAATATTAATACTTTTATTTAATATTACGAGTTTTAATTAATATTAATTTAATATTTTTAATTACTATTAATTTAATATTGCTAATTAATGTTAATTTAATATTAATATTTTTATTAATTTAATATTAATATTTTTATTAATTTAATATTAATATTTTTATTTATTTAATATTAATATTTTTATTTATTTAATATTAATATTTTTATTTATTTGCAATAAATCGCCCTTTTGTTATCGGATTTGCATCAAACATACACTAAACGATGCAGAATTTTTGTACGTAGGTATATTACGTGTCATAACTAAAAAACTGTCAAAACTGGAGCTGCACCCCATTTGTTGCAATGTCCTCAATTCAGTTTTCTGAAATCGTATCGAAAAGTTATTTTTGCCTTTTCCCTTTTTAAGGAATATGTAAGACGTAAAACTAGAATAGCACTGTAATTAAAATTCTGCGTTTAGTATTTTTAAACCAACCGTGACGCACGAGCATACAGGCCATGGGCTCTTTCGAGCAGAATTATTTATTTATGAAGGATTTTGCCGTGCAATTGAAAGGTTTAATTTCCTTCATCATCTTAACCGCCCCAAGCATCTTACTCATAAGTAAGCGGGGTCCTTGAGAAAATTGGATGTGGATCATGGAAATCTACATCCTGAAGGCACATGTTTCAATCTGAATAATTGTATACGTATACTTATTTCTTACTAATTATTAGGCTCCTTAATTGCTCGCCGGTTTTTCAACTTGGATGACACATTAATGCAATTGTTTTTATTTTAAACTGACTCCAATATCAAACTTTGTAAAAGCTGCTTGTACTTCAAACGAGTTACTTTAATAGGATTAGCTGAATTTCTGTTCCAACTGAAAATTAGGGGGGAATACTTCGTTCATATTTAATACAGAAAAATCAGCAAATTATTTTCATTTTAAATTAATTTTTTAAAACAAGCAGCTACAGATATTTTCTACTATGTTAACGAGCCATATTTTCCTACTGTTTCAGGGAATGGCGTTTTCCATCGAAGAAAGGCAAATTTTGGGGATACATGGCCTTCTCCCAGCAGCTGTGAAAACTCAAGATGAGCAGCTGAAGCTCTGTCAGCTGAACCTCGATCGCTATCCCGACGATCTTTCAAAATATATCTACCTTATAGGCCTACTTGTACGTGCACACTTTTATCTAACAATTTTTTCTTAACTAACTTCCGAAACTTTGGTTCAAGCCTTCAAATTATTTGCAAACTTTAATTTTCCAGTCATCAATAGTATCAAAATTTTGCTCTTACAATTGCTAACATATTAGAAGTATAATCCTCGATCTAACTGTTTCAAAGAGTCGTCCTTAAATTATGCAAGACTTTGTGGGGGAGGAGCGTGCGAATTTTTTACGTTTTCTTACAAGAGGAATGAGATAAATTTGTTTAAAAAAATGTAATAACTGAAAAATGCGATGTAAAAAATATTACGTAAATAAGGGGGTAGTTAAAATATAAAATCTTAGGAATTCTTATACTTGGGGAGCGGGGGTAAGAAATCGTAAAAATTACCCTTACTTAATTTAAGAATCGCCCCTAAGTAATGTATTTAATTCCAACGTTCTTAAATTCTCATTTCAAAATTTCGAATGACATAATGCTGTTATACTTTAAACCCGTGCCGTCTGATGTTTCAGGACAGGAATGAAAAGCTTTTTTATCGCCTGCTGGCAGAAGATGTGGCTAAAATGATGCCTCTTGTTTACACGCCCACGGTGGGACTTGCCTGTCAGAAATTTGGCCTAGTGTACCGTAGACCACGTGGTATGTTTATAAGCATACACGATAAGGGCCACGTATATAACGTTTTAAACAATTGGCCTGAGCATGACGTGCGAGCTATCGTTGTCACGGATGGCGAAAGAATACTTGGACTGGGTGACTTGGGGGCGTACGGAATGGGAATACCCGTTGGAAAGTTGTCTTTGTACACTGCATTGGCTGGCATTAAGCCTCACCAATGTTTGCCTATCACTCTAGACGTTGGTACAAATACTCAGGTATGAGTCAATTACTCTAATCAGTTCGCTAATGTACAAGTTCATTCATAATTGCTGGCATGAGATGCACATGCAAATTCGCAACACCAAATGAAATGAAAGTGTCTCTACCACTTTGCAATTTGAAGTTTCTGCTTCGAGGTACAAGCAAATCAAGTTCTACGGGCCGCAACTTCCGGGACGCGTTATTTAAATGTCATTTTCATACTTGCGGGCGAGACACAAACAAATAAATTAACAATGATTGATAATTTAGTAATAATTTTATCTCGATGCAGCAGCGAGTTGTAAGAAATGCTGATCGTAAACAAAATGCGTAGGATAAGTCGCTAAGGTGGGAGAATCTAATTTATGCCGTCGAAAGGGTGTAAAATTGCCGAAGGGGTCGTTCTCCATTCGCTCATCTTTTCATTTTTGCCTCACATTTACACTCCGCGCGTCAGCAGTTGGATTTTTAAACTTTGATTGCCTGTATCGTGAAAACAAACTCGATAAGAAATTCGACTTCTTTTAGCACTACCGATTTACGTATTTTGGTTTGTCCTGTAATTTTAAGACACTCTACGGGTGTGTCTTTTTGTAATTAAAATTCTATTAATGAAATAATAGTCTCGAGAATTCAGTTTCAACCTACAAGAAATATTACTTCAGTGATAGTGAATATTTAAATACCATTCTCTGTTGCAGTCTTTGCTAGACGATCCCCTTTATATCGGCCACAGACAAAAACGTGTCACTGGTGCAGAGTACGATGAATTTTTGGACGAATTTATGGCTGCTGTTGTACAACGCTACGGGCAGAACACTTTAATTCAGTTCGAAGATTTTGGAAACGCCAACGCGTTCAGACTGCTCAGCAAATACCGTGACAATTACTGCACATTCAACGATGATATTCAGGGGACAGCTTCCGTCGCTGTCGCTGGCCTGTTGGCGTCCCTACGCCTCACGAACACTAAGCTTTCAGATAATACAATTGTCTTCCAGGGTGCCGGAGAGGTAATTAGCGCTAACATTTCCTGCATAATACGGATTTCACAAGTTCTTAATTTCAAATATTCTAATTCGACCACGATTGAAACCCGGCTTCAACTTCGATTCCGGTTAATCCAGTTTGGATACATTAAAAATACTGTTTAACACGAAATGCTGTAACTAAAATAGACGTTAGTAAGATATTTCTATTCGTAGGTAGTGTCAGAGTGAGACAAGCTGTGGTAAATGCATCAAAAGAACGCGGAAGAGTAAATGTTACCGCTATTGTTTTCTAGGCATCGTTGGGTATCGCAGCGTTGTGCGTCATGGCGATGAAGAATGAAGGCGTTGCCGCGGAGGAGGCGAAGAGCAAGATCTGGATGGTCGACTCGAGAGGCTTGATAGTGAAGAATCGTCCAAGCGGAGGACTGACCGAGCATAAGATGCACTTCGCTCGCGACGATCAGCCAATAGATACGTTGCTGGAAGTGGTGAAGACTGCGAAACCCACGGTTCTCATCGGAGCTGCCGCTATCGGCGGTGCTTTCACCACTGAAATACTGGAGGAAATGGGGAAGAACAACGAGAAGCCAGTGATCTTTGCTCTGAGCAATCCAACAAGCAAGGCTGAATGTACCGCTGAAGAAGCATTCATTGCTACGAAGGTACAAAGTACAATCCTTTTCGGAATTTTAAATTTCAGACTGCATTGAATCTAGATTGTGTCAAACCATTGTGTCAGGTTGGATTCGCGTGGGGGCGCATAAAGTGGATATTGCATTGAGCTTAACAAGTCTAAAGGGGTGGCTTTGAGAATGGTTAATTTAGTAATTTGCTAAAGCTATCATTAGAGGTGTGCGTGAACCCGAGTTGGGGACGGGTCGGGTTCCCGGAAAAGGTCGGGATTCCCAAGAATGTACGGGATTCTCGAGAGAGAGTCGGACTCCAGAAAGTGTCGGGATTCCCGAAAATTCCAACGACCCGATTGCCGTTTCGAGTCTCGAATTTTATGAATACATCATACATTCAACACATCGTAAGAAAAAGTGTAGACACATTGTTGATTTTCCGAAGTACAAACATCAGTCAGTCCTAATAATACGAATCCCGAAACCCTCGGAACCCATCCCGACCTGACATTTTCGGGTTTCCGCAAACCTCTAACTATCGTCAAATAGGTAACGTGAAAAGTAATATCGACTTTGACGTCCACAGGGAAAATGTATATTCGCCAGTGGATCGCCCTTCCCACCAGTAACATACGAGGGCAAAACTCATTATCCCGGACAAGGGAACAACAGCTACATATTCCCTGGAATCGCGTTAGGCATTATATTCGCTGGCATGCGTACAGTTCCGGAAGACTCATTCCTCGTTGCCGCCAGATCGTTGGCCAACATGGTCTCGCAAAACGACCTGAACAACGGAACCTTGTATCCGCCGTTGCAGGACATCCAGAAATGTTCATTGACAATAGCTGTCGACGTGATGAAACACGCCTACGAAAATGGTAAGAGAACTTAACTTGCTTGTTTGTTACTCGTGACTAAACTGAATTGTTTCACTTTCTTTCGTACAGGCCTTGCAACAATCCAGCCCGAACCCAAAGATTACAAGGAATATATCAAGGCGCAACTGTACGACCCAATTTACAAGTCATCTATACCTCCAGTATATGGCTGGCCTAAATTATAATTTCTGGCTAAATCTGCGATAAGAATAGAGTACTTTAGTACACGTGTGTACGCGATGTGTGTTTAAAACTATTTTCTTTTTCCTTTTTTTTTTTTTATTTGACATGGTATTTTGAAGAGCATGTTGAGCAGGCTTGCATGCAAGATGACTGAATCCCGTGCGCGGATGTGTATGAACCTGTATATTACGTTGTGTGTATGTATGAAGCACCTACTTCGAGCAGAAGCTATCTTATTCCAAATCGTATAAATGTATCAGCGGATCACTTTGAATTATTGGGATAAAGTTTAATTTACTGGTTGAGACAATAAATTCCCCCGACGCTTGAAAGAAATGTTTTTTTTTTATTGCTACTCGAAACAGCATTTCCTCCGTACTTAAAAACATATTTTGTTTCCTTTGTACGAGCAGCAGGATTCGTTTAAACTTCCGTCGCGTCGCGTGTATAAGAATTAAAGGGCAAACAAGAAGTACGCGTATCACGGTAGAGGTTGGTAATCCAGAAAGTTTGAATCCCTATTAAACGAAGTGACAGCAGAAGCGTTCTTATCGCACGCAAGCTCGCGTTTCGTTAATGATATGCGATGCCGCATAGAATTTATCATAGGCGCTTCGATTTCATCTGCAATTCATCGCGTAGACGATAAAACAATATTCAGGTGTAAGTCGAACAAAAAAAAATAGTCCAATTCACATTAGTCTTCTTCAAAATGTCCAGAGAAAAAAAAGATATGATACATTGGACAACATTTTCTAAAACAATGACGTTGAATCTGTTACGGTCGCTGACAATGTTAGCATGTTACTTTTATTACGACTTAATTGGCGTTCCTCGAGTCTCTCACACACTCCCTCCCTTTCTCTCTTCTTCACGTTCTCTCCATTTTTTTTTATTATCTCTTAATTATCTCAACACGTACGCATATATTTATTTATACCGTCTTATCGCTAATCTGTTTCTCTTACTACTAAACACGCCATGGTCATCAATCTATAACAAACAAGAGTATAAACTGCGACCCTCCTTTACTCCAAACTTTGTTGCATAATAACATTGTAATAAAATTAAAGGGTAAAATGTACAGAAAGAGCGTTTAGAAAATGTATACAGTTGCTAGGTGGGACGCTGTTACGCTACACTGAGCAGACACACCGGCACCTTCGGAGCCGGTAACAGGGACCTCATCAATAATAAATTTGGCTAACTACCAATTTAGATGCTTGGGGGTCTAAACGGATATGAGAGAACGTCGACGTTATCTTCGCACATGAGATCTCCATTGATCCGTCGTGCGACATATGCTCGATCAAAGTCCTAGTTCCACAGCACCATTACACTACTGCATTTAAATTTTACGATTATCTTCGTGATTCAGCCCAACGTTCGTCGATCGTCGACGATTCTTCTAACGAGCAAAATCTGCAGGCCCACGGCTTCGCCGTTTCCGTTCGTTTAGAATCGCGCGAGTCTCGGGCAAACGTCATCGAATCTCGTTATTACGGAAAGGGCACAGTCTCGATAGATCTGCGAATGCAAGGATAGCGATGTAGGGCAGTAGTGTCGTTGATAGTGGAGTGTCTGTCCAGCATGGAAGTCGGTCCCTTTCCTAGCTTCATCGAGAGAGAGAGTGTGATCGTTCGTGGGTTTGTTGCGAGTCGCCAGCCGCTCGGAGGTCCGGTAATCTCTGGTGGGCTGGCAATGCGTCGAAGAACGGGTGAGCCAGGGCATCCTTCAGCACTATCCTCTGGGATGGTTCGTAGTCTAACATTTTCTGAACGAGATCAAACAGCTGCCGGTGTTCCTCGTCATCTGAGAGCATGCAACGCTACGCACACGAGAAAACCACGTTAATATTCGCCACTTACGCCTCGCCTTCCTAATGCTTTATCGCCGTAATTTATTCTTTTCGCGCGTAGCTATTAACTGTTACGCAATTTGAGCTTGTATATGGCGGCCTGGCGACAAAGTATTAATTTAAATCGTCGCGTAATACGACGATCACTCACGTGTAAAGGCTTGCAATTGTCACGAACGTATCTGCCGGCGTGGCTCTTCTCATCCCAGTCCAATTTACCGTGGTAGAAGTACTTGGTCTTCGTCTTGCGAGCCATACGATGTGGAATCGTGCCAAGTATACGCTCCATCATCGCCAAGTGCTCGCGGTTGTCGTGTGTTTGGAATAAAGTAATGCCCAGGTACAGTTCGAAGAGGATGCAGCCGATCGACCATACGTCACAGGGTTGCGACCATCCTAATTCTACGCAGAGAGAAACACCCAATCAATTATACGCGTGCTACGATCTATTATGCCAGGGGAAAGTTCTTTGGAAATTTTCATTTTCCTTGGAAACTGTGCAACCAACTAATACAATTAATTTTATATCCTTTACTTATCGTCTCGCGAAGAATCACCGCAGCCCTGCTTACACCACGACTTATTCGATATTCTGTGTAAATGATTACACGAAGCTTATTTACCTAAAATTACTTCTGGCGCTCTATAATGTCTCGTGCTGACAATCGTGCTGTGATGTTCATGGTCGAAAGTAGCGCTACCAAAGTCGATAAGCCTGATGTCCGTTCGTTTCACACGCCTGATGTCCTTTCGCTTGAAAAGAAGAAACATCTTTTAAACATTTCAGATCACGATACTTTTACTATAGTACGCTTCACTCGAAGTAAAACACGGCACTCGATAGACAGTGCGTCGTAGCGTTTCTAGAGAAGTTGACCATCTCTCACCTTTTTGTTGTTATATATGCTCTCGTGGTCGGAGTCCACGAACAGTATGTTCTCTGGTTTCAGATCGGTGTGCGTGAGTTTGTTGTCATGCAGAAATTTGACGGCATAGCAAAGCTGATAACCGATGTGCCTGACGTGTTCTAACGGATAAGGCTGATAATTGTTGTCTCTCTGTAAAAGACAATATAATTAGAATACCGTTGCGATTGGTGTGTCATGCCGCATACAAAAGCAGAACTAATTACAAATGCGGCAAGTTTATTAACCGAAAATGTAATTAATCGCCACAAGTATGCGTTACATTCACCAAATATAAAGTCGCCTCTTTACCTTTAATCTGTAAGAAAATACGTACACGTATACGTACCAAGAAATCGAATACGCTAAGCCCAAGCATTTCGAAGGCGATGCACATGTGACCGTGATAATTGAACCAGTCGAGCATTTTCACGCACAAGCTGCAACACAATCATGGCGCATTAGATTAACGAAGGAAACAAGATCCCGTCGCGAGTATTGAAAGAGAAAAAGTATATAGAAAGAGCAGTCATGCGAATACTAACTGTTGGCCTTCAGGATCCTTGGTAGCAATTTTCTCTAAGGCGTTTATTTCGAGCTTCGCGGCTTCCCTATACTTCTCTACGTTCTTGATAATTTTCAGAGCCATCACGTGATCCCTGCAAACGTCATTGTACTTTTATTAGATGACTCCACGTACAAGCATCGTGTCTGGCCTCCCACATTCCGCACTACCGCGGCAAGCATTGCGCCCAGAGATGCGCAAAGCGTTCTAATCGGACTTTCATTAACAGAGAGAACTCCCCCCGGAATGAAATGAAGAGAGAAAGAAAAATGCCTCGAGGTTCGATTCCAACGCGTAATTTCGCGAGGTTCGATTCGCTCGCTCGCTTTGCTCGCGGCGCTCGTGGAGGATGCTCGGCCCGTAAAACAAAGTGCAAGGCCATCCTATTATTGCGACTAGTCAGCGCGTCATTTTGTGACAGTGCCGGCACCGGCTATTTCTGACCCTGCTATAACTCGAGTCGCGCCACGCACCTCTAGGATTCACCTCGATGGACGGTTAAGAAACGGATGGTGAAAAGGGACGAGGGCGGAGTGGCGCACGTGGGAGCCCGGGAGGTAAACGGGATAGGGGAAGGGCTCGACGGGTGCAGATAGAAAGCGCATAGCCAGAGGTGTGCGTTTACCTACGTAGTAGTTACATGAGCTGCCACTTACATTTGCAAGTCCTTAACCTTGACAACTTTTCCAAAAGTACCCTCTCCTAGGGTGGCCAGTACTTTATCTGCAATGCAAAAAGGTAGATAAGTGTCTGGGGTAAATCGAAGACCTCGCGTCCAACGGAAAGGACGTCCGCGTTACTCCTCGACCCGTCAAGGCACCCCGCTCATCGTCTTCCACCGTCGTGGGTCACGTTGACCAGGTGAAATATCCTCGAGCGACGTTTCACACCCGGAGGACATGGGATATTTTACCTTGCCAGTGGCCACCGTAGCGTGTCGCCTTCTACGTTTGTTCTTTCCGCCAGAAACGAAAAAAAGAAAGGAAGAACGAAGACCCAGCGGAGGAACACCCGCGAACGGAGGAGCAACAGGGACGTACTTGCCCACCGCGGACGTTCGGTCGTTCTGTACGCCATAATGCCGTGAACGGATGGTATGATAAAGTGGAAAAAAAACGGTATCATAGAGACTGATATCGATCGGAACTGTTGCTCTCCTAAAGGTCGAGGTACCCTAACCGTAAAACGGCTGCTCAAGTCGCGCGACATTCGCTCCGTCGGTCCCGGACGCGTTTCGATTGGCCTTGATACAGAAGGCGGCTCTCTACATTCGGCTGTTACGCGAAACGGGGGTGGGTGAGACCCGAGTTCGGCGGCTGGAGAATATATCGAACCTGGTGGTCGCGAAGCTTCGAGGAAAGTCATCGGGGATAATTAGAGCGAATGTCGAGTGTCCTCGCGCGCCTATTTAAAGAGAGAGGAACACGTCATCCCGAAGAAGACGTATCGAGGAGATAGCGCAAGCGTAGTTTCTCTTTGTCTCTCCTCCTTCCTTCGACTCTCTGTCTCTCTGGTCCAGCTTCACCTTCGACGGTCACACGGGGATGAGAAACGCAAGGGATGAAATGAAATGTCGCGACGAGAGTTCGCTGAAATAAATTCTCGTACGGTTCGGGGAGAACTTTCTCTGTGAATCTAGTACACTGCATCATTTATAGATTTGCGAGGAATTTCAGAGAACTATGGAGGGGTGAGATTCTTTTTCCGATGATCCTTGATACAGTGCACCCTAGAAATTATTGAAAATCTAGGGGATAACTGGCTGTGGAGAATGTAGAAATTACTAGAGTGATTATGTATCGTATCGCGTAAACTATGTTTGGTCTAGACCTAGGGTGCTCTTAGAATTGAATGGTGCACGAAGAAAAGGTCAAAGTTTCACCGTTTCTTCACAAGAAATACCATGGCTTGAATTAATTTCCGGAGTTTGCAGTAAACTCCCTGCTATGGACGTGAACTTATTTCTCTGTTCAATGGTTAAATCTTTTTCACGTGTTGTAAAATGAACGTACAGCTTCCCATTAAAAGAAATGAACGGTTCAAACAGCGTAGTACCAAAAAATTTACTGCAAATTTGGAAAATCGATCCTGATCATATTTCTTACGAAAAAGGCGAGACCTCTTCCTTTTCGCGTCATTAATTTATGAGAGAAACAATTGGAAACATTCGCGCGAGTACCTTGCACATGCAGGGTGCATCGCGTGACTGCTGCTTCCAACGTGGATTTGCCTTCAGAAAGGGGAAGCCTCGTTGAAGCAGAAGAGGTATTGTCAACAGCTCCAAACGTACAGAACTGAGTTTGATAATTAACAGAGTGAAACTGTCTCGAGCATCTTCAGTAGTTTGAAGAGTAGCCCTCTAGAAACTAGGTGTGCTGTTGGCATTGGAGTTCAGCTAAAGCTTAGAACCGCAGGCTAGTAATCGAGGAAGTAAAAAAACAGAAGCTCCTATCGATCACATAATACTTGAACTATGGTACCTCGTAAGGTAAAATGTCCAACAACTAGACTAACATGGGGAACTCAACGATCAGCATTTCAAACTGATGGCTATCTAGAAACGGCCGCGCGCAGTTGACAAATCAATTCAGCGTCCACCTAAGGCTACAAGGCTACGATACCCCAATTTCAGCGAAGTGAACCCTCAGCCGAGGAGTAAAGGAGAGACAGGCGAAGGTGAAGATTGATGACTCTAGCGAGATCGAGAGAAAGAGAGGTCCATAGAAAGGGCGGCAAGAAACAAAGAGAGACTATGGGCAGATACCGTAGGTAACCGTCCGATCGATCGACCGTTCGATCGATCTGAGGCTTGCTTAAATCTACTACAATGAGTGTATTCACGTATTCACGAACATCTATTTGCCAGGATGTCGCCGGATTGGTATACAAGGTGGCCGTCTTCGTCGTCCTCGACGGAGGGCGGTCGCGGGCTCTACGTATGGGCCGGCGGTATCGGTATCAGCGGCGCGTGCCAATAGAGGACCCAATCAGTGTGGAGAGCACCGTTTGGTGTCCGGATCATTGCGTCGACGATCGGTCCCCCGTGTTTCGGTTTCGTGACGGCGCCGGGGACAGAGGAGGAACACGTCGTTCCCCAACCGGTACGTAGTCGATTCCACATCACCAGACGGACGAGTTCGCGCGTCGTCGTCGTGGCCGTCGTTGGTAGCGGCCATCCAGCGGGACGATGGTAGTCCAGTCGTTGGTCCCGGTTGCGTGTCCGTTGTGATCCATTGCGGTGGACAGACAGAGAGAGAGAGAGGACGGTGGGGTCCACATCCAGGGCCGTCGCGTCAACCGATCGCCACACACCGTCATCCACCACCACCACCACCACCACCACGAGGGCGGAGACCCGTGAAACACGCGGTAGAGGACGTGTGTAAGCACGGACGAACGTACGAGTGTGTCGGTGGGGAGGAAGAAGAGGGGATACATCATCATCATCATCATCGTCATCGGTCATCATCGAACCACCCGATCCGAGCGCCCAGTCGACCAAAGTGACCAATCCGTGTGCCATATCCATTTCCATTCCATTCCATAACAACGGAGATGGTAACCCAACAATCAGAGAGAAAGGGGAGAGGGCAAAATGGTTTGCCAAGTCAGAAAGTTGCGGTTACGAATTTACCATCGGCACAAAGCGAACATATTTTTTTTTATTTTACTTCTGTATGCTTTATACTTCTCATTCTTTACCTCTTTTTTTTCTTTAGTTATTTTACTTACACGTATATACTTTCTCCGTTTAGACATGGTTCTTACTTATATTCTTTTTTGCCTACGCTCGTTCTATTTATTGTAACGCGTGTTAAAGTTAGGTATTCGCCTCGAAGGAGCCGTCCCAATGCGTACTAATGCGCGCGACGAACTAGAATATATCCGGATGTATATATCTCTAGCGTACACGGGCAGGCAATGACCAACGCGGAAAGACAAGATTCTTTCTTTTTTTTTAATAACAAAAAAAATCTTATCATCGAATGAATATTGTCGTTTAATCGTCATGACGCGAAAAAAAATAATGGAAATCGTTCGATGTAGCTTCATAGACGGAAACCAACCGAGATCTCATCGTTTGGAACATGGACAGCAAGGAAATGGTCGTCGGACAGCTTCTTTCGAGTGCTCGTTATTACTCTTTTTTTTTTCTAACACGCTCGGAGAGGTTTATCTTTCTTTTTGTTAATTAATCAACTCGTTTGCAGAAAGTTCAAGTACTTACGTGATTGCGCGCGGGCGAGCGAGCCCCACGATGATCGATCCCGTCGATCGATCCTCGTGGCGCGGCGCCGCCGCGGCGCTGCCGATCCATCGATCGACACTTCGAGCCTACCTTATCGATCTAAGAGACTATAACGCGAATCGATACTGTTCATTTCTCTGTCGTAATTCGATTAAGCAGAATCTCAACGGAACTGTTTTGATAGAAAGAGAAGGCAGGGCACTGCGGTACTCTTTTGGTTACACAGGCTTTTAAAGCCGTGAAACGTCTCCTCGAACGATTAATCCTTCAAACGTTAAAATACAGTAATGACACTAAATTAAAAACAACGGGGAGAGAATGAAGGTAAGAAAAGCTAGTGCTCCAAACATTGGTCTTCATCGGTAGATCGCCACTGATTATATGCGATGTGCAACGTGTTACAGTGTAGGTGGAGGGAATATAGAGAGGTCCTAAAAGCAGTAGGGAGCGAGAACGTTAGCGGAATAGCCTCTTTCGATGCTGAGATTCAAACAATGTACATCGTCTGCAAAATCTGCTACTCAAACTTAACTGTATCTCATATCACAGGGCATTCACTGAACAAAATATCGATGCCCACACAGTGACCTCAGTATCCAAAAGGCCAAAGGAGAATCAAGATCCTGGAACTTAACCCTTACACTTCTTAGACGCCATCGAATTCAGGGCCTGGGAACACCAAGGTAAACAAAGGAACACATTCGTCAACTTCTACTCTCAAGTTCCACTTCCAGTACCTCGCTATAGTCCTCCCACCCACGCTACAGGTCCGAAAAGCGAGAGGTTCTCGATAAGATGGCTCGAACGTGAATCATCCCCAGCAAGGGCTGTGAGCTTGGGTTGCGCAGGCCCATCAAGCACCGATCAGGGTCGCGCGCTACGAGAACGCGTCTTACATTAGTCGACCTCCACGAACTGGTCCTGCCGTCGTGTCTGCAAAGCCTGGGTCGCGCCAAGGGGTAAGAATCGCAGCCAGGTGGTAGGGCAAGGGGCGTGGAATAGTTAACGAGTGTAAACGCAGCAAAACCAGCGGTAGGCAAAAGAGGGTTGGATGGGAAGAACACAGCACAATAGCGGCATCAGCAACGGGGGGGCAAGGGGAGCTGTGTCTTGCTCAACGAGAAACAACACTGCCGCGAACCAGCGGCCACAGAGACATATTTGCCAGTGCGCGTGGCTCGACAACTTACAATCGCGTGGTGGAGCGCGTCCGCGTTGTTAACGACACTCGCAGCCGATACCACCGCCGCGCCCTTCGCGGCGTCTTTTCGCTCGCTTTGGATGTCTTTCCTATACTTGCTGGCGATTATGTCCGTGGTGCTCGGCCGCATTTTCACCTGGCTGCCAGCCGCCAGCTGGCTGTACGTCTCCTCCATCGCGGCGTACTTCAGGATCAAGCTCTGGATCTCCTTGCGCTTCGCCGCCCTCTCGGTCACCGCCGGATCGGTGTCCTCGTGGCCGATCGCCTGCGCGGCGTCTTTCTCGGGATCGACGCTACTGGTGGGTGTCTTTTCGGGGTCCGAGGCATCGTCGGTCCTCCCTTTGCCCGTGGACGCGTCCACTTTCATCGGCCTGGTTAATCTGAGGGCAGCGGACCTGGACTCCAGCTGCTCGCTCTTGCCGTTTCGGTAGGGCCTGACTTTGCGCGTGTGCGTCTCAGCGTGGCCTGACTTGTGCCTCCCGTAGCGCCGATAACTGTCAGAGGTGAGCAGCGCCTGTCTGTCTGCTCGGTGATGATGGTAGCCTGGCGTCTTCTCGCGCCTGAATTCCTTCGCGGCGGTGGACTTGACGTAAGGGTAGGCCTTCTCGGAGAGCACCACGCTGGTGGGGCTCTTGACGACGGTGCGCGTCACTGACGGCTCCAGCGTCTTCTCTTCGCGTACGTACGGGCTGTCCTCGCGGCGGTAGTAGCTGTGGTCGCGCTCGTGGGTACGCCTGTAGTCGTGGCAGGCTTGTTCCGTGTGCCGCTTTCTCCTTGTGTACTTGTCCAAAATCGTGGAGTACTTGTCCTCCAGGCGGATCCTCGTGGCGCTCAGCGTGTTGACGTTCGGCGAGCGCCTCGCTGGGGCTGCTTTGCTACCGACGTTGTCATTTATGCTGGAGGCACCGCGCACCCTAGTCGCCAGCCGCTGCAAAAGGCTAGAGCAGGAGTCAGTGAGCATCTGAGTGACGCTGGTGGTCGTCGAGGATCGGGCGTAACGACTCCGTCGGGTCGACGAGCCCTGACGAGACGTCGACATGTTGTCACGTGGCGCGAATATGAACATCGAGACGCAAAAGCACGCCCACGCGGCTTGAAATCTTTCCACGGGACTCGCTGCAGCTTCCGACAATCCCACGACGTCCTGCAGAGCATTCACTCGGGCGCAACGTGCTCTAGAATACGGGGGAAACGGCGATGAAGACCGGGAGAAGCTCCCAATACCCTGGCCAAACGATTCCCCCGAACTGTAGGTCGCCTGGCTCCTCTTCGCGAGTGGTGTCTGCTTTCGCGTGCACTGGGCACGTCAACATGCGGCCGAGGCTTCTCACGAATCGGCTCCAATGAACAGCGCGGGGAATTCCTCCAGATCCTGGGTCCGAAAGCGACCTCAAGGTCGTCCCGCCAGACCTTGCGCGTTCTGCACGGCACACATCCGAGCTACGCCGTTACCGAGCCGCGTCGAAACGACGCCGAGCGAACAGTCGATCCTCCACCGTGTCGCCGGAAGTACCAGTGGGCTCCTGCTCTCGGGGACGCATCACCAACATCGCGGAGGCGCGGACATTGCCGATCACGCAACAGGGACGCCGTCCAAGGCACTAAACCACGACCACCAACGGCGGTCACGGAGACGACGGCCGACGCGTCGACCGTTCACGAAGCGGCGAGAGGAGACGATTCGGTGCGCCCCGCCAAATACTCTTGCCGCACTAAAAATACCGAGGAGCGGTGGTGAGCTCTCCTCCGACTCGACCGACGAATTCTCCTTTCGTCCTCCTCTATCGAGCACCCCGCGACGAAGAGAGCGCCAGAGGCAACGCATCGGAGAGGAGGAGCGGCGAGGGGGCGGCCGAACGGTGGAATCGAAAGAGGCAGAGGGACAAGGCAGAAACGAAAGAGAGAGAGAGAGAGAGAGAGAGAGAGAGAGAGAGAGAGAGAGAGAGAGAGAGAGCGAAAAGGGTGGAAGGAAGACCGAGCCTCTATTACGTAAATTTGTCCCTCGGTTATTCGGAATGGTGAAGTTCGGCACGCTCTAAGGATCCGAGCTTGGCAGAGCGTTGCGCTTCCTGGTGCACGGCGAGGTCGCTGGGAAACGGTTTCGTGGACAGTTCCACGGTGCACGCGTTGCGAGGAAACGAACCTCTCCCGCTCTCTGAGGCAGGAGGGTTTTTCGCGCCCAAGCGTCGAGTGCAGTCCCTCCCTCCCTCCCTCTCTCTCATTCCTCTACACCTTGACACATATAGAAATTACGAAATCGCCAGGGCGGTTCGAACGGGAGCGGGTCGCCTGGTGGCGGTGAGCGTCCCGCGATGAAATGCCGATCTAACGACGGCGGAGATGTATCGCATAATTAGAACGGGGCCCGATGTTTAAATGCGACCGTACTCTGAATCGGAGGAACGCGTCACCGCGCTACAATCTTGCACCAGCCTAGTGTGAGCGAGCTGCAATTGACCCCCTGACGCTGACCTTCGTGTCTTGTATGAGTGACGGGACCACAAGGGTGACGTTGCGTACAAGGACTGATGAAGGAACTTCAACTACACCGATGCACGTACAGTCGAATGGGTGCTCGAAAGGCTTTGCTGAGGTGTAGTGAGTAACTTGGGACACACTCGAGTGGCATGTTGAGAGACATACTTGGAGGTGCAAGTTACAAAATGTGCTCCTAGTTATTTATTACAGGGTTACGCGTATTTGGTCACAGGCCTACATACATTAGGATCTGCTGTATTGACAGGAAACGTGATATTTGGTAGAGATTGAATACTTTTCGCTGCTCCTATCTGCTTTTATTTTTAATTTAAAATACTAAATAAAGTAAGATTTGGCAGAGTTCTTCGACACATTTCTGTATACTTCTGGGGTTTCAAGTGTTGTGCCTTGCAGAGATATCTTAAAAGTAGCAAAGAGTGAAGTTGGCATGGCCCATCTCTTGTCAGTAAGTCAGAAATACAGAGATATATTCAGTACATTTTTGGACGCCACTTCTACAAGACCACAATGTATGTAAGATTGTGAGCATATATGGGAAGCTCTGTAATTAGGGGCGAAGAACCCATTTAGTAGCTGGTGCTCGGAAGTATATCGCACTATATATCACTTAAGTGCATCTCAAGTTAGTTGCACAGTAAATTAACACCTGCCGCCATCACCTGTGCGTGATTGCACGGTTTGGGTAACATTCGCAGATCAGAAGATGAAGATCGCTACTATCCTAAAGTGGCTTAAGAAAGTTAACGTGGCGTGTTTAGTTTGAAACATAGTACGAAGACGAAGTGAAATTCAGATCAATGAGATGATAAATCCGTGTTAATTGAAAATAATCCTTGATTCTAATCACGTGCTATCGCCAGCATATTAACCGTCCCGAAGAAATCACGTTTCCTGCTTAATTAAGGGAAATGTGGATGGACGTTTGGGCTCCGTGCGAATTGTAATTAACGAAAAGGATTCGCTAGAGAGAGCTTGAACTTGTAAATCGTTATCAGAACGACACGAAACACCAACTATTTTTAAAGTAATTAATAATAGAGGATAAAGTATGAATTATTTACGAAAGAGAAAATATTCGTATGAGCAAAGACAGTACCTTTTAAACATTCAGAACGCTGGTTTACATTCCAAAGAATGTATTCTGATGTCAATATTGCGGGATTGAAAGATCGTCTTTTCTAAGAACTTCTTGTTGGAAAATCAAATATTTGGTATAACAAATTCCTGCTGCAAAGTAGGTTGGAGAAAAGAAACGGTGTATTTTTAGGGAGGACACAAAAGAATTACACTGTCAGACCATTTCCAATTTAACTAATTAGCACATCAAGCTGTGCCCCATATTTACCAAACCTTGCGCTATCAAATTTTCGTATTTTTCAAAAATTAATTAATCAAACGTATCAAAGCTGTTATCCTAATAAAACCCACTTTAATGTTTGCATTCCTCGATAAAACTTGAAACAGTATCCTGCAAGCACTGCTACGTAACAGCTAAATTCTCCGCATTCCAACCAGAATCAAATACCATCTGATGCCAATGAAGGGGCGATTGTGGGGGGGAGGGGGGTGAACCGGCTCAATAAAAACTTCAAATCCTATCCAATGAAATTCGATCCGTCACGAGCTACAACAAGCCACCACCAAGAACGTTAAGCATCGAACTCAAAAATACACGACTTCGCTATTAAACGCCAAACACGTTCCGCTTTTTAACGATCAGTGAGCGATAAATCCCCGAACGCCCGGAAGCAGTGCTAGGAAAGTAGAACTCAATCAGCGAATTTAGTGGGCGGGTTCGAGGACTCCCGTTCAGCTATTAATAAAGCTCGGTTTGTCTTCAAGGTTGCGAAAGTTTCGGCGATATCGAGCCGCGAGGCGTCGCAAGCGTTTCCCCTAAATCCGTGTATTGGTATAAATACACGGGGTTTAGAAAATAACGACGTAGTTCGCGTTTTGCTCTTTCACAGACCACCACCAACACCTGGCTTGGCTGATTCGCCTGCGAACGCGAGCGCGTGCCGTCCTACCACCACTCGAAGACAGTGATCTGGATCCCATCGATCCCGAGGAGACGCGATGCGAAATATTCGACCGCGGGGGAGGATCGTGTTACACACGGTGCCTGTGATTCGGAGGGAATCGACTTGCGAGATGTTTCGCAGAGCGAATCACCTTGTGGGCGTTCGAAGCTGCCGATAGGAACGCGTTCTAGTGGACTGTTGATCGAGACGGAATGGAGAGCATCGGCTGAGAAAAATAAAGAAACTCGTAGGAAGTTGCCCCGTAATGTGACAGAGTATAGAACACTTTGATCATTGCGTCGGCCCCTATCTGTCTCTCCTCTGACACTTCTCTCCCTCTATCGTGGTTAAGCTCAATCCCGTTTTGCGCGCTAATCTTTATCTCGGCTATTTTTCCCGGAGATAAGAGCACGGTTCAGCTGGAACGAGACAGGCGTATCGGTTGAGTTACTTCGTCCCACTTTGCTCGTTGGAAGGCTATGATTAAGGTTAGTATATGTATGCTGACTTGCTGCGAGGATTCCTTCAAATTTCGTTTCGCGAGGTAAATTTTGAGTTTCAAGGTGGGATATACGAACCTCTTAGAAGTTAGTGAGCAACTCCATTTTGTTTTTTTAAATTTCACACTTTTGGTACACTAGGGCTTTAGCGTCTATCACTTTTGCGCAAGTTTTATGACACGGGAGTTGGTCACTGCGGCTTCTGAGAGGGTGAAATATCAGCGATGTGGTTCCTACTTGAAAAGCACACCGTGGAGCACCATCGACACTGGTTTGCGGCTTGCCCTTAACCCTCTGCATCCCAACTTATTTGCTCGTCGATCGACCAAGAAATATTTTTGGCCAATGCTGCGCTTACTGGATACACGAGTTCGTGGAATGGAGTGACATTACCGAATGATAACGTGCTGAAGAGTTGTGATAATTAAGCTACGAAGTTTTTCCCTGCGAATTATCACATCGGTTTGGAAGCTTCCGTAATTTCGTTGATAAAACGGTTTATCATAGAGCGAAAGAATGTTGTAACTGGGTTAGAAGAATCGATCGAGCCTAAAAATCTTTGAGAATTCTGGCAGCCACTGCACACGTTCTGCGTTCAACCAGACTCGCCGATTGCATGATTATGCGCGTTCTAAGAATACTATCGTGACTGCTTGTACTTTAGCTCCATGTTTGTGAAATATTAAGAATAAACCGCCACGTCCAACGCAATTCTATTTAATATCGGGTAATTCTATTAAACGTCGCTCCATAGACCACATGGTCACCAAAGATAAGTAAAATATACATTATTATCGAGGGTTCGGTGAGAAGAACAATAGTCACAATACCATTACGTCTCTTGTAAGCAGAAATCAGGTCGCCGTATTGACAACTATTTCAAGAAGTTTCAGTAAGACAAGTCTACGGGATAAAGACATTCTTTATAGCAACGCTATTTTCGCAACAGAAAAAAAAAACACAAGAAATCAGAATCGGTTTTCGTCAACTAAAATAAACTCAACGAGAGACAGATAAAGCATTCCTCGCGTTAACGTTATATTTGCGACAGCGGCTCGAAAACAGGGCAAAAGAAATGAATCGAAATTATTCCTTCGAGTGAAATAAACATACAACAGAGATATGATACTCTTCGTACTAAAAATTATTCTCCTGTCGACAGCTTCAGCGCCGCCCACACCGATAATCATACTCGAAGGCGCCTCTTTTCGCGCAAAAAAACACGAGCAGCCTCGAGAAGGGAGACAGAGAAACTACTACAGAGAGAGGAAGAGAAGAGATTTGAAGAAGCGAAAGAGGAAACGAGAGCAGCGTATCCATCGCACTCGCAAGCATATTCTTCGTGGTGGCGCGTACGGGCCTGCCAAATATAACCAAGAAGCGCGAAACGCGTGCGCCACGACGAGCAAGCGGAGTCGTCGTCTTCGTGGCCGGCTGGCGCGTTTAAATGTTAAGCCGAGTACCTAGGGCTAACTAGCGCTAGTAGCTCGCTCACTCGCCCCGCTGGTTTCGTGTCACCGTTGCTGCCTGGTGGCAAAGGGCCAACGAAAACAGGTACATGCGTAGGCGAGCTGCGTGTTAGGGTAAGCTCGGGCTTGGGTACATTCTGCCCCGATACTTGTCAACTGGCGATCACCGACTGAAGTACACTCTAATCACATAAATTCTAGCTATTGAAACCGCGTTGTCCTTTGACGAGCCGCGGCTTGCAAGAACCTACCGCCTTCCACCGAAAATCAGAAGACTGGTATCACTGGCGAATATACCCAAGTCTAGCTACGTTCAGGCTTGAGTACATTCGACCCCGATAGTTGTCAACTGGCGATCATTCTTCAAGTAACACGTGGACCTAGTCTTGTAAACTGTAGGTACGGAAACAGGTGTTCACTGGCGAGACCTCGAGATCCTTGCTAATGTTTCACAACGAGGGTAAGCTGAGGAAGACGTAACACCGGCGAATGTATCCAAGGCTGGACTTACGTTAGCGCGGTTGCAACTGGTGAGATAATCGGCACACACAGGCATGAGGACGATCACATTTACGGCGGCGCGTTCGCGCACAGCGTGTTACTCGAGGGATTCGCGGGGATTCATGAGGATTCTCGCGGGTGGAGGTACTAAGCATTTCGTTTGGTTCGTGCTACCTCGGAGGCCGATGTGTCGTTCGACTCCGGCGTCACGTCCAGCTTCGCCATCAGGTCTCTGGCCGTTTCGGGGGCGTCGCGATGCACCCAGGTCTCCCAGCCGCGCCTCGACCACCAGGGTATGCCTCCTGGCATCAGCAGGCTCAGCTCCTGTCCAGGCATCGTGGACGACGAGGACGCGGCCGATGGCGGTCCACCGTCACGGGTGCACCAACCTCCAGGATGATCCAGGTTGGCGGTATCCTCTCTGCGCGCCAACCGATCACCACTTCTGGGATGCCTCGTGCACCTTTCTCTCACGGGTGCATCTTGCCAAGATGCAACGTGTATTTCTAAATCCAGGTTGATCGATTCTGGGTCACCAGATGCTGGGGGGGAACGGTCGAAAGTTACTTCAATCCTCGGCTCGTGGTTACCATCACGGACGTTCCTTCTCGCCGAACTGCGGTTAATACGTTAAGTAAACGTCGCTTCGATTACTCCCGACTTCTACGCACTTTACGCACTGTAGAGGCGAGTGGAGAACTCGTCCCACTGGGCCGACGATGCCTGGAATCCTCCACGCTTCAAGCCTCCGGCATGTTCGCCGTTCATCCGCCCCGCTGGTCAGTGACGATGGCCGAGTCGCGCGTGTCAATGTCTCACCGGCGAACAAAGATCTCCCCGAACTGTCTGCCGACGAGGAAACTCGTTGCACGCGTGCCTCACTCAGCTTCCGGCCGCCCGGCTTCCCTGCCGGCGCGTTTCCCGACGACGATGCGGACGGTGTTGCGCTGGCCATCTGGCGCAAACTCGCACTAAAACCGCGGCGAAACCGCGTGACGAGTCCCCCTCGAAAATAGTCGCCGGTCGAAAATAGCCGACGCCGGCTAAGAAAGAAGAATCATCGGCATTCGCCGCGGGTACACGGGTACCACGGCGTCCCGCTTAGTCGCGGCGGGCGGCCTTCTCCAGGGGCCGATTTTCCGTGGCGCGCGCGCGCGCCTGCGTACCGATCCTCGCGGCGCGGCTCTTTTTCCTTCCTCTTCATTCTCCTCCCCGGTATCGATCCGCCCTCTCCTCGGGCCCCGCGAGTATTTATATTACGCCGCGATCCATTGTATCGCCGATCGTCTCGGAAACACGGACATCCTCGTTCGAGAGATAACCGAACGCACGACATTCAAACATCGCAGCACAAATGTTTTTTTTCACCCGTGTCGCCGTTTGCCGGGAATGATTCATACGTTCTATATCCGGCAGTCGTGTTTTTATCACGACCAACAATAACAGGGACGATTGACAGGGGGGGAGGGAAGATATGTTCTTTTGTTCCGTTGACCGTGGGAATCTTAAAAGTACCGGGGGTTCTTTTTTTTTTAGGAATTGCGTGGCACTACACGATGAAGACATTAATTGTTCTACCTGTTGTTCATCCTTTACCGACTCGTATCAGCGTTTTATGCTGAAGACTGTCTTACGCGTTAGAGTACCGCAGCGCACCTGCCGATGCTTATATGATTATTGCGGGGGAAACGGGGTCTGGGTAAGGACCAGCAAAACGATCCATTTCCTTTCGAATGGTACGCGGGTACACACGGTATAGTCTGACTGCCGTATAGAAAAGATGGACGGCCGGAATATGTAACGAGTACGGCTTGTTAACCAGTTGTCGACACCTTTGTGCTCACCTGACTTCTGGAGGACGGCGAGCGATGACGGTGGCGGTCCTGGCTGGCCGACGACGAGGCATGGTGCCGGTAGATCCTTGGACGACGGGTGGATGTTGGGTGCGCCAGACGATCACGATCGCGATCACGGTGCCCGTGCTGTCGGCCGCTGCTCGGCGATCGACGATGGCTCCGTTTGTATCGTCGCTCCTGGCTGGTGCCACGGTCGTGCTGGCGGGACCGTAGCACGCGTTCTCCACTGGAATCGTGAGAAACAGAGAGAGATATAAAGTCAGGGAAGGAATTATTAGCGCGTCGATGGAATCGTCCAGCAATTTCGCTGCGTCCTCGTCGAGATGCGAGGGGTCTATGGTGCACGCATAGCGGTGGTTGCGTAATTAGGGCGATCGTGATAGAGTAATGGAAGAGAGTTATAGAGGAACGTTTGTTTGTCTTCGATTAAATGGGAACTGAAATTATACGTATGTTTGGATCTTCTTTTATTATTTGGGAATTGGGAGCTTTTTTTAGGAAGAGCGTGTTTGCTTATTTACGGGGGTTACTTGATAGGTGAGCATCAAATACGAGAAATGTATGATGAAGATAAAAGAGAAATGTGTGTACATAGTGTGGAGAAGAGTAGACGGCGGGTTAAATAGTTAAAGCAGTGGTTATTTTAAATGAAAGGGATATTTATATATTGATATATCAGAGAAGTGAAAAATGAAGCATGTGTAAGAAAATGAAAGTAAGATTGTTTCCAATAATTACAGGGAAAATTTAAATTATCGACTAAACTGAAGCATTCCAAATATCAGATTTAAAGCAAACTTTGATCTATATTCAACCTAAAAATATTCCAAATGGATGGTAACTGGTCTTTCATATTCTCGATACAACTGACATCTTCGCCATACAAGAAAGAAGTTTTCAGTGTCCAACCGTTTGCTGTTAAATTTGCTCCTCTCAAACTCGCGAAGGAAAACCATCTGCTACACCTGACACTGAAGTTAGAAATTCTAGCATAACTGTTGGAAACGTTTCTTACTTTCACTCAACTCTTTCGATGACTTCGCAATGGGAAAAAAGGAGAGAAAGGTGTAACGCTGATGGTTTTCTAATGCACTACTCAAAGCGACTAGAGAATCACGTTCCTGGATAATTCAAGAAAGTGAACTGAAGATCAGAGATGAAAGTAAGCGAATCCTCGGCACAGCAATATCTTTTCTGAATATCTAACTTGCCCAGTGAATCATTTCCGATGCTATCGCAAAATGGAATGCAGTTACTCGGTGTGAAAGAATCTCGATTCTTCTAATACAACAGAATTTCAGCGGAACCGATCTTCTTCACACCATTACCAATGACTGTGGCCTGAATATTTCCTAAATTATGAGAATATTCACAGAGAATATTCTCGTCGTCGTACTGTCTAACCACTTTCGTCGTAGTTCCAAGTGCTTCAGAGATACAGATGTCGTCTTTGCCTTTTCAAACTGAATACGCTCGTTCATTCGCCGTATGATAAAGGCCTGTCAAACCGATAAAACTACTCGCGAATTATTACTACTCGTCGAAGGCCGCCTTAACGTTTCGCATACTGATCACACGAGTTACTTATACGGTCACTTGGAAGAACAGGAACGAAGGTCGTGCCTATATGATACCATAAAATTTCATTCCTGTCACCTGACAAGCCCACAATTATTTAGACAACGACCATTCATCCCCACTTTCTCTAAACTTTCCAATTTTTAGTACACCACCGCATGCATTCAGTCGCCAACTTTCCAGAAACCAAACGACTGATCCCAAAAATATTATTATGTTATAATAATAATAATACAATTTTTTATGAAGCTGTATACTTTGACTTCAGAGAGACTCGATGATTGAACCACGTTGTATATCAACGCATAAGAAACAAAAAAAGACGCAAAGCAGAAAAATATCGTACACAGTTTGCACGAGAAGCTTCACATTACCTGCCGCTGCCACGTGTGCGTGACTTTGCGATTTCGGTATACATATTATCCCGCGAAAGCTTAAGAACACAATGTTCCTTCAGGCTCATCATCGATAGAACTTCTTATTCTACTCACAACATGCAGTGGCGAAGGTTTTCAAGAATCACCGAGCGGTTGCGAGATTTCCAAAAGATCGGCACTTTTCGCGAGCGTGCCCCGAAACGCGCGGCAGATAAAGTGTTAACTTAGCGCGCTTGATTTAAAGTGGAGCTGACTGGGAGAATCAGGCCCAGGCTGCGCGCTGCACAAAATGTGCACGAGTGTTTTAGAGGAACAGTGAGTTGACCTACTTAAGCTGTCTGGCTTCAAATAGACCATTTCACTTAAGAGTACTCGTTGACGTCTTCTGTGACCAGGCTCGAACGAGCTGACCGCGTCAGAAAGCACGAAATTTCAAGGCTAAACACTCGCAGCTGGTTACTTAGCTTAGACTATACGCTTCTAACGGGCACGTGCTACGTCTCAAGCAAGGCTACGTCTTCCTCCAACAGTCCCAAAACCATATTACGTCACTACTGATTCTAACCCTCCAAAACGGCCACAACTGCGAACTGTTATCGCTCTTACTATAGGGAAGCGTGGAACGAAAAAGGCTTGAAAATTCGCCGGTCGTGTCTCGGTGACTCACGCGAAGGAAGTCATCAAGATTTCTAAGTGGACAACGTCCCGGTACCATTGACTCCCAATGACGAGCGGGTGACATGCAAATGCGAAAAGTAAGTAGCGTCAGCAAAATTACGCTTCTAAAAAGATCTAAGAAAAGAGCCTAGGAAATGTTTGTTTCTGAGACACAGCCAAGAAAAATGATTATTTTATCCAATCTTAATCAGACTTCGATTCGATCAATCTCCACTTATAGTTTAAAACTGACCTGCAGTTGCAGCGTAAGTGATCCAGGAATTTCAGAAGTCTACTTTACGCCTCAGAAACAAATGTTTAACAAACTACCTTTCTCTCTCTCTCTCTCTCTCTCTCTCTCTCTCTCTCTCTCTCTCTCTCTCTCTCTCTCTCTCTCTCTCTCTCAATCTCACAATACAGAAGTGCACGTAAACACGTACATTCTGTAACGGCACTTTTGCCCTCGCCCTTGCAAAAAAGCAGTAAAAATCCATCCTCCCTGTGGTCACAAGTTCATACCAGTTACATGCAGACCACAAACAAATCTTGACGCGTGTCGATGCAACCATACGACATTTATAAATCCTCGTGGCGAATCGAGATTGTCCTGATCAATTCGACGGAATTATCTCCGTTGTACTTTGGTAACGAAGCTAGGCGACATCTACGGAGGCGCGCGGGGATCTCGAAACGATCTAGGGGCTGGGAAGTCTGAGTCGATGCTAATCACACGGAGCGCGCGGAGGAAGCGTGGCCCCGAGACTCGCGGTGGAAGGACGGTAGACCAGTGAAGGACTGGCGAAAAATCGTGGACGGAGCACGATTCTCGGCTGTTGGAGCCCGTCCAAAATCCTTCGTACCTCCGGCAAGAGCGTGGAATTGATAGGGCACGGTGTATCCTTTGCGTGGGGTCCCCCGAGCTAAAGAGGTCATAGGATTATGCGCAAAAGGCCACCCTTTAGCCGCAACGTCACCTCCCACTTTCCACTGTGCATCGTTCGCTGGTGCCAAAAAGAGGATCATCGCAGGAAACAAACAACTCTCGATGGACTGTTTTCTCGATCCTCGCTGTCTTGTTTAAAAGAAGCGCCAAGGTCGCAGCGATCTTCAGGGTCATTTTCGCCTCGACCTTTTCAAATTTTCGACCCTTCTATTTTCGAGAAACAGGGTTGAATCGAGGACCTTGGAGGTGCAGCTGTATTTTTTACAGGTTTTGAGTTATGACGTGTAATATATGTAAAAAATTCTAGATCCTGTGGTGTAAGTACGTTTAATGCAAATCCGATAAAAAATGAGCGATTTATTGCAAATAAATAAAAATATCAATATTAATATTAAGTTAATATTAATTAAAAGTGTATTAATATATAATATTATTTATATTAATAGTTATTTAGTTTATAAGTTTTTATTTCTATTTTGAGGAGAAAATGTTCTATAATGAGATTGTTAATAAAATATTACTAATATTGTATATTAATATATATTAATAATAATTTTCATTATAGAATATTTGTTCGCCAAAAAAAGAAATATAAACATTTCGACTCAATAACTACTATCTACTTATTGTGTGATATATTTTTCAATTAGAGTTCTCTTTTTAATGTTAAGTCAGAGCTTTTTAATAATTTTATAAACAGTTTTTTTTTCTAATTTACTTGAAGTTGGTAAAGATGAAGCTGCGCCCCTCTTACTGCAAGATCCTCAATTGAGTTTGATTATATTTTAAATAAGTATAAAGATAAGAATGAAAACCTTATTCTGAAGTGAAGACAAAATGCAAAGAATTTTTATGCTTGGAAGAGGTATAATTTCAAACAAGTCCATTTTGTACTATCATTGTATTACTAATCATTTTTACTCATAGGTATGTATTTATGTAGATATATATTGAGCTCCAAAGCGTTAAATTAAATTCAACAAGTAAAAATTGCACTTATTTACTCTTTAGATAAAAGATACAGGTAAGTAATTTTTCATTGAATTTCTTTATCGAGGTAACTCTTATCAGTCACGATACTTAATGCTGCCTGCAAATATATGCTCCCTCTACCTCACTGGCGCAAAATATAAAAGTGGGAGCAGTGGTTGGCATGATTCACAGTGGGAGGAGTGACCTTGAACGGCCAATTGACATTGTCCTGATTTTATCGGTTCCAATAATGTTACAAGTGTGGGCGTTCCAATGCCCTGTTCGCTGTTCTGTTGCAAGTGCAGATCCACGTCAAAGAGTGCTCATTTGTTATTGAAAAAGTTAATCGAACGTCAAGGGTACAACAGACAGCTTAAGAAAAAGATATCGTCAAGGAAGGAAGCAAAATAAGCGGTAGTAATACATAATTATATACATACATTATCGTTATATCGTTAGTTCTGTATAAATATAACTTTATCCATATATCAATGTAAGTAGGTACTTTACCTATCGACCTGAATCTTTGAATCCACTTCACAGACATATACACATTTCTTATCATAGCGCTGATATCTGAATTTCACGATCACCTCAACTCATGAATTCCATATTATTTTATACATTTCAGCAATAAAATTGTACTATTCTATTCACACAATGCTGCCCCGCAGAACTTTAAGAATCAATGAACAGTTCAGAGGTGTGAACAGATCTGCAGCAAACGTAAATATGCTGCAAAACGAGTAGCCAATTAAGTACAACTGTTTCCTTTCGTGAAAGAAATTCTAATCAATCCTACTTTAAGATAGTCCAAAAGAACTACACACTTACAACTTCTTGCTCCAAGTGGAATCTCAATTCTGTATATGCAACTACAATAATGGGAGACATTGCTATGAAATACAAAATTTCAGATCGAAGCATAAATTTCAATTCTTCGTATCGATACTTCAACGAGCACTGGCCCTATTCGTGTTAATTATTTATTAACCGTACTCCCCCAACAATTCGCTGTCCTCTCCGCGCTTCCTACACACACCTGCGAAACTCTGCGCCTACGAATCTCGTTCAGCTTTGTGCTCTGCCTTACTTATTTATTTCGCCGGTTTCGTAGGAGAGTTTCAAATTTACTGTACCTTGGTATCCAGGAAGCGAGGGCGACGTAGAGGACCGGCATCCTTTAACCTCCGTCCGTCTTCTGACCTGAATTACAATTGAACAGTTTCGTAATCGCTGCAACGTATCAATGTATCCGCTGTTTCCCTTCGACTTATCAAACAATCTCGCGCGTCGCTTCTCCCTGGCCCCCGAAAAAAGCCTCGACTCGTGTGAAATCGTACAAACACGCTGCCTCGCCCGTTAATTCGTCAACGTCTCCTCTGCCTAGAGCATTATGCACGCCTGTTTACCAGAGGAACGCTTTCAGTAACCAAGCTATATTTAACCCCCCTTCAGTCCTGGTTTCGCTGACACATCATCGAAGAGGACGATGCTTCATTTATTTTAAGTAAACTCGCTCGTTTTAGTTGACGTTATAATTGGACACCGTAAATATAGACCGCCTCTATTTCCCTTCGTAAATCGATCTAACATTTTGGTGCAGTACGGAGAATCGAACGGGGAGGGCCAAAATCGAGCGTAGAGTACTTTGCACCGATGAGAAGGAGGATGATTCACTTGATCGTTTGTCTGTTGACGTTGTTTATTTAGTCCACCTAGTTATTTAGTTATTTAGCACAGTGCATCGCGTGTATGTGTCTTCGGGGGGGAAATTATAACTTCTGAACTAATAAATTTTCGACCTAAGTAGTCGAATAATTTTTTTTAAAAAGAATACAAAAAGCTGCATTGATTTGGGTATAAAAAATATATACATTTTCGTTAAAAAATTGTGATAATCTTGGTTTTTTGAACGCTGAACGCGTTAATAACGATTTCAACTATTTTTTCAATTTATGCAGATTTGTGCACTTCAATTCGACGTCACTGTATAGTTTAATGTGCCTTAAATTAATATACACAAGATCTCGCAGGTACCTTTTAGTTTTATAGTTTAAATGTTCTATTTAAGATAAAAAAATTGGGACGAATTGTTAATATTGCAAAAAATCTTTTTGTCAGTTTGAAAGATATTATAATACTTAACATAACTTATAAAAATCAAATTATACACACATTCATGAAATGGTGCCTGTGTGTTTAAAGAACTGCACTGAAAATTTCAATAAATTTCTAGCATCATTTTTTCTACATTTAGCAAATTCGGTAAAAATTATGGATTGTATTAAAAGCTACATTCTTTTAATAGTATTTTAAGATATAAGAATTTATGGATCATGGACTTTAGTGTTTTTAATTATTTCCATTGCTCGAAACACTGTACGGCAACGCCAAAACTGTGGCAAAATGAAATTATGAAAATAAAAAACTGATGGCCAATGCTTTCAATCGCTGTTACTGAGACTTTGTATATTCAAAATTGAATGCATCCTCGAAAAATAACATTAAAAAATATAACTTGTATTATTCAAAGAGCGATCGTCCACAGACAAACGGTTAAACAAGCTCACTCGTCCTAGTTGAACATAGTTGACGCTTCCACGAGCTTTAATCGTTTCAACAACTCATTCGAAAACTTCAATTCCAATGTAGTCACAGAAAATACTCGCTGGCTTCAATTAGAACGAAACTATTACGCAAGGTTAAATTGAATTAGAAACAGCAATTTCGTTTCCCATTTCGTATCCCCTAAGCGAGAGAAATTAGACGCCACTTCGAAGCACCGTGTTTTTCACGGGTGAAAACATCCCGCAGCACTTTCGCGGCGCGATCATCGAAACACTGGACCAAGAGCGTGAAGTCACGTCGCACGGTCTAGCCAGAGTGAAAAGTCCCAGGACATTTTCTGTGCGAATGGGCGACGAACAAAGGAGGAATAGGAAACGATGGTTCGAAAAGTAGTTCGAAGGTCGGACGTCTCGAGGATGCTTTCTCCCGACTTCTTGTCGCTGGTCTTCGCGGAATACAACTCCATTCTGTTGGAGTGAAACACGTGTTAAGCAGGACTCCCCCCTGGAAAGGTCAGTCCTTGATCTCGTCGAAAAAAACTTGTGGCCATTTTCTGTGAGGAACTTGTCATTCTTGTAAAAATAAGTCGAGTCGAGGATACACGTCGATCCACGATTATTCGTCAATCACGATCAGAGAAAGAAAAAGATGATGACGCTGCAAGTCCGTTCGAGGAAATAGTTTGGCAAAAACTTCAGGACTACTTTTATATTTCCCTTGCGAGAAACACTCACTGACGTATGTAGGCTTAATATGGCTTGCGGTAGCGTATCAGATATTCAAATTTGTAGGAATTTAAACGTGTACCGTGTAAGTGGGCACTGATGTTAATCTTGACAATTAGAATGATTTCAGTTACGTATGGAAGCGCAAGAAAAGAAAACATATTATAAAAGTCATAAAATTTCATTACTGTGTTTACTAAAAGATTCTTTCTATGAATTACCCGCAAAAACCTGTGTTCGTAAAAACCTTATCTTCCTGGTAAATCAACGTCACGAATCATCTAGTAATAATAATTCTGCATTGCACGCTGATGCAGCAAACGAAATGTACTCTACGGAAAGTAGAATGCAATGTACTCTGGGAGTGATTTAGAACGCCTAATTGACCTCGATTAGTATCTGCAACTCTTTTTTTTTAAGAAAGGAAGTATATTAAATAAAACTATCTTCAGCATAACGCGATCTATGGGTTGGAGATTTTTAAAATCCATATTTATCCCCCATAGGATTTTCCCATTGTTCCAAGGTCCATCGAAAACTTTTCCAAGCCCCCCGTGAATGGGTGCGCAAACAACGCGATCCATGGGGAAATAAATAACCACGAGACCTACATACCTAGATTCTAAGCTTCATCGGTTTTCACCGAGCTAAATCTGTTGTTGGATTCACCTCGCGAATCGCAATTACTCCGAGGGAATAACGAGGCAAAACTCGCGCGACGCGTTTTAGATTCAATCGCGTGGAAGACTGATGGACCGTGTCCGCGTAAGAAGATCGCAAACAATTAACATTGAAAGACGGAGAATAAAAGGTAGGTAACTGCGGTATAATGGTCGCCAAGAATGTTTATTATAACAAGAAAAGACTTTTCTTTTGGCGTCGAAGTCGTTGCAATAATGGCGATATTATATGGCGGGGATTTCTTTCGACCAGCAAACGATTTCGCAAATGCATTGTTTATCATCGACTACCGTGCATCGCTAGCGCACTCGTAATTAGTTGCACTGATAAAGAACTCAATTAGCGCGTGCATGCCCGCGAAATTTAGAATAATTATGAAGTACGAAACGAATTTCACATTTCGAACGCTCCATGAACTTTCGTGGAATAATAATTGTGGAATAATGAAATTGTTCCATCGATGCAGTATGCCGCACAGTGGTTTAAAATGCAACTCTAGCTAAGCAAAATTATTCTTGTTGTAATATCTTCTTGTACGTAGATATAAAGTATTTATTTATTCATTTATTATTTTTAGTGCTATTTCTACTTATTTGTAATTATTTTCTGCTTGTTTTTGTGCGTAAGTAAAAATACAGGTGTTCTCGATAAAAGTTAATATTACCTGATTGTGTCCATATTATAGAGATAGGTACTTGATAGGAAATATTATTACAAACATATAGTATAATTATGTAGAAAATTATGCAATATATTCTCAATTTTAATCGCTATATTAATGTTGACAAATTACTTTTTGATATTCCTCGATAGTAAGTTAAAAAAAGAAATAATTAAATCGATGTCCTTAAAAAAAAAATAATTTCTCAATAGGAAAAACTAAATAGGTATTACAGCACTTTCTAATACTTCGCACTACTTTTATTCTATATACATTATATACATTATTTGATTTTTGCTGAAATACTTATCTGTTTGTTTGTAAATTTACAATAAATTAATTAATTATAATCTGCAAATATTAACTTTTATCGAGAACACCTGTATTTTTACATACACACAAAACCAAGCAAAAAATAATCGTACATAAGTAGAAATATTATTACAGGAAAAAATAATGACAAAAATAATTTTGCTTAGCTAGAATCACATTTTAAACCGTTGTGTGGAGTCCAGGTAACCTGGGCATTCAAAATTGTGTTTCAAACGTTACTCGACAGTAGTTTGTATCACAGACATTCCTTTTTGTTCATCTTTGTTGAGCCAACTTAACAGAATCATACACGAGAGTTCACGATTTCGATCTACATAATATCATGGACAAGCAATTGTACCAGAAATTACCATAGCATTAACACAACAAGGCGCGTCTCCTTTTAAAACGATCTAGAAACTGGCTGGTTTGGTGTTACCTCCGAGCTAAATTGAAATCGTCCATCGACCCGAGGCGAGCAGGAAGTGAATCAAAGGAGAAATTACCACTATTCGTTAGTGCAACCTTAAAGGCAGCCGAGGAAAAAGCTTAAAGGTTTAATTAATCGCCAAAACGAAGCTGCGTGTTCCAGTTTCGTGGGCACGCGAAATGCACGATTAATCAAGCGGGAAATTAATTCGGCAGATTTATTCGCCCACAACTTGATTCGTTTCTCAACAGTGTGGCTGTTACTTTTCTTTTCGCAGAACGTTCTCGTAGCAGAACGATATTAAAAGGGGACAAAACAATCAGTTTCATATTCCATCGTACGAAATGATGCAATTGCACACCGTTATCGATTAATCATTTTATCAAGATGTCTAAACAGGCGATATATAGCTTAGCAAATCCGAGATAGTGGAGGTAACGTGAGAAATATCTTTCAGAGCAGTGTTATGTAAAACGTACTAAATAATGCAACTATCTGATTAAGTTTTATGCAAAAATGCACGAAATGTTTTTTTAGAAACAAACTAAGGGGATAAAGATAATATCTTTTTAGTTTCTTAGGAGTTACGTGATAATTTTCCCCGAATTTCCCCTCAAAAACAGCATTTTTCAGCAGTAAAAATTCTGCACTGTTCAATTATTAAGAAAATGGATTGAATAATTTTCGAAGCTCAGATTTCTGTGACGTGGAAATAATTACATTTAAAACCTAATGAAACTTTCCAGAATAAACAGCTTGTGACAAAACCACTGAACTTTTCGGTAAAACGTTCACAGTCTATAAAATACAAAGTACCATACTGGACAGAATTATGATTTTCCAAGTGGAGTTAATAACGACCCGAAATTAATTAAGAACAAGTCGCGCTGCAGTAGGAGGGTTGATTGGAAAAATCCCTGACACGCGCGACTCGATAAACTTCCCAGCGTCGGAACGGTTGAGAAGAATAATAGCAATTGCCTTCTGAGGGCATATTAATTAAACGATCTCAACGGGCTACGACTTCTGCAGAACACCTTCATCTTCACGCCATCGCGACGTGACACGTTTCACAGAAGAATCCTTCCGCGTTGCTGGCGAGCCAACGAATCAACATCAGCATCGAGGCTCGATCATGTGCTCGTTCTTTTCTTCAGCAGTTGGCTTTGAAGCAGCCGGGCTGCTCAAAATAATTAGGTGTACAACGCAGGAACTCGTGCCGTAAGAAAGAAATATTCTATAAGAATGTCGATGTTACATACGCACCAATCGTTAAAATTGATTCAATCTCAAACCCTATTCGATTAGAAAATTACCTAGCCTATGGAATCAGTGATAAAGTGATCGGTGAAAATGTGATAAAATCTATATTACGCAAGACCAGATGTCTTCGTTGTGTTTAAACAATGAAGTTATACAGCTGAGGATTTAAATACCTGATGCACTGATGAGAATGATTGGAAGAAAACCTACCTCAATGATGGTAATCAGTAGTTCAGTGTTTCCCAACCTATTTTATAGTTGGGATCCCTTTTATAATATTTAAGTAACTCCTGCAGAAGAATTTCTTCGCGAAAATCGGAATTCTTTTCTTCAACACACTGTTATTCAACGAATTTTCAAAATATTAAAAAACAGCTCCGTTAATACTTAGGCATTGTATTATACTTAATAGACAAATTGGTTTTTTTTTTGTTTCAAATATGTAATCCAAAATTGAGATAGGTTTACCCTCCGTAAAAAAAAACGTCAGTTCGGAGCCCCTTCTGACACATATCTATACATATATTTTCTTAACTTTTATAATTATTTTTAACGCTTTACAATGTGCTAACATTAAGTACCAAACCACAATTTAATCGGAAGATTAGTTTCTCTATTAGATTCTATTTTTTTCAGGCCGTCACAGTAGTCTAACCCCTTAATAAAGTAAAAAAGACACATTAAAAATAAGTATTTCAGAATATAATTCTAACTTCATAATATTAAAAAAAAAAAAAAAACCGTGGCGACCCCTCAGAAAACACTTCCCGACCCAGCGGTTGGGAATCACTGCAATAGTTTAAAAAGTGCCAACATCTATATAACTTTGGCGCATAGTTTATTAAACGAAGCTATGAATGTAGCTACAGAAACTAAACATTCTACCAAATTCCTCTGAAACTTAGTACTCAATATAAACTTAATACAGAATAGTTCTACCGCCCCAGATATTTACTTCCGGCTCCGAAAATTGAATACCCTGCTCAAGATTAAGAAACGATAACTGAAGAAATTCCACATCAATCTACTACACTAAATACAAAGTATTCCTGTCGTCTAATTTGTCTAGAAACAATAAACTCTCTAATAAAATCGACCTGCCCATTAATCTAAGCATCTGGCTTTAAACACTGTTCAAAAGAGTTTCATAATCCCCCTAACAGTTACGTAAGCAAGCAGCTCTGCCGTTTACCAAGTAAATGTTAAAAGCAAAACAGCAATCTGAAACGCGGGAGGAAGTTCTGCACGTTTGATCGAACACAGCCACGAAGAGCAAACAGAGCGATCGTTTGCCCGCGATCCACTGCACTCGATAAATCACGATGCCCTAACGACGACTTGATAATGAGGCTCCCAGAATCTTTTTCCCTATAATAACGATTCGCCATCAATCACAGAGATACACGGAAGCAGTTTCGTATTTAGCGCGGAAACTACGAGGCCAGTAATAAAAAGCAACACTAATGAAAGCTTATTGCAGAGTCACGCTGACTACTATTGAGAACTCGCTTTCGAGTGCGTGGCCTCTGTGCTGGCAATTAAATCCCATTGTACCGAATCCCACGTTTTCAGGCAACGAGCAAAGGGGGATCGAATTGCACGCTGGATTACTAACATTCAACTAGTCCATGTGCGAATACAGCGAAAGAAGCGTTTCTTCGGCGCCATACGGTAATTCGGTCGCGACCCTCTCGACTCGTTTATACCGTTCTCGCATTTGCAATAATTCCCTCTCGGCGATATCATTTCGGATAAAATCCGCGTGTGTCGGCACTCACGTATGTTCTCTGAACCGTTCTAGGCTTGAGCGATAGTTCCGGGCACTGGAGGATCGTGCACGTACGAGTATGGATCCCGCAAGACCTCCCAGTGAGAATGTGGAAGCTCGAGCGCACCGATCGCGACTGACAGCCATAAAGATCTCATGGAGAACTCCTATCGCCAGCTCGTACTAGGAGTGGGAGACCGTTCGCGGCATTGGTCTCTCCCTGTGCAGCTCTACTTATTCCCCACCCTTTCTTTCTCAATCTTTTTTACGCAAGCTTAGGAAAAACCGCGCCACGGCTTTACTCTCCTTTACAGGCTTGCAGTGGTTAAACGCAGCCTCGTAGCTCTGCATTAGTAAACACCCTTCGCTCTAATTCTCTGCCTCGAGATATAGCATCGATGAATATTTCAGAAGCTTCGCGAGGTATAAGCTTATGGATTCGATCGCATACATCTTTTACGAGACAATTGTTGTCGCAAGAAGCTTTGAAACTTGTGTATGGATTCAATATCGCAGGTATACATCTTTCGCTAGGTTCAGCGCTGCGTTGCTTTTACGCAGTATGCGCCACAGGGTTTACGATTATTTGCGAAGAAAGCTTAGTGGAATAGTTGTCCAGTGTATGGAAGAGTACGAAATGATCGCCCGTGCTCTCAGCCAGCGCCGTAGTCACATTCAGGGAGAAATGGGTTTCTTTGTAAAACTCACCTGTACGTTCCCTTGCTCTGTGGACTCTCGTAATCGATGCGTCGCCTTTTATGCTCATACTGCAGAGAGCCTGCGGAATGCGAGCGGGCCCTTGAGTGGCTGCGAGTGCGGTGACGTCTCCTGCTTCGCGGCATCTGAAACAAATAGTGTTATTTAAGATTATGGATTTTAAAACTATTTCTTGTACGAAAGAACAATACACCAGCGCTATACTGATTGTTTCTTACATCTGCTTCTAATATTAAGTACCAGAATTAGTATTTTAGACGACCATTAAATTGCTTCTATCATCAAATGCATTAAGTAACTTAAAAGAGAGGAATAATATGGTACATATCGATATAAATACACTAAACATGTTAATGGTAAAGTAGCGAGAGCTTATATTATACATGCTTATACGTAAACTAACGATAAACTATTTATTACGTTTAAAAATCTCGAATAAATAATCTAACATGCTACGCTCGAAATTATTATACACGCAATCTTTTCCCATGAGGTCTTCTGCGGTCTAAAGCATTAAGTGATATTTTGGAATATATATTCTTCAAGCTAATCTAACGTTTCTCTTATTCCACAAATATGCAGGAACACTGGTTAGAAAACTAACTCGGAGCTAACGTCGAGGGAAATTTTAAACGTTCACGACCATCTTACCATGATTAGTTTTAACGATTAACGAACACGAATGATATCGACTGACGGGCAAAAGCTATTGATCGTAGATTAATTTCAAAATGCGAACGACCCGACACTATTGGCAACGCCGAAGCAAGGAATCGACGAATCCAAGGTCGGAGAAGTACGCAACAGGTCTGCGGATGGTGTTGCGCGACTCTCGGATAGATATTAGGACCAGAGCCTCTCTACCAAAGTCAGAGACTGCGTCAAGGCTGCGTGTACTTACATTCGGAAGTCGAAACAAGCTCACTTGATCCCAAATGAAATCGAAGATGGATGATATCCAGGAACGTGAAGATGATGCTTGCGGTATGACACTGTTTTTGGACAACGACGTGGACATCGGCTCAAAAAATTCTGCAAAACGTGGGCATTCGCATCGTAAAAGCGTACTAAGCACTACAAAATGAAACAGCCCACTCCGTAAAGATAATTAAGAATGCCTAACGCGTTGCCAGAGTGTGGAAAGTGTAATGCGACCCTACGAGCCTCCAGAGGATTTAATCGTCGCGCGGAAACGGGAATAGAGATCCCGCCAAAAATCTCGCGGACCCATAGGCTTCGCGTGAAACGTGAGGTGGCGATATCGATCAGAACGATAGTGCTCTGTGCACGATGGCATAGACGATGATAGGCGGGGTAAATGAGAACGAGAATGAGGTAATGGGTACGCGTGGGCACGCTCGCTAGCACAAGATCGATGCTGGCGAGATGCTCTTGGTTTTTAACACGAAACTTCGTGCTCGTACATCAACAGCCTCGAGGATTACATTGTGCATTCCGACGAGGTACAATGCATACGCACATTCAATGGTCGTGGTGGTGTGGAAGCGATGAAATTTACAAACAGGGAGGCAGATTGCACAGCGTAACGCCATAAGGGAACTTTCATGAAACGGCGGCCATCTTGGAGAGAAGAGAAGCATCAAGTACCAGTGAACGCAACACATGCACAATTTCTGTCGGACGTCCGCCGGCAACTCGAGTTTAACTTATCGCGGGCATACTTCGAGGAAATAAACTTACGTCGAAGAGATGAATCAGGCTCGGTTGGTCCCAATATGTACCCGCAAACACAAAATATCCAAAGAGTGCAACGATGCGCTACGCTCAACACTGTTGTGTGACAACGACGTGGACATCGGATCGATGCGATTGGCGAATGGAGCTCGGCTACGTTCGCGTGGGATCGCAAAGCCGACCGTCTACGAGTGGAATCGAGTGTACACGAGGTTTCCCGATTAACCCCCACAGACGCACTTCCGGAAGAATACAAAAAGAAGATACATGTATGTGATTTATGCCGGCTTCCATGGGACAGATAATTGCACACACTTATCTCATAATTTCTCTCGATTTTGAAATACATATTAGTCGATTGTAATAATCGCGATGTACTTGGACAATCGACTGGTTTAAAGTGATATAGAGAATTTAATTTAATTACTATTATACTTCGGAATTATAATAAGTAGAATTATAAGCTAAAGTTGTGATCAAATTAAGAAATTATGGTGACATTAATTAAGAGATTATATATTGATATATTTTTAATATTTTTATCAACTTTTTAATGCAAGTCATGTGAATTTTCTCTAAATAATGTGATTAATATAGCGATTCAATGATAAGTATAATTAAATGTAATTAGATATGTACGAAATGTGAGAATAGAAGTAGAATAATTTACTAGAGTCGTATAATATTTGTGGCATGTGTGATATACGCTTGATAACCTCGCTTTTCGATGGCACAAGAAATGCGGTACAGATGAAATAAAGGGAAATGTTATTGTATATCGCGAAATTACAGCGTTCGTAGCTCAACTACGTAACGAAAGTAATATTTCCCCCCAAAATACGATTAAAGAAACAATCCAATGTTTGGCCGCAGCGTGTCTACTGTATTATACAGAATTTATCACAGAAACTTTACGTACCTGTCCCCAAATCAGACTATTAATTATATCCACAACACCGCATTTTATCAAAGTCAATAAATTCCAAAACATCCTCAAATTTTAACCGAAAAGAAGGTAAATCATGATGTTGAACAGCCTCCGAAATAAACATGTACATACGTGCCGAGCGACTAGTTGATGACCTCTGCATCGTAGGTGGCACCACATCGCAAGTATGTACATTAGAGAGGGTAACAGCACTGTTATCGATAAATGTTTCGATGGGTAGACTAAACATTTAAACAAGCTACGCAGGGTAAATAAAAATCACCGCGAAGATCAAAGAAGGGAACGGTAATTAAACATGTCTCACCTGTACGGATGAGTAGAACGAAATCAGCTTATCGTTAGATCGATTCTGGGTGTAGCATTTCATTGCCGCGAAAGGGATTAAATTCGCTGCGATCGTCCATAGTTCCCTGTACGATTGCTGTGAACAATATCCACCACTGAATTACAAGGACCAATTCTACGCGCACAAGCTCGATTAAATGTACGTTGCGAGAGATCGCGGGATATTTACAAAAACGAAAAGAAAGCACCAAGGTGGCGTTGCGACGCGATGCTACATTTTGCAAGAATCGAAGGTACACTAAGCCCTTCGGCGGAAAAGTACACTTCTACCACCGTGCGAGGTCACGTCGATAACTCGATGCGACCGTGATTACTTTATCCCCAAAGCCACGTGATTCGACTGGACCTGCGTCCGTCGCGTTGCGGAGGAGGGACAATCACAGATCGTTGGAGATAATAAGATCAATGAAATACGGTAGACGAATACAGTGCCCACTGTTTTCGCAATCTTTTCACTCGACGTACCTGCCGCCCGCGATGAAGGTAACCGTAATTGCTCTGACCCTTTAACGCGTTCGTCAGGACAGGCGCGGTTCTAGTGGTAAAACGGTAGAACAGACACTGCACGATACCTGCACCCATCTTATCCGGGTAGCTGCAGCTTACCGAGAGGATTCGGGGCAGGTAACGCGCTTTAACTGTGTGGCGCTTGCGCTGTGTCGCGAGCAACTAGCCCCAGACGCAAAATACATTTCTCCTTATTTTCAAGCGCAATTAAATGACAAAGGAACATTGTCAGTCAAGGATCGCGCGGTATGCTAGATCACGTGACAACTGGAACGAGTATTTTCTAATGAGATACACGACTCAACTCGGACCGAAGGCGACAGATAGTGATTCACGAATTAATTATGTAAGCTTACAAATTGGAAACCGTCCATTGATCACAGCGGCTGTCCTTATTCTTTACGGCTGCGGCCGCAGGAGGCAGGTCGCGGTAAGCTCGCGTTCCCTGTCCTGTCTCGCTTCCTGTTTCCCGTTAAAAGACATCGAACAACGTTCGGCATGAAAAGGCAATCGCGCCGAGAACAATGTAGAAGTGAATGAACATCGCGCTGTCATTTTCGATTTACGTGCAATTCAGGCCGCATCTATTGTTGGCCCTTAACCAAGACCCGAATTTTATCCGAATCTCGGTCTAACGAGCGAGCTAAATATATTGTCCGTCATTCACGCTTCGTAAACCCGAATTTGCCAAACAAAAATTGATTCGCAGAAATGACGGACGTTGGCCTACAATAAACATGCAGGCATCCGCAAGCTTCCTGGAAGTCCGTTGCAATAAAATGGGAAATTAATGATCCATGTCTGGCGAGCCAAATATCCAGTATCAGTCGATTACAGCATACGAGATAAATCCGATGAGTCAGTGGGATTATGCACTGGTTTTCTAACGTTTTGAGGAACATTATGAATAAAATGTACGCAGCCCTGATAAAATGAAGCTCACGATCGTGACGAGGCTGAAGGTTATGGATTCTATGAATATAGTAATATAAGAAAGTAATTTGTTCTTTTAATTAACCTTTCCTATAAATATCAAGGCTCGCGCACGTCCTAAATAACCTGGCCGAGGCTATTAAAGGCGTTTACGTGGACGGTCAAATACGTACTAAAGAGAAACTTAATGAAGAATAACGCGGAACTTTGGGATTTAGGTTTGCGATCTTCAGTCCCAACTTTTGTATATGATGATAGCTTGGGCGTCCGGAGAAAAAAATCGTTTATTTTTCAAAACTGATCTTTATTCAGTTTATACTACAAAATGGAATATTCCTAATTTTCGGTTTTAAATTTTCAATTAAATTGGCACTACAAAATGGGTTAAAGAAAGCAAGAGGGGCTATGTTTTTCTTTACCATCATTCCAAAGTTGCCCTCCGCCCCCTGGAGAAAAGTCTCCGGACGCCCTTGGATGATAGTGCGATAAATAAGTCAGGCCCCTAATTTTATTATAATTAAGTGACGATTAGCAAAATCATCCACTACTAACACTAATAAGACGAGACAGCTCGTCGTCCATAACCACCATTAAACGGAACTAAACGGACATTATCAGACTGGTTTAAAGAAATGTTAAAAACGACTCAGTATCTCGTTAACGCTTCGATTAAAAAAATAAATGCATTTCTACCAGATGTCATTCTTCCAAATTGAATATTCTGCTTTCTATCTTAAAAAAAGGCTACAGTTATTAGGATGACCTCCCCCGACCTTCTCAACCCGCGTAACACTCGTTCCCCTGTTTCCCGCCCAACTATAATCAGCATAAATTATTTTTCTTGACGTTCCTTATATGCACCACGAAGTTGTAAAAGTGGCATCGTCCTACGAATTGGGCAAGTGCTACCGTAGAGGGGATGCGTCTCCACCGCGCTCCCGGGGTAAATCGGCGACTGGGCCCGCGGCGGCTGTTCGCGCGTCCGAGGCCTGCGTTTTCTTTGGCAATGAAAAGGATCGATGCGGTCTCCGTGGTAACGGCACCGCCAGAGAGGCCGGAGCCGCGGATGGCGGTGGACGGTGGAGCATCGAGTGCGAGACCGATGCAGTAACGACGCTGCCGTCGTCGCCGTCGCTGACACCTGGGACGCCGCTCTCGGAGGTGTCGCTCTGCCACGCGTGTGCCCGTGCTTCGTACACCCTTCACGGACATTTAGACTGCACAACGTCGCTGGGAAACGGCCAGTGTCATGCGGAGGCTCCAGATCCTCCGCCCCAGGACACCGTCCTCGATAAGGAGATCCTCGATAATCAGCAGCACGTTAAAAACGGCAAGATGCACGGGCAGCCGGAGGAGAAGCCGAGGGTCCTCTTGCTCCGGCGATGGAGCGACATGCCACTGCACCTGCAGTTCAACCCCCACATCCGCACCGGGTACAGGCCGCTCATGACCGTCAGTCAGTGCCTGGCTAGCCTCTTCTACATCCACAATGAGACCGTCAATATCGTGACGCATGGTAAGTCCGGGGGATGCGAAACGGTAGCAGCCGCGTGCTTAGAGTCTCCGCAACGTGGCTGGATGAATATGTAGCGGATCAATAGGGACGATTGGTCGATCGATATTGCTCGAGGAACCTGGGAAGATGTTTGGAATGATGAATGACGGTAGATGCATAATATGAAGTAACCCGTTATTTATGGTATAAGTAGCAGAATACCCTCGCGCTTCGCTTCGGGCCTAAGAGATTCTGAGGAATCCGTGAAAATATAGTTCACCCCTTTTCACCATCCCCTTAGGGGTTGATTAGGGCAAAATCCTGAAATTGGTTTTTAGGCATTTACGTGGGTAACCTTTCGAAGTAAAAATCAAGTTGACATCTAATCGCGCTTAAGAGATTTTGGGTAATTCGTGAAAATACATTTCACCCTCTCAGGGGTTGATTTGGGAAAAATCCTGAAATTGGTTTTCAGGCATTATGTGAATTTAAGGTTGAAAATTCTCTAAATTAACGTGGAAAGGTTTATCAATGCGATAACACTCATATCTATATTATGCGCTGGGCACGGATTATTATTTCCTTTCGGTCTTCCTCCGAAGACACTTAGAAAAGGTGAGATATACCTGTTCTGATTCAATTAAGCAGAAAAACGGATTACCCTTGAGTAACGGGATTTCATGGTCAACCGACACGCGAAAAATCATTATATCGCTGTCGGCGCATTGCGGGACAACCGAAAATCGATCCGCGAAGCCGCACGCTGGCTTTCCTAGATCTATTATCGATGCACGCCATTGATGGTAGTAATCTCATATTAAAGGAGAAAAGATATTTCGCGGTTAAATATTCATAGACTGAACTGTCAAAGATGAACCGTTCCACGTTATGCCAATAATATCGAAGAGAGATAGACTTTATTAATAATTAAGTAAAGTCTACAGTAAGATCGCGAAATTAAACGTGAATAGCATAGAGTAGTACTTCATTCTTTTTTAATGAACTAACTTATAATTATCATCGTTATTGATTAAGGCAGAATGCTATCAGAACTTTTTTTTACCAGATGTTAAACGTCACTTTGCAACAAAGTGATGAAAGTCTTCATCGCTTTCCCTGCAATAGCTATAAATGTATAAATGCCTTATCTTTATCTATGAACGTAGATCACATCTGTAAGTTTTGCTACGTTTTTTTGTAACAATAAGTTTGTTACCTATCCCGTCTACTATTTTCAGCTAAACTTTAATTATCAACTCCTCTTCGATGTGAGAATTAACGTCCAATCAATAATAATCTCGTTGCAGGATTTGCCATCCTGTACATGTTACTGACGATACCGCAACTTCTTCCGTGGAGTAGCCAAGGTACCCTCTTAGGAATTTTATCCTGGTGCCATTTGATCGGCGCCGTTAGCCCGTGGGTCGGCTCCTTCTTCTATCACCTCTTTATGAGCTTAAACTCCGACGAAATCTTCTATCAAAAGCTGCTGAAATTAGACATGATCGGGATATGGCTGTGCCAAAGTTTTGGTAAAGCGCAAGAATTAAAAAGTCATTACAGCCAGTTGCCTAATCAGCGTAACATCTCTAATCATCTTTTGCTTCTTCCTCCAGGTGCAATACCTATGATGGCAACGGCAGTCCACTGTGTACCCGATGCCTACTGGTATTGCTGCATGTTTATCTACTGCTCCTTATGCATATGGGGACTCCTCATGGTACCATACCTCTAATCTTCATCTTTCAACATCAATTATTAATCCCCACGATCTATGAACTCTATTTAATCCACAGGCGATGATCGCGCGATCTCCCTGGGAGAGAAGATTATGTTTCGCGCCTCCCCTCCTCATGAGAATGTTAGTGATGATTCTGCGATGCTTTGGAATGGCCGGTGGATCTCCGGACGCTATGCTTCACGTTCTGCTACAGGTAAATCCTACAGCAGCTGGACTTTCAAGTAGAATATACGGTAAGAGTGCCGCAGAAGCTTCTCCTAACGCATCCTTCCATTCTGCAGGACCTCATAGCAGTCGTGGGATCAACAATCGGCGCTCTGCGTATTCCTGAAAAGTGGATGCCAGGCAAATTAGATCTGATATTGAACTCTCACAATTTGATGCACGTACTGGTTGTCCTGGCGGTGTGTTCCATGCACGCCGCTACCCTGCAGGATCTCGCTTGGATGTCGAACCCGTCAACGTGCAATAGGAGCTTCGCCTCGTCGGGCCGCGACGAACTGTGATTGAACCGTGAAATATCCTTTCACTGCAGTCTGTGATAAATTGAGCCTACGACAACCGGCGATTAATTGTGCAGGTATATACTCTCGCGATCGATCGCCAGGAAGTCGTTTTAAAGTAAGCTTGTACAGAAACGGAACATTGTACAGACACGTACCAAAATTTCATACGATGTTAGGGTCGAAGCATCTTTTACAACGCGTGGAACAGTTTAAGTACAATCGTGAGTACAAACGTGAACTTGGCATATCGAGAATAATATAAATTGAACGCGCCCCCGAATCAGTTCGGGGGCCAGTTCAATGGCCATCGCGAGGGGCACCGAAACGACGTTGATAAAGGTGGTGCGACGAAGTAAGCACATCAAAAATACGTTTATTATCGTGATTATGGTAATCAAGATCCACAGCAGTGTACATATAAGACATGTTCCCGGGCACTTTTTACACTTTGATTCGGTGCGTCGCTTCGCAATGTCAATATTACTGTTTAAACGAATAAAACTGTTCCAAAATATCGATCAGAATTCATTTCATCCCATCGCTCGTTTGACTATTCATACGTTAAGTTCGTTGCCTGACGCCGCGTAACGAAATCAGCAAGTAATGGCATACAACCGGCCCATTTACGTGCGAATCTCTTTCTCGCAATAGATTCCATACTTAAAAAATAAATAGGATACACTTGATTAATATATATTAATCATTATTCCGTTTCTTCCATACACTTTAACTGTTACACGATTCTAAGTGAGCTTCTATGTAAAATTAATACAGGATAGAGCCGCGAGAAATATAGTTTAACGTTTTGTCTCGATGAAAAGTAGCAGCAGACAATATGTTATCGGATCAACATCGTTTTTGGGTACAGTTTCACATGCAAATGTATCCTTGCGGCTATGAGCACATAAATTTGCATGCTGGTAGCGGCTTATAGTTTGATCCAAGTTAATTATTAATAACAAACCCACTCTGTCGAAGTCATTAGGCTTCGATTCTATTTAAATGAAAATTTAGGTAGTAGTAAACCTAAAGAATATGTGAAAGCAATTTTTCAAATACAAGCACACAAGGCACTGTACACGTGCGGAATAAAATAGTAAATTTACGAATTATTTATCTACGCAATTTAGTTAATAATTAACGTAGGCGATAGATTCTAAGAAAAAAAAGAGCTGTAATGCGAGAAGTGTACAGTAGGTTAATAAAAATTATTTACGGAATACTTAGAACGCCGAATCATGAATAAAATATTCTCTTATTACGCCCGTATTTATGATACATCATCAGGAACCAAAGAATATGCTAATATACGTGTTTAAAGTATACACCGAGAGCAATTTGTACACATAACGCTGGCCTGTCGAGTTTAGTTTCCTCTTAAACCTTTGCTCCATTATTGTACTTTTGCGTAATTCAGATAATTAACAGCATTTTACTCAGCTACAATTATTGCAGAGGGGCCTCACTTTCTTGGGTGTAGCTCTTAACCCTGCTAAATTTAAGAGGCGGATATCGCCCGCCGATAGCCGACACCCTCCACTCTTTCACAGACGGATCCTTCAAGCATATTTTTACTTCGTGCCCGTTTCGGTATCTGGTAAATATAGTGTAGCTGAGCCATTTCAATTGCGAATTCATCCGTCTGTGGTGGTCTTGAATTTCGAATTCCTAAAAAAATCCGCCAACATTGCCTTGCGTCTATAATCTAACTCGATATTACAGAACCGTCGACACTTACAATGTGAAACGTCTGTTCCCCGCTGTCGTGTATAGCTTCCCGCTTCTTCCTTTTGTAGCTAGCGATTCCTTTAATCTCCTGTTTCTTCAGCACCAGAGTAACATAATTACCGTGTAATCTGTAATGGCCGATAAGAACCGACGGATTTCGTGGTGTACGATACTTCAAAGAATTCACACAGCTCTGCGCCTCGTCGGTCGAAGTTAACATTAAAACTTTTCCTTCGGGAAAAAATCTGCTCGTGGATGAAGCCTCGTGAAAATTGGAACTCTCTGGTATAACAGCTATTTATATCGCATTACGCTACCACGCACCTCAGGTACCTAAAGTATTCCACCAGATGCCAAGGTCTGTAAAATCGATCTTGGAAACTATTCTCACCGTCGCGGATATAACTGGTTTTACTAATATAGCATCCGTTATATCTTAGCCTAGGCCGCTTTAAATACATTTCTCTCCATGACTGGTACTTCGGTCCATAGGTTCCGCAATTTACACCCCACACTCTAAAGAATTCGGTAATTTTACAATCGTTTAGTCAGTATCGAGATAAATATGCACGATGTTCCTCGAGCTTACTTAACACAGGCAAGCCTCCAAATCTCTGTATCTCGCGCAGATATGTAGAATCCGCGACACACTCTGGAGAACATTTCGAGAGACCTCAAGTCGAGCTCCGGAGACACAACCCACCTCAAGATATATAGCACAATTTCCATAGGCAGGGCAGAAATATGTGTTGCCTGAAATAAGTAACGCCTTGAAATCTCCACGACGACGTAAAATTCGAACTCGCTTCGACGCAAGTTTACAATATATCCCCGCGAATAACGATACTTACATTTTGCTCGAACTTAGGGAAACATACACATTTATTAAGGTTTGCAGTTTTACACAGCTTAATAAATAAATCGGTCTCTTCGTCCTCGTCGTCGTTGTGGTTCTCTGTATTATCGTTAACATTGGTCATATCGTTATCGAATCCTTCCAGATTATCATCGCTCGCCTTCACCTTAGTCGACTCGTACAAGCGGAACTCGATGTCAGGAACTAATTGCACGGCGCGTTTGTAAAATTGAATCGCCTCGTAAAACTTTCTACCTTGCTCGTGTTCGATTCCTTTTAGAAACAAATTTTTCGCCTAGAATGTAGAAATCTCGATACTATATCCACGCCCAGATCGCGGCCAGCTGTTGTTATACCTTGGTTTCGACGGAGTCCTCGTCGTAAGAGACGTCGATCTTAACCACACCGGAGGAATGAGCGTTCGGCGTTTCCCGTTTAGGTGATATCTCCAGTTCCCGCTGCCATTGTTCTCTGAAGGATGTCAAGGCGTCCTCGATGTTGGTCTCCGAAAAAGAAGATCCTTCCTGATCGTCTCCACCATCGTCGGACTCGCCAGATTCACTGGAGTGGCTCTGTTCGGGTGATTGATCATTTTTCGGATATCGTCGCAAAGGTTAACTTGCGTAGCGCGGGACAAATCATTCGAAGAAATTATGTTTAAAGAAACAAGGCGGTTCGTACGGGGTGCACATGTATGCAAGCAGTTAAGCACGGGTATCGTCGGGAAACAATGTAGAAAGTGACGTGCCTGTTTCGCATTAAGGTTATATTGCTGGTCGCGGACAGTTTGTGTGCTAGGAATGAAAGGACAGTAGTTGATTTTTGTATGTTACGCACCATTTTTGCTCGTGATTCAATTTACACGGTACTACTCCTTCAACGCATGTACTCTCGGTCGGAAAAACGCACGAGACAGCGAAAGTACAATTTCGCCAACAATACCGCCGCCATGGTTTTCGCTTTTCTGTTCTACGCTTCAATTGAAGGTCATGCTGCCCGCTATAGATTAGTTTTCTATAGGTATTTTGTCTGACGCAACAAATCGGTGGCCCTTATCAGCACAAAGGGCGAATATTGGAAATGAATCGGAAGTTGCGCTGTGATTAATCGTGACACGTGTCACGCCACGAATCGTTTCCTCCGCGTATTTTTTACGTCAGCATAAAGATAAGGGATAATTTTAAATGACCGAGAGCGATAAGCGCGTGTGTCGATATGGTTCGATTATATTTGAATTCAAATTTTTAATGCGCTAAGCGCTTCCACGAGCGCGCAAGGTATTTATTTCTAGATTCTTTTGCAGATACAGATTTCTATTCAGTTTTGTGAAATGTAGCCCATAAAAGCAAAAAAGGTTCAGTGAATTTACTTTTACTTTTCTTATAGTAATCTTTCGTGGCGAGTAAATATTATCGCGTACACAGACAGGTGCGTGCCTGGATAATCTTTAGTGTGCACCGCATCACGCTATGTAACGGTACAAGTATTTCTGAATATGCATTCTTATGGATTATTTTTTATTCAAGATTTCTGGATCACCTCTCTTCTTTTCACACTCAAAATCAAATTAATATGGAACATGTGATCTCAGCATTATACTGCGCTCCTTATTTAAAATGCCCTATCTAGCATTTCAGAGCATGCGAGAAAACTAATTTTTTACTATTTTCTTTATGTCGATCTTGTAAAAAATAAGTAACTTAAGTAACTTAATTTTTGGGGGAAAAGTATAAGCGAAAATCATACACAATGTTTTTCCACTAAAAGATACATCTTATATTATTTAAAATTTTCATGAGATATTATTAATTAAAGGAGATATCAGCTTGGATATGAGTCGTGTTTTTTAAGCATTAGCTGGTGGCCATTCCCCTGGCTAAACGATACACCTGAAAGCAAAAATTCAAATGAATTTTAAAAATAAATAACTTTCAGAAGTACCTGACGTTCTCATATTTTCAAATTTGACTCTCAATTTCGCAATAATGGAAATACTTGCAAAGCCATCTTGAAACGAAGATTTTTACTCCCACGAATTTCGATATTTCAACTTCAAACGGTCGCCCTTTTTACCAAAATACAATATTAAAAATCGAAGAACGTCAGCTTTAAGCATCAACCCTTAAACTGTTTCGAGATCTCTACGAGCCCGTAGGATTTTCTAATTAATTATAGGACGCGCGAAACTTCAAATATTATTTAACCATTTCTTGAAAAATGGGAAAAAGGTATAGATTTTAACTAAGCACTGCAATACACGCTGCTGAACTTCGTCGTTCACGAACAAGTTACCCATGATCCTCTGCTTTATAATATTGAGACCTCGTGGCCCATTTTCAAGGCAATAACTTCGATTCCAAGCTAGAAGAGATCGACGCGATCCATGAGTCGCAAGATTTTCCTTTAAGCGTCGTTAAGAGCAGCGAAAGAAACGATTCTCTGATTGCCCAGTTTCATGCACGATCGGTGGGTCCCGTACACGTGTATCGCCCCGGACCCCACCCCTTTCACGAAACTATCACCGCACGATGATCATCTTCGCGAGTAAAAGCCGCGCGCCAACCGAGTGTCGGCACAGACAGCATCATGAGCTTGGTGAGTACGAAACTACTCGTTCACACTGCCTCTCCTACAATAAGTTTCTCTATTTTCACTATCGTCCCCGGCTCCGGTCTCAGCCGTGTCGCTCCGTCCGCGCACGTTTCCCATCGTCCATGGATCTATTCCGCGTCGCGCGACAAGTGAAACCGACCGCGCATTTAACGAAACGAGTGAAAAGTGTCGACGACTCTTGGTTTCTCGAAAGGACAAGTGAGGAGAAGCTCCGAAGAGATCTCTACCGATCCCGTACCATTCCGTACTTCAATATTCACGAGAGTTCGTATCGCCAATTTCGGCGACAGATCGATGCTCGATCGCTTCTAATTAATTAGCAGCAATCACGCGGGAACAATCGGTACGGTAAAAGTGAATCGGGCTCTTTTCGCGCGCGCGCGCTTCAAGCTTCCGTAGTTGATCGTTAAAGGGGACGTTTTCGTGGTAGAAGCCGCGCATTTAAGAGCCGTGCGCGCGATAGGCAATCGAAAGTCAGGTGTGCCGTGCGACTGAATGCTGGAAAAAATTCAGATTTCTACTAAGAAGAAGTTCCCGATGAGCATTCTGTGCCGGCGACTTTCTTCTCCCGTGTTCGCGTGTTCAGATATTTCCAGGTGTACGCGGCACTTCCTCCCAGTAGTTGCATCTAATTCAACGTATCGTCCTCGGCGTTAATTACCCGAGCCTTCCGTCGCGCGTATCGATCGACCCCGTATAGAATAAGTGAGAATAAATGGTAATTGACGAGCTCGCGCTCAATTACGATGCTAAATTCGTAAACCGTTAACTAACGTCGGCCGAGTTTTCTTCGGAAGCTCGCCGCGTTCGGATCCCATTCCTTATTGCTCTTAGTTTCACTGCTCAACGACGTTCATCCTTTTTATCATTAAAAACTTTCTTTCGGCCATCACGCTGTGTGTTCCTGTAACGCTGGTCCTTCCTCCTTCCCGCGCTATTTCCTTCGCAGTTCTCTTTCGTCATCGTGCCTTCGTTTATTAATATTCCAATAAAGAAATCTGCTGCCGAAGCGGGCTGGTTTCGTAGGCAGGCCTCGAATTCCTCGGGCGCGGCGCTGCGTGTTTCGCGGCTCCGCAATTTTAACGACCCATTTGTTATGTAGCGCGAGAGCCAAGCAATTAGCTGGACAGTTTAGTAGAAATTAGAATTGGTTTCACGCAAGGGTTATTGAATGGCCCGTGGCACGCAACTGCCGCGAATTCGAAACGATCTTTGGCTCTGCAGAAGCGTAGGCGAATTTCGCGCGCACCGCAGCTTTCGCCCAGTTAATGAACCGAAACACGAGATACAGATGCTATTAATTTACAACTGCAATTTATACACGCACGGCAACTTAATACCGCGGTTTCGGCTGCGGCTTTTCTTTTGGCAATTCTCTATTTTCTGCCGCTGGCTTGTTGCTCGCGCTTTACGTTTTGCGCAGTGGAAGAGTGATCTCGTTTCTGAGGCTCTCTCCATCCGTATTTTGTGATAGCGGATCGTAAATAAGATTTATAGCAGTGACTGATGTTTAAAATACTAGAGGGAATACGTATTCAATTGAGTTTATATCCCCGAGGACTTTTGATTATTTTAAATATTTGGGAAATTCTACATTTTCAAGTGTTTCAAACATTTCAAGTATTTCGATAAAGGGGCGAATGTTTGTGATTTTTTTTTTAGAAAGCTGAAGTGTATATCTTTACAAAACTTTTTGCGCTTAAAAGAGCAACGTTTAAAGAACATTTAGTCATTTTTTCGTCGAAAAATATTTACGTTTATCATGAAGTAACAATCGACATCCAAAAAGCCTTTTTAAATATTTGGTTTTGCCAGATTTGGAACCAGATTATCTAAAATCAAGAAACAAAAAAGATTTCGTTAGTATATTAATGTATCCTCTGATTAACGGAGGGAATTTCCGAAATGTTAATTTAAAACAAAATGGCAGGTATTTAAAGTTGAAGTTCTAATTTTTTCGTACAAAAATCACGCACGATTATGCATTCATTATAAACGTAAATATTTTTCTACGAAAAATTACCAAATTTTCTCTAAATATTGCACTTTTAGACGCAAACAGTTCTGTAAAAATATATCCTTCCGCTTTTTTAAAAAATCACAAACATTTACCTCTTTTCCTCTTAACGTACCAAAATTTTAACGAACATTATCCCTCTAAATCTCTACGACTGTAATCTCATAACTGAAGAGTCCTTGTAGAAAACACTGTAAGTGCCAAAATTAACCCTTCGTTGATACTCTGGGTGTGAGCCACTCAAAAGCTGATTTTGATGCCCTGTGCATTATATACGCAAACTAAATAACTTTTTTCCAAAGCCGACTCAAAAACTATTTTTTTTCTCAAAATATTATATCTGAACAACAACTCTGTACATTTATAGCTTCTAAAATTGAAATTTGTAAAAGTTACAATTTTTGGAAGATTTTCTTCGTTTTTTCTCGACATATGGTAATCTAAATTTTTTTTGCAAAAACAGTGGTAAAATTTTAATAAAAAAACTATTGGAATAAATTCTAGGTACCTTAAAATTGACCCATGATTTCTTTCATAACGATTGGATTCTTTAGATGAGAATGGCAGTCGTTCAAAAATTTCTCTGGGCGTGAGCCACTCAGGTATGTCAAAGTTGATCGAAAACAGAGGTGTGTCAACAAAGGGTTGCTAATTCTACAAACCTCTTTAACTGCAAATTCCTACACACTACAATAATTTAAGATTCCCTCCCAGATCCTAGCAATTTAAAATTGAATTTCTATTATAATCTGAATCGATTCGAATGCTCCCTGCGCAATTCCTCTTAAACGTGTTTGACTTTTAAGTAACTGTAGTAATTTCATTAAGTAACGTTTACCGTATCAGCGACAAAAGGTGTGCCATTTTTCATTTACTACATAAGAAAGCAAGAGATCAACCGTGATTAGTTTCTGTTTGAGATGGCATATCCTGAAATCGGTTTAAAACCGTCCATCTTCCACTCGACTGGATTTCGGTGCGTGGCCAGCATCAGCGAACCGTGTTTCGGCGTCCATCCGTGGCCTTCGATTAGCCACATTCTAGGAGAAAGTAATTACCGAACAATTTCTGAAGAGCCTCGAATTGGGTGTGGATACTCTATGCGTCTCGTTCGGCGAGCGGTTCGTTGAACCGTAAGCAGGTGGCATCTTTTCGGCGGCCGGAGAAGAAAGTTTTTTCCGTCTTCAACGATGACGTATACGCGATCTTCAAGAAAGATCGGCCATGTTCGAGCACGCGTAATCCGCATTTAACCACCCGTTACGAAACAATCAGGGATGTATCCGCAACGATGGGAATTAAGAATCGTCGATAATGATATGTCAGTAAAATCTTTAAATCCATCATTCGAATGTAAACAGAAGATACGAAGGGTAAAGGGAAAAACGAGGAATGTCCATTTTTGGACATTTTGCGATTTATAGGATATTTAGTTGGTGGCCACTGGGGCTGCAGAACTGTCTGTCGAATCACAAAGGGTTATGAAGTTTAAACACCCCTGTAAAACAATGTTAATGTTTTGTATAGGTAGTGGAAGAAAATACGAAATGTCCCCACTCTTTGCCTAAACACCAGCTTCGAGCTTCTCTTGTCAAGGCAGAACAAGAAATTATTTAAGGAAATTAAATTCATCGAACCTCGCTTTTTTACCGGTGGATTAAAGTTTTTAAATTTTAATTTTGATATCTCCTCGAGAAGCTCACTCAGGTTTTAATCGCGGGAGAAGCGGAGTGGAACGGAGAAAAATATTTTCAATGGAAATTCAATAAAATGCGTTAAAGTGAAATTTATTTAAACCCTAAAATCCAGTTCTCTTTTCTTTTATGCCAAGGCCCCTCCGCCTCGGGGTGCACCATCGATCTCCTCAACTATTTACTTTCACGAGTGTTCATTTAAAAAGTCATCGACTTTACGCGAAACCCTCGAATTGAAATTTCCCGTCGCTCCTAGGCGAGAATTCCTCTTTCTCACGATCGATACCCCCCAATGAGCCGAATCGATCGCCACTGCAAACCGTACGCCTTATCGGATAAATTGCTCCAAACGAGGACGTTGCTTCGCCGTTGTTACGGAGCTGTCATCCTCGACTTTCACTTGTCGCCCGCGATACGACGCGTAGCACCGTAGGTACATTGCAATTTAATCGCATCTGACTTTACATGCTCCCTCATCTTTTGTCGCGGGCTTTGATCGGATCTATGAATTATTCAACTCCAAGGACTCGTTGTATAATCGCCGCGTACTTGGCGACACTGTCAAAACGCGCTTTCACGCGCCGCGATTTCCGCGTTTCTGCTCGGACCTGTTCGAAATATGAATTATACGCATCCCGGATTTGTCGAGTCGTACGGGAGGCTCGCCTCGGTATGCTAGACTCTTGGGAGTTCCGAATGGAATAGACTCGAATGGATTTAATTTTAAGGCGCTCCACTTTACGACGCTCCGTGAGATTCGCATGGCTCCTCGCAATCCATTACCCGCTAGTGCATACCTCGAATAACAGATCGTTCATTATTCTCGAAAATTAAACGAGAGAGTCTAGATCATCTCGTTCTCATACATAAGATTTAATTACAACCGTTGCGCCGCGATGCTGTCGCTCCCGTGGTGTTTCGCATTTTTCAAACAATCGGGGAAAAACGCGGTCAAACGACTCCTCTGGAACCATAGAATTACAGCGAGTCGCGAAATTCTTGGCACAGGCGGAAACTCGATGATGAAGTTTGAAGTGTAGGTAGGGTGGGTGTCATAGTAAATGAAGGCGTAACAGTGGATGAACAATTTTTTATTGAAACGTGTAAAATAAGTTATTAAAGTAAGCAATTGATTAATTAGAGACTTCTTTTAATTACGTGCTTTGCATTCAAACAATTTTCGTAACAGTTGGAATCGATCGAGCTGCAAACACAATTTCATAATAGTGTTCGTTCATTACTCTTAACTGTTCATTTATTGGTGCGTTTATCCTACTTTTAATATATTTTACTTTTGTCTGAAAAGTAATAATTTATCGAACTTCTGATCTGAGGAAATTATTATCTTAGGGCCTTTCATGATCTTAGACGATTCTTACTGTTTGTGGGCTGAAGTTTCAAGCAAAAATTTGCGGTGAGAATAGTGTAAATTGCAGGGTATAGGTAATTTTATTAACAAAAGAAGATGGAAACTTAGGTAAAAAATCACACGACTTGACTTTGAGTAGTTGCTATTTTTCAAAAAAATTAATTTTTCCAAAATCGGCACTCGCGTGTAATAAAGTATAGTCTCAAGAATATTCATGCAAAATTTTATTCAAATCGGTCCATAAACCTTTGAGATATTTACAATAGGTACCACAAATGCTGTAACTATGAAGAGGCCTCGGGCGAATGGGCTGCTATGGCACCATTTCTTAAGATATCAAATTTCTTTTTGAATAGAACACACCTTAATTTATACCCAACAAGGAGTATCTCTTGATTTTTAAATATAACGTTTCTTTACGCGAATAAAAATTCACATAGATAACCCTGTTTTCCGAGCTGGAAATCCCATTTCTAAATCTTCGGAGCACGTTTCTGTGCCACAAATTACCCAGTTAATACGCGAATATCATGAATCGCGAGATCGCACGAGATTATACTAGAACATTCGCGAGAAACCCAGGTGATTAGTGCTCGCCCCCGAAAGCTCTGTACACGCCAATAAGTTCTGTGACTCACTGTGCATTAAACCGAGCGAGTGGCCGCGCGTGACAAAAGTCGAACTGTGAGCCGGTAATATCGAGCTTAAGCGATCGTCATAGCAGCGAAACGGCGGCAAGTTCATGAGCGGTGCACATCCTCGACATACTACCGAGTGAAAGTACCGCCTTGAGCCCGCGGCATCTTTTCCACATCTCTGCCTCCTATCTTCGCCGCGTGAAGACGAAGACGGTCTCTCACGGTATTTTGTATCGAATCGTGCGCCACTAACCGTTCATTAACCACTCGAGCCTATAAACGAATCCAAATTTCGAGGGACGAGGGCGACATCCCTCCCGAAAGTTTGCGCAACCTTGTCCATTTAATGGCAGCAATTACACATCGCGTATCTGATGACTACCCACGACGTGGTTCGACGGCAATGGGTCACGTAGCTGTAAACGTTGAAACTGTTGAAAGCAGAGCCGCGATCGAACGAAAGCTTCGAGGTTACAGAAACGTTAGAATAAGTTAGAGCAGCGAACGTTGGGATAAAGAATGTCTTGTGTAGCTTCCTTGTCAACGCGCTCGTTCGAATTTTGGCCAGCTTTCTCGCCGCGCGCGCGTCTATGATTGCAAAAGAAAGTGAAAAATGATCTAACGAGCCTCTGGAACCTGTTTCTGGTCCTTGGTGGATCGGGAAGCGTAGAGTACTTCACTGTTTTGCTCGTGGCATGTAAGATCGAAAGGAACGCGTTCTATTTGTATAAAGGTACTTTCCCTTCTTTCCCAAATCCCTTGATTGCGACAACTGTGTCCCTAATTCGACGTTTCTTTCACGCTTCGTAGAGGGAAAAGTGTCTGTAACAGCGGTGGGAAACTGATAAGTGATTTTCTAGATACTTACTTGTTCTACTTATCCCTCAGCCTGTTGAATAATGTCGACTGGTCGTGAGTGGGCCAAGTTGTGCAGAACGGTGCCAATCCAAAACGATATGAAATTGGGTGAATTTAGTTTGAAGATTTTAATTGTTAAATGAAAGTAGCTTTACTTCTATTGGGCATGGTTTACTTCTTGTTATTGTTTTACAATATTTTCTAATGGGTTATTTAATAGTGAGTAGTTTAATTAATATTATCTTTCTTCTGTAGTTTTTGTTTTTAAGCCTAAAATGGAATTCTGGCTTTGTAGTTTTAATAATTGTATAATGTAAGAGTTGTTCTATGCTTAACTAATTGTTTGTCATTTTGAGGGTTGGTAGATTTCTGCATAACTAGGCTCAATTGCAAGATGGAGGTACTTCGCAGACATTGTTTAAGGGGTTACGAATTTTTTACAACTATTCGCTTATTTTAAAAGTACATATATGTAGCAAAATAACTTCCATGACAATGGCTTCTATTCGTTCATTTCTTAATGTTTTTCTATAACAAAATTACTCAGAGTTACTACATATATGTACTTTTAAAATTAGCGAATAGTTGTAAAAAAATATACAGTATATGTTCCACAAAAAATTCCCAAAAACCGCGTTCATTTTTGCCAGTTGACTAGGCATAACCCCTTAAGAAATACCTAACGAACAATCGATAGATCTCACATACCCCTTTCTAATAAATAAAGCATTAAACGAAACCCAGACGCGACTGCAGTGATAATGACAAATTGAATATGGAATTTTCTCGCGCGACAGAAATTATCACGCGTGATCTACAGAGGAGGATTATTGCCGTAATTGGAGCTCGACTGGCTCAGCTCTGATTGCCATTGCGCGATAGCTAGTCGAATCGGTCAGTGAATCGCTCGATGCTGTTTAATTAACAGGAATTACCTCGCTATGAAGAACACGAGACACCTGGTGCATCGTGATGCAACGGTGCCATTTTTCGTGACGAGTGAAAGACTCTTCGTTGTCGGCGGTGAAGACACTGCCAAGATAATGTTTTCGGTGTCAAGAATATATCAGATTCCGGAAACGGCATTACTTCATTCTCTTTCGCTTCATTAGAATCCTGACTCTTAGTTAACTGGCCGCTTCTTGCACATATCTCGCTGGTAAATAAAATTAAGCAAGAGAAAAGCACATGGAAATGTATCTGTAATTGTAATAACAAGCACGGGACGATTTCACTGCGAAGATCGTGCGATTGTGCACTCGTTGGAGCTGCATAAATTTCATTTGGAATAATCAGTCCAAGATAGCGGAGTCAAACTTAACTCGTTCAGCGTGATTCAAAGCTTAAGAGTACTAGGCAGTCGTTGTTGTCGAAAATGATGTATTTCTTTTCCATTTAATTACAGAAAAATAAATTGAACCTGAGATTTGTTCTTTGACATCAGAAGCTTTAAAAAGCATATTTGTTTCGTCAAAAAAAGGGCAAGTCGGGGAGAGATGGCTCACTTTTTTTTTAAAACCGTAAATTACGTAATTTAAACCGTAAATTTAGTGGTTGTTTAAAGGACAAAAATAAACGTGATCGAGCCATCTCACCCGGAATTACCCTATGCATTATAGATGACGCTACTTATTATAATGATGACGCTATTTATTAATAAAGTTAATAAAAGATTTTACATTGCAATATTCCATTGTGCTGAATTCTTTTTTCCGTGATGCGATATATAAAAATAATTTTGTCTTCTTTTTAATGTAGTATATTTAGTTTACTTCAATTTATTTATTTATTTATTTACGGGTAATCCCTTTAGTCTTCTATTTGTAACGCGTGCTTTCGATTCGCATTGCTTCAGCAGCCATTAGCCATTTGGTGTGTCATTGTTATTTTCTAATACACTAGCTGCTCGCTCGGCGCGCGGAGAAATTCACGCTGGATCCGTTCACATGTTGGAAAATGATGGGTCGGGGGAATTGTTCTGGAAAATCGGCTCGTAGAAAGCCGATTGTCAATGAAGACGTCACTCACGCGTACCGTTCTATAGTAAAACTCAAGGAGCTCTCATTCAAATTGCATTTCTCAAAAATGCCCCTTTTCCTTCTGTGTAACGTCTCCTTAGAAAATCCGCTCTAAAATTAACAATAACTCATTTTAAAATCTCTTTCAATTACACGGGCGAAAATTACGGAACATTCCAGCGATTTTTATTGCAATTTTCAAAACCACGAAGCAATCAAAATGATTTAAAATCAAGTTGATTAAAAAGCGTCTAACAAGTCAGTAATAAATTTTAATGTCCGTATTTTATTATCAGAACGAGACGTAGTTTAAGGAGAATCTAATCTGGGATTAAAGCAGAGATACAGAAAGCGGTCTTTTAATTACTGTCCCAATTCGAAGTTAAACCTCATTCTCTACGCATCTCGCGTTGCGCGAAACGATTTCTTTCGTTAATTATACACCCGTGGCGTTTAATTTGTCATTTAAAAAGGAATGCATCGAGGACTTTAGGACGACACGTGGCGGCTGATCAGTCAAGGAACGAGATTTTCGAAAGTGAAACCCCCATAGCCGAAAGTTAGCGCGTCGTAACACATTCGCGACTCGTACTGTCAACGCTGTTGGAATATATTAAAGAGATGCTGGACCAAAGAGAACTAAGACCCTCGTCCGATTATTCGGCGGTTTAGAAAGTTCATAAAGATGTCTATCCGTTGGCGGGTGTTTACTAGTTGCTTACACAGAAGCACTCCCAGAAATTTGTAACCGTGAATACAGAAACAGGACGCTTATATAATTCTGTCATTCTTCTATTCGTTAGACTCGCGACATTTAAAATGTTTGTTTTCTCAACTAATGTGAAGGGCGGCAAATTTTTGGGAAGCGATCAATTTTGGGGAGCATCAAATTTTGGGAAGCGGCAAATTTGAGGGGCGGAAAATTTGGGGAGCGATAAATTCTGAGGAGCGTCAAATTTTGGGAAGTGGAAAATTTGGGGAGAGATAAATTTGAAGGGGCGGCAAATTTTGGAAAGCGATAAATTTTGGGAAGCGGCAAATTTGGGGAGCGATAAATTTTGGGGAGCATCAAATTTTGGGAAGCGGCAAATTTGAGGGGCGGAAAATTTGGGGAGCGATAAATTCTGAGGAGCATCAAATTTTGGGAAGCGGCAAATTTGGGGAGAGATAAATTTGAAGGGGCGGCAAATTTTGGAAAGCGATAAATTTTGGGAAGCGGCAAATTTGGGGAGCGATAAATTTTGGGGAGCATCAAATTTTGGGAAGCGGCAAGTTTGAGGGGCGGAAAATTTGGGGAGCGATAAATTCTGAGGAGCATCAAATTTTGGGAAGTGGAAAATTTGGGGAGAGATAAATTTGAAGGGGCGGCAAATTTTGGAAAGCGATAAATTTTGGGAAGCGGCAAATTTGGGGAGCGATAAATTTTGGGGAGCATCAAATTTTGGAAGCGGCAAATTTGGGGGAGCGACAAATTTTGGGCGAAACCAGCTTTAAACACAGAGGCTTGAGTCAGCTTTAAAAACAATTTACTTCTTTTTCACCTAGCCAATTAGCAATAACTCATACGTGAGTTGTCATATCAAATTAATTTTCAAATTATCTCAACTCTTTTGAATTAAAATATTTGATGATATTTCGTGGAAAGGGCGGCAGACACTTGCCAGACTAGGGGCGCCAAATCTCTGAATCCGCCCCCGCACTCGATCACCAATAATTCCCACGGTTACTCGAATAAATCGCGGTGACCCACGCTCCGTTTCACAAGCCACCATAAAACGGTTCCTGAGCTGGCGTAACAGGAAAACCAAACCCGAGACAAACTCCCCCGGGCTAAACGCGCGAAATTTGAATTGACATTTAAGTCATCGCGAAATGAGTTTCCCTTTCGCCACCGACAAAAGGTGGTAGCATCGTATCGCCATGGCGATTTTTCATTGTCCCCGTTGCCGCGGTTCCACCATTTATACAGGTAGCTTTGTTGCACCGTGCTCTCTCTGCCTGCCTGCGCAAACTCTTCCCCGTTACAACTTTCTTTGTAAATGTCAGAGATACCCCGTCCGTTCGACCGACCGCCCGCCAGCATTTTCCTATTGGCGAAGAGGGTCCTCGCCAACCTAGCTCGTTAACGCCAGGAATGCCAGTATTTTCTCTTGACTTTGCGATTACGTTACGACGAGGCGTCAAACAGAAGTGAAGTGTTCTATTCGCCGGCCCGTCAGCGACCGTGCCTCGCCTGGCAGAAATGAAAATCGTTTTCCCCGCTTTCGTCCATGGGCGGCTTTAACGACCTGTGTGAAAGTTCGCCGCTGAGGTAATCCCCGCTTAAACGGAAGGGAACTTACGACCTGCGGAGGCGCGGTCGCAGCCGCGAATAATCAGTTTCTCAACTGTAACGATATTTTCTCCTGGCCCCGGCAGCGCCGCATTCCTGGCGGCGAACGGTAATTGTAGTTCCCCGCGATAGACCGTGCACCATAAGCTAGGGATAATTCGTAGGCACGTTGTTCTCTTCTTCTTCTTGCTCATAGGGACATTTCACACGAGACACTTCCGTGGCATGCAGAGTAGAATTAGGTTGTTTCAAGTCTTCGTATCCCTGTTCATGGCTTTGCGCTTTGCAGATGTTTATTGTCAGTAGTTAGGTAGATTCCAGAAATTAGTTCAAGTGGGATATTGTTGAAAACGTACTGTTGATTAATTTTATAGTGTTTTTTTGTGTTCATTTGACAATGATGGTAGTGGTTTAAAGGGGAAAGGGAAAGACAGTAATTGGGGTTTCTCAGAAATGGCTCTCGTCAGCTCCACAAGGGTAGTTTTGATTTGAAACATCAATGTAAATAATTACGAGGGCACTAAAAGAAAGGAGAAATTTTTATTCGAAATTATAGAAAAGAGTACTATAATTGAAAACCTATATTCGTTCATGTAGAATGTTTGTTATATTAGGACTTAGCTCATGCATAAAGTCGCGATGAATTTAAGGGAGGAATTTATATACAGAACGCTGAAAGTAAGCTGAATTTTGAAAATTTATTATAGAGAAACTGCAAAATAAATCGTTATGAAGCTTTTAGTACTTTCTACTTATCTTTCAAAGTTACAAAAAAAAATGTATTTTATTAAAATTGTTGGCTACATATGTCGCTGTTGAGGAAAGTTGTTGCAGCCTAAAATAAATCGGCGAGCATTCCAGCTCCCCCAAATTTGCCTCGAATGAAAAAAGCGAATATGTTTCTTATTATTCATGAAATTATAAAGTCGATAAACCACAGATACTAATAACAAGTAGAAAATCTAGAAGGTTCTAGAGCTTCTGAAACAAAAGTACTATGTTTAAGGTAATTTTTTACCTATTCATGCAAAATAAAGTTGTTTAAATTAATTTTTTCATTAAAAACGTAGGTTTATCAACTACTGTTTGTTATAATGTAGTTGTATACCCCGGGGAAAGTGGATTGGTTGACTAGTTATTTTTTAATCGTGCTTGCCAATTTATGTTAGGTTGTAGCAACTTTGTTCAACAGCGACATCTGCAGTCGATATTTTTAATAAAATAATTTTTTTTTGGTAACTTTGAAAGATAAGTATAAAGTACTGAAAGTTCCATAACGATTTATTTTACAGTTTTTTTTGTAATAAATTCACAAAAATTAGCTTATTTTCAGCTTTCTATGTGTAATTCTCTCCTTAAATAGTCCGCGCAGAAAATCAGAATTTTAATCGCTGATACCTAAAAAAATAAATGTCAGATTAGAAAATAGGGAAAAACTTTTGGATTTCTTATAACACAAATTAATTTACTGCAGGATTTTGTGACCTGACGCCCCACAGAAGCGTGTGAACCTCAAACGAGGCTCGATAAAATCATCAAGAGTGTGTAATGTGTATTCTTTTTCGCGGATGCAGTTTTCGATAGAGATCTTGACATTAATATCGGGGCAAGAAAATTTCGATGTCAGATCGCTGTTAATTTTAATTGTATTAATTACACGTCACACGGTGCCACGAATTTCGTAACTTCGATATCGTAGTAGCGTGCAGCCAGAGTTCCCTAGTTCTCACGATATTTCCAATTAATGAAAAGAATAATGATTAAGTATTAACGGGGGACGAGCATCTTGGAAATCTATACATTTCAGCGCTCGATGCTTTACTCGATCGAGCAACTTTCACTATGGATTGATTTATGAAAGCGTATTTTATGAAACGATAATCGCCTTGTTTCGGGTGTAGAAGTTTTTGTCTGTACACACATAAACCATTCTATGTAAACGTGCCGTACGGCACGTTTCATATTTACACGCTTTCATATTTGAAATGAGTCGAGAGAATTCCTACTCTTGTTTATCGCCTTCAACGGCTAATATATCTGTAAAACGAGATTTTTCACGGAAGAAGTCGAACTACTGCTATTTTAAGCTCCCACAAAATAAATAATTGCACTTTCTTTCTTTTGGTGTTTATAGATTTATCGACATTGTAATAGGGAAGCGACAGACTCGACGAAGCAATAATTCGAATGACTAATAAAAAGTTATTGCACCGTTAAGGGGCGAACCTGGTGTAATTGATAGAAATCAAGGTTCTTTTGGGGAATTTTTTGTGAACAAACTATAAATACAATCTTTTTAAAAATTACAGGTTATATTGTTATGTATTTCAGGAAGGGAACAAACATTTTTTTATATAAAAGTAATGCAGTAATTTCAAATGGAGCAAATGTTTCGGAACTGCTTCCCTGCGAAAGTTGTTCAACTTTGTGCAGTCTAGGGTCCGTTGTAGTAGCTTGAAAGCCCTGAAACCATAAAACTAAATACTTTTGTGTTTTTAATAAATTTATGCTATGGATGAACCTCGATTCGCATTCAAATATGCAAAGTTAAAATACCAATGAGTGTTTGAAAAAGTAGTTGCGTTTTTCACTAAACAATTTCACGTTAATTGTGCAATAAAACTTATTAATTATAATAATATTATTGCGGGTAGAGGTTTATCTATAGCGTAATTTTATTCACAACGTAAAACTATTTGGTTTCTGGCCACTACAACGGACCCTAGACTGCACGCAGTTGAACAACTTCCGCACCGAGTCCACTTCGAAACACTTGCGCCATTTGGAATTACCGCGTTATTTTTATATCAAGAAATGTTTATTCACTTCTTCAAATACAGAATAATATAGCTTGAAAGTTTTAAAAAGATTGTATGTATAGTTTCCTTACAAAAAATTCTTCAAAAGAACCTTGATTTCTGCCGATTTCCCTCCTTAAGCTCCCACTATTTTCATTCGACGAAATTCACACAGAAATATTCTTCTATAATTGCAGAACCAGAAAAGTTCTATGCGTTTAGGATGTTTTTTAAAAGAAGACATCATGTGTATAGTAGTCATCTGAGCATTGTAAAAAAATTGACACGATTCTTTCTTATGATCTATACGGTCTTGTATAAATCTCTATGAGTTATAAAGGTACGGCTCCATTTCAAAGAAGAAAAAGTTAGTGGCCTAGAAATCTTCTAGATACTTCCGCAGAGGTGACGATATAGTTCCTTAAACACTTTAAATTTGCATAAAAATAATTTTCGATGTGACTAATATCTTTGGAAATCTTCGCTCTGTCAATATGCGCATACCAACTTTCACAACATTACCATTCACAAATCACATCCAAGATGAATGGATCAGATATGCATTCGTCAACTGCGGTCTTGGATATTCGGCCTTGAATATGCAATGGCATATTGAAGTGTTCCTTGTCATTGTGTTAAGTGACATATAGGTTCGAGATGTCTTTAAAATGGGGAACACCTTTCGCAATGCATATATTTTAAAGAATATGAAAATTACTATCTCTCTGTATGCTTCAACTTGTACTTATTGGTGAAGTATAAATAAGCATTTAGGGGAGATCCGTATAACTCGACCAAAATGAGGTGATATTTGTGATTTTTTTTTAAAGAAATGGTACAATTGATTTTTTTTAAACTTTTAGGATATTTAATTGAACATCTGAGGAAGTCGAGAAAATTTTGTTTTCTGTAAAATAATTTGTTTATTGTAAACTGTGGAGGTATTTCTCCGCGGCCCCCGCATCGAAGTAGTGAATCGCCGTGCAACCTATTGTCCGTTGAACTCACCTAAAACAAAAAATCCAGTACATTTCGTATTTTTTGTGAAATTACGCGTGGAATGAACGTAAATATTAAAAAAAAAATGCAAAATTGAACAAATGGCAAGATTTTCAAGAAAAAGTTGCGATTTTCACGACAAACTTTCGCCTTTATTATGCTATTGAAGTAATTAGAATTAAAATTATCATTAAATATGTCGGTTGATACGGCAAGGAATGTATTAATCCACATGCTAGCGCAGGGACAAGTGATTCGGTTGAATAATTTTTTAGTTATGTTGCACGCCGATTCACCACGGGGACGCGGAGAGATACCTCCACAATTTACAATAAACGAATTATTTTGCAGAAAACAATTTTTGTCGACTTCCTTAGATGTTCAATTAAATATCCTAAAAGTTTCAAAAAGATCGATTGAACCATTTCTTTGAAAAAAATTCACAAAGATCGCCTCATTTTCGTCGAGTTACAAAAGAATCCCCTTAACTCATTTTATTAGATAAAAATATTTCTGTATCTTTATCAGTAGCCCATACACCTTCTCACATCGCCCCCTACATTCTGCTGAACCTAAATCCCACAGACGTTCAAATGAGAAATCAAAAAACTCACTCTTCATCTTCCATAGATTACTTTACCAAAACATAATTGAACAGACCAAATTGTCTCAGTGAAATGAATAAATTACTTTCGCGTAATTTCGCAGGTGAAACTAGTGCTTCTGCTGGCGACAGCGTCATCGATCACCCTGGCGAGATCTCAAGAAGCAGAGATCTCCGACAAGGGTCTAGATGGGACGCAGCCACCGCTGAAGCTCGACAAAAATCTTCGTCGAGCACTCTTGAAGGCCTTGTCCGACTTAGAAGCTGAGTCTGCCGAGCAGCACAAGGACGAAAGGGAGTCTATTTCCCAGAGGGACACCAGCGAGTTCGAGGTTGTAGCGAAGAAGAACTTAAACGAAGACCTCGGCGTGCAGAAGTCCATGTTCTCCTTCCAAGGTTTCCCGGGTGACGAGGACACACCTTCCGAGGATAAGCTCCAAAACTCCAGCTTCGTCGAGGCGGTTCGTTACGTGACGCTCAAGACACCAGCGATGAACATCGAGAAAGCCACGCAGGATGACGCGCGGAGCTTCCACGTGCAGAACGTGATACTGCCAGAGAAACCTGCCCCAACGTTCGGAGCTAAAACTCAACCAAAGCTGGAAGAGATGAAAAGATCACAGACTTCTATCAGCACCTTCTCTGTGGACAAGGTGGAAAGTCTAACGTTGAAGCCAGCTATAGAATTTTCGGAGAGCCTCTCAGGAAGCGCGACCACTGGCATCGCGTCTGCCAACATGCTCGTCGCTGACAAGCCAGTCGAACCTGTCGTCTCGATTCCAAGGAGTAACAATGCGACGATAGCAGCTTCCAGTGACTCCAAAGACAAAACCGAGGAGGTGAAGATCTTCCAAGCTCCTTTAGTAGCCGCGTTCACCGTCCAGCAGGACGAACTTGGGGTGCCCAAGAGCGTGGTGCCTATCTTTCGATCGCCCAACGATGGCCAAGCTCTGACGCTCCAAGAGCAATTGGAGTTTAAACAGAAGCTGTTGGAGAAGCAGCTGATGGAGCTTCAACAGCAGCAGTTCCATCAGACGCAGTTCCTGATGAGACAGCAGCAGCTGTACGAGCAGCAGCTCAGACAGAAACAACAGCAGCAGTATTACCTTCAGGAGCAGGCCAGGATCAAGCAGCTCGAGGAGCAGGCCAAGCTCAAGAGACTCGAGGAGCAAAGGCTGAAGCAGTTGGAGGAACAGCGTTTCAAGCAGCTCGAGGAGCAGAGGCTGCAACGCTTCCAACCGCAACGTCCTCCCCCACCGAAGCAATTCTTCTTCGATCAGAGCAACAATCTCTTGTCCTTCCAACCGACCGTGGAGTCCAATGTTCACTTGCAGCCTAGCGTAGCTTTGGAAGTGCCTAACGTCGCCGCGCCGCCGCCTTTCCAGCTGAACTTCCAGGAACAATCCCGGCTGCAACCGTTCCGGCAACAGCAGCAACAACTGCAACAGCCTCAGCCATTGCAACAGGTGCAACAGCCACAGCAGTTGCAACAGCAGTTCCAACAACTCCAGCATCCGCAGCAGTTGCAACAGCTTCAGCACCCACAGCAGTTGCAACAGCTCCAGCACCCTCAGCAGTTGCAACAGCTCCAGCACCCTCAGCAGTTGCAACAGCTCCAGCAGCATCAGCAGCTGCATCAGCCTCAGCAACAGCAGGGATTACAGCAAACGTTCACTGCTTTCTCGGCCGAGTTCCAGCCCTCGTTGCCCTCGTCGACGAGATTCAACCGACAGGAAGCTTTCAACGCGGTGGGAAACTTCGGATTCAACGTGGACAACAAGCCCACACCCAGCAGAAGCAACTTTGGCTTCAACGTGCCCCAAAGGAGCCCCGTCAACTTCTACAATCCTTACACTCACAATCAGTACAGACAGAACAAGCCTGCCACGCCCGCCAAACAGATCCAACATCTGCTCTACCAATCTGGTATTGCCAACGATTTGGGCAACGTGCAGGGCACTGGCAACCACGAGGACCTGAACATCGTGTCCAAAGTGCTGGCGCTGAACGTGGGCGCCATACCAAATAAGAATCTCCAGTACAAGACGAACCCAGGAGCCTCGTTTGGGAAATCATCGGCGTGAAGGAACAAGTCCAACTGGGAGTTAGACGAGTCATGTAAATCACTGCAGGACGATAGTAGTCAGGTGAAATCGAGCTCTCGCTGTTTCCCTCCTCCTTCACATTCTTCATTCATCCTCCCCCTATCGAACTCGTCGTGTCCTTCGCCTGGACGCCCTCGTATAATTGGTTTAAAGCTTCATTAATTCATGTTTAGGCTACTATTTTTCAGCCACCTATGATGCAGTTAGGAAATTATGGTGATTGATGAATTGACGTCATTAAATTGGAGACACAGCGCAATGCGAATAATAAGTACTTCAAAATTCAGAAAATTATGCAACTGTGTGTGCAAGTAGAGTAATGCAAACCTATTTTTTATTGGTGGCATTGCGCGGTTTTGAAGGGTGGAATCATCCCCTTTCTTTTTCGCGGAATACCTCGAGAACGGTGAGAGATATCGAAAAGAAGTTTCAACAAAAGTTGCATCCTCTTTTTATATCTATAAAACTGCGCAAAAGTAATTATCGAATTAAGGATTGGTGGCGGGGATAACTTGAAAAGTATGGGATTTACTGATAATTATTTTTACGCAGTTTCGTAGAAATGCAACTTTTGTTTAAACTTCTTTCCGATACTTCTCACTGACCTCGAGATATTTCACGAAAGGAAAATTTGTCCTGTTTTTCAAGGGGTGATTTTACACCCTAAAATGGCACCGATAAAAAATAGGTTTGTGTATTGGATAAAGTAGTCTACTTCCACATACAGTTGCATAATTTTCTGAACTTTCAGGTTGCCTAACTTCCCTTTTACTATTCTTTGGGGGTGTGACATAGCAGTGAGTTAATGTTTGTTTTGTTCTACCCAATTCATTATCCAAATTTCTAATTCAAATAGGTAAAATCCAAACGTGAATTTCGAACTCACTATTTACAATGGTTTTATAAATAATCATGGTGGCTTATATACGGTAGCGCACATTTCCCATTCAGGGTTTATGAAATTCCACTGTTGGAATTAATTTCATAGTTCAAGAAAGAAAATCATGTTCAGCTTCGTATTAATAATAATTCGTAAATACGCGATCGTGGAAGCTCCAATGGCCCATTATCCACAAATAGAACGCGCACGATACACTCTAATCGTTAACCACGAGCGATCGCGAAGAATCCCAAGTGAAATCGAGCCGAAATCATCGCACAGCCGCGCTAAATTTTCGCTCCACCGTGCGTGGGATCGAAGCGGCTCCCGAGGCGAACCAGCTTTCCGCGTAGCCTTTGTAACGAGGAACTCCTTAAGAGGTCATAATGATATTAATTACGATTGAGAACATTTCAAACTGGAGCTCACCGTTTGTACTCAGCACGAGTGTTCGAATTACGCAAGCCCGAACCGCGTTGCCACGCAGATTCTGTATATAATCGCACGATCCCTGCTTCCTATCTTCAATTTCGCTTTCTTTTCTCGTCCCTTCATTCCCCATATTATGCACCCGCACTGCCAGTTTCATCGGTAGCCGTGAAACATGCTCAATCACAGGGAATCGAGCAGAGTGAAATCTCTTTACACCGCATCAGACATCGTCAGATATTCGCGCGATCCAAATCGATTTCAAACGAGCCAATAAACTGAACCAACGATGGCCAACGGGGAGATAACTGTAAGCAGATTTCACCGTGTTCGTAAATCGTAACGATAATTAATCGTATCTTTAAGACGTGCAACGAGAGGGGCGACGATGAATGATCTGCGAGAAACAGAATGTCAGAACCAAAGTCAGAATCCTTGAAGTACAGATCACATATTTCCAAGAGGGTGTTACTTCAAAGCAAAGATGGGCAAAAAATTTATTTAAATAAAAATTTAGAATAAGTAATAAAAGTGGAAAGAAAAGGTTCTCGGCGACTCTCGGAAGCGCGCCAGAAAATTATTTGACGGCAAATAAAGTTAAAGTTGAAGTTAAAGTGGAAAAATTTCTTCCACGCTCACTTTGAAACACTCGAGGAAGAAAAAAATTAACTTTATTCGTCAAATAATCTAAAGTCAGTGGAGGATTTAACTGGCGGCCGATGAGTATTGAATAGTTACCGCGTGGGCCCCTGCTCAAATGGGCCTCAGGGTCCCATCCTCAAAAATAAGTTATGCTTCTATCCAAACTATATTTTTTTTCTGTACTACTACACTTAGTCCGTTTTTAGTAAACTACCTCATTAGTTTCCCGAAAAATGGGCCTCTGCCCAAATGGGCCCCAGGGTCCCACCCTAAAAAATAAGTTATGGTTTTATCCAAACTATATTTTTTTTCTATACCACTATACTTAACTCGTTTTCAGTAAACTACATCCTCACTTTCCTGAAAAATGGGCCCCAGCCGAGAAGGCCTCCAGGGCCCTATCTTCAAAAAAAAAAATTATAATTTTATCTAAATACCATATTTTTTTCTATACTACTATACTTAACAGTAAATTACTTCTTCATTTCCCCGAAAAAATGGGACCCACAGAATGTTTGCCACCTGGGCCCCTTTCCTTAAATCCGCCACTGCCTAAAGTTAAAGTAACTTGTATTTGATCCGTTATTTAAATAAGATTTTCTTCACTTAATGCCCAACTCTGCTTCAAAGTGCTTCGCAGTGCTCTCCTGCCTATCTCGAAGTTCTGACGGTGGGTCAGGCTTTTGGATCGGATCAAGTGGACGTTACACACGATGATAACACACACGGCCTTCCTGGTGCCTCGACTAGCCTCGCCGTTGACTATTAATTATTTATCTAGATGTACGTGTAGAACGAGCTAGCTACGGGACGTCGCGCTAGGAGCAATCCAACTCTCCCGAGATCAAGGGTCTCGCAAAATCGTGTATCCAGCCGAGCTTCGGGATTGAAAATACCTCGCCGACTGTAAATAAACTTTCGCCACGAGGACGCCACACAATGCCACCGGGGAAGACGTCGCCGCGCGTCTGTGTACGTGCACGTCCTCAATTTCACAAACGTTTGGCATAGATTCGTGATTTCTCTCGGTGGGACGAGTCGACGAAACTTAGTCCAGGGGTTGTCGCGGCTCCGCATTGATAGAACGATGATAACTGGGTCTGAGTTTTTCTGAATGCGTCGAACTTTTTCGCTCGAGGTTTTTACATTATACCAACTTGCAACTGTTTACTTGGGTTGGTCGAAAACCTTCATTACTTTCGATGAGACGCGGTGCCGATCATAATTATTAAAAATCTGGATATTAATTGAGGGGTTGAAATGATATTCAAGTGTCAAAGAAATGAAACATTATTTTTTCCATGGGAAAGGATGTAAATTCCACGCGGAATACGGTGGTAAACGCTGAAAGTGCTAGAATAATTTATCTCACTTTCTATGACGTCGTAAAGAGCTGAGATCATAAATACCAACATCGCTATGGTTGAAAAGAAACTACTGAAAATTTTCACCTTCTGGCACTTAAATCATTTACCATTTCAGCTCCTCAATTATATTGGAGTAAATTAATAATAGGACAATAATCTCTACAGGAACTTTGAACTTTGACACCACTTTGTGTTTTTATTAACTCTACAGTGCACACCTGAATTAAAATTATACCATTGCACATGTTGGGCCTAGAAATGCAAGGAGATTTTGAGAAAAAAAGTGTTTAGACTGCGAATCATCGTTATCCGTATCTTTTCTTTGCAATCTCATGAGAACTGTTCACTTGGGCCTGTCAGGCCCCACGTGTGCACTGTAGGTTTAAGTCGCGTTCTCATGTGCGACAGTAGCAATGTGGAATAATTTGATATGCAAAATAACACAAAGAACAATTTTGGAGCAAATTCAATATTTTTCGAGTAATTATGAGCGGTATTTTGATTACAGAGAAAAGAAACAAATAAAGAGAATTGCCTTAAGAGTGTCTTAAACACGAGACATCTTCTTTGAAACCGTTTTTTTTTTCAAGAATGAATGGACTATTTCATATGTACTTCCAAGATATTTCTGTGGAAGAAACATTTTTCAGGGTGAAAATTGCGAGGATTTTTCATAATTTTAAGCATAGCATGCATGTTTTAGGCGAGAGGGGCTGCGAAAGTTGTATACAAGAACCACGTGCAAGCGACTCGCATAAGTCGTCGTTTCTAAATATCTCTTAAGATTTAAACTTACGTTAAAAATTAATGTAACATTAGAGTACGTAGATGATACGGTAGACGTAACGAACAAGTTTTGCTTGTAATTTATCTGACGCCAAACTGTACGAACCTTTGTAAAAATGTTAATAAACTCATTCGTTAAAAAAATATTGATATAGTGATAGTGTTCTTGACTGCCTCGTGTATCGATAAATCATTTAATCGAAATTCGCTGTTATACAATTCGAGGGGTTGTGAGTCCCGCCACCATTTTCGTCGTAAAATTAACGTTTTCGATTTAGAAAACAATTATTGCACAAAGTACAAGCTTTGTACCACCGATCTTTGTTAGTTTCGTGTTCTCTTTTACCAGTAAACAAATGGATAAAATGAGGCTTACATTATCAATAACATTTATCGGAGAACATCTTGTATCAGTTGCTCGTATTTTGAGCAGATGTTGAATGACGAAGGTTTATATTAAATAACTTCGGATCCAATATCCCGCAACGATGTAAGTACTGTAAAAGAAATGAGACGTGTTTTGTATTTTAACATAACATTTATATTAAAAAGAAATTATATAACATGGATTTAGTGATCCCCAACACAACAAATAAGATACTGAACCTTACGGTTTACAATTGAGTAATAATGAAGCTAATCGATCTAAGCTATAGATATTCGATTCCGATACAGCAAATCTGTAATTAGTATTCTTCTCTACTATGGACACTGAAAATTATGCCTTTAGGGCGTGCTTACAAAGAATCCCGTATTTACATGTATTGTACACATAAATAACATTCCGTTGTTCTATTAACACCTGTGCGTTTGTACATTATGCCATGTTCACAAGACAGATACCGACACTATTCGAATTTCTAATCCTTCAGTTACACCTTGCAAAGACATAAGCTTCAACGAATAATATAGTTATAAATAATGGTTCGACTATGTGCAGGAGATCGAGAGCTTCATTTACTTTCTTCTCTTCGTACCAATCGAGTATTCTTAGCCTAATGTAAATCTACATTTCATCGTAATTACATTTTTGCATTTTTTTTATTAATAATCTTACAACGGTAATTTGTGTTACCTTACAGAGCAATTATATACATTAATTCACGTTATAAATATAAGTTATTATACATTTATACCTATATGTTCAGTTATGTAGCAAATACTATTTTGAGCAGATTCTCTATTCAACAAGAATATAATAGATTACGGAAGATGGTATTCCACTTTCGTTGGACACCTCTCGAATAAGAATTATACAAATAATTTTACGAAGCGATAAGAACCTAATCCGGTTTAACGGTACGAAATGTGCCAATTTCTAATAACGTAATACTACATTCGCCAGACGAAATGAATTTTTTCGATATGAGTGGAAGAATCAAGACCGTGGGGTCTTCTTTGGCAGGTATTCTTCGCACGTTTTAAATAAAACAGTAAATTATGCTGTCGATTAGTACTGGTACTCTAGCGATTGTTGTTCTGTAAAGATAATAAACGTGCAAGTAAATAGCCATATTCGATATGTTCATCAAGTCCCCCCTTATTTGAATTACGAGATTCGATTGTGGTTCCTTTTAGAACATAAGAAATTTATCATTGCAATTGATTAGAAGCTCCATGATTATGCCAATCTTTTTCTCCGCAGTGTCAAACTTGAAAGCGTAAATCGAAAGCTGGAAGAACAATCAAGAAGAGTTACCAATCCTAATACAATATAACTACTCCTAGTCGTTATTTTATTTACACTTACGATAGACGATATTGATAAAAATCAGGTAATATGTGTACTATGGAGCGAAGTAAACATTACCGCTCGATTCTTTACATCTCTTATATGGTGCGTCTCTCTTTTGCAATATATACCTAGGCACTTGGTGAGCGGTGTCTTTCCTACATGTCTTTTATTCGTTAATATCTGAGCTCGAATTGCCACCAGGGGACACATAAGTAAACCAAAAGAAGCGATCTAGCCGAAAGATTTCGTGACAAACCCCCGTACGTTTCGACATTGTTTTACGATCATCGTGATACCATAGAAGTTCCTTCACACTGTGCACTTGAATTTTATAAAAATAATTTCTCGCCTGTAATTTCAATAGACTCTTGATCAACTATCCCAGTAGTGCAAACACTTCAAAACTTTTATGTCACAAACATGCAAGTTTAAATAGAGTTCTTAAGTACCCGCTATAACAATCGATCGAACACATTTCTCCAGGAGCTTAGAGCGCGGATCAGAATGTTTATAAAAACACCGCGGCCATTCGTTCCTTTCTTTACGTTTGCTCGTATTTTCAACCCGCTTCGCTTGTCGTGTAAGAGGTACGCTCCACGTCGTTCGGTGCAATTTGATCGTTTGGCATTTCCCGCGAGCCGCGCTAATGGTTCATCGCGACTGTGTCATCCGTTAATCTTTCATACACGGAGTTGCAATCGCTCGCGTCGCTACTTCATACGATTCAGCACTAAATCGCAGACGACCTGCAGGCCTTTTTGGTATGGGCTTTCGGCTAAGGTTTGCGCGAGCTTCACAGCCTCCACGCAATGCTTCCGAGCCAAGAATCTGGTCTGGTCGAGACCCTGCGACTTGTGTACCAGCTCGAATGCCTTCTCAACGTCACCTGGCTCTTGAAACCGACGCATGATCATCGCGTTCAATTCTGGGTACTGTAACAGGCAAAAAAGGATCGTGAAAGTTACGGGATATGAAAGAAGCTTGTGTGACTAATTCAGTATTGATGTGCCAATAGAATATTCTGTCAAGAAATTTATTATTTGGCGATCTAGGATATAAGCTTAAGAAGGCTTTTGAAATACACCATTCGATAGGAATTAGCTTGATATTGAATTCCCTTAGACTTAAAAAATGACTCGACTGGTTTTATGATCCGACAGAGTTGGGCATTAATTAAATAAAAAAGTGTTTAAAAATAACTGATCGAGTAAAAGTTAAAGTACCTTTAGATTATTTGACGAATAAAGTTAATATTTTTATTCGTCGAGCGTTTCGACTCGAGCGTCGAAGAAATTTTTCAACCTTAGCTTTAACTTTGATTTTATTCAACGTCGAAGTACAGTTAAAGTTGAAAAATTTACTCGATACTGAGGTTGAAACGTTCGACGAATTTATTCGTCAAATAAAATTGATTCGGGTCAACTGTATTCGACACGCGACGAATAATATTTTTTAACTTCTATTCGTTATTCGAAATTTTATTTAAATAAAAAAAAAATCCCGTCTCTTTCCATATCTGATCAGTAGGAAAATTTGTATACCGTGTGGATTTACAAAAACAGAGGATAGATTTTCAATTCCTTGTGTGTGACGATTGTAGTGCCAATGCATAATATTTATTTAGTTGCAATAAACTCAATTACTATATTTTAATTTAACACTATTTTTTAAATTAAAAACTGATATGAAACCGTGTACAAACTGAAAATCACGCTTCTTTTTAATAATTCCGCCTTGCCAACAAATTAATATTTCATAAAAAAGAATAACGCTGCTTAACAGAATATAGTCTAGAGAAATACCTCTAGAAAAACTTTAGGAACTGTTAACACGAGCAGCTACATATGAATTCTGCATTATTTACTAATTGCTACACTTATACCTACCCGCTCACATGCAAAGAGAACTGGAGCAGTTGCAAGACCTAGCTTGAGGTCCGCGGCGGTAGGTTTGCCCATTGCTGCCAAAGACGACACGAAGTCCAGAAGATCGTCGACTAATTGAAACGCTAAACCGATATTTCTGCCGTATTGGAAGGCTATCTCTGCCAGCTGGTCGTCAGCACCTCCTAGCATGGCCACCTACGGCAAAGTCGTCGCCAAATGTAGGACCCAGTTAAATTCAATATTGAGACTATCATTGGACTTACAGCTTTCAACGAATTGGCGAGCAAGCTGGCCGTCTTCCGGTACGTTTTCGTGAGGTAGTGCGCGAATCTCTCGTTCTCCGTCTCCTTAGAGCCGAGCTGCATAAATTCACCCTGCACCAGGTCCGTCACGACCTGGAAAGCACCTGGACTTGTCAATACTTATCATCAGGATTATATCAGGGTCCTAGAGCACGTGGATACTTTTACGCACGCGTTAAAACTGACAAGAGAAAGAAAAACCCAACGTAACACCAAGTACCTAGCAGGCTAAAAATAAAGTTGAAGAAAAGAATGGGAATAAGAATTTAAATGGAAGATTTTTCTCATCGGTTCAACTATTAGATTGATAATAAGATTGTAAAACGAAATTTCTATACTGTCACTTTAATATATCATTTGTCGGTTGATTCTTATTTCTATACTTGTAAGTTTAATTGCAATTTTCTGGCCCGACAAACAGTTTGCAAGCGAATCAAGTTCGTTGAATTAAATGACTGACAAGGGAAGGTCCGCAACCCGGAAATTCAAAAAATTAGGGAACTTGTGTTAGGCAATCTTTTTTGCCGTTATAATTCACTCTAAGGAGGTGAAGTTGGTCCCGGAAATACGGCTATTTACCGATTTTCTGCTATAACTCGTGAACTCTAAGAGACAGAAAAGAAGTTTTCAGACAAAAGTTACTTCTTTTAATTAGGACTATCATTTGGTAACTTAAGCTAGGCTCTCACTACGCCTCGCCTCGCCTTGCCTAAGCACAACTTCTTTTCGCGCTCACATCTAGGCTCGCGTCGCCTTCTCTTCCTCAAAATATTCTGGAGGAAGTCGCGCCGAGGCGAGGTGTGCCGCAGTGTGAGTCAAATTGTCAAACTACATAAGAAAAGCATAGGAAGAATAAAATGAGCCGAGGCGTAGTGAGAGCCTGTCTTTACAATTCGCGAGTTATAATACAAAATGAGAAACTACCCGAATATCAGGGGCCAATTTCAACCCCTTAGAATGAATTTTAGCAGCTACAAAAATTACATAATCCACCCCTATTATATGTCCTCTACATATCAGAAGTTTTTGAATTTCTGGGTTGGAGATCTTCCCTTCGAAGTGCTACGCTCAAAATAAGTCTCATAATTACGATTAATGAACTTTACCTGACTGAGGGTAAGTGTAACGTCGTCGTTTCGGAGCTGAGATATCATAATCGACACGACTGCCAGAATGTAATCACCCGCCATTGCCACCTGAAACAATAAAATTCGAGTGCTTGAGGATAGAATAAAATTCGGACAAATGAAATTGAAATTCAAATGCAACGGGAGCCTCCGTGCTCTTTTCTCCTCGGTGATACGTACATAACAGCGTACCTTTAGTTTTAAAAAAGGACGAAACGATTACGTACGATTAAGGAAAGCGTTCCCTTTCACCGAACATCTTTCGAAACGGAATCAAAGAACGTACAGCAGGTGAACGTGAGTTCCTTCGACATTTTTGTTCGCCGGACAGTAGGGCGTAAAAGATTCTTGTGTATCAAGCCGCGGTTAATTAACTCGTTTAGGTAGAGATCTGCGGATTGTTTTTACTCGAAGAAGCCGGCGTTTACTTGGAAACCAGGTTGGCTGACTGTGCGAGGGGAGGCTACTTTCTTTCGTTCATCTCGCACGTTTCACAGACACAAGTATAATTCGGTCCACGATTATGGTAAAAGTGCACACAGAAAGCGTAACACGGGCGAATATGCTCGAGAGCTTCTCGAATCTGTAACCAGCGATGCTTTAAAAATGCCTTTAAACATTTACAGCCAACGACAGTTTGAGTGATCTACTCTTAGTCCATTGAAGCACCGATTAAACTTAAATGTTCGTGTAATTAGAAACTTGGTGTGTTGAGAAGTCCGTCAAAATGAGATGGGAAAATCTCCTGAAGACTAATTACGAGACAGATGAATTGTTTGAAGGAGTTTTTTTACCGATTACCCAAATGTGCAAATTATGGCTGAGAATTTTTTTTCTCTTTCTTACGGATAGTGACTTAAAGAAATAGAAGATGGTAAAGGGTTCAGATGAAATACTTCTGTAGTTCAATACGTAAATCTAAGCAATCGAGGACCTCGTAGCACGAGGGGTGCAAGAATGTAAAGCAAGTAACAAAGAAGAAATGGGGAAGTGACAAATGCTACGAAAAGAAAGGAGGATAATAATTACTCTATTTTTTACCAGAAGTGTATCTTTGAGCTTTGAAAATTAATTCTTCGCAACTACTTGCAATACACATCTAAACATAGACTCTGAATATAAAATTGTTCTAATACACGGCGCCAAGAGTAACGCAACTAGTAATAGAAATATTCATGAGATGAGCCAGCGTGTATGTAACACCGCTATAAAATCATCGCGATGCAAATATCAGGCAAGCGGTAGGTCAAAGAGTGATGACCACATTTTAGAAGAGAATGGATCCCCGATGATTGACGGCTACCGTGCCCTCAGTTTCGATGTACGTGCTTGCGGTTTTCTAGTGTCCAGGTAGCAAAGGAAAGCGTTGATGTGTGCATTGCATGCAAGGTGTAACACGCTGAAACCACACTTTCTTAATGACTTTTAACATCGCCTGGCTACTGTCTGTGACGACGATTACCAACTGCCACTGAATCTCATATGCCGAATGCGTCACGTCACTGGCCCCTAATCAGTGGAAAATATAAGGTATCAAAGTTAAAGCTCAGAATCATATAACGAGGATTTTATTTTCCAATTCTTAGCTGAGTTAGATTTCTTCTGTTGCAAGTATAAATTTTTTAAGGGACACACAGTGGCGGACGAAAGAAAGTTTACATCTTTTAAAATCGCATAACTTTTATAGAATTGGTCCAAACGGCTTGATTTCTTTTTTTGAGAAGCTAGAAGCATTAGTTTGCTAAATGACGTGTTTCGACGTTTTGGAAAAAAAATGCAATTGGTTGGAATAGCGGAAAAAATAGTAAAAGTTGTTTTTTAAACTTTTTCTTCTGAGCCTATAATGAAAATTCAAAAATCCCGTTTGTAGAGTTAAGTAAGTTGTATATATTCTGAAAATTTCGTCAAAATCGGTCAACGATGCTCCGAGCTAAAAACGACTTTTACTATTTTTTTCGCTATTCCGACCAATTGCATTTTTTTTTTCAAAACGACGAAACACGTCATTTAGCAAACTAATCCTTCTAGCTTCTCAAAAAACTCAAATCGCTTGGACCAATTCTATAAAAGTTATTAAATTTTAAAAGATGTAAACTTTCTTCCGTCCGCCACTGTATGTGATTCAATTCTTTTTAATTTTTAGTCAGATGTATACAGGCGACTCATTATTGTAACACTTGTGTACAAAGGATTTATAAACTTGTTCACGATGTTGAGATAACTTTCTTTTTCAGACTTCGCCATATGAGGACTTCTTTCGTTTCATATGCATGAGAAAAATTTCTCAAGTATGACTTCAGGATTTTAAATGGAATTGTTGGTGAAATGCACCTTTGTTCGATTCTTGTTAATTTCAGGCCATGTTTAAGATAACGATCGCATTTTAATTTGCAAAATACAGAGAAGTGGGAGCACGAGTAGAGGGCAGAGTGGAAGCAAAGCGTAAGAGAATAAGGGAATTGGGACTGTCTATGGTCAGACGTACCTTGCAAACCAATATGACTGAAACTTATCAACCGTGTATCATTTTGAATACCGTTATCTATAAAAGATTATTAGACCACAACACATATTTTGCAAAAGTTTCATTCAAGATTTATAACTCACATCTCTATTTACATATTTATGTTTCTAAAGTGGAGTATAAACTCCTTTTAAAAATAATACAAAATGCTCCTTCGGGCTTATCGAATGTACACTTCGTTTACTATCATTTACGTAGAGTTTTGATCCTGGAAAAGTGTCCCACATATTCTTTAACACTCTGGTATTATACGTATATCTCATCAGTTTCCAGTTACCTCGATTCTAATCAGTCAATATTGAACGACACTTTGTGTAGTACTTGTTTTTCAACAAGTTTAAAGATCTGTCGTAATGGATGAACTTGACACGTGCCGGATACGTTACACGCAGCGTCAGATTTTCGAATCTATTTTTGGGAGATGCTTTGAGACCATTTGCTTCCGGCATACTTAATGAACCTCTGTATAGTTTCGATTCCACGATTGCGAAATTTCAAGGTAACGGCATAACATTCAAACGTAGAGAATTTGATCATCACGATTCCTTTATGAACCAGAGATGGGCAAAATTTTTATTTAAATATAATTTCGAATAACGAATAAAAGTTAAAAAAAAAAACGTCGTTCGTTCGTTAACGCGAGTTAACTTTATTACACACATGGCCATTTTTTTTAACTTTTATTAGTTAACTTAAATTCTCATTCGGAATTTTATTTAAATAAAAATTTAGCCCCTCTCTGTTATGAACCTATCATGCTTAAATGTTCCAATCAACATTAACCGAGAACCCTTCGCTCGGGTTAACAAACACCACACACCTTCTGAACTCCCCAACAATTCACAGAGCACTCATTTTTGTTTTAATTGAAATTACTAAATTAAAATTAAAATTTCACATTTCCGCGTTCACATTTTCGTGCCGCCCAAAAATATTCTCAAACTTTGAGCAGTCCCAAGCCACACTTTCGCCGTGGAAAAGTGGAAAAGCGTTGCGAGTGAAACCTGGCCGATTAATCAGCTGAAAAATCTGCATGTTTGTTCTGTAGCTGAACAAATGGCTGGACGTTCGTAGTATCGTTTCGCGTGACAATGGGCTTGGGGACGACGGTTAGCTCGTAATTTCGAGTTTCACATCCGGCATCGTCCTCTCGGCTCGTTTTCACGCGCCGCGCGTGACGATACGCTACAGGGTTTCCTTTTGAAAGGACAGTTTCCTTAGGCAGGCTGATGCTTTATTGAAATTGCCGACAATGTTGTGAAAGAGCGCGGTTTCGCAAAGTCCGCGTGAATCAGCGCGGCAAGCAGCAGGGTGCAGCCCCGGCTGGCGAAAAGCCTAAGTGCGTTCTATCAGCGCTGGCTGCTACGTTTGGCAAATAACTACCGATCAATGATACGTGGCGAAGTTGCAAGACAAATTACGACGGCCATAAAGTAATTGCTGTGATATAATACACGCAGCTGGGCCGCATTTCTAATTAACCCTCAACTGGTCAGGTGGAAACTTTATTACGTAAACTAATTAGATTAGTAATTAGCAGAGTTCGGCATTAACTATATAAAAAATTAATTAAACAGCGTATCAAATGAAAGTTACTTTAACTTTAGATTATTTGACGAATGAAGTTAGGTTTTTTATTCGACGAATAAAATTGTGTGAATTCGAGTTAACTTTATTCGACACATGACGAATAATTTTTTTTTAACTTTCCTTCGTTAGTCGAAATGATTTAAATGAAAATTTTGCTGAAGGCTGTTAATTAGTACCTTGGTACCTCGGTAAGAGGTGGGTTCCGAAACTCACCAATTTTAATCCTATTTACTCTGTTTACACATTTTAACTTATATTTAAGTATATTAATGCAAATAACACGAATAAAACTTTGCTTTATTAAAAAAAACATTTTCCTACTCTTTTCTTCAAGTATTTTACTAATTATGAATACCTGCTATAGAAAACTCTAGATGAAGGAATGAAATACAGTTTTCGATGGTACGATCGTAGTTGAATAAAAATTTATAAGAAGGGTAGGTAGATGAAGAAGAATTTCAAGTGACATAGCTGTTCGTGCGATGGCCTTGTTATTTCCATGTAACCTAGCGATAACTATTATATATACACGAGCAACAGTTCTCTCAATTAGTATCCCGTTAATACGCTGTTACACAATTCGTTAGCCCAGTGCTCCTTCCAATCCGAGGCGCGAGACTTTCGTGGGCTGCTTACCGGCTTTCCATTTCTTCGTAACTCGCTAATTCATTCCTCAAGGCCGTCATACTTTTCAAGCCCTCCAGCAAATCACTTACAAATACGCTGCGTCATGAGTTGACACGTTTACAATGATCGAGACAATGTTTCGAGCCCGATCGATCGATCCTAATCTGATCGTGCCACGATAAAAATTGCAGTGGAGAATGTAGCGCGGTAAAATGAAGTGTAATGCTGGGAATTGATTTCAAACCGATGACGATATAGTTACTAAAAAATAATGATAGGAATTATGGATTCCGTAATGTGATGGATTCTGTAATATGATTAGTATATCGATATTCTAGAATTACGGTTCCAAAGATTTGATTTTTGCTTGATTCTTATATGAAGAGTAAGAGAAAAAAAAGCAGGGAATGTACATTTTCGCGATTTTGTGATTTATAGCATATTTTGTTGGTGGTTAAAAACAGGAAATTACCGCTCTACACTGGAAATAAATACGGAATGTCTCCACTATTTGCCTAAGTATAAACTGCTATCGTCAAGATAAAATTATTTATTAAATTCATTGAACCTTGTTTCTTCACCGATGGATCAAAGTATTAAAATTAATTTTCTCAATAAGCTGTTTTGTGACATTTCCTGTTTTCCCCTTGCCCTTCAAATGATCAATGAATGAAAAGCGTGAATATATTCTGTAACATGGCGAGCTAAAATTAGAAACGGAATATTCCATTCATCCACGAGATAACTGATACACAGCATAGAAAAGTGTGCCAAAAAAATTACCGTTTATTCATGCATTTTTCATTTGCGACGCTCGGTGAATCCAAGATCATGATGATTCAATCTATCAGCTAATTAGTGTAACGGCAACAATCTAATCTAATAAATTGAATTAGGGGAAGGAAGAATTAATGCGCTCACCAGTGCCATTACACGCGAACTCTCGTTGAAATTTATGCCATTGAAAGGAACAATTATTTCTACCATAGTTCCCAGCGTACCTACGGCAACCTTTTTTTTTTAAATCTGGTTTCGCAGCGAGGCGTGATTATGTGTAATATTACAGCTTAGGTGGGATCTGTATCTTAGAAAATTTCAAATGCGCGAGATTTCGTAATGAAGTCATTATAGCTTAACGCGATACGGAATGTTAACCCTTTATACGGCAATGTACTCTGTTATTTAGGCAACACCAGCTGTGCTCGCATATTCATAAGTGTTCGACGTTCGTTACGGAATTGTTGAATCTTTACCTTCCTTTATCATTTAGGTACCTTTTACTTTTCGGAAAGTATTGTTTAGCCGGAGATACACCTGAAAGCTAAGCTACCAAGGGAAGATCCCGAACCCGGGAATTAAAATATTCTGTAACTTTGTGAATATGTAGGGGATTTCCTTCCGATTACAACGCAATTTTTGTTTGCTGCAAAAATTCACTCGAAAGGGGTGAAATTAATTCCTGAAAAATCGGCTATTTTCCGATTTTGTGTTATAACTCGTGAACTGTAAGAGATAGAGAAAAAGTTTCAAGACAAAAGTTACTCCTTTTAATTAGATCTATTATTAAGTAGAACAATTATTTTGCAGTTCAACTGTTGTAACACAAAATCGGAAAGTAACCGGATTTTCAGGGGTCAATTCCACCCCCTTGGAGTGAATTCGGGCAGCAAACAAAAATTGCGTTGTAATTAGGAGGAAATTCTTTACATATTAACAAAGTTTCAGAATTTTTTGAATTTTCGGCATTGGGATCTTCCCTTGTAAGCTAGGCTAGCTTAAGTTTTTAAAAATTAGCTTCAATACATCCTTAACGAACTGTTTCAACCAAAAGCTAAGCTAAGCTGTGTTTTTTATGTTTCATAGCACACCTAGACATAGCTTATCTTAGCTTAGCTTCCAGGTGGATCCCCGGGCTTGTCAATGCTACTCGCGAAATAAAGAAAACGAATCGTCTGATGAATCGCCAAGCCACGGAAAGTACAAGGGTTTCCATGTAACAGAGAGTGCTTTTCCGCGCACAAACAGGAAGTACGAGATCGTAACTCTTTAAGTAGTTTGTATCAAGCATTGCAAACTAGCTGACAAAATGGATAATCCCAAGATACTGTTTTGTGGAAATACAGAAATTCCTGTGTTAAATAGATACGGTGGCTGATTTTTTTTTTAGATAAATACACACGAATTCTCCAAAATTTATCTGAGTTGCTAAAAAATAGTGTTCTACGTTTCTAAATTTTTAGAAAATCTTATATGTTTCCATATTTTGCACATTTATCTGCGAATGAGAAATTTGAAATTTTGTATCAATGAAGGTACGTGTTCGAGGTTTACGTACTTGTTCTTTCCTGTCTGTTGGATTGCTTGAACCAAATAAAATATTGCTAAAGATTTTAACTGCACTACTATGAAATAATTATGCTGGTGAATGCAAACGACCTGTTAATTGGAAAATACAGTTAAATGTTAACTATGCCTGTTTCCTCTCGGAATTTTGAAATTTAATAACCATCAAGATAATCGTACAATTAAAGCTATATTCTGAGAGGATATAGAAACAGAAGAAGTTAAACGAGCCATGACTATAACATCTCCCTTCGCATACATTCAATAAATCATTCACCACTTCCACAATAAACTATTCGTAACACCATTTCAAACAATATCAGCCATTTCTTTTCAATCCAGTCACTTCTTTCGACCCAGCCTTCTTCAAATTGCATTAATTCGACGATAAAAAGACAAAACAAAAGCGCAATCGAAGCCTCCGAATCAAATTCAAACTTCGAAAAGAAATTTCCATTCCTAATACCCATTTCACCGTTACCTAAAACCACAACGCGATAACAATAACGAAACAATTCCAAGGGGCCCAGGAGCAAAAATATTTTGGAGCCCCAAACAATTTCTCATCGGTAAAAAAAGCATAACTTTTTTTTACAAAACGAACTCCCGAAAAGAGGATAAAAATAAACGAAATTTAAAAAAAAAGGAAGAAATAAACAAATACACATTAACGTATTTAAATATTACATTTTTGTTATCATATCATTAATAATATTAGATTATTATATTATTATATTGTAAATTCTGTTCTCCTCTCTTTTTTCCTTAATTTTAATCAAATAAAAAAATTTCGTTCTCATTTTTTTCTTTTCTCTTTTCTTCAGTTCCCTTGGGGCCCCGTGCAGCCCGGGACCCGCAATACACACACTGCTCCCCTCTGTGGCCGGCCCTGTGAACGATCAACCTTCCCACCCCAGGTAATGAAACGAAAGACCGAAATTCGTTAGCTCCTGTTTAAATTTCAACGAGAATTTGCCCAATCACCGGCACACATGAGTTACGTCTGAGAATGCCGCAGGGGAGCAGGGATTTTGAAACAGGCGATCATTAGGCGATTCGGTCCGTGGCTCTGGCTCCAAATGCTGTTACCAAGCAATCTAACTAGAAAGAATCGTGGACTTTCGAGCTAATTCCATGCCGCCTCGTTCCAACGGTCCGTTAATCCTCCAACCACGATTTTTCCACGTACGGCGACCAGTGGCAACCGGGGCGTTCCAGGGGACTCTGCTTTTCGAAATTTCGCCAAGCATGGCGGCGGGCCAGCTGACCAAACGGAGGCGGCACGTTTCCGGTTCCAGGCCAAGAAAGCGTGCACGGTCAGCACAGAACAGCCATGAATCGCATTAGCCTCCTTCCTCCTCCGGTATTCCAGAGAGAGAGTTCTCAGTCTCGATCGATCGTCGCGTCGGCTATCGAAATTCTCACGGTGTATCGTGTGAAATTTCTCGCGTCCCGGCCGATCGTTCATCGAACACGCGCCACAGGGAACTAGCTACCTTGGCATCGATGGGGCCGAAGGATGTTTAATAAAAATTGTAGAAAGGAATGACAGGGGGAAAGGTGCCGAAAATAATGGCCCAATATTTGGCGGTCCTTCGGGTTCGTCCTTGGCGATATTAGACACGCGGTGACGACGTGTCTAGACGAGGCACTTCTTCCCGTACCTCTCAAGGCATTCCAGTTCCGAGCGAACGCCTTACCGGTCGGTTAATGAATCAGTCGAATATCAGATTCATTGAACCTCGGATTCTCCTCGGACTTCGATCGGAAAGTGAAACCAGGCTTACCTTCTTCTGGCTCCAAACCACGTTGACGGAAGGCTTGCCGCGGCGGAAGTCTGGCTGGTCGATTACGTCGTCGTGAACTAAAGAGGCGTTGTGGATCATCTCGGAGATCATCGCCACTTGTCGCTGCGATGCCAAGAGATCGCTGTAACATAATGATTCTCATTGATCCTTGGTCCTTGGCACGTTCTGTGTTCGATTGCTTTTGGGCTACTACATGGTATCCACAAGGAGGACACGTCCTCATTTTTTTTTTTACTCAAATACAGTGTCCTCCTATCACTTAAAAATATCCTCCTTTTTGTCTTATCCAAAACTCAAGCGATTCACTCCTCTCGGCTTCACCTGGCAAAATTCCATCACTATTTACCAGATCGAAAAATGGAAAAGGAGGACAATCTAGTCTGTAGTTATTTAAGAAAGAGGACTTTGTTAAATAAAACCAAATTATAGATAACAACTTTGATTGTGTAAGAAAAGATTAATGTTTTCGTTAGAATAATCTTGTAGCTACTACATATTCAGGCCCTAAATAGATCTGGGTTAAGTATTAAATACTGACTCGATACAATGTCAAATATATGACTTGCATGGCTTTTTATAATTACATATATCTTAAGAAATGAAGAAGTTGTAGTAGTAGCTACAAGATTATTCTAATGTAAACATTAATGGTTTCTTAGGTAATAAAAGACTCGGTTATTCTCCTTTTTCATTTTTGGATCTGGCAACGCTAGATTGGTTGCACTATACACGTAGGCAATCATTAATTTGGCGATAAAAGAGGAAGCGAAGGAGTTCACGATTTTACACGTGTATGTATTTTGCGCAACATCTGAGAAATAGATCTTTAAGTCGTTCAGAGCTTTTCGAGGAATTCCTTCTCTCCGGAAAATTGTATACAAAGCGTCGAGCTTCATTTTCACAATAAACAGTTAGAGACTCTCGAACAATACTCTCGATGCTTTTAAAAAAAAATATGGTCGTGAAAACTGGCTAAAATAAATTGTGCACCGAGTTGCAAATCTCCCGGCATAAAGACACATTCATGTCGCTCAAAGTGTTAATTCGGTAAGGATTAACGATAATTCGATTCGGAATGCACAAAGTTATTTACAGCGTTGTATTTACAGGTGTAGAAAATAAACGACGTTCGTTGAGATAAATGAGCGTAATTCCTCGAGTGCCTATCTGCTCTTCAAGAGAATAGAGATACGATGCATGATCGAGCAAAGATCGAGAAGCCGATCGAGGAATTTGATAGCCTGCAGAGTTGTTGACAGATTTTACGGGTACTTGTTAGCAGACGGATTATATCTGCTTTGATTTGATCTGCGACGTCACGCTCACTACTATTTACAATTCGCCGAGCATATCCGATAGCATACGCTACACTAGTTCTCATTCACACGGAACATCTCATTCATATTCATCGCCGACGATTGTTCCTGGCGATAGGTAATTGCTTTCGGAGCGATTTTTGAATTTGAAACGGACCGTCCCGCCTGGTCGCGATTTTTCCAAGCTTTCTAAACGCGGCGGACCTAATAGTTCCTTCTTTCTCGTGCGATTAAAAAAATTAAGAACCATCCTCGTGATACATCTGATCTGTAGTCGATAAAAAAGTAGCGACCCATTTTACTAAATTTCCTATGAATCTGTGATTCGCGAGAATGATAGACTTTGGAGAGATTTTTTAAGAAAATATTATTTTCAACTTTGTAGCGCTAGATAAATATGTCACTCGGTCAGAGATGGGTAAAATTTTTATTTAAATAAAATTTCGAATAAGAATTTAAATTAAAAAAAAATATTCGTCGAATAAAGCTAACCTTTTTATTCGGGCGAACGTTTCAACTTCAGCGTCGAATAAATTTTTCGACGTTAACTTTAATTTTAACTAAATTATTCTGCGACGAAGAAAGTTAAAGTGAATGTTGAAAAATTTATTCGCCGCTGAAGTTGAGACGCTCGTCGAATAAAAGTAAAATAATTTTTTATTCAGTTAATGCCCAACTCTGCACTCGGTTTTCTTAATCAAAGTGTTCTTCAGCAATTAAGAAAATGATACCGCGGGTCACCCACCACTCGCGAAGTAGTAATTACCTAACAGTTAAGCACGTTACGAGACGTTTGGTAATAGTAAAACCGTGAAACTGAACTAAGAGTCGTTCGCAGGTGATCGGTGCTCCATTCAGCGCGAAGCGCGTTAAGAATGATCGATTCGTTGACCCATGCGTTGATCAGACAACCCGATATGTCCTTCATAGCGTTCCAAGCAATTCTTTACTGATCTGGAACGACTACGCGTCGCGTTAACGGATTTATAGGATATTCCGTTTGACGGTGTGAAACGATTCGAACGACTGTTGTAACTGAATAAGCCCTTTAATCGCTGCAAAGCGTGGAAGTTTTATCGACGGCGAACTTGAAAGAATCTTAACAGGTGTGCCCCTCTAACAACTCACTTTCTTTCCTTGTGGTAATTGATAGCCCGTGCCATGAGAGTTGCTACCATCGGCCGCAGTGCCTTTCCCTTGCCGTCGAAGTAGTACGTCGCTATTGCTTGCAGCTCCTTCTGCGTGGTGTTACTGACGAGTGCCTGGAACAATAGCAGACGTAACCTTGACTTCGAGCAGTGAAACGGAATTCCCATTGTTATTAGGAAAAGCGCGACGCTCTCGTCCCCGGTTTATCTCGAAAGACTAAAGGAATTACATTAGTAGTGTTTGTTACTTTCTTTCTCCTTTCTGGCAAAATGCTACGGTTGGATTTAGCTCCGTTCTAAGAAAAATAAGGAACAGTGATAGAAACTGGATTGTATGTATATTGTACAAAGTGAATGGGAGATCAGATCTTTGAAAGATTATGGGAAGTTGATTAAATATCTTTATAAAACACTGGGTTTTTAAGAATTTGAGTTTATTTGAGTTTGTCTCAGGATATGAGGCATTGAGGCCAAAACGGACTAACCCCTTTTTTGTGAAATTGAGTTAGTGGCAATAATGTACTTCAATACGAATCATATAAAATAGGAATTTTTTTTCAATGTGGGTTAGTTCGTTTTTGCTCTCAATGCCTCAATTATGATAGCCAGGAAATGCTTGATAATTAGGATCCATCGAGCTTCTCTTGTACTGATTTCTCATTCGAATAATAGGTACAAATTAACTATTTATAACAACTGAATTCGGAAATACTCATTTCTGTCACCAGACTGCCTCCTACATTATTTCAACTATGAATTATTTCCCTCCAATTTAAGTACCTAGTGAGTTTACTTATCTGTCACAGAGTGGTTTAAAACCAGATTCTAGCTAACAATAAGCAAAATTATTTTTGCCATTGTTTTTTCCTCAGCGTATATATATATACTTTAAAAGTATTTACTTATTTATTATTCTCAATGTTATTTTTACTTATTTATTCTCGATAAAAGTTAATATTTCCAGATTATAATAAATTAGTTTATTGTAAATTTACAAATAAACAGATAAGAATTTCAGCAAAAATAAAAAAATGCATATATTAGGTAGTACTGCGGAGCATTAACTGCGCTATTTCGAGTTTTTCTGGTACTTTAATATATACATTAATAGAATTTTAGGACAACTTTTCGGGTTATTGAGAAATTCATTCTTTTTTTCAAGGCCATACCCGAATTTAAAGAAGAGATTCAATTTTTTTACCTACCCTCGAAGAATATCAAAGAGTAATCTGTGAACATACTGTTACATGCAGAATATGTAATCGCGAAGAATATGTCAGCGACAATTAGAACGTCTATTGAAAGTATGCAGTACCGTTCAACCTACCAGGCCCGTCCGAATTCGGCACAGCCGATTTATTATTTCAATTCAATGCAGGCGTTACATATTTCATTCTAAACCGATTTATCACACGCCCGCGCATAGACAATCGATCTCCATAAGGCGACGACGATGGCTCGCATACGTGACGAACGTCGCCGGTTGCAAGCACGATAGAAGTGTACGAGGAAGAGGCAAAAGCGACCATCGGACGCTTTGAATTCCAGCCGCGATCACTGGCTGAAAGTCCGTCCTGGAATTTGGCCAAAGTCGAAAGGAACGCTCGTTAGTGGCTGATTTTGCAAGCTTACGTCAGAGGTACTTTCCGTACGACTCTTTCGACCACGCGATCGGAAGCTATGCGACAAAATCGATGCACCTGGAACGACTTAATTGAAATCTTAACTGTAAATACGTACAGGCAATGATTATAGCTGGAAGGAATTATAAGATCGCTTCTTCCAGCGATTTTATCATTAGATGAAGATGGAGCACGCGATTTGGAAGCTCTTTGCAGTTAACAGGGTGGTTTTAAGGTTTCAGGGTGGACCGGGGTTGTTTTTGAATTAAGGGGAGTATTTTTTATTATTATTAATTCTGAAAATGTCACCCTTTTGTGTATATTTACAGCAAAGCGTCGCTAGGAAATTTGAATAATTACGGAAATTATAGCGAAGATCGTAATTGAGTGCACCGTCGAGTAATCGCAATATCGAGACTTAAGTTTGAAGCTGTTCTACGTTTTGAAACACCGTGTGCATCATAACTTTCGAACGAAGGAATATTTTCATTTGAAATTTTAACTGATGGTGGAGAATTCATTTCTCTACAATATGGAACTTGTGCATCAACATTGGATGCTTGTAAATCATTTTATAACTGATTAAAAACGATTCTTTCCAACCCAACATAAATCATCGATTTTATTTGTTCAAAAGTCCTGCACCCCTTAAGTGGGAATAGAAGATATTGGATGCAGTAATATATGTATCTGTTAAGTGAAAATTGATTATAGAGTTCCAGCTTGAAGCTCAAACAGAGCGTGCTTGTGCGTCAGAAGATCGGAATTGCAATTTACGCACGCACAGCTGCATCTGCAGGAAAGTATATACGAAAACAGATTTCACTAAGCTATGTACTCTACCGATTTCTGTGCCGTCATTTGGAAGAGAGTCACAGCTCGTTGCAGTTCTAAAAATCATACAGTATCTACTAGCCAAAGTGATGATTAAAAAATATTTCAAGAACTTGGACGAAGAAACGAAGTAAAGCTGAAGGCTTGTAGGGCACATTTGGCCCTTGGTGCCTTTCTTCGTAACTACAAAATCTCGAGCTTGCAGATCACTTTTCTAGGTGACCCCATTTCACTTCGAACTTAAAAAATACCATCAAAGATCTTTCCAATGATGTGCGATCACTCGGAAAATTTAAGATCGTCCTTTCGCCCTCTTAGGGCCTTTCCTCGTAATCCACCAGAGCAACCACCGGCCATGAAACCTCTGCTAATTAAGCAAAGATGCGTAGACGAGCCGCGGATGACACGTAACTGCGTGACAAAACCGCGTTATCGGGCCCCATGGTGCAACGAGAAAAGTGCTTTCTAAACGCGTTTGCACGCGCATGTACGCGAACAACAATGGTGTCTAGCCGCGACCGTGAGTAAAAGTTCTTACTCTCGGCCATATATGCAGACCGTGAAGTGGCGGGCCTGCTTTCGCTAGCGCGCGAAGCGCCTTAAGCAGAGGCGCCCCGTGAAAACGGCATTCCTCGCTATGAATATTTATAATTGCACGCTGCAGCGGCTCGCCCGCGAGAGCCTCGGCAACGAGAGAAAAGGGAGGACAGGGAGGAAGAAAGAAGAGTTGGGATCCTGGCGACCAGGTGTCTCGCGTAATCAGACGAGAGCCGCGATGATGCAAATAGGGTGAGTTGGCTCGTGCCTCTTCCGTAGCGTCTTTCGCCGTTTTTCCGCGCGGCCTACCCCTCCTTCCTGCTGCTACGCCCTGACGGAAGTACTTGGCGATTCGTGGCGGATCGGCGAAGTTTCCACCGAAAATGGCACCGGGAAATTAATTCCAACGAGTCGCTGGACTTGGCGCGAAGAAACTTGCAAATGCGCGGGAGGGGATAGGATTTTGGAGAACTAGAGAGGGTGGATACGAGGGGACTTTTTTCTTTTGTAACTTTTAGTTGCGCGAGAAGGTGATGGGTTCAATTTATTTTTTAATAGAACTTGCGACCTCGGGAAAGGTACTCTCGGATTCTACTTCGAAGCTTCATTAGGCCTTCTTGAAGTTTAAGCTTTCATATTAGTATGAAAACTGAGAACTTTCTGCGGAGATCTACGATAGGATTCAATGATTTAGCTGGGCCGAGAACGTCACCCTTTTCCCTAGTTGTGCCCAATTTTTTTAACGCGAATGAAAAATCATTCGTTACGTTTCGCGCTACTGTATTTTATACAGGTTTCTACCGTGCGAGCAGACAGCATTCCTTTACTATTCCTGGTGCGTAATTGTAAAAAGCCTGTAATACTTCTATTTACGGAGCAGAAGTCCCACATTTTTCCGCGTAATTGAACTGGTCCCGACGCGGAAATGTGCGCATTTCTTTGTAGAAAGCTGACGGTCGGAACGCGCGATGCGATTAGCTCGATGACAAAAGAAAGAACTTTATGTGGTAGAACGACGATGCTACCGGCTGATTCATAAAGATTATTTTACTGTAGATGAACGTAGACGCCGACTGACCTCCCGTATATCATCGTAGAAATCTTTCAGGTCATCCTCGACAAGTCGGTAAGGGTCGACTTGGTAATCGTGCATGGATCCGGGTAGCTGTGTTTGCATAGAGCTCATCATCCTCGTGACATTCGTCCTGTAAACTCTCGTGCTCGTTCTACTCTGCAAGGAAAAATAATGATTCATTATAGAAAGGATGAAATATCTCACGTAATTTATATATGTAGATTAGGGTGCCACTTATTTACTAGTTTTAGATCAAAAAGAACAAAACTAGGGGGGTCTCCTTTCAAAATCAAAAATCAAAAAATAAGTGGCACCCTAATGTAGATTTCACGATGGCAGGAGATGTCAATTCATAAATTACATAATTTACACGTTTCCATGGGCGCAATCAAGTTGGGACGAGGGTGGGCGTTTGCCTCACCCTAACAAATTAGTCGCTCGTCCAAGATTAAATTAATTTATTACAAAGTGAAAATAGATTTTATAATGATTTCTAACCACGTACATAAATTCAAAATTCGGTTTCACTATTTATTCCCCCCCTCCCTGAATAAAATATTGCCCCTCCCTGAATGGAATCCTGGCTACGCCCTTGCACGTCTCTTCAAGCACTTTAACGAATAGTGGAAGTCTGCTTTCACACTTCGATAACTGTTTCGAGTAAAGTAGCGTTCAACGTATTTATTCTTTCGAGTTAAACATTTATCTGATGGTGGTGAAAGTAGAAATTAATTTATGTTTTATTTGTAGTGCTTAATTTTATGCAATTAGGAAAAACGTGAGCTACCACACAATAGAGTTCCTTAAGATTTAAGAAGTTGATAAAATTTATTTAAATTTGATTAAATCTCTACGATTTGAGGTTACTATTTTCAGTAATGTTTGTAATGAGAATTCTAATATTTTTCTAGATATGAAACTGAATTTCTTCCGTTTATGAATTTTTTATTTAGCCACAATTAGAATTCCTTGTCGCACCTATTAAATAAAGAATTTGCTACGACACGGGCGCATAACAGTGTCGACAAGCCATCGATAACTACGAGGAAACACCACAAAAACATGTCGGCTATAACGATTCAGTTTAGAATTATGTGTGTTCGTAAACATCAAACGGTTGTGTAACAAATTACTGGAGGTAACTTACGCGAGGTAAAACAAGCAGTGAAATATTCATTCAATGAATGTACCGCGAGTATCTAAGAATAATGTCAATTGACAATAACGCGTTATTTATAGCTGATTTCGCCTGATCATATATTGTCCTCTACTACTTCGCGTGTAGCGCTGCGTCTGACTTATCATCGATGTTACTACTTGCTGGAAATACTTAGACCGAATATTCGCATTGATTTCTTTACAACCAACGCAAAATTGACAATGTTAAAGGTATTTAGTTCACAAAATAACTGTGTAAAATTGTCTCTTGATAATACGCGATTCACAACTTTTTTGATAATGCAAAAAGCTTTCGTATAACAATATTTCAAGAATTCTAGTAAAAAATCGATTCCCTTTCTGTAGATAGCGATTACTGGGACATTTTTTCCACAAAGTAATACTTATTTCAACTCGTTCAGAATTTTTAAAAACAGCAAAAGTGATATAGAAATTCGTCAATAAAAATACTTCTGCAAGAAAGGTTACTATGAAAAATGGTATCTCATTTGATAACACATATTCCACGTGAATGTGGTTTCTGAAACCACCACGAGTGGAAATAAAGAAGATAGAGCAACTTTCTAAAATACTTTATATCAATATAGTCCAGAAGATTAAAAAATTTCATCATTTTCTCAAAAATACAACTACATCCACTCCAATTCCACTAAAAAGGCAAACTAGTGATTCCTTACAACATAAAAAAATTTTCCTGGTCCCAAGAATATCCACATTTCATATCCAGACAGTTGACCAAAAAGAAATATATATAAAACAAATTTAAGTTACTTTTATTCAATTTGATCAAATATGCACTAAACACTAAAAAAATGATCATTTTCTTGCACTACAACTACGATGGCGATACACTTTAAATAAAATCGTGGGGCAGGATAATTCATAACAGGACATGAATCAATTTAATACATAATGAAGCGTCGAAATTAGCGATGAAATGAACAACGGCCATTTTCATCTCGATAACTTTCCACATCTCATCATTCTTCCTCGCATCACTCGTGTTCCTCGAAGCAACCAGTGTGACCCAACCCCCGGACAGCCTCGGCGCGATTTCGCGGCGACAGAGGCGAGGAATAACATGGAATACGTAATACGCCGTGCCTTTGCGCGGCGGCAACTGTTATTTACAAAATCCATCATTCCTGCGGCTGTTTACGTTTCATTGGCACGTAATGGCACGACGACGAAGTCACCGTCGAGCGCGTCTTTCCCTAGTTGTCGGCGGTACGGCGGCGGCTTCAGTGCCAAGACGGCATTCTTTCAGCTCGCGGTGCCCATCGACGCCTACTTTCGTCATCGAAACTTCATTCTGATTCCCGGCGATTTCTTAGCATTCACCGCGCCGCGCGCAGACGCTCGCTCGCGTGTCACGGTTTCTCGGTGGCCAGGCGCGCGCGCGCGAGATCAGACAGGAGGATTGGGCATGCCAGGAGATGCAGTAAATGGCACTAACGTTTCACAAGTTCGCCACTCTGCCGGCGGATTAATTGAGGCCACGACAGGCAAATAATACCGCGTTACAGGAACGCTACTAGAGATCCGCGCGCGTGTAACTGCGCATCGCGAGCCGGAGGTTGATAGCTCGGCGATCGAGGCAAATATTTGTTTATAAAAGGATCACCGAGATCTCTTGACCTCTCATTGATTTCGAGAGCTTTCTAGTATCCTGGAGGACTGTGTAATGTTTGGATTTAATATCTGTATAGTGTTGGTGTAATATTAGAGCTTGTATTCTAAATGGATATTTTTAAAACAACATGTGTAGCAATAGTTCCACTCTGTTCTACAGATTATTGCACAGCAACAACGTCGATCGAGTACACCTTTTGCTCCTAACTTAATACCTACACTTCGATCGCAAGACGAACAAACCAGTTAAACTATTTCTACCGTTCCACAATACATTAAAATTTGATAATCTTCTGCTCTTTTCAATCTTATTCTCAGCTGTATCATACACAAATATCCAGAACGGAGAAGCATTTACCTTCGCTGCAATCACCCCTCCCCCCCCCCCTCACGTTAAATCCCTGTTCAGCCCTTTCCGTGCTTCTCAATTTTATATTGGTCAGATCGAGTTAAAGCGGCGACCGGAAAACACACGAACGCTTGAAGAAACTGCGCTCCACCCTTCTACTAATAACACGTCCAGCAGGTATCAAAACGTTCTCTCACGAGTTCGAGGGCATTCTTACCCCGTGCCCCATTTTTCTCATATCGACACGCGATCATCCATGAAAATCAACTGTAAATACTATGCAGTGGTTGCTGGCGAGTCTGTTAATAGCATACCTATCGGGGCCTAGCGACGATCGGCTCTGTTTGCCCGACAGGAGTGACGTGCACCGGGTCGGTCAACTTAAAATGAAACGGTCAGTATGTTTATAGGAGGACATGCAACATTGAGCAATGACCGTGTCCGATGTGTGTCCATGCGTGTCATGTGATTTCCACGACGCGGTAGCCACTTATTACATTCTTGGATAACTAGTTTAGTGGCAACAGGCAAGTTCACTACCCCACTTTTACCTCTCGCATGTCGCTCCGGCACTCAAGGCCAGCGTCCAAGAAAATCAACGCATCAACGAAAAGATGGAAACGTAAAATCGGGCGAGAACGCTGGAACTCGGTTCTTCCTGCTTTCCTATTATGAGACAGGACATTTTTCTGGTAAAATATGTTCCGTTACACTCGAGATACCCGTCTCGTTCTAATCATTTGTAATACAGTTCTCTTGTTCTTACAAGATAGCATAGAAAGGCAAAATATTGTTTATTACATACAGGGCAATGTGGAATTATAAATTTAATTTAATTGGTAGCCTAGAGATGATATAAGCCAAGGAAAGATCGATTAATGTGTAGGTTATTGTTTTGTTCTGTTATAAAGGGTTCGAAAAGAATGTAAGTATTATTGATATTGGTATAAGTGGCGTAGATTGAGATTTTTTTGTAATGCATTGGAAATTTTTTCCTTCTCATAAAAAGGTAACCAAAGTAAGAATGTTAAATAAGATTATAAAATTTAAAACTTATAAAAATTTAAAACTTAAAACTAAAATATTAAAACTTAATTTTCTCGATTAAGCTGTTTTGTCAAATTCCCTATTTTTCCCCTTTATCCTTGATATTAAAAAATGGTATGCAACAAGATTTGACAGAATCTCTACAGAAGGCCAACAGTAAATTCAAATTTACAAGCGCATAAATACGAACATTATTGCGGTAACTCATGTACCCGTTAATAATTCGGAATGCAAATCTTCCACGCGTCCTTCAAGTGCCTTCATCTGTTCCTAATCAACATCGTGCGGCTCTCAAACATAAATTCTGATAGCTGAGCTTTCACCAAGAAGAAGAGGCCCACTTGCCATCGAATCGAATTCCTCTCGAATCGAATTCCTCTCGAGTCGTAGCGAAATTCCCCTCTATGACGTGAAATATACGATGAGGAATCTCGGTCGGGATTATCGACGATAGAAATTTCGGCACGTGAGACGGTTCGATAACTCATCTGAAAGCTGCAAGAGTGGGATGAACTCGAAAGAATGTGAAAGTACGTGAACCGTCTCGAGGTACCAGAACGTGCTACCAATGACGTTTCCACCAGCTGCCATTCATGGGATCCGATTGATTAGGGACACTTCCATTTATCCGTGACTCCAGCGATTTTTCAAAGGGCGTCCCTAAATCGTAAGGAGAAGTCTGCCACCGTTTGAAATAGTGAAACAATCACGAAATCTCTCCAAGGTTGAATCGCATTTGATGTCAAGGAATTTACTAATGACTATCATAACGATAGTTGTGCCTCAGTCTTCTGCCACGTCACATCGCTCCTCCGTCATGAAATACGATCTGTGCGCGCAATTTTGTATATTTTCCTACGAGTTTCGTAATCCTTTTTTTTTTCACGGAGACGAAAAAATAAAGTAAAACAAGTGAATCGCGAATTTTTAAACCAGCGAAAGTGTTCGGCAAATAATCCTCCTCCTTCGTTTGCACGCAGCTCGTTCAAACAGGTCTCCCCGAAAAGGAAGATGTTTGAAAAAGGGACTACTGAGAATGTTAAAGAAGACTCGTGTTGTTTACGGAGAGTAAACTACAGGCGAGGGTTTGTGTATCGTTTCCTGTGATCCTGCACCTTATCTGGTTACAGGAATTGAGTAATAAGCGTACCTAATTACCGTAAGTATATCTAATTACCATCCGGTTTAGCCGAGGCGAGTTGACAGTAACTCTGCTACAAACAGAAACGTAACTCTTACGATCGCTAATCTTCCGTTCTTTCTGAGATATACATCTGCGGTAATTACTCTGATTAACATGCAGCGGACTACCTTAGAACACTTCTTTTTCCCCTCTCTTTGTTCCACATACGCGTACGTTCTCCCCGCAATTGGCCGCTAGATTTAGTTCAACGGAAAAAAATTCCGGGGCAAGAGGAATTTATTGGATTCTTCAGTCTGTCCACTGCTTATGGGTAATTTATTCGGTGTAAAAGTCAAGGATCAGACACGTGTTCAGGATTTCGAGAATGGAAATGGAGACACACCTTGAGTACACGTGTTACGAATGTATATAATTCCGCGATTCCACTTCGACGCCCTCGGCTAATGACCCACAGATTTTCTTAATTTACGGCTGGAAAGCTTATACAGGAATATGATAATTTTAAAGTCCACGCAAAATGTTGCGACAGAACGGCACAGTTATATTTGCGACCCACAGCGTTGAGGCACAACCATTCTGTTTCTCGAAATGTCATCTTTTTCTGGTGGAATTTATACGATTATAAGTACTAGCAATTATGAGTATGAGATATGCATGAAAACAATGTGGTATCTTCTTTAGGTGACATCAGATCAAAAGTTAATCAATATCCAAGACATGAACAAGGCTTTTCCCTGTAATGAAAACCAGTCAGAAATGGCAATGGTGTTTGACCCATTATTTTACACTTAATTCTGTGGTTATATTTCTCAATATTGCGTTTTCCCATAAGAATACACGTTAAACTGAAAGTTAAATAATTTAAAAACTACTAAGTCAATTTTTCTAAAATTTTGCAGTGGTTTTACTATTGCATAAAGATTCATCCCTTGAGTTTTCAAAGATTTTCGATTATTTTTAATGTTAGTGAAGTTCGTCCTTAAATTGTTATTGAGAGACGATGATCCGATGCGATATGAAATATTTCTTAAATTCCTTTCGAACTCATAGCGTCGCCACTTCGTTGCTTTAAATATAAAAAGAAATTCCAGAAAATATAGCACAAGCTTCGTTGTAATTTTAATTTATACAAAATTGGGGCGCCTTATATCCCGAGCTGATCACAAAGCTGAAAATGAGTAGTAGAAGGGTTACTTCGGGTCTTTTTTCTTTATTCAAATCAATCAAAGGGCAAATTAGCTTTCCATGTATATTTGAAAATCTTTGTTTCAAAGCTCCCCCATGATAACCCGAGACCTCAAACTACTCAAACCTGCTGTATACATTAGTAACAATACTCGTACTGACCTCCATCTCTAAAATGTATAATCATGCAAACACTTACAGCTGTGGTTTCGCATTTTTTCCATGGCACTGTGCGGCTCTTGAGAAAGACGTTGACATTACCATGACAAATATAAATATACAATATGAGCGAAGCAAAGAATTAAGTAGCTGTTTGCAGGAATTAATTAATATGAGTCCCGGTTTTAAATCCGCCACGAAAAATCTTCTAGTTCTAAAATCACAGATGGCGATGCTGTTGCAATGTAAAATTAATATCGAGACGTTCCCGGTGTTAATTTTATGCTGAACGGACATCGTTAACGTTCGTTAATATTCATTGTTGTTTCGGGGAAGGGACGAGACGTTAATCATAATTAGCAGCGCCGTGGCTTTGGGACGTGGCCCAATGCGAGATGAAAATCGAGACGTGGACACGAGGAATTTTGTAATCGACGGACAGGCGATATCCAGTTGGGAATTACTGTTGGAACGCCAGTGGACAACTTTCTTCGTCGTTAGTCGATTATGAAAACCTACATACGATGATCAGACGGCTATGTAACCGAGCTCGAAGGGAGAATCAGGTTCACGAGCAACCGAAGACTCTTTTAAGAGAAAGGAAAGGATGCGGACTCTTAAAAAAATTATTATAACAAGAAAGTACGTTAAATAAGATTGCAGTGATTAAGTAAAATTTTAGGGATAGAAATTCGAAATATGCTTGGTTACGAAAACTTGAGATGATTATCAAGTAGGTCACTAATCTCTCGAAATCCATTCCGTTCACTTTACGACTGAAGGAAGGTTTTATAATCTTGCAAGAAATTTTGAAAAATGCCTGACATGGTTATAGTTCTATTACTTTAAGAGTTACTATTTTTTTTTTGTATGTAAATGATGTTCTAAATTGGTGCAATAATTATTGGAAATAAAAGTATTTTATTGTACAATAAAATACTTAAAGAAAATACTAAATAGAGTTAAATAAGTAAATAATAAATAAAGTTAAAATACTAAAAGCTTATAAAATGTGGGTTACACTTCCACTTGCACTCGATACGAGTAATTTCACTAAATTTTCATCTTAAATGACATACTAATACAGCAACTATTGGGACAAATCAATGCTGGTCTAATATTTACAAGAATACCACTAGTAAATTATCAAAATGATAAAATATCAGTAATTTTCTATTTTCCTAGAACTAAAAATACTTTTCTATAAATTATCGATTTTTATTTTAGGCTACTCTCATTGCTCCTGCCAATTTTGCACCAAAACAATCTGAAGCTCTCAGAAAATCTTTTCATATTCCTCACGATCATATAAAGATAATTACCAATGAAGGATTAGATTTGTAATCAGGTTTACGTATCTACAGATGAATACATTAGCAACATTCTCTGCCACTTTTTACCAAGTGACACCTATACACAGTGGACGCTGTTTTATAGTGCACATCTGTAGGTACTTATGCAACCCTCGGAAAAATAATTTTTTAACCGCTTCTCCCTGTTTCTTTTTTGCTTCGCGAGTAAGAACTTCTTACGGCAGTGATCTAAAGAAACGCGTACGATGGATGGCGCAAGATTGCACGTCTCGTGGAAGTGCTTCTGTCGCAAGACCCTTCTTAAGTCGCACCTGTGGTTGCTGTTTGAAAGGAACTACAAGAAGTATGGATAAAAAAAGAAAGACACACTACACTCGAGCGGCCTGATGAACTCAATGAATTTTCATTGATTGCAAGAACGTCCCTGTTCTGATTGAGTCTCGTGGAAATCTTCGCTTCTCTACTCGTATCGCGAAAAAAAAGGAAGTAAAGAAAGAAAATACAATTGAAGAGACCTAGCAGAAAACACTGTAAGTGCCAGAAATCAAATTCTATACTATTTTATTACCATTGGCACGTAGAATATTTTCCAATAAAAGAACAAAATTTTGAATATTAAATTAAATAAATTAAAGGAGACCAAATTGAACATGGGAAAAATAATCCACGCCTTTGGTCTATATAGAAATTGTTTCCCCTTCACGCATCATCCCCTATTTTATTTTTGTGCGAAGATGTGACTTCGATTTTTCTTCTCACTATTTATCATACTGAAGCGCTTGGCAAAAAGTGGGAATTTGGATGTAACAATATGTACTTTGTCATTGCGAATGCAGTTGCATTTTTGGAATCCTAATACTAGTTGCTACAGTGTACTCATTCGATCGATACTTTACGATCGTTAATTCGAACGGAAGCCAACGTGCCTGGAAAGTAGCGAAAAATTAAAATGCACCGTGTAGGTGAATATCAACTGGAACGCAGTGAGGCATATCTGCGAAAGATACGATCTGTTAAAAAGTTTTGCCAGATACGCCTACATTGCTTCTTGGGAAACAGACATAACATTTCGAATATAAAATAACTCACTCGACACGCATTTCTTTACAAGTGTCGCTGTATTTGTATTATGTTCTCAACGTATTCTTCGATACCACTTTCTCACAATAATTTATTATATTTCCTTTTATATGATTCTTATCTGTAATGCAAGTATGCATCGCTTAATTTCACGTTTCTTGCGCAAGAAAGAGGATTATTGCTATATTTGGTAAACGTACACCCGTGCATCCAAGCCCGCGCAATTAAATAAAAGAAACACGAATTAGAAAGTTATTTTTCTATTCAATGCAGCCAGAAGCCATTCACGCGCGACACAACGGAGCATTCGGGATAAAAACTGGCTTTTCTTGAGCTACAAATCGATATCGCTCTACACGTATCAATCTGTTGCGTTTACAGTAACGGTGTTTAATAAGTGTTTAGAATTTTCTTGAAAAATTAACGCAGTGCTTTTATTTTGCAAATTTATAACATAGTTTTAAACGTATCTATTTGACTGTGGCAGTGTTTCTGTTTTAGTTACTTAGTACGTTAACAAACTACTGAAGCAGCACATGAATTATTTTACAGTGCATCAAATTGTTTATTCTAGTTTCTAAAACTGTATGCAACTTTCTCGTGGTTACAACATTTTATTTCGAAACCGATTCCAAACACGTTGGCACGTAATTTTTGTATTACGAAAATATTCGATCCTATTTGCATAGAACTTAATACTTCCCCACATCTTCTTTTCAACTCCAAACACTTTTGAGTGTTTTAAAATAACTGTAGGCGAGGGATTGGACAGCGTGCGCAATTATTTGGAGGAGGAGATTTCGAAGAGGTGTGAAGAAGAATAATTCGAATAAACCACTACACCTAACATCTAATAATTCTTGTATTTCCACGAAGAAGAAATGAATATTTTCACACGAGTATTAAAAAATACCATTGCACACCACGGCATAGATAGTTTAAAAGAAAAATAATTTTTCACTAAACTCCCAAATGTGGTAGCTTCCCAATCAATCTGTGCAAAGTTGTAGCGTCTCCAAAATCAAAATATAATCCGGCACATTGCTAGATAAAAATAAGAGTAACAATTCCCTTCGTTTCCTATTTCATCTGAAGAATATTCCTTGCCCCCCTAATAATCAATGTTCCTTCCACTAGAGTTCACAAACAATTAAAAAATAAAACAACCCTTATCTAGTCTTCCCGATCTTTCCAAATCTTTTACCCCCTGGCGATTCATACAATCTGCCTTCTAAATAACACTTGTCCGTCCAAGCTGTCCACGCTGTTACATCAGAATCCCGATTTTCTGGTAGGCTTACGAGCCGCCGCGTATGATTTAAAGCAAAAAATGCGGCTGGCCGAGGACTGGGTGGGATCGTCTTAAATATCGAATACAGCCGGTCCGGCCTTTCTGTAAAAGGAGAAAGTGAGGTTACATGGCCGGACAGTTGGACGCCGCAAGGTGAATTGTAGCAACTCCGAGATGATCGACAGAGGCGTAGATTCTGGCCAAGAATAGTTGTCGATACTATTATGGAGGGGGGCCGCGGATGCTGTAACCCGCGGGTAGCTTTAATCATCAAAAGCAGAGGAAACGTGTTAGCCTGCAGGCTCATCTTGTGTGTTACACAAGTCCGGAATCAATTATACAGATTATTCCAAAGTTATACCGCGATCTGGAACATTGAAACTTCTCGTGCCAAAAAGGAATCGAAAGGACAATTTTGCAATCTGCAGCTCTGTTTTGTTTTTTTTTTTTTTTTTATTATGAGGCATTTAGTATCGGGGTGGCATTTTTATACTATTGTGCTTTAGTAGTGGAGGCGAAAAGAATTGCCTTGGGAAATACTTCCTGCCTCGTTGTGGTTGGTGTTGAAAGTTAAGTAAAAAGCCCCTCGATAATCAGGAAATTGGTGACGGGTATTAACTTCGCAGGGATGAAGAAAAATTGCTGTAGAATTCACTAATCTGTTAAGGAGAGCGCCTGTCCTAAGTCAAATTACACGAAATAAAAAGCTGTTAATATTATGGTCAAGGACGTTTCATACGATTGCATAAAAGGCGCGACTAAAATTATAAAAGTAAAAGGAGGACAGGTAGCGATATAGTAAGTTTCTAGGGATAAGCTAGAATATATATTATAAATTGCGAAAATTCATTGGAACATTTACTACATTAAATGTGGAGGATTCCAACATATTAATATTACTTTTATCTCGAAAACGAAGCCTCAGATTGCAAAGCGACAAAGTACTTTTACTTTCTCTACAACTTTTACTACCCATCGTCTACTCACATGTCCCAACAATTCCATACCGTTGATACAATTTATATAACATATTAAACTAGCGTAATCCTGAAACGTTCAACCAATTTAATCAGTCGGATCAAATTAATTTCGTGGTTAATAAAACATCCACGTGTAAAGAGGAACGTGCATAAAGGAGACAAATGAAATCCAAGAAAGCTACTAAGTTGATAAATATTCCCATGGCTAGCCAAAGCAAACGCACCGCTAGAAATTAATTTCACCGCGATCATTGCAATCCGACTTGTAAATGGCAGTCACGTATTTATTGTTGTGCGCGTGCATGCAATATTCTTCCTTCTCCATGTGAAGCACATATGCGAAGCGTTGCGGCACATTCTTCGTTCAATTAGACGGAATTCCTGGCGAAACGATGATGTACCGATTCGCGAGAAATCGTAATTAATTGGAGAGAGAGAGAGAGAGAGCCTCGAAACGCGCCACGTGTCATGGGAAATCGAATGAGAAAAGTGCTAAAGATAGAATCGCCGCGAAACACAGCCTTCGAAAGGCCGCCTACCTTAAGTACCACCTGGTGGCCCCCCAGAGATCGGCCAACGAACACAAGACAAATAAAAGAAATATTATTCAACCTGTACTGGGAATTTTGCATGTGTTAAGTCAACGTGCTGAACTTAATCCTTTCTTGGTGAATTCGCAACGGTACTCGAGCAGCATGCCTCTGAACTGTTACACTAGTGCATTTATTGCATATTAAATATTGTACATTAGAAGAACAAATTTACACATTTTATCAAAGGAGTTTGTTAAGGATTTTATGCATTTTACTTAAGGAAACAATTTCTTTGAATGGAAGTTGCACGTGGCTCGAAGGGTCGCGAGTAGTTGTAACTTATTTTCCATTCACACTTCGTAAATCGCTGGGCCAAACTTTCTTAGGCTTCTCTAAGTAATAATTACTTTGATTAGAGAAAATGTCGGGAACACGAGCCCACGAATAATTCCTCTTCGAGTCGTAGCGTTTATGGTTTCAAGACCGCACTTTGGAGACAAGAGTTGGGCGTTAGAATGAACTACGAGGCATAGGTATGCCACTGCTCGAATATGATAAGGGAATATAAATAGTCATAGTTACGCATCTAATAACGCTAAGATGAATAGTATTTGTTTGTAAATAACGTCGATAGCATAATGTAAATAAATGTAGTAGGTAACAATGTCATCTCCGATAACTTGCGCCCTCCCTTTTATTAAACGACAATATAACATTTCTCCTCATTGAAAATCACGTCTAACGCTTCCTCTAACCTGCGACTACAACTTGGGGCTACAAGTCAGAAAGGAGAGATTTGTGGCACTAAGGCTATATTAGCAGGGTTGTCATACCGATGAAAATTAATAAAGCTAAACTAAAATGAATTAATAAACATACCTCTACGTGTAAAAAATATAACACTGACCAGAAAGGCTCCTTTTTCCGGATTTTTTTTTATTGCAACGAAACAAAGGAACTCTACAAGGTTAACAACATGCGAATACAGTCTAACAAGAAAAAGCCAATGCCGAAATTATTCTAGGGTTACCTTTATGTACCTATTTGTTTGTCCGCGGATCCGAGGTGATACAGATTCAATCTTTTCGCAATTGTGCCGACAAGAAGGAGAAAACTAACTGATTAAAATGAGAAAAAGGAGGGTACAATGGAGCGAAGATTTAGCGCAGAAATGTGTCCCTGTACTGTCCTTTCAAATTCATCAAAGATTGGTGATCCCGCTGCTACGGCCTCGCCGTGTGACTCAATACCACCGCGTCACCGTGGTACAAAGTTCAAGAAGCAATTCCGAGCATGTGAAAACTATAATGCACACTTTGGTAACCCAGCGGGGACACGGGGATTCGTTTCAGCTTACCCAAGCGGTCAACGTTGCCGACAGGACTCGCATGAAACTCTGCGCAGACACATTAATCCAAGGAGATGGAGGTCGTTGATACGCAGACCAATTCCTCTCCGCGATTTTCAGACGTCCGTTTGATTTGATATTCAAATAAGCGGGGCACGCTTCGTGCATCGCAAAGAGAAGAAGGCAGGTTCGATCTTAACGACAAAGTAAAGACATTCGGTCACCAAGTTACTCGGCGATTTACAGTTCCATCGAATCGAAGGACACTTTCACCCTGCCATTAGAATCAGCGAACACCCGCGCCACTCCCGTTTGAAACAAAATCCGCATAGCCCGATGGAACAGGGATTCGCTGGTTATGTAATTAGAGGACGCTGTTGCGCGTCTATTTGCAGTAGATGGGACGGACAGAGTAACGTTTGAAATCTGATACCACACTGCCTCAATTTCCCTCGCTAATCAGATTGATCGGACACTGTGAAATCTCTGGAAGCCGCAATGGAAAACGGGCGAACTTGACTGAAGCTGGTGGGAAACGTATCGACATATATGAAACAAAGCATTTTCATTTAATTATATTTGGAAATAAGAAGGTACGAAAGATGTTGGAAAGTGATAGGAAATTCCTATGAAATTTATCGAACTTGCCGCTGTTGACGACACAAACATAGATGAACCTCAGAACTGAAATGAAAACGGAAAGTTTAATCTGGAAACTACTACGCACACTTCCACGTTAATTTCAATCGGGGATGGGTTGATTTTTAAATTTAGAAGTGGATACAAAAAATATCGCCCAAGCTGCAATAATTCCGTTGCGCGTCCGTTCAGTCAACTTCGGCAAATAAGGAGGCATAAGGCAAAAGTCAATGGAACAAGAACACCGAGTCGATTGATCTTTCTGCATAGGCGACATCGATGATATGCATCTTTACGAACGCGACCCACAGACCTCGCGCTTGTCGTAAAAATCCCCTTTCATTTCACAATCGTGATTTATAACACGTATTTAAAATTCAAAATCCATCGTACCGTCTCTCCCTGGGCATCTAAAAAATACTGACCGCTCGATGGATTTCCACCCGTTTCGCCGAGCGCAGCGAACGTTGCAAAACATCGTACTAATAGGCGGAGGCAAGGGAAATGCATTTTCAGAATCGTGATTAGATAAGAGGAAATCGGAGGGTCAGCTGGGATTCAACGGTTTTGCCTTGGAAAGGCTCACTGGTGCTCCTCGACGACATTCTTCTGCAAAGGAGTGAAAGTTTTTCTGCTAGGCAAACAGGCGCGACTGCTTGTATTCTAAAGATTTGGCAACGACACTGTTCAAGTGTCGAGCGCTGCTTGCTCTTCGCAGCTCGGTAAAAATGTGTTTCCTCTTTTTCTCTGGCGTTCCTTGAATTCGTCCATCGTCGATTTGCTTGATTTTTGCGGGACACGATCGTAACAGATGAAACGGGATATGTTTGACGTAATAATAAGAGGGATTGTTCCGAGTTGATAAGATAAAAAAAAGAATCGTGAATAAATAAAAGTGGAGACTGAATTATTCTGTCATTTTGGTGTTTCTGCTGAACTGTTTTATCTTAGCCACCTTCTATAAACGTATGCAAGTCGTAAAACATATGTATTCCTTTTGTGACATCAGTGGAATTTACGATGCCACTGATGGTCCATATGGAAGAACAAAATAATTATGCTTCTGAAATCATCTTTACATAATCATCGCCAACTACAAATCCAATGAAATGTCTTGGAAAGTCTCTTGTGCTTCAAGCAAACTGTTCTATGAAATAAGAAGCTCCCAGTTAAATATACCGAATAGAAAAAACTGAAGGAGTATTACTTTTATGAATAAGAAGAAATTAAAATTGGATGCTCCAGATGGCTGGAATAACCACCGCGACGCAGGAGAAAAAAGAGAAATTTTTAATTCATCGAAACGTGAGTGAAAAAGCCATAATGTAGGTCAGCCTTGGGCATGACGAAAAGTCTGAATAAAACTTTACCAATATGTAAAGTCAACTGACGAACAAATACCAAAGTATCCTAAACAAATTAATCAGAAAAATACAGCAAACTAAAGACTATCTTTACGCAGTCTAACCAAAAAGAATTTCTCAAATAGAATGCTATAATGCTAGCAGATATAATTTTCAAGCTCCCATTATTTTTCGTTCACAGTTATCGTTACTTATTTTTCTATTCCTCAAGCGACTAATGATATCACCGCAAGTCTTTGGAATAAATTACATTAGGGAAGAGATTTATTTGAAAACGTCACTATCTGTAACATGAAAACGACTGCGAGAGGTCCGCTATCGTTTCGATGACTGCGATCAATGATAAATTGTTTCTTGGAAACAACCTGTCCTCTGTGCACATCTTCCTAAATGTTTACGACGAACGTCCGCGTGAACGACGGATACAAGCTGCACCGATCAGAGTCGGTACGCGTTCCCGAAGAACGATATTGGACGTGAAGAGGCACGGAGTGGGAAAATACACTTTCTCCGAGGGTTCTGGCCGACCCACATTTTGGAATCACTCGCCACGTTCATGGATGCTGATGACCGTCGATGAACGCCTCAGCTGTACTCTAACGGCTAAGCGGAATAAATCCAAGGGAATCAAGGTCACTCTCACGAGAATAACAGAGAGTTTTCGCAGATCTACCCAAAGTTCCCTGCGTGTTTCCAATGGTAGGAATAATATACACTGGATTTCTAAAGAGCCTGAATATATTCTGTACAGTTTAAATAAATTATGGGATTAAGATTTTGGTGTGGTACAGTAATTGTATTAATTGATATGAATTTGCAGGGATTTGAGAAGATCGAGCAGATATTTTTCTTTCATTTGTTAAATTGATAGTTGAAAATTTAAGAAGTCTTACTGGAAGTTCCCTTTTGGTCAGCAGCAGAATTTTCTTTTTGCAAGAAAAAGAGTAGTTGCCTATTTGCCGTTGAAATTGGAGTTCTAAGTGGAGTTAATGTGTTTTTCTAAAAACAAAAGTTAAGACGCTCTTCGTCTATAAAAATCTCTCTGATTTCTCGCGCACAGTAGGACACTTTTCTTTACACAGTGTATCATTTACATAATGCAATCTTCTGTTTAGGATCTCTAAAACACGAATACGTTGGCGTTTCGCCAAGAATTCGGCGCGTCTCGATATCTCATCTCTCACTCTTGTCTATCGATTTCAACCTTCAAACATTTGTCGACGTTCGTCGCCTAGCACTGTTTGCACGCGCCAGCGCTACATTATTAGAAACCCAAACCCATCCGATGCACCTACCAAACAGCGAAATCTACTTCTACCCCTAAGTAAATTATCATTCCCCAGCTATTCATCAATCCTAACGAAGCTTCCTGCCGTCTGCTGCCAGAGCAATTCCTCCTTCCATTGATACAAAGCAAGAACAAATCACAGCCACGATAGCAAAATAAAAGGTAATCCTAAGACTTGCATCCTGCAGCTGGGTCCGTGAAATTGACAGTGAACTAATAGAGGATGGGTGACGATGGGGGACCATTGACCAGGCCCAGCAGCGGGTAGCGCCGTGGTCTGTTGGAATAATCAAGGTCAGCGCGCATTCCTCGGCAACTTTCCACGGGACGTTTTATCGTGGCCAACAATCGTCGTCCACTTTTCCTTCGCCAAACAGGGGCCGACCAATAAAGTGGCACGGCGCCGGCGATGAATGGACGGGAACAAAGTGAACGCGGCAGACGGGCTACTAGATCGTGCCATTAAATTTCTTTTTATTTCCCTCAAGCTGCGCGCCGGGACATTCGCAAAACCGGCGAGCCACTTTCTCGTTTTGCCTACTGCCTGGACTATGCCTCTTGTAAAATGCACTCCTCAACGCCACCGGTGTCCATTTTGACCGCCGTCCGAGGCAAATGGCAAAAATCTAACTATTCCTGTCGACCCCCGGGGACCGCATTCCTCCACGAGGATTACCATAGTTGTCCTCTCGGTGCGCGCGAGGTTCAGCAACTCTAACGCGGTTTTTCACCCGACAGCCTCTCGCGAGAGGATACTTTATCGCAGAACTGGAAGAGCCAAGGTCGCGCAAGGGGAGCGTAACACGTTCCTCGGAGATACAGAGTCCAACGTACCCATTGAACCTGGAGGGAGGAGAATGATTATATCCGGGGGGGGGGGGGGCTAGGAAGTCGATCGAAATGGTCGAAAAAAATTCGTCCAAAGCGTTCCTGAACAATTATTTGTTGATCGTTTTTTTTCTGGCTGGCCGTGTAACGCTCGGTAAATCACTTTCGACGAATCGAGCGTGCTTTTCGATTTCGACACAACGGGCACACGAAGGAAAGTGAAAGACGAACGTGTAACAAAAGGGGTCACAGGTGCGTGCTCCGTTCACCGAAAGGGCTGTCGACATCCTTGACCTAAATACTCGCTTGGACTAGGTCCCCGATTAGCCGGGGATTAGGGTTGGCACGTTCGGTGCCCAGACACACGAAGATGGGGCGACGATGTGTGTACTTTCAGCGGGAAACCAGCGAGCAGGTTCAAAGAAAGTTTCTTGCAGTCTGGAGAGGGGAGAATGATAAATGGCAACGAGCGCTCGAGAGGAATCCAAAGAGAGTCCTCAAGAAACTCTTCCGAAGCACCGCGGTGCATGAAATTTATGGTACGGGATTTTATCGAGCGTTTCGAAGGAGAATTGAAATGGCAGAATTCACAGGGATTGTGTTTTGTATTAAGTAGCAAGTGCTCGTTGCGGTATTATTTTCCTAGAGATAGATTTTAGAGAGACATTATTAATAATTATAATGATGATGTAAGTTGTTTACTTTGTTCATAAACGTTTAAGTTGTAAATCAAGTTTCTGTTTCTAGAGTACGTGTCAAATACTTTCTAGCGAGTGGTTTGTGGTATGCCAATGGATTATTATTAATCTGTTAGCGATGATCGTAATTTTTCCTGATTCTATTGCAATTGCTGAAGGTACCATTTTTGCGAAGAATGTTTACTCGTGTCGGAGAAATTGGGAGTTCGAAAGCAGCGTGATTAAGATATTACAGGGCAATCAGAAATTTTTGTTTACATTGGGAGTGACTTATATGTTAATACTGTGCATGTGAAATATCAAAAATAATTAATAGAGGAAGGAAAAACATAGGTACTGCTTAAAGGGCTTCTTTGGGATTTTTTTCTAGAAAAACCAATAAACTTTTATTATTAAACATTAGTCTATTGGGAAGAGTACATCTTACGGATATTTCAGTACTTTTTGTTGTAAAGAGTATTGAAAGGTTTGTGAGTTATAGGCGATACCCGAGACGTCCCTTTTTAGGCACTTTTGCGTTGATAAGTGTAGCTCGGTGCAGGATCATAAAAAATTGAAAATTCGATTTTTTCGAGATAATATATGAAATTATCTACGCGCTATCGGGCCCTATTTTTGAAAAATTATTTTGAGACAAAATGCCAGCTGTACAAAGTTGAAGCATCGATATTTGGCAAAAAATCGCTCGTTTTTCAAGTGTAAAAAAATCTAGGCAAAAAGGAGGGGAAAGGTCCCGACAGCGCTTAGATTTTTAACCCTAAAATAAACCTGCAAAGCCTCGAGTAAATAGGTTCATTGATTTTTTAGGTAGGTGTGTCACCTACTTTGATAATATGATTTTGAGGAAAACGCGTTTGAAGTTTTGGGTCTGAGTGCTACACCGAGGAACACCTACCTACTTACACGCATATAACTTTGTCAATTTTGGTCGCATTAACTTGACACTTTCAGGGAATATTTTCAAAATGTTGCACTTCAAGAAAATATAAAAATCGAAAAATCGATTTGTAGAAATTTCTAGGTAAACCTCCCCACTTAATTAAGGTAATTCTGTTAGGATGTGAATGTTTTCAACATAATTGCGTAATTAACAGAATCGAGTACCTAGTAGTACTCCAAGAATAATTAAGTCATTACAAAGTGGCATTTCAAGTGATTACGAAATAGTATTTCAAATAAGATTATTAGAAAAGTAGTTACTAGTTCTACCTTCGTAATCGAAACTAAAGATTCCACCAGTTCTACTAAGCAGACAAGCACGTCTGATCTATATCAGATTCTACTACTTCCGCGGGACATTACAGTATTTAACGACCGCTCCAAGAGGAATACGTCACTATGAGAAAGTGGCATACGTGCCGAAACGAGCATATATATGGACATGGAGGTGCTCCACCAGCCTTGGCTTATCGGAAATCCCCTTTCACGAAGAAATCGAAAGAACGCGCTAACGGGACCGTGTGTCTTCCAGTGGCAACGACTTTTACGTAAAAATTCGCATTACAGATCCCACAGAGGCGAATTTAGTTTATCTTCTAACGAAATTAATTTCCAGGGTGATTGCACTGCTCATCCAAATATTACAATCCCTAAATACAATATTTTTTTAAAAATCAGAAAACTTGCATTCTCCTAGCAGCATTTATTTAGGGAATGCAGTTTAGTGTCAATAAAGAATCTTCAGCTAATCAGGCTTCTTCATACTCTGCATGTTCTTCAAACATACCTACTCCCCAAAATTCACAAGGAAACGTTATCAGCACGAAAATTCTAATTTCAATGAAATCTCACTCTGAAGGTATGAAATCAGCCCTCAAATTTATCGCATTTTTTTTCTTCATATAACTTTATAACGACGCGATAGAAAAAAATTTTGAATATAAGAATCGTTTAATTTTTCATGCTCTATTACGCTACGAAAATGAAAATATAAAAATAGTCGTATAAAGATATGTTTTCCTATACGCATCTTGACACGGCGTCAAGAAATTCAAAGCAGATTATCTCGAAGATGAAGCGTGTAATCAAAAAAAGTTACTACTTCTTTTCGACTTATAACAAGAAACTAAGTCGAGAAAAAGGAATAGAATTTTTTGATATTGCGCTTCATTTTCGAGAAAATCGTCTTTGAATTTCTTGACGTTGCGCCTAGTCACGTATTGGAAAGGCTACCTACATTTAAGAAACGAAAAAATGCGATGGAACTTCGTCCCTTCAGGGTGAATTTCCTTAGAAAAAGTTTATCCTTGCATGCTTCAATGCGCTCTACACTCGCGCGACGTTTCATTAAAATCATAATTTTCTGAAACTGCATTACGTAAGTACTGATCGATTGCAAGATCCTGTGAGACCGGGCCAAGATAAAAGCGCCGCGAAATATCGAGAGAAAGCGATCAGTGGAATCGACGATTAAGCGATCTGGACAATTTCAGTCCGCCACTCGTTCGAGATGAAGATTCGACGAGTTCGCGGGAAACGATTCCGACGGTTTCCATTCGGCGAGAGAGGAGCAGAGGGCTTGCATACGCGCGCAGAAGGCGCGTAGCTGTTAGGCTCAAATGTGAGTACGTAGCACGTAATCACGTTCAACTTTTACCGTGATTCACATTTGGGTATCGAGGGCACCTGCATGCCGTTCCCGCGTCGGAGAAACCGCTCTGTTCCGTTCCGTCCAGGGAAGAATGAAACGCTGCCAGTTGTGCGCGCGGGCTGCACTCTACGGGGTGTCGAAAAAATGTGGGGCATTTCCTTCAAGACCGATTCCACGCGTCAAAATAATGGGAGAAGCTTGCGTGTGTTGTCGATGGTGACTTCCGGTTTTCCAGGGATGATGAATTTTTTTAACACAACTGCGGGTATTTACGTCGTTGTAATTTTATAAATGAATATAGTGAATGGTAAGGAATGGTATAAATACCATTTGCTACACTTGCGATTTTATTTAGTATTATTTTTAAAGTGCTATGTATGAGCGATGGGATAAATGACGTATAATATTAGAGGGTGATTTATTTACTTGAAGTGCTTTTGTTGAGTGTTTTATGTACAGAAGGAGGTATAAATAATAAATTCAGTGTTATGAAGCTTTCATAACTTGACTTATAAAATCGATTCTGCAAAATACCTTATTTTGTTTTTTCGTAATGCGGGTTTATAACGTGGATTAGTTTCTTTTTAATTGGGAAACACACTTAACTTGCAGTGCCATATTGTGGAAGAATACTTAACCTAATTGCGTGACAAAGTTTCAGGTGAGAACCCAAAAATTCTGATTTCCATGATTTTATAATTTTTGAAAAATTCTCGTGAATATATCGAGCAATTTTTAATGTTTTATTCAATTCCCGGTGGCACACTGAAGTATCGAAGACTAAGATCTTCTTTCAACCAAGAAAAACATAAAGTAATTTAGTAAATCTACTTGAAAAACAAAGTACTTAAATAACAATAAACATTCACCTTCCCACTTCAAATCCCAATTTTTTCCCAAAGTGCAGCCTCTGAAATATAAATCCCTTAAACAACCCCAATACCTACTACTCTCTATCACAACACTGATCAGACTTTCACACGAAACAAACCAATCGCTGCATCAAATTCTAATCGCCCATACCACAGGTGCCATTAAGAATGCAAGAAATGTACTGCACAGCGAATTGCAGACTCCACCTAGCAGCCATTTCCATAAAGACGACCAAGTCCCCTCTCCAACGATTACCACAACATACATATCCGTCCGCGAGTCAAAACGCAATTGCTAGTCTCGTTTCCGTCTCACTGCAGCGCCCTGCATTCTGCATCGCCCAATAATGAGCCATCAGAAACGATACCATCGGAATAGCAAAATGTCCCGCGAATCGGTGCAGCCGGTTGCATCGAGGGTGGCGGAAAAAGGAAAACCAGAAGCCTCGGTGCACAAACACAGAAATTAAATGAGCTGGTCTCTGGTGTATCAGGTTGCTGAATCGTCGATCTTGGAAAGCGTAGAAGTTCCTTTGTTTATCGTGGAAATACAGTAAACAGTGTACTATTGCTGACGCTCCAAGAAATAAAATAAATAAAATACTACAATAGGCAAAGAATATTTTCATTCAAACAGCCCTCGGCAAAACGGCCAATTTCGTATGCGCCAACCTAATGGCAGAGAACAGTGCCGAAAGGAGCCTCCAGCTCCTTTAGCTTAACAACTCGAGCAGTTACATCTCCCCCCTCTGTCCGCGCACACCCTCCCCCACCCCCCGAAAGGAATGTATATTTCTGGGCATAGCGTATGAATCGGCGAGACAGGACGTGACAGAGAACTCCTTGGACCTTGGGAGGCGAGCCGTTCCTCGACTACGAATTAGCTTTTGCGAACGATCTTATATGCGCGATGCGACGTCTCCTTCAACGCCTCCAGGATAAGTTGCGCACGCCGTTCGCCGCGGGTTTGCATTTCAAAAAATGCGGAAGAAACTGCCGGGGAAGCACGGCGCGGATATCAAGGACGGATCGATTCTTTCTTGAGAGGGAAAAGCTTGACCTGTCGCCCGAGTCGATTCACAGTTCGAGTCCTTTGTGGGTGAGGTATTCGGACGTCCTTGCGGCCGTTGAGACGGGCGCGGAGGGGCGCAAGATTTTCTGTGGAATAGGAAACGTGGTGGAAAGAAGGGGACTGGCTTTGTGGCAGTGATGAAGATATATTGGGGGTTTCTGTGAGCTTTCTATTGTAAGGGATGCAGGCTGAGATTGCGACACTTGGAGGTTCTGAGCACTTTAAACATTCTGAGTATTCACTTCGATGCAATGATTCCTTAGGCATTTTCGATAATTTGACTAAAAAGTGTTTCTAACAAAAGTTAGATTTTCAAATGCAGAAAAATTTCTATGGTAGGTACGCCCCTTTCTCCTGATGACCTAAGCACGTGCTTTTTGCTTATTGGTTAATTCAGCACTGAATGGATGTGTGTCCTGTGGTAGGGTGAAGTTGAAGGATGGGCTTAAGGGGGGATTCTCGTGTAACAGCCGCTGAAATTGATGAATTTTTTTAAAAAACTATCGTTAATGTTGTATGAAACTCTTTCGGGATATAAGGAGGCATTTTTAAATTTGTAGAATTTTTTTATGTCGATCCTTATTATTTATTAGTTATTGTAGAATCGTGTTAACCTCTACGACGATGTTGGTGTCAGGTGTAGCACCTGTCACAGTCATCTGATTGCAGGAAGAATAAAATTTTCTTGAAGTTAAATAATTTACGCTGGGACTGGACCTAAAATTTTAATTTCAGTTTTTATTTGTAATACTTTTTTCGTCGGTGTAAAGAATAATATGACAAATTTGTCTAAGAAAAAAACTTTTTCTTTCAAACGCTATAACTCTTTCAATTTTCAGTGTTTTTCTTTAAAGTGGACCAACCCCAGTGTAAACTATCTAATTTCTATTTTCTTGCAAGCACATGACTATGATAGGTGCTACACACCCCGCCAACAGGAGTTACATCGTCGAAGAGGTGGGCAAGATACCACTGTAATCAATAAATAATAAGAAGGATCGACGTAAAAAAAATAATTTCTGCAAGTTTAAAGATGCCTCTTTATATCCCAAAACAGTTTAATTCAATTTGACCAACAGTTTTTACAAAACAAATTGTTAAATGTCAGTTATTTTGGGGGCTGTTAGAAGGGAATCCCCCCTTAATTTGAAATTCACTGTCCGGAAGCTGATTGCGGTGCATGGTTTATTACGTGACGCTCTGTGGGGTATATTGTCTATCAAGGAAACATTCCCAACCCGAAAAGTCTGGTTCTAATGAAGGGTGAAGTCAGGGGTAATTGCAAGGGTGAAGTCAGCCCTTAATCCCTTAAGACTCACCTCCGCAATATTACTTTTCTTGCGAACAGTCTGAAGATTCGTTGGACAGAATAAAAAATAAACGCTTTATTCGAAAATAGTGTTTCACCTGAACTTATAAACATTTATATAGTAAAATAGAAACATAAAAAAGGTTTTAATTTTTTAACGTTTTCCTAAAATTTCGCGTGCCCTTAAGGAGTTATAACTATCGCGATTTTTCATTTTTTTTAACGTGCTGTATTAAATATTAATTTCAACAGCAAATGAATTCCTTAAGCCTTCAGAATCGCGAAAATTTTCAGGTGCAGTATTTCCCAGTGAATTGCAAACGCGGTCAGAGGTAAAGATTAGATTAGAAGGCACGGTGTATGAATCAACCATTAACGAAGTGAACCGATCCCTCTTTCTCCTATTTGAACGCGACCTGAATTTCTACGAAACGTTTCCACCTCAAAAATCGTCCAGACATCCTAAATCACGATAGCGATAAAGAAAAATGAAGGAATGCATATTAAACTGAAAGTCAGAGATCTTTTACCGCGCCTCTATAAATAGGCTATATTAAATTCATAAGCCAGTTTGTGGCAAATTTTTTGTGCCCATGAATTTACGCTCAGCGAGTGGGTTAACGAAATGAATTCCCGGATACTGGCTCCTGGACACACGTGCAAAAGGTGCACGACCTCAGTTTTATGGATTTGAAAGAAGGACACGAAGGATCTGAAAATAATAATGAAAGAATATTGAAATGGCTATCACCGTGGATAATTATTTGATGAGTAGTAGTAGTAGTAGGAGCGATGAAATGGGTGGTAGTTGGTAGTTAAGAGGCTGCTATGACATCACAAACATATTCATTAAGCACGCCGCCGCTTGGAATTTTATAACTGTACAGATCGAAGGAACTTGATCGATCGCTGAACATTGACGAACCTTCGTAATCTCAACACGATCGCGCTATTATCGTTCCGTTATGTCCCAGAAGCATTAGGAACCAAGATGAATGCCAAATTACAGCCTACGAATTGATTACGTAACAATGGAATGAATGGCCACTATTCGTTGCCAAAAATTATGTAGAAAATCTCGACGGCTATTATTTCTCATTATTCGGGATAAAATCTCGCGTGTTCATAGCTGACAATTTTTTCTTTAATGGAGGACCAAAGGGAGGAAGGAATCCCACCATATTTCCGAAGCGAAATTATACACGAGGCTATGGCGTGCTATGGGCTAGCGGCAGCGTGGAAGTAGATAAAATACAGGAAATTATTGAAATGTGGCAAAAAAAATGTGTAAGATATAAATAGAATGTAGGAATTAATTATAACGGTCATGGAACACGTTGGAGGAATCAGAAAAAGATTATTGAATGTGTCTGGCATCTACTACCTTCGGAAATTCATTTTTTATGTTGTAATAGAGTGATAAATATCTATAGACATTAGAATAGAAAGTGGAATAAGCCATAAGATTAAAAAATTGTGCTTTCACTTTCAAAAACTTGTTCGTTCACAAATTAATTTCGTGCTTCTATAAATGAGTTTCATTAACCCCTGAAACTTACACCTTCCCACAGTTCACCTACATCCTTTATATCCGCAAAGAAATCAGCAGAAATTAGAATACTATACCACAAGATTTCAAGAATTAAACCTCGATACACGATTTAAATTCGAAACCCTAAAATACTCTAAAGTACACAAAGAAAGCTTGCAAAGCCTGATAGAACTATTTATACATTTAAAGAGAAATGTACGTTACTAAATTAACTCTGCGCGCAGGAATCATAGCACGACGTTAATGACTAATGGATGAGCGGCAGAATTAAATTTAAATGGAATTCCCAGAATTTCGCAACCGTCTTCCAGGAAATGTCTTGGGATGCTTGAGCCTCGGCGCTGCGTCGACTTTTCGAATGAGAAAAAAAGAATTACATCGATCGACTCGCGGCGGGAATGGTAATGGGGTTCGATCGAGGGGGACGTTGCTGCATCGCGCGCGTTATGTAAAAATGGCGCGCTTAGCCGCCGAAGATACGCGTATCCCATAACAGTATTTTCCAATGATCGCGAATGCCGCGCATGTCTGATTGATATGCCAGAGGGCTCACGCGTGAGATCTGTCAGCTCCGTCGTTCTCTCGGCGCGCGACACTGCCAACAAATTCAGCGGCTCGTCTTCATTCATGCAAACGGCGTATCAATTGACGCACTCCGAGCGCCGCGGATGATTCAGAAGCACTCCCTGAATGGAGGAGTTCATCACGTACCGATCTCCTTTCCACACTAATCCCGGTAACGGTAGACCGCCACTTTTTGGACGCTTCAAACCAGTCTCCCAAGACTTGTTCCCGATTAATCGAGAGAACTGCTTTATGGGAGTAATGGAGGGCAAAGTTGTAAGCTAACTTGTTCAGGTAACACCTAAGAATTCGTTACAAGTTTGAATATTATGGAGGGCAAGTGTAAATAAGCTTATTTATTTACTACTCTACTTGTTCAGGTACATATTATATTATATCTTGAATTCGTTTCAAGTTCCTTGGTAATTTAATTTGGTGTATTGCTTATTCCTGGTTCCAGTGGAATGGGACGTATTTTTATTTCAGTATAATTTGGAGTAGATTTATCCATTTTTTTATGTAATATGTATAGGAATAGGTTTTGTATTTTTTATGTGTTAAAGACCCACAGAAAAAACGAACCTCGGGATGACGGGACTCGAACCCACGGGGTCTTGCGGATCCTCGGCGTACTGGGCAGCCGCCTAACCGACTCCGCCAACGTCGACCCTACGAGTTCCCTCATCCCAATCTCCCTCTTATGGGCGTTCCTGATCCCATAAATATGTGATCTTTGGGTATTATGGAATTTGATGTGTATTGAAAGAGGAGGTGTGTATTGAAACTGTGAATCTACTTTATGAAGAATTTTCACCAAAAGGATTTTGACTCCGTTTTGTCACACTGCTATTATTTCGCACTCCACAGGAATTGTGTAATTCCCTAGATTAATGCTAGCTACTGTATTTAAACAACTTGGAACACGTCTCCCTGACATTATCTCCAATATCTCTAACTAGCAATAACATTCCAAATTTCAATCTATTTGTCCTTGGAAACCTCCGCAACTCTACCGTGTAAACAAAATAGAAATATTTCAACGTTACAATTTCAGGAACAGCAAGTAGAAGAAAAGTAGAGCTGTTAGGCTGACGCGCGATAGTAGCGCGAGTGCGTGAGAGAGGCATTTAAATTGTTTTAAATTATACTTGCTTTGGGGCATTAGAAAAGTATCTGGATGCTCCCGATATTTTCGAGTAAGACAGGTTCCATGACAGCACCGTACGCCATGCAACAGGTTGTAGAACCTCGCACGCACACTTCACAACTGTCGCCCGGGCATCGAATACAGTTGTACAAGCTATCGCGCGATAGATCGTTACGTCCGCCGGCCCTTTTACTCGATTAGTGTGGCACTGATACCGGTTTCTCGTAGGCGGCTAGAGCAGGAGTGTCACGTTCCTCTGCACATCGCGGCCGTTCTCTTCAATTATGCCTATGCTGAACGGCCGACCTCAAAGCTTGCTTTACTGTAAATTACACCGCGATAATGACAGCCTGCAGGAAATCATGCTACCCAACATTTCTCCCATGTCCTCGCCGAGCAATTATCCGTACATTGTCGCCCGTTTAACCAGAGTTTCATTTAGACAGACCTTTGCTGTTTCAAGTCACACGTCTCCTGTACACTATTACGCGACGAGATTGCCTCACCATTCAAGGTGCCTGTGCAATTACACGTTATTACACGGATTATCTATCGAGTGGTCATTAAGTGACGCGTCGAAAACCTTCGGGAACGTTTCGCTGTTAACCTTGCTTATAGGACTTGATGAGTTAGGATGCCCGTGTAATTATTTCGTTCCATTCAGGAGTCTTTCGCTAGAAATTTGCAATCACGAGGCACGATGAAAGAAGTATTAGATCAGCGAGAAACTGGATGCTACTTCGTCATTCAAATTATACATGTAATTAGTCGTCGTTAGATGTCGATTGAGTGATCGACAAGGTTTTCTACGATTATTTTTGCGCGATTGTTTCTCAGTGATTTATATGAAAGTGTCACATTGTCCTGTACTGTGTTTTATTTGACCTTTTAATGTGTCCCGTAATTACGCGTTATTCGAGAGAATTTATGTAACGAGATGTTGGAAAGAAAATAGAAGTATTACGTCGATGTGCATGGCACCTCGTTGGAGGAGAGTTTGGTTTTGTAAGAAGATAAATTAAATCACACTTTGTCACTAATTATTATATAGGATGGGAAAGACGAGGGACTTCCTTAATTTAAAAAAGGATTTCACACCTGCAAACGCTTAAAGGGTACGGGGAAACAACGAGGAACGTCCATTTTTCGTCATTTTTGGATTTATAGCATATTTTGTTGGTGGCAACTGGAGCTGCTGAACTGGCGAATCACAAAGGGTTATAAAGTTCAATGCCCCCGTAAGTTAACATTAAAGTTTTGGTATACTGATTAAAAACAGGTAATGTCCACTTTGCACTGGAACAAAATACTTCATTTTCTCGATAAAGCTGTTTCGTGACATTCTCTGGTTTTCCGCTCACCCTTCACGTCTTACTTTACAATACGACCAACAGAAATGTTTGAGTGACTTTTCCCAATGAATCAAATGCGAAACCAATCACGTTTTGATATAATTGCCGACGATAACGCTGAATACTGATAATGCATGATAGTGGTATCCCTGAAGAAGTTGAATTTAACTAATCCTATTAAAAAAGGGGAATACAAATACTACTCCCACCAAGTACCACAAGTTCATTGAAACTTGCACAAATATGCCAATTGAAATAAATAAAACTAGTGATTAACACTGTCTTTCCTTTAGCAATCTTACAAATAACTAGCTTTACTACTCAGCATCGCCCGAAATTTAGATTCTGGTTTTATAAAAAAAATTTATTTATTTTTTTATTAAAATAGTCTCATTCATCTGGATTGACCAGGCATAATGAGCTGCGACACATCTCGTGACCCCAAAATTTACCGTTCGAAAGTTTTTAGGCGACAGACAAACACACAAACACTTTCTGCTTTATGTATTAAGAAAATATATGGTAATCAAATTAAAAACATGCTCTACTGCCAACTCCTTACACATAAAATTACAAACAGAAGACTCATCGATACACTGAAGACCTCTCCGAACTATCCAGCATTCTACAATCTTTTAAGTTCGGACAACATTCGAAGAGATTCGAAACGGTGCAACGACCGAATCGACTGAAAACTCGCAACCGAGAAGAACGGACGACCATCGCCGTTGACGACCATTCGTTTCGCCCGTTACTTTTGTAAAATTTTGCGAAACACTGGTTTTCTAGAAAGCAGTGTCGCTGTTGCATAATTTGATGAACAGTCCGGTATCGTGCATTGGCCTGTTATCTAAGCAGTTGTCGCAGACATCGCCTTGTGCTGCCGCAGACGCGGTGGACGTTGATCTCGTCGCCTATACCGTTTCTGTGCTCCCGCGTGCAAAAACAAGGAGCGAAAGGTGCGTGAAACGAGCGCAAAGGAGTCGGGACCTGTTAAATCGATGACTTACATTTCATCTTGCACACCGTTAGCTGTACATTGTCGCGATCCCGCGCTTTTCACGTTCTACTACTGCCACCGCCTTACATAACCAACCATGTGAAAAAGTAATTTGCCGTTTGACGCGGGACCAAAAACGCGGCACGCCGGTCACGAGCAACTGAGAATCTTTCTTGCTTGTCGAGCGCGTCATTTTCCAGGTACTTGTTACACTTTTGGGTAGACGACAGTGGTTGTTAAATTTATTTAGGAGGTATGATTGTTTGGAGGAACACAAAAATTATTTATGTTAAAAAATGCAAAATCATTACGGTAGGTAATATCTTAGGTCTTTTGGGGTATTTTTTATAAGGAAACTGTACATGCGATCTTTTTAAAACTTTCAGACTACATTATTATGTATTTCAAGAAGCGAAGACACATTTTTTTGGTGTAAAAATAACGCGCTAATTTCAAATGGTGCAACTGTTTCGGAGTTTGATCGGATCCTTTGCCGATTTTTTGCAAACATAATTTTTACGAATTATTTGCTCAATAAATATAAATAGAATCTTCCCAAAACTTTAAGGATGTTTTACTGTATATTCAGATAACAAGAGTTCTTTTTTTCATTCAATAATAATTCATTTAATATTGTTTTATTGGTATATCTTAGTAGCGCCGCGCCGTCGGAGTTGACAAATTGTGTACATCCTAGCGGATCCAATTTTTGCCCGAAATAAGATAGCCGAAGTTTTTCTTAATTGAAAACCATTTACGCAGAAATTAAATTAAACCATTTCTTACATAAAAACGTCGAAATTTTCCCGTGAAAACCGTAACTTTTTCATTAAAGTCCCATAACTTTGTCAAGTTTACACTTGTTTCTTATTTTTTTAATACATCGACGATATAAAATCATGTCAATTAAGAAAAGCTAAACCAGGTTCCCGCTAATGAAACTTGCGATTTTTAAAGGTGTAAACCGGGGCTTACACGTCGATTTTGATAAAACTCGGCATAGGTAAGGAACGAGAACATAAAAATATTAGACACATATTTTTCTTAGCGAGGGAAGTTCATGGTTAGGGGTTGAAATTGCCCTTCAAAGCTGCGGGTTGGAAAACTATTTAGCCAAGTAACTCGAGAATGACTAGATGGCAAAATGTCCACGAAAATCGGTAACAGACCCTTCCAATTAATCTCGACGCGTGCAACAACGCTTTACCGATCGCTCCCTTAATTTACGTAACGCGCAACACCAGCGAAAGAATTTTTCTCCCTTCTGCGCGCAGAATCATATTTCTCTAGCTATGTATTTCCTTTCGCTTCGTCTACATACCGACGTCACCGCGACCGTCTATCCGCAAACAGATCCGGGCACACGTCGGTGTGTACAGGTAGCCGATCGTGACAAAATTCGAAATCTTCCTGCGCAAGAGAGTGTTGCGTCTCGATGAAACGCGATCTTCGCGAAGCTGGCCAGCATTCTGGTTCGCCTGCTCAATCTCGCAACATTCGTGCCCCGATTGCGAAATACACCATGCGCACGATGTACGGCGATCATTTCGCTCGCGATAGGCTGCGTCGTCGATCGATCGGCTCCCATGATCCAGCGAGCCCAACGACGAATATAAAAGTGGGGGATGTAGGTTGAGCCACGCGTTTCTAGCTTCTAGGTGATCTGATGATCTCCGAGCGATCTGTTCTTACAACCCGATTTCGCTCTATTTTGTTTTTAGTCATTTGTTAAATAGAGCCGCGATTAAGGGTAACGAACTGGACCAATTATTCTCGATCTTGGATAGCTTAAGAGTTCCTTTGTTTATGGCGGAGAACGGGGGCCCAATAAAAATTGCTAACGCTGACTTGTGACTCGAGAAAAGTCACAGAAACTCAGGAAAATAAAGTAGGAAAAATCGTGGAGGGGCAAAAAATATTTCCATTGAAACTTCCCTTAACGAAACGGCAGTTTCACATGCACCGATATAATATCTCTATTCGATGCAAAAGTGACTTTAATGTTTCCACTTATAAGACGATTAGTGGTGCCCTAATTGACCATTGCGTGAACGGCGATTAATTTCCATTGAGCAACATGCCTGTTACAGATTTCCCAGCGCTGTCCACGTTGATATCCGGCTAAGCGCGATATTTTTTGTCGCCCAACTGCATGCCGATAATTTCAACGTATCGATGCCTTAGCCTTTCGCACGAGCACCCGTTTAAAATGGACCAAAGAGATCGGGAAACACACGAGACCGGTTCTCCCACAACGAAACAATTTTACCTTGTCTTTTACACACTGCTTACGTGCCAGCTAATTGTAACGTGTTTTCGTTTTGCAGCCGCAGCTGCGAGAGGGTGAACGACATTCGACAGAAGGCGTGTTTCGTGGTGATGGGACAGATTCATTTTAAAGTCTCTCTGCATTTAACAAGGGTTTTTGAAATTGTCTCTTCAGTAAAAATTCACTAAAAACTAAAATATAATTCTTTTCTTGCACTACAATTTTGATGGTGATACGTGATTTTAAATAAAATCACACAAACTCCGCGATTAACCTGTAGAATTATTCAAATCAATTGTAATGAAAAAGGAACATCACAGAGTTTGTATGATTTTATTTAAAGTCACATATCGCCATCGAAATTGTAGTACAAGAAAAGAATTTTTTAGTTTTTAGTGCATTTTTAGTAAAATCCTTTAACATAACATTTGTTTACATCTTTTTTATTCTCTAGTTTTTATTTGTTGATTTTTTAAAAAATTGTATTGTTCAAGACTGGTGGACATGGGTGAAAATTGAGTTGCCAGATTTGAAGCAAACACCAAACAAACAGACGATTGAAGCTAAGTAAAATCATTTAATTATGATAACACTGAATCCAAATTGCAGCCCTACAAATACACAAGTTTTATCCAAACCTTACGTATACGAAAATACAAAGACTGTATAAATCTCGCGAAAAGGTTAACGCGCAAAAAGATCACGGAGAAGTGAAGGTTCGTAAATGTCACGAGTTCATGTTCGCGGTCAATTTGCGATGAGCACGTTTGCAAAGCACAGTAGATTTACTAACAGCCAGGGAAAGTCACCTCCCGGACTATAAAACGTGAATGTCCTTGAAAACACGCGTAGATACTCTTAATTATTCTAGCCTTCGCGAACCAGGTTTCGCAAAACTTCGAAAAAGAAAATAACGATGTTGAAAGGAATGGTAACGCAGGGCAGCTTTGAAACGGCAATGTACCAAATGTGCCAGAATTATGGATGCACAAAGCACGACTAAACTTGAGCTTAATGAAAATGAATTAATTTTACGAATCGCACTGTACAATTAGTCACGCTAATACAATTTAGAGGATAGATCAATGATTTCAGTGGTCCATAGATTCCACACTTATAAATAAAATATATCCAGTCAATGTGAGTCTACAGAGCAACCCTGTTGAAGACAGAGAAAGGCAGCAAGAGGGGTGCAGCTCCATTTTTACCAACTTCGAGTAAATTAGAAAGATCTGTTTATAAAATTATTGCTTTGACTTAACATTGGAAAGAGAACACTAATTGAAAAATTATATATGTTCATACGATAAGTAGTAGTTATTTAGTTGAGAAGTTTTTATTTATATTTTTGGAGGAAAGATATTCTGAAATAAAAATATTAATATTTCGATTTTTATATTAATATTAATTGCGTATATTACACATCATAATTCAAAAACTCACTTTCTGTTCCTATTTTCTATAAAAACAAGTTCTTCCATTCGAACATAAATATAATACTTTTGCATTAGGCAAATCGCCACTGGAAATTCCGCTCGTTATCCCTATCAGAACAGATTTGTGAGAGTCTTAATAGATTACTAATTAATATTATTAATTAATATTAGAGATATTTTGCTTATTTTCATGAGTGCCCATTTTTAAAGTCTTCAAAAGACCACTAGATCACTCTGTGTAATAGATGACTGGACGTATGTGTATAATTATCTGTCAACAACGATCCCCCTGAAGTAAAATTGGGTTGCAGGCGGCTCAAAAACGCCGACGCGGTTTTCTTATGTTAATTCGCGGGCTGGCTCATCGAATACAGTGCGCAGTAATTTAAAACAACAATCGCATTGTAAAACTATTCACGCATTCTTATGCGCGCGTACACACGTGCAACGTTCGCCAGAGCGGAATGCCAAAAGAGAAGAGACGCCGTGCGTCAATGAAGGAAATCTCCCTTATTGTGCCCAAGGTATGGTGAGTCGCGATTGTGAAACAGGATTTGCAAATCGACGGTGTTAATGACCTTTTGTTTGCATTTAACAGCGATTGCAAATTGCATTTTATAACCTGCACCAGCTGATGTTTAAATCAGATACACGACTTCCGAAATGAAAAGAACAACGAAGCTAAAAATATTTATCTAAGTACTTTGCGAAAGTACTGACTTTGACAATAAGATGAGACACGATCGCTTTTTTAAAAAATGAATATTGTAGAAGCCAGAATTAATCAGAAAATTCGTGGCAAACAAAAGGATAAAATATTCGTGCGAAATTTCTATTTCTATAATATTTTATTTATAATATTCTACATATTTTTATTTCTATTTAAATGGGTTTCTACACATGAGACATTTCGTAGATACAACCGTTCTGAGTAATAGATTAAAATACAAAAAAAAAAATAGCAGCGCAGTCAGGGGTGGATTTGTATATAAGCTAAGTAGGCTGCAGCCTAGGGCAGCAAATTTTGAGCGAAAGAAATTAGGAAAGGTTGAAACACAGAGGCTTGAGGCAATTTTAAAAGCAATTCACTTTTCTTTCGTGTAGCAAATTAGGAATAACTCATAATGAATGAATTTTAAAATTGACCCAACACTTTTAAATTAAAATATTTCGTGATATTCCATGGTAAGGGTATCAAGCACTTGTTAGCTTATGGGTGATAAATCCGCCCTGAGTACAGTATAATCAAGTTATTAAATACTGTACAAGAGGAGGTACTAATATTACAAGCTATTTCCTAGAAAGCCACACCACATAACGATAAAATTATTCCCCACGTTTTTAAAAACGATAACCCTTTTTATATGATACATAAGAATATCGAAGAATCCAAAATGTTATACGTCGTCACAGTTAAATAAAACTAGGACTTGTGCCACTTCCGCGCTGTCTCCTAAAATGGGATGTTGCTCTCTAAAATACGAGAAAAGAATGTCCCTCCTATCCCTAGTAGCCTTAAAGCGTCCGCTTTGCAACACCTCACGTGTATGCAACTACAGAAATCCTAAGAGAAACATAGAAAATGTGTAGCCCTCGTGAAAGGAGTAAGAACCGTCGGCTGGTAGATGAATCGGTAAGAGCCGAGGCACATACGCGCGAGGCACCAGCTGGAGGAGCCGAGAAAGTCAAGAGCGTGGATTCCATGGGTTAACCATGCTCGAAGAAGGATATCTCACGGGCCAGTTAGCCTACTTCCACCGAGCGGGAGTTGAAATTCGTTCCGTCGCCCTCGCGCGACCAGTTCTCGCTTATTTCGATAATACATATTGACCGCCATGAGCGCAATGAAATAGAGAAAAGGAGTCCCTGCACGAGCAACGCTTGACTAAGGCTCGACATCGTTTACCTAACGCTTGCGCAATAAGTACAGACGATCGACCATAACCGATGTGCCGAACTCGCGTCTCCAATTTGCGAGCCATCGAAAGAGATTTCCAAATCCGGCCTCTGTGTCACTTTCCAACACAGAGAAAGTCGTGCAGTTCGTTTTGCCGCTCGTCCAGCGATTTATGGAAAGCTTTCGTTAGAGGCTATTAAGGTGCTTAGAAATTGACATGGAATCAGACATTCCTGGCGAGAAATTAATATTTCCATACCGGCGCGTGGTTAATGTTAAACGATTCCTCGTGCCCGTCCGCAGCGCTAATTTAATAGAACTAATCATCTCCAGTGATCGAAAGGTGCGCCGCGCTACGCGTGCTGCACCACGGAAATTCAAATTCACTCCGTGCGCATGCGTTTGACCGTTGAGCGTCGCTCGAAGGGTCAATACACGGTTTAAATAACATTACAAGCACGATCGTGCGCTATCGCGACAACAATGGGCGATTAATAATCGGAATATAATTTTCTCAAGCATTTTTGACAAGCAATTGCTGATATCTTTGTCGTAATATCGTTTTATAGTCGTGATACGAACCAAGTCTGTAGCAGACGCCAGCTAGGTCGTCTGCTAGGAACAGCTGACAGCTCGGCCGGATAAAAAACGTGGCTTCACGAATACTGCGTACAATGTTTCACGCGTCTTGTTTCTGACGAGCCTACTCGCGCATTTCTCTTTAAAACGTCGATACACAAATCCATATATGTATGACAAGCAGCCCATTCACGCCTCAACACTACAGACTTAAATCTCTCGGTGTTGGACCGTGGGTTACCGACACATCTTATCAGACATTATGTAATTTACGAGTCTCCGAAATCGACTGCAATTGTGCGTTCCGCACGTGTCGTTCGACACCCGTGACCATTTCACACATTCCGCCGTTGATGCTTCCAGGGATTAATACAGCGAGTTGAAGAATATCGCGTATAACAGTGCGCAAAGGTTGTTACGCTCGAGGCAAGATTAGGTTATGTCGGTAACAACACGCCAGGCACTAGTAATATTTCGTTGGGAATGAATGAAATAGCAGGACTTTCTGGCTGCATCGTATCGGAGCATGCCGGTGCTGTGAAGGCGTCCCGATAATCCGCGAAATTACGGCCGAAACTACCTCGAGCGAGGATAAAGTTTCCGATGCACTGTCGTAGCAGCCGAAATGTGCAATCAACGTACCTGACAATGTTGCACCAAGGTGCTGGTCGGCTGCTCGATTCTGGGTCGCGACTTGGCACATGTCGTCGAAACTTTCCTCCGTAACTGGGCGAAATGTCCGAACTGGCACAATTTCTCAGCACGAGCATAGAGCCTACTCGACCCTATACACGCCATAGCGAAAACTGTAGTGAGGCCAGTCACACGGCTCGTGGAGACTTTCGAGGTCCTCTAGTCCCCACCGACACTTCAAAATCGCTCCCCCCACCGACGTTTCCCTTTCCTTGCCCCGCTGTTAAATACACACCTGCCGCGAGCGACATTAATCGGAGCGGCACTACAAATCCGTAACCGCCTTCGGGCATTGGGCACTTACGATGAAAATATCGATAGACTTTCCAATCGATGGTAAATCGATCGCTCGTCAGCGACCTCTGTTCGAATGGAATATGCAACACAGTTTTGCGGTTCAAATGATAACTTTGTGCGTTTGAATAATGTGGAATGAATCTTTATGTGCTTGATTATTTCTGTGGACTTGCTTTTTGTGACGGCGATCTTAGTTGACTTGAAACTTGAATAACATTTAATCTTCTGGGGGCGAATTCCACTTAGTTACTGATGTGGATTAGCCTTAACGTTAAAGCCTTTCACTTCGATCTCTTCTATATGTACGAAGTAATCTGTGGTAGTCTTTAATCATGGCGAATAGCTTGTTTGGTAAATTATCTCGTGCATTTCAAACATTCGAACGAACAATTGATGTTATTTTCGGCCGCGGTTTCCCGCCAGGTAACAAGAAAAGTGTTTCTGTATTACATTCACACACGATTGTGTAGTAACATATTGGAAATAAAGAACACTATGTATTTAATGCCCCTTAACCTCTTCGAAGTATTACGAATTCGAATTGTTTACAAATAATTGAAATATTCAATGTCATACTAATAATTATATATTTTATTACCACGCTTGTCACGTAATATCATCAGCAAATATTATTTGTAATTTATCCAGGTCCTTTGTATGCAATCGAATGTAACAATGTTACGAATCGAATGCAACCGATTACTATTCCCGGACGGTCTATAAAAGACATTTTGAACGATGCATTTTTATGGGCAGTACCTAAAAAACGACGAAGTATAGAGAAACGACTTAATAGAAGATTTGGTTGGCCGAATTATGTTTGGAAACCACATGTTCCTAAAACTAATATTGTGATGTGCAGAAAATGTGGTCACGATCACGAGGCTGGATTACTTTGTGGTAGAACATATATTGGGCGAATTTCACTTGCGCCCAATCGCCCACAACGCCCGTGATTTTCATTTCAAAATTTATGAAAATTTAAAATGTGAAAGAGAAATCTGTGAAAAGGCCATTATCGGAAAATACAGGTTTTTAAATACAAATTACGACTCGAAAACAGCAACATATAATTTATGATATTCATTTTATTACGAAAACGGGAAATTCTTAGTCTTGGACGCGGGCGATTTGGACGGAAACGGAATTCATCCATTATCAATTTAAATCTTATTATATCGGTATATTACAGAACTCAAATTAATTTTTTTTTTTAAGCACATTGCTATGAAATAGTAAAAAAGGAAACGGAAGAAATGCAAGAAGCAATACAGACGGAATTAGGTTTAAGTCCAGTCGAGCAAGATGTTGTAGTATTATACGAAGGAGAAAAGGAACAAATGGCCCATCAATTTTGGAAAGTGCGTAACTTAATTGTATTCTCAATTACTCTTTCTATGTGGTACATCGATGTTTGGATATCCTTGGTATATAACGCGCTATAACATTTTTATACAGAAACAGAGAATTGTTGAATTACCCAAGAAGAGGCCTGAGTGGTTCGATCAGAATCTGTTAGAGTCGTCCGCAAAAGACTTGTCTGACGACGTAGATATACCACGCAAAGATACACCTTAAGCGGGTGTTGGGAATAATTTGCGTCAGAGGTATTATGATTTAAAAGAACAGAATATACGTAATGAATATCAAGACAATGTTGAAAATAAAATATTTACTGTTCGTGTTTTATGTTTAATGTGTAGTATTATTACAGTTGCAGATAATTTTATAATATAATTCTCTTTCATAACTTACGAGCATAAAAATAAATACCATATTGATAACAAACGTACTAAAAACTATTTATGTAAGAGGTCACATTTTTACGCGTAGCATGTCTCTGCACGCGATATTGTTTGCACTCATTGAATCTGTTTTAAGTCAACAGCTTACAAAATTCAGTGATTAACGCGATTTTAACGAATGCACGCAGTATTTACACTTACTCTCTGTTTTTAAAATATAACACGATACAAGAAACTTACTAAGAAATTAAGAATGTGAGATACTTTCCAGTAGCTGTGTTTTATTCTATAGATATTTCTTTGGTGAAATGACTTAAAACATGTTCGTGAAAATCTGCGAACGAAGTACCTTTTCCGTAAAATGATTCACATAATGGGCAAGTTCTATTCTCTTGCTCGTCGCTATTTGCTGCATTGGAACGTCTTTCTGAAGATGGGTTTATGGTTTGAAGGCTAGTTTGAGTCGCGCCGTGTTCTTTAAAGCTTTCATCGGAATCTAATTGCGTCCCAGTCTGACACATTTTTTTGTTTGCGTTCATGCGACAGTTATTACATGTTATTCCTGACAAAATAACATTTAAAGTTAGCTTCTTTAAACTTCCATTTGTCGGGTATTACTAATTACTTACAAGGGGTGTGCGAGTACTTGATATTTCGGGCTCAAATATTGTCGGGAATTTTTTTCAGGGTCACATCGGGATCCCGAAAGTTTGTCGACACGTAAATATATTCGGGTACCCCTTATTGCGGGATTCGACACTCGATTCAGAACATAATTTTTCTGTCTGGTCTTTTACTTAAACTTTTAAGCGAGGAAAATATTACACAATACAAAGTGTGAAATATTATTATATTAAAAAAAAAATCAAAACCAGCTTCAAAGAAATAAACATGCACTAAAAAGTAAAAAGCAATTTTTACCCTTATTTAATCTACGACTCTCATTTTTTTATGTCAGCGCCTCATCATTTGCTCTGTGTAAATCTGGCGCCGACTTATAAAAGTTGAGAGTCGTAGATTAAATAAGGGAAAAAATGATTTTTTACTTTTCAGTCCATTTTTATTTTTTTTTAATCGTTTTTTTATTTTTTTACTTTTTAGTTATTTAAGTTATATAACAACATTTATGTAAAAAAAAAATATATGGGTAGGCCTGCACAAAGAGCTGCTCGTAAAAAAAGAATAAAAAAGATCGTAAGAAAATTCCGTTTTTGCTAGAAACGGAAAATTTAAAAAATAAACGACTTGAAAAAGTGAGAACAAGGATGTCTTAAATTCGTTATATGGGGTCTACAACTCAACGCGTGGAAATACTCTAAAATGCGAGAATACATGAAATACAAATTATGGAATAAGGCGAAGTTTGAATTAACCAGTACTGGCAAAATATTGGGCCAAAATTGATGCAGTGTAGGATGGGACACTCTTTCGAATGAAAAAAGGATTATCAAAATTGGTCCATATGTTGAGGAGTTGGGCGGGGACCAACATAAAAGGAAGCATACATACGGGTCGAATGTATAAGTAACCTCCTGCTTTTTGAAGTCTGTTAAAAATAAGACTTATGGGTCGTGTAAGACGAGTGTCATATTTTCCTTGCTTAAAACTTCTTACATCTGATTACACTGCAAAATCAGAACTTAAAGATTTAAGTACAAGACCAGACGGAAAAATGATACTTTAATGTATTTGTGTCGACAAACTTTCGGGATCCCGACTTTACCCGAGGCTCCGGTACCCATAATATTATGTAGGTTTCGTGTAGAATTGAAGGTGCGATAAAATATTGGCACGCCCGCTAATTTTATTCCTTTCGGTGTGCTAAGTACGCAAAATTTCGGAACAGTCGGATCATTCTAAACTCTGCCCCAAGAAGCTTAATGTTACGATAGACTGTAAACTTTTTTTATTTCTTTTTTTGTTCACCTTTAGCAAATAATCGTTCACTTGGAATAGAGGTTGGTGGAATGCATAAATATTTTACTGCCATAGTCCAAGGACTGGAGAAATGGAAAACTTGTACCACCTTCGTTCTTCCACCACTTAACGATATAGTAACGATATTATTGATGTAGCATTAAGCATCAATAAGTTATCCATAACATATTGATAATCAATAGTTCCATCACCAGTTCCATCAAACATTTGCAACAGGCTCAATGTTTCGAACGAAACTGAGACAGGGTTTAGATTTGTTGAATGAGCCGAAATTTTGCACACATATTTGCTACACCAAAAGAAAATAAATTAGGGGGCGTCTCGGACCGAATTCTTAAATTTAAAAAAAGTCATTATAAGGGACACCCTACCCTACTACTTACTTACCTTCTTTCATTTTCTTAAAATTCTGCAGCGCTCTCTTCAGTTTAGTTTGTTGCATTATTAAAGTATTTCTCATTTGTAACAACCTGATATCATGTTGTTTCAGTAGTTCTAAGTCTGCATCAGAATCCTCTGGATAGGTAAAGCCGATATTTTGCAAATTCTGTTTGGTACCATTTTGCAACTCAACCATCTAATTAAATCAGAACATGTATACAATTTTAACTTGTCAAATGTATCAGGTTCTTTATCATACTTTTCACTTACTTCCGCATATTGTTGTTCCAGATTAGACTTCTCTAACATAATACCATTTATAAGCCTACGAGATATTTCCTCTAAACTTTGATCCTTATCATCTAGATTAATAATATACACTTTACAATCAGATACATACACCTAATAAACATTTCGCAATCAAACACGAACCATTATTTGTATTTAATTCGCAACGTTGGTTATCGTCTTCTTGGTTCATTGAATCGGAGAGATCATTAAAATTATAAGACACGATGCTGGACTGTTGAGCCGGAGAATGCTGTTTAAGCGTATCGGAGATCTTTGTCAACTGGCTTCCTAATGATTTATTGGTTGTGTTTAATTTTCTTAACCTGTTCCATAACTGACGGTTCTCCGCCGCTACCATAAAAATCTGATGAGTCAGTTGAGACTTCTGCTTCGTCAACTCTTCCACTTTTTCCTATCAACCAAACTGTATTAAAATGTATTAAGATGTAAAGTATAAATATTGTTAAGGTTGAAACGAAAGTTATATGAACCTTTAAAGTTTGTACGATGGTTTTCTCACTGCTGTCAGTAAGATTTGTAATTGCTGCGGACTCATCTTTACCACATTCAAGTCTCAAACACATATTTTCTTCCTCAACGTCGCCTAATCTTTTTTCCAACTGGCGACAACGTTCATTCATGGTCCTGAATCCCACCAATAATGCATAATACGAACCATGCTTCTCTTTGCCCGATATTTCCGACTGATCCATGTCATTCATAATAAAACACTGTAAATAACGAAAGTGAAAACACAATTTCACTATTTGACAGCTACTACGATTGTAGTTGTGATTTCGATAATTTACGTAAAAAGTATAAAAAAAAAAAAATGCGAACATATAGGGAATAGAAATCAATGTTGTTCCTCTACATTACAACAACGAAAACATTCCGCACGTATTACGAAAAAAAACTTTCACAATGGACGATAATCAGGTTAATAATTATCACATAGAGACGTTGGAAATTAGGTTAAGTCGTTTTAAACATTTGAACAATTTTGAATTATACGTCTCACTGCGAATCGCACATAAATCTTGATCTACGTAAATAATTATTGCACATACGTTGAACGTAATGTTTAAATATTAGCATAGGTCAGCAACAATACATCTGGGAATTATTATTACGTGCTATTGATGCATCCTTGTGTCAATAAATTCTATCGTAATATTTGAAAAATATACGATGCGCCTATTGTTGCTTAACAATGTACATTTGTTACGTTGTTTAGATTTACCAAAGAAACAAACATATTGAAGCGTAGCTGAAATATTTTATTGAAACGAAACTGACAGTTCATTGTTTTCAAATGATTGAAAGATAATCTGGACTAGGGAATCTGTATCGATATTTCTGGTGTTAAATATCGATATTTTGTATCGATGCTTGAAGGTCCGATATTTGTATGTATCGAAACTTAACCTACCAGTATCGAATTTTGATAATTTACAAGCGGAAGCGGCCATATTCGCACGTCATATCCATTTTTCATTCGTTTCTGTTTCACCCGTTCTGCGTGCACGGCCGGGTAATCATTTTATCGTTATATTATTTAATCCATTTGCTTAAATTTACAATTTCCCCAGGTAATATATAATGATCCAGAAATCCATATATTGTCTTTCATTCTGCGGCGTGCACGTCGCGGAAACTTCTACTTAAAAGCAAGATTTTTATAAATGTTATTCCAATCAGAAACGATACCCGTTATCATGTATTTTTGATTATTGGTGTCTCGAATTACAGCACTTTCTAAATAAATGATTATGCATACCATTTGTGTAAGAAATGTCAATTATATTTTAAAATTTAACACGTGGAGTGCCACGCTACTTTTACATGGATTGTATGTGGCGCCACCGTGAATTTCTTATTCTGTGATACCTAATACCATCGACGATGATGAAGCGTTACATTCGGTAATAAACGAAACAATGCGGTCTCATCTTTATCGACTGACACATCTTTTATGAAATTCGTCATGCCGGCAATAGAGTAAGCATAGGGTGCCACCTTATGTTACTGTATGTAACGAGATAGTGACAATAGCATAAAAGCAAAAGGGGGATTGAAAGATTTGAAAGCAGCAAAACTAATTTATGCCACCTATCATTCTTTATGAGCTCATCTGCTAGCTATTAACTTATTCTCATACAACATGCAGAACTGAACATTTCAAAAGCCACTACTTCGTGGATCTACGTTTATTAATACATTATCGCTTCTTTACGCGAATTCTATTAATCACTTGAGTTTACAGGTCTGAAACACCCTGCGCAACTAGAAAAATATTTTCCAAACAATATACACAATGAATTTCGAATACAACTAATAGGAAATAAAGAAACGAGTGATCAGAGAGGAAAATCTTCTGTACACGATGAACTGACACATGGAGAAAGATTTGTAATGTGATTAATGTAAACTTGACGTATATTGCTGTGTGACGGCAACTTAAAAAAAAGAACAGACTCATTACCATACATGAATACGCTATTAGTACATTAATATATTACATGATTAACCGAATTGCTATGAGATCACAAACAAACAGTTTTTTGTGCACGCCGCTGTCGTCCAATAAGCGATTATGCTCTATCGCTCGGATAATATATTTACAATTGCATTTACACAAAATACCTACACTTCTTTCCAGCGTTATTTACATTGAATTCACGATATAAATAAAATACACCGTACAGCGTAGTTTGATCGTTCAATTATATTATTATCGCAGCATTGCGACGCTATTTGCAGCATAGTCATAATGCTACATCCATTCTCCCTCGCACCAGCGTGCGCCTAAATAGCGCGCCATCCATTTTATGACACAATTTATCAAATAGATAGAGAATCGTAAAACGCAGAGTTCGCGGGCACCGTTAAAGCCTGCCCTCGCTTGTATTACACGGTATTCTCTGCCGCTATAATTGACAACATTGCGAAATTGGTATTTCGCGCGCAACACCTTCGAATCTGATCTAAATGACACGCATTACGACACCGCCGTGTCGAATATTGAACGTTAGCGAGTGTGTGAGCATGTGATAAAATTTCTACACGGATACGCAATGGTTACGCGCAAGGCGAACCTCGCACATTCACATTAATCGGTTTTAAACTCTGATATCTGCTTCGCATAAAGCGCGTGACGTCAAATCATGATCCATACGACGCTCGGTTAAACTGTGTAACTTTCATATTGAACGTATGCGATGTCTTCTCTGGAATATAAACTGCGTTCATAGAAAAACTTAACGATGATGCGTTTCAACTTGAATCCACCCCCTCTTCTCTCTTTTTCTCTCTCTCTCTTTCTCTCTCATATTGTCTTCGATGTATTTACGCTATATCTTATCACGGTAATAAGTTCTAAGAACATATTTTAGAAACCATTAGGATCCGAGGATCCGATTTGATTTTCATTAAACTTTGTAGATACTATCCAACATTTGTCTAACGATATATCACCAAGGTATTATACTTGTATGAGTTTTTGCGGCTATCGTTACGATTTGTTTAATTGTTCCTCGCCTAGGCGCGCTTCCTTTCTATTTAAATTAATTGAAACGAACGATGCCACGTTAACCGTATATTCTGCAACGTGATTCCCGACGGTGTCTTCCATAAACGGTATAAATGTACGATTGCAGTGGACCAGCACCGAAACAAGTATTATTATACGAAACGAGGAAATCGATAAAAGTACAATGTTCGAATTTAAAAAGAGGCGTTAAAAACATAGTACGTCATATAAACCTAAGTAGGTGTCTCGTATGGCTTACTTAAAGTAGAAACATAGTAGAAACATAGTAGAAAGTTATTAAATTTACAACGATGCGGCGTTACGATGACGTTTGCTGCTCGTTTCAAGAACACAACCGAAATATCCTCCGAGCATCAACGTCGTGAGCATTTTGGTATTACTAATTATACGATAGAAGCTTCGTTATCACGATATAAGTCTCGTGGCATGCATCAAAAAATATTCTGGTTGTCGAAAAATCTTTAATTATAGTCGCGTTTGTGTTGGTGAAAAACAGCATACAGTGAAGCCCTAAGTGATTCGCCGTGGTAAAACAAACGTATGCGCATAATATATTGGTGTTCTTATTATTTCCTTATTATAAGCAACAGTGCACAAATCAACGGAGATATTGTGTTACGCGAGAGCAGACGCTGGTAGGGAACTGTGCTTAGGTTTCGTCTTATTCAGAAACACCTTTATGCAGCCGTTGAAGTCGGCGCTCACAAGAACATGCCCGCCACAGCCTTTGGTGCGCTGTTCAACCACAGGATCAACAGGAGGAACATCCACGGTTGAACTAGCGAGATTTTTTACGTCCTCCTTACCCTCCCACTGCTCCCTTTCTTCGATCTGTTTAATAATACTATCCGGATTTGGTGCAAATACTGCGCACGTTACTACGGCGTTATGAGCTTTTATGCCTTCCCAGAAATCATTGCGGTCTCTGCGCACGCTCGAGAATTTCGAATAATCGTGATGGGTTTTCCAGATATAAATGCACTGATTCTCCGAGCCGCTGACTATGTACTGGCCGTCGGGGCTAAAGCTCGCTTTAATCTGGCTACTCACGTTAACGTAACCCTTGTACTTGCACGACAGATTTAAATCTCGCAAGTCATACAAGCGGATACGGCTGTCGTTCGAGGTAACCAAGATCTTATCCTCGCCTGGCATAGGTTCGATACCACTGATCTTTCTCCCCGTCGAGTTTTTACCTCTCGTCGATCGAACGTGTATTTGCGTGTGATACTTCAGCTGATCGGTGTTGTAAAATATACACCGGCCATCGTACGAGCCGACCACCGCGAATTTCCCATTCTGGCAAAAGTTCGCGGCGGTGATTAATTTCGTATGCCCGTCGACTTCGTTCCACACGGCTACTTTTTTGTCCGGGATATTCCAAAGCCGGAGTTTGCCGTCCAGGGACCCCGAGAGAAAGTATCGATCGTCGCGCGGGTGGAATACAATCGCTGTAACAAAGTCTATGTGCTGGAAGCAGCATAAACACTCCTTCCGCGATATATGCCAAAGCCGCACGGTTTTATCCATCGACGACGACAGGACAAAATAATTTTTAGACCATGAAACATCGAGCAAATCTGAGGTATGGCCGGTATATGTGCAAAACGGCTTTGGCATAAAGGGGCTCTTCGTCCCTTCTATCTCACTGAAGGCACTAGCCACAACATTCGGATCCTCCATGGACTGTTGCGAAACCAGAGATTCTTGCGACGGGGTTGGGCTAACTTTCTCCGCGTTGTATTTAGTCCGCATATCTTGGAAATACGTGAAAGCATCGCGCAACACCCAAATTCTTAAAACACGATCCTGACCCGCGGTGGCGAGCAATCGTCCGCAAGCAGAGAACTTCATGCACCAAACGGGTCCCACGTGCTCGCCACCCAGATCTTGGACATGTTGCAGGCAGCTGAATTCGTACGGCCCCTTGTGACTATTCGACGCTTTCAATTTAATGTACTGCTGTTCCCCGGGATAAACCTCGTCTACTATATCCATCACATCTTCCTTGTGCCTTGCATGAGACACTTCTTGCGCGATGGACTTTGCTTTGTCCATAGTTTTCTTTACAGTCGACCCCAAGAATCGCTTTAGCTTCTGCGTTTTCTTCCGAACTCTGCCAACAGACACGTCCCCGTCTGGCGGAATACTAGACATCTTACTGTCAACGCTTTCCTCGTCACTCTCTTTTTCTTTCTCCAGACTAGAGTTACTTATATATTCCGAAGTGAGTCTCATAATGTGAAGTGACAAAGGGTTAATACACTGCGGTAACTTATCTTCGGCTATACTCAATGGCACTCTTTCCCCAGTGTCTAAATTCAACACAGTCACTTGTTCCAGAATTTCCTAAACAAACACGTGCGTATAAATACGAAAACGTTCAAAATCATCGTATCTAACGTCTCAATTAATACCGTACCATGTCCGTCAGTCGTTTCCCCGAATCCGTCCTCGTTCTCACGAACATATTCAACTGCTTCACCATATCTTGATCACCAGCTGACTTCCGCCTTTCTTTCGAACCTGGAGGGCTCACGCCCGTAAATTTATGAGGACCTAAAGAATAACGGCCGATGCTGTTACTGGACATGGATCCCAACGGGCTGCTGGATTTATCACTTGATTTCACACTCATTAATTCGGCCTTTACTCGTTCTATTCTCTCCAGTTCCTCAGCCGATGGTCCCTCCGCTTTTGATTTATCTTCGTCCTGCACACAAGTGGCAACGCTAAATGTTTATATTACGTACGATGCGCTAAACTATATTTAAAGAAACATTCAAAGAAACATACTTGTGGCTTAACGACATATTGCCCCTTTGTAGCAGATCGAATATCAAGAGAATGCTCGAATTCTCTAGTAATCGATTCAATGGTACTCGCTGGACTTGGTAACGGCGAAGCAGGCAGCACTGATTCTGCTGCGGAAGGCTAGAATCACGAATACATGTTTATTCGTTATATTCAACTATTTCCCCCGAGGATTTCAGAAAGCATTTATACAAGGATATGGATATCGTACAGCAAGGTCAGTAGGCGTCTGAGCTTTTGATTTCTTTTTACGTCTCGGTGGTGCGACAGGTATACCGACCGCAGTGACGTCTTCGCTCGACTTCCCATTATTCTTTGTACTAGCGATGACGTCGGGCTCTTGAAGCATAACAGTCTTATCATTCTGCGAGTGAGAACCGTATTTGGACCTATTGTTAGCAGAGGATTCCTGAAGGATATCCCCCGACAACGTAAGGATGCTGGACGACTGGGACACCTTACCAGATGCCGTGTCCTCATCTTTGCTCGCGATACTAGCGATAGAAGACATCTGGCTATCGCGGGTAAGGATGGCAGGAGGAGGGCACGTGGCTACGCTCGACGTCACCACGGCTGAAGCGCTGTCCCCGACTCCAGCTAAGATTCGACCTACTCGCCCCAAAGATGTCATACTTTGTAGGCTAAGAGTATCGTGTTCTATGATTCTAAACGGGTGAGTAGTCTTCGAAGGAGTGGGATAGACACCCTCGATGGACGACGTCTGACTATCCGGAGGGGAACTATTAATCGGAATATCGTCATCCTCCGTTTGCATGCGCTGCCGGAGTTCGCGAAACCTCCTCCTACCCACAATTTTATCTGTGCTCGATTCCTTTCCATCTTCCTCCTAAAAGAACGCGTGCCTTTCGTTAAAAGTGTGACACAATTTAAAATGCAGAGAAGCTTCATACCGATAGGTACTCACAGGTTTATCTTTACTAGGTATACTTTCTACGGTTACATGTTCCTTTGGTTCTACAATTGGTTTAGGTTCAGCAGGTTTCAGAAAAACATCGTCGTCTAGTTTTTTGGACGTGTCTGAGGAGTCCTTATTCTGTATCTCAATACTGATGCATTCACGTGGTTTACTTTTCCTATAAAAATTCAATAACTCGTTTAGAAAGGAGAGCTTTAATTTCTCGATATCAGATACCATTTTGATAAGCGATGGATCGATTACTGTCGATGTACTTGTCGATATAAAATTACAAGTTCCATGGTATTCAAGTGGGGTACAGAAAAGTAAAGTGTTAAAGTCTCTATCGCGAAGTGGTGTCTAAATTAAAATACATAACGATACAGGCTCATTGTAAGTACGTATATTTTAATATAAAACACGATACATTAAACACTGGCTATGTTTAAATTATACGATCGTATCTTTACAATATATGATACAAGATAAAATATTCTTTTTTTTCAAATTTCCGGAACTACGATGCCGACGATATAGAGCCCTAGGAAACTTGCAAATGCCGGCCCTGAAATAACTGCATACAATGATAAAAACGATTGCATGGAAGTGTTGAGTTTCGGTCACCTAACCAAAGATAATTAGTCAGGGAACGTAATACGAGGGGGGAAAAAAAAAAGGTGGACATGGGAAAAATGATCTAAAACGAACTTCCGTCCGTACGAAAGATGTTGAGGGGGGGACGTAGCGAGCGGAAGAAAATGAGAATCGTGAATTGAAGTTTGTGGTAACTGTTATCCAATAAATACACGGGCGGGCATAATTGTGAATGCTATATACAGGAGTGATTTACATGAAGCGTATAGAGTGAATAAGATATTATCTAAGATCTCGAATGCATCACATGACAAGTGGGGGACTGATAAAGTTACCGTGAGCTGCGGTGGAAAGTATCGTCCTCCGCGTCAAAGAATTCTTCGGAATCGCTGCTTCCAGACATTGTCGTCTGCACTGAATGATTTGTGATAATACTATTGTCCGCATCGGTGCTGTCAAGGCGCGTCACGCGTCTCGCAAAGTCGCGAATACTAGGGCCAGGCAGACGCGGCTGCAGGTTCGCGAACGGCACGAAGAAATCATGATTTGACTTCTTAGAGCGGTTACACAAGTGTGCACAGCTATCTTGCTGTATGCGCTGGGTGCGTATTTCAATTATCCTAGTTCTTTCGATCGCGGATTAGCGGCGCGAAAGTGGCAGCACTGCCACCGCCCGTCCAATAAAAGCGTCGCGTCATGGAAAAGAGCCGCGCGATTGGTGAACAGCGAATTTGCAGCCACGAACTCGTGCAGCTGCCCGCTCGCCAGCATGCCTGCTGCAAAGGAGGCGAGCCGTCACACAAAAGCAAGATGGAGGATCTCACAGTCGAAGTATGCGGCGAAAACGGAGCATATTATAAGGTTCGTTTTGTGAAAAGTATACAAAAAACAGGGCGGAAGATCGAGGCCGTGGATAGACCAACTCACGGTCCATGGCGGGATTCTAATCTCGCGAGAGAGGCGTCCGTACTTCGCGAAAGCGCGGCCCTCAAATGTTCGCGAGGTAACGCGGCTTCCTCCGACGCCATGTCTCGTTTGACAGGGCGTGATTTTCCTCAGTTTCTCCCGTTAAGCTTCGCCCCGACGTCCCGCCGACTCGCGGAAACGCGCGCCCATTGTATCGAATTCACGGAAACACCGTCCTCCCGGCCCTCCCGCATCCATCGCGATATCACGCTCGAACGTCTTACGCCACTCGCTACACTCCTGCTTCCTGGACGAGTCACTTTACACATGCTCTGCGTTTCATTTTTCAGGCCTTTGTCACCGATGTCTTTGAGGACGAGGTTCTGGTAACATTCGAAAACGAGTAAGTTCTGCCTTCACTTTCCAACAGTAGCTTCGATGCTGGGCCTTTGTAAAACTCCACTATCATTCCCTGTGCTGATACAAACAGTGCAGCCTACTCAGCACAGGAGTTGTACTATTCTTGTCAGCCATGCATTGTTTAATGTTTCCAATACTCAATCCAGTAATATCAAAAGATTCAACACCCTCGACCATATTAGTCGCAACCAATATTTGGCCAGTTTTCAAGTTTTCCATTCGATGTACCGCATTATTTGTAAATATTAGCGATAAAAGCTTTTTATTCGTATATGCATTTCTGTTGATAAATGTTGAAGAATTTAAGGTTTCAAGTAAATGTTTCTATAGGGCTTCGTTTTCCTGGGTCCGAACAAACATTTTTATTTCGATCTTTGAGAATTAGCGATAACGATGTTTAACGCACAAAAGCGAATCGAAGTATTAGACTTTTTATAAAACAAACTCTGGATGATACGAAACAAATGTGATGGATATCTGTAAATAATAAATCATTGCTGAATTCGATAAATAGTAACAGTGCAAGAGATGATACCTGTGATCTACGGAATTAGAGTTTTAAAATATGCGAGACGCGCGTTTACACAAATAATTCGAGCAACTTTGTTGATATTTAGACTGCACGCTTTACACGAGGTCTGTCGCGATATTGTGCAAAATGTATGTTATTTGTGCAATCTAATGAGAAGTATGTAACATTTTAGCTGGCAACCGGAATCCAAGTTTCCATTTGCTCAAGTACGTCTACCTCCAAAAGATGTCCCGAAGGCTGATTTTCAGGAAGCCCAGGAAGTCGAGGTATTCTCTAGGTCCAATGAACACGAAGCATGTGGATGGTGGAAAGCGGTCATTAAGGTTAGTAACAATCCAAAGTTCTTATTGATTTTGCGTGTTACTTTTAGAAAACTATTTGGAAACATGTATGCGTTTAATTCTTCTTAGCACATTTTATGCCACACGGGCCGCCGGACACCCACGATATTTATTAGAAGCAAAACATTCGTCTAAGCGAACCGAAGCGTTGAGATAAAAAATTTAACATAACTGCTATATTCCGATAACTGAATTTGCCATCGTCTGGGATTTCACGATGCCGTTAAATGTGTTATTTTTTATATTTATATTCACTGCTTCTTAAATTGAATAGTACTAGGTATTGAAATAGTACTTCCATTTTTTTGTTCGTTAAAATACATTTCAATAGGCTCATCGGTAATTCGTCGATAGATTTTATCGGCTTCAGTCGCAGACGATATTTACGATGCATTTTAAAATTGTTGTTTCAGATGATGAAAGGAGGTTTTGAAGTAGTTGAATATTCAGGGTGGGAATATGCTTATACTGAAATTGTAGGTAGTGAGCGACTGAGGGCAAAGAATCCTAATCCCCCCATTGATAAAAATACATTTCATAAGACCGAAATCGAAGTACCTGAAGATCTAAGAGAGTTGTACGTATGAGCGTTTAGTTACCCTATTATCTTTGAAGTTTAAGAAATGCTGTATAAATATCTTTGCCTGTTCACAGTGCCAAAATGGAGAATGCACATAAGGAATTTCAAAAAGCGATAGGGGCGGCAGTGTGCCGATACGTGCCTGAACGAGGAGTATTGCTGGCCATCTCCCGTAGGGCAAATTTACAACGTCACGGCTGCATGCTCCAAGAGATGCACTTTAGAAACTTATCGCAAAAGGTGAGTTATAAAGCTGATTTTAATTCATCGAATAATTTCCGAGTATTCCGCGATAAAACCGTGTTATGGAAAATACTTGTAATATAAGGGCATGGATGGTGATACTCGAGTTAAACGATAGAATGTTGCATGATTTGTTTTTGCATCTAATGTAATATAACACTTCTATGTTATAGGTATTACTTTTAAAAAGAACAGAAGAAGCGGCACGTCAGCTTGAGTCGACTAAACTTCAAACGATCGGGGGGTAAGTAAAGAAATTAGTCTTGGTGTTGCAATTAACATGAAATCTCGTGACATTTAATACCTGCCCCTATCCATACACTGTCCTGGTTACCATCCTGTCTGTGGTTTGCATTTACTGGCAGTAAAAAAGATTCACAACATTTCCAATCATTAACCAATATGTTTGCTTCAACATCATATAATTTTCATGAATGTCATGTAGTCACTCTACAAATGTTTATTATACATTTCTTTTTCATTTCCACGTATTACATTTGTGATTGTATATAAGATATTTAATAAATCTCACATAATACATTTTTAAAATCCATATATAACTTTATGTGTCAGTTGTCATTTTATTATTTCTCATACTTTTCTGCCAATCACAAGAGCACGATGTGCGTATAGTAATAAATTTGCACATGATGTATTTCTCATCTGTCTTTTAGCGAATGTCACTTTCCGCTGACATACTCTTTTGTTTATCTTATGATATTGTTGTATATAGGGTAATGCTATGTTGTTGGTTCTTTGCTGATTGTAATCATCAGCAAATATGTACACTCGTCAAAAAAGATTCGGGGATCACCTCTACGAACCCGAAAAATGAGAGCAAGCTCAATTGGTCGTAACTTCGGCAAAAATGGTCGCATCGATGTCGTTAAAATATTGTTTGAAAGTGTGAAATCTCTACTTTAAGCTGCTTTTTAAGATTTTAGATGTATTGCGTCTCGACGAAGTTATAGCGATATAAAGACACTTTGAAAATTTTAAAATTTTTTGTTTAACTTTGTAATGTTATACGGAGTGAACAAATTTTTTTAGACTGGTTACATTTGTACCAGTCGAAAGCGAGTATTTTCCTCTGTGAAATCAGTTCTCATTGGTTGTTGCACGATTTCTTTTGGCCGAGTTATTCAACTTTTAAGTAAAAATCGTGCTTTTAACTTCAAGTGCTTCTAGAAAGCGAAGTAATCATCGCAGAACGTTCAACAAACGAAACAATAGAAAGATCAGTCTTTCCTCTTGAAGGAGGATCCTCTGCTTTTTCGATTTGCTTAACGTTTCGATGTAATGTGTCCTTTCGAAAATATGCTTCAAAATGGCACAAATTCCATTTATTCTTTAACTAGCTCTATCTCGGCAAGGAAAGACCGCTGCCGATTCGATCGAGTGCCAGGCGGAACCGCTGCGACAATCTTTTTACATACAGCCACTATGTTTATAAGTTACCGATTCGCAAAAAGTTCCGCTCTCGCTTTACCGACTGCGTGGCATTGGCATCATCCAAGGCATACCGCGTGGAGGTATGTGTGTGCTTCCACAGTAACATGCGATAGCGTCGGCGTATGTAATTCAGCTCGTGTTGGGGTGCTATCGTCTGCGGGTGGGGATAGGAACAGGAGAGCTCGCTTCAGCGGAAGTGGCAGTATGGCAAATTAACATTATAGCCTTATTTTTGCGAGTCGTTAATTTTAAACACAGTGGCCGTAGGTAAAAGATTGTCGCAGTGTGTTCGATTGACACTAAATAGTATCGGCAGACCCTCCGCTTTCAAATAAGCTTAAAATCACGATGTTACGGTCATCCCTTGCCAAGATACAGCGAGTTAAAGAAAAAATGGAATTTGTGCCATTTTGAAGCGTATTTTCGAAAGGACCCTGGTGCACCGAAATGTTAAGCAAATCGAGAAAGCAGGAGATGCTCCTTCAAAAGGAACGACTGATCTTTCTATTGCTTCTTTGTTGAATGTTTTACGATGATTCCTTTGGTTTCTACAAGCAATTAAAGTCAAAAGCACGATTTTAGATTCAAAGTTGAATAACTCGGAAAAAGAAAATCGCACAACAACCAAAGACCATTGATTTTACACATGAAAGTACTCGCTTTCTACAGGTATAAATGTAACTTCTGTAAGAAATTTCGTACAACCCATGTTACACTATAAAGTTGAACAAAATTTTTTAAAATGGCCAAAGTGGTATTTCTATCGCTATAACTTTGCCCAGAAGCAATACAGCTAAAATCTTAAAAATGTAGCTGAAAGTAGAGATTTCAAACTTTCAAACGATATTTTAACGATATCGATACGAACATTTTTTTTGCCGGAGTTATGACCACTTGAACTTGACCCCACTTTTCTGGTTCGTAGATCCCTTAATTATTTTTCTGAGAAGTGTAAAATATCACTAGATCAGTTCAATGTATTTCATAATACACTTCGTAATATTAAATGTTTTATATATCTTTTTTACGCTACTTCTTGCTTTTCTATATTGAATTATTATGTTTATAAGATGACAATGGGGAAATTAAAGTGGTAGCACTTTACAATTTATAGTGGATACGATTATAAAATAATAATAATAAGTACCATAAAAGTAAATAAATGTTTAAAATTGAAACTTTGAAATAAGTCATTTTTATCAACATTTCAATTTACACACTATAAAAAAAATGAATAGAATCTGCATGAATTTTCCAATTTATATATACTCGAACGAAATACCTATATTAAATTATTTCTATAAGAGAACTTTTAATTATTCTCATTAGTCTCAATAAAATTTTTTAGGCGAGTTAATTGTGCAATAATAGACACAAAAGATCATAAAAATCTTTGTAGCTTTAGATGCTTCACATGTTCCTGCGATAAACAGTGTTACTATATCTCAGCAATTAATACATACAATTAGTGCCACTGGTAGCACCTAAACTTTGTCTAAAATCGATTCTCCATTATTCGTGAGCTCGTAATCATTTTTAATAAGATTATATTTTTAGATAGAGATACACAATACTCTTCGAAACATTCGATTAACGGGTTTGTATGATTTTTATTAATTAGATAATAATATTTAATAAATGTTAATGATTCAGTAGAATTTAAATTTTATATTATTAACACTGGATACCGATTCATTTTTATACAGGTACGTTTCCAAAGAAATATTAAATATTAAAATATAATTAAAAGGAAGGATAAACCGACTATACATGTTATGGCTTGCTTTTGAATTACTAACATATTAACAAAACGTATATGTAAAATATGTGTAGCATTCTTTTAGAGATCTTCTGCAATAACACGTGTCATTTAATAATTCTCGATAACTCTAATTGTAACACCACCATATGGGTATAAGAATTTTACTAATTATTTATTTTACATAAATATTACATCAGTAATGAATCAGTATTGAATTGAACATTAGAACAGAATATTGGAAGTGGATTAGGAGTGAAAGTTCATAAATTTATTGGTGAGGAGCAAACAGACAGAATGGCAGGGACACAGGATAGGGCCATCTTACACATGAGTTTCCACTGAGTTATACCAGAGTTTCTTTCTCATTTCAGCAAAATTAGATCTTCAAACTTTATATATCAGCGTGTCTCAGACTTTGAGGCAGGAGTGAAAACAAATTCAAGGTGAGATCACAGCAGCGTGGTTTAGATTTAAGTTTAGCTTATTGTATGACAAATTACACAGCTGCATTCTTCAAAGGAAAAATGAAATTACACTATAAATGTGCATGCTTCGGCGTTATGTAGACCATTCACGGAGACCCAAATGCTTTAAATACACTGATACATAAAATTCGTTACATATTACTTTCCATTTATTATATGTTCTGTAGTAAAGTTTTGCGTAATTCATAAAATAGTGAACAGGCATAAACGTATAGCTGTGATCAGTTCCATTTCTTCTTCTCTTCTTCTGTTGTTTTTTCCATAATATTTGTATGTTTGAGTAGAGTTCATTGATTTATCCCATACAAAAAATTATATTCTGGCCTGCCATGTTTGAGAAACACTGATATATTAAGTGTCTTGCAAGAAAAAAAAAATAATGACTGGTGGCTCTATCCCATGTGTTTTTAAGTGTAAATTAAAACAGTGTGAATTTATTTATAAAATTCTAATGAGGGTAATTAAAAAATAATATTTTGTAATAAATAACAAAACTTAAATGTTAACTTAAATAACTTCTGTTAGGCTATCAAGATATCTTAAATTTTTCCCAATTACGGTATTCCTTAGTCTTCGATTCAACTTCATTTGTAAACCATGTAAATAATTCATATTCTATTTTCATAATACTTGGTGTAATGTGGGTGCTTATAAAGAAATATTTTGCTTATATAAAAATAAAAATCTACTTGCATTTATTTAAACAATCATGCTCCGCAAAGTGTCTAATACAGAAATTCCAAACTTTTACATAGAATTACAGTTTATAATTTATGCAAGGAAATATAACGCAAGTTTAAACTAATCATCGTATCATAATCGTCTTTTATTTACATTTCTTTTATCGCTATACTTTTAGATGTCAAATGAAAAATGTACACACAATAATATAGTTAGTTGAGGAAACAAATTTTCTTTTGCATCTTTCAAACAATGGGTAACCGAATTTTAAGTTTTAATAGATCGAAAAGGTGCTATAAGAAAGTTGTAATAATAATTTTTCTAAGCTCACAACAAGAATGCATATGCATGCTTTAAGTCCTACCCATCTTTTTCCTTAATATTTGTGTATATCTTTTTTAATACATACATTTATTACTGCATCTAAATATATACTCTGTATGTTTACTTCAATGTTTTGTGTGAACGTGCGTGCATATGTGTGTTGTATAAAACGATTTAAACATGTACTGCACGCTGAAAGTTAAACGAATAATCTCGATTGGGACTTAATACGAGTTGCGTAGAAGTGATCGATTATACGTTTCAGGATTGTTGTTGGTGTTTTAGCAATGATTTCATACATTTTGCTTATGTACATATCACCTTTCTTTATACTCTGCGACATATGCCATGCATATCTAATGTACCTTATGAAACTTTTCCATTATCACTTTTATCTGCCAGGATGCAAGCCACTGACAGGATTTTAAATTCTATTAAAATATATTTATCATGATTATACTCTGATGTAATAAGACGATATTGCATGTTATTAATAACGAACGAAATTTCACGTTACCGAACATAAGAAATTAATTGTTAAAAGTTGCTGGGATATATTAAAGATACCTGTATTCGCGAACAGTTAAGTTTGGCTACGATATTTCTCTAGTATTTGAAGTTAATATTAGTATAAGAATTAATACTAATATTTAAATGATATTAATGTACAATATAACTAAACTTATCATTAGTTGTCTAACTGTAAGATTATTATTCGATGCAATTATAAAGCATACGTATTTATTATAACTCTTGCATTATTTCAGCAAAAGAAATACACATCGCCACATATATTCAAAATTATATATTAAATAAATATGCTTTATTTTCTAGATATACAGATGAATTTAACGTTCGAGAAGATCTAATGGGTTTAGCAATTGGTGCTCACGGCGCAAACATTCAGCAGGCGAGAAAAGTCGACGGAATTACAAATATAGAACTAGAAGAACATTCGTGCACGTTTAAGATATATGGCGAGGTAACTATTGAAATCACGGTTGTTTTGTAAATTAGTCTGCACTTGCACTTTTCTAGTACATACATTGCTGATCTGATAACTGAAAAGCATTTACTCAGAGATTATATGCCAGTGGTTCCCAACCCGCGGGGTCGCGACCCCCAAGGGTTTTCTTGATGGGGAGGGTGGTTATTTTTAGTTGACGATTTTTAACATTATATTAATATGGTTGCATATTTTAGTAATGATGTAAGACATAAATGAAAGGAGGGAAATATAACACACCTTTAATGTCTTTTTAAATTTCCGCCCTCGGCGGACCTGGATTCACTCGCTGAAAGTATAATAAAATATCTGCAATATTCTACGCACAATTTGAGATTCCGGTGCAGTGGCAGTCGATTGTTTGTCCACAACGATGGATATAAGGACAGCGAGTAAAAAGAGGAATGAAATAGGGTCGAGTTCTCACATTGTTTCGAATATCGCGATATTAGATTGCGACTCGCCAGCTTACGCGTCAATCGTTCCCTGTGCTGTCGGTCGATTTTCTGCATAGTTATTATCATTTTTTCCATACGAAGACATTTCATGTAGGCAATTATTAATTATTTATATTTTTGTTACTTTATTGCGAGTATTAATGGGTGTAATATTTTAATTAAACATTGTGTCCGGTGACAGATATTCCATAGAGAACGAATTAAAAAAGGTTTAGAGTTCTTTCGACACCACGAATCTCGTCTCAAGCGCCAAGAAAACAACAAAGAAGAATGCAAGCATCATATAAAGTTGCATACGAAATTGCTAAACAAAAACAACCTCACACGATCGGAGAAACGCTTATCAAACCCAGCATGTTGAAGATGGTGAAGTTGGTTCTTGGGGAAGACAGCGAGATGAAAATGCGACGGATATCTCTGTCCAATGATACTATTTAGAAACAGATTTCAGAAATATTCGGAGGCTTGAAAGAGCGGGTTTTAAATTAAATCAAAGGTTCTCCATTATTTTCTATTCAAGTTGACGAATCAACTCCTTGTCTTCGTGACATCAAAGAAGAGTTGCTGTTTTGTGATGCACTTGCGCCTATCGCAACGGGTGAACATGTTATGTAGATAATAGATTTCTTTTTTGAAACTGAAGGACAGGAATGGAAAAATGTACATAGCGTTTCTACGGATAATGGAAGAAACTCGAAGAATTTGTTTCCCAAGCAAAGGTTATTCACTGCATGTTCCATCATTAGGTCCTTGCTAATAAAACTCTTCCAGCCCTTCTGCCAGATGTACTGGATTCTGTGATAGAAATTGTAAATTGCATCAAATCTGAAGCCCCCGAAAGCCGTCTTTTTAAAGAACTCTGTAAAGATATGAATTCTGATCACTAGGTTCTTTTTTCGCACACTGCGGCACGTTGGTTGTCGAACGGAAATATTGTCACCCGTGTCTTCGAGTTGAAAGACGAAATCGAGACGTTTCTAATAGTGAAATGTAGAGCTGACCTTGCGATTTACTTCAGCTATGGAGGTTGCCTAAGAAGAATTGCTTATTTAGTAGACATTTTAGAGCAATTAGATAAATTGAGCTCGAGACTTCGGGGAAAACAAACACACGTTCTCAATTTTCAAGATAATCTTCAAGCATTAGTATCCAAACTGCGAAATTGGCTCTCGAAAGTAACACTGCCACGTTTGAAACACTCTGCAGCGAGGTAGAGAATACTTTAAATGGTGAACTGGATGAAGCTCAGAAGAACGATGTTATTAAGCACGTTACATCCCTTGAAAATTAATTGCAGTGTTATTTGTCCGAGGTTACAGAAGGAGAAACTGCATTGATACAAAACCCATTCAAATTCTTGGATTCGCGGCACGGTCCTTCGACACATAATTCGTTTAAAGGAAAATCACTGACTCAGTTTTGGTGTGTTATGTATAACTTGTGGCCAAATGTCATTATGTGTGCGTTTCTAGTATTGCTCCCATTTACCTCAACGTATCTTTGCGAAAGTCGATTTTCAACTCTCCTCCACATGAAAAGAAAATCAAGAAATAGGTTGAATTTTGAGGACGACATGAGGCTTTAACAAACACTCAACTGTGCATTTCGAAGCTGGTTACCAACTCTAAATAAGATTACTAAATATCTTTAAGTGTATTAGACATGTGTATTGCGATAATCAAACATTATTAAGTTAGATATATATTCTGAAATATTTATTTTTAACGCGTTTTCTTCACCTTATTAAATTTACCTTACCTTATATGGGGGCGGGGGATCGCAGATTATCTGAATATTATTAAAGCTGGTCGCGACTCGAAAATGGTTGGGAAACACTGGATTATAGAATATGAAATTTCTACGCAAAAGTGTTTCTGTGCATGCGCAAGCATATGTGTGATACAAAACTATTAAATGGTGTATGGTTGCTTGGTTACAGACACATGAAGCTGTTAAAAAAGCTCGTTCCATTCTCGAATATAGTGAAGAATCTATACAAGTCCCCCGTGTTCTGGTAGGCAAAGTAATTGGCAAAAACGGTCGCATAATACAAGAAATTGTGGACAAGAGTGGTGTAGTAAGTATATTTGTACTGTTATTTAGTACTTTGGTAAGTTGTAGGTATATTATTGCTCCAGTATTCTATATTTTTGTCCTAATTTTTTTTTTTTGGGAATACTTTTTTAAAGTCTAACTTTTTGCTTCCACGTCATATTTATATATTCGTTTTTTATTATATTTTGTTCAGATATATTTTAAATATAGCAGATTAGTGCTTAAGCAAAGGTACATTTTATTATAATTAAATATATATTATATATACGATATTATTTGAAGAGAATTCTTAATTTTAAAAAATTAGTATTATATTGGAAATAACAATTGTTTGTTGTGGGTTGGGTATATGTTATACATACATTGTTTGTTTTTGGTAGATAACAACTGGTTCGAGTGGGAATATATATACCGATAGAGTAAGTATATCATGTTCACTGTTTTTGATTTCTTTTTCACTTAGCTCGATCAGCTAAATTATACATTGTTAGAAATATTTTTAAATTTTGCGCAACCCACTCGAGCCAGTCCTACCACGTTACGATTAATTTTCTTTTTTATCTACATTGTCAGCAAGAATTATACCTTACGCATAGGTCACCCAGGTCCATACATTTTTTTTATCTTTTTTTTTTTAAATTCAAATCTCAAAGTTATCAATTGTCTTACGAAGAGATTATTGAAAATAAATTATCATTATTTATGTATTATTTGTTTCGAAGAAATGCATAGAAAGAGCAATATTCCTGAAAAGATTGGAAAACGAAATACAGTAGTTAAAGAAATTACGAAACAATATTTACAAAGAAATTTTACAGAACGCTCCCCAAGTCAATTGATGACACTAGTGGACAAGGGTGACTGAAAACTGATAGTATAGATGTGATGTAGAATCAAATAACTCATACTCGAATTTTGAACATTAATACATTTAACAATATGATTTTGAATGTTATAAATTTCAGGTACGGGTAAAAATAGAAGGAGACAACGAACCTCAGCCAACGATTCCGAGGGAAGAGGGTCAGGTGCCCTTCGTGTTTGTTGGTACTGTTGAAAGTATAGCTAGTGCCAAAATGTTATTGGAATATCATTTGGCACACCTGAAGGTACAGACATATACGCTATACTATCTATAATTCCTGTTTCAAGTATCCTTTCAATTAATTAATCACGATTTTGTTCTGTGTTGCAAAGGAGGTAGAACAATTACGGCAAGAGAAACTAGACATTGACCAACAGTTAAGAAACATGCACGGGTCGAACACAGGACCAATGCCCAACTTTCCCCCAACAAGACGAGGAATGATCGCAGGCCCAGAGGAAGGTGGCGGAGGCCGTGGAGGCCGTGGCGGACAATCTCGTGGACGCGGCAGGGGTAGGGCTCCTACCAGACACAATGCCGGTAATACTATTACTGACTATATCAACAATGTAGAGAATACACAAAAACGTAATGGCAGAAGCGGTGGACCAAATACCAGAGACAGTAGAGAATCCAAAAATTTTACAGAGACGGGGCGCGTTGTCGCGAAGTAAAATTTCATCAGTTGCTTTTAAAGTAAATTCTGCGCTGCAATTATTACCATGCAATATTTATGGTAGAAACTCGTTTATTCGGGGTTTAATGGGTCTCGATATCATAACATGTCTCGAACATAATACGAATATATTTTTTTTCTTCATCGGTAGAAAAATCGTATGTATCTATTTTTCTACATTTAAAAACTTAATAAAAAAATAAGTGACTCGTGTAATCGTACATCGAAAAATGTCACTTTAGAGCGTTAACTTTTTTCTTCTTTTTTTTTAAAGCTAAATCAAATACATCAGCAACTCGAAGGGTTGGGATTCGGATAAACGAGTTTATACTGTAATTCATTTCTTTCAAATGCTTCTTAAATAATATATTTGCGTTCTTTCTTTGTTCGTTAAAGAAACTTAACTCTAAAAATCTTCAAAAAAACAATATATCGATATAAGCATAAAGAACAATATTGATCAGAATAGAATATTTTTATTGGTCTTAAAATCTGAATAATTCGATCTATTCAAAATACATTTTCTTTTCATTCTTATCCTTCCATGGTCGTTGAAATTTCTCCATGATACAAATTTGAAGTTACTCTTACAAAACCGTTTCAGCTATTTAGTTTTCCCTCTGTACATCGTTATTCGTACTATTCATTACGTTCCTTCATAATTATTTTTAACTATCCCAATTAATATCTGCACATGCATTAATAATTTCGCATTCATAAGTACATCGTTATATAGAACGTGAAATTATAATCAATAATAATAACTGTGCAGCCATGTGTATTTGCATGTTCGTGTTTAATAGAAGTGCATGTAGTAGCTAAGTAATTCATAGTGTGATAAATCTGATTCATTGGTTGCTGGAAAAACAAATAAGAATACATATTTCCGTTCTGTGTGCGAGTTGTGGACTCGCATGAATCTTAAAAGTAGCTAATTTCTGAAAAATAATAAATACTTCGTGGTAAATTTATGACACGCATTTAACAGTTGTTGAATCTTTGATGCAATTTAATAACGCATGTACCATAGGATGAAAGATTCAGAATAGATTTAACTTATATGATTGACATCATTGCATTTGAGTATTAAAAAATCAGGTGTTAACGCTCCAGACTGTTTGCAAGTTGATAAATAAAGAAGTATAAAACAATTATGTTATTGTGTTTCTTAATAATGTACTTATATACGTTTCGTAATAAAATTAATCTTGTAAACTATCTGCACGTGAATCTAACTTTTGACTTTTAAAATGTCGGGTGCTGATGATCACATACATTATTACGAAGATCGCTAATTACTTTAATGTAATCTAATAAAAGTTATTTCGTGTAATTTAATGTTATACGCTAGTACGTAATTTCTCTTTGGAAATCACACGAATTTATGTAAACATAAACAGTCCGTGTTAGAAACATTACGTTAGAAATCTCTCTCGAGGGGAAGTTTAAAAATGACTGAACTTATGTCCCCCAAGATGCCTCTTCACTCCCAATTAATACTCTTTATTGTTACTATAATGAGGAGCATCATTGCTAATGCGTTAGATGCTACATTGATCATCATGAACTACAAGTAAGAATACTAACCTTTCATCGTTACATTTGTTTTGCAACGTCATTAAAATGTTTTGCGTTCGTCATTGCGCGTTTACGTTTCGAGCTTATCGTTCGCTACAAACGTCGTTTAATTCGCAGGGCTACGTCGGGACACCTTAGACGGTAGCGAAGATCGAGTAAGGGACCTGCCCCCAAGAGGCGGGCATCAAGGTGGAGCGGGCAATTCCGGGTACATGGGTGGTAGACAAGGTCGTCCTCCAACTCAGCGTAGAGATCGTAGAGACGAGCGTCGTCGAACAACCGACGACGAAGATATTGTTCTCGATAGCCAAGACGTTTCAAGCATTGATAGAGGTAATGGCATTCTTCAGATAACGGCTTGCAATAGAACAACCGTGTCGTCCTAAGGAGAACATACTACCGAATCCAAATGCTTTGAGAGTGGCATGAATTTTTTAAACAAACACTTGTGACCATCTAACACTAACAAGTATCAATGATGATTACTAATGCACGCCACTAACAATGCGCGGTAGCTTTTCCGTGTAATCCAGTTAAGCGCAACCTGACTTTTAGTTTCTCCGATAAGCTGACGTAAAAAGATGGTCACAATGGTTTGTCTATGCATAGAGTCTGTATCAAGTGTGGAGGGAGGACCAAAAGGCATAAGGCGGCGACGAATTCGGCGCTCTAAGCAACGTAGCTCCACACCGACGAGCGATCAGAAAGGTAAAGCCCCCTCCCCCACCCACCCCACTCCTCCCCCCGCGTAACAGGCGGTACAGTAACTCCTTCAGGACGATCGGTTTTTCGTTAGGATGTGTAACGTGTAAAATGTTTATCTACGCCATTGAATATGCATTTCAGAATAAGTGTTAATATTTTAGGCAGCAATGCCGGACCAGGCGACCAGTCAACAGTAACTAGTAAAGAAGGGACACCGGCGAATGACGTTTCTGCTACCAACAACAGTTCTCAAGGGCCGAAGGGCCAGAGAGAATCACGGTCTCGCCCTCCTCGTTTGCAACAGAGCAATAAGCCTAAGGAAGCTCTGGTTAATGGTACCAGTGGCTAAATAACCAGTACGGTCGACGACTGCTACTTACGTTGTATAACACTACACCTGATGAGAGCTATTAACACCCAGCACATAACATGACGCATACCTACGCAAGGACTACACGATTATGGAACGCGACATGATTAGTCTACGCTCGTTGTTAAGACTGTTTGCTACCGATAAGAATACGACAGTTGTTTAAGAAATTGTCATTCTCCTTAAACACATTTAAGGACACATATTAATATCCATGCATGGTTTAGTTTAATGATAGTAATTATGCTATCATGTTTGATATATGGATACATTCATTGGGAGGTAGTAGAAGCATCTGGTAAAATGGAATTCCCTGATTGTGAAACTGTGCCTCATTTTTATACCGAGCTCCCAACTTGTGTAACAGTAATTTCGACGTACTGTGAAGTACCTCTTAATCACTTGAGGAATGATCCAATAATAGGCTGGATATTCGTGGCTCGTACGTCAATTATCAATTTGAACAATTTTCGCCTAGGTGTGTCGCTACATTCGTGACGAAAGGGCACAAATGCATAACCGAAACGCCAGGATCCGATCGGTCCCACGTGTTATTTCGATTTCATTGAACGATGAACCGCAGCAAGATTTTCGATATGTTCAAAAATATACATCATGGGCGTAAAAGTACGAACGTTACGTTATTCTGTATTTGTTCTTGGGGGGGGGAAAAAAACGACAGTTCAGCGTAATACGTGTAACTGCTTCGCGACATAACTAGGACGAAACTCAGTGTGATGCAAGAAAAATGGATTTCCGTTGTTAGACATAACAATGGTAGGCGGCAGCTGCATGATATCTTGATTAAAAAAAAAAAGGTGTTCCCAATGATGTTCCTTCTATTTACTTCACAAGATTGAGTTTTTTTTGGTTTACAATTATTAGTAGAATTATTTAACAACACTAGATTTTTATGTTCCAATGCTGAGTGTTGATTAATAATACCATGATGAATGCTAAAATGACTTATTTGATTGTAAAAGGACACAGATGGATGTGCACAGGAAGTCGGTCTTTATTCCCGGGTTCACTTTTCACGTAATTTAGTCTTTTTTTTTTTTTATTACAGTCTAAGCATACTATATCAAACATTAGGATTTGATATCAAGTTCGTTTCTGCATTGTTTCGCATGATTTAAAAAGAAAGTAAACGTATACTTAGTAATACCAATGTATGATGTGCCAGAGAAGGAATGATACATGTTTTATGATATCTAGCTGAAGTGCAGACTTAGCGCATACCTTTATTACTATAATACTACTTAGTCGAAATGTGGATGTCTGAAAAAAAAAATAAACTAGCTTTACTATACTAAGCTATAAAATAGATATGGCTAACTGTTTTAAATTGATTGTCAGTGAACATTAAGAATTAATTGTCAATTTAAAACAGTTGCCCCTTCTTCCGGACATGACAACAACTAATCGGACGTGTCTCATGGATTTTGCAAAAACGCATGGCGATTGATGCAACACTTGACACTTAACAAAACAGCTGCCATTTTATCTGAATATTCTTATGGCAGCCGGAAAAAAAACTGAGATATCCCCCAACTTGCTTGTTTCAGATACATTTGTATTGATTGCAGTTTGTGCATAATTTAAGAATAAAACATTTCTGTACATAGAGCGGTCATTAGTACGATGAACCACAATTTTTCCAAAACATTGATAATCATTTTCTAATCTTGACGGACGTTGTAAAAAGCAACCTCATCCCTAATTCCCAAACTCTGACAAATCACCTTGTATTAGCCTGTTAATCGGGTCATTCCTTGACCAGAAATGCTCTTTATGTATGTTAAAATATATATTTAAAAATAATTAAACCTGAATTAACTCGTTCGACCCAAAGGGGTGGTATTTTCAAATGCTCAATTAACTTATTGCTTCCCCCGTTAACAGGTTAAGAATTAATTCAACTATATTTAGATTTAAAGGTTTTGCTGTTATGAATTACAGTTTGATGCCCGTCTCGAACATCTCATTCGAATTTTTTTTTTAAAAAAAAGTAGTATTTAAGTAAAATAATTTTGGAATGTTACGAAATAAGGATTATTCATGTCACTCGGATAATGTTGTGAATATTCTTTTTGGGTCACAACGCCTATTTTCAAATGCAGTAACTTAAAATCACGAAGTAGAGTGCGAATCAAGTAGTAATAACTTAATGTGCATTATGTGCGGAATTATAATTAAAGTTGCTATTCTGGGTACCAGCTAAGTTTAATTTCGGATACCTTAAATTCAAAGCATCTTCTTACTAGATAAACAAATTTATTATAAGTATAGCACGAAATCTTATATTTCTCAAATTATATGTTTTAATAATTCATTGCGGTACATCATTTTCTAATATTTCGAATTCGGCACGAGTGCATCGACTTTTTTTATCGGCTGTGATATCGGGGAAAATGGTATAGATACAGATCTGGTTAAAATGAATGTAAAAGAGAGACAGAAGAGGCAGAATATTGAACAGACTGTCAATATTGGTTTGTCGTTAATTGAGATACAATTGCGTATATGACAATCAACAGACGTGAAATTGAACAAATTATTACGTCATTAATTGTCAGTCGGACGACTAACATAGATGACTAATAATCAGTAAATCATCGATAACTTTAAGTGATGACTAAGTTATACCTTGGGGGATGGCAGAGCTTAGAGAACAAATATCTGAACTTCACAAACTATTTTTCTGTATTATAAGCGACCAGCGCGAAATATTAAGATTAGATAAATACACAACTTTAACTGGATACTTTTAATTTCCGCGCCATCTTGCATTCAATACATTTATATGGAAAGGACACATACACGTGCATTTGTAGCGGCTGAAATTAAGTTTGGGGACAAAGAAAAAAGGAGACTAGGAACAAGCATAATAGATTTCTGTTCTGGTGTGCTAATTGCATTTATAAATAACAGATTGTGTGTTACTTGCTTGAATACTTTAATATGAAAGGATTTTGCTATTGGAAGGAATTATTATGTGGGTTAGCATTGAAGTTAATAGCCCCCTGGTGGTGGACCAAGCAAACATCGCCGTTTCCTCGCTTCGTCCACTGTTTCTCATCTAAAGTATGTCCGTGATTAGTCTCTAGTCGGAAGCCGTCAGCTGTTGAGTGAACGTCTCTAACCAACAAACTAAGTGAAACTTATTAATAGTGTGTGGCTGCAATAGTACTTCTGTTATTTGTTATTGAAAGTGTTACAAGTTTGAAAACATTCGTTAACAGAAAGAAGGTTCGTTTATACATCCGTTAGATCAACTTTGGTCGATGTTTGCTCCGACACTTCTCACACCTGCATTAATGCTAGTCATCTATATGTAAGGTTTCTCAGTATTCAATTCAAATACACCGTTCTAATTCTTCGCGTAGCTGCATTCAGAACACAGGTCATTCCGTGCTGCCAATAGTGATAGTACATCGATTTAAAGTGAAAGAAGTCGTTCTTAATAAAATGTATACATATTGCATGAAGCTTTTTGCAATGTACGTGTACACTTGGCTCAAAAATATCTTCCCGACTACCACAGATGTAGATCGGGGAAGTTACCCCTTCCTCGGCGCCGGTTGGCTGGAGGCGATGCGCAGGCTGGATGCGTATGAAATTATTATGTCGTCCGCTGCTCGATGTGACGGATGACCGCAAATTATAACCTACATATATGCTGTATCACAACAAATCTTTCGTTGCCACTTCCTTATTTTCCGTTAAATTTGTAAATTTCTTAGAAATTCGAACATCGCGTTGGAATGTTATTATTACGCAATAACAGTAAATTTATAAAGTCGAGGAATCCAATTATTCGCGGTGGGAATATCAAAACTTTCATTCGTAACCTCGCGTTACGAAAGCATTTCATTGGAATAGTAACTTTTGACCTTATTGTTTTTCTGCTTGCCAGTACCATGCACTGTCAGATGTTTTATTTCAACTTAACATTCGACATTATTACTCAATAATGAATGAATGAAATTTAGCAGATTAAACTGGGTAATATCATCTATTATACATTGAAATAAGTAACGTTCCCCGCTTGAAAGACTTTATGTTGCTTTCGTAACGTAAAGTTATGAAAGGAAATTTTGATTTTCTAATCGTATATAACATTTCCCGACATCGTGAATATAATAATAACCCCGATAACCGTGAATATGCGCAAGAGATTACATATTTGTGAAAACGTATGATCGATATTTCTATGCAAATTACAAACTGATAAAAGTACGTAGATTAAAATTAATAATAATAACCCCGATACTCGAATCTATAAAATATTTACAAACGCGGTGGGAAATAACGAAGCAGCAACAAAACATTTATTGTGATACAGCACGTAGGTTATACTTTGCGGTCATCCGGCACATCGAGCTACGGACGACATAATAATTTCATACGCATTCAGCCTGCGCATCGCCTCCAGTCGACCGGCGCTTAGGAAGGGGTACCTTCCCCGACGTACATCTGTGTACTTGGAAATATATTTTTGAGCCCGGTGTACCTTTAAGCTCGTTACAAATGGCGATTATTTTGTGCCTCTTACTAAATCTACGTTTCTAATAATGATAATTAGACGTAGGCTTAGTGGAAGCTGTATTTGCAACTTTTATTCCAAGTACGCGTCACGTTGATTTAAATTTCGCCGTTCGGACATTTGGCGAGTTAAACCTGCGTGAACACGCCGATGCAAAAACTGGGAACATGTAATATACCGACTGTCATAATTGCACTTTAACATTCATGATCAACGGTTTTTATTCATAGCTTTTCTTCCGCCGTGATCCATATATCGTTCGCCAGGTTATGCCACGAATCAGGCATAATTCACATGCGTTCGTATTGGGTCACTGGGATAAATAAATAATTGCAACCTCCTGGTGACACGCTACTTGACGCACCGCATTGTCATTGGTTAAATCGGTGTACTATAAGAAATGCTTTGTGCTACGGATGGAGGGTTTCGAAATACATACCGATTATTTATGCGTCCCGTGAACGCGGAGAAATCGTAATTGATGACAAGTGTCTTGACAGACTACATAATTCCCTTTTTAGTGAAAGTAGGAAAGTTAATATGCGCAAGAGATTGAACACGAGATATATCTGTGAAAAAGTATGATCGACATTTCTATGCAAATTACAAGCTGATAAAAGTACGTATGTATGTAATTAAAATTGTGCGTAGGTATCCAGGAGAAAAAAATACTGCGGCGATTAGATTCAACTCCAGAATAAGACGAGAAATATGTCACATGTTCTAACCTTTACTTAAAATTATTATTATCACTGCCAAGTAAATAGAAATAAACGTAACGTCGCCGTTGCGTTAACCTGTTCTATGTCGTGCATAAATACGATCGATGTAATTACGTGTAACACCGCACGTGAATTTCTGACGCGAGATATAATCGCATATAAACCATGTGTTTAATACGTCCGTACATCGATATAGATTTTCCTTTCGTATTAGTCGTTATAAGCACCTTATCTATACCATGACCTACGCCAAGTGTCATTGAAGTCGTGGAACGCGTCGCTAGAAAAACATTCAATTATGGACATTTAAGATAAAATTAGTTCGAGAATAGATTCCGCGATACGTTTTCATTCGATGTGTGTTATTAACGAAGCAGAAAATTCATTTATAAATGAGTCACATTTCGGGCTCTGGAACAGGACATAATTAGTTAATAACAATCATGCATTTGAAATGGAGTATATTTATAAGTAAAACGATCTAGCGTACATTGCAGTTGAATATTTATCACGAAAACCACAGTTATTGTAAATTTTTCATAACTAAATTGTTATTAAGTATTTTTGTCGCGTGAGCATTTTTTGTAGTTTCCTCGTTTGCAATATCATGTAATTGTTCCACCTCTATCGCTCGCTTAATATCTGCCATTGAAGCGTAATACCTTTAGACAGTTGTATAATAACCGACTTGTTACGTGCGAGTTACATTTAGGTTATACAATATTAAGTGACGCTCGAAGCATACGTTGAACTATTCCGATCGAACCCTTTACGTGATAACTTTCTTCGCATGGTTCGACGTGGATCGAGTCAGCTTGATTCTGTGAAACAAAGTATGAGACTATAGTGACCCCAAATATACCTCTCAGGATGTTCAAAGAAAATGATAGCACTTCAGGAGGCTGTAGCGGCGCAGCTCCCCGGGCACGAAGACTACTACCGCGGTTCTCCCTCCGCCGCTTATTATACTCGAGTCCATTCATCGGTCGACGAATCGTCAGGACACCTAGTTCAAGCACCAGGAACGTTAAAAGTAATTAATGTTCATTGAAGTAAATTGTAGGGATGGATTAGAAGTCGTTTTATTTTCTGAACGTAATTACGTCTTCTAGCGAAAGATCCGACTGGCGGCAGGAATACGGACGTTGAGAAAGGAGAAGCCAGAGTAAGTAATGGTTCGGGCCATTTACAATTTCAGAACGTAGATCTACAGCGTGCTTCCAGCAAAGGCTCCGTACTTTCTTCTGCCGGAAAGGTATTTAAAGAATATATCCGTGCGACGAAGCTTTCAGGATGTATTACATTGAAATCAAACTGTGCCAGCCAACTGAGAATTGTGAAATAATTATTTCAGAGTAACGAGAACGGTTTGATGGAGTGCCCGTTGTGCTTGTCCGAATTACCAGTGGAATGTTTTCCTGTGATCGAATCTTGTCACCATCGCAGTTGCTACAACTGTTTCCAGCAATATCTTAGAGTTGAAATTTCGGAATCTAGGGTTAATATAGCTTGTCCCGAGTGCTCGGAACCGTTACATCCAAATGGTAAATGTTTGGCGGATAAAGAAGACGCGTACGTTGTATTATCGATTAGTTACATTCTGTTTCTATTAAATTTTTTTCTCACACAGATATTCGAATGATTTTAAATGACCAAACGCAGTTGGAAAAGTATGAGGATTTTATGGTACGAAGAGTCCTTGCCGTCGAACCAGACGCAAGATGGTGTCCAGCGCCAGATTGTAGCTTCGCAGTTATTGCTAGCGGTTGTGCTTCGTGCCCGAAGTTGCGCTGCGGGCGACCAGGGTGCGATTCATATTTCTGTTACCACTGTAAAGCGCAATGGCACCCGAATCAAACGTGCGACGCTGCCAGAGCTCGGCGTACTCAGTACTACGAACGTAGCTCTTCTCTTAGTTTTAGTCAAAGCGATTCGCAGCATAGTATGTATTCACTATTCTCATTCAGAGGTTTTGATAATTCAGTGGAACCTGGGTTACATTGATTGCTTTTGTAGGAGATGACATCAAACCGTGTCCCAGTTGTCAAGTTCTCATTGTTAAAATGGATGACGGAAGTTGCAATCACATGATATGCGCTGTTTGCGGCGCTGAATTCTGTTGGTTATGCATGAAAGAAATTAGCGATCTTCATTACTTAAGGTATTACAATCGTCTTGCGTAATAAATCTTGCTCTGTACACAGGGTGCAGAGATGGGCATTATTTAAATAAGAAATTATTTAAATAACGTATCAAATAGAGAGACTTCATCTTTTTCCGTCGTCGAATAAAAATCACCCGAGTTAGCTTTATTCGAAGCGTCGCGGATGAAGTAGCTTATTCGACGGGAATTCATCCGACGGTCAAAGATACTTTGTTTATTCGACGGCCTTTCATCTTGGGCTTCGAATCATTTTTCATCTTTATCCTAGAAGCTCGTGTAACCGGCGAGAACCTTTGTGGTCCGAGTCCTCGATTATACAGAATCTGAATTTGTTTATTTTTCATCGTATTAATAGGAAAGTGACCCGATTCTACAGAACTGCAGATTCGTCACTGCTCAGTGCGTAAGATTGCATGGCCTCTCTGGTTTCGAGCGTCGAAGCCCATGAAACTCAGCGAGTCGCATGACCAGGAAACGCTCGAAACCAGGGGGCTATGCAGTGTTGCGCACTAAGCCGTGACGAATCTGCGGTTCTGCAGAATCAGGAGAATGCTAGGAATCTATTGGCGTCACTTTCCTACTGATACGATGAAAAATAAACAAATTCGGATTCTACATAATCGATGACACATCGCCGAGGAACGGCGATCTCGCGCGGCTCGGGCCACAAAGGCTCTCGCCGGTTATTCGAGCTTCTAGGATGAAGGTACAATGAATGATGAAAAATTATTCGAAGCCCAAGATGAAAGGCCTTCGAATTCTCGTCGAATAAACTGCTTCATCCGTAGCGGTTCGAATAAAGATAAATCTTCTTACGTTTTAGAAGAATAAAGTTACCTAGATATTATCTTTGCCCATCTGTGACAGGTTGTTACTCTACTAATAGCCAATACTCTAGGTGGTGATTATACAGCCGAAAATAAGACGAAATTGTGTTAAAGCCTTCGTTTTCGAGGAAACTCAAAGTCAATTTCGTTTGATATTTGTCCATTGTGGGCAGGGCTGCCACCTGTAAAATCGCTAATCTAGGACAGAGAGCATTAAAACCCCGGACATTTCCACTCGAAACCCGGACACTTTTAACTATTTCTTATATTAGCTACGATGTCCCAAGACAAAAATTTCTGTAAATTATAGACTGTAACTGCAATCAAGGTATAAGGAGAAAATATAGTTGTAGCGAGCAGCATCGAAAAACCCGGATCACTACAGAAAATCCCACCGGACGGGCTAAAAAATGAGGACAAATCCGGGGAGACCGGGAAAGATGGTAGCCCTAATTGTAAGGAAATTGACTTTGAATTTCCTCGGAAACGAAGTCTTTACCCCAATTTCGTCACTACTGACTATCAGTAGAGTAGCACCTTGTATGCATATACATTTTTTGTTTTATGTCCCCGTGTTTGTTGACAGTCCTTCCGGTTGCACATTCTGGGGGAAAAAGCCATGGTCCAGAAAAAAGAAGATACTCTGGCAGCTGGGAACCTTAGTTGGAGCTCCTGTCGGAATTGGTCTCGCTGCTGGCATAGCTGTACCTGCTATGATTATAGGTTAGTAATAATATACACAAACCGAATGATGTTTATCAAGGAAAATATTCTTCGCACATGGGACCTCTTCCTCCAACATAGATTTACATTCGCAATGTTTCTGTTTGTTACAGGTATACCAGTGTGGGTGGGAAAGGAGTTGTATACGAGATACGAGAAAGCCAACAAACATAAGAGGAATGCCTTCATTGTTGGCGGAGTTACAGCATCCGTAAGTCAGAATATTATTTTTTTATACTCTTTATACATACTCTTTATATCGAACTGGATTCCTGATTGAATTATTATTTCCCTTGATCAAATATATATTGCGGTTAGTTAAAGTAACGAGTATCGTGTGTAGCACTGCCAATAAAAGTGTTTCTTTCACAAAACGTCGAGAGTAACAGAAGCTGTTGAAATAATTCTAATGAGAATACAAGGATAATTATTAAGCACGTAGGCACATACATTTCCACAAGTTCGTGACAACATCAAGGTATATTTTATTTATATAGTTTTGTACAAAGAAAGAGAATAATATAATTATTGCATATGTGAATTTGCGATAACAAAACGTCGGTCGCTTACAGCCATTACAATAATTGCGGGGAGAAATTTCGTCAGAGAAACATTCGGATGAAATGCTTTTAGTTCAGACGCTTGAGGATCGTTTAGGGGGTTTGAATTATCTTGCAGTACACGGGCTGTCGGCAATTATTTAACCATTCTATTATTCGCAATTTTATTTTTCAATACAATATCCATCGGTACTCTGTTTGCTTAAGTTATACGAAAAAACGTAAGTAAATGCTTGAAGAACAACTCGGTACGGTCTTCAAATGTATATCGAAAAATGCACTGTTCTACGTATGCATGTTAACATCTCACTTCTCGCCGAAACATTTCCGAACGCAAGGAATCTAACACGAACTCTATGCTTTCCATGGCATTGGTGGGCATTTCAATGCGACTTCGAATTCCCCAACTACCCGCAATTACACCGTTATCGACACAAGCTTTTTATCCTCGGGGATGAGATCCTGTTGATCGGAATTTTTATCATCCACGGTGGACAGATCGAGCTCACCACCGATCACTCTCGTAACCGTTCTTCCTTTGATTCACATCTTGTGTAGTATTAACTCATTGCAGCACTATAATCAGCGGTAATAACGCTGACTAAGAATCGTTCTCGCTGGTAGCGACGGCAGTCTCGTCTGTGAACACGCCCTCGCTGTGGAGATCTTTCAGAACGTCGATCAGCCGTTGCTCGGTATCGGGATCGCCTAAGGCAACGTCTACCGACCCGATACAGAGCAGAAGGGCGAGCAGCTGCGATCGCCTGTAATCCTTGCTAAGATCCTCCCTGGTGTAGCCCAGATCCTTGGGGATATCGACGCCTAGGCGAGAGCACGTGCTGGTTAGCGTATTCCAATAGATGTCCAGGAAGGTCTCGGTGTGCTTCTGGCGCAGCTCGGTTGGCAACGAGCTCACTATCAGCAGAGCAATGTCGTTAGTCGGTCTGCTATAAGTGACCATCTGCCAGTCGAGGATACAGCACTCGAGGCCGTCCGGCCCGTCTTTGAAGAGCAGATTGTTGCACCAGAAGTCGGTGTGCGTGATGAGCGTCAACGGACCTTCCGGCGCGAGCAGCGCGGATATTATGTGCTTTGTCCTGGGTCGTAACACGAGCAGGGCGTCCAGTATCGTTTCCAGTCCAGTGTTCTTCAAAAATTTGGCAAGTTGCGGCAAGCCGCGCTCGACAAGCTGCTGATACGAGTCCGTCGCCTTGGCCGTTTGGAAGAGGAACGGGTAACGCTCCGACAGAGATTGGCCTTCGATAACTTTCATCGCCAAGGAATGCGCGTGTATACGGGCGATGGCCTCAAGCGCGACTTTGGTCTGATCGTAGCTCATTCCTTTTCGGAATTTAATGTTGCAAAAGTCGGAGTCGCGCAGGTCTTGCAACACCAGGATCGAATCCGGCGTTACGAGGTTGTCCTCCGTGTCCTCGGCCGGCGTGTACTGCGCGTGGTAGCAAACCGGCACCGATAACGGGATCTCGTCGTTCGATTTGTTGTCCCCTAGACCCAGCTGTTTCTTTTGGAACTCTTTCAAGTCTGGCATTACCTGATGTGAAACAGTCAGATCTGTTATTTAACGGACGGAGAAGGCGGGAGGTTTGAGCGGGTGTATTTCATTTGGATCGCTTACCTCTGTGTAAAACTTGATCTCCCGCAGGTCGAACTGGCCTTCGTTAACGAAGAAACGACTGAACGCATCTTTCGGCAGTTCTTTCACTATCAGGGACAGGTCCTGCGTCGCGTTCGAGTTGTTCAACACGTATTTGACTTTAACGCTAATTATAGTGCTCAGCGCGCTTTCGTTACTCATACAGCCCGGGTTCACGTTGCACTCGGTAATCGTGACCTGTGCAGTTACGGGTTAATGTTTAAAGGGGCCTTAAGGACATTCTCGGGGAACGCTACATTATCAAACTCTGCCGCATTCGCATCTCTAACAAGCTTCTCATTCATAGCTGCACAAACGGCTGTGCAAAAACATTCGCGCAGGGTAAACTGTTAACCGCAAATCAATCATAGGTCACTACCGAACTAACCGGTTCTTTGTGAAATTCCTTTAGGATACCATCAAGCCACTCCTTATCAATCTCCGGCTTCTGCTCCTCTTCGCCGCTGGAGGAATCTTCTGTATCCTCCCAATCCCATTCCATGCCTTTCGACTCCCAATTCGCCATGACCCTCTTTCCTCAACCACCAGCGGGCTCGGCTCGGCTCCGCTCCGCTCCTCTCCTCCTTCCGGCTCAGTCGATTAACGCGAAAAACGGATCCCGGACGGTGGCTGTCGCTGGAGCCGGCAGGGTGATAAGGGAGGAGGGAAGGCAGAGAAGAGACGAGATGAAGAACGCGCGCGTGCCTCGGTGTTTCGGTGTTGCCCGTACGTGGCTGCTCCCACTCTGCCCGACGCTAATAAACCACATGTACGCTCGTGGAACGATAATAGGCAGAACGCGCCTAGTCCCGACTGTTCGCATAGGAGCGCACCTATACGTGGCCTCGTCGGGGCTTCGGAATCGCCAATAATGAATGGATTCGTCGCGTGTGTCCCTTCTCCGCTTCCTGTTACGCCGACCGCTCCAGAAACGCTCGGGCCGGCGTGGTTCGACGTCCTCGCATCGGGACACGGATCCTACCACCGCACGACACACCCTTGGCGCGGAGGCACCGACTATACCCGATACCGATCCCTCTGTTTGCCCCGGACCCTTTTGCTCCCAGCGCGGCGTGGATCTTAAAAGTACCGACTGACACGATGCACGTTCCACCGTCACCCACCTAGGTGGATGCAGGCCGCAGGGTGGGACAGAGAGGATCCCCCATGCGCGCACTCCTACCCCGACGATCAATATCCTTCCTTCCGCGCCTCCCGCGCCTTCTGCCGCTCGACGTGCACTTTCTCTGCCTCCTGTTCCGCTGGCCACGCGACTCCTTTCCGCGCACCATGGAAATCTGGGAAACAGATCCGCCGCCGGTTATCTCGGCGACTCGTCGCCGCGCGTCCCATCACTCGCCGAGGCATGCCCTAGCCCGTCGCGATCGCTCCGTTCAATTTTATGCAATGCACGCGACCTTCCATCGTACAGGGTGTGTCACGCGACGGGCACGAAACGTCCCCCCACCAGCCCTTTTCTTCTTGTTGTAGCCAGGGGAAAATGATGGCGGAGGAGAAATTTGAATGGCACAGAAGGGGATTCTTTTTTCCTATGGCGTTTCGCTTCTTTTTTCGCGAGCGCAATGATGCACCCGTGAGCCTGCCGTTGCACTTGTTACTTTTTTTTTTTTAATGACGTTTTGGGGGTAAATCGATTCTTCTCGACGGTCTGTGTGCAGAAGTATTAGGGTCAAGTGTTCGATAAATGAATATCTCGGCAGATATTTATAATTTCTTAACGAGCCATGTGCTCCGCTCAAAGAGACGACTCGAATGTTTCATCGTGGGGTAATGAGAATCTTGTAAAATGTTAGTTTTATGTTTGTCGTTGTGTGGAATTAAGTGGACCGTTATTTACATTAAAATAATTTCCGTCAGTTCGGCTTTGAGGCTTTCATAGGAACACTTTCTTTCTGAGATATGTATGTCGTTTGTTGTTGTAGGATAAAATGCAGAGGGTCGTCAGCTTCGCTTCCGTATTCGTCTGACTTGAATTTTCTCGACGAATGCCAGTACGAGCATCTAAAAAATAAATTCTGTTCGCGTCCATTTCTTCAGTGCTTTCAGGTGGAAAATTAAATACAATGGATTAGGGAGAATCAGAATAGTCTAATTCTGTAAGGAAAAGCTTAAAGAAATGGGTCGTATAATTCTCGTCACGTGATGGTGGAACGTTCCAGCATCATGTTGAATAACCAATCACGTGATGTGTATCTGATTAAGAAATTTGTAAAAGTATGTTAATACAGGGAATAATGAAGGGAATTCATTTATTTAAAAAATGCCAAAATGATCTTTTTGCACTTTATTAAATTTTTCTAACACCCTGTAATTGTGGGCGAGAAGTAGATAAACAGGGTTTAAATTCTTTTATTTAGAAATATATTGTATATTACTACGACATCACTTTTTTCTCAGTCTTTCTATCTCAGACCATGTGTGTTCTATGGGGTTCATATCCTGAGATCATGGGAATGTATGGCGTTGTTTGGGCACGCTATGAAGCAGCCAATTTTTCACTTTCCTCGCCAGACACTTCAGGTCGTTATCTCGTTGAAAGAACAGCTCTCCAAGATTTCATTTTCTTATGTTACAGTGTAAATTCTCCTGCAAAATATTGGGATAAATATTTTGACGCATAATACTAGTTGCACTATTGTAGCCTTCAACCATGCTTTGCAGCAGCATCGAAATTTGTACATTCTATTTATTTATTTCGTTCTCCTCCTGTAGCTTTGAAAAAGTCAATATTATTTAGAAATGGGTGCAAATTTAATATTTGTAAGTTTGATAGAAAGATTCCAGTATGAACTTATTCACTTTCCATCGTTTTGTTTTAAGAGAATTCTCATAGTTTTGTCGAGCGCCAAAATATTTTGGGAAAGAAAAGAAGAGATTTCTCCAAAAATCTTTTTCATTCAAAACTTAGTTATCGAATCGCGTATTGTTGGCAGCGTTTAGTCACTTTTGAATCAGTCGATATTTACGGAAATCCCAAACTGAAATCTTCCGCCTTTCATCAATTTGCAAGTCCTACTTTTTTTGGTTTCTTTTTTTTCTTACGGTTATAAGGCGACGTACAATTAAGAAATTATTATTCTAGAGACGTAGCAGGTTTTTAGAGTAATGCCACATGAATACGGGCGCATCTGAAATTGAAATTAAGATACTTTCCCGCATCCTCGATTTGCATGCTTTTATGTCCTTGTATACAAATTAGAAGTGACTTACGAAGCGCATCTAAAGCATCCAGTGAATTATTGTATTTTTCTCCCGTTCGGGGGAGAAAAAGCGTGCCTCGCGAAAGAAAACACGTAATTCTGAATTGTGGAGCAGGCATTCAGAAACTTCCGGCAGTATGAAACTACGCAACAATGGTCCCGGCTACGGTTGAAAGTTTGCAGTGTAGTATCGGACTTCCTGTCTCCTTTAAATTTTCATAAGTCAATACAGAGTTGCGGCTGTGTTCCATTTAAACAAAACACATGCTGTTTTGTTGCGTTTCTTATCGCTTCGTTGTTTACCATCGCAATTAATTCCGATAAAAGCAATTACGACATAATTTCTGTGCAAAAATTTTAATGGTTTTTAGCGTGAGCGAATATTCAGGCGTTCCTTCTATTTATTAACTGCCTTGCGATTTACCAGCTTCGTTGCCAAAGCATATAATTCACCAAACACAAAGCCGAGAAAGTTATGATTTTCATATACAATTACTCTAAACGTACGTTTTTCTTACGAAGTATGTCTGTATCGTGAAGAAGCGTGTCTCGTGATCCACCGTGCTTAATTGCAAAAATGTGGGATGCACGAAAAGCAACGCGATGAAATACACAACTACGGAAATACGACGTTTTGACCGTTGTAGAAGATAAAGACACATTGAAGGTAATTTATTGGATACTGAAATGATTAGAGCATAATTTATGGTACTAATTAGAAATCTTTACTTGCAAAAGATTCTTATGAATTTTGACCACCAAGACAGTGTAAAGAAATAATCTGTATGCCATTGTGGGATAACTTTTAATCACTGGTAATTTATTTCATCAAAATGCGTGATGTTGGTAATTTTGGTTTCATTCTATGAATGGCACTAATCTTTGACGAAACTCGAGTAAAAGATAGGCCTTTAGTATATTGGTTCTAGCAAACTGTTTCCTGTTTTGTAATTTCTGTATACTTCACTTTATTAATTTCAAAGTTCATTGTAATTCGAGGTGGTCTTTGCTATAGTTTTTCGCAAATTATACAACTGTGACACAATTGTGGAACAGTTCTATTTTATATGTCGTGAATTACATCTTTGAAAATAGTAATTTCAAGGGAGTGAATTTAAAAAACATTGAAATCGTGAAATTTTATTAAAAAAAACTCACAACGACTCGTGTCGTGATATACAATTTGAAAAATATTTACACAGGCTATTTGTTTCTACCAGTTATTGCGAAGTACCTTTCTTTCAGTTTTTCAAATACAGTAGAAACATGAAAAATATTGTTATACGATTTCAGCGCACGTATTACATTACGCACCGATTGTTAAATATTTTTTACCAGTTTTGCGTTAAAATGCGCTCTCGATATTACGATAATACATATTCAGAGATGTGATGGAAAGTATTTGTGTTTATATCCAGGGGCGGATTTGAAGATTTGGCGCCCCTAGGCTGACACGCATCTGTGCCGTGCTTTCCGCGAAATATCATCAAATATTTTAATTGAAAAGTGTCGAGATCATTTCAAAATTAATTTAATATGGCAACTCACATATGAGTCAGCGCTAAATCGTTACTTAAAAATAGTGACTTGTTTTTAAAGTTGTCTCAAGTTTCCGTGTTTAAACCTTTTCGAATTTGTCTCGCTCAAAATTTTTCGCTCTCCAAAATTTGCCGCTCCTCAAAATTTGCCGTGCTTAAAAATTTGATGCTTCCCAAATTTATCGCTACCCCAAATTTTCCGCCCCTTAAAATTTGATGCTCCCCAAAATTTTCCGCTCCAAATTTATCGGGCCTCAAAATTTTCCGCTTCCCCAAATTTATCGGGCCTCAAAATTTTCCGCTTCCCCAAATTTATCGGGCCTCAAAATTTTCCGCTTCCCCAAATTTATCGGGCCTCAAAATTTGCCGCTTCCCCAAATTTATCGGTCCTCAAAATCTACCGCTCCCTCAAATTTGATACGCCCCAGAATTTTCCGCTCCCCAAAAATTTGCCGCCCTAGGCTTCAGCCTACTTAGCCTGTACCCAAATCTGCCCCTGTTTGTATCTTGTATATATACTTTGTACATTGGGAATTTAGATTTGAACTGTGTTTGGAAAACGACTATTCTGCTGTTGCAGGTTTTAGTGTCGCCAATACTAGCAGGATTGGCCGTGGGTATTGGTGTACCCATTTTGTTATTCTACGTTTATGGCGTAGTACCTGTTTCTCTATGCCGAAGCGGTGGCTGCGGTGTCACCACAAATGGCACCGGGGTACGATTCGACTTCGACGATGAAAACGAGTTGATGGGTTCCTTGGGTGCCCGTAACGGCGGAGGTAAATCCACCAATTCATACTTGAATGCTATACAGAACGAGTCACTGTAGCTTAACACCTTAAACACCTCGATATCATCTCTTCGTGTCAGTTACACGATTACGAGAACAAGTATTTAAAGAAGTCAAATTAGAATCTTAGCACAATTCACTCTCAACATCATAATTGATTTAATGACTTCTATGATAAATCACTAACGTCGTCCCTGGTCGATATAAATTTTCCTCTGCAGGTTTGCAGTAAAGCACCTGCGTATAATTGAATTTTAAACAGGAATCGTATCGAGCAATTTTGTCAACCCCTAGCTAACATGAGCAGAGAGAAAATTCTACTTAATCACGTATTTGGGGATATTTAAATTCCCACTAAGGGGTGTGCTTTATTTTAAATTTTTTTCTTAATGTCAGTACTAAGGGTGTTATTTAGAAATGCTATAGTGACTCCGCCTGTGTTTCGGAATTAAATCCACAATTTTTCATACTGTATGTACCACAGATGCAGCATCGATAGACGTTGCGAGCCACCGTGGCGGTAATCCATCGATAGGAGAAGCTTCGCTTTCGTTAGGCAGCGGAAGCCAATTGGAAAAGTTGGGTCGAGAGAATGATCGTGAGAGTGCCAGTAACGTAGCTCTTGCTGGCACCAGCCTCGCTGGAACCAGTCTTGCCGGAAGTATAGCTTCCAGTGTCCTTCCGGGCGGTCAGAGGTAAAATAAATTTCTCTGTGTGTGCTCCACAGTTGAGATAAATGTCCCCATTACAGAACATGCGAGGATCGCTCAAAAAGAAGTATATTTTATTGATAAATATATAATATTTGCACGGACTACGGATAACGAGAATGTTGAAACTGTAGTGTTTGAGTTAGGTCAGCTTTTAAGTTTAACATGAATGTTTTGATGGGATTGCATCGAAGAGTATATACGCTCCTTTATCCCAGTTATTGACCTCCTTGTGCCTGTTAACGGCTGCCTAGTGCCCTCGTTACCATTCACTCCTTTAAATAATTATACGAAACGTAATGGAAGAATAAGCCGAAGGACATTGCGCGATATTTTCTGCAAAGTGTTTCTTTGTCATTAATTTTATGCCATTATTGTTTTCGTTCCTTTCCTTCTAGGTTTTTCTTCTTTTACATTTCAAGAGTAACAGTTTTATCCTTTTATTCCTTTCCTTTCTTTTTTTTCTCAAGGAAATTTAAATCTCTCCATTTTCAACTTCTTTTTGTTCCTTCTTCCCTCTTTTATTTAAAATGCTATATTAGCAGTTTTTAGAAGGTACGATGTATAGTACCATTAATAATACTAGATGTCGAAGAAATTTATCATTAAAGTCATTGCTTAATTTGAGTTTTAATTAATTTATTTTGAGTCATTGTATTTAGTTTTTGCAAACGTGATTTATGAAAATGTCTCCTTTACTGATTGTTAATTGCATCTTTCTCATTAACATTAGTCAATTATATCGCATCCTCGTAGACTTTTCTTATTTAATGCATGACTCAAAATATATCCGTTCCATTCTGATAGCAAGACATTAACGAATGAACTAATCAATAATATATTTTTAACATTCATGTTTTCACGTTTTCATTTACGCGTCACTTTTAATAGAAAAGTGAAACCGATCGGCGAGTAAAGAGGACGAGGTCGGTAGTGAGGACATTTCCTTGATTTGGACATTTCGGGTGGGTCTTACGTGCGCGTTTCATTTCGAAACAGATTAGAGGTTCAAGCGGATGTGACGTCAACGCAACGATTTAGCTTGTACAGTGAGACTGCGTCTGCCACAACCAGTCTGTCAGAGAAATCTGTAAATACATCCATCGCTTTGGACGATGGTGCAGCTTCGACGAGAGCTTTGGCGGGCTCCGTTCTCAACTTCAAGGTATTTCACATTCCCATCAAAGTATTACTTTGACAATTAAATCGCAGGACCTCTAAGCTTATTCTTATTTCTAAAAATCCTTCTGAAATTCAGAGGATGTGATGACGCGGGAGAAATAGAAAATATAACATCCAAAATATGTATATTGAACAACTTCATAAGCGAGCACAAAAGTGAATTTAATTGTCAGAGTTTGAATTTCAAATAAATTATCTCGGTGATTAACGTTTCGATTGTGTCAAACGTTTAGATGGATGGCAGTTCAATCAGCGGCGGTAGAAGTACGGAAGGAGAGCAGGGTGCTGGCTCGGTCGCGGGTGGTCACATGGATTCAGCCGGACAAGCTACGTCCTTGAGCTCGCTCGAAGAGGTAGCGCCTGGTTTAGCGAAACGTGCTAGACGCAAACCGACGTTAGATCGTCAGTGTAGCGATTCGAGTAATTGGACAGTATGCGGAGAAGATGGCGGTTCTGAACGCGTCAGATTCGATGATCACGTTAGTTTTATCGAGGCGGATCAAGAGGGGGTTGTCAGTACGTGCGGGATGAACAGTAGAAATGCTGGGAGACGTAAGCGCAACAAGGACACGGAACAAGAAACAGATGCTCAAAAACCTTCAAAGTACGAACAAACAGCGTATTAAGGGGAGCCCTATTTAGGACGCTGGGAATAAGGTGTTTTCCAAAACTTCCAGGGTATTTTAGTTCACATTCAAACAATAAAAATGAATTTTTTCGTTGCAAAGTGTTCGGTAGAAACGGAGATATATGAATACGTTCGCAGGGACTCGCGCGCCGGAGTTGCAAATTTGCGATTATGTTGGAGGCCGCAATTCTTCCTTGATTTAAAAAACCAAGGGTTTTCTTATTTCTCGTATAATTACATTACCCTGAAAGTTTGGAAAAGATCCGCTCAACAGTTTCTTAGAAAAAAATTCCCAAGCATCACCTTATTCCTAGCGTACGAAATAGGGCTCCCCCTTTAACACTTAGCTGGCTGACGTGACAAGAGCTTACCATCGCCCTGTAATCGTAATACTACTCTGTCTCGGTGGAATACCCGTTACTGACTCAGCACGTGTTCATGTTTTTCTTCCCTCATATCTGATTATTTTTTAATGGCACTCGTTAATTTCGATGAGTCACTTCGCAGCTTGACAGACTTTCGTGTCCCGCCAGCTGAGTGTTAATTAGTTATCAAACTTCTTTTCAAAATTAATTCTCATTCTTCCGGCGATTTATTTTTCAGGAATTCTAACGGCGACTCAAAGACCGACTCAGCTGCGGACGACAACGTGTCGCGGGAAAGAGTTAACGTTGCCACTTTGAGGAACGTATTCTTCCATAGTTCTACAGTATCCGCGGATCGCGAGAAGCGACTGTCGGTGATACAGGAGCCGTTCCCCGTAGGGTCACAGAACAACGGCGTTCGTTTCCTCACATCTTCCGACGAAGGATGCAGTGCCAGCAACTTGGAGATTGATTCTCGCTCTTAAAAATCGACGAAAGAAGAATAAAACACAAAGCAAAGACTGAGTATTTCTGTAATAATGTACACGCGTCTTTTAAATACGAGATATGTAAATGCGTATTTACATATGTGTGTATACATGTATTTATATGTACATCGCGTGCGCGTATTAGCGCTGGACTTGCTGTATATTCATGCACACCGTGTATAAATCTGCCGCGAGTGCAATAGAGGGAACAAGTTGAATCTACATTTGCGAAGCGAAGTACATACATCGAAGTATAGAACCTGTATATGCATTCATACTTCGGGGGTGTACGAATGTGTACAGACACTTCATTTACCGGTGCGTGTATATACGATACATAACGCTCGTTTATATATTATATATACACGTACTTGCAGGCCTCAAGTTTCTTATAAATAATTTGACTTTAACGTGGCTGGTTTCGTTCCATGCCGATACTTCCGCCAGCAAGGATTGCTTTCACACGCAAAAGGATTACGTTCTCGTATAAAAAGCGCAGTGTTTACGAATCTGAAGTATTGAATTTGTTAGAACTTTTCTATTTATGAATAGGCGAGCCCCTCCGCAGAGAAATTGACATTATGTAGTATAACGCGAGGGTAATTATATTGAGAAATGAAGCAGAAATCTTAAAGAATTTCACGAACGCTTTATACTCTTGCATTTTTTTCGTCAAATAACAATTATCATTTCCTGTACATGACACACCCGTCAATTCGCCAATCATGTTTCCGGGTGTACGAGTATCGTAAGGGTCTTTGTATATGAGCAAATTTTCTAAATGTTGTCCTTGATGTATGAAAATATATATAGTAATGACATAAATCTCTAAAGGCAGCGAGTACGTCGTTGGCATTGAGCTTTAAAGTGTTTTAGGGAAGAACTTTAACATTTGCTATAAACAATGCACGGTAGTCTACAATATTTCACTTACATTTATTTATTTCTATTCCCACTATCATTTACATATATATACTCACTTCAGGTGCTTTATTAATCGCGTCGAAAGGCTTTGGTTTGTTTTTCTTGCCCTTGTATACACCTCTACATAATCTTATAACGTACGAGTCACTAACAATCGCAGTAAGAAATATTTTAGCGGTTTTATGTTCTACGAATCCTAAGTTCCGACGAACTTAAACACATGTACAGAATTTTTGTAAAATTATCTCTATTGTCATATATATACATACATACATATATATCTTTTGTTTATAAGCGACAGCTTCGTTACCTATTTGCATAAGCTAATGTCATACGTCCAACTGAAGAAAACTCTATGAAAAGCTTATTATATACATGCGTATTCTAATGAAGGAATTATGCGGTCCCGACGGAACCGAATTGCGAAATGCGGCACACGCTGTCGTACCATCATCATACATATATATTAATATATATAATGATATACATCGGTAGGTGTTTTTAGTTAAGTAAGGCATCTTTCGAAAGTGTGCCTAGAGTAACTAGTAGGTGGTTCGAAGTATAAAGGAAAAAAAGGCAAGCTTAACGTAGACAAATTTTTAAGAGTACGCATTTTTACCGATATTTTTACATATTTTAAATAATGGTTTCAGATATATAAATTACACAAGTACGTTTCGTTATCGTGAACAGGGGTGCAATTTTAATGCGTTAATACGAACAACGTATGTGAGCCCGCAAGGAGGAAACTTATACTTTTACAACGTTTACCATTAGTTTCTCCAAACTTCTTCAATCGCTGTACATTTCCTATGATCACGATTTATTGTGTTACAAAAGTGTATCATTTAAAATGATATTTCTTTTATGATCAATGTAAATTCGTAAATAAAAACAAGGTTTAATGTATCATCTAACTTAGATTTTTGTCTATATGTAAAACATTTGGTAAAAAAAGTGCAGCAAAATAGAATTTTCATAGTGACTACTAGATGGTTATCGGCAGTAACAGAATCTATAGCCTTGTTAATAAGGGGACATTCTACTCTCTCGGTCGAAAAATCCGCCACTTTTCGGTGATGTTTTTTATAATGAAATACACACTTAACGTTTTCGGATTTCGGGAGGTATATTGTCCCACTCTTGAAATACAAGAAAAAATCTTTGTTTGTTTGTTTATTTTACTTGTTTAGGGGTGAAATTTCAGACGACTGGATCAGCGGAAATAAAAAAACCATATTTCTAATTCCCAGGAGTATGGTTATTAAGAATGTCCCCTTAAGGAGAGTCGCCTATTGATGCTGTGAAAAGAAGGCTGCTTTGGGGAATTTTTTAAAAGAAAAACATTAAACATTGCAGTTTGAAACTTTGCATATTGATTAGTTATCATTCAAAGAATGTCCTTAAATTTTTTAAGCGTTAATAATAATATACAAGGTACAGCGGTAGGTACAAGGTAGCAGCAGTGGTGGGTAAAGACACGAACTTTCTATTTTATACACGACACGTGTTTTAAATGTCGTAAATGTGTCATATATGTCGTATACCTGGAATAAGCGGCGCAGTAGGTATTGCTATAAAATTCATTGGCCAAGTCCATTAAGTCACAAAACAAGTTCAGACCGTTAGTACCGATCCCTAATAGGCGCATTACACATACGATTCTGCGGTTTATTTCGAACGCGTTGTCAATTAAATATACGTTTTACCGCATTCACAGTTTACAGCGATTTTGAAGCCTAAACCACGCGCACTTGCTTCCTTAAATTGCACGTTTTTGTGGCAAACCTTGCAAACAACTGTACAAAACGATAGCCGTTGAATTCGTAATTCCGAAGCGTTCGTCGTTAAGCTCGATTCTCAATGTTCAATTTATTTATTTTTATACTTGCAAAAATGCAAGCTTGGTTCTATTAATCAGAGATGGGAATTTTTTTTTATATAAATAAAATTTCGAGTAACGAATAAAAGTTAAAAAAAATTATTCGTCATCTGATGAATAAAGTTAATTCGGGTTAACGAACGACTGACGAATAATTTTTCTAAATTTCATTCGTTATTCGAAATTGTATTTAAATAAAAATTTTGCCCAACACTGCTGTTAATAATATAATATATTCTTTTATATCATAAGAATATCTCCACAATAGTATTTAAATGAACGGAATCTTCGCGATGAATTATGATTTTTATAATAGATGTTTTGGGGAGTAAAATTGGAAAAGTTAAATAATTTTATAAATCATACTTATATTTAAGTGTACTACATTTTGTATTATTATTATATTAAGCTATATGGATCTGCTTAAGAACAGGGGAGACTTTTTAAATAATTCATCTACTTTTAGCTTAAATAGCTCACTTTGGATAGGTTCGTTTAATTGGCAAAGAGGATTCTTCACAACGTACTCCAGGTAAACCTGGAAAAGAAATGAACTATGTAGTAAATCTTATATAATCAAACAGGATTTATTAATTTTATGTTTGTAAAAGTTTCTTGTATCTATGTTCAAATATTTGTTCAAACATTTAGCAAGATTCTTATGATTCTAAAGTTTTACTCACCTCTCTATATAACTGTTGTAATAATTCCCTTGCATTTTGCGAAACGTTATCAGTATTTAAGACGAATTTCAACCCGGACGGTGTTTCAAAATAGTGTAACGTGTATTTACTAGTTTTGTAGTATAAAAATCCTTCTTTTGGATCCAACGGTGATATCTTGCTCACGAAGGATTTAAGGGAGAACAGCATTCCATACATTAGTTTGGCTTCCTAAGTTTCATACAGTTTCTTTAAGGCAACGTAAAGCAATTTAGTAGAAATAATTACTACCAGATATTGTGGAACATTTCGTTGAATGTTATCGTCGAAGAGGTTATAAATTCTGGGTTTCTCGCTCCGCTACAGTAACAGTTCCTTAAAAATACTCACCTCCTCCTTCGTAATGCCAGATTTATTTAACCTATTCCACTCAGCGTAATACAATAGCGTCCCATTTTTGGAAAATATGTACAAATTGTGGATTGTCATAATCCCGTTGCCACTGTTTTCGTTCTCCTTACAATTGTGACATATTACAAAACTCGGTCGGTTCTTTACCGACAGACGCGAAGCAATGACTTTTATATGATTCCCTGAAGATGGCTGCACTATTATATTCGCGCGTGGGGTATTCTAATTACTGGTATGACTGTATCTAATTCGGGATAATTAATTAATACTTCTGATCTATAAGCCGGCTCAATATATTCTCATAAAACCTTTGTAAAATATTGATAACAAAATTTAATCATAGTAGGAAATAAATATTCCCGTACTGACACAGTAATAATTAAAACAAACACAGTTTTAGTTTTTTCGCCGCTCTGGGCAAAAAATGATTTTTGCCGCCCTTTCTATTTAACTAGTAAAATACACCCGCGCTTCGCATCGGGCCTAAGAGACATTAAGGACTTCATGAAAACACAACCCCCTTAGTGGTTGATCAGGGACAAATTTTGAAATTGTTTTTTAGGCATTTATGTGGGTAACCTTTAAAAGCAAAAACCAAGTAGATATCTAATCAGGCCTAAAAGATTTTGAAGAATCCGTGGAAACACATTTCACCCTCTTTCACTCCCTTAGGGGTTGATTACGTCAAAATGCTGAATCTAGTTTTTAGTATGGAGAATGCAGTTAAAGGTTTAAATAATTAAAAACAATAAAACTTTCAATATACGTATAGAAAATAAACATTTATTTTTATAAGTCAACAATTGTGAATCCTCGCTTAAGGAGCGATTTATTTGAAAGTATGTTTGCGCGCCAATTTAAAATCCGGCAGCAGATTCATTTACCATAATCGATCAAATTACTTCAATGGCTTTTTACATCCTTTTCACGCAAGTCTATTGCATGGGGCACGCACATATGCTACAGAAACATTGAAAGTACATATCTGCAACCGGAGAAAACTGCTCGAAATATTTTATTCCCAATTTGCCTCCACTCTGGCGTTCTCCTTTAAAATCGACGTCAATCGTCACAAGAGAATACAGTTCAAACACTGTTTACAAAAATTCAGTCAGCAGTTTCTAGCCACACGGAAGTTGAAACGCACGCGTGCAAATGAGGGATGCATAAACATCCCCCTTTCATTTAATTCCAAAGAGAAGCTCAAATGCATTCAAACTTCCTTCTCATACTTCGATCAAAGGCGCTGATATACAACAGCTGAATCGCCAGGCATAGAGTTTACCGAGTCGCGCAGTAATTACGATCGATCAGTAGCTTGCATCAGAGTCTCGCGGCGAGAACGCCGTCTATGGACGTAGCGTTTGCAGGCTGTGTTGGAGCGAGTTCTTCTGAATGGCAGCAGTAAAGATCAGTAACGGTCGGCTACGGCTAACGTGGAAAAAAGTAGAAACAGCCGGGCGGTGCCGTTGAAGCCCTCTTTCTTAATTATTGATCGGACCGGCGATTTCGTCGGGCGAGGGGGTGATCCGAGGGATCGCGCGGGACTGTTGGAGGCTAGGGAACGTGGTTCGGTGGTACGGAGTTGGGCGCGATTATCGTTTCGAGTACTTTTATTAACGCGTAAAAAGGTATCGCGGCAGTCGAGTGCCGAGCTCAGCGCGTAAAGCGTCGATTTTCGATCGGCCCGCTCCTCTCTCCCCGCCCATCGTTCCGTCGAGCGTGCCATTTGGCTTTTCACCGTTCGAGTAAAGTCAAGGGGAGGCTAAAGTCGGCCAAGCCCGAGAGGAGCTTTGCCGCGGAGCCCGTATAATGCTTACGCGAACGACGCTATGCAAATAAATACAGCGGAGACGAGAATGTGGGGGGGAATAAAGCGAGGAATAAATTGAAACGGCGGGCCCGCTGGCAGAGGGTAGCAAATTATGGATGATACACATTTGCACAATGCCCATGGCGCACGGGTCTACGGAGGACGTGGAAATTAAAGATGCCGTCGCAACTGTCCGCGAAATGAAACGAGACAAACCCGGTAGGCGTAGCGCCGGCACCTTGGTCCAAGTGTCGTCATGCAATTTCGTTTATTGTAAGTCATTGGTCGAAGTGGGTATCTTCTGCCACGCTTCGTACGTTTCATTGCGCGTTGCAAGCAGTCGCTGAATATTTTTTCCTGCTCCTTCCGGCACAGCGTGGCGCGTGGTTCGTCCGCTGCAGCGAGTAGCTTGTTTTCGTTTGGAAAACGGTCCTTTTAAGTGGTTATTCACTTGAAAGACGCGCAAACACGTACCAAAGTGACAAGTGATAAGGTTTAGTTAGCAGTTTAAGATGTACAATTTCGAATACACAAAAGTTTTTTTAAAAAGGCCTTAAAGTTTTTCCCCAAAAAAATTCCCGAATACACACATTTTTTCGGACCTCACAAGGATGCATAACCCCTTAAGTAGCTACACATCGTCAACCGCCTCATGTTTAATAAATTCCTCTCTCTCTCTTACACCCTCCCTTGAGTGCATAGGGTCCGTTCGTTGAACGCCTATGAGCGTTCATCCAGCACGCTTGTGAAATAAAGCTAAACGATTCCCGCGCGCGACCTCTGTTCACCGCTCGAGTCTCGCGAGAGGATTGAATGGCAAGCAACGAAAGCATGGATGTAAAACGATCGAACGCGCAGTGTCAGTGGCTGGAATGATTCGATAATAATGACCCGGGCTGTAAATCAAACGAAACGGATGCAGCGCGGACTGCATCGAGTGCATGATGCGCGCGGTGCACGGCGGTTGGGGCACACGAGCGTGCAATATAATCAATCAGGCCGAAATGTTTGAAACTGCGAGCTTAAAACGGTACACATATAGACCGGTGGATAGCCGTAGCCGTAGGTACAGGGCTATATTGACCCTGACGCAAGCTTACCAAGTTTGCCAATAGCGTCCCTTCCGCCGTGGTCGCTTCTGTTAATTTCATTCGCAGCGATAGTTCGGCCACGACTTCGGCCGGCCGGCTACGTTCTGCGATTTAACGGTTAATTTATCGACAGCATTGATCGCATCTGCCCGTGCCGGCTCCACACGGTATAAACATTTCGCGCTAGCACGCGACCGGTCGCAATAAAACGGGATACAATAAACCGAGGCCGCCTATTGACAGAGCACGAGATATCGCTTTTGCGCGGACTATTACGCCGTTGCCACTCGCCATAACTAACCCGTTCGCTCTGCTCTTTCTTCTGCTTGCCGGTCTGCCGTTACGCGATCCCTTCATCCACCGATCGCCTTCAGATTCACTCTCGGTACGCCCTGGAAAACTGTTGAGTCATACGGGCAGTTTTACCGAAGTTCTTGGTAGAAGTACTTAGGGAGAGTTCCCTTAAGGGGTTATTCGCGGTCAGCAGATATAATTATACAGGACTTCATTCCTGAAGCATGATTTAGGATAAATTTTCGTTGATACAACTACTTGGTTGCTGGAGAGCCAGGAATGTGGTGATCTCAGGTTTATGTTCTTCTTCTGGTCGAAGCTTCTCCTCTGAAAAATTCAAGGAAATTTTATAAGTCTCCTTCTGTTATCTAGAAATATTCCACTAATAGCAATGGTTCGTGCAGATGCAACCAAAGTAGAAAACAAAGGGAAAGAATGAGAAGCTGAAGAGTTTTGATGACATTCTACTTCGATCGGCCGAAAAATGAAGCTATTTTTAAAGATTTTTAAATAACGCAATAAATCTTTTTGGTATTTATCAAGCTGCTCTTATATTATACAAACGAAATTAAAAGAACTTTTTTAATTTGTTTTAAAACTTTAAACACGGTTATATCAAAACAACATTTTTTCAATTGATGCAAGTGATTGCAAAAAACTATTTGACCAGTCAGTCTGAAAATTTCACACGTTATTCGGCACATCAGTGGGTATCGCGGCGACCTCGGAAACCTCTTTTTTTTATTAACAATTTCATACTTTTTACAAGGCAAAATGATTGAGAAATTCACCGTACCTTCGCCATCTTGTTATTTTTTTATCTGTCAAAATAATTCTGCTGCCAACGATAACCATCCTCATAACGACTACAACACACTTTGAATTTTTCAATATATCAGTGCGATATATATTTTAAGAAAAACTGTTAAAAATTTAAAACAGAATTTTTTATACTGTCAATAAGTGTATTAATAAGTGGACAAAATATTATATACGTTGAACATTCCGTTTACTAAAAAATAAATCCTAAAAAAGGACCATCTTAACGACTTCACAGTGGAATGACACTTTAAAGCTATATAATAGTGTCATAATACGAAAAGTTTTTTAAAAAAACTCGAGTTTCGTGATCAACTACAAAATGGTACGCTATCCCAGACAACAAGTGGCTGTAACGCCCGAGCAACGAAAATAAACGAAAAGAAACCAGATCCGTTCACAGATTAAACAAAATTAGAAAGCTTCGAGCTTCGTTGGCGAAGTTTCATCGCAACAGTCGGACTACAGACAACAAGGGGTCGAATTTCACAGCATCATCGAAGTTCTGCGCGTCACCAAAGCTTTCACGTGCGTGAATAGGGATTAATGAAAGCCCCCGTGCTCGTTGAATGCGCGAGGTGCCGGTACAAAGTGAATGAAAGAAAAAAAAACAAACCGGGGGAAAAAAGAGAAGGGCACGAAGGGCGGATGGGGAAGGAAGTGCTGCGAGCACGCAGAGATCCCGAGGAATATTTCAGGGCGGTTCGCGCATTACACGCCCGGAGCTCTATAATTCGTGGAATTCGCGAGTAACCGTCGGTTCTTTATAAACGATAAGCCGCTTTTGTTTGCCTCACAATCACCCGGCCTCCCATATGCGCCACGGAAAACAAGTTTGCAAATCGTCCCTTTTATCCGTACCTCGCGGAAGCAGATTTGTTCGCCTTCCCCCAACCGTCCACCCCCCCCCCCCTCTCGCGACTCGCTCGCGCACACGCGATCGGGAGATAGCGAGATCATCCCTCGCTTGTTCCCCCGGATATAAAACTTTTTTGCACTCAACAGCCCCGCGATAAAATGGCTCGTCCATTTTTCCTACCGAGCGTTCTTTCATCTCTGCGAGTCAACTTTCGGAATTTCAAACAGCTGCCGGCCATCAGATGTCTGGGAAATCATCTTGGATTATTCCTGCCTTTCGAGTATCATAGCGTGATCGTCGCCTTTTTCACCCCCATCCGTGTTCTGCACGCTCGAGAGCCAGATAGTTACGGGGAAGGGGACGTTTTTTTTTCGAACGATAGGCGTTTTTGAAGATTTTACGATTAAATTGGTTTCGTTGCGAAGTTCGTTTCAGTAGTTTTAAAATATTGCTGGTAGGATATCGAGGGTTGTCGATAGTTTGAAGTAAATGGGACTTGAAACAATGTCGCGCTAGTTCAAACGTATTGGAATATCGGAAAATATTTGTAAAAGCTGTTTGAATCGTTTCCAAGGATTTATGCTTTACGTTTCTCAGTGCCGTGGAATCTATCGTTTCAGCGATCGACGAGTCGATTACGCGACGTATTAGTTCTAATAAAAATTCCTTTAGCACTTACCCCTCCCCCCCCCCCCCGCCCCCTTCTATTCCCGTATTTCATTAATATCTGGCAAAGTGGATTTCTCTTTGACAGGCTAGATCCCCTTTATCGCTGATCCGTTCGAATAATCAGGATAATAATTTTATCGGAAAGATACAAGCGTCGATATTAAAAGCAATCGACTCGGCGGAAAAACGAGTGGAGGAAGTTTCGGTCCGTTTTTTTCTCTCGAATTTCTCGATACCAATATCTCTGAAATCGTGATGTTTGAATCATCGGTGAATATTCCAGGCCGATAAAGCGATTAAAAAAGAGGCGGATTATTGTATCGTTTTTTAATTATTTTATCACGAACCAATCGTGGCGAACGATGATGCATGTATGCAAAAACTTTTTTGGAATTATTGCATCGCATTTCTTGAGCTGCTTTCTGATAAGTATAGTACTTTACATTGTTCCAATCGATAAGGGGATCGAAATTCATTCGAAAAATTTAATAATCTGATCGAACTTGATTTCACAACGAAACAGAAGCACACACATTCATTCTTGAACTTGACTCTTTTCGAAAGATTTCGATATCTCTCTGGTGGGCGGGCAAACGAGTATAAGTTAGAGTTGTTAGTTTTGCAGGAAGACACTTAAAATATTTAAACTGCTATGTAAGATTAAGTGCTAAATTTTGGACGTGAAAGTTGATAATATATACGATAAAAGCTTTTAATTTTAACTTCGATTCCCAAAAAAGTAAGTATAAAAAAGAAACTGCTTAAGCTTGAGGTAAAATTTGACTTATTGTGACTTAATATTTATTCATATATGACCTAAGATAAGGGGTCTTTGTACTTTGACGGCCTGAAAAGGAGCGCGATATTTGGGATTTTTTTAAAGAGAAACCTTCAAATTATATTAATTGAAAACTTTATGCCTATATTTGTGTACATATTTAGGCAACATTTTAAAAAAATTAATTAAAAAAAACGGTACCTAGAACTTTAAACGCGTCTTTTTCTAAAAACGAGGTTTTCCGAATTGGTTAGCATGATATCTCAAAAACCAATCACCCGATTTACTTTCACACTTGGCATATATCTTCAGTAGATGTCCCATTCCTGTTGGTACTAAAACTAAGTCGGTTTTTTGCAAAATTAGACTTCTGCGACTTAAAAAGGCGAAGTTTTTGCAGAAATCGATGTCTGTTTTAGACGCTGCCATTTTTTTTTAATTTTCAATATTTCTCATTTAGTCTAGTTAAGGCGGTAGCCACACTCATACAGATTACACAAATTTTCAAATTTTCTATTTCAGACAACTACAACGGCTGATTTAATGCTAACAATGCGCATATGATTTTTGTAAGGGACTCTATTTGAAGCACTATAACTCCGGATATAGCCACTATTTTTGCATACAATTTTTTTCTTCATGTTCTCTAAAGATCGACAAATGAAGCCACAGAGCTGCAAGTAAATATATTTAATGGTTTTGTTTTAAAAAATTCCCAAAGTTCGCATCATTTTTCGTCCGTCAAGGTAGGGAGAATCCTTAATATGACTTCAAATTTAGAATTCTCACATGTCTAACTACCCCCTCTGCTTCCTATGTCACTTGTTGACATTAAAATGAGAGGAACCTTCACCCCCAACAAAATTACACATTTCAATCACCTCTCGTGCACAGCGATATTCTTTTTGCATACTATTCGCTCAACCTGCAGCGTGATCTTGCTCTTGAAATTCGAAAATAGAAGAATTCCTCACTGAAGCAGGTCAGTGTGCCCCATTAACACGATTCACAAATACTATCACACGAGTACAAGGAAAACGCGCTGAAATCGGTATTTGTTCCATGCTCTGTCAACGACGGATCGGTTATATCGCCTTGAGTTTGCTCGCGCTTATCCCGCCGAAGCTGTCCAAACAGCGACGTCAGAATTTCATCATACGCGCGGTGCTGAGAAAATGCGCATCGACGATCGTCGATGCCCAACACTCACGCGTGCCTCCTATCAGAAATCAAATAAAGCGCGAGAAAGAACTAGGCCCAAAGAACGTTGCCGCCACGGTCGTGCTACAGGTGTTGTGGTTGAAGCATTTGCACGAGCGGTCAAGAACCACTCTCCCGCTCGATCCGTTATCTCGACGCGCTTTTAATATCGTATTATCATGAATCGCGGCCAAATCGTGGAGAGAGAGAGAGAGAGAGAGAGAGAGAGAGAGGGGCAAATGTTTCTTCGCTTCTAACTGCCCTGCAATCGCTACAGAGTTCGCGCTACGTTTTACGAGAACCGAGACGCTTTATTTATGGTCACGACACTATGAAGTGGATCCCGGAACCCACCTCCCGATAATGGCCCCTGCCGATTATCTCGGTATCTGACGTGCTACAGTTGTCTAACCGTCGCGAAGCTGCTCAGGCGAGCGCAATTGCGATTTCGAAGTCGACGAGCCGCGGCCCACTACTCCGAGCGCCTACGACGAATCCGTGAGATACTGTCCTGATCGCGAACCAACCGCTGGCTATCTAGCCGGTGCCATGACGAGCACGAAGGGAAGCGTGCCGTCGTCTCCGAAGGTAAGAGTGACACCGTGTACTGTTTATCCCCGTAGCCTAACTCGGGCGCGCCGAACGCAATGCGAACACGCGAAATTCGTTGGTTGGCAGACAATGGAGTGTCAGGTGTCGCGTGTACGGCCGCTTGCCGTCCTCTGGGACGATACGCGCGATACGGGTATCGCGCGTCCACTGAAAATTCTGTCCTTCGCTGATCGATGCCCGAACGAGGCGAGTGCTGCTCGTATTTCACGATGGAAAGTCATTAGGGCGCGGACACCGGCGCGTACTTCGAGATTTTCGTGGCAAACTGGGCTCTGTTGACCTGGGGACAACAACTTGTATCGGGATTAGTCTTACGAATGTTTAAGTATTCTAAGTAGGTATTCGAATACTTGCAGTATTCGAATATTCTAAGAATTCGAATATTTTAAGTATTCAAGTATTCTAAGTATTCGAATATTTTAAGAATTCGAATAATTTAAATATTCGAATATTCTAATATTATTCGTATAATTAGAAGTTTTCGAATGGTCTGAGTAGTTGAATATTATAAATATTCGAATATTCTAATATTATTCGTATAATTAGAAGTTTTTGAATGGTCTGAGTAGTTGAATATTCTAAGTATTCGAATATGCTAAGAATTCGAATATTTTAAGTATTCAAATAGCTTAGGTATTCGAAATTCTAAGTACTCGAATATTCTAAGTACTCGAATATTCTAAGTACTCGAATATTCCAAGAATTCGAATAGTTTAAGTATTCGAATATTCTTAATCCGACATTCAAAAACTTTGAATTATTTGAATACTCAGAATTACGGGAATATTCGAATAGGTATTCCATACTGTTCGAATATTGGAATTATTCGAATAGTCCGGCTATTCGAATATTTACAGCTCTATTTGGGACAGTTCGATGTAATTGGAAGATGAATTTCATGGGAAATTTGAATTTTTCGAGAGTTATCTTCTGGCTTAAATGCAACTACCTACTTAGCTTTGTTTCGTTTTGTATATAGAAGCATTCAGCTGGAGTGGTGGTGAAATTGATAATCGTGGTAAAGTGGCATTGTACAGTGCGTCATGGAATTATTAGCAGTGGTAGATTCTTGGCCTGAATTCTAGGTGCTTTATTTGGTAGCTTTATATAATTCTCTGATGAATAGACATATTTGCTCTGCTTTCATCGTAAAATACGAAGTTGAGCTGCTAGCTCAAGTCACTGACAAGTAACTGAAGTCACTAGCTTTGGTTTGTACTTCTTGGAAAATTGTGATCGTTCTTTTAAAGACTAATCTAAGAGTGCTTTTCGAACATTCTTTGTACTGTTTCATTGCAAACACTTATTCCAGAAAACGATTTGAATATTGCTTCCTATTTAGAAGCACCGAAGGAATTTCTATCACGTTTCATAAAGTGCGACGTATCTGCATACCTTTCCTACGGTTCTCCTATTTTAATCCCTCTTCACGATGTTTTGTACGTTACTAACTCTTTTTATCATTGTCCCAGTTTCACTATACGACTCGCCATCTTTCCAACGGTAACCTACAGTATCTCTGACTTCTGCATTTCTTTCTTTACCTTTGCCAAACATGGTAATACGTGCAGTTTATACTGCCCTTAACACAGATCCCTTGAAAAAAAAACCACGAAAGATCTCCCGGTTCATTTGCTTTCACAGAATCTACCATTTTATACGTCAAAAGGCTAGAAATTATCAATTAGTCCTATTTAGTAGCCATTTATTTTCACAGAAAACCTAATTCAAAATTGCACTCCTTTCATTCCGCTATAAGTAACTTCTTCGCCAAGTTTCCATGTATGCCAACGATTCCCTACTTACCTTCTGGAACTAGAAACATCAGTTCTTGAAAAACGATTATTTAGCTAGAACACGAACCAACCTCTTTGCAAACCGCGCAATCCAGAATAGAGCAGCACTAACAAAATATAATAGCTGCGCGTTTGCCACACACAGCATCTCACTCAATCCAATCGATCAAAGGCTCTACATTCGCGACGGAACGTTCGATCCCTGTCTCGGAAAGCAACGATTGCGCCTGATAACCGTAGCGAGATGCGATCACCGGTGACTTTAATCGCTCTCGCGCGAACGGAACTGTCTGCAAGAAAGCGAAACCGAGACAGCCTTGGCCGTAGAAACGCGGTAGTCGCGATGTCGATGCACTGACGCGACAACAATAATAACGTTGTCACGGAAAAGAACAGCATTCGGTGGATCTTATCTGTCCGTGGCTTCCAGCGCTAGTAGATTAAACTGCCGATGTTCGCGCCGTTAGAGATAAATTCGTCCGATTTAGGCGGCTTCCCCTAATCTCGTTACGCGATTACCATTGGCAGTCTTCCAGCTCACAATGCGGCACGTAATAGATAAAAATCGAAACGATCAATCTTCAATTGTGATCTAGTTATCCTGTATATCTATTATTCGGCAAGTAAGGAACGTGAATATAAAATATAATACCTAATACTGGTTTGTTATAATACAAAATTTGAAAAGTTACCTCCTCGTGAATTATTCGTTCTTTAATTTTGAATTGCAAGTGAAAGAAAATCATTGTTTTTACTGAAGCAGTTTAAGAAAAAGCGGTTCGTACCATCCTATAATTTTTATTGTTCTCTATCGTGAGTCTATTTTATCACATTGCCATATAATTTTTGCCTGCGATTTTTGCGATTTAATTGAAGATAAAATCGCTTGTTTTTTATATATATATATATATATATTTATAAAATATGTTTTTCAATGTTTTGTTAATATTAATATTGACTTTTCTAATTTGATTATAATATACTTTACATAATATACTTAACATAACTTTATAAAACAAAATTTTCACAATAAAATTTTAGTTAACTCACAACGATTTTTTATTTTGTATTCTTTTATTTTTGTCTCGAATCCTCATTTAAGTGCGGCACTGTGCGCGTTTACGTTCCCGCTGTTCGCATTGCGTTCCGCCTGGCTCGATTCACCCTTCCTTCCCTCGTTTCTCGTGTTCCGCGGGGCACACCGCGCCCGCGGGCCCCGCGGCTCCCCGTGTCACGTAAGTATGACGTGTACGGTGTTATTGGCAGGCGAAGAGGGTTTCTCTGGGGGTCGGCGGCGCCTTGGTGGAGCTGTCACAGGATCGGAAACGGGGTAGCTGGGCCAGCCCCGTCGAGTTCATTCTATCCTGCATCGGGTATGCCGTTGGCATTGGCAATGTTTGGCGTTTCCCTTACCTCGTATATCGTAACGGCGGCGGTACGTATGCATCGTTGTAGGTACGCGCGTATGTACGCCAGCGCGCTGCGTGCCCGCCACGGGGAGAAACGGCTAGTCCCCGTGCTCGCTAAACAGACAGCCACGGAGCCGGCAAACGAACTAGTGGATTACGCGGAATGATTTATCCCCGTGGCCGGGCGTTTTCATGGTAACCAGGGTAAAAAACAGAGAGCAACGAGAGGGATGTGCATGCACCGGGGGAGTATGGGTGCGCGACCGCTGCGTGCACGCGCGCGTGGTCGACGTGACGAAACGGCTAATTCGAATAATTAAGCGTAGTTTGGCAGCTTGTGACCGAGCGTTTGGCAAATTTAATAAATCTTTCCCCGGTTGCGTGTGCGGTTATGCCTGTTGATATGGCCCGCTCGCCCCCGGCTTTATTTGCGAAACGTCGAAAGAGAAAGAGAGAGAGAGGGAGAGAGGGAGAGAGAGAGAGAGAGAGAGAGAGAGAGTGTGTTTGGCGAGGGGGAAAGGGAAGCTAGTATTCTGAACGCTTGGCTTTTAATTATTCTATTTTAGCTTCCCCATTCCTCGTTTTTATACCTTTCTATTTACGCGGCCGCTCTTCATTGTTCCACTGGCCGGCTTTTAATGAAAGATCGGGAACGAAAAGAGCACGGGCATTTTAGCCGCGTCCCACCGTAACGGTCGTATTTCATCGCGTTAATCAGACACAGGGGTCTGATAAATTTCAATTAATGCCGGCTGATAGTGCCCGGGAAAGCCGTGCTGATCCATCGTGTACATTCACCCATCGTGGTTCATCGCGGACGATTATTGACGGGCCATTGATCGAGATAGAGAACATTTCCATTCGCTGCTGATTCTAAAGCATACTCCCCCCCCCCTTCCCCCCACGGTTTTCAATATTTGCGATCACTTTTTCTTTTTAGTAGTGGAGTGATTTGGTGCCGTTGTCATTGGGAGGGGAGCGTGTAGTCGGGGTACTTTTGATAATTTCTGATGAATTGGCTTTTGAGAGGCTGATGATCATTAAGGTAAATAACAGGAAATTTCGTCAGATACCATCAACACTTGGATGATAGAACGAGCACGAAAGTAATGCTATCAATTGCCATCGTTTCTATAATCCTTTAATTGGGGTATTATTTTCTTATACTGCGTACGTAAAACGATTATTAGGCTTACGTCTGGTTTCAAGCGTTTTCGAGACACTGCAAACAGTCACTAGTCATTGTTTACTTTGAATTCTTATTGCCACAGTGTAACAAACAAAAGGTTGCGGCGAAAGTCATCATCCGATTTTCTTAGTCTCTAACTTCGCTTTTAAATGGAACAACGTGAGGTTTTTTGGTGGTACAATTTATTGAGACTTATAAATTTTATGACATCAAGTTCCAAAGATAATATCCAACAAATGACCGCCATTAGAATTTATGAAAATTTGAATTCTTTTTATTGCACTTTCCATGGTATTGTGGGTTAGATTTTCGATTCTTTAATTGTTGTAAAGCCTGTGGGTTATTCGTGTAAACCAATACCTTCAAATAGCCCCGAAGAAAGAAGTCTGGGGCGGTAATCGGGGGTTCTGGATGGCCACAACAAATCACGAAAGCGGGAGATTAATTTGCTCGGAAAAGTGTCGACACAATTTTTCCGCGTTCTTGAAGGGTACACTTAGTCATCTTTATGGGCAATAAATTTCGCGAGTCTCTTCTATTGAAATGTCAAAACATCTCTAACATATAAAATTAGGAGCTATTAACATTGCATGATGACTTTTGCGTCACCTGTTATTACAAGATTGTCCGTTTTAAAAGCATTTGATTTTCCTTCGTCATATTCTTTTTATTTTAAACCATTTCGACGATACACCAACAGTGAGAACAATGGGATTTTCTAATTTATTCCCCTGGTTCAAAAATCTCAACGGGCGAATTAGACATTGCGCAGCATTAAACCAAATGTACGAGCTGCCTTGCTAATTTTCTTACATAAAGTTCATCGCGAATGTGTTAACGATATTAGCATAATTTTCTTGTTAAACTACCTCACATAAAAAGGCCTTTTGTGCTAGATAGAATAGACCAATTTATGACCCTCTTAAGGGATTAAAGAAAATGTGATGAAGGTGTATGTTGGGAATCTTAAACGAAATTAATGAAAATAAGAATATCAATCTGGATTAATTTTACTCGAATCAGTTTTGGAAATCATGCACATGTGAACAGTCACAGACAGATGTAGACACATGCATACATATGTCCAGTGAGATTGGTTTGCAGGCTGCGTCTGACCATAGACGATCCCATTTCCCTTGCTGTCTTATAATTTACCTCTATCACGCGCTCCAGTGGCACGAATCAATGATATCTGCCTGCATTTTGGTAGGAGCATTATTTCCAATATTCCCTTCACTTGTAGTTTCTTGAATTAACGAAAGTTTTGTGAAGGCACACTTCATGAGCATTTCAAAATTATGGTTTTCAATTTACACCATGATTTTCGCTGTTGAGGGCTTTTTTTCCACTGTGACTCTCTAAAAAACTATGTACCGTTGCTGGGAACTTTTCTTCGTCACTAAAAGAATGTGCTAAGTAAATTGAAGTTTTTTTCTATTACGTACTTTGAGAATATAAAAAAATTCTTAATATTTTTAATCCTTGCTTTCGTCAAAATAGATGGGTGTAATATTCTGACATTGGGATAATATTGAAACATTAGTTTCTTCGCTGGCAAACTTTATTCTGATGGAATAAACAATATCAGTACTAGTTTTAATGGTAATTTTGTGTCAGGTGGGGCACGTGCCCCGTATTTAGGAATGGGCAAAATTTTTATTTAAATAAAAATTTCGAATAACGACTAAAAGTTAAAAAGATTATTCGTCAGGTGTCAAATAAAGTTAACTCCGGGTTAACTTGATAACAATAATAAAATAATGATCAAAAAATTATCGACCAAAAAAAATTAACTTTATTTGTCGAATAATCTAAAGTTAAAGTACCTTTTATTCGATAGAATATTTAAATAATTTGTTATTTAATTAATGCCCAACTCTGGCTTATCCTATAGTCGCTTAGCCTCCACAGCCGATCTCTTCCATAAATCTTGAAGCAATATCATTCAATAAACGAAACCTAACAATCACCCGTATGGAAAGAAATAAAAAAGACCAGCACCAATTGACATTAACAATCTTCAGATGATTTTACCTCCAGACACAAGCAGTTCAAAATTCAGTATCCAACTTGCTGGTCGCGCCGTTCGAACGCCGGGTGGTGAAGCGAGTGGCCTTAAATACAGGTCACGTATGCGGGGTTGTATGACATTTTGTCGTTACCTTTGCTCCCAGGCGCCTTCCTACTACCGTTTATCCTAATGTTGATCACGATGGGACTGCCAATATTCTTTCTGGAGCTCGTGATCGGACAGTATTCCGGTCTCGGACCGAACGAGGCTTTCGCACGAATGGCGCCGGCGCTTCATGGCGTCGGCTATTGCACCCTCGTCGTCATCTTCTTCGTGATGATCTACTACATGGTGATCGTTGCCTGGACTCTCTTCTACATCTTCGTTTCCTTCATGCCTAAACTTAGCTGGGCATACTGCGACAACGACTTCAACACGAACCGTGAGTACAGAATGAAATGGCAGTTTATCTGGCGAGTATTATAATTCCTATTTCTTTACTGAGAAGGGAACGTTGGTAAACCGAAAATTTCGATCTTTTTTAAAGCTTTGCAAGTTTGTAGGGAATTCTAATAGGAGCTTATTATTATTTATTAAAACAGTCCTACTTTAATTCTGCTACTGTTTGTATTCTGCTACATTTTGGTTCTTCAGGGTGAGAACTCCTATTAAAGATTAATGTGTGCTTTCCTATTTTCCTACGTAGGTATTTTGAAAACTGTAATAGATACAAAGGAATTGTTGCAATAAAATTTAATGGTTTTTTGTGCTCTAGCTTGTAGTTTAAAAAACGTTTCCCACTAAAAATTGTAAATAATTTTCTTACATATTTTATACAAGATAAAATCCATTAAATTTTCGTTCTAATAATTCTTTTATATCTACATAGTTTTCAAGATGCACAGGAAAATAGGAAATCAAACGTTAATGTTTAAAGGGCGTTCTCACCCTGAAGAACCAAAATGTAGTAGAAAAAATTGTCTGATATTTCCATTGAGATTCGCTACAAACTCGCAAAGTTTAAAAAAATCGGTATTTTCGGGTTATCGAAGATCCCCTGTGAGTACGTTTGATGATTCTCTTGCTGGTACACCCATCTTGTTATCGAAGGCAACGTTTTATCGCACAACATACGTAGGTTATCGTCGCTGTAAAATTGTAAGTGCTAGTAGAGCTGTTTTAAACGATCGAAGTGGTTCGTTTCTTTAAAATTGAATCGTGATACTTTGAAAAATATGTAGAAATTACGTGGAGTAATATTTTTCCCTCCTTTCTGTTAGAACGCTTTGCTTAGTTGCTTGTAATTATCATTTATTATAATTGCGACGGAGACGTGCTAGAATAATTATTCTATTAATTTTATTTTTTTTTCGAAGAAAATGGAATACGTTAGAATGTTCAAAGCTCCAATCCAAGTTGACCCGAATCGTAACAGTTGACATTTTTAGAGAAACTGCTGTGATTTTTCAATAGTCAAGGTGTAGACAAATATATTTTTCATAAGGTGAACAAGCCACCATAAATTCCATAATATGTAGTTTAAGCTTGAAGAGGGTTGACTTTCAATTACACGACAATTTATCAAGTTTTGTAGACGTCATAAAAGTTTGGAGCTGCTCGAAAACTTATTGGTCGTCCTAACGGCAGATCGTAACGTGAAGTAATAAAAAACAGTTGTTACCTCAAATTAGGAGCTGTTCTGAAAGTTGTATTCGCTTTCAAGTGCGTAGAGCAGACATCGATCGTATCTAAAGACAGTGTCATAAGAACGAAAGTTTATATTAATATAAAATGCTTTTCTCATTATTTCCCCATTATTCCTGAGGCCATTAACCGCTCCATTAATTCAACACACGGATAATTAATATAATTCAGTTAGTCATCAGTATCGTGTAATATTGATTTCTTATTTGATTATTTTTGTTTTCCTCCTCACTAATATTCGTAACAATTCCACTCGCCAAGAACTCAATAAATTTAATGATGAAATGTTAAATTATTGAACTATTCTTACCAGCAAATTGGCGTAGAAAATGAACAGTTACGATTTTATGACAGCCCTACTTCGCACACTCTGAGTCATATTTAATTATTTAATTATCAAATTCCATTACATTATCCTCAATGATGAATTTAATGTACTTTGTGGCTGAGGAATATATTCGCCCATAAATGTAATCCAGTTACGTTAATTCGAAGAATCTGGTAAACATCCATTATTTTTACGAATTATAAGAAACGCAAATAATTTCTCTCTTGTATATTTTCGGGACATGCCATAACAAGGAACACAATATTTTTACTAAAGCAAAGGAAAAGACATTTTCAAACGTTTTTACTAGTCTCATTCACTGAAATTCAGTCGACCTAAAACTCTTAGGATATAGTTCCTCAGTATCTGTTCACGTGAACATCCTTCGTAACAAGTTCAGTATCCACATGATACCCCGTTTCCCTCCACGTGTCTTTGAGCATTCCAAGCGTGTGTAGCGATACCTCCAATTCCGCCGCAAGACGGCATTCCGACCGTTGCCGCTTTCTCGCAAGTGCTCCCTCAACTACCGATTTCTATATATACCAGTTTCGTCCTACCTTCCAACATCTCCGCGTCTAAGGCAGGACTTGATAGATAAGCCTTAAGCCTCGTTCTCATTAATCAAGTTATTTGATTTCATCAAGTCGCTTTTGAATTCAAGTAACTTTGACTTTAAGTCTGTGTTTAGTAGTGTCAGTTGCGTTCAAGTGACGTTTTAAGATTACTTGAAGCAAGTAGATATCTAAAATGGCATTCAACGGGGAGAAAGGGGTTGGTCTCTTCTTCTCGTTATTCCATAAAATATCATAATTTCTCATACATATTTCTAAGAATTTAGTAATCTTGTCATATTACTCCGCCTATTTCTCAAGTCAAGTGAATAATAAAACAGCTTCACACCGGTAAAGTAGTAAGTTTCAAGTAGATTCAAGCGACTTGAATTCAAGTATAACTTACCTAATCCGAACGAGGCTTTACTGATGAGTCCACTAGCAGAGTCCAGGACCAAACGCCGCAACCTTGCTCTTCGCTGTTTCCACCCTACCTTTCAACCATTCAACAATCCCCGCCAAATGTGTATTACGCGAGCCCACCTCTCTCCACGAATCCTCTCCCGCAATCCCCTAAATATCCTCCAAACGCCGTTTATTTATCTAAACGCGCAATCCATTTGCTACCAATCTAACAACAAGTCCAATTTCGCTCCTGGCACGCGAAACTCTGATGGGGAACACGAAGTCTTTCGCAATATTCCGCGAGCTCGAGTAACCCTTTCTTTCGCTGACGAACGAAGTAGCTTCTTCAATGGGTTATTGCCACGTCTCCTAACATATTGCCATTAGAACGGGCGCGCAGGCGAAGGCAGCCCGGCTGGAAATTGTGTTACGACGAAGTATCTCTAAATTAAACGAGAGGGGTTCGGAGGGGGGGGGGGCGGAGGAACAAAGCGCCGGCGTAATTAGTCCTGTCTCTCGACGATCGTAACAAAGTACCTGCGTGGCTATAGACGCGCGGGTACGCGCGAGCTTATCGCGCGTAATGCCGAGCCGTCGATTCTCTACGACGCATCGTATTCTGTAAACGGCGGCTATTTCGTTTCAATCGACGGCCGCGGGCTTTGATGTTTCGCCCTAATTACCGTGTAGCCAGGGTAACAATATCGGATACACGTCGTAAAGCTATAACGTTCACGCGGGACAGATTGTTACAGCGGCCTCCAGCAGATCGAGTGTCAAAAGGACGATCCCGCCACGATATTTTACAACAGGACCTGCTTGCCCGTGGACCTGGTGTGCAAGAGTTTCTGCTACTACGGCGGGGGTAACGTCACCCACTGCTTCGACGGCGACAGGGCTACACCACTTCGGCATCTGTACACGAGGGTGCTGTCCTCGGAGGAGTATTTCAAGTACGCGTATCCATGTATGATAGTGTCGAATCTGACGCAACAACGAACGATGATTTTTCGAAACTCTTCGCGCGGGCATTGTCATGTTTGTCACATTGATGAAGTCAAGTGAAACTTTCATATTACCGTTATTCATATTTGTGGCCTTCTAATCTGTCGAATCATTTTCGTATGGAGCCAATAACCTAATATAATGTAAGAGAATTATTATTATTTATTACGGGGCAAGCCCAATTTATGCAATAATGAATACAGTAGCATATGTAAGTACAAGAAAAGCGAGACATATTACAGTAAAAGAGAAATTAAACATTGTAAATGTTGCACATTAATCTATTGTCTCAGTAATATGATTTTGAGATTTTTAAGTGTAGATTCCAATGAAATTTCTACTAAAAGTTCAGTTACCTACTTATCGCAATAAAATGCATACGTATGTTTTTTAAATTCTTCGGATCGATCGTTCCGTTGTCGTTCGGTTCGACGGTGCACGCTAATCGGATGAGGGAAGCTGGCTTTCGTTGCATCTACGCGCCAGACGATAAGCAAGAAAATCGCGAAGAAAGGTAAAACATGTAATCGTGATCGGATATTATCGTTGATCGAATCCAGCGACTACGTCCTGGGTCTGCGCGGAGCCACGTGGGAACATTTCGGAGGCATAAGGTGGGAATTGTTAGGATGCCTCACCCTCGCCTGGATAATCTGCTTCCTGTGCCTGATACGTGGTGTCCAGTCCATCGGGAAGGTCGTCTACTTCACCGCCCTTTTCCCTTACATCATGCTCACGGCGTTGCTGATACGAGGTAAGAGGCTGGAGAAACGTTTCTCGTGTAATAGAAAATTCTTGATCGACACAATCGAGACTCCTCTTCTGTCCGCAATTATACGAGGTATAAGACACGTGACAGGATGGTGAGATAATGGCTACTGTTCATGTAAGTCTGTAAATATATTGGAAGGCCTATCACAAACGTATTCCAACTGACCCAAAATATATTTAGTCAAATGAAATATTAAATAAATCTACACAACTTTTAAATTTATAAAATTCAATTAATCTTCAATACATCTTTATAAAATTATATTGCCCGTCCATTCTGATAGGCCTTCAATCCTTCGACCTTCCAATTAAAATCATCGAAATATGAAAGAATACTGAGAATGAATTTTGTATCTTTTGAATCTAATATCGATTTCGAAGAGATTCTAAAGACAAATTGAGCATATGTTCAAACAAACTTCTTTGCTCAGAATATGTAGAAATTTAGGTTTGATATAAACTCAAAACTATGGAATAACCAATGTACTTATGCAAGTTTTACCATTTGGAAGAGGATGGGTACCAGTTCCATCATTTTTCAATTTTTTCATTTTCAAGATATAAGGTTTTAGAATCTAGTAGATCGGCTTCTGTATTGAGAACTCCTTTTTAATCTATCTTCATGTAGAGAAACGTAAAGAAACGCTATTACAACTATTGTTGAGATTTCCTTTCTCTGAAGTACTACGTCTGACTAGAAGCAACTCATACTACTGCGTGCCACATTATGCATGTACGAATAAAAGTTACTATTATTGATTATCATCTGACATATTTTCAAAATTCTGCAATAAACGAATAAGTATTTTATGTATATAAAGTGCCCAAAAATGATAGGACAATCATAAATACATAAAAATACAATAAATCTTAATTTGCTTATGTCAGAAACATAAAGCCTCCAGTTCCAAAACAATAAATGACTTTTTGATTTCTTTTGGCACGAGGAATTTGCATGTGTCAACCTGTCTCATAATTTCTGAACTCCCTAAATACACCACTTATTTAAAAAGGTTAAAAATCGTAATCTCAACTCACAGAGTATTTATATTTTAATTATCGTATGCATCTAGCAAGACCCCCAGATATAATCGTCAGTAAATTGACGTCGAAATAACATCCACGAGCAATAAAATAGATCTCTAATTACAAATAAATGAGGGTTTATTAAATGGGCGTTAATAAAAATTGATACATTTCATCATTTGTCGCGTGAAAATACGAAACGTCGTGGCATCTACGTACTGGCGACTAAATAATGCATGAGAATATAAATCATTCATAATATGCTCCCGGCTAGTATCTATTATGATTGGCGCAACTGAATTTGTTGCGCAATGTTGCCTCCCATTATTTATGCCAAAACACAATTAATTCGAGTTGTAGACAAGTTTGAAATACGCTGCCGGGTAGTTTTGCCCCGTGGACGTGATATTATACACATATACCGACGAAAATCACTACGTGTCCGCAGTAGATCATTTCCGCGTATTTATGGTGCCTTATATCGCGTATCCCGTCAAGAAAGGCCGAACTGAACCGTATAATTCTATCGAAGGCTTTTGTGACTTAACCATACAGTGGTGCATGCCCAGTCTACGCGTAACGTATGACAGAAAATTTCTGTACCACTTACGCAGAAGATCCAAAAAGTACGTGTGCACGTGAATAAAAATCGAGTCCACAATTTTAATTTATTTGTACACGAGTATTCCTTTCATTCACAGTTTAACTATCAATTCTCATTCACTCATAAATCCTGCTAATTTCTATTCTGTTGCACGTGTAGATACTTAGCGATTTTTCAAATTTGATTTTATTTCTATGAAAAGAAATTATTCTGCACGGTTGGTTTACTTTTCACGATGAGGAATTAATGAATGTCTGGTTGTACTATTATTTCGGCTGCACTTTTATAAATTATGAACGATTTGATCGATTAACAGGATTAACTGATTAACAGGAAAGTAATAATAGAATATAACTTAGGAGATTCACTTGAAATTGGTTTTCGAATCCAGGTCTTTTAATAGTTATTTAATTTGTTGAAAAATCGCACGTGTGCATTGACTGTACAACCAACCCTGTGAGCACCCTGTTTAATATGCAGAATAATTCTGAGATGATCCTGAAACTTTAGGCGACACTGAGTATTATATTTCTCGGCCGTTGGATTGGATGGAATAGTGGTTTCCCAACCCCATCGAGAGTATCGATTCTACGATCTGCAGGTCCCTTTCTGTGGGGTCACTTGAAAAATGAAGTTCATCAATAGGCGGCCAGTGAAGCGAGCGCTCTGAAAATCAGGATTATCCAAGCGTATCGTCCTATTCTCTGCGAAGCCTTTGAGACAGTAGAAAGATCGCTCTCCGATCGAGTGCATTATTGCATCGAATTTAAGGCTTGTACCCTCGAATTCATGCATTAGGGCACGATACCATTGTCAGGATTTCATTCTCGAACTTTTTAAATTGTTCGGGGACAAAAGTGATTTTGGGAGGAGTTCTATTGTTTCGTAAACGTCTTTTCATCTTTACCCATTTCTTCTAATTTTAAAGTTTTTCAAAATTAAACTTCCGAGCTTTATTATTTGTAAATACCACTGTCACCTGCAAATGGGTTGAAAATTAGTTTTTTGGACAAAGAAATCACGAATCTGTTCTGAATTTATTTAAAAAAGCTTCTCATAATGTAATTAATGTAATACTTTTTCATAAATAGTAGCAACGACGTCCGCAGACTTTTTTTCAGGCGGTGTCATTTTGTAGCGCCAGTTTAATTAAAAATTTTAAAATTGAAATTTAAAAATATTCACTTTTTTAGTATGACCTTAATGAAGATTAGTTTGAAAAAAATAGACGATTTTTTCTCAAGCTAGGAGGGATTGCCCCCGTTGGCACGTAAAAGAACAAAATATAATTAATTACGTATACTGTACACGTACGAATAACTTGACCTGTTTGAATTAACATTATAAAACCACAATTATTCATCGAACTAAACGAGTAGTGTAATCAATAATAAAGTGGGGGCTTCCTCCCACAAAATATTAACATAATTTTTATATCAAATTTTTATTCTAAATACAAAGAGATCTTAATTATAACGCATCGTTTAAAAAAAAAGAACTACTCTATCTGATAACACATTAATCGATTAAATGATATGTCGTAGGTGTCACGCTGGACGGTGCTGTTGATGGTTCACTGTGGTTCATCACGCCTACATGGTCAACGTTGGGAAACGCTACTGTCTGGGCAGACGCTGCTTCTCAAGTCTTTTATTCGCTTGGCATCGGCTGTGGATCTCTAATCACTCTCTCGAGCTACAGCAACTTTACCAACAATTGTCACAGGCGAGTATGCAAGTTTCCCTAAATGTCTGAAGTGCTGTGTTGTTAGAGTAACTTAACAAACTGCGAACGAAACGTTCGAGCATGTTGTTAGTTGGGACGATAGAAGTTTAGAGCATACTTCGATAGGTTTCTAAATTATCTGGTATTTATTAAACATGTTTTCTACGTTTTGTCAGATCTTATAAAAGTTCAACTTTACAGATCTCCATAATATGATGTTGATGTTTTTGAAACGATAATTTGTGAGCAAGTATAATATCTGCTAGCTCGGCTTATAATATCGATTTTCTTCCTTTCTGCTCTTCATTTTTCTATGTTTGTTTCCAATGGCGATGCTACGTGGTTCTGCAATCCTCTGAGGATCGTGGAAAAGTGGTTGCCTCGTTAGTTGGCAAGTAAATTTCAAATGTAACATGGGAATTTTATTTTCCTCTTGCAGCGGAATTTCATATAATACATCAGAGTTTGTTCTACACTAACGACGTTGAAGTAATCTGCTTCACATATTTATTTCATGCGCCCATTATAATTAATAATCACTGTTATTTTACGAATTTGTACAAAATAATTTCCACGCTCCCCTTGTCTTTGTATTTATGCAACGCTCCAGTTGTTCCGCATTGTAACAATGCTTTCGTGTTTCCGCGTTAATAATAACATATTTTGAGATCTGTGTATCATTATTTACTTCCGGAGAATCTTGATTTTTTCATTGCTTCCAATTAAATAATATTTGACTGGTTGGTACACAATACCGCGATAACAGCATCGTAATTATTTCCAGAAAGAATTTATAATTATCAGATATAATTAAGCGGCCATACATCGCTGGCTCATCTGCGCGTCATAAATATACCAACCCGCGTTAGCCTGAATAATCGAATAAAATTACATTCTACATTGATAGAATAACTCCAAGAAAGTAAAAGAATTAGAATACCAGAACTTTCAACCTTATATTAATCCTAAAACTTCGATCTACTTTTTATCATCCACCTTAAAATATCTCAACTACATTAAAAAATCGACTTCCCCGTCACCACGTAAAAATACAAAATGCAAATTTGACTAGTCCTCCGCCAGAAGCTCAGAACACAGGCAATCGGGGCTGCGCCCACTGCGACACACGCGCAGAGTACAGGCGAGTACGAGTAGCCTGCCCTGAACTAGTTCTACCACCAACCCGACTTCCCCAGCTGAAATATCCACGACAGCAGCGATGGTTATGCGCTTAACTCGCGGATTTCGAACACGGACGGTTATTAATACCTGCGCCTTTAACGGCCGCGTTGCAAACGTGAAACATGTCCGAACGACGAAATTCCGGGCGACGAATTAACCATGTCGAGTTTCTGATACTCTACTGTAATTCTCCGCGTAATGCTGGCAGCACGGCTACCGGTCTCTCTGGAGGTGTTCTCGACGATAAACGCGTCCACGCGATACACATGCTCAAAGCGTCTGTCAGATATTTCATTTCGCGCGATGCCAGTCGTAAGGCGGACCACGGTGCCGTCGCGGGTGGGTCGAAGCGTTGGCTTTAGAGCAACGATACCCTGGGTCAGAACGTTCGCGTCCTCGAAATATTGCTCGAAGTCGTAATTAGCATTATTATCCGACGCTAAAGTCTCCCCCCCCCCTCCCCCTCCCTCCGGCAATATAATTCGCTGCACGTTGCATCGCGTATAAATTATATCAGTGCCGGCGCAAGTCGAATGAGCAAGCGCCAGAAGCATAATTCGTCGCGCCGGCTGGGCCAAGTTTTACTAGCGGCTATTAATTGTTCTTCCTCGTCAGCCACCTACGTCGCGCTGCCCTTATCGCCAGACATTTGTACAGGATGCCCCGTAACTGCTGGCGCAGGTCGAAATTTACTGATGCCGCATGGGAAAATAGGTTAAATAATAATTTACTGGTGGCTTTTGTGTATCCTTCTTTTCGTAGAATATTCTTGTGGAGGGTCTCGTAGATCATCCGATGGAGATTGCTTCGTTGAGATTCGTCTGGGATGATTGGAGAAGTGGGTGCAACACTTTGGTGCGATTATTTGTCAAGCAAAAATTGCTGGTGTTATTGTTGGGGTTGTTATAATACGTAGATAGAATCTGAAATAATTCCCAGCACAAACATGAAATTAGCAGGGTGTGTTCCTTTTGAGACGTAGGTGCTCGATAAGAAGGGATTTTTTGAAATTCCAACCCGAAGGGGGTTAAAAGGGGTGAAGTATGTTTTCTCGGACTCCTTATTGTTTCTTTGGCCCGATTAGATATCAACTTGGTTTTTACTTACAAAGGTTACCCACATAAATGCCTAAAAACCATATTCAGCATTTTGCCCCGATCAACCCCTAAGGGAGTGAAAAGGGGTGAAATGTGTTTCCACGGATTCTTCAAAATCTTTTAGGCCTGATTAGATATCTACTTGGTTTTAGCTTTTAAAGGTTACCCACATAAATGTCTAAAAAACAATTTCAGGACTTTTCCCTAATCAACCCTTAATGGGGTTGTGTTTTTATAAAGTCCTTAATATCTCTTAGGCCCGAAGCGAAGCGCGGGGGTATTTTGCTAGTAATTTATATAGTATTAGAGAAAATCCACACCTAATTCTTCCACTATCGATTTCTAAATAAACTGTCCAATGTGAAAACACTTCTCTTTGAGCTACTTATAATTGAGAAACTATGGTGCGTACCTCCTAGATTCATGTAAGATTTTCTACTTATTTTAGAGCGTGGGTCCACCTTTCAAGAATGTATACGCATATATGAGTCACTCATGTGTTCCATCATGTAATGCTAATCAACATACCTGTATGGGTCGTTGTTCCTTTTCTGTTGGGTTTTCCTATTTAGCAAGGGACAAGTACATGTTTACGAACTCTTCAGCGTATCCCTTGCGGCAAGTATATTTTCTAGAAACTTGCATGATGTCGACGCGGAGTTGGAAAGTAGTCGACGACGTGAATATGAAACACACTACGTCTTTCGACGAGTAACTCTGACGAGTGTCACGAATGGTACACTCTGATACTAGCTTGTATCGCAGATGAAACGCCCGCGAAATATTTATACGGGCGTACATTATTTAGCAGACATCTTTGGCATATAAATAACGAATATTGCGCTCGTTTTCGTAATAGTTCACGTTTTGAGTACCTTTTTTAACGTTCGAGTCGATTGCTGTCAGATTCTGAACTAGGACGTCAGGCTACGCAACATTTACATGGAGCATGTGTCGTCGACGATGCATGGAGCTCTGTTTTATAAGTTTCTCATGCCTTTGGGTCTGTCTGTATATTTCATTCGCAAAAACAGCTTTCGTTTTTGCCTTGAAATACATAGGCATTTAATAGAATTTTCATAAACTTGGAGTTATGCAGAGTAAATGGAAGTAAATAAAAAATTGAAATAAATAAAACGCTGGAAAATATGAAATTCTGCGAAACTTTTCTAACATCCCATGTATAATTAGATTATTATAATTGACAGTGGATTTAAATTGAGCATGCACAGTAATATAATTATGCTCAGCAAAAGTTAATTGCCCCATAAATATTTCATAGACTATTTAGAACAGTATTTCCCAACCTTTTTTAAGTCGCGATCCCCTTTTATAATATTCAAATAACCTGCGACCTCCCCCCTCTCCGTATAAGCCAAGTTGAACATTTCCTTCTTTCGATTTATGAAACATTAGTGTTAATAGAATATGAAAGTGTAACCATGTTAAAATAAATAAGTGCTAAACACCGTCGACTAGAAATAAACATAGCGATCCCCCACAAAGCACTTCGCGACCCACAGATTGGGAATCACTCATTTAGAACATAATGAAATATTTAATCATCCTTGAATTTCAAGAGGAAACCGATTAGTGGATTCTCAAGAAGTTTATTTACTGTTTTGCTACAGTGGGTAAAAAGTATTGGCAATCCGTTTGTTTTCTTTTTAAATATCTTACTGATAAAAAATATGCCCTTTAATGTTTTCTAGCATACAGAAGTAATGTATTTATTCAAAACTCTGAATAATATAATTTAAGAAGGAAACCGAGAATTCCGTACTCAAAAAAGTATTGGCACACTTGTGACATAATTTATTAAACACATTATTGTACCAATATACTATCGATTATATACTATCGACTAATATACTTTATCGACCCACTGTATACGACGTCACATTCGCAAGCGACTAACAGCACTCATTTCTTTTCCCCCATCAGAGACGCGATCTTCGTGACAATCGCAAACCTGCTCACCTCGATCTTCGCGGGTTTCGCGATATTCTCCATCATGGGATTCCTGGCGCACGAGATGCAGTTACCGATCGACGAGGTGGTCAAGAGCGAGACGGGGCTGGCTTTCATCGCGTACCCGGAGGCCGTGGTGCGGATGCCCCTGCCGAACCTGTGGGCCGTCCTGTTCTTCGTGATGCTGTTCATCCTGGGCCTCGGCAGCCAAGTGAGTACGTCGCCCAAAGCGGCGGACCTCGCCCAAAAACAACGTTCGATCTAGGGGGGGTCATTGAACCGAGGCGTCTTGGAGGCTCGTTGAAAAAGAAAAAAAATAGAGCGCCCTCGAAGTTGAAGAAAAGCACAGCGCGAGTCGGTTCCGCGGGCGTCGGAGTGGAAAAGAAACGAGAGTCGAGGGGCGTTGCGGGGAGGAAAGGAGGGGCGGGAAAGAGTAGGTAAAGCAGAGAGGCGTGGAGACTTTGAAAATGAACGGCTCCGTATTTCCATGTTGTTTAAAGTTTAAAGTAAGGCGGGCCCGGTTCGCCGCGCGGAGTTACTGCCAGAAAGAGGAGGGAAACGGCGAAAAATTTCTCGTCCTTACCGAGCCCGGCTAAGAAGGCGCCATTCAAGTGGCTCGGGAGAACCGGGACGCCAGTCGCTGTATTCGTCAAAAGAGCTGCGGGCGAGAATGTGCTTGCGAGTAGCCAGACGATCGTTCCGTGTTACTTTTGCATCGCCTCTCGTCTCTCCGCCTCGGGGCTCGTATATCATGGAAAGAGTTATGGTTTGCCATCCCGCTGAAATCCACACCTCTTTCTTTCCACCCTCCAGCCCCTCTCCTCCCTTTTTATCCCTCGAACCGGGGAGACCGCGGCAAGCGTAAACGGGCTGGCGAGACGAAGAGCCGCGGAGGGAGAGAGAGAGAAAAAGAGAGAGAGAGAGAGAGTGAGAGACGGGGAACGGTGGTTGGGGGGACGGATAGAGCAAGCAAGGGAGCGAAGGACCCTTTGTTTCCTACACGCTTCTCCGTCCTCCCGCTCTGTAGCCCTGCTACGCTCAAGGGTAATTAAGACGGACTGCGTCAAAAAGAAAAAAGAAAAGAGGAGGGGGGAAAAACGAGGGAAAGGATGAAGGGGGAAAAAAATCGGCGAGAGAGAAGAAAGGGTAACGAGAAACGCCGGCGGGCGAGCATCGAATCCGGAGTAACACGGTCGGTCGTTACTTTTTACGATACACACAGTTCGCAGGCGTGCAGGCGATAAACACCGCCATATTGGACCTGCGACCAGATTTACGGAAGCACGAGAGCTACGTGGTGCTGGGGATATGCGTCACTTGCTGGCTGCTCGCTGTACCGATGGTGTTCGACGGCGGTGTTTACCTGTTCAAGCTGATGGACTGGAACACCGCTTCTTGGGCGATACTATTGATCGGCACCGCCGAGGTCGGCGCGGCGGCCTGGTGTTACGGTTGCAACAAATTCCTCTGTAACATCGCCGAAATGCAAATGCGGTTCGGCTGTTTACTCCGCAACTATTGGTGGCTCAGCTGGGTCGTGCTCGCGCCTATCACCTGTCTGGTAAGCGCATTGCGATCCCAATCCACGCCGCTCGTGTCTTAGCGCGATGCCCCGCTTCGGCTTTGGATCTTAGGGCCGCTGCCGGGCCAACTATGCCGAAGTTATTCGCTGATAATTAGCTGGCGCGGCGTGGGGCTTGTTTTACAAACGTCGGCTACCAATGGCAGGTAGGTATTCTCCGTTGCGCGGATGAATGCCGATAGAACGAAATGCCTGGAATGTGTTACGGTATGGCTCGGATACGGTATTCCGGTGGTAGTAGGGGGGGGCTTGTAATTTTATTGTTTCCTTCGGATTACCGAATCTGCTTGTTCGATTATGCTTTGTTTATGCTTCTATGGTTGTAACGCTTACTTTATATTGTTGTTGGTTCTTGGTGTCGATTTAATTCCTCATCCTTATTCGGTTTTACTATGCTATAAGTTCTACAGGTTATACTACTACCTAAAATTAGCCACTTGCGAAATTTAATTTTTCACCCTCCGTGTCACACCTTATAATCGCAAATCGGTCACATTTATCATGAGTTACCATTTTCGTATTTTTGAATCTTTTAACTTTTCACTTTTGATGCTCTGTATTTCACAACTGTGTCGTCTTGTTGTTTTCGGGGGCTTTGAAGCGGACTGCTTATGTCGCCTAGGGCGGCTCTTATTTTCAACACGCGATTTCTTTTGCTCTCACCCCCTCACATGGTTCCGTTTCATAAAAAAATAGTCCCTGAAACAGATTATTGCGATCGGATAAGAGAGAAGGGTGCCGACCAGGCCTTAAAGTTTAGGATTCGTCAATGGTTTGGATGTAAAGATTTCTCAAAAATGGTAAGCCGTATCGAAATTTTGTTTAAAAAATACTAAAAGGGCATTCAATTTTCTACAATGGCTGTATGTATAATTTCTTCGTTCTTTCAACCACTTAAAATGTTGAAATTTGTATTTGACAAAATAGTTGTGGATAATAGCGATTTTTTTGTTAAAGTTCGCCATATTCTCAAATTTTATTATCAAGGCCTAAAAATTTACAGAAATATTGGCAAATACATGTCCTGGGGTGCGATACACCGCGCGTGGCCGCGAAGGGTTAATCCTCATCCGTCCCTCGCGTCAATTTGACACAGTTTTCCCGTAATAACTTATACTGTTATATTATTTGTGATTCGTGTAAAGAAGCAGAATGTTCTGCTTTATTTAATGCGAAAGTTGCGAACAATCTAAGACGTAACTCATCAATTTGAATAAAAAAATATCGAAAAATAACTATTTACTTTGTCATTTCATCGATCTTATACCACTGTGTCAATTTGACACCGAGAGACAGATTGAGTTCGCGAAATGAGAAACGGATAAGGGTTAATTAACATTTTTAAATTTGCTTGAGGCGCTCGCATCGTTTATGATTGCACTACACATGTGAAAATACATAAAATCGTTGTCCTTTTTCTTCCGTAATACGTGTTAAGTAACTGCCAATGTTACCCCACACTGCCAATTAGAGATGTATATCAATCATCAACGCGCAGGAGCTAAAAATCAGGATCCTTCCCTTGTCAGAGAAATTTTTGAATTATGTATAAGGAAATTCAAAGCATGGTCTGAGATTAGTTATGCGCATCACCTGTCTACCCAGAACTCAGAACTTTAGTACCCTCTCTCCCTATATGCACCTCATTCTGTTGTTGAACTTTGGATAAAGAGGTAGAGAAGTTCACAGTTGCCTAACGATATAATCTTAAGCTGAACGTAGCCTCGCATCCACTCGTACGTATCAGCCGCACTCTGCACATTCCATCAATTTTTCAAACGCGATCGAAGCCCAACCCTCCGATCAATCACCAAACATTCCACCCTCCCAGTTGACGATCAAACGCTATTCCTCTGGCTACCAAATTACTTCGTTCCCATCCAATCAAACGACCCTTTCAGCTACACAAGGGCACAAGTACTCGCCACTCTTTTTGCAACGCGTACTCGTTCGCCGGCCCCAGGCTACTCTTTTTGCCACGCGAGCCCGACAGTTAAGATGTTAATCCCTCCTTCTAGCGGGGCGTCCTCGCCGAGGATATTATCGCGGTTTTGCTTCTCGGCCCACAAGTATTTAGCGCGACGCTCTTACTCCATTATTGATTTCCCGTTTGTTTTACACTCTTTCCCCCCGTGGGCTTCTCGGTCGCTTTTTTCCCTCCTCCTGTTCCTCCGCATCTCGTTTAGCAAATGACCTCGGCGCGGCCCGCACAGCGCACCCGCGCGCCTATGTACGAGCGCGCGTGCGGGTGTTATTGAATAAAAAAAGAAAATATGAAGATGGCAGCTTAAATAATTACGTTCGATCGCGCCGCACTTGACTCCCGACAAACACGAATTTGCGGAGGAACTGGATCGAGGAACAGGCGGGGAGCAGGAGTTGGAGGAACCCGGCGAAGAGCCGTGTAATGATTCCCACTCGCCAGGCCTCTGCAGACCTCCGTCATTAAGCCGAGCCTCGCCTGGGCGAAGATTTCGGTCCCGTCATTAATTCAGTTCCTATCGTAACACACTCACCGATGCTTCTCGCCCTCAGATCCACGCCCCACCGGCTAGAGCCTCGAGTGCCAGGCTCGGGTCAACTTGATCGATCGACTGTCTTATTAAGCGCGACATTTTCGGCGCAGCTTCGCCAGACGACACGCGCCTTCGATTCCGTATACTTCTTCTTTCTATCTTTAATGAACTTTCCCAATTCGATCCTGCTGCATGGTGGGTGACGGAAATAGGCGAAGGAACTGTGAGGGCTCGTCCTCCCAGCTTGGGGACGAGGGAGGGATGAAATGGACCTCTGCAGAGTCGCTTCTTCCGCGAGTTGCGAACACTTGGCTGTGGCGGAAGATGGGCTAGAATTCCTTTCTGTTGAAATAGTAATTAACGTTTTGATTAACGATCAAATTTCTAGGATTTTTTTTCATCCTTGGAGGACAGCCTTTTTACCTTTTTCATTCTGAATTAAAATAAAAGATAGCCGAAGGGAGTATTACGAGACTAAGTAGTTTGTATTTAAAATAATTCTGCAGTCGTGTTGTCGTTCACGGAAAATTCACTTTGTTCCATTCCGTTCTGTTCTGTTTCTTCGTTTGGCTACTGCGCCCCCGATATTTCGTCTCGAAAAAAAAAAGGAAGATCGTGCGTTTTGTTACTCCATTGGAAGCAAAACACGTTGCTCAAACCCCTGTCACGTTCCACTTCAGCGATCGCGAATCGTACGGAAATTCCCGCGGCACTCGATCTTTACCTTCTCACGCCGATTACGGCCACTGTTTCGGCACAGCCAATTGAACGGATAACATAATTTCTGTCCCGCGCACGGAACGCGCCTGATCGCTGGGAACAAGAGTGGCTGCCTCGCTCGATCACCCTCTGCTTTTTACTGGCCGCTGGAAAAACAACGGAAACTACACGGCCCGGTTTCGTTTCGCGGCCAATCGAGCGCGATCCCCCGCCGAGTTATGTATCGCCGTTTTCCGATAAGCAAGCGCGCCTGGCGCGGTCATCAATCATCTAATTTTCATAAACAACCTTTCTCTGACTGCGGGTAACGGCATAGAATTAAAAAGTTCATGCTAGAAAAATTCTAACGCGCGAGTGCTCCGCGACTAACTCGATGCACAGATTTCTTTAGTTTCTTGATAAAGGATTATTGATTCCACGTTTGTGGATTTCTATGAAATTGAAATATGACGGGATCCACGTTATCACATTGCTGGTTTCTTTAAAAAATACTGGACGTTAAAGTTTGTGTATTTTATGCGTATTTCAGTGGCAGCTTAAATTAATTTTTATTTTTGAAGCTATTTACCCAAGGGAGTTTATTTTTCTCGTGTTTTAATGGAGAAGGATAGGCTCCTCGATAGGAGGGGCTAGATTTAATCTTTTTTAATTCGTGCTTTTCAGGTTTCGTGAGATAATTTGTATGAGTTAGACTTTAGAGTACTCTAGAGACCGTAGGTAGGAATATATTGAACTATCTATCTATTAGATTGAATTTATTTCTTTCATCCCCAACTTCATTCATACTTTGACGATGATAGAATACCATATGGTTGATTTTTTTGTGACAGTCTCTTTCATATCGGGTAATCAAATATATAGCATTCCATTTAAAAAAACTGAAGGTCAAATACGTTTCACGGAAAATATTGCCAATTCCAAAAATTCGCATCCCGTATTATGTTGGGTATGAAAAACAGTAAAAGTTTTCCCGTTTCCACGTAAGATCCATAATTTTTAAAATTTTCAACAATCCTTCGAAATACGTTTATATATCGCTAAAGACATATCCAAGTTTCACTCCGAAAAGTATCCGATTTCGCATGGAATGATCCGCCCTCGAGTAAAACTAAGAAGAAAATGTCACAAGTGGCGTTTCCCCGTTCCATTTCAAGTATCATAAAAACTCACTTCTTTCGAATTTTCTACATCGTCTCATCAAATACTTAACAAACCTCGCAAGTCAACACGCAGTGGCACTAAAGCATATAATAAAATAACATCCCCGGATTTCACACTCACGTGAAGCTCGTAAAACATTTAACCTCGACGTACACTCATAACTCACAAAACATGTCTCCTGTCCCCTTCCTAAATCCCTTACACCTTCAGCCCCTAATAATTCCCACGGAAAATTCCCACAAATACCACCAAGGTTTATTAAAAAAAAATCATACGCATTAATCAAAAGAGAAACTTATTTAGAGACAATCGTTCAAACGATGCAACTCATTGCTGCAACCCCTCTGAATTTCCCAGCAGCGTTTCAATCGATTTCAATTGGTAAAGTTTAAAAATGGCACCCGGCGGAGGCGCTAGTCAATGTTTATTTCGCCCGAAAGCTCGGCCCCGCCGAGTAGGAAGCACGCTCCAGGGGAAACGGCGGTGTTCCTTCCGATTAAAAATATCGAATTCTTAATTTGCCCTGTGTACCGTGCGATCGCTGTTGCCCCGCGGGCTTGGCAGCAGGAATAACGGCGTTTTCTTGTTTTTGTCCGCAGGGTGTGTTCGTGTATCAAATATACACGTACCAGTTGCCTTATTACGGCAAGTACATATTCCCCGACTGGGCGAACGCGATTGGAATACTGATCGGTATGTCGACCCTCGCCCCGATGCCGTTCTTTCTCGTCCGACACCTCTGGAACGGTCCGGTAAGTTTGTCACGAGGCCCATAATGGCCGGCCTTAAATCTACGCGAATTTCTATCGTTACGCGGGCCGGGCACGTTAATTCGACGGAACGATTACGGGTAATTGCCCGCTATCAAATCATGGGAGTTTATGGGAGACGCGGCCAGACAGGGAACTGTATCCAGATATCAGCTGGAATAATGCCCGGCCAGCTGGAGATTGTTATGCAAACTGCACTTAATTTTCGCGATGGGTTTTCAGCTGAAACCGGTAGTCCGTGCTGTTCGGAGTTCACAATGATTCCGACGGTAATGGACTTTTTCTTTTCAACGGCTCCGCTAAGAGGGGTGCTCTCAATGACACTTCCGTTTTTCGGAATCCTCTGCTTTTCGGCGGCGGGCAGTTTTTCGGATGGTACACTTTTGTAACTAGCCACTGGTATTTCGAATGCATTCGCTTGGCGGAGATAGGGTTTGTTTTACAGGGAGCGAACAGGGGCGGGAAATCCACGAATGTGTCAGAGATACTAGTCGTTAGCCGCAAAAGTGTGTCGCAATTAGTTGGAAAGGCACTAACTTTTAAGGTGTCTGCTTTTGGAAATGATAGTTGCGAGATCGTTTTAAGTTTCTGCATTTTTTTTTTTCAACTCTAATAAAGATTTGACATAAATGAATCGATGAACGAAGAGTACGGACTACTTTAATATCATACATTATGGAGGAAGTTAAATATGCATCAAAGGGAATGTAAAGTACTGGAAATATTATACAGGATGTTGCTAAGAAGGGTTCAAGAGTGGCGAAGTAGGTAGTACAGGGTGTATAAAAATTATATGTCACGACCACCATAGTGGGTAAGGTTTACACAAAAACTGAGTTTTGAAAAACAGTATCGCATCGTTCGTAAAAATACACATTTGAATCATCTGCTTCCTATTCTAAAGAAATTGCGAATTCTTCGAGTGTTCGAATTTAACGAAACTTCTACACGTTACTTTCATATCGATTAACACTAATTAAAAGCGAATGATTAACTACGTCCGAGCTGTAACACCGAATGCATAACATATTACTTAATTAATTCCAGCTGAAAGTTGTAACGGGCAAAGTGATAAATGCGTGGCAGTTATTTCAGATTGTCATTTTAATTTATGGCTACAAGCTCTGTTAATGCTTAATAACCTTAATGCGCCATATCCGAAAATCGCTCTGCAAATGAAATTCCGACAAGTGTCCGTCGTAATAAAATATTTCAAAGCGCTCCTTCAACTGCGAATGACTGAGTCGAAATTCAGACGAAGCATAAATCTATTAACAATCTACACTATATAATGCGTCGATTTTACACTTTATCAATACCGCACATAAATTATAATCAGCAGAAATCGGTGGCATGCAATTGAATTTTATTTCTGTCGCCGTGTGAAATTGCAAGCTTCCAAGATTTCGTTTCGTAAATTTCCAATTGCGCCTACCTTTCCCGCACTCGCGATATTAAACAACGAAACTGGAGCGAGCGGAGAAAATTCCCGTCGCGAAACAAGCAGCCGCAGAGTGTTTCGCTGCAGCAAGGCGATACTTCAGCGGTCGACGTATTGCAAATTTTTTGTAAAAGAGTGTAACGCAGTCGTCGGTCGGCGTCGGTCCCCTGGGGAGGTGTGCGCCGTTTTAAAAGTTGCCTCTGTTGCAGTAAAATCTCGCGAACTTCGAACGTCTTAATACAAGTTTTTCCACGGTACGTAGGTAATCGTACTTTGAAACGAAAAGTTTCGCCGGCGCTCCATCGTTCGGATCGAATCTATTTCCGTGGTACCTTCCTCCCGCCCTTCCCGATCCCTCCTCCTTTGACCGCTTCCGCTTTGTGTTACCCGATAAATTTACTATTACTCTTATCTCCTTTCCTCCTGTTTTCGACCACCCTCGCAGTTCGAAACTACTTGTGCGGCTCACGGAGATATGACCCGGCGAAACGAAAAAGAAGAGAGCCACCGCCGCGAAGAAGGGGGGCGCCGCGCAACCCCCTCGCTGCTCGGAGCAGTGATCCCTTTGGATCGACGTTAACGTTATCGATGGCGACTACGGTTTACTTCGCCACTCGCCTCGATTCAATCCTCAATCACATTCCCTCGTATATTGCTTTTAAAATCTAGTTCCACTTTTAATTAGTGACAATTGCGTGTTCACCAGCTTTTAGGATTCTAGGTTGATGGAAGCTTCTTTTGTTTTTGCGTAATAAATTCATAGCAGTCGAAGTGAAACAGTTTGCTTCGCCTGACAAATGAATGATATAACTAAAATACCAGTCGATGTGTCTTCTGTGAAATGACACTCTTTGGCAGTGAGACTTTTGCACAAACCACGTCCACAAAGAATCCGAAAATTATCGGGAATTTTTCACGAGAAGATGTCTTTATATCTGTTCGAAATTCCATCTTAAAATGCGCAGCTACTCTGTTCTCGTTTATTCAGTCGAATTTCTTTTTACTAACGACAAATTTTATCGCGACGATGCAGATCGCTTCTCATCGTCGAAATCAGTCGCGACACACATTTCTGAAGTGGCCGAAACACCCCATGAATTATTCCACGAACGTACTTCGCTTAAGAAGCATCCGAATGATTCCGAAATTGAAATCGGTGCTTGCGCTCAGTTTGCGTAGAGTATCCTGGACGAAATCCGTGGAATCTTTCATCCAACCGACGGCCTGCCGGCTCGATTGAAATGTGGACGAAGAGGTCGCTGGAGAGGCGACTGGAATTGTTTGCGGAAGCTCGGCTGGGCGATTGTTCAAAGTATTTGACGCTGGTTTTAATTGTCCGCAGAGGGACCGTAGCTTGTTTCGACCGACGAAGTCGTGGGGTCCAGCTGCGGAAAAAGGTCCAGGGAACGACACCCCATCCACGGCGTCCATCAAGATGGCGGAAGCGTCCGGGGACCAACTGTACACAGTGGACGCTCTATGAATCAATAAAAGTTATTTCCTTTTTTATACGACTCTAGTCACCTCCGCGTTTAAACGCCTCTCCTCCGGCTACCTCTATTCACTGCTCCCTTCGTCATATCTCTGCACGCATCCCGCATTCTCCGTTCAATCTGGCTCGAGCAACAATTAAACCCTCCCGCGCGGTAAAATATAGCTTCGAAGTTCTAAAAACAGGTGTATCGTGCTGGAAGAGCTGCGGCGCGTTAACGGCGGGGTTTATTCCATATTTTCCAATACGCTCGGTAAAAACTGCGATCCCCTATTTCGTTCCAACTTTTAAATTAACGCTCGTAAAGAACGTTCGCACGGTTGCAGTCTGTTTCGTGTTCTGGGTAATACTTCGACTTCTCATTCGAATCAATGTGGTGAGGTGTACGGAGGTGGTCGTGGAAAGTGGACGTAACTCTTCTCTCGGCGAAGATAGGGGAAATTAGTTGAATAAAATGTTGCACAGTTCGATGTGCTGTGTTTTTTTTTTATGGGGTACATCGAATCGTTTGCAAAGTGAAACTGCGCATCTTTCATACGATATGATAAATATCGTTTTCTCGGCTTTTTGTGTAGGCAGAGTGTTTGATAATTATGTGCAAAGAGTTGGATGGTGTTACCAATTAATGGGTGATCGTAGCATAAATATTTAATTATTGATGTATCTTCTTATACGCGAATTTTTCTATATACATTTTCGGTAAGGATACCCTCTCATCAAATCACCTCAAAAGATATTTCAGGGTTTTATTTAAAAAAAAAAGTAAATGTCATAGTGTTAAAAAACTTTTTGGAATGTATTTGTACACCATTGAAGATACTAAAAAAAATTGTTTGCATATTTTATCTAATATTGCTGCCTGTTGGCGACTGTGACTGTCCTGGTGATGCAAAAAAAGCTCTGCATCTGCGAAACTTATAATGCTTTGTAGAATTATCTGAAATCAACAAACAAATAAAATTCTTAAAGTTTATAAGATCGTTCATGGAATCATCTACGATCATAACTTTTCGAACAATCTTCTTCTTTTTATAAACATTCTCGTGTGTAAAATTACCCGTTTTTTCGAAGTTCGTGGTTCAACCGCCTCTCAAAACATGAGATTACAATATTTTACTATGACTATGGATGATTCCAGAAACAATCCAATGGACTTTAAGAAGTTTTTTGGTAATTGAGAACTAGAAGTTTTTTAACACTGTGTGGTTTACTTTTTTTTTAAAATAAAATTTTAAAATGGCCTATTTCTGGAGCGATTTGCTGGCAGGGTGACCTTAATATAGAGATTTACAGTGAGTTTATTAATTTGAAATGGCATCTCATGGATTTTCGCGTTGTGCGTTGTTGAATTGCTAGGTCGACTGTATTACGAAGCTTTAAAAAACTTTTTACTAAACAACTGCATATTTACAGACCGACCAGCTTCCGTGGTTGCGTTTATTAAAACTTGTTAGCCTGTTTTTGCGAGTTCCAGTACTCAATTAAGGTTATATATACCTACAGTTTTGAAACATTCCGCGAGCATGAAAAAGTAAATATTTTACAGGATACTTTAAAGTAAAACGCAATTAAATTCGCATTTAAAAATCAGACAGCACAAACCTGCGAATCGAATACGTTGTGTCTTTATTTTTCTTTATTCTGTGTCTTGCTCTTGTTGCAATAAAACATTCATTTATTGATAGCCATTTCTTCAAATACATATACACTGAATTACAAGACAAATTAATCTGTGTAATAAATTATGCACATAATTTCACGTTAGGAATCCACTTTTGCGCAATTCTCGTAAAAGTATGGTAACAAATAGGTAGACAGAAATTCAAAGCAGTGCAACATTTTCTCTCTCACTTGAACAGGAGTTATAGCTCTAGTATCTCGATTTCATTACGCGTATAAAAAGAAGCAGTAGCAATATTTTAATATGAATATTTCCACTTGTGTGAATATGAGTTTCGACACGAATTCCGATTTTAATTTTACCTTTCAAAGTGTCCCGGTTTTTTAATATACACGGTGCCCCGCGTAATTAGAACCATATCGATAGTACCGTAAATATCGATATCGGCGAACGTTCGAGCGAATATTGCATGGTGTAAAGAAGGACGAACAGCGTGTCATATAAATTTGTTTTGGTAGCTTACAATTTATGATTTCAACGTTACCAGCAGTTTGTTAAAGGGGATGTCAATTATTCTGCTTATAACAAAGCTTGTGAACGTTATTAAGAAAATTCAATTAATGGCTGTCTTTACAGGCTCTGCTTTTGATTTTAATACCATGCTATTTATTATTACAATTATTATTTCGTATTTAGTATTATTATGTCAGAAACGTTTTAAGATCTAACTGATACTAACAGTTTCACTTCTTCAGAGTTTGCTTGTTTAAATAAATCGATTCTGTACATAGCACACACGATAAGCAGAAGTGCTTTGGTCTTTCTGCAATAAATTTATACGAATTTCATACATTCGACAATTATTCGATAGAATATAAGGTCTCAATGTTTTACTCTTCAAGACCATCTTCTACTTTCTTCTGAGGTATTTTCTTCAAACAACTGAGATCTAACTCTAATAACCGGCAGTGAAGGGTTACTGTTTTCTTGTAAGTTACATGTTTCTCAGAGGAGCAAATATGCTTCTGTGATTCGGCATTTCATTCGAAGCTCTCTGTTCGCGGTATCTCGAATAAGGAAAATTGCGTCGAAAGGAATTGTACTGAAATTGCAACGAAGAGCATGGGAAACATGAAACCACGGAACGTAATTGAAAAGCAAAAATGGAATCGAAATTCTGCCTAGTCCAGAGGTAGCTCTGTAAGGTCCAAAGGAAATCATAGGGATGCAAGGTAAGTAGCCAAAGAGAGATCAGACTTGATTAAAGTGAAACGGTTACATACGTTTAGCAGCGGAGAAAACGAATGATTTCAGGATTTTCTTCGAGGTTTTATTAAAAAAAATATATACATAACAAAATACATATTACGCAAGAATTGTTAGTCCATAAAGTGGACGAATAAATTTATTTATAATAATGTTTGTATTAAAATATTTATGACGTTGGAAAAAATAGTCAGCATGATATCTCCTTTAAACATCGATTGATCTGAAAAATCAAAGGATACTCTTGTAAAATAATGTTAATTCGAAAAAATGAAAAATTTATCGTACTTTAAAGTAAAATTAAATTTTTTATGCAAAATTTTGCTCCGTAATTGTGCATAAAGAATTAATTAAGCACAATATAAAAAGGCTCGGCAGCGCATAATGGCAACATTATTTTACAAGAATATCCTTTTACTTTTCTACATAAATATTCGTATAATTATTATTAGTACATTAATTATAATTTCTGAAGGTTGGTTATTGATTATTCTAAGGAAGTATAGAAATATAATTATTATCCCCCCAATAATTGAGATAAAAATTATATATAAATAGATTGAAAAATTTATTATAAAAAATGTTATTAATAAATTGATAATTGTGTAAATTACTAATATTAAGATAAGTATTAATGGGTGGATATGATTGATTAATATTGATGAAATAATAATTGTTATTATAATAGTAATTTTTGTATGTTTATATAAAATATTGATATTGTCATAATTGTGTTTAAAAAATAGTGTGATTCAAGACATTCATTTTGGGTATTAATAATATTTTTATAGAAATGGGGATAAAAATTTGGTTCAGAATAGAAGTAGGAAGAGAATTTTGGTATAGCCTAGTAGGCGTATTAGAAAACAGAACTAAGAAACTTTTCAAACACGTCTACAAGACTATCCCAAATTCCTTTTCCTATTTCTATTACGAAGCAAATTTTTATCCCTCTTTATACTACCACTTAGATTTCTATCCCCATTTCTATCGCCACCCACATTCTTGTTACTCAGCCGCGCGTAAAATCATCTAGCTTCTCGCCCATGTAATTTCCGCCCGGAAAGAATTAACGCGGGCTCAGCCGGCGTCCACTGCAGGGCAACTTTAAAGCGATCTAACGCGTGTTAAAAAGTTAAGTCGATTCAACGGCGAAATTGCTGTCGACGATATTGTCAGGGGCAACGTAGATTGCCTTCCCGTATCCTTATTCCGTTCACGATGGCGTTAGACCGTGTTCAGACTGGCGAGTTGAATTCGCGCGAGCGTTTCGCCGTTAAAAGACGCCCATACCGCCGCAACAAGTGGCGTAGAACACCCTTGGAGCTCACTCGGAACGCCGCGCTCTAAATGGAACTCGTGGTTCGATCGTGAACAAATGCGCACGACGCAGCCTTTTTATGGCTCGTCGGAGTTCGTATCAAAGATTATTATACAGGGCGTTTCAACATTCGAGGCGACAACTGTAAAATCCTGGCGTCAAATAATTTGAGTTATTCGCCGTTTTGTAATATGAAGCTTCGCTTTCAGAATAGCAGCAATCAGAATTCGAGAATTTTAATTGCAACGCAGAGCATTCAGTTATTTGCGTTTCGAGATTTTTTCGTGCCCAATGTTTAGTAAATTGAAATATTTTTGAAACATTCACGGTAGCCTTTCGAGAAATTATTTTTTTTTTTTAATGAGAATTCATTTCTCAATTTAGTGGATGATATCAGTCTATTGATATTTAGGCACTTTTGTCATTGCGGCTCAGAAGACAAGTGGCAACAGTATTAAATAGTAGTTACAATGTAAGGGTTTAATATTATTGGAGGGGAAAGAAATACAAATGATTGGTTGAAAATCCAGGGTAAATTTATTACGAGAGTAATGTTAAATTTTAATTCTGATATCAACTTTTAACATACTTATTATTAGCAACCATGTGATAAGGAACATGCTGTCTTCATTATCATATTTAACGAAATTACATACATAGAAAATGTAGAGTGTACAGTCAGTGACAGAGACAAAGAAGTAGAGCAGTAGTATAAAAATGAAAACCGATTTTCATGACACACATATATATATATATATATATTTGTTTCTCTAGTCAATGTTAATATTAACCAGAGATGTTAATATTAATCATCGTCCTTAAAAAGAACGCAATAAGTGAAATAGTTGGTATTTAATTATTATGTTTTTTGTATCTTTGTTTCAATTTCTCCTGTCTAATTGTAAGTGCGAAGTTTTAAGATTTAAATAACACGCGCAGTAAGTCAGATATCAAATTTAATTGCTTAGATTTTGAAAATGAAGAGTCGGCTTGCAAATTGGTGAAAATTTTTCGAATTTATTTTGGCATGAGGAATTTATTCACATTCCTTCACGTACCCAATCATTTTTTAAATCGCGTTCGTGAATTTCGCGATTGAAAGCTGTGCTGTGAAATTGCATAAAATATTCGTTTTTTAATTATCGAATATTGGGACCAAGAACGCATATTGCAATTGCGAATATTTTGGAGACATATGAGAATAATATTGAAAGGCAATGAAACAGCATGCAGAGTTATATAAATTTTTAAAACGCGAACATTCATCATTAAAGTATATCGAAATGCTAATGGTACAATTTATTGACACTTTATTACGATATAATTAAATATTCGGTCGAGAATATTTCGACATGTCTTTAAAGTTGCGTAACGATATAAAAATCGATATGGAAATTTCATTTTTCGTCATATGGAAATTCAAAATTGTTCGATATGTACGTATTAGCGACTAAATTCGACGTGGTAACATTAATCATTCGTGATGTGAAATTACGAAAAATGGAAAAGTAATTTTCCTTTTCTCTTTGTGTGAGGAATTTGCATATATACTTTTTAAAGTTTCCTTTTGTTGCTATATTTGATACAGCGACACAAATTGGATAGTCTCATTTTCGTCATTTTAATTTAATGATTTGCCACAAAATAAAAATCTTCCAAAGATCGATAACATAACTCTGCTAAACAGTAACCATTAAACATTATAACACCTAAAGCTAAAGATATATACTACTATTCTGATTTGAGTAATGCAACCCAATACAAGCACTTTGAACATATTAGAGCCTTTTCACTATTTTCCAATCCCATTTTTCTTCTGATACGTGTTGGCATTACAACAACACAACTTAGGATAAAGTTGTTCCTTATTCTTATTCCACTAACTTTTACCTGAATAGTACCTACCACTTTCTTCCTAAACCAACGACATTCATTCTCCCTTTTTATATGTTCTTCTGTTCCCATTTGAGAACAATCCTTCATTCCTCAGAACAAGCTGCAATTTCACATCTAATGCACAGTACTGGAAATATTGATTGCATTACGCGAATAAACACTTTATCACTTACACCTGTCTTACCGTTAGTACTAATTGCAAGTAGGAAAACATTATTGCAAAAATGTGTAGCTCACTATCTTGGTCAAAAGAAGTCGTACATATGTATATGAATCATTGCAGTGGCGCACTCAGGATTTAATCTTGGGGGGGGAGTCGAGTTGAGGGGATGAAAATATTTTCAATGTAAATTCAATAAAATTCAATAAGTGCTTATAAAAATTTTCTCTTCTTTTTACAAAGCTTTTGAATTACTTCAGTCGTGATTACAGTAATCTCTTTTTTTTTTCTTTGGGGGTTCCCAGGGCCCTTCATCCTCCCCTCTGGGTGCGCAACTGTATATTGCTATGAAGATTCCACGCACCTAATACGTAATTTTGAGAGTGACGCAATAAATATTTCCAACGCCGTTAAGTAAATTATGCTCAAGAAATTGCCATAAGCCCTCTCTGCTTAAACCAATACTTGTTACATCGATCAGAACGAAGCCCCCTCGTTACCACCAGGTCTACCTTTGCATCGAGCAAGCCTGGAAAAATTGCGAATGTACCGCTGTCCACGCCCCGTGTTTCCACCTAATTAATGCGATGAAACATCCCTTATGAGAGGAATTCCGTGTCTCCGACGCGGTGGCAATATCGCGCGGCCATCTCGGCCGCTTGTACTGCGTCTTATGGGGAATGTAGAGGAGGCGAGAGCGTGGCTTGCGCTCCACGTTAATGAGAATGTCAGTCGGCCGTTGATCTGTCGGCAATTTGCTGGGGCGCGTGCATGTCGATGGATGATGGAGGAGTTTTCGCCCTATCTCCATACAAATTTGCGAAATTCTCGCCTGATCCTGAATTATCCATCCTATGTATTTTTATAAATTCCACTCGTGTCACTGATATATTACACGGGGCACCATAATTCTTTTTTATCTTTGAGCAAACAAAACTACGATATATGAAATTCTTCACTCAATGCATAGGGAATGGAGAATTTTGATCGTCTGAATCTACCGATTAAGCTTGCATTAGAATGACCAACTAAAATTCTTTAAATCAGTTATAACGTCACCTTAATTATTAATCTAATAGTAATGGCCCTGATTGCAGAATTGGCAAGGGCTTTTAATCTTTCTTATCGTGAGAAGTTTATCTTGGCTCGTGTTATTTTTTGGAATACTACGTACTCTAATGACATGAATCTAGTGTTTCGTTTGAATTGCTTCTTTGCATTTAAGATTTAGGAACTGTTCGCCCATGAAAAATGGTAAAGAGAAAGTCAAAATTTTCAGTTGAAGTTGCACACCTAAAATTTTACACTAAACAGTTTTTTTTTTATACTAAAAGGGTGATGCATTTGATTATGAACATAGCGACTGGTGCAGAAATCGTTTTCCTACGAAGCCTTCGCATACTTTTCAGCGCTTAAATTAAAGGAACGTAGAAAGCATCGGTGGCGGTTAAAAATTTTTTATTCCTCTTTCGTGTTCCGCGTACATTCGAAGAGCCAATTATTTCGATTGCTCGTTGCAATAGCAGCGCTCCACGTTTGTTTAAACGTTTGATTGCGATCCACGTTACGTGAAATTAGGTCAAAAATACCAGCGAAGAGTGGATTGGAGCCCCCGAAATTGGTTCGAAACTCAAAGAAAGCGCGAGCTTGGATATTCCGTAACATCTGAACCGCTCAGTCGAAGTTTCAGTATTGCGGGCGTTTTATCACGCAGATTTCGATCTGCTTGAAACTTTAATCAATATGTATTCATTTCGTTATCGGTTAATTCGCCACGGACGGAGTATCACTTTCATTATCTGCCTCGGAATTTAAGCACGTTGTTGCTCGCGACGTCGATAACGTCACCGTTATCGCTCGTAATGCCGCGGATCTGTCTGAACCTGAACGTAAGTCTACACATTATTAGTAGTATTTGCGAATCTGCTGGTTTCTTTGTAATCTTTCATCGCTTCTTGGTGATTGCAGCTGAATTAAGCTTATGAGAATTCGATAGTAAAGCGAAGGCCATAATCCTTTAAAGTTGCTTGTAAAAGAGATTAACAAGTATAAGTGGGAGAGAAAAAAGCTGTATGCTACGTCTTCAACGTTTCAAAAGATTATTGAGCAAAGGTGGAAATGTCGAGTCTCGTACTGAATGTGTCTGTAATGAAACAAATTAATAGATAAAATGAGTGAATGCAATGTAAATGGAAGGGTCTAAATTCTATAAGGACATTGATGGATCGAAGTTATGCGTTCTGTAGATAAGATACTATTATATTCTTCTTTCTTGAACATTTTTCTATTTTTTTATCTCATAGGGAGATATATTTTCTTAATTGAGAATGTTGCTAGCAGGGTTTGTCGGTTTTTAAAACCCGGGTTTGGAAACAGTTCTTTGGGATAAATTTGTAAAATTCGAACATCGGGTTTTAAATTTAAAAACCCGGTTTTAGATACTAGAATTAATATTGCAAAAATAGTCATTTATTTAAAAACTAAATACTAAATGAAATTATCACTTATAATTTAGACTTCTTACGGATTTTAGTTATTTTCATTTTTATTTATTTGAATTTGTGCAGGTACAGTATATTTTATTTTGTTATATTTTTTAATTCCATAAATATTGAAAAAATGAATTTTTTTTTAAATAAGTGTACGTAAATATTTTTTACTGCTTTAATTATACATATTTCTTTCTGTAAAAGTTTGAATATTGGTTACACCGGTTTTTTGGAATACTGTAATTCGAAAATCGCTAAAATCGATTTTTGTATAAACTCTGGTTGCTAGTGCATATGTACATATTTTATTGCAGGCTCAGTTTTTTCATTTTTAAAATATTTTTACAACTGTATTACTATTGAGCCTAGTAGATACTACGTGCTCAAATGTGTTTGACGTAGTAAATTTAGCTTGGCAAGCAATTCTCGTTCGAATACGTAATGGAGTCCAAATACGTACTACGGCCAATAGTGTTTAGAAGTTCGGTATTGGGAAAAGTTTAAGTTTTGCGAGTAATGTTGCCGTTCAAGATTAATTATTCAGTATTTGTTCAAGTCTTCCTCGTATAAATATAAAGCAAGTAGAGTAAGAAACAAATCAATACCTCATCGATAGTGCAATGTGAAATCGATAATACAATACAGTACTTAATCTATAGTGTCTCAAAATCATTGGTATAATTTGAAAGCTGGTGGTTTCCCTCCTAAAAGAGATCGCAAACCTCGACCGCAGTTTTCCTTGTGCAAGATTTTATTTTCGAATTTTTAATTTTCTCAATACAAGAGGAGTCGTAAAAAAGTTTCCAATCACTTATATTGAATGTAAAGATTTCAATCAGTTATACTGAAACCTAGACGATTACCAAACAAAAACAAGTAATTTAATTTAACTACATTAAAAAATAAATATCAAAAATCTGTCCGACGAAAATCAATGAACGAAATACCTGATGAATCCTATAAATCAACATTCGTAATTTTTTATCTCATCTCGTTCCACGCAATCTTTTAATTACACTCCCAATTAACCATAAATTGCCAGTTAAAATATCCCCAGAATATTCCCCGATTGTCTCTCTGCCACTTTAACTTCCCCGTTAATTATAACCACAATACAACAGCACTAAAATTTGCCAGTATTTACTAATGCAGCCCCGTACGACTGGCTTTAAAGGGGAAAGAAACTTTACGTGGGTATCACGCGAGAAGGGGTGCTAGAGAAAAGAAAGAAAAACAAGCACCTGGGCAAGGAATCAGGGGTTGCTGTTGGAGGGATAGAAAAGAAGTGCCGCGGGGTATAATCTGAGCGCGATAACGAAGTAATAGTGGCTAGTTTATAACGATTTAAAGGGAAATTTATATCGGCGTAAGGGGTTGGGGGCGAAGGAGAGTCGTCGGACGCAGCTGTAACGGGCCGCGAAATTAGGTAGCAACTTCGATAACGCAACAGCTCGTGCTACCTTGTGTACAGGGGACGCGACTAAGTCGCCTTTGCACGCGTCGATAATTAATTTCTGTTCGTTGCCAGCGGTTATCTATGGGCCGGCCGGTTTTTAGCCGATAACCACGATAACGAATGCTCTTCGTCTGGGGGAAACTCCTGAGGAACCCTAGGTCAAAGTAGCCTCGCGTCGTACGCGAACGGTATCGTCGCGATAAAAAGTAGCAGGTGTCGGAGATGGAGGGGGGAATCGGAGAAGGGAAAAGTTTGCGAGGCGGAGACGGCGCGCGAGGATCGAGAAAGCAAACGTCGACGTGTGGGAGCAGGTGAAAATAATTAGAAAACGAGTTATTTAGTCGGAGAATTTCTCGAGCGGGTCAGCACTCGCAATTAGTCTTTAATTCTCGTTAGTTCCTCCGCGCGCTCGTTCGTTCGCTCTTTTGGCACCGCGTCCGCGTGGATGGTAGCTGCGGTTCGCCGTTAATTGAACACGAATACTACTTGCACGGGCGAAGGAAAACCGCCGGCCAGAGAATTACTCCGTCAGAATCGAGCTGCGATTTAATTCAACTCCCGGATCGCTTTCGATGTTGCCCGCGAACTTTCGCGAGCTCTGCTGCAACGCGCGACAGGTGTACCCTCGGTGGATTCAATGTTAGGTTTTTAAATAAGTTAAGTGGGGCTTTTTGGGGGAGCTGCGCAAATATGTGGGGGTCCTTACCTCAACCAGTGTAAATAACGACGACCTCCCTTTCAAGGAGAGGCTTTCAAGTGTCCGCCAGTGATTACTTCGGTTCTTTGGATATGTTTCAGAGGACCGAAAAATAACAAATACGTGTTTTTTTTTGTTTTGCATATTTAAGGGGTGAAACCGCGTCTCATAGTTCATAAGAAGAGGACAAATGTGACTGACGAAGAATATTATACACATAGCAAATTATCACGCAAATGAAATTTATATAAAGTTTTATTCAACACAATTTTATAATATTCCTTAAACTAACTATAGGAGCACGTTCCGTTGCACTCATGAAAAGATAGAGAAGGCAAATGAGAAACAGCAGGATTATGAGTATAAAAAAGCAGGAAAAATTACGCGTTAAAAGTAATCGTTCCGTCCTAAAGAGGCCTGTTGACGGTCATTATTCTTGTGCAGTATATTGCATAATATTTATGCTGGATGCCCCACACGCTCAATAATATTGTGTAATATTGAATATTGCAAAATATATTCATCGTCTAGGGGCTGCTTAAGGTCAATATTATTGTGCTATATATTGCACAATATTGTGCTGGGTGTCCCACAGACGGTCAATATTATTGTGTAACATTCAATATTGGACAATAAATATTAAAACCGTTTTGATTCACACAATATATTGCACAATTTTCCAATTTGATCCACAGACGGTCAATAATATTGTGCAATATTGAATATTAATATTGACGGAATATCGCTTTAGACGGAATATTTTGTCTGGTGTTCTAGATAAGTATGTTTATATTTTAAGGTCCCAGTTTTCCTGGCGCCGCGCTGCAAGTCTGATGTCAAAGGCGTTATTGTGCATGGGTGACGAGAACCAGCTGGGTCCGATGATGGGCCAGAGGTCCTCGGCGGTCGCACGGTTTCCCGTAATTATTGGGGAAGGTGTTTATTCGATGTCCTAGATGTGGGTTAGGCTGGATTGCACCAACGATAGCACAGATTTTAGTTAGCAAGCTGTGTACTTCGCCCACGCAGAGTCTTCGGGGTTTCTCGTTCTGAGAGACCAGTATAGTCGTCTTCCAGCTCTCGTAGAGTCGTTTCGTAAAGCTTGCGAGAGCAATCAACCTCAAATTATTACCACGTCCATTGTATATATCCGTGCGTTAAGCTATTGTTCTTTGCGTAGTTGTTGCTATTAAATTAGTGCTGGGGGATACTGTTGTCACAGTTATTTCGAATTCTCTTAGCCAGTCGAAGCTCCCGTCGCCAATAGTTCGCTGCCGGGAAGCGTTCTTCTGTTACGCACAAAGCGTCAGACGCGAACTTACGTCCGCTGTTGGTTCAGTGACGTACGGTCGAAACAGCAACAATTTGGCACAGATAACATAAATGATTGTATTTTTTTTATCAAATAATAGAATAACAAAACGAAATATATTAAACAATCTCATTACTCTTTGGCAAAGTTAATTGTTCTCTTGTCGTAAAAAATCGATAATTTTATTTATCGATTCTTTTTTCATTTTTGGTAAATATTTTTCTTTCATTTTGTTTTGAATAAACTCCGGAAACTTGTCAGCTCCGTACAGTGCGTAAGAACTGTTTAACATTTCAATGTCGAGTCCAGCTCTCGCCAATTTCTTGCGGACTGATGGACCAACAGAGTTTTCCATAACTGCTAATGTTTTCAGAATTTCAGCAGTTTCGTGTTGAGCCCTCCATATATCTGTTTGCTCGCTGAAAGTCTTTGAGTTCGCTAACAGATCTTGCGCCGTTATCTCCAACGCGTTTAGTATTTCAGACAGTATGATACAATCGTATTCCGCATTGTGAGCTCCATTGGTAGAAATCCCAAATGCGTCTGCCAATCCACTGATCGAGCATGGCTCCCCTCTTCTTCCGCGACCAGTGTTATTTCTAATAACCGATAACGTATCAACAAAACCGTCGACTACTTCGGAAAACTTCTCCTCCAGAGAACAATTTCTGACGGTCCTCATAAGTCGGGGCCCATCGAATGTAAGATTATGCGTAGCAATGCAACACACTTTCCCGATTGATCTTAGCCACCCATGCAATCTCGTCAACGCAACACTTATCGGCACAGATGGAACGCGCTGGCCACGGTACATGAGTTCGTCGAAACATCGCGTTAGACCATTCGCTTTACTGGCCCTCGGTGGAATAGCTCGAACTGGTGTAACGTAAACATTGAACGAACGGTTGTTATATTTCGCGGCAATTTGCAGTATTTCGCAGTCCCGTTCGAAGCCGGATGTTTCTATGTCTAATAGAACCATAGCTACGCCATAATCATCTCCCTCTAGATCGCCATTGCTCTGATAAGATTGCATATTTTCGTTGGTTATAGAATCACTTTGCCCCGGTTGAGACGAACCTTTTCTTCGCTTCAGTCCACCTTTCTGTTGGGCCAGTCTTTCTTCTTAAATAGCTTTTTCCAATTATTTTATCTTTCCACCGTTAACTTTTAGTGTTTGGTATTACGATACTATTGCTTACGAGATATCGAACCCAACTAACCTCGCACCTTGCACTAAGCTTCCCGCCGTCTTGGTACTGCATAATTGCTACCTAAGACCATATGTACTTATAGACACGACTCCAGATAATTGCCATGACGCAAAGATGAAATCGCCTACGTGACGTCACGCGTGAGCAAAGTAATGATGGACGTTCCAACAGTGTATGAATATTTACGAAAGTGCGATTTAATCATTGTCTTTGCAATTCTTTATACATGTTTGCACGATTATTAATAATTATTCCAAAATTATTCACAGAGAAAGATATAAGCTCACTTGTATATATGGTCTAACTAAGATCTGAGGTAGAGTACCATTTTGAATTGTCGTTTGTCCAGAAGTGATGTCACTTTTGCTCGTTATCCTTGATTAACTTTGACTCGTGTGTATAACTATATATAGTCTAAGTTTACTATGCATTAGAGTGGGGTGATTATACTGGACTTTTTGTTCGAACAATCGATTATTTTATCGATTATTCTAACAATCGATTCTCGATAACTGCATTATTTTCTAAGAATCGACAAAAAATAGATGTTAATAAGTATGTTATAGTTTTAGTCTATATTTTTATCTATATCTTATTAAACGCCTGAATCTGCCAGGCAAGTTACTAATTAATAATCAAGTATGAAGTCGTATCAGTCTACATATATTGCAGCTCTCCGTGACATCACCTTCTCCCACCTTCTCCGGCTAGGTTGGGCCTCCTGGCACGCTGGTGCATAGCTGCCAACTTACGAGTCATGATTGTCGTGAATCGCGTACAGTAATTTCGTACAGTGTTCTCGTACTAGAATAAATAGAGAGAAAGAGAGAGAGAGAGAGAGAGAGAGAGAGGGACAGAGAGAGAGAAAGAGAGAGAAGTCTTATGTTATTGTTGCTAATGTTGTTATTGTTATTATTATTAAAGAAAAATAAAATACCCTAGGCTATGAAAAGAGACCATGGGTCATATAAATATACGTACACATGTTCGGTAGTTTTGTCGACGAACTTGAAACAATGTGTTAGCAGTTAACTTTAAACATCTTGATAAGTCTTATCTATTATTGGGCAAATAGAAGCTCAGCTTCTGGTAATGACTCCAACTATTGTTCGAGTTCCTACATCTAGATTAGTATTGGGAAGTATTTCAAATTCCCTAGAATTTAGCCCCTCATTGATTTCCGAACACTTCGTTCGTGTTATTTATTTCGTTCAATAACTTTTTCAATGACTTCACATATTTGGGGATAAAACACAAAAATAAAATGAAACAGTACAAATCACATATAAAACTAAATACTGAGTATTATAAGATTTGTTCACTTCGACGTTGTCTCAGAGACCTTGAGAATGATACTGTCTTCTGATAAGTAATTTTATAAAAGGGCTTTAATATCGGTTGCGGCAGATAAGGGATACATGTTTCTCATCGAACGACGAAACAAAAGGAACGATAAAAAAAGGAAAATTGATTAAACGGATAACATAAGAATTGTCACAAAGTCAAATGGACGAAAGAAACAAAAATCAATGCACAATTATGAATCGAATTTTAAAAGCGCTTATTTCACCGGGCGTGGTGCGTTTAGCGTTAAACAATATTATTTGCATACGAGTGATGTGCGTTCGTGAATCTAACGAGGCGCTGCCGAGGCGCCGTTGCTCGTGCAAAATAATTCACCAAAGGGAAAAAGTGTTTGGCTGAATTTTTCATGATACCGCATCAGGTCGCACCGCATCTTTCACGTTCTTCATACACGCGTGAACTGCGGGAAATGCCCCCTCTTTTGTACCCCCTGCGCGCCTCGAACTGCGGCCAAAAATGGTCTCTTCAACTGACACTAACCCCCAGCTGCTTTGACACGCGAAATAGGGCGTTTTAGCTGGCTACGCAGCTTTCCATTCTCCCCCTCATTCCCGAATCTCTATGGCTAATTGTAGCTCACGTTGCTGTTCCAAGCCACTCTTCCATTAACCCAGCTGCACGGCAATTAACCGGAATTTCTATGAGATTCAACTCTCCCGCCTCGAAGGACGACTCGAAATTTATTGTTCCGATTTATTATGCAGTCTGCACACTCGTTACCATTGTTATTCGCTCCCTATTGCCCCGTGCAAGCTCCCACATCGCGGGACAAACTCGAACTCTTTCGTCGTTCACGCGGGAACTAGGGAAGATTTAAATTTTCCGTGGAACCTACTCACACCCCCCAATATGCGGTTTTAAAGAGTGGCATCTAATACTTAGCTTGATGAATCATTACATTTAAATTACATACCTATCTAAGAGTAATTATAACGTTCGGGATACCCTCAGTATTGAAATTACAGGTTTTATTTATTTATAGATGCATGTCGGTAACGAAATGGAATCGTTGCATCGGTTAATGTATCTATAATTTATTAGTTACCTAATTATTCCATCAGGCTGATAGAAATTATTTTAGAAATGTAGTTTCTCGAGATACCGTGACGTGGGATTTGATCGAATATAAAGTACACGATATTAGATAGATAATAATAGGACTAGAGCTCGCTCGAAGCGAAGCATCTGCGGTTTTCGCGATTCGTCACGAAGTGTTCTCGATTTCGACGTATTTACGAAACCGATCGATTTTTCCCCGCGATGCTTGGTAACCGTCCAGCAATACTCGCTGTCTATTTCGTTGGAATATTTAATCTCGAGTATAAATTAATTGCTCGAAATGGTTGAATGGCACACGGTAAAGTTTTCCCAAATCAGATTTCGAACTGTTACGGATGCTAAAACGTTTTTAAGTACCGTTATTTCGAGAACTCGTAATTGACATTTTAATTGCTTTCTACTCGTGCCAGTGTATCGATGTGGCCACTAATGTTTTTAATAATTCCCATTTATGTCCCCATATCTGATACTCGTTCGTATTAATTTTTCATTTGAAATGAACGTTAAACGATCGTTGCTGCATTTACGTTTTCGACGCTGATATTTGCATTATAACGAGTTTTTTTTTTATATAACTTCTCTATTATTTCAGTAAACGAGGTTTTTACAAAGTTCCCTATTATTTCACAAAACGAGAGTTTGCGTTTCATTGAAATCTGGTATTTAACATTACAGTAGAAAACCTCTAACAGTTGTATTCTCTGCACAATTATTCCACATTATTACTGAAAATGTAACCACGAAACATATTCAAATTATTAAGAGCCGTAATAATATACACGATTTGATTATCCCACCTGAAGTTATATATTTCCACAGTGATTTGAAACCCTCGGTCACTACATCCCATAAAAGACCCTATTTTATCCACTGAAACTGGAAAAATAATTTCCATTCATACTCTCCACTTTTCTATCGTCAGAAAATTCTGTAGAACCACCCATTTAAAAGACATTTCGCTCGTGTAATCGTTTTTGCCGAGATATAATGTCAATTTATAGATTGTGCCTTGCCATAGGGCAAACGCAAACCCCTCTCTTGAATCGACGTTAAAGTAGTCCCATGGGACTTCATTCCCATCTATCCTTCATGCGTAATTCGCTCCTCGTCCCGACATCCGGTATTAGTTTCACCCCCTTCGGGGGGGGGGTTAGTTTTGAAGATGTTTCAATCAAGATCTCCAGCAGACGGTTCAAGAGCGGAGGCGCCTTCAGAGAATGTCGACCCGCGAACAGTGACGAGAAGTTCCCCCGTGCTACGAGGGGATCATCCCTAATGCTTCAAAGTGGTCTCTAATAGTGACATTAGCTTAAGTGATTTATTTACCCAGGGGGGGGAGAGAACTCGATGTGTGCATTGCTCGCGATAGCTGGGCCTGTGCCTGAGCCTCGTATTCTTTGGATGGACACGCATTGAAAGCTTATTCAAACATTTTCCGGAATTGCCTATTTTACAAATTACGCTATTGAGTATTTAGGTGTGAATTTAAGGAATCGTCTTGAAAATTTCGAGCTCGATACTTTGTAGTATTCTTTGACAAGGATATGATCCGGGGATAATTTTTATATCAACATTATTCTTCACGGATCAGTATAAAGAAAATAATCAACTGTACCTTGAAAACTTTGGGTTTTATTTATCGTTTTTCTTCGAATCTATGTACCAAGTCAATTTCGCTTTTATATAATACCATAGTACGGCCTCATCTCGAATATGGTTCTACAATTTGGTCTCGTTATTTCAAAATACACTCCAGTAGAATCGAGAGCGTTCAACACTAATGTCTGAGGTTAATAGCTTATTTATAATAACTTAATGTCATAGTAGCCGAATAAATTGTCAACCCATACTAAAACAACTCAATTTCAATGTAATCACTAACAGCCTAAGGCATCGTAATCTTTTTAACGTCAAATCTCATGGAACCCTCTATGGCAAACATAATTGCATCGATCGCATATGTAGCATTGCTAATTCTTATATCACGACCAACTTGACTTTTTCTCTGATTACATGGATAAGATCCGTAGAAAACTTTTACGTCTGTTGCGTTGAATGTCTCATATTGTATATTCATGCTTTTACTTTTTCCTTTTCTGTTTCTTTCTGTTTTTTTTTTTCGAAATGCGCGTCCGTTTTTCTACCTCATTTGGTAATTAATTTTACCAGAGGGTTGTTTAACTCGTATATTGTAATTAAAATTAAATTAAATTAAATATTCAGAAATTTAGAATATTTCATTCCGTACAACCATTGCTACTTGGATCAGAATAATTTACTAAAATTATAGATTTGTAAAGAAAGCACCCGTTTTATTATATTTGCATAATTAGTAAATGAGTAACGTGACGTATTCAATTATGAAAAGTAGGATAGATTACAGTTCTTCTTTAAATGTGAATAGGGCAAACTGGTATAAATAAATAACAACATCTTTATTACGCCGTAAATACTTACAAGAGAAATATATATACTATAATAAAAATACTTGTATGCATACATATACGTGAATGTTCAGAGGCAAAGTACATATTATTATATAATGCTACCCTCAGACTTATTGCTAGTATACACTGTAAAAATGTAGCATCGTTTAATGAGATCCCCTCTTATCCTCCTTTAACCATACTTTTCCTATTATAGAGGTAACAGTGTATCTATATATTAGAATTGCAATCTTTTATCTTTTAATGGAATCATATAAATTATCCTTAGTCCGTTGTTTCCCCTTTCTTTTATTCTCCTCTCCTTTCCCATCTATTCTTGACTTTTATTCGAAGCCTACCTAAACACCATATTGCAGTTCTGCGTTACATTTACAATTTCTTGAAATAATGGGACATTTCGCTGCAGAAAGTCGACTCGTATAAAATGAATGAAGTATTAGTTCATTAGAATTTCAGGAGCTAATAACAAGCAAGGAATAACGCCATTGTAGTCCACTCGGATACGAGCCACCTCCCTCTTTAAAAAGAAAATGTGTTTTTACGTGGAAATCTCCGTGACGCAGACGCTTAATTTCCCAGCGGGCAACTCGCTCTAATCGTGTCAAACATTGGAAGCACCATCCGACTCTATGTTTCCGCTTTAGCGACGGAAATCCGAATTTGAAAAAGCGTTCCAAGCGTTTTCATCGATTCCCAATTATTCCCCGATCGTGAAAAATCTGGCCTTGTTTATTTCGCACTCCATCCGAATGGTTTTACCAATAACAAATGGCGATGGATAAAAAAAAATGGCTGGCGACAAACCGTAAAATCGCGTAGAATTTTGAGTTCAGCTTGAACGTGTGTCGTTTCAATTAAATGAATCGATCAGTTCGGAATCGTCACTCCTTTTCAAGGGTCGTGCTTGTATTCATTCGTCGTTGTCACGTTGATATTTTCTGCAAATTTTGATCACTTTTAATTCTGCTAGTTTGTAGAATTATAATAAATACATTCTATGGTTCTTGATTATCGCACACGTTTCAAATGTCATAGAAACTGATTCCATTTAATTCGGTGAAATGCAAATCAGCTTTAGTATCATATATCTCTGCCTTATAACATAAATGCTTCTAAATAATTGGTACGTGCTTGTGATTAATAGGAATAATAGGCACGTGCATTTAAATGATATTCTCGTTCTAGCATAGTAGAAGCTATAAACAATACTGGAGAAAATTAAATTGCATTAAACAACAAAAACTTCAGACGATGCTTATCAGATTTATTGTATTTCGAATTTCAAACATTTTCATTACAAGAATTATAGGATTTCTTCTCGTCAGCTTATTGCTGAAACTTGAGCAGAAGGCTTTGCAAAATTGCTGAGGAAACTTGACTGGAATAATCGCTACAATAATCTACTACAATTTATCCTTTATCTGCAATTCATTATAATAACTTCGCGGCTCGTGATCCCGCAAGGCTTTAAGCCGGAATTAACGCTCGATCTCTGAATATGTTAATGGTATCCTTTCCGCCGAATTTAAATTGCCCCCAGCGTGTAACTCCGAAAACACAAGCAGAAACGTGGACGAATTAGCAACGGTTTGCGGGAAAGGGCCGGCGATTTTCGAATTACCCGTGTATCCGGCTTTTGAAAATTCCAGTGGCTGATGAAATCCACCGGCCTCGCCTCGATACGCCCTTTTTCCCCACGTCACGTGGCTGCACGATCGGCTGTTTACGTTTAATTAAATTTCCCGCATTCATCGATTAATTCCCCGGGGACAATGAACAGGCACAATCCTATTTTCTACCGGACTTGATTAAACGCGGTCCGTGGGACAAAGAAGACCCGACGGCTCATAATTCCGGCGCGCTGGGCCCGTTGTTTAAACGTCACGGGTGTGATTTTAACTCCTCGTCACTGTAACATTGGCCACTGAATCAATAACTGACTGATTGCCTGGCTGGCGGAGGTGCACGTCTATGGGAGTACGTCGAAAAGGAAAAGCAGGGTAAGGGGATGTTCCTGGAAGACGGGAGATGGGTGGATGCGGTTGCTACGACATGAACGTCCAAGGGAATCATAATAGGTAGACTAGACCGCCTGCTAGTGAACTGTTGCGTTAAAACAATGCATTCGTAAAGATCAATGACACCAAAACGGCGTTTCACTCTTCAGAAATTAGGTGCTCCTGCTCGTAGCTTTATCTAATGCTCCTTACTCAGAGATCATTTCAGAGGAGCAGCTTCTTTTCTTCATCTGCACGTTCATCCATTGTCGATGAACCTCTAGTACTATAAAAAAATTAATTTTTAAACTGCAATGTTGCATAAGTTGATTCAAAAGTTTCCTGCAAAATCGTACGTATTTTCCTAAGCTCTAAAATTATGTAAATTTTCAACTTTTTGGGGGGTTTTTGAGGTTCATCGACAATAGTTTGGAATTACCTAGTCGCATATCTAAGGGCAAGTCGATTGGTTGAATAGATTTCCCTAAATTACACCCACCGTTTCGCAAATTCAGCGACGACGTTGTAGCAAGACGCGCCGATAGCGACATCTACGATCCATATTTTAAACAAGAAATTTTTTTTTCGCAACTTCAATAGTTAAATACAAAGCCATAAAATAGTTCAAAATGATTTTCTTCACAATTTCTCCCGAAAAAATTCCCAAACATCCGCCTGTTTTAGCGCTGCCTAAAGTATAGTCCCCCTTTAAGGGTGAACGATTAGATGGGGATGGTTACTACAACGTACAGACCTATGTATTCCCATATATTCGTCAAAGGCAGTGATAACAATCACGTCTACCCTCAAGGCTTGAGGCTTGTCTCCATGGGCGTTTTAACCCCAGGAGCATGTCCTCAGGACGGGAACTAGCGATCCCGGGGTCCCGAGCTGGCTCTTCCGTGTTGAGGCTGTGCTGGAGGCTCAACTGGGAGCATTTTGTGAATGAGATAACCCTATTCGAGCTTAACCTTTCCCTGCTGGGTATGGCATAGTCTCCGTTCAGGCTATTTATGGTAGTAGTTACTTACACTATCACTGCTTGAAAAATTAAGGGTTTTAGATCAAGGTAGGATCAAATCTAACATAAAAGCTTCCAGGATGTGTTCGAAGGAAATTAATATATGAGTCAGAATAGACCCTGCATCCACTATACTAACGATTGGCAAGTCATCCGCTATCCAAGGATTGTTAATAGGAAGATCGAGTATTTCCCTTCGTCTACCAATCAGGAGATACCTATATTTTTAATCGCAAATTGCGGCCTTAGAAGCTCCAATGTGATATAAAATTCGCAAGGTGCAACAGGAGAAAAAGATCGACTTGATTCCAGCGAACTCTTCCCTGACTCCTCTCTTCTAAGGGCCATCAAGGACAATCGCGCGCGTTCTGCTCAATGTTTCACGAAGAAATAATAGCAGCATCGACAGCGATACCCAGCATCCTCAGAGAAGACAAACATTGTTCGATAAAGAGGGTGTGGGTCGTGCGGGGATGGGGCGTGAGATTCGCTCGCCCTCTTGGAGGCCCGAGTAATTGAAAGAAAACTTTGTTAACGGCGGGACATAAAATTTTATCGAGCGCATCGTATTATTCCTCGATATTAATAATCGACGACACTGTGATCTTTGGATTCCGTAGATCTCTGGACCGTCGTCGTTTCCTGTTCCGTAGTTTTACGAGTAGCGGTCGCCTGCTTTGGGACCCGAGAATGCTTAAAATAGAGGCAGCCGCAGGTATTGAAAATCGAAGGCTCGCTATTACTGTCGCGCAATTGATGCATGTGCAAGTTCAGCATTTGGTTGTATGGTAGTTTTGGAATTGAAATATTTGGGTGTGTTGCTCCGGGGAAACGGTGAAATGAATTATTTCCTTTTTGGAACGGCAGTGAATGACGAAGTGGGTTTATCGAATTTGTGTAAAAGTATCAAGCGGGTATTAAATGTAAGCACCGAAAAGTCCAAATTTTCGAAGCTCGCAACGGCCTAGTGCGGGAAAGTTGCCTTTGGGGAAGTCAAAACGAAACAAAAAAAATTTGAAATCAGTCAATATTTTTTACCCTGGCGCATCGGGGTTAAAGTTTTTATTTTTTTACCAAGTCTCGCGACTTCGGAATATTTTCAAAATTTTTTGTATATTTCACTGTTGAACAAAAATGAATTGAAAATTTCCTCTGAGGACTCACAAGGAAAGATCCCCAACCCGGAAATTCAAAAAATTATGAAACTTTGGGTATATGTAGAAGATATATAAATGTATTACGCATTTTTTTTCTGCCTAAATTCGCTTTAAGGGAGTGAAATTGACCTCTGAAAATTCGGCGACTTTCCGATTTTGTGTTATAACTCCCGAAGTGTAAGAACTGTAAGCTACCAAGTGAATGGAAGAATGGTATAATTCACGATATCAAAATGATTCCCAACCCTTTAGCGTCAAGCGTATCATATATGATACATTCCTTTTTTTGCCATTTACCACTTGCATTCGGAATTCGCTGTTTGCAATAGTTTAAGTAGTACATGTTTAGCATAATTTAATTTACTGAAGAAAGCTGGACCTACCTTGACCCCTGTATATTGGTTTTATGCATTTTAACCACTGAACGGAAATAAATAAACAAAATAAAAATAATTGTTCTATAAAAATATATAAATTCAGGCTATTTTCAACGATGAAAAGAAAACGGGGTATTATTGGTCCAACGGGATCTAGGTGCGGGCGTTCAAGGGTTTAAAGACCTCTCCAATCAATTATTTGCCTGATGCATTTCAATAAACTTCCATTCAGATATTTTGGAACTACAGGTCCAAAATAGTTTTGTGGTCCTATTGGGAAGTGTCCTTTGAGCTGTGAAAACTTATCTGTTGTTAAATTTGAGAGCATTGATGGCGGCATTTCATCTATTGATGAAGAAGGTTCTCAAACAACTCAGTAAGGATCAGAAATATCTTTTGAATATAGCTTCAGCTATCAAGTCAGGATTCTGTCTCGCTGTGTCATTCCCGGTTTTTCGTCCCACCCTAATGTGGGTGAGAGCGAGCGAGAAAGACAATAAACGGTGGTGATGGTTATATATCTTAGACGTGCTCTCTCCTCGAGCTTGGCTCGGTGACTCCTCTTCGAAACGCGAGCGTCGACGGCTCGACGCTCCAGCGGTGTTGCCAGATTCTCCGGCGCTCAAAGCGAGCGTCGAGGATAACAAAGGGTCGCGAAGCCCGCTCTACGCAGCGATCGTGTCTCGCGCGTGGTTTCGCAAGAAGTAAATAAATATCACGTCGCCTCTACGAATACGTAAGGTTCGAAAAAGAGCAACCTCGGAGAGTCGCGTCGGCGAAGTTGATTAAGCGGCAGACGAGTAGGTACGCAGAAGGAACCCGCCGATCTTGGGTTCGAGTCCCCCCATCACCCCCGGTGTCCTTTTTTTCGCCTACGCAAATTTATTACAGCTCCCACGAAGTGGAAATCAGACTCCAACGCCCTCGAACAAACCACCCCTCACCCTTTTCCTCATTATCCAACCATACGCTCTCCCATTCAGCGAAACAATTTGCCACCTAACCGAGAGATTCGAGCGAAAAAAAGAGCGATTCGAACCTCGCGGCTGCGGCGCCCCAGCAGTCCCATCGAAACCCTACACCGTTTCATCCCTCAATTCGCCACCCCTCTCCCATTGCACAGTACATTTCGGTAACCACGATCAAATAAACCGTGACAATGCCTCCGTGGTGGTGGAATACCTTAAATGCCATTCCAGAATTGCGATCGGCGGAGGGGGGGGGGGGTCGGGTTCGAAGAAGGAGGGAGCTATATCAAAGAGCGCGCGGAAAATTCGGTTGTCGAGCGGGCAGCGGAAGTGGAAAATCGCGGTGGCGTTTATACGGATCGTTAAATCCGGCGCGGCGTCGCCCAGAAACGGCCACGGAAGTTGGGAAATGCCGTCGAAGTTGGCGCGAGCGGCGACGCAGTTGCCAGGAGTTGCAACGGATGCCGCGGTGTCCGGTGATAGCGGCGGACTCGACCGCGCGTATCGCTCGTATCAGCGATAATATCTCGCTCGATCCCCGACCGCCGTGGCCGTAGTCACGCGTGCCGCTGCAACCGACACGCACTAATTATGCAAATGAGTTTAGGACTGGTGCGGGCCGCTGTTAACGAGCGATGCACGTGCATTCGCGTTCCATCGAGCGGAGAAACGTCGGGGCTGCAGCGCCCGGCGTGACACGCGTGTGCATCGGCCGTCGCGACGGCGCGTACCCGATACCTCCAAATACGCGGGCGAATGAATTTTTCGACGGTCACAAGTGAATTTCAGGCATTTAGAACGAAAAACGGACTAACCCACATTGAGAAAAAACTTCATTCTTCTATTTTAAACGATTAGTGCAGGCTAATGGAATTATTGCTGTTAACGCAATTTCTTAAAAAATGTGAGTTTTTGCTGTTAATGCCTGATTTTGTACGAGTAACTTTACGTTTCTGGGAAGTGCCATTGATTTTCCACAACTGTTTCAAGAACTGAAATCGATATAATAACCGTTTCGAGCCCTGTGTCTGTTGGGTTTTGTGGAAAATAGATTTTTGAGAGATTCATTGTTTGATTGTTGCTGGAATACAAGATCGTTCATATATTTAAAACTGCGTTTCTTTCACAACTTTGATTAGGGTGTATTGTTGATTTGCGAGTTCGAAAGGAAGCTAGGAGAGGGATTATTCAAGTGCACGTTGTAGGTATACCGCAAATAAGACACTGAATTTATTTTAGAAACAATAATTTTATTTTTAAATGAGGTCTGAAGGATGCTTTATGTGAAGGACTTTGGAATGAGAGATTACTTAAAGTGTCTGCTTGAACTGTGTCTCTGACTATAGTAACTGGGTCTGTAGGTCCCCCGGGTAGACAGCCCTTGCCGATTCTAAAATTTCATATTGCACACCCCCACAGGTTCGTTCTCTGGTCGAGATCTCAGGTTATTTAAAGAATTTGGGTCATATTATTGACAATCGAAAATTGTTAAGGATACTCGAACCTGGCGAAAAACCTCCTAGGGACAGGGCAAGGCGTTGGAAGGCGTGCTTATTCATGAAAGCCAGACGGACCTTCAATATGCATAAAATCTACAGATGTGTACCTTTATATTTGGATGCAGACTGAAATTAAAATAAGGAATGAAACTCGATTCTTGAAGGCTGAGAATAGTCATTTTGAAAATGACGAGCTTGACGTGCTTTTCTATAAAGTGTAAATGTCTCGCGGGTAAAGTATATTTTAGGAGAAATGGAAATTATACCAAAAGTGAATCAGTTATTGTAAATTTGACAAATGACGAGAAGGTAGGAATGAGGAGCACCGGAAATCAACGGCAGTAAAATGGATGAACTTGTTCGATCAGTCGTGTTTCCCAACAGATAACAATTATTTTATAAACGGAAAAACTTCCTTTGTTCGCTGCATCAGATAATTAAACGCGAACGATGTTACAAAACTGGATAGTATTATATATCATATAAATTTTCCTGTTTTGGATGTATAAAGCAGTTTGCGTTCGAAACTTCGATATTCTGAAATTTCAACTCTATAAATATTAAAATGCTTTGCGGTTTTATAAATGTCCGTCACTTTGGAAATACAAAAATATCTTTCACTACTTTCAGTATTTATATTTCAATTTTTCCAAGACTTTAAATAATTAAATTATCTACGCTACGCTGACCGTCATGGTTTATAAATTGCTTTAGATTGAACTGAAAGTGTTCAGCTGCGAAAAGTAGTTGTTTCGACAAAGTGCATACAGTTATTAAATTATGGAATTTAATTATCATTCAGTGAACTAATTTCAAAACGATCCACACCTACTGTTATTTCAATAAATCCTGTTTGTTTGTCTAGTAACAGTGAAATTCAATTGCCACTCCGAAAGTTCTACATTGATGCTCCAATTTCCAATTCTACGCCAAGTTAATTTAACGTTAATGGAACTGTAATAGCGTATTTAATTAAATCGTCGTTTATAGAATAATAAACCTCAAAAGTAGGTTCCAATTTTAACAGGGTGATTTGTTTAATCTACCCCAACGAAGCATCCCTTTCTCGCCCCAGTAGCTACTATAAACCCTCTAAATTAATATCCTCTTCATAAGAATCCGAATCAGAACTATAATCAATTTGCTAATTAAATTTCTCACAGTCAATATTTCCTATCTTCGTCGCCCGTCGTTAAGAAAAAAGCCACCAAACATAATGCACTCGAAACGTATCAACAAAATAAATTTGCCATCAAGTTCCCTGACAGTAACTCGATAGCTAATTAGAATTAGCTGTCGCGCAGCGACCAGGTACCACGACTCATGGATTCTTCGTTCGCCAGCATTGATCGGTAAAAATTTCAGAAATTACCATAGAGCGCGTGTAACTCGGGTTTCCGGAAACCCGGTTTCTAAGGAAAGCTCGGAGATTGGCTCGCTTATAACGACTTTACTTCCGGGCAAACTTCTTTCATCAAGCGACTGAGCGTCATCGTTCACAGCGTACACGCGGCGAATCGATTCGTTAAATAAGACCGGCTGATCGCCGCTGCTGTTTTTTCTTCTCGCTCCTTTTTTCTCGCTCATTCTCAATTTGTCTGCTTGTCAAGGCTCGTTTCCACCCGATGCCCGGAGATTAGCCGGATTTAACGAGGAACCCCGAAGAATTCCGTTGCCGTTTTGTGACGCGAGGATCAACGTGCGCAGCCCGTGGCAGCGATTTCACGACGAAACGCGCAGCAAAGCTGGCAAGCTGGCTTTCGCTTTTCCCTTTAAATTATTCCTCATATTTCCAGCGCCCGTTTAATCCCATCAAAACATGTTCTCCCGATTTTCTTTTTTCAACGACGCTTTACCTCGCCGATTCGGGCCATTTTCCAATAAGTCGAACGCTAAGCTTCTTCGAGGTTCAAAGTTTACGTCTGGCTCGAGTTGATTATTCAAAATTGTACATACGTGTAATGGGGGCCTGTTAGTTGAGAGTGTTGAAGTCGATGGCAAATTCTGATGGAAGCTGTTGCCTGTTAAATACACTGGTGATATTGAAAATGAGTAGTTTCATATTTCTCTTCCTATTAAACATTTAATATCAGGGAATGGGAAACAAATTATTTGGGATCGAGTATCTTTACAAATCTTCGACGGTATGAAAAAGGAATTGTTTAAATTGACGAGCTTGCAGCGAGAGGGGTGCAGCTCCATCTTTACCAACTTCGAGGAAATTAGAAAAAACTGTTTATAAAATTATCGCTTTGCCTTAACATTAAAAAGAGAACACTAATTGAAAAATATATATTTTTACACAATAAGTAATAGTTATTAAGTGGATAATATCCTATAACAAAGATATTAATAGTACCTAATATTAATCTATTTTTATTTATTTGCATTCAATTTGCATTAAACGTGCACCAAACAATGTAGAATTTTTTTAACGTACGTATATTACAAGTCATAACTCAAAAATTGTCCAAAATGGACCTGCACCCCTCCTGCTGCATATTCCTCAATTGTTGCGCTCCGTAGGTCTCGTCGGAGTGGCTTCGTATTTCCGAAATTTAATTGATTTATTGTCCAATCGCGAGTTGAAACAAGTTCTCGCGACGAATGCCTGTAAACTTGTAACTACGACCCTCTTGGAACAATATCTGCTCCGTTGGCAATCGTTTAATTTATCAGAAGGTACTTTCGGCATTGAGAACTTAACTTCCCTCGCGATACTTTGAGCGCAGTTGACTAATGGCCAGTGTTCCTCGTCGAGCTGAATAGTTTTTGTTCCGTGAACGATCGTCGTATCTTTTCTTCGTAATCGGGAAACGATTGCCCTTTCCTCGGATTTACACTCGTAATTCAATATCGTAAAGCATTCTGTTTCTCCCCCCCCCCCCTCCGCCTTTTATAGAGGAGTGCAGATATCGTTGAAAAATACGGGGCAGCGAAAACATAGAGGGAACTACGGCTACGTATCGTTTCCCACGGAAATTTATGCGCAAGGGAATAAAAGGGGGGCTTTCTGATTAAATTAAACGATTTTTAAACGAACGGCTGTACGTCAAGTGTGTTTGGATGTTTCGGCGCGTTGAGCCGTTAATGAACCGATGAAACGCGATGACGGCTCGGACACTTTGAACGTGATGAATTTTTTTGTCACGTGTCCAGTGAATAGTTTTTCAGGCCTTTCGTTTCTGTCAAAAGCGATGCGTGCGGCTCGAAGGAGAGGCGGAAAAATCGCCAGTAACTTTCAACAGGTTTTTTTTTCGACACGTATATAGCAGGCTGGTGAAAAGGTTCGTTTTTATTATTTTCGGAGGGGAAGCGTTTTGACGGCTCGAGCAGATCGAGTCAGATCACTGACAGGGTTTTAAGGAAAACAGGTGAAGTTTGAAATTAGACGATTCTAATAGCAGAAATATTGGTGAATGGCCTTAAACAATTAATGGATCCTGTACGTTTCAATATATAGAAACGCAGGAATTAATTGGTTTTGTAATTTGTTTGTGGGATTACAGATATAAAAATTCGCGAGGTGGTCCAAATTTTAATTTAAAAATTAGTAAATATAAATACAGCATTGCTTTGGTGGAATTGAAAATTTAATACTCTTTCAATATTCCACAGAAATATTGGTTTCAGGCACGCGATCCTTTCAAGGGAACAGTGTTCATGAAATTAAGGGGTAATGCCACGATGATAGGTAAAAAATAGTAGGATAACTTTGCAGCTGCTTTTTAAGTAATTAAAACCGTTGAATGACTGAAATCAATTTCATTACAAAATACGTATCGGGTGAGCGGCTATAGTTGTTTTTACACATATCATAAGAACCTTATTTTATATTTTTAATAAAGTTCTTTAAAATCAATTTTTGGCCTATCGTCGCGGTGTTACCCCTTAATTCAATGTGTTTATTGCCACGAGAAGCTATGCAGAGTATTTTTCAAATATTCCTAATATTCGTAAAATTTCGTAAAAATGGGCCCAACAGGCATTCTTTCTAAGTGACACTTTTTGTTTGTTAGCAGAAAATCGAAATACTATAGACGAATTGAGACAAGAATTTCAGGATTGCTGTGCTTTCGAGTCTGTACTATTTCCAGTGAACAAACCTCCTGAGTTTTATTTTGAATGAGGGAAACATAAAGAACATTTTCTGCGACGGCTAAGCACATTGTTATTGTATAATGTAGAAACTTTTCGCTGTTGAACCAGTGTTTACAAATATTTTTCTATTTACTTTGACGAGTGGTGCGCGCGTTCAAAGTTTCTACCTAGATTTTACAGGCGCCCTTGTACAAGGTAAGCATATCGTATTATTATAAAGTTAGTTGGTGTACCTTGAATAGTATACTTCGAATCTCGGCGTTCCTTCGATAGGAACTTAATTATAAAGCTAACATTATGAACACCCCCCACGTTCTTCTCAGAAAATATCGAGCTTTAAAGCAACGCGTAAATTAACAACGTTCATTACAGTGGCATGCTCTCGATAAAACGTTAAATGGGGCGTCCGTGTCCAAAACATATAACATGCTTATCTTCCAGGCGACACTGACATTAATCCAGTGCATTTAGCAACACAGAGAACGGGGGTGAATAAACGAGCGTATTAACTTTGATAGGAATGGTAAAAAATGAATGATCAGTGATAGTACATAGTAATGGCCGGTGAAAAATGAGAAATGGTGCCCTGCTTTATATCAAACATCCAATTTTGAAAATGATCAGGGTCGTTGACTTAAAAATACATTAGAAATATTATCTACTACGACAAATGCAACGTAACTCCCACGATATTTCTTTCAATCGAACACTTTCTAGCTCCTTATTGCAACCAGTGCAAATAACAACGACCTCCCTTTCAAGGAGAGGCTTTCAAGCGTCCGCCTCCGAGTGCTTCGATTTTCGGATATATTGCGGAGGATCGAAAGATAAAAAATATGTGTTTTCTTATTTTGGCTCGTTTGTACATTTAGGGGGTGACATCGCCCCTCACAGTTTATAAGAAGGGGTAGAAAACTTCCTACTATTAATTTAAAGAATATTATAACTGTCACGAAATATAGCAGTTAAATATTTGTTTAGATACTTATTTTTTGATAAATTGGTATCCCTCTTTTTGAGTCATTTACATCTGGGACAGTGACTTCGATAGCCCAGAATATAATTACGCTAGCACGAGAGAACTTGCTCGCTTGAAAGAAAAATGCGAAATGCCCCACCGCGCAGAAAAACTTCTCTTTTAATTGCTGGGTGGAGAGGTTTCACCCTCTACCCTCGAATGGCCAAGATGAAGGACAGACTCAACCATTCCCACGATCCAACGTACATCACTGACGAAGTTCAGACATTGGTATCGGCGGAAAGACGTCGCATCGTAGCCACGGAAATCCTTGGGTATCACGATTTCGAGGATCTGCCTTGGTTGTTTGGTAAAATGCTCGGCGAACACTCGGGACTTCGTCTGGATCTCGCTAAACTTTCCCTGACCTGGCCATTCGTTACGCACGTAACGTAACATTGCGTTGAATAAAATTTGACATAAGTACTTGATTCTTTGAATTTTCCAGGGTGCTTTCAGCCCCTAAATACGCAAACAGGCCAAAACAAAAGAACACGTATTTGTTATTTCTCTGTACTTCAAAAAATATCCAAAAACCAAATCAATGGCGAGTGGCGCCAGAAAACCTCCCCTATTAGATCCACACTCGCCCAATAAAAGATTCAATCCGCTTTCGAAACAATCCCCGAGCGCGTGCTCATTAAGGCTCTCTTATTCCCTTTCGCGAACCACGTGTCAGTTAACTCCGCGCCTCGAGCTTCGATCTACCCCCTCCGCAGAGCCTCGATACACAATTACGGCGCGTAAAGACGCCGGTTCCCGAAGTTCAGGGTTGAAGGGATGCGTTCCGCGAAACGGCCCGAAGAGCGTTGATTGCCTCCATTCAAGCGGAGAACGTTTACCGCCAGACTTCTACCCCTGGCAGGGCTCCGAGATCAGCGATCTCCAAGGCGCCAGCCCCCCTCCCCTCCGCGGTTTAACTTTCGGGGAGCGTTATACCGCGGGACGATCGACCTAATTCCCGATCCATCAAACAGCGAATCCCATCTGCGGTGGGCATCGTAAAAACGGCCCCGTGCTCGTATCTTCTTTTTTTTTTCCCTCCCCCAGTCTTTCATTTTCATCGCCGCGGACAGAGCACGCGCGGGGGAGGCTTGATTCCGCGCGACTATATTGACAGAACCTACAACGACCAATTCTGATCGGGAATTTCGTGCGACGCTTGGCTGCGCCCACGGTTAGATACACGTCTGCCGGTCTCCCCCACACGCGGAGAAAATTATGAATACACGTAACCGCTACGTGGTGTCGGTGAGGGGCGAGGGGACGCCCGGACAGAGACAACGAGCGCGGATCGAGGTGGGAGGGAAAACGGTAGCTGGGAGACAGTAAGAGCGAGAGGCAGAGGGGCCGGCAGAGACGGAATATAAATGCTGTGCACGGGATTCGCGCAAATCTATTCGCCAGATTCGCCAGCATTGTCAGAATCCACCTCCCGCGGTTATTCCGCGGTATGGGCTTCGGTGAAACGGGGATCTTTTATACATTCCGTGTACAGCATTTCCGTTACTCGTTTTTCTCCCCATATTTTAATTAATGGTAGGTTGCAGCGCGCGAACGCGACGCACGAGAAATGAAATCACCACGACCCACTCGGCGCCTTCCTCCTCGCGGCGACCCTTTACCCGTTACGCCCTTGCAGCTTCGCGGCTTTGTAGCCCGCCATCGGCCCCCGGTACCTTTGCAGGCGACTGCAAACCGCTCCTCCCCTCTCCCACCGTCGACCTTTTGCCAATCCCCGCGCCCGCTACTCGCAAACCGCCGTTCCCTTTCGCGCCGCTCTCCCGCTCCTACTTGCCCCATCTTTTTTGTCTCCTCCGTCGGCGGGTTCACCCTTTCGCGGGGCGCCTTGCTAAAATTACGCGGGATCTCTTCGTCCCGGAGCTTTTGACGCCGAGTTCCCCCCTCCCGTTAACTCGCCGTATCGGTTGCAACCCCGCGAGTTTCCCGTCCCCGACGAAATTTCGAATGATCGCCCTCGCACGCTTTCAACCCCCGTCGCGTTTTATTTCGCCCTCCTTCTCGCCGTGCTTCCACCGCGGCGCTTCCCTCCTTTTCTCCCCGGTGCTCCGCGACGCAGGCAGTCCGCGTTGGGACGTTCGTAGCGCTCAATGTTTCTGCGACAATAGATCACAAAGCGCGGTTACACGGGGTTGTTGAGAGGGGCGAGGACGCGCGACACGCTTTGATTCTCCACCCTCGGCAGGTGGGACGAGGAGTTCTCCGCCTCAGCACGTGTCCCCGACGGTGGATGAAACGTGCAGGCGAACGAACTCTTCGACCTTAGGCCGCGCTCCCACGGCTCTGACGCGTTGAACGTCTTCGACATATTCTTTGCAATTGACGCTTTTATAAGAACAGAAATGCACTTTCCTCCGCATGTTCACCGTTTCGGCAATAATCGATGGTCGTGGATGACTATGTGTACTTTTTTAGCTTTAGGCACGAGGAAAATAAAACTTTTCGGTTTTTTGTTCGAGGTCAAACTCTACGGCTGAAATTGTGTACGAAAAAAAATACCACTTTTTCCGTCGATAGTTGTGCAATAACAGGTTCCTATTGAATTTTCCATTTATTTCATTATTTTCCTAAACAAAAATTGGCGAAATGACTATAACTTTGCTTCGTCCAAGGTAGTTTAATCCTTTCAATTACGTAAGGGTTTTTGGGGTTGAGGGTGTCGTGAATTTCTTAGAAGGGGATGGCGGGAGTAAGGTAGCGTCTTAGATAATATTTTCGTGACCTAATTTTCAATATGAGTAGCGAATTAAAAAACGATACTTCATCGCGAAACCGCGTTAAATGGATTATATAAATCTTTAAACGTCTCGTAATTTAAAGACTACCCCAATGTAACGCACAGCGAGGAACCCTAATCGGTACGATATTATTTTAACGCTCACTGTCTTTGAAAAATAATCTGGAAGTTTGGCGATTATAGTACCAGTTTCTAATATTTGTTTAGTTGAAATAAACTCAATTACTATATCTGAAATTAGCATTGCAAACCGTGTGCAAAATGAAATTACAGTTCTTTTAATTAACCCTCCTTGACAACTATTAATTTATAATAAGAGTAACGCTGCTTAACAACTATATAGTTCAGAGAGAAAGCTTTAGGAACCATCAATAGTAGCCGCTAAAGAAGTTGTAGGTAATCGTGGAAACGCGCCTTTACGCCCGCTCGATGAATCGAGCTTCATCGGCCATTGGTTAAGAAGCTAATTATATCGGGCTTGGGATAAATCACCATCAAATATTTGAGCACGTCAATCGTGGCCACGGTCGGCGGCGTGTCCGGTAAACAATTAATCCTGCGGAGCCAGCCGGGAAGGAATTGGGCGCTGGCAGATTTATAGATGATAGATTTATTCAATTCTTGCTGCTTCATTAAGCAGAGATTTTATTCCCGTTTGTCGCGCGTAAAACTTTGTTCCCGACCCGATCGGGCCGGCCATGAATAATACGTAGCCACTCCGGCAAAATCGTCTCCAGCGACGTACGCTCGTTAACCGTCGCTGCGAATCGACCGGTCGATACCGTTTTAATGCATGCACAAACGTTTAATGGCAATCGACGGAAAATGGAGAAAAGGAGTAACCGGGGGAGGGAATTATCCATGCCGGCGGAGGATTAAAATAGTGCATTTATCGAGGCGAAAAAATGCGGCCGACGCGGAACGTGGTTTGGGGAAATCGAGATACGAATAACGACGCAGTGGGCCAATCTCTAATTGCACGATGCTTTGCGGGAACTAAGTAGTAAATCTACGAGAATTCTCATCCCACCAATGTGTTATAATATGGACTCTCGAGCTTCATTTTCCTAGTCATCAACGTAACCACTCAACTTTTATTTTCGTGGACATCGAAAGCTCTCTAAAACGATGTACCGAGAGTATAAAAGATATTCTCTGTGTCCCCCATCGCGTATGATATTTTCAAGAACCTCAAGCAGAATAGATGTCGGAGTCGATCAAGCGTGGCCCTTATTTATACGCGCCGAAATTTTTTTTGTGCGGACCTTTGTGTATTCAGACGCTATTATCTAAAGAATGTGTGTGAGTGGAGAATTGAATGCTCTTCTAGTATTATTTGAACAAAATTTCGATACGGCTTACCATTTTTGAGAAATCTTTACATCCTAAACTTTAAGACCTGGTCGCGGCACTCTTTTCTGTTGTTCGTTTGCAATAATCTGTTTCAAGGACTATTTTTTTTTATAAAATGGAACCTACCATAATATACGAAACTAATTCCTGTTCAGATCCCATTCCCTGTCTAATCTTCCATAAAAATATGCACCCGCAGCCCAGGGATGAATAATCCAGGAACGCGCGGGGTGGGCTGAGATCCCAGATGTCCTCGTTGGGTTAAAGCGAAGCGACAACTCGACGTACCACCGTGGAAGTCGAGGATTGTTCCCGACCTGGGAACGTTGTTACTTATTTACGAACAGCGGGGAATGGTTGACGATCGCTAGCCTCCAACACGGTATTCGTTTTACGTTTTATGGTGAAACCGGGCCGGGATATATGCGAACGTTATGTCCATGGGACGGGGACGGGGCGAGGGGGAAAAAAATGGCGCGTCATCGGGGGATGAAATCACGAAAATGTCGGCGGGCAGGGGCGCGGTCATCGGCGTCGGCTTAGACACCCCGCCGCGGAGCTCGCCTGAAACGCTGGGAAATCAGGCGAGCGCGATTTTTCACGGGATCGACCGCAGTTTCGACGGATTGCGGCCTCGGAAGCAAACTACTCCCCAGGAAACTGCTGTTCCAAACTTTTCGAACAGCCCCGGGGCTGCTGGCCGCACTTTGATTTTTGGTGAAACTGTTGGCGGCCTCGTTGCTCGTAATTCACGCCCTTTACACGTACACCAAAATCTATAGGGAAGCTAGACCAGTGGAGCACGGTTGCCGTAAATACGAAACTCGGCGGTTCGTTGTTCAAACCTTTGAGTAGCTTTCCTCTCTTGCCCGGTAAAGAATCGGGTGCGCTTAATGGCGTTTTTGTGGTTAATCGTGAAACCACTGAATTACGCGTCCTTTGAATGTGAAATCGTACACACTCCTCTCGAGTGGGTTACAATTACACAGGGATGAACGCAAAGTGGTGGGAGTGCTTTCGATTGCCATTAAATCTGGCGGGGGTGTGAATGCTTTGTCGAGTTTTCGACGGAATTCTTTAGGTTTTAGTTATCAAATTATTGGCATTTATTTGTTTGGATTTAGTAGTGACGGACGTGATATCTTTTGGATATTCAAATTAGGGTGGTGCAGATGTGTAGGGGTGAGGTGTGTTTTAGTTAGGAACCACTTTGGCGCGGGAGGGTTTATTGGGAATTAGTGCAGAACGCGGGTTGTAATGGAGACTGAGACGTAATTTTTTCAGGGGATGATGGATGGAACATATATAACTGTTTAAAGTTTAATGCTATTATTCCGTTGAAGGGTTGCAATGAAATCAGGACGTGATTGGTTCACGGCTTTTGTGAAGCTGGTCCTATTATTTATTCAAATGTTTTCTTCAAACGTGTCTCCATTTGGTATTTTGAATAAACACATTTTCCATCCCTCAATCTAGTGGTGGACTGATCAGTGCGTCAAAGGGTCATTCTTTGATCGGCGGAGAAATGAAGCTATTTTAGACGAATATTAAATGAAAGATTCTTAAATGAAGAATCTTTTCGAATTGTTTGTATCAGATAAGTCTGAGCGGGCAATCACTGATTGAAGCTGTAAAAAAATATTTAAAACAAATTAAAAATATTCTGTTTAATTTTTTTTTGTATAACATAAGAGTAGCTTAATAAATAGCAAAAAGATTTATTTCGTTATATGTTATATTTACTGAGAAATAAATCTGTATAAATAGCTTAACTTTTCGACCGATCACAGTAGAATGACCCCTTAAATATCAGACAATATGTTAAAAATGTGAATGACCGTTTAGTAGTTTGAAAATATAATAGAAGTCTCAATACTATTTATGTATGCAACTAATATTTACGTTGTATTACTATTTTAATAAAAAAAAATGTAATAAAATCATTTTTCGTGGATACTTTATATTTAAGAATATAATAAACAACTCTGAAAAAATAATTCTGATTCGGGTTATGTGATAGTCTTATAGTAAGGTGTGATCCCTGTTTGTCTCCTGGCAACCAATATTTTTGAACCCAGTTCGACATTGCCTGAAACTTTTCCAAACTACCACTATCATTGTCATCTGAAAGTATCCAAAGTACTAGTCAACAGACACATAAAGTTTTCCCTGCGAAATTATTTTTTAGTAGCAGTTTTTGATGCTATCAGCGTGGAAGTTCAGGGTGCGTGCAATTTCACATTTTACACTGAATTTTCTCCTTACTTGCATTTGCCACGCAACGACACTTTGAGCGTACGAAAACACGTAGGGGCATTTATTAATACATAACGTCCACCAGTGATTTTCGCGCATTCTACACCTCGTGATTAAGAAAACTGTTCCACTGGACATTAATCTTTCAATTCTTCCTCGACTTTCATTGTTGCCTTGCGCCCAACTTTTTAGCAACGTCAGAAAAGAATTGCTCGTACAATGAAGAAAATTCCGGCTCCCGCGCAGCTGCACGAAAAGGCGATTAACGCCGTTCGATCCGCCGCGTTGATAAGACACTTGAAAAAAAAAAAACGGGAAAATGCGGGCCACGATAAGCAGCAGAAAAATAGAGGAGAGTTTCGATCAGCACCGTCTAACCGTGTCGTGATTTATAATTCACGACGGCCTCGTCATTCTTTGATGCAATTAATCAAGAGATACCGGGCCGAGGAACGTTACAGGATTATTCCCTGGCGAGAAGCGGGAGCAATCGATGCGTCGATATAAACTCCTCGTCACGGACGATCCCCGGATGGCTTTTGGATGCCCAGGAAAAAGATGTTTCAATCGTGACAGAACGAACCGTCTCTCTCGATTCCTAATAAAGGCGTCAGCATCACTGCGACGTTTTAATCTCTGTTAGTTAAATTAAAAGGGTTAGTTGAACCCTTAGTTAAATAGAATTGACTCTGCATGTGTGGGTTACTCATGACGCAGCCATTGGCAAATTAAAATAACATGTCTGTAATTATTCTTCGATCCCACATTGCTTACATAGGTAGTTCGGCAACTAGAAAATTCAAAAAAATCTTAAACCTTCTAGAAACAAGTGAGGTCAAGTGATCTTTTGATTCAGTAATAAAACGGCTCTAAGGGTGAAAACACCCCCTCCAGAAATTGGTGAGTTTTCAAATTATCACGAATATCTACGAAACTGTAAATTATATAAAAAAGAAGATAAATTTAAATCTTATTTTTTTTTAAAATTTATCCCTCATCCCTTTGTCGACAATTCTTTACCACCACGTTGTAGGATATCGGAAGCCATGAAACTTTGAATTTAACTTTTTTTCGATATCTTTTACCGTTTCGCAGATATTCAGGATAATATAAAAAATTACCATTTCTTTGAGGGTGTGTTTTCACCCCTAGGACCGCTTTATCGCCAAATAAAAAAATAGTTACGCTATTACCCTCACTTGATCTACACTTCTGCAAAGATTCAGATTTTTTGAATTTCCGAGTCGCCGAGCATCCCTTCTTATCTCTTACAAAGTACCCAAATATCGTGTCTCGCATGAGATTTTAATTTCCATTATAATAATTCTTGTGCTTCCATTATTTACATTTTGTTGTCGCTGAGATTTTTCTCTCCTGATGGGAAGGTCGCACGTAAAATCTCATCGTGTATTAGCACCTTTAGAACATTCCAAAAGATACACTAAAATAGCAAAACAATCTACATAGCACGAAAACTGTAGGAAGACACGTAAGAAACTATTTGCCACGTAACATATACAAAAGCGGAAGTTGCGCTAACTTCGAGAATATTATATCGCGCATCGTGTTCGATCCCTGCTACCTTTACGAGCTCCCGTCAGCAATTGGACACCGTTACGACGCTGGTGGGTACGCGAGCGCGCCAACCATTCTCTGACAATGCCCCCTTTTCTTCGGCTGACTGATCAATTTTATCAAAAGATGCGTCCCTCTCGCGCTGCCTCGCGACTTCTCGAGCTCTTTGAACAGCCAGACGAACGCGCGACGGTCTGAACTTCAGCTCCGCGACTCGACGCGGAAGGGTGGAGACAGCGGGGCGGGCGGTGCAACAGCGGCGGGTAGGGCGCGAGGGAAAAAAAAGCCATCGCTCACCATCGATTTCTCGGGGTAGGTCCGGGTGAGTGACGGGTGGGCGCGAAGTAAACTCACAGCTATAATTGAGTTCGACGTGGGTCGGGGAAGAATGGTCATGTTGGCGGAGCGCTCGCGCGTACGCGCGCCTGCACGTATACTCGCAGCCGCGTTTGTAAACACCGTAGCTGTTTCGTTTACAGCCGGTGACTAAATCCGCGCCTTGCCGGGGGTAGAATTCCCCGGCTACGCGCGCGCCCTTTTTATCGACGATTTCGCGACTCGTCGGCGGCCGGTATAATTAATTACTTTTAATGAGCGCAGACGCCCTTGATCTCGCAGCGCGGGGATGCCGGGTCGTAGCTTAATTGAACGTTCCCGGGCGTGCCCGCCATAGAGGCCTGTGATGTTTACTTCCAGAGATTCCCGGCTAAAATATTTGTTTAGAATGGGCGGTCGAAGGGCGGCCGGGCTAATAAAGTCGGTCGAGGGCGCTCGAATTCGGCGAAACTCGTTTGCGAATAACTGCGATTGGATCCCAGGCGAATGATCAATAAGCGGAAGCAATAGTTTGTTTAGCAAAGGAGGGAGCGCTAATGAAGCCGATCGAGCGTGTTGCTGGGATTGGGAGTGGCTCATGATTAATTAGGATTCAATGCAATTGGGATGCGCAGTGATTGTTGATGTTTATTTGCTGATCTGTGCGTGCGAGAAAATAAACGCGGGAGCACATTTTCGGAGCGAGTAGCGGTGGGAAAGTAGAGGTTCAGTTAGAATTTTATTGTTCAGTATGTAGTTGCATTACAATTTTCAATATTAGGGGGGTAGTCTGGTGTAACTGCCCGTTTTTCAACGCCATCTTCGGGAATTTATTTAACAAAAAGTATAAGTTTATACTATCTAGCGTTTGGCCTGTATATTAAGGTATGTTTGAAGTAATATTCAGAATTTTCTTGAACTTTCTTATCGCACATATACATAGATATAGTCGGTAACGCAAACTTCTTTAAAAAAATTCGTTTCCGACGGGCGTTGGTGTGGGAACTGTTCTAGTCATCCAGAATAGAAAAACTAAGGTTTATTTTCTTCGTTATATTTCTCATTATGGTTGGAACCTCGGATGAGTTTCTATGTTGTATAAAATTAATTAGATTTATCAGGAAAAATCGAACATTTTTCTTCAAACATATTGGTAAAAATTTGCCGGCTTTGCCAAATAACTGCCGCTGGGAGGATCACCTTAAATTTCCCCATAGCCGCGGCGAAAGCGCACAATCGGCCTATTAAAGAACAGGGGCGAGAGAATGGACAGACTGCATATCAAATACGCGTTGTTCCGTCTCGCCAGTCCCACATAGAACTGATACACCGTGAATTGTCCGCGATCAGCCTATCGGTTTTTCGATCGACTTTGTTCCCTGATACCCGACCAGCGCCGAAGCTGAGCCCGCAATTTTTTGGTTTTTACGCTGTTATTTACGAGCGGCCGCGGCGTGTATTCACTTCGCCAGCTGCAATCAGCAGAACAATTGCCCTCTGTTGCGTCGAGGAGCGTGAACTTCGTTGCTCCCCACCCATTTATTTATTCTACCCGTTAATTTTTCATCTTTTAATACTACCCTCCTCCCGGACGTTTAGATACATCGCGTTCTACGTAGGTCGGGGCTGATCCGCGTGTCCCTAGCGTTTCACGAGCGATCGAGCATCACCATGTTTCACATGCCCGCCCTGGTGTCCGACTCTTGCTTGACGACTGTCAGGCGAGCACAAAGGCTTGGTTGTGGCTGACTTTTTTCTGTGGGATCGCTGTGGACAAATGTTCTGGCGGATCCGCGAATGCGTACAGTTACAGGTGAACTAAACATTTCGATCGTTTCCCTTATCGCGCTAGCGGTGGTGCGTAAGGTAATTGTCGGCGCGAGAAAAGTTGGAATGCTGCCCTGTGGTGTTTGTTAGGTCTTGGATCTGGTTAGCAGCAATGAAATAATGGAGCGGAGTTGTACGAGTGTCGTTTGTTAGGGCCAGACCTAACTTAAATCTATGTTAGATTTGTACCTAATTCATATTTAGTATCAAAAGTTGGATAGTCTCTGGAATACGATAGGGAAAATACGCGAAGTTCTTGCAGGGGTTGTTTGACGAGAGTAATGACGATGAATATTCGATTGAACTATCAGTAGATGCCTCGTACGTGAGATTAGTTACGGGAGATCTATTATATTTTGCAGTAATTACAGTGAACTAATTTCCTTTGAAGCGATATATTTGTATATGACTCGATTGCAGTTGGAGGGATATTAATAACGGTGGGCGAAATTAAATCTGTATCTATATGAATTTATTATATGTGTTTAAAATTTGTGAAGTGGGTAAATGTGTAGTCAGTCGATAGGAATATTTAGTGAATTTATACAAGAAGATAAATTAGCGAATTTCAGATAGCTGCAAGTATAGAGTGTAGTGGTATTTTTAGAAATATATAACTGATGAATAGTTGTAGGATATTAAAGTCTCGTTTAACGCGAGGTTAGTTAAACTATAATATATTTTAAAGGAAGTGAATAAGGCATATTATATAGGTACCTATATTAGTATACTGTTTCATATTTCTAACGTATCACATTTACCTTTCATATGAAATTTTTTAATAAAATGCTAATCAGAGGAATCTAAATATAGCGTTCATTTTTCTGTCATAAGAACACGAAAAGTGCTAAATTTATTGTATTTAAATTGTTTCCTCTGTCTTACTTACTTCTTACACGATTTTTAAGAATATTGTACCTACACCTGTGCCTTTTCTTGGGCATTTACTTTTTAATTATTAATGTATACACAATTATATATTCGAGTAGTAATGTGCGATATTGGTCCTAACTATCGATAATGCTTATCGATATATATTTTTTCGTTCTCAATCGAGACATAAAATATATTATTCAAGAAGCATCGATATTATCAATATCGTATCAATTTACCAATTAAAAAATAAGATACATATATTCAGGAGAATATCATTCTGGATTAAGAAGAATTTTCTAAGATAAAATTTTTTATATAGGTACTATTAAGAAATTCTTTTATTTAAAATAAGATTCAGATTATTAAAATGATAATACGTAATTTACTTTTCAAATCATATTCATAAGGGAAACTAGAATTGATATTTTAATAAGAAATATCATGGGCATCATTCAGTATAAGAGTATGATAAATAAATACAGAGTTTTACTTACACGTAGTAATTAAAAAATTATTAGCTTGAATTGGCTTGAACGAAAGAAGGTGCAGTAAAAATTATCGATATTTTGACCAAAATTATAGATACCTGTAATTACTAGTATTTGAAATAGCGATAAAGAATATCGATATATCGACAGGCAAATATCGACATATATGTTACGGTAAAAGTATAAAATCGGTAGATGTACACATTTACCAGTTTGATAGGTAAATGTGAATACAGTTTCTAAGAAGACCTTCTTATCTCCACATTTACCGGTAAATGTACACATTTGCCAAAGTTAAATGTACACGTTTACCAGAAATGAATAGTAAGTGTAAGTTGTACTTACTTTTACCAACCAAGCTGGCATCTGTATTCATTTTCCAGTAAATGTGTACATCGACTTAATTATGTACTTTTACCGTGACATATTAATGTACATTTACCGATAAATATCGCGCGTCACTAGTGTCCAGCAGCATGCAACAACACGTTGGATCTGCAGAGCTCTGAAGCACCTATAAAAGAAAAATCAAACCTAACAAGTTGCACCGCTAATAATATCACTTTACGCGCTCTAGTGTGCGCCATATCCGTTCCCCGAGCCATGCATCCCTAAATCTGCCTCGCCAACCGTGAAGCCTCGGTAAACGAAGAACGATGCTCGAGCGCCGCATCCTGCACGCTTTCCTCCCGACTTAGCGGTCTCTTTTCGCCCCTCGACGATGAACCTCGCTGATTTCCAGTCAACATCGCTCGCCGCACGCGCTCACCTCCCCCCCTCTAATAAATCCCGCGCACGTAGCGGGCTCGCCAACCTTCTGTCCGTTCGCCGGTATCCTCCGTTTAATTATTTCATAGCCGGAACGATTACCGAAGACAGCTGAGCAAATAGTAGCCGCGCGCCCGGTGCCCGGCGGAGCCCGACGACGTGACTGCATTTCGGGGCGGTGCACTCCGCTTTTAAGCGGCGATCATGGAGCGCGCACGAGCGTACCGCCTGTACTTATACGAGCGTTGTAAACGCTCGCTTTAGTGCGGTCTCTCGCTTAGCCCGCCTTTCAACCCCGTTCCACGTTGCGCGGGGGATGGGGATGCAAATAAAAATAGAGGCGGGATGCGTGGGCGGGAGGGATGCTGGCCGTCCAGCGGTTTCCAAAGTGCGCCCTCGCATGAGGCAAGAGGTCATCGCCGTAGCTCGCGGCGATCCGCTTCGACTCCTTTTATTTGGCGACAACGCGCAGCCTACGGTACTCCGGAACACGACTATGGGCTTTGGGGGAAAGAGGATTTACCCAAAAGTTGGCGTTAGAAATGAGATGGATTTCTACGTTGAACGTCACGAAAATGTGAAATAATGGAGTTAGATATTTTTACGAGTTTAGGGTTGGGGGTGGAAGTTGTGCTTCTTTTTTTATTTCAGGTAGCGTGCTGGTGTCATCGGGTCAGGTATTACCAAATATGGAATTTTTTTAGTTGATTAGCCGCGTAATTAGAAAAAATGGATAATATTGTTTTAGACGAGGTGTAAGAGATATAATATCTCGCTGTTTAAGGTAAGTGTACCAATACCCGGACGCTTAAGAAATAACGGCAATGCTTTCTCCTAATTTAATTTGTAAAACCATCGTGAATTAAAACAATGTTGTTATAAATGTGGAAGATAAGACAATATTATACTATCGGAAAGTGGAATAAAAGTTTATGGATTAAAATAGACGTATTTATTAATGAAGATACGAAACTATGCAGGTGTCCCAGTAGGCGGACAACCTAAAAATGCGTCAGCTACTGGTAGATTAAGGAACTTCTTCTACCAGTAAATAGAGTTATACTCAAAGAAATTTAATTTTCTTGCAAGATTCCCATCATCACATAAATTTAAATCTATTCACCAGTATATTAATATATTACAATAATATATAAATAAGAAATGCAGTCAATATTTTCTTAACAGAAGCTTAGAAATTTCTCGAAATCTGCTACGCGTACGAACTGAGTTCCAAAATAATTATTTCTACCTAACGATTTTCAATTTTCTATAATAATGACTTTAATTAATATTTCTAAATACATACGCATTACGATACTAATTCTTATTTTGAATTACATTAAAAATAAAGCTGAAATATAAATAAAATTCGCATCACTGTTCAGGTATTGGAACATGGCCGGGTGCATTTACCCTAATTGTAAGTTATTACAATGCTCCATGACGTCTAAAGCTGCCCTACGTTTCTCGAGGAAACATCCGAGACCCTGTCCATCGCTTTGGAGCTTTCCCAAATAATAAAAAGAATTCCCACAAAACTTGATGCTCCACGAATCAGCCTTAAAAGCCTCTTAATTCCCTCTCCGCCCCTCTGGCCCTTCCCCTCATTTTTCCTATGCAACTAATTGTGGTGACCCAGAAGCGCGACCCCAAGAATTACCCGACGTCGTTCAAGCCCGAAGTAGCGTCAAGTTTGTACGCACAGTTTCATAAAGTTCTGGAACCACCGACCCGCTGAATGGACCATGGCTTTCGAGGGAAATACCTACGGGCGAGGGTACTTGGACCTCTCCTCTACGATCCAGCACGAATGACCTACGTATTTATTTCTGGAATCCTGGAAGCCCGGAGTCCTGGAATCCCGGAATCCGCTTCCGCCGGGATACCGTAGCTATTTTTCCTGATCCGTGTCTACGTAAGGGACAAGTCTCCACTCGTCTGGAGATATAATTTTTATGGCCCCTCCGGAGACGTTACGTCCCGCCGTCGATCCCCTGTCGTTCACCCCTTGTTCCTGGCCTCTCCTTTAATCCGGGATACGTGACGGGCGTTCACCAGACGGCGACGAGGACGGGGGCCAGGAGGATCCGCGCGATCTATGGCCCCGGTACGCAGATACAACTGACTCCGCTCGTCCTTCTTTACTTTTCCACGATCCACGTCCCGCGTTCCCTCTAATCCACGAAATCCTAGACGACGGTCGGGGGAAAATGGACGTCGCCCAATGCCCGTCGAAGCGAGTACACGGGAACGCGCACGGGCGCGGCCTGAGTCTCCACGTAAATCTGAGGAAAGCATCCGGCTGACGTCGACTGATAGAATGTTTGCTTTGGATTCGCCGTATTGCTCGCGGCAAGAAAGCTGTCGCGAAAAGGCCGATGCGAGGCTCCGAATTAATACGCTACGGCGCACTGGATCATGCACGGTGCTCCCTCCTCAGTCCCAAGAGCTTTCAGGCACTTCGCCCAGCGGCTCCCGTCGACTGTTCGTTCGGGTAAAAACGATTCTGTCGGTATTTCGGAGAAAGATTAACGTGGAGTAGGAAGCATTCATCGAGTAGATTGCAGCCTTTGGCATTCGAGGTTTGCGTATGCTTGAGCACGTGAGTGTTTGTGAGAAAGAATTGTAGAGGGTGGTATACTTAGGGGTTGGAATTTATTTGAAAGGAACGAAACGAATTTTTTTATCTTCTCCAAACTATGCATCGCCAAGAGTTTGACTTTCTTTTCTTTTTATCGAGAAGGATTGATATTTTGAAGTGGACCTTCTTGGGCTAGAATCGTTTTGCAGCATTACAGTTATAAAAAATTGAAGAGCCCGTGTAGAGAACACTGTAAGCGCCAAAAATCACAATTTTTCAGGAGAGAAAAACGTGTCCTTGACTTTAAATTATTTACGAACTTTGATTTGTTTTGTTTACTAAATATGCTTAAGTATATAATAACGCAAATGCAACACAAAATTGTCTATTGTTTTTTAATTAATATAGTCCAAATCCATGAACGAAAGAATTGCATTTATAGAAAACACTCTGTGTGCCACCTCTTAGTTGTAGTGAAAACTGAATGTGTTATTTATTTAGATATACAAGTACTGTAAGTTATTACAACTTAACTTATTTACGACGGGAAATTGCATTAACATTCTATACTATAATATTACCATAGTATAAAATTTTCCGATAAAAACGAATTTTATTAATTTTAGAACTCACAGCGTTACATCCTTACATTTTTCTTTTAATCAATGTAATTTTGTAAGAATTATGCTCCAGCGATTTATAAGATCACCTGCTTCGGAATATTTTTATCGTGTAATATTAGTTTCAGGGTACATTAAGGAGTCTGTTTTGCCGGTGCATCGTCGCGTCTGTTCGCGATATCCGTTTGCTTGGAACACAACTTGGATGGGTTGATGAATTTATACAATAGCCTGAAGCAGTTTCTGCGAGTATAGATTTCAGGTACATAAAACAGACTGACCCGGTTTTACCAATTTAAACAATTCAGTTGAAAGCACAATACCGATCGATTTACACAAGACCGATATTTATTTTAAGAATCTGGAAGTATTTATTTTAAGAAATCTTAACAAACCTAACCCAGACCTACTGAAAATATTCATTTAATCACTCTTACGTAGCATGCACAATTTTCATAATAATACGATTGATAAAATGATCTCTGTGCGACTTATTTTGGCTAAGACAGTGACCTACATATTTTTGCAATAAAATTTCCCCAGCAGTAATAGTAACAGATGTTTAAGTGACAAAGTGTTTAATACTCGAATGATGCAATAAATATTTTCAATACTGTAGACTCAAATGTGAACCTCTTCATTTTTCTTATACACAATACTCATACAAAAATCAACACGAATCCTGTTAAAGTATTATATTTTCTATAAACCACATTGGAGTGCATTCGTAGACGCCACACAACCCTGTTATTCGCAAAGTCTGCCGCAAGATATTTTATTATAATTCCATCAAACGCAGAGTAAGTCAATATTTTACTCCGCCTAGTGTCTCAATTTTACTTCGCCGGGCGCTCAAGTTACCCGCGGCTTGCGAATTTTTCGATACGTTTCGACGACTGCGCCGACAATTTTATCCGCCGTTCCGCTCGGCTCGATGCAAATTAAATTTCAATACCACCGGGAGACCGACGTTTATATCTCGTGCACTGTTACTCCCCCTCGATACGCGGGCTCTATTTAACTTTCCACGTCTTCCAGCGGGTATACTTCTTACTTATTATTTCCACACGCGCCCGGAATATGTGGCAAACATACCTTGTTTCATTCACCGCGTATATAACGTAGTATTTGATAGAACAGACCGATGGAGTGGCACGGGGTGCGCTAACATTGCCCAGATACATGGGCAACTTTTTCCCCCGCGATACGGTTTCTTCTCATATTAAACTTTCTCCCCTCGTCTCCTCGGGCGGGATCCTTCGCGACCGCGGCAGTCTATTACGATACACGATGAAAAATATTCGCGGTCTCGACGTAATGGGCTCGCGTGACAAGGAAAAGTCCCCGATCCTAAAATTTAAAAAATTATGAAACTTTGGGTATATGTAGAGGATATATAGGTATTTCGCAATTTTTTTTGCTGCCTAAATTCACCCTAAGGGGGTGAAATCGAACCCTGAAAATCCGTCGATTTTCCAATTTTGTGCTCTAACTCGCATATCACTTTTACCAAATGGTAATTACATGGCCCTATTTAAAAGAAGTATCTTTTGTTGGAAAACATTTTTCTATCTTTTACAGTTCGCGAGTTAAAAGACAAAATCGGAAAATCGACGGACTTTCAGGTTCGTGCGTAGCATTGGTGTATTTTAATTTAGAAGATAATGCTTGGCTACTGTAGGCTTCGTGTAATATGTTCTTCGTATTCGCATGCTCTGTATTTATTTCTTTGTTGACATACAATTACGAGGCACCAATTTTGGAACACAGCGAGTGTATAGATAGAATTATTATTTGGTTGTATCTACCCTGTTTAATTGCCAATTACCCACTTTTGGACTAACAATTTTGTAGTATTTTCGTAGTGCAATTAAATTGTTTGATTACTCGCGCGGCCTGGCAATCAGTTTATCGTACTCTGTACAGACATAAGATATGTTCAGAATTGATTGGAGGAAATCGATGCCCGTTTGATCGAGGCTCGTTAAAGCCTCCCATTTCGTAATCACCCTTACAGCACACTTTATGACACGTTAATTGCTATTGAGAAGCAAGCTGGTCCTTGAAGTTCTAATTAGAATTTGAAGCTTCCCCGCTCGTATTTTATTAAGTTTAAAAGGAACTTCTGGCTACGAACATAGTGGAAAAGTTCACCCGATTCATACCACCGTTCTTACAGAGTACCTCGAGTGATAAACAGGGTTCACGGTTGAATAAAGTTCGAGTTGATGTCTCGAAACTGTTATTCACAGTTGTTTGGATACATCCAATCTTGCTGGCGAAAAGCACGAACTTCGGCTGGTAGATGAAGTCCTGTAGGTGGAATAAAGTTAAATGGCCACTCGCAGATACCGAAAAACTACCTGAAGCAAAATGTTATACTTCCACTTGGTTGTAAGTGAACTTCAATGTAGCTAAATATGTGAAGATAGAATTGGTCTATAATAAATAGACACTGCTTTTTCACTATTTCCTTATCTACTTTCAGAAATTCAGTTCTGCTTATACTGTATGATTAATTTGCAATATTGCTACTTGTATTTGTAATATCTGTTTATCTTATTTCTTCTCTTTCTGTTCTTTCCTTTGGAACTTGTTATTTTAATTTTAAGTGTAATGTGCCAGAGGGTTGTTATCCCATGATAAATAAATAAATAATAAATTACACTCACATCGAGTCGCCAGTGGAATCGTCAGTTTTTGAACTCTGACTTCTCAAAGTGTCAGTCACTTTATTACACGTGTAATTGCATATGCAAATAACAAAGAGCAACTGGCGATGAAAAGCGATTAGTTTGTACAGCTATGTATTATTATATTATATTCTTCATATATTCTACATATATTCTTCTGAAACACGTAGTGTACGTTTCGACCCCAGGGCTTGAGGTTTGCTCCCAAGGGCATTCTTACCTCAGAAACATGTCCTCAAGACGAGAACCGGCGATTCCTGGGCCCGGAGGCTAGCTTACCAGTGCTGAGACGCTGAAACAGTGCAAGAGTGTCAACTGCGAGTAATCCTGCGAGTTTGTAACAGTTCCGCCTAGGCTTAACAAAGGTCATGACAGAGATATTAGTCACTCTGTCAAGCCTGACGAGATGTGCAAGGGTTGCGAACTCTTTTTTATTCTCCTTCCATTTCGTCGCCCTGTAATTGGGTTTACTTTCTCTGGAGCAGTGGTTATGGCCAGAAAATACGGGGGCATAGGTTCCGAGGCTTGTTAGGGCTTGCACTTCGATCAACTCCAAGTCCACGTTTCAGAAATTCGTAATTCAGTGATCTCCCGTTTACTGAACACTGTAGGGTTACTAATTCAATATGAGGCCTATTGGCTGGGGCTCTCCGAGGTCCTTAAGCGTAAGTGAATTGCTAGTCCTGTTAGGAAATTTGCAGGTACATTCTGCAGTTTAAACTAATAAAGCGAGACCTAATAGACGCCAGCGTAGGTATTCGCGATGATGAAAAATGCAGGCTGCTTTTCAGGGAAGCCAAGCCTTCCTGATTAAATGTTGCTATTTTAAGTTGCAAAAAGTTCTGTGAAAATATATATTTTCTCGCTTTTTCAAAACAAAATCGCCTCTTTTCGGCCTTCCTACTAGTTGTAACCCCTTAACACCCCCCGCACCCCTAATTTCACACGGGCTACATCATATTTCAGTTTCACTAAACTCCCAACCATCGATCGCACAAAATAGTCGATTCGCCCTGGATGACTAAAAGTGACTGTACCTTTTATCCTGCTCACCCTTCGTTACATCTTTCCTATTTCTTTTGAGCCGCGAGATACGTCTGCGAATTTCCCCACAACACTATCTACTCGCGGTATGCGCCGCATGGACAGCGTTCACGTGCCTTCAGGAATACCGCTTAACGGAGACAACGGAAAAGATCGGCGGTCCGTTGTGGCATAGGCCAAAACAATATTTACTGCGCCGGCTTGGTAAATATTTGCGTTGAAACGCGCGCCCGCGGACCCCATTCGTCGTTGCGCGGCCGCACGACGAAAAGGGCGATTCGCCGTTTACATTGTCGGGGCGGCAGCTCAAGTGGTGGCACCGCAAATAACCAACGCGAATTATCGTAACGAAGCAGCACGCCTGCCGTCCACGATCTTTTGCTCCTCGAGAGCCCAGAGTGCTCGCCTAGGGCTGGGGGTGGCTGGGCAAACATCGCGGGTGCACACAGGTTTGGTAAAAATCTGCGGCCTATCGGGCGCGCCTCGATCCCTCCACGGTAATCCGCGATATTGTAAGCGCGCATTTACCGCCGTTGCGATAATACGAGCCGTTAAATCTCGTTATTCAGTAAATGCACTTCGAATTTGGTATTGTTCCGCCGCCGTGATTAATGGCCCGACTAATTAGAATCGGTAGTAGAATTGGTAGGAATTGTGCATCGAAGAGTGCGGAATGTAATTACGCCCGGTATCAGTTTATGTGACGGAAGTGGGATTTTTGGGGAGGGTGGCGGGCTGGCTTGTGATTATGAGAGTGGTGAATATGGGGCTGTGTATTTGATTTGGTTGGGATTGCAGGAATTTTGGGTATGCTAGAATTGAAATGGAATCTTTTTGTTAGTATTCTCTGGATTATTCCCTCAAGGTGCCACACAGTTTTCTGCTCACTGGCGAAGCAGTTGGAAACACTTTTTGAACCTATTTACTATTTCATTTAGAATCTACTGTGATATATTTGATCGTATTGGAGTCTTCTCTACATAATTCCAAAGTGGATTTAATTTTAGAGAATGAAGATAAGTCTGGTTGAGCTAAATTAAGTGAAATGGAATTCCTTATTTTGCCAAAAAATGCTTTTTTGTAAGTGTTATTGTAGAACGAATATCTTCATAAATATACTATTAGGTTTCTATTTTTAAAGTCTCTTTGCTTCGCGTGTTAAAAAAATTTCAAGTCCGTTTTAGCAGAATTTCTTAAATGAAAATTCCAATAAATTAATACGTTTTCATTCAATTTCCCTTGGTCTCGATAAGTTTTACTTGAGAAAATGCTCAATGTACAGCGCGGAGGAATGCAAGGGATAAAGGTTCGTGTATGGTCAGACACACTATGTAAACCTAAGCGACTGGAAGTATCTCTCTTTGTAGCGCTTTGTATAGCTACCGCTTTTTTAAAAATTGCTTCGAGCAGGAGTTATTCAGATTATTTATCGAATCTTTGAATCGATTTAAGATTCTCTGTCCATCCCTTACAAAAAAGCACGAAGCTTTGATGCAGCAAATTGTGTCAACGTGACTGATTATCTTTTGTGGTAAATTTACTAAAACATTGCGTATCGTTATTGTAATTTCTTAGTCCATTGTACACACGTTGACCTCCTAATATTAGCGACGGTATATTGTGTATATTTGAGATACAGGGATACAGAACAAATATCCATTTTCGAGTTGTTGGTCAAGTTGTTAAGCTTGTTAGGTATTTGTGCCTCGACAATAGTTAATGCTATCGTGTCAATAGTTACAGCGTATCATAAACTGTGGCGCGGTTGAAACTATGTAATTCCATCGTCTAACCAAATTAAAGTCAGTTGGGGAACTCTGGGTAGCCTGTAATAAATGTGACTCGCTATTGTGACGTTTAGAATTTCGTCTTTCTCTGGCTGATTGGATAATACTTCTCTATTCCACAATTTCTACTTTCAAGTCCACAAATTCTGCCGTATCGCACTATTCTCGAATTTTCAATAGGTAGATTGGGCAGCTGCCACATTTCCAGCCTTTAATGGATCATGGTTATAATTAATGCCTCCGGTAAAATTAATTTCTTTAGATATTTAAGAAACCAAGTTCTTACCCTCGCCTCATGTATTATTTGATTGCTCGGTTGATTAATAATAAGTTGACAGGGTAAGGAAAAGATAACCTAGATGACGTTTAAGTCGATTTCAATGTTTCTATTAACGTTATCAGGATTTTTCGACGTAAAAAAGTGTAGTCACTGATCAGTGAGGTGTGACTTGAACATGAATATATATAATTGATCTCAATTATTGAACATAACAATATGAAGAGTAAAGGGAAAAAACGAGGAAGCATATTTTGTTAGTGGCAACTGGTACTACAGAACTATCGAATCACAAAGGGTTATAAAATTCAAATACCACCTTGATATAACGTTAAAAATTTAGTACTTACACTGCTTAAAAACAGGAAATGTCCACTCTGCACTGGAACAAATACCAAATGTGCAAATACTACACCCTTTGTCTAAGCACAAGCTTCAAGCTTCTGTCGTCGAGGTAAAACAAGAAATTATTTAAGAAGAAAATTATACAAGAAAATTAAATGCACTGAACCTTGTTCATTTACTGATGGACTTAACTCTAAAGTATTAAAACTTAATTTTCTCGATAAAGCTGTTTTGTCACATTGCTTGTTTTTCCCCTTACCCTTCATCTTACAACATTGTAACCCAAGAACTTGAATCTTCAAATATCTCAATCACCCGAAAACACTCAATTGAATTAATTTATAATATTTATACCGTGTTGACGAATGTATTTCATTGCGAGCATTTGATTACTTTGGCATGCCACTGCACTTCGACTACCATTAGCAAACTCGATTACCTCACCGTGCCACTTCGTACCGTTGCGGTTTCAACAATCATTAGATAAAAAAATTTGCCCTGATTACTCTCTGTTATCGGCGTGCACATTTCAAACTCCCGATATAACCAACGATTTCACGCTCATTATGTTCCGCAGCGTTAGCACGTCAACGCGCTGACATAATTATACGCGAGGCGCAAAACGTTTATTACGTTGCTTAATTAGTTGTCTGGCCAATATGCTTTCGTGTGTCAGCGACACGGCGTTGCGCGGTAAATTATTCATCAGCCATGTAGGGACGCGCGATGAAATGAAAAACGCCCCTGCTTTTCTAAGTAAACGCGCTAATCTTCGTCGAGCTCGCTGGTTGAGCGCACCGAAACTTTCCGCGATCTTTCCCTCGTTAGCAACACGCTACATCTAATTTACAAGATACGCCGTGAATCGCGGGACAGGCTGCTACCTAAAACTTTAACGCAACGGAGTTGTACGTTAAGCGTCCCGAAAGACGTATGTACATATTTCTTTTTTGCACAGCCGGCGCGCAGATCGCGGACAAAAGCGCCTTTTCAAACTTCAGCGCTCCATTTTTCGCGATTTTGGCTCGCTCTCCCAATTTATGTGTTGTATAAAGAACTTGTCATAGCAAAGGACTTATAATCGTGACCTACTAGTTTGTGATCTAGTGACGCGAATATCTAAAAAAGAAATTAGCTTGCAGAGCCACATTTTGGCTTCTTTTCATGAATTCTTTTGACATTTTAAGGGGAGGTTCTGGTCTAATACTCGATTTTTTTTTATTTCATTTTTCGAACGTTCAACCTTTTAGGAATACGTGTTTAGAAGAATCTTTTGAAATTCGTAAAATTCCCGAAGTTATAGGCATTTGAATAGTAGCAAATGCATGGGTAACACCCGGCCACTCGGCACGCACGTAAAACTTTAAATTCGTTTTTCTCGAAATAGCTAACAAAAGCTAATATCCGATTCAATTGAAACTTTTATTTTGAAGAATATACTTCTGACTAGAGGGGAAATCAGTAAAATTTAAGAAAATGGAAAATTTACAATTTTTAAAGCCGCTGCAAGGATGAAAAATATAGGGAAAAAGGGATTTCGAACTTCCAGTGTCGTTATTTTCTAAAAAATATCATTTTTTTATTTTTTCTGGTTTCCCTCCTAGCCAGAAGTATATTCTTTAAAATAAAAGAGTTTCAGTTGAATTGGACTATAACTTTTGGAGGTATAGGTCCCACCGATTTGGATGAATTTTTTGATGCCTCGACTTTTTTGTCTAGCAATGGGAGAGAGGTCCTAAAACCACTGAGGTGTCGTCTTTAAATAAATGATGTCTAAGCTTTTTTTTAAGAATTTTATAATTTTTTACACGTTTCAAGTCTTTCCAATGCGTAGTTCAACACAATATTGTACCCCTTACATACTTTGAGGGGTGGTTTCACCCCCTATAAATGCAAACGGACCGCTTATGTCTTATTTTTGGGTCCTCTAAAACATATCCAAAATCTAAAGTAATCGGAGGCGGAAACATGGAAACTTCTGCTTGTAATAAGCTAGCACCATCGACGGCACAGCTGATTTCTTTGATGCTTTTGCAACTTTTAAAGGTTATTTGCATACATTTTGTATATTAAAAAAAGAACACGCCCAGCAGTTTACCTCCATAACACGATCATTTATCCGAAACCCACCTCGCGTTTCGCGTGGCGCACTTTCAAAGTCGAAAACTCGTCGCGGCGTGGATAATGCACGGTATCTGGTTGCGCAATAAATTCCGTTTTGACGGCGTTATAGCACCAACCGAGTAGACCCCGGAAGTGCTCGGTACTGCGGATGGTCGGTGGATGGCTCATATAAAATTCCCATTGATTCGTTTGCCTCTGGAATCACTTTCCAGCAGAGCGGCCGATGCGTATCGAACGCGCAGCGTTGCGAGGCGCAGTTACGCGGTTTCGTTCGCGGCCCGCTGAAACTTTTATGGGGTCTCTCTCTCTTCCGGCGGCGGTGGCAGGAGTTCTCTTGAACTCGCCGCGCGCCCTAGGGCCACGGGAACTGGAGGAAGAGGCGGAAAGTCCGCTCGGGGCCCCCCTCGTTAATTATTTAATCGCATGTGCTGCGATTTTTTTCAGCTGGCGAGCGTTTTTTCTCCACAGCGATACCAGGAGGACTTGGGACTAGTCGGCCTCGGATATAGTCGCCCGCTCGTTATATTTACCCTTCTCCGTCGCTCTTAATCGCTGCCACGTTGTAACGACGTGCTTGCTGCCCCCCTTCTGCCCCGTTGGCGAAAAAGGAGGAAGAAACACCACGGTGTTCGAGGGGAATCCTTTAAATAGCCGCTACTCCAGTGGCCCGCTTTCCTATCGGATGGGAATCTCCACCGCGGCAAGGACTCCTCCGAAACGGGTTTCACGTTCTGTCTCTTAATCGAGCGCGTTCTTTTTCGCTAGTTGCTCGAGTTGCACGGCTTCCGAGAGATTCTTTGATCGGGTTCGCTTCGCGCTCGTTACGGGGCACGAGTCAGGGGCGTGAAAGCGATGTGAGTATTTTGTTCCGGGGAAATATATCGGGTTACTTCGAAAGCCCTTGCGTATTTCTGTCTGAACTTTATTACGAAGGAAAATGTACCAGGAAGTAAGTTCAACCATTCCTGTGATTTCAATCTTTTTCAATGACTTTTTGCCACCGTTTAACTGGTCGGTGCATCGATCAAAAAATTCAATGGATTTTGAGTCAAATGTACTGGCTGAAGTTTCTATTACTTCTGTGTATATTGTCATTTTCTATTAATAAGTAAATGAACTCGTGAAACTGAATAAGTACAGTTTATTAATATTCTTACGAGGGAAGATCCCCCAACTCGGAAATTTAAAAAATTATGAAACTCGGGGGATATGTAGAGAATATATGTATTGCGTAATTTTTTTAAATTGGCACCTGAAAATCCGACCATTTTCCGATTTTGTGTTATAACTCGCGGACCGTAAGGACTGCAACTTACCAACTGATAGTCCTAATTAAAAATCAGTAACTTTTGTTGGAAACTTTTTTTCTATCTTTTACAGTTCACGAGTTATAACACAAACTCGGAAAATAGCCGATTTTTCAGGGGTTAATTTCACCCCGTTGGAGTGAGTTTTAGTAGCAAAAAATCCGCAATACTTATATATCCTCTACGTATCCTCAAGGTTTCATAATTTTTTTGTTCCAGTTTGGAGATCTTCCCTTGTTAGTAGCATTGTTATATTCATAAAGCATACTTTAATGAGACTAAAATGAGCGACTAGTCTCTCCAAACTCGATGCACTGTTTGAATGTTGAAACTGGACTGATGCTCGAAAAAGAAGGCAGACGTTGGAATGGCTTAAGTAGAAAACAAACGCATAGAACGTTACAAATGCGCCTTACAAAAGATGCAATGGTCTAACAATTATTTTGGTTGTTTTAATGAGTCGCGCAGTTTTTTAAGCACCTGCTGTAAAGGAGAATGTTTCTGGAGTATTTCCAAATGATTAAATTTTGGAGTTTGTGATGATTGAACTGCATTGACGAGGGACGAATGTATCATTTGATAGTCGACAGGAAAATAACATTTCACGTTTAACTCCTTTAGATTCTGTTAAAGTGATAAGAAATTCCGGTGTAATATGAGATGTGAAACTTTAAAGAGTAGTTTTAGAAGGAAACTAATTAGCTTGAGTGGCTGAAAACTTTCATGTAACACTCTTCAGGGTGTTCTAATTTCTTGGAGGTGTTATCCAGAAGAGGCACATGATTTCATATAAAATGGAAGAAATAAAGAGCGCAGTTAAATATTCCAAATATCTCCACTAGATGCTCTCCATCTGTCGTCTATAATATGTTGCGCCTTCCTCAATACCCGCCAACTTTGAAACACTTTCTCATATCAAAACCACAACTGCACCTTGTAGACTAGTGGATCAAAGTGGCCGCTGCCATCTTGTGGGTTGCCCTCGAGGAAAAGACACATTCTTCGGACGATGTGCGGGGAAATTCCGCGTGTTTCTTCTAAATAACACCGCAAGTCGTAAACTTGTAAAGGAAAGTATGCGGCTATAGCTGGGGAACTGATATAATGCATTTATCAAATACTTTGGCTCTGGCCTTAGGCTGTAATAAATTACAGAGGGACAGCAATTTTCGCTATATTTATTCTCCCCGTTGGGGTGTTATTCAGCTTTAAATCCGGATTAGAGCGGTAATTAAAAAATATTAAATTGACACAACTTCAATGTTTTTTTTATGTTATGGTGCATCGTAAGTCAAATGTAACTCATACCCCTTAAAACCATTTCAGTTTTTTATTAAATCTGTAATTACTGAATACGCGTGTGACGTACGATAAGGGATAAGGCCTAAGAATTTATTTCAAATGAGCTCACAGATACTTTGAATATTACGTTTGAAACAATTAAAAGTCGATCCAGTCACCAATCTTTCAAAGAGAATTATTTATTACGTATTTTTTGTTATTCCGAGATAAGTGACTTTTAGTATTTTACATTATGCCATCGGAATTTTATATAAATCGGATTAGGTTAAATATTAAATCTGGATAAAGAGGTATGTTGATCTGGATGAAAAATGAACTGTAGTTGCGCCTCTTATTTCTAAGATTTGCGGTTACTGTTATTTCGTTTAATAACCAGGCATCGATTTCATCTACGTCCAAAATGTAACCTATTATATCTTCTGTTTCAATGCAGATATAGCTTTCTTATTTAATATACATACTTATACATAAACTATTTGTGTAGTGTCTGGCAGAGGTTAACTCAATTTAAGGGATCATTCTACTTTGAACCGCCGAAAAATTAAGCTATTTTTGAAGATATTTTTCTCAGTAAATGCAACACGATGAAATAAATCTTTTTGATATTTATTACCAAAAATCGTTTAAAACAGAAAGATTTATTTCATTATATGTTGAATTTACTGAGAAAAATATCTTTAAAAGAGCTTAATTTTTCGGCGGTTCAAAGTAGAATGACTCCTTAAGTAAGAGTTGCAGATATGTATTTTCGAATTAACAAGCCAGAATAGCTTTCATTTGTAAACGCAAACACGGACACAAATAAAATATTCCCCGTGAATTACGTTAAATTACCAGGCCAAACAAATCGTATTCTATTTCCTGTCGATATTACCCGTACAGTTAAAGATACGAATGCAACGGACCACCCCCGACAGATTTACGATTTAATTATTATTGGCTGTATTTGAGCGGGGCTGTTTCTAATATTTCACTCGGCATTAATATTACATTCGAGCTTGATTATATTCCCGTTAGCTTGAACGAACGAGCGTGGATTTTAGAACGATGAAATGCAACGTAACATTCACCACCCGCAGTCAGCTGCAGCGGAATTTATCGTAGCTTGTAATTGGTCGAGTCGTGGCCGCCGCAGCGTCTATAAATACGATATCGCAATTGACATAAAATTCGTGGCAACAATTGGGGCGGGCTTTCCTTGTCAACGAGTCGAAGTTTGGTGGCGCGGCGATTCGATGATATATCGCCTGTTTATTCCCGCCCCCCTCTTATCGGCCGTATTTTTTCAATTCTGGCACGAAGGGTGTCGACTGCGGTGCGAATATTCTTTTATCGCGGCAAGAAAGGGTGGAGTTCCCGCAGAGAAGGAGGCAGTTCTGTCGAGAAGCATTTTTAAATATTAACAATCTACCGCCGAGTTCGAACGTACATAGCCCCCTTCATGCTGCCGCCTTTTATTCCTCGAAATGTGCTCTTTTGATGCGCGAAATTTAATATAATGGCTCGCCCTAGTTCCCGCCACTTCGTGGATCCCGTACGTTTAATATTTTGTTTGAAAGAATTCGCAAGCTTTCCGTAAATGTACGTTCAAGAGGAATATTATCGCTCTCGCTCGAGCATCATTAGCTAATAGATATTTACAGGGCGAGTGAATTCCCGGTGATGTAAGCTTGCAAAGTTTAATCGAATCCGATCTAGCTCGTCCGTGGCTCTGAGCAAAAATGGTTTTTGCTGACCTTCATATTTAATTATAAGTAATTATATTAAAATATCATTTTTGATATTGAGTGAATTTTTTGTAGGTATTTGTTGAATGACAAAAGCCTTCTGCTTTATAAGAAGAAATTACCAGTTACCAAATTTTCTTGCTCCCAAAGCTGCTCTGGGCAGTTCCTTTGCTTGCACCCCTGCGGTTGAGTTTATTCCCCGTAATTTGCTCCTTAATTATAAACAGTTAGCTTGGAATCTTTAGGAGTTTCGAGGAATTCTATAGTTTCTTACTCCACTTGAATTTGTTTCTACATTAGGTAGCAATACTCGCGTTAAATAATTAAACTGCCACAGATTGTGCCCTTGGTACCTTTCCACTCAAATCACAAAGGAGGATCCGTCCAGTGAATGAACAATGAATTCACACGTAACAAAATCAACAACAACGAGACTTACCTTAAACTTAATAAAGAACTACTGTATAAATTTTAACGTGAAGAGAGCGGGATAGATATTAATTTTTCGTATGGTATGAGCAACATTTATTCACTGGGAGGTGTTCGTTCACTGGACAGGTCACTCTACTCACTTCCTATATTTCTCATCTTTATCAAACCAATGCTGTTTTTACTAGGATCGCGGCACAGTCAGCTAGTAAGAAACTGGCAACTCGAATTCCGTATTGCAGGTCGGCAGGCAGTCGCGTTCCTTTGGAAAATTTCCAAAGTTTCATCAGCATTGCATTTCACTTCGTCAGTGGTCTATGTACGTATGTATCTACCACTGTCCTCGCACGAGACACTTCTATATACCTCAGGGTACATTTATGTTGTGGCTGCGACGGCGATAAAAGCTCCTCAACAATATCTTCTTTTGTTGTGTTTATAATGGAACTATGATAATAGTAGTTTCAGTCGTTGAAGCTTCCGCGAAGCTGAACCATTTAAACACGAGTGATTCTGAAGAAGAATTATTATTATCTTCAAGTTTCGTAAAATGGTACACTCGAAAAACTCTACGCGGAAAATATTTTGTTGTATTTTTTTTAACGTCTACTTCATCTCGTGACTTATCTAAAACAAATCTGTTATAGGTACTTAGTAAAAATTTGTTATGCGTCAAGGATGAAAACTGCGATGATAGCGAAGAAATAGTAATTTATTTATTTATTTATTTAAATAATTATACGGGAAATACCAATGATTTACTTGGTTTTCGACGAGGGGTTGAAGCGGTTCAGTAATTTTATATATATTTTTCTGGAATTTTATATATATGTAGTCTAAAACCCGGAATAATATATAGGATACTTTTTATCCCGGTTTTTTTAACCGATCTGAACCAAATTTAGCATAATTACTCTAAAGAACCCTGCGGAAAATATAGGCTACCATGAAATCTAGACATCTCACCCCTCCCCCCTTGTTTCGCCCCCTTGACACTCCGCGATAATCGAAGTTCTACCCGGGGAATGCCGGGTACTTTAGCCCTTAGTATCATGATTTTTTTATTTTACTCAGGAAAATACTTATCGTTCCATTTTTGTATCATCGTAAAAATAAGCAAGAAATTCCAATTTTTTACATAAATGAAAAAATATGGATAGAACATGAATGTTAAACCATGCATAACGGTACCTATGTATTATAATGTTAAGCCAGTGCTGGGTTTTGCAGAATGTTACACCAGTGTTACATACATTATTACGTTCGACATCAAATTTATTCACGAAGGAAATCCAAAATAATCGAGAGAAAAATTAGCATTTACCTGGTATTTTCATTAATCCTGGCGAAATTAAGAGTCGCAATCAACAATACGAGGCAGTGTATCGCAGTAGAATTTCTACGTATGTATTTCTACCCTACGGACACTTGTTACATATGGTAATAGTAAAGTAACGCTTTAAAGTTCACGAAAAATCCCCCAAATGGCGCGCGCGATTTCTTCGATTCGTGTAACACGGAAGTTACACTATGATACTAAGGGTTAAGCTATGTATGTATAACCGTCCCTCTAGAATCGAAACCAGAACCGAAACCGGTATAAACCAGACTCTTTTTCACTCCCAACTGTTCCAAGATTATCTCGGTTTCTATAACTGTTTCGAGAACCGAAACCGATATCATAATCGTTTTCAACCCCTGTTCTCGACGCTAGTATCGTTGGTCATCTAGTAAGCATAACTCTGCTCCCTGCTTCAACGTAAACATTCTCATTATAAAACTATAGAACGTATTTCTACGCTTCGCTTTCATCGCCGCTCCAACATAAACAAAATTCTCCTCTATTATTTTTAAATAAGCCACAGAACGGTTGCGCACAAGAAAATATCAATCTCACGAATTTCACCCAAGAATTTCATCTGTTCCATCGGGTCACGTGGCAGAGAAGCGGCACGAAACGATCAATCGCGGCCGCGTGTCAATCGCTCGCGATCGTCCAGGTTAATGGGCGCACGTGCGCGAAATTTTACACTAATTACGAGCGCAGAATTACCCGGCACGCTGGCGTTCGCATTCGGAGTTTTCGCGTTGCCGCGCGCATGCCATTACACTCCCCCGACGATCCGCTCATTTGTCGTTCATGATTAACCCGCCGACGAAATCGCTGGTGCGCGATCTTCGCGGAATTACGTAACGACCGCGAGCGCCGCCTAACTCGCCGCACTTTTCAAGCTCGCCCTTCGGCGCGCTCCCCCGCCCGCCAGCCAGACAGACTTTGACGGACGAATAATCCCGACGTAACGGGGGCATCGAACATCCAGCCGCACGTTTTTTTTTTGCGCGCGCGTTATTAGCAGAGGCATCGAAAGCCTCCGCCGTTTCGTGCAGTTTGAATCACGGGCGCCTCTGTTCCGCGGCTGAATTAATTGAAGTCCTGGCCGGCCGGGCCGGGTCCCGCTCCGTTCGCGCGATAACAACGAACGGGGAATCAAGTTAGGAAAGTACACGACCGCTCCGCTTTCTCTCTTTCCCCGAATAGTGGATACACTTGTTTAAACGCCGCATGCATAATCGCGGCGAAATTGCCGTGGAAATATTCCCGGGCCGCGTAACTTATTTGCGTTGGAACGAACGGCGGATGCGGAAGTGGACGCATATCGACCGGAAGCTTGTTCTCGTAATGTCTGGAGCGGCGTGGAGGAAGTTGGCTCGACGTGGCGCGGGAAACACTTGTCTCTTTCTCAGAAAATTGCCGCTTTAATCGTGCGTGCATAATTGCCACTAAATTTTGCAAAGACCTTAAGCTCGCGCCGCATGTATATGCATGCCCGGTAGTTGCATGCATAGTGGGGCTTCAATGAAGTACGCGCGAATGTGTTTATGGGAACAATTGCCGAAAATCCGCGGACGAAAGTTGCGCAGTGGATGGTGCACGACGAGGGATGACTTTCGGTCGCGGAACTATTTTGGGCAAGGTTTATGCAGGAGCCGACTTTTGGAAAAATTAGTTTTCGAATTTTGAGAAAAAAAAAATATAATTAAAACGGTGAGGTATATTTATACTTATTTGGGTTAAACTGTTTAATAGGTACTTAAATACTTATATGTTAATATAATTTACATATTCAATATATAAACCCTAATTTTGGAGCGTATAAACTGTAGGTATCAGAATTATTATCGTATCGACATATTTTAATTCGTTATTCTACTAGTCTCCGTTCAATACACAGAGAAAAGTGGACAGAAAAGAGGCCAGGAAACATTTTTACATTTCCAATATCTGTACGAAGGAATTATTCGTCGCACTCTTGCAATAATAGTACAGAAGTCATTTAAATAGAAATTAAACCACAGGATTATCGTATACAGAGTTAAAACTCCGACGCTGGAATTAACAATAGAATTTTTATCAAAACGTTATTCTACCAATGCTTGTTTCGTGAGATATTACCATTAGATTTCCTCAACTTAATTTGTCCGATTTCACAAAATATATTCAGCGCTCGCGTCGATTCGTTCCACCGACGGGTGCAATTAATTAACCTCAATCTTCTGCTGTTTGTTATCGATTGATCGTGCTCGTCTCGCTGCATCCGGGCATTACTCATTCGTAATTCTTACTTATCACTCTAAAGCTCCATTTCCTGTCCCCCTCCTCTTCTTTCCATTTTATTTCATTCCGTCCAATTCTGCCGCGAGGAGACGCGCGCCGAATCTCGATTCGAATAATGAATTCATTTTCCGCGCGCTTTGATCGTGCCGCAAAGGATCATAATTTTATCGCGCACGTGATTCTGAGGACCTCCCGCCGATCGGTTTTTCTTAGCTGTCATTTCGAAATTCAGCGCGGCTCGCGCTTTGTCATCCGGGAAGTGGCCATCGATCGACGGATTCGTTGAAAATGTGTTTCCGAGCCGCGATAAAAATGTGTCCTCTCGAACGAGCGCCCATTTGCCAGCTTCCCCGGTGGAGAGCTGCGCGTGAAACCACTAGGTATTTATATTTTCTCGCGAATTGCATATTTGACGCGGGCACACGTATAATACAGCATTGACGCCACTGCGAGCACGGCGTTTTAAACAGTTTACAGTTAGCGCACGATAAAAAAATATGCGGTCCGAAATATCGTGTCGCTGGTTGTTAAAGTGAATGCCACCGAAAATGATTGTTTATTTCGAAAATATTGCCGAGCGTTATAAACACGAGTGCGGGAGGAAATATTGCATTGTTAGCAATGATAGTGAATTTAAAAATTTTTGTAAATTACTCACGTGAAAAACAGTGATCGACGCAAAGCGACATTTCATGTTGTATTTGGGAAAATTGTGTTTCAGATGCGTTGTGTTTGCAATTCTTTTAATTTAATTGGTGGCAACTCTATCGGGGTTGCATGAGTTTTAGACCGAATGTTTTTCGCGTTTAAATGTTATTTCAATTGAAATGAAGAATGAACACGGAATATGTTATACCCCGATTTGTTTTTTTTTTATTTCTATAACACGCGTGAGTAGTGTTTGGATTTCTTGATACTGTTCATTTCTCGAGAAAAGAGATTTTACTCTTTAATTATCCAGAAATTTATTAATAATAGTATTTATGCTTAGATTCAGTTCGATTTTGTTGCAAGTGGATATTGAAATAATCAAACATCAATTTATTAAATAAACACGGCCTATGTAATAATAATATTTTTCTAAAATAAATAAAGGACAGTAAACGTACTACAAGTAGTAAGAACTTGATGTTTTATTATTTTAATATTATGTACTTATATATCATAGAAATGAAAATTGGTAATTATAAAAGTGTCAGACGTATATTTATTTATCTTGGAATTTTTAGTTTTTTTTAAATAGTTTTTTAAACAGAATATTGCATCTAATCTTGAGTTGGCGATTCGAGTTTGTTTCTTTGTCACAAAATCATTAGCAACCGAAAAATTGCGTTCATTTTGTGGGGATGTTGATTTAAAATTGGGGATGAATTTTATAGAATGTAATATTTCGTAGAATATTTCGCGAAAAAATTCTCCAGAAATGAGAAATCAGAAACTTTGCTTTTTCTCGAGAAATTCTGTATAAAGCTACGCGTAGGCAAGCGAAATTTGAATCTCTTTAATCTACATTTTAGAGTTACCGAAAAGTATGTGACGCAATGTTAAGAACCGCCCCGCAGTGCGAATATTCCGTCTATAATTCTAAAGTAGGATTACAGAATATTTGGTTTCTTAAATCGACCTAGCATCTTCGCACCGCGGAAGGCTTTCTTTGCGGAATATTGCGAGTCACGGGAGATTCTCGAATTTTCAATTTCTCCCCAGATACAAGCCGTGACGCGGGTTCAAGCTATCGGGAGGGTTGAATATCGCATTTCGTTGAACTTCGTCCTCTGTGTTCGTTCGGGTGCGCGCCCCATTTCGAGTAGAAATGACACCGCGGGGAAGACAGAGGAATACATTTTCTTCGTGTAGTTCTTTATGCCGCCGCCCAGAAAATACTTATTCCCGGTCGGTCCAATGGGAGCTCATTACAAATGCAATTAAACTTTCCGCCGGCGAACGCAGTCCGGTGTCAGTTTATCAAGATGAGCTTCGCTCCGTCGAATTTTAAATAACATTCACCGAAACGAGACCGCTCGTCCCATTTTCTATTTCGATTCGATCCCACGGACTCGCCTTCAATTTCCGGAAGTACGTAATTTTTGCCCCGCAATCACCGCGGCCCCGTTTACATTTTCCACCAACCTACGCGCTGGAATATTATTAAATATTTTTAAACTCGTTATCGCCGCCCTCGATACGTCTTGAGTTATAGTTTGCATTACCATGCACAAAGGTGGCACTGATAGTGACGTTTTGGTTTCAACGGGCCGTTGAATGAAATGCAGACGTAGTTCTTCGCACCAACTGCTGAATTTCAGCGAGGTTACTTGGGTTTTAATTATAAAGGGGGGCGCGAATAAGGGCATGCTAAGGGTGGATCAGATGTTTATGAAGTTATTAAGTAAACAGGGGTAGCTCTAAAAATCAGGTAGCTCGGGATTTAACAGGTGGAAGTGAAATTTGTAATGCTACACCTACCAAATATTGTGCAACAAACAGGAACATATCAATCAGGCCGGGAAGAATGAATTCAAATTCGAGAGTCCGACTTCTGAGCCGCGTTGTTTAAATTTCGCGTGGCCAGACGTGATTCTGTTTATCGTTTAAATGAGTTAATTGAAAAATGTGTGATTTGGTAACTGGACGACGACTGAATACTGAGTTTGTATTCAAAAGAATATATAAAAATATAATATTATCACAGATTTATTTCGTGTTACTATTTTTCTAAATTTCATGTATCCCAACATCGGTCGATATTGTGATTTATTTTTACCTTTACTCTTTTTTTTATATAGATAAATAAATCATGTACATAGGCGAACGTGTTACTGTGCATATACATCTATCACTGACTGACTCTCCCATCTGTCTTACCTGCTTATCTACGCCAGAGTTTTTGTGTATTCGGCATTTCGGGATAATCCCCGATACCCTTGTCGAGCTTAGCGTCGAGCAATCAGTATTATTCGGGCCGTGATAGCGACAGGAGCTCTCCAAGGACATTCCTCGCGACGCGTTGTTGTCGAGCGATGTGTCGAGTGATATAAAACTCGTTCCCATTAACATTCTTTAATATACGAGCAAAATTCGGTTAACAAGTGACTGAATAAATCAAAAGAATTATATTACTCTTGTGTGAGCACCAGAAGCTTAGCGAAGCTACTACAGGCACCGGAAGTTGATTTGTTAAACCCCAACTGTGTTTATCTTGGAATCGAAATCTGAGTTTGCAAAGTAGTAAGTAACTTTTTGATTTCTTATGGCATGAGAAATTTTTTTGCTTCGGCTTGGCTCATATTTCTGCAACACCCAGTACGTAGAATTAAGCTCCGCGTAATTAAGATTTCGAGCTGTGCATATTATTTTTTGAGACAGTTACTTCGGGAATATTATTAAATTGTTTATTTGAAATTGATTATATTGAAATATGTACCTAGTGACTATTTTCTGACATTTCTTAATTTTTCAATAGTTTTGTTTATAAGCGTTATTAAAAACTAGGAAGATATTCAATTTTGAAATTTTGGCTTCTCGAAAATTTTATTTTAACATGTTGCCAGTATTTCTACTTCTTCACACAATTTTCTATTTTCCTTACCTTAGGAAACAAAGGTCTTAAGTAACCTCGTATGAAACTCAGACTTTCATTATTGCCTCCGTATTTGCAGCGAAGCAAACACATTATAACGACACTTAAGCTGTCCGGTTGTACGCTGCTGTAAACACAATCACGCAGACACTATTCGTTCGAAACTTTCCGGGGCGAAATTTTTAGTTCGCTCTGCTTTGCCTGTAAATAGCGCTTGGAACTAATTTTCTTAGGAGCGCGGAGTAATGTCCTAAAAGGCAAACTGACTTTACGGTAAACATAAAGCTTAGAGTTACCTAGTCCCTTTGAACTCTCTGCGCAAGCTTTCCAAGAACTATAGTGAGCAGATAATTTGTGAGAAAAAAGTTGGAACGATCTTTGAAATTGCAACTAGTAAATATTATCATTCACCCTGCACCCAAGTTTAATTCGTTTTGATCAGTTTAGCTTCTAAAAGTCTCACATCCGATTTCAGATTTCTTTTAGTAGGTACTCTGATAACGAAAACATAGCACTTAGGGTAAGTTAGGTTCCCGACCCTCAAGGGGGTTGCAAAGTGTTTTCTGAGGGTCGCCGCGGTTATTTTTAGTTGATAATTCTTAGCATTTATTTATTTTAATATGGTTACATTGCCTTATTCTATTACTGATGTAACACTGATTCTTCGTAAATGAAAAAAAAAGCAAAAAGCTGTTTATCCAGATACAAGCGCAACCATCGCACTAAATAATAAGATAAGTAAATATATTAAATACATTTAAGTATCTTAAATATATTAAATACCTTTAAGTATATTAAATATATTAAATTATATTAAAAATATATAATATATTAAATATATTAAATATCTTTAAGTATATTTAATATATGTAGGTAGCAATAATCATTAAACATTAGTAAGTTAGAATTATATTCTGAAATATCTATTTTTAATGTGTTTTCTTCCTTACTAAGTTTACCTTACCTTAGGGGCCGGAGGGTCGCAGGTTATTTGAACATTATAAAAGGGAGTCGCGGCCCAAAACAGGGTGGGAAACCCTAACTTATCCTAACCTACAAAAGCGACAACTGCAACATTTCTACGTATTCTTTACCAATTCTGGTACAATTGCGGCTTTCACACCACATGCTTTCTAATCACCTCATAAACCATTAAAATCAACTCCCTCAGCGGCCACGTTAAGTCCCAAAGTAACTCCCGTGAATCTCCACCCTAAATGGGACCCGCATTAAACCCCCCTCGCATCCTTCAGAAAAAACCTCACGTCGAGTTGTTAAGTAAATGACACCCAGAGGCAGGGGAGTGGATCGCGCGGAATTTATTTAAGATCGGGAGGGGGCGGTCATCGCGCGGTGTTCGACGTCGTTGCCCAGTCGGGGCACGTATTCCCGAGTATTTTTATAAGAAAACGGGGGCGAAAGGTGGCGACGGGAAGGGCAAGAACAACAGAGCGGAAAGAAAGAAAGGAGCCAGTGGGGTGAAGAGTTCGTGGAAAAGGGGGGAAGGGGCGGAGTTCTAGGAAAGACAACGGGAAGGTGGATCTTGCAAGGGTCGCGAGAACGAGAAAGAAAGGATCAAGTATATACGTGAAAAATGAAAGCGCGTCGGGCGGATGCTCGTTTCTTGGAGGACGACGTGGAAACAGATAGCGGGGGTAAGAACCCGGGGACCGTCTTCTCCTACAAATACGAGCCATAAATCGTGGCGCATTCACCGGTCGCCACTCGTCAGGAATAATTGCTACGCGCGCGATACTCGAGCCGCGACCGCGTTTCGTTTCCTCCGTTACCCGGCCGTTGAATCGCTTCTTCGTTCGCGCCCTGTCCCCGCTGTTTATTCATCACGCGAGCGGATTCGCCCCCCTTTTTAATCGCCCCGCGGTCGACTCATGGCGACTCTTAGCGATCCCCGACGCTCCCCCATTCGACGCTTTATGGGGCTCAGCCGTCGGACGAATTAAATCCCAGCGACGTCTCCTGCTAACTCTTCACGCTCGTCACCGCTCGAACGCTGAGTTCCAAGCATCGCGGGGAATCGTAAAGACGCTGCCTCGTCTTTTCCCACCCCTCGCCGCTGGGGCGAAGAATGCACGCTTACAGAATGACGGACCCGCGTGATTACGAAGCGGTTTGCTTTCTGTCTATTTGGCTCTTTGGAGTGCCTCCGCGGAGGATTAATAGACGCAATTGAATTTTAAGGGAATTTCATTAAAATCGTCGTTCACTTTTCATGTAACGCGTTAATTAATTCGTGAAGCTCCTTGGTTATTGAAAGGCTGAGTAGTCTGAAGGCTTTTCTCAAATATCGTATCGTTGTACACGTAGTTGCCATCAATAAAATTGCATCGATTAATATCTATATCTAGCGAAATACCCTGCTTTGCTACGGTAGAATAATTAAAAGGAATTATTTTTATATCTGTTTTTTAAGCAATGTTTTATGCGATTTCTGTAAAGTAACCTTTGTGTAACGAACGTTTATTATGTATATGTTCGTTCACGAAAAAACCTACTATTAAAAAATTAAATTCAATTAAACAATTCAATGTAATTTTGGAAATTCAAAACAATCAATTTCACCGCTTTATAGTGAATTCGGGCAGCAAACAAAAAGTCCGTTGTAATCAGGAGGAAATCCCCTACGTATTCACAAAGTCTCAGATTTTTTTGAATATTCTGGTTCTGGATTTTTCCTCGGTAGAACATAAAAAGATCTGTTACCGGATCCAGAGTTGACCGTTTAAGGGTTGATTAAGACAAAATTCTGTAATTTGTTTTTAGGCATTTGTGTGGGTGACGTTTGTAAGTAATACCAAGTTGATATCTAAACGGGCTTAAGAAATATTGAGAAATCCGTGAAAATACATTTTACCCTTTTTCATCCCCTTAGGGACGGAATTTCGAAAAATCCTTCCTTTATGGTTGCCTACGTCATAAAACCAATTCACGCCATAATAAAAATATTCTTTTACATATACAGAAGAATATAGATAGATTAATACTGCGAGTGGCCCGAGGTTTCGTGAAATTTCTGCTGCTTTTGTCGAGCAACTTTTGTCCTAGGCAGTTTCTTCTAGATCGTTATAAGAGTTTCCATTCATCTGCTTCGATGCTATCCAGAAAATATGGTGATGAAAACAGACCAAAGCCAGTCGCTAAATAAAACTCCGTCACCGCGAAGACACGCCGACGCCAATTAAAGTGTTAATTAATTAATTCAATCCCACTCGATTTCTCTTATCGAAACATTACTACAACGTCACGTTCTTGATTCTCACCAGTCCCCCTAAATCTTCGCGTACACTTCTTTCATTTTCCATCGCCCAGCTCGTTGAAGCAGAGTAGAACAAACAGCCCGTGCTGTCGAGGCGTCTTTCGTGCGCGGTACATTTGAAATCGTGGTAAGCAGCGATGATCTTTAACCCGGAAATACGGAGGGCGGAGCGCGAGTGAATTACACGGTGGAAACAAGCTTCGGTTTTACCGAGGCTCCTGGTCGCCGGCCAGGTATTTTCAGAGGGGGGGCTGCATAATCGCGCGACACCGGCAGGCAAATTTATTATTGCGCTCCGCGACGCGCCAGCTCGCGGCAAGATGGACAGAGCCGGGCTTATCGCCGCATTCTTCGCGAACCCGTCGCGCCGGCAACTGGTACCGCGGTGTACGTAATTTAGGAAACCGTTTCACTGCGAATCTATATGCTCCCTCAGAGATAGGTACACGGACGCGTTGGACGGCATTTGAATCGATGGCGCGCCGTTAATTCGGAATTAACGGCGACTGAACGTGGCCCTTCTTGTCGCTTTGTCTGCCGAGGTTTGAATCTGCCGCGTGAATTTTGGGGAGGCTCGCGGACACTTGGTATTTTGGGGAAGTCGATGACGTGCCGGTGGGGTTTCAGCAATGTGGAATTCGGCTTCCAGAGCACTTGTAGTAATAATAATAATGCGTCCTTATTGCACCATCAATTTATGTTACGCAGTGTACAGTTAATTCTATTATAAGTGTACCTGTTTGTCTTTTGTGGTGCAACGGGCGGGGTTCAGCGAGATGCTGTTTTTAAAATTTGACACTGAAATAGATTAATTTATTTTATAATTTATCTATATTGCTATATAATGGAATTTTTACAATTTATTAGCGATTGACTAGCCCTAAGAATCTCTGGTAATAAGTTATTGTGTGACCGTATATGAGGGGTGAGGGGAAAAAGAAGGAATGCCACAATGAGCTTTATTGAGAAAATCAGGTTTTAATACTTTAGTCCATTGGTAAATAAACAAGGTTCAATGGATTTAACTGTATTGTTCATAATATGAACAATTTATACTCTAATTAGGCATCAGAATAGAACTGATTGTGAGTAACAAGATAATTGTTTTACATTGGTTTGATATCTTTCAAGTGGAACACTGCAGAATACTGTAACAAAATAAATGTCCACTTCTGGTATTTATTATCAAAGCAACGATATATACACTGTGACGTCCGAGGGCTCCCGACGTAGTGTAGGCTTACACTAATTAGAAATACATTTCCAGTTTTTAACCAGTACACCAAATTTAAACGTTGCCCTAGGTGGACATTTCTACTTTATAACCCTTTTTGATTTGACAGTTCTGTGGCCCCAGTTGCCACCACCAAAATACGTTATAAATCGCAAAATTACTAAAATTGGATATGACCTGTTTTCCCATTACCCTTCATGTGTGAACGAACCTCGAAATGTTGTAGGGTGGAATTCTGGTATAAGTGCGCAGAATTGGAAAAATGTTGAAGTTGAATTTATGGATATTTGAAATTCTGAAGAGGTTGGAACTGAACATACGATGATTTGAGTAATGAAAAGTTTGAATTGTAGTCCACTGAGAGTTTTGAGAATGTTTGAATTGAGTTCTGACTTGAATAACCTCTAGTCTGATTTCTATAGAATTTGGAATTTTGTGCTAAGTTTGTAGATTTTAAACAATCTAGAAATTTCGACTTCGTGGATACTTGGAATTTTGGGAAACTTGAGGACAACTTTGTGGAGCTTGAGTAATCTAGAGTTCGAATTCGCGGTAAAAACAATTTTGAGAAGATTTTAGTTGAATTCACGGGACTTGAGTAATCTACAGAGAGATCTAAGAAAAATTATTCCACCATTTCGACTTACTTTGACGCGCAGTTATTTCTTCCACGGTTACACTGCACCCGGTATACCACTTCATCTAACAGAGAAATGGAAAACGTACTTAAAATGACGAGAACTATGTACATATATTCCCTTTGTAACTGTTCATACATACTTTACCTTACAAATTGTCTCAAGCAGGGATTATTTAAATTAACCAGAGCCCAGTAAAAATAACACGCCGTTATTCTCGCTGTATTCATGAATAATCCATTGCAACAGGATTAGTACAATTGTTTGCGTATAATTTCGAGGTACCGAATTTCCCAAAGCAAAACCTGTAGCGATAATAGTAGATCTGTAATTGGATTTGTACGTTTCCTTTCCTGGAATCGCGTAGAATTACGCTGGCGTAGCTTGCTTCCATCGCTAACGTCACCCGTTCGCCAAGCAAACATTTTATTCTCGCCAGGCAAGGGTTGTTTGATCGCGAAAATATGTTTCGCAAAACAATTCGTGTCATCGCGAATGCCTTTGTCCCTTTGTTGAATCAAAGTTCGCGAGAGTTGAGTTTTCATTCGTTCACCCGCCCGATTGTATAAATTCTCTTTATCGGGGCGCGTAAATTCACGCGTAAATAATTTATGCCGCCGCGGCGCGAATACTTTCGTCCCTTTGCCGACGAAAGTTTGCAGAAGCGATATTTTATTCGGTTAAATAATTGTTGCACGCCCCGCGGAATCTTCGGCGTCGGGGGACGCGCGCAAATTTATGCATAAATTTACACGTAAATAACGAGGCGGCGGGTCGTTAGCAATGGAGATAATACTATTCCTACGACGGGCTGTTGTAATTAAATTGCACCGAGCTCGGTCGATAAGTGTGCGAGTAATTTTGATACTTCCGCGCGGCCGAGCATTGTTTATTGCGCCGATGAACAGTGAAAGAATGACAATGCCGAGGCTCCGTATGGCCGTTGATTCGGAAAGGCGACATAAAACGCGCGGCTCGGAACAGGGAATAATTAAATCAGCGGCGAGCAAATTTCTGCGGGCGCCGAATTAAATTCGACGGTAAGGAGAAATTAATTACGAACCGATGGAACAACGCGCGTCAAAGAGTTGACAAAAGCAAGGGTATTTTTTATAGAAACTTAAATACACAGTCAATATTGATTCTTCGAATGTATGGAATTTATTTTAATTTTGTTGCGAAGTGAAATATTGCGTTAAATGAATTTTGAGTTCAGTGCGGTTCGAATTGATACAGAAAAAATACTTTGGAAAATACGAGGAAATACTGATTTATTAAAAGAATAATAAGGCTGTATAGAAGATATCATAAATACTCAGGAAGAAGTTCCACGCTTTTCCTCCTTAAATTATTAGAACAGTGCAAAAATTCGTTCGCTCACTGTCAGGTGATGTTGGATGTACGGAAGTGTCCGTTTTTATTACAGCTACCTGTACTTTTAGCAGAAAAGTAGCAAAAGGTCATAGACAGCCGAGGAAAATACTTTGATTGATAAACCATATAATACCGTGAACTGAGGGAACATTGGCATGTTTTGTAACATTTTGTTATATAATATGTACAAAACTTTAAAATTTTTACATTTGCTTTAAGGGTTCATTCCATTTTGATCGGCTGAAAAATAGTTATTTTTTAAAAAAATTCTCAAAAAAAAACAACATATAACGTAATAAATCTATACGGAATTTATTAACCTACGTTTATATTGTATAGACAAAAATTGAAAAGAATTTTGTCAATTTGTTTTAAATGTTAAAGGTTTGTTGGTTTTTAAAAAACGGGTTTAAAATCGCTTTTCTTATAAATTTATAAAATTCGAAAACCGGTTTTCTATTAAAAAAACGGGTTTATTTACTAGAATTAATATGTAAAAATGACTTAATTATTTAATTAAAAACGTTTACATTTGGACTTGAACTCCCTTCGGACACAAACAAATTATAGTAGGTAACAGTTTACTGTAAAATTAATCTTCATCACTTCATATTTTCGGAAGAAAAATACTAAATGAAATAAAGATTTATAATTTATATTTTGTACGGATTTTAGTTATTTTAATCTTTTTTATTTATTTGGTTTTGTATAGATAGAGTACCCTTTATTTTGTTATATTTTAGTAATTCCATTCCATAAATATTAAAATAACTGAAAAATTTTAAAATAAGTACAGATACTTATTTTCTATTTTAATTAAAACCGGTTTAACTGTTTTTTTTTTGGGAATAGTGGAATTCGAAACCGGTTTTTTTCAAAAGTCGGTTTTTGTATAAACCTATTAGAAATATAATGGAGAAAATTCGTTACAAGCTAAAACACATCACGTTGCACGCAATTTCCAATCCCCACGCTGCACTATCTTCCACAAACACTCGCGTGGTCCCGCAAGTAAAATCTCCAGCAGAACAAAACCAGCCGTAAAGAATGCCCTGGTATGTTTCCAATCCTCGAGTCCCCATTACCACCCCCATCCCCCTTCAGCCAGCTAATTTAACTCCTCGAGAAGTTTGCAGAGCGAGTGACCGTAAGGATGAAATTAACCGTCGTCTCCGTTTCATAACAGCGTGCTTGGCTCGTACGTCGTTACGTTTCATCCCGGCGATCAATTAGAAACACGGCACGCCAAGAAAGCTGAAGCGCGGCCGAGCTCCTTAACGACGTTCCCTCGAATCCTGGAATTGCGGAGCGGAGGCGAGTCGCAGGGCCATTCAGGTCCGCCTGTGGCCGGTGCCACAGAGAGAAACCATTAGCGAGACACGGCCGGGTGTACAGAAGACGGCGGTTAGGGTCCTGGCCTGGTAAGGTCGGCCAAAGGAAAATCAGAGAGCAACATTACCATTGTAGGTGGCCAACGGAGCCGCGGTAGGACAATTCCAGCGCGCCTATGCTGCCCGGGGGCCATGGAAACGCGAAACGAATGCGAGGAGGCAGGGTACGGTGATAAAGAGCACGTGGCAAGGGGCTAGCTGCGGGCCATCTGGAATCGGGCTAATTTGACGATTGAGCCGATGCCAGGATGCCGCGGGCTCCGTTTGAAAAAAAAAAGAAAAAAACAAACCCTAGCTCCGTGAGCGTGCAAACACTGACACGAGCTCGCGCACACGTACACCCGCGGATACGGCGCAGCTGGTGCGGCAGCGCCAGTGCAAACATTTCTTCCGAATTTAAGCGGTAGAACACTTCTGCCCGCTTCCAATGCCGGCCGGGATCCCGCATTCACGAACACATGCAGCCGTGAAAGGACCTCGCACCGACGCCTCACCCGACCATCGCCGGGGCACAGACCCGGGCCCAGACGCACTCCGGCTCGTTTCTCCGCGCTCGTCCAGGATGAACGAACGCCACGTCCTGTTCGAAGGGCTTGTCGATCCGCGCGAAGCAGAGTCGACCCGGGGGCTAATTATGGGGCGGCTTCAGGGTTTAGTACGTACGTTCACCGGGTGGGAACTCTTCAGGGAGGCTTAATTTTATGTCGGTCGTTTTCGTCATCGGCCAGTAGATAGGAGCCCATGGATACGTGTGCTGTGGAATAGGTTAGGGTGGGGATTGCGGTGTTTGCACGTGGGCGATGTTAAACATTGACTAATTTACAGTTGCGGCTGGTGGAGTCGGTGGAATTGGGGATGACGGGTGCGCGAGACCTTGGCACGGATGAAAGTGAAACGAGAATGTTAGTGGGGACTACCTACGCTTCTCGAAATAATTAAGCGGGCAGACCACTGTAATGGTCTGAAAAGTAAGGGTGTCTTTGGGAATTTTTTTCAAGCAAACGACGCATGTAAATCAAATACGTTGATTAGTATAGTTAATATGTATATATCGAAGGGTAAGAAAAAAATTTTCAATCAAATTTATAAATCCGTTTCCGGTATATTCTTCGTCAAAGCTGGCTGTATGGTTGATCTGAATTCAAAAGTCAATAATATTTAGAAACTAGAAGCCTATGTCTATTACGTTGACGATCACGCAGAGCCAATATCGCAAAAACTAACAAAATGGCGGATCACTAAGAAAATCATTTGTTGGGGGTAAAAACTTGGGGAAATGTTGATAAAAAAATAGAAGGCCGTTAATTAAAAAAAAAAGTGATCGTCGTGTAGTGGAGGCGGGTTTTTCTCTCATCGTGTATAGTTTTCTTTGTATACTCTCAACGCGGTTGAAAAATGTCATTCTGTGAATAATACGTTTCCCCCGGTTCCGTCGTGTCCTTGACACCGTTTCACGGAAAATACTATATGTCCGTCAATTTTACGAATTTCTACATACATTTTTGAGAGAGCACTCTTGAAACGTATGTCTTTCCGAAAATATATATATAAAAATCGATTTTTCTGATTTTTTACAGGGGTCTGCTCCTTAAGGGAACACCTCTAGCCACCTGAAACATGGGGGCCAGTTCAAATGGTCATAACTCTGGCAAAAATGGTCATATCGACGTTTTTAAAATATCGTTTGAATGTGTGGAATCTCTACTTTCAACTGCTTCTTTCAGATTTTAGCTGCCTTGCTTCGTCAATTTTAATTTTTTTCTTCAATTTTGTGATTTTGTAACATAAATGTAATCTGCGTAAAAAACTTCATTCGGTTCATGGAAAATCACATTTTTGCCGGATTTATGATGATTTCAACTTGCCCCCAATTTTCGGGTTCTTATTAGAGATCCCTCAGTTATTTTGAGGATTGTTTTACGTTGGTGCATATGAAATAGCGAAAATATTTTTTCCCTTTTAACTTTTTTATGTATTTTACTACTTTCAGTCTCTGTAGATTTTCTCAACTCGCAGGCCATTGTTAGCAATTGTTATTGTATCCCCACTAGGAAAAAGGAACTTTTACACTATCCGCAATCGGCAATTTCATATAACCAACCCAGTACATTCGGAAATTCTGTTTCATGGATGGTTGTTTAATTGATTCAGCCTTTTCGTATGCAAATTTCAGAATGTGGTTAGAAGTCAGTTTTAATGGTCAAATTTGGGGAGTGGAATTTGCAGTTTCACTACTTGTTTCAGTAGCTGAATAATCTGAAACAGGTTATTGACGCACGATAGGTCAAGGGATTTAATTTCTGGCACGGTAAATTATATGTTCCGTTCTTTTTCTTGCTGTAATACTAGTTACGCTCTATGCTAGTGCATAATGCAGTGGAATAATTCGGATGTATTAATTAAAAAGACTGTAACTCACTAATTTAGATTATGGGCGAAATTTTTTTACATGCTTTTAAAGTTCTTAGTATATTGAACAATTTTTACTTGAAATATTTTTTAAAATAATGCATATGTGAAAAGCTACGGACGCATATAGCTCCAGTCATTTTGGTTTACACAGCGCGTCTGATCATTGATAGACCTACTCCCCTGACCCTACGAGACACGCGCTCCGATTTACTGATCAGCTGTGTCTCACTTTATCACCGAACGTGTACGTAATTTTCAAAACTCTTTCGAGTAAAAGTTGTTCAAATACGCAAGGACTTTGTAAAGATGTAGAAACTTTTCAGCAATTTCATTCGTGTGCGAATATGTTTGTCAAAAAGTGGAGTAAACCACACAGCTTTGACTTCCCCCAGAATCACTCCGTGTAATTACACTATCTCATTCCCTTCTTCCATGCTACTGAATTCGAAAGTTCAAAAGGATGTGGAAATTAAGGGACACGCATGTTATTATTACAGAATTTTCTGAAACAAACCGTATGAAACTTCGTCAAGAATGGAACAAAAATAATATTTCTCTTAACCCTTGCTTGTCACACGAATTTTTTCGAACGTAGCTGTCACGCTGAGTCGATTCGACTCAAGGGAATTTTCAATCAGCTGCTGAATGAAAATTCATAATTTTGGGATAAAGTTTGAACATTGTAGAATATATGTTCATCATTGAAAATTAACATTTAAAGTATCATCGCGTTTAAAAAAAAATTTGGAAGAAAAAGGATTCCTAGAAAAAGTTTATTTGCTTCAAAAAATCATAACTTCTTTAATTTTTAAAATTTTTATCTAAAAATTTATGATTATACTCTTGAAATATGCTACTTTAATAAAAATATTTAATAAATAAAATTAAAAAGTAGAGGATACATGAAGTTGCTACTACTTGGCGCCAGTAGTGTAATCATAAAGCCAAATTCCCAGATCCCATGCCACTGGATTGCCATACTTACCAGCCAGTACTAGCTCAATTGGGGCTGATGACGTTAGAAAACCGTAGGATTATTTCTGACCTGCTATTCATATATAAACTGCTTAATGATAATATAGACTGTTCCGCTATTCTTCAACATATTAAATTTTATGCACCTATTAGAAATATAAGACGAACTTCCCTACTCTACATCAAACCTAATCGTACAGTGCTGGGTAAATCCAATGCCAGTAATCGTATTGCCACTCATATTAATGATTATTCCAGTAGGATGGACGTTTTTGACTGCTCGTTTACCTCGTTTAAACAATCTATCTTTAATATCGTTAACTGCTGACTAATGCTATTATTCTGCTACCTTGCGTCCTCTATGCAATGTTAGTCATATTCACTTCGTTGCGTTCACCTTATTTTTGTTCTTTTTCTCACTTATGTATCAAAGAACTCCCATTAATAAATTATTATTATTATTAAATTGTGGGCGATTTTGACTCACTGTGACAACCGATTATTAAAACACAATCCCTCCATCGAGCACCAACGTCAAATACTCACCCTGCCGTCAATTTCCCCTATCCAAAAGAGCAGCAAAAAAAGCAAGAAACAATCGTGACTCAAAAGTTAAACCTTACGGGTCGACGATAATCTCCCGGAGCTATTAAAGCGATGCACGACAAGCTCGCCGCGATCCCGTTAACGAGATCTCGACCGCGCGGAGCGTGGAATTTAACCTAGATTTCGGTTTCGAGCGAAATCGATACGCGCTTTCACGCGGCGGCGTGTATTTTTCCGCCTTGGCATAAGTAATCGCCAGCTCTGTCCTCCGCGCGGATGTTCAGAGGGGTAGCTGACTCGGAAGCACTATCCGATTAGATCGGCGTTGCAAGGGAGCCACCTGGAGAGCCGAGATCGTCGCCCATTCTTCTGGACGGGCCGCGGCGCCTCGTCCGCGTCGATTCGACAAATTTCGGGCGGTAGAGTCGACGCCGGCCCCCCCAATTAAGCGAAACGGTTCGTCGGGCAGCGCAAGGCGCGGCCGATATTCGCACGAGCGAGCGGGAAGGATTTGTCCCCGGGTTTCTCGGTGTCTTAAATTAGAATTTCAGGTGAGTCGCTCTGAAATCCGATTCGACGGCTCTACATGGCACCGGAGGGTCCGTGATCGATCGAGGCGAGCGCTGGCGGAAGCGAGAGAACCGAAAGCGCTGGGACGCCCCGACGGAGAGAGAAACGGGCACGGAAAAAGGGCAGAGAGAGAGACGGATGGACGCACGGGGTGTCCCAGAAATGAGCGACAAAATGTTCTGCCCGGTTTAGGGATGGAGGAAAACCTGAGGAGCGCGTATTTTTTCCAGTTAGAGGTGCTTCCCTTTAGACAGAGTAGAGCGACGCGAGGGGCGGCTCGAAGCTTCACGGAGGTTTGATCTTCCACCGACGCGGAGATCCGTCCCTCGCTAGGTATTTGGAGTAGCTGTCGGGGTAGGCACCAGTTAATACCGGAACTTTACGTATAGTTACTAACTAATTGTAAGTTTAGAAACGCAAGGCCTTTCTGCCTTGTCTCTATAATTCACGCCACTGTGCCTTGTGAACGCACTCGGAGCCCACTTTCACGGCCCTTCGTCTACTACTCTCACTTCTATGCCTCCGTACAGAGACTTTCAAGGACTTTCTGTCACAGAAACCTCACAAACGCTTGTGCGCTCCCTCGCTCCCTTCAGCCCCAGAGATCTTAAACTAAACATCCCCCAACGGAGCCTCGACTCTGCTACCAGAACTAAAACCACTCTCTACTAAATTCAACACACCACGCGTCGTCGTTACTTAATAACAGCCCCGGAAATACTGACACCGGTGCTCGCATCTCCAATCCGTCGCGGAGAAAGTTTGGCCGCCGGTTTTTGGGACACCCTATACTGATAGAATAACGCGGAGAGCAAAGAAGAGATGTAACGCAAGGTGGAAAAGAGAGGGGAAACTGGATACCGGTCGCGGTTGGCGTCGCGCTGACTGTGGCGCTGGCTGCGGTTGCGCCGGTTTAGTTTTCAGGGTGCATTTTCCTCGAGCACATCTGCACCCTCCCCTTCCCACCTCACGCGCCCCTCTCCGATGCCCAGAATAATCATTTAACCTTCAGCCGTGCATATGCATGAGCATCGACTGAAAAGTACTTACAGATACTTAAACGGCGGATCGGAGACCAAGCTTGAAATCCGAACTCCGTCGGCTGGTAAACCGCGTCAAGAATCTACTTAATGTTAATCTGGAGGGGATTCTTGTAGACTACTCGGGATGGTCTGGCGGGAATTTTCAGAGTGGGCGAAACGCGCAGGGGGTTGTGACGTGGGGTGGCCGTTGTAAGAATTACACAGTTCGACAGCCATATGAACTAGTAACGTTCAATAGTTGTTTCTTATAGGTTTTTGTGCGCTGAAAACGAATCACAAAAAAAGTCACTTTGTTGAACTGTGTTATGTTTTGATACTCCGCTGAGTTTGCTCAGTATTAAATCGTGTAGTTTTTTGGAATTCAGAGGCTACCAGGAAAATGTAGCGAGGAAATAGTTTCTGCAGGTTTTTAGTTGCCAGTTGTGCTGAGAGCAGGGGTTTAAATGCTTTTGATGGTTGGTTAAGGGATTACATATACAAACGGCACATTTTAGGAATCTTGTTTTTGGGGTTTTATTAAAAAATATAAAACGAAACACTTATTACACATCATTTAGTAGTCTATAAAGTGCACGAAAAAAATTATTTACAATAATTTTCGTATTAAATTATTTGTGATATTTGAAGTTTTTTATTTTAGTGTGATAATTCCTTTAAACATGAATGGATCTGAAAAATAAAATGATATTCTTGTAAAATAATGTTGCAATTATGGGCTGAGGAGGCAATTTTTTAATTTAAAAAAACAATTTATGGCACTCAAGTAAAAAGAATTTTTTGTTCCAAAATATGCTCTATAATTGTGCATAAATAATTAAACAAAATATCAACGAACTGACTCGTCAGTCCATAATGGCAACATTACTTTACAAGAATATCATTCTATTTTTGAGATCCATCAATGTTTCAAGGAGATATCATGCTGACCATTTTTCTGCAATGGTCTGAAGAAACTCAAAAATTACAAGTAGTTTAATACAACAATTATTGCAACTAAATGTTTTCGTGCACCATATGGACTAATAAATCATATGTAATAAGTATTTTGTTTTATTTTTTTAAATAAGACCCCTAAAAAATTCCCCAAATCATTCATTTTCGCCGCGGCTAAACGTATCTAACCCCTTAAGTAAAAACGAATGTCACCCCTTTTCCCTTTCTGTTGATAGATTCAGACGGAACAGCATAAGGTGTGCTCGATTCTTATTTAGCTGTTTCCTTGAGAATAGTCTGTATTCTCTGAGCAAATTTGTGGAATTTCGTAATTAGTTTTCTGTCAGCTTTTGTGCAAGATAAATTTGAATTCTGCTGGTACTGCAAAGACGCTTTATTCCTGAGCGTATGGCATTATAAAGAGTTTCATGCAGCTGGTGGTGCAAACGGGAGGGGGGTGAGTCTACGTGACACGTTTCTACGGAACATTAAAATGTTTTTTATACGATGCTTTGTTTGCGAGACAAGTAACTGTAAATGTTTGTCGAGTAAGTGTATGCTTGATTGTGTCTCGTCCCGACGAAATTCGCAGTAGATTTCACTGTACACAGATTTCGTTCCAATTCTGTGGAAAAAACATTGGCACGCTAGCATGTATATTTATAAACACTGTCAATATTATGACTTTATTTGTATAACAGTTGCGGTAAATCCATCGAGTCGAGATAAACGTGTAGAGTTATTTTTTACAAAAAGAAAATATGAAAATTTTTTATTCTTTATTTTTTATATATTCAATTCACCTGCGATTTCTCTTAATGAAACAGCTTCTTTGTACAATGTAATAATATCATACCGAATTTCTGCTGTTAATCCCCTGCCTCTTGCTAGTTTCAATTCGTATCACTGAGTATTTCGAAAATCACGCTGTTCCTCCTGCATTTAATTCACAAATTATAATAAAACTCGCTGCATATTTCGTTTTTTATTCAAGAAAATAAATTTACCGTTGTACAGAAAGGGGGTTATAGATAAATATTTTATACAGTTTCGTAGCGATATCAACTGAAAAGTTGATAAAGAACATTCCACACGTTAAATTATTAATTTCATTTGAGAGAATCCAATCACAGGCACAAATGTATCTCCTAAAATCTTTAAACATCGTACCATCTGCCTACTAAGTACTAAGTAGAAGTCGAGTAGCAGACAAAAAGTTAACATTTTCCTGATTTTTTATTTTTATAATTTTTTACACACAACTTAAAACTGTAGTATGTGTTTAATATATATATTCTGCTAAATAATTAAAAGCTGCACAAAACCCTGTAAAATTTAAATTTATTCAACTAACAAACAGAAATTTTATATAAGATTAAACACTTGCCTTGTGTTTCAAAAACGGAGACCTTTGTTGTAAGTAGATTTTCGGTAAAGAAACTTTGAAAAATCCTGTGAAAACGTTGATGCGATCATTAAGGTTTTCTTTTCTTTCTTTTTTGTTTTAATTGAAGCGACTTCTACGGTCTGTATTACATTACGGTCTCACTTTCAGCGCATTCTGTTCTCTGACAGAATACGAGTGCTATTCCTTTCTGTAATCATGTCCTATTTTCTTACACACTTTCCCTCTTCACACCTTCTTCCTTTTCCTCCCTTTTCCCTTCGTCCCATTCTGCCTAGCAGCTCGTCCTTTTACTCGATCGTTATTTGCCAGGATACTGTTTCACGTCCCAATAATGAACCTTGGCAGCACCATTCGTAGCTACAAATAATGTAGACGCTGCCTTGTGGAAAGTAGAGGACGGGACTTAGAAAAACGACAGTTCACATTTCATATCCCAGTGCTCTCGAGCACTGAGAATTATTTTCCAAGTTTCAAAGTGATTTCAGGTGTCCCTTTGCTCGGACATCTGCGCTCATTTCGCCTTCTTCAACGTCATATCGTCCACCTCGGTTAATGGGGTTGTATTTCTACAGTGATACACTTCCATCACAACTTTTTAATTGGTCAACTGGTCATTCAATTACTTTCGATCCAGGAGCATAAACCAATCTCAACTACAAGAACCTTTGAAAGCTTCGAAAGCCTCGAGTATTCAAAATCTAAGGCACTGATTGCCCAAATTATCAATTAGTAGCACCTTCCTTTCTACTCTAATCAGTTGAAAATCAAATTTTCCTTGGCACGCACCAACGGATTCCCAGAGGTGGGAGCAGAAATTCCCAGAAGCCAGTCGGGACCCTTACCATCTCATTGCCCAGTGAAAGCAGTTTGCTTGGCTGTCTGTTGAAGCCCAAAGGACGGTAAATCGACCTCGCGTCGCCGTTACGCGGGTAATTTCTTAAGTAGAGTTTTTCGAGATCTGTCCGGAATCACGAAGCAATATCTCTAACAACCTGCCGCGCCGTCTGTCTATCCTCCACCCATTTCTCTTTTCGCCCCGAGTCTCCGAGACCCTTCTCATCTTGAAGGCGGAACTCGGAGACAAGGCTAGCCCCTGGTCTTAACGTTGCGTTGTTTTTTTTTTTTTTTTTGATACGACTGAACACGGCTGCAGCTCGACTTGTCTCGAGACATTCGCTGCGAGTTGACAGCGGAGTTGGTTCGCGACTATCGGTTTCTCGTGCCGCGCCACTTATCGTCGACAGACGAGACGCAAAAGAAGTAACGTGGATCCCCTTCGGGGAAATAGGAAGGGACGCGTGTACGCGACACTCCATTCGCGTAACGAATATTGAGACGGACCCCCATCTGATGGGGGTCCTAAAGTGTAACCATGGAACACGGGGCGTGGAATTTGGAACGATACCCTTTTCGCTTTATTCGGGGGTGGCCTTCTGACTAGGTTAAAACAAATCAATAATATTCGGCGTTAAAAGCTAGCCAAAAGTCGATTTAAAAAATTTCGCTTAAGTCGTAAAATTGTTGCTGCTCGAGGCAGTTGAATATGTGAGAAACAATGTAGCAATATTTTTTGCATTTGGGCAATCATGAAGCAATGGGCTTCGTCGAAATTCGGGAGATTTTAGAGCACGCATTTCTTTCTTAACCATCCTCTGAAACATCGTTGGCTTATTATGATAGTAATTTTTACATGTTGTAAGGAAATTCTGTGAATTCTTCCATTATGGAAGCTTTTCAGATAATAAGTATATGTATACTGCAATTTCGAACAATATTTTTTGCTTCATTAAACAACAAAAAATAATTTTGGTCACTTTTCTGCAATTATTGACGCCCTATTGGAGTTGTCCTTTTAGATTTTGAGGTTTGGATCTGAGACTCAAATATAACGACCCCAAAATCCCTTATATACCAAGTCTGAACAAATTCTACGTCTAGAATTTTGGCCAGCTTTTGAGGCGAGAAAAAGATAGTATCCTCACAGTTTCATTCTCAGCCACTGAGATATTAAAAAGCAGACTAGAATTTCGAAGCGCCCTCCGCGAGGCCATGGCGCTTTGGATCAGAAAGAGGAGGGAAGCGTCTGTGAACGTTGCATTTAATGCTTGAAAGGAGCAGGATAGCAATCCCCCATTGACGGCGATCAATGTCACGGGGACGCTGGCAAAAATGATGGCCCCCGCGTCGCGCAGGGATCCGTAAAGTAAGTATACAGCCGTAGCAGGCACCGTTAACGAGTGGCATCGCTCAGCCGGAGCTTAAACCCTCGTTAGGAGGCTAACAACCGACCATACGTCTTGCAAATCGCTTGGTCCAGGCCGCGCGGAGTAACGTACTCGCGGCGTAGCCGAATCTACGAATTTATGTGGCCATCGAACGCGGCCAATCTGGCCGATCGAGCCCGAGCAACGAGCTCCTGGGTGGCGAAAGTTCAGCGCTGATCGCCCGAGCAGCGAGAAACCGTCCGCCATTCCGCGGTGCCTCCGACGCCGGCAGCTCTCCATTCCGCTCGGAACGAAGAGAAACACTTTTCCCCCTTGAAATTCTGCGACGCGATTCGCCGTGGATGAGGAGACCCAGATTGAACATTAAACCTTCCATTGTGGCGTTAGACTTTGGGCTTCGAATTTGCGCGTGGATCATTCTTGCGTTGTAGTTACAGGTGTTGAGCTCGGGTTTCGGAAATGGGATTATAGTTGTCGAGGTTAACCCTTCACCTTCGGCCAACTGGGATACTTGCACTACAGTTATGGATGTTGAGGTCAAGCTCCACTCCCCCACCCCCTCCTGTACCGTTACCTTGCGATAAATTAATATTCCAGCCTCATTCCATCAGGATTACTACCACCATCGACTTCATTTCCGTTACCCGAAGCTGCGCCTGACTTCACCAGTACACCGCCGCGACGCAACAGGACTCGATCGGATTTTCCTCCGATCGAGAACGCCCCCGTCGCTGGATTTTCAATTATTGCAGCCCGGTTACAAATTTAAACGATCACTCGAACCTCCACGGTGGCTTGTTCGCCGATTCGTCCGGGATCTCGTTGGAAATCGAGTTTGGATTACGTCTCGACGACGTCCTCTGTTCACCGTTGGCCCTCGTACCGATGGCATCGTTCCCTGCGTTCCGATAACGCCCCTGGTGAAACGACAAGTCGTAATCTCATTTATCGTGGACCTGCTCGAGAGACGGGGTAAAAGAAAAAATTGGGACACAGAGAGGAATGGAGCGCCAGAGACAGAGAGAGAGAGACGGGGGGGGGGGAGTGCACGCGCGCGCACAAGGATCATCCTTTCCGGGTTCAAGTGGCGCGCGTTGCCAGTATAAGAAATCTTACGGACAAGTCGTCTTTATGCGTTCTGCGTGGCGAACTGCTACGCCAACTCGATCGTGACCAGACTCGCGAGATACTCGGTACTCCGGCATCCCGAATACCTTATTTTCGCCTGATCGAGGCGCCTTCGAATTCTTCGACAGAGCAGCGTAGAACTCGTACGAAACAATTTCCCCTCGACGTGGATGTCGTTACTCTCCGAACGACAGTCGAGCGCCCCTTAAAAGTCTCGTTATCTCGCAATCAGTAAGTCTTACGATTCCTTTGCCCCTCTCTGACGGTAATAAGTTGATTTCGACGGATTCGCTAGGGGGCCGGAGGGGTAGAGTCGTCGCGTCACGAATCACGATAAACGCTGCTGGGCGAGCTCGATACAAAATTCTGCGTAACGATGAACAAAGCGACGGGGAGTATCGAGATCCGATTCGGCGCGGAAACGGCGACATGAGGAACCGCGAGAAATGAGAATCGAACTCGATTTGGGAAAGGGATGAAATGCGACGCGAGTGGGAGGGCGAGTTAGGATGTATGTACGTTGTACGATATCGATTTGAAGTGTAATTATTTGTGTACTCTTATTGGAGGAGAAATTGCTTTTCTGATATATTGTATTGGGTATTTTCTGTCACAGAATGTAAATAATTAAAGGGTTCGTATATCGGGAGTTGCTTGCTGGTAGTTTTAGAACATTTAATTTGGCTTTGAGTTCTGTGAAGTTTGGAATTTGTTACGTTCTCTTCGTTTAACTTGTAAATAATAGGGCACTGTAGTTATGTTATTTTTATTATAATATTTTATATCCTCGAACGTAATACATGTTTTTTCTTGAAAAGTGTATCGTATAGGAAAGCCTTTTGTGCCAGAGGAAAATTACAGAAGGGAACGCCAACGATGGAGTTTAATTGAAATTGGTGGTAAATTAATACTCACATTTTTGGCAATTTTAGAAAGGTCAGCGATTTTTACTAACAACGATTTTCTAATATTATCTACTTCAAGTATGGGAGAGACGACGCAATTGCTGTGTGAAGAAAATACAGCGTAAGTGATAGTGGTCTGTTTATGGTCAGACGCTCGCTACAATCTTTGCGAGGGTTACACTCTTACATCTCTTTCTAATTTTCGACACGTGCATTCTTATAAAAATTGTATGCTGCTTAGCACAGGTTTTATATTCATGCAGAAAATTCTTAATAATTTTAGTACCACGCAATTAAGATAGTTTTGTAAAAGTTTCCAAACTGCTATTATTCACAACTTTTTAAACTGCCCTCCTTACTTAAAATGCCTTATCCAGAATTTATCCATTTTTGAAGAAATATTGAAATATTTAAAGTACCATACGTCTTTTACCTTTTCAGTAAAGTTAGAAAACCCCGCGTGCTTCGTAAAGATCTAGAAACAGTCTAATATATTTATTTGTTTACAAGGATGCTGCAAAGAAAATGGCAAAATTTCAGTTTTCTCGGATTTTTCGAAATGCTAAATAAAACATTTTAACTGAAGAGTGCAGCAGTATAGTTCGTCATTTTTCACTTTAATATAAGTAACGCCTTCAATTCTGAACATTCGTAATGAACATAAAATTAATTACATAGTGACCATAAAGTTAAATAAAATTTCAAAGTTCAAGTTATTAAATTTTTCAAGAAACACAATGCAAGACCGTATTATTCTAATCGTACCGCAACGAGTGTTTAGACGCTCTGGCGCAAAGACAATTTCACGAGTAACTTTCAACCTCTGCAACCAGACACGCGTCCCTTACTTCTGCCCGTTCCACAAACACAACGAGTTTCCGCGCAACTCGATTACCCCGAAAACGGAGCCAGAATACCGAACGACCCTAGAAACGAAAAACTTTACTCTACATTTTTAACTGACTTCCAGACAAGGATATTAATATCCGTTTCCGTTCAGTTTCACGAAAGCGCGGGAAGTTCTGCATATTCCATCTAGATCGTAACCGCAGCGAACTTCCGCGAATAGGGAGCCAAGCCCGGCAACTCGGGCCCGACTTATTATTAGAAACGCACTACACCCCGGGTGGCGTAACAGAATTTCCATCGAGGCCGCTTTATCCCCCGACTTTCATCACTGGCGTACGTAACGCGCCGGAGCGTGGCCGAGGTTTTGAACTTTAACGTCGCCTTTTATTTGCTTTGGCGGCAGGAGTCGATTACGTGACTGTTGAGGAGGATCGATGGTTCGCGTGACAGCCAACGGGGAGTAATTAAAAGACCTTTGGTGCCCGATGGCTGGCCACCCCCTTGCACTTGGTTTATGCCGCACGCAATTTGCAAGAGCCGCCTATTTAACCGTGCTCGGGGCCAGGCCGAAACGAGACACCCCCTCGCCCCCAACCCCCGGTCGGCTACGGCCGGCCAATCGTGCTCGTTTAAAATCACGCCAGCAAATTGTACCGCGACGATCTCGTGCCGAGGAAATATAAACCCGCGGCGGAGCTTCGGTTCTGTTTGCCCGCGGTGCCCGCTCGTTCATGCGTTCCTTGAAAATTTTTCCAGTAAACAACGCGAGCCGGCCTGCGATCGGGACCGATAGAGATTGAAACCGCCCTCGACGGCGATGCTATCGGTGCTCTTCCGTCTCCCATTACGAAATTAATGTTTGGAGAATATCCGGGAGGATCCGAGATACTCGTGGATGAAACATGCACGAACGTTCTTCCCTGCTCCTTTTTGTTTGTCCATGGCTGCCCGCCCGGAGCACCGCTATGAATGATGAAAATGAATTTATTGCTTCGGCTCGCCGAGTAACGATAGCGGGAAGTGGCCTATGGAATTGATTTATCACTTGCTTCGTTTCCAGCCTTTTTGCGGTGAAGAGATTCGACGAAAATATCGCGGCTTTTTCTACTGCGAGGTTGTTTTTAGTCCTCTGTCAACAGTGACTTATTAGTGAGTTAGTTTTATATTGTTTGCGTGGCGTACGTTTTGTGGGATTGGGCTGTTCAGAAAATCAATGTCACTGCGCTGGTTGAAATAATTTAGAGGTGATCAGGGGCAGATTTGTGTATAGGCTAAGAGATCCCAACGCCGGGAATTCAAAAAATTCTGAAGCTTTGTGAATATATAGGGGATTTCCTCCTAATTACAACGCTATTTTTGTTTGCTGCTAAAATTCTCTAGGAGGGTGAAAGTAATCCTAGAAAATTCGCCTATTTTTCGATTTTATTTTGTAACTAGCAATCTGTAAGAGATAGAAAAAAGTTTAAAAATAAAAATCACAGGGATTTAAGATATATGGATTTGATAGATCTATTTAAAAGACGTAATTTTGATTTGAAATTTTCGTTTTATCTCTTACAGATTGCGAGTTAAAACATAACATCGAAAAATAGCGGAGTTTTCAGGGGTTAATTTCACCCCCTTAGAGTGAATCTGGGCAGAAAAAAAATTGCGAAGCACATACCTATATAGCCTCTAAATAACCCCAAAGTTGCCTAAGTTTTTAATTTTCCAAGTTGGGGATTATCATTTTATACTAAACGTTTCATCACAGCAACATATCACTTTTGATACTCAGTCTCTCTCAAAATAGACTCTAAATTCTACTTCTCCACCTCCCTTATTTAAATTACAGCATGAGAAAAAAATATGAGAAGTATTTTGCTTGGTATACCAACTGAATTTGTAGACACTAAAGGCAACTCATTTCCCGCATGATTCATTCACTTATTCGATTAAAAGTCAACGAAAACGTAGCTTGTTAATCGACTTCAGAAGTGATAAGGAAAATCCTTGGGGAATAGGAAAATGAGAGACGTTAACACGATACGACATGATTTCTCGACCTCTTAGTTATTGACCACGGTTTCGTGTATCTTCACTGGAGGCTATTCGAGCATTGCATGTATTAATTAACGAGGTTCAACTTCCTTGACAAGCCTGGTCCATTTTGTGGCCACCAGTTTGTGGAATGAAACCTATCTAAATAATTGAGTGATGCAAATTATGATTGTCATGCTACGGATATAGAACATGCAACTAAACGATGCCTCCTGTTACTTATTTATGAAAATCAAGGACCTCTTCTTCTTGATCTCCGTCTTATAAGACAGTCCAATTTGATTTAGTGAAAATAAAAATTCGATAAGAATTAGATTAATGAAGAAAACACCACCAAGACAGTGTTAAAGATTTAAAACTGGAGGTCTTTTAGGGCCACCAAATTTGATAAGATCCATAACTGGTTTCATAAGCTTAGGATCGATTCCCTAAAAAATAAATTGCAGGCCTGGTAGACATGTACGTTAAGGTATTAGTCTCCTTTATATACTTTTTATAATTATCCTGTATAAGAAGGCACAAAGAGTGGTGATCCTCTTTCAAAACTTAATTCCATAGAAATTTTATTGGAATAAAAGATGTATAGAGATAAATTCCATGTCGTAGCTTCTGATGCTTATTTTTCGAGAAGCATTATAAATATTTGGAATCTAATAGACTCGACTTGTACCGTTTTATCGGATCTTGTTAAAAACCAATTTGAACGCTAAGACCCTCTTTATTACTAGATAAATGTTATCCATTGCCTGTAATTTAATTTTAATACTTAATAATAGTTTCACTTCGTGGGGTTTAAGCTTCTAGTGTTTCAATTATACCATGTACTTTTAAGCGTACTTTCACGTGGAAGTCTATAGAATTCTATTATAATACGATCACTTTTCGATACGTGCAGTTTGATGAGAAACACATAAGACTGAATGAGCCAATATTTATGCAGAAACCTATTGGCCCTCAAAATGACAAAAAATTAGTAACACACAGTACAGATCCTATAATTTTGTGATCTTCATTTTGCAAAAAATACCAAGTCATAGTTACATTTCTGGCTTAAAAAACTAAAACTACAGAAAATTTAAAATAATGTCACATAATTATGCTACTCGCTATTAAATACCTTATTAAAAAACATTGTAAATCAATAACTCAATATAAAATATACCAACAGAAATAAAGCTACTTTTCTTTAGCAATTAAAATTTAATTTACTCAATTTCAGTTCATTGAGGGTTGGTAGAATTCTACATAACTTGGCCCAAATATCTGCTGCTTTGTACTCGCATGAAAATGTTTTACTGCTTATGAACATCGATCATTTTTGCCTTCTATCGAATATTTATATTTGGTTATTCATTTCCAATATCGAAGAAAATATTATTTCTGTCAGTGAGAAGTATATTAACTTAAATAACCGGCGAATAACAGAACGCATATTGTAATTCGCATCGCAATGGCTTTTATTGGACAAATATTTCAATACTGGCAGTCCGTAATAATGTTCCCAAAGCTTGATAAGCAGAGCTTCGATTATCTGGACGCTGCTCGTCTGAACGTTTAATTATCCAAACAGTGTCACTCAGTAAACGAAAGCAAACATTTTATGAACGCGCCTATTTCATGCTCACGTATCTATTTGCATCCCTTTGAATTCGTCGATACAGTTTATGGCATTGACGTGCCAGAATGAAGCTTGAAGTAATGAAATGGTTGGGTAATCAATTGTATGGAAGTGCACCAAAAATAGCAACTGGGTTAAAAATCGATTAATCGCCAGTTTGTGACGCAAGTGATAAAAGCTGTACAAACTGTACACAAATAGTCACGTAATTTGTTTCGACGATTGTTACTCCATTAAATTGTGAGTGTTCAATTTTGAAAGTAATTAATTCTGGTCTTTGGTATCACTTTGTAAAAATAAAATTGTTAAGTTTGCTTGGAGTTGTAACGTTTTATTGCATAAATATACATCTGATGTGAAATCGTGATTTCCTAAGAACCCTTTTCACTTATCTACAAGATTAAAAAAAAAGTGTGAGACCATGGTCATACCTCGATTTACGACCTCCTCAACTTACATTGTTTGTATTGGCAAATCGATAATTAAAAATGCATGCAATAGTTACATATGTTTTTATATTTAAGTATATATTTTAATTATGAATACATGCTAAATTTTATCTATAAAACCACTTTTATTATTAACCCTCCGTGGTCACACCTTTTTATAATCACAAATTGGTCACATGGGATTCACTACACCTCAGGGTCTCATCCTTGAGTGACCAATTTCGTGTTTCTGAACCTTTTAACTTTTGAATGATAATTGTACATTCGTAATACTCTAATATGTAGACTTTTTCTGGAAATGTAAATTCCGATATGCTGAAATTTGTAATTGAAAAAATAGTTGTGGATGAAAGCGATTTTTTTTGTTAAAATTCGCCAAAGTTTTCAATTTTATTATTAGAGTCTAAAAATTTACAGAAATATCTTGGGGCGCGATTCACCGCGTGTGACCACGAATGGTTAAATTGCTTCACATTCACCCTGACTTACGAGTTCTTCCACTTACGTCAGCCATTCTAAAACCGATTAGTACGTAGCTACTACTGTGTGACTTATTTTTATATATTACGTTCTGTGATTAATTTACTCTCTGAAAATCTTCGATGAAAATCATTCTTTCTCAATTATTATTACTATTATTCGTCTTGATTAGTTGGAAATATACAAAGAACAGTAATATTTAAAGAGTATCGAAGTAATAGGCGAGGCTGCAGTATAATACTGTTAGAAACCTAACCGTGACTAAATAACCAAAACCAGAACTAGGGAAGAAAATTAAAAACAGAAAAATTAAGAGATTAGCAATATAATTATTCTATACCCTCCTGAAATATTCAGCCACATATCGCATTACGTCACCATAGAATTTATCAGGCTGGAATAAATCATTCGTACTAGTCCCATTATTTTCATCTACACGACCATTTTGCAAAGGAAATGCCAGTTACGAAACTCTCTTTGCATTTCATAAACAATTTATGCGAAACGTAGATTTTGGTGGAATTTATGGCAATGCGAAGCTGATGTACGAATATAATTTAAAATTATAACGATCACTCGTCTTAGAACTTTTGCACCATGAATTTCGTCACGGTGGATCATTTTTCCTGGTATCGAATGCGTTGGAGCATCGTTGACCCATGATCACCGAAATGAATATATTATTGCTAATTAAGCATCGATATTACGTCGTTACGTGGATTAATTCCGGGTGGAAACAGGGGTCGGCCAGTTTTCCGTAGCGATAATTTATCCCACAGATTTGGAGGCTCCGCGTGGTTTTAATGCCGCAGTTCTGTTCGATTCGTGTTTTTCACGGATTCGTGCCCAGGTTAATTCCCCAGTTTTTCAGCTCACCCCGTGGAACATGACGTACGCCGCGCTTTTAGGATCAAAGGTGAGAATCCTAGCCTGTCGCGGGAATATACATTGTGTATCGTTTTAACTGGTCCGAATATTTCCTCGATAGTATTATTTGCATCAGAAATAAAATTGTTTCAAATGGAACTTAAAGAATTCGATGAAGAACCTTACTTACAAAGGAATGTATCGAACTCATTTTTTCTGTAATATTTTTTTATCCGCAATCGTTCACGCGGAAAGGTCGAAAACAGCCCCAAACTTAAGGGTTGAAAACAGATTTTTTTGAACATCTCGAAAACTATTCAGTATACACAAAAAATTTCAATTATAAACTTGTGCTTTTACAAACTCGGAGTTCAGCGATGTAAACAGTTCTTTAAAAAGTTCGTTTGTTTAAAAAATATATTAAAAAGTAACGAGTTTATTAAAAAACCTGTATTACTCAAAACCTAGATCCATTTATTATCCACATATGTTAGTTGAATTCACGTGTTTGACATATCAAAGCTCATAATTCAATTCCCTTTCAATATTCAATATCGAAACTAATGGCATAGCGCGTAGCGCACAAGCCTGCCTGTCCAATAATACTACGTTCACGCTCGAAATCAGACAGCTGACCCCTCCAACGAAAATCGCCACTACCCTGGACAATGAAAAAGATGACTAGCACCTAGTCTTCAACATCCCCCCCCCCCCCCCCAAAACAGACACTCCCAATACAACCCCTAAACCAATTAAATCCCCCTTTGGTAAACATGTAGCCACCGAATCCCGACATTCATCACTCCCTTTTACAAACCTCCCGACAGACAAGTCAATCGCGCATCGATTCCCCTACCGCGGCAGACCAAGCATTTCGATTTTTCCCCATGTTTCGGCTATCCGGCCGATATATATTTTTCTTCCATCAGCCGCTTCAATTTCGCTCGGCGCAACGATTAATCCGATAACGCTCGCGCGTTTATGCCAACCGGGGAGAATCGTGGCCCGTCTTGATCCCTTATCAGCCGCCTCCCCTCTGTTCCCACGAGTGACGTATCGACGCACGGTTGCAAGTGCAGTTAAAGCGTACAGCCGCGAGGGTTCTTCCCTCGGCCGGTGCGAATGCTCGGTTTTTGCGGGGCGCATTTAACCGCCACTCAGTCGAGTAAGCCGACAAGAAAGGCCGCGTAACGCGCTCCTCCTCTAACGCTAATTAACAAGTGTACGTTAAATGAGGGAGTCGCGTGTTTGCCGCCGTCCCATCCAAGACGGCGCGCATAATGCTCGAAGCGTAAAGAGGTTCTTGCAGAGTGTCGCGAGTCTGGCCCCCGCGCGCTGAATGGCTTTTTCACACCCGCGCCGGCAGCCGTGCGTCCCCGTCTGGCGCGTGTCTCGCGAATTAACGCGAAAACCCGTGAACGTTTAATGGTATCCGTGGAACGGCCGCGTCCGTGTGTCCCCGGCTCATTATAAAGTGGCCTTTTTCACCGTTTTGCCGCTTCGTAAACGGCGCTGGATTTGAAGCAATCCACCCGGAAGCGCAACTCTTTTAACGCTCGAGGCGATCGGGGAAATGCTGCCGGCTTGCCGGGTTATTTTAATCACGATTTATTTATGCGTACGGGTTCGTGGTCGCCTTTGTATGGTATGCTTTGGAAAGTTTTGTTTTGGCCAATGTCGCGGCAGATTGTCGTCGGTGGTTGTAAATTTTCAGGATGCAATGTCACATTTTTTGGGATTTTAAGGGGCTGTTACGGTCTAGAGAACATAAAAATAGGCGATATTTAGGAATTAATTAAAGGAAAACTATTGCATATAATTTAGTCAGACTTTTTGCATTGAATTAAGGATGTTTTAGGGTATGGAAATCAATTTTTTGTTTTATAATTAATCATTGCAGACGGAACTGGGGAGTCGTTAAAGTCGAGGGGTCAACAAATTCATCTAAATCGGTGAGACCTGTAGCACTTAATCTATGGGTCTGAAGTAAAAAACAATGCCAGATTATTAAAGGGCATGAAACTCGCTCGTGTACTAGACCAGAGAAAGTTACAAAAATAACATGCTTTGAGAAAATAACGACACTTGAACTTTGAAATTACTTTTCCCCTATATTTTTCGTTCCTTCAACGCGTTTAAAAATGATAAATTTTCATTTTTTTTCTTCAATTTTACTGGTCTCTCCACGAGCCAGAAGTATATTCTTCAAAATAAAAACTGTTTCAGTCGAATCGGATAATAACTTTTGGTGGTACAGGTTCCACCGATTTTTAGAACACTGTATCGAGAAAAATGCGTTTAAAGTTTTACGTGAGTGCCGAGTGGCCGGGCGTTATCCATGCATTTGCCGCTACTTAAATGCCTATAAATTCGGCAATTTTACGAATTTCAAAAAATCCTTTTAAACACATATTCCTAGAAGGTTGAACATTCGAGCAATGAAATAAAAAAAAATCGATTTTTAGACCGGAACCTCCCTTTAACACGTCAAAAGAATTCATGAAAAGAAGTCAAAATGTGGCTCTGCAAGCTAATATTTTTTTTTTAGGCATTCATGTCCTTTGCTATCACAAGTTCTTTGTACGACACGTAAATTGGGAGAGCGAGCCAAAATCGGGCGAAATGGAGCGCTGAAGTTTGAAAAGGCGCTTTTGTTCGCGATCAGCGCGCCGGCTATGCAGAAGGAAATATGTACATACGTCTTTCGGGACGCTTAACATACAACTCCGTTGCGTTAAACGAAGGTTGAAGATTAGAAACATGCATTAAAAAAAATTATTTTTAGACCGGAACCTCCCCTTAATACCACAAAAGTCCATTAAGGGTTTCCCTGGTTTGGCGCTCTGAAAATAAGGCGAAGTTCGGGAACTTTTTTAAAAGAAAAGTAGGCACGGAATATTAAAAAACATTTATTTAGTATTTCAAGTGTTTTCATTTTCGGAAAAAAATTTGTTAGTTTTCGGCGTTGCAGAACGCGAGGGAGCCTGTTTAGAAATGGGTGTTCGAAATTTGTAGGAAAGGGAAAGCACAGATTGGTGACCAGGCGAACGAGTCGGTGGAAAGCCATCTGGCGAGGTTTATATAAGGCAGTAGCGCACTGAGAATTTAATCTTGAGGGAAGCTGAGTTGAGCGGTTATAAAATACTTTTAATGTAAATTCAATAAAATTCATTAGATGATTATAAAAATTTATTTAATGAACAAAATCAAGTTTTCTTTTATTTTTACAAAGCTTATAAATTACTTCAGCCGTGGTTACATTAATCTGCTTATACCTTTTTCTTTGGGGGGTGCCACTGATATAAGGAGACTTTCTCTCCTCAACAGATAAATTGGCTTGATAATTATTGATTTGTGGTGTAAAGTTTGTTTGCGTTGGCTAAGGATGGGACGCTTCTGATTTATTTATTAAATATATATATGAACAGGAGAGTAAAATTTAAGATAGCAGGTTTTTTTACTCATTCCTTTAAAATAAGTAATATATCTGAAGTTCAAGTTAACACAGAAAACCACACAAGTTTACACTATAAGACTCTGCTACATCGCTTCTATAAAGTCTTGATTAAATTTCGAAACTGTATTAAAAGCCTTCGGTGGGACACACTAACGTACTTACTGAATTTTTATAAACTAGTGCCTTAAGTCGATGCAGTCCTCGGGAGAGTGTAGCCTAAAGAGAATTCTTCACAATGGCACACTCTTGGGACGTACTGTTTCGACTTTCAATAAAGTGAGATTCTGGCTGAGACTCTTGGAAGTCCAGCGAGGGTCGTAAAACAAAAGTTTCGACCTGCTGGCCTGTGAACTATGCAAAATATTATAAAACTCCGTGACAGTGTCAGTCTCAACGAATAATATAACTATAAGCTCTCTCCCTGCGTTGCTGTTATCGCTACTGGTTGCCAGTTTCATATCTGCTTTCACTTAGCAATATTATTTATAGAAAAACCGACTTTTGAAAAAACTGGTTGTCGAATTCCACTATAGCCCAAACATCGGTTTTCGAATTTTCACAAAAAATATAATTAAAATAGAAAATAAATATCTGTACTTATTTTAAAAATGTTCAGTTTTTTAATATCTATGAATATACAAAAATATAACACAATAAAATATACTGCATACAAACCTAAAATAACTAAAATCCGTACAAAATATAAATTATAAATTTTTATTTCATTTAGTATTTTTCTTCCGAAGAGATGAACTCATTAAGATTAGTTTTATAGTAAACTGTTGCTTACTACAATATGCTTGTGTCCGAGCCGATTTCCAGTCAAAATGTTAACGTTATTAATTAAATAATTAATTCCTTTTTAATTCAAAAGGACATTTAACTCAGAGGCATATTCAAGAGAAAATCTACTTAGGAAACGTTTATTTTTATTCTCTTACGTCTCACTGACATTAATTCTGGTTAATGGTTTAATGGCAAAGTTGTGTGTACCGTCCAGTGTTTCAAAGTTATATTATATGTATTTACATAGGAGGATCTCCATACAAAATATTTCAAAGCTCCCATATAAACGAAAGTAAGCAGATTTGAAAGCAGAGTTGAAATGAAAACGTTTAATTATTTCGTGTTACTTATCAAAAACTCGTTACTGAAAAGACTAAAAGATTATTTGCAGGGTGTGTCTGAAAATAATGTAGCAAAATTATTTAAAATTTATTATACGATATTTCAAACTTACCACAATATTACGATATGTTTCAAATGACATTTTGCTCTTTAGTGCCCACAAGATTTTCGAAAAATTCTGTCGTAGAATAAGAATATTCATATTTGGATGGAAATATTTTGTTTTATTACTTTGCAAAAACTTCTTCTATTTAAGTTCCCTGCGACGAACTTTTACGACGAAAGCTTTTTGTTTCTTGTTTGAAATGCTTTTTATTTTAAAGAATAAAAATGTGTCTCTGCGGCGCGTTAGAAGGGTGTTTAAGTTGTGAGAATGGGGGGTCGCGAATTAACGGAAAATGAAATTCATGACTTTGCGTAAGTAGTGAGTGACACTTAAGCAGTGGAACCCGTATGAGCTCATATAAAAAAATTACGGCACTACTTCTCGCTTTCGCTAGAATTCTGTGTTTATTTCATTCTTGGCAGTTAGAATATATACTAGGCATTGTTTGCATTTAGCGAGTTTAATAGATATCTGTCACACACATTTGAAAGAAACAAGAAAATCTACACTATTTAAAAGTGAATTATTTGTTTCAGAATTCCTATTCCAAGATTGTATAGACGTGCTATTGTTTTTTTTGGGGGGGGGGAGCGTTCTGGACTCATGAAAACCATAGGTTTATCTAACAATTTTTTCTTTTGAATAATTAACTAAATAGAAAATCCGATTAATGGCATTTATTATACATCCCTTGAAGATCACAAAAAAAAAATTCAACAGAAAGCATTCTAGGCACAGGTGTCCCTGTAAGTTGCCGCTTGATATTTCCAGCTGCCAGAACAACAATTTTGCGAATTCGAATATAAACCAAACGGCACTTTATTCAGAAAGGATAGTACTTTCGAAAAATGTAATAAATAATCGATTTTTTGACTGCCTAGTCCCCTTAAACAAGGAACAGTGAAATATAAAAGTCGCGAGCCTCAGAATTTAACATTCAACTGAAAAATACACATAATAGTAGAAATGCAAGCGAGTAATGATACTACAATATAATTTTATCCAGGCATCAGTAGCAATTTCATAATAAATCATTCAATTATCAACCCATTAGTTAGTGGACCAATCAGTTTAACTTTACAAAATAATTTACTAAAATAATTTTACCCTAAAATGATCCTGTCAAGAGATTAAATTCTGATCCATCAGAGAATCTCTTTACCTCCCAACAAAAATAACATTATTCGCTAAAAAAATCACTTTCCCATAAATGCGCGTATTCGAAGATTCCTTTCAATTCTAATAAATCGACGGCGAGAAGTCCTCGTCGGACGAAACAATGACTTACCTCGCAGACTTTTAAAAGCACCCGCGCTTTCGCTGATCGTTCGTTGTAGGTGAAACGCTTCGCCTATCAAGCGACGTTTGTCGAAACCCATTCCATTGCCCTGGGTGAATGGAGCGCGCGTTTGAAACCCCCGTGAACGCTTCGAAATCGCGTTGTGTAACTCAATTCGCGTATCGACGGGCAAAGATATAGATTTTACTCGCCGGGAACACAACAGGCACACGAGCCCTGTGAAAACAACAACAACAAAAAAAAAAGAAAAATGGAGAATGAAAAAACCGCGCACGAGAGAAACCAAAAGTTATAGGTGTACAGGTGTCGTTTTGTTATTCGCGCGGCCGGCAGCGCCGCCATAATACCCAGAGGCGAGAACGGAAAACCGAATGACGGCAAACAATACGCGGGGAAATAACAACTCCGGTTCTGATATAATTCCGCGTAGCCGTGATCCGCTGGGCGCGCACAAAGGGGCGGCTGTTTAACGTGGTCGAACAAAAAGGGGTCGAGGGTTGGTTTGCGTGCAGAGGGGGTGGGGGGGGGGGATGAACGGGGTCCTCTGTGCGCGTTCGTTCCCCTCATTTATTCGCGTTCCGAGGACAAAACGGCCGGGACGACAGGCAAGAACACACAATTATCTCTTAATCGGTGAACACGCGGATCCAAGATGGCCGCGTTGAATCGTCGCGCGGAGCGACGGGCAGCTAAGAACGTGGAATCGATCGGGATGCGCGCGGGGCCCCTCGTTATTTCCAAATAGACTATTCATCCCGGTCGCTTTTGCTGCTCGCGAGGCCGTATAAGGGACGCTTTTACCGTTTCATTGGGAGCCAGGTCGCGTGAAATCAAATCAGAGCGTCTGCCAGTGGAGGGGGGGGGGGGGGGGCTGTGAAGCAAAGACGTTTCGAATTTGGCGTCCTGGAAAATCCGCGGGGCTAAACTCGATTAGCAGTTTTACCTGCTGGCTGAGAGTATCGCGCTTCGCTTCGGATTGCTGGATGGCCGTTCGTTAAGACCGCTCGATGTGATGCTCGACTGCCGCTGTTATTCGATTTGTTACACACGTATTAAGGGAATGCAGCTTTGTGTCGGCGTGGCCGTGTTGTTGTGCAGCGGGAATTACGGGACCGGTGGAGGGAAAGTTTGGAATTGATATGTTTGCACGTGTGTGCGTTCATCTGGGGAGCCGGTTTGCCATACACGGAGCAACGTGACTGTGAAATTCAGTGACTCTGGCACAGGCGCTGCTTAAAGGTACATATGCGATTCGGGAATCTCTGGCGGGCTTGTGTAATTTAATTACTTACACGGGGAAAGCGACCCGGCTATTGGTATAAATAATAATCAGAAGTAATGGCGGGGTATTCATTAGCGAAAATTTGTTAATTGTACCGCTGTCCAACGGGACACCTTAGATGGGAGTAGCCGGTAATCAGACGGGAGTGACACTCTGACAATTCGTAACGACACACTTTACCCATCGTAGGTGGCATTGACTTCTTTTAAAGTTAGGATTAGACCACCTTGGTCAGGTAAATATATACCGTATCTTTGGGACTTCACTTCTAACAAGGGAACACCGTGGATCTGCATTCACCATTTGGAACGCGACTTTGTGGGTTTACGGAGTGACTGAGGACAAGAACAACGGTGTGTTTGATTTCCGCCCAATCGCCCTTTAATCGTTCTTTTTCGCCTGCCATCTATCCCACTTTTTCGCGTTTAACTCCTAAAATACAAGCGATAGAAAAAATATTTCCAACATAAGTTTGATGGCGCAATAAGCTTAAGCGCTGCAAACTTGAGTTAATAAAATTTCGAAGAAAGTTTTTTTCCCGTCAGGTGTTTATTTTTTCAACTCCTCAGAATTTTACGTATTATCTCAAGTTTTCATTTACAAGAGAAAATACCAAAGAAAAACTGAAGAACCTATTAATTATTTGTCCCGGTCTTCCCTATTCCACGTTTTTCGTATCATTTCTCAAATGAATTTCGCCTCGAAACCTGTACTCCGTGTTATAGCAAGTAACAGTTACCCACATATGTACTGTGTTCTGTCTGGCTTGACGTTGATCAGCGAAATTCTAATAAAATTTTAGTCGACGGGATTGAAAGAAGCCACGTGGACCACGGGAAAATGTTTCCGCCGTGGAAGCTGTTAGTGAAATTTCGCTTTTACCGCAATCACAGGGCAAATTCATAGAGCGGTCTAACTTCGGGGTAATGAAGTTTCCTCTGGCAATGGCTCGTCGCGTATAGACTCGCATAGTTTCGCAGGTAAAGCGGTCGATACCGGAACATTTCCCAACCCCGTATCAGTATGTCAGCCCGCCTCCCGACGAACAATTGGCATATGCACTTCCGAATTGAATTAGACACAGTTACGGGAAAGCGGGCCGCATCCCGACTCGATAGATTACTGTGTTTCTACGAAAGCACGGAGGAAATTGGTGGATCCTTCGTGGTATTAAAAAATTTGTCAGAGTATTTTTCAAACGATTCAATAGATGGTATATAATTGTAAGTGAGGCCTTCTGTGTTTCTAGTTGTAGAATAGTTGCGTATTCTTTAGTATTCAAGTATTTCAAAGTATCGTGGTAAGAAATATTATTAAATTGCAGGATGTAGGTTATATAATCTTTTTTTATGTCAATTATTGATTAGATACGCGTTTCCGTTAAATCGTAATGTAAGGTAGAGACGTAGGGAAGTGCGAGCAATTGCAGTTATTGATAAGGTTACATCGAAACTTAATTTCTCCTTCAGCCATTTTCCTCGATTTTTTTTATCGTAGTTAAAGATAATTTTAAGGTACATCACAGAAGTCATTAATAGAAGTCGTGATAAAGAAAGAAGACATAAAATAGACTTAATAAAAGAATGAAAAGCTCTTCGTTATACAGGGTGACTCGTTTAAATCGATCCACTCAAATATTTTCGAAACTGTTGATGATACTGAAAAATGTGTTAGACAAAAGTGAAATGGTTTCAGGGGGCAAATTATTTGATGTAAGTAAGATTCTCATATCTGGACGAGTAGAGGATATATGAAGGTCAACTTTGTTTTTTAAATGGTGAACTATATTTTTTAATACACTAGTCGATGCAGCTTGACATTCTCTACAAAAAAGTATTAACTTATGTATATCGAAAAGGTATTAGTTTAGGAGATCTTTTAAGAAACCACCACTCTCTTACTGTGTCATCGCTGAATGTAGTAAAATATCACCCGATACATTACACAATGTAAGAAAATCGTTACTTTATCGATTTCACAAATTTCCTGATCTAAATTGTCGTTAAATCGAACCTTTGCTGTAAATAAAGCAATCACTTCAGTAAAGGAGGGATGGTTTAGCTACATTTAAATTAAAATATCTCCTAAACCAACAAACTTCTCGACACATGCACCTTGATCCTTTTTTATAGAGAATATCAAGCTGTATAAAAATTTAAATGTAATTAACATTCATTCCCATACGTAAGTAAACTGAAAAAAGGTAAACCCAAATAATTTATAAATTCCTGCATCCAGCGTTTAAATTCCTGAAATAACCGTACATACACGTAGAAACGTGATATGCGTGCTTGATTTGCTACGCAAAATTGTGCATTTCTCCCATGCATTCTCCAATAACAGAAATACAATATTCCCGCACCAATTATAAACATATCTGACTCACATAGTTAAAGCGTGTTTTACGAAAGCCAATATCTACGCAGGAGTAGCGAACGATCCTGAACTGTCAGCGTCTATAAACGTTAACAAACATTGAAACGTAACAGCGATCGGAAGGGATCGTGTCGCGAACTCCAGACAAATATTTTCGACTTCGGTGTAACGAGTAGTCAAACGAAGAGGAAGTTGCGAACGTTGACGTTTCCGGAGTTTGCACTGCGTTCACGTGTCTGCTGCAACGGCGCTGCTTGTCCGGGGGATGCAAATTCTGGATACACCTGCTCGCGAAACGGAACGACCGGTGTAATGCTCCCGCCGGGTGGTGGTGGGGGGGGGGGGGGAGAACAGCGGTGCCCCCTACTTCTATTTATCTTTCCTGCTCGGAGCGATAGGCACGACACGTTGCCGGATTATGACTGCACTCGGGGTGGTTATCTAAAAATTTAAAGGGCCCCCCGAACGACTCCGCGCCCTGGCGCGTGCTTCCTTTATAACGGGCGCCTTTCATTGTACGCGGGAAGCGGAGTAAAAGGGTAAATTAGAGGTACACTTGACGCAATTCGTTAAACAAAGTCCCCTTTATGCGCCGCTTTTATTCAAGGATCGAGTAAAACGAGGGGGACCGCCGGAGCGCCTGGGAATGTGTTGCGGATTCGTTCGTAACGGAGGGGGGAAACGGTTTTATTGGAATAGGAAGGAAGCCCGAATGCCGGCATAAACTGAAATAAATTGAATTTTATTCTGACGCGCGAACAACTCTTATGCTCCTGGTTTTGCGATTGAAACTTTAGACAGCTTCACTGTTCGGCGTCTATGGGGCTGCGGAACGTGGGGCAGAGATACGGAGAGCACTCGAAATGGGTTGTTCCGAAGAAATAAGTTTACCTTAGAGTTCAGTTTGGCTTGAACTGATCGCGGTTTTACTTGCGCATGGTTGAATATGTATAGTTCTGTAGGAACGTACTATCCTTTTAGAAGGAGATTAATTTAAATGTGATTCGCGTCTGCCGCAGCTTGTGTATTTTTATAGTCTGCACTTCTTTGTCTTTCTGTTTCTTATTCGCCATTTTACTATCAACTTTATTATTTTTTATAACTCTTTCCGAATATATGTTTTATTCTGGTGAGAAAGTTTATTTCATTATAAAGTAGGTAAGAATTATTTTTCTTTATAATTTGTGCTTTTAAATTGATCGATCAAGTACTCACTTGAGAATTGAAGTTTATCAACAGAAATCTAAGTAGCAAAATACTCTTGCAGAATGTTGCACAATTTAATTTTTTTTATTATTCGTGACTTCTAATAGTTAGCAAAAGTTGCCTTTATAATGGTATTTAAACTGTCAAAATTTGAAGTTTATCAATAAAAGTTTAGAAAAATTATTATCTTCATGGATCTTGGGAATTTTATTTTATCATTCGATAGCACTCCTTTTTAAAACAAACTTACTCGTTAGATTTCCTAGCCGTGTATCTTATCTGATTGCTGTCCAACAACTGAAGAAAGCTGCTACGTTGATGGCATTGGATATATATTATGTAGCCAGATGAAAATACAAATGTTTAAACTAAGTGTTCTGCTTGTTTTTGGGGGTGCGTGAGAGACAGTGAACGTGTTAAGACTATCAAAAAAATTGCACATACATTAATAACATTTTTGAAGAAACAAAGTTACCTAATACTTTAAGGATCTTGCGGTACCTCAATTTTTTTATTGCACAGAATCTATCTTTCGCGGGTTTAATGTGAATCATTAAAGGCAAGTTTCTTTTGTCACTATTAGAAAATAGTCGCCGAATTTTTATTTTTTCGTTCCACCATACTACGTTGTATTGGTGGTAACTGGTATGTACTTCCTTCTCATTTTAAATGTCTGTGAGTTATTTTCTACCGCAGGTCTGACCTCGCACAGGATAGTTCTACTTGCACCTTGCACATATTAAGGGAACATCTGAGATGGAGGCTTTCAAAAGAAAATTTTCTAGTTCTTTACTCGTCACTTTTTCTCTATAACCTCCACTATGTCCTTATTATAATCTCGTTACGACTTTCACACAACTATGACCCTGTAAAATCATTTTACTTATCAAGAAAGAGGCTACAGGTGTAGCTACTTAAAGTCATACATTTATTTAAAAAAAAAAACAAGATGATTTTCACATAATTTACATGCATCCACCTAAAAAAAATGTACTTCATCCCCCTGAACACAAAACACCCTACAGAAAAAAAATTTCGCACCCCCCACAACCTCCTAACACCCCTAACGTCGCACTTTCCACAGTCAACCCATCTCCACCTACGCCTAAAGTACCAAGTCACATATCCTGCTTGAGAGCCTCAAACGACAGTGGCATCTCCCAGACGTAGCGCACCGCGGCATCAATTATACCGTGCGGGGGAGCTATTGCGGTAGTCGTGACGATAGCGAATGAAAATAGAACTCGCCAGACATTCCGTCGCGTAGATACAGGCTCCGCCGTGGACTCCTAACAAGCAGACAGTATCCGTGAAAACTTTGATGCCCTGGGTACGAACGGGCAACGGATCCGTCTGAGCGCGAAGAATAAACGAGTAACGGCGCATTAGGATCAAGGTAATCCGATTACCTTGACTGGGCCGATTGTATATTCGGATAACGCTGCGATACGAGTATACCACTACAGGGATGCTATAATCCAGGCAGCATCTGCATCCACCTTCGTTCGGCCGTTTCGATGCAATATTCTTAACGAGAACAGACGGGGGCGGCGGGGCGGTTGGGGGGGGGGGGCGGTTGAATCTTCGCGAGCGTTGCCTGACATCTCGCCGCGTTATCGTCGAGCCAGCGAATAAAAGGGAAGCGATCCCTTTGCCGCGCTGGGACTCGGGGCGCGCAACGGGAGACAAGTCTCTCAAACGACCGGCACGAAAGTCGTCCGCGGAAAAATGCTCGAAACAAATGGACATACGCGCTGTATACGGCTACGAGCCGCCGCTGATGGTTTCCCGCATTATGACTGCGGGCGTCGTCGTTCGGCCGGCGGAGGATGCTCGAAAGTTTCGCGAGTCGTTTGACGTTACGCCGAAACAGGACCGTAAATATTAGAATTTTCTTCGACACGGCGCACCGCTGCGGCGCGGGCGACTCGGTATCCGGGGCGCGAGTGGAGCGCGAAATCCTGGACAGCGTTATGGGGCGGCCGTTTGCAACGAGCTCGCTGGCAAGTTTTCGGACTTGTCTGCGAGGAATGCAAGATCGAAAGTTTTTGCGTAACGAGCGGGGGGCGTCGCGTCGTTCGCAGACTGTTTAGGGTGCAAGTTTTTGTTAGGCGGAGGCTACTGCTTTTCTGATGTATAGCACGATGTTTTAGAAAATTGTCTTGTCAGTGTGGCGAATGGGAGTCAAGGGTGGTGGAGTATGTTGGAAGTGTTTGCAGTGATTATGAATTGGTTGAATATAGTGCAATTGCGGCACGGGTGACTGTGTGACAGAGTTGGGCATTAAGTAAATAAAATATTGGTTAAATAATGGTTTAAAAAAAAGTTACTTTAACTTTGTTTGTTATTCGAGGCTCGAATATTCCGGGTTAATATTATTCGTCGAATAACGTTTATTATTTTATTCGTCCAACGTTTCAACTTCAGCGTTGAATGAAGTTTGTAACTTCAACTTCAATTTCCACTTCCACTTCCACTTCCACTTCCACTTCCACTTCCACTTCCACTTCCACTTCCACTTCCACTTCCACTTCCACTTCCACTTCCACTTCCACTTCCACTTCCACTTCCACTTCCACTTCCACTTCCACTTCCACTTCCACTTCCACTTCCACTTCCACTTCCACTTCCACTTCCACTTCCACCTCCACTTCCACCTCAATTTTACTTAGTGTTAGGTTTACTGTTTGGGAGAAATAGAGGAGGTAAATATATTTTTCTGCGAGCACGTAAAAAATTTGAACATCACAGGAAGCAGTAGACCATTTTAAAAGATATATTTTAACGACGTAATTGTTTCCTTGGGCGCAACGGTTCAAGTGCAATTGAAAAACAGATTTGAGAAAAGGGTTAAAGACGAAATGACGATCTACTACTTACAATACTGCACGAGGGCATAGAACTTCTCGTTCGTCCATGAATTCATGTACCTTCGTTTTCACTTTTCACTTTTCACTATTAAAGTTAAAATAAGTTATCAGGCGTCCTACAACAGAAATACATTACAAGCGTTCGATTTGACAAATACGAACCAATGCGTATCGACACAAGGAATACGTTCCCTTGATAAATGAAGGATTCTTCTGGACATCCTCTAACTGTACGAGGCAATACTGCAGGCAAACCGAACCAACGATGCAAATTCCAGGAATACTTGGGCAATATGGACGGATAAACATTGCGCGTCTAGTCAGCGCCATTCTTGAGCTGTGGTATTTATCTAAACCGTTACAGTACGACAGCCACGAGAAACTGGCGCATTTCAGTCGTTGGAAATGCGCTCTCGAAGAATTATTCCTGAGTCTTGACATGTCTGCGATTCGATTCTCAGATATGTAATATGGAATTGAGATAATGCGAGGTAATATGATTCTTACAGGGTCACCCTACTTTTACGGCCTGAAAAGGAGCGCGATATTTGGGAGTTTCTTAAAGAGAAACCCTCAAAGTATATTAATTGAAAACTTTATGCCCGTATTTGTATATTTTTAAGCAATATTTCGAATTGGTTCGCGTGATATCTCAAAAACCAATCACACGATTTACTTCAAACTTTGTGGATACATATATTCAATAGATGTTCCATTCTCGTTGTTTCTAAAACGAAGATCTAGATTAAATGAGAAATACTGAAAAGTAAAAAAAATAGCAGCGTTTAAAACAAGCAATTTCGATTTTTGCAAAAAATTCGCTGGTTTTTTAAGTCGCAAAAGTCTAATTATGCAAAAGCCGACTTAGTTTTAGAAATAATGGTCTAGTTAAACGCTTTCCACAGTAATTTTCTCTATCTTTATTTGTAAAAGCAGTAATCCATTCAGAGGTTTTAAAATAACTGCAAATAGTATATAAATTCGATAATCCTATTTAAGGAACTTCTCTACTGTATTTAATCAGGATTACAAGCGAATTAACTCATTTCGTCCACAGTAAATGCGAAAAGTCACATAATGCATTATGCCTTACATTTGTACGAGAGAAAATTTGAAATTCTCGCGACGTGTCAATTCAACTTATTTAACATGACAGAGTTATCAAATAACGAGGAAACTCGCCTTCCCCAGTTAACAGGTTACACACTTTGCCCAATTTGAGTGCCAAATATTTTCACCAATCAATTCAACCAATATGATATCCAATCAATTGAGTGTTTAAAAAAATCAGAAATTGGTTTAGCAATATAGGTCACAACTCTTATTTTAAGTCTATTCAATTGACAAATACTGTCATGGATTAAAAAAAAAATAGAGGGATATAAGTATCGTGTTAATATATTTAAAATTCTTCGTCCAATATTAAATTTGATTTGATGAATTACGATTTAAAACTGGAATAGGTAGTATAAAATTTGATCAAGCAATCTATAAAAGTACCATTTTCAGCTGAATGCGCGGAAAATAAAGCGCGTATTAGCTTAAGCTTCGCAGATAATGCTGTTCCGTTACGGGAAATGTAATTACTACGAAGCTTTTGAACCGTAAAGAGAACTGCCAATTAGATCTCCATAATGTAGTATTTACTTAATCCGAGAAGTTTGCGCATCGCATCCACGGAGTGATTAACACTGACGCGTAATTTTGCGTCTGACGGGGCCGCTTGAACTCAAAGAAGATCTCGTCCCATCGCAATTATCGGCGATAAAATTGCTGGGAAATTCCGTGCGAGGAAGGCCGCGCGGATTTCGAACGAATGCAAATTCCAGGAGAAACGGCACGCCCGGCTTTAGGCAACGATACGTACGTGACACCATGTATGTTGCAAGCGATTAAGTTCCCTGCGGTTACACGGGAATTCATAATGCGTGTTGCGAGCCGCGGACAAGCGAAAAATCCGCGCTCGTCGACACGCTATTAAAAGAATTAGTTTTTCTGCGCCGATAATCGCTTGGATCAGCGTTGAGCCTGTTAGTATTTTCGATCAAAAAATGATGGCGCTACATTTTGCACGCGAGGTTAAGCCACTGTGCGCCGGTGAAAATAACGACAACAGAATATTTTGATAGTGGAGGAACTACACGTTTCACGGCGATTTAACGATTTTTCACCGCGATTATTAATTAAGCTCTATTAATTCTTCTGGACTGGCAAACAGTTTCAAGCGTTCCTGTCTCAAATTTTTTAGTTCTTTTTGCAACTAGGGGAGAGTATAGCGAGGCGTGTAAATAATTGGTGCACGTGTGAGTGAAAATATTAGGGAAGAGGTTACTGTTAACGATTGCTTCTAGTATTTAGCAGAAGGATGATCATTCTGTGTTAAACCCTTCGTTGACACTCTGGGTGTGAGCCACCCATAAGCTGATTTCGATGCTCCGTATCTTGTATACGCAAAATAAATAGATCTTTGTCAAATTCTACTTACAAACATTTTCTTTCTCAAAATATTATATTTGAACACAACTATGTAGATTTTTAGCTTCTGATATTGAAACTTGTAAGAGTTACAATTTTCTGAAGATAATCTTCGTTCTTTCTCGACATAGGTATTGTAATGTAGAATTTTTCAAAAAAAAACTGAAAAAAATTAAATCAAAAAACTATTGCATTACATTCTACAGACCCTGGAAATGATTCATGATTTTTTCATAACGATTGGATTGTGTAGATGATAAATGGCAGTCGTTCAAAAATTGCTGTGGGTGTGAGACACCCAGGTATGTCAATGTTGATCGAAAAAAAAACAGGTTAATACCAAAGAAATTTTCATGGGACTTTCAATTGTTTAGCAAACAAAGAGAGCATTCTGTTGGAAGGAATTTGGGTTTCTTGTACCAGTGGTCGTCTGAGATTTTGTATGCAAGGTACAAGTAAAAAATATACAGTGTGTATCAATAATACTATATCTCATAATATGGGCACAAAACTTAATCATGCAACGAAAAATATTACTCTATCTCCAGAAGACTATTACTCTATTTTTTAACTTCAAAAAAGTCACTTTTATAAGTTTCAGTAACGTATATGTGTTTTTAATCTTCATCTGCAGCGCGCTTCAAGGCGAAATTGCCTACTGCGTGCCTCTTCTTACTTCCCCTTCAACCACTGCAATAAGCAGTGCTGGATTAACCAAGAGGCAAAATAAGCACGTGCTTAGGTTATCAGGAGAAGGGCTACCATAGAGATTTTCTGAATTTTAAAATCTAACTTATGTTAGAAACACTTCTTAGTCAAATTATTGGAAATCCGTAAGAAATCGTACATTGCGTTGAAGTGATCACTCTGTATAAAGGGACCTCGAAATCTTTTAAGTGCTTAGGGCCTCTAAAGAGCCAGAAAATGAATACTATAAAATATAGCATCCACTACCACTTACACAAACGAGACACTGCTTTTTCAAACCATCTTAATACTACCCCCATATTTAAAGCGCCGATAGACACAAACTGGCAGTGTCCACTTAAAGATCGACAGCAATTTTCCCAATAAGAAATTGTAAGAACATTAATCTGATACCCATATGCTTATCATTCTATCGCCTACAATTTTATTCCACCTTTAATGGTAATTCCCTGTCAGGAGAGAAATTCCGCGAGCCATTATATTCGTCCAGAGAGACACGCTCATTACAGGCGCACCGTGGAGTGGGTCGTTTCAAAGCGGCTACGATTACCATGGCAGTCGTAAGTGAATAATTTAGGAGCAATTTTTCCGCTTTTTTAGCAGCCTGGAAGACACCCACGGGGAGATTCGTTTAGCCTATCCCCATGAGCAGTCGTTGGCTATGCTCTATCGCCATGCCTATTCTGTATTACGTGTATAGAGCTTAGAGCAAGTTGTGGATTTCTTATTTGGCTGCGATCAAAAGAACATGGTAGACGAACAAGTTGAACGAGTTAAGGCGGTATACCCGTTTGAACGCTCGGGAAATGTGTACATTTTGTGGATTTTTCTTACAAGTCAACGGCTTGATGGAGATTTTCCGTTTTTGTACGATCCTTACACAGTATTATGAACTATTTGAAAAATAAGTTTCAGTTAAATCACTATTGTTTTTCGGAAGTTATGGATACATGTCCGAAACTCTCTCGATTTTAGACGGCTACGCGGTGGCCCTGAAAAGCTTATGTCGTGCATGAAATTAAAAATAGTAATATTTTTTTACAAAATATTACAGATAGATTTTGAAATTTTTGAAAAATGAAGAAATGGTGATATCAACGATAAGTTTAAATTTTTCTACGAGAAAACTTCAATTTTTTTCTTTATAAATAATAATCGGGTATTCGGAATAAAAAAGGCGTCGCAGGTCCATAGCTATTAACATATTTTATAAAAAAATTGGTTGTTTTTGATTTCAGACACCGTCTAAAATCGAAAGAGTTTTGGATACGTATCCATAACTTCCGAAAAACAATAATTTTTTAACTGAAACTCTTGTATTTAATAAGTAATTTTAGGTGTAATTCCTATAGTTATAAACTGTGTAAAGTACATGCAACCTTCATTCTCCGAACAATTCGAATTTCCGAATTTACAAAAAGAAAGTGGAGATTTAAATTTTATGGCTATTTTCAAAAGCTGGGTGTTTTATATCCATCAATTGAATATGCACACACAACACTATACAGATTTGGTTTACACATCCACGGGACTCTAATGTTTAGTGGATCGTTACATTTGCGTTAAAAGTTGCGTAGTCATAAAAAAAAATGTATCTCCTTATGTTATGCAACTTTTTCCTCAACGACTCGCTTTTAATTACAGCCAAACAAGAGCTGCGACGCCCCAGTTGCGCGGCCCACGCTGCATATGTACGTACATCGGCAGTCATGATTATTAATTACAGTACAACTCGCCAGGCGAATTTAGAGCGAACCACGCGTATAATGCGCGTACGTTCCTACATTTGCATATTCAAACGTTGTGTACGACGTGGCGATTATGCGACGAATCGCGCTCACGTGCCGATGACGATGTACGCTCGCCATTGTAGGACGCTCTCCTCGCGCAGCGCAGAGCAATATGCTGATCGACTTTATTAATGGATTGAACCGTGGAGGACCAGTATCGCTCAGTGATGGACGCTCGGTCCAGATTTCGCTCCGTAAAACTTTTATCCGCCCCTTCCACAGGCCGGTGCCGGCGAGAAACGAAGCTCCAAGGGCCGTTGAATTTTTCTTCTCGGTCCGTTTCTCCGCATTGCCACTTCACTTCGCGTTTGTATTGTTGTCAAGTGAAAGATTGCCTCGCAGTTCGAGGAAGTGTAGATCGAAGAAGTAGCACGTCAATCACTGAGCTACTTTAATCGACAGGGTGTAACGTATTATAAAAATGGTTGAAAGAGATTTCGCGTAGCACCCGCTGGGTAAACCACCCCTTGCTTGGGGAGGCGGTTGTAGTTAGTTATCTGCCTTACAAGGGAATATCCCGAAGCCGGAAATTCAAAAAATTCTGAAACTTTGTGAATATGTAAGGAATTTCCTCCTGATTACAACTAAATTTTTGTTTCCTGCCGAAACTCGCCCTAAGGGGGTGCAATTGACCCCTGGAAATTCGGTTATTTTCCGATTTTGTGTTACAACACGTGAACTGTAAAATAATCTTTTTACCAAATGATAGATCTAATTAAAAGAAGTAACTTTTGTCTTGAAACTTTTTCTCTATCTCTTACAGTTCGCGAGTTATAACACAAAATCGGAAAATAGCCGAATTTTCAGGGGTTAATTTCATCCTCTTCGAGTGAATCTGGGCAGCAAATAATAATTGCGTTGTAATCAGGAGGAAATCCCCAACATATTCAGAAAGATTCAGAATTTTTTGAATTTTCGGGTTCGGGATTTTCCCTTGTTAGTTTGCGTTTAATAATTGGTTTAGGCGGGATAAGTTTTACTAGTGTGTTGGCACATAGTGAGGTCGTTAATTTATGGTGGTTAACATAAATGTAATGTTATATATACAACGAAACAGGTGTTCTATAATTATGAATTTTAATTTGGCCAGTGTCGTACTATTAATAATAATTTATGATTAAATAGAAACATTCTGTAACTATGTTACATGAATAATTTTCTAAAACGGCCTGTATCTGTATTTAGCTTTATCAGAGAGATCATTGCAGAGCGGACGGATTTAAAATCCGCAATAGATTCTTGGAAGTGCAAGTAAAATACATTCATAATTCATATAAAGCTTTATTTTTCAGAGCACTGTTTTACAGTCGACCCGAAGCTTGTAGTTATTTAGGCAGTGATGCAATAATAATCACTGTTGCAACTTGTGTCGCATGCCATTTCCAGTATCCGTTAAATGGTGTCAATGAATACCTTCGAAAGCAAATTATATCTAAAAAATAAACGTAGTTAATTTGGGGTTTTGGTAGAGAACCGTTTTTAAATGTACCAGAAATATCGATCGAAAACCCTATAATCACTCTTTTCTAATTTTGTCACGGTTTACTCATCCATCAATTCTTCTAATCAATGTTTCATGAAAAGCCAGTTCTATACTGGATATAGATACATAGACCCAAGGGGGATTGCAAGCACATTATAAATAATTAAATTTTGGAGCTGTTTGTAGAAACTTATTACTATATTACTATTTTAGTTACTCTCTGCAGCAAACTATTTTGGATCAAGGCGATAGGGCTTGTTTAAATAAATCCTCGCGATTATTTTTTAAATTATTCGTGATTTAGAAAAATGTTTCCAACAAGGGTTGAGTGGTTTCCGGAGGGGCACAATGTTACATCAATCGTCTTCTTTAAATTCATCAAAAACATAGTTAATGACACCAACTTATATCCCCTTCTAAACTATTTAACTTTTCCCTAAGCATTTTTCGATACCACCAACAATTTCGAAGATAGTCACGTGGATCGATTTAAATGCGACGTTGTATATCGAACAATCTAGTGATAATAATAATTATATAGATTATTGAATGCTACTCTCTGCACTCTCTATAATTTTGAACCTCTCTGTATACTCCTTGAATTTTCTACAGCTTTTTTCAAAATTTACCAAAGACTAATTAAGAGGCACAGTTTCGCCGCGCATTGGCTGCCCTTAAATATCCACCCTTCACGTCTATTTTAACAACGAATGCCGTAATATTACGCACGCGCATGTGTCGCCAAGATTTGTTTGCAGAATCTAGTGCCAACATCGCCTGTATTTCCTTTCAGATCACTTTGCAGAGGCAATTCGGTTGGAGTGCCGGCTGGAGGCTTCGACAAACGAAGAATTTGCGTTGATACATATTCATACGCCGTCCGTGGCCCGACATTTACGCAACGAATCACCCTCATCGACGGAGCGTGCACAGCGCGCCACCCATTCGTCTTGTTTAACGCGATGAATTGGCCACCATAAAGACACGTGGAAATCATAAAAAACCCGGGCACGCGGCGGACTTAGTGCAACAAGTGCGTAAACGTCTCTTTAGCAGATAATTTACGCGCATATCCGAAGATATTTATGGGGCCCGATACGCGGAACAACGAGGCACCTGCCCCCGAAAAACAATGACTCGTGGAATAATGGCGGATCGCGTTGAAGTAATCTCTTCCTCGTGCGTTAATTGTTTCTTTTTTTTTTTTAAAAAAAATAGGTGGTGTCAATGACGCTTGAAATCAATATCGCCTGGAGTAGATTTTTTGACACGAGAAATAGGAAATTCGATGTGCATGGAAAATTCAGTGGATAATCTATATTTCCTTTTTGCGAAAGGAAAAATGCACAAAAGGTATTTTCCTGTAATACGTCACTTCTGCTTCGATCTTTAAATATTTGCAATGATAAACTTTGAAACAATATGGAAGGTGTTCATCACTCCAAATGTAAATCTCTCATTTTTGAGAAATTTTCATACATCAGATTTTCCATTTAGGCTGATGAATTATGGAATACAGAAACCCAATCCTGGTTCACGAATAAACTAACTTCTCCGCATCTCTACACCCAACAAGTCTCTTGTTACAATTAACATTAACTTCATTCACTGCATTTCTCATGCTTCATTTCCCCCACGTCTTCGCATATTCCATGCTTTAAAAAATTCCCCGTGGTTTGTAACGAAGCCTTTTGTTCGCCGTTCTAAAAAAAAAAAGCAAGGGACTGGCGAGGTAACTGTTCTACGGTGTAACGCGAAATTGCGAAAAATTTAATTCAAACATTGGAACCCGCAAAAAATTCGGGCACGCGTAAAAGTTTCGCCACCCTATTAACAGCAAGTTTCGCCTCATTTCGCTATAATTCCGCGGTAACGATTCTCTGGAGCCAGGCTGGATTGTTCGTCTTTATCGTGGCGTTTAATTGTCGCCGTATTCACGTTCGAGCGGCGCGATACGTTGTTCCCGGCGTGTCACGTGTACTTTCAACAAAATCACGTGCAAGACACAGATTTCTGTGTCTGCGGGCTCCTCCGGGCCTGATGTCTGCGGGGCGAATCTGCTGGCGTGCATGGTGGCTTGGAGGAAAATTAAACGTCAGTGTGGAGCGGAGCGTGCCGAAACTCCCGAGCCGTCGGGGTAGGTTTTATAACGAACGTACGAGGCATTGATATGTCATTGAACAGGCAACCGGAGGATTGGAGTTTTCGAACCTTAAACGCGCTTGACATTTATCACTCACGGGAGCATCGTGGACAAAAGCGAGGAAAGTTACAAGCAGTCGACAGCTACTCGTTAACAGGCAGCTGCATCAATTTCGATAGGAATAAATTAACGCTCGAATTGCTTCCGTCGAATTTGCAGCGGTATCGAAGAAGTTATTAACGCTTTAGAACGTGGAGGAACGTTAATAGCGAGCGGAGGATGGTAGAAAATATCCGATTGAAAGTGTCGACGCTATTTAAAAGCATCTTGAGCAACTTACGAAATCTGCTTCATTAAGGAGTCATTCCGGTTAGCGCGCCGATAAATTTAGCGATTTTCAGGAATTCATTGCGGCGGAAATAATTATAGTAATGGAGTAAAACTTTTTTTCTATTTATTAAACTACATTTCTACGGTAAATAAAAAATATAAAAGTGATGAAATTATTGCTTTTAAAATGCTTTTGAAAGTGGTCTTGATGACATGTTTAAAAATTCATGCCTCGCCGAAACACAAGGGGGAGATACCTGTTGGGGAACTACGCATTATTTAGTGCAATGTCCTAATACAGCAATGTCACTTTGAAGCATGTATTTAAAATCTTTATCCCATCTGTCAGAATAATGAAACGCGGTTCATATGTTCACAAAGCTACTTACGTCTACACTTCGAATAATGTTAAAGCTTTAAGCAGCTTGATGCATGTATCAACTTTGTTCCATTATTCTGATGTGAATATCTACTACAGCTCTCAGGATGTACAGGACAATGTTTTCCATGGAGGTCCCCTGTAAACCTGAAAGATTTTACAAGAGTCGAGATTTTCGTGCGAGATGGAAGCTCTGTTATCAGTAAGGTATTAGCTATCGTTCGGAAGAGTCAATTTACGGTCTAGTGGCATTGGAATTTTAACCACTCGTTGTTGGACATTAATTTCCATTACTTGATGCCGATCGACATATTGCGAGCTTATCTCGAGGATCACCTGAACGACGCATGCAGAGACGATCGTAATGGATTCGAGGATTAAGGGAAGGGTTTCCTTTAATTAGGAGCCTCTACTAACCTAACCACTTATGCGAGCAGGATTTCGTAAGACCTAAAACCAGGTGCACAGGACTTTTCGAGTCCTCGCTTACACTTGCGATCCTCATGTTATGGTACGATTTATGACACGAAACGAAGGAACTATGGAAATTAATGTCCACCGATATCAAGTATTAGGTACTTCATGCACGCACGTTAATTAACGAAATAACTGTACGAGTCTCGAAAGTAATGACAGGTTTGTGGCCAAGAACTGTAATGGAATAAAGCACGCGAGATAAACCAAATTTTCCAAAATACAAGTTGCCGCTGCGAGCGAATGTTATTAGCCTTATGTTGGTGAAGTTTCAGCGAAATTTAGCAACTTGCGTAGGAATTAAAATTTATTTATTTTGAATAGGAGATGTAGGAAGAAATGTGTTCATATTATTAACTATTTTATTTATTTTGACATATGTATTAACCTCGATTAAATTTCTTTTTCAGATACCTTCTTTGAAAGGAAATTCTTGGCTGGGATTCTTCAGAATATTTAGAGGGATCCTAAATTATTCTAAATCACATTGATATCATAGATGCAATGGACGTTGCACATCTGAGCCTATATTCGATAACGAACGATCGAAATGCATTATATTATGACAGATAATCTGTCTTTGTAAAGAAGGATCGTATATTGCCGATATATTAATTTTGGTGGTAAAAAATCTAAATGGAGGACCGCGAATGCAGAATTCGATTAGATGAATGCGTTGTATTCAGCTAAACGCGATGGTGAACATTAAATGGCTTAGAGATACATAGGATATCGTATGCCCATAACAGCATTGGAAGCATCGATTTCATTAATGGTGCAATGAATGCTCGGAAACGCAAATCGATGTGTTGCTTAACAGTGAGCCCCGAAGGGCATTAACAGGGGGTATTAGCGATACATATTGTGTTACTTTCAACTGGACAATGATCTTCACTCGAAATTCAAGTGAGTGTCTGTTTCACAATGGTTCTCGTGAGCAAAACTGAGAGTGTCTAGCAACGGAAACTTTGCAAACCGGATGAATTTCAGCGGACTCCTACCAGCTGACGATTCTTATTTCAAGGACAATATATTTAAAAGATGAACTTTCCGGATAGCTCCGAGGGTGGACAAGTATAAACAACATTGCAGAATGAAGAAACTTCTTTCATCTGAATTTTTATTGTATTTTTAAATGAAATAGAAGATATTCTACTGTTATAACTTTAATTATATGTTTTATATCTTCTACAGTAAACTCTTACATGTTTTATAAATATTTTCTTTCTGGTAACCCATGTATAAACCGTTGGGACTCGTATAACGCGGATTCATATAATGCGGAACGTATTCTCGGCGTTATAATGGGGTTATCTGTAGTTGGAATTGGAGAATAAAGTTTAAAGTAATGAAGTACGTGTCTTCATTTTTTACTTATTCTACATGCCCCATGTTTGGCTTGTGTAATCTGCATATATATTTCCATACATTCTCTATATCTCACATTTCGACAGATCTTATGTATATCCATCATTGTCCACTTGTCTTACGTATTCCATGCATATTATACATTATATTCCATACATATATTTCAAATGCATCAAATTTTTACACATCCTACATGCTATATCATGTGCAGCAGAGTTTCCATACACTTTCTTGCACCATTGCTATTATATTGCTACATTATACCCACATCGTTTTTACTGTAGTACTGCGCGATTCCTATCCTACTGCAGATCCACAAACTACAGGTAACACTCCACAATTTACACTTCTCTTTTTATATTTCACTCGCTATACTGCACAGTCTACACTCCGCGCTTCATATTTCACATCCCAAACTTCAAACATCATACTTCACACGTCACACTTTGCACTTCGCACTTCGCAGTTTGCACTTCGCACTACGCACTTCGCACTTCACACAACACAAGTTTTACGACACATTGCACACACCAAACTACGCACGATACGTCTCCTGAACGTGTAGCAAAGTTGAAAACCTTTATAGTTACCGCCTCACGAAAACGCCACAGACTTTCAAGTTCATGCAATCTGCAAGAAACAACCTGCAAATTTTCGCCTCGTAACTTCTCCTGCAGGTGCAGCGCAAAAATTTGCCTCTCATTTAGGTGGAAGAATCGTGTAAGCAATTTCCGAACACCCTGCTTTTCAAGTAATGCACCCGCAGAAAAAAGCAGAATTTCGCGCTGCAACTTCTAAACGCGAATATGTCCCCACACCGCACGACCCACAAATGGTAATTTCCCCCCAAAATTGGGTCTTTTAACTAGCCCACAAGCCAAATATAATTTATTTTTCCCAAAAAATCTTCAAAACTTCGGTTTTCCCACAGAATTAGGAATTTTAATTAGCCCACAAGCCAAAATGAAGTTACTTTTTTCCCACAAAACTGACTTCTCCCCACAAAAATCAATATTTCGGGTCCATTATATCTACAACATCGTAAGTATTCATCTCTGGCTTGTTACGTTCTCAATACCTATTATACCTGCGCTGAAAATTCCTATATACTTCAAATTACACCACTCTTCTAATTGTACCAAACACAACATACACCTCCATAATTTAAAATTCTTCGTCTAGCATAATTTGCAATTCCTCTCCTGTAGCGATCCCCCATTCACCCACGTAACTTTTATTTGGAATTCTAAGTTATCGCGATCAGCCGCCATGTAGCTCTCCATATCGCATAATCGAAAGAGAAGCGCGCTAAAGAATTACACGGTAACGCGAAACTGATTTACGAGACAGAGCGATAGAATCAAGGGGGGAGGGGGGGGGGGGGATATAAAACCAGTTCGACGGCCCGGTGAAACTCTATTAGCTGCACGTTCGGTAAGATACAGACCGAAATGGAGATACGTCCTAATTTCCGGTTGAACGCCAACGAGTTTTTGTGCTTTATGGCGGGCCACGGCGGGTGATAGATACTAAACGTCAGCCAGATTCCTAGCTGTTCGTACGGCCTGCTCTGTTTGCACGCCGTGTATCAAACCGGCTCCCGACCGCATGCTAGGGCTGCATCATGCTCGCGAGAGCCCGATGTTTATAATTTACGAGTATTTCTTTTCATAAATCTTCCGGGGAACGTGCCGTCCCGCTGGGAATGCCAACTCTGTCATCGCGTCTTCTCAGATTTTCTCGCTGCACAAGGACTGTATAACCGAATCCGTTAACATCGCAGGGATGGAAACGTACAGACAGGTTAAGTGCACGGGGTTTACCAAATGATAAATTTGTATCCTGATTTAACTGGGTTAGTATAATGGAGATACCACTTCCAGCACAAGTTTATTTTTGGGTGGATGGAGGTGCTTGGAGCAAAATTGTCGTTCTGATTTTCAACTGTGAGAGAGGACGGCTGAGATGTTGGTTTTTAAGGGATTTTAGACTAGAAGAGGGGGTAGAAAGTTTGGGTTAGGAAGATTTTCTCGTAGAAGCGAGGAAGGATCTGAAAAACAGATAACGTAAGGTCTGGCAGGATGTGGCAGCTGGTGACATAGTGGCTGACATACATTGCTTTAGAAACTTATTCTAATTCTTCGTCTTTTGACCTCTTACGATTTTCTTTTGAACACAGATTCTTTACTAGTGAAGTTTTTAATTCATATTTTTGGTAACTCCAATTGAGCCTTATGTCGATTTCATTTCTCTAATTTGTGTGCTCGTAATTGGGTGCATGGTATAGAGTTAATAGAAACGTGAGAAACAAGACACCTTTTCATTTGAAGATATTTCACTGAAAATGAAAATATTTTATTCGTGTAATGGACGAAATTATTAAATAACAAATAAATAGAACTTACCATTAAGATGTGAGTAGCACACAATATTTAAATCTTCTAAGGCATATTGTTTTTCGAAAAATAGAAATAGAAAAAGGGGATCTGTATTGAAATAAAATATTTTTATGCAGTGTTATAATTATTCTCTGACAAAACCAATTAACTCCAGATTCCTTATGAATTCAACTTAAATTAATAAGTAAATGTGCCAGTCGGAACTGCACTGTTTCTGTACCATCTGGAAAAATGTTTCAGATAAAGAGAGAGTTTCACGAACTTGTTAGACCAAGGGCAGCTTCTAGTGGCGGGAACACAATTGCAGCCTGCTTTTGTTGCGCGCAACGATGTCATTATATTAAGCGTCTGCAAGCGATATAATCGTTAACCTTCGTTGAACTTTGCCTTTCGCCAACGGACTGAAGTTTCCTAAGTGCAGTAAGCACAGCAGGTGCGAGTTGACTTAAACAGCTGACTGCATTTTGATGCTGTGTAAACTAACCGCAGAAGTGACATCTGCTTCATGATAAGCTTGCTCGATCACTCAATTACCAAAGACTTTTTACTCGTAGACAAAAATTATGTAAATTAATAACTGGTATGGCTATCAACTAATAACAATAATAGTTGCCATTAGACCCATAAAATTGTAGGGTAATTGCAGGCCTTCGTAATGTGCTTTAGCTATAATATTTAAGCATAAGTTTAGTCCAATAAGGAAGACAGTTGCGACATTAATCGTTAAACCGGTGGCATTTTCACCGACTGGATCCCTTTTGCGAACATAATTAGTGAGTGCATTTAATTCGTAGTTGAAACTGGAAATCGGTCACAGTCAGTCGAGTTAATGAATTGATGAACTCCTATCAAACAAATTACGTGATTGGTGATCAGCCAGAGCACGTCGGATATGTTTGTCGATTTTAATCGGGTAGACGTAATACACTCGATTACTAAATTGGCTGTAAATAATAGCTTCCTTTCGTGAAACTGTTTTATCCGTACGTTGCTCTCAATTTTGCGATCGTACGTGACAAGTTCCATCTTCGACGACTCAACAGTAAAGGTCTCCCGATTTACTGTCACTCAGAAATTTGTTCACAAAGAACTGTCGCGTACATTTTAACAGAGTACGCATCTAGCCTTATTTTTGGTATTAAAATCGAAGGGCTCAGTGGAAAACAGACACACGCCGTACCTAATACTACAAATTTACAAGAAAATAAGTTTTGGGCAAAATAATTTTCTCAGGACATTTGATGGTACAAAAAGCAAAAAATTTATATCAATGTGGTATTTGTGCCTTTGCCACTGAGCCCTTTAATTAAAGATCAGGCGATGTTAATCTAGGCATTAAAAAGAAAAATAAAGACAGTGGCGTTTCATAATTAGAGTTATTCGTCTTAACTTATGTGAGGAAATCTGTGAGTCACAGAATGTCACGAGATTGGAATATATGAATCTTTTACAATACAATAAAGTCTGAGAGTTTATAGTCGCAGATGTGACCACAGAAATAATTCTAGACCTACTCGTTACTAGCCATAGGTTAACTGGCTGTGAGGCGAAACGTTGATTCTTTCGTTCAGCCAGAAGTTGACTTCTTTAAGCTTCAGAATTTAGTAGGGTGACTACTTTGCTCCCCTTTCCTGGGGGTGTTTATGCGTGCAGCTCGTGTAAAGGAGGGCAACAGGTATTTCTTTGTGTGAAGCCTGCACCCATCCAGGGCTACTAGGGTCCAAGTGCCCAGTTGTTCTACTTTCCCAAAATTGTTAGTGCTGGATGAAAGAAATAAACACGAAAAATAAAATCCCTTTTACATAAGGTACAGTTATTGGTATACCCGATATATTAATCCATTATAAGCAACATTGATCCCAAAAATGAATGTAAGAAGAAATATAAATATAAAAATGAATGCAAAAAGAAGTACTAACAATAAGTATATGGATTGTCATGTCTCAGCTCCACCATGAGATCGCGACTGTTAGTACTTGCCAGCGTCAGCAGAGGTCTAATCATCTAAACTCTTTCTCACAAGTGTCAGGTCCCAGTCTCGTTCGTATATATACAAGTTCCAAGTTTATTCCTCTCGGTCCTCATGCGTGTGGGGCACGGTCCCAAGACGAAAAACGCACCTCGGAGGAAAGTCTTCCCCGATCCATCAAACCGCCCCACAACCCCACCTACCCTGCAATAATTTATTCCACTGTGCGTAACCGGCTTCTAAGGGATATATTACGGTTACGCCGGAGGAGACGGATGAGGGCTAAAAGATATATATTATACCTTTCTCGGTACAGATTATAAAAACCTACCAGTCCACCAGCCCCCCCCCCCCCCAAAAAAATATGACTCTCACATGAAAAGGACAATTAATAATAAGGCTCGAGTTTTTCAACAATCAAGAAAAATGACAAGTAAAAGAAACAAAGACCAGCCCCCCACAGGCACTTTGGAACACACCACCTAAGTTAGTGCTTGAAAGAGAGAACACAGGCCTCATATACAAAAAGACCTGTTGCCTCTCATTCAGTTGAGCGTACGCACGAACGCCTTCTGAGGGAGTCAAAGCGTGCGTTGTTGTAGGCCCACCAAAAATTCTAAAGATTAAATAAACCAACAATGGCGAATTATATTCCCATCTCTAAGAACAAGAACCAAAGACTTTTCACCAGCTTTTCCATTGCGATTCTATTTCGTTGAATTTAGACGGCAGAGAATAATGGCGACCCAGCAGGGTGTGTTCATCTTGCTACGAAGTTAACTAACGAAGAACCCGATATATAGGGCATCCTCGAAGCCGTCTTAATCAACCGTCGAACCCAGGACCAGCCCGACGGGATTAATAGACGCGGTCAGCCATAATCCTTCGACAAATCATTTGCTTCAAGGTAATTCGACGAGATCAACCGAATCAGAGTTTATCGTTCCAAGGGAAAGAGTACGGGGACGGTAATCCCCGTCGATGAGTAATGCATTCGCTGGCCATTAAACAAATGAAATAACAGCGCGCCTGCGGATAAACCGACATAAATTATTTCAGCCTTTCATCTTCTATAATCCCGACCTGACGACAGTATCCAGTCGTGATCGGGGGGCGCTTGAAAATTTCGCTCGGTGACGTTATTTCAGTTGCACGTGCACCGAAGCTTTATACGCTTCGCGCGGAACGAGGTCATTGAAAAAAATGACCCAGCAGGACGCGGGAAAAGTGTGACCAGAGTGGGGGTTGTAATGAAAGCGAGCTGCAACTTGATTGAGGTACTACTATTAGCGTAATTAGTTGAGGTAGTGGGGATTTTAATTGGACGTTAATGTTGTGGGCAAGGTAAGCCATAAAATGAGAATAATTTTAGGGATTCCTCTTTTGTGAAATACTTGAGCGTCTTCAGACTGATACTTGGGATATATATTTATGTGGTTTTTATTTTATGCTTCTTGTTTTCCAGAGACTTTTCATGTGGTTGGTACTTTGAATAGATTTAGCTGCTAGGTCTGTACATATTTAGTGATAGTATATTCTGAGTGAATCTACTAGGTACTACTACAATCTACTACTTGCCTTTAAAAACCTATTCTGCCACTTCTGAAATGCTATGCTCTGCAACAAGTTTGCTATTGAAAACCCACCTGCGTAATATTACGTTTCTTGCGAACAGTCACAAGATTCCACCTCTGCAATATTACGTTTGACAGAAGACAAAATAAACGCTATCTTCGAAAAACAGTGTTTCATCCCAGTTTATAAAGATGTAGATAGTAAAATAGAAAAATAAAGAAAGGTAATTTTTTAACGTTTTTTTTCTAAAACTTAGTGTGTCGTTAAAGAGTTAAAGCGATCTTATTTAATTATTTATAACACAAGCAACACCAACGTTTCTCCTGCAACACCAAACATTGTGATAATTCAGATTACCTCTGTAATACTCGAGATTATCAGAAACGAAGACATCGCCGCAGGCTTCGTGCGTTTCACACGTTCAGTAATTTTCTGGTTGCCCCCCAGCATGGTAATAAATATTTGACATGCCCAAAAGCGTGAGCGCAGAGAAGGGAAGTATTATGATGCTTTCATCGCACCGCATCGCCATAAAACAGCCTGTAATGGCGCGTAAATGTCGGCTCGTTGATGTGTATGTCTTTCTGATTGCATGTTCGATTTAATACAAATCGTATTGCAATATACACGCGGTATCGAGCCCGTGGGCATGAATAAAAAGGCACCTGGTAATTAGCGTAATGGTTGCTCGAATAAATAGCCCGACAAGAGGGGGGGAGTTGCAATGACTCTGATCCCAGAATCGAATTTGGATTGGTTACATGCCCGAGGAACACGCAATCTACGTGTAATCGCGGCCCGTTCAAATAATTTAAGGACTAATTAATTACAATCGACGAAATCGCTGTTGTTATCACTTTCGAACGGCGCAACGGTCGGCTGGCGGGCGACGTCGTCGTAAATTGATACGGGGAAGCCGGGGTATTTTATTGGTAACTGTGGATTGATGTCGATTACGAGCAGATTCGCATGAACGACGATTAATCGATCCACGAAGCCAGGAATGCTTTCGTTCTGCAGGGCGATGCACTGCAACAGAATGTGTGCAATGCATTTTTGCTTGTTCGCTGAAAAATCTAAGAAGTCACGTGACGACGAACGATTTGGTGACTAAACAGTCGAAATGGTACATATCTGGCGTGAACGGTAATAAGTATTGGGTACTTAACGTGAATTTTCTGCAAGCGTGTGGAAGGATTTTGGAGGAATTTTGGAGAATATTGTGTGGGAGGGTAGAGTGTGGAAGAAATTTGTTAAAAATGTGTTCCCACTTCTTTTAATTAGTGTGAAATGAATTTCGTCCATTTTCAACTGAAATTGTATTCCCTTTCCTTTGGAGGATTTTAAATATGTAGGTGCGTTAAGGTAAATATACGTTCTAAGTATATTTAATATTTTCATTAATATTATTACTTAAGCAATAAATTACTTTAACTCTCTTAAAGTAAAAGGTACCTAAACACGCTTCAATTAATACTAATTTCCTAATTATTAACTGCAATATGTATTATCAATTATGATACTCAAGTGCAGTCCAAATATTAACGGTGCAGGGTACGTAAATTAAATTGCCAAGGGAATTACAAAACTGTTGCCTTACCACCGCGGGCACTTTAGTTATTAAACAGAAAATACAATGAATGCCTCGGTGTTATTAGGCTCGTTATCCAATCACGAATTAATTACCCGTTCGACTCCGCGAAAATTTAATTTAATGACGACTTGTGCACGCTTCGCGTGAAATTACGTTCTGCTTGCTCTCTCTTTGGCCGCGAAGAGGAATTCGTGCGCGCGAGCGCGACTCAAATTTCGCCACTCGGTGCGTGAATATGGAGTAACCGCGAACCGATGCGGTATCACATTGTGGGAAATATACACGCGTACTAAATCGCGCATTTATGCGCAGGAACGCGAGATCGGCGGGAAACGTGATTAATAAGAGGCACAAAGCGAAATATCCACTGTAGCTTCTGTCTTCTGTAATGTAACTAACCGATGATTTGCGAGTGATACCAAATGAATAGCTAAATGAATTCCAGACACTTAACGCCACAAGAATGTAACAGTGCTCTTAAGTGGCAATATTGTTTGAACATTAAAAGACACATGATGTTCTTCGCGTTACCTGTATTCTGTTGGAAGAAGTATGGTTGAATAATTATAGCACACTTTTTTGAAAATATTCATTTGAAGAATAATTATTTTAACTGTCACTTGTAATAAATGATAAGAATATTAGAAAAGATAGAATAGTATATAATTAGTAATGTATAATCTCGACGATTTATTTGTTCGAGGTATTTGTTCTTTTAAACGTTTACATTTTTTGTAAATCCCTATTGACTTTACGTCATTGTAAAAGAGGAAGGTACTCCAAATAATTTCGATACCTATTAGTTTCTAATTCGCCTAGTCTTTACAGATTTGCTGAAATCAGTCTGGACGCGTTAATCATTGACTTATACTACTGATTCCTCGAATGTCACTACACAGTACAAAAAAGTAGCATACTGTATGTACTTGGAAACTCAAAGAAATCATACTAAAAGTAAGAGAGATTTCTTACCGTATTTTAAATACAAAAATATTCTGTCAACTTTGTTTATAAATTGTTATAAAGTGTTAAGCATGTAAATGTAATTGGCTTTTAGCAGTAGAATTCGCGAAACCATGTTATTCACCTCCTTTTCAATAAATGTAATATTAACTAATATTATCATTATTATTATCACTAATATTACATCAATAATTACATTTATTAATGAGTTAACTGAATAATTAACGCGTCGAGATAGGTAATTGATTAAACATTTCTGGCAAAGCCTGCAAAGTGACTGGATCGATTAAATGCTTTACGTTCTCATTCCAATAATGTCTATTCATTATTGTTATGTTTATTAATATTATCTCCTATTTATTATTCGCTAATTTTCCACTTTTCATTTAAATAGAAAATAGAAGTGTTTGTAGAATCTGCTGCTACTCATCCATTCATTTACTCAATATTTATTCGGTACTACGTTACACGAAGCTTCGCCACTGATATTCCAACCTTTCGTAAGTTTACTTTTGCCACTATTGACTGTCTTCTTCCCCATTACTTTCGCTTTCTCTTTCACTTTCATTCCTTAAGACGATTCCACCCTTCATACTTCTACAGTTCAGCTTCTCGAAAGTTTCACGACTTTTCACGAAATTGTTCTTAAATGCTACTATCTTTAACTCACTCCTCAATGTTTTTACGTTAAAAGATTTAAACCGATGTACGTTACTTATCCTGTGGATACATACGAAAGTTTAATTTGTACTAGTAAAATATGGATATATAAATGTCTCAAATATACTGCTTTATACACTCTGCATTAAATTTTAATCAATTTAAATGCGCCTCGTTTTCACGTGTCATTCAAACTGCCATTATTAATTGCGAAATGGTGCTTGGTATCAACGACTTTATTAACGTTATAATATTGAAATCGTTATCCAGGAAATTTCAAAAACATTCGCGTCACTCGGAAATCATTTTCCAATGGAGATCCACATTATTGCAGATAACGTCAAATGAAACGACACATTTATTCAGCACTGTCAATTCAATTTTAATCAATAACGTAATGCGGACACGACGTTCCCGTGTTAACATGCGATAATCATTAAACAATACTCGTCAAAGGGATAGGCTATACCAGCTGGTAGACAGAAACGTCACGATCCAATATGGATTTTGAACCGCAGCACAGTATTAAATGAGAAATGGTTTAATGCAACTTTTAATAATGATACTTCTGCTTCATAATTTTCACTCTCACACATGTCTGCTCTTCTCCGAGTAATTAAATACCAAAATATTGAAGACAGTAAATTTTGTGAAAAAAAAAAACAGTGACATTTGGTTGTTTTGGAAAACGTTAAGTTTTATATGCTTTCTAATGTCAAGTAAGTTTTAAGAGAAAGATAGATGTGATTTTATAAACTATTATAAATAATATGCTTGGCCTCTAATAGTTCGCGAATTATTAAACAATAAAACTTGCATAACAAAGGTTTGTAAAGAAATAGTTATGAATATTTTTCAATTTCTCTTCCAAAATTTCCAAGAAGTATATTTAAATATTGAATGTATAATTACAAAATACTGTTTACTCTACAAACTCTAACGAAGCAAAACGGAAAAGTATGTTTTTCTACTTAGATTACAAAATTGTTATAAACATCTACACCACAAAATTCTTCAACCCCCTCTGTTATATCTGCTTCAAAGAAGTTTGAACTCGTGAACATTAAACAAACTAGTCAGTAAACCACTTGTTTCAGATGCCTACGAAGGATAGAGTCTTCATACAGACATCTCACCCTACATTTTCCGCGACAAAAATTTTTGTAAATATAGTTAAAAGGACGATTAAGATTTTAGAACAAACATTGTGCACTACACTTATTTTGATTGCCCATTGAAAATTAATTAGATACAGAATACCACCCTCAAGAAGCCACATGGCTGACATATCTCTTGCATTTCCATTTAAAAATATAAAAATCGGTAAATCAAACTTCGCATAGTCCCCCCATCAAAGTCCACATCCTCGAAGGAGAATACAATACCAAACAGCCAAGACTTACAATTCGTTACTTTACAATAAATTCCTATTCATAGAAAAAGCAGTGTTTCTCACACCACCAACGCTGCACCCAACATTCCCCCACGATACCAGCCCTTCACCGATACAGCGGATGTCAACCAGGAATTACGTTCGACTCCATACGTTAACTGATGAAAAACTTTTAATACGGGGGCGCCCTGTTCCCGCCGCGGCACTATATTTCCATGAACTTATTGTCGGGGGCCGCGAAACTCGGCTTTTTGCGGGACACGTGTTGCCTGATGTATTCCGCGAGCTCGAAAACTTATTTGCCCCGGAGACTGCACGCCACACATTTCATAATGCGTCGGTATATACCCCATGGGCCCGTAACGTCGCGGGAGAATCAAAATAAAGGCGGGGCCACCGGGCCGCTGACGCCTGGCCATCGCACTTTGCATCCCCTGTTCTTCGGTTCCCACCGCGGAATCGCTATACATAAATCTGCCGTCCCATGCCCGCGTTCCCCTGTTCCGCGACGTCTTTTTTGCTTCGTTCTCGGCTCGGTCCTCCAATGGACGGGCGGAGAAAAAAGGAAGGGGGTTGGGAGGGGATAGCAGGGACATGCAAAGCAGACAGCATTATTAAAAGTTGTGGAAAATCGCGTTCGATGCTGCGCGAGGTATCGTCCTGGCGCTGGGAAAGAGTAACTGCAAGTGTAATTTGGATTTGTTGGGATATTAATGGAAAATGAAGCTGGATGTGGAGGTTTCTGGTGTGTTTTTAGGTGTTTGCCTTGGGGGATGGTTTGAGGTCACTGGTTATTGTAACAGTTCAGCGCATGATTTTTATAGGTGGCTCTTGTTTCTTCACTTTCCACCCAGTGGCGTCCGCAAACTTTTTTCCACCCCCCACCCCACCTCCCAGGCAATTTTGGGGCCTTTTTCCCGAAAAAGTGAAAAATGGTATCATCAGATATATGGTTCACTTCGTCTATGCCAAAACTTTATCGATTTCTTTTTATGAAACGGTGAGCTTGTGGCATACGGTTCCTTTTAAAATTGTTTTCCTCTCAGATAGCAGAATATGTTGATGTATAGAAAAATATTAACATTAATGTTGATGTAAAGAAAAAAATTAATATTAATGTTGTATAAAGAAACAAAATTAACATTAATTTTGAATCTTCTAAACAATTTTGCAACAGCCTCCAACGATCCAGAGTTGTAGATTCACCCCTGAAAGTAGTGACCATCCATTTTTCAGCACCCTGCACGTAAATATGTAGTTCCTGTCACGATGAACACCTAAATCCTCAGGTTAATTTCGATTTCAAATTACAAACCTTAAGATTTCTCGTCTACGACATACATACAAGTATAAATACAAATACATCACTCTCTATTGTTCATTTGTCCTCAATCACCTTATCACTTTTTCCCACATATCACATTTTTTGTACAAAATAACTTATTAAATACTCCAATACAGTTTCCGGATTATCTCGCATATACTCTACACACAGTTTTTTCCCCTTCGACCATATCACCCTCCATGGCACGTTATTCTCTTCCACATATACCCCATTTTCAAACCACCTCCATATTAACGCCCTCCCCACTCCACACTTATTATTCCGCGCCGGGTTCCTGCGATCCTATTCATCTGGCCATTAAAAGGCACGATGGTGGAATTTGTTGAGGAACCAGGGGACAGTAGGCAATAACTTACGCCGGTCTTCCGCGATATCATTCTTGCGTAACACCGTACAGTTATGCCACGTAGTTACGGCGTCGTGGGAGGGTCATAAGTCGCAGGCAATTTTCTCCTATTCTGTGACCACTTCCCTTACTTCGCATTACTCTCTCTCTCGTATTTTTACCCCGGCCCCCTCTCTGCTTGCTGCCCCGCTTAGCCCTCTATCCGTCTCCGTCGCCGTGTTTATCCTCCCCGTAGCCCCCGTCGCATGTTTTCGGTCCTACCCGCCCCTGAGTAACGTGGACAGGGATGAAGATGGCGGTCGCAAGGGTAGGAGAAAATTGTCTGCATCTTATGACGACCCTCCCCGCGTGTCGCAACTATGTGGAAATTGTAAGCGAAAAGGGACGCGGAATTGAGTAGAATCACTCCCCGAACGTTGCCATGTAATTCACAGCCAAATTTACTTGCAAACTATTTAATCGTACCGGTCCACTCGTGGCAATGTAATAACTCGACACTGCGTGCTGCGAATTAGTTTTCTTATGTACTGCAGGCGTTTGAGTGGTAGATTTAAAGGGACACTGTGTGATTGCTCGGGATTAGTATGGATTAGAGTTATCTTATTGTTAGTTGGTGGGAAAATAAGTGAATGTAGAGTTCTAGTTTTTTTTTTTTAAGTATCTCGCTAGCCTTGCGAATTAGAGTTAGTTTGGTTGGTTTGTAAAATGAGGAAGAAGGGGTTCTAATGGTAAATTTAATATGGATATAAGTGCTCCTTTATTCAAGGAGTATGTACTATGAATGAGGTGCAGTTTTAAGTAGTACAGGTCAACCATTTATGCACTGAAGAGTTTCTTGACATTATAAGACCTACATGCACAGCTATTATTAAGACTTATACGTTTATCCTCGAGTTTTAACACACTTCATAGCTTATAGACACATCGGAAGATTTCACAAATAAAATATTTAAGGGTTGCATATGCGGCTCCAATTAGAAATATAAATAACTGTGTCATACTACACTACTGTAAATATCCATCTTAAGATGTATGTTATATATTAAATACCCTATGTATTAGATTGGTGATATGAATTTTTTAAGATTGCTGAATCCCTGTCTACGTGAATCGAATAATGAGTCTCGCCCCTCTCTAATCCAATCTTACTGCAGAATTTCGTAGTAGAATCGGACGTTATACATACTTGAGACCAGTAAAATTTATTTTTATGGCCCAGTGCCATTTGGATTCTCTCCTTATTTATTAACTGGCTTTTCCTTAACGGCCTTTTCTAAAAAACGACAGACTGGCAAGGCTCCCATTACCGTCAAACCACCTTACTAATAGAACACTCTATTCGTCTATATCTTACGGAGTTGAAGGACCTGATGCACCGTTCAAGCAAGCTAAACTCAAATTATATTCCGTAAATAAAACACACAAGTTGACTTTCTCAGGTTAGAATTAATATTCTATGCAAACTGGACGGTATTAGTTCTTGCAACTTTATAAACTTTAATTTTTCAACAAACTTTGTATGAGAACATTAAAAGACATATATATAATAGAAGGCACAAATAGAAACACTCCATCCTCATATATTATAGTCAGCGGCGGATTTAAGGAAAAAAGTACAGGTGGCAAACGTTGTGAGGGGTCAATTTTTAGTCCTTATCCAAGAAGTATTTTACTAAAAATTGACTAGCTGTAGTAAGGCGAATGCCCCGATTTCTGCATATTTAAGAGATTACTAATCATAAAGAAGGTGTAAAAAATTTGTTTGTGATCAAAGTTTGCAGAGTAATTGATTAATACTTTAATAATAAATTAACCAATTCAAAAACTATTCAAGAAAGATATTTCAGAATGTTTAGCTATTCATAATTTGTAATTAAATACAATGTTTCAAAAGTCCGTATTTCTACTCACCATTTGTAAAAATTTCTGCTCATATAATATGTTGCGTTTTCAGATTAAAATAAGTTACATATTGTATGGAGAGGGTTTATAACACAATAGTAAAGCATAAAATAATGATAAATAAAAAATAAAATGCCTTCGAATAGAAATAGAGGTTAAAGCATACATTGAATTCGGTGGTGATGTTGCTAAAATTTTGGTGAATAGAAATGAGAACATGACGGTGATTCACTTAACCCTATAGCCACTCACCTGTTTTCTGCTTAAAAAAATAGAAAATAGTAGAAAAAATCTAAATCCAGAGCACAATACGATATCCGTTTTTGTTATTAAATAAAAACTTTCACTGCAAAAACTATTTTCTGCTCAATTATCGAATACCAATAGTGACGCTGTTCCTTAGCACAAAGAGCTAGAACACGATCGAAAAGTCACGAGCTGCCCGTTAAATCCGCTACTGATTATAGTCACGAAGCAGATAAAAATTTCTGAAGGAAATTTTCTTAAAGAAGTATTTATATCAACAAATTTTTAAACAGACGTGTAATGTCTCATCGTATTAATTATTATAATACAAGTGAAGTTAGAGACGTATGCAACGCTCAGTGATTCCATTGTGATTCAAAGTACTCTCATTCATTACTCGACATATAATTTACCTTCAATGCTCTTAAACCAAACAACGAAATTTCGAGCCGCACACCTATGCCCTTCATTTATAAACAGAGGGGAGTGAAGTAACGCGAGCGTGTCACATTATATCACCACTGTGTATGTTTTTAATCCATCAGATAATGGAAACGTCAGATAATTATGAACACATGGATAATTGAAGAATGACAAAACAAAATACCATTATTCAAAGTCCAAGGTAAATTAACATCTTAATTCCACATATTTCCCAAAATCATACAAAATATATGGCTGCATATTGTCGACTTTACCAACAAAAGCCATCAACGAAGCATTCAGTTCTCCCGCACGGAAATCTGCTCGGCGACAATACTTTGTCACGATGCGATTAACGAGAATGCGCAAAAACAGAACCGAATTTCAAAATCCACCAGCGTGTGATCCCGTATGCGGAATGCTGAGTAATTCTCCTGGACGAGATTAAAATCCGAGATTGAAATCAAAATTCCAAAATCAATTTGAGGAATGAAATTAAAAATGCCACCAGTCTTTCGTGTTCGGCTGCGACTAAAACGAGTGCACACCTTTCTTCGACAATCCGCGCAAAGTGTTTGTTTAATCGGTTTACGAGTGGCTTCGAGTCGAGGACCATTTTCGAAATTTTGCATTCCACCACCTAGTTTCCAAACGGTGGAAGCCGGTGTCCGTATGAATCGTAGTTTGTGCCAGCCCGTCATATAACACTGTGATTGGTAAAAAATTATAAAATCGTTCCTGAAATTGTTCATACGCATATCCGTAATCCTGTTACCCGCGGTCTGTAAGCGGCTCAACTAATACCATTTTTTGGTTATCCATTCCACTGCGAGATTCGAGTTTAATGCACTTTTGTCTCGCGAGATATTACGCTTTTGCATTCAATTTTCATGGCTCCACGGCTAATCTAGAGGAAACCTTCCCATTGTTTCTATCGTTGGGTTAATCATTGAAGGAAGAATATTTCCTAATTTCCAGTAATGATAGGTAAATTACAAATAGTAGGAAGTTCGATTAAATAATGGGACCCATTATTCCAGTTTTGGCAAACTTGAAAATTAGCTTGGAGTATGATACTTATAATTAGTAAAAATGTGACTGTTGTTTCAATTTTATATTGTAATTCGTTATAACGCAGTCTTTAATAAAAATTAAGCAACCTCTGAGGGGAGCAATGAACGTCCATGGCTGAAAATTCAGTATTTTTGGTTGTTTTGTTAATTCCTGCTGAAAGGTATTGGATATTTAAAGGTGATTTTGTCACACTGTGGAAGGTGCCAAGAAGTGCGAAGAAAATGGCGCTCCCTCCTGAAAACCTAGAATTTTAAAGCAGTTAGAAACTTCGTTCATGATTGATTTTTACTTATATTAACCAGATTGGCATCTGATAAAAATGAGATATTTAGCGACGAATTTTAACTTGGCAGTAGAGACTGCATAGATTGACAGCAATTGAGTTTCTATCGAATAATCAGCGAGTTTAATGTCAAATATATTACCAAGAATAAAAAATCTTTTCTTAATATTGTTAATTAATTCGACGTGTTAGCCTTCATAATACGAATCGATTTACGGTAACCCTGTGTGAGTAGGCATTGGTTCATTGCCGGAGCAATTACGCGAATCAAAATTTTCATCCCCAAGGGAACTACATGTGAGCAGTTGCTGGACAATATTAGCTCCTGAAGATGACAGCGTAATTTAAGTTAAAATTACTTGAGTTTCGCAACTCGTCTCAGCATTCCGTCGACCAGAAACACGAATTTATGTCTTTCAAGGAGGAAGACGTAAAGCCTGGTGTCGTAAGGCACTGCTCAAACATCACCCACTCGATGTCCACGATAGGTGCAAACGTCACCCAGGGCGAAACTTTCAGCTTAAAAATTATTAGCTTCAAATATTAAAGAGTCGGTGCACATAAAACTTTAAATTTAACGGATGGCACTACATTGACGATTTAATCAGACTGGTATTTCTTTTTTTTTTGCACTTTCTCACAGATTAATATTCATCGAAAATTGAGACGAAATTAAAAGTATTAGGTCAGAAATGGTGTTTTTTCACAAACATATCGGTTTTGCTGTTTCTCATATATTTTCCAAGAAAATCATTAAACACTTCTATCTTGTTGCGGAAAGTTGACTATTTTTCTTCAAAAGCCTATCAGTTTTCAACAAATCAATGTTTTTAAGAATCCATTCATAACAACATTGTTTCTATACATTTTAATATTTATATTTCGTACCATTCGGACCAAAGAACCCAAACGAAACATCAACAAAACAAATTGTTCATATTTGAAGGTTCTCCAAAATATATATTTCTTACACATCAATCGAAAACTTTCAACAGAATTTCCACGTCCTTAAAACACTGCACTAAAAATGCTGAACGTGATGTTCCCCTTCAAAGGTGCTAGGTTTTCATCGAAAATGAAGTATTTCTTTTTCAATTAATTAGAAGGAAATAAATTAAAACTAACTCTTGTTCTTTGACACAAAGATTATTAATATCCTTAGCTTTAAAGAAACATGTTTGTTTAGTCAGAAATATGCGTTAAACATGACACCACAGACTACAGATGAATCATTAAAGAGGCTTTTAAGAAAGATTCTTTCTTTTTGACTTGGATTTTACCCGTTTCATTAGACGAGGGGTTACTGGAAATGTATTTGCTGCTTTTATATGCAACACTGTTTGCTAAATTAAAAATGCATGGTCTCAACATTCCTGCCGCTGGATGCCGCTAATGAATGAAGGGCTCTGCGGTAACTCGAGGAATATAGCGAACGAGGTTCGCCCAGGGTTCGGATGGTTCACGTAGGGGAGGGGTGCAAGAAGCTCGACAGTGTCACGTCTGGAGGGAAGTCGGGAAAAGTGAGCCACTTAAGTTTAAGAGAGTGTAGCCACCCCGGCAGAATAATCCAGAAATACCTTTAGATACTCGTTGTGCTAAATCGCTTGAGAAACGTTTAATGGAATGAGGAGGTAGACATTGCTCCTGCTTCCTGTCTGCGAACTTTCTTTTCAGAATGATCGAGAAGCTCGGGGCGCATCAGCTCCTCAAGCTCGTGAACGTCTTCGAAGGATTGCATTCGGAAGATGGTCTCCATTATTTTTCACTCTGGTAATTCCTCCACTGTTTTAACGATAATTTTCGTCCATGACACAGAATTTATTATAAAATAAAGCAGCGTATCGTGCCATAGTTGAGAGGCGGGATATAATTTTGTTGGAGAGATAGCGAAGTCTCCAGTGTAATTCTGATCGTTGAAAAGTTCGATCGTCTGTTTTCACCTTGGGAACGTTTTCGTCCACCAAGCACGACGCACTAAAAACCGATAAAGTATATACTCAATTATGCTCTCCTCTCTTCCGTTGCTTCACCTTTTACCTCCCTTTATGCTGCAGTTCGAGTCGGAGTCGTAAGACAACGACTTTAGCGGTTCAACCACGAACTAGGCGGCGATCTTGAGTGCTTGCAGAGCTCGTACCAGTACCTATATACAGTCCTCTAGAGAGCCTTTCGAACATCCTCGGTGCAGGAAATTAATTTCATGGGAACGACAACCGATACGCTCTCTGGCCAACGGTGTAGTTATACTCGTCCTATGTACGCGTCTATGTGCACACATAGAAATTACGTAGCTAGTGAAACGTTATAATTACGTATTTACTATTGTATTATAATAGTGTCATACGTATCGCAAATGTAATTTTTGTACCCTTAAGTGTGTAAGGTTTATGTAACTTAAATTTCGGGGTAGTTTGCAAGATGTTGTAGTAATTCATTGACATTGACAAATCGAATTTTATGTCACTGAAGTTTGTAATGGGGAGAAGCTATTGGAAATCGATGCTAATCCTTCTTCACAGATATTGCATTCTTCTATTGACAGAATTAATTCAACCCTGAGCAGGTGAAGGTTGGGGAGAAAGTTGCAGCTTATGGAAAAGGAATATCGTCGAAGTATTGGCTATAGAAAGATAACAATCATGGTATTCATGGTTTGATCTACTTGCCTGAATCAGTGGAGATTCGTTGAAAGATTTTACTGCAGGTAGGAATCTATCTTCCCTTTCAGACCTACGAAATCTATTTGAAAGGGCGATGAAAAGTTCGAAAAGAATAGGCTGTTACAAACGAAAAGATTCATCGCAGGAAATTATTAAAATTTTCACGAATAATCAATGCTTCCTGGGAATGAAGTCCTCCATGCAGCTAAAATAAGAGTTCCTTTTGAATCCTTTATCCTCTTACCTAGTACAATACGCAGAAATGGAGAAAAGCGTGCCCTCGTCGAGTCAGATCTATTTAATAAATCTCCCTTCATCTAGATACGTAAATTTAGCCCCAATAGCCATGATCTATCCTCTCGCATACACCCTGTATTATAAAATGACGAGTAACAAAATTTTCCCTTAAAGGGGGCAGATACTTTTCCAACCACTAAATGAAATGCAACCTAATACTCCATCCGACGTGTAATTGACTCTCTTGATTAGAAATTATAGATGCCAGAGTATCAGCTGCCTGTATACCTTCCCTACACCACAATCCACCACGCCCCCACCCCATATTCATTACAGAAGAATGGAGTATCGACCACAGAATTGGATGTCCCAGGAATCGAGCACGAAACTCGGTGCAATGATAAACAGCGAGGGGTGTATTAGAATGCGACACGAGGAGTTGTGGGCGAAATCGAAAATCTTGCAATCCAAAGGGCGAGAGGAATTTGTTGAACAGAGGCAAGGACGTTCGGGGAGGAGAGCAATATCGCACGGTTAATTTACTCGGGCAATAATGCCTGGAATCATAAGCCCCAGGTGTTACGTCGCGAATCTTCGACCCCTCATAAACACAGAGCGCGAGGACCGAGGGAAGAGGATACAGCGTGGCAGAGAAAGGGAACGTCGCGAGGGGGGGGGGGGGTGGTTGAGGGGGCCACTGAGGGATGGAAGAGGGATGAGAAAAGGGGGAGAGATAGCGTAGCAAGGGGAGGAACCCAAGGGTACAAGCCACTTCCCTCGGTGTTGCAATATCGATAGATAAAGTTGGCCGAGGGTAGTTCTAACAGCACGCATTACTATTTTCATCTTATCTTTGCGCCTGACTTTTTAACTGGCTGGCTTTGGGGATCCCGGTGCAACCCGTTTTTCGTGGAAAAATGCATCTTGGAACTATCCCCGCGGCGAATCGCGTGATGGAGGAAAAGGGGGCAAATGTGACGTTATCGCGCCAGAGTAATATCATTTTTACTGTAACCTTAGTGGCGTTAATTTCATTTTTATTCTTGCTGAGTATTAGTAAATACGGATGTATCATAGTTTTACCAATTCTGATTTTCTTTTTCTGATAATTTTGTGATTTGGAATCTCTTTAAATTTTTCAGGGAATTTGAATGTAGTCTCGTGGATACATTCTGTTAGTACCAACTGAGATTTGCTGTCGCAAATATTCGAATATTCTAAGTATCCGAATACCGGAATATTAGAATACCAGTAGAATTCGAATTTCTGATTCGAATAATTCGAATAATTAGGAGTAATCGAACACTATTCGAATAATTCGAATATTCGGAACGATCCAATCTCGAATTGCACCGAATAGGAATCTGAGCATAAAATATTTTTTCACACTTTATCGTTAAATTCTTTTCACATTGGCCTTTACAATTATTTATTTCTCAAACGTTTAGATTTGTATTCGTTACAATATGAAATTCCAACACTTTCACTCATTCGAGCACTTTGAATTATTCGTAAACTTAGACTCATTCGAACACTTTGAATCATTCGACCACTTTGACTTATTTCAATACTCCGAATAATTCGAATATCCAGATTCATTCGAACATTCGAATACTCCTTACTATTCGAATTCATGAAGTAGGTATTCTAATAAATTATTTGTATTCGAAATTGTCCGAATATTTCGATCATTCGAATATTTGCAACTCTACCACCAACACCTTATTAATCCATTGAACGAGAATGAATAGTACATTAAATAACTCTGTCTTGCTAAACTTTACTTTACCTTTGTACCTTTCATATTTCTCAAGAAATACCCTTTCACCTCCCCACAGTCGCCACTTTAACGTCGCAAAAAGCTGGTAGGTACAACACATTTTGTGCATGACCAGTAAAACACAAATATCGACTACATAGGTGAATATACAAGCTCTGACAAAAACTACTGACATCGTAATCTACTTACAATCTTCCCACGCGGAAATCTACATTTTCTTAAAACTCGTGCTTTCTAAAATACTTCGAAGCTCTCCAAGCAACGTCTTTTGACATCGCCGATATCTCTGGTGTTGCGCGCGTTTCCTTCTGTACATTCAGCAAAGATCCAACTGCTATTTGCAGCGCCCGACGATGACCAGTATTATACTAGTTTCGCCTGGGAGTAGCCAGGAAGGGAGACGGCCGGAATAGAGAGGATAAATGCCTGGTAAGGAGGGCGGGGGCGTGCGGAAGGTGTATAGCAATTTCCCTGCGCGCTTCCCTCAATTCCCAGCGCTAGTTTCCATCTAACTTCATGCAGCACGGCTATAATTTGTATCTGACCGGGGCTGCCGTTCTTCTTCGTCATTTTTTTACAACCAGTAAACGCGCGGGCAAGTAATACGAGAGGAAAGCGGGAAATGGTCAGGGACCGTCCCCTAAGCACAGAGCTTCGACAAATGCGAGGAAGCCGGTTGACCCCGCCATGTTGGAGAACGGATATCGAACACGTACCCCAACGGCGGGAATAATTCAAGGTATTAATAGGCGGATGGGGGCGATTCTTTCCCCGCTCGCTCGAGTAAATTATGCATAGCTTAATTAAGATCATTGGCCCGTGCTGACGGCGGAACGAGAATTTCTTGCGGACCCGCCGCGTATTTAAATGAGAATTAAATTAAACCTGATTTTATGTTTTTATTTGCATTCATTCGCTTCATATTGCCGGTATCTGTAACACAGGGGTGCCCGCGGTACACGGGAACACCGTCATACTTGCAATATTATCTATTTTTTTTTTTAAACAGCCCCGAGTATTTAAATCGCGAGCAATTTACGTGGAAATACGTTGATACACCTCGGTGCGAGGCGAATTTATTCCCTCGTATCAGAGTTCGGCTAAACTTCGACGTTTTGAAGGGTAGTTCTTGATTCGGACGTGAATTAATTATGGAAACGTCGGTTTGTAGGGAATATTGCTCGATAGCTTTGCATTTCATCGAGCGAAGTTATTATTGCACGTCGAATGTATTTACGTTATGAGTGTCTGATTTAGAATTATTCAATTTATCAGACACCGTGTGTGAGAAAAAAGTTAATGAATCGCGCAGTGTCTGGTAACAGATATATCATTTACCAAGTGGTTGGAGTTTGCACGCGTTTAATTATTTAGGTACTGTGCAATTTGAAGAAGTGTTTTTTGAAATTTTAATTTTAAACCTTATCTTATACGCCGGGTTCCTTGCTTTACGTTCTTCTCAGACAGTTGAAGGGGAGATTTTTGGACTGCTCCCTGAATTTTGCATACGACCCGCACAAATCTGTTTCTCGAGAGATGCAGATATGCAATGCAGACGTTGTACACTTTGGCCAACTGTTCGACCTCGCCAAAATAGAATGATAAACTTCATAAACTGCGAGAGGTAACTGACCTATTATATTTTCTTATCGCAGGTTATGGAGTCTACAGGGATTTTCGGCGGAAAGTATTAAGAACTTTAAGCTTCTCAATAGCCACCTATATGTGAAAGAAATGGTTTCGTAAATGTACGCTGTAAATCCAATTATCATTGAAATATGGATGACTTTCATTGCCACTTTTAAAGCAAACTTTTAGTACTTGTTGCCTCTTTTAAATCTACAAAAGGCATTTATTTTCATTTTCATTACAAGCACAGACCAAAAAATGAAAAATGACATTTACTATTTTTTCGCTGTTCTGACTAATTGCAATATTTTTGAACACAACGAAACAAGTCATTTCGCGAACTAATCCTTCTAGCTTCTCAAAAAAACTCAAGTCGTTTGGATCAATTTTAAACGAGTTATTCTGTTTTAAAGGGTCGCCGAATACTTTTGTACGCCACAGTATGTCTTATGAAAAGCATAGTCTAATCATCGTAAATCTTGTAACTCATAAGTAGGTGGTAACACTTTAAATGTCCTCAGTGAGTAAAATTCAAATAAATTCGAATCTGAAGACGATAAAATTTGAAATCCACACGTGAAGAAAATTCTAATAATTTTTGCCATTTCTAACTAAACTGGAATTATTACTTTATTAAATTAAAAGACCTCAAGGTCACCTTTCGAGAACTATATTAAATTCAATTATGCCCAGAATAACCTACAAGCAAAAAACTTATTCGATATTGGTCACTCGTTTTTTCATAAAGAATTTTCACTTCTTTCTCAGTTGCCCCAATGTACACCCTATATATTCATAAACTAACGTATATATTCGTAGCCAGTGATGTATGTTAAGTCCTGCTGATACGAAAATATTCCGATCGATAGGTTTATGCTTGCATCCACTTCAACAACTTGCTAACGCTACCGCCTTTGTTTATATCGAGCGCAAATCACTGCTAATACAACGGCGGCAAAACACCGCGCGCACGAAGAACGTCAATTAAGAAAACCCGGCCTCTGCCAATTTAATCGAACACCTTTTGGAAACTGATACACGATTTCTCTAACGAGCAAATATTCAGAGCTACAAGAGCTGGAGCAGCTACTACTAACAACAAGCATCGTTGCAGAGTTCCAGGTACCTCTTTCAAGCGTGCAAACAATCGCCGAACTTTCGGTATTTACCTTCCAAGATTTATAAGCACCGCTGCCTGCAGCCTAACGGTACATATTTGATCTTGGACAGCTTCTTTCTCATATTCAAAGTGAAACCCACGGAACGTTAATTAGTTCAGAGTGAAAGTTATCTATACCTCTATGCGTCGAATCCTACCCGGTTACGAGACTATTATTTGTCTTCTATTACCTTTCAGCAATAGCCGGTGAAAGCATCTCTGGCCGTTGTTGGCATTTCAATCGATTTAAATCACCTTGAGGGTTCCTTTCTCCCCATTCAGGCTGCGCTATTTGAAAGAGTGTCGTAGGCTCTTTGAATGGAATTCAAAGGTATCTTGCATTAGTTCTTTCGATAAAGTACCTACCCCCCCCCTCCAACCTTTGACATCGACTCGCCGATCTGGCGTTCTAACTTTAGTTACGTCCCATCAAAAGGTTGCCGATGTTCATGGAATTATTCCATCGATTGTGACGAGCCCCCGCTGTGAAATACTCACAACAGTAAAGTAGATTACTGGAATTAATTAGGGGGGAAATGTGGGACAGCGTGGTATCAATGCTCGACGCCTGATCAAAGATGCCCGATATTACTGCGGCAACGAATTTGTAAAAGCGTGTTGCAGCGTCCGCTACCTTTGCGAATAATTAAGTAAATAAGTTGCTTTCGATGGCACTAGAACTCTTTGGCTACTCTCGGCTTCGAGGATTCTTTCTGTGCTTGCTGAGTAATGAAGTACTTAATTAAAAGTAGTTCTAGTAGAAATATCTCTTTCCTTTTTATAGATTTTTGTGGAACTTTATACCCAGGATTATCGAAATGTTATAAGGGCGGGCTAGGAAATAATTTTTCTACGAAAATTTAATACGTTCTGTGAATTAATATTTGAAATAGTAATTAGTCTATATATAATTAATGGCACCACCATTTAGGTGTCTATTAATCACCACTACTTACAGTAAGTACATTAAAACTAATCAGGTAAGTTGGCAGAGTGGAGTATTCATTGAATATTCTTGAATGCATAAAGAGAAATGAAATGGATGTTCTGTAAAATGAAACGTTGTTACTAAGTCGATGCAGGGATTATTTATTTAATTCCCTTCCATTTCGCGCGCATTATGCATACCTATACTTTGCGAGTATTTAAAGTGCAAAGTTTACATTATGAATCCATTAATTCCACGTAATGTGTAACAGAATCTAAATGCAGGCAACAGTCAATATTGCAAGGGGCGCTTCGTTGAGAGAGAAAATTGCGTTAATATCGATTCTGCTATTGCTTCAGAAAAAACACGGCGAATCTAGGTTTCGTAATTACGAGCTTCCGGGATGCCCGTCCTTTCTGCACATAATTAAAAATGATTTTATTCCGTATATAATTGCAGCAGGCATGCATGCCAAAGTGTACTCAAAATTAATGCAATTTTACGTCCGCGATACACACGCCCCTGCAATAACGCGCTCTGCTTTCTATCTTCCGTCTTTTCCATACGGGGTCCAGTTGAACCGAATCTCCAAGTTAAACTACTTATGTTATTTATTGATATTACCTCTTTAAAAACAGAGAATTTTAGATTAGGTTAAATCCGGGAGACGCAGTCGGGCTGGAGAGTTGGTCGAATGGCTATATTCAGACTCTACATCTATATATATGTAAAAGTGTGTTAAGGTTTAGAGCAATTAATTCTCTAAGAATCAACTGTCTCGTCCAACTCTCCAGCCCGAATGCGTCTCCCGGATTTACCCTACAACCAAACAAAAGCTTATTCTAGAATAATATATTATGGGTCAGAAATAAAAAATTATTTAAATAACGGCTGAAAAAAATGTTACTTTAACTCCAAATTTTTTGTCGAATAAAGTTTTTATCGATGAAAAGATGACGCATGACGAATAACTTCTTTTACTTTTATTCGTTACTCGAAATTTTGCTTAAATAAAAATTTTGCCCATCTCTGGAATGAATCCTATATCCGTCATTCAAGGTTTAAATGTGCATCCACGTGGGAAATGTTGAATTAGAGAAGCAACGATAATAACGCAGCATGGTGATCACTGAAATCTTCCCTCCCTCCGACGTTTTTATCGTCTTTCGAGGAGACTCGGGTTAAAAGGCAAAGGACGTGGACGCGCGCAAGGAAATCGCTATGAGAATGGAGAGCCCCCCCGGGAAAATACGCTTTCGAGGAATGGAGCGTACTGTGTCAGGTGGGCACGGATGTTCGCGATAGGTTTGATGTCGAGAGGTACGTAAACGGGGAAGCATTCCCTGAAATGACAAAACAGAGGGGCGATACGGAAAGAAGGAAAGTTGAACGACGCACTGGATGCAACTGTGTATCAAGAAATACACCGCGTGAGGGATGAAAGTATTGGAAGCATAGAGTGGTCTGGGATTCGCGAGAGCCGTTGAGTAAAAATTATGGAACGTATGGTGAGTTGTTAAAGAAGAGTTGCTAATGTGTAATAGCAAAAGCGTTGTAAATACATGGCCACGAATTTGAAAGGGAATTAAGCCTTTAAGGGATTCGTTGGATCGAGTGAATTATGCTTTTGAGTGGCCATGTGAAGATGTAAAATGAAAAACACGGTTAAATGTACATAGTGGCTGTGTGTAAGTATCTAAGTATTGCGTATATAGCAGCTTCATGCAAATTTATTTCACGTTAATACCATATATTCGTTTCAAGCGCTGTGGAACGTGTGCTTAACGATTATATCAATCATAAGCGCTTAAGAAGTTAAATAACATGTGGTTTAGTTCTCTGCCGAGCTTGCTGCCTTTTTTTTGCCGCGGCTGTTCAATGGGGTTTGTGTTTGAACTTTGAAGTAGAGTTGGTGATATATGGGTATAGTATAATGGCCATATCTGGATGTTAAGCAGCCTCTTTTTCATAACAAATGTATGATCAGCAACTCTACTAATTGTTATACAATATTTCTCTAGTATAATAGAACCATTTTCTTATTTCATAGTTCCACTCGTATTTTTTAACTATAATTCTGTATCTGGTTTAGGGTTTATATGAAATCGACTTTTGAAAAAAACCGGTTTTCGAATTCTACTATTCCCCAAAAACCGGTTAAACCGGTTTTAGAATTTTTACAGAAAATAAAAAAGTTTATAAATGTATTTGACACAGATTTAAATTATACGGCGATATAACTCTTACAAACTCATTTCATGGCGAAATCAAGAAGTGTATGTATGTTAGATACATTAGAAAGAAACTAATGAATGATGCAATTAGTAAAATAATCAATATATACACAATTCCATTAAGTAGATGTTATTTGTAGTGCAGTATTATTATCTGAATATATATCAATATAATCTGGATGTAAGAGGACGTTAATAGACAGATGCAGTGACTAATATAACCACCTTCATTACTGCTCGTGTCAATTAGTATCAACGGGAATGGAATTATAAACTATTTGCATAATTTCAGGAAGGATACGCGGCCGCAGGAAATAATCGAAATAATATTCGATCCTGAGCTTGAATCATTTGAAAAATAAACGGACAGGTACATTCCAACAAAGTATCCATCTCATTACCGTTGCTCGTTACATATTTAATTTTCAATTAAGACCTCTACGCAGATACGGATAATTTTACGAAAATGCTGAAATTATCCGATATTTCTGAAAACGTGGAGGATAATACCCTTTTGATAACAGATGTTATTCGAACTCATACCTACCCCTTAACGATAATTATAACAGCAATCATATTCTCTAAATATACTCGTAACCATAAAATATTTTACAAAATTTCTGGACTATTGAAACTATTTTAACACTCCAGCTAAACCCTCTAACGACACCCCATTTTCCACGAAAAGATCAGAGAAAGCCATTCAACAATTTTTTTATAAAAATCTCCATAGTTGGATTGATTACACGTGAAACAATATTCCAGTGCTTCCGCGGAAGCATGTTTCAAATACAATCGACCAAAGTGACATCATGTACAAACATATATGGGAAAAAATATCGCCCTGTGGAGTACTCTCCATCTGCAAACAGTTAATCCACTACGTTATTCGATTATTTAGCGCATCGCGTCCGTCGAGCGAGCGTTCCCGGCCAGAAAAGGGGGAGGGTATTTTGAACCGTGGCTGCCGCCACGGCGACGGGGTGACTTTAGTTCCGCTCTAAAGTTACGCTGCAGCTAAGTAAACTGAAACTGATCCGTTGCACGGCTCTGAACTTTCTCTGTAACACGGAAGTACGGGAATTAAAACGCAGCGTGGCTGAGGAGAAGTAACATCATCTCTGACGAGTGTGCTGACGTTCACGAAATCGACTGTAGTTTCATGCATACTCGGTTCAAGATTAGTGATATCTCTCTCCAATACAAGTAATTACACGAGCGGCACGATGTGACTTCATTTTTATTGAAAGTGTTACGGTCCGTTTACAGTTTCTAATTTCAAGGGTCTATTTTACTTCGCCGATCGAAAAAGAGGCCTAATTTTATGATTTTTTTTTATCACGAACTACTCCACGGATTTGAATGTTTCTTTTTGTTACATATTAATTATTCCTTGCTGTATATAATTGTATTTTTTCATATTTCCAAAATATAATTGCGAATGTGTAGATTTAAGTTCGCTTAAGTGATGTTTCTGTTGCCATTGATGAATAAGTATCATGTAATCAGAAAAGTTAGAAAGGTGACTTCATCGCGAGATGTACTTATTAATTCTTAATGTTTAAAATAGTTTTGTATATTTTTATCTCCCGTGTATGTACCTAATATGGGATCAATTATAATTAATGCAAAAATGGGATTTGAAAATCTAAATAGTACAGTGCTTATTCGTGAAAAAATGACTTTTTGGCACCCAACTTTGTGCAGAAATATGCCAGATTAATGCTTAAATAGCGCATCCTGAAGGAGACAACCCGCTTGCCTCGATTCCGGCCATTTTCTTCCGTCGCGCGTATAATTTCGCTTACCCTTCTTGCACGCATCTACGTCTTCGTGCGTTCTTTTTGCAGATCGTGCCTCTTTATTCTCTACTTTGCTGTTCACACATCTTTGCCCCCCTAGAACAGCGATAAAAAACATGTTTGCTAGACCTTTTTCTTCGCCGTGGGTACAACTTCGTTCGTCTTCCTTGCATGCGCCTGTAACTTCGTTTAAGACTTCGCCTGTCCTTTTTCTGGCGCTAGTTGCTCCCACTGTTTTGCTCAAGGTCTGTCGAGCACCGATGAAGGAAGAGACCCTTGAGGCGCCAGCTCACCCTTTTTTCTGTTCCGTGTAAGAGGGGACACTATGCAAGTGCCTATGCAGATTTTTTTTCTCCTCGACGTGTTTTACTGATTGAGCACTTGAAATTTGTGATATGTGCTTTATTTGCGCTGAAAATATCGTCACTCGTTAAACGAAGATTTTTCCCTGCATTTTAGAAATACTCTGCTCTTCTTTCGTTGAGCGGCAAAATTGATTCCCTAATCTCTAGAAACTTTATCAGAATCACGCTTAACTATATATTGGTTAAACTGTTGGCCTTCAAGGGGCGTTAAGTCCTAAGAAATAAATAATTTAATTTTATGAAATTAATAGTTTTCACAGTAATTCTAGCTGAAAATATGCGGGGGCGGATTTGTGTATAGGCTAAGTAGGCTGTAGCTTAGGGCGGAAAATTTAGGGGATGGGCAAATGTTGGAGAGTGGCAAATTTTAGGGAGCGATAAATTTTGGGGCGCGGCAAATTTTGGGGAGTGGAAAATTTTTGTGAGCATTCACTTTTTGAGAGCGGCAAATTTGAGGGAGCTTTAAATTTTGGGGAATGATAAATTTGAAGAGAGGCAAATTTTAGGGTGCGACAAATTTGGGAAGCGATCAATTTTGAGGAGCATCAAATTTTCTGCGAAAGAAATTGGGAAACGTTTGAACACAGAGGTTTGAGACAACTCTAAAAAGAATTCGCTTCTTTATCATACAGCAAATTAGCAATAACTCATATAATAATTACTTTTCAACTCACAATCACTGTTGAAATTGCCTCGACTCTTTTAATTTAAAATATTTGATGATATTTCATGGAAAGGGCGGCAGACGCTTGTTATCCTAAGGGCGTAAAATTTCCAAACCCGACCTTGCAAATATGACTTTTACCCACCCGGTTTCATATCACTCTGCAGCGCTCGTTACACGCGTAGTAAGGCGGCTTTACGCGCGCAGAAGTCGCTGCATCAGCTCGCCGCGGGTTCACGTCGGCATTGTGGGAATAGTTGACCGACTCTTCGGTATTTGTCGACCGATGTTTATTGCATACCGATGTCGGGTATCGAGGATCGTATCGGATAAGCTGCGCGAGCACAGAGCCAGGATATTCCCGATCCACGTCGAAGGAATAAAGTTAGAAGCGAAGAATAAGGCTCCTCAGGGACGGGAAATACGAGCGCAGAGCCGACAGCGGTATTTAAACAAACGATAGTTGCACGGGCCTTCGTGATTCGAACGGCAGATCCGTTGACAGCCAGCGGAAAATCGCGAATTAGCTGCGTTTTCATTAACTTAATTGAAACGCGAGCCTCGTCCGTCCATTTCGCGCAGATGGCTCGCCGTTTCCCTTTTTTCCTCTCCTTCCCTTGGTGCGCGGGCGATAATCCAACTGAACGTGAAAAAAGCGAACGCGAATTCGAGTCGCCGAGCTTTCTACGGGCTCGCGCAAATTCGCTGGAATGAAAAGGATGAAACGTAGGAAATATGTTTTTACAAAGCAAGACGCCCGTCCTGGATAACGTGCCGCCGAACCCGGGACCCAGCGTAGCTTTCTGTCAGCGTTTAATTAATTATTTCCATTACTCTTACGACCGGGCGGCTCGAACGTTTCATTAAATTTCGTGTCGGTGCGTGTTCCGCGGAGATAATATCGAAATGCGGGCGCGTGTCGACGTTAAAGGGGCCGATATTTGTCTTTGCTGAAAAAAAGTACACGAGGCCACGTAAAAATGAGGAGCAGTAATACGCGTTGTAATTTTATTTATAATATTCTTTGATGTTATTTACTAAAGGTGTGTCATTGTATTTCTGTTGTAAAATAGTTTCCTACAAATTCAGCACCAAGAATAAATTAGAAATTGCGGATGCAAATTATGCAAAGTGATCGTGAGATATATGGTGGGTTATTCTTATTATCCTTCTCAAAGCGGAGGTACGTAAAATTGAAAAATTTTATCGTGGTCTTTGCAGACGCGATGAGGACTTATAGGGGGACTAGTTAGTTAGTTTTTGCCTGGAAGCTTTAGGGTAAATACCAGGAGGTGAATTTATGAATTTATGATACACCTCGCAATTTCGTAAACGACGGATCTTTAAGCCTCCCATTTCCAAAATTGCTTCGGATTCTGGACACTTAAGTGCCTCGATACATAGGGTGTCCTGTGACTACTGATGCAACTAAGATTCTGTCGACTCTACATGAAAAGTGTCGACAAGAAGATGATTTCATTCTTAGAAAAATAACTTTGAATATTTGCCAAATAAACGTGCACTCGAATTTTCATAAATTCGTCAATTATGCAATTGTATCACCAGTCAAACGAGTACCTATAAGTCAAATTATAATTTAAGCTTAAACAGTTTACTTTTTCTTCTTTTTTTGTGAATCGAAGATAAAAATAAGAGTTTCTTTTAACATATATGTTATCAACTTTCACGACCAAAATTTATTACCTGATCTTACATAGCGCTTAAAATATTCTCTGCAATAAGCGTCTTCCTGCAAAACTAATAATTCTGACTTATACTCGTTTGCCCGCTCACCAGAGGTATATTACGTGTTATAAACTTGAAATAAATGTCTGCTTAAGGGGAGAAAACCGTATAAATCGAATGAGAAATTGAAAAAATTCATAAACCGCTTCTAAAACATTTTCAAAAATATATTCTCAAAGTTATAGGCCAAAATTCAACTGCGTATCGATACCATAGTCTGGTGAGTCAGCGCGCCTCCGAGTGCTGAGCAAACTAAAAAGCATTTGAAACACGTTTTTCTCGAAACCACGTTTTCAAAATTGGCGCCGTGGATAATTCAAAACCTATTTGACCAATCAACTTCAAATTCTCCGCACTTTTAATTTATAATATTGCTCAGAATACGAATCACGAGGTTTAACCAAATTATTAATTTTAACCGCTATTTTAAAAAGAAATAAAACGCGAATTTTTGGTGAAAATTCCTAAAAATTGATACAAAAATAAGCCGCTTATACGGGCTTCTTCCCTTAACAATATTCTCCAAATCTTACACGCCTATCACTCCCACATAAAACCCGCACAAATATTACAAAAAACCTGCTAGATAACCGAAATGTGATACCCGCCTCTTATCAAAAACGATTTCCCCAAACAAAATCTGACGGTACAGTATCGCGTGATCGAGGAAACAGCGTTCGCATAAAACTGTAGGAACACAAAACGGGCCTCGCCTGTCGTTCGTCACGCCTCTCGTTTCGTCGTACCGCTTTTCACGAATTTTCCCATCCCGCCAATTTACCTTCGCCATTAAATGCACCCCCTCCACCCCGTCCACCCGCCCCCCACACTGTAATAATAACTTCGCCGCAGATTTTCAATTTTTCGCGAAGGAGATGAAGCCGGATGCGAGCGTGCCGTTGAAAATAGAAGAAATGGAAAGATCGGCAAGATTCGCGTGCCACCGGAAGCGGGGAAATTGGGCTTAGGGAGGGGGGTTCTAGAAGGAGGGGGAAAGAGTGGCACGAACCGCGGAATACTTGGCGAAACTGTTGAATCGACGGGTGGAGGAGAACGACGGCGCTGGTGGCGGTTGCCCATCGCCAGCGAATGCTCCCCATCAACGCGACACTGATTTATCATGCCTTGACGTACAACGTAGACGGATCGAGGACGTCGCTGGATAAAACGAATCGTCGCAATTGGCGGTGGCAGGGCCGTGAGTTGTCGCTGCAGCGCGCCACTTGTTTACGCCGCCCGTTATTCCGCCCGTGGGACGAATAAAACTTGGTTAATAAATAAATGCATAAATATAGCGGCCGGCCAACAATTTGTCTCGCGACTCCCTAGTTCCCGCCGCGCCCTCTGTGTCTTTCTTCCGCGTCGGACAAATGGCGTCTGTTTTTAGTGGAGGGCGCCAGGAAAAAGGGGCAACGAGGACGGATCGTCAGCTGCGCCGTTGCCGTACACCGACACCAGGACGCTTCGCTATGGGAAAGTTACCGCGCAACGTGGGTGTCGTATCTGGGATGATCATTTTCGAGTAGCTGTGCTTGCCAGGGTGGCTTGTGTTCGGCGAAGATTTACGGGAAATTTGTTTAATAGGAAATAAGAAGGGGTTTTGGTTTTTTGAATTTAGGGAGGGGATCCTATTTTTTGGACTAAAAACGTAGCAAAATTTGGGGACTCTTTTTAAGAAACTCGTCCGCTGGTGTGAATTATATTTATCTTCCCCGAAACAGAGAAATGAAACGGTATTTTATTTTATACAGGTGTAGCTTCAGTTTGATGAACCAGAATGCCGATAAGTTGTAGGTATATTTTTTTATTATGTAAGAAAATCGGTGAATTTTGATAGCAAAAATTAAGGATTGATTTGAAAACTCACTATTCTCCTCAATAATTTGTTTTTTTATTCTGGTGTCATGCGTAACTTCTATATTTATTATTAAAAATTAATAAAAACTGCAACTTCTTCAAAGATTTTTAAAGGTATAGGCAAATTTGAAATTATCAATGTTTGCTACATTGTTAGCTGAAAAAGTAGGATTCTCCCTTTAAGGGTGCTAGGCAGTCGTTCCTGTCTAAAGTGAAGCATTTCTGTTTCAATTAATTACGAAGAAACAAATTGAAACTGAGACTTGTTCCTTGGCATGAAGTTTATTAACATCCTAAGCTTTAAAAAACATGTTTTTTTAGTCAAAAATATGGATTATATGGCGCTACAGATGAATCAATAAAGAGTTTTTTAAAAATGTTTATTTTGTTTTGCAGTGATAACTCACAAACGGAGTTGATTTTTGCACGAAAAAAATCAGGATTTCAAATTTAAATAGCCGCCATTTTGTTTTAAATTAATATTTCGGCAATTTCTTTCGGTAATCGGAGGGTACATTAATATACTAACGAAATCTTTTTTGTTTTTTTTATTTTAGATAATTTAGTTCCGAATGGCAGTACTCACCGCAAAAACATATTTTTAAAAAGGCTTCTTAGATGTCGATTGTTACTTTATTATAAAAGTCAATATTTTTCTTCGAAAAAATTTCCAAATGTTCTTTAAATGTTCCTAAATGTAAAAATATATGCTTCCGCTTTTAAAAAAAAATTACTAGGTATAACCTCTTAAGGCAACTGAATTTAGTAGTTGTACATTATTTGTATTGTCTTTTTGCAAAATTATTTCGTTCAGTTTGAACGCGCAGTAAATCTTTTTAATATAAATTATTCTTGATGTTGGCTCTCCAATAAAAATATTCTTATTGCCTCGTTCTAAATTCCCAGCTGGAAAATTACGTTTATGCCGATACAAGCTATCGTCAAGCAAACCTTCGCACGAATTTTTCCATCCCCTTCTCCGTTCTTAATTTATTCACAAAGCTACGCACACATTTTAAGAAACCCTTCGGTTCTCCTTGCAAAACGATTTGTTCCCGCTGTAACCGCGCGCCGATTGGAGGCCGACGTTTATAGCTGGCCGCGATTTCAATATTTGAACGGGATAAGTAGCCGAGGTAACTAGCAGCCAGCGAGCGAACGAAAAGGAAACAGACGTGGTTGAAACGGCTTTTATTGCCTGCGACGTGGCAGGGATTCGCGTCACGTTCAGTTTCGAAGGAACGAATTTCCATGCAGTCGCCGGGCTTCTTTAGGCGATTCAAATTCTCGCGTTCCCGCGACAACGAGCTGCCGACGATACCGCGCGACACTGATGCTCCCGGCTGCACAGCACTCGGTCGAGTTGGAACCATACGTATATACGTCACGAAATTTGCCGTGGTGGAATCGCGAGGTAAAACGAATCGACTAGATGGTCTCTAGCAAATGTTTCCAGCCGCTTTGACAGCTGATTGATTCAAGTAGTATTGACAATCGAAGAAGACTTTTAAGATTATGTCTGACGCACCTTCTAATAAGGAAATGTCACGAAACAGCTTTATCGAGAAAATTAAGTTTTAATAATTTAGTCCACTAGTAAAAAAACAAGGTTCAATGAATTTATCTGCATTCTTTATAGCCTGGAGCTTATAGTCTAATTAGGCACATGAAGAAAATAAACAATAATATAATAATTGTTTCGCATTATTTTAATATTTTTTCAAGCTTGAACAAGGCAGCCTAGAGAAACGAAATAAACGGTTCCCACTTTTATTATTATCAAAACAATGAAAGCCACTCATTTTATTAATTGTCAGATATTTTATGTCTCACAACCAGCGGGCTTTTGAAATTTCTGTGAAAATATTACAACTTTAAAATGCATTACTATATACCTCAAAAGTAATATAATTATTATGGCTATTCTGGATTATTCTGCTAATTATTCAGAAAATAGCATATATCGATTATTAGATACTATTTATACGTTACAAAATTACGTGAATCGATATGTCGTCCCACTTGATAAATAAATTGTGTGAAGAGGGAGAATTGGCTACTGAAATTTTCATTTTTAAATTCACTGAAATAACTTCGTTTCGGAATTATTTTGAATTTTTATTACATAGATATAAATTTACACTAGAAAGAATATTTCACTGCAGCTGCATATTGCGCAAACCTGTTTGCTCGCGAACATGTTTTTCCCATGTGTGTAAATAACGTCGCAATCCGTTCAAATATAAAACCCCTTCTATTGATGAAAATATGATCTATGGGCGATTGTGTATGCGTTTAATTTTCATTTTATCCACCGAGTTATCCCAATAGTCGCAAAAGCTTGCAACGTTAAAACCTGAATATGTGGAAGGATAAGTAAAGATGCGAATAGAGAGGGCTCCATTCATTTGCGGTTTAAAACGTTTTTGTTAATGACACCAAATCGATGATTCCGTTTAATAGTGCTTGTATTTTATTTTACCACAGAACACCGCACGAATATGAAATACACGTCGACTGCTAGAAATGAGAACCTATTCGTTTTAATCCTCAGCATTTAATTTCCACTTAAAAATTCTATTAATCAAGTTTTTTGTGTGGTTGATGAAAACGTGAAAAAAACGAGAGATCTTTTGAATTCAGAAACTTGAGTCGAATGGACGACCAAAAGTATGATTTACCAACCTGGAGAAATAAAGTCCGTCGTCTACATTGGATGCTAAAAATGACACCCTGATGCTGGTATTCTGAAGAAATGGAAATCAGATTCTGAGGACATAATATGATTCGAGACTATTCGAGTAGAATGTTATTCCGATTGGTTTATTAGATTTCTTAATTATAAGCACAAACTCCGTCTATCTTGGTGGAATAATTTAATAAACAAAAATAATTCGCGTAAGGCGATTAAAGCGCCATCACTCTGAGAACTTAATCGTCCCGAAATTAAGATATTTTCGTCTCTAAGCGACTTGGGATTGCCATTGTTGGATAAAAGGGAATTCTGTTTGAATGATTGAATGATTCTTGAAACAGTGTGCGTGTTCCACTACGTATTTATTTTAAAAACGTTACTGGCATTCCTTGCTGACGAAATCATGTAACATTTTGTGTAAAAAATGGGTGAAGTATTTTTTAGTAACCTTAGTGGGAAATGGTGTTATTAGAAGGCGAGAATGAGATAAATTTTAATCTATATTTGTTTAACCATAAGAGAGATATCGTGTGTTCGAGTTGACCTTCCTAGTAAAAGGCCTGTAAATTACATTAATTGTAAGATTACCGTGACTTTTCTTGTAGCATCACGTAGTTTTAAATAGATTCGTTTTTAGTTCATTTTTTATGTGTAAACTGAATAGAGATAGTAACATTACTAACGTTGCAATGAAGAAATAAGTTAGTAATGATTTAAAAACTTTCAAGCTCTTCTCAGATGAAAAGGTAATGAAGTTTTTAAATAATGAATTTCCAATGCCGTGTTGAGTATTAAAGCAGTCTTTCTACTAATTGTGTGTTTCTGACTCACTGAAGTGTAATGGCAGATGCGTGCAAGACGTGAGCTACTTACAATCAGATACGCCTGACCACATTTAGCGTTGTACTACTTGCTTGTCTCAACTCGCGCGGAAACAGAGAACGATAGAAATGCTTTTCTCTTTTTACCCGCTATTTCTTTGATATATGGTTATCTGATTTTCCAAGAAATGGAATATAAACGTAGATAGTTAAGACCATACGTCCCGATTTAAAGAAATTTTAGCCATTTAACGATAAAACGATTTACTCATCCCACTTTTGGCCAATGGCACTTTTTCCACAAAAAAAGTCAGCTTACTGCTCCTTTGATTATTAATGGAACAAAAGTGTCATTGCTCGATGGAAACCACGAGAAAGTGATGGGTGTCTTCCATCGGGGGAGGAACAGGATAAGACACAATGGATGTGGCGTGTGTAAGATAATTTTACGTGATGGATTTAGGGCTCGCAGGCAAATGAATATCCAAATTCAAAAAGCATTCCAAAGTGGCATACCCAAGTATAACCCCAAGGAATCCATATCCAAAAAAACTTTATATCATAGCCAAACAAGCGACTTACCCTTCTCAAACGCGAACAGTACCATCAGCTCATTCGATTCAGGTCATTTTAACATAAACACATAAGTGGCATTCATTTCCTAAACTTGTCTATAATATTTCATGAATATGACCTAGGTCAGTGGTGGCGAACCTTTTTATTTGCGAGTGCCAAAAATGTATAAATAATAGCCATCGAATTGCTGACGAGTCGGGCAGTTTTTAATACACACTAAAAATGAATAGAAAATTAATCACTGCAGAATTTTATTGATACAAGTTTAAAAATTAACATAGGTATAATTCCACAAGAATGAACTCAACTTTACATACACACTGTCGTATAGATAGTAGAAGCTGGCCCAGAATATTGTAGTACATCTAACGATATAATAATTATTTTAGATTAATATACAGATAATAAAAATATCTCCTATAATTCATTGACGTGGCAGCAAAATTTTCGTGCGTGTCATTGGTTCGTCACGAAGACGAGTGGTAGAGATCTTCACGAAACGAAAGCTAACAATCTAAACTGTTCTACAGCCCGACGAGCATACCTGTCAGAGCCGCTACAATCGAATAAATCGGCCGTTCAAACAATAAGAAATTGCAAGAAAAGCTGAGAAACCCTCCTCCATCAGAGCAGTATTGCAATTGAGAAGCTATCGGAAAGACGCATACCCCGAAGCTCTAGGCCAATCCGAAACAATCGAGGTTGAGCAACACGGCGACGTCGCCGGCGGATGACGAATAATATTCATCGACGCCGATTTATCGCGCTTCGACGCGGATCGATCGACGGTAGCCGACAAAGGCGACGGCGAAACGGATCGTCGAAACCGTCTGGGACGCGAATCGTCGCGCCTTCCCGACCAGGCGGGGAATAAACGTTGACGTACGTGCCAGGCTGGTTTCGCAAGCTGCCGTTCACGGGCCCCGTCCTCGCCGTCAGAAGCGCGGCACGCCGCGCAGTGTCGAGTCTAGCGGAACGCGCGAGGAAAAAGGCACTTTGTTCTTCCCTCGACTCGCTCCCCCTCGAGTGTCGGGGAATTCTTCGTAACGTTTGTCACGAAAACAGGCGTGAAATGTATGCGCCCCCTCCCGTTCCAGGACCCCCAGGCAGTTCCTCAAGGAACTTCCTCAGTCATTTCCCTCCCCCCGGCCGAGGGGAGTTCGCAGCAGTCGCAGCTCCTGGGTAAACGTTGGCGTAATGCCTCTTCCCGCTCGTCCCGCTAAAATATTAACTCCATTACCGAGCCACGCCGCGTCGGTACTCGTTCGAACGAAATCGCCCGCCATTTCTCGCGAAGCAAAAAATTTCGCGGGCTGCCTGATAGACAGCGGAGACGACCATGCTTCTCGACTATTGCTTCTCGCGTCCTGCTTCCATTTGTCCCGCTCCCTGTGTCCTCCCTTTACCCTTTTGGCTTCTCTCAGCGGCGACCTTAGGTCTGGTCCAGCGGTGATGCGCCTGTGAATGTGTCGCGCGGGCTCCAGCCGCAGATCGGCGACTTTTCATTGTGTGAGATGGTGTCGCGCAGCTTTATCTCCCGCAGAAAGGAACAGGGGGTACAAAGGACACTTTAGAGATTAGTGACCCCCTTCAACTGGTATCGCTGGTGTTTAAAACGCTTCGAGGCTTTAAGCTTGGCGATCCCGACGCTTTCGGCAGGCTTTAATCGTCCGCGATTTCTGTGGGGGTGTTTTTTTGTGGGAAACTATATTGGCTTTGTGTCGAAGGGCTGTTTGTCACTGGGACTAGGTGGTAGGGCTTGAGGGTCGTTTTTAAATTAGGTGAGACATTTGGGGGAGGGGGAAGGGGTCGCGGATTTTTCATGTTTTCTTACAAGCGGGAGAGAGGGAGTCAGTTAACGTCTTATTTGAACCTTTGGCGCCAAACGTAGGTATCATATTTGATAGAATCCTTTTTTTCTGTTTGCTTTCGCAATTCGTTGTTTGGAACAGTTTAAGTAGTACATGTTTAGCGTAGCTTTATTTATTGAAGAAAGCTGGGCCTACCTGAACCCTGGATTCATTGGTTTTATGCATTTTAACCATTGGGAAATAATTTAAAAAAATATTTTTTATAAAAATATATCAATTTCAGGACGGCCTCTTCTGAACTTAGATGCTGAAAGTTGCGAGGCTTTGAAAGGCCGTGTGTTCTTTGTTTCTTATTTCTACCTGAAATTAATAGAGGAATATCGTACTTACGTTATAGTCAAGTAGCGAGTAATTTAATAATTTATCGTATGTGGACTCTAAAATTTAGTCGAGTAGTTTAGTATAGCAATGGTAAATTACTCGCCACTCGACTAAATTAATCGACGTGTCTGGATCAGTCTTATGGATTAGAAATTAGAAAGATGATGCGACGTAAGAAGGACAACTAGTTTTATATTTCAACCCCTTGCAATTTCGTCAGCATACAATGGAAAAATCAAAAGGCGTCTATTGTTAGAAAATGTAACATATAGTTTCGCTGCAATATATCGCTAGAGCGCTGCGTTAAATAATCACGTCATTCTACGGCCTACTTTGCGAGGAACAGAAATCCAATTACCGTCTTCATTAGTAAACGACGATTATGAAAGACAATTTAACAGAATGAAGCGAAATTCTAGGAGACTCTAAAATGGATGCAAGGTTATCTCGATATTGAATCATCGATTCACTGTGGAAACGTTCGAACGGTCGTATTGTAAGGTTTCATTGAATATTCCATTAGGAATTATTACTACGGAATTGAGGGAACAATTTTTAACGGCCATTTAACGCATTCTTCGGGAACAATAGATTTTAATTTTCCAATATTTTATTGCCACATTGGCCCAAGCATGGAGCGGCGCAAAATAGGACAAAGGGACCTTACGTGCGGAGACAAATAAGCTTCGATATCAGTTAATAATTCACACGTTAAACAAAAAGAAAATGCTCTGGTATAAAGACTGCTGCCTAACAAACGAGTTTGTATTTCCTCCGCGCGCACGCTTCATTATTTATCGGTAATAATGCGAGCGGGTGCATCGATTTGCTAGCACGCCACACATTCTCGTAACAGACAAAACAGACGATTTATATTCGGCTGCTTTTATGCGACGCTCATTGTCTTCGTCCTTTCCTTTTGTCTGCACAGTTCTACAAAATCTAAAGAGTTAAAAGGAAAGCCATTGGCCGAAATATCGGTGATGCAAAAGGCACTCTGGGAAAGACACCCTTCATCCTATTGAACGGCATGTTAATCCATAAGCGTCAGTGACCCAGTTTTCAGACGATCATGAAAATGTACTGTTCGGATTTAAACAATGGCGCAGTTTCTTTGGTGTATATTGGATAACGAATTGAGACTCGATTAAGGTTACGAGCAGTTACGAACACAACTAGTTTCTTCATGCCAGATCAATATTCGGTACGGTTAAATGGAATTTGAAGGTTTAAGAATTATTGACATAAAATTTATAGTACCCAGTAGATGGTGGTGATCTTTCGGTTGATGAACTTCTTGAAATAAGAGTAAGGTTCTCATTTCTATTAAATGGTCAATTGTAGGTACGTAGAACCGATTGAATTTTCTGTTAATGTGCAATAAATTAGTGGAGTAAATTTAAATTTCATCGACCTGAGGAGCACACAGGTAAAATTTAAGAGTTTTGTTTTCGTTTCATTTTTGAAGCTGCATAAACCTATTTGGGTCATTAGCAACCACGTTAATTTACACAAAACTGAAGATAGACAGAAATACTGAATAGAATTCGGTACGTCACTTAGAAATTTAAATCGCATCGATTTAAGAAGCACACAAATAAGAATTAAAAATCGCTCCAGGTGCATAATCCTTCCGTTATCGTCCATGGAAATTCGGTACAGCTTGCAAATAGAGTAAAGTTGAGTTGCATCGATCTGGGAAGCATGCAGGTAAGATTTAGAAATTGCTGAAAAGTGATGGTACGTTCGTGGCACGGGACTATAAACGGAGAGTCCAATTTCTAAACTTCGAACAGTTGGATCCGTTGGCTTTGCGAATTTACGATTGCCCTGCAAGAATCAGGCCGCGATATACCTACGACGGACAGGCGAAAAGAATCAATACTGGCAAGATAGCTATCGTTAACGCGGGCCCGTTCCAGATTTCATACGGTTACCGAAACGTAGCCCACGGATCGCCACCTCCGCCCAGGTCCTATAATTCTGCTCCCGCCGTTCGAATGCGTAGGACGAACGTAAATCCCGTTGTTTAATATTTATCGCTGCTAACGCAATTACGTCGCGTTCCATTTAACACCGAGTCAATCTAATTTCCACTCGTAATAGTTCATTACGGCACGTCTGCGTAGAACACTTTAAACCCTTAAATGGCCTGTAGTTGGTTGACATTTAAGGGTAGGTGGGCGGTTTTACCATCACGTGCAGTAGTATTAGGTGAGTTCATAAGCTCGTGCATATTTTCTGGCAATTCTCATACGAAAATTGAAAATTAATTCATATTCTGCTACCCCGTAGGTCAGTCTTAATCATCATCGCGAAAGGAGAACACTGATTTCAACGTGGTGCTCAGACAAAATGTGCAATAATGTATTGAATTTGTTATGTGGATCTCTTCTTCGAGGTGCCATATTGACGCTATAAAAAAGCATTTAAAACAAATTAAAAAACATTCTGTTTAATTTATTTTGTATAATTAAGGAGGTACTCTAGTGTAACTGCATATTTTTCAACGCCATCTTTGAGAATTTATTTAATAAAAACTGTGAGGTTATGCTATCTGGTGTTTTGCCTGCATATTAAGGTATGTTTGAAGTAATACTCAGAATTTTTTTTATTTTTTTTATCGCACGTATACATAGATACAGTCGGTGGTGCAAGCTTCTTCAAAAAACTTATTTTCCGACGAGAGTTGGTGTGAGAAATGTTCTAGTCCTCCAAAATGGAAAAACTAAGGTTTATTTTCTTTATTATGTTTGCCGTTGTGGTTGGAACCACAGAGGCCCCCTAACAATAAAAATTTGCAGAATGACAGCATTTTGGCAACATGTTAAATTTTTGCTGATAAATTTAGGTGTTTTCGTTCTGTAGAATTAATTTTATACAAGATAGAAACTCGTCCGAGGTTCCAACCATAGCGACAAATATAATAAAGAACACGAACCTTAGTTTCTCCATTTTGGATGACTAGAACAGTTCTCACGCCAACGCGCGTCGGAAAAGAATTTTTTCGAAGAAGCTTGCGCCACCGACTACATGTGCGATGAAAAAGTTCAAAAGAATTCTGAGTATTACTTCAAACATACCTTAATATACAGGCAAAGCGCCAGATATTATAAACTTATAGGTTTTGTCAAATAAATTCCTGAAGATGGCGTTGAAGAATCGGCAATAACACTAGAGTACCCTCTTAATAAATTCCAAAGAGATTTCTTCCATTATACGTTGTATTTATTGAGAAAAAAAATCTTTAAAAACGACCAGAAAACTAAAGTGACCCCTTTAAAAGAACATACTCTTCTTACTATCGATGAAACAGGCGCATGCGAGCAACCAATCGCCAAACAAAGCAGGAAGAACGAGCGGAGAAGTAGTGCTCCGACTAATAAACAATGAATCGAGTGAAACGTATAACCCACGAAGTCATTCCACATCTCTCCGGGCTCGCGTGCAGGTGCCGATAAAGCGCAGACGTACGCGAAGGAAGCTCAAAATTAATCGCTGGATCGTGTGTCGACTTCCGCCCGAGGATACTCCTATCCCCGGCGGCGCGGTAAAACGGAGAGCCGGTAAAACATCCGGTGCAATATTTAGATTACAGTTCGATCGCAGGGCATTTCATTTGGCCCCGCGTGAAATACGCCGGGGCGCGCATCAAGACGGCGACGCCTTGGAAGTTTCCATTGAATTTTCCAAACTGGCACGGGCGTCACGTGATTATTCGCTGATTAAGTTCTGCAGCTGATTAACTTCTATTAGCGTTGCGTCGTTGTATTCGATCGTGTCGTAATTAAAATCTTGCACGCGCCTGCTCAGCTGAATCGCTCGCTCGCTCGCTGGGTCTCGAGGAAACTTCCCTCGACGTCTTCAGCGCCGCGACGCGCCACCCCCTCTCTCCCCATCCAATGCAGAAACTTTTTGTCAGGTGAACGAGCGCTCCGCCGTTCAGGGTATTCGGGGAATATTCAGGGCGCGGAGGAGCGCGCCATTATCGCGATTAAAATAAGAAGCGACGGTGACAGTTTTAACTGCGAGGCTCGACCTCTTTAGCGGTTGGACAGCGGCGGCCAGGGAGCTAATTTAAAACGCGAGGGGGGACGTTCCCTTCGGGGGTCCGCGCTCGAGCACGCTCGTTTCAATTAGGCGGATACGGTTCTCGCGAGTCTGTGCGGCCGCGGGCCCTGACTTCGCGTCAGTCACGTCCCCGCGCGGCCTCGGGTTATTAAATGGATCACAGAATCGCGGTATTACGCCCATTGATCGGGCGCGCTGAACGACGGGGCGCGGGGCTATATTTTTCCGGAGATAAGAAGCCTCGCGGAAGACGGATGCGGCGGAACGGTACAGGCGGTGGTAAATCAGATGGGGTTTAATTTCAGAGTGGAAGCCGGATTCTGTGGGCGTGCAAGGCGGTTCAGCGACTATTAGCGGCTTGGCTAGTGTTTCAAATTGCAGCCGTTGGTGTAAAATTTCGGGGAGCAGAAGGTTTTCTTTGTCACACAATGGATTTTTGGGTAAATAGAGAGCGCGCACGTCGCGCATTTAATTAACACGCTGCAAAATCTCCGTGCTGAACCAACGCCGCGCGCTCCGAAATTATACCAGACTGCGCTGCCAAGTGATAAGCTTCCCACTTTTAGTCAAATATTTGCACTTTACACCATCGGAGGTAGTTTCCGGGACTATGTTAGCCACGAGGTCTTTATATTTTCATGTGACTGCTCTGTGCTTCTACGTTGGGGTGGAGCTTAAAAGTTAAAAAAAAAATTTATGCCTGACCACCCTGATTTCTTACTATAGATATGGAAACATTATATGAAAACTTTGGACAATACATTCTTATGTTTAGGGGTAGCTTAAGGGGGGATTCTTGTGCAATAGCCCCCGAAATTTATGATTTTTGTTTGAAAGACTATTGTTAATATTGCATTAAACTCTTTTCGGGTTTAAGGAGTAATCTTTAAACCTGTAGAATTTTTTTTATGTCGATCCTTCTTATTATTTATTAATTAAGTGAAAAAGAAGAAAATTTTATTAAAGTTAAATAATTTACGCTAGTACTGCACCTAAAATTTTTATTTTACTTTTCATTTATAATACTTTTTCCGTCCGATATAAAGAATAATGTGAAAAATTTGTCTATGGAAGAAACTTACTTTTTCTTTCAAGCGCTATAACCCTCTTAGTTTTTCATTTTTTCCCTCAAAGTGGACCAATCCCAGCGTAAACTATCTAACTTTAAGAAACTTCAATTTTTTTGCAATCAAAAAAAATATTTTCTACAAGTTTAAAGATACCTCTCTAGATCGCAAAAGAGTTGACTACAATATGATCAACAATCTTTTTAAAAACAAATCTGATATATCGGTTACTTTTAGGGCTGTTAGACGAGAATCCCCCTCGTTAGTAAAAAATTATAGAAATTATGAAAATTCAACATATAATGGTCATGTTTTAATTTATACATTTACATTTATATTTGTTAATTTGTTAAATTTATTGTTCACTGACAGAGAGACATCAGACAGTGTCTACTAATCGTTTTACTTAATGATTTATCAGATGGGGCACAATCAACTTTTTCTCAATTCCCATTTTTATTAATGAACAAATGAATGCATCTAAAAAAATGTCCAATTTTCCATTACCTTCCATATAATTATCACGTATACTGGAAATTTCACCGTCATTGAGCTCCCCCTAACTATAGATCAATTGTGCTCATACTCGATTTTATTTTTATAAAAAGGAACAAATTGAGATGGTAAGAAAATAATATTTTCATAGTGGAAAAATAAGCTACACCCTATTGTACACCTGAGTGTATTCTACCTTTCTTTTTAGATCATTGAAGCTAGCTTCTAGCGCCGAAAAATCGGTGCAAAGCCTGCTTTTATGTTCCTTGTCCTTTCTGATAGCATTAACATTCCAGCAGGTCTTTCCGGTCGAGACTCGTGTCGCTTTGCCACCGCTTTGAATCTACTTTCGTTTATCCGTGGCCACTCCATCCTTTTCACGAGAGCAGTACTCTAAGCAGATCTTTGATCGGGGCACGGGAGCAGATTAGCCTCTCCTGTAATTTTAATCTTCGCCACGATGCCCCGTGCCCGACAGAATGTGACAGGAATAGTTAGGTCTGATCGCAAACACGCGTCGCTTTGAGGAGGAAGTCAGCGGGCCGTTCGAGCGGCTCCGACATGCATAAACACTATGTGCACGTGCACAGGGTGAACCCCGAGAAATGGAACGACCGAGCGTGTCAGCCGGACTTGAATATTGCGTAGAACGGACGCCTTAACACTTCGGGGTTCCTCCGAGTTAATACCGCCTCTTTAAAGGGTCTTCCTAATTGAGAAACTTGAGGAAGTAGAAGTTTGTTTGTATAGGTTGATGGTATAGAATACACGTGTTAAATTATATTGGGAAACTCGTAAAGTTCACATAATCATAACGTGTTTGAACGAGAGTAGGTACAACGACGCGCTTTACGAAAAGTAGCAAGTTTCATTTTTTCTACACGCAGTTTTCTGCAAGAAAAAAATGAAACGTGATACTCTTCGCAAAGCGCGTCGATATAGAGATGGTCGTGCTTTATGGAAAAGCAAGTCGAAAATGTGGAGTAAAGTTCGTTTATAGGAACTTTTGTATTCGATGAAATGGAGTTTAAAAATTCTGTAGGTACGCGAGCAGCTGAATCGACGAGGTGGAAGACATGATTTTCTTTTCACTGGGTATTGTTTCCAGGGAAATCAATTTCGAATTCAATTTTTTATGCTCACAACCCGGCAGGTTCTCTAAATGTAATTTTCTTCAAAACGCGACGTCCTAGATAGAAAGTTGTTCCGCAATGTCAACTTGTTTTTGCATAAGGACTTTTTTGTCACACAGTTGCACTACATTTGCTACAATCATTTTGTCCACTTTCAGCCAATTTGATTTCTTCAAAAACGACGGACCCTTTATTTTACTATAAAGTGTATACAAATTATGAAGCAAGATTCAAATATACTTATATTAAAGATTTCGAGTACATCCCGTCCTCCTTAGTTAAACTGTCCTATCTAGCATTTTGTCATTTTTCAAGATATGTTGAAATATTTTAAGTTCCACACGTCTGTTACCTTTTAAGTAAAGTTAGAAAACTCTACGTGCTTCGTACAGATTTATAAACAGTCTAATGTATTTAACCTAACTTCTTTTCAGATGGTTAAAATATCCCGCCTAAAGCAATTATTTAAGTGGTACGTTAATAAACAATTATATTAGGCTGTTACGAAATAATGACAAAATGTTTTAATTTGAATGAAGGAAAATAAGTACAGTAGAAAGTAAATAATAAAACTTCAGTTTTCTCGGTTACTTCAAAATGCTAGATATGGCATTTTAACTAACTAGGGCAGCCAGGGCTAAAGAACTTTTGAAGGTCCCTATAAGCAAACCTTACTCCACACTTTGAATTCGATATTGCACGTTGAAACACCTCTTTCTGCAAAGTACCGTTCATTCCGGGGACACCCCGTATACGCGTCTATGCACATATGCTCGGCCATGTGATACGCGCGTGGCTGTGGTACGTAATACGTGCTACTTTATCCAACAGTGTACTACCGGTCGATAGACCGTATGAGCGTTAACGCGATAACCCGATGCTCCTCCACTCGAACCGAGTGACATCCCGAGATCGGCCGGCATTCCGTTGTAATGAGTTTACGTACAGGCAAGAACGGTCGCGGCGTCCGCCTTCGACGTTCCCGCTGACCGAACCAATCTCCCGACACCCCCCGTCGAACTTGGGCGAAAGTTGCCCGCCGCGTAATTCTCGTGAATTAATTGCCGTGGCTTTTCTCCGCAGCCTTACGACAGGATTCAAGTTTTAAATTAAATTCGAGCCACCCGGCTGGCTCCCCCCTTGTGACAGCCCACTGGGACTGTGCCCCCTGCCCCTCATCCCCCATTATTAATAATTGATTCACCGTGTAAAAGGGAAAACGAGCCCTTGGAAAGGGTCGTTTAACCCCGAAGCCGAGTCGCGGCCGACAATGAGGCAGAAGCCTTCGTTCCGTTCCGATGCCACTGATTGGATTCTTACTAGCCACTCCCTTTTAACATTCCGTGTTTATAAATCCTTCCTTTCGTGTGCTTTCGCTGTTTTCACAGGGTATGACCTGGGGAATGGGGAATGTAAATTGTGGAGGAAAGGAATGAGAGTGGAGTTGTGTTGTATTTTAGATCTGAGGCTATTTGAGCGACGAAATGGTCACGCAGTTGTGACGTAGTAGCAGGTTGATGAATATTGAAACTTTGCTTTGCAGTTGTGTCGTGTTATTAACAAGGTGGGTAATTTGGGGACGTTTATAGAAGCGTTTGCTTAATATTATTTGTTCATAGTCACACTTTACTATGTTTCTATAATGACTATTCTACATATGAGGGTCTTTCGCACAATGCAATTGCGCTTTCTTATTTTTCTACCAATTATAGCTTATGGAATTTTTAATAGCTCTGTTACTGGCAATTTCATTATTCTGAACCGTAGGAAAATACGAGGAATGTCTATTTTTCGTGATTTTGCGATTTATAGCATATTCTTTTTGTGGCAACTGGGACTACAGAATTGTCGAATCACAAAGGGTTGTAAAGATGTAAAGGAAATGTTCGCTGTGCTCTGGAACAAAATACGGAATGTCCCCACTCTTTGCCTAAGTATAAGCTTCAAGCTTCTCTCGTCAAGGTAGAACAAGAAATTATTTAGGAAAATTAAATTCATTGAAATTCGCTTCTTTACCGCTGGACTGAAGTATTAAAACTTAATTTTCTCGATAAAGCTGTTTTGTGACATTCCCTGCTTTTCCCCTTACCTTTCAAATATTTGTTATAAATACCGCTATATGTCTTCCCATTTAAATCAGAAGATACGTACTACAACTTCCTTATCTAAGTTTAAAAATTATGTTCTGCGTATTCTGGATGATTAACTGGCAATATTTCTAATTGTCATTTCATCTCCTTCTGTCGTTTTTCTTGCTATTTGTTTACTTTAATCTTCATCTGAATATTATCTCACTTGTCCGCCCTTTATTCATGATGTTTCATTTTAATACAATGTATCAGAGGGTTATTATCCGTAATAATAAATAGATTAAATAAAAATAAAAGTATCTGAAGATTACAATAATAAAGTGACTCTAATGACAATCTTAAGACGTTCAAAGTTGATAAATGATAATTCTTCTGCTCTAATTATATTAGCCAGTAGTTAATACAGCTATTGAGTACTACTTCTATCTAAAATTTAGATCTACTTAGTAAATTTAATGCTGAAGAACGAAGAATAATGAAAATCATTCAAGCCAGACGTGGAATACTCAATTATTCAACTATGAAATGTACCAAGCCGAATTTTTTACCAGTAATTAAGTACCAATACCACAGCAAACATTTTTAAATCCTACTATCGAATTTTCCACATACCTGGGAATGAGCCATTTATTAAAAATTCTATATCTTCTCGTTCGTTTTTGAGGTCTACTACGTTCACTGACAATAAACTGACCCGGGACTTTGGCACGCCACTGCGAAACGCGTAAACGAGGCACACGTATGTCCAACTTTGTGATCTACAGTCCGGAGAGAGGTTTAAATGCGAGCAGCGCGTGGAAAAAAATAATTGCGCGAGAAATTCCTGGAAAAATTGAATTCCACAGCTTGCCCCCGCTGCGTGGAAATAGCACAGTCACCTAGAGAGCTCTCGATCCGCCGTTTCATGCCCTTTCCGGTCAGTTTCTGTTAGGATTGATGCGTTCGTTTGTGGTGGACATTTTGCGCATACTCGCCAAAGGATTCTCAACGTAATCCGTGCGAGCGTGGGAAAATTGTCGCGAAAGACGATAATTTCCAAAATGAAACGAATAGCCGAATCGATTTTTGAAACACTATTTGCTCGCTCTGTTCACCGTTATTACAGGAAGTCGAAAATTTTTCAAAGTATCCCCTTGGATTTGAACGACGTTAGGTTCTCCGCGTGGCCCGATTCATTTTACGCCTGAGAACAAAAGCGTTTGTATTCCGTATTGAAAGCTCGTCATTCCGTAGAAATTTCACGAGCGGACGCAGCGAGTTGGACGAAAATTTCTTCGACTGTGTGGCCACATTCATCCGACCGTTCATTACGGTCTTTTCAGACTTCCGGCGGGTTGGTTCGCAGAGAAAAATAGAAAAAGGTGAGGGAGTTTTAGCGAGCAATGTCTTCCTATTCAAGAGGGAGAACAGATGTGACGTAGGATGGAATGTATTCCTGTGTAAAATATTATCTTGTAGGATAATCTCTTATCGTTGCTGAATGCGCAAGGTTTCCCAACGATTCTCACGATGCAAAGATTTCTTGTTAAAACCTACTGTTTTCGTATGGACCACGTATTACGATGAATAGGTAAGTAGTATAATGTAAATTGTGTCGGACCCTACATTTCTTTGCGAAAGGATATAAATTCATCGACGAGTGCCTTCTAAAGATCTCGAAGATGAATGCAAGGAAGGATGAAGAGTAGACTCGAATGAAACCCTTCTACGATGTTCTTACTGTTGCAGATATTTACGAGAAAAGGTGTTTTAAGCATTCGAAGTAAGTTCTATGAATTCTTTTCAAGTTTCAAGGAATACTTCTTTAAATGAAAATTCTTGTATACTTTTACTCGTTAACTAAGTGATGTCTACGAGTAGCACTCTGTACATTTTAAGATTTAAGAGGTACAGTCCATTTATATTATATGCCTTTCATCAAGCAAAGGAATGTATATGTGAACTAGATTGCAACAGCGAGAAGGTAGTGGCGGGAACAGTGATTTCCTTTTTCTTGAAGGTATGAACTAATTAGTGACCAATTTCTAATCTATATTCCCCTAATTTGTAAGAGAGCATACTATTCTGTATATTTTATAGCATGTAATTAAGTCAAAGATGTATAGACTTTTCTGGATTATCGAAGATTATTGAAGCTTGTCACAATCACAAAATATATGTCAAACGTAGATCTAAATTAGTACTTACCTGAACTCAGAAGTAAGTTAAATATGTATACTCTATACTGCAAAAATAGACTTGCTTTTGAGTTGATAGCTTCCTCTGAAGATGCACTATGCTTCCCCCCGAGCATCAAACACAAACAAACGCGCAAGCGCGAGCACTGAATTTTTTACTAATTTACAATTTGTTTAAATTTAATTATTGTGAAAGGAAACTTATTCGCGACTAACAAAAGAATAGTAAAAGTAAATTACAACTAAATAAGTAAGACGATTTAACGATTATATATCGATTTAATAATTAAAGGCGGGAATCTTATTTTATGAGCAAAAAACATAGCAAAATTTAGGATTTCGTTTAAATAAACTAGCATTTTGATTCTTCCGAAATTTGGACTATGTTTTTATGCATCCTTAAAAAAGTTGCAGTTGTTTTTTTATTATTAACGCCCTTTCATTTTTCTGTTTCAGATTTCCTGGAAGACAAATATCACGCACATCAACGTACGACGAATTTAGCGCGGCGTGATGGTCGATCATTCATAACTACTATATTTATGGTTAAAAATTAATAAAAAAAAAACTGCAGCGTCTTCAAAGATGCATCAAAACATGGTCCAAATTTCAAATGGATCGAAACGCTGGTTTCTTAAAAAAAAATCCCAAATTTTGCTATATTTTTAGCTCAAAGAATAGGATTTCTCCCTTAATTACCTATTCTGAAAGTAAGATATTATTCTAAAGTTTAACTAAAATTGCCGCGAAGACTATACGTTTCTTGAGCGTCTTCGACACACATCTCTCGATGGTTGAGCAAAAACTGATCAGAATGGTAGGCCGCCTCGAATCCGTTTACATTGGATTGCTCGAATCCAACGAATCGAACTCGACATGAGAGTGGGAGTATACTTGTTGCAAATTTAATGTTCCACAGATTTCGATTTGAACAACACTGGTTTCTTAGATTAATCCTAAAAAGTGTACACTATTTTTTGGTAAAATTGCTAGGAAAGATTTACAACATTCTATGTTATAAATATACTTACACCAGATTTTACATTCCCTTCATGTTACATTTTAATAAATTTCTATTTTCGCTTAATTTAATTGTACCAAGGATCAACGAATCTCCACTATACACTCCTAATCGACTTATTACTGTTAATCGACAAGTGTCCATAGTCGATCTCGTGGTCCCACGAACTCATTCGCTCCTTACCCTCCATTTCTATCTCCTCCAAGGAACCTCGCTTTTGCTCAGAGCACTTACACATCCCTCGCTCCTGCCATTTTTACAACGTCGTTGCATCAACTATACTTTTAATATCGACGAGTCACTGACGAAGAGGAGCAAAAGGTGCGCGTTCCTCGCGACAAAGGAACGAGGCTTGTAAAAAGCTGGGGCGACAAAGCGCTAAATGACATCAAGTATCCGTCGCGTTTTACGTCGCTTTGACGGCCCCACGCTGCCGACACGGTCCAACGGCTTCCACCAAGCTTATAGTTGGCTGAGCTTCTCGCTCTTGCTCGCCACTGTTACACATTCGCGCAATATGGAAACAATTTGTCGCGGGTACAGCTGTCGAACCTGCATGCACGCACACGGATAGCCACGCAGGATGTAATCGCGTCCCCGCCGCTGAAACTGATCCGCAAGAGCCCTGTTAAAACGTTTCACGGCGCGTTAGATCGCTTTGCATTTAATTCAAGAAAAAAAGAGGCCTCGAATGTGTCTCAAATCTTTGCTCGATGTCAACGACGTCCGTTGAAAACGAAGGGTGCGTGTCACGAGATTGAAATAAAGATATTGGGATTGTAGTGTGGGGTAGTTTTGTATGAGAGATTGAATAGCATAGTGGTAGTGACGTTTGAACATCTGTTACAATAATACGATGATGGAAATGTAGAATAATTCTTTCAGACACCTAAAGTCGAGTGTGAAGTAATAAGAGCACACAGTACGAGTGGGAGAAGCTTTCTGATAAGAAGTACTAGATTATGGTGTTAAGAATATGCGTGCAAAATTTTATTCTAATCGGTCCACTAATCTCTGAGGTATTTTTGGCACCGCAAATGATGTAATTATGAAGAGGCCTTGGGAGAAGGGGCTGCTATGGCATCATTTCTTAAGGTGCAAATCTAGGATGAGATTTTCCACGAGACTTTTCTATCGCGATACAAAAGCATCAGCAACAACTAAATCTAAATAATGGAAATAGTCGCGACAGATGAGATTTTTGAGAATATATCATGAAACTTGTGTCATGAGAGTCGAAATTCATGAAACTAATGACAAAAGAATTAATATATAATAAAACAATGAACCACCATCGTGGGTGCGCACCTTTAAAATATCAAATTTCTTCTTAAAGAGAATACAGCTTAATTTATACGCAAAAAGGTGTATGACTTGATTTTATAAAATAACAATTTTTTTATATGTGAAAAGAATTCACAAAGATAACCCTACTTTCCAAGCTGTGAAAAGTATGTAACCCCTTAATAAGAATTTTTTTATAAGATGTGTGTTAAACACTTGTCACATCATGAAATTGAATAACTCTGTTAATTTGAAAAAGCATTGCGAGTACATTTTTGTCGTTTCAGGTCCGGCTCCCTTGTTTCGTTAAAAGTACATTTCTATCCCCACTACTTCTTTTGTAGTGGCCGCGGCGAGTGCGCGAGCCTGAGAATGGACGAAAAGACACCCGACAGCGGCAGGCCATAAATTTCGGTCGAAATAACAGCGGCATCGTCTTACCGACAGAAGAAAAGCAACCAGAATAGCATACAGCTTCATCAGAGGTTCAGCCTGTCTCACCAGTGTCGTACTTATTACAAAACAAAACTGTACTTCGATTCGCAGCGTGTCAACGTCACAAATGGCGCGGCATTACCAAATTAACTGTGACGCGATCGTTATCTTCGCAGTCTCCTTCCTCACCAACGCCAGCTCGCCGATACAAGAGGAATAACTGCCTCGCCTCTCATTAATAACTCGAGCCTCGTCCACTCTCGCCGTCCGCTTAAAAACGAACTTCCCCAACTGACCCAGCCGCGCAGCAGTCGCAGTGTATGTAACTGGTTCAGCGCGCGTCCCAGGGGTGGCGGCCCTTTTGTGCGTCGGATTGATCGATGACGCCGATGACTTTCCTCCCGTGCTCGCGTTTCGTGCCCGCATTACGTCGGCCTAAGTTATGAGGAGCGCGTGGCGACGTACAGCCCGAGCTTCTGGTGTGTGACAGCCTTCATCGTCAGATGCGCGGGTACATCGTCGCGCGCGCACACGCTCTCGTTCGTACGGTGGATATTGTCGGGCGACTAGCGAGGCACGGGCATTCAATTGTCCGCCGTGCCGTCATTGTTCGCACGGGATAATGAAAAACATTCGCGTAACGCGCTCACCTCCCCCACCGTCGCGACTTAAACGTAGCCCTCCATTGTTTCACACGACATCCGATAAAAAAAAAGGGAAGGGATGCCTTTCTCCACTAGTTACGGTTGCACGAGGGCGGGCTGGCGGATCGCGTGACGAGCGCTGGACACTTTATATCGAACGGAATGTCGTCCATTATCGTCGATCCTCGTTTGAATTGCAAGGAACGCCGGCGAAAAGTCGAACGAGAACGGAACGTCTAAAGTGCCTCGCGATTACGCGAACCCGGAATTAGGGCAACGGTGGAAATCCACCCTTGCGAAGAGGGGAGGCGGGCCCGGACGGAGGCTTTTAATGCTGCTCGGGCTCGCGGCGCAGGTGTACGGATTTTGTTAATTTGGGGATTTTAGTCTGTAGGGGACTTGGATGTTGAAGGCGATCTTCACTTTCGGCACGGGCTTCGCTGGCAGAAGTGGAGTTGTAGAATGTTCATTTGGAATTTGGAGTCTCCTTGGTTTTGAGTGGTGTTCAATGGTTGTTGATAGTGGGCCACTTTTTGTGTTGTTGGTGTGTGGATTGTGGTTGCGCGATCAGATGTTAGAATAATGGTGGAGAGCTTCTTGTATGGGACGTGGTACGAAGTGCTGCTAATTTACTATGAGACACAGATATAGGGACTTTATTAATTTTGGGCTTTGTGTTCAAAGGCAGAGAATTATCTCTGAAAGTTGATCTTCACTTTCTGTACGAAGCTCACTTTTTTTTATATTCTTCAAGGCAGTAGGAAAAATTTGAGTTCGATCTTCCTTCTTAATGATGATTAATGGTTGCTACTAATATTGACTTGTACTACTGATATTGAATTAAGGGGTTGTACCTAGTCAGGCGGCCGAAAAGAGGCGAATGTTTGTGAATTTTTTTTTAGAAAGCGGAAGCACATATATTTACGCCTTTATATTTAAGCCTTTGCACTCAAAAGAGCAACATTTAAAGAACATTTGGTAACTTTTTCGTAGAAAAATATTTAGTGTTATGATAAAGTAACAACCGACATCTAAGAAGCCTTTTTAAAGATTTGGTTTTGCGGGGAGCACTGCTATTTGGAACCAGATTATCCAAAATCAAAAAAACAAAAAAAGTTCGTTAGTATTTCAATGTATCCTTTAACTAATTGAGGACACTTCCGAAATATTAATTTAAAACAAAATGGGGGGTATTTAAAGTTGATGTCCTAATTTTTGCGTACAAAAATCACGCGAAAAAATCAGGACTTCAAATTTAAATAGTCCCCATTTTGTTTTAAATTAATATTTCGGAAATTCCCTCCGTTAATTAGAGGATACATTCGCAGAAATCCCACCAACAAATACTACAGATCTACTAAAACCACAGATTATTTGAAACTGATACTGTCATTTTGGAAATCGAAATAGAATTGGTAAACGAAGTCGACGACGAATTATTTCTCAAAATCTACCCTCGTCAAGTCTCTTGAGAGCTGTTACAACAAGATTGCCACGATGGCAGTTTTCCTTCATGTCCAGGGTGTTGCAAGTTTTGATCGTCTTTGGTATTTTCTAACACTATCAGGGAAACTTCTACTTCCGAGGAGAAAAATAGTCGCTTGATTGCTGCATCGGGATTTAAAGTGTAACTTTTCGTATATCAGATCACTGGAGTACCAAACTGCTCAGGTCGTCGGTAAATTCTTTATCCATATTACTCGAAATGTTCGCCATTTATACCTCGACTAAGTAGTCTCACGAATGTGATTCTTCTTGATTACGCGAAGGACTCAAAAAATAAAATAATATGAGAACGAGGTATAAATAAAACGCGGAGACGTAAGTGTCTCACTTTTAAATACTATGAAGAGAAAATTGATTAATTGGACTTATGTCCAATAACCTATTTTGGTCTATAATTCAAACTGACGCCACTTATTTATCAGATAATTATTTTAATCACTAGGGCTGCATTATTTCTTAATAAATTCCTTCTCTCTAAGCCTAGTATTCAATTGTCTGCAAAAAATCACAAGGATATCCTCCATTAAACTACTAAATATACAAAGCAGTGGCACATTAAAAAATCTTAATTCAAAAGTACTAAACTACTTAGTAGCTTTAACATCTATCAGAGTTGTTGTTTTCGTACACGTCCATTCGTCTTGAGAATTAATTTCTTCCTCTTCAATTGCTTTTCGTAAAAGAAGCCAAATCTTACAAAATTATTATTACTATTACTCTTTAATTGCTTTTCGTAAACCGAGCCAAATCTTTCAAAATTATTATTACTATTTATTAACACAAAAAATATTACTTTATTATTATTACTTTTGATCGTAAACTAGCAATATTTACCGATACACAGAATCATTAACTCACTAGTATTAGCAGCATTCAACTAAAATTTATTAAGAACCCTCCATTAAACCATCAATTCATAATTCAGATCAATCAAATGATATAATAACTTCCAAAATGTAAAAACAGCAGTCCCACTTCTCCTTACCTGCATTGTTAGTCCCAAAAAAATGTCCACCACTGCAACCAAGCTGGAACACGATGCATCCGCGTTTCAATCCTGCCCCAATCACGTTCAAACCACCTCCAACAAGTCCACCCTCCTGTCCACACCGTCGTGCACTCTGTTCCCAGTGCTTAAGTCAATTTCGAACAAATTCCCGCCATCGAAGCCCGACAACGCCGTCAGAACCGCAGACTGGGCTCCTGAATTTTGCATGCACGCGAGGACGGGAATAGCCAGCACGCCATTGAAAAATATCGGTGAGCCGCGCGAAACGACGCGGAAGAGTTTACATCAATAGGGATTTTATTGGCCGCCGTTCGCGTATCGGTGTCCATGGAGCAGAGGTAAAATCCCCCAAGTACGGGCGTAAAATCTGCGCATTAGATTCGCAACGCGTTGCGAAGCATCGCGACCACTAGTGCTTACAGAGCATGAGCCATAATGGTCCCTGGCCGGTTTACAGCCTCTTACTCCTTTTTCCCCCGAAGCTCCGAGGAATGGCACAACTAGTAGCAAGACGGTGTAACTTATTTGCTGTTGCTGACGTTTAAGATTGGTGGCTGCTGACGGTAGCGTTGAAGCCATAGAGCCTAATGGTCCTTTCTTGGAAGATTACAATCTATTGTACGAAATTTCATAGAACAGATAGACTCGGCGAGAACTCGCGAGCCCGCCCCTCTGCATAATGTTTTCGAACGAGCAACGCCCGGGAGGGTTCCATTTACGGAGGTGGAGGATGGAAGGGGTCAGGGGATCTTCGTTTTCACGCGGTCCCGCAGGAGGGAAAGCCGGAGTCTCATTACCCCGGGCAAAATTCTCGCGCTTTCCGCTAAACGTCCGTTTCGTGTTAATGAACGACTTATCTTCATATTTGCTGTCACCGCGCGCGCCCGGCCAGGAGCTCGTTTACGGAAGTTGGCTAGCCGCTAACTATACCGGCTACGGAATTAATTGAGACCTCCTCGCCGGTCTATCTTGTTATCCGAGTAAATTCTGGATCCGTGTAACTGCTAGTCGGTGTCCCGGAACGGCGAGCCCGCTCGTCTAATTAGAAACGTGGAAAAATAAGGATACCGAGGGGAAGACGTTGCTCGGTCACTGCTTCGAGTATACGTTGCCAAAAATTGCATCCACAGCGCAACATGCGCGCAAGCATAATTAGGTCATACTGTCCACGTTTTCATGAGTGAACTGTTCAGTCCCCGAGTCAACTGCTTTGTTGAGTCGATGAGGCATCAGCAGATATACAGCTTCCTGTATAATTTTACAGATTTAAAAGTGTTAGTCAGGCTAGATTAGGGTGAAATTTTTGGTATAATTGGGCTAGTTATGCGGAAAGCTACCAACCCTTAATGATATGAAACTGACAAGGGAAGTTAGGCAAACCGGAAACTCAGAAAATTGTGCAACTTCTTGTGCAAGTAGAGTAGTTCGTGCGTAAGACATGCCTATTTTTATTGGCGTCATAGTGCACTTTTAGGGGGTGAAATCACCCTCCGCAAAAGTGCAGAATTTTTTTTTGGGGGGGGGGGGCGGGATATCTCGAGAACGGTGAGAGATATTGGAAAAAAGTTTAATGAAATGTTGCATATTTTCTTATATCTATAAAACTGTGTAAAAGTAATTATCGAAGAGAGGACTGGTGGCGTGGGTAACTTGAAAAGTATGGATTTCCCGATAATTATTTTTACACAGTTTTGTAGATATAAAAAAAGATGCAACTTTTGTTGATACTTCTTTTTGATAACTCTCATCGTTCTCGAGATATTCCACGTAAAAGAAAACTTGTCTTACGCGTGACCTACTCTACTTGCACACGAAGTTGCATAATTTTCTAAATTTCCGGGTCACCTATGTTCCCTTTTGAGGAAATTTAGTTTGAAGACTTTAACTGTTAAAGAAAAGTAACATTATTTCTATCGAGTATACTTTATTTCGCGTTATTTTACAGTGTTTTTAATGGGTTATTTAATAATGAGTGGTATAATTAATATGATTTTAAATTGTCTGTAATTTTTATTTTTGAATCCTAAAATGGAACTATGGCTTGGTAATTTTAATAATTGTATAATGCAAGAGTTGTTCTCAAGGTTGGTAATTTTTTGCAAAATGAAGATCACAAAATTAGGGGATTTGTACTGTGTTTAACTACTCAATAATGTGCGAGAAAATTAACTGCATAGTTTTATCTCCGAACGAGGCGATGCAAATAACTTATAGAATAACTAATATACATAGATCATAGAAATGATTAAAAATTAGTAGAGATGAATACGTATACTTGGAATTATTATATAAATTTCGGTTGAACTGCCACTGCAACTATTGATTACAGTTTAAGTCTACGTACTGGTGAACTCAGAACTGTGACCCCAATTTTCTAGAAAATTTGTGAGTAGTACACCCTATGTGTTTTACGCGCAATGGCACAGGCTTTACCCTAACTCTGATCAGAACGGGAACCAAACTAATATCCGAAATCAAGATCTCCGCTTAAGATCTACAGCCCTCGGTTGCTCTCTTCTTTCAACGCAATGGATGCTCGTGATAGAAAGCGTTCAGGACTGAAAAACCGGTGTCTCGAGAGGTATAAACACTTCTCCAGAGACACTGGACAGCACTCCGCCTGTGAATGGAGCAGCTCTTCTCCTCGCAATCGCGACAAGAAATTGGCGAGCTTCAAGCTAACCACGGGAATTAACGGTGACGCGAACGTTCGTTCGGTCACGGAGCAAACTAGCCGATCCTTAATCGCGTAAACTGTTCCCGTTCGTGCAACCTCGCGAGATTTTCGATTAAATTACATTGTCCAACGTTGTTTTCCTTCTTCGATTGCGTGACAAGATTGTCAGCTCTTGCGTCCCAGCTAAAGCCTACGCAATACAGTAACCTTTCTCGACACCGAGAAGCAGTTGCAACGCCGAAAACTCGGTGCTGTTGAATCCTTCCGAAATTCTCCCGGCGAATCGATCAGCTCGTCAGCGTTAATCGCCCGAAATTGACTGCTTGCGAATACTTATTCGCGGGATGTTTCCATATACTCGTCGAAACATCCATTCTCCAATGATAACAGACGCATTTAGTTTTTACTGCAAATTTAATTATTTTTAACGTATTGCTTGTTTTTTTCTGGTGGGATTATGCAGCATTTCAATTTTTAACATATTTTTTTATTCAAATGGAATTCAGATTTTCTGTATCTTTGAGTTTGGTGAAATTTATCGGGATGTATGTGCAGTGTTGGTTTTCGTAGTAAATGTAGGTGTCGAGGAGAGGATTTTTAATTCTTTTTTACAGTGCGAAAGGTGGTACAAATTTTCAGTGGAATTTTTTATTAATTTTTAAGTTTTTACGCTGGTTTTGTTAAGTAGGCCAACTTTTACCTGAAAAGCTGTTTAAAATGAAGTTCCTGTTAAGCGATAAGATACTATATGAGTAGATTTTATTTATCCATATGTGTTAAAGTGACAGGGAGACGTGAAGTTTCGGAGAGTAAGTGGAATAGGTCTGCGTATTGTCAGACGCACAGTCCATTGTGGTAACAAGTAGTAGGTACAATCTCTTTGTGACTCTTCGTACAGGAATCAGTTTAAAAACTAATTGAAATAAAAATTACTTGCATTAATAAGAATCTTCGAAAGGTATTTAGACAGAATTTGAATGAATTTCATTTAAGATTCCCAATTTATATCTACCTTCACGATTTGAAGTAAAATATAAATCCTACATTGCATGGCTCGAAGTTTAATAATCAAATTACGCTGATATTATTAATAAATTTTTGACGTACCTTTCTCCTATTATCTACAATTTAGGTAATAATAAACAAGAAACTGAACACACAAAATGGCTAGTAAAAAATCGCCTTTAACTTATAATATCGGGAATAAAACTTGTGCACCTTATATTCCTTGTGCTCCGTTCTGTATTCACTTCAAGAAATACTAACTTACACGTGGAAGTGAGCGTGCAAAAGGATTCAGAGCTCCCACTTTACCTGCAAAAATTCTTAATAACTCAAGTGCTTACAGAAACAAATAAATGTCACAAATTTGCAACATACTGTACATAGAGTATTCAAACACGACGAGTTGATTGACAGCGGGAGAGATGGCAGGGTGAAGTAATCAGTCACTCGATACAAATCCATGTCTCGTTTATTAAGAAATACTGTATCGTTCCGACAATCGCGAAATGGTGTTACGAATATCATGGCCCTTTAAGCTATTACGCTCCGACGCAGTCGCCGACTCCGTGTCCCGTCGAGATGCAGCCGAAGTCACGACGCCACGGAATGATGTAACCGGCTCCGCGTTACCGATCTCTCCGATCACTTTCATCCACACTTTCATTACGTCACCGCTTGCGGCGCGCAGCTCGCGCTATAATATTCTCTCGTGTTAAAACAACGTACACCGAACGTTTAAGAGAAGTAAGTACAACATCAAGGATTGTTCGTATTTTTTTTTTTTTTTTTTCAAAACGATTCACATCAGACGACCCCCTCGGTCTCCCTCTCGTTCCGCGATCGCGTCGGCTTCTCCTAGCGGAACCCCCCCGAAAGCCACCCCCGCGATCGAACCACTCGCCACCGATCGCACGCCAATTGCGCCGGGGACCGTGAAATTTTCGCGGGTCGGGTAATTAAACCACCCCTGGATCGCTGGTCGCGCGAAACGACCGCGCTCGTTTTCGCCCGGCGATCAATTGCCCGCGTTGCGCGTGACTCCCGAACGCCGCTGTTGAGGGGGGGCCTTAATTTTCCCATTGACATCCGCGAGCGGTTCGCGCGTCGCGACAGAGAGAAGACGTTGACAAAGAGACAGAACACAGAGACACAATGGATCGCTCGCTGCGACGCGTATCGACGCTCCCTCGCCTCCTCCACCCCGTCCCGCCCCAAAGGATCGTGCACGAGCAGGTCCCGTCGACCTTCCAGCGGGAAGATCCAGCGGATTCAACGTCCGTGGGACGCTCGATGGTGGTGCGCGTCTGCCAGAGAGGACGCCCGGGGCGTCGGGGTCGCGGCCACTCGTCTCGCAGCTGTCTTTCGTTTCGACGGCGGTGCAGCGGCCGCCTATCGGTCCCATAGCAGCCCCGCGCAGACCAGCAGGACCAGGAGGCGCAGCGCCCGGTGGAACGACGGCGGCGACGGGCCGGCGGACGCCAGGGCGTAGGCGTACAACGAGTAGCAATCCTTGTAAGACTTCGGGTTCAGACGCGTGACGGTGCAGTAGTGGTGGAGGGCGCAGGCCCCGTTCAGAGGGCCGCCGCATCCCCAGATCTGCTCGACGTCGCGCGGCAGGAAGACCGTGTTCGCCGCGTAATATCTGCGTGGACAGAGGCGCGGCATGCGCGGAAAAGATAATCAGCCGATTAGCCGGGAGGGCAGGCGTGAGCCGCGAGGAGGCCCTATCCGGGATCGTAATTAGCATCGTAATGGCGCGATTGCGTTGAAAAGGGTAGACAGTTATCAGCCGTCAACCGGCCGGGAATTATCGTGCCGGATAATTACTCGAGAAATATGGAAATTATTAATCCACCGCCGGCTAGCCAGGATGCGATCGTGTATCTCACGCAATCGCCGCATCGGATCATGTAAATGGTGCTGGACGGTGTCGAGCACTTTGCCACCCTGCGCATAGGGGAAGGGGGAGGGGGTGGGGGTTGCAGGTGTGCCGCGTTGCAGGGGGTTACTTTGTCACGAGCAATTTGTGTCAGACATTTGTTAGCTGGGCCTCGGGGCCGGAGGGAGATATTTCAAGGCTCCTTGGGCGGGGAGGTTGCACGTTTCGCGTTATTGCGCACGGGGGTGCGGATATTTCGGGTGTGTGGAGGAATGTCGAAGGGAGTTTTGGGGATTATTGGACGGCACGAGTTTTTGCAGAGTTTTGGGAGCTTCGGAGTTCTTCGGGGTTGTATGGAAGTAGTTTTGGAACTTTGGAGGTTTTTAGCGTTAAGGGGACATTCTCGTTAACATTTTTCAGAAAATCCATTTTTTTTTGTATAATATATCTGTAGTATAGTATCTGGAGAATACTCGGTAAAACTTATAAGACGAAATTCGTGACGGTATAGATTCTACAACGATAGAAGTGACTCGATCTCCGAACTAGAGCTGTAATTTCTTCTCATAAGATTAGGGTATTAAAATGAAAATAATTACGAATAGGGTTGCATTTTGTGACACGATTGAAATATAATTCCTGGCCTCCTTGATCGAAAACTATGTAACATTTCTGGGCGAATATAAGATCGTGGTAAGAATTCGTATCTCTGGATTCGAATAGTCGAACTATCCAAATACATTTGAACCTGAATAATTTATTCGAATAATTCGAAGATTGGAATGATATTCGAATATTCGAATAATTCTAACTATTCCAATGATTCGGAGTATTCGACTAATTCAAAGTGTTCGAATTTCGTTTGAAAACACACACATATTTATAAAAGCCAGTATGAAAAAGCCGACACTAATAAATTCGTAACTAAAAACAACGACTTATTACAATTTTCATTGCTCGAAAATTATTGCTTCAAAACAACATACCTTAGCCAAAGATATTAAGCATCCCCTCACGGATACCGACCTCGATAAACCATAAACGCAATTCCACCCAGCGCCAGCAACCCGACAGCAAAAAAATACCTATCAGAACAAAATCGAGAATATGTCGAAACATATCGCGTTAAAACGCCCAGAAGTAATATTCCATTTTCCCGCAAGCGCGGCGCTCTAATTCGCCCAAGTCAAACGCAGATGATCGATGACTCTTGTCCAGCGATACGATCACGGTCACGTGGCCACCGCCCAGCACGGGGGATAGGGGAAAAATTTGTCACCGGCAGAATTCTATACGTACCTGACGAAAGCGTAATCATTGGATTGCGTGAATCGGTCGGCCAAGTCGTGGAGAGTGATCGCCGTTATTTCCTGAAGATCGTAGTACTCGAGCATAGAGTACTCGACCAACCAGTTCGCCTTCCCGTTTAAATTCGCTTCCGGTAGATTAAGATAGTACTGCTTATAATCCAGGACCTGAATGCGACAGAGAACGGGGTTTCGGGGCGGGTGAGACGGGGCGGGGGTGCGGGACAGGGAAGCGCATATATTCCCCGGCTCTTTCAATCGAGACGTCACATAAATAGACTTTCACAGACGTACGAAGATTATGGAAGCTCGCGAGCGTTCCACCACCTACCTGTCCGGTATTAGTTTCGAACTTGTACAGCCTTAAACCAGGATTGTTGGGCCCTCCGGGCGTGCTCGGCGATACACTGGGCGCCATCATTATCCAAGACACAGGCAGACCTGGCAGGCACGTATATGACGTTTCACGATCGCAATCAATTCCACGAATTTCCTATTATCCCCGTATAAGCGGCAGACCCGCGCGGCCTTAACGTCACCGATGCACGGTCTACGTATCCGCCGATGTAAATAAAAAAGTAGGAGACAGAACGTTCTAGAAGCGCATCAACTGCCGTAGCGTGACCAATAAAACAGGCCTGTAAAACGGGCAGGAAAATATTCCGCTACTAAACGGCACACGCGGGGAATTTATCGATTATCGTTTCTTGGCTGCTGGCATTTACGAAGGAATTCCTTGGGAATATGAGTCGATACGCGACCCAATAGAGATACCTCTGTGAATTTACGTCTATTCGTACGCTGTCGCTGGCTCGAGTGTCTGGCGAGAATACTTCCAATGGTTTTTATTCTAATTTAGGCTCGTGGCAAGTGTTCGGGGAGTCTAGAAGGCTCCAGGCGCGATTTTACCATTTATCAGGCACCGAGAAAATAATTGCATTGTAACACTGCGGTGACTTTTAAGATATGTCGCATTTGTGATTCCCGATGAAAAGGGATTACCCCGTAAGTTCTATCCCAGTTCATTCGGGTCTTTTTTCAACGGCAAGTCATTCAAGCCCCTGCATTAGCACATTCAAAGTGGCACGGTTACGCAAATAACAATCCCGACGAGGCTGAATGCGCTTCATGGATCTCGTTGTCAACGTGTGTCCGTGACAAGTTTTAATAAAGGAATCGAAGCGCCCAGTTCCCCCCGCTACCCTGTGCCTGAAATAGGACACGCTCGAGCTCAGCCAATACACGTTGTACCCGTTAAAAAAACCTCAAATAACGGCCACGTTTCAATCTGCCAGCGAGAAAGTCACAATAAAACAAAGCCCACCCCTGGGGCGGGGGGGGGGGGGCGGAGGGACGGAACGATATTCCCGAACGCGTTACTTTACGAGCAACCCCGCAAGGACATCGATTCCATTTCGATGCCGGCGAGATTAAACGTGCCACGTGAAAATTCCGCGTTATTAAAGCTCGGACCGCGAAGGAAACCAACGGGGATGTCGGCGGAGATATGCTGTAAAAGCGGGGAGAGTGTAGCCGTGAAGCGAGCGTAAGTTAGATGGGGGCGACAGAGGTAGCCGCTCGGCGAGGGAACCGCAGAGTGTAAAAGGTTGGCAAATCGATTCGACTGGCGGTCGATTCAACCCCGATCCACTGCCTACCGGCAAGAAAAGAGCAGAGACGTACCTGTATCGCTGTAAACCACGCGGAACGTGTCAGAGTGCCAATGACCGAAGAACTGACCGCGAATGATGTCCGAGTGGAGGGCGACCAGTTTCAGATACTTGGCGTTGTGCCTTTCGCTGAGAGACGCAGCGCCACTCTCGCGATCGTCCACCCCTGGTGGCGTGTGGCCCACGATGTATACCTGCAACAATAGTGTCGCACGTTTATTATGAAGCGGAATGAGATATTAGAATGTAGGATGTGAGTGTTGGTGTGCGGTATAAATTTGGGGGCCGGAGATATGCAATGCGAGAGCTTTCTTTGAATTTTTCTGGTGAAAAGTGCTTTTGTTTGTGGCGTAGAAAAATTTATTTCAAAAGGGCAATCCTTCTTGGTTAAATTGAGAGAAGGATGAAGGTCGCGTTTGTCATAGTTTTGCAGATAGAAATTTATATGATGGGCTGGAGGTTTAAAATAAATTCAGAACCAGTTAAATGATGACTTAAACCCCGCTTAATTTCACGCGGGCTACATTATATTTCAATTTTATCAAAATCCCTAATATCGACCGCAGAGAGTGATTGATTTGGCGTGGAAATTGCTTTTAATGAAATATCTAAATAATAAGGGAAACGTGAAATAGACTTGTTTCCCGTTTCAAACCAACTGTCAAACTTAAGGGGGGAGATCACTGTGATTTTCTGAAAATTAAGGAGGTTTGTCGGGATTTCTCTCAACCAAACAACGCAAGTTAATCAATGGATTGCTTAGTATAGGTAATATGTATATATTGAAGGGTAAAATTTCTTTTTAAATCGAATTCATAAATCCGTTTCCGGTATACTCTTCGTCAAAATGTGCGCTCCGGTAAAGTCGTGCCAGTGGCGTTGACAGCGCCCAAGCCATATAGTGGATTTGAAACAAAAAAAACAAAAATACATAGAAACTCGAAGTTTACGTCTATTACGTGACGATAAAAAAAAGTCAATATCGCAAAAAAATAACAAAATGACGGACCATTGAAAAAAATCTTTTTGTGGGCTAAAAAAATATATATAAAAAATAGGTCGTTAATTAAAAAAAAAACTGATGTTGACGTAATAGGGAAGGGTTTTTCGTACAATATATGCCCTTGTTCATGTCAATTGGATGTACAGTTTTCTCTGTACACTGTAAACGCGGTTGAAAAATGTAATTCTGTGAAAAACGCGTTCAAAGTTCCGTTTGGTTCACTCGCGCGCTTGACACCGCTTCGCAAAGAATACTATACCTCCGTCAATTTTGCGAGTTTCTTCATAAAATTTGGAGAGAGCATTCTTAAAACGTACTTACGTCTTTCGGCAAATGTGAAAAAGAAAAAATCAATTTTTCCGATTTTTTACATTGGTCTCCCGTTTAATCCAAATAGATTTAGTGTTTTAGCCTATCTCACCATCCATTGAAATCGATGGTTCTCGAGAATTTCCCGCATCTCCTACCATAAACTCCCCATTCTATCAAGTTCATCGACGTTATTACGTGCGTTTCGACCGAGTGGATGCGTCTAGCGACGGGAATCGAGAGCGTAAAATGCGAGCAGCGTCCCAGCGTAGAGCACTCTCGTTAGCATCCGCAAACGGAATATCGTGGGCATTATCCACGCCGCGGAATCGGCTTAGGATACGAATCTACTGCGTAAGGAAGCACGAGGCAGCTAATGGAGCACGTACGCGAAATTAGACGTAGCTCACGGTGATCTCGCAACCCGGAGGCTCCTAAGCCAGCTGGTCGCATTCGCCGAGGCGTGGCACGAACGAAAGGGAGCGAGCGTGTAAAGAGCGGAGGGGGGGGGGGAGGAAGCAATCGTGCAGGGGAGAACGATGAAGATAAAGTCGCCCACAGATCAGAGATGAGACAGGATTAGCGAGTCGACTGGAACAGCTGTGGAAGAAAAGAAAAAACCGGAAGATCAAAAAACCTGGAAAACTGGGGTTCGGCATTAAGTATCCCAGGGAAAGCATAACAAAAGAAGGACCCTTTGCGCAAGAATAAAGAGAAGTAGCGAAAGACAGACTGTTGAATGAGAGGGGAGGGAATGGAAGAATAAGAGGAGGGGGAAAGGTACACAGAAATTGAATCGTGGGGGACAAGAAAGAGTAGTTGTTCAAGGGACGGGGGAGTGGGGCGTTATCGGGGTGGATAAAGAAAGAGAGCTCGTTAAGCAGATAAGAGAAAAAAAGGGGGAGGAAAAGTTCCTTACCATTCGCACGGAGATTCTTTCTGAACGAATTGCACCCCGTTGGGAACAAGTAGATTTCTTTAAACGGTGAATTTCGCCGATCGGCCAGCTGGGGGGGGGGGGGCGAAACTTTGTAGGCCGAAAGAGATAAGTGTTACGCGGTTCGGTAGGCACGGCTAGGTACCCTTCCGATATTACGAACCTCTGGTTCTTTCGTATCGCGGAACGTTTCACCGATCAGTTTCGCCGGGCAGCTGAATTTCACGCGGCGGCGGCTGGATATTGGACGTCGAAGAACTGCGTTTAACGAGAACGTTTTTAACTTCCACGCGAACTTCGCGGAAATTCGCAGCCCGTCGCCGAGGCAGCAAATTCTGGGACGTTTTTCTTTTCGCGATCCGATATTTAATATTCATGATGGGATTTTAGCAAAGATTTTCCATTTCTTCTGCGGGATAGGGCGAAGTTCAACTTTGTTAGAATATATCAAGTTTTTCGTTCACTTCGTTCCAAGGACCTTTTAAGAATAGTTTGCAAAGTTCGGACTTTGTTTTCAAATGGTGGAGCTGAGTAGGGCAAAAAATTCCTCTATTTCTACCCTTAATGATTGATCTGCAATTTTGAAAGAAAGAATATAGGTAGTAGAGCTTAAAAGTACTTGCTACGTGCATTTTGTAGCAATCGAATATCTTAGTTGTTGAGAAGAAAATTGGTAAAGTTTAGGGTTATTATCCCCATAACTTTCTAATGAGAGGGGGTAGAGATCTGAAATTTCTCTCAGTGTTTTTTTAGGCAAAGAGCATTATTTGATATACATAAATACTAAAATTGGTGCTGAGGTTTTTTCCCTATGCTCACATGGCTAAACACTTTGTCAATAGTAGCTTTCAATTTCTGCTAATAGCGTGAATTTGGGAGTGGTGTAATTTCGGATATTTTTATAAAGTCGCTGATGAATTTGTATATATTTACGAAGCTTCCATTTGTTTATGTGAGAAAAGAGTTGACGAGAAATGAATGTGCAGAATTCATTGGTGTATGGTGTATATATTATATTGGTTACGTTTGAAACTGGAAACGCGTATTAAAGCACACGTACATAGTTTTCCTTGGGGCTTTTGCTACTTGCAAGTTCAGCAACAATTTTGTATTCCCAGTACGTATCGTTCGATGCATTCATCGCCTACCCAACAACTTCCATCTCTCCTTTCAAGAACTTCCGTTCCTGCCGGAACATATTGGCCCCGTTCGCGTTGAATCGAAACGCTTGTATATTAGAAGAAGCCCGAAAAAATCTGGTTTGCAGCGTGAAATTGAACTATTTCGAGCGCAATGCATGGAATCGATACACGTTCCTGGAGCTTTTGCGGCTTCTCTGAGGTAAATGGAAACTGGCGCGGGGTTCCGCGTCACGCTGTGCACCGAAAAAGCTCAGTTTTCGTACGAAACATGCAACGCTTCCCAGCAATATCGAGAAATTAATATCTGCGAAATCCTATATAAGCAATTTATAAACTACATGTATATACACACTGTATAAGCTACATTTGGTTTAAAGCAATAAATAAATAATATTGAGAGGATTAAATGCATCAAATTATTATTCTATAGGAGACTGCCCTAGGAAGTCAATATAAAACGCGACAGCAGTTGCTAGTATAATGATTAGTGTGCCCATATGTAATCGAAGAGAGGGACACGATTCAAATTCTTGCAGGCCTGAGCACTCACCTTTCCACGGATCCTGTACATACAATTTGCGACACAGGCATACAAACCAAATGGGGGCGCAGCATGCTTTCAAAGAATTTGCATATGATAGCAAGGTTTACATGTCCGTGCTTCCGCATACGTTCATAGCAATCACTGCAGACGAACGACGCAGAGGAAAGTAACGGTGAACCCCTGACAAATACGTGGTTCAGGTGTTACACTTGGCAGAAGAATGGAATACCGTTTACTTTCAGCAAAACACACTTCGGTTGTAACATCTATTTCTCGATTAGATCCTAGAAATATCGACCCTTTCTACTTCACCGATTGCTCCCTTTTCACATACAAAAATTCGATACTTATTCATCTCGCTTTTATTCCTAATTGTAGCTTCTAAACGTATCTGTACGTGCAAAATGGATGTCAAAGTACGAAACCAGCAAAATCTTTTTACGAATATTTAGCAGCAGTCTGAAGCGGGAGTGATGGGTTTATAATACCCTGAATCAGACTATTCAGTGAAATTGGCGCAGAAGATTCTAGAGGACTGAAAAGATGAAAACCAAATTTTGCTTTTCATAGACACTAAATAAATAGTGCAAATTCCTATAAAGGGATGTAGGACAAGCTCGAATACAAAATTTTTAGCATACGCTGAATGATCGAGATGAACCGTCGATTTGAAATCGGGAGTTTTACATTGCTGGGCAGAAAAATCACCGCCACATTCAACCAGATCGCGAACGATTCGGGCGACAATGGTATCGTTGATTGGTCAGGCGCGTCTAAACGGCTCGTAATTTGTAATCGTATTATCGGCTTCTCGGGAATCCATTGATTCACAAGCATGTCGCCGGGATCGTTTCTGGCGGCCTACGAGACCGTTCAATGCGAAACCCTTACGAGCGAACGCTGCGCCAATGGAGGTGGTCGGGGTGAAAAGGATTATATCTGTCCAGGGGAAATCGGATTTCTATCTTCTGTTCAGCTGGGTACACACGACCCGCAGGATTTCGGCGCATTGTACGTGGGTTCTCTGGAGATGCTGCGCACAGTGCTATCTCGCGGATGGTTGGAAAGGATTTATCGTTGTTCCAGGGTTAAAAAGCTGACGCGCGGCTGATTCGCTTGTCAATTATCGTTGTTAATCCCATTCCTTCCTGTTCGTGTTCTTGCACAGCCCGTGAAGCTGACGTCGCGTTTCAATCGCTTTTTCGTACATTTCTTTGCTCTTCGGCCAATTCTCTGTCAGATTATGCGTTGAATGGAGCTTGTTCAAATTTGTGAACGGGTGTCGATGGATTAGTACACTTTTTTTATGAAAATTATTTTATTCTATGCGCAGGGATGACCGGGGCTAGTTGATACAGGGGCAGGTTGTTACAGACGAATTATTTCGACACCGTACAAAGGTACCTCCATTTGAGAAAAATATGTGAAGTTTGTTGTTCAATTCTTTATTGCGATCCAGCGTACGTCTGTGTACCTTGACGTTAACAATCGTTTTTTAACTGTTTTCGTTTATATAGAGAGAAAGTAAATAGTTTTGATACTTTGTATGTATGTTCTCAAGTTTTCGCTTATTATATATTAAAGAGGAAGGACCAAAGTATATTTGGGCATATTTGTTATGAAGTAATTAATTCAAATAAAGATGAATAAAATTGAAAACAGAATAACGTATCAACTAGCACCGGTCTCCCCTATCTATCCTGATAAAAAGTGTATTTGTGGCAGATCTTGGTGGATATATCTTACTGATAAGGCTATTAGCAATTGCTAGATGTAGCACTTCTAGTTTGTTTACTGTGTTATAGATAACAATAGTCTTTCGCGTAACATCATATTCAACACATGATAATTTCATATTACCTAATTCAATTAACAAAAATTTTCTGAATTTGCTGGAAGGGTAAAGTTAACGTTATCTGCACCTGTCAATTCATCAACTACTACGAAACATTATCTCAGAGACACGGGGGGACCATTAATCGAGACATTGAGAGCAAAAACGGACTAACTCAGATTTTTTGTGAAATTGAGTTAGTAGCAATAATGTATTCCAACAGCCAGTACTAACCATCTAAAATAGGAAAAATTAATTTTCTTTCAATGTGGGCTAGTCCGTTTTGACTCTGAATGCCTTACTTAACCTTTGTGCGGAATTTGTAAAGTCACACAGATAAGTAAAATGTCAAATTGATCTAATACATATTCACAAGAAAAGAGCATAAAAAAATAAAACACCGTTCATCTAATTATTACGGTTTAATATTCTAAGAACTTATTAAAATTCTACAATTCTAAAAATTAAAAACAAAATTTATTGTTGACGATTATCAGTTATTTAAGAAAATCGAGGAGTTTCAGTCCAAATAAAACAATAGTTAAGGAGGAATGAGGATTTGTGACTCAATTTTGAATCTAAATGTCACAATTTCTGTACAACGGTTAAACTAATATTTCGTTAACTTCCAATTAAGACCGCCCCATAATATCTCTCCAGAACCTTCCCCCTTCCTGTCATTCCATAACGCTGTTCCCAAACACTGCAGCACCCCAGATGTACACACTCCAGTCGGTCCATCTCGCTGCCGCCCTTCCACGGACAAAATGTTCGAACGTGGCCAGTGGACCCCTCAGTTCGATCATCCCATCGAGGGTATTCCGCGCGGGGCTCCGGGACGTGTTGTTTTTACCGCGACGCGGTGAATTTTGATCACGATAATGCCCCCTCCCCCTTCATTGCATTCGACGCGATTCACGGGTTTACGCGTGACGGGGTGACACAGGTCGCTTTCACGTGCACGCGAGATATTCCAGCGCGGCGCCGGTGGGGGAGGGCGATGTCAAAGGCGAAGGCGCGCGCGAAAAGGGCGGTCTATATACGATCGAGATCAATGGGGTATCGCCGTGCAACGGTCCCGGTGTATGGATCTTGGTAGCGTGTACGGAATTCAAAGTCCTTCCATAATTTATCACATTCGCCTCGTTCTAAACGCCTCGGGGCCGTAATCGATAACCGATATCTCGAAGCCCCGTTATCCGACCACCGATATCATCGAGATCGCGACGCTGGTTCACGAGGGACCGGATACCACGATGCAAAGAACCGGGGACCGGGTCGTAATTGCCCCCGTGGAATAAATTCGCGGCCGATCTCATTCCGTTTCGAGGAGCCAGAGGCTCATAAAGTCTGTCCCCCATCCACCCCCTTCTCTCTCCACCCGGGTCAGGCTACAAGCTGGAATTTCTTTCAGCGGCTACGACCATATGAAATAGACGTTTGTTCCGGATAGATCGATCTCGCGGAGGGGGGGGACGGGACTCGTTTATTGGAGCCCAGAGCAAATCTTGGGGGGAGGCTCGCCTTTGGTCGTCGAGACCCGTTGCCTGGGTTACCATTCGGTTTCTACGAAATCATTTCGATGTATGGGGAAAAGATGCTTTGCGGGAGACAATTAAGTGTCGAGCTGGCGATTAAAGTTTGTCTCGGGGAGTGAAATGATTGGGGGTGGTCGCGAAAGCTGTGGGAGGCATGTTCCGGGGGTTGCTTTGTGGCCTGGGAAAGTACACTCTTTCAACTGTTATATACTTATTCCGACAACTCGATCTCCACGAAATCGTTTCAGTGCGTAGGGGAAGGATGCTTTGCGGAAGACAATTTAGTGTCAAGATGACGATTCAAGTTTGTTTTCGAGAGTGAAGTGATTGGGGGAGATCGTCCTGCAAATTGAAATCACGAAAGCTGTGGGGAGTATGTTCGTAGGATTATGTTTTACTTTTCTCGAGATAATTGAGGAATTTGGTATTACTTCTCTCGCGTTTAGATTAGCTAGATGCTATTTTGTTACGTAGCGTGATCGATACAGCTACATTGTGTCACGAGATATGATAGTAAAAATAAAACGTTTCTATGGTATTCAGGCGAAGAGTATATATCAAGTCTATTTATTACCATCCATAGCGCAGACAATATTTTTAAGAGCACTTCGATCAATAGCATAAAAAGAAATTTATGCTTCTACCTTCACTGCCTTAGGAGAAGAAATAAAGTTATAATTTACTATCTGTAAGATATCTCTGAGTATACACACTGAGTACGTATACACGTGAAGTCACTTTCGAACGCAACTCTGATTAAAATGACGTTTTTAATAAAAATCTACTGAATTCTTATCATTCAAATATTTTCTAGGTTCTGCGTGGTACTTGCAGTAACGTGGTTTTATAGGTAAATGATATCTTTATGTAACGAACCGATAGGAAGCCGCAGAACCTTATTCGTTTTTAAAGTTCGGCTCGAGTTTAAGTACTTCGGGCTTACTGGGCCGCGCTAGTTTTTGTATTGTTTCCCGTAACTTATAAGCGTGGATATTAAATATCGATCTACGCGCAGAATGTTCGAAGAAGTACAATCACCTTTGAAACGTAGTTCGATGGTCATGATAAGTTTGAGGAATGCAATATTTCAGAAAATTATTGGTAAACTCGAGACGCAGAATTTTAAATTCTGGGGATATTGAACAGGAGTAAAATGAAATCCCTTTCTTCCTTTCAAGCCTTGTAGATGTAACAGTGACTCAGGTGCATGAGTTTCAACTCGCAGCACGAGAAATTGCGAGCAATTTATTTGTTCATCGACGTTACTTAAACAACCTCCAACGAGTATAATTATGCAAGAATATTAACAAATTCCATCTGCAGTTTCAATTTAAATCATCCTCTTTGTTACGTATTATCATCTTGCCTAGCTATATCTGCTGGATTAGCACACGGCGGAGTTTGTTTGGCTTACACGAAAACTTGAAACAGATCCTCAAAATTGAAGTTCTATGAACAGGAAGTTCCTACACTGTTTGATTAAACTTTACTATGATACTTCACTAATCATGGTAGATAAGAATTTCTCTTCTTCTCTATCTCTGTTAAAGTTATCTTCAAACTCAGTACAATAAAGACGTTAATAATAATTATAATAATATAAAAATGTCGTACAAACATAGATCCACAAATGCTCCTTTTATTATTCTAAAACATAGCATCTTCTAAAACATATGCATATGCAGCAAATTAAGAAAATGATGTTTTAAAATAAAGTACGTACCTTCATCTTCCATGTTCAAATTTTTTTCTTCTTATCTAACCCACACAATATACAATAGCAAGAGAAACAAATATCACGAACGACAGCTCCGAGAACAAAGACTTGCGATTCAGACAATGACTGGTTTCTGACTGACTCTTCGGGCAGGCGCAAGAGCGGGAGGAATTTTGATGTCTGCCGTTTGACGCACCGGTTCTCAAGCTTTAAGAAAAATGGATTTAGAGGGGTTTTTGACTAACTTGCTGATTTTTACCTTTGTCCGATTTTTTTTAATACAAATACTCCTATGCGCAACGGTTACATGTATAGAAAAAGGCTGTTCAGAATGTTAACTTTGATATTTTTGACGAAAAATCGGCGAGAACTGCCCTGTTGTAAATAATTACTAAAAATCCGTTTATCAGAGCTATTAATTTAACCTGCCAAAATATAATGCCCCTTTCAATCCTTGCCAGAAAGTAGCTCCAGGCTCCACGTAGTACGACGATCAGCTAAACCACAATATTCCGCGCGAGACACCCCGAAAAATAGCGTTCAACGGGTACACGTCTACTTCACGCGGCGTTACAATCATCGAGCTGTCGCACAAACGTCGAATGTTTAATGCCACCTTCGTACCCTCATAGACGCTTCGGAGAAAGCGGATTCGACGGCTGTTTTCCCGACTATAAAGCCCCGTGGCTGGCGGTTCTGCTATTGACTGATAGCCTGTCGGGCCGATAACCGTGCCCCGTGTAAATAATTTATCGCGACAGAGACCAAAATGGAGGAAACGAAGCGGAGTCGATATTGATACTGCGCCCCGTCGTAGCATTTTCATCCCCGGAAATTGACGTTTCGCCGATAAAAGTTCCGCGCGAACTCGTCGTTACGCTCGTCGCCGAGTGGATTTCCTTCTTGTTCGTTCGAATCTCGCTAGCTCCTCCAAACGTACACACACACAGATACACACACACACACACACACTCGACCCTTCCCTATCCGGCTGGCTTGATCCTTTTAATTATCGAGCCCGTCGCTGCGCAAAGAGAGAACCGTTCTGGCAAGTTAAATATACTTAACGGCTCAGTTACGCTTCCACCCTTGGAATATTCGCAATAATGTTCGCACCCTTTGTCGAGGCGGCGACGTATCGTCCGTTTGCGCGAGGCGAGGCGGGACCCAGCGACGAACGGAAACGCGAACAGGAAGACGCAAATAATACCCGTTTCGCGTAGTTTCCGTAGCTCGTCCTATATCCCTCCGTCTTTATTTGCTCGTTAGAATTCCCCGCTTTAACGAACAAGCCTGCGCTCGCGATGTAACGTTTGATAACGGAGGTGCGGTATCGTTGCCTGTGGCGGAGGAATTCTTTTCGGCCCGGCCCCCTCTCGCTGAGGATACTCGTCCGAAAGGGCGACTCCAAAGAAACGGCAATTAAAAGTTCACAGTCACCACTTAGTCGCGGGAGTTTCACGAAGAACGTCAGCCAGCTCCGGAAGAAATTTCATAATAAACGTCGATTTACGTCGCCGTGTAGAAGAAAGAGGGCCCCGCTATCACTCCACGTTCCACGAATTCAGACGCATCGAGAGGTCGAGTGGGAAGTTTGTTCCCAAGAATGGAACACGGGGAGGAATGCAATCATCCCGCGGTGCACAAATATGTTAACGGTCTGCGTTCTCCCCGTGTCCTCGGGACAACCTCGCTGCAGTTATTTCAAGAAAGGAAGAGATTTTTGTCTGTGGGGGTGACGCGAATGCTTACAAATTCTCTGTGTGCCTCAGGTTCTTTCAAAGTATCCTGACCGTGCTGGTTCTTGGAGATATCGAATTACAATTCTCTTGGGATATTCACGAGTCTTTGATCCACAAGAAAATGTAAAGAAGATCGGTTTCTTGGTCACGGGAAAAGGGTCGCCCGATTTAAAGAGCTACCTTCAAATCTCTCTTATATCTAAAGATGAAACTATTCCCCAAAATTAACACCTACGTTAAAACAAGTATAATATTTTAGAACACCGTTAACACTTCTCAAAAAAACCCATATTACACCTTTGCAAGCCTTTTAACAAACGCAATGCCACTTAATGCGTAATATTACGCGTCTACTTATCAAGAAGCCCGAGTGAAAATTATCAGAAGCGCTAAAAAGGTTCGCGAAAGCGGCGAGTAATGCCGTTTTAATTTCGCAGGGGGGATTAACTGATCGTTGCCTCGGCTTCGCGAAAGCACGGGGCAACCTTTAAACAGCGGCTAGCAGCGGTGAAACTTATTAAAAGGGATAAAATTCGACGCGCAATCTTGTCGATTTACGCGATGGATGGCGCTCGGGATAAACAAAAGTTTCGGGAGCGGCGAGTTTAATAGTGATATATAACTCGGGGGTAGCTGGATATTATTTGTCCAGCTGCAGCGTCCGCTCGGGGAAAGATAATAAAACCGTGGGAAACAACAATGCACGATAACAGAACGCTTTAGGAGGTTAATATTACAGATTGAGGAGGATCGAGCTTACCGTCTCCTTCTTCCTCCGTGCATTCTCGATGGTCGACTGGAACCAGGACCATTGCCCGTAAGGATCTTGCGTGTTATCGATCGTGCTGCTTCCTGTGCGCTGCAGCATACGGTTGTCGGCTGTGTTCAACCACAGATTCGTGTTCAGGAAGATGATTCGATACTTCTCCGAGCGCTGTTCTATCGTATAATATCCGGCTGTAACAAGGGTTTGAAATCGTCGAGTGAGTCCTGAGCTTGCGCTCCCCTTCTCGTTGTTTCTGCCAACGACTTTCGGATCGACGTTTTCTACCTTCGAAGTTTGTTATTTGAATACTTCATCGTTACACGAACGTTGCGTAATCTGAATGCATTTGTAGAATATCCTACCCCTACTGAAACTTCAAAGATAAACGTGTAAACTAATTCTGATCGCAACGATTCGAGATGAATTTAACCGTCTACGCGTTCGATACTACTCGAGCTTTTGAATAATCGACGCCAGAAACCTAATCGTTCTACTGTTTATAAATTCAATTACCTCAGCTTTGACCTCGTTTTAGTACTTCAGTTAACAAAATTGCTATTGCGTAATACTCATAATGATCTTGAAGAGACTAGCTTAAGCCGAAGATAAGAAAATTTAAAGTCCCATAGAAATTCTGCTTGATAAAGTGTTTCGTCAAAATATTTTATTATCAAAAAATGTCAAACAAGCACTGTAGGATTATTATATTATTATCATCCATCCCCTTTAAAGATATTCATTAACTGAATAAGTCTGCCATTAAAACTGTACCCCTAAATTTCTGCTTTCCGAGGGAAGCACACCCTCGATTTAATCTAATTTGCCGTGTATTTTCCCAACGCCTTGTTTACCATTACGAAACACCACTCTGAGCAAACCTGCTCATAGAACTCTCTCCAGTACGACTATACCATTCACTCACGTCGAGGGAGTCCAAGAATAAACAATAAGGTTTCACCAAGAAGTAGCGCAAGACTGCACCTCCGCCATCGTTCCCCTTCCCAGGCACGTACACATGCCGAAAAATCCTAATCGCGAGAGTCGTCGCGCTCCCCAGAAAAACCGTCCCCGTAAATTTCAGTTATCCCGGGGAGAGCGTTCCGTTTAATCCGATTTTCCCCGTGCCTTGTTTACCATTACAAAACACGTGCCCGTTCGGGAACCGGAGGCTATTCGCCCCTGGCCAGCGGAGCCTCTCGGCGGGGAACGCAATCAGAACCCTTCGATATATACTGCTCACCGGTTTGAAACGTGTCCAGAGCCTCCTGCGGCAGCCATTGCTGCCAGAGCACTGCCAGCTGGGAGAAGCTCACCCCGATGTCCTCGTGTCCGAGCGCAGGAAACACAAATTGTTCCTTGAACGTGCGGGACAACAGATCGGTCAAATTCCGCAAACACTGCAGCCGCTGCTCGGGGCTCATGCCAGCGGTGCGCGTCAGCGCGTCACTGCAACAAGTAGTTACAACCTCGTTAGCACTGGTTACATACGACGAGGGCTGCGAGAATTACTCCGATTCCCTGGTAAACACGAAGAAACGATAGTGCCGCGGGAATGCGTGCGCGGGCGTGTAGCTACGGCTTAATCAGCAGACTGCAAAAGTTTCCACCCCTTATTTGCTCAGACACTACTAAGGTTGTTGTAGCAGCTGAGTTTGCGCTAGTTACCGAATTGTCTCTCTGCTAATGGGCAGTATTTTATTGTACCTCTGAGAATTTTTCGATCTCTTCATTTTTGCTGGTTAGGGTTGCGTTGGGGATTTAATTAAGCGCGCATGATTGCAGTGCCCTTTGGACTGAAATTAAGCAGTAAATATTCTCGTTATAAGGCGCCACGCGTTTGGGGTGGCAGCGAACATACAACGTGTAGCATCGACGATTCCGAGCCGTTGATGACGCGAGAGAGAGAGAGAGAGAGAGAGAGAGAGAGCGAGAGCGTCAAATATCAATATCGGTAATGCTTTCCTCCTCTTTAGTTTGCTCGTGGTAAAACGTCGTTATCGACTCTCTCTTTCGCCCACCTCCGCCCCACTCTCAGGTTCTCTGTCTCTCTTTTTCGGCTGAAAAGTATTCCAAGAAGTGGTGGAGGGGATCGCGCGCATACAACGCATAGTCGAAGTGCGCTTATAACGAGAATTCAGTGTAAATTTTTTGGTAGTGTGGAATTTTTCGTGCAGTTTTATCGTGGACTGTTGGTGCAAGAATGCCTACAGCCAACGGACCTTGCCCTAAACGTGTAGGGACCGGGAGGAATACACTTGGAACTTATATAAATACGAACGGGGCTGGGACCTGACACTTGCGAGACAGAGTCTGGAATGTTCCACCTCTGGTGGCGCTGGCGAGCACTAACAGTCGCACTCTCGAGATGGGACTGTCGCGTGATAATATCTTTAACAATTGAAGGACTATTTTGTGGGGAGTATGTATGCGAGTTTTGAAGACAAAGGGATATAATATTTCTTGTTTCTCTTTTGAGTTGAAAGTGGGAGATTTCGGCGGATATCTTCAGGCATTGAATTTGTATTGATGTGATTTGTGATATTTGTGCGGGATAATGTTGATGGATTCATTGTAGGGTAATTAAATTAGAGAAGATTGAGTACGTGGATTAAAGTGGTTCATATTGACTGGGGAGTGCTCGTTAGAACGACAGTTGGAACGTTATTAAAGATTTATAGAAATTAGATATTTCTGTCAGTTATAATTTTCTCTGTAATTCTTTCAACCCCGAGTGTTTCTGGCATTAACCCAAGTTTCGCTCTAAAACGATACGTTATTAGCATCCTTTCTATCCGACGAATTACAGAATTCATAAAGTTCCATGATCCCCATAAATTCCCGAAGTTTCGATTTCGCGCCGGGGAAACGCGAGATTTACGCGTGCCAATTTGAAACACGAAATTGAGTGGAAAGTTGGAGGAACTGCGCGGTACGAATCGAGAAGATTAAATCGCGGGATCGTAGATGTTGCGTAGAAAAACGTGACGTACAATTTAATCAGCGACGCGGGAACTTCGAAGTGCGATTCAGTGGATAGCCATTTGAAAGATTGTCGCGATTGAACTTTGTCCACGAAGCGAGATTTCCTCTGCAATATAAGCGGCTTTTTCTTTATTAAATTCCATTCGGTTCGCTGCGCTACAATAATTTCACAGAATTGTTCAGCTCCGTTAATATTTCCTTCCATTTAAGTAGAGAAAAGTCGAGGAATCTAAATCACAGCGGCTATAAGCCCACAAATCAGAACTCTAGGAATTTCTTATATACCTGATTCAGTAAAATCGAGAGATTAATGTAACGGAGCGTCGAGGCAGGAAATGAAAGGCTCGAGAGGCCGAATGGTATGAATCGAGGAATGGGTGGTGTGTCGCGTTAGCACAAGCGTGGCTACAACTTAATCGGCAACCTGTAAAGTTTAAAACGCGATTTACTGGAGCGTCGTTGAAGCGACAGCCGCGATTGAAGCCATTGAAGATTGGCTTGCCCTCTGTTACAAGTGAGGCGCCGTTTATTTGCATGAATGTACGTTGATTCTGTGGCGCCGTGTTGTTGAATACCGAATTTGTATTACATCTGCGGTGGCCATTTTATGTGCTCGTTTTCTAGCATTGAAATTGGGAAACCTTATACCAGAACTGCAGCCACTAATAGTCACGTAGTTAGCGTTCGTTCAAATTTCTATAATTTCAGACCCACCGAGATTCGCCACGAGATTCACGTAAGCCAGTTGGGAACTGGTTTAAATCGAAAGTGTGGGAACCCGAGCGTTGCAGATCGCTAGAAATAAGTGGAGGAGTTGCTGAACTCGCGTGCAATTCTACCGAAAAATGTAGGTTGTCCGTGCAATAGTGCAATATCTGCATTCTGCTATAAGTTGACGATGGAACACGATATCGACGAAATGAATTCGGAACATCTGGGAGCTCAAAATCGACCTGCAGCGAACATGCACTGTCCGATACTTCAGCTTCCTATTAACCTGCAATTACATTTCAGGTTTAACGCGAGTTCTGTTTTCTCTGTAGCACGAGCGTGATTGGAAAAATCATTTTTTGAATTATTATTTACCGGAAGATGTATATTTTGTGCAGGGTACCTTAAAATTAAGGGAAAGTCGATATAAGCAAATTTCTGATTTTACAAGAAATTGAAAGGCCTTTTAGCAGACTTATTGCATTCTGAGGATTCAGCTTCGAAGTAGAAGCAATTATATAATTTCTAGATCTGACTTCCGATCTGCAGTGACTTGTTATTATTATTATTATTTATTTAAACTGAACGAAGCCCAGTATATACGCAGGAAAGTAGCACGCAATAGTGTAGAACTTTTTGTGTAAAATTGAATAAAGTAAATTAAGTATATCTTCTGTTACGAATGAAAATGGAAACATTAACTGATAGCAAAAAAGTGCGTTTGACATCACAAGCGTAAAAAGAGCGATACTCCAGGATCTAAAGTTTCCGACGATCTTAAAAACCAGTCGGCGAATTAAAAGGAAAGATTTAATTAATGCAATCGCCACGGAGGTCGTATTCTCTAATTTAGTCGCCCATAAAATATGTACAAATTGTTGATAAATGGAGGACGTGAAAAATGAAGAGAACCGTGAATGAAATTGCAATCAAATGCGCCGTCTGTATCCATTATTCTCCTCTGACAGTGGAAAGAAATAATAAAGACAAGCCGGGTAATAAAATTATAACAGTATTCATCAATCTTCGTTACGATTCCAAGTGTCGCGACGGCACTGCCGCTTGTCCCAACAATTTATTCATAAGTGTATTAATATTCCCAATTCTGTGGCCGATGAATTGATCAAACTCCATTAAACCAGCAATTTGTACGGTTTAATTCATACAGGATACGCGGCTGGACCAATTCCGCGACGTGCAAACACAAATGCTTACGGCCCATTGCATTCTTGTCCGTCGAGTTTGCAAATTATCAATCATCGGATTAGTGCTCAAAATTTCGCGCCTGGCATCGATCAGTTTTCGTTGACTTATCCAAACGATTCACTATTTGCTCGCGAAACAATTCGTGTATTTATACATTCACACAAATATCCAGCTCAATTTCCTAGATTCACGTTCAGCATCTATTAGCGGTCCTTCTACAATCGACCTATCAGACTTTCGTCGTTTTTCATCTTATTACTAAACCAAATAATTATTTTCACTTTCATTAATCTCGCTAGATTTGGCAGTGCAACTCACAGGGGAAGATACCAAACCCGGAAATTTTGGGAATATGTAGAAATGATGATTCTTTTGCTGCCCTAATTTACTTTAAAGGGGTGAAATTGACCCTTGGAAATCCGGCCATTTTCCGACTCTGTGCTATGACTCGCATATTACTTTATACCAAACAATAGTCCCAATTAAAAGAAGTAACTTTTGCCTGAAAACTTTTTTCTATCCCTTACAGTTGGCAAGTTATAACACCAAATCGGAAAATAGCTGGATTTTCAGGGGTCAATTTGAAACATCTCCAATGTTTCATAATTTTTTTGAATTGCCGAGTTGGGGATGTTCCCTTGTCAATATCTCAGTGTCTCCCTCTGCTTAGCCTCGGTAATCTTTCGAATAGCGATATCCGTCTTCAATCCAGTTTGATTAGTATAATAATAAATAGGACTGTTATAATAATAATGCAATTCAAAGTAACGCCATTTACATTCTTTCATCGCGGGGACTAATGCCACAATGAAGCAAGCTCGCCCGATTGAAACGACCTATCGGCCACTGATCAAACGCTTGTTAACCGTCCGAGCAGCCCCCTGATTGAATAACGCCCCGCCCGAGCCGATTATCCCCATAAGATTCGTTAGCCGAGTTTCCTACGGCTGTCCAATTAACGTCCCAGCAAACATAATTCTGCGGCAGTATTTTTATCCGGTCTGCACGACGACTGAGGGATTTAATCGATTACGAGGAGGCCGATCCCCGTTCCTCAGCGTCACTTCAGGCACCAACCCCCCCGCCCCCGTTCTCTAAGCGTACCTACCCTGTCCAGAGGACAAATTCGAGTTCTTCGCCGCGATGCGATCTCATCGCCTTCGCCGCTGATTCGATCAATGCCCAAGGCGAGTCGCAGCTATAGTCGCCGAACTCTCCTGTCAGCTTCCTGTCGATGCGTGCCCGCCCGTTATCCATGCTGTTCCTCGTGTTCCAGCACACTGAAACATGGCGATGGGTTCTGGGTGAGCTGGGCGAATGCCACGTGTACACGGGGTGAGGGGCAAAAGGGAGGAGGGAGACAAAGGAACTTTGAAGGAAACACGGTCACGTCCCTTCCGTCGCTAACATACAAATGACAGAGAGTCAGGGGAAAGGGGGGGGGCAGGCTTTGACAGTTTTTTTTTACATTTCTTTGTTAAACGACTGTTACAGGTATTCCAAGCAATACCGAGGTCTTCAAGTACCTACCACGGAGTCGTTGAGGAAGCGCGATAAATGGGTTCGATATTTGGCGAGTCATCTAATGGAGAGGCATTACTATTGGTTGGCTGGGAACCAAGGGCCCCTTATAGACTCTCTTGTTTCCCACTCCCTCCTCTTAACTCCTATGAATCTCAGAATTGCTTGGTAGGGTAGAACGTAGGGGCGAATATAATACGTTAAATATCTTAAAGTATATAATAGGTGTTAACACAAATTTTGGATAGGTACGTATGTGATGAAAAATTACATTTGGAATATATACAGCTGAACATTTGGCTGAGAAGCGCGTCTTACTGCTTTGGAAAATTAATGCCCGAGCGAGGAGCTTCGCGTACTTTAAGTATCAAAATTTTCTTAAATTGTCAAACCTGAAGATCCCCTTGTTAGTGCGTAACATGCATTTCGCTGAGTTTCGTGGGCTTCGAGGCTCGAAACCAACGGGGCAATACAATCTTGCGCAAACATATAATAATAAATCGTCTAATTCAATTTTCGAATAACGGATACACGTAAAGTATCTTTAATTCGAGGTTATCTAGATATTATCTTTGCCCATCTCAGGTTCCAGTCCCACTGAGGGCCTTTTTTCCGTGTCTCCCGAAACACACAGGAATCGCAAAACCTACTCCTACAGCACGCCTCTCTTTTCTTATCATTGAGAACTTTTGATCTATCAAACTTGAATGTCCAAACCCCTTACCGAAATCAGTTGCACCTAGAATACAAGAAACGGTCCCAATGTCTATCAACGCTTTCCTTCTATTCTCCTATTCAATGCGCAAAGTAACTACACCCGTAGATTTCTCTCCCCTATCTAGGGAACACTCGCCGTCGCAGTAACCAACATGTCTGCCACATTGAAACGCGCACTTGCCACCGTTTACGTCGCGAGATACGCGAAGGAGCCCAAGGCGCGCCATCTCCTCGCGGGCCGCGATTCGGTGCACCGCTATTCCACGCGAGCCCCGGTGCCAGCTAGGCGTGCCAGTTACTTTAAAACGATCGGTAAATACCAAGGGGATATAGGCACCGCGCAGGGAGCCACGGGGACCAAACATAAAAGAGGCTCGCGGCTGCCAGTTGGTGAACGGGGTGCACGCGTGGCCTGGCGGCTTCGCACACGGCGCGACGGATACTCACTGTTTGCTGCGTCTCCCTGGGTGGAGTACTTCGGGTCATAGTGGATGTCGGTGATGTGCCAGAAATACCCTGCAAGCAGAGAAACGACCCTCGTACCTTCTGCGTCTCCGCTTTTATTCGCGTACGTCCCCGTCGCATTTGCATATCTCCGTTACTTTTCCTACCGGTTGCCCTGTAAATTGACGTAACCTCGCGGCGTACGGCGCGGTGCGACGCGTACTTTCGCGAACGCAATCGCCACGGCGAAACGATCGCCCCCTCCCTTTCCAACCCTCGCGACGTGCCCCGCTGCGAAAGGGGCGGAGGAAGCGCGGTGAATTTCCAGGCTGTCGAATTCAATTGCGAGACGGTCTCGATTACTTGACGCGACCGTGGATTGTTTTAAATTAACTGTACAAGCCCCTTGCCGCGGGAAAGTGGGCGAGGCAGGGGGCCACTTTGCCAGGTACTTAGAATAGGAAATCGGGCCCGATACGGCGGCGGAATTTATCAAAACAAACGCGGAGGGCAACGGGAATACGAATGCGGAGGGAACACGCGATTCGCGATTCAGCTCGCTTTCTTAGATTTCTTTTTACAGGCCTATGTGGCTCCGATACTTGGACATGTAAGAATGCGATCCTTTAAATGCCACTGTGTTTCGTTGATGCATCCGGGCTTCTAAGTGAGCGAATTTTTATATTGGAACGTGGGCGTTTGTAATACAGTTACAGTGAAAAGTACGTTCGTTGTATTGTCTTCTTTATTGACTTAACCTCTTCGGTGACACTCCGGGTGTGAGCCGATAAGTCGATAAGCTGATTTTGACGCTCTGTACATTCTAAATGCAAATTAAATAGCTTTTTCCAAAGCCTACTTACAAACTATTTTTTTTCTTATATCTAAATTCAACTCTAGATTTTTAGCTTCTAATATTGAAACTTGGAAGAGTTACAATTTTTGGAAGATATTCTTCATTTTTTCTCGATATATTGTAATTTAGAATTTTTTTTACAAAAACCGTGACAAAATTTCAATCAAAAAACTATTGGAATACATTCTGGAGACCCTGAAATCGACACATGATTTTTCTCATAGCGATTGGATTCGGTTGATGAGAATGGCAGTCGTTGAAAAATTGATCTAGATGTGAGCCATCCAGGTATGTCAAAGTTTATCGAAAAAAAAACAGGTGTGTCAACGGAGGGTCAATTCTTTATCTTATGGATCTCCCTTTATGATTGTCACTATGGGCTTGTCGAACTTGTTAGACGTTTCACTTTTGAAGTATAACAACTTAGATTTCTGTCAGACTTTTATGAACGTATCTTACAGTACTTTTATTTCCTTCAATGCGTCTAGTCAGGTGCCACGACCAACTGGAAAGTAGAAGTGACCGATCAATAAAGAAGACATGGTCGCTAAGGACATTTACCTCACGTGCATATGCTTCGCGAATCATGGCAACTATTCTAAAATGTATCCTTACCCTTAACAAATAAAATTCTTCTGCAAAAGATGCTACGCATAAAGTCACTTTCGCGAATCAAAAATACGTCCGAAAACAGATAAAGTTAATAAAAAACAAATTCCCCTACGACCCACTTTCGCGAGCATTACACCCTGGCAATAATTTTCAATTTCTCTTTCAAATAATGCCGCTTACAATCGATTTTTGACAGACACTACAATTCTTTACTGGCAAAATTAATTCACGCCTCGCTCTAACAATTTTTCCATACGAACTCAGCCGATGCTGGAAGGAAACTTCGCACTCCTGGAAGTGGCTCGCGAAATTGGGTCAAGGTATTACTGTCGCTTCCATAACGTTATTAGACCGCTCGCACGGCGGCTTGTTAATACCATCCATACTTAACCGTGCACGGTAAAGTTAACGTATGCACGACTGTCGAATAAATTCCCGCCTCCACCGCGCTCGAAGGACATCGACCCACATCCGACAAAAGCTCCTACCCCCTCGGTTTTAATAATTGACGACTGGCATGTACGCGGCCAGTCACACGGCGCAGACCTGCCCGCGCGTGTGCACGTAACACTCGCGGCTAAAGTTAAAGTGGCACAGTCACGTACACCGTGCATGCCTATTTACCTATTTTCCCATGAGCCGCGCACAGCCACGAGAGCAGCATCAGATAGTCACGGATCATCATCCCGGGATTGGATCTGTAATCACGTAATGCTCGCTTTAAAAAGTCGGCCAGAGTCGGCTGGCGTCTGGGCCGAGACGCGGGAACGATAACCAGGACAATGGTAATTCCGTTGTCATTGGAATCGCGGCCCTCGGATTAACATAATTTCGCCAAGTCGGAGCACGGACGAGAACGAGGCGGCTGTCTTATGAAATTTCATGAACCTTCGGTACGACTCGTCGCTACGTGTCCCAACGCGGATCACCCCCATCGGCGACGACAGCTTTCAATCTTAATCCTGAATTCCATTTGCCAACACCTGGATGGAGACTTACAAGAGAACTGTGCGCGCGAGGTCACGAAGCCCCCGTACCGTAAAACGCTTTACAAGCCTCTTTTTAACTGCAACGAGACCCCGTAAAGATATCGGCGAACCAATAACGCCGGGTCGCCGGATCGTTTGCCGGCGCAACAAAGGCCCGACGCAATGCCCCGGGCGTATAAATACATAACGCCGGGAGCAGCTTGCGGCGACAGAGAGGAGAAACGATAAAAACCAGTTTCAGGGGCGGCGGGAGGGGGCGTAATTACGAAGGGGAGCTGGCGAAGTTGGAAATTGGAAAAATTGTGAAACTCTGGGAGTATTTAGAAGGCGCGAAGTAATGTAATATTTAAAGTGAGAATGAAATGGGAAGGAGAAGAAATCGGGTGTTAAAGGGTGATCGTTTATCACTTGTGTAGTTTCAAAGTTCTGTGAATTCTTGTAATTTTGACATTTCAGAAGTGTGATGAATAGTTTAGTAATTGCAAGTGTTTATCCTCCAGCCTGCATGTCCCTTTATTCCCATTTTATTTATCGCATTATTACCTCGCGATTTGATCTACGAGACCAGCGACGTTTCGTGACCGCTTGACGCTGTTTTATTTCAAATTTTCACCCTCAATGGATTCTAACGTTAAAGCTAGATAATCGACAGCGATCATCTGCCTTTACCCTCACCGACGCGCTGTGCCCTCTGCTTAATAAACTCAACCTATCCTTTCGTACATTTGCTTTCATGATTCTTTCAAGGGTGCGTGATATAAAATTTGGAGGAGCTATGGTAGTCTACTTTAGCTTATGCTAAATGCCGTCCAAAAAGTCACAAATTAATTAAAAGTGCCATTTATTTTTCTTATCTTAAAATACTTCTAGTGATTGAAACACTATTCCTAAATAGTGGTTAACAAAAATAATGTATTTATTTTTAAAATAGCCTGTGGTTTTTTAAATACATAATTGTTACAATAGGCCACGCAAGTTTGAGTGGTAGAATTACTTGCATTAGAAATTGAATAAATGGCTTATCGCAAGTTGTTACAAAAATGGCAATCAGCTAAACATATGAGTAGTTATAAATGCAGTATGTCATGTAAGAATGACCCAGCAGGTAATGGAAAAAAATGTTTCACTTATCTCCCGCGTAACTAGGTTGATTAAAGTTATTCATGAAATTAACTCGTTAGGTTTCAGTCACGAAGTGTCTCGTAAATTTCTGCACACACGTCATTTAGATAAGCGTTCGCGATTCTATAATATTCTGGGTGTAAAAATTTTTACCATTAATCTCGCCTTTTTCATTAAAATCGTGATAGTCGATAAAATAAATTTATAATGACTGGACGCGGCGCAGCTGCGTTGTGCATGTTGTGGCAACAATTTTATGAATATTGAAAACATTTAAATTTTGTAGGAGAAGAATTGAATTTAACCTCCAAATTTTAAATTCCGCCAATGTCGTTTCAACATATTTCCTGCAGCTGAAACGTGTCATCAATTACAATTATGTATTAAAACTGGCACCACGGTGTCAGTTTTGATGCTAATGTGCATGCTGCATTTAAATACACGATATTTCGTTCTTTAAACGAATTGGAGTAATATTTTTACTGATTTCGGAAAATACTTCACTCCTTAATTCCGGTTTCCAGTTTAGCTCCGCAATTTGCTAAACTTAAACTTTCAGTCATAAATAAATTAAATTTTCGTGCAACTTTAATTATTCTTAATAGCCTTCGTTTTTCATTGACTTTACATGTATCATATTGATAACAAAATAGTCATCAAAGCTTTGTAGAACGCCCGCGAGTTTTAACAATCTTCGTTACGTCTTTCACACCTCTTATACATAATTACGTTTGAAGATTATTTATTAATTGACACGTAAAGAAATATTAAATTGGTAATACGAACATAATCTAAAAAGTACGCGTGGTATACTCACTCCGATTGCTAATGCTACAAAAGCGCGACTGGCTCAGGGTTGCCAAATTAAAATCTTACCTTTAAACCAGATAAAAAATGACCGAAAAAAGGAAAATATGTTTGAAAATTATTCATGGTAATTAAATGACAATAAAAGTTCGAGATTCAGATTCTCTTCGCTGGAATCATGAACATTTTTCGTTGTTAAATTTTGAAGCATTTGTTGAGATACACTAAAATCATTGCAACATTTGTTTTAGAGCACTAGTTCTGCTCTAATTCTTATAATGGTATCAAGAATAACAAGCTTCAGCTGCATTCTATTCCATGCCTTTGTTTTAACAAAGGATAAAAGGGAAAAGATCCTCTCAACTACAGCATTGCTTACAGGAGTTATTAGGCAAGTAAGAATAAATGTGGCAAGCTTTTCAAAACACTGATGCTGAAATATACCAATCCAAACCTGCTGCGTTTGAAACTATTTTAAAAAAAAGTTTTAGGGAAAGGATTGTCTGATGCCAAATTCCAGATTTCTGGGACAGATGGCGCAGTCGGACGCTAATAATGATCTGGGCGCGTATTTCAATAAATACACAACAATCTGAAAGAGCTCTGTTCAAAACATAGCACTCACTGAATTAACAAAGCATCGACAAACGAACAAATTCAACTCGCCTCGATACACGTGATCAAACGAACTAGAAGCGCGCATGTTGTGCCTGTGCAGAGCGCCCTAAATAATTCCGATGCACTAAACACCGATTTCCGCGATGCACTTTAAGATCGCGGGCACCGCGATCTTCAAACGCAGCCGCGTCTCGCGAAGATTGAAACGCTCGAATCTTCTATCGTAGCGACCGTGCCGGCAAGCTAGAAATTGCAAAGAAGATTTGATCGTGCCTCGGGGAGCGTCCTCATACCAGTTTCGTGACTATCTCCGTTCGTGTAACCGCGATACATTAGCCAATGGGCCGATATGAAACACGCATCGCACGCAATTAATCATCCAAGCTCGTTCGTTGGCCCCCTTTTTTCCCATTGACCGCGGTAGTCTGTTTTCACATAGGTAAGTGTACACGAGGCTCGCCGAGTTTTACAGCAACGCGGCCAGTAGCGATCTAAGAGGCGGCCACTAAATCTAACAATTGAATATCGCGTGTGGTACGGTTACGTGCCGAAAGAATAAATAGACAGCGACGCCTGCACCGCCGGGATGATTGCGTTATCTTTGCCGAAGTGGTGCCAGTGGAAAGAAATTATCGGGCTTTCAAACCGCCGCGGAAATACGTGCATTAGCGCGAGCACGCTGCCGATAAATACGCAATTTTGTTCGAATTTTCTTGCAACCCTCTGCGCAATCCAATTCTGAATGGCGGCGAGAGAGGGCCGCGCTCTCTGGTGACGGGCGATCGCCATTGGGCGCTCATGTGCCCGCAATTCGCCGCGATAATGGAACAGAAATGGCAAATTACTGTATAGTTTAGTGGGCGTTTAAGCTGAAAATACCTTTATAAATGATTTGGTAAGCTGTAGTGTTTTATTTGGCATGTTTCCAAATATTTTGGAAACTGGTTTTGGCATTTTGTAATTAGATCCTTGGTGCATTCTTGGATCGAATTATTGTCCTAGATTCTTGTGAATCGTTTGGATAATAAAGCGAAGGGGCACTTTTAATACTGTAATTAAAACTCAGCTTGAAATGCCACGGCTTGGATTTTTGGCCTGCGTCTGACCACACACTGGGCGCTACTACTTGTGCGTATTATCTAGCGAGGAAGTGCTTAATTAAGTGAGAAGAAAGTTTTACCCGGACTTTGGTTATAATATACAAGCTTTACTACTCGGCTTCGTTCGAAATTTAGATTCTGATTTCATATAGAAAAACCATTTTTTGGGGTGAAAATAGTCACATTCATCTGGATTAGTCAGGCATAATAATTTTAGGCACATGTCGTGATCCCAGAGTTTATCGTTCGAATGTTTTTAGGCGACAGACAAACATACAAACATATTAGAAGCTTTCGGATTTGTATATTAAGACACAAGCTGAAGACAAATTCATGAACCAGGACAATTTTGAATAACAATTATTAATAGGGTATATACAAAAACCGACTTTTGAAAAAATCGGTTTCCGAATTTCACTATTCCCAATAAACCGCTTAAACCGGTTTTCGAATTTTCACAAAAAAAATTAATTAAAATATTAAATAAATATTTTTTCTTATTTTAAAATTTTCCAGTTTAATTAATATTATGGAATTACAAAAACATATCAAAATAAAATATACTGTATCTATACGAAACCAAATATAAAAAATTAAAAGAACTAAAATTAGTACAATTTTTGAGTTCATTTAATATTTATACATCTACAAAAATATAACACTATAAAATAGACTGCATACAAAACCAAATGAAAAAAAAATAAATTTAGTATTTGTCTTCAGAAAATATGAACTAACGAAGATTAGTTTTACAGTAAACTGTGACCTACTAGAATATGCTTTTTAATTAAATAATTCATTCATTTCTGCATCTTAATTCTATTATATAAAACCGATTTTTTAAATTTTACAAGTTTATAAATAAAAACCGGATTTTAAACCCGATTTGTAAAAACCGTCAAATCTTAATTATTAATAATACTTTCTACAGTGTGCTTTTACGTTTTCGGGTTGGAAAGTGAAGTATCTTTATAAAGCACCGTTTTTATGTTTTACCCACAACCCAGCTTCATCAGAAGCCTGTCGGGCCACCAACACTGATGGGCTTCCTCTGTTTCATGCTTGTTTAAATTGTCATTTGCTCACGGTACTCTACGCTCCGGTACGCTTCTAACTCAAACTTACGAATATTTGACGTCAGTGTAATTTGCACGAGCAGATTTAATTTTCTGCTGAGTCGCACAGCAACGCGTTGGTGACTTCGAAACAGTATCAGAATGTAATTACCTTAAGACAAAATTGCTAGTGAACCAGATTGATTGCAAGACACTATGAGCAATTTTCCAGAAAATTGTAATAGCAATTACAATGTACTTGCAGTAATTACAATTTATCCAATTAATGTGTATACGTAAGTATCGCAAAGACAGATTTCACGACCGAAGTTTCAACGGCGAGGTTGAACGTTACAGTAACTTGTAAGAGAGAAAACTAATCGACGGAAGCGGAACTACTCGTTAAGGGTTGATGCACCATGTCGAGCAAGATTAAACAGAAGATTAAGCCTCAGAAAGTTTCTTGGCTTAATACAAAGTGCCTTTTTTCATATAGAAACTGTGCAGATAATATTAGAATTTTGCCTGTGAAGCAGAGCATAAAGGCTTTTATCGTCTACATCCCGACACTCGAGTAAGGCGATGGAAGTGCACGACAGTTACATGTCGATGCACCAGCATAAAGGGCTCAGAGCGATCATAAACTGACTGCAGTATTAATATCTGCACTGGGTTTGCAACTTCGCAAGGAAGATACTCAAGGAACAAAATCTTCCCCAGCATTTTCAAAGCTGCTTGAACGACAGTGTGCAACTTAATACTTTGCTTCGAAGATAATTTGCTCGCGAACTACAGCGTTGAATTGCACGAGAATTTACGATGAAACATCAAACACTTGTACACTTGTAACGTTCAGCTATAGTTTGCTCGTTACAACAGTGTTACATGCCACAGAAAAATAAATTTGAGTTACCGTAAACGTGAAGAAGTAGAAAGGTAATAGGAGCTGTGTTTTACTTGTTCGATTTAAAAGTTTCTATGAATATGTTCGCACTACTGGAATGACTTTCTGTGACATTCGCATAAAACTGGTACTTGCAGTTCACGTGGGAAAGAAAATGTCTAATTTTCTCTAGTTCGGTAAAGGGTGGTTCTTGAAAGTGGCATAGTTTCAAACGTTTTGTTTAAGAACTTCTGTAGAAGTGTTATTCCAAACGGTTTTCGAAGTGAAGTGTACAGAAAGTTTCGTTAACTTATTTACGAAAAGATCGTGGAACACGTATTAATTATAGTTGCATGATATATTAATTGCACTTCGTTAAATGAAACAGATTCTGAAACGACATTGACAAAGCAGATCCTATATTTTTCCTGAATGACTGAATAACGGTGGAAGTTAAGAATAATCACTACAGTTTGTGTAAAATTTTTACATGCTTCTATAGTTCCTATCAATCTGGACAACTTTTGTTGGAAACAGTTTTTAAAATAATGCACGTATCGAAAATTACAGGGAGATATGCTAGCAGTCAAGTATGTCTGACTATACACGCACCATTTCCCCTTGCTCTCCTACACATTGCTCCTCTAGCTCATCAATCATACCTCCCTGTATCTTGATATCTGTCCCATTTAATGCATGCATTACTTTGAAAATCATTTCGACTAAATTTTGCTTACTTTGGTAGTCATCAGCAACGGTTTGTTGCAAATGTAAAAATCAATCCACTATTCTATTCAAGATTTTCAAATTTTCGACATTGTTCTTACGGTTAACAAGGACTTCCAATTTTCTATTTCATATGAAATAAAGGAGCCCTACGAGCAAGTTTAAAGAAGAGAAGTCTCATAATTTTATTGCGTTGATAAGAAAAAATTTCGAATTTTTAGAAAAATTTTCTACATCACTTCATAAATGTTTCACTAGTGAAACTTTTTATTATATCCACAAATTGTACATTCACTACAAAGTATGTTAAAATTTCTGCACTTAAGTCAATTTTTCCCTCAGAAATGAAGGAATGAAGGGTAATTTTTTGTTTCCATTTTCTCTTTCATATAAAATTGATTTAATCCAGCACTGCCACTAAAAATAAACTATTTTTCTACGACCTCCAGTTTCCACCTTTACCCTGCCAACTTTCCAAACTTGGCTATTCTAAAAGTTCGCCGGAAGCCCAATTTCAGAAGGAACCCCCGTAGAATTTAATAACCGCCGATTCGAAGAGTAAAATCAAGCGAAGTGCGCAAACCTAGCCGACCATTTATTGAAACGATCGTTCGAATTAAGATCCCTATGCTGTTCACGATACACAGAGGCGGGGGCATTGAAACCGTATTCGGTTAGTCTGCTGGGAAGCGCGTCACAGTTCACTGAATGGGAAAGCCCTCGCACGCGTCCCGTCCCCTTAATCCAGTCAGCGTCTCAATTGAAAAGCAGTAAAGCTCCGGTGGGAAGAGGGCGCAGCCATCGCGCCACTCCATTATTAACTCGCCGCGTTGGCCCCAACGGTTCGAACAAAGTACGTAATCTCCGAGTAAAACTTGGGAGATCCCTCGTATGGCAGCAGCCCCATACGTCACGATACGCTCGCGGAAAGCCGCCCAACTAATACATCATGCCTGACTAATTACCGTAAACTGCGCGGCCCGAAAACGATCGCTCCCTCCAGTACGGTAAGAACTCTTGAGATTACTGCCGTATCAAGCTTCGATCTACATACATCGCCACGTATAACGAGCTCATAAATGTCTTTACGCTCGAGCGTCGAGCTAGCGATCGAGGCGATCGGCAGAGGATCGTATCGCGGCGAATAATCGCCTCCAACTGAACCCGGAGAAACGTAACTCGAATGGCACCGTAACACGGAGAAAGAGTAATTATTGATACTTTTCTGTGTTGATGGAAGGGCAATGGAAACAGTTTGACCTGTGAATTTATGTTTGATAAGGCAGTTCCAGAGTTGCTCGAACTTCTGTAAGTGATGAATCGTAGAATACAGTACTGGAAATATTTATTGCATCGCTTGAATAAATATGTTATCATTTATACCTCTCTTAGTATTAGTATTAGGGAAATATTATTGCACCATTTATTTATTGCGAAAATTTATGGCTTACTACAAATAAGTTTAGGAGTGATGTAAGAAATATTTTTTCATTACTGTACAAAGCTGGGAGATGTGTTCCCAGGTATTAGAGAATCGTTGAATTTTGAGAGTTGTAAATCTTGAGAGATGAAATGAATTTTCTCGAAAACGGAGAATCGTGGAGAAAAATTCTATTCCACATTTTCTATTTATTTTTCTGCGAGGAATCACCGTATGCTCGGCACTTAACCACCCCGTATATTTATCCGCTGCTAAATTCTGATATTTTTCTTACCCCGCCTATCAAATTTCCTTTTTCATGTTACTGGATGGCATTCCGGTGTTGAATCTTTCCCCTAATGGATCCATTAAACATTCCAGCTCCATTACACATCGCTTTCGCGAAAAATCGAATGAAAAATAGCCCCGGCAATGACCAATTCTATTGAATTCGAAGACACGCGAATGCTTTTACTCCCGCCGGGGCAGGGCTTGCTTTTTGACAAGTAAGCATCCTCGTAAATTCGTTCGTTATTTGCCAGGCGAAGTGATTCCGACGTATCGACAGGGAAACACTCTTGACGCGCGGATCAAATTTTGATCACGACAATCGATGGGGTATTCGATTTCGGCAAACGATGGCTTTTGTGGAGCAGCCCTTCTATCTCCCTACGTTCCCACTCGGTCGTTTTGCAGGAAATTACGCTCGGTTAGACTCTACTTACGATATAATTCCGTCGCGTTAAATCGGGACATAAGACAGCGAGATAATTAAAGCGTTTGCACCGAAACGCTCGGCAGCGCTGGCTTATTCAACAATGAGAACCAGAGACGCTATTTAGCTAATGCCCTCGACGAAGATCTTATTTCCGGGAAAATTTGTCATTAGACGTTCTTGCTTTAAGCTGCGAAGGTTATATGCTGCAACGATGTGCGTCGCGAATTTCAGAGCTAACCGAGAAACTGGATTCTCCAATTAGAATTAAATTTCTTAAGAATGAACGTGGAGCCCGAACGTAATACGTTGAAAGCTGAATCCGAGCACTAGATATAATTCCAGAAATACATCCAGACGTTAGGGATTGCTGTTTGCACCTTCTTTAACAGAAAAATCTCGGGACAGAAATTGAATGCATACTAGTAAGTGTGTGGAGAAAAAATTGAAGATATGTTTTTACCATTGTAAAGCGAATTCGTACTAGTGTTCCAGAAAAAAGTTTACGTATTATGACTTTAGCCTAAAATTTTATATTCACGAGAAATCACTGTATCCTCCAACAGTATTGACTCTTGCAAAACGCATTTACTCGTACTGTACTTGCAGCACAGAAAATTCAAACTACCCTTCACTTATTATTAAAAAAAAATATTTCGAGCTTCACCTCCCTCTATTCTCCATCGAAAAACGCCATTTCCCCTACCATCAGTGCCTAACACATCTCTTTTAACACGTTCGCCAACGTGGGGTGGAAGAAACTGCTACAACAAACCGTGCTTTGTCCTTTCTAATTTTGCACTTATATACACAAGAAATGTAGTAAATAGGAAAAATGTGCCACGTACGTCCAGAGTTGGGCGTCAACTAAATAAAAAGATATTTAAATCACGGTTCGAATAAAAGTTATTTTAACTTTAGATAATTTGACGAATAAAGTTTCAACTTCAGCGTCGACTAAAATTTTCAACATTGACTTTAACTCATAGTTAACTTAAAGTTACGATATAATTAACCACGTTAACATTAACTTCAACTTTAAGTTAAAGTTTCAACTTCAGCATCGGACTAAATTTTTCAACATTGACTTCCAACGCTTAACTTAAAGTTACAGTTAATGTTGAAAAATTTATTCGACGCTGAAGTTGAAACTTTCGACAAATAAAAAAATCAACCCGGGTCAAGAATATGCGACACATGGAAAATAACTTTCTTAATTTACATTGGTTATTCGAAATTTTTTTTAAATACAAATTTTGCCCATTTCTGCATATGTCTGACGGCGGGCTCTCATGAAGAATGGGCGCGTCACGCATACGTGACGGCCTGTTCCCATGAAGAATCGGCGCGTCACAAATACGTGACGCCTGGTAGCGCACGTGTTAAACTCCGTCAAGTTATACGCGCCAATACGCAAACGTATGCAAATGAGAGACCAAAAGACATGCACTTCAGGGGGGAGGGGGCAGGGGGTAGCGTAGACGTCGCGATAGGGCTCGTTTCGCGTGCCGTAAATCATAGTGGAAAGTCTCGTCGACTTTTCGACGCGTTTGGAACGCCTTAAAACTAACCATTAATTATCGCGACGGAGCGGTGTGCGTGGCTCGGGCCCCGTGCGTGTGCCCCATTCCTCATCCGGGGGTCACGTAAATCTCCAGCGTACATCTGTCGCGCCCTGTCAAGCACGTTCGAGAAATAAATTCACGGGGTAAAAAGAATCGCGACGGGGGCGGGGACCGCACGCTGGGCTACGTGTCCCAGCGAGAAATTAACGCCTGTTGAATGATCAAGCCCGGCGACGCCACTTTTTCGACGTTTCTCCTTTGAGCGCATTACACCGGAGGGCCTATGTTTCCGGGTATCGCTGTGCCAGGCCGGGCTCTACTCTTTGACGGGCGGCAGGCACCGTTGATCGTGTTATCTTTGATGTGGCGCACCTGCGCGCCACGGTATGCAAATATTACGGGGTGTAATATTTGCGAGGCTTGATCACTTATTTGACTTGGTGGCAATTGTTTGGCGTGGCTCGCGCGCGCCTACTACGTTCAACGCTGCCGTTCTGATTTTCGCGAGCAGATTCTCGCTTGTTTGCCAGCTCCTGCTACTTGTGGCATTGGTGTTGTTGGGCTTTGGATCATTAATTGAACGTTTTGCTTTAAGGTAAGTGGGCTATTGGTTGGATAATAGCTGTGGAATCGCGTGGGCAAGGGTGGCTCGTTGCAACTGCAAATTAATGCTACAGGGTGTAGAGCAAGGTTTGATGTTTATAAATTGAGGGTTGTTTGAATCCACAAAAGCCTTGACTGCTTTCGACATTAATGTCTTTGTTTTTGTAAATATTTTCTTTCTGGTGTTTTGAATGGTTCAAGTTTGAGGAGTTGTGGCAAGCGATGCCTGTAAGTGTGCAATCGTAGAAACGTCGTGCAATCCAAAAGTCGTCCCTTAGTTAGACAAAGAAAGATGAGATGTCTTAGGGTTGGTCTGCATTGTGCGAGGAATCGCTCCGTATAATCTTAATTGGACAATTAAGATGATCAAATTCCACACCGACAGTACCCAGAACGTCATTATCTACTTGACTGTTGGCTGCGATTCAGGCGTCTAGCAATTAAGAACTACTCAATTAACTAGGGAAATAATCGTTTCCTTGATATCAACGCCGCGCCGGGCCCTAATCTAATCTGTTCGTGGATTCCTTGAGAAGCCTGCTCAAAAATTCGGTTTTGGATCAGGTTTAATATTAGAGACGATATTCTGTAAGTTGAAATACTGTCTACTTATATAATATTCCCACAAATCAGCTAATAGTAAGCAGCTAATAGTAATCAGCAGTAGTAGTAGTAATCAGTAATAGTAGTAAGCAGCTAATAGTAATCTCCAGTCGAAATCTAATTGCAGTAAATACATTATGATGAACTAATATTTGAAAGTCAGATATAGGAAACATTATTGCACTGAAAATCTGAAGTACTTTCAAAAGAATACGTAAAATATTCTGTTCTGCAGGAAATCTTCATTTACCTCAAAATTGGAAGACTCTTACGAAAGTAAATCAAATTATTAATTTAAATTTTAAGTACAAATGCTTAAACTATATTATGGCACAAGAAGACCCTATAGAATTTTATAATATATTTTAAATTATTTAATAATTATATTAAAAGAAATTCTTTTATTAGGAGGATATTTAAATTGATTGAACTTTCAAAAATTTACCCAAATATTTTTTATTAAAAAGATAGTTCATTAAAAATTATTAGATTAAATTACCCGAGGTACAACAGCGTAATATCTTTGGAAAGATCAGATTAATAAAACTGCTTGCGATGCCTTCATCATCACTAATACACGAAGCTTATCATTTAGAAAACCTCGATACATAAATCCTCCACCCAAAGAAAAACCTTCAAATTGCTATGTAAAACCAACTTCCCCAACGTGCTATCTTTTTCATTTCACATCTCTAATTAATTACACGCGCATGGTTCATTCGACATTTAACTAAAAACACCACCCCGCTTTTATATTTCATCATCCCCTATCCGTTTCATTTTTCAACATCCCCAAGCGTGATTACGTCCGAGGCTACGTTTCTAGTTCGTCCCTCACGATTTGTTCAAACTTTTAATTACGCAGCTGTAACCATTATTAATTTGTTTTTTGGGGGGGTGACCGCCCGTACGTCGGATAAGTACGCTCGATGGTGGATGTCAGAGGGGCGGCAATAAAGCAGGTTGAACAGAGGCGAAATGACTGGGAAATAAATTCTCAAACCGGCAATATCGTCGCGACATGCCGCCCAAAAAGGCATCCGACCCTCTAATGCCCGCCGATGCTAATGCGTTTTTTTCCCTCTAATTCACGTTCTACGCCCGATAACGACCCACCGCGAGGATTCTACCCAGCCACCCTTATTCGCCCGCCTCGCCTGGCGGTTATCGCAACGGCATTAATCGATTGATATCGACGCACAGCGTATAGTTTCTTGCTCGTTGAGCCAGCCGCGTCATTACTGCGCGGAAAATCTGCCGCGATATCGAGTCTTATTAAGCGGAAACGCGTCTACATGCAAGAACACCTGGACGCTCGCCGAGGCGAACTCGATACCGCGCTGGGAGTTGTAGCGTGATTTCATTCGTTATCGCGGATTCGACATTCTGAGAGGATGGCCGAGTGAAAAATTTTAACGCTGTTGAAAGTATAAGCTGGTGGATTTTTCTGTGACAATGAACCTTTAGGGGGTGAGAAATTTAAGGTGCATTGTGTTAAAGATGAAGCTCTCAGGCTTTCTATCGTAGCTTTTAATAGTAACGTGTGAAATTGAAATAGGTACGAGTTTTGAAACGATCTGAAACCTCAATTTAGAATAAAGTGGTTGAAATTTCTAAGTATGACGTTCGTCATCACGAAGTATCCCCTGTGTAGGTTAAATTGAAAAACAGTCTCTGACTGAACTTCGCCTTTGTTTTCTTTCTTTCTTACTTATCTACTTGTAATAATGTCAGTCTATAACGCATTTAAGTTCCACGCAATTCCAAGATCGTATCGTGGTATTCATACGCGGCCAAATGCAACACCAGCTGCCTCTACACGAGAAAAATTTAGAACTTTCCGCGAGGACAAAGCTCGTTCCACCCACCCCGGAGGAATATCCAAACGACCAGTGCATTCATTTTAAACCTTTACAAGCTTATCAACCGAAAACCTGTGCTGGTACAGAACAATGCTACCCAAGCATTTCCCCAACTTCATTCCCCAATCTCCCCTTACAGAAACTACCAAAGAATGCGGGTATTACAGAATCCAACGATCAGCGTGTTCCTGAGGCCCACGTGGATTGTACACTTTCAGCCTGGCGTAGGTCTCTGGGCAGCGTTGAACGGAAACGCTATAGATAGATCTGGCGTGTTAGAATGCGGCGCAGGAAATTCTTCAGCCTGCCAGCGGCTCCACCCCCTCGAGCTTCTTACCCGCATTTCGCCTGTGAAACGGTACCAACCAGTGAATCCCAATCCGTGCTCTAATCGCGATTCTTTTCAGCCAAACACACCGCCCACGTTACACTTTCCCGCCGCGTCTGCCCTCGAATTTACTGCACCGTCGCCGGTTAATTGGACAACCATCTCGTGACCCATCAACGTGTTCGGTAACGTTGTTTTTAGCGGGAATTCCGGTAGAGACAGGGCTCGTTGTTTACGTTGAACGCCGTTCGGGGGCGTTATCGCGGCAGAATATCGGCGGGAATAAACTCAGAATCGCGGGCGTGTTTTCAATTAAACGAACGTAAAACCATCGGCCGACGGAAATAAAGCCCGCGATCGTTCCAGCGTCCCGCGTCAACGTCGGCCACCGATGTTTTCGTTTGCCGTTTTTCCACCAGTTTTCCCTTTCTTTCGACGTTTTCACGCCAATTTCACGCCGATACGTTGCTGCACGCGTGTCCCGGCTCCCGCCAGCCGCGAATATTCCTCGCGTTTCGCCGCCAGATCAAATATCCCCGTTCTTTCCGGTCGGCTGACAATTGCGCCGCGAACGACCGACGAGGTGCCGTTAGCAATTATTGATCGGATATTGGTGTTTGTTGATGGGAGCGTTCGCGATGCTCTTCGCCGAGGGAAAGTGAAATTAAACGCAGGTGGTTTGCCGGACTTCAAGTGGTTCTGTGGCGCGATTATGCGCGGAGTTAGGCGTTTGGAATGTTTACGGTGATTTACGTAAATGTTACTGGGGAAGGATGGGTTGAATAAAAGTTGCGCGCTTTCAACGGGCGTGTAAAGCGAGTGGAATGGAATTTTGATGGGTGGAGGAGTTACAGAGATTTCTGTGATTAGACTTATAATGGTGCCATTTAATACTACGTTGCGAGTGGAGAGTTTAATAGAGCGCAACCGCAGCTTACAGTTGGCCCATTGCGCTTAGAAAAGGGCAACTGACCGGTTCTTCTGAATTGAAACAAAAGAAAAACGACCTACGAAAATGTAAATATCGTAAACATCGATGTTGTGTATTTTTTAAACAAACTCGAAATGAAGAAAACGACGACTTAAACTTTCCCTAATTTCACGCGAACTATTATGCACCATACTTCAATTCCTCAGAATCCATCAGACCAAGCGCAAAAAGTGATCGATTAGGCATAGAATGACCGAAACTATTTCAAACACGAATTCAACAAATTGATGACTTAAACCGACTGTAATTTGCCACGAACTACATCGCGCCATAATTAAATCCGAGTCCCCCACGCCGCATGGAAGAACAGATCGATTTATCGTGGAATTACGTTACACCACCAAGAATCAATGCACACACTTGTGGCGCGACAGCTAAATCTCACAATCTTCCTTAATCCTATGATCTCCCTGCGCCGTCAATACCTAAACGACATTATCACCAGACACGCGATCAGTAACACCTAACAACGTGTCTATAGCGAGAACAGCCATGTCTCGGGGTCTCTACACGGCGGTAGAATCCGTCGCGTCGCCGGATGTTTTCGAAGTCGCTGCACCGTGAAACGATTACAACTTGCGAGCACGGGGATCGCGGCACCGTTTGCGCCCCGGGTAATTGCATGCAGGATATTCGGTCGCTCAGTGCCAACTGGAAGTTTCTGACGACTTCCGTTCCACCGTACAAAGCCCGCAGCTACGTACGTACACCTTTGATTGGCGCCAGGCCAGCTTAACGAGCACCGGAGTCATAACGCCGATAACGGCCGCGTGTCCGGCGTGAGAATTCCGAAAAATCGGGCGACAGAACGTGGAGGAAAGGGGCGATGAAACGGAAGTCTCGGTTGCGTGAAAAACATCGCGCGCCGAGTTTAATTATATTACGTCCAAGTTGCGCCGAGTTGCGTATCCGAGAACGCGGCGAAATCTTCCGGGCGAACTCTGGCGGAGGGGCGCGGAGGGAATTTAAATTTGACGGGGAAAGATTCATGCGCGGAATTATTTGTTACGAACCGCGATAATAATCCGCAGCTGCGGGCTGGTAGAAATTCTCGAGACGGAAGTGAGTTAAGCAAAAATTACAGGGCTCAGTCGGGGAAGAGGTTGCTCGGGTAAGCTGGCGCGGTAATAAATCAACGTTGTACGTTTTCAGCAGTCGGCAGGTTGGAAGATTCTTGGCGAAACGGGGGACAGGTCCTGCGTGGTGTCAAACGGCTACTGATTTATTCGATAATAATGATGTAGGCGGTGAAACAGGAAGGACTCTGGCTAAAGAGGCTTTTAAGTTAAGTGTGTGTGTGTGTGTGTGTGAGTGTGTGTGTGTTTAAATGCACAGATATGCACTGTGGGCATTTGGTGTTTGGGAACGGACTACGGCGCGATCGGTATTTGTAGAGATCGGAAGAAAGTAAAATCGGAGAGTTGGCGTTGGAGTTGGGTAGGTGACTGGCCCGTAGGGTTGTTTCGATATCATCGTGGTGGTACTGGTTACTTGGATCGAAATAGATGTATCGATACTACTCGGGTGTGAGTGGAAAAGTATCGACACATTTAACCCTTTCGTGATGGCAGATTTTGATACATAATGCGTTTTGTTTTTTCTATTATGCTTTCTACATACTACACATTTGCGCCTCGCTCTTATTTTTTGAATCAGACTTCACTTAGTGATAGAAGCGAAGTTTGTTGCCATTATAGCCGATAAGATTTGCGGGGAACCTTCTTCAATTTGCGGAAGCAAATTTTCAAAACGCCTTCAGGCGTCAACAGCACTGAAAGAGTTAAATATTGCTATCGAATAGGTTATTATTTTTCGTGAAAAAAGTTATTCTGCATAATCCAAGGTGCCTCGATTCCTGTAATCATTTCCTTCTACACTTTCAACCACTCTAAAAGTAATCAGAGACAACAGAGAAAAAATTGTTTAATATCTGTTTTTAACAAACAAGAAAAACGTTGCCCACTAGAAAAAACGCTCACTGACAATTTTCCTCCCCGGCCCTTTATTATTTTGACGTGATTGACAATTAAAAGAAATTTTAAGAAATCACTTGTCACGTATCCGATTCGATTGAAATACTTTCCTTCCGATACCTCATAAGTATCGCACGACAAGTATCGATACCAAAAATACACGTTATCGAATCAGAAGTATCCAAACAACCCTACTGGCCATCGCCTGAGACTCTCATTTTCGCCTGTAGCACTGCGTCTGAGTTACTATGCAAGTTCGCGATATTTTGCATTACAGTATGATCTGCGATATTTAGTAAACTGGGGTTCCTGGACCCAGGAATAATAATCAGATGTTAAGCTTCAAGATTTCAACACAATACACTGCAAAATACAATTCAATAGGACATACTTGCACCCACGTGTAAGAACCAATCACATTCGGATACATCCATCGCTAAACAACTAACATAACTAATAAGGAAATATTTGGGATCTGCATCTGACACTTTTCGAAGGAACACGTAATGATACACACATCGAACAGCAAACGTAATCCCCGACCACCCACCAGCATGCACATCACACGTATCCTCATTTGCGCGCACTTGTTTGTTGTAATTTAAATACAGTTAGTTGTTTCATTACACAGGTCCGCGTACGCCACATCGAGATCATTTAACAAATCTAGATTACATAGTCCACTCCATTTCTTTTATCCACCTCACACTTGCGGGTATTAATTTACCGAAAGAGTAGCAGCGTTTGTTCCTCCATAGTGATGCTCCACCACTCTCAGTACCTCTTTCTCTAATGTCTCAATATCATTTAACTTATTCGCTATTAGCTCTGCCATATAACATTTACTCCAACAAATAAGAGCTTTATCTGCTATATACTCAGCCTCGTGAATACACTTGGTGTTAACTAGTTCTCTACAGCCCCACCATACTTGACCAATCTCAGTATCCCGATTACCTATCTCTCAGCATCTCTAAATTACTGGCTGCTATCTATGTCACATAGCACATTCATTCTGTCGGCATAGCAAACTTGTGTCTGCTCTATAGCAGTTAGAATAAGTAGTCTATCAAGAATTTAGTGACATTTGGGTATATCTTTTAAGATATCGGAATGAAATTTGTGCCAAAAATAGAATAAAATTATTCCTTTCCAATGATGTATAATTAAATACTTTTTACTTGTAACTCGACTTTTCCTTCTAAGTTGGAAACGAAAAGTTTCCCCAACATACGAGTTAAACCACTTAAAAGGGTATTAAATAAATTACCAAGTAAACAATTTTCATTTTTTCATCACAATTAAGTTACAAATGTTGAAGAATAAATACATAAATAAATGTAAAAAATAGTAAATTATACATCATTAGAGAGGAATAATTTTATCTAAAAAGATACCCAAGTCTCACTAACAAGAAAAGATCCTGAACCTAGGAATTCAAAAAAATCTAAGACTTTGTGAATATGTAGGGGATTTCCTCCTGATTACCACGCAATTTTTTTTTGCCGCCCAAATTCACTCTAAGGGGGTGAAATTAACCCCTGAAAATTCGGCTACTTTCCGATTTTATTTTGTAACTCGCAATCTGTAAGAGATAGAAAGAAGTTTCAAGACAAAAGTTACTTCTTTTAATTAGGGCTATTATTTGGTAACTTACAGTTCTTGCAGTTCGCGAGTTACAACACAAAATCGGAAAATAGTCGAATTTTGAGGGGTTAATTTCACCCCCTTAGTGTGAATTTGGGCAGCGAACAAAAATTGCGTTGTAATCAGCAGGAAATCCCCTACATATTCACAAAGTTTTAAAGTTTTTAAATTTCCGGGTTCGGGATCTTCCATTATAAATTCTTCAATCCTGCTCACTGTGCGAGGCCATGCTTGACCAATCTCAGTATCTTTAATCAACGCCATATAACCCATTTGTTTTCGTCACAAATAAAAATTTTATCGGCTCTATTCTCAGACTCACGAACTAACAATGAGTTGTACCTACCTAAGGACTCTTTCAGGCACACAAAATCGTCCCTTTTTGCATTGTCTAAGTACCGGCAAAATAGCTCGGACACTCCGGGCTGGCTAATCCCGTTCCGAGGCCGTGAACCGGGGTCCTTAGGACAGATAGGGAAGCGCGAATTCCCACTAACTAGCATAGAGGCTCGGAATCAAACTTTTAACCGATACCATTATCCAGCGAGGACGTATCTCGCTGTTAATGAGCGGCGATGTGGTTTCAACGGGGGGGGATGCAACCGGCCATCGTTCGCTCCCGCTCGATGTATTTCGATGGTTGCCCCGCGCCACTGGAGTCGTCGGTAAATTTGTTCGATGTTGTTTGCGCACCGTCGCGAGGAAGGGACTGTTGAAAGTGCGGTAGGTTGAAAGCGTTGTTTGATATTTAGAAACTTGTTGGGTTCCAGGGCGCGGGGACCACGGTAAATACGCTTGTGTGCAGGGTGGAGGAAGAAGATTCGGACAACTTTTCGCTTGAAAAATAATGTGGGCATACTGATGGGGCGGTACGAACGCAGCAAAGTCGTGGTGGTGTTTGGAGACTGGCAATTGGGGAGTTGTTACTAGTTTGTAACGTTCTATGTCAGTACAAATGCCTAAACTAATTTTACGCGGCCTCGGCATTTTGTTAATTTAAGGGACAATCGTCGAACTCGTTTCTTCCTAATTGCGTTATGTTGTTACATATTTCAGGGTTAAGATACATATGTATGTGTTTCATGTGCGTGGATGCGCTTGGAAAGTACAATTGGGCGAAGTTATGCAGACAACGCAACCGTCGAAATGACAAAAAATTAGTATAACGCAGTACGGATCCCATAATTCTGTGATCTTTATTCCGCAAAAAATTATAAAGCCGTAGAACAACTCTTACAATTATTAATAGTGGGCTTAAAAAACAAAAACTACGGGAAACTTAAAATAATATTCATTATACTACTCACTATTAAATAACCCGTTACAAAACATTGTAAAGTAATAAAAAGAAATAAAATATACCCAATAGCAATACAGCTACTTTCCTTTAACAATTAAAATCTTCAAACTAAATTCACTCAATTTCAGATCATTGAGAATTTGTAACTACATATCTGCATAACTTGCCTCAATTACTACTTTGCTAACTTAATATTAAAAGAACTTCTAAACCAACACAGTAGTTCCTTGCCGAGTTAGACAAACTGTATCGATTGATACATTTAAGAATATAAAGTAGCGTTTAAAACAAAGGTGCAATTGCACTTTGCAGCTTGAAGACACTGCTACACAAACCTGTTTGGCCAATATTAACTTCTAGGGTCCATTTCGACCCATCGTAAATATTCTTGAAGAAAATAAGGCTTCCAGGTCGTGACAGAATCAGACTCTACTACAGAAGCCTGTTCTAAGGTAGAACGAAAATATGCATGGGTCAAAATAGATCCGCCACTGCTAAAAACCATCGCTCCGAAACTGTCTTACCCCAACATTCAGGCACGCTCCCACACCAATCAGCATTATTCACCTCTAGCGATACCTACATACTCGCCACAAGAGGGCATTTGAACCGATCCCGTTGTTCCTCAACTACCGATTCCTATATACACCTATTTCATCCGACCTCCCAACATCCCCCGCGTCTATGGCAGGGTCTGCTAGGTAAGGCATCGCTGATGAGCCTTTCTTCCTTTCCTTATTTTCAGCTCTACCTTCAACTCCACACCTCCCACACTCTTTCCTCTTCACAACCTTTACCTGCTGATCTCCCATCAACCATCCCTAAGAGCGCGCAGCTCGCCCCTTCGTCGTGCATGCTCGATCAATGCACACGCTCGAATCCACCCAGCCCCCCCACCCCCCAACAATTCCGCTGGTATTTATAAAAAGCGAAATCGATACCGCGGAATACTCGGTAGCCGGTTATAAATTATGCCGCTTATCTGTCCATTCGTTACGAGGCTGTATCCACACTGTTAGCCAGCCGCGGCAACAAAGGAGCCCGGGCGAAGATAAACGTGTCAAAAATTTCTTGCTCGTTTACGAGGAGATCGCGTGTCCTCCCCGTCGCTCGGGCGTCCGTACCTTAAACGCGTCCCGTCACGTCAAGCCCTCCAAGGGACGTGCGCGCGTACCCAACAACACCGGCACGGCCCGGGGATTTAAATCTCGCAAAAATCAGGGGCGGAACACCGTCGACGGCCGGTTTTCTCGCCTCTACTCCCTCTAAACAGCCTGCTATCGTCGGCTCACGTGACAATTTCTTAACTCGCTACCGCGGCGCGGCTATGTTTTACAGCCGGGCCTCGCCTAGCCCGTATACCTTGCCGAGTTTACGAGCAACACTTTCTGTCCCACTCCCCCTACCATCCTGGAGCACTCGCGCCTTCACGCCCGCCACTTGATCCACCGTATTTTATGCGCCACCAGCTTACGTTCCTGCCAACTTTATCGGTAATTGACCTCTGGCTCGAGAAATCGTGCTAGGACGGTGGCTTGATTTTCCAACACTGGACGTGGCATTCGCGCCTTGGCTTGGACGGGGGTGGACAGGGATGAAGGATGTCGCTTGGAGGCTGCATGCGTGGGCGGGTCTCTTCGAGCTTTAAAAGCTTCCCAGGGAAGATATCGAGGGGTCTGAACTATTTGGGAATGGGAATGGTTGGTGACGGGAATGGGACTTATGTGCCTCTTCGTGTTTCAGGATGCATCTGAATGTGGACTGAGATGATATTCGTGAATATATGTGCGTGGGGGAAGCTGTGTTTTAGAGAACATCAGTGGAATTGTGCGTTTTAGGTGTGGGAACAGTATTACTAGGTTTCATACGAGGTTCGCTTCAGTGATTTTGTGAGACAATGGTTGGATATTGAAATTAACAACGAATAACAAATTTGTTACTCGTGGAATTCTTGTTGAAAGTGAGATGATGTTGAGAAGAGAAAGCATCAAACCATAGAGGACACGTAAGGGTCGTTTGCGTATCGTCGCGTTTAGGTTAGCAGATACGCGGTCTGTGTTTCGTCAACTCAAGCTTTAGGCTCTTTTACAGGCGTTCATTACCGAAGTTAGAGTCATTGCCTAAGCCGGAACCGAGGTTCCCAGGGGTTAAGGTGCCACTCGGGCGGCCTCGCGTCGATTTGTCTCGACTGTCGCCAATACACCATCTTGAAGACATAAATTACGTACCGACGGTTCGAGAAATCTTTTCCAGCGCAGCTCCGAGATTTGGAAAGTTCTCTTTCTCACGCCTCATCACCATAACACGCCTTCGCTAATAGATAGTTTCCTCGACCATCTGTTTTTTCTAACTCCACCAATAATTAAGTTCTATTACCACCGTAGTGTTAAGACTCCACGCTTGAGAGGAATTCCATAGTCGTTATTTGCGAGATTTTGTGTAGTCAAGGCAAAAGCAAATTAGAATTCACACGCAAACCATCGAGTGCAGCTGGCGAGCCGAGCATTTTGAAGTTACATATCATATAGTGTCACTTATTCGTTTTGAAGATGTGTGAACATCTCCGGTCATCTTTTCATCGTTGTGTTTCTGTTTAAGTATATAGAATAACTGTTTTTGTGGTAAATTTTGCGCAGTGTGTTACTCAACCACCCCCATCACATTGTTCCTCATCTTTGAACATCAGTTGAAATTTTGGGCTCTTGAACGACATCGTAGTGCAAGAGAAGAGTCAGAGAATCGTGAAGATTTATGACGTTCAAAAAAAGCGACGCTCTGCCACAATATGAGGCGAGAGGTGATTCCTGAACAGTGGGGAAAATTGTTAGTGAAAGTTTCAGTTAGGAGGGTGTACCCACGATTGACAACCATTTGTTCAGTGTAGACACCGATCGATAAATTTGAAAGGATAATAATTTCTGTCAAGCCTGTCAGGGTAAAACAGGGTTGGCGGTATCGAGTTCGTGATCTAGCCGAAATTGTTGGGTTGAGTCCCTTTAGCGTTGTCAATAGAACGTCAACTTATATGAAGTCTGTGTAAAGATAACAATTTGTAATATAATTTGTATTATAATTTATCATTTGTATTATACTAGCATATTGAACAGTTTAAACGATGATGTTGTTTAGTAAACAATATCTTGAAAGGATTGTTCAATATGCTAGTATAATACAACAATTGTTTAACATGCTAGTATAATACAAATCCTTTGAAAATTTAATATCCTACTTTGGAAGCGTGGAAAATGTGACGCAGGCAACAAGAGAAGTCTTTAATGTTTGCAGTGACATTGCGATTAACGGACACGCTACTCCAACCTAATTTAAGAAGATTGAAGAGGGTGATTTCATTTCGGAAGGTAAAGAGCGAAACAGTAGATCAACCAAGATTAACGGTGACGATATATTCACGTTAATTAAAAAGAAATCTACAGCAGACGGGAAGAGTTATTGTCTGCTTGTTAAACATTTCGCGAGATTCAGTTTCCTTATTTTCAAAGAAGCTTGGAACGATAAATAATTTTTAACTGCGCGCGTATTAATCAGACATAAGTCGCGAGCTTGCGATATTTTTAAAACACGGAAATGCCCTAGTTCCAACTAAAAACACTGTTCGGAATAACAAATTTTTATTTTTTACGAATAAAAAAATCGTAGATCTAATTTAATGCATAAACTAAAACAGAAAGCATCAGAGTACTGGTTTCACAAAGGAGTTATCCTCAACCCATATTGAAAATTATGAATTCAAATATTATCGACGTTGTATAATTACCCTTTGCCATTAAAAGGTGGAACTATATTAAACGTAAATATTTCTGGGCTCTTTGGCAGTAAGATTTAACACCACCACGTTATAGAAACGTTGAAGATAAAGTTACAAAGAAACTAATCCACAGAGTCGTCGAGCCACGATTTTTACGACTCCATATTGAATATTTTTTAAGGGAAAACATGGGGACACAAGCTCTATCTCCCATCCGTTCTGGAAATGGAAGCGACGCAGGTGCACACAAGCTTTTGATCGGCAATGTACGTAGACAATTTAGGCGCGTCGTGTCTGCATGCCCTCGCACGTACGTCGGTAATTTAGGCGTGTCAGCGCAAAATCGTCGGGGCTCGTTCGGCGCGAGCTCTAAGGGAGCATCGAAAATCGCTGGAAAATTCACGTGGTAAATCACTTTCGCTCGTGTTACGTACGAATTAACCCCAGCCGCAGATAAGGCCGCCGTGTAATCACGAAAATAGTTGCACCAGTCTCAGTCCAACTTATCGCCCCGTTATATGGATTTTTTAAGCCCTTTTGTGGTAATTAAGAAGTCACGATACGCGATGGATGGTTAGGCCACCTCTCCCCTATCGAGAAAGGAACGCGACTTGTTAGTCGTGTTGAAAACACATGGCTGCATTTATTTTAGTGGCTACCTTTTTCAGGAATTTGAGTCTCGTTTCCAAGGACTTTGGCAGAACTTGACAATTTAATATTTGATAAGTACAAGCACAGTGTTTGAAGTGACAAATAGTGGTTATCAGGGCAGCAATCGCTGTATTATACCGCACTTCCTATTGAGTGGTCTCGAGTCAGTTTATCTGCCTCATTATCAGAAACAGGCAATTCATAGACACAGCAGAAACGATTGCTTGGTAGAGTGAGAAATTTCAGTGGAACTTAATTGGTGAAGTTTCTATTTACACGAATATAATTAAGAGGAGCTACGCGTGGAGTTAGAAATATTCTTATGTTTTGGTAGAAAAATGGCAAGTCGTGTTGAGAAATATGGGAAATGATGGAAAGAAGATTCAATATGGTACGGGATTCTGGGAATCTATGTTGATGGAGGCAGAAGAACTTTGTTGGGAACAAAGGTAGTCGCAATAGAAGAGTTACATGCATCAGCAGCACGTTTCCTCGTGTAAAGAATAGAGGGAAATCGCACATCATAATGGAAAAGCAGTGATTACAAAGCGGGAGACATTAAATTCTTGCTACGAATAACAAAGAATGAATTTTACAGGTAATAAATTCCAAATATGACGTTCAATATTGAAATGGTCTATACACTGGTCGGGCATTCATAACTCAATCGGAAATGTAACGTCAGGGGCGTACATAGCGTGAATTACTGATAAGTCTGACCAAACACTGAGCGCTTTTACTTGCCCGTCTTTCTTGGTAAAGACACGGTAAACGAAGAGAACTAAACAGCGAGCTTTTTCTCTGCCCTTTATCCACTATTTTTCCATTACAATCGACGCGTAATCTTGACCATGTATCAACATTATAAATGTCAAAAAATTAATTTACAAACGTAGTGCCTAAAATCACACGTTACCATTCACAAAATTCAGGTCACCTCGGTGTGATCTACATTTTTCAACCCACGGAGTGTAATGTTTTTTATAAAGCACTGAATATATGTTTCAAATATTATTGTTAATTCTTGTTAGCTATTATTAATACTTTATACTTCATCTTTCGAATTAATAAACTCTTTCAAAGTTTATCTACAGTCTTCCAATAAATATCCACTAATATAACTTCCACTCCCTTCCATAAATTGTAGAACACTGTAATTTTCCCACAGCATACGTTTGACCATTTTCCCTTTCGAACACGTCCATTACTCACTGCACAGGGTCCGCGCGAAGTTTCATTTCTCGCGGATACCGACACATTTCCTCTTCTAAAAATTTCATACCGAACCGGGCGGCGGTGGCGAAGTACGAAGTACCGCGGGAATCCAGATACATTCAGATGGGATTTCCATGGCCTCCCCTATCTCAATAACTTATATTGTGTTCCGTCAATCCGTCTGCGAGGAAATTCGAGCTCCGCGAGACGGTGCGGGCACATGGCATAAGCCATAAGCGAAATGTCTGCACGGACGGAGGAACCACACGCAGTGTTCCGAATTTACCGAACATTGTAAATAAATAGTGGGAGCGAGAAATATTTGACATTGATACTCAATAGTTGACAAGTTATTTAACAATAAATTCCGTGTCATAAATTCTATACAAGGAGACGTCAAACATTTCAATATTTCCACCTTTTCCTTCCAAGCTATGAAAGAGGAAATAATTACAAAATTCTGTGGTTGAACATGGGATTTCTGTATTAGGTGCAAGCCTTTAACCTTCCCACAGAACTATTGTGTCCCTTAAAAGAACTTTGCACGCGTAAAAAGTTAAGGGTTGCAAGAATTATACAATTTCTGTTGTTAACGGGGAATAGCAAAAACCATAGCAAAATTTAGGAATTCTTTTTAAGAAACTAGCATTTTGATTCATCAAAAATTTGAAGTATGTTTTTATGCATCCTCGAAGAAGTTACAGTTTTTATTATTCAATTTTAATAATTAATATAGGAGTTATGCTGGAGTGTGCATGATATTTACCTTCCAGGTACTCTGAAAAAGAAAAACGAAACAACGTTTTACTTTGTACATATGTAGCTTCAATTTGATGAACCAGAATACACCTAAGTTCTATACTTTTTTGTTACATAAGAAAATTGGCGCAAAATTGGATCGCAAAAGTTAAAGGTTCAGACCTTTCAGTTCGAAAACTCTCCACACCGCTCAATAAATTCTTTTGTATTTTGCTGGTTCATCAATTTCAAGCTACATATGTATAAAATAAAATACGGTTTCATTTCTCTGTTTCAGATTACCTGGTAGATAAATATCACGCACACCAACGGACGTCGAATTTTGCGCGGCGTGATGGTCGATCATGCATAACAACTATATTTACGGTTAAAAATTAATAAAAAAAAAGTTGAAGCTTCTTCAAAGACGCATCAAAACATGGTCCAAATTTCCGATGAATCGGAGCGCTGTATTCTTAAAAAGAAATCCCAAATTTTGCCATGTTACAGCCCAAAGAATAGGATTCCCCCTTAACTATCCTATACCCTCCCCCTTTAAAATCGACTCGTGACACTCGATGCTTCCCGGGCGAAATCGACGGCACACGGTCGACCAGGTTGTCGCGCCTAACCGCCCCTCGTTCCACTAGCCGGGCCCGCGCGTTCCGAACTCTCTTAATTACGAGCGTTCGGTGGCCCCAAGCGCGGCCCGCCTCCGTTCGCGTGCCAAAATTTCGAAATCTAATAACGCTTGAATTATGGTCGCGGGCACCGAGAGCTGCCCGCGCCCGACAGCCTTCCAATATCGTCGGAAAAGCAGGGGGGCCACCGTCTGTATTCTCTCGTCGGCGCTTAAATCGGCAACGAGACGCGAGAGGCGACGCGGCGGAGGTTCGGCGAACGCGTTCAGAAGCCGCGCCACCGACGGCGCGAGATTTATGGCGTGTAATATCATTAAGTCCAATCGTAGAGATTTTCGATCGCGACGGCTGCTGGCGAGCCGCTGGCTGCGGTGTTCGAGCGTCGTTTCACCCCCCCGCCCCCTCGGTTTCTCCATCGCGAGGCAGGGCGAGAAAAAAAGAAGGTTTCGAAGGAGGGAGCCGTAATATCAGGCGGAAAATTTGTTCGGCGAAATGAAATTATCCAGCGACGATCTCGCATTATACTCGCGGTTCTACGTGCCCGGCATAACGCATCGGCGCTTCGTCCCTCCAATACGTGGAATACGTATCGAACGGTCGTACCGTAACTTTCACCCTTCGAGCGGACGGTATAGCTGGAATTACTCCCCCGACTATAGCCTATGGCTGACTTTACACTTCTTTTACGGTACAGCAATTGATTCGCTGCTCGTCAGCCGGCCGGTCGATTACCAGGTACGCGGGCGTTTGGGATTTCGTCGTTCCCCGACGGGGGTTCGATCGTCGACGGGATCGGGAAGCCAGATTGGCGTCGCTGGAACTGCGACGAAAGTTACACAGGGATTAGGCGAGGCTTTGATCGGACGCGGGCCGCGTGGCGAGCGGCCGGGCGCTACAGATGGTAATTAAGTACGGACGTTTCGAGACGATGGGAACTTTAGACAGGGGTCCCGATAAAGCGCAAAAGAAACGGGATTAACGAGAAAAAGTTCGAAAGGGGACCGCCGTCACTCGAACGATTTTAATTAAGGCGATGGACGGCAAGCACAGCGCGCCCGACAGCAATATTTTTGCATGCCCTACATTCGCTTGACGTTCGACCGTTATTCCCCCTTTTATTTTTTATCGTTCGATCAATCGAACCGTTCTTCCTTGAATTAATTCCCCTCCCTCCTGATCCGACGTAGCGAGCGGTAACCGCTCCTTCCCGAGAATCCCTCCGTCGGATACGGTAGAAATATCCATCCTCGTTGCGGATATTGCGGAAATTCGTCCCGCGGGACTGATACCAGAACCGTCGAATCGCATTGCAATAACCGTTCGGTTATTTATCCCCGATGGGTAAGCGAATGTACCCTTACACCAGCGTGGAAGCCTGTCGGTGTTAAATACTAGCTGGAGCCGGAATCTCTCAGGCGCGTTTCTGCTGTTATCGCTGCGTCCGTCGCGAAAATGGCAGTTTGACGACGGATCGCTTTAAGCGACGACTACTCTCACGCCGTAAAGAACAGGCGATACAGAAGTATTACTCTTAGCTGAGCGGAAGCTGCCGTCGCGAGACAGGGCCCGCAGCTAACTCCGCTCCAAGAGGCGACGAGTTCTAAAGCGTAATAGCGTGTATGGACGGACGTCCCGTTCTCAGCTGTCTCCGGCAGACGCCAGCGTACAATCCATAACCGCGTGGCGTAACCGGGACGCCGGCTGTTTCATCGCTGCCAGCGTTCGTGGAGCAATCGGTACTTACGTGTTCGTCGGGGCGGTACGAGAGAGCTTCGCGGCAGACTCAATCGTAACAGGCCATAGCAGGATACACACCCATACGCGCACGCTTTTCACTCCGACGACGTTATACTCTTGGAAACTTATAGCCTCGCCGGGGACGTGGTGCCTCGGGGTTCACGGTTGAAATCCTTCCAGTCTCCCTGGGCGACGCGGTCCACTGTTGTGCCGTCACTATACCCCGGCTCCGCTAGATCATTCTTCCTCGGACGAGCAGTAAAATCCTCCCTTCCCGTTGTTTCCGGCTTTAGAAGCGAACCCTCTTCGAATTAACCCAATAACGCGCGACCGAAGCTGGTCGGAGCAGCGCTCGCGTAAAACCACGGATGCTCGCCTCGACGGTCACGATCACCGAAGTGTCGGTCGATCCGATCGATCCACCCGAAACGATCAAACACTGCTGAAGTGGTGGGAGGGGGAGGAGGAGGGGGGTGTTGTAACACCGAAGCGCGCCGTTCGTCGATGAACGCTCGAGGATCGACGCCGTACCGTGTGCGGCCTGCAGCTTCGCGCGAGACGAACTCAGTCTCCTCGGGGGCCGGTGGAACGCCGACGACGAGGACGCCGACGCCGGCGCTGCCGCCGCTGCCCGCCGGGGGTCGAGGACGGAGGCTCTCCCCCGGCCTCGCGACTGCGCCCTTTCGCCTCTCTTCAACCCATTACGCTTCTCACCCGTTCGCGCGCACAGGGACCTAAACACACGTACACGCAGGACCTTATTCGCGCGGGGAGAGCGGCCGGGGGAGGGGGGCTTGGGCGAGCGAGATGTAAGGCCAACACGCCGGCGACCGTGCGCGCTCGCGCTCCCCCTGTAATAACGTTCCCCGCCCTTTTGTGTGTGGGTGCGCGTTGATTCTTCCCCGCCCGTCCACCCCCCGGCGTCGCGGGGCCGCGCATCCACCTCGGCCGCAACACGTAGCCTGGCAGCCGCGCACCCTTCGCCCCGCGTGCACTCCAGCCACGATACATCATCCCATAGCTTTACGTCTTCCGTAACGTTTTATTAACCAGAAATCAAGTGCGACCCTCCCCTCAACGCGGCCCCTCGCTGCGAGGGTGCAAGACGCCGCTACGACCGCGCTAGAATCTGGCTTGCCGTGTAGCGGGGTGTGTCCGGTTAACGAGCGAGCAGGCGGACAGGATTTTCGGAAGAAGGGGCCGGTTCAGCCGGCGGGTAATTCACTCCTTGATTGGGGGATGCTCGACGAGGAATCGCGTGTCCCGATCGCGAACTGACGGAGCGGGGGACCACGTGACGATTGACAAGTGGGGGATGTTGGGGCAGTTTTTGTGGAGGAGGTGTGTTCTGGTCGTTGGTCAATGGGAATTAGGGATTGGCAAAATTTTTATTTAAATAAAATTCGAATGGTGAGTAAATGTTAAAAACTTATTCGCCATGTGTCGAATGAAGTTATTTTTTTATTCGTTCAACGTTTCAACTTCAGCGTCGAATAAATTTGTCAAGTTTAACTTCTAGTTAATTCGATGTTGAGTTAAAGTTAAAGTTGAGCAATTTATTCGACGTTGAATTTGAAACGCAAGACGAATAAAAAATTTAATCGTCAAAGAATCTAAAGTAAAAGTAACTTTTATTTAGTCAATGTCCAACTCTGCTGGGAATTAAGATTTCGAATGATGAACGATTGTTGGGAATTATTAATATCTTGACTGAATGCTTCCATGGTGGCGATGGATTTCGTTAGTCTGTCTGGAGTGTTTGAACGCTCGTATGAGATAGCAGAAATTTTGTACGTAGCTTGGTAACTAGTCTGTAGTAGGTCGATTAGTTTGCTACGAAGTTTAGGTCTCAAAATTTGGATAGTTCAAGCGTTGGAAGACCCAGTGTTACGAAAGTTCAGATATTTGATAATTGGAATACAATGATCGTGTATTTCGTTCTGGAAAACGGTATTAACTTTTCTTGTTCAGAGGTAGAGTTGGTGACGCGATGACACCGATAGGAGGTCTTGGGGGTAGTTTTCTGAATTTTACGTACGCCATGCACGAATCCTCTGCATGAGATGTACAGGTATGCAACGCATGAATGCTGCACGTGTCCCTAATTTAGGAAACAGGTCAGCGATCCCATATTCCCCGTTTCAAATCTGGCGCTGTCCTTACGATACTGCAATGACTTACCGAGGAGCAGGAGGGAACGCTTTGCCTTTCAAGATTTAATATCAATTAATAGCACTTCAGGTAAATTGCAATCTATTATAAGGAATAAGAAGAATGTAATAATAAAAGTAATCGCTACGAATAAAAGTAAATAAATTGCTACTAGGCCTTTCAACAGTTCGCGCGGAATCCAAGTGGTGTATTTTAATACAAATGCGACCTATAGTGCTTCGTGAAGAATTTTTTAATTAACACAGGGTAAGACGTGCTTCATACTTTGATTAAATTAAGCCTGGCTGCTCACTAGCGAAAGCCTAATTCCTTGAAAGAGATAATATCTGAGTACTTGCTTTGGGAATATAAATCACTTAGTTTAAATTCTGTCTTTTCAGAAACATTGTCATGTTTCTCTCACTAAAACTCTCTAATTCTACAAAATGTATTACGTTCTAAGTTTGACAAGTACCGACTCCAGTTGGAGACGATAAAAAATGAACATTCCGAATTTTAGAAAATGAAACACTAATTTCTCCTGTCAGATAATAATCTCTACTTTTACTGAACAGCAAAATAATTAAAAATTCCCGCTCCCCAAAGTGGAGGATAATTCATGGGCGTGTTGTAAAGCCAACCGGCTACCAGACTTGATAAACTGGGCAGCGTGCATTTTTTCTTTAAATGCGAAATGCCTGGTTCATGGTACAAGCATGGAAAATTGGTGGATGCTAAACGGTTACGATTCACGCAGAACACTCTCTTTCACCCTGAACAATAATTAATTTAAAAGATTCCCCAATTTTTAACAAGTGTTTGGAGGACACAATTTTTGATAAAAGAAGAATACGCGTGTAAGAGAATTTCTCTAAAGAAGTGTGGGTGCATGTGCAATGAAGCTATGAATAACGGGAAGAAGTTTCAAATCCTTTAAGGATGCTTTCCGGTAAAATACAATTTTGCTAGTTTACTGGTACATCACTGAGAAAATTTTCTGTGAGGTGAGCACGGACTTCCAATCTTACTTCTAATAGGTCTTAAATCCCTTGTACCTTACATACCTATTACTAACATTTCGTGGATACTTGTTTAGCAGTGTTTTCAGAAGTCATTGGAAAGTATTTTCCATTTGAGCTCGGTCAGAAACGATAGTACTTGCATCCCAGCCTAATAGAACTTAGTCTATAACGTAATAACTTTGTTTCTAATTAATAATTGATAATTTAAAATAATACCATTTATGTATGAGATGATACACTATTTACTTTACAGCAATTTCGTTTAACTTTTCGCGTGATTGATCGACAAAAACTGGTGTCCAAAACTACAGTTAGACTTATTAGGAGAATTATTAAAGCAGGCTGACGTCTGTAACTCAAAACTCTCTTCATTATTTCGAAATAATAAATTCACCCGTAAATATACGTCCACATAATAAACACCTTATAAAGTGACATTTCCCAGATAATTCACAATATAACCTCTATCAGAATTTCAATTCCACACGCCTGTCACTAGCACTACAGAATAAAGGCGTCTAACTACTCAGAGTATTCTAGCAGCTTCAAATTATCGACAAGCGAAGCTCCTTTCGCCAGACCCAGTACCCAAATACTCGGTTATTCCGAGAATCATTCAAGCTTTCACGAAGATTCAACTAGCGCGGGAAGATCAGTCGATTGATGCATTCGTTCTTCAATTTCCCCCGAAGCTTTGCTCCAAAAATGTCACACATCTCCACCACCAAATTACCTCGTACATTAAATTTCGCCCGACACGAATCCTCCGCGAGTATCATCACGTCGTTCCGCACCCCCTCGTTTGTTCTAATAAAGAATTTCCCGTGGCCGAAAGACTTTTTCCCCCATCCGTCAACGAGCTGCACCGTCGTTAGTCGATGCCCTGCGCGCGAAAGCGCGGAGATGCGTGTACGCGGAAACGAGCACGAAATCGCGCATCCTGGTAAATAAGAGAGACGCGTCGTAGATTGTGGCCGGGAAATAAACGCGGAGGCGTTCGCTGCGACGCGACTAACCGACGGTTATACAACTGCGACTCTCACATGGACGCTCGAGGACCTCCACACACCAGACGGTATTTACACGATCCTGCTGACACTTCGTTGAACCGTGTTCATCCTTAAAATATGGAAGGAGAGGTAAACGACTGAACGGAAGTAGAGAATTCATGAAGGGTCTCGAACGGGAACGTTCACGATGTAGAGACGCTGCTAACGTTTCGGCTATAAGATAAGGACGGTTGGACGATAAGCTTCGATTTATCGGCGATGTTGTTAATGTAACGGAGTGACAGCCAGAGGAGGATATGGAAGAATTGATTTGCTGAGAATGTGTTTATTACGTTTAAAGGCGGAGTTCTATGATTGCTGAGTGATCAGCGTTTTCTTGCCTCTGAGAATGAGCTGGCTAGCATCTACGTTTATCATATATTATTTATCAGCGTGCTCGTTTTATTCCACGACTCAACTTCGTGTAAAGTCGGAGTTACTCGTAGAATAGCTATGGGATGTGGCTATACAGTCGTCACGAAACATTCTTGTGTACAGGGTGTTTCAAAAGACCATGTACAGAAGCGTTGTAAAATTTTCAGGTCTATATTTATTTATTTGCACCTTCTGTTTAATAAATCTTCATTTTTATTAAAAAAAGCACAAAATTTTGAGTTTCCTTTACAAATTTCCTCACTGTTCCATATTTGAACCCATTTTTCGAACGGCCGATTTTCACTCTTTTCAGTTTTTTTACTATAATTGCAAAATAATTGGATTTTTTTACATTTGACTATGTAAATATGATTATGCATTAGTTCCATCGTCCCCTCATGTCAGTTTTATTAAAAAAAAAACAAATTCCCCTACTTTTGACTAGCTTTTGAAATCAGATGATCCATATTACCTGCCTTTAACCTACATTTACCAAACAAATTTGCAACCCTTTCCTAAAACATCCGGCACATATTACTGCAAATGTACCTCGAGTTACTAACAATACGATACTCACAACTCAATCTGCCCCCAGACAATCACAGTGCACTACTCCAATGCGATTTACATTCCCCATTACGAACTCTATTACCCAATAACATTTCCATCTACACACTCCAAACATCCTAAGTATCTCTGCATACTTAAAGCATGCAACTATCAAAAGAATCTACGTTACAAAGTCTAGGTTTAAAACTTCTGTGTCTACATCCATCAAACTCGCTTTGTATCCCCGATATTACTTTCTCCAATTAAATCCACCGATAAACACACAAAATCAGCGCCATGGATACACATCGGCTACCATTAGCGGTGCCTCTATATTTCCCTCATACGCGTGGTTTTTAATTGTTTCCCGACGTGAACGGTTCTATCTGAAGAGATAGCGGCGGAAACGGGGGCCTCGTGAAACGCGGGAATTCCCAGAGGAGTTGCAGCGGTCTGTATAGATCCTTTCCTTGTAGAACCGGCCAAGCCATCCAGAAATCAAAGTCACTTGACGCGGGACAGGAGGAATTTCATTTACCAGATTCTGCGCCGGGATCCTTTCGGCTGACTAATTCGCGCGACGCTCGGTACAACTTTCTAATGGTTCCGCCGTGCTCCCCCGACCTATCAATTCCCTCTGCTATTCATACCAGCGACGTCGCGCCACCGTCTAGCAGAGTGTTTTTCAAGAATCCCTCCCCCACCCCCCCCCACCCCCCCACCCCCGATCACGTCAAATCAGGACGCGATGTTTGTATCACAGGGACGAGCCGTCACGTCTTATTACCAGCCACCTGAATGCATATCGCGATTGAAACCGAGGGAAATAACGTCGTGCGTCGTTACTTGAGCCACGGTATCCTGGCGAGCAGAGGGAACAGACATAACATAGTAAAATCTTAGCGTTGTCCTGGAGAGAGTCAGGTGTGTTTAAGCTGGCAGGGGATTCGCCGTTGGTATCTGGCACCTTCCGCATGATTTATGCCAAGTGATGTGTATTTTGCGCAGGGGACGGAAGAATTGCAGGTGGGTAATTATAGTGACACAAACACAACCTCTCAGGCGTGAAGACGTCTGTGAAGGTCTCCCCTAACCCAAGCCTATGCTCGTTCGATTGGAATTAGATATCTTAAAGGGGATGTAATAGTTGGGCGAGAATGTTTAGGTGAAAAGTTGATCCGTTTTCTTGCTGAGAAATGGGGGAAGAAGTTGTAATGTAATGTGAGAAATAGTTTTATAGAGGGACATCGTCTGAGGAACCAATTTTTGTTCAGTTAAATTATATATGGTATACATTTGAGAAAGATTGGAATATAGTATTAAATTGTTTTGGATTTGTTTTCGCTGATGAACGGAGTTTGGAGGCGAAACACCAGTTTAGAATTCGTATATAATACACACCATTGTAAAAGTCCGGGGGGATTGCCGTTTCTGGATGAAAAAGGAGGGATATCCTTGTTGTCCCGTCGCCTCCGGCGGAACCGTAATCTCTTAAAAGAGCCGGTTACGCGTAGCGATTATTATAGTATGCAGGCAGGTGGATTGGCGTTTTAAGGATCGAGGGAGGGGGGACTTTTCCGAGGTGTGTTTTTGTTTTGGGACTTTCATCATGGGGACTGAGAGGAGTAAACTTGGAACTTGTATATATACGAAAGATACTAGAACATAGGACTTGCGAGAAAGAAGTTTGAAAGATGAGACCTCTAGTGGTGCTGGCGAGCACTAACTGTCGCGATCTCATGGTGGAACTGGACATGACACAGTACAACAGCGTTTCCATAAGGAATCTCAAACTGTTTGTCGAGTTGAAAGGTGTTAAATGTACCATCACATAGGAACAGTCAATTTTCATTTGCAAAAGTCATTAAACTGATGGAACATCGTAATGTTTATAATTGAAGCATATACTGAGGCATTGAGAGCAAAAACGGACTAACTCACAATTTTGCGAAATTAAGTTAGCATCAATAATGTATTCTACCAGGCTGCGCTAATCATATAAAATATGAAAAATGAATTCTTTTCCAATGTAGGTTAGACCGTTTTTGCTCTCAACACCTCAGTTATAAGAAGAAGTGTATTGAGTGCAACAAATGAAACCATCCATATTCAACTTCATGTAATCAATCTATTCCCAAAGATGATCCCAAACGTGCACCGACCCACCCTCCAAATGAACATGCACCTGTACAATATACAATCCAGTATCGATACTTCACACGCACACAAGCCCACCCGCACGAACCCACCCAACATCCTACACTCCATCCTCTGCACAAATAAAACCCCCGAAAGGCACACCGAGACTTCCCATTAAACCCAGCGAAGCGTCACGAATAAAAACAACCGGGTGGCCTGGCAGTATATCTCGAGATTAATATCCCGAAATCTTTATTCATTCTCCGAGCGATTCGCATTCGTTCCCCCCATCACCTCCCACAGCGTGTTATTTATGCGAATATTATTACTCCGCCGCTGCAGTTACGGGGGTCGGATGCCGGGAGCTCCAATTCCAACTGCGGGCCACCCCCGAGAAAGGAGCGTCCCGAAACTCATGGCGGTGCCCCATTGGAAAACGTCACCCTTTCGAGGATACGCGAAGCCCCGATAGAAATTGACATACAGCGCACGTATAATCTTTCCAGATTCGCTGATTCCTACTCTCCTTCTGCGCTTTCCGCCGTGCCTGTTCATCCTCAGAGCTAGGCGGAGGGAAGCAGGGGCCAGAGGAGGAGATACTGTACCCACCACGCAAATACTCGATTCTACGCGCGCACACGTATTTGCCGCGTGTTTTGTACCACCCTCTCGGTGTTTCGCCACAATTCGATGCGCGCTGCAGCAACGAGGAGAGCAAACTGTTGGCCGGAATTAATGCCGATTCATAGGTACGCCCGCCTGCGCACACATCCACGGCAGAAACATCCGAGCACCTGAACGTTCAGGGCTTCCGTCGTCGCTTGAGAGCGTGGCGCGCGGCGGGCACTCAGCGTCACACCGATTGATACGCAACGCCGATCAGCCAATGCTAATAGCCACGGCATGGGAAACGCAGATAGGGATAATCGGAGGAGCAACTAAGACGATTACCGCTTATTATTGTTGCGTCGTGGCTGCCCGATGAATTGCCATTACCCGCGCAAGGGGATACGCGGCTGTCGGCGGGGGCTGATCCCGCGAGCATGGGGGATGCAGCATGATTCGCCGCGTAGACGCAAGAGGCTGATTTCTCGCGTGAATGTGGGGCTAAGTGTGGAACCAGAGGTCTTCGTGTTTCCGAGAAAATTGATTGTGGAGGTTTGGAGGATTCGTTTGTTATTGGGCTCACGTGTTTAGTTAGGGAGAATTAGTTGTACTTCGGTGGTGGTGTTTGTGAGTGTTGGTGATGGTGGGTTGAATGATGTAGTGTTTGTGTTTTGGCAGATTATTTGGTTTTTTATTGGGTGAAATATTGGTGGAAATTTTAATATTGATAACATTGACGGGGTTCTACTGAGTGAATCATAGAACTGTGAAGGGGAAATAATAATGCATTCTGGTTTCCTTGATTTTGAGAATTTTTTAATTGTTTGGTAGTTTGTCGTTGGGATAGTTTGTTAGGTTCTTTTTTTTTAGGACTTTCTTCTTAATATGATTAGGTGGAAATCAAGGGGTGTGGTATTTGGCGATATTGAATAAGTACCCACTTTTCTAACCGACTTCAAAAGGAGGAGGTTACGTATATTTCATTATGTATGTATGTTCACGCATAACTTCCGCATTGGTGCACCGATTTCGACGATTCTTTTTTATTAGAAAGAGTATGAACAGCCGGTGGTAACATGTTATTTTTTTTATTTTTATCTGGATACTCTAGAGTTATCTAGAATTCCAGTTTTAATGTATGTTCGCGCATAACTTTGTAGAGCGTGGACTGATTTGGATGATTCTTTAGTTGTTATACAGAGTATGTTCCCCAATTGGTACCATGATAAATGTTTTTTAACCGACTGCAAACAAAGGTAACTAAAAATTAAAAAGTAATACACTTTTAAAAAGAATGTAAATACCTACATCAAAGGTACGCTAGAAAGGATAAAAAAATCTTTTCTTTTAAATCGGGGCCAAAATAGAAACAAAATTGACTAAATTTCTAAACCTTCATGAATAAATCATAGTTCATTAGCACACTAACGCCCGAATTAGAGCGCACAAATAATTAGTGGGATCTCACGCTTCCAGCCGATAAATTCTGTTTCTATTTTGGCACGGATTTCAAAAAAAGATTATTTTATCCTTTTTAGCACACCTTTGAAGTCGATGCTTTTTACTTTTTTTAAAGTTTATTACTAACATGATGAGATACAAATCGTCAGCAAAATTCTACATTTTCATATTATATACTGTTCTATTAGTTAATCTTATTTCAATACTAACGATTACACGATTAAGTTTAAAGTAGTAATTCACCAGAGTTAGTGTGTCATTAAGCCATATCATAAATTGAAACAGCAAAAGTTCTTCACCCTTTTGTGATGTAAAATATAATTTCTAAAAGGAGGCAGTGACAGCAAATCGGACTAACCCACATTGATGAAAAAATAATTTTTCCTATTTTATACGGTTAGTAGAGCCTATTAGAATGCATTATTGGTACTAATTCAATTTCGCAAAAAATGTGGGTCAGTCCGTTTTTGTTCTCAGTGCCTCAAATATAAATAGCAAAACCTTTCAATTCAGATCTCTGTACACGAAGAAAGAAGAGTAATATCTTGTCACGAATGTAATGAATTAAAGCAATTAGCGACGGAAACGCCATCTCCACTTCCAAACTTCCTCCAAAATCAACGTAAACGAGATTTCAGATTCCCTCAAGTGCAATAAAAAATTCTGAATATTTCACTGGATCATGCGCGACGATTTCCAATGAAAATTCTGTCGATATTTAGAATCGAATATGTGAGCGGCGTGAGACGATACCGTTACCTTTCAAACGGCGATATACATCCCAGAATGACTTGCAAGGCAATTTCCTCGATTCCTCCAGTACTCAAAACCATTTTATCGAGCAATAACATCGATGTCACAATAAGGTGACGGTAATAAAAGCGACGGAACTCCTAAACCAACTTTCTTCCGCGATCTTCGCGGTGAGACAAAGCTCTGCATCTTGCTTTATTCCGTGAAAAGTTTCGTGTCGGTTCTGTACAGAAAACGTTTCAATATTATTTCAATAGCAACCTCTTCTCTTACAACGTCGACGAAGTAGATATTAATTAACAACATCGCTTTGTGTCTCTGGGGCAGTCACGTTTCATTGTTATTTAAAAATCGGTGACCCGTAATCGCGACAAAGGAATCCTGAAATTTATTTTCTTTTAAACGCACACACTCGCGCGAGGTGCACCGCGAACCTTGCTACAAAAATTTCTCGAGAAATGTTTCAATTATGTTCAAGTAATTCTGTGATTAAACTTTATAATACGCTTTAGAATTTCAAATGGAACAGCTGCGAGGTTTCCGAAGTTCTTATTCCTTTCAATAACATTTATGTACCTATTTCAGATAATTCACGTGGGAAGAGGTACAAACGTGTGTAATTCCACCACGTACCAGTCACACGAGCCGTCTGACAATATACGGACCTACTGCCCTTATTTGTCTATATCCTTATTTTACTCTTGCGCTTTAATCGTCCGAATAAATCATACTTTTCTATATTTGTTACATCATCTGACATCTTTACAATTTAAAATGTATTTCGAAATCATACTGTTCTATCAGATCAACAAAGGCCTCGTACAAACATAAAAATTTTTCTGCAATTCCGTTGCAAATCCTCAAGTTATATTATCGTTTACACAGCAATCTGGAATTTTTCTTTCCATATGAAACTGAAACGTGGAGAACCCCTTGTAACGGAGTTATTGAAACAACCCACATAAAAGCAAGGCTGCATATTACTGGAACCCACGTTCCCCTCTTTCTTTACCTTCAGAGGGGAAAACGTACCAGAAGTTATTCGAAATGAGAATTGAAAAGGAATGAATATAGGTTCTATAGAGTGAACGAAGTGAGAATGTTCGTTCTAAAAAAAAATCTTCATATTTTTGTGAAAGGTATTACACGCCTGCTTTCACGTACAATTAATAACATTTTATGATTCACTTTTCAGACTACGGTGTATGTTTATATTATCTTTGACACAGTTATTTTCGTCTTGTTTAAAAACTACAATCCCTCAATGCCAATGTTTACGTGTTTTGAGCGAAAACAACAGCAAAGCAAAAGCACCCCCAGGCCATTAATTTGAGCACGAGTCGTAAATATACAATGAAAGTGACGTACGTGGCACGAAAGTGATTTAAAACGAACGTTATTTACTATTACACGTTTATTATTTCATCTACATATCCATGTTTTCTCCCGTTTCAAATATATTCTTGTAGTTTCTCATATATGGCACTTCGTAACTGTAATGTTGCATTCATCCAATGATATATAGGGCGCCTCTTAATTACAGGTGAATACTTCAGGATGAAAATTAAGTCCGCGAAGCAAAACAAATATTTTATATATAAAGAAGAAAGTGTTTCTGTTTGTCTCTCCCTTAAAAACATTTGAACGGTAAACTCTGGGATCAGAAAATTTGTGCCAGCTCATTATGCCTAGCTAATCCAGATAAATGTTACTATTTTCACCAAAAAATAAATAAAATAAAATTTTATATGAAATGAGAATCTAAATTTTGGACGAAGCCAAGTAACAAAGCTAGTATTTTATACGAAGGTACATGATTGCAGTCACTTCACAAGTAGTTTTGATATTCCGTCCTCTTGTGAGAAAGAAATTTCGTTTTTAACCATTTTCTTAAAATATTTTTAATAACTCATTCGTAATTTCGTTCCTTACCACACACAATCCAATGAATACCACCTTCTGCGACGCCAGTTTAGGTATCTACTTGCTTCAAGTAATCTTAAATGTAAATCTTGAATGCAACTGGCACTACTGAACACAAACTCGAAGTGAAGTTACTTGAATTCAAGCGACTCGAAGTCCAGTAACTCGCCTAATGCGAACGAGGCTTAACACCCCACAAAACACAATTACCTATGAGACAGTTCGAACTTTCGATCTGTACCGTATTCACGAGGATCGCTAAAAGTGCTTTGATCCGAGGTTATTAGTCGCATCGAGCCACCCGAATCTCCGCAGTTTTCACCATCCGCGACTTCTACTAATTACATATCGCGCGGAAAGTCGGTCGTAATCATCCAAGTTTGAAACTCAGAGGGCTGGTTCTTGCATGACGTTCGTTATTCAGAGACTTCCAGCCGAGTTCGCGGATCAAAGTAGTACCGGGCCAACTTTCGAAGGCTTATGAAATTTCAGTGGTCCCTTTTGCGAGCGGCTGTCCCTCAAGCTTTTTCTGTTCCGTTCTAATTAGAGCCTCCAAAATGCGCGTTCTCCGGGCGAAGGTTTTCCGCGCAGACCGTCAAAAGCCCAGCCCACGAGGATCGAGGAAGATTAAAGCTCGGATGTAACGTTCGGATCGGAGAAAAGAAACGTATTTATCATTCGCTGATCAGATTAACCGACCTCGGTCGATGAACATTTCGCGTGCAAGCCAGCGAGAGCTAAGCAGGGGCGGCTTAAAATTCCACGAGAACCGATGCCGTTCCACGGGCGGATACGGAATGACAAGCGTGTCTCGTAACAACCAATTCCCTTGGCGGCGCCTTGAGAAAGCAGACGGAAACTAACGCGTCCCTTGAAAGGCGGTTCGTAACTCTGTGGAACTCGTTGGAACTCGTAATATCTTTGCTGCTTCTCGAGTGACAACGAACGGAACAGCTTGGAAATGTATAGAGGGAGATGAAGCTATCTTCCAGCGGGTGCCTTCTCGCACGTGCAAAGCCGTAGCCGTGCTCGTAGTCGTCGAGGTGGTCGCTAGTCACTGGAGCCCTTTGATCTTTTACCTCGACCATCCATAGCGGCCTGTCCTGCTCGCCTTCCGACTACAGAACATACGGACGAGCTCCTGGCAACACTTTTATCTCCGGGCCTTTGATTTCATTAATCCTGCATCGCTGTATCGCGGGAGATGGATCACCCGCGAGTTAGCCTCTGTACGCAAAGCTTATCTGAATCGTTGATTTTTTTCCTGAGGTGTTAGGCTCTTGGATCGATTGGACACTCTTGTTGCCTTTTCGCGAGGATACTAGTGGACGTCTTAAGAGAAATATATTCTAGGATAGGGGATGGTAATTATTTTACTTCTAATATTATTTCTGGTCTTATGGAAGTGTAGTTTGTGAATAACGCTGGGCTATTGTTTGCATAAGGAAATTGAAAAGAGAAATAGAACACTTGGGGAAGTATATTCTATAATACGTAGGGTAAACGTATGTAATATGAAACACCTGATTTCAAACGCTTGCCAAAAGTAGGGGAGTTTCTTTTTTTTTTTTAAATAAAACTGACATGAGGGGACGTAGGAATTAATTTATAATCATATTTACATAGGCATATGTAAAACAATTCAAATGTTTGGAAGAACTAAAAACAGTGAAAATGGACCATTCGAAAAAGTGGTATCTAATATGGAACACCTACTTTTGTTACTAAAAATGAAGATTTATTAAGTAGATGATATAAATAAACAAATATATATCATTTGTTGGAATTTCTATTTAATCATCGCATAATCCAGCTCACGAAAATTCTCACTTTTATAAAACTGAAATCTGTAGAAAACACTGGATTATTGTTTGCGCAATACAACCGAAAACTTGGTTACAGAATTACAGAGGTAGAATGCCTGGGGAATTATGTTCGGTTGAGAGACGCTGACGCTTTTGCCTGATTGCTACATTGTGCAGATCGCTTAAGAGAGTACTAGATAACACCTTTCAGAGCTGGTGATAAAGAAAGGTGGTGAATCTTGAGTAAAGAAGAATGAACAAGCAGAACAAATTTTAGGTTAAGAACTCTGTCAACCCTTAAAAGTATATAACTATAAATTTAACAAGTCAATTTCCCCATTTCTTTTTTTGCTCATTATTATAATAAAAATACCTCATCCTCTTATAAAAATCCTGATACCTTTATGATCTCGAAAATATCTAATTTTCAAAAGAAAATATTCTGCACAGCTTCTACCACACCACTTTGAAAAACAATAAAAACGATCTTTATAAAAATATTTATCGAGTGGTAGTTTCACCTCCGTCCCTGTTCCCCTTTCGTTCCCCAAACTTCTTCGCACATTATCGTCAAAGAAAAACAGGAATTCGTTTGTCCCATCCTCAATTCGCAGCCGATGTTTTTAATCGCCATTAACTTGTCGATAAAGGTATATTTTACGTACGTGCAAGAATGCAAGCCACCAAGGCGCATCGCCCAAAGAAATTGAGGCATCGCGCGCGGAAAAAGAAAGACAGACGGAAATGGCTCGTACAGGGGCTGCGCGCGCGGGCGCGCGAGTGCAATAATCCCCGAGGGCAAACGGCAGCGGCAGCGAGAGAAACGGGGAGGAGCAGGGTTATATAATCGACATTCGGTCGGTTTTAAATTTATCACTTTTGGCTTGAACCCGCGCCCGTAAAATACATCTGCCTTAACGGGATGATATCGATGAAAGCGATGGCCAGTTTTCGAGAACAGTGGTCCAATGGCGGGTCATAAAGCCCGCGGAATGTGTTATGAAGTGGATCAATTAAGGCGGGAGCGACGGAAATTTAGATGCTAATTACCCAGCGGCGCCAAATATGAATGATGTTTGAACGCTGTGACAGGTTAATATGGCGGATCATTCGCTTGAGTGGAGGGGGGAAAAATTGTTTTCATAATGGTAATCATCGGGGGGAAGAATATGGTCAGCCATTTGCTCGATAAACGAGGGAGTAGTATTACCAGGTGACTTTGATGTAGGTTGTAAATAGAGGCTGTTGTTAGTGGATAAAATAGTGGCTCAGATAAATAGCAATCTAGGTGCATTCTACTTAACAAATTACTTATCGGCAGCGAATTAAGGGGGGAATCCTATTTTATCGGCTAAAAACATAGCGAAATTTAGGAATTCTTCTTAAGAAACTAGCATTTCGATTCATCTGAAATTTCGACCATGTTTTTATGCATCCTTGAAGAAGTTGGTGTGCATGATATTTACTTTCCAGGTAATCTGAAACAGAAAAATGAAACGGCGTTTCACTTTGTACGTATGTAGCTTCAATTCGATGAACCAGAATACCGCTAAGCTCTATACTTTTTTTGTTACATAAAAAAATCGGCGCAAAATTGGACTGCAAAAATTAAAGGTTCAGACCTGTCAGTTCGAAAAGTCTCCACACGGCCCAATAATTTGTTTTTGTCTTTTGCTGGTTCCCCAATTTCAAGCTACATATGTATAAAATAAAACACCGTTTCATTTCTCTGTTTCAGATTACCTGGTAGATAAATATCATGCACATCAACAGCAGGCATAACTACTATATTTATGGTTAAAAATTAATAAAAAAAAATCTGAAGCTTCCTTAAAGATGTATCAAAACATGGTCCAAATTTCAGATGAATTGAATCGCTGATTTCTTTAAAAAAAAAAAACAATTTTGCTACGTTTTTGGCCCAAAGAATAGGATTCCCCCCTTAAGTGGATAAATACAAAATACCGGTCAATTGAAATTTGAACTCTTTGGTAATACCGGAGGGTTCTTTTGGGTATCATTTCTGACGATTAAAATTGTTATAACAAGTTTGAAAAATCAGTTCGTTTATCTAAAGCAATTTAATTGTCCTTTACGATTTTCTTCTTCATTAAAATTTTCAATGTAGTACTCCTTTCATTTATTCCTGTAATTTTAATAAAATTGGACTTGAAGCGTAAGTTTGCATTGAAACGAAGAGTCTTTGTTGAAAACACTGTAAGTGCCAAAAATTAAATTCTATACTATAGTATTACCATTGGCACGTAGAACATTTTCCGATTAAAATACTTTTTTTTTAATTTTGACACTTACACTGTTTTCTACAAGGACTCTTCAGATAAACTACATTATACTAGAGATTCAGATTTCACGTGTACGACTTGTACACGTGTATACGTGTAGTTCATACATCCGTGTTCTAATCCGTGCACTTCTTAATACACGGATACACGGATATTGAAATACACGTGTACACGTGTATCGAAATTCACGGGTCGTAGTATCCGTGTACCCGTGTACCCGTGTACTGAAATTCACGGGTACACGTGTATCGAAATATACGGATTCACGTGTATTAAGATATCCATATTTAATTTTTTAACTAAATATCCGAATGTTTAGATTTTACGCAAATAGTTTGCGATAGGTAGGTACAAGCATAATTTACTAGGTTGCAAATGAAAATAAAAAACATCATGACGAAGTTACCGACAACAACGATATTAACATTCAATTTGAAACGTATATATATGGCCGAGCCACAATTACGCTTCGACTTGGATCCATTTGACTGGTGGAAGGCTAGGACAAATAAATACCCGGTGATTTCACATGTTGCCAAAAAATATTTAACTATTCCAGCAACCTCGGCAATGTCGGAAAGATGTTTTTCGTGTGCTGGAAGCATTGTAACAAAAAAAAGAAACCGTTTACTCCCAGAGAATGTTAACACGTTAGTATTCTTACACCAAAATAAAAAATTAATAGATTAAACTTTATTAAACAAAATCATGATATTTTTTATTTTCATCTGCAACCTAGTAGGGTAATTCCGGGAGACGCAGTCGAGCTGGAGAGTTGGTCGAGTTGCTATATTCAGACTCTACATCTATGTATATGTAAAAATGTGTTAAGGTTCAGAACAATTAATTCTCTAGAAATCAACTGTTTCGTCCAAGTCTCCAGCCCGAATGCGTCTCCCGGAATTACCCTAAATTATGTTTGTACCTACCTATTACAAACTATTTGCGTAAAATCTAAACATTCGGATATTTAGTTAAAAAACTAAATATGGATATCTTAATACACGTGAAACCGTATATTTCGATACACGTGTATCCGTGAATTTCGGTACACGGGTACACGGGTACACGGGTACACGGATACTACGATCCGTGAATTTCGATACACGTGTACACGTGTATTTCAATACCCGTGTATCCGTGTATTAAGAAGTACACGGATTTGAACACGGATATTTTTACGACACGTGTACGCGTGTACACGTGTATCTTCAATACACGTTCTACGCCGGGATCTCTACATTATACCTAGTGACTCAGATCTCACACACAGAATCAGTGTCTTCTCTACCGCTATTATACTTTTCGGCATAATCGATAAACACAAACATCTGAACACTTTGAACAGCACATGGAATCATCTCTATTTGACCATTGCACGTTCCAAACAAGCAAAACGATTCTTGTCGTTAATTGTGACAGGAAATATACGTCAGTAAGCCATAATCCATCGTTCTGATATCACCATCAAACAAGCAACGCTAACCGCGCCCCGCGACGAAAAACCTCGTGATGAAAAAGCAAAGCCGGCCATCGAGCCCATCGTGTCCATCGAATTATTCATAGCCTACCGAACAAAGCTATTTCTACAAATGAAATATTCAAGCCGGTGTATGGGAATCCCAGCGAAAATCCCAGCGTGGCGGGCAGTTAAGTCCTCCCGGTCGTACGTACAAACGCTGGGAACACGCATTTTCGCGAGGCCACCCACGTCGCAGCGTTTCGCCCCGTGCTCTTCCGCTTTCAAAATAAATTTTAAACCTCCATCCGTTTCGCGGAAACGCGTGTACCCGAACGACCCGCGCAGCTCTCGCAAATAAAGCATCGACGACACGTAGGTACCGAGCGCGCAGGGAGCCACATAGGTGTCCATCATTCGTCCGTCGTTCCTGTATTCTAAACGAGCGAAACGCGAGAGAAAGGGAAAGGACGCCGTTAAGTCCGTAGAGTGATTTGCGAGCAAACAACCCGCCATGATTCATCTGCATTGTTGGAGAGCTCGCCGTCAAAGAGGAATCGAGTGAACCCATTTTGATGGAAATGCTGTAGGGACACTTTGGAGCATCGACTTATTTCTTGGAGAACGAGCTGCTACATGTGATGGGGAACGGGATGGAATGCTGAGAACAATGTGCTTCAGTAACGAAAATTCCAAAAATTAGAAACACAGAATTGATGGTTTTAATTTGAGGATATCGTTGAATAAACAACTTGAGACGTCGAAGTTTATCCACACGGGTGCTAGTTTGTTGCTGGTTTCCTTTGTGGGCAGCTAGACAAATTTCTACTTCGACGCTCCTTATTCAGTGTTCGCTTGCAAGTAGAAACGCCCTACGCGCGGTCAGAAATATCGTTAGTCCACACTTTGTATTCTATGCAAATGAGTTTTTAAATCACCGTTTTTAAACGGAAATGTATCACTCGATTCCTCCTCACTGAAAAGTTCTTGAACTGCGGGATTAGTGCACCACCAAACCGATACTCCCCGGAGTTTTCAAAAGCGAGCCTATACTACTGCAAGTACTTACACATAGTGCGCCACCCGCAAAACTGTACTCATTAAGCCCACAAATTAAATGCTTATAAACATAATAGTGTCTAATTCCTTGCTAGATTGTATGAAACTTCTTTTTAAGTATATACATATTTATAATGGTAGTATTTTGAGCCTTTAGATGTGTTTCCACATCTAGAGTTTCTTATAACAGAAAATACAAAACATTACTTTACACAGAACACCGCGCGAGTGACTTATACCATTATGAATCTCCCCCATATTTGAAGAGATTCTTTTGCTTGTTTTTTTTTTTCAAAACCACTGAAAGTTGTCTTCACGACAAACATATTGCCAAGTAATTTGGAATGAGAAGAAGTGCAGCATAGGAAAAATAATTCTGCAGTAGTCTTTCGGCCTCGACGTCACCGATTGAGGTTTAATAACAAAGTACCACCAGTCGAGCCTCTGAAGCAGCCTCAGCACCGATGAGCCAGCTCAGTTCCCGCCTCGAGGACATGCTTCCATCAAATAATCACCCGGGAAGCATGCCCGAAACCGTGGGCGTGAACATTTTAGCGCAGCGATGGAAACGAATCGCGGCTATCTCAGATAGACATACCGCAACCCCGTGACACAGCGCCGATGGGGCGAGAACGATCGCCGCTATTCCATTTTCCGTCCGAGTGGATCGGCCGCTCGCCTAATCGATAGCCATAGCGCAGACACACCCAGCGTGATAACGCGGGGTGGGCAACGGGTGTGAGACCCTGCTGGCGGGCAGATGCAAAATCATTCCACGACGTTATCGACGGTCGGCCAGGCACGCGATAACGGCTATCAGTGCCATTTTCGCGGATTTAATGGGACACGCGCGGAACCGGAGGAATCGCAGCCTCGATGGAGCCAATCGACCAGCTATCGCGATGGTTGCCGCCTGGTTATCTCGAGAGAGGCCCGAGAGCCGAACGCGTGATGCTGGTAGGAGGCATGGAGCAGGGTGTGTCTTGCGAGTCGCGTCCAGGATCGGCGCTCGAGGAAGCTTGCTGCGCTGGGGAAAGCTCCGACGCGATCGAACGCGTGCGTGGTACCAGCCGCAGGTACGAAATCCGCGCGTCGCTCGCGGCTTTATCGTACGTTCCGTCTCGTTACGCTTTCAACGGATCGAGCCCCGCGGCATTCATTAGCCGTGCGAGTCGCGAGCCCGCAAATAATTGATGGAATCGACCGATCGACGGGTATTGCGGGCGATTCGGGGCGGTCAAGGGGAACGTTGGTGGGACCACGTCGACGTCGTGGCTGGAATGTTTTCAGGCGGCCTTTGTGGGGTGGAAAAGGGGCAAGATTTAACGAGAAGCAGCTAGACGGAGTGTAAATTTAGGGGAACTCCTGGCAGTGTTTTCGAAAGTAAGAGATATGAAGTTTCACTGGGATACACTCCCAGGCATCCTGGAGTGTGTCTGACCATGCACGGAGTTCTTTCCCTTGTTTTGTTGCAAAGGGCTTTTCTAGATTAATTATCAAATTTTGCGTTGTTTAATATGGGGCTTGATTGGAAAAGTATTTTGGGAAAGATTTGTTTATATTAACAAGGCTTAGAAAAGAATAAAAGTTTAGTAATAATTCTTCTGAAGGATTTGAAAGTATGTTACACTAACTAGAACTGCGAGAATAATAATTTGAATATTATATTATGTGAGATGAATATTACGTTATATAATATTTTAAGAAAATAGCCATTCGACTTACTTGAATACAATAATTGTGAACGTTCTTTAGGAAGGAATGAATGAAATATGCTGTGTAGAATTTTAAGGCACAGAAAGTGTAAAACGTGGGGAATGTTTAGTGAATAATTAGTCGCCACTAAACATAATAAAAGATAGTAAATAGAAGCATAGTATAGGAAGTTTCTCATTTTGACATGGCAAATGATTTGTTTGCATCAGACACCAAAGTAATATTAAAATATTATAAAGTACTTAAATATAGTTAACGACTGTAATTAATTAATATCACAATTACTGCGTTAAAACTTTGTAATTTATAAGAAACACGAATTTCTTGCTTCGGCGAGCAGAAAATGCCTGTCAAGCGCAGACGAGGAAGTTTTAAAGGAGTATACAGTGTTACCAAGATATGAAGCACGTATGAAAATGAATGAAATGCCACTGAATCATCTATCACTGATATAAATATAAAATAATCACAAGATTACTATCCATTTACGCAATGAAGAGGAAAATCATTCGCCTAATTAAAATAAAATTCATCCCTCATCTGTCAAGCTATTTCACTTAAAAATACACTCACTTTACCAAATACTTCAAATCTTCTAAATACCAAACCCTCCTTCAAACAAAACCTCCCTACACCTAATCACAATTTCAAGCATACAAATCTACACAAAGTGCAACTACATAGTACATTTAAGTACCAATAAAAAAATCCAGTAAAAACTATTCCCAACACTCAAAATTCGAGCAAACAGTATCCAGGCAGACTCGTATCTCTCCCCCTCCACATATATCAATTCCTGTCAGCCCAACTTATTCCATCCTCAACATTTCGACGACTAATTGCGCGTATGGGAGTGTGTATCATCGAGAACCAATCACTCTGCCCCCAATTACTTGCTTTCATTATTCCAGGCATTTCGACGATGGATCGCGCCCCATTCCGGCGGTGCCACGCGTTCACGGTCAACGACTGCTCGATAACCGTTTAGATAATGATAAATAACGAAACCGTTTAAATAACGAGTAGCACGTCCGCGAATAAATTGCACGCGGGCCAGCGCGACGACGTGGCGACGCGCTCGCTGGCGACCAAATTACATGCTCGTTCGTCGAGTAATCGATGCTTCCGGTTGCCCGTGACACCGTTTAAAACGCCGCGTTTTGCTCCTGTTAAACGCGGGAATAATTGGTAGGACAGCGGGATATCGTTTGAGGGGGTGGACGAGGGCACGTCCGCGCTTTCCCTATGAATTTATGAACAGCCCCCGTCGTTGCACATTGAAATGGCGCGTGCTGCGACTCGGTTATCTTACGCGCAGCCCCCGTGCGTTTTCGCAGGCAATTAAAATTATGTTGCAGTAACGAGCCGCGTGTAATTGTCCGAGGGAAATGAGATCGTGGGTCAGCGGCGTTCTAGTGACTACGGTAATGAAAGAAGTTTATTGAGATGAACGAGCGAGGACGTCCACCAAACACTGTGGCAGTTTCTGTATCGTTGCGTCGACGTGGAAATTGGGTGTTTTTAGGAGGCTAACGCAGCGAGGGACTATGGAAAATTAATTTCTCTTGCAGCTTTTTATCGGTTGAGATTTAATAGAAATCTGCTTCTAAAGTATTTTATTAAAATTCGTAAGGATAGTGGAGCTAGATGGGTTTGCTTCGAAGTGGATTATTAATTGCCTTTTTGATTATGGTAATTGCATTATGGGCAATTTGAATAATGAGATTTTGGATATTATTGTGATATCGAGGTGAATATTTGAGATTCAGGAACAAATTAATCAAGCGAGAAACACTTGATTCTTTAAATATCTTTCTGTCGAAACCCTACTATCTGAGATTGTTGTCTTGATTTTGTAGAAATTAATGAACGATTGAACTCACGATTGAGGCTCTCAGCGCAGTAGTGGCGTAAAGCCATAATATTTGCTTTGATATTACGGCTAATGAAATTATTAACGTTCTAAAGTCGTTGCTTTAATTTCTATTCTTAGGTACATAGGTATGATTTTGTAATGAATATAATTTCTCAGGTGTGTATTATTAGTACATTTCTGTAAATGTATGAATATTGGAGAATTGATATTGCGCAACGTACGTCAACAAAGTGCTCAATGTAAAAACACGTATTTGTGCTGCAATCTTATCGATGTGTTTGAAAGATTGCTGGGGCCACTATAGAATTAAAATTTTGCTGTGTAAGAGGTTGTTTCAGCTCAAATGTCAATCCACCCAAAATTATGGGTTAGGCCACTATTGCGCTGATAGCCTCAATTTTGTGTAGGTACGTATAAAATAAATGTGATTCCGAGGAAAAATTCTAAACTCAAGTTAAAAAATATCTCTATAGTAGACGACGTATTAAAATTGCATTTTGCACAATGTTAAAGCTCCGCTGTCGTCGCATGTAGTGGAAAGGAATATGAAATTGAGACCAAATTACGTGTTCGTTCTTTCTTGTTCCTTTTTTTCTGACTTATTCTCCCAGCCTTCTGTTTCTGTCGCGACACAATAGCAGCTGAGCAAATGAAAATTTATGAACGCGCGATCGTGCCAATTTTGCTTTAACGGCGCCGGGTTATTTAACTATCGCGTTGTTACTGAACCATCGGCTACGCTGGGCAGATTTTTCATCGCGTCCAGTAGCGAGTCCTGGCGTTTGAAATAAATCAGGCACGAGTCACCATGTAATTCAGTGAACGAGCTTTTTAAATGCAACTCCCTATTCATATATATTTCTGAGAGGCTACGAGTGTAATATAGAACGCGGTGTTGCCGGAAACTGAGTGAATAAAGTATCGCAGTATCGTTGCAAATTTTATGCATTTTTTTGCAGTTAAAGCTACGACAAAATTTTGAAACCGAATGTGAGAAGCCACGTGTCATTTCTTGTCTATAGTAATCTTTCGAAATCAAAATTGAAATACGAGGCAATATTATAGTATAAACCTAAGTAGACTACTCTGATTTTGATGATTCGATCACAATAATTTAAATTTCTTCTATTTCATTCATGAAAGAAATTAATATGCATTCTACACCCAAATTCTGTTCCTCACTAGCGCACCACCACTCTGTTACTGCATATTACAAATTGTTTTGATTAGTCTACGCATTGAGCTACCGCATGAATTACTGAGCATCTAATTACAACATCTATTGTGAGGAATATTGAATAAATTACTGTTATATGAAATTGCAGAAATTTATTACAAGTTCCGTCGCACATTGTGCGTGTTTAATTCAAGATATAATTAATCGCGCGAGAAACTTGCGAGTAGCATGTACCTATATGTATATTACACTGTTACAGCTTGATGAACTGCAAATTGGTGTATTTGCGTTAAGGTAACTTGGTAATAAAGTTTGGAACTTTAATACACCGAGCCCGATTAAACTCGAGTAACATATTGAAGATTTTCGTTTCACCACAACAATTGTCATTTTTTCAATGTACACATATTGAAATTTCAAACATATAAGAAAGTTCAATATTTACATGCGTTCCAACGCCATAATTTATTTAAATATTGAATTAAGAGCTTTCATGTATTTTCTATTAATTTTTATAAACACCTGTTTTGCACATTGTTTACAGATATTATATTCATAAATCTCTGACATATTGTCTGCAATTGAAAATATTTCTCACAATGGTATCAATATTCGAAATGGCAAGGATACAAAACTCATTTCTACAATCGTGTGCACAGCGTGCCCCAGCGTGCGTTAATTCATGAACTCACATATCAAAGCGACTACAACGCTACAATAACATTGGTTGCGATTCGTGAATGGTACTAAACAGTAGGACAATTCACGACAAATATTTGTATAGAATCTGTTACGCCCGCGAGTACCCCGTATTGCAACATACATGCCTGCAGGAGGGGGGTCCTAGGATTCAATGGCCTTCACGTTGTTCAGAGATTAAAACGATTTTCCCTATCTATTCGTCAACGTGGACCACCAAGTAGTGATGGGAACAATGCGAAGTTGATTTCTACAAAATCAGATACTACCTATGCACCATCACTATTATAATCGTACATGAACCATTAAAAGATATTACATCGATGGCTTAGTGCACAAATTATGCCCACTTTTTGTGAAATTAGAGCTTTTATATGAAAAAAAAATTTCTTGATTATTTCTTTATGCTGTATAGAAACCACACTTACATCAACTGTATAAATTGGTCAAAAATAATAGTTTCGTTCATTGTATGCCCCGGAATCTTATTTACCATTGCATGGTTGAACCTGTTTTTCTCGAAAACCTTAAAAATGGGCATATGTACAATATTTGTGCACTAAGCCATCGACATACATATAATTTAGTTATCACACCACATAGAGTAGATGTTCCAAATACTGCCAGTGTCCCTATTACTACCACTCTATTTATTTTACTTAATAAAAACGTGAAGTATAAAGAATAGTGCAAAAAAATTATTATTAAATTGGGATTGTTATTCTGCTTCTTCTTCTTATTATTATTATTGTATATAGCCCAAAAATAGTTTGGGTCAGCAACCCCTTCTAAAACCCTGCTTTGCCAGGAGAAGCATCCCAACATTAAAATCCAAGTTTGAAACAAAACAAAACTCAAAAATGATCTGAGTTAGGAAATCCTTATAAAATTCCCCATCTCCAGAAGAAGCACTTCAACATTCAACTGAAATGTTGAAACCGAATATAATCTAAAAATGTTCACAACTCAAAGGCAATGTAAAGCGGACGTGTTTATTTCTTCTCAGCACAAAATCCAACTCTAAAAGGCGTCCCATCAGTAAACGAACATCTCCTGCATCCCACGCGTCGTATTATTCCCATCGCTACCAACAAGCCGCTGCACGTGCATACGTATGTACGTTACGCGCGACACCGATAACTTTCCTGTTCCAATCGTGACCACCTGAGGGGTTGTTTTCATATCGATCGGCCCACGCTTCCTAGTGGAAGCCTTCGAACGTATCCGACAATGTCATCGCTACACTCGGACGCTTATGTTTTGCATTACCGCATCACTATGGCAACTCGATGTACCATTCGACTCCGTGTTTACCTCGCTTCGGGCCGCTTCCGCCCGCAGAAAGTACAGTTCTCCCGCGCTGATACGTACAAGGTAACGCAACTTGCTCGCGGTTTCAATTAATCGATCGATTGGGAAATCGGTTACTAGCGTGGCCAGCCGGGCCTTGTCACCGATGGGGGGCTGAAAGGTGCGAGCGAAAGTGCCGGGGATCGTTTCGATTAAAGTGTGCCCGATGGAGAGGAGCAAAGGGTTCGCCGTCGAAATGCTAATTAATTAAAGGATAATAAAAGCAGCTGAACGAGAAGAACGGATTCTGTTCTGCGTTTGACAATTTTCGACCGCGGAACGCTGAGTTATAACAAAGGGGAAGTGGTTTCCTCGAGAGCTCATTACATTTGCCCCGGTTCCCCGTGTTATTTTATCGCGATTTTTTTTCGTATACAACCCAAACGGCAGACCGCGTAATTTTTTCGCCTTCCGGATTTTCGGCCTGGCCGCGGCAGAATCGAGCATCCCTGGCGCTCGTAATTAATAGAAGTTGCTAACAAGTGCAACAATGGTGATTGTTTTACGCGAAATATGGAAACGAGAACGAGCTTGAACGCAGGGTGAACGTAACTTTGCTCGGAAAGTAAATTCGAATTGTTCGAGTAATCGCATTGTTTCTCCAAAATAGAGCGGACTTAATGCCTAAACCGCGGAGGTAATTTAAACGGAGTCGTTTACTGTTGTAAGGCGTTTCAGAAAATTACCTCTTATCAGAGGAATAACTTTATACATTTTACTCGCATATTTCTAAAGGGTCACTCCTTTTATCGATAATTTTATAATTTATCGAACAGTGTTGAAAATTGCGACAAATGCTTCTCATGCTATAAACGCTTCACTTTCATTTTAACATCTAAAATCTTTTCCGGAGACTGAAACATAAAAAGATCATAACTTTAGTCCGAAAAAGTTCGTAAAAACGTATACTAATAATTTGAATAACCGGAAAAACGCAGAAAAAGCACAACGTGTAATTAAAATTAAGGTGAAAATGGACGTTGAAAATTTACTAAATTTAATCTGGAGAACTTAAGCTGACTCTCAGTTAAACAGAAAAGAACCCCTGAAATTTGACTAACCGAATTTCTTTCAGTTGCCATGCGCTGACTTGTCTGAGGGGTTGTTGTGCGATACGAAGAAGTCTTCATTCTCTATACACTTTCACTTAACTACACTTCAACGCAATTAATAAGATTATAAATATATGGGAAACTATCTGGGTATCACGTGGTAAACACGTTCTTTGCCCCCCCACGTTTAACAGATGTTGCCTGCTCGACTTATTTACGCGTAATGGCCTGCTGGTATAAATCCTCTCCTTGAGCGTGACTTTACCTTCTTCTCTTGCTCGATCGGTGATACGAAGTGGGGACAGGCCCGCGGGCGATCATCATTTGGTTGGGGATTTTATTTTCATGTTGTGGGTAAGGAATATTGGACAAGGACACCGATAAAGCTCATGTAAACATTGGAAATGACCTGGGAAAGGCTGGGCGATATATAACTAGTGCATGCAGATGCTTGTAGAAATACGTATTTTCATAAAGTAGAAGTAGAAAAATGGTAGAAAAATATTTTAGGGAGTTCATCCAGTCAGAAAGAATTTCATTCAAAAACCCTTAGGGGGTCATTCTACTTTGAACCACCGAAAAATTAAGCTACTTTTAAAGATATTTTTCTGAGTAAATGCAACATATAATGAAATAAATATTTTTGGTATTTATTAAGCTATTCTTATATTATAGGGAAAAACATTGAAAAGAACTTTTTTAATTTGTTTTAAGGTTTTATTTACAGCGTCAATATGGCACCTAAAAAAGAGGCATGTTCATGGCGTAGGTGATTTCCCGGCTCAGGCACACCCGAAACAAAAAATTCCAAAAGATTCTTAATCTGTATAAGTGTCGCTATAGATCCTAGCTCAATTAACAAGTTTGCCTGAAAAGTAACAAAATGGCGCCGGTTTGAAAAAAAGTTTGACAAAACACCCAAAAGGGTGTATTCTCGGTTGTTCAATGAGAAAAATCTCGGTTATTTCTTGAAAAAAATTGTTAATTGAGCTAGGGGCTATAGCGACACTCATACAGATTAAGAATCTTTTCGAATTTTTTGTTTCGGATAAGCCTGAGCCGGGAAATCACCTGCGCCACGAACATACCCCTTTTTTAGGTGCCATATTGACGCTGTAAATAAAACCTTAAAACGAATTAAAAAAATTCTTTTCAATTTTTTCCCCTATAATATAAGAATAGCTTAATAAATACCAAACATATTTACTTCATTATATGTTGTATTTACTGAGAAAGAATCTTTACAAGTAGCTTAATTTTTCGGCGGATCAAAGTAGAATGACCCCTTAATTCAATTTAAGCATATTTGTACAGTCATCCATCTACTATTGTTATATACAGAAACCCAAAGAAATTGATGTTGTAATTCCTGTAATACGCCCTACGAACTTGTAGGGTGTCTGTAAAGTTTCCTGAATAATTGTAATTAAAAGACGCCCCTTTGTCGATTACAGGGAGCTCGTTCGTATACGTTCGCTCTGCATATTCCAACGCAGCCATATTCTTCAGAAGGGGACCCTCATAAAAATCCCTGCGATCTAGTAGATGGCCTTCCAATCCATAGGATCCCAAACAGAGCAGTCGGGTAAATTTGTATGCGAACAAGGTACACGGGGATGCAAAGCCCAGAGATTCGAAAGTTTTTCTTTACTCGGTGGCTGCTGTATAAAAATCTCGTTTGCGCAGCAACGTTACGCGACCGATAGGAGAGGAGAAGCTCGAAGGGGAGAAGGAAGGTGGGGAGGGAAGAGCACGATGCCGATTGATTTTTACTACTTTCCACCTAGTCCGCCGTGTAGGTCGGTTTTGTTATTGGCGAAAGCGGTTGGTGTTCACTTGAACATGAAGTTGGTCAACGTCATGAAGGGAGAATGCATGAATCCGGAGTTTGTGAAGGTTCGTTTCGCTGAATATTGTGGTAGAGCATAATCGAGGGGCTTGTTTTTTGGAAATATCGAAGGTATATTTTTTTTCCAACGACGAATGATGGAGGCTACTAATAATAAGTAGTATTCCATGCCTCTGAATATGTGGGAGTATTCTTTGAATATAAACAGTACTACTTATAACAGATGATTTGAAAGTTGCTTGTTATATGAATTCATTTTCACTATTAGACGAGGAGATGAGTGAAAGAATATTAGAAAGATCCATTTAGAGTTATCTGAAATAGATGAAAACTTTAACTGGCCCACGAGGTAATATCACAAGTAACTAAACTGATTCGTGGTTCATCCTGTAGTATTTAGTTTATATACATATTTATTTTACACGTGTTTATGACATTCGTTCTACGTAGAATTCGACGTACAAATATATGAAAATTGCTCACAGCAATAACTCCAACTGATTTAATTTATTCATTACATCATATCCCCCTCATGAAATACACACCTCGCTTGTAGGACAAAGAATTAACAAGTTTTTAATTAAGCAAAGTTTGCGTGTTACCTTTGCCTGTGATGCTTATCACATGCTATCGTCTTTTAGATAAATCCACAGCATGTAATACCAACGATAGATGACAATGGCTTCGTTTTATGCGAAAGGTACTCAACGGTCATCTCTGAGTTACATAAACGTTGCCCCGATTAATACGACCATCCGTTTGTAGCCGTCCAATTATGGGATACTTGGTGAGCAAGTACGCGAAAAACGATTCGTTGTACCCGAAGGATCCAAAAAAGAGGGGCATGGTAGACCAGATGCTGTACTTCGACGTTGGCACCCTCACCGAAAACATTTTTAAATGCTACGTAGTACGTATTATAAGGACAGATTTCCAAAATCATGGCACACCATTTAGTGCTTGTAACGCATTCCACATCGAGCGAAAGAAGAAATTTTTAAAATGATGCAGGGGGAAAGATATCGCTACTAGGGTAGATGTCCTAATTACTGCCAGTCTCCTTATTACTGCTACTTTATTTATTTTACATAAAGAAAACAAACGTATAAATAATAGAGTACAATAATAATAATAGAAAGAAGAAGAATAGTCGCAATTTAATAATAATTTTATTTTTACGTTCCTTTTTTATTAAGTAAAATAAATCAAGTGACATTAATAGGGACACTCGCAGTAATTGAAACGTCTACCCTATTTCCATCTCTGTTCTGAATACAGACAAATTCGTAACAGGATGAATTGTAGAACATTAACTCCAAACGTGTGATTGGAATGATATCGTCGAAGTGGGCGTGTGTATCTTAAAAAATTTTAAACGTTTGGGAAAGATACATACATATACACCGATTGACAGGACAGGTGTATTATGACGCATTACTAATAATCAGTAAATGTATCAGTTACCAGTGCTTACCAAAGCCCACCCTGTGCGCGAGGAGGATGTGCAGACCGTGGAGAGGTCCTGCGAATTACTAAATAAATTCCTCGAGGACGAGGAGTTCATCGCTGGCGACACTCTGACGATTGCTGATTTCGCCATCAGCACTACCATCTCCCTTCTGCTAGTAAGTATTCTGAAACAGGGTATGAAACAGTCGTATAATGTTGGAACGAGCGATAAAAGGTGGTACACGTGAGACGTGTAGCGACACGCTCGGCAATAAAGAAGAAAGCGCTTGAAGTACTTTAACACCTTTATGTCGAGAAAGAGCAAGAAAGATTTCAAAGACAGTAGTAAACCTGTGGCTATCCTCCCCCTCGGCTTGTTTATTTAATAAAGAAAAGTCACAGCATTGAAGTAAAAGTGCAGGAATGTTCGAAAGATCTATTAGTTTCCTTAATTTCTACATACTACTATTTTAATTTCTGCTTCCTCAGAATGAGCAAAATTTATTGTTTTTAGTAAGGAAAGTTGAAAGAAATCGGTTTCGAGCAATTTCTGTTGCGATACTTTGTTTTCTGTTTGAATCTAGAATTTCAGAAAAAAAACATGTCCACGAGCTGCAATCTGCGTTTATGAAATAATTATTTTTGTATGTGAAAATGCTAAAAATAATAGTGCGAATGAGATTAAAAAACAGTGATGGATTAAAAACTACTAAAACCATAGTTCTCCGTTTTACTTTTAACTTCTCGTACTTTAATATTTCTAGTCATTCAAACTTCTAATGTTCTAGTAAACATTATTGACCGTAAGTACCAAATGTATTCGATTCGCAGTGTTTCGACTTCGATATCGGCAGATACGATAAGTTAGAGGCTTGGTACAATCGTTGCAAGGAAGTTATGGATAAATTTGGGTTCGAGGAAGTCCACGGTCCAGGAACGAAAATATTTACGGAGATGTATCAAGACTATGGGGCTACCTTCCTGGAATCCAGTTAACATCGCTACTGTACTGTTCGTGACTGTAGAAGCACGAAATCGATAATCGTTCGACGACGACCGAGATTAAACAGGAAACCTATCGAATCGTTTACCGAAGAATACTTTGTTTAGGATAGCAACACGTCACATCTTCTCTGTTTGCGTTTTCTGTTATTACAATATTGCATTGTCTGCATTTATTAAAGCACAGCAGTGAATCTTTTATCCTCTTCTTATTGGAGTTAAATGTTTCGAAACTTTAGTTAGTCTGAATTATTACTTTTCATTTGTTGTTTTTAATTTGTACTATCAGTATTACTGTATGTATGGAGTAATAAAGTTAATAAAGAGTTTCTGTTTCAATTCATCTACTCGTAATTTGCGTGCCCATTTGAATTTAAATTACTAACATTTTACTAACTTACTAACATTATACATATTTTATATTAGTATATAAAATTGGGTATATGTAGGCAATGAACACAGGATCACATTGATCACAGATCATCATTGTTGACAGTGTTAAGTTACTGCTTCGTGTAGAATTGCTAGCCTTGTCATTGCATCATTTATTACGAAAAAAAGCTCTTCCTCTCAACGTACGTTCCTTTATTATATTAAAGATAATGATGACATAACGAGAAACATTTTAAGACTGATTGTGAGAGGGAATCTTGAATAATAATGACAGAAAAATACAATAAAGTATGATGAATGCATCTGCAGAAGTCAATTTATCAGTTACACATTTTCTAATGACACGAGAACGATTTGACGGCTCTAGGATATTCAAGACTATTTTTCCATTTCCTGTAACCTACGTCAAATAATACGGTATTTAATCAACTTTAGAATCTAACAAGGCGGTGATCTGACAGCTCTACAGGATCCAGGATGTTAGTTTCTATAATTTAGATAAAATGACAGAGGATCCAATTACGTCTAAATAAAATCGAATAGGGTAACGATCTGACGCCACTCTAACGATTCACGTCAAATTACAGAGGGTCAGACTAATTCTAGAATCGAACAAGGCAATGATCTAACAGCTATGTGTAGAAGATATAAGACGATCGTTTCTGTGTATAGTGCATACTGCTGGTCGTTGCAAAAAGAGGCGGCTCTGTATTACCTGCGGCATTTATAAAGAGACTCGGGAACTAACTTTGTTAGACAGTTTGCAATTATGCTCCCCGTTGGAGACCATGTAGATAGGTTTGCTTTACGTCTTCCCTCCTAACAGTTATCCGTCACAAATCATGCGCCTCAAGTTTCGAGTGTACTAGCTCAGAGACAGAGACGGAGTTCCGCTATTTCACCACCTCGCTGGCTATGCTTGCTGGTCGTAATAGAATCTATCGATCGATGTCGTTGGAACATTGTCCCGACTAGAACGTGGGGTTCTATTAAATCGGCATTCGAAGTGAGGAACTCGGCCTGCCAGAATGGGAAAATTGGGAACAATAATTATATTCCTAATTATATTTGTTATTGTTTCGTCCTGCTATGGCGACTTCATAAAGATTTGTTCCGTCCTCTGTGGAAGCCGCGGAAGAGTTGTTAAGTAATATAACAACAATTGCTTTGAAAATTTTTCATTCTCTTAATGATTCCTATTGCATTTGCCAAAGGAAATTACGCAGTCTCGAAATCTAAATGGTTGAATATATTATAACAAAATGTTAAACCGAATAATATATTTAACTTTGGATTAGGTACAATGTAATACACTATTTTAGGCTATAAATTATATTATCTCGTAGAATTATCTTTTAGTCTGGATGGTTTGTTTTTTGATTTTATTTTATCCTTAACATTTGTTGTATTGTTACTTCTCTGTTAACTGATTTCAACTTTTAAATACTCTGTTAGCTGACAGGGAATCTTCCATGCAACGTTACAATAACCACAGGTTTACACAAACATTTTCTGTGCTAGAAAGCGTAATTTCTTTATTTTTCATTTCTTTTTCTAATATACTACCAATATTTTCATCGCAGTTGTTACTTCCTTTACACTGTGTATCTACAGATTCTGATATTGTAGCATTACGCGCTGAATGACCACAGTGATCATGCAGTTTTTCCTTGAACGATGGAGAAATACCACAGCCTTGACGGTCGTGAACCAGCTATTAGTCATTTGTTGCGCTATTCTACTACGTAAGAATTCCTACAATGTGCCATTCAACACATTTATCCCCAACAACAATTACTTAAAAATAGCTTCTATAGAGTTGCTAACCGAGGCCAAAATTAATAGCACAAAGCTTGAGCGACTAATTTACTGTATTTAGTATTAAAATAATAATATAACGTGCAAAGTCCACAAACAATTAAAATGCAAGAGATTCTGAAAAGAGGATTTGAAAACATTAAATTTAATTTAACCTCCAAAGTAAAACGTTTCCTAATCTTAAAAACTAGCTTCAATTTCTTTCTTTTCTTTTTAAAAGATAGCTGCATAAAAGCAGAAACAAAAAGTCATTTCCTTTCCACATATTTGTTACTTAGATAAGCCTCCTACTACAAATAATCACAGAACAACTCAAATATCCCCGCTATCAATCGTTACGTAAAGCTTTCCTCATGACGATAACTGTTCCCAATAGTTACCGTTTGCCATTTTACAAGATCAACGCTTTACTAATTCCGTTCCATTAATAAAACGAAATGAGTGACAATAAAAAAAAGCCTCGACTCCGTGGAACCAGAACCATCGCGATACCCTCATAATTTTTCGTTTAGTCAGATCCGCGGCCAAAGCATTTTGTGGAATCACTCCGTCGTCGCGTACAGATACGTGTCAGGAATTACGCAACGGACGATTTTTGGCTGATGTTTCACGATGATACTGCAGAATTCGCCATAGTTCCCCGTAATTCTGCTCTAGCGCGGGGCGTGAAAAACCCGTTGCTTCCGTTCCCGGAATTCCTGTCCGCCGCTCCGCAGCATTCTCCGTTCCTGAATTTAATTAACCCGCGCACCATTTCGGGGATCCAACCGCGTTGATCGCGCCGAAGGAATCATTGAAAGGCGGATAACGTTTTTACAGGCGAAATTGAGAGCTAGGGTTCTGCAACGCGTAGAACGTACAGCAAAAATCTTCCTTTTCCTGCCATTTCCAGCGATCTTTTGCTTCGACTTCCCTGAAGATATTTTCATAATACCCAATTCCTTTCCTGGATTATTATTTTAAGTTCATAATTTCCGAGGGAAATTAATTCTGCAGTTCTTTTTTGCGGCGGTGAGAATATGGGATTGGTGTGAAATTCATTTTTATCGCGTTCTTTTTCGGGGTGGAACTCGCGGCTCCTGATTGGAATGTAAAAGCAGACCGAAACATTGGATCACGATATTCAGTTATAAGGAAATTGAGGTTGCGTTAAACTGTTAAACTCTTCGTGGTTTCAGTCCTTTTTTCACTTTGATTTATTAGACTATTGGTTAGAAGAATCCTTCTGATGAAATTTTTAGTTATGATTGATATTATGGGGGGATTACTGACCTACTGTGTTTCTACCAGCTTCATCTGATTTTATGTTACTTGCAGAATTTTTTAAGGTACTTCAACGATTATTTGGTTTTATATGGAATCCTCACATTATTTGAAATTACTGTATAATTTACAAACACAGAGAAACATAATTTCCTTTCGACTTAAGGAAATCGTTTGAATTCTTAATCTCCTGAAACATCAGGCAATTGATTTGTCATTCCGTCTTGAGAGTCAGACGCGCCTCGATTGCAAATTCAATAATCCAATACTCCCGCAGGTTCACAGATGACTTTACGGTTACAACAAATTCTAGAATTTAAATGGCAAACAGAGAAACAGAAACATTCTTTAACGTCTATATCCTCAAAAGCCTGCAATTTTTTTCTACAGAATTCCACGTTTAATCGTTTGCAGCGTGTAATTAATGCGTTATCGATTTTATGGTCAATCGATTTCACACAGCTGATTTTCTTCGACAGATTTAAAACTCTTCAGAACGGGGAATCCTATTCCTTGGATTACAAACATAGCAGAATTTGGGTTTTTTTTTCAAGAAACCAGCGATTCGATTCATCTGAAATTTGGACCATGTTTTGATGCATCTTTGAAGAAACTGCAGGTTGCTTTTTATTAATTTTTAACCATAAATATAGTAGTTATGAATCAGCAAAAAAAATTATTGGGCAGTGTGGAGAATTTTCAAACTGAAAATTCTGAACCTTTAAGTTTTGCGATCCAATTTTGCGCTAATTTTCTCATGTAACAAAAAAGTATAGAACTTAGCGGTATTCTGGTTCATCAAATTGAAGCTACATATGTACAACATAAAACGCAGTTCCATTTTTCTGTTTCAGATTACCTGGAAGATAAATATCATGCACACCAGCGGACGACGAGTTCCGCGCGGCGTGATGCATAACTCCTATATTTATTATTAAAACTGAATAAAAGAACTACAACTTCTTCGAGGATGTATAGAATCATGGTCCAAGTTTCAGATGAATCGAAATGCTAATTTCTTAAAAATAAATTCCTATATTTTGCTATGTTTTTAGCCCATAAAATAGGATTCCCCTTACGGATATTCTAAATCATCTATCCCACTCGCTATTTACGATTTGAATTCCATCCAGCACCATTAATCGGTCTAACTATAAGTTTCCAGGAAGTGTGTTGCGCTTGCTACGACCGCAGGCGATTAGTATTAAGTTTCCGCCGACATACGCGCGCGAATCGACGTTGAATCGAAGGGTTTGCGGTCTTCTTGAATTTCTGCGCTTCTATGATACGCGCTTCGCGAAAATGATCCGAGTGCAATGGAGTACAAACACCAAGTGGAGACTGTGTCACCACAATTACGAGCTCAAGATCGATTCCCGTTGCACGAACTGGGCTTATTGTTTATTGAACTGTTTTGGGGGAAAACTGAGGAACGTGTTTGATAAATTATTTTTCAGTGTAAATTAAGATTGCAGGTTCTGCTTGGTTGAGAACACGAATTGTCATTAATTGCCCAAGCGAAATTAGAATCTATAACTCAGTGATACGTATTTCATGATTATCTTTGATCAAATTTGATTAAACATGGAATTAAATTTGACGTGTATTTCTTACTGGTACATTTAGGGAAAAATACTGTCGCAAATATTTTTTCCTGATATACAAACTGTACTCAAAACACGTTGATAAAAGTTGGATAGCAGTTCTGCTAATCACGCTGATCACGTTTTCAACTCGAAGTTGCAGGGCTATCTTCGTATACTTTTGATAAGAACTTTTGTATGCTGGTACATGCTGCTTTCAAATTATATCTGCGATTACTTAATTGTAGCTTTGTAATAGGTTATCTAGTTGCCATACTGAACTAAATTAATAACGCAAGCATAACAACATGTAAGTAAAAAAATTGTTCAGTTCATGGTGATTAACGAGTGAAATAGAATTTCTTAGACTTTATTCTCAAATTGACTTTACTGCATCCTAGTTACAGAAAGTCTCATTTTTGAGTACCATCTCTTAAGTATGCTTGCAAAATTGGATACTTTAGGCACTGAGAATTTTGATCATTGTGTGCAACGAACTCTCTATCAATCTGACCTGTGGGGCGTTCATTGCTCCAATTTAACGTCGAGAATAATAGCGATCCTGGTTCCTGAGACCTTGGTGTTTTTGCTCAAGGCTGAATAGAAGGCCTCGGCGGTACTTTCACCTCGAATAACCGGCTTGATGTATATGAAAAACGTGATTGCATATTACGATTGAATTCCTGTAAACTTCTCGTTAGAACAGCGTGTACACATTATTTTGTTGTGGATAAAATGAAATCTTATATGTGGTAATATTCCTGTACTCAATTAACCTACCAATGCTCACACTGAATTACTGTTTCTGTAAGTAATCTATAATCGCACCACGATCTTACATTAAATTTGCGAATGATAATAAAATATGAGATATAAAATCAATATGTTATCGTCTTCTACAGCGTGACACTACATTTTTATTTTGCTCCGAGTTTGTGCAAGCGAGAATGATAAAACCACTACTTTGTCCCTTGCTGATTCATTGATTGACACTTCGTTTTACAAACTTTGCATTTCATAAGATTTTACAATGAATCAGTTTCGATTTCGTGGGATGGATTTTTGAGTGAATTACTTAGAAAATACTTATAAAAATTTGTGCTAAAGAAATATTAAAAATAATATAAAAAGTAACGCTTACTCTACATCTGTCATTAGCAATTTTTTTTATCATAAGCTTCGACACAAATTAGAACAAACACATCAGATTTCGATTATCTCATTTTACGTAATCTTACTTCGCTTTTTATCACGATAACACTAGGTTCAGGCTAATTTATGTAAAAATATTTATGTGCACCTTTCCTTTGGAACAGAATTTGAATTAGCATATGTAAAGGAGTAAGTTATATTAAGTGAATCCAAGTCCAATATTTTAACAGCACTTCAGTGGTAATTGCATACGAATAATTATTCCGATAATTGTTTTGGCATGGTAAATGGGACTATGTAAATGTAACTTGAGCATAAGTTCTTATTTCTTCTCTTCAACGATTAATGACTTATTGCTGCAAATTCCTAATTTAATTAAGTATACCAAGTGATCTCTGCATAACTATTATCTACTCATTTTTCTGTTAACAACACATAAATTTAAGAGAAATATGTATTCATTTACCCATATGAATCAATATTACATTCGAAAATAGCAAATCACGATCAATTCCTGAAACTCAATTGGTGGTTGACTTTAAAACTACACCTATCGCGTCAAATCCTACTTTACGATCATTTATTTAAAGAATAAGGAACAACCTTAAACCACAGTACATTTCAATCATTAACTATTCGATTCTACCTTCATTAATTCACCAATCGATCTTTTACCTCATCCATCACGTGGATGTCCCATCCGTTAACATCTATTTACACATCTCTATTGCTTTCGATCAAAAATTCCTCCACAGAAAAAAGTACCGCAGTACGAAAGTCTCATTTTTATTAAACGATTTTAATTAACTTCAATCGCCTGTCTGTTTGGTTTAAATCTTGTAACTCAATTTTAACTCACTTCCACAAATCCAATCGATTTGAACCTTTGCAGGCGTACATAGTTACGATGATAATACAAAACTTTGCCCCTACAATTTTAAACCATATCCACAAAATCTAATCGATTTGAAACTCGATTAAAATAATTAGTACCACTTTGTTACAAATTAACTGTAAAATAAAATATAAAAATAAAAATTAATTGTAATTGGTGAACATTCACATACATATACCTATTTCTTTCAAAAAATTTAAACGTATATTTGAGTGGAGAATTCATGAGAAAAAATTGAGTACAAAACACAGAAACTAGAAAGTAAAAAATACAAAATACATCAAAATCAGATTTTCAAGCGATCCAATTTTATTTAACTTAGCGCGTAATGCGCTAAAAGCTAAAAAACAATTCTTCTCTTGTACCACAATTTCGACGATGATGTGTGATACCCCTGTGATTATCCATTAGAATTATCCAAATCAATAAAATTGTGAAAAAGATAATCACACAATTCGTATGATTTTATTTAAACTCACATATCGTCAGCAAAATTATAGCACAAGAAAACAATTTCCTCTTGCTTTGTAGTGCATTATTGATGAAGCTAAATAAAATCGTTTCACTAAAAATTTTTTTTTATATATATCTTCCATAATCTTGAACGGCCTCGCGTCGTGATTCAACATTATCGCAGATCTGTTATTGCAGAGGCATCGTCGAATCAAGGGGGCGACGCCTTCGTGCCGTAACGTAACAGGTTGACGTTGGTTGGAGCCTGCGCGCTAGCGTTCTGTCGACTGCTTGAAAAGGAGGCGGCATAGCAGCCGGCTTGGCATTTATAAATAGTCTGGGGAACAAACTTGGCTAAACAGTTTTCCATTATCCTGTGCTACGTTCTCAGATAAGTACGTAGTCTGATCTTCTTCGCGTTCCCTCCGCAAGTTTCGAGTGTGTCGCCGTTGCGGTAGATTTCGGCTAACAGTCGGTTGTGCTTTCAGTTCGTAACGGAATCTATCGATCGACGAACGAACGTTTACCTTCGAACGAACGCGCCGGGCTCCATTAGATAGACATCGGGACGGAAACTTTAGGCAAACTTGTTGGTAGAACTCAGTGTATCGAGCCGAAAGAGTTACGAGAAAAAGTCGCAAGCCTATTAAAATTCATAGCTTTCGGTGGTACATGTTCGTTATTTGAAAAACAGAGATGTTATTCGGCAACACGGTTATAGACTTACTGCACAGTGGCCTTGGTAACGCTTGGATTCTTCTATGGACTAATCGAGCTGCTCCTAATGGAATGATTGAATTGTTACATTACAGCCGTAGTGCCGGCACGGAATTTTCCACGCGGTTATTGCTGAGAATGACATGCGGTTGTAGTGAAAGTCAGCGGCCTATAAAACCGTTATCTGCTTGGTGGCCCTTATTTATACGTGTCGAAATTTTTTTTATATTTCTTTGCTCTCACTCCTTAGAACGGTGCCATTTGATAAAAAAAAAAATTGTCCCGGAAGAAGTTTATTGCAATCGGATATCAGGAAAGTGTGCCAACTAGGTTTTAATGTTTAGGAATTCATCAATAGTTTGGATTTAAAGAATTTCTCGAAAATGCTAAAACCTTTCGAAATTTTGTCCAAATAACATTAAAAGAGCATTCAATTTTCTACAATTGCAAAATATATAATTTTTTCGTGCTTCCAACTTTTTTTTAAATAATAATGTTTGAACATAGACAAGTCCGCACTAGGCATGTATACACAATACGTCACGTCGTATAGGTGGGATGCGCGAAGTGCCGACCTTTCTACATTCAAATGCTATTATCTAAAAAATGATTGGAAGCACGAAGAACTGATATATACAGTAATTGTACAAAATTGAATGCTCTGGTAATATTGTTTGAACAAAATTTCGATAGGGCTTACCATTTTAGAGAAATTCTTCAAATTCAAACTATTGATGAATTCTAAAATTCAAGGCCTGATCGGCACATTTTTTTTCATGAAATTGAACCATATTAGTGGGGAAGAGCAAAATAAATCGCAGGTTGAAAATACGGGCCACCTTAGTGTGCAATCACAATGTTATTTTCGCAATTGCGCGTACCTGTGAACACTCAGGTTTTGCCATTTTTTGTTAGCTCGTTGCAAGGCCACACTATGTAAACGGACGTTAAGTCATTGACATATCCTATCTTTCTATCTTATACTTCTGTGAAGATACTCTAACGTTGAAGCAAATATCAGTAAAAAGGGGGGAAACGATACTGAAAGCTCAATCCGTCTTCCTGATAACAGACTAATATCGAAGCAGAGTGTAGTTAAAGAAAGAAAACGATACTGAAAGCTCGATCGACTCTCGCGGAAACTCTTTTTACTGACCTACATGCTGTTGATTTAATTTCTTGTTTCATGGCTGGATGTGTCTAAATAATTGGCATGTTATTACAGAAATTAAGATGCCGATCGATTACTATCAACTTCCCGGAAGTCCTCCGTGCCGCGCTGTTGCTTTGACAGCCGCCCTGCTTGGAGTTGAATTGAACGAAAAGGAACTCGACCTGCTAAATGGGGAACATTTGAAGCCAGAGTTTTTGAAGGTACGCCGAGCAAAGTGGCATTTTTATTCAAGGCCGCGTAACTAAGATCGTTGCTTTAATTGGGTAATGTAACTGTACTCTGCATTTTGAAAACAATGTGTAGCTTAATATATTTGTCACATTGTACTGACCGATGTAAAAATTAAACTACCTTGGTATAAATGTAGAAGTGAAATTTGTGTGATTTCTTAATGTTCTACGTTGAGTATATATACAATTTATATTATTATGTGTGCAGATAAATCCACAACACACGATTCCCACGATTGACGACAATGGCCTCCACCTGTGGGAAAGGTGAGAATTGTTTAAACTAAATGTTTCTTTTTTCTGTATAAATATCGTAGTACATATAGAACCTTCTTCGCTGAAGGAAAAAGATTGTATAGTTAACTTCTATGATAGATACTTCATATTTGAACTTTTCGTTATTCTTTATAGATTTTCTGATTTTTTGGGAATAGTAAGATACAATTCAGAATGTTGTATAAAACTCAAGAAAATCTACTACTTAATTTTAAAGTAAAATAAAGTAAACCATTCAAGAAAGATTCTTTTATTCTATTATACAATTATCTCTTATATATTAATTTTCTTTAAACAATTTCTTGTATTCAAAGATAGTGCTGAATTAGGAGTATAGGAATATTACAAAACAGTCATTATATTAAAATACCGTGCCAATAATCACTAAAGTAATGAATATTTCCTTACTTTCCTCATAGTCGCGCAATCATGACGTACCTGGCAGAGCAATATGGAAAGAACGACTCCTTGTACCCAAAAAATCCGAAGGCACGTGCAGTTATTACCCAAAGATTGTACTTCGACGCCTGCACGTTGTACAAAGCCTTCGCTGACTACTACGTAAGTCCCCAAACGATTTGGCTGTTCTTAAAAATTATTTAGTGCGTAATATAAACAGTAACTTCAGAATTGATATTTCTTTAACTCTATTCAGCTTTATTCGACGAATTTATTTAATTTATGTACCTTTGAAAATTTTTGAATGGCAGAAACATGTGATGTTCCTTCTTAATAATAATGTTTCTTTTCAGTACCCCATACTTTTCCAAAAAGCGCCCAAAGATCCGAAAAAAATGGAGAGCATAGACACAGCCTTCACTTTACTAGATAAATTCCTCGAGGGACAGGACTTCGTTGCTGGAAAGACTCTGACGCTTGCCGATTTGACCATCGTTGTCACCGTTGCCAACTACGAGGTAATTTTCTTGAAAATACCAATTCTGCCAATTATTGCTATGAATCGCTTTCGATGAAACTTTCTGTCGACTATAACTGTATATATGTATGCACTATAGTTCGTACTCGAACTGTATTTTTCCTTTCTATTGCCCAAAAAAATGATTTTACACAAAAAATTTATAAGAACTTTGCTTATCTTGTCACAAAGTGTATTAGACTGTCCTTTAGAAACTAATGGCATTGGGACAAATGATAACAGTATATATATTTGTACATACGTTCACTTTGAACTATGCAATTATAGTATACAAATCATCGCGACAAAATCGGCAAGTTTGCACGCTGATAAGGCAGGACTAACGTTTTTATTTATGCGCCATTCATAATTCAACGTGTCATTTTTACAACAGATTGCGCAGTACGACTTCAGTAAGTTTAAGAACGTCACCAAGTGGTACGCGAAGGTGAAGTCGACAATTCCAAAATACCAAGAAATCACTGAGCGCGGTATAAATGCGTTCAAAGGTTTCATGGACCAAATGTCGAAGTAAGCGGCTCGATAAGATAATACACTTATTGATATGCGAGGATTCCATCAACATCGCGTCACTAATTTAACGTACTTTTAATACAGTTTTGTGTAGCAAATAATTTCTTACGAATAAAATGCCAGTTCTGACTACTCATTCGAGAAAATTTCTACATCCATCGATTCCAGTTCAATTACTTGTTAACGTTAATCGCAAATACTCATTGTTATTCGTTGATGCGAGCTTGTGATTTTTTACGAAGGGTATTTGTAATTTATGAAATGTCACCAAAATCTGTCAAGAACGAAGAAGACGAGAAAACGAGAACAAGAATTTTCAAATTATTGTTAATATATTTTCATTGTTCGTAAAGGAATATGTAGCTTTCACAGGAATTGCATAATTGATGGCAGTAATTTGTTTCTAAACGGAAGTGCCTTAGTTATCTAAAAAATGCCCTCAATCTTTAAAAAAAAAGACACTATAATATCTTTAAATAACAAGAATAATACTTTATTAACTATTGCACAAACATTATGAATCTATTTTCTATTTTCTTCTCTTCTATCTACTTAGCTATCGCCCACTTGAAAACAACATCTGTCTAATTTTACTTACTCAATTACAATTATTCCTTCTGTTATAATGTATTACCTACTTCTGTTAAACAAATCCTTACGAACGCTTCATTTTTGGAACGAATATTTAAATTTTAAAAATTCAAGAGTACCTTAGCTCTTAGCCGTTAGATAAGTAAAAAATTCGACCTCCTACGAATCTAAGTAGATTTTTAAAGGGAAAGTGAGTATGAGTAATGCATTTCAAAAGCGACTTCCATCTCCTTCGCTACTGTGTAGATATTATCTATAAATAATACACGAAATCAACATCAATCTAATGTTTGCTACACGATTATTCTTTCTGTCATAATATACTGTCTATTTAAACAAATCGTACAAGAGTAATTAGTAAGGATATAGTATCCATAATAAAGTTGTAAATCATTAAATCAGAAGAGAATCAGACTTCGCACGAGTGTAGGCTTTGAAATGGAAAACGAGCGTGACTAATGCGTTCAAAAAACAACCCCCCGAGCGAGGGTCCCTGAGTAATCACTCTAGTTATTCAAACTTGCCAGAAAATTGGTGGTGCATAGGCAAGTATCCCTAGTGTTAACAGAGGCATTGTATGAACGATAATTAGAGTCCTCGTCACAGTCTGTGTTACATAATTGTCCCAGTTCTAACAGGTGTGCCATGCAATAGAAGGTTCGTCAGCGCTCCATGACAAATGAGAACCACTCGAGAGAAAATCACGGGTGCAACAACCTCGCGTACGCCCACTCTACAATTATTAATGCGATACACAATCGCGTAAGTGCAGAATGGAAGCAGGTCAACTTACCTGAATGTTTAAATACATCTCTGGTTATAGCACTCGTGCTGTGCGTCCATCCGTTCAGCGTGCGTTTCTTCAACCCGAGCCCCGTAAATTATAGCGCGCACGTGAATATCGAATGAACCACGGCGCAGCAGAGCCATTAATCCCTGTTACATTGATTCACTTCTTTTATTTCATGCGTGACACGCAAAACACGAGTGGTAACAATTAAACTATGGCATAATTAGTGGGGGACGTTGGAAGTCACTTTCGTTGCGTGACACTGCGCGAAGGGTAGGTTCCGTTTAAGTTGGAAAGGAAATAATTCGTCTTATATTTTACAGTCAAAGGATTTGACGTAGTTTATAAAGAAATAATATCGTTAAATGTTCATCACTATTTATTAGAATTTATTCTACCTTGGAATGAGATTACTTTGGCCTAACGATTATATTATCGTACACTCGCGATAATGGATTCGAGTCAGGAGTCGAGAAGTAATATCTTCAGAAATTATTTTAAAAATTCAGTGGGGGCTGGATTCATCTTTAAAAAATTCAGACTTTAAACAAAAACTTGTCCTACGCCTAATAGTTCTCGAGAGATTCCAGAAAATATGCTTTCGACCCCCAACTTTAGGGGCTGTTTTCACCCCAGAAAACAGTAACTGTAACAGAAAACACGTGTCATATATTTTTCATTATTCTGCAAATCTGCAGTCTCATCAAAATCGGTGTCTGCGGATCCGAGATATTCCCTTGTTAGATGCAATTGCTATAAGAAAAATTGCTGTTGCTGTATGAAAGAATGAGGACTGTTTCGATCTAGCTTGAAGTGAAATTAGTATTACCACAATGGGATTCCGTAAATAGTGCAATCTGCGTCGGACACGAATTAATGAACCTTGTAATTATGGTGGCCGCCTGTTGTTTGCAGCGCGGCCAATTTACTTCAACGGCAGTTGCCCTTTTGATTCGATGCTCATTCGCTAATTATCCTCGACCTCGGCTTTACATGCGTTTTAATTACTGTGTAACGGCCAGCAGGTATCAGCCTCTAATCGACATTTCCCTTTTTCGCGAAGCCACGGGAGGGAATATCTCCATTTACAGCGTCCGTTTGTATCTTTCTTCTAATTATAACGATCTAAACATTCCAGTTAGTATTTACCTTAAAGAATGCTAGAGATTTACCCTGCTTCTGGCTATAATTATTCATTTACTGCGAAAATCGTTGCATGATCGATTAATTTATACATATTAATTGTGTCGCAGTATAATTAATGGCGATTGATTAGTCTAGAAGAAAAGTATATGTCTCCACTTAAAAGCCATTAATGACCGTAGTGAATCAAACTAAATCAAATCTATACAATTAGATCAGTGTATACCCACAAAATTACCTTTATTAAAAAAAAGGTACAAAAAAGAGCGCCGAGTATATAATCCCATCAAAAAGGATCCCATTTGAAAATAATGTATTAAATAATATTAAGCAGATATCTTTTTATACAAATAAATATTTTAATACGAATAAATATTTTAGTCAAAATACTTGGCGCTGCTCTCCGAATTGGTGTTGCTAAACTGAATAAATATGTATAAATTGCATTAAAATATTTTTCTTTCTTTCTTGTTTCAGTGGTGTCGGTCTTGTTTTATTTATTAATCAAGACAATTAACATTTTTTTCAGAGAGCAGCGCCAAGTATTTTGAATAAAATATTTATTCGTATTAAAATATTTATTTGTATAACAATATATCTGCTTAATATTATGTAATACATTATTTTCTTTGTATAAATAGCCATTGTGATAATTGGCGCAATTTATGTATATCATTAATTTTGTAAAGCTATTAATTTACGACAATGTTTTTAAATGAGATTCTTTTTTATGGCTATTAATTTTCGACAATGTTTTCAAATGGGATCCTTTTTGATGGGTTGCAAACTTCGATGGTCCGTATTTAAAAAAAAAAAGATTGAAACCAGCAAAATGGTAACTTAAACAACCCCTAATTTGGCATGAACTACATCATACCATTTCATCCAAATCTGTAACATTAAATGGAAGAACTAAATTGACATGGAATGACTCTGTAAAATTATTATCGTAACCTCAAAACGGAGCGCAGTCCTTTACCCAGATAGCACACGACGTCTTCCAGACTTCCATTTTACGTCTGTTTTTGGTCTGAACATCTTATATCATATTAAAACGTCTTTAAAACGACTGTGCGGAGACATTTCTAAGACGTCTGTCTACAGATGTATAACGACTTGGTATGATTGTATTTAAAGTCACATATCACCCTCAAAATTATAGCATAGAAAACAATTTCCTTTTACTTTTTAGTGCATTAATGACCAAGTTAAATGAAACCGGTTCACTTAAAATTTTTTCCATATGTCTCTTCCATTTATCGCTTCAGCATTATCGCAGAACTATCATTGCAGAGGAACGGAATAAAGGGGGCGACGCTTTCGTGATCGTAACGTGACAGGTTGAAACCGGTTGGAGTCTGCGCTGTAACGTCCCGTCGGCTGGTTGAAAAGGTGGCGGCATAGCAGCCGGCGTGGCATTTATAAAGAATCTGTGGAACAAACAGGGCTAGTCAGTTTTCCATTATCTTGTGCTGCGTTCTTAGATAAGTACGTAGTCTGATTTTCTTCGGGTTCCCTCCGCAAGTTTCGAGTGTGTCGCCGTTGCGGTAGATTTCGGCTAACAGTCGGTTGTGCTTTCAGTTCGTAACGGAATCTATCGATCGACGAACGAACGCGCCGGGCTCCATTAGATATAGGCATCGGGACGGAAACTTTAGGCAAACTTGTTGGTAGAACTCAGCGTATCGTGTCGGAAGAATTACGAGAAATAATCGCAAGCCTATTACGATACATAGCTTTCGGTGGTACATGTTCGTTATTTGAAAGACAGAGATGTTATTCGGCAGCACGGTTATCGGCTTACTCCACAGTGGCCTTGGTAACGCTTGAATTCTAATGGAATGCTTGAGTTTTTACATTAAAGCCGTAGTGCCGGCAAGAAATGTTGCCGGCATCGATACATCCTATCTTCTTATCTTATATTTCTGAGAAGATAGACTGACGTTGAAGCGAATATCAGTAAAAGAAAAAAGGAGAAACAATTTTGAAAGCTTAATCCATCTTCCTTGTAACAGACTAATATCCAAGTAGAGTGTAGTTAAGGAAGAAAAACGATACCGAAGGCTCAATCGTCTCTCGCGGAGAATTCTTTTACTGAACTACACACTGTTAATTCAATTTGTTGTTGCGTGGCTGGATGTGTTTAAATAATTGGCTGTTATTACAGAAATTAATATGCCGATCGATTTTTATCAACAACCCGGAAGTCCTCCGTGCCGCGCTGTTGCTTTGACAGCCGCCTTGCTTGGAGTTGAATTGAACGCGAAGGAGGTCGACATGGACAATGAGGAACACTTGAAGCCGGCCTTTTTGAAGGTACTTCGAGCAAAGTGATATTTTTATTGTTGGCTGTGTAACTAAGATCGTTGCTTTACTTGGGGAACGTAACTGTATTCTGCTGTTTGAGAACAGTGTGTAGCTTAATATATTTGTCACATTGAGCTGACCGATTTAACAATGAAGCTATTATTTTGGTATAAATGTAGTAGTAAAAATTGAGGAATTTGTTAATGTTCTACGTTGAATATATATGTACAATTTATATTATTCTTTGTGCAGATAAATCCACAACACACGATTCCTACGATTGACGACAATGGCTTCCACCTGTGGGAAAGGTGAGAATTGTTTAAACTAAATGTTTCTTTTTTACTGTAAAATCCTTGAGTCCGTCGAATAAGTAATTAATTTAGACAATTCTGTATAAATGGCATAGTACATAGAGAACCTTCTTCGCTGAAGGAAAGAGATTGTATAATTAACTTCTATGATACTTCATATTTGAACTTTTCAGTAATCTTTATTGATTTTTTCGATTTTCTGGGAATAGCAAGATGAAATTCGAAATGTTGCGTAAGATTCAGTAAGATCTGCTATTTAATTTTAAAGTAAAGTGAAATTCATTTTATTGTACAATCATCTCTTATATATTAATTTTCTCTAAAAAATTTATTTTATTCTATAATAGTGTTGTTGCTTAATGAAGAGTAATTAAAAGCATTACAGATACTGTCACTGTTTTAGAATATCGTGTCAATAATCACTACTATAATGAATATTTCTTTACTTTCCACATAGTCGTGCCATTATGACGTACCTGGCAGAACAATACGGAAAGGACGACTCCTTGTATCCAAAAGATGCGAAGGCACGTGCAGTTATTAACCAAAGATTGTACTTCGACGCCTGCACATTGTACACAGCTTTCGCTGACTACTACGTAAGTCCCCAAACGAGTTGGCTGTTCTTAAAAATTATTTAGTGCGTAATATAAACAGTAACTTCAGAATTGATATTTCTTTAACTCTATCCAGCTTTATTCGACAAGTACGAATGGAATTTATTTAATTTATGTACCTTTGAAAATTTTTGAATGGCAGGAACATGTGATGTTCCTTCTTAATAATAATGTTTCTTTTCAGTACCCCGTACTTTTCCAAAAAGCGCCCGAAGATCCGAAAAAAATGGAGAGCATAGACACAGCCTTCACTTTACTAGATAAATTCCTCGAGGGACAGGACTTCGTTGCTGGAAAGACTCTGACGCTTGCCGATTTGACCATCGTTGTCACCGTTGCCACCTACGAGGTAATTTTCTTGAAAATACCAATTCTGCCAATTATTGCTATGAATCGCTTTCGATGAAACTTTCTGTCGACTATAACTGTATATATGTATGCACTATAGTTCGTACTCGAACTGTATTTTTCCTTTCTATTGCCCAAAAAAATGATTTTACACAAAAAATTTATAAGAACTTTGCTTATCTTGTCGCAAAGTGTATTAAACTGTTCTTTAGAAACTAATGGCATTGGGACAAATGATAACAGTATATATCTTTGTACATACGTTCACTTTGAACTAAGCAATTATAGTACACAAATCATCGCGACAAAATCGGCAAGTTTGCACGCTGATAAGGCAGGACTAACGTTTTAATTTATGTACCACTGATAATTCAACGTGCCATTTTGACAACAGATCGTGGACTACGACTTCAGCAAATTTAAGAACGTCACCAAGTGGTACGCGAAGGTGAAGTCGACAATTCCAAAATACCAAGAAATCACTGAGCCAGGTATAAAGGGCTTCAGAGCATACGTCGACGAATTGCCGAAATAAACGACTCGATAAGATAATACACTTATCGGTATGCAAAGACTCCATCAACACCGCGTCACTAATTTAATGTACTTTTAATACAGTTTTGTGTAGCAAATCATTTCTTACGAATAAAATGCCAATTTTGACTACTCCTTCGAGAAGATTTCTACTTCCATTGATCCTAGTTTTACTTCTGCACGTACCCATTGTTATTCGTTGATGTGCTCTTGCGAATTTTTCCGAAGGGTGATCGAAATTTACGAATATCTCTGGTTATAGCACTCGCGCCGTGCGTCCATCCGTTCAGCGTGCGATTCCTCAATCCGAGCCCCGTAACTTATCGCACGCGCGTGAATATCGAAGGAACCACAGTGCAGAAGGGCCATTAATCCCTGTTGCATTGATTCACTTCTTTTCTTTCGCGCGTGACACGCAGAACACGGGTGGTAACAATTTAACTGTGGCATAATTAATGGGAAACGGTGGAAGACTTTCGTTGCGTGACACCGCGGGAAGGGTAGGTTCCCGTTAAGTTGGAACGGAAATAATTTGTCTTTTATTTTACAGGCAAAGGATTCGTCGTAGTTTATAAAGAGATTTTATTCAAACTGATATTAACACCATCAAAATTGTAGTCTAAGAAAAGAATTATTGTTTTAGTTCTTAGTGCATATTAACTTACTTTTTAGTGCATTTTTAATAAAATCGTTTAACATATTTTTTTTTATATATTTTTTTCAAAAAAATTCGAGTTCAGCAAAATGGCAACTTAAACACCCCATAATTTCGCATGAACTGTATCATACTATTCCATCAAAATCTGCAATATTAAATGCAAGAACAAAATTGACATGGAATGACTCTGAACAATTATTATCTTACCCTCGACACCGAGCAAAGCCTTTTATGCATTTATTAATTAATAGATCACTCTGTACAAGACGACGGGACAGAAATGTTTCTATCTACGCCTAACAGCCTTGCTACAGAACTGCTACTTATGAACGACATTCATTGAAAGTGAATAGGAAATAGGAAATAAAGTTCATAGTACAAGGACAAGGACAGGGGGTGCGCCATATACTGTACCTAAGCTGGGTCTATATTCGCATACATATATCTAACAGGTCAATACACAGACTGAAACTCTATTGCTGTTTTCAGTACACTCGTGTCAGCAAGGCAGCGACGTATTCTTCGCACTTTCTTGTCAGCGAAGAAATTAAAATTACCTTCTGCACCAGGCTTCATAGCCATCAGCAACGACTCCGAAACCAGTCATTGTAAACATATCATTGCGAAGGTAAGAGTTACACTTTCACGTTTGTGATCGTATTAAGCACAACGATTTCCGAGGTGCAAGAAGGAACTTATGGAAATAACATTCACCATAACGTCTAAATTATATCTTTTCTAACGTTTACCATATATGAAGGATAAGGGGATAAACGTGGAATGTCCATTTATCGTGATCTTGCAATTTATAGTATATTTTGTTGGTGGCAACTGAGGCCACAGAACATTCGAATCACAAAGAATTATAAAGTAGAAATGTCCACATAAGACTACGTTAAAGATTTGGTGTACTCATTAAAAATAGGGAATGTCCACCCTCAACGGGAACAAAACAAGGAATGTCCACAGTTTTCCTACTTACACAATGTATATCTAATTACTGTAAGTTTGTACTAAGCGTCTGGAGCCCTCGGACGTCGCTGTGTAGACATCCCTGTTTTGATAATAACAGAAGTGGACATTAATTTTGTTACAGTATTCTACAGTGTCCACTTGAAAAATATTAAAATAATGTAAAATAATTGTTTTTCTGCTGTGTTATTTTTTTATGCCTAATTTGAATGTAAATTGTTCATGTTATGAATAATACAGTTAAGTTCATTGAACCTTGTTTCTTTACTGATTGACTAAAGTATTAAAACTTGATTTTTTTAATAAAGCTGTTTTGTGATATTTCCTGTTTTTCTCCCTTACCCTTCATATGCATGTATCTGAGATCCCAGTTAAATGGTTTCCGTCTTCCCTTTAATGTACGTTTCGTTTCATTCCCGTATATCGATTGCTTGTTAATAGTAGGTGCACCTAGCAGTATATCAGTCCCTCTATGTCCTGGCTTAGCGCTGGAAAAAGCGTGCTCTATCGATTGTGGTTTATTGAATACAGAACTCGTGAAATACGATCCAATCAGAGACGATGCAGACTTTTACATTTTTCCTTTTATTTCCCCCGCTCCGCGAATCTGTTTTTGAAATGTCTTCGTTAGGCGTTTGATGGCCCCTTCGCTGAAAATAAAATTGAACATTATTATTTAGGATGTTCGGCAAAGTGAGCGACAAATCTTGCCCACTTCCCTTGGCAGGTCATACTAAAGGGGAAACATTTATTGCATCAGTCGAATAAACACGTTACCATTATTATTGATATGCACCGGGAAAATAAAATTGCAAAATTTATTTATTAACAAAAATGTGTGGCTCACTATCTTGGCGAAAATAAGCACTAACAAGGGAATCCTGATATAAATTGTGAAAAAAAAATGTTTTTCGCAAATTTTTTATCACCATATTGTAAAATATAGAAATCCATAAAACTTTGAATTTTACTTCTTTCTGATATCTGTTATAGTTTCGTAGATATTCATGAAAATCTGAAAACTTACCATTTTTTCAAGAGGGGTTATTATCCTTGGGACCGTTTTATTGCCGAATCAAAAATTAGTTATGTTATTAACATTACTTAAGCTACATTTTTGCAAAGTTTCAGATTTTTGGAATTTTCGAATATCTGAACTTCCCTTGTAAATAAATTTCAGAGTGATGCAATAAATATATCCAGCAGCTAATGTATTTACAACTATTGGCAAAATTATCAGGGGATCGCCTTGACAGCAGTTCTGGTAGCCATCAATGAAGACGAGGGTCGATTCTCATCCTCAGTTCTGCTTCTACTTTTTGACTAGACTATTTTTATTCACTGCTCACGATGACGTGTAGGGACACGGAATACGTGTATATCGCATTCCTGTACAGTTTTTGCGACGGCGGCAGTAGAATTGCTGCAGTTGAATACCGGTGGCTGTTCTGGAGCGTAGACGTTCTTTGTCATTCCGCGTTGTAAAACGCGAGCAGGATTTTCAGAGAAACTTACATCTTCACATGACTGAATACTGGTAGATACATTGAAATGCATTTCCTGCATCCTCTCCCCGAATGACGCTGACTGTTAATTCACCTGCAACGATTCTGCCGTTAGTTATATTTCGAACTATTAAGACGGTGAAAATTCGAGGGAAAGGAGATAAAATGGGTTTCAGTATCGATTTGCAGTGACTCTGCACTCTGGGATAATAGATTAATAACTTTTGCCTTTCATCGCCTGACAAGCTTGTCAACGGGGGTGTACGAAGTCCAATTTACAGATTTACATTATACAACACGTGTAATAATGTATCGGAAGCATAAGGCTGAAGGTTTAAAAGTTTTCGAGAAACTCGACTCCAATGTTTACCTTCTTCCAGACTTTAATAATAATAAGGCATTGAGAGCAAACACGGACTAACCCACATTTTTTGCAAAATTGAGTTAGTGGCAATAATGTATTCCAATAGGATGTACTAATCATATAAAATGGGAAATATTATTTTTTTTTCAACGTGGGTTAGTGAATTTTTGCTGTCGATGCCATAATTATTCCTACAATTAATTACTTTGTTGTTACAATTAGTTGCTTTGTTCTTACATATCGATTTATGTACAAAATTTGGAAAAGATGAAGCTTCGAATTTTATTTCCTCACAAAATTTTGAGTTGTTCACCCCATGCATTTAAAAGTTTATTATACATGATATGGACCAACTACTTGCATGATTTTGGAAAATTGATGACTCGGAACTTGTGCACTCTCCTTGTGAAATCAAAAGACGAAACAACATTTATTTACAGAAAAATAATGGAATTCCAAAGTTTCTGTAACTCGTTTCGTTCAGAATGATCCCCGAAGGGGGAGGGGGAGAATCGAGAATTGAAAGTATATTGCAAAAGTAATATGCATTGGCATTCTACTCGAAGTGATTTTATCATCGAAGGATATGCAATAAATGTGACCTGAAACATAAGGGATGGTTCGGTGACTTATGAATATTGATTCGATCGGTGATATTGATTCCATAGAAAATCGTTGTGGCCGAAGCTGATAGAGTGCGGAATATTTCCATAGTTTTCTCTCGTAGTGTGGAAAATTTCAAGGGATTCTTAATCCTCCGCGCTCCAATTTATTCTCACATCAATCGAACAACGATATTGGTACTCCATACTGCTGTCATTAAATGGAGAACACTGTAATAATATATTAAAGCAATTTCAACACCTGTTATTCATTTAATCAGAAGAACTACAAATTCTTTTATTTATACAAGGTTTAATGAAATTAGCGCGTAACGTTAATCAATAAACTTCGATACGCTTGTGAGGCATACCTGTAATTGCAAACGGATAAATGAATATTTCATGTAAACGTCGAGGTTCACTTTTTAAATAAAAGACTTAGATAAAATCCAAACGAATTTAATTATCTTTGTATTACATAATCTTGCATTATAGTTTCTCTACTTTCCTGTGGAAATTATTGTTACAGTTTTATTGGGTTTCGCACATGGATAACGTTTTAATGTTTCTTGTGAAATCGTAATAATTAACTTTGAATGCCTCTTAATAATAGTAAGTGCTTCCTGGTTAATTGCTAATATTACAATTATTTTATAGACGTTCTTTTTATAATTTCAGCGCATTTTAGTAAACATGTCCGTGGATTTGTATTACGCGCCACTCAGTTCACCGTGCAGAGCGGTTCTGTTAACCGCGGAGGCAATTGGTTTCCCCTTAAACCTGAAAGAAATTGATTTATTTGGTGGCGAACATATGAAGCCTGAATTTGAACAGGTTGGTACGATACAAGGATTGTTCCTATGCTTTATGACCTAGTGTTTTATAGAGATTGGAACGTGGAAAAGTACTTGTTTAAAAAATGTGGTAACTCACTCGTGACCGATTGTTTTATTTCTTTAGTATAATGCAAGTTATAGATATTACTTACTTATTCGTATTGCCCTCCTTCCAACGGTTTTAAAATAATTCAGCGAGAATCCCATCGGGTAGCAGTATTATTAAAAGAAAAATAAGAGGGGAGAAAATGAATAAAAAAACTTAACGAGATATTACGTGCAGTGTCCAAGTAACAGCGTCGCAAACGCACGTTTCAAAATAATTAAAATCTCTGGAAATTAATCAACTTCGAGGCTGAAATTAATCAACTCCATTTAATCCCCCCGCCATTCTGTTCCGTTGCTCTTTCTCGCGGCTCAAAATAAAATCCCGGCTATGCGATTATGAAAATAATTGCGAGCAGCCGCGAGTGTTGTAAAATTGTGAAAATGTTACTCTTACAGTTGAACCCGCAGAAAACAGTTCCGTTTCTTGTGGACGGCGATTACACACTGGCGGAGAGGTTTGTAATTAATGGTTGTACGGTGCACGCTATTTAAACATTTGCAGAGATTGACGTAAAATCAAATCAGAAGCCACTTGCTTCGGAAAGTTCCCTTTTTCATGCTCTCGTGAGTTGATGCATTATTTCGCGGACACTTTCAGCCGAGCCATTATGTCCTATTTGGTCGATCAGTATGGCAAGAATTCTCGACTGAATCCACACACACCTACTGGTCGAGCGTTAGTCAACCAACGATTACATTTTGATATTGGCACCCTGTATAAAGCTGTGAAGAATTATTATGCAAGTATTCATTCATGTTTCTCCTTCTGTCTTCGAGAAATTCGAGAAAGCATCAGATTTATCCATACAAATTCTACGTCACAAAGACAAAGAAAATTCCATTAAGTGTCACTGCACAAAATCGGTATTTCAAATGTCACCGGTGTTTAAGAATTGTAAAACCGATTTTTTCAATTATACCGGTAACTTGGTAAAATTGTAAATCAAAATCGGTTTACCGGTAGCTTACCAGTATTTTTTAAGGTAATAAAGGTATAAGAGAAATGGTAAATAAATGACTAACTACCGGTAAAAATTTACCGGCAAATCGCGAGAAGTACCCTGAAATATTTACCGGTAATTAGCCATTTATTTGCCATTTTTCTTATATTTTCAATAACTACCTGTATTGGCTTCTATTACAATACCTACAAGTGCTGAAGCATCATGTATAGCAAGGCTGCGCAAGGAGCCGTTTCCAGCGCCTAGTTGTGAGCAACCAGCCGAGCGTCGAGCTGTCCCGTTGCTGAGGGTAGAATCAGTGAGGAGAACTGTAATCGTGTGTAGTCGTGTGCTCGTAGCGCGTAGCGTAATGATGTATATAGCTGGGTTCCTTGTGGAGCCCCAGCGCAGAGTAGGGGGCCATGCCAGCTCGATGCTCGGCTGGTTGCTAGCAGCTAGGCGCTGAAAACGGCTCCTTGCGCAGCCCTGACTGAATAGTGTTCCAAGATAGAATTTCCAAAAACAGACAGACGTTCATGGATTTAATTTACAATTCATAATCTGCACCTTAAGAATCCGTTCTTTTTCCATCAAGTATCCAGTTGCATTCGGGAAGACGGATGTTTACGATCCAGAACAGTACAAGAAGGTAGAAGGCGCGTTCGAAGTTCTGAACATTTTACTGGAAGGACAGGAGTACGTCGCCGGGCGTTACTTGACCATTGCTGATCTTGCTGTGGCTGCCACTGTGTCTACTGCAGAGGTAAAGATGACGTGGATCAGAGATGTTGAAAATTATTTTCGTGGGCTCAGCTGGTGTAATAATTTCAGGTTTTTGAGTTCGATATTGAAACGTACCCGAATGTCGCTAAGTGGATGGAGAAAATAAAATCCTCCGCCCCTGGGTATCGCAAGGCTAATGGCGAAGGTGTGCAGGCATTTAAGAAGTTCCTCGAAGACTCCAAGAAGGAATAATTTACACCATTAAGACGTTGCATTGCTGATTGAAATTTATATAATACATGGATGTTCAATGATAGCTTTCTGTGTTTTGTTAGTTGTTGACTAAATACTATAGTAGTTAGGCTGCTCAAAGTAATTCGGTAATAATGGTCCTGGTGTTTCGAGGAATAAGGCTACTAGTAGTGGTGAGGGAAATGTTTCTATATAATGGGGTAATTATTTTTCTCGAGTATGTGGATTATATAGCTCAAGCAGCATTAGAAATATTAAGTATTTTAGAGAGTAAAAGAGTAAAGTACTCGAGTCATTCTCTGATACGATTAAAGTCACTTTCTCTGTGACTATAATTTCTCCTGTGTAAGTATTCTTAAGCATTCAATGTAGTATGCCTTACTTGAGGTTCTATTAAATTAAGTACACTAGATTAGTATAGAAACTATAATCACTCAGGCGTCGCCACTATATGTACTATAATCAATTGTCAAGAATAAATGCCATTCTGCAAATTTTCGATCAAAGCACAATTCTTCAGTGTAATCATGTTGCATCGTTTTAAAACAGAAAGTTTCTTGCACGTAATTCTTTTGAGGAATGTATTTCATTGGCTTAATTTTGCCTCACAGGGTATGTCACATCCTGCGTATCGAGGAATGGAAAATTGAGTTGTGAAAAAGGCAATGCTTTCACATCGACTGATGGTAAAATCACTCGTTATCATAAAGACACATATCGAAGCTACTGATAACACTTGATTCCATGGTACCTTATCCTGTGGTAGACCTACATGGCAATAAGATATTGTATCATTGATAACACCGTTTTAGCTCCACACCTTATCGTAGGTCGATGAATTGTAAAGTACCTCAACCACACCTCAATCTTCTTCGAATTATTGCCTTACGTTGATAACAAACAGTTTCTGATACAGCATGCAGCTCGTTCGTGAATTTTCAAAGCCTCAAAAGTTACCGTCATTGCAATCATCCGTGCTGTATTAGTAATCTGGTAGTAACCATTTGAAATTAAATCGAGATACCAAGAATTTTCTTTATTGTTGTTAAACTATTTTCCCTTTATTTTTCGCACGCGCACCCGACAAATAGAATGCCCCGTAAACACACTGCGTTATTAGAATGGGAAACAATTGTGCAGTCTATGCATCCACGGAGTTGTTACGTAATAACGTGAAATACGACATTGCGGTACTCAATATCTGTAAAATAAATGTAGAGAAGTTTGTAGTTTATATTATGGATTTTGAACAGCCAAACAGTTAAGGAGAAAACAAGGATGGTGCATGAAAAGAAGTTGGTTACACAAGTGATTCAAAATGATTTTCCTAGTAGAGGAAAGGGAAACATTTAGGGTAAGTCGGGGAGAGATGGCCCAATTTTTTTAAAACAATCAATACACCGTACATTTAGTGGTTTTATAAGCGACAAAAATAAACGCGATCGAGCCATCTCACCCGCAAGGCCATCTCAGCCTGAATTACCCCACTTCAGACTGTAACACTTCGTCGAATTAGATACCTCACGATTATCTGTACAGTGAAAATTAGAAGTGTGAATTTTAGTTAGAATTTTTTAGCTTAGTCTAGAATTAATTAGAAAATTAGAATTACTACGAAAAATCTTCTCGGTGGCTTGTTATTGTTACATGAAGGTCGGGGTTACGAAAAGGACGTGACAGTGCACGCTGCAAAGTGCAGAAAAAATTAAGAAGGATGAAGGAAAGAGTGAATTCATGGGACACATAATGGAATAATAGAGAGTGATACAGAAAGACATTTGTAATATCGTAAACAATTCACCGGAAATATTATTTCTCATACTCCCTTTTATGACTCTTATTGTTCTATCAATGAAAAGTTCAAAGACCCTACACTTTCGGTTTCAAGAACTTCAAGACTGAGTGAAAATTATTCGAAAATAGTTACGCTAGTATAGGTTTCCAGCGACACGGGGAAGAATCCATTAGCAGTCAGGCGGCAGGATCGTCTCGATCGCATAACGACAAGCTGCAAATCTATACGCAGTAATTTCCCACATTGATTCATTGGTAAATTCGTCCATGGCCCTGCATACACGGCTGCAGCAATGTTCGTACTTTCATGTATCAAGCAGTCGCAACTGTACGTGAACATGAATAAGTGGCACATGTTCGACAACAAGAGGTTCACAAATGTAAAGCGTCTTGTAGACGATAAATCTGCCTGGGTAGTAAATCATGTTGCTAGCATCAGTAAATTATATAACAATATTTGAATACTATATACATAAGGAAAGTCTTCCATTTTTAACATGGAGGTGTCATCATCTTTTGTTTATAGCATTTTATAAAGCCATGATTCCACCTGCCGTAACACGTGGACACGTGGCTTAATACAGTAGAACCTCCAGTATCCACACCAGGGGTGCACGCAGAGGGGGCCATGGACCCTGGCACCCCCAAAAGAAGGGGCACCAAAAGAAGCAAAGAAAAGAAAAGAAAATTTAATGCTTTAATTAAATTTTTATAATCACCTAATGAATTTTATTGAATTTCCATTAAAAATATTTTCTTCCGTTCAACTCGGCTTTCCCCAAGATTAAATCCTGAGGGCGCCACTGATCTACACATTTATTATCCGTGTGTTCTGCTATCCGAATGTTCACTCGTAGGAACGTAGTATTACACTTTTATAACTAGCCCTATAATGCACACATAAATTAAAATTACACCATTGAACACGTTGGGTATCACAGGCCTTTATCTCCAAATCGAGGAAAACTTGGATATTTGGAGAAAAAAATATTTTTAGACTGCATTGCACTCAACCGTTATTAAGAAAAATATTTATAACAAAATGAAATACTGACTAAATATCTCTTTAACACCACGGGGTATCTTTTCGGCATATTTCGGTATATACCACCCCTTAAATGTTTAAAAAATAGTCCTCCAAAATAAAAATTTAATTTTTTTCGCCTTCATAAATAAAAAGCACTTAAACTTTCAAAATTTGAGATAAAAAGATTTTTTTCTTCAGTTTTTCGGACTTTTCTACAACGTTTGTTTGACATATTTTTTTTATATAATCGTGAATAACTTGAAGGATATTATATAAAATCGACTTTTTGAGCTGTTAAATAATTATTTAAATGTTTAAGGGCCCCGTAGGCCTCGTTTCCCGTTATCCGATCGGGCTCAAACTTTATACAGATTTTTTTTTATTTTATAATTCAAAAATCAAAAATAAAAGCCACCTTGATATGTAATGCCATCAACGAGGAAACGTGTAGTATGAGCTGTTGTAATGGACCGGGAGATACTACTTCAGAAGCTATAAAATAATGAGAGTGTCGCAAAATGGTAAAAAATTCATTACGCTAGAATATACCTATATTTCTAAAATATAGAATAATCACTACAAGGAAAGTGCGTGTTCCATAATCCGAAAATTTCTTTATCCGGACTATCATCTCAGCGTATCAATGCGTATAGTGGAGGTTCTACTATAGTTGTGTGAACGGTGCATACTGACCAGTGCTACTTGATATCCGACGAAACAAATTAACAAGCTGAAGGTCAGCACTTGCGCCAGTACAATTGTTCTGAACACTTCTTCGAGCTTCTTGCAGAACGAAATCAGCGCTTGATGCTGCTGAATACACTTCTTAAATGTGGCGTAACATTTGTCAGAACAGCACGCTGAACTGGTGCCCGGACGTTCCTCGGGTACACCTTCGTTGAATTTCAACCTGTGGATGTTCTCGAATCTGTACTGTAGTATACGAAACTGAGCGGCCACGTGTAGATTCATCATGCACAAGAAATTGTCGAAGCAAATGTAGCAGACGCCAACGTGATACAGTGCTAAAACCTGTATGAACGTGAAGTTTAAAAATCAATTAGTAACTGCACCAATAAGTAACATCGCTTAACGTTTCGTTGGCAATGTGGTAGCATTTCAATAAGTTCTTTGAAATATTGTTCAATACTGAAAGGAGATAGTACTGATTAAATTCAACTCAGAATTGAGATTTAATACATTAAAGTTCAGAACTATCCATCAAAAAGTATCTTACTGTGCATAAATAGTTTATTTTATAAATATTCTAATTGTATTATGAAATCGAATATAGTCGAATTTGTGTATTTAGTGCTAATAGAGATGTAGGGTTTGTTAAGCAGAAATTGAAAATACCTGCAGCACGAACGTTATTTCAAAGTACGGTGTCATGGACAAAGGCAGGTTGAGCCACATATTGAACGGAAGTATTCTGTCTGACTCGTTTTTTCCAATATTTGCTATAACGAAAGAACGGTTTCAGTGTGATCCTATTAATAAGGTCCTAATGAAATGCTTGTAACAGTACATTTTCAGGTACAAACTATCGCATTACGAACATTTTGAAAGTATGAATGTGTTCGTAATTGAGGGCTATGCAGCAAGAGGAGTGCAGCTACATCTTGATCAACTTGAAGTAAATTAGATTTTTTTTTACATATATTACACTTCATAATTCAGAAACTGTCAAAAATGGAGCTGCACCCGTCTTGCTGTAAGGTCCTCAATTAGTGTTTAACGTGAGTAACTTTACAGTATTTTAATTACTCGCAATTACAACTTGACCAACTTACCCAAAATCGGCCTAATCGCATAACTGATAATGGAAAGTTCAGTAAACAGCGTAAAAACGCAAATAAAGTATGTACAGATCCGTTTCCAGCTAATAAAAATCGTCTCCTCGTGTGCAGTATAGTTTGAATTCCAGAAATTATTCTGCATGTACATCACTAAAGTGAGAAATCCCTTCTTATGTATAAACAGGACAAGTATTTTGAACAAAGCGATGTTCAAGCATAAAATGTTGCATGCGATGTATGTGCAGGCCTATAATAACGAAACAATACGCAAATTGGAGGCGTCGACTGTGTTCATTGAAATTGTATTTACACAAAATAAATCTCTAAACGTTAACCTTAAAATTAATCGTTACAGTTTCATTATTTCATTATTAAGAATGATATGACGAACTTATAGCTCGAACGAAATATGAAGTCGATTGAAAAGATGACGGACCAGAAAGCCTCAAGACTCTAAGATTTCATTATAATCAGCCCCATTCGTTTGGAGTCCAGTTCCACCGAAACACCAGCTCACTCACGCCAAAATCTCCCCAGGAGTAATAAAAATCTCGCATCTGGACCCACACAGAGAATCCAATCGTAAAAATGGTGTACATCAGCGTGATAGTTCTCAGCCATTGCTCGAAATGATTAGTCGCCGACCAGAAGCCAACGCACTTCACGAAGAAGGACGATATGGCGAGGGAAAGGTCTTTGCTGTGTACCGAGCTCATGTTCGCTTTCGTACAAACTAAACGTTCGAATGTTATGCCTGCACATAGAATTCCCGCGTCGATGTAGCAAATTGAATTGAAAGTATTCGGTTCGATCTAGTCTTTCATTTAGCCGCATCCTCTTATTCATCGCTCGGTTACTTTGTAGTCGCTTTTCGCTTCATTCGTGTACTGTCATTCGAACAGGAAAAAGGTATTATAATATGCATGCAAGTGCAATTGCTACTCTTTAGCATGACTGTAATGGGTGGGATCGATGAGTTATGCATGACGCAGGAAGCAGTCTCGTGGAACCCTCGGTGAGACTGGATCTGAATAGTAATCAGCAGTTGAATATCTATTGGCGATGCCGGGGGTTTAGCTTTAAATCGGAAGAAAAGTTTGTTACATCTTCGCGACAATTCACGGGTGGGCTGCTAGGCAAAAATTGGGAGAATGTGGTCGACTTCTTATTAAGTGAAATTGGATAGCTGTTTGTTATTCTTTGGTCACCCCCAATTGCAAATTCTAGATTTTAAGGCGCGATTCTACCTCGTGGGGCCAAGGTTTGGGGTTTTTGTGAATTTTTTGTACAGAAACTTTTCGACAAATTAATTTGAAGTTTGGCAGGCTGGCTGATAGTATCTTGAACAATTGTTCTAAATTTTTGTGTGACGATAAAGACAAATATATGGCAGATACAGAGTGCTGACTGAGAGTGTTGAAAAAAGGGTGGTCCTGGCGTTGAAGGATTGTAGCCTAAGAATTACCTGAAATACAAAAAGGAAAAGAGATTCTTGATCTATAGGAATGTGGCTATCTGTGGTAACACGAAAATTCAGAACAATAGTTCAAGGTACTATCAAACAGCCTGCCGATCTTCAAGTTAATTTGTCGAACAGTTTTTGTAAAAAAATTTATTCCCCCTTAATGAGAACTCTAAATATTGCTCCATTTCCTTCTTCTTTTCCTTTTACATTCCCAATATGGTAGGCTGTAGTAAATGTGTACTACATACTGTACTGCTGTGCAAAAGATATATCATTATAAGGAAAATTCTCACTGGCGTTTTAATAATCCTCCGAAGTTACTACTTTATTATAAAATCAATATTTCCAGGATTACGAATAATACATTTGTTTCTACTATATTCGGAGGTAATAATATAAAACCGCGCGTGTTTGCGCATTGTCGTGGGACATTACGCTAGCGCGTTTTTCCTCAGCAGTGTAAAATACGACATCGCTGTACTTAAAACCTATAAAAAGAAAACGTATTTTCACAAACAAGATCGTTAAATCAGCATACGTGGAAGAAACGTTTAGCACCATTCAGTAAAACATCGTATATACATACAGTGAGTTCAAAAATTATTGGCACACCCTATAAACAGAATAACTTTTTTGAAATTGGTACAAACGATTTAAGTATTTTTGAGAAGGTTGAAGAATTAGCTTACTAAGAGACGTGTTTTGTCATTCTTGAAAAAAATTGCACTTGATGGGAATGGCGAAGAAAATAGTGAAGCTCCTTTTGCAACTTTTTTATCTGAGCCTGTAATTACAATATACAAACTCCGTTTTTTGATTTAAGTAAATTGAAAACATGCTGAAAATTTTATCATCGTTTGCAGAGAAACGACTATTTTAAATTTTCATCATAAGCTCGGATAAAAAAGTTGAAAAACCGATCTTCACTATTTTCGTCGCTATTCCGATAAATTGCAATCCTTCTAGCTTCCCCAGAAACTCAAGTCGTTTGGACAAATTTGAAAAAAGTGATTCTGTTTTAAATTTCTTCATGTACACTTCACTTTACCTCTACCTGCTCGCGAACGATGGCAATTAAAAATCGAATAGAATTTGCGTATTACTATAATAAATTTTCTCAAATTTTTTATAAAGTTTCCCAAACGAAAACCTCAAAGGCAAAGGAAGGGTTTACCGTGGTGTAAGTCTCCAAACACACGGGGAAGAATCCGCAGGCGGTGAGGCAGCAAGGTACTTTGGACCTCAACATGATCATCAACATGTTGTTCCGCAGCATTTTGCTGTATTTGTTCATTGGCAGGTGGGTCCAGGGTCCAGTGTACGACGCAGTGCCTACATTCGCGCTTTCTTCAATGATGTGGTCGCAGCTGTACGTGAACATCAACAGCTGGGTCATGCTGGCCGTGAAGAAGCATATGTAAATCAGACGCCTCATAATCCGAGCGCCCGACTGCACACATGTCACGTGAATTACAAATATGCACGTGTTATATGACAAGAATATACATTCATTGATATAACGGCCGACACTAATAATGTTAACTGGTTAAGCCACTGTCCCACGTGTTCAACCGTCGCAGAATACACTTGAAGCATCTACAGTTGAAGAAAAGGAACAGTTTTTGTCCCGTACCTGATGGATACTCATTACTCAGACATGGATACTCAAAGTAGAGAAGATTTGTTGACGAAAGTAGCGATGGAAGCAATCGTACTGTAAGTAGATTTGCTCGTACTAATATAACTTGGCTTCTGAACCATCGAATTGTAATATTTAAGGAGGCTAGGCAGTCGTTTTCCGTGATAGAAAAGGAACAAAAAAAGAAACACTGTCCTTTCAATACATTTGTAAACAAATGAAAGCAAATCCAGATGTGTCCTTTGACCCAATGTTTATTATTATCATAGAGATTGAAAAAAGTTGGTATGAAATATGCATGTGCTTTAAAAATGGCGGTGCTGACTGGTAAATATTTTAACGTTCTTCTCTAGTTTTCAGGTAATATTGGTCTTAATATATTGGTCTTAGTATGTAAATTTTTATATGTTGAAATTTGTATTTGAAAAAATAGTTGTGGATACATAAATTCAATTTCTTTTGTTTGTTAAAATTCCTAAAATTTTTAAATTTTAATACTAAGGTCTAAAAATTGACTGAAATACTGGCAAAGACATATCCTGGGGTGCGACACACCCCGTGTGACATTACGCTGATGTTATTCCTATTATAAGAAAATAATAGGCATTCTTGGGGGTGCGCCCCCCTACCACGCATTCAACACGTGGGAACGTGGCTTTATCAAAAGCACACGTTTATTCTGGAGAATAGAAATGTTTCGCGTGAATTAAAAATGGCTCCATCTCATCCCCTCTATTGTGAACAGTATCTTGAGAAGATTGTCGCTGGCAATGACAAGCAACGTATACTGACCTGTATCAACTGATAACCCTGCAGGCACATTAGCGCGCTGAAAGTTAACACTTGCCCCAATGCCATCTCTGTGAAAACAGTTTCAAGCTTGTGACAGTAGATGATGAGCGCCTGATGGTCCCGGACGCATTGTTTAAACGCTTCGTGGCATTGCTCCGCGTAATACAACAGGGCCTTGTCGGACGTTTTTTCATGCATTTTTAGGGCCTTCAAGTCACATAAATTTTGCAGCCTGTATTGCAGTATGCGAAACTGGCCCGCGATGTGCAGGCTCATGATGCACAAGAAATTGTCGCAACAAAAGTAGGCGAGGCCGATATGATATAAGCTTAATATCTGCAAATATATAATACCGATTTGAGGAGCATATTAAAGTGAAAGTGGCACTACTGTGATTGTAATTTAAGCGGAACTGTATTCTACGAGATGCAGTGATAACTGTGGCACGGTATGGAGTAGTAAGTCGAAGTTATAACTGTTGCTACGTTTCCTTCTTTCTTGGAATTAGAACGAATCGTTTCTTGGTAAACCGAGGAACGGTTGTAGAGTGGTGGTGGAATTATTTTGTCGGTAAATTAAATATATCCGTAAATTAATTTAATATGTTCCCTCGGTTTATCTGTTCATAGTGGTGAAATTTAATTTATCTTGGCCTTTGTACGAATCATATTATACGTTGCACGTTAATAGTTGTCGCGAGCCAGCAAAATAGCAATTTTTTATGAAATGTCGCCTGAAGAAAACACGTTCTCCAAGATTTTGTGTGGGACTTGTCGTTTCGCGAAGGGATCCCATTTTTCACTACATCTCGCACAGTGTTGTCGTGAATTATAAAATTCTACTATCTACGAAGCGAAAGAGGGGAGTTCAAGGTTGGCAGTACCTGGCTAAAATATACTAGTTCATAGTAAGGTGTCACGGTTAACCATTCTACGTCGAACCACATCTCAAACGGAAGTACCCTATCAGAATCATTTTTCCCTCTATTTTCTAAAATATAGACACTCACAGTTGATTTCTGTTGTTTCCATGACTTCTACTAAGAACGTGATTTTTATCGGTGAACGTGAGTGAAGAAAGATGATAAATAAGCGGTAATATTTTAAATTGTGGAGTCCCGATGCGTTCTATTTAATAAGCTCAAAGTATTATCAGAAAACAGTCGATGTGATTCTTTATTATCAATACAGGGGGTTGAAAAGGAGTTAGAATTTACTTTAGAACCTTAAGAACACGCCCTTAAAAAATGATATATAAACTGCGACTTCGTCGTGACATACGGATAATTAATTCGAGCAGAGTAAAAAAACACAAGAAAATGTTTCTCAGATATTTTGTCTGCTTTCAACCTGTCTAAATAAAGTCCTTGTTATTTAATAACCCTCCAGTATTGCAAGATAATAATTAGAAATTCTTGCGTTAGAATTTCATATTATTATGTTATCTTATTATTTTATTACTGCCTTCTTTCAAAGAATAGAGAGTGGTAAATGCTGACTCAAGTGCCAATATGGCGAAGCAATCATTTCTTCACAATCTGCGTGCAATCAAGTATAACATCGAGTAATACAAATAGTAAGTTATACCTGTGACGAAGTTTAATCGAAAGGCAATAATAATTCTGAAATTTAAAAAATGATTGAAAATGAAAATTAGAGTTTCGCGTGTCAAGTGAGAAAGTGCAGTGCGTGGACTAAACTATTAATGATAACTGTACTCAAGTGCGCAAGTAATTACTTATAAGCATAATTCAATAAACTCACCCACAATTGCCTGTGCGCCAAAACAAATAACAGTGCCTTGAATAAATAAAACAAAGAAGATGATGAAGAAAGAGCAGGTTCTGTTGCATTCTGTCAAGATCGATTTCTCGTAAGAATCATAATTCTTATGCCAGAAATTCTTCTCCATGTAATGGAATAACCAAAAAAATCCTTTCCTGTGCATAAACAATAAACACACCTTGCACAACACCAAGGCGACTGTCAAGGCAGTCCCTAAGATATAAAGGAACTCCTAGAATTCCAAAATCATAATCCCAGCCACGTCAAATGGAATACAAAATTCACATTAATGGATATTGAACTCGATAATTTATTATAGTACAGGGTATTTCACAAGAGCTGGAAATCTTTTGAATTTAATAATATATTCTATATGCCCAAACAGATGAAAATATAGAATATATTTTTTAATATCGCGCTTCGCTTTCGAGAATATTCTTGGAACACGTGCGAACATAATTTAAAAAAAAAACACATATGCTGAATATTGGAAATCGTCATCTCACAGAGCTGCCCACGAAATATTTTCGAAAATTGAATGGAACTCCGTTCAAGGATTTCACCGATAATATTCTTCAGCATGAAGAAAGATACACGATCCAGCACGTGCGCATGACACTATTGCTCGTCAAGAACGCGTTCGGGATAGTAGTTGCGATACGGGGCCAGAGATGGGCAAAATTTTTATTTAAATAATACTTAGAATAACGAATAAAAGTTAAAAAAAATTATCCGTCATGTGTGGAATAAAGTTAACTCGTTAACGAACGAGTGACGATTTTTTTTAACTTTTACTCTTTATTCGATATTTTATTTAAATAAAAGTTTTATAGTATGGGGCTTAGCGCTACTTATTCTACAAAAAGAAATGATCCACTCACGTCGGTGTTCCCGTATGAGAAGTAAAGACCCATATACTGTGTAACGATCGCGTACCCCACGCAGCCGGTACAGTAAACCAACGCCAAATGCCTCCACATCTTATCTTTGGGATTATCCACCGACCAGATCCCGAGCAGTTTCATGAAGAACACTGACATGCGTACAGAAATGTCCCGAGTCTGCAACCAGCATACAGTGAATTTCAAATGATCGAGATCGTAGATTTCGCAGCGGATACGAAATTAAGGGTTTATGCAAAAACCGACTTTTCACAAAACCGGTTATCGAATTCCACTATTCTCCAAAAGCCGGGTTAAACCAGTTTTCGAATATTCACAAAAACATAATTAAAGTAGTAAATAAATATCTGTACTTATTTTAACAAATTTCGGTTTCCTTAATTTGATGGAATTACAAAAGTAAAACAAAATATCTACAAATATATAATACAATAAAATAGACTGCACACAAAACCAAATGAAAAAAACTAATATAACTAAAGTCCGTACAAAATATACATCTTGTAAAAGGCAGTACCTATCAAATTACAAATCTTTATTCCATTTAGTATTTTTTTTTTCAGAAAATATGAACTCGTGAAGATTAGTTTTACAGTAAACTGTTACCTACTACAATATGCTTGTGTCCGAGGCGATTTCAAGGGAAAATGTTAACGTTTTTAATGAAATAATTAATTGATTTCTGCATATTAATTCTAGTATATAAAAATGTTTTTTTAAATTTAAAAACCTGTTTCGAATTTTACAAATTTATAAATAAAACCCGGTTTTTAAACCCGGTTTTTGAAAACCGATAAACCGTATACGAAACCTCATTGCCCGGCATCTTTGAGCCACGTTGGTGCACGCACGAGACGTTCAATTGTAACCACGTTGATCTGTTAACTGCCTTTCCCACGTCAGTTCTCCTATTCTTATTCGCAAGTTTTCTGCTACATTATATGTATTTAATAGAGCGCTGATAGAACCTGCATGTCTGGCTGATTCTGATACATTATGTAACGGTAGGGGACGAGTGCTTTAACCACGCGTCTTTGAAGTTAATTTTATACAGCACACCGATGCGGGATTTATATCGACCTATAATTGCAGGCTAATGAGAGGTGCGTAAAGATGTGAATAAATTCTCAAAGAAAATGGATATAGCTGGCATTGTATATTTCAACGATCGAAGTCTTTACTCATAACTTTCAAACCCTATGCCATTTTCTTTAGCAGTTACTTCTTCACCTTAGAGTTAGGGGTGTATTCTTCTGATTTGTGGGCTTTGTGAATTTGTGACTTGTGAGTCTTGAGAGTATTCAAGCAGTCAAGTATACGAATCATTTGAAGCATACGTTCAACCTCATTCGAACACTGCTGAACTTATGTGTACTTGTTGAGACTACTGTGCGCTGTGGAATTCGCGTGGAAAACTTGTCTCTGCACACCTTCGTCAACACATCATCTTCGAGCCAGCTTTACGAAGTTTATTTAGCATGGGGCAAAGGTTCAACATGCAAATGGAATAATCAACATCTCATCGCCAAAATACCAGGTTCTTTATTCACTTCCTTCATCGGATAATTCTTTCTTTAAATTAGGAATTGTATTCCGGTAATGAATGAAACTATATAGTTATCGTAAAGTTGCGCTTTGGATGATGAGTTTTTTTTGTATTTCTCAAAAGAAGAAAGACACGGAATTTCTTTTGATGTTGCAGAAAATGAAGAAAAAATACTTCTATAGGTCTAAAACTCCAAATTAGAAGCAAACGTGTTAATTAGAATCGAAAGTATTTGAACATCCGCGATTTGAAATTTCCTGGTGTCACGGTTGTGCGATGTAGTTCGGGCTTTTTTTTACAAATTTTCACAGGTATTAGTATAAATATGAAAAAATGCCTGTAATATGAAAGAATGTCAATAATTATTCGTTGTAAAAGAAACTAATTTTTGTTCTTACCGTAAAGTGTAATATTTGCCCAAACTTTCGGGCGTACATTGCATGACTTCTTCAGTGGATAATAAATAATTTCAGATATCAAGAATATTCTTTATAATTGTAAAACTACTTCTCATCTACGTCGTTCTCGTGCACGGATCCAAAACGTACTATTTATTGCTTTCTACCTTACGATGTAATATTAGATTTGCGATAAAACTCATGTAATCTTTACGTCCCCAGAGCTCTGTCTTAGCAGCGTGAAATATGACATTGCGGTACTCAATATCTAGTACAAAAAACAGAGATTACATTTTGTGTTAGTGATTCTAAATAAACAATTAGTTAAGGAAGCACGAAGTGTGATACATCTAAGAACTGTTTGCTAGACAAGTAGGCCAAAATGATTTTACGAGTTCAGTGGAATGGGAAATTCGATTTGAAATTGTAGGTACTATTCCTTTGACGAATTTGGAATGCCGGTATTGTTGGATAGGAAAACCATAAGAACTATTTAAAAGAATATTTGCAAACTTATTACTTGTTACTGTTGCATCGAAACTATGGTCGAAATTTGAATAAATTGTAGAAAAGCCTAAGGGTTGGAATCGGGAGAAAGAGGCGATGAAAGTGAAAAGGCGACAAAAGTTAGATAGAATCTTGGGAAGACTGTGAATGCAAGGGAATGACTGGATGAACCTGTGAAAATAAAGGAATACGGAAAAACAGGCGGTGGCAGTGACAAATAGAAAATAACAGAGATACTCCATGAAGCTAATTTACAGCGAGGTTTGTATTACAATTTTCAGTAAATTATGAAATAACTGTAATTTTATGAGAAAAGTGTTACAAAACGCAGTGTGTCAACTGAAACTTTTATTCCATATATTTTTGTGTAAATGAGAAGCTTTTATTTTCTTGAAAGTAGAAAAAAGTTCTAATTAAACAGAAATATTTATTGTGCGCTGAAAAAGTTAAAGTTGTGACAAGCAGATTTCCTGAAAATATTGTGGGGTAGATTGATCTGAAGGTGAAACCTTAAACCGTTCAGTGAAAATAGTTATTTATATAATTCACAATGTGCTTTCTCTTCTCTATTTATCCTGTTTCCAAATCCTTAATTAATACCAATTAAAAAAATATTCACAACTTTTATATTCTATCCTTAAATATCAGTTCAAAAGTAATGTACAAAGTTAACTTAAAACAGAAAAGAAATGATTTAAAAATTAAAAGATCGATAAATAACTTTTATTTATAAAACTTAACAGTTTCAATGGATCCTTGTATGGGCCACATTAATGTGTAATATCGTACAAAATTAATCGGAAATATTACTTTCCATAATCCTTTTTCTGTCACTTATATTATTCAACAAATGAAAAGTTCAAACACCCCACAGTCTCTGCTCGAAAAACTTAAAAACTAAGTGTAAATTATTCGAAAATACTTACGCTGGTATAGGTTTCCAGCGACACGGGAAAGAATCCATTAGCAGTTAGACAACACGGTTGTCTCGATCGCATAATGGTAAGTTGCAAATCCATCCGCAGCATTTTTCCGTATTTATTCATTGGTAAATTAGTCCATGGCCCCGTGTACACGGCTGCAGCAATATTAGTACTTTCTTTTATCAAGCAATCGCAACTGTACGTAAACATGAACAAGTGGCACATGTTCGACAATAACAGATTTATAAAAGTAAACCGCCTTGCCATTGATAAATCTTCCTATATAATGAATCGTATCACAAGCATAAGTTAATTATATAATAATACTTGAATACTATATACATAAACAATCATCTTTCGTTTATAGCATAGTCGTGTACGGACCTGTACTACTTGATATCCGACAAAACAAATTAACAAGCTGAAGGTCAACACTTGCGCCAGTACAACTGTTCTGAACACTTCTTCGAGCTTCTTGCAGAACGAAATTAGCGTCTGATGCTGCTGAATGCACTCCTTGAACGTGTTATAACATTCGTCGGAACTGTACTCTAAACTCGTGGCCAGACGTTCCTCGGGCATACCTTCGTTGAATTTCAACCTGTGGATGTTCTCGAATCTGTACTGTAGTATACGAAACTGAGCGGCCACGTGTAGATTCATCATGCACAAGAAATTGTCGAAGCAAATGTAGCAGGCGCCAACATGAGACAGTGCTAAAATCTGTGTGACCGGAAAGTTAAAAAATCAATTAGTAAGTAGCATTTTAATACGGTTCTTTTAAATATTGTTCAAGACAAGAACGAGATAATACTGATTAAATTCAACCCAGAATTGAGATTTAATACATAAAAGTTTAGAACTCAAAAAGTATCTCACGATGCTTAAATAGTTTATTTTAGAAATATTGTAATAAAATTGTATTATGAAATCGGATATAGTGAAATTTGTGTATTTAGTTAATATTACATGGATATAACAGTGCTAATAGAGGTGTAGGGTTTGTTAAGAAGAAATTGGCAATACCTGCACCACGAACGCTATTTCAAAGTATGGTGTCATGGACAAAGGCAGGTTGAGGTATATATTGAACGGAAGTATCCTGTCAGATTCATTTTTTCCAATATTTGCTATAATGAAAGAACGAACGGTGTCAGTCTTCGATCACAAGTTAAGTAATTATTCCATTCTGAAGTCACTCCTGAAATGTTCTATCTGAATGTACAGTTACTTTTATCGATGATGTGCAGTGAAAGTGTATCATTTTTAATTAAATGTTTACAGTTGTATATGTTTAGTTAAAAAATTTAGAATTTGTGTACATTTTGAATAAGTATATGTCTTCGTAATTACTGCTTAATGCCTGTAGTTTTAACATACTTTAATTACCTCATATTATAAGTTGCTCGACTTACCCAAAATTGGCCTAACCGAGTAGCTGATATTTGACATTTCAGTAAAAAGTGTAAAGGAGCAAATAAAGTATGCACAGAGTCGTTTCCAATTAATAAAAATCGTCTCCTCGTGCGCAGTATAGTGTGAATTCCAAAAATTCTTTTGCATGTACACAATTAAAGTGAGAAATCCTTTCTTATGTGCGCACAGGATAAGTAATTTGAACAAACTGATGCTGAGGCATAAAATGTTGCATGCAACGTAGGTGCGGGACTATAATAAGAAAAAAAATATAAAAATTGAAAGCCGTGACTGTAGATGGTAATTAAAAATCTACACGGTTCAATATTAACCCTTCGTGGTCACACGGGGTGCCTCGTACCCCACGATGCATCTTTGCCAATAGTTCTCTAAACTTTTAAACTAATAAAATTTAATAAAATTAAAATAATAAAATTTAATAGTTTGGCGAATTTTAACAAAAAAATCGCTTTTATACACAATTATTTTTCCAAATACAAATTCCAACATATCAAAATTTAGATTTCTAGAAAAAAACAATTATTGACAAAAGGTAGAAGATTCAAAAATACAAAAACGATAATTAAAAAATTACGCTCGGGTGCAGTGAAGCCCATGTGACCAATTTGTGATTATAAGAAGATATAACCACGGAGGGTTAAATATAAATACATCAACTTCGAAAAGTCAGTATTCCACTTTTAACACTATAATCTATAATCTGTTCCTCATCATTTCGAGTGATTTAATGAACCCACAACCCAAATGGATTATGAAGTTGATTCGAAAAATGGCTGACCAGAATCCTCGAAGGATCTAATATCTCTTTCTACTTATCCGCCCCCTTGAACCACAAGCTTACTCACGCTGAAGTCTCCCCAAGAGTAATACAAATCTTGTATTTGAACCCACACGGAGAAAGAAATTGTGAAAACGGTGTACCCCAGCATGATATTTCTGAAACGCTGCTCGCAGCGATTCTCCGCGAACCAGAAGCCGACACACTTCACGAAGAAGGACGATATGGCGACAGAGATGTCTCTCCTTTGCACCAGACTCATGTTCAAATTCGCGCAAAGTAATCGTGCCGATTTGATGTTTGCTCATATGTCGATTTATCAGAGTGTATTGCAAGCAACCGGCTTGATCTGGCCTTTGACCCAACCACGTCTACTTATTCATCGTTCGTACACTTTATATTCGCTTTCAGCCTTAGCCGTGTACTGTCATTCTACCACGGAACTGGTCGTAATGACATGCGTGCAATTGCTAGCCTGTAAAATGGCTTCATTGCATAGGGTCGATAAGTTATGTATGACTGGGGGAACTGGTTCGATGGAGCCTTTTATGATACTAGATTCGCATAATAACCAGCCATTACAGGATCAGGTATCCCTTCGCGACAACGGAAATTTAGTCCAAGCCAGGTAGAAGTAGAATTTTATTATATAGTGTCTGCGATTGATGGTGAGTCAGTCGTAGGAAAATGCGAGAGTTTGAGTGGCATTCGATCACGTGAGATGGGGAACATAAGCCACTCTCTGTTAATGTAGAATGAAACAGTAGAAAGAATTGTAGAAGCACGACCTTTCGTGTTATTATATATCAACTATTTAAATGTCATCGCGCAAGTACCTGAGTTATCGTGTAACACGCGCACTAAATACAAGTAACTACACGAGGGAATGGCAAAATGGCACAATAAAAAATATGGAACTGCGTTCCTCGATTGGTGAAAGCAGATTGATTACATGGATGATGAATCCAGAAGCTTCTTTGAAATCAAATTCTACGTAAAATATGAGGCGAATGCAGTCAATCATGATGAAAGATGTCTGGGGTTAATTCCATAGTGCACAATGATTGGAGCAATCAATGTGGATTCGTAGAAATGTTAAGTACGTACAGGAACGTGGTAGAAACTGGTTGGAAGGTATTAACTCTCCTCGCTTTTTGTGGATACAGTGCAGTGTGAATGGCAGGTCCAGGAATTTTAGGATACACAGTGTTTAGAGTAATGGACAATGGAGTGTGCAGTTAAAATAACCATCTGCTCGTTAAATTATTAATGACTGGAGAAATTTTATGCAATTACGTCAAGTGTTTTATCACTTTGAGGTGTTCATCGAGTATTTGATTTCCTTTATGTTCGCCATCATTCCTCAGTATCTGGAAGAAATTATATAGATGTTAATTTAAAAACACCCAATTCAAAGTGATAACAATTATTTAGATGCGTGTTACTGGATTGAATTTTCGAAGAAGAGAATACTCGCTGATTTAATCAAAATAAGAAAATACATTTCTTAATTGATTCAGATGTTTCCTGTGTATGTGTAAAGATGTTTGAGGCAACACTTGTGAAACATATGAAATAATTCCAAAATACTACAAAATGATCGTGCAAAATTTCTTCAAGTATATGCTTCGGAAGTTATTCCACATATACTAACTTTTATTACAATAAAAATATAATATCTTTATCTAGTTTATACATTTTCTCTGGTCATGTATGCAAGAAGTATATACAATTGTTTTCAATAAAAAGATCGCTCTGTTTTTTGTGTGTGCCTAAGTACTATAAAATTCAAAGTAATCACGGGTCCTCTACAATTTTGGTGTGTTGTCGTAACAGTGTGAAGTATGACACTGCGGTACTCAAGACCTGAAACAGATATATGGAAGAAAGTTGTTATACATTAGAAATTTTAGCCTGTAAAAGACTACGATGCTATTGTGTGGTCGGCAAGTGAAAACATTTTATTGCAGAAGTATTTAATTTAAAAAAATTCCATGACTTTACTTTCTCTAATTTTCCTACATTTTAAAACATCAGTACTTTAAGATTACAGACTAAATTAGTCAAAACTATCAAACGTTACAGATTACGATATAAATTCCAGCAACATGTGCAAACAAAATTCTTATTTAATTCTGCTGCATCATTCAGCGGTAAACATGTCGCTAATTGCGAAAAAGAAAATACAATTTCCTTTATAGAAAATATAGTACCACATTTTTGGACTTACAGTTACACTAAGAATTAATGTACCTCAAATGAAATTGCATTTCTTATACAATTTCAACGCTCAATTGAACAATAATGAGTTCTCAAAGCATTAAGATTCAAAAGATTATTTACATATTAACATAAAACGCCAGCAATAGTGAGGTTCCTACCAAGACGCAAAAGAAGGTGGTAGAAAATAAATAATCCCACAGAAATTCCTTGCAAACCATACAAAAGAAACCTTCGATAACTGGATTGCCCGCCAAACCTTAAATCTATCGCTGTCCCTGCAGAATTTGCGTTAAGAAGTGGAGTAGGTCGATGACAGCACCCACTTCGCCATTGTCTGTTTGGGCATGCGCACTGGAGACCTCAGTATATACCGATACACTTACATCTGTTCATTACTTACGGAAAGATGTACCGAAGAATTGACGTACTAACAAGTTAGTGAGTTTCACAGTAAATCGTAAATTACCTTAGTGTACGTTTCAAGGGATATGACAGAGAATCGACAAGCTGTCAGGTAGCAAGGCACTCTGGTCCTAGCCATAACAAGCAGCAAGTCTTTACGCAGCATCCTGCCATCCTTATCCATCGGTAGACGTAACCATGGGGCTTCGTACATGGAAGATGTAACATCTGAACTGTCTCGCATCAAACAGTCGCAGCTGTAAGTAAACATCAGCAACTGGACCATGCAGCCCATTATGTGGAACATGAAAGTAAATCGCCTTGCTAAGGGTGCGTCTGCCTGCAGAACGTAATATATATTTCAAGTCTAAATGAATTATAGGATAATACTGCCCTCCTTAGTTAAACTGTCCAATCTAACATTTTTTCACTTTTTGAGATATGTTGAAATATTTTAAGGTCCACACGTCTTGTACCTTTTAAGTAAAGATAGAAAACTCTGCGTGCTTCGTAAAGATTTATAAACAGTCTAATGTATTTAACTTAACTTCTTTTCAAATGGTTAGAATATCCTACCTAAAATAATTAATTAATTGGTACGTTAATAATATATTACCTAACGATATACCTACTACAAAAAATTATATTAGACTGTTACGAAATAATGACAACATGTTGTAATTTGAATGAATGGAAATAAGGATGGTACAAAATAAATGATAAAACTTCAGTTTTCTCGGTTGTTTCAAAACGCTAGATAGGACAATTTAACTAAAGAGGGCAGAATAGACCAACGTAAAGTAGTACAAATAGCTTCTACGCTATCATAGAGTTACGACTGCAGCATAGAAAAAGTTCAAAGAATGCCCAACAACGAAAAGAACTCCACTTGATTTCGAATAGAGATATGAAAATTAGGTAGAAATTATTTCATGTCAATTAGTATCTAATGACTGTCGAGTGCAAATCAATTTTCAATATTCTTGGATAAAATAGTTATTTAATACGAATCATGAATTCTTATTGGACAAATGCGATATTTTAATAATGCAATTAACATTTATGCTTAAAATCGTGTCATCCACTCACCATAACTATCTGATACCCGTCGAGACAAATTAACAAGCTGAATATTACCACTTGGTACAGCGCGAATAAGTTGAATACTTCCTCAAGCTTGTTACAAAACGAGATTAATGCTTGATGGTATTGGACGGAGTTTCTGAATGCAGCGTAATATTTTTCTGAACAAATTTCATTATGCTTCTCTTCATCATTAATGTTGCTTAAGTTTCTCAGTCTGTATTGTAGTATACGAAACTGGCAAGAGGCATGCAGACATATAATGCACAAAATGTTGTCGAAGCAAAAGTAAGACACGCCGATTTGTACCAGGAACACAGACTGTGCGAACGTAGTATGTATTCAAAATTAAATGTTTACAGCAAATCTAGGAATACCGAAGCTTTCATTTTCACCGAATGTAGCAATACCTGAAGCGTGAAGAATATTTCAAAATATGGTGTCACGGATTCAATATCGATGTACATATTCATTGGAAGCAGCCTATCCGATTTATTTTGTCCAATGTTCGCTACGATATGAAAGCAAATAATTATTAATTCATATTACGATCGTGCAAAGTATTCTTTCTTGAACAGGTTTTAATAAGCAGCCACACTATGGCCTACAGTTTCAAATTCATATTACGTTAGGAACGAAGTCAACTGGTCCCGCAAAGATACAGTAGTACTACTCAATGATATCGAGTACGCTGTACATGCTTTATCTCAAAAATAGAACACAAAACTGTGGTGTAAACATAGCGGTAGTAAATCACGTAATTCATGGTGAGAGATGTGACCTTGAGTCAACAATCGATTTCGTTCTCCCCACAATTTTAGAAATTCGGGATAATCGAGTATTGGGATGAAAGACATAGATTTGTTTAGGTATTTTTTAGAGCAAAATTATTTTATGAATTTGCATAGATCTACAGAGTTTCACTTACCCACCATCGCGTTAAAGCTGTAACTCGTACACGTTGCTAGAGCGAAAAAAGTAAAGCAACAGATGTAGATGCTGCATTTGCGTTTGCATTTGGCCACAGCTGCCTTCTCGTAGAGATCATACGTCGATTGCAAGAATTTCCGTTGCAGGTAAATGATTAAATTGTAAAACTCCGTTTTGTGAGCGAATATTGCGAATAGTTTGAGTAGACACATAGCCAAGGTTACCAGATTGCAAACAGTGTAAAGCATGTCCTACGAAGGAGAAAATAATATGAAATAGCAGAAGTGGTTTATCTACACAATATGTTACATTATTTTATTATTATATTATATGACATGTTATATTAATACCCACAGTATTGCTCGTTACTAATAATTATATGTAATGGAAGTATTTGGCATTAGCTACTGCAATTTTATAGTGTTCGAAATTATGGAAAATAATCGCGGATATTTTTAAGGGTGCTTCAATACTTATGGGAACAGAAATATACAGCATAGAAAAAGGAGAAACTGTGTGACCATGATATTGCGTCCTAGCATCACCTTCGATGTTATAATGTATCTACTAACAAGGAGAGGTTTTCAAGTGTCCACCTCCGATTGCTTTGGGTTTTGAATATTTATTAAAGGATCAAAAAATTACAATTATGTGTTTTTTATTTTGCTCCGTTTATATATTATCCTTTCACACTTACGCTGGTATTGTCGAGGGAGTGACACAAGTCTCTCGCAGAAATCACAGTTATCGCGACGACCGCGACCACAGTATAAACTTTCATCAGGTCTCTGCCATTTCGCTCTATGCCATCAGCTGCCATCCAATAGCCAGTGATCTTCAGACAGCGCGTAGTTATGGCTATGGAAATGTCATCACCGTGCAGAAAAATCATATCGGACTTCTAAAAATCGGTTGTTCACCGCAGACATTGAACTCCCGCGTGCAATTCCGCAACTACTGCAGCGATGTAACGATGGCGATCAGTTCACCGGGATGTCTTTGATCTATTTACATCCTTCAATTGATCGGTTGTGCGCTATATATTTATTGTTATTGTTAGTTGTACACCATTATTTGGGAGAAAACGAAAACGTGAAACGATGCAGGTAAGGATGCAATTACCGACCCACCCCCTGCTGCACGGGTTGCATAGGATTGATAAGTTATGCATGATTCTAGAGGGAGTACAGTGCAATCCTCTGGGAACCTTAATAGTGGTCAACAGCTGTCCCTAGAATGAGATGATTCCGTTATTAAGAGTTCAGCGAATGGAATGCTTCGTGAAGGAATATGGATGTTGTTCTGTCGAAAGTGATCGGTGGATAAATCTTCATTGCTTCTAATCCGCGCGAGATGTGTATCAATAAGGCAAACGTTGAAAGAAGGGATGTACGGATTATGTTAAATTGGCAAACTAACAGTAAGTTGATGTGTAGTGTGGCTTTTTGTCGCGACATGTCTCTTGTTGCCTTCTGCAGCTTTTTGGACCTGAGGGACTAAGTGGTATCCAACAAAAGTATTTGTATTTCTAAATGGTTGAAACAACGACTCATTGACTATGTACGAAGCTGAGATCTCGGGAGGATTGATTTTTAAAATTTTACCTTTCAAAACGAGTCACTTCTCTGCTTCTCGCTACCCACCGCAAGTTCAAGACATACTTTTGTAAGTAAATTCATCGAACGTGAAACCTTCCGACCGCCCCTCCCCCAAAGCAATAGAGGAGTTTCAACTTGAGATGGCTCAAATTGCCTGCAAATTAAACCATTTCAAGTAGAATCTCGTATATTTTTGTGAGGGGCGGTATCTGCTCCCCACCAAGGAAACTAACCCCAAACCTACTGTGCATGGCAGTGTGAATGGTGCTATGATACCCTCTTGGAAACTGAATAGCGGCTGACAGGTGAATCTCCTGGGGAAAGGGAAATATTAAATAGAAAATGTAGAAAGTCTTAGGCTGCCGTATGTAGAAAATGTAGTAATTTATTCATTGATTTGTTCTTAATTGATTCAGGAGTTTTCCGTGTATGTGTTCAAGTGTTTGATGCAACAATTGCGAAACGGATGAAACAATTCCACAATGTCATAAAATGGTCTTGTAAAATTTGTTCAAGTACATGCTTAGGAAGTTACTTCTTAAGTGAGTACTAAATAAAATTTGAAATATCTTACTACACTTACCCTACACTTTTTCTCGAGAATAAAATGCATAACTTATTCCACATTCGCTAAGTTTTTATTATTACAAAGATAACTTTATATCGTTTATAGATATTCTCTGATCGTGTATGCAAGAAGTATACCTATACAATCTTTTTCAATACAAAAATTGTCATATCTTTTGTCTGTACTATACAATTGGGAGGAATCACAGGGCTTCGACAGTTTCGGTGTTTTCTCTTAACAGTGTGAAGTATGACACTGCGGTACTCAAGACCTGAAACAGATAGATTAAAGAAAGTTGTCAGAAATTTTAACCTGTAGAAGACTACGAAGCCATTGTGGTGACGAAATGTGAAAACATTTTATTGCAGGAGTATTTAATTTGCAAACATTCCATGACTTGAAGACAGAGATGGGCAAAAATTATTTTAAATAAATACTTGTGCACGATATTTTTATTTAAAATAATTTTTTGCCCATCTCTGCTTTAATGTAGGCTCTTCCTATGGTTTTCTTTTGTATTTTTTGAGGAGGTAGAAAATAAAGAAGTCCACAGAAACTCTTTGCAAACCATACAAAAGAAATCTTCGATAACTAGATTGGATACTAGAAGTGACATTACTCCATCCAGTTTTCCATTCTCTGTTTGGTTATCCGCACTGAAGACCTCACTACATACCGGTACACTTACTTATTGAAAGATATACCGTAGAATCGACATAGGTACTAACAAGTTAGTGAGTTTCACAATCAATCGTGAGTTACCTTAGTGTACGTTTCCAGGGATATAGCGGAGAAGCCACAAGCTGTCAGGTAACAAGGTACTCTTGACCTGGTGATAACAAACAGCAAGTCTCTACGCAGCATCCTACCATGCTTATCCATTGGTAGAAGTAGCCATGGGGCCTCGTACATGGAAGCGCCAACATCCGCGCTGTCTCGCATCAAACAGTCGCAACCGTATGTAAACATCAACAGCTGGACCATGCAGCCCATTAGGTGGAATATGAAAGTAACTCGCCTTGAAAGGGGTGCATCTGCCTGCAGAACGTAATATATTTCGTGTATAAGTTAAGTACACAATAATAGATTAACCTAAAGTAGTATAAATAGGTTCTATGCTAGCATAGAGTTACGATTACATCATAGAGTACGTAAAAGAAGACACAATTTTTTCATAAAAAGAAGTTCAAACAATGCCCAGCAGCGAAAATGAAATTACAATTTACTTTGAGCAGAAAAATGAAAATTAGGTAGAAATTATTTCATATATCATTAATTAGTAATGGCTGTCGCGTGCAAATCAATTTTCAATATTTTTTTAATAAAAGAGTCATTTAATACAAATCGCGAATTCTTAGTGGACGAAGACTGTTCTTTAATAATAAAATATTCACTCACCATAACTATCTGATATCCGTCGAGGCAAATTAACAAGCTGAATATTACCACTTGCCCCAGCGCGAATAAGTTGAATACTTCCTCGAGCTTGTTACAAAACGCGATTAATGCTTGATGGTATTGGACGGAGTTTCTGAATGCAGCGTAATATTTTTCTGAACAAATTTCATTATGCTTCTCTTCATCATTAATGTTGCTTAAGTTTCTCAGTCTGTATTGTAGTATACGAAACTGGCAAGAGGCATGCAGACATATAATGCACAAAATGTTGTCGAAACAAAAGTAACACACGCCGACTTGTAACAGGAACGCAGACTGTGCGAATGTAGTATTCAAAATTAAATGTTTACTTCAAATCTAGGAATACCGGAGCTTTCGTTTACACCGAGTGTTGTAATACCTGAATAGTGAAGAATATTTCAAAATATGGTGTCACGGATTCAATATCGATATACATAATCAGTGGAAGTTGCCTATCTGTGCCACTTTTTCCAATGTTCGCTACGATAAAAAAGCAAATAATTCAATAAATCATATTTCAACCATACAAAATATTCTTGCCTGAAAAGGTATCATAAATACCTATGAGAACCTACCATTAGTCACACTATAGCCTATTGTTTCAAATTTTTATAGTGTTACGAACGAAGTCAACTGGTCCCACGGATACAGTAGTACTACTCAACGATATCGTGTATCACGATCATGCTTATCCATTGTTTTTCAGACATGCCATCTTTTAAATAGAGCACACTGTCGCGGTATTAAATTAGAGGTAGCAAATACCATAATTCATGGTGAGGGAAGTGAGATTGTGTCACAATTATGTGTCGATTTCGTTCTCTCCACAATTTTAGAAATTCGGGATATTCGAGTATTGGGATGAATTGCACAGATTTGTATAGGGATAGGTCGATGTCGATTGATTTACCTACAACCGCGTTTAAGATGTAGCTGATACACGTTGCTAGAGCGAAGAAAGTAAAGCTACAGATGTAAATGCTGCAGTTGCGTTTGCATGTTTCGACAGCTGTCTTCTCGTAGAGATCGTATTTCGACTGCAAGAATTTCCGTTGCAAGTAATTGATTAAATTGAAAAACTCCGTTCTGTTGGCGAGTATGGTGAATAATTTGACTAGACACATCGCCAAGGTAGCCAGGTTGCATATGACGTAAAGCATGTCCTAGGAGGGAAAATATATGATGTAGCAATGTCGTATAGCAGAAGTGGCCTATCTACATAGAATTAATACCCACTGTATTTTTGTTAGATACTAATAATTGTAAATAGGTACTGAAAGTATTTTGAATTGGCTACTGCGATTTTGTAGTCTTCGAAATTGTGGAAAATAATCGAGGATATTTTTAAGGTTGCTGCAATATTTATGGGGGCGGAAATATGGAGCATAGAACAAGGAGAAAGTGTGTGATCATGACATGGCGTCTAAAAATCACCTGTGATCTTATAATGTACTAAATGAAGTAGCGAGTATCTAATATTTTAGTATCTTGTTGATAAAAGAGAAATTGCTACGTCAGAAGTGTTATATTAGGTACGTTATGTGCTCGTACTCTAAATTCATCACTTCTCTACGACTCACTCTTTGAACATTGTATTAGATAATTCCACAGCAAACCACTTATTCTTTGAACTTCATAAAGTTTGATGATGATGCCACGTGAAATTGTGAAATTATAGGAGGTGTGAAAAGGAGGCACTCGCTACGCCTCACCTTGGCTCTTTTGATTCTTATGCTTTTCTTATGCCTTTTCGCTACTTCGATAGGAGCATCTCTCCTCGAGGATATTTTGAGAAACAGAAGTGAGACATAGCGAGAGTCTATCTTAAAATTCACGTGGACTATATCCTATTCAAATTTCATCAAAACCCTTCACATTAGGCGCAAACAGTGGGTTATTTAACGTTGTACTTTATTCGATTTGTAACCTGAACATATAAGCGACTATCTTGCATAGCACATCACAGTTAAACTCAATGTCTGCTTATAACAGACTCAGTACCTCGCACACTTACGCTGCTATTGTCCATTGAGTAAGACAAATCTATCACTGAAATCACACCTAAGACAGCGATGGCGAAGACAGTATAAAATACCGTAAGGTTTCTGCGACTTAGCTCGACGCGATCAGCTGCTACCCAATAGCCAATGATCTTCAGAAAGGGCCTAGTTATGGCAATGGAAATGTCACCACCGTAAGCGAAAATCATATCGATCTTCTAAAAACCGTATGGCCACTCTGGACATTGAACTCGCGCATGTAGTTCGCTAACTACTGCAGCGATACACTGATGACGATCAGTTCAACGGGATGTCTTTGATCTATTGACATCCTTCAATTGATCTGTTGTGCACTGTATATTTATTGTTATTGTTAGTTGTACACCATTATTTGGCGGGAAAAGAAAACGTGAAACGATGCTGGTAAAGATGCAATTACCGCCCCACCCCAGCTGCACGGGTTGCGTAGTATTGATAAGTTATGCATGATTCTAGGGGGAGTACAATGCAACCCTCTGCGAACCTAAATAATGGTCAACAGCTGTCTCTAGAATGAGATGATTCCGTTATTAAGAGCTCAGCGAATGGAATGCGTCGTGAAGGAACATGGATGTTGTTCCGTCGAAAGTGATCGGTGGATAAATCTTCATTGCTTCTAATCCGCGCGAGATGTGTATCAATAAGGACCGCATTGAAAGAAGAGATTTGCGGATTATGTTAAATTGGCAAACTAACAGTAAGTTGATGTGTATTGTGGCTTTTTGTCGCGAAATTTATCTTGTTGCCTTCTGAAGCTTTTTGGACATGAGGAACTATGTAGTTTCCAAGAAAATTATTTGTATACCTAAATTGACTGAAACAACGATTCAAAGACTATGTAGGAAGGTGAGATCTCAAGAGGATTGATTTTCAAAATTTTACCTTACAAAGCGAGTCACTTCTATACGTCAAATTCATCTAAAGTGAAACCTTCAGTATTTCGATATATTATGAAATAAATTCTCGCAAGTTCTACGACATTGGAAAACTGTTTTGTGAAATTATAGTCAAGCACAAATAAAAGGTTGTTGTCTATACATACCAAACCATGTTTAGACCATCTTGCAACCCTTTTATTATTTACTTCTCAAGAGGGTAGCAGACAATAGGCAGATATTGATGATCTTTTTTCTTATAGCAAAATTAAAAATATATCTCTTTACATTGTTGTTGCCGATGTATGCGACGAATACAAGGAATTGATTACATTCTGTCCAAAAGGAGGCGTTGTTTATTTATGGTACTACACTGTCGGGTTGAATTATGTGTTTTCTACGTCCGCAGTGTTCTTCTTTAGCAGAGTAAAGTATGACATTGCTGTACTTAAAATCTGTAACATACGAGACGAGTAGATCGACATATCAGTCACGAGCAATTAAAACTTACCAGGGAAGTTAGGCAACCCGAAAATTCAGAAGATTATGCAAACTTGTGTGCAACACGAATTAACGATTGGTGGTGGGGGTAACTTGGAAGGTATAGATTTATCGATAATTATTTTTTCACAGTTTTGTAGATATAAAAAAAGGTTTCAACTTTTCTTGAAACTTCTTTTCGATATCCCACACCGTTCTCGAAATATTCCACGAAAAAGAAAATTCTGCATTCTTTTCAAGGGGTAATTTCACCCCTTAAAACCGCACTATGACACCAACAAAAAATACATTTGTCTTACGGATGAATTACTCTACTTGTGCACAAAATTGCATGATTTTCTGAATTTTCGAGTTACCTAACTTTCTTTGTTAGCATAAAAATGTAGAGCATGGGAAAATTCTGATTATGTACCTACATACAGTAATATTTACTGCGAAATCTCACACAAATGCATTACGAGAATGAAGATTCACTATATTTCTTTGTTTATACGGATGGGAATTACAATATCACAACAGCAGAATACATTCGCTCCATATTTGTACAATCGTTGAATCAATTTGAACATTAACGGAAATTTATAAAACAGCTAAGACATGGACGCATGCTGAATGAATAATTAAATTTCTCCGGAATGAGAATAGAATATTTAACAATTACCCTAGTGTACGTTTCCAGGGATATAGCGAAGAATCCACAAGCTGTTATAGAGCAAGGTAGCCTGCCCCTCATGACCACAAGCAACAGGTCTCTACGCATCATTTTGCCATCTTGATTCATTGGTAGCCGTGTCCATGGTGCTGCGTACATAGCCGTGGCCACATTCGTACTATCTTGCATTAAACAGTCACAGCTGTACGTAAACATGAATAGCTGCGACGAGCATCCCATGATGTGGAACACAAAAATAAGACGCCTCGCAGTGGGTGCGTCTGCCTGCAAGATATTGCGGGCGTAAATGAATTGCATACTAATATGAGATATAAATCATATAAAATATGTTATACAAACAATATTTGAACGCTAAGTGCCTGATGACTATGTTAACAGAGGGTTCAAAAGTATATCGGTACTTTCGATTATTGAAGGGTCTCCTTCGACAGATCCGAATTTCTTAAATTACCAAAGAAATATTTTACAACGCTAAGGAGGTGTTTAATGGCTTCTCGACTCCACTGTTAATAAAATACATACAGGGTTCGATCTAGGTAATCGCAAGCAGAGCAATTGCCAGAGTGGCAAACTTGGTAGAAAAAGAAAATTAAAATCAATAAAAATACACGTTTGATTTAGTATGAAAATTATAAACTGTTTTTAAATCACCCGTATCATTACTAATCATTTTATGAAACAAAAGGATTTTGATATTCACCGAATATCTAAGAAAAATCACTCATTGTCAAAACTTATGTTTTAAAATAATTATTCAGTATTAAATATAAAGGGTGATTATTTTTGCTAAAAGTGGCGAAAGAGCTAGATCGGGCCCTGAATACATAACTCGAAGTCCGTGACAAATGGAGAATTCTCCAACAAAAGAAGAAAGCAAATCTAAACGTTACTAATAATGAAAAGAGAACGGTGACATTATTCCTAGCTCACTACCTATGTAAGTGCCTACATATGTATATTATAGTGTCTAGTATTATAGTGTACAGACATGTTATACTAACCATAAGTACCTGATATCCGTCGAGGCAAATTAGCATGCTAAAAACTAACACCTGGCCAAATGCGAATATGCTGAAAACACCTTCAAGCTTTTTACAATACGAGATCAGTGCCTGATGCTGTTTCACGTAGTGCGTAAAGGCAGCGCAATATTCCCTTGCAGGATTCCCACTATGATTTTGTTTGCTCTTCACCTTCTGCATGTTCTCTAGCCTGTACTGAAGTATACGAAACTGGCCAGCGACGTGTATAGTCATGATGCAGAGAAAGTTGTCGAAGCAAAAATAGCACAAACCGATTTGGTACATGAACAAAGCCTTCGCGAACATATAACACACAATTCAATTAATTTCTGCGATAAACAAGTTCTGAAAAATAATTGAAATGTAAAATCAAGCTGTCTGCGTACATAAACGAAAGATTAGCTTGGAACCCGTACTATCATTGCAGTCGTTCTCTTGAATTATTTCTTTTTGTTATTCTTTCAATACGTTGATGTTAGAAGAAGCTTGATTTTTTGTTTACAGATTCTTTAAAGGAGACGGTTGATACCTGTAGTACAAATGTTACCTCGAAGTATGGGGTTGTTCTCACCAAATCCCCCCACATGTTAAATGGAAGTATCCGATCTGAGGCGTTTTTTCCCATATTTGCTGCAATAAGAATCGAAATGATTTATCATTGCCAAGTAAGTTAAAAGGTTTCCACCACTTTACGTGGTGGCATTTTTGTATATCGCTGTTGGATCTGTTTTCGAATCACCGGAAATTTCTATGAAACGCGGCTTTGAACATTGAAACTAATCACCATTTCAGTGGTGTTTAATTCAATTCGATATTTTATCCACGAAATCTGAGGATAAAATAAATACAATATCCTTACGAGACATCAGTCAAAGAGCAACAGTCCTTTCATCCGCAGAAATACTAAATAGCATTTAGCGAGTAGGTATTTGGATTTTCTAGTTTTTTCTTTCTGTACATAAGATTTCAAAAACTTTAGCCTATTATTTCACTCTTAATTATTTGATTATATCTCTCAATATTGCTTTAATTGAAATTTAAATAATTTAAAAACTACCGAATCACTTTTTTTAAATTTTGCAGGGGGTTTTACTATTGTATAAAGATTCATTCCGCAAATTTTAAAAGATTTTCACTCATTTTTAATGCTCTCGAAGTTCATCCTTAAATTGATCGACTCACCTACGATTGGGCATATGACGTAGCTGACGAGTGTTGCATGAACGCAGCAGGTGAAGCAACAAATGAAGAAGGTACAGATGCGTTTGCACCTGTTCAAGATCGTTATCTCGTAGGAGTCATAATTCGGGTGAAGAAATTCCTGTTGCAGATAAACGACCAATTCGAAGAAATCTTTTCTGTGTAGAAGCAAGGTAAATAGCTTGAGTATTGCCAGCATCAGCGTTAAAATGTTGCACGCGATATAAAGGCAGGTCTACGAACACAGAAATACAAAAGGCTGATGCGATGGGCTGAAACTGTCAACGTATGCAGACATGAAACACTTTCTGAAAGTATATCGAGTAGGTAAATAGCAACAGTAGCGAGTGCTCGCGTAGATTCCACTGAAGATTTTGCTACTTCACTTAACACTTTCAGGGGTTACATCCACCTAGAGTTTCGGAAAAAGCATACAACTTCAGAATTTTTTTCCCCCCAAAAAGTCCTGAAGTTGTGTGCTTTTTCCAAACCTCTTTGTGGTTGTAACCTCTTAAGTGGCGTAGGCGCGCTTTCACGTTTGTATGTTGTGGGGCGCAGTGGAAAACAGGCACATGCCACACATGCATAAATTTTCGTTTCTTTGTATCATTCCACCACCTCCAAATATAACAGCACTCACCTTCCACCGAGCAGAACCATATTAAATTATCTTCACACTGAGAATAAAACAAATCCGTCATGAAAAAGGGTTTCCTATTGACACACTGGGCCCTAAACACTCGACTCATTGAGAACACGTGACCAAATAAAATTAACTTTTCATCTAAAATGTGATAATAGTCGCCAGTTACCATCTAACTCAAGTACCGTTTCAAATAATTACAATTTTTCTTATCTTGCTTCCGTCAAAAATCATAAAACTGTGGCATGTCCCTGTTTTCCACTGGGCGCCTCAGTTCTGAGAAGCCTCAAAACTACTCTGCGTGTGGCCCCGACTGTTTATTCAAGCCGAGTTAAGCAAAACTTTCTCGGTAGAAGCGATCGCTCAGAAAAGCTTGACCGACTCGAAGGGACATTTCACAGAACCTTGCACCGCTCAAAATATTAACTTTAATCTCTCTAATTCGAACACTTAATGGAATCTATATGTTGGCACACTCACGCCAAAGTCTCCCCAGCTGTAATAAATGTCTATCACCATGGTCGAACCCATAAAAAGGAACCCCACGATCGTGTAAGTCAGCAGGAGATTTCTGTACCGTTGCTCGGCGCGGTTGCCTCCCATCCAGAAGCCAGAGGCTTTCAAAAAAACGAACGTAAAATTGACAGAGACGTCGTCATGTTCCAGTGACTGGATGTTCAGCTCAGACATTGAACTAAGCGTAGAAGCTACGGGTGTATATCGATTTTATTGCTACGTATCAGGGCTCAGTCTACGCAATACCACATTTCTTTGATCTACCGACACCCTTTTATTCGCCAGTTGTAGACTTTGTATTTACTCTTTATTGGTATTCGCATAGTCCGCCGGATGGTAGAGGAGCCGTAATATTATATATATGTAGACGTAATTGACGCCCATCTTCCCAGGAATAATGTATAAGGTTGATAAGTTATGCATGATACCGGTGACTGCACGACGAAACCCTCTGTGAACTCAGTGTCCACTAGCAGCTGTCAGGCTGCGTTCAAATCTGAACCGAGCCCCGAGCCGAGCACGCCTAACGCGTCTCCGACATCTGGGCCTATACTTTAGGCTTCGCCGTGAACTTCTATCTATATCACGCTACAACTCTACGGGATTTTTCCAAGCCCACGTTTCGAAAACGGTCCTGCGACTTGCGTCTTCTAACTTGTACTTGACTCCACTTATAGCGAGGACGACAGCAACTCATTGTGGTGTAAGTGACGAGAATGCAACACTAAAGTTGTTCATGCTTTAATGAGACTTCTTTTCCTTTTGTCAGTGGCGGATTTAAAGAAAAAGGCCCAGCTGGCAAACGTTCTGAGGGGCCCATTTTATCGGGGAAAATGAAGTGGTATTTTATTAAAAATGAGCTGAGGGTAGTAGTGTGGGAATCAAAAATAGGTATAGGGTTTGGACAAACTCATAATTTTTTTGGTTTGAATATGGTTCAAGGGTTCTGGGGTCCTTCCTCGATTTCACATAGCAGGCAAACCTGCGTCTGCACTACTCTAACTCTAAACACTTTCTGTCTAAACTGGTGAAAGTCGAAGAGATGTACGTTTCACACGTAGGAACATGGCATTATAGTGTTTGAAATGGTGCTCGCCTCGGGACTCGGCTCAGATCTGGACGTAGCCTTGCACCTCGCAGCAGGGAAATGTTTCTTACAGATTTAATCTTGGCAGCAAGAATGTGTGCTAAGGCTGGATTCTGTTATGGACGAAGATTTGTTTGGTGTGTTTAATGCGAACTGTTGAGAGGGTAATGTGTGGATCAGTCGTAATGCAAGTTCTGCGCGAAGTGTTGATAGGAGAGGATTTAAGATAGCAGAAGAGGAATACGTATGACAGTGCTTGATGCTGGTAATATTCTTTCAGCAGTTGAATGCAGAGCACGAGTTTCCGCTAAAGTGGCAATTAAAACGAGCGTTATTCCTGTATTAAATATGTGGTAAGTATTTACTTTTATTTCTTTGGCATTAAGTTTCTAATCATCAGCCCCTTGGGTAGTCTGATAGGCTCAGTGACGTGTCTAAATAACTGACCATAAATTATACACTATGTTTCTATTACGTCTAAGTCATTTATAATTGGATTACCAATTATGGACACAGAAAATGCAAATATTTTGCGGTATCGAATGAAGTACCTACATTTCCATATTTATCATTGACTGTCAGTTTGCTCCGTTACCTTTCAAACTTAGAGATTTTTTATCTCAAGCATTAGTTTTGAATCAATTAAGTTTTTTATTTATCACGCACCTTAGATAATGTATTCAGTACTCACCATGGCAGATATTCAAATTCACACTGGTTTTGCAACTCCTGCAGCGACGGTAATGCAAAAACAACCTAAAATCTTTTTCACACCATTCAAGTGATGCGAAACATAGAAATACTACGTTTCGTTTCTTCCGTTCTGTTGTCCCTAAAATCATTTCTGTGCTAAATTAAAGACGTCCCAATCGTCAAAGTAACGTTCAAGGATAAATTACTAACCAGTGCTTATCATCGGTAGATTTTTAAAAAAGATTTAAGAATTGGTAGCATAACCACATATCAGATGGTTTTTCAGTAACTTCAAACGCATATAAAAATATCGGACCATGAATGGATTCTGAAATATTAGTAAATGGTCATAAAAAGTTTTCTAAATTCACGCAACAGAATGGTTTGAATACATAAATACCCCAGAATATTTGAAATAGGCCCACCGTAATTGAACTACATGCTTTCTCGGGAAGGTAACACGAATCATATGTATATTCACTAATTTTTTATTTCAATAGATCTAATATGTTCTTGACATTATCATTGCTTGTGTGGGTGGCAGCTATAATTACGGTTTATTTACTAAACAACGGTCTTCTTTATCTGTGTATGAACAATGCTGGCGTGTGTGCATTACGCAATTTAAACAAATTAAGTATCAACCACATCCTCGCTGTTTTGACTTATTAGTGTGAAGTACGACGCTGCAGTTTTCATGACCTGCCAAAGATGAATTTAATGAGTTAGATATCTGGTAGGAAAAAGGAATACGAAGTAGTACAAAATTAAATGAACATACTAATAGGCAATTGAACACAATATTGATGTGAAAGTCAATTTCGATTGAAACTTTCTTATAACACAAATTTCTATTTTTAGAACAAAAGATCGTACATTAATATTCAGTGAATCGACAAATAAATAGTGAATATCAAGTACAAATTACACGAAGTAATTAATGTAGGAAAATAAAAATAAAAAAAATACAATTTTCTAGAAGAAGATTCTTGACCAAGAATGCCTAATACTGTTTACCATAGTGAATGTCTTCAGAGATACGATGAAAAATCCGCGGGCTGATAGACAACATGGCGTACTGGACCTCATTATCACAAAAATCAAATCTTTTCGCATCATCTTTCCATGTTTATTCATTTGCAGACGAAACCAAGGCGCGGCGTATATTGCTGAGGCTATCTTCGAACTTTCTTCCATTAAGCAGTCGCAACTGTAGGAAAACATGAACAGTTGCGATATGCAGCCCGCTATGTGAAATACAAAAATAAGGCGCGTGGCAAGGGATACATCCGCCTAGAAAACAAAATGTGTTGCCAGTTCATTGTAATTATGTAAAACATGTTCTAATGTTTCGTTGGAAAATTATTGAATTCTAATCAAAATTGAACATTCGTCGGCTAATCCGCAACAAATTTAGATAAGCGACTGGTTGAACAGAATTATTTTATCCGACCAACATTTGGATAACATGTACTGACCGTCAGGACCTGATAGCCGTCGAGGCAAATCAACAGGCTAAACATTAGAACTTGCCCCAGTACGATTAGATTGAATACCTCTTCAAGTTTGTCGCAATACGCAATCAAAACTTGATGCTCTTTAACGTATCCTTTAAATGCAGCGTAATATTTATCTGCGCAATACGAAGAACATGTATACGGACTTTCTTCATCCTTTGCATTGTTCATGTGCGTCAGTCTGTACTGTAGTATACGAAACTGCCCGGCGGCGTGCAGATTCATAATGCATAGAAAATTGTCGAAGCAAAAGTAGCACACACCGATTTGATACAACGATAACACCTGTTCCAATGTGAAATCCGAATTTCCATTATTTTTATAATAATTCAGTTCTGGAGAATTCCATTGGAGTAAGCCAAATTTTTATATTTTCTACATAGGTACTGTCTATCGCACCTGATGTAATAATTGCCACAAAACAAGGCACATTTATAATTGAGGACTTTGCGACAAGAAGGCTGTAGCTCCATCTTTACCTACCTCGAGTAAAATAGAAAAAAAATGTTTATAAAATTATTGCTTTGACTTGACATTACAAGGAGAACACTAATTAGAGAATATATATTCTCATACAATAAGTAGTACTTATAGAATCGATAAGTTTTTATTTCTATTTTTTGGCAATTATTTCAATTCTTAAGCTGCCCAAAACAAAAATATTGCGCAAAACAGTAATGGACGTAAATAAAGGATTCACATCAAACGTGCACCAAACAATGTAGAATTTTTTTTTAATAAAAAATCACGTCATTACTCATAAACTATAAAAAATGGAGGGGCAACCTTCTTGCTGCATGGTGATTAATTGACATACACAACTCCTATTCTTGCTAATTCAGTAACGACACTCAAAATGTAGGAAATTTGTAAACTCTAGGTAGGTATCAGTCTACTCATTTTGTTCGGCTAGGCTTAATAAATTTTTCTACGAACTTCACGCATTTAATAATGTTGTGAAACACGGTAAAAAAAGTGTTAATACCTGTACAACGGTGATTATCTCAAAATACGGCGTGACAGTGACCGGCAGGTTCCACCACAATCTGAATGGAAGTATCCTGTCTGTCTCGTTTTTTCCAATATTTGCTACAACATCAAGAATACTCTATTTCATTAGGCGTGCAAAATGTACGCAGTACGATATTCTTAAGGGCCAATTTGAGACTTGTGTTCAACCGGGTATACCCCCTTAATGAAACTGCAAAACGAGTTGTCGCGTTGATGTAGCATGTACCTATGAAGTGTATACTTTATTTTATTTTAGGCGTTTAATTATGAATTATTTAGTTACTCTGCCCCAGCAAAATGGATTTTTTTATAAAATTTTCCAACTTTCAATTATTTTCAAAACTTTCTGTTGACTTGAATGTACGGACTTACCCACGATCGTTCTTATGACGTAACTAGCAAGGGTTGCTTGAGTAAAGAAAGTAAAAAGGCTGATGAAGATAAAGCAAGTACGTTTGCACTCGTTGAAAATAATTTCCTCGTAAACGTCGTAATTGGAGCGCAAAAATTTCCGCTGCAAGTAAACAACTAAAGTAAAAAATTTTTTTCTATTCAAAAACAGGATAACTATCTTGAATAGAGACATGAATAGGCTTAACATGTTGCAGGCTATGTAAAGACAGTCCTGTGAACACACAAATGTGAAACACGATTACAATGAGCCAAAAGTTTCACTGCTGTTAACAATTTTTAATAATTCTAAACAAACTCACGGCAATATCTTTTCGGGAGTAATAGAAGTCGGTTGTCTGACAGTAAACACCGAAAAGGATCAGACTAATAGTGTACACTAACGTGATATTCCTGCGTCGTTGCTCATCGTCGTCAGCAGCCATCCAAAGACCGGAAATCTTCATAAAAATTGACGTGAACGTAATAGAAATGTCGTCATGGGACGTCAACATGCTATTGAATTTCTGTATGACCGGCTGTATCATGTAAAATCAAATGAAGACTCTGGCACTTTGATCTAGTCCCGTCACCCTACTATTTATCGCTATTACATACCCTTCATAGTCATTCTTATTGCATTCACGACTGCTTCTTTCATAGCGAACAACGTATAACGCTCATCGTACACGTGTAATTACTACCCCCCGTGCGGGTTACAATGTATATGTTTGATGAGTTATGCATGACATTGGGAATAGTGCTATGACACCCTCTGTGAAACAGAACAGCGGCTGGCAGGTGTTCCTCCGTGGGAAAGGGAAATATTATATAGAAAGTATAAAGTGTCTCTGAAGGATCTTTCCCGTAATTTATTTTGACCCCTATTCGATCCTGAACTCGCGAAGACAGCAGTCGGATGTGTTGAGATACTTGTTCGCCTACATATGTGTCGATGTCAATTAGTTATACTCGGCCTCCCAGTTTCTTATGGTCTTAAAACATTGGTGTTCCATGTCTCCCCTTCAACCTTTTTTTCATTTCTTCTACATAAAATCATTCCGCTAATTTTTTGTGACAAAGCGGTCGCCTTTAGCGATGAGGAATTCAAGTGTCATTTATGTGGATATATTGAAAATGTGTATTTTTGTGGAGGTGAGAGATATTGGCTGATCATAGTGTGGGAGTGTAACCATCGCAATGTCGCTTGTCTGCCTCGGCGATCTGTATTGACCTACGCACACATTCGTAACTCACAACTATGTGAGTGCAAACGCTTTCGGTATATGTGTATATACATGTATATAAAATTCCGTTATTTTTATTTTTTGCCCTACTGCTCGAAACGTTGTGGGATCATTGCTGGAAAATATTGGAAACATTGCGTGGCCATTGCTGTAAAATCTCAGAAACGATGCGCGACCATTGCTGTAAAATCTCAGAAACGTTGCGCGACCATTGCTATAAAATCCCGAAGTAAGGTTGCAGAAATATCTCCTGCAATGTTGCACAGGGGCGGACATAGCAATTTACTTGTAACGTTTCGGCAACATTCCGTGCAATGTTTCAAAAATTGAACCGCAACGTAACTGAGACATTCCTGCAATAAAGTGTGCTGTAGTGGGAGTTAAACGAAAAATCACAAATTCTTTAATACAACAGGTCTAATTTCTCTCTTGACATTATCTTTTCTCGTGTATGTGACAGCTATAATTACGTTTAATTCAGAAAACACCGGTCTCCTTTATCCATGTATTAACAACGCCCACGCGTGGACATTACACAATTTGAACAAAATTATGAATCAGTTACATCCTCGGTGCTTTGCCTTAATAGGGTGAAGTATGACACTGCGGTGCTCAAGACCTGCAAGAATCGAAATGAATAAATTCTATATTTAATAGCAATTCAATATATAGATTATGGGAATGTTTAAATGTGACAGAAGCAGGCAGAAAGTAGTTAACGTTTCCAAAACTAGTACAAGATATTATTCTACGATCTGCCGAAAAATTAATTTATCTGATGAAAAGTTGAGTACCATATTGTTAAAAAATCCATAAGATATCGTCGTCATAATCATGTTCAAGATGCACTAGCATAAATACGCTAAATTCGATAGACGTCCCACGAACACTCACCACACATCACGGTGTAAAAATAACAATTGAATATCAACTACAAGTTACTCGAAATGTTGGATGTAATAGCTAGTTAATTGGCCAAGAAATCTACCACTGATTACCTTAGTGTATGTCTCCAACGTCACAGGAAAAAATCCGTATGCTGTTAAGCAACATGGCGACCTAGATCTCATTGCAACAAGTATCAAATCTTTTTGCAGAATCCTTGCTTCCTTATTCATTGGCAGATGCATCCACGGTGACGAATACATGGCTGTGGCAATATTCGCGCTTTCGTGCATCAAACAGTCGCAACTGTAGGTAAACATGAATAGCTGACTTATTGAGGTCACTAAGTGTAATATAAAAATAATACGCCTTGCAAAGGTTGCATCCGCCTAAAAGACAAAATATATTGCGAAGGCAATTTAATGATACACGAGACTGTGCCTTAATATACCTAGCAAGTGGAACCCACTTCACACTAAAGGAATAGATTCAATACACCGGGGCAGCTAAGTTTGTGTAGCATTAGTTCTGGGTGTACTCCAGCTAAATCAATTCACTTACTCACTGTTGATTACCTTTATTTTTTTATATTACCACTTCGTGGTACTCTGGATGAGTATTTTTTTTTCTATAATGGATACTGCATGTTGGAAACTGCAAATGTTGAGGGCAGATACTGTTGGAAATCTTTCGATTGTCAAGAGAATCATGTTGATATCTGTAATCAGACAGGTGAACGTGCTGCTGGTGGAAACCACAATTGACAGCAGACGTCGCAGACAGAATTCCAATTTAAATAAATTTAACAAGATTGCCAACAGATCTGAACAGCATCTAGAAGTTCCATGACAAAAACTCTACAGGGTGACATACAAATCGATGGCGAACATTGTAAGAGCTTCATCCGAAAAGTAAGCAAATGTAAAGGGATTAGAAACGAAAATTTATCGAGTGAACTGGATCGCGGGTTTTATACGACACATTTTGACCACTTTCCAAAGTTGAATTCATCCCTATAGTAGGTTCCACTTCATTGTAAGGAAATTTTATTGTAATCGAACAACATTTGTAAAATATGTACCAACCATAAGAATCTGAAATCCATCCAGGCAAATTATTAGGCTGAACATTAGAACCTGTCCCAATACCATTGCACTGAATACTTCATTGAGCCTGTCGCAATACGCTATCAATGCTTGATGCTCCTTAACGTATCCTTTAAATGCAACGGAATATTTATCTACGCGATACAAAGACGTCATATTCGAACTTTCTTCCTTCTTGTTTATGTGCGCATTGTTCATGTGCGCCAGTCTGTACTGCAGTATACGAAACTGACCAGCCACGTGCAGATTCGTAATGAATAGAAAATTGTCGAAGCAACAGTAGCAGACACCGATTTGGTACAACGCTAACACCTGTTCCAATGTAAATTCAGAAATTTGATGATTTTAGTAATTCAATTCTGAGGAATCAAAGTGGGGTAACGAAATTTTTAAGTTCTCTACATACTGTTCATCAAATCTTATGTATTAATAAGGCCCAAGTAAACAATTCCCATGATATTGAAAAAGATTTAGATAACTATGACCCGCAATGTTAAAGAGATATTTGTTCAGTATTTCATTTTGTTACAAATATTTTTTCTTAATTAAGATTAAGGACAATAGATTACGTGGGGCCAGAAATATTGTTCTTCGGAAAATATCCATGCATTCCTCGATTTGGAGACTTTTTACATATGGGCCTGTAAGGCCCAACGTGTGCAATGGTATACCTAATTTTAATTTACGAGTCCACTGTGGGATTAATAAATTTTGCCCAAGAACTTCACGAATCTAATATCGTTCTGAGACGCGTTACTATTACACACGAATGTTTAAAACGGTACAATAACTTTTAACACCTGCATGACGGTCAATATCTCAAAGTACGGTGTCACAGTGAGCGGCAGGTCCACCCACATTTTGAATGGAAGGATTCTATCTGACGCATTTCTTCCAATATTTGCTACAACATCAAGAACAATCCATTTCATTTGTTGTGCAAAATGTACGCAGGACGATGATCTGAAGGGTCAGGGTGAGACTTGTGAGATATGAGTTTGACGGTATAAAATCCCAAAGAAAATTGTACCTACAAAAGGTAGATATCGTCAGTTTATAGTAATTGCTTAATGAAACTGCAAAATGAATCGTATCGATATAATATGTACCTACGTATGTTATCTACGTATTACTTCCCGCGTTTAAAGGAGGGTGGAACGGTATAATTTATGTTACTAATGGCGTATAGTTGTGAATTGTTTACTTAGTGTGTCTCAGCAGATTGGAAAAAATTGTCTACATTTTCAAAGATTCAATTATTTTCAAAACTTCTGTTGACTTTAATATACGAACTTACCCACGATCGGTCTTATGGCGTAACTAGCAACGGTGGCTTGCGTAAAGAAGGTAAAAAGGCTGATGAATATAAAGCAAGTACGTTTGCACTCGTTGAAAATAGTTTCCTCGTAAACGTCGTAATTGGAGCGCAAAAATTTCCGCTGCAAATAAATAACTAACGTAAAAAAAAATTTTCTGTTTATAAGCAGGACAACAATCTTGAATAGGGACATGGATGTGCTTAAAACGTTGCACGCAACGTAAAGGCAGTCCTGTGAACACAGAAAGGTAAAACCTGAATACAATGAGCTAGAAGTATCACAGATGTAAACAATTTTTAATAAATTCAAACAAACTCACGCCAATATCCTCGAAGGAATGATAAAAATCGGTTGCCTGAAGATAGACACCGAAAAGTATCAGACTGATAGTGTAAAATAACATGAAATTCCTGCGCCGTTGCTCATGATAATCAGCAGCAATCCAAACTCCGGAGAGTTTCATGAAAATGGACGCTACCATAAGTGAAATGTCGTCATCAGTCGTCAACATTCTATTGAATTTCTGTTGGACGGGCTGTATCGTGTAAAATCGAACGAAGACCCCTGTCGCTTTGATCTAGTCCCGTCCCCTTATTTATCAGGAATACTCTACATAGTTCTTATTGCATTCGCGTCTACTTCTATCATAGAGAAGAACGTATTACGTCCAACGTGCAGGTATAATTACTACCCTCCGTGCGGGTTTTAATGTATGTGTTTGATGAAATATGCATTTCGATGTGAATAATAATGATATGATACCGTCTGTGAAGCAGAACAGCGGCTGGCAGGTGTGTCTCTTTGGAAAAGGGAAATATTAAATAGAAAGTATAGAATGTCTCTGAAGAATCTTTCCCGCTATTTATTTTGGACTCAATTCCATCATGAACTCCCGAAGAAAGTTGTCGGATGTGTGGAGATATTTGTTCGCCTACAGATGTGTGTTTGGGAATTTAAAACTTGTGATCTTAAAACATTGCTGTTTCATGTCTCCTGTTCGTTCTTTTGCTGGTATCTTCTGCGCAAAATCATTCTGCATTTTTTGTGACAAAGTGGTCGACGTCCTTAGTGATGAGGAATTCAGATATCACTTATGTGGATATGTTGAATATGTGTATTATTCTGAAGATGAGAGCTATTGGCCGCATTGGTCTATTCACACATTTGTAAATCACAATTATGTCTGTACTTACATCCGCCATAGAATGCCTTCAGACTTATTATTCTTCTTAATAATCATTACAGTATGATTCAAGTTACTTACATGTCGAATACGTTCGATCGTAGTTGTGCCATAAATATGTAAAATATTTTTCTTCATCGATCGTCATACAATGCTACGTAAAGTATTATTATCAAAATTTTACTGATAAAAAAAGATACCAGAAGCACAAGGTTTTATTTCTTAAGTTCCTTTGTATCTAAAAAAGATCATTGTGTGCAGGATTAAAGTTGTCTAATTGTAGCTAGTTAAAGGATGAATTACTAACCAGTGCTAATAAAAATGTAGAAACCGGTGTCCCGTTGCACAGAGAAATCATCAGTGGTATATTCTTAGGAAAGATTGAAGATTACGATGCATAGCCACATTAGCTATACGCCTGAGAAGCTCCCATGTATTTGGGTACGTATGAAAGGACTCTGAAGTATCAATGAATGGTTACATAAATATTTCGATGTTAGTACAAGACATTGTTTTATATACATGGCAAAGAATATTTGAAATGGGCCCACCGTAATTGAACTAAATGTTTTCTCGGGAATATAACACGAATTATATGCATATTCACAAATTCTTTATTACAACAGTTCTGATTTTTTTCTTCACATTATCTTTTCTTGTGTATTTGACAGCTATAATTACGGTTTATGTACTAAACAATGGTCTTCTTTTATGTCTTAACAATGGTATGTCTATGTATTAACAATGCCCACGCGTGTGCATTAAACAATTCGAGCAAATTAAGAATCAGCCACGTCTTCAGTGCTTTGCCTTAATAGGGTGAAGTATGACACTGCAGTGCTCAAGACCTGCAAGCATCGAATTTAATAAATTCTTTATTTAATAGCAATTAAATACAAGTTACTGAACTGTAGGGATCTTTGCTCCGCTCAAAGCTTTTAGGGTGCTATCTATAAATGTATCAAGGCAACAGGCAAAAATTAACATTTACAAAACTGGTACAAGATATTATTCTGCAGAAAAAGTAGTTTGTCTGATGAAAAATTGAGTACCATATTAGTAAAAATCAATAAGATATCGTCATCATAATCATCTTCAAGATGCACTAGCTCGATTACGCTAAATTCGATAGACGTCCCATGAACACTCACCACACATCACGGTGTAAAAATCTCACTTAAATATCAACTACGAATTACTCGAAACGGGGGATGTAATAGCAAGCTAATGGCCCAGGAAATCTACCACTGATTACTTTAGTATATGTCTCCAACGTCACAGGAAAAAATCCGTATGCTGTTAAGCAGCATGGCGACCTAGATCTCATTGCAACAAGTATCAAATCTTTCTGTAGCATCCTTCCTTCCTTATTCATTGGCAGATGCATCCACGGTGACGAATACATTGCTGTGGCAATATTCGCGCTTTCGTGCATTAAACAGTCGCAACTGTAGGTAAACATGAACAGCTGACTTATTGAGGTCAGTAAGTGAAATATAAAAATAATACGCCTTGCAAAGGTTGCCTCCGCCTAAAACACAAAATGTATTGTGAATGCAATTTAACGATACACGAGATTGTACCTTAATATAGTAAGTGGAACCCACTAAACACTGAAGGAATAGATTCAGTACCCAGAAGCAGATATGTTTGTGTAGCAGTAGTTCTGAATATACTCCAGATAAATCAATTCACTTAATTACTGTCGATTACATTTACTTCTTTATATCACCACTTCGTGATACTCTAGGTGAGTATGTGTTTTTTTCTTTAAAAAATACTACGTGGTAGAAACTGCAAATGTTAATGGTAGATACTATTGGAAATCTTTCTTCTGATTGACAGCATACGACTCATCTAAAAGTATTCGGGCGACTAATCTCGTCGGTTGTATAAGACCGAATTCGGCGTCCCAAGTGGGTGGTTACACTGGCTGCGTATTCTGATGATCAGTTCGCATTTCTTTTTTAATTACCTACTATTTATTGGACAATACTTTATTAAGAAACTTACTAACAAGTGAGAGATTGGAACGAGAGTGAAATATCTTCTTTACGGGCACTCTAAACCCTTAAATTCCCTTTACGCGAATCTAAAAATTCAAACAGAATTCTACTCGTAATTACACTGGCTTCCGCGCTACCCTCTATACTCAATTTTCATACACTCAATTTTTTTTTACGAAACATTTTTGTGTGAAAAACCCGTGTTTCGGGACCCTATCGTTTAAACATATGGCAATCATCGCCCAGTTGTTTCTTAACACTGCCTGAGCATAGCGCGATAACCCTACATGTGTAATTAAGGAATATCTTTGCGTTTTTGATTTTGGATTATCGCGGCGATAGTCCAGGCCAGTTTTTTTTATATTTCTAAATTTTACATATTTCTAAATTTCTTGTACCAAGCGGAAAAATTCCGAGACTATTTTAGAATTAATTCTAAAATCTCTCCTAATTTTTCCCCACTTTCGGCGAGATATATCCCTACCGGTGTAAAATTCATTCCTCATGTGCCACAAACTATTATGCGGAAACACGATAGCTATAAGTTTCCCATTACCCATTTTATACAATTTTAAATAGAAAGTTCGTTTGGTAGATCTTGATCAACTCTAGCGTCAGTCGCAACGTCGGAACAGATCGGACGAAACATGAACCTGATTTGAAGGACTTGCGTATACAGAAGAACTCGGACGGCAACGGAAAACCGCTATGCGTGCAGCATAACCGCTCCCACTGTTCTTAGGGGCAGGCGTTTGATTCGTTCACCCGCGCGGCGCATAAGTACGACGAGCTAGAATACGCATCACAGTATAACCGTAAGGGTAGCCTCATGTGGTTCATGCACGATGATGCTTCGGCATATTTTAGGTGAGTCGAATAAGAGCTTTTAAATGTGCAGTTTATATTCCTTAGTCTGTTTGATATCTACGTAGATTTGAGTACATTAGATTTACAGTTTGGGTTTATTTTAAGTTAGTTATTAACAGATCTCCAAGTCGAATCAGGTTAACAAGATTGTCAACAGATCTGGGCAGCACCTAGAAGGTTCACCACGAAACGTCTACAGGCATACATGCAAATTGATTGTGAACAGAATGAAAGCTTCGTTCGAAAGGTAAGCAAGTGTAAAATGATTAGAAACGTTTTATACGCCTCATTTTGACCACTTGCCCAACTTGAATTCATCCCTATAGTAGGTTCTACTTCATTGTAAGAAAATAGTTACGCTAACACTATTCTAATAGAACAACATTTGTACAATATGTACCAACCATAAAAATCTGATATCCGTCAAGGCAGATTATCAGGCTGAACATTAGAACTTGCCCCAGTACCATTGCACTGAATACTTCATCGAGCTTGTCGCAATACGCAATCAATGCTTGATGCTCCTTAACGTATCCTTTAAACGCTGCGCCATATTTATCAAGGCGATACGGATACGTCATATTCGAACTTTCATCCTCCTTGTTTATGCGCGCATTGTTCATGTGCGCCAGTCTGTACTGCAGTATGCGAAACTGACCAGCCACGTGCAGATTCGTAATGCATAGAAAATTGTCGAAGCAACAGTAGCAGAAACCGATTTGGTACAACGCTAATATCTGTTTAAATGTAAAGTCCGAACTTCGATCATTTTTATAATAATGCAGTTCTAGGAAATCGGGGTGGCGTAAGTCAAATTCTTATTTTTCTACATAGTGGTGGGTTGAAAGGGACACGTATTGAAAAAGACATTGCAATTATCTGAAAGATAAAGAATCTTCCCACGACGAAAGTACTGATATTTATTCAGGAGCAATAAGACATATGTCAGATAATGTTTTGTTTAATATTGTCACTAATAACTCGAATGGTTATATAGTTTTTTTACTATCTGGTCCTAAATAAATATTTCCCTCTTCATCCAACCTCTCTCAGTGTTAACCACACCTTATGTATTAATGGCCACAAAACAAAATACAATTGACATACGCCACTCCTATTCTTCCTAATTCGGTAATGTCACATGAAATGTAGGTAAACTATAAGTATCAGTCTATTAATTTTCTTTCGACTTGCTTAATAAATTTGGTAATTATCTAGACTAGGTCATTAAAATCGGTGAGGTGTGCTCTTTTCTACATGTATAATTACCATAAATTCTTTTTACAAACTTTGCAAATTTAATAATTGTCTGACAAGGGAAGATCCCGAACTCGGAAATTCAAAGAAATCTGAAATATTATGAATGTGTAGGGGATTTCTTCCTGATTACAACGTAATTTTTATTCGCTGCCCAAATTCACTCGAAGGGGGTAAAATTAACCCCTGAAAATTCGGCTATTTTCCGATTTTATTTTGAGATAGAAAAAAAGTTTCGAAACAAAAGTTACTTCTTTTAATTGAGATTATCATTTTGTAACTTACAGTTCTTACAGCTCGAGAGTTATAACACAAAATCGGAAAATAGCCAGAATTTAAGGGGTCAGTTTTACCCCTTTAGAGTGAATTTGCGCAACAAACAATTGCGTTGTAATGAAGAAGAAATCCCCTACATATTCACAAAGTCTCAGATTTATTTGAATTCCCGGGTTCGGGATCTTTCCTTGTGACACGTGTTACGTTTACTCACGAATACATAAAACGGTACAAAAAATTTTAATACCTCTATAATGGACATTATCTCAAAGTACGGTGTCACAGTGAGCGGCAGGTTCCACCACAATCTGAATGGAAGGATTCTGTCTGACGCGTTTCTTCCAATATTTGCTACAACATCACGAACAATCCATTTCATTTGGTGTGCAAAATGTACGCAGGACGATGTTGTTAAGAGTCAGTGTGAGACTTGTGAGATATGAGTTGCGATGTTGTAAAATCCCAAAGAAAATTGTACCTACAAAAGCTAGCGTCAGCTTATAGTAATAAATTAAATGAAACTGAAAAATGAGTATTAATCCCCGCGTTTAAAGGAGGGTAGAAGTGTACAATGTAGTTACTAAAGGCGTATAGATGTGAATTATTTAGTTAGTGTGTCTCAGCATATTGGAGAAAAATTTCTATATTTTCAAAGATTCAATTATTTTCAAAACTTCCGTTGACTTGAATATACAGACTTACCTACGATCGGCCTTATGACGTAACTAGCAACGGTGGCTTGCGTAAAGAATGTAAAAAGGCTGATGAAGATAAAGCAAGTACGTTTGCAATCGTTGAAAATAGTTTCCTCGTAAACGTCGTAATTGGAGCGCAAAAATTTCTGCTGCAGGTAAATAACTAAAGTAAAAAATTTTTTTCTGTTTACAAACAGGACAACTATCTTGAACAGAGACATGGTTGCGCTTAAAATGTTGCACGCGATGTAAAGACAGTCCTGTGAACACAGAAATTTAAAATACGAATACAATGAGCTGAAAGTATCGTTGATGCTAAAAATCTTTAATTTTAATTTGTATTATAGATGGACTGCGTTGTTCCAAAATTTCGTTATTTCCAATCAACCGCATTTAATTTTAATTAATAAATCTAAGCAAACTTACGCCAATGTCTCCTAGGGAGTGTAAAAGGTCGGCTGTTAGAAGATAGACGCCGAAAAGGATCTGACCGATAGTGTAAAGTAACGTGATGTTTCTGCGTCGTTGCTCATGATCGTCAGCAGCCAGCCAAAGACCGGAAATCTTCATAAAAGTGGACACTATCATGAGAGAAATGTCGTCACCAGTTGTCAACATTCTATTGAATTTCTGTGTGACGGGCTGCATCGTGTAAAATCGAACGAGGACCCCTATCACTTTGATCTAGTCCCGTCCCCTTATTTATCGGTAATACTCTTCATAGTTATTCTTACTACGCTCACATCTACTTCTTTCATAAAGTAGAACGTGTTCCGTCGAACGTACAGGTGTAATAACTACTCTTCGCGCGGGATATAATGTACAGATATGTTTGATGAAGTATGCATGGCAGTGCGAATAGTGCTATGATACCCCCTGTGAAACTGAATAACGACTGACAGGTGCACCTCGTTGGGAAAAGGAAATATTAAAAACGAGGTGTAGGATGTCTCTGAGGAATCTTTCCTGTAATTTATTTGCAGCTGTACTTGATCGAGAACTCGCGAAGAAAGTTGTCGGATGTGTTAAGATACTTGTTCGCCTACATGTGCGTAGATGTGAACTTGGTTATACTCGGCACAGAAATTTTTAGTGATCTTGAAACATTTCTGTCGCATGTGTTTTCTTCGTTCTTTTCTTGGTTTCTTCTGTGAACAATCGTTCTGTTAATTTTCTGTGACTTATTGGTCGATGGCTTCGAGGATAATGAACCCAGAAGACATTCATGTAGAGATTCTAGGTAAATAGGTAAAATTTTATATTTACATTCATATTGTACGACGATGAAGTGATTGTATTGTTATGTATTTGTCAAAGGTAGCTTGAGTAAATTGGATTATCATTATTATTATTTTATTATTATTTCAGATTTCAGTGCTAGTCTGTAGAATCGTGTAAATCGATTGGCCCTACAGTGTACAAGTGGGGCCTGACAGGCCGAAGTGAACAGTTCTCGTGATATACAGTATTTCACTCTGTATTAAATATTCTTGTTAATAAAGATTAAGTGCAATAGATTACGCGCAGAAAAAACATTTTTTTTCTGAAAATATCCATGCATTTCTAGATTAGGAGATATGGGCCTGTGAGGCTCAAAGTGTGCAATGGCGTAATTTTAATTTAGGGTTAAGTGGGGACCGCAATATATATTGTTGCGTTGCCAGTGAGGTATTCCCAAGTTTGTCGCCCGGCCACCGCAACCACCCCGGGGGCTCCTCTGCCCAAAAAAGGGCCGTATGTTTGTATTACACAAAACTCTCGGCTCCGCCTTAATACTATAACCCCTCACTGTTATTTCTAATTTTTATACTACATGAAAGAATATTATTTATCTAAATACTTGTAGACACGTTAAAGTACAGAGTACTATAATTTATTTAATGAAAATACATACTTTATGGGAAATACATATGGCAATACATACTTTATTCGGATGAAAACTGATAGTCCGATTCCGTTTTTAAATTTGAAGATTAAGGATTATGAATAGGCACTCAAATATTCTCTTGATTGGCTGATATGATTTTGGAAGACATTTGGAAGCACACGAAATGATTCTGGAATATTGCAGAAAGATAATTTAAGGTGAACGACTTTCGAGTGTGCGTCAGAGATTTTTCTTTATTTCTAAATCTGGGCCCAAATTTACTTTATCTCTTCATCTTACCTTTGTATAAATACGTAACAATGTTTCATATGTTCAGTAAAATAATGTCTATACACGTGTACTATTTTACATATACAATATCTCGTTTTAATAGTTATTCAATAGCGTGAAGTACGACACTGCAGTGCTCAAGACCTGTGACAAACGAAATGAATGTAAATAAATTTGAAGTTGAGGGAAAGTTATTTGTGACACGTACACTTTTAATTTGTGGGGGAAGTAAAGTTTTGAACATTGTGTACAAAAATGTATTGATAAAATTAATTGTGGTCGATCTTTCCTGCATTCAGAGAAACCTAGACTTTGCAATACTGCTAGAATTAACACGTTCGTTACTACGTGTCCCACATTTGCGAAATTGCTCATTTCAGATCCATAAAATAAGTGAGGTCAGGGTTGCATTTATTATAAAGCGCACTACTTAGGTGCAAGCTGGGACTACATTTTAAAATCTTACTCCCGTAAACAACAATAAAATACTTCTTTTTAAATATTAAATTCGTAATATAAAAACTAGGGGCAGCTAAAGAAAATTGTGAGGCCTCATTATGATGTTGCACCTAGGGCAGGCCTGCCCTTTAGGGAGCAAATACCTCTTCAAGTTCTGGGACCCGGGCAACAGCCGAGCGCGGAACTTTTACGTTGCTAACCACAGCATGGGCTGCGAGTGAACTGCAAGACTGTGCATGCTTCCATACTGGCTCGTACCACGAGTCCATATAGCTGGGCCTCACGCGTATAGGCGCACACACACTCTTGCAGTTGTCCCAAAACCCACGCAACGGTTAAGCTGGGTTTATGACCGAGTCACACGGTCGGCTACTCGGCCGAGTGAAAATCTTGTTAGCTGATTTGCCCGTCGGATTACTCGACCGAGTACTAGAATATGCGTTCAGACTGGTCGAGTGCTCGGCCCAGTGGGCTCACTCGGCCGAACACTCGTCAGATATAAACTCAGTATTTGCAAGGTAACAGTTCCGCGCTCGGCTGTTGGTCGGCTTCTTATAATTAAAATTAAAGGACTTACAGGTAGCCACGGAGCAAATGAAATTTCCGTGACATTTGCATATTGTATCGCAAAGAAAAAATATAATGTTTCTCAAAGGTAGCAATTAATTAGTGAAATAATTAATCGTCGTCGGAAGGTTGAAATTCATTACCCTAGTATAAGTTTCCAGCGATACAATGAAAAATCCGCTAGCAGTTAGACAGCAAGGTACCCTGGATCTTATCATGACAAGTATCATGTCTTTTCGCAGTTCTTTTCCATCTTTGTTCATAGACAATATTGACCAGGGTGCCGAGTACACTGCTGAAGCGACTGCTGTGCTTTCTTGTACTAAACAGTCGCAGCTGTAGGTGAACATCAGCAATTGGCACATGCAACCCGTTATATGAAATACAAAGATAAGTCGCCTCGTTGTGGGCGCATCGTCCTGCGGGTTGTAAGACATTTAAATAACATGTGGAATCTATCAACCATTCGTCCTATTATTTACACCTATTCTAATAGCTAAGAAAATGGTGGGATAATTATTGGGGCTATAAATATTATCAAGATTCTTCATTAAGGGATTAGGCCACCTTGGAGGCCCGAAAGTTTCAGAAATTATAAAATATATGAAAATACCTTTTAACGACTGTATTCTACTAAAATTTTTAAGCCTAAATTGTGTCTAAAATTGTATGTAGCAAAAAATTTTCTAATGAAACGTAAAATTCGTATGTACTTCTGTAGATAATCTATTATAGAAGATACTATTAAAGTTTCAAGCGAATCGATTACAAATTGAAAAAAGTGATTCCGAGGACCTTGGCGGGGCAACACATACCTCGGCCATTTTTTAATATATCCTATATAAGAAGTATAAAAATAATTCTCAACCTCATAACATCATGAATTGAATATTATTTTACCTATTAATTCTTTATAATTAATTTTGAACGTAGGTACCTATATTAATCTCGTGGAAAAGCAATCTAATAATGAATTGAGGGAAAGCATGCTTTATGCACTAACTAAATCTTTATTAAGATTGGCACCTAGAAATTAATAAATAATGAAATACAATCTGTATAGTATCATGTACTGACCATAAGTATCAGATATCCGTCCAGACATATTAATATACTGAAGATCAACACTTGTCCAAGTACAATCACTGTGAATACACGCTCTAGATGATTGGAAAATTCAATGAGCATCTGGTGTTGTTTAACACATTTCTTAAACATGGCGTAGCATCTAACGGCGTCCTTCGATGGGTCTTTGCTCGCAGACTCCATCTGCTTCTCGTGGTTTGTCATCACGTGCATGTTTGTCAATCTGTATTGCAATATACGAAACTGGCTAGCCACGTGCAGATTGATAACGCACATAAAGTTGTCGATGCAAAGGTAGCATACACCAATATGGGTCAGAGCCAGAATCTATACACACATAATAAAACATGATTATTTACATATTCTTGAAAACTTTTTTATAGCAATCTGTGGATCTATAGCAATCTTAGTGTTCGATACACTGAAAATCTGAAACGTTGGAAATGTATTTTATCACGCCCAACTGATTATTCAATTTTTAAATAACCCCGAGAGATTTGCTAGTTAATTATTAGGAAAACGTGTTATCTGAATATTTGGGCTGCTCGATTTTTCTAAGCAATTCAGATGGGTGTGATTCAAGCAAATCAGATTCGAGTGTTTGAAAAGAACTTGATTCGATCAGCTGTTTTTTTTTTTTAGTAAAATAGGACTAAGACAAGTAGGTACATTTGTTCTTTAGAAATGCAAAGTTAGGAAAATTTACAATACTTGGATCAGAAATCCTATCTCAAAGTACGGTGTTGTGGAGAGTGGCAGGTCAACCCACATATTAAACGGAAGTATCCGATCTGTTTCGTTTACTCCAATGTTTGCTGAAAAGAAAGATACGAACGACATATTTTTTATATCAGAAGTCATCTGCTCTACCTACACCATACTTGGTATGTGCATAAATTCTTGAAAGCATCATAATTTCAATGTAATTACAAATTGTGAGAATCTATAAAGGCAATGAAACGGTGGCAGAAGTTACAATTACAGTTTACGGTATCACATATTAGCAAACATTACATGAACGTTAAAATTTATTGTAGCTTATAATCCGTGATCTATAATCATTTGGTTTGCTGTAGATTTAAATTAATCAACGTACCTACAATTGGGAACACGGCGTAACTGATAACCGTGCCTTGAGCAAAGAAGCAGAAGATGCAAATAAGGTAACTACAGGTACGCTTGCAATTGGCCACCAGATTGCCCTCGTAACAATCATAATTCGAGTGCCAGAAATTCTTTTGCGAGTACAGAAGTAACTCGAGGAATTTCTTTCTGTGCGCGAACAAGGCAAATATCTTGAATAACACCAAAAATAGCGTGATAATGTTGCACAAAGTGTAAATGAAGTTCTGTAATCAAAAACACGAGTCTACGAAGGTTTTGTCCGAAAACAGTGATTCAAAGCGTTGCCTGCATAACGTGGTTAATTAAACACACCAAGGCAATGTTATTTATTCTTCACCCCTCAACGACACACTAAATTTTAGAAAAACGTTAAAAAATTACTAAATTATGAACGTTTGCAAACTGGGATGAAACACTTTTTTCGAGAAAAAAAAGCGTAAAGCGTCGTGTAATATAAAAGCTGTCCCTTTTATAGCACCTCTCCGCTATATGCATATGGTAAACGTGTGATCTCGTTGTAGTTTTTTTCGTCTTTGATAGGATGAATGAAATTGAATATTTTGATTTAATATTTGTCCCCTGACGAATCGTATAAAGACTAATTGCTTTTTCGCCAAGATCCGAGAGTCTGATTTCAAGTTTTACCATTTAAGAAGCTTCATTCGCGGGGGATCAGTGGGATCCAATAACTAATTATTCGAACACTCACGCTTAAATCACCCCAGGTGTAATAAAGCTCCGGAAATATCATAACCATGGAGAAGAGGAGCATCCAGATCGTGTAACCCAACGCGATGTTCCTCCGTCGTTGCTCGCCGCCATTGTCTGCCACCCAAAAGCCAACATATTTCAGGTAAAAGGCCGTGACGCCCAGCGAGATGTCTTTGCTCTGTTCCGCGGTCATGGCGAATGTTCCGATTTTGAACTTGACAGACGAACGAGAAGTCAATTCCACGCGGCGCCGCTCTGAATTACTTACACCCCCTGTCCATCAACCCCCGCGCGAAATGCCCATTCATTTCAAGCCTCTTTCATGGCGAGCGTCCAGCTGCCGTGAAACAGTGACGTAATTGCCGTTCTTTCGCGTGAAATGGGAGAGACATGTTGGATCAATGCATAATGCATGATTCTAGGGGTGTGATCGCTCGGTCGCAGCGACAATGCGTAGGGTTGTAGCTTGCAATTTCCGTTAGTTACAACCGATGGGATGATGCAGTGTAACTTGGCGCGATGATACGCCTGCTGGCAGTTAACAAGCACGGTGTTCTGGACGAAGGAACACTCAGAACGCTCAACGAATTCGTGGTGCAAAGTGTACGCTACTGTAGTGCTCGTGAAAATCAGGTTAAAATTCGCTACCAACGTAGCTAAATGATCGAAATGTGCTACCGATAATGATCGCTACACAAAAAGTTGAACATGTCTGTGATACGCAGTTTCGTTAGGAGTCGCGCGAAACATCAAATTTTTAATTATTTTAATTTATCCGCGATATTAAACGATGTAGGCTGCTTCTGAAGAGGCATTTTAGAATTCTTAGATAGTAAATCCTTCGGTGTCTTATGTGAAATAGTTGTACAAAATTTCTGCGGTTTTAAGAACGATATTTATTGCATCAAATGGAATGTGGATTCGACCAGTTTGCTAATAGGAAGTACCACTCTTGTATGTAATTACACGAAAGAGATTGTACCTAAGTATGTTAAGTAGAGGAGAAAATGTTGACCGCGTCGAAAACGTTCCATTTTACCCTACTGCTCTAATTTGCATTTCACTTTCCTGTTAAGTAATTGGAACGAATAACGGAGTTGGACACACGATGATATTTTACCTTCAATGCTGTTTTCATATTAACTTCGTGCTCATATGTCAAACATTGATAATTTAATTCATTTATCAATCTTGGAATATCACTTGTATGCAATTAATGAACATTGCTACGTATTTTCCATGTCCAAAGATGACTGCCTTAGTAGAGTAAAATACGACATTGCAGTACTAAGGACCTAAAACAAAAAAATAAAATGTTTATGAAATAGGTACACACATCTCTGGGAGAAATGTGTCAATTGTCTTTCCTAAATCAATATCCATGAGTGGTCAGACACTTTCTCATTCTTCTCAGCAAGTGTACAAATACATATAAAACATGAGATGAATAATACAAAGGAAGATTATAGAATTGTATGAAAAAACAATATTTCAACAATAACATTAAGTACATACACTGTCGATTGCAAATCAAATAAAGCTTTCTTTAAGTAAATAAATGTTTTATTAAAAATATTATTCTGCTATAGTAATGAAACTGTACTTAATCATAATTAGGAGTAAAAGTTATAATTGCAGTGTACTTATTTTTTAGAAAAACAATACAAATTTATGAAAGTGTTTTCTTGCAAAACATTGGGGTATTGAAAAATGCCTCACCCCAGTATAAGTTTCCAGAGACACAGTGCAGAATCCATTAGCTGTTAAATGGCAAGATCTAGTCGATCTCATGATGATGATTATTATATTTTTGCGCAGGGATCGGCCAGTTTTATTCATCGGCAAAGTTGCCCACGGCCCAGAAAATATCGCTGGACCAATGTCGGTGCTCTGTCGTATCAAGCCGTCGCAACTGTACGTGAACATGAAGAGTTGACACAAGGTGCCAACCATGTTGAGTACCAAACTAACATTTCGTGATGGAGGTGAGTCTGACTACATAAAAATCCAAATAATTACATAAAGTGTTGAAACAATAAAGCACGATTTTTGGTAACTAAAAAATACACAAGATTCATCTTAACATTGAAATTGAATGACAATTCAAGAGTCATTGTATAAAACACTATAAGTGCCAAAGTTACAAAAAAAATTATCGGAAAATGTTCAACGTGCTAATGGTAATACTATACTATAGAATTTTATTTTTCATTCTTACAGTGTTTTCTACAAGCTATCTTCAATTATTCTTTACTATAAAATTAATAAAAACACTAAATTATAGAAACACACAGTTTTTGACAATTCCAGATAAATTTCGAAACTGTGTTCGGTTTAAGTAATCGATGTCTGTGAATAATTTCAGCAATCGAGAGCCAAATTTCAGTCATTAGGAATATATGCAAGGATATACTATATTACATATTTAGAACGCATTGCATACTAACCAAAAATATTTGGTATCCCACGAGACATATGATCATGTCTAGGAACAGCACCTGACCAAGCACGATCATTGTAAATATATTCTCAAGATTTTTACAGTACTCCGTGAGCGACTGATGTTGTCGGACGCAGCTCCTCAATTTCGAGTAGCACGTATTCGTGTAACTTAGGCGCCCTTTGTCAGAAAATGGAACATCGATTTTCATCTTTATGATGTCGTTTAAACTCTTCAGCCTGTGCTGCAGTATGCGAAACTGACTAGCCACGTGTAAATTTAACAAGCACAAGAAATTATCGAAGCATATGTAACAGACGCCAACGTGGTAGACGCACAAAATCTGCACAGAGATAATCCACTGTCAATATTCTGGAATTTGTAATCCATTTTGGCTTTAAATCTGATGGAATTGATAGTTTTGGTATTTATGGTTGTGCAGGGATGTCTATGCAAATGTATATTTTTATACAACAGATGGAGAATGATTGTAAGCATTTAAAATCTACTAATAAATCCTGCAACATCAAAATTGACAATACCTGTATGATAAACAGTGCCTCGAAGTATGGCGACATTGCTGTAGGAAAGTCCACCCACATATTGAATGGCAATATCCTTTCGGATTCGTTTTTTCCAATATTTGCTAAAATAGGGAGAAATAAATGTTCTCTTTAAATGTACATTGCAACTTGAACAAAATAAGCGTGCTTAAGGGGTTACATACATCTAGGACGGTGAAAAGAGAGGACATTTTACGACTTTGTTTACCTATAAGTAATTTTGTTAATTTAAAATCGTGATATCCACTTGAAAGCTTATAATTTAAAGAATATTTTCCAAAAAAAGAAATGACTGTTGAACAAAGCAGGGTCGTCACATAAGGAGTTTGTGGTGCCAAAAATATCTCCTCTGGGTGTCATCCAAAAGAAAAATGTACCTTAATACATGTAAAGGACACTAGTCTTTATCCTAAAATATTTTGCAAATTTTTATTTTTTAAAACTTATAAGTGTTTGAACTTGAATTCAACCCCGCAATGCAATTCCTCGGACAGTTTTCTAACGACTTAAACCCAAGATCAGCAAAGATCGATTTACTTATTTATTTGAATCCATGGAAACTTGACAAATATAATTTATTCCGAAACATTGATGTCTCGAAGATTATGCGTCACAACTCACCCAAAAGAGGAGTCACCATGTACCCAGCGCAAGTGCCCTGAGCGCAGAAGCTCAGAACAACGATGAAAATGGCGCATATCCTCTTGCAATTATCCAAAATCAATTTCTCTTGGATATCGTAATCCGAATGCCAGAAGTTCTTTTCCGTGAACTCGACCAAATCGTAGAACTCCATTCGGTGCACGTATAAAACCGCGATCTTGAAGAAAACTATCATCAGGTACAAAATGTTGCAGGCGATGTAAACGCAATCCTAAAATTAGAAAATTCTGATTAAAGAAATATTACCAAAATTCGAGGCAATACTGTGCATAGTTTCACCGATTTTTCCATATCTTACGATCAGCATTTAATATGCAACAATTCTGGTGCATTGTACTCGGAACGTATATCCAAGAAGAAATTGCATTAAACTTTGGATACAGATTTTGGGTACTTTTTCTTTTTTAAAGTACCCCAAATCTATATCCTAAATTTAGATGCAATGCCTCAAATATTCGAACCTTCGTACGTACATCTACGAGTCCTCTCCACTCCCCAATAATAATTAATATCAACTGTGCAAGGAATGAATGAAAATTGTCATTCACTTACATTAAAGTTTCCCCAAGAAAAGTAAAAATCCCGTATCGCGATGCAGGTGGCAATAAAGATCGCCCCAACCGTGTAAATCAACGCGAAGTTTCTGCGACGTTGTTCAGCAAGGTCCCTGGCCATCCACAAGCCGACTATCTTCATCAGGAAGCACGTCCAAACGATGGATATGTCTTTATTCCGCATCATCCGCATAGCGAACTTCCAATAAGCTGGCGGCGTTGCTGTTTGTCCCGCGTGGATGGCTTCCCACCATGGATATTTGAGAAATGTCAGGGGAAAGAGTGACCGCCATCCACTGACAACCCATTTTCACCTGTCCAGTGCCCCTTGAACAACGATCACAAGTCTCGGGGCTATTCCTTCTACGCGCCACACGCCCTGGCTGGCGTGAAACGAAGGAATTGTAGAGCCCTGATCGGTAGTGAATTATTCATGATCCAAGGGTGGTAATCGAAACACCCCTGCTGACAACAAAGAACTTAGAGCAACCCGGACGGTGCATCGAGTAGCGTGCGATCGCGACCCCTTCGCGATCTTCCCCCCGACTATCGGCAAGTTTAGCTGACAATGCGATGGTGCCTCATATTATTATCTAACGAGGATGGACTATTGCCGTGAACGTCACACTCTGAAGGTGTGGTGGGTGAAGCAAGTATTTCTTTCTAAAAATTTGTGCAGTGCTTGGCTTGTGTATAAGTTTGTTGTTGGAAACGGTCATATTTATGTTTCAGTTATCCTTGAAGTTGTTAGTATTGATCTTTGAGTATTGTTTTTTTTTTATTGGGATTTGAGTAAAGTGACAATGAGGTTAAATACTTTTTCGTTTTTTCTTTTGTAAACGAGAGAGAATCCAAAAATCAGTGACGAAATAAATAAAGTGAACATATTACTGTTACATAGAATTTTAGAAATATAAGTGAAACATAGAGATTTGTTGTCCTTTTTATATCGTTAAATAGAAAATGTTGAACTGTTAAGGGAGGATACAGAAATTATTCAGTGAATTATATTTTGATTACCACGTGCTACGGGAATCTTTATTTATATGAATTATCCTTGTAAATAATGTACACGTGTTAACTTTCTCCATTCTATATAATATATTATTATCGTTACAAGAAAAATACTTTCTCTCTTTGCATTTGATAGAGAAGACAAATATTCAACTATCATTAACTCGAAGAGTGCTACTCTGTTCCTTGATTTACAAATGAAATTTCAATTAACCATAGACTGCCTTAGTAGAGTAAAGTAAGACATGGCAGTACTGAGAACCTGAAACAGAGATTTTCAGAACCAGATTTGTCGTTGAGAGATTTGGGAAGAAAGTGATTGAATACCTTGGTACAGGTTTCCAGAGAGACAGGAAAGAACCCACTGGCAGTTAGACAGCAAGGTTTCTGCGATCGAATAATGATCATCATCAAATCTTTTCGGAGTAGTCTACCAAACTTATTTGTAGGTAAATTCAACCACGGCCCTGAATAGACTGCTGACCCGATGTTTGCACTTTCTTCAATCAAACCATCGCAACTATATGTGAACAGTAATAACTGGCAAATGCTGCCCGTTCCACAGAATATGAAAATAAGACGTCTCGTAGGAGCTGAATCAGCCTGGGGACATATAAGACAATATAGGGTGTTTATAAACATGTAGGACAATATGCACTGCCAATGCAGACAATTGAAAGTAACTTAACGCTTTAAAAAGGACCATTTTCAGGCATTCTACGCGTATTCAAAATAAAATGACTTTGTAGCATCATTATAAATGGCACTACTGAGGTAATGTAGTAGTAATTTCATGAGTGAGGGCAATTTTATTTATTAAATATTCTTTTAATAAAGTAGCACATCTCAAGAGTATAACCACCAATTTTTAGTGAAAAATATTAAAAATTAAAAAAGTTATGATTTCTTAAGCAAAAAAACTTTTTCTCGGGACTTATTTTTTAAATTTTTTTTTAAACGTGATGATACTTTAAAGGATAGTTTTCAACGATGTACATACATTCTACAATGTTTAAACTTTATCACAGAATGTTTGCGACTTGGGTCGAATCAACCCAGTGTGACAAGTACGTTTGAAAAAATACGCTCGTGTAAGTAATTTTTGCTTCAGTTTTTCTGATTTATTTCTTCTAAGGAATCGCGTGTTCTATAATTTAATTTTTATTTGGGGACAACATTCGTATAAATTTTTTAATTTTTCAACTTCCGTATTCGAAATACGACTTTGGCTTAAGAAAGAGTAGCTATGTCAATTAGAGTGCCAGTGTTTTTATGAGCTTTATAAATTCTGAGATTCTCATTGTGCAATACAGAGGAATAATTTTATTATATTTGACAATTCTCATGCCGTGTATGAAAATGACTAATACAAACCAAAAATGTCTGATATCCCACTAAGCACAGCAGCAAGCTGAAAACGAGCACGTGCCCCAGTAATATTTTCGTAAATATGTCCTCAATTTTGCAACAGTACTGAATATGCGCTTGGTGCTGCCGTACGTAGCTCTTAAACGACGCGTAACACGTTTCCGCGTAATTTAACGGAAGTTCGTTTGATGTTCCTTCCCCCACGGATCTGGTATTTGCGCCACAAAGATCTCTCATCCTGTATTGCAGTATACGAAATTGAGTAGCAGCGTGCAAGTTTATTAAGCACAAAAGGTTGTCGAAGCAAACGTAACACACGCCAACGTGGTACAATGACAGAACCTGTGTAAACAGCAAGCTTTTCGAGCTTCAAGTTTAATTGAAAACGAGTATATATAAAACAGTTAGGTAATGAAGAGTATTATCTGGTATCTATAATCGAGTCGAAGAAAAAGAATCGTCTCTGGAGCCTCATCATTTGAATATTTGGATAAATAATTTGGTCACTGACAGGTGAGTAGTGTTTAGTAACAGTTTTAGTATAAATAATGGATATTATTCTGTTGTTGTAGGAGCTGCTTCCATCGAAAAATTTAATTTTTCCTTCGAATCGACGATATTTTAAATAATCAAGAAGATCAGGTCGTGTCTCGGTATTCCTGATTTTGCGACGGAAGTGTTGAATTAGGAAAATTTTAGATGTGATGCGAACAGCTACAAAAAATAGATGTATTTGCTGTTGTGATTATAACTGTAATATGTGAGTGATCGACGTGAGAATTTTGATTAAAGGCCTCCTAATTAATGAGAGAAATTTTTTAAAAAGTCAACTCCTTAAGGACTATCGCCTTTCCATGTAAGAATTTCTACGAAAATTTTTAACAAGTACAGTACCTGTAGCACGAATACTATCTCGTAGTATGGTGTCACAGATAGAGGCAGGCTGACCCACATATTGAATGGGAGAACCCTGTCTGAGCCATTTCTTCCTAAATTTGCTGAAATACAGATGGTCATTCAGAATTTCGAATACGTAGTCACATATGGATCTGTAAACTTCAATGTTTTTATACAGGCTGTCCCAGAATTGAGGGAGAATTCAGAATATGTAGTATCCTGATGTATAAAGACATCGAAAATTCCTTTACCGTTTTGGGATCCGAGGTTTAGGTCTCGAGATATTAACAGTTGAATATTAGCAGTGCAACTTCCGGGCCTCGAGGTTTCAAGCAGTCAGTTGAGCGCGCGGTACCGTACGCTCGCGCGCACTGCCTCCTACGTGTGCGGGCTAAGGGTCACTGCTCCGCGTCAGCTGTTTCGGCTTTAAACCTGGCGGCCCGGAAGTTTCATTGTTATTATCTCGAGAACGAAGCCTCGGATCGCAAAACGGTAAAGAACTTTTCGACGTCTTCTTGCACCAGGATACTGTATGTTCCGGATTGTCCCTCAATTTCTGCAAAACCCTGTATAATCACGGGAACTTTGTATTCCATATTCTCTAACACAATAGTTTTCAATAATCTAAACTCGCTGTGGCATATTCCTAACAGTTCTCTATTCCCTAATTAATACATTCATTTATTATTATTTAAAGAATAAAATTGCACCCCCTACTGCTGTCAATATTTCATTTGGCTATATTTAAAATTTCACAAGTTTCGATTTTTGATTTTGAAAAAATTCTTCAATTTTTCCAGAATATATTATTTTTATATTATTCCTTTTAAAGTACATGTGCACATAGATACCGTGGGGATAAGAATTTTGTTACTGACGATATTGTCTACCAAATGCAATTCTCTTATCATTTTCATGGGTGTTATTTATTTCAATGATTATCTAACGAATGGGATATTCAGCCTAAAAGTGTTGCGGTTACACGGTGATGTGTGAAATTAACATGCTCACCCACAATCGGCGTTAGCACGTAGCTAACGATTGTGCCTTGTGCACAGATGTTTATGATAGCTAGGAACAATGTGCAGATTTTTTTGCAATTGGCCAACAGCACCGATTCATTGGCATCATAGTTGGAATGCCAAAATTTTTCATGCGTGTACAAAAGTAAATCAATGAACTTCTCTCTCTGCATGAATACAACGCCTAGTTTTAGTAAACACATACTCAGACATAGAATATTGCAAGCTGTATAGGCGCAATCCTGGAATATCAAAAGTGTCCCCTGTTAAAAAAATATTTATCATGGCATTCTGAGTCAGTGGATCATTCGCTCAAAAAACCTATGTAAATTATTTAATTTTCACTTCGAAGCTCAAATATAAATGGAAAAGAATTACGTAAAACCAACCATTTCTTTACAACGAATTATTCAAACTTTGTCGCTTAAACTATAAAAAATTATTGCTCACCAGAAAAAGTAGCTTGTTGAGCGGAATATTTAATAAAATACATATGCTTGTCTTTGAATTGCAAGCAGTTCTTTCAAAACATCTACCTACATACATGGACTCACAAATTACTCCTCTCATTACAAGCCAAAGTTCCTCTTCAAATTCTACAGAAAGCAGCTTCACTTAGCCATCAAATTCGGCTGAAAAAGGACAACTCAAAATCCAAAAGGACTTGTGCTCTGTAACCGAGCGTATTAAGGTAGCGTGTAACGAGAAGGAACTAAAGTGTTTATCCAGCTTATGCATCGCTACATCCAGACCAGTAGAAGAATTACTTACGCCAAAGTTTGGCCAAGAATAATAAAAGTCCCTCGTCTGAACCCACACCCCGAACAGAATCGCGATCACCGTGTAAATCAACGTTAAATCCCTCAAACGTTGTTCCTCCTTGTCCTTCGCCAGCCAGAGGCCAACGATCTTCATCAAGAACGATGTCAAGTGTATAGAGACATCTTTACTGTGAGGAGCACGCTTGGCCACCACTGAACGATCGGAAGTGAGAAGTTTTAGCTGCCCCGAGGACTCGAGGGGCCTTCTCATCTTTAATCGCTACACGTGTCAGATTTTACAGGACGAGACGCCTCTATCAGGCATTACATCGATCGATCGAGCCCTGATATCGTCAGTCACACGCTTTTGTCCTACGTGATACCTATCCTCCGCGAGCGGAGCAGGCCTAACGACAAAGCGCGCTGAGCGTGATGCGATGTGACAATCTTCCGAGGAGAGGGTAAGAAATGAAATGCTGGATCGATTTGTAATGTATAATTCAGCTAGCAGCCTTTGGCACTCGCAGTGAGAATGAGAAGGGGCTTCCTGTTATATCATTGTACCACATGTTCCACGGAAGCGGAACTGGCGCCGGCGAATGTGTCATTACTGTCACGGGAGTGCGGTATACTTAACTTTCCCACGATTTTGCTCGAGTGGAGGATCGAAGGTGGTGGATGCTGTTGAAGGTCGCCAATGCTCGAATCTCTATGGTGTTTTAAGCGGAAAGGCCTACCTAGAAATTTATATTTCCTTGAAGTACAACATCTTGAAAATGTTCCCTGAAAGTGTCGAGTTAATCCGACGAAAATTGACGAAGTTACACGGGTGTAAGTAGGTCAACAGTGTTCTCGTAACTTACCCTTTAATATCTGAAATATTATTTCGAGTATTTCACTTACGGCGTGCTACACCAAAAATGTCATAAACTTAGAAAATATATTTGAACGGAATGCGAACGATAGGTTGCATTGTTACGCGCGAACTAATTGCAAAATCGTGACGTGACTTGGAAATCCAGGTATTTAGATCGAGTGAACAGCTCGTCGCACCTTACTTTTATGCATTTCTCAAAGAATAACAACAGTCAAGTTTATTTGATCATTTTAAAGAAACATGCGCATTTCACAGATGCACGCTCGTTTTAGCGTTCATTTATTACTCTTCTACCGCAGTGGACGATTCTCTCAACAGTGTAAAATACGACATTGCGGAGCTGAGAACCTGTAACCGACAATTCGAGATTGCAAATCACAACGAAAGGTACATGTCTCTTCTAAGGAATGCTCCCTAGTACTCTAGTATGAGGCATTGAGAGCAAAAACGGATTACCCCACATTTTTCGCGAAATTCATTTAATAGCACTAATGTATTCCAATAACACACGTCAATCATATAAACTAGGAAATTTTTTTTCAATGTGGGTCGATCCGTTATTGCTCTAAATGTCTCATATAACGTCTCAAAAAAATTATACAACATGAATAAAATTGCGAAAAGTGGGGATCGAAGACAGCCAGATCACGTACCGCAGTAGAAGTTTCTAAAGACACGGGGAAGAATCCACCAGCCGTTAAGTAGCATGGGTGCGTCGATCTCATGATAATCAGTTGCATGTCCTTTCGTAATGATCTACCAGTTTCGTCCATTGGTAAAGAAGTCCATGCTGACGAGTACACTGCCGTGCCTATGTTCGAGCTTTCTTCTATCAAACCGTCGCAGGTGTACGTGTACAGTACTATTTGGAAAAAGCTGCCAGATATGTGGAAGATGAAGATGAGGCGCCGCGGGGTGGATGATTCTGCCTGTGTGGCGCAAAATATCAAATTGAGCGTGACAGACAAAGATTTCAGGTTTGGAGAAATGTTTTTCAAGCTTTCTAGATTATACGAGTCATATTGATGTATCACAATACGCATACATTGAGGCTATTATTTAATAGCCATTTGGAAGAGAAACTTAGCGTGACTCGTACATTATCGAGTCGCAAACACTGCTACGTGGACAGGCGATACAATTAAAGTGGAGTGTAATGAAAATCAGAGATGTCTGATATTTTCTTATATGGAATAGCATCGTCAAATTATTCGATATGAGCATCCATTGCAAAGGAAAACTACAACTGCACCATACGATTATACATATAGACAGACATCATGACTGTTATAAGAAAATTTTTAAAAGTTATGGTATAAGAGTTAATACGTTGAATTAAATGATTTTGGTTACTAATAACCGTTACAAATTTTTTTTGGTTACCGGTACTCATTAGCGATGACGGGAATTTTATTTTGGTTACGAATAACCATTATTGGTGACGGAAATTTAAGTTCGGTTACCAATAACCAATATAAACTACCAGAATTTTGATTGGTGACCCGTAACCATTATCAATGACCGCTAACCAATACCGAGAGCAACATTTTTTTCTGGTTACATTCGATCAGAGTCAATAATTGTTATTAACATTAATGATAATTAGTATTCATTGCAGACATGAAAAAAATAATAATAAAAGTTATATTTTTTATTAAGCAAAAAGTGGCCTGAAAATTTATGAAACAAAGAATAGGCTAAAAGATATTGTAGTACAATTTACCGGATATTCGTAATCAAAATGAAATATCCGTAATCGTATATAGATTAAGTAGATACCTTTTAGCGATTCTCCTATCAGAATTAATGTCCGTACCTACCATAAATATTTGGTATCCAACCAAGCACATTAACACACTGAAAACTACTAGGTGTCCGAGAACCGTCAGTGTGAATACATTCTCGACTTTCTTGCAGTATTCAATTAGCGCCTGATGCTGTCGAATGCATCTCTTGAGCATTGCATTGTGCCTGTCCTTACGCTCCACAACGTCCATTTGCGCGTCATTGACAGCCCAAAGGTTCGACATTCTGTACTGCAGTATGCGAAACTGACAGGCCACGTGCACGTTTATCATGCACAAGAAGTTGTCGAAGCAAACGTAGCACACTGCGATTTGGCACACGCACAGCGTCTAAGTAAACAGTAAGTAACATTTTATGCCGTTTAATCAGTGCAATTGGTGCTCTATAACCACCTGAAGCTACTTTCTATCGTTTTCTGTTGCCTTTAATTAACACGTTTCATGCCACATCCACCAACCCGTTATATTTATAGCGAGAGAAAGTTCTTCGACTTGACGTTGAACTTGCACAAGGGAAAAAAGTAAATGGGAGACTTTAAAAATGTCAGAAAACTGTAATTTATCTGTAACTGATCATGGCAACATGGAACGTGTTAATTATTCTCGAGTAATCGTCTAATGTTGGTGTGATGTAATACATGGTGAAGATTACCTGAAAGGCGAACATCATTTCGTAATATGGGGTCTCATTAAGCGGTAGATTTATCCACATATTGAATGGAAGTGCTCTGTCCGATTTGTTTCTTCCGAAATTTGCTAAAATATAAATATTATAAATGGAAAGAGTGAATATATTTTCTCGGGGCACGTGACAAGTTTGTTGCATTTCCTTCAGCGTTCATTTCATTGATTTGTTATCACAAAGCTGACTTTTTGAGCCACTGTGAAAGGGAGAGCCGGTTAAAATGGTCAAATGTGCACCTGAATCGAATTCAACTCGCAATGAGTCATTCGAAAGCTTATAAAAAAAGAACCATTTGTGACAAGTTTTAACTGTGTATCTTGACTCGAGGGGTAGGAAAGGGCAGACATAGAGAATCAGGTTTTTGTCGAATTTCTACTAGGTACACTAGTAAAATGAAAAATTTTGAAAAAAGATCAAAGGCATTTCTGTTACCAAGGCACATATCAGGGAATCGTTTAAAATTTTTAAATTGAAGATCCAAGCTATGAAAAATAAGAAACTTCAAAAAATGCTGAATAATAATAATAATGGTGGGAGATATTGGTAAGAAATTTAAACAAAAGTTGCGTATCTTCTTTATATCTGCAAAACAGCGTAAAACTAATTATCGAGAAATCCATACTTTTCAAGTTACTCCATCCACCAATCACTTAATTCGATAATTACTTTTACGCAGCTTCGCAGTATAAAAAAATCTCACCGCTCCCACTGTTCTCAAGATATTCCGAGAAAAAGAAAATTTCGCATTTTTCAAATGGTGATTTCACCCCTCAAAACTGCACTATAGCACCGACAAAAAATAGGTTTGGCTTACGCATTAACTACTCTACTTGTACATAAAGTTGCATAATTTTCTGAATTTCCGGCTTGCCTAACTTCCCCTGTTAATAATCAAAGTTCTATTCTATTCTTTACGGTGTAAAATTTTTCTACTCTATCTTGCCTCTATCTTTCTACTTACATACTTACATTTAGATACAGTTTACCTTAACCATAATTTCACAAAGAAACGAATAATTCACATAAAATTGTATTCCTACAGTTAAGTCAACCGACTCACCAACGATGGGCGTAAGAGCGTAATTGACCACAATGGCTTGGGTAACAACGTACGTGAAGGTAACGCACGCGGTGAAGAACTTTCGACTATCCGCTATAAGAGATTTTTCATGATCATCGTAATCCGAGTGCCAAAAGTTCCGTTGCGCGTACAGAACCAGATCTACGAACTCTAATTTATATATGAACATTATGCCAGTCTTGTACAGCCCCATGCCGATACATAGAATGTTACAAGCCATGTATAGGCAGTTCTGAAATCGAAATATTATAAGATTTTCCTTAACATTCACGTCGCGAGACCAATTAGTACTGAGTATCCACTAAAATAGTACTGTAAGCGGGGGTGGCTCTGTGACTAATGGGGTTACTCCACACGTCTTTATTTCCTTGTATTATTCATAGGTAAAAAAATACTTCAAATTTCATCTTGCACTTAATTGTAAAAGTAATCAATGATGTGTTTTAAAGCGTAACCCATTGAGTAATTTGTGTACTCACGCTCACGTCGCCCCAAGTGTTATAAAAGTCCGCTATGTCGACGTACACGCCGAAAGAGAGGGCAACGACGGTATACGTTAAAGTGATATTCCTGTAGATTTGCTCTTGCCGATTGGCTGCCAACCAAATGCCCGAGAATTTCATCAAGAAGCACGAGAGGTCGATTGAAATATCCCTGCTCATCGAAAGCATTGTGGCGCACCAGTGACCGGTCTGTGACTTCAAACTCGAGCACGATTTCCGGGATCGATAGTTGAAAATTGCCACGAGACTTCACAGATGCTTCGGTCTGACATCACTTTGATCTGCCGTGGACAATTGTCCGCCGATGACGAGTGACCCGTGATCTTTTCTAATGCGTCACGTTCTGCCGCGGCACGCACCAGCGTGACAGCATAAAGGAGAAGAATTTTTCACCGATGAATTATAAATGCAGCTGCCCTTCGTGATAACGCGCAACGGGTATATACTGTCACGCGTTAATCCTTGCAAGGATCGAACTTGTACTTAGTATCCGGTGGGATCCTCCGACGTAGCGTGAAAGGATAATGATAGGGGAGGGAAATGACAATGGAGCACGTACTTAGGTGTATGTGTAGCTAATGTTTCGTTACCAAAGTTTCAGTTATGCTCGAACCACGTACAAGTGTGAGTCGGTTGTTGGAAAAAGGTGATCCGAACGACAGCGTGGGATTCACTATTCTGTTGGTCAGCGGTAAAAGTACGCCAGTAGGATAAGTAGTGTTGGAGTAGTGGTTCCAGCCTGTGGGTCGCGAAGTGTTTCCTCGGTTTTTTTTTTAAATATTATTAAGTTAGAATTATATTTTGAAATACCAATTTATAATTTGTTTTCTTCACCTCATTAAATTTATTTTATTTTGTATGGAGGGAGGGGAGGGTCGCAGGTTATCGCGACTCCAAAATGGTTGCGAAACACTGTGTTAGAGTCATTGGGATACCTTGTAATAGAATCGGGGTGTGACGGTATAATGGATTACTAGCGTTCTCCCAATTAAAATCGTACCGAATGTCATGCAAATCGGTCTGTTTGTAACGAAGATAGATGGAGATTATGGAAATCAATTTGCCATCTTATTTTCTTCATTATGGTCCGAATTACGTCATTATTGGGGTTATTTTCATCGGAGAAACATGAGGTATCGATTGGGGACGCTTTCGCAGAGATATGATGAGAAATGGAAGACTTTTCACTTTTTCATGGGTATTCCAACCCCTTCGAGGATCGAAAGCCATAAAATTCGGGGAGGCAACGCGAGAGGTTGAGTTCGCTACGGGGTTCTAGGCGGCATCTCTTTGAGTCCACTCGCTGGAGAATCACACTACTGAGGCAGCAGTGGATTATCAAAAAGCAGCATTGGAAAGAGAATGCAAGGACAGAGAGTAGCTGAAAACTGTTGTTAAGCAGAATATTTCAAGGTATATATGTATGTCAAGTCATTCTTACATTGTTAGTTATAGATTTTTTAATCTTTTCCCTTGGTGCTCATTTTCACGAACTTTTACGGTATTCTAGTAATATTTTGAATACGTTTTCACACGGTTATACATAGAAGCCTGTTGTCTCACACTCCTCACTGTAGTTTCCCAACCTTTTTTGAGTCGCGACCCCGTTTTATAATTTTCAAATAACCTTCAAGGAGGTAAAGAAACACATTAAACATAAGTATTTCAGAATAGGATTCTAACTTAACAGATTTAATTATCATAATACGAATATCCTAAAAATCTCTCCCGTGCCATTCTGGCGACCTATTTGAAAGTGAAGCAATCAATTCTTCCGAACCAATCCCGCGATGTCATGAAATTCCTGCCGTCGGAACGCGCAGCATGCTGCAGGAATTACAAAAAGTTTAAAGAATTTCCACTCTACAAACTTACGAGAGTTCCCACGGAATTGAGGCTCGTGTTCTGAATAATTCTGCGACCACGCTTCAACGCGGGTTAATATTAAACGCTACTTTAGGTTATGCCTTTGCTAGTGACGAATGGAATTTATTTTATAATTATTTAAATAATATTACTACTTGGGAATTTTTTAAAATTATATACGGTGCACAAATGGAGTGTGCTAAAAAGAAGTGAGATTATAGGTTCCCGAATTTCAGAAAAAAGAGCTTATCGATTTTAACAGCCACTAGAGATTGGTTAAAAGATGAATGGCATGAATCGAAATGATTAAACTTTGTAGTATCTAATACTTCGTTTTATGTTTATTTTATTCCTCGGTTGTCACACTGGGTCGAAATGACCCACAATTTCACTTTGAGTTAAATATCTTTGAGGCATCATTGAAAATGGCACTACTGCTTAAACATGATGATACTTTAAATGTAAATTTTCAACGATGTACATTGTATCCTCTACGATGCTCAAACTTTATCTCAGAATTTTCGCTACTTCATTTAACAGACAGTTTTTAAACAGCAGCTGATTGAAAATTGGCTTGGGTCGAATCGCCCAGTGTGACAACTACGTTCTAAAAGATAGGTGTGACAACGGAGGGTTAAAGAAAAGGCTGATATTTTCAATTACATATAAGCAACATGAGCATTTAAGGCAAATAAAGCTATATTTAATACAACATAATACAACATAAATGGAATTTATTAAGCTACTCTTATATTATACAAAAAAATTAAAAAGATTGTTCTTAATTTGTTTCGTATGTTTTCTTATAGCGTCAATGTGACACCTACAAAAAGAGGTATGGTCGTTGCGTAGGTGATTTCCCAGCTCAGGCTAATCTGAAATAAAAAATTCGACAAGATTATTAATCTGTATGAATGTCGCTATCGCCTGTAGCACAATTTTTTTTGAGGAATAACAAAATGACGCCGGTTCGCAGGAAAAGGTTCCCCAAAAGAGTGTTTTCTCGAATGTTCCCCGAGAAAAATCTCGGTTATTTTTCGAGAAAAATTGTTAATTGAGTTACGACCAATAACGACACTCGTACAGATTAAGAATCATTTCAAATTTTTTAATTCAGATAAGCCTGAGCCGGGAAATCATCTACGCCACGAACATACCTCATTTTGGAGGTGTCGCATTGACGATTTGACGCTATAAAAAAATATGAAACAAATTAAAAAGAATCTTTTAAAATATTTCCGTATAATATAAGAGTAGCTTAATAAATTCCAAAAATATTTATTTCGTTATATGTTATATTTATTGAGAAACAAATCTTTAAAAATAACTTAATTTTGCGGCCAATCAAAGTAGAATAACCCCCTGAACTCAAAGAATCTGCGTCTACTCTCTACAAAAACAGACTACTCCGCGAATCCATTCAACCTCTAGAATAAACTGAGGCATTGAGAGGAAAAACGGACTAACCCACACTGAAAAAAAAATTTTCCTATTTTATACGATTAATACAGTCTATTGTAAAACATTATTGCTATTACCTCAATTTCGCAAAAAAAGATGGGTTAGTCCGTTTTTGCTTTCAATGCCTCAACTTATCTACAGATCAAATTTAAAAAAATCTAGAAAAAGTCACTTTCGTCAGTGGCATGCGTCGCCTGAACGGGAAAGGGAAACGGACGAAATCGCAGGAGTCGTGATTCAAAGAAACAGAGCTTACAGTGGAAGTATTTTATTATATATATATATATATATATATATATGTGTGTGTGTGTGTATATATATATATACTCTTTTATCAGTTTCTTTGAGAAAATACGTATACTTATTCGCAACTCATTGATCCTCGCGGCGTGCGACTCGGTGCCCGATCGCTTCCGTCAGAAAGTCTGAGACGAGCAAGTCTTGACGAGGGACAGACCAAAGTAGGGAAATAAGAGTTTATTGCTACTCTCCACCAGACAGGCAAAAACGTTAGTGGACGAAACGCGTGGAGGCTGACCGACCACCGGAATCGTCGCCCCGCGACAATATCAGACGCTATATCCAAAAACGTACAACAAACAGAGACCACCCCCCGCGACGTTTACGTATTTCGGGGCCTTATTCGCGAAAGTGCATCATTATCGTTACAGTGAATTTAAAGGGTGGCAAGAGGCGTCGGCGTCGTTAACGCTCCCCTCCTCTCTCTCTCTCTCTCTCTCTCTCTCTCTCTCTCTCTCTCTCTACACGCACACTTTGTTACAATATTAAAACACTTATCAATTTCGTTTGCAAACATCTTTACCTTACCTAGTATGTTTCTATTATTTCATCGTTATTCGGATAATGCGGTTTATCCAATATAACAGGTGTACCCATCAAAGCAACGGAAACGTAACCGAAACGTAACGCGTGTCGCGTCGCGCGACTCCCTTAACATTAAATGTCCTATGTAAGTTCGTTAAACCGAGGGGCTTACAATTACAATGTACAGATACCGATATCCAGACGCGATTTCGCCGAACCGGAAGCTTGTCCTCCGGCAGCCTCGGCCGTTGATCCTTGAATGGTCGCGAACTGCGAAGCGAAACGATCGTTTCCTCTCGTCCCTCTGCGCATCGCTACTATTCGAGATTACCGCACGAATGAGAGACTACTATCGAAAGGCAATCGCTGTGTAACAATTTACCGACAAGCGTGCCGCATCGCTCGCGAATACAAGTTTCACCCTTCAGGGGGGCCAATTCCATCCCCCGTTTCCGGAACTGGTGAGCGATAGCTACGGGACTTCCTTAAACGTAACGTACATCGATACAATTCAATTTTTTGGGTTTTCCTTCTTTTTTTATCTTCCTCGCATTTTTTTCTATGATTAACTGGGTTAAGTCGATCGCTACTTTTATCCAGGCGGCTGATAATATTTTTTTAAATGTTGTGTCGCCAAGAATACTCTCGAAATCTCTCGCATTCGGTAAAGTCCGCGATTCTAATCGCTTAAGTTTGCCGGTTTACGGCTCTAGTGGCAAACCTAGAGAATGCAGCTACGTAAATAGAATCGTACTGGAGAAATGAAGATTTAAAAAAGTAAAGATCCTCGCGGCTCCGAGGTGCGCGCACGTGCCGACTCGAATAATGTTTGTTATGTTGTGTGCGTGACGGTGAAATATGTTGTTGGGACCATGTTAGGATAGCTTTAAGTTTCTGCGGGATTTCCGCGTTAACGAGGTGCCGTGCTGATAGAATTATGGAAATTTGTAGTTAATTCGTTTCCTGCGAAATTTCAACTGAATTAAGGACACGCTCAGATCTGATCCTTGATAACAGATTTCGTGGCTTATCTCGTTAATTCTTAGTCGCTGGCACAACCACGGGAATAATTTATTATTTAATTAAAATGATCTCTAGAAAGTAACAATTAGCACAAGCCTTTGCAGTATATTCTTCTAAATGAATTGGTCACATTTAACAGTAAATTTTAATTGATGAGCGCAAAGAAACATACAATTTTGAAAGTCGTCTACGTTGAAATACTGTAAAAATTCATGAGTGTAACTATAAAGGTCAATGAAAAATTGATTGGTCAGTATAATTCGATGTCTGAAGTATTTGGAGATTTTAATTTGATTCTTGTATTATTCAAGCTTGAAAAATTAAATACTCAAATATATAACATGGACCCAAATCAATATAGAAATACTTGTAAGCTGAAGAGTTTTCGATACGAAATTGCCCATAAAAGAAATGTCGTGCTCTATCTCTGATATTAAAAATATAAACTGCCCAAATTGAAATCCTCTCACATTCTTCATGAACTTCATACTGATTCTTAATCTATTCTCCTCTGGACTCTAACATCAATATCGACACTGTTTGACAAAACCCGTATGCACTTTCTCGCGGCACAGTATTCAATGGCCTAGGAACTTTCCAAAAGCAACACGCTCTGTCGAATAAAACGCGCCGTTAGAAACTTAAAAAGATGCCCGATTCCGATTAACACATCGACGCTGAAAGCTTCGAATCGTGCTCGTTTAAGTGTAAAACGTCCTTCCAGTGAATGCTGAAGCGTGTCGAAGGCTGGGCTGTGTGGCTAACGAGCCCGTAAAACAATGCGACCGATAAATCACCCTTTGAACGCGATCACTTTGTGCAATCGCGTATCGTAATCGTATTTCTGCACAATGGGAATAAATCGCGGAAAATAGGAATGTCACGCGTTTCTCTGTGCACCACGCTCTCGGTCAATGGATTTGAAAAATCGTCTTCTTATGAATTACATATTAGAAGAAGTCTTCCGTTATCGCGATAGTAACAGGAATAAGCTACGCTCGAACTTAAACTTAAACTTAAGTCGTACTGAATATATATATGTATGTATATTGCTGCGTATAATGTTCTAACAAAGTTGTACGTTTGCGCGTTTCGAATGGCGGAAACAATTGTGCTGCTCAAATTCCACGTACATTGTGCGAGCAGATATTCGATGACACGCGTTTTTTCCATGTCCTTATGATCTACGCAGAAACGTCATTTTTGTCAGTTGCAACGATTCTATAATTTGCATACCTGGGTGAAATGAATACGTCGTTAAGATATCGCTAATGTGGAGAGTGGAGTCTCCTTTGCCGTGGCAAACGGACGAACAATTTAATCCAGTAATTATGTAATATTAGTGCGCCAACCAGATCAGGCGATCCAAACTAGTGATGCGCGATATTTATCAATAACTGTATATCTCGATATTTCTCTGTCGAAATATCGATATTTCAAACACTAATAATTACAGGCATCGATAATTTTGGTGAAAATATCGATAATCTTTACTGCACCTTCTCTCGTTCAAACTAATTCAAGCTAATAATTTTCGATTTACTAAGTGGAAGTAAAATTCAGTAATCCTTTTTCATACTCTCATATTTGATGATGCCTCTTATTAAAATATAAATATTATTTGTAAAGTAAATTACTTGTTTTCATTTTAACACTTTCAATCTTAATTTAAATAAAATATTTTCCTAATACTATACAAAAACTTTTATCTTAGAAAATTATATATAATCCAAAATGATATTCTCTTGCACATATGTCGCTTATTTTTTAATAAGATATCGATATTATCAATATCGATACTTTTTGAATAATATATTTCATGTATCGAAAAGATATATATCGATAAGCATTGCCGTCAGTTGGGACCAATATCGCACATCACTAATCCAAACTGTGTCTATCGATCAACAATTAATTGCGTAAAGTCGACCAAGCGTACGCGAGGCTTGTAACGATCAGTGGCGTTCATTAATAAATCATCTAAGAATCCTAAACTTTATTGAAGAGGTTCAACTTTAAACGACCAGAAATTTCTATGTAGAATTCAGTTTTCCCCGATACCATCGATGCGAAATTTGTGGAACAAGTTGCAATTATACGAGTAAAGGAGCAAAGTAATAAGTAATTGACAATGTTGAGCACGATTGTCCGTTTTGGTATTGAAGAACTGAAAATTCTCCGAAGGAACTGCCTCTGATAGTAGGCAAACAAAGGTCTAATAAATTGTAAATCGAAGGTGTAAATTGTAAATCCCCGGGCGGATGATTGCGTCGATAGACAGAAGCTTGACGATTTAATTGGCCAGGCCATGAACTCCAACAAGCTATCAGCATTTAAATCACTAGTACAGTTTTATAATGTTACACGGATTCGTAGATCTACGCAATTCTCCCATGAAAAATTATTGCAAGGCGATTTTGAAGAAGAGGAAACGTCCTGTAGCCATGTGTTGGATTAAGGGAGAAATCCTATTTTATGGGCTAAAAACAGCAAAATTTTAGGAATTCTTTTGTAAGAAACTGGCATTTCGATTCATCTGAAATTTGGACAATGTTTTTATGCATCCTTGAAGAATTTGTATTTTTTTTTATTCATTTTAAATAATAAATATAGGAGTTATGCATCTGTTCAGACATTTCAGTTTGAAAACTCTCCACACTGCTCAATAATTTTTTTCTGCTTTTTGCTGGTTCATCAATTTCAAGCTACATATGTATAAAATAAAACGCCGTTTCATTTTTCTGCTTCAGATTACCTGATATATAAATATCATCCATACCAACGGCCGGCGAATTTTGCGCGGCGTGATGGTCGATCATGCATAATTACTATATTTATGTTTAAAAATGAATATAAAAAAAACTGCAGCTTCCTCAAAGATGCAACTAAACATGGTCCAAATTTCAGATAAATCGAATCGCTGGTTTACTAAAAAAAAAATCACAAATTTTGCTATGTTTTTAGTCCAAAGAATAGGATTCCCCTTAACATCTTTCTATTAGGCTAGAGCCAGTATACTATTTACCTAACCAGTTTTCCCTCGCTTTCCGACCTTATCTTTCATCGCTGCACTAATTTTCCATTTCAAGGCCTAAATTCGTACAAAGTTCACTTGGTAATCGAACACTGAGGTCATCCCTTTTCCACGAACAAGTGAAATGCGCAAATGTTCTTCTGAAGATTGCTCGTCAGAGAGGATCGTTCGCGTCAGAGATTCGCCGAGTCGATTTAATCTTAAAACTCTTGCTTGCAATCCAACACTGCAGCAAGGAAGTCTTACAGAAGTATTATTATATCGTAACAAAATCACTTTCTGAGTTATCCCTTTTTGTATGCCGCAGAATCTTGCAGGAACGTCTCAGTTGGAAATTGCAGCGTTATATTATTTTGCTGTTGAAACCGTGACATTGCTTGTAATCAGTACGGTGACCAAATATTTTATCTGTACTGCAAAATTTGAGAGATAGAACACACTTGCTCGTTACGCGAAAACAGAATGTTTATAAATTATCAGTAAAGACTTTGCACACTAACAGTAGTCATTCTGAAGAAAAATGCCTGAATGAATAAGTTCCTGGTTTTTAGTTTTTAATAATAAAGTATTTAGTTTATTCGTTTGTAAGCCAATGTTTATATGACCGCGTATCACGATGATAGTCACTCATTTGAATGCACGCCTCCGCGAGTTTCCTCGCAAGATTTGCAACGGTTACTAAATTACGAGCAAGAAAAGATCAGACTTATCAGTGATGTAGTGACAACCGGGGTTTATGGTATTGTCGTGCTCGTTATACGCTACATTAGTGATAACATCTAGTGGCAGGTGATATTTACGATGACAGTAAATCAAGTATGGAAAACTATATCTGCTAAGTCACACATTACTTTATAAACCACTTGCGCTTCAACCGAGGAAATAAAATCTAATCTCTGCGAAACAATTTCTAGATAAGTAATGGTGACTTTATAAAGCACTTGCACTTAAGCCAAGGAAATAAAATTTAATCTCTGCGAAACAATTTCTAGATATGTAACGGAATTATCACGTATTTAGTCGACTTTATCCATTTACTAGGTATGTAATTCCTAAAAAGCTTCAATATAATATACGACTTGTTAGATATTCAGCAAAAGTACTTCTATACGAAAAACAAAGTTTATCTGTCATTCTTATTCTCTACCATTCCCTAAATTACAAACAAGTACCATTTTTCGATTATTTCGTGCAGTGTAGTAAATTGTGTTTGCGACTATTAGCATTATACGTCAACTAGAGAGTTTTAAATAAGCTTCAGTGTGAACTATGAGACCTTTGGTTACAAAAGCCTACAATCCATCGTCTGTCTATTCATTCATCGATATAATCATTCGACATTCTATGCAAGGCGTTTATGAATTACAACTGAAAATATCACACACTGATGTACATCCTTCAGAGACATCAAAAGTCCTGCTAGACATTTTGTAGTGTATTTGTGAACGGTCAGTCTAAGACTTGCTTCTCTTAACATTTTATGCTCGTTTAAGATGACGTTCGCAGCTGATTCAACGATCCAAATTATTCAGGAAATGTTTTCGCATTTTCAGGGAGCAGTCTGATATTTTCTAACATTTTTAAAAAAAAAAACGAACCAAGAAGATTATTCATTGCAATGTCACGTTTCTTTCAATATCTCAGGCATTTCTGCAATATTCTGCCGCAAATGAATTATTTATAACCATGGACCTTGTACGCTTTCATGATTATTATAATACGCCCCTAAACATTGACGACTTATCTTAGTATCATGCTGTACATCTGTATAAAAAATAAATGTCGCGTGATTCCTTAAATCGCCGACTATCGAGTAAAGGACGAAAGGCATTCAGAAAACGCAGACAGTTGTCGAGAGAGATTACCTGGCCAGTTAAACGTCACGCAAATTTGCCGATGCGAACAGTCGATTTATCATTATTCATTGCGCTCCCTTTGCGATGACGTTCGACAAGTCCTAGCGTGGTCGGTATCGTTTAAAAGTAGCGTTAACAGTGGTACGTGAGATACAAAAATATTCGAAACGCCAACAGTATTATTGACAGCGATTTCCACTAGTGCTTGGATCGTTGGAGTATTTGAAACGCTAACTACTTCGTAGACAGTGATATTCACAAAATGTTTGAAATATCAGAATGACAAAATTTTAAGCAGCAGAATAACAATGTTATCGGAACATTCGCAATCTCAGCCGTCACAATTAAGACGCTGAAATACTTACAATCGACATCGTGCAGGCTGATCCGAAGAAATCAGTTTTAGCGATTTAAAGCTACTTAGTATGTACTCGTAAAAATAGACAAGAAATGCTCAATTCCCCCCAGAATTTTATCCTGACACCGTTCTGGTCTGAGCAATAAAATTGATACCCTTATTCATAATTCTCTACTCTTATTCAGACATTTCTAGCTTGCACAACAATTTCTACTGTCTGTATATGATTTCTTATTTCACTCGAAATGGTAAACTACGGCTATCAGCCTTCAATCAAAATAAGAAAAATATTTGCACATCTTTTTATCTACAATGATTATAGCGATTTCTAAAAAAACAATTAAAAGTACATGTAAGAACTCTAAATATTTGAATGCTTTGTAAATAACATGAAAGAAATGTCAATATGAAATGAATCCCAATCTACAAGTTTACATCAAGGCTCAAATAGAATAGAAATTTAAATTCAATGCATTAATCCTTCTGAATACTAATTTCCAATTTTCTTCTCCTTAACTAGATCAAAATGAACCAATAATTCCTAGGAATCGATGACTCCGACCACACCTTGGACAAACTTACAACTGCGTCATCCACGAGCTCGCCCGCATTTGTCTCTTTCGCATGGTACAAAAGCAGGATTAGTTCCCAGCAGCAATTTCAGGTCTTATTCAGGTTTGACCCCGTCTTGTTCATCTTTACGAACACACCACATAGCCCTAAATTCTCGCTGATTCTCCTCAGACCACCTTGCACGTCTCGAAGTATCACCATTAGTAACGTGCATCGAGAGGACCATTTCAAAGTCAGGCGATTCGCTTGACTGCACGCACGGAAAGTATCTCACGATAGTGAACGAATGAACAACGTGCCTTCGCTTACGTTAAGAGTCGACGAGACGTAAGGTCTCCAGATGGAGTAGCGAATAAGAAACAGAGGTAACGGCGGTGTGTACAGTAAGAACATCGCAACGATATACACTTACGAGTAATAAGTTACATATTTACATAGACACAGCAGATAGACGTTTACTTCCACGTGTAATATACACTATATATATATATATAAACATTACAACGTTATGCTTTATAATACCTTATACCTTAAATGCATAGTCACGCTTAGTGCGAGCACAATTGCGTCGCATGATTTAATAATATTCCTCAACGTGGGCCCTCCGTTTTACAACTATTTGTTTCTTTTCCCCGTCTTCCTCCTTGTGTACGTTATTATTTTCTTTTTACGTTGTTGTCCCTAACGGTATCGTCCTTATCCTACAAATACGCGACTCCACTGGCATCCGTTGAGCCACGACAGATATGAATAAAGTATCCTCACGACCGTCTATACATATACTTTTGCACGCTTCGTTATAACTAGATACTGCCTCGCCACGTATAAAAACCTTACGAAAATAGTTGCTCTATCATAAAACCCCGCAGCTCTTACCACGTACCACCTTACATTTTACAAAGTGTCAAAGTTAATCTCATGATTAGTTAGTTAGAAGCCCGAGGACACGGGTCCCCGTTGCCTTCCACTCGTCGTCTCTTCGTTGATCGCTTGGACGTCTAAAGCCGCGTTCCCACGCGTGCGGCGCGTCGCGCGCTCGACCGCGTTCCCACGTGGAAAGCGTGAAATCCAAAGCACAACTATTAAGGTGCCACCCCTGAAGTGCACTGAAAGTAGATCCGTGAAGCTACTTAACGCTCGTTTCGTACCATGCTTCGCACACGTGAGAGCGCGACCTAAGACTCTTTGTTCCGAAATGTATAAGCGCTCCAGACGTGCCCCTGCGTCGCGATTCGCACACGTGGGAATGTGACTTAACGGGCGGACGATGCTATCTGGATTTCCCATCCCAGTACACGATCCTTGCGGAAACAATCCGCTGCTGATCGACGGAGTGTCGTTTCTGATATCGAGAGGTGCCACGCAAGGCTCCCGGCAAAGGTCTTGCGGGAGACGAACGAACCTTGAACCCGTCAGCGTGAAAAGGAAGCTGTGTAACAAGCTCTGCTGGAATCTTTAGCGAAGTGTCCGAAGCTTCAAGTAAAATAAGTCCGAGCGGCCATCGCGACGTCGATGAATTATCAAAGAAAGAGGGATTTATTTCAAGGAATCCGATTGAAATTATAGGTACACCGATTAATGCGTGCAAGTGCATAGCGTGAGTGGTGCGTGACGCTGTTGCACGCTGACGGAACAACCTGAACGCGCAGCCATTTAGGAAACATGCCTAGGCAATCTTCCTGATAATTCGATTGGAGAGATCGAGCCCTAAGAAAAGCTACGTGCACGTGGGGAGTCGCCGACGACAATCGAGCCCCATCCTTCTGTTACAGTGGACAGGCTTTGCGATAGCGACGCAATTGTCGTGGACCATTCGCTGCCAGTCACGCAGCATGGTCTCTGAACTAGCTCGCTGACGGGAGGTGCCCCTCCCGGAGCGTAGAAGATCGTTATTGTCGCCAGTGACCGCGTTAATTCGTCGCATGTGTAATCGATTGTGAATAATTAGAGACAAAACGGCAAGTCGGTCACTTCCGCCTTTCTCTGGAACACGTAGACACGGAGGGGGTCGAGGGTGTGGTGGCGGGAGAGGTAGAGGCGATCGAAGGGGAAGGGCGATGCAACGTCGATAACGCGGCGAAGACGAGAAGCGCGGGGGATTGTTAATCGTTGCCGATCGAGTCGGTTGAAACTGGGATCGCCTTACGCGCTGTTGCCGCTCCCGCGCCAGATCCGCCCTTAAACCTAGCCACTACGATAGTTTCATACAGGCATATGTAGTACGTATGGCACCTTAAGAAATCCCAAAAAGACTAGAATCGTTTAACGTTCCGATAAGAAAATATATATGTGTATATACCTGTTGGAGTCAACTGTGCTAAGTACAAGTATGTAGAATACCTATTAATTAAATCTGCTTTTCCCGCGTGCGGAGGTAGTGTTTAATCGAAATCCGATCGGCTAGCGATCTGTCCTTCTCCCTTCCTCCCTCACTCTCACACACTCTCTCTCTCTGTATCTCTCTCTCTCTCTCGACGTCTCCCTGTCACTCGCGCAGTCTGACTCTCCTCTCCCAGCCCCTCTCGCTCGTACATGCCATGCCAGTAGTGTGTAAGGTAACGTTAGGTGTTATGCAATTAGTGTCACTTAAATCGCAGCATGCAATGCACGGCTAAATTTCTGTGTTACGTAGCCTAAGGACTTATGAGTAACCGTCGAATCGAGCCGACGATGCGCGGCTCCTATCCCTGTCCGCCCACGATCATCGATCGATGGCCCGCGCCACGGGCGACAACTTCGGCTACGGAACAGTCGAAGCCTCGTGTAATAATTGTGCTCGCGTTTTACGAGTACCGCGTGCAACTAATTGTGTCTCGTGGCAGTGTGCTACGCGTCTCGTACCGTCGAGAGACAACAAGATGCTCGAACCACCCGTCCCAACGACACATTCACCATCTCCCATTAACATTAACATACACTCGTCCACCATTCTTCCGTTCATTCGCGCTGCTAAATTCCCCCAAATCCTTTACGATCCCTCGAATCGCCGCTGCCAGGCATCCCGTTAATTGCAAGCTGGCGACTCGGTCCCTGTGTCCCTGGATTCCTTTAAAATCTAGAATGATGCCGGGTGAAAAAGGAAGAAGCCTCCGACGTATCCAGCTGCCCCGTGGACGCGAGGCGGCAGCCAAGGAGCATCGCCTGGATACGTCGGAGCGAGGGATCCGTGGCAACGGCGAGCCGAGGGCTGGCCCGTGGCACCGCCGTCTAATTGGCCCTCGCTTAACAAAATACAATCTCCGCGGTGGAATACAAAACGACGGATCCGAGAAACGTTGTTTCCCCTCGTCGACAACAAGAGAACCGGGGATGCGGCAGCCGCCCGGTGTCCTGCCAGGTGTCGTAACATACATGTACGGTCGCGATGCGAGAGAATCGGCCGTGGTTTCCGCGGCGGTGAGCCGCGCCTTTGCTCTCCGCTCTGCCGGCGACTTCCGGCCCGAGCGACAATCGGGGCGCGATATCGGCGTGGCCTGTAATCTCGGACCGGCTCACGCGAAACTCGTCACGAGGCATTCAGCCACGGATAACCCGTACATCAAAATCTCCACGACAAAGGACTGCACCCGGTTTAGACGCCAGTGTGGTTGAATATGTAGGAGACGTTGCTGTCCTGGTGGACCGGTGGCCCGTGGCAGGCGCGCCTCGTCGAGGAGTTGTTGTTGTTGTTCACGTAGTAGGAGGACTTCCTCATGCTGGTCGAGGAGGACATTATCGCCACAGTCTCGTAGTACCGGATCTTGCCGCAGCACCGCCCGCTCTTCAGGATCGCCACGAAGCCCCGTCTGTATTTCTTGTTGAAGAAAGCGTATAGGATCGGATTGATGCAGGAGTTGCTGGCCCCAAGCCACTGGGCGATCGGCGTGGCGATCGGCAGGATCTCGTCCTCCCTTTCAGCCACGTCCCCGCCGAGCTTGATCACCGTGAAGATCACGTAGAGCGGCAACCAGGACAGGACGAACAGTATGACCACCACCACCAGCATCTTCACCACCTTCACCTTCGACTTCTGCTGTATCCTCTCCATCTGGGCGTCTTTCGTGTCCGTCGGTATGTGCCTGCGCCACACCTTTATCCAGATCAGGATGTAGCAGAAGGATATCAGGATCGTCGGTAGAACGTAGCAGAGCGTCAGGTTGCCGATCAGGAAGAATAGAGTGCCGTCCTCGGGGTGCGGCCACACCTCCAGGCAGAGCCTCAGGTCCGGCTCGTCGTCGTAGATGGAGACCAGGTCGAAGAACCACAGCCACGGCGAGGTCGTCAACAGGGCGATGAACCAGATCACGACTATCATCAACCTGGCACGTCTCTTCGTGATCTGACACTTCAGCGGCCACCAGATCGCCAGGAACCTGGAAACCAGAAGATTCCTGTCACTGTTTATTGCAATACTTTTGGCTTAATATTTATTAATATCGCCCACACGTATGTAGGACACTTGCTCTCGCTGATGGAAGTGTAATTCATTGTTCAGGGATAGTAGGGTTATTAACTTGCGCCAGGGTTGGGGACTTTTTCAACTGGGGTACATTCTTATGCTTCTATGCTTCATAGTGACCTGGGAGAAGGTGATCCAAAGAGTCTACTTTGAAGTAAAGGTTAGTATAATTGCAATTACATTGGGGAATTTCAGAATTCTTAGTATGAACGTGTAAAATAGACAAATCTATTGGTAAATGTATAGCTACATATACACACTACCAGTGGCGGACTCGGTCTAAAGGTAGGTTAGGTCTCTCACTGCGCCTCGCCTCGGCGCGGCTCCGAGCCGCGGATTCTTCCTTGAGAATATTTTGAGGAAGAGAGGTGAGGTGTAGTGTGAGCCTACTGAATTGACGACTGCATAGAAAGAGGTTCTGTGAGCAACTGACCAAATACATGAACCGAGGCAAGCTCAGATAACTTCAGGTACGGAAAAACCGAGGCGACGCGAGCCTAGATGTGAGTGCAAAAAGAAGTTGCGTCGAGGCGAGGCGAGGCGTAGTGAGAGCCTACCTGAAGGCTATCATGTAATTGTTATAAAAAATAAATAATATGTTCAAACAATACATAAATGGCAAAAAAACAGTTAAAACTTTTCTGAAATAAATGTACAATTTTTAGTAATTGCAGTGTTTAAGGGGGCCCAATTCATCAGGGACTCACAGGGTCCATTTGCCGTCGGGAAAGCTGACACATCGACCAGTTCGTCACCGCACACTACGCGTGAATTTACATATTACGTAAAAGTGCTTTAGAATGTTCATAAATCGATCAGTGATGGCGACTAATAAAAGATGGTGCAATTTGAATTCTCCCTTCTCGTCCCCCCTCTACAAGATTTTCTGTATCGACCGTTTCTTCACGGAACTCATTTTGTCGCTCAACCCGAGATTAAGAATACCCAGAATCGTTATTGAATCCAGTCACGGCAGATGGCCTTCAATTTTTTAAAAGCAAATCGTTCCAGCGTTTAATCCGATTTTGTCACGAATCTCTCGCATGCAGAAACGTTTCAGCGTGTATTTTTACATCTACCGGAGCGTGGGCTTTTCCAAGAAACGAACTTTGAAAACATGCGTAGCATCTGTTCGAAGGCAATCGAGGAACAAGGATTTTACGATCCAGGAATACGAGTTCAAGTCACGGGAGACACCTACGCGGCTAACGGGCTCGCATAGCACAAAATCTAGCCGTTCATTTTTATCCTTCTGTTATGGAAACGTTAGATTCTGCTCGTGGTTTCGAAAGAGACTCGACTCCGTCACGCTTCGACGAGCATCGGAGCAGCAACGTCGGAGAGACACAGCAGGGCCCGTTTAATACCACGCGATGGAAACGGTCCACGTTCACGTGCCGCGGTCTCTGCAACAAGCCTGATTTGCTACGCGTATGTATTTGCTTCGATAAGGCGTCGTTCCTCGGCAATATATTAAGCAACGTTCCCCGCAGATCCGACGCGATTCTCAGCCCTGGAAATTCCACGTTCGCGAGGCGAGAGCTTCTTGCCTTTGGGTTACCCTTATCGGGCACAAAGCAGCGGAGATTCCGGCGTGCAGATATCTCTTTATGATGCAAAGCGGAAGAGACGCTTTTCTTTTCTCCCTTGGTTCGTTAATTAAACGGACCTCGCGCGTATTTCAGCCGCGGACACTTCTCTCTTCTCTCATCTTGGAGTTCCTCCGAGGAACGTCCCAAGATTATTATTAGTGAACGAACCTTATGGGTATGTGTGAAGAGGTTCACAAGTACAGAGTGCAGTTTCGGCTACTGCATGGTGGGAATTTAATCGACTGCGGAATTAAAGTAATTATTGTAGACGAAAAATGATCCTCGTGCCATGGGACTCGGAACCCAAGATCCACGGGGGTCGGTCCTCTGCGTACTGGCCAGCCGCATTGCCAATTCCCCCAACGCTGACTCCGCAATATTACTCTTCTCCGAACTCTACAAATGCCCAAACTAATGGGGCGCCACCTAGGGCCAATCGTACCATAGGCAGTTCCTAAACGTCGAGTGCCTACACTACCGATAACACTGTCCAACAAAATTTAACTTCTTTTCTGTTCTGTATTCAATATCCGTTTGTTATAGATTTTTGTGCGCTGAAAACGATTCCGCAAACCGTTGGTCGGCATCACCCTCAGTTTTCGAGAAATTCGATTTGGAAAGGAATGCAAATTTTCAACTTCGAATATCTTCTCTGTTCAAACAGTAATAGTTTTTCGGTTGCTTGTGCCCGTGCAGGTTACAGTTCCTTTCTATTTTCCGATTAGCATATTTTTTCCAAAGGCTGCACCAAAGTATCTCCACGATGCAACGGCACTCCGCGAGAAGTAAATAAATGCCAGACAGAAACCACGGAGTAACCGCGATCAAAGCGAACGTTACTTGTCACACATCGTCCTAGCGACAAAATGAAACAATTTTCCAGCAACGATCGCGTTACACCGTGAAACAGATCTACGGTTTCCTAACACTCTCGACCCGCCTGACTTGCAGGCGCAATTACACCTGACCTCCAGCAGAGAGGGAAGTAGCCGGTGACACGAGATTTGTATCTCGGGAATAGGCCAGGGAGGACTGTTGCATGTTTGTTTCTGAGGTGATGCCGCGAAGGTCCTCGCTTTCGCTCGCGAGAATGACGCGTCGCTTTTAATCGGGGCTCCGAGCAGTCGTCGTGTCCTTCGACCGAACGAACGCCGCTGCTGCGGATAGAAAGTCCTTCTATAAATCAGTGGGAACGATACCGATCTATCGAGCGTTCCCATCGACGTTACTTCCGAATGTCGCGCGCCCCTCTGCGGCCAGGCCGTTGCATATTTATGACGCAGAAGTACGCGCCTCCGTACGAGGAAGGATGCAAGCACGAAGGACGAGAAAAATCGCTGGATTCACGGTTACGGATTATCGGCTCGATCGAGGCGTCGAGGCCGCCACCACTGGGGGGGCCGGCAAACAATGAAGATGACACAGCTTTCGGCGGGGATATATAAAGAGTTCGATTTCTGTAGCGGCAACAGCAGTATCGATTTGCGTGCCTTCGTGTTTGCGAACGGAAAAGCCGATAAAACGTTTAACATGTTCAAGCTGGCAAGTATATCCATCATACCTACGCGCGCTTACTTTAATATACGACTCTGTGTTTGCGTACGCCGCAGCTAAAAAGGTCTCCGTACACACGCCAGCGAGGAAGAAATTTATAAGTTACGCTCGGTTGCGGAATCAAATTGATGGCGATATTCCGCCGCGAAATACGCGTTTCGGTTTATGGATTTTGGGCAGATTTGTGGGAGGGTGGTAATGGCGATTGAATTTTCCTTTAGAGATTGATGATTGCTTATAAATATTTTAATTTTAGCGTCGAGTTCCTAGTGTATGGTCTTAATGTTTTTATTGTGCAATCTGGGTATGATGGGATTTTCAAAGAAAATTGTGTGTTTAAAGATGCAAAGAAAAATGTAGCGGGGTGGATTTGATTTATGTATGTGACTGGAATACGCGAGAGGGGTAAAGTGTAAGGGATCAAGGGGAAGCGGATCGTCTATTGTCAGACGCAATTCCAACCCACGTGAAAGGAACTCCATGTCGCGGTAGCCTTTCATGCATATATTCTTCGGATAATAGTTTCCAGTTCAACTTCTTTTACCTAGTCAGATCGATAGGAGTTTAGAAGCTTGTACTTTAGTAGCAATCCCATTTGGGATCTTTGGGTCCAGTTGTTTGGTGAACAATGTACGATATCGTGTCGTAGAAAGTGGGATTGTAAATTTGGGTTGGTATGAATTTATCTGAATTAGTTTTCCCTTATAATCTCTCTAAACTTTGAATTAGTTCATTTTATTTGTGGCATCTTATTTAAAAGCTGTATCACTGAAATGTTTTTTACACGTTACACGTCATTGTTCCAATAAATTTCGAAATATACTGTTCGCACTTGCGTTTAGTTCCTTATATTACTGCTTTATCAAATGAGGGAAAACGTAGTTCGTAAAGTGCACTTAAGGAGAAACGGACAATTTGATGTCAGACTCATTCTACTGTAACGTTTCATAAATAAATTTCTTACTATCGAATGAACGCTAATCAGATCAATATGTACTTCAAAGGGACGTAGACAATACGAAGTTCACTTAATTCCAATCCTATTCCACATTTTTCAAATTCCACCACTAATGTTCTTTTGTACGAAGCAGAATCTTCTTTTCCATGCAATTCTGAATAAGTTTAAACTCAAAAGAAGTTACGTAAGAAATACCTAAATACAATCTTTGCAATAGAGTTAGAAATAAATTTGCATCAGAGATAAAGTAATTTGTCGATTAAATTGATCGCTTGAAATGTTTGCAGACATGTGATCTCCATTAAGGTTTATATCTCAACCACGTATTATTTTATTGTTTTATTTAATATTATTGTTCATTATATGTAGTATTATATACATATATTTTTATTAACACGTTCTGCTGATTTAAATGACCACCGTATGCATTACAAATTGTGAATTTCTTTTCTGAGCATATTTTTTTAGTAAAAAGCGAAGAAACACTGTTAAGTCTGGTTTCACATAAGCACGTTCAACTGTCTCAAGTTTCTTTTATCCTCCGTCATGCGTAGAACTGTTGAAACGAGTATAACGATTCAATCGCCCAGTTCCTGCTGTTCGATGGTCAACACGATTACGTCTCTTACCCTTCGAAGCGCAACTGCAATTAAGCAGTATTAAGAAACACGCATGAAAAAAATTCGCTCGTAACTTTCACGATTTGCTGATATCTCGATCTGCATAAAATTTGAATCGTGACCGACCGTTTGAAACGGTGTTGCTTTAGCGTTCGACCGCGTCGAAGAAACGCGCGATGCATTGACGCGTATCGATATTCCACGAGTGTGTAGAGTATTGGAGAAAATAGACCATGACTGCTAAGTGTATAACCGTTTTCTACTTGCTTCCCAAATGGTAAATTTCACTCACTGATGAAAATGGAAGATTTTTCATTTACTGTTAACCTAAAGTATCTAGCAACTATTACAGTCACTTTTCTGTAAGAATTGAAAACCTGATTTATCATAACTCACATGCATATATATTTTCTCGCGGAACAAGACCTAAGCCAATTGCACCAGAGTTGAGAATTTTTTTACTTAAATAAAATTTCGAATAACAAATAAAGATTAAAAATATTATTCGTCATGTGTGGAACAAAGTTAACCCGAGTTTTATATAATTCTTTTATTCAACGAATCAAGTTAATTTTTTTATTTGTCGAGCGTTTCAACTTCAGCGTCGTATAAAATTTTCAACTTTAACTTTAACTTGAACTTTTTTGCTTTACTATGTAACTGATTTTACTTTTTCCCGACTCGACAGCTTCAATAACACGTTGCCTAAATTTCTCAACAGATTCTCTTGCTGGCCGTAGCGATGGTGGCTGTAACAGCTGCACCAGCCCCGGTGCCCCCAGTGATCACGCACCCCCTGGTCTATCCGCAGCCTTACGTGAAGATTCTACCAGTCCACCCTGCGTCTGTTCCTCTGTCTTACAGCCACGGATACAGCGGGTACAATCTGGTACACCCTGGCTCGGTCTACTACTATTAAGGCCAGACCACGCTCAGCGCTCTCTACACAAGCAATAATCCCTGGATGAAAAGCTCGAAGGCTGGCGTAGCTCGCCAAATCATTTTCTACCGATTTCAGATGTATTTGTATAAATAAAGGATGCCGCAGGCCCAGCAACTTCAGTCGAATCGAAGTCCCAACCCCAGACTAATTCCAAGCTGCGCCCTTTATGCCGGCTGTAAAATCCGCGACAACAGTTGGCAACGGGCAAGAACCTCGAGGGGCCGTTTCCTTTGAGCTCTGATACCGCGGCGATTCGTTGGAGCTAACAACGTTCCCAGCAGCGGCGGAATGCTTTCAGCGGAGATAAAGGAGCGGTCGTAAAACGTACGCAGTAGGTTCGGAGGCCAGATTCATGCATACGGGATAAATACACTCGAGTGCCGTCGTTTAAACGGCCATCTGCGTGTATCTACAGCGGCGGACTGCCTATGTATTTCCGTCTAGACCAACGGGAGCTCGGAATATCGCGGCACGCGTCTGAGCTCTTCTTCACAGGGACCCGACGGAAGGGTGAACGCTCGAGATCGACGACAAGATTCGTCGAAGCTTCTCGCGAAGCTACGAAACCCAGTAACAAAATGTACGTATCGCTTTTGAGCGCGGGGTGCCTTCGATGTTCGACCGCTTTGCTACCGCTGGGAGGCTTGAAGCAATTGAAAAGGCTGCAGGCTTGAGGCTGTGTGTGTGTGTGTGTTTTTTTTTTAAATAAAATTTTATTAAAATTCCGTATGACCAAAGGGGAAGGGGTCCTGGATGACGGTGCAGTGATTGAGATGCGAATGTCCGAATAGCGTTGATGATCATAGAGTCGCGAATGCACGGAGAGGAAAGAGGCCAGCCGATTCTGACGCGATCATCCTGATCGTCGGCTCGCGTCGCGAACGTCCACCGGATGGGCTGGCAGGGGCCGTCTCGCCGTCGGCGTCCAGGCGCGCTGGCGTGTCTCGATGTTCGAGCGTCATCTCGGTGCCGATGAGCCGGGAGAGAGGGTGCGGTGTCTTCCTTCTTCCGTCATCTCCGTTCGTTCCTCGAGCTCGGGTCTTTCCTTCGTTTTACAGGGTGGCGATTTACGGGGAGGAGGGGCGGAGGGGTGGTACTTTTTCTATGGGGCTGTCTCGTCGTGACTTGGGTGGTTGCAAGATAGAATCGTCTGTGGTTTAATGCCAGCCATGAGCAGAAATGAGGGGCAGGGGAGCGGCGGTCAGCACGTTCTTAGTGACGATCGGAGCGGTTTGGACCAGGGGGGCGATGGCCTGGACACCCACGTGCGCAGTTGGCAGGGAGACAGCCTGGCTGGTGATCACGGGGGCCTGGATCGGGCCAAGTCCAAGGTCATGGATTCCTCTGATGCTTGAGAGACCACCGGGGGCGGCAACAGCGACAGCCAGGATGGCGGCGAAGACGGCCTGTGGGAACAGCAGCATGTGCAACTTAGCGCGCTCTTATATACCCCTCCGATCCTCCGCGCCCCTTGTCCCCTTTCAAGTTAATCGTCGTAGCCGTGGATAGTCGCGGATCGACGCTCTGTCGCCCCCAGCTCCCGGGAGGGAGCTCGGCGAGATTTTCCCACGGAAGTGAGAACCTCCCTGAGCGATTAGAGCATTGCGGAGAACGGAGCGCGATGGGAACTTTTCGGCTGAATTTTCTTAGGCTACCGTTACGATGTTCTTCGAATTAATATCTGTGGGCGAAGCTACGGATATTAAAGGGAACGTCCATTTTTTTCGATACGAATGAGAAATTGGAACAGATAGAGGCACCGTCTCCACCGCTGTCAATAGACAAGTCTTGCGCGTGAATGCCACCTCCCAGGCGAAACCAATACTCGGATAGTTTAATCGCGTGTCAGGAGGTGCGAAGCAGGCGGCGTTGATGCAAAAATAAGTCGGCGCGCGGCGCGGGAAAACGCGAGATCGGTTAGGCGAAGGGTTCGAAAGAGGGAGATAGATAGAAAGGGTGGGAGAGAAGTGTTGGAGCTGCATTCCACTTTGTCCGAGCTGGGCTCGCCGTTTGACTCGACTAGCCAGCCGATGTTGGCTAACAATGTGCATGCTTCAGTGGTTTCGCTCGTTCGGGATTTTTGTGACCGAATGGAAACACGGTGCCGATTCCAGTGAACGTAAGGGTCCGCCCCGTGCAGCACATGTTTCACGGGAAACGGAAAGGTCACAGTGTGACGGGAGAGCCGCGATAATGGTATCCCGCCAAGAGAGGAAAGTCTATCGCGTCGAGAGCCGACCTTTTATCTATCGAAGGAGGCGAAGCTAATCGAGGCGAAGGCATTCTTCCGTTTACAATGATTTACGCGGCTGTAGTCTGAACGCGTCTGCGCGCAAGCAAACTCGCAGAAGGGCTGGGTGCGAGTCGCTGACTGATCCGAGGGCAACGAAGCTACTCTTTTTTGTTTTTTTTTAATAAATATCAACGGTCTATGTGTTCGTTTAAGTGTTAGGTAACGGCGAATCTGTTGAACAATTTTTGAAAGAACAGTGGGATTAAATAAGAAAGTCAATGAGACGAATAAAAGCAGATAGAAAAGAGTAAGAAAAAGTGTAGAATTCTAGTCACTGTATGGTCAGGAAATGAAGTAGTGGTCCCCAGCGGGGGAAATTTCGAACAAGTAGTCGAAGTGTACAGAAAGCTCGTCCTTTTTCGAGATCAAATGAGTCAAAGATATGAACTTCATTTTCGTTACGTGGCACGTTAGCAGAGATATGTGTTACTTGACTTTCAAGTGCCGTCTAATTATCCCGCTGAACTTCGCCGGTGCAACTATCTAACCCGACTTCGTATGTCACGACGGAAACGGTGGACTTCCCATCGAGACCCGCCGCGAAAGACGAAATCGAGGCGTAATAGTGGAAAAAGTAATTCTTCTTACCAACTTGAACATGTTGATTGGTTTGGTGAGTTGATTGTTTACTTCTCGAAAGTAAGAAAGCTTATGCTGGATCCTCCGAGCGGCGGTCCTTTTATACAAAAGTGGATTTTAAAAAATCGGTATAAATTTGATCACGTGGCCCGCCATTTGACAGTCTGACGTTATGCGTCGGCCTGTTGAGTCAGCCAGTTGGCTGAAGGAGTGGGGTGCTGTGCACCCAATGCTAGTGCAGTGTCGGCGCGAAACGGGCCGTCGTTAGCCAATCGCCTGCTTTCAACCCCTCGCGATCGGTCCCGGGGAATTGGGTTAAGACATGTTATGTGGAAATAGTTCAATCGCCTGCGTGCGATACACGCTACTTGGGCGTGTGTGTACGTGTGTGCGGGTGACACACAACCAACGGGCCAGGGTAAATGCACGTTGTGCGGAGCGATGAAAAACAACGCTCGGCGAGGCATACGCTCTAAATGCAAACTGATTTTGCGAGAAAAAATGCTCGCCAAGGTCTTCTTCCTTTGCGAGCATCGTGCGGACGGATGAACGCGTCCTATTGGCTTTTTAATGTCTAAGAAGTGATTTCGGGATGGGCCCATTTCTTCGACCCCTCGGGAGGACGTGGGTTGAATGGAATTTGAAATTTGTATGGGGGAATTTGTTGTTAATTGAAGACGTTACTGATATTGGTCGGTACTTTATTTTTTATCGAGTTGTGGTAAAATTCAAATGTATGTAAGCGTGCCTATTGGTTTGGTATTATTTTTTTCATTATGTATTTTATGTATTTCAGGGAGGTGAGCTATATTTTGAAAATACTGAAAAATTTGTTTTTCCAAATTTTAGGAGTACAGCGTGGAGGCTAATGTGGACATTTTTATATGGGAAATTTCGAGATTAGAACGTTATCTTTAACATTCTATCTGTTCCTGATAATCGAGTTTTTGATTATTTAAATTTAAATTTAGTGTAAAAAGAATCACCTCGTATCTGATGAACAATGTTTTAATTATATTTTAGTGACTTTTTCTCCATTCTATATTTCTGTGACGCAGGAGTAGATTTCGTATACTGAAAAGGGCACACTGTCAACCCAAAAAGTGATTATATCACTGAAGTAGAGCTGTACTTCGTTGCTACACGAAGACTGATTAACGATATTAATAATAAATTCACGTTTCTTTGTCTTATATACTATTAGCGATTTACAGGATATTTCAACCAGCCAAGCATCCTGCGCTTTAAAGTTTGTCAGTAGTTAAAGATCGTCCTTAGAAGTTAATTAAAAAACTTTCACCATTATTCATGAGTTTGAAAGATCTTATTTTGCATTAGTGACAAAGAACTTCTGTTCCTCTTGGAGTTTAAGTTTAAACCAGAGCAATTCATTATGTTACATAAAAAATTTCAGATACAAATGTGAAGCAGGAAGCCATAAGATTGAATTGAAGTTGGGGATCGCTATCATTGAAATAATTATACGGTGTGCAGTCTTTGGAAAGAAAAAGGCAGGGGCTGAAAATAATTCACGGCTGAATGATGGTTTCGTGTGAAACTTTTCAAGAAAATCATGTTCACCGGTTATCGATCAGCACCCAAGAAATGGCAACACATTCCGTCAAATCAAGATTTTACGAATATGTGTTCCCACTGTTTCAAAATCTCTTATTAACGTTAGCAAATGCATCGTATTTCTCACTATTCCGTTACTATCGATGATAATTATTCAGATCCGTGATTAGTAATATACGAACAATTCGTAAAAAATAATGGTAATTAATATGTTACGGTTGAAGCGTGTCGGTGGCAAGTAGAGAAAAAAGCTCGCTTTTCTTGTCCGCAGGCTGACGAATAGGAAACATTAAAATAGTTACCTATAAGGAGTTGCTTAATCACCAGACAGTCTATTGAAAAAGTATTACAGCCACTTAAAACCGTGAAGCCACTCAATTGTAAATGTAGCATAAGTCACACTTGCTGCAGTGTGCAAATCACTGCTTAACGCAAGGTCTGGAATGGATCAAAAGAAAGTGCTTCTCGTTTAAAGTGCCTGGTTTCCTAGAAAATTTACTATCCAATGAATATTTCTTTCTTTCAAAAGAGCGAGCGTGTATAATAGACATACCTTCGTGTATTTAGAAATATCTACTTGCTAGCATTCTATCGAAATTGGTAACTTTCTCAAACAGGAATTATTTTATAGAGAAAGTATCTTCTGCAACTTGAAATTCGTTTTCAAATCTTTATTTAAATTCTTCTTCAATTTATTTTTCAAATCTTTATTCAAGCTCTTCTTCAAATTCTTCTTTAAATCTTTATTCCAATTGTTCTTTAAATATTTATTCAAATTCATATTCAAATTCTTCTTTAAATCATTATTCAAATTCTATTTTAAATCTTTATTCGAATTCTTCTTCAAATTCTTTTTTAAATTCTTATTTAACCACTAGTAGACCTGTTTCTTTCTATTTGAAAGAACCATACAAACTTCACTGGCTCTACGTCAAATCATCGTGACGTTTCGTGTAATTCAATCAGTGTTACGCCATATTAGGAAGCACGCCAGGGTGTCGTAATATGGATCACAATCCCCACAGAACGTCCAGGCATGTAGCAAGTGCTGCAAGGTATCGCGTGTCAACCTCACGGAAGTCAGCCGCGACTTTCGACGGATGAAAAATGCGGATTGACATGTGGTGGCGTCCAACAATGTCACCGAATCGTTGCCGGGAATTAGCTAACAAAATCCCCTCGTCCAGTTATTAATATTAAATCCAGACCAGTGTCACGATAGCTTATCCAGCAGGCCTGCGTATGGCTCGGCCATAAATATCCCGCGCTGCAAGAAAAATTTATTCTCCACTAAATCCGTATTTACGCGTCCGAGGGGGCGCGGCGATAAATGCAGAATCTATTGCGGCTAAATCCGCGAGCAATACATGTTTCACCGTTTCGGTATTGATTTTTTCACAGCGATTTGCATTTTAGACTGGCTTTAAACTCTCTTTGCAACTAAACGAGCTGATCTGGGCGAGAGTATTCTTAGGAGAAATGTGTATGGATACCATAAACGAACCTTCCATAAAGCTCGCATGCACTGGAGGCAAAGTGCAACGTGAGTTCTAAAAATTATATTAGTAAATCTATACCACTGCAGGATAATTTACTTTGCTAACAACAAGCCCTTAAATAACAACCCCACTTCTTCTCACACGAATCATTCTGAACACAAATAAAGCTTCCAAGTTGCAATGCCCTAAACAATGTTATCAAAATTTCTTTACCGTATTGTACCGCCGTGTTAATTCGGAAGGGCGTCATTGGTAAAAATGTGGTCTCGAGATAAATGAATTATAGTATTTTATAAAAGTCGAATCAGGTTCTCTTCAATAATGTACAACTGCAGCCTAAAATATTTTTGAACACTATGACGTCTACTTTTTTTAAATAAAAATCTAAAAATGATTTATTTGTTTTAAGTGATTTGATGGGAATATACTCTTAACACGACAGTATACAATTCTACAATCCCCTGACACAAAGTTATCCCGATCACATGAATCTCTATCCACGTAAATAGGTAGAACATTAATTCCTATTTTTAAAAAATTCTTTACGGTCGAAATCTTATATCATTTTAAGTAATTCCTATTCTTCGTCGACAGGGGACAGAAGGAAATCGACGTTCCCAACTGGAATTACACAGAGTGTCAAAGTGTTCCTCCCCCACGGTGACTGAAGAAGCCAGCTCCCAACAGGCCTTTGCAAAGAAAGCGGCCCAAATTCAATTTCAGCCCCATCATGCGTCAAGCTGCTATAATAAAGTTTCAAACTTGCATCCTCGGAGGATGCACGCGCGGGAGAAGACGCCGCTCGACGAGTTAGTGGATTTACGTTGGACGGGTGGGTCAGCAACAACTTTTGCCCAAGAAGCTCGCGACGAGACCGAAACACCGTAGGAAGATGCATGCGCGTCAGATGGTAGATGCTCGCCAAAGGGGTGGAAAAGTGGCGAGCAGAGTAGGTAACGCTGACCAGCCGTTGATTGGAGGGTAAGACATGCTCGTGTCACCGTCGAGGGTTGCAATTTTCAGCGAGATCGATCTCCATCGAGGTTTTTATAAAATTGTCTTTTAAACTTGCGACAACGGCTGCGTTGTCTGTCGTGAAATTAATGGGACGCAATTTATTGACTACGTTCAGTCGTATCAGGGCTGAATTCTATGGGGAGAAACTGATATTCTGGGGGTGATGTAGATTTTGCCAGCTGGATATCGTGGGGGTGATGTAGATTTTGCCAGCTGGGCTTGGAGCACGTTTATTGTTGGAGTTATTCGGAAATAGATGAAAGGTTGTGTTTTACAATTTGTTATTGACAGAGGGGACGTTTTTGTGGTAGGTGATGGCTCGATGCCCAGCAAATACTAGTGATTTGATTGCTTGGCTCGATGACTATAGTACATAGGTAGGAGTTTATTTGAATGAAAAAGGGTGGATGGGAAGAAGCTGCGTAGACAAATGTCAGGAGTGCCTTTTTAGGATATAACCATCTATTAATGAGGTATTAGTACTTGATAGCTCGGTAGTAATATTTCCTCTATAGGCAAATGATTTCAATAGGCATCCATTGAAAATGGAAGAATTATAGAGGAACTCTTTTAACATATTGTACGAGGGAACCAAAGAGTGCTATTGAAAATCAGAGCCACGGTCCTGGAAGTTGCTACGAGATGGATGAATGCAATCCATTGTACTGGAAATAATACGTGACATTGCTGAAGTTATGCAAAATAGAGACCAAAAGAGTGTTTGGACATTGACGAAGAAGTATATGTTGGCCCTGTCATTCTCGTTTCTCCTTTGCTTTGCGACTGAAAAACTGAATGTCCTTCTCGTCAACGTCTGCAAAAGTCTTCGTTACTATATACACAATTGATAATGTACTGGTTGAAACCTTTTACGGTGACGAAAAGAGTGCAGGATAGGTCTCACAACAGTGGTGGATTTAAGGATATATTGGACGTACAATATTAGACAAAAGTATCTGAAATTTGAAATACTTGAATATCTGAGTGTTACACATAGTAAATATAGATGTAAGGAACTCGAACGACAGTTGGAGTCTTATTTTTACTTCTAGAAAGGTATTTTTCACTCTACAAATGCTTCTTAAAGTATTATTAGTTCAACTTTTGGCAGTGAAATGCCCTGAATTCACAATTTTCTCAAGTTATAATTTATTACTTTAAAACGGTGTAGTAAAAACAATTGAAACTCGGTAGATATTTTCATCTATTCATATACTACATGTACAAAAAAATTGAAAACATTGGTACCATTTCTTCAACATTTTTTCAGCTGTTTTATCTGTCAAGAACAGACAATTAAAATTTCTGGAGCACATCAGGAATATTAAGAAGTACAATCTCACAAATTTTCATCAACTTGGTATCATTTTGAACGTAGGCCCGATACATCCTTAACGCCAGTTGCCATCTGGGACACAATTATCTTAAAAAAAATTATGATTTTACCCAAACACTATATTTTTTTGTGCTACTACACTTAGCCTGATTTAATAAAAGACCTCTTCATTTTCCTGAAAAATGGCCCTCTTAGAACGTTTGCCACCTGGGCCCTTTTCCTTATATCCGCTACTGTACTCACAAACTCTAGTTTTCAAGCTATACGTGAAAATACACGCAACATAAATTTCCTTCATCGATTGCGTACATTTTGCGTAGGCGTTAAGTAATTTAATCGGAAAAGTGGCGATAGTGCGTCGAGGAAGTAATATCACCCACGTGTGGTGTCTTGCGAAAAAAAAGTGAAACTTGGATAGTTTATTGGGATCAGGTAACACGTGCATCATTTCCATTACGACATAGAGAGACAGCGCCGCGTGAACGTTAGCGGAATATAAATAAATAATTAGGTGCAGATATCGAACGCGATTAATTTAAAGCCTACATTAGAAATGTTGGCCACAGACTTTGAGGTTTCAGAGGGGTGATAGATAACCGTTTTCGCGGTGAGGAGAGATATTAAGAGTTGCTCAGATATTGTCTTACTTATTTCACTTGTGGAATAATGGTTTCCTGGTTCAAAAAAAAAGGGATTTTATTCCAAGGGTATTGTGTATCCTTTTTTGTTGGTAAAGGCGCAAGTAACTTTCATTTCATTAACGACTCGTCAATCAGTGAAATGAAAGAAATGAGATATTAATTGCTGTTTCATGAACCTTTGTTGAAAAAGAATTTCTGAACATTTTATTCTACATTTGTGACATATTTCTTCTTAGAGAATCAAGAGTCGAGAATCGAGTTCTTGGACAATCAACTACTTTTAAGTTGTGCCATGCATTTTGTGACAGGTTATATGAACCGCTGCCAAAAATGGTAAAAATGTTTTCAGATTAGTCTAATTTAATTATATGATTAATTAATGAATAATAATAATGTTCACTAATGAAACTAAGTAATCCTGATGAAATTTGTTTTGCATGTTCGAATGTATAAGTATCGTGCAGTTGAATATCATGGATAAAACAAAGAAGATGACTGACGATATATGAAAAATTAGATCAGAGTCGTTAAATTTTATGCTTCGATTATTAACACTTTCACAGTTTACGCTTCTCCTATCATTAGTCTTAATTTGAATTCCTGATCGCTTGAGATGAACTACTAATTTGAAAAATAAAATGATGCCCCATTTAATATTACTTCATAGTCATGTTAAAAATAGTTTATCGTATAATAATATTTTAATATTTCAATGTTGGAAAACTAATTGGAAGGAGACACAAGAACTATTTGTAAACTCTTTCTCTCATACCCATCACTGCCACTTACTATTCTCCCATACACTGTTCCTTTGAGAGAAAAAATGTTTTCCCGGAAAACCTAATGTATTAATACAAAAATCTACAAAAGGAAAATAAAATGTCAAGTTCCTCGGATCAGTCTTCAGACAGACCCCCAGGGACAGTAATTCAGATTAGAAGAAAAACATGACAGGGATTAATACTTTTCCTACAAATTTCCAGGAAGCACACTCAAGTAAACCAGAATCCCTTAATAAAATAACATGTTATCAAGCCCTGAATGACCACACAAATTGAAATGAAATTGTTATCATCGTCTCGAGGTTATTACTACGTATGCATTCACAGTACGTGCTTAGAACTATGATTAAGCATTCTAACACACAGGATCTCTCGCTTCTTACCAGGTCATTACGTATATTTTTCAAATTATTCATCATTATGCTCCCCCATGAATGTCACTTCTTCTGTTCCCCCGTTTCTTCCATATTCCTCCGATCGACGATTATATTTCCCAGAGAGATTGGCCGTCGATTCGATGATACAGTGCTCACCTTGCTCTTATTACGATGCTAACGCAGACGTCGATTAAAACGCTGCTGGAACGCCATAATAACGCGGGAATAGACGGATAGGCGCGTGTTGCTCGTAACGGGGCCCGTAATTGTTAACAACGGACGGGACACATCGCTATGCAGATGAGGTATAAACGTGTCAGCGAGGAATATATGCGTTAACGACGTGTTGCAACCGACTCGTTGATTTCGCAAGACGTAATGGTACATGCGTACGATTTCTTGTTTTCTCCCGCGCGCTGGGGAATTCGCTTAGTCATGTCCCCATAATGAGACATCTGGGGCAATTCACACAGTGGTAGCCTCTTAATAATTTTTCAGCGATACAGAAAAGTAGGTATCTCTGAAAAGATAGAAGCATATGCACTGCTTGCCACGTCCTAATATTGCAGGGACAAATTTATCACTGAAAAATTTCGTGCTGACCACCATAAACTATATAAATCCATTTCACAGTTTAAACTTATTTAAGTCTATGATTGTGAGCCCTATGCCTTTGATGAATCAATATCAATTAATTTTAATGTTTCAATATTTTCCTACCGGTTACGACTATTTCTCAATACAAGAACTTTTGAAAAAGAGAGTGAGTTGTAAACCTTCTTATAGCCCTGCAAAATAATTCTCGAAGCCTTCGATTCTCGACGCCAATCTCCTATCATAATTGGCAATGCCATGAATATCCCAATAAGCTTAAAGAGTAGGATTTTAATTTGAACGCGCCAATAAGTGTCCTCGATTTTCAACAAGTCTCTTGCTGTTTTCTGTGACCATGATAGGAGACATAATCATAGATAAAGAACTGCGATGATGCAGCATCGTCCTATAGTTGGTGTAATTGAAGGAAAACAGTGAAATTACTAAAATGATTGGCGCGCCGATCGTGCTGGCACGTTTCACGATAATGTGCCCGGTTTCGTGTCTCGGGCGATTGCCCCGGCAAACACCGGTGAAATAATTCTTTGAAAAGTTCAATGTACGTGTAACATACCTGTCCAAGGAAACCGCAACAAGGCTGTAGACAGAGGCCGCCACCGAGACGCCCTGTATATAAGCGACGGCTTTGCACATGAACCACCCCAGGAACCACGCTGAAACACAAGTTCACGGTTTATCTTTAGAAGCTGCCTGGTAAAATCAACTTACGGTTGCCGTACAGGGCTATTTTTCTTTTAACAAACGAATCCGATATTTAACGCCGCGTGGAATAGGGATTTGCTCTATCGAAAAGAAACGAAGACAATATTCAGTAGGGTAAAGAGAAATGTTAAGTTTTTACGATGCTATTGGAGGAAGGTGAATTCTAGGTTTGAAAATTGAGATTGACTTGGAACTGTTTGAAAAGCTGCTATAAGGGGAGGTTGGTAATAGAAGTTTCGATGAATGGGAGGGAGTCTTTGATTTGAAGTATTTTTACCATTATTTGAGAAGAAAGGGTTCCTCTGGATGCTTTCTTATTAGTCGGGTGGGTTATAATTTGGGCATTAGTCGCATAAATTTTGATTCGAATGATCTAGAAGAAAAATTTCGAATAAATTGATGTTATTCGAAAATAACGAATACATTTTTATTCAAATAAATTTTTATCATCGTGAGATCATTCGAATAAAAATTTATTCTCTGGTTATGAGGAAGTTATAAAGAAGGATAGGCATGTCATCTGCAGTATCTGATTTTTATAAATGCAAATGGGAAAATTAGTGAAAGTGCTTGAGTGGCATGTGGTAAGCAGCTGCATATCGCTCATAGATTTCTATTATTTTTTTTGTTTTATTAGCTGCCTCGATAATTTTTTTCCGGACAATGAATAAATCTGAATTTAATAAAAAGCGGAGATTACTGAATTTTTAGAGGAAAAGAAATGCTGTGTTGGATGAGATATGACACTGGTCAATATTCAGTAATTAAGTGCTGTGTCTTAATGTAATTATTGTAAACGTGAACAGCCCAATATATTATTACAGTAACAAGTTCATTGAACCATGTGCTGGATTTAGTTGCACATAGATACTTTTTAACTTCACCACACCATTCGTACTGCGAAATATCATTAACATGGTAGTTTCCAATTCAACGTGCATATCCAATGCTCTCTATAAAGTTAATTGGCGTGTTTTGCTACCGTTCGATCGATTGCGTTAAGAAAGTTATGCCTATCTATCAATGAGTCATCGACAGTCGATCACAGCTCTTCGACTTAAAGTTTTACTATCTAATATATAAAAATGAATCGTTGTCTGTTTATTTGTTCTTCTTTCACACCTAAACGGCTGATCGGATGTCAATGAAATTTTGATTATACATTACATACGTGCTAGATTAGATTATAGGCTGTTTATTATTTATTATTTATATGCTATCTTATAACAAAAAATTTACAACAAACAAACGTGGGAAATATAAATTATTCCAGCGTGAAACCGGGTACCGGGGCAGCTAATTTTAAATAAATTTCCGTGACTAATTTCCAATTTAATTAGAGTTTCAAAATGCAATTATTTCACATTCCAACGATCACAGCTTGGGTACCGGTTCTCAAAATTATGTAAAAAGGAAAACCCTGTACACAAAGTACCCTTGAATTCGTAGGAAAATGTGGTTAAATAAATATTTCACTCCCAATTTTGATAATACTACTGTATAGGGAACTTACGAAACTTACTAACTATTATAATTAATACGAAAATAGGAAGCCAAGCCATAGTCTGCAATGAACAACTGAACAGCATTAAAGATTGAAGGGTGGTTCATCTAACCTGCTTTAACCCTTCGTGGTCATTTTTGAGTTACAATTTTCGTATTTTTGAACATTGTATACTCGTACTACTCAAACAATCATGCTTTAATAACCATTTTCCAAGAATGTAAAGTTTGATATGATGAAATTAAAAGTTGAAAAAATAGTTGTGGAATTCGCCCAATTTTTAAATATTAATATTGAAGTCCAAAAATTTATAGAAACGTTCTCAAAGAAAAAAAATTGCCTGAGGTGCGATACGCGTCGTGTGACCACGAAGGGTTAATAATCTCCCTGCAAAATTCCTTTAATAACTATAACATTTCCATATCCACTGCTTTGCATTCCAATTCCATGATACAACTACCCGCCATCTCCCACAATCCTTCTATTTTCCAATCTTTTACATCTTCTGAAGCAGCAAATCATTGGTGACCCCAAAGTTTCACCACTTTCGTCGACTAGCTATACTTTCATTCACAATGATGCGCAGAGGTGTTGAATAAAAATCACGAGAGTCAATAACGTTTAATTCGCAGCGCGTGGCTTGCAAATCGCACGGCGTAAACAGCGGTCGCGTGTTTTTCCCTCGAGATACGCTTTGAGTAGCAAGTCCTTTCAGCCTGGATCGGGGCCGATTGTACGGCATCACCGAAAGTATTGTGTGAAGTGAAGGGTGTGCGCGAGGCCGCGTAGAAAGGAACTTCCCGTGGGCCGTAGATCAAGCGTTGCTGGAATAATTATTTATTCCACTGAATACGCAACCGGCCGGCAGCCGATAAAGTCGCCACATGCGTCAAAATCCACTTATGTGGAATAATAATTCGCAGCGCGTGCACCGCGCCTTCGACCGTGCAGATTGTAGAAAGTATATAGGCCGCGTGTGTCGCGGCCTGCTCTGACGGCTGAGCTTCGATTGCTGTAGAACTGTGATCACGATTAAGCGACTGATTTTAAACGCTGCCAAAAAGATCGCGACAAGGCATTTTAATTGTTATGACAGATTAGGGGAAACCGACCAAGCAGGAGAATGAAAAATTGGTCGTTAGGTAAGGGGTGGTTGGGAAAGGATAATGTCAAACTTAATGGCTGTGTTAGGTTTTAATGATACATAAAGATATATTGGGCGGAGGTTTGTTACAAAATTACTAGGTTCGTGAATGAGTACAGAAACAGGTGGTAGTGGTAGGTACTTAAGTAGATAAGCTGTGAATTTGGTTTACACTGCAATATTACATAGATTTTCCGTGGTTCGACTCTATGTGATTTAAATGTTCTTAAGCGGCATCGTAAAGAATTTTTTTGATCACTGAAACAATTCGGTTTTGGTGGGTTATAAGAATTGAGCAAATTACTACTATATAGTGAAGAAAATCTATTTTCCTGCAGTTGAGATAAGGATTTTTTTATGTTCCAATTGATTTTGACGCTGAGGGCCGGCGGATAAGATATGACGGTAGACAATGTTCTATAACTCCGTCATTTGAAAACTTTAAGGAATAAGTAATGTATGAGAATAGAGTTAAAATGTTCCCTAACATCTCCTAAAAAAATCCCGATATTTCACTGAAAATTTACGTCCGGAAACAATTTTCCAAGTTACCCATTCTTTTAAGTCGACAAGGTGGTTTATCCCTTAATCTGCTGATATGGAGAAACTATGGGAAATTGTTTCTGGATATTTTGAATTTCCCTACCCAAGTGTGCTACCACCTTCCACCCCTTTTCCACTGTCCCTTTCATTTATATTGTGAAGGGAATGGAATAACATCTATTTGTAAATGTATCTTAGAACATTAATGTTTTAGAATCTTCTACGTTACATTTTTCCCAGCATTTCATAAATCAGGAAAGAATGGGTTCTGATAATAATTGTGGAATATTTCCATGCACAGCGAATTCGTCTGCTGGCTAAAGCGTTCAGCCAATCGCAGCGGCAAATGTAAACGCACTTTACAATTAATGTACTATAATCTATCGGCCTGTGAAGCCTCGACGCGTGACGAGCAGCGTGACGCGATTAATTTGCCGCGACAGGAATTAATTGCAACCTGCAGACTTAAATGAGATTTGGAAGCTCTTCCTTAATCCCTCAGGTTGATGTTTCGCGTAAAACAACGCGACAGCAAACTATTGCAGATTCACGAACAGTAAATAATTTCTGCTTAATTTTTACGATGAAAAGAATTGTCTACTCTGGGGGAAAGCATCGTTTTTATAAATCTCTATTTGATTTTATAGAAGACGATACTAATTGCTCTGTTTTCCAGGGCAAGTAGAAGGGCCATACGAATACTATTATTCTGATTAATATGATTGTGAAGTAGCGTTAAAGGCAGTAGGTACGACGAAACGTTTCTAAAATTGCGTTGAATGCTTTTCAGTTCTTAAAACTTTATCCTTCAATCTCCTGGCGACAGGAAAGGAAGATAAACTAAGTAAGGGTAGATAAAGTGGTCCATTATTTAATTTACGACTGAACAAGGGCAGAGTGAATTCCTACCTTTCGTTTCATTTCGACTTCATAGAAAGTCTGCCCACGATCTACTTATGTCATTCCTACGATAACATCTTAATTTCCTTCGTGTTACTATACCTTCTTAAATTATTCATGATTGCATCACGTATTCACGTTTATCAGAAAATTAATTTTTTTCTATCGATCTCGAGATGCATACTATAGCTTCTGTTAACACTTCCAAGTCCAAACGCAAGTCGACACGACTACATTTGCAATAACCATCGTGGTTATCTGAAATTCTTCGATATCTACCCTGCATAATTTACATAACGAGTAAACATTTCCTTTCGCTTTTTCCTGCCTTTTTCTTCGACCAAGATATCAACTCTGTCACTTTGTTCCCAATCTGTGGCCTTGTCGTTTTCTGTTATTGGTTCTGCTCTTATCTATGCTAATGTAGCATTTTATTTTCTCCTAACTTAAAGCCACTTTCTCACGTTTGAATCGTTCGACTACCTTACATAGGATTACTTAGTTTTAAGTGTACATATTCTACGCATACGTGGGAATGTCGCTTAAAACTCTGATACATCTGTACGTGATAAATTTTCTGAATACCTTCAACCGTGCATGTTGTACATTTGGAAAGGTATATCTGAATCACACTCTCCAATTGAAAAGATATTTTACCTGTGCGATTAACAAATACAATCAAAACCAGTGTAATAATGGCAGAAAAACAGAAAATCAAAAATTAATTTTCTGTTTTTCTTTTACTATCTAAAATTGTATTTTGAATAATTTTATTCGTTTGTAGGTATTATTAATCTCGTGGTAAGGTTGAACGTGCATCCTGCAATGCGTTTATTTTTACATTTTTATTTTGTAATTATTCTTTTTCTATTATTATTGGTATTTTGTTATTATTCTCAGGGTTAGACTTAAGAGCAGCAAATTGCTGAATCTCTTTAATTTTTATTTCTCGTTTATTTTTTCATTACTTGTATGCAAATGAGAATGTAAAAAAGACGTATTGTTATTATTATTATATAAGGCAGCGAACTATTTTACAAATATACTTCATGTTTCAGATATTAACCCTCGAGTGGTGTTTCTTGAACTTTATTTTCCCAGCAAGTGCGAAACTTGCACTTCTGAAACTTTGCTCCCCCCTGTTACAGGGTGAAAGAAAAGAAGAGACATCGTTTGGTGGAAGACAAATCTTGTGTGTCTCGTTGACTCGTGAAAATTCAATATTGACAGGGCCACGGTAGCGGATTCATTGGCCAGAATAGAGCAAGTTGCATTAGGCGTGTGCATCCTCTGAGGCCGTGCTGACCGAGATAAAGTCGCTTGGAAACTTTCGCGAAATCCGCTGCAATTCCATGCCTACTCGCGATCAGTAGATGTAACGTTTCCTAACTTTCCCACTGAATAAATCTCGCATGCACGCGTGCGATGGTGCTCTCGACAAGTTTCGAGTCCCTCGAAGCGTCGCTTCTGCCTTTTTCTTCGTGAGCATCATACGTTGCCAAGCTCCGAGGAAGTAAAACAGCTAAAATGCTTGAGAGGCTTATGAACCTCAATAAATTTTGAGTAATATCGAAACTTGATGAGACATATTCGAATTTAACATGATTACTAGCTTCACTACTCGGCTTTTTGTTCCTTCCATGATACCCGGTGTCCCATTTAAGAGTACCTAGTCGTGAAAGGGACGTTTTCAACTTATTTGAAAATCGAAGGTTTTGTTATTTTCTGTTTTTATTAATGATTTTGAAATATATTTTTATTGAAGTCCAATAAACATACTTCCTATTAATGGACTTGTGTTTTAAATACCTATCGTGATATTAACAGAAATGGACGCTAAATAAAATACGTTTAAATCTTATACGAGTTCCCTCGGCTTCTCTTGTGTTTCGATAGCGTCGACGAGATTCGACTGCTGCTTGCCTTAATCCAAAGCTTCCCAACTTCTAAGTACTCTGAAATACGTTTTCGAAGCTTGCATCTACTCTTTGGAAACTTCGAGTCCAGCTGAATGACACCAAGCACATCACGAGTCTACGAAATTCGACACTTATTGCTCTGCTTTCCACTCTACTCTAACGAAACGAAGCTTGAGTATCGAATTAACCGATATTCCTTAGTACATATTGAATTTGCTCCCACCGCTGGCTGATGGGGGCTGGCTCTTGCCGAGGCACGCATAAAAAAAAACAGGATAAAGGGGCCGTAAATCACAGAGTTGGGGCAGCAAGACGCATAATTTACGGCGCGGATAATTTGTTTAATCTGTTTACGTGTAACAGGCGAAAGAGAGGCTGGACAGCTTTTCGCGCATTCCTCCGACGATTAACGCTGAGATACTATGGGCCATTAACGTGAAATGCCGCGGTTAAAGGCGCGTATAGCCAAGTAATGGAGCAAACTTCAGCCACGGTCAGCTTACGAGATACAATCGAGAAGAAGGTGATTACGACACTCGTATTAATCCCACTGCCGTTCGCTTAAAATGTCCTGCACGCTCGAAATTGTGGCATTGAGAGGAAAAACGGACTAACCTACATTGAAAAACAATTATTTTTTCCTATTTTATATGATTAGTACAGCACACTGGAATACATTATTGCTACTAATTCAATTTCGCAAGAAATGTGGGTTGGTCCGTTTTTAAAACGTTTTTAAAACTTTTAATGACGTGGTATACGAATCACATTGAAGTTTTCAAAACACTGCCACGAAGATGGTTAAAGTTTCTCGAGCATAATGCATGATTTTTGTATCGGACGTGTTTCGAATTTTTTCGTCAACCACAATTTGAGGTCTAAAATTCACCAAGCTTTGGATACGCTGATTTTGAATTAATAGAGTTTGAATTTCGACGGTTCGCACGAGTTTCGTTACTGGCAACTTCAAGGCTCTACTGTCCCTAATAATAAATTCATAGTCCTATTGTCACTCGCCCCTGAAAATATCAAATCTGGAATCTCACTGCTCATTACAAACAGAATGTCCTCTTTAACGGGCACGAGTATTATGGGCGCGAGCTTCTGCTGACATCCGTAATTTTCAATGGGGCCGAATGATCGTTTCACGCCCGAACATACAGCAAATTCTGATTACTCTGGCTCGATGCTGAGCAGATAATGCCGGCTCTAGATTATCCCGTGCTCCCTCGCTGGCAGTTCGGTCCCGGCGAAATCTCGCCGTCCAATCGCGCGAATCACACGGAAAATCAAAACGATTAGAGCATCAACGTTCGTCGATACAACGGCAGCAATCGATGGCAAACGACCGCAGCACGGTGACAATTTGGAAACGTCGAGCGATTTTCAGAAGATAAAAATAACTGTTAAAGTAGAATGTTCTCTAAATGGAGTTTCAATAGACAGTAATCATTTCTTGCGATTGAAGTTTCTTGGTGTATTCAAATTTCAAGGTGCTTTCAATGTTCATTCTTGAACCTTTTCGGTGCTAGGATTAACCATAAATAGTCAATTAAACGCTCAGGAATGACTTCGTTTTTATTAAAAAAGTAAAATGAATTTTAAATGATGTGAAATTAAAGCGCGATGAGAAGTATTGTTAATTACTACACAAAGTGATCCTTGATAGTGTGCTAATAAGACGCAAATCTAAAGCACAAATAAAAAAGGAAGGTTCAATTTAATTTACCGAGTTGTGGCGAATCAATGAACGTGACCGATGTGTCATGCATTAGATCCGGTCATATCAGTCTAAACGTGTCTAACACTATTTAATCGCTTCAAGTGAAATTAACGAGTAACAAATTAATCAAGTACGTTAAATAGGTTTTGCTTCACCGTTAGTAGGAAGGGAAACTGTACGATCAATAGATATCTGATTATGCTAGAGCATGACGTTACTGCACGTTGCACTAAATTTTCCTTAAGGGTACCCGCCCATCGAATCACTCCAGAAATAGGCCGTTTCTAGGATTTTATTTCAAAAATAAAGTAAACGACACGGGGCCAAAAAACTATTTCGCCTGTATTCGTACATCTTTCAAGATATTAAATAAAATGGAAATTTCTAATACTGCCGATTTTTTAAATGGTTCGATCATTTTTTTAGTTAGGACTTCCGCTCTTTTAAGAAAACGTGTTTTGAGAAAAACGCGTTTAAAGTTTAACTACTGTACATAGGAACGCATCACTTTTATACTCTGTAGACTCTACATCGCTACGAATTTTGACGGCACATTTGAACTGGGCATTCTTCTGATGAGGTAACACCAAAATATGAAAAAACAATTTATTAACCATTTTAATACTAGAACACCCTTAAGGGGTTACTCGCAGTCAGGGAGTAGAAGAAGAACGATTCTTTAAGAATATTTTTCAGAAAGTACATGCATATTTTTATGCAAAGGTTTTTGTATCCAGATGAGGGACACTTTACAGGTTATTATATTATGTTTAGTATAAAAGTATTTAATTATTGCAAAGTTAGAACTGATTTCCCGGAAGCTGTTTTTAGAAATACGTTTTGCGGTAACCAATATTATGCGGAACTGAGTTATCTGAAATAAAAAAACCGAGAAGATTTAATTAGTACCATAGTTTATCTAGCATTTATTTGTTCCGTTTTATAAAATATTAGTCCGGGACAAAATGGCGACTGTTAAACTAAATGATCAATTTTTGTAGAAAAGACTCATTGTTCGTCCATAAAATAAAAGCTATGCGTTGGAAAAACAAATACTACGATTAAACACTAGATTTGAATGTGTAGAAGAAACCTACAAAGTATCAGAAAGATTGGTGGGACGGTTTTTGAGAAATCGTGGTCACCGTAATCGAAGAACCCATTTCGAGAAATTAATCGTAATTGTGGTGTAAATAAATACTTTTACGCCAAAGCATAATATAATAACCTGTTAGAGTGTCCCTCATCTGAATACAAAAACCTTTGCATAAAAATATGCCTGTAAACTTTCTGAAATAAATTCGCAAAGAATCCTTCTTCTTCTACCTTCTTACTGCGTTTAACCCTTCAACTCACCCAGTAAGTAAAAAACAACTTTACCTCTATTATCCCCTAAAACGATCCTCAACCATAAACGAACAATCAACAACCACGCTGTCGGTCTCAAACGTAACACTCTAAGCAGGCTAATACCTAATCTCCCACCCTTGAGGTGCGCTAAAACCCTAATCCTCCCCAAGCCGTGTCACAACACTAGCTCACGATACGATTCCATTCTCAAAGACTCGGCCAAACATTCCTACATCCTCAAAACACACCACATCTCTCTGCCGCCGTTGGGAAAACGATAAAACCGTAACGAATCTAATAAAACGTGACCGCTCAGCTCCAGGAACGCCGTCCCGACCGGCTCTCAGGAACAGAGGAGTCGAAAACGAGGTTGTCTTTCTAAAGCGGGCGTTAATGAGCCGCGAGCGAGGGGACAAAGTCATGTACGCCTTTTAAATGTCAAAATTTCCCGATCACCGTCCAACCGCGCGGTTTCGTTTCGCGTACACACGATATATCCGTCGGCTCTAGCACGTTACTTTCACTGTCTACGCTCTGCTGGACAAGCCGGCGGTGTAACGGGCACACGTACACGCGCAGCGTTCCCCCGATCGGCGCGAATACAGAACTGGGCCCGCTCGAATAAAGGGAAACGAGCAGAGAACGGGCAGCGATCGACCAAGCAGGCGAACAGTACCCCGTTGCCACTCATAACCGAGTTACTTTAATTGCGAGCATGTTACGTGGTAATTGAGACAAATCGGCGTCGTGGATTTAACGAGCCGCCACCGCCTCTCCCCTTTAAGTGGGCCGCTTAATGGGCTTCGAAAAAGTTTCCGCTACCGTGTCGCGATCACGGTGATGGCGAAATGGCCCTTCGGGGGACGTTTCTGCGTGGTCGACGGTGGCGTTGACCGTCCCGACGCCGGCCTTCGCCCGCGACGTCGATGGAACGTGCATGACTTTATTAGCGTCTCGTAGAGTGCCGTACAAATTGAGATTGGATTGCTTCTCGAGGCGCGAGCGACTCTTATCGGACCCGGTATTGGTAGGCGGTTAGGTATCCTGCATGGGCTGCTCATTGTTATCGACTTTCGCGGACAGCGTTGCATAGTGGCGCGGAGGACACTTTTACGCGGGGTTATGTAACGCGTGTGCGAGCGGATTTAGCATTGGATGGAGAGAATATGCGGAACCTGGAATAGGCTGCACGTGCAACGAGGTTGACGTCCTCGCTGGCTATCTTGGTTGCTTTATTGGCCACCTTGCTTTTCTACCACCGTTGCAAGTGCAGTGGTACCTACGTTTATTGAGTGGAATTGGTAATAATGGGGGTGTGGAATATTGACTGTGTAAATGTAATTACGATTTGATGTATAGGTAGTTAAATTCATTGGGAGAACTTGAGGAATGTTCGGCTGTTACCAGGGCTGGACTTCTCTATAAAGGGGCCCGAATGAAAGAAATATTTTGGGGCCCCAGAGAATTCCTCATCGGTAAGAAGCATAACATCTTTTCACCAAGAAATAGGTAATAATTATAATAATAAAGAAAATAAAATGAAAGGATTAAACATTCACATATTTAGATTATTATATTATTATATTAGAAATTAAATTGTAATTTCTTTTTTGACAGTCCCGCATACTATGATATGGTTGCCACCATACAATCACAATTTTGGTGTGTCCATAGAATTTCCAGTTCTGTGTTTAGAGCGTGAAATTCAAGTCGTTTTATACAATTAAATTAATTTGAATGAATTAAACAAAATTGTCCTCATTTCCTTCTGTTGTTTATTTTTTCCTTTTTCTGTGGCTGGCCCTGGCTGTTAGATTATTACCTAGTTGACACGTCTATTTTTTTAAATTTAAATAATTCGAAATTTAATAATATTGTAAGCGTAATGTATTTTGCTATCGCCCAGCATATAACATTGAATCTGTCTTCAAAGATTAAACGATAGGTATGTATCGGTCCACAGCGGATACACGTAATTTAAATGGCTGCCATTAATATCAGAAGTGTATTAGGCTATAAAGTCACTTATACCGTTCTATTTTCAATAATCGTTAGGTATCGTACCAACTCCCCCTGCGTGTAATTCACTTTGCGTTACACAATCCTGGGCTGAACGTTATCCTTAATTGCATCGTACGTTCACTGACATCTAATCCCAGGGAAAGGCGATACAAATCATAATGTAATAGGCAGAAACCAAAATGGACATTATTAATTTAAATGCTATTTCAATGCTTTGATTAAAATTCTTGGTGTCTACTAAACAGAAGGAAAGGAACGCTCGCTGTGTATCCATATCACGCGCCTGCGTAAAATGACAGAAAAAGTGGTAAACAATTGCCTTTGAATTCTCGTGGATATAGTTGATGCAGTGAAGTATGGTTCATAGTGATGGGGTCGAGCATATCGCGAATGAAAACAGAACAGCAATGGAGACGCGAGGAAGTACATTGAAAAATAAAATTGCGATGAATCAGTACTAACAAAATCGAACTTTAAAGAAATACAATCGAGCTTAATGTAAAAACAATAATAGTACTATCTACTTGTAGAAGTATCTTCTAATTAAAAATGGAACAAATACGCTCAAGTTTTATTATGAGTATACTAGCTTCACTAGCCGGCTTCGCCCCGAATTTAGATTCTAATTTTATAAAAAAAGTATTTAATATTTATTTTGTATTTTTTTATGAAAATGGTCAGATTCAGGTAGATTAAACAGGAACAGTGAGCTGAGGCACATTTCGTGACCCCAGAGTTTACCATTCGAATGTTTCGAGGCGAAAGACTAACACAGACATACGAACTTTCTGCTTTATATATTAAGATAACATTATCATAGAATATTTATGCGACAACTGATAGATTGCTGAACAATTAATTGCCTTGGGTTTTAAATCCATTATCACTTGAATGCTGTCAAATATTTTACCAATATGTGAAACCGAGACATTTGTTGCTGGAGTACTAATCGATTCCAATAAACAGCCCTATTGACATTATTAAACTGATACCCGTGAGCTTGATGCCATTACTTGCAATTTAATTAATAACTTAAGCACTCCTAAACGAAGAACTTTCCCGTAATGACTAGTAAACTCTGCCCACTTTAAAGTTCCTCGAAGACAACGACCGATAATCACAGAACTTTAAAACAAATGTGCCTCTACACACGTTTATGCTCTAAGTACACTTCGATTTAGATGTCCGAGCGATATTAAACCCGCGCGAAAGCGCGTTATGAGAAGAGGCTGCGCGCCAGGTGTACGTAACGTCTTATCGCTAGACTTCACCTTCGCCGAGAAACGTTTCGGTTGCTGGTAAAAGCTCGCCTTGGCAGCTGCCAGATTTTTCTCTTCCGCGAGAATATGCGCGCGGGTTGCATTCCTCGAGGCGAGCGTCCTTCCAAGGGGAAAGAAGGAACTCTGCGAAATTGTATTCGACGTAGTAGAATAGGTTATTGTCGAAGATATGAAACGTTTTGCGAACGAATTTGTCTTGCATACGCAGAACGTCGACAAGGCTGCGTTCTAGGGCCCTGATTAATATTACTGTTTTTGTACAGCACTGATTTCTATGGAACAGAAAAAACACGTTACATTATACACGCTGTCTCATTTGTCTTATACGTATTAGCAGCTTGGTTGTTTTTACTGGCATGAAAAAGATCGAATGTACTGAAGGAGGATTTGTGTTGCAGATGTAAACACGTATTCCTTCATTTCTGTTATCTTTCTTAAATGAACATTGCCAACTGGCCATGAGAGTATTCTGTAGCTCACAGATGGTATTTCACACACACTCGCATGTCTGCTAAGTAAACGTATCCAAAATACCATTCGCAGCAACGAAACTATAAGGATTCTTCTACACTTTGGACACGTTCATGCGTCACAAATGATAGTTTGTACAAATTCACATATTTTAAATCTCTTCCTATCGCTTCTAAAATAATCACATCCCTGTCAAGTGAATATATCTATAGCAAACGAGTGTAAGTCAGAATTATTAGTTTCGAAAGGAGACACTTAGAATATTTAAAGTGGTATAGTGAAATCAGATGTTAAATTTTGGACGTGACAGTTGGTAAAAACGAAAAGTTGGTGCTGTAATGAAGCGTTCGCGATTTTCACCGCGCCGCTCTTCTTTCCGCAGGAAATAGCTGCTGGTGCTTCTTACTTATATACGACCCGGAGCCAGGAGGTATTCAAGTTAAGCTAAATACTCCTGGGAGAAGCTCTCCCAGCTTCTGGAAAATATGTAGCCTGTTTTTAATAACATGGCTGTTATTCGGAGCACGCGCACCCTTCATTTCGCTGCTCCAGCGGCGCGAAGCATTGTGACTCAACGGTTAGGAAACATTTATTCGGCGAGGTGATTGGAAAATTCGATTCGTATCCGGTTAATTCCGGGTGTTTGGTGAATGTAGAAAGTAGAGGCGAGGTTGAAGAAGCTGAAGTAACGGATCACACTTGTATTAAATTATAGGTTGGATTTTTAATTATTTTTTGAGTGAGATTCATACGTAGGTGGTCCTTCAATTTTCCAGACCGTATCGCACGATTCACCATCTAGGAGATATGGAAAAAAATCTAATCGGTCCGACATTTTGCACAGTGTTCAATGATTCCATGATTTTCCTTGAAGTGCTATCGTGATTTGTAAAAAATGGAAAATATGCCACTTTTGGAGTCATTTTAAAAGAGATTTTATATGCTGAAAAAATCTCATTAAATTGGCAACTAATGACTCTGAATAGAAAATTGCTTAGCTTTCCAAAACCCCCGTGAAAATTTTTCTACGATCATGCATTCGCAAGTTATGGGCGTTCAAAGTGAAAAGTACCTTTTTTGCTTGATCGCGAATGACTCGGTCAATAAAAATCATACACCAAAACGAAAGGAAACGCAATTGAAGAGAAAGGTTTGCTCTACAACAGCCCTCCATTAGATTTATCCTGATAAAACAGTATCATAATGGATAAAAAAATTACAATTATAATCATCCTTTAATTTTGTCCAGCATTGTACTTGGACCATTTAAAAAATTGAAAGCATGCTCCTTCTCCAGATGCACACTTTAATAATAATTACTAGTTTCAAAACCTGTAACTATATCCATCAATCGAAAATATATTACCTATTGCAGTTATATCATATATTCCACTTTTCCCCTGTCCAATTACCTTCGATAAATTCAAACATGTGAACAACTTCAGATTGCGCTCTGAACTTTTCAGACATAATCTGGTTAGAGTCGAATACTTATACGTACATTATTGACAGCTTCTAAAGAGAAATGTCTGTTTATTACCATCAAAGTTACCATTTATGCCATCGAGGCTAAATAAAAGTTTCCAAACTATTCCAGGACACCAGGATCGATACCGAACATGAGTATGAAAAATTTCATCCCCAGTATCATGGTCGCAGGATTTATTCGAGCATCGAACCTGTACGATTGACTGCCCTGATTTATTGTCGTCGTATCTATACAGCACTAATCTCGATGGCTTTTATCCTATGACACTTCATAGGATTTTCGTCTGAACCGATTGAAGGTCAAACCGTAGCCACTCGTGTCAGATAGCTAGAAATGGTCCCTGATGCTTCCCCGTTTACAGTCACTCTCGTGATTACGATAGGAGCTGTTTGCATTGCTCTCAGCTGAGATTTTCAATGTCGAGAGAGTAATCCCCTCGTAACCCCTGTAAATTGTCAGTACTGTCGCTTCTGAGAGTACCGCGTGGACGAAAATCGTGAAGAACTCGCGGAGGATGCAAACAGAATCCGTTAGCAGTTGGTGGTGGTTGAACAGACTGGCCGAATATTATCGATCATCTGTATCGATACAAAATTGATAAACAAGAACGAATGTATGATGTTTTTGAACAGATTCGTTGCGGGAGTGTTGAGAAACTAGCCAGTGATGGAAATAATTGATCGAAGAGAATATATTAATTATTATGTATGGCTGAAATTTCTTATACAACGTATGGAAATATTAATAAATGTAAAACTGTGTATTTTTTTGCCTCGTCTCTAAAGAAGGGCAAAAAATTGGCCTTCTGGACAAGAATACTCTATTAAGGGACACGTGTGTCACACATGTGGTAAATCACATTTTGAGGGATGAAACATAAATTCCCGAAGGCCTTCAAGTGACCCATGTAGTTAAAGAATTCGTAGTAAGGTTCAGCGAAAGATTTCCACGCAACAGCTGTTCAGAAACAATATTCGCGAGCAAATATTTGAAATCCACCATAGCCACCGAAACACCGGTTCCGATTAAATCGTACAAATTGCCGCAGCGTGTCGACGCGTGTATGGACAACACGATCGATTTTTCCACGCAGGACAAAAGGAGAACTCGTCGATTATCTCATAAGTCAGTCGACCGACGGCCAGAGTCCGTGCCAGCCACGTGCGTTACATAAAATGAATGTCTCAGCTACGCGCTGCACTTTCGAGCAAGCTGATAATGTCGCGTGCATGGAAACAACGTTCGCAGACGAGGCCTCCCTTTTCCGTCTCGATCTCGCGACCATCAGGGCGCGTTGCGCACCGATCTGCCTCCCCGTTTCACAACCCCTCTCTAAACCAAAATCATCCGCAGAGTAGAAGAAAGCGAGATCAAAGTATTTCAAATCCATCGCTCGTGGATCACCGAAAAAAAATTTTCTACACGGAACTCAGCACCCCTTGCGAAACCTACATCCTTTCAGAACAGTTTTTGCTCCCCTCGGGTCGGGTCGGGTCCTTGAGTGAAATCGCGCGTGGACCGAGGCGAAAACCTCTGAACCTAATCGTCGATACATGTAATAGACATCGAAGTGTGGTAAATCGAGTACCGTTTCGCCGATTTTTTCCCTTTCCCCGGTTTTGTTCCGGCCGTTCCATGGATCGAGGTCGCCCGTTCAATGGCGTAGAAACACTGGCGAACCAACGACCGGTCGCTAATGGAACCGAACCGCGAGAGAACCAGTTCGCTTAATTCAGTCAGGCCGTTTAATCGAACGGGATTCCTTCCGAATTCGCGGCGCAGGAAAGGAATGGGATAGCTGCGAGGAAACGGACTTGCGCGCAGGAGCGGAAAGTGGACGACGGATAAAGAAAAAGTAGCGAGGTCACGTTTACGCGATCGGTATACTTTCGGCGCGACCTGATCGCCGACCAATTGAAGTTCCCAAGAGAAAACGGGGAAATGAACGCGCCAGTCGTCGAATCCCGATGTTAAATTGAAATTCAAACTAGCCGTGCTTAAACCCTTAAGAGCTCTCTGTCGAGTGGTCCTCGATCTCGCCAAAGAAAACAAAATGGCTCCTTCGGGGCCATCTGTCCTGTTCAAATTCCATGATCCACCCTCTCTTTTCTCTACTGTGCGAATTGAATTATAAACTGTATGGCGTGCAGGAGAATGTTTTACGCGATTTCGAAGAGTGGATGTACTACTTCCATCACTTTTCTACTGTTTCGTATTGTTAACGGGTTATTGAGGTGACCTTCAGGTGGTTCGTAATGGAATGCCCTTTTCCGCGAGGATTTCCAAAAGGGGGATTTTCTCGAACGTTGTAGGGGAAAAGATTACTTAAAGTTACACTGTGGAGAGAAGAAGAGAGTTTAGAAATGGTATTTGCACAGATTTATGGATGCAATTTAAAAAATAAATAGGTTATGCTTGTAACTTCTGTGTTACTGATTTATATGGTCGATTAAAATGTAGTGTGTTTTATATCGATGGCTTATTGCATAAATATTGCGTGTCCACTTGTAGCGTTTTCGAGAAAAACAGTTTTATAAATGCAAGGGTTATTCCTTTTACGGTGGCTTTGGCTCGAAATGTCAAAGGCACGAAATGGTGTTTTAATGTTCAGATAAATGGCAGGCAGCGGAAGTATAAATATTTTAATTAGCACTCATGTGCCGCTGCGTCCAGCCAATTCACACACGATTAAATCACGCGAGTCTTTTTCGCCATAGAGCCGAGAGTCGAGGGCACCGTTTCGCTGCTGTCATTCTAATTAATTACAGTATCGGGTTCACTCGCTCAAGAGACAACTACAGTAATGGCATCGGTTGCCTCGACTACCCGACCGCGAGAACACGAGCAGATTTCGAATTATTATCGACGAACCGTGGAAGAGATTAACGGGAGGGGAAGTGCCGGCCTTGAACGAGATACAATTTCAGCTACAATCCACGGGCAAGCGCGTCGCGAGAAAGTCGTTGCCGGGACGATAATACGATGCTGCATGAACTACGAGATCCCCTCGCGTTTCGATGAGCGAGCGTTGAGTCGAATCGAGCGTGAGGATTACGGGGTTCGGTGACAGTGTTGAAAAAAACACGCGAGAACACCAGCGCAGACCGGGGCACTGAAATCTGTCTGGGAAAAGCGAATTCCACTTCAAAAGATGAAAACGCTATTTTATTATATTGCGTGGTAAATATTCAGCGAAAGTTGTACACAGAAACCTGATTCTTGTAATTAGTAGTATTTATATCCTGTTTCTATTATTATTAGTATTTTTTGGAATTCTCACGGGTAGACTTAAGAGCAGCAAATTGCTGAATCGCCCCCATTACAATGCAAATAAGCTCATATTACTTTAACATGGTTTATTTTAGTCCATTGTATGCAGATGGGAATGTAATAAAGACTTATTATTATTATTATTATCTCAAAATTAGGGTACAAGAACTTCTTGAATGACATTTGAGCCTAGTTATGCAGAAAGCTACCAACTCTCAGTGATCTGTAAATGAGTAAATTTAGTTTGAAGATTTTAACTGTTGAAGAAAAGTAGCTTCATTTCTGTTGGGTATATTTTATTTCTTCTTACTGTTTTAAAATAGTTTTTAATGGATTATTTAATAGTGAGTACTATAATTAATATTATTTTGAATTATCTTTAAATTATTACATTATTATGGGATCCGTATTGTGTTTAATTAAATTTTTGTCATTTTGAGGGTTGGTAGCTTTCTGCATAACTGCTATATGCCATTAAATGTCCATTAAATTAATCTAAGTGATTCATTATCGACGTGAAAGCCAATAGAGTCATTACTGATTTAGTACATTGACCAATGTTCAAGTATACGCTAAATATTTTCGACCTAAGCTTCTATCGAAGGACTCACAAGGTGCCTACTGCTAAAATCGCACAAAAGCAGAATAAAATTCTCCAATAAACACCAACGGAACAGCTGTTTTCACACACTTAACACATACAGCGCGTTGTAATAGAATGTATCTTTGACAGTGGTTGATGGATTACTCTGAAAGAACAATACCTTTTGTGCATTTACCAGAAAGGAATAAATCCCTCGCGGCGAAGAGTTGCTCGAGTAGAAAAGGCTCGTAATTTCTTCCTAGTCTCAGATCGTGCCTCGGAGATCTGCACGAGGCTCCGACGAAGTAAAAGCGCGAGGAGATATGACAGATACCAGCCGGCGGTGGAAAACGACAGCGAATGGCGATCTTCAATAGAAAATTTCTCGAACAAAGGCGGGTGTTGCTCGAAAAGACACGATAATTGAAACACGTGGCGATAATTCTTGTTCCGTCAAACGAAAGGCAAGGTCACGAGGAAACGAACTTCTACGAACGAAGAAAGAAATTTCCAATACGACAGCTCCCTTCGGGGAACGATCTGGGCTTGCGAGTCGAACTTATTACCTTCCACTACAATAAGGGTTCGTTAGTCGTAGGATATAGGGAGTTCTGTGAATTTTTCAGTCGATGGGAGTAATGAAAGAAAAACTGTGAAATTCTGTGGCGGTGGAAATCGATTAAGAAAGATTGGATACTGATACTTCCGTAATACAGGCATTTTGTAGCTTCTTCAGATATTATTGAAATCTTAGACTTTTCTGCAGTATACATTCTTAAGCAATTAACGTATCATTTTATTTTTAAAATTTTGCAAGCAGTGTCAATGATATAAGATACGGAAAGTAATATTTAACATCGTACAAGTTTGATTGATCACAGGGTGCATCAATTTGAATTTCAATTCTATTGCAAGTGTAAACTGTGTGCTCCAACATCTATCATCTAACCCCTTTCTTTACCACTGACAGCGCAGCCACCTTTATCGCCCATAAGCTATTTCAAATTTTCCCACAAATACTCGATATCATCCTATTCTATCATTGCTCCATTTAAGAAATTCTCGGATGCGCGAGCCAAAGGAAGTTTTCGTTTTATCGAGAGCCCTGAAGCTCGCAACCCGCAACGGCGCTGTGTGTGAGAGAACGCTGATAGTATTTATCGACCTGACATAGACAACTCTCTGAAAATGCCGGAAGACGTATCGCGCCCTTGTATGTAGGCGCGCAGAAGAGCCTCTTAGGGACCCTGTGCACCGTTTATCTTTTCGCTTTCTGATACGTGACTGCCTACCATCCACCGTTCCGGATACAAATGCGTTCGTGCTGCACTTTGCAGCTAGTGTGTCTGCACAAAAGGAGAAAACTTCCTGCAGCATTTGGATCGTGAACGACCCCACTAGTCCCCGAAGAACGGGAACCAGAGGGAAGAAGAAACGTGTAACGAAATGGCAGAAGTGTTCTTTTTGGTGTTTTCTAAACTGACTTGTTATATTGATAAATAAATTCTTGGTCCTTTTAAATCACAAGTATCCAGAAGCATAACAAGGGTCGATAGAAAATTTTATAATTACTTGACACTTGGAATAAATGCTGCTGGCTTCGATAATTTTTCCCAATTACGATGTGTATTGATATTTGGGGTTAATAAGACTGGTACATGTCTGAATTATTATTGGAGATTGTCCCTGTTCGTATGTAACACACGGATGATGAATTTGTCAGCCAATTTAATGTGCATTGTGAAATACGGCTACGGTGTCGATAAGTAGTCCATGTCTGACCATATACTGGACGCTTCTACTTGCACGCTGTACTCTACAACGAAGCGGTTCACGAAGGGATTCGAGACAGAAATCCTTTTCTGATTCTGTATTTACTACTATTTTGTTGTGACCATGACACGAGCTTGCCTGTCTATGGTCATTTAACTCCTCGCCAAAGGGGCTGTGAGTACAAGTATTTGAAAACACATGGTGGCATTTAAAAAGGTCAATATGATCTTGGTATGACCTACATACTATAACCTGCAGAGAAGTTAACTCGATCATATAACGATCACTTCAAGAGCATGGAATTTTTAAAAGAAAAATAAAATTTCGCCCCTCGCTGAGTTCCAGTCACATTAACTTATGACTAGGGAATACAATCCCGCGATCCCACCCGCTTTTTGGACTCCAAAAATCTCGGGATTTGATGTAACTGATCCCGAGACCTTCGGGATTTTTTAAAAATGTGAACTACTTTATGAACACCAAAATATATAAAAATAAGGAGAATGGAATGACTAAACATAGTCATTTCATAATAATAAGGACAATAATAATAATGATTTTTTTAAATAATAATATTAAGTCACGTGTAACTAACTAAACTATATTTAATTTTAAAACGATATTCTCACTTTCCGCTATTTCGAGATCGCGGAAGTTGCAAATCGTAACTTGTCTGAAGACGTAAAGTCGAAACATTGTAGATATGTAATTTAGGTGTTTTGCTGTTTCTTCGTTCGCATTTCCAAAAATCTTCTTAATGGTTTACTGATATTATCTACTTATTCAGACTTCATTATTCTTCTCCTGTTTTTATTGTTAAAAATGATTTTAGTTTATATTCGAGACTAATGACAGAAGGCGAGTTGGTTTACTTTAAATAAAGATTTAGAATTTTAACACGTAATAAATCATTTCAATTACTTAAATTTATCCAAATCCCGGTATTATTCCCGGAGTCCCGAGATAGACTTGAAAAAATCCCGGGATAATAAATAATGCCCGGGATTGTATTCCCTGCTTATACCAACTTTATACCAACACATATGCCAGTGATTTTCAATCAAACACAACTCACCCAACATTCACACGAATGAATATTCCCAGAAACAAGAACACTCGTACAGAAAGCCTTCCCCATTTTCGATTGGTCTCTCGGTTGAAAATCACGTCCCGTCACGTTGCGTGGCATGCATATTCCAAACCGCCCTGCACACGTTCGCCCTATCGCGAGGAAGCCTCCGACCCGATGCGGGTCAGCTTCTAGCCGAAAGGGAGGGAAATAAACCAAGCTTCTCGTCGGATAAATCCAAATTACTAGGTGGCGGTGAGCCCGGAGCGTCGAAGGGATAGAAGAAAAAATGTATTTGCCGGGATCGCTAATGGAAATTTCTACGAGGCATCGCGCAAGTAACGAACGGGTAGCTCTCGGGGGAATCGAAACAGTCGGCTTCTGTTCTAGATTCGCTGGGTGCGAACCCCGAGTTCAGCGGTGGAGCAGCCCCGATCTAGGCCAACCTGGCGTTGCCTCTCGGCGTAGACGGCCGGCGGTCTGCGGCTGCGCGGATCCTCTCTTCGGCCACTGCCCCGGTTTCGAGTACCTTCAAGGTCCCGCGGCTCCCACCGTGCCACCCCTCTCCTCCGTGGCGATCCAGGTGCGTCGATGCACCGGAAGCGGTTGCATCGCCGCTACCTCCTTCGTCCAATCTCCTCGCCGTGTCGCGTGCCGCCATCGTTTCAATTTGCCAGCCATCCCTGCCACCGCCCGGCGAGATTGTGCCATCGAGCCGGGAACACCGCCGCGATGCAAACGCGCTCGAACGGCGCAGACGGCGAATTTATTAATTGGGTCAGTCCTTCCTTGCCGGGGCATTCTTGGGGAATACTAATTTATGTGACGATCCAGCTACCCCGGCAATTGTAAGCGGCTTACGCCGAGATTGCGCGGGCACGGTAGTTTCAAGACGCCCGGTTTAACGCCGGCCTTCCTTCCCTATTAAAAATCCCGCGATGTTTATTCACCATAGCCGAGGCAACGAATGCCTCCCTCTAGAATGGAGCATCCTTCTTTGTCCATGGGTATCCCTCATCCCTCTTGCGCTTGGCAAGGGAGCACTGGCGCCAAGGACCTCCTCAGTTATACCCCGACGATCCAGGGGACAGCTTAGAAATTCTCGATGCGTCCGCCGTTACTCGGGGCTGTTGACTGCTCTCCACCTAGCATGCGGGCCTCGAGAGGCACGCTCCGGAATCGATAGCAATCGCGGGTCCTATCGAGTCCTCCCTCCGCGCGGCGTAGCGAGAGCGGCGAGAGGGGATCGCGGAGGGAAGAATAAAGGAGACGAAGAAAATAATTCCAAGGAAAAAGCAGCAACGGGAAGAATAGCGACGGCTGGGGAAGGTGGTAGGGGGTGAGGGGTGAAGGAGAAAGTGCGCGAGGGGGAGGGGGAACGAGTCGGGACGAGGGAGGTAGTGACCTAGTCTAAGTGGCCGAGATGCATGACCCGAATACCGGTGCTGTACAGGTGTGGTGTGTGTCCCACTGGCCTCTACCCCCTTCGAGGCACCGACTGCCTTCTAGCACGACGGTAGTGGTGGGTGGAGAAGAAGAGCTATGTGGTCCCGAGGGATGCACAAAACGGAAATGCCATCGATCTTTCGATACCCTCCGTACAGGCCTCCTTCCAGCTTGCCCCGATACAAGACGCAAACACGCCACTGATAACAGGGTATACGTTACAAAGGGGATTCCAGGCTTAGACTGGTCGTCGGCCGGCTATAACCTAATCGAGCCGTTACGTAACGACGGGCCACCCGTAATGGGCGAACTAGTTGGAAGTAGACCGATCGAAGGTGTGCTCCTTGCCTTTAACAGATTACTTGGAAGCGGCTGCTTATAGAAGAGACAGTTCCGTCCGGATCAGGGTAAGTGCTCCCGGGGCCGAGTCTTTTAATAAATCCCGTCGTTCCTCAACATCGCCGAGTTATTATCGTCGGGCATGGACGGGAAAGTTTGCCGACTCGAAGCCTTCCAGCGGCAACTTGTCCACTTACATACTTAATAGCCGACGGGCAAGTTTCGCCGGCGACCAGGCAGCTGAGGAATCAGTCCGAGGGGAGCAATCGTTGACGCGCTTACGCGTTGTCACGGCCGATCGGGAGGGGGGAACGTTTATTCGCGAGGAGCAGCCGCGGCTACCTGTTGTGTCGAAAGATCGATGGGATGATCGAGACGCGGTCGCCAGCCGATTGAATTATCAGCCAGCAGCGGAAACTGCGCCGCAACCACCGCCATTCGTCATCGATGAGTCTGAAAATTTAGTTTATTGCTGCGATCCTGTGCGGCTGCTCCTACGGATTTATGCGGGGCCTTGACCAAAGGCTCTCATCCGAACAATGGAGCCCGGCAACGTCGATGCAGCGCGAAGCGGACACTCAAGTTGCCGCGGAACTCGCGCGAGTTCACTTTGCCCAGGATGCGAAAGAACGTGGCGGGGCACCGGCGAAAATTGCGCGACACAATTTTGCGAATTTTCCCGTGGTACGTGTTTCGCTGCTGAACAACTCCGGACGGGCAAGCAAGATACGGCACCGCGGGCCGACCTTGAACGCAACCACGAAGACCGATGGGGAAGCTTCGACGGGAAATTACATTGCGGTTTGGAACGGGAGTCAACTGTGAAGGCGAAACCGTAGCAACTGCTGTATCTGCAATATATTTTCCACCTCGCTGATGGATATTTTAAATGTAACATTAAAAGTGTTATCGTTTATTTTTTATATTACGACACCTACGGAGTGGCTAAAAAGGTTTATGTTTTTCTGAGGAATGGACATGTTGATCAGAAAAATGTATGCAATCAGTTGCAGACGCGACTCACAAGGGAACACCGGAAACCCGCACTCACCGATTGGCACGCAACTTTGTGGGTTTATAGGGTGACTCGAGACTAGAACAGCGTTGTGTTTCATTCGGGCCCTATCGCCCTTTAAGGGAGTGAAAACTAATCTCAATGTCAAATAGGCGCTTCCACTTTTTCGCTTATAACTTCCAAACTACAACAGACAGAAAAGAATGTTTCAAACAAAAGTTTAATGGCGCAATGAGCACTGCACACTTGCGTTAACAAAATTTTGAAAAGAGTTTTAAAAACAGAACCTGCAGGAAAAAATATTTTTTCAAAATTTTGTTAATGCAAGTTTGCAGTGCTCATTGCACCATTAAACTTTTGTTTGAAGCCATTTTTTTCTGTTGATGTTGTCTTGAAGTAAAGGAGAGTTTATGTTACAGAATATTCAGTAACTGAATAGATCCTTTAGAGTATTAAGAAATGAGCACTTGAGATTGGTCGTTTATATGGGGAGAAAAAGAACTGACTATTTGAGGTTTAAGCTCGAATGTTCTTAACGAATGTTTCTTTCTCGCAGCCTTATATGCAGGAAATTGCTATTCTATACAGAAAAGGACTTCTAAAATCAATGCTCTGTTCCAAAATGATCCAACAAAATTTGTTTAATAAAGCACGCGATACCAATTTTAAAGAAAGGCTATGATTCAGGAAACTCTGTTGTTGATGACTGAAGATCACGATTGTATCCTGAAGCTGCAGCACAATCTGACATAAGCTATATATAAGCTACGAAACTATTCGTTTGCACAGCCAAGGATTAGGAAAAGTGTACAACCTGAGCAAATAGATCTCATGCAAGTTCACAGAAGACAGGAAGCTTCGGAGTCCCGCGTGAAGATTAGATTCGGGAAGTTTATATCATCCTTGATATTCCCCAGACATCTCATCATCCGATTATCGCATTATTCTATCAGTGGATAATTGTATGCAGAATAGGCAGACCCGAAAGCGTCGCAAAAGTGTTCTAAACAAACACATGGTGCCTTTTTACCCCAGATCTTGCCCAGATCAAAGTAGAAGTGTTTGTAAAGTACACTAAAGGAATGATCCCACATTTCTCGGATTAACACTGGCTTATTCAATTCTTCCAAGTACCTACACCACCCTTGCCACGATAAAACACAATAAGCGCCTCATGCAACAGCATCAAAAGCAGCTACTAATTTTACCCAAAACGTCCCAAAGTATTTCACCTCCTTCGCATCCTTATAGTCGCGTTACTTCATAGCACCTCGTAACTTATGCACGCAGTCCCTGAACAATGTTCCGCGATCCTTCCTTCCGTTCTCGCGTGATTTCGCGAATAAATGCCAACTTCAATTGCGAACGAAACGGCACGGGTCGAAGGGAAGATAACGGAAAATATTCAGTATCAGAATTAATAGGCGAATGGTACATGCATGTAGCCACCTCTGCCTACTATCTGTATCATGGCCGAACCGTGCAGATATCCGTCTGTCTGACCTAAATACGTAATTATCTTTTCGCGAGGCACGACCTTGGACGGGCCAAGTCCGAACTGGGCCATGTCTCTGTCTGCCAGTTTTACTTCGTACATCAAGTTACCTGCTCACCTTTTCCACCCTTCTGCCTCTCCCCCCCCCCTCCCCTCTCTCTATATATATATCCTTCCCTCGCTTTAAGGCTCTTAGACGATTCTCTTAAGGCGCGAGAATCGGAGACACTCGGAGGCGTCATCTGCGCGGGAATAATATGTCATAATTCTCAAGGATCGCCCGGGATAATTTAATTAATCCACTTTAATGGAGATTCGAGATACTCGGCGTCGCCTTTTTAATTACACGCGGAGGAATAGCAGCCGGTTCCAGGATTTAATGCAGTCCCCGGCAGCCCCCGACCCTCTCTGCGCGCGCGGCTCCCGCGGCAAGCCGGATTGCTCGCCTCGATTTCATTGCCATCAGCCGTCGGATTAATCGCGACGGCTTGAAGTTACGAGAAAACAGACCGCCGCCGCTGATCGAGTTCCCTCGGATTCCTAACGGGGTCTCCTTGGAAATGTCGACGTTTAAGGGGCTCGGTTTATAGGTCCGTCCGATATTGATGGCTGATATAAAATGGATGTCTTTCAAGAAGATGTTCGCCCGATCGAAAAACGTTATACGCCGGCCGACACACCAGTCAGGTGAACTCGCCCCGGTGACCACCCCCCCCCCCCCCCCACCCGGGCCACCCGCCGCGGCAACTGGAACGCTGACCCAGTTAATATACCTGTAGAAACAGTGCCAACACTCCCGTGCCCGCGGATCTCGGCCCGTCGACGAACGACCCTGCACGTAGCCACGAAACCGCTGCAATTCCATCGTACACGCAACCACGCGAATCCCTTTTGTAAGCGACGCCTTTATTCGTGTAATGCCTTATCGCTCCTTGGGGCTGAGGACAGCGCGTGCAGGGCTCCCCGTGTGTTTCGCTCTCCTTGGCAGGGATCCTCTTGCTCCAATTCAGCCAGCCGATTCTATCTACTCTGATCAGTGGCTCGTTCTAAGACGTGTCGCTTTAGAGACACCCTCGCCGCTGACGAACTTAAGAATCCTTCGGGGAATTCAAGACGCTTGAGGATAGTCAAGTTGCTTCGGGGATACTGATCTTTCTGGGTAGTAGAATGTCATTCGCATTGCATATTATAGTTGTCTATCAGGTGTACTTGGTAACTTCTTCCTTGTCGATGGATATAGATAAGTGATGCTTCTTCGAGCGAACTGTTGGAGTAGGTAGAACTGTAGGAAGCTTCGTAGATCTTCATTTCAATAGGGAATTGAAAGTAGCTTAGAGTAGGTAGACTAAAGCTGGACGTTGTTATTGTTGATGGAGGAATGTAAAGAATATTATTAATTTATAACAAGTGCAAGGTTGTCGAGCTTAAACCTTGATATACTGCTCGACACTATTTTTTCCAGAGTATATGTATAGTAACCCTTATTTATACGTGCTGAAGTTTTTTCGTATTTCTTTGTTTTCATCCCCTAATATGGTTCCATTTCGTAAAAAAAGTAATCCCTGAAAAAGATTATTGCAATCGGACAACATGAAAGGGTGGCGGCCAGGCCTTAAAGTTTAGAATTCATCGATAGTTTGGATTTAAAGAACTTTTCATAAAAATGTTTGGAAGCACGAAAGAATTGTATACAGAATAATTGTGGGAAATTGAATGTTCTTTTAGGGTTATTTGAACAAAAATTGGATACGGCTTACCATTTTTGAGAAATCTTTACATCCAAACCACTGATGAATCCTAAACTTTAAGGCCTGGTCGACACCCTTTTCTGTTGTTCGATTGCAATAATATTTTTCAAAGACTATTTTTTTTATGAAATGGAACCACATTAGGGGGTGAGAGCAAAAGAAATCGCATATTGAAAATAAGGGCCACCCTAATATATACATTAATTGAAACATAAATGTCCAATAAGAAGCATATATTTCTTAAAAATCATGCAGGAAGTAAATAAGACAGAAAACAATTTGAATACACGAAACTTGCATACAACTTTAGGAAACTTATAACGAGTTAATTATACAAAGGAACTGATAAAGTTTGTCGCTTTGAATAGTCACTTGTTCACTAATTCTTAAATTTGAAACAATACGCCATCTTCGTTTAAACTAATAATTGATGATCTACGAATAAGATAATCCCCTATTTACTTTACACGAATTTCGTTCAACTTTTCGCATGATCGGCAAAAAATAAAGTTCAGCAGTGGGTATAGAGCCTTTTTCGCCAGAAATTCCGACAGAATATTAGCTTTAAATTTTGCAGAGATGGAAAGTTCGTATAGCTCGAGGGATGTATGTACGTTTCTGCGGCTAAACTTTTTTGGACAACTCTCGTAAAACACTTTCCTTTTCGTCTGAAGTGTATTGACGAATAAAGCGTTGAAAGAGGGCAATACCTCAACGCGGATCCTCCTACAAGAACACACGGCCATAAATCTAAGCGCCCAAGATGTTTCGAAAGTGCTGCGATATATATTGCCTGGGTATTAGAATTGCTCTATTCATCAAACAGGCGACCCGACACGTGAATTGTGGCGAGTGAGTTCATCGTCCAATAGCGTGTCAATAAGGTGCGATACTTTAAACGCTGCAACGCACAACGTGTAACAGATATGAACTATACGTTTCTGGTATCAAACAATACCTAACTAAGAACTCAGGAAAACATTCAAACTTTTACTATACACACAAGAAGTCCGGGACGGAAGAAGACACGCAACCAGTATCACCCTCCGTCCACATAACTAACATAACATGCTTCCATGTTCTAAAGACCTGCCACAGTTTCTTTACAACTCCAAACGACTTGGCCAAGTAAAACTTCCTTCCTATCAATTACCACAAGCAGATTCTCGCTCAAGGAACATAGCACATCGTTAAACCCTCAAAACAGGTCCGATTACTTTGCTAAACACAAGGCAGGACCCTTCCGAACACAAAGAACCACTAACAACCCCTCTCCTCACAAGCATCAAGCTGAATCCCCAGACCAGTGGCTCACCTGGTACCAAAACAGAAATTTATCGAACAATGCCTTAACATCCCTTCCCAGCACAGCGTCAGCTCCCTCTCCGCGACGAGCTACTACGGACCATTTCACCCCTCGACCCGTGCTCTTGACCCATCCAAAAACGTGACTACCCCAGCTGTTTCGACCAGCGTATCTGCCATCCCCCTTTTAATTGCCCGGGGGTCAAGCAACAGGCGGGCCCGGCCTTTCTGGTAAGACATTCGCCGCGCTGGGTTCGGAAAAATATCCGTGCCCAGGCCGGAGGGCGGTTAAGGGGGAGGGTGGTGCTCGCCGAAGGGTGCAGGTGGGAAGCCGGGTCGCGAGCGGGGTCGAAGCAGGGGTGGGTAGGGTAGGAGTGTGATCGGCCGATGTAGGTCAGGCGAGAGTGTTGGCCCCTTTCGCCTTGACACAAACACAGGTTCTATGGATCTCGGGGGTTTGGGTCAGGCTATCGATGCGCGGAACTCTTGAAATTCGACGGGAGGGGATGGCGGGCGGCCTGCCGCGGGGGAGCTCGCCCCGGCGATTATCATTCTGGCGCGATAACGGCCGATTAATAATTGCCGCGTGTCGGGACCGTTAACACCGAATCAAGGCGGACGCCGCGGTGGAAACAGAGCCTAGGGTGAGGAGAGCCCGCCGGGCGGATAATGAATTAATCGATAGGCCCGGTAGCGTCCTCGTCGCGCGGCGCTGCGCACCTGCCGCAACGAATTTTTATCGTGCCGCTGAATTTCATTTCGAGTTCCGCCCCACCTTTAACGATCCGCGTGCGGCGCGCCTGATTTTTGGCGCGACTCGTGTCAAGGTTAAATCAACACCGGCCGCTCTTCCAGGCCGCTTTTTCATCGCCGCGACGCCCGCTCAAGATATCGCGGCGACGAATCGCGTCGCGTGGAATAATGCATGGATAATCGAGCGGCCGCCTGTCAGTGGATAGGGATCGGGGGTTGGGGGAGGCGCGTTTAATTAATTGCGGGAGCTTGACACTTTGATCGAAGCTCCTGCGGTACACTGCACGGGCAACGCCGACGATGCCAATCGACAGAAATATTAATCGTAACGATGATGTTTCAATAGATACAGTTTGTCACGCTGGCAAAATTAATATCAGCTATTAAACGTTGCGCGGGGATTGAAAGTTTAGGTACGGAACTGTTAGGGCTCTAGTTTCTGCAGGGTTTGAGGTTATATGTTAATTAATGACTGGGGCTTGGTAACGTTTGAGGATTCTTCCCAAAGATTTATGGATGTGTGTGACGGTGGAACCATGTTCCTCTTGTCTTTCTTATCAATCTCCATAACGCGTCCGATGTTTGAGATGCAGAATTGAACGTAATGATTAAACTGCGGATATTTATGCAAATATTACATTTTTTTAGAAAGGGACTAAACAAGCGAAACATTGATAGAAATATGTTTCGTCATTAGAGGGTTTTCAAAATATATTTTTCATTTTATAAAATGTTATGTTTATTTATTTTTAGCATATACAAAACTTACTTAGCTCGAGTGTAGTAGCGGCCATGATATAGTGTATTCGATTTTCTTACAATAAGGAGGTCGTAACTATCGTAATCAATATCGTAATTGCATAAATTTTCGCTGTCTAGTAATGATGCCACATTTCCACAATTTCAATGTTTAAATGTTCATGTTTCGCTGAAAACAATTTGTAGCAGATTCCAATAATCTCCTCTGGCACAGTTGGAACGTTTTTTGTTTGAACAAACTGTTGGTGAACACGTCTAGACTGATAAAATGATGCATGTTTAAACAACCTCGAACATGGAGCTTTAACGAGCGTCTGGTAATATAAATAGCACGTTGTTTGATATAAGAAACAATGATTGATATCTAAGGTTATAGCCCGAGATAGAAAAATAGTGAAGAAGCAAGGGGAAGTGGATCGTCTGTGTCCAGACACTGGTTAGAAAGCACTATGACTGAGTATCCTCTGTACCTTGTCACACAAACGTTTTAAACAATGTTTCAAATTAAATTTATCCAGAGTATGAAAGTCTGCGTTGAATAAAGATAATTAAATATTCTGAATAAATTCAGGAGCCTAGTAGTATTTTCCCTTGCTCGCTACTTCAAAGATGTTTTCCTCTTAACTGACTTTACCCACTTTTATCTCCTGCATATTCTAAAAGACATCAACTCGAGTGTAGCCACCCGGAACAATATGACCCTGAAACGAGTCTCGAACTCAGACATTCGGCAAATATGGTTGCCACTATATTCGCTGAGACAGGAAAGTCTGCATTCCTGTGGACCGACGACGAATCCGGAGTAAATATTCCCAGACATTTACGTTCAAGTTTTGCCAGAAGCCAACACAGCAATGGTGCACCAAGGAGAACCAAAGTTCCTCCATTATCCAAACAACTCTGTAAGCAGACTAGCAATTGACGTCTAGCTGTTAGGAATATGAAAGAGCCTCGGCTAGGAGAAAGGAAGAATGCCTCGTTTAAAAGGAAACCATGCGTGAAACGAAACTTGGCGACGAGACACTTTGCGTCATTCATCCCGCGGAACGGGCCTCATTGTGCCGTTAATAACGCGTTTTCAATTATTCGGCGCAGCGTATTCAAGTCGCCAGTTGTGTACACGACTCTGGCGTCCCACCTGAGGAAACATTTTGGCGCCGTTTCGTCGTCGTTTTGTATATTTCTTTTTTACTCTCCTTCGTCCAATCGAACCCGAGCTGTTTTGCGAACCAAGTGCGCCTCGATGGAAGCCCGCTCGCGGACAGGGGGAAAAAGGCTCGCGCGATATAATGAGAAAACTTAGCCGTTCGAGACGAATTTAAACTGGCTGAAATCGAAGGAAACCAGAGTGTCCGCGGGGAATATTCGGCAGAAGCGGAAGTAACGATGTCGTTGGGGTACATACACTTTCCCTGAAGTTTCCATGCTCTCCTGCGCCGGTGACAAATGAGAAAACTTGCTGCTCGATTAATTCGCCAACGATGACAACGATAACACAAACTCTCCCTTTCCGTAATAACTTCACTAAGTAGTTGCGATCACTTTTAACGTTTCCTCGTCACAGTCACATCTGTCAAAGATGGCTAGCTTGGTTTCTTAATGTAGCGCTATTTGGGGGAAGAAACAGTCAACGGAGTGCTTGAAATGTTGCAATGGAAGGGAAACTTTAACAAAAAAGAAGAGCAATTCTTTAAGAAAAAAGGGGAATAATTTTTGGAAAAACAATGAAGAATGGAAAGTAGTGCGACAAATAAATTAGTGTAGAAATTAGTGTAGTGTATAAATATTCTTATTCGATTTTGTTACTCTGTGATTTACAAGTTATGTGAATATCGTCGACAATGCATTTCCAACAATTCTGCCATTAACAAGTCTTAATAAAAACAGTGTCTTAGATTTATGTAGGTACATATATTCAAAACTGTTCTGCATAGGTCCGTAGGATTTTGGCATTAAAGCTATTTGCAAGTAGAAAGAAGCAAAGGATGGGCAGCAACTGGATTTGCTAAATTATCCAACTCGATTCCAAAGATTTTTCAAGTACTTACCCACAAACCAAAGAATCATTTTTAAGTGTCCTGAAAAACTCTTGTCTTGTTTCGTTCTTAAATCGAATAACTGACGAGTGCTTGCAAAAAGGGTTTAACCCTGGAGGCATCTTTTCACTGAACCTTGATACTTGCTTCCATAGACATTAATTTGCTGAGCAAAAAAGGACAATAACTTTCCACGTTATGAAATAACAGATATACTGGAGCTGAGGTTTTACCCCCTCCTCGCACCCTCCTTTCTCAGGGGTCGTATTGGTCAACGCGACTGAAAAAAGTTACCCAGAGAGTCACCCGATAAAATGTAAACAGAGAGGAAACTAATATGGGTCTTTCCATCCACGCAGAATGTGTGGAAGGCCAAAGTCAGCAAGCAAAAACCCAGCCAATGCCAAAGTGCTAAATCTATTTTTCTCCACTCATTCCAGGCCTAGACGAGTCCAAAGTGCTTGCTCACCTTCTTGTGCTGACACCATTAACTTGAAACGTACCTTACAATACAAATGTGACGTTTCTTAGATAAATTTTTTTAGATAAATGCAGATGGGTATTGTCTAATGTAACATTTCTGTCGTGTATATACGTTTTTATAAACCTCGTGTAACTCTCGTTAATACAAGTTTCTACTCTAATAAAATAAATTTATAATAATAAATAAACAAATTTTAAAAATCAATACTTACTTTCTCAATTTAATCTTATATAAATTATATACAGTTTTAAGCCTTCAACTAATTCTTCAATTTAATCTTATATAAATTATATAATTTTTTAAACCTCCAATTGAATTTTAATATAATCAACAACATTCCACAAAGTTTTCACGTTGTAAACAATAGGTATTAACATCCGCATATTTTACAAAATTTGAGAGAAGAAGGATTCATCTTTGGCACGAGGAGGAGTCAGCAAACAAACGATAACAGTAGAACCTTATGTTGTGTGATAATAAAGATAAAATGAATCATCATCGATTTCACCTAAACATAGTATATTTCCTGAAGAAAAAAGGATGAACAGTCTTTAATGCGAACGACTGTGCGCATTCAATTTAATCCCAAACAATGACAAATATTTGGAGAATCTTCAATAAATATAGAATGTAAGTAGGGGAGACCGGATCTAGTTGATACAGGCGCAGGTTGATACCGACGAATTATCTCGACACCCTATATATGTAGCTCCATTTGAGCGAGATATGTGAAGTTTGTTATTCAATTCTTTATGAGAAAAAGTAAATAGTTTTGATGCATCCAAATTGATCGCCCAAATACCATTTTATCATTTTGTATGTATTTTCTCAAATTCTCGCTTACTATATATTAAAGAAGAAGAACCAAAGTATATTTTGCCATATTTATTATTAAGTAATTAATTCAAATAAAAGTGGAAAAAACTGAAAACAGAATAACCTGTCAACTAGCCCCCGGTCTTCCCTACCATAAAAACGGAATATTTTAATGAAGTTGCTAATCCAAAACGAACAAACCGAAATATCACAGAGGAATTAGGACATTGTGTTTTCGTGTAACCATCACTAAAGTCTCCTAGTCTAATCTCAGCAGAGAAACCTTCCGTTACACCCAAAGTACAATTGCTGATATCAGGCACCGTGTTCTCAGCCACACGGCTATTGCTCCGTTATCTTCCGTTCGTAGCTGCTACCAACGTAATCAGAATCACATCGAACCTTCTGGGCCGGGGCTACAAGGAGGAAAACTTAACGGCGCCCTGCTAAGCGCAATAACGTTGTAATTAAGTGTGCACAAAGCATGTGACGGTTAGCGATGCCGCGACAAAGCCAGGCTGAATAGACACGTTCCAACCGGCATATGCTAGCAGCTCGTCCCTGCATGAGCGCGCGCGTGTGCATGTGCCGCGAACCTGTACAAATGCATCCATGACCGTGCCCGTTCGTGTGCGCTGACACATATTCGCGTACGTCGCCCGCGATATGTGTCAGGGTCGATGATTTATCACGGGACTCTAGCTGGGCGTGCTAGCGGCCGCTGGAAAACCTTTTGCTTTAATTGCGTGGATGATTGAGAAATAATGTCGCGCCCCGATTCCGACCGGGACTTCTTGCACGCTCCCGTAGAAACTCCGCCCGCTGATCGGCCGCGGCTTAAGCGATATTACCGTTTTAATAGTGTATTAATCTACGTCCAGGGCATCGGCAAGCCATTCCTGCTCCGGGGATTCGCGATGGTTGTAGTGGGGAGAGAATTAAACGAGGGGAAATGAAAATGAGGGGTGGGGAATGTTGGGCGCGTAGCAGTTGTACATATGGATGAACGATGGTCAGAGTTTTACCATGAGTACGGTTTAATTATGCAGAGTTTTGGATGGGAAGCATTTGTACGCTTGTGTCTGCAGAGTTGTGGGAGATTTGGAAACTTTTTATTCCCTTGGGGATGTTTTTGTGGATTGGATTTTGAAAGGGACATTATGTTATTGAGTTAATGTTTGCTTTAGATGAAGGACTGTAGATCAAGTGACCCAGATTTTTGTAAATATATATTTCTCAACGTGTGTTTGTAATTGTAAACTTGTTGAAAAATAAAATAATTATATCTATCGAGATTATAATGGAAAAATGGTATGCGAAAATCGAGAAAATTTTTCGTTGTTTCTTGTACGTTGTTTCTTCTGTTAGGTACCTTGCGAGCAAGTAGAACTGGTCAGTCTGTGATCAGACACGCGCCAGTATCTTATGCCGTGGACTTATTTAATGTTCTGACTTTAAATTACGTTAAAAATATCATTTACAATAAGTAAATACATCCATCAAATATGGAATATAGTATTGGAAATTTATTATAATAAAATTTCGTTGCTATCTTTTCAAAACGTTTAACATTTTTTCTCGATACATATTTTTCTATCGTGATTTTAGCGTGACCTTGACCGTGTGTGATCATTTGTCTCGTAGAGAGATTGAAACGATTTTTTTTTATAAATGTGGTTCGACTTACGTTGTGATATTTACTGAAAATGTTGGAATGAAATTGCTATCTCAGTGACACTGTATCGAACGAGTAACATGCAAAATAAATTATTGACTATCCTGACACGTTATATGCGGTGACGTATATTTTCACAAATGCATTTTTCACTCAGGAGTGAAAGGAATTTTATCTTCATAAAACTCATTCATGTACAAAATGTGTACTAACTTTTTTATCTTTCCACACAATTTTCCGGTGCGTTCTATTTTTCCCTTTCCTCGCACAAATGGCCCTTACGCTTGCCTTGGATTCAAGGTAAAATTTCCGACTGATTGGATCTGACAACCGTCGTAGCTCATCCGTAAGGTGTTGCTTTCTGATAGTTCGCTCGTAACTACACTGTACTGCACTGTTCCAAGACATTGACAGATCATGTTTCAGAAAAATTCTAAACCACTGATTACCAAGGTGAAAAGGAACACTGATCTTTTCATCCCATTCTGGCTATAACATTTTGAAACACTAACAATAGTAACAGGTATTTTCAATAGAGAAGATTTTACATTCATTTCTTCTTCTCAGGTTGAAGCTTGTGTGTCCAGAACCTTTGATTGATTTACAAGGCATTTAGTATACTATATGTCAATATTGCAGAATAATTTGTTAGAAAGATTATTTGCCTTCTTCTTCTAGAAGAATAATAATTCTATACAATACCCAAGACACATTTTCTTTTTAAAGCCATTTAATGGCACAGATTTAACAGCGAGATACTGTTCGAGTAGCACAAAAGATGAAAAACTTAAGGATATAATAACCGTTACGAAAAGCTCCTCTTCAGCTTTCAGACTCGTTGAATCAACGATTTCCAATAAACACGAAGCTTTCGTTTGGTCGTGGATGCAGCAAAGGCCTGCAGTGATTAAAATCACCGAAATGAACTGAATTGGTGGACTCGCCGAAGAAGAAGAACTAGAAGAAGAAAGGAGGAGCTTCTATAACGAAATATCGAGGCTTCAGCTTCAGAAGTAGTCCCCCTCGAGTTACTTTTAAGAGTTATTGGTGCGGGTGATGTTCATTCGTTGGAAGAAGCAAATTACAGGAGGAGTTAATTGGAAAAACGAACTGTAAGGGTCGCTTGCTGCGGTAAACGACGAACAATGCCTTGGTAATTCGTGTAGCGGCTCTTTGAACCAGCTTTGTTGAAGAAACGCTGTCGCGGGCAACGAGGGGCCATTCGCGTGATTCAATTACCTGCTCGTTTCAAATATCCAGTGATAAACGTAAAAATCAAGGGTACATTTGTTGGGATTAACTCCGCCGAGCAAACTTTACTCTGGTGATCGAGCAATCTCTCTCCTAAGGAGTTCGTAATATTTGTAAAGTACTATAGGACATCAATTCTTGAACACTTGACACTGTTTGCACAAGTTGATTGACTCTAGACTCTATTACGCTCGATGTTAATTCGTCTGGGCCGATAAGAATTGACTTTTATCAGGGGAAAGGTTGAGCATCTCTATTGTCTCAACCCTTAACCGGTGACGTCCCACTTTGTGACATCAACTGTGATATGGAGTCACACAAATTCCTCTTTAATAATTTGATAATGACAAGCTTAAATTTATTTTTAAAATATACTGGTGTTATTAGTGACTTTATTACGTATTTTATTTATAATCACTGAAAGTTGTCTTCATGATACGACATATTGTAAAACAAGTTCGAATGAAAAGGAAGAAAATATGGAAAAAATGTTAAGGGTTAACCATTTTCCTTGCATGAAATTCTAACAAAGAAAAGCCAGCTTTTGCTATGCTAAAACATATACAGATCAACTGTTTCTAAACCACATCGTTACTGAAGATGACAAACTGCATCTACGACAGTTTAGCAAGAAGAAGACAGGCTTACAGAAATTGAATCCTGCTTTAGAGAATCTTTCCACCCTCTAGTTTCCACGTTTACAAACATTCGTCCTTCCAAGTCACTAGAAAGATTACTAAGGTCTACAAGAATACAAACAAACGAAGGGAACAGTCCTCAGATAATACCACAAACCCCCTAATTTATCACCAAAACCTTCACAAATATACAATACAATTGCTCAAAAGAATAAATATTATACGTTGAATTAATACACATACCAAATCCAAATTATACAGAAGAAAGACCAAAATTTATATAATTAGTGGTAAAACCACTCTCTGCAGACTTTTATTTGTATGACACAATATTGCATATTCTATCATTTGTTAATAGCTTTATATAATAAACATGACATTAGTGCACATTAATGCCCCATTCCTTAAAAAATGCTTCGTTGCAAACAACGCGAAAAGTAGTCGTCATCCTGGTAAAAGCTTTGTCAGTCGTAAAAATGTCAAGCCTTCGTGTTCTAAGGTTGAGGAAGAAAAAAAGAGGAGGGGTAGGAACCGAAAAAGAGAAGGTTATCCTAAACGAATTTACTCGACCCCGGATAGCTGGCGATGTTGATAAACACTGGACGTTAACAGTTGAGTCGAGGGTATCGGGGGGTGTCTAGGAGGGGTCGTTGCGTTTCGCTGAGGGTAGGATCGAAGCACGGTAGCCCGGCACAGTGGAACCGAGCCCTAGTTTCTGAAGGAGACTCTCAGAAGCGGTGCAGGCTGGAGGGTGCGGGACGCGGTCACCTCGGGCCGTTCACCCCGTGCAGCCAGCGCACTCGATACACTCACCCTCTGTTGCGTGTGCGGGGGCGTACACGTTGAACTCCAACGACGTCCCGCTGCATCCAACCTACAAGCCAGCAGTCTGCCGTGCACAGCCGCACCTATACAGGGTGTTCATGTTGCTGGTACCACGGTTTCAAGGAGAGTTTCACCTAGTAAATTCTCGAAATTCGGATACACGAAATTGGAATCGAGTAAAGCCCTGTATCAAGGTCAACTATTTTATTGAATTGTTTACAACTCGATTGTTGAGCGAAGCTCATCTGTCGTAGGAAATTTATTGCAGAGAAAACTCGCAGAATAGAGTGGTGGCTATTTATAGGATGTATATGCTTTTAGTAGATCTTGGTTCTGGTGAAAGAAGCCTCAGTTTGCTATTTTATGGGACACAGCAAAAAGCACTTTTCGACGTAAGGGATATGTTTGTATCGGGTCAGTTCTGCCTGGGATCGTCGCCACAGGGTCTAGACCTCGTTTGGAAGATTCATTTCTTGTTTAGAAGGCAGGTATTAATAATACGCTGTCTAAAATATCAACTAAGAGTTCTTTACGAATGTAGCCACCGGGTGGCGATAATTATAGTGTACTTTATTAGAGAACACTGAGGCCCAACATACCAGAAATCATTCACAGAATATTGCAAAATTTTCACATCCTGTTACTACAATATTTCATTGACTTTTTCTTAGGATCGATTTACTTTTTTCAACTCTTTGTCCTGATAGTTACTTTACCTCGTTAATTATGCTTACGTATATCTTTATGTTCAACATTTGATTCCAGCACAAAATAGCTCAAACCCGTGTGAAGAAATTAAATACAGGAGAGACAACTTCGATAATTTCAAACTCGTTAAAATACTTGAAAGTTATTATAACAAATCATTTGCAAGGGAAAGGCTGGACGATAACATTTTAATCACCCTGTACATCGGTCAACACCTTCGTTATATACGGCACCTTTTCCTCGCATAATCGCTCGTACTTCCGCTTCGCTCGCGGCGCTATAGTCGATCCCACGACCCAATTATCGGCGCAACGATCGGAACAATTAATCTGACTCGGTATTTTACTTCCCTTCTGCCTCTTTTTCATTGCTTTCTTGCGCTCCATTAGCCGCAAAAAGGATTTACGTGGGCTTCGAAAGATTCTGCTCGAAATGAGAGGCATCGTCTACCAATAATTCGAGAAAGTTTCTGAACTGAAATGCTGCATGAGACGACAGATCGTGTCTATAAATGACAAAGGGGGGTGTAATGAGATATCAAGTTTGGAGGACAAATCATCCCTTACAAGAAATATTAGCTTGTACAGTTCTTCAATATGGTTTTGTTCTAAAGCAATAGAACATTTATGTTTCGTTAAAGACTGCTCAAAATTTCGTGAAGATTATATGATTCCCTAAACTTTTCATTGGGAAATTCGAGGCTACTATACGAAGTATTTTCCACGTCAAAGTTATTTTCACGTTCTGTTTTTTTGTGAATAATTCGGGAAAGGAAGGCAATTGTTCATTGGAAATATAGCGCGTACTGAAATATACTGTTTCAAGTATTTTTGCTAAAATAATTAAATTATTATCCAAGCATTATAGTGCATTAAAAATCGACTGGTTGTTCAGGATGTCCGCAATGGGTTCTCGTAGACCAATGAAAATGTGAGTAATGAATAATTCCTCCTGCCCTATACGAGGTCTCTCAACTCTACCGCTTTCTAAGTATCGAGTAACTTTCAGTTCGCAAAACTTCGTGGACAGAAGTGTTTCCAGGAATATTAGATAACCCAGCGCGACCAATTTTCGCGATGTTCAACGAACCGTTCCCTCAGACCGGTGTGCAAAGACAGACCACGATCTTATCAGACGCGAGTACATATTTTCGCTTCACTCGCTGCTTTCTCGATTTCTGTTGCCAACGACCTTGTCGAGTCATCGCTAAACAGCATTATATATCGATTGTTTTCGTTGGTCGAACAAACTCTGTCGCTCGACACTGCTTCGTGTCATCCACTTCGCCCCGCGGTGGAATGAAAGCCTTATCAAATGAGTTATCAAAAGATCGCTAAAGATAAATCGACCGAGCTTTACCTTGAGCCTTAAGTATCGCGAGAATAAGATTAAGAGACCCTCGTTTTCGTCCCTGCACGTGCGACGTTGAAATTCGAACATCGAGCCATTGCAGAAATTAAAGAATAGAAACTAAAGAATTCCTGTTGAAAAAATCGCTTTTAAATGCTTGAAGACTGAAGATCATTTTATATGTGCCCATTGATTTCGTTTTGAATTTCCAGAGACACGCGAGTACCTACTCTTCGTTTGGAGAAAATGTTCTATAAATAATCTCGCAGACTTTTAATTATCAATATTTACTAGCGTTCTCCAAAATCGAAACCAGTAATTCATCATCGTTTGAATGAATTTCAATTGGTTTACTGCTTGCAGTTACTGGTGCAATTGAACCAATTAGGGACCCGAACAAAAATTCGTTATCCCATTATTTGGGTCTTCCAATCAGTGATTTAAGGATAATCTCGCTGATCTCTGACGGTTCTATTTAAACAAGACTCGGAGTAAATCCTGAAGATAAGCGATAACCGACCATGCGGGTGACATTGATTAATAACAATGTACCTTTATCTCCTAGTCGTTTTACTCTTTTTACAGTCGTGCTACAAAGACGTACTTTACGAAAACTGTGTCGCCGATAGAAGAAAGATAGCACATTGATAGCACCTCCAAAATTTTGTTCTACTGGGAACCATTCTTTTGAAATTGCAGGGAAACCATCCCCGCATTTCAAAGATTAATTGAAATTCACAAGGAGACCTATAATAATCCTGTTCCAGACTGCTATGCTGATTAAGTACAATGCGTAAAATAGCCAACATCAGATAAACAAAGTGGAATTTGTTTCTCGCAACGAATTTATCAAGAAAGGATTTATCTAGCAATGTATCTGTAAACTGTTATAATAAACAGGATAATAATTGGATAATTACAATACTATCGAAAATATTCATTACATAGAACAGAATAACACTTACACCAAAGTATTTCTAACATTCAATTCCTCATACGTTGCAAAAGCAGTGCGATACCATTTAGAGTTCAAGGTTGCAAAATCTGCTAAACGGATCACTGAACATGAGCCATCACTGCAGATGTCTACAAGGATCCCATCAAGGACGACACACCCGCCGAGATCTGGATACATCATTTCATAAAACTGAAATCTTCCATTCGAAGATGATAGCAGTAAAGCCATTGTTTCGAATTAAGTTATAAAACGTCTTATATTCAAAATGCCCATTTCAAATGGCCCTTTAAACTAGTTTCATTGAAGGCACAGTAAGTATTCATTAACGCGAATAAAACAGCTAAACGTAATGTACCAAAGAATCATAGTTAACGCTTAAAAGCCACAGAATTTAAATCCCCTACTAAGTATTTTTTCCAAATTCATTTCCTTCGCCTATTATTAACGTGAACTCGTCGAAATGATTAGCAGTTACACGGGCGAGGGTCGAAATAATAATATCAACAGCGTGGAACGCGATCGTGCATTTTGATCTTTAATGCTTAAATGGACGGGAACGATGGAATCAGCCTGACGCGACGTCGTGGTCCGATGATCGACTCTGAACGCGAGTAATTCGATTCGCCATGTCGTTAGTCTAGAATCCCGAGATCGCTGCCAATTTCCATTTCAAAGCGAACGAGGATCGAGCCACGCGGCCATGTCCTGCGTGCAGCTGCTCACCTGCACCCTGCCGCGCCACGGAGATCGCGAACCGACTGGGGTCGCTAGATTTTCCAAGCTGAATACCCTCGTCGGCTATCGTGGCCGCCTTCCTACTGCAGGGAAAATCGTTTAGTCCTCCTCTGTCGCCTCAATTTTTCTCTTTTTAGCCTAGCTTTTACGACCTGCGAGAATAAGCGAAAGCCTTTGGCAGACTCGTCGTTTTAGTACGTTGATGAATCTGGCTCTACGCGATGGCAGCTAAATGGGCATAATGTTTCAGGGCTATTTAGCGGAATATTCTTCAAAGCAAATGTTTCTGCAGTTACTTAAAACTTTCCGAATACGGAACCCCGCGATATTAACTGAACTCTCTACCAACCACTCTATGTTATCAACCCTAATTTGCACAGTATTTGCACAGTACATATATACATATATATTAGCAAGTTCGGAAAAAATACTATACATATATTATCAAATTCGGAAAAATACTATATACATTATCAAGTTCAGAAAAAATATGTATGTATTATACTATATATATATATTATATAGTATTTTTTCTAAATGTATTTTGAATGTACAAAATTTTATTCAAATTGGAGATAACTAGATAAGAAACCCGAAGAAGGTAATAACCAAAGTTAAATCAGCTCTAATAATGGGCCATTAAAGTTTCAATTGCTTGTCGAAACAAAATTCATCGAATATTTAGGACTATTATTATTTATCTTTTGCATGGAAATTCAATACACAATCTATAAAACATGTGAACAATTTTGGAAACTACTTTGGTTGTCAACATCCGTCTGGAAGATCCTTCATAAATACTATGGAATTTGTTAATCAACGTTATCCAAATTCTTTGTTTAGTTTCATTTCAATTTTTAATTGCCCCCAGTAACACTTTGGTTCGGCCTCATAGTTTAAATCGATTCAGTGCAACCTTCTGTTAGCATGCTCTCGAGGAGGATATACTATAAAAGAGAAGAAGCTTGGAAAATCCGTGATATTAAGTGTTCGATCTCCTAAATGTCCTTCAATACGTATTGATATAAATGTAGTCGTTTGATAGGAAATTGAGGATGCAGAAATGGCGGAAATCTACTTTTATCGTGGAAAGAGGATCTTCGAGCATGAGACGCTTCCGGCGGATATTGCATGCGCCGAGAATTCCGTTTTGGGAACGTCGAATGCACACCCGTTCAGCTAATATCACTGTCGAGAAGGTATCAAGAGGGCGACTTGAGAATTTCCACTGCGAGGAATTCGCTGGCTTGTGAATGTCTGGTTAGCCTCCGCAAGCTTCTCGGCTGCGGCGACGTAGTAGGCCGATGTAGTCATCATTTTAATGAGGAAAGGGCTTAATGTGAACGTAAATAGCCCAGTCAGTCGTTTCATTATCCTCAAGCGAGGGCACAAAGGAATCCTTACAATGGCTTCTGTTTCGGCAATTGTAGCTAGTGCAGTTCAAACTAATTTACGTATCAATTCGGCCGGCAGCTACTGATTTTAAATCCTGCCACAATTATTCTGCTCCTCTTCGATCGGCTATTAGCTCTGCGAGGGAACTTCGCAAACAACGGGGCCGATGAATGGAAGACAGTCGTCGACGGCACTTCGCCCGTCTCGAAAGTGGTGACGGATCATAAAAGCTTGCTCGGCGGCTTTGGCTTGATCTGAAGGGGCCAAGCTTTCCGAAACATCCCGTCGAAAGTGTTGGGACTTTCAGCAACTGTTCGCCGAGGGCTCGGTTAACGGAAGAGTGCTCGAAGCGCAATTTCGAGGCTCCTCGAAACCCTGGAAAACTATGCGAGCCCTCCTCGGGCTTACTATAATTGCGATATAACCGCCCGATTCGATGATGCCTCCAGTGAAATACGAAATGGGGGTAATCGGGCGCGATTACGAAGCAAACACGTCGGTTAACTTTTCCCTTTGACTATTGATCAGTGCGTAATAATAGCGCGGAATGCAATTAAATTGATTCAGGAGGAGGGAACGAGTGTAACCCTTTGTGCTCAGAAAGGCGTGCTGAGGCGTTGTTCAGCAACGATTAAATTGATTCTCGATCGAAAAATGGATGGCTGCAAACGAAGTGCTCGCAACTTACAAGGGATGTTAAACGAACAATCAGAATTTTTTTAAACTCTGCAAGTTTGTAAGGAACCTCGATAGAAATATCAGGTAATTTTTCGTTTCTGTGCGTTTTGGGTGGTTCGGGGTGAGACCACCCCTTAAAGGTTAATGTGTGTTTTTCTATCCTCCATCACTGACAAGTTATTTTCGGCTACCCGGGGTGGCAGAGTCCGTCTGGAGACGAGTCCCCAGACCCTGAGTGAATTGGGGGCAATAAATAACCGAAGCAAGCCGAATGGAAACGTTTGTTATTCTCCTCGCGAAAATTATATCACGCGGGTGAATGTTCTTCTGGCCATTCAGCAGTCGCTCTACGAGGCCAACGCCCCCGTGCGGCGTGATAAAAACATGGTCGCCGGGGGAAGGCTTCAATTTCATTATTGACTTCCGCTTTCTTTCGCCGGATAAACACGCGGGACGTTGGAAAGTTTGTGGTTCTGTGACGATAGTAGAAACTATTCGGAGGAGACAATGGCGCATCGGCGCTGAACGATAACACCATCGTGTAGTCTCGCCTAGTGGTAATTAGAGGGTCGAAGCTGAGGATTGCTCGAGCGGGGAAAAAACCTGACGATCGTGTGGCTCCCCGCGGGCTTCCAAACAATTAGTCGACACGTTCCCGTATCCTTTTAATTAGGAGGGGATGAGTTTGTACGGCGGGCTATGCTTGGAGCCGCGATACTCGGTAGCAACCACGTTCTAGTTTTAACCTTATAAATAAAATCGACCTGGCGGAGTGGAGCGTGAAGTGGGCGGGAGCGTTTGATAGAATTGACCTGCCCGGCCGATTTAACTCTCCTTCCGTGAGCTTTACTCTTTTTCTGCGGATAAATAAGGCATGCCTTTGCAAATAGAAGATTGCGAGTCATTTGGTTATTCTTGAGTACTGAGGTGTCGTTTTTGGCGAAAATCAAGCATTTCTTTTTCAATTAATTACAAAGAAACAAATTGAAGCTGAGACCTGTTCTTTCATACAATGTTTATTAACATCATAAGCTTTAAAGGAAACATGTTTGTATCGCCAAAAATATGCAAATATGCAAAAGAAACTTTTTTAAAACACCTTGTTAATGATCCATTTCTCGTGCCATTTATAATGCATATTTCGGGCGAAACGAACATGTGTTTTTAAAGCTTATAATATTAATAAAGAATAAGACTGCCTTAAGCCTATTATTTCTGTTATTCTTGTTTTATTTCCACGCTTGGTAACGCGAGAAATGTGTTTCTGAAACTTAGAAGCTTGAGAGTGAGAAGGAATATTATTTTTTAAAATATAATTGTCATATTAAGTTTTGAATCTTGCTTTACCATTTTCCAATGAAAATATTAGAAGTTTAGATCTGATCGCTAAGATACGACGTTTTGATGCAGTTCTTTATATGCTTTTTTATTTGATAACGCTACAAGGATAATCGAAGTTTTCTTGTATGTCAAGTCTGTTGTGTCTTCTGCATGAGCAGTGCGAACAAATCGTCGACTGATATCTACTCATTGGATACCGTATTTGCACAGTTGTGTCTAGCAGAACTAGTAATTGGCTTATTGTGGCAAGTATCGAATACTTATCTCCAACTCCAAGTGTAGGCATCGAACGCAAACCGAATGTATCTTACTGGTGTCGAATGTTTGCTCACGTTGGATGATTACTTGACTGTGTCGTTATAATTTCTTCAATCATGGGTGTAGCCAAGGTGGGACACGGGTGGGTGTTGCCCCCCCCCCCCAAAGAAAAAAAGAATAAATAAGTCGTCCATCCAAAATTAAATAAATTTATTAAAAAATAAAAATAAATAAAATTGTCAACACATGGCGATAGCAAATTTTTTAGTGAAACTGTAGAGTTACAGAAGGTCGATAAAAAAACTGTAGAGTCTATAAGTGTACTAGACCACATTTAGAGTCTTGAAAAAAATCTACACCTCCTCCATCCTAATCTAACGCCACTTACTTCAAGCTCACTAACAACATCTACAATATCAAGTTACCCTGCAAGGTCGGTGACCTGCAGTTTTACCCTAAATAAACATCTCAAGAGAATTGGATATAACCAATGGCGCACTGAAGATTTAATATCAGGGGAGTCGAGTTGAACAAATGAAAATATTTTTAGTGCGAATTCAATAAAATTCATTAGGTGATTATAAAAATTGATGTAAAGAACAAAATCCAGTTTTCATTTCTTTTTACAAAGCCCCTTCTTTGGGGGAGCCAGGGTCACTTTCCCCCTTTCTTGATGCGCGACTGGGTATAATATTTACAGATCCTTTCCAAACCACTGGCTGCGGTTGCTACATGGAAGGTTTGTCATAAAATTGCTGTCGAAGATGTAATAGACTAGGGGAACACTGAATATTCTTTCGTTATAATCGTCTGTCGCAGTCTTGGTCGCTTATTTTTCGGTCCACCCGTTACTTCTCCAAGATATTTCTAAGCTATCTGCACACTGGGTATCTATCCGCAAAGCTAGTCGTAAGAGAATCCCAACGTTCCGCAGGATGAAAACAGAGCAGCACTGGCGGTTGTAGTTTGCATGCGTAATGAGCCACGGGTCGTGAGCTCTAGACGGGTCTGGGACACTTGAATTCCTTACGAAAAACGTAAGCGTGCGCGAGTGCGTGTTAATGACGTCGTTAGTCATGCGACTCGCCGACAATTGGCCGCTGGAAACGAGTCTGAAGGCTCACGGCCGCGTGTTTCGTTTCTATATGCAATTACGACGACCTTTGGAATTCGAGAGCAGACTGACAAATCGATCGTTCGTTAAACAACGGGGGTCTTGCGCTTAAATCGATCGATGAGAGGTTGGAGGGTATCGAGACTGTGATATGTGGAGCACAACTGACTCTGATGGGAGCTGACTGTCAATGGAATCGATTAAGAATAAGATATTCGAGACTAGAACTAAAATAGATGATCGATGAAAGTGGTTATAACGAAAATTCGCATTAATCTGTTGCTGCCATAGTTGTACTCCTTTTTATTTTATTAATTGAGTTAACATCATGTGAAATAGTTATTAAAAATGGTCCTGGAACTCAGAGTTGAACTTCTTGATAGTAAATTAGGTCATGTAGGTTTTTATGACTTATATTATTATATGAATTGGAATATAAAAATTTGCTTCTTCTTGTTTACGCTTTAGTTTCCTAAGTCTGAGGCTTATTATATTAATATAAAGTCTATTATTTTCTGTTCTAATTAGTACTACCTGTGTCGCACGTTTTGGCTTCGTTATCACTAATTCTTTCAGACAACTCTCAAGCCCATCGACAATTATAGTACGACATATTATTTAAAGAATTTTCTGAGCTCAAGATAACATCAGGACAATATTCTGTTACTCGACTAAAGCCATCTTGATGTCTGAGACACGCAAAGGTAAGAAGTATGCGGACCAGTTCAAGAAAATACTCCTGACCTCGATAACTCGATTGTCAGTTCCTTAGAAGGGAGGGAACAATCGATACAACAACTCGTCCCATTTGAATTTTACTGAATCTGGATACACCTTTTCCATTTAATAACGAAAAGGGATCGATGTCCAACATGGTTCTATTAGATCGTTGTGACGATCCAACTGGTACTTCATCTGTGATCGAAGAACACGAAGACAGGAGAAATAGTTAATTTTCGATCGAAGAAAGAGACTGATTAAAAAGAGACTGGTCAGCGTCCATCAACTTGAAAGATAGTCATTCAAAGGAGACACAGACAGTTGAGAAGAACAACAACTGCAATAGACTCCTGATAAATCTTAGCATACGATAAATCCCAACCTTTTATTTACAATAACAAAATAGCACAAAAATAAGAAATAAAATTATCGTCTTATAAAATCATACGAAAGAACGATCCTACTCTGTTTAATAAATTACAACGCCCCTGTAATATCGCGTTGCTGGTGCAGCACAGTGAAATTGCAACAAAAGTGGTATAGTCCTCGCGATCAGAATTGATCGATAGGAAAGATGATCCTGTTAGATCCTCATAAACCCCAGGGAGTCCGATCAGTAGGTATACCACCCCTAACCGCCGATGAAGCCACTAAACGAGGAAGGAGTAAAGGCACTGTTCACAATCGCAGGCTGTCCTTCGAACGAGCTTAAGCTACAAATGCCCGGAATCGTAATTAGATAGATGTTACATCGAATACGCGTTGCACACGTAACGATCTCTGCTTAATTGCGCGACGTCCCAGCGGCAAATTCATATTTGTGCACCATACACCTCGTTATCCCTTGGTGCTATCGAAATTAACTGACCCACTTAATCAATCCTGATGATCAAACCTGTCCTTTACATCTATACAAGCCTAGCGTCTTTCTTTTCACGTGGCGAATTAAAATAAATTGAAAACCCCGCTGACAGTTATGCTAAAAATATCAGCGACCTTGACTAATCTTTTCCCCACGAACCTGTAACCCTACTTAAAAACATATCCCACTTAAACTATTTAGCAAACTTAAAGCGCACAGAGTACCGACTTTCTCTCTGTACTTTCTTGGGGGTTGGTTGAAATCGACAACCCTATCGCTACGACATCTCCCCGTTATCGATCGGCCGACGTTCAGCGGGATGGTTTTCGCCCGAAGCTCAATCGAATTCGGAAATTGAAAGGAAGCTGCGAAAACCTCTTTGCACTCTGTCCAGGTCTATCGCGCGATTCCATTATCGAATAATTTATCTACAGTTAGCCGGGAGCTGTCGCCCGTCGAAGGGGAATCGCGATGCGCCCGGTGCATAGAGCGTGAACAGCAACGGGGAGTCGCGAAGGGATCGATTCCTTGGTACCAAGGGAGAAACCCCACCGACCCTGCCGCCAGCCACCCTTCGAAGCGGTGCAAGGACTGCAACGGGAGTCGCTGCATCGACGAATCCATGGACGTACCCCATCGCTCCCGATCCGCTGCGCTTTTAAACACTTCCAACCTAATTAACGCGTTCTCAAGTGTACCCTGCAGCGGAGCCCCCACGCATGATCAATACGCGAGATCGATTCGCCTCGTACCTTCAACCCCCTTCGCGTTCGTTTCCTCTAAACCATAAAACACGACGAAGGTCGAAAGAATTGTTAAAGACAACAAGCTATTCACAGCTCTACATTTGGCCCCTAGAAGGTGTGCGAGTTTATTATAAATTACTCACGAACAAAGATGTTGCTCATCAATGTAGCTGGCAAGCAGAAGACGATGACGAGGACGTCGGCCACCGCGAGGTTGACGATGAAGAAATTCGTGACGGTCCTCATGCGCGGGGACCGATACACCACCGCAATGACGAAACTGTTGCCGATCAGGCCAACGACGAAGACGAGGACGTAGGCGACACAGTAGACCGCCGACATCGCCATGCTGTGCCTGTAAAGGCGGTCAGGTATCTGCTCCGCGGTGGACAGGTTCGCCGTTTTGCTGGCGTTCAACAGCCCGCTGTGCTCGTCCATCGTGGTCCGCGGATTGGTGGTGATTGCCTCGGCGATTAGGTTGAGATAGCCGATGGCGACCGTGGTGGGCGGCTCGTTGCCGTTGTTGCTTCGACGTCGCGTGTCCATGTTGAACTCCTCCGAGTCAGGCAAACGCAGGGATGCCATCTCCAGAAGGGGAGACGGTGGCTGCAGCATGGGAAACTCGATCGGGAAACGTTGGATCGACGTGCTTTCGACCATCGGCCGCGGTTGCTGGCTCGCGTTACCGACCCCGTCCTCGTCCGTCCGGTTCACCACTACCGTGTCGACGACCTCGGCCCAACCGAGCCCGTCGCTCGGTCTACCCTCCGATTCGATCTACCCGGACCCACTCGTGAGCTTCTCTACCGTACGTACTCGATATAAACTCTTCGTTCAGGTCTGTTCTGGTGGGACCTCGGCGACACCCTCAGCCAGACACTCTGAACATCAGCTTGGCAGCGAACAGGGAGACTTCCGCGGACAGGTCCTTCACGCCAGCCGGTTGGAAATCATCTTCATGCAAGGTGGCGAATCTCGCGGGGACGGGCGACGTCTCGACGTCTCGGCTGTGTCGCGGGGACTTTCCGCTTGGTAGGAAGGGAGAGAGCGCGTGGTCGTATAGAGTTCGACGCTCCTCGAGAGTCAGCTGGCACGTGCACGGGAGCCCATCGAGTTCAGTTGCATCCCCTCGCTGGCTGGGCCGTCCGCTCCAACGCAACGGGTGGCGAACCGATAACGTGCTGCGAGCCCGGTGATACGGGGACTCCGAGGGCAGGGAGGGAGAGCGAGAGCCGCAGAGGAGGCAGGTCTCCTTTGGGATGGTAACGCGAGTAGAGGTCTGCGAGCAAAGTCTTGCGGTGTGTGATCGACGAAAATGTGTCCCGGCCGAATGCTGAGCGACTAATGGGCTTGCTTTAGAAGACGACTGCGAACTGCCGCGAGATGCACCCGTAGCGGCGGGCTGTCTGGCGGCGCGCGAGCACCGCGCAAGCGTGCACAACCGCCGGCACATGCACCCGCATGCGATGTACGCGCGATCAGAGGGACGCAGACTGCGAGGCAACTGGAGGAAAACCCCTGTGGTTATGCCGTTGCTGGGCGAAACTGAGTTCGCTCTGGCAATATGAAAATACAATCAATTCTCTATTATTGCAAATTATTGGGAAGAAATCGAGGATCGGGGTCTTTTGAGGATGGGGGAAGTTCTTTTCTGTTATCATTTTACAGTTCTTTTATCAAACAGGTGATGGGGGAATGAGGGGGAGAAGTGAAACTAGTTGGAACATTTGTACATTCTCTTGCTTTATTTGGGATTATGGTACGAGCCATTTATAAAGAAAATTAGCTGACATTTTTTATGGCTTTATTAGAGACAGATGGGATGAAAATGAAGAGAATATTTCTGTCATAAATTCGTGCAGAATCTATCAATTCCCATGCAGGAATTTCGTGCTATATAGTACGCAGGCTATTGTGATGTTCAGAGGTAACTAAATATTTAATCACGTGTAAACCGACGTGCAAACACACGTTACATGTGTAAATGCGTGCGAATATGCAGATTGGGATTCTGGTATAATGCTTCGTTAGAGAATATTAGTTTCTTTGGTGATTGATATGAAATGGATCGTGAAATGAATGTTTCCTTGCTTCGTCCCACTTCTTCCTATTGTTTGTGTTATTACTTTTAAGAATGTATGGACCATTTATTTTAAAAGTGGTATAAGTCCATTTTCCTTTCTTTTGAAATATCGAAGTATTTGCGTTTCCATCGATTGAATAATCCGGATATAGTTTACTTAGTTTTTCTACGTCCGTATGTATTTAAGTGGATGTAAATTCATTATAAAAATAGTGGTTTTGATAATTAACTAGACTAATATCTTTTTCAGGGTCATGAATGGACTTACACCACTTTCAAAATAAATGATTATTCAATTCCATTTATTATCGAAACTTCAATTGATTAAAACAAACGAGTATTTTAAGATTTTATTTATAAATAAAAAGTTCACGTTAAAGTATTTGTAAATTTTATTAAAAAATATTCCAATATATTCCATATTTTTAAATACTATTTTATATGAACGAAGTCAAATGTATCGCAAATTATCCAGGAGAGATCAAAGAATACTAGACAAAATGAATAAAAAACTAAATAATTATATAAGAAAACTAGAGTATACACTCCGCAATTCCTGAACGTTTCCCTCGCAAAACGTCCGTGACCAACTTGTAATACGATTCCGAAGGAGAAGGCTCGATTGAGCTCCTGGCGCGCTGGTATTCGTGCGAGAAGATTTCGATCGAATTAAGACTCTGCCACACGAATCCTTTCGAACTTGTGGAAACTAAACGTCTCGTCGAACACCTACAACCTTCCAGTTTCTTCTCCCTAAAAACCAATTTTTGGAAAGCAGGTTCCCTAACTAGAAATCTCCTAACGAGGTCCTCCAACTAGAAATTTGAATGTAATCAATTAAAATAGAACTTATCTTCAACTAAATCTACTAAGATTTAGCTCCTTCAACTAGAAATTTTAACCTACTCAATTAAAATGAGAGTTAATTTCAATAAAATTTACTAAAATTTCACTTCTCCAACTAAAAATTTTGACGTAATCAATTAAAATCGAAGTTAATTTGAACTAAATTTACTAACATTCAGCTCCTCCAACTAAAAATTTAACCGTTATCAATTAAAATAGAAATTATTGACAACTAAATTTACTATGATAAAATCTAGCTCCTCCAACTAAAAATTTTAATGTAATCATTCAGTTTAATCCACATATACAAATGAACTTATTCCTTCTTACATTTTAAAAAACACTCAAGTTAAAGCGAGACAACTCATTCTCATTACACGTATAGAAGAACAACTACCATGCAGAAAACCACTCAACTCTGTCCAACAAATAAAACCTACCAGCTCCCACTTATCACGCTGTAATACTTATCATCACACAGAACGCTCATTTCAATTAGCTCTCACAGCTCACAGCATTAATTCAATGGAATTGCAACTATCTATAGTATCTGCCACAGCAAAGGTCACTCAGTATTCAATAGCAACTCTGTAACTGAAGCACAATCCACCACACGATTCATACACGAGGAGATATTCTGCATTCGTCGCGAAGATGCTGGATCTGATATCAGGGACGGTTTGCAATAAGGTTTTTGTATTCCATGCCCGGTTCTCCTTCAAAACGAAGAACCATGGGAGAAGCTACGAATGATTCCACCATCCGATTCCCAGTACTTGGCTCCGCTTCTCCTCCCGAACTTCCGGCGAGTTCATAATTCGTTTTGCACGAGCCACCGAGCGGACACCTAACTCATTTTATTTCAGCACCCCCCCGCCCCCGTCGCAGGCTCGGAAAGATTTCGTTACAGTTTGACTGCCGGTGTCCGTGAAATATCGTGGCTTACGTGCTTTCTCGTTCCACGTGGAGACACTGAATCGGGAATTTGATTTCTTGATTGTAAAGTGAACTCGTTTATTGGGTGCGATGGTTAATCGTCAGACGCAGGCTCCCAGTTGTAAAGTTCCTTTGGAACCTTAGGGAGGGACAGCTCTTGTTGGAGGGAAACAGATTGAACATCCTTATAAAGAATTAAGACAAATTGAGGAGCTTGCAGCAAGAAGGGTGCAGCTCCATTTTCGATAGGTTTTGAGTTATGACGTGTAATATATGTATAAAAAATTCTACATCGTTTGAATCTACACCCATTACTGTTTTGCGCAATACGAATGCTCCAGTTTTGAAAAATTTGCCAAAAATAGAAAGAGAAACTTATCAACTCGATAACTATTATTTATTGTGTGAAAATATATATCTCTCAATTAGTGTTCCCCTTTTAATTTTGACTCAAAGCACTAATTTTATAAATTGGAACTTGGTAAATTGGTAAAGATGGAGCTGCGCCCTTTTTGCTGCAAAATCCTTAATTTTTACAATTTTATATTCTTCGTATATCTTAGTCAATGCAAACGTAAATAAATATTGAGATAATTTCATTTAAAGTTGTAAATTCTCAGTTCTATTGCGACTGTTATTTAAGTATATATTCACGTGGCAGATACAGAACTTTTTTGAAAAAAGATGGAGAATTCTGGAGAATACTCGAGTAGATCTAAAATGCAAGTAGACATTGAAAAAATTCTCAAACGACTTTTGTAGATTAAATATTACACTTATTACCTCTTCATTTCTAAACATACAATATGCTCGCAAACTTTCAAACACCACTTTGGACTGATTCTGCACCATATCATCTGTGAGAATATCTCTGCAAGCAGTCTCCCTCTAAGTAGGTACGTAGCACTAGGTTAATGCTTCAAGTTAACTTCAACTCGTCGGCGAGATCATCCTCGGCGACACCTCCCGTTCAATCCACAGAGAACACTCCGATTGCCAGAAACAATTCTCCGCATAGCATAAATTGGACGATGCTTATTATCCGATCATTTCAGACGCAGATATAGCGATTCCTATACGCCGAGCGTGCAGCGAATCGTCCCGATCTTTCCGTGTAATCGTCGACCGATGAGAACACAGAACTGAATTCGAATTGAATTTGGCATGTTGCGCGACTAACCGATCGAAACGAGATCGGTCCGGCTCGCGCGACGATCCACCTTCAGCCATTCTCCCAGGGAGATAGAAAGAGAAACGCCCGGTGCTCGTCGAGCTGCGTTTCGTGATTCCTAGGAAATACGCAGGATCGATCGGGGGGCACGTGCTCGCGAAACGTTCGGCCGACTGAAAATAAAAGCCCGCAATGCAGGGGAAACTCTTACTGCACGTTTGAATGAATTTACAGGGAGGGGCAACGACCTGCACACTCCGTCGCATCTTCCGAGCTTTTGAAGTTCAACGCCACGGAAGTTCGCCCCGCGATGCGTGCAACGAGATGCTGGGATCCCTAATTTCTTTCGAATTTTTTAAATATAGTGTCCCACTCGTGTTGGGTAACGATGGAACATCGTAGTCCGTTAATATGATATAGGCATTAAACTCGCGGGCTGCGCAATTTTACAATGTGACTTCATCTTGGGAATTTTTCAATTCTAAATTCTGCAATGTTAAATTCAGTTACGGTTCTTAAATTTTAGAACAGAGGGAATTGATATAGTAATTGTTGTTATATTATTTTCCCATGTATTGTGGAACGATCTGAATTTTAATAGGAGTTATGGAAGACAGTGTGCGATATTATATCCAGTTTTTGTCACGCTGGTTCTTCTTGTTTCGAGTTGACGGTCGATTTCGTTACCACTTTTCTTGTGCTGCCACCCACGCTTCGGCCCTCGAACATTTCCGCTTCTTCCGGTCACGTAAAAACGAACACCAATCGCTGGACTGTCCTAGAATTTCTGATTTATCCAAGAGATAAATCGCTGGTTGAGTGGATACGACTTTGTCAAATATTGACAAAGAGGTGTGCTTGGATTTTATACTTGTTGATCATTTATTTTGCAGTTGAAGGGAATAACCAGCATTAATTGATTTTTTTAGTTTCTACTAAATAGTATCCGTATCCATATCATTGTAATCAACACATTTCTCCGTTTCCACGTTCATTAACCATCTTCTTCTTGTTCTGGTTGATGTAAGTAGAAAACAATAATTCCTATTCAATTGGAATTTTTTGTTATTGAATGTCCCTGAATCTTATGTACCATTACATGTTTAAATCTGTGTTTCTTAAAAACACAAAAATTTTTACGATATGTAAATACATAGGCGTCTCGCGTTTGAGCTGCTCAAATCAATGTAACAACTTCTAATGACCATTCGTTCATCATCCACCATGTCCTCACGACACGCATACTTTCCTGCGACATCCCCTTATTAACCATCTTCGCTTCCTCTTTCCCACTTTTCACTCGATTATTCTTGTTTCAATTTCCTGCTCGTAGATAATTCCACTGGCCGTCCTTCTTCTCCCCTTCATTTTCTCATCCGAGCATCATGGTAGCCGATCTTTTTCCCGATCGCTCGAAAACGATTAGAATATTCGCCCATCTTGCCCCGTTCGGAAGTCTTCAGTTTAATTAACGGATATGAGATACCAAATTGTGGACATATTCTATCTGGCATGGGATTATCGACGAAGATGCGATTACAGTGGCAACTCAATTAGAATCTCGATTAGTTCCTCACACCATCCTTTCCTCCTCTCCCATCTCTCTCTCTCTCTCTCTCTCTCACTCTCTCACTCTTTCGTTCTCGACCTTCTAGCTCTTCTATCCCAGCACATTTTACGTTGCCCAGTTTTTTCACCGCGACTTTTTCCTTAATCCCGAGATTTTCGTAAATCTGTAAAACCGGATTCTCCAAGGATACCCAACGAATTGATTCCAAATTGTTTCCTACATATTAAAATGCGTAGGTATCCTTGATTGTTTCTAGGTAATTAAAGCGTTAGTAGATGAACAAATTCACCGAATCAAACGTTTATTCTTTTTTCATTATTCAACTGTTTGGTTCGATAGGCATTTTAAGGACTAAATAGTCTACTGTTAACTGCAATTGTTGTTAGTAAAAAGAAGACGAATACAAACAGATGATGTCCACGACTCTCAACCTTCGTTGAATGAATATTTTTCAGAAAAAAGCTAATACTATTTTATTCGTCTGATTTTTTTATAATACTTCTAGAACTGTAGTATTTACTCTTTGTCAAATAAAATATTGTGACTCAATCCATTTTTTTACGCAGGGTAAACGGCGTATCTAAAACAAAAAAAAATCGAAATTTATGTATTAAGTATAATGTAATGCCTAAGCATTAGCGTAGCCGTTTTTTTAATGTTTTGAAAATTCATTAAATAACAGCATGTTGAAGAAAAGAAAATACCGATTTAATTCTCCGCGAAAATCGGCATTCTTGTCTTCAACGAATTTAATCGGATGATTTGTTTCGCTACAATTTGCATCGGAAGATTGCCTACCTCGCAGTAGTCTAGCCTCGCAAACCAATGCTTTCTTCTCTTCTCGTGCCCATTACACTTAATCCACTCACTCCGCCACCAACAACATCTCTACTCACTTTGATACCCAATTGCATTAAACATAGTCTCATATGTTCGACTTGTTTGTTAAACCTTCCACGTCGCTGCCCTATGCGAAGCATGAGGCCACTTCTTGCGAAGAACAATATCATTAACGATCCCAAGATACAGAATTGTTGCGACGTCGAATCCGCGTGGAGACTTTATGAAGCGCCATCGACGGAGCCCCGTGTCGCGTGACAACTCAAGGCAACGAGAACCCCGCACAAGAAAAGCTGTACGGAAAGTTCGATCGGGATCATAAATCTCGTAGCATCGTCGGCATTCGTCGCCGATGTATCAGCCTCTTCTCCACCCGCGTGCAACGGCTATCGAGTTCTTGCGAGCGGCTTAAAGCGAACTCCAGGGAGTCGCCGCAACTTTCTCGTCGATCGCGCCGCAACGACGTGTATTTTTCAGTCAATGAGACGGACAATGTTCTCGTTCGCGGCCAGCACCGACTCGATCTCGAATCTCCACGGTTCTCCGCCACTTTCAGGGGCAGCTGTGGCCGTAATGTGCCGGAGAAATCTGCAGTTTATTCGCGGGATTCGTGGCCACCTCGTCGATGGCATTTCTGCTTCCGCCATTATGCGATCGTTGTTTGCTCTGTGCAGGGAAGGGTCGATGGCCAGATGAATATTTCCATGCATTGCGGTATGCGTGAAATTTGCGAGGCGACTGTGAATTAAAAATTAATAATGAAACGGTTGGGAGATAGTAATAGAGAGAACTGAAATTTACTCTTCGTAGTAATGAATAGTAACGATGAGAAAATTGACAATTTTTATTGTGAAAGATGTATTCTATTAAAATTTAGACTGTGTTGTTTTTTTAAGGGAAGAGGGTAATTGGTTTATAATTTTCATCGTTCAAATGACTAGTTGGTTTGGTGGTTGAATTCTATAAATTTTAGTGAAAGCAAGCATATTTCCCGCGAATGGATAGTCGAGAATAAAATCGAATTACACAGAGTTGATTACAAGTTATGTAGAACTCCGCTGCCAAGTGGCTTAATTTTCCCTGGAAACATAAACATCAGGCAACTTGTGGAATATGGATATCGAACAGAATCCTTCGACGGGGAGGGCTTCGTTCGTTCGTCGAAATCAAATAATTCATGCGCTGGAATTGTTAACGGAGCGCGAAGCAGAACAGATCGAGGGTGTTTAAAAAAGAAAACCATGGTCGCAATAATGATTGCATTATGAATTTATTTAATGAAATGCGCGTATCATTAAGTGATCAATCATTTTCGTGTTAATCTTAAATTCCATGTTTCCTCATTAAAACAGATAGAAATTTTCATTTAATTTGTTTAATCCTAAAAGAGATTTACTGTCAATCTTGTTGGAAAGAAATCTTTTTTCTCGCATTTGATTTGAAACGAAGTTCTCCTAGAAATCTCCTCCTGTCACAGACGCGCTGCTTCAAAACAGTAATTTATGCGTTTCACTTCCATTCCTTGCAGTCCGATCATTTTCTGAAGCGCCGCAATCAGATTAAATCACTCTAAGTTATTATGAACACCGTCCACTAGACCTTTCAAATCTTTTATCCATCCTCTACAGTTCGGACAAATACCTTTTCACTATGGCAGTTTGCATTAAATTTTGACAAAGACACCTGAATCTTTCCAAATAATAAACGGAAAGTAGGTACATATTCGAATCTGAAATGCTTCCGACCATTTAAATTGACAATCGTTCCCAGTTAAATTTATTTGTCATATCATATTTTGGTTTTTACGCTTAAAATGGTTAATTAAAAAGAAGTAGGGTAAATTTTTAAACTAACGTCTCCTTAAACCAAAATGATTAATCCACAAAAAGCATTTCTCCTTTTGGATGTGAATTATATTTGCTATTAAGCCTTGTAAGTAGATTTTCAGAAAGCTAACTGTTGATTGAAAGCTGATGCTTGTGCTTTTGAAATTGGGGACTGAAATTCGCCAGAAAAGGGGAATAAAAACTTATCACCTCGATAACTACTAAGCACTTATTCTGTTTAAATATATACTTTTCAATTAGTGCTCTCTTTTTAATGTTAAGTGAGAGCAATAGTTTCATAAACAATGTTTCCTAATTTACTCGAAGGTTGGTAAAAATGGTGCTTTACCCGTTTTGCTGCAAGGTCCTCAATTACCGTTTCATTTTGAAATACCATTGTACGATTAGTTTCAGATATAGCAACGATCAATTTTAGAAACTACCACGGCCCATGGCTAGCGACGAAGATCACGGCCTTTATGACATTTCACGACCTTGTACTGCTGCGGTAATTCGCGAGGCTACGATTAAAAGGCGATTAATTCGCGGTTGAAAGAATCGGGCAGCTCGCAAGAAACGGGCGTTAGAGGGGTGGACGTCGGAATCTTGGCGTAAAATCAAAATTGAAATTCTTTGCTCTAACTTCGTGCCGGAGCTTCGACTATGGCCAATTAATCGGCACATTCCTGCAGCTGGGAGCGCTATGGGAGCCATTATTAGGGCCATTAGTGGGAGCTACATAGGCGTTAGCGTAATATGCGTTCTAAAGCGCGCCGCGATCCTGCCTGAATACCGTGAACATTGTTACTTTGGTAATAATTATACAGAATGGAGCACCTCAAAGTATAGACGGCCGGCCCGGATGATCTGCAACCCACTTCTTCACTGCATTTGAAGATGCGAAGAGGCCAAAAGAAAGTTTACTCAAACTATCCTGAGACATGAAAAATCAGCAACCATCTTGCACATTTGCATACGCACGTGTAATATAGTTCCAATATCGTTTCTCGTCTGGCTACATTCGATTTAGTGTCTGAATTATTTCGCCACGGACTTCGGTGCACGAGACCTGTAGTTCGGCATGGCGAGAGGATCGATATTTCAGCCTGAAACCGCATCAGTGGTCTTGTCTCGTGACTGCTAGCGAACTTCCTTTTCTACTCGTACGAAGAACTGTGCGCTTTGTATCTCGTGCGAAGCTACAAATTACAGGCGAAACTTTACGTTAAAAATTGAATGATAAATGTCTAAAATGTTGGAGTTATTTCAACTCCGTGCAGAAGAAGATGGAAGCTCGTAAGAAATTGGGATCTATGGCAGAAGATAGCAACGAAGTTTCGCTCTTAACAATTAACGAAGTAATTGGAGAAACGATCAACGAGAGAAATCGTTTAACGTTACACGATTCGCGCGACGCTTCGAAGGCTGCGAAATTGATTATAGCACTGCAACAACAAGGTCGAACGGCGCGGTTATTGACGTGCATAGATAGGAGACGATAAAGTATACATGGAATACGTTTGTCCGTAGCTTGATGCACGCCTTTGATTTCGCGCAACGTAATCGCGACCTGTATTCGTGCACGAATGATAAAGCTGTAAGTTGCAGTTGCACGAGGGCTCGCGAACCATTCGTCTTACGTGTAATCGTTAGTCGGATATTATAGGTCGCGAACGATTTCGTCTGAGAAAAGACTTTGAAATTTTGAAACCATTTCACTCTTCTGAGTATTACTATGTTTCTGCTTTCTTCTTCCCCACTACGCGTTACTTATGCATGCGTGTACGTTGTGTCTGGCATGTCTTCGGCATTTTCCAATTTTTACTGCATCCTGTCGCTGACAAGGGAAGTTAGGTTACCCGGAAATTCAGGAAATTATGCAACTTTGTGTACAAGTAGAGTAGTTCACCCGTAACACAAACCTATTCTTTTTTGTTGCCATAGTGCGGTTACAGGGGTTGCATAACCTCCCTTGTGAGAATAGTTACTTAGAAACAGTGAAACTATTTCAGATTATCTGGAAGGTAAATATACACACCAGCGGACGATAAGTTTTGCTCTGCATGATGCATAACTCCTATATTTATTATTAACAATGAATGAAAAAAGCTGCAACTTCTTCAAGGGTGCATAAAAACATGGTTCAAATTTCAGATGAATCGAAATGCTAGTTTCTTAAAAAAAAATCCTAAATTTTGCTATGCTTTTAGCCCATCAAATAGGATTCCCCACTTAAATCCGCCATTGCTTAGAGAATCACATTTTTGTATTAAAATCTACGTTATAAAATGGTAATATTTGAACGTACCCATTAGCGATCATTTGCACTTTATCAGCCAACAATTTTGGTGTCTGCATCAAGAACGGCGGATGAATAAATATATCAAGCGAAGTGTTTAAAAATTAAAGACAATGACCCACTTCTATAGGTCGCCCGCGAACTACGTGATCCTCTAATAGTTTTAAGCAATCACGTATTCTACTCTACATTCGACACGTCCGTTCGCCGTCGCTATAGAAGAAAGTCTTATGCACCCTGGAACAGTTTCTTGGAGCCCTGCATTCAATGTTACCCCGTATCGTGAATTCCAAATAGTGTTTATGTGCTGCCGGGACAGACAACCTTGCTATAATAAAACATGATCGCGAAATTGCATTTAAGTATGCTCTTTCTACGAGCCAGTATTAGCCATCGAACGAGAATCGCAGAAGAGAAGGCTCGAATCGAACACACGATGTAAATTATAACAGAGATAAGCATTCAACCTTGTCATCGATTGCTGGCAATTTTCTCATACCACGCGACTTTCATTCTTCAAACACTCTATTCTATATCTTTTGTACTTTTCATAGAAAACACTAGGTATTTTTTGCTTCCCTCTTATTTAATCTGTCTGGACATTCGTTTGTTTAATAGTTACGAGAATTAAAGAGAACGAGGAAAAAATAGAAAGATTATCAGAAGGGACAGTAAATGGCAGCATAATAGAGTGGCTGAAAGGGGTAGGAAGGAAGTTAAAAAGAAAGGAAAGATGAGTTAGATTTTTAGTTTCATAAGTTGGAAGAAGGGTCAGGGTGAAGGGACGAATGAAAAATTTGGAAAAGCAAGTTCCTTTTCAAGGCCGTTCAGGCGGAAAATAAATCTTACATCTATATATTAGGGTGGCCCTTAAAATCCAACTTTTAAAATATTGCACCCCAACATTTTGTTCTCTATACTGAAAAACGTGTCTGGTTAAATTTTTATTACGATTCCTAATGTTTTGGAGGTTGCTACCTGCTTGTTAATATTTTAAATAAAATTGTATTTTTTGCTTAAGACGAATTCGTTCACCAGATCGTCTATATGCCTGAGAGTCGAATTGCCTGACGTCATTATATCAACAATTCTCCCTTCGAAATAGCAAATGGCAACCCACTTTACCAGCTCTGGCGAGTGACCATTACTACTAGACTTTTACGAACATGATTTGGCTATTTTCAAAGGCTTCTGGTTCACAAATTTACTTTGCAACAATATTCCAATCTTAAGTAAACGTGTCTAAAAAATATAATACGTCGAATAGAAAATTGCCCTTTCCCCTTAAAAACCCAATAAGTACCTAAAAGAAATCAAATAGACACCACACTACTTATTCATAAAGGCGAACACATTGACGCGAAGCAACAACGTCAAAGTTTCAAAAAAGTTTTATGTTCTCCACGTCCGAAGGAAAAATGTAATTTCATATGCACCGACGAAAGTAACACAGTATTCATCAAACCCAGCATTAATTTTGCATGCAAGGGTTAACAACGGCTCAAACGGTTCTGTCAGTTCGCCTGATGAAAGAGGAAGCTTAGTTACGAAACGTTCTGCAGCTTTACGACCTCCCATTTCGGCGCGGCCATCCTCTATCCAGGCATGCCGCTCCTCACAAATATCGCGAAATATTTGAATAACGTTTCGAGATGCTGCCGTCCGCGAAACAAGACGGTATCCGCGTGGCTTCGATGCAGAAGCGAGGCTGCAGCCTTCGATTTTACCCCGAAGGCATCGAAAGTTCTTGACAACCTGGCCTCTGCTCTTGTTCCATTTGAGGATAGATTTACACTAGACGGCGGGGGCGTCTCGTTTCGATTCCGCTGCTTTTTAATTTCGCCCTCGCTCCCCCCTTCTCCCCCCCCCCCCACGCCGTTTAAATAAAGAAAAAAATTCCGCGAAACGACAATGTCACAAGATCTTCGAGTATCCTTGACATCGTTGCGAATTAACTTCGTTTAATCCCGGCCGCCCCTTGGTTGTCAGTCCCCCGACTATTTAGCAACGCTCGCTCGCCCGTAAATACAAAGTGATCCGATAGAAAATTGCTCGAACTTTTGCTGAAACACGTTACGTCCGCGGAGCGTGTAGATTGTTAGAGTCGCACGTGTGGCGCGAGTTTATGGGCACCGTTAGGAGAAGCCTTGGACTGCCATAATGGATGGTTAGAAGCTTCGAAAACAATATTTTTTACGATAAACTTTATAAAGGGGAAAGTGCGGCTTCAAGGCGAAGATGGAGGATAACGTTTGACCGCGAGGACTTGGCGAAACGGCACCAGCTCGGGGGCCACCGTAATAGGTGTCCATTGTCCTGGTTTCTGGGCACGTTTCAAAAATTTTCACGGAACCTGTGCCGGGGTACACAGCTGTGGAGCTCTGGTGTCCTCCAAACTTCTCATCAGCTGCAAATGATTTTTTTATCCCGTAACCAGTGCTCCTAAGGCTCCAAACTTTTGTTTGACATATTTTTTTCTGTAATCTATAACTCGGAGGATATTATACAAAATCGACTTTGTGAGCTGTTAAATAATTATTTAAATGTTCAAGGGTCCAGGGGCACCTTTACCCGTTATCCGATCGGGCTCAAACTTTACACAGACTTTTTTTTATTATTTGTCACTATTCTTGGTGGCGCCGGGAAGAGAATCTTCAAGAAAGAATTTCACAAATAGTAAATAAAAGCCTCCCTAATGCCCACACGTGCACATTTACGAACAATGTCTGCGAATGCCTGAGAAATCAATCGGCAGGCTCCCTCCCAGGATCAATGGAGCAGAAAAACGGGGCTGAATAAAAAATTCAACGGGCTGTTCAGGCCGTGGGGGTTCGAGGCGATCCTCGAGGCAAGTAGAAGAGCAGTGATATTAAGCCGCGGAGGATTTCGAGCGTCTTCGAGATCAAATTGAAGGTTGCAACCTTCGTGCTGCACGTGTTCGACGACATCGGTCTCGGTTTGCAGGATGCCCGTCTTCTCGAGCGTTATTCGAATACTCTGGTGAAATATTAGCTACTTATTCCGTGACGGGAGCAAGGGCAAGCTTCCGACTTTTCCATCGAGCCCTCGCCCCACGCCCCCCCCCCCCCCTCCCTCCACCCAGGTTCCTCCGTTTTGCGCGAGAGCGCAATCCCTCACCAATATCAGTCTCCAGGAATCCCGTGGGATCCTTCCACGGGGTCAAGGCCGCGACGTTAATCGTCCCCCTTTGAGGCTACTCGACACCCGCCCCCGCGATCCTATTAACCGCGCGGTAATTCGATTCGTTTAGACCAGATCGACCGAACGAAACTCATCTCCCGAAAATATCGAGTCTCACGGGTCTATAATTTTCAGGAACAAAATTTACGAGATTGTGAAGGGAACTGAAGGGAAGGGGGGAATACCCAACCCCTTCAGTATTGCCCGAAACTGTACCTTTTTTCGTAAAACCTCTTCAATTTTCCTTACAACTTCTCCTTCTTTTCAAACCCTCTCAATTTTGACCGGAGCTTCTTCTTTTTCCAAGGCCCTTCAGTCTTGATGCTGTGAACTATATGCAAGCTGCAGTTTTTTTTTATCTTCTTCTGTCACGTATATAGATAAGGATATTTTGATATTTTGAAGGTTCAAGATAATGCTGTAATAGAATTTTGCTGATTGAGAATGGGAAGCGAGGGAAAATATTTTAGCGGGGAAGCGATGAGAAACGAAAGGGCTGAAGGAGAGTTAAGGGGTTACATACGTTTAGTCGCGGCGTAAATTTCATAATTATTATTATTATTTATTGAAGTGTATAAACGGGGTAAACCCTTTATTATAAGAAGTACAAATCGCAGTTACACAAGCATAAAACAAACAATTAGGAAGTACAAAAGAAAAATTGTTAAAAGAAACGAAAGCAGAGAACTTAGAGCAGAAGAACCGTTAATGATAGTTACAAAATAGATATAAAAACTCTTAGTGATAACAGTAGCAAACATAATAACCAAATCAATATATGAGTATAAACAGACAAGTAAGGTAAAGTGTAATAGAAGAGGGATAAAGGGAACGCGAAGGTAAAATTTCAGGGGAATGAGAACCACGAACAGCGATCAGAGATGAATGATTAAAGGAACTATAGAAATTATTGAAGAAGTCACCAGAGTTACAATACCGATTCGAAGTTATTAGAAGTCGATTAAGGCTATTATAGCAACCATAGAGCGTTCCATGTGACTCAGGAAAGAAGAGAGCATGTTTTCTACGGCAACGCACCGGGAATAGAAGTCTTTTACGGGTTTTATTAAGAAAAATAAAACAAAATACTTATTACACATGATTTACTAGTCCATAAAGTGCATGAAAAAAAATATTTACAATACTTCTTGTATTAAATTATTTATGATTTTTGGGGCACTTTAGACCACTGCGGAAAAAATGTTCAGCATGATGTCTCTTTTAAACATCCGTGGACTTGACAAATGAAACGATATTCTTGTAAAGTAATGCTGCCATTATAGTCTGCCGATTATTGTAAGATGTGGAATGATTAAAGCCTCCAAGAATTTCAACTAGAATTTCCTGCATTTCTCTGGATGAAGGTCGTGGGAAACGTTTCACTTCTAACCCGTTGCCGTTGCAGGACGGCTGGTTCGCAAGCGGAATCCTCGCGAGGCTAGAACAAAGCAATCGACACCGCGAGCTGTCCGTCACAGGCAAACGTGACTGGCTGCGTCCCACGCAGCCAACGCCACCGAAACATGCATTCGATATATCGACTACGAGACGCAAGCTTGTTATCCAAGCACGTTAATGATGTACCCGGGCCAATACCACGGCAGCGAGGTATCGATTGCTATCAGGCACAGCTATGATCAGCAGCGCGCGATGTTAATCTTTGGCTACATGCCTCCGCGCCACTTTGCGCACTGGTTAATTGGAGATATTGCGTTTTGGTCTGCCAGAGAGAAGGATCCTGTGCTGGGGCAGGCAGATCGATTATATTTCAACAGATTCTGGCGACGGTTTCTTGCTACGATATGGCATAGGAATAAAGTTGCAAGGTCAAGCTGACAGAATAAAGGGTGGATTAAACTCTTGCAGAAAACAAAATACCTTTAAAGTAATCATTTAATTTCGAATTGAATCTGAAGAATATTTCGTTATCCTACTTATTGCATAAATGAATCAGATTTCTTTGAATTTGGAAGTGGAAGAGAACAGCTGCTAGACGGTACTTATTGGTCAGAAGATTTCAAGTACCACAGTTAACAGAAGACTCCAGCCGCCTAGCATTCCCTTCAATGCGTCCAAGCAGACAACGTTCCTTCGATCTCAGTGCAGTTCTGTTTTATTAGCTTTGTTTCCGCAGACGCGAGAGCTAATTCCTTTAAGTATTAGACTGCATTGGCTCGCGCTCCCGAATCGTTCGTCCGCCAAAACTCTTAGGGAAACAAGCGTGTTATTTGTTTTCCATTCGTAGTTACTTACACTCACGCATCAGAATTCGTGGGGTGAGAAACGTGAGTACATGTGCTGGGATTTAATTCACTTTTCAAAGCTCGTCTTAGTTGTTTTCGAGCGTTCGAACTTCCCCACTCTAGCTTCGTTACTGGTTTCACTGTGCACCGCGTTCGTTGCACCCGATAAATTAAACAGCGATCAAATTCCCACGCGTTTACTGCTCGACTCGCGGTATTCGTCTGAAATCACCCCGAAGCTATCGTCCCCCCGCCCCTCGGAAATGATTTACGATCCAAGGCGCGACAATCTCGACGGAGGGAGGTTTTTCCAGCCGACTACCAGCGACTTTTCACACGCCGCGAGTGTTCCATCGCTTTTTCCGTCGCCTGCTTCGGTCCGGGCGCGCGATCCCGTCGCGAGGAGAAAAATTTCGGTAACTGCGCGCTCAAAGGAGGACCTTGGGGTCCCCCGGAACGATTAAGAAGAAGCAATCATCCGACAAAGTGGGTCTAGATGACTTGGCACATTTAAAATTAATTACTCCTCTGATATTTGCTGGGACGAAATACTTGGGCCGGCGAGCAAAATACAGCGAAGAGTTTCTGAAAGCCTTCGCTATAGTTCCTCGACTTATTACAGCTCCTCTGCGCAGTACGAAAATTGGACGAAATTTATTCTGTGATTTAATTGAACCTCACTGTAAACGTGCACAATTTTAGAAGCTGCGAAGTGAAAAGTGGCGCCTCTTTCAAACACTTTGAGAGTTTGAATGCTATGTCGAGGAAGCATGAAATTAATAAAAATAATTAAACAATGTAACTGCACATCTTGTGACACAAAATGGCAAGCATGAAAGAGTGAATGTAAAATAATATTACGTTATAGGAGATAGAAGTAACTTATTGTCAGAGCTAAGCAATAGGATTTTGAATATCAAATATACGAATATAGCAAACAATTGAGTTTATCTCAATTTTATCTAATTTCATAAATAGATGATAAAGATCCAACGTTTATAAGCCCATTTTTTTTAACATATCGTGTATTTGTGTTATTCCCAGTGACAAGTGTCGCAGAGCCACGAAACTACTTCTGCAATTCCAATTAGAACGAAGGTCCACGAGGATTGTGATTTAATTAGAAAATTACCATGGTCGAATTGAGATCCCAGGACATGCGTCTTACGGGATACAGCTGCAGCGTCTTCTGGTTCTCACGGCGATCGTCCCTGACATCTTCCAGTTACTCGATGTGTAAGTGGAACAATTACAACCGGCCCAACCCATTTGCAGATGATTTATTCGGCGTCTTATGAGGGCCTTCGGCAGAATTAGCACGCGTTGCACACAACGACCCCGTAACGTTACTTCTCCGCGCGCGACACCATCTTGTCTGCAACCTTCGACCAGTTCTCCCTGTTCAACGTAGTCTTTCCGCAGTATTTGTTACCTTCACGATCGATAATAAATCGATGTACACTAAAAGAAACAGATCTTTTGCCTGTATAGGTACTTTTCAACCTTTTATTTTATATTATCCTTATAAACTCTGTTAATAAAATAACATACGACTCGGTTGAATCGAAAGCAAACCGGTTCCTATACACGAATCTTTTGAATCCTAGCAGAACATTGATCGATAGGAGCTATTTTATTCCAGTAATTAAAAATTAATTTCCTGCTCATCTGCATCTTCTCAAATAGTCATAAAACTTTACCCTGAAGCGTTTATGACTTGGTTTAATCTCATTATCTTATTTTACCAGAAAGTCGTATTTTTAAGAAATATCTTCGGACACTTTTCCTTTCATAAACACTTCGCAAGAAGTTATATTCGTTAGAATATTTCTTGCAAGATTTCTCTACCTTCTACCATAAATAAATGATGTTACTGTTATTTAAAAGGATCACAATTTTTCTCAGCATCTACCTATCTAAGAAATCACCCTTCTGTAAAAGTCCTGTGTGACGTTTAAACCTGTATTTCAGAGTGTCGAAAGAATTTCGCCGAATTGCAACACCGCGGCGAGTATTTGCATTCCTCTGATCGCTCGTCGCGAGGAACCTCGACGACCTCAGCGGTGCACGGACGTCCCCGTCGACGATTCTTCTTCGTTCCCGTCACGGCGTTCCTCATTTCCATTGACCACGATTCGGCGAAGCTCTTTTACCGAATCGCCGTCGTTTCAATGCCACTGTCACCAGCTGCCAAGGTTCTCGAAAAGTTCCCCGAGACCTAGAACGCGGCTCGGCCGCAGCTACACCGATAGATTCAAGGCCGGTCGAACAACGTTATATCGGTGACAGAGGGTAGGAAATCAGGAATCTCCTCGTACGACTCATTTGGCCGTAATTAAAACACCCACGCTGATTTGATGGAGGAAAGAGATTCCTGAGGTGCCCAAGCACCATACGGAATTACGGTGTGCCATTGTCAAACTGACCTTCGAAGGTGTCAAGGACAAGGAACGCGGTGGATGAGCATTCCGAGCAGTCGAATCGTTCGAAACGGCCAGACCGCGACAGGAAGTCGTTTTAATGAGCATCATTCGAGAATTTTTGAGCCTGGAAAATACATCTACTAGGAGAACTCAGAATCAAGAGTTGAGGAGTGGAAATGGTAATCGACGGAAGCGCCAAAAAAATGAAAAACAATTTTTTCAGTAATTAAGGATGTGAATTCCATGCGGGATACTGTGCTAGAAGTTATAAGAGCTGTATATAATTTATTTTAAATGCTGAGGCTATAGCAAGACAGAGCTAAATTGGTAGGTGCCATTTTCGCTGTGGCGGGAAACGGCGAAAGTGACAAAATGAACAGACGCGTTTTTTGTTTCTACTGGAAATTTTAGTTACTGGCTCTTAAATCGTTTACCATTTCAACTCCTCGATTCATACTCAATTATAGCTCTGCCTGTGCCAATGAGAATTCTTTTGGTATCTATATGCCAAGTTTGTATGCTCTGCCAGTTTTATAAAACAAGAGATGAATTGTATTGGCAGAAGGACTCGATTTCTGAAGTCACCTTTCGAAACTTGAAAAGACTAATTCTTTCTTTTAATTAGTCCAATTTGAATTAAGTCTCTAGTCAATAGTAATTCATTTGAAGAAGCATCTTCTCATTTTCTTGATGGGAAACTGGCGCCATGGTGTTCTGGTTTGGTTCCTGAGAAATACATCGAGTAATACGCAAGTAAACAATTTATGCGCAATATGAATCAAAATTGAGAGAAGCTAGGAAAGACGGTTATACAAATATGTACCCAGAATTTCTCACTCTTCCACTTATAATCGAGGGAATGAGTTTTAAATGAGTGATTAAAATAGCGTTCATAATATTAATTGCACGCATGAATCCATCTTGCCATGAATTGCTGAATTTGTTGAAAAGTGCTATAATTGTTACGAACATTGCATATAACTTTATTAACGATATATGATGTATAAATTATACAGTATTACATACATATGATACACTTTCTTACAGTGGTTTTTAAATATATTATATATATATATCCATTGTAAATAGCGACGGATATTGGAAGATTCGTGTATTCACAAAAAAGAAGGGTGTATCCAGGCAAGAAGTCAGTGACCAGAATTTATTTGTTGTCGATAAATTTGATTTGTAGCAGACGAAGGAAATGTTTGTAACGGCGAAAGTAATCGAGCTTAATTCGTCTGATTGGAGTTTTGAGCTCAGCAAATCTTATAAATCTTTAAAAAAGGAAGAGAAATGAAAAATAGTGACTACAGCGCTTGGACACACGTATTCACACGACTATAACGTACTGTACACAAAACATTTACACGTTAGAAAAATATTCCTATACGATAAATAATATTTAAGTCGCGGCGAAAGCCTAGTGATAACGAATGCAACACGTAGAAAAGGAAACACTAATGACGAATCTCAAAGTACCGATGAAAGCTTCCCGCCTATTTACAAGAATGATTTACAAGAAACGACTTGCGAATTAACGACAAGTACTTTGGTAACGAGATGACACATTTCGCGTGAACGTAACTTCACGTCACAATAGGAAGTGGCTCGCGAATTGCAAACGTGTTGCTCCTAGTCGATGCTTCATTTCCCTCGCATCTCAAGACTCAACGTTATTGGTAACTTCTTAAAAAAAATAGAACACTTCTCAGTCGCGCAGAATCCTCCTCTTGCTCGCGGCATCACTCACAGAATACCCATCGAATTTCGGGAAGACACAGTGTACACAACGGCAGACTGAATATCAATTCTTAAATTAACAAATAAGCAGCTTTTATTTCGATTTGTAATTTGAAAATCACTAAAAACGACATCCTCGAGTACTTATAAGAAAAATGTAATCGACTTTAAAATAAGAACACGTCTAAAAGAAATCAGCTGCTTTTACTTTACGTAATCTGAATCTGAAAAGTGTAGCAACGAAAACAAACGTAGTTATCGCGTGGAAGTGCAGAATAAAAATCGTTCTACCTTCGCAGACAATACAAATGGCAAACTTTACCAGAGGCTCGTGCACCGCCGTCCCCGAAATTCGTCGACCTACTTCTCGATCATCCTGCACGTATCAAAGGATGAACGGTGCGCGCCAAGAAAGGAACAGAACCAGCGGAGCTGAAAAACCATCCTTGCCGTTGCAGCACGGATCATCGAAGGAAATTAATCTTATCGCTCGTTACACAGGGAGCATCGTGCAAGAAGAGACAACCCTTAGAGAACGCGGGCAAAGCCGTGAACCTTACACAGCGAATGCTATGGACAATAAGAAAAACTCATGGCCAGGAAGACTATTATCTTGCTCCCTTTCGAAAGTTCTCCCTCCACTAGGTCTCTCCAGCATTAATACAGCATGTGGGTGCTTCTCGTTGCAGCTGCAACATAGATATAAACCTCGGTCAATAAATATCCGCGATACCTGATGTAGGAGTAATCAGACCAATTTATAATAAATTTCAACATTTATTTAGCAAGCAGATGGACTAACACATTCTGATCCACTTCAAAATAACTACTGCACCTCGTTTGCTAAGTCCTTTAATAAGATGGTTATGGATACGGAGGCTGCTTCGAGTAATTCTTACTTGAAACAATCTTGAAAATGATGCACATACATGTGAGAAAATAGAGGACAATTTCAGTCGCAGCGGATCGCATTGCGTCTGACCATAAACACGCCTATTTCACTTATTTTTGTAGCTTGTTAAACTTGCGATGGCGTAACGTGACTTTTAAACTGTGCAATGATTTTAATATTGCTCATGAACGTATCAATAATTTTGCTGAACACTCTGAAACAGAGTTGGGCATTAACTAAATAAAAAAATATTTAAATAACGGAACGAATAAAAGTTTCTTTAACTTTAGATTATTCGACGAATAAAGTTAATATTTTTCTTCGACGAATAAAGTTAACTCGGGTTAACTTTATGACGAATTATTTTATAATTTTTTTCGTTCTTCAAAATTTTATTTAAATAGAAATTTTACCCATCTCTGTTCTGAAATTATAAAAATGGCTTAAAGTTTACTTTTCCATTAAGGGGAAGCAGCTTAGATTGACGAACTTTGAAAACTCTAACTACTGCATAGCATACATATATGACACATACCAAAGTATTCTACTCCATTATTAATTAAACATTCATTCCATCCAGACAGTATTAAAACAGTTTTGCAGTATCAAAATTATCAAAAATACAAAACTTCCTTGTAATTGCTGTATCATCGATTCGACTAAAAATGCAATTGATGTACTGGGAAATTAATATGGATAGAAGAGTTATTCAAAATATTTCCCGATAGAATCTCGAATTTGCTGCAAGGAATCTAAGGGACTCACCGTGGAGGCTCGACGTGTTTTGCATAGAGCTCGACAGTTGGATCTCGTTTCCTGGATGCTCGTGTATCACCGTCTCAGTGATATTGTTTTCCGCCTCGGAGTGGGCGCGACGGTGCTCGCGCGTGTGCCCGTCGTTCTTCCGCCTCTTCTCGGTCCCGACGCAGCAGCGTTGCTCCCTCTGCAACGTCATCTCCTGGGAGTAAACGGATTCCCCGTTCGAGAGGGAGTTAAAACGCTGCCGCCTCCTGGAGGTCACCTGATTCACGCGTCTCCCAACGACGATCGAGGGGTCGTGGCAGCCCCGCGAAACATCGTTAGCCCTCTCGCGACGTTGCAGGGACTTCAGAGAGTCCTCGTAACCACTATACAAAGAAAAGTCAAGAATACAAGCACGAAAGACAAAGTGAAGGTAAAAGAATATCGCATCGATACATAACAACGCGCGGGAATGAATTTAGGCTAGAAAAATGACCCATTTTCGAAGCATTCTGTTCGGTATACGCTCCACTACTAGCTTCATAGATAAGGGTGCGGTGGAAAGTTTGAAAATTATCGCTCAAGGTGGTCTCTTTGACGATCTTATTTAAGGGCAGCGTTCAACGAAGCTTCCGTGTAACTTGGAAAGTTTACAAAACGTTACTGCTGCCACTACCCGCCACCAACAAAGCTCTAGCATCAAAGAGGAAGGAACAAGTATCCATTTCAGGCGAGACACTCAGTGTCCGGTAACCGATACCCAGCGCACGTGCACTGCTCCCAGAGCTGAAAGAAAATCTAGGAAGCTTGAAGAAAATCTGGAAGAGGACGGAGAATGTGCGAACGTGTCGAGGATATCAGTCTGGAGACCGTGGAGAGTGTCTCTCGCCTGGAAGGAACCCCGAAGGCGTCCCGTGTGTCTTTGCATCGGGCAGGCGATCTCGTTAAAATTCTACGCGAGCGGCCGCCTCGAGATCTGTCGCGGTGATCCAGGAGCGAAGGATCGATCGACCTGGCCACGGCCGAGACTCTTTTTCAATTTAGATAGCAGGAATAGCTCGGTAAGTAATTCGACTTACTTGCTGCTCTCGCCGCTGGAGGGGCTCGACGAGTGACTGCAGTGGCAGGAGGCGCGCGCCACGATCCCAGAATCCTGACCGCTGGAATGCAAGGACGTCGCGGATGCCTCGAGGCCTTTCGGGGTCCCTGTCGTCCTCCCGGCGTGCTTACTACAACCGCCCATCCTGCAACCACCCCCGACGCTCTACCATCGACATCGCGAAAGATATGGAAATTCCCTGATACAATATTTGGTATATTGCCGGATCGGCCTTGCCAGCTTCAAGCCCGACCCTCTCATAATAAATGCATTCCTTTCCGTCGCGCTTTATTTAATTCCTCGGCTGCCACGGCTACTTCGGCCGCGTTGTTTGCGCTCGTTGAAATTTCACAGCGCCGGCTAGCGCCGCAAGGACCGAAAGCTCGGCAAAAATACGCGACTGTTGCCGGTGGCACGTATTCAACGCTACACCGAATATACTGCGGAAGGAATCGGTCGATATTCGGCGGAATTTATCGGTCGTCGCGCTATTTCTCGCGCGGCCCCGCTGATGCTGAGTTCGGGTGTTCGGTGCGCGCTCAGGGGGTTTCGTTATTCGAGGTAGAATTCGGCAGAAGCTGGCTCTCCGTGGAAAAGTATGTCGAGGGTGCAGGTTAAAGAATTTTGTAAGTGGGAATGGACTTTGTAATCGAGCAGCATTTCTTGGGGTTTCCAGGGAAATCTTTGTAGGGGTTAAATAAGGTTTCGTATGCAAATCTATTCTGAATGTGTGTAAAATAGGATGGTTGCGATAAATAGCTGCAACGACATTTGCTAGATTTTAGGAGGTGAATTTAATAGATATTGAAAGTCACTTTCCGCGAAAGTGAAAGCTCGTTTTGAAAAACATTATTCTGCACTTTCGACTTACCTTTTTCATGGGGTAATAAAGGACGAAAATCGCCTGAAGGATAGTATTTTAATATACGAGTATCGTTAAATTAAAATTCTAAAGTTTTACGAACGTAGAGTTGCGCGCAGACGTCCTGCAAGAATGGGCTGACCATGTATGAATAATACTACTTAAATCGATCGAATGTAGCGTCGTACACGTTAAATGCCTATATAATAACTTACTATATATTAAAGAGGAAAGACCAAAGTATATTTTGCCACATTTTTTATTACGTAATTAATTAAAATAAAAATGAAAAAAATTGAAAAGAGAATAACGTATCAACTAGCCCCGGTCTCCCCTCTCTATTTGAATTTTAATATCCAATCCTGCTTCAGTTTCTGCTTTAATGGAATGAATACTAATACTTCTCCATCGTTCACAAATGATTTCTAAACTAGCAATTCTAAAACTAGCAAATTTCAAACAAAACCTTTTTTCAACAAAAGTTTCAAGTTTCATTTACGAAATGTTACCACACCCCATGTAATGATATCCATATCATAATTTGCAAACAACAACCGATACCACACTTCTCTTTATTCCCCTTCAATCTCTAATACTCTCTTCACTACCTGAACATCCAATCAACCCTAACTCACTCTCCACCAAGCACCGCATTACCCTTTAATACACAATTGAATACTAATCGTAAGCAACCTAAATTTTATCCCTTATCTCGCTCATTGAAAATCGGTATCAATTTAATTAAATAATACGAACTCAATTAATCCCTAACCAATCTTCAACAACAATTTAAACCGTAATATCACTTTGAGCATAGTTCAAGACCACAAAATCACGAACGTCCTTACTAAGAAATGCCATTCTTGCTCCGCTCGGGCGTCTGCGCGCCTAAATTCTTCGTACGTTCGACTGTGAAGCTTCGCACGCTCGCGAGACCCTAGGTGAACGGTGACATCAATTAATGGACTTACGCGTGGAAGCGAGCACAGTTGGCTCCGTGCTCGCAGAGACTCTGTCGCCTCGGCATGTCTGTGCAGAATGGTTCAGGGTCGTAGTGGAGGCCGTCGACGAAGGTCGGGAACAGCGGCGGCTTCTGCAACGTCGCGGTTGGATCTGCCAATGCGAAGCCAATCGGGCTGGTCGTCGAGAACATTGCTTTCTCCCGACGTTTCCGTCTGACGAGTTGAAATTCAGGAATCCCCGTTTAGAACGGACATCCACGTGGCGTGACAGCGTCGAATTAAATAAGCGGGTTCCCAGAACGAACATGGCGAACCGGAACCACGGATTTTCGTGATTTTGACATACAAATGATACTAGATGACTAGGTATTTAGAGAAAGTTGACTGTTCTTTTTGAATCTCTATGCATTATTCGCAAAAATATTTCAAATTTAAAATTTCTACGTGAAACTATTTAATATTGCAAATTAGTATCAGGTATTATGGAATATTCCTTCAACGGAACGTGAATTGTGTTCAGAGATGTAAATGTTAGATTATATTGATTTGGAAATTGAAATAATTGGTGGGGTATCGTGTTGAGTCGTGACACAGAGATCAGAAGTAGCGAATATGTTGGAAAATCGTGAATCTCGTACCGTTTATTTCGACGAACACACGTGACGCAGAGTGCGGTGACGAGGGCGCCCACAAAGACGACACATCCGAGCACCACGACACCCACTTCGAGAGTGGATAGCAGGTAACGTTGACTACCTCGGCGCGGAGCGCTTCCGGCGATGTCCAGGACATCGTACTCGTCCAACTCCTGCTTGATCTCCATCTTCTTTGTGCGAAACACACTGAAAGGAGAAGTTGATTAACCACGGGCGCGTAAATTAATTCACTGAAAAATAGTACGACTGATCTGTGCTCAAATATATAAAAAAAATAATACAATTTCCTTGTATTCTAACTCAAAGAATATTTACCACAAAATTTACAACTTACATTTCCTTAATTTACAAATTACAAAGCTCAATGTCGCTTAAGAATTTTAATAAAACATGAGACTAAATCTTCTGACGTTGATATTAAAATTAATTCAAACATTTTCGTGGGTTCAAAGTGAAGTGGTTTCTAAAATAATTCGTATGAACGAATCGGGTTCACTTACTTGTGCAAAGTGTCCATGTCTATCATGACGTTCAAATGAGGATCGATAGCGTAAAGGTACACATCAGTGCTAAAAGCGAAGAATATTCATTGTACAACAGTCTCCAATCATTTACAAGTTCCTAAAAAATCCAACAAGGATTTAATCACTCACGACATAGTATCGATCAAATTCTTCTCAATATGTGGTTCCAGTTTCCTCACCCGGACGTCCAGGCCCGTCACGTTTTGCAGTATTCTGAATGAAATTCACAACACCGAACATTAAAAAACATACCTCGGACAATAAACGTCGCTGTAAAAGTTCAGTCTCCAGAAAACGACGAAGCTGCAAACACCGACTACTCAAACCAATCCCCACTATACTCACGCGGTGATGTTCTCGAGCTGTGGCTCCAGGTCCATTGGTCTTCGCCCGACCACCATCACGACCTGCTTGTGGTCGTCCAGCACGTACACCTTCGAAACAAACAACGGTGGCATAATGTAAGAGAGATAGAAAGGCTGAGTCAAGAGGTGGCTTCCACCTTACAGACCGAGGGAGAAACGGTGAAGAGCAAGTTAGCTTTGTCTCTGTCTCTAGCGGCGGGTAATTAAGATCGTAGAGCGAAACACGGCGCAGCGTGAAAGGGGTAGGAACTTACAAAGACGTTGGCAATGCTGCTGCGACCATTCTCAGCGCCCCGTCTATCCGTGGCCTTGACGTCGAAGCCGAAAACGCGTCCAGCGTCACGGCCAAAACTGGCCACGGATCGTACTTGACCGCTCAGTGGGTCAATGGCGAATCGTGGGGCGTCTTCTCGGCCGAGAATTTGATAACGTATCTCTGCGTTCACGCCCTCGTCAGGGTCTTCCGCCTGTGGGCGATTAATTGGGTTACGAGCTCGTTTTTTTAGTCGGGATCTTCATTGACTAGTGGGGACGTGCAGGTGGAGGTAGGGTGGACCCTGAAAGGATGTTGGAGTGAGCACCATTTACAAGGAGCATCGCGAAGGAAAGTATTCTATGGGGGAAGTCGAGAAGCTTTAACTGTAGATCATGGAACCCCTCAGGTACAATCTTGTCGGCTCCGAAGTACGCTCGGAATCTTCGCTGGCAGATTTGCTTTATGCGGCACGAAACTATTGGGCTTTCGAAGATTTGTGCGTGGCATGATACTTTGGGGGAATTGAGTGCGGCACGTGATTGTCTCGCTGCTTACGAAATTTGTACGATTTGTGTGGGGCGGACGTTGTCTTAATAGTCTTTTTGCTTTCTTGTTTTCCTTTTGCAGAATTCGGAAATTATTTAACGGGGAACACCACTGTGACGGCCGGAAGAATAAGCCGTATTTAAGAATTTTTTTCAGGAATTATTTATAGTTTTCATATCAAATTTTTATTACCTACATTCAGTACAGTGTCTTTAGAGACTATAAAAAATAAATAAATGGAAAAACATGCATAAATTTTAATATATTCATTAATCTTCTAGACCCCCCACGTGCGCTATTCCATTGTGTGACTATAGAACAGCAGGTCCGAAATCAAATTTAATTATTTTTTTATAAACTATATGAATGTAGTTTCCGTTGAACGTAACGATTTCTTAAACAATTTATTTTTGTTAAACTGGTGCGCTTTAGAAGAAAAGTTTTGAAGATACGCGAATAAGATGGGCAGTTTTCAAGCGTATTTCAAAAAATTTGTTTGCAATCAAAGAATCCGTACGTGCAACGGAAACAAAACTCATATAGTTTATAAAAAAAAGTGGAATTTTGTTTCGGACCTGCTGTTTCACAATGACACATTCGATCATCGCGCACGGGGGGTCTAGAAGATTAATTAATACCTATATTAAAATTTATGCATGTTTTTTCTATTTGTTTTTTATAGTCTCTTAAGACATTGTACTAAAAGTAGATAATAAAAACTTTCTATGAAAACTGTAAATTATTCCTGAAAAAAATTCATAAAAATGGCTTACTTTTCCGGCCGTCACAGTTGTGTTCCCCTTTAAACGAAATACTCGATTTTTTAGTAAGTTTCGTTCCAAAAGAATATTGACGAGTTCGAAAGATGTGTAGGGTAACTTAAATTCATCCCCCTTTAGATTGAAATTGTTATTTTAATATTCTTCCCTTTGACAATATTAATTACCAGCACGTATTTATAGAAATAACAGAGCACGCTACCTATCACACTTGTCTTTATATTAAACTCGCCAAACTGTGAAGCAGCTGTTCCTTTCCGCCCCAACATCCCCTTCAATCTATAATTCATCCTCCTTCAATACTATAATCCCCGCAGCAAAGCCTGTTTATTCCCCAGCCGCACGAGAAATTGCTCGCGTCGAGTCGGAGAACGAGCCCATTGCCGAGTCTCCAGGCACACAGTGGAGAAAAAGGGGAGCGCGGCGAGTGGAGGGGGCGAAAGAAGCCGAGAGAAAGAAGGGGGTAAGAAAGCCGGGGCTTCTGAAGTGACGATGAAAGGGGAGGGGAAATGCAAGAGGCGACGCGAGAAGCGAAATGAATTAAACCCGGGTTACTTGGAGGTCTCGCGGGCGCATACATCCGATGAAGATACGCTCGCGGTGAATGCTAGCGAGCATACGTACCTCTACTTTCACGACCTCATAGCCATAATAGGCAGTGGTGGGTATAGCGGCCAGGATGGGTCGGCCCTTTGACTTGAATCTGGGCGCATTGTCGTTAACATCCTTCACCCTGACAACGACCCTGGCCTCGTTAGGCGCCAGACCATTCAGCCTTTCACCGACAACCGGGTAAATCATCACGGGCATCCCGCGACCAATCTTCACCCTGTCGACTCTGACCTTGGCCTCGTATCGATCGTTCACCTCTCTGTCCACGTCGGTAGTGAGGTACAGCGAGCCGTTCTTCGGGTCCACCGAGAACCGCTCCCTGGAATCCGAGTCGTCTGCCACGATGCTATACCTTATATAGTCACTCTGGCGGCCATCAGCCAGGTCCAGCTGCGCCACCAAAACGGGCGTAAAAGCGTTCTCCTCGACCTCCACCTCGTAATACCGATGTCTGAACGTGGGGGTCCTCTGCACTTCGTTCTCAGCTTCATCCTCATCGTCGTCCACGTTCACCACTGTGACCACCACCATCGCGGTGGAGGTTAGGCTCACTGGTAACCCAAGGTCACTGGCGGTCACCAGCAGCCGATGACTGCTCTGTGTTTCGTAGTCGAGGCTGCCGATCGTGGTGACGAGACCCTCTTTGCTGTCGATAGCGAAGTACTGTTTCTCAGGCTGCTCCTGTTGGCTCAGGTCGAAGAGGATCAATCCGTTCCCATTGCCAGCGAAATCCGTGTCGTTGGCGTGCACTTTGATCACCTGGCTGCCCACCGGGCTGTTCTCGAAGATGGAGGCATGGTACACTGGTAGACGGTCTCCGCGATCGTCTGTCTCGGTCTCGTCGTAGCCGTAGAATGTTGGAGGGTTGTCGTTCATGTCCAGAATGTTCACCTCGATCTCCACCGTGGAGCTCAACCGTGGCGAGCCATTATCACGAGCTATTACAACCAGGCGATGAGCAGCCACGCTCTCTCTGTCGAGGACCCCGCTGACCCTGATGATTCCTTCGTAGGGGGCCACGTCGAAGGTCCCCGAGACGTTGCCAGGATTCTCCAAGTTCTCGCTGCCGGAAGCGATCTCGTAAGTAACGTTCGCGTTCGGACCGAAGTCTGAGTCAACAGCTCTGACGGTGCCAACGGCGTAGCCTGCGTAGACGCCCTCGGGAACGTCGAACGTGTACCAAGACTTGTCGAAGATGGGTGGGTGATCGTTCACGTCCACCACGTGGATCCTGATGGTGATGTTGTCGGACAGACCTCCACTGTCCTTCGCCAGGACGAACAGCAGGATGCTCCTCTCCGCTGGGAGTCCTCTGGCCACGGATATCTCTGCTGACCTTGGGTCGAGGTGGAAGTATCTGCGGCTGGTGGTGTCGAATCGGAGCGATCTAACGGCGTCGCCGGAAGTCGTCTCGTTCCCCAGACTATACGTTATCGCGGCGTTCGCACCCTCGTCCTTGTCCTCCGCGAGTAGCCGTATTATCGGGGCGCCGATCGTCGCGTTCTCCGGCACCAGAAGAAGGGGAGAACGACGGTTGCTGGGGGCCTGGCTTCCGGCAACAGGCTCGCTCATATCGAGCACGTCGTTCCTCTCCAAGGAGGGCTCGATATCCGGCTCGCTCGAGACGCGAACACCCTGATCCGGCAGGACGATCATGCGGATGAAGCTGGGGGCATTGTCGTTCGCGTCTGTCACCGCGATCCTCAGGTCCGATTCCGATACCAGGCCGCCTGAAAAGTCGATCGGGCGAATGAATGTGTGAGTTTTTGTCAGTGTGGATTCTCATCATCCCTTTCTGGGAGAAGGGCAGTTTGTGACGAACTGTGGTGATTGGGAAACATTGAGAAATACTGTTTTTGAATTAAAGGGTAATGCCACTGTAGAGCCCGGAAAGGCGGCCTGATTTTGAGAATTTTTTACTCCAGTATAGTGAAGGGAATACAAAATCTGTTTGAAGGCCTTTATTGTACATTTATTGTAATATAAAGAATTAGCTTGATGTTTGCTTTTTGAAAAGATATTATTTATACCTCCATCTGTTTTACAATCTGGAGATCTAAGATCTGTACTTGATATCAATAGAAAAAAAAGAACTCACCACTGTCTGTCGCAGCAATTTTGAAGCTGTAGTTGGCCTTTTCCTCCCTGTCCAATATACGATCATCGATTCCCTCGAAATACACTAAACCCGTCGTTGGATGGATTCTAAAAAGCTCGCTGCCTTCGCCGTGAAGAGTGAAGGCGAAGTTCTGGTTGACACCTTCATCTTTGTCCGTAGCAGCGATCGGAATCGTCAGGTTGATTTTCGTTCCTGGTGGACTGTTCTCTAGAATTCGTCCTTCGTATAAAGCCGACGTGAACATGGGTGGATGATCGTTTTCATCGAGAACGATAACAGTCACCTGAAATTATTCATAAATTTTCAGGAAACATATTTGGTGGAAAATGACCATGTACTCTTCAAGAATAAGTTGGGCGAAAATTATAAACACCTAGTGCATAGATAGAAGCACAAACAAATATATTAGAGGACGATATAACGTTACTGAAATTACTTATGTATTTTACATTGTTTAGCTTAAAAATGCTTGAGTGATTGTTAAATTGGGAACGGCTGCACGTTTATCATAAAAAAGGTAGATACCGTTGGAGTACATTCTATCAAATACGCAAACATGACCTACATCCGAATTTTTACATTAAAACTTTTAAAAACCATCGGCACATCCTTGAAACTCTTATTAACCTCCACACACCAATATCCCAAACGTTGTATCTGCAAACATCCTACGGTTCAAGGACGACATTCTGAACACCTGCGGTGAAGTAGGGAAAAAATCGATAAATTTATTAGAGGAGTAATACCATGGTCGAATTTTAAAATGTAAAAGTCTGGGTCAAAGCTCTTGGATATAACAATTTTATAGATAGTTGAATTCTCTTCGATATCATCCTTATATCTTCGGAATAAAGTCAATATTCCAGTGTCCAAGAAAGTCATATAAGGGAGAATGTGATAAACTGAAATAGAGCTTTGTCACGTATCCTAAAAATTCTTCACTTTAGTTTTTAAAAATATAGTTTAAACATTGACTGAATTCACGTTTCGAAAATATTTCGAATTTTATCATGAAACACAGAATTTAATTTTATTATAAAATATTCTCCTTCTAAATAAGCTCGCACGTAGCACATTCTTTAAGCTACCCTACAATTCAAAGCCCAATATTAATTCAAGATTCAACCCACATAGTAAAAATTAATATGGTATAAATCTTCCAACAATTGAAAGCTTTTAAGGAGGCAGAAATAGATCCCCTTATACAAACACTTGTCCCTTAAATCATCATAACAAAAGGTGAGGCCTAGTCAGTTTCGAATTCAGTTATACGGATTAAAGTACTGTATATCCGATTCTCGTGTAAAATATGAGATACACCCTCGTAAATCGAGCATGATGGATGGTCTACCCTTCGTTGAGCCGCAGGAGGGGGGAAGAACTGGCAGAGACATAACTACAGTCCAATAGCATTATCTCATACATATACGAAACGTTACATCTCAACTGCTCCAGAAACCTGCAAAGTTTATAGCAAGAAATAGATCCAGGGTTCAAATTTAAATGACCGTCCTGACCACATTAACTATGTATCTTCTGCACAGACAGCTGCCAACCAATGACCTACTATTCAAATAACCATCGCCTACGGTTTTATCCGAATCGAAAAAGTAAGAGAGATGCTCGAACAAGACAAACGCTTTGTTTCCTCCAAACTGTATCGTAAAACTTTCTAGGCTATCCAATGACGCGGATTTTAAGAGAAAGGACTATAACGCTAGCCTCTAGTTTCGAGGGTCTACTTTCTAACCACAGAACTGGTTCCCAAAAGTTATTTTTATTATTGTTCTCTCACCTTCTCTTATAATTCTTGGTATAGTTAAAGATGCAGATATTTGTGGTAATTGAAAAAAACTGTGGGATCTGCTGAATGCACGTTGCCTGCTGGAAATTTCTTAGTACTCTGTCGTTTAAATAGCTAAAGGAAGTTTCATGATACTACTACAATACTTCGAATTCTGTATTAATTTTCTTCGAATTTTATACGAAGAATCTTCTATTGAAGCAGCAATTTGTAAATCAATTGCAAAATTAGTAAACCAATGTATGACAATTTTTAAGAACAAAATATATTAAATTTACACCTATTTATTTGAACAATTGTCACATCGGAAAAAAACATTTAGAACCACTTTTCTAGACCGACAAACTAATTAACAATCATTAAATAACGATTTGTTCTAATAAAAAGGAGCTCTTTGAAATACAAAACCTCTTTCAATGCTTCCTCTATTTTCCTCAATTTACACTTTATCAGTCAGTAAGCACCCAAATGTCAATACAGCCCTCCCTCACCCTCCGCTCAAAGACAAACGGACCCCATTAATTTCCCGTTACTTTGGCGCTCGGAAAGAAGACACTTCCCTCGGCATTATTTAATAAGTTCGTCGGACTCGACGCGCGCAACGACGCCTCCTCGGTGCGCGGCCGGTCCTGTATTGTATTCTTCCGCGTGGGGGTGGGTGTTAATTATCTGTGGAGAACTTACTTGGAAAACGCCGACTCCGCGCGGGCTTTCTGCAATTACGGTGATGCTATAATTCTGCCTGGCCTCGCGATCGAGACCACGGGGCGCGTACAGGGCGCCGTCCTCTGTGATCGAGATATCGGGGACATCTTGCTGATTGACGATAAAGAAGCGGGTGGCGGTGGCCGCGCCAGTGCCGTTCTGAGGGAGCACTTGCCCGATGTACGTGCCAGGAACGTTTTCCTTGGCGTGGAAGACGAGAGGAGCGGTGGTCGTTCCCCTGCAATCAACGGCCATCGAGTTTCGGATAAGCAAACAGAACTCCGACGGAGTCGTCGACATCTGACCTTTCGACGGGCTCGCGCGGCGAGATCGACGCATCGATCGCGCCCCCTCCCCTTCCCCCTCGAGAAATCGCGCGCCCCTTAGCCGAGCTTCCCTTCCATCGAGGCTCGCTTTAGAACCGCGAGGTATCTCGCAATCTAGACCTCGCGATGATGGACGACAACGGAGGGGCAGGACCTTATCGTTTTTACATTTTGAAGATATTGGGGATGAACGGGGTGGGAGATTGAATACATTTCAGACGGGGGTTGTAAGTGAAAGATCTGTAGGTTACTTGGATTGCTCCTTTTAGGGAAATAGGAAAGGGTAATTGAGGACCTTGCGGCAAGAGGGGTGCAACTCCATCTTTACGAAATTCAAGTCAATTAGGAAAAATGGTTTATAAAATTATTGCTTTGACTTAGCATTGAAAAGAGAATACTAATTGAAAAATATACATTTTCACGCAATGAGTAGTAGTTATTCAGTTGACCAGCTTTTATTTCTATTTTTGGCAATTTTCAAATTTAGAGCTGCCCAAAACAAAAATATTGCACGAAACAGTAATGGGTACAGGTTCTAAATTTCCAATAAATCGCTCATTTGTTATCGAGTTTGCATCAAGTGTGCACAAAACAATGTAGTTTTTTTTTACATGTATTATCACATTCGTAACTCAAAAATTGTCCAAAATGGAGCTGCGCCCCTCTCGCTGCAAGGTCCTCAATTGAAGAGTCTTTGTAGAAAACACTGAATGCCAAAATTAAAAAAAATTATTCGAAAATGTCCTACGTGCCAATGTTAATACTGTAATATAGAATTTGTTTTTTTGCACTTGCAGTGTTTTCTACTATTCAATTCATCGTGGAAAATGTGTGTCTGGCTAGACTCGTGCATTTTTTATTGTATCCTGACTTCAAGATTACGTCTCTTTCCTAGCAGAATTGATCGAGATTTGAAAAATTTAATAGTTAATTTTCTGGACGTGATTATTTGAATAATTCTAAAGGCTACTACACGTTATCTTTGTTTACATTATGCATCAACAATTCCCTAAAAAAAAACACTCAAAATTCACTGCGGAACATAAGCCACAAATTTATAACCTGTACAGTCATAGAAATGAAATAGTGCCGGTCAATTAAAGCGGCCAGTTTTTTTAAACTGGCTCGATTGAACTCTACCGCTCGTAACACATCGGGGCAACCTCGAACAACTGTCCACGAAGAAATTAAGCCTGACGAACAGCCTGGGAAGGGCAGCTATCTAGACGGCCGATCTCGATTCTCTCATTAGCAAGAGAAACAGAGGCGGGCGTCGTGGCGCGTTTCACTTTGAGCTCGTTATAACGTGCAATGACGCCCTTGCCGGTGTATAAACGGTAGTTCCACTTACTTCGTGAAAATGCCCCTCTGGTCGTTGGGGTCGACCACGTGGATCGAGACGTTGGTGATCAGCATCAGCTCCCTCTCGTCGGTAACGACCGCCTCGAAGTCGTACGTCGACCGGTCGAATCGCTCGATCTCCTCGACGACCGTGATCGTTCCTGAACGCTCCTCCACGGCGAAAGGAACTGAAATCCCATCAGTGGTATGCATGTATGCAGCATGTGTTGCGTATTAGCATCGACGAAACAGCCGCTCCTTGCGGCTGATGCGCGGAAATTAGGGTTGCCTATTTAGGCGAAGGCTTACGAGATCGTTAAGGCCCTATGAAGTGAAACTCGGTGTTCGTTATCCCTTCCTGGGCGCAAATTTTCCATCGCCTTCGGGAATTTCATGGCTGATCGGCGGCCCTGCTAAATCTCGAGGCAGAACGGCAAGCGGGGGAAAAATGTATCTTGCTGGGAATATAAGATTCGTATACTTCACGAAGGAAGTATTCGCTGAGGCTATATGTAGCAGTGGTGGATTTAAAGAAAAGGCCCAGGTAGCAAACGTTCTGAGGGGCCCATTTTGGGGGGAAAATGAAGAGATAGCTTACTAAAAATGGGCTAAGTGCAGTAGTACAGAAGAAAGAAAAATAGAGTGTTTCGGTAAAATCATAATTTCTTTTTTAAGATAGGGCCCTAAGGGGCCCTCTAGGTCAGGGCCCATTTTTCGGGAAAATTCAGAAGTAGTTTACCAACTACTACAGGCACAGTGTAGTAGCACAGCAAAAAGTATAGTGTTTGGATACAACCATAATTTGTTTTCAGAGATCAGAAGAAGGATTCAGATGTTCTGCGTATTATGGGACTTCTCAGGACGTAGCTTCGAAATTGGCGGGTTAATTTTAGCGTAATTTCTGTAACTGGCCTCTGATTTTAGAACTTTTATCGGAAAACTAGGTTCTGTTAAATTAATCAAAAGATCAATGATATATAGTGTGGTTGCTTTGAATTCACTTTTTGTGAATTCTAAGGAATAATTAGTGTACGAAGTTCCTGATTGGCTCCTTTGTCCTGCTCGCGATATAACTTTAGTATTTGAAAAACACTTAGTGCACGAAATGGAATTAGAGCGTCTTATTAATTCTACTTTTAGCAGCACCTGATTCAAGAAGTTCAAGGTTTGCAAACACGAAGCTTGCTCGACTTCTTACAACCTTATGGTCACTGTAAGTGTTTAAAACGTCCAGATTACGGTTTGACTTCCAAAGACGTTCTGATTGCGAGTTCTACCTCAAACTTTAAAGTGAAAGTAATAGTATTCCTTCCGCGGCTACTTTCGGAGGCTGCAATACTAGAGAGGATCATAAAAAGTTCTGAAACTCAATTAGGTACGAGCATAAAAGTTGAGACCAATTTGTACGAGATCCTCGTCACGGTTTTTAATGAAGACTCACGCTCTTTTCGATTCTCCTGCGAATTATCGACTACACTCTACAATCTACATCGTACTCATATCTAGCAAACCTTTTAACTGGCTAGATTAGAGTATGAAATATTTACGAATGTTACTCCTAATTCCAATATGAATTATATAAAAAATTAAACTTCTCACACCTGAGCGCTATTACTTATATCTAAAATGAGGAACGGCAGAATAACTGAATACACTTATGCTGAGACTATAGAAGTCTCGAAGAAGCATCAAATGAATAATTCAAGCATCACTTTCTCGAATTCCTTATAACTTGGAAAATGAAGCCTAGGCAGTATATGGTCATACATTTTCAGAATCGCCTCGTGTAATCATTAATTAACACCTACATACACGCTGGAGAATAATCAATCTTACCGAATCGTAAATACCTACTGTCTAAAATAATATCCTGCAAAATCAACAATACTTTTCGTTCCACAAAATTATACGGTAGATAGAGTTCGATTTGAAACCCTACAAAAAAACAAATTACATCTTGAAGAAGGGCAGATATGTCGCACAAGGGGGACTTCGTGTTCTCATTTAAACGAACATCGCGAAGTTGCCCCTGTTGATTAATTAACCACTCTCGAATACATACCTCCTTCCTCATAGCCGTGCAAAAGATCATAGATGAAGTCATTCGTCTTCACAGCGTCGTTTAAGCGAATTTGACCGACGCTAGTACCGACTGGCACATTGGCACCGACCCAGAATTCATAAGGAGCACCCACGAAGTCCGGTTCCAGGGATGTTGCCCCTACAAGAGGAACAGGAAATAGGAAATTTCATTAGCATTCGTAATCTGTAGCTAAGAACTCGAATAGACAGCTGCACAAGCAGAACTGCATTAGTCCTTTTGTTTCCAAATGTGGCAGGAGGCCACGAAGGTTCGAAGCCTCCGTTTTTACGTTAGTTTGAAAGCAGAGTTGGGCATTAACTAAATAAAAAATTATTTAATCACATAACTGATAGAATTAAAGTTACTTTAACTTTAGATTATTCGACGAATAAAGTTAATTTTTTTATTCGACGAGAATTTAGTCACACATTCGACACATGGCGAATAATTTTTTCAACTTTTATTCGTTACTCGAAATTTGTATTTAAATAAAAATTTTGACCATCTCTGTTTGAAAGACAAAGAACTGAACTTTCTCTGCAACGAATCAGGGAAATTCCGCACGGTGACACACACCAAGGGCTGTTTGCGAAGGAGCCCCTTCCCTACGGACAACCACCCCAGTTCAGGAACCTTGGTGACTCCTTCAAAAACCTCCGCCTCTCCCGTTTTCTTTGGCGAGCTCGACGAGCCTAAAGTTGCACATCCACGATGAAACAAAAATATCGTGTCTCACATGAGACTTTAATTCTTTCATTTCAATTACTTACACTTTGTGGTTGCTGAGATTTTTGCCTCATGATAGAAAAGTCTCATGTAAAATCTCATCGTGGATTCGCATCATAAAACTTCACTCTTGCACAGCTATCTTCATAGCAGTAACATCTTATAATAAAGTTACGAGTTCTTACCATCCCACATGGATTTATTTCGCAATTCGTTTTGTAGACATTAATTCGTCGAAAGGGTGGCGGCACACCCTGTCTGAGGGGGGACCCCCTTATGATCGACGTTGTATCGTCAACACATCTCGAATATTATGAAAAGGTTTCTTCTATTTCAGGAGTATTACGAAGAATACCCTCCGCAGGAATGCTTCAGAATTTCCTTTCTCGCGTGTCGCGCGATAAAATTCCAGCCGATGTATGGAAAATATCTGTGCTACATTCACCGAATACCCCAGAGATACGACGCGTAGATTCTTACAGTTGAAAGAACGTGCTTCTTCATGTATCTAGATTCTTATGAACCGCACAGCAGGGAAAAACCATATCAATGATATCCGAAGTGTGCCGGTCGCGAATAGATTGGGTTGGAGAGCAGCTAGTTTGATAAGAGTCCGATAAAGTAATTCAATCAGACACTTTTGAAAAGAATTTCAACAGACAAACAGAAGTTCTGTATAAATGTGTCTCGTTTCAAAGCATTGTATGAAACAAAATGCAAAAAAAAAGAGAGTTTTGGAGAGAACATGAAAAAGCAGAGAAGACTTTAGGAAATATTTCATTAAAACAATCTAATAAAATAGATTCTAAAAACATCCCCCAATTTAAAGCCAAAACTCTATTCGTTCGAATCTTACAAAAGTAGAATCCTACTCCTAAAAACATACCCCATATCCCAAAACCCCAATTTTTATAATATGTCTAATCCTAGAACATCCTTTATTCCAAAAATACTGCAAAGCTACTCCCAAAAAAATTCCCCAATAACCTAGGAACCAATAACACCTCAATGAACATTATTACCATTCGAGGAAATTCTTCACTGAAAGAATTCTAAGAAACACCTCCTAAGACCATTCCTCAAGAATCCAAAAATTGACTTGTCGTAAAAGATCTGACTGTTATACAGATGATCCAAAGTATTTCCCTAGCAAATCATTCACTTAAAAAATCCCATAAACTTGCTCGTGAAAAACACCCCGACTAAGCCAAGAATCTATTCATCATAAATAATAACCACAATTATACATTTCGTCCTCAGTCTTCCCCACTCAATATACACAATATACCTCCACGTTCCCCGAACCAAGAATTCACACAAAGAAAGCTCACCGTCTGATCGGAAGACGTCAATAGTGACAACAGCCAGAGAGAACCTCCTCTCGCTGGGGTTGGCCGGTTGATCCGCAGCCTCCACGAATATCGCGTGTCTTCCCTCAAGAATGGGGCTCTCAGATACTGTGATCATACCAGTGTCTTCATCCACCTTGAAAGGTGGCGTGCGAGTGGTCGAGTTGCCGGGCTTCTGCAGCCTGTACTTCACCATACCATTCGGTCCGAGATCGTCGTCGACCGCGTGCACCTGTCCAAGGACAGTGCCCAGCTTGTAGTCCGTCCTGGCGATCAACTCGTAGAGGTTTCCAGGTACGAAGATCGGATTGTTATCGTTGGCGTCCAGCAACGTGACCCCCACGTCCACGGACGAGCCATTTTCTCGGGTGACGACGCTTGGCTTTCTTTCTATGGCGAGGACCTTCATTCCTAAGTGGTCCCGTTTCTCGCGGTCCAGCACCGACTGGTCCTTCACGGTCAGCCAGCCAGATCTAGGGTCCACTGCGAAGGCACCGGACGGGTCTACCAGCTGGTAATCGAACTGGCCATTCTCCCCTTGGTCCCTGTCCCGAGCTATCACCTGCAGCACGCTGAAGCCGTTTGGCAGGTTCTCCACGATGCTGATGTTGTACAGGTCCACCTCGAACTCGGGCAGATTGTCGTTTAGATCTAACACTTCTACTTCGGCGCGAGCCGCGGCTGTCTTCAAGGGGTTATCCACTTGCGAACCGTGGATCTGCAGGGTGAAGGTGTTGGACGGCAAGTTTCTCTCAGCGTCGAGGTCGATCGCCCGTTTCAAGAACAGGGTGCCGTTTTTGGGGTCGAGCTGGAAGAAGCCTCGCTCGTTACCAGAGATTATGTCGTAGCGCACCGGCACGTTGATGTCCAGGTCGCAATCGGTCGCCTGAATTGGCGTGGTGAAGTTGATCTGAGTGAAAATCGGATGGTCCTGCAAGAGATGAGGAGGGAGGCTGTTAGGGGCGGTTGTGATCTCAAGACGCAACGCTACAGGTTCGATAAGAAAGCTCCCTTAATATTAACACATTCTCAATACACCCGCAGTATCGGATTTCACGGACGGGCGATGAGCAGTTGCCACCTATATCCCTACTTAGAAGACCCCCCTAGTAGCATTTATTGTTGGCATTTCAATGGCCAACTAACTTCCAACTTGGGGACACCGTGGGCCAACCAGAAATGCTACTAGGGCCCAGGGTCCCATCTTTAAAAAAAAATACGTTTTATCCAAAAACTATTTTTTTTTTTTTTGGTTTCCTATAATTTTCATACCACACGCTCGCAAATTTATTTGTAATTCTGTTATGTATACAGGGTGCTCCAGAACGTTTGCCACCTAGCCCTTTTTCCTTAAATCCGCCACTGACCAGGCGGTACTCAAAATCCTAATCGAAAGTTCCTCCTCAGCTAATAGAATAGGTATCTATGAGGGATTACGCGAAGCTCGTCTGCATAAATTCAACATTGTCGATGGAATATAATTCGACGAAAAATGACACAGTTGGTTGGCATGTGAAAACTCACTTTCCAAGTGCTTCGCAGAGCGTTTGACCAACGGCCGAGTCCAACGTCGAGCGTAATCGCGCTGAATAAATCTCCGCGAACGACTACGCGCCGCGAGTATCGCTCGAAAGTCGAACTCTCGGCGGCCAATGATAAATATCGCGGGTGATCAGTGCCGCGCGATCATGTTTTCCACTCGGGACGAAATTTATACCTCAAGGTTTTTCGCGAAGGAAAGTATTAACCTCTGGCATTCGCTGCGAGCGCGATGTGGCACAGCCTAGATTAACGCGGTGGCGCGTACCACTGATCGAGGAACGAGACGGTTCGTCGCCACGAATAACCGACGCTAATGGGACAGAAAACAGTATCGAACTTTCGGAGAATGGATTGCTATCGTACGTGGATCCGTTGCCGAGGAAATCGACATTGAAAGTCCAGCCATTACGCGCGCGCTTGACTGTGAAACTCGATTTAATGGCACCCAGCGCCGCGAACCCACCGCCGTTTTTACGCGGCGTCGAAAAAATCCAGTCATTCATGGTGAAGAGCTCTGTTGACAGAGAACGTTGGAAATTAGGGAAAGAATTCAGAGGAGGAGGTTGGAAAGATTGGGGAACGAATATTCTGTTGAGGTTCATGGTCTGTTTGTGGATCAAAAAGTTTCCGAATACGATTGTCTTAGGAACGGAAATTCGTAAGGAAGTACTTGTTTCTTTGCTGTTTTTTTTTATGAGCAATGTTGTAATATCAAAACACACGGTGGGTTGAAAATTGTATAAATACAAGCGCAAGGTGACGAATATGTTATAAATGTGAACCAGAGATTCAAAATAACAGTTATTTTAATTTTTTTGGAGAAAGGCGTTAAGTAAAAATTTCTCAAAAAATGGAATGATTAAAAAATATTACTTTTTAATTCTTCTGATTACGTCTAACTATTATGAATGATTAATTATTTTTGGCCACCAGTAACCAATACAAATGACCGGAATGTTTTTGCGTAATAAAATATAAAAGTTTTATAATTAATTGTTTTCATGTTACCAGTGAATACTAATTATCAGTAATATGAATAACAATTATTGACAATGATCGAATGTAACCAGCAAAAACATTTTGCCGTCGATTTTAATTAGCGTTAACCAAAATAAAATTCGACTCATCGATAATGGTTACGGGTAACTAAAATTAAATTTCCGTCACCGATAATGGTTAAAATTCATTTAAAGATATTAACTCTTGTACCCTAACTTTTAAAATTTTTGTTATTAACATTTATGATGTCTGATATGAACACAATATTTATGGCGACTTTGAATAGCAAGATTCCCGATGGACTATAGAAATCATTATTTTGAAATTACTATTACAAGAATTTAGATAATGTTCTAATAAAATAGATAGGTCAATTTTTCAAATTCTGTATTTATCTCACAGCAGTCCCTCCCTTATGCATCCGTATTACCAGATTTGTAATTAAAGCCTGTAAAAAAATCTACTAATTTCAATAACTCTATGTGAATAATTTATATTATTATCGGATCTGTAGAATCAGTTATCTGCACCGTCAATTATTTGCACGAGAGTGGGGTGGCTTACGCGACAAAGGGAAACGATCGCCAAGGGGTTAAGGGGCGAACTCAGCGCGGCTACGAATCGATTGAATTTACTTCTATAAAAAGAACGAAAAACTGCTGTCGTGCAAACGTCGTTGCTCGAGGAAGCGATGCGCCTCGATGGACGCGTAGAAAGTTCCCCAGAGTCGGTTTGTTCCGTAATACGCGACTTCCATCGACGATCATCCAGCGTCGCGCATTGACGCGGTCATTGCCGGCGGATATATCTAACGTAAGTGGCAAAGTGTGGTCGTCCCGCGATTTCGTAATCGAGTCTCCACCGCTGGATGCTTAATTATCACTGGTTCTGCGTTAATATATACTCCGATATTCTCCAACATCGAATTACAAGACGATTAACAATCACTGCAAACCTCTAATCACCCCTGACACACTTTTCAAATACCCCAATTTTTAATTTCACTCGTGGTAGGAGGCTGATTATCTAGGCAGCGTTTAACCAAACGATTGACTATCGCTACAGCATCAATTAGAGAAAGAAAATTGTTCCTCGAGGTTGTTGGATAAGTTACAGCGCCATCTATTACGTCGCTGCAAATGTTACTTCGCTTTATTGAAGCAGTCTTTATTAACGTAAAAATAACAGATGTCTTTCTAATCATAGTATTTGCCTTAGATATCTGTGACCTTTGCCACTTGTCTGGTCAAAGTGCAGGTGTAGTAAAAATAAACCTTTCCCTACGGCATATTGAGCCAACGAATTTTTGCACTGACTTAATACGATAGATATTAATAATCTTAGTGTATTAACATCCATCAGATTCACCACGATCCTAATTCCAGGCCTGTGTTAATTTTATTATAATATTCTGCGAGTAACTAGAGGAACCTTAAAACCCAATCGATTCTACATTCGAATCACAAACATGGTCCTACAACCTTTTACTCAAATCTCACTAAAATCCCCTCCCACGATAAAATAATGAAGCGATTAATATTTCAGGAGTACACATGTATCGTGTGTTCCTCACATTTTCCACATATTCTGCATACGATCATATAAAACAGTCAAAATTAATTTTTTTCAATTCAAAACCATAAGGTAGTGATTCTCAACCTTCGAGTCGCGACCGAATAAGGGGTCGCGAAGTGTTTTGGACGTTTTTTAGCACTTATTTATTCGCATATGGTTACATTACCATATTCTATTAATGATCTAACACTGAGTTTTCATAAATAAGAAGAAGGAAATATTTACCTTAACTTATATGGGGAGAGGGTCGCGGGTTATTTGACTATTATAAAAGGGGATCGCGACTCAAAAGGTTGGTAAACACTGCCATAGGGCACAATAAAGTCACTTCTTGCATTGATATTTTGTGGCGACCACTCTCTGCGCAGCACTTATTAAAATTAAATGGAAAATGAAATTAATTATGTCTTTATTAGGAAGCATATCGACAAGCATCAGAAGTTAAAGATTACGACGGCACTGGCAACAACAATTACAAAAACAGAAAGGCGTCCAAACCCTATCTTTTAAATCGCCTATTTCTCCGTTTACAAAGTACCAGGGTTAGTCCGTTTTTGCTCGCAATGCCTTATACATAAACATCCCCATCTAACAGTCATTAGCAAATACTAGCAAACTTGATATTTACCGGCATGGGGTAGAACTCGTGGATCTTCGCCCTGTACACGTCCCGCGTGAACTTCGGATCCAGGTCATCATTGTCGACTATCGTAATCTTCACGGTGGTGTTGGTGGTCCTGGCAGGTACGCCACGATCCTGGAACACACGGGCAGAGGAGCCGACAATAATGCGCTTTGTAGAAGCGACTGAAGACTTTGCTGCAAAAAGGAGACAGCTCCATAATCTCTTAAAATTGAGTTTTCTAAAAATTTTTTTTTAAGGGGGTATTCTATTGTGACATGCGGCGTTTTTACCTTATTCAGGAATTTTTTTATGGACTTATTGAAAGATTCTTATTAAGGACCAGGCGTGACAGATTAGATGAATGTAGAATTTTCTTCACTAGACCTGTGTGCAAAACTTTAAACGCGTTTTTCTCAAAATGTTGTTTTGGAAAGTGATTGCCACGATATCTCAAATTCGACTTGACCGATTGGGACCACCTTGTGCTCACATCTTCAGCAGATGTATCGCTATCGTTCCTAGTAGAATTAGGTCAAAATATTTTTCTTTTCTAATCTTCTTTTACTTTTATAACCCGATAAAAGACGAAGAAACATCGCGAAAGTCGACACTTAATGTTTAAATTGCAGCCATTTGAAGAATTTTTGAAATTTCAATCCAAATCTCCTACTAACTACAGTCATTCCCGAGTAATTTAAGAACCTCTTTCGTTTTTTTATTTCGTATCTACAGAACGACCAGAATCATGGCAAGAAATCGACAAATTTTTTTAAGGTGGTCGGCTTTCAAGTGCTACGGCGCCTTCTTTATTTCATATTTTCAAACCAAAAAAATTGCATTCGTAGCTTAAGATATAACAAATATACAGTAAAAAATTCAGCCCAAAAATCTTTCATTAAGTCCATAAAAAAAAATCGTGAAATAACTTTTAAAAATCGCATGCCACGGTAGAATACCCTCTTAACTCGAAAAGTGAATACATTTGGTAGCTGCCCCGGTTTTTACCGGCGAAGTCTTCAATTATCGTCGTAATATCGACGACGATGGACTTTCACCGGCTTTTCTACGAGCGGCATCGTCTGCGCGTGTAATATCGTCTCGCGTACTCACCGTGGCCGCAATGACCAGCGTGAACTCGCGATCGCCGTTGTCGTAGTCCACCGGTTTACGGAGTATGAGAGCGGTTCTGTGGCCGGATTCGAGGGAAAATTTGCCCTGCTCGTTGCCTTTCACTATCGCGTAGTGGACATCGCTGTTCGGCGTGTTCGGCTTGTCGCCGTCCACCGCATGAATCCCGCGGAATATCGTCACACCTGCGATCAGACAGCCGAAGCTTGGTTTCATCTTATTGCTAGCAGCTCGTGAACAACGCGCGTAATCCTTCATGGACGGATTGCACTCCCTGGATATGCCCGTGCCTGTCCATTTGATATTCATGAATACTGGCTTCTAAATATTTAGCTGGCAGTTTAATGACGGGGCCCCAATTCGGCGGTAGAGATGGGGTTTCGCGATGCATACTGAAATTCATGTTAATGTCGGAATGGTCCGCGGGATGCTAGTGTTGGTACACTTTCCAAGCTCCAATCGGCCGTGGAACGTTTCACCGACTCTGAACGAGTGGCCCCTCGATAAGGGGGAGACATTCGTCGCTTTTCTAACAATAGGAGCGTGAACGATCGAATGGTATTTTATTCATGGAACGGTAATGGCGATTGCAAGTGTTGTCACATCTCTGTGTTAATTTCATCTCTTTAGATGGAAGTGCATTATTAATGTAGAGGGTAAAGCGAGGATGGATGTGCGAATGAGAAGAATGGATTAACTCTGTTTTGGAAACGCGGAAAATAGTAACTCGCATGTAGCGTATCTTACCAACTGGCGTTAGCTCGTCCACTGTCACGTGATAAGGCGCATCGACAAATTGGGGAGCATGATCGTTTATGTCTTCCACGTAAACTGTGACAGACAGGTGCGATGTTACCTGAAATAAATATTCGCATGTTAGCTGCGCCAATTATTAACATTACCGAACTTTTCTTAACTTTTTTTAAGGATCTTTTTTGTGAGGAGAATCCATGAACTTAAGGACCAGGAGAAAATTACATGTTTATTGTATAATTGGAATTTAGTATTTCCTTCAATTATAAATGTAAATAACATTAATTTGATAGCTATATTTCGATGTCATTGATTTCCTTTCTAATTTCATTATCTGTCACTTTATGTATTTGAAAATATTATTCCGGGAGGGGTACGTACCCTGCACCAGATTTTTAAAGGGTTAAGAAACCCTGAATTGGAAAAATTACTCGAGTATGGGGAATAGAAGAAATACTATTTTAAGCACATTCTTACATACTTAATAACGCTTACAATACACTTTCTGTGTATTTAATGTCGCGCAGCATTTACCGAATGTTTAAATTGTATAATACAAGGAGCTTCCTGGAGAAAATAGTTTCCTGAATAGAAGGAGAAAATCTGCAATTTTCAGCATCTTTTCAGACACTCCTTCCTGTTACCCGTTGCAAACGATCTCACGCAACGTCCTCTTGAGTGTCTCAGGTCAGGATAGCAGGAAACTTAACATTCGGTCCATCATGCCAGAACTCACAGTAAAGTGTACTGCCCACTCGGGAAACAAGCATCTTCTATTTCGTTTGACTGCCAACATATTTAGCAGGATACGTCGATACACTTTCACCGTTTGTATCAACCATGCACTTATTTCACAACTGTACATTGACATGGTGATTCTCACATATACTTGAGTGCATATGCACGTGCTTGTCGAAGAACGAAGTGAAGAATCGAAGTACGAAACAAAGGACAAGTATAGCGAAGCATTTGTTTCTTATTCCCTTCTCTATTTTTGCCTCTCTTCTTCTGCAAAGTATGCCGATACACTGTATAGAAGAAGAGAGACTAAAATAGAAAGCAGAACAGTACGTAAAAACAGAAATTAGAAGATGTACTGGAAATTGTATTATCCTTTCTGGACATCATATTTGGTTAGTCCTGTACAATGAACCGATATTAATATTCTCCCCCTTTCTCTCCTTAGATTCCTCCTCGTTCCTCCCCTCTTCTACATCTCTTCAGTATTTAATATCTGCGACGAGACAGGACGCATAACAGTATTACTTCACATTTATCTGGCGAGATTGTATCAACGCACGAAAACATCTCGTCGGATCCGTCGCGACGGAAAAGATCCAGCACTTCGTAACAACGGTACTCCGCCTCTACATTCTGCCCGCTTTATTGCATACTTGTGTAAAACAGCGTTACCCCGGCTGCATGCTTGTTTCGAGAAGTGGCAAGGCACTTGCATCGATGATGAACGAAGCACCTGCGGCGATGCATTCTGTTCTACGGATTGAAGAGACGTAAAATTTCAGGCTACTTAACTGCAACTAATATTGAACGATGTAATTAACTCAATCTGAAAATGTAGAATGAGTTTGAACAGTGACTGTAGGTCTGATTAGAATTTCTTTTCACATGCCACATTAGGGTGGCTCTTATTTTTCAACATCCGATTTCTTTTGCTCTCACCCCATTGTAAGGTTCCATTTCACCAAATAATTATCCAAGAAAAAGTTGATTGCCATCGGACTACACGAAAGGGTGCCGACCAGGTCTTAAAGTTTAGAATTCATCAATGGTTTGGGTTTAATGAATTTCTCAAAAAATGGTAAGCCCTATCGAAATTTTATGGAAATAATATTAAAAGAACATTCAATTTTCTACAATTACTGTATACATAATTTTTTCGTGCTTCCAACCATTTTTTAAGTAATAGCGTTTGAACATAGGTTGTTTTAATATTATTCGAAGAAAATTTTAATAGAGCTTACCATTTTTGAGAAATTCTGTAAAATCAAAAAATTGAGGAATTCTAAACCTTTCCAGATTTCTGATTGCAATAAACTTTTTCAGGGATTATTTTCTTATGAAGTGGAACCAATCTAGGTGTTGAAACAATTAAATACAAACAAATTCCAGGCCTATAAGGAAGAGCCACCTTAATCCCACATATGCATAAAGTTTCGTTTCTTTGTACTATTAATTCGTTTCTGAATAGTGTAATTCCCCACCTTCTAATACAATAGCATGTACGTTTCAGCGAGCAGAATCATATTAAATTTTCTTCACGCTGAGAAACAAAATACGTTGTGGAATAGGGGCTCCTTTGAAACACGTGGCCTAATGAAATTAATTTTTCAGCTAAAATCTGATAATAATTATCATTTACCATCTAATTCAAGTACCGTTTAAAATAATTACATTTTCGTGCCTCATTTCCTACGAAAACAATTTTTCCTTCAACTTGCTTTCCTCTAAAATCATAAAACGGTCCCATGTAGGTACCTATTTTCCACTGGGCCTATCAATAAAATTCTTCTTTTTATTGAAAATGGCGTGGATATGGAGAATATTCAGCAGTACTGGACGTGCATTTCTCTGCTCTTGGTAATAAAAATTTTAAAGAGGTGAAAAATTCCGGCAAATTTCACTCATCGGCATAGTATTTGTTCAATTAATTCCAAATAATTTATGGCCCCTAAGAAATTTATTTTCATGCATTTTAGAAAAATTCTACTGTTACCCCAAGTAGATACAATTAAACACACTGGTTTCAGCTAATACTGAACTCTACTCCTGCATTATAAATATGGTAATTAAATAACATCCTTTCTGTAGTGAAGATCAATATCATAGGTACCTATCCAACGGAACTGTTCCCATTCTAACAAAACGCGAGCAAATTAGAAAAGCTTTTCAAAAATATCTAACATACCAAAGCCGTTTAAGAGAACTGGAAGCCTCGGTTCTCAGACCTCCCTGTCGAAATTAATTTCGAGTGTACATAAATCTAAGTAATAACAGACGTAATATCCCGAAAGGCGGTGGGAAGGTTTCGTTTTCTAGGCGAGCTCGAAATCGACACGCCGTGCCACGCGGCATAAACACGTAAGGATAATTATGTCCGCACGAAGCCTAGGGAAAATCGTAATCTGCAACGTAACGGTTCTATTGATCTACTGCATTCCTTCGAAATAATTGCATAAATGCTGATTAGCGTGTTGCAGAGGTGGAAAACCGGTAGCAGAGGCCGGGCTCGCTCTATCGAGACCGGTGCCTGCACGCTCCAGTTATCCTGGCGCGCGTGAAAAAGGAACCAGACACCTGGTGGAAAAGTGGGATACGTCGCGGGATATTGCCCGATCATTGGCGAAACGACACGAGCCAGGAAACTTAGTCGGTTCCTTCCCAAAATTAAGGAATAGAAAAAGGGGAGAGACCGATACTCTCGTGGCGGCACATGGGTGTATTTTGTCAATCTGAGCGGCCAAAATTACATTTTTACTTCAGTCGGTTCCAAAGATGCTTTTAGGCTAATCCAATCAACATAAAACATCAATAAAAATAGTATTATAAGGGATAAAAAGAATTTGAGTCCATCTTCGTTTTTTTCGGGTTTGAAACGCGAAAAATTATGCTTCATTCCCTTCGTGTGCTCGTTTTTCCATAAATTCAACAAAAAACAATCACCTGGTTATTTTTGCGCTTTTATCTATACTTGTTTTCAAATCGCAAAATTCCACAAAAAGTTTTCCAAGTATCGTAAAGAGTAATATCTTAGCTCTCTATTAAATCCAAATTCAATGCCGCGAAACTTCTTGAAGTACAATTATTGGGCACAAGTTTGAAAAGCAAATAGGAAGAAATACTAGATAATTGCACTTATTCGAAACGCTATTTTTTAGTTAATTTGAGAGCCATCGCAACAAACATCCATGAAAAGTAGACATGCTTACCTGTTTCATCAGAATCCATGACTTGCATTTCTAACGGTACTCCAAAAAAAGAATAATGACGTTCTAATGTATGGGTACTAAACGCTCGGGGAAACGAAATGTGCACTCACACGCACGACCAAATTTCGACTGCTCATACTGGCGCTAGGGTTGTGCGGGGGCGGGGAAAGCGTTGCGCGTCATTGATACACGGATCAACTTTATATTAGGGTTGTTCAAGTATTCGAATATTCGAGTAGCTTGAAATTGGGATCGAGCTGAGACTCGGTTTACGAGCTGAACCGAGTACTCGAAGAGATCCGAGTACTCGAATTTTTTCGAGTGGCTCGAAGAGTACCGAGTACTCGAAGAGAACCGAGCACCCGAATTTTTCAGGTACTCGGCTCGATTCGGTTCTTCGAGCCGAACCAGGCTCCACTCGCTTTTTTTCGAGTACTCGAACAGCTCTACTTTTGTATACATAGCGATACTTTTTATTTTTCACCTTTCTTTTACTTTCATAGCGATCTTTACCTTTTATTATTAATCTGCGTTGAAGTTTTTATTACCGAATTTTGGCCGCCCAGATCGGCAAAATACTCCCTATATGTGCACCGTTGTAATATTCATCATCATCAATTTGATGGTTGCATTAAGATCTAATTACGCCCACGGCGAACACGGAAACGGACGTCGGGCGCGCGCCACGTTTAAAGAACCGTGAAAGCATAACGATGCCCGTTAATAATATTAACGGTGCCGCGAGTCGCAGGGCGTTTAGTTAAAATAAACGGCCAAGTGACCGCGCCCGCGGGAAGTATTATACTTTCTAGGATTTACCAGAGAATCGCCGCCGTCGGTGTAGTCGCAGACCACGCGGAACTTGAGCAGATTTCTAGGCGTCTCAGTGTCCACCAGATCCTCCAGCGACTGGGCCAGCACCAAGGATACGTGCGTCTTATTCGTCTCTTTGTAGTTGAAGAACCGGGCGTCTTCGTCCTGCAACAGTTACGAGCCGATTACGCGATGGCATATGCTCGTTCAACGGTACAGAGGCTGCTCGAGGATAATTGTTTCGTGCGGTGGCCATCTATCCACGTCGTTCAACGGTACACGCGGCATTTCGAGGTAATTGTCTTGTTCGCGGCTAAGTAAGTTTTTCGGACGTTTCGTTTAACTCTTTGCGCTGCACTCTGTCTTTTCCAGCTTCGCTGGGGTAATGCTGTAATTGCTATAACGCCGGTTCGCTGCCAAGGATGCTCGTAAAATCTAGATATCTTTGTTGGAATTCAAAGATATTTATGTGTGGAAGGAAGATAGCAATTGGAGAGCGTTGGCCTTCACGGCCCTTTTTGTCTTGCTTTAGGGGCAGAGGGGACTCAAGGAAGGATGCGGAGGCGACAGTTTTCTTTTAGTCTGCGCAGAACTTCCATGGTGCAAAGACATACCACGCAAACATTCTACTTTGAGTGGTCGAAAAATTAAACTATTTGTAAAGATTTTTTTCTCGGTAAATACAAAATATAATGAAATAAATCTTTTTGGTATTTATTAAGCTACTCTTATATTATACAAAAAAATTTTAAATTTTTGCAATTTGTTTTAATTGCCAACGTTCACCTACGCCGTGGACATACCTCTTTTTTAGGTACCATATTGACACTGTAAAAAGCAATTAAAACAAATTGCGAAAATCCTTTTTATTTTTCTTTGTATAATATAAGAGTAGCTTAATAAATACCAAAAAGATTTATTTTATTATATGTTGCATTTACTGAGAAAAATATCTTTAAAAATAGCTTCATTTTTCAGTGGTTCAAAGTAGAATGACTTCTTAAAGCCAGCAAAACTGTTTTTCCCACTGTATTCAATTTTACTTGTTGTTAATAAACATTATTCTATTCTATAGCAAAGCTTTATTAGCTTGTGTACATTCTGCCTGAAGGAACGGTAAGGTTTCTAATAGTCTTCCATGGGAAATGATTTTTGGATTTAGTGAAACGTTTGAGTGTATTTTTTGTGAGTTTCTTGGCAATTATACAACTTCTTCAAGTAACTTGATATTTCTTTCAAAATGTATCGAATTTGTCCCTGTCACCCTTTGAAACGTGAAGACAAGCGCCCTTCCAAACCACGATAATTTCGTTTCGATATTCTCACAAATAACAGCTCGAAGTTATTTCATTAGTAATGATCCAGTTTCGATATTTTACTTTCAAATCCTGTCTAGATTTATAACATTGTATTCCTTTACATTTTCACGAATTATTATAACCGGGTTCCTATGCCTATTAATAAACTTTCGTTCACTTTCGCCTATCACATATTCAAAGCCACGAAATATACTAATCATGTTGATTACCTAATAACGAGTAAAAGAAGTGGAACTACATTTGCCTGTCGGATTACTCGGCCGAATACTAGAATATGCGTTCAGACTGGGCGAGTGCTCGGCCCAGTGGGCTCACTCGGCCGAATACTCGACAGGTGTAAACTCAGCATTAGTGATTGCTCAGTGTGCATTAAACCGACAGGACTCTGAAATAAAAAAGATGAGTACTCACTTTATCCACAGGCATAATCGAGATGTGGTTTCTGGGATGTGCCTCCAAGGATAAGATTTCCGTACTCTTCGCCAGGTTCTCTGGTACTCGTACGAATTTCAGGTACTCCCCAATCGGATAGAACTGACATCCTGCAAGGAATTAATTAGCAAGTTATTAAATAACTCTTACCGCTGCTGTGTAAAACGAATCATGAGTTGAACTACAAGTTCACGGGGAATTATTGTCGAAGAAACAATGATGGGAGTGATCCTTATTTTGTTATGTAAAATGAAAGTGTAATTACAACTTGAAGCTATGTAATTTCAGAATTAGAAACACATGGAAGCAGAAACGAGACATTGATCAGGCATTCATTTATTCAAACACTTTTCAGCGTGCATTCATCAGGCCTCCTTTTCGTGACTCATACCGAAACAGGGAGGGAGACTAATGCCATGCATTTATGCATACAGATAATGTAAAATAATTTTCATTGGTTTATTATACGATTGTGTGCAATTTAGAAGTGCTTTAGACGTGTTTGCAATAAATTGTCTAGTACACAAGTAGTAGTGCTGTATCACAAGTTTCAACGTCCTGTATGTTTTAAACAAATTCGAAGTCGGAGAAACGATGACTTAAACACCGTCTAATTTCACGCGGACTACATCATATATCGATTTTACCGAAATCTTTCACGTCCAACGCAAAATATGATTGTTTTCCTACAAGCTGACCCAACAACGATTTTGTGCATTTTATCAAAAATTAAAGTTACAAAGACATTTTGAGAATTTCACGCAAGTGTTTGCATTTGCCTTTTCGTCCCGGATATATTAAACATGTTACTTCTCGATGCTTCACTTTTTTTTCAACCCAATTTACGAGGAAATGCAAATCAGAACGTGGTCATTCGTTCTCACGACTTGAGCTAGAATTCAGGGAAGTAATTAAATACTTTCCAGTAACCAGTCACAGTCAAACGTTCCCATTTCTCCCTCATCGGAAAAGCATAACAGCCTCATTTATCATCGTTTATTCGTTACAGTTTTTCTCTAAACAAACCAGATTTACATGCCAGGAACACTAAGCGACCCGTTCCTGCGTGCGTGTGCAACGAAAACCCGTTTTCACGTTTTCCAATAAATCTGGGGTGCCACTCATAAGTGAAAGGACTCTTGAGGAAATTTGCATATTAGTAGGTTCAATTTGGCTGTCGAATTCTATCGTGATTAAAGCTCGTGGAACGGGAAACGGGTTCAACATATGCCGCGCCAAAATATAGTATCGTGAATTCAGAATTCAATTCCGAAAAATGCCACTTGAACAGGTCTCTCGTTCACGTTAAGTAATTCAAATGCCTTCAGTTATCTACCACAACGCATATTACGCTTTAAAGTAGACCAATTACGACGTGTTATTGCAAATGTATTCTCGCCTCACAGGATGTAACGCCGAACACTATCTCTTAAATCAAGTCATATCAAGCTTCTGTTATTTCTAACGACTCGACAAAGTATTTGCTGGCAAAATACTTTGAATAACAGGGATAAATGTTAGCCATAAGATTATTTTTACAGACATAGGTACTTTTTAAAAACTCATACGCCGTCTATATTTTTCTGAATAAATCAGAGACTAATACAGAGACTAGATGAGGATTGATTTTTCAAACGGGCATATTTCCATTTTTGATCTTGAAGCAAATTTTGACAGCATCGCTTTAATAACGTTAAATTACACCCCCAGTGGCACAAAACGTTTTATGTTTTTGAAAATTTGAAGTGAAAATATATGTTTCATGCAAAAAGTCTTATTTTCCAAGTTTGTCTGATGACATAGTGAAATAATTTTTTCGTCTGAAACAAAATGGACATATTTCCTATACTCATCTAGTAATGAATACAAAAGGAAAGTTTAAAAATGTACGCACTGTTAAAAATGTAACTTTACAACTAAATGTGGCAAAACAAAAGTAAACATAATGTTATAGGACCTCGTAAAATCCTCTCCATTTTCAACAAGAAGCAGCAGGAATTAGGCGACAAAGTACCATAAATTATTAAAAGAAACGTTTTAATGGATTGTGCAAACAATTGATAGATGAACGGTGGTTGCCCAGAGCACTCGGTCCGTTCCAGCTTCATTATCAGAGTTACGAAACTCGTTTCGTGCATATGCCCGGCTAAATGTTGCACCCTGCAATTAAGTAGCACGCGTTTCTCAAGCGCGCGCATGTTTCGCTCGAAATGTCGATAACTGTCGAGCTCCAGCGTAAACGAGTCTGTAGCATTTTTGCGACTGATACGCCGTAAAAAACGGCGCGTGTCCGACTCGATAAAACTATTTTTTTTCCCCTTCTAATCTGTCCCGAGGATTGGAACGGTTCAGCGTGACGTAACGCGTGGCGACGTAATCACGTTTTTCTCCCAGTTCAGGAAGCGTTCAAAAGGTCGACGGTTGCACGCCTCTGAACGCATCCGTCAACTAGCCTCGCGCGATTTTACCGCCACGAACCCCGTCATTTAACCTCGTAAAGTCGCAAAGTCTGTCGAGAATCTCGAACATCGCCATCGGAGACTTTGTCTATTTGTATAATGGAAACTGGCCACTCTCTTGTGCAAACATTCAATGAGAATGTAAATCTAGGAGCTCAATTGCGCGAAAGAGTAATATTCAGAGTAGGGTTTGTCGGTTTTTAAAAACTTTGTAAAATTCGAAAATCGGTTTTAGATACTAGAATTAATAGTGTAATAATTAATTGATTATTTAATTAAAAACAAAAACGTCCACGGAAAGGTCCACTCTGCACTGGAAGAAAATACAAAATGTCCCCACTCTTTGCCTAAGCCAGAGTTGGGCATTAACTAAATAACAATTTATTTAAATAAGAATCAAATAAAAGTTACTTTAACTTTAAATTATTCGACTAATAAAGTTAACTTTTTTATTCGACGAACAAAGTTAAGTTTTTTATTCGACGAGAATTTATTCGACGAATAAAGTTTATTTTTTTATTCGTCGTGAGTTTCAACTTCAGCGTCTAATAATTTTTTTAACTTTCACTGTAACTGTAATTCTAACTTTATTCGACGGTGTACTCGGCGATAAATTTAACTCGGGTTAACGTTCGAAATTTTATTTAAATAAAAATTTTGCACATCTCTGGCCCAAGCACAAGCCTCTGTCGTCAAGGAAAACCCAGAAATTATTTAAGAAGAAAATTATATAAGAAAATTAAATTCATTGACCCTTATTTCTTTGATGGACCAAAGCAATGAAACTTAATTATCTTGATAACGGTGTTTCGGAACATTCCCAGTTTTTCCTCTTACCATTCATTTTAACAAATACCATAAGCCACTGCATAACAATTTTGCGATCATAGCACAGAAACTCGACTACCATAAGATCGCCAGTACTCCAGGCTAAGTGCAAATGAATTTTAATAGAAAACCAAAATCCCAGCTGACTTTCGTAACAATACACAAACTCCGAGTGGCTATGAAAGCCAGCTTTTACTCGTGCCCCGTTTTCACTGCGAAGCGCGGGATTAATATTTGAAGTGGATCCGCTGAATCCACCTGGCAAGCTGACTAATTAGCTTCGCTCGGACTGGACGGCGGGGTAAAACACTGTTTCCGACTGCGAAAGGCAAGAAAAGATCGAGAAACGATAGAAGAACCGTAGGCAACCCGGCAGCGAAGGAAGTTCGTGTCTCTTGGCGCGCATAGATGCTATCTCAATTTATTCAGGGCCGTGATCATCGTGTCGATCTGATCCAGGGATCGTGCAACGCGCTCGCGGTTCCTCGGGCCGATTCGACGAGCGCCCGGCGCGCCTGATTCGAACAGGTTTAACGTTGGAGCGAATCTCTCGTTGAAATAGGACGAAACAGGAAGTTCTTAATCTGCGGGACATGCGAGGGACACGTGCAACGATCATACCGATATTACAAATTGAAGATGGGACGAAAGGAAAGAGAAATTCTGTAAAAGCTAAGGTGTTACGTAGCTTTACGAGTTCTGCGATTCTTTGCATTTATTCGACTGCTCCTTTCATACATTTATTTGTAACTAGCTGCTATTTTCTTTATTTCGGTTTCGTGGTTGCACCTTTATGTGCTTTTTGCTTCCACTTTATTTACCTATTGCTTGCATAATTCTCTCTCTAATCTGCGGTTCATAGCTCAGTGTATATATTACTAGATTCACTACTCGGCTGCGCTCAAAATTTAGATTCTGATTCCATATAAAATAGTGAAAATAGTCACAATTATCTCGATTAGTCAGACATAATAAGCTGGGGCACATTTCGTGCTCGCAGAATTCATTGTTCAAGCTTTCTGCTTTATATATTAAGATTGTTTCTCGTATTTACCAAGGAATTTCGTTTAAGTAAATAAATAAATAATTACTTCAGGAGGTGAATGTATACCTAAGAGGTGTTATATGAACATCAAATTAAAAACATCATAATTAAAATTGTGTTCCGTGAGGAGATATAATGGCACGGGAAGGTAATTTAAAGTGTGAACTAAATGACATTTTATATCACTCAGGAAGTGAATGTCTCACTGCTGGCGCAACTTCTTAATGGTTCCTTCACTTCTGTCGACATCTTAATTGACAAACTCGTTACAATATACCGTGGAAAGAACACCAAGCGAGGAAAGCATGGAAATGAAAATTCACTTTCGTTGCTCCCAGCTGGAATAGGTGGTCCATAGCTAATTGTTACCATTAGCCGCCTGGAAGCGAAGGTTCGCTGGGCCACTCGCTGCCATTGCTGCGCCATGTATTTCTAAACGTTTATAGGTGTTTCCAGAATATACGTATTGCACAGTACTTTCACCTGATTGCATGCTGATTCGAAGCCCGCCATTAAAACTCGGACACGCATCGAAGTACGCGGTCGAACGGCGGTACCGATCGATTCGGCAATTTTTTTTTCGCGTCTGGTTTTTCCAGTTACGGCTATCGACCATGCGTACGTCACAACTCGTTGTTCGGACGCGGTAACGACGGCTTTTAATGCACATGCACTGACCGCAACGCAATGTGGCGTTATTACGCCGTTCTTGTCGAGTATGCACGGGGGCGAGACTCCTTGGAATAAAAAATCGAGCGGCCACAGCGAATTTCGTCACTGACCCGATACGTTGCTGGACAGGCTAGCGCGTTTTGGTTAATTAGAGGTGTAACAGTGCGCATTATCAAGCTGAGATTTGTATGCTTTTTCTCGCGAAACCCTTTCACTGACACCTGCGTCGATAGGCTTCGACGAGAGCCTGGAATTACTAGGCACGCTACTAGTAATCACACTTCTCTTTTCTGTTCAATGGCTTTCTGGTATCTGAAGGGGCCATGCTCAGTCAGGAGGTCGAAAGAAGAATGATTTCTGGGATTTTTCTCTCAAAAACTGTAAGGGCTTTTCGAAATATTAATTTGGGACAAAATGGGGGACGTTTTAAAGTGAAGTTGAAATTTTTTACTGAAAAGCCCATGGTTATTTAGTCGATAAAAAATCAATGCAACGAAGAGAAGTCCTTCGTTCAAAGACTAGATAATTTAGTATATTAAATATGTAAATCTTTTTGAATTTTTAATTTCAGATGATCCAGTTGTATAGCAAAATATCTTTTTTGAGAGGACCTCCAGGAGATTGGTCACAACTTCGTTATTGATAAAGATTTTAAAATAAAAAAATTATGGGATGCTTTCTAAAATACGCTATTTTAAATAAGAAAATAATTTTTGAAAAGAGCACACTGTTTTCGTATTCGTAGGAAAAGAATTCTCAGAAATCATTTTTCGGCTTCATGACTGAGCATGGGCGCCTTAAATAAATTATTGATAGAATACTGAAAATATTTATCACACCACTCGAATATTTAGCGTGTATTCACATACACCTTGTTTCGTATTAATAGATATTCGGAAAGTGCCTTTGCAGAATTGTCGACTGGCACACAGTGCCCAATATCTTCGACAAAATAACTTGCAAAAGCACTACTTTGCTTTGTCGAAGTGGTGCACTAGGATCGAAACGTGGAGGTCAGTATCTCCTAATTTGTGAAGATTCAGTTTCACCTGTGCATATTGTAAAACGCAGGAGTGGTACAATCGGTCTTTTATCCCGAGGATTCTTTCACAGTAGCTATCAAAAGCGTTGATATCAAAGGACTCTAAACGAGGCTTTGCGAAAGGTGAATTACGTTTGTTAGCGAGTACAATCGTCGCTGGATTCTTCCCATCGATCGTCCAGATGAAATAATCCGTGGGAAATTCCGGCTGTAGGAACTGTCAAATTACTTGGAAGGGCGCTTCCGAGGATCGTAAATAGACAGGAGAAGGACTTCGCCTGTTTTAAAGAAATCTCCTTGCAAATCTCGCCTTTCCTTCTCTCTATTCCGCTTTTCCTCTTACCTCCCCGATATCACGCTTCCTACCCACTCCCCCTTTCACTCTATCTGTTTTTGTCCTCGCCCGACTCGACTCGAGGAGGAATTACTTTTCAGAGGCGACCTAAAGAAACGTGGCAGACGAATCTATAACGGGGCACGTTATATGTTGAGCGCACGACAATGGAGCGAGGCACACGACGTATTTGTACGCCCCCCTCTGCACACCGCAGCATCAAGTCATACAGAATGTTTCAGAATCTGGGGTAGAAATTCAAGTGTTTGTGGAAATTGCAATGACGTGCTAATCGTTTTCAGATCTTGTGTCCGTGAAAGTGTGTGTAGTTTTAAATTCTACCGTGGAAACAGTGGAATAATAGAAATAGTACGTTCACTCACGAAGAATACTAAGGGAGATAAAAATAATAATAATAATTATTATATTATATGACGATTTTTTGCCAAGATTAGGCAAATCAGCTTTTTTTGTCAGCACCCCCTTGTGATTAAATAGTGTCTCTATATTTTTTTATTCCTTTTATAATAGAAATTAGAATTAAGGGTTTACTTTTCATTTAAGAAGCTATTATTTGAAATTTAGTCTCTTGTGTACTTTTACAATACTTTTAATTGTAAAACTTCTCGTGCCAGTTGAGTTATGAGTACGATATTTACGACGAACAGAGCAACGAAAATTTTTTTATGCAATATTAAAGTAATATCGGGCGAAAGTCATGAATTTAACACAGCTTCCAGTTTCGTAGAATTTAATTTTTTAATACTTTTTAGGATTCTACAGGGGGGTTGAAATTGCACGTGGCGATGGTGCGTCGGAGTATAAACTTTAAGCCCCGACTAAACCGAACTATCGAGCACCACAAGAAGACAGTTTTATCTAAGACAGTTTGCGTGCAAAAGTATCGTTGTCAGAACTTTTGGAATCTTTCCATAAACTCTAACTACCATTTGAATTCGTACTGTACACTCGAGAGGAGTCGACTATATGGACCATTGTTCCTGGATTCCAAAACTTGGAACTTCTTGTTTGCCAGGCAACTGCTCTCCCAGCTATCAACACAACTTTCATTGAGCTATATACACCGCCGAAATGACTGCAATCCACACTTCGGCTAGCCTGACGAACGGGCATAAAATCCAGAAGCGAATACATTCCCAATACCCATAAGCAGCCCACCCTATGATTTAATCCATGACCGAAATGACTTTTCACCATTTTCTTTTCATCATCATGCCACGGAAAATGCCTAAACACTATTTACAAAATTTAATATACCATTCTCCGATTTTAAAAAAGTGACAAACTCAACTGCCCAATAGAATTCCCTAAAAGAAACTAGTCAGTTCAAATAAATATAGATCTGTAAACAACTTATTTTTTAAGATAATCAGTCCTTTAAATTGTAACCCAGAATCCCTTGTTTGTACAATCATACATAAAAGTGACAGATATTTTGAGAAATTTGGAAGATAAAATTAGTAAAGACTCGCATCGTTCACTAGAACTGCCTTTGGAGGATGAAATTCCGCGCTGTCATCTAATAAATTTGTACCTTTCCACGTCCCTTTGTTCAGTACAGCCCTACCAATCCATCGAAACGTCGAAATGACTGTTACCTGCAGCAGCCACGGCTCTGAAACGCCCAGTATACATAATGGAACGATTACATAACGAAACGGCTCGGCTGCGCGCCACAGGCCGCGGCTGCCGCATGTGTTGTGTAGCATTTACACAAGTAAGCTCGTTCCCCAAAGCTCCGACGGAAGTGGGACAAGGTCGGCCAGCTTTTTGCACGTTTCCGCACTTGCAACGGTTCGACGGGGCTACGTCGCGGACACCAGCCCACCGATGGACGCGGCCATTCATCACCGACCAGAAGTCCCAGACACCCCTTGGACGATACAATTCGATGCAGACCAAATGACCGTGATTACAATCGCGTTTAATTCCCGTTTTCGATGGCTCGCTCCTTGGTACCGGGGCCCTTTCACGTTCGACACTTCGGTGGCTCAGGAATTGTGTCATGGATACATTCACTTCACAGGCAGGGTTGGTTTAAAAAATATAGAGAAAGGTGGAAAGTATGCGAGAATGGCCAAAATACTATAAAAAGCCCTTGGGACCTTTTAACAAGTGGTACATCTATAAATCACTAATGGTATTTCGAATATATTGAATTAGAAGAGACAGTGGTGGTTTAAAGAATATTTAGAAAAATGGACAAAGCGTGAACTGCGAATATGTCCAAATACTAATTGAAGAGTCCTCGTAGAAAACACTGTGAGTGCCAAAAATCAAATTCTATACTATAGTATTACCATTGGCACGTGGGACATATTCCAATATTTTGTTTTTAAATTTTCACTTACTGTGTGTTTCTACAAGGACTCTTCAATTGTGTCCCACAGAAGGTTCTTAGGAAGTTTTCACACGAGACACTTCTGTGTTCTCATTTACCATAAGCAACACCAGCTTCGGCGAGATAGAAAAAATAAAAGAGAGAGCAGAAGTGTCTCGTGTGAGAAGGCCCTTAAAGCAGCATTGACCCTTATCGATCATTAGCTGGGGACCTTCGATTCGAGGTGGGCTCTGGACCACCAATGCGCCAAGAGCACATGGGAGTTCCTGGATGGTCACTTGGTCAGCCATCCAAGCAGTGGACCTTGAACTCAGTGGAGGCCTCGCTTCGGGGATGTAACGAAAACCAGCGCACACTCGTGTTCGAAATCCTACCAAGAGATTTGGCAAAACTATCTCTACCGGGAAAAGAACGCTTCGGTGTAAACGTGTCGCGAACAACGAGCAGTTCTTGTTTCCCTAGAGGCGGATTAGAGTGCCCAAACTTTCCAGCATCTTGATCATTAATACGCACAGGCGAAGGCTGGGGAACTTGCGCGAAATAATTCGTCCTCTGTTCACTGAAAACTGGTCTTAAACTTACTTCGCGCCCGTTCAAGTAGTTCCCCCGGTTTATGATAGTGCATTGTGGGCTGCATTCCAGCCCTTCTTGCCTTACTCCCTTCAAGAATGTCCTCGTTAATTCGAGGATGAAAAGGATCCTCGAAATTCCAGAGCGGCGGAGGTAAATACACCTTACACCAGCGATCAAAGATTCTCTATGGAGGGTGAATCGCATTACGTGGCTTGACAATTAAGTTTCGGAACGGAGACTATCACTTGTGAATAAAATCAGGTAGAAGACTTTTTTAACGTGTATTACAAAGAATATTATGTGAAAAAGTTGGAAATTCTCTGAAAAGAATTTGACCAGCAAGAGTTTAGTTTTAGAACAGAGGAAGATGGTTCATCTTGGAGGAGGATAGTATGAAAAATGAAAACAAAAAGATAAGGGAAATTTCAATAGGAAACCAATCAGGTCTATCTTGATAGAATAAACTGTGAGTTAAATTATGAATCTTTATGAGCCTTTTGTTAATTTCGACATAATCGATTGAAAAGCAGTTTCGAAATAATGCGCGTATTAAACGATACGGGAAGGTAGGAGAAAGTACGATTGATTTGTGTGCCCAGGAGTGTATGTAGAAAGCAAAATACGAGACAAGGGAAGAGGGATCGTCTGTGGTCAGACACGCTTCCCTGAACCATGTGACTGCAACTACATCTCCCTTAACCTTTTAGTCGAGTCTTATTTTAAAAACAGTTTCAAATAAAACTTACCGGAATTGACAAGAACTTTAGATATACATATTTTATTGCAACTCTATTTCAGATTCTCAATTTATACTCGTGTTCACGCTTTCAAGAGATGCAGAAAGTTTTTTTGTCCAACATAAATCACAGGAAAGATCTCTTCGTGCTATGAAGTTTAATAAGAAAACTATTTTTTCCTGCGTAATCGGTGCCCACGAAAATAAACAGAGCAACGCAGAAGACAGGGAAAATGAAACAGAAATTATTGCAAATTGCTTTTATAATCAAATCTCTCGGAAACTTGATATATTCAATAACCCAGAAATTGAGAATTTAATAACAAATTTCTCGAAGGTCTCATAAGGAATGAACTCGAAGGTAACTGATTAAAATCAACAATATTAAATAGAATCCAATAACGTTCGTTTCCTTCACCTGTGATTTTTCACGATCTTAACATTGCATTATCATCTTGTTTGTTTTTGGAAATTCTTGTAAATCTTAACAGAAAGATCAGCAAAGACGAGCGCGCCCAATCTAATGAGACGAGAGATTAATTAATTCGTTTGTGCTCGAACGAGCGGGGGAAGATTCATTAACGGCAAACAAATTGCAGTTTGAATACGAGCGGAGGCCTCGATCTCACGATCTGAAATGGTAACGATGGGAATCAACGGTCCATCTTTGCGAGGCACAACGTTTCTGAAAGTGTCGCAGGCACGCGATAGTAGGTCAGGAATAGATTTATCTAACGAGCAAGTGTATTTACCTTGAGCCGCCGGCAGGGGAGGGAAAGAGATGCAACGCGGGACCTGCATTATTTTCATTATTTTTTCCCCTCTCATTATGCGTGGCGTAAAGCTCGAGGAGTTACTTTTTCATCGGTAAACAGCAACGGCTGGCGAGTTGCGAGGCTCTCCTTCCACTTTAATAATTCGCGGTCGGGAAATGTTTGCGATGCACGAAAAGTTACAGGGAGCCGGACTTCCTTCATTTTATTTTCCTCGCATTTCTGAGCCGCGAGTGTGGAGTTCAGCGCATATAAAATCCACTTACACCGCTCTCCCTGGTAATCACGATATTTAATGAAACTGTTTTCAGAAGACCATACTAACGGGTCGAAATTCTCGTAGAGACGAAACCATAGAGGTGGTAAAGAAAAAAGCTCATTTTCGCGTGTAAGAAAATGGACTTTATTTACGCACAAGTCAGGTAAAAATTAAAATATCGAAAAAATTGAAGCTGATATTTGAAAAAAAATTGTATATATTATTCACAGATATCCCTATCTTCATTGAAATTTTTTTTCGACAGAAGTGTTTTTTTTTCACTTAGAAATAAATCCCCAAAGATGCGATATTTCTTGACCTGGCCAACGTGGTCTAACCCGTTAAGGCAGCTGGCCAGCGCGTATGAATACGAAGATTAAGGGTTCAAGTCCCATCACCCGAGGGTTCCCTTTTTTCCCCACATCCCCTTCAATTTAGCTAAATACCTTTTCGTTGCATATCAACACCACCTATACATGTACACCCCTTTGTCTTACCAACTCAACAATTACATTTACTCCCCTACACAATGTCCACGACGAATAAACTCGTCGAAGTCATCAAGAAAATATTATCCAACACCACATTCATTCACCCTTGCCTCTGAGAAGAGGGGGTGCACAAAACAGAAGTCTCATTCCCATCATCAACAATTTAAACAAAAGAAGAACACCCCATAAGAAACTACGACTTCGACCTACAGGATCTCAGATCTCACCTGCTCTAAACAGATTAAATCACCCACCCTGAGCAGTAATCTTCCGTAAGGAAACATCTGCAGTACACATACCTGTCACATAGTCCAGACGAGTACCGAGCACCAGGAATGTCGCTACGGCTAAGCAGCGCAGCAATTGCGGAACCAAAGGCATCGTTCTTCCTGATGGCGTCATCTTCGGTCCTCTTCTTCTTCCTCCGCGTTCACGGGCTACCCTCGCGCATGTCTGAAATTATTCACGGTGAATCGTCGACTGTGAAATGCTGGGTGCGTTGCACCGTGACGCCGCATGTTCGCGGGCCGCGCTGGATGCAGCGTGCAGCCGATGCACACGAGGAAGAACGACGAATCCGCGGTTTTGTTCGTGCTAGACGAGAACCAGGCGGCCCCTGGCGCGATCGTGGCTCGGTGATCGGAGAGGAAGGAGGCATCTACTCTGTTTACAGCACGGGTCAGACTTTAGTGGGTTAGGAAACGATGCAACCCACGTTCGAGGCGTAACTCGACGCTTGCATCGAGAGGGAAGCGGCTAAGACTGTGCTCGCCGTGCAATTAAGTTCAAGTTAAAGAGAAAGCAACGGGGGGGAGGCAGCCGACGCTCGTAATGCATTCGCGTGGGCCAGATCGTGCAATGGTTCCCGCGGTGAAATTGTATATATTATAGCGGGAAATCCGCGCGAGGCGGTAAAATTCAACGGAATGCGTGAAACTGAAATTGTTTCGACGATCGCGAGGTGAGCTCAGTGGGAAGATTTTGTAGTGATACGCGTGGAAAGTAAAGGTTGTTTAACGGTTATAGGGAATCTTGGGAATTGTGGGGTTAATGGAACGTGACGTTCTGTATTTAATGTGGCAATTGTGAAATTGTATTGTAATCTATTTTCTTAATTACTGAGGATTGCAAGTTTATACAAGGTCACGTCGAACCGGTCGTATAAATTGATAAAAAGTAAGTGGGAAATGTGAAATAAATGTTTTTCCCTTGATAAAAATTGCAAGGGTGCAGTAGTGAATGTGGCATAATTCTGGGTGAAATGAATACTTCTTTAAATATGGATAGAAGTTGTAGAATAACTAACAATTATTTTTAGTTAACCCTTCGTGGCCACACATTATAATCACAAATTGGTCACATGGGGTTCACTGCTCTCCAGTGTCATTTTTGACTTACCATTTTCGTATTTTTGAATCTTTTAACTTTTGAGTGATAATTGCACATTCGAGGAAATAACATTGGCAAATAGTTGTGGTAAAAAGCAATTTTTCAGTTAAAATTCATCAAATTTTTAAATTTCAATATTAAGGTCTAACAATTTACTCGACTGATTCTCAAAATCGATTTTGTCAAACTAATGGCGAATGTGATTCACGTGGTACCGATCGAAGAATCAATAATGACTTGAATGTCAACCTAATGAGAACTTATTTTGATCGATCAGCGGACTGCTAGTTCGTGACAAAGTTGCATCGTTCTTTGCGTAGGAGGAATGTTAGGAACTCGACGACAAATTACCACGAAAATCTGTGTCGAAGTTTTTGCACGCCACGATTTCACTTTCGACGGTGCTAGTGACCGTAACTCGAACAAATTGGCGTTACGCGAGTCGCGGCTGTCAATCAATCTGACATACCATAGAACCTCATGATACATCGAGCACTTCTACGAATCCCGTCGCAACGGAAAAGAAATCTGATTTCTTTTTTTCTGATCCTCAGTTCAGATGTCTTCAGTCAGCTTAACTGCTTTGTGTCAAGTGACACTCGAGGAGAGTGCTTCTTTTAATCGATAGCTTGCCTGCAGTCAAAGGCAAGTAGTACTCGCGAAAGGTCTAAATACGACTCCACAACATGATTTTTAAATGTATAACCTAACAGTTCTTCTTTCAATGTGAGTGCGCGAAATCAAATACCAATTTTGGAGAATACAGTACGTAACTTTGGCAATAAATCTACGCCATTATCGCCGTTAACTCTGCTTGCCAATGATAATATTATGTTCCTACTAATTAATTTTTTCGCTGCATTTTCCTCATTAACGCTAACGGGTTATTCTGCAGCTTGGACTCTTGATGTTTAAATAACGTGTATCCACGCCGACATTAAAATTTATGTGTATCCATTAACAACTCAATGAATAATCCCACAAGCATGTATTTACTGAGACTATGAATGAACTTCATACTACGTCCACTCGCGAATAAATTAATATGCAAAATAGAAGGAATGTCAATCTTCACCTCTTTAACTCGATGCATTCACCCATGTCTGACTTTCCACAGGAAAACATCGTATCCCCGTCCAATAAAGGGGCCATGGTCGCTAATGCGGATATTCGCCTTAGAAAATCGCGCCTCAATAAATATCAGCCATGTCACTTGGTAATAGGATCCTCCCGGAGAAACCTTGTACCCGTGATAACCCGCTCGACCTTTCACACCGCGCAAATCCCGCGGCCAGTGCATCACGCCTGTTCTAAAAAATGCGTGTCGAACCCCGGTGAACTTGATGAATCGTAGATCCAGAAGTCGAGGAACAGCGAAAGGAGCCGCAAAGGGGGCACGGAGAGAGGAGAGGGAACGGGCACAAGTGAAATACCGAACCTACTTTAAAGTAGCCATGGAATGAAAGCCGTATAAATTTCAGCGCTCCAAGTGCAAGGACAGCGGCAGCGTACTTTCTACGGGGATGACACGATCCGATTACCGGGCGAACTAGGAGGACAGAGGCTGCTCAGCAACTGGGTACGTTGTTTTAACCCTTGGACGGGGGATAAATTGATAGTTTACTGTACAGAACCCCCTTTGCCCTGTAATTTCCTTCGTGCACATCTGGGGGTCAGTTTTTTTCAGATATATCTTCTTAGAATCTGAGATTCTTGTTTTCTTAAAAAGTGGGTGCTAAATAAGAAGTGCTATAAATAGCTTGGAGGCGACGAGGGTTAAGAGAGGAGATCAGATCACTGTGATAGATGCTACACATCCCGCCAACAGGAGTTACATCGTCGAAGAGTTGAACAAGATTCCGCAATAATTAGTAAATAATAAGAAAGATTGACATAAAAAAAAATATTTTCTGCAAGTATAAAGATGCCTCCTTATATCCCAAAAGAGTTTAATCCAATATGACCAACAGTTTTATCAAAAAAATTCTTAAATATCAGTTACTTTTGGGACTGTCAGTCGAGAATCTCTCCTTAAGTGAATTCTTCCACGGGATTATCATTAACGGTCCCTCGGGCCCAATGGAGACCCCCTATGGCGAACTAAAGAAGTAAAAGGTTTAGCCAGGTTCTCGTATCCTCGACAGACCGGCACTTCCCTGGTACCGATTAACTGGCACCCCTTTTCAAACGGGGACAATGGAGCGCCGTGCTTCGAGGACCCTTCAAGGATACTAATTAACGGGGGCGCGCACCCCTAGCACCCCTGCGTCGATCGCCCGACTTTTTCCCCCGTAAGTCGGGATCGAACGACAAAAACAACAGGGCCTCGGGACGCGGCACCTATTAATCTTGATCGCGTGCAAGCATCGGGGCGCAGAAACTTCGAGCCGTGTCGCGGCTATGCAAATGGGCGAAACTGGACGAAACTGTGACTTTGGGTGGGTTCGATAGTTCGATGGTTAGCTTGCGAGCGGGGCTTGGTGAATCTTTCGATGGAGGAAGCTTGTTGGTTATATGGAATAGGGCTAACAAGGTACCCGTAAACGGCGTAACTTCCGTTCTGGCTGGCTTGGAGAACAGCAGGCTGAACTTTCGCTCAATTACGTGCCCTGTGTCGCGTCAGTGAACGGTATCAGTCTTCACGGCGCGAGAATGCAGTTTGATAGATCGTTTTATTGAGGAGAATAGTAACGCGTTGAAATGTAGATGGAGGAAATGTATACTTTCCGATTTTGTTCTAGCTTGAGATATAAATATAACAGGTATTAATTTGTTTAATCGCTGGTGTGACAGGGTTTGGGAAAAAATCAAGCCTATTGCTAGTCCAACCCAGTTTCTTAAAATTGTATGCATACATGTTAGTCTGTAAAATTATTCATATTAACTAGCCTTCGGTATTAGGGAAACTAACAGAGTCTTTAAAAAATAGAAATTAGTAATAAATCAGAAATCGTAGCGTACCTTATTGTTAATGACAAAGCACGTGCAGTTTACGTGAAACTGGCAATTAAAAGTGAAATACTGTAGTATTCTCAATAGAGCAGTTATTATCTTAAACGAGGTGAAACTAGGAGTTTAACATCGCTGTCGAGGAATAATAGAAATGCCTGGGATGTTTCAACGTGTACGAGATTGTATGAAGAAACGTGCTTAAGCTTGAATGCTGAATAAACACGAGATGTATTGCGACAGCGTGCCCCTCTTAATTAAAAAAGGAACCTTATTTCTTAATGACTGCTCAAGAAAACTGGGAGCACAACTAAAGATGAAAAGGAACGCTTGACCATCTTAGAAAATTCTTTTTCTTCGTGACTTGAGAAGCAATAAAAATATTCAAATTGTATAAATTAATTTGCACAATTTTATTGCGAACTATGATACTTTTTCTGATTTTTGGGGGAGGGTCACTATATCCACCATTAATCTACGTCCGTAAAATGCGTGGTAGGTATTGACAGCATACGTAAACGTTCATCAAAAATATGTGCACCATGTGAGAAATGTAACTGTAATGATTCGATGAATGTAAGAAATGTGCTTGACTGTTCAACGGTAATACTTTGTTGTGGGTTACTATCGTCACAAAAATGGCAACTACGCGATGAGAAGGTAGACGTGTCCGTAACTTGTTTGGTTGAATCGCGATATATTAATTTCTACCTTTTCTACAACTGTTTGCAATTTTGTAGAAAATATGTTCCACTTGATTAACTCAAATATTTCTATGACTGTCGCATGTTTCATAACAGTACTCCTAAAAAAAGTTGCAAAATGTTTGCAATAGTAACTCGAAAAGAAGAAATATAGAAACTAGATACTAAATTGTAGACAAACCACGCAACAAATTCTTTTATGCGCATTTTAAACTCTGTGAAAACTGACTTTCATTATTTCACAATACTATTCGTCCGATATATTGTTTACGCGCACTAGAAGTAATACAAACGAATTCCTGAGCAATTGCTCAAATGAAGTTCCCCAGCAATGAATCACGCGAAACTGATTAGTTGCGACCACGTATAAACTTAATGAGAAGAAACAAACGGGTTAATTTTTTTCCATATTTCTCAGTTCATATAGACTTTTTCTAACAAAAAGCTAGTCTGACTTTAGCAAATGTAACCTGCCCTAATAATAACTACCATTAACTACCATCTTCCCTTATAAATCCGTAATTACTCTCTTCACAACAGTTACAATCACCAACTACCACATTCTCCAGCAAATCGTTCTAAACCATTTCAAAATCTACACTAGCCCTTCCCAACTACCCTCGACCAACTTCTCCTCACAACAGTTACAATCACAATTACCACATCCCCTACTAAATCCTTGCAAATCATCCCCAACCTCACCTCAACAACCCCCAACTACGATAACACCACACCTAGAAAATTTTCCCAAATTCTTCGCCAGATCATTCTGCACTCTCCTCGAACATCCCTCGACACTTAACTCGACCGTACTTAAACCGTCCTTCGGAAGATCGGTAGTCTACTGACCTTCGCTCAGCCTATGCTTCCGAGCAGAGGAACCAGAGACGGTGCACCACAGTCAGAGTACGTAGAACCACACCAAGTGCAAGGACACCTCGCGGCACTCGTCATCCGAATGACCCGTTCGGATCCTCCGGGCAGGGTCTAATAAGAACCGCGTGAATTCGCGTTCCTCCAGGCCCTCGCGGATAAAACCGCCCTCCCTTCTTGGCTCGACCGTTCGGCTGGCCCACCAACGAGGCGAAACTTTCGCCTAGTTTCGCGTTTCACGTTTCACTGGTGACTGGCATTGGCCGCGGGCCGGGCGACGGCCGTGCGCGTCCACCACTTTCGGTCCACCAGCTGCCCCACGCGGGGACCGCGCTGGGACTTTCGACGTCGCTCGGTTCAGCGAATACGGCGACCAACGCCGATACACCACGCTCGCGCTACCGGCTACGTTTACCGCGATCCGCGTGCCCCGGCGAAGGAACAGGCAAATGCTTCGCCAGCGTACAGGTCGTTCGTATATCCGACGCTTCACCCCCCTTTCGCGGCAACGTAGGACGTTCGTCCTTTCGCTTTCAGCGGCCACTGACCACCGTGTCGCTGGTGCACGGTGACTTGGTGTGTCTTGGCATTAAACGGCGTGGACCACTGTGACGGATTGCTAGTCGCAGAGTTTTAGGTGAGCTGTGAAGCGATTCGATAATGGTAAATGGTAGGTTTTGTTCTAGAATCGGGTTTGGGGGCCTGTGGCATGGCGTCGCGTCGAAAGGGACTTTTAGGCAATTCATTTCCTTGGCTGCTGCCAAGTGTCATCCGAATTGGACGTTATTCGGAGAAAGTAGTGATGGGTTAGAACGTATCGCGAGTATTTTTGTTTGAATGAAGGCTAGTTGGTTCTAAGAAAGTGAGATGTGGGTAGTGGATATTCGCCTCATGAATAGGCAACGATGGAAATGACAATAATATGAGGAGAGCCGGGTGGGCAAGATTTTACAATGATTAATAAATGATAGGAAGGATCAACATAACAAAACTATTTTCTACAGGTTTAAAGATGCCTCCTTGTATCCCAAAAGAGTTCAATCCAATAAGACCAGCAGTTTTTTAAAAAAAATTCTTAAATATTAGTTACTTTTGGGACTGTTAGACGAGAAACCCTGATTAAATCATCGATTTGATTAAAAAAATATCGGAAAATAACTGTTTACCTTGTCATAATCATCGATCCTTCACTACTGTGTCAATTTAACACCGAGAGAGAGATTCGGTTTGTGAAATGAGGGACCGATGGGGGTTAAATAATACATTACAAAAATGGAACTTTTTGAAATTTGTTTACACAGCTGCATTCCTTATTAAAAAATGCACAATTTTGCTATGTACGCCATTCTCCCAGCTGTAGTATTTTCCAAGATATTCGACCAAAACCAACCATGTTCCTCATCCTCAACTTTCAGGGCTGTTTTCAACCCTTCAACATGATCGTCAACCAATAAAAAAATATATGTGTCAAATATTTGTGTAAGATCTACTTTCTACCAAAGTCGCATCGAAATCGACGAATGTCACTTCGATATGTCCCCTTGTAAGATCATCCGAATTCAAATTTAAGGGACCAAAATCGCGATTTCTGCGGCAGGTATTATTCGTTATGTTGTTTCTGTTCAACGCCCATTTAAGTCATTCTACGCCAGCCGAGGAATTGAAGAATCAAGGAGAATAAAGAGTACTTGTTGGAGTGCCTAGAAAAAGTTGACGAGACCGGGTGCTCTCCAGCATAAAGGCAGAGAAGTCGAGGGACCGTGGATATCGAGAACTTCCGGATTTGTACGACCCAATCGCCTTCACTATTTAAATGTCAGCGACGCGTGCAATCGCAGACGAGAAATATGAGCAGATTCACGTACAATATACCGTTAACAGTGAGCGTTCTAATACATTATGGAAGCCTGAAATGCACATTTTCACTCACCCCGATAATGGCTCACGCACCAAAGCTGCGAACTCCTTTTACTTTTGCCACTTCAAACATACTTATTGTCCGCTCCCATAAAACCTTCTCACTTTCAACCGTAGTAAAAGGAATTGTATAATTTCACAGGGAAAAAGTCACACTTATACGCGATACAAATGGTGTAGATATATTTAGTTTCGTCCTTGTTCAAATGAAACCTATATTGAAACGTGGAAGAATTCATTCTGTTATCAAGTCAGTGAAAACGAATTTTAATTCTTTGCCATGCCACAGAGATTTTCACTTTAACGTAGCAGTAAGGAGTCGCGACTTTATTGCAAAACGTGTACCTGCGTCCGATGTCGAAATAATAAAATTGTGAGAGGGAGTGCACTGATAATCGCTGCGAAAATTGTGGGAAAATGGTGGGAGAATGTGCCTGTAGTGGGGACTCAGTCTCAAAGGTTCAGTCACGTGTATTGAAGATTTATGACTCAACGTAAGGTGAGAAAGTGCCAAATGGTTCGCTCTACTATAGTAAATACATCTAAGTATTTCTTGTTTTTCAACACGTTCCTTATTTGGTGTCCTTCTTACAAATTCGTTTTTATTGACGTTTTATCTGGATCGTGTCTAGAACCGTGATAATGACGGAAGAAATATGCGAAACCTGCTCGCAATAAACGCTAAAAATTCTAGAAAAGTGAATTTTCATAGAGAAAAGGAAGTGAAATGTCGTGTAGTGAGCGATTTCTTTCACAAAATTTTTATAACATAATTTGAACTATCATTCAATATGGGTATTTAGACAAGTACGGAAGTAATAACAACGCCAAGTGCAGCTCCCTGCTATCTGCATCTACAATACATTTACTGTTCACTTTCATATCAGAAAGTGATGTACCTTAAGTGCAGCTGCATTGATGTCTGGCTCGTTTTACTTCCTTTTAAAAGATAGCCCGAGTAACGAACGAAAACTTTATTGCCCTCGATTATGTCTAAGTACGATAGCGATCAGGCTATTTCGTATGAAATATCCAACCTCTCCTATTCTTTCCCAGCACTGCAATTATAATAACTTGAGTATCTCCTGGACAATCTAAAAGTGGAGCTAAACAAAACTATAAATCAGATGACTTCCAACAGCATATGCATTAAATTAATGTACATAAATAATATGAAATCAGGATGCAGTCTCTTTAGACTGCATTATACACCGAATAGGATATCCGGAAGAAGAATTGAACTTCAATATAATACTGAATTATTGTCAATAAAATTGCAATTATTTAAATCCTGAACCAAAGCATTTAGAACTCTTTCAACATTAGGTACACTCTCCACTTTTTACTCTACATGTACACAAAGGCATTCAAATTAAGACGCCACGCGACAATCAAACATGCTCTGCTTATATTACGAAACTGTTAATATTCAGATGTAATATTCAGATAAGAAAATATTCCGCTTTAATAGAAGTTCAGATAATCACAGAGCAGAGTTGGACGTTAATTAAATAAAAGTTATTTAAATAACGGGCCAAATAAAAGTTACTTTAGCTTTAGATTATTCGACGAATAAAGTTAATTTTAACTCAGTTAACTCGAGTCAACTTTATTCGACACATGATGAATAATTTTTTAAACTTTCATTCGTTACCCGAAATTTTGTTTAAATAAAATTTTTGCCTCTCTCTGTCACAGAGTTACTTCTCAGGCTCGTTATTATCTTGCCGCACTTTCCGAGCCCGATGAAACGATTGTAAAAAAACGCACGATTACGGTATCGATGTCCAATAAACATCCTATCGCGACCAGTATCAAATTGGAGGCATTCGACGGTAGACAATACTCGCGATTTCGATCTAAGCATTACCTGTAGGCAAGAACCTTCCAAGGTAATCGCGACGTGATTGAATTAACCGGGGAAAAGTGAACGTACCGCGAACAGAATCATGCAAATAAGCCGAGAACTGTAACGCTCGATTGTTTTTGCGGTTAGCCGTACCGAAACAGCGGTGCTGGGAACGCGGGTCGCTCAGAAAAACCTAACGGCAGTCAACAAAGAGAAAATCTTTCTGTTTCTACATATAGAGGCAAAAAGCGATTTATTGGCCTCTAATAAGAGCGTTCCGCGAAGTCAGAGAAAAAGGGTGTTCTCCCCCGATTAGATTGGCGTCGAGCGTTAATTAAAATCGAGCAAGAACCGGCGGCGTAACTTTATTAAAATCTTGGACCGCCGTCAAGATTCTATCGCGAGGCGAGGCGCGATTTCAAGTTTCACCGGACTGTCGTGGAATTTATTCAAAAGTGAAACGAGCTTTTCGCGATCGATGGAAAGCAGTTTCACCAATGACATTTGCAGGGTGGTGGTCGATCGGTGCCAAGAGAGAACACATGTCTCAGGATATCCTTCTGTTTCTAAGCATCGCCGTAAGTTATTCGTGAAATATGGAACGCTCGCAGGAAGGTCGGGGACTGGAGATTTTTAAATGTACTACAGTTAAGTACTATTATAGCCTGACCTCCAGGTGGTTTCTGCGGGGTGTTTCAAAAAGTTTCTAAACGAAACTCGCTAGCTGAAAAACGTTCCATGAACTTTCTCTGCTTGTACATCAAAAGGTGAAAGAAATTGTTCTAACATTGAAAGCAGGAGTGAGCGTAGAAAATCCCTGACCTTACGCACCTGAAATGTAAACTAGAGAGGTTCTGAATTGTTAAAACCACAACCAGATACGAATATCTCGCATCGCAGATATTTATCTATTTAATCGTGGTATTCAAATAGAAGAAATAATAGATAAAAGATTTAAATATAATCATCCGAACGATTATCTATAACTCTAAACATGAAACTGCGAAGTGTGATCGACAGTGTATCGCTGATCCAGGTATGAATGAAACAGTCTTGGCTCTTTGTAGTCATTGTGATAATTATTATTCCTTCAATTCACTTTCTTAAACCTTCTTATCGACAAAATTATCATAAATGTAATGGTTAATGGTAACTGTTATGATTTCATTAGTACTCTCATTTATTATCATTAACTTTTTCTCATTATTATCTGTCATTAATTTGTTATCATTCATTCATTATATGGAATTTTTATATAATAAGATAATTAATTTTAAAGAAACGGTTTTGTCATTCTCTTTCCCTCACTTTACTTCTTTCTTCACTTCTGTCTTTATTGAGCTCTCAGGGCCAGACCAGCTTTTGCTAGCATCTTTAATCTACATTTTTGCGACCTCTGCGACGTATACTTTCGATCTATTTAAAAAAATCTGTGCGATTCCATCATCTGTTAAATAGCGTTCCTTGTAAGTAGTTACAGTAAACCATAATTGACACGCAGGAAGGGAGCAAGGAGACGAGGCTCGCGTATGGTCAGACGTACATTACAGACAAAAGCACGTGAATCTTTATATCACTTAGTATTTCCTTTTGAAAACATAAATTACAAAACAATTTTATTTAAAACTTTTTACCTTATCCGTCTACTCCCATCCACTTAAAAAAAAAACAGTTAGTGAGACATCCTGCATGCCTAAACATGTCACTTTACATCACTTCAAACGCCAATCTGTATTTAAAAAATTTCAACTCAAAAGGCAAACGTTAAGTAAGAAAGAACTGGAACGAGATTCCATAAAAATCGCGTTCAGTCGATAGCTAGGCGTTCATTTATCGCGGGTAAATGATTTAAGAAGCCTGTGAAGGGTCTTAATTAATTCATACGGCAGTGAACAGCTCGAACGGATTCAATTTAGTTCAAGGTTCCCTTCGATTCTAGGCCAATCATGCAACAATACAATCAACGGAACGTAACGTTGCTTCTTCCTGCTCAGAGCGTTCTGTTTCTCTGTCAAGCATCTCTGAAGGATTTCGCCGATGTTACGACGAGCAGTAAAGGATCTACACGCGCCGAGAGAATAGCCACCGTCGGCGCCGTTTTGTTGAAAGACAATCGCATCTTCCAAGCGACCTCAGGACGATAATATATGAACAAGTTCGACATCGCGCAAGGTTAATCAAACTAAAGCCAGAATATGCAGACCTGAAATACGGAGGGAGATAAAGGACAAGGGAATGGAGATGAAAAGTGGAACGACGGGAAATTCTTGGACGGAGATGAAGACGTCGAGAGGAACCGTTATCGAATTAAGCTATGCACGAACAGCGAGCTGTAATTTCGAACATTTACTTTATTCATTCACTTGCTCGTAGCTCTTCTCGTGATTTACCATTAAGGCACTAGTTGTTGATCAGGCACTAAACTTTCATCAGCTCGTGAAATAAATTGTCCTTTTAAGTGTGATCCTTGCCTAATGAAAAATTAGGCATCCATATATTTTAGATAACCCAAACTACTTAGTTCCCAATTTCGTTATTATTCCATAGCTTGTAAATAATTAAATTATACTAATTTTCAACTTTTCTAACACTTTTCCTTAAAGTTTAAACACAAAGAGTGACCCAAGAAATCGCCTCTTTTTACTCCCACGATTTTGGAAATGAATTTTATGCCAAACGATACTTTATGATGAGACATAAATCACACGAAATTTTCAAGTTGAGTTTGAGCTTTTATGTCACTCCGGTAATTTAAACAATTATTCCCCGAGGTTTTGCTGACTGTTAACAACGAATTTGAACTTAAATCTTCAAAATTCGGCGATATATTAAAAAAAAGCACCCACTACACAGTCATTTATATTTCTTGATTTTCTTTTTTGTGAGTTTTGACAGACAAGCAAATAAACTTCCTCATAAAAGGCGATCCGCCGACCAAGATTTCGCGGCCCGTGCAAACAGAATCGAACCCCCTATTCCCGTTGCAGCTACCCTTCTCGAAATTAAAATCCCCCATTGTGCCGGCATCGGGGTCCAGAGTATCCGCCGCGTTGCCAAAGGATTGGTAGGCTGAAAGTCTTCGCGGTGCCTGCAGAAGCGTGCACACGGCCGTCGTCATCGTCGGCCGCGAAAATGCAGAGGAACTCGTTAGGAGTATCTGTCCTCTCGCGTCTGCGGATTATTACGCGGAAACGTGAAGCGTGAAGTGCGAGGTTGCTGGCGGAAGGAGGTCAAGAGTCTTTTGCACCGTCGTTACGGTTCCTCGCGTCGAACAATGCGGCCCGACGACGACGGCGACGGCGACACGTCTGTGTTTCGGGTTTTAATACGAGATTCCCCGGGTTACCGTCGATTCCACGTGTACAATGGGTCAGGCGAAGGTGGGGGGGGGGAGGAGGGGGGGCGACGGGAGAAGTCGATAAAAGAGGAGTCGCGGGGACGAGATCCGAGGCCTTGGCGGCCAGGACCGCGCGGCTCCCTGGCCGGAAACGTTACAATGCCTGGCGCGGCACGTCGATGGAAAGAGGAATTGTAAAAGCGAAAAAAGAGTATTAGGATCGCTGTGCCTACGAATCAGTCGTCAGATGGTTTTACGAAGTGGATGGAGATTTTCATGTGGGCATGTGTACCTAATTCTTGTCAAGAGGATTGAATTCTTGTGGTTCGAACTGTTTATTCTGGGCAAATATAGCTAAAAGCAGTTTTTCGCATTTTTGTCCGCGATCTTGTTAATTGTGAAGATAAAAAATTAATTGTAGTCATATTGTTCAAGAATCCGTTTGGATTTTTGCACCACCGAGGCATCACTTTTCGAAAATGTCATCAAGACCGCTTTTAAAGGCATTTTGAAAACATTCGTTTGATTACTTTTATATTTTTTGCTTGCTGTAGAAATGTAGTTTAATGAATAGAAAACAGTTTTATGCCGTTACTGTATTTCTATTCTTCTCAATAAATTCCCGAAAATCGCTTAACTTATCGCCGCGGATACCAGAATGACCCCTTGAAACGTTCTGTGCTGAGTTCATTAAACTTGATAAGGATGGTGAAACTCGTAATTCTTAGGATTAAATGAAGTACCTAGTGATGTTGAGATTACTCTGCTGTGTTAGTCCCATCGACGAACGAATAAGATAAGCGTGACGGGTTAATTTTGCCAGCGCAGGTGCTCCGTGCGACCGTAGAATCGTCACGCCGCCGTGGAAACGGTTAGCGACAGAACTGCACCGCGTGTTTGGGCGCGAATGAACGATTTTCACGGCCGGGGAAGCGCCACAGAGACGATTTTCGAGCCAGAAAGCTGGTCGGGGATGAGAAGTTTTATCTCCACCCCCGATCCGGTATTTTCACTTTCGGCTGGGGAGGGACAGTGGACGCGTCCGCCTCAACGACTTCGGCCAACGACAACGACTCTCGCTAGACTTGCTGTTACGTGGAAATATTCTTGGGTCATAGGTCGCTTACGACGGCGGGGATTTCTTGCACGCTTTGTTCGACGTGGGAGGTGGAAATTTGGGAGATTTTCTATTCGAGTAAACTTCTAGACTCTCAGGTTACTTGGATATTTTTTAATAGAATGCTTTTAAAAAGAATTATGTGGTCATACTTGCAATGAGGCATGGAAACATTTGTTTCGCCGATAGTGTAATTTCAAAATCTCGAATGCAATTGCTAAAAAATTTGTGCATGTTGAAGAAGACTTTGGTAACCCAAACTGCTTTTACTTGAAAAGATATTTAAGATAATAAGATAAGATTATGTATAATTCGATAGATTTAGCGTGCAGAAGAAAAGTAATTTGTAGCAGAGGCAGGGGAAAGGGACTGTTTATGGTCAGACATGCTTTGAAAACCAATATCTGTCTGTAACATCAAACACGTAGGTACATTTATTCTAGGTCTATGTGTATTAATGTGGAGTTGGTCTGTTAGTATACTTAACACATGAGGAGTTATTTCATACTTCATGTTCGATAATTACTTTATCGTAATTAGTGTTCCAGCATCCCATGCGATGTTTAGAAACACGCACTATTTTCTAATAGCACAAAAAAGATCGACACACCTTCCATTAGCATGAAATATACAAATATTTTTTAATGTATGAAGTGATTCTACCTACCTCTACATCTTGGAAATCCTACCACTCTTTCTTAAATAGTTCCAGCACTCGTGCATCCTGTACCACAATATTGTGCAGATGATTATCAAAGCGGTGTAAGTAAAAAAACCTTCAAAATTGAGATTTCTCTTATTTTATTTTATATTGATTTATATTTCAATATTCTGAAAGAATTCTTGCCAAATAGTCGTCAAGTAAGCAATGACACGACAATGTCACTTTCGTAATGAGCCGCGACAGTTTCACGTTCATTTCGATAGTGGTGTAAGTCATTTGTTTTCTGTACATGATTTGTGAGAAAGGAAATAATTACATATTTGTGCGGCAAAAAGTGGGGCAAGAAGAGAAAGAAAGAAAAGGCGAAATAGAGTACTTAATTGTGGCGAAAATATGAGAAAAATTAGGAGAAAGAATGCATTTCCAAAAATGCCAAATGATTGAATTTATAAAGTTGTGAAGATCGAAGAACTAGGTTTGAGCACTTTTGGAATTTGCGAGACACTCAAAGGTGTAAAAAAACACATTTTCGTACAAGTTGCTCATAAACTTTTAAAACGATAGATAACATGAACATTAGAATACCATATATGTTATAAAACAGTTCGTTCAATAATGGAAAAACATTTTTCAAACGCAACGGTCCGAATATCTTGAAACAAAAAATACACCACTTTTGTAATCCCAGCACAATTTACTCCCCCCAAAATACACAGAACACAATTAAATCCTAAATCATCGTTCGCCCACTTGGTCCGTCGCAAGCATCATCTTAATTATTCCACTATCAGATGACTTCCTCTTTCTCCCCCGATTGAATTATCGACCAAGCGCCTCGGAAAGAACGCGAGGGCGGTGCAGATGTTTCTCAATTTACATCCTGGCAGGCAGCCCTGAATCGCGCTGGGGAGATTAATCGCGATTCCCAACGACCGAATTAATTCGTCTCCTTCGAGTGTCGCTAATCGCGAGCCATCGATCCAGGCCAATCCGGCTTTCGTCGCCGCCGCACCCGAAATAAGCTTTCGATGCCACCGCCCGACCGATCGATTCGACGAATGAATTTAGACAAGCTCCACCCTTTCGCCCAGCTGACGACTGTTTGTCGATAAAACCGGACGTGTCGGTGAATTCGTCCGTGGGGCAGAAAGTAGCTGCGGGGCAACGTTGGCCTGGCGTCTACGACAGGTGGCACGGTATCAACTGGATCGTGGTTGAAAAGGGAGAAGCCAGAAGTGGATTTTCATCGCTTTCGGTACATAGTCCATCGAAACTTCATCGCGGAGAACACACATAGACCACTCCTCCCGGTTTATTCCTCGCATACCTCACGTTTCTTCATTTTTAGATCGCGATGCGCATCATTGATGGGCCAAATAAATGAAATACTTGACGAGGGTAGTTGTAACAAGCACGTTCGTCGATTTTTCCTGACATCGCGATTTATAGCATATTTTATTGGTGGCAACTGCGACTACAGAACTGTTGAATCACAAACGGTTGTAAAGGTAATGTTGAAGATTTGGTCTACTAGTTAAAAATAATACATTCCACTACGTGATGTGAAAAAATTATTTGAAAAGAAAATTAAATTCATTGAACTTCGTTGCTTTACTGCTGGACTCAAGTATTAAAACTTCATTTTTTCGATAAAGCTGTTTTGTGACATTCCTCCTTTTTTCCCACTTATACTTCAACTGTGGGACATGGAGATTTAAGTTGTGGAAAGTTTTATAGGAATGATACTTCTTTGTGGTTGAATATTGTAGTTTGTAATTGGGATTAGGAAGAATTTGAAATTCTACGATCGCGCGGAGCATGGCGTGTCCCTATAGCTTAGAACTTTGCGTCGATGGAATGGTTGCAACTCGTCGAGTGCGAGGGGGGTGATATTGAGACTTATGTTTAAGTTGTGAAGTGTAATGGATTGTAAATATCAAGTTTGATGGGGAGAAAGTTAGCGGAGCGACAGAAAAATTGATACGAATATTCCAGCATTTTGTGACGAATTATTGGCTTCGAAGTTCTTGTTATGTAAATCGCTTGGCAAGCCTCTCAGCCTTTCATATGGATTATCCAACCTTCGAAAATCCAAATATGTAGCTTGGCACGGACAGATACTAGTGCAACAATTTCGTGTATGCAATCAATTAACGGCAACTATGTACTCATTACTAAGCTGCCCATAGCATGTACCGTTCTTAATTATTCGAACGTGGTGCATTCTAACTTTACATGAATCATTTAATTATTTGCTAAATTAATAACTTTGCCCTTGAAAGGTGGACCTATTTTCTAAGAATCACGTGTCGTAGACGTGTTCGAAGACGTTAAATTTATTTCAGCGTGTCCTTTTCGTTTATTATTCTGAAGAAGTACTTGTTACCATCGCGTAAAATAATTCGACTAGAGTATTAATGAACAATTATTTGTAATTTCTCTAGCATTTACAAGTGCTTATGACCACACAGGAAACGAATAACATTTCTCTGATCGCGTAAACGTTGAGAAGGAAGTAGAGGAAAAATAAATAAGAGCTTCATTTTGTCCTACAATCCTTTTCTACATTGTCTCGTTTTCTGCTTTCATCTTCTTTCATCATACTTATTACTACTACCTTTGCCTATCGACAGTTATAGAAAAAATGCTGAACATCGTGCGATCTCTGTATACTTGTAAAAGAATTCCACTTTGAGTAAAGGATTCTATTAGAAATTTTAGTTTTAAGATGGATTTCAATAATAAACTAATAAGTGAGTTACATTATAGGTGACTTTTCCTCAGTCCCATCAAGAAATGACTAACATCTACCAAACGTCATGGAATACTAATTAAAAACGACACTAATAGACAAAAAAAATATAAATTGACAAGTGGGAAGTTGGTGAAGCAACAAGTCTAAACTGATTTCAAGGAAGGTACCAGATTGCGTGGAAGGCTTTCGTTCGAAAAATCAATCTGATAAGGTTTCTACAAGCCAAGTACTTAAAGACACTTAGCACAGTGCCAAAAGTAGAAGCTTCATAAAAACAGTAAGTATTATGCGGCAATGAGTACGTTAACTTTCTAACGAGCAGAGAATGAGCTATATCACTCGATCTCTCCTTTAACCCTGCTTCAAGCTTCTTACGTTATTATACAAATTTCGCAAGAATAATACCAGTAGAATTTATATGACAGATTCCAGCCTTGAATATCGCAAATCCTACTCGATATTTTAATCGTTACCCCTGTCCTCCTATCTTTGCACACCTCGAAAGAAAAGACATCGCCTTCGCGGTTGAAACGAAGCTGAAGCCTCGTCAAAGGAAACGATGTTTCCAAGTAAATTAGCAACGATTAACGTAATCCACGTCGATCTTAATAAGCGATAACTCTCGATTGCACACGCCGGTGCGCGCAAGAACGAAAGTTGCAGAGCGCGCACGCGACAAGAACGGAAGTTTCGCTGCAACGGACATTATTATGCGCTTCTTTGCAATCTGAAACGATTTATCGGTCAGCCAATGTGCACGGAGAAACGGAACAACGGTTCCACGCGGCCGTACCGTTAGAGACTATTATTTCCAACCCCTTTGCGGCACGACTATCTTGCGTAATGGGTGGCAGTGAGTTCGGTTAATATTTCGAAGCGGTTTATGGAGCACAGTACTGCCGTATTAATTTTAAAGAGCAAATCTGCAACTTTCGCTGAAATGGAGTTGCTGCCAGATAGCACAAAAATAGTTTACCTGAATGTATATTAAATAAGAAAGCCCAATTCGTATTGAAATTGAAAATATAACAATTTATACTTATATGAAATCGATGCCTGATTTTGAACGTTTCTACCGACGTCTCCATTCGAGTTTGTGAAATATTTTACGGGTTTCTCATGAGTATTAAGATAACTTTTTATCCAGATTTAATATTTAACTTAATCATTAGGTTAAATCATAATTTAATTTAAACTTTGAATTAACACGGCAGCGTATGCGTGCTGCACTTTCGAAAGCGAGTTAAAGGAAAGGCAGATGATATAGTTCTATTACAATTGGAGATAAAGATAATTATTTTTTATTAGGTGGCAGTGTGATGGATTTTGAAGGCTGAAGGTGAATTGATGACCTAATCTATTCAGGTTTCTCTGATGTATTAAGGATACTAGTCCGTCGTTTTTGTCGGAAATGAAGGATTTCTTTTTGAATCAATTACAGAGAAATAAAGTGGAACTGAGTGAGAGTTGTTCTTTGACACAAAGTTTATTACCATTGTAAGCTTTAAAAAGAACATGTTTGTTCAGTTATTTAGTTCAGTTTCAATTAAATTTTGATATGATAAAATTTGTAGTCGAAAAGGAGCGATTTTCCATGGTTGTGAAAGGAGGTGATTTTTTTTCTGCGATAAATTCCCATTGGAAGTCGTAAAGGCGCGACATTTGAACTGGAAAATTGCTCTTGGGGTGCGATACACCCCATGTGATCACGAAGGGTTAATTCTGTCTGGTCCCGAAGGCACAAAATTCCAATTCCCTTATACCTTTTTCACATTCGTTACTTCCTTTATCCCTCAATTGTCGTCAACAACAGACGATTGTTTATAACTATAATATTCAGAAACCACAGCCGTTATAATCGCTCGATCGCGTCTGGTCGCCAATTCGCCTCGTTGTCGATGCTGCACATTATTAATATTTAGACCGAATTACGCCTGCCGATAATAATTCAGGGGAAGAGAATGTTGGGCATTAATTTCTGAGCGAGGTTAGCTTTTCGCCGTCTCTGAAAGCACGCGCCGTTTAACCATCGTTCGATCGTTTCTCGGACACTGGACATGTCGTTGATACACATGCCCACAATGTGCTCTGTGTTTCGACCTTGCCCTTCTTTGCGACTGCAATTTCCGTTCGAAGCTGCAACGAACAGTCTCCAGCGTGGACGGACGTACGTCGCACAGGAGAGGGCTCGTTCCGTGCCAGGCGACGTATAAATACGTGTAATATCCACTTAGCCACGGTCACGTTGCGCGGGATGCAAGAAACCACCGTGGAAACACGTAAATTCGTAATTACGAACAAGTACACACACCGCTATGTAACAGTTTCCGGACAGTTACCTGCTCACCATCGAGTTTGGAGGGGGGGATAAATATTTAAAACTGACTCTAGATTGCATGGGATTGAGGAATGGTGAGAAACAGAAAGAGAAGTGTGATGAAGAAAATTCTCCCACTTATAGAAATATTTGTAAGCATATATGTATCATTATGGAAGGAAGCTAAAGTTTTTTGAAGCCAAAATGCTGTGCAAAGGTAGCAGTAATACTGTGTAACGACAAATAAACGAGGCCATTAAAAAATAAAATTCAACCTCGACAAACTCGACAAACTCTTCGATTACTCTAAATAGTATAAAATTCACCAAATCTATAATATTAAATTAACCCAAGCTTCCACTGAACAAATATTCACAGGAATTAAGTTCGTTAAGTTCGCTTTAAAATGGACAATTCGTACCACATATTTGAATTACCTACCTACTTTTGACCGAAGAATCCGTTTCGTGATTACGGCTATCTATTTACTTTGTGTTCCATAATATCTTTCGTTGTCTCTCATCGGAGGCACCGCGGATGCGCGCAAGAAACCGGGGGCAAAGCACTCTTTCCTCTGCTGCAATTTAGTGGAAGTTGTGAGCAGCCTGCGTGCCCGACGAAATCGGCCATCTGTTCTTTCCCGGCGACGCCTCGCGCACTTTAAAATCTATCGAAAGCGGCGAGGAAAGTGGCTCGCTAATTCGAGCTGGTTTTTCACTTTTCCACTCGAGCCAGACCGAGCTGGGTGCAGTTTCACCAGACTCTTATCGTCCCAAAAGCGGTTCGCTGTAGTTACTTATGCGCTATTACGCTCACCCCGAAAATTCGACCACGGCAAAACCTCCGGTTGAATTAAAAGTGATGAAAAATTGTGGATGACAGCGATACTGTGCCCATAGCTTTGATGACAATTTGAAAAGTCTGTTCTGAATGTTGAGCAGAATTTATGTCTATTTCATGTTTTCTGAAGCCACGTTCACATTAGCCAAGTTGTATTTCGATTCAAGTAAAGTTGAATTGGTAAAGTAGTTTCAAGTTACTTGAATTCAAGCGACTTGTACTCGAGTTACTTGAATTCAAGCGACTTGTACTCAAGTAACTTGATTAATCAGTTAATGTGAACGAACAAATTGGTGATGAAGTAGGTATAATCAGTGACAATAGATATCAGTGAAGGGTAAGGGTAACACTTATTCTTTTTTGGCTGAGCTAATTCAAATTTAAGGGTTGAAAACTAATCTCCAAAGTTTCACTCCTTTGACACTATACTGAAAAGTAGCCGTAAATTTCTACACAGAAAGTAACACACTGATAACTCCGAAAATGAAGTTAGAGTCTTTCAACAAAGCAAATATGTTCAAATGTAAATCAACACCAAGATAATCCATAAAAACAGAAAATCACTAGCCTACAAGACTACCTCACTGTCCTACATAAAAGACATCAGTTCCTGCACCCACTCAGTATCTCCAAAAGCAAAAGCACCTTTCTCAAATTCTTCCCACCCACCCCGAAATTCTCCATAATTCAACCTCCTGACTCGACCAATAAAACGCATACGCAGCTCCTAAATAAAATACAAAGTCAGTTTCCAACCGTGTGGAAACTACCAAAGTACTGGTCCTCGCGATCCAACTGCAATTACTTCTTATCGTGCCAACGCCGTCTCCCCCCGACTTTTATTCCTCCAGTAAAGCTGTCGCCAACCCCTCTCGTCTCGACGGTAAATCATAAATTACGCGACTCCGAGTTCTCCCCTGGATCGTCTCGAGCGTCTCACGTTCGTCGCCCGCGTTTCCATGCATTCAGGACGGCGACCACTCGCCCGAACAATATTCGCGTGGAATGCCGAGCAACGGATATCGAAGCTCTAGGAGATCGACGAGCCGATGATCGGTTGAGCGTCGCGGAAGCGTGTCACGCTCGGGCGACGATCGTCGAGCATGACACGCTCGGGCAGATCATCGGTCCGATGATCATTGTTTCGTCAACCGTGGCGGGTCGTCGTGCCCAGCAAAATGGACCCCGCCGGGCTTCTCCGCGAGCTTAGGATTCGATTTTCTGGAACGAACGCGGGGCTAAAGCTTGTAAAACCGAGGTGTCATAAGTTATTTATGACAGATTCTGGAGATTCTGAGCTAAGTAGTTAGACACAAGTAGGGAATGCAAGGGCAAAGTGAAACACTTAAAGGGAGATTCTCGTGTAACAGCCTCAAAAGTAATTGATTTTGATGATTTTTTTTTGATAAACTATTGTTAATATTGGATTAAACTCTTCTGGGCATAAGGGAGCACGTTTAAACTTGCAGATTTTTTTATGTCGAACCTTGTTATTTATTAATTATTATGCAAACTTGTTCACTTTTTTAAGTTAACTTTCTTAAATTTCATAAAGTTAGATAGTTCATGCTGGGATGGGACATAAGTTAAAGAAAAAAAATAAAAAATTGAAAATTTTATAGCGTTTGAAAGAAACAGTAACTTTTCTCCATAGATAAATTTATTATATTTCGATGAAAAAGGTATTTAAGTAAAACCTAAAATTAAAATTTTAGATTCGATTTCAATTTTTTCTGTTTTTTCTTAATCAAATGACTGCGACAGCTGCTACACATCGCGCCAACAGGAGTTACATCGTCGAAGAGGTTAAGAAGACTCCACAATAATTAATAAATAACAAGGATCAATATAAGAAAAATTCTGCCAGTTAAAAATGCCCCCTCATATTCCAAAACAGTTTAATCCATTATTAATAATAGTTTTTAAAAAAACACCAAACTAACAGAAACAAGCACATTTCGTTACCACATTATTTTATACACTTTTGTCTTCTAATATACATAACACACAAGCTCAGTCACTTTAAAATTTGAGAAAATATTTGTTAAAAAAATCTTCCACAATTTTTTCAGGTTAACCCTTCCGTCTTAAAGTGTCATTGTGCAAACCTTTACGCCACTCAAAGTGGTAATCATAATCCTCATTTTTACCTACGATCATGAACACAAAGTCCTACAGAGTTTCATTTCACTGAAACAATCTATATGTTGCTACAAGAATACCAGTCTTGTAACTCCAGCTTCCCTGATTCTGGGATTATTGAATTTCATAATTTTATGTACTCGTTATTAGTTTCATAATTCCGCAGCAGCGATCGTTTAATCGCTGGCTCGCGGATAATGGACACGAGTTTATGGCGTGTCAGAGAAAGTTGGCGGGTGAACTGGATTCCGAAAACTATGCTAAATATATGCGTTACGCTGTCATAAAGGCAATTATTACTACCACTGCGATAAGCTTCGCGGTGTTCGATTACAGCGTGATCTACATAACATCTTCGCGGGAAGGATCGTCGACCGTGAAATTCGAGTGTTCGATGGTAATTTGAACGACGCTAGAATCGTGCCAATGTTGTCAAGGATGGACAAAAGAATTCGGCGTAAGTAGCTCTCCAGATTCGCTTGTTCGTGGATACGGTTCTCCTTTCTTTATTTGGAATGTTTTCACGACGAATAGGCCTTTGAAATGTGGGTAAAGTATCAGGACAAGAAAATATGGAATGGCGATCATGCGACATTCTTCATGGCACATAAATAGCGACAATTTTAATATTAGTTCGTGTCACACGCGGAATTAAGTAACCTTTGATTGACAAGGAATGTTTGTGCAATTGCTGATAGACACACTTCGAAATGGTAGCATAGACAGCTGCTGTTGAAGGGCGAACGATGGTGTATGTTCAACTTTAAGAAAATAGAAAGTTCTTTATTTAAAAAGTGGGTGTTTCGTGGAAAACAATTTGTTAGAATTTAAATATCCTCTGAATGTGCAGAAAAAGTCAAGTACACTACGAATTGATAAGAGCGTACAGAATGTGGAAAAGAAGAATTGAAAAGTGCGAAAGGAACTTAAATTACTCGACAAGTCAACAGGGATTTCAGTGAACTGAGGAACTTATAGGGAAAAAGGAAGAACAGAACGTAGAATGTGTGAAACTATATTAAGTGGCTGAACGTCTTACGAGGGAATTTTGGAAGGAAAATTTTTTTTGTCTTTAAGACTTTAATAATTTGTAGAAAATTTAATTAAAATGTTTCGTAATTATCTTATTTCTGACTAGTTTCCTGATTTTCAGACTTTTTCTACTTTCATGATCACGTTAAAAGGAATATACAGCCACTGAGAACTTATAAAAATAATTCTATTGACATTGACTTTTATAAACAACCTTTTTCCTAAAAGAATATGTATCAAGGTGTACATGTGTGTCTAATAACATACCGAATATTCATTTAAATTGCATTTCTCGCATTGATTAACAAATCTGACGTGTTAACTGATAACGTTAACACAATTGCAAGATGGTACTTCGTCTTTAAGTATCATAATACCCATGAAAAAAAGCGTGATAGATACGAGGCACCTGAAGCCCTATAAAATTGAAGGACTTCGGTGGCAGAAATGGGTCAAGTCCAAAATTTAATGCAGCTAAACGACATGCTCCGTGAGGAATTAAGTCCGTGGGCAACATTATGCGCAAGGTGATTTCCGAAAGTGTGTCAGACCCTAAATTAAGGGTGTACCCAATATCGAAATCTATCGATTTTTGACGATAACGTATTCTGGCTACTCTCTGTTAAAATTAGCCACCCCTCCGTCGAACCTGAATATTTCATGATAGTAGCATTCCACTTACAAGTCTCAAAAACTGTGTAAAATTCTACAAGAATAAATATCCCGTGCAAATAAAAAAGAAGACTATAATTTTTCCGTTAAAAATTGATCAACTCTCGATACATTTTTCATTGTAAACCTTTTCTTTCGAAAAATTCGCTCGCATGAAAATGTACTTTCGTTTCGCAGAAATTTTAATTCTGCATATAATAAATTTTCCTTCCCTTTCTTTTCACACTCTATTCAGTCACTACCTGTTCCTCGTTATCACCCAACATCGTTCTATCTCATTTCCCTCCCTTTCCTTTAATGATCCACGTAGTTTCACACAGTGTAACTAACCTTCTTTCATTTCTGTTCAAAACCACTACACTTTTTACTTCATAATTTATCTTCTTCCTCCGCGAGTTCTCCCTTTTGATATCGCTATAATTTTCTACATAAATACATTCATTGTGTTAGTTGTAATTTAAGAATAACCGCTATTAAGTCTACTCAGCGATTTCTGAACTTTTAGAAAATTCTAAAGAAAAATCGAGTGCCAGATTTAAAGAAATTTCCATCTAATTTTCAAGACAAAACTCCTACTTTGCCCTAAAAAATTCCAATCACAGTCTCCTCCTAAATTAAAAACTCTAGCACCATTTTCCAAGCTACATCACCTAATTGTCACAATAAAAATCATACCAATCAGCATATAAAAAAATCACAGCACACTACCCTCTCCCAAATCACCTCCAAAACTCAACAAGACTTAACGTTGCCCTCGCCGAAGGATAATTCAGGCTACTTAAACATCTGCCACAAACAGGAAATCGCGAATAATCTCCTTTCAATTTATCCATGATGTAACGTATCTCACACTCGCTATAACATATATCACACGCTTGCCGAGTGCAGAAACGCCGTTCGCATAATTGCATACGGTGTAGGTGCCCTTTAGCTAGGAATGCGTCGGATAAAAATCTCGGTTCGGGCACGGCGTGGAACTAGTTACGCGTTAAAATTAGTTCGCCGGCCAGTTCCGCCGGTTTTCAACTGCTGGCCAGCGCCGGAACCGCCGCGCAGTTTCCAGCGATTCGATTACGCAATTAACAGGAGCAACGAAAAACCCTTTGCGCCGCGGAACTCGTTAAAGGATGCGGAATACTTCGCTCGTACCAAATCGAACCGAACAGGAGGGGAGAACGAGCCAAGTTCTAAACGATTGTTCATGGCCGACCATTAACGGTGTTCTTTGACAAACGATTTCGTCTACTCTGCCTTTACGTAACCGTCGATAACGTACCGCAAGTGGTTGCGTAATTTTTGCCACGCCTGTTGCAACGATTTTTCGCGAAACAAACAGAATTTTCGGGGTGCAAATAGAAAAATGATCATCCTTCGTGCAGGATGATCGATGGTGAGCATTGTATCGTATAAATTTTGGTGTACTGATTTATTTCCCCTTGTGCCATTGGTGGAGACGCTCGTACGCTATAAATGTAAACGATTCTTGGCTAAGATGAATTTTTGCTGTTTGCATGAAGGATTGTTTTTATGGGATCGTAGATAGCTATCAATCTCAGCTTCGCCTGTCGAATGTTTTGGAATGATAGTGCTGGATTAATGGAAGATATTTACGATAATGAGAAACAGATTACAACTCGTGCGATGAATGATTCTAGGTTCGGTAATCTTCCTCGTCAAACCAGTATTCATCCAAATCACTGAACGAGTGCGTGGGAACAGTCAAGTGTTCCAAATACGAAGAAGAATAAACCTTGCGGGGATATTCTGGTCTAGCGCGCGAGTTTCATTACCATTTTGTTTTATGGGCAATAAAAGTAAGTATAACACACAGTGATTTTTCTAGAATCTTAGTCGTCCATTTCACCTTACAAGATTTCTATACGAAGACATGAAGGTTGTGCGTTTTTGCAGAGACGAACCAGACTGAACCAAAATTATAATAACATCTGCATAACTTCCGTTCTAATTAACAAATTAGTATCACAATTGAAGAGCAGAAAACGGACTTTTCTTTTTAACAAGGCGCCATTTTGTGAAAAATTAATTTTAGTACATAATCCACGTCGAGAGGATAGCCATATTTTCACTGAATAAAATTTTTCATTAATCATTTGTTTCAGATGCCTACGAAAGACGGAATCGTGGCAGCCAATTGGACGTCTCACACTATTTCTTTCGCGACAAAAGAAAATGTAAATATAGTTAAAAGGAAGACTAAGATTTTTAGAAAAAAAACGTTGTATACTACACTTGCTTTGATTGCCCATAAAAAATTCTGAGAAATGGTAAAGAAACGCGCGCGCTAGATCAGAATTGGTAGTAAAACCGATAACGCGTAAGTAGAAACAGCCAACAATACACAGACACGTGAATTAAATCATACTCCATCAACCGAGTATTCATAATCGAATTTGTTACCCCATATTTTCGATTTATTTTCAAACGAACAACCATGGACCGTTGTTTTTCATTCCACCACGAATTACGTATTTACCAGCCACTTTCCCTGGATCCCAGGAAAATATTTATTCGCATGAATCTCGACCGAAATCTACACTCCCCAACGCGTTACGCGAGAGAGCTGGCAGCGATTTTCGTAATGCTCATAGCCGATCTGCGAACGGATAGTCGCCTCGGATTCCGGTCTTTCGTGCGGATACGAAGTAATCGTACCGGCGATTGCGACGTCTTTGCCGGAGCGGTGGACTGTGCGAGAGGTCAGTGATGCCGCGAGTTCTACTGGTAGTACCGTTTAATCTGTTTATTCGACACGACTGCTCGCACTGCAGATAACGCAATGTTGCCCCACGTCTAATGCAATTATTTACACGTAAACATAATATTACAACTGCGTACGCGCGAGTGTTACTACTGTGCACACTGCACGCCTAACGCGAGAATCGTGTTCGTGTACACTCTTTGTGTATTCATACTGATGGAGTGACTGAAACTGTAGTTTCATATCCGATAGTGGTAGAGTGGTAGTGTTGATATAAAACGTTGTTTGGTAATGGAGAAGTCCCTGTCATGTATTTCATTGCTTTGAGTCGCTCGCTGATGTAGAAGCATTAGTTTCTTATTTGTTGTTTTAGTTGTGAAGTGTTCTGCACACTGGATGATTCTTGTGAAATCATTACGATTTGAAGAGAGTAGAAAATTATTGCAATGAGCCTCCTTTTCTTATTGTTTCACCTTTTAGTACAATTCTCTATAGCCACCCTCTCATCTTTCAGACATGCAGCGGTATTATTATTTACTAGGTATCAATCATAGCAATTAATTCTCTCCCTCTTGCTTTTTTTAACGTCACACAGTGGTGTTTACTGATTACACGTGATTACAGTATTTGGCTATCTACATCTATTTTCCGTATACACTGTTAGTTTTAAGTGCTTGGGTTAACAACAGCTGACAGCTGAACCTCGCCTTCTGCACTCTACTTCTACCTTTACATATAAAATATCATTTCTAACTCTACTATTTTTCTGTTTCTTATTTACATATAGATATTTACTACTGTGTATTTTATGTTCTAATTATTTTCTACTAGTGCACTAACGAATTATTAGCTTTACTATTAATTGAAGAAAATCCTTTCGACTAATGATTATACACACTGTGCACGTAGAGAAATAGAGTCACTTAGAGAGAAGCACATGTAGTTTCAGCGAGAATAAACTGCAACTGACATGAAGATAAATCCTACAATACAGTTCATTTAAATTTGTCTTCACTTTTAAGCTCCCGAAAACTGAAAGAATTGAAAATCTCTAACGCTTGGTCCAAAATTCTTGCAAACCTGCACAGTAATATATTTTCCGATTCAACAAAAATTCGATCAACCACACGTGGAAGCACCAAAAGAACGATATTCATATTAAAACTATTTCAGATTCCATTGAAGAAAATGTTTCCAGTACGAGTAAAAGGTCCCTCCGTTCACTCTCCAAATGCTCGTACGAAACAAGCCCCAACACTTGCACCCGCCGCAGACGACGTAGGGGTTAAAGAACAACGGGTGCCGTCGTGGAATGACCGCTCGGAACGATCCCTCGCGACACGACAGGCCATTCGCGAGGGAAACGGCGACCTGGCTCGATTTGAAATTCAACCGGCGCCTCCACGCTCGATCGCTCGCGGAATAAATATTCCGCCTTATTCTTCCCCCGTTCCTGCCCCTTTGTTCCCTTCATCGCGGATCACGAGCCACCGATAGCCTGGTAACCTGCTTTCCAAGTTCCCGTGTTCTTCGACGTCTTTCAACCGCGATCCTCTCGCTCCTTAGAAATTCTACCATCGAAGTAACAGACCCACCCAGATTCTGTGCTCACTTACAGGCAATAAGCGTCCTCCGGCTCGTCCATCCTGGTCATCCCCGTGTCGCTGCGTCCTGTGATCCCCGCGGTGCCAAGGTCGACCGGCGTGGATCACGCGCGATCCACGAGTTGAACGCACTCGATCCCTTCTTCCCTGGCTCGTTCAGCACACGCTACCTGCCGAGTCGACGGCCAGCCGTGCACTGGACCGGGTGTATTTACCTGTGCTCACCTGGGCAGCGTGAATCCGCTGCTAGCAGCAGATGAGGATCACCTGTTCCTTCCGGGTTCTTGGCGATCAACGCTGCTCCTTCCTTCCAGGATGCTCATACAGCCCTTCTTCTTCCTCGCCCACTCCAACCGTTGCCGAGTAAACGATAAGATTTCACCGTATTACCCGGCGACAAAACTGCGATTTCCTGATCCTCTGTCGATCGAGAGGTAATCGATTCGTCGTCCTGGTTTTCTTTCTCGTCCATCTTCTTTCAGGGGACTAATGGAATATTGAGATCGAGCACGTCGGTTTCTTCGGGAAACTGACTCGGTGCTGAGTAATCGACCGTGATGAAGTCATCGAAGATGTTCGAGCGACTATTTAGTGGAAGATTATGTTTCAGTTTTCGCGATGAAGCTTGAACACGTTATTGTATTTCTGAGAGATTTAGCAATGGTAGCTTGTAATGTTGGCGGTGCGTTTTTTGACGTGAAGCTTTGCTTCTTTTTAGTTTCACGAGTAATATATTTACTGTAGAGTGGAGGTATAAAAAATACACTAGGGTGAAAGGAAACGTTAAATATTGATTGCTGACAACATCTTCAGTCCTTAAGGGGGAATCCTATTCTTTGGGCTAAAAGCATAGCAAAATTTAGATTTTTTTTAAAAAAAAAACAGCGATTCGATTCAACTAAAATTTGAACCATGTTTTGATGCATCTTTGAAGAAGCTGCAGGTTTTTTTTTATTAATTTTTAACCATAAATATAGTAGTTATGCATGATTGCCCAGCACGCCGTACAAATTTCGTCGTCCGTTGGTGTGCATGATATTTATCCACCAAGTAATCTGAAACAGAAAAATGAAACGGGGTTATATTTTATATATATGCAGCTTGAAATTGATGAACCAGCAAAAAAAATTTGAGCGATAAGGAGACTTGTCAAACTAAAAAGACTGAGCCTTTAATTTTTGTAATCAAATTTTGCGCCAATTGTCTTATTTAATAAAAGAAGTATAGAATTTAACGGTATTCTGGTGCAAATTTCAAATGAATCGAAATGCTAGCTCCAAAAAAATTCCTATGCTATGTTTTTAGCAAATAAAATAGGATTCTCCCCTTAACTCCACCATAACCATACACTTCATATAAAAAGTGGGCCACTGGGATTCTAAACATAGACTTAGAGATCGCCTTATTTCATCCATCTATATATCTATACAATACCATCCAAGAAAGAAGCATTAAACACCACAACAAATTAGAAATACACACCAACACATTTGTGCAACCACTTCTACATCAACAGAACTACTGAAGATTAAAAGACACTAACATCATGCCACACAAAGGACTCTAATGTTGGGTACTATGTCAATGCATCAGCCTATAGAACCCAATTCTGATTACCGATATATTAAATAAAAAGAAATAAAGAATCTACCTATACGTTTCCAACACATCACATCCCCTTTCACATTAAATACTCCACTCTTTCCCTAAACTACAGCAGTATTCCATGCACGTTGAACATCGCATCGATTGCGTTATAATAATCACCCTGCAAGTATCAATTACACATTTAGATATTAATATCCACATCCTCGTAAGTGCTTCGAGTAATTACCAAACTTTCTGCCATATTAATAATGAATAGGAAGTCTTTAATCGTCTAAGGAACATCCTTTTCCCGAGAGAAATCCAGAGCCTATCATTTTCACGTTTTGAGAACGATTCTATAATTCATCGCTTCCGGCCAATCGACACTCCAGTACATTAACCAACCTGCCACGACCAAAGCTGCTGTTTACACCCGTTGATGCGGGTATTTACATTCCTTTTCGCGGAGAAAACGCGCCTCGCCTCTGTCCAAGCTCCAATTACCCAACTCAATCGCTTCCTGAGTAGCAATTAATACAGTAGCAGCAAACATTCTATAGAGATATCGCAATTACCGCGGTACGCTTTAATGATCGAGAACGGAAGGATAATGGATTACGATGGATTATCGTACGTAACCGTTGCAGGTTATTACACGCGTCGTTTCTGAACGCTTTTCGAAAGTGGTCGGGGCCATTTTTCCAACGGAGGATGAGAAGCCTTATTCTAGATTAGCGATACTAACCGAACGGATAGTTAGCGTGATCCGACGGAAACGTGTCTAGGGGATTACACGTGACGAAGTAATTTCGCATGGCCGAGAAATGGGCGAGTTTTAAACGCTTCTTGTCGGCTATCAGACAACAACAGGGCCGCCCAAAGCGGTCAAGTGAAAGCGAAAGGTGTCCGTCTGGGTGCACGGTATTTTTTAAACGGAAGAATGACGAACGAGAAGATAAATAAGAAAACGAATGGCTCGTGTGTAAATTGGATCTTATGATGCGTGGAAAGTAAAGCAATTGAAAAGTCCTCGTAGACAACACTGTACGTGGCAAAATTAAAAAGACAAGTTTAATCGGAAAATGTTCTACGCGCCAATGGTAATACTATAGTATAGAAGTTTAATGCAATTTTCCTTTGTAAATAAATTGCCAATGGTGCTAAAGGATGGTACGCTTTGTACGTCCAACGCCACTTCTGTAGAAAACAATGTGAGAGCTAATTAAGCGATAGGTAAACAGGATTGGCACTTACAGTGCTTGGAAATTTAAGTGAATGGCACATTCAGTTTTCTCTACAACTAATTGTAAGAGTTGGCACATACAGGGTTTTCTACAAATACAATTCTTTTTTTCATGAATTTCGACTATATTAATGCAAATAATAGAAAAATTTATGATACATTTGGGTTATTATATACTTAAGCATATTTTAGCAATCAAGACAAATCAATTTTCTTAAAAACAACTTAAAGTCAGGGAAGTTTTTCCTCTCTCCTGAAAAATTTATTATAAAAGGGTGGATCGTGAAAATTAGTGAAAATATTTTACAGGGTGATTCGGGAAGAAATAGTAATAATCTGCAAGTGAATTCTGGAATTGATTGTAGGTGCGTGAAATATTGTATACCGATGTGGTAACCGTAACAAGATCTGCTGAGACTATTGTTTAGGGAACATTTCATGATTGGCACAGAGTTGTGTCGTTGAGAGTTGAAGAGCTGCGCATCATTTGGTTTTAATTACGAAAGGAAAGAGAGTGGCAGGCATATAGGAAGCATGGATACACTGGAAAAATGATTTTTCATAATTTCATTGGCAAATTTCAGTGGACACTGCAATACTTATTTAAGTACGACTTAAACCACACTCTGGTCTATTCATTAGTCATTAAACTAAGTGTTAACACGCACATACCTCAACAACCATTGACAATCAAACCAATGGTATGTACTATCACATTTCTCCATCAAAATTCTCGAACTAGAATCCACTGGCAAAATATTTGTATTTCCTCTTCCACTACCTTGACATTATAAGGAAAATTTCTGGGAAAGCAATAAATAATTGTGTTCATCGATCTATGCAATTTTTCCATCCTGGGGAAAACGTGTTACGATGCTTTCAGAGGAATATTATTGGTTTAACTTCGTGGTAAAATAATCAACTGAATACGATATGGAAAATCAATCTATTGCCTCAACAATTTGTTAATGTACCCAGCAACGAACATAGAGCTACGATATAAATGGAAGCAACTGTATCTCGTAAAGCGAAAAGACCCATTGAAGAAACCCACCGATGGAACGTTCGAAGCGACGAGCTGTTTCACTTTAAACGTATTCTGGAATATTGTGATTTATTGAAGGCACAAAGCGAAGCTATACGCCGAATGAATTAACGTTTCGGGTCTTGTAGGCCACTCTATCCATCGGCCCGCTTATACGCGGCATAACAATGCGAGTTGTGCGTGGAAACGAGGTTAAAGAAAGGGGAATGCAAGTCGAATACTGAGGGGTACCGCGCTACGAGCAACTGTATTTTGTCCAAGAACGCGTACATTTCTTCCTGAGAATGTTCACTGGAAATCGCGCAGCTCTATCGATTAACAATTTCGACCCATGGAAAAGAAATTACTGTGTATCAGGGTAGAATCAACTTATGTTGGCTGAACGTGGGATAACTTCGATAAGTCTGATAAATAGTAGAAAGAAACTTCTTGGCAGCGGAGGAACTACCATGTAGATACGTGTGCGACCTTATGAATTATTAATGTTTCTACATTTTGTTTGAAAGTATTACAATTTTAAATTGAATGAGAGATGATGATCTGTATGAAGTTGCAGGAGTATAAATTATTCTTTACAGAATTAAATGAATCATTTAGGATTTCATTCTTTTGATATTTCTTAGTGATTTATATCTCTACTAATTTAGTTGTAGTGGCGCACTCAGAGGGGGAAGGGGCTGGCAACCCCCAAGGAGGGGATTCTGTAAAAAGAAAAGAAAACTGAATTTTATTCTAAATATAAATTTTGATAATCACCTAATGAATTTTATTCAATTTGGATTAAAAATATTTTTTTCTGTTCAACTCAGTTTCCCCCCACCAAGATTAAATCCTGAGTGCGCCATAATTTAGTTAATTTATATTTGAAGGATACAAGTTTACTATTTTATGCTTCAGGGACATAAGGCTGAATGAAAATCCTAGTTATTTAAATAACTGAAATCATTGATTTTTCTGATCAATATATAAATATGAAATACAGTAAAGAAATTGAGAGCAAGGAGCTGAATGAAATCTATTATCTACTGTAGGAAATGTATTATCTACTGTGAGAAATTTAATAGCTACAGCCGAAAATCTAATACCGACTGTTGAAAATCTTTTACCAACTATCGATGAGATCACAGAATTATATCTTCATATATAATGCAAAACTTTAAAAAAACAACTGGAATGTTTTACGTTTCATTTAGTATTGTACCATTCAATATAAATGTTATATTACTCGATCACCACTTTATCAAATGCGAATAACACGAATTGCTCAACATGAATTTTCACATTAAGTCTAAATCGTTTTACCACAGACAAGGTATAGAATAGATTGGACATCCAATGCATTTTTCTGTTCCCGATTACCATTTTAGTATCACATGCAACGTTACCGGCAAAATCTCGAAACAGATTGTAACGCCACGCGTGTCGCGCAGCAGGAATTAGACTTCGACAAGCGTAAAATTTACGAAAGCTGCAATTTACAAATGTATGTGCACAGACCAGGTATAGAAAGAGTATTCTGCACTCTTCCTGGAATATACCGAGTTCCAATTCCTTGATGGGGTATTCCAAGTTCCATCTATTTTAGAAGGACCCCACAAACCAGGACAGAAAACTGCACTGGATGGTCTGTGTTACGTAGCGAACGGAATTTTTTAAATTTATCAATCATCGGCCGTGACGTGCTTCGACAATGTGAAAACACTCTGAGATCTTACCTAATCGAGCGCAACCTGAACCTTTGACGTTAAGAATCTACACTTTCATTTAAAATTGCTCGTTCCTCCTTTATAATTGCCTGTATGCAGAATTTACGCTTAAGACTTTCGGACTATTTTTAAATATACTACAAAATATACTACTTCTAAATAATGAGTATTTTTAACGTTTAATTACCACTTTGAACTTTACGGTTTTGTCTTCAGAACGCTGTATCTGTTCACAGACTTATCTAAAATGAATAATATTATGGCTTTTGAAGCTTTAAAGGGGGACGAAGCCCTTCCGCGAAGCGGCCCAGGTGCCTTTTGAAGATTTTCCCACGTTACAACAAAGAGAAAGTATCTAGCTATCAGGAGCCATGCCAAAGAAAGGAACCCGTGCTAGACGAAAATTATCTGCACCATTGAATAATGAAATATTTACATTTTCTTTTTTATTTTCATCCAAACATTTGTAACATATTGTATGAAATTTTCCGGTCGAAAGAAAAGTGAAACAGAACCACGGCCAAACTCCTCCTCTTTCTCCTAAAGTGCAAATGTAAAAATTTCATTTATTCAATAGCATAGATCAGGCATGCCAAACTATCCCTTTGGTGGGCGCGGGCGCCCATTCGGGCCCTGTCTGCAACCTCGGGCGCGTACAAGGTCAAGCGAGTTCTACAATAGAGTGGGGAGCAGCTGAGCGAAGCGTTAGTGTACGTAATACACAGTCTTATACATATTGTACGTTTCCGTACATCTCTATCAGGAGTACGCTTGTGGTTGTAACGCTGCGTATCGACCTCGCGCGGCAGCCTCGCGCGGCAACAGCGCGCGGCAGGTACGCGCGGCAACAGCGCGAGGCATGCCTCGCGCATGGGATCGCCTCAATGCGAGGCTGCCACGTCCGAGCCATTTCCGTCAGGTTTTCGACGTGCCCAAATGTGCCGCGGGGTAAGTCGCTCGTTTCGTGTGGCCGTGCCTCAGTTGCCTCGTCGTCATTAAATAGCTCGCAAGCCGAACTGACTCGCAAACAACGGAGAAGAATATATCTTCACGAAAATGGACAACGAGCAGTGCCGTGTTTTAATTCGAAAGTATGAACTCCACCGAGTGCTATGGGACGCGAAGCTTAAAGATTACCACAATAGAGAATACAGAGAAGATGCTTGGAGAGCAATAAGCAATGAAATGCAAATACCAGTTTGTGAGTTGAAGAGGAAAATGACAGCATTAATGGGATCTTACCGAAGAGAGAAGTCGAGGCGAAAACGCAGGCTCAGATCTGGTTGAAAAAATTTAATTTCCTTAGTTCCAAGAACTATTGAAGACCTTTGTGCAAAAACCGAGCAAATCCATTGTTTAGTGAAATTGTACTTGTTGGTGTTTTGTATATTTTTATACAATGCCGATTGATTGGTGCAAGAATCAGACAACTTCCAAAATCTAGACTTACCTGGTTGTTGTCCCAAGGTTTTCACTTAGTACACTCGATAGTAGTCGTATTTTTCGTCGGAAATGGCTCGCTGTGGATTTGAGAATAAGCAATTATGTTTTTCGTTATACAGCGCAAGGAGGCATCTACACGTCGAAATGGTTCGCTTTCGACTGTTTCAGTTTTTTGTCCGGGAAGCACGCCCCGAACGAGACAACAGATACTACGGCTGACGTAAGAACCCCATATTTTTGTTTTTGTTAATGATTACTTGGCCACGGTGTCGACCCATTAGCAACGGAATGCCTTTCAAGATGTAAACATGTCTCCTTAGCATTATATGTTGGTCTTTGGATCATTCCTCCATCTACCTGCAATAACCCGTCCATCTTCCTCAGTGTCTAAAGATCCTGGCGGCATATAAAGTTGACTAGATTGGCCATTTCGTTGCGGATAGTTATGTAGGTAGATAGTTGCTGATATGATTTTTACCGCTTTTTCGGGTTCTAAAACAGTAGTGGTCTACTCAAATTTCGGAAGACGGAACTCTTCAAGGTCGATAATTAAACATTCTTTCAGTTGAATCTTTGCTTGGAGTACATCCAAAAGGCTTTGTTGTGTATTCGTTCAATGGAAATGCTTTATCAGCCAGTATCACATATGGTACTTCTATTACATATGGCAGGTCCGTCCAAGCGTTTGCTCGCACGAGCAGCCGCGAGTTACTCTTCGCTCTTGAAGGCACAGCGCCAGGCCCCTCGCTCCCCAAGAGTAAAAATCGCATGGTGGGGAAATACTGTGAATGTAGTTGTAGAGACCGGGGCGATCCCTTCTAGAACTACTTACGTTAGCCACTTACACTATGCCACTATTCCCGCTCTTTTACGGCTGCCCTCTTGCCCTCACTCAGAAGTTGGACGGGCCTGCCATATGATACTGCCGGAACTTCCGGAGCTGGAATCTTCAGGGCCTTACTTTCCAACTTCTTACATAAATTGGATTTTTGAAAATGCCACCGACGTAACGGAAATTATAATTTACACTAACCAAGGCAAATGGGACGATACTAAAAAATTGTTTGTAATCGTAATATTCTGTGCCGCTGTTCAAAGGCACTTGTAACATTACATGTTTCCCACCCGTCGCGCTTATGGCATGAGGAAAGTGCCATTTCGTTTCAAAATTTGACACCTGTATATTTTAATAAACGCATCAACCGCTTCCTTTAAGGCTATCTAAATTTTAAAAATATTTCCAACTGTTTATAAATTATAATTCATTCTCGATGTAGCCTAAAGCTGCTACCGAGCTGGAACCTAGCACGGCTATGGAAACAACAAGTGAAGACAAGGAAACACAAACGACGATCAGCTCTGACAATCGCTCTATCCAGACTATTAGAGCCCCCGTTTACAAAATTCCAACGACCCCACATTCAAGAAAAAAACGTGCGGCCGACACAGATCAAGATACTATGTTTACAGAAGCTTATAATCCCCTCCACAAACGTATAGACTCCCCCACAGATCCGTACATTATTTTTGGGCAACATATTGCCAATGAGCTAAGAAAATATGACCGGCGAACATTGGCGCATGTCAAGCACGCCATAAACAATATTGTTTTTGACGCGGATATGGGGAAATATATCGGGACAAATAATTATGGATACGTTGATCAACCACACGTATCATCTCAGAGACCGTACACACCAGGTTCAGTTGCAGCAACGTATTCTGATTCATCTTCACCTACTCCACCTCCAAATAATCAATCACCGACTCCAACGTCAGGTATTGCGTGCACAGACGATGAAGACGAAGTCCCCTCCAAAGTTTGAAATAAGAGCTCATGTATTTCACACAACACAGTTTATTTCAAATATTAAAACTTCTCTACTAATTAAGTACATACGGTTATTTACACTTACCTCTATCCAACTGTCGCATCGCAAATTTCTGGGACAATGGTCGATACACATTTTGTTTCTATACGCGAAAAAAGATATTGTAAACGTGTATACGAGTCCCCAGTAGCTAAAAATCTCAACGTAATAGCCAACCGTTGAGTCGCAGGCGTCATCGATCGCGAGACTGACGTGATAGCTCTTCGCGAAATCAGCGGCGAAGTTATTCACGAAACAGTTCGCTGGATCGTGAACGGGATCGGTCACAAAAACGTTCACGTGACAAGGTGCGGCGCTCTAACGATCGAATGCGAAAATATTCGCAGAGCGAACAAGTGTTACAGTGCAACGGCTCAAAAGATAGTTGAAGAGTGTGACGACAAGATCTGCGAACGACGAATTTTCTGTGCCGAAATGTGACCGGGATAACGCGGAAATTGAGCAAAGGGTGCGGCAAGTGATAACAATATCATAATTGAAATTGATCGCAATTCGAAAGGCTATGCGCAACGAGTGTTCGATGAGGAAGAGAAATATGACCGCACGCGGAAGTCACTTAAGACAATTTAAACGACCATTACCGTTTGCACGGCTGTTGAACGAGGCATCGGCATATTCGGCAAGTGAAGCTTAACATTCTTGACGCGTATTTGGAGTATGCAATAATCCTAGGCATTAGGGACAACAACATCCAGCGGACGATTCGTTCGAATCGCTATGAGAATGTCAACAAATTATACGCGGTGATGAACGCGATGAGAGCGAAGCCACGAGCTTCAACTTCAACCATGTAGAGCTGCTTACATACTTGGAAAAATCCAGCCGGGATATACTCGGTTCGAATAACCAATCTGAGCCGAGAACTCGAAAGAAGCGAGTGGCTCGAAACAAGTAGCAGTTCGAACGTATTTTCAACGGCTCGAAACAAGCGAGTAGTTCGAACGTATTTCCAGCGGCTTGAAACAATCTACTCCAGAGCCGCCTTACAATTTTCGATTTAGAGTGGAAGTCGATCGGAATCCTACTTAACGATTAGAATTCAAACTAAATATGGTTGAAAATTGCTACGAAACAACGTAAATATGAATCGATCATAGTGTGGACCAGGTAGTGAAAGTGTCTTAGCGGTAAAAACAATACGTAGAATAATTCGTGGAACAGCGACCAATATCGAAACAATTTTGTAACTCACTTAAGGGTATATAGCATTAAGATAAATATAAACTTAGTCAGTAATATCTTATAAATGAAATATATTTATTACAATGTGTTTATGTTACACATGCTTCCTATAAAAATGAGTGTAACAAATAAAATATAGGATACATAAATATCTCCTTGAGTACAATTTTATTAGTATCGACGAAAACCTGTTTGTTGAGACAAAAAGTCTGTAACTCGACATGATTTATGTTCCGTGTTATGTGTCGCTTGTTTTTGTGGAATTTATAAAAATACTGTTAAAAAAGGCATTATAGTGATTTAAACTTCACTTAAAATTGTTTCCTTAAACAGGTAATAATGCTATTTATACAAAATATATATTACACGATTGATTTGCATTTATTAATAAAAGTATATGGAGGTATTTTTAAGATTGTGTCCATTATGACTTTGTACGTATCATTTGAGCAACTGAGAAATTACCATGTACATTAGAAACAAGTTCATAATTCAACTTTCAAACACCCAATATCATATTGGAATTTTTATACAAATTAATGTTTTTTCACTGTGGCATCCTTTGACGGATAATCGCAAAATCAAAATTATTGTGGAGCGTGACTGATTGCTTTCTCATCTTCGGGTGTATAATACATAGAATCTATAAAGCTTTTTGTGAAATCACTAACAATACTTCTGTCCGGTATACTTTGACTCATTCCATAAATAGCAAGCTGAAAAACAATATATTATTATACTCGTATTACATTTATCAAGGTTGAATTACCCGCGTATATTTACCTTTCCTTCGACTGGGGTTTGGGGATTTTTCATAATTATATTCAACTCGGTTTCAACATCTTCCAAAAATTGATCTGCCACACCAGGCTGCGTGTGAATGTAAGTAACGCAAAGATGTATACCGGAAGGGAATTGAAGTGTATTCAGGTTCCACCCCTTGGCGTTCAAACCTTCCGAGAGTCCATAAATATGAAAATCGTTCGATCCTAACGCGATAACGGAAGTAGCTGGAGTGCCGAAAATGAAAATCCCGTCCAGCGTTCTCAACCTGAAATCAGTTTAATGCGTATAGCTGTAAAAAAAAGAAGGAAACATGGCGCAAAATTGTGGAAAATTCAAAATTCTGCTACCCACTTTTGTTCAATGTATTTGGTAGTTTCTATAATTTTCTTTGTTGCTTCTAAATATCCACCGTAACCAAAGTACATCAACGTGGCCCAACAAGATGCTATAATTCCACCAGCTCTCGACCCATTTATTGTTGGAGAGCCGTAAATGCCACCAGGCCAATCAGTTGATATAGTATATTGATGATGTCTGTACTTTTTACTCCTATAAAGAATAATTGAGGAGCCTTTCGGAGCATATCCATACTAAAATAACAGAATTCCGTATTATCCTTAAAGTGAAATGTAGAATTTTATCATTCCTTTACCTTGTGCGTATCAGCTGATATACTGGTAACTCCGCGCAATTTGAAATCGAAGGGTGGAAGGTTAAAACCTGCGTCTGGCATGAAACAAATTAAGAATCCACCAAGACAAGCGTCAACATGGACTGGAATGTTATATTTCAAACCCAATTCAGAGATCGCTTCAATATTGTCCATTGTTCCATACGGAAAGTTTGGCGTTGATCCTACCAACTGTTATAAAGATTACATCACCGCTATATCCATCGATTTAATTGTAAAACTTAAGAGAGACGTGTTTCTTTACCATTATTGTATTTCCCGAGATAGCTTTTTCCATATCTTTAATCGAAACAGTGTAACTATGTGGGTTAACAGGTACCAAGCGTACTTTAATCTTTAAGTACTGAGCAGCTTTGTCGAAAGCGGAATGTGCTGTTATGGGTATCACCATTTCTGGCTTCTTGATGCCCTTCGTTTCTCTTGCATAGTCCCTGTATGCTTTACACGCCAACAATATAGACTCTGTTCCACCAGTAGACATCTAAAACAATTTCATTATATTTCAATGTGTTTCGCCTGTTACTTTAATGGTCGAAGCGAAAAGAAACGTACCGTGCCACACGAATCTTCGTCACCGTGGAACAAATTGCAGGCTATTTTAACTACTTCTGCTTCCAATTTGCATATCCCAGGAAACACATCAGGGTGCAAGGGATTTGTATATGACGCGATCCCATAAATGTTCCCCATTAATTGCAACAGTGTAGTATCAACTCTATATACAGCGCCGGATACTTTACCACTTTCCCAGTCGTAATCACCTAAACGAACATTTACGCATGTCTCTTTCCTTCGAATGATTTAACACTTTTAATCTTCGTTCTCTTTACCTAACTCGACGCACTCCTTTACTCTTTCCACTATTTCGCTTGATTCCAAACCGTCATTGGGAAGCCTTAGAATAAATGGAACAGTCTTCATTCTCTCCAAAGCTTCTTTCGCAAATGTTGAATCGATATCCCTTAGCTCTTTATTAATTCGTTCTCTGACGGCTGGTATGTAATTCATTATAGTAAAAAATTGCTTCTTTCCTCGTTCTATGAGGCCTGGAAAGTAAATGAGAAGAGATTTCAATTACCGAACCTAATCTTGCCTGCATAAATTCATATTGCGTAAGTATACAAGCATACTTTCTTCCTGGAAAACAAAGTTCCACAACCAAACTGTAGTTAATACAGTTGTACTTGTTATAGTTACTATTTGCCATGGCTCTTTGCCTTGGAAGTGATTATTTATCAATTCCTTTAGAGTATTTGCACCGTGAACGCAGAACATATTTACCTGAAAAGAAAATTCTGTTCTTTTAATACATATAAATGCAGTAATTACGACACATGTACCTTAATGTACGCTATTACTAAGAAACCTGTATAAAACATAGGTGCTTACACTCACTTTCTCCTACTCACTCTCACTTTTTCGTACAAGTACACTCTTTCGTCTCATTCTATCTCCCCATATACCACTTTCTTTCTCTCTTCTTTCTTTGTTCCCATAATCTACTTACTCATTCGATCGTTTCAAGTAACTTTGACTTCTACTTTACACAATCATCAATCATTAGGTGTGCCGAAATGGCTTTAGTTCCTGGATACGTACCAAAATTATTTAAAACGCGCTGCGCATTAAACTCTAATGTAGCTTCGCGGGAAAATAAACAACATCGATAACTCGAATAAATGCAACGGAAGCTAACGATACCCTACAACAGCTCGTTTCAAAAGGTAAAATCAGGTAATGTGTAACTACTCACAGTACTCACAATGCTGTCGTTCGACTGCTAGCAGAATAATTTCTGTACGGAAGTATTTACTACAGATGGCAGCTCTAAACTGTTCTTCGCATAGATACACACCACGAACTTTGGATCGAACCTCGTAATTACCCCATTTTGGCAAATCATTCTGTCCACGATACCAAATATAGCTTTATCTGTCAAAATAAAGCTATCTTATCTACGTAATCATTTCGTTTCCGTTACTTAAAGTTTAATACCTAGAACCTGTGTATATAAGAGAAAAAAATATTCGTCGGTTCTATTATACGTTGAGACAAACTATTAAAAAAAAAATAAAAACCGACCAGGAAGAAATAAAAATGCACTGAAAAGTAAAAAATAATTTATTCCCTTATTTAATCCACGACTCTCAATTTTTTTAAGTCGGCGTCAGATTTATACAATGCAAATGATGAGGCGCCGATATAAAAAATGGAAAGTCGTAGATCAAATACGGGAAAAAATTATTTTTTACTTTTTAGTGCATTTTTATTTTTTCAAAGTCGATTTTAACTTTGTTTAAATCTTTTTATTTGAGGGTTTTTTTATATATATATTGACACAGCATGGTGAGGAGATATACGCGTACGTATATAAAATAATACCAACTAGGTGACAATAGTCTTTATTAATTAAAACTGGCAAAATACTGGGCTAATATCGATGCACTACAGAAAAAAAAAGATCATCAAAATCGGTCGATATGCTGAGGAGTAAAAAAATAATACGTACGGGTCGAATCTATATCCTCCTCCTTTTTGAAGTCGGTTAAAAATTAGTAGAAACCAGGAAGAATGAAAGTGTCATTGCCGTGTAGAATTTCGTTCTTTATTTACAAATATTCGATAATCATCAATGTATTCGGTAACAAAATTTGCATTGCACGTATACAGAACGATCGGTTCAGCACTAATAAGATGGGAAATCAACAGTTTCACTGTAGGAGAGAAAACAATATTCATACCATTTGCACACTATGTGACTCGTGTCGTTACCCTATCTATAATACTCAGTCGCAAAAGTTTCACACGTGACAGCGTTTTTATAGTAGCGTAATTTTAGCGCGATATTACGCTTAAGGAGAACAAAACGTAGTGTATTAACAGAAAGAGACATCATAGGGTACTAAGTACCTATGAAACAATGTATGTTAGGTGAAAGGAATATAGTAAGCTTCCCTCTAGAACTCTAAACGCTTGTCCACCATGATATGCACAAATCCTTATTGCACTATGGCCTGGTCAAGATTCTATTTGGCTGCTCAAGATTACTTTATCTACTGTTGACCACATCAGGCTACACTTCTACTTATACACCATACTAAGTAGCTATATAACTTATCTGACTATTGTGTTCGAAACCTGTACAGAAATCGTCCCTGGGCTCTTGATCCTCGACACTCAAGTACGTGTTCATAGCTACATATAACGAGCTCACTATATTCCTTTCACCCAATTTACATACATACATAATAATCGGACTCGAGCTTGGCCGAACATTTTAGAACTCAGTCACGGTTCACGCGTATGGCTACAACATATAAACCCATTTAAATAACAATTGCTGTGCACAGTGGCGGTTTTAAGAAAAAAGGCCCAGGTGACAAAAGTTCTGATTGTGAGAGGCCCGTTATTTCGGGAAAATGAAGAGGTAGTGTACTAAAAACACGCCAAGTGTAGTAGTACAGAAAAAAAGTATAGTGTTTGGATACTTATAACTAATCATAATTTTTGGGGGAGATGGGGCCCTGAGGGGCCTTCTGGGCAAGGACCCAGGCGGCGACTGTTCATCAGTCGCCCTGGTAAATCCGCCACTGGCTGTGCAACAACAGTGTCGAGCAACTTTTTACAATGACCACTGGCAGCTTCCGCACGCTACTTTGGCATACAACACACTATCCCGGTTAAGTTACACAGACATAGGCACTCCATTCATCGCCAAAGAAACGTTCTGTGATAATCCTGAAATACTATTATGGTTGAGTTGAGGTCAACTAGCCGCTCAAGGCTGTCGACACCGAGCTACTCGAGACGTGTCTCTTCATTTCTGTAGCAAATCTATTTGCGCGAACAAACTAGAGATCATGGGTTGGTGATAGCAGCCAAACTGTACGTTGGGGATAGGCCATTAGCGGTTTCGAACAACCAGTTTACTTTGTTCGGAATGTACAATGGACACTCGATAATCCGAAGTGAGTGGGGCTCAAACCAGCTTGATTTATCGGTAACTCGAATTAAGCGAAACACTCGCATACACGCGCTCGATGAATTTGAATTATCGGTTCGAGCGCAGCTTGGGTTACGAAGACTCGGTTTATCATCGGCTTATCGAGGTTCCACAGCAACAGTTTTTCTGCGCAAATTTCCATTACGTGGTTAATCATAATCACAGCGCTGATTATTCAACCTTGGCGGAGCTTCAGGAGAGTAACCGTGCGAGAAAAATTGCTCGCGATCGATGGTGAATGTCGCCTGCTGCGTGACTCAAGCTCGTTTTGTTCGGCAGATGCAACAAAGTGTAGATATTAAAAATAAACTGGCGACATTGATGCGGATTTTTCCATATCAAAATTTCGTGCAAGTATGAAAAGTCAACCATCGTGGAACCTTGGTTTTAACGTGATTCTTTATTTCTGTTTCTTCTTATTTTTTTTTTTGCATTTTTCGCTCTTTTTTTTAAAATGATTTCTTACATACATCGCGTTCTCGTAAACAAAGGAAAGTCTGCAAAGGTCTCGTACAAAACGTTCCTGTCCGATAGAAAACCGCGAACTTATGGCGAACTTCAACGATCACTCTTGAAACGTTGTTAAGTGGTTGATTACGTGGTTCAGGCAATAAATGCTGATTAATCTAAATGCTGGTTAGATTTTCAAACTAACATCTCCTCGCGTAATACACTTTCGCCATGAGTTTGCGGCTGATGTTTCGCAGTTGAAATGCAGGGGTATGCAAACCAAAAGCTGATGAAGCACTGATGATACATGTAGGTATATACGTGCTATCGGCTACTGGTGATAGTAGATAATTCAGGACACAACGTTGTCTAGGAACCAAAACAATCGTATGGCCTAGCGACTTTATATACTGACCATTACTGGCAATACGTGGCATAAATATTTATTGATTATCGCTAACTCGTGAGCATGGGGCGGCCTGAACAGTAACTATAAACGTCGTGGGGAAAATGGGCTAATCCTAAACACCTCCAGATCGAGTCACTCCACGTAAACATTCGTGGGTAATCAGTTTTGAAAAGAAGCGTGACTGCAACTTGAACTAGATTCGTCGCTGACAAAAAATCAAACCTATCTCTTTTTTTTCCCCCTATAATACTTGAGTAAACTTTTGCGGGATTTCGAAGATCGTTATGCTTGTAAATTGAATATTGTTAGCCTGTATGTACCTACACGGCAACAAAAACTTAGAATCATGTTATTAGCGTCGTCTTATCATCGTTTCAGGGTGCCCCGCTCTCGAAATTTCGACTAGACGAAAAAGCATCCGTTCAAGCGCTTCTCGCGTAGGCCTGAAATCGATCATCCACGTTACTTACGATTAGGCGAATGAAATACAACGACCATGGGTTAAGTACAGACGACAGTTAATTTAATGCGTGCACACATCGGCATACAGGCGAATACTTTTTCTCCCTCGCGCTAACCTGGCATCCTTTTCACCTTTCGCCTGCCCCGCTTCAGCGGGGCCCGAACACAGGCCGGACGTGTTAAACGTTTATCATTTAGCATTATCGTTAATTTTATAATATCCGTTAAGAAACATTTAATCGAACAACATGAAACGCTCGCGTGGATGTGCGAGTCCGTCAATATATATGTATATAAAATTCGAGTACACCCGGCGGACCGCAAAAATGAACGAGGTGAACTTTCAACAGCATTACTAGACTCCAACGTGTCGCATAAACTATACAAAAATGAGCACTCGAAGTTGGGAGAAACGAAATATTTTGGACGGTACGACGAAGAAGCATTCAACGAAATCTTATTGCACGGTTCCATGCCACAAAATCCTTCGGTTCCGCTCAAATTCAAATCGCTAGCAACTGTATTCTTCTTTTTCTTTCTTTTTCTTCTTCTGTATTGCTAAGATCGCGCGAAGCGACGCGGTGTCGAGTTTAATTTTTAGCTTGAAGGCGTTTGATTCGAGAGGACTCGCTTAAGGCCTCAAGAAGATTTTCTTTTTTTTTTTTTTTTGGTTTTCGCGCTACACGCAAGGCCATGTGCTTTCAGCTCGAGATCTCGTGCAAACAAATCTCTATCGTGGCGATGGCCGTTTTCTTAAACGACTTATTCTAGCCCGTCACTAGTTTTAATAATCGAAAGACATGTGGCTCTATTACACGCTTAAAAGCTTGTATTTAAAGGTTGTCTTTCATTCCTTGTAACTCTATGTGTAGCGTAATGTTACAGCTTTAGTTTCCCTATGATTTGTTAGTTTTCTTCTCCTTTGTCATTTGGACGAATATCTCGATTTAATTACAGCATATATTCCGGGTAGCATTCTTGGTACTCGTGTCCCAAACTTCACGCGAACCTGAAAAATCAATTTTAGCTGATATAAAACGAGCAACAATGGATATGCAAAATTTTTTTATTGTTTCATTAGCGTTTTGTAGCGAAGTGTATTCCACAAAATATTTAAAGGATTACGTATTTAAATGATTTATTGGCCAATAAGATATTGAGTGTTCAAGAACTTTCAGTAAAACTATTACTGTATTTAAATACATGGAATCTCATTTGTCCTATACTATATTTTACTCATTTTTCAGAAATATCCAAAAACCTGATATTCTAATTATCTTAAACAGCGAGTTCCTTACATTTCGCTAGACTCTCGTAATAGACTACCACATTTCTTTAAATACCGTTCAAAATACTTCGACAATTTTAGTCCATTCTTTAAGGATAGAAGTCTCAGTACACTATTTCATTTTTCGTTTAGTAGGTAATAGGGCAGACTCGTTTCAAAATTAGAGCAAACGAAGAAGATTAAATATTAGAATAAAAGATATTATAAATATTAGAATCGAATTAGTCTCGTGATTTGAAATTAACAAAATAAACCAACTGAACAAACATACATTAAGGATATTAACTGCATACTTGTATCAAATGAAGTACCGACGACTAACATTTACTTGAGCCGTTGTGTAACGTTGGCCAAGGCGACGGCAAATGCTTGCAAAGCGCTGAAAGGATATTGGAAATCTAGCGTGTAGGCGTTCCCATCTATCCTTCCGAATTGCATGACCTGCCGCGAAATTGAAACAGATGTGGTTATTCGATTGCGTGTAGCTGAATTGTAAGCCCGATAAATCGAGTCCCTACCTGTCGGCCTTTGAATTCTATTTGAAAGTTCTTCGCGCTTTCCTGAGTGACCCGGCCACCGAAGTCGAGTTGATATACCTGGCTAGATTCGTTCCACATGGGCGCCTTATTATGCATCACAAGCTCTCGTCTTACTGATTCGGATTTGTGACCAGATATTACTACTCCCTTTTGCTTCAGCTGTACATAGTAATTACAAATGCATTAGTACTTCGCAAAACGTCATCAGGGAGGTTTGAGTTGTTCTAAAATAATGTAATACAATAAAAAAAAAAGAAATTGCATTCTGTACATAGGAGTTTAAATATTTCTCATCTTCTATGCATCATGTGATTTCAAATAAAGATTTTTTAGAAAATGGTTCTGATTGCCTACACATTAATAAAAATTTATATAAGAATAGTATACCTTTCCAGTGTGTATTTCATTAACGTTCATGCAAGTTTCTTGTTTTTACCAACCTTTTGGCGTAATTGAGCCTTTTGGAATGTCTCGAGGTCTCTGTAGCTCGTTGACGAGTCATCCTGAAGTAGTCCTTCCTCGTCTGAACTTTCACCCCGACTCTTCCGCGTTTTTCTACTTAACAAAGGACTCGATAGAAGTCTTCTCCTAATTGGCGAGGCTGATGCCGGTCTTTTACCTTTCTTTGAGGGTGCAGGACTACTGGGAGAGCTTCTGGGCAATCTGAGAAGAATATCAATTGTTACCGAAAAGCTGGTTCGTTGAATGGTTTGTGTGAAGTAATATATTTTACCTAGACGATGGACGGGGTGACGGTGGTGGCAAAGAATGACTTTCGTCGAAGTCTCGGAGTCGCGCAGCGAGACCATCCAAGGATGATGCCAATGATCCGCTTGGACTAGATCCTCTACAAGTGAATTACAGGAATTTTATCATTGTTTTACTAAACTACTCAACTAAATTTTAGTGTCCACACGCGGAAAATTACTAAATTACTCGCTACTCGGCTAAATTACTAGACGTGTCTGAATCAGCTTTTGTTCAGAGTCGGCATTGAACAGGAAAAGTTGAAGGTTCCTGTTCTCCGAAACAATGTGTTACCAAACTACTTTGCACATCATCCTACGGTATGTGGAAATACATTTATAAGCAAAAGCTGTTCAACGAGGGACAACGATTCTAACACAATTGAAAATGGGAATTAAATTAGCTTCGTCGTATCGCTATTGTCATCTGCTTACTTAACAGGCGAGTTGCAGCTTTCTAGTCGACTGAATTCCACGCTAGCTTTGACCGCGATGGCGCCCGTAACGTGTTGCGAGCATTGAACCAACGCCTCTATCGCGTCCGGCGTTTCCTCCAGTGGCTGATGAGCTTTCTCCTCGGTCGCTTCGAAATTAGCAGCCCCCGTCACCTCTTCAACGTGCTCTGGCAATTTAGGCGGCAAGGCGATTTGCTCGTTGGCAGGGAATATGTCGCTGGAATCCAGGCTCTTGGACTTGCCGCAGTTGCGGAGTCTCGGGGACTTAGAGGTCTGCTGTCCGATCTCGTGCTGAGCCTTGTTCTTCTTTTTCCTCTTGGTCTTCCTGGACACCAGGACCAGTCTCTTGTTTGGCGCCTCTTTCCGCAGCATTCTCAGCGCGACATCGCAAGGGACCAGTTGCGCGTCGACCATGTCCAAATAGCCTACACTGCAACTCCTCACTATCGAGTCGTTCACGCAAAGTGGCCCGATACTGACGACCGTAGGCGTTCTGTGGACCACCCGTGACTGTTCCAACGCTTCCGTTTCCCCGCGAGCCTCGTCGTCGATGAATTGCATCTCACTGGCTTTACCCGTCGTTGAACCGAAACTGTTCGACTGGCTGGCGCTCGTTTTCCCACACGTCTCGTGGCCCTTGGGGTCCTTCAGCTGCAACGTGCAATGCGAGCAAGATTGTCCTATGCACTGATCGATGTTCTCTGGGAACTGGTAAGAACACGCCGGCGAGTGATTGCTGGTCAAGTGTATGCCGTTCTTGTTGAAAGTGCCGTTCTGGGAATAAGCGGTTATCGGCGCTGTCTGACTGGCGCTTGCTGAACTGCCGTTCGCGTTGTGATTGTTTTTACCCTGAATACCGCTCACGTTGCTCGAGCACGCCATATTATTCAGACCGTTGAAGAATATTGTCTGGGCCTGAGGACCGCCGTTGTTATTGTCTAAGCCGTTCACGATGGAGCTTTGAGAACAGCCGCGGCTGCTCGATGCCTCATCGCTAGTGGTTTGGCCGTTGTGCATGGACGTAGGGATGATGGCTGAGGCGCAGGATGTCAGTGCTGTTTTATCATCCTGCGATATCTGGTTGAACTTATTATTCTCTAGCTCTTTCTTCGTAACCATGCCGGTCTGTTGATCGGCTAGAGCGGACTTCATTCTTTGGATGTTGTTCGAGTAGTCTGCCCCCGTGTTCGAAGTAGCGATGATGGTCTGAGTGGGCGCGACCGCGTTCTTCGGGGACTGAAGCGCTGGAACGTCGCAACATCTCGGCGGGTTGTGCCTAGGCGGTGTTCGGTAGGTGTTCGCGGAGGTGGTTCTTAAGTTCTCGTACAAGTTACCCATTTCCTGCAGGTCCACGTAGGGCAACTCGCTCTCGTAATTCTCTACCCTCGACAGAGTGGCGGGTAAGGCTTCGCTGGCCATAAACTGATTGGAAATTTGAGATTTCGGCCGATTGGAGTTTAGGCGCGCGTTGCGGGGAGTCATCGGCGCTATTGGGGGGGCTTGAGCCTCGGAGGTGCTTCTTGTGGCAGCTTGAAGCTCCTGGAACGACTCCTCCTCGTCTTCGGAGAATAGGTTCGGATTGAACGTCGGGTCTGGACCTGCGAGAAAAATGTCACAGCTCAGGATTAATGGGCTCCTCGTTATTCGATCGCGATTTATACCTGCTGGCACGTCGTCGCGCAGTTCCGTCATCACCAGGGTCATTTGTCGCGGTTGCAAATGCAGCAACGACGTCCGATAAGTAACTTGGCCCAAGTTCGCAGGCACCGAGTCCGCCAACCCGTGAAACTTGAATTTCGTGCCCCAGATATTGGACGTTACTTCGACCAGCCTCGCGTGCTGCAAACAGATACGTCTTGCGACACTGCTAGTCACGCGACTGACTTTACTATGTAGCCTAAGGCTCGGAGGGCTCGTTAAACTTTGCTATATCACGCAATCTTGCATCGACTCGACGCGCGGCGTGGACTCTTACTTGTATTACACCGGGGATATTTTCAAAACGAATGAAACTCATAGCGAGTTATAGCGACGAAGTTATCAGCGATATGAAAGTTCAAAGTAAAGTGTTACCTCGGGCAGGGTGTCTACGTAAGTGAGGTCGTCACTCTCGTCGTTCAATTTCTCTTCCCTTTTCCGCCTGTTCTTCCTCTTGTTCCTGGGCGAGCCGCACAAGTCGGCTGTGTCTCTTTCCGTATCGGATCCATCGCTGAACGACGGGCATTGCGATGTATCTTCAACGACCTGCAGAGTGTCCTGACTCTGCGGATCGAATATCACGAACTCTGGCCGGATTTTGCTTGTCCTCCTGCCTTTTAAAAGGGGCACTAATCCTCCCAGATATTCTAGATATAATGTGTAACATGGCACCGGTTCCACCGCGTGTCTGAGCATGGTGCAGTGTAATCTTCCTCCCCCAGGAGGAGGTCGCGATACGAAACGCCTCAGCTCCTTTGGTTCTGGTACCGAACATCTACAGGCACAGTGGGATATGTTATGATATTTGGGATTGAATAAGTTTCATTTGTTATTTCAGTAAATGTGAAGCAAAAGTGTGCTAGAAATATTGTCTGGAGGATGTAGAAATGGTTAGTTGATGGTACTTTTTTGTAATTTAGTGCGTGGTCGTCATTTCATATAACAGAAAGTACAGTTCCTATTTCTAGAGCCCATAAAAATAGACGATATTTAGGAATTAATTCAAGGAAAACTACTACATATAATTTAATGGGACTTCTTGCATTGAATTAAGGATGTCTTAAACTATAGAAATAAATTTTTTGTTTTATAATTAATCATTGCAGACGGCACTGGGGAGTCGTTAAATTCGAGGCGTCAAAAAATTCATTCAAATCGGTGGAACCTGTAGCACCTAAACCATTGGTCTGAAGTAAAAAACAATGCCAGACTATTAAAGGGCGTGAAACTCGCTCGTGGACTAGACTAGAAAAAAATTACAAAAATAATATGTTTTGAGAAAATAACGACACTTGAAGTATGAAATCACTTTTTCCCGATATTTTTCGTCCTTTCAACGCCTTTATAAATTACAAATTTTCGATTTTTTTTTATTTGACTGGTTTGTCCATGAGCCAGAAGTATACTCTTCAAAATAAAAAAGAATCACTTAAATCGGATAATAACTTTTCGAGATACAGGTTCCACCGATTTTGAGAACACTGTTTCGAGAAAACTGCGTTTAAAGTTTTACGCGAATGCCGAGTTTGCCGCTACTCAAGTGCCTATAACTTCGGGAATTTTACGAATTTCAAAAAATCCATTTAAACACGTTTTCCTCAAAGGTCGATCATTCGAAAAATGAAATAAAAACAATTAATTTTTTAGACCGGAACCTCCCCTTAAGTAGCTACTTAATTTGAAAGTTTTCTCGTAATGATAACTTCAAATATTTTTTATGAAGGAAACGCTTGACTCTTTTCCATTAATAACAGAAAAGTGTTTGGGTACTGGCGCACAAAAGAATATTGGTTTGAAATATATTTAAACTGCACATTTAAACTCCACATTAAAGAATCATCACTACACAGTACACTAAACACTTTTCCCTTCTACTTTGATTATTTTCCATTTAATCTTCAGCTTACACTATGCTTCACACACCGACAAGCACATAGTCCCATTACGATAAACGTACAATCATACACCAACAATTTAATTTTGCCTTATGGCTTTTTCCACTAATGCTAATGGTTTCAAGGATGAGACAGCCTGACCCAGTTGCGTTCGATTCCTTGCATTTTAAACGAAGCATCGCAACGCAGATGCAATATGCATACGTTTCCCTTTCCGATGAAAGTTGAGATGTTTTACCTTATTGTACTGGCGAAAAGTGCGGCGACGGATGCTCTCAATCTCGGCGGCAATGGAAGTTGCTGGACACTGGTCTCCCTTGTCAGAGCTGCTCTCACAGCCAGGCGAGATAACAGTTGCAACGAGGCTACCCGCCTGTAAAATATATGCGGCGGTATCTCAGATACTTGGGCATGATAGCGGGGCTCGGGAGCAAAAATAGTTATTTAAATACAGAGGAATACGTGTTACCTTGACACCCATGCCGCGTGGACACGCGCCCCGGTAGCGACGAAAAGTCTCCTGTCGTTGTGCCCCCACGTGAGCGCCGACACTGGGCACTGATATCGGTAAAGCCAGAATTAACGCGCGTTAGAAACATAACGCCGTGGATAGATAAGCGGTCGTTGTTAAAACTATATGTACGTACTTGCGTGTACGGTATCGCTGTTGTGTAGACAAGGGTGCCTGTGACCGAATAAAACTTCAAAAGGTTCGTGTACTCGTGCGGGCTGCTCTGCGGGCTATCCGAGTCTTCCGTTCCAGCGATCGCTAACAGCTTTCTCGAATTACTCCATTCCGCGTGTAATGGCGCTTTTAGATTCGTACGTATAGTGATCGGCGAAACGTCGTCGAATGACCGCAGCATGACGATGTTGCCGTCGGCGAGGCAGACTGCTAGCACGTAATTCCTGTCGTCTGTAAACACGCATTGCTCCTTCTTCAATTGTGTAATTTTAGTGCCCTCTCTAGATCGACAGTGATGAAATGGGGAGTAGGGAGTTTACAGGGGCGTGATCGATTAGAGAGGAAGTCGCAAGGATTCCTATCAAGGAAGTCTTTGAACAGTAGCACTTTCTGTTTAATGTTGAAACGATTGTTCAGGGTGGCTACGAGCAGAGTTGTCTTTAGAACAAGCAACTTCGAGTTGCCTAGTTGATTGGTAATACTGATAATAAGTGTTGCTAATATTTTAGAGCGCTGTATTTTACAAACAGAATTTGGAAATTCCATTAAAAAAAGTTTGAGGATAGCTTAACCCAAGATGTGAAGGACTAATGGAAAGGCGTTATTCATGGTGGAGTATCATATTAAAAATAACTATTATATTCTCATTAAACGATACTATTTATCGGTACCTTTCTAATAATTTTAAGTTTTCTTTACACAACTACATTAACCATAAATGAGTTTTCATGATTGAAATAAATTGCTTCGTATATTTTAGTTCTTTCTATTTATTTAACATCGATTACTCTCATTAAACGATACTATTTATCGGTACCTTTCTAATAATTTTAAGTTTTCTTTACACAACTACATTAACCATAAATGAGCTTTCATGATTGAAATAAATTGCTTCGTATGTTTTAGTTCCTTCTGTTTATTTAACATCGATTACCTCGAGAATGAGTTCTGAAATGGGTTGAAATGGAATTTCTGTTAAACTAAAAGTACAGGTGAAAAGTAAAGTACATATATATACATATATACGTATTATTGCTGTATCGTTCGCGTTTAATTCGTTCGAATGCAGCAATTTAAAAGTGCCAAGCGCACAACTACGTTAAAACGTGCTATTTTACAGAAACCTAGTACCTCTATGAGATCTATCGTTCGTTATATCGTCGTCCCCCTCTTCCATTGTAAACTTCTCGGCGCTCCAAGCCATCGAAGTGACACCAGCCGCCAATTGTACTTCTGATACCATCGCCCCGTGAACATCCATGACTATTAATTGTCCCGCCGTGGTTCCAAAATATACCTGTCGATACGGACATTTGATATTGTATGGGTTAAAAATATAACGGCAGTTGGGTTTGGTCACAGTATTAAAGCTATATATCAATGGTTCCCAACTGGTGAGCCGCGAAGTGTTTTTCGGGTCTTTTTTTAATATTATTAAGTTAGAATTATATTCTCAAAACATCTGTTTTTAATGTTTTCTTTACATTATTAAATTTACCCCAAAAAGTTTAGGAAACGCTGCTATATAGCTTTAACTGGACATATATTTATAATTAACTTGTAGTTTTATCAACTAAGAAGATGGAGAATTCTTAATAAAATAAATAGTAGTATTAAGAAATCGACTACAGCTATACTGCAAATGACTACATTTCAAAACTGATCTCTGCAGTACTTTCTAAACACCTAGAATACTTAATATTCTACGTCACACGTTGCAGATGCGGGAGCGTAGGTTGAGGGTATACAAATGGTCGACGTACTATAAATAAAAACGGGGGTAATAAAGAGGAGACTTATATAAAACAATGAATATTTTCAAAAGAATTGTTAGTGTTTAGGTTTTATAGGGACCTATTAGAGTATTCAGCCTTTTAATTTTTAAAAGCATTAATTTCTAGACTAACGCTGGGCTTGGGCATTTTTTTCTTCCCAGAGTGATGAGAGAATGCTTTTGCAAACACTGAGAAATATCGAGTATTTCTTTATACGTGATGTCTATTACACCCCATTCATTCACCATTCATGTAACAGATGTTGGATGAGAATGTTTTGCTTTTCATAACTTATCGACCTCAGAATCGAACGAGAAATCTGTGAAGAGAGACGTCTAGCAATGTAAACGTTAACGCGGATGTGATAAACCTTTTAGCGTCGTTAAGAAAGTTTTTACTTGGTAATAGACCCCTGACAGCTATGATAGAGTGTAATACTACACCGTAATAACGCGAGTACTTCGGGATTCCAAGCAGACGTCGACCTATCGTATTTCCCGTGTGAGGTATCCTTTAAAGTGGTGGATGAGGGTTAATGAAAATGAGGGTCATGTTCGGCACTATATCGTGCGTTCTCGTTAATAAGAGTGGATTTCGCTGTTGATTTCGTTCATTAATACGCATTAAGACTACAGAATAGCGTGTCCTATAACCGAGATATTTTTCCCTTAAAATACTAACTGTGTTTATTAAGGGGCTAAATCCACCCAGAGGTCCGGAAAAAGCATACAAGTTCAGGATTTTTTTTGGAAAAAAGTATAAGTGAAAATCGTACACAATGTTTTTCTACTAAGAGATACATCTTTTAACTATACTATTCTAAATTTTCGTGAGATATTATTATTAACTAAAGGAGATATCGGCTTGGATATGAGTAGTGTTTTTTAAGCATTAGCTTTAGTTAATAATAATATCTCATATAAATTTAGAATAATATAGTTAAAAGATGTATCTTTTAGTAAAAAACATTGTGTATGATTTTCACTTATACTTTTCCCCCAAAAAATTCCTGAACCTGTATGTTTTTTCCGGATCTTTATGGTGAATGTAACCCCTTAATAATCACAGTTGGTATTTTGAGGGTTTTGAGCTTTTAAGGTCCTTCATCCATTAAACCTTAAATATTCTTCGTTTTGGTGAACAATTAGTATTTTACAGTATTTACAATGTATATAGGGTGCAAGATTATTTTTCTTAGGTGAAAATATTAGGAGATTTCAAGATTAATTTTATATCTATTTGACGATTTACCTGCTGGTCGTCCGGTGTCCAAATGCCACAAGTAATCGTAGCTTTATCATTCAGCATCGACGACCAATACCTCTGGCCAGCGACGCTGCCAACTAGTACGAAACCGTCCTGCAGCAAGAAACAATTCGTGCATTCCTTATTCACAAATTACAATAAAGTAAATGAAAATTCGAATCGAAATCTGCACTTTAATTAGAACAAAATTAACTAATTCTACTTTTTTTAAAACACAGGGGCAAACTGACATGATAATTCATTTCACCTGAGCTAATTATGCAACTTTTTATTAAAAAAGTCAACTGTAACATATCATTGCTTATGTTCAAAGTAATGTCTTTCCTCTCCTACTTCTTTCAATGTCATTATTCTACCTCTGGAAAGTTTTATGCGGTAATTTATAAATATTACAATCGTAGCATTGTAAAAGCATTTACAGAAAAGAGTAATTTGTTGGTGACACGAGGTTTCAATTGTTTTGCCATTCGTGATTTCCCATTTACAGTTGAGAGTAGAATATTGATTTCAACCGTATTCGAAATATATTCACATAAATATAATAATGCTTAATCTATTACAGGAATTAATAATTTATTGCACAAATTAAATGGAATTTATTTTAAAACGTATTGTATCCCATTTATCGCGCTGCTATTTTTCATATGAAAACCAATTTAACAAACAGTACGATATCTTCGTCGAGTTTATATAATATTCCAACAGACACCACTTCAAACTTCAGCTCGATGCGTACAGTGTACCTACAATTTACATTTTATTTGAGCTCTAAATTGCATTGCCGCTTGCATATATTTCCTCGCGGAATAAATTATCGCGGCGTTTTGCATACAGCCAGTAGGATGTGTTTTCATTCGACTGTTCTCAGCTAGACGTTCAACACTTATTTCCTTAAACTTCCAAGTGACAATTCTAAAGCCACTTCAATAATCAATTTTACATTTGCGCAGCTGTCCTTGTTTGTTGTACGTCAAGGTCTTTCAGGCAAAACTTTCTGTTATCTTTGCATATTGATACCAGATAAAATAATCAGTTCGTCTAAAGTCAGACAGTTGGTCGTGAAATTGTTTTAATAAAAGAGCTTTCTTATCAAGGGCTTCCGTGTGCATTTATTGCAATGAATTGTTTGAAGTTTCATAGTGAGATTTACCCGGTAACATATGAGTGCCATTCGACCATCGTGGGACCACGAGAAATGAGTGACTGGAGTACTCCTGTCGTTGATCAGCTCTATACTCCATCTTCCCTCGTACTTGATCCACACGAAAATGATCCCCGAACTGTCGCAGGAGGCCAGCTTCTGGTAAGGCTCGTTCCATTTCACTAGTATCACCTGCGAAACAAAATTCACCTTCTCAACACTTTCTACAAGTCTCGGTTACAAATATAAGGAACTCTGTGCCACGAAACACTTAGAACAGTGTTTCCCCATCGTTTTTGAGTCGCGATCCCCTTTTATAATAATCAAATAACCTGCGACCCTCCTCCTTAAATAAGGTAAGCTAAACTTAACAAGATAAAGAAAGTATTTCAGAATATACTTCTAACTTAATAATATTAAATAAAAAAAACGTGGCGACCCCCAGAAAGCACTTCGCGACCCACAGATTGGGAATCACTGACTTAGCGCTATAAAATTAGTGCTCCAGTTTGAAATAAAAGTTCAACGGAAGCACCTATTATATTTTTCATTTTCGAATAAACAATTTACATACAGTTGTGATAGAAATAGATGCACACAATAGAACAAAGAGGTTTTATAAAGAGTATATGTATTAACCATATTTTGGTCTGGTCTTTCAATATTATTGGCATAGATAGTATATTTTAAAACAACAAATGAGGTCTTACAAGGTTTTAAAACACTACTATATTATAGTCAATGTGGAGTTCAAGGAAGTCATCCCTTTTCTGTGACCGAATTTGGTTAAAGAATACAAGATGTCAGGGTTTACAATTCTCTCCTCTTTTCGCAAAAGGACGATCTAACAATAATGTCAGAAATCTTTCCGAAAATTAATGCTACCATCAATTCTGAAATTGCAGTAATATAATCGTAGAAATAATTGGAGTACATGGTGTAGAACGACACTCATGAACTCTCAAGCCATCAAACGTGTTTATAGCCTCTCATTAAAAGTTCAAACTGGCTCAAACTGTTGACCACCTTCTTGTGTCCAGCCCCCCCCCCCCGCCCTCCTCCCCTGCCCTGTAGTAGCACGTAACTATTGTACAGAAGTCGTCTCTGCCTTCACGTTACACTAATTTCACGAGCTCAAGTAGGGTGGATGTACCAGGAAATGAACACGTATCAGTGAATGAACATTTTTTATTAAAACGAGCAAAATAAGTTATTAAAATAAGGAACTAATTAATTAGAGACTTCTTTTGATTTCTTGCTTGATATCCCAACAATTTTTGCAGCATTTTGAATTTATCGCACTGTAAACATAATTTTATAATAGTCTCCATTCATTACCAATAATTATAACTATCCATGCGGCCGAAAACAGGCGAATGTTTGTGAATTTTTTTTGGTAATTTTTTCGTAGGAAAATATTTACGTTTATAATAAACTAACAACGCACATCCAAGAAGCATTTTTAAGAATTTGGTTTTGCGGTGAGACCTGCCATTCGGAACCAGATTATCGCTGTCGGAAAACCAAATCCGAATAACGTTCTGGGTTAGTTTGCTGAACCTACCCCAACAGCATCAAAGTCTCGGCTAATGTAGTAGGTTATTCACGACGTAATTTGCCTTAAGCGACCTGCTTCAGACTCGGTGCGTGCACTTTGGCGCAGGACGTGTGACTTGAACTACGTCTGCGGGGACTCTTCAAGAAATACCTCGAGTACGACGCGTCGCACGAGTGCTTTCGACGACTGGGCAGTAATAGTTTCTTGAAAGAAGAAAATGAAGTCAAGGCTTCTTAAAATCGTACGCCTTTGAATTCTTTGTGAGCAAAATTCTGCATAAAGTTGTAAGCACGGAGGGTTGTGTTTGATTGAGCGGCGCTTGCAGTTTGGAAATTCCTGAAGGAGAGTGTGTTCTATCGAAAGAGTATATAGGGTTTGTCGAATATCTATTAATTTACCTAGTTTCTGCGAAGGATTTAGATAACGATTGTAGGAAGATCTTGGAATCTTCAAACACTGTAATTCCGGCAGCGAGTGTTGGCTCAAAATTTGTTACATGATAGCAGTAGCATCACAGTAATTATCCGCGAAATACTCGGCAGCTTTTTATTGACATAATTCAGCTGGAAGTCAGATGTCTTGCGAGCAAACGAAGTCTGCCTTTTGATCTTGCAGATTTCTCATGCACAGACATCTTTTGTTACTTGTGCTTACTCCTCTGCTCCTCTTCTCTGGGGAAGAGTATTACATTCGTTGGATCAAAGACTATCCGCGTCTCAGTGTGCAGCTGAAAGATTTGAACTTGCAGGTGCCTCCTTTCGTAGTTGCCATGGCCCCTTAGTTCATGGTATTCAATAAGTAAAACGAAAACGCGTATGGCCCTCCTAGCTACTTATAATCATTTATTACTTACTTGCCATGTACATTTCAGATTTAATAACAATCTATTAAAAGCTACTTTCAAGTTATTTAAACCTTTGCATCGTATTTCATATTTAACTACGCTCTTAGCCTTTTTCACTCTTTTACATCACGATTCATTCTTCTTAATCGCATTGCGACTGCGTTTCCTTTCATTCTCGCTGCTTCTTCATCATATTACATAAAATAAAGTATTTTTCTAATTTGATTATAAGTGGGGACATTTCATATAGTTACATCATTTACTTGAAGCGTATAAAGTTGCTCCTTTCGTTAAGTTAACTTTATTTTTCATCCGGTATTATGATAGAGCATAAAAAACTAAACAATTCTTATATTCAAAGTTTTTTTCTATCTCGCACCCTTACAAAGTTATATTAAAAAGCGAAAAAAGCCACAACTTTAAGGGTTGATTTCACCCATTCAGAGTGAATTTCCGCAGAAAGAAAAGTTGCTCCTTGCATGCTCAAATATGCTCTACATTCATGCGAAATTTCATTAAAAACAGAATTTTCTGGTTGGTGAGATTTCGTTGCCAGGAAGATTTAATTGAAAGAAACTTCTCGACAGATACCATCAATTGCATAAATATATATAACATTTAAATGCTACTAATTTAACAGTATCTAAAGGTAATTTCCCAGATGTATCGTGTCCACGGGTATTATGATAAAATCGTATTTAGAGCACGAGAGGGTGTTTAAAAATATCCAAACATTCGAGGAGGAGTAACTTTGGATGTTCAATCCGTGATAAAGGAGAGATACATCAAAGTAGCGTTATAATTAGCACTCCGCAGCCCTTGCACGCTACGTGTCTATGAACGTGATACAGCAGAAAGCACAGCACAGATATTTCCCGCAAATAATAAATCCAGATCTATCGTTAAGCTATCTTTAGTGGCATGTCATTGCACCGTCATGAAAGCATATCACTGCCCATCGATCGATGAGCGCTGTCCGTTTAGTGGCTTGCATGCTCGCGTACGATTTTACCATCTAAATTCTACCTACTACATTTTAACGAAGGAGCCTTTCCGATACACGTGCAGAATGGTACCAAGGAGTCGTTTCTAAATCCATCCTACTATGTACCGGTTATTTCATAAATTTTATTATTTACTATCAACGTTTGGTTATCGTTTTATTTAAATAAAAATGTTGCCCATCTCTGTGTCCCACCACGCCACGTGTGGAATATTGTAAATGCAGAGAACTGGAGCTTCAGAACAGTTCCTAATCTGCTTTTGCAATCATTCAAATTCAAACGATTAAATCGATCGAATTTTTGTATTATTTAATGAATTAATTTACTCCTGTAAATTGTAAGTATACATTTTTACTCTCACCTTTCACTTTTCATTTTTATTCCATTTTATATGTATTTTCTTTTTTCATTTTCGTTCTCATTTTCTATTTTCATTTTCATTCTCATTTTCATTCTCATTCTCATTCTCATTCTCATTCTCATTCTCATTCTCATTCTCATTTTCATTCTCATTTTCATTCTCAGTTTCATTCTCATTTTCATTCTCATTTTCATTGTACATTTTCATTCTCATTTTCATTGTACATTTTCATTCTCATTTTCATTGTACATTTTTCATTTTTCACCTTTATTTTCCAGTTTTCTTTCATAGTTAGTTATATTTTATATATATGCACAAAATGCTATGTATTCTTGTTATGTAATGGGTTTTAACCCGTTTATAAATAATAATAATAATAATAATAATAGTTTTTTCTGAATTTCCTCTACTAATATTTCCATCGGTGTATAATGCTTAACGACAGATTGCTGTTGCTCGCAAAGATGTTGCAGCCTATAAATAGTGATTCTAGATTAATTGCTTTTCAATGTGGTTGCTCGATCGATGCTCGGGCACGTGCTTCAAAAAGACAAGGAAGAGATGGTAAGAGAGTCGGCGGAAGGGAGAGTCGCAACGCCAATCGTGAAAAAGTAAGGAAGAGGATCTTGTACGTGACGCGTGTGACAAAAAGGTACTTCGATCGCTCTACGTACACCATAGCGGGAGCACCCCACAGCATATGACGCTATAACTATACTCGTCAGCGTGAAAGAGCAGAGGGTTTAAGAGGGAGTTATTGATGGTTCCGTGGAACGCTTTTCACTGTGTGGAAATTTTCCATCGCCGGCTGCTTTGATACTCCGTAAACTTGGCACCTCTTGCTGGTTTATGCGTACTCGTAATGATTAGCACTTTGACCGGCAACGGGAAGCCAGAACTGCATCCCAAGGCTGGCGGGCTTCGCGCACTTACCATCTGCGGAAAAATACTGCCCACCTTGGTGCGAACAACCAACTCCGACCATGCCTAAACCTAGGCGTCGCACTTTCATTTTGTATAAATAGCGATTGATTCGTGTGCACAAATTCAGCTGCGTTTATGTTTATGAGCGATTTTTTTTATTTCATTTTTTTTAATGTTCGCCCGTTTAAGAATACGTGTTCAAATGGATTCTTGGAAATTTCGAAAAGTTTCTGAAGTTACAGGCATTTGAGTAACGACGGATGCGTAAATCTTTAAATGCTCTTTTCTCGGAGCAGTGTTCTTCGAATCGGTGGGACAAATATCTCGAAAAGTTATTATCCGAGTCGATTGAAACTTTTGTTATTTTGAAAAATATACTTCTGTGCAGTGGAAAACCCTCTGATACGTTTTCGAAATTTTTTATTTTTAAAAAGCATTGAAACGACAAAAAACGTGGGGAAAAAGTGATATCAAATTTCAAGTGTCGTTGTCTTGTCAAAAAATGACATTTTTTGTTATTTTTAAAGCGACATCCACCAGGGAATTTCATGCCCTTTAATAATCTGGGATTGTTTTTTATTTCGGACCAATGGTTTAGGAGCTACAAGTTCCACCGTTTTGGTTGAATTTTTTTGACGCCTCCACTTCAACAAATCCATTTGCAATGAATAATTACAGAAAAAATATATATTTCTAGAGTTTAAGGCATTCTTAATACAATGCAAGAAGTTATATTAAATTATCTGTTGTAATTCTCCTTTAATTAACTCCTAAAGATCACCTATTTTGATGGGCTCTAAACCGAAACCTCCCCTTAAGGCAGATGACATGGTCCTTGTAATAAAACTACAAAGTACAATTTTTTTTTAAATATGTATTAAATATAATTTTAATTAGTCTTTATATCATTACTAAAGCTTCTCTTACGAATCTATTACCTTTGTTATTAAATCATTATTCAATGTTGATGGCAATCAGGAGTTCGCTGTGTCAGAGACTCCTCAATCGTATTTTTTATACATTTTATATAATTGTATAGAAAAAGGTAGTAAATCATAGGCCTAACAGGCATGTCTTTGGGGGTTAAAAATAAATTTTCAATGTATGATTATTCAAACATGTGATTTACGAAAGGTCAAAGGAACAGGGGAAATGTGATATTTCATATTCTAAGTCACTAATTAGCATGCATTAGCATTAACATGTAGCACGGTATATCAGGCGACCAGATCATTTTTTAACCACTTATTAAATACAGTTATAAAAAGATCAATTGGCAGTCCACGGCTGATGAGAGGCTGAACCTAGAAATCAGCATGATCTGAATAAAAAATTATTGAATAGAAGCATGGCATAGAAGCCAATTTATCAATACGCTGTGTACAAAGGATTTAAATAACCCAGTTACCCCAATACAAGAGATAACACAAACGGTTTTTACTTGAAGTGAATTTATTCGATAAACACCGATTCTTTACTTAAACAACTTCGTGTATTCTTTTTTTAATAAGAACTCTCTTTCATCTGTATTTGTGTTATTGAAAAGAAGTGCACCCACGTTCACTTTAATTAATGTTCTGATCCATACAATAATTTTGATTATATATTACTAGCTTTACTACTCGGCTTCGACCGAAATTTAGATTCTGATTTTATTAAAAAAAAATTTTTTAGTGTTTTTGGTGAAAATGGTCAAATTTATCTGGATTAGCCAAGCATAATATCCTGAGGTACATTTCATGAACTCCGAGTTTACCGTTCGAAAGTTTTTAGGCGACAGACAAACACACAAACATACGATACACTTTCTGCTTTATATGTAGTATAAGATTAAATTTGCATTTAATGCAAGCCAAATGTTTTCCTTTTAATTATTTATTATCACATCTGTATTAGTGGACACAATTTATACATATATATTACAATTAAAGTGACTAGCAATGCTCTTTGTACAATATTTGTGTATATATTAGTATTTAAATACAGTTGTGCTATTTCTTTTAAGAAGCATAAGGCCTTTCTGCACTGATTTTTATTGGCAAGCTAAATGTTAACGTGACTAAACACGACGAATCAAATGGTACAAATATCTGCGTGACACATATGTGTCAGCGAGAATCAGCGAACGAAAATCGTTTTCCCTTCCAAGAACCGACCGAGGGTATAACAATCGCGAGGATAATAAAATCTGGCGACCCACGCAGATGAAAAGTATGTTATAAATTGTCAGAACATGACTGGCCCGAGGAAGTCGGGGGAACGACAGAGACGGAATAAAGGTGCTGATCGATAAGAAGCTATGGTTGCGTAGAATTCTCTCGTGGCATCGAAACCGTGCAGAATGCGAGATTGTGGGAAACGTCTGGAGCAACCAATATATTCGTAGTCGTCGTGAATTCCGTCTTCGAGGAAACATCGGTCTCTCTCCCAGCGAGATTTGTACGAGTTTCTCTTCCCCAGACACTATTATATTAGAAGAAATTCCGCGCAGAGATAGCGGAAAATTAAATAACTTGCGCGACAGCGGATAATATTGTGTTTATTCAGCTGAATGCTTGCTTCTCAGCGAACAAAAGGAGCGTAAAACGAGTCCTTGGTTTTATACCGTCTCGATTAATTGCTCGGGAGCACGACAACGGGTAGGTAGATACTCCGATTAACGTTCAGATATCACAGAACTTTTGCAAGTCGTCGCTTTATATGTATGTTGATAGATCATTAAAAGACATCTCTTCTTTCTAGGGAATTATCCATTTTAATTTCGGTATTTTATTTTAAAAGCCGTCCCAAATAAAATGGCACATAATCCTTGTGTTATAAAATTATTGGGAGACCTCACGTAGCTTGATATGTTTTTTTAAATTTTCTCTACATTATAAACAGTTGCCTACAGTAGTTTGTTATATAGCATTCCTGCGTCACTTCGTTTAGCCGATTTTCTGCATTGCGAACATTACGCCCCACTTCGTTTTAAACCGACTTTAAAATAATATGCGCGATGCAGTGAAGTGAAAATACAGCACGCTATTTAAAACATATAAAGTGGACTTTGAAATAATTCTGAAAAGCCGAGGGAAAATGTTTCATTTATAATGTTTAATAATGTATGACTCTCGTATCTCTTACCATTTCTATAAATGTAATTTTATTCGGTCACTGATGAATATATTATATAATAAATCAATAATAATGAAACTAGTTTACTCGATCAATGCACCTTTTGTAATGTGCAGCGCGAGGTTGCTCTTAGATAAATAAACCAGTGAACAAAAGTTGTGTGTGGTATGCATTTATATTAGTGTCAAGTTAAAGCCAGCAACCTGACAGTCTACCATATTCAGTTTCGCCCAAAGTGTATCTAAATTCTTCCAGTGCTATTTCGGTAAGACGTCCGTTTTGGGGAAACGATGTCAATGTACTTTGCAGGCAATGCTGCTTTTAATTCTACAAGTTATGGTGGTGGAACGATAGCGTGAACCTTGAAATATGTATTCAAAGATTTCTTCTCGTATCATTGATAACATTACACTGCAAATATGTAAATGGGAAACAAATCTTCAAAACTAATTTGAACGACTTCACACGAGCAATAAGGTGTGCACAGATAAGTTGCATCATTAAAATGGTTAAAAGTCATTAACGGTTTTAATATTTTCTTAAATGTATTAAAAATCCTTTAACTAACGTTTACCAAAGGATCTAAATGTTTGACCATAAATAATCATTTTCACCTGAGACTCCTAAATTTGATGGCTTACCTACTTTTCATTTTTATTTTCTTAACTACAGTTATGTTATTTGTTCCATCATTTCTTTCATTTGATAATCCCATTTCATTCATCCTCTACACGCAATTCGTACAGGGAACTACAACTTCCCATTATAAAAAGAATTAACTTCACATTAATAGTTGAGAATCTGTATCAAATCTTCGAAATGATGGAAAACCTCTGGTAAACAGTTATCGCTTGCCACTTGCCACACTACTACCAATAAATAATAATTCTTCATTTCAGTTTCACAGCCACGAAATTTTTGGACTTAGTTTACGTTTATCTAACTCTATGAAAGCTAACTGAACCCACTGATTCTTCTCATATCTACATTTCCCATCCCCTCATTCTTCCTCTTCATATCTGCATTCTAGCTTAGTTCGTTCCTTATATTTTTACGCTTTTTCTTTATAGCTCTTAGCCAGCTTATCACTGCCTCATTTATCCTGCCTTCCACAATTTTCTCCTGTCGTAGTTGGCTAGTATCTACCCTACAGCAACCCTTTAATAAATATTTTATTGTACCTATTTCTAGATTACATAGGTTCCATTTCCTTTTTCCTCGTCTAACCAATATCGGTTTCCCTCCTCGACGTTTCCACACCCTGCCTTTGCAATTAGCCTTTGGCTGTCTCCCTTTCCTTCTTTTTCCAGACACTCAACCTTTCCCTCTGTACTTATATATTTATATCTCATATTATAGTTGGCACTCTGAATTTTATTATACTGCACCTGGCATTGCTGTTCTTTGTCCCATTTAATCAGAATTTTAACTTTATAACTGCAGCCTTAGGTTCTTTCAGCTGGCCATAACAATTTCTCTGCAGATATTCTGCTCTTTCCCTGTTATTTTTTGCCTTCCCAATTTTCTTTTCCTTTCTTTTCAGACACTCTTTAACTAACCCTCTACCTTCTCTCTCTACCCCAATGCTCTTTTCTCTGTTTTAATCCTAATCTTCTTCCTCTTTGTATCTTTCATTACCTACTGTATAAGCAGGGGTGCAGTAATCTAATCCTAAGCACCATCTCAGGTATTTTGTCTGAATCCGTTCTATTTCAGACCGTTCCTTCCACCCAAAGATTTCTGCTCCATACAACAGTAAACTAATTACTAAATAATCTGTAGGCGCTCTTCTTTTACAATCATCTTTAAACTTTCTTACCCCTATTCCCCAGATTTGTCTCATCGCTACATTCGCCTTCTTTACATGTTCTTTAACGTGACTACTTACGTCTCCATTCCTTTAAAATCACACACCTAGATATATAAATTCTTCTGCCTTCTGCCCCTCTACTCCCTCCCATTCCCATTTTATTTTCTGTCCCCTGCCCCCTCCTTTTCTAAACACCATAATTTTCGACTTATTTGTATTGAATATTACCTTTCTTTCTCTCGTTGAAATATTTTCCTAATTTTCGCATTATATTTTTCATAACTTCCTCTTTTTCCGCCACTAACACAAAATCTGTCCCTACCAATTTGGAAACCTCCCCTTGCTCCGTTTGTGAGAACTTCTTTTCAAATCTCATTGCCGGTCCAGAATTTGTCGCACTACTACCATCTCTAATATTAAATTTCTTGCAAAAGAACACCAATAAAGAGTATTCTGTCTGACATACCTATTTTCCGACGGAACGCTAGAATTACTAACAGACAATATACAGATAGCAAAGAATTATTAAAAACTTTCGGCACACCGGCAGCGGAAGAAGCTAATTGATCGAATAAACGGAAACGCCAACCGTTAATGCCTTGGCTGAGAACACGTCTGCTCGTGAAAGCATTCGGTAATAGTGCACGACGGTCGGGTTCGCGATCTTTATTTGCTTTTTATCGGGTTCCACGATCTAGGGCGCAGGTACAATTATCGGTCTTTCATTTTCCGGCATTGCGTTTCGTCGTACATTCCGCTCGCTGGCCATTGTGTTCAAACATCGCCGAGAGGCCATCTTGTCCAGCCGCGTATACTATATTTTCTCAATGGTCCGGTGGACGTGGAAAATACTACGCGCAGAAGCTGTGCGTGCCCTTTGTTCGTACATTTCCACCGGCTCTCTCTCTACTCTTTCTTCCGGTGTTTATTTTTTCCCGTGCCTCTCCTATCCTTGTTCCTGGCGGGGCAGGTACACACGGTGCAGCGGGGACACAATGCCACGGAGATTATTCCACTAATCGCACGACGGCGAAGTATAAAACACTTTTAATGGAGAAACAGTTCTTTCGGGAGACTCAACCGTGCCTTTTCTTGGGGGACGTGAGTGTGCGTCCGGGTACAATGGTACGTTCCTTTTGTATAATTATGAAATGGTACGTTCGACAATTTAGAAATGTTTTACTGCGGTTGTTAAAATATTATTGACCACAGAGTGACGATATGTTACTCTGAAATCTGCTGTAAGGTGTCGAGAGAAGTTTAGGGCTTGGGGAGTATTTAATGCATGTTAAGGCGACTAAACTATACTTGGATTATTTCACTTGAAATCGATAACTGTTTCTGTTCGACATGAGGGATTTTGGTAAAGTTGTAATACAACGTGGTTCATGTGGAATCAGGGGAGGTTTATTTATTTAAAAATTACGGAACAACGTGATGCACCTAATTTGTTAGTTACGGAGATTATTACTGTTTTCCTGGGATAGCCAGAATTTGAACTCTACGCTGCTATGGATCTTTTACTCTTTGGGAGATGGCCAATAATCTTTTTTGGCCACGTAAACTACAAATCTCTCTGTTTATCTGTAACACTTAATGATGCTACTTTTAAGAATGCTTTTCTTAAGGAATTCTAATTTTTAAAAAAATAGTTGCATATTTTTCACTTCAAATTTATCAATCTATTTGTACATAATTTCTTTCTCAATTGTTGGAGGAATAATAATTATATTTCTATACTTCACTAGAATAATTAATAACCGATCTTCAAAAATTATAATTAATGACCCAATAATATTTATTAGTTACGGTCATTAAACGGTCCCAACTGAGTATAGGTATTCGTAAGCAATTAATCGGACCTTTCTAAATGCCTGTCACGATGAAAGTCAGAAATCTAGCCCGTTTCGACATAAACTCTCCAGAGTTACGAGTCTTATTACCAAGTCGCTGTTATCACATCCAGAATAATTAAATTTCCTATTCAGTTTTTTTCACGCGCTGTTACATCTGCCGCCAGATTGCAAGGCACCAGTTCCAATTAGGTGGCAACACCCGCGATTACCGGCGCACCTCGAAATTCTATTTCGTTACATATTTCCCGCTGATATTTGCGCAATGCAAATATCCTGGTTTAATTCTCGCGTTCGCGGAACGTTCCGTCGGCACTTGGCGCATACGAATGCCGAGGATTTCGCTCGGGTCCGTGTCGCATAATCCTTTGAGCACACTCCGAGGGGCGGTTATCTCCGCGACTCGTTTCTTTTTTTGCGATGGCTTCTAACCCGCGCCCGCCCGGCCGTGTAATTACCCACGATTTTTTCCCGTTTTCTCGTCTGAAATTAGTTAACTTGATAAGCACGCGTCGTCGTATCGCCAATTAAAAGCCGAGACGCCCTTTCGTTGGAAAGAAATCTGGGGAAGCGCGAATACGCGAATATTTTGACACGGTGCTTCAACGTCACGTGTCTCTTTTTTTTTTCGTTTTCTCTCTTTTTTTTTAGCAAGGAATGGCGCGTAACGTTTGAACCGGGTAATGCATTGCAGTAAAAGCTGCGGCAAGTGCTGTAATGTTCCTCACTGAACTCGTTTCGTGAATCAATGACGTTCCTTTCCACGCTGTCGGTGTTTTCAGTGTCAAGGTGAGTCTATGCGCCATGCATCTGGAAGAAGATCCCGCTTCCCCTTTTTGGCTCCGCTTCAACGTTGCTTGGTATATCCTGTCTCGGCATTTACGTCTCCATTGGTCCACATAGAAGCTTGCGCTCGGGGGTCAAGCAGTGTCGGGCAAGATTTATTCGCGATCGGCAAACGCTGCTGGCCTATTATCGCGTCTCTTTTTAAGATAAATCTCGGCGATATGACCCTTGATATACGAGCTTCTCCGCCAAGTGTAATTTATTCGTTACCAGAAATAGTGGCCGGGGTAGAATTGCTTCGTTAAGCAAGGGACTGTCGAGCCTTTCGATTAAATATCACGCCATTAAAATCTTTGATAAGTGGCGAAACAGATTCTGCGCGTTTCAGAGTTCTCGGAGTAACGGTGGCTAATAATAATTAATGGAAGGTCTTCTTTCCGAAACGTAAATCATTCTCTCTTCTGGAAATAAATTTCTTACGTTTCTTATTTCGAACAGTCGACCGTTAATTAAAGATTCTATTGTTGATCGCTTAAAATAGCAAGTTTATTTTATCTTGGTTGCGGGTATATTTTTTGGAGCAGTCGGAGTGGCAAATACGTGATGAGAAGGGTTGTTTATAAGGGTTTGAGTGTCGAGAGGGTTGAAGTACAGAGTCTTGATTGAGGTGCAGCACTTCTACTTCTACATAAATTCATAATTCGTGAGCAATTACTCATCTACGTTTCGATCAGACCTCCCGCAATCAAGCATGCGAGAACTATGTATTTGTGATTGAGTTGGCTTGTCGAGTTACTCGCTTTCGGACTTCTACGACGTTCATTTGCTATTTCATGTAGTCATCATTTTAATCGGATAGTTGGAGGTAGCAAGTAATTCAGCTTTTAGTCCCGGAGGATTAGCGCAATTTGGAGTTTTTAAACATTTATTCCACTTATTATGCCTTGCGGTTCGTAGAGGTCGTACGTGGATATAAATCGAGAAACAAAATTGAAGACTGGATGGTTTCTGGGGTGAGAAGAAATACATAGTGCAACAGAAAAGGGGCAATCCTGGAATAAATTTTTTCTTTCCAGATATTACATATTTTGAAGAATCTTAATTTAAAAAATATACAGAGTACTTGTACAATTATTGTGAACGAAGGTGGTGATTATGTTTACGTAACATCCACATAACTGCACAAATGGCGACGTTAAACTGAGCGGGACAAGTAGTTGGAGATTATTTTGTTATCTAACTAATTCTCTGTTGTCATAAACACCTACAGTTCTGATTATTGAATCGAAGATGCATAGACTCGTGACAAGTATCCATCGATCATTTTTTATTCCTTCAATCTCTTCAATCATTTTGTGTTTCAAGGGTTGATGATTTTTTAATGTATATTTGCAAGTAAAAATTAAAACGAAACAGATTGGATGTTCTGGCAGTTCCCATTTATCTTTCAGTCACTGACAACTTAGAATTAATCTCGTTTCTTAAATTCCCCTCTCTCCACTACAGCTTCTCACCCTTAAAAAATCTTTATAAATATAGACCGAAATTATGCACAAGTACTTGATGCAATTTTAAACTTAATTTGCGAAACAAAATATTTTCGTCAAGAAAAATGTATTTGTTACTTGTTTCTGAAGAACGAAATGCCCTCTTTCAAAATTCCAACACACCAACAAAACGTCAATTCTCCTCAAACATAATTTTGTCGACACAAAAATACTCCCCATTCATTTCCTTTGAAAGACGCATGAATAATCACGAACCATAGAATGTTCAGAGGGGAAGGTCTGATTAAACCAAATTAAGGGTCCGATGAACCACAACGTTTAATCTTCCGACAAAGCTGGCATATCCAACCGGGGAGAAGCAGCGAAGCATGAAGAAGAGCAGGGAGTACGAAGTTATATTCTCTGCCGCAGAAAAGTCTTGCGGTCTCGAGGAGCCACGGAAACTGTCCCCGAAGTTTCGTCTTAAGTCGTGCGTTCAGCGAACTCGCAAAAAAAAAACTGCCGGCAGGAAGCGTGGCCAGCAGGAATGGCGGCGTGGTGTCACGGGAGGCGCCACGTGCACGCACAAGTTTGATTAACAAAAATTAGCAGGGGGTGGGAGGGTGGCGATGAAATTGATCACGTAATTGATGGCAAGGAGAAGGGAAATTTACTCGGTCGGCTAATCAGCGACAGCAGAACCCCGGCACGTATAATCGCGGGGTATCGATTCGATGAGGTTCGAACCGTTGTTGCTGCGGCCTAGAACAGAAATAGATGAAAATGCGAGCTTATGCGGTCCGCCTAGTTGCACTCGGAGCATCGTGTAATAATATGTTTCCGATCGTAGCCGCTTTCTTCGGCCTGGTTAGCGAAGATTTCATTTTCCCCGCCATCGATCGCGGCTGGCTTGTTTCGACGAACCACTACTAGCAACGGCGCTGGCTACGAGTAACGATTGCGTGTTACAGAATTGGCCTTGCGTTGGTATTGACAGGGAGAAGCTTGGAACACGTCTTAATGAACGACACTCTGATGAAATCATCTGTCGATGCCCCGGAACACGGACGGATGTCCGTAAGATACCATGTCCTTGGGAAACGTGTGGGCTATTATCGATTTTCATTCTGTTTAGTTGTTAGGGTTTGCGGGACCTCTGACATGACTTTTTACAGGAAGGTATTATGTCGTTCGTTTTTTTTTCACTTGGTGCGTGAAACTAGATATAGATAATTAACTAGACAGTTACTCACAAAAGTAACCGTCTATCTTATTTGTAATATATTTTATAGATTAAATCGATTTCGAAGCAGAGATGGGTAGCATTTTTATTTAAATAAAAATTTCGAGTAACGAATAAATGTTAAAAATATTATTCGTCGTGTGTCGAATAAAGTTGATCCGGATATTCAAGCCTCGAATAAGAAATAAAATTAAAGTAACTTTTATTTAGTTAATGCCCAATTTTGCTTCAAAGTAAGAATTCGCAATTCTAATTCGCGTTAATATAAAGCCTGATTAATATATTTTTGTATTGTGTGTATTCATTTGAAAAATTGTACAAAGTTTATTTAAAGAAGTATTATATATTTATATATAATAAGTTAATATTCTTCTAATATTGTTGCAATTTTATTATACACTTCAATCTATTGTGCATAGATTAAACCAATTTTCTCTGAAATTAGGGCTTATCTTCTTCAATTTTTCTAGCAGAATTTCATTTAGCATTTTTGTGGTCGATTAATCAAGGTTTATACTAATGTAAATTATAATGGATACTTCTGAATTTAACATTACTCGAATAAGTAAAATATGTTAGACCTATGGTGGACGGATACTTTTGTGAGTAACTGTACGTACATACATAATGTATTACATAACTTCAATTAATATTGTGTTATCTCGAAGGAATCGTGATGGATTTCTGTAATAATTATATTCCCCTCGTCGTCCCCATAAAATAGCACATTGAAATGTTATATATTTATAAACTTTGCTGTGGAAGCGGAGAACGTACGAATGGTAATTCTGTGCAAATGTTGATAGTGAGAAATGCAAACAGTGAGTCTGATTACTTCAACACTTGGTAAGATGAGCATTTATAAATGTTGCTGTGTTATAAAAATTAAAATGGAATTTTGTCGAGCAATACGAGAAAGGACCGTTTTCCTAAGTGTTAAATTGTTCCCAGAATATAGGAGTGCACTATTCCATTTGTTTGAATATTATAATTGCAATAATGGCACTTGTTTGTAAGAATATTCTGACGAGCCTTTGTGCGTAGAATAGATAGAACGTAAGTGCATGCTTCATACTAACAGGTGTTTGCTCTTCACAGAACAGAGGATATTTTAATGTGAGTTCTTTAAATTGCTTCCACGATCCTCACCAATTAATAATGGAATAATTGAAAAGAATAATTGCAGATGATCACAATTACTGGAATGCATTCAAGTACGTAAATTTAGTTTCCACAAATTTTGTATACAAATCGTATTCAATTTTCATTCACAGTTATATGCAAAAAGTATTTTTGACGTAAATAAAAGCACATTATTTAATTATATAGCAGAATGAAACAATTTGAAACCATTTCTGTCATACAGTAATTAAAAAATTCAATTAAACAAAACTACACAACGCACGATCAACAGAATTCGAATTAAACAACTCTATTTGAGACTGTCTGACTCGAAATGATATTTATTTTTCTTTCAAGCTGCAAAAATGTAACAACCAACCTGAAGATTCTTCATAAATTCTGCATGTGCATGTAAATGAAAATTATTCGACTGCAAATAAACATGAGGGAAACAGCGCATTGGGATCTCATTTGCAAGCATTAAATGGATTACACGGTACAAAAGAAAAATTACGTTAGCTGATATACGCTCAAACACCCCCGTGCCTGCAGAGGGAAAAGGGGCACTTGAATCAAAAGTGTTTGAAATTGGAATACCTTCGGGGATGGGGTTGAGAGCCACTGTCTTAAAACAGCACTGCGTGCCAGATCGATACCACGCCGGCTACCCTTAAACTCTGAAATGTGAACCGAAGTGAACACAAAAGACACGTTCCTTGTCTTCACCGTTGTTCGTAGAAAATTCGTGTAAATACCAGTGACGTCATTTTCTAAGAATCCTTCAGCTTGATTGTAGAATTGGTAAGCCTTATGCCAACTTGGCTCGCATGAAATTTACAGTTCTCATTGACCACCGTCAAGACAATTCAAATTCAGATCACGTGCCGAGGGATTATGTCACCGAGCTTTCTCGAAGTCCACCAGGTATATTTTAATGTAAACAAAATTTATCCATAATTGCCAAGGAAAATGCTTTTCAGATGTTATTCATATTAGTCTTGTGACGACAGAAAAATTTTAGTTTGGTTTCTGAGAAGCTTTTAAATATAGTAGGAATTATTATGGCATATTATCAAATTGTACAGTGCTTGAACTGATGTCGAATCATGTTCTAAATCACTGCCATGGAATTCTGAAGCAAGTGTACTTAAGTACACTTTGCTGAAACTTTGACACTTAAAGCACTGGGCCAGGAGCACTTTATTTTTAATCCTGAAAGGTAGACGAAAACTATTTCTCTTCATAAATTGAACTAAGCACCAGTGGCTTAGTCAGTCTACACAAAAATAAAAGATTTATGAAGTTTTAACTGATAAACCACCCTTCTCACATGTGCAACATCTGGAGAAAAATATATTTCAGGTAGTTTCAAAAAGATTGCTATATAGAAGTTTCTTGAGTGTGCATTTTGTCCATGTAGGAATGTGCCTTAAGTTCCCATCACTCTAATTTTTAGAAATCTCCATTTCTTTCAACAGCACAAGAAAATATGTCAGGAAAAAATCTGATTATTAAATTATTTCTTTCAAACCCATATTTTTCAAGATTTCCACGTCATTTTGAAGTTTTTAAAATGCGACGAATATATTTTCTGTCACGCGGTGTTGTATCTGACATCGAAATAAGTTAAATCACCTTTAACACCACAACACAGGAACACAACATTTCTGTTTGCATCAGCTGGAAAGCTCCCGAGCCAGACTCAATATTCAGATCAGAATTCACAGTAGCAGCCACTTCGGTAACACGTAGGTAACTCTCCTGCGCTGTGATTACTCACAGAGTAATACTAACAGACTCTGCAAGTAAGTAAAACAGAAGTTTACACTATTTAGAAGTGTCGCGCATACAAACTTTCGCGATCAAAGCCACCCGAAGGTCATCTCATTACAGGTCGTTAAATTCATCCTGCTTTGGGTTATACTGCAAATTACACCTCGCCCTGTATAATTACACAGCCCTTATTCGCAACCCACATTCCCAAGTATCCAATTACGTTAGACCATTTTAAATTTGTCCGGGCTGCATCAAAACACCGTACAAGCTAACCATTTTCATCCACGGAATAATCTCACGCGAGCAGCGGAACCCTTTTTTCCCCAAATAGCCGCCAGCAAGTTTAATAACCGCACCGAGCGCCCTCGAACGCAGCGAAATATTTCAATGCAATAACAGCGCTTAGCCACCGGAAGCTTCGCCAGACCGAAAGCTCCAATTGTCTGGCTCCCCCGAGGAGTAAATCTGCGAGACAGTTACGGGTCTTTTTCCTCGGATCTGTAGAGCGGGGTGTCGAAGTTTTAAACGAGAAAGGCGTGTCCCCTGTGAAAGACGGCGGGGGAAATGAAAGCGAGCTGCGTGGTGCGCGCACGTTAATGCCCGCGTTGCGGGCGAATATCGGGGCCGTGGAAAGTCGACGGGGATTATCGATGGAGGAAGCTTTTCCCTCGCTGGAAGACGGCGAAAGGAGAGAGTGACGCGATCAGACGCGGAGCAATAACGTGCGAAAAGAGGGGAGGGTCGATGATGCGTGAGAACCGGTGGTATTAATATCGCGAGCGACGGTAACATTTGCATATTTGCACTTGGGGCCACCAATCTTACGAGATATTTCGCGAAGTTGCACGACACCGAGCCAGCCCAGTTGCGGTTCGTTAAAACAGCCCACGGCTTGATATCGATTCAGGCCACTCGACAAAGGAACCGACACTGTTTGCACTCGGTTTACCCTCGGCGAAAACTTGCACGAAAGTGTGCGAAATAGACCCGATGGATGTAGCCCCCTGTATCGAGCTCTTTGCTTTTCTTTTTTCAGAAATCTGTGTCACCCCGAAGCACGCGACTTGTACACGGGAACCTTAATTTCCGCGGGCAAAGTCTGCGACAACTTATTCGAATTCTCCGGCGAAGTTCGCGTGATTTAATTTGGAAGCTTGTTTCGCTCAGGCGTGAGTGAAACTTGCTTGAAATACGAAATAAAAGAGTTCGAGTAACGTTATATCGAAGCATTTGTATTGCTTCCCGGGAGGCGAGGAAATTGTATATTATTTGGGATAAATTTAATCGAGGTCGTTTTGAAAATCATGAAAATCTTTTGAATGATAGAAGAATTTATGGGGAAAGTATGATCGATGTATATTTATGTGGCTAGAATGTGAGGAAGGAGCGAAACGTACGGGAACAAGGGAAAGAGGAACGTATATGGTCAGACGCGCTTTGCGGCTAATATGTGTAGCAGGAGCTACGTTCCTCGGTAACACTTCCTGCTTTCATGCTTCGTGTGTTATCTTGAAAATTGTTTTGGGTATGGATTTGAATTATAGAAAGGTGCAAAATGTGTATAAATTTAATAGCAATTCTATTTAATTTTCTGGAGTTATACTTCTGGTTGTGCAGTCAAGAGATGTACATATATTCTTTCTATGTATATATATAAAAGACCTTTCTGTGCTGTGAAGTTTCATGCAGAAGATACGTTTGTATGATGATCCCGTCTTATATAAATTATATCGATAAATATTTATTATTAGAGTTACTGAAATCCTTTATATGCCACGCTATTTTTAAATATTTCTAATTATATCTTTTAACAAACTCATACACGTAAACTCTTGCATATAGTTGAAAATTTATTCAATAAACTGTTATTTTCAGAAATAGTATTGAAAATATGTAGATAAATAGTTAACCAGTTTGACAGAAAGAAGTGTATTTTTAACAATTAGATGTGAATAAAATAACAAGCATGGTATGACCTGAAAGTAGTTATTGTCAAGTCATCGAAGAAATTATTTTTTCAACTTAGTTTAGTACGTTACCATTTAAATAGTTATATTTTCAAGATTTATTTTAAAGCGATAGTGATTGATTTTTCAACAGAAAAGAAAACAGAATTCCTAATTAAAATGCTTGGTATTAAAACTGACCAAGTCCATACTTCTAAATTTTCAGGAAATACAGATTTAAAATTCAATCTATTGCATTAAATCAAGTAATAATTCATTCAAAGCTATTCCAAAATACAAACCTCTTTCTCTATATGGATTTTAATTAATCCATTTTTATCAAAAACTTAGGAAATAATTGCTTCCATTAATCCTTAAGGATATTAACATTTCCATAATAAACTTGGTTAATTTTACCAACAAACCAACGATATAATCTCACGCAGTGACGATTGAAAGCTCATATTACACACTACGCCACATTAAGCAAAGTTTCTACCTTCCCGAATAAATGCTTCGCCTCGCCTAAACCAATTCCGTTCCGAAACGAAAAGCAATGCCGCGTCAAGGCGCGCGGAGTGCCTCATATTCGCGCAAAGTGGCAGGTCGTTTTCCCAGATTCCTCGCGTTCGTTGCAAATCGGAAATCAATGAGCACCGTACACACTCCAGACGTCATTCGCGTTCGCCCCGATTCACGGATAAGAAGCCAAAAATTTCCCAGACGCCGCCAAAATATTATCCCCGGGAGCGTTATCGGTGGCTCGCATCCATCCAATTTCTTTCTCGATTTAACGCGCCCGCGTCATGTAATAGGCTGTCGTGGACTGGCTTCTGCCAGATAGAGGGTACGTACGCTGGCACAATGTTCCCTGCGCGTGTTCGATAACTTCTCGTAGGCTTCGCTCCGCGCTGCCGCAAAATGGGTCGCCGATTGAAAATTGCTGGGTACTCGTATCGCGACCGTACCTGTCAGCGTGCTACATCGATGACTCCAGGGTATCCAGGGCTCGGGAGTGAGCCGTAAAATTAGGCCCCATGGTGGCTGTGAAACTGCGATACGCACCCTCCACTCGCCCTCGCCCCTACCCCAACGTCGGGAATTTATCGTCGCACTGTGTGATATATTTGAATGCTTCGAAGCGATCAATTGGGATCTGCGGTTATCGATTTTCATTTATGCGTGGCACAAAGGGCGTTGAGTTTAGAATTCTGATCGTAGAAGCGAATACGTATTTTGAAAAGATACTGCGGATATGTGCGGGGTGATTCGGAGGGTGTATATGCGGATGGATTTTGAAAATAATTTTGAGGGAAATGTAGTGTGATTTTCAAGGGTTATGAAGATGTCAGCGTTTTAATAGCAGATTTTAAATGACTGTCTATAATTATAATGTGCAAAATATTGAAAATAATGTGTAGACGATATATGTACATCTAAGTATCTAAAGTAAAACATGATACTATTGTAAAAAAGATAATGGAAACAGTTACCCAAATGAGCAAACTTTAGATGACTTCAATTCAATTAAGCTACATTTAATTAACTCAACTCTCGATAAAATTAAGGTCTACGTATATTGGAACGTGAAATCTCTCTGACTCGTTCTTCTTCAGAGTGTTTTAGAATTCAATGATCAAAATGGTCCAATATACTACTCGACACTATTTTTTGCCGAACATATATTTATGTATAGATTAATTGAAAAATAAATGCCCAAGAAAAGGGATATACAATCTCCTTAAAAATCGTGTAAGGAGTAAATAAGACAGAAAACAATGTAGATACACGAAATAACTATAATACTATTTTAATTTTATAAATACTTTGAATAGTGTTAAATTTGAAACAATACGCCATCTTCTTCTAATAACTGATAATTTACTAAATGCCATTAAGATAATTTTCCATAAATTTCTTTTCCCTTTTCGCGTAACCGAGCTGTAAAAAGTAGTATCGAGCAGTATATGTTGGATAAGAAAAAATAAAATACGAATGTTACGACGTACATAAAAATAACTTTATTAACAAGTTATGTTTACTCGTTAAACACGAACTTTGTTCGTTTTTGGTACATTAGTATAGAAGAATAAATTTCATGTCTTGTATCAATAAAAGTCATCCACATTTTGAAATGGAGACACCATAATAAATAGGTACATTCATAATTCATATTTTTTTTTGTAACATTTTTATAAAATTTAACTAATCATTCAATCCTGACAGTTCGGAAGCCTGGCGATTTTCATTAAGACCGTATCGTGTAACTTTTCTTCTACCTCGAAGTTAATACTTTCAGCAATCATGTCCTTGAATTTTAATATCTTGTCACACAGAAAATTTACTTAAAATTCTGGTAATCTCTGTTCATCTGTTCATACTTTTTCGCGACACTGTATATTTCGTTTCTTTCTGTCTTCGTTTCACGCGTGGTCGGTCGTCGCGAAATAATCGGATATGTGAAGCACGCTCCAGAGCAGGTATATTAAGTCACAGTTTAATTCACACGTACACCTACACGCAGCTCCTTTGTCAGAGGATCAGCGGCGTATACAACGTAATTCAGAGTGAGACTCACGTGCGCCGGTCAAAATAATAGAAGATCTGACGGCGACTTATCCATTCATACAGAGTTTCAGCATTGTTCAACGCTTATACCGTTTCATTATTTTCGGCCTGACGTGGTGCCAATTTTCCTTCTGTTGTCGCGCCCGGTTGTACACAGGCAAGCATATCTCGAGCACTTCGATCTCAGAGGCGTCGCGGTGCGGAGGTGAAATTTGCATCCACCAAAAGTTTCAACGGCCGCATAGCATGGCGCTGTTCGTTCGAAACTGCTCGTGCTTTCCTGTCCCAAACCCTACGATTTCCCGTCGTAACGACTACGTCCAGGAGAATCCGGGCAAAAACTTTCAACTACGAGGATCGATCGAGATTGCACGAATTGTCCCAGAGCCTCGAGTGTGCCTATACCTTGGTAAATGTGATTCATGGTCAAAAAAACTCGTGGCCCTGGCTAGCAGACTTTTTGTCAATATTCACAGGCTGCTATCCCCTCGCGAAGGCTACTAAAAACGCCAGGAACAAACGAGCCAACACTATTAACCGCTGCTACGATTGGGAAAAGGGTAAAAGGGTGAATTAACCCCTAAAGTCCAATGCCTCCACATGCTGAGGTCCCATTTGCTCCGTCTGCCTAATTTTCACTACGTTCTGTGCATAGACGTTACCATAAAATTGACATGCTTCTGGAAAGTCCTTGGATTATATTCGCAATGAAAACTATTTCAATTAGCAATCTACAATTTTTATTAAATTTGACATATGGCTGAATTTCTAGAAAATATATTTTCTATACTTTTCTTATCTTCTGATATTAGTGTATAAGTGAAAATTTTGTTCAGACCATGCTATTGCTCATGGAATATCAAGCACTTTTCGTGTTCCATATTTTTTCTGTTTCCATCAGTTTGTGAGAAATTTACAAACTTAGGTTTCTCACCCTTAAAAAGAAATGGTGCTCCTGGTTTCCTAGTAGTCCATCCATTTACCCAATTTGATTAAAATTAGTGATTGCCAATTCGGTGACGTTCCTCTTCAGATACAATTGTTCAATATATTTTGTTGAGATGTAAAATTTAGCGTGTATTTGTTGCCAGAGCAGAAAGATAAATAGAAGTTCGCGTCGAGGTTGAATGTTTGAACGTTCAACGATTCTGTTAAGCGTCTCGTTTACCAGGGTCGCGTGAAAAAGACAGGCGGGAAGTGTGTAGAAGCAAAGGGAAACGTCTTACCTCGCTGCGATGTCCGCGAAGGTTGTAATTTGCCCTCAGTGGAAGTTCCGTGGCCCTGGTTCGACAGTGGGACGTAGTGAATGTCACTCCCACGAGGCCACGCGCGTTACCAGTGGCCAGCCATCCCTCTTGGTAGTAATTTGTACGTTCTAGTTTCCATCCTTCATCCTGTTAAATAAGAAAGGAAGGATCGTTACTTTGTCGTCCTGTTTACTTAAGGACGTAGTATCAGTAGCTTACGAACTCCCCTCCCATTAGCAACGAGCCAAGCCGAAATGATTGCAGTCGTACTCGAGAAAATGGTCAAATCATTTCCCTCGGAAACGAGGCTTTCGCGTGGAACAATTGTATTCTAATATTTCGGCTTGTTTTTACACGAGGAATCAGTTTGCCCTCGCTTGTACCACAGATTTCATCGCAGCCTCTGCGATTTGAATCCCCAGAATCGAGTGAATTTCGTGGCATACATTTACTTCGGCTTTAAATGCAAAAGCTATCCTTTAATAAGAATTTGAAAGTCAAATCGCGCGCGGCTATTGTGCCAGCGAATCTTTTCACGCGCCAGGGAATCAGGAGTCACGTTTCATTTAATTAAAATTTCGCTCGCATTTGCAAATGAGATAGTGGTATAGAACAGAGGGGCACCCACGCGAATTGTTGTCAATGCGTGAAGAATTCAAGTTTAATTTACGTGGAAATAACCTCGTCAGGCCAGACATATTGCAGTAGATTTCCACGGTTTGTTACTTTCACCCCTTTCTTAAATATTTTATTAATCTTATTGAAACATGCAACCCAAGAGAAAGTCAGGATAAGGATATAAGCGTACTGAAACTCTGGTGTATATAACTGTGGTAAATAAGTTTACAAGTTCTAAGGTTCTTGAGTCTTTCTCTGGGGCAGGCATCTACACTGTATTATTTTCAATTATTAAGATTAGGTAGACTTTGAATTAATAATAGCCTAAATCTTGATATATAAAGCAGAAAGTTTATATGTTTGCGTGCTTGTCAGTCCCCTAAAAACTTTCGAACGGTAAACTCTAGGGTGAAGAAATGTGTCTCAGCTCTTTATGCTGTAACTATTTTCAGGAAAACCAAAAGTATACAAAATTTTTTGTTACAAAATCTGTGTCTTAATTCCGGGCGAAGCCGGGTGCTGAAGCTACTAATTAATGAAATATAATTATCAGTAAATCCTAAACATAATAGGTTCGTCTAATTCCCATATTTGATTTTGATGAAAAATAAATTTCCTCTCCACTTTAATTGAGAACCAGAGTTCAGATTAATACTTCGTTGCACACGGCGAGCATGCTAACGGGAAAACGCTCCAACGACCATTGATTTTCGCACCCGTCGACATTAGAGGTAAAGTTACAAAGCGGTATAAATTACTCGTGCTTTAACTATCACTACCATGGATATTGTGTGAAACTTGCTACTAGCTGCACTAAACGACAAAATTTCAACGAGAAAATCAGGAAGAAGTGAAGCTGCACATTTGTCACAATATGTCTATGAATATGAATATTAATTTTACGGTGGCAAATTATTATATATTTTTGTGATATTATTTTCTTCTATTTCTTGTGATATTAATTTCACCTAATTTTCTGTAATTCATAATCTTTTCCTTATATTTATATTATTTTCTTCTATTTATTATGATGTATTTAATAATACTCTTTTTCGTCCTCGATTTGTTTTACGGTAGCAAATTATTATCACAGTGCTTGTGGTAAACTAGCAGTCTAATAAGAACTAGATAAACTATCAGTCAGAGATTTTTTAAGGTAGAATGTAGTTGTTAAGGTATAAATGTGTTTCATACTCTCCACTTATATGGTTATAATATTCAGAATTCTTCAGAAGAGAGAAATACAAATCTTCATAGTTACTTTGAACTAGAGTTTCAAATTGCCCCATGACAACTTCAGGCAAGATTTGTTCAGCCACCATCAATCTTACTTTTAAAGACGTGTAACTGTCTCGTTATTCTTCAGTAGCACGTAGCTTCTCGTGTAGCAATGTTCCATGTTTTTCCCTATAAGGGCATGATCCCATACTGTTTCTTGATACTGCTTAAACAAGATCCTTTCTCTCACATTCTCTATCTTTTTCAAACCAACGCAACGTTGTTTCTGCCCAGTGAATATATCCAAAATACCATTTGAGAGTGACGGAAGTATCTCAATTGAAGAAGCCCTAGTAGCTAACGAATAAAAAGAACAGAGGCTTAAAGATCGATACTAAAATAACTCTACAAATCGTAAAAAAAAAGTGCCACCCCGCATTACAGGATCGTGTATACAAACATCGTTAAATTTTACATAGCTACAATTTTCGATAATGCTTCATTGAACACCCCTTTCTTCCCCTGTTGATACAGGAAACGGGGTGATTATTTTCACGATTAATGCGGGACCCAAAAAGCGAAAGGGGGCGATAACTGTTCTCCTGGGTTCTATAAATTTTCGTTCGGTCAGCTCGGCTACCGGTTTCGGTATAGGGTGAAGTTTCGCGGTTCTTTTGCGCCAGTACGCCTTCTAATCACAGCGGCTGGTATTATTATTCATCGGCACGTAACTCTTCCACTTAAGCGCGGCTGCGTCAGGTGGCGATGGCTTCAATGTTAGAAGGGTTTCCGTTCTCAGACCTGTCATACATATGCAGACGTAATTACTCGAGCCAGCACGAACCCTTAGAAAAATAGGCAGCGAGGTGGTGGCAGATTTCGACTGGTAGTGGCGTTACGAACTACGTGTTCGCTCCTCGCACCTCTCAACCGCCATCCCCGCGTGTATGCAATGAATATAAAAGTCCGGTAGCGTTTCAGCGGCGTTCAATTATGCGGAAGGGAACGGCAGGGTCTACAAATTAACTCGATTTTTTGTTACCGGAAATCGTAGATGTTGAATTAGAGCAAACAGCCCCTAAAGATGGGGGTCGAAAACATATTTTCTGGAATATCTCGAGGACTATTAAGCGTGGGGCACCTTTTTTTTTTAAAGTATGAGTTTTTAAAGACGAATCCAGCCCCCTGCTCAATTTTTAGATAGTTTCTATCTGCTTAAGACCTAGTACAGCATTTCCATCAAGCATTTCCCAAAGAGCAATTTCCGTACATCGATTCCAGTCTGCGGTTATCGATTGCCATTTACGTGAGTCACAAAAGGGTGTTGCACTTAGAATTCTGAGCGTAGAAGCGTCTTTTTATTTTGGAAAGAACTGGGGATATATTTGATTCGTTAGAATCAGAATTTTCGGTTTGGGTACATTTCCTTGTTAGATAATTTACGTTTCGTGAGATGGATTTAGCCTGATATACATATAGTTTTAACCAGTGTTATTTATAGAAACATTACAGACACGTCTACGACGGTTTACACCAGAGTTTCCAACAAAGGTGTCAATAACGAGGTAGAAACAGGGAAATGTAAAAGAAAAGAGGGAATTTAAATTTGCTAAGTTAAACGTTATTTATGAACAGAAATTCTAAACAAATGGTTTCGTATTTTATTCCTGTAGATCTTATGCTTGTAGTTGTGTATATATATATATATATTTTTGGGATGACCCGTGATTTATTCAAGAGGTGTTTATTATACGTTTTGACAGTTATTTTTAGGAGACTTCATTAAGATCAATATTAATTTCGAATATTGTATCACACACCTCACCATAATTTAAGATTATAACTAGAAATTGCTTGCCTCCCATTTTTAATTTTCGATAAACAGCAAATGCTCTCCATTAATGGCTTGCAGCAATTTATATGGCGCACCCTGTATATGTTTCTAATGCGACCCTGGCAAGTAGGTGTGAAACAAGCTGCTAGCTGAGTACGCTCACAGTTCTGCAACAAGCTGTGCAGCACGTGCAGAGGGTTTCGACATTCATTCTGCCTTTAACAAGCGGCGCAAAAAACACTTGAAGCACTTAAAATGGGAAGGAGTCGCATTCGAAATTGAGCACGCGGTGTTTTCTACCCGGGGCAACCTTTTCTACCATTGGAGACATCGTGCACACGTCGCGATCATCAGTCTACGCACGAGGACTCAAGTCCTTGCAACGTCGACACTGGTTTACACCCCTCCGTTGACAAGTGGCAAGAATGATCGCTTAGCGACAAACTAAAATAAACAATAAACGCGAAAGAAAGTTTCAATCCCCAAGTGATACACATACAGTGGCTCGCGAAAATATTCGCACACTTTTTAAACTAGTACAACTTTTTTTAAAATTGCTCCAAACGACTTGAGTTTTTTTTTAAAAGCTAGAAGGATTAATTTACTAGCTGACGTGTCCGTCGTTTTGAAACAAAATTGCAACTCGTCGGAATAGCGAAGAAAATAGCGAAGGTCGCTTTTTCAAATTTGTTTATCTGAGAATGTAATGAAAATTTAAAAATCCCCTTTGTAGATTAAAGTGAGTTGTATACATACTGAAATTTTAATTTTTAGACGTGAAAACAAATCTACATCGTTTGATGCAAATGCGATAAAAAATGAGCGATTTTTTGCAGATTTTGAACCTACGCCTATTTTTATTTTGCGCAGCTCTGGATATGAAAAATTTGCCAAATATAGAAACGAAACCTTGCCCATGCAATAACTACTATTTATTGCGTGAAAATATATATTTTTCCATTAGTATTCCCTTTTTAATATTAAGTCAAAGCAATAAAAGTACAAACAGTTTTTTTCTAATTTACTCGAAGTTGGTAAAAATGGAGCTGCGCCCCTCTTGCTGCAAGGTCTTCAATTCCAATATCCATCGCGTGGGATCTTATCTATTCCAATTTATTTGCCCTGTGTACGGACACGCAGTACTACAAATGTTTGCATTGAAAAATAAAGTAAGAACGTTTTAAGCACGTTAAGCAGTGCTTGATTCTGTTCGTTGAGGCGCATCTTTAGTTGTCGGAACCCCTCCTGTCGATTGACTGAACCCTTCAGCCCCAATTTGTTCTGTCTACTTCGTACGTACATATATAATACCTCACTCGAGAACAATAAGTTGACTCGGCAATTAACGGTATACTCTTCACTCGAAGATCGCGTGACATGAACAATGAATTTTTTAGCCTTTACACGCTATCAGATGGGAGAGCCGTATATATAGTTCTATTGTATTACGATGAAACAGTGGTACTTATAACAAATGTCAAGAGACTGACTTTAAGTATTACGATTTTCCAAAATATTCGGGGATGGAGCGCTTGAAATATTACAAGCTCTTCGGGAACCGTAAAAAATGGCACGAAAATTACATCCCAGTACTACGATACACTGGGATGTTTCTTACGTGTCAAGTAGAATTTTCTAAGTTCTCAAGCAATCGTGGATATCTATTTTCACTCATCTAAATTAACAGGCCATTCTACTTTGAGCGGCCGAAATTTAAGGTATTTTTAAAGATTTTTTCTGAGTAAATACAACATTTAATGACATAAATCTTTTTGGTACTTATTAAGCTACTCTTATATTACGAAAAAAATTAGACAGATTTTTTAAATTTGTTTTAAATGTTTTTTATAGCGTCGATAAGGCACTTGAAAAAAAGCTATGTCCATGGCGCAGGTGATTTCCCCACTCAGGCTCAAAAATTCAAAATGCGATCACCCGTACCTGAATTAACGATTTTTGTCGAGAAATAATCGAGAAAAACCGTGTTTTGTCAAACATTCTTTTCAAAGCGACCCGATTTTGTTATTTTGCAACAAAAATTGTTAATTGAACTACGAGCGATAGCGACACTCATACAGATTAAGAACCTTCTCGAATTTTTTGTTTTAAATAAGCCTGAAAGTGGAAATCACACGCGCCAAGGATATAGCTCTTTTTTTAGGTGACATATTGACGCTAAAAACCCATTTAACACAAATTAAAAAAATTATTTTTAATCTTTTTATATAACATACCTAAGAGTAGCTTAATAAATACCAAAAAGATTTATTTCATTATACGTTATGTTTAATGAGAAATACATCTCTAAAAATAGCTCAATTTTTTGGACTATCAAAGTAGAAAAAACCGTGATAAATTCGCAAATATTGTTATTATACTAAATATAACTATATACATATTCTGAATATTGTTATAATTTAAACATGATAATTTCAAGTGTGTCAGCTGCAGTTACTAGGACATCAAGTAACATTTAACATGTTACAGATAAACTGTTAATTCGTTGGAAAGTGTAAATAGTACCTCCCCAATTAACGAACTCCAATAATATCCCCGTGGACGTTTTGCATTTCAAATGCAACTCTACGGTTCCATTATTTTCATCTTCTTCTTTCCGACGCAAGTGATGCTGTAAGTACAGAAGAAACAGTGGTCCCGATATCCTCCAGTCCCTAAAAGTACACTTAAATAAAATTGTACAGCTTCCAGTACTCCGCTAGTACTCCCCCCCCCCCCGGATCGTGCGCTTGCAAGGAAACTCATTGGTCTCCAGCGAAGTGGGAACCGTCTCGGATATTCGATATCCCTTTAATGGCTAGGGCGAACTAAAGCCGCGTGAAACGTGGCAGTAGTTTTCAAAATATCCGGTTACGGAGAACGTGCTTTGTTTCCGACACGAAAGTATCGCAGTTTCATTAACACATCCGCTACTAGGTGTCAGAAACTAGCGACACTCCGATTTCTCGTGACCGACCAACGCCACGTATATTACGTCAGCTCAAAAATTTGTTGGCTCACTGCTAGGCAAAAGGTCATAGTTGCCCAAGGAAAATGCTTTGATTAAAAAAACATGTAATACATTTTTACATTTAACCCTTTTATGGGCGCGAAAATTGAGTAACTTTTCAATTTTTCATAACATCAGGAATATGCATGACTTGTTTCAACGTTTTGGGGCATCTTTAAAGTGAATCTATTTGAGGATTTTTTGTTTTTCTTTCACGTACGAAGTCTTGAGAATATACTTGCAACATGCTATCCTGAAATTCACACTGTTGACGAAGTTGTGGAATTTTAAGTGGACTGACGTTCGAACTCAGAAGCACGTGACACTTCTTGATCTACTGATTAGAAGTTAGTAGTATGGACAGAATTTCGGTCACTAAAGGGTTTTGGAAAACGGATATTCAGGGAATTCGGATTAATAAATCAGAGATTGGGATTACATAGGGAAATTATCCCTACAAATACTTGATTCAGAGAAAGATGTTTAGCTAGATGCAATTGATACATTAGATTAGCTATTATTAGTAGTCGCCATTATGGTATCCACCAGTAAATAGTTTCAAACACGGCGTCACGCAATGCAGAAACACTTCAATAGAATCGTTGAAAATTCGAATACTTAAGTTGATCGCATCACACATTGTTTGAAGCATAAAAGTGTAAAAAACCAATAACATACAACGTATTTGTGAAAATCTCTATCTAATTATAGGGGGATCGTGAAAAATTTAATAGCATCTGACAAATTGTTATTAGTCGCGTTAAAAATTCAATTTACTTTAACCTGAACAACTTTGCAGAATAATTTGATTATTGCTCGCGCAACTAGATTACGTGTTGATCACAAAGCTGCCAGAAAAGTTCCAGCTGAATTGTCGCCCTGTGTCGACGTAAAAAGTTCCCCGCAGAAGATGAAAGAGGTACGGCGAAGATGTCTGAAGTAGAACGTCGTTTGATAAATTTAGAAAAATATGAGATCATCAAAATCAAATAATAGGTGATTAAACTCAACCAAATTCTTGTAATATTAACTAAGGAAAATATAGATAAAAAAAACGGTGAGAAAGTTTGGAAAAGTAAGTGTTCAGAAATACACTAAGGGAAGAGACATAGTAAATGTGTAAAAGAAAAGTTGTGGTGACGTTTATGTATCTGTTTCACTATTTGCATCCCTCTTCTTCCAAACACCTTTGTTTTTCTTCTATTAATCTGGGATATGATAAATAGGAATTTTTTAATAATATGAGTTTCAATTGCTACTTACCAAACGTTTAAATTAATAACCTTTGAAGTATTAAATTATTATACTAATGTATTGTTTACATCATGAATATTTAAACAATTGCCAGAAATGTTGGAAGGTCTTACGATGTCAAAAGGCTTTGTTTCTCTATAATAAAATCGTGTTGACAAAGAAATTGAACGTTATGGCTTTCATATTCTCGTGAAATTGGAGGAGATTTGATCGTTTCACTCTGTCAGTTCATCATTTCATTTATGATTTAACCAATAGTTATTACACGCTACGCAATCTCGACCGCTCGTTTTACCGAAGCCAATTGAATATACCAAACTGTTGATACTTCCAGTTAGCAATTGTATATAATTAACGAAACTACATACATCGTTGAATTTATGTATGTTGTGCCTCTTGATCGATTGGTATCACTTTCTTCATTACTGTCATATACTTGCTTTCTAATAGGAGTTGTTTTCCATAATAAAAAATATATTATAACTATGTGAGAAATCAGTATTGCCCTTTTTTGAATTGTCTAATAAGTATACACATATATATATAATATGCGGCGTGATTCTTAATTCTACGTTAATGTTGAAGGATAAATATAATTCACAAAATAAGCAACAAAGAAAAATATTTTGAAACGTTCATATAATTTAAATATTGGTATTATTAAATCCTTTAAAGTAATCTTCAAATAATTTCTGATCCACGTAGCTATAGAAGGACCGGCGTAATAATAATTAATAATAGAGAGTACAGCTATGAAAGTATAATTCACTTAATTTCCAAGCTAGATTAATTTCCTACTAGAAATTACTAGTATAGAATATACATACGTAATTCCGAAAAAAATCATCAAATACGACAATAAATGTTTAAAGCATCCATTGGAATTTGCCCACCCATAAATTTTACACAGTTTTCTAAGTCATCAATAACATTCTGCTATAAATCTGATTAACAGAATTTTCCAATTTACTTTCTTAGGAAAATTTTTTATTTATTTCAACCTCTCATAGGGTTGAAACTAAAAAAAGAAAAGGGAGGGTACATCATGTTTCGAGACTTCGCCTTATTCTTTTGACGAAAAATTGAACAGTGAGGGTGTTTCACATTTTCTCAGTGTTCCATACCTCCCACTATTGTTCGAGGATCTACCCTCGTTGAATGTGTGAAATTTCTCGTGTAAAATTCACGCTACAGCTAGAACGAGAACCTATATGCTCGGTAAGTAGCTACTTCGAAGAACAAAGACCTGCAATAGCTTAACGTGGAGAACAATAGAGCCGTTTGTCTTGATGGATCCTCGAAACGAATCGAATCGCCAAACTTTCGATAACCTGAAGAGCGACTCCTAGTTTTATGTTCACATCTCGTTACCGGTCGAAACGGATAGCGGAAGAGACAGTGAAGTCGAATTTCCTCTGCCAGTGACGAAGTGGAACAAATCCAATTTCTTATTTAAATGATCCCTGGATCATCCTCGAATCCTTTCTGAATGCTACTCGTACCTCTGACCACCCTCTCTTCTCTCGCAATTCTCCCTCACAATCTAATTTAAATTATTCAATAGCTCGGGGTGGGAGCTCGATTTAATGTTAGTTGATTTAAATAAACTGCATTTATAATTGACAATTTCAACTTGACCTGATCTCTTATGTCACTCGCAATCAGTCTACGAGTAAAATTGTTAGTATCTCATTTTGTATCCTATTTTTGAGAACAGAGATCCATCTTATGTACGAGTAGGGCTATTATTTATTTAATTGCAAGACGCATTTTTTCAACGAAAAATTTAAATAAGGCTACTACTTTTACTGCAAGAAACTTTGAGCAGAATATTTTTATATTCTTTTCGTCGGAATAAAATAGATTTCATTCTACCATTCGCGCAACAAGTATTTCTTCTTATCGAGCAAGGGTTAATTACGAATACAGAGAGACTGTGTGCAACTTTGAATACTTCTAGTATACCATTCTAAAATTTCAAGAGGATTATAGGAAAGCAATTTCTGCGCACATATGATTTTCTGCACGTGGACGGACACAGTCAACGCCGCAGAAGCATATGCTCGCTTATGTATTTAAGCGTCTGAGCATAGTTACACTACGGCTTATGGGGTAGTTTTGCTCGATAGTGGAATAGTAGACCACCCGCAGACAGGGATTCTCGTTGGGGTAGGAAATAATCGTAACCCTTCTGGTAAAGCAGCGCCAATATCCGCTTTATTCACAGCAATACCTTCGCGAAGAAAACTTCAACAGGGCCATCAATACGTTTTTAAGTAATCTTTCCTTTCCTCTTCTGTTTTCTTTTCGTAAAGGAGAAAGTGGATAAAAATATTATTAACCACTCCACACATCAAATTTCTTCATTTCTACTATATAGTTTCCAGCTTATAAATTGAAATGAAATACTCTAAACTAAGTGTTACAATATTCTATTTTTTTATTCATTACTATTTCAACACTCCAAAATAAATATAAATCTTGATTGAATACAATTTTGAGACTCGAAGTGGGTTGCTCGATTTCTGGTTTAAACGGGACACTCAGGTTTCGATGCCGTATCTGTGATTTTTAGTTAAAATAGTCTTCTTTTTTTCAATATTAAAAATATTTTTAACGTCAGTTGACACTAGAGTGGATTAGTCGAAAGTAGTAGTATTTCATAAATCTGTAGTACGTTTAATATTTTATAACTTTCCTAGTGACAGTTATATTTTGCTTAAGGGCTTAGAGATCTAAACATTCGTTCGTTGCAAGCAAACTTCAGGTATCGGTAACCCCCGCAGTAGTCAACGTGTTACTTTTGTGGGCCATTGCTTTAGACTTACATTTTACGAATTCACGAACACTTTATATACACAATACTTTTTTTCAGCTTATTCTAAGAATTTCGTCTTTCGTCTCTGTTACTAGCATCGTCAAATGGGAGTAAATTTTACCAAAAAGCTAGATTTTAAAACGAATTCCCCTAGCATCTATTGTGTAACAGGTATTATGCTTAGACAAACTGCATCTTGAAGAAATCATTAAAAATTTGTTTTAAAATCTACTCATAATTAGTTTTGTGGACAAAGTTATCTCAGTGGACGGTAATCTCTGGTGTTCGTAATACTAAAAGCTAGCATCCCTCAATCCTGGCTAACCAAAATCGTTAATGCACTCCCATACAAATGTGCGAGTACATCAACATTGTATTCGTTCAGAGGCTGACATATGCACTGTACATATAGCACTTATTTCCATCGAGTGCTTCATTAGCGATTACCATCGCATCGACCGGGTGGAAGCATTTCCTGGGTTGTGATTGATGACCCCGCGCGCCTTTCTTCGCGAGCCAAAGCAAAAAGACAGGCGAGGGGTGGCAAAGGTTCAAGCGGCAAAAAGAGATTAGCGGGAATTCGTTGCTCGCAAATGCACAGGAGCCAATGGGATAAAATGAAGTATAAATGCAGCGTAATTTATGGAGTTCTTGTTTAAAAACTAGAACAGGACTTTCACCATTTTCTAGACAGCTGTTCTGCCACAATAAGAGTCTCTTCGTTGACAAATTATACTGAAAGAAGTTCTCATTATGCTTCTTTACCCTCTGAACAGTAAAGTACAGAGTGGTTGAAAAAGTAGGGGAGACCGGGGATAGTTGATACAGGAGTAGGTTAATACCGCAGGGCAGGTTTGCGTACCTTGACGTTAACAATCGTTTTTTAACTGTTTTCTTTTATATAGAGAAAACGTAAATAGTTTTGACACATTCAAATTGATCGTCCAATTAACATTTTTTTATTCATCTTGTACGTATTTTCTCAAGTTTTCATTTACTATATGTTAAAGAGGAAGGGGCAAACTATATTTTGGCATATTTGTTATTAAGTAATTAATTCAAATAAAAAATGAAAAAAATTTAAAACAGAATAACGTGTCAACTAGCCCCACACTGGGGTAAATTGATACATTTTGCCTTCGTCCAAATAACATTTTTTTATTCATTTTGTATGTATTTTCTCAAGTTTTCACTTACTATATATTAAAGAGGAAGGACCAAAGTATACTCTGACATACATTTGTTATTAAGTAATTAATTCAAATAAAAGTGAAAATAATGGAGAACAGAATAATGTATCAACTACCTCCGGTGTTCCCTACCGTTTAACCACGAACAATTATCTATAACCGAGTTTCCCCATGTTTGCATCGCGGTTGAATCGATGCCATTATTATCGGGGTCCATTTCGCCTTTGATGCGAGCTGCTGGATGACCAGCTTCCTGTTCTGTTGGTCACTAGGCGTCTCTTTGATAAGGGCTGTGTAGCAACTCCGTCCAAAACAACTGACTCATCATCAAGCTTTCCACTTCAAGGTACAAATTCGCGCGGAACCAGACTCACTCATCTGGTTGCTAACGATAAGGGTCGTCCTCTTTCCACCAAATAGCCGATTTATCTAACAAGCAGAGGCTTTTAGGTGACCGCCTCCGATTGCTTTGGCTTTTGGATATGTTTTAAAGCACGGGAATAGAACAAATACGTGTTATTTTTTTTATTTTGGCTCGTTTGCATATTTAAGGGGTGGTTTCACCACTCAACATCATCCATACAGTAAGTTATGACGCGAACGAAATTTATATCAAGTCTTATTCAACGCAATGTTATAATATTCTTTAAACTGACAATAGGAACTTTTGTACCTCTTCTTATGAAACTTGAAGGGTGCTTTCACCCCCTAAATATGCAACTGGGCCGAAATAAAGAAACACGTATTTCTTATTTTTCGATCCTCTAAAACATATCCAAAAACCAAAGCAACCGGGGGTGGACCAACCACGTAGAAAACTGTGTTCAACCATCATAGTTACGTTTGCCATTTTCTGTCACACCATCTCGTACCACGATAAACCAGATTTCAGGAAACAAGTGCAGTTAATTAGAAATATGGCTGACGTTAGAAGATGGATGGTGTTTCTCGTCCAAGTTTGGCACGGTATCGATGACGCTCAAGCGTAACGACGTCGGGGATGAATATAACCTCTTTTAAACCAAAATTCTGCTTCCCGCGGCGTAACGCATTATACGAAGCCCAGGGGAAACTAACTCCAGAAATTCAACAAACTTGTTGATTTATTAGCCTGACCACGATGCCAGAAAGTGGTATGGAAAGAATTAAATAATTGCCCCCAGGAGGAACTTTATGTCACCTAGTTGATCGTCCCTCTTTTCCCTTTACCACCCCCTCCCCGTTCGATAAAATCAAACTGGAGCATTCATTACTTTAGAGTCATTAGCCCGGGACATTTACAGGACGAAGTTAGAGTTTCGCATTTTTCACACAGCTTATGGCCCCAGTTTACCAGCTTCCCTTTTCCCGAAGGGTGAGCCCAGGAGATTCTGGGCAACCTAAACCGGGCGGTATAAACCGAAGACGGCTGTCCATTTCGCGTCCGTCTCCTTTAATGGCTCGCCATTTATACCGGGGGACATTCCAGGGGAGAGGGAGGCGTCGTAAATTTCTGGCCGTTTTAATGGCCCTTAAACGTTCCGGTAAAGTGCCTAACGTCGGTGTGATTGCGAAACATAGGTTTTAAAATAGCTGGAGTAAAGTAACGTCGACAACGTGAGATAGGTGCAACGCGGTTACGATCGATTCTTATCGATCAGAGGCGATCTGGGTCAGGAAATAGTTAAAGATAGGGAATACTAGGTCGTTGATCGAATTCCAGCGAAGGTCTGCGTCACGAGTGTCCGAATCGACTTTGTCGCCCGGTCGTAACCTAATTATTTTTCCAGTAATGGAGCTATCTCGGCGCCAATACGTTCCGAGCGGGGCAGCTGGCGCACGGAACGATTCCGCCGAATCGTTAATCAACGATTAGTGCCGGAAGGTGGACTAGTCGTCGAACACGGTGAATTCGTCGATCAAGAAACACGGGGACCGTAATGAATTCTGATCGATCGCGCCCTGTCGCGCATCGAACTTTGGTGATCGAATTAAGCCTGCTTAACCAGAGACGCGTGAACTCAAAGCTTGCCTGGCACAGTTTCATCAGTGGTACGACGACTGAACCGTTCTGTACGCGTGCACGTCGTACAAGGTGGATATGGAATGTACAAGCGATCTCGTTTAACGTTTCTACCGCGAACACCGTCCCACCGCGCTTTGGCAGACACCTATTTTTAAAACCGTTGAACTGCAGGTTTTATAGTTGTGAACAGCACGTGAACTACGAGACCCAGTTTTTACGACTTTGTACGTTTGATACAAATGCTACGATTACTTCTAGTTTATTTTCTGTATAAGAAGGTACTTTTTTTTTTTTAGTAACACTCTGGGAATAATTGTAACTAGAATAGCTTCAAGATATTTATACAAAACATTGCGCAGGACAATTCTATCTTCCTTAATTAAAATGTTCTATCTAATTTTCCAATTTTTCGAGAGGTGTTGATATATTTGAAGTTCCACACGGTTTTTACCTTGTAAGTAAAGTTACAAAACCCTAAGTGGTTCGTAGAGATCTAGAAAAAGTCTGAGTTATTTATTTTTTTACAAGGACGGCACAAAGAAAATGGTGAAACTTCAGTTTTCTCGGATGTTTCGAAATGCTAGATAGGGCATTTTAAATAAGGAGGAGAGAATTGTGAAATCGACGTTATTGTAAAAGCCCTGACCTAGCATTCGGACAAATAGATTTTTATAAAATATTTATCATAGCCCTTTTGTAACGCGATTAGAGACCTGCAACCCTTTCTTTGCTGTTTCACAGTTTGCACTCGCAATTCACTGTTTGCACCAGTACATGTTTAGAGTAGTTTTATTCATTGAAGAAGGATGGACCTACCTGAACCCTGTATTCATTTGTGCATTTTAATCTCTGCAAAAAAATTTCATGTAAAAATATAAAAATGCGTACCATTTTTAACGATAAAAATAAGGGATGTTTTCTCTTCAGCGATTAATATTCGGCAACAAAAGGTATTAAAGCATTCTTTTCGACGATACTTCTGTTCCCTCAGTTTTCCATGTTTAGTATAAAACCAGACGCGCAGAGTCTAAGTTCTTGGGGAGAAAGCTTCCTTGTAAAATGTGCAGGATAATGGAGAAATATACGAGACATCTACCGCCTATATCGTCTCGTGTTTAGCACATGAAACGTTTACCAAGTCACGAGATATTTTCTTTTTATACTTCTATAAAATTCTTTACCTAGTGCATGATAAATTTCAAATACAGTGAAACTTCGACTATACGAACTGCAGGAGGGGATATAGATATTTGCTTCTGTAAAGGAATTTTCGAATAATAGAATGCGCGTAGATATGAGTCGATTAAGTAACATAAATGTCAAAAATAGAGATGAAATATTAATATAAAGAAGTAATATTAGTCTTGTTTTTTTAAATCGCGGCGGCTCTTTTTCTAATAATATGAATGCTTCAAATACTTTTAAGAAGCACACTTTTAATGCTAGGGATCTGAGCTTCTCTACTTTCAACATCTCCTTGCTGATTTTGCTTTTAATTTCGTGTTTTATGTCTGCAGCGCAGCTAGAACCAGGCGTTTTAACTTTGATGAAATTCTTATGCCAAACATACGCCGTCATGCTATCACAGTGACAATTACAATTACACTTCAGCCTTGTAAAAGAATGTTTCAACATAAGGAGTATCCTTCAAGGACGTGCTCTACTTAAGTAATAAGACATCCCCACACTAAAACGGTAACAAAGTTACGACTAACACCCGTTTTAATATAATTCGGTCAGATATTAAGCGCGGTTTAAATCGCGAGGCAACAGTACGGCAAATCAGTCAGAAATATAATTAAATTTTGTTAAACAAAAGAGTCACTGAAATCCTGTGTAGATTGGTTGCTTCACAAATAGCAGTGTTTATATAGGTAAGGTGAATTTAATAAGGTAAAGAAAACAAGGTAAAAATAGATATTTCAGAATATAATTCTAACTTAATGATATTAAAACAGAAATCCAAAAGACCGTGGCAACTCCCCAGAGAACACTTCGCGACCCACAGGTTGGGAATCATTGACATATAGGAATTGAAGGGAACGAAGAAGCTGACAGAATTGCAAACGAGACTGCAAATTCGGTGTATGGTAACCCAATCATACCTGCCTACCATAAGGAGATTCTAAAATCATTCGACAAAATTCTTGAAGAACATTGGAGCATTTCTTGGAAAAATTCACATACCACATATATTCACCGCATCGGAAATGATATTTATGAAGCAAGTCCCGCATAATCGTTTGATAGAAAACACCAGGTAGCATTAACGAGCCTGAGGATTGGCGATACAAACCTCAGACATGCCTCCCTGCTGAAAAAGGAAGGTCAGCCAATGTGTAGCAATAAATTCAATTGAATACATAGCCGCATCTTGCCCGAAATATCAACGTGAAAGAAGGTTATACTGACTCGACGTAACTCCTACAGAAGTGACTTGACCTGCAAATTCATGCTTAAGTGTATTGAATTTCTTGAAACACCTTAAAATTTTCCATTTAATTTAATTTAAATTTACTCTAATCTATATACCTATGTCTGCTTTCATTTTTCTTTAAATTAACATGGTTGCTAATGGTACAATTGAGTTGGTGCAACCTTAAAAATAAAATGAAATAAAAAAAAATAATACGACCGAGCGAAGAAAAAACTGCACACAATTTTCCTGTAGCGACCGGGGATATTCGAAGATGACTCAACAGTTAGTCTTGAGATGCCAATGATGCGAGAGACCAGAATAAACGCGCGTAGCAAGGAAAGAAACTAACAATTTTATTTGTTCGTATCAAAATCTCGTGCTACCCTATAATGTCAAAACAGCGTGTCATTTAAAGCACTCGAAACGATTTTTCTACCACAGAAAAAAATATAGTTTAGATAAAATCATAATTTTTTGTAGATAGGGCCCTAGCTGGTCCTTCTGGGTAAGGGCCCATTCTTTAGGAAAATGAAGAGATAGTTTACTAGAAACGAGCTCAGTGTACTGGCACAGAAGAAAAATATAGTTTGGCTAAAATCATAATTATCTTAATGATGGGGCCCAAGCGGCAACTGCTCATCGGCCGCCCCGTTAAATCCGCCACTGCCTGAACCATCGAATTCCCTCGATTACAAGGACCAAGTGCCCCAAATCAACCACGCCGAAGAACCATCCCCGAAGGAGGCAAAGCCAGCTGCTGAGAGACCGTATCCCAAGCACGTTTCCCGCAAACGTGCGGCATCAGCATGTGCACGGATAATCAATAAATGTTGCATTCCCTTCGAAGCAGCGAGATCCTTCCCTGTTGTCCTCGCGCTGCTCCTCGCGGGATATTCCACTGTGATCTCGCGCCACTTGTACGAGCCCGTGAGCGCGCGACAAAGCCACTAGGCAGAGCAGCCCCGGTCCCCACCGGCCAGACCATGGGACAGACCTAATCGCGACACCAAGCACGAACTTCATCTTCGCCCTGGCCAACGCGCGCGTACTTAAGCGTCGTCACCCTTCCGAATATCCGCCCGCCCTCGACGCTAAGCCGCTTCCGCTTCGCCCCGACGGATTCCAATCTCCACCCCGTTTCGATGTGCCCGCGAAACACTCCCCGGCATTATTAACTCGGCTACCCGAGGCGGCGAAATCCCGACGGAGTCGCCACGGCCAGCGCTTTCACGGCACGCGAAACGAACAGGGAACTCCGCTTCCCGACGCCCGCAGTTTGACTCTGTTTGACGGACGAGCCTCTCGTCGACCTGTCGTTTGGAAATACTGCGCCCACGGCCGTCCTCCTGTCTGGGAGTGCACCGCGCGGAACTAACGAAGCGACTTCAATAATTAATCCCCGGACGACGCTGCGCCCCGATCGGCAGGGGCAGCTGGAAGAAACGCGTTAAAACGGAGACAGATTTTCTGCCCGCCTTCTGTTTAGTCACAAGTCCAGGAATATCTTGGGAACACCCGGGCAAAACTCTGCCGCGCAGGCGACACGTGCCAAATCTTATGCATCCTGCATTTCGATTCAGGCAACGGTATGGGCATCATTAGGTGTAGCAAAGAGTTCTGCGCCTCTTTTCGACAAAGTTTCGTTGTTTACTTTAGGAGGAATTGAGAAAAGGCCATTGTTATCAATGACTTTGCTTCATCTGTCGGGCTGAATGCGGATGCTATTGAGGTAGAAACTTGGTGGCTTTGACGAGATAATATCGTCGATATAGTTCGGGGCGTCGTCAGATGTGCGCAAGTGTTTATCGGCAAGGTAGTGTTGTAATGACCGAGACAAGAGGTAATCACTTGGAGCTCAGTCTCGTGAGTATGCCGCGTGCGGATGAATTTCCTGGCTCAAGCTGAAGATTACTTGAAGGGTGAGGGGGGAAACAGGGAATGTCACGAAACAGATTTATCGAGAAAATTGAGTTTTAATACTTTAGTCCATCAGTAAAAAGCAGGTTCAATGAATTTCATTTTCATGTGTAATTTTAGGCTTGAATAAATTCTTGCTTTAACTGCACGACAGAAGCTTGCGCTTAAGCAAAGGATGGGGACATTCCGTACTTTTTTCCAGTGGACATTTTCCGTTTTTAACTGTGTGTACCAAATCTTTAACGTTATCTTAAGGGATTAGATCACCTTGGCCAGGTCAAGAAATATCGCGTCTTTGAGAATTTATTTCTAAGTGATAAAAACACTTTTATCGATAATATTTTTTCAATGAAGGTAGAGACATCTTTGAATAATATATTCAATTTTTTTCAAATATCAAAAACATTCCGAAAACTGTTAATGCGTTTTTCTCGAAACCACGTTTTCCGAAACGGTGTACGCTGTAATTTGAGTAAAACTCTATGGATTTTTATAAAATTTTGCACAGATGTTCTTAAATATATTCTCTATCGTACAACCGTCAATTTTTTCGATTAGTTGAAAAATAACAAAATGGATACACTTTAAAGCAAAAAGCTCATTTTCGTGTCTAAGAAACTGGACTTTATTTACGGTCAAGTCAGGTAAAAATTAAAATATCGAAAAAATTGGCAGTCGATGAGAAATACACTTAAGAACATCTGTGCAAAATTGTATCAGAAGCTTCACTGAAATTTTTTTTGAAAAGTGTTTTTGTCGCTTAGAAATAAATTCCCAAAGATGCGATATTTCTTGACGTGGCCAAGGTGGTCTAACTCCTCAAGGGGGTATTTGAACTTTATAACACTTTGTGATTCGACAGTTCAGTAGTCTCAGTTGCCACCAACAAAACACATATGCTATAAATTGCAAAATCACGAAAAATAGACACCTTTACTTGTTTCGTCGCTTGAAAAGAATGCAATCGGTGCCGTACAGCAACATCAGTAAATGGTCGTCACTTAAATTGATCAACCGGTGTTGATATCGCTCCGCGATAAGAACAATTGAATGCCAACGCTGTAAACGACCTAAAAAGCAGGAAGCTATCTCTCAGTTTGAAGTCATTTTATACATTATGAAACCAAAAGCTCAGAATTCTTTCCTACACCTAATATAAACCTTTATCGTTAAGTATGGCATTGCCCACAAAACTAGATTTTAAAACAAATTCCTCTAGCACCTATTGCATAAGAGGTGTTCTTATCAGACAAACTGCATCTTGAGGTAGACAATTAAAGCTATCCAAGACACTTTGTTTGAGAATAATACCTGTTATACAATAGGTGCTAGAGGAATTTGTTTTAAAATCCAGTTTTGTGGTGAAAGTTACCCCATGTGACGGTACCTTTGGACGTCACGCAGCCAAGTTCGCGGCCACCACCGTGTAGTACTTACAAGGGCATTTTCCGGAAATGTTTAACGTTAAAACTGACCAATGAGGGTGTTCTTAAAGATTCTACCACCAGCTCTATTTTCGAGCTCTAATAGCCAGTAGGTACTTCCCTTTTTGTTTGATGCGTTCTTTCGAAACACGGCCGGGACTCGGGAGAGGTGGTCAGATGCTGTGACTTCAGTTTTCAACCCGATTATCAACAATATTAAAGCTTAAAGCAAATATCGACCTACTTTTCCGAATCACCATAAAATCCTGAACACATTAGGTTGATTCTGATAAAATAAATAATATCAGCGTTAGTTTAATAGCCATTTTATGTTAAAGTTTAATCTATGTTTAAGAAAGCTTCGGACCCTGATCTACACCTGCCCCACGCTAACTCTTAAATCAGAAGCTTCCCACCTTTTCTCTACTAGGCACAAAGAAGAAAATTATTGCGTTCAGTCAGACGCATTTCGAAGGGTGCCCCGGATGGAAAACATAGCGCTTCAGTAACCAACCAGTGCACGGCAATTTGCGCATCTGTGCCAAACCGTATTCAATACAGGATGAAAGCATTCGAGTGTTAATTTCATGCTCTGTTCGATGCCAGTCACGGGAAAATGACAGTTTAACCGGTTCACGCGGCGCGCTGTAAATTCAATCGACGTTTCCACGGTAACCCCGATTTCCTCAGCTTCCGTTCCTAGCATTGTCCTCGGGCCCGTCCGCGCGGAACGCAGAGCCCTTAAGGTTCGCTGGAGAGCGGCGTCTTTTAATCGAGACTCGACAGTCGCGTCCGCGGATGCAGAACCTCCAGGTCGCTTGTCCTCGCGAGCTAAATACAGAACGTAACGCGTAGACGCATAGAGCGACGTGGTCTAGCGCGACAGCGTTCGATGTTTCAAACGCAACCATCGCCTGTACTCTAGAACTCCGACGTCACCTACCGCCGCAGAGAAGCGGCAATTTCGAACCCCACTCGGCGCCTAACGCCTGGCTTTCGAAAATAACTGGCGGCAGTAGCGGCGAGCTAAAAATTCGCCGGATGAAAAGGTGAGAACAGTGAGCAGGATCGCCGTGCGTTGGCGTTTACGTCACTTGCCGCCTGTGACTTACTTCTAACATAACAGCATTGCGTCGAGCAAGGGTTCGGTATGAGCAAAACAAACAACTTCAACACTTTCGAATATGTAGTTTCCTCTATACAACACCGTATATAGGCACTATGCCTCAGCTTGCATAGAAGCCTATCAGTGTATAATCGTTAGAGTTTGCGGTCTTCAAATAAGGAACACAATTCAATCGCGGTACCCGGTCTGCCTTTTACCACCCAGTGTTCCATAGCGCGGACCACTCGGCAAATTATACTTCTACTTCTAATAGCGACTGCTAAAGGTGCTTCGGTAACACCTGTGCGCTCTGGTAACCCTGCAAGGAATCACCTACCTCCAGCGACTCGTCCGGCACCTTGCCCATCCAGCTGAGCGACAAGATGTTGCAGTCGCACTTGGCATTGTTGTCCTTTTCGAAGTGCAAATGCATGATCGCGCGACTCGACCAGTGTGTAGCCGTTGGAATGTTCGTCAAGCCATCGAGACTGCCGACCAACGGGCGATCGTCGCTCAGCTAAGAACCGGCCAGCACACGCGACCCTCTAATACCATTAGCCCCGCTTATCCGGTGTGTCCCGAGCTGGAGGATCTCCGATCGATAATCGAGCACCCGGCCAAAAATCCTTACACGCGAGCCAGCACGGGATCAAAACACTCCGGCGAGCTCTGTCATCGCGGCGCGGCGTCTCTCAGGGTTCACCGCGTCCTCTCAGCGGTACACCTTGCTCTCTCCCTCTAACCGGACCTCCCGATGAAGACTGTCCACCCCAGAACAGAACAAACTCGGCTAGGGTAGAGCGTGTGTCCCAGGCCGCGTCCTCCTCGCCGCTAGGCTCAGCTCGGCTGGTCAAGCTAGCGAACGAAGTACCGCTTGGCGAGAGGAGATCTCCATGGCCCCAGGCGGCCAGCGAGTCAGGTACAGCTAGCCAACGAGCTTTTCGCGGAAAGTCATTTGTTTGGTATCGCCGCCGCCATTTTGTTGGCTGCCACACAACTCCGCCACCCCCGTGCGGCTCCCACGACGATCCGGTGCGACGCGACGCGGCGGGACGCGCGATCCAACGAGCAACCCGAGCCTGGTGAGCTTTCGACGCGCGATCGTACGCCCGACTGAAAGCTCCGCCGGAGCTGCCACACGCGCGAGGCACCGCCGCGTCCCGCGAGCTTATTGATTGCGCGCCGCGCCGCGCTCGCTCGCTCTCCTGGCCACCTAACGGTATCTGACCGTGTTAAATCCGCTGCAAGCTTTTGTGCGCTACCAGCACCACGCACCGGGCTGTGGGGACGCGCCTGGCGAAGCCTTGCAGGATTTCTCCTTTTGTGCAACTACGTGAGAGTCGTGCCTGAAGACTTTCGTCCAATGCTGGGGATTCGAATTTTTCAGATTTTATTTTATTGTAATGTTGCTTCGAGGAATTTAGGATCTATGCGGGGTGCGTTGAAGCTTCTGCACTGGCCTCGGGGTAACCGAGGGATTGGAGTTCGGAGAAGTTTGGGAATTACTATCAACTACTAACTGAGTAAATAGCAAGGATGAATTTGATAGTAAATACTCTCTGAGGGATAATATGATTAATGAGGGGCGATGGTTATCTTACGTAGTAATGTTTCTGGTGAATGTTACTGTATATAGCAGGATTATGGTGATGAAGTACGGGTGTTTTATTTATAAGGGCATCCGCGAAATGTCCAATGTGGGTTTTGATAAAACTGGGAAGGTTTTCAGAGCAAACGAATGTAGGGGACGCGTATACTTTCCGGCTACGCTGAACCAAGTTTCAGGGATGAAACTACCCTCGAAAGTTTCACCCCTCTGATGCTAGCCTGAAGATTGTTGGAGATACGTACAAGTTTTGATGGAAAATAATATTCTGCATAGGCCAGTGAGAAAATTTAATTAGAAATTCGAATTATCAGGTTCATCACCTTTATTTTTAACCGCGTAACGCTCACGTCTGTCTCTCACGCGGACGCGACTACTTAGACCTCCAAGCCTTACGTTAAAATAAACAATTGTTTCTATACACCTAGGAAACAATTTCGTTAGAAATTTTTGGTACATCAAATTGAGAAAAATGTGAAAATTAAGGGGTTAAACTTTTCAACAATCTTCGAAAGGCGGTGAGTGGTTTACTTTAGATTTCCTTAACTTGTTACTAACATAAGCCTGTTATGTGGCACATTTGATATAATATCATAGAATATTTATAATCTAAAGGAGGAGCTAGAATAATGAATTAGTACATATTAGTTCCTACTAAAATTCTTTTTAGAAGGCTCTAACGATACAAAATACGAACAGTTTTGTTCATTTTAACGCTTGTCTTTAAATACTTAAACTTCTATTTAAATACATCCACTTAATATTTCTTCCTTTTCATAATAACATTACTCCTGTGTCTTTAAAATTATTTGACGTCTCGAAGAGTTACATTTAAAATGAAATTTCACCATTTTCAATTCAGAATGCGTATTACCAGGAGAGATGTATAAAGTCTAAGTAAATAAGAATGAATGTAAATTAAGGAATTAAGAATAACGATTCACGTCATAAATTTTGCATAGATATTACGTCGTTATATATTTCACATAATTAACAACGGCAATTTTCAACTGAATGTTTATTTAAATTGAATGAAATAATGCAAAAATATTTTACATTATGATACATAATAAGGAAAGTATTGAATTTTTTTGGATAAAGAATGAATACATTATAACGACATCCTGATACAACCCCTTAGGAGCGGAAAATAAACAAAAGCGGCAATAGAGAAACATTTTATTCGTCGAAATTATTTTTTTTATACCCGAATTTCTTTTGATTCCCTCTACAACAATAAAAGGATAATATGTTCACTTTAAAAAAGGTCAGTGTCTGTGTATTTTCTTATTCCAAAAAGGGATTTAGAAATTTAATTCATGAACCTTTATCAAGATATTCTAGGAGAAAATATAAGCAAACGCTGTTACATGAACGTAAGTCTAACAACAATTTCTTACCACGTTACATTAAAAAAGAAATAATACACGTTCATCTATTTTTGTATTTCAAAATGCCGCCCAACATATGTCATGGGTATCGTAATGTATAGAACATACGTTACATCTGTGCAGTACAAATTTAACATTTACGCAATGACGATTCTTATCAGGCGATTAGTCAATGCTAGTTATTTTTAAAGTGTGACACCTCAGAGATTTGTGGAATGAAGTATGTCAGTATGAATGGTGTTTCATCATTTTTTGAAAACATTACTAGAAACATATTAATAGAGAATATTAATAGACATATATTAATAGTACAATACGAAGTGGATTTGCCCTTTGACAGTTCCAGTCTCACAAGACATTTTCAGAAAAAAATTCTTTCAATAAAACCACTATCGAAAACCAGTTTTAGAATTTTCACAAAAATATATAATTAAAATAAAAAGATATGTGTACTTATTTTGAAAACTGATACGTGAAAGAGGAGCGGCTGTTTACTACAAGTGGTAGTTATTAATGACGATTGATTTTCAAATAGAAGGTTGCATTACTATTACCGAGACATTACACACGTTAAACAAATTCTTAATTTGTTTGTGTGCGTTATGCGGAATAATGAAGTATAATTTAACGAATTATGACACATTATTGTTGTAAACATTAAAATTGTAAGGTATATTAAACACCATTATTCATTCCTACTTTGGACATTCAATAATATTGTTCCGAGCACTGTGTATAACGTCATGGCCTAGTCGTGCTCGCGTCCGAAGTTAGAAGACCGGTCGGTAAAGACCGACCGAAATTGTTATCGATTTGCCGTCAGTCTTGGACTAATCGTACTCGCGAACAGAATTATTGCCCAACCAAGCTCTGAAACTATTTGTGATGGTATTGTGTTGCTTAACTTGTTTTATACCGAGAATAAACAAACATGACTAACGAGGGGACTCCCACCCGCCGTAACAATATTATAAATCGTAAAAAACAGAAGCATGTTTAAATATATTTATAATAATTTAAAGAAATGTTTAGAGAATGTATGCACTCTCTATAAAAATTGTCAATAAGCCTGGATATCTTTGAATTACTATACTCTATTGTGAAAAAACAATGATTAATCGAAATTATGTGTATAAATAGAATCGTCTTAAAAACAAGTCATTTATAGTTTTATACGACTTTTATAACGCAGATCTTTGATACTATATTACACAGAAAGTTTCAAATTATGAAACGAGATAAAATTGAAAATTCCTCATCCAAAAGGAAATAAAAAAATGCCCCGCGCTCAGAAATCCGTAAAATGAAGAAAATCCCAGAAATTCCAAAAATTCTATAGATCAGGCATGTTCAGCAAACGCAGCCGCGAGCGAGCGAGCACTCCGGGTGTCCGAGCCCACCAAGAGGGCAGTTGAACATGCCTGCCACCTTGTATGTATTTATTCTACTTATATTGTATCCCCCGTGGCGGCGGTATCTACTATTGTGACATTACCGACAATAAAGACAGTAGCGACGCCGGTTGTGATCATCGACGAAGTATAGCATAGACCTATCACCGCAGACTAGGTATAGGATAGACTTGTCAAGGATAATCCTATAGGATAGTCTCTTTTCTAATCAATTTAATTTACTTAGTTCAAACTTCGCGCCTCAGAAACTTACGCTAAACACCGCTAGGGCGAGGATCACAACATTCAAGAATTCGCCGGTAACGTTGCATGCGACACTAAAATGGTAATGAAGTGCCAGGACCCCAAAAACCGGTGGCAGAAAAATGCATTGGGTGATTGGTCTATCCTATAGCTCGTCTGTGGTCGATGTAATCACATTATCAACAGTAGTATATACAGAATTGAAAGAAACATGTCAATCGATTGCTCCTCGCATCCCTCTGGTAGCGAGTCCGCGAAGCGTTGAAGTAAAAACAAGTAAGAAGTAAACATGCCGGAAGATAACATAGGTTCCTTAGAAGACGAAGCTTTAAAGAGAAAAGAACGCCTGCATGCCTTAAAAAGAAAAGCGGAAGACAGCAAAGAAAACAAGAACGATGCTGATGGTAAATTGCCAAAGTAAGTTCCAACATACCCGAGAAGTTTCTAAAACCTAACCTCAACTAACCTCAAAATAATTTAAGTCATGTTTACATTTTACATATGCTTCGTGTTCACAGACCGAAGTTTCGAAGTTACAAGCCACAAGACGAAAGTCTTAAAGACAGAGTATTAGAGGACGCGCAACCAGGAAACGTAGAAGCGGAAGTACAGGATCAATTGAGTGCCGCAAATACCAAAGTTGTTATTGAAGAACTCGTAAGTAACTCTTCGCGAAGTTATTACACCAATTACCAATTGGTACTTGCTCAGCTGTATTTTTAGGACATCAGTAATCTCGCGCCCAGGAAGCCGGATTGGGACTTAAAGCGAGACGTCTCTAAGAAGCTAGAAAAATTGGAAAGGAGAACTCAGAAGGCGATAGCAGAGCTTATAAGGGAACGCCTCAAACAGGGACAACACGATTTAGCCGCTGTCGTGAATATGGCACCTAAAGGGCAGGAAGAATCATCCACTTAATCACTATCAGTTTTCACACATTTTTCTACTTTTGGATTTAAATAAATTTGTACATATAAAGTCTCAATAAAATGTCATAAAGTGTCGTACTTGTGTACTTATAATTTAACACTTTGTCGGCTGCTGTCGCGTAACCGTGGTTTCGCTAGGTTAGGTTATACAGTTTAAACAATTATGAGTTCAAGGTTTCTCTCGCTAATTACACAAATTGCACTATAAACAACTGTGCGAAAAGCGCTGACGGCAAGTAATAAAATCTACGCGAAAAACTTCGGCTACGAGCGAAAGTACATACTTGCGTGAAATGTGCGGCCGTCGAGTTGTTAAGTCGCGATTTATTTCGGTTTAATATAATTCAAATAATATATCTAGACATAAATTCGTAACGGAAGCTAATATTATTTATGCGGTCGAATATATGCGATTACCATGACAGCAATAGAAACTGTTAGATAGATGCATGCCAATATCAAAATCTATTTCTTAAAGTAGTCCTGTCTTTTTGTCTTAGAAAATCGCGTATCTGGTGCTTAAAATATGTACAATATTTAAAATACTCGAGATTAAATATTATTGGTACATAAACTATACTTAAAAATAATACGAATATTTGTGTTTAATCTTATGTGTCATGTGTATCTTATAATGTATCCTATTATATAGCAGTGAGATAACTTTTGTCGAATAAACTATCAAAATTGTTATTATCTTGTTTGTAATTATATCTCTGAGACTGTCATACCTCTGCCATAATAAACTGTATTGTGTAAATGTGTATTTAGAACATTTTTATACCTCCACTTCAAATGTCACGTACAGCTGGTGCAATTGACTAGAACCTCCAGTGCATTATCGGAATGGCAGGAAATATATGATTCCAAGTATCACCCCGATCGCTGCAACAAAAATTTACGAGAATGTGAATTCCAAAATAAAATCGTAATATATAGAACAGAAAGCTTCTATGCATTTGTGCGTTTGTCTGTGGCCTAAAAACTTTCGAACGATAAACTCTGGGATCACGAAACGTGCCTCAGCTCAATATCCCTTACTAATCCAGATGAATGTGACCATTTTCACAATTTTTTTTTGATAATATCAGAATCTAAATTTCGGGCGAAGCCGAGTAATAAAGCCAGTTCTCTCATAAAAAAGGAACCGATGAATTGAATTAATTTCAAAGAAATTCTCATTGACGGATTATTTAGGTTTTCACATCAACGCAGACGTAAATACAGTGCAACGAAGATAAAGTGTGCAAATCGAAGCAGCTAAGAAATACGAACATGATGCCGGCCATGTCCTTTCTTGCCCAGAATGTTGGCTGGAGTTCGTATTCTGCGGTGCGTCACTGTGGTGCATTGTAGTTTTCGTTTCAGGAGCCTCCGTGATCTCGTTAATATTGTTCTGATAAATCACTCTATCGTTCAAGGGTTGTACTGGCCGGAAATTATGCGTCAAATTGGCGCCATCGGCGGATTGGATACTGCGGAAAGCCGCCAACTGAAAGTAAATTACGAAAATGTACACGATAATAAAATTGCGAGGCCGTAAATTTTATAAAGTTAACATAAATGTTTATTGAACTTTGAGTGGCCTGTGGAGATTTAAAATCTACGTGCGAATGCTTCCTTCCAGAACTGCGATGTTACCATTGGGATTTTAAATATTCGATTGCTTTCAATTACCAAGGAGCTTTCCTCCCGCGAATGCAACGCGCTTCGAGAATATTTAATCAAAACTTTGATAGTATCTCTATTATTACTGTTTCGCGAATTTTCAGGAGGACACTTGCTCTGACGTCCAACTTTCATTCCAAAAGGAAACATTCGCAGATTGCATTTTTAAAGTTTTACTGAATTTCTTATGAAGTTTAGAATTTTGCAGGATACCTGATCGTGAGATATGGTCTGTGGCTTAATGAAGTCGATCCATTGCACTATCTCGGAACAAGGAGGGGTGGTCAACGATCCTTTGTATGTATAATAATTTTGCGCCGAGGCTATACTTGGCGCGATCAATTTGTTTAAGAGATTAGAGTCATTTATCGTTGTATTACTGCCAACCGCCGTTATATCCGGTACTTGTGACACGATCGAATTGAAAGTTGGATTCGGTTCGTCTGCTCCCTGTAAAAGAAAAAGTGGCAGACGTGAGGAAAATTTTTCATTTCTCTGTAAACATCAAGCATGCTCGAGGACGCCTGCTGATATGTACCGAACTACGCGCAACGGAATGTGTACAGATCTATTTTTACGAAACAGGATCAAAAACACACGAATCTTCCACTATGCCCGTTTATTTTTTCGCGGTTACGTTCCAAACGAAATGAATCCAAGTAGGTTTTCTACAGCGACTTAAAATAGATCTGAAACACTCAGGAGCTTGTGAATAAGGGATGATATAAAAAAGTCTACAACAATTATACAAGAAATATAAAATTCAGTTTTGAATTTACTTTAAAGTTTATTATCTTGAGAGCAACATCTCTTTAAATAGGAATCCAATGTAGGACAAAATTCATTTATATTAGATACAAAAATTAATACATTAGAGATTCACTTGACGTTATTGAAATTATTCTTTAAAATTTAAATTAAATCATAATTTTAATTATTCTGGTACTGTGGTACATTCAGAGGCGGGGGAGGGGGGTGGCAAGGGGCTCTTGCACCCCTCGAAAGAAAAAGGAAAAAATAAATTAATGTAACCACGACTGAAATAATTCAAGAGATTTGTAAAAAGAAAAGAAAATTGGATTTTATTCTTTAAATAAATTGTTATAATCAAATTTAATTGAATTTGCATTTAAATTATTTTACTGTGTTCAACTCGGCTCCCCCAAGATTAAATCCTGAGTGCCCAATTGATCTAACAAGGGAAGCTCCCGAACCCGAAAATACAAAAAATTCTGAAACTTTGTGAATATGTAGGGGATTTCCAGATGATTACAATGCAAATTTTCTTTGCCGCCCAAATTCACTCGAAGGGGGTGAAATTAACCCCTGAAAATTGGGCTATTTTCCGATTTTCTGCTATAACTCGCGAACTGTAATCGAAAGAAAAAAAGTTGCAAGACAAAAGTTACTTCTTTTAATTAGATCTATCATTTGCTAAAAAAATTATTTTACACCACCTTGGAATGAATTTGAGCAGCAAACAAGAATTGCCTTGTAATCAGGAGGAAATTACCTACATATTCACAAAGATTCAGAATTTTTCGAATTTCCGGGTTCGGGATGTTCCCTTGCAAGTAGTAGCTAATAAAAAATTGAGTAGGTATCCTTCATGACAACGTCTGCTAAAATTTGTGCTAATATCTCGGATATCAAGTCACAAAGATTGCAATGCAGAGTTATAGGAAGTTTCCATGCCCATTGACAGTAACCCTTCAAGATAAAACGACCGAAGCATTTTATTTATTTAGCTCGTACTCTCTACGTTCTTGTGTGCTCGAACCTTATCGGACAGAGCCGACCAACAGTCATACTTCTTTACACTTCCTACCTGACAGACAAGTCTCACTTTTTTTCAAGATAGTTTATCGAAGTGTCAATTTCAGCCCTGCGTTTATTGACATCACAGAAAGAACCGCGAGTTCGCGTCAGACCTGAGGGGTTAATCGATTCGAATCTTATCAACGTCCACTGGCACAGTATTCCTTACCTCGTACAAATATGCCAGCACGGTGAGGCCGTCAGGATGCTTCATCGCCTCCTCGGATGAACCATACGACTCCTTGTAAAAAACCGCGTGGAGCTCCATCGAGAACGAATGATTATTAATAAGATCCTCGGACCCTCTTTCGTCGCTCTGCCCCCAATGGAAGTGGAGTTGTTGGAAAGCGTACGTGTCGTTGATGGGCCCCCCCGATATCGTAGGCAGCTCGGTATCGAAAGTTTGAATCATCACTGAACGAATCAAACAAAGCAAATACATCAATCATTCATCCTTTCGAAATTTGTTTAGCTCGGTAAACAGCCTCGCCTCCCAGATGCCATCTGCCCGACACTTATGTTGTACCTTGAAGGTTTGTCTTATTTGCGGCGAGACAATGTCTGTGACGTATGATAATCAACGTTAATTTGCAGTCGTTCAAGGATGAGAGCCATGCGCGGAGTTTCGCTCGAAACTGTTCTAAGTGATTAATCCCAGCGGACTGATCGAACTTTGAAATTCGCCGTTTCCCGGGAAACGGTAGGAAATGATTGAATATTCCGCATTCCTGCAATGCGTGGAGAGCCTGCGTGGAATAATTGTAATCGATCCGGCTGGTTCGCGCACTGTTCATTATATTAATATGGTTGTTGGAAACTTCTTTTACTATTTGTATTTGTCGACGATGGAAATGGAATCGTGGCTCTTGTGGTTAATTTAATTAACGTGTTATAGGGGGTAGTGGACGTTATAGGAAATTTAGGGGCCTAGCAGGGCCGGCGCGAGGCGGGCTCAGCGTTTCATGGAACTCAGCCCCGCGTTTTAAAAGGCCCCACGGTCACGAAAAGCTCATTGTAAATTTTGCGGGGCCCTATGCACAATTATTTATTACTATAAAATTTCTTTAAAAGGCCTCTCCGTCTATGAAAAGCTCGTCGTAAATTTTGCGAGGCCCTATGAATAAGTATTCATTATTATAAAATTTCTTTAAAAGGCCCCCCGTCCACAAAAAGCTCGTCGTAAATTTTGCGAAGCCCTGTGCATAAATGTTTATTACTATAAAATTTAGCAGTAAATATAAATGCTTTTTCTGTGGTCCCACATAATTTTTGATTCCGGCCCCGCAAAAGTTCACACCGCCCTAGGACCCAGTGGAAAATAGAAACATTCCACGTATGCATAAACTAGCTTAAACTTCCCGGCGTTGCCAGGGTTATATGTATATCTTTTCTCGATGAAGAGGTTGGAGTTTTTTAAAAAGAAATCTTAGCGAGCACTTAGGGGCTAAGAGGAACCTTCTTACCAAAATTCATGGTCATAGGTTCAGTGGTTTCAGAGAAATCGTGATGAGTCAGTCAGCCAGTCAGTCTATCAGTTAGAACTTTTCATTTTATATATATAGATTTTTGATTTTTAGACCATTAATTCGTTTCTGCAATACACTTTATCCCCACTCCCTCTTAATATTCATCTATAATAGCATGCACTTTGCACCGAGCAGAATTATATTCAATTTTCTTCATACTGAGAAAAAATGCGTAGTAGAATTATTAATTTTGCAGCTAAAATTAATTCGAGTATTGTCGAAGAGAATATACAATTTTCCCTTCAACTCGCTTCCCTCTGAAATCATTAAGCGGTGGCACGCGCCTGTTTTCCATTGAGCCCCCCAATTGTTATAGCACAAGTGTTTGTCAACAACAAATTGATCTCGCCATTTCATACCTGTATGCCCATTGTTCGTCATGTAAGATCGAAGAGGATTCTGTATTTTCGAAAATTGTAGGCGAGGAAAAACGGCGAGGGTGACATCTTTTTCTTCTATGTCGATGGGAGACTGGTACTTCCCCAGACAACTCTTGAACTTTTCGCCCCAATGCGACGGGCCTGGGAATAGAAATTTTTATTCTACGTCTACTTAACACCGAAGTAAAGAAGAAAATGTTTTGCTATTGGGGAAGAGCTAAATAATAGTAAGAACTCAAACACTGACTAGCAAGCTTTTCTACGTACAAACGTATATATCGTTATCGGCACTGTATAATTTATGCTACGCCGCAGAATTATTATTCGGTTGTTAAGAATGATAACGCGGAACAATCTCCTGCACACAATTTTTTTTTATAAAATTAGACGAGACGTTCGGATCGTTGACAAGTAAACTAAGCGCGAGCTATAAGTGCAGTGTAACATCGCGATGAGGCGACAAAGAATGATAATTTGCATTAATCTTAATATTCGAGCAAAAAAGAGATTAAGCAGGTACCCGAGGAAATTAAGAAAAAAAGTAGCTTCGATTATGTTTGAGTCATCTAGCACTCATACGAGGATTCGTGACCAACTCACCTTGATTCCCATCGTAGCTGAAGTTACCAACGACCATCTCTGAAAGCAAAGTCGAGAAATTCATGAAACCGTGCTGTTCACACATATTATTGCGCATTATATAAATTTCCTTGGCTGATTCAGGTTCTGCATTTAATCAACAAACGTAATTTATTATCCACGTGCAATTCACCGAACAATTATAAGAATCTCATTAATCCTCGCTTAACCGAATTCCTAAGTAGTTATAGAAAACGGGTATCGGGATAAAAGAAGAAATACCCGGGGGCCGTTGATGCGGTAAATGTTGGTTGGAAAGAAGACGATCGAATTGAGCGAAGTTATGACAAATTAAATCGCACAAAAGGCTTGCCGTTTTAGCTCAAGTTACAAGCGCAACGATAGATTTACAACGGTTTCACGCTTCATCCGAGAAGTTCCCGATACCCCAGTGAAAGTCGACTCGCGAAAGATTCAAGCCCGCTCTGGCATTGCACTCGGCTCGTCACAGATGAATTATTCCAGCCTCCTTATTAGAGGTTGTGCACTGCAGTCAACGTTCAAGCAGTAACATCGATCTGTTACTTTTCGATCGTTGCCATTGCACCTACAGTCCTAGATAATACATGCCGGTCTGACGTGCTCTTGAATAATACAATGTGAACTTGTCCAATCCATGTAACAAGGACGGCGTATTTTTATCTATGAAAACTTACCGTCAAGTGCACGGTCGTTTGTCAACTTGTAATTTTTTGCGCTCTATGTAATTTTCTACTGTTTACTTATAAGAAACATTTACCCTTCGAAAGAAGCGATGTAAGCGCAGTAAATTATAAACTACAAGGGACAGCTTCGAGTACAGCTGTAGATATTCGATTAGCAGTAGAATTCGAGTTTGAGATTCGAATCATTCGATTATTACTCGAATAATTAGGAGTAGGTATTCGAATATTTGAATATTAGTCTAATAATTAGTATTCGCATATTATTCGAATAATTAAGTGTATTTGAATGTTATTAGAATAATTGGGAATGCTCGAATATTATTCGAATAATTCGGAGCACTCGAATATTATTGTAATAATTAGGAGCATTAGAATATTATTTTAATAATTATGTGTATTCGAATATCTTTCGAATAATTAGGAGTACTCGAATCTTGGAATATTAACTTAATAATTAGGAGCATTCGAAGATTATATCGAATAATTAGAAGTATTCGAATATTATTTGAATAATTCGGAGTACTCGAAAATTCGAATATTATTCTAATAATTCGGTGTATTTAATATTATTCTAATAATTCGGAGTATTCGAATATTATTCTAATAATTCGGAGTATTCGAATATTATTCTACTAATTCGGAGTATTCGAATACTATTCTAATAATTCGGAGTATTCGAATATTATTCTACTAATTCGGAGTATTCGAATACTATTCTAATAATTCGGAGTATTCGAATATTATTCTACTAATTCGGAGTATTCGAATACTATTCTAATAATTCGGAGTATTCGAATATTATTCTAATAATTATGAATATACGAACTGAATAATTAGAAGTATTCGCATATTATCCGAATAATTAGAAATATTCGAATATCATTCGAATAATTCAGAGTACTCGCATATTCGAATATTATTTAAATACGTAAAATATTCAAATATTCGTAGCAGCCCTTCTTCGAAGTTGAAGCATCTCTGCGATCGAAATTCCACGTTGTCAGAAATATAATAATGAACTACAGTAGCTGTTTAACCAAACTATAGACGATTCATAATCTAACAATGAATTTGAAGCCTTCCCAGTGGAAAACGAAATGGTCCACTTCCTTGCGCCGCGGCGAAGACGCTCCTCGATTACCGGTTAATGAGACAGCCTGGTAGTTCCCCTCTTCTATTTAGAAATATAAATCGCATACCCGTGCTTCTAGATCCTACGCATGTGTTCGACACGTGCTTCGAATGACGACGACGGTTTCTTTAGGACGGATATCGTTTCCAGGCAAACGGTGCTGCCAGGCAGGAGGTCCTCGCGGGGGACCATAAGGCAGATTTAAGTGAATAATATCAGTGAACATTCGACGTCAAGGCTGTCATTTCGACGTACGAAATCTTTATCGCCGCGAGCAGACGTCAATGACAGCTGGAGTATTCCGAGACGTGCGGAGATGACGATTCAAAAAAAAAGGGGGCAACGGATGCCCAGCGAACCTGACCTATGTTCTCAACTTTTTTTATGCACAGAAGAAACTTCGAAGGACGCCTTCCGATACGTTAATATCGTGGTATCAGTGTCGTACACTTTTAAGGAAACACCGATGTACGATGATTCAACGTTCTCTAAATACAGTTTGATGACCCTTCGAGATCCCAATAATTGATCCCTACTGATCAGGTTTAGTCACTGTTTATGACGAAGTTCGGCAGGAAGAAGTCCTTTGTGCTCCAAGCTGGGATCTTTCAAGATTGCAGCCTACGATAATTATAGGTGACGGGTGTCTTTTTTTAAAGGCAATATGGAATTCATTTTGTAACAGATAAAAAGATGATAGAACGAGTTTCGTCATGTTATGTATGGCACGATAAGGATGAAGCATCTCTTCATTTATATTCTCTATGCTTTTCAATAAAATAACTTTATAAACTGTGCGGATGGTAATTTAACCGAGGAATATCTCCTTGAACCTGGAATCTTCCTTTCGTACCATTACTCGCCAGCAAAAACCAAAGAATTTAAAATGATTAAAAGAAACTACCGCATCACCAAAAATTCAACTTTATTGATTGCAATGCTCAGTGTGAATGAACCAGGGACAAAGAGTGCCCGGTCGAAATGTTGCATTCGTTCGGCGAACGTTGTTTTCATCATGCAGTGCCGTCTAGAATTTCACTTATCGTTTACAAAGGAAGGAGTTGTATTACGTTTTAGCATATCGCACGTACAGCGGATCGGCGCCGATTCCGTTTAAAGGTACTTTCGACGTAAGGAGCGATTGCGAGTATGCGTGGCCATTTGATACGGGCCGTAAGCCCCGCGCATCGTATAATCTGAAACACTGTGGCATTCGTTCATTTCGCATGGCCATGTCCGATTGATATGCACCGCCAGACTCTGGCAGCTATTCAAATGTGGCTTCCAAAGCTGGCATAAAAATCTCGAGTGATTTTAGGGAAATCCGCGGTTTTCTAATCGCTCGGCGAACATTGCCGCGAGCAGGCCTCGATTTTGACACGACTCTTTTCCTCCGAGCGTTGCGCAACCAGTGGCATGCAGCAAATTGTGCGAAATGCTTATGGGTATTACATATTTTTCCGGGGTACGTAATGTCCACGGCAACGGAACTGGAGATGTCCTTCTAATAGAAAAATGCACTTGCCGTTTCGTCGTAGGATGTGCTTCGACGGCGAAGTAAAAGCTGCTACGTAGTCACATTATCTATTTCTCCATCTCAAAATCCATCCTTTCCCTTTTCGTTTTAGTAGTTCATACGTGGAGACACAGTAGCGCACTCAGAGGGGGCTAAGGGACCCCGGCAGCCCCCAAAAGAAATCTGGATTTTATTCTTTAAATAAATTTCTATAATCTCCTAATGAATTTTATTGCCTTTGCATTGAAAATATTTTTATTCAATATTCAATCCTGAGTGCGCCGCTGCTTCTAATTTCTAATCAATGTTTCCTGCGATTTGCATCGTCGAAGGTGCCCTTTCTTCAATGAAGATGTGTAAATGGCACTTAATCAGCCGCAGTTAGAATTTTACAATGGGTACATTTGTATCAAAAGATCTGCTGTAAGTACATAGATGAGTGCGTGCTTATCTAGCGTAGGTGGAATTAGAAGTTTGATGCCCAAATTAGTGGCGCGATGTTTGTCAGTTAGGGGAAATACAGGAAACGTGGAAATCCCCCTTTGTGGGACTTAGGAAGGCGAAGCTTTATGATACCCACGAAACTCGTTTAACAATCTGCCGCTATCTGATTATTGTTGCGATACCCGGTTTTCTTTTTTATAACTATCCACGATAAATCTTAGAACGTAAGTGTCGATGTTACTTCGATAGAACTTCAAGAGCATTCTTCCGAGCGTGGGAATAGGCAGCGTGCAATTCGACGAAAAAACAGTAGTTGACTGTTTCGATTTCTTAAATGGTAAATTGCGCTAATTAACCTCAAGCCTCGCTCAAGGAACATCCTATCATCGCATCTTATTTCAATGGCTGGACTCGTCACGATCGGCTCGTTGCCTCGAATAACGAAGAAAGTAGAGTTCAAAGAGTTGCGCCGAAGTTGTGCCGTAACGTTGACAGGAACAACATTTCCCCGTAAATAGGAAATCAGTATACGAATCTGAATTACACTTTGATGCCGCGCATCCCGTACATGCGTTTACAATGCGTTACATAAGGCTGCAGATTCGTAAGTGACAATGTTTTCCACAGCTGATTAGATTTATGCTCCGATTACGCTCGGGCAATTGTTCTTATTATAATTCGCCACGTGTGTGAGATATTCCTATTACGAATTCACGAGGGGAAGACAGGCGTCGAACCTGCCGATCTGCCAGTTCCTTTGTCCTTTTGCATCGCTGCCAGTCAGAAGCGTCTTAAGATCATTGCAGGCCCCTGGGGAAAGCAACGCACTGGGGCCCCTTAATAGGACTTCAAAATCAAACTGTTTTTTTATTCTCAGGCACCTACTACCATGGAGCCTCTGGTACATTTTCGCGCGCGGTTCCTTAAACTGTACGGAGCCTCGACAAGCTAAATATTGAAAGAAATCTGAGAATTATTATTGTAAAGACCAGAGGGCCCATTATGTTCCTGGCGCTTGTGCTAATAACAAATGCATGTTGCGCGTCAGCAATGCTCAGCTTTCCCTTTTCATGAATTTTATGTAACGATTTTGCTCCTCGCTGCGTGCCGCTTCCGCCTGCTGGACGTCTTCGGCAATATTCTAATTGTCGTTCGCACATCCGTCTCTGCGGTGCAAGGGTTGGCCGAGTTGTATATGCATCGGCGACGCGAACGTTCCCCCATGAATTTTAAGCAATTCCGTGATATTAATGAGAAGTATTATTAATACAGAAGCGACTAGAGTGCGCGGGCATCGGGGCCTACAGCACGCCCTAATAACTCTAACGAGTATTAGAAGCACGAATTATCTATGATTTATTGATAAGATTAGCACTGGGGAAAATCTGTAATCCATAGAAGCTTGATTAGATTATACTAGAAGTATTTTTAGAAGTAATAACTTAGAACTTTTGTCCAATCAGTTTCTTTTCTGTGATATAATTTTCTGTGTATAATTTGCCTGACAAACTTCCCCTCTCCCTTCAGTTTCTTTCTTTTTTTATCAATTAGATGGCAGAGTTCTCACGTGGTCGCGGCGTCAACGGCTTCTGTCAAGAATCGCCAAGATAATTTTGATAACAATGCAGCGAATAATCCCTTGCCTGACTGCCTTCGATCCGAGAAAGATCGTTTTAAGCGAACGATTTTGTACCGACGCTGTCACTTCAATCTCTCTGCGAGAGCATCAATTTGGCGGCAAGAGCGCGCGGCGACAGCGTGAAAGTGTAAGTTGAAATGGTTCTTTTCGTTTTTCATCGAATCGTAGAAGAACTTACTCGAAAGTAGGAGCGGGCCCAACGCGAAGACGAGGAAAGTCATGATGAGGGCGAACTAACTATCACTTTTCACACCGTGAAACTTTTCAACACTGACCGCCGATCCTCGTCGATCCTCGGCGTCGGCTTAGAAATGCGAATGCTCTGTTACGGTCGATGGTCGACTGAGCAGTGCCGGCCTGCCGGCTATGTTAAATAAGAGACTGCGCCGCTTTTATTTCGCGGTGGCCCATCGGCTCCGAGCGAATTCGATGCCGGCCAGTAGGCGAAGAAGCTCCCGATGGCCGGGTGAACGCGACACCGGGAATATAAGGAACGGGAGTGTAATCTCTTAGGGATGTTTCCCGACCGGTCACCTTTTCACCGATATGCCCCTATCTGGTAATTCCAGAGACTAAAGGCCGCCACACACGGTCCAGCCGGCCTGTCAGTTTGGCCTGCGCAGGCCGGCCTGTGCAGATGCAGGCTTGTGGGCTGTGGGAACATATTCGAATCCCCACGGTGGTTCAACGACTTCATTGTGTACCACACGGGCTTCCGATTTTAAACCTTCGGGTAGGGGTAGGGTAATTCAGGAATTAAGAGATGGACCACGTTTCTAAAAACGTCTCGAACTTAGATACCTATTTTAAAAATTAGATACCGAGTACTGCAATTGCTAGAACTATTTTTTCTAGGGCATGTAATGATCATAACACAATGTGTTTGTAAAAAGCTGAGGATTTCCTCATGAAATTTGAGTAATTAAAATTTTGGCACGTGGTCCATCTCACCCTTACTATTACACGTGAGTTGGGCCACTTCGATAGAGGTTATATTGATTTGTAGCAGTTATTTTTAACGGAAACAATGTTTCAGTAAACTAATATAATTACAATTAACAAGCACTTATGTATTTTTTTTTAGTACACCTTCATCACGATGCCAGAGAGAACAAACAATGTGCTTGATCCAGTTATCTGTTTTGTTTGTTCCGTTGTAATCGTCGCTACAATCGACGCCCTGGTTTTCATTCCAACCTTCACGATTTCTCATTTCTCTCTTCTTCATCGCTATCCGAAAGTCTGTAATCAAAGTTCCTTCTGTTTGCATTCAATGATAATTGAAGTGATGACATTTACACGAAGACACTGTGGGTGACATGGACCGGACGGTCCATCACTTCCGAGTATATGTGACTCACGAGCAGTTGCCACCTAGGTCCCTGCACAGAAGGTCCCCGCAGGGCCCCATGACCAAAAAAAATTATAATTAGGTATAGGTATCCAAACACTATATTTTTGTCAGTACTTCTACACTTGGTCCGTTTTTAGTAACCTGTTCGTTTTTCCGAAAAATGGGCCCGTGCCCAGAAGACCTCCTTAGGGCCCTATCTTAAAAAAAATTATGATTTTAACTAAACATTATATTTTTCTTCTGTACTACTACACTTGGTCCGTTTTTAGTAACCTGTTCGTTTTTCCGAAAAATGGGCCCGTGCCCAGAAGACCTCCTTAGGGCCCTATCTTAAAAAAAATTATGATTTTAACTAAACATTATATTTTTCTTCTGTACTACTACACTTGGTCCGTTTTTAGTAACCTGTTCGTTTTTCCGAAAAATGGGCCCGTGCCCAGAAGACCTCCTTAGGGCCCTATCTTAAAAAAAATTATGATTTTAACTAAACATTATATTTTTCTTCTGTACTACTACACTTGGTCCGTTTTTAGTAACCTGTTCGTTTTTCCGAAAAATGGGCCCGTGCCCAGAAGACCTCCTTAGGGCCCTATCTTAAAAAAATTATCATTTTAACCAAACACTATATTTTTTCTGTACTATCACACTTAGCCTGTTTTTAGTAAACTACCTATTCATCCCTCCCCCCTCCCCCACAAAATGGGCCCCTCAGAAGGTTTTCCACCTGGGCATGTTTTCATAAATCCGCCACTGTCGGCGCCATTACAGTTGGCTTGAAAATCACCGTTGCAGGCTTGCATTATAGCTAGAAAGCTAGTTTTATACGAACGGTGTATACATCTCCTGAAACAACGGAGCGGCAGGACCGGCGGAGCAAATTTTCCCCGAGTGTGGAGGTAGGGGAGTAACAAATTAAAAGATCAAATTCCAGCAGCCTAAAAAACAGTACAAACAAAAAATAAAGAAAAGTTATAAAAAGGCTTCGAAATTCCTGAATATGGAATTCCACCCACAAGGAAAATCTCAAGTGTAGAATACTCCACGCATTTCAGAGAACTTACACCGGCTGTGCGGAGTGGTACTAATTCTTGTGACAACGCAGAGAATTATTATCTTCGCCAGAGATACAAGTAGGATACTGATTTTCGTCAAAATTTTATAAAATAGACACGCTCGATCGCGGATAATTTGAAAGCTACTTAAATCCGGTCCGCCTCTCCCGTCGGTGCGTCTCTACCGTAATTTCCCCAGGGAAAATGACAGGAGATATTTTTCCCCTGTTCGTCGATCGAAAAGTTTGATAGCTGGAATGATTAACGCGTGACACGTGTCTCTTTGTTATATGCAGATCTACCTGCCAATACTGTGTCTCTGCATTTTGCTAACGACTTTACACGCGGCGAATCCTTTACGTATTCATTGATCGAAAAGCACGGTCACTCGAATAATTAATACACCAAGCATGTCTATAAAAAATCCACGCCGCTTTGAACTTCACTTACACGTAATTAGCATGCGACTAGTTTTGCGGGGTTTATTGCAGTGTCTGCCGATCAGGCGCATCGCGTATCGCATTTTGAGATCCCGTGGATTTAAATATAGATTTCCGCTACATCTCTTAAGAGAGACACCTTCGTTTTTCGATATACGAAAAGAAGAATCAGAAAAAGACGAACACGCCTCGATGCTGCAGACATCGACGCGCGTGCCAAAAATATCGTTATCTCGAATTCTTCTGTTTTTTCTTCTACCTTTTTTTCCGCGTATAAATCGTGAATGGAAACGTACTTTCGAGCACGGCGCTTATCGCTATGTGGTTCTATTTAAAATGCCTGCGGTACGAAAGGCGACGGCTTGCGGTACTTTCGAGTTAATAAAAGCCCAATACATCGTGTTTCGGATGTATCGACTTCCGTTTGACGCGACTGCCTTCCGCGTACGGTTTTCTCTTGGCGGCGACCACGTTCGCGGAGCCTTGAAAATTCGGTTCGGCTGTTTGTCCAAACATTACCTAACATTCCCTAATCGGTGCATTAGGCGCAATCGAGCAAATACTTAATGGCATCCTGCTTTTTGTGTGGGCAAGATATCAATGGCTGGCAAGAAGCTGCCTTCGCGCGTTACAGTCGTTGGTCGATAAGTTTTGCAACTGCAAACTGTGCATAGTTACAAACTTACGCCGCCGGCATTATATTAAAGCGCATAGATTCAAGGTGCATTTCCTTTTCAACGGGCAGCGGCTGTTTACTTTAGCGAAACAGCGGAAACACGCGACGTCTTATAGCCTTTCCGCGCGAGACACTTTCGTGTTTTATACAAATACGATACAAACTGTCGATATTAACCGCAGCTGCTTCAACGAGCCTTTGAAATATTTCATGAAGGTCGCCCGCGCCTGACACGTTGCCGAATAAAGATTTCAATGAAAACCGCTGGGTAGATTGTTAGACCCAGTTTCGCAACTATTATGAAACGGTTACAGAAATTCCTGTGTTGTGTAAAAGTGTAATCTTCGGGACAATATATTTCGCGAGACGGCTAGGTCAAAGGCGGATTCCTTCGCAAAGGTCAACTAGATAATCACTTTCGAGTGACAGGGACAGGTCGGAGATGATTTATGTCGTCGGCCATTCTTTGATAATCTTTGCTGCAGCGTATGATCTCCCGTTTTTTTTATATGGAGCAATGTTTACCTGAAAGAACACACTGAATAAGTTATAAAGAACTCGGGTAATGCGAGTGCTTCGAATGCAAGGTCTCACCTGCCCATTTAGTGTTTGTGAAGTTGTAATTCCTGCATTCAGTCTCCACGCGGACGAAATCCTAAAATTATTATCACGTTGTATTATCGATATCGCAAATTTTAAGCTCGACTTCAATTAAACTTCTCATCAACGTCACCTCTTTTTTTTTCAAATTGAAGAAGTAATACTAGATATGATAATTTCGATTTGGTATCAAGCTACGTTGCGGATATTTTCGCACTTTCAACATATTATATTTATAGATTTCTGCTAGGTATTTAGACACGCGTGGGAAAAAATTTGCAGTTCTTAAAACAATGACGCTTTCACGATGCGCGCTCGAAATACGATTTTAATTAATTTCCTGTATATCGAATTTCGAATAAGATAGTTCGAATTGAAAACTGGTGTTTCATTTGCTCCCTGCCTTTTTACTCTGACTGTAAATATTTGATAACGCAGCTGTGAAAATGAATTTCATCTACTTCACCCTAAATTGACGCTAATTTCTCAACAAATCTCGCTTTGCTGTCGCTGAATCGTTACGGAATGATCCACGAAACCTTTGTACCATTCTTCGATTCAAAATTCCACGCTCCTCCGATTGTCCCGCTCGGTCTACAGATGTCGCCAGCGTACGCTCCGAGATGGGAATTCTGACGAGTATATCTCTGCCTGTGCTGCAACGCTACCGTGGTAACGGACAACACGCATCCTCTGGAGGGCAAAGATGATCTCTCTGCCTACACGGATTGTGGAATAGCCATTGAAATGTTGTTGTTGCTGGAGTAGCGTGCGTTGCGGACTGGCCTGCGCGAGTCGACCAATCCTCGGATCGTTCGTGAGTCGGTGGATACGTTTCCACAGAAATGTGAGAGAACCGTTTGGGAGAGCAAAGTGACGGTATTACACCACAGAATACACACATATGTACATTCCGTCGCCGCTGTGGTCGTCGCGGATAGTCGTGATTGTCGACGTCGGCGTTGATATTTGTGCGCCGATCTCGATCGTTCTAGCTATCAGAAGCAACCGTCTCCCCGTAACAAGCGAAACAGACAGAAAACAGTAAAGAGTAAACTTCTACCTCCAAGGGCTCTCTCTCTCCCTCTCTCTCTCTCTGTTTTTGCGATCGAAAGAGCTGTCCGTTGGATAACTGGCATCGTCGGTTATCCTCTTTATTCCGGTATTTATAGAGACCAAGTTGATGCACTCGCCGGCGATCTGTTCGAATGGGAGAGACAAAAGCGGCCCTCGCGGCTAGGTGACGAAGAGAAAGAAGGAGGAACCATTTCGACGCTGCACGCGCGGGCTTTTTTCCGGGTACGATTCGCCCGTGTGTAAGTGCGCTCATAGTTACACGCAGTATATCGGCGGCGAGAGGAAAAAAGACGGGTGTATAGGGAAGGAGTCTACGAACGAGAGCGATAGGGCTACTCGTGGCGAAACGGGAGAAGGCTTCGACAGTGAAACGGAGCGAGAACGAGAACGTTAGCAAGGGTCGTGAGGGGAAGGAAGGGACCTCCGTCAAAATGTCGCTGAAAACACCAACGCGGATACATTGATTGGTTTTCGTCATTTAACAGGGGGTACGTTGCTATTCCCCCCCCCCCGAGTTACTCGCGCTTTTCCATTTCGTACAGTGCCCACGGGACCGAGTGTCCTCGTCCGCTTCTCCGTCCGAAGCATACGCAGCTTCTTCGAAGCTTAATAGAGAGAGAGAAATGTCATAGGTGCATCGATTGCGCACGGTCACCCGGTTTCCCTCTGTTTCCATCAAAACTCTCGGTGAAATACACCTTTCGAACAGTAAATGGGAAACAGGCACCGTCTCGTTCCCGTGTCTCTGTTGCATCGCGATCGAAAATAAAGTACGATTACGTTTCCATCGAGTTGCAGACAGTATCGGGGATACACCACTTTGCATGTTTTTACTCCCCGTGGAAATAGAAACACGGTTTTACTGGCAGTCGTTTAGTCGAAGTAAACAAGTTCAGACCTGGGTATTATTCGAAATAGAAGTATCTCGGATACTATGTCGAATGGTGCATGCCAAAGTGAGTAGAAATAAAATGGTGTTTCGAAATCGACATGAAGATTCGAAAAGTGAAACAGTTCCATTCGAATGACTCTAGGATTGTACGGTAGAAATACTTTAGTCTGATTTAGGGATCTCCAGTTTCCATGTATGTGAAATATTCAAGCACGTTGTGACAGTGAAAGTCAGGCTGAAATGAAGTATAGACCATGCATTGGTAAAATTTAAAAGGAAAATATTTTCTGCACCAGCAAGTTGGAAAGTCTCGCGCTTCGCATTGGGGTACCAACTGCTTCGCTCCGAGCCTCAGTTTCTTGCGCTTTGCGACGGTAAGCCTTAAGAATGCGACTAAATTCAGAACTGTTTCTAATTTATGTTGCAAGCGGAACTCTTCGGCATTGCTTAAATGTAACTAAAAATTCTTCAGACAAATTTTAGAAGTACATACGTGCTTGCCAACACGTTGCTTGCTCTTACATTCTTTTCATCTCCCTTTCTCATTCTGACAAAAAAATGTAAAAACATTTAAACTACTCCAATATTTCACAGGAATTACAAATATCCTTGTCTCGCTTATTCTATATGTATGGTATTCAAGTATTATTCAACTATGGTTCGGAGTCCATTTTAGCCTCACTTTCAGCATCACAGGATACTATAAATTTGTCAAATGTTTCAAAGGCTTCTGGATTAGAAATAAAATATTACATTTAGCACATTCAAAGTATTAACTATATTAAAACATTTTCCCTCCATTCTATCAGCTATTTAAATAAAACTACTTCATTGCTCGAGGTTTTGTGTTATATTTGGAATGCCTTTGCATTTGCTTTGTTGTCTATTATTTGAAGCAATATTCCAAATACAGTGGACCACCCATTATCTGAATATTCCATTATTATTCAAATAAATCGTGTCTTTATAAAATCATTCCTTTCTTATTAAAACTTGTATAATTACTAGAAATTAATAGAAATAACATAAAATCAATGAGACTGAATGGTCCCAAGAAAGAAGAAAAGAAAAATGTTATCATTGAGAATTTTCAAGCTTCTTTTGACATCAGAAAGAAAGATTTAAGCCAGTTGTTTCAGACAAATCAAGGTAGTTAGTCGAAATATACATGAATTTCTACGAATCTGATTTCTTTGTATTATTTATTCGTTTCGAATGTTCAGAAATGCGAATCCGAAAACGTTCTCATGCGAACTAACGTGGCTCCCTATAGGTGCTACCGTGCTTCTAGTTCAAATTTTACCCAACTTTGACTTTGATAAATTTGTCGTGCGTGTTGTGTGCACAACACGCCACGGCCATCTCATTTTAGTGGCGGGCAAATGTATTTATGCCCATCTGCTCGTATTCATTCTGCTTTTTACTTGTCGGTGATAACCAAGAACCGTCGTACACACATAATCGAGAAAGATATTTGGTAATCGCGTTTCGCCGTTACCGAAACTGATCGCCGATCGTATAGCCGGGCCACTTTTCCTTTTCGATAGACGATTTTCATTCGCGGTGGTGAAGCTCGAGGCCGAAATTCACTATATTCCTCTCTCTCTCACTTCTCGAAAATTCATCGAACGAATGGAACGTACACGTTAGAATCCTCGAAAATCTCCGTAGGTTATTCCGTGAATTTGTTTTCCAACGATACCATGACGAAATCGCGTACAGTTCTTTCGGTATAGTTCTTTTCAAACAGCACTCGAAAAAACACAAGACTGCGTAAGCGAGAAATTCCGCCTCACTTTTCGTCACTGACATTGAATATTTCTGTCGTTTTGTAATCGTTTTGTTGTAATAGAACCGAACAGAGGAGTTTCTTACTGAAATCGAAATAATTGTACCAATCTTCTGTGGAAATAAATTCGTGCATTAGATGAACAGTTTTAATTACTTATTTCATAAGGAAATAGTTTGTAACATAAGCAACTGTGTGTACACGTTAATTGTGCAACAGTTATTGTACAAGGTCTTCGTCTAATCAAACTCTTTAGGGATAATTCAATTAAGAAAATCTGAATAGAATAGAAAATCGTAACGCAATGATACTGTTAATTATAACATTGCAGTGATTACGGTATTATGAATGAAATATGTTTCCGTAGTATTTAATGTAATTAAAACACGTCTGTTAATTCTTATAGCTAAAATATTCTGAGTCACTGCACCAGGATATTATCCGTAGATTATTTTCATGTGTTTAAAGAAATCATGGTTTTAGGTTTTCGGAGAGGCTGATTATTTAAAAACACAAATATGGTGTCGACACGTCAGTCGAGTAATATGGGAGGAAGTAATGGGGGTGGGCCAGTCACCGAAGTTGTAGATGTGAGTCCATCCAGAAGACATCAATCTGTAGCAATGGCTAGTTCTTATAGTGGGGCATCCGTATCGGATCCACCTTTTACTAGTAACTTGAACCTTCTTGACTTACCGGTTGAAATTCTTGAAAAGATTTTCAGCTATTTGGACTATAATACTGTAGCCCATTTACGTCCAGTAAGTGGAAATTACAGTTACAGTTGCAACATGTATTTAATATACAGTATGGAATATTTATCAAATTTTAAAAGCATCTGCCCAATAGCTTATTTAATTCTACATGCCGCCCGATCTGTTTTTTTAGGTCTGCCACCAGATGGATCGAGTCTGCGGATCGATATTGAACTCCACGTTTCAGAAGCTCCAAGCGCAAATGTTGAGCCGCTTTCAGGCGATTAAAGCGCAGATGCCAAGGCGCGAATCAGCGCGTCGCAATCATCCCTTGGCCTGCGAATCAGACATTATCGAGACGCTGCACATGCGACTCACTTTGCTTCAGATGAGCTTCGGCAAGCACATAGAACGCAAGCATTGCTGTTTCTTTCCCGGAGAGGTAAATGGAAATGTTGCTATAGGTTGTAAAGTTGACGGCGAACTGAAGTAGAATTAAAACTACGGAACAGACGAGGATTCTAATTTTGAATTATATTTTAGATTTTAGATGAAGTTTATCGCATTTTACATTATATAAAAGTCACTCCGAAATTAGCCCGACCGTATAAAGTTACAGATGAATTATTTGATTTAAGTACTATGGCAATGGAGTACTTTAAGGAACGTATCGAACCAACGTTACCAGAGATCCCTTATTTCGGAGCTGATTTCTTAGATCTTGCTGGGACGTTCTCCTGTGAGCAAATAATTTCAGTGTCCTAAATTCGTTGAAAGTAACGGCAAACTCTTACGTACGCAATTTATTAAAATGTTGCAGCTTCTAGTAACGTAAGCAAGCCATTCATATGCTTGGACTCTACACCCCTGGCTGTAGGAAGCAGTAAGGGAGGAAGCAATAGCGGAGAGGAGGGCTCCCCGCCGCATTCATCGGACGACCCGGGTCTCCTAGAATCTAGCGTGTCACCCCCGCAATCGAACATGGTGTTACGGAAACGGATCCGCAAGATCAAGCAGGGCATGAAACGATACAATAGTCAGTTGACGCTGATGCGGAGAGATTTGAGGAGCTGCAAGACAAAAATAGCGGAGCAACAGAAACAGATCGTTGAATACGCTACCCGCCTTGATGAGAACGATAAGAAAAACGAAGAGACGTCCCGTAAATTTAGCACACTCCTACAGGTATTTACCAAGGTACACTTAGTATTTGTAAGAATAACGTGTGACAGTGGAGATGTATTTCTATATGGACAAAAGCGTCTTAGTATTTCAATATCTCGTGAAAATGTAGAGTAGAAACAGACGTCTAATGTTTCTTTTATGTAAAGGTGAATGAGAGTTTTAATGCTTCCTGGATAACTTCGGCTCGGAGAATTATAGATGTATGTATTGCGTAGGAATTGAACAAGTGTAAAACAGAGCTTCAGTATTGGCGATCGAAGTCTCCGGCGATACCAGTGTGTGTGGTCTGTGGCCAGTCCATGTTGGCACCGACAGAAGACAATACACAGGCTGTTACAAACCAAGGTGCCCCGCCAGAGACCCTCGATGAAGGATTGGACTTCATTCCTATAGCAGACGCGCAGAGCCCCACCGAAGTGGCTCCGCAACCTATAGCAACACAGCCTTCATCGCCACCGCCGACCGTGGAAATGGCACCACCAAAGGCTCCCGTGCCTTCGCTATCTGCGAAACGAAAATCAAGCGCAGAGGAAACACCGAACGACGCTGGAAAAAAGCCTCGTCGTACTGCCAAGTCACGTCAGGTCAAACGTTCGAAGATATAACTCGATTCTGATAATGGTACAAAAAAAAAAATATCTATCTAACATCCTTACTGGGTTTTCGGAGGAGGTCTTTCTATATTTAATGTAAACGTGTTTCTTTACGCCAGCGATCGAATGATCTTAGATAAAGTACAAAATTCTTTCCTGAACGTCCTGCAATTTCGCGCAACGAAGCCTCGTTTTGAAAATTCTAGCCGCGCCGGTTGCCGCGCGAGGGGAATCGACGGGATTAATTTTCCTATTTCATTACGGACGGACTCGTCACGCACACGCACGTGTGCTGACCTTTACATATATTCTAAATGATAGCTGATCATTCGCGTCGTTCGTAAAGGTAACAGTGGAGCAACTTATTTCGGACCCTTTTGATTCTTACGTTATTCTCGCGGTGTTATACACAAGGAGAACGGAGGGATTGAACTTTCACTCGAAACGTTTAATTTACAAACGATATCACGCTGAACAGAGCAGATCGAACGTGGCATAGGGCGGCGGCCCGGAATTCGCTTTTTGTATTCCTTGAACACAAAACAGTGCACTAATTTACCATTTACTAGCGAAATGTTCGTTCTTTTTTTTCTGTAAAGAAACCTTTGTCGCAAACATCTTATCTCGTCATGGTTTTATTAAATATGTACTAGACAATACAGGAATAGATGGGGAATGCAATGTTTGGTAGCGAAGCAAAATTATTGGGGTCCTTTGCATTAAAACCGCCGCAAATCATCGTTTCGGCGTTTTAGAGAAGTTTCGATTCCATGCGCCACTGTTTATTACAGTTTCAATTTAAAGAAAAAGAAACAACAACCACCGACCGCGATGAATTTTCGTGCTGTATAAGCGGGAGGATACTCTCGTCTTTGTAGAAATTCTTATATAAAAATCTCGAGTGGACGTTAGATATGATTCTAGCAAATTTTATTTTGAATTATCAATAAATAAGTACCTGAGAGGACTGAGTGAGGACTGGTTCGCGCAGGTACTCCAAGTTCATCAATATTCATATCAATTTTTCTAATTTATCTAAGTCTGCTCAACCGACGACGAACGAAAGATGATTTCTCGTTAAAATGATTTGTGTATACTATTCGCGCCATTGTGGATTTAGCCCCTCCCGAAAAAAAAAAGGATAGTGAAAGTCAAAGGCTTTGAAAACTGCATTGCTTTTCGCATGACGGAGATGTGATATGAGTTTATCTGCCTGGTTATCGACGAACGAATTTATGATTTAGTAGAGCAGCTCACCTTGATGAAATCAAAAGATTTTTAAATGATATAAAATTCTGTGAGCCTTAAAAGAAATGCGACGTTGGAGAGAAAGTGAATTGAAAGCACGAGCGAGACATGCTGAATACCTTAAAAGGGTGTTATTTTCTTTTCTTTTTAAAACGCCATCCTTTGCATGAGCGATCACGCCGCCGGATGGTGCATATTGCAATATTAATAGCGCTAGGAAATTATTTATAGGAAAATGATTAATTAATTATTTTTAAAAAATCTCGGAACACCAATTTTCCAATTTATCAATCACGTTGGTTAACGCCGACCAATAGCACGGCTCATTTGTAAAAAGAAACGGTGGGAGAGCAAGGAAAACGATTATTTAAATAGAATCGATCGAAATTTCGCGTTTACGTAAAATTTCTTTTAAAATCGGACGGGTTACCCTGCGCGATGCTCGATGATCGGTCTGTCTAGATTCAATTAATTACTTTATTTGCACGAATCCTAATTAATCTCAAAGATGCGTAGCTCGAAGTATTGTGAGTTATTATTATTCATGATTCTAGTTAATAAATATAAAGGATACTGATAATAAGTAAATGATTATTATAAATATATAAATACATAAATATATATATATACACACACACACATATATATATATATCTATGTGAGTACGGTACTTGCCAGATATGCGTACCGCACAGAGCAGTTTAGTTTAAACTTTAAATGGAACAATAAGATATAATAATTAATGATGAAATAATTATCGAAATATATATATATATATATATATATATAATTTTTTATCGATGTCGAAAATTAATTAGGAAAAAAAGAAATGAACTTAGCGAGCGGACGAAAATCGTGTACGTTGCGACACGCGTGTATGTGAGAAATCGAGCGAGAGAATACAAGAGCGCGTGATACAAATATATATATATATATGAAAAATACTAAATTCAAACTTAATGAGAATTTATGATGTGATGCTTTATCGATTTAACTGCGGGAAAGTGACCTTTATTCAATGAAAATACATGTGGGGCGTTTCTGGCTACAAAATAAAAAACAAAAAGAAGAAACACAGACACACACGGAGACATACAAACCACACGCAAAGAAAGCGTGTGAATTTTACTTAATGTTACGTTGAATAGGATTGCGGGGGCGGGCGTAATTAATTCGCCGTGTCGGAAATTTCAAAATGCTTGCATTGTATGCTTATGTCGCGAGTAGCGGTACGTCTCGACAGGTCAGAGCGAGGAAGATTAAAGGAAACATTAACATTGAACCGTGGTAATAAGAGGAACACACGCTTCCGGGCCCCTGATGTAACAGCGAAGCCTATACGCGATCTCCGGATAAAAATTGTATCCGCGAGTCGACCACCATTATTACGTACAGCCACCGAAATCTTCGTACAATTCCGACGACACGCGTCGCCAGTTTATTCTCTTAAAAAAATAGTTCACAAGTCCTCGGCTTTCCGACATTATCCGTCCCCGAACGATGCGAGATTTAGCGTTGTGTACTGCGTATATCGGCTCTGCTAAGGAATATACAATCGAATGTAACGATGAATACACAATGTAGAAGTAGAATAATTTCTCCTAATCAGTAGTGCTGTGCGTCAGGATTGCGAACCGGGGGAGCACGGAGGGACGATATTCGATATCGACTCGTCAGGAATTAATCCGAGGACCATGTTCGTTCGCGGTATGTACATACTAGCAAGAGGGTGATGGCCTCCGGAACAGGTACACGAATAAACAATTACAGAGGACGAATACTACCGTACACGTGTACTTTCGAAACTTACACACAGTCGAGGTTGGAGCATAGGAATACAATTGCCAGCGTTACGGCCCGAAACGTCGTACCGCCGAAGAATATGAGTTATCTTAAATGGTTTTACATGTATTAAAGCGATTGTAAATATATGTATACATATATACATGTATGCATACGTATATGTATATATGTATACGCATGTGTGTGTATATATATATATGTATGTGTATATCCATGTGTATGTATATACAAATATATATATATATATATATATTATTAGATACACCTTATAATAAACGTAATTTAACATAAAACATACAATTGGTTGCCTTTTATACTTCGCGTCGGAAAGAAACGTTCGAAATATTCGAAATTTTCTACCTTCGAAAACAGACGATTGAATAACTCATTAGTGTAACGCGACCTTGACTTTCGCTTTCGTCTGCTAGCCCAGCAGCACGTGGCTCCGTTTGACAGTTTCTACTCCCTTTGTTTCTATAGGTGGCGACCCTGCTTCTGCCAAGTGTCGAGCATTCCCAACAGTTGCATTTCCGTCGAAGATGGCAGTGTCCACATTATACGTGCCACTGATAACGCGATGTTAGCGTAATCACGGGATTGTTTATTATGGTTCGACGATCGGGCATCGCACAGGTTCTAAGCCAGTCCCATTGAGAGTGTGTGTTTACTCGCGCGACAGTTCGCCGATCGAATCTTTATGGATAACTGTGATCCGATTTCCTCCACTCTCGGTGCAGCTTACTTGTTGCAACTCCGTTGTAACCGTTCCACGTGTGCATTTTGATACCGTTCCTGCCTCATCCTCGCGCTAATCCACGGCAAACAAATCGCTGACGCAATGGCAGACACCTTGCACAAAGATGGATACGAGATATGTGAGTGGAATTGTATTTTATCGCAGGTGTTTATCGTAACTATCGAGCCCTGTACGCAAACTGTATTTCATTCACGTCGACAGCGAATTTGGCAATGCGTGGCGGAGCTGGCAGCATGGGAGCGGACAGTGACATGAAGCTGGAACCGTCTAGCCCCACAGAAAAATATACGTTCACTCGTTGCAGCAGCACTGGCTCCGTGAACACGCCGTCTTCGTCCGCTCATAATACAGGTAAGCAGCTTCACCGATTCTTGACGGACGAGTGACGATAATCGTCGGTTTAAAGGGTTTCCGCGCGTTTGTTTCTAGAGGACGAAGACAGCGACAACAAGAATTCAACTATAAGTTATAAAGAGCGCAGGAGGGAGGCGCATACCCAGGCGGAACAGAAGAGAAGAGACGCTATTAAGAAAGGATACGATTCTCTTCAAGATTTGGTGCCAACGTGCCAGCACACCGATTCGTCGGGATATAAACTTTCCAAGGCGACCGTGCTGCAGAAGTCGATCGATTATATACAGTTTCTGTTGCAACAGAAGAAGAAACAAGAAGAAGAACGCAACGCGCTGAGGAAAGAAGTCGTCGCTCTGCGCATCATGCAAGCTAATTACGAGCAAATCGTTAAGGCGCATCAGACTCAGCCGGGGCACGCGGAAATGCGCGTGTCGGACGAAACGAAGTTCCAAGTGGTACGTTCAGAGAGTATCGCGAGGTTCTTATATTACTGAAATTTCTCTCGATTATCTTGGAGATATCTTACAACCTGTTATCGTAGTTCCAGGCAATTATGGATCGTCTGTTCCAAACGTTTAATAACATCTCTGTAGCGAATTTCGTAGAATTGTCTGGATGCGTATTTACCTGGTTGGAGGAACATTGTAAACCTCAGGTAAGTAAATCATTTCTTAAGGGGGGAGGCCTACACAGAAATTTTCGAAAAATTGATTTTTCGGTTTTTATATTTTCTTGAAAATATTCCCTGAAAGTGTCAAGTTAATCCGACCAAAATTGGCAGAGTTATACGCGTATAAGTCGGTGTTCCTCGGTGTACCGTCCAGACCCAAAACTCCAAACGCGTTTTCCTCAAAATTATGTTCTCACAGCCGGTGACACACATAACTAAAAGATTAATGAACCGATTTACTCGAGGTTTATTTCAGCGTTAAAAATCTAAGCGCTATCGGGAGCTTTTCCTCTTTTCGCCTAGATTTTTTTACACTCGAAAAACGAGTGATTTTCTGCCAAATATCGATGCTTCAACTTTGCACAGCCGCGATTTTGTCTAAAAATAATTTTTCCAAAATCGGGCTCAACGGTGCCTAGATAATTTCATACATTGTCTAAAAAATTTCGAATTTTCAATTTTGGACGATCCTGCACCGAGCTACGCTTCTCACCGCAAAGCGCCTAAAAAGAAGGGCGTCTCGGGCATCGCCTATAACTCGCAAACCTTTCAATACTTTTTACCACAAAAAATACTGAAATATCCGTACGATCTACTCTTTCCAATAGACTAATGTTTAATAATAAAAGTTTACCGGGTTTTCTAGAAAAAATTCCCAAAGAAGCATGTTATTTTTACCGTTCTCGTTAGGCCTCCTCCCTTAACGCTATTACACATGTCTTATTTACTACTCAACAGTGACTAACAGATACGTAAAAAATGTTTCAGACTCTGCGCGAAGTAGTGCTGTCGGTACTGCAGCAGCTTAACAGTCAGATCAGCTAGTCGAATGTATCGTTAGAGTTCGTGATTGCACAATACGATGTCTATAAAAATGTTTCGCGGGTACTTAGATCAATCACCAGTAGAGTTACCAGAAAGGATGGGAGTGTGTGTGTCATATGCAATACGGGTAGCATAACTATCGCATGAGAAATACAAATAGAAATTTATTTTATATACCAATATTGATGTAGATATAGCCGTGTAATCTGGCACAGAATTTCCTTACGCCGTTGTTGGCGACCGGAACGATATTAAATATTTCTACCAGAGACTTTTTATTACATGAATTCTGCATATATATATATGAATACACAACGTACGTGTGTGCATATGTAACGAATGTATCCGAATATGTACATAATACATTAATCTGCGACATAGTAGCTTGAAATAATCCAGCCATCTATGTTTCTTTCTTATTTACAATCAGAGCGCCAGGCACGCCCTTCGAAGTATCGTTAATTCCCGATTTCTACTTCGGTTTCCCTTCCAGTATTGTCAGTTCTTCGCTACAAGATTTTATACGTTCAGATTCTTTTAATTAAACTTTCTCAGACTCCGTGGGCATGCTTTCCCCTTGCGTAATGTCATTCAAGAGTATCGCGTCCAATCTAGGCCTGTTAGGATCGTCAGCCTCGTGGTGAGGGCTCTGGGGACGTCTTCTCTTTCTTCTGTCCTCGGGTCTGCAGCACAGATCCCGAAAAATACAGGCGTAGCAGGCTAGCAGCACGCTCATCATCATTAAGCCTCCAATCGCGAGAACCACCACCAAGAAGATCGATATTTCGTCGCTCATGTTATATTTCGTATAGCGTTGCCAGCTTTAAAACACCTGTAACAGAAAGTCGAGGAATTAATGTCGGCGTAGGAATAAATGAACTGAAGCGCAGATGATGCCGTCGGTTTAAATTCTTGCTTCAAGTTCATTAAATCGAGCGCCAATAAAAAAAGAGGCAATCCTCCTTTTATTTCCGACTTTATCAAGGGAACGAGAGAACTTCTGGATGGCTTTTTTACGACTGCCATGAAAGGAGACAACGTCCCTTTTATAGGCTACTTTAAGGCGACATCTGCAATTGAAAATCTACTTTCTACAGGTTGGCGAGACAATTCTTAGATAATTAGTTGCGCGAAAGAATTGTTGAACTTTCTTAGGTGACTGTAATTGGGAACTTATATTTTATAATACATCTTTTGAAAAGCAGACACTCCTCTGAGCATTATTTTACCGCTCAACGTCTATCCTGTACTTATTTAGCAGTTTCAACTTGGTTTGTAGCGAATCTGAGAAAGGCGAAGGTGTTGCCAACGCTCCAAACGATTTTTGGTGAGAAGAAATGTGTAGTACGGGGTTTGAATACATCATACTATTTCTGTAGGAAGAACGTGCGTTGAATAGAAATTTTCCGCGCTATGTATCGCAATTGTCGCGTTCGGTATTCAGTTCCCCTGGATTTGAAAACTTGTGTTCTCACTGCAGGCTATTGTAGACTTATTCAAAGAAAAGCATACATTTGTTTTTGTTATTACACTTTTCCGTTAGACTACTGATTCCGTCTTTGTTAATAATTCACAGAATAAATCTTAAAAAAACTTTCCCTTTGCATTTCGATTTTTAATTTGCAATATCGAGGGGAAAAAATTACATTCGGTAGAACTGGATGAATACAGAGTAATATGTAGAACTTTGGTACTTAAATCTTAATATACAAAGCAGAAAGTGTTTGTGTGTTTGTCGCCTAAATACTTTCGAACGGTAAACTCTGGGGTTACGAAATGTGTCCCAGCTCATTATGCCTAGCTAATCCAGATGAATCTGATTATTTTCACAGAAAAATAAATAAATAATTTTTTTTTATAAAATCAGGATCTAAATTTCGGCTTCAGCCGAGCAGTAAAGGTAGTTAATTAATAAAACAGATGCGATATCATTACTTCCCTTCAACGTAATAAAATTAATTTTGCGTGCAACAGATGGTGATCCCACTTTTTTTCTTTGTAACTCAATGAAAGAAATTGCTTTATGCTTCGGAAAAGCCGCACAATTTGTCCAATGGATCGATACCGCTAATTGTCTCTAATTGGAAATGACGACTACTATTGCATTACCGATGCGTCAATAATTAGCCTATTGTATACAAGTGTTTGAAACGAACGGTTATCAATTATGAATTTCGTTAATAAACTATCCCTGAAATTCAGTATGGTGATTAGTTTGTATTACATAGTTTGACTACTTTATAGTCAAGCATTATTTAGAATCTGACGTAAAAGGAATTTTAATTTTCCTTTTGGAGGACCGTGCTTTCTTTGGAACGAAACATTCTTGGATATAGAATTTCGAGGATCAATCTACAATCTACTCTCCCTATAATCCAATTTATTCGTTGGTAGTCACGTACGCGCGTAAAATCGTTGAGCGAATCGCTCGAGGGAATATTCTGTATCGAGTGTAGCTACTTTAGGGGATGAAATCTTGTCTGTTCCGTATCTGTGCCATTTCTTGCATGACTACGTTTAAAAGAAGTATCGAGGACGCTGCATCAGTCACCTTTTGAGTTTATATTCCGTAGTATGCAAGTCAATATCATTTTTTTTATATCAAATCTTTTAGCCAGGCTGTCTGTTCTCTTCGAGGAAAAGGATACTTTCGAAAATCTCGTCGTCCACATTCTGAATTTAAGATATCTTCTTTCAGAGTTTTCAGAACCGAAGCTCAGAGTGTGCCTGAAATTTAAAATACCGTCGTCCACATTCCGGTATTTTAAATTTAAGGCTCTAAATATCGGAATGTGGACGACGATATTTTGAATTTAAGGCTCAAAATATCGGAATATGGACGACGATATTTTGAATTTAAGGCACACCCTGAGCTTCGGTTCTGAAAAATCGGAAAAAGCATAACTTAAATTCAGAAGGATGTGACATGTCCGGAAGGAAGTTCCGTAGTAGTTTCGTATTGCGAAAATAAAAGATGAAAATAACTCGCTATGAGAATAGTGAAACTTTTGTTTCAATCTGATAAAGTTCGCAAAAATTTGTTCGTTTTCCGAATATACGTCGAAAGATGGAATTTGGTGGACCGAGAAATTGCACGATCGATGAAGCTTTCTCAAAGTAATATTAAGAGTCGAATTCCTTTCCAAAAGAATCTTTCACGAATGCAACTTATGTGAATTTTCTAGGAGTTTTGGATTTTCCTTCGCTTTTTATTTTACACTATCAGATCAGAAATATCCACAGTATTAACTTTAAAAACATATGTAGTTCCTCATTCCTCTAATTATATCAATAAAACGGCGGCATTTTTCATAAAAAAAAATTACGAAAAATTTCTACACCACAATTCAAAAATACTATTTGGATCTATACTCAACATAATTTTTTTTTTCAAAGAAATATCAACCTTTCTCAGTGTTTCCTATTTTCCATTTCCCCTTTTGGATGAAACGGGGAATGGAAAACTGATTTTTTTTTCGACGACAAATATTGAACCATACCTTGACTGAGTTCTACAAACATCGCGATATCTCGAATGGCAGGGCTTTAAAAAAGGGAGACATACGAAACGTATTTTCCTAAACGAGGGAATACGAGCAATACGTTACTCGCATCTTTTCGCTGGTATGTAATTTCGTTTCGAAGTTCGGACGCCCAGCTGCGTTTCCCATCGCCACGAAGTTCGTAAACTTTCTATCTGGGTTCCAATTGAATTTCCAGGAAAATGTCATGATCCAATATTGAAAAATACGATGCATCGCAACGCGTTGAAAGTAGCTGTAAACTTTAGTAACTCGTTCCAATTAAGGGAGTTTAATACAGAACTGTAAATAATTAAACAATCGTCTACCGATATAACTCCAACGCTTAATAAAGTATTCAATATCCCGAGTAAAAGTTTAGTCGGGGTGCATAAAAACTTCGATATGGTATAACTTGCAACTTAAGTATTAAATATGCAAGCGAGTGCATCAAGTAATGTGACTGTCATAAAATGTTGGTTAAAAATAAAATAAGTATTAAATTTAATACTTATTCGTTTGTAGTCATTTCGTTCGAATAAAAGCAGTAACGAAATTCCGTATTCATTTCCTGTTCGTTAGAAGCTCAATAAACCTGCTTTGTTTTACGAATTCGCTTTTTGGGTATGAACAAAAATAAAAGAGAAAAAAATTGAGGAACGTGATATGTTTGTGATTTTTTTTTTAAAGAATTCGTGCCTAACAAATTCATGCTGCGAAATATGTAAATTATTCTGCTAATCAAATCTTTCTTCCGTCACCTATGATCGTAATTACATTCGCCTGTTCGTAATTCAATTAATCAACAATTCCTACCGCGGAGGAACCTTTTATTCGCTTTATTCTGTTAAATTTCAATGAACTCGGGCCCTATTTTGGAATAATTATCATTAGATGTATGTATATGCGAGAAATTAATCGATAGTCGTATTCGTGGAATAATCGACGCAGAAGGGAACATGTTGTCCGTGCCTCGCGATTACGCAGATTGCAGTACCTACAGCTTTGTTCGTCAATAATAGTTACGGTGATTATCAATGGACCATTTTGGTCCCTTCTTCGCTAGCTATACACCAACCACAGCGGATTATATTAGCGAGCATTGTTTGCGTTACGAGCAATTCGGGGAACCCACAAGTATGTTCCATCTTATGCACCGCCTGAGATATCATAGTTCTATACTACTTGCCTGACGCTGATTCCCATTAAAACCACTTCTGTGTATTGTTGTTTCACATTCCCGCTGTGAAATGTTTAGCAACGTTTAGATTCCGACACGTATCTCAAAGAAGGCATTTTTGACATTGTTAAGTTAGAATGTTTGTTTTTTTTTTAATGCATTTCGTCAGGTTTCTTTTAAATACTTGAATGGACAGTGCATGGTGGCTGTTTATAAAAGAAGTAGTATTAGAAAAATATTTAAAACTTACGATACTAATTTTGATACGCATGCGAAGTTTAGTGAATGAACAAAGCAAAATTAGTTTTATCAACTTTGTATATTCGTAGAGGATTTTTAAAACTCGTTATTAATTTTCTGATGCCAGTAATGGTAAGAAGTCGGTACGTTAATTAAAATTTCCCTTGTATCTGGTATGAGCGTATCGCTTTTCCTCAACTATAACTAAACAGATAAAGCACGCTTCGTTAATCTATTTTAACGAGGCCTAGTTTTATATATAATTCAGGTATTCCTCGCCAGCATCTTTACGCTATGGAATCAGCATCGTAAACGGGCAAACATAGACATTCCATTGGAATGATTGCTCATCATCGTATCGATTAGCATTCCACTGTCAGAAATCGTTATCGTAGAAATGTCGAATCGCACCAAGCAGCAGTTGAATTATCTCCGTCAAGTATTATTGCGAATCAAGCATACTGTTTTTATTCTATTAGTAACCTGTATTTCCCCTAAAATATACTTAGGTATATTATACTTTCCCTAAAATTTACTTAAGTATTTATACTTTCCTTAAAATACATTTAAGTATTTCATACTTCCCCTAAAATATATTGAAGTATGTTATACTTCCCCTAAAATATACTTCTATGAGGTATTTGAAACTAATCGGAAAATGCCAGATATTTCAAACGGATCATTTACAGAAGGACAAGTTTCAATTTTCGAGAAGCTATTTTATCCCTCAAGTTTCACCAACAACAATATACATCTTTCACATTTTATTATCCAATTACACATTTCAAGAATAACGAACTCGATTTAAGACACTATAACATCCCTCATTAATTTAAAGAAATAAACAACGTAAAACAGAACAAGTGATACCCCCAATATATTTATGTATATGTAGATACCCAGCGTGCAAAACTCACGAGACTTTTCTATTCATCCGATCCCTCGTTATGAAAGAGGAAAACGAATAATTGCCAGTAACATAACTTTACCAACCAATCACAATTCCACGTTCCTATGCACGACCTGGCTTCATTTTCCTGTCAGAAAACACACACATTCACATGTCACATATTCAATCACCGCAAACTCTAAACAGTCCGACCCTTAAAAGTATATTTTATTCAATCTAAGTTTTTCGTAACTAAAAAATCAACAGGTGCAAGAACGTTAAATTAAGTGAAACGTAGTCCTCTACTGTTTTCGATACTTTTTCAAATTTTCACGATTTTCGTCGTTTAATCGTTTTCAATGTTTAAATCGACGTTAACGTTGAACGCCCTTTTAATGAATTAAGAGGAATTATGATCGACGACCGTAGTTTGCGTTTCTGTGTTCAGCTCTGTGAATTTAACCCGCAAAGTTACTGTCGTGTCTCATTAGACTCGCGCGCGGGGCACAACGGGTTTACGGAGAATCGTCTGGTTGTGGAATTGTGCAGCAGCTGCTGGAAGATTGCTCGAAAATTGGCGCCCGCTGGGAAGTGAAATTATGGCGCGGAGGGCGCAATAAACACGGAAATTTAATCGGAGAAATGACCAGTGCGGGTGGAAAAAGGAGACGCAGCTCGTAGAGTTTGTATTCTCGAGTCAGAACGACATAGCGTGACTGTACATTTCGTAAAATGTATCTAGTTGAGCAAATCCAGCTGGATTTTCAAGACATAATATTCTAGAAATTGTATTTTAAAACGAAAAATTATTTCTTATACTTAAATCTAAAACCACCAGATTTGAAATTATTCAACAACAATTTATCCTTCGAAAAGAAAAAACTCTTAACGACAGAGAAAAAATAAATATATTATCTCTCAATTCTTGTCAATAAATGTCCTCTAAAAATTGTTTGCTTAAATGTAACACGATCCAACGTTCGTCTAAAAATATTCAAATAAATGTATTGCATAGAAGCGCAGCTTGTGCACGCATACAGCAATTTTCTCTGTCGAGGAGCTCTGAATCTATTCCACGGAATTCTCCACGGGACGACAAATTTTTGACGAGAGATTAAACTCGTCTGATCAGCAAACAGCACGAGACGTGGGCTGATATCGCGATGCCTCGTCCTTAATATTCCACGGGGGCGGTATAAAGGCACAGTTGATACGAAGAAGTGATAGCCCGGAAAATGTGCCGCGCGACTCAATAACGCGTATAAGGGTGAAATTTTCCGCGCCCCGTTACCCCGGTGGCGTTTTTATTTCCATAGCGCGCGCTTTTGTTCCCATTTTCTTTAGAGCACGAAATATTCTCGCGGCTGAAATTGACGTTGAAAAGCCCTGCCTATTCTGGCCATTACCCACGAAGGACGGCGCTTTTATTAAACGCAGCAGTACATTTTTAATGAATTATACGATCCCGCACTGTGCTCCAAGTATTTTCTTTTTGGTGCGCTGTTTGCTGAGGGGTCGATCGTTTTACGGGGTGGAACTTGCTTTGGGAACGTGAGTGGATACACGTTTCAACGCGGACAATACTGAAATTACTTTTTTGGTAGCCGCGAAATTGGGAGGAGGAATATAGATTTATGAATTGCATTGTATCGGTGTCCTCGGTTAATGTCGCTTAATTAGGACGGATGGGGGTAGAATGAAGTACAACTGAATACTACTTGTTAGCAGGGTTCGAAAGAGTTCTGGAACTTTTCAATAGGGTCTATTTGAAACATGGAGCGTGGAACATTATTCAAAATGTTCTCACATTATAAGTTTTCACGAGAACTGATAAAGTAAAAGTTTCTAGTTGCAATGGAACTTATAAAAAATAAAAATAAAAATTTCTTTATAACAGGAACAGATATTTCTTTCATCGATATTAAAATAGTTCTCAATCGTTGTAAGAAATAATGAATACTAGTCAATGAATAGTATTGCAACGATAATAAATAATTATTACAGTTAAATTGATATTCCGTTTTTAAATTGATATCCCTGAATAACTGTTCTGATATAACTGTTTGCATGAAATTTTTATTATATAGGTTCTAAAATATCTGGTCCATGAGAACACTTTTCAAAAAAGTTCCTAAGGGTAACATTTCTTTCAATAAAAATTCCACAGGAACAGATATTTTTTTTTTTAAACAGAACATACAAGTTCTTACAGAATTTTTGAAAAATAAGAGTTCCAGAACTTTTTCGATCCCTGTTTATTAGTATTTGTGATTAAAATGGCAAAAGTATTAGTGCTCGCAAATTTTAAGCTTTTGTATTCTTTCTATATCAGTTGGAGAGATACAGATTTATTATATAAAACTGGAAAAAATACCCGTGCTTCGCTATGATATAAATCAGACTTTCCATTCTTATTTAATTTGACATTTAATTTTAAAAACAACGATTCGGAACTATTCTATCGCCTATAACAGTCTATTAAAACAAAGATTCTTCTGGTATACGATAACATTTTTATATAATGGTATATATTATAGGAGGGTGACTGGATACTTTGGTCCAATAAATCGATATGTTCAATGTTACCAACCAATTCAATTATTCAATTATTGACCTTTCCTCCAGATCCACCTCATTTTCTCTAAAATTCATTAAATAAACTAATGTGATGGAACACAATTTTCTGCGACATTATTTGTAAAACATTTCATTCTCGTGCGAACACTAAGACCACTGTCCTTTACTCAATAAAATACTATTTAATTAAAATGATTGATGCAGCTTAACCATCTTTCATATCTGAAGAATTCATTTGGTAAGATAATAAGATAGAATACCATTTCTTAAAATTGCTTCAACTACTGCTAGTTGCTTTACACCATATTGGGTACTGAAGTGAGTACACTCCATTTATCAAATAAATAAATTCTACTCCCCAGAATTCATTTCACCAATTTGTCGAAAGCACCAATTCTTAATTATTTCCACCAATATATTTAAAAGTACTTAAGTCCTCTTACTCTTACGAATACCTCCACTTCATACTGGTTTACATAAATCCCCCGTTCGAAATGCTGACTTCCCCCATAAACATTAGCCATTCCCAAGGTAGACACGGGGAATCTCCCTCGAACCGACTGTTTCCGTTTATCCAGGAAAAGGGTTGATCCTACTCGGCGATAATTTACGACGTAAAATTGGATCTACGTCTGCGCATAGATCAGCGAACCTTTCAGCTTCTCCGCTCGTGAAGAAGCTCCGCGACGATGAAAAGTGATTCCTCCTTTCCAACGGATGCAATAACAATTTGCATACAAATTTTCGTCGCGGGGGGATGGCCGGGCAGCAACGTAAATCCGCATACGAAATCGTGAGACCCATCGAAATACAGCAGCTTTGTCACTGTTGGACGACGAAGTTTCAAAAGCCTTTACACATGGTCCGTTCCTCCCTCGTTCATTAATTTACTTCCACTGCAGGTTGTATCGAGCGTCGACGATTTCAATACTTTAATACAAAGTTCCGTTCATACGCATTTTGCTGGCGAGAAATATCTATATCACTATCCTTATTGTAATTACCTTAATAAACTATTATGATAATTGGAATATTAAGACGTCACTGAACAATATCAAAATCATTCATCCCCGTGTCATTGTTATTCCAACAATGCATTATTAAATTATTATACTATTGTTTAATCGTACCATTGCACCACCATAATAATTCTCATACGTATATTTACTTCATATATATTTATAAAACTTACAGAATGACCCGACGCACTACTCCAATTAATATCTTCCCGTGCACGTCTTTCAACAGTGCCCCACTTGTTATAACCATGTTTCATCACGCACGAGAGTCGATACGCGTACTCGAAAGGGAGTTTCGTTTCTCCATGGAAATGGTTAAAGCCGGACCGACGGCACTCGAAACTCGCGGATAAACCGAGCCACCCCCTCGAAGGGGGGTGTGAGGGGTGTGCGGCATCAGGGATCACCGACCGTCCCGATATACTTTCGCGTTGCCCGTATAATGAAAACCCTCTCGAGCGATCCTGACAGTACGAAAGTCGCGCGAGAACTGCGAGCAGCTCGAATCTCTCTAGTCTCTCTACCCTTGCTCCCCACCCTCCCTCTATCGCGCTTCCTCTCCCTCCGCCGAAAGGACTATCGCAGAAGCGTGATTCTCTATGGAAGCACGGCACTGCGGGGACACTGACGACCGTTCATCCAAGATGAAGAAAAAAAGTGAATTGTCCCTGCCGATGTCTTTCACCCTTCCCTTGAATATCTAATTTCATTTGCAACATTCAATTTGCCCGCGACATCGCAAATTTCCCGAAAGGAGATTGCTTGGATGCGGACGATACAGTTATAAAAATTTAGTGGCAATTAGAATATTGCGTTATTGTATGCGAAGGGAAACGGTTTCGAAGGGTGCACTTGTTTTCAATTATTCTCTATCGATATCGCGAAGATAATACCCCACGAATTTAGGAAGAACTCCGCATTTATGGGGGATATGTTTTACCATGGCGTGTAACATGATTGGAAGCGCAGCCATGTATTTTTAGTACCTAGGTTCCTCTCCTCACTCTCTCTCTCTCTCTCTCTCTCTTTCTCTTTTTCTCTGTGAACCTTTCACGATTTTTCCATTGCAGTGGTAAAGATAATGAGACGCGGGGATTTAGGGGTAGGACTGTATAAAAAGTAAAGTGATTCTTTCTGCCCCTTTAATTCCGTGCAACGTATATTTTCTACATCCGGAAGAAATTTAATTAGCCTAAAACCATAAGCACTACTCTCCTTTCGCAAAGAATATTTCTTTGAAGATATCAGTAGTAAACCTCCATATTTAATATGTTTTTAAAATTCTGCTAGTTTCGTGTAATACGATTTTATTTTCGTATAAATATCAATTTAAATTACATTCAGTGATAGTTTCACATCATCTCCCATCTTGATGCACTGCAGTCGGTCCGCGCGAAAGTAATTAATCTGTACATCGAGAAACTCTCGTTTAAGTATCTGCTTTCATTCGATTCAGTGGAATAGTTACGTCCAATGTGCATTATCTGAATTCGTTTGCACGAAGAGGTAAAGACAGAGGGGTCGATGTCTACATATTTGTACAGGCGAAACGCATTGGATCGGGGCCTTTAACACGGAGTTCATGATACCCTCAAAGGGGCTGATAGTATCCACGAATCTTATCTTCGAAAGCATTTCCAGGGGTAGAAAGTGTGGAGGGTCGTGCGTTACGCTCCTCTTGGGAAAGATTCTACGGTTCACTCAATAACGGACTGGCAGAGAACTGCGGGGAAAATCGACAGATAACTCTCGATGGACGTGGTTGGAGTTATAAATTGCGTGAGCCTCGAATCCCTGTGTATTGCCTCGAATTCTCATGCATTTCCTCGAATTCGATCTAGGTTGAGGTATTTGGAGTATATGCTGGATTAATTCTGCTTTGGAGCATTGAGAAATTTGACTAACGAGCGTGTCACAGAATTTGAAAAATTTCATAATATCGAGAGGGATCAGAGGGGCTTTTCTAAATAGGGAAATTTTCTGCGTTGTCTAGAGATAAAGATTCAGGGAATGCTGGCGAGCATTATTGGTGAATTTGCGTGGTTCCACGAGGGTAAATACCTTTAAAGGTAGTAGCGAGATTGGAATGAGGGTCGAAAGAATTCGACTTGTGTATAGATCGTATTGTGTATTCATCTTATTGATTTTCATATTTAAAATAAATATCGCAATTAAACTCCACCGCCCCAATTCCAGAGAAGCTGTAATTAATGTAAGGCTCATTAAAAATACCATCTACAATATTGATTTCCTCATTTCAGGTATACCTGAAATTACAGAAATTAATTACGCAACTACATCAAACAGACTAAAATATTTGGCACGTGGATAACAAATAATTCTATCAAATGGGTAAACTATAAACAGTATGTAAAATGATATTTAATAGGATTAGACATAAGTTCGAATGAAATTGAATTATCAACATAAAAATTAATTAACAGTTATTTCAATGAAATCACCATGAACATCGTGGAATAATTGTGAATAAGTTAATAAAGCTTCGTTGAATATATTATTTATGTTTTATAAATATACGTGAACTCGATCCAGCATGTAGTCTGACGTTTTCTGTCTCATACTACTTACGTCGCGAGCATGCAGGCTTGATGTCTGACCAATAGCGTCACGTACTACTAACGCACGTTTAACGAACTATGAACACTTTGTACCTTATTTTTCTTATATTTTCCTCCGCAATGATCATTTATATAGCTATTTAATAATTCCATAGTGAAGTGTTACTTACTAAATAAACTGTCTCAACTACGTACTGCTTGTACAATAAATCTTATTCAAGTAAAATAATTGTTAAAACCACGTCAAAAGCTTGTGGAAGGAAATATGAAAAATGCACTTCAACCCTATTTCAATTAAAAACTCGAAGCTTTAAAAAAACGACATCTCTTTTTATTTGATTAAAGAAAAAGCGAGTTGTTTCAGGTGTATTAATACAACATTATTTCTTCATCAGCGTTTAAAAGGAAATAAAGACCATCCTGAAATTGCTATTGTGCGCACTGAATCAATATTTGACTCGATTGCAAATAAAATACGAGAACGTTGGTTCAAATCGCTATTTCCTACCTCAATTTCAAAGCAAACTTCAATCTATTCTTACAATCGTTGTTACCCACTCCTTTTTATAGCTTCACTAAATCCCAGATCTCCTTTTCACACGTGCCCTCTGGCTTTTACAACTCCCTTCCTCCAGAAATCCGTTCTCCCCGAACCTGTTCTGCATTTAAACACGCTGCTAGATCCGACGTCTGGTAATACCATGTTCAACCCTACCGAATCTCTCGCTTTCCTTTATCCATTGTGATGTTTGCCTCAAATCATCACAAGCTTGAATCTAGGAGTAATCCTGGCTCCAATTTATACATTCTCCACTCCGATACTCCCTTCAACACAATTCCATTTTTACTCCAAAATGGAGGGTGTGCACTTCCACGAACGGAGCAGAATAACTGGAAAAAGTTCAACCCCTCTACCCTTTGACATTCCCAAAACGCGATAACTTTTCGATCCCTCGGATTTCCTCGTCACTCCTAAAAAATTCGCAACCGTCCACCGCAGAACGCTCGCCCCGTCTCTGGCCACGCTCCGTCCTCGTCGTTTCCCAACGATTCGCCAGACAATCGAAACTTTCCTTCCAGTCTCCCCCCCCCCCCCCCCCCGACTCGGAGGAAATTCACCGCCCCGAATATCGTTTGTCACTCGTTTAACGAGCCGCTCCGCTCCTCCTCCACCCTTACGTCGCCGGTCCTCTCGCGCGGTCGTAGCAGACGAAGGAATCTCTAGGGGATCGAATCCTGGGCGAAGTGGTTCTTGCCGGGGCTGGGATTAGGATTTAGGGTGTACCAGTGATGCCTGAGGGAAAGGAAACGCGTGTACGTCTCGTGCGCGTGCACTTTCCCCGATTGCGACTTATTTTCTGGGAAGGGACTGTGACCAGAATGCCTTGCTGCCGATTAAGAAGTCCACCCCCGCGATGGGGCTGATCGAAAACAGGAGGGAAGGATTTGGAGCGCACGTGGCAGCCACTGTTGCATGGACGGTTTCGTAATGAGTGGTATAATTGGAAAACTAGTGACTTCGTGGGAAAATATAAATGGAAATGTTGGGAATGATAATTGGGAAGCTGGACCTCGTGAAACGTGTATGAAGAAGATTGATTTGTAAATGTCAAGATGGATAACTCTAGTCGTCAGATTACTTTTTAGAGAGGAGTTGTGATAAAGCTGTGTATCGTAGTTTAATGCATAATTCTCGGAATTCTGTTTTATCTTATTATCCCCCTTCTTGGTTACATTTGAAGCGGGGAACCAATTTCTCGTTCATCGTGTAGGATCTAGAATGTGCAAGTTATATTATAATTTATCTTCTTCTATCTGTATATATAAAATAAGAAGTCCCGACTGACTGACTGACTGACTCATCCCCAAGGGGGTGAAAAGGGGTAAAATGTATTTTCTTGGACTCCCTGAGACTCAAGAGATATCTTAGGTCCGATTAGATATCAACTTGATTCTTGCTCACAAAGATTATCCACACAAATGCTTAAAAACCAATTTCAGGATTTTTCCCTAATTAACCCCTAAGGGGGTGAAAAGGGGTGAAATGTAATTTCATGGATTCCTGTAAAAAAATCTCTTAGGTCCGATTAGATATCAACTTGATTTTTACTTCGAAAGGTTACCCACATAAATGCCTAAAAACGAATTTCAGGATTTTGTTTTAATCAACCCCTAAGGGGGTGGTGAAAAGGGGTGAGATGTGTTTTCGTGGAGTCCTAATGTCTCTTAGGCCCGAAGTGAAGCGCGGGTGTATTTTCTAGTATAATATATAATTAAATAGTACTATAATTAAAAAGTTATGATATAATATATTATAATGAGAATTATTTAAGACATCTTATTTTACCTAACGACTTTCCATTTTCCTCTTTCTTCACATTGAATTGAAGATTGATTTAAGGTATCGCATCACTTTTAAGTAGCATTCATGATGAGTAGTGATCTAGGAAAAAATTTCTTCGACTACCAACGCATATCTGCTTTCAGTCATCCTGTGCCTGCTTCAATCACAAAGTTTATTAAACAAGTTCTTGAATTGCTAAAAAAAGGCCGCGTATCCGATAACTTACAGCTTGTTTACTTTGCAATCCATTCCCAGAGCACTTTCTAAGAGGCAAGCCTGATGTAATTTGCGATCAACGTCAGGAACAAAACGATTTGCAGTAATGAAATTGTAGCTATCGGAGAACCGTCGCAAACACACTATCGGCAAAGCAATAAATGACGAGGGAGGAAAAGTTTCCGTGGTAGGGCGGCACTGAAGATTATTATCGTTTACTTCGGCTATACTACGCTGTTTAACAGCGAATCGACGGTGTCTTCTTTTATCGATTGCAGCTTCCTCCCGCGGCGCGAGCGATTTCGTTCTTTAAACGCTGACATTGCGGCGCAAGGCAGGGGGGAAATGGCCGCGGGGTAATTTCGTGTATTCCGGGTTGATCACTCGCGTTCGTGTATCGATTGAGTAGAAAAACGTGTTTGCTGCTGGCTAGCTTTTCCAATAATGCATTAGTACAAGGCCTTTCTGGAATGAAAGTACAAACTTGCGCGAGCAACGTAAGTAAAACAAAAGAGTAATGTAATATAAAATTTTAAACGTGCTTCAAGCTGCGAATGTATCTACTTTTTATTGAAAAAACTAAATAGAATTTCGAAAGCAATTTTAGGACTAACATATATCTACTTAGCCCATGTTTCTCGTTTCATCTTGCTCTCTCGTTTCAAAGCCTGCGTTAATATCTTTTTATCTTTGAAACTAATAGCCCTGCAAAGTTCGCTTTCCTTTTGTTTTAATCAAGAACAATTGGCCTTTCTAAATATCCTGCAAAGGTCCTGCATTTAACCTTTTGCTCTTTAACCTTTTTATTCACGAGGCTTCTATAAATTCCTAGTAGTATATATAACTGTTACTGCTCTGTGTAAATGCGTTGGAAAATGGGGTTGGTTTCTTTCGCCCTTTAAATCACCGCAGGAACTGGGCTTCGCGCTACGACAACGAGATTACGTTCCTTTCAGATATTTCATACGAACGTGACGGGGACAGCTTTTATTTAATACGTGAAAATGGTAACTGTATCACCCTCAGTCATTAATATTCACTTCGATGCGAAAGGTGAATAGCACAAATTAGAAAGACTTGTTACTAAAGTAAAACGACGTGACTTGTACACGGAAATTTAAACGAAGAACGTGTAAAATTGAAAATATTAAATTTTAGTTGAAATATTCAGGGTTGAAATTTAATTCTACAAATAGTTTTTGAAAGTCAATGTGATAGGATCCTTCATCTTAGTGTTTTTCTCTTCGGAATTGTACAAATTAATTACTATCGCGAGATGTGGAAACTTCGAGGGAAAGGATTAAATACAATTATCAAGCATTCTATGCGATATCAATCCTTCTGAATCTACTCGACGATTCCTTTGGCTGGAAGCAGGCAAACGAAAGCTTTCAGTTCCAGCGGTGCCCCTAACTATCCGCTAACTTTCCACGAAAATTTAGTATTCCGATAGATTAAACTCTATTAAACTAAGCGTAATGAAATCCCGTAGCCAATACCGCTGTTAATTACTCACCAGTGTGCACGCCAAAATCCAAGTTCAGCGCTTGTGGCTACAATAATTTGATGCTGTGTATGGGCAATCACAGCGAAGGTATTTCATAAGTACTAACCTACCGTTAAATCTTTTATGGTACATAAGAAATTTCAAATATTTCGCTTCTCAGAAATTTGAACTATTCCATTTATCAGAAAACTGAAATATTCGAATTCTCAGAATTTATGAAATATCTCATTTTACCGAAACTTGAAACGCTTTCTCAAAAATGTGGAGTACTTTACTCCTTCGAAGTTTGCAATATTTCATTTCTTGAAAATTTGAAATTTCTCAGCCATGAAAAATCAATATAACTCTAATTAATGGAATCCATTTGGATTATTACCAACATGCATTATTTAAAATTATTCGCGCCTCTTATTATATTTTCATTCTGCTAGCATTATTTTAACCTGGCCATGCGTATTACACAGGTTTCTGCTGGCGTCACAATAAAACAAATTCCCTGTGGAAGCTGCAAAGTTCTGCACATTTGCTCGATACGCAAACAGTGAAAAATTTATAGCCAGTAAAAGCGTACTCTCAACGTATCGGAATTGAACTGAAATTCCGGAAATGCATGCAAGATTACCATATTTTAAACGTCAAACGAAACCAGCTAATTTTCAATCAATCAAATCATGTATTTTATTTTTATTGTTTCGAAACGATTGAATTCTACTGACATTTCTGTAAATCAATTTTTGAAAGACAAAATATAAAATACTAGCGTATCAAACGAGCTATTAAAATGTTCAAAGAGATTGTAGCCATTATTCTTTTTCACCGATACTTGACTAAATAATTTTTTGCATTCGTATCTTGTTGCGATAGCCTAAATGATAAAATAAACGGTCGAAATTAGTAGAAAAATAGTACTTTGAATTAGAAATTTTAGCAAGTCAAGTATTTCAAAAGAGCAACACTTATTCTCTGATAAAAAATAAGTAAGGATTTTTCTTTTGTTCATGTTCATCATTAGAGAATTCTTTTCCCCACTCCAGATTGAAATCCATGGACCATATTTCTCACGAAAAGCTACTATTCTTCTTCGATGTAGATAATTATAATATCCACTGTTATTTCTTTTCCAGAATCGTCCGACGTACAAACGTTCGTCGTTCGGATCTTTGTCCGGTTTACACGGTATCAAAGTATCAGTGATTTCTCGGAATTCCGTTGAACAAACAATCACGATCAATCTCGCGTTCAGATCCGCTGTTATTCAGTGGACAAAGCATCCCTTAAAAGGTTCCTAAGATCTACAACTTCTTTCTTCAGCGCCGCCACTTCGTTCTCATCCGTCTCTTTGTCCTTCTTCCGAAAGTATCGTTGCACCAATTGCGACATCACCATGGAAAACTGCTCGTTCGACTCCGTTTCCAGGGATTTCTATCAAAATCACAATCCAACGAGTTACTTCTCTAATGTTACTCCTCTTTCTGCCAATGGAGGCGAACGGAACGTAACACGACACTTTCTTTTAGTCATACAATGCAGGATGATTCTAAACATACATCAATACTTTGAGGGGACGCATTTGCGAGCCGAGAGAGAGAAGATTTATATTTTATATTTGCCATTATTGTTACTGCGTATACTATTTAATGCGATATACTTTGTTACAAGACGAATTTTATTCCTGAAATTATAACGAATTAAAGGGATTGATGAAAGTGTGGAACATTTAACATACCCCACTAATTTAACCCTTCGTTGACACTCTGGGTGTGAGCCACCCAAAAGCTGATTTATATCTGAACAACAACTTTGTAGATTTCTAGCTTCTAATATTAAAATTGGTATAAGTTACAATTTTTTGAAGATTTTCTTTGTGCCTTCTCGATATTTAATAATCTGGAATTTCTTCCAAAAACTGTGATAAAATTTCAATAAAAAATTTATTGGTATATATTCTAGAGACTTTGAAATTGAACCATGATTGTTTTCAAAGCGATTGGATTCTTTGGATGAGAATGCCAGTCGTTGAAAAATTGTTCCTTGTGGGAGCCACCCAGGTATGTAAAAGTTGATCGGAAAAGGAAGCCTGTCAACGAAGGGTTAATAGAAATTTGCAGGTAGTAAGGGTTCTACTGTATTGATGCACGTTTAAGATTATTTTAATCTGTATGCATGTTTGCAATAGCGCAGATATAGATTTGTTTTTATTTAAGTACTAACGATGTAGCAACAATGACTTAGATCCCATTGAGCTCGCTTATCTGGCGGCGGTTTCAGCCAAATTTTCACAAATTCGATCACTGGCTGCATACCAATGTACGTTGGAACAATATTGAACGGCGGTGGAAGCATTGTCGTGAGCATGAAATCGATGTAAGTCTGAAACGAGACGTCTCGTAAGATCGATCTCTCGATACCAATATTTAATTTCGTCCAAGTGACTCCTGCTTGAATCACGAACCTGTGTTCGACCGAAAGTCCATTCCACGATCACGTTCTCCGTGACTTTCGTCATCGTGTTCGACATGCACGCGATCAACATGTTAAGAATCACTATCACGCTGATGAACGTGAATCCTGGATAAAGATGACCGCTATTAGTCAAACTTGAAGCACTTATTAATCGCTAAGGCTACTTGAAACCGTGGAATTGTTCAGCGCAAACGGAGATAATAAAAAATAATCGAGACTAATCAGTTTGAAAATATGGAAGTATAAGATAATGAGAAGTCATTCTGAGAATTCGCTATGGAAAAATTTATTACGTGACCTGTTACTTGTGCAATCGTATAAGGAATTATTAATTTGCGAAAATGAATAGCAAAATTATGTTGATTGATTTTTAAACCCATTTCTACTAAGAATTCTTCCACCCCTTGCAGCAAATTTTATCAACCCTCCCAACTTTGCACCCTCAACTTATTTACTTAGCTGTTTACGTACTTTTCAAATGGAATGCTGTAAATGGTAGAAAATACTGTAAATTGTAGTTGCAAGTAGCACAAAGTTGATCAAGTTCCCTCGCGTGTGTATTCGGAAAGCATGTACACCGAAGTTCGAGTAACTCGCATTTGTATTCGCGATGCGAGAGGGCGAAAAATTAGGTAGACAGTTTACCAGCGAAGGATATGTAGCCGATCATCTCTGTGAACGTGTGATGATTGATGACTGTCTCGGTCTCCGTTTCCCCGGGTAGATTCTCAATTATCACGTCGGCGCTTTCGACGGGGCTCATGCAGAAGAGGGCCCAGAAGAGGGTCCTCAAGGAGGACCCGAAGTCGACGAACGAAGTGACTTGCTGGGTCTTGATCTTCGATTCGTCGTCGACTTGCACCATGTCGGTGTAATACTGGTAAAGTCTGCATGTGCCTGAAACAGATTACAAGAAATTCTGTCAATGAAACTGACGACAGAAATATTTCCACCTCGAGATGATATATTTTAACTTCAAAATTAAGATTTTTTTTATAGACACCAATTGTATCGAATGATACATGTAAGGGGTCGTCCTTAAATTACGTAAGGCTTTTTGGGAGGAGTGGGGGTTGTTTCTTATGTTTTCTTACAAGGGGGTGGGGGAGTTATGTAACGGCTTACGTAATACTTGTTTAACCTAAGCTTCAAGATGAGTAGCTTCAAAAACGATGAAAAAGGCATTGTAAACAATATTGCGTAAGGAAGGGAAAGGAGAGGGTTGGAATATAAAATCTCACGAATTCTTAAACTCGGGGAAGGAGAGGGTAAGAAATCGTCAAAATTATCCTTACATGATTTGAAGACGGCCCCTAAATTTTTAGTGTCTTTTGTGCAATGTAATTCCCACAGAAATTGAAGACAATTTATATTATCAGCGTGATGTGATTAAGGATCATAGAAAGAGCCACCATAATTAATAAATAAAACGAAGTAGTGTTTTGGGAAAATGTATAAGTGGGGATATCTACCAGCGGTGAAGGCAAGCATGATAATGCAGAAGAGGATGACGAATTTTCCAACGTCTCTGATCATTTTCGCTAAGGAGATCTGAAGCGGTCCTAGGTGATAATCTAGCTGACAGATATATAGCAATTTTAGAAAGGCCATTATCGTTGCCAGGCAAAAGATCCCTTCGCCGATCAGGGTGGGATCGTATCTGTGCCAGTATTTCCTTTCCAGTTCGAGCTGCCCATTTATTCTCACGTCGAGGGCAGCAGTTATCCAATACATGAAGGTCAGAATAAAGAGGAATATCATCGTTAAATCGAACCTGCATCAGTGGAATTTCAATCAGTCCCGTTGAATTAGTAATTATTTGCTTTTCCTTAGCCTCATCGATATTCATAAAAACTTAAAACATAACTAATTCCAAGCCTCTATTTTCTTATTTTCTCTTAAATTGAAAACTTCATTTTATAATAATAATAGCATTGAAAATGTCTAATGCAGTGAAAAAGCTACGTAGTCCTGAACTTCACAAATTCTTCGAATCGAAACTTTCAAGTTCGCGGCGTACTGCGAACACAGAATTGAATAAGTAACCAAACAAGTAAAAAGAAAATATCATATCCTACCATAAACAACTCTAAGCAGTTCAGATCTAAACACAATGATGTCCCGTGTAAAAATTCCACCGCGACGACATTATAAAAATATTTCTAACATCTAAAACCCTCGATTATTACATCATCCTATAAGAATAAATTATTAAAGCAGTTCCACCAGCAACAACCCTTGTAATACTTGAAGCCGTACCAGTACCAAGGTGTCGTAAAGTACTTCTTGGCGCCATGTATTATGCAGAGACGTATTGCCGCCCAGGTATACGAGATCACGTAGATTATCAGAAGCCAGACGTACACTGAAGAAGCACCCCGAGGTCAGAAGTCGAAGCGGAAGCGTTCGATTCTTTCCATACGCCGATACATCAGGAAATCGTTTGTATACCGGTGTTTGGCGGGCCCCGGAGTTGCTCGCTCTTGTCCGCGTTCGATTGGAGGAAAACGAAGAACAGGAAGACGAGGTAGCTGGCCGTCGACGACAGGAACCTGTTAACCGGGGTCTGCCATAATTTCGACCATCTCGAATTGGGCATGAAGATAGCGACGATCAGTATCACTGGCAGCTCAACGATACGCCGAAAAATGAACAGGCATTTCATCCACGGCTGCTTTATCTTCCACTCGTACCAGCCGTCGATCCATTTCTTCGAGATCAGCTGCAAGCCCCACCACCGTTTTTGGTTTCGATAACGTTTAACGTTTCGAAGAGATTTTAATTTTTAATATATTTGTTATCCTTTTAAGTGTAATGAATAGCGTGATAAGGCTGTGCAATTTTTTCCATATATTTGTCAAGTTTCTGCTACTAGCTTCAGAAAGCTACCACTTTTGTTTAATCAGTATACAGTGGGTAGCCAAATTATTATACTCAAACAAAAAGGTTTGGGATTTCGTAAGTTTAACCGATGGAATGGCTGTATCGCTGCGAGAAATGGTCGCGAAAAATATTTAAAGAAACGCATTTTAATGCTTCAAGTTTCTAATTATTGAATCAAGGACTCAATTTTTTTTTTCATCCATTAGGATACTGTTTTATCAAGATGAAATGCAGGAAACGAAGATTCAGAAATTTTTGCCTAGTTCGAACGTATGCACGAGCAAAAAAATTTGTTCTCCGGTAATTCCAACGAAGAGCTCTTATAGAGCAAACTTTCCCCTTAAATTTGTTTTTTTTTTTGCTTTTGTTATATGATTTTTATTGATCGAGTTATTCGCAATCAAAGCAAAAACGGTATTTTTCACTTTGAACACTTATAACCTGCGAACTCATAATCGTAGAGAAATTTTCATAAATAGTTTGGATAGCTAGGAAAGTTTCCTTTCAGAACCTCTAGTTTGAATTTAAGATTTTTTTAATCCTACTAAATCCACTTTAAAATGATCCCAAAAATTGACGAAAATGTTTTGAGTATAATAATTTGGCCACCCTCTGTAAATGTTCAAGTGTTTTTTTTTTCTCAAGCGTTTCACGGTAGTAAATTGTGCACACGAGATTTCCAGCTGCTTTTGTGTTTCTGAGTGTCTTTATGTATAGTGTGGTAGAGCGATAATGGTACCTGTTGCACGTTTGGATGAGCCACGAAAGTCCTCTGCTTGTAGTGCACCGCGAATAGCAGTCGCGGATAAATGAACTTCGAGGAGTGGGCGAATCCCGATGACTGTTTCAAGATCACCTCCACTTCGTCGACTGTTCTGGCGCAGCCGATCAGATCGGTTGCAAACTGCGAGACGCTCTGTGACAAAATAGAAACGGTGACAATCAGCTTCGATTATGAGGCTCGCTGTTAGAGTAAACGCCGGGCTAACCTCGGATAGGTGCTTGTAGTCGTAATAAAATTCTCTGTCGAAGGAGGCGGCCTTGTCGAGCTCGTACGATAAATTGAAAGCTTCCATAATTGGGTCCTCGACAGTCTGGCAAATGTATGCCGGGTTCGCGACGGCCTTGTAAGCGAGTAATCGCATTTTCTCCACCGTTAGCAAGTCGGATCTCTCTCTTTCAATCCTGCGCTGTCGAACGACAATGACTTTAATTGAACGTGCCTTATTAAACGAGAGGTTTAGTGCAATTAAGGGTAAACGCCACTGTGGCGGCAGCAAAACGTAGTGTACGTTCCACAATTGTTTGTGGCTAAACAAAGAAGTAAGTCGAAAGTCTGTTTTATTTTCTTTTTTTCGAAATGGCACTTTGAACACGTTTTTCTTGGATCCGCGTTTTTCAAATTAGCTTGTAGCATAACTTAAACAAATTTTATTTGATTGAAACTTTTATAGTAACCTCTAAACTATATTCTCCATATTGAGTCCAATTTTGTAATTGTAATCCAATTTTTGAGTTAAAAATGGTGCTGGAAGTGGTGAATGGAGCTAGAGAGCGAACTTTATGTTCAAATGCTTACCATTTCTAAAAAAAAACAGTATTTTACAATATAGGTACGTATTTCTATGGAGAATATAGTTCAGAAGCTGCTGTAAAAATTTCAAGTGAATCGGATAAAATTTGTTTGAGTTATGCTGCAAGCCAATTGGAAAATCGTGGTTCTGAGAAAAACGCGTTTAAAGTGCCAATTTGTACAAAAGAAAATAAAAGAATATCTTGAAACTACTTAAGACGTGTAATTATTTTTTTGGTTTACCCACAAACAATTGTCAATGGTACATTACACGTGTGTGCTGCTACAGTGGTGTTACCACTTAAAATTAAATTCGCGAACAGTAAATATTGCTTGGATGAAGAGACTTAATAAAATACTAATATATTCAATAAATATTCCTCAACCAAACAACTATTATATAAATTTCATGGTTAAAACTGAAATTACGAGTACATTCCTTTTATCAATTAGATTCGACCAAAGTTAATATTCCTCCCATATAATAAAAAAAAAATGAAGAAGCATTAGTACGCATAATCAAGTGAAATTTACAATTACAATGATTCCTTTCTGAGAAATACTCCCGAATACAACTGTTAAATAATTATGCATTGTACGAAGTCTTTAGCCGTGATTTTTGTTACCTTATTGCTTTTTAGTGGCATAAACCTAGTTGCATATTTGAGATCAAGAAAATTCGTACTTGCACATGTCCTCGCAGATGCAACTAGGTGGATGTGGCTTCGAGATTGAGTGTTGCCGTCTTCGCAGGAAATTTATCATCTCGAAGTGACCATATTGCGCGGCCACCAGCAAGGGCGTCGTGTCGTCCAGGAAATCGGCACTCTGCGTCACACCAGCGTACTCGAGGCCCGACGCCAGTTCGTTCAATTTGTTTAAGATGATAGTGGTGATCTCCATTTCGTTCTCCCGAATAGCGTGGAGGTGTGTATCGCCAGGATCGATGTCGGGGTGGGACAGCAGATAGCTCACCAGTGGCGTATTTCTGTCGCGAACTGCGATGTGCAGCGCTGTGACACCCTGGACAGAAGGGCACGTTATTGCGCTTCTCCTGGGAATGAGAAACTGATAAATGGGCGACGATACAGTGGAATAATAAAGGGAAGACTGTTATGTTTGTTTTGTTTAAAGGCAGCTTCCTAATAGTAAAACGAAATTGTCAGGGTGTAAGGAGTAGGGTAGAATATCAGGGATGATTGAAACTGAAAATATGTTTTAAAGAAATATTAAAGAAGCGTTCTTGATATCCACCCACTTTCTTAATTCTTCGAGATTCACTTCTCTTTCAATGAAGCATTAAGAAAATTTACTCCACTTTAAGAAGGGACAGCTTTGACAACTTATGAACGATGAGTTTTAGAAAAAGATCATTCGATCACCGTATTTTTCCTTTCAGATCTGACAGGAGGGGATAATGGGGCTATTGCAACCTTTCAGTGATGTGATTAAGTTATTAAATAAGGAACTTTTTTATTGATAAGTTGAATTTATATTTATATTAGTTTAGAGTTATATTAATTTTATTATTATCTATAACAATGCGGTTTATTTATCCATTTTATTTTTTAAATTTATATTAAATGAAGATTGGAATTTTATATTTATTAAGAGTTTTAAGAATGTGGGTTTATCCTGTAATAATTGGGGGTGAGCTTCAAATTCTAATTATTCAATATTGGGAGCAATTCGTTCAATTGCGCAATCTGTTTCTCATGAAGTAAGTTTATTTTTAATAATATTTTCTGTGATTTTATTAATTTAGAGATATTCATTATTAGAGTTATATAAATTTCAGTAGGTATCCTGTTCTACCATTTAATGTTCAATTTTTCTCTCATTCTTCTTTGTTACAACACGTCGACAATAATTTCTCAAATTATCGTCAAGCACCAGATCGACAGAGATGCTCCCAGTGTTAAAGAAAAAAATCTATCTTCCAATTTCCACAGACGGTAACGTTCCCCCTTTCCATTCGATTGCACATAAATCCCCAATGGAGGTGCTCGCGTCTCGAAACGCTTCAGGGGTTCCATCACAGCTTTCCACGATCTCGTGGAATTCCTCCGGTGACCAGCCCTCGCGGCGCTTTCCTGTCCCACGTGAAATCGACTTTCGAACTTCCATCCTGCCTCCCTTCCTTCTTTTCGGACGTGTCCCTTTTTGTACGAAGAATGGGACGACGACGTTTGTCGCCCCATCTGCGGCCTCTGCGTTTACACAAGCGGAACCCCCCACAATGGGCAGACTCCATTGTTGCCGTCGGCACCGGTCACAATATTCCGTGATATCCTGGCTTTTCGGCGGGGCCCTATGGGGGGACCTAGGCGCAACCACACGCACCGCCACAATGCACACCTTGTGATATATGCTCGTTGAAGGGCCCTCACCTTTCACGACAGCCAGCTGTCCAGCACGAGGCCCTCTCCGTCATCGAGCAATTTTTGAGGACGAGTCAAATAAACGTCCCTCGAAACAATCGGTGAATCACTTTCGCTAGAAAAATTCGTGGGGTTGATCCAGCGCCGGGGGTTGCATAAATACTATGTACATATTAGACAGTTTGAGGGGGGATGTACCACGTATGAGGTAAACTAGATGCCAGTTCGAATCTTTGGTGCCAAAACTGGAGCTTTGGTTCCGTGGGCCCTCGCGAATTTAAGAAACAAGGCCCAGGTGGCAAACGTCCTGAGGGGCCCATTTTTGGAGGAAAATGAAGAGGTAGTTAACTAAAAATGGGCTAAGTAGTAGTAGTACAGAAAAGAAATATAATGTTTGGTTAAAATCATATCTTTTCTTTCAAGATAGGGCCCTAGGGGGCCTTCTGGCCACGGGCCCATTTCTTCAGAAAAATGAAGAAGTTGCTTATTAAAAACGGGCCAAGATGCACTAGTAGGAAAAGAATGTAGTGCTTGGATACCTATACGTAATCATAACTGTTTTGGTCATTGGGCCCTGCGGGGGCCTAGGCGACAACCGCTCATCAGCCGCCCTGTTAAACTCGCCACTGATCTGTACACAATTCAGGTAGATTGAAAATGTTTCGCGATCGTTCGTCTTCGTCACACACCATATTACGCGAAGACGTCACGTGTACTCTCAAGTCCCCAGCGAGTGCACCGAAAGCTTCGATTTATATTCCAAACTGAAACAAAGTCCGAGGCCGTCGATCGAGTTTATAAAAATCCTCATCCCTCCAGGCGCCCGGAGGACCAGGCTCATTGTTCTAATAACCGAGGAGGGGTATGGAGATTCTCTGGATGACTCCCGATATCTCATGGATATTGGCTCGCCTCCGAAAACGAGAGCAAACGCGAGAGGTGGGGAGAGCCGCTGGCAGAACGGTGGCGAGGGGATTCCCGGATGGAATTTACAGCGGGACGAGTCATTTGAATAATTTTTATCGGTCCTCGGCTGAAACCATTGTCTTGTAAAGGACGGCCTGAAATATGGCCGTAGATACACGGAGGCAGCCAGCTTCTTTCATCCCGTTTCTATCGCGCTCCCTGCCTTTCCTTCTTCCTCCTGCCCTCCTCTTCCTCCCCATATCCACCGTTTCTTCTTCTTTCCTTCTCTTCCACGGCCGCCCCCTCCTCCCCCACCGTCTCAATCTCTCTCTCTCTCTCTCTCTCTCTCTCTCTCTCTCTCTCTCTCTTCGTTGCCCCGCGATCTCCGGTCCGACTCGAGGCGGCCTCTGCCACAAAGCGAAACCAGGGTTGGGCGTTTTGGGAACCCTGAAGAGAGGAGGATGACACGACCAGCACGAGCCTGGAGGAGGGGGTTAACATTCCACGGGGGGTACGTGTACCACGACGGGGTGAAGATCTGAGATAACGAGGCCTCTCGTCTTGCGTCTTTCGCTTTCCTCTTCCGATTCGACCATGCCCTCCACTCCCTGGGCCCCGGGCCGCCTTCCTCCTCGTCCTCCGCGTCCTCCTCCGGGCGCCTAACGCGCCACCAGACGGCGTTGCTCTTTGAACCCGAGACGCGGGGACCGGGCCCCGTGTAAATCATCGGTCGGAAATGATCCCCCTCTCCCCGGGAAAGGGGTTGACAGAGCCGGTGATCGCGACGCGGGAAAAGAGAGGAAAACCGGGCCCTTTACCTGCGCCTTCTGGTGAATCGAACGGCCAACACCACTTACGGTTATGTTGCGGGAAACCGGCGATGGGAGATAAAGCCCCGGGCTTATTTACGAGCCGCCTGTCGCGGCCACTTTGTGTCTGCGGATGCTTTTGGTCCAGACCGGGCAGACGGAAGGAGACCGTTAATTAATAATCGTTTGTGCAACTGTTTTGACGGATTGGGACTGGTGTAGTGATAGCTGTATACATAGGAGATTCGAAGTGATCGGCAGTGACGATCTAGATGACTTTGTTGCGCTGCTTAAATATCGTTGATCGAGTGACTTTTTAAAATTTTTTTTAACACGTTTCGGGTCATCACTGGCGCACAATGTTTATCAGAGGTGATACCTAACGATACTTTCATTTAAAGGGGTAATGGACTATTGAGTACTTAAATTCATTAGTTTCTTCGACGCTAAATTACTTTGATAATCATTATAGTCGTGCTTTTAACAATCTATCGTGGGCACGTTTGCGAGTAAGCACAACAAAAAAATCGTTGGAATGGATAAAATTGTCGGAGTTATTAATCGTTAAAGACATTGCACTCAAGTACTTTCGCTGCTGTAACTTCTACAATTATTTGAATGTTTTCATGAAATTTTATTTAAAATAAATGATAAGACTTTCAAAATCAGTGAAGAAAGATAATCGATTTTCTGAAGCTGAAATAGTCCACTACCCCCTTACGGGGCACTGCCATTAAAATTTTTTTGAACATAGATTTCTTCTTTTCTGCATAGGAAAGAGGTGTCTCAATTCAGTGTCGAAATGGAAGTAGAAGAAAGAAAGGCTGATTTTACTATAATCGAATATCATAATCTGCTTTTCTCGTTACTGTTTATAGTCCCACTGAGGATCTGAATTTCCACAGTGACACGGAACTTGTTAAATTGAATTGTCATGGCTCACTTGATAGTCGACGGCATTGACGTTGAAGTCCGAGTTGCTGTCCAAGAACTGCTTCACATCCGAGACGGTTCCAGTGGCGACCAGCTCGAAGAAAGCCTTCTCCAGGTCTTGCAGATACGAAATTATCACGCTGGGCTGAAACAGCGCAGACTGGTTAGTGGGATAATAATTCACTGATTTGATACTCCTAAAACTTTACACGAAATAATTAAAGTCCCAGTAATGCGATTTTCGATGACTTCTCATTGACAACGCGATGGCCCATAACCTTCGTGAATCGTCACTCAGAAATGCTCACCCTTTTCTCGGTAACCACGTCCCCGTAATCCTCCATTCTGAGCACGCACCTGGCTTAATTACTTCGCGGCCTTTTGCGAGAATGACTGCAGCTCGTCTGCATGAAATGAATTGACAGAGGGTCGATCGGTGCTGCGAAAGTTTCGCAAAGGTCGAAGGAACAAAGGAACGTCGGAAGGTGTGAATTTCAGCACGATTCTTTTTCTTTTCGCTGCAATCGAAAAAAGTGGAGTTTGAAGGTAGAGATGGTACTCATCGAGCTTCGCAAATTATAACTTGTTCCTCATTCGAAGACGTCAGATATTTTTTATGGAATTTAACAAATCTATATGTTTCTACGTTCCCGTGAAAAATTGAGTAATTAATTCAGAATTTTCTGCGTGGAAGTTTGAGTAAATTTTATTAGAATGTATCTAGACTACTGTATTGAAATGAATAAGAGAGAAACTACTGTAAATTTCGATTTTATATTAAGTCAGTTTTAATTTAAATACATTCTTATACACCAATGCAATTTATTCTCAGTAATTCCTTCTATGTCCATGAAATATACAATACGAAATCAGTAAAGTAATTAATTAAAGTAAAAAGGGTATCAGTCATAAGCCACCGGTTTCTGCTCAATTTAATGATTTAATTCAATCTATCGATGGTATATATATATACATAATTTATAATTTGTTTCTGCGCTACGTACAAATAATAATAATATTAATAATATAATAAAATATAATATAATAATATTAATAATAATTACTATAATATAATAATATATAATATATATAAATTTCTGGGGATAACTTAGGCGCGAATGTAGTAACCGTTCTAGCGTGGAATAATTAATCTCGTGCAGATGGATTTCAATGATCCTCGATCGAAATGCGATCAGGACGCTAGGATTACTATACAACGTGGGGGGGAAACTCGATATTTTATCCTGCGAATAGCTTTAAATGCAGCAATCGATACGGATTGAGTTAAAACGAGCCGAGAAAACGCAACATTACCTATAGCACGATTCCATGGGAGGGAAGTATGACCATAATGATAAAATAGATAGGGGACTATGTACAATAATTATTTTCCCTTCTTTCAAGCGTCCTTAATCTATTCTTTTCTCCTAGATCGCTTAAGAGCAAGTGACGGGGACGAAACACTCTCTTCGTTTTCGAATCTGTTACCTTAAGGGGATGAAAGCAGGAAGGGGAAGCGTAACCTGGCAAGAGCTGTCAGGGTGCAGGGGGTTCGTTTCTATAAATTAATAATTTCTAACGTTAGAAAACGCGAGGGGTTAATGCAGCGCTGGAAACTCGATCTCCTCGAGACATCGAAGGGGCGAGAAGCGATTAGAAGAGGCAAGTACGTTGCAGCGAACACGAATGTGTCTTTCGTCTGTGTTACAATAATTTCTTGGAATATAAACAAAGTGTTGGAAAAATTCGAGGTGGATTAAAAATATATATGGCTGCTTTTTACCAAGCATTTTATCAAATCAGAGCGGTCGTTTTATCTTTTTGGTGACAATATAGAATTGATATCAGGATAGCTTTGCCAAAAATTTCTGAAGTGTGTAAACGTTTTATGAAATACTTAAAATGCTTAAGAAATCAGAAATGTTCGCCTGTTTTTTGCGAACAATAAAACACTGTTAAAACCATGCTCTGACGTATTTTCCACGTTACACAAATCGAGATACCGTTGAATATTTCATAAAATGTATAAACAGAGTAAATGGAAATAGATTAACAAGCTATTTATAAAATCAGAAATGTTCCTCCAGCTGTCCCACGGAATAAATAAAACACTCGTCAACCACCACAAATATCCATGCTAATTCGCCGATGTGCTTGTTGCGAAATATTCAGGAAGCGTGTAATCAGAGACATTTAGCAGGCATATTGCGGAGGGAATTAAACCAGTCGCTACCAACATTTTACAGAATAAAAGAAATGGACACAACAAGCGCATCGAAATGCATTCAGCAAGCATTCTGCATCGAGCGGAAATCGTATAATTAGAAACACTGTGCCCAAGCATTTCGCGGACACGAAGCCTCGCAATTGAATTCCAGATAAATCTCCGCGTGGGGCGACCCCGATTCCCATCGGTTTATCAATTCGTTCTACCTAATTTATCGATTTTTACATCGTTCGTCACGTTTGACCGGGCTTCGTCGCAGATCCACCGCGGAACGCGCGCGCCCCCTCGATGAACAAGGAAGGGGGAAACATCTTTATATTATATATACTCGTATGGTACACACGCTACAATTGTCAAAGAGGAAAGAGCTTCGATCCTCCCTCTAAAGCTTCGCCTCCTGTTCCTACATGTCTAATATACTACACGTCACTCGGTGAACGGAGGTGGGTCACTGGCCAACGAACTTCGAGTCTCTTCAGCGTTCGTGTTTCGTCTTCAACGTCATCCACGCATCGAGTACGTTCTTCGAACAATAAAAATGGGTGAAGAAAAAAGGAATATGTACCAAGAGGAAGACACTATCTCGCACCAACTAGATACAATTTCTCGGCTAATCGTCGCGACAGGAGCCACGGGGCACGCGTGAGCCTGAAGCGTCCAAGATCGCTCTGGTGCCCGCGAGCACCAGTTCCTGTACGCGTTCCTCCTCGGCGGACGCTCGATAATCCTTGGTTCTTCGAGGCGTCCGCGCAACGAGGCTGACATTCGTCGGACGCGTTTCACGGCCCGGTTCTCCGCAAACTAAGTAAGTCTCAGGTCCTCCTTGATCAGCCATGGGAGGTCTTCACTGATAGAGCATACTCGTGGGAGTGACGTACGAGGACACCCAGTACAGAAAGGACGCGTACCAGAGGATGCCGTCCTTCATCGTTTTCTCTTCTTGCCGGACGTCCAGCTGCCTCGTGTCCTCGACGCCCGGGCTCCTCGAGAACAGGGACTTCAGGTTGCTCCAGAGTCTGTAGGGGAGGAAGGCCAAGTGGGCCATCTGTTGGTCGTCGATGAACGCGTAGCAGGAGGCGACCACGTCGTCCACCAGGACGGTGCCCTCTGTTGTCAGCGGCGCGTAGATGCCCTCCTCGAGGACCAGCCGACTGTCGACCACCTTGTCCCATCGCAGGCGGTGCTCCACCTCGTTCTCGTCCGCCGGGTCCCTCACCAGGATCTTGTCACCTGGCTGAACCCTGCCGGCGAAAATCGACGACGTGCCTTCCACGGGCACCAGGTGGGCTGGCGTCAGCGTCAACACGCGGCCGGACTCGGTGGTCAGCTTCACGAACTGCCTCCTCTCCTTCAGAGAACGGTCCAGGAACGCGATCACCTCGCTGTAGACCACCTCGCCGCGAGAGTCCAGGGCGGCGATCCGCTCGCCTAGCTGCACCTGGTCCAGCCTCTTCGCGGTGCCCTGCTCCGTTCGCACCAGGCTCCTGCCTGGGAAACAGCCACCTGACTTGCCTGCGGATGAGGATTCTGCAAGCAGAGCAATTCGGGGCTTGTTAGTACGGTGGCTTTTAAAACTTAGGGGAGTTCTTTTGGGCGGGCTTGTAACGCATTTCTTTTGGGTTACATAGCGTTTGTGAGTGGGTAGATGCTTGAGTGAGGTAGACTGATGATTTAGTGAAGGGTTCAAGAGGTGCTGAGTGAGTTGTTTCTAAGCTTCTGTTTTTAAATACTATGAAGTTACTTTGATGGCTAGTTAGTCCTTTTGGGTTGTTTATCAGAAATCTTTCAAACTATCTAATTCTTGAATGTGAACGTTTCGCTATATAGTTGAGCTGATTCTTGTAAATAGAATCCGCGGTAACATTGGAATCTGGTCTTGCCTGTGGCTAGAGCCTCTGAAGCTGAAGGGAAACGATCGATTCGATCGCGTAATCGGATCCGTTGGTCTCGCGCCGCTAGTCACACGAATCACTGACCTATCAGAGAGTGAAACAGTAGAACGAAAAAATCACTAGGCAAAACTAGCCACAACCACGAGGAACTCCTGATAATCGGGCCTGTGAGATTGGTGTCGACATAACGAGCTACCTCGTTCGCACCTTTTCAGCGATTTCCCTAGAGAACTTGTACACGCGGTGCGTAAGATTAACCGAGTGTCATTTGCATCTAAATTTCTTCGCGCCATCCTATCCAACATATTCGCTACCGAGTGTCTCTTTGTGTGGAATCTGCTTATTTAAAGGATCGTGAAACTCTGATCGTAATTCTTATTCAAACAAAATTACTCGCGATGCGTTCGTACCCATCACTACTTTCACTAAGCAATGCCCAAGTTTAATCATACGATTCATTGATCATTAAAATAGGTGTAGAAATAGTTTCTGGCGCCAGGACAATTCGTGGAAGGTGTTCAAAGTCGATTTTCACTTCGATTCTAGGATAAATGCCACGATTGTTCCGAAGTTGTGGCCGTAGCATCTTCCACAACGGAAACTAGAGGATCGATCAAGGGGGTCGAGGATCGAGCAGGCGTCGAAATCGTGATCTCCTCTCCTCTCGTCACCGAATATCGTTCTTTCGGCTCGTATCGATTTCGCGGCGATCGTTACCCCGGAGACTAATTCGAGCTGACAGGCGCGGCTAGATTTATCGGCATTTATTTTGAAACTCGAGCCACGATCAAGCAACAAAACTACCCCCATCGCTGGCGTAAAGCATTTTTTCCACGCTTTTTTCGCCCCCTTCCAGTCCCGTTCGCCAAGTGCCTGAGGAAATTCGAGGAGAACGTAATACACTAACCATAAGCGATTTTCGCGTTGTTAAATTCTCAGCGACGGTCTTTTGAATGATAATTTTTCGTATGAATTATTACATGTATGTGTGGGTAACTATTTTGAGTCAAAGAAATTTTTTATAATACGCGATCGTACATTTACTGAAAGAGAATAGTGAATATTGTTTTTGCAAGTCTACATTACAAAAATATTTTCTCTGAGAAAATATACTATAACTCATAGTCGACAGAATGGGAATAAGTAACATTGTTCAATCTGTTTAACGAATCTCAATTTTCTAACTTTGAATTTCGAACGCTACTTTTCTTTTTCGAAACTACCGCGCTAAGTCATCGCTGTGCATTATTCTCTGTTATCCTCAACGGATAGGTACCCGTAAATCTGTGCAATATTTTACTGGACGTTCACGGAACAACTTCGTACAAGCTCGATCATTCTCTGCAATACCCTGAAGATCTATGGAAGTCGGTAAAACAGATAACTTTCTGTTATCCAGAGAGACGTAGTCACGCGGCGATTGGAATATTCCCTAAAACAGTGGTGCTCCGTCAGAAGAAAATTTTTGCAAAAAAAAAAAGGAATAATAACGTTTAATAAAATATAACGAAACAAAACGACGCATTTAATCAGCTGTTTTAAAATTGTAAAACCATTGGAATTTTATATTATTTTTAAATCATTCCCTATTTTCTGTTTAGGTATCTATCGATTTCTAGGCGTCAGAAATTTAATATCGTCGCGGATCTTTCACCTCGATCTCCTCAGTTGTTAAAATACAATAATACCAAGACGAAAATATTGGTCTATATTGCCTCGCTGATATCTGATCGCATCGTAATCGCCGAGTAGCGATAAAACCCCTCGACATCTGCTCACGATCTATCGTAAATACCGTGTGGGATTTAAAGAGAAATTAGATGGTCGACACGGCTCGCGATAACATCGATACGTGACTCGATTAGCGTCTTTGCCAACGTTATGCCGTTGTAATGGATGAAGTAGCCATGACGAAGCTAGAAATCAAAACGCGCCTCTTGTGAGGAATGTGGATTAATAGCGATAATACGCTTTATTAACAATCTGTCTTTGAATTGGGACAGCTAGATATCACGAATAAATTCCTTTTCCTTTTTATCGTTGAAATGAACGCAGTGGAACAATACACCATTCACAGGTGTATCCTAGGGATTCACCGATCGACGAGCACCTCAAAATTGCTTATCTTTTTATTTAAAGCATAGGCTAAGTATTCTTTGAAAATAATCTAATTTGAGAGAAACTTATTTTACAATTTCCCATTCTATACTTTCGCAGTTAATGACAGAGAAATTGGAGACAAAAAAAAATAAGGGAACAGGGATATTATTAAATGACTGATTTACATGTTTCTGAATACCTACAGAAGTAAAAGATAATGGAAACGCTTGCATAGGGCTACCGGAAAACTGTTCACATTAAATTTCATTCTACACTACTTTGCGCAAGGAAGACTATACTCGCTGCAACCTAAAATAAAATGATTTCTTCGCGTACAATAAATCGAAAATTCAGAATGAACTTTTATTAAAATTCATTTAAATCGATCTTCGATTTCGAAAATGCGTAACGACACTACTTTCACATAAAAAAACAGCATTCCTTTCAAACTACGTTTATTTTTCGCATAGAGCACGAGTGTGTCGCACAGATTTTCCAAATTTTATTTTCTCAAAAACAAAGCCACAAAACAAGTAAAGTGGAAGAAATTAAAAGAGAACTGACCAGACTTCACGGAGCAGTGGATGTGCGACCTGGACTCGTAGTACACCCAATCGAAACCAGCTTCGACGGCGAGCCTCGCCAGCATTCCGTACTTGGAGCGATCCCGATCGCTCGTCGTCACGTCGACGGCACGACCCTCGTAATGCAACGAATCCGTCGCGTGCTTCCCTTCCTCGTCCCAGCCCTCCGTCACCCTCAGCTTCACCCCCGGCCATTGGTTCATCACCGAGATAGCGAGGGTGTTCAGCTTCTCCTTGCATCTCTGTAACACGCAACAACACTTCGGGGGTTATTTAATTGCTAACGAGGATCCAACGACTTAATTGCTGCTGGGGTAGGTACTAGGCACGAGGACTTAATGTACTCCATAAAATAACAATGGCAAGGGACTCTGCACAGTATGAATAATAATTCAGATAATTCTGTTGGAATAAAATAGCGTGACACGTCGCATTGTGTTCCGTGTGAAACTGTCCTCAGAGTGAAGACGTGATCACGGGCTCAGGAAGCCTAAATTATATTACTGATAAAGCTGCAGGTACTCCTTTTTAGAGAGTTATGGAAAGTTACATTGTGACTGATTTGTGCTAGTGGAGTTGTGTAGGGATCTACGAGGAACTGGAAAAACTAAACTTCATTCAAACCATTATACAAGAAGCTTCATAAATACAGAGGCGAGCAAAAGTATTCGGCCACCCTTTAAAACAGAATAATTTGTTTGAAATAGGTAAATGACTTGAGTTTTTTCGAGAAGCTAGAAGGATTAGTTTGCTAAGTGACGCGATTCGTCGTTTTGAAAAAAATTGCAATCGGACGGAATAGCGAGAAAAATAGTAAAGTTTAATAATAATAGTAATAGTTTCGTCCGTGCTCGTAATGAAAGTTTAAAAAATGCCTTTTGTAGATTTAAGTAAGTTGTACACGTGCTGAAAATTTCAATAAAATCGGTTAACGTAGCTATGAGCTACAAATAGTTAAAGTCGGTGAAAATCACGCATTTCGGCAGTTTCCCCCCGAAAACTGTACGTACTTACACAAACATCCTAGAACGTTTTTTTAAAAGATTTTCCAATTCCATCATCGACTGAAATAGTCTCGAGCCTCGCGTCCCATCACCCACAAACCAATTTCCCAGCCCTCGAAAAATAATATCCCAAGGCTATCGTTGCGCGGAGGCCCCCAACTTCAATCTTCAACCTCGATTCCCCGTGAGGCACCATCCGGTGCAGATCTAATCCAGCCTCGATTCCTGGTCCCAAAGAAACTCCCCGCCGCCGACTCCAAGCCTCTTTTCTACTAGCCCCGGACGCTAGCCCCTGCTTCCTCGAAGTTCCGCTTAACGCGATTTGCCCGAAAAGCTGTCGATTTCACGCGGGTGCGCTCGGAAAAAGGGGGCGTGCGGCGCGTAAACAGCGGCCAGGTAAACGGACGGTGGCAAGCAGAGAGGTGGCGGAAAACGAATGCGTGTTTTGACCGGACAGAGGGGCGGGGGGGGGGGGCCTTTCGAGGGGGTTGCCCTTTAAGGGCCCGAGCCTGTGGCGAATCAGGGGGCAAACAGGAGTATAAATACGACCGGTGTCGGGGATCATTCGGTCACGGCGATCCTCTTCTTCTCTCGTTTCTCTTCTTAACCGGCGCTCTTGTTCCCCTCTGTGTCCCTGCTCGGCCATCTACCTGGCGGGGCACGCGGGTGCCGCAGCGGCGCGGCGGTCAATAGAGCGCACGGGGGAACATGGAGGCGCGCGGGTATACGCGGCCGGCTTGACTTCGCCTGACGGGAAGCAGCGTGGATCCGTGTAAACCCCCGTTTAATCCGTAACCCAGGGCATCGAGGGGGCGCGAGAAGCTAAAAAGCCCAAGGGGCTCCCCATTGACCGAAGCCGTGGGCCATTGTCGGGCCCCGTTTCGAGGGCCATCCTGCTCCACCCTCCTCCCCCCCCCTGTTTAAGTTGATTTCCGAAGGGTAATCGGCCACGCGGGGGCCGTGTCATGCGCCTCGACGAGCCCGTACAAGCGTGCCCCCCTTCTCCCTCGCAACGATGCCTTCTGCCCGCGCTTTATCCTCGGCCCGCCGGGCGGAAGAAGCTAATTCCTTCCTTCCACCCCCCTGGGGGGCCTCTTTTCACCGCGTGAAAGTCGCGTCGATTTTTCTGCGCTCGATCTGCCGATGCGGGAATACTTTTTTTGTATCGTAAATAGGTGTGAGGGGTGTTTGGATATTGGAGAGGGCAGCTTGGGAGATGGGAGTTTATTACGTGGGACTTTCAAGTCTGATCCCTTGTATTGTGATATGATGCTAAGAGTCCTATTGCTGGATCATTTATTAGCTTGTACGTATGGTATCAAGTACTGATCTTGAATTTTAAAGAGCGACTGAGCGAGTGATGATAACAGTGATCTATCTACATTGCGTACACTGATAATTCTTAGGAAAAGAGACGAATGTTTGTGAATTTCTTTTGAAACAGCTGAAGCATATATTTTTACACAACTTTTTGCAATGTAAAGAGCAACGTTTAAGGAACATTTGGTAATTTTGTTAGTAGAAAAATATTTACGTTTGTAGTAAAAATACGACGTCCAAGAAGCCTTTTTAAAAACGGTGAGCAAGATATTTGAAAAAAACTACTGCACCAATCTTTCTGAAATTTTGTGGGCTAATTTTTTATATAAAAATCTACTGAATGACGTGGGGATTTTTTCCATTATATAGTGCCGTGTTTATCATCGAAAAACGGTCATTAGTGATGAGATCTTAGTTTCTTTTCATAAAGAATAAGAGTTTTCATTAACTTTAATTTAGATGTGGTCGGAAACTACATATTTTGTGAAGATGTTCGAATTTGTTTTGAATCGATTGGAATCTCCGTTTTTCAGTAATCACTGCAAAACAAAGGAAACTTTTTTTTAAAAAGCCTCTTGAATGGTCCATCTGTGAAGTCATATACGATGCATATTTTTGATTAAACAAAGGTTTTTAAAGCTTAGAATCTTTATAAACTTTATACCAAAGCACGAGTCTCAGTTTCAATTTATTTCTTTGCAATTAACTGAAACAGAAATGCTTCATTTTAGATAGGCACGACTGCCTGGTGCCCTTAAACCAAATCGCACGAGTGTACGCGAGAATAAATAAAATGTTGATAGCTCAAGTAGACTCTAGAGCTATATAGATTTACGTAGTAATTTTTCACAGGCTCCGAAACATGGGAATGAAGGGAGTCCGACTAGGAACGTACTCATATCACTTACCAAGTGTTTCTCCTTAAAAATCATCAATCTACTAGATTTCTTGCTCCCAAGATAAACAAACGATTGTTGAAAAACAGTTTCCCAATATAACCTCCAAGGGACTCCATTCCAACCCAAACCCACCTCACATCCGCCATTTTTATCCCACCTGCGCTACGCGAGTGAAGCAAGCCAGAGGGGAAGTGCCCGCAACTCGGACACCTGCCCATCGTCAGCGGCAGTGTTAATTACCATCCCCGTCTTCACAAACGAATCAACGATCCCCCGATCTATCATCCTCCAACTATAATCCTCGTAGCCACGGCTGCAACTCGTTGATTCAACGCCGCGGAGGCATTGTGCCCCTCGGAATACTCGCCCCTTTCATCAAGAATCTTCCGCCTTAAACTGTCCGTGGGGCGAGCCGCGAACGCCGACAATGCGACTTCGACAAGCGAGCAACACGAAACGAAACGCGGCTTACAATACCACGAATTTGCAGCTCTCCTTGCGGCAATTAGCCCCTATTGAGCTGTGCACGACAGCTCGAGGGAACGGTCCCGCCCTTTCTTCCTTCCGTCCTCGTCGTCCCTCGGCGCTCCTCGCTATCGTCCTCGTTTCCCCGTGCTCCTTTCTCGCCCCTCCCCGCATTTCGAATCGTCCGCCGGGGTGAAAAGCAAAGACGTGTCACGGCCACGTGCACGCGATCGCCGCAAGCGAATCCGCACGCCCATCGGCTGTCGGATGAATTCCCATTAAGGCGGCCGGGCCGCGGACCGCCTCTGAATGAAACGGGCCACGCTCTCGACTCGCCTGGCGAACGATCCACAAACGCGGTGTCACGATATCGCCGTTCAATAGCCGGCCTTAATTCCCCCGTGGCCGTTTCCGACCGGCCACTCCGGGCGAATTTATAGAACGGCCCCGCAGCTTCCACGGATCCGCAGCTGTGACGTTTCGACGGCCACGCGATCTCTCCGTGCGGTACGAAGCGGGGAATCGCGATTGGGATGGGATTCTCGAGGTTGCCTCGGCTTTGTGCTGATCGATTGTGATCGATTTGCTTCGTTTCTCGGATTCCTTTTTTTTTTTCGCCGGGGCTTTGGTGCGTTAGAGCTGGCGAAAGTGTGATTTGTAGCGCTTGATTTGATGCCGGGTTGGAATGGGGGATGGAGGAGGTTCGTGGATGGGGAATGTAAGAGGATTCACGGCCTTTTTGCAGTGGCAACGCGAAATGATTGTGAGCGTGGCATTTGAAGGGAATACTGGGAATGTGCAATGTGGTAGTGACGTTGAAGCTGTTGAACGGGTTGGGGGCACTTATGGAGGCTGCTAGGAATTATTTAGTCTGTCGTTTTCTGGTGCTATTCTACAGCGTGTTTCAATTGTGAATATTTTATGGTGCCCCTTTTTGTGACATAAAATAATTTCTGAGATATTGTATATTAAGAACGATAATTATGATAAATATCTTATTAATAACGTCTTGGTTTTTTGAAAAGATCTACCTTTAGTAAAAAATGGATTCCCCTAAGGATTAAACTAGTATATTTCTTTCATTTTTAATCGTAGCAAACACTAATGTAGCTCAAACTTAATTTAGTTGTTGCTAGTGTCTTCTCCATTTCATCCCTAAATTCATTTTCCTTTCCCTCTTCATACAGTGGGAGGCCAAATTATTATATTCAAACAAAAAGGTTTGAAATTTTGTAAGTCTGGGTTCTAGTTTCTGAACCAAGGACTCAAATTTGTTTCTCATCCATTCTGATACTGTTTTATCAAGACTAATCGCACGAAACGAAGTTTCTGAATTTTTTGCCTAGCTTGAACATATGCATGGGTCAAAAAATTTTTTCCCCGGTAAATCCAACGAAGGACTATTACAGAGCAAACATTTCTCCTTAATTTCGTTTTTCGGGGTGTTGTTGTATGATTTTTATTGACCGAGTTATTCGCGATCAAAGCAAAAAAGGTACTTCTCACTTTAAACACCTATAACTTGCGAACTTATGATCGTAAACAAATTTTCGCGAATAATTTGGAAAGCTATGAAAATTTCGTCTCAGAACCTTTAGTCGCCAATTTAAGATTTCTTTTTAAATTGTATTAAATCCATTTCAAAGTGATCCCAAAAATTGACGAAAATATTTTGAATGTAATAATTCGGCCACCCTCTGTGCACATATTTGGCGAATAAGTGCCATATGTTCAGACAGTATGGCAGTATACTTTCTAATAATCGCAGAATCACTGCAAGACAATCGATCGGACGCACGGCAAGGCCCCTTTCCCGATCGAGTTCCCTCGGGACAGGATTTGTCACCGTGAATCGCTACTTTAACGCTACACCCGACGCTAGAAATTAACTTTGTTCTCACAGTTATCGTCGACTTCCATTGAATTCGCGCGCACACGGAGTTCCTGGTAGTAGATCCCGCCGCGAATTTACATAGCCAAGATGTGCACAGGACAAACACAATGTGTGCTTTCATACCGATGATTTATCACTTCCGAAGGGTGTACGTGTTTGAACGGGTTTGTTAATAATTTACACGGCCAACAATCGGGTATGCTAGAGCATGTTGTCAAACAGATAGGGAAATATTTGACTTTAGAGATGGAGTGAAAAAATGAATGGAGAATCGCGCTGGCCGAAGAAGTCTTTCTCAGTTTTCTTCGGTTCAACAGTTTCTGTGTTTCAGGGTCAGTTACGTTTGCCTCGCGATCCCTACCTGAATTTGAAATCTAACTGGTCGATTTTGATTTCAGCTCTCGCATCTACGCCCACCACTTGAAATACAAAATTGTGGAATTTTAGTGCGCGTAATCAGTGAAATAGACGATAAAGGGAGATTAAGAAAATTAAGGGTTGAATAAATGGAAACAGAAGGGCTCGAAGATCGAATGCGAAGAAGTAGAGGAAAATCTGATCGAAGAGGTTGGGGGGAAGGACCGGGATGACTAATAATGAAGAAAAAGAAGAGGATAGGCAAGATGGAACATAGGGGGAACGCACGGGAAAGAATACGAGTGGGAGGATAAGAATGAAGAAGATGAGGAAGAAAGAGGGTGGAAGAGATACAAAAGGTGGCCGATGTATAGGTTCGTATAAAGAGAGGGAAGAATGGTGAAGAGCCCGAGAAATGTACCGACCGTGGTGCACGATGGGGCGCCTTGTTCACCCAGCAGGGAACCCCCTGGGCCCCTCCCAGACTTTACATCTATTTACAAACATTTTGGCGGAGCGGAGATAGAGTGAAACGGAGAATGGTGGAGAATGCGCGCGGTTGGGCAAAGCCGAGAATGTCGGGCCTTATGAAAATCCATTTCGGGTGAAAAATGGCCTGGCCCGTAATCCATTAGGGGCACAAGGGCGGAAGGGGGGACGGGTCGGGGGATGGAGAAAAAAAGGGCAACCGCAAAGCCGCGCGCGAAATATCCTCAAAACGAATCGCGATCCTTGTGCAAGACTCCGTGAGGAATCGTTGGAAATCAGCGGAGACAACTTCGTGGATAGATTTATGAAGTTTTTCAAAAATCAATGCACTTGATATTGTATAAAATAGTGGGGTGGAAATGTACTTGAGTGTTTAAAGAGGGGGTCACAAATATTTCAAATTGATGGTGCTTATTTGATTACATAAGAGGTTAGTCAATTTTAAAATGAAATTCATCGTTACGTTTTACGTTTAAATAAGATTTATTCTTTAATTGCTAAGTATTAATCAAAATTTTTGGAAGTGATTTTCAAAAGAACCCTGACAGTAATCGAACTGAATCGATTAGTGATTTAAGAAGGGAGCAACCTGGTGACAGTAATTTCAACTTCTTTATCTTTCAATTTCAAGACTTTTTATCTTGCCCCTCAAATTTAGGGGGTGAAAGCACCCCTCAAAGTTAAAAAACACGTACTTGTTATTTTTCTTATAAAACAACTGAAAATCGAAGCAATCGGAGACACACACCAGAATCTATTAACAGGATGATTATCCCTTCGTTGCATAACTTCTTCGATTTTGGAAATAAATACATTTTTGGACTCGTAGAAGTGATAATAATAAGAGAAAAATAATAAAAAATTGTTTTTTATTTTTCCACTTTTTCCCCATTACGATTATGATTAGTTAAAAAAAAAACGCGGAATTACAATGTTTATCACGATCTATGTAAATGTTTAGAAACAAGGATACGTAGATAAAACAAAAAAATTAAAAAGAAAATATATGTTGCATATTTGCAACAGTATGCAACGAAGGGTTAGTAAAACTTCATCTACCAGATTAATCTGTCTTAATCGATAACAAACTACTACCATTTATAAAACCTCATTGAAAGCGACATCGCGCGCAGTAGCGACTCCATTTCCCCAGGCTCCAAATTCCACGGCCAAGTACCGACCAACGAACTGGACAAAACAAAAGCCCTCCCTTTCTTTCCTCCACAGTAGAAAGTCCCTAGCCATCGGTATTTATTCGCCGTGCATGTGAACGACGAAACGCGATACGGGGCAAAAATCGGTTTGCGAAAGGTTAGTGAAAGTCGTATAGGTTTCGGAGCGGCCGGAGCCTCAAAGTCAGCGAGGCGTGCGCGCCAGCTCGCTGGCGTCCGATCTCCCGCGTGTTGTCGCGCCGATCACATTCGTAGTAGCATTGTTTCAATTCTACAGCGACGCGTAATGGCGCGAGCGCGACAGGTACGCGGGAGCGCAGAATTCTCGGTCTCCAGGAGGAAGAAGAAGTTTCACTGCGCCTGGCGGACGTTACGAGAGGCAGATGAAAGGCAAAGAGCAAACCAGTTCCAGCGGATGATGGACTGGATGCGACAGGTATAACGTCCTCCTGGCTCGAGCCACCCTATCTCTGCCTCATCTCTCACTCTCGATACCCGTTAATTATCGAGCGTCTATCACTTACACCTCGTTTACATGCACCGTATCTTATCTCGTTTAGCAAGCCGGCGTGTTAATCCCCGCGCAGCCGCTAGTTAACCGGCGGGCAATTTCGATTCCCGTATTCCCCAGCAGCAGCGTTCTTCTGCGATGCAACTTGACCAGCTCCGGTTCCAAGAGGAACCAAGGGAACCATCGATCGGATACGAATTTCAAAGGGCTTTCAGCTTTATTCTAGGCCTACATAGGGTCTGCGATGATTCCCTTGGCCACCTAAACGGGGAAAAATGTATTCTACTGACTTCGAGAATGAAATTCCGTGGAGAATCACATCCAGCTTTTTATTCTCCCGCAACCCCTTCAACTGATTTCCAAATTACTTGTCCGGGTGCCAATTAACGTCCCCTTGCAATATTAATTCCATCGCGAGTCAGTAGAATCGAAAGCTGAACTCGGTCAGCGATGGATCAGCGAAGATCGTTGACGAAGAGGAGCAACGGCGCAGCTTGGACGGGTCAAGGGTGAGCAAGGGGAAGAAGCAGAGGAAGAAGGGGTCGAAGAAACGGCTGTAGAAGGATCAGCGGGGGCAGAGAAGGCAAAAGATGGGCCAGCTTCGGTTGAGAAAAGGGGTTGGGTCCGAGATGAACGAAGATGGTGAAGGAGGACTGGGCTCCATCCCAGCATCCAGAGTCGGGGCCCCGCCCCCGCTGGTTTCTCCTCGAGTCCTTCTCCTCCTCCGACCCCTTTTCGCTTGGCCGTCGCGGCCAGGCCAACCTTTTATTCCATTCTTCTTGTTTCAACGTGCTCGTTTCTCTCCCTCTTCCCTCCGCCGTCGCCACTCCGCCGATTTCCTTCTTGCCCCTGCTGCCCTCCCCCCTTATCCCTACCCCCCCACCACCGCCACCATCGGTGCTCGTCACCTCCACCTCCAGCGCCTCTCGGGCTGACCACATTCGGGCCCCGAAATCAGGGAGCGAGGGAGAAAGGACGAGGCGGGAAGAGTGAGAGTGGCCGGGCACCTCTGCTATGCTCTTGATATTCCCATTCACTAGGCCCCGAAACGAACCGCCCAGGCGTCAGCTGATCTCTCCCAGGAAGTCGGCTCCCCTTCGATGGAAACAGATCCCACGACACCTCCGCGACACGTCGGCTTTTATCGGCTCGCTGATCGCCAGGAATTCGAATTCTCAGACAGTGAGATGGACCCGGCTCGTCGTTTTTTTTTTTTTTATGGGGCTTTAAAAGGCCACGGGCTAATTCCGCGTCACTTTCTTTCAGAGAGGGCCAGCGGGCCCCGCCATTTCCCTAACGATCGGGTACAGTGTCTCTTTGACGCCACTAGGTGTCTATGCTTGCTGGTGGGACTCTGGATAACCGGGATCGATTCGAACGATTGGTAATGCCCGCGGCTGAGGACAATGGCCCCGAAGCTGGAAGAGATGACACGGCAACAATGGGGCCCCGTGTTTTGAAGAAGAACCACGCGAGAAACTCGGTGTCGAGTGTTTATCGAGCTCTCTAGATGGGCCCAGCCAGCATTGAAGAGCGACTCCCGGGCCTGGACGGCCTATCTCACGCTTCTTCATCTTCATTCCGACTCTCCTTCGACTACTCCTCTCTTCCACAGTCATTCATTTGCACGGTGTACGATTACCAGTCCTTCGGCTGGCCGAGGCACATCCGAAAGCAAACACGTAGGGGGGGCACGAAGGGAAGGTCGCGCCGCTCAATCTTGGTTGCGATCGATTCCTTTTATTCCCGCGAATGGACGATGAACACGGTGGCTTGCAAATTTTCAGTCACTTCTCTTCGCTCGCAAATGTCTTCGAATATCGGTCAAATTTTGAGAATATTAAATTGAAAGACTCGGTGGATCCTGGTGGTCCTGATAAACTTTGAAAGTCTTTCGTCCCCTGTCTCGAGATATTCTGAATCACTGCCGATTTCTTTTGAACTCTCCGAAAAATGCCAGGCCCTCAAAATTTCTGGATACAGTCTCTGAAGCGATTCGACTTTTTTGCCAGATGTTCGAAGTGATTCGAAAGGTTTCGAAGCCTATCGCCGTCGCGAACCACCGGGTCAGAATGAAGAACGCGCGGTGAACACATCGATGTCGCAATTTGCGGTCTGGCGCGAGCTCGCCTCTCCGCGCGCGTCCGAATTAAATTTCAAACGGCCAGACGACACTTCCTGGAAGCCCTCGATGTGAACTCTTTCGATCTGCGCGTGGAATTTTCGGGCTGTCGCGGATTCGATCGTGGATTTCGACAGCCCCTGGCTTCGGTTACATCCTCGTTGCATGAGCGGAAAGCGGCGAGAATCGCTGGGAGAGGAAAACCCGCGAGATCGCAGGAACACTGGCTGGCCAGCGTCACGTGGCGGCCGGGTTAGAACCACGAATAAATAATTCATGGCGAAATCGGGAAGAGAAATGGCATTTCGACTTGCTTTGAGCAACGGTGGAGAATGTTGCATATTCAACGCTCCCGACGAATCTTGGAATCTTCCGATCAATATTTCTGTGGAGTATTTGCATCGTGGGATCGAATATTTCACTATAATTTACAGGATATGATAGGAATGAAAGGTGTATGTAGGTTTTATATCATTTTGAAGAATTGAACGTTGAATCTTGATGCTGACTGAGAGGAATATCGAATGTAATTAATATTAATACTTTTGTGAAAACTTGATATAGATAGAGTATAGAGGAAAGTTAACAATAAACATCTCCTGTAACAACCTCAAATGTTCCATTAAAAAATTACTTAAGGGGTCACCCTACCTTGACGGACGAAAAATGATGCGAACTTTGGGAATTTTTCAAACTAAACCATTAAATATATTTACTTCCAGCTTTGAGGCTTTATTTGTCAATCTTTAGAGAATATGAAAAAAAGAAATTGCATGCAAAAATAGAGGTTTATATCCGGAGTTAATAGAGCGCCTTACAAAAGCCATATGTTGTAGTTGTCTGAAATAGAAATTTTAAAAATTGGTGTAATCTGTAGGAGTGTGGCTATAGTCTGAACTAGATTAAATGAGAAATACTGAAAAGTAAGAAAAATGGCTGCGTCTAAAATAGACATCGATTTCTGCAAAAATTGGTTAGTTTTACAGGTCGCAACAGAAGTCTAATTTTGCAAAAGCCGACTTAGTTTTAGTAACAACAAGAATGATACATCTACTGAAGGTATATACCAAGTTTGAAGTAAATCGGGTTATGGATTTTTGAGATACCATGCTAACCAATTCGAAAAACATCGTTTTGAGAAAAACGCGTTTAAACTCTAGGTACCGTTTTTTAATTAAATTTTTCTTGAAGTATTGCCTAAATATGTACAAACATAGGCATACAATTTTCAATTAACATAATTTGAGGGTTTGTCTTAAAAAAAGTGCCAAATACTGCGCTCCTCTTCAGGCCATTGATGTATGGAGATCCCTTATTAAACGCACGAGCTTATCAATTAGGAACACGAATAAATCCATCCACCTCAAATAAAGGATACTCTCATATACCGAAGAACCACCCAATTTTCTTTATCCCTCTGTCACATAAATACTTCACAATAAAAGAACTTCCATTCCCACAGTTCCCTAGCAGATGCTCGCTCAACTCGAATCGCTGCAAGTGTAGCACCTATAATACAGGGAATACTTACTGCATCACTCTCAAATTTACGAAGCGCGCAGAATTTTCATAGCAACACGATTGATAAAATGATTCGTATCCAAGCGAGCTACAGATTTTCGCGATAAATATTTTTACTGTAATATTCTCGTGGTGCTGCTAATAAGAGAGGTATAAGCGATAAGCCCCGAGGTATAAGTAACATTTCCAGTACTCCAATCGAAATACCTACATTGGAAACCGATCAGTCCCCCAGAAGTACCGGTCCCAGTGACTAGTTCGCAGGAGGAAACGACCCCGGGGGGCTAATTTCCAGCTCGCTATATTGGTCGTTGTTCCTAGAAGCGTGGATCGATCGGTCGTCGGGCGATCATCGAGTAGGAGCCTCGGACCTGTCCCCCCGTGGAACCGATCGTAGTCGTCGGTCCCGTGTCCCGTGTCCCGTGGGGCTCGGGTTACATCCTTATTACATACCTGCGACGGTGGACACGATCACGGGTACACGAAGTCGAGGTGGCGGAAGGAGATCGAAGTCGACGGGCCGCGAGGCCCTTTTGTCTGTGGGAACGGATTACCGCGACGGAAGGTGAAGGAGAGCGAAGTTGGCTGGCCGCGCACAGAGATCGGCGGGGAGTACAGGGAGGAATAAGGGGAGAGAACAGGGGCGTGTTGTTTTGGCCGCGGGGCACATCACGCCCGTCGTCGGGACGGGACCCGGGGCGATCCACGAAGGCGACCACGGGTGATGAAGCCTCGTCCGCCGCGATCAAAGCACGCCTCGTCGCTTCCAGTGCCTCGGCACTCAATCTCGCCAGCTTCCTCCTTCCTCGACAGCCCATTTCATTTATTTCTCATCGAGGAGATCGTCGCTTCCTCGCGGCACGGCCTCGATGCCTCCACGACCGGCTTCCTCAACCGTACGTTCTCATGTTTTTCCAACCATTTCGTTACTGCCATGGGTGAAGGATGTCGAATTGCTCGAGCATCGAGTACACGTAGGTCTTCCTGGGCCTGCCGATGATTTTCGTACGCGGCTGGGGATTTCGCGATGCGTGCTCGATTTCGGGACTCCTTTAATTGGAACATTCAACTGTCTTCTTGCGGCGCTTGTACTTTTATTATGTCTGATTGATGATGAATAATTGGAGAAACTAATGATGATCGCGAAGAGGAAGATGTAATTTTTTTTTCTATTTTTGGTATACTTCTTCGATTTATGATCGTGGATTTTAAGTGTGTGTATTAATTAATTTAGGAGTCCGCTCACTTTCTTAAAAGCCGTCAGGCAAATCTCCACAGCCACATCAATTGGTACAAACAGTACCAATTACTCGATCTATTACACGTGATAATTATCACATCCGTAGAGTTCGCTCATCGTTTACTGTCATCGTGAAAAGGCTTTTATGCTTCGTTCTTCGAGCACGCGCATCATCGTCGAAAGACTTTCACCAGTGCCGGAAAGGGGCACAGAACGTCGAGGAATTATCGTGAAGCAGAATACGCTTGCGAGAACAACTACGCGCTGCTGGAGCCTATTCTAAACAGACACGGAGGATGTCAAAGGAAGCAATAAACTCGAAACATACGGACACAAGAAGACCATTAAAGACAGAACATTTTTCGCATTCTCTCGAAGAAAGCCGAGGTGCTATTGACACAGGTAACGGCACCACGGAGGTTAAAGATCGAAGGCAATATGAATCTCTGAACGAAGAAGAATCCGAATAGAACAAGAGAATTGAGGCCAGCTCAGAAAACTCGTATTAAGTTGAAACTTGTGAAGCATTCCGATGAAAACAGTTGCACGATATTTCGATCACCTCTGATAGTTCTTCTTACTTTATTCCAGACAAATGCCAAAGTAAATTGGAGTTGGATATTTGGGGCCTTCAGAAAAGGTTACGCTAATGAATTCGAATTTAATGGCTGAATTAAAATTCCCGAGTGATTTCCTAAGATTAGTTTGATAGCCACGGTATATCATTTTTTGTGAAGCTTTTATATGGTCTTAATTTTACAGTTATTATCAACGATTATGGATTTCTCACTAAAATACAACATCTCGAGTACCTATTAAGTCATTTATTTTAAAAATATTCAATGAAAAACGAAAATAGGCATAAAAGTACAATCATTGGCACCCTAAAATTGGAGGTTTTATAGAAAAACATATGTAGTTAAAAACGAAGTTTAAACAGACTATTTCATTGACTATTAAGTACCTGCAACACTTAGCAAATCTGTGTTTCAATCCATTAAAGCGACAAAATATTCTTACCTACTCATTATCAAAATTTAAAAAAAAAAAACGCTTAAAACTCAGCCCTCTGTCCGACCACTACCTTTAAGATTTTTTTGTGGTGTTGTCACGTATAAAATGCGTAGTTCAACTACTAGGCTTTGCAGTGTCGTAGTGAAAGAAAACTAAGAAATTGTAAAAAGGTACTTTCTAAGTCTGTGCTTCTTAATACTTGGCTTTTTAATCAGGAGTGCCAATGATTAGTGCAGTGCCAGCATTAGTATAGTTCACCCTATCTGACAATTAACATCGCGGACCTTGTACCAACACCAGAAGTTTGTAAGAAACTTTATTACAACTTCATATCTAAACCTCGTCCCGTACAAACATCTTTTCCATCTCAACACTTCCTAAAAGCAAAAGAAAAATCGCCTAAAATTCTCTCCCTCAGAATCCACAGGGCTCAGTGTTCCACGCCAACAGAGCCTAGGTTCCAGATCGCTGAACCCTATCGACACCTCAATTCCAACACCGCCCTCAGCCATCGATACCAATACACATTTCGTACATCCTAACCCAAAGTGTTTGAGAGCCAGCTGAGAAAGAAGGAGGAAAGCAGTCCGAAGAAAGCTATAAATAAAATCGACCCGACGTCCGTTCTTTTCGGCAGTTTCGGCGGCGAAGGAAGCCCCGAAAAGTCACGAGATAACTCACGAGTGGGTGAAAGGTGTAGGACGTCGGGTGTCCTTAACTTAAAAGCTCGTACGCGTCGAGCGCGGCACGGGGGCCCGAGGGGGGGGGGAGGGGGCGGATTAGAGGAGGAAAAGGAGAAACGGGCAGAAAGCGAGTGGCAGGAAAGGAGAGGAGAGGAAAGGAAAGGGTGGGTGTGTACGTGTACACGGAGAGGACTGGATATCGTGTTCCAAATCGGGATCCGAGGGATCGGGTTATTAGGATCGAAATGAATGTAAATCCCCTTAACACGATCCCCGGCCAAAACACGGCTACCCGCGGCTCCGAAAGTGGCCAGATTAGATACCGTGGCCGAAGGTCTTGCCTCGCCACGATCCTGTAGGATGTAGCAGCCTGATCCTATCTCTCCGGGGGCCTCCGCCACGTCGTGGATGGGACCTACCCTGTGGACGGGCCTTAAATCTCTTGGCGTAGCGGCAGGAATGCCTGGTGCGCGTCCGACCTAACGAGCTTTTAATCGTCGCTTCGACGTCCACCGACACGTGACGACGGTGTCACGTGCCCCTAAATCACGAAATTATATCACCCTCCCGCGCTCTCTGACATTGAACCCTTCCTCCTCCCTCGATGCTTAGGCGAATAATTCGGGGCGGGGTAGAGTTTGAGTATACTAAACAGGCGATTTCAATGAGCTGGATTTTGCGTATTTTTCGGGTAAAGTAATTACCAAATTGCGCTAAATACGTTAGGTATCAAAATTTACTGTAAATTTCAGGAGTCTTCTTTTTTGGGCAGGTGTTATTGTTCGGTGGGAGTAGGGCAATGAGATACAGTCACCTTTGTGACACTGGCGTAGATGGGATAGTGGATTGGAAAGGGTTGATTTGTTGTTAGAAAAACTTAGGTTCATTTGTTTTTGTGCACTTATTGGTTTGAAAGGTTCTGATAAGTGTCCTTCACAGGACGAAATTGAGGACCTTGCCGCAAGAGGGGTGCAGCTCCATCTTTACCAATTTCGAGTAAATTAGACAAAACTGTTTATAAAATTATTGCTTTGACTTGACATTAAAAAGAGAACACTAATAATTGTAGAATATATATTTTCACACGATAAGTAGTACTTATTGAGTTGATCAGTTTGTGTTTCTATTTTTGGCGAAGAAAATTCTGTAATAAAAATATTAATTTTTCTATTTGTATTTATTTGCAATAAATCGCTCATTTGTTATCGGATATGCATCAAACTGAAAAACTGTAAAACATGGAACTTCACCCCCCTTGCTGCAAGGTTCTCACAGAAAACACTGTAAGTGCTCAAAATCAAAGTCTATACTACAGTATTACTATTGGCACTTAGAACATTTTCCAATAAAGAAACCTTTCTTTAATTTTGACACTTTCAGCGTTTTCTACAAGCACTCTTCAATTATCGTTGCAAGGGTACTGCAGAGACTTGTATTATTGTGACTGGATGCACTTTTAGTTTCTACAGGAATACGTGCATAAAGGAGTGAATAAATATGCCAATCGTTGAATAAATAATAAGACACAGATCAAAGGTAAAGTAATATTGGCCATTATTTGCCATTTATATATAATTTAACCCCGTGCACTCCAACCACCATATTCTACCACGCAGCCAGCCCTGGCATGATTATTATTCCTCGGCACGTTCATAAACTCCCATTCATAAAACTCCTGAAGCTTTCCGAGACGACTAACGGAAACTACGATGTCTACGTATGCAAACAATTTCTCACTCTTACCCACGCGTGCTCGGATCACGAAAATAACGGAGCAACGTTACAAATTACTCAACATGGCGTTTCAATGCGACCAGTTATACAGAGAAAATCAATGTTCCAGTGAAAGTAACAGTTCTACCTGTTGATATATCGACCGGCCACGTTCGCTGGCTTGTTTAATCGATTCCTTTGATGCAGGATTATAAAAACACACCATTTACATCGGTATTCTAACAGGATAATCGTTCCACAAATCAGACCGATAAAGTTCGCCGAGCAACGATTTAATCGAACCACGAGTACATGATGCAAGTAGCCTGTACTGTCGTGTTCCCTTGTTATCGATCACTGTTATTATCTCCGACGCGTGCTGTCGTCTACGAATAGTTACAAGACGAATGTGAAACTCCGTCTGTGTGGATTCGTCGACGAAAAAGATGCTGAAAGAAACGAAGGCCAGGAAAGAGGTCCGCGTACGTCGCGAGGGTTACGAAACTTTATAGCGACACTTGTCGTAAACGCCGCTGTAAATCTCGATTTATAAGGCGAAATCGTCGAGGACATCGCGAGGAACACGGGACGAAAGAGAACGGGGGACTCGCGCCAACGATTTCCGGCGGTGGTGAGAAGTCGTTTGATTTGCAAGTGGAGGAAGATCGGTGAGAACCTTCAGAAACCGTTTCTGGATACGTAGGGGAGGAAGAATTGAGCGCGGCTTCCGTGGATAGAATGGTCTTCAGCGTGGAGAAGATTCGAGGGAGTAATAGTGGTTTTGGTTGTAGAGGAGAATTATTGAGCAGGGAAATGATTTTAGAGATTGAAGTGGATTACAAATTTTATGTGATGGAGTAAGTTTGTTAAAAGGAAATTTTGAAACTTAATATTAATTCATTTGATAGCTTCGCTTCTCTTATTTTTTTCTTTTAGTAAATTTTGAATAATTAAACAATATAATATATAATAGTTGCTGTGGCAAATATAATTAGATGTTGGTAAAAGATTTTCTTAAAAATTTACTAAAATCAGTTTAAGTAAATGCATGGAATTATAATAGTTGCCAAGTGAATATTCTCAGCTCCAACGATCGTAATACCTAACATAACGGGTAATAAAATGTTCCCCGAACGCAAGCCCAAGTGAAATAAACGCGCTTGCAACCGACGGGTCGGAGATCTGGAAATACTCTCCCGTTCATGAATGCAGGCGGGTAAAAGCTGCTTATTTTCTCGAGCGGCACGAGCACAGAATACCGCCGCTCTAAATCTGAGTTCTGGAAAAGCAAACTTCGCGATCCGTCACGAACCAAGTGCAGAAACATGGCAGAACTGACCTTTGTTCTCGAGTAGATGCCGTAGAACGAAACCGAAAGCCTGGGGAAGGCTGGCTTTGACCTTGTGTACGAAAGAGAACCTTGCCACGTGGCAGCCATTGATTAAATCACGGATTTAGAATCCAACAACGCTCGATATCCTATTCCGAACACTACTACTTCTACCAATCTTCTTTTCTTCTTTTTATTCTACGATGATTAGCAAAATTAAGATTTTTTTAACGACGGTTTTAAGAAACAGAGTAGGATATTAAATATATCTGGTGGAACAAAGCTTAGAAACGAAAGAGGAACGAGTTAAGGGAAGAAACAATATATGAAAGATAAATGGATGTTTAATCCACTTTGCACAAAAATAATTAGCTAATGCTGGTGAATATTAAATCACCTGTTTCCCAAATTACGAGCTCCCAGTCAGTCACGTTTAAAAAGCACTCGCCTCGATTCTATCCTCTTCTTGTCCGCGCGATACGTATCAGTGAAATGATACCGCGCCGTGTCAGCCCGACAATCATCCTCGTCTCCAAGCATAAACTCGGCGTGTTCGACTACACGCGCGATCTTATCTTTTATAATACTCCCCTGTTACGTTAGTTTTATATGATTCCTTTGCTGTGCTTTTTAATTTACAAGTGAATCCTCGTATCTGCTAAGCTGGACCTCGCCACGTGCGCTTCTGGTAACTCGGGCTGATGTTATAAAGACGTACTATTATTCTTGCGATTAATCAGTGGCTACGATAATGTTTAGCGAAAGGCCTGTTGCATTATCGACTACACGGCTGCATCGAAAGCGGCTGGTATTCGCGATTGCCACACGGCGCCGTTTATTCGCGCGAACAAGAGTTACTTCGCGCAATTAAGACGTCAAGCATCATGCACGGACGGGCGGTTAAACTTGCGTGGACTCTGCACACTGACATAACTGCCTGGCTGTCAATTAATTAATCGCTCGGATTAATTGATCGTTAATTTCGCCGTTAAATCGCGCAGTTAAGATAGCCATTCCGGGGACGAAGCGAGACTTCAGGGGAAACTCTTGATGAGGAGTTGTCGAGGTGGTTAATGTTCTAATTTATTGGGAAATTACGAGGGACAACGTGTCTCTGGGAAGTTTTGGTCAAGAGTTTTCTAGTACTCTTATTTTGTTAGGGTGTTCATTATGGTCTGTTGGTAGGTAATCGTCGATGCAATTGCAGCAGGGCGAGGAAGGAGAAGTGTCAGTGATTCAGGTCTATGCTTCGCGCGACAGGACGCCAAATTATTTGCTCGGCGCGTAGGAAATACTCGCTGGTAAACAGATGTGTAGTGTTTAGTGGATACAGTAGCTTTGGGAAGATTATCTTGTGTTGTTCACTAATGTCCACGTAAGAACAATCGACACATTCTTTTTAATGTTTCTCACCCGTCAAACAATTTTTTAATAAATTTTAAATGACTTTGATATACTAGATTCGATTTAGATTACGATCTAGATTTAGATTTGTGTCATTATCTTAGGGAATTCCTTCACCCATAGTATATAGGTTGTAGAATACAGTTCCTCGTTATAAAACCATAATAATATACGCAAAAGTAATCTTGCGTCCAAAGTGTTCTTTTTTCAAGAAGTAATCCACCCATAAAAATAATTAACGTCGTGGATGCGTATGGTTCCGGGAAAAAGGGAGAAGAAAAGAAGCCCAAGAGGAAGGAAGAAGTCAAAACGAAAGCACCATCTTGAGTTAAAAGTCCCTTGCACATACAACACATGCAACTCCATTTTGAGGCCGAAAGGCGAAGATAAACCTACTTGCTGCAATAAAAATAATTTATCTTATATTTTTTATGTTCTTTATTTTTCACAAAGCTTCATTTCTCGCTCGGTACTGCCACGATTTACTAGACACCCGGTACAGCAGCAGTGAAAAGATCTACTTAACAGCAATACCGTCTAAACATATTAGAAGCGCAGAAGTAGCAAGTGAAAAGAATGCGGCACCACGGCTGCAACGGACGGAATACAAGATTAGCCTCGACCAGCGGTCAATTAGCGTTAATTAGCATGGCCGGGCAGCGAGACGGCTGATTGATTTAGTGGACGCTGGGTCTGCCTCGGATATGACACTCGAACTCGCGATTCTCGCGCCCAAACCACGCTGCGCAGGAAGAAACTGGCGTGATTCACAGTCAACGCGCTTTAGAAGCTCGGGCCATAGCCACGAAGTAATTACAGGAACGGCGAGATAAATAATCGTCCGCCTACGTGCGCATATTCCACTGGCAACTATAAACCAACGTGTGATTTGTTGGCCGCTCTGTTCAGGGAAAATCTTTTGCTCCTTCAGAGATGAGAAAAAATAGTGGCCAGGCCGCTATGCCGTAGTGGTCGTGAAAAAGTTGGTGGGAGGAGTGACTGTTTGCGGGCAGAATTGGTAAATTAAGAATTTAGGAGAAGGTTCGAAAAAGTACAGAGGTGTGTGAATATTAAAATGAAACTAGACGAAATAGAAGGTAACTTGCGTCACAGCTAAATTTACTGAACTAAACAGTACTTTCCAAGGATCCGTAGACATCCACAAATCATCGAATTTGTCATTTGCTATTTCCCGAATATTCGTTCTAAATTTTAACGCCGCGAAGTTGAGCAAATAACGAATATAAGATAACGTTCATTAAAATCACTTTCGCAGCACTGAATAATCTCCATCGATCATTCTTTAATCTCGAACGTACCTACTCTTGACAAAAGAAATCAACGAAAACACCAGAACGTCCACCATTCGTGATCTCGAGTTTCCTTCGCGTCCCATCGCGAAGATCTATCGAAGGCGATCGGAGGATCTATCCAAGAATCTATCGCAATCGCGTACGAAGACAGCGAGTGCCTCTAATCAGCCATGTAATCTGGCTTCTAAACAGCGGTACAGATCAAGCAGTCAGCTCTCTGGATCGTTCGTGCGATCGGGCACTCGTATATCTACGCAGGTTGTTCAAGTCGATTTCTGTTCTCCGTTCAGCCGACTTTAATCGTGTTTACTAACGAGCCCTGGCCGAAAGTTTACGTCGGAAGCCTTTGCCAGCAGCGGCGCACTCGATCCCCAGATAAGGATCGATTCGAATCGGCTTGTTATTTTGAATTCCGTCACGTGTCGATTATCGCCGCTCGTTCCTACGACCGAATGGCCGGAAACGCGATGAATTTTTAGAGGTAACGAGGGTACCATGTAACGCGGAGAACCAACGCAATCGAAGAGTGACTCATATAAATCGGTGATCGCGTGATCGAGGCTAACCTATACGTATGAATCGAAAAGGGATTGTTTTGTTGAAATATAGAAACTCGCGTGCGAGGTTTCTTATTATTTTTTAGGGACATTAAGAAATAGAAAATTTTTTATTTTTTTTATTCTTTTTAGGGAAGTCAGTACAGTTGTTTCGGTATTTTTTATTACACATTAAGCAAATAATCTTCTCTGAATTTTTGGGTTGGGTATGTATTCTTGTTACTTGTTGTTAATTGTTAAATAAATAGCGAGTTCGAGTAACTTAAGAAAAAGGAAGATTAATTTTCAAGGTGGTGTTTGTTCCATTTATTTCTTTCATCATTTATCCGCGCTGTTAAGCATCGCAATCTTCATTAACAAGCATCACGTTCCTGTTACACAAGGGAACTATCATTACTTCGCGTGACCTTAAGTGCTGTTGTGCTAATAAATAAATTGCACGTTCTTGCACGCAACAACGAAACTACGATCGTTCAGATTACCCATGTTTTTCTTTACCTCGAATCACTCGACCATCTGTCCTTCGTTTCAACGGCCATGGTGCCAATTATTTATCGCGAGCTACTGTTTGCCCTCAATTCTTCAATCATTTAATACCTAATTATAAAGCTGAACTAAGTAGTCGTGCACAGCTGGTGCTTTAAACATACAACAAACGTAACAAACGAGCGCTATTTCCGGCAAGTAAATACCTCCAAAATTCCACAAAAGTGAATCACGTGGAAAGCCCTATGAGTAATCGTAAATCAACTTAAAGAAATACACAAGTCCTCGAAGAATGCCCCATAGACTTGGTCTTTCTTTTAAAACTATTAAATGGCCAAACTTCTCCAATATCAGAGATGGAAAAAATTTATATTTAAATAAAATTTCGCATAACGAATGAAAGTTAAAAAAATTATTCCTCGTGTGTCGAGTAAAATTAACTCGGGTTAACGAATTATTTAGATACAAATTTTGCCCCTCTCTGTCCAATAGTCTAATTCCAATGCACCCCAAAAATCCGACCGAGGAGTTTTCCACTACTCAAACCCAAACTGATTTGGTTACTACGATATTCAACGCACTCAATTTTTTTTCAAGTTCCACTTATTTCATTCAGAGTGCAATCACGAAGAGTCACAACCACTAACACAGTATCTGTATAATTTCTTACATATTTCTCATAATAAAGTAAAAGAAAATAAAATAGTCGAGCAGCATCACGCAGTACCAACAACCAGCGCACAAATATAAAAAAATGTCACATAATCTCCTGTAATCTGACAAGTGACCGGCCCCAAAAGAAATGTCAGACAATAGTCCGAGATTTTTTCTGGAGAACGTTGGACGCGAAAAGCGAGCGAAGTGGCGCAGCCCTGGCAAGAGCGGGGCGCGCGCTCGTATTAGCCATAAATTCAATTACGATCGAGATTAAACCGTGACGGGACTCGTGCACCCCTGTCTCTCGTGGAGCCCGACTATGGTTGACCGTAAGTTACAAGGTATCGGGCATTTCCCCGCCGTACAGTCCCGATATACTTTATGGCTCATTGTGATGTCGGCCATTATTCACGGTGCAGTTATAACGAAGGATTAAATTATAATGCCCAGTTTCCACGGCTAACGGTACGACTACGTATTGTAACAATAAATATGCGTTCGTAATTGCCGCGGCTGCGGGCCCGCGTGAATGGGCCACACCGTATAAATATGTTAATCACAAGCATAAAGCCCCAGCCGTGTAATTACGATGGATTCGTTTACGTGCGCTGGCCAGGTCCGAAGCGATAATTTCGCGGTGAGAATAAAGAACGAACGAGCTTGGAGAGTGGAGGAAGGCGCGACGCGTCCGCGTGGATCGGAAACTCACGAAAACCAAAAAGCACACCACCGCCGATGAGGCGGAGATAGCGATGATGGAGGACTTTAATTATGTCGGACCGTGATCATATTACTGCCTGCCACTGGAAGCCTATCATTGAGAAATCTGTCGGACTTTTCTGGACCGTTTCCAATGGGTCGTCGGGGGATCCTCGGAGGCTCTTTTGTCGTGGAAACTTCTTAACAGGATTTTCATACTTTTTTTTTAGAAAAAGACACTGAACGAAGTGAATGTACCTATGTGATTTGAATCAATTAAAATGGTCGATGACAGTTGTCGAATCAGCGTGGGCCGAATGGTATTAGTTCGTTGAGTAGTTTTTAATTGTTGTTTCGGTCTAAGAATCGATTTTTTTATTTCATTTTTGGAATGTTCAACCTTTTAGGAACACGCGTTTAAAAGGATTTTTTTTTAAATTCTTGGCATCCACGTAAAACTTTAAACGCAATTTTTTCCGAAACATTTTTTCCCCATTAAATTATATGGAGTAGTTTTCCTTTAATTAATTCCTACAGATTACCTATTTTTATGGGCTCCAGACCGGAACCTCCCCTTAAGTGACTTTGAAGATTATTTTGAAAATTTTCGTCAATGCACTCTCAAGAACTCTGGTTTAAGTTTCAAGTACATATCGATGGATTAGTGCACAACTACTGTGTGCCCACTTTTACCGTTTTCGAGAGAAACAGGCTTAAACAATATGCAACGAAGAAAAATATTATTTTCATCAAATTTATGAAGTAGATATAAATGTGATTTTTACACAGCATAACGAAACAGTGAAGAACCTCAAATGTCACAAAAAGTGGGCATAGAATATTGATGCAGTAAGCCATCGATATTCTCTATCGAACATCCCATATTAATATTGCAATCGACAAAACTTTCCCATAAGATCTTCTTCAACCCCTACAATTTTCCCAAAATTAAATTCCCACCACTTTTAAAACGCATTCATTCAAACACTGTCCACGTACTCCTCTGCATCCGCCAAGCAGACTCAACAACCATCGCGAAGACACCCCTTGGTATCGATATCTCACACGAGTTTCGCGTAATGTCGACCGCACTCGAGCGTTGTAAGCCGATCGTTAAGTCCATTGTGAAGGGGCTACAACAGGGTGCGCAACCTGTAAGGGACCCCGAAGGTCGGCCGAGGAAGGAATTCGAGGGGTCGAGTGGCCCACGGATGTAGATTTGTATGTACGAGCCTCTCTCTCTCTCTCTCTCTCTCTCTCTCTCTCTCTCTCTCTCTCTCTCTCTCTCTCTCTCTCTCTCTCTCTCTCTGCCTGTCGGCCACTCTGCCCCTCTCTGTCTCCAAAGGAGTCATGAATAAAACTGAATAGCTGAACCGGTAACCTAAACCCAAAGCCACTCGCCACCTGTTGCTTTTGTATTTGTACAGCGGGAACGAGGCGCAGCCTTTCGGTAGAAACGAAACGTGGCTTCCACGTCTTCGCTACGATGGCCATCCTTGTTCTCACTGTTCCTTACAACGCACGGTTACGGTTACAAGCGGCTCACAATGAGACAAAAATTTGTTTCGCATATAGCCGACGCGATATCCGATCGCAAGGGTTAGCAGAGTTGTTGCTGGCTCTTTTTGCAGCTTCGGGAGTAACAAGAGGGTCTCCTTCCGTTTAGTTACTTGGGGTTGTGAATGAAGTATTTGGGAAACGTTTGGGTGTCGATGAAGATATTTGAGAAAGGAATTGTTTCGGAGAAATTTCTCTATTAACACGTTCGGTGTTTAGATAATGGATATTAAGTTAATACTTTAAGGGTAAGAGGAAAAACGAGGAATGTTACTTTTTTTCGTGAATGTGCGATTTATAGCATGTTTCGTTGGTGGCAACTGGAACTACAGAACTGTTTCTCCTCGTCTCGGTGACTTCTAGTTAATCTCCCTCGATTTCAACTTTTTGTGAAAATGCTATTTATCTGCAGGTAGTTAAATTAAATACCCAGCAATGAGTGTGTTAATAGCTCGGCGATTGCAAACGCTTTAAAAGCATGTCAGAGAGAGGAATATCAAATTTCCTCGCTACCTTATTCAGTTTGGAGTATACTCGACTTTGAACGAGTCGAATCGTATCGAATTGTTTCCTAACGCGCAGATCAAAGTGACTCTTTGATCGTTGCGTCAAGCATGTCGTGTAAATGTTTTTTCATTCAGCTTGAAAGAGAGTTTATTTCCATTTCTTTTCACAGAAGCCAAACCCATGTATATTTCAATGACGCAAGAGCCGATTTCGAGCGGCAGCCTTTGTGATCGTGGGCGGCTAAGTTTAGAATGTTGACGCGCGAAGGATTTTCTGAAAGTTAATACTTGGAGCATTAAATCGCTGCATACACACCCCCAACTCACGAAATCTAACACTTAAAAATCTCAGTGTATATCCTCAAACCCTTCTCTTTAAAACATGTACATCTTGCAAAAACGAAGCACCATCGCAACCATTAAAAAAAAAATAATAATAAAACACGTGTACCGCATTTCCTAATCAACCATCCAAGGGACAGGAGTTAAATTTTTTAAAAAATTATTCCCCGCATTACGCTAATTGAACAAACGCAAACCCAATAGAGGAAGGTTCAAGAGACATAATAATACCTTTCAATATTATCGACGAGCACTCTATGTACCCATATCTCCGTTTAAGTGACCAGCGAGACGCGTGATACCGAACGCTCGCGTTACCAAACGCCAGGCAATGTAATGCACGTTTCACTGCCGGCCGAGTACACTGTCAATGGCGTAGTACTATCATCGACAAGTTGTTACCTTAACCGATAATTGTTCGCAGCATGTCTGCGCCGGGATAAGCTGTTGAATAAAGCAACGAGGACAGGCGAAGGTATTTGGATCCGTCGTCGGTGAACGAGGAGGCTCGCTCACCTACAACCGGGATAACGACTCGATTATTGCTTTACAGTTGGCCGGGATAACTGCAGCAACGAGTTTATTGCTCGGCCGTACATACTTGTAAATATCGCTAACGACCGCCAGTACACGCCACTTCCGAATGTTAATCTTAATTCCCCGTGACAAGACTCGCGGCTACCTGCTTGCCCGTACAAGTGTGAAGAATTGAATTAATGCCTGCTACACAAGGCCCCCATGGAATTATAACGAGGATCCCCCTCTTCGACGTAATCTATCGACGTTGTGGACGCTGTTCCGGCGATGCGAAATCATCGAGGATGGAAATCAGGCCCAATTATTCGTTGGACGAAGGGGACACAGTGGCTGGGGGCTACGGAACTGTTTGGGGCCTAAGAAATTTTTGGAGAGAAATGCGTGTTTCTTTGGTTTCATTTGAGAGTAATAGGGATTAGTATCGTATAGCGTGTGATTGGTATGGATGTTTAGTTAACGCTTCGTGACTATGATTTTAAAAGGGATGCTTCAATTCTTTATGATGATTTTAAATGTATATTTGGTGGCGCAGGCAAAGGAGTATAAATCAGAATTATTTATTAGTTTTGCAGGAAGACACTTGGAGTATTGAAAGTGCTACGTAAGATTGGGTATTAAATTTTGGACGGGGAAGTTGATAATTTAATTATTTATTTAAATGAAATTTCGAATAATGAATAAAAATTGGAAAAATTATTCGTCGTTTGTCGAATAAAATTGGTCCGGCTTAACTTTATTCGTCGACAAAAATTCTGTTGAATAAAAATTTACTTTATTTGTCAAATAATTTAAGGTTCAAATAACTTTTACTTTGACCCGTGATTTATTTTTTTATTTAGTTACTGCCCAACTTTGGTTAAAAGAAACTTTTATTTTTAATTCAATTCAAAAAAAGAAACTGCTTCAGCTGAAGGTAAAAGAGTTATTCTCGTTTGCCCGCCCACCAGAGGCATGTTAAAGTTTCTGTTTAGTATTTTAATTACATAAACAATGCAGAGTCGTTTTATTCAACTAATTATTCAAGTCAGAATGAAACTGCTTGAGCAGGTTTCAAGTGAAATTCATTTGCAGTGTGTTCCTTTGCGTCAGTTAAAACTGACTTATCGTTTCAGCGAGGTTCGTGGATTCCAGAGTCGGTTTGTGGACTCTTAATGGACTCCAGATTTACTTTCAAAGGGACAACGTTAATTGAGGCGATGAATAAGCTTCTGTGCCACAGCCGAGAGCCGCAATAAAGCATACACGGTAGCTCGGTACCTGCAAACTTGACTATTTATCGATTCCATTTAAGCGTTTTTAGCGGCGACGCTAATTACATTGGCACGCCGTGGCCAATTAGAGTGTACTCCAAAATTCTTGTCGTTCTTTGCAGATACCATAATTAAAAGCAAGCCGTAAATTATGAACGCAAACAGCACTGCATAATTCGATGTAACGTTTGTAACAGTAACAGTGATAACGCTGTTTCTTGTGAGCCATTTGAAAACAAACAACCTAGACAAGAAAACAAATTTTTAATACGTGGAGAATTTTAGCAATGAAAATTCTAGAACTAACGGTATCGTAGAAAATTCCATGTAATTTCATCAAATAAGATGTAAAATCTAGGAAAATAATCATGAAAATTATTGACTTCGAAATTACTGTTAATATTTATTGCGTGACTCTCAAAATTACGTAGGACGCAGAATTTTCATAGGAATATAATCGAGTAGCTTTACTACTCGGCTTCCCCCGAAATTTAGATTTTGATTTTATAACAAAAATTCTTTTTTACATATTTTTTGTGAAACACACAAACACTTTCTGCTTTATGTACTCAGATAAAATGATTCGTATTCAATTTATTCTGGCCAAAATATTGGGCCACACATATTTGCAATAAATAAATTTTGCAATAATATTTTCCAAGACTAATAATAACAGAGTTATAACTGATAACGTGTACGATATTCAAGTGATGCAATAAATATTTCCAGTACTGTAGTTACCATTTAGCATTGGTTTCGCGAACATTTAGACAGGGGCCAATTACATGATTCTTTTTTAACACCATATTCGCGAAACAGGTATTGTAGAACAGCTTCCGAAGCGCGTACCTAAGCGTGCGAAATGAACAGCTTGCCGCGTGTTTGCAATGGGCCAAGGAGAATCGAATGAGCTGGGTGTACGTATTCTCGCGTTATTGGAAGTCGATCGATGCAGGGGTCTTTACCGTTGCCGAATGGTAGCCCGTTCCACGAGGTATAGGAAGCTGGGAGCAAGGGGACCGAACGCGGAGCGTCGGGTAGAAGCAGGTTGCAACAGGGGAGAAGAAGCATTGGCCTGGCAAAGTGTTTAAGAGCGTTATCTTCCCGGCTATTAGTCTTTCTTGGTGTGTGGCCTCCGGTCTCACCGGTCCTCCTGGCCCCGGCGAGCACGAGCTCGAGCAAGGGTTAAGTTTAAGTAGCCCCCCTATCTTGGCTCACCATCTACACCCCGAGAGATTCATGGAGAGGATCAACGAGGCCCTGGACCGGAGAACGGACGGGACGAGGCGCGAAGATCGACGTGAATTCCGTCGCGGACCCGTGTTCAGGGATGCTTCGAGGCTGGATGAAAATTCGCGGACCCTCGACACCCTGCGCACAGTGCCACCGAACTGGTGGGAGAATACAAATAGGCACGATTCTACGCTAACCAATAAGTAAAATAGTATCGAATAATAATCGAAGGAAATCGATTATAAGAAGGATTTTCAAAATCGACAACCATATTTGTATCTACTGTTTAGGATGATGTAAATTAGTAACTCTTCAGTTATAATATAGAACAGCGATTAACTTCCACTTGATGATAATTGTTATAATGATGAGGCATCGAGGACAAAAACTAACTAACCCACATTTTTTTTGCGAAATTGAGTTAGTAGCAATAATGTATTTCAATAGGCTGTACCAATCATATAAAATGGGGGAAAAATAATTTTTCTTCAATGCGGATTGGTCCGCTTTTTCTCTCAATGTCTCATACGATACTGATGATAATTATTATTATTATTATAATTATTATCATCAAGTGAAAGCTAACTGATATACTATAATACAACTGAAGAAATACTAATTGATATCGTCTGAAGCAGTATTTTGAGTAACAATCAAACCAGAAAGCAACGATAGTAACCTCTAATTCGCCTTCTAATTCTTACTAAAAAATCAGTAAAAATAAAAGAAGAAAACGAAACATAGTAGCAAAAAAGGCACTCAATCGTCGCCACTCCTAAGAAGCAACCACGATCAATGAAAAATAAAATCTCAATCAGCCACAGGTACACACACCTGCCACTATATCATCGAAATTGTCATTCCGTTTCAGTAAATCCCAAGATTAATGTCCATCGCCGGGCGATCAGTGGTTGGTTTCTCGAAAACGTATTGAGATCTCGAGGAGAGGTTGCGGACAAATCAACGAGAGATCGATAGTGTCGTGGGTCGTGGCGGGCAGCCTACACCCGAGGCGTTTAATAACCACCGTGGCCATGCTTGTTTGTTAATACCGTGGTTTTATAAATAGGGCCCCATTGTGGGGACGGGGTGCCCATTCTCGTACTAGCTCGGTGTGGGCCCATTGTCGAAGGGAACGTGCGGTGCGCGTAATTCCTGCCAGATTGATGGCCGACCATTACCAGGATTTATCACGCCTGCCAGACCGACCCATTGTGACGTACGTGTAAATAAAAAAAATCACGGTCGTGTGTCTGGATCGACGAGCACGGCAGAAATCCGTCGCCCTGCGTATACGCTCGCAACCCCGTCCCGACTATCGTCGTCGTAATCGACCAACCGATTTTGCTCGAAGAATTAATTGTCTTCAGCCTACGCCAGAAGATATGCTCTGGGTCGCATTCTGCGTTCGTCGGATGGCAAGTGATGAGTTTAATCGAGATTGAAGGATCTCTATATTCTCTCAATTCAGGTATATAATATATAAAATATCAGCAAGAGTAGCTTGTGGTCAATTACTTTCAGCACTGGGTTTTAAATATTGAGAAAGTAATGGACGAATGAAGACAGATTAGAATGGGAAAAACTATAAAAATTTCTATCATATTTCTGTGAATTTTATGGATACATGAACCCTAAGCAGCGTTAAGCATTAACTAAATAAAGAATTACTTAAGTAATGGATCCCGAAATTAACTCTTACTCGTTGGTCGAAATTTTATTTAAATAAAAATTTTGTTCATCTCTGCCTTCGAGGATACTAATTTCGCTCGAATATATACAGTTGATAAAATAAGTATTTGCACACCCCGTAATAAAGAATCTTTTTTAAGAAATATATTTTCTCTGCAAATACTAATTTTACCCAGAGTGTTGCAAAATATATTGCCGTTGATTAAGTAACCAAAAGATGATTGTTTCTCAAAAACTCTTCCACGAGTATCCAGATCGTGCTGAAGCAGTAATTTCCTACGGTGTCTTAAGAATACCCGATTCACGTCGAGCAGTTGTCGACTAATCTCCCGTTATTCCCGTCTCTCGCTTTCCAGAACAAAATCGGTTGCCTTAAGTGACGAAGGCTGGTAGACCGAAGGCTTACCGCCACGACAACAGGAAAAAGAATAAACATTTTTATTTATCTTCGTCCTTGGCAATGTTTGTCCGAGAGACAGGGCCGTGAGAGTAGATCTGAACCTAACCAGGCTGAATTTACAGAGACCCAGAGGCCCCGACGCGCAACCATGAACAGAGGTCCCCATGGTTTTTGCCATGCTGGCCCAGCCAACAATAAAGCCCCGGGGCCCGTTATGACCGCTGTAAAATCTTATGGCGATCATAACGCGATCATCATGTGCATAACGGCCTCAAACCATTTCTAGATCCTTTTCCCCCCTGATCCTGTTTAAAGCCATCATCCTTTGTACCTATCGTGGGCCCGACGACGGGTGACAGTCGGGGCTTGATTAATCATTAAGAAACGTCGCCACCACCGAATCGAATTCACGTGTTAATAAAACGATCGTATAAGACTGACTCCTGGTATCCACCTCGTAAAATACGAGGATTAATCTGTCCCCACCTTTGCGTATATCCAGTTGCAAGAAAAAGAGGATCGTGCTTTGATTTGCTGTGATCGGATGGAGGTGTAAGATGAGAGAAGGATAGAATTCATAGATGCTGGAGGGGAAGTGTTCAGTGGATGCGAATGTTGAAATTATCTCTTCTTGAAATTATAGCTGTATTCACCCTGGACAAGACTTTTTAATTTAATTTAATTTTTTACTCGAATTTATTCTTATGCTGCAGTTCTATTAAATCATTTATTACAGCTGTGTAGACTAAATCCTTGAAATGTCCACATTAGAAATTCATCGACAGAATTTCAATGGAGAAATTCAAAAGCTCAAATCAGATGTTCTTCGTTTTCTCGTATCACAGAATGAAAGAAAGAAAGTAATTCATTAGCACCATTGAAACGAAAAATCGCAGTGTATTTTCACAGCCATGTTTCTCTGATTAGAATCTACTCCATGCAACCAACACCCCAACATTCCCCCAAAATAATAGGCCCCAGATTGGTATCTCTGTCACAAGCTCATTTTCTCTCGAAACCAGTTGCCAAACAGTGCCACTTCCCTCGTGTCCCGTTCAATTGCGAAAAATCGCATTTGCTACACTTTCGCCTACCTCGAGACGGGGGCATGAAACTCGTAGAAAGCGATACGGCGTGTTGAAGGTCCCATCGTGGGGGCGTTTCAGCGACGAGGTGAAACGAATCCAGGGATTCCAGCTTCCGGGGAGTAGATTTATTTGGCAAGCCCGGGCCCCGGCAAGGTGTCCACGCGGAGTGGACGCAATCAGATTCGCGATTCTCCACGGTGCGGGCCCTGTCCAGGGTGAAAAGGGCCAACTACTGTGCGACGGGTCGGTTAAACGGTAAACAGAAGTAGGGACCTTCGCCCTAAATATTTGTGCGGCCCGATTAGTCGCGGGCCCCGGCGAAACGGACGTGGACGGGCGACGTTTCCGTGGGACGGAGAAGAACGTCCCTGGCCGTTTCACGGCGAGAAATGCACGCGGACGACGGGAAGCTACGAAAAAGGGCCCGTGACGAGTCACGTCGGTCACGGGGCGCGCGATTTTTCCCCCGTGAGATTTTTTGTTTAACCAGTGGCAAACGCGGCTCCCTGGAAAAGGGGACGTTTCATTGTTCGCCGCTTGGCAAATAACAGATAAATAAAAAGCTTCGAATGGAATAGAATTTTGGGACTATGTGTATACACGCTCCTTTTTGGCGGATTGAGTCATAAATTTCGATATCTACTGGGGGCCATTGTAGAGGCGGGCTCGGTGATTTGTTTGTATCCTTTTCGGGTAATTATTTCTTGAGGATTTATTTATTTGTTTTAGTACTGGTCTGTTGCGGATTTTGCTTTTTCAGAGTTAGGTTTTGTAATCATAATAGCTGGGGGTTCTGCTTTAAAATTGGAAATGAAATTAGTAGAGCTTAGATTGATATTCTATATCCTTGAAATCAGGTTGAAATTTAATAACCTCGAAGTTCTAAAACACGAATAGAACTACTATCTTCCTTGTTATGAAAGTTCAAAAATATTCGCTCCAAAGTATTCATTCACTTGGTGCCCAAAAGTGGCGCAATAAAACTACCCCCGAATTAGAAATACAAACCATGAATCTGAATTTAGTTGGGAACCCTATTTAGAACGCTAGGGGAATAAGGTGATACTTGGGAATTTTTTTCTAAGAAACTGTCGAACGAATCTTTTCCAAACTTTCAGGGTACTTTAGTTCACATTCAAAAATTAAAAATAAATTTTTTCGTTACAAAGTGTTCGATGAAAATGTTGGAGACTCCAATTTTTCGCTGAAATAAAAAACCAAGGATTTTCTTATTTCTAGGTTAATTGCATTACCGATGTACCTAACAAACGAAAATAAAATTAAAAGTTGGCGAATTGGTGGGGCTTCAAAGAAAAAGTTACGATTTCGACCCAAGATATTTCGTGCTATTTATGGAAAAAGAGTTGTCCAATTTAATTTATTTATAAAAGTTTTAGGTCCATCGATAATGTAATTACATATCTCCATTTCTATCCGCCACTTTGTAACAAAAAAATTAATTTTTATTGTTTGAATGTGAACTAAAATACCCTGAAAGTTTGGAAAAGAGCCGCTCAAAAGTTTCTTAGAAAAAAATCCGAAAAATCACCTAATTCTTACCGTCCTACAAATCTTGTCAAATCACGAAAATAAAACTAGAAGTATATAAACTGTAATATTTACACCTATCCTTCTCACAATTAGTCGCAAAGGTGGCATAAAATTACGAGTCCTGAACACAAATTTTCCTGAACAAAGAGATGTGCTTTCTCACCCCCGCTGCCCCGACAACTGTGCTACCTTCATTGCCCAGGCAATTCTGCCACTGTTTTCCGTAACAAATCGCCCTAGCCGTCGCGCCGCCTGATTTACGGCTTATTTTTCAAACAGGGGGATGCTCAGCCGAGAGGACAAGGACCAAGTGGAAATCCAGTTGAAACGGGAGCTCGGCGTGGCGCCCCTTTCTAAGGCGAAGTGGCGCGAATTCTGTTTTGCAAACGGCCACCCGGCCGACTACTGGAAGCCTTGCAGGAGAAAGGGCGCAAAAACGACCTTCGAATATCGGTCAGCTGTCCGCGACGTGCAGAGCCGACGCAACGGCGCGTTATCCTTAAAAGGAATTTTTGACAATCGACGTTCCTTTGCGCAGGAAAGTGAGAAAAAAGAGTGGGAAGACCTTTTGTCGTCTACCCGGCTCTTCGCTCAAGCTTATCGAATGTACGAACCGCTTGAACGTGGCGAGAATTTAGTCTTTAATCGCTGGTGCTACGTAATTGTCTGATATTCCGTGTAATTTAAAATTGAAAGTGGAATTTCTTGCAGTTTCATGTGATAAAAGGGGCAAAAGATTTTTTGTACCATTGTCAGTGAAATTTTTTCGAAGAATGAGAGTGGATGTTAGATGAGTTAGTGGACTGTAAAGTATATTATTTCTGTAGGGTTGATTTTGAAGACTACATACGGTAAATAGATACTTGTTGTCTGTCTGGATGACGTGGGGTTGCTGGAAAGATCGCGAGAAAATCGTACTGTATCTCAATAAAAAAAAATAATCACACCTTATAATCACAAATTGATCGCATGGGATTCCCTGCACCGTTATTTTTGAGTTATCATTTTCGTATTTCTGAAGCTTTTAACTTTAGAGTGATAATTGTACATTCGCGAAACTCATACAATTATGTTCTAATAGTCTTTTTTGAGAAATGTAAATTTTGATATAATAAAATTTTTAGTTAAATAAATAGTTGTGGAAAAAAGCGATTTCTTTTGTTACGATTCGCTAAATTTTTAAATTTCAGTATTAGGGTCTAAAAATTTACAGAAATATTAGCAAAGGAAAAAATGGCTGAAACTCATCTATCTATTTCAGCAGAAAATACAAGGTGTAACAAAAGTTCGTGTACACAGGTTTTACAGAACTTTAACAGTCTGTCTTCTATAACGCAATACTTAAAAACGAGAACAAATTTGAATTTACCATCCAGATGAATTTTATAATATGAACGATGAATTCTATACATTCAAACCTAATTCACCCACGAAAAGCGTGACCACAGTTTATTGAGGAACTCGATGAACCTCTCAGAATATAAAAGGAGGCCAAGCGTACAGAAAAATCTGTGGACGGATAGAAAGAACGAAGCCTTTAATGCGCGTTAAAATGCGCGACAGAAATACCGATAGAGGGGCGGCGAGGGGAAGAGGAGCGAGGAATAAAAAGAAGGAAGAATCCTGCGTGGCGAGCGAACGCGAAAGGGCTCGTGCTTCCGGCCGATCGCCTCGTTTGCATCGTCGTGTTTCCAGTTGGTGAACGATAACCGCTCGTTAACGGCGATTAAACGGCGAGCTAAACATCGTGGTGCCGCGAGACGAAACAATCTCGAAGGCACGTTGAGCCCCGATTAAAATAAACAAGGTGCTGCCCGACAGCCTCCCCTACCCTGCAACCATCTCCCCTCCTTTTATTCCTCTTCCCGCGTGTCCGTTTCGCGCGACAATCGGGGTCGATCGAATTTTTATTTTGACTACCTTGCCACGACAAATGACTCCCGTGCGCGAACCGATTAAACGATGGCGTTCAAATTCATTAATGAAGGTGAATATTTTCTGTCACCCAATCGTGACGAAAATATTCCGAAGCAGTGATTATTCATGTATGCGTGTATTTTAAAGAGGGGATGATTGTTTCAATTCAATTTATTCGTAGTGCTAATAATCGAGCGTTCGTTCAGATGAGCCTCAAGGGTTGAAAAATCGGCTCCAGTTTCTATGAATTTTTTTAATAACTTTGCACGACAGAGTTCAAAACTTCGCACAGGCCACATTGAACGAGTGACATTTTTGGGGAACTATTTATTAATTATTCCACGCATCACAATGATTAATCACCGCTAATGTCCAACACACAGCTTTCAAGAGTACAAAAGGAATCTGAGAGTGCAGACTCCCGAAGCTCCCTCAAATCAGAAGCCAGAGAAGAATCCAAGGAGCACACCAAAAAGCGTTGCCCACGGATTCCAGTATTCTCTTGTTTCAATAAATGACGTTTGCTCGAGAAACCACCGCGCCCTTTCATCTAGCCCCTTCCCGCTGTGCTAACAATCAGAAAAGAGGCGGTGAAAAAGGACCGCGAAGCCTGGACGTCCACGAGGAAGCGCCGGATGGAAGAGACCATTTCGGAGTCGCCTATTTAAACGAAGAAGACTCCACGAAGATAACAAAGGAGGCTGTTAAAAAAATACGCCTCGAGCTAATACAAATTTCCGCCGTTTCGAGAATCACCGCTCCGTTCCCTGGCATATATTACGCGGAGGAGGAGGAGGAGGAGGAGGAGGAGGAGGAGGAGGAGGAGGAGGAGGAGGAGGAGGAGGAGGAGAAGGTAGGAGGCTGTACCTTGAGGAGCGTCTCCTGAAAGTCTTTCTAGCGCGGGTAGATCGTTAAAAAGCAAATCCTGGCCGGGGTACATCGGTACGTACAGCGGTCGGCGCGTGTGCAGCCTCAAAGGAAGGTGAAATAGAAAGGAAGAAGAGCGAAGGCGAATGGAAGCATCGGCGGAGACGAGACGGAAGAGAGAACAGCGAGGAGACGAAGCTGCTGGAAGCGAGGAGGAGAGAGGGGATCGTGAGAGAGTCCGGTTGTTGTACGCTGGCCGGGTCGGGGGTCTTAATAAGGTGGAAAGAGGTGCTTTCGTGCTGGCGGGCGCACGAAGAGGAGGCCGATAGAGGGAGTCGAAGGGCGGCAGAGTTCACACCTTGCCTTGAAAAGGCGCCTTCGTGCCTTGTTCCATTCCTCCTTCCTCCTCCGTTCCTCCCTCGCCCCTTCATCGTTCCTTCCCTTCTCCCCTCGATCCTTCGACCATCGCCAGCATCTCCTTCCGTCCCGTGGACTCCTCTCCCTCTCGCTGCCCCCTCTCCCCTATCCCTCCGACCAACACACACACACATGTGACCCGTCGATTCTTCGTCCATCCTCCTGCGCCTCTTCCAGCTTCTCCTCCTCGTCCTCTTCATGTTTGCCCGCCTCGTTAACGCCTCGCGGCCAGAGCGGACGTTGCACACGCAGCTATTTATCGGCCGCCTTTGGCACCCCACCTCCCCTCCCTCTCCCCTCCTCCCCCCCGAAGGTGAAGGTCTCCCGCCGCGGAGGAACCCGAGAGAATAGCTCTTCCGAGGGGAAACCGCGATACCGAGTCGAGGGGTTTTCTTTTCGGCGGTTTCGCAGGTTCTGTTTCGCGGCGGCGGCCTTTCTCTGGCATGCCAACCACGCGAAAGACGCCGCACCGCTACTTGGCACGCGATCGCGCGCCCATCGCGGCTACGCCGTCCCCGTGCTTTGTCATTTCAAAGTGCAAACGCTTCCTCGGCTGGTCTCCGGTAAGCGAAGATCGAGGATGAAGGCTGTCAGCTTTTCTTCGACCAACCGGGCATTCCACCTTTCCCTCGCGGAATTTGTCTGGGTGAATAATCGAGGCGGGCTGAGTACTGGTGGTGAAGTTTGTCTTGCTTGAGCAACTTCAACGCGTCACTGTTGCCCCAACACTATTTATTTGTCGTCTCTTTTTTATGACCGAGGTGGAAGTTCGTTGAGAGGCTCAAAGTGTCCTGTGCATTTTTGTGGCATGATTACTGCTCAGGAGAGTCTGAATTCAATTATTGCAACGATCAAGTTCCAGCTGATGACAGCCACAGTTTAATCTCTGGCCTAGTTTGGGAGGCGAAGGGAAGTCTCTACATTTGCAAGCCTGAATGATATCGACAGGGAAATTCTTCCGAAGTGACTCCAATTTCCGACACCATCGCCCTCGATATCAAGCTTGGAGAGAACTTTCAGCTCCGATGAACTAGCTCAGGTACCCCGGGATCGCCAGTTCCAGTCTTGAGGACGTTTCTGGGGACAAACGCCCAGGAAACAAGCCTCAGGCCTCTGGGGGATGCTACGGCGCCCATAAAACACTCAAGGATATGAACTCTGCGCCAATCGATGGCAAGTGATACGCCTAGGACCCGACAAAGGTGTCCGCTGCAAAAGCAGCTGAAGAGCTCTAACAAGGGGACCATCAGCTTTCACAATTTCAGAAAATGTTGATACTTAGTGTACGCGAAGCTCTTCACTCGGACATTAATTTCCCAAAGCAGTAAGGCGCGCTTTTCAGCGAAATTCGAGAAAATCGACATTGAAAAATTCAATTTTCTAGAAAACGAAGCCTTTACCGCAATTTCGTCAGTTCTGATTATCGTCTTATTTTTTGCCTGTATAATTACCCCCCAGAGTATTGACAATAGGTAAAAGAACACCCTGTATAGAAGGGAACTCAGAAATTTTCGAAGTCGATTCTCTCGACTTTAGCTGAAAAGCGCGTCTCATTGCTTTGGGAAATTAATGTCTGAGTGATGACCTTCGCGTACACTAAGTATGAACATTCCCTAAAATTGCGACACCTGACGGTCACCTCCTGAGCTTCCACAAGAAGCTTAACAAAGCTGCAAAGTTGCCAGGAAGTTTGAAAATGGATCAGAACAGCATAACATTCACGATTCACCCCCTGAACAAGAATTTACTCTTAAAAGCCACCCTACATTCTAAATCCTAATTGCAACTACCCCCAAGCTCACAGAATTAAATCGCAGAAGATAATGAAGCTTTGGAACCGACGCAAAAGCTCCGATCGCTTTCGATTTTCCAACGGCACCACGGCACGAAAGGAGCACAGCCGAGCGGGGAGCGAAAGAAAACATTTGCAACGATCCGAAAACCGCGGAGGGCTGCGCCGGGGTGGAGGTACGCGGGGAATATTTCAAGTTGTCGCAGCGGCCGCTGGCCAAGCGGGACGGAAAGGCGAGACGACGCGGAGAGTTTCGCGCAGGGTACAAGAAAACCATTAGCAGCCGCCATCGTCGGGGCAAGAAGTTAAATTAATTACTGGGGTTCCAAGCCGGGGTATCCAGCTGGAGAGAACGGGAGGGACAGCCGCGGGAAGGAGAAGGGACGAGGAGTAGAACGAGTGGCACTGCATGCCAGCGGACATTCCGGTGCCGTCCGCGCTCCGATCACTCGCTTCGAATTAGGACGACACGAATAAAAGGGGCCCCCGTAGGACTGGGGAAAAACCGCCCCACGGGGCCCGGCGGCTTCACATCGTGGAATTCCAGGACTGTACCGCGAAAAATACGACTGGTTTTTAGAAAGCGCGCCGAGAGAGTGCGCGCGGACCAGAAACCTGGAGAACGCGCGTCACCCTGCCAGGGCCGCGTCATTTTTCCATCCACAGCGGCGAAACTCTGCCCGGACTCGATCGATTTCTCGATAATGAATCCTAGGAGACAAGAAGCTACACACTTCGCATCCGGAAAATTCGGGAAAGTTCCTTCGAATTTGTTGGCCGCCTTTTTGCTGACATGAGCAATGAAATAAAATCAATCGAATCAATGTTTATTTTACATATTTCATCTTTCTCTTCTTTCCACTTTCTATTATTTTACTCGCAAAACAGACCGCCATGTTTAATCCAGAACTGTATTGCTTGAACCAAGAGTTCTTGGTTTCTTGTTGAATGGCACATTTTATCGAAATAAACAGAGGTTTCTTTCCGAGAAGAATCGGACAATAACACGCGTTTTCATAGAATTTGGGTAATACCTTATCTGTCGGGCTGGCGGTTATCGGAAAGTAAAACACGGGAGGCTAGAGAAAGTTGGAGGGCAAACGTCAATATTTGGCCCCGATCGTGCAGGAAAAATACGGGAAACGGGTAATGAAAGGCCCCGGGGGGATCGTTTAATAAATTCTCGACGCCCTCGATGGAAGTGTCTGTTCACCCGATGGTATGTAAATTTAACAGATTCCCGGGGATCGTCGCGGAGGAATTTGATAACCGAGGACGGGCGGACTTCGAAGAGTCATCTCGGGACAAATTACCGTGCATTGGATTCCAGCGATGCTATCGAGGATCTGGAGGAGTCCGATGATACCGGATAGAAGCATTCTTCGGCTTGGGTATCACGTGGGAAATGTGTTTTTCATACATCTTACGAGGAAGCGACGGATTATATCGACCTATCTAACGGCGATCGTGAATATTAATGGCCCTTTAAACGTGTCCCTCTAATTCTACGAGCAGCCCGCGCTGGACAAATCACCGATCACGATAAAATGGCGCACGAACACGACATTGTTTGGACCACAGAACGGAAATCGTGTTTTAAGGGGTTATGCCTACCTAGTCGGGCCACCGAAAACACGCGGATGTTTGTGAATTTTTTTTGAAAAAGCAGAAGCGTATATTTGTACAGAACTTATTGCGCTTAAAAGAGCAACATTTAAGGAACATTTGGTAATTATTTTGTAGAGAAATATTTACGTTTATAATAAAATTGCAAGCGACATCCAAGAAGCCTTTTTAAAAAGTTGTTTTGGGGTGAGCACTGCCATTCGGAAGCAGATTATCTAAAATCAGAAAATAAATAGGATTCCGTTAGTAGATTAACGTATCCTCTGATTCGCGGAGGGAATTTTCTAACTGTTAATTTAAAACAAAATGGGGAATATTTAAAGTTGAAGTCCTGAGTTTCGAGCGAAAAAAATTGATTTAAAAATCAGGACTTAAATTTAAATAGCCGTCATTTTGTTTTCAATTAATATTTCGGAAATTCCCTGCGTGAATCAGAGGATACATTAATCTACTAACGAAATCTTATTTATTTTCTGATTTTAGATAATCTAGTTCCGAATGGCAGTGCTCACCCCAAAATAGCTTTTTAAAAAGGCTTCTTGGATGTCGCTTGCAATTTTATTATAAACGTAAATATTTTTCTATAAAAAAATTACCAAATATTCTTTAAATGTTGCTCTTTTAAATCCAAAAAGTTCTGTACAAATATATGCTCCAGCTTTTTCATAAAAAAATCGCAAACATTCGCCTCTCTCAGGCCTCTTGACTGATTATAACCCATTAAGGGACTTGTGGGATACATCAAATCTCTCGTTGTTTATCGTAATTTTTGAACAGCGGAAATAATTAAGGTGGATATAATTGGGACATTGAAGACGCTACGAACTCTTGAAAATTAAGCTAACTTTTCATTGCAAAGCGATAGAATGGGCAATGCGAAAAATGTAGGGTCAAAGTGACGTAAACGAAGAGATCCTTCGATTTATATAATATCGTTTGTCCTGGATGAGTAATCGGTGTATCTTCCAAGACAAATAACGACGCGGCGACGTCAGCGTAGGCGTCACCTCCGAGGGCAGTAGAGTGCACGAAGAAGAATGAAGATTCGAAAGTGGCCGAAAGCACGAGGCGGAGTACCATAAAAGAAAATTTAATACCCTTAATCAACGATTGTTACCACCAAGCCGACTAACAATACACCGTCGTCTACCTGAAAGCAATCTCCGATGGTCGCAGATGGAAACCGAAAATTTTAACCTTCGGAAAACATCACGCACCATCTTTCTTCCATGAAAATCAACGAAGAGATGAGCATTTAGAAAAACGACGAAGCATTTTCTCTAGAATTAACCGCAAAGAGTAAATTGAAAATTATCAATGAAACTGAAACAGCAGTGAATGGAGTACACGAGGGAGTCAAGATAGAAAAGCGATAATATTCTTTATCGCAGATCTCTATCCATTCGATCTATCTGGGGTGAAAGAGAAAAGCCGTGTTCCATCTCCGAAGAGCAATTTTTTAGAGACGCTGCTACGGGGATACTGACGTTCCAATGGCCACTGAATCTGAGCGAGAGAAGAAAGATTGGATATATTTAATAAGATATTTTCGCGAAACGAGCCATCTTCCATGACGTCCGCTAGGAGTGGATCCTCCAGGGAAGTTGAGGCGAGTAGATGAGTAGGAAGAGCGCGAAAATCAACGCCGCCGTGAAACGCTAATCAGAAAAAGAAGAGGAGAGACCGAGGCGGAAAGAGGTAGAAGGAGAAAACGTACAAGGGAAGTGGTCGGTTGCCGCCCCATTAATTAACCGCCCCTCTTGTACTTCCCCTCCCGTTCTTGCTCCTTTCTGTTCCATCAAGGGCGCAGCCATTCACAGCTTGCTATACGCCGATATCTCTCTCTCTCTCTTTCTCTCTCTCTCTCTCTCTCTCTCTCTCTCTCTCCCTTGTCCTCTCGCCGCAGCTTTTCTCGTTCTAGTGTCCCGATGCACCGCGGAATACCTTCGGGATACTTCCAACGAGCGATTAATTATATCCAACGACCGAGGGCCCGAGAAAAAGGGATTTAATTACGAATTACAAACAATTACGCGGCTAATCGGCGTGTCGACTGCGAACTCAACGATCCCGCCTGTCGAATCTCGTTTCGTTTCGATATATCGCGCCGGGGGGGCTGGCGGGGCGCTCGTCATCGTCGCCCCCGACGAATTAAATATCTGCCAGTTCTTCGCGGGCTGTTAAGAATTTTATTTCTCTTCCTGCAGTCTTTTTCGACGGCCTTGCGAGAGGATGGACTATCCTTTGCTATTTGGAGAAGTTAATCTTCTCGTGGTAAGTAGAGAAACATGTCTGCTGTCAGTTTCTAGATCGAGTATGAATCACTTTTCTTCTTATTACTTGTGTTTGTACTGGATAGAATGTATAGAATTGTTGACGCTTTATTTCCCACTATCTAAATTTATTTTAGATCTCAGGATTTATTTGACTGGGAGTAGGGTATATAATAAAACTTTTCCAGAAATGAAATTACTCGATTTTATTACATTTTTATCAGGAACATCGACTACTTAGAAGCTGATTAAGGGTTCTCCCTACCTTCACGGACGAAAAATGATGCGAAATTTGGGAATTTTTTCAAGCAAAACCATTAAATATATTTACTTGCAGTTTTGTGGCTTTATTTGTCAATCTTTAGAGAATATGATAACAAATTGTATACAAAAATAGGGGTTATATCCGGAGTTATAGTGCTTCAAATAGAGCGCTTTACAAAAATCATATGCGCATGGTTAGCATAAAATCGGGCGTTGTAGTTGCCTGGAATATAAAATTTAAAAAATTGTGTAATCCGTATGAGTACAGCTATCGCGTTTAATGTTTCATGTACCTTGTTTTTTAATTAAATTTTTTTTAAAACGTTGCCCAAATATGTACAAATATAGGCATAAAATTTTCCATCAATATAATTCGAGAGTTTCTCTTAAAAAAATTCCAAATATCGCGCTCCTGTTCAGGCCGTCGAAGTAGAGAGACGCCTTAAACTTTCAAGATGAATATCACCTGAACCCCGCGCGAGCAATGGCGAGCCAGTAGCACCAAATAGTCTCGAGTCACCGTACAGCAGCAGCAGTCAAACTAATGGATTCTTCTAGCGGCATAAAGCACGGTGCCGCGGTTAATAAATAAACAAATAACTGTATAATGCACGGTACAAGCCTATTGTGCATTGTACGGAAGGCAGCGCTACTCGTTGGAGCAGCTGCCCTTGCAGTAACACAATGTCCTATCTGTTGCAATGCATTATGGCATGGGGGCCCAATGCGCTGCCCCGGGTATGCGTATTACACGTAGCTATACAGGTACGCGCAGAATTATTTGCATCACACGGGTCGTTTCTGCAACCAGCTCGAGAGCACAATTTCTTCCACCCTGGCGGATCAACGTCGAATTACGTGTGCCAAGCAACGAAGTTCACTAGTTCCTGCCTCAGTTTCTTAATATAGTAATCACTTTCCTCCTATACCGCATTAAACGCTCCGCTTCCACTCAATACGGTGCCTATTAAAGTTTGTTCCTCCTCTCGCAATTCCTTCATACTCTAATCATCTATCCATTGCACGGCATTTGGAGCACTCCAATTTGGAGTAATAAGGAACTCGCGCGGTGGCGCTGATTATTTAGTACCTACTTTTCTATACATCGAATCAAATCCTCAGGTCCCGCGTAATAGGAAGTGCCGAAGAAGAGTGGCCGTACTCCGGATTTAATCTTGGGGGAGCCGAGTTAAGCGGATAGAAATATTTTTAAGGAGTCTCCCTACTTTGACGGCCTGAAAAAGAGCGCGATATTAAGGATTTTTTTTAAGAGGTGCATTCAAACTGTATTAATTGAAAATTTTATGCATATGTCTTAGGCAACACATTAAAAAAAAAAAGAATTTTAAAGAAGGGTACCGAAAACTTTAAACGCGTTTTTCTTTAAAGTATGTTTTCCGAATTGGTTAGCAGGATATCGCAAAAACCAATCACCCGATTTACTTCAAATTTGGTATATATCTTCAGTAGATGTCCCCTTCTCGTCGGCACTAAAACTAAGTCGGTTTGTGCAAAATTAGATTTTCGCGACTTAATAAACCAGCAAATTTTTTTGCAGAAATGGACGTCTGTTTTAGACACTGCCATATATTTTTTAATTTCCAGTATTTCTCAATTAATCTATTTCAGGCGATAGCCAGACTCGTACAGATTACACAAATTTTTAAAATGTCTACTTCAAGCAACTAAAACGACTGATTTTATGCTAAAAATGCGCATATGATTTTTGAAAGGCGCTTTATTTGAATCCCTATAACTCCGGATATAACCACAATTTTTGCATACAATATTTTGTTCCATATTCTCTAAAGATTGACAAATGAAGCCACAAAGCTGGAAGCAAATATATTTAATGGTTTTGCTTTAAAAAATTCCCAAATTTCGCATCATTTTTCGTCCGTGAAGGTAGGGAGACCCCTCAATGCAAACTTAATAACATTCACTAGCAAATTATAAAAATTTGTTTAAAGAATGAAATCAGTATTTCTTCTCTTTTTACGAAGCCCCTTCTTTGGGGTTGTCAGGGTCCCTTGTCCCCCGCCTGAGCCCCGGAAACCCAATCCCATTTTTTTAAAAAGCTCTGCCTTCTTCCACAAACAACCAATAAATATCAATTTATTGTGCCACGAATGTCGTAACGAAGTGTGACTTTTTAAAAGGGAATTACCGTTTCGTCAGACCGCAGCCTACCGTTCTGCATCGCCCTGTAGAAGCTCGGGTTTATGGCGCGCGCGCTTGTTCGGCGTAGGTGGGCAAGTAGGAACAAGCGGCGAACAACGCGCTTATTCAAATACATTCAATTAATTTCCATAGGAAGACAACAATGGCTTCCACGGCGTGTAATCGTCCCCGCCGATATGGCTCGGCCTGTTATGTGCCTACGTTTCGTGGGACCGTGCCTTACGGCATTAAATCTTCACCCGTCTCACTTATCTCGAATCTGTTCGCGAATTATTATCCCCCGTCCGCGTCAATAAACCATCGTGCCGCGTCGTTTGTAACTTTGTATGACACGGGCTCCGGGAGAGGGAGGGGTAGCAGATATTTTCAATTTTATCGCCGGCGCGCATCGAGGCATAATACGCCCCGGGCTTTCTGTTATATCGCTTTCAATCCCTTCGTTAAGAAAAAGACGCCGGCGACCCGTCTTTTATGACGAGTGCCCGTGGCAAGTATTTACGAGCTGAAGAGCGCGCGTTTACAGTTCCAACACACTTTCCCGAGCACGGAATCGCGTCTTTTCAGTCATCCTTATTACGATCGCTTCTTCGATCCCCGGCCGCGGAGAGTAATAACGCGCGGGAGCACGAGATTCCTCGAAGCAGCCGGATAAAGTTGTAACAAGCAGCGACGTATATTTTTCTTTTTACGAATGCACTAAAGAGCCGCGAAACAGAGAGCAGAATTAACCCCAGGAGCAGCGTGGCGCGAGCGAGCGAGTAAATAATTCGGAGCTGAATCGCAGTTCGTTGCCGGGGCCTTTAAGCTTCGAGGCGTAAATTTAATAACGTCATCGTAGCGATAAAGGACGGAGTGACGTGACGAGAAGTGTCGCCTCGTCTGCGCATGAATTTAAAATTCGACGACGCGAGAGGGGTCGCAATTTGCTAGCGCGGGTCCGCGAAAATAAAGCGGCTCGATAAGGGGGCGCAAATTGCGCCCGGGGTGGCGAAGAATCCCGAGGGGCGACGGGGGCTTTTCGTTGGACGCGACAGGTTCAAATTTCCCATAATTCGTCGACCGTTACGGAATCCGAGCCATAACGCGTCGAATTAATAATTCCTCGGCGAGCAATCGTCGAGCGTGCCCGCCGCGACGGGGCTACGGCCAACCCCTCCCCCGGGCACGGGAGACCCCGCGGAATTCCGCCCTCGTGATCAACTTTTATGGCCGAGCCTTTATAGCCCGTTATTACACGCGAACGTCAAACTTCGATCATCGGGATCGATCTCCTTCCGCTTGAAACATTGTATTACCCTCTTTTCAAACGCTACACTTACGCGCCGCGCCCGACACGAAGATTGTGCCGGAGAGGGCGGCCGGGCGGCGAGAGGGGCTAACTGATTTTTCCCGTAAAATGTAACGTGCGCCCGGCGATCGTCGCGCGATAAACCAAACAAGAAGAGGCGATTTTTATGGGCGCGTATAATAGCGTTATAAATATAAATATCAATAGGGGAGAAGCGATCGGCTTCCCCTCGCTAGCGACCAGCAAATTACAGAAGGATCGAAGGGGCTGGGACGAGGTGGCGGCGTACGGGCTGGGCCGTTGCGGCGAATTTGCAAAATTAACAAAGGTATGCCGCCTCCCGGGGGCGATAATGGCAAGGAAATTGATAAGTTATACGAAAGGAGCGTGTAACCGAGGTGAAACAACGACGACGGCGAACACCGGGCATAGGTGGGGAAGGGGGTTGGGGGCAGAGGGGGACGGGAGAGCGAGGAGAAACAATAAGAAGGGTAGAAAAAGAGTAGAAAAAAAGGAGAGGAGCGCGAGGGCCAAAGGAAGACCAGGCAGTGACGATCCTTTCCCACGTCGGTCATCGCCGACCTCAAACTGGTCATTGGATCCCCGGTCGCGACGGGAGGAAGGAAGTGGTCGGGAAGATCGTTTTACAGCGAAGACCGTGCCATATTTTGCAAAACTTTCTTCTCCGCGCTGCCAAACCCTGTTCGCGGTAACGACCTCGTCGTCGGCGGCACCGCGATGAGCGAATACGAGGAACGCCGCGGAACGTTGTTCTCCAACGCGTTTGACAAATCGTCAGGCCCCGTCCCCTCAGGTCGCGCGCACCTCTCACGGTCGCCGTCCGGCTGGCTCAATTTTATCGGTACTCGGAGGCGTCCAAGTGCGCGGCAAGGGTGCGGAGGGAAAGATATAGAGGGATCGCGTTAATAAATCTAGGAACGATTGAAGTAGCAGACTCAGTTGTTTAGGGTTTGTCTTCGGCGGATATGGCTGCTCGTGAAAATTCTTATTACTCGCTTATCGTGTCCTGTTTAAGGAGCCCCTGGAAACCCTTCAAGCTTCACCTTTGATGTTTTAGAGAAGCCTGCACGTGTAATGTTTGAGATGTAATGGGACTTTGGTAGCATACTGTGCCTCTCTGGGTGTCTAGAATCGCATTCTTGACGGTTGTTTATTTATTAAAATTCAGGGCACTTTATCTTTAACCTACGGGCCACAGTGGCGGAATCAGGAGCATTTCTTGGAGGGGGCGAAATATGAAAATAAAAGTACATAAGTTCATTTTTTTAACCTTCTTGTACGAGATTCAAAATTTGCTGCTAATTTATATAGTAATATCTCTATCTGATACAGACCCTAAAATTTAATTATTTAGGCCATAAATAATTATATTCGCATTAATTATTTATACAGAATAGTACACAATGTCATAATATTTTTCTATTTTATTACTCTGGAATCTAGCATCGCGATAGACTTTGTCAGAGTTGGATTAAAATGACCCTGCAATTCTTCGTACGAGGGTTAAAATAATATCATCGCCAGTGTTCAATAGATTTCAATGCCGAGGTAATGGCACCACCCTCCAGCTGAAATCGTTCAATACTCGAATTTGCAAGGAAGATATTCTTCCCCCTCGTACGAAACAACCCTCTTTCCTAGTAAGACGCTATAAGCGTTGTTATTGTTGGCTGAACCTACCCTTCGATGGAGACGATTCGAAGGTGTTACCACGATGCAAGGGTGTTAGCAATGAGGCAAGGCAACCGTCCACCATTTTTACGATTCAAGGTCCATCGTAATCGCGATGAAGTCGTCCAGGCGTCACGTACTCGAGGGTTCGACGTTAAGCGAGCATCGACGAGGGCTTGAACGCGTGTATAAGCGGGGCCCGCCATAGGGGCGAGCAGCGCCATGACGTTCTTTTGACCCGTTTGACCCCATGCACACTTCTCACGATGCATTATGGCGGCCGCCTCGAGGCCCTCGGCCCTTCCTTCATCCTTTCCCCGTTGAACACTCGGTGGACCAACCAGATTATACGTCCCTCTCTTTCTCTCTCTCCTTTTCGCTAGCACTCTGCCATCTCGCCGTCCTCCTCCCGTCGGCCCGCTCCTCAGCGTGGCCTCTTTCTCCCTCTTGTTCTCACCCGTATTATCCCACATATAATCGAACGTGCCGCGAGAAGAGGGAAACAGAGAGGGGCAGAGAGGACGGCAGCGAGACGGAGAAAGAAAGCAGCAAAGGTACCCAAGGCTTTCGCCTCGTACTCCTTTGGTGTCTATACGCATCCTGGTCTGCGGTTTCTACTTTAAGCACCGTGCACATCGAGATAGGCATGCCTTCCACCGAAACCTCTCGATCGACCGAGAGCCGATGAATAGCCGACGATAAATCGCGCCGGTATCCGGTTGTGGAGCTACAAGGCTCTCTCACTTTTTGCGCAGCTTCATTTCCGTCCACTCAGAATCTTCGGGCCTGACCGTCACGACTTCTAGGAAACTATTTCCGAATTCGACTTTACCGATTCGGCGTGAGAAATTGCTGAGTTAAGGGAGGATTCTTTTTTGAAAAGCTATTGTTAATATCGCGTTAAGCTCTTTTGGGATATAAAGAGGCATGTTTAAGCTTGGAGATAATATTTTTGTAATGTCGATTCAGCTTGTTATTTATTAATTACTGTGGAATCTCTTCGACGACGTTGGCGCCAGGTGTAGCTAGCTCCTGCCGCAGTCGCCTCGTTGCAAAATGGAGAAAGTTTTCTTAAAGTTAAATAATTTAGGTTGGTACTGGACCTAATCTTTCGTCGATAGAAAGAATAATATGAAAACTTTGTCCACGGAAAAAACTTACTTTTTCTTTCGAACGCTCTAACTCTTTCAATTTTTAATTCTTTTTCTTTAAAGTGGACCCAATCCCAGCGTAAACTATCCAACTTTAAAAAACTTCTAGTATTTTTGTAGTAAGATGATTGTGATGACAATTAGCGCAATATTGGATAGCAAAAATCAAAGGTTCAGAACTTTCAGTTTGAAAGCTCTCTACACTGCTCAATAATTTTTTTGTTCTTTGCTGGTTCATAAATTTCAAGCTACATATGTATAAAATACAACGCCGTTACATTTTTCTGTTTCGGATTACCTGGTAGATAAATATCACGCACACGAACGAACGACGAATTTTGCGCGGCGTGATGGTCGATCATGCATAACTACTATATTTACGGTTAAAAATTAATAAAAAAAGAAACTACGGCTTCTTCAAAGATGCATCAAAACATGGTCCAAATTTCAGATGAATCGAATCGCTGGTTTCTTAAAAAAAAAATCCCAAATTTTGCTACGTTTTTAACCCAAAGAATAGGATTCCCCCATAAGAACACAAACACTTTCAACTTCTTCCTTTTAGTTACTAGAGCTTAAATTTTGACAGCATTACTGTCACAATGCCTGCTTGAAATCCAAAATACCCTTGTCACTTTGGAGTCCCGCAAAACTACTGCTCTACGATTTCAACTCAATTTTAAAAATGAAAACCTGGGATCTAACTTCAATCAAACTTCGCCCAGTTCTGATTAAAAAACCACCCCTCAAGAAATACGCAATCAACCAACTAATTCCCCACGTAACCCAAATTAAATTACCCTCTAGAATAACTCACCATCGCACACGATTACCCCCAATCCTCCAGTTCGTCAACCCGCTTCATGTGTTCCACAAGTTCCCCCGAATGGCCACTTACCGATCGCCCCTGTCGCGTCGATAAAGCCTCGCGGATGATCTCCAGCGACAGCGGCGCGAAATGATTTCCCCAGCGGTGCCGTGCAGCGAGAGACAAAGGAGGGTGCGCGCGAAGAAGAGCCGGGAAGGTAGCAGAGCAAGGGAGAGGAGGCACGAGGAAGAGGCAGCGATTTGTCGCTGTAAACGCAAGAACGATTGCATCAGGGTTAACGTAGGTAACCCCGACGTCCATGGGGCGGGAAATAAATGCCCCGCGGATTTGCGGGGGTTACGGCTTCGAAGATAACGGCACAGAACGGAGAAGAGGCGAGCGCGAGAGTGGATGCGCTCCGCGGCGGACGCTAATCCAGCGCGGGCATTAGTAAAACGCAGGCGCGAGACGTCTGGCCATATGTTAGCCGGCCGAGTGTCTGCCGGCCACCGCGTTTTCAGGATCCTCGCTGATATTTATCGAGTATCGACTTTTCAACCGGAGGACCGGTTCGCTTGATCGATCGGTGCCGAGGAGAAATCGCCGGAGCAATTCCGTGCCGCGGATCCCGCGGGACTCGGCGCTTATTAAATCGAGTAGATTCATTTTGCGCCGCGCAAATGTCAAAACTTTGCCCCGTGGTCCCGCGCAAAATAGCCGCAACGGGCCGTGTATTAATGCCCCGCGGCGGTAATCGCGAGTTTCCTAATTCAATTTTCATGGGGCGTAAATCAGCGTCGGCCGAGCCGTGGTCGGGGCAATTAAAACCACTGCTGCGCGTCGGGTGCGCGCAACGCGCGCGTAATATGTAGCTTTAATGCGCGGTGGAAAATTGTCCGGGCTTGATTGGAAGGCATGGGTACGTGCAGCCTTTCATGGCGTTTGAGATGGATTCGATGGCGGAGTTTCTGACAGTCGATTGTGGTGAGTTACAAAGCAGGAACGATGATTATCGTTATATAACGATGGTGGTTTTCTTTTACACACCTTAGATTTCTAACCTTCCGTTACCCTCGGTGTTGTAAAAAGTACAAGGGTTGTGAATTGTTTATTTTCCGCCTGACAGCGACCGATTGGTTTTCTGCACTTTATGAAAAATCTCCATCTCCTTTGCTCCTTTTTTACGATACAGAACACCATTTTCAACAATATAATTTTCCAATTTGTTCAAAAATATTCAAATTATAGGAGCTAATAACCAACGATTTATTCGAAGTAAAGTGTACTAAAAACTGACCTAATAAAAGTAATTTTTCAGCAAAAATTTGATAATAATTATCATTTGCCATCTAGTTCAAATACCGTTTAAAATAATTACAATATCGTACCGAATTTCCTATGAAATAAATTTTCCCTTCAACTTGTTTTCCGCTAAAATCAGACAACGGTGGCACGTGCTTGTTTCCCACTGGGCCCCTCGATATTAAACGACGAGGCAATGTGCTTTGACTGGTACAAGCCTTGAAAAAAGTTCCCTTCCTTCCCAGAAAATATGAACACGGACACCGCGTGCAGCAAGTGGAACATCCCTCGGCGTGCAAACCCGTCGACGCCAGCCAGAGTGTTAACTCCAATTGGACGCGACGTGGTTCGGCCAATCAAATGACTAAGTGAAAAGAAAATCATCTTCCAGCCTAAAAAACGCACTCACTCTCGTGTCGAGACTCCCTCTAAAATTGCATCTATTAATATCGAGAAAGGGCCTGAAAGGGTTGAAAGTGAAGAATCGAAGGAATCGAATCCGCCTTGGCGTTGGCCACGAGTGCCATTCGATGCGTGCATTGTGATATCTCGTGGGTTACAGGGCGCCCATAACTCACCGCTGACAACAAGCGTTACAATGCAACGCGGTATCGATCCACGAAATAGAGGTAATAATCGTTCGCGGCTGTAGCTGGCCAGACGGTCGGACGTTTAACGGGAGGGAAATAAATGGTTACTCGGTGAATTCGCGTCGATCAAGATTACGTCGATCGATCGAGACAGTGGCTCTCTTATCGAACCGGGCCCGTGGCCGCGCGCGAGAAATCTCGCGGTCCTGTTGCCAATGCGTTACGCCACGCTGATAAATCGTCGTGCACGCGATTGTCCCGACGGGCAGCCCCGGCTGCGGCCTGTTCGCCCGCTCCGACCGGGGAAAATAAATAGTTGCGCCGGGCAATCGGTTGCATTAAAAGGCGCGTCGTAAATAATCGCGCGCGAGCGCCGTGCGTGATGCGCGCGATTAGTTTTCCTAAACGACGTTTTCCCCGTTACGCAAGCGAATTATCGCCTGCCGCGGCCACCGTGGATCGGGGACACCGTTCGCGATCGATAAATCGCCCGGCGAACGGAATCGCGGCGGTACCAAGGCTCTGGTTAAACGGCGAACAGTTAATAAAGTTCGACGCTGGACATTGACGTTATTGCACGCTCGTTAAAGGGGAAGCACAAGTCAGTCATTGCGCGATGATTCACGGATCATTGTTCTCGACTTTTATGCCACTACCCGTGATGTATTTTCTTGCGTTGTCGTTGAATGGGTCCGCGAGACAAATAAGCATGTACGAAGAAGTTATGTGACGTCGAGTGTGTGCCTACTAATCACTTCGTGCGGCAAAGTTTTATCGTGGGTGATTTAGAATCCAGTCTTTGCAAATTGTTAACGTAAAGAATGTTTCCGCTAATGATGCTGTATATCGAAACAATATTCCAGTTAGAAATATAAAATATGTAACTTAAACTGGGGGAACATTTGCTGTTTAATATGAAAATTAACATTTGTGCATTTGCTTTAACCCTTTCGTTGCGGTGTTCGACTGTAGTCTCCGAAAGAAATGAAAAACTGAAGATTACAAACTTTTTTTATCGATGAAAATGTTAAATGTTAAAAATGTTATGCAACGAAGGGCTAGTATAACAACTGAACTATATTACTATTCCCGTATTCCCACATAAATATTCTCGCTAAATTTATCCTCGGCTGCCTTATAAACGGCTAAAGAACTCGAGGACCTCGCCGGTACTCGGCCACTGCTTCACACACGCGAAATACGCGAGGAATTCAGGCACCACTGACTCGAATACCAAACGTACGCGTATCGGTGAGGAATCACGTACCAAAATACTTCTCTCTGCTACTTTTTCCCACCCGTTAACGATAACTGGAAACGTTTTCAATGTCCGGAGTCAACCAGTCGCGGTAAAGTGACTCCGCGGGTTTCGAATTCCCAGCGACGTTCACCTTGACTTCCCTCCTATCGTTTCTCGATCGTTCAACGGGAACGATAGCGTCGTCGACGTCGCGGTGTCATCGCGAGCTGACTCCGCAGGGTCGAAAACGTCCCCACGTGGCGCCAAGTGTGCTTATCGGGTTACCTGGTTGGTCATTGCCCGTCATCGGACACCATTTCTAAGTCGCTGCCAGCACTGGCAGCCTCGGTGTGCCACTGTGGGCCATTGATAATCTCATTAGGATCTTGGGTTCCATTATTGCAATTATTAAAGCGCGACGACCCGTGTGGCAAAAATTATTCAATCGAAAAGAAGAAATTTGTTCGAATAATGATGTCAATGGTCAGTGTCCTCTCAAGGAAATCGACGCTAGAATATTTTAGTGTACGCCAGCTAATTCTATTTCAATAATGAAGAATTCTTTTAATTCGTCACTTTTGTTGCGAATGAAATACGCGTATGTCGGGGCTGCGGGGTTAGTAGATTGAGCCAGGATGAGTCAGACATTGCGCAAGAACTGTTTGTGGCGAGTTACGGGAACATTCTACTTGAATTTTCAAATTATTACACACTGAGAGAAGAGGTTATTTGGTGGGAGCGATAGAATATCAAATTATTTCAAATATTTATCGCAAATTTGTTTATTCTTTTAACGAAAAATTGATACAGTGTTGTTACGATTCTGTCGTACTTTTGCAAGTTTGCAACTTTTTTACGTTTGGTCCTTAGATATTTCAGAGCAATTGTACATTCGAATAATATGTAAAAGTGCGAATCCACGATGAGATTTTACATGAGACTTTTTTCCCCATGAGACAAAAATCTCAGCAACAACTAAATGTAAATAATGTAAATAATCGCGAGAGATGAGATTTTTGAAAACGTGTCATGAAACTTGTCTCCTGAAAGCTTAATTTCATGACAAAAAAATTAAAACGAAATAAAATAATGATATAATTGTCTCATTAGATTAAAGTCTCGTGTCAGGCACGATATTTTTGTCTCAGCATGGATTGGCACCTTTACACTCTGTATTATTAGTTACATGGTTTAAACACACATATTCGTTTGGAGTAAAGTTGTAATATTTATTAACCACCCAAAGTTTCCCCTTACTTCTTCCTTAGACTCAGAAGTTTAATAATACTTTACTGAAGTTTTCAATATAATATGTACATATTATCAATGCCTAACGCTTACTACACATTCCTGAGAAATAAACAACCCTCAAAACTCCAACACCAGTTTATACCATCGCGATGATCTATTGAGCCCGCGTAGATCACTAAAGATCCCAATATTTCCACAGCACGTTTCAAAGTAAATCTCAATTACCGCGTCTCCGTGCAGACAATTAACTCGTCACAGCGCACTGGATCGATATAATTGATAGACGACGCCGTATGTATCGAATTTCGATCGATCGTCCGCGCGATCGTTTCATTTATCATTCTCAAAGTACCCCACGAACATTCTCACGGTTGGAAACCAACGACAGTGGATGTTCTCCGGGGCGAAGGATCGATTTTGGGACGATAGGCCGATCGATATCGAGGAATCGTTCGAGCAGAGGGATCATCTTGGCCGACGAGAGGGAAAGGTGGAACGAGAAGCACGGCCATTAGGTTTATTTGCCATAATTGGGGGAGATTTAACGCGCCAAACCAAACACCGGTTATGGCCGCCATAAACCTACCCACAATCACTTAGAGCTGGCGCGCGGTACGCGCTTTTTCCACTATTTATTCCCCGCGACCTGGCCTCCTCGTGCCGCGATTATACGAGGACAAGAACCGTCGCGAAGAACAACACGCGAGAACGGCGAACCAGGCGTTGCAAGCAATTTCCTGCCACTCGCTGGCTCCTTGCCTCCTATTGCTTTCGTCTTTCAACTTTTTACTCGAGGCAAATCCCATTACTGTGATCTCGTTGAAAACGAAATTTGGTTTGGCTAGACAGAAGTGTTATCGCAAGTGAAACAACCGAGGGACACCTTCCCTGTCGTCAATTTATAAATTGCTTCTTTGGTGTCACCTAAACGTTTTGAGTTTTAAAGAAAAGAAACAAAGCACTCCGTGAAAGCAAAGCGAAAATTCACCATAACAGTAAAATACTTTAATTAAATCACTTTGTGCCAATTGAAATTATCTGCACGTCCCAGATCCGAAGCAAAAGATTCGGCTTTCGGACTCCGTGCATCGTTTACTCGGGAAATAATTCAAGGGTGGCAAGAACGTTGCGTTACTCGCTGCAGTTAAATTCGTCAATCAGCGGGACACGCTAATTGGCCAGGATGCACCGTCGCTTTACGATCGCAGCGAAGAAGCTTATTCTCGCCCTACGCGAGGCTCGTGCTCGCAAAACATCGCGTTAACGAGCGCGCAACCAAGTCAGCGACGGATCCCTTCTCGCCCCGGAGACATCGATGCACGGGGAGAATACATCGAGGCACGCTCCGATCTGCCAATTCTACTCCACCATGATGCAACACCGCGGCACAACGATCGATGAAACTTTCCAGAGAAATATGATGGCTCGACTTTTGAAAAAAAAAACGAACACAATATCTCATTGAATCCTATTCGAACATTCAGCGAGAGTCCGCGTCTCTTCGACGATCAATTCATCAGACCATCTGCCTGTTACAGATGCTCGCAACACTTCCTGAACGTAAGTCCAGCTTCTAAACATTTTTCATCGAGGCGAGGTTAGAAGATATTCACTGGAGAACGCGATAAGCGGCTGTAAATGGAGATCGCCGGTTTCCCCGGAAGCTGACGATTTCCGTCTGCTATGGCGACCTTTGTCCATGACAGTGGAGGCGATGGCGACAAGGCAGATCTTGAAATAATATTTGAACGAGTGAAAGCACCGCCGCGAACGATAGATTCGGCGCCAGTTCAACGTTCAACGGATCGATAAAAACGGCGGCCGGGTGGTTTCGCGAAACGCGGGCAAACGGCAGCGATTCCATCGAGAGGGAAACCCGCGGCGGCGGCTGGCGATGCGTCCTTCCAGCGGGGATGGTTTACGAGCGGATACCGGCGCCCTGCTCGCCTGGCCCCTTTTGTTCGCCGCGCAAGTCTCACGAACGTGGGACTTACAAATTGGAATACAACGGGCCCGGAGTTAGGAGAATCGTTTCACGGTCCGCGGAGGCGCCAAGTGGAAGGCAAACACCGATAAAAACTGCATGAATAAAGCACTAATGGACGGTCTATGGACAGGGAATAAACATCAACGAGCACCCTGAACGACTATAGGCCGGCGCACAGGTGGTGACAACGGAGGACCCGCTGTTTTCCTTTCCTTTTATTCGTCGGCCTCCTAATCTGTCGATTTGTCGCCTAAAGGAGAAGCGCGAGTCTTCTGCGCAGTGAATGGTGAAAGGTAAAAGAAGTGAAATTGAAAAGCACACACTGCCCCTCTGCCGTTTCTGAATTGATAAGTCGGTGGAGTTGTCGCGAAAGAGATTGCTGGTATTTTGCCTTCAAACTGGATGCTGCGGACGCGAAGGAAGAGTTTAAATTGGAAAGTAGTACCTTCCATTTTTTGCTTCGGAATTTCCTAGTTGCCTCAGTTTTTGGGGAAAAGAGTCTCATGTGCGTTTATGAAATGTTAGAACTGAGAAATGGTGGAACTGCGAGACACAGTTTTGGTGTGATTGGAGATTCAAATTGCATGCGGCCTAATCGAATAACGCTGTTACTGTTAAAAATTATAAATTCAAGTACAAGTAATAAGCAGAAGATAAATTGGCCAGTGAAGCCACGGAGTGGAAGTGCAAATTTAACAAAAATCTTATTCTCGAACCCGAAAGTCTATTTAGTATAAAAATATTTTATTATTTACAAGGAGTATCTTCCACTTCGCATAATATCTCCAAAACAACTGTTACGATCACAAGTAGATGACATAATGGTCCTCGATTGATATTGCGCAAGAGAAGTCACTCAGCAAAATTGAATGAAGGAACGAAGGTCGATTCTAGAGATCTGTTTTTCTCTTATCCGATTTAAACCTACTAAACGATAACGAGCCTTGCTCATTCTCCATTATCTGGACTCTAGACTATATCCTGTTAATCCTACTAATCATTTAATATCGTTCCCACGATAATTAATTATTCCCACTGTTAACAGGCAGGCGTTCGTTACAGCAGCTTCGCATGAAATCCTACGATGCGTCCGAGCTTCGGGTATCGATCCCGTACACGCGAAACGTATTCAGGAGCGATTGAGGCTCTTATCGGCCGGATAGCATTTCGCGTGAATCACCTGGCGACGTTTAACGACATGCAGTAGCTAATTTGTCATGCGGCCGCGGAGCACGGTGACACGCGTTGAAGTAATAACACGCGTAGCTGCAGTTAACGCGCCCGTCAAGCTGCACTTTAAACGAGAGAAGCGATCAATCTCAAGGATCCTGCAAACGCTCTAACATTCTAATTCCATTAGAACCAGCCGGGCGAAGCGTCGTCCACGGCGGCACGTAAATCACGGTCGTAGAAAATTCTGGCGACGAAATATCAAATTCTTTCAATGCCGGAGCGATAAGCGCGCCGACTATGCGATGGCATATCAAAGCGTTTTGTGATTAATGACCATCCCAAGGATTTCGACGCGCGCCAATGAATGGCTAATACCGTAGATACGAAAAGCAAACATTGTATTATGTAATGAAATTGAATCGATCATCGAACTGGCCCGCTTATCGACGCCTGTCAATCGGTATCTAGGAATCGTGACGATCTTGTTAGCGACGAGGCAAACATGTTGGTCTCGCTATGATCACCTATGGAATTCTCGCGGTGGGCCGATCATCGTGCTACATGGGCAATTCTGACTTGCAAGTGTATCGTTCCATTGAATAACCAAATATCGTGCCTTGGTACAGAAACCATTCGCGGTACATTCGCGCGTGAATCGCTGTGCTATTATCGGAATCAGACGTAAAGGTCACTGACTGCACTCTTTCTAGAATCTTCTAGCTCCCTACGCCTACGCCGGACGCGATTCTGAGCAAACTCTGGTACCCGCGGAGCCGTTTCGCCCTGCAGGATTCAGCCTTCCGCGGGCTCCGAGCCAGCTAGACCTCTTTCCCAAATCGACAGATCGATCGGCCGATAGCGACGGTCTCTATTTGGTGAAATATCGTGTCGCCCCTGCGATGATTCACCGGCGGGCTGCTTCAAGGACGACAGCCTTTATCGCGGCTTGACACACGACGGCACTTTATCAGAGACAACGTTACACTCGATGCTTCGAAAACACCCTCGCGAGAAATGATGAATCCCCTGGACACCAGTAAGGTACGTGTCCCTCTGCGCTCGGGAATAACAGGCCTGACGAGCTCCTATTTCAGGCAGCACAAGGCAAATCTCGCGCAAGTATTGTATAGCAAGATGAATGAAATACGGTGTGTAACTTAGGTAACTGTTAAAGAGATACTCTTGAAAATACAAGTCGTGAAAGGTGAATCTCGCCGCTCATTAGATGGCTGAGGGAATTAGAAAACGCCTGCCCAGTGACTGTTTCGAATACAACCTCGTACTCTCGGTATACTAGGTGTAGGGAAATATCGTTTTTATTAGACCTACTTGTACTTTTACCACGAATGTGGCAAAATTAAGATCCTTAGACTAAAAAAGCGTGTAATATATGTTTACTTTTAATGCAGACGAGTAAAGCGAACCTTTTTGCATGGACCTAATATTTTACCAGTTCGCTATATTTCTCTGAATTTTCTACGTAACAAAGAGTTACCCCGAAAAGGCGTACGAAACGCGTAACGAGGAAATAAGTGAAAGTGCGAATGTTCGTTCACCTGTGTCATGAGACGATCCGCCCCGGTGCCCTCCTCATCCTTGAAGATGATGTCGGCGTTGTAGTTCGGGACGAGGTCCCGGAACCTGGAGTCGTACCTGGACACGCGGCCCTCGCTGATCCCGCTCGCTGGCAGCGTGTTCTCGCTGACGTTGGGCACATGCTGCTTGAACACCAGCGGCGTGAGTTTCTTCGGGCTCTTCCGTCCGCCGCCGCCCCTGCCTGGTCCGCAAGCGAGGACCAAGCCACCGTTATCCAGCACCGGTAGCCAGAGACCGAGTATCAGCAGGAGGACCTGCAGAAGCGAGGGTGTCGTGCCTCGCCTCCTGACGACGCAGTGATGGCTCGCCTGAGGGCCGCGACGACGATGATGATGGTGCACCATAATCACGTGGCTCTGGCTCGAGGACGACCCTGCCTGGTCAGTGGTCGGTGATCCTCGCGTACACGGACGTCGTTGCAGCCGTCGGCGTCGAGCACGTCGACGTTACCACTGTGTATCCACCGCCACCACCACCACCACTGCCTCCTCCACCTCCACGGTTGACAGACCGGCGACGACCTAGACGACAACGACTCGAGCGACGGGCTGCCTTAGCTGTCTCTCCTCCTATCCTCCTCTTGCCACTGACCTCACTCACGCTTAACCATAACCAGGGCATCACACACCCCCCCTGCGCGCACTCTTATCACCGTTCCGACCGTCGTAGCTGCGACCGTCGGATTACCGCCACCCGCGACAGCTAACCACCGTGCCGGGAGCTCTCTGCCCGACGAAGCACCAGGGATCGAGGGTGATGAACAGGCACCGAAGCAACCGGGCACACTCCGATACGTTCGCCACTTAGGAGAGCCTCCAAACGAGAGTCTCTCTCCCCTCTATTCCCTTCTCTTTATCCTTCCCTCGCTGGGTGTTATCGGAGCGGCGACGATACCGATGCAGGCGCGGAACTCGACGCTAATCGAACCCCGTCGCGTGCTGGTCTATCAGCGAGCTTCACGTCGTCGCGGCCAAAGTTTCTCGGCCAGTGGCTGCTACGTGGTAGCTACCGAGGGGAATCATCGCCCTGCAACGTGTCACCGCGAACTCTATCTCTAGCCTCACGAACTCGCCCGGAGTAGAAATAAGGGATAACAGGCCAGAAACCGCGCGTCTGCCGAAACGTCGAAACCGAACTGGAGATCCTCGGACTTGGCCCGGTGTCGCCGACTTGCTTTCCCAGAGGTTGTATCGTATCCGATCGACCTGACTCACTTGACTGAACTCGATATGCGAGCACCGAGTCCGGAAGCTCTCTGACCGCACGTTTTCCGGACGAGTCAGTGGTGGGAAATGCGTGATGGGTTTCGGTGGGTAGGCTACGTTGTTCCTTTGGCCTGGTCGGGTCCAGGGTGCCCCTCTTCCTGCCCCCACCAACTTGGCCAACGGCCGGCCGGGCCGCTGGCGCTGGTTGCAGCTAGCTGCTGGCCCCCGTGGGGCTCTCACGGCCTCCGAAGGTGGTGGTGGATGATCCTGCTCCCACCACACGGGCCCTCCTCGTACGCGTCACTGACGTCACCGGGCCCGTCGCGCCTCCATTGGTCGGGGCGGGGCGTGCTGCCAGGTAAACGAGGACAGGTGCACGACGCCGGACAGGGATGGAACGAGGGGAAGAAAGAGAGCGCGAGAGGGCGAAGGGAGAGGAATAGAACCTCTTAGCTTTCTCCTCGTTCGATTCGGTTTGATCAGCTTCCGTCTTTCTCCCTCTATCTCGCTCCTCCCTTTCCCTCTCTCTCTCTCTCTCTTTCTCTCCTTCCAATCTTTCAGTTCTCCCCGGCTCCTTCACCGTCGCCTGTCCCTCTTCCTTTTGCGTGTCCACCCGATCCCCCACCCTCGCCGTCGATTGATCTTCCTTCCTATTCGTCCTTTTCGTTGTCGTCGTTACAACGTTTTACCTTGTTGCTGCTTCTCCTTTTCCCTCCCCGCGCGAAGGCCTCCTCGTTGCACCCCGAGATCCCTACGCCGGGTAACAAGCCGGCGTCCACGAGAAGCTTCTCAATGACCGTGTCTACCCCCGAGCACCGGCGAGCACGTACCCCAAGTGGACGAGGGCGTGGGGTGGGCTGACCTTCACTTCGCCACCCGTCAAGTTTCCCTCTTCTTTACGATTCTGCTCCCTCCGCTCCACCCGCCGATTACCACTTTTATCGCATTCCTCCACCGTGTCGGTAGTCCGCCGGGATTTTATTCAACGCAACGTCCCTGGGCTTTCCTGCGCTCTTCGGTATTCGGCGGACTCGCACGCTTCCCTTCTTTTCCCATGCTCCTCGCGGCGCCGTTTCAAAAGATCCGCGCCGCGCAAACAGACGCCTGACAGTTACCGCGTGTAAGCGAACGTCCCGAGCAACGTCTTATTAAGTCGAACATCCGAGTTTGCCCGCGAAAAGGCAAACCGCGCCCAGGTGTGTGCACAAGTGATTCGATCGGCCACGCTTTGCAGCGAAATTATTGATCTCCACTTGTAAGTGGCGCTAATAATTATCGCCAGGTGGCCGGTGATTATCGCGCGCCTGTCGCAATCGCGAAGATAAACAAGCCACTCGAAGAATAGCCGGGACGGGGAATTTCGATGGAAGGAAATTCCGGTGACACAACGGGCGTAGAGTGGCACACGACCAAACGTCACGCAGTCACAGCTACGAGCCAACTGATATGAAAGTCCAAGTCTACCGAAAGGACAAGGAGGGGAGGGACGATGAGCGGCCTACCAAAGTGTTCGGTTTACTGATAATAAACATCTTTTGTGAACGCCTGGCCCGCCCCACTCTTGCCCGGCAATCTATCATTGACACATCCGAATTTACACGGTATAAACGAAACGGAACCTTGAAATTCCGAGGGAAATACGAATTAGCGCGCCGAGCCAGAAGCTTCTTTTCGCAAATACGTTCCATCGCGTTCGCGTAACGTCTCGAATTCGCTCCGGCTGCAAAGCATTTGTCGGCGATTACATCAGACGGTATTGAACACCCGGTAACCCTCCTGGGAAGATTCAGGTTATTTTGGTTGAAAATCAGGAGGGGGATGAAAGCGGGGATACGTTTTCCAATGATTTTGGAGCAAAGCGATTTTCGAGCACGAGATATTGGTATAACCGTAATAGCAGTTTATCTGGATAAACAAGAAGATCTGTGATATATATCACAATTCCCATACGCGAGTAAAGCGCGGACAATATGCCATGAAGAAGCAAGTATGTGCTCCTTTCAAGCAACAATAATAAACTTCCTACATTCTTACCAACACGAAGAATAACCATATTTCGTGATATTCAAATGTATAAGTTCCCTGGCAATTTAACCCAAATGTACTTAAGAAGCGTAGTTTATAGATTCCATAAAACACCATTGAAGAAAGTGTCGTCCATGTTGCAGCACGCAACGAAGTGCTCGGAGGGGGCAAAAGGATCGGAATAGTTTTCTTTTTGTCCAACGATATTCAATTATACGAAACGGTAGAGCGGCCAAGGGCCAAGCTAGCGGAAGGATCAGAGATTAGTGTACCCCTGATCTGCGTAGATAAAAATGGTGTTCGCCGAACAAAACCCCGACGACGGCTCGTGTCGAGCTCCCCCGTTGGAACTGGTGGAGTGTCGGTTTCATCGTCGCTGACACGTCCCCGTGACGAGGAGGCGCAAGGCCCGCGGAGGCCGCGAGCCGGCGATCCCGGAGGCGCGAGTACCGACGGAAAAACAATGGTTACATTATACCCCGCGCGTACTACGCGAACAGGGGAGAGTTACGGACCGATGCAAGTATAAACGTCGCTCGTTAACGAAGCCGATGCCAGAATCGCTGAAACTCCCCGGCAATAAAAGATAACGAGTATTCGCGGGCTGTAAAGATCCGTGGAACGCTACCCCGGAACATTTCATAATCCTGTTACGAGGCACTTTGACTTTTGTGGTCAGCTGCGGTGGCGCGGAGCGGAAATAAAATTCAACTATCGAGGTGCAAGGAATAGCGCGGCGTTGCCGTGCCGCTTGAAAAACGTTTGAAAAACGCGAGATACCAGTTTGCATCAGGGATGATTGTTCGTCGTCGAGGGAGCAAGGCTTGAGAGGAGCAAAGGTGCACCCTTTAGCTACAAAGTGTAATTCTTTGAGTAAGAACGAGTTGGATGTGTGGAGTAGCAGTTCATTGTAAAAGTCCCCTTTTTCGAGAAAGTTCATTTTGATAGAGATATCGCAGTAGGGCACTTGGCTATGAGGACTCGATTTCTAACATCGCGATGGTTGTACATAAGCTATTGGTCTGTTCAACTGGTACGTGAAGTCGTCAACGGGTTGATTGCTCCCGAATCCAAGCTACTTAGCCCCGAATCGCTGGGAATCTTGTTTCATGCTCGTACTACTCCAAAAAAGTGGCGACAAACACGCGGCGGTAAATGTCCCTTCGGTCCCCCGTATAAACGATCTTGCGCCTCCTGTATATCCGCTCGCTCCGCCCGAAGGGTCCGATCCGACCTATTTAAGCGGAATCGCTGAAATGCCTCAGATTGCGTATCGACTCTCTCGCTTTTTACCGTCCGTCCTTTTTCCGTCCGTTCCGCCGCTGTTCCACGAGTAGCGCATTAATTCCGCGTCCGTCGGTTGCCGATGGTAATCTGGCGATGCAACCGCGCGGTCCTGGCGATTAAAGTGGGAGGGAAGGTGGCGGTGGCAGAAAGTGAAGGTGACGGCCGGTGCTGGATCGTCAGAGAAAATCCCGTTGCCACCATTTGCACCGTTCCGGGCGCGGCGCGCAGCTCTGCCCCGGGTGTCCCTCTTTCAAAGTAACACGATCCACGGCCGACTCGCGTCGGCTCGAGTAGGTAATACCGGTCGGGGCAGAGGTCCGAAGGGGCCCCTTTCGCGTAATGGACGGCTCAAATATTTATCATCGGCCGCGTAATTTAAGGTGCGTTTAGCAAACGGAAGACGACGCGAGGGAAAACAAACAAGTCAGGGGCGGTGTAGGATCGCCCGGCGAGGTGGAGAATGGGCCGGAAGGGGGAGGGCGGGCGAGTTAAAGGGTGAGGAAGAGGTGGGAGGCGGAGGAGGATGAAGACAAGGAGGAGACGGTGCGCCGGGTAGGATAAGGCCGAGGGAGAAGAGGCAGAGAGAGAGACAGAGGGAGAGAGAGAGAGAGAGAGAGAGAGAGAGAAGGAGAAAGGGCAAGCAGCCGAGAGAGTAGAAACAGTAGAGGCAGCAGAGGCAGACAGAGAGAGGCGAGGCTGGAAACGAGAGAGGCAGAAGGAGTAGCTCAAAGGGGCCGCCGCGGGCCACAGAGGGCTCTGTGAGAAGGCACAAACCCCAATAATAGCACCAGAATTTATATACCTGCACGAACTCGGTGGAACGGTCCCGGGGCTGCGGGTCCACGGACCCAGGGACGGGTTGTCTCGATATCCGAACACTGGGCCCATTCTTCGAGCTCCTCGGGGTCTGTTACGTTTCCTCGCGCACTTCGCCTCCCTCGGGGTCAATTAATCCGGAGGAGACTCGACGTCGCCCCGATTACACGATCGCATTGGTACTTGGGATACAGACGCGCTGGGCGACGACAAGCGCGCATATTCGATCGAAAGGATAACGAACCGAGAGCGAGCGTCCGGGAACGAGAGAGAGAGAGAGAGAGAGAGAGCCAGATGAACGCGAGGCTCTCGACACCCGAAACTTTAAAAGCATGGTGGGTCGACCGACCTCGGCGAAGGAACTTCACGTGTGTAGTATACCTTGGGACTGACCGGCCCTGGGCCCCATCAGCGGCAGTCTAGCATCGTCTACGGCGAGAAGAGGAGCTGGTAAAACGGCGACGGGTGCGAGCGAGAGAGGTGAAGAAGGTGGATGGAAAAAGAGGGCAGAAGCGGGGAGGAAGAGGGACAGAGAGTAGAAGCAGCAATTCGTGGCGGGCTGGAGAGCGAACCATCCATCACCGAGGGCTCAAAGCCGTATCTCCTGGTGACCGGTGCCCGCCGCGACCGGTGCTGGATGCCAAAGCACGGCCAAATATTGTGAAAGGTCCAGAAAAGGCAGGAACGTGAAATAAATTTGCTCTGCCAGCAGGGTAAGGAACGGTGAGCGCCAAGGTGCCGGGAGAAAGAGGGGGGCAGGGAGACGGAGAGGGCGTTCGGTAGGACAGAGAGAGAGAGAGAGAGAGGGGGGAGGGAGGGAGAAAGGTGGAAGGATGATACTCTTCTGGGTAGCTCGAAAGGTTGCGCCTTGTACTTGTGCGTGTCGAGGTGGAGAGAGGAAGAAGGCTCTTTAACCACTGTCGGCTCTTTGAACCCTGCTCGCCTCTCTCTTTCCTCTTTCTCTCCTTTCCCTGCTCCCTACCCTGTTGCTGCTTGCGGCACGCACACGTGCACACGAGCGGGGAAACTGGCCGGCCCTCAGAAACACAGGGAACACCGCCATTTACATTTTACAGGCGAAAATACGCATTACGGGCGGGGGCCCAATCATCGCGCCCCCTCCTCGCAGTTTATTCGCGTCACACGCGCACGCTATTCCGGCGGCCGAGATGAACGCTCCGATCGCGACTCGCCTCTGGTAACGCATCTGTTCGGCGGTCCGCCAACGTTCGATCTAGCTCTTTAGGGACAACCGTTGGCGATCTCGTCCCTCGTACACCGCGAATCTCTGCTCCGAGATCGGGCCCAGCCCGAAGAATGCTCCCCCGTAAGATTGACTGGTCCAAGTCCCGAGGTATCTTTTCCAGGTTTCCAAGGACTTCCAGTTTGTACTGCAGGTCCCCAATAATTCTCCCAAATTGCCAAAAGTCCATCCGCCCGCTCCGATTTCGTCGGAGATGCTCCGCGGATAAGGGAGACAACAAAGCGCGATCTCTCATCCACGGAGCCACGGCTCTGCGATCCCTGGCCAATCGCCCGCGCCGGCCCTATCGATGCTTGTTAACGTAGCAGCACCTTCGCCATGCTCTCGGCCCATAATCTCCGCGAACGCCACGGATCCTCTCCCGCCGGTGGATTAATAATCCCGTGGAGAGAAGTCTCGAGGGGAGCGAAAAAGCGAGACGACGCAGCGCCAGGGGAACGGGGCTAAGGAGAGACAGGGCAGACGGAAGAGGACACAGAGATAAAAAGAAAAACCGGGGGGAGTCGAAGGAGGAGAGAGATAGGGGCAAAAAGAGGGGGATGGGATGAAAGAGGGAGAGAGAGAGAGTGAACAGTGGGAGGGCAGATGAAAGAAGAAAGAGAAGTGGAAGGGTACAGAGATCGTAGCTCGTAAGTTAGCACGTGGTCGAGGCGAGCCGTGCGAAGGAAACCGAGAAGACGGGTCGAGTGGGCTTACCACCTCATCTCCTTTCTTTGGCCACTGACGTAGATAAAATTCTACGTGGCCCTTGTGAACGTGACACCGAGAGACTGTTTTCGTGACGAATAGTAATAATGGAGACGCATGGCCCTTTGAAGTGGCCGTCCTCCCTAGATCGTCCTAGTCACCGGTGAAGCCACTTAACTCGGAACAACCTTGCGCGACGGAAGAGGCACCGCGCGACGAATAACAAAAGATCGTTCGAATCCTTCCTGACGAATGGGTAAATATTGACGAATAATCGGGTGGGGGTATGATAGAAGAACGGACAACTCGGGAGGTGCCTGTGTACAAATTGCCCGGTGGATTTTTAGATCCCCATCGGCGGCCGTCCCCGATTTTATGCCCGTAACGAGGAAGTCGCCTAATTAGAATTCCATTCCGCGGCCCTGTCGGCGGCAATATCGCGCGATCTACACGATCCTTCGTTACTTACGCCACTGTCAGCACCTCCACCATCTGCTGTTCGTCTTCGGGGGCCACCTCATCTTCGCGGCCCAGGCAAGAGGCAAGAGGACCGTGGCGTTGGACCGTGCAGCGGCGGCGCAGGGAGGAGGAAACTGCGTAGCCCCGATCCTCTCGGTGAGCGGACTCGCCGTGGAGAAGATCGAAGTCGAGAGGGAACTTTCGGTAGTGGAACACACGAGAATCCCAAACGGGGGGGGGGGGGGGAGAGGGGCCGCACGGGGAGCGGAGAAAACGAAGAAAACGCGGGGAATAAGTGGAAAAGGGAGCAAAAAGGGAGCGAGGGAAACAAAACGAGGAAAAAGGGAATAATGCGAGGAGCAAAAAAAAAAGAAGCGCGGGAGGAAAAAAGAGGGAGAGAATCGGTGGGAAGGAGACGGAGGGAGGGGAAGGACAGAGAGTTAGAGGAAGGGGGACGGAAGAGTAGTAAGGAAGAATAGGAAGAGTGAAGAAGCGAGCGTAAGACCACACAGGACGCGGCACGCGCGCGCTCTACCGGGTGGGCCAGCACACGTCGGCTTCGGGCGTCCTCGTGCTAAATCGGGCCGGCTCGTGCATCCTCGGCTGGGCCCGGTGGTCGAGCCCAGCCGAGGCCACACAGATCGCGCACGCGCGAACGCTTCCTGGGTGGCATTCGCCTGCCGGCCGGCAGGCCGAGCGTAAGGTATTTCTTCTCTCCGTTCCACCGTGGGCCGTACAACCTGTTAGTGTCGTACCATCCACGCATTATGCCCCCTCGTTCTCTCCTCGTCTTTCACGGCTACTCTCGCCGCCGGTCTCTCTCCCACCCGACACACCCTTCTCTGTCTTTCGCTCGGTAGCAGCAGCCAGAAGAGAGCCACGGAGGCTCCTCCTGCCTCGGGTACCTCCGGCATCACGAGCTTCTAATAAGATTCCAATTTGTCAATTAGGGGGAGGACGGGATCCGGGCGCATCTTCTCTCTTCTCTCCTTCGCCGCCACCTTCTCCCCTATCGTCTCTTTCTCTCCGCGTTAGCACCTGCCTCGCATTAACGACGTGCAACTGCGACACTTGAGCGGCTGCCGTACGCGACGTAATCTCCGTGCGATCTTCTTGCGCGAATTTAAACGCGCCCCGCCTCCCCACCCGAGGCCCGCGCTGCGCGCGCTCCGACGCGATACCATTTCTTCTGTCACTCGGCATGGGGCATGCACCAGTCTTCCTTTTCTCTATCGACAGGGCCAGCTATCAGACCCACGTGCGAATACCCGACGAAACCTGCGGCGTGCCGTTTTTATTTTTTGAAAACCAAAACAAAGACACCCGACCGATTACGGCGACCCGCGGCGCGCGATTTTCGCGCGTCAGTCACACCGCCGCGATTGCATCGCGTGTACGAAATTCTTACGCACACACCGGCGTAATGAGCCTCGCTGCCACGAGCTGCATTCCCGTGACACGAGCCACCCGCTGGGCCCCGCTCCAGAGAGTGTGCTGGAAACCGAGAACGATTTCGGAGAAAATAATCGTCAGATTTCTCAGTAACCCGCTCCCCGAGCTCCGGGGATCGCAGGCTCTCGGATCTTACTACTCCGTCACGATATTCAACCCACGATATCGGATACTATGTAACAATCGAGTCCGGGGGACCCTCGACCACCAATTTACGGGCAAAATCAAAAGACTCGGGACGCACTGATGTCACTTTCCTCCCAGCACCACCCCCGTGACGGTGGTATTTCGAAACGTTCACGTGCCAGTGCATGCAGGAGGACTGGCGAATCCCCGCTGGCGGCACCGAACCCGAAGGATTTCGAAGTGATCCGTACAGCGGAGGCATTTGTCCTGGCAGGAGCGTAGCCGAGGGCCTGGGTGCCTGTTGTATCAGCTCCTACGTATGTTCGATGACGCGGGCCTGCCCCTCCCGCCCCGTAGGGGGACTATAAAGTTTCATTTCTGCCGGGGCGAATGTCTTCGAATTAGCAATAAAGCAGCGATTCTCTTCCCCTCGGAACGGACAACGAGGCCGCGCCGCGGCGTTGGCTCCTTCTCGTTTTTTGTTTACTCACCAGCGAACTGGTTTTGCGGTATACATGCCCCGTTCCACCTCCCCGCACCCCATGCCCGCCCTCCTTCGCCCCCTCGTCCACCATTTCGCCATCCTCGTCCTCCCGCGGTCCCGAGGACGGAGGGGCGGGGGAGGGCACGGCTATTTCGGGGTACGCAAATACGCGGAGTGCGTGTGCGAGGGGTGCTGGAGAGCACCCGCGGTGAGAACCCGGAGGACTGTCATCGGCGAAAATCATCGTCCGTCCAGGTTGCCGCGGGTACCAGGATCTTTGCCGAAGCATGAGGTGCCATTTGTCCCGAGAGTCTCTGTGCCCGCCTGGACCCTTCGAGACGAGCTATCGACTGGACGAATTCACGGCCCCGCGTTCTTCAGATTCCTGGAGGGAACTATGCGACAGGACAGCTTAAGGGCACACGCATGGGCACGCGCGCAGTATTAGGTACCATTCTGCGACTGTGTACGTGTACAGCTAGTAAAGTGGACGTGATCTTCGTCGCGTAGGCTCAAAGAGGATCCTTATGACGGACAAATGAAATTTCTGCAAACTACCTTGCATTGCTAACGGGGTAGTCGAATGAGTCTTATTTCACAGCCTCAGTCACTGCTGACGACCCTAGAGCCTGAGATGTCAGAGATGTTGATTGTTCGCTGTACGTGGGACAACATAGTAGAGAGGAAGATGAGGATCTTGGTTTCACTGGGTCCCAAAGTTTAAGGGACCTTGCGCAACCTGCGAGACACTAACACCTACAGCTATCCTCATTTCAATGACAAAATAGTATACTACAATGCCTTTCTACTATTTCCGGAGAGGAAGATAAAAGGTTCATTAATATTCCCCAAGCTGTTCCCACCAGAAATGGATTATTCTCGCGGGCCCGGCTTGCTTAAATTTCGGCGTTAACGTGAGCCAACGTTGCAGAAAACTCCACGATGCCTCGTTACAACGTCCCCCGCCGTATCTCTGGCCCCCTAATGCGCGGAGGCGCGCGTAATCCACCGATGTCCGTTCCTATATAGTTGCGCATTCGCATGCACATTATACACATTACATATACTATGTGATCTAGGTCCGTGCGCGCAGAGACAAAGGAATGCTTCCCTCCCGCGGTCCTCCGGCGTCCTTCCACCTACCGATCCACCTCGGTACCCCGTCCGAAGGGGGTACAAGGAGCTACGAAGGACGGCGCGAGGCAGGCCAAGGGAGACATGGTAGAGCAAGAGGAAGAGCACGGGAGGAGGAGAGGGCACGCGGGAAGAAAGAAGAATAAGAGGAGCGAACCGGAGGAGGAATAGGCCATTCCACTTATACGCTGCTCGGATTCAATTAACTCTCCACCTTCTTCCCTCCTTCTTCTTCTCATCTCGCGGACCGACGTGCCTCTGCCCCCCCCCCCCCTCATGCGCCTTATACAGGGTGTTCCTCGCCGCGTATGCCGTAACCCCTGCCAAAAATCCTCGACGCATGACTCGGGGCTGCACCTTTGTCTCACCCAAGTGTCCCGTTAACTGTCTGATCAATGGTGCACCTCGGATCCGCTACAAGTACCTACAGGGAACGGGAGGATCGCCGGTCTGTCTGCTCGGTCCTGGTTTCACGTCAGCTCGCGTTATCGTACCATGACGAACCCTCCAGGCCTCCCCTCGATTGTTTTAATCACTTGTCAGCATTCAGATCCGATCAGCAGGCTAACCGCGACGCGTCCCCTCGGGGAGAATGCCTGACGGTGATTCGAGCGATCCGGACGGTTGTTCGACAGAGGTAAGGACGGAGAAATCTCGGTGGTGCGTCAGCGGTCAGAGGAGACGGATATTCCGGCCGGTGGATCGGTGTTGAGTTTCTTCAGCGCCGTTTAATTGGACGTTATCCTCGCGCGTAATCGAGTCCGGTGCGTGTCGTCGCCGATACCGATTGCACGCATGAGCGATTATCGTGTTATAAAGCAGCGCGGGCTTCGGAGGCCCGCTTTGACTTACGGCGGGTGATAATAATAATGGGGTGGGCTTATTGCCGTCATATACCATCGACCGCGGTGACGAGACGTTGTCATTGCCGCTGTCATTACGCGGCCAGTAGCCGGGCGTCAGATAAGGAGATTATCGTCCCGAGTACATCGCGGCAGCTTGTTACCGGCGCATTTCGAATACCGAATTGACACACTGTCATGCGCTGTATGTTTATCGCGCGGAATCGTCCTCTCGCTCTTGTAGCAATTTCCACCGTCGTTATCCCCGGCCAGGACCAGAGCTCCCATGGGGACAACGTGAACTTTGATCGGTGGTCGCGATCGAAAACCTCGCGGGCTTAACATCATATGCTCTCGTGTGTTCGTTGGGCTTGAAGTCACTTGTCCCGAGCTTTGCGAAGATTCGCCCTAAGGGTCCATTCACAGGGCCTCCGGAGGGTCCTTCCTCGGCTGCGTACCTCGCCGGTAATTTATACAATTCCCCGTTGTCGACAGTGATCGGTGAAACCGGCATCCTTCGGGATTAATTATGTCATATAAACTCCTAATTGCGCCATTAACTCATGGCTGGGCATGTCCCGGCAGGTTTCGCGCGCACTGGCACGTATCTGTCGAGCTCCTTCTCGCAGAGTGGGCAGGATCAGCCTGCTTATCGTGATCACCTGCTATCGATTCTATCGCGGAGGCTTCGGGTTGCAGTGGCTCGCTGCAATTGCCGTGGCTTTATCGGGGAGGGAGGTAACACGAGGGTAAACAAAAGAAAGCGACTCGTAAGAAAGCGCAGCGTCCACAGGCGTTATCGCCTCTTGCCGTTAATATATCAAACGTGCCCGTAAACGTTCGCGCAGCTGAAAACAGTGGACGGGGCTGTATCCAATTTCCTTTACATGGCGTTTCGATAGTAAAACGATATAATAATTCGCGGGGGGGTGGGTTGGTGAAACTCTAGCACCCCGCTTCCTTATCAGCCACCAACAGCGTCGATCCTCGGTCCACCTCGTCAGGATTCGCCGAGCAAACTCCAGGTGCTCCGCGAGATCGGTCGAGGTGGCGTAGCGAGGGTGGCCGGGGTTCGACTTACGAATTCCCTTCCGTACGAATTCATAAATTCGAGGACTGTCGGCAGCACCTGAGCCAGAAGTCTCTGCGGTCTTGTCGCGCGTCCGGAGATGAGAACGGTGCCTTAAGGCCCGCAACCTCTCCTTGAGACGAGATCTCTCTCCTCTCTCTCTCTTTGGTTTCCCACGAGAACCACCGCCGCCGCCGCCTTCTGGAATGTCGCTCTCCCCTTCTCCTTCTGTTCTGTTCCTTCACCATCTCCTCCTCCACCTTCGCCGATACGACCCGCCGCCACCTCCTCTTGCGTTGCTCCGCCGTTCCTTCTCCAACTCTCGGTGTCCTCTCTTCCTCTATCTCCACTCAGCAACCCCGACTCTTCCATTCCCCCGTTCTCTCTCCTTCACCCTATCATTCTTTGCTTCTCTCCGTCTCTCTCTCTCTCGCTCGCTCTTTTTCTCTCTCTCTCTCTCTCTCTGGCTCTCCCTCGATTCCCTACCGAGATTTAACAGGGTGCATCGTGGTACACGCTATATCTGCCGATGCGACTCGTGATTAGGAGTGCATATGGGAAAAGGAGAACCTGCGAACTTCAGGCTCCGGGGTTTAAAATATTGGCGCGTTGATCGTGGCTCTAAGCATTGTCGCTCTTTATGCGTTTTATTTTTCCTCTTTTTCGAGGGGGCGGATTTTGCGGGCCTGGGGGAATCGCGAGGACAAAGTTGCGCTGCAACGGTCGACTGTGGTTGAAATTAGGCTCGGTGTAGTGTGTAATATGTTCATTGGCATTATTCGGTTATTTCACGTGGGTGATTGATGTTAAAGATAGAATTATGATGCTTGTTTGCATACATATTTGCGAGAATGATTTTATAAATAGTGAAATGTAAATTTCCTGTCCCGAAAAGCTACTTAAGGGGCAGGCCTACCTAGGAATTTTCGAAAAATCGATTTTTGTATTTTCTTGAAGTACAACATCTTGAAAATATTCCCCAGAAATTGGTAAAGTTATACGTGTGTTAGAAAGTGGGTGTTTCTCGGTGTAACGCTCAGACCCAAAACTTTAAACGCGTTTTCCTCAAAATCATGTTTTGAAAGTCGGTGACACACATAACTCAAAAATTAATGAACCGATTTACTCGAGGCTTTACAGGCTTATTTTAGCGGTAACAATTTAAGCGCTATTGGGAGCTCTTCCTTTTTTTGCCTATATTTTTTTTACTCTCGAAAAAGGAGCAATTTTTCCAAATATCGATGCTCCTTGGTTTGTGCAAGTGTATTATCTAAAAAAAATCGAATTTTCAATTTTGAACGATTCTGCACCGATCCTGCTACTTTTGTCACCGCAAAGCGCGTAAGAAAAGAGACGACTCGGGCATCGCCTATAACTGACAAACCTTTCAATACTTTTTACCACAAAAAATACTGAAATATCCGTAAGATGTACTCTTTCCAATAGACTAATGTTTAATAATAAAAATTTATCAGTTTTTCTAGAAAAAATTCTCAAAGAAGCATGTTGTTTTTACCGTTCTTGGTAGGTCTCCCCCTTAATAGTGTGACTTTAATACGCGGTAGAGTTTAAGGAAAAGAAGATATTCTGCGTAGAAATTGAAGATATTTCGGTCCGAAAGCGAAATCAAGTTTCGTCGAGGAGTGGAGTAGGAGGGAAAACGTTATAATTGCGTTAATAGTCTCTAACACGCGACTTCACTAAATGTCACGGCCGATGTTAGATTTCATTTATCCCTGCGCTCTTCTCCGCCACGCCAGATTTATTGATTCATAAACAAGAAACTACGCGCGAATCACACGAGAGTTAAACGTTGAATGAGACACGCATAATGGTTTACGATCGTTTAATTCTTTATAGCTAACTGATTATACCAGTTTATATGACGAAAAGTTTTCTGTCGATCTACTCTGGTATCGTGCATTCGTTGCACACTATGTAAATCATAGATCTTGAGTAGATCAACGACCTATCGATGATCCATAGTACTTGCAGGAAGCTAAGTATTCTATTTCAAATGAAAAAGAAATGAAAGTATTGCGAGAAAAGGTTACATATAATCAATACTTTCGTATAATAAATTGCAATTTTATATGATGCATTCGGCACTTCTTTTGGGATTCTAATAGCTTTGCATTAATTTATACAGAATGTATAAATACCATTTCCTAATTTTCGAATCAAGTTTCTCTTAAAAATACCGAACTAAAACTGATGATATTCAAAATAACAATAATAGCAAAATGAAACTACTTGGTAATTCTGGATTCGTAGATTAATTTTATAAACAGTTTCATTATCACGACAAGTTTACCTATTTCATTGTCAATTATCATTGTCTTTATGAACTCTATTATTATTCCACCTTCGAATACCATTTTCCCAAAATTAATTATCATTCGTACCGCGGCCAACGAGTAACATCCAATTTCGATTTGCCTCTACCAAAAACCGATAACGACACCGCGATAGTTAAGCGTGGCAAACGATTTCATGCAGCGGAAACGTTACAATGCAACCAGCTGACCCGTTTTTTAGCGTCCCATCCGGGAGCCACGAATTCTGCACGGCATTGAAAGTGTTAAATTTGTCTTTAATTAACTCCCACCGCGAATTAGCACCATGAACAATGATGCACCATGAATAATGTTTTATTTCATGCTCCGTTGACTCACCATCCATTCAGGATGTTTTGCGCGCACCTCTCGCGCCTCTCGCGGTCGATGTTCTTGTTTCGCTTTGTAATTCCGTAGTTCTCGGTTTCGATTCAGATCGAGTCGAGGTTGAGCGAAACAATCGGCCATCTACAGACGGATTATTAGCTTTCGCGAGTACAACATCGGGGCTGTGTCTGATCCCCGTTGAACCGTAGGAAAATATTATTCCAACCGCGGTGCTTAACCTGCCATTGTGCCTCGGCTCTTTCAACAATTCCAAATCGGTCTGCCATTGCGCGTCTTGTTAATAACAATGGCGTGTTACACAGGGTTACCGAACGTTTACACTGCGCAACCGTAATAAGATGATCAGCTGCGCGCGATAGCCGCGAACATACGCGTGGATCACGCGCACAACGGGCAACGCGTTCAAAATTCCCGCCAATCGAAATGTCACGCGCAACGTCGCGATTAAGTTCGAGATTTTCATTCGAAATTTTAAATGCTGTAAAAATTGTAATTCGATAATGACAGAACAGGTGCTTGAACAGAAATTTAAATTAATAGATTTCAATGGATCTCTATGGAAATTGATTTTTTTTTACTATTTTATATTTTGCTTTCTTCCACTTATAATTTTTAATCGTCAGCATTGAAAATTATTGTGGTCTATAAGCATGTAATTTTAAGTTACTGGTTGAACCCCCTTCGGCGGGAATTTGAATTGCAATAAGGAAAAAAGGCAATGTACCGTTTATCTTAAAGTGTGTCATCCGATGTGTGGTGTGTGTTGTCGGTCAAGCCAGCCCAGACGTAACTCGAGACTCACCATGCGAGGCGGCTACTTACGATGCTCGACACGCACAATGTCTACCAATAATAATCTAGAAGCATCAACATTATTTTCGCCACCACTATCCTGGCTTATTAAATTTGTGCTTGAAAAGGGCAAAATAACAGAGACTGATTTTTCTATTAGCCTTTCCATAAATAATTAATTTAATAATTTTATGACAAGTAGTTAAATAACTAATGATGTGATGCACTGGATAGAAAAGGTAGTAACAACGTGTTGTGAAATAAAATTAATTACTCACGTATCAGTTGATATTTCTGTAATTTCTAATGCGTGTCAATTAACATTTTCTAGACTGACTATTTATTTTTCGTATCTTAATGTAGTTGATGTAACTTGGCACTGTGAAATAAACAGTTATATGCAAGGATTTGATTAAAAACTAATTTCAAATGAAGAAATGAGCACCACTGAAAATGTTTTACCGACAGAGGAAGGGTATTGCAGGAATCTGTAAGCTTTATTGTGAACTCAGTGGGAATGGTAGAATGCAAGAGAGACGATGCTGGTACACGACCATGGAATGGTAAGAGCGATTTCTATTTATCGATTGTTGAGAGAAAGCTGACTTCTCTGAAATCAAATTGATCAACGATGATGGGTCGAAGTTCATTATGTACTTATAAATATCGATCAATTTCGTACTTAAGGAACATTATGTTAGAATCGACGAGTATTTGTAAAAAAAAACGGACGTTCCATGGAATCCACAACGAATTCATAAAAATATTTGAAAATACGCGATAAGTCTAAATAAATTCCAAAAGCTTTCCGCAAGGAACACTTAACTTTGGTTCCTTCCATCAGCCACCACACTCAATCCACTTGCATCTCGCGCAATGAACTGAAAAAAATCGTGTACTCAAATGTTATATTTGAACATGCTGTGCCTACATGTAATTACAAAGATTTCCACTACCGATTCTCTCGATTGGCGATTTTACAAAACTTTATAGGTACCCAAAAGAGCGCACCAGAAAAGTAAATTGTTACGAATTTCATAGTAATTAATAATTAAGTTAAAAAAGAGTCGCGAGAGTATGTTTACGTGGAGGAAGGTTCGTATACAAATCGTACTATTCTACGCCTTCTTTTTTGCTTTATTCGTAGGTTTCGTGATTTTCGCGGTTTTCGCGGGCGAGGATTTCTTCTTTGTCGACTTCTGCACCTTCTCAGCGTATTTGTCGATCAAAGAGTCGAAGAACTTATCGGACTGGCTCGCTCGAGCCTCGTTGCGGCTCTGGAGCGCCAGCGCTAGATTGTTTGCAGCTGCGTTCTCCTCGTTTTCGATCTTCAGCATCTTGTCCAGACGTTCAGCTTCTTCTGCCTCCTTGGCCCACTGCGAAAAAACAAGGGAAAGCAGAGTTCACTTTCAATACTTTCTCATTAAACCACGAAGCATGAATAAAATCTAGGAGCTTACATTATCCAAGCTTTAATATTCAATTAACAGTCAATTATAACAAGTGCTTAAAGTATCACACTGAAAGCGAATTTAATCACACAGAATGCTTGATACTCCCTTTTACCCACTATTCATGTAATATTTTCTTGCTTTGCACCCTAAATACAAATGAGTCTACGGTGAATACGTTAGATCACCCATCTCATAATTAATATCCTGAATCATCTATGGACTTTTCACGAAAATCAATGGACACATAAAGGCCACGTGACAAAACCTAACAACGATGCTTGGATGACGTGGATCAGGGTAAATAAACGAAGGATTTCAAGCACCAATTTATTTAGAATCTTTGCGTTCCATCCTGAAGTTTAATTATAAAGTGAGCGCAAAAGCGACTGGAGCCTGCTGCCCAATTACCTTCCACCCTATTCGCTGGTATCACACTTGACCTACATAAACGGGGAACTCGATTAGCAGTTAGCGGATAAGACCGAGAGGATCGACAAATCACACGTCGAACGGCTGCAGCCACACGAGCAGCCTTATTATCGAAATTAATTGCGACCACTTCACGACACCGAGTAATTCTATTTACGACGCTGGCCATACGGTTACCCTTTCGATTATCGGGCCACCGTCGATGCTCGTTAGTTAAGGGGAGCTAATTTTAACGAGAGGGCGTCGATTGCATGGGAATTCGGCGAAGCCGGATGTTCCACGTGTAAGGGAGAAATTGAAATGTAAAAGCTAGGAATAGCTGGCTATGCTTTATAATAGTCTGACGTCCAGTGGCAGACTGGCCAGAGTGTCAGCTTGCTCGATGGCAAATGAGCCTTCTTAAAGACTGTAAAGATTACTAAAAAAATATACATTCATTTCACAAAAATTTTCGTTCTACTTCTTTGCCATTTGTGGTCTTTGAAAATTTGATTTATTTCTTATAAAAAATTAAGCGACAGCCTTATAGTTGTGGGTATCAATATTTGTAGACCCAGTCCGCCACTGCTGACGTCAGAGAAACCTTCCTCAAGCTTTAAAGACTTCTCAAAATGACCTTTTTTTTTTACAACTGATGATCTAATTCTTGAACCACGTTAAATATAAATTTCAAATGATTCATGCACCTTAGTCTTGTGTCTAGTTATCGCAGTAAACTCACCTGCCTTTGGAGGGAAAAAAAGTTAGGACTGTTGTCACAAAAGATAGCTTCAAATATCAGCGAAAATGATAAAGGAACATCAACAATTTCTTGTATGTTTTTTTTTTTAATGTACCAGACAAGTTGAAAAGTGACACAACAGACACATTAGCGTAAATATGTCATTCTTGCCAAAGGAATTTTGATTCTGGCCAGTCGTTCAGACAGTAAAACGCCCACCGTGAGCTCGCAACATTTTGCGCAATGGTAACTTCGAAGAGATCCCAGGAGCCGTGTGAGAAAGATTTTGATCTCTACTCAGCGTAAAATTGGAGCAAATATAATGAATAAAAGTCATTTAATTGGTTCTATAAATTGACTGTACCCTTATCTCACGCGGAACATAAGCCGGATAGGCACCCTTAGGTACCATTAAACCGGGTAGCCACTAATAGAAATTGTGACGCGGAATTTTTATTGAACAGTTCACTACTCGGTCGTATTCAAGTTTAGAATTATTTTGGACAAGTCACGCCATAATAATATAGACAAGAAAAATTGTGGGAGGTTCTTTTGCAAGCGCGATATATTGTTTGTGAAAAATACAATTTTTTAAATAGAAACATTATTCTTGGGGGTCTTTATGAATTATTTGGGTATCTTTAACGAGAAATTGATTAGACTGCGTTTAGTTCGTACTTGTCGATGATGTACCATATTCCCAGTGACCTACTCCATAATTCGGCGCTGAGGAAATTCCGTTATTTATAATTTCTGGCAAGTACATCCGAGAGGCATCCTAATGTTAGGCCATTGCACAACGCTTCAAGAAATTCTGAATGCACTGGTTATTAGAATGGCATTCTACTGAGACTCGATGAAAGAGCAACAAGTAGCTTTTTTTTTTTAAAGAAAAACATAATAGTTTCTGTTGTACTAATCTTGCACAATTCTTGCATTATTATTGTAATTTCGGATAATTTTATTTCAAGAACGTCCAACTTGAAGAAAATTTATTCCTGTTGTGTTGACATCAGTGTTATTTTGAAACAACCATTCAAAACATGTCAAATAACATTTCTCGTTAAACGAATACGCGGTATTTCATGTTGAATAATTTTCGGGAGCACAGCTGTCTTAAGACTTGAAAGTAATATATTATCATGGTTATTTGGAGGGGAACTAAATGTCTTCAAATATGTAAGTCACTATCCTTCGTTTAACTGTCACTAAAACTAACTCAAGTATCGACTTTAACATCTCCTAAATGTTTTGAAACACGTCTTTCATAGTTTCCTGTCCGACAATAATTGAAATTGTATCTCGATTATGAGTGCAGAAGTACAAATGTGTGTAAACAAATATTCCGATTCTAAAATTGAACATTAACGTAGGTCCGAAATTATTAATAAAAATCAGAGTACCCTATTTGCAACCAGTAAACATTGAGTATCCCTGAAATATAATTTTGCAGAAAAGGTATTTCACGAACGGTACTCTTATTCAAAAATATATTTATTAAATTTTAAACATCCGATAAGTTCAAAAATCCTTTAAACTTTTTATACGATATATACAAAGTTTATCGTGTCTAATCGATAATAGAGGCTTGCTTCTGATAAAATATTTATTCGTGTACAAGTGATATACTAGAATTTGGGCTTTGATCTATAAACGTATCTTATGATCATTGCTTCAATTAGTTTTCCCCAAATCGTGAGTATTTCAATTGCAACTCCGGAGTATACGACACAGTCTATAAGACAGCGATTTAACTACTGCATTCAAACTAGTTTAACCGAGGTACATATACGGTTCAAATGTCAAGCAGCAAGGGAACTATTGTTAAAGATGAATATCGATGTGCAGGCCTCACCTCGCCAAAACAACTTTAATTTATATTCGATTAGGAAGTTTTGGTCAGAGACTGCCCCGAATAATTTCGCATGTTCCCTTCCCTTTTACTATTTCATAAAATAGAGATTTTACTAGTTAAATAAATGAAATTCTAACGATTTGCAAAGGCAATCGCTATTTAATTACTAGGTAACAAAGTTTTATTGAACAGTTGAATTTTAACTTTATTAAATAGTTTCGAGTTAGTAAGAACTAACTTTCCAAACAATGCTGTACATACCTATGTATAATACTTTAGAGAAAGGAATGTAATACTTATTAAAATATGTGAATTAATGTTATTTGTAAATATAGTTAAATAATAAACCGACTTTTATACAGTTTAGCTCTCGAAAACAATAAAACAAATGGAAAAATAAATGTATGTTCTATATTTACAGACTGGACAAAATTCAGATCATTTCCATAAAATTCACGGGATTCAAGTCTGTTAAGTGCATCCACCACTGTTGACATAATATTGTACTATTTATATCGCATATATACGTACCATTTATATAATAATAAATAGTATTGGTGATCAATCATCAATTCCTTCTCGCGGGCTATTTAAGGGACCAAAGTCGTGCCAAAATATCTACACCCGATGGTATGCGCACATGTGCATCTACAGAGTGTTCACAAACTCATGCCACACACTTCGCACGTAAGCAGCACTCACCAAAATAAACCGCAATGTATCAGTGAGTTTACAAACGAAGTGTTTTCGAGGCACAAAATAGAAACGTTTGTAGACGGTATTCGAAGTGTCTTTTGTTATCGAAAATGTTAAGGTCTCAGAAATAGAGGCTCATACTTCCCCAGAAACAATCATCAACTATTTATTAACATCCTTTTGTTCACTTTAATGAATGTCACATGCATGCGAAGCTTTCGCAATAGAGCCTCGATATGTGCTCGCAAGGAAACGAGGCGGAAACTTCGCGCAGATATAGAGGGCAATGTAACTCTTTACGATGTAGAAGCGACGATAGCAGAATGATTCAGCAATCACTTCTACTGAAAATTATATACAAAGTATAGTCTAACAAGTATTCTTGAAACAGAATGTGAAGTACCTAATGCATTTCCTTAGGAAGCATATTTATGGTGCAAAGGATTGAAACTGAAACTTTCTCTTCTCCTTTCAATACCACATAGTCATCTGTCACTAAGAAAAAGATTTCCACAATTCTCGCCCAATTTCCCTAGCTTTTGAAACACATCCTAACACAATCTCCCGTTGCAATCTACATACAAGGCGTTATCCAATATTTTACACAAAAACCTAAGCGTTCCACCCAATATTTAATACAAAATAACAGATACTGATATGCTATTATTCTGTAAGAGCGAATGAAAATCAGAGGGGAGGCCACTTGGAGCCTATCCTTCGTAAGCGATCATCCCTACCATTAAGAACCTTGATTAACCAGGTTCTTATGCAAGTATTGCTATCATACCTGCATCTACCGTGCCACGATTTTACGAACATCCTGCACACGTACATGTCGCTGGTCGACAGAGCGATGCGCTTCCGCAACCTTGAATTATCTCGTCTGCCGGTGTCTAGAGCAAACGACAGATCTGGCCGCGAGCCTGACGCGCTCCGGAAATCATTCGAATCACGAAATAATTGAGAATAGCCGTTCGGGTTCGAGGCGAGCCGTTGCGTAACGCGCTCCCTTCGGTCTATCCTGTCATCGCTGTGGAATTTCGCGGGAATTAACCCTTTCGACTTCGACTCAATTCCTCCATCGATCAACCAGATACAAGATAATGTCACTGTTCAATGCTGAGCCGATTAAACACGCGACTCTGTCACAGAGGCTAATGCGACAGAGTGATTTCTCAATCAGCGATTCGTTTAATTCTGCGAATTAAGAGTTCTTTGCAATCAGCATTTAAAGTGAATTTAAACTTCCGTAGAGGAGTACACGAAGCGCAACGGGTGAAACAGCGGGACGATGCGCCATTGGACGCGTTAATGATGCACGTGTGCACACGCAGATCCAAAGATACTTCGTCCACAATGGTCCCCTTCAATCGATGCTCTTCGAAACGCTCGCAAGGCCACTTCAATGCCTCTCTGCTATTCAGAGTTGGTATGGGTGCGCCAGCACAGAGGGATACACCTGTTGCGAGAACGCAGGAAGCCTCCTCTCGAGCTTAAGGTCGAATGCAGACAGCTTTACTGCACCAGTTGAACGTTTGTTATATGCTTTCCGTGGTGTCGGAGAGGTATTCGCTTGGCAGAGGCAATGGAGGTCTGAAAAGGGGTGGAAAATGCGCGGACACGTGTCGATAGCTTAGCGCACAAATAGTGTATGTACACTTTTATCGTTTTCGAGAAAATCTGGGTTTAAATATGCAATGGTATATCAAATTCAGAGGCATGCAGCGAAGGAGAATATTATTTTTCGACAAATTTATGAAGTAGATATGAATGTGATTTTTATACGGTATGAAGAAATAGTCGAGAACTATTTGACGCATATGAAAACTCAAATTTCAAATTTTTTACGCTAGTTAAGGAGGACCTTGTTCTGAATTCTTCAAAGGAAATTCATCCTGTTTGATATCGAATGATCTGGCAAAAGATGTGAAACCTTAAGAAAACTTATTAATGGGGGTTTCTGGCTTTTTTGATTAGGAAGAATCCATAATGATCTACATTTTCAGTAATAACACATGAACGATAATAAATGAAAGCTAAATATGCTGCATTTTATTCCGTCAACAACTACCTACAAGCAATCGTTTTATAACACGATAGGAAACGAAAGTATGAAGACTAGTGCAACCCCTTAGAACAGCGGTTCGCAACCTGTAGTCCGCGGACCTACGGTTATTATATTATTTCAATAAAAATATTATAACAGCAGGCCCGGCTCGAGACTTTTTTGCGCCTTAGGCAAACTAGACAAATCGCGCCCTTTATTTATAATAGGTACCTACATTTACTTGAGCTTTTTGATGACCTCACTTTGAATTTTTATTCGCAGTTATAGTATAACTTGTAATATTTAATTTAAAACTTTATTTTAAACAATGCCAGCAATGAAATGTCAATTTTGCGCCTCTTGTCAACTTACGCCCTAAACAGCTGTCGAATTTTACCTATATTTATTTTTCCCTTCTCTCCAAATTCGAAAGCTGGTGGCGAGAAATTTCAAATAAATATTTTATGCACTTTAGGATTTCAAGCTTGGGGGTCTGCGACAACATAAGATGTTTAAAGACGGAGCATGGGAAAAAGAAGGTTAAGAACCGCTGCCTTAGAAGATTTTAATGTAATTCGAAGAACCTTATCAATAGCCCAACTACTTAGTCGAAAAGTTCCTCAAGATTGAAAGAAATCCATCGTGCGACCTGAAAGTCCGATGACTGAAGTTATGACTCAGCCATATTCTGCAAATAGTTAACCACCAGCGGCTGATATTCTAAAAGTTACCATCACTGTCCTCATCATTTCTTTACATTTTAAGCTCAATTTCATTCAAGGTTTAACCATCCCCCGCAACAATCGACCATGGCCAGCTCAACGTTACTTGGATCCTCCAATAAGATCAGATCACTTTATGCGCGATAGAGCTCGCTAAAGTTGGCCGTCAGCTGTGTTGACCGCGTTCGTCAGTGATGCTGACAAAACACAGAATCGCAGAAACGCGGTATCTTGATCGAATGCACTGGTCAAGGACGTTGCATAACACCCAGCACTAGATTGGAGGATGACACTGGTAATTATTTCATTACCACACCGGATACAACGTGGCCCTCGTTGCTCGTTACTTTCAATTGATATTCAGCATCGCGCAGAAATCGTATTTAGCATTCCTCTCCATGGCAAACAATATTGCACAATGCCACTGCGCGTCTATCATCGTTGCGCGCTCGGTTACGGGTGTAATCGCGCGAGGAATTCGCGAATAGGTAGCGATTAGAAAGAATTTTCGCAAGTCAATGATCGAGCATAGGTATTTGACATTCTAACGACACGGGAACTATTTAATCAAACTTTACCTTCCTATTTTGTAGAGATCTCCGCTTACTAATGCATAATTCTTTTTATAAGTGAAAGAAGAGGTCGCCACTGAGGGATGCTTCAGACTCTATACAACTTTCCTAAGATTCTATCATTTACCATAAGTAGATCAAAGTTAATAACTCAACAGAAATCCTCCTGGGGTTAATTGCTTGCAAATAGAAACCGTGTAATATTATTTAAAAAAAAAAAAGACAGGAGTGTGAAGAGTATACATCCCAGTTTAATCCTTTAGATCAGCGTTTCCCAATTAAATTTTGCCACGGAACCCTTCCAAACTAACTAAAATTTGACGGAACCCCCAACCTCGACACTCTGTTTATACACGGTGCGTTGACAACGCCTTGCCGTTTCAATTTTTACACTCAGGTATATGTTTCTCGTTGCTTAATTTACACATTTCTCTAATATTTAAATCTTATTACAAGATAACTTCTCCCGGAAGCCCAATTGGGAAACGTTGCACCAGATAAGCGACTTTCCAGGCCTTAGCTGAAGCTCGAAGCTGCGAAGCTTGTACGTACATTATGGATTCTGCAGCCTCCGTGGTATCCAAAAAACAAAACCAACTTGAACAATCGGTTCCGTGTCGCGATCGAAGAGAAAACGCTGAAAGCAGCTGCACCCCAATCATCCAATCCGATCCTCGTCGTGATTAATCGTTCCAGTAGACGTCGTTCAATGTCCCATTAAGCTCCATTAATTGATATTACAACGCTAGGCGTGAACGGCCCGGCAGGTTTGTCCGCGCTGATGATTCGTTTCGTCGACAGTGATTGGTTAGTTAGTGGTAGCACGGGCGCCAAAACGGAAGTACGATGTTAAAAGTCTAGCTAAAATCCCTCCAAGAGGATATTCCCCATGACAACCAGGAGAGCCGAGAGGACGAGCATGCCTATAGAACGTTCCGCCAACGGGGACAAGTTCCTGTGAGAGCAATTCGGTAACGGTTTATCGGTGGTGGTTTCAATTAACGTGACTCCCGGCGTGCCTTCTTCCAGGGCTGGTTGATTGCCTCCTAATGGCGGCGAATGAACGGTGATCGGTTGCTCGTAATGGGGCGTTTGGTAAACGATATCTGGCGGAGGTACTTGAATCGTGTGTGGCAGCGCGGGCTGTAAAGGCTGGACAGCTTGCGTGGAAGGTGAGCTATCCACAGGCTGTACCCTGTACTCTGGCGGTCTGTCATCGTCCACAGATGGGAATCTCGGGTCTATGGAGACGGTGCTCCTCTCTGGCCAGTCAACCCTGTAGGGGAGAGTGGTGCGCTCCACATCGGATTCCACGAAAGACGACGTTTCGTAGCTCGGGCCTGGTGCCAATGGGAACGGGTTAGTAGCTTCGCTCGAGTCATACGTCTCTTCGTCATGTCTATCCTCGGCCTCGTGGGGAGGGTAAAGCGGGAATCCAGGTCTGACACTGGTGGATTCCGGGAATCTCTGCCAAGATCTCAAGGTCGTTTCGTCCCAGCTACTCTGCGGCGTCTCGCGCGGCATGGGTTCGATAGGTGCGATGGTTCTGGGAGGCGCGTACGTTCTTCTGTCGTCGTAGATTCGCCTGGATGTAGCCTGCTCTCTGTCATCGTAGGGAGGCGTCGATGACCTTGGCGTCGTTCGCCAATCCGGAGTACCGTGCACGGGACGATAGACGACTTCCTCGGTTGTGTAAAACCTTGGGTGTAGGTACGATGATGTCGGTTCAACTGGAGGTAACGGTGTCGGCGATGTGAGGTGCAACCTCTCGCGATAGGTGGGCAACGGCGTGGCTGAAACCGAAGTGGTGTCTTCGTACTCGTCGTCGTATTCGAAGGAGCCCTCCGCTGAGACTAGATCGTAAGGAAGCTTGTTCCACTCGGCGTCCCTCTCGAAGCTCACCCCGTGGTTCTCGAGGAACGTGCTCACCGCGTTGGGACACTTGAACTCGGCGTTTTCGGTTAGGAACATTCTCTTAAGGTCCTTCAGGTGCGACATGGCTTCCAGATCCAGGCATTCCAGGCGATTGCCAGAGAGCCTCAGATCGACGAGGCTGGGCAGGTTCTTGTACACACCGTCTTCGATATATTCTACGTTGTTGTAATTCAGATCCAAGTACGTCAAGTAATCCAAACCCCTGAACCAGGACTCTCTGACAGTGGTCAGGCGATTGTTATCTAAGCTCAACTGTTGGAGATTCGACAGATGTTGAAAAGCACCAGGCTCGATGTCTACCACGCCGCAATGGGAGCAACCTAGGACCCAAAGCTCCGAGCCGAACCTTGAAAATGTATTGGCGGTTATTCGGGACATCGGCATGCTCGTGATGCGAAGCTTTCCAGTGAACACTGGAAGACTCTCTAAATCGGACAGCTGACCGCCCACGCACGAATATTCTATCATATCGTCGTTTTGCACGTGCCTGCACTCGCCCTGCACACCACCGACACTCGCACACAAAACAGTCAACAATAATAGTCCGATAGTTTCGCTCATTTTTAAGTATAGAACCGTCCAATTATTTAAGAAAAAAAAAAAAACAATTACGCTTCTCGGTCACGGTATTGCGGTTGAAAGCGCGATATCATTATTTTTCACGCACGCCTCGACGATTCAACTGTACACGGCCATCGTGGTAGGGATTTTAGCCGAAAATTACGGTGCATCTAGCGGGCGGCTAGAACCGATCTAATTGTTCTGCAGACTGAATCTACTCTTGCGTTCCCTCTTTACTTATTTACTAGTATTCCCCCTCTCCTGTCACTCATACTACTAACCCACCTCCTACTACTTCCAATCATGAGGCAGTACTGTCTATTGATAAAAATAGAGAAGCTTGAAAATAGCGTGCTGCTCACTTGTTCGTCATACCTCTGGGGTAATGTATAGCACAGATAAGGGGAAGGGGCAGGCAGAGAGACTAAAGATCAAATTTATGAGCCGCATCGCCACTTGCTCGCATTCGATGCCCTTTTTACGCTACATATTGCAACGCGATACGGAAATGGAGTACGTGGAAAGCGTGTGCAGTATCAAGCATTCAGAAATATGGAAAAGAATGTAGTCAGTTACCGAAATTTATTATGCTTAACGAGTATATCGATATAGTGTCTACTAGGGCTGTTCGAGTACTCGAATACTCGAGTAGCTTGAAATTCGGACCGAGCCGAGTACTCCAAGAGAAAAGAAAAGAAAAATCGACTAGTCGGTTCTCTTCGAGCCGTTCGAAAAATTCGAGTACTCGATTCTTTGAAGCCGCTTTGTTTTTACCAGGACTCGATTCTTCGAGCCGAGTCAAGCTCGACTCGCTATTTTCGAGTACCCAAACAGCTCTAGTGTCTACGATCTGATTTTATGCGTTAATTTCGTTTCTTCTATCAAAGGTGCTTCGCACTAACCAGTCTACTGTTTTGAAATCTACTTCCCTTTAAAATGTATAATATCAATTCTCTTATAATAATATATTCTACTATATCAACTCCTTTATATTAACTAAACCAGCGTTCAAAATTGAAGTCCTTAATATAATATTTCACAAATACAAAACAAATCCACTTCGTATAGCGTGTTCATTAACTCTGCTAACTGCTCGCTTACCTTTCGTTTTCTGCGCTGTTTCTTTTTACCGCTCTCCTGCGTGAAGTCCTTATATTCCGGTACTTCTCCGTTCTCTATGAGGCTTTGAATGATATCGTGTAATCTTGGTTCATCGTCGCAGTTCGTGAATGGGACAGTTTCCAAAATGTAGTCCATATCTCCTTTGCCTACGAACAACGTTTCACTTTCCCTAGCTGTTTCTATTTACTGAATAATAAATATAAGTATCGCAGAAAGTTCAAGTGACTTACTATCGGTATACGCGCGCTTCAAGTCTTTGATTTCAATTTCGGATCCTTTGTAGTTCTTTTCATAATTGTTTATATCCTCCACTGTTATCTTTTTAAACAGCGTCTTCCAATAATCCGCCCAATTTCTCATCATAACCTCTTCGCTTTCTTCGTCGTACTGGCCAGATTGATCGTAGATTTTGCGCTTCTCCGTATCGCTTAGAATCGAATGAATTCGTCCGAGAACTTTGAATTTTTCTGTCGCCTCTGCTTTGATTTCATCCTCGACGCGGTCTGGATGTACGAGTAGAGACAGCTGATGGTACGCTTTCTTCACTAAAATGATGTGACGAACAATTGTTATTTGATATAGACAATGGTATTGAGAGCAGTGGGTAGTTTAATTTCACATATGCTGCGCTGAAATTGAAGACAAAGGTTGTAGGTGTTACGAGGTTATGTACACCTACCTTGCTTGTCATTTGCGGTTCGTGGGATTTTCAGAACTTCATAAAAGTCACGCGTACCGAAGTACTGGTCACAAAGGTCTAATAGACTTGCCATAATTTGGATTGCGATCTAAAATACTGATACGTTCCGTTAGCGCACCGACCGAAATGACAGAACCAGAACGGAAGACGTTTTCGCGCTTATTTTCAGCTGTGTACGATTCAAACGCAAACGCACCGTAAGCGACATCTACAAATGATCGCAAAAATGTGACAAATATCTGCATTACCGACATTCACTCAGGTTTTTCAATTCAGGGATTAGAAAATATTATTATATTAAAGGACTGTAGTTCGTTGGGCAATATAAGCGATTTGCTTGAAACGCCATCCTGCTAAACACTGGAAAAAATATATACAATACAATACAAAATATTATCATAGATGAGGTATAGGCACAGACCAGGTGGCCAACACAGATGAATAATAAGCCCGCGAATTTTTGATTGGCATTAAAATCGTTTAAATAACTTGTAATCTGTAAATTAAATGTCTTTCCAGAACTGCGACAATGTTAGTTTCTTGTTAACCTGTTAGATTTCATAATAATTTTTTAAGAACTCGTCTCTGCGTTTATAATAGCGTTGATAGATTCGTTCTTATGGATTCCACACGCAGTGTTTGTCTTTCATATTAGTTTTCTGTGTTAATTTCTCTTGGAAATTTTTAGAATCAATAGCAAACCATCAAAATACAAGTCAATTTTCAGTGTGCATAGTATAGCTAATGACACATTAATTTGATATCATTTAGTAAATTTATTAGCATATAAGTGTTTTATATTTCATTCTTAGCGAATATCTATAAATTATTTCTATTAGAACTTGTTAAATTCAAAAATTTGTTTAACATTTGCTCTACTGACTTATTGTACTGTTATTAAAAATGAATGTTACATGGCTCGTTGGTCTAGGGGTATGATTCTCGCTTCGGGTGCGAGAGGTCCCGGGTTCAAATCCCGGACGAGCCCAAGCGGTATATTTTTTTATTTACTTCTAGTGTTATCTATAATCCACATACTAACATACATTATATGTTTATCATTCATGTTCCAACAAAATACCATTACTTACTGTATCCTGTAAAGCAAAATTATATTCAATATTTCATTATCGATTATTCGTAGATTGTCGTAGATTGTGCATATAAAAAATGGCGCTGACGTATAACCCGTCAAAGAAACACAGCGATCGTGAAAGGTATATTTATTGAGACGTTCAAATGTTTATTACAGAATTTTATATATACCTTGTTACCTCTCGACCATCTAAAAAATAATTCATTAGTGATCGGATTTATTCAAACTGCATCTTGTTGCGCCTTCCATCTACTACTTAACCTCTCTGACGAGAAACTGACAGAACCATAACGCGTAATTTATTACCCATCTGTTACAGGTGGATATGTATTTATCCAGTGTACTTAAACAGCAAACGAACATTAGCCGGTGGCCGTAAACTCGCGAAAGACAAATGCCTAGAGAATCCTACGCATCAAGAGATCCGCGATGTTTTGGTGGCAGCTGGTTTCAGTGTTGGAGTAGAGAACAAGCTCCACCCAAGGGAGCGTAGCAAAGAACTGTTATTCCGTGGACGAATTCGTGTGCAATTGAAAAACGACGATGGGACTCCAGTGAAATCCGAATTCCCTACCAGAGACTCCCTTTTGGTTTACTTAGGCACTACGATTCCGAAGTTAAAAAGTCGCCAGGGAAAGCAGAGTATGGGCGAGCAAGCCTCGCAGTCATCTGGCGCGACGTCAAAGAAAGGAAAGGGAAAGGGAAGGAAGTAACGAAGCAAAATGGGGGGCGCTTAGGGTTTACAAATATTTCTCACATATATTTCAATGTCCGAGTGGAAATTACGTTCATGTACAAAAAGAAGCTGTATTACACCTTGTATAAAGTTATCGACGAAGAGTTTTAAACTGAACATTCGATACCTACTCACACAATTATTTAATACAGCTCTTAAAGGTTTATCATATAGATTTCGTATTTTATATCCTTCAGAACGTCAAATACGCAGTCTGTAATTTTTCAACACCACTTCCTTCGCATCACACGAGCCCTGCTCTTTATTAGTTATCATTAGCGTTACTCTCATCCGCTGCTCCATCGTTTTGGGCTTCACTTGCGTCTTCATTTTTATTAACAGCACCTACCGCATCTTGTTCCGTGTTCAAATCATTATTTATACAGTTAGAAGCTTGTTGCGTCGAACCAACAACAGGGGATAACGGTCCTCCTTCTGTACCATGGGGTACATATTTCACGATGTATCCAAGAGGTTCAGAATGTGCAAGCAAATTCGGGTGGATCATGTTCTGTAACATTCCGTACGTTATACACTCTATACAAGTCTACGAACATTTACAGTAGCTCCATACGTACTTTACTATCGAAGCTGCTAGGAGATGCTGCTCCTAGCAGAGGCGAATGTAGCCCCGTTAAGTGCGTCAAGCCACGTAGAGAATGTCCTTTAATTTTACTATGTGGTATCAACTGAAAAAGAAGGGCAAAATAAAGGTTTTGTGGCAATAATTATTACAGACGTGTCCACCGCATTGTACTATATTACTTACTGGATTAGTGCTTCCAACAAGTGGTCTGTATAAAGGTGATCTTAAAGGCAGATGTAAAGGTCTATGATATAAAGGTGTATGGTATAAAGGTGCTTGCTGTAAAGGTGTATGATATAAAGGCGCACGCTGTAAAGGTGTATGATACAAAGGCGTTTGATATAAAGGTGTATGATGTAAAGGTGTATGATGTAAAGGCGGTCGCAATACTTTATGGAGTTCTGACTGTGCCTGAAGTAAACCATGTACTGGTAAAGAAGCAGCTCTCAGCAGAGTGCTTGGAAGACTATGCAGTCTATTAATGTGTGGGTGCAAAGCAGGGTGTAGAACTGAGCGTAATAAACTAGTCCTCAGGGGAATATGTGGTAGGCCATATAATCCAGGTATATGTGGAGCACCGACAATGGAATCGGAAGAGTTTGTGCCGAAATTTTCGTCGTTTGTAGTTGAATCTGCATTGTTATCGGTTGATGGATTACTCATTCCAACAACGTTAGCTTCATTCTCGCCTGCGTCACAGTTTAACGATCTTGTGAAATGAGTGTGGCCTTTTAGTGGTCCTCCAGTTAGAAAGTAATTTGCAACTTGATTGGCATCGTCTGAGAATATTTGAAATGGCATAAAAGAACGTGGTAGCATAATTCTGTGCCAGAATTAGGGCTGGGACTATTCGAATACTTAAATATTCGAATAGTATTCGAATACTTGGATATTCGAATTATATTCGCCAAATAATTGAGCAACTGAAGTATTCGCATATTCGAATACCGAAAAATTTGACAAATAGTCCCAGCCCTAGTCCGAATATCTTTGTTCTCTTACGTGGCTTAAGGTGTTTTCGGGAGTTAGGTGCACGGCGCGTATCTCGTTCTTGGGTCGGTTGGTCGCTGGTATCAAGACCGAAATCATTTCTTTTTAATTCTCTTTGCGAACGTATCGTCTGGTCAGAATCTGAAAAATAACAAATGACCAGTTAATGAAGTATTTCTTTTTTGTGCTATGTATACGAGAGATGTAACTCGATGCCTTTACCTTCGTGATGACTTTGTAAATTAGGAGTCTCGTGATTTATCGAAGTAAGTGCTTTCACATTTTTAGATTTGGCGCAAGAGACACCACAGCTATACCATCCAGTACAATATAAAATAAAAATTAAAGATAATAATCGATACAGTTTCATAATTGCATGAAGAGATCGGTATTCAAAGAATTGAGCAGCAGTATCTCAGTGAAAATAATTTCAAAGTCGTAATGTACACTGGAGTCGCGCACAAGTTGGCCTGAAATTTATTGGATTTGCAACGGAGAATCTGCTGACAATTTATGAATACAATTCTTTCATTTGTACACAATATAAACGCTTACTCTGGTGTGCAAGGCTGCAAAGAATTGCACCAGACCTTGAACCATTGATGCAATAAGGATTTCGATTGTAACGTGCGCGTTTATATTTGCTGAATAAAAATAGAAAGTATAGCATCGTTTACTCTTAAATTTCAGTGATTAATTTTCGAAACTGTTCTTAAATCGTATTCAACGAATTGTATTACTCGTACAGTGAAAACAGATTAAGAAATTTTGGAAAGGAAAAGATTGCCGACGATATATTTAGATTAATGAAGATTGTGTAATATATTGAACTAATTATGAAAAAAAACCTTCACCGTGACAATGCGTTTTCACATTGCCGTGACCAGGATTCGAACCTGGGTTACTACGGCCACAACGTAGGGTCCTAACCACTAGACGATCACGGCTATTGAAGGTCACAACGAACATTTTTATTTTTGAACAGAAAAGTCGCATTAAATAAATAAAATAAAAAATCTATTTTTGTTTATAATAAGAATAGCTGTATATTAAGTGATAATTTAAATAATATCTAATAATATGTGACAAGCTTATTTGATTCATTTATAAACGCATATAGAGTAAAAAAAGTATATTTTACGTTATAATAACAAGAAAAGTGAAATAAACATCTACAGATTTTTCTTCTATGTGTGTTCCAAGAATTTTTTGAAACCTTTTAATTGTTAATACTTTTTACTAACTGTATACATTTTCAAGACACATTCTCTTCCTTTATTTACAGATGAATAATTAAATACCTTATATGTAGTTTGATAAGAATAATTAATACTTTTTAATAAAAGCATAGACGATACCTTGCTGTGATAATAGTAATCGAGAATAATCGCGTATAGATGTCGCCACCCACACAGAGCACGTTGTTCGGTTCAGTAAATGTAGTTGCAATTGGTTCTGAAAGCTGGCGCCACGTATAACTTTAGCGGGCATGCGCAATGCTCTTCGCGCTCCTGTTCTCCCAGTAGTGTCCGTCTTCTCGCGACCGTCGCTGTTGCTATCGTGCGTCGCGTTTTAGCAACAGTGTTTCCATTCGTGCAAAAAAGTAGCTTCCGTAAAAACGTGCAAAGATTGTCAGTGCCGTGTGGGATGTGAGGAAGATATACGCCACGTGACGATTGTATAGAGATGGACTTCTAAGCGCAGCCAGATATCCAGGCGAAGATTCCCGCGCAGTTTGTACGCAGGTGTGTATCTATGGGAGCCAGCGCCAACTATATCGAACATTCAATTGAATCTCCGAGCAATAGGCATTGTTAAACCAGAAAACTTTATTCTGCACGTTACCTTTTTACTAACTTTAAGCGTATTTCTTGAATTTACGTCAATATATTTCTACCGTGATAGGCGTTTGAAGTTTTAAATTGTTTAACCGTTGTAACAAATACGTGCCACAGCGCACGACTGCCATTTTGTATGTCGTTTATTACGTCTTCGACTTTCGTCCAGAGATTCTAAGTTTTATAGACTATATTCTGAACGCTATTTAACTATGAATTTCGCAATATCGTACCGTGAACAGTAAAAAAGGAGAGTAATTATGAACGATAACAAATTTAGTTTTTGGGCGAAAATCACGGACGTGTTACAATTAGCTGTAATTAAGTTCGGATATTGAATAGTTGCGTTAGCATAACCTCATGCATACAATTTACTATTCTTTCGTCGTTTTTGTAAGCTTTTCCTGAATTTTGAATTTATTCGGCGGAAAAAGAAAGGCAATCGAGCATTCCGGTTATTCATGCCATAAAATCGAATGTAGTAAATAATATATTCGGAAGGTTTTTTTCAAGTAAATTTATTCCACATTATTATATAATAATTGGCAATTATTAGAGGGTAGATATTCGTATATGGTAGATTTGAGTCGACGATGTATATTGTATGCCAGTCGACTGAATACGCTCCTGTTGTAATCTAAACTAACTACCTTCTGCATACTCTGCACTCCTGATAATGAGAATCTCCGAGAGAGCCTACCCCAACGGCATTAGTAATATGATAGGCCAGCTTCGCCTTATATTCTCGTCTTTTTCCATTACTTTCCTTGTCCCTCTTTCGCTCCCGCAGAACATATTACATAAGATACGTCTCTGGTATCATCGATCGCGTTTAAGGCCATCGCTAGATAGTTCAATAAAAACACGAGTACCGAAGGAAAAATTACGCTCAAAATATCTGTGTTGCAATCATTTTTTGGCGATGAATATAAGACAATTCGTAAACTTTAAAAGTTTGCCAATCCGAACCAGAAATAAAGGGCAGGAAAATGGAGCTTGAGTTTTCTTAGCTAATAAATAATTAATCATAAAAGTTAAAGGTCTCTTCACACCGGACACTTTTGTAGCCCATGACTGATATTTTGGGCTCATTCACACAATTTTCAGCCTTTTCTGTATTTTTTTTTTAAAATAATACTGTTTCTGTCGAATACTTATTTATGTTCGTTTCTTAATGGAAAATCAATGACGTGGAAAATTCACTTATTAGACACTATTTAGTTTCTTTTAAAACTTCGAAATAAAGAGTTTTGTATGTATTATCGCTTTTAAATTGTTTAATAGACATTTACAGATACATTTCATAAAACAGCGCGCAATGAAGCAGACGCATGAACAATTTTTTTCAAAGCCCGACCTTGTTTCAGATACACAGACGTCCAATTTTATCTGTTTTTTTCACAAGAGACGTGTATTAACCTCGTTTCTCGCATTCTTACGAGGTGATAATTTTCTTTTTCTGGATCGTCGATCGAATCTTGTTCAAACAGTTTCTTTGCTAACGCGCGAGGATTTATAAACAAGTTCAAGGCTTAAGCAATCCAGCTGGCTATAATCAGAAACGTAAAACTGTATTCACGTGGGTCGCGATATCTGGAATCACTGCTTTCTGCGGCGCGACAATTGTTTCTCCCGCTGTTCTATTTGCCAAACGATCATTTAGGAAGCCCTATTCTCTCGCTGCCAACACTCAATTAATGCAAATTCGCGTCAGCGGGTAATGTGACGTTTCCTAATGCCCCATTCCCACGTGACTTTACATTACGGTGAAAGTATTTGTGGTAATTTGACATCCGATTTCTATGCGTTAAATCCTATTCTTCTACTATTCTAACATTCCACCATTTCATACGCTAAAATATTTGTTTAATTCTGCCTTACCAACATCCATTCCCATCTTGTTTTTATTTCTACCATTGTCACTCTTCCAGTATAGTTTCTTCGCTCTTTTTGATTAATTCATCAAACCTTCTGGCGCAGTCCATCATGTTTTTACGATCGCTTTTGAACACCTAATGTTACGAAAGTGTGCCAATTATCGTTTCGAATAAAAGGAAGCCAGAAGCACGCGTCAATACCTGCTTAACGAATTTCCCTTTTAGTCTTTTGTCCCGGAACATCAGTTTCTCGCCTACTCGGAGATTTCTGAACGTTTTTAGCCTCAAACAACCGAGCTTCTTGCGAAATTTCTTCACGTCGCCAGCACAGGTGTCTTCGAGATTCTGAATTTTCCAATGTATCTTGCGCTGGCGTTTCCCCAGTTTATCCACTTTTCTCGTGAATTTCTCAAGAGCAGCGTATCGATTTATGTAATCATTTCTCACCTTCAGTCGAAATTCTTCCCTTATCTACGCGCAATAAGAATACGTTAGCGTTGCCATTTATTTACCCCTCATTTGCATCACAAAAAAGGAATATTGAATTTTGTGTTATTTGAATCTGTAATCGGTGTATTATTAAATTTGTATTATTTAAATCTTGTATTCTTTCTTGATAATTTTGTGCTAATGATGCTGTTGGCTCGCAAAGTATGCTCGCCTTCGGCGCGACGCTGCTATCGTTAATAGAAAACAAAATCTTGAGTAACATAATTTAGTACGTTAAACCAGAAATCATCAATTATATTTATCTTTCCACGGTTCAATTCTACCACGTAACCTCGTTAACACAAAATTATCTGTTTCCTGGTACAGGATCGTCATTAACGGAATAAGCTTCAATTAATAAAAGTACTAATCACTTGTTTGATTCCACTCATCGCTCGTCTTGCCCATTCTTCTGAAACATCGGGATGTTCACTGAAGATTTTCTCGATTCTAGTTCGATTTGTCTCGATCCACGTGTCGACCTTCTCGTCGATGATCTCGCTACTGTAATCAATCTGAAGCGCCTCCTCTTCGTGAACGTTGTCAGCCACTTTCGACAAGACTTCACCACTCCAATACAACACACGATCCTTTTCCTCTAGCAAACTGTCCCATGTCTTGGGCATTCGTCCCACAGTCTGCCCCATCGTTCCTGTGGACACAGAATCTCCAGTACTTGTAATTGTATCAACCTACTGCTTCGACGTCCTCTTCGTATGGAACAACAAACATGTACATACCGTCCTCTATGGATGGTTGATGTTTGTCGGGGAACAGTTTGCATGACGTACATACGGTCTCTGATATTAATTGCTTAGTAACTAGGGGCAATGAATTATTTCTGGTGAAGTGGACTTGTTTATTTCTATTTCCGGAGACCCGATCAACTTCCTTGCAGTATTTATGCGTCAGATTTATTCTACCTTTAGATGTTGTATAAATTTAAATTAGTGTTAAGATTTTTGTATTAAAAGGGTATGATTTTCCTCAATAATACTACAAATTTCATTTTTTTATATTAAGAATTTGAGGGGTCATTCTACTTTGATCGGTCGAAAATGAAGCTATTTTTAAAGATTCTTTTCTCAATAAATACAACATATAATGAAATAAATCTTTTTGGAATTTATTAAGCTACTCTTATATTATACAAAAAAATTTAGAAAGATTTCTTTTAATTTGTTTCAAATGTTTTTTTATAGCTATCTAATTTTTTTGTATAATATAAGAGTCGCATAATAAATTCCAAAAAGATTTATTTCATTATAGGTTGTATTTATTGAGAAAAAATGTTTAAAAATAGCTTCGTTTTTCGGTCGATCAATGTAGAATGACCCCTCAAGCTTCTTCCACCGATATTTCGAAATTTTCTAGTAATCACGAAAGTAAAAAATTAAACAACATACCTATGTACATTTTATTACATTTATTAGAATTATCTACTCCGAAGTTATCGCATAAATATAAAAATAACAATCCAACTTCTTAAAAATGATTCGAAAATACTACAATCTCCAATTCAAATCGTACAAATTAATTTACTCCCTGCGTGTGCACAAACTCCCCTCATTATTTCAACGTCTACTATTTACTCGAAATAGCAAAAGGGCCCGCGTCGCCCTTAAAAATAGGGGATAACTTTTCGATCACCCTGTAGATCGCGTTAAAAAATGGGAGACTCGAAGCGCCACATTATTTTTCCATTTCCAGCATTGTTTGCCAGCGCATATCGCTGCGCACAGCATAATGCCTGGAAACTTGGCTGGCCCCCTCGCAAAGAGGGTCGACTCCTCGCGGATCGTCCGCGGGGATTACATTGAGCGTGATTTTACGCCGCTGTCGGACGTGGAAAAAGGAACTGGAACGGACGTCCGGCCGTCTCGAAAGTCCGCGAAATTCAATAGGCGTGAAGCTCGTGTCGGGGTGTCAATTCAAAGCAACGTAATCTCCGTTCAGCCTTCCACCCCCATGCTTCCCCTGGCCCAATAATCGGTTTATTGATTTCGATTCGAGACCGTGTAAAGCGCTGTTTACAACAACGCAAAGTGGCGTGGACACCGCCGTCGCGTTCTATGAGCTTCTTGATTAATAATCTTCGCAGGCGACCATCGAGCGTTCCGTTTTGGTGCAGCTACTTGCTTGTACAAAAGAGATTTTAGTAGCTATATCTTAATATATAAAGCAAAATGCTTCTATATGTTTGCGTGTTTGTCTGTCGCCTAAAAACTTTTGCTCGATAAACTCTGGGATCGCGAAATGTGCCTCAGCTCACTATGCCTGACTAACCCAGATGAATGTGACTATTTTCAGCAAAAAAAAACTAAAAGAAAATATTTCTGTTTTATAAAATCGGTATCTAAATTTCGGGCGAAGCCGAGTAGTGAAGCTAGTAATTATATAGGTAGAGGACTGGATTATTAATTGTATCACAGGTTATGTACCTCTTTATTATTTAGTCCAATGACTGATTATGTATTCGTTTATTAGATAACGTAATGACTGATGATATTCCTACCTACGTATTTATTAGATCGTTGCACGTGGTTTTATTTTGCGTAAATGTAGGAAGAAGTATATTTCTGGATGAGAATTCAAGGTTTTATTGTGGATTTTGATTTTAGATTAGGTGAGAAGTTTTTAATTTAACTAGTTTATGCTTCTTGTATGCCTGCCTGGCACTTTGAAGATAAAATTAAGGACTGTTAAGTGACATTTTTATTACTCACGTCTGGTATTCCTCTTTTATTGTGCTGGGTTGGGGAAAGTCGTAAATGTAATAAGTTGTACTCGTTCCAGCAACAACACAATCTAGTTAAGTGTAATGTGTAACTATGTGTAACTGAACTTCTAACTGACGATTTGCATTTCGTTGCAAGCTGTATAAAGTCAAAGTCTACGTGATATTAAAACGACATCTTTGTCCTTAATTGCGCATTCAAGTGTTAGACGTTTCTACGTAAATACACTATAAAAATCTGATCCTATAAAAAGCTACATGTGCTACTTTTTTAATGTCATCGCGAGAAATGATTTGATAAAGGAACATGCTCCATAGTTTGTTCGATACGTAACCATATTACGTCGTAGCAAAATCGATATTGGAAACTCGTAGCTTATGGCAGATTTAAATTTCGTTAAAAGTTAATTAATTACATGAACCATCCATATATAGTTTCGTCCCGACACACTGTATTTTACTTAATTGTGTACTTATTCCGCTGATGTTCAGTACACATTAATCGCAAAAGTGCCTCCATTTTCCATAGAAACCGAAGCACACAAACGCTGCTAGATATTTTAGAGCTCACCTCGCTCAAATTAATATGCGCTAATTAAGCGTAATTTAAACAGGATAGCATTCCTTTGTCGCTCGTCTTTTGTTCAATTGAATTATCATGCGAGTTTCGGGGCTAAAAACATCGTTTCCACCAGTGACTATTTTTCACGGGTGAAGCGCTAAATTGCAGCCGTTTTAGTGGAGTTTAATCCCTGCAGTATTAATTATCAAAGTCCGTGTAGTCTCGTTACAAAATTTGAAACATCGTTAACGCTTCCGTTTCACGAGAATCATTGAAATATCACAGTTTCAAACATTTTCAACTTTACCCCACGCTTGAACAAACAAATTGGGCATCAGAAGTAGTAGACGGATTATTTTTCAAATTAATATACGTCGCCAAATTCCTCTCCTTGCGCAACTTAACCTAATTAGTATTATTAACTTGGCAATTAAATATATAGTATCTTGTGATTAACATAGCATCCAATTCACCGAGTTAAATAAAAAGAAGTATAATTTGTCAAGAACAATGTGCATCAAATAAACGCAATTTTATTTATTTAAAACACATGGAAATGTGGGTTTCAAGATGGAGCAGTCATTCTACTGACACAGTATCCAATGAGTCGATTCTTCTTCCATCTACGTTGCTAATATCCACGCAATATAAATTCTTCGTTGATATAATGTCAAACGAGACTTACCAGTTAAAATCCGTCAGTGTGAATGTCCCTTAATGCCGTCCCTGACCGCCATCATTATCGTATCCGATGCTTCATTGGCCACATCCTAACCCACATCATGCGTGTGTACCTACGTTTGCGTGGACCCCCCTGCAAACGTGCAAATCCTCGTCTGCTGACACATATAGTTGCACACGTAGACTATAATCAGGGCAAAATGAAACGGCTGTTCAAGGCCATTTCCCCGACTGTGAATCACATTAGACGCTACTTCTGCATTCCCGCCATGCCAGGCACTGTAGAGAACTCGTCTATCGGCTTTTTCAAAAGCAACGTTTCCTTATTCTCGTTACCCTTTACCACAGGCGAGGTATAGAGTAGACCTGACATCTAATGCATTTTTCTGTTCCGGATTTGACGGGCCCTAGGACCCCGTCAGCATTTCAGTGCCATACGCAGCGTTACCGAGAATGATGTAGCTTGGAATCAACCTCATCAAGGAAGTGAAACTTGGTATATTTCTCTTTCTTGCTTCGGAGTTCCAGTTTTACTTTTAGTTTTCTTTCTAAGTTACGGTTAGGCTGTGTTACTGATTCTTTTCTTTGTATATTTACTAAGCAATAAAGACGAATAATAATAATAATAATAATAATAATAATATTTCAGTAAGGTGCTGAAGCAGAGAGGATATTTAAATTATTCAAAACCCTATTCGTTCCAACAACTCACTGAAATATTTACAGCTCCTTCTATCTTAACAGTACCTATACTCGGGGGTTGAGTAAGGAATAATCGAACAACACTTGATAATTTTCTCGTATCTTCATTTCGTGTAGAAGTTACAAACATTTCAGGTTACATTTATTCTTACGTTCTACCAAAGTATTCCAAGTTAAAGAAATTTTTATATCTAACTAGAATAGCTATTTGACAGTCGCAGGTCGGCTTTCAGTTCTCACCAATTACCAGGTCTCGCCGCGAGGAGGTCGCTGCGTTCGGAGACCCGTAGAAAGATAGATGGAGTCGAAGTTCCATCTATCTCCCTTTACACGGAAATAGATGGAAACAAAGCTCCATCCATCCCTTCGGTTCAGATATAGAAGCTAGGGAACAGCTAAGCAATCGCTCCATTGAAACAAATTCAGCAAAGGAGGAAAGACGGGGGTAAGCACGAAATGAGTATTCGATGGCGCAGTTCCTATCACCCCGCTGTCCGAGTCGAAAAGGGAAAACGTTCGGCGACCACGAGGTGGCTGCTGCTGTCCCGAACGACTCCGTCAGGAGCACGCTAGTTGTGACCTGACCCAGGTCGACTAACACAGAGATTGGCTAACTTAAGGTACGTTTGCACGACGACACTTTTGTCTCTACATCACTTGTCTAGAGCTAGTTGCGGTGTTCTCGGTCTAGCTCTAGCTGCAACGCGGACTGCTCTAGGCAGTTTCCAATCTTCCGGAAATTATTTATGAGCGTCGTATACAATTCTTCTAGGCACGAACGTGTCGACGCGTAGTTGGACTACAGTTCTTCTGTCCACTTCTGTCCTGGCAATGTAATTAGGGTAAATCCGGGGGACGCAGTCGGGCTGGCTACAGTCAGGCTCTAGATCTGTGTATATGCAAAAGTGTGTTAAGGTTTAGAGCGATTAATTCTCTAAGGCCGGTATTCATAGTCGCTACTTATTCTTAAGCAAATGCTTAAGCATTCGGCATCTTTTACTAGCTACTAAGTTAGTAGAGGATGCCGCATGCTTAAGCACTTGCTTAAGAATAAGTAGCGACTATGAATACCTAAGAATCAACTGTTTCGATCAACTCCCCAGCCCGACTGCGTCTCCCGGAGTTTACCCTAGTGAAATTTCCCGACAGAGTAACTCATGTAGCTTAATACAGAGGCATTTTCAAGCGACGATTTAATTCGTCTTCCTCAGGTAACAGGTTAACGCGTGGCCGTTCCCCTGTCACCACCTTAGTCCCCAGGGCCTGACGCTCGTCGAGGGCGTGGAAATAGGGGCCTGACAAGGGTACTCCCAGTCGCTTCTTACGAGGCTCGCGAGGGTCAATTGTTCCTCTGTTGCTCCCAACCCTACGCTAGGGGTTGGCTCGAAATATATTTAGGGCACAGGTATCTGCACCTGTTAGAAAGGGCTTGCGCCCCTGTCGACACGCACCCTCGGAATGTGGAGGCACGGTTGCGAGGCTCGGAGTACTCCGGGTCTGTATCTATAATCACTTTCACACAGCTTGACGAATAGTTACAGAGGGTGGGCCATTTAAGAGCACACTGTATAAGTATCTTTATTCCATTTGAATTCAGGGGAAAATATGTTGAGTTTAGTAATGGGGTGATAGAGAAATCGTTCTTGTAGGCATTGGAGCTTTTGAGGTGGTTAATTATTTTTTTAATAGATCTCTTCTTCGTAATAGTTTAAAATTGAATTGCGTGGCAGTGAGCTTGAGCGTCCGGTAGATTTTGTTACAACTCTAGCGCGTGGTTCCATGCCGACACGTACGTACCCCATTGAGATCGCTGCTCTTAGTCACTCAGTTCGTGCCCCTGTGAATCGGGGGTTTGGGGGCAAGGGACGCTTTATCGCGGGTAAATGCAGGAAACTCCGTATAACGGTGTTCCAGGTGCATATAAACGCGTGCGAGTAAAGGAGGAATGGAAAGCAGAAGGTAGTATATCTGATGGTTCTCTGTGCGCCACGGTGATATCAATTTGTGATCTCGTGCTTGACTATTTCGAAGGCGCACACAGAGAAGACGCACTGCGAAGACTCTGTGCGAATGAAATGGGAGTTTATTCATAGGAATGCTTTAGTGCTGATTAGAAGGCTCATAGGACTTTCTGTAAGTTCACGTTTCTCCATTAGCGAAATTGAATTAATCCTCGTGCATTCTGTGTTCATTCTACTACTACATTCTGAACATTCTACTAAACTCATTTCTACGCGTGTAGAAAATAGAACGAACTTCCCCTTTTCTTGCAATTATCGTCCTTCGTTTTCATTATCAATGCCCTCTTAATTTTAATTTTTAAAAATCACCATCTTTACAACTGCAAGTAAAGAATCACTTTACTATTAATTTCCAATAAGTTGTGAAACTAAACGAGTGGCAAGAAGGGATTGGATAAGAGTAGTTGGTTAATTGTTTTTAGTGAGATTCCATTTTTCTTGAATTTTCATGAAATAAAAATTCACGACGAGTAGCAAAGCTTCCCTTGTATTACTTGTTAATTTTTCAACGAAAGACAGGATATCCACTTCTCACTTTATTTCAGTACCATCACAGCTGCCAGATCAGCTGAATGTCTTAATATCTCAGCTGAGACGATCTACATCCTTCTTGCTCCCTTTGGGGCTGTTAATCTTCCGGTCCGGGTGTCTGAATGCGCATCGAATGCGTTATCCAGCCGTCTCACGGCTGTATCCAGAGACGAGGTAATTAAGGCAGTCCAATTATATCTGTTGCAAAGAGGCAGTTAGATGTTACGTCTTCCCTCCGCGTAATCCTCTTCCATGGCATACGTTATCACTGTGCAGTTAAGGGGCTTTAAGCTTTGCTGCAGATTGGACTTTTTTAATCTATTACACCTTGCCAGTTTATTAGAAACGAGAGTGCATCTGGTTGTAAAATACTGCTCCCCTGAACCTTCCGTAATTCACACGCGCATATTTACTTTTACGTGATTTTACGAGCTTTGGGGAAATTTAAATATGTTGAGTGAAAATTTGTTGACACAGAATTTTCCATACTTTCAAAATTGAATACTTTAAAAGTTTTCAATATTTCTCCTCCCTCTTCCTCGTTTAAATAAAATAAGAAACTCCTGGAAATATGCTACTCTGGTGATGCGATATTTTCAAAAATAGATTAGATGCCTGAATATTCCTCAGCTAGCTAAATCCCTTCTCAAATCTTACACCCCACTTACAAACATCACACGAACACACATTCTGTAATGGTACATCCTTACGAATGACACCACCTCGCATCATTATGTGCACAGAACGTCACAATGGTGTCAGGAATAGATTCTAAAATGCTGAGAGGTATGGAAAATGGGTCACCGGCGAATCGATCTCCTCTAAATCAATCCAAAATTATCCCCACATGATAGTACGTCGGCCGGCACACGGTTTCTCACGAATTCCACGAAAGGCCAAACGGTGGATTATAAAGCGGACCTTTTTCTCTATTCTTCACCCGACACATTTAACGACGCGACTGGCGCTTAGTCGTGGGTACAAACACGTGAAAATTTCTATAGACCGTTACACACACGGCGGCTCACTTTATGGTATCGTTCGAGCGACAAATTGCACTAAAAATAACCCTTTGCGCTCTGCTGCCACCTGACTATTCGTGCGTGCGAAGGTGGCCTCGAACGGTTGCGCCCGTGTACGCCGTGCCCTGGCCTCCCTTTGAAGTGTAGACGATTGGAAGTCTCCAGGCTTGCGAATTATGTAGGCGAGCATAGTGTGGTGAACGCGAGCGAGTACGTTTTTACAGCATGACCTAACTCCACGCCGCGTGAAATCCACTGGCTCGGTGGGATTCGTTTGGAACACGAATCGATCAGATTCGCTGGAGAATCAACGAGCTTAATTTTTATAGCTCGCAGTCGATACTATTTTCTCTATTAATTCTACACCGCGTGACATTCTGTGGGTCGATGGGATTTGCTTTGAACACGAGTCGATTTAAGTGGAGAAGCTCGAGAATATTATTTCTTGGGTCTTAAGAGTAAATAACTGAGGAGTCTATAAATTACACCAAATTTGGATTCTTGTTATCAACGCTGTGCTTTTTATTAATTCTATATCATGTGACATTCCGTGTATCGATGAGATTCTTTGGAACATAGTCGATGAGATTTTCCAGAGGACGTGTTGGTTTCAGGCTGAGAAAGACGAGAATAAAAAAGGGAGGCTAAGGTGGTAATTACTCATAATTTTAATATATTCTTCTCGTTCTTCGAATTATATTCTAGAGCGAACGTTAATATTTCGACGCGAAGTTTACTCAAGATATTGTGTTGAAATATGTGTTTCATACATTCAAGGGAGAAATAATTAAATTAGGTAAAACGATACACGGATGGTCTCTGAATAATAGACAAATAATTTTGTATTTAATAAGGAACGAATAAATTACATTAGGTGCGTATATCACGATTTTTAATTTGCGCGCCGTTAAATTTTCATTCGAAGTTGCTTTCGGCTCTATCGATGCTTGAAAGTTTGGAAAGGCGTAGTTAAAAATTCACGGCACACTTGCACAACTTGAAAGCACACCCGTGATTTTTCGATATCGCGAGGCACGCGCCGCGTCGATTACCCGTTCGGATCCGAACAATATTGGAAATTACACATAACGAAGCCCCGGGAGCGTATAATGCTTCATTACGCGCGATGATGCGATGAAATTAATTAATAAAATTCTCCTCGCCGAGTTCCATCCGTGTACATATTATCGCGCCGTTCAAGGGGGCTTAATCGAAATCAATCCAATAGACGCAAACTCCCTCGAGAGGGGCAGGGAGTTAAAATTGCAATCAAAATTCAAATACACACTTCGCTCGAGTATGAGATCCGTTTGCTAGAATCTGCTTCCTATGAGTATTTTAATTGCACGTGCTTGTACTCCAAACAATTTTCTATTTTTCCACTCGAGACTCGGCTGTGTGTACTTTATATTCTGCGATCGTAGCTCCGAATATTTTGCAATCTGCGTTATACGTCTTTAAAATTTACTACGGTATAGTTGACTTTGTGGGAGCTAAATACTATCAACCCCTTTTGAGGGAAAATTCATTTTATACTGTTTCTGTGAGCAAAATATTAATATTGATCTGAAATGAAATAGCGTGTTTCAACTATAAATAGGTTAAAAACACACACATTACCTGTAACTCCTATGCGTATCAATACTGACTCTATATTTATCAACAAATCACCGATATACAATCTACAATAATTATCAGAGGCTTCTTTCCCGGACATTTTCCCAATTATCTCGTTTTTACTCGACTCCGAATCCCATCCAGAATCTTCCATCACCGCGAAGCCACGCAGTGACGCTTCATTTGCGCCTCCCTTCTTTCTCGAACAGGGAGGAGCAGGGCGCCGGTTGGATTTAGGTCCGAAATGTCGTTGATTATGTTCACCGGCGGTTACCTTTCGCCGCCACGGGGGACGGTCCTCAGTCATCCGATCACAGGTTCGGTTCCCATAAGCTACGGGCGCTCGTTTCATAGCGATCGGATCCTTCCGCATGGTAGATCAAAACCCCGAATCGACCTGCCCAACGAGCACGGGCCATCTGACACGAAAAGAGAGACATCGCTTCCGGTTCTGTTCGCCGAGCCAGCCAGAAAGAATTAACTGGATAACGCACGTACTCGTCCGTGCACCAAAGCCAATCGAATCCACCGCAGTCCTGCTTGACGAGCCTGATTTTCGTTTGTCTTTTAACATGTTGTCGGGATTGAGTGTCAATACTGACAACGTTTTTCTTTTTTTGCAATGTTTGCAATACATCAACCCTTACACTTGACAACCTTTTGGGGGGATAGAGTTGGGATTGGGAATGATGTGAGTTGTTAATTGGAAGCGCAGCGTTGACGATCCTGAGGTGCATTCGTATTTAATACAGAGACGGTCGTGGGTGGCTTTGGACACAATTTTTTCGTAAATAATATTGGGATCAGGAGCGATGGAGATTGTTAAGAGAAATTTTGACGTGTAGAATGTTCTTGTTTCTGGTGGCACATTTTTTAATTAAGGGGGACTATACTAAAACAGCCTGATTTGGGGGATTTTTTCTGGAGAAATTATGAAGCAAATCATTTTGAACTTTTTTTTGGTTTTATATTTAACTTTTGAAGATGCGACAAAAAATTTTATGTTTAAAATATGCATTGCAGATGTCCCCATTGACGCATCTTGCTATGGCAAGGGAGCGTGAAGTTGCAAAACGGTGGGGGTAATTTAGAGAAAACTATTCCACCCATCGACTTGCCCTTGCACATACAACTAGGTAATTCCAAACTATTGTCGATGGAGCTCGAAAACCAGAAAAGCTGAAAATTGGCAAAATTGTAGATCTTGGGAAAAGGAAATTTTTAATCTATTATTATGCAACGTTGAAGTGTTAAAATTATTTTTTTTATAATACTAGAGATCCATCGATATTATTCTCAGACAAAATCCATCTGGGAGTAGACAATTAAAGTTATCCGATGTATTTAGTCTGAGAATAACACTTGTTCTACAATAGATGCTAGAGAAATTTGTTTTAAAAACTAGTTCTGTGGTAAAAATTACCCCATTGGAGGGTACTTACAAAGGAAGAACACGAGTTGTCCGACTTCGATTTTCCGTGCTTTTGCAGAATGATAGCAGATAGATCCCTAATGATACATGTAAAATATTAGGTGTAGATATTCAATAATATTTTAGATATAAATAATTAAAGTTGCATACCTTGATAGATGTACTGCAATATAAAATGATCGAATATCTACACCTACGATTTTACACGTATCATTATGGATCTGTCTGCTACGATTCTGCAAAAGCACTTCAAAATCGATGTCGGACAGTTCGTGTCCACCCCTTCACTCTTGTTAGTTTCTTCCTTGTTTCCCATCGACTACCCGTCTTCTACATTAAATATGTTCGATCGTACACAAGGTGGTATCGTGAACGTCGAATACCAGATACTCGATCTCACCACCCCTACACCGGCGACAAGGATTTATTCGCGTATTTAGGTATGCACCCATCAATTGGCAATTTCCGCGTTAGCCCATGAAAAGTGCCCATTCGCGGAATCAGCCGAGATTTTCAAAGGCTCCATCGACTTCCCTTCCGGGCCATTTCCTACACTTCCCGATGGATTTCTCCGTCCTCCGTGGAGCATCGCCGCGACCCACCCCTATCGCGCACAATACCTTCGATTCCATCAAAATACGATCGACCATTCTCTAACACGCGATCCAACCAATCCCCAGCGTTCCCCGAAAGAAGGTACATTTCCACCAGATCAACAGACACGTGTCCTCCCCAAATTCTATCCACTGGCGCACGCAGCCCCCCCCCCCCCCCCCCCCCGTTCGTGTGCCACGACGAGCGTAGAAAATCGACGGTATTCGATGCCGAAGCGACGTCCACGGGATTCCAGACGGGATTCAGGGACTCCGCGATCGATCCGTCGCGTCCAGAAGCCGTCTGGGAATCCCGTGGCTGAAGATCGAGGCAACGGGTACGGATTCGTGGCACGCGCTCGCCAGGCAAATATTTTGCAGGGGAAAAGACCTACGGAAATCCGCGAATTCTCCGTTCCGCCCGACCGCTAGACCTTTTCTATTTCCACGGGCCAAACGGACTAACGCGCGGCGCGCTCTTGCTCCCCCTTGCCTGTTGGTTTCTTGCCGCTGGTCGCCGTTCTCCCTTTTGCTGCGTTCCTCGGTCGACGCGCCACGGCCATCTCCTTTTCGGTCGGCGGACTTTAAAGCCGCGAAAGAGCGCGACAGGAAGCGACGGCAGGTAGAGCCGTGGTTATTTTCGATACCGGCTGCTCGATACGCGGTAGCCATTGTTCGAGCGCGGTCCTAGTTTGGCAGTGATCCTCGGTGTCAGCCGGTCTAATAAAAGCCAGGTCGAGGCTCGCGGAACGGCCACCGATCGGACTCGGCTCCGCGTGATTCATCCCCGCAGGCAACAACGGCCTGGATAAACGACCCGCTTCGGCTGTACGTCATGAGCAAACGGCCAGGAGTATCCGGGGGAGGATCTCTTCCCGTCAATTTGATGAATCTCTTAATCGTCTGGCAGCCCCCGAACTTCCATCTCCCCGCCGTTTCCTACGGTCCCGATTCCGTAGCGCGCGCTCCTTGATGGGTAATTAATTGTTTCCGTTGCAATTGTTCTGTACTGTCTACGACGGAAGTTCTGTTACGGGGAGTGATAGGAAGGGGTATTTTCGGGTACATAGTGCCCGATTATTTACTCTTCTGGTTTATGTAAATTGCTTTCGGTTTTGGGGTTTCATGCGAGGAGTGGAAATAAAATTGTGTAATAAATGGTTTTCAAGTTATTTATAAGTATAATTTCGACCGGAATTATTAATAGTATATGGTTTCGGCGCAATGGTTCGGTCACTTTAAAAACACTAACAATCAAAAAGCTATTTTGCAATTAATTCAATGATTTATATAAATTTCCAACGTTTCGGTCTTAATCTACACCATTATCAAGGAAAGATTCATATAAAGAAGCGAAAACTGCGAGAGCTATTGAAAATAATAAATCGTAACGCTCGAAAACGAACGTGCGACACTCGAGTCGGTTGGAAGATGACTGATAAATGGTTTTTGTACGTTCTCGGCATTGTATTGGTTGGAACTCTTCTGTACTGTCTATGGAGGCAGTTTTATTAGGGGAAGTAATAAGAAGAATGAAATATTAGGGCAGAAGAATTTTTGGGCAATGGATTATTTACTCTTCCAGTGTACAGTGGCGGGCGAAAGAAAGTTTACAGGTTTTAAAATCGCATGACTTCTTTAGAATTGGTTCAAACGACGTGAGCTTTTTTCTTGCGAAGCTGGAAGGATTAGTTCGCTAAGTGACGTGTTTCGTCGTTTTGAAAGAAGTGTAATTGGTCGGAATAGTGAAAGAATAGTAAATGTCGTTTTTTAAACTTTTTCTGCGAGGAACGTTAACGGATTTTTATGAACTTTTACGCATGTATACAACTGACTTCAATCTACAAACGGTTTTTTTGAATTTTCATTACAGGGTCACAAAAATGTTTAAAAATTGTATTTTTTTTTTAAAAAACGACGACACACGTCTAGCTTCTAAAAAAAACTTATGTCCTGTGGACCAATTCTAATAAATTTATGCGACTTTAAAAGTTGTAAACTTTCTTTCGCCCGCCACTGTCTGAAGTTTTGGGAGTTGGGTTTTGATGCGAGGAGAGGAAATATGACGGCGTAGAAATTGATTTTCTCATGAACTTGTGGGTTCTATAAGCATCTACTAAAAGTACCATACAAGATTTGAATACATGACACATGGTTACCATTTTTATGCAACCTTAGAAGCATCTGCTGTATAATACTTTTCTTTTTAATACCAGTACTTATACATAGTGGGTGTAGTTCTACCAAGGAAAACTAGAAGAAGCATAGCAGTTCCTTCCTCGTTAACATAACACTCTACCTCCAAAAAGAAAATTCTTCCCATTTCAAATTTATTTATCTCTCACTGCGAAAAAAAACCCGAATCACTGACCTCAGCTCGACGAAAACGTTGTCTCAGATCTTCGAGTCCCAAGTAATCAAAGACCAATTCCAGATCAATATCCAAGCCTCCCAAAATCGTAATCGCGAACTACCCTCGCCGCGAGCGCTGGTCGCGCGCGCATCGAAATTAGAAGAGCGTTCGTCCAGCGTGTTCGGAGAAGCATTTCGGGCAGCCTCTGCGGCGTGCAAAACCACACGGACAGGGCAGAAATGTGAATCCGACGCGTTAAAGCGATCCGAACGTTTTAGCCGTGTTAACGAAGCGCGGAATGCTCCCTGGACGAAAAAGTTTGAGGACGGGGGTAGTCGCGCGGAACGTAATGGAACGGCGGGCCAGGGTGGGACGCTGGTGGTGTCCAACAGTATTTATAGTATGGATTGTGTCTGCTTGGCAACTGGCCACCGGCCTAACATCTCCCGAGAATCTTATGGGAAGCGTCTTCCCAAGTGCTTTCTACCAAACGTTATCGATAACCATCGGTTCCCCTCCCCATCGAGGAACACTCGCCTCCCCCGCTCCCTCCTGGGTGTCGTACGTCGAATTAAAATCGCGATGCGGATTGTAGTCTGTGTATAAAATTGCAGGGTGCGTTGGAACGTTGTAGGTAGAAATTTAACCCTAGGACGCAAACTTTATTCAATGTTCTTCTGACACAAACGTTCCTAAAATATTCCACTCCCCCAGATTTTTATTTTTCTGATACAATATTGCAAATGACTCTAGTTTATACCCTCGTACTGATTTAACGCTTGAGTGGGCCCCAGATTAATCACTGCAAGATACGGTAGCAGTTAAATGGAAATTGTTTCGGAGATACTTAGGGTTTTTAACACACATTTCATCATGACTAATCATAGTTATAATATCTATTTTATAGCAAAATATAGTGACGCGATAAAAGAAAAGGAATGATGCAGGAAGGGCGATGGGACAAGGATGCTGTAAAAGATATTTGAAATGTTAATAAAGTTTAATTCCTTACTAAGTTTAATTTTAAGTACATATAGTTTCTGCGAGCCAAATCAACCAAGCACCTGTTTCAAGGCCATTGGGCTGAAATAAAGTATATTATTATTATTAATATCTATTTTAAATCAGTACATCGCGAAAATCTGCATCGCACCGTTTCCCCTCGTTCTTCATTTTTCCCTGTTACAAGGAGCCCGCATAGGACACGAAAATTCAAGCGGAAGTAGCAGAGAATCGTGCCATAAACGGAGGATAGAAATTACTATGTAGAAATGCTTTCAAACTCAGCGGCGTCCCCACCGAAGAGGTCCAAAGCATTCCTTGCAGTACGCGGAGCACAATCCTCCAAGCAAGGCCGCTTCGATTTGTCCGTGGGATCTGGCAGCTCATAGAGCCGATCGGTCGATGCCAGTTCCCGTGACGGGGGATAAATGATATCGCGACCTAAATCGATGGTCTTAACGTGACACGAGTAAGAACATTCAAGACCGCGAACGGCGGATCGTGGATGGCGCGACGAAACGAGAGGACGGTTAATGGAAAAGAATGGGAGGGCGGAAGAGGGATGGGGGAAAAAAAATGGTGGGAGGAACGTTTATTGGACGTTATTAAATGTAATACCCCGAGGCGTGTCCCCCTTTTGGGAACTTTACCGATAACTTCGTAATTCCCTAAAAGGATCCCCGCCACGGGGACTTTCAAGACGTTCTCTGCCCCCCGCGCGATGTTTCCCTTCGTTCCAGCGACGGTTATTCCGCAGCTTGCCGAAGAATGGACCATTATGTCCCAACCCCGTCCTCCGCCCGCTCCACCCTCTTCTCTCTCTTTTTTTATCTTTCCTCCCGTTAAAAATCGATATCGAGTTCTCTGTTGTCTCACCGTCCGACAAGTAGACTCCTTTCTAAACATTGGACACTCGTCGCGCCAACTTTCGCGTCGTCTTAATTTCGCATCCGAAAAGGGGTTTCCAGTCGAGGAGGGCTCGCTGTCTCGAACCGAGGAACGCTAGTTTCCCTCCTGGTTTCTAAAGGATTACTCTGTCGCTGGCTGCTTGGACAATGGTCCGCTCCGTTCTCTTTGAACGGATCCCTTGACTCCGGTGGTTGAATTCTATGCAGGAGATTTTTAACGATTACTTTCTCGGGTCTGTTGATCTTTGTATTTTGCCCGGACATTGCGCCTTTCACGCTCCAAAGCGTGCCAGAAGTTTAGAAATAATATTTATCGAATTGTTGACAGGCCGGGTAGCTTTTAATAGGGGAGCAAATTAATAGAAAATCGATCGTTGCGGAGTTTTATTGAGGCAAGTTTAAAAATTGGTCTAGGAAAATCTGGGGGGAAGTATTTTAGTATATCTAAGCATATAATAATTATTTTAGATAGATATACAGATATTAATGGTATCGCCTATAACTTGCAAAGTATTTTTATCTCCCATGAATCGCTTCCTTGCCAAAGGAATACAATTCTCGGCGGTTGGATTAAATCTGCAACGAAATCCTAGCCACCCCCTGGTTGGTGGTGAATTTAAATTCAAATTCCGCTTAAGTTTTAACCAGCCTCGACGCCGTCTGAGAGCCAATTGATTCGGTGTCTCGCGCATTCGGCTGGCGAATGAATTCATTTAAACGCGCAAACAGCTATGCATTCTCATTTGCTTGAAAATAGCCTCGACTACGATGACGACGGGGACGATATAATTAACGAGTTGCTGAGCGAGGGGAATGGTAACGCTGGATTGAACGATACAGCTTTTAATTTCGGCAAAGTGAAATTTTTATGCCACGGTTGACGAGTGGACCTGATTTTCGAAATTCGAATGGGACCTCTTCTTTATTCGCGATTGCATTGATTAAACTAGCCGGTGGAGGTAATAATTCTAGTCGAGGCGCCAGAGACCTGCAATAATTTAAATTTAGTCGGCAGCGGCTGCAATAATTCAAATTCTAAGTCGCGCAACGTTGTCCCTCATGCAATTTTCAGCGTCCTATCCTCGCCGTGACGATAAAGTCGGCATGATATTCATGCGACGCGTATGTTAGTTACGGCGTAATATACCACCGAGCAGAATTATTGCTGGACCGTCGTTTGGTCGTTTTAAGTGTTCAGCCGTTGCAAGCCTCTATTCCCCGGGAACAATAACTATCAAACGGGGACCGAACCGTCGCCAGAGATTTCTTTTTTATTGCAACCTGTTCCCTAGTGCATCCTGGATCTTCGACCTGCCATTTTGTTTAATTAGAATTTAATTCCTTTGCTGCGTGCGGGGCAAGGTTTGCTCATAAATCTTTCGTATGTCACGACTTTTTCTTTTATTTTTTAAGCGGACACAATACTTTGATTTATTTTTGTAATTATAGCTTTCATTTTATTTATATTAGTATAACGTGAAGGGAGATTTATATTCTCGTCGAAATTTTAGCGTTCATCGAGGGAAGATTTTTTTTTTGGAATAAGGTGGACCTTGTTTCAAAGAATAGCCAAGCTTTTATATTTTATGAAAAGAGTGGTGTAAGTTGAGAAAGTTAGAAAATTTGATCTTCATTTCTCAAGTAGCAGCTTTAAGCATCGAGTTTCCCAAAGTGCAGGAGGATTGATTTACACGCTCATCCTCGGGGGCTGATTTTGAATTCTGTGTCAATACTTCGAGAGATAAATTCCTAGTCCAAACGAGAGAAAGAATGTTTAATACCCAATTTTTCTAAATTTTACTGTCCAAGCTGTAACGAATTGAATCAAGTAATAGATTCACTTTGCAAGCATAAGCTCGTCGCACTCCAAACCAGGAGCGTAAATGGTTAAAGATGAGATGTGGAAGTAATTCGCAGGAAACTATCGTCCCTATTAAATCAACAACGCCTGTTGGTTGTTGAAGAATTGGCTTACGGGTGGCGAATTTTTACAATCGCCCACGATCTGATTGGCGTGTTGCAACTGGCTTGTAGCGCGGCCGTGAAGCCGAGGAGCGGTGTTCTGGCTAAATCCACGGTACTCCGGCTAAGAGCCATGGCGTGTCGTCCTAATGGCAATGTTGACGAGTGAAATTTACCTGAAAATCGGGTTACCCGCGAAGTTTCGCCCGACGAGTGTTTCCTGCGAGGGGGTTAACGACGAGAGCGACGAGCCACGACAACGGTCCGCGCCGCCCCAAATTGAATCGGGGCTGCGTGAAGAAGAGAAGAGCCGAGCAAGTACTTCTTACGAGCATGGATAGGACCCGCACGAGTGTCCTTAACGAAGTATCGCGACGGAGTGAGATTGAAATTGAATCTGCCGTACAATACCGCCATTCTGTAGCTGACTGCAATATTCCTGTATCCCTAGACGGGGGGGGGGCGTCTTCCTCGAACGGTGCTCGAGTAAAGTATTTAACCTTTCCTCGGCGAAATATGTTTTCCAGGGCGATCGTAAGGTTAAAGGTCCATGGCCCCTGCAAAGCGGAGCCGGGAACGGTGGGTCCACTAAATTCCTTGGTAACTAATCTGCAGTTTCACTTAATGATCTGTAACTTACTGTGACTGGCGGGGAAGATTCGCCTCGTTCGTGCTGGCTTCGAGTTTGATTTTGTGGGTGGTAGTGAAGAGTGATGATGGGTGGGGGCTTGGTTGGTTATTGGGGAAATTGGGGTGGTTGGTTGTTAAAGAATATTAAGTCTGTTACAGTATTACATGATTTGAGTTGAAATCGACGTGAGCCAAATCGGTTCCTATCTATAATTCTTTAGTAAATTTTTCTACGAATTTTTTGATTTATATTAAAATTAGTAATGAATATAATTATCTTGGCAGTTGGAGTTTTAAGTGTCTAAGGGTTGGAGTTTGGAATTTTTAATATAACTGGAGACTTCAAAGCTGTGAAAATTCGATTTGATAATATTAAGGTTATTTTGGGATAGTGCACTTAGTTATTGTGAAATACCGAACTACTTCTGAGATTGGAATTTATTTTTGGCGGCGAAAGGAGTGTAAGGATCGTCTCACGTACGAGTTTTGTAAATGAAGATAGATTGCACACAGGAAGAACGTCGGTTCGTGTTTAAAGTTGGTATAGTGAGGGGAAAAATGGAGTCCACGATTCGTGCTATTCGCGAATTCTTTATTATTAAAGAATTATTTACATTTTCTTCGTCATGGAAAATTTACTGTGCGTATAATAACGCTCAGCTGGAGAGGGAATTTAATTATTCAGATCAAGAAAACGATGAATAAGAAAATTTCTTCTTCCGGCACTCAGATCCAATTATCCTTATGAAAATTAATCGACAAACTCTCTTCTTTCGCACTCTTTTTCCTCCCTCGTTGTCATTACTAATGAGGACAGATTTACAAGGCATTGAAACGCTCGGTTACTTCAGTTAATTGCAATAATTCCGGGGTATTAAAACCAACTCCTTCAAATGAATAAAAATTACAATTGTCAGCAATTCATTTGGTAGGATTATTCATTAAGCTGTGCAAAAGTGCATTGGAAGTATCTGAATCTCTGAAGTATTAAATTGTACATAATTCCAATTGCGTTATTTATAAAATCATACTGACACACTATCATGACGTTCGCTGTAGAATAATTATTCTCTCTGACTTTCTGATTTTCCACAAACTTGTTAATGAACTGGTAAATAATCCAGGATAACTAGTTTAATATACCACACCTCTCTATTACAAATCCTCAAGTTTTCAGACTTTAAAATTACACTTTAAGGCCGACAATAATGATCCTATTACAACAATTTGCAACCTTGCGAACCATTGCCGTGATTTTCTTAATTTTTTTCTTTCTGTATCCTCCTCTGTCTTCAAATGACATTTGTACAGAATCTTCAGATTGAAACATACATAGAATTTTTGTCAGGCGTCTTTCTGCCCTCTTTTGTATCTGGCTAACAATAAGTTAACATTTGTTATTATCTATACTATTATTTTGTTTCAGTCTCTACGATTTTTTTTCTTACTCTCTCTCTCTGTATCTAAATAGGCCAGCCGCCAGTAATATAAATAAATATCAATACAGAGAAATTCTTCACGAGACTGGCGTCAGAGCTACGAGAATTAAACGAGGTCTTTAAAATGACTCGATATCAGAATTAAACGCGAGTTGTAATAACGCGCGGCTGGTTTGCGTTCCGCGAATAACCCTGTTACTTCGTTGTACACGCCTAGTAATTAAAAATGTCGGCTCGCGATTCGTCCTACAAGCATTTTCGCTTGGAAACTTCACGTTACCGTGGTGTTCCAACATGTACTACCTGTTTGCATATAAAATTCAAAGAGCAGAGAGAGAGAGCAAGCGTAGAGGGAGAGTAGAGGCAGTGATTGCTTCGAATCTCTTCTTACTACTTTAACCTTTAAACGTGCATTGATTCCTAAATATGTTCATGTTACCAAAAAATGGCCCAGATCGTTTAAATTTTTCCAATACAATTCTGATATTTATGTCTGACTCTTTAAACAATATTTAGGTCCTTTATTACGTAAATTAATTCTTCCTTACACTTCTATAACGACAATTAATTTACTTTAAATACCTACATACGATCCGCTCTTACCGATTATCTTTTTCTTTATACTGTTTACTCTGTATCCCATTATGAGAAAATAATTTGAATTCGTAGTTTGATTATCGATGCCCATAAAAGATACGGGAACCGTTCGAGACGATGGAATCGCTTAATGATTCCCGAGACATAGAATTGAACGATTATCGCTAGTTGCAGCAGACTCCCCATTGATTATTCAATATGGCGGATGTGAGGCAAGTGCCCTTAATTTAATGTCACCGGAACCACGTTGGGATTACGTGCCCCGTTACCTCGCGCAGGCCATATCGAAACAGTGCCATAGCTGTTTATTTATTTTATATCCACTTGTGCCAGATTTCTTTCCCCCTGGAACTGCTTTCAATGCTCTCGATATCATTTCACGTCTCTTAAAGGCTCCTATGCCTTTACTAAAAATGCCACTCGCTATTACAGAATCTCATAAAGCTCCGCCGTTTTATTATAGGAATGTGGTAGTCAAAAGAACACTTAACATTTAATGCAGAACCATCGCGTTAAAATAGCTCCGCTGGAAGCACAATACTTTTATTTCCTGCTCCAAACAGTTCATCCATAATGGCACAGAAGAAGTTAACACTGGCTACCAACGTAGGCATGTCCTTCTCAATGCAGTCGCAAAATGGAAAGTGAATTTGCCAAGTGGGACGATTTAGAATAGCAAATTTTCCCGAAAATAACCACAGCTATTTGCAAAGTGGAATCTGATCGCGTTAAATATCGTTACCTCTAATTCTGCATTTAATTAAAAGGTAGAAGTATCATATAAAATGTATGATTTCAAGAATTTATCAGATTAGAATATTACTGTTCATTAAAATTAATCTGAAGGAGATCACAAGAGGAGGAAAATGTTGATTAGCTTGATTTAAGTAAAATGAAAGATCTAATAATTACTATGGGCAAGAATACTGTAAGAAATAAACTAAATTTGTTTCAGTTGGTGAAAATACTGTCCTACAGAAAGCCTACAGGACTCTGACTAATTTTGAGCTCAGCAGGAGGAAGGTCATCGAATTTTCAAGTCCAAGGAAACAGCAGAAGACAACTTGCCACGCGGATGTCGCTCCCCTCGTCTGAACCGTGAGCAATTCCATTCTTTTACGTCTATTTACCGAGAATCAAGGCTTCTAATTAGAAAACGCGATCATGTGAAATTGATATTGACTAGATTCGAGACACATCGCGAAATTCCGAGTGGTTCAACCCACAGTGAACTCGTTACAGAAACTGTTAGAAATGTAGATACTTGATGCTGAAACCTTCGAGAACTTAAGTAGAGGCGCTTGAGAAATTTAATGGAATCGAAGTTCGAAGGGAAAATCTAACTTTAGCGCGGCTTGTAAAAGGTTCTTGAAGAGTCTTGATGGTGGCAAAGGTGTCAGATCGTTAGAAATATTTTATTCACTTTTTTTCTGCATTTTGGTACTGCGAGGGATATAAACGTAGATGGGTCAGACGCTGCTACTAAAATTTTAGATTAAATTTTTCAACCGAATGAAATTAAAGTAAATGTTTTAACATAATTAGTAGGTATCATTAAAAATAATCTAAAATTTCAAAGGTGGCTCATAGTTTCAATTTTCAATGCCTGTGAAGTCTGATATCCTTGGTGGTTCGTGATAAGTTAATTGTTATTCAGAAACAGGTGAATATTTGAGTATTTTTAATCCTAAGTAATGCTTAAAGGTTTGGTGTACCTAAATAATTGCGCCGAAAGAATCATTTGCTTTTCGAAATAACAAATTTTTTAATTTAGGGTTCTTGCAGTTTTTAATTGGAATTATAATGAACAACGTATACTAAGGGTAGAATTTGAAGGATGCATTTTAATTAATTCTTTTTCCTCAGAAAATACTTTCGAAACTAAACACTTTGGATAATTTATAATTTGTAGAAATTTTAAATAATTTAAACTTTCGTAATGCTGTGTTATATTTGGGGAACAGAATTTGAATTAATTTATATTCTCAATGACAAAACAATTGTGGAGATAAATATTAAACCAATAATGGTCGAAAGTGTATTGTTTCGCAAACGCGGTATTTAGTAAACTGAATTTTCCACGAATTTTTCCCCTTGCTGGGCACTTCTTAATTTCAATTATATTTTTAACACATTGTTTAATTAAACATTAAATGTATGAGTCGGTCCCTGGACATTCCCTTATACGTTGAAATATTGAAAAATGTCCAAGTCAACACGGTCTACGCAATTTGCTCCCAATATTGCATTTTCACAAACTGCATCGCGCACGTAAACAATTAATTAAAAATGTAGCGCCCCGAGCAATTAAAAGCATCGAGGGAAATGCTAAAAGTTCTTCGTATTAAACATACTTTTGAAATTCATATAAATATAGAGGGAAATAGCGGGTAATCGGAAATTTCGGCAAATTATTTCCACGGGATATAAACTTTGAGCAATGAAAATATCATACGTTCCGTTAAATTCCAGATTTTCCATCTTCGGCCCAGGTAGGATATTACATTACTTCTAAAATCTACCACTGATATTTAAAAAGATCACGTTATTATCATCGAATTAGTAATCTCTCACCATCGCAACTATATAAAAGGAAAGAATATTCCTCACTATTCTTTTCCCTCGTCTTTGTTGTTAAAAATCCGCCAATAATATTAATTAGATACTGCAGGAATTCTTCAAGAAATTTCAGTAGGTAAGTATATTTCCATAGTAGATCCAACAACGTTTTTTTCTAAAAATTGCAATGGTAGGTCATTCAGATAACAAAAAATTTGATAAAAGAAACACTTATTTATACGAATTGAAAGTGTAAACTTACGTCCAAAAGTCTCCAAGAACCCTTTCACTAAAGGCTGAAGCAACATTTATTTTATACCTTGTTAAGAAGCAGATGAAGGAACAGCTAAAGGAGCTTCACTCTTCTCAGATTAACAGACCAATTTATCCAGCAGAAACGTTACGATCAGCTACCTGAGACACGTTTAATTAATCGTTACCACAGTTGTTGTTCATTAGATCCTATTTACGCGAGCCATCTTCGTCGTTGGAAACTTCTATTTCCTATACTATACATTCACACATTTCCTATCTCCCTATCTTTTTTAAACCACCACTTCCTCTGTCATATCAATATATTGTAAAAGCTTATGTGATTCGTTGAGAGCGTTTACTTAATTGCCATATAATTACATGGATGTTGGTATATCCTGACGTGTTCCGATATCAACGTTTCTTATTTTCTCTCCTGGTTCACACACACACCACTCTCTCTCTCTCTCGCTCTCTCTCTCCCCCCCCCCTCTCTCCCTCTCTCTTTCTCTCTCTCTCTCTCTCCCTCTCCCTCTCTACCTCTCTACCTCTCTACCTCATCCGAAAACCCCGACGTCCGAGAACGTAGAAACGTGAAGTGACGGTGAAATTGATTTTTCCCCGTGGCCGTCGGCGATGCACCCACGTAATCCATGGCGTCGCGCGCAAACGAGCGTTTCGCCCGTGTTTCGTATGCAAACAGCGTAATTTCGTTAATGGACGTTACCTTGAACGCAGGTGAAAGCCCGTTACAGTGAACGCGGGGAATACGTTTGTCGCATAACAGCGCGGATAATCGATTAGGCCGGGGGAGATTCACTTACTTGCCCGCTGCCGGGCGCCGTGGGGCGGGAATTTCTGAATTCCAAACGGGGGCTCCACGCGGGAGCTTCCTAAGACGAGGCTCCGCAGCTCAATTTGCACCGATTCAAGGCTAAGCTTCCGCGGTGATAGCGATCCATCCACCCAGCGCATATCCGCCCTTGGATCACGAGCTCCTCCGACGTTACACCCCTAACCGGATGTCGGAACTTTCCCGCGACAAGTGAAATCGCTGAGCGTCGTTGCGGATCATTATTTAGCCAGTATTTAGTCACCGTGGGGCTTTGATATTTGCCGGGCGATAATAGTTCAGTGGACTTGGTCGACAGTAGGTGACAAGTGTTTCATCGGTTTCATATCAAATAGGACCGACACATTAATCGAGTAAGGAGTGAGATTTTTTTTGAATTAATTATAGTGTTCGCGAGTTTGCGGTTAGGGGTGATTTGGTGGTTCCAATTGTGAGGTTATTGGAAAGACATAGTTGATTCGAACAATTTGGATCGTTTAAGCAGAGGGGGTTGATAAATTTTGCTGTAATGTGTTACGAATGCATTCGACACGTTGGGCTGCTTTGCTTCGCATCTTTTTTTTTATAATGAAATATCGTAGAAATTTGGTCAACAGCAGGATATGAAAGATTCCATCATTTGTGGATTTATATTCAAGAATATATTAATTATATATATTCTGTAAACAGAATTTTTGTCATTCTAAGGAACTTTAATAAAATACAGTTTATAAAATAATACATATCTTGAATAATATGGTAAGAATTTGAGAAGGTTCATCGTACCTATGCTCACAGTTAATTACGAAAGGAAAACCAAGTTCCAGACATCAAGGGAAAACGGATGGTCTGTAGTCAGACACGCCACGCAAATAGTAGAATATCAGTCAGTGCAGCATATTTTAACTCTTCCCACATAAAATATCTTAAACATTCTTTGAAGTGATAATTATTGAAATTAATAACAAAATTAACTAACACCCTTGTAAGCTTTATTACTTAAGTACATGCCGCTGCAAGTATTTCGACCAGCGTACTATTTCAACGGTACCTTTAAATACCGTTTTACAAATTTCGATCTGGCATTGATACCTGCATATCAATGCCAAAGGTGTCAAAAGGAATCGATACGTATTTGATACTTACATACGCGAATGTATCGATATCTGTTTGATACCTACATGAAAATATCGATCCATACGCGAAAATTTCTATATATATCTCCAGCCGAAGTCCTGTTTATTTAACAAATACATTTAACAAAGGCACGCGGCAACAGAAACTCAGCCCTCTGCTCTTTGATGCAGACGTTATTTATTTCGTGTCGCTATTGCGCAAAGAGTCCAGTTCCCCATTTCTTGCAGAACCTCCAGAGTAACCCGTTCGTGCATCCGTCTAGCCTGTTCTCCTCCCTGAAAATCGGTCGTACGCAATAAACCTCCTCGGGACGGCTTCGCTCTAAAGTTTATTTTCACGCCACTTTGCTCCGTCTCGTCCGCCGCGCTAGGCGCGTTGTCATTTCCTCTCGACCTCTTCCTCGTTTTCGGTTATTTTGCCTGTCCCAGCTATCCAGCCGAGAGAAACGAACCTCGTAAAGGCGTCTACACTCATTACAGGCGACCGTTCGCCGGCTCGGCGGAATTAATTTAGGATTTTGCAAGTTATCGGAGAACGATTACCGGCAAGATAGTTTCCAGGAGCAATCCTCCACTCGCGGAAACGCTCCTTTCTTGCGTTTCCAGGGAGAAACTTTTGTATTAACCCTTGGCAATAATTCAGGCCACAAAGTACCGTGTATAATACTTAATAAAATTATAGAAGGGGAGATTTAAATATGGAATTCTGATTGGGTAAATCAGTTCATGGAGGTTCGTTATTTTAAAAGTAGTTTGTTACCCCTCAATTTAAATGGTATTGCAATGATATCGACTATTCAGTTTAGTTAGCAGGCGAATTTGTGTGTGCAACGATGCACCAAGGTGCAGGTAAGTGCACCGCTGTGCGCGCATTGTGTCTGTTGTTCCGGCGTGATTGCAAATGCATAAACATCGAGGAAAATCCGACATTGTTCTTGTGTCCCCGACAGGAGTAAATGGGATAACTTTGCGCCATAAACTATGCTCGAAATGGCAGCGTACGTAACAAAGAGTCGGTCGAAATGCAGTCCGCGATACGACCGTAAGCTCGAACAATTAGAATCGTCAGAGGCGCAATAAACCCGAACGTAGAATGGCAATTTGTGTTTACAACTAATATACCTTTAATTTATTGCGGTGCTGGTAGTTACGTCGACTGGTGGGATGAGATCTGTTTCGTGGAAATTGAAGTATGTAAAATTTTTCGGGCGGTAGGTAAAGAGCCTAGCAAGGTAAGCACGAGCAAATGGCCCCCGTGATAAATTATCTTATTATTGTTTGCTAAACAATGCACCTCACCTGAACCACTATTCTGTAAAATTTCAAATCTCTACTCTCTCGTTTAAGCATAACTCAATATTATCATTTTTCTCTCAGTTACTACTTAAGCTAATTAATTGAAACAAAAGAGGAAAAATAACTACATATTATTTAGTTATACTTTAAATATTTTTCCCAAATTGAAAATCAATTATTACGGGTAAAAAAAATAGAATTACTTGAAATCAACAAACCAAGATAATTCTTAATGTGTGTAATCTATGGTCAGTTTTGTAACACAATAGCGTTTACTTTTTTTTAATTAAAATCCTAACAATTACCTACTTTTGGAGTGATTTGATAGGAGGGTATACTTAATATACCAACCTTAATACGGATAAGAGTGGTAGCCATTTACTGAAATGATGTAGGTATTACAATGCATAGATTCGAGGCTGCTGGTCGCGGGAAGCTCATCGAAGCTTCTTCCATTATCCTCCTTGGAGTGATAGAAAATCCAAGTCGGAAGGAACACGCGGAAATTACTAACCGTCAGGGTAAGGATGGCTTGGGGGTGGAGGGATAGGTGGTTCGCGAAAGCTTTTTAGAATGTAATTCCTTTCTCTCCGTGTACGTCGCGAATGGCGTCTGTATTTCCCATGGGCAACTTCAGATTGGAGATTACGATGCAGTTATCTTCCTTTAATCTAGCAACCTCCCCCCGCGACTATATATACCTTGGTAGCCCTGTAGCTCTTCATTACCACTATACCTCTCGGGATCCATTCGTGCTAGTTAAGCCTTCGCGGCTGCGGTATTGTTCGTTGGCCGATTAGGATTTCCCGATTACGAGATCATCGTGGCCGTGACATGGGGCAAGGTCTTTGACTGAGAAGAATAGTACGGCGCTTCAAGGCCGTGGGTGGAAAATTAAGTGGGTTAACAGAGCTCGGTAAAAGAAATAGAAAAGTTTTAGTAATGGTAGATTATTAAAATAATTGATTTCGATATACACAATTTTCTTGTGATATTCAAGCTATTAAACAGTAATTCTTTGTATCGTAATACGTATTATTGAATACCTAATCTGGAAGAATTCAATTTCAATCCTGAAATGATAATGTCTTTTTATACGTAGATTAGTTTCATTGACATTTTTCGTAGTATCATGCTCCTGGTCTTTCTAAGCAATCATAAATCCATATTACTTGCAATCATTTCTCAGAGATGGGCAGAAAATTATTTTAAATCAAAATTTGGGTAAGCAATTTTTATTTAAAATAATTGTTTGCCCATCTCTACCGTTACCCCTGATTTTGCCTTGCTGTGTATTCGTTCCTGATCACTAAAGTCTCAAAAAATCGGCCCATCGATCCATCAGTGTCCTAATTACCAATTACCGTCGTAGCTTCGACGGTAAATCTGTTTCATTGATATAAACCTCTGCAAAGGACAAACATAGGAGTCAACGTTAAACGAAACACTCAATGGAGAGACAATGCACACTTATAGCACGGATAATATTATCCGAGTGACAGCGGCTAACAGACATGCGTTGGCAGCTCTTGGAGGAATCCCGTGCGACATTAACGATCCGCTGCGAACACGAAGTTTAGAAGTACCCGATGAACGGGCACGTAAATATAAATCCACGGGACGAGTATCAAGCGCGGCATGAATACCGATAATAACGTACCAACTACGACAATGCCGGAGCTGCACGTCGTGCATCGTGCACACGTACGCTCCTGACCGAACAATAAGTGAAAATTCCAGAGCCGATAATGTCATCTCTGCCGCGATAGCCAGCATCCAGCTATGCCACTGCACGCGTGTAAACATTCACAGGCTCGCGTTCGCGTGCATGCAGAGATTTCGCGTATCCCATTATCGAAATGTGACAAATTCAACGACTCCGCTGGCAGTCGGAGCTCTCTGTACATCGTGGCGCAAGATACAATTACAGGCGTATAAACCGGCGAGCAAATTATGTAGGAAAGGTTGGGGATCCACGCGGGACGGTTTTCACACTGTGACTTTCATGCGCGGGGCGATCGTCACAGGGAGTTTAGTTTCATGTCTTGGGTTTAGTTTCTAAAACGCTGGGGCTTATACGCTGCGAAAGTTTTCAGCATTTCTGAATGCAGATCTGTGGTTTTAATGTTGAACATTGCTTCTCGTGACGAGGGAATTATTATGTTAGGGAAAGTGGTCGAATGAAATTGTTAACTGTTGTATGTAAGAGTTATTTATCGAACTTTTAACTTTTAAATCATTTCTTTTCTGTTTTAAGTTGACTTTGTACATTAACAGTTTAACTCTGTTGTAAGAGTTCAGTTTTAGAAATTATTTTATGTTCGATTTATAAAAGTTTTGCAGGATTATGTATCTAATTTTGAACTATATTTAAGGGTAACATATAGAAGTTAGGAATATTTTTTTTAATTTGTATTATTTGAGGAATTTGAAGCAGGATAAATATAGACGAGAAAACATGTTGTGATTTTTATTATGTAGGTAATTATTTTTATCGAATAGTTTAAGGTTTCAATTTTTTATGTATCTACATACTCCGCAGCATTTTCAGAAAATCTGATCGTCACAACTTTAACTTTTCAGAGCAGAATGAATTTTACTGTTTAACTAGATTTTTCTACTTTCAAGAAAATAAAAGTTTCTTATTTACAGAAAAATGTATGGACTAAAAGTTTCAATTAATACACTGCATTTTATAACAGCTTCCTCGGAACAGAAGAGATAATAGTCATAGAATTACAGTTGTTTCGTGATTGCTTGAAAATTTTAACAGTTTCATTCTATCCCAGGTTAGGGAATATTAAGTACTCTCAGATGGGATATCAGTTTTTAAGTATCAATCCATTTTTCATTTTAAAATTGTAAATATTTGTTATTCAGGAAGCATTGTACGGGTCCCTGGCGGTGAAATATTCCTAACTTATCGCATCCCTTTATCTTCGATAAATTTTTACGGAACCATATCTTGATTAATGGCTTCCAACGTCCAACCAAGTACGATCATTTATCGTTATTATCGGACGGCGGAATCCTTCACCTTCGCGTTTCTTTCGCCTGCTGCACCTAAGAGAATCTTCCTTCAAAATTTTCCTCTCATCCAACCATAGCAAACCCAGCGCTCAAACTTCCTTGCTCCCACATTCCCAGATCATTTGCCGGCATCTGTCACCGTCCTGTTGCCGTTTCTGTCACAAATCTATCACGATTAGGTCCGCCGCGAAGAGTCTATCAGCAGGAATCCCCTTTCTTTCCTGGAGCAAGTTCCCTCCCATCGAAATTATCTTCGAACCCCCTTAAACCAGCGACTTCTCCGATTCATCTTCAGCCTCTAGCGTGTCGCGAATCAGTCACGATCAAACAACCACTCCCTGCCCCTCTCCATTCCACGGAGAAGAGTCTATCAGTGGTAATGACTTCCCGGCAATTAGGAGGCACGATCGGCTCGAGAAAGGTCTATTAATGTGATTCGATGGCCCCAGTTGGCCGAGAGATGGCGATCTCGATTTGTCCCTGGGCCACTCGCGATTGGCCGGCGATTTTTCTGGCACTGAATCTAAAGTCGTACCCCTCCGCCTAGCTAGCGCGGGTCCGCCTGCCCCCCCGGTGTCCCATCCCGTCGACCAGAGAGCGGCTTCAAGGTGTATCGTACTCGTCCCCGCGTCTTCGCTCCTTCCTCTCGACGTCCGCCTCTTCCGTTTCGTTTAGGCCCCTGTAGGGTATTCTAAACTTAGCCGTTCATCCAACTCCGTCGTTTCTTTTGCCTCCGGGCTCGGCCTGGTCGCCCACCCTCCTCCTCCGTCGCCATCATCCTCGCAGCCAGCGAGGAGCAGTCACCCGGTCGTCGGCTAGCGGCTCGTCGTCGTCGGTTTGTACCCTCGTTCTCACCGAATCCCCGGGCCAGCCACGGGCCGTTTACACGCGATCGAACCCTCGTCACCGCCGAGCGAGTAAATTCGAAAAAGGGGGGCCCCATTCGATCCGGCCGAATAAGTGACCCCCATCTGCTATTTACCTTTCGCCCACTCGAGGCCCCGCCCTCTCCCCCCGCGAACGCCCGGTGACAGTGTACCGTCCGAGTGAAGCGAAGAAGTGATAGGAACGGCCGGTGTAACGACCTTCTCCGCGGTTGTACACGCCAGAGGAAAACGGCCAAGACACGGGCTTCTGCCGCTTGTTGACCGAGTGTCTTCAAGCTGGAGCTGGCAAAGAGGGCTTTCGTCCTGAGGGGGTGAGTACTCGTTGCTTCTTCTTGCTTCTTCTTGTTTCTTCTTGTTTCTTCCTTCTTCCCGCTTGGTCCTCCCCCCCTTCCGCCGCGTCTTTGTCCTCGTTTTTCCCTTCGGTCTCGTGTCTTCCGCCTCTCCGGCCACCCCGTCTTAATTTCTCGCCCCTCGAGGAGACGGTAGCCAGCCGCGGCCCTCCAACGTCCTCCGTCCCGTTCGCGTTATTGCCGTCTAAGTGCCATATATTGCGTACCGGCTTAGCTACGCTTTGCCGCGTAACCTCGTCACAGGTTAGCCTACCCGCGAAACGGCCAGTTTAGAGAAATAATTGGGGGCCGGTTCCGCGCCGAGCCACCCCCTCCCAGTCGCCTTTTGGTTTTTCTTCCCGGCTCCACTCGACGTCTAAATAAGAGGATAAAGCCGTGACGGTGTCTCGAGCGAGGCAAAAAGCCCGGCCAGCAACGGCTCAAAGTATCGCCTCCGCCGACGTAGGCGTCAAAAGAAGAAGGGACTTAGACTCGCGCCGCTTGTTGACCGAGTATCTCAGCGGCGGCGCTGTGGGAAAGCCCTTTCTCGACCAGCGAATGCTTCCTCTCGCCGGCGACCTCTCCCCCTTATCGCCCTCCGACCCCTTCGATTTCTTACGTCCCGTAAATTCCCCCAAACGTCCCGCAATATTTATCGTCCCTCTTAGTTTCTCCGATTGCGCGTTACTCGATCGTGGCCCTCGATGCCCGAGCGCGCGAGTCACCCCGATAATCGTCCCTTAAGCTCCTTCCCCGTTTCTTCCTCCGTGCGTGTTTATTTAGTATTTTTAGCGGCACGATGTGGGGGGGAGGGGGTGAATATCCATTCCCAAGGCAACACCTCCTCGATCGCTTTGCGCGAGGAGGTGGCGTAAGACTTGACAGGACCGCGTCGTCACCCGTTCGAGCGGCTGTCGCTTAAGTTTCGACGAAGAGGGGCGCCTCGCCTAAAAGAACACCCCTTTCGCGTGCTCCACCTTTGTCTCAGGCTTGCTCGTCGCTGAACGGACGCGCGCAAATTGGCTTGGATCGCTGGCAAATTAACATGCCGAATTCTCTTTCGCGCCGAATCCGCGATCTTAAAATTCTTCTAAAAGTATTTCGTCGGTAGCCTCGCGAGGCAGCGCAGCGACGCGTTTGCTTTGACCAGCTCGGTCGGATAGCGGAGCGATAATGGGAATTTCGACGATGAAGAATCGCCGGTGGCCCGGGCCGCTGCTCGGCGTGACAATCGGCAATGCGTTTTGGCAATTTACGCCGGCAGGTGAGTAACGTTCTTGGCAGTCGGGCGCAAAGCTACGTCCCGGCAATTTTGCTCGGCCCTCTCCTAAACGTATGCACCCGTACATGCACCACGGTGACCTGCTTCTGACGTCCGTTTCACGCGGCGTTGTCGACGTTGTTTAAGCGAAATCGCGTTACGTACCAGCGAGGCTCGGGCGAAACGAGGTGCAGGTAACGGGCGACGCTTTGGCTTCTGGTTCCACTGGATTGGGCAGCGGCGGGAAATACAGTTGCGGGGAAGCGCTCAGGCGATTGGCGATAATCGGTTCTCGGCGATTTTCTTTCGCGTTTAGTTGATTAGCGATTGACGCCACTGTGCGTCCACTTAGTTCCGAATTTGTTATCGAAAGTGGGGAATATTACGTATTACCTGTTTTATCTATTTTTAGAATAATTTGCGATAACGAGAAGTAGGTACTTATTTTTCTACCAAAATCGTAAGATCGCTTGCAACTATTTCAATCGAATATTTAACTGTATATATGCGTTGGGATTAAAGAGGGGGAGAGCGTCATACGTGAGAAAAACAAAGGTACTAAGAATAGAATACTATTTAATTTCGTGCTACTTACAATTTCGTCACATCGACTGACTCTACCAGTCGCTAAAGCTTCCACTTCTATGCAGTCTAATAAGCTAGACTTCGAAGCGGGTGATCAGACTCTTTCCGTTCCAAATGCAAAACAATTACATTTATCTCCCGAATTCGCTGAGGTGGCTATTCGCGAGCCTCGCGAGAACAATTACTGCTTCTATTCGCGCGCAATCATTGCCAGTTAATTACCAATTAGCCCAAAATATTCCGGCGCAGTTTCGAGCATATCCCTGTTTATAATCCGCGAGTATAGTAAGATATTGAATTGCATCGCGATTCGACGTCTCTATTTCGCTCTGTATTAGAGAGACAGTTGTCGATGGTAACGCGACACTCGTGTATCGCAGGGATTATCACGATTTTTCATCCTCAAAGTCTCTGGCCCCTCTGAATGCTCCTCTAACGTAATTGCCCGTGCAAAAGCTTTCAATCGGCTATAACCTTTCAGCATTTTCGCCGTGGCGTTAGTTGGAGAGATTTTGTTCCGTGCCGTTGGGAGCTTAACGGAATGATGTACCGCCAACCCCGACAGGCACGACGATGCATTTGATGATTAACTTGTCGCGCCTGTTTCGCTAGAAAGTCAACCGTCCAATTCCTACACGGTTAATTAATAACTTTAAAGTTGCTTCGGAGAATTTTACCACTGCACGCTTTGTGTTTGGGAAACTCTGTTCCAAAATTCCTTCATTAATTGCACGGGTCGTTAAAAACCCTTCAAAGAAACATTACAGGAAGTCTCAAATAGTTTGTAATTGCCATTTGTGATTCAGTTTCTGTAAAAAGAAATGACAGAAAAAACGTTTTTTTTTTAAACATACTCTCATACATAAATGACCCATTCAGCGTAAGAGAATTATATCACGCAATTTTTAAGGAGCCAAATGAATTCCCGATAATTCGATTTCATTTAATTCCCAATCACACCTAATTATATTACCCAGCCTGCACAGTACAATAACGTTGAAGCCAAAGGTTCCATCGTATCAAAAGTAACACTGCCCGGCGTGCATCACCCTTCCGCGATCGATCGGGGTTCATTGTCATTGTTTCTCAACCCCGTTCGTCCCCCCTGAACCCCCCCCCCCACCCGCGCAGGCCCCGCATGCACCACGCAACGTCTCGCCAAAACGTCTTTCCACATTCCAAATAATTCGAATGAAATTAATAATGGATCGATTAAAATCCAACAACCCCCGCTCTATCAAACCACGCGTCGTCAGCTATTCATTCGTTCCGGGGGTTGCGGGGAGGGGGGCAGTTTGATTGCCGCCGTTGAACCGCCGTCTCCGTCAACGATCGAGAATTCAGATTATACCGGGGGGGTACCGTGCGCGGCACGTAGCGTGTGCGTTTCGCGTCGTCGCCGCGGCGAAGTCAACGCTCCAGCCAGCGTTTCCCTCTCGCGCTAGCGGCGCCATCGATCCCCGAGGCTTGCTCAATAATCGAAAGTCCCCGGTAGGGCCGCTCGTTTACTTTCCACCGTTTACAGCCGGCCCGCGAAAGACGAAGGGACTGTACGTGAATCGACGTTGCTGCGCGAGAGAGAGTGAGAGAGAGTGAGCGAGAGAGGGACGCGGGAGGGTTGGCGAAGGAGCAACGACGTCTGGCCACCGCGTGGAAAGGGGTTGGCGGCGGCGAGGGGGACGTATTGCAGGGGGAGGGCCCCCCTCTGGCAGGCACGACGATGCATTTAATAATTAACTCGCTGGATACACGACGATGGATGTCTGACGGGGTTTCGCCGGGGGGGTTTGGCGCGCGACGGGGCAAGGGGTGGTTTGTTGCAGGAGCAGCGCGCAGGGGGTTGGAAGGTGCGGGCTGGTGGACGAATGGGGGGGGGGGGAGGGTTTGAAGTGTAGTAGGAGGAGGTCAGAGGAGAATGGTGGTCTGGAGGAAAGTGGGTGGGGCGGAGATGGGATGAGGGAAAGGGGTAGGTAGGAAGGTTGGCAGCCGGAATGGCTCTCGTGGATGCTGCGCGACGATCAATACACCACGTGATGCCACGCGTCACGTCTCTCTCCCTCCATCTCGCTCTCCGGCCGTCTCTCCGCTCTCTCTTTTTCCCCTTTTGCTTGTTCTTTCTTTTTCAGTCTCTATTATAGCCCGTTTCATAGTCCCGTCCCCCTCTCTCTCTCTCTCTCTCTCTCTCTCTCTCTCTCTCTCTCTTTCTCCCGCCACCCTGCTCTCATTTCTACTTAGCGTCTTACTCCATCTTGCCGGCCCTCCCCCGCCGTCCACCCCTTTCTTTTGCTTCCACTCTTCTCTTTGTCACGTTTTTCTTCCTTCCCCCTTCCTCACCTGCCACCCCCACCCCTCTGTGTCTAGGCACGTCTCTTCCTCTATCTAATTGCGCTCGCGGTTTCTTCTCGGTTCGGTCTTTGCCTCCTCTTCTCCTTACCCTATTTAATTTACCCCCTCCCCTCCGCGTCCTGCGGGGCTCTTTTACTGTTTCTTTCCACCCCGCTCTTGCTTTTACGCTGTCTGCTCTTCCCCCTCCCCCGGCGTTTCTTTTCATTCCCCGAATGATCCGACTTTCTCTTCACCCCTCCACACCCCTCTCTACCTCATTCCTTTATCTTTACTTCTCTCCTCTTTCTTAGCTACTAGTCCGCCGTTCCTCCCCCCCCCCTTTTTTTTCCATTCCGTAATCCCTTTTGTCCCTGGAACCCGCGCTGTCTTTGCCCTCTTGTTCGTCCGCGATTCCCTTGCCTCCCCCTCCGCTCCCCGTTACACCGTTACGAACCCCGCGATTCGTGGGCCGTTCGCGACGTAACGACGCGCCCGCAGATGACGGTGCATTATTTTAATTTCATTCCCGACTCCTCTAAGCCGCGACGCGAGAGTTAGGAGCGCCCCCCCACCCCCATCCCTCCCCGTTAAACGCAGCCGTCCGCGTTTCCAACGAACTCGTCGCTCATTCGTTTATCGAAAATGCCACGATTTTTATTATTTCCACCCGCCCCGGCCCCGTTATCGACCCACTCTGCCCCCGTCTTCGACGAGCGTACGTTTTCAGCGCGTTGGAACCGGGGTTGCAATTTGTATCTGGCGCGAGACAAACGACGCCGATCGGCCCCCGCGGCGATTTCCGCTGGCGAGAATCACGTGTAATCGCCCGCTGTAACGACCCCACTGACGCCAGCCATTCCATTATTAAGTTGTAACGTACGAAATGTCCGCGCTGAAGTGCTTCTAAATTGTTTACACGCGTGGGCGAAGTTGCGTCGCGCCATTTCACGGTATCTGTTCCATCGATTCGAGCTTCTTTATCTCGAATATATCCGCGTACGTGGAAGAAGCTACTTTCGGCCAGGATACCGATTTTTTTTTATATATTTATGCACGTATTTTGCATGTCGCTTTAGCTTTGTTGGAAGCAGATACGAATCTCGGAAATGTTTCCTGCGAAGTGGAAGTAACTCGGCGTTTGAGGAGGAGAAGGCTAATGAATTCTCTTGATCGCAGAGAAGGGGACGGATCTGCAAAGAAAATTGTTAATGGGGATCTGAATGTACTAATTGAAGAGAAATTTATGTATTTTGGAGAAGTCGATTGAAAAGTGACTTGGATCGGAAGAACTTGGGGTTCAAACTTATAGTTAACTCCTTGCAGGATTATTTTATTTATGTGAATATAGTGCTCGACACTATTTTTTGCCAAATATATGATTATGCATACATTGATTGAAACATAAATGCCCGAGAAGATGCATATACAATCTTCTTAAAAATCATGCGAGAAGAAAACACGTTGAATTTGAATACTCGAAATTTACATGCAACTTTAGAAAACTTATAACAAGGGCTGAATTTATTGCGACACATTTTTTCGACGATAAAGTTTGTCGCTTTGAATAGTCATTTGTTTACTGATTCTTTAATTCGAAACACTGCGTCACCTTCTTTTAACTAATAACTCATAAGTCATAGCAATGACGTTTATGTATCAGATGATACGTTATTCATTTTACAGGAATTTCGTTTAACTTTTCGCGCGACCAATCGGTAAAAAATATCGTCCAGCTCTATACAAATGAATAGTTCGAGAGTTTGCGATATTTCGTAACTGAAGTGATTTGCTAGTTTCCGCCACAGTATTGTTACAGCAAGCTACAATTTTCTATCAGAAGTTGACAGGAAAGTAATATACAATAGTCGATAGCAAGCATCCTATCCTTCTTTGTAGCAACGCTGAAACATGCACCCCATTCTTGACACTGCAAAAATTGTAGGTATCGAATATGAAATTCTGTCACATGCATCATGCTCTCCAGGCTCGTGCTTCCACTGAAAAGTTTGGTTACACGTGCGGAAAAAATAGCAGATTCGCAAATTTTCAAAACAATAGTTCTTAGAGAGTGACATAGGTTGCGTGAAGTTAATTAGAAACCGTTCTTTTTAATACTACCTTCTCTGTAGTTCCTACTTTCAGTAACCTGGAGCTTATTTTACGTACCCCACCACATCTTCCCCAAATATTAGATTTTAACCGTTAATTAGTCGCACCTTTTTGTGTCACACAATTATTCGCATTGTGCCTAAACTTAATCTTGTGATATTTCTTTAATTTCTCATTATTTCTGATGGGATGTTTTTATTTATTATAAGTGGGATTACGGCGAGTAAAATGAAATAGACAAATTATTCTTGTTCCTTTATTTCTATATTCATTATTAACATTTATTAACATTCTTTTCCGGCACGCGACTGATTCAGCGCGGGGAACTTGAGTGACTAAAATTAGTCTACCAGCAAAAGTTCTATATTTTCCAATTCCCTGTTAAGAATCGTCAAAGTATATAATAAGTTAATAAGTCATACAGATAATAAATTAAATAAGCTAAAGAATTCCTCTCCCCCAAATTATATGATAATTTGCAAGCTTCTATCTTCTTCCCATTCAACACAGTCACAAATATATTCACGGACACTTGTGTTCCCAAGAAATTTCCCGAATCTACTACTCTTAATGTATTTCCAAAGAAGTCAAACGGTTCACGTTTCATTCATCCATTTGCCCACGAAATGGGGAGGATGGGTATATATACCTAGCTCGCCTTGCAATCGAATATCTCTCACTGTCCCGCCCCCTTTTTCTTCTGTGCACGCGAAGGATGTCGGAAAGACAATCTTCCGGTACACGGGGATATTATTAGTCGTCCCGAAGAACCGTCGACTTTAATTATGATGTAACCAGATCTCTGCAGCCTCTGGGGAGTGCGGGGTTAGCAATAAGGGTGGAAGTTATCGAGATTCATGCCCGTTTACTGAATTTCTCTTAGCGGGATGAATATTAATCAAAACAACGTTTAGCTGAAGGACCTCCCCGTGAAAAGGGGGATGCGACAAAGAGGGGGTGTAAAATTGCATGCGATCCAAAGCACGGCGAACAGTCGTTCGAACGGCGACAATTAAACCGACGTGCCCTTTTGCACGGGGCTTTCTGTAGTGATAGGGGTTTAACATAAATTTAAATCGCGAAGGAGGATAGACATTATTTTGTAATATGCAGCCTTGTCGACAATTAACCGGGGAAATTCTGAAGGTACTTAGTGTGACGTACATTTATGTTAAGTGTTAGGTGTAAGAGGTACACGAATAAATTTTACCCTTTCGTGAAAGGAATGAAATCTTTTGTGTATAATATATGTTAAATTGTTTTGCTATCGGTAGAGTTAATAAAAAAGAAGTAACGCAGGAAAAGCAATCAGCATCATCCCAGATGCAAAAGGTTTTCTTTGTAAAAAAAAGTAGTTGGTACTGTGAATTCACATAGTAAATAAAATCAATCCTGTATTTAAACGTTATTGTCAAATTGTTTCAGTGGACGATTAGCAAATCTTTGAACCTATTACAAAATTTACGATTTAAAATCAATTGATCAGTCTTCCAGCACACTCCTTAAAATCAGTTTCTTCACTCTGGCAAATTCCATACTCCGATTAAATTTCTTCCTCCAATCTCGAGACACTACAAATTCTCCCACCGTTCCACTAAATAACACCAACCTAAAGCTATCATCACGTTCCAGGTCCATTTATTATTACACACCTTCAATCTAATATTAAACGCATTAACAGCCGCGCAAATCCCAGTCTAATGATTAATATCCACTTTAATCTAGCTTCGCTAATTCGGCCATCGATTTCGTCCTCGCAATGCCCAAGCTATTCCTCCGTTAAATTCCGCGCTAAATATGCGAACAGAGTTATTCCAGAGTGAGAGAAAAAATATCCTACTGTCCGCAAACCGGGGAATTTTAATTCCTCCACGAACTCCTCGATGGTCTCAGTGAAATGAGATGCAGCGTGACAATTCATTCGTCGCCCTCATCTTCCCTCGTTACACCGCCGTGCAGCTTATGTTTATCGAGCTCGTCAGGGTGTCAGGAGGCAGCGCTTTACCCTCGCCTTCGCCGTATCGTTCGTGGCCCGCGGTCTCTCCAGCATCGTTGAAAAATCTTTAACGCGCTTATCCGGCGTAATTCGCGCGCAGACTTCCGTTTACTACCCGGGGCGCAAGTTGCCCGATAAAATTTAATTTGCGCCAAGCATCGTGGCTCGCAGGCGTTCACCGACATGTACGCGATGTATCCGACGAGCCAAAGGGAGGAAATCGAACGAATAGCAAATCCAACTGCACCGTACCCGGGAATTTTTATGTTTTGTTAAAACGTCGCTCGATCGATGTTCTCGCGGACGCCTGGAACGTTTCTCCCGTGGTTTACACTGGCTTCTCTTCGAGTGATTTCTTAGCATTGTTGGAGCTGAAAGGGGGTCGGTATGTACAGAGTGGATTATAAGTTGTTGGCCAGTTTATAGTGTCTTTTTCTTATTGGAAGGAATCACATTAGCAGCAACATAGGACGGTGGAGCACAATAGCTTTTATTTTGATAAGTGGAATTTATCGAGTGAAGGAATAAATGAAACTTGTGGATTTATCGGGTAAGAAATTTTTTAAGAAAGTTTTAAGGAATAAATGAAAGTCGTGGATTTATGGGGTAAGAAATTTGGAAAAGCAGAAACAGATAAATTCAGTGTCTTCTTTAAGGTAGGTTTCATAAATGCAGGAAGAATATTATATTCTGAAATTATCGAGGCTTTAACATCCTTCCCTTTGATCGTTTAACAATGTCTAAGCCACTCGGTTAATATTTCTGGAATAGTTCGAAAAATTACAATTACTTATTATTTATTGGATAATCGAAAGGGTAAGTGGAAAATGATAATACTACTGGGATGTGCAATTGTATCTCTACACGTTTCCACAGATTTCACGCTCGAAAGACACATTCCTCCCTCAATAAATTCGTCAAAGTTCATTAAAGCCTATCGATTGCTACGTGACATCGCGAACAGCGATTGGTGCCAGTACTCAAGCGGAATTAGCAATAAACCAGCGACGCGGAGTAGCCCTTAGAAAGAATAAAGGGTAATTCCGTTTTACGGCACCGATATTTGACTCAGAATTGCAGTCATGGCTGTTCTTTAGTGTCGTCATTACCATAAACTTTATGCATTGCAACAGAAGTGGATCGTAAAGTTCGCGCGATATAATTAAGGGGCGGCGTAAAATTCCGAGCGAGTATCTGGTCTTTAGAAACAAAAAGAATTCCAATCGTTTAGCTGGCGGAACGTGTGCATTGCCTGGCCGGGTTGAGACGAGGCAAATGGGGGGAAAAAATGGGGGGGGGGCGGGAGGGGGTGAAAGTGTCGAACCGTGCGAGTTGCAGCGGGCTTAAATATTCATTCGAGATCAATCGAGCGGGTTTGCAATTTCGGAGCGTTTGTACCGCGCGAACGAGCCGGAACAAACGGTCGGCTACTTCATTTTACATGAAACTCCCTATCTTTTTCATCGCATCGTGTCCTCTGTCCCGCTCGAAATTAAGATGCAAATAGTATTTTCAGCCAGTCAGAAAACCGTTCTGCAACCAGCGGCTCCTTCGCTAGGCGAATAGATTTTCCTATTCAGAAGGAGCGAAGCGTTCTGCGCTTTGTTTACGGAAATCCCTATTTCGCGAATTAACTTTCATTAGCCCGGAGCAAATAATCTTCGCGAACCACAGTTGTCCATAATAATCACGAAAGTGTAACAGATTATATATATATATATATATATATACACCTATAATGTCATCAAAGAGCAAACGTGTAGTATTAACTGTTATAACGAAACTGTAGATACATACTTCAGAAGCTAGAAAATATTGGTGCACATGAAATTCCCGATCGCATAGCGTAAAAGTTTATTTGTTTATGGTGGGGATAGAACAACAATTGCTACCGCTGCCGCGCTGGTTTACGACTCGCGAAATATCGCAGAGACTCCAAAAACTAAAGTAAATAAAATATTTAAAAAACAGAAAATATCTTCGTTGGAGTGCTGCAAAATTATCAAGAATATACCAACAATCACGTTCACGTTACTTTTCAGTTTTTGTACCATTACCTGTATCATCCCTCTGAAATCCAAAATAATTACCACGATTAAAACGAATCTTCCATTATTCAAATAATATTCCCTTATTCGAACGATCGTTTCTCCCTAATAATTGGGACAGTGGGGGTTGCACTGCACCTAGCATTCCAATAAAACTCTACCATGCTTTTTAGCTTTAGCGCGAATTTCGCTAAATTAACTGCCATGGCATTCAAAGGCACGATCTCCGTAGAATCAACCCCTTCCGCGGATTGCTGTCGCGGGCCGCGAGCATCTGTCTGGTCCGAAATAAAATTTGCAACCCCAACGAACCAGCATCGAACGTCTCCCGTATCTCTCGGTGCCAGGCTGCATGTCTCTGGAGTTTACCGGTGCGTCGTTTATGAAGGTCTGAATGCAGCTCGAAGACGCGACGCAGACGGGCTGGCTGTGTGTATACGCGTAACGTGTGAATGCAGTTGCAATCTGCGCGGCTGGTCTGGTCTTCGGGTGTAATTGAATAGAGTACCGTCGGTGGCGGCGGGACAGGAGACACGCAGGGTGGAACGACGACAGTGTACGCCGGGGAGGAGGCCGGCGGAGGGTGAAAAATGGAGAGAGGCAACTTCTGACAGTGCAGAACGGAACGGAGTTGCGCGCGTCACCGAGTCATTGTTTACGGATAAACCGACGCTGCTCTGTTTCGTTACAGTGAAACGCGTTTATTCCCTTCAGATCGCTATTCCCTGCGCCCTGGTCTCCGTTACGCTCTTCTTTCCTTCGCGGGGAATCACTCTTTCCATGGGGGAGATCGTTCGGGTGTCCATTCATTGATTTTTCTTTGCTTGGCGCACGCTGCTCGGGACAAAGTCGTGAGCGGTGGAGTAGGTTTTTATTGGTGATTAGTCCGAATTCAAGGGGGTCAAACGGGGAGGGTGAGAATTGTACTTTCGTGACGATGGAGTTTAAGTTTCATAAGGGTTAGTTTTATTTAGTCTTATTTGCTGAATCTCCCCTGTTCGTCACTTAATCAACACAATGTAGATTTTGTGATGCAATGAAGACGAATTATTATCATTATTTTGTTAGGTCGTCTCATGAATAATGGAAGTTAGACGGCGAGGGTATGGAACGGGGTGAAATGTAATTCAAACGTAAATATTCAACATTGTTTGCATATTTCATATTGCCAGTTTATATGGGAGTAGTAAAGTTGAATATATTCTTTTTTAACTATCGACGATACATGCACTTTTCGTCGATGGATCAGAATTCCCTTCAGATTGCTATTCTTTGCGCATTGGCCTCCGTTACGTTTTTCTTTCCTTGGTGGAGATGCGCTCTTACCGTGGAAAGCATTGTATAAGACGTAGAACAAGCTTTCGTGTTTAACTCGTTTGAATTGCGAGAGGTGAAAGAAGGGTAAAAATTATTATTCTTATATAAATGAGGAGGTATTTTCGTGTAGCATTATTTTGTTAGAATTGAAGAAATTCAAATGTAAATGTTAAAAGTTGGTTTTTGAAGCCAGTATCTTTTAAAATATTTTTAATAGGAACTTTTGATAACACAGATGTTCGTCTATTTCAGAATTGCTGTTTGTGTGCGGAAGTTACAGTTAACAAAGCAGAAAAAAAGAATTTGGGGTACTTCGTTCACAAAGAGAAAGAAATGTCTGCGATGGTGGTCAATGTACGTGTACCTTTGAAGCATACCTATACTATTTTACACATTCGCTTCGTGCAACATTGGAGGCTGCGCATCGTGTACCTGTAAAATTTGCTCTCCCTTCTTCGCGCACAAGCTACTGGCCGTGACAACCTGGACGTGATAAATTTACAACATTTTCCGTTTATAAACCGCCCAAGTTAAGAGAAAAACGCTTATCCGCTTTATCCCTGGGCTTGACAATGTAAAGCTTGGGTTAACTGGCGAAATCGACATCTCGGTCCGATATGTTGTACTCGAGAATAATTGATACCGCAAAAAGTTAGAAAAATATCAGCGACGGCGAAGTGAAATTGGATGTTCGAGTAGACAGAGAAATATGATTTTGCAGCATTCTATTTGTATCGAGAATATTGTATAAAACAAAATCTCGAATGGACCCTTGATCGTGGCGGCCGTTCAATAACGCATTGAATTTCGAAATTTCTTTGCGGCCACATCGTTAAAGATACTTCGTTCGAATTAATTTTATAATTGCAAAGCATTTCGCTTCGTTTCAGGACTTTCTCTGCGACGATATCAAAATACATAGCCTTTCATTCTGTGGCTTCATCAGTATTTCGTAATATGATCGTGGTTAATAAATATTCAGTAGATTAAATTTCCCCTGCCTCGAATAAAGTGGCCATATTTATGAATTCAATAAGACCGACAGTAAAACGAAGAGAACCGATGAAGTTTCAAGACCTCGATATAAAACTCCCATTTCACCCTTGACTCCCTCCATTCTACATCACGTTTTAAAACAGAACAGAATTGGATAAATATTAAAAGGAAACTTCCCGTTCCTAAACACTCAATACTTTTCTCCACTGAAATATCAATAAAGAGGAGTCGTCAAATTTTCATACAAGCATTCAATTTTAAGATATTGCATAAATCAAAAACGCCTCAGGCTATAAACGACCAATTGCGAGTCACAAAAGTATCCTAAAAAGATTTCTCCCATTCCCCGAAACCACAAATCCACATATACCTCTAAAACACACCAATCCATTCTACTTTAACTATGTTTAGGTAACTTTAGTTCTGTTCATTATTTTTAATTTTAATTTCTAGATTCAGTTATATAATAGTCAGGCTTATCAACAGTAGTGCCGCAGGCAGTTGCAGCCTCGCCTTTACTCTAGTTATCCGCTGTCACCTTCGCTGATCTCATATGAATCATTATATTATTTATTTATCATGAGTTACGTCTTTACATAAATAATAATAATAATAATAATAAACTTTCGAAAATCTAGTAATTGCTCTCCACAAACCCCCACCTCTACCTAAAATTCCTAAACAACGAAGAAACTTTAAGGGTTGATTTCACCCGTTCAGAGTGAATTTCCAAGGAAACAAATTCCTCCCTACACACTCCAATGCGCTTTACGTTTGCGCGAAGCTTCAATAGAATCAAAATATTCGGCTCGTGGCCGTTTTCTTGTTAGACACATATTTATTCGAAACAATTGGAATAATGCCCAACTCCAGGGCCGCGTATTGCGAAGACAAGCCGTGCACGCGCGATCTGTTGCCAGCTAGGGGTGCCTGCCCCACGGGGGAATAGCCGGGGCAGCAAAGCTGGGAATTTCCAGCAGGCGTGTACAGCTTGGTCGCGCGATGGGCGACACCTGATGCACACGCAGCCCGTGTCGTTATTCGTTATACATGCATTGCCTCTGCGGGGACGTTAATAATCCGTGGCGCGTTGCGTGGGCGCTATTCCGCATTCCTCCACCTGAAGTTGCTGGCCGGCTGAGTAATGCGCGATCTGTTCTACTAGGGGCGTATCGATAGCGGCGTGGCTGCACGCCCGCCTATTAATTACCACGTTCTGGACGTTGCACGCGTTTGACGCAGCCAGGCTGCAACAAGCACGCGGCTCGTTCGTGTGCACCGGCGTTGTTTTATTTATTTAACACCCCCGCGGGAAACGGTTTATTTACGCGCGCCTAACGAGCAGCACCCATTACGATTGTCGCGGGCGCGGCTTGTCAGCGTGGATGTTCGTGGAAAATGGTGGCGAGAATGGTGAATTAAGGTAAATTTGAATGTAGCGGCGTGGGGTTAAGTTTGTTACAAAGTAACGAATTTAGAATCACAGTATATGTTAGGGGGTCGGTTTTGTGGAAGGTATGAATTGAAAAAGTTCGTTTTCGTTTATGTAGATGTATGCAGATTATAAAGTAGAATATACGAAAATTCTGTGGGTGGGGAAAAATGTATTTCCACCCTTCTAGATTCGTTTCCACACAAGGCTGGCAAGTGGTAACGCCCAGTGCGTGGCCAGCCACGCCTCAATGGTTCACAACAGCTTTGTTTGATATTCAATATTGAATGACGAGTTATGCTATCGATAGGGGAATTAACAATGGAAATAACAATCAACGTAAACTTTCCGAACTGTGAAAACAGAAGTGCGAATAACTTTGAAAACATCAGCTGAAGTACACAACGTTCGTGTACGCCGTGACGGAATGTAATTTTTGCAGAAACACGCGTTGCACGGTATTCATAATTATTGCGCGAGTGGCTACTGGCGTGCAAAAAAATCGGAAGTACATCGTCGCGTGGCTTCCGCGGTACCCCCGTTGGAAAATGCTGGTAGAAAAGCTGCGGGGCGCAGCAGGAGTTATTCCAGGCTGCGTCAAAGGACGCAGGTAAAGTTTCATCGGTGTTGTTTGTACACGAGTGGACGCGTTTTATCGTAGCACTGGTTCACCGTACCCCGTCGCCAAAGACAGATTCTCGTCCTGTCAAAGGCATTCTCAGAAGGTGGCCGGCAGCGTAACTCATGCAATATATCTGACACTCACTTTGTACCCAGCTTGAATTCAACTCCGATTCGAAGGTGGCGGACTTCGATTTTCGTTCTCGAATCGAACCTTCGTTCTCGGCGACGTCGCCAGTTCCAGACAATTTTTGTTCGCTCGGTTTCGGGAAACTATCGGTGACCTTCTCTGCCATGAATCGAATCTTGTGTTTCAGAGAACCTTTTCGGCGAGCTTTAGGTGCAATCCTTTCTGTAATAGCTTTTCTTGGGAGTGTAAATTTGGAGGACACGAGCAGTGGGGCATTTAATCAATATTTGGGAGGAAAGTGGGCATGTGATTGAGGGAAGGTGGGAATCCGAATGGTCCAAGTTGATTTTGTCATTGTTACTGAAGTGAGAAACGTGATTTGCTGTGATTGGAAATTTGAGTGTTTATGCGTCGATGGTTGAATCTATAAGGTTTTTATAACTGCAGGGAAAATGAACCTTTTGGAACCCTAGGCCTTGAATTTCCAGAGTTAACATTGAGAATTATTAGTGGATATTAGTTTTTAGTTCCACTTTGTATCATTCAGTTAATTATGCATAGAAAATTATTGCAATTTATCGTTGTAGGCAATGTGATTAAAACGCTACTCTTGCTGAGTGTCACCTGTACTAATTCTAGGTAAGTGATAGATAATTGTATCATTTTTCTGTGATTAAAATTACCGCGTTACAAAATACGTTTTTCAGCGAAATCTGTAAAATTTTAATTGACACGATAATCGTGCCATTAACAGATTTCAAAATGACAATTCTTGCCTCCTCGGAACGTTTGTCAGCAGATTATATTACTGAATAATCGTGAAATGAAGTCTCAATCTTGCGTTTCCATTTGCCGGAACAAGACGCGCGAGTTTTCGTTTTATTCCTAACCTTCTTTCCTCCCCCGTTCTCTGTGTAATCGTCGTTATGAATATTTACCGTTGTAGCTTTTTCATTTCATAACGTAACATTGCATTCGCTCGTCCGTGGCTGTTTCAACAAACTGTTTTTCGCGTGCACCGTGATTTACGGTGCTCGATTTGATGCATACAGTGGGATATAAACGATGCTTATTCGTTTTCCCGTTTCTTCTTGCGGAAATGAGTTTTCCTTCTTAAATTCACGTGTCGATGTATTATTTTTTCCAATAGGTTAAAAATTCACGATGAATCGAGCAAAGCAATATAAGGTATGCATTCAGTTTGTCTAAATATTTATTTATTATGCTGTTATTATTATTATATTGCTCCGTGTAAATTTTTCCAAGGATTTTCAAAGTTTCCCTTTCCACTTATCGTAACTCGTTTCAGACGAAAGTCTGATCTTCTTTAACTCTGTGCACTTTATAAGTATTTGAATATTTACTATTTTCCAATGTTAGCACGAAGGTTAATTTATTTCCATCTGAATGAATAATTGCATTTTATTGGTTTGTCTTATTCCTATTTAACAGGGGCCACCTTGAGAGTCTTAAAAGAAATTGCTAGAATTAGAATGTATCCTTGCAAAGTTTTTGTTAAGTTGAGTGACTTTTACTTGGCACAATTTTCAAAATAACACATGTTTTAAGCGATCCATTAAGATATAAAAAGGTATGGTTGATTTATACTACTAGAGCTTGAGGGAAGAGCAGAGCGTAATAGGGTAAGGGGAAGTAGATTGTGTATGGTCAGACGCGCTCTGCAAACTAATGTGACCGTAGCTACATCTCTCTGTATCTTCTCACTTGCGCATTATTTTAAAAACTGTTTCAAGTAAAACTTATTAAAATTGACACGAATTCTAAAATTACGAACAAATTTTATACCCTTGAAATTTGAAATTTTCAACTTACACAATTCTTTCACTTATTCCTTCAGGAGAAGTACATTTTCATTTCTATAAATTAATATTACACGAATAAATATTCAATTACAATGTAAACGAAACATTTTTAGGAACATCTTTCCAACAAACTTACTGAGCCAGCATTCCTCCATCTCTAAAACAACTTTATCCATATAAATTCTTCTCCACTTTATCACTTCACGTAGGAATAATAATTTCAAATAAATTCTCTGTCAACTATCAACAAGACGTGCGCTTTCCCTCCGCCAATCGCAATTCCAAAATCAAAACTCCTTCCAACCCTTACCCACGCAGTATCTTTCCTCCCCTCTTACCTTATGAATTCACCCTTCGGAATAATAAAATCGTCTCGCACTGTACCCTTAATTTTAAACAGATGAATCTCGGAGCCTCCGTGCGAATAGCTTAATGAAAAAGATAGAAGCGGTTCGATACGTTTTTCCAAGGTGGACCGACAAACGGCGTACTGCGAGCGAGGAGAGAATGATTTACGCGGTCTGGATTCACGCCCAGCAAACAGGGACAAGCACGGGTGTGCGTTTCGAAGGGTGCGCGAGAGCACCGCCTCATGAAACATTCATGGGGACACTGCCACCGTGACACCGCTTAAAACTGCGTGCAAAAAATGCACAAACTCGCGCGAGGGTGATATAGGCACGTTCAAACGATTTCGCGGTTACGTGGCTTTCCGCCTTGATTTCACGCGAGCGTCTCTCAAAACGCCCCTTCGTTGTTGCGTCGAATTTCGTTACGCTTTCCGTCGAACGAGCTGTATATTTATTTTCCTCCCCCTCAAGCGCGGGCACGTGAAAAAATATTAAAATGTACTTTCCGCGTGCGCGATTTTGTTCGCAATTTTTTTTTTGTACGGCGCGGTCGTAATGTAGCGCAGGGCTTGGAAATTAATTCAAGGACTTTACTTCCTAAAAATCCATCTATTTTTTCCCCTCTCGCGGCATTTAAATGTAGAACGAAGGAAAGCTTTTCGAGTTCTTCAGGAAGTTTATTTTTTCTAGAAATCTTTTATTATGTACAGTTTGCTTTTCGTAGCGAGCTCGTATGTACTCGTGAAATAATTGAAAGTGGGACGCTTTTACTTTGGCCCTCTGAATATTTTTCGAACGTTTGACTTGATATTCACGACGTGCTAAGATAACTGCCTTTCTATTAGCGACAGAGGGAAAGAGAAATTATTGTTGGAATTACTTTCGCCGCGTCGTTAGAAACCCGTGCAGTTGGGCGTTATTACGGTGCTCCGGGGGAAAGTGGCAAATACACTTAATCCCTCATTCATAGAAACATCTCCCAGTTAATCTTGTTCGCTGAGTTCCCAAGAAACAAGTAGGAACGGATCTCGTTGGAAACTTTTAAAACTCGAGCGACTAGGGAGAGCGAGGTTTACAAAAGCGTACAGTTCAATGCAGTGACGGGCCCTTATTTATTTGTTTTACTTTCATTCAAGGAACGAGAACAAGGAAGTGGAGGTAAGACGATCGAGATGGAGAGGGAATCGTCGTTCCTGCGAGTTATAGATTTCGAGCGATCAATCTTCTTTAAACCAATAAAAGTGTTCTCGCGCGTTTATGGACGATCCGCTGTTGGAAATGAAAGATCCGCCTGTTCCTCTTCAAGCTTGGTCTAATAACTTACCTCGGTACCTGGAAAGCTCCCCCGTTTTCTCCGAGCCGTGTGTCGTGCTCCCATTTCTCCCCCTCTTCTCCTCTGCCACTCCCTCGCATTAGATTCTATTTTCTAGCTGGAACGAAACGAGCCACCTTACCCCCAGATTACTTAACGCGCCGGCTGCGTGCTTACGCGAATGTTCATTCGAATTAATTGCCAACCGCGCTTTTAATTTCGCGGCAGACAGTTTGCTGCTCTTCAAAATGGTGCGTCGAATCAGGCCCCTCTGTTATCGCGAGTCAATTAAAAGGAATTAATACTCAGGCGATACCGATGTGTTCGTTGACTCATTATCGTTTGTCTTAGGAGCACCGTTTCTTTGTTTATGCACGAATTTCATTGTTTATCTTCCTGCTTCGATGGCGGGAAAGGGACGACAAGGCGTTTGCTTCAGGAAGGTGCTGGTGATTGAGTTGTTTTTCTACGCGATAGTTTTGTAGCTTGGATATCTATTGGTAGTTTTTATATGCTCACGTACTTTCTGTGGTTTTCTATTTGTTTTACATTAATGTTGCCTGTGGGATGTGAGAGTATGTGCAATGTCAGTCTGGAGCTACAGAAGTGTATCTTGTGAAAAGTGTCTCATCTGTCATCTTGTTTCGTTAAGCTTCAGAGTAATCTAGGAGAACGTCTTGACTCAAGTTTGATGGTTAATAGTTGAAAAAATAAATAAAAAGGAATAGAAGTGTTCCTTGTCTGCAACAGAATTAATACTCGTGGATATTAATATAAAAGAAAGCTCTCAAATTTTCAGGAATATTACCAGTTAACATTGTTCTTTTTATATGCAATATTATATTCTTTTTCGCTTAAAAGAAATAAACTTCAACGAGCTCGAAGAATTTAATGAAAATTCTACAATATAAAGCAGACGATATTTTCACCTCTTTTTAATACTTTTTACACTTCGTGTTTCATCTTAGAAATTTATTTTGTATGCTAGGGAGTCGTTCTTCTCGATATTTATACCACAGATTATTTTACAAAGTATTTCTAACTATGTAATCCAGTCCGACACAAATCTAACTCGCGCGATAACGCATCAAACGGATTCGCAATTTATAATAATTAACATATTCACCGTTGGCAAATACATTGTCTGTACCAAAACCTGGTTAATGTAAACAAATCGTCAAATGATTTGATATACGGGTCCGAGCCCGTATTTTCCTCGTAACAAAGCGCGCTTACGAAATTACGAGTCTCTTCAGATTTATCGTCCAGAGAGAGGGAGGCATTACGCATAGTGTTCTTAATTATGGCGTAGGGTGAGTGCACTACATGTACATTATACCGTAGAATTTTTTAAATTAGCTTAAGTCCACGTGCTCGGAAACTCTGTCACGGCCACCAGTGGAATTAACTCTTTGGGAACGGAAGAGTTTTAAATCCAATTAATCCAGAAACTGTCTAGACGCTACCGTTTTCGAACAGAGAATAGTGCGCGGAGGATATTAATATACAGCCGAACTGTTTCACTTTGATTTTATTCCATAAACCAGATTTTATCGGCACATATAGTTTCCATTTATCTTTTCCTCCATTTGTCTATTCCTCCTATATGTAGGTATAATAACTTTTGGGTTTAAGGAGTAAAAAGTGTCTTTGTTTTAAAGGGTGGGGGGTAATCCTGATACAGCAATTGTCGATGATGATTGCTAACGCTGACTCACGACTCGAGAAATGTCACAGAAACTCAAAAAAAAATGAAATAAGTAAAGTAGTTAAAAAGCAGAAAATATTTTTATCAAACTTCCCTTAGCGAATTGGCAACTTTATATATATGCACTAATCTAATACAATCTACCTTCCTCGATTTTCACATTTGCTAATTAACACCTTTACTATTCATCTCATGAATTTTACATCTCCAAGATCTCCTACTTACTGAGCATTGCAGTTCCTTTATGTCTCTATATGAGCAATGAAATAATCTTTCATCGACGATGAAAGTATGTTCGCCCCTGAGTAAGGTTCTCCGATTGCTTTTGTCAAGATTTTTACGAACGCCATTCAGAACAGAATCTCCTCTCGGGGATTAAGGGCACCTTTCCATAAAACCACTCCAAAAATTGGTCATTTTTAGGATTTTATTTAAAAAGAAATGAGCGTCATAGAGTTAAAAAAACTTTTTGAACAGTATTTGTACATCATTAAAGATAATAGAAAATATTTTCCCCATATTCTATCTAGTATTACTGTCTATTGGTTGCTGTAACTATCATGCTGATACAGAAAAATCTGCAAAATTTGTAACCCCTTGTAGAATCTGAAATCAACAAACCAAGAAGATTCTCTATGGAATCATCTACCATCATAACTTTTCAACCAATTTTCTTATTTTTATAAACACATATAAAACATCAGATTACAATATTTCGCTGAAAACAAAAATAAAAAATAAAATACGCAATTTTTTTTAATTATCTTCCATGATGTCAATACAGTCTGAAAAGTGTTGTTATTTTTTTGTTAAATAAAAGCCTAGAAATTACCTAGAATATTAACAATGAATATTGTTGGAGTAATTTGATGGGGGGAACCCTTAAATTCTCTACGAACCTCACCTCGATCGATTCGAAAAATTCAAAAGTACATAACATCAGTGCTTGCACCTGAGTTTCCAATAAACCACTTTCTTCCTCGCGGGACACGCAGAACGGGGCCCAAAATGGCTCTCTGAATGGTCCCTGAATGGCGATTTTACGCCCTCGAAGAGTGAGCCGCGTGGCGAGCCACGCACGCGGAAGTGCGGCCACGAGGCGTCGGCTGAACGAATCTTCCCGTTAAAAGTACAATGGGATTCAATTTACTCGATGCCGGTCGCCTGATTCGTAATATAAATGTTTGCCGGGCATGGAGCATTCCCCCCGGTGACACGGAAGCTGCGTTATTTCGTGCGATTTACCGAACTACGCCGCGCCGCGGAATCGCATTACGTTCTAATTATTCCCCGTAACTACCGGCGTGCTTAAGCGACGTCCGCGAACGCGTTTCAATTACTTTTCCCGCCAGAGGCCGGAGTTATTAATGTTCCAGAAAATAGATTAATTGCGTGTTTGATGCACGCTGACACATTAATTGCGCCGACAGAACGCAAAGTGTACTTTGCGGCTTCGTTTCGCCTGTTACCCTCTGTTTAACTTCCAGTTAGAAAGCTTCAAACCATAATACGGAGGCATGCACGTGACCGTTCGTTCCGTAACAGTTTCAAACCCGCCTGGAACTTCCGTTCTCGCGGAACTCAGGCGGGAGCGTGGTTGCCGTTTGCAAAATTATTACAAGTATAAAAGGTCCCCGTTCGGCTTTCAAAGTGATCGGAGAGCGAACGGTTCGTTAGTATTTCTTGAGGAATAAATACGCATTTCTCTCGCCGGCAATATCGGTAGCTACTGGTAGCGTTCATATAATTATGGTTCTAAAACTGGAGGCGTGTTTGTTCGTGATATTAGGAGATCGAGGGTTCCGTATACTAGCTTCATCCACTTATTAGACCTGAGTATATCGCACTGCAGAGCCGTCGATTAAATTAACCGTCACTGAATCAATTGAGAGATCGATAGCGAGCGAAATTTGATCAAATCTACGAGCTATAAAAATTTCGTTTCACACCACTCGCGGCATTAAGTATCTTCACTCATTTGGAGATAATTGTTTGCTTATAATTAATCGGGAGTAAATCTGTTTAAAAGCCAGCAGGATAACTAGTGTAGGTGGGACCCGCAAGCGCTACGAATATTTATTTTATTCTTTCTTTTCAGCGTCACTGTGGATGGAAAAACGAGCTCGTTAATGGGCCGATTTAATTCGATCGGGGCTTGATTATTCAATCACGGAGAAGGTCCCGCGGCGGAAAATGCGGCGAATCCTCGGCGAATCTCCGCGCACAAGCCACCCACCTATCGGCGTCTCGCTCCTCGAAATGAGGAGACATCATAAATATGATAATCGGCGGTTTAGACACCGCGTGTTCGGCATACCGATCAGTTTCCCATCGAGCCACTCGTCTTCTATCGTCCCGCTTCTCCTCGCGCCGAGGAGACTCGCTGCCCTTCCACTTCGTGATGCACATTTAATGCTTGCTACCAGACTGCGCTGCCATCTTGGAATGATTGTAGTAGAATAGGAACGAGTTGGTAATTTCATAAGGACTCATTTGGGGTTAAATGTAGATAGACTGTTTGAAGGGACAGTGATTGCGGAAATTTAGGTTTTGGGGTTTAATTGCTTGGGGAGAGAATAGGCTAAAGTGGTCTTTTGGAAAGCGGAAATTTTGATACGAGAATTGCCTTAATTTTTTCGAAGAGATGAATGGAAAAGTTAGTAGAATTAATGAGTGAGGCTTGGATTTATTTAAATAAACACAGAAATTAAACTGAGTCACAAGTAGAATGTAATGTCAAATTATTACGTTCGGTAACGAAACATACATTAAATTATTGTTGAATTGTCATTAAATTCGCGAAGAAAAACAGTTGTCACACTAAGCCGTTTATGACAAAAGGTAGGCAACATTGAAAAAGACTTTACCTTAAATAAAAGGCAGTAATTTTGATTTTTTCTCCTTTATAACACACACGATCCTGATATTTACATAGCACTTCGTGCGACACTTGACGACGTACAGGCTGAACTTATGTTCATCGATATTAAGAAATAGCAGCACTAATATCTGCAGAACAGCCAGGAATTATTTTACCCCGAGCGATCGTTTCAGACACATTTCCCCCAGTGGTGAAATTACTGAACTACTTTGTATCGCGATTCAGAAACCACTGTTAGGGGTAAATACATAAAAAACAAGGCATTCAATTTGAATGAAGAAGACAGCCTCAATGCTTTCCCCGCAGCAAAGAAACAACACTATTATTAAATTATCTAAAAATTTTGTTATACTTCAAAAGCGAAGACGATTAATTTCCCCGCCACACTAAAAATTCCCCCACCTCCTCCCAGAGGCAGAAAAGCTACATTTACAGAGGCCTGCTTGATCTTTCCCATTCTTGAATCAGAAAGCAATCGTGTATCGCCTCCACCGCCCCCCATTCCCAATGAATCGCGCAAATTCCCATCACTTTACTATCACAACGCGCGTTATCAAGGCACTCGTCCGGTCTCCCAATTATCGTTCATCGTAGACCACTCTGGCTCGAATATCAAGTATTCGATTACATATGCTGGTCCACATCCATTCGAAGTACAGCAAGTAAACGACGTAATTGGTGGCCTCGGCGTGACTGGATATCCTTCCTCCCCCGCCACCGTCAGCCGGGCTGCGATTACCGTCCAGCTATGCCAAGCTCGCGTTTTATTTCGCCAGAGCCGCGGGAAATTCGCCGTAATTCCGCGACGGCGCGGCCCCCCCCCCCCCGACGACGTAAACAACACGATTACATTCGTCACGCATAACTACGCGCGCGTTACCCATTTCCTCGGACTTTACACGCGTCCAACCTCCACCCCCGTTCTCGCCGTGCATCTCCGCCGCCCCTTTCCCGTCCGCTCCCTGTCTCGCTCGCGCCTCTTTTGCCGAGTGAGAATTAAAAATATTTAATTAAAATTAATGAAACACCTACGCCACACGTGCGGGAGAGGGATAGGTGGCTGGCTCGGTAATTGGAGAAGTCTGAACCACTGGTACTGCTGCGCGCCCCTTTTGTCCGCTCGGTACCAAGCATCCACTTCCGTTCCCGCCATCGTGGGGAGCCTCGTATGCCCACCCACCCAACCCCCTCTCTTTCCGGACCCCAACGTGCCTATTCCACCCGACTTTTTCTTCGTTATTTTCGTGGAAACATGCAGATTAGCGGGGAGCGTGTATGTTCTGTTTTCCGAAGCCTTTGCGCGACACTGCGATGCCTGACCAAAACGCTGTGATTCCACTTCGACCCTGCTGGCCTGTGCTTCGGGGGGTGGGACGTTTTAACCCGAATGATTTTTGGATTTTCTTTATATCGTACCCATTTTCCTTTGTATTTTCTTTAAATTGTACTTATTTTCTTTAAATTGTGCCGATTTTTTGTGTTTTCTTTAAATTGTACTTATTTTCTTTTGCGGTTTCTTTAAATTGTACCATTTTTCTTTCGTATTTTCTTTAAATTGTACCTTTTTTCTTTTGTATTTTCTATAAATTGTATTTTTTGTATTTAATATGGTATTTTCTTTTGTAGTTTCTGTAAATTGTATTTTCTTTTGTAATTTCTTTAAATTGTGTTTTCTTCAAGTTGTATTTCTTAAGTCTTAGGAACATGTTTCTTGTAAAATACCCTCTTTTTATTAAACCTGTTGTTTACAAATGTCCAAAGGTTTTCCCAAGCCAGAAGTTCATCCATACTAGTATTTACGAAACGGTGCGATAATAATTATGGTCAACATTAATCCGCACCCTTTTAATATCCTCCCGAACAGTGTTAAATTATCGTACCCATAAATGGCATTTCGAATTGAATTCGCCCATTGCCAACTGCTCAGAGTCAACAAAGAATCCAATTTACTCCTTGTTTATCGCCACATTGTAATCGATAAGCTCCGTAAAAGCCTGTAAAAAAGGAACGGGAGCAGAACAGCTTCGCAAACAAAAATACATTCAAATTTATTTCGCAGAGGAAAAAGCAGCGATAAAATTTATCGATAAAAAGAATGCATCTCCGGCGTACGCCCCCATTCCGTACCTTCCCCTTCCTCTTTTCTATTCGTAACGAAAGCTTTTCATGGTAGGATTTATTAAACTAAGGAAGCATCAGTGGCCAGTTTTTTACCCCATTACGGTACCATTAAATGCTCGCAGCAGCTTTGTTCCCTCCTTAAATGGAAATCTAGCGGATTATCAGATTGCGAATGGAAGCACGATGTAGTCGTCATGGCATTCCGATTTTTTCCACCCTCTCTCTCTGTCTCATTCCCTCTCTACTTTAAAACCGTCGGTACTGGAAGGCGCGCCGAGGCTGTAATTAAACTTCAAACAGTGTGTTCCGCGCGCACCACGGCCAAAGGGAGGAAGGGAGGGGGAGAAAAGAAATTTTAATCACGCCGCGTGCATCCCCCGTTATCGACGATGCCGCGAGAACTTTATTTTCTTCGGCGGGGCCGTGTCGTCATCGCGAGGCTGCCAGAAAAATCCATTTTTTTTCCCCCGGCCGTCCTGCGTGCGTGCCGCGCGACGGACTAGCTAATCGGTTTATTTCCGAGCCGTGAGAAATAATAATTACGTTTCCACTGGCCGAGGGGCCCGTCAACACCGGAAACTGAATAGCCAATTAAACGCGCGTCGTCAGGCTGATACGATTAAACTGCGATTTTCCCGCGCAAAACTCTTCCCTATCGAATCATCGATACACGCGGGGATATACCGATATATGCGCCCAGGAAGCAATAAAGCGTGCAGCCCCCGACTGTACCTACATATTTCGTTATCGATCGTTTCCCTTCGGGCTGCAAAACTGCTCACGTTTTGCGTTCGTAGACTCGATTGTTCCGGGGAGAAGTTTCCTTCCTCGGGATGGTGTGTATGAAGCGGTTTATACAGCGAGGCGTCTGTCCCATCGACGGGGATGTTTTTGAATCATTTAAGGGGGAGGTCTACCTAGAAATTTTTCGCAAAATCGATTTTTCTGTTTTTATGAAGCGGTTTATACAGCGAGGCGTCTGTCCCATCGACGGGGATGTTTTCGAATCATTTAAGGGGCAGGTATACCTAGACATTTTCGTAAAATCGATTTTTCTATTTTTATATTTTCTTGAAATACAATATCTTGAAAGTATTGCCTGAAAGTGTCAAGTTAATCCGATCAAAATTGACAAAGTTTTACGCGTGTAAGTAGGCAGGTGTTCCTCGGTGTAGCGCTCAGACCCAAAACTTTAAACGCGTTTTCCTCAAAGTCATGTTTTCAATTTCGGTGACACACGTAACTAAAAAATTAATGAACCGTTTTACTCGAGGCTTTGTATATTTAAAAATCTAAGCGCTGTCGGGAGCTTTTCCTTTTTTTTGCCTAGACTTTTTTACACTCGAAAGACGAGCGATTTTTGCCAAATATCGATGTATCAACTTTGCACGGCCGCCATTGTCTCAAAATAATTTTTCCAAAATTGAGCCCGATAGCGCCTAGATAATTTCATATATTATCTAAAAAAAAATCGAATTTTCAATTTTGAATAATCCTGCACCGAGCTACACTTGTCACCGCAAAAGTGCGTAATAAAAAGGACGTCTCGGGTATCGCCTATAACTCACCAACCTTTCAATACTTTTTGCCACAAAAAATACTGAAATATCCGTAAGATGTACTCTTTCCAATAGACTAATGTTTAATAATAAAAGTTTATCAGTTTTTCTAGAAAAAATTCCCAAATAAACATGTTGTTTTGACCGTTCTAGGTGAGCCTCCTTCCTTAATTAATCAGAGTGTAGTTAGTTGATGACTATCCCTTTTCTTCTTTCAAAGTTTATTATTCTAGGCGAAATAAATTGAACGTCAAGAGTCTGATTGAAGTTAAAGAATGGAGGTAGCTGAAAATGGATTATTGATTAATAACCATAAGAAAGAATATTTGTATCTACATGAATATCCACATCTACAAGTATAGAATGTTTAATTCCGCGTGAATACATTTAAGGGGGATGAATCTGAATGACTGCACTTTCCGACAGGCTCCATTTCCCGAATTACGACGATTTCCAGAAGATGATCGATGCACCGTGCATTCTACCTGCAAATCTATCATATCAACATAACCTTAACAGCCAATGCATCCCACCTGACAATTAAACATTCCGCCGCACTCGATCGCGTTTCTCCCCTCGATTATCAAAGCAAAAAAAAAACGCATACTAGAAAAGTAATCACCCTCCTCCACCTACGATGCCTATTACGCCCTTCGAGCTCGATCGCCATTGCGACTCTAATGAATAACAATTAACGAAAGCACCTGAAAAGCAACGCCACAGATCACGCCCCCGGGGTCCATCCTCGCCATTTCCTCGAAATCAACAGCCGGGTTATTAATCACCGAGATATCACCACCGATGCATTCGGAACCACCCCCTTTCGTCGTCTCTTTCTCCGCCGATAGGACGATACAATCGCGAATTCGTCCGAGGCCTGACCCTTTAAGCCAGACAGGCTTTTCTATGGCCTCCACCTGCAAAGCTGTATTGTAGTGGCCCCTCTCCCTCTCGCCCTTCCCTCACCCCTATCTCACTCTTTTCTCCCCTTCTCTCCCTCTCGCCTCTCGCAAAAGAGGGTTTTTTGCCTCGTGCACGCACTCACACCGCCGCGCGATTACTCTTCTCAATACGCGCGCGTTGCACGCGCCGCGCACCCTCGCGGCACACGCGTGTAGACGTGCGCGGGGGTGGGGGGGGGTGGGGGTGAGGGAGGAGGGGGTGGGTCTGGTGTACACGCGTGTATACACATCCACGTTATATCCCATATCGTTCCGCTCGGGCACAGAAACTCCACCCCCCCACCGAGGAGAGCTTTCGAAGCTCGCGCCTCTCAGGCCAGACTGTCATTTCGATCCCGAAAGAGACTCAGCGGTTCTCAGCGTGCTGAACCTCCACCGGAAGGGCAGGGGGGAGGGACGGCGAGGCCTTCTGCAGCTTCAGCCACGGAGTTTTCGCGAGTCTGCAGACGAATCGTTCGATCCCTGCGCTCGATGACGCTTCGGGGGCCTTCGGCCTCGTTCAAGGGATGCTTTTCGGCGGCTGCCCCCGTTTGGAGAAATGTTTCGAGGTGGCGGGGCGGCTTTCTTTGTCTTCGTAGGGTTTTCAATGCATTTTTCATGCGGCTGATGCTTTGCTGAAGATTTCGGTGAAATGCGTAGCGTGGCTGGAGGGTTGCTTTTCGAGCCGCCGATAGCAGTCGCGGGGCTGTTACACGTGCGTGAGGGTGGTGGGATTTTATGTGTACCGTGTTATACAGATTTAGCAGGGAAAAGTTTCTGGGGAATTTATTGAAATATATTTTTGTCGGAGGAAGAATTGAGTTGAATGAAATTATATGAGAAAATGTCTTAACTGGTAGAAAAACTTTTGAAATTTCTTTTCGTAACATCGTGTTAAGCTTTTTAAGAGAAATTACTTCTTTAAGTAGTTGTTTCGTAGAAAAATTTGATCAGTTTGTATCTTTAGATGCAAAGGGAAGATATTGACACCAGATTAATTTTCATTCTTAATTACTCTGTTTTTCTAACTCGTTAAAAACGTTTGGAATTTAGGCGTTTGTGGCAGTGCTAGTCGATAAAGTGAGTTTTGAAATAACATTAATTTTGCGTAACTAAATTTTCTGGGAACGACACGTATAACTGTGCTTAACGTTTATATTCATTTTACACGTGGCATTATTTGCGTCTGAAACTCCTGTTCCTGTTCGCGATACGTTTCCAGCCACGAACTGCTGTTTATTGACTGCGTTTACATGGATGCGTAACTGCAAACAGTTTCAAACTTTCATCAAAAGAAATTGCTTGGATTTACGTTTGATAATACAATTGCGGGGATTCGAAATTACTGGACATGTCAATTGTGCAGCTCAACGTGTAATTCCATTTCTGTCTACGGCTGTAATTAAGAACAACAATTTTCCAGAACTCTAAATTCATAGATAACAGGGCTCAAATCTGTAGAAATAAAATGATTCGTATTTACGAAGCGTGTGTTGGAATTTGCGAAAAATTTATAGTTCCATAAATAAATACACTTCTATTTGCTTTCTGGGCAAACGAAGTTTTATTTATTTACATACTTTTTTAACGTTGTAAACTATTTGATGGAAATGCAGTCACTCCTGATAATTGTTCAACCTTCCTTTGGACATGATATTAAACAGCATGCAGTGTAATATTTCTTAACAAAGTAATAAAAGCTTTCAGGCTAGGAGCAAGTGATTTCAGTTACCTGCTACTGTAATATTATAATCCATTATGGTGAAAATTCCCTTAACCGTTTTCGTAATCCTCCAAATCGTGTTATGCAATATCGAACATAATCTCGTTCTAATTATGACGAAGCATTGTGTTGCAAAATACCTTCCACCTTCGTTCGCTCCTCTATTATTGTTTTATACCATACTGGTATTATCGCTTGTAGTCTGTGGCCTCTTACATTTCATCCACATTAACGATATTTGAAAAATTCTTATAACCATGCCTGCCGCTCCCAAATTTTACTCTTTTGTCCGACAAAATTCTCGTTTCGCTACAACTAATTATTACATAATCATCAGCTCGAACTAAAGATTTTTTTATTCCACCTTCTCAAATATCATTTAACAATCTGCCACAAATCATCGCCACTATTGAATAACATTCAAACAATATAAACATTTCCACCCATCCAATAAAATTGGAATTCTAATTTTGCAAAGCTTCGTTCAGCTAAGCGCTCAGCATAAAGTCGTCGAAATTTTCCACAATTTTTCGTGCCCCTTCCACGAATATTGATTGCATAAAAATCGCAATTTTTCCACCGACATTTAACGACCACCCGGTGGAATTGACGAGCGTATGCAACGAGTGGGCCCGTTGTAACGCTTCAGCTAGTCCCTCTTCCGCCTCCTCCAGCCCCCGCCGACTTTACCCCTCAAGAGAGGGATGGAGGTAGAGAAGCAGCAGGAGGAAGAGGGCGAGGAGAGGTCGTGCAGACACCCCCGTTCTCCCTCTTCCAAAAGCCGCCCACGCTATGATCAATATTACGCCCGAGAGCTACGGCATCCAAACCGACCCCGAGACGAACTTCTTCCTGTTCGAAGCATCCGACTGAGAGGAAATGCAACTTTTCGTCCCGAAAGTTCGTCCGAAACCGGAAGCCAGAAATTAGAGGGAGGGTGGAGGGGCCAGCCGACGGTGGTGGATCGCGATCGCGCCAAAGAATCCGTAACGAGATTTCTCGGATCAAGAGACAGGCGAGGACCCTCTTCTTGTATTTTGCATTTTGGTCACGATTTACATAAAGCCGATCATTGTGCCGCTAATTATGGACTTGTATTTGTCTGGGCTCTTCCTTAATTTATTTAATTGCGCTTCGGGGGTTGAACCTTGCCAGAGAATGCATCCCTAGTCGGATGTTGAGTAACTCTTTCTTTGGAACTCAGAGTGATTCTTTTTTTATATTATTTAAATGTAAACAATTTTAAGGGTCTTGATGAGCCTCTTCTGAGAGTATTTGTCGATCAAATAGCGTGCGAGAAACTAGAGACTCGTGAAACTTTGAAAGTTTAATGAAACTTTCGGGATCTTTTGAAACTTTTGAAATTTTTTCATTTTCAGTAGTATTCGAAGTAATTCTGGTGTCTGTTCGGAAAGTATGCTTTGGAAAGATTTGTGTCTCGTGTTTTAGAGTGATGTGAATGTTTGATGAAAGTAGATGTTGTCTGATTTGGAATACCCTATTCAAAACCGGATATCGTATAAAAGTTCTTGTAGCAGAACGCTTAGCATAGTTATTAATCTGTTACTAGCATTGAATAAGTAGAATAAGTAGAATTTACTGAAAAACACATTCTTTTATTATTATAGTGGTCGTGGGTTACGCTTTGAAAAAAAAATGTGTTCTATTTCGAATCTTTCGCGCGTGATATGACGTTGATCGATCATCTTTCATTACATGACCTTCTGGCTTTACAGCTCGCAATTTATGTTGCCGAGGCAAACGCGAACAGGGCAGTTAGATGGAAAACTAGTGTTGTTGAAAAAAGATGAGGTCTCCGTGACAAATGGGACCCCATCGATGTACGGTCGTCAGCATGGAAATTTCTCCGTCGTTTATCACGTGACGCGATGGAGCAATTGCTGCGCACGTGACGCGATGGTAGACAAACGGGCAAAAACTTTTCCCCGATTGATATGCCAAAATTCTGCCATTTCTGTTCGCGGCGTGGCGAGAGTAGGAACCGACATTAAGTGAGGCTTCACCTCTGGGGAACGAGCAAAATAGTTTTCTCACAATAACTATACTTGTCACCGCCATTACTTGTAGCTAAACAAAAACTTCCCACCTTTGGGGACTGGCCTCTGCTAAAATGTAAAATTTCGCAAAATTTCATTAATTCATTTGTCAGATTCCAATTTTTAAATTGATGCATAATTTTCTACTAATAAGGTGACGCGGATATTGAATGATTGGTTGAATAGGAAACTATTTGCTACGTGTCACAACGTTTTTATGATATGTGGAAGGTCAGAATGAAATTTAGATCGATTCTAGATAGAATAGATCGTTCCAGACAGACAGAATGAATTTTACAAATTTAGATACCTTCTAGATATAATATATAGAAGGTAGAATAGGTCGTTCTAGACAGGAACAATGAAATTTAGAAATTTTAAGTACGTTCAATATTAGAATGCTGTGGTTACTAACAGTGTTTGATATTTATAACTGAATTTAAGGGCACCCCCGGGTGAAATCACGCGAAAACATAGGTGCCTTTTACGATTTTTTCTAGAAAAAAGTATACAGTGTATAGCTTCTAAACCTTTTTGCACTTTATTACCCTTAAAGTGACCTATCGATGTACGTCTGATCCCCTACCTTTCTACTTAATTCTACAGAAAAATTCCTTCCATCCTTTCCCCTCGATTTTCCCTCATAATCTTCACACGACCTCTTCATTCTAACTATCATAAAATTCGTCGAGTAACGTGCTACAAACGTCGACATTGAAAACACACGTACCCGTTCGCAAAAAGTAGAACTACACACAACCTATATCTTCTACTTAGAAGGAACTCAACGCGATAACAGTACGCTCCCCACAAAACACAATACCTCCCCTAAACATTACCCCCATAACACCTCTTATAAATCGCAGCCGAAGAACGATGTCCCAATCTTAAACAACCACATCGTCCCCGTCACCGATCGAGCCAGCCCCCCTTTATCAAGCCTATTCGCTCGCAATAAACCGTCGTACACCGGCCAAACCGTCCGCGTCCACGGAATTACACGTTCACGCTTAAATTTCAATCTGAAACGCAAACAGAAGGTGCTCCGCGCGGCCGGCGCACCGATCTGTACCCCGAAAGGGTGCGGCGGGGGAGGGGGCCTGGAAAATCTATGAAGGTTGAGAACCGCGACGGGTCATTCGTGCAGCGGTTCGCGGCCCTAGGGGGAGGGTGTTTCGGCATATATTTGTATTTGTACAAGTAGTAATATCGCGGTTTGGTCGGGCAGGATCGGTACGGGCCAGATCTGCGGGAGCGGAGGGGCCGTGGAAGCAGCATTATTTTACACGATGGCTGGGCGTGCATAGCCCCTCGAAACGGGACTGTATACGGCCAGGTCAGGGACTGTACGTCTGCCTCTCCAATCTGCAGGCTATTGTGACACTCCTCTAGTTCTCCGACTCCCTCTTTCCAACCCCCTTTTTCTTTCAACGGGGGCCCCTTCCGTCCTCTTCCTGCCTCTTCCCCCCCCCCTTCCTTCTGTTCCAGCCTCTTCTTTGCCACCCCTGTGAGTTCTCCTTTCGCCCACCCCCGCCCACCCCCTCCACGCTCTCCTCCCCTGTTCCAGCGGCTGTCGTGTGGCAGGGTGCGAGGGGAGCGTGCATACCGGGGCCACCCTTTGGGAGCAGACGGCCTGCTCCCTTTTCTTCCCGGCGTCTACCGACTGCAGGCGCGCCTCGTCCGCGCGAAAATTATTTACGTTTTTCTTTCCAGCCGACGGCCCGCGTCGAAAAACAACGGATCAGCCAGGGGGTTACTGAATTACCGGTGGATTATTCGTGTTGGAATAGGGGGCAGCAGGGTGGAAGGGCTTTGTTAATTTCGGGGCAGCTGGTCTGGCTGCGCTGGCTCTGATTTCGGAATGGGGTTAATGTCGGGTCGTCCGGTAAATAGCGGCGCTTCTCAGTCGGCGAGCAGAAGATTTCTGGGGAGGAATAAAGGATCGTCGAATTCTCGGGCCTGTAACAAGGGGCGGTATTTCTTCCAAGGGCGGTGTAGTTGGGTTTTTTGTCAAAATGAGATTGGTGGATCGTTTGGTCGGGTTCGTGGGGTTTTTTGGGTGGGCTATTTGTCTTTATCGAAGGATACCTATATTTGTTTACTTGCATTTAGTCGCTCTTATTATTTGTAGGAGGGGAAAGGTGGGATAGTTGATCGCAGTTTTGCTTTTTTCAAGTATCCCGCAATACACACGATTTGAGAAAGATGAAAAATTAAACTTACCTTAAATATTTAGATCAATCAATAAATAACATTAATGGGTCAGAAATTGCTGTTTTTATTTAGTATATTTAAAATCGTAGCAAATTTAACATTCAGTCGAAAAGGAGGAAGAACAAGGTGACTGAAATATTTACTTTCTGGCTACAAATAAGATCGAAGCTTCAAACCACATTATTCTTTGCTGCTGAAAAAAAAACTGCAACGTGAAGTGTCGCGATAATTCAAACATTGCTATGCATTAATATTTGCTAACATATTAATTAAAAAACTGATGTGATCATGTATCCTCGATGATCAACTATCCCACCTTTTCCCTATGTACTATTTTTTGTGAACATAATAGTTACCCTTCGCTATCTTCCATTCATATATTTTACCAGTAAAATGTGATTGGATGTACTCGAGAATTTTAGTGGCGCTCAATTTTCTGCGATCTTATCAATTTTCTTACACTTTTATTTTTAACGTGTATAATACTTACTTATTACATAAATTTTGCTTTGAAAAATTGTGAGCAAATCGTATGGCGAGTGATGGTGTAAATGGTAACTCCTAGCGGAGGTAGAATATCAATGGTCTGAGAAATCGATGATTAGTTATTCAAGCATGCACTTAACGCTAAGTATTATTATCTCTTATCGAGCAAACTCTCCCTTCGAAAATGAAATGACCCCTGACCTTTGTTTAATGCTATCGCGTATCGACCAGTCCACTTAGGCGCATCACATTTTGCTTCGCCCAGAAATGTAATCAACGTTGATTTATTAAAAATCGAACCGTCTTCTGCGCCGTAAATTAGCAATTATTATTTACGAGCCGCTTACTCGACGCGGCAAGAGTGCAAAGGTAAGGGCGAAAAATATGGAAATAGTTAAGCGCGCATTACGCGAGGTTAAAAAGCTTCTTATCCAGTATATTCTCGTTACGAAGTTCGTTGTTAAAGAACGAAGCTTATCACAGGAAAAACACGAGATGTGCGCTCTTGCTTCAGTTTCCCGAAGTTCCGTTTCCCTTTCAGGACGCACTGAGATAGGCGCGTAATGGAAAAACTTGCTGCGAAGAATATATAGCTGCCAATTTTTAGCCGTGTCGCCACTTTGTCTTTACCTTCTCGTGAAAATGTAAACTCGTCGCAACGCGATTCTTCAACAAGTGCAAGAAAGCGTGGAAATACCATTTTCCTCTCATTTCGTTCCCAACATCTGTAATCCAAAAATAGGCGAAAGAAAAATGAAACGCTGACTTTCCTTTGATGTTCACTTTATTTTATGATACATTTGTTGTTTATTTTACAATTATTTAGTAAGATGTTAAAGTTGTTGAATTTCAAATGTCTAAGGGGGCATTAAAAATCGAACTAATTCTAAGCAGCTTACATAATTTTTAGGGGACGTGTTATTTCGCGTGTGCGTTGTTTGATCGTAACTGCATTCTGATGGTAAGTTAAGTTAATTAGATGGAGTGAGAGTTGCAGTGGCGCCGTCGCAGTTTAGTGAAGTGAATTAAATTGTTCGTCACCGCAGCTAATTTGTTTAGACAGAATCTATCTGGATTTGGACTTTGGAGTGTGTCCGAGACGATGCTCTGAAAATGTTACAGACCACTGTCAGTGTTGTTATTTATCGAGATTCTCAGGTCCAATAATAAATAGCTATTCTAGTTTTCTACTTATCGATACTGTGCACGCAAATTTTGGATGTACGATATTATATGTTAATATTTTGATTTCTTAAACAGAAATTAAATTGATTGTAACTGCGTTTTTCAATAATTACAATTATAATTTCGTGTCGTTTAGCAGGCAAGATTCCTTATTACAAATTCAATTGATAATGTAAAACTCCACTTTTGATGTATTGAGATTAGTTCTTGGGAATACTTAATTGTCATTTTAATCTGTGGAAAATTGATTAAAATAATTCCTATTTAACTTTCTTCTAATATTCAGGAGCCATTATTTAATTGTCATTAAATATTCTGTCATCTATAATTTAAGAAATATCTTAAAAATTTAGATCTTTCTGCGTTTCTAGTTACTAAAAATAAATATTTGTGTTTTAATACTAGTACTTATCAACGTGAAAAGCAGAGTGGTCTGTAAAAATCCGCGAAGTCAGTAGATAGAACGCAAAGTGTTGAACGAACCGAGAGACAAACAAAAATCCATTTAATCTGGCGGGGTGTAATCGGGGCGTTAATAATGGTTCGATCGAAGATCGAAGGTCTCCGCAGAGATAATGCAGAAAAGTAGAATTGAAAGTCCGTGATTCTTCGTATTTCGCCCCCCACAGAGTTGGGAAATGACGGAATTACGTAAAATGGTGGGTGGGGACGATGAAATGACTAAGGAAGCGGAAGCTAGAGGGTTCGGAGCATGCAATTAACTGGTGATTGCAAAGACTTCGTACGATTTTTATTAAGAATCTATTGTTTCTTGTTCAAATTATCAAAATTCCTAAGTGGGGTACTTTAATTACGTCTTCATTGTTAATGTAGCTATGGATTTTAAACTAGACCCTCGATTTCCCCAGAAAGATGAATTTGTGTCATTGGACTTTTATGAACCATCGCTTCGCAGCCTCTTCAAAAAGAAATTTTCATTTTCATACCAACAATGAAAACCCTCGAATCTTCCAAAACTCGTATTGCACAGTGGCATTTCAGTGGGACGCTCTCTCGATCCATTTTCTATTATTAAACTATACCACTAGAACCATGTTCTTTATTATTCGATTCCACACTCCAGGGACACTTGACCAACTTTACTTTCATATAAAAACTGAGAATGCTGCTTTGCCAATGCCGCACTGCAACACAATGGAATTGTACCTGAAACGAGCACACGCTTTCGCGATCGCCCAATTCAAACCGGGATCATTTAGTCATCAATTTCCCACGTAATTATACAATTATCATTCCCGTAGAAGTTTAACCATTGACCCCGGCCATGAGAGTAGATTGAAATCGTTAATCCGAGCTCTCATAACCGTGGATTAATTTTTAGAAGGGTCCACCCCCCGGTTCGCCGGGGTAATGTCGTTTCTTCTTATTTCCAATTTGTAATGTCAAGTTTTCCACAAATTTACCCACGATTACCCGCGCCGGCCGGTTAGCCAATTTCGCGATATAATCTGCGAAATCTGTGCAATCTCACTCGTCTCGCCCGAGTTCTCCTGCTCGTCTTGGATCACGCTAACTTAATGAAGTCCTTATTAACCGCGAGGTTAAAGCCGCCCAGACGAGAAGTCCTCCAAGTGGCTGGAAGCGCATGGAACCGATCGATGCTTTTAAGTTTACGATTCTCCCCCCGCGCGGGCCGCGGGCCAGCCAACCCCGACGCTCTTTATTTCCTAGCCGACGAACATTTATTCCCATCGCAGTGGCATCAATCGGCGCGGGATGTTTTTAAGGTATATTGCGCTTCCAAGAAGTTCCCGGTTGCCGGGTTCTGGGCTTGATCGTCTTCAGAAGAACATTCTCAAGCTTCTTCGTGCGAAACTCGTGGAAATTTCTGTTTCACCTTGGAAGGCTTTTCGAGATGTTTTACGACTCTCGGTTCACTGCTATTCGATGTTAATTAGAGGACTACAGGTTTGGGTACGGTACATCGCTGTGACACTTCGTTAGTTGTCCCATTTAAGGAATAGTTGGAGATGTATCGCGTGGGGGATATCATTGACATGGTAACTACTACGTGAACTTCTATCTTCGGTTATTCTTAGGATGAATGGACTGCATAAATTATTCTTGAAGAGAGACTGTGAATGCAGGGGTTCCAGTAGCTGTTAATCGTGTTGGTAAAGTAAGATAATTTACTGGAGAGTACTTGTAGAAAATACTGTAAGTGTCGGCAATGAAATTCTATACTATAGTATTACCATTAATATTTTTCGATAAATAACACTTTTTTCATTTCCGCACTTACAGTATTTTCTACCAGGACTCGTCAACTGTCCAACTGCAATAATTACGCGGTTGAACTTTTTTACATCCTGTATATACAGTGGCGGATGGAAGAAAGTTTACACCTTTTAGAATCGCATAACTTTTTTAGAATTGGTCCAAATGACAGGAGTTTGTTTGAGAAGCTTTAAGAAGGATTAATTTGCTAAGTGACACGTTTTGTGGTTTTGAAAAAATTGCAATTTGTCGGAATAGCGAAGAAAATAGTAAATGTCGATTTTTAAACTTTTTTTTCTTACCCTGTGATGAAGATTCAAAAATCCCGTTTGTAGATTTAAGAAAGTTGTATGCATGCTGAAAATTTCATCACAATCAGTTAACGTTGCTCTAAGATACAAAACTTTAAAGATCGTAGAATCAGGTCGAAAATTGCGAAATTCCCGAAATCAGCTTCCCAAAAAAAACTGAATTCGTTTGGACGAATTCTAAAAAAGTTATGCGATTTTAAAGAGTGCAAACTTTCTTTCGCCCGCCTCTGTACTTCCATGTTGAATAAATTTCATTGTACTTTCTACTCCCATCCGCGTGAGAAACTACGTCCCCATCATTTTTACCACATTTTACCAAACAGCACATATACAAACAATCGTACCATTAAAACATATTCCCAAACTCATCTCATAAAACCGAAACACCCAGCATCGCTCGAATATTTAGCGTACATCTATTCACTTCCGCCTCATTTAATATTAAACAGTATAATATTCGGTAACTACTTTTCCGCAGAGATGGGCAAAATGTTTATTCAGATAAAACTTCGAATAACGAATGAAAGTTAAAAAAAAAAATATTCCTCATTTGTCCGTTAACCAGAGTTAGCTTTATTCGACACATGACGAGTAATTATCTTAACTTTTATTCGTTACTCGAAATTTCATTTAAATAAAATTGTTGCCCGTCTATGCTTTTGCGCAGTTGTTGACTAGGCATAAACTGCCGGGTATCTTGTTTAAAATAAGTTGTACACCAACTACTTTGTCAATCCTGTAGTCATGAAGTTTATTTCATAGGATTAGGGACGATGCAATAAATATCTTCAGGTGCGCACACTTTGCCCCGCGTTACCCTTCGAGCCACCCTAACAAGCTATCGATATCCTCTCAACGATTGTTACCAACATCTCCATCGCATCATTCCCTCCCCGCTCGGCTATATCCATCGCTCTGGATCCACCGACGCAAATGCCACCGCCATGCCGTCGGCGTGGCGCGGCGCAGCCCGCGCGCGTTCAGTTAAATAGAAAACGGATGGGTTGGAATCGCGAGGATCGCGTTTGGGGAAAAATGTCCCTCCCGCCGGCGCACGTATCCAGGTCCTCTGGAAATGTCGACGAGTTTTCAGCCGCGGAAATCCATTTCGGCTCGGCGCGATGCGACGAGGACGCGGCCGAGACGTAGCTGACGCGGTGTCCTCCTGCGGGATGCGATATATAAATAGCGCGAAGCCACCGTTCGCGTCCCTGGATCGTATCTCGAATTATGAATAAAATATCGCTGGTCCCGACGCACGGCCGCTATCGATCCCCTCTATTGCGCTATCCTTGCCCGCGCTGCCTCGCGGCCGTTGATTAATCCTGCAATCACGTCACTTCTCCGATCGAACTTGCCAACTTCCCTCCGGCCTAATCGAATCCAGAGCTTCCGACTGATTAAACCCCCTCGCGCCTTTAACGCACCGTTTTAATACCGATACTAGCGATCGTGGGCCTCTGTGATTGCCGATACGTAGGACTCGCAGGAGCCCCGAGTGATTCCGAGGAATTATTTACCGTGGATATTTTCAGGCTCTCGTGCGATTTCGAATTATCCTTAGAGATAAGGACACCGGCGTCCGCTATCACTTTATATATAATTAGCCTGCAAGATAGACAGGAATTAAGGAATTTCGTGAGACTTGTCACTGATCGCGCGGCTGATAGTACATTTCCCGCGCACGCAAGGTATTTATGCAAATTCTATGTAAATTTAATGTACCCGTCGGGAGTGTTAAACATGTTTTACTTTATCCAAACCCCCAAGCCAATTCTTGTATCTAAATCTGTTCAAAGATGTGCTACAACTATCGTTATACCTCAGAACTTCGGTAGCTACCTCAAAGACAGGATTTCACGAACGTCTACGCCTCTCACCTCGCCTCAAAACATTCCCATAAACTTCCAAACGTTTCTCGCCAGCCACCTCGTATAAAACCTAATCAAGCCCCCCTGGAATGGCAGAGGGGGCCGCGTTCGATTCGTGCAGGTGCTACGGTTCGGTTTCGCACCTTATTCGGCATAATTGCGTTGCAGGATCGATCAGGCAGGTGCGGCAGACGTCGCGCGACGAACGTAATTTCCCGATTTAGTGTTTTCCTATTATCGTATCGTGCCCCTGGCCTGGAGGGGGCTCAGGGTGAACTGTGACCCGTGCCGTTGGTCCGATTGCTCCCGAGGCCGCTTTGTACGTCGATAACGCGACGTACGGGCTGTCCCCGGGGACCCGTGCCGATATAAGGCACGCGCACGGCCATTGATCATATGTTACACGCCAGGATGGAACGGGTCGTGCGGGTTGCCTATCGATGCTTATGGACAGACGACGGTAAAGGGCTTCTAAGGAGGTAAACGACGTGGCAGGGGGCCTGGACAGAGGGTCGAAAGTAATGGACCAAGTCAGTTCCAACCCTTCCGTGCGGAGGGGCGCGCGCGAAGGGTGTTACCGAAGGTATACGACAGGTCGATTTGGGGTTATGAGCTGAGATTGAGATCAGCCGGCGGGTTCAAACGATGGAACGAGGGGGGGGGCTCCGGTGGCTGCGTACGTGTTGGGGACGTTTGGACCTGTCGATGAAGTTGCCATTGTAATTATCGGCGATAGCGGTGTAATGGCAATCGGGCAGCTCCGTGGCGGATAAAATTGTCCCTGCTGGTGGAAAGAGTGCTGTGTTATTGGATAGGTGACACGATACTCAGAAATGCTCTACTTGTTTGGTGGAAGGAGTGAATAAAGCCGCTTAGAAGTTGAGCCCTCTAATTTACAATTAGCTATTAGGGAGTCATTCCTGTAATCAGGCCGAAAAATTCGGCTACACGCAGGTTCCTTATTCTCAGAGAATACAACGAATAATAATGTCAATGCTTTTTTCATTTATTAAGCTACTTGTGATGTATACGGAGCAATTTTTTAAATAGACTTTTAATTGTGTTTTTTCAATGTTACCTGGAGGTACAAATCGCGACTTTGAAAGAAATACCTCGGTTCCTGGCTGGAGTGATTTCAGCTTACAGACTCACCGGGAAGAAAAGAAAATAAAATGATTCTTATCATTTGAAATTCAAACTTCAAGTCTCGGAATTTTCCGTATTTACTTGAAGTTTGAATGCCCGCAATTTTGTTGAATTTTTACTTACGTGGCCAATCCTGGGCACCTGCAATAGCAATACTCATAATGATTAGGAATCAGTTTGGTCCTTTTGTTTCAGATGAGTCTGTAAGCTGAAATCACTCCCTCCAGGGAGGTATCCCTTTTCAAAGGCTCCATTAAGGCTTCTCAAATATACATTATAAGTAGCTTAATAAATAAAAAAGAAAGTTTGACATTGTTATTCGTGGTATTCACTGAGAGAAAAAACCTGAATGTTGCCGAATTTTGCGGCGTGATTGCAGGAATGACCCCTTAAGCTTTTCTTCCTCCAAATGGTTTGGCAAAAAGGAATCTTTATGCCCTCGTTTCACTGAAACAGCGAATTAAATCTGCATTTAAAATCTAACACCGCAGGCAGAACATTTCCTGCAACTTTCATGCAGCTTGTGTTACATGCTTCCTCTTAAACTTCATCCCACCGTAACAAAATTCTATAATTCCCTCCCCAACCAACATACCACCCGAAACATTCAGACTTCCAGCGCACGTCTCCCCTTCCGTAAACGAAAAATCATTGAAACCACGTTCCTTTTGCAATGCCGTTTTACAACAAAAGTCTTTGTACAAAATGGTCCCATAAAATCGCACGACGATCGAACCGGCAATGATGTTCCGTCTCTGTATCTCGGCTATATCTCAGCGTAGTGCTGGCGGGGCCGACAATGCTGTTGGTGTCTGGTACGCCCTGTTGGCGGAGTGGCAGCGCTAGGCACTCCAGCGGCCTTAATTGCCGTAGACTCCCTGCTAATTAGTTTACATTACACTCTCCGTATCCTCCAGGTCCTGCCCGGTCGCTCTCTATCCCCGTGCTTCCCCCGATATTGCGAGAGGCTCTTTAACGTCGGCTGTCTCGCTGCGAATACACGTGTACGAGCGCCTGCCTCTGTCTCCGGCTACACGTGTGCACGTATGTCACGTGCTGCCCGATGGCCCATATCCATCGTGCCTGCGAATACGTCGCGCAGCTGGACTGTCATCGTGACGCTACGCCTCTAGTCACATCCTCCCATTGGGGGGCTTCGTTTCTAAGCCGTCGACGGGATCCTTCGCCCTTGCGCAACGGGGATCGCCCCCGCGCCTCCTGTGGCGGGCCAATTTGTAGGTATTTCCAGCAGGCCTCGCGCGTTCGACGAACCTGCATCGAGTTCTGCGGGGGTGGATCTCGCGGAGATGTTCTTGACCCCAAGGGAGGTTTCGAAGAAGTGGGTGTCGAAGCAGGGACTTCATTAAAAGGAGAAGATATGGCATAAAATGTGACGAAATTTTGGAAATTATTAGGGGGCTATTTCTTACATTCCCTCGTAAATTATTATATTTAAGCAGTGGGAATTCTTTGCGACCCTTTGGGGTTTTGTATGATCTCAAAGTGTGATATCTCGTTAATTATATTCTTAAGGGGTCCTCCTAGTGTGACGGCTGAAAGGAACTTAATTTTTGGGGAAGTAAAAAGACACAGGTATTGCGCGTATTATTTTGTAGGTTTGTAGATTTATTCCATTATCTTTGAAGACTATACAAAAAATTGTAAGTAAAAATATCGCGACGAGAACAATATCCTTCCGGATGCCGGACCAGAAAGATTAATTTTTTTCAACGATTACACTTGATACGATATAACTTTATCATATTCGTGAGCATCGCGTTTGTTTTATCGACACTGACATACTTGCGTGTTTTCTCTTCCGTGCACGTTTCGAGGTGCGAAAGTTGCTAGCAAAGCGGCGTTTAGAGGGCGCGACGAAAAACTTTCCGCGGCTGCGAGAACGATATTACGTACGAATAGAGGGCATCGATATTCAGGTCTGCCGAAAGTCGAGCTCGCGAGAAGTTACGTGCTTTTCTAGGGTGGTGGTTCTCTCACCTGTTGCCCAAGAACCACGTTCCCCGTCGCACGATCCTCCCACGATTTCGTGTCTTATTTTTGCGCCAGCTGACGATCAGGCGCTTTTACTTTTCTACGATCGGTTCTGCTTTCCATTCTTCAAGCTTCCAACTCTCTTTCCTTTGCTATTAGAAGGTAGACGAGCAAAGAATGTTTAATATAGCTACAACAGTTATCCTCGTAATAATTGTGTTCTTTCGTGTATCAGAGCATGGATGGAAATTTTTGCAATGTTATGGTGGCCTCTCTTAAAATTGATTTCAATATCAGATATGTTTTCTACATTCACAGGAGTGTGGTAAGATTTATCAAGCTGTCCTGTTGTATTGGATCAGCAGACGAATACAACAAGGCTCATTTCCCAGAAAATTTTTGTATGAAAAGGATTAAGATAAAAAGGGTGAACTGTTGTTCATGGGAACCTTTCTTCGAATCTTTTACCTTTAACCCTCGGTTGTCACACCTACTTTTTCGAACGTCGTTGTCACACTGGGTCAATTTGACTCTGTCAATTTTCCATCAGTTGTTATTTAAAAACTATTTGTTAAATTAAGTCTAAAAAATTCTGAGATAATGTTTGAACATTGTAGAATATATACCCATCGTTGAAAGTTGACAATTAAAGTGTCATCATGCATAAAAAAAATTTGAAGCAATAAGAGTTTCGACAAAAAGGTTTTTTGCTTAAGAAAACGCAGGGTCAATTTGACCTAGTTTGACAACCGAGGGTTAAGGATCCCGAAGATTTATTTTTATGAAAATATCTTTTGCTACTTCTTCGATGCTTAGTCACTACTCTGCTAGTTACTAATTCTCATTTTCCGAACATTCAACACTCCCGTGCAAGGGGTATAAAATCTATAAATGCTATTAAGAATATTAATTATACAAACACATTTCTGTTGAATTCCCAATGTTTGAAAGTTACTTGCATTTAGAATAGCTTCCCACTTAAATGTTCGTATATCATTCCTTACTTTCATGCATCTTTTGCGAGATACACATCTCAGAAGGACACAATACATATTTTAAGTCAGCCAACACGGTTTCAGACCTCAAGATGGATACAAAATTCACATAGTATTTCCGTTTCGGTCAACGTGAAACTTGCTGGCCAACGAATATCCTTACACTCTTTATTCCGCGGTGTCCCGCTAGAATAATCCGTCAAGACTACTTCTTGCCGAGTGAAAATGCAAAGTAAAGCGTCTCTGGAGGGCAGGATATTTCTCTCTTATAACTCGGAGGACTTCCATATATATTTTATAGTACATCCAAGAAAATAGCGCGTCTTATTGAAGAAATACCTGGATACCTACATTGTGCTCTTTTATTTTCCAAACTTGATTGTTTTAGATTTAAAAACGTCCCCGTATAGTCGTCTATAAAATGTGGAGCTCGTTGTTTCGTTGAATGGAAAGCTTCGAGGGTCGTTGGTGGATATCATGCGTGATCCATTGCTCGGAATTTTCAAGAAGTTTCGCCTCAAACAAATAACTCGTGTACATAGTATCGGGACGTTGTTTTCCTTCGGAGTGGAGTTTTATCTTGGAAATGCGGGCTCCGTATATCGAAAGGGAGATCATGGATCCCGCAAAGCGTCCCCAGACCTCACCTGTTGCGACCAACCACCTCTGTTGATCTTAATCGAGAGTCCACTGGGCAAAGTTCAGCGGTGCCATAATGTTTCCTTCCTGGCCTTCAGGGCTCGCCCATCGACTGGCATTAACGTCGTGACGGGAATTTTCGCCTCGGAGAGAGAAATGAAACCGATCACCCTTTTCGCAGCAACTCCTCCTACGCAACATTCGCGCGCATGTAGGTCGCTTTATCTTATCGCGAAGTGTGATTGAAACAGGTGACTCGGAAATATGAAAATATGCTGCAACGTGCATGAAACTGCAGAACATTTTTTTAGGGAGCCATGGAGACGGAAATTTTTAGATTTTAATGCGGTTCATGAAAATATTTTTTAGTTTGCGTTGAGAATTAATTTGGACTTAAAGGTTTTCCTTAAACTTTAAACATTGATTTCTGTTGTATTATTTTGGGGCATGTATTCAAACTTGATGGGAGAACTTTGTTGAAAATTGTGTCAGCTTGGTATTTTCTAATTAGATCTAGTGAAGCTAAGTGCGTACCAACTATCTAAAGCTGTATACACTGAATATGAGTTTCGTTTATTCGCCTACTGTTTGTGAAAGTTTTCGCATTAAACTCTGAAAATCTTTGAACTTTAGCTCCTTAAATCTTGAAATCCTAACTTCTTAAATTTACTTTCCACTCTCCGTTACTCTGACCTAATTCTCTACGCCCAGTAGTCCTTTCCAGCTCTGATTCCGTGCCTTTTAGAACTCTAGCTTCATACACTTTGTAACTGCCTACAGTTTTCTGCAATTTCTTAATCCTGTATATAAAGAACCAACCATCTACCAGAAGTTTTTATATTTCTTATCTTTCCCACGGTGCAAGAAAAAAAGATATTCTGCTCTAAGAAGAACACAATATACCAGTCACATTTATCATATTTCCCTCTCCAGGTAAAAAATATTTGTAAGATCATTTTATTTATATATTATTATCATAAACAGTCCTGTGTGTAACCGCCCTATAGTCTGAAAAATCGGACGCCATATTAAATACAGAATATACACACTAATTCATATTTTTTTCCCCCCATCTCCTCTATAAGCCTCGATAATTCGCCACGTTCATTCCCTTTGCCAAACTAAATTCCCATGGCTGAACACGAAATCGAGGGAAACGCTCGAAGGAAATCGAGCGCGTGTCCAGTTTCACTGTTTCGAAACGTCTCTCTCCCTTTTATTTTTTTTTCTGTCGCCCAAGCACATGAAAGTTATCCTATCGTGTTTCAAATCCCGCGCCGGTGGAGCCCACCCTCCGCCGGGTAGTTTTTCCCCCTCGGGCTTTATTCCGCTTCCGGGATTGGCTATATCGGTCGGCGCACATGACGATGCCGGATGCGCGTGGAGGGATGCGCAGGAAGCACGCGCGTATACGCGCCCGCGGACAGTGTCGCGTCAGCCCCCGGCCCTGCTACACCACGTACCATCATCCAGGTCCAGAACCTATACCTGTTCTTTCTCTCTCTCTCTTTCTCTCTCTTTCTCTATTCTATTTTACCACCGACCGACCGACCGACCTAACCCAATCGACCCATCCGCCGACACCACAACCTGGCTAACTTATCCGATTGCCACGTTGTCGAGTGAAAAGTCGATCAACCAGTGTTTCAACGCCCCCGTCACCGTCGCCGTGGCCGTCCTCGTCGTCGCCGTAGTGGTGCCATTGGACGTTCCGCCTTTCGACACGCTGGATTAATCGTCACTGGCAAGTTTAATTACCATTATGTTTCGCCGCCTCTGCGGGCCGCTGGGGGCGGAATCACTAGTCGGGCCCGGGTGACGTCTCGCGGTGACGCCGACCGTCGAACGCGTACATCAGGTGCCATTGATTTCGACCGTAGTCACGTGACTACGGTGCAACGAATCTTTACTTGACGTGTCCGGCTAGTTTGTTTTCGTCACGGAGTCCGCGACCTCGCGCGCTTTACGCGAGTGTTTATCGGCCTCGGTGGATCTCGTCGGGAGATTTATTTCAGAATTGATTTAAGCGCCCTGTCACCGTGCTCCGGCCTGGCAAATGGGTTGTTAGGTTTCTAGTTCCGATTTCTCAGTTTCGAGGTATAAACACGATTGCGTTTCACGTGCTTTCGTTTGCAGAGGAATTTGTTGATGTACAAATGATGAAGTAGCGGGTTCTGGTAGATTTATTTTTGCTATTTGATGCTTGATAATGTAGAAATTCGAGTTTTTTATTGTTGTCCGAGACAGAAGCGTTTGTAAAGCAATGGAATTTATTTAATAATGAATTTTCAATGAGTGCTCATGTTGGAGTAATATTTGATATTGAGATAAATATTTACATGTTGTGCAACAATTTGTTGATTGCGGTTACTAGGGAATCTTTTGTTTACTTTGCATTATTCTGTATAATAACTTTTACATTACCACTTTAACAGATGGCGGAATGTGGTGTCTTATTACGAATTAAAATGAAGTTTCAGTTAGTTATTGTAATTTCTTTCATAATAATTTTATTACTGTACGAATATTTCTGCTTTCTATCGCATATCTATATCTATATTTATATATAGAGTGATTAAAAATTGTCGACCAATTCTTTATGGTACAATTATTATTTACACAAATAAAACATATATGTATTAAATAGTATAGTCAAACAAGGCCGATCATTTGCATTTACTAGAAATTTCTAAATTATTTCTTGCATTTTCTAATTACACAGTAATGTATCAAATCCATCAATAATAACTTTTACTTGTGCACAACTTATGTTTAATAAATAAAAATAAGTAAATCACTTTTATCATTCAAGTAAAAAAATGCATTGCTTTATGAATTAATTAGGTATCTCTTGTTTATTTTTGTAAATATTATATGACCTTAAATTATTATTCTGCTTTTGTAGTTCATGCTTGCATGCATGCATAATATGTATTCATGATTATTTTAAATGATATGAAATGTTAAGTTCATTTCAACCGTATGTTTATCCTGCAAAGATAAATATACTTTCTACTATTTTTCTGCTACAGAAATAGATAGTAGAATATATTCAAAACACAATCAGTTACGATTCCAAGGCGAACGTTCTCATTTAAGATAGGTTGAAGGTCGCTTAATCATAGTTTATTAAATTCCTCTTACCTTCTCTATTTAAACAAATCTTAAACCACATTTGAACAAACGAACCAACACACTTCATTCATAATAAGAACTTCATTCAACTACACTTGATCTTTTACAATGCAGCTATGAACTTGTGGACATCCTGCATTTAGAAAATAAACTATAATCAAAGTCTGAAGATAAAAGCAATCTTTAATATATTTTTTCATTATTCCTTTTTTATGCTACCCCTTTGTCGCTTCGGAGCAAAAGATCCCTGGAATCGAAAATTTCCCTTATGAGAGTTGTATGTTAAGTTTCTAATTATAAATTAAACAATTTCTAGCATGGCCCATACTCCAATATAAATTTATTTAAACGATCTCTTCCATCTCTCAAAGCAAGCAATACTTTAGTATCTGATATTAGGTGACTGAATATATTCATTCATAAGCATATTTTCTTGCAATTTATTGCAAATTTTAACCTACAACTTTAGGTGACTCTATGCGTTCATTAATAGGCATACTTTCTTACAATTATTTACAATGTTTAAGTTCGAAGATTAGGTGATATAACATGTTCATTCCTAAGCACATTTCCTTTCAGTTGATTGCAAATTTTAGATTCCAATACTAGGCGATCCAATGTATACATTTGCAGGTCCCAAATATTACACAACTCAGTGGATACATTCGTAGGCATATCATCATTGATCTAATCGAAAATTCTGGCGCCGATATTAGGATACTCAGCCTGTTTAATCGTAGCCATATATGTGAGCAATTATTTGCAAATCCACGGTTCGACAGACACGGTAGCTCTTGATTTCATAAAGAACCAAGAAAGTCTCGATAACACTGAACGTATCGAAGGAAACTTGATAGCCTTTTTATCTGCTCGAGCGATAAAAGAGAGAAACGAAACGGAGCCGATTTTCCCGGGATGACGGGAAACGTTTAATCGAGTTCCTCGCTGTTTCCTCGCAGCTGGTTTTTTCCTTTTTCGACGACACTCGTAATTACAAAAGTTGCCGTGTTAAGCTTTTTTTTTTTGCTCGCCGCGCCAACATTCACGCAACTTTCTTCCTTTCACTAGGAAATGAAATATATCGTGGACGGAGCTCTTTAAAAATCCCCATCAAGCGTAATTCACACCTAAAGCAAGCGTAACAATGTTGGAACTTCTTTCCCCATGATTTTTCTTTCCGTTTATTTTTCTAACGTTGCAGTATTTCCTTCTATGAATCTTTCATTACCCTGTCCGTTTAATTAGGTGGATCTTTCTGTTTGATAGCATAAAATTTTAACCCCCTTTTTCTTCTGGAATCTATTTAACTGAAATAACTTCCAGTTATCTGTGGATAAAAAGGAATTGAAGACACTTTTCGAGAAATGCCTTGCCTTTACTCTCTTCCAAATTCTTATTTTTATTTTCAAAGATTTCCGTAAATATCTCTACGAGTAGAAAATCATTTCAAATTAAACAGACTCAAAAGAAAAAGGAGAGTTCAGACCATCGAGTCAAGGGATCCATTCTGAATATTGTAAATTGTCAGAAAGGAATCTGTTTCTAAAATTTTATGTTTTAAATATATATTTGCATGAACTACAAAAATTTTCAGGGTTACGAATGACATTCAATTTCCAGCAGCACACGAATTTTTCATGCCTCGAGAAACGTTTAATTAAATTTACTGTCAACGTGTTCTTTGTTTAATGGAACGTCAAGCCAGAAACAGCGCAAGTCATGGCCAAAGTTGACACGTCACGTATATTAAGTTTCACAAATTTCTGTTTTCGAGAGAACGAGGTAAATTGCCCCACTGAACTTTTCAGCATGTAGCAATGAATGTTTGATTATTCTTAATATGAAAACGTGAAGTCGCGCCTGACGTTGATTAACGTTTAATTGCACTGAATGCATCTCTGCGCTTTCGTACGAGCCACGCTCAATGGGCCGCTCAATTAATAAAAAAAGATACACTCCTTCGACTAATAGTGCGAATAAATAACAGACATTGCACAAATCAATGCAAATATTATCTTTCATATCGCGTGGAATTTTTTACTCGACTTTCTAATATACACAGAACGTGTTGACTTTTAGTGTACATTGCTGAATACACGTAATGTTTTCGCCTCAAAGAAATTCTAACGTAGCGAGAAAGGATACATATGGCGGGAACAGTAATGCAGAATTCTAATAGCATTTTGTCAAATTAGAATAATAACAATTTATTGAATTGCACATATATGAAAGTTTAACAAAAACTTGTCAGGTTCCATGTAAATTAAGTAGCACAGTGAAAGTTTTCGATAGAATTTTAAAGGCTGCATTGCAATATTCAATTACGGAAAGGTTGAAGGAGTATTAACTTTCTCACTGTTTCAATTTTATTTATTCCTCCCCTGGTTTCTGTTTTAATAAAAGCTTCGCTACAGCCGCCATCGTTCACAAGTGACCCACATGGCACAGAACATGTTAATTACTATTCATCAAATTCCACGTACACCAGGCTTTAACCTTCATCAATCAAAAATTCAAATACATTCTGTTTACGGAAATGCAAATTGGAGAATAAATGAAATCCATATTCCCCAGGCAATATCGTTCTGAAACTCAGGAAACAAATTACAATTATATTATAATTCTCTTTGCTATCCCATTCCGTTCAGCCTTGGACATAATTATCAGCCTCTAAAAGTTAATAAAAAATTCATCCATTTTTGCATAGACCAGGCCCTAATAAGAAGTCCTCGCCTTATGTCTTATGCGATGATCTAGAAAATAATCGTCTGATTCGTTAGAAGCTTGAAAACCCTCTCTAATTTTCGTTTCTAACGCACCGGTACGAGATCTTCGCGAAGTACCCGCCAGTGGTGAGTCAAAGACGCGCGAGAACTCGCTCCGAGCGTCTACTTGTTTGTGCCTGCGAATATTATCGTTAGGGGGGACTATTATTACATCTAGACAACAAGTGCGACAGAGCATCGTCGACTTGGAGCGAGGCTCCGCTAATAACTTGCCAGTCGGTGAAAATAGACGGGCGTTAGAGAGCGGTGTACTTGGACACTCGGGTTGGAGATCGGATCGTCCACTGTTCCTTGGTGATCAAGATATCCTGGATGCTTCCAGCAGCTGGCAAAGGGAGCACACCGAAATAGCAGGAAATTCGGAATATGTATATCGTGAAACATTGGGAGGTCTTCGTACAACCTTTGCCGTCATCTTCTGTGGTGAGAAATTGGGGCGAAATTGTTCTGTAAACAGAGAAACACAGTTGGTTCGTTAAAAAGTTATAACAAGGGTGTGAAATGTCGAGGTAGATTTAATGAAGTTGTTTCTATCGTTAGAATAGTGTAGGCTAAGAATAGAACGATGATGTTTGTGTTATTTGTTGAACCTAGTTCTGCTTACTATTTTTCTAAAGTCCAGTGTGAGCGTGGATTGTTTAAGAAAATTGCAATGCAATTAGTTGGATATTACTAGATGGTTGTCTGTATAATGGGCAAGTGTGAAATTGGGTAAATAAACACAATCACCCTGAGTGGATTGGTCTAAGAGAATTCATTGGGATTTTTAGGGTGCCAGGTGTTATTTTTAAATTTTTCATTACGAAAGCAAGACATGTACCCATTCCGTAGCCGCTTTAAAGATAATTTGATATAATTGGATATAATTAAAACGTATTCTTGAATGGAAATTAAATGGAGTATAAAAGTTTCAAACTATATTTATAACCATTTGGTTCTTCTTGGATATACGCAGAGAATTCACAGTAGGAAGCGATAATTATCCCGTTAGGATTAAAGGAACCGACAGATATTGTCCGCGATGCCTTTCTGTTTCGTTGGCGCGTAAACTGCGATGATTCTGCTCTGTTTCCGAGAAAGCACGACGCGACAGGCGGGCAAACTCTATGTCCTCCACTTCTCTCTCCCTATTTTCTCTGTCCACCCTGAAAACTCAGTTACGCCGAGTGATTTGTAATTAATGTCAAAGGGTGGAGGCACCTTTAAGATGTTCGATGAAAGGGGTAACGAGAATGGGAGAGGAGTTTCGGGATACCATAAAAGGAGTGTTCTTGACAGGTGTAGTTATTCCTCGCTGATGTACATTTAACGAGGATACTTGCTATGGTTTCTATACGCGTCGGATGTGCTTTGTCTCTAAGGGTGGTTGATTAAGGAGATATTCTGAGTATTAATTCAAATTTTAATCGTGTTTAGATTCTTCACGTAGCGGGATAGAGTAGCTTTGTGTCTTTGCAAATTAGCAATCTTCCTTACGTATTATATTCACGCATATGACCCTTCGAATAATCCCACAAATTTATACTTTACCTTTATCACTTGCTTTAGTATCTTCAAACTTACTCCTGGTTTTCACTATTTTCTATCATATCCAATTCTACATCATTCTTTTTAGGATATTCAATGTAATATTTTTAATGTAACCAGCAATTCTTACGCTCCCCCTTCTTAATAATCCATAAATATCTTACAGAAAAGGGGCAGTAAAACTTCTCCAAAACAAATGTGGCAAAACGGTAGAAAATCAGCTACTATTATAACGTTTTGGTGGGTAATTTTTAAGCGAACTATTCTGGATTTTCCTCATTATTTGTACACGTCGACGAGTGTTCTTTTTCTACCTGGCGCCTGGCCCCTGTCATGCACGAATACATTTTTCCAGAGCAGATATTGCGAGCAAAGTGTTCCACCCCTCCTTGACGACGAGTTATTCGATTTTAGGGTTAGAATATTAAAACGACGTAGCCAGGGTATATATTAGGGGAAGGGAACTCTGTTCTCTCCCTTCCCTTATCCTCTTCTTTCGACGTCTCCTGCCTCCTCGAGGGCGTTACGTTAATATTGCAGGTGACCCGCGAGAAAGGAGGAAACCTTCGAACTTGGAGACGAAGAGGAAACGATGTTAGACTTCCAGCTAGCGAGCATGAAAGTGCACCAATCTGACTCGAGCCTTGCACAACCCAGACGTTTATTGCCACCTACAGTGGCAGAAACAAGTATCCTTGCACCTTTTCTATAAGTTCCGAAATTGCAAATTATATGCGTCAAATCGTGCAGTCTAATTGTTTAACTTTTAGAAAATACGTATTGTTATTTCGATACTTATTTCAATTAAATTGAGTTTTCTCTAATTCTGTTGTTTATTTCCGAGGCCATATTGGGCTGAGGTGTGTGAATACTTCTTTCTGTTACTATACCTTCGTCTATGTCGCGTATCGTTGACTCTAACTACTTGCACCCGGATGACTCATCTCCTCTAGTTTAATCTGTGAAGTTTTTCGCTTCTAATCCGACATTCTGGTTGATCTTTCAGTTTTGATACATAGAGAACACTTTTATATTGCATTTAGAAATTTTTGTTATTCTTCTCAAGCAAATATGTTCCTTGAACAACTGTCTGCTTTTCAAGAAATTAAATAAAATTCATTGTCTAGCATATTTAAATAAATTATTTTAGCACTGAACCATAATAGACGCTCATCAACAAATCACTCTGTATCAACAATACAATTATTGATAGATTCATTAAAAAAACCAACACTTCTTTTTGTGCCCCTAGAAAAGAAATTGAATTGTTTCAAGTAGAGATGTTGCACGGTAGTTTCTACGCTTAGGTTCTTCGCAGCATACCTTCAATAGGAATTTGCATTCCATCCAACATGCGCGTTTGAAAATGTACCCTTTAAATTTATCATTCCGAAGTTTTATCATCATTTTCCTCAGTTTGGACGGAACTATCTGAAAGTACGTTCCCTTTGTATACATATATTCACTATGCCCATCGTATTCACACTTTGCATTTCTACGCAGCATTTTGCACACACGTTTCAGCGTTCACAGCGTTACGTTTTGCAACGCAATATGTTTGACACGGTCTCGTTGTCCCGCTTTCTCTGCACCGCAGGGATGCGTATTGCATTAAACATCGCCGAAGGTGGGAAATAGTGTGCAGGCTTTTCAAATATTAAAGGTGACTACGTCACGCGGCGAACAATCGACCTCGCAAACAATCAACCCCGCGGAATTTCTACATTTCTACTGTCAACTTCCGTGGTTTCTAACATATGAAATTTCTTTTACACCCCCCTTCCCCAATTTAGAATTCTTAGAATTTATTTCACATTGTAATTTCTACTTAAGGGGTTATACCTAGTCAGGAGGCCGAAAAGAGGGGAATGTTTGTGATTTGTTTCCGAAAATGCGGAAGCATGTATTTTTACAGAACTTTTTGCACATAAAAGAGCAATATTTAAAGAACATTTGGTAATTTTTTTGTAGAAAAATATTTACGTTTTTAATAAAAATACGACACCTAAGAAGCATTTTTAAAAACGGTGAGCAAGATATCTCCAAAACTACTGCACCAATATTTCTGAAATTTCATGGGCTTATTTTCTCATATAAAAGTTTACCGAATGCCGGAATTTTTATTATAAACGTAAATATTGATCTACAAAAAAATTATCAAATGTTCTTTAAATATTGCTCTTTTATGTGCAAAAAGTTCTGTAAAAATATATGCTTCCGCTTTCTCAAAAAAATTCGCCTCTTTTCGGCCTCCTGACTAGGTATAACCTCTTAATTCAAACTTTTACGATGCATAATCAATAATCCAAGTTGATCGATGTTAATCTTTCACATAGGGTATTTGTACTTTCAATACTTGTACTCTAAATTATAGCTTGAAATACTATAGCTTGAGATAACAGAAGGGCTGATATATCCTACTTACCTCTACTTGTGGAAGACAGATCTATGCTAGAATCGTCGTCTGAAGACGCTTAACGTCTCAATATTATACTGCCACGAAGTCTTCCCACTTCCTATCGTAACCCTCGCCTATAAAAGGCCGGAGGAACGAAAAACAAAATGGTTGGATCCAAAAACGTCCAAATTTAACCTCCAGTAATTATGCAGTCAGCTGGCGTTCAGACATTCCCAGTCGCCCTGAAATCTCTGAATGAAATTAAGATGCTGCCACCGGGGCAAGCATTTCGTGTTTACTGAGAAAACAGTGCTCATTGCAGGCGTACAATAACACTCTGCTTCTTAAAATTATATTCATAAACGTTTATTGACACAAGTGTTCATTATAGTCGACGCTGTGACTGCACGCGTTCAGTCAACAGCGCGTTTCGCAAGCGGCCAGCATTCTGTAATTAACCGCGACGAGGCGGAGATTAGGTGCTTAAAGAATATCGCCACGATCTATACTAATGCAACGTGAAACTGTGTCACGTATACCCTGATCACAAACGAGGGGCTGCAGTATCTATTTCAGTTCGCACTTTGTACTTTCCATTCAACTTTCTGTCAATTTTTAAGTATGCACTGAAAAGTGGAGGTGTTACGAGGAAATTGGATAATGATGTACACTCCCTTCTATAAGTCACCGGACATTCTCGCGCTTTAAACAAACTGATTATTGGAAATTGGATAGAAGTTTCTGAAATGACTGTATTATTATATTTTGGTGTATTTAGACACTTTATTTGTGCTTCAAAGAATAATGAAATAGAGATTGTGGCATTGTCTCCGCAGTCACTTGCCCTTAACCCAATTAGACTGGATAGAAAAATTAAGAAAGCCGCGCACAAAGTCGAAGAAGGTGTTGTGAAGAAGATTTTCTAATTTGATGAAAATTAGATTAAATTAGAAAATTATTTTTCTGGTTAGATAAAAATCGATTCAGGAATAGGAAAGTAAAAAGTGAATACATTGATGAGAAGAAAATGTAGAATAATAATTCTACTTCATTTACCAGCTTAAAACCCCAATTTTTTACAATATAAACAATTAATATTTGTTCACTTTATATCACAATGTTAGCCATTCTATATTATAAAATCGTCCTTCTATCAACTTCACCAAATGTCTGGTACCTTATGGACAGGAATATAACGATTTCTAGTGACTATCATCTTGTATCTTCAGTCCTATTTAATTGCCATGAGTTCTTCAGCCGTTTCACAGATCAAATTCTCACCTTATTTAATTCTGTATCCAGACTCCTTTCGCCAAGTTTTAGAAAAGCATCTGCTCGAGCTTCGGGTTTCTCCGAAAGTTGTTGCCGTTTAAACTAGTGGCGCGGTGGTAGAAATGGGAGTAACAAGGTCCTGTGGCCTTTGGCACTGTCTGGAGATGACAATTGTCTTCTACAAGCAGCTTCTCTGAATACATAGAACTTTCACGACAGGCTTCTTGTTACAAAAGACTTCTAAGGGATAAGTTGCATAATACTTCAGCCGAAGGGAAATATATAGACGAGCTCTGTTTAGAAGATAAAAATTATCGACGAGTGGGTTTAAGTGCTGCTTAAGGTAATCCTATAGAGGAATAGATCGACTAATCGAATGGCAAACCGTTGCAGACATGGTTTCTCCTAATTTCAGGAATCAAACTGCTTTTCATCTTAAAAGCTTGAATAAACACATGTAGGTGTCAGTTTTAGTTTACACTTTATAGAGACTTGTGACTTTATCTTTAAAGTAACTTATTTCAATTATAGCCTTTGAAGACTGTGTTAATTTTTTAAGCCTGGAAAGTGTATTTGCAAGTCGTTTACTGGGTAAGCTACAGTATTTCATATCTCAATGATTAAGAGGCTAAAAGATGCACAAGGTTTAACTTCGCTGTTAACTCTGTTCGCTGAAATTGTAGGATGTCAAGTTGACTGTGAATCATCAAAATGATAATTTCTGATCAGCAGCTATCTTTCAAACGCATTACTCATCACTGCTCTCGGTTTCCATTTCAGTGTTTGTATAGGAAGCTTCACTTCCTTCTCAATTATTCAGTACATACGACTCATCAAAGTGAACGAGAAATTCTTCACAAATACACAGGTCTTATAACCAATACTCATTAAGATATTAGTGGTTTCGTGTATTGCCTTTCATCTGATTAGCTCCGTGTCTGATATCGAAGATAATACTGATATACTTTTCGTTATAATATATTCTTATTTGCGCTCGATTATCTAAGAAAGCATACCTTTAGCAGAATTCATTTGTTGCTGATAATACATCTATTTATAGAACACGCAGATACCAGACCGCCTAAATAACGATGACATTAATACTTAGTCTATTTTCGACAATCTCTTAATTCTATAAAAAGACAGATAAGATAATTTCCACTCGTTAAATTTAAGACAACTGTTACTGTAATACTTGTTCTTTTTATTTTATTTCTCTTTCCTTTGCTTTAGTATCTGTATTTGTTATTTTATTTTATTTCTCTTTTTTTCCTTTAGCATTTGTATTTTATTTTATTTCTCTTTTCTTTTCTTTAGTATTAGTTATTTTGTTTTATTTCTCTCTTCTTTTCTTTAGTACTTGTACTTTATTTTATTTCTCTTTTCTTTCCTTTAGTATTTGTTATTTTATTTCTCCGTTCTCTACAATCTCGTCATGTTATTAAAACGTACCAACGATTTATGTTCCGTTAATAAATGAATAATAATTATTCTCAACTTCTCCAACTTTCTTTTAACCACCACTGTACATCGCATAACATTCAACAACCACAAATCTCGCAAGCATCCAAAATTCCAACAACCTTCATGCCCGAGCACAATTCTCTCACCCCTTTCATGTATCCCGAATAAGACAACCCTCCGTTCCCAGGCATGATGCTGCCGCCTTGCACGCTCAACATAGTTCGATTAATGGAGCGTCCCCCTTCTTTGGCGCGCCTGTATTTGATGCCTCTCGCGTTGTAGCCCCCTCCCCTGGCTTTCGTTAGCGGTGCTCGCGAAAACTGCATCCCTTCTTGTGCATCAAGTTGCAATTACCGTCTCGCAGGCGACGAGGGACTACCCCTCGGACCTTCGTCTGCTTTTCCTCGTGCTTTGTCTTTAAAGAAAGCACTGCCCCCCCCCCCCCCCCCGTGTCCCTGTTTCACCCTGTCCCCCGAAATCCTGCAGCAACCTTGCTATCGCGTTATCATGGACGCGGGGCATCTGACGGTGTGTGTCGAAAGCTTTTGTTCCAGTTACGTGTCCGCCCTGTTGGTATGCGAGTATTTACCGTAAAGATGGTAGAGAGCTGGCGGGAGTTTGAATAAGCGAAAGAGGGACGTGCGCGTTTGTCAGAGGAGGCGTCGTTAGTGCCGGGGGCGTAATTCTGCTATCTCTGTCGGCCTCCATCCCCCTCCCTGGCCTGTCGGTTCGTCAGAGGGGCACCTAGCGGAGAAAGAAATCCCGCACACGTATACACGTACACATTTGGGTATATAGGAACGCCTCGAAATACGAGATAGGTGAACGGAGGAAGTGGTTTTTCATTGAAAAAGGGGTTGGAGTGTGGGAGAAATTTTTTCGCAGGAGACCCTTCGTTTTTCAGGGAATACAGCGGAATAAATGTAAAAGGTGGAACGCACGGGGGGTTGAATGGAAGATGGGGGTGGCTGCTTGGTGACCCTAAGCTGACTGTAGGTTCTGTATGTACTTATTTTCGACGTCGATTTCGTTGTAAAAGAAGGCTTATGTAAAAGTATGTTCTTGTGGATTTTTATTTTATTTTGGGAGAAGTATCTTCTTTTTAATTGTAGGTGTGTTGGTCAGCTATTTCGTAGAATTTGAAATTACCTTAAAAGGAGATTGGTATTTGTTGTTGGGAAATATTCCCAGAATTTTCTAATCTACAGAATATTTCACTAATCTATAAGTTACTTTTCGTTTAAGTGTGTCGAATAGGGTTTTCAGAGTTGTATAGGAATAGAAAAGAAATAGCATTTAATATTCCCCTCATTGAAATTTCATATCCACTAAGAAATGAATTTCTGCTAAGCATGGGAACGTTCGAACAATCCTCCACTTGAAAATTCCTCCGCTCGAACTCCACTCGAATAGAACTGGAATCGTATCGAAATCGGATCGCTGAATCCTCATTTCGTTTCACGTCACGTGTTTCTCCAAGTGAAAACCCAAAAACGCTACCTCTTCTCCCCGGGGGATGAAATTCATCTCATTCCGCCGCGAAGGAGTGGCTCGAGCTACCAACCAGTACTGATGTCTTAAATGAACAGTGTAATGGAGATACTAGATGATAACAAGACATATGCACGTGCATGTAGAGCTTTTAATTCTTCACAGACTTGGACTCATCTTTTTAATACTCACTCACTTATCAAGAAACTTCTGCAATATTAAAATTGTATTAAACAATATTAAATAGTTAAAACTGTACACTACTGGAAATATTTAATGAGTCACTCGAGTAAACACGTTACCACTTATAATATAATAATTCTTTATTGCGTCGATGGGCATTGCGAAAATAACAGGAAGATAAAAACCAATATATAAGGAAACAAGAAATGGAAAAATAGTAGAGTTAGAAATTATATCTCTCTTATTGTTATTACTAGGAAAATAGTATTGCAAACAGGTGTAGCTCAGTATCCAGGCCAAAATAATTCGTATACGAATCATTTTATGAAAGTTACGCGTGCTATTTTTCAGAGTGATGCAATAAATGGTTCCAGTACTGTATATCTTTCACCCATCATAGTTACATATTGTAAAACAGAAATTGTATAATAGGGTAGCCATTAAATAGCCACCTGATTTCTGTCTCACTGTTGAAAACTGATCCTCCTTTTGTAGCCGGTTGTTCTTCGGCGTCGTCGTGGCTTCGAAATAACGAGCATAAAAAAAGCTCGGACGAGAGCGTTAAAGAAGCGTAATGGAAATTTTACAGTGATATCGGTGGGTGGGATGATGACCATCGTCGTTGGAAACCGTGAAGGGAGGCCTGGTAGACCGACAGCGATTTCATTATCAATTTAAACGTCCGCTGAAATATGGACCGATCAATAATCCATTCCAGTCTCGTTCGTTATCCACCTCGCGAGTGCCACGCGATCACGGCCGATATTTCAATTCGAAGTACCCAGCTTCTGAAAGAAAGGAGTCTTGGGCCCTTCGATGGTGGATAAATTGAGAGCTGACTGCGTGGGCTCCATTTTATGATAGATTTTAATATTAATAATGTGAAACTTTTATTTTCTTGGAAAATGGTAGTAACAAAGAGTGACGTAAGTAAATTGAAAAAAGAATTGGGTGGGTTTAAGTGGATGAAATAATTTAGTTTGCTTCAAAGATTCACTTACGGGAAAAATTCATTGAGGAAAATTCGAACGATAAGCCTGCTTACAAAAATTCTTTTCAATTTCCCAGTATTTGCAAAGACAGAATGTTGGAAAGCTAGAGATACCTCTATAATTATAATTTCTTGAATTTTAAACTGTAAAATTTCTCCTTGTTAGATGAGCAGGTAGTTGGATTTATAATAGAATTTCTTTTATCCTGAAATAAAACTACTTTCTTTATCATCTTCACGTAATGAGTTTTAAAGAAAATATCGAAGAATTCAAAGTCATGCTGTACTCACAATAATAGATAGAAAATATCCAAGAAAAATATCTCCTTAAATCAACCTCATTATTACAATAATACGCGACAGCATTTTCATCTAATAATACAATTTTATCGCATAAAGTTACTTTTCGCGAAGTTAAATTCTTCCAACAGAGTATGCACACAAATGGACAGAAAATAACCAAGAGAAATATCTTCTTAAATTAACCTCATTATCAGAATAATACGCGAAAGTTTCTTCAACTAAATACAATCTCAATCGAAAGATCTCTTTTCTTAAAGATCGATTTATCGAATACAGTAGTTTCCAGTAATTCAACTGATGGATATTAAGAAATCAACTTCCTGCATCATCGTGCCCCATTAATTTTACATCTGGCAGAACTTGCACCGTCGAACTTCGTGATCGAGTGATCCATTAGCTCCCAGCCCGTCTTCGGTACACGCCCCTTGCGCTTTTCACATCCGAACGAGTAAAATTTTCAAAGTGTACAGCACCGAGCTGTACTGGCCCGCAACTTCGGGCGAGTTTCTATCTCGCGATGCCCCAGGGACCGTAAAGAAAATTATCCTTGCGCATCGATTCACGGGGAATGCAACTTTTCGACGTGGAAACCTCTGCATCCATTAGAACAAAAGGTTTCCAGGTCATCGTCGATATTTCTCGATCACTCGCCCGCCCGTGAAAGCAAAGTCTACGGGCGGAACGGAATTTTACGTATCTATTCCGCTGTCCCTTTGATCCATTACGCGTCCGAATCCATTTACCGGAGAATCGAAACTCGAAGTGGATCGAAAAGTCTTGCGAACCTCGATGTTTCTTACCGTGCACGCAGAGTGTTTTGTAATTCGCGGCGCAAGTACTGACGGGAAGATTCTTGATTCTCATTGGGGAGTGAGACGAATATTTACAATAAGACAAGGGTTTGGTATGAGCTCTATTTTTCAGAAAGTCGATTTTGATCGATCGTGGAGTAGATATGCATGGGAACAATAATCGATAATATTGCATATTTCGATTTTGCGCTTATTGGATATGACATTTCTGATCGCGGATAGCGTAAAAGATTATTTGTTTGTGATGGGGATACAGTAACAATTGCTTCCGACTCGGGAAATGTCAGAGAAACTCAACAAATAAAATAAATAAAATAATTAAAAAGCAGAAAATACTTTCATTCAAATTTCGTATACGTGGATGTATGTCGGGCCTTTTTAGATAACGCACTTTAATTTGGGCCTAGTTATGCAGAAACCTACCAACCCTCAATGATCTGAAACTGAGTAAATTTAATTTGATGATTTTAGTTGTTAAAGAAAAGTGGATTTACTTCTATTGGGTATATTTTATTTCTTGTTATTGTTTTACAATGTTCTTTAATGGGTTATTTAATAGTGAGTAGTGTAATTAATATAATTTTAAATTTTCTGTAGCTTTTCTTTTTTAAGCCTAAAATGAAACTGTAGCGCGGTAATTTTAATAATTACATAATGTAAAAGTTGCTCCGTAGCTCGATAATTTTTTGCAAAATAAACGTCACAAAATTATGGGATCCCTACTGCGTTTAACTAATATTTTGTCATTTTGAGGGTCGATAGATTTCTGCATAACTAAGCCCATTCATCGATGTTGATAATACACAAGTACACGTAGACTGCATAACTTTCATAACTCATAGCTAAATACACGATTAACAAAGTGGTTACTATCCAACTTATTTTGGCTCAGACATCGAGCACCGAAGACTTAGTCAACAATCAAACCATATATATCCCCGCAATAAATATCAAGTGAAGGGCGATTAATAACACACAACGATACAATAAATATTCCCAATAGTGTACTTGAAAGTTGTAAAATTGAAGGCTGCCACATAATCCCTACGAAAAGAAGGAGCAGCAGTGTAACGCCATCGGTGAAGAAATGCTAGAAATCTGAAAAAATCCGTCAAGTTTATTCGTGTTACACGCTTGTTTTTGTGTGCGTTTGTAGATGTGTGTTTAGCGTCGCGTGTATTCGTGTCCAAGCAGTGGATCGATCGAGGATTCCGTGGTGGCGGCAACTTCTGCAGGTCGTCTGGTCTATAATTACACCGTGCAAAAACAATCCGTACTTCATGATGCATCGGGACGATGCGTGTTTCTCAGATCGACGAGGTAATTAGGCAAGCGGCCAACGCCACTTCTCAAATCGTGCACCGAATGCGAACAATACGGCTACTCGGTTCGCCTTGAAAATTCTGTAAAATTAGCGAGAGCTGTCCGCCATCGTGGGATTTCTCGATTAAACGTCCATTGGGGGATTGATCACGGTGATGATCACCATCGTGCTTCCCATCTTTTCTAAACCTCTCGCAGCCTCTTGCGCTCCATTCGAACGTATTTTTCTGGTGATTGCATTGGGACAACGATTAACTGTACTTTAGCTGTCTTGAGTCTGGATTACGGAGACATTAAGTCTCTGGATATATAAGAGGAAATTCTTTCGAGGTTTATGAGAATAATTTCGTGCTCGAATGATGGGAAAGGAAGAAATATTCCTGGTGTTAGATTGAATTACTTTCCCATCTGTTTAACTTCTTTTATTTTGAAATTGAGTTATCCCTAATAATACAGTATTCATATACTGATTGTGAGCTACGTACTGGCTTTGTGGGGACCTCGATTAAAGTATCAGGCAATTTTTCGTGTGCCCTTTTTTGGTTCTCCAGGGTGAAACACCCCTTAAAGCTTCATGTGTGATTTCCTACTTTCCTGTGAAACTGTAGTAGATATAAAAGAATTTTTAGAATGAAAACTGAACGGATTTTTATGCTCCATAAAACTGTGCGATGAAATTGTTTAAAATTTATAATGAGGAAGGATTTTTAATTTAAACAACGAATGTAATAATTTAAATAAATATCTAAAGCGGTATATAACACCTTTAAGTAAAAAATGAAGTGCGCATTCGACTTTTCCTCCCTCAGACTGCACCGTACTCGCAGCGAACCTCTAAGCTCCCATGAGCCAACGAGTTCGCGTGGCTACGAGCGCTATAAATCTGCCTCGAAGTTTCTATTTCCGTGTGTTCATGATTCTATCAGCGTGGTCGGGGATGTAGCTCGATTAAAAATGATGCGGACCAGAGGGAAAGAGAGGAACAGGCGAAACGAGAGACGGAACGGTCCTGTTCCGTCCCAAAAGTTGGTCGAGCACCAGCGCGAGGAGAGTTATGACTTACCTACGCGGAGCCTTTTGTCTTTCGACAATGGCCAACTTGGTTGTATTGCTGCGTTGTCGTCGTCCCAAGACCAACCGACCTTTGTAGTTAAATCCCATTCTGACCGCTGCTGCGCCTGACGGATGAGAGTTTTATAAGGAAGCACCCGTTTCATTCGTGTTTAAGAGGTGAAAGAGAGCGCCAATCCAGGCGCGAGTAATTATAAAATATCGTTAGAACGCACCCTGTTGAAAAATTATATTAAAACAATTTACTAATGTCCGTCGAGGTGTTTGGAATTCCATAGGGAATATTTGAATGTTCTTTGCGTTGAGGCTACTAGATCAGGTGTTTGCTGTTCATTACTCCTTACAATTTAGATAAATCAGTAGAAACTGAGGTTTAGGAATAGCCAATCTTTATTTTACGACCACTGATTTTAACTGGAATAACAATTAAATTTTGAAATTAATATCAGCCTTCGAAGAATGTACAACTTAAAGAAGACTTCTGTGGGATTATTTCGTAAGCTTCTGCAGACCAACTCAAATAAATGAAATACAAAATTCTTGAATCGAGGCCATTGGTGCCTTTCCACATAAGACACTTTTGTGTCTCGTAATTGATATTCGGAAGAAATTCACACTCTTCCTATCTCTTTCTGTTTTCTTTCACCTAATCTTGCACCTGCCAAGTGAACACCCCCGGGACACTATCCACGAGGCAGAGAAGTATCCCACGTGACCTACCCCCAAGCACAGGTACCAAAGTTACCAAGTCCAGCCGTCCATCTTCAGTAATGTATTTAATTCGCTGTACAGTACTTCGCTTACGAACAGCAAGCTCTAAACGAAAGCAGGCGCGGAGCAACATGGTGCCGCACAAATACCCCAGAAATTAAAAGCTGGAACGAGCAGGGAAATGTCAGGAATATTTCCGAGTAATTCCCCTCGACGTCACCCGTGCAAGCGTATTTTTGGCCAAGAAAATTCGACGCGGAACAAAAGGGGGAGGGGAATTGTCGTTGCATATTTAATAGGGGGGATTTACGTCGCGGAGGCGACGTCGCGCGAATAACCCAGTTTTAACCCTGCCTGTGTACGAGTTTTCACGCGTGCGAACGATATAGGTCGAGGGTGATCCCAAGCATACGGGCGGTTTCGTTAAATGAATATTAATGCCTCTGGCATCGCGGGGAAACCGACCTGCCCTTCCGCACACCTTCCTTCGCCGGTTTTATTCGACTGCATGGAGAGCCAGCATCTTTTGTCGCGCCCCCTCGCTGTGAAACTGAGACACAGAGGGGGGGTGTGGGGGAGGGAGAAGCATGCAAATCAGAGGGAAGGAGTCCCGCGTTCTGCAAATGCCTTGATGATGATTGCATGCGTCGGATGGTTATGAATTATGCATCCTGGGGCTCTGCTCCGCTGTAACGAGTGTTATCAGTAATTAGTAGGTTCACCCATGGGCTCGTTCGGATTTTAACCCTCCGCACTGGGAGTGCAGGTATCGCGTACCGAAGTGTGAATTAAAGTTACGCACTGGTATCCTAAATTAAAAGGGAAAGAATTTATAAATAAATTCTTGTGTATATAATTCTGCATGAATCAATAGCGCACGCTGAGGGCGGAGAGGAGGAAACGAGCCCTGGCACCCCCCAAAGAAGAGGCTTTGTAAATAAAAAAGAAAACTTTCATTCTTAAAATACATTATTCTTAGAAATTATTCTTTAAATAAGTTTTTATAATCACCTAGTGAATTTTATTGAATTTATTGCATTGAAAATATTGTTATCCCTTCAACTCGGCTCACCCCCCCCCCCCCAAGATTAATTCGCGTGTAATTTAAACTTGGATGTGTTATTAATTTTGAAATGCCTGTATTATATTTCTTGCTACTTCAAAGTTCTGCATTCAGCGAAAAATGTCCGATGGATTGACGAGCGATTAAGTTGGAGTGAAAAGGGTTAGGAAGGGTGAGGTTTCTGGGATATTTTGTTACATATGGTGTAGATAATGTAATTTAGATTTAAAGTGATTTGGTTCGTCCGTGTACCATAAGTGGAGTAAATCAGGTAGTTTTAAACAAGAGGGTATTGTGGTTCGTGACAGTTATTTTGATATATTCATGCATATTTCATGGTTTCTAATTGAGGACCAAGTGAATGTGTTTGAAATCCTAGTCGAGGGCCACACGAGTGTCTCGCCTGAAAAGGCTCAATACTACTTAATTTCCGTCATTCGGTTAAACTTTATTCTGTGCTACACCTGTAGTGGACGCGAGAAATGAACGAAGCACCAATTCTTTTAACAAAACGTTTGTCGGACTAATTATGGGGTGTACATTCCTGGTGTGCTTTAACATGAGAGAGCTGAATGCAGTGAAATGTAGGTCGAGAATTGAAGTAGAACCGCGCTGAATCGTATCTCAGTCAGGAATTAGAATTTTCACAAATTAGGAATTATTAGGATAATAGAGTGGTAATTAACTGAAGCTCAACTATTAATAGATGGAGTTTGAATTGGTACTAATTAAGCTACCATTGAGTTCCAACAATTTTTGGAATAGAAATGAGAGAGTATAGTACAGTGCAAGGTTTAATAAAGATTCCCATTAAATCCAACTATTCCCTTCGATGATAATTATTTATTCTATAATGACAGATTTTGCGCATCGCATAGCTATTAAATTTAATAGATTTCTACTAAACATTAATTGACAAGAAATCCTTCACTTACTGCTACTGGTTTCCATATTTGGCCTGGTTCTCGGTGTACAAAGCTTCGAGGAGAGACTCATTTCCGAACTGCTGGCAGACAAGCATGTTGCATGTGGGGTGCGTTCTCCATTTACCTTCGTTGAACAGCGAGCAGGTTTAAAGTTTCACTAGCCATGACTAAATTATTGTGTCGACGAGTAAGAACACGATCTATACACACTTTAAGTCCAGTATAATGTACGTTGACGGCCATTGTTGGCCCTCTCAGCTTGCCTGGATTTTCATCAAACTTTCTACTACATCAGCTAGCCCCGAGGAGGAGACCCATTGTGTTCATTGCCTTGAATAAAACGATTATATCAGGCGGCTGCGAAAGTTCGTGGTACTTTCCGTAAGGTTAAAACGCTTAAACTCCTTTTTTATTACCGAGAAATAAAACAACCGTAAGAAATAGTTTCGTACATTAAATGTACTGTTGGATTCGAAGAAAATATGAAACTGTATCGCACAATTTTCTTCTTGATATATCTCTTTTGTAACGCTACTTAATTTCCCCCGTTCCGATAACATTTAGTCCTTTAGCCCGAATATAAGAAATTTCTTCGTTTCTTCGACACTTGGAATGGTATATTTGAAAATGAGAATATAGAGTTTAAGCTCCAATTTCCTCCCTTCATCTTCACGTACGTCAAAAGACAACTGAATAAAAAGTAACGATAGCACTCTGTATAGGTATAAAGATTTCTTATTCCTTCCCTCTCCCAGTACAAGAATTCTTAAGATTTCACATTCCAACCCCCTCCTCCCCCTATCGTAACATTTTATCCATCGAATTCTTTTCACTTATTAAAATTCATTCAAAGATTTATACAACTTATTTAACTCGGTCTCGCGTGTGCGATGAAACGTCGTTTTGAAGCTACTAATATTGAAAATTAGGTTAAAAAAATATTAAGTAAGACGCTACCTGAGTACCTCTTCCCTCCCTTCTAAGAAAATGTAAGAAAATCGCAACTCTCTCCTTCTAAAAGCTGTACGTAATTTATTAATGACCGCATACAATGGTGCTAATTAAAAGCCTCCAGCACACAACTTCCCTATTTTCCATTGAAATTTCAGGAAACTTAGAATGTTTCTACACACATCGCTCCTGTCAACTTCTAATACCTTTACTATATAATCCTCAGTCCTCGTTCAGTTTAAGTTTAATGACGCATTAAACACCCCCGTCACTCTTAATCACACTGCATAATATTCCGCAAACATCGAAAAGCCATTCTTCGCAGATGCAAGAGTTCCTTTGTTGCGAACGAATTTAGGAGACGTCATTTGGAAGTAGCGACCACCCATAATGGTAGCCAACCCGTGAGCATTTACAACGTAGCAGTCGCGGGTCCCCACAAAGGGAGGCCGGTGAATTTGTCTGGTCGCTCGCGTATTTTATCCGCTTCAGACAATGGGCAACGACTGGCTGGGCTGTTCTCTCATCTACGACCGAATCTGTGTAACTATTGTACTCTGTCTCTCTGCTCGCTTATCTGCGCCCTCCCCCCCCCCCCCCCCACCCCCGAAGCCAGTGGGATGTCGCCCTGTCGAGGAATCCATCATCTGGGAAGCCGGCTCATCTAGCCGGCTAAATTGACTACGTGCACGAAATATCCTACCTGGCTGTTACCGAACGGCCGTAGCAGGGCGCGGACGAAAAGCGGCAAGATTAACGCATCTGAGGGCGAAACGAGCGGAAACGATGGCTTGCCATCGGTTTCCGCAGAAATACGTCCGCGCAGTTCGGCGGAACAATGTGGGGGAAAGGTAAATTGCATTCGGAATGCGTCGAGGGGAAATGAAAAACGTGATGAATTTAAGTTGGGGGGATATGCGGGGAATGACTTGGATTTCTAGGGACTTTCTTATCCACGAAAGTGATAATAGGGGTGACTTCTTGTGGAGACAGTTTTGTGATCCATGATTGGGAATTGGAGTTATTCGTTTAGGAAAGAATATTGGCTGAAGGTGGATGATAAGGTGGTGGTTTAAGGAAATATTTATTGCATCACTCTCGAATTTACGTAGTAGGCAGAATTTTCGTAGCAATACCATGGATAAAATGATTCGTATCCAACTTCGGTTAAAATGGTGAGCTACATATTTTTGCGATAAATAAATTGTGCAATAATATTCTCCTCGTGCTAGTAATAAAAGAGGTATAAGCGATAACGTGTTTATTTGAGTGATGCATTAAATATTTCCACTTTTATTGTTCGGAACATCAGAGTTTTAGATCGTAATAATGATACTTTGCTATGTTGTGGGTGAAATCATTTGCCTGGAATAGATCCTGTATTCATCATGCAATAGACAGAAAAGGCATTAGTCATTTAAGGGTTGAATATGTGAGTCGTGTGAAAGGGGCTTAAAAGGTGCCCTTGTGAGTGACAATGAATAAACATTGACATTGACATCATATTGTTAGATAGAATGAAGTTGATGTTAGGTACGTCATCACTTTTAGGGAGGGGTGTTAAAATATTTCTTGACAATACTTCATACCATTCTGGGTCTTTCCGAAATTCAGACGCGGCTACTATTATTTTAAGCGAGATTCTGTATTAATTCTCCTAAGAAATAATATTGAAATAAGAGGTAACTTTAACTTCTCTTTATTTCGTCACTTAATATTACCCTGCGTAATATAAGTTGTAATTGCATGGCAAATGCAAACAGTAGAATCCCATAGCTCTAATATTTGACTTTTTTCCCAGATGGTAAAAATTACAGCGATGGTGGAAAGGAAGAACAGAGATTAAAGGAGCTCTAAAAAAATGTAACCTGATAATGGAGCACTTTATCCATATCTGTATCTTTCATAATCGAGCGAATTTTCCAGATGAAGTAGTGACACCAGTATTTTAAATAGAATTTAATATTAAAATTGCTTGTATAGAACATACAAAAATGTGACTTTTAAATATTCTTTTAACCACCGTTGCAAGTGCTATGAACTTATTTTAAGATGAACGATTTTCCACAATATTCGTGTGTGATTGGCGTCAGTGGCTCGAAGTTCGTTTAAATCCTGCAGGTTTCTAGCTAAATGACCACGGCGGTGGAAATCGATCGGTGAAAGAAAAGGAAAAAAGCACAGTGGGAGCTCGATTAACCGTGGTTCTATTTTATAAACTCTCAATTACCGACGGTCTCCGTTATTCAATATACCACGAAACATGGAAATCGCGCGTACGTGTGTTGTGGATTTGTTTTATAGAAATGCAGGGGCGCACGGGGTGTCTCAGTAAACAATTAAGAGCTACAAAAGGGAGATGGAAGAAAGCAATACTGGTTTTCGATGCTCCACCTTTCAACGTTACTATTACACTATCATCCGCACACACGCAGTTGCACGTCTCTTGCAACGAAACCCAATATTTTTTAAGCAACGTAGCCTTGATTCGTCCCACTTGTGTCCAATCACAGTTACTCACACGTCTTCCATTCAAAATACAAACATCTCCTATCGACAGATAATAACGGGCATACAAAATTGTTTAATAAAACATTTCCCATCCCAATTTCGCTTAAAATCGCGAATTAGCTATTAATGTAGCGAGGATCGAAAGTTGGACGCTCTAAATGGCCAGCTGAAGATCATCAGCGACGCAGAATCGTTTCGATTAACCTGTCCCCGTTCAAACAAATTGAGGATATTAAATATAAAACCGTGCACTGGCACCGTTGATCATCAGGAAGGAATGGCCCCCCGCGATCGACGAAATAAACTGCATTATCTGTTTTCGGTGGGGCGGGGGGGTGGTCGATAACCGATATTGCACGAATGATTTATCGTTTTCGATGGGGAGGCGGTCGCACGATGAAAATGATCGAGGATCGCTCGTTTTCTGACGCGATTCATCAGCCAGGCGGCCGTCGTCGACAATGCGCTTCCTATAAATATGTTTAGCGCGCATCGATCTATGAACGCTCATCATCGGCATGTAATGATCAATTACAAGGCGCAGCCCGATGATTTAATAACGTTTTGCTGGGAAACATCGAACAATAGTCTGCCATTGAGGTATCCACGAGATAATAGCGATCCGCGGTTAATTAACAAAGTTATCTGCCCCCGCTATCGAATATCAGAGGGACCGAGTTGTTAATGCGTTTATCGATGGGATTGGATAAACATGGCGGGCGAAGAATTATCGGGGAACGTAGTATTGGCCTTTAAAACGGTCCCGACGATTTCTATGTTTCTCGCTGACCGGCTGCTGCGTTATCGGCTTTAGTCGCAAACTGAAGATAGTTGGCTAGATAGTGATTATAATAATTTATAGCCTCGTGAATTTGGACAAGGTACTTACCGTGTGCACGGGATTTTTTAATCCATGGAAGAATTCTGCGATTAGTCTAATTTAAGTGGTCGTTTATTTGTTTTGTGTTAAATTATTTTCAGTGGCGATATCGAAAATTTCACGCGTTTATTTTGAATAATATCGATCGCCAATTAAATATTATTAAAGTAAAATGTGAATTAGTGTTGAAATTTTTGTCGGCCTTCTTAATTGGGATGCTGTGATTTTCATTAAAGAATCTGTCTTGCTATGAAACATGGCATCTGTTTTACAGTGATTATAAGATGAAAGACTTTGAAGAACAAGCCTCGAAACACTCTTGTTGCGTTGTCAACGTCACCAGCAATAGTGCTAGGTAAATAATGGACAACGTGATTGAATCTGGACCATCATCACCACGCGGCAGCGTGCGCGTGGATGCAACAGAGTGAAATAATAGAAAAGTCAGAGGGCCGGGCACAATGAACGATCCCGTTGAATTTTGAATAGTGTGTTTCGGCTCGAATCGAAGGATGAATTGAAAGCTGTCGAACGATTTAAATTACTGAACGTGCCTGCGAAAAAAGACTCAAATAATGGAATATTAACGTTTTCCTTTTATAGAACCCTCAGTTCCGTTTATTATCTGCAAAAAGACAATTGGTGGTTTTTAATCTAACTTTCCTCTGCTAACACTGCTATCACTTTTTGTTGAAGTTTAGTAAAATTGATTCTGCGCAAGGAGCGTGATTGTAGGCACTGTGGATCCTTTTTGAAAAATGCAATCGTGCAAATGTTTGAAGTATTAATGGGTTTTAAAGCGAGGGTACTGTTGGAGTAGGTTTTATTGCTAAATCTGCTGGCCAGATTGAAAATGGGAATAAATTTACACAGGGAGGAAGGGTAATAGATGTTCCTTTGATAGTAGGAAAGATTACCGACCACGCTGGACGGCTGATCATTTCATCATTTGCAAGAACAGACAGCTCGAGATATACAAATGTATAATCGTTCATCTCCAGCCAGTCCTACTATCAATCTTTGTCATATCGTCGTCAAATGCGTTGCGTAACTAGTTTCACCGGAAGCTTAGACACGACAAAATTATCAGCCTGCCAACCGAATCAAATTAAATTGATTTATGGTACGAAGCTCTGTTCCTTAAATACGATAAATTAAACAATCTTTTTGTCTACCACTTTTGATTATTGCCGTTAAGAAATCTTCATTTTTTATACTTTCGTTGAAGGTGTAGAAGTTACTGCCTCTTTGTCAGCACAGTCGTTACCCGCCAGGGAATCTGAAGAAATATTAAAAGGAACTCTGATATTTACGTACTCACATATATCTCTTCTGTAAAAGTGCTATTCCATACCTTCAACTCCATTAAACGAACACCTACGCGAACTCAGAAACACCTACAACGCTTCGCTTTCAAGAAGCTGTAATCTAATACCACTCTTTCTTAAAATACCTACTTCTTTTTAAATTCCAAACACTTGGAACTTCCATTCACCAACCCAAAGTATATCTCACCCTTAATGCTGCTATTATACATCTCAAGTTTCATCAAACAAAAACCTACGCAAACTCAGCAACACCCACACAATTCACTGTGGAGATACTATATCCTGATACCATTATTTTTCTCCATACTAAATTCTTCTACATTCCAAATACTTGAAATCAAACTCCTCCAATCTACCTTTCCAACACACCTATTTCCCATGTCCACTTGAATCACTACGTAGCAAACAAAGGCTCTAGGAAAATGCAAAGCGTTAATAACACTGGATACAGATCTAAAATATTTGCAACATTTGCCAAGCGAAGAAATAAAAGCAGAAATTTAAGAGCCGTTCAGCCACTTCATTATTACGCGATTATTTCACAGTTTCCACGATCTTGCGATCGCCCAAGCTGCCCAACGGCCACTGCTCGTTCGAAATTACGGTGTGTGTCGATCTGAGAGAAAATTAACCGGAACGACCGATGCCATCCAGAAAGGAGGTCTACCCCTTCTACGGTCGAACTTAATTATCGTGTCGCAATTAACGGGCGGTCGGCCTCGCGAATTAGACAGTTTACGAACCGGCCAGGAAAGTTGGGCCAGCGTCATGCCATAATGCAATTGGCCCGCCGTTGCATGGCCACCTATGTGCGTACGTTGCTGATTGCGTAGCCGTCCTGCAAACAGTCGAAACTTTTCCAACTCCCAGCCGCGGACTCGATGGAAATTAATAAAAGCATCGGTCAGCGGTAGCAAGTTATTGATAAGTTGATTGCAAGACGTGCTCCTAATTTGAAGAAGATTTGACGGAGCATCAGTAAATTTTATTATACTTGTAGACGTGTTGAGAGATTTTCCATGGGGAATTTTTTTTTTTCACTTTTTGTAGCCCATTATTTAGTGTTGGTGGAACTTGAGGAATCCACGCGTTAGTGGTTAAATTGGTAGGGTGTTAATGGGTGCATTTGAATTTTAATAAAGTTCCTAATTATTTTGTTTTCATTTGTTTTTTAGAATATAGTGGTTAGTATTGGTGGACCCGGAGGGTATTCATTTATTTCTGGTTAAATTCGTAGATTATTACCGAAAGTTCTTAAATTCCAACGAAGTTCCAAGGATTTCAAAAGTTTGTTGGGAGGTTCGAAGGGATGCCTTATTAAAACTGCTCATTAACGAATAGTTTCTAGGATCTGTGTGTATTCAATAGCCCCAGCATTTCGAGACCAGTTTCATTCAAAAAGTTCCGCTCCATGTCGTGACTATCTCTCGCGGACGCGTAAAGCGCACACTGAAATGTGTTGAGACGTTTTCGTGCCGGTTTCTCACGCCTAAAGAGCTGTTCCCTTTGACAAACAAAAAAAAAAGAAACATTTTGTGGCGAGCCTTTATTACAAAAGCAAACAACAGGCTCGGAAGAAAATGAGATTGCGGTCAGAAGTTCATGCACGTTAGAAGCTGGGAGGCAATGCTCGCAGGAATGAAAACGTCCACAGCATTAAATGTTCTAAACTCGCGTAACCCTTTTTCTTTAACGAACCTCCTGGAACCGGAGAATTCTCGTCTCGGACGGTCCATTTTTCTTTGTTCGGTTGGCAGGAACTCGCGTAAAACTCAGATTACGAGTAGTCTGAAGCATTCCAGGCGGCCACATAAATTAAAGCGAATAATGGCGTGCTTTTAGCAGAACAGTCTATTCATTCGAAACATGCACGCTGGCTCTGTGTGTAGGTACGTGGTCGTGCATACAGAAAATATACATATAATAATCCAGATGAATATCGCGGCGATAGTTAGTCTGTTAAATGATATATGAAGTAAGCTTCTATTGTGTGAGTTTAAAATACTGTGCTCGTTAAAATAGAAATCGTGAATGTTTCGTATGAAATTAATTCATGCGAGGTTTCGTTTTGGAGCGAAATTAATTAAGATTTGGCTAACGTGTCTGTCCACTGCTCGCTGTTTCTACTTACGCGTTACTGTTTCTAAACGTTGCCGATGTGTGATTTAAGTTTAAATAATAAATCCCATTTTTACATATCGTTCGGTTTTCTGTTACTTTATTTTTTTTTTATTAGGATAGTTATGGATTGTAATTGCGTTGGTATAGTACCTTGACTCACAAGTTCCCAAGATAATTAATCTGAGATTAATAAAAAAGTTTGTAAAGTAAAGTCCTCAATAGGGAAAATTATTTACAATAAATTGATAAAACCATGCAAAAATTAGGGAAAGTACAAAACTATTGAGATACATAAATATTTTCTAAAATAATTGAAAGTAGATAGTTTCAACACAACAAACTCCTAATAATCAAAAATACCATCTACTATGCATTTACAAACTCTGTGATCCAAGTAGAATCAACGAGTAATAGTCAGACGCGATGCAACTCCCGCATTTTTTACTTCGGTTTCCTGCAGAACTGACTCTCGCAGAAAAGTAATTTACTCCACATTTCCCACTTATGTTTGCACCAAGGCTTGTTTACCATTCAGTAGCGCCACGCATTGTTCACCCCGGAAAGTTTCGAGCCGCGTTATCTCTTATTTAACCAAAAAGTGGCCAGTTCAGTGAACCAGCATCAGGGCAACAGCGCGAGGGAAGCTCTTCTCTGCTGGTTGCATTCCAGGTGCATTAGTAAGACACGCGAGAGGGGCGGCCGCTGCAAAACAAACGCGAGTGTATCGGGGTCGTAGGAGAAGCGCACGAGGAGGGTGCAGAGTTATTTAAAGCCGCTTTCCTTCGATAGAACGACGCGTTTCGCGTTATATAGACGCCGTTCCACTTTGTGGTCGGTTTCCCGAGGAAGGGAAACGCGTTCTCCAGAGCATGCTATACGAGTAGGGGCCTCTTAAGAGGTTATGCATGCGCACCTGGACACTTTGAGAAAAATCGATTTTTGGCTTATCGTGTTTTCTTGAATTACGAAGCCATGGGAACACACCTTCTCTAGATTAATATCCTAACGTGGAATCCTCTTAATTAACAACAAGACTAGAACTCAGATTCTATCATGATTTTCGTATAGTTCTCTTCTTTTTATTATTGCAAAGTGTTGGTGGTCGTTCAGATTATTTTTTGCAGATTTTCTGCTCATCCGATAGTTGTCGCGGTTCCAATGAATTCGAGGATTGTTCGATTTGCTAATATTTTAAGTCTTGATGGGTTTTTCGATTTCCTTTCCATGTATGACGAGTTGGCAATGGAATGTATTTTTAGCGCGCGTAGGCAAATCGTTGGGTATCCAGCGAGAGGCAATGGGCTTATCAAAACTTCGGGAATTGTTATGATTCGAGTGATATTCGAAGTGGTTCGAATTTTTAGTTATATGACCGGTGAGATTTGAATTCTTTGCCATGCGCTCTGAGGTTTAACTTGCCTGTCATCCATTCTAAGCTGAGTCAACTTTTCTGTTAGGTTATACATTATAAGGTGACTCGACTTTTCTGTCATTTTCTCGAGGAGATTCAAACTTCCTTTCATATATTCTAAGGTGATTCAATTTTCTTGTCATCTGCTCGGAGGTATTCAACTTTTCTGTCACCCACTCTAAGGTGATTTAACTTTTCTATCATTTTCTCGAGGAGATTCAAACTTTATTCCATATAATGTAAGATAATTCAAATATCTTGTCATCTGCTAGAAGAGATTCAATTCTCCTATACCTGCATTCTAAGCTGCCTCGACTTTTCTATCGTATATTTTAAACTGACTCGATCCACTCTCGTCTACACGAAGAGATTCGAATTTTCTGTCACACACTCTCGGATGGCTCGGCTCTCCCGCCATCCGCTCGGTGTTACTCCCACTTTGATTACACACTCGAATCACGATAGCAGCGCGTTAAATCCCATCGCTACCACACAGTAGCCCATGTCCGTGGCGCGGTATCGCGTGCCAGGGCCTTCTTCTTTCCAGCACGTTTTGCAGGTCTGCAGGTTGCACCGCGAGGGCTTCGCCTTTATTGGATGAGCCCGTACGACCGCTGCTAATTATGAAATCCCCTTAAAGCCGCCACCTCGGCGAACCGCGCGTCGCGATCTTCCGCGGCCCCGGACGAAAATAACAACGGGTCGGCTAAATTCTAATTAACCGCGATTTAGCATTCCCCGGTTCCTATTTTCACGTGGTCGCGCGTCGCCCCGCTACACTTTCGAATCTCGTCCCCAAACACCGGGAATAGTTATTCCGCGACACGTAGCGGGATAACGAACAACCCGAGGAACAATTAAAAACTCCCCCGGCCATTTATCGGTTTCCGTGGCACTCTGATTTCGATTACTTCGAGTTCTTTTCGTTTTAGGTACATCCTACTGTTCTCCTTATTATTATTCACATTGTTCTTCTGGGAGCTTCTAGACACTAGTCACACGTTATCGTCAAACATTAGAGTGAGATATAGAGTTTATTTGGATTTTAAAAGAGTAAACAGTTTTGAGAATGTACGGGGAAAATGTAAGGTTTGTTACAGAAAATTGTAGGGAAAGAATGAGGAAAACTTTTAGCTAGATGGTTTGTTCAAATGTATGGCGTACTCTCCAGAAAGTAGTAGCGGTAAGGAGGGTATGATTAAATAAGTAGTAGGTAAAGTATGGATGCAGGAGGAAGTATTTGCACGAAAATTGAACTGGAAGGAACTAGGAGGAACGGAAAGGAGAATTTTAGGTTGAAGATCAGAAATTCAATATTGAAAAATAAAAAATAAAATGAAATTCTAAATTAAATGCTCAAAACACAATCGAGATGTTCGCGTCGATCAATCAAATTCAGTATCAATCCTGAAATTGTTACTTATAACAAAGTCAGTCCACTAGAAGTGGGCCAGTAAAATGAAAGGACTCAGTGGAAAATAGACACATGCCACCGTTTTATGATTATATTAGGCGGTGGTAGATTTGCACTACATTGCAGGAACGAATTAACGGTATAAAGAAACGAAAATTCATGCACAGTTGGCACGTGCCTGTCTTCCACTGAGCCCCAAAATTTTGGGCCACTTATCAAACCTACACATTCATCCACAATCATAAAAGAAAACGAACAGCAAGCCCCGTAATTGAATTCTCGATCTAATTGAAGCATCAGGCTTCCCTTCATCCTTTACACTGTCCCAGTATTTCTTGAATTTTCCTCCTATCTATAGATATTGTGACGTCCCTTCTATTTTTACCAAACACCAAGGACGACGAAGATGATCGAAGCCCCTTTCAAGCGTCAGCGAGACGCTGGAAAAGCAGAGCCCCTTGGAAGCGATCGGAAAACCGAGTTAACCAACCACTCGCTCTTTGGTAATACTGTTTTCGCGATGTCGGCGCACCGGTGGCTTAATGACCATCTGGTAAATTGGCCCTCATTGAACGTCGCGGTCTCTTCAACAAAAGGAATCAACGATCAACCGTTTATTATCCTCCTACTCGAGAACAGAGAGCCCCCTCCCTTTCCATGGAAATGGAGACACGAGCCCTCCTCTTCCTTCCGTTCCAACGTCCTGAAAGAATAATAAAATATCCTCCGTTCAATTATCGGGCCAGTTATTACGTAAATGTTGCGCCGTGCCGCATGCATAACCGCTGGGAAACCCCCCTCGAACTCGTTTCCTTCTTCCCCTTTCCCTTCTCCCCCTCTGCGATCGTCGAACAGCTTCTTCCTCCCTCGCCCCCCCCCTCCCCCGCCCCCGGAGGGAAATAGCTGGCGATTTTTTGGTCGTCGTGCCTCGTCCTGGCGAGGAATCTGCTTTGGCCGACGAGTGGGCTTTATTGCGTCGCCACAAAGTATGTATCGCGGGCGGGATCGATGAGAAAAAATACAGCGACACGGTAATATTGTCGGCGCGAAATGGGGCCGGTTTTTACGGCCACTCGTAAACATTGAAATCAGCACCGGGGGCCAACTGATTCTCGCGTCCGATCGTCCGCAGCGTGCTCGTGAATCTGACTCTGATAAGCTCTAGAAATTTGGATAACGACGCGTTATGGGTGGGTTTATGTAAGCGCTTTTTATTCGAACTTTTTGTTTGCCTGTTGCTTTTGCGGTGCAGTACCTATCGATTATTTATTGAGGGTTGGTTCGTTGATGGTGCTGAAATTTTTGTAAAAATTGTCGCTGCTTTGTTCGTTTATTATGATTGAATTATTGGAAAAATTTTCTTGTTGAAAGTTTAAGTAGATTTTGTTGTATTTTGTTTTTACGGTGTACTGTTGTCGGTTAGTTAATTAATTATGATGAAATTTATACAAATTTCATGCTAGTGGTAGACCCAACGAATTTGCGTAACAACACGTTACGTGTAGATTTATGTAAGCGCTTTTCACTGGATTTTATTGTCGGTCTTTTAGTTTTGCATCGCGGTATCGATTATTATATTCGGGGTTGCTTCGATGATTATGCTATATTGATGAATATTTTTACTCGGTTCGGCGAGCACCAAACGCTTTATATTAAATACTGTATAAGGCAACTGCAGTTATGATATGAAAATAAATTGTTGACACGCGTAATCGTGTCACGGGTGTAAGGGGAAATAAAACATCCAAGTTGAAATGCACGCGAATTCTCTTGGGGTGGGCGAAGGAAGCACGTAGACTATCCGTTCGAGGCGGAATTTTCTTTTAAATTTCCTGAAACACGCACAGTAAAGAAGATAAAGTGCGTCAAGAAGGTTGATATACGTTCTGTTGAAAGAGAAATAAATAAAAGGAGGAAAGAGTGAAAAGGCGAAGGAAGAGATCTCGCTTAATAGAATCATACTTCTTGATATATACGAACCGTTTGCGAAAATGAATTTTCTGATTTATGCCTTCGGGCAGCTGCTGGTGTTTCTGGGTGAAATACTCGATCGCTTTTAATCCTTTCACTAAAAAATCTTCCTCGCAAGTGCCTTCTATCGTTATATTCAATTTCTTGCAAATTCAATAATTCACTTCTTCCCCAACCAAATAATTGATATAAATTATATCGCTTTGAATAATATTACAATAATGCTTTAAAAAATGTTGTCCACCTTCTGCACGTCCTATTATGGTTCACGAAGACATATTACTGAATTTCCTTCGAATGAATTTATTTTAAGTTTGAAGATTAAAAAGTACACGATCTCACTGCAGAGAACACTTCTTAGCTTTCGAATTGTTTGACCTCTTCTGAACATCTTGTATTTCACATAAACCATCGACACGCTAAGAACAATGTTCAAATCCAAAGTATAAAAAAACTTCCACCCCCATTGAAATCCATCAAATAAACACGACTGTTTCGCCTATTAACTCTAATGCCTTCTCAAAACGCTTCTTCCAATTAATGTCAATGAGGGATCAAAGAAGAGACACCAAACAGACCCATCTCCATTGATTCTCTCCGACATCAATGCATCGGTTCAAAGCCGCCGTTATCATAACCATATCAACGTTCAAACCATCCGTGGCACCTGCAAGCCTCATAAAGCTCCTTTTCCCCGAATGACATCGTAAAACGATATTAAACCCGTCGCACAGAAGCTTTCACTCCCGCTATCAGCATTCGCGGCCTCGGCAAGTTCCGCACGAAGCATCCTCTCGAGTGAAATTCCCTCGGAGGAAGGCCGCTTCCGAGAGCGCAGAACTTGTGCAAGCCACGAAGCTACGAAACGACGAAGGAGCGAACTGGATCACGTTTCTCGCACGACTCGAACGGCGGGAATCCGCGGCCGGCCATCGAAGTCGAAAGCCTCGTTTTTCTTCCTGCTTCTCTTCCTCCATTCTTTTTTATAACCGGGCCGAGGGACAGGGACGGGGGAGAAGGTCGAGAGCGTTGGTAATTCTCGTACGGCGGGACGTGAAGGGCTCTCGAGACAAAGTCGATCGCGGAGGCAAGGCACAATGGAGAAGACGAGCGAGCCGAGGGCCAGAAAAGTTCGGTCCCCCGACGGAAACGGCCGATCGATCCACACTTTCTTCCGCCTCGACTTCGATCCACGGATCCAGCCTGGCGCACAGTCGCCGCAACCCCCTCCGCCCCGTCGCGGAAATTCCAAAAGTTTCGGGACAAAAGTCCAGGCTGGAGACCGCGGCTGGATGAGAGCCCGATACAATCTGGGCTGCGAGATGCCCACTGTTGGCTTCTCTTCTGGACGCTCGCCCGAAACGATCGCGCAATTTTTTCCGCGTGAAATTTTACGGGTTAGGGGGTCGATCGCCGGGGAACATTTGGCGCCCCGGTCGAGGGTCGTTCCACGCGGTTCGATCACCTTCCATCGGGTTCTTGACCTGTTTAGGTGGGCTGCGTTGGCTGCGACGCGATTTATGAAAATGACCGTGGAGTAAATTTAAAAAGAGTGTATTCTAACGGGAACAGCAAATAGGAAGTACAAGTAGCATTGTAAGTCCGTTGTAAGAGAATTTCTTTTGTCCAGTATTTGCTGTTTTATTTTATTTGTCTGTTCTTTGTATTATGCCCCTTCGTGTGATTAAAATGTACCAGAGGGTCAGATCCCGTTAATAAATGAATAATAATCGTTTCAGTATCAAAGGGTTAAAAATTCAAATGTATTGTTTGGAAGTTCGCGTGGATTTATGTAAATTGGACGAGCTTTGAATTTTTTCGTGGGCGTTAATGGGAAGCTTGGTTCTTTTTAGCTGTGTCTTTGTTTCAATTTTTATTATTACGTGGACGTTTATTGAGAATTAGCGAGGGAGTAGCTAATGTTGAGTTGTCGGGGATTAATTCGTGGTTTCTAAATCTACTTGTTTAAAAATTCAGGAAACGACCACCCCGCAAATGACACTGTTTTCTAACAATTAATTTTCTTTGTTACAGGTAAGGAACTCTTGTAATACTACATTCCATCTCCTCCATTGAGACATACGCCATAAGCTGCAGCTACGAAAGCGCGTTCGAGGAGTAAGTAGATTCCACAAAATTGCCATCCAATACCTGCGATGCACAGGTATTCATTTTTATCATACTACTAAGCCTTTCGAGTAGTCCTTAAATAACAAGCAAGCGGTAGTATGTATTCATAAACAATCCAGACGTATATTTCGAGGAGGCAGTAGGTGGGTTTTAGCGAGCCTCGTAGAAAGCATCCAGAGCACGATTTCGAGGATACTTTATTCAATTTTGAGCCAGGGTTAATAGAGACCGCGGCGTTACGTGGTCCCGTAAAAATTAATCTCGCGCGACGATGACGTAATTTCGTTTAATCTGGCGAAATCTGATATAGCTCGACGGAGAAGCAAGGCTCGTTTAACCAACCTTTTGCCCCTCTGTCGTCGCCGTATTTCGCAGGGCATAATTTTTCGAAATTGGCTATGTCCGCCTGCGGCGTGAATTTAAAGTCACCCTGCGCAAGGCCTGTTTGAGAACGTTGGAAGTATACGTACGTGTGCGCTCGTCGAGAATTTGTTGCGCCAGGGTGTTTGAGAGAATGATTTCTAAAAACTCTGTTTAAAAGTATTTTAAATTTAATTGAGAATATTCATTGGTGTATCATTATAATAAATATCATAAATCACAGCGTCTCTATATTAATTTCCTGTAAGAATTCCATTTATAGATCTCCAGTCTACCAAAAACAAATAATTTTATATTACAGCAAGTATCTGAAATTCAATTTCCCATGCTTTCTAAAAATCTGAAAAACAAACGTACCATTTTCAGCCTCGGGGAAACGCTGGCAGTCTTCAAAGTTCCAAGAAAAGTGTTCTCGATCCAATTTACTCTCCACCACGTACACTCTTGTAAACCAAACAATTCTTGGCTCAACGGCGACGGAAATACGTGTACTTTCAACTTACCTCGCCTTACATGCTGAATTATATCAATATAATTAACTAACATGCATCTAATAAATTCTACAATCGTACATAATAATAGTGCATAGTACAAAAGCTAATGTGTCAATTATTACTTAATGTTTATATCTTGAAAGTCAATAAATTTAAGAGGCACGAATTCTTCCGTCCATTTCTGTATTCGCAACTGCAGCCCTAGATTTCGTTCAAAATTATTCATAACGGTCGAAATTATTTATCTACTTACGCGCCCCCACCCCGTGACCAAACTTTGTCTGTCGAAGCGGAAAGACTTATTGCGCGGTCGAATTAACCTGCAAATGAAAATTCATGTATACCACAAACCGGGCTGGTTCTCTAAAGAAAACGGGTCAGCGAGGGCTTTCACGCTGCGCAGCAATGTGCTGCACGCTGTGCACGCCAATCTGATTTAGTCCCGACTTTCAACGAACAGTGGAACGACTCCATGTGCCCGGGCCACCTATAAATTCCCATAAAAGCAGTATTTCGTTGACGGAATTCTGTTTCGACGAAAGGTTTTCGCGGCGTTTTCCGGAAAGACATGGAATGGAGCATCGAAGCGGGCTGCTTTTAATCTCTCGAGTATTCGTTCTAGATTTTACGTGATTTTATTACCCCAAATTGTGGCTTCCATAGATGCAAAGAGAATAGTAATTTTTAATAGTGTTCCGTTAATCGTACTTGAAGATATTTAGATAAAAATATATCAACAACTAGCGTGTGCACTGTACAATTAGGGATTACTAACGCGATTAATCTGTAAGCCACTGAGTTATCACTTTTTTAGTTTCTTGAATGAAAAGCTTAATATTCCTAGGCAATAGCATCGATTCAACAAACTTCATCGCCTTCTATTTGCAATTCGAGTATACACAAAGTGATACCTGGTTTAGGACACTGAAAAAGGCGATTTTGACGAATCTTTTTTTAACATAGAAAAATGAATTCGATGTTTCCAAAACTTTAGCCGTATTTTAATATACACAGTGCAAAAAAAATTAATTGAAAAATTTCAGAATTCCAGTGGCGAGGCGCAATCAACGATGAATCAATTATTACGGCGTAACAAACTTTATATTCCTCAATTAAATTCTGTTTATGTATTGCCTAAATGTATATTAAAATATCCCTAAAGCTTTGGAAAGATCGAATTCATTTTTCTTTGATAAAAAAAATCGCGAAAATCGCCTTTTCCCAGCGTTTTAAACCAGATTCTCCCCCGAAAAAAGCTTTTGAAACGGCGACGGTTGGTAAATGACTCGCGGGCCAATTAAAAAATCTCTGCACACGAAAACCCGTGATCCGATAATTTATGAGTTGACCAGTATTTCGGGGAAGCTTGTGCCAGTTTATATAAACAAATCCAGCAGACCGGATAATCGCGTCGCGCGAATACTTAATACAAATACACGCTCGGCTTGCAGTCGGCTCGTTCCACTTAGGCGATCTAACGCGTCATCCGCGCTGGCATCGTTGAAAACGAGCGACGGTTTCCAGGGGTTGCCGGAGGGGGCGGGGGGGGGGGGGGGGAAGAGAGGGGGCAGATCGGCAGCTAGCAAAGTTGCTAACGACTCGTTCGATAACGAGGTTTACTAAGCGCTTTAATTAACGCCGTTCGCGACGTGCCGTGTCACCGACTCCCGGAGCTTTAACTGAGTCCCATAGGATCGGTTACACCATGAAAGGCCGGGAAAATTCATAATTAGCGGGCAATCGATACGGTGTGCGGGCTCGAATCCAACCCCTCGTTGATCAGGTTTAATCTCAGACGATGGAGATCACGAATATACAGCGTGGCCTGAAACACGCAATGAAACTTAGGAAAGGTGAGGCAATTTTAGATAGGAAAATAAGTGGAGGGTGAATTCCTTCCACAGGAACCTCTGCTTTCGAGGCAGATTAGTTTCGAACGCACGCGCGTACTCCTCCGCGTACTAAATTTTCTCTAATTCACCCTCGGGTGGCGGATAGGACGTGGGAGTCGACTAGCCGGTAGCCATTTCGGACCGCAGTTTTCTACGTGGAGATCTGAACGCTAAACTTAGACGCTATTCTCGCCTGGAACGCTTGTTTTCGTAATGAAGTGATACTATCAAGAAGGAGCGAGAGTATTTTCACGCAACGGGTCCAAGTGGACCATCCGCTTTGAGAAAGTGATTAACGAGAATACAGTACCTACACTGTTAAAATAGGATCGATCAATTTTATTTTCGTCCTGACCGTCCACCAGATAACTAGTTGCATCGAACGGAGCTCAACTTCTCGATTGTGCAAATCGTGCATGGGGAGAACTTGCGCGATAAAACGGGGCTGGAGACGCTTTACGATACTGGAGAACGGCGGACGTAATTGGCCATCGAAGTAGACGGAAATTTGACTTCTGACCGTAATGAAATGCAGTCTTCCGCTCGAACGATTTACAGGGTCGATTCGAGCACGGGGATGATCGTGGATTCGCGAAGTTTGAAAACCGTAGCTGCGCGTTAAGTCGATATCGGGGGACGGAGTTGAGAGCGACGTTGATATCGAAACGCAGCTTCCCATCGGCGATTAAGAAGGAACGTTTATTGAACCACCGAGAAGCCGTGATTTTAAGCGAGTTTCCTCGTGCAAATAGAGTAGTGGAGAAAGTTTGCAAGGGCCGGCGGCAAGAAGGTCGCGATATTAAAAATCCCGGCTCCCAAGAAGTTCGTGGGGTTGGTTTGTCGAGCAAATAAGAAATGGAAAGTGTTTTGTAATTCTTCATCGGCGTTGTGGGCTTTGGAGTCTTGATAATGAATCTGGAGTAGGGGCAGAGAAGGAATGTTACGAGTATAGATGTGTGATTAGAATGATTGGGCTTAGCTTTATTGTTAGGAGTTGTAATACATCAAAAAACTTGTGAGTTATTATGGACACGTTTCCTGAATTCCCTGTAAATCTTGTACTTGGAATTGTTGCTAAGTCCTGCCGCGAAAAAGATTCTTTAGTAAACAGTGGATTCTATAGAATTTCATAAGGCTTCGCGTAACTTAAAAGTTATTTAAAAATAACTGAGTAAAAGCATGGAGATAAATTTTATTAAGAAGTACTGCGATAAATGTGCCCCGATTTATTAATTACCGTGGAATCGTGATTCAAGGAGCTTACACGTTGTAATAAATAATTAGTAATAGTCGATTTGCTTGAATAAATCACCGCTCGCGTTCATTTTGTAAGATATCAAAGAGCAAATTTCAGTTCACTGAATATTCTGTTTTCTACGCACACTGAGAAAACAATCGAACCAGGGGTTAACCGATCCACACGTCGAAATCTCAGTCTTTTCTCTATCAAAGTCACTTTATGCCTAGCAGAGTTACTGTAATTCTTTCGCTTTTCGTCCATCCCTTTGTGGAATGATATTTCATGGAATAGTCCGCGGAAGTTTGAACGCTTTATCGCCGTCGCCGGGGTGGTAATATAATTTATAAATCGGACAATCTGGGAACGAAATTCCAATTATCCGCGATCAACGCCCTCGCGATATAGCGTGTACAAACAAATCTCGTGGGTTTCGCGTTTCCAGTCTCGCTGAATTTCCGCCCGAGATCGGATTACGAGGTCCAAAGGGATCCTCTCGTCTGGAGAACCAGCATTTCAGGAATTACGGCTTATTTGCACGGCTCTGATTCGAATATTCGAAAGTCCATACAGTTTCTGCGCCCGGCTCTGATTGTTCCCCGAAAAGAGTCTGGAATATTTGCGCAACCAGCTAAAAATAGGAGGCCAGGCTGAGCGGAAAGGCGAAGCATTATTTTATAATTCAGTAAGGGAAAACACGGAGCAATCTGTTTCTTTTTTAATCTTATGTGTGTCTTTTATTTTAGAAGACCAAAGTGTTCTAATCAATGAATTAGGCAAAAAATTGCTTCAAACATTGAAGTGATAACCTCGGCTCCGATATTCTGCGTGTCCCATCGATTTTTTTCTACTATTTCTTTTTACATTTTCATGGACAATTTTCCAGAATTTTTTCTTTCAGCTCGCCACATAATTATCCCGTGGGCATCGGATCTAATTACCATGATGACTACTGTGTTTTATTGTCTCTCGCTTTTCTCCCAGTCTCTGGGAAACTGTTTGAATATTTTTACTATATGTTTTGCATCATTATTCCGTAGAAATGTGAGGATTTTGCTAATTAATGTGACATATCCTATTCCAATATTACTTTGAAGACATTTATGTCCAGTTTGTCCGCAAGATTTCCAACAATATTTAAACGGAAATATCCTCGAATTATAACTCAAAGGATCCATCCGTTCAAAACACCTTTTTTAACCCACTGCCGTTAGGTGCATCATTTCTCCTTATTAATCGCTCGAAGCAATAATTTTATCCCTAAATAATTTTCCACGCGGCTGAATAACTTTTAAATGAACGATTTGAAATCACAATTTCCACTATTATTCTGCATTATCCCCTTCAACTGCAATTCTGCGCCACGTTCCTCTGAATTTCAGGAGGGACTTCCTGAAATATTGGTCAGTTGCTCCCTTGAACAAACGGCTCCGAACCCTTTCGTCCATCGAACGAAAATTAACTCACATCCGCGCAGAGAATCGAAGGGGGCGGCTGTCAGAGCCGACGTTAACCGATTCGAAGTTACAGTTTCCGCACAGAAACCGTCGACTCTTCGTTTATATCGGAAACACCGGGCCAAACTCATTTGCACGCTCGTAAATCGATTTAGGTTCTCGTTAGTTTCGTTCGAAGCGCCGCCCAAGCACCAAGCAGCGAAAACAATTTAGGGCGGGCGTTAGTTGACGCGCAATTAGAGCTTCTAATCAACCTATCAATGAATAATATTGTTGGCGATTCGTTCGATTGTGCCGGCAACCTGGAAACTCGTTACAGCAAACTTCTCGATAGACTCGATTTCAATTACCGCCAGCCGGAGAGGACCTTAACATTCTGAGCACGTGCTCGACCCCTCAACCTGATTCTAATTTTCCATATCGAGATTCCGACGGTTCTTGCGCTTTAAAGCTTCTGAATCTGGCGCTCGAACGTTTATACGAAATCTCTGGTAATTCGCGCAGGCAACAAGAAGTAATTCAAGTCAGTTTGAAACAGTTATGCAAAGCAGGTGCTTCTTTCTGTCCAACGAAAGCACGCGTGCAATTAATAGCGAACTAGGGAAAAATCATTGAGTCTTTTGATTCGAAGAAAATCGACTCGATTCACAAAATAACGGGAGACCATTTTCCCCAGTCTTATTCCCAAATAAAAATTAATGGCTAACATTCAAATTCCCTTAGTCAATTCGACAGTGAAAGCCACAGAGGTGCCAAGTATTTACGTTCCACTATTAAACCGCCGTGACCCGCCCAAAGATTGCGAACTCGACTGGTCGAAAGCATCCTTCGGAAGCACCGAGACCCAGAAAAATCTCCCACCCTGTAGATCGAGACGAAGCCGCGGCAGCGAGGCGATGGTATCTTCGGAAACGTCAGCGCGGCATTTCGCAGATCGTGGGAAAACAAAGCGGAGGTTTCTCGGGCGTGGGTGCTCGAAATGGGAGAGTTTCGGGTATTCAGACCCCGATTATCCGTCGAAGCAGCGATCAAGGAGAGCCCGTTGTCGACGAGAGACGTAGAGAGCAAGACGGAGAGGCCCTTCTCCGTAAACTAAGAGGGCGGTTAGCTGCGGGATTTATGCGCCTGCATTAATATGCAGCGTCGAGGATTTCAATGGCGGGGCGGGGGTGCAGCGAACGGGGGACGCAAATGGCCGTGGATAGAGAGGGGCAAGGTGGGTGGCGTGAACGAAGGAAGACACCGCGGGAGAAGGAGGGAAAGTCACTCGAAAGCCCGCCAAACTCATCGATGATCAATACTTTTGTCTACGCGGACGTGGGGGCTAATAGGATTGAAGCGTATGCACGCCCCTGCACGCGCGTGCATGACGGGCTCGGAAGACAGGGGCGATTCCCTCGCGCAGGAATTAGTCGACAGGGGAGAATGGAATAAATATTCTTTCGTGGAAGTTGTCGCTTTGCGGGTAATTGATGTTAATGGCTGGTTGTGTGGGCGTGCTTCGGTAAAGGTCGCTTCGAAACGATCACTTATGATGGAAGATAGTGTCGAAAGGATGTATTGCATTGGTAGATATGAAATTGCCGATCGCGGATAGCGTAAGTTCCTTTGTTTATAACAGGGATCGAAAAAGTTCTGGGACTCTTATTTTTAAAAAAATTTCATTAGGACTTACGTGTTTCGTTTTAGAATATATCTGTTCCTGTGGAATTTTTAGTGAAAGAAATGTTACTCTTAGGAACTGTTCTCATAGAACAGATATATAAGAAAAGTTCCATGGAAACAGTTATATTAGAATATTTATTATAACAGGTTTCATAAGGTAAAGAAAAGTACTAAACTATTAGGTACTAGTTTTATTTAACAATATATATCGTATTCTTTGTGTTTATTTAATAAAAAGTGTGAAAATCATAACATAAGTAATTAATAGTTTCATAAGAAGTATTGAACAGAAAAGAGAACTTGTCAAGAATAATTTCTAAATAACATTTTTTATGACTTACAGGAATCTAAATACACAAAAAATCTATAATGTCTGTGTAAAAATTATCTACGTAGGTAAATATTACAAATAAATAACACATTCAGAATATCAATTTAACTGTAATAATTATTTATTATTGTTGCAGTACTATTCATTGAATAGTATTCATTATTTGTTACAACGATTGAGAACTTTTTAATATTGATGAAAGAAATTTTTATTTCTATATTGTATAAATTCCATTCCAACTAAAACTTTAATTTTCAAGAACTTTTATTTTATCAGTTCTCGTGGGAACTTATAATGTGAGAACATTTTTAGAAAAGTTCCACGGTCCATGTTTCAAATAGAACCTATTGAAAAGTTCCAGAACTCTTCTGAACCCTGGTTTATAGTGGGGAAAGAATAACAATTGCCTACGACTCGAGAAATGTCACAGAAATTCGAAAAATAAAATAAATAAAATAGTTAAAAGGGAAACAGTCTTTTCATTCAAACTTCCCTTAGCGAAACTGCGATTTCATATGCAATTTAAATTATTTATAATATTCCTAAAGCGTCATGAAATATGTAAACTAAATTTTTAGATAAATAAGCAACAGCTTTGTGGGTAAAATTTAATTAAAAAAGTTGGAGCTTCGGGTAGATTGTCTGCCCGATATCGACGTATAAGTTCGCGAGTCTATCGCAACGTGTAAACACTAATCAACGAAGCTGAGACATATAATATATGTGCATTGAATGCACGCCTGCTCTTTGCACTTCCAAAGTCGATTTCCTTAAAACCAAAGGTACTTGCGATAAAAATTCATTCCACTTTTTCAGTTCATTCGCCTATAAGGAATAAGGGTGTCGTAAATTCTATCGAAACATCCTGTACGTTGAACCGAATGATAAATCGATTTTCCTTATATCAACTATCTCGTCAACGATTTTGCAAGACAACTTACGTTACATTTAACGAGCGTCCACCTTAATGGTCGCTTAAACAATGTGTCCCTGCTTAAAAAACGATTTAAGCCCCGAACAAGATGTGGTGATTTAACCTGTCAAGGGGGTGAACGCGTTTTACGATCCTCGAAGGCATAAAAGATGAAAGTGCTGGTCCTCGAATCTCATTTGGAGAACAGCCCGTAAACGGAGCAGATTCCAGCGGTTAGATCACAGTCAAAGACGGAGGGTGGCTTTGCTAAGAGGTCGATGGGGCGGCGGGGTGACATAATAGCTTACTCAGGATCCACTTGTGGTCAGTAATCGGATTGCCTGGATCTACGAGCGCGGTATAATGATCGACGTATGGCGGTGCGCGGTCCTCCAGGTACTTTTATTCCCCCCAGAATGTTATTAAATGATTTTTATTCGAGCTTGGGTACATTCAGTTAAGATCCTATTCGTGTACATCCCATTAGCTCGTATTCAAGTAGCGGCATTCGTTATAGTACCTACGAACCTGCTCCTATATAGATTCAGAAAAATACGAGAGTAACTGGGTAATCGAAATGAGGAATAATACTTCACGAGTGCGATACTTCATTACTGCATTAACCTTGAAAGTCAATAATAATTTTCAAATTATTTGTTTAAGTAATATAAGAGTGTTTCAGAAATGAAGTAACAATGAAATAATAGATCTTGTTATTTGGAATAATAAATCAATTTTATTATTCAGTCGTTAAAAGTCTCCAAGAAATTTGAATTTATTTTTCCACTGCATTATTTCGTCGTTGAAATCAGGGCAGCCGCACGAACTGAAATGGCTCAGTGTTCGTTAGTGTATATCTGAAATGACGCTGGGCGTGGATGGATTAAAAAAAGCGCGCAGTTATCGTCGACTTACGTGATCCTCGCCGCGTCGTCGTATCGCTATAATAAATTGTCGAAAACGATGGTCGGCTTTATTGGATCAGCAGTGCCTGCACTCTGACAGATAACAACCAGCTGTGTGCTGCCCCCCTTCGTATGCATCGCATGCATAGAGCCGCGTTAATTGTTCATTAATATCGCGATACGCGTGGCCGAATAATTATCGCCGGGATTACTAACCGTCCTTCGCTGAATTCACGCTCGTCGCTTTCATTTGTCCGACGTACAGTTTTTACGCGGTATTACGCTTACAAGAAATAATTAAGCAGGCGTTATCGAAGTTTAAAAGGAACCATATGTCGCAAACGCAGTCGCTTCAAAATGTTCAACGACGTATTTCAGAAATACGTGCTTGCACAAATAACAAATACATTATTTGTTAAACAACAAATGCACGGTCAGTTATTAAATAATAGCATCGCTATGACATTCAAGACTTCTGTAGCGCGGATAAACTGGTGTCTCATATTAGGGTTACTTTACCCTACCATCCAGAACTTAAAAAACTCTGCCTACCCTAACGCTCCAAATTTCACGCAGTCCTTAATCAACAAACTCAAGTTACTCCGCAGAATCCCAAAATCAGCAATTCTACAATAAATATAACCCATCCAAGATGTACACACTGCGATCCAAAAGCTCGTGCCAGGAATCTACGCAAGATCACGTCACCACCCCCTGCCCCAAAAAGAGCCCTACAACGCCGTCGACGTATCAGCGCGCATTTCATTTCTTTTGTCCCCGTGGAGACCCTCGCTGGACGATGCTCGATAGTGGCGGGTAATTAAAGTTCCGATTTCAAAACCATTCATATTTGTCATCGTTGGGAAAGGGTCGATCGTCTGGTGGAGGAGAAGAGAGAGAGACAGAGAGAGAGAGAGAGAGAGAGAGGGTGAGGGTGAACAGTGAAGGGGAGGCTGGAAGGGGTGCAAAAATCGCGCGTCCGGAGGCAGGGGCCAGGTTTCCCATTGGATTTCAATTTTCGCATACCGTCCACGTCGAGCACATCCGCGAATTAGTTCGCGACGAAAGCTGCAAGCCTCCGGTAGAGGGGGCGAGGGGCGAGGCGGTCGGCTCCTCTCCGCGGCCGTCTGGCCGTGCCTGGGAACGATATTATCGGTCTATTGAAAATCGAAAATCGAGGAAGTATCGTGCGATCGAGTTTGCGGTGAGACGTCCTGTCTCGCGGCCCTGTCCCATTACCAGCGGGGAGGACGAAGCTCCGAGGAGAATTCTATTGATCGGCAATCCATGCGCTCTGTGTCGCGCGTAGGGACGTCGTCCGGGTCCAGCGGGCTCCATTTAATCGACGGATAACGGTGGCCGGTGATAGTATGAAAGTCAACGACAAAGCGGTCGCGCCACTCGCGGAGGAACGACCGGAGGACCAGGCATTTAGCTAGGAGGGCGAGCTCGATCGTCGAAGTGGCCGGCTGATCGGCTAAAAGGCCTTCTAGAAAAACCATGTCCGAGCTTCCCAGGCGGAGGAACGCCGCTAGGAGGCGGCGTGATCCTATTTTTTTATCTTTTTTACCCGAGGAAAAAGGCGTAAAAGTGAGCGACGACTAATTAGCGGTACTATCGGGAGCTAAACTGCGCGGGTGAATAGGGAGGCCAGGTTTTCGGCGGGCCAGGCCTGCTTACAACGTAAACACAGGGCGAACGAAGGGCCGCGGGTCGGCCGTTTCGATTCAATTTTCACTAACTGGAGCGTGGACTAATTAACCCGACGCGAATAGCCGCTCGAGAAACAATGCCCGCCTGGCTGAAGGGGATAGTCGCTTGTGCGCGTGCAGAAGATTGTCGTAGGGGGGCGGTTGGCGGGTGGAACGGGGATAGAGTGTGGAGGAGCGAGTGACAGAGGGCGAGAGGACACTGGCTGCGGATGTGGAGTCGGTCGATGGCTGCACGGAGGAATCGCCGAAGGAGGACAGGCAGTAACAGATGGCGGCGGAAGAATATTTTTTTCGCCGTTTTTACTTGCTAATGAATCTCCTGGGGGGGGGGGTGGAGATCGTGAGCTCGTTTTCGAGGGAGTCCCGGTGGAAAATGGCGGAGGGGTTGGGACGACGCGAGGGTCCTGTGAGCGAGCGGAAGTTTGGGTGCTTGGGAAGCTGTAAGTTTGGTAGGATTCGGCGGTTTGGTGCCTTGAGGAACGAGCACGAGGATGTGTGGGAAATTGATACTTTTAAAGAACATCGTTGTTAAAGGGTGGGGCACCTTGGGGTCCGAAAATCATATGCAAGTTTCAGAATTTTTTGGGGCGAAATTAGAACATAAATGAAAAGAAATTGTTAACCCTTCGCCGCCCATAAGCTGATTTTGAAGCTCTGGACCTTCTATATGCAAAATAAATACCTTTTTTCTCAATTATTCCTTTTTCTCAAAATATTATATCTGAACAACAATTTTTAGCTTCTAATATCGTAATTTGTAAAAGTTACAATTTTTTAACATTTTCTTCGTTTATCCTCGATATACGGTAATCTAGAATTTTTTACAAAAACTGTGATGAAATTTGAATAAAAAAAACTATTGAAATACATTCTAGAGACCTTAAAATTGGCCCCTGATTTTTTTCATTGCGATTGGATTGTTTTGATGAGAATGGCAGTCGTTAAAAAATTTCTTTGGGTCTGAGCCACCCAGGTATGTTAAAATTGATAAAAAAAAAGAGGTGTGTCAACGAAGGGTTAAGGGCTTTATTCTACACCCTTTATGGTACATAAAAAAATTGTAAATATATTTTTTAAACAATAATATCTCAGCGCTGTAACTCCTTAAGATAATTGTGGGGAATGTAGAAAACTATTGTATGGAATGTGTTGCATTCTTTATTTCCAGTTGATGGATTCTGTGATATCGATTTATCGGCAAGGCTGGACAGGTGAGACACTTGAGCGGCTAAATTTGTGTGCGTGAAATTCCCTACAGGTCCCCAACTATCTCAGCGCATTTCCAAGCACAACGTGGATTCTGTAGAGAGGGATAGATAGTTGTAGAACTTGGATTCTTTTCAAATAAGGATACCACGAAATCTCTCACAGCTCTGCATAAAATATATTTCACAAGTTCCACCAGCATCGATCAGGTGCTCCTCATTCTTCTTTCACACCAGTGGAAGTGTGTCCCACTTTACAAAGGGGAATCTTCATAACTACTCTTCCTTTCCTGCAAGCCGACAGAGGGTAGAATCATATTTGAAGCCCTCATTCCCTGTACAAACCGCCATCCCCACACCCTCGTCCTTCGACACAGGCTACGCCACAGAAACCCTTAACAAGACTGTTGCTTCGTCCTCTCCATCCTCTTTACGCGACCTCCATATCATTTAAACACCCACTCGATCCTCCATTTCCGTTTCTCACGTCTCGCTCTTCCCTCTATCAATAAAAAAAAAACAGCAGAAACGAACTCCTTAAATAATACACTCGACGAGCCATGGCAAGTCGTAACAGCAGCGGCCGCAAGGGAAAGCATCGCTTTTCCCCGCGTGGCGCGAGGGAAGAAATCGTTGGCCGAACGAGAAGAAAAAGCAACGAGACCTGTTTTGACCCGTTCCGAGCAACGGGCCAGGACAAAAGGGGCAAAACGTTCGCCACTGAAAGGAAGCAACGGCGAATTCCGCCTTCCGCGGAGCACGGTAAACTGTGCCTGGACAAGGTGGCACGGGGGTGTGGGGGGGGGCGGTCGAAGTGGGATTAAACTACGAAGAAAAGTGGCTTCCAAGGGAGGGGTGGGTCGGCGTGGCCCGAGGAAAGCTAAAACACCTCCGCCCAGCCTCGCCGAACCCCCCTGTCTTCGGTTTTATCTATGTCGTTCTCAGCCCCCGGCTATGGTGGTTAGAATCAGGGGCGGGGGGGCGTGCTTCCGTATGGAGCACACGGAACTACACATGATTGCACCGGCTGAAAGAGAACACGTGTACCTGCGCTGTGTTTTCGAAGGTCTTGGCTTCTATACGAAGTCGCGACTATTCAAAGGAACCAGCTCCCTCGGAAATCATTCTCGTCTTAGAGCTTTGAAGGTCGTCGAGGTTTCTTTAAGTCGTGGCTTCTATGGCAGCTGGGTAGTCGAGGGTGTCGGAGGTGTTGGGAAGCTGTTGGTTTTCTCCGGTGATTGAGTAGTCGCCTCTGGATTTTAAATTTCATTTCTTGGGGTCGATTGCGAAATGTGAGATCGCTTTGGAGATGTAGATATTGTGTCGGATTATTATTTTGGTATCTACTGGAGCAGAGTTAAATATATCGCTGTGTAACGAAAGCTTATTGCTTTTTAAATTTAGTATAAAAACAGGTAAAGTCGCATATTTCTAGTTTATCATCATCGTTATTTGCGGGAGGATTCTAACAGCCCCAGAAGTAACTGACCTTTAACAATTTCTTTTTAAAAACTGTTGGTCATGTTGAATTAAACTCTTTGGGATATAAGGAGGCGTATTTAAACTTGCAGGAAATATTCTTTTTATGTCTATCCTTCTTATTGTTTATTAATTTTTGTGGAATCTAGTCCACCTCTTCGACGATGTTACTCCTGAAAGAAAATAGAAGTTTCCTAAAGTTAGATAGTTTACACTGGTATTGGTCCACTTTAGAGAAAAAAAAAATGAAAAATGAAAACAGTTATAGTGTTTGAAAGAAAAAGTAACGTTTTTCCTGAGGCAAATTCTTCCATTTTTATTCTTTACATCGTCGAAGAAAATATTATAAAATAAAAGCTAAAATTCAATTTTTGGTTCAATACCTGGAGAAATGTATAAAGAATAAAATGAGCTTTATTTGAAATTGATCAGTCAATTAGTTTTCGAGTTATCCGAGACGCCAACATCGTCGAAGAGATTCCACAATAATTAATAAACAATACGAAGGATCGACATAAAAAAAATATTTTTTGCAAGTTTAAAGATGCCACCTTATATCCCAAAAGAGTTTAATGCAATATTAACGATAGCTTTTTCAAAAAAAATTCACAAATTTCGGGGGCTGTTACACGAAAATCTCCCCTTAAGTACAACTGCCCAGGCAATTTAATTAGACGCGTAATTACACCTCTTAACAAGTTTTTAATTTTGTTCTCATCTTGTTACAATGTAAAACACACTTCTTTTTCACGAAGTAATACTAATAATAAGGAACACATGTAGTTTGATATTTAAAATGAGCCAAAATGGACCTTGTACCCGCGAGGGTCAATCCACTGCTCCCCTGATCTCACAGTACACCTTATGCAGACTCTATTCAATTCCTAATCAGAGGTCCAAGCGTTTCAGACATTCACACTGCATACTGAATAAAGCGTACACATGTGTATGTAAACTCGTGCGCGAGTTTCGACATGTGCATCGAATCGATATTGAATCTCAACTTGCACCATGCTTCACGTAACCAACCGTGCGAGCATCGAGGTGGCAGAGCAACCAGAGATTTTCATTTCCGTCGTTGGGAAGCTTTTCTCGCGATTAAAAGGCCCAGAAAAATGGCCCCTTTATCGTGCACCCATTTCACAGGGTGGGAATAAGGTTTGCCGGTGGCGGAGATTTCTTAGCGAGGCAGTGAATTACTGACCGAAATCGGATGACTTTAAACTGGTAAGAGGGTTCTCGATTGTTGCGGCTGGAATATATCGTTACAGTGTGCGAGGAAAACAGTTTCATTCGCTGCTGGCTTCTTTTTAAAGCTCGCAATGGAGCTCTTAGGGTTCGAATTTATTGGTGTTAAATCAGAAACTTGGGAAATAATCCTTTACCATCGTCGTTGGCTTTATGGATCTTCAGGATTTGTACAGAGGAAATTAGTGTAACAGAGGGCATACAGGGTGATTCGCTAATTCCGTTGCTAAGAGTTTAATCAGTGGTGAGACTTTCTTGTTAAATTTCATGGTATAAAGAGACTTTATGAATATGGTAAATGGAGGAGAAGACTTTACATTGTTGTTAAAAGGATAAATAAACGTGTAACATGAGAGTCGTTAGTGCTACTGATACCAAACTGCGTGTGCTTAAACTTCTTATTAATCTGCATAATTTTTACTTGAAACATTTTCTTGTAAGATGTATCCAGCACAGCGCGTCTGACCCTGTATGGACCTCTTCCACTTGTTCCCATATTCTCTTTCTTTCTCGGACTCCGCAGCCGAAATAAATTCAACTGGCTATTCGAGCTCGCTCAGAGTATAACCCCAATTAGTTCATTCATCAATTACACAAATTTGAAAATGTTGTTCTGATAAATTTATTTAATTTCGATGATAGGAAGAAAGTGGAGCGATATTTCATTAGTCCACAATCTACAATGCAGTTGGTAAAAATTTGAATTGAATTGTCTCCCGTGTGCTTTGGCATTTTATTTTTATAATGAATTACTTTATGATTGATTTATCAGGGTTCATTAGCTTCCCTTTCTTTTAGAAACCGGAGAAAGCGTTTATAGTGAAAGGGGTGATATTTTTTAGAGCAAGTTCTTTCATTTCAGAGAACAGAAATTCGCTTGGGTGTTACGTGCTAGGGAACACGATCCTAATATAACGTACAGGCGTACAAAGGAAGCGGATTCTTATTCCTCGCATCCTCGCGCCCCATAGTCTCCCGTTTCACCGTTCTCCATTTTTTAACACTTGGTTGGCGACGTGCTTCGCAGGCCTTCACGTCCGAACGTCGCATTTTATCAACGACACTTTACAAATAGAGGAACGCGCGAGAATTGCACGTCAGACCCGCGACACCACTGTAAAAGCTATTACGTCTGATTGGACTTCCTCGAGACGATTACGCGATAAACGGAAAATCTGTATTATAAAATTGATATTCCTTTTTAATGAAAAGTCGTCGTGCAGAATGAGTGGAAGTAATTTTCTGCTTATTTCCACCCTCGATGAAGCTACGTCTCTATTCATTTCTATTTACAACAGAAGCAGGTGCATTTCTACATATTTTTACAAATTCCTTTTCCCCAAAACAACTCGCCAATTGCCTATTTAACACGAACAATCGTTACCGATAATTTACACGCAATATAATATCATCAAGATCCACGTGGCCATCGTTGATTTCCCTCCTTTTCCACCCCTTTTAACGATCACCAGCAAATATTCCGTGGAGAAGAATGCCACGCGGTCACGGTTAACAGAGAGGATTAAAAGTGCATTCGAGTGTCTTCCTTCTTTTCCTTGCCGTGCTCGCGGTGCGCAGCTGAAAATACGGGTGGTTGTAATGAACCTTATTCTCGTGGCCTGTCCACAAGGAAAGCGGCTTAGCTTTTAATTGCTATAAACCAGTCCACGAATAATTTCGGTGTCTCGCAGACCTGGCCCCTGTAACTCAGTCTCGACAACCCCCTCCTAAATGGTCCACGAGAATCTTTAACGGTAACTTCCCTGTTTCTCCTTTCCCCTGTTGCTTTTATTCGAAAGAAATTATTCGCGGCTTCTTCCCGCTCGTTTCCCCCTCTGCGTTCGGTCAGCTTCCTCGATCGTTGCTCGTTAATGATCCACGTTAACGTGGCATACGTTAGGCGCGGGTGGTGGTACCTGTTCCATCCAGTAATGACTTTTTCGAGGGCCTCGCAGTTACTAGACTCTGGGATTCATCTATGGCTGCAACCCCCTACCACCCCCTTGGGAGCTGTATAAATCGATGGAAGCCATCCGTCGATGTAACCGAAGTTTTAGTTAGCTCGCCCGTACCGCGGTGATTCGATTCCGATGGACGTGGAAGCGCTGGCAATAATGTCGTCGGCCATCCCCCCGCTGAAAGCGGCAAACAGAAAATCAAACGGGACATTCTCGTTTAATTTACGGCCGCGATAGGGGCTGCGGCCACTGCCCTTGGATCTTCGGTTTGCGGGTGGAGGGTAATGGAAGGAAGCTTCGAGGGTGGGCTTCGTTTCGGAAGGTGGCATTTTTAGTGATCGTAGTTGTGTATGTTTTTGAGGAGCTCATGAATAGTTTTTTAAGTGTAGCTCGGGATTTATGTTTGGGATGGATTCGCGGGTTTTAAATATTTATCTGTGTTTGTGAAACTGGCAAGTCTCTCTGTCAAGTGAATGCATCTGAAGTGGTAGCGACGGAAGTGTCTCGTGTGAGGAGGTTCTTAGTATTGATCCGTAGTGTATGCTAGTAATTTCTTTCGTCCATTTAAGTTGCTTCTACGCGATAACACGGTGATCGTTTCTTTAAACGCTTAGATGGAATTATTAGTGAATGAAGAATACGTGGATAAATCATGAATATTATTCAGCAACTTAGTAGCCCCTGCGTCATCAGCACAGACGAACAAGAATTCCTTTCCTTCTCCCTAAAATTCCATCCTCTCATAAGGCTTTATTCAACATTCTGCGCCCATTCAACGTATTACGTCCAATTCAACTGGGCGTTGAATTTCTAAGAATTAATAACTGTATTTGCGACACAAAGTTCGCCATATTTAAATTTAATAGAAATATTATTTATTAAAGGTAACAAATTTACTGTAATAAGTGAAGAAAATTTGGATTACTCAAGACAAACAGAAGCAATATATTAACAAGCTATTACTTAAAAAAGCATATCTTCCTAGGAAAAAATACCGAGGGAATACTTTCCTCTCTCGAAATTTCGCAGATGAAGGGAGAAGCTATTCGTTACGAAAACGACCGGCGGGAAATAAAATAGAGATTCTGAGAAACGCTGAAGTATCAGACATGGTCCCACCCCTCCCTAAAAAAAAAGAAGAAGAAAGCTCTCCTTTCACGAGGAGATTCGCTTTTTCCTGTCCGTAGGCGAGGATTTAATTAGGCTGGGATCATGTGTCGGACGTGAAAACGACATTTTCCTCGGTGGAAACGGACGGCTGGATTTAAGGGGAACTCGCCCAGGGTAATTTTATGAGGAACGTTGATTCCAGGAAATCAATTTCGTTTCGATGGGTGTCGATTCTTCGCCTGTTACGGCGTTGCCACGTTAACCGGACGGTGTGTGTGTCGCGTTAATGGAGCTTGACGAGCGTTGTTGGTTGCATCGGTTTGCGGGAATTAATTAATACTAACGGGAGAAATTAGCCTCTGTTTGATATTTTCGTTCCGTCGCGGTCTGATGTAATCTTCTAATTAAAAGGAGAATATAAATTGAAAGCAATCAACGATAATTACAAGCCTGATGAGCCATTACAAAGTTTAACTGCAAATGATACAAATGGATTGACTTCGAAATTAGAATATTTAGGTAGGTATATACCACTTTGCAAATAGCAAAATATTTCATTCTGACATTGGAACATGACATTTTGCGTAATTCTAAGAGGAGATAATTTGGTTTAATTTCAATCATTAAATCTAAACTATTATATTATGGTAATTTTCCCATTCTGAGGAGGAAAGGGATATTTATTTTCACAAATTAAGAGATACACTGTGAAATGGTGTGTTTAAGTACAAATATAATTATGTAATTCCTTCGCTATAATTTCCTCGGTAACCAATAATCGTCCACAAAAATGCAAAGTTGCATTACCAGAGACGCTGGAGCGTTTCAATTTTATTCTCTCCCCCGTGGCGCTAAAATTAGGGTGCAGACACTCGAGGCTGAAGCGGCTTCATCTTCACCAGCGAGTTTCCGTGTCTTATCTCGTTGTCTCGACACAGTTTCGATGCAGATCGCTCGATCTAGCGATGATGATGATCACGGGGAAAGGACCGTACACGGTGGAAATGCACTGTCGACTGAAAACGTGACACCACTTGACTCACTGTCACTTTTTAGAGCAGATAGGCGTGGGTAACGAGTGCGATAATCAGCCTGTGCCTACGTTGAATATTATCTGAAGTTAAAATAATTTAAAATAATTCGAATAAAGTAAATGTAAAATTATTACACCAATTTGTGTTTATTTTGGAGTGTAAAAAAAGGGTAATGAAAGCAGCGAGAGAATTTCGTTTTTCATACATTACACATTTCTATATGAACAACTCGACATTAAGCTTCTTTGATGCTCAGCTTCCTTAAGTCTGTTCTTTCACGGTTCATTCTTAATCTACTTCGCGAAGAGCTCGTTCCCCCTCATTCTAGACAAGAATGGGCGCATTAAACGCACCCTCCGAGGTAACTTAACCGACTACAGTCCGGTAATAACCACCCTATCCCTGAAACTCTAGGCGTCGACAGAAAAATTCCTTTAACGAGATTTGCATGATACTCGACGTGATTCTTTGCGGATCAAGATGCTTTGGCGACGTTGAAACGAGTGGCGGTGCGCGTGAAGTTTCTCGGATCCTTTGGAAACTCGATACATATGTATAAAAACCTCCTGTCGCACGAAAATAAGGAAAATACAGTTTCTTCCCAAACTTCCAAACCTTTACTCCCGTATAACAGTCTATTGCGTACCTACGGCGTAGCCCCAACAATTTCAAACACATCGCTGTCACAACGATTACTACTTAAGGCACTGAGAATAAAAACGGACTAACCCACGTTAGAAGAAATTATTTTTTCCTATTTTATACGATTAGTACTACAGCCTATTGGAATACATTACTGTGGCTAATTTAATTTCGCAAAAAAAAAATCTGACGTAGCCCTCAATTCACCTAAGTAAGCTTCCCAATTAAGTTCATAACCTCATCCACAGAAATGAAGTGAAGAACCAATCTTAAAATTTCGAAATCCATCGAAGAAAATCAAGCAAACGAGCTGTTTCCATATTCTGGCACCCAGTTGCTCCTCGGGCATTCCTGCCAATCTCCTCCTCTCCCAAAGATCACGAGCACCTTGTCCCAGGTCGCGGGAACCTTAATCCCGTCACGTGGCGATCGAAAACGTGGGCCTGTTCAAGGACCACAGTATCCGCCATTCAATCAGACATCACAGCTGATTAGCATTGAAATTCCAAGCCGGCGACAGGCTCTGTACTCGATAACGGTATGCGCGATGCCGCGCGTCACAGACGATACGCGGTTGGGCGTTAGAGGGACGGAGACGACGGGCGAAACGGAGGATTGTCGGTTCGTCAGTGCAACGGAGGATTCCATTGCCTGATTGATATGTGTCAGGCTTGCCGCATGCACCATTGCCTCGCGGCCGACGCCCCTCGGATTCTGCGTTATACGCTCCCACACCCCTGTCCGCGGATCGTATTAAACTCGTCGCGATCAGATTCGAATGACGCGCGAGCTTCTGGCTGGAAATAAAACGAGGGACGCGGGATAGAAATTCAGTTCATCATACTCTGCACGGTGAAAGTTTACTTTTCCTGGGCCCTGATGCAGCGAGCTTGTAAAATGCATGGAACATATTGAACCCACAAGGGAACATACCGAACCCACATACACGCTGATTTTGACGAGACTCCGCAGATTTGCAGAGTAGTGAATAATATTTGACACGTGTTTTTTGTTATCGGCAATCGACCATGTTGAAGGGGTGGAAATAGTTCCTAAAGTCGAGGGTTCGAAAATATATTTTGTGGAATATTTAGAGAACTATTAGGCGTAGAGCAATTCTTTTTCAAAGCGTTTGTTTCTTCGTTCCCTTTTGTATCTGTTTTCTATGCAGTAACGTTGAATAATTATAAAAGATTGTGACAGGCGAGGGATGACGTGATTGTTGGATGTTAGTAGTTGGGGACCCAGGGTACGCTAAAGTGCATGGGAAATTTTGTTTACATGTTCGTGTATCAGCTATCGAATGCAATATGCAGTGAACGTTTATGAAGCTGGTAGAGTGTTGGTTTCCCTCAAATTGCAGTTTCAGTAGTAATCAGTTCTGGAGATGATAGGTGGAACGATACAGTCGTTTTGGGATTATTGGCGGCGTGGTCTGGGAATGATATTAGTTTGGGGAAATTTGATTCTAGGTGGTTAATGTTTATTATAATAGTTACTGCGTATGGACGTGCTTAAGAGCGCCAACGAACTTATTTTATATATTTTTCAGAATTTTGTAAAACTTCTACAAACGACCTGCTTAATAAAAAGCAGATTCGCAGGCTTCTTATCCAAATTCCTTCGATCATTTCTCTACTGATGCACCTTCTTCGTATTTATACTTCAATGACCAGCAGAAACACGCGACGTCCTATTGCCTTCCCACACGAGATACTTTCGTATTTATCACTTTCCTACCTTCCTCCATTTTTTCCAAACAAATGTTACCTCTGCCCAGTGATGGTCAAAATAAAATTTAAAGCATATTTCTATATTCTGCGTAATTAACTTAATAGTAGGCTGTAAGTATTATGTTAGTTTCACTGTTATATTCTAGCAACCCCCAACCTATGGAATATAAATTTTAATTCTTTGTAATGGATCTATCTTATTTTTGATATCGTTCACAGTTTAAACGTTCTTTTCACCACTACTGTATCTGAACCTCAAGTCGCGAGCCACCAGAGTGTCTCGTACAAAGCCACCCTTAAAATCAGAGGCTTTATGACGTCGACGCACTGCCTCTGAATCGAGGACGCTTAAATATACCCCGAATGGGTCAAGCCAACACCGTGCAATTTTCTATATAGCATCGTCCCCGTAAATTCCTCCCTTAATCTTTTGCTCGCACGCGACGAAGACGGCGGTTACGAAAACTCGCTTTGTCAGTTTAATCGAGGGATGCAGCTAGCGCAGTTAATAATCTATCGGGGCGGTTGCAATGGTCGATCTATCGTTGCTGCCGCTACAGACCATCCTCGGCCCTGGAATTTCAGTGCTGATCAATTACTACGGGCCGTTACCTAATTGCCAATCCCTGAGAGTGGCTTTTAGCCTACTAACGTAACGTTTCCTTTGACAAACGACTATTTACAGCGGCGACGACGAACTGATCGAGCAGCACAGACGTTCTTCTTGAATCTTTAATTTGTTTCTTCTTCTTTTTTCACGCGCGGTGTCCACCGCTTTGTGGCGTAAAAAAATCACTGGAAATCCTTTCTTTTCCCTGAACATTCGAGGTGTCAAAGCGCAACTGGCTTTGTCGCGAAATTAATTCCGTCGCGTTCCTGGAAGCGATCGTCAATAGAATTTTAATTATAATACAGACAGAGACGAGTGAATTCCCTTTCTGAGTGGGCGAAGCGGATTGCGCCGTAACGCAATATTGTGCGAAGGAACAGTGGTTGGGTGATTTGGGAAATTATAATCGAAGGATTCTGTGTGGAAGGTACAGTGAATGCCAACGGGTGGATGGTTTTAAGAAGCTTAAGGATGTGCTTTTAAATCCTTCGTTTATATAGTGGGATTTTTGGCGAAGCCTCTCTGTAAACGGAATTGTGTTACATCTGGTTATTTTAAATTTAGAATAAAATACACCATATTCCTTAATTCATCATTTAGTGTAATTACTCCTGAGAACGAAAGATGAATGAAAATCATACGAAATTATGTGGAGCATAGAAAATAGAACTGTGACAATACCAACGAGTCAACTGGTATTAATTTTTAAGGGCAGCTTTCATTAACTATAAATTTATTAAACAATGCTTCACAATACTTCCTCATCTTTATATTTACATTCCACACTCCCACACAACGTATCTCCCTAATTGAAAGTCCACAACTTGCATCAAAACTAAAGAAACTACAAACGAAACCTACGCAATTATTCAATCTTACGTTAACAGAAGCAGAAACAAAATACACCCCAATTTGAAATGAAGCTCGTGCAACATTCACAATCGAAGATACTTCACCAAAAATAGTGCACGAAACAAATTCTTCCACAGCGAAACGGATGCCCCTCGGGAGAAAGAAATTATACCAGCACAAAACAGACTACTTCCCTACTTCCAATTCGTTTTTCATCCCCATTCAGAGTAAATATTCCTCCGCGTTGTTCATGCAACGGTACTCCAGTCGTGCCTCGGTTTCGTTATTTTTTAACGAAGCCAATGCAACGACGCGGAAATTTAGGTTGAAGTGGGTTAAGCATCATTTATTACTAAACGACGTTTTGCCTCGAATATATATGGCCGTCGTGTCGCTCTTCTTGCACAGCGGAGCCCGAAGACCTTCCCCCCTGCATAATACCATTAAATCCTGACGGGTTATGTTCTTGTCTGCCGCACTGGTGTTTGAGGTACATTTGCCCTCGATATCTCTATCAGACAAGCTCCCGCCTACCCTCCGAAGTGAATAAATTCCGCGGCGGTATCGCGGAACCAGTAGATCTTGTTAAGCCGTTTAATTATAACGAATGAAATCCGTGCATCGCGGGAATTCAGCCAGCCAAGTTCATTGAATTATATACCAGCGCTAGAGAGCCTTTGTTCTGCGCGATGTATAAACTTTTCTGCGTCCGAGCAGTGGCAAATTTGGTGACGTTTGGTGCATTTTCTAAGGGGACGCAATCGCCACCGCGATCCAATAATAGTTTAACGAGAGATCATTTAGTTCTAAAATCTGGCAAGTTGGAACGCGAGGCTTCGTTGTTTGTGGGTTGCGAAAGAAGATGGAATTTGATGAAATTGTTGGGTAGGGTTTTAGTTGTCGAACTTCGAATGATGGTGGTTGAATTGGCAGGTTAATGTTTTAAGTATTCATAGAATAATTATGTGAATTTTGGAAGCTTGGTGGTAGATGTTTGTTGCTAGCTAATTAGGTTTTAAGTGGGATACTTTATCACATTCCATTGTTAATAGGATATCGTCACGTTTATATCCTTCCTGGTTATTTTGTCAATTTTATTTATTTATTTATTTATTACGGGTAATAACCCTTTAGTACGTTATAAGAGGATAGACAAATAAAATAATATTAGGATAATGATTAAAGTACACAAATGGCAAAGCAAGCGACAGAAAGAGATGAAATAACAAGTATAAATATTGCAACTTAATTATCCAGAATACGCAGAACAGAATTTCTAAAAGTAGATAAGGAAGTAGCGAAAAAGTCAATATCATGGCAGTATCTATTATTATATTTCATAAATGAATAGTTGATCGGTGATCAAGTCTCTTACTAATTGTAAGTATTGATTTTCCATCGCGATATTCTGCAGACGTGCCGCAAATTAATATTACAAAGGTGAAAGTATAATATGATAGTCGTAAGAGTCAATCAGGCACTAATCGCTTGGCTGTAACTTACGTTGTCGAATATTTCACGTAGGTTGCTGTATCTAAAAATAAATCTAACTCGAAACACGAGACGTTTGAACGTAGAAGCACCAAATATTATTGAATCAAGTATCAAGTGCTTTCGCCAACGAATACATACTTTCGCGAAATGTAACGGTAAAGAAGAATTCTCCCTCGGAGAACGTAAACTAGTATCCACAATCTGAATTCTCCAAAAATTCAAATCACAGGAGTCGCGTGCAAACATCGACTCGGTTCGAGTGTTCAGTATCGTGTCCCCGATCAAGCTCCTTTCCCGCGCGAAGGAAACATGCACACGAGGAACGCACGAAGGGAAAATTCATTCATCACTCGAGCGTTAAAAAGAAGGAGAGATTTAGGTACTTGGGAAACGATTGCGTTTCACATTAGTCACGAAGACAGATTGGTCCCGTTCTAAAAAAGGCAGCCACACAGGAAGATTGCCATCAATATTCGGGCGTCCCTCACATCGTCGAGTCCGTGGCAACTTTGCGCGAGCGATTTCTGCCAATTTCGGGGCTCGGTCGCGCGGAAATTTCGGACAAAGTGCTCGGAGCCACTTTGGCGAAAAAGAGGCGAAGTCGGGAGGAAAGCTGGGGAAATATGTGGAAAGATAAAGAAGCTTGCGCGACGTCTTACGCTTCAGCGTGTCTTTTAAGCAACGAAACGCTATGATTAGCCCCTTCCTCTAACACTGTGGAGTATATTTTCTAGTGCCACTCTGGACACTTCCCTTTAACGAGAAATAGGTGCTGGAACTAAGTAACTATATTGTAGGACGCGATAGCATTTTTCATTACCCTACACGAGTAACAAAGGAAAATAAATATTTAAATTTGTTATTATTTTTAAATTTCGTAACAAATGTCCATGAAATCACGAAGCTGCGCGTAACTAATTAATTAAGTCGATTCACCTAGTAGCTTTAACTAGTAGTTACACTACCTAGTAGCTTCCCACACGTGACTTTTCATTTCTTTTTTATTCAATATCCTTAACCGACTCTTATCGTTTATTAGAAGAGCTTCTATATGGTGAGATATAATAGAAAGGTGTTTGGAAGCCAAAGATATAGGGTTACCTTGGCGTAGCTTCGATGAATGCCTAATCGATACGGCTGGAGGAAAGTTGGCCGCCCATTTCGCTCGTAAACAGTGGGAAAATCTGCAGTTATTAATCATCGTTTAAAAAAAGAAAGGAGCCTAGTATACAGAGGGAAGTTTCACAGTTGCGGAAGTTGCAGGGGATCTAGCTGCGAGGGAGGAAAGTTCCTGGCGAGCACTTAAGGCAACGAAGGGTGTCTCTGTTTCTTAATTCCTCGGTGGCAAATGACAGCAATTTTCGAGTAAATTAAACAAAGTCTGCCACGGTGGCGGGCCCTCGCGAGAAGTTTCTTCGTTTAGTCTCGCAACTGGTTAAGATCGATTCGTTTCCCTGCAATTATAACGCGTGTATTCGTCACGAACTTTGCAGGAGGGAAATAGAATTATTCTTAAGGTGATATTATACTTCCTGGTTTATAAACGATACTTTCCGTTCTGTTCTTCTTTTTAGTTTCTCACGCATTTCTCCTCGTCTATCGTGCCACTTGTTTCCAAGAAATTCAGATAACAGTGATTCATGACAGAGTTAGCGACAAATTAGTCGTTAACGTATATTATATCTTGTGCTTTCAAGGGAATTAGAGCTTCTGTTTGATAGTCGTGGTTAAAATGCATTAGATTTATTTATTTAAGGAAATGGATGATAATAATTCTTTGAAAGTTTCAATTCTTACTCCAATCAGGTTATTTATGTTACTTAATGAGGCCACCGAGTGTACGATTAATCTGTATTTCCAGTTGTTGAGTTTCAGCGACTCAGGAATAAAATCTTAAAACATAATTTCAGATGCTAAATATTATAAATTAATGTTACTCAACAACCACTAATTCAAAGATACACCAGTCGTTAATTCCCGCAAAGATAAAAGAGCAGAACTTTCTTACTTCCCACGAATATACCAGCTGTGCAATTGACAAATTTACTATTTCATATGAAAAGGACGAGGAATGAAGCCCCAGAGATTGAAACTGTAAGAAAAATCAGTGGCATGTGAACGACGCAGGCATCCCCGTCGCCGTCGACGCCGCGTCGGAGTTGGTAATTCCGTTTGCTCGACAAATCTCCCTTGTACAAGTTCAAATTCGATTCGTAGCTCGCGAGTAGAAGGCCTCTCCGGGGGCTACCTCGCGAATTCGAAGTTTCCTAGTAGTTTCACGCTACTTGCGTCGACAGGGTCGTCGTTCTGTTCAACATCTCCAAAGAATCTGACGAGAAACCGCGTTTTCATCCTGAGTATCGGGGTAAATAAACGACTAAACGAGGAGCAGTCACGTTCTCCGAAATTTTATAAAAACTGAGCAGGGGCTGGTTTCGGATTTAAAAAACTCACGCTTTAAAAAAAAAATTCCTACCCCTAACAGTTCCCAAAATACTCCAGAAAATATGTTTTCGAGCCCAACTTTAGAGGCTGTTTTCGCCATCTTCAACACGAACAATTACCGATAACAAAAAATCTATATAAAATATTTTTCACTATTCTGCAGAATCTGCGTTACAAACTCTGTTAAGTATAAATCCGCACAATCTTCAGCTTGACCGTACTGACTAAAATAATTCGAAAACCCCATTGCAGATTCAGAAATCTTTCCAACTCGAGGACTCAAGCTTTCGAAAACACGGCGCAGGGAGGAAAAAGCATTTCGTTTCGCCAACGCGGAACGGTAATATAAATCTACCGAAGCCCGGCGAATTCGAATGTACACGGGCTTCCTGTGACATCTTGGCGCGTAAATATCCTGGGGCGTGAGGAATCCCGATCGCATTTTACGGGGGTGGCGTCCTTTCGAATAAAAATGCCCGGGCTGCCCGTCCAGACAGTCGGTTATCTCCCGTGCATTTTATATACGCTTCGCGAAACTCGAGCGGCGTTACATATGATTTGTCACCGGGGTCTGGACCCCCAGCCTCCGCCCCGTCGATTCACCTGGCTCGTCGCGGGGGAGGAAAAATCGGGGGCAGATTCGACAACGAATCGAACGTGAAGGGTTTCGAGGAGCAGCCTGCGCCCTCGTCAATTCGTAACCTCTTCCATCTCCTCTCCTGTTCACCGTAATCGTGAGGCATGCTTCCCCTTCGAGGCAGCTCCGAAGCTCGCTCCTCTCTGCCTCCTCTAAGTTGCAGATTTGGTTCAGCACGAGTCTCTTCTTTGGATACTTCAGGATATTTTCCGAAGGGAATGGGAGCCTGTTAGTGGAGCAGAGAGGATCGGTAGCTACGTTTCTTGAAAGTATTATTTTATATTCTTGAGAAAATGGATGAGAAATATTATAGCTACCTCTTTCGGAATAATAACTGGTAAATGTAGAATAAAGTGATTCCGTACGAGTAGAATTTTCAAAGAAATCCACGTGGAAAGTGTACGATCTTGAGTGCCGCTGTGTTTGCACTTTGTACGCGAATGATATTAAAACTAATGGAAATCGCCTTGCTCATTATTTGGATATTCAAAATCCAAAGCGAGTGTCAGCCTTTACTCCAGCTTCACCTGAAATCCCATTCCTGCTATTCGACTACGATCCACTTGATCAACTACGATCAATTCTGTCATTCTAATACACTTTGACGGAGAACTCGCGGCGTACGAAATACGCGGGAACCCCTTCATTTCCGCGTCTTCGACAGGAAAGTAATCTTCCGTTCTCCCGGCGAGACTTCCTCGCGCTCGCTTCTCGGAATTTCACGGCGGACTAATGACCGTCGTTATTTCTCCATCGGTTCGACGCGAATAATGCGAATCGGCTATATACGTATACAGTATTATACATTTTTCATTCTACTCCCAAAACGCCCCCACTCCCGCGTCCCATGTTCTCATTAATGAAAATTTTATTCGACAGGTGGATCTCCTTTCATCCTTTTCCTCCTGCGGATATTTTATCGTATTCGCGACCTCCCGTCCCTCGCCCCGTCGTAAGCCCGGTAACTCCCGAACAATTCTGTCTCGTCCTCTATCTTATTCCTCCACTGTCCAATTTCTTTTCTCCTTGAAACAATTCTTTAGCCCCCCGGAAAAGGATGAATGGGGATTTCGCGGGACCAAAGTGGAGACAAAACGGTCTTTGAAACGGGGGGCTCGCCTATGTGTGCGCATATCAGACAACGTACGAGATTACTATATAATAAGGTTGACTTTGATAACGGCTTAATTAATTGAGAAACATCGGTGTACATTTAGACAGTGAATTACTAATGCGAACTTATTTATTGACGATTTTAATTCAACGTAATGTGACGGTCTGTAGTCTATATGTATTCTTGTGGTACAAGTTTGATGTGGCAAGGTATGTTTTGCTTATAAAAGATTTATTTCGATTTTGTAAATGTTGGGGAATTATGTATGGACTATTACTTTGGATGAATTGACCATTGACGATTGGTGAATTCAGGTTTGGGAGTTTTATTTCTTGAAATCGCAGGAGAGAGTAAATTATTATATTCGTTTTGTTTATATATATATATATCGCTAAATTTTTGCGTGGCTGTAAAGTTCTTAGCAATCTGAATAATGTTTACTGGAAACACTTTTTAAAATTATGCTTGCATGGGGATTTATAGGGGAATATTGAGGAGCTTTATCTGCATGTCTAGCTACATACGGACCACTACCACTTATTTCTAGTATTGTCTTTTATAGCACTTCAGATATGCATTATTTTAAAAACTGTTACAAATGAGAGTTACTCAGATCGACGAAAGCTTCGAAGAAATGTAAAATTTATCAGGAATATTATTTAGAATTTCAAGTTATTTGATCGTTCACATTATTGAGAAGGATTGAGAAATTATTCCTGTGATCTTTAAAAAAGTATTATTTTCATATTGCGAATACAATCCTGGAAACTCCTTCCAATTGATTTAATAACGCGCTAAATATATTACAAATATAATTGTTTAAGTATTTGAGACACTCTCCCTTACTCGTTATAAGAATTATCAAACTATTTGCAGCATGACATTTGAACACCTAATTCTGTATGTTTCAGGTAAGGATATCTGCCATTTAACGTTTAACCTTCCTCCCAAAAATATTCGTGAGCCAAACCTATTAATGTCCAAGATTCAATCCTCGAGTAAGTAAATTCGATATAAATTACTAATCCGCCAATAAATCCTTGGCTTCCAAAGTAAAGATAAATTCCGCTCAATTCGAAATTAATTACTTTACCGCATCAAGTTCAAAATGACTCTTTAAATAATCCCCACATACCAAATTATATTTCAGTTACTTCTTATAAATCATTTGGAATTTCGTGTACCGAATGCCATCGAATTCTCTAGCTGCACCCAACAACTTTTGTCTCGCTGACAAATCTGCTCGCCTTATTGTGCCAAATTCCACGCGAACATTAGTCGAGAAGCTTCCCATCTCGCGTCGTTTAGCGAGCGATCGGCACGATCACCGTTGCCGAAACTTTTCTTTCATCCCCGGCGATCTGACGACGACAGTATTCCCCGCGAGGTATCGTAAAATCAACGTCCTCGTTCCGCGTTAATGATGACGGCCGATAAACTTCGGCACGGGGCTGCCTTTGCACGGTCTTCGTGTGCCAGAAGCACGCGGCTGGTGCTCGAAGTTTAAGCGAAGAATGACACGTTAAATCAACGATTCTTGTGGGCCACTGTGCTCGACCGGGTTCTTTCATTTGTTTCGCGACGTTGAGTAACGCGGATCGTTTGAACGGTGGAATGAATTGTTTCGTGACGGCAAAAGGTACTTTGATGTGAACTCTATGGTAATGATGACGAAGGAACATTCTCTATTGCTCCAAGGTTTCTTGCCAATTCAAAGTAGCTACTTAAAATCAGACCGATACAATTTCTTGTACAAGTAAATCAATTCTTTCATATGCCACGCAGAAATATATTCCTCCACTAATGAAAAATAATTAAAATTCTGTTGTTCCTCTGAGCTTTCATTGAGATATTATACAAGAATCACCGAAATTCTTTCGTCTTATACTTCCTCGCGGTAAATATTCTATGCAGTACAATTTTGATCTAAAAGTAGCTATTACAATATTAATTCACGTTTCCTAAATATCCACTACGAAAACACTTTGCCCCCTGCGCAGTTACACGAATCACTCCGCAGTCTGTGCATCGCCGGAGAAATGGATTCTAGCCCATCTCCATTCACGTAGTGGCAACGAACGCCATGGCCCCCTTCCACGAGGTGTCAGGGTTCTCGCTGAAGGTGTTGTCCCTCTACCGTTCAGAGGCCCTGAAAGACTGGCGGCTGTCCGCGCTCCCGTGGCCAGTGAATCGGCATCGATCCGCGAGCGATGAAAAATAAACAGACTCCTTTTCACCGTGGATTTTAATTAAGCCCCGAAAAAAGGCTACGCCCCGGCACAATGGCGTCACGGACGAGGCGAGGCGGCGACGTTTCGAGGCTCAGAGCCCCCGCAGCCAGAGCCGAGCGGAGATAGAAAGATCCACGAGAGACTGGCCCGTCCTCGACGCTGGGTAATTATCTAATCGACCTCTTCCGCGAACAATATCCCCCCGCCGCGTGGTTTCTTTTCGCCGGTTCCTCGGTAAACTTTCGCCGTTCGGAGAGGAAGAAAGACTGGAGATGGACCGCGGATGGGTAACTAAGGCAAATAAAAATGTTAATTACGTGATTCAGTTGGCCGCGCCACGGGGAACTCGGGGATACTTCCGTCGCGCTTCTTTCATCTCGTAAATCTCGCGGGGGTGGACGAGTTCTTTGTACACAACGCTGGGTGCCAGGCGAGAGAAAAGGTACTCGCGGAATCCGGGCTTTGTGCGCGCTGCTCTTCCGAGCTCCATTCAATCGCGCTGTAGCCTGGAGGATAAGCTAGCGCTCCTCCCGCCGATAGGATAGTCAAAGCGAGCGCTCTTCTTTTTGGAAACATCGTCCCCGCGGAGGTATCGTTGCCGAGGAATTTATGAGACCACACTTTGCAAGCAGCTGTTTATCCTCGGCGAAACGCATTTTTAGTGGGGGTTAAGTCGCTTGCTCTTAAAGAAGCTAAGCTACAGGTCCTGAGGCTTGTTTCCTGGGAGATTCTCAGGAGCATGTGTTCAGGACGGGAACTGACAATCCCAGGCTACCCGAGCTAGCTCACGACTGTTGACATGTACCTAGTAGTGCGCCAGTCAGCTGGCTGGATTCCTACCCGCGCTCAATGTTTCTTTCTCGCACACTCGAATTCTTGGAACTGTGCCTCCCCGGATAGATGCCCAAACATGGTCCCGAACCCCAGTCAGCTAACCGAGCACTATTTTAAATAAAATGTAGGCGTTCGGGAACGGCCTATAGTGCAATTGACATAGGTGGCACCCAGGGTTGCCACATCCCCGATTTTCGCCCGGAGACTTTGAGTTCTGAAGCACATCTCCGGGCTCCGGTTTTACTGGAAAAATCTCCGAGTTTTAGAAAAAACGAGATAATAAGAAACAGTGGTATCATACAATGGTATCAATTTTACATACAATAAAAGTTAATAATTAAAAAACAGATACTTTTGAATTCTGAATTGTTAAGCTTAAAAGAGTTGTACATTTGTTTCTCGGATATTCGAGAGCAAAACTTCTTTGCTTTTTCCATCTCCGTGTCTATATTCGAATCTCCAGGTTGGAATGAGCGACGCTCGGGGATTTATGTGGTGATAAGGTGGCAACCCTTATGGCACCCCGTTAGTTTGGTCATTTGTAGAGTTCGGGAAGGAGTAACACCGGAGAGTCAGCGTTGGGGGAATTGGTAACGCGGCTGCCCAATAAGAGGAGGACCGACCCACGGATCGTGGGTTCAAATCCCATCGCCCTTGGATATTTTTTTCGTCCACCAAAAAGACTCATTTATGTAGACACTTCGTTCCATCGTTGTTCTCCATGAAATAACGCAAAAGACGAATACATTCACTTCGGAGAATAGACCGAGCAGGGAAAAAAGAAATCTGCCACCAGAAACAGCACCAATATCATCCCCCCAGCAAAGAGCAGGGTTCCCGCAGCTCGCGGCTCACGAGGAAGCCACTTACCAGGGGACCATTAACGAATACCATCCAGCCTGGTTCCACCCCCTCGGAAGTGGAGGGGCAGCCGATAAGCCAGGCGGGATCTCCATACCGCTGTTAACAGGGCGGAGGATCCGCGCCTCTATCCGACTACCTGTATCTCTCCATCGCGAAGAAGGCCGCCGTGGAATCTCTGGAAGAGGGTCGAGCCGCGAAAGGGGGTATCTGGGGGGGGGGGGGTTGGTGAAAGGCTAGGCCTCGCGGACTGGCTTCCCACTTGCATATCCTGGCGAGGTCCTCGGCTTACCCCTCCCCAGCAACAGGGCGAATCTCTGCACGTCCGCGCAGCAGAGGCGAGGTCTGTCCCTAACCGTCGAAAATGGAAAATTTGGGGTTAGGAAATGAAAATGCCTCCGGCTGGCGGGGGCTGGTAATAACGCCTCGAAGACGATGAGGCGGAAGTTTCGGAAATCGAAAGGACGTCGACACGGCGGGGGAGCTTTAGGGCGGGAGGGCGGAGACGGTTCGGTATTGATTCACGGGGCTGGGGAATTTCGGCTGATTACACGCGACCCCTAAAAAATCCAGAGGCCGCGGCTCGATGCGAAACTCGCGAACGAGCATGGCGGGCGTCTCGAGAGCTGAGCCATCGTTTTCTGGGCGAAGGGACCATCTCGCTTCGGGTTGGATAACTCGTGTTAAGGTGGGAGAACTGTGCCAAGAGCTCGGGGCTTTCGAAATTCTTGGTGTTTGTAAAATAGTTTCGTCTCGGTTTGGAAATATAGCGGAGCGTCGATGATCTCGACTCTGCTTGAAGTGGCAACGGGGGTTAATTCGAGGTTGCTTATAGGGGGAGTTTTTGGAGATACGCAGGTTTTGTTGTTTGAGGTGTTTATTTCTTGTTGAGTTCTTACCAGTAGTGAGATTAAGTTTGTGCTTTCGGCTCGTCTCACCGGTAGTTCTCTTCTCTTTTTTCTCTCTTCTCTCTTCGAAATCGCAGATTTAAAGCGTGAATCAAGTCCTCGAAAAATGGAAAATTATCACTCCTCAAACGAGGAATTTTACCTTCCCATTTTGATGATTTATTCAGCCACAATAATAGCCACTGGCCGCTCCCAAAAGCGCCAAATGATAAAAGGCTCAGTGTGTTATTTAATATTTAATAATCGACAGTCAAAAGCCACTATTCCCTTTCCCCTGGATTATTGACTTTCCACAAATGGTGGGATTAAAAGGAAGCTACCGAATCGAGCACAACCTTGTAGAACGTTAAATAAATTATTGCAATAACCTGTTCTGTTCCCATTTCAAGGACTAATCCTTCGAGAACAGAAGGCTAAATATTTCCAAAAACACGGTCTTCTTTTTCTGTCTGCTCTGATATAACTACCCATTTCAACGCGGCTGTATCGCATTTATATATCGAGCAGCCAATGTGGTTGCGCAGCGCAGTTGCACTACAAACAGAGACTCGATAGAAGCGCGAGCTTGGTCGCATACCGACGCTCAACAATTGCTATACCTGCAGGCGGAAACCAGGTCTTCGTGCTGGAGTGGCTGCTTTGACGGATGCCATTCCACAGATAGCTATCAAATGTGATTTACGCAATGAAATCGATATAGGTGATTAAAACTCGTTAAAGCAGAACGAATGTAGGAACTGGATTGATTGCTTTTGTATCAATAATATTTCCACACATAGACAGCTAGGAAATTGTATTCTAAATATAGTAGGTACCCAGTTGTATTAAGCCATTAATAATTTCTGATTTAGAAAACGATTTGTTTTTATCAAAATACTGAAATAGTATTTTTGTATGTGTATTTAAATAACTTTGATAGTGGACTTTAATTATTGCAAGTGGCTTTATGAAATCCCCATGTTTTATGCAACAAAGACAGGAATACAACCCTTCGCGTTATATCAAGCTATTTTTCATCACTTTTCAAACTTTTTTCCATCAGCGTGTAACAATTCAATTACCTCCAACAAATATTCATGGACAGAAGATCGACTCTGGTGAACCTGAAAGGCGTTACTTCGTGATAAAACGGATCCTCGCGTGCCACAAGTAAAATACCGATATATCGAGACTTGAATAGATAGTCTTATCTCAGCCTCCAGATTCGCCAGGCTTGCCAACAATAGATTTCCACTCGCTCAGCTCCTTGCAACATTCTCTGTACCGCTAAACAGTATTTTACATCGCGATCGTAAGACTTCTTTCGAGCCAAAATGTTTCCAAATAAGTAACAAAATATCACACAAAATAATATTCTCCGATTTGAACGTACCAACTTTCTAGCTACGCAAAATGTAGAAGCATCTTAATCGAAAAATCCGTAATTGCATCTGCCCCAATCGAATGAATTCTCAAAGACTGGCGGCCAAAACGATGCGCCAACCCAGTGACGGGCTGCCGCGTTTTATTTTACACAACCTTCGAAGCAAATCACCATCCCATCTGCATTCTACCGTGGATTTACACGGTTAATAACGTCACTGGCCGAGAGACGTTCGCTGGGATATGCGCGCTAACAAAGCGAATTCCTCGGCACTTCGTTTACGCCGCTTTCTCGATTACCTGCCGGTGCACCGTAAACTATGATCATCAGCGTCATCCAGCGACGCGAATCTCACTTCTGCACCAACAACTGGGCATCAAAACGCGAGCGCGGGCGACCGAGCCGTCGCTCGCGACGCTGGCAGTCTGTCTTCGAGTTTAAACGCCAGTGATTTATTCCGGAGCTATAAAACGGCTTCGTTCAAATATTCTTCGTCGTCAAAGAGAGAAAGTGTCCTGATGGGATGAAATAAAAGTGATGTGGCGTTCCTCGTCATCGTTTCCAGCTGGCATAATTTGAATTCGTATTTTGAAAATGTACTACTTCCGTTTATAGATCGTCCTCTTTTTTATTTCGTAGAATTGTATAAAAAAATCTTGTTGTTATTAAATTATCAAGTTACAACTAAAGGAAAATAACTAGCACTTTGCGCGAGCTTTTCAATGAATATAATGCGAATACTTTAGCGAACAGTTTATCGATTACCGAATATTAAGCAAGACGATTCGAGTAATATTATCTTTAACTTCGAAATCAGATAGGATCATCTTGAAAATAGTGTTTTGAAGAAAAGAAGCTGGTAGTAAAATCCTATCTGGTCTGAGGGACCTTGGGTAGACACTTGAGGAACAACCGAAGAGTGTAAGAGATATTCTAGCAGGCTGGAGCGCCAAATGTGCTTTATAACAAGCCCTTTACAATGGGTCGGGATGGAATCGCCTGTAAGGTGGAAAAGCGAAAAGAATCGCAGGCCCAAAACGGCCCTAGATTAAAGGTCACAAATAATTGAAACTTATATAGAGTATTGAAGTCAAAATCATCGGTCGGGACTGGTTGACTAATAACGTTAATAAAGTTTAAATTGTTATACTGTTATCCAGAAAGGAATTTTTATTTTTGTTCAAATTTCACTATGTTATAAATACATTATAATTCGCGTTAAAGTTGATGAAATTTTCAGTTTGTTATTAAAACATGAAAGAAAGAAATTAATATTTTATAATGAAACAACTCTTGTGACATTATGTTATTTTATTACCGCTTAGATAGGTTACTAATAACATTTTCTTAACTGATTGTACCTATTGTCAACCTGCCACATACTATAAGCCAACCAACCCCGATCATGGGGCTGGTTGGTCAGCATAAAAGGTGTTAGAAAAACATTAAAATACCTTAATTATTGTCACATTCAGTCAACTTTAATAATTTACTCAGATAGCCAAATGTGTGGCCTATCAACTATACTAGCGGGTTTAATGATATTTCATCCACATAGTTTATTAAAAATCAAAAACTGAAAAACTGGCCTTTCAGTCCCGGTCTCCCCTATCGATTCATCATAACGAAATCTTTTCAACGGCGCATGGAAATCGCTTCGTAGGTCAGTAACCATCTTGCAGGCTGCATTGCAAAATCCTCCTTTCTGCATTGTCCTTTCATAGAATACTAAATCCCCCTGCGTAAGGAGTGTCATGAAATCGGAGACACGATATATTTTCATCTCTAAAATACGTCCCCTTGGGTACCCCAGTCCGGAGTCCACAATCGTACCTACCGCCAAACAAGCTTCCAAAAGAGAATCTGGTTCAGCCACGTTTTACCCACTTCCTACCACCCTGATATCTGCGTTCACTTACGTACGCCCTCTTGCCCCGAAAAGGACCCGGGGCCGAGGGACACGAGTTTCGCTCACTGTTTCGCGTCTCCATTCAGAGACGGTCTGAGCGGACGGAAACAGCAAGATCATTCATCCCCGCGGTTCTTTCGAGCACCAGACGAAATCCCCCCCCATTCGTTCCAGCATCCCTGCGAAAAGGAACGAGTGGAAGTCTTGGCCCGCGGATGTCTGGGAAGCGCGGCGAATTTAATAACTCGAGTTCGACGCGGCTTTCCGGGGCGAGATGAGGCTGAACTCGTGGCATCCGCGAAGGGAACATATGTAAGACTGTCGAGTGGGAGTTTATGCGGAGGGCGGGCGCCAGCGAGCGAGCGCTTGTGCACAGGCAAATGGGGGGGGGGGGTGGAACTTATTCGAAAGTGCTGGCTCGGCCGCTCATAGTTCGCCGGGATGAAGCACGAGCATCCCAGTTGGAAAACTCGTTACGCATAAATAAAAAGAGAATTCCGAAAGAGGACTTATGTGTTAGCGATGGGCTCGGTTAGGTGCCTCCTGGGGGTTGGGGGTACGGTTCGGTGCAACGTACGGGGATGTTAAAAGAATCACAAGCTTCCATTTTGGCTGGTAGATAGAAAGGGTGGGGAAAGAGGTGGGGCTGAGAAGGTAAAGAAAAGATTAAATATTTTTTTGTGTCTTACCACCCTGATTTGTTCCTTTAGATGTACAAAGGGGTAGCTGAAGTGAGTCAAGGATTATAGAAATTATGAAAATTCAACATAGATTTAATGGCCATATTTTAATTTATACATTTACATTTTTATTTGATGATTTGTGAAATTTATTGTTCACAGAGGCTCAGACGTCAAAGAGTGTCTATTTTCTGCTGTCAGGATGCAATCTACTAAATGCTTTACTTAATTTATTATACGTCAGATGGGGCACAATGATACCTTTTCTCATCTTCTATTTTTCTTAATGGACAAATGAATGCATTTGAAAAATTTCTAGTCCTCCGTGCCCTTCCATATAATTATCCTGTTTATTGGAAATTTCACTATCATTGAGCTACCCCTAAATATAAATCAATTGTACTCATATCCGTCTCGATTTTATCTGAATATATAAGGCAGAAAGTGTTTGTGTTTGTCTGAAACCTAAAAACTTCCGAACGGTAAACTTTGGGGTGACGAAATGTGTCCCAGCTCATTATGCCTAGCTAATCTAGATGAATGTGACTATTTTCACAAAATTAAATTAAATAAAAAATTTCTTTCTTTTTTATAAAATCAGAATCTAAATTTCCGGTGAAGCCCATAGTAAAGCTAGTTTTTTTTATAAAAAGGAACAAATTCAGATGGTAAGAAGATCATATTTTCACAGTTGAAAAGTAAGCTCCACCCCAGTACAGAATTTAGTTACTCTCTACTTTGCAGATACGAGGAGAAACGAGTGTAACGTACTTTATATTTATAAGTTAAGAGGAAGTGGCAGAAAGTAGGCTGAATTATATCGCGAAGGAATTTGAGTAACTGATAAGGGAATTGGAATAAAAGAAATTGGAAAGATGGACTTGTATATAAAGATGTTAAGAAATTTATTTTACGTAATATTCTCGGGGGAATGATTCAGTAGCTCCTACGTAACAACCTTTTCAATTTCGAAAGTGAATTTTAAAAGAATTTTGCGCCACAGGATTTATATAAATTTCAATTAGACAATGCTCATAGAATTCGTGATCCCTTTTGCCGCAATTAAATGTTCACTTTTATGTCCAGTTAATCGCCGTTTGATACGAGATCTCTGCGCGCAATTTTCCGCCAGTTAAAATATTGTTCCTCGCAGAAGGGGGAGACAAGTTACGTTGGTTGGAATTTTTATCGGGTTCGCGCTCGAAAGCCGTATAAATACAAACATGCATAAATTCATAAGGCTGCGGATTGCTTCGAATCTATCGAAGCGTCGCTGCATTCTTTTCCAGCATAATTCATGCGCCTGTCAAAAAGGAGCGACAAAAGGCTTTGTCGTTCGTATCAGCCGTGCACCCTTGATTTAATTCGTGTCAGTGCGTCCCCGTTATGAGATTTCGTATTTTCCGAAACGCCGCGAGATTTGCTGATTCTTCCTTATCACTTGGCACAAATCCTCCGTGTACTTTCCTCTCCACGGAGGCAAGAGAAAAACGAACGACAGCACTTTTTTATTTGTGTGCTTTGCGCTCCAGAATGAAACAGACTTACATTGTGTTTCGCTAGATTTTAATCGTTGGAATTAATTTACGATGCAATTTTCATTGATGCCACAGAGTTGCTGGCATTTTGCAGAGAAATTGCGTTTGTTCTGTTTAGTTTCTCGCCCTCGTTCACAGTAATGATATATTAAAAATGACGCTTTTGTGTTTTGCGCTTCGATAAAGTCGGGATAAAAATAATCGTAACTGAAAACACAGATGCTGCGTCACGGCTGACCCCATTGTGAAATTCGGAAGGTTAATTTTAGGGACGGGAACGTTAAAGTTATCACTGGTTGTCGTTAAAAAAAAATTTCAATCAAAGCTGCGTGCATTAAATCACACTTTATTGAAGTTTCGTTTATATTAATGGAAACGACGGAGAACGACAGCTTCAGTTTCAGTAACGTTTCGAGCAATTTCCTCTGGCAATTTCTGTAATATTTTCCGTGGGCTCGTTTACAAAAATCCGCTTTAACGCACCCTGTAAAATGGAAGTGCTTCCATGTCACATTTAATGGCGCGCTTCCCGGAAATGTTGCATTTATTAAAATCGAAACAGCAATCTGATTCGAATGCTACAATATTCTGTCAAAGCGATTTTGTTTGGCACAATTTCCTAAAATATTGATAATTTAAAAGGTTTCACGTGGCCCAGAATTCTAAAACGCTTAATTCCTCATTCTCGATGTTAACATACGCATCTAAAGGCTTCACAAACTGTTGGTTACGAAAGAAAATGAAAAACAAAATACAAAACGTAAATTAAATTCAACACACAAAATAAAACTCAAAAAGCTTCCAAAAAATTACTTTCTGCACGTCAAAACCTCCGTCAGAGATTTACTAAATATACAATAGGTTCACAAACGAGAAGTTTCTGTCGTTAAGGGACTGAATCTTAAATTCTTAATTTATCAAAAAACAAAATCATACAAAATTGCAAATAGATGCAATGTGATTCCTGCATGAAATATCCCCATCAGTGAAAAGGGAAAAGGGAGATTAATGTAACCACGACTGAAGAAATTCAAGAGCTTCGTAAAATGAAAAACAAATTGAATTTTATTCTTTAAATAAATTTTACAATCACCCAATGAATTTGATTGAATTCGCGTTAAAAATATTTCTATCCCTTCAACTCGGCTGCCTCGTAAATTAAAACCTGAGTGCGCTACTGATTCCATCGCTTAATTACAGGTGCCAATTATTCGCCACGCATCCTTGCGGCGAAATTTCGCGCAGCAGGAACGAGGCAGGCTACCAAAGACATTTGAACTGCAGATACGGTTAGCTGACAAAATTTTCGATTAAATACGCTAGGCTGCAGTAAGTCGTCGGCTAGAAGTTTCGTCTCAGCGGGAGACGAACTTTCCACGCTGTAAACACGACGATGGGAGTCGATACTAATTAGCATCTCGAGCCTCGTAGCTCCGTGAACAACGGGAATTAACTTTGCTTTAATTGCTGATTTTAACGGTCAGATGAGGGGGTCACGAAACGCTGTCGATGCGGGAGCACGAAAGATGGGAAGATCTCATAAAGATACGATGAGAAAAATGTTGCCACGAGACAATTAGGATCCTTTCACACGAGAATCTGTGTCTGCCGAGTGGTATTTCGAGAATGTTCTCATGGCAGAGATAGTGGTGGCTTAAGGATGAATTTCAGTGACTTAGCCAAAGTTAATAAATTTGCAAGATTATAATAAGGCTCTTTCCTGTGATGAAAACCAGTCAGAAATGGCAATCGTGTATTTTTATAGCAAATTCAGTTGAATTAGTTCATACTTTTTATTTTATTTTGTCAATTTATTGAATATTTGATCTTTTATCGTAAACTTGTTTGTTGGAATGTACCTGAAATGCAACTACTAGAATTGAAATAACGAAACTATAATTTTTCTTTCTACTTACACGAAAAGCGTTAGTCATATGTATCTTAATTATATTAATAAAATGTTTATAAGTATGTTGCCCCACTTTCACAGTCACTCGACTGACAATCGAAGAAAAACCAAGTTTTCGTGTCAGTTTCTTTCATTTAAGAAAAAACACTGAATTAATTGTCTGGAATTGTTGTGACAATTTAGTTCAATCCAAAACTTTGATCTATTATTTCTCTCTTATTTTTGTAATTATATTTCTCAATATTACGTTTTCCCTTAAGAATACATGTTAAATTGAACCTGAAATAATTTAAAAACTACCGAATCAAGTTTTCTACAATTTTTCAGAGTGTTTTACTATTGCACACAGATTCATTCCTCCAATTTTCAAAGCTTACCGCTTATTTCTAATCATTACTAAAGTTCATTCTTAAAAAAGATAGGCAAGCCTCTCTGCTTTATTGGTCACTCAGCTTTGAATTCTACATTCTCTGTCGCAAAAAGGAGTGCTCGAAAATTGTAGGGGAAAAGAGTAGAAATGAAAGGAAGAGGGTGGACACTGCGCAGAGGACAATCGCGTCTGGCAGAGAATTAGTGAGAATGAAGTGCAAATTGGAGAATAAACAATGCTGCGTATAAGAGGAAAAAGAAGAAGGAAAAAGTAGAATGAGATATAGAAGGAGAAAATGAACCAGAATAACGGAGTAGAGAAAATGGATTGCGAGAAACGGTGGGTCTAAACTGGGCGGGAAGTCGAAGAAAAGAAAAGAAAATTGGAAGGAAATACAGAATATGTAGCACGGGTGTGGGAAACAATGGAGAAGAATCTTGTCGTCAGCTTCGTATTTATTCATCCCTGAGGCCACCTCGGAGTGCAAAGACAATTTGCGATCACGCCATCGCGTGTTTATGCACGCATCACCTCTGTCTGCGCTTCCTATGTGCATTCGCGAACTTCGTATGCATATGCATGCGGGCGCAGGGCCACGATACGTATAATGACGCTTCGTGGAAATTGGATTCCGAGCAATTGCCAAATCATTGGCAAACATGCGCGGAAATTTTATGGCTCGTTTCGACTCGAACCTTATCCGTCAACTACCATTTTTTTTTTCGCTGTCAAATGTAGACACGCAGACACTTTGCATTTTCCTGCTTTCTTTGCGGAATTGAGGATATCAATTGTAAGGCAAGTTGCAGTAATTGTGGTTCTTTATAAGATTATATTAGATGATAGTGTTGAGGCTGTAGAAGCTCTTCTTTATTCAGATTAGAGGTTCTTCCAATTTTTTCAACTTTTGAATATTTCCATTTCTAATGAAAATGTTGCTTCGAATAATGCATTTGTGGTTGCAGAGGTACATCAGGTTAATAGCCCGAAAAGTAAACTGCCATCCTTAATTAAAATGTCCTAACTAGCATTTTTCCATTTGTCAAGAAATTTTGAAATATTTGAATTTCTACGCGTCTTAAGTAAAGTTAGAAAACCCTACGTGCTTCGCAGAGATCTAGGAACAGTCTAATTTATTTATTGTTTTACAAGGACGACACAAAGAAAATGGTAAAACTTCAGTTCTCTCGGATGTTTCGAAATGCAAGGTAGGACATTTTAATAAAGGAGGGCAGTAAAGGTATCTTTGGAAATTTATTACAAGCAAGCTACTTAATGAATCTTTTTTAAACTTTCAGGACTTCGTATTGGATATTTAAGTTATAAGACTATCTTCATCTAAGTTTATTTAAAGCAGATCTATAAATTGTACAGAACCAGTAACTTGGTTACAGTTTCCCGACGAAACGGTTCTTCTAAAATCGGAAAACTAAAAAGTTTTAAAAACTATTTGCAGGTGGCTATGGTGCGACGGGTTGAATTTTGAAGATTTTACGAAATAACAACATAGCGGGCCAGTGACACAAAATTATGAAATTTTGTTAGAAAATTTATCTGCTTCCTTGGAAAAAAAAATAGAAGTAAAGGACCAATCACAAATTCTCCCGTCGTGCCGTAGAGTCGGAGTTTGCAAACAAAATTCAATGAAATTTAAAAGCGTCCGCATTCCCTTGCTTTATATTCGAGGCACGCTTCCTATCATACGTACCGTTTCAATTTCGAGCGATCGAGGACAATAGAGTGGAATAGCCTGAAATTGATAGCGTTTACAGTCTCAAGCGTTCAATAGCGCATTCCCCGCGTTTGAGACGGTGTCCTCGTAAATCTCTGTTTGACGTTGATTCGAAAATCATCGGGAGATGGAGTGGATGAAACGTCGGACGTGGAATGGAAATCCAAAGTCAGACACGAGGAGACAGCGTGCGCGCGGAGATTAACTATAATGGTGGATGAGAATTGTGTGATTTATAGGTCGGTGGCCGACCCAGGAGGACCCGGCTACCGGAATACAGAATGCACCACCAAAATTCCGAGCCCGTCAACGTTTCAACAGGGTTAATGGAAACCTTTGCGCGGTAGAAACAGCTTCCATTAACGTAACAGACGCTGGGAGGGCGGGACTTAGACAAATGCAAAATTGTTGTTTTCCTTCTCGCGGTCTGGTTCGCTGATTTTCCAAAGCAACGGTTCCAACAGCCTGCCATTTACATGGGAAAGTTGTTAAGGGGCAAAAGAGAAGCGCCCGTTGTACTCAACCGAAATTTTCAACGACCAGCTTCTTTATTCTATTCCCAATTCAAGGTGACAACGGACACGCGTGATTATTCCGAAAATTAATTTAAAATTCTAATTCTTTCTGGAATCCTTGAAAATGCTCGAAATAGTATAATAGAATGCTCCTCGCGTGTAAAACTGGAGTTAGTAGCTAATATCTAGAAAAATCTATTTAACGATACCACTGATAAGGGAAGATACCGAACCCGAAAATTCAGAAAATTCTTAAACTCTGTGAATATCTAGGGGATTTCCTCCTGATTACAACGCAATTTTTGTTTGCTGCCCAAATTCACTAGAAGGGGGTGAAATTAACCCCTGAAAATTCGGCGATTCTCCGAAGTCGGGTTATAATTCGCGAACTGTAACAGATAGAGAAGAAGTTTCAAGACAAAAGTTACTTCGTTTAATTAGATCTGTCACTTGATAAAAAAATTATTTTACAGTTCACGAGTTATAACACAAAGTCGGAAAATAGCGGGATTTTCAGGGGTCAAATCCACCCTCTTAGACTGAATTTGGGCAGCAGACAAAAATTACGTTCTAATCAGGAGAAAATCCCCGATATATTCACAAAGTTTCAGAATTTTTTTAATTTTCGGGTTGGGTATCTTCCCTTGTGAGTATTGATGACTCTAACTTCACAATTACATAATAGAGTAGACCAGGGCAAATTGAAGCACTTTTCTTGCATACAAATAACAGCTTTTCACCCACATTCTATGCATTTTCTCGCATTTGCATTTACAATATATCAAACAGGAAGGAACCAAGTGAATTTTAGCATATTTGTTATTAAGTAATTAGTTCGAATAAAAATGGCAAGAATCGAAAACTGATAAACATCTCGACTTGCCTCGGCCTCCGCTAATCGTTCCGCTCTAAAACGAGGGTTTACGAGTTCCTTGGTTTCCTGTAACGAAAAGGGACGTTCCCGAGAAACTCGTCGCGCTTCTGGTACCACAGCGAACGCGTAGGTGGGTGAACACTTAGGAGCAGTGGCTTCCACACATTCACATCGACGATCGACGCATTATCGGCTGCCGATGCGATTTAACCAGCCTGTTCGTTCGCCGTGATGCACGTTTACTGCTCGCCCCGAACAACGCGGAAATTATAATCCACTTAACGAATATCCGGACTCGTTAGAATTTCATTAGGAGCATCTGCTGCGAGGGACGGGGCGAGGTGACGTTGCCACAGGTTATTCCTAACGAGGCCTGATTAAACAAGTGACTACACGCTTCCCGGTCAAGGTACCAGGCTAACCGAGCCCAGGGAAACCTTAGAGCTGGATGGAGCTACCGCGGAAGAAAGCTGGAAGGGTATGAAGTATAGATGGGAGGGAGGGGTGGGATGGTGGGAGGGAGGGGAGAGAAGAAAGAGGCAGGCGAAGAAGAGCCAGAGAACAATGCCTCCTAGATGAAAGAGCTTGCTGGCCCCGAGCGACTGGAGGCTTTCCTATATTCCGCTCCCTCTGTGCTCGTCCTACTGATACTGAAACGTTCGCAATTAGTCAAGCGAATTGAAACAAAACAGTGACCATCGTTTTTACCGCGGTGGCCCCTTTGAAACGCCGTTTCCAGTAAATGAACGAGGAGCTGATGCTCGAAGAGCGCCGGCAAGGATTCGAGGGCGCGAAAATGTTTGCTTACGGCTCAGGTCGTCGCACCTTAGTGGGCCATTTCGCTGGAATCTGGGGCATTGCTTTACGTATTTACCTCGTGTAATAACTGCAACGTTACTTTCCAGCGGATTCTGCTATTTCGAGAAATCGGAATTATGTAGTGAAATTAGATGCTCAATTTCTATTAAGAATTTAATGGATATCGAAAAGTCTCGAATTAGATTGCCTGTATAATTCTTCCGCCATTACTAATTGCAACTAAAATACAGCGATGGGCAAAATGGCCAACGCTTGCGTTACCATCGCGCACAGTAGTTCTCAGACTAAAGAGCAAATTATTTAACAAGAATCTGTCCATCTCGCGTAAAATCAGCGCACTCCCTCGAGACGAATACGCGATACCGTGCACGATAAACTACGCGCACGTATTCATAAAAATATCAGCGAATTCTATGAACACCATCCCTCGGTTACCAAGCAGTCTCGCGAAAACAGCAGACGCAGACTCCCGTTTACCTTCTATTTACCGCCACTTGCCAGCCGCCTGCACAGCCGCGCACAAAAGGCTAACAGAGACGAATGGCCGTCGGTAATTCCGCGTCACCTCGTTAAGCCGGGGCTCCCTGAATCGTAGAAAACTTTCCAGCTCAATATGCCGTGGCTGTTCTCCGGCCGCGAGAAAGGGCCACTCGTTCGCCAGACACGGGCGTCATTCACCCGGCCCGGGCCTGGAAAAGAGTCGTTCCAATAACCGGGGCGCGGAGCTCCAATAACCGTACGACTTACCCCAATATCGCCCCCTCCGCGCTCACCCTCCTTTCGCGCCGTGCGATTTTTACCCCGGCGTATGGAGGATCCACGCCGCCTCGAAAGTCTTGTCGCGCTCGTCACGCCCGCAGACACCACCTCATTTCCGTCAACCTTTAGCGTCCTCCAGCGGATTTCTCGGCTGAGAGCTGCCCCCCCCCCCCCGCCCCCGCCCCGCTGCCACGAGGGTTGCAGCTGTACCGGTGAAGGGTCGCCGCTCGCGAGCGGTGCGTACCGAGGCGTTTGTTTGCGCAGCTCGAATCCCCTGACGGCGAACGAGACGTCTGCGTGGAAAGCAGAGGAAATGGAGGTGGCGAGACGAAGGTGGCCGAGGTCGGGCGGGCTAGCTACCATTTCTGGCTTCCTCGACCGTTCACCTGGGGCTGGGTTCGCCTCTCGCGGTCAAGCATGATTTCGGGTGTTCCGAAAGGGGGCTGGTCGAATGGAGTGATCGATTGTGTTGTGGAGACGGGTTCGGGAGGGAAGATTTTTGTTTAACATGCTCGCTGAGAGGCAGCGGTCGGCAGCATGTGACTTGCGAACTAGATTATGGCTCTTTGGGTATCTGAATTAAGGCTGTAATTCGGCTGTAAGGCAGAGAATTCGAATTTAAGATTCGAATAGCAGAGAATTCGAATTTAAGATTCGAATACCAGAGAATTCGAATTTAAGATTCGAATACCAGAGAATTCGAATTTAAGATTCGAATACCAGAGAATTCGAATTTAAGATTCGAATAGCAGAGAATTCGAATTTAAGATTCGAATAGCAGAGAATTCGAATTTAAGATTCGAATAGCAGGGAATTCGAATTTAAGATTCGAATACCAGAGAATTCGAATTTAAGATTCGAATATCAGAGAATTCGAATTTAAGATTCGAATAGCAGAGAATTCGAATTTAAGATTCGAATAGCAGGGAATTCGAATTTAAGATTCGAATACCAGAGAATTCGAATTTAAGATTCGAATACCAGAGAATTTGAATTTAAGATTCGAATACCAGAGAATTCGAATTTAAGATTCGAATACCAGAGAATTTTAATTTAAGATTCGAATACCAGAGAATTCGAATTTAAGATTCGAATACCAGAGAATTCGAATTTAACATTCGAATAGCAGAGAATTCGAATTTGAGATTCGAATATTCGAATACCAGAGAATTTGAATTTAAGATTCGAATACCAAAGAATTCGAATTTAAGATTCGAATACCAGAGAATTCGAATTTAAGATTCGAATACCAGAGAATTCGAATTTGAGATTCGAATAATCAAGAGCATTCGAATTTGAGATTAGAATAATCAAAAACATTCGAATTTGAGATTCGAATAGTCAGGAGCGATCGAATTTCGGATTGCACCGAATAGGAATCCGAACATGACATATTTTTTCACACTTTATCGCGGAATTCTTTTCATATTGGCCTTTACAATTATTTGATTTTGAACCGATAAATTTGGAACTTTATTAATCTCCGGTAAATTTATACCTTTCGAAACGAAAGGTATAATTTCTATTTAAATTTAGGGACCGAATGTATTTAAATGTTAAACCATAATGCTCATTAATAGATCGAAAATTCGAATAATTTCTAATCTAAATATGGCCCTTTTGATATTTGAAGGTATGGCGAAATTAGCAAAGTTTCCGCCACTTCATATAAATTTATATAAGTACTGTAAATTTGTATGCAAGATTGGCTTTGCTCACGTATACTTGAGTTCACCTACGCTAACTGTCTTTATCCCGATCAAAATGTATATATTTTTGTGTTATTTAATTTCTATGGCTCTTCTAAAAGCAAAGAATATGTATTTTCCGACTTTTTGGCCCTTCTTAAGTCCCGAGATTGTCGATCGCTGGATTAGATAGTCACGTATCGCCTGGAATTTCACAAAAATCGTAAAGCAAAGGTTGCAAACGTTGGGTGGTCTAAATTAAAGGACGAGTTATCCATGTGGGTTTAATATAAACCGTAGCAACCGCCAGCTGACATTTCCAAATAGTTTACAGAGCAGGCTAATCTGTTCAGACCTGCTTTTGATTGATAGAACGTGCAATTAACGTGTGAATGTTGCATGTAACGTCTAACGTGCGTGCACATGCAAATGGTATTTTACATACATGCGCTTACACGTGATGTATATCAGAATTTAAAGCTAATGCAACGCTGTAACCCACTCTAGAAACTGGTTAACCGGGTTACGACGTTACGACCTGTCATCGTGTAAGGGTAACCTGATTATGGGGGGTTATTACACATCATTAAGAACCGAATCTGCCTTGGGTTACGGTTATAATCCCCGCCATAAAGTATTACCAGCATTGTTGTCACGAAAAATGGCCCTGAATCTTATTCAACTTTCCTTCATTACCGTATTAACATTACAACCCTTACCTTTCCCAGAAAATTACAACTCGAATACTTAACCCTCGGCTTTCACGCGGGATTAAAATGGCCCTCAATTTGACTTCGAGGTAAAATACTTTTGAGGCTTCATCAATTCATATTCTACAATGTTGGAATTTGATCTCAGAATTTTTGCGAGTCAATTTCACGGATAGTTTTCAAGCAGCAGCTGATTGAAAATTAATTTGTGTCCGATCGACCCAGTATAACAACTACGTTCGAAAAACTAGCTGTGACAACTGAGGGTTAATAGTGACGATAATTCAAACTTTTTAGAGTGCTTCTGCTTCTTATCAATTGTAATCATACAAAACTCATTAATAAATATAAGGAACTCTAAAATTCGTCAGTTTTACCTCGCTGCGCCACAAAAGCTCCTAAAAACAGCTCACATGTTAATCAATAAATAAACACGAGAGTTGTATTATCGCGTTGCTGTCTCAGTTCGTCTCAGTGCTGATACACTCTAACGCAATTTGTACCCACTTCAACGCCATCGGTTCTAAATCCTCCTGCAATCATTGCGATGTAGCACAAGTTTTCTACACACCATTCAAGCTCTGTTGATCCGAAATTATTTATACCTAGCATAACTGCGACTATAAGCACCCAGTTCATTGCCCGATTCAATCTAGCGCACGATCGAAGCTGCCGGTTTCTTTCCGTCTCCCGGTTATCGGTGCCGTCGTCCAGAATGGCGTCTTCGATTCACGCTTAATACTCGCAGCTTCCGGGAGCGTGAAAATGGAGAAATCGCTACTCCGCGCGCAGAATCGAGGAGGGGCAATAAAGCGTGTCTATTCTCGGCTGCATCTGTCGTATGTACATGAAACGGATATAACGAGACACTGATAGGTATAAAGAGGAATTGCATTTTTCCCTTGCAGCCCCTTTTCCCGTCGCGGAGCCGCCGCTTGAATGATAAAAACCGACCGACGCCGCTCGTACTTACTTTTCTTCGCTCCGAACCAGCCGCGTTATTTGTTTCCCGCAGCTAGCCGACATTACATCGCGGTAATCTGTATAACGCCGGTGGCTTAAAATCCAATTAAACGTCTACGGCAAAGGGGGAGGAGGGGAACAGTTGCGATCTTGCTCGAAATTGAATGGAAGTTCAATCCGATTCGAAAGGGTTCCTTTCGGGAATATTGAAACTGGGATATCACATTTACGTTATGGAACGAAATATGTAATTCGAAAAAACTTCATTTTTTGACGCTGGTTATCCACTCGTCTCGCTGTGGCGCTTACTTTTCCGCTTGCGGAGGTTGATACGTGTGTGTAAATTTGTTTATGTTTACGTATTCCACTTTTCTTAAAAACGTGAGGGTAATTTGAATTTTGGAATGAAAAATAAAACGTATGGGAATTGTAGGGGGTGAGTTCTGAAATATTTTTGCGTGATAGAAATTTGGAACGGAGGTTCTCGAAAATATGAAAGTGGTGGTCAGAATTAATCGCATTGTGTAATTATTTTAATAGTGTAATAATAGTATTTCACTGGCGTGCACAGAATTTGCCAGACTTTTGTCCATTTAATTTGTGTTTTCAGGGAGAAACGAAGGGGATGAAATAGTAGACAATAACTTTGCAGCCAGCTGGCGAGCCTTGAATCAAATTTAAACCCGCGGATTATCATTCTTTCAACGTTTCACTATGTGGCCGGTGTTAACTGGGGTTTAAAATGGATTTGCGGAAACTAGACATCACTTCAAACCCTGAATTTCCGAGAGCTCTGAATACCACCCCCAAATATCACATGAACAAAATTTCGTGTATCTTCTCAGTTGAATATTCTTACTAATCTATCTATAGTTACACGAATAAATTGATCCAACTGCAACTCCCCGGAACGACAAATTTGGGCGCGGCGAAATTAGTTAATCGGTAATTGATGAAATTGTTTGTTAAGCAAAAGGCTTTTGTCACTCAACAAATACGTATCTACAGATAATTTCAGTCGCTGTAAAAAGTTATATTCTAGAATAATTATTTATAACTAAATATAAGAGGTGGTAAAAATAATTTCTCCCAAAGCGGCGGAGGAACTAGATCGGGTCCTGAATTATTGAATCTTATATACTTCATCCTTTTTACTTTCGAAATCAAATCTCTGTACTTATAACTTTGAATTTACAAACAATTTGCCTTTCAATCTCTCCCTACATTTAAATAGTTACTCCCAACTTTCTAACGATCCACGAGACAACTGTATCGTACAAACTGACTCGCAAAAAATCTTCCCAACGTTTGCCATCGTTCCCAATTCAAGTTACTTCAAAACCGAGGAGCACGCGGATGGACAAAAATTGCCCAAGCGATGTTTACCAATTCTGGTCGCAAGAATCGCCAAGAACTTCCATTCTCGAGACGCAATAGATGTCGATCGAAGGGAAATTCTTAATATCCCGCATCCCCGAACGCCATTTCTCGATCAGCTCGCGGGACCCCATTGAAAAACGTATGTGAGAAACGATATTCGAGGTATATTCCCGCTGGCGCGCGATGGAGAGCGTCTTGAGAGTTGTGTCGCGGCCCCGAGTGCACAGATATCCCGGGTTCTAACCACTCAAGAAAATATTATACATTTCCTCGATCCACCGTATCGCGATACCCAGGTTCGCGTCCCGCTGCTTCGATTCCGACCACGTGTTATTTGAAACGATACAACTGTCCGCAATTTTCCAGAGTGCGGCACGAGCAAACACGGAGCACCGGCTTCGCCTCCGAACTGTGAGATTCGAGGGTGTTCCTTCGTTTCTTTCTCTGCACAAATGAGAACGTATGTCTGTGTCGATCGTAAATCTCTATTACCGGGGAATTACTCAATTGCTATTAACCCTTGTACGGAATTTGTAAAGTTACATGGATAAGCAAATTTGGGTTAAATTAAATTACAAGAAACGAGCATAGAAAAATGAAACTCGGTTTATTTAATTATTACGGTTTAATATATCGAGAACTTATTAAATTGCTACAATAAAAAAATTAAAATATAAGATTTGAAAAAGTAATATTTATAATTGACCAGTAACACCCCCCCCCCCAGAAATTTATGATATTTTTAAAAAAAAACTATTGTTGATATTGCATTAAACTCTTTTGAGATATAAGGAGGCATCTTTAAACTTGCAGAAAATATTTTCTATCGATCCTCCATACTTTTATTAATTATTGTAATTGCAATTATCATCTGTTTGCGAAAAGAAGACAATTTCCTTAAAGTTAAGTCATTTATGCCGGTGCTGGACCTAAAATTTTAATTTTAGTTTTTACTTATAATACTTTTATCGTCGATATCAAGAATTTCTAGGAATTCTACAGCTATTCAGTATTGTCTCCTGCAATTATTTCCCAGGGAACAATAAATAATTACTAAATGCTCGTTCGACGTATTTCCTCATGCAGAAACGCCAATGAAATGTTAGCAAATTGCCAGTCGTAGGTTGTATCCTTTTATAGCCAATTACAGAGCTGCATCGAACATTTATTTATATTTATCATCGCGAAGTCCTTTCCCGTGAGACGTTAGACTGACATCGAGCTCTCAGAATCGAGTTATTACCGATTTCCAGCAAACTTCTTTTCTTCGACAACCGAGCAAAGCAATTCTCATTTGCTATATATAAATTCTTAATATAGCATCGATCTACTACTTCCTCGCCAACTGCTCCTTTAATAATACCTTCCTGTGCCCTACAAAAGGCCCCTGTTATCGCGGAATGCGTACAGGAAAGAATTTCGTCGGCAAAGGGTTAAACAACAGCCCGGCAGTTTCCAAACCTGTTGTACTCGCCGAAGGAAGTATGTAGTACATAATGAGCTCGCTCTTTCGCTGGCGTAGAGAAGTAGTAGCGCGGTTGCCGTTAGTCTAGACCCCGAAGGTTCCATTGGCCATTGCAAACTGAATTTCCGATAATTGCTTTCCGCACCGCCTAAAATGATAATTAAATTCCTGGTCGCGCTATTACCCATGGCAAGCCATTGTCGTCATAATGGCCTTTCCACCGAGCACGGCGTAAGGGAACTCCTGGCTACATTTAAGGATGCTCCATAAACAACATCTCCGGGGGTAATGAACAAAATGGTTTGCCGCGGACGAGCAACGTTTAATTAATCGTGCATTTGCTACGCGCCTTTTCTGCGCGACCACCGCTTCGAAACAGCCTCTGTTTATGCGCGCCCTGTCCCCGCGAACAGCTGCGCGATACGCTTGGAATTACGGGCCGTGTAACTGCTCCACGAGGATGTATGTCACTCCGTGTGAAACCCGCGAAAGAAGCGCCGAAATATATTGTGCAACCAGCGGGAGGGAAAAACTGCTGACGCCAGCTGCGGGGAGCGACGTTCTAGCGGTGCGTCGCAGCGATAGGTTCGTAGAGATAGTAGTAGGTACCTATAGTCTTCCAGAGTAACATATAAGATAGAATCGGGAGGTTCCATTCCAGAGCACGCAGACTTCTAACTTCTCGTGAGATAATTATTATTGTTATTATTATTATTCGTCTTTATTACTTGGAAACATTCGAAGAACAGTAATGCATAAAGAATAGCGAAGTAAAAGGCGAGGCTGCAGTAGAATACTGTTAGAGGTCTAATCGTAAATAAATAACTTAAACTAAAACTAGAACTGGAAATGAAAAGAAAAAAAAAACAGAAAAATTAAGAGAAAAAATTATTATGGCGCTTTAAGATAGAAAAGCGTAAACGTGGATGGAGAGACAGGGGCGAGACAAAGAAAAGAAAGAATATAGAGGTGACGTAGAAATATATATCGTCGAGCTTTACAATTTAAAATCAGGAGACGAATTTAGCCCTCGAATATTGGGTGGAAGGGAATTATAATAGAGAGCAGAAATATAGGCGAAGGAGGATTCAAAAGCAAATGCAATTTTGATTTGGAACCACTCAGGATTTAATCTGGGGGGAAGCCTAGTTGAAGGGATAAAAATATTTTTAATGCAAATTCAATAAAATTCGTTGGGTGATTGTCTAAATTTATTTAAAGAATAAAATCCAGTTTTCGTTTCTTTTTACAAAGCTCCTCCTTTGGGGGTGCTAGGACCCCTTGGTTCCTCTCTGGGTACGTCACTGTTTGGAACACATACATTCTTTAACGAGTATCAAATTCCACACCTGCTGGAACACATCTATTTTTTAATTAGTATTCACTTTGCCAATTTTATCCAGAGGGGCCAAGGGCCTCTAGCAACCCCCAAAGAAGGGGCTTTGTAAAAAGAAAAGAAAACTGTATTTTATGCTTCAAATAAATTTTTATAATCACCCAAAGAGTTTCATTGTATTTGCATTAAAAATATTTTTATCCCTTCAACTCGGCTCTCCTCAAGATTAAATCCTGAGTGCGCCACTGCCTCTTCTTCCAAACTTGCAAACTTTCATATAATTCACTTTGATCTTCTCAATTTTGGATCTTCGATATTTTTTTAGCATCTACCTACTTCTTGCCACCCAAAATAAATGTACAATGAATTTTGACGTGAAATTAAATGCAGTGCTTCGGAACGATTATTTATTAGTAGTTCGTCTTGCGAGCGATCGCGTTCCTACGCGCGTGCCACCTTTCATTATCAAGTTTGATTCGACAACGTTCACTTTTGCGCAGGCTGCCGCGGTTCGTTTCAACCGACTGTCCTTCGATCGGCGGAGAAAAGTTGTAGGAGTACGAAGGAACGATTTGAGAGACGCGGCCTGACGCGTGTTTCCATCGGGAATCAGCCGCCAATATGCCGCGGAATGATTAGCGACGCCTCATAATTCGGCGAAACGGTTTAATCCGGGCAACCGATGTTACAGCAACCAGCGTAGATGCGATTTACAGTGATCATTACGGCCATTCATCGGCGATTAACGGAGACGTTGATTTTCGACAGGACAGTCGCGGCTGCAGTCGAATTTCGAATTAGTCGGCGAAATTAACGCTACAGAGCAGCGATTTTAATATCGTTCCGATGCTGTTGACAATGGCACGCAAACACCGTCGCTTCTGTTCTGCGTATTTGCAAGCCTGACTGTTTATTTGAACGCTCGATATCGCGCTAAAGTGGAGGTAATTCTGTTTATATTAAATGTAAAGGAATATGGTAAACGTTGGCTAATAATTTAATCATTTGCATTGTTATCAGGGTCGTTTATAGTCAAAGCAGCGTTGCTGATTTATTCTGCGATAATTGCAATTCTGCTGTGAATTATTTATTCGCGCGCGATAAAATTTGATATAGATCGAAGGTGCCGATTAATCTTTGTTTGTTTTGAAAGTAACAGTAAAATAGGGAAAGTATAATTTTTGAATCGTGAAAGAAGGATAAAGTGTTATAATATATATGGAAATAAACTTATTGTGTGAGTAAAGAAAATTAAAATTATTCGCACGGACTCAAACTTAATAAAGAAGTACTAAATAAAACTTTATCAAAAATAATTTCAATATTCTTTAGTTTAGAATATTTATCTTAAATATGTCGCTACTAAAAAATAAATTGCATCAAAGTATAACAATCTTCCGGGCTTCTCATTTTGCAAGAACATTAGATACACTAAAATTACTATTCAAATTTTAATATAATACTTTTCAGATATAAACTTTTACATTTATTTCTACTTGAGTAAATAAATTTCCAGTTTTATTTCTAGCAGAAAAGAATCCATTAACAATTAAACACGATGCAGAGATGTGGCAACATTTACCACATTCGTAATTCACCGTAATTTCGCATTCATCACGTGTCGCCGAAAGAAACAGCGTTCGAATCAGCCGCGTTGCCGCGAAGCAACGGTAAATCGTGTACGCTATTGGTCGGCCAATGGCGTGCCGCGGTTGCGTTTAATACGCCGAGACGCCGCGCGGCGGCGCCGGTGGCGCGCGGCGAACACGCAGCAGCGGCGCGCACAGCGCCGCTCATCGACGGAATAGAGCGAGACCGGACGTAAGAGAGAACGAGGTAGACTCGTTCGCGTTCCGCCGAGGTGGTGCAGTTTTCCAGTGTCGCGTAGAGTGTAGTGTTTTTCTTCCTTTCCCCCCTCGTTTTCCGTGGATCGAGTGTAGTGTGCGTCGATGAAGCGAGCCAGACCTATCCCCGATGATTAAGGAGTGCATTTAGGTAATTAAAGTATTATCTCGATACACGGCCGCGCCCCGTTAAAACGCGATCCCCGTCCGTTCGGGACGCCTCGCGACGACGAACAGCTACGGTGCGCCACCATAGCGCACGCACGCCGCGCCGGCGTTATTGCCCGTTCTGCACGGCTCCTCCACATTAAATTATCCGCGAATTACGCGTCGGGAATCGCGGCGAGTGCAGCGGCGATTAGCGAGCGTATCGTTCGTTTCGGAATAGATCGCTGGTGTCGTAAAACCGTTGGCAAGGTGTGCACGGGAAGGAAGCCGCGAGCCCCCTCGGTGCCGGGAGGGAGACGGCGATTCGCAGCGTGGTGTGACGCCGCGTCAACGTTCAGATTCGGTGGAAAGAGTCGATCGGAGGTTCGTAAGGAGACGATGCCGAGACGGAGTTTTCTCGCTTGTTCGCGCGCGAACCTGTGAGGCACGCAGTAGGACGCGGGTAATAAATGCTGCACGGCTAGTTAATATCTTATCGTTCTGTGGCACGTCGGGAACCAGAGGCAGCGGTGTTTTCGCCGCCGCGTGTATCTCGCGGCCGTAATCTATTCTAGCGTAATCCGTTGGCTGCGTAATTTAAACGAGCAACGCGGAGGACAGGGAAGCGTGGCTGGTTCGCTGCTGGCAAATCGAACGATCGGTTCTTTCCTCGTCCCCCTCCTGCCCCGTTCCGGATATTAACGAAAGAGGGAGAGAAGAAGAGATACAGAGCGAGACACACGCGGAGAACGAATGCCTCTGTGCGCGCGCGCGTGTTTGTGTGTGTGTGTGTGTGTGTGTGTGCGAGCAAGCGTGTGCGCCAGAGAGACGGGGGGACATTCTAGCTTCGCGATTAGTTTTCTCTCGCGACTGTACCGCTTCTGGTCGTCGACTTTGCTATCTGCCGTACCTTTTTCCACGCATTCGATACGCGCGCGCCATATATACGACCGCGTGCTACAGTCTCCCCCGAAACAATGCTGCATCTCGCTCCACGCTTTTGATCCCGAAAGGGATGCGACTTCTGCACACGTACGCCTTTAAATGTGCTCTCCCATTTAGGTAGACTGCATTGTTACGTTTCCACTGTGCCCCTCGCTATTTGTATTAGTCATATCTCTCGTCGCAAAACCGTTCGCCTCGCGAATTTGTATACCGTTTCTGCCTCGGTGCGTTCCAATGGTAACTGTGATTAGGGCGCGTTTCATTCCTCCATTTTCGATTACGGAAAGTCGCGAAACCGAGGACTCACGGTTCCATGGATCGTGTATAATGGAATCGCAGTAATCCCGTTGGAGGATTATCTTGTGAATTGATAGTGCGCGAATTGCGGGCTAGAGCGAAATAACTATCGCGTTCCGTGGAACCCGTTGGCCGGTCGCGTTTATGGAAAAGCCGGTTTGCGTGTTATATAAAGACCACCACGGTTTCTGCTCGTGGCGTGCGCGCGAGCACGAACGAGCGAGCTATCGGTGAAAGAGAAAATTTCGCGCGGAACCGGCGATAAGTTGGCAACGGGACGCCGTGGACATTTTCTCATTTCCGATCTCGATATTGTCCAAAATTTTCGTTCTGCATTCGACGACCGTTACCGCCGTCTCGAACGGACACTTGACTCACGTCGTGAAGGAGACGGAACGCGTACAGTCGGGGACAAAAGGATAGCGCATTCTATTAATTATTCAATTTTCATTGGACAGTTCAGAATGAAATGTAATTATTTGTAAGCATGTTGCTTTACAAACGTTCTTAGCTTCATATTTTTAAATGAACGTGTTACAACGTGGTACTCCAAAATGTATCTGCTTAGAATATCAATAGCCTTTTTCTATTGTCAAAGGAAAACTGTACTATTTTAGTAATATGCTGGCTAGATGAACTAATTCTAATTGTCTCCGCTCATATGTACTATATTCCTCGAATTACTCAATATTTTGAAATCGCCACTTGCATACACTGCGCTCACAAGGTCCCCCAACAGTTTTCGATTATATTTAGATCCGCGTGCCTTTCTAGCTCCGCTAAAACATAAAGTACATTCCATACAAGTGCATCCTTCGAGAAACACATGGTGAGAATTTTCTTCCAACCAATTCTCTCCATCCTCACCTAACTAGAAAACATTTATAACTCCACTCACTTCTTGTAACCACCAGTAGGTAACAAACTCTACAATTCAAACGTATCCATGTCTCCCCTTTAAGTCCACAAAGTACCCCAACGATATAAAACGCGTAATCTTCACGTCCGCCCGGCATGAATGAACAAAATCGCAGCGATTCCGCCACGCGTCCGTGCCGCGGGAATTATGGACAGATCGTGATCGCGCGAATTAGTCGGGCGACGACGGGGTCGTCCGTTAACATTACGCAATATCGTCTGGTGCAACGACCCTCGTTACGCTCGCGAAACGATGCTTTTACGATGACGGACGAGAAACGGCCCAGCGCGCGGATCGCTCGCGAGCCGCGGCGCGTTCGACGACGGTTTTAACGATACCGGGCGGCCCGTCGGCCGTCGGTACAGCGCACGCGGCAGGTATAACGGAACGCAGATTGCACTAAATTCCACAGTCCAATTGCATTGCGGACAGCAGCGGAGCGAAACGGTCACAGTCGACAGTGTAGAGGCGCGTGGTCGCGATTAGAAAGACAGGGGAAGGCTAAATATAGGGCGTTCGCGTTAACCGAGCTTTTCAATTTGAAATTCAGATACTCCGCGATGCGGCGTCGCGGCGATTAGCGTCGCCCCTACGCGTGGCAGCGTCGCGCGACGTATGTACGACGAATAAGGGGACGGAGAATGGGAATTAGACGGCGTGTGTTCTCGTTGCTCGAGCTTTCGCGGAGGATAACATTTGTTAAAATAGTGCTTGTGCATTAGTGTATCAATTAACTCTGTTCCCCTGCTTTTTGATATCGTCTCGCAAATTTGTGTTAGGAGATCAATGGTCTTAAATTTAGTGGGAAATCTTTTTGGCTTTAGTATCAGAGTTTCCGATTGCCAGCAATGTTTCATGGAACCTTAAGACTAAGTAGGTAAATTCCAATGTTTCTCCACGAACCACGTGCCAATTTCTGCACAATGGTAGATATTATCGAGCTCGTTTTTCAGACGATAACGATCGGCGTATGACTTCTATCGTACAATGTACTATGGTAATGTGCTTGTGCATTAACATTACCGATCACGATCAGTAATGATCGACACTTAGGCGGTTCCAACACACACGTTGCTCATTATCGTCAACGCACAAGCGTTACTGCCATCCTTATGCAAATTCTTACATTCAGATGAAAATAAAAAGTTGCACATTTGCAACACATCTGTATTAGCTGCAATTAAAAAATTAATGTCATTCGAATTGAAATATCAACGAACCGGAACAGGGATTCCTCCATGCTCAACGTTAACCCAAAACATATTCCTTATTCAAAACACACACTTTCTATTAATTTATTCACAATGCGCCCTCTCTATGAATACTTTCGAACGTATCCTCTGCATTCCGCGATACAGAATCGACAGTTGCAGTGCAACAGTACCTACAGAGTGGGTCAATATTAGACGGAGAGATACATACAGCCGCGTGTGGTGCAATATCAGCGCGTAATACGCTCGGCGCAATATCGTCGTAAAATCCACTAACCGTTAAAAATGCAGATACCGCGCCGGGATCGATATATCGGCCCGATGGAAAAAGTCCGGGCCTAGATAACGCCTCTGTGCGCTGATAATGCGGCATGCAGAACATGCGACCAGTGTCTCTTTGTCGTAGCAAAGTGCTCGCGCACCCAGCGTGCACGCTGAAAGCGCCGTTCGTAACGGACAGAGGCAAGAAAACCCGTCTGGCGCACTTTTACGAATGGGGGCCCGAGAGGGGGGGGGGGGGGTGCACCGAGAAAGGGGCGTAGCGACGGACGCTGGTACCCCCTTTCCGTTTCCCACAGAGAATGGAGCACCGTTTATGAAGTATATCTGGCTTGAATCTGCGCGTGCTGGTCCGGCAGATAACCGCTTGTCTAATTATGATACTTCATTCGCCGCTAAAAGTGGGGAACGTTGGAAATGGAGCTTGATGGATGTGTGAATCGAATGGGGTGGGAACTTGCAAGGGCAGAAGGGATATTCATATTTTGTTAAAGTAGAGCTTATTCGTCCGTAGTTCCATAGTTTCTAGAGGTGTTCGGATTCTGGAAATTACGGGACTCGATTTGCGATTCGGCAGCCGATTTTCTTGCTTAAAAATTTCAAGAAAATTTTTATGTTGTTATTTTCCAGTGCAGTCGGATGTAAGAATGTCGGCTCCCGAATCGCAAATCGGGCCCCGTAATTTCGCGTACCCGCACGCCCCTAATAGATTTCCATTTTATTGGTTGCAGTTTTTGTGGAATATCTTGTTATACGAAGTGACGATAATTAGTTTGTTACACGTTTTTGTGTACCGTAAACCTGGGGAACATTTACAGTCACTGAATATGTATTGAAGGAAAAGGATATAAATTTTATGCACTTTGACACTTGTAGTGCAATTAAAAAATAAGCGATGTTATAATAGGATGCTTAGAGCAAATATAAAAATGGCAATTTTTATGCTACGAAAACACGCCAATGTTCCCACAGTTTACGGTATATTTCCGGTAACTCTGTGGATGAGGTTGAATGCAGTATTTATTCAGAGGAAGGATAATGTGATCAGGAGTTGGAAAAGTTTTAGTTTGTTGGGTCAGTCGTTACGATTGCGAATGGAGAATACTAAATCTTCATTGAGCAAGTTATCCACAAATATACGAGAGAATAAAGGCGTATCACGCCCTAGGGAGTAGCGGCACTGTTAAATATTCGATTTTATAATTATGACGCACGCTGCACAGGATTATGATGTGGTGCCGATACACCCACGCTCTAACATCAAACGATAAATCAAGTAAATGCATTTGAAAACTGGTACATTTATCTTACACGGATCTCACATCAGTTTTAATAAGTTCTAATTGTGCAGTTGCTTTAGCAAAAATTCTGAGTCAATTTGTCAATAAAAAAATGGCCAAATTCTTCTCGAAAGCTGAATAATTCCCATACAACAGGTATAAATGTAGCGTTTGTGCTAAACAAAATTATTTAATACGCCTTTAATCATTCTCAATTGACGAGTTCTTATAGAAAACACTAATTATTGTAAGTGCCGAAATCAAATAAATTTATTTTTATCGGAATTTGATTTTTTTTTGTCACTTACTGTATTTTCCACAAAGACTCTGCCAGTCATTAGAAGTGCTTCTTATCAAGAAACGATCCACTTAACAGTTCACCTTACTTACTCCATCCAGAGTAAATACAAATTCTTTCGAAACATTGCAAATCCTACTGCAAACAAAAGCAACGAACCGACAAAATTCCTGATCCTTCGAACACAGGCGACATTGTTTTCGTTCCAGAGGAAAGAAATTCCGTGGTCCTCTTGCAGACGAAAGCGACCGAACGGCAGCGAGATACGTATCGACGGAATGGACTGTGAACCTTGAGCTCGGGATTCGTATAATTGCATTCGGTGCATGAAAGTAAAATAAGCAACGGCGTACGCTCTCCTGGTGCCGGCCCGTGTCGTATCCGTGTCGCACTTTTAGGTGTTTATCGCCTGACCTGAAAACTGAACGCGCGAAGCCATAGGCTGGAAGCATTACACCTCATTTCCCTACTACCCATTTCGTAACCGTGAATCCCCTCGCGCGTTTTGTCGCAGGGACATTGGCGCGCGACCCTCGTAACATCCTAACTCGATGATGGGGCAATCGTTCGTCGAACACCCTTTTACACGTTAGCATCTACAAACAGTATTTTAGTATTCTAAACATTGCTCGCCATTTGGCTTTCGAGTATAATCTGTTTATCATCATTTGACAGTGGAAAGTTTAAATAGCTTTAGTAAAAAAGGACACTCGATTGCGAAATTTGAAATATCTTACAGAGAAATCATTTTTCGAGTATATATCTCATCCTAATAATTACAGTGATTCCCAACCGGTGGATCGCGAAGTGTTTTTTGAGCTGTCGCTACGTTTATTATTATTTTTTTTAATAGTATTAAGTTAGAATTATATTCTGAAGTACCTATTTTTAACACGTTTTCTTTACCTTATTAGAATCGGTTTGCGTAGAAAACAAAGTCAGAGGAAAGTGCAATTGCACTTTTTCTGGCGCCTCGTTGGATTTAAGAAAGCACACATACGTATATCGTTACCTGATTCTATTTTTCCTCTGTCGCGTGCAAAATGATCGAATAGTTTTTCCTTATTAAATTTTGATTTAGATCCATAAAATATCGCGGGAACTGAAACTGATATATCATAATGTAGTTCCACTACGGTACAGCGCCGTTTAAAGTATATTGCTATACTTCCATATAAAAGGTTCGCGTTGAGGGAACTGATTTTTCCATCCTCCCGCCGCGTCGTTCAATTCTCTCGTGGTTTTTCTTTGTGATAGAAAGTTATATTTAAGTGGCTTCTCTATACACGTGCCCGTAATGAGGAAGCGGTTCGTTAGTAACGACAAAGGACAGAGAAGTGCCTACGTTACACACGCGCCCGTTGAAAACATCGGCGATCCGGAACGGAATTTTCTTTGTAACCGCGCGGAAAACAGAAATACAGCCTGGTGCATCGTTGGCTATGGATCGTGCGAGGTATAGCCCGGTTGGGCGGTATTCTCACGATTCCTGGAAGCCTTGCGCATCATGCTTGACGATAGCTACGCCGCGTGTTGCAGTTATTGTTGCAGATGCGCTCGCGGTTCTGTTTTCCGATCCGCGTGTCGTGATTGCGACGAGAATAGAATTCACGCGGTTTGTCGTATGAGCGAACACTATTCCACGTTCCATGCTCGTCTCTCGAACAGAAAATCGTCACCTCTCTCGTCTTGCCATGAATTATGCTCCAATGTGTTTGAGGGGCAGACCACTTTGAGTATAAAAAAAGACTGTTGTGATTCAGAATTTTTTGGCGGAGGTGGTAAATGCAAGAAAAACTATCTACTGGTCTGTTAGATCATTGTGAGAATTTTTGTAATGAATTTTGGGACTGATGAAAAATTTGATGAGCCTCCTAGTATCTTGAGCCACTTTCAGTCACTTTACTCTGTGCAGAGTTTCTATGATTTAAGGGGCTGACATGGAAAAAGATTAGGATTTTTAGAATGAATATGATTGTAGATATCTGTGGACGTATGGATTGTTGAATAGTTTAGTTTGTTAAGGGATGACAATTTTTTGAAGGAGAGATAGAGAATCACAGGAATTTTTAGTTCCTGAGGCTTCTGTTCAAAAAGTATTGGAGAATCTAAAAAGTCCATACGTTTGAGCATAGAGAATGTTATTGTGAATACAGACTCAAAACTTCAAAATTAATCGAATAAGTACTTAGTTTCTGAGTAATCTAATGAAAAATTCATTTGTGAGACTCTTTGTGACCAAATACCTTGTCTGAGCACGATTACTCTGAATTCCTTCTTACTATTTTTCTAAAGTAGCCTGAAAATATCGAACCCTAAGAAACTACAAGTAAAACTTAATTTTTTGGAATTCTCAAAATGGTATCCCCCTTGATAAAATACAGTACCTTAAAATGATACGAACCAATATGATTAAAGGCAAACTAATGGCAACACAATACTGGTTGCTTTAACGTTACACTGTTTTATCGATGATTTACTAATCTGTTGAACACTTTGATTGCAGTGCAAGGACTGAGCATACCTGGGAGCGTTTGAGAAGCACGTCCCCCGAGACCCCTCCAGCCAAAATCACTCGCCTTACCTCTCCCCTGTCCTCCTTATCCTCCTCCACACCCTTTCCCTCCGCAAATCTCGAGAAGAAAACACCCCATCGCAATCACAGAATCCGTGACTTCGCCATGGACGGAATGGATGCCAAGCCAGCCTTGAACGACGATCCGTCGGTCACCCTAACCATCCGCCTGATTATGCAGGGCAAGGTAAGAAGCATTAGCATGCCTCCTGTCGTGCTTCATCGATTAACGTTGGTTAGGTGGTTCGTTAACCTGCGTGGCCCTTCAGGAGCCACCTGTTAATCTTGCAACGTTAACTGCTCACTGGGCAAACGAGAGTTAACCAGACGTTTGGAAAATCTTTTATATTGGGCCGAATGAGTCAATTCAGTGCGAAAGGGAAACAAATTCAGTGAAGCTATCACCTGCAAGATGATGTAGCGTAAAACGAGTTATATAATTCTCCTTTAATTCTTAAATTCATGTTTTTTAATACGCTGGGGTTGTTTTTTATAGAGAAATAACAGAACGTTGTTTCTTTTAAGATTAGAGGTATGAGACTATGTTTAAAAAGGTGTATTGTATTATCTAATTGTTTATATTTAATTCGAGGGGGATTATCTAAGTTCAAGAAGTGGATTTTTTTGCTTTTTAAATGCTGGAATCTGACAAGGAAATATCCCAAGACCGCAGCCTTTTTTTCTTCATTTAAAATCAACATAGATTTGCAAGGCAAATAGTATTAGACACGTGCTTGTGTTTTCTTCAAACAAGTGAATACCTGTTTAAAGCTCGACAATTAAAATAGTCTTCCCTGGAAGTTATGTCAATTATAGCCTAGAGTACACGTTTTACGATAAATCCATATTAAGTTCAGTACAGCGATGCATACATAATTAATCATTAACGAGACGCAAGATCTATCTATAGAAGCCCATTGGTCGCTCTGATATCAACAAAGTTTATTTCATAAGTCCTTCATATCCCATATAAAATTAATTAATTACGTAAAGAGGTGCAAAACACGCCTGAAACTCACATTGAATTTTCGCCATTAAACTTTTTCCAACTCAAATTCCCAGCCCTCCCCCATGAAAAGTTTTTAGTCAACTAAAACTCAACTTAAATTGCGCAAGTTCGCGCGATATTATCGATCACCGGACGTGTCGATACACTGAGTAGAGTGACCGATTTGAATTTTCGAGCAACCCGCTTTCACGCGTAGCGCGGTTATTTCCGGAGGGTAATCCAAGTCTAACGAAAATACCACCCATGTGCCGCGGTCGAAAATAAAAATCGTAATTGTCGATGCCCCGAGACGAGGATAGATATCGTCTTGGCTCGCGTCGCCGCTGTAAATTCGAGCGTGGCCGTCCGTCGATCTGCTCGCGGTGCAAGTACCCTTTTTGACGGTTGTCAGAGCATATTTACGAGCATCCTCTTTCATCACGTTGTATCTTACTCGGATGATTCGAGGAACACTCCACCCGGAAGTCGGGCTTTCCTTTTAGTCGATGAGTCTGCTTGGAAAAGATCCATGCCTCCAGAATTATTACGGCGGGATATTATTATCAATCTTTCGAATAAGACCGAAGGGGGTGGGAAAGAAAAGTTCTCTTTAAATAAAAATTGCCTATTGGAAATTATATTATTATTAAATATTAAATTACGAGTGAAGGCAAGTGGGTGATTCGAAGCCTTGCGGTGGAAGACGAAGACAATAAAATTGTGTTTCATTTACATAGTTATTTTCTAATCAGATAACGCCTGCCTTTGGCACAGAATAGTGTTTCGATATTTTCTGGTTTACAAGTCCCGCCTGTCTTTATTAAGAACACAGTCCCATTGGTCAAACCACTATTTTCTAATCATCCTTTTACCGGGAGTCCCTTTTCCTGGTCCCGCGTGTAATATCGCTAGTTAAATAGCACGCTGCTCGAGAGGCAAATGTCAAAGACTGCGCGAACTCGGGAGACGAGGGTGGTAAAGGGGGTTGAATGCACGGAATAGCAAGGGACGTTGGTTCGAGTCTGATCTCTCTTTGCGTGGGTCGTTCGAGTAACGGGAAAGCAAGGGACCCGAGTGGAAAGAGCGAACGCTCGACGAAAATAAAATAAAATCCTGAACCAGAAGCCGCGGGCGTCTTGGCACACGTGATTTAGTGAATTGAGCCAGGTCATGGATAAGCGGGGAGCCACCGATGTCCACGCGTTTAAAAAAAAAAAATACGAGACAACAGGAACTAATCGACAGATATCTGTCCGCCCAGTTTTCTCTTTCGTTGCTCTCGGGTCTTGTTAGTTTAAGAACCTCGGTAAATCATGGTCGGAATTATTCGTGTTTACCGAGGTCGCTGCAGCTGACGTTTCGCGGCTCGCGAAACTTGTAGACGCTTTTTTAAAACGGAGACAGACGGTTTCCTTTGTTTTCCGCGGCTAGATGTATGACAAAATGGCCCACCTGTTGTTTCGAAGCGCACTGTGTAATTTAGGTTTAACGGTCTACCTGAAGCATTCGTGTACAGTAGCCTTGGTTTAGCGTTGAACTTCGAGTGGAAGCCGAGGTTATTGAATCGACGAGAATGATAAACTGAATGTAGCTTTCTTATTGGCAGTATTTTTACATCTGTTTTTACAGACTTCTAGCATCCCCCCTGGTTTTTATTTAATTAGTGTTATTGTAGGAAGTACAGTAGCGGACAAAATAGTTACCATTTTTCCCCATTCGCTTTATTTCTGTTATCTTTTAGCGTCAACTTGGAACTGTGGCATTTGTTTAATATACATATTCTGGTGGAGAATTTAAAGCTGTATAAAACCCAGTTAAAGTTGAATTTATTTAACGAATAAACGAAAGTTTCATGTGGCATTGAACGCGAGAACATGTTTTTTGGGCCGGCAAAGGAGTTACCACTTTTAATAACTTGTTAAGTCGTCTTAAAAGCAAAAGGTGTCCCCACAAAATATCAGATTTTTTATTACCTCAGCGGTAACTTTTTGTCGGCTTTAAAAGTGTGCTGTCTTGCTTAATGTTATGCGAGGTTTTTGTTTATTCATTAAATAAATTGAACTTTAAGTGGATTATATACAGCTTTTAATTCTTTATCAGAATATGTATATTAAGCACATGCTGCGGTATTAAGTTGATGTGAAAAAGTAATAGAAGTAAAGTGGATCGAAAAAGTGGCGAATGTTTTGCCCGCTACTGTGTGTGACTTGTGAAATATTCTAATAATTACATTGGAATTAATTGAAGTAAGTGACACCCTGTCACTTCGTAAAAAGAAACTTCGTGTATTCCTGTGAAGATACAAATCAGAACATAGTATTCTCATCTCTTCTGTTCTACATTCTACGTTTTATATTTCTACTCAAAAAGTACCGTTTAAATACTTCCATGTCAAACACTCCAAAACCCCGAAGCGGTTTTCACACATGACATTTCTACATTGACATACTTCCCTTACCCTTTTATCTCCGTTAAACTGCTGCTATTTTCACATATCAATTCTAAGATAGACAAATGTCCCGCGAGAAACGGCCCCAAGTGTCTTCAGCAATCAAATACAGTCCCATTAAATTCAAGTCATCAAAAACCAAAGAACAAATTAAGATCACGAATTATGACACAGTCACGAGCCACAAAAGTATCCCCCCAAATACCACCAAAGAGTAGAAAAAAGGAGCAAATCATCCACCGCTCCCCCCGACAGGGCCAAAAACGCGCGATCCGCCGTGAATCTGACGCACTGCCAAGAATTTGAACTTCCTTCCCTTCGCCGATCCCCTGCCGGGGCGCATCTATTTCTATTTTTTCGTCGATGAATAAATCACGCACAATGCCCCTTCGTTAAGCGATTTCGTAATCGCCGGTGCGACGGGGCCGTTTTCGAAATGGCCATCTGAAACTAAGTAAACGGCCGTGTTGGCGAACACCCTCGGAGCCGGGGACAAGGGGGCACGAGAAGAAGGCATCCAGCCGATTTCACGATCTATTACGATCCATTAGGGGTGTCGAAGTTCGTCCAGCGGCGGCGGTCGAGCCGCGGCGGGCCTCGAGACGCGACCGCCTCGCCTGGATCCGTAATTAATTGTCGCGCAGGCCACGGCGTGGTCGTAGCACACTGGTAATTAATGTCCCCCCGTCTTGGCAATTAATCGTACCGCGTAGACGCCGAACGAGCCGCGCGAGAACGTCCCCGCTCGGGCATCTTTTTGCGGCGCGCATTGTTACGCCGGCTATTAACTGGCCACCGAAGTTCGGCGGGCAGAAATATTGTTGCCAGACCTGGCTGGTATTTATGGTGACAGTAACTGTTCGAGCTTAATGTCCGTGGAATGATTAGTTTAGAAAACTGGGGGAAAGTCTGAAATTGCGAGGGGGCAGGGGGCGTGGAAGATTGGGAAATAGAGAATTTCGTGGATGAACGTGAATTTGTTGAGGAATTCGATGCTGAGAATCGTTTACTTTATGCTGTTTCAGTGAGTGTATCAGATCGAGAAAAGAGTAACGTGAAATTCGCTAAGATTTTGGTGACCATTTTCCAACGATCCCTAATCGTTTTAATTTCCTCGTTTGTAACCTTTTATTATAAGTGTTCTAAATCCTCTAAGATTTTCCAACGCTCGAAGATTCCATCCACTCGACATTCGAGTCCAGCAAAATTCACTCCACTGAATCGAACCGAGCACTCAGTTATTTGTCACTCGAATAAAAACAGCGCACTTATTCCATCTAGCTACTCCGATTTTATCGAAACCATTCACCTAATCTACCCGCTCCAAATTCATTCAAGCCACACCAATAGTAAATCCACTAAAATTCTATTGACGCCACTTCAGTTTTTCCCCGCGCGCTGCTCGAGTAGAGCAGTATCGCTGAAATTTCCTCGGACTTACCCGTAACAAGCGAGAGCTACTCGAATTTTCGTCAACCATCTCGAAATATTGGAGCCACTCGAGCGATTCGAGTGCCATGGCCATGCACTGGCTCCTCGGCGCTCGTAAGGCTGCGCGCGCAGACACAGATGCGCCTCTGGTGCGCCAGTACACACTGGCTCCGGTTCGTGCCGAAGTGCAGCACGGAAATTATTGCACGTTTCTGCATATCTGAACGATGCTCCGCTCCATAGGGCTCTCTTTCCCAGGGACGGCTCATTCGACTCCCTTTATCCTATCGGCGCGCGCGCGCGGCACCCTCGGCGAGCCACCCTCTTGGAGGGTTTCCCTCTCGCCAGTTGCATGGCCCCTCTCCATCCCTCTCTCCCTCCCGTTCGTTCTTTTTGTGCTTTCTCTCGTGGCAGCAATCGTGTCTGCCCCCCTCGCCCTACTCGCGGCTCCCTCGGCCGGCCTTCGTGTTTCTCGCTCGCGGGAAGTACTTCCATGACAAATCTCGTTACACCCACGTTTTTATGCCCCGATGGCGGGCGACGTCGATGGGGCTTCCCCGTCCCGCCGTCATTCTTCTCTCTCTCTCCCCGCCGCCGTGCGTACACCCCGCTTTTTTTCCACCCCTGTCGCGAGCTGCTGCACCATGGGATCAAATGGCGGCGCGTCTCCCTTTTCTTCCTCCTCCTTTCAATGGCGCGCAGGATGCACCGAAGGGGTTTTGCGTAGACTTTGTTTTCGCCTCCGAGGCCCCTCGGCGATGATTGCGTCTCGAGATTGGTGCGTGCTCCGAAGTGCGGTCGCCGGGGTAGCACGTGCTGCTTCTTGTCGAGCCCGCTTGGTGAGCGGCGAAGATTCGTTCTTGAAGTTTTCTCAGCTTCATGGATTCTTCATGACGATTTTCTGAATTGTTCGTGCTTTTGTACGCGCTGGCGGGCAAGAGTTATTTTTGAGCGAGGAAGTTTGAAGATAACAAGCTGGCGAAGTTGTGCCATTTTTAGGGGAGGTTTTGATGGATCAATCTGGATGAAATGCCCGAGGGTTTACGTACCTATTTATAGGTGTTACTTTATCTTGAAAAATTCTACAATGCTGCGCGTAATAATGTAATATGATGTGAGAAGAATGTAGTGATTATTATAGTAAAACTTTGGTAATTCCATGCTTTCACTTGTGTGGGGAAGAAATTTTGAAAATTTCTACCCTTGTTAGTGAAATACTTGATAGATGCGGCGGAAGCAATTGCAAGGATAATAATATAATCGGTGTCCTTGTACCACTTGTTTGCATATAATCGTCAATATGAATGACGATGTTAATGAAAATTTCCAATTGAATGTAGGTATAGAAACTTTAACCCGAAACCCCCCGATTCACAGTTCGCATTTATATTTGCCAACGTATCCATTAAATCCGAAACAATAGCCAAACATTCTCTAGACCCACGATATTTAGCCAATTCATCGCATCGTATACGTTTGTTTGCGCAGCGTTGTTTAATCTCCCGGGTTTAATCGAACGCCGTAATAAAATTTCAGTTACGGAATTCGCCCCGATCAATTGTACCGAATTAATCTTCGAACGCCACGCCGTTAAATAAAATTTGCGCCCGCGATGCATCTCACGTAATAACAGACTACCGATCGCATCGATTGTTTGTTCTCCAATTAATCTCGGATGGCGGGCGGTCGTGAATTTCGCGTTAACTTTAACGCGATACATCGATCATACCGTATTAATAATTGGCTCGGTGTAAACGCGCTAAAAATCGTTCGTTTGCCTGTCGCGCGCACCAAATTAAATTCAATCGCCACTTCGCTGAAAGAATATCCGCGCGATGAACTCGAACGAAGCGTTGAAGAATAATTGTTTGGCATAAAATACTATAATAATATACGAAATAACGTACGATTAATATTTAATTACTCCTTAAATATTTAAAGTACGTTTTGCACGATTATTTTCACACGTGGGAACGCGACTTTATGTTAGTGAGTGTGGGGTGTCCTCTTTCTTCGGTAATTTAAGTATTACAGTTTCACGTCGAAAGTGAAACGATATTTCATAATCAATTCTCATCTCCTGTGAGAAGGAAGAAGTGTTTTATAACGTGTATTAATTAAGCCGCGCTCCCACTTGTGGCACAAGACAAAATCTGTCTCCCTAACGTACAGTACTTTCGAAAAGCAATTCCCCTTGAGGTTCTGGGAGATTGTTCTGCACGCTAAATCGTGCACGTACGAACGCGGCCTCACGCGATCTCAGCGGTCTTTTTTAAGGACACCAATGTCGCAGCCTGGCGTGTTGCAAGACTGTCCGCTTGGATGGCTCGCAAACGAGTAAACGAATAAGCGAGCGGACTCTTTCGCTCTCGCACGAAATAAATACGTCTGGCCGCATTTTTGGCCGGAGAAGCATTATGTCTGCGGGGAGAATATGCATCGCGAGCTCGTAGGACAGGCTGGACAGTGGCCAGGGCTGACAGCCAATCATCTGGTCCAATACGAATTATCATGATTTCATTATCTTTTCAATGGCACACAGACGTCTCGCATAAGTGCACTTATTCTTCTCCATTTCCAACGTATCTTTGTGCCTGCGTTTCTCAGACCACACAGGCTGCTTCAAAATCAAAACTAAATGCTTCAATGACAAAATCTTTAAAAGAGGCCCCTCTTCTTTTAAGCCCTCAAACTTTTCAAATTCTTATCCTAAATAATTTAGATAATTAAATAATTTTATATACTAACTCACGTTTTTAAACTTTCAGGGGGTTAATCAGTTAATCAAAAAAAATTTGTTTTCTCATCTTTAAAAAGACTGGGAGAAATCCTTTGTTCTCAACACGTTCATCGAGGAGATGCAATTCACAAGGCTCGCGTGCCCCTTTTTCGTTAAATCAGACACGGCGAGCCCGCGTTGCGCAATGCGTTCCCCTGATCGATTAAGATACTTGATCTTTTTAGGCCGCGTTCTAGCTAAGCGCGTAATTACTTCATTCTTAGCTGGTCGAATTACAGTGGTCTGGTTCTGTTGAACTCGGCTTTCCCGCCGTTTAAACAGCACGCAATTTCATGCCGTTTTTGACGTCGACTTTGTTGACTCTTACTGGGAGCACTGTGCGATCCGTTATTGCTAATAATACGTACACTTAACGCGTACGTTTTTTCCTTCGTTCTACGTAAAAACCGTTCGACTGATTACTGCTCGATATTCGTTTTCGCAACGCCGTAGTTTTTTGTCCCCCATATTCTGGAAAAGTTGAGTAACGATGCATTAAGCAAATCTCATTTTTAAAGATCGAAATAGAATTGTAAGCATTTGATTGCAGCGGCGGGGGTCGCTTATCGTTCTGGAGTAAAGCTTCCTTCTTAATGAAATGAAGGCAAATGCAGGATTTCAATGTTTCATTGAATTACATCAATTGCTATGCTTCACTAATTTCGTCTAATATACTGCATTCTATATTTGAGGCATTGAGAGAAAAAACGGACTAACCTACATAAAAAAGAATTGATATCTCCTATTTTATATGATTTTAGCACAATCTATTGGAAGACATTATTGCTATTAACTCAATTTCGCAACAATGTGTGTTTTCCCGTTTTTGTTCTCAATGCCTCATTTCTCATTTTTTTATTCGATATCTTTGAATTGGAGCTTCACCCATCTGTACTACTCTCTGCATCACTTCCTGCATCAGTAATGAAAGCTTGACAGTCAGATCAATATCATTAGTGGAACAGTTATAGCCAACGTATAAAACCAGAAAAGTTCAAACCCACTATTGATCTCGAAATATCAAGAATGGTGCACCAACAATTTCGGAACGCATTTGCTTTTTAGAAATCTTCGTCCTTTAAGTCCCAGAGTGCACCAGAGCAGTAGCCATTTCGGCCACTGCCCGGGTCCCCATCTTCCAAAAAAATTATGGTTTTATCCAAACACTATATTTCTTTTCCTCAATTTTCATCCCAGACGCGCGTAAATTTATTTATAATTCTATTATATATACGCGATGCCCCAGAACGTTTGCCACCTGTGCCCTGTTCCTTAAATCCATCACATCTACTTAGTAATAAATTCTCCAAAGCACATTTCCCAAATTATCCCTCGCACTTGACTTTCTCTGAAAATATTGCCACATCCATTGCCGCACGAGACCATCGATCCAAGACGAAGCTCCAGCCTCTCCGGGCCTCCAGTTCGCCACACTTTCCCCCCCGATTCCCGCGCAATGTCACGGTCGTTTCCACTGCCATCGCGGCATCGACATAAATATCTGGCCGGCGTCCAACGGCGTCTTATCTGCCCGCGTCGTTTCCATGTTTCCCGTCTTTTTCGCGCGCGCGCTATCCGGGGAGAGGCGGCCCTTTGTAAACGGCCGAGCCATGCGGAAGAGATATATCCAGCGAGTCCGGGGGATCGGTAACCGGGCTCAGCGGCGTTGAAAAGACGCTGCCCGGCCGCGACATCCTCCTTTTGGGCAGGCTTTTCGAGAGTCTTCTAGATTCCAGCGTGGAGAGGCTGGAATGGAGCCAGGGCCAGCGGCCAACCGGCCCTCCTCGCGGATCGCGCGTCTGTTCGTCTAATAATTCAAAGCCGATGCAATTTTTGCTGGTATCCAGGCGGCGGCCCGGTAGGCAGAGCCCGGTCTTACGCTTCGAGGAAATAAGGGGCTCCCTCGATGGCTCGATAGAACCGTCGAATCTCCTGCGCCTTCGCCCTGGCTAGCGGTAGTGACCTCTCTAATTGGCCCTCCGCCAGGGGCATAGCACAGTCTCCTCGGTGTCTTCTTGTTCCAGCTATATTTGCCTCCAAGGGAGATTCGTCGACTGTGACGCGCTTGTCCAGCCGCCATCGCGCGGCCAAGGGGAGGGCTCGCGATGATTTAGGGGGCCTGGGGCCCGCGCGATCCTTTATTTCCAACGGGTTGCTGGCCGAGGATCCACCTAACGCCGGAACAAAGAAGCAAGTTGCGCTGGTAAAGGCGAACATAGTTGCGGAAGCATTGCCCACTCGAGGGAGGAATTGATGGGGAAAACCTTTGCGTTTACTCGGGGAAGTGTTTTAAAGGCAACGCCAAAATAGTTTTCAACTGTGGTGAATAGTTATTACGTTCTCTTTTCTTTTCTATTGGAAACAGTAAAACTTTCTGTGGTCGCGTCTTATAGTGAGAAATTCGTCGCGTGGGGTTCGCCCAGCGTCATTTTTGAGTTACCATTTTCGTATTCTTCAATCTTCTAACTTTTGAGTGATAATTGTACAATCGCAATACTCATACACTCGTGCTCCACTAGTCTTCTTTTCTTGAAATGTAAAGTTCGATACCTGGAAATGTGTATTTGGAAAAATAGTTTTGGATAAAAGCGATTTTATTTATTTTTTGTTAAAATTCACATTTTTTTTTACATTTTATTATTAAGATCTAAACATTTATAGAAATATTGGCAAATATGTATCCTGGGTGCGATAACTCCGTGGTGAAAACGAAGGGTTAATTGATAATTTTCGTTCCGAAAATAAATTCCTCCCGTTTTGTTCTGTTTGGAATTTTCGGTTTTATACGTCGAAGTGTTTCCTCAATTCGAAGTAACTTTCTCTTGAAACAATTTCCGAAACGGTGCACACACGGGAAGTTGCATGAAGATAAAGCGCTCGCTGTAGTGGGCGCAAATTGCGTCTGACCATAGATAATCCACTTCCACTTAATCTCCTTTTCTCGAGTAGCTTCTCCTCCCCCGAAGCTCCAGTCACGTTTCAATCATACCTTGCTACATCTTCCAATAATTCCTCAGGCGTGCAATATTTTACAAGCAATTTTCATTAAAACCTCCTCCGCTCAATTTAAACTTCTAAACACGCAGTGCACCGATTTGATGAAAAAGTGTCCTCATTTAAATTTATATTTGAAAGGAGTTGAAAGTCGGGGTAAATTATTCATCCACTTCCGTTAACATTATTTATGCCCCCTCAAGTTTCACGTCACAGATTTCGTCATAAAAGGCAAAGATCATTACCCAGATATTTCCGGTAGAAAGTACAGTTAATGAAGTCTCCTCCATATTCGACGCCGAATGATACTTTTTTCTTGCTCCGGCGCACTTAAGTTCCCATTTATTCGCTCGGACGTTGAATGAAGGCCGACAAACGAGTTTACATTTTCGAAAGAGAAGTTGCTCGCGCATTCGCAGCAGAATTAGACGTTTCCGCGGGATTTTGGGTAATTAGTTCCCTGGTGCTGGCCCCATTAAACGATTCAATTAACCGCGACATAGAGACCGACGCAATTCTGTCGCGAGGGGAAGAGAAACTCCATTCGCACGCTTTGAAAAGTTTAATATTTTATTCACCGATCTGTCGCGACCCAGCCTTAACGATTTGCTTGTCGCGCTAGATAGTCGTGACTCGATTAACTCGCGAAATTGCGCGACGAAATCTTGAAACTTCCTGTAAACGTTTCTCCCTTTTTCCCGTTCCAGTGAAACTTGCGCACAGAGTGGAATTTTACTACCCTTAAAATGAAACTACCGCGCTCCAACGGGGGTACTTGTTCTACTCGCTTCTAGCCTGCTATTTGTTGAGCCGATTAACGACACTTTAATGAAATTCAAATTGCTTGGATATAAGTTGTTTCAGTTTAAGGAAGAATAATGGCAGAATTTTCAATTATTATAAAATCAACCGCTAATATATCACTGTCCCCCTTAATATAAAAAACTGAATCCAGGTATTCCAATTAATTTCTTCTCTGCAGTGTGCTATGAACTCCCGGCTACAATTTTCTAAACTAGTAAAAGAATATTCCCATCGCATTTCCTTCCTCAAACTCCAGCTTCCAAATGATCATTCTGCAACACGAGTATCTAGCAAAAAAATTCCATCGTCCAGCTTCGAAGCGAAGGCATAAAACAAGTCTCCAATATTCCCTGAAGCTGTTGATTTCGCTGCGTAGTACACTCGTCAGGAATTAGCTGCATTCGGTAGCGATTAGGAGCGATAAATTGGTGAGAAGGCCAGCCAGCTTTCGTCGGCTCCTAATCACGCCGCGATAGCTAATAATTCCACGGGGCACAAAGCCGCCGCTTCAGCGGGCAATCCTCTCTTTGCGGAACTCGACAAGACCGCACACGATCGCGGGATACATAGTGTGGGCTCGATGGGGGGGGCCTATAATTAGTTGCCTGTTCGTAGCCAATGTCCAGCCAGATCCCGTGTCTTCCTTGACACGCTCTGACCCCGCTATAATGTCACCGCTCAGGCTTCTAGGCGAGCAGGTATGCGCTGCTGCTCTCGCTACCTCTAAACTTAGATATGGTATCTACACGCGGTAGCCTCAGCCCGCTGAGATGCCAGCGTCCCGTTCCTCGGCAGGCCATGCCACCAGCACTCTGCCTATCGTGCTACATTCTTCGTTTCGCCAGCAACTTGGCTTCTTAACGCTCTAAGCCGAAACCATCCAAAGAGACCAGCCTAGGAAGGCTTCTCAACGCTGTTGCTCCCGCTGGCCCCAAGTATCATCTTCTGTTTAGCAAGTCGATTGACGAGGCTGGGTCGCGAGGTATTATTGTTTATTTATTCGCGGGGCGAACCGATTAAGATGCAAGCTAAAACGAAAGGAGTTAATTACGACGAGAGATCGCCAGAAATACTGAGCAGAAAATGGGCAGCGTGTCGCAAGGAAAACTGACAATGAGAGCCTGTGTTGATGGTAGGAGGAAATGTTGCCAGATACTCTGTTGAATGCGTGGTCGTGAAACGAAACGTAGATAGCACTCGGAGGCGTTAAAAAGCGATGGACGGTAACGACATCGGAGCGCGTCATGAAAATCACTGCTGATTGAGCACTGGTCAGCGGTACGTACGCGAAACTAATTATAGAACATCCCGCATATATTACGCGGGTAATTGGGCGCTAGCAAGTGATTACCAAGTGTCAGGTGCACGCATATCACCGGGTAACGAACATTTAACGTACTTGTACTATTGGCGCTGCGAGCGCGGATGGGTGGGCTCGAGTGGCTCACGTTTTCGAAGATGAAATTACAGGGTAGATTGCGTTAAGCCGCGTTCCCACGTGCCTCGTAACACACTTGGAACACTTGGAAGTTTTTTTTTTTTTTACATAAAGTAGAGGTTTATCAGACTCTATTTCCTTCGAGTTCACGAATAAAACTTGCTACAACACGTGAACAATGGATCAAATTTTAATCGAAATAACTTTCTATAAGCTTGCGACTAAAGTGGTGATAATAATTGGTAAATAGTTTAATAATAGGTGGTAAATAATTTTCTTCTTCAATAATGGTAGACTTTAGTCAAGGCTTTTTCATTCTCGAATTTTAAATTCGAAGTTTAATTTCTCAAAGCATCCTAAATGTATATTGCACGCTTGTAAGCAGGTGCTTTATATCTGAAGTTATTTTCTTCGTGTGCTACATAGTTTTTAATAGTAGAATTTTGAAAGAGTATCCATCGAGATTGTACAAGGGTTGGCAAGGGTTAATATCCTGCGCCGCGTGTCGGACACGTGGGATCGCGGCTTAACGAGCAGCAAACAGCGTTCGTCTTCCGTATCACGCTGCAACTTGGAAGTTATCGGCCGGCCAAGGTGTTACAAATCCATTAATTTATCGAAAAGCTGCATCAGAGCGGCCGGTGGCTTTAAACCTGCCGCTATTTACGAGCATTCGCTGTGTCGCCTGTTTCCCTCGAAATATAGCAACTCATAAGCAGAATCGAGCGCATGCTTCAGAGTTTATGGTTACGTGTTGCGTTTACGTGTGTCGTAAAACTTCTGCACAGCGCTCGTGATAGTAACGTTACACCATTCTGTTGCAGGAGGTCGGGAGCATCATTGGAAAGAAAGGAGAGATCGTCAAGAGGTTCCGCGAAGAGGTAACGTTGTCTGCTTCATTTTCACTCGACTACTGATTTTTATAAATTTCCTTGCGAAACTTCTCACCTTCTATAAGTCCACCAGTAAATTGACAGTTTCGAAATTGAATCATTAATTTTAAACTAGAACAAAGAGCAATAATGCCTCATTATTCGTTACGAACTCAGTTGTTCTTTCTTATCTATCTGGCTTCTATTCTACTCCAAATTATCCCCCCTTATTTTTACCAAATTCAACGTCATTTTCCCCAAACAACTGGACCCACGTAGTGTCTTAGTGAACGAGGGAGTTCTTTCGCAGTGATTTTTAACGAGATCCCCGAAATTGTGCGTTACAGTCAGGCGCGAAGATCAACATCTCCGATGGAACTTGCCCAGAGCGGATAGTGACCGTCAGCGGGGCGACGAACTCGATCTTCAAAGCGTTCACGTTGATATGCAAGAAGTTCGAGGAATGGTGCTCGCAGTTCCACGACATCCAGGGCGGTGGTGGCGTGCCTAGGCCGCCCATCACCCTCAGGCTGATCGTGCCCGCGTCTCAGTGCGGCTCCCTCATCGGCAAGGGTGGCTCGAAGATCAAGGAGATCCGCGAAGTGACCGGGGCGTCGATTCAAGTCGCCTCTGACATGCTGCCCAATTCGACGGAACGTGCTGTAACCATATCAGGCACCAGCGAGGCAATCACGCAGTGCATATACCACATCTGCTGTGTTATGCTAGAGGTGCGTACCTCGCTAGTCTCTGCGCCGGTGTCACTCTGGTTCACGCGACAAGTTAGAGATATTCGAACGTTTTATACGGACTAAAGGGTAATTGACGGTGGACCTTGAAAGGGGGCGATGGGTTCGTTCACGAGAGAATCAAGTGTACGAGGTGTAGGTGTGCCAAGCAACAGTGGGGTCTTCGGTGCGTAGATTCAAATAAAAGATGGGGAAGTGGGTGAAGTTGATTAACTACACTCCATATCGCGAATTATGGGACAACGATTAGTGGAGTTGAGGCTTGGTGGGTGATTTGGTATGCAGGACTTCTTCGAGTCTCTTCTTCTTTCAACTTTTGTAAATCTGACTATTGCTTGGCATACCTATGTGCGTATAAGTGGTCAGGCAGATTATAGCGAAATTGTATGTGTCAGAGGTCTTTTAACTATGGGGAGAAGTATTCGAGCACTATGATGTTATGGTTTAAGGGGCCTCCAGACGCTGATACATGTTGCAGTGAAACGTTGATACATGCATCGACTCCCAGCTTTCCGCGTTTCAGCATCAGAAACGGAACTGGCATCTTCCTCGCTAGCTAGGCGCGTGATTAAGATGCAAGATTCATAAAGTATGTGTCAATGTTTCACTGCAACATGCATCAGCGCCTGGAGGCTCCTTTAGAGTTCGCCAAGGTGGAAAGGCGTTTTGGGCCCAGGTACCTTGTAGCGAATAGCGAGAGGCGCATGTCACCAATTCTATTATCGGGGATCGTAGTATTTTTCCAAGTATTTCGCTGTATCTGTTTGACTAGCACTCAACTTCATTGACCTTAAAGTCTCCTCTCAAGCTTGATCATCAACCCCTTCGATTTAAATTCAGTCCCCTCATAAATCACTTGTCTGTATCGCGAGTTCCAGGGTGTCATACCCAAAATTAGAAGAATACTTTTAAAAAAAAAACAACGAAGGGATCAATGGCGTGATGCCAACTCCCCTCCGTTATTCCTAACTGAGACGGACCACTTCAGAAGCCCACTACAACCACAAAACCGTTTGTGCGTTCTGTCAGCCACCGACAGCGACAATTTCGCGGCACAGTTTTCTGTCGTCGATAGGACATCAAACGTGGTTGATTCCAACGACAACCCGACCGCTGTTTCGCGGTTGTGCCGGGCTTCTAGAAGTGGTGTCCGCCTGAGTCAGCCGTTATCCGGCAGTAATCTTGGGAACGGTGTATTCGCACTCGTGCGTGTTGTGTTTTTCTGTTTCAGTCCCCTCCCAAAGGTGCCACGATCCCTTATCGCCCCAAACCCCAAGTTGGTGGGCCAGTGATCCTGGCTGGTGGGCAAGCCTACACCATCCAGGGTAATTACGCGGTGCCCGCCCACTCGGACGTAAGTACAGTATTGCCATTGCCCGCGCCCGCTGCCGGGCCCACCCCGCCCTCGCTGAACACCCAAACTTTGGCGACTTCGCCGTTCGCGGCCCACCCCTCCTCCTCGGCCTTCGCCGCTTCTCACGGGCATCCGCTCCTATCCACGGCCCACCTTACCACCCCACATCATCCTCTCCACCCGAGCCCCTTACACGCCAGCGTGGCAGGCCTCGCCGACCCCCTGCTGAAGAGTGGACACTTGCAGGCAGCCCTCCCGCCCGCACACCTCGTGGCAGACGCCGTAAGTCTTTTGTTTTTCGTGATCCACCCTCTCCCGTACCCCCTGTACCCCACGAGATACTACACCGCCCGGGACCCCTCTACCGTACCACCCCTCGTACAAACCCCGACCGGTGCACACGCCCACATGCGCTTTATATATACGAATCCCTATATATAAAATGCATAGAGCGCGGGCTCCTAACCCCCCCCCCCCACCCCTATCACTCTGCTCTCTCAGAACCCCCCTCGATCACCACCGTTACACGCCACCTGACCGATTCAATCGCCACCACACGCTCTCCGTGCGCCCCCAGTCGGGTTCTATGCACACAACCCTTTTCACCCCCTCGACGATTGCGGTAATTGGTGGAAGTCTGGAGCATTGTTTGCCGCTCTGAGTGCCAGCGTTCGGGTGGCGGAGCGCTGTTCGGGAAGCGCTGATTCATCTTTGATTGCGCGCCGCTCCGGGGGGGTACGTGGCGGTCGGTTTCGCAAGTCCGCGGAGATGGGGAACGGTCGGGACGGGTGCTTCTCGCTTTCAATTTTTTTTTCCCCCGCTCGGTCCTGTGCGGGAAAGGGGGTTGGGAGGTTTCTGGGACTCGCGAGGGGTGTCTCTGGTCATTGGGGCTGTACGGGGTGCGTAGCGAGGGATGAACTAGGGAGGAGAGGATGAGGGGGATTGGCTTGAACGTGTGTCTTGTTCGACTACGCTGCTGCGGAGGTACGGGCACTCTTTTTGCTTGCGCGAGAGTAATTAGCTGGATGGAGGCTGAAGTGACACGCGATCGGTAGCATACTGTGATATAGTAGGGGTGAAATCGAGCGGTTTTACATGAATCAGTCGCTGTGCCTTAATCTAATAAAAATGCAAATCGAGCGGGAAAATAAGACGAGACAAGACAGATATTTTCCCTTCACTTTATCGCGATCTCGCTGATAACGAGATTTCTCAAACACCCGACACTTGTTCCTTCTCGATAAAAACAATAGATTCCCTCGATACTTCTGAACATACGTAAGCTGATATTCAAAAGAATGCAGAAATTTTAATACCACCTGCATTTATTCAGAATGTTTTACATCGCTGTGTATTAAATCAAGAACAGTTAGAAATAACTTCATTGCGACGCACAAAACTAGACTCATGTTTTCAGTTCAAGGTTGCGATGTTTACTCCATTAACTTCAGCAAGAATAATAAGAAGCAACCTTCGTTGGCAGTTTAAAATACAAAGAATTCGATTTCTTAAATTCCACAACACCTTATGCAAGCTAAATTAAACTCATTATCTAAAACTAGCAGTAGATCAATAAATCACCTGCGACAAGTCTGCATAGATCACCGAGACATGTTCTAGGCATATCAATCTCCCCCGTTTTCGATTCACGCTGGAACCCCCCCGAATTGAACCGTTTCGAATCCGAAAACAAAAGCCAGACGGCGTCGAAGGAATCGCAAGTTCCACGGGGAACGTGCCCCGACTGCGACTCTCAGCGGCGAGCCTCGCCGTTTCAATTCCCCGCCTCGTCTCCGAGCTGTTCGCCGCGGAAATATCCAATTTTCACCAAATGCCGTAGCGTCCCGTAGAATGTTCGCCCGCGTGTACCGGAATGCCTCCGCCGTTGTATAGGCCACCTGGTCCCCGCTCCTAGAAAGCCCTTTTACAACCCCTAACCCTCGTCCACGTACATGCACCGACCACCCAGCCCCGTTCCGAAACACCCTGGCTTTCCGTGATCGACGATCCCGTGCAGCTTCGAGGGTAAATCACCCCGAGGAAACAAGATCTTCGCCTAGCCACTCGAACGCTTTTCCTTCCTCCCTGGCGAGGAGCGGATTATTCGAGACGCGGCTACCCTTCTTCCGGGGGGAGGGCACTCGAGGCTGCAGGCTACTCGTCGACGTTCCCCAACTACGTGACCTCGCGAGGAACAGCTTTGCATTCCACGGAATTTATCCACCAGAGCTAAACGAAATATTCTCAGCGAGCACTGTTTCGCTGGTCAAGACCACACGTTCTCGATATTCTTTTCTCTTCTTTGCCGCCCGGGCACGGCTGCTTGGGTCAGCGGAGGTTTAAACGCGCGTGCTCGCTGTATTCGATGAACGATCGAGGCCGATCGCGGGCTCGGTGTATTTTAATGAGATTGTTCCCAGCGTTTTCTCTGGAAGTCACGCGTTGGTTTGTGCTTTGCTTTTTATGTGATCCGCACGTGTCTGTTACGTGTATCTCGGCCGGTCTGTGGATTTTTTCGTTCCTCTACTCTTTTTTTTCTTTGTCTATTCCCCCCCCCCCCCCTCTTCTTTGTCGTATATGTGTTACATGTTCACCGGTGCTTCTCTTATACGTGTTACTGCCTCATCGGCCGTGGCCCCCTCGGTGTGTGTTTACGTCTCTACCCCTTTCTTGTGCTTGCGATTGGTAGTGGGTTGACTGCCTGTGAAACCGCTTGCCGTCCTTCACGGTGCACAGATTAATTCGTTGCATGCCACGCGAGATATACACGATCGTGCGAGACGCGCGACAAGCAAGATCGCCAGGCGGGAAATGGGAGCAAGATTGTTCGGTGACATTCCGATCGTTTCTTACTCGTTTCGAGATTGAAATCGGTTTCGTTGCCGTTGGTACAGTGGAATCGATCGCGAGTCTGTTCGGGTCTCTTCACATCGCGCGATGGAAGCTTTTTACGGGCAGATACTACTGTGTTGGGTTGAAGGAAATTATTGCGTAGAGAGTTGTGCCTTTCGTAATGAGCTGTTGTTTACATATTTATGCGGGGTGTTTTTTACTGACTCTATCGTGCGGAAATTAAAATTCTATCGTAGGAAAACATCTGTGCTGAGGAAAATTGGACGAATAAGTTATTTGAGTATTCGAGTGAAAATTACCGATTGGATTTAGATAATTTGAAGAGATGTTTCAGTGGAGCAATTTTAATTATGAAGGTGGAATTTTACAATTTTCTCTCGCTATACTTATTTGCTCATAAGTGAATCTTTGGTAATAGAGTTACTGAAACGTCCTGTAGATAGTTAATCGTTCCTCAGTTTGAGACCACCTTCGTAACTGTTATCTTCGTAACTATTTAAATAATTGAAAAGTAAAGGCTCGCGAGGAATACTTCCAGTGACACACTTACTGCATCGAATTATACAGTAAAAAGCATGTAAACGAAGAGAAGAAAATGGCACGCAGCAAAAAGCAGAGTTGCAGTTGAGCGCTTTAGTAGACGTAACCTTCAGTATAATATAAGCTAATTAACAGACCATAAAGGCTTCTAAAGAAAAAGAGAAGGCGATGAATAGGGCAGGGTGTACAACAAAAAGAGTAGTTGGAATAACAAACATGCACAACGAAATATGATAATCAACAGCACCGAAGAGCGTTAAGGATCAGAAGCGGCCTGAACTATTGGCAAACCGGTACCGGTCAGTTAATTATACTTACCGGTGTAAAAATAGAATACGCTCCGATTTGAATAGAAAGAAAAGCTGACAGATTGCAATAACAACAATTCCTTTTCAATTCACCGAGGTGTGGTCTCAAACGGCTGGCGATCGGTATCGGTGTTCTTGCACTCGAATCGATTTGCATTTACGTCCGCGCTCAATAAGTCCGTCAAAGCAAACAGTAGGCACTCTGGGCAGATATTCGTTGCAGCCAGGATTGAAATTGCACGGAGTATTATGCAAATGGCCGACGTAATGAAACGTCAAGTGGCCGATTGAAACCTGTTTATCGCGGTTGAAGTTTAACGACTCGAGTCAGCGACTTCAATTGAAGCCGGTTTCAAAGTTTCTCCGCCTCGCTGCTTTTCCGCTGTCATTAAACGCGCACGGCTAGGAAAGCCTTGATCTCTGCCACCAGGAGCTTTTTCTGGCTCTGAAGAGAGGCAAAGACTTTACAGCGGCGCGAGACCCGCGAAAACAGATTCGTCCACGACGAATATAACGTCCCATTTCCGCCTCGCGTCCATTCCTCGCGCGTTCCCTTCGATACGTGACTTTCTGATGCTCCTCGCGAGAATCGTATTCGACGAGAGAAGCCACCACTAGAGAACACCCCAAAATAAGAAACTATTTAAGCTGGACACTTCTATCCTATCGATGGCAAAAACGACGCGGTGCCGTTTTGTCACGGTGTTCTAAGTTCCCATCTCTGGTTCAGTCGAGTACGATGCCCGCGGAGGAGTTATACTAGTCGAGGAGACTTGGACGAACCACGTGTCAGAAGATGAACGTGAAGCTTCCAGAACGATCGAGCCTGCTTTAGCATGAACGCTTACTCACGGGTCGCACGATGGATTCTTCGTCATGGCTTGTCGTTGGATTCGGTCAGAAGCCGTGCAGCAGCCACTGTAGCTGGCTGGCTGCTCACCAGGCACTTCCGAAGTAAACTCGTTCGGCCGATCGATCGGCAGATGCCATGAAACGCCACCCCGATAGCCAGAGGGCGAGTCCGACGCTAGGGCTGACTAGAAAGACGTGGTCGAAAACGGCTCGTCCGAGCACGTGGCGCCAGAAGCTTTCATCGTCTGGATTTTAGGCTTTCAGAACCGCATAAGCTGCGGTATTTAAGAGTGTTGTGGAGTAGATTCTTGGGGTTGGAGCTGTTGGAGGCTTCGAGTCCATTTGAAAAATCGTTCTGCCGCGGCCTGTCGAGGTTTTGGCTGTTTCCTGATATCTCAGTGCAATGGCGTAGGTTATTTTACTTGGGGAAGTAAATTGAATCAATAAACAGAGATTTTTATTAGAAATATGTTAGGTGCAAAAGTTTATTCGTTCTCTGTCAGGTAATGTTAAGGGAATTTTTCGGTCTGAAGCCCATAAAAATAGGCGATCTTTAGGAATTAATTAAAGGAAGACTACCACGGATAATTTAATCGAACTTTTTGCATTGTATTAAGAATGACTTAAAGTGTAAAAATATATTTTTTTCCTGTAATTCATCGTTGCGAATGGCACTGAGGATTCGTTGAAGTGGAGGCATAAAAAATTAATCCAAAACGATGGGACTTGTAGCACCTAAACCATTGGTCTGAAATACGAAACAATGTCGGATTATTAAAGAGCATGAAATTCCCTAATGGACATAGCTTTCAAAATTACGAAAGTGACGTTTTTTTTTACAAAATAACACTTGAAGTTCGAAATCACTTTTTCCTTGCGTTTTTCGCCCCTTCGACAGCTTAAAAAATACAAATATTAATTTTTTTTTAAATCGTTAGAGGTATATTCTTATTCATAATAAAAAAAGTTTCAAACGACCCGGATAATAACTTTTCGAGGTATTTATCCCACCGATTTGGAGATCACTGTTTCGAGAAAAAGCCATTTAAAGTTTTACATTAGCGCCGAGTGGGCGGGTATTACCCACGCATTCGCCGCTACTCAAACGTCTATAACCTGATGAATTTTTCGAATTTCAAAAAATCCTTAAATGCTTTGATTAAAAAAAAAACCCCGTAATAAATTTCCACTTTTAATAAAGCAAACCTAGACGTCTATTTCAACTCCCAATTGCCACAGATCGTTGATTCCCATTCACGATTTTCAGTTAATCACTCGAAGGATTAAAAGATTCAAAAGTAGTTACGTAATATCCAGCTTCCCCGGCAATGTTCCACTCCATTCCCTCTCTGAATTAAAACCTGGGATCATTAATTAACTACCCAACGATTCAAGTAGACATTCAATATTTAGACATATCGATACCCCTGGGTTCCTCGTTAGTTCGCCCGCAGTGCCAACAAAACGTTAGAATTATCATCCAAAAGGGCTGAAATCGCGCAATCCAGCAGCCTCCAACAGTTCCAACTATCTAAAGCACCCAGTAGAATCAGTGACGACTCTACAATACGTCTGGCTGAAAGTTTCATCAGTTCCATTAGCGTCGTTCCGTTGATCATCCGACAGGGAACACTCTAATTACGGGAATCGCGGAAAAAGAAAGCTTTGGCGCGCCGCTGTTCAAACGAGCCTCGCGGGTTCGAGCTTTTTTCCTCCCCCTCTGGCGTAGGGCGGCGCAGGGGGGGGGGGGAAGGGGTGCAGGCACTCGTTTGCCAAAGCAATTGATCCTGAATTTTCTATCTGTCGACGCAGTGGCGGCGCGCGAACGACGCCCTGCAAACATAATTACCGGCTTTAGCGGGGCGACGTTTGCTAATTAGCAACTCTTTTTGTGCGTGGACGGAGCGCAAACAGCGGCGCCGGCACGCTCCAGTTGGCCGAAGCCTGTTGACAGACCGAATTATTAAAAGGTTGCGTTTCCTCGTCCAACGGACCCGTCGTCTGCGTCGGAATTTTTAATTCGCACCCGGGGATCAATCAGGGGTGAAAAAAGAGCGGAGTACGAAGGGAGGGGGATCGTTCGGGGGCTTTTCATCGTTACGGGAAACGAGTTCGCGAGGTCTCGCCCGTGAAACGGTTTATTCGGTGGAAAATAAATTTCCAATTTCGGTTTCATCAGCGCGGCCTTTTGTCCTCGTTTCGATCGTCATAGTGTTGAAAGGGTAGTTTTTCCCCCTCATTCATTTTTCTATTAAAGAAGGGAAAAGGGGGTATCGCTGCGTCGACGCGTTTTGGAAGCTCGAAGGGGCGGGGGGTGTTTGGAAATACCGGGGAAATGATCGGCTGTCGATCGACCGCTGCTCGAGCCCCAAATCAGGGTGGCGTTTGTCGTCGTGTCTTCGACCCCCTCTTGTCCCCGCCTTCTCGTTTCTGTCTGCGCTTATCCGACGACTGACACGGAGCCCGACTTCCACGATTTCGGTGCCGCAGAGAGGCGTGCGAGGGAAAGGCCCGGGAAAAGCCGCGCCGATACGAACGGAGGAAAAATGACGGCTGACAGGGCCTCTAAATCTCTGTTTCTCGCTTAGCCGCGGCCACCGACGAGTTCTCCTTCTGTTCTTTCCGTTACCCTTCTGATTCTGTTCGTTTCTCTTCGTTTCTGATTCTACTTCGTCTTACCCTCCAAATTTTCTGTTCTGCTCCCATTCTTCTCGGTTCTCCTAGTGAGAGATATGTCACTGCGGGAGACGCTAGCTGAGGGGTTGGGTTTGCTCGACAATTGTCGCGAGCACTGAGCGAGGTGTACAACAGAAACAAAGACCAGTATGCATGCGTGGCACGAGAAAAGGTAGATTAAATAGGTATTATTGCGCTTTATATCTCTCTCTTTCTCTCTCTCTCTTGTCACGATCCCACTTTTCTTCTCTCAGTTCTCTTTCTGTTTCTATTTCTTTGCCCCTTCAGTCTGCCTGATACGAACACACTCTGTCTCTTTCTCTCTGTCTATCGGCTTACAGAACACGATTATTTCTTGGCTTCTTGTCCTCCGTACACTGTCTCTGATTTCTCTGCTCTTAGACAGACCAGGTCTGATCAGAAGTCCTCGATTTCTGATCCCCCTCTGAATCCTGTCCGCAAACTTTCAAACGGTCCAGGTCGTCGCTGAATCAATTACGTGGAATCGTTTTATTATTATTTTTTTTTCTATTGTAAAGGACTTGAGAAAAGACGAATCAGGATGGACAGAAATGTGTACGCGCACCTGCTTTGCACCTGTATGCGTCTGGCGAGGAGAGATCGCGATCGAGAGCTGCTGCTTTTGAACCAGGCTAGCTTGAAATTGTAGAAACTGGTGGGCATGAACAGGGTACTTTATACCACTTCTCCCAATTTATTAGACACGTTCAATACCCATTTTTGCGTCTTCTCAGTTTCCCTGTCCAGTAGAAAAGGATCCAGTACAGTAATGATTCGATTTTTATGATGCCAGTGGAAAGTGAAAGATGGGAAATGACAGTGGAGTTATTCAAATTGAGTCGTGTTTGGTCTTATTTTCATCAGCAAAATTGCATTAATATGTTATAAGTATTTTCATAAAAATAAAACAGAAAATGTGAGAATTTAATTTTTAATTAATCATCAAACTTGACAGGATAGAGAATTACGACCATCTAACAGAGATTTTGCCACGTCCATCGAATCATTATTGTGTAATAAAAAGGAAATAATAAGGGTAGTTAAGTTACAAAGTTCCCCAAGTGTTCTTGAGAAGACCAGTCAATTTTATTCCAACTATGAAACTATTTAGCCCAGCCATTTAAACATTAAATCTTGAATATTGTCAAATCGAGGTCTCCTTTTTAGTAAATTAAACTTAACATAAAAAAAAGAAAGGTTCTTACATATTTTTTATCCCCGAGGATTTCAAACCTCCAACATTCTACACTTCTGATTTCTATCTTTAAAACTGTGATACCATCGCGACAAGTAGAGCCTCGTTTCATACAAATTCATTCTATTCGACTTAAAACTGTTCAGCAAAATACCTACCCTTAATTTCCTACGATACCCCCACCGGCCCTGCCAACCTCAGCCCAGGTCTCGTTCCAAAGCAGGCTCGATTCGATCGCAACCTCTCCTCGCAAGCTTATTTCGGTCAAGCCTCCGTAAGCTTGCTCACTCGTCTTTCATCGCAATCGAAGCTACTCCGAACTAAAAAAAAGAAAAAGCTAAATACTCGCCGAAGGAGGAATTTACGGGGTGGTTTCATCCACATTAATACACCATCGCGCATCTTAAAAAGATGGCGATCCACCGCCATTTTGATAGCTTTCGCCGCGGTTCAACCACCCCTCCGTCGCACACCGTCAACTCACTCACTCACTGCGCTTTGAACGTGCGCCCCCACGGTGAACCGACGCAAGCAAGATCACTTCGGCTTCTTTGGCACTGTTCGTTCAAAGATCAGCGAAATACCAACCCAAAGCGAGACTTGTCGCCGAGGCGACGAAAAAGTACGTACACGCTTCCGCTTTTCACGGCTTCGCCAAACAGACTTCTCCCGACAGTCCCCCTCCCTTCCCCGTTCGCGCCACTGTATCTCTTCACACGCTCATACGTCTTTCTCTGAACTCTTCCTTCTTCTTCGCGGCCAGACGTTGCCTCGGTGGCCGCAGCGACGAACAGGGCGCCGAGGCAACGGCCACGGGACCAACCGAACAGCTCGCCCGAGCTGCTCTCTCTATCTCTTTGTCTCTTCGTTTTCGTTCGTCTCTTAGCCTTCGCCCCCTGAGCTGTCCATGGTCCCCTTCGCCATCCTATCTTAGAACAGCATGGCTTCCAGCACTCTCTTTAGCTACGAATCAAGAAGTTCGCGCGAGGGTGGGCTGCCCTGACATCACGTCTCCACCATCTTGAGCAGGGTAGAAGTTACGCCGTGGAGATCATGTATCTTTGTTTTCTTCCCCGTTCTGAAACCTAGCTGGCAAACGTCGTTCCCTGCTGATCCCGCTCCGCGGGAAAATCGCGCTCGAGCCTGCTGGTGGTCGAGTGATGTCTTGTATTAAATAATTGACGAATGGCTGGTTAATGTTATTCACTTTAATTTATACAATATTACTGTGAAGCTTGAAGATCACTTTGACTGAGAATTCGTTTATAATGGAGATGATGGTGGATGACAGTGGTCATCACACGACCACTGGTTGACATAGTATTACGGTCAGCTTCATCGCCGATTTTCCACGTGGAACAATGATCTGTGACGGCGTTTGCGACGTTTGAAGACACATGGTATACGTAATGTATAATTATACCGCGTGCACATAGGCTAGTCTAGATGATATTGCTGATAGACCAATCACACTTTGGGTTTTCATGTTTTAGGACGCAATTTGTAGGATTTAAGGGAATCCTAGATCTTTACCCCCGCCATCTCGTCCTCCTTATGACAAGGAGCAAGAGAGAATGTATTTTTTCTATGTGTATATCTTCTTTTTTTTTTTATTATTTATTTTCGTTTGTATTTTCTTTTTTCGTCTCTCAGTCTGGTTTCACTCCACACACGATGGGTATGCATTTACGTATTACTTTACGATCGTAGTAATTAGTTATCGCAGTTTCTGCTCCGCGTTGTATCTAAACGAGAAGATGCTCCGCTGTAATTAGCGTTTTACAGTGGCTCGCCGCTATTGCAACGTTTACGAGGCAATTACCGAGTTTGTTGTTGTTACCAGTTTTTAGAGTGGTCCATGAATTCCTGGGCAAGCTTAAATTATTAATTGGAATCGCAGCATGAGCGGTAACGAGTGAACCTTGTTTCATTTTGCTGTAATTCGAGAAATTCCTCTGAAATTGAAGTTTATGTAGTACTGAATAGTAGAGTTAACAGTAATGTTCTCCGTTGGAAATAGTTTAGAATGCATTCTTTAACAAAATATTGAGACAAGAAATTATGCAATACATCGATTTCTTGAAATTGATTTATTAACCATTTTCGTGTTAAATATACAGCTTAAATTTCGTTGTGTGAAGAGTTCTGCCCCACACAGAAAAAAGGCTTCAGATCCATCCAAAATAAGTAAAAAAATATTGCTGCAATTTGTACTGGTTTCCAAAATTCACATCTCGATAACTTCTAGTAGAAACTAGAGAAACTCGAGAATTCGAAACGTTGCACTTTTTTCGTGATTCGAAATTTTCGAAAGCCATATAAAAAAAAACTATATAACATCCATGAATAATTGGGATAGAAGCCATTTTCCTCGAGAATTTGTATATTATTATATTTTCTTTAATTACGGTCAATAGAGGTTTGTGCAAAAATTTTGTTGAGTTCAGTCGTTGAACCAGATGTTCTACTTACAAAACAGAAACAGCACTTTAAGTTTCGAAAGTTTCGAAGCGTTACAAAGTTTCAGTTTAGAGTTTCGAAGCCTTACAAAGTTCCGGCTTCGAGTTTGGAGAATTTAAAAATTAGCTTCGAACCCATCCCTAGTTGAAACAATTGATAAAATAACGCACATATAAAAAGTTACAAGGAAATAATTCAACAAGTATGCAACTAGCGGGGTGTCTGACCACATACGTGCCTATTCTCCTTGCCCCCTTAAAATCCACTCGTCCCTCACCTTTTAGCCCCATTGAGTTTAACAAATATATTATTCTAAATACTAGAATAATATATTTTACGTATACTTGGCACACGTTCTTCACATTAAGAAACCGTTGTATTAAACACATACAAAATTAGCAATTCAGTTCAATATCTACTTAACTCTCCTCTACACTCTTAAAAAAGATTCCAAAGTGTCTTCTAAATAACTCTGCCCACAATGAAGTTTGTTGTTTAAAAGAAATAATTCTAAAATTATGAATGTATTCATTTAAACTCTCCGTAACAGATTTAGCAAAATACGAGATCATTTACCTGTCCAATCTTCTGGATTACACCGAGCACTGCGCAATTCAAAGCAGAATTACTTTATCGAAAATAATACCTGTTCAAAACAACATCGATCATTTCCCAATGCACTTCCGCGAAGTATTAACGCTCCGCCGTGAATCGCTTAAACGGAATTCCCCGCAAGTTCGCCAAGTTCCGCGAGCGCTCTCCAAGTTTCAAGTTCCATCCGAGACCTGGTCGACCACCCGGATAGTTTCAAGCTCCATCTGAGAATTCATCGACCACCCCAATTGTTTCAAGCGGCACGATATTCCTCGTAATTAGTATATAAAAGGCGCGCGAATGGAAAGCGGGTCAGCCCCGTGCCATTCGGTTCTGCTCGCTTTATTCGCCGGATTAACGATAGAAATTCTAATTCGCCGACGGTGAAACGGGCGATCGACGTTGAAATTCGTTTCTGTCGTTGATTCGGTATGAAAAATGCATAACCAGTTGGACAGGCCAAAGGAGAGGGAAGGGGGCAAGAGAAAAGTATTTCGACAGAGGGCGATTTAATTGGACGCCATCGAAGCATGCTCGAGAAGTCGAACCATCGTAAAAAGAAGGAGAGAAAATGTTGTCTTCTTCAATGTCGAGGAGATACGTAGATGCATGGCTGTCGCGTGCTCTCTTCTCTCCTTTATCTCTCTGTTCCCGTTGCTGCTCGACGTTCCACTTTACCGATAGGTTCTCGGCTCAAAACAGCACCGTTTCGCAAACGAATTGGAGGGACCCTGAATCTTGTCCCCTGTCCCGCTCGTAACGTCCTGGACACCTCGACTTCCGGTCCCACGATAGCGCGAAGCGATCTCCCAGTCTGCAAAGCTGTACATTGCTATACACACCGTCGAGTGGACTCGGTCCCGCCAAATTCTATAGCAATAGAGGGATAAACGTTCGACAGATATCGATACTTTCTTCTGTGATCACTCGCGCAGTCGTCACTCATAAAATTTCGAGAGTATCGTTTTCCGTGACTCGAAGCAATGGTCGATCATGGTAGCAGGTAATTCGGAGTCTTGCCACGGAAGGGATCTCCTTTGTTGCGTCACATTGAATCGAGCTCCTTCTCCGGTAGCGATTTAGTCGATTCGACTTATATACAGGGTGTCCGGCTACACGTGGGGGAAAATAAGGGATGATTTTACACGAAAAGATAAGTCGAAAATCTAGAATAATATTTTTTGATAGCGCCTCCTCGTGTTCCAGAAAATTCACTTTGAGTTGTAGCCGATTACGCGTGCACCGAAGTATTCTCAATTTTAGCTGTTTAGCTATTTTAAAACTGTACTTCGGTGCACACCCACTCGACTGAAATTGAAAATACCTCGGTACACGTGTACTCAGCTAAGATCCAAAATAAATTTTCTCGAAAACGAAGCGGAATGTTAAAAAATCTAATTCTTTATTTGTTCGTGTATGATCCACCCCTTAAATTTTCTCCCGCGTGTCTCCGAACCCCCCAGTATATCTTGCCCGAATGAATCGTTCAGACTCGATCGGCGGATTAGCTGGCAGGAAACTTTTCATCGGTACCCGCTCGAATTATTTCAATGTTCCCTGTGCTTGAGTTTGGTTCCACTTGGGACACACCATTTTTCCGTTACTATTTCCCGATAATTTCACCGTTCTCTTTGGTTGTCAATCCCGCGCAGCATGCGCTCTGGGAAGAGCTTATAGTCCGTGTGATTGGTGACGTCGACGGTTTCGCGTCCGACGGCTGGCCGTGGAACGAATGTTTTGGATTGGTCCCAGGAAGTCGGGACATCCTGCTGGTCGAGATCGTAGCGGAGACTGTGGGAACCAGGCGTTACCTAAAGTTAAACGCGCGCGCCTACACGACCGTAGAATCCAAGGCGATCGACGAGGATCATCGACGAAGGATGAGCCTAGAGATATTCGTTGAATATTGTTACTCGCACCATCCCAGCGATGATGACGATTATTCCGTACCTTACGTTTCGTCTTCTTCTTCGTTTTACACTTTTCTTTTGATCCTTTTAAGCGACACCACCTTTTTAATCAACGATCCTCGAATGTGAGACGCGCGAGGAAAGCAGGCAGATTATTAATACGTTCCTTTTAGATATCGTTTATCTCGGTGTCTTCGTATACCCCTGAAGCACTCTAACGATTCTGAGCAGTGGCTCGTGTTCTCTCTTCCCTCCCAGCGCTCCTCCTGTTTCTGTTGCTGAGCGATGGATTTCTTCGACGTTGTTACAGATGGGCAAGCTCGGTAGCAACCCTTTGGCTGGGCTCGCGGCTCTGGGCCTTGGAGGCCTCGCCACACCTGCCAACACCGGCGGGCTCAACCCAGCAGGTAAGATCACGTCTGGACCTTCAGCTCTTCTGGTTTCATCGTATCTAAACCTCTTACCACCTAAAGCAGCTAATTGGAATGTCCACACGTGCTAGAAGCTAATCAAATCGATAATACAATAAACTGTAACTCTACCCATCCCAGTTACTCCATCTTCCAGAGAAAGCTACGTAGAGAATAGCCGAACTAACCAAAAGGTGCTATCTTCACAAGGTTTATTTCGTAACACGATAAAAGACCACTTCGACACCTGTCCACAATGATCCTATATCATTTTTTAATTATAAAATACTATGTACAACCTACGCAACAATGTATTCCCAACTCTCCACTTTTTACTCAAAGTGTCCTAGTCCAATTGGTCACTGAAACGCTAAAGTTTCCCGGCCAAGTTTACTCCAGTTTCCTAACTCCCGCAAGTTCATAACATTGTCTCAAGTGCCACGATGGACTCAAGTGTTTTATAATCTGCGAACATATTCCGTTCGCAGCATTAGCAGCACTAGCTGGTAGCCAGTTACGCACCAGCAATACGAATAGACAGCAGCCAGCGGCGAACAATCAGACACACGAGATGACGGTGCCGAACGAGCTGATCGGCTGCATCATCGGCAAGGGTGGCACCAAGATCGCCGAGATACGCCAGATCTCCGGCGCCATGATCAGGATCAGCAACTGCGAGGAGAGGGAGGGCGGAGCCACCGATCGTACGATCACCATAACCGGGAACCCGGACGCGGTGGCATTGGCACAATATCTCATCAACATGAGGTGAGTACCGGGGGACCAGAGCGGCGGTCTCGCTCCTGGTTGCACCGTGATCGAACGAACCCAAGGGTCTGCGAGGAACGTTGGACCTAACGTCTCAAACCCTTTCAGCGCTACGAACCCATATATGCGCTCGATGAGCGCGTGTGCGGAGAACGCCCACGAGGCGTTCGGGGGCTATGCTCAATGAATAACACCGAAGCGTTTCCCGCACACAGGGTACACGTTGAGCGATTGAGCGCCAGCGCTGAGGGGGTCCCAACGCCTCCGGAGAGCTGTCCAAGGTTCCTTCTCGATCACATTTCTGTTCCGTTTGAAGAAAAGAAAAAGGAATATTAAACAAAAAAAAAGAAAGAAACTATTTGTACCATCCCCCGAAACCCCATCGAAACAAGTCGAACTCGTCCCGGCTACGTTTTACGGTAGATCGCGGCTACATTTACCACCAACCAATACACCCCCCCCCCTCACCCCCTGTATCTATTTCTTATTTCTTTCTTTCTCATCTACGGCGATCGATCGCCGCACCACCTCGGGCTGTGTATGTCGCCGGTCGTAGAGTTTTACACGTTGATGATCCTCGACGAACAACCACCACCAAAATAACCACCCGCCCCCCCCCCCCTCTTTATCAACGAACTCGTCTGTTTTGTGTTACTCGTTCCTCCCGTAATGTCGACCTTTCTTAGCCTCGGTGTCTTGAAGGTGATCAGTGAGACTAAGGGGAATTAGTCGAACTGCCGTCATCGCGAGCACCTCCCATCATGTTTGTTACTGTTAATGTTGGCTGTGGCGTCGACGCGCCGGTTCACGATCCCCCAAGTTTCTCGGCAAGCCCCCCTTGAAACTTACCGCCAGTTAAGTGCCCGGGTACCCTTAGGTCCTTGCGCGTTACACGCAGCCCTGTAACTGTAAGAGAATTAAATAGGAAACAGCTCGTCGTTCCTCTATTTAGCGTCGCGAGCGACACTGGCAGAAGCGTGCCTGTCGTCCACGCCGGCGCGTCGACGCTAGCAGTGTATCACGAAAAAGGTGGCGATACTGTATAGAGAACTAGCACCGCACGGAGCCGCAGCCGAACGGGAACAATCTCTCCCTCGGTGCGTGCTCTCCCGTGTACGTGCGCGCGGCACCAGGTAACGCCACCTCGGTCTAGAGCGAGAAGCAGGTGAGCATATCCGTAGTTGTAAGGTCACATAGCCACGGGAAGACGTCGCAGCAACGTGGAGGGATCAGCGTGTCTACGTGGAGTACGACGGAAGACATCTACCAGGACGGAAGAGGATTCTTAATCCTTTGTTTCCAGGTCCTGCTTTCCAGGCCCAGTACCCCGAGTATCCTGCAGACACATCTCCGCTCAACATCTGTTTTCCCCCATTGTCGCTGGCTGTCCTTTCAAGCAAAAAAAAAAAAAAGAGAAAAAAAAAGACAAAGTACCAGACAGAAACGACACCGCGCAGTAGTCCGAACGATTCTAGCAATTGTCTACCCCGTTTGATTGGGATTAATGATCCTGGATGAGTCCCACGCGCGCGCAAGTGCATCACAGAAGTTCCTCCACCTCGACTCGGTTCTTTCTTTCCAACGATCCAACGTTTCTTTTCGACGAGGATGCTTTTGGCGAAGGTTCGCTGATTTCTCCTTCTCCTTTTGGTTTCTTCACTCATTTTAACTGTTTTTTTTTTCAATATCTCTCCTGACGGGATTAGAATTAAGTTATCTTCGGCTCAACATCGTTAGAATTCAATCAGACCTTTCAATTAATAAAGAAGCATTTGACCAAGAATATTACAAACGACAGAGACTCCACCTTCGCCAAGGGCCCCCTTGCATTTTGACTTTTACATTTCCCCGCTGATTGACATAGTCGCATACTATAAATGTGTTCGCGTGCGCAGAACTCTGCCCTCCTAAATCGTGCTATGGGACTAATATATACCTTCCTCACGAAACGGCGACACTTGAATGGCTGGAACGATACTAACGTAGTCGTTGACGAGATTCGAGAAGATTGAACCGCGTCCCGATGTCGCAGCAGACCTTTTTAAAAAAAGAAAGAAGTATTTACCGAAACCAACCCCTAACTCTCGACTACCACGACCAAACGGATGTTCCAAAGTATTTCAGCCGCTCGGACACGCGGGTCGAATACCTCCAAACACTGCTATCCCCGCCCCACGTTATAATTATAATCCATTATATTTTATTCCAGATTGTTGTCACTCATATTTTATACTACTGCATTTAATAGCGACAGAATATTCATCATCCACCCCCCCCCCCCCCCCCCCACAACCCTCACCCATTCATAACTTGGTCGTCGTCGCCGTGATTGTTACATTACCGTGTATAATCCCCCACCATCGCCACTCCCCCGACGGCCAAGAACTGCACTCTGCCTGTCGCACCGTTCCGGTTGCTGTCTAGCCGCGTGTGATGTACGAGCCAATTATCGAGTCGATCCCTCAGCCGGGGCCCGGTTGAACGCGGGCGGTGGCCACGATTTGCCAAATCGCCGACAGACTTGACTGATTATCGCCGTTGGCAGAGTGCAAGTCCTGCGCCTCGTTTAGTTTGATTTCCGCTTTTCAGTGACTACAGTCGCAGAGCCATGATACGTTACCGCGGGTACCGCTCGGTCGCTTCGCCCAACGTATCCGTGATACGATACCACTTGCAAAGAACGAAAAAAAAAGAAAGAAAAGAAAACAGCAGCTTTTGTCCGCGCCGTCGTAGCATCGTCACCTAGACAGCCCCGTCTGGGGGGATAGAGTTCTCTCCCGATCCTTGCTTGCGTCTGATCATCACGCGTCATGCAACGGACCATGGCTCTGCTGTGCCAGAGAAATGGACACTGTATTCGCTAGAGATCCTCCATCATATTCCGTGTGTTGCCGGGGATAGCGGGCCTCCGGATGTTGGTAGCTAGTTCGTCGATCGGTGGCTGGCACGAATACAGGTCCATTTCTACGGCGCCTCCTTTCAAGCGCGTCCTCCGCGTCGAGACGCGATTTGTCCGGTGTCGCGGGCCACCTGGAAGACGAACGAAGCGTGGCCGTCCATCTGGTTCGATCGTTAGTCGCCTCCTGCTCCAAGCGGGTGGCTTCCGAAACCTGACGAAACGCGTCTCGACCGCGAAACAAACTCCACCCGCCCACATCACCCCCATGAGCCACGTAGCCGGTGTACGCGAGAGTACCACGCTCCATAGAGCACCTGTGCCATAACTCTCTGAAGCCTTTTAAACCCTGCGACTCGATTTCTTTCGTTCTCATTTTCTTTCTCTACTTTTTTTCTTCCCCTTTTTTTACTTTTGTTCTCTCTCTATTCGCTCCCCCAGCCGCCCATGTCTTTTTCGCGCTGCATTTTCTCTCTGTTAATCGATAACTCTTCTTCTAGCGAGCTGTTATGATTTCTCTCTACTAGCCACATCTCTTTCTTTCATTTCCGTTCACTCTCTGCGCCACCGATTCTGTTTCTGCGATCTCTGCTCATGTATACACGCGTACAACACACGTACACTACCGCTGGAAGGTTTGGGTGCACGCGTTAGTGAGGATACCCTTCGATTTTATTGCCAAGTGTTTTTCTTTCATTTGTACGCGGAGACACGAAAGAATACGACAGTAGCAGCGCGCATTACGTAAAGTTTGCTTGATGTGAGTACTTGTTTTTTTTTTTTGTGAAATGTCCTTTTTGTCGGGATATCCAGCTTCCTTTTTTTTAGTACAGCCTTATGTAGTTTCGGCACTCTCGTTGGTTTGTCACGTTTTTACATCGAACACCGGCTTCTGATTTCCTTGTCTAATGTGTCCCGTAGTAACTCAGTGGAATAGAGGTCGAACAATTTACTATTTTGGACTCGTTCCTCTTCTTTAGTCTTCTTGTGACTTTTGCTGACAGATATATTCCAGATCGTTTTCTGTTGCAAGATTCTCTGTTCGAAGGAGAACACCAAGTATCTACACTTCCAGTTACCAATCTTTCTGTATATAAAGACCCATCGATTCTCGTAGGTATCTTTTAAACAAGAGGCGTCACTAATTACGGATACAACCTGCCCTATACCTACTTTGTCAGTAACACACCGCGGTGACTTTATTTCGCGAGAGAATCTGGGGACAACATTTCCTCCATTCCATCTGAAAGCTTGAAACTAATTCATCCATCCACCGCATCTAATTACCATCGATACAGCTGCTTACCAACCACTACCGCTCATCTACCTCCAAAAAGAAAAAAAAAAAAGAGAACTGTACAATAGAGTGCGAAGCTTGTATCCCGCAGAATCATTAATTCCGAATCGCCAGACCAAAAGGATATCGCGAGAGATCTGACGAAAAGTACCTCACTACGCCTTCCACCCAGCCGAACCCCCAAGCTTTCAAGCGGTAGCGTCGCTCACATTGGTACACGCGAGACCAAAGAGAATAAAAGAGAGAGAGAGAGAGAGAGAAAAAAACAAATATAAACTCGCGCACATAATACCGTTTTACGAGAGGAACGTTCCCACCCTCACCTTTTTACATTTTGTGTCTTTTCCCCAGTGTTGAACTGCAGAAAGCTAACCTAGAGGCCCAAAATACCCAAACCCCTGGCAGCGGTACCACTCCCGGGGCATCCGGGGCCAGTGCTTCTCCCTCTACCACCACTACCACTGCCTCTCCCTTGGCCAGCGCCATTCCCTTGGCTCAGCTGCTAAGCAAGCCAGGCGCCCTCAACGCCCTATCTAGCCTCACCGCCCTCGGCGGACTCACGGAATTGCTAGGTGGTGCTGCTGGCGCGGCTGCATCCGCGCTCCCGGTCCAGACAACCGGCGTGCACCGGTCGCACAAGTTCACGCCGAGGCTACGTAGCCCAGGCGCACCTGGGCCCACCGACAGCGGCAAATTCAAATCCGAGCGCACCAAGTACAACCCGTACTGAGCCAATGGACAACCGACCACCACGACGACGGAGAGACGCGACAGGGAGATCATTACGACACCACACTCGACACGCATTACCCATCACCACCATCACCACCACCACCACACACACACGGAACACGAAATTTACATCGGAGAAAAGTGCGTACGGACGCCAGGGTAGCGCGCGAGAGTCCGGATCAAGGCTTGGCTGAGGATCGGGCCACGATTCCTTTACGCTTTAATTTTCTCAAACGAGCCCTGGTTACTTTACTTCTTCATCTTCTTTTCTTCTCCTTCGCCTTGAAACGATGACAACCACGCGGGGTAAGACGCGCGCGGCGACCGCTCGGGTTCGAATAGATCTTGCTCGAGCAGCGTCACGGCGAGTTCAATTCCGTTTTCCTTCTTTCCGATTTTCCGAACAGGATCGCGCGCGCGCGCGCGCGCGCGATGGTTTCTCGTTCTCGAGTTCTGTTGCATTTTTTCCTACGTTCCGATGACACTCCGGTGGAGCCGGCGAGATCCGACGCTAAGTCTTCGGACCAATCACACTAGCGCCACACGTCCTCCGAGTCTATTGCTAACTCCGTCTCTCCATCAAACAGATGCGAAGAGTACGTGTCGCTTGAAAGGGGTACGTGAGACCAGTCACGATCTCCTCGTTTTCTTTCACCTTTTTAATATTTGCCTTACTTTCGTTTCTTTTTTTTTTTTTTTTTGTTAAGCCTTTAGTGTCGTACGATACCGCGTTAAGATTAGATGCGTCGCCTTTGAGTCATGTGCGGTTGGTTCTTTTCGACGACTCGGAGGACGCAACTGCTTGTGCACCGTCGCAAGGCAGCCTTTTATATATATACATATATATATATATATATATATATATATAATTTACTATGAATTATTGATTGGATTAATGTTTGAAGCAGAAGCTCTTCTTACTAGCATTAGGGATTCCGATGTAATTTTTTCTTGTAGTTATATTATAGTAGCCGACCACTTGAATCGAGAGAGAGAGGATATAATGACGGCGCGATTGAACGGACGAGAAAGTTAGAGAAACCAAGGTTCCAGGGTGTGTATGAGATAATTATAATATTCTTTCCTTTTTTTTTTTCCTTTTCGATTATGTGTTTAATCTTTATACGAGGGAAAGTGAGCGAGCGAGAGAGTGCGTGCGCGTGTGTATGTGCGTGTGAGAGACAAAGCGAGCGCGAAGCGGCGTGTTTAGATGAGAAACCGTGTCGTAATCATGTAACGTGCTTTAAAACGACGGTGGACTTCCTCCGGAAATGATACGGTCTACCAGCGACAGGAACAGATAGAGAAAGAGAAGAGAGACAGTGAGAGACAGACGGATGAGAAATATAATCAGAGAGCTTATATCGTATACCTCGATGACGAGAGGTAGCTTCATTGAATGTCGTCAGTGAATATATATATATTCGAATTACGAGGTAATCAACCAATTTACAATAGTGGTCGTTTTATTGTAACGATATAATAATTATATACAATAAACAGAACGTAATCATTCATCAGTGAAAACACGCTCGACATATAATTGTACGGGGATAGAGGAAGAGAGAGAGAAAAGAGAAACTAACGTTCTTTTTCTCCAGCGAGTACAGATAATTAGCGGTAACTCTTTAACATTTTAGATACGTAAACCCCCGCCCTATACACTTTCCAGGCACACCCACACACACACACACGTACACGTAATGTACACGAGAAATGCCAGAGAAGACGCAAAGGGTCGTGTTTTTCAAAGGGCTCGCGATATCGCACCCCGCGCTGCCATCGATCGTCTTTTCCTCTTCTTCCTCGTCTCCATCGATCAGAATAAAAGTCACGGGAAGAATGGTGTTTCTGTGGATCAGCCGCGATCGACATAAAATCGAGAGGATTTGGGCGAGAGAAAGGAGGGAAAGGCCTCGGTGTCGGAATGTTGGTGCAACATCGCGTTCGTTCCTGAACGAACGAGACAGGAGATCCCAGATCGATGTTTGTGTGCTCAATTTCTAGTTCGTAGCGAGGAAGTGCGTTGCATACGTTAGCGAGATCGAATCGAGCGTGGACGTTTACGAACGGGGTGGGGGTCGGGGAGTACCGTCGGTCTCGACGAAATCGGCGCGATCGCGGATCAGTCGGCGATCGTTTTTCTACTCGGAGAAATAAAGAATCACGGAAGAAAAGGAGCGGCAATCGTCGCGAGTCGCGTTGCACACGGTGGGGGGGGGGGGGGGCCGTTTCGAGTTGTCAATCGTTAATCCCATCCCGCAGGAATCGTGAACGCGATCGCGCTCTCGTAGAGCGAACCCACCCTTCGTCGCGCGCTCCCACATCACGTAGCCTCGCTCCCCTAACATTTTGGTTTTTCTCGTCTCGGGACAATAATGAATCTTTTATTTTCGAATCAGGGGGATAGGATTAGAGGGGGTTACGAGTTTCTCGGCGCGAGGGGGAACGGGGGAGATCGATCAGGATTCAATGAGTATACACGCAGCATCTTTTTTGTAGGTAATTAGTCTTCAACTGTATATTGGTCTCTATAAACGATGTCGCAGAGCTTGTGTGCTTACCAGGCATTAGCTACCCTGTATCACCTTGTTAAATAAAGCTAGGCGTGTTTAATACAATACGAAAAAAAAAGAGAAAAAAAAATATGAGAAAAAGCAAACTGTCTCTCGGCCTTCCTGCGAACGGGGTCCCGCAACGCACTCTTCTGTCGCGTCTGTTAACGCTCGGGAAAGGGACGAGCACGGCCGCGCCGTAGCTCCTACCTGCAGGCGCATACGGCTTTGCACGCGCCTGTTGTTTGCACAGGCGCCGCCGATCCAGAGCCCCTGGAGGACTAACTCTGCAGTACATTGCGCGACCACGTTTCTGGCGCGCTGCATTTTATTGTTGCTACCTCCTTTTAGAAGTGGGGGCTCAGTCAGCGTACCGCTCGACGCAAGTAGAACGTTACGCAGGATTCAGACCAAATCGATAAGCACGATGATCCGGGAAAGGGGTGAGAACCCGGCGATGTTGCAACTTTTCGGGGACCTGGGACGGGGTGTTTTATATTAAAGGGTTAAAATTAAAATGTTACATTTTTTTTTTACTTTGCTCAACTCCTGATTCGTATTAATATGAAAAGAATATCTGACAAATTTTTGGAAGATTGAGTAATGTTTAGAGGTTGCACACTTTGGACGCTAAATATTATGTAGTAGGCTAAGGGAAACACGATCTCCAATGACAATTAGTTTTATTCTCAAGTACTTAAAAAAGAAACTAAAATTCAAAGAAGACTTAGATAAATTTACTTTTTATTATTACTGTTCACGCCTATAAAAATTCTCTACCTTATTATTTTACCCACATTGTTAAAACCTGAACAAGCGAAGATGAGTAGCGTAGACAGGGGGCGAATGTAACACGCTAATATCTCCGAAACATGTAATGGATATTAACACCAAGTTTAGATATACGATAAACAATGACATTTGGAATACACATTCGTGTCCTAGCAGTATAGATACGCAATAGACATGGATAGTGAACAAAATAACTTTTCTAAAGTAACTTTTTCTTACTGACTTATTATTGCAATATAAACACTCCCTTTGCAAGTGTGTGCTTTTTTTTAAATGCGTAATTTGACCTTCTTTGAAGTTATACTGATCATTACTTAACACTTTTAAGTGTCTTTTAAGTTAGTCACAATTTATAATTGAAGTTCAAAAGCATGTTGTACCGCAACGGAACCGATTAGCGTCAAAGAAGGCGAATAATATTGTCCTGTTTGCATAGAATCCATGCAATGTTAAAACCAATCCGGGGTCAGAGACGGTTCTAAAACTTTACGCTGTAACATTAGCGCTATAACACTCCGCTTCACATTTTTTATTAATAACTTGGATATTTATTGACATGTAGTGAAACTATTGTGACTCAACGATGTCAGATAAGAAAGTAACTTTTCCGGATAAGAGTTTTTGTTCTAAATGTAGTAGTTCCTGCGTAATCGTATTCCAAAGTCGAAGTGTTACTACCGGCCCAGGCCTCATCCCAGTGATAGAACTGTGCAACCCCTAAATATTATTAAATCTGTCTAAAATTCGGCATACAGATTACTTAGATGAATAGAACCAAGGGGGCGAGCAAAGATACAAGAAAATAGCAAGTTTGGAAAATTGAAACACCCTAACGTGAGAGGATACTGGGAAATAGAGATACATTTTTGTTTCGATTTCCCAGCTCCGCATTGCCCCCCTCGGTATCGAGTGAATAATGGCTTCGTGCAAAATTCAGCGCCCCAGTCGCTCGATGTTGGAATATTTATTAACCAAGGGGTGGAGATCTAGAAACGTAAATTGCATCTGCATATCTATATTGCACGAATCGTTGCACTATCGCCAGCTTGCCCCGAGTAACCCCCCAGGCTCTGGCCCGAAAGCAACAACCGACTAACTTTTCTGTCGGCCCACAGATTAATAAAACCACTAACGATCCCCCGGATTCTTCATCTCACGTCCATTTGGTCTGCACCCAGTCTGAAATGAGCGTCCACGGGAAACGCGTCGCGAGTAAACAGTGTACCGAATCGACGAAGAGCCACCATGCTCGCTTGGTGCGAGACATCTTTTGGTGGAGCTTCTTTTTTTTTTTTTCGACGGGGACAAGGGCAACGTTCCGCGATCCCCATCGCGCAAAACGTGCCCTTCTCCCGCGTGTTTCCGCTACGCCTCGCTGCGATCCATCGATCGCAGGCTTCTTCGCGCGGCGTACAAAGCAAGCTTTATATGTGTAGCAATCGTACATACCATGTATACGTATACATACACATGTTGCGTGTACACACGTGCATATATAAACGTACCAAGAGTGGAGAGACTCGTACAGAGAGATGTAGAGAAAGGGAGAGAGAGAGAGAAGATGTATCCATCCAACCAACTTGACCCAGGCTCCTGCCCGTCTTTGGTAAGCACCATCCGCTCCTTTGTAGTCCCGTTAAACGACACTTCTCCCATATTTTTTTTTATACGAACCGTTGGCTACGACAAAATTTCGTTTTCTCGGACTTTTTTTATATTTTTTTTTTTAAGCTCAGTTTCGATTCCCGTTTCTTTAGCATTGTTTTTTTTTTTTTTTTTTTTTTTAAATTGTCTACCGATCGCGACCAACAGTTGTTTCGGCCAACCACAGCATATGCGACCAATCATCCAAACCCCTCCGGAAACGATTCCATCGTGAATAACAGCTGACGTCTCGGTTGTGTATCCTTATGTAAAATGCGAGCAAATTTTCTACGAATTTCATCGCGTCGCGGAGATGTTTTTACAGTTTCCGATGGCTTTCGAGGGCGAATAGTGGAGCTTGCAGGATTCTTGCAACGATAGTTCGTACGAAATTTGTTCGCAGAACGACGTCGGCTGGCTGAAATCGAGATAACGTCTCGAGGATCGAGGATCTCCTTCCGTAGATCCGACGCATGTCAAAGAGAGATAGAGAGAGAGAGAGAGGCGAAGATGCGTGACTCGTTGCTCGTTTCGAATATTCCAGGATTTTTTTGAGATTTTTTTAGTGAACTTAGTACTGGATATTAAGCGTCATGTGTAATTGGAAATCTTCGCATACTCGGGAAGTCGGGATAAATTCCTTCGTTTATGGTCTGTTAGCTTTCACTTCCTCGTGTGGAGTTGAAGTTTCCAGTGGCTTGTGTACAGGATGCTTCTGAAACATCTAATAATTATTTGATAGAAAATGCACTGTGGTGGTTGAAGAAAACTTGATCTTAATATTTTCATGTGTTTGCATAAATAATTCAAGTGGTGTCTCGGATGTTTTCTCAGGAAGCACTTCGATTTTTATGATATGAGACATGGTGCATAGTTTTTACATTTAATTCAGAGGTGATTCTTCATCTTTCAAGCTTTCTTTGACAACCATTGTAGATCTGCAGATACATTCTATTTGTGTTACAGAAACATTTAAAATATTGCGAATCTGTCAAGGTAATTTTCTATCAAATACCTATAAATGTCTAAACCGCATTCCATTAATCCCCTGTTTCTATGAAAATCTTCCCCATCAAGTCAAACAAAGATTCCTTTCTGCCGCCCCTTCTGTGAAATATTATAAAATATTTTAATTTAAGGGGGAGCAGCCCTGTTTATGACGCTAGGAATAAGGTGATTCTTGGAATTTTTTTCTAAGAAACTGTCGAACGGATCTTTTCCAAACTTTCAGGGTATTTTAGTTCACATTCAAGCAACAAAAATTAATTTTTTCGTTACAAAGTGTTCGGTAGAAATGGAGAAATTTCTTACAATGTAATTATACGAGAAATAAGAAAATCTTTGTATTTTTTTATTTTAGCAAAAAATTGAGGCTTCCAACATAATCGCAAATTTGCAACTCCGGCGCGCGAGTCCCTACGAACGTGTTCATATATCTCCATTTCTACCGAACACTTTGTAACGAAAAAATTAATTTTCGTTGTTTGAATGTGAACTAAAATACCCTGACAGTTTGGAAAAATTCCGATCAACGATTTCTTAGAAAAAATTCCCAAGAATCACTTTATTCCTAGTGTCCTAAATAGGGCTCCCTCTTAAACGTGTTGAGGCAGTCTTAAAATCATTTCAACGTGACAACTCACATCTAAGTTATTGCTAATTTGCTACATGAGAAAGAAGTGAATTGCTTTTAAGGTAGTATCAAGCCTCTATGTTTACACTTTTTCCAATTTCTCTCGCCCAAAATTTGCCGCACTAGCCTAAATACAAATCCACCCCCGTAAAATACTATCATTCCACCCAAAGTGTATCTATAGAATCACTATCAACGACAAATATGTGTCCCCTTGAGCATTTACAAACCCATACTTCCGTCACTACGATCCCTACAATTAATAGAATACGCATCCCAAGCATCTTGTACACAAATTACCCCGGTTTACAAGCCCCGCTCAGTAAAATCGCGCATCGTTCATTTTTCCCCCCTGTCTCGTGGCACTCCAAAGGGTGGCATTGCATATTAATATTTACGAAGCGTCGCTTCACGGCGCGTCGCTACCCCGAGGCACCCGTCGAGCACACCCAAAAGGGGATGAAGTTTCGCGAAGATCTTCTAATTCGCCGGCGCAGAGACGAGCGACGCAGCCTCTCGCGTGTTCGCGCTGCCTCCTCGTCCAACGGTACAACCCCTGTCCCCAGCCGGAGCTTCACTTCTCTGACAGACTCGGCCAATTCTGTTTCAGGATATCGCAGGAAACGTCGGGAATCCCGATAGGCGCGTACCACTTCATCTCGCCGGACCACATCGTTAAGTCGCCGATCCACTAAAAGTGGTGACACGCACGTATGTCGTTGTCGTCGTCGAAAAGGACGCGGGGCGTCACGACGCGCACGCGAGGCTGTCAATGGCATCTGGGGCTGGGCCACGCAATGTGTTCAACCAGCTTGCTAATCGACACACTTGCATGAAAAAAAAACAAACAAACAAATAATAAATACCGATAACAGCAGCAACAACAACAGCGAAATCAGCACACGAGAACAGCGACACTACAGAGGCAGAGGAAGTCACACGTTTACACACATACACGTATAGGTACAGATTTGGTCGGAAAGAGAGAGAGAGAGTGGAAGTATATACACGTGAGATACACAGCAGATTTATGTACCTAGATAGGTAGGTACCGAGGTACACGGCATGCATAGACCACACACGCACCGCGTGTTTGGGTTGATATTCGCTAAGAGTATCGCAACTCGTGCGCGCGCGCGCTCTCGATAAGACGATGAGAGGCAGAGAGAATGGGAGGTGTACATAAGAGGCGAAGGCTAACAGAAGGGATTACTTGAGCACGCGTTAAACACGCGAGCAGAGGCGAAGAAGGCACGCACGCGCGTACACGGATATATATTATTATACTCGAGTGTACAAAACTGTACAAAAAGATATTTAAACGAACAAGCGTACATACAAACGAAAAAAAAAACAAAATAATAAAAGACGAGAGAAGAGGAAGAAACAACAGCAACAACAAACGAAGCACGCCGCAGCCCGCATCCACAGGGGGCTGCTGCCGATTGGTAAAGGGAACAAGCCAAAGATACGTTAGTTTTCATTTTTATATTTAAAACGAGATAAAAAAAAACAAAACGTTTACGAGACCGGGAGAGAAATACGAGAGAATTATTATAATTATTATTAATCATGAATGTGTGAACATGGACGCTGAGTAACTATACATTAGGCCGGTTGTTAGCGTTTTTTCTATCGCTGGTGTTCCGCCCGCGCTCGACGGCCCCGCGACCAGTCGGTCGAGATCCTCGATCTTTCGTTTCGAAAACGTCGGAGGGCAGTCGTCCCTCCGGTCGCGTGGAACCAGCCACTTTATTTATTTATTTATTTATTTAGTCGTGATACAGGGCTTCGAGAGTAATAGCTTTGAACGAAACGAGGTGAGCGGTCCTCCGAAAAGATTTATTCTCTTTCATCCGTTTTAATTTGATTTCATAGTGAATTAGTTTGGGATGTAGGAGAATCTTTAAACTCTTTAATTGAAACGTTTAGCAATTTCTGTCAGATCCATCGCCAGATATTTATTTTTTCAACATCAAGGGGTAAAGAGTCCGTGGATGATAAGGATTCTTCACAGTCAGTGGATGAAGCAAACGAAAGATCAGGCGTCCACTGCCATCGACTGACTCTTTAAAGAATAAATTCTATTCTAAATTTTAATTTATCTATCTGCCTGTAAGTTTGGCACCTTTCCAAAGGAGGCTGGCGTGTTAGCAAATGTGCCTTAAAATTGGCACCCACTGTATCTTTCGGTTCCCTAAATTCCGAGCTTTCGTAGCAAAACAATCGCTTCCCATCGGCCAGGGGTGTTCGCCTCTCCATCAGCGAGTTCCAAGGAACCTGAATACTCGTCAATGACGAAGCACCGAAGGTTCCCCTGACCCGGAGTGTCTCAAAGCCGCGGGGAGCGTCGCGCGACCAGCCGCGGGCGCCTCGGCGCGCGGAACACCGAAGAAAAGTGACGATTAACCGCGATAATTACGTAGTTCCGTAGTTTTTGCATGCGAGACTCGATTTCAAAATTGACGGCGAGAGAAGCAAAAACGAGGAGGGAGATTTTCAGTTCTGAAAGCGACCGTGGCTCCAGCGATCTCGCTCTCGGAACACCATAGACTGGCACAGACTTTGGGTTCCGGAGGCGACGAGTCGATGGGAAAAATCGCGGGCGTTTTAAAGCGCGCGCGTCCTCAGCGTCGTCTCGAACGACGTCGACGAGGTCTTCGACAGTCATCGATGGGCATCGATGTTGTTTAAACGATGCATTCTACGCGAGTCGGGGACACTCGTCGCGTGACGTCGCTGGACGCGCTCCTCTGTTGAAGGAACAAATGAAATTATTACGTGGAATATAAATAACGTGTGTATATATATACATATATACACACGATATATATTTATTATACGATTAAAAAAACTGAAAAAAAAATTAGAGGACATAAATCGCGATTGAAAAGGTGCGAGCTCAAAAGCCCAGCTTCGATCAGGAGGCGTCTTCTTCATCCACATCTTCATCTTCATGCTCCTCCTCCGCTCTTCTTCCGCTCTAACCCCCCGGAAACCCCGAGCTTCCTCGTGGAACGCTGTTTCGTAGGATATAATACATAAATATATATCGTGTATTTGCTTCGGTGTATTCGTTGCAGGGTAAATTCAGTGTCTTCTCGAGAATCGCGGGCGGAAATCCATGCCCCCCCCCCCAGGCGGTCTCCTTCGATTTCGATTGCGTTGTTGTTGCGTAGTGGAGTGATGGTCTCGGAGCGTGTGCAATAACCGCGGCCGAGTTTCTTTGTTTTGTCGTTTCGGTTCGTTTTAGAGACTGTTTAGAGTGGTAGGTTTTTGGTGAGGGATTATATTAGGTGAGTATCAATCGGGAGGAGATACTCCCGCGTCGATAGCTTCCGATCTGTGCCAAAGATACGCGCGAAAATTCCCTGGAAAATGTTGCAGAGGAGCGCTCTTCAACGCGCATCCCCGTGCTTCCTGTCGTACATCTCTCGAAGCTCCTCGTCCTGGGTGATTCGTGTATCCCTTCCCCCACCCCGCGTCGATGCTCTCGAAATCATTATCAGCGGTCTCGTTCTTAAACAAATTTCTTTTGAAAGAAAATAGAAACGAAAAGATCGCAGGTCGTCGCCGCGCGAAGTACGCTTTTCTTTGTTTTATGTGTTTTCTGTATTCTGTTTTTTTTTTTTTATCGTCGAACGTCGAAGTGGTGTGCAATATGGCGTCGCGCGCTAAGGGGTCGTCCTTAAATTGCGTGAAGCTTTTAGGGGTGGGTCTTGTGTAATATTTTTTAAGCTAATTTTCAATAAATGCAAATTAGAAAAGTAATTTTAGTTTAAATTTCCTGAGACTGAGTTGAATGATTTATATAATCATTTAAAAGAATTTTAATAACTGGAAAAATGCAATGTAAAGAATATTACGTGGGGAGGGGATTGGAACACGAAATCTTAGGAATTTATGAGGGCAAGTAATCGTTACAATTACCCTTACGTAATTTAAGGACAACCCCCAATCTGATTTCTCGTAGTTCATCTGTGATCGACCCCTTCGACTCGCCTAAGTTAGCTCAAAATTCTTTACGATTTATCGCGATTCGACTCGTATATTGTAAATATATAGATACCTCTAATTTCTCGTTGTACATATTTATTGATTATTGTCGGATCGTTTCTCTGTTCGTTACCGTGGAGCCATCAGCTCGTGTTTTCCTATTTATTATCGCGCTTCGTTATTCTGTCTTGATATCGTTTGCCTGTTTCTTTCCTTTTTAATTCAATCGATTCGATTGATATCTATTTCAACCAGAAGCGCTGCGTTTCTATTGCGTGTCTTTCTTTCGGGTTGCTAGATGTAGAAACAAAGAGGGAGAAGATTCGTTTCTTTTTCTCGCCTCGGTGTTTTTCTTTTTTTTTTTTATACGCTAAGTTAAGTACGCTAACTTATTTCTACCGTTACTATTTATGATGATTTTTAACACGATCGTGACGACGAAAACTTCTCTCTTTTCTTTTTTACGCGCATATTGGCGTTGTTCGACGAAGCATTTCTCTCTTTCCTCGGAGCTCACGCCATCGGAATGAAAGGAAGAAAGAAAAAGAAAAGTGGAAAAGCAAAAAAATATCACGCTCTCCCTTCCCACCCTGCTAGGATCTTCTCGTTGCCCTCTTTGTCTTCACGACCGCATCATCTCTTCGCCCTTCGGCGTCCACCCCTCGTTCTTCATTCGCAACCACCCCGCCCCCCCTTTGCCCCTCCGCTCTCTATCGTCGAACGTACGATGACGGCGTAACGAACGCAACAAAAAAAAAAAGAGAAGTGAAGAAAAAAAGACGAAAGGAAGCAATAAGGTACGATGATCATTGTTCGGACGAATGAAAATCGCCTCTGCTATCAAGACACAAAGGCAGGTCGAGAATTAATTGAGAAGAACACACAGACACACACTCACGTACGTTATATGAAATAATTAGTGAGAGACGCTGTATGATTGTGTATATCAACAATAAATAATTGCTGTGATTAGAATCGATTATTAGTAAGTAGTTAAGGACAATTTTTAAGGCACATCGCAGAGAGAGAGAGAGAGAGAGAGAGTGTGAGAAAGTGATCGAGTGTTTCGTGGGCCCCCCGATGAATGGGGGATCACCGTTGATGTTGCAAAGAGCGTGTATCTGTATACAAGGAACAGAGTAAACGGCAGGCAAACAGAGAAGACTGTGTGTGCGTGTGTGTGTGTGTGCGTGTGCCCGCGCGTTAGACAGTGGGAGAGCAAGGGTGAACGAGAGAACTATAACGAACGCGTCAGGGAATGTCAAGGATAAGATTTTCGTCTTTTAATTTCTCACCCCCGTTTTTCGACGGTGAACCAGGTACGTGCGCGCGTGCGTGTAATCCTCCTGGATCGTCGAGAGGCATTACGCAAGGCTAGTCACCATGATCCGTGTAGGGATCTAGAGGTTCGCCGAGACAGACTGACCCGTATCGATTTGAAAAATAGCAATCAGGAGGCGATTGCCGCGCGCGTTTACGTATAGACAGAGACACACACATACACACTGCGATCTCCTCGCTCGATTCACCCCCTTCCGCGGAGTATTGGCGATGGACAGGTACCGGAACATGTCTAATACGTCGGACGGAATGATTGAGGAACGTTGTTCACGCAACCGGTGAAACGGCATAGCGCCGTGCGTCGAACGCCCATCGGCGTCCAAACGGCACGTCCCGTAAATGCGTCCAGGGGATTCCCGCACGCGGCGTTCGCACAGCGATCGGGTCCCACCGGTGGAAGTGGTTAATAGTGAATCGAGGGTGGAGAGAACACCCGTGCATTCTATCGCCTCGAAGAAGAGCTTCGTCGCGGTGGAACGGGCGACCAACAGCTACCTGTGTTCCACGATGTCCCAGTAAGTTTTTTGGTTCCTCGATGCTCCACGCGGAGAACGATGGCCGGCGACGGCGTCCTCTGTTTCTTCTTGTTCTTACATTTTACAGCGTCCTACGCTCGAGGAACATGGTCGCCGGTCGCCGTGCCTGGATCGAGCCAAAAACCCATCCATGTACCGAGGCCCGCGATGGTTCCCTCGCATTGCGCCCCGATCTTCAAGCCCCACGCCAAGGAATCGTTTTCCTAGTTTCTCCCCCGATTACGGAGGATCAGGAACCATCGTCGCGGCTGATATACTCCAGAAGCATATCCGGTGACACATATGACTAGGCTACGAATAATTAATCTCTCTTTTTGCTCCGATAAGCAAGCTCATATTTATTCGGCGTGTATTGTCGCTCTCGGATAGAATTCGATCGATTAAACTGTATACTTCGTCGGGACGCCTCGTATCTCGCAGATACACGGCCCCGGTCCAGTCGACTCTTCGTAGTGTCTAGTGATAACCGATAAGGGATCCTCTATCCATTGTAATTCTTTCGTGTTGAACGGTGAGAAGGTGACGCGTTTTCGAGGCTTCCGGGTTTGGCTGAACGGGTCACAGCGTGTCGGGGGCACTTGGCGTGTGCCCCAGGGGTGTTCAAAAAGAGTCTAGCTGTTCCTTCCCAGGTCGCTGTATCGGGGGAACACTCTCGGGACGATTGTACAGCAGATAGACACTTATTCGACCATTTCAACGTCGTTCTTCGCGTCAGTGAAAGGACAGAATCTAAATCGTTGAATGGTCCCCGTTCAGGCGATGAGCGATCGTCGCACGCGTGTGCCCGCGAACCCTTACCGCCCTTTTTCACAGCAGCGTACACACACAAGAACACAGACACGAGCTCTAGCGATGCTCGGAGGCAAAGTACGAGTAGCTTGGTTCGAGGAAATCGAAAGACACAACGCGTTTGTGGGATCGTCAGCGAAGGACGCTGATCGGTCAGTCCCTTAAACCCCCAGTTTTCCACCTCGTCGTTTGCCCTCGAAAGGGGTTCATTCGAATCGAGGACGTTGCGCGCGTCAACGTCGGTAGGAACGCGATCGTATCGTGGCGTAGAGCAATCTGTTAGTGCAGGGGCCTTATCCTTACTGCGCGGGCGCCGGCCAGGGCTCGTCGCGTGAGTGCCACGCGTTTGGGTTCCATTAGGGTAATTTCTCTCTTTTAACACTCGCCATATGTAACGCATGCGGTGTTCGAAGAGACCGGGTGCGAAAATTCGAGGGAAATCGGAGGAATGGTTCTTGGGACTTAGGGTTCTTGGGACTTAGGGTTCTTGGAATTTGGGGTTCTTCGGATTTAAGATGCTTGGGAATTTGGGTTCTTGGGGCTTATGGTTCTTGGGACTTATGGTTCTTGAAATTTAGGGTTCTTGAGATTTGGGGTTCTTGGGACTTACGGTTCTTGAAATTTAGGGTTCTTGGAAGTTAGTGTTCTTGAGATTTGGAGTTCTTGGGACTTAGGGTTCTTGGGACATACGTTTCTTGGGACTTATGGTTCTTGGGGCCTAGCAAATTTCATTTCCCATCGCAAGAGAGCGCTGCTTCGTGTTCCCCTAATGAAGCAAAAAGCTGAATAGTCAGCGCTTAGACATGGCACCTACGAAGTTTCGTATACCATTAGTATTAACATCAACCCTTGAAGCCAAAGGTCTACCCCACATCCATTCGCAGATCTTCATTACATTACCATCTCCACCATCTCGAAATTATAGTTCATCTTCAAGCCATATAGTAGATATCTTATCTTCCAGATCTTCAAATCACAGAAAAGGAATCTGAGAATGCCTGACGGAATCGATGTGACGAAATCTGTGTCTTCGTTCTCTCGACGCAAGCACAGTAGGGGATAGTTCAAAGGAAAATGGTCTCGGTGGTGGGTTTCAGCAGCGCCGAGTAATCGATCTGCTCGAGGACCGGAATTCACGGTCGATTAAGCACCGGGTATGGGGAGGTTTTTAAAGGCTGATGGAACCCAACGTCACCGCGCTGGCACATCCGTGACGATCGTGGTCGGGCGCCCAACCTTACCGTAACGCAAGGCAATCAGCTAAGAAATAACTTAGTTTTTATAGGATATCGAGGCACGCGCCTCTACTCCGGCGGGGCGCGGAATTAAGGGCGCGAGACCTTTTCTTTCACGTCTGAAGGGCGCGTGGAAAGAGACTCGAGCGCGTTTCGGGCGGCCGCCCAAAAGATTCTCAACGGCATATTTTTCTGTAAACGATTGAAAGAAAGAGGGAGCGAGAGAGAGAGAGATAATGCGTATTTAACAAAGGAAATGATAATAATGCGAGGGACTGAAGGAGAACTCGAGCACGCGAACGTGTACGCTCAGGATTAGTTGTTTTTTCAATGTGTGCCAAAAAAAAAAAAGAAACTGGAACGAAAAGAACGGGAGAAAGAGATGCGTATATCTGGATCGTGGATATTGTTCAGCTAGCGGCTCAATATTGTGCCAAGCTTAGATAATTCGCTGACTGAGTAATACAGTGTGCCAAATCGTCGTTAGACCTCCATCGCTGCGGCTGTTCTTCGAGTTAAGGGGCGCTTATTGCCAATTTCTCGTGCCCCTTGAGTTCCCGTTACACTTAAGGCGCCAGCCTTTAAATAAGGGCACTTTGTTCACGCGTAAAGTATCCCAGATCCACCGCAGGATCTTATTTGTATTTATGGGCCGCGAGGGTGGGCCATTTTCTGTACCGTGCCGGAGGGGATTAGTAATTAATATGCAAGGAGGAGGGGCACGAAAAATCGACCTGGCGCGATGAATGGTGATTTTGGAACGTAACGTATGAACTATCTGCCTCGTGGGGTGAAGCGACTAGAAACAGAACTCCCCTCGGTTCGATATCGGAATGAAAGTTTGGGGAATTTAACGGCAACTGTCTTCGTAGAAAGTTGTAGTAATGTATCTTGTCGTTCTGGTTGTAAGTCTCCATCGGAAACCTTAATCTTCTCGTGGTATTGGATATATCGAGTTGGCTGGAAACTACCCCGAAACTTGTGCCAAGTGCTCTCGTCGATTTCTTAATGATCCGCATTCAGTCGGAGTTACGAATCGACTACCAGTGCCAAACTGTTACTTATAGCCTCTGTTGCAAAGTCTCCTTAGTAATTTTAGAAGCGCAGTACGCCGATCTTTGATGCGAGTTAAGGCAGGAGTTCCGCCGGTGGATATTTCATACGTTGCCTCCGGTTTAATAGCGAAGAAAGGGAATTACGTTTTCAGTGGCAATTAAAGTCGTACGTAAATTAAGAGCCGCGCCCTTGGGCGCTAGAGACAGGGATTATATAAAGGTACGGTAGTATGACCTTACACTATTTGGAGCTTTAATTTTTCGCATCGGTGTTCGCGATCCATTCGAAAGATCGTCTCGCGTTATCTGGCGGAGATAACGGGGCTAGCGCGCTTCCGTTACGGAAATCAAGCGAGCTAATGTAACTTGCTCCCTTTGATGTGATTTCCAACCCCCTTGCCCGCCCCCCTTTGTTCTCCTTTTTCTTCGCCTCCTTCGGTAGTCAATAATACCACGTAGGAATGGTGAATGCACTTTAGGCGTTGCCAGCTACAGGACGATCCGCGGTAAATTCGAAATTATAAGAGTTTTATTAAAATTTGATAATTTCGGGTAATTTGTGGGCAAAATAATAATGGCAATTGTCATTTTGCTAATAAAGAGATTATAGGAACAACAGAGAATTTTAAATGTTATTTGGCTGTTACGAATATTCTAAAGAATTAAGTTAATAAAATTATGTTAGTGGCACTGAAAAAAAATTCATTTCATGCTTTGTAAAAGTTATGAAAATTTGAGAATACTTGGTAAGATCATAAACTTTCACTGACGAGTTTTACAACTTCTTCTGCTCCGAATCTGGGAAAAATTTATTATATCGATATAGATACCCTATTTTTTAACGATCAATATATCTTCGTTATTTTTTATGAGAATTTTCGCTATTAATTTAGGTATTGGTCAGCACTGTGCTACACAGTTTTCAGCTTTAAGCTTCTAATAATTTTAATAATAATTTATTTTAAATTATTATTTTTCAATTTTATCTATTGATAATATTTCAGTATTTATTAAGATGGATCGTCGCGGATCGTTCAACAGCGACGCAAACCACCCATCCTTCATTGGCCCTTTCTATTGCAATGTGAGTAATCCTTCAAGGAGAAGCTCGGCACGTAAGAGAAGCACATCAAGAGACACGAAAGACATCCTGTTTCCCTTGCACCCGCACCCAATCGATCACTTCATCTGTTACACCCTCTATTCTTCACCTACGACGTGTCTTTCCTTTTGCATCTTCCTCGGCCGATAACGACTTATGTTGAAAAGCCTTTACGAAAACAGGGTCATAAATACTTACACGTGTAATACGAGTATTTTAAATTTTTAAATCGCGGTGAAAGAGGAAGTGAGAGAATTAAAAATCGTGTAATAGGTGCGAGCGAGCGAGAGAGAGAGAGAGAAAGAGCGAGAGAGACAGAGAGAAAGCAAAGGCGAAGCGTAGTATGCGATGTAAACGATGAGCAAAATACTAGGAGAGAGATAGACAGAAAAAGTAAATAAAAATTTTTACAAAAAAAAGGAGTGAGAAAGGGAGAGATGTAAAATTCTATGAGGGGAATGCGTAAAAGGAACGTGTCGCGACTGCGTCTTTCAAAGCGTTTTCGTCGGGTAAAGAGAGCGAAGCGTCGCTTTTTATAAACGTGTTGCTGCGATGAATTATTATATGTATGTATATGCGCGCATAGAGCTGCATATAGCCTCGTATTCGTGCAATTCGAGTGTAGTCTGCGAGCACAGGGAATGGAGCGGTGCGCCACCGTTCTTGATCGCGGTACCAGCGTGAATCGATCGTCACAGGGACCTTATCGAATCCTCCACGATCCATTAAACGCGTTCAGTGTCTGCTCCATATTTGAACAGCTCCGAGTACCAGCTTTCAACGCTGGGGAGCTTGCCTCGACTGGCATTAATTGGCGTACATTTTTCATTAAGAGTGTCACCAGCACTTCGTACCCTACATAGCGAAGCTACAGTAACTTGAAGGGGATAGACAGAAATATTTCTAAGAAATACATAAACCACCTTGAAATATTAAATCGCAGAAAAGAATCCATCGATGTCTTACAATTAAACTCGTTCCGATGAAGTGATTCGAATGAGTATTTCCCCCCCCGCTATGTTCACGTCTGAAATTCAATTCGGTGTCTTTAAATTCTAATTTGGTAGAATTTTGAATTTTTAATGGTCACTTGAATTTCTGAGGTGGCGCGAGTGTGTAGCCGCCATTTTCCAATATCACGCCCCGCAACTTCTGACCTTAAACTTTATATGTTAATAAACGATCGTTGAGGAGACTCGAGTAGTCGTCCCGTGGCCGATCGAAAGTACATTATTCCAGGGTAACGTTTTGTGAAACCTTCTGCGCGTTGTTCGCGTGCACGAAGGAGGAGGAAGGGTGGCCGCGATGCGTGCCCTTCGATGACAAATACGTACGTTAGAGGTGCACGAGCAGCTGGGTCGTTGAGTTTTAGAGAAGGGGCGAGCCTTTCCTAGGGATTGGAGGATAACGCGAGCAACTGTGGGAGAGAAATTGAAATAGAACACCTGTTATGGGTCGACGGTGCATACGGTGCGCCGCGTGGGTATGGCGCCCTCGAGACCGTCGCTGGTTGCAGACAATTTTTGCCGAGTCGGCGAGCGCTTCTGTGGTACCGAAAGTGGGCAGATAATGATGATGTGGGAGGGCAGAATGCGTGGGGTAAGCATGGAGGCGAACGATCCTACCGGGCGACGTATTCACGGAGAGAAGTACAAAGTTGTACGCAACTGGAGATAGCAACGCTTTCGGAGCACCGTACTCCATGTGGGCGCTGTAGATACGTATATATACATATAGGCATATGTGTATATATAAATGATATACAATTACTATAAGTGTATAAGAGATATAATTTATATAGCTGTATTCTACGTCATCAAGTACATGTAGGACAGGCTTGCGAGAGTGTTCACGTGTGATCGTCTCAGCCGGTGTGAGAGTGCTTTAACTTAGAGACTGCGTGAGTGAGAGAGATACGTATATATATATATATATATATAAAAAAAGTATATATATATAATAAATAGATAGATACAGAGTAAGAGGGAGAGAGAAAGAGAGAGAGAGAGAGAGAGAGAGTAAGAAAAAATACACTATACCTTGTAGTCGACGTTACATATCTTTGAAACTCGTTCGTTTTCAGAGCATAATCACCGTATGAGATTCAGTGACGATCGATCGAGCCATCGTTGATCTATACACAGACCAATCCCGATGACGAGCGCGACGATCCAGCATCACTGAATCCACACGATCGATCGTGCCCGGTCGTCACGGTAGCAGGCAACGTGTGTAGACCCGTGAATGACGCACAGGTGACCCAGACCTGGCCCAAAGTCAGTCTACATATCAGACTCTAGTTAGCGCCGAGTCCCTTCTCCGATTCAAAGGTCTTCACCTCGAATACGAATTTCCGGCGTGCGCTCCCCGATCCACCGGCTCCCCTCCTGATTTATCAGCGAGCTTTCGCGAACCCCGTCGGAGGGACGAGGCCCGTGGATCGGGGAACACCGACACTCTGTATCCTTCGATCTCTCCCCACCGAATCAGGATGTTGCAATTCATCTTCTTCGAGGTGGTTTCGGGATCTGACCACGGAAAATCATCTGGGTCCCGCCCTCCTCCTACTCTGAGATCGCCAGATTTGTTGTCTGGGATGTCTGACGCACCCACCCTCACCCCGAGACACTTGTACATCCTAGAGCTAGAGACTATTTGTATCGTCAGTTACCGCTACTAACGCTACTATTTACCGCTACCAACCGCAACTATAATCGCCGTTTGCGCCGCTACTATATCGCTCCCCCCCCCCCCCCCCCGTTATCTGACAGCCGCGCAGCTGTACCCCGCGGTCGATGATCACCAGGCGACCATCGCTAGAAAAGATCGAGTGGGATCGTTGAAATCTGGAATAACGAGAGGCTAGACTCTTTCGAGGCGACGACACCGTCGTCAGACTCGTATGTTTTTCTTCGTAGGAAAGCCCGGATAAATAACGTTCCAAGGCACGCGACCTGATAACGGCAGCGTGCCTTCTCCGTGATTGAACTTCTGCTCTTGATCCTCGCCCTCGGCGACGCTTTCTTTTGATCGGGTGTGCTGAGAGAAAATTTTGGCACGCTTACGAGTTGCGACCGTTAGTCACCTGGCATTTTCATCCGAGGTATCTTCGTTGCTTTTGATACAGGAGGTTGAGGGGAGTAACTGTTGTTTCGAAGGACCAAATAGCGTAATAAAGGACAGTTTTTCTTGAGAGTTACTTTCCCGGAGATTTTAATATCGGTGAGGATGGTAGACGGGTAGATCCAAGTGCGCGCAGCGTGCTGGTCTTTGGGCGGCTAACTCCTGAGGTGTTGAATAATTATAGTTTAATGTCTAGGAGCCATGTGGTTTCTTTTAATTTCTTAGGGATCTAATCAACGTAGGCTTGTCATTGTATTGTCGTTTGTTTGCGAGTAACTTGTACAGTAACTCGTCGCGTACAAAGCTTCGTTATTCAAGGAAATCTTGTGTAGTGCAAGTGAAATGTCGTTATAAGCTCGTTTCGACTATGCGTTGTAAGCTCGCCGCCAGCTCCGTGGAGCTTATAACGAGAATTTACTGTGTACTCTAGATTGTGCGTCGATGCGCGTAGTCATTAGGAGTGCATTGTCATCGTCACGGTTCTTGAAATCGATTCGTTAAGAGCTTCCTCCAATATCCATCATTTCTTCGGGATCTTCCTGTGTATCCAGTCTCCAGTCTTCCCCGAGATACGTCTATTTTTAAGGAGCTATGTCTGTTTAGAAAATTGTCGGTAGTCTCATGTCGTATATTTTTCTCTCAGCGCGCAGTCCCGCCGTCGTTTCAGTGCCCACTCATCGTCGTACCCAGTCGAAAGCTACTCCGCGGAGATCGAGGACCTTTTATTGTGATAAACCGTAAGAAACGCTGCTCCCGCGGATGTGTGTATAGTGACGTGCAATCAGAACCCAAGCTCTCGAAGAGATTAAGCATTTACGATCACTGGCCAGTGTTGTTGGTACGACTGTCGGTGTAATTCTTCATCTCGGAACAAGCTCAAAGGCAACGTTCTCTCATGGCAATCTGTTTGTTACATATTATCAGTATCGACGATACTTTCTACGTAAACTTGTTAATTAGTTGGCTACAAGGGAGAACGAGAGAGCTGATCGTGCGGCTCCCATCCCACCGGATTTCAAAACACCACTCCATCTCGGAACACGAATGAAGCTTTTTCTATGATTCACGATCATTTCCGTTCCTCCCTTTCGTTCTCTTTTCTTTCTTAAATAAGCCTAGGTTGCTCAAAAGTTCCCTCTCCAGCCACTGCAGAGAATAATAAATTTCTCCGTTCGACCGCAACATGCCTCTGCTTGGACACGCCTGACGAGCTGACTTAAATCGCGCGTCAGGGTTCCCCCTTGTTGCCGAATTATCCGCGACGATTCATTTGGTTTCCCTGCGGGAGGTAGGATCCGTGCTCGAACGGCGAACCCCGTGTACGCACGCGAATACTTAATTGCACCTGTATTACGCGTGGCGGTGCAGATGGGGCAGACGGTCACCACAGTGCACCCGTTCTGCACCGCCACTTGAACGATTCGGTTGATGTGTCGGCATTCATCGATTGTACATAGATTACGAGGCGTGCACACTTGCGCCGTGATCCGTGAGTGTTATTCGAGTGTCAGCCAAGGCTCCCGAGCAGTAACGTTCGCTCCAACAAGGATACACACCTGCGAGAATTATAAACGGTACACATATAATATGTATATTATGTACCGTGTAACGAACGGGATACAGAACCCCGCACAGTTTATCCACGACCAAGAAGTGCCGGAGAAATGGCGACAAATCGATAGAACGGAAAGAACGGGATCTATTAATTTCAAGATCGTAGACGCGCGATCGGCGGATCCGAGAACTATCGGGACCTTCGATCGCGCGTAAAAAAGACACAATTGACACAGACACGCGTGTAGGGCAGAGTACCACTCATGCGTATGTGTAAGACGTATACACGAAGGGAAACCACGGGACGAATGTGTTTTTTCGAATCGATCATTACAGCAACGGCTGCACCACGTTTTTTCGATTCTTCACGCGCACTCATGATCGCCACACGGTCTTGAATCAAAGACTCTTTCGTTTCTTTTCTTCTGTTATTTTTCTTTTTTTCTTCTTTTTTAGCGGTCAGAGAGAGGGATCGCGGATTTACCACCGCTCGAATAGAGATTTAATGTTTGTAAGGGCAATAACGATTGTAAATTTTTCGAGTACACTGTATTTGAATGTGTAAGTTGCATAAAAAAGACAGATTTTTTAGATATTGCACTATATAATATTTATTATTACTAAGGTAAACGAGACAACAGGGTCGCGATTCGCCGCGCTCGCGATACCTCGCCCGCGGCTCTCCCCCCTTTTTCTAGCCCCGAGGTCGCCTCGCGCCCCGATCGCCGATCGGGGCGCGACAGCGACGACGAGAGCTCTCTTTCATCGGTCGCGACACTCGCGACGGATCTTTTAGGAACGCTTCCCAAAATTCGAGCGGGAATGATTTTTCGTTCGCGATCGACGCCGAGTCGCAAGCGCGGCCGCTTCGCGGCGATCATGGATTAATATTAATTAATATAAAAAGAGGCAAGGCGAACGCATTGTTCTTTCCAATAAAAGAAGAAGCAAGATTTTTAGTGTTTACACTACCAATTGATAAACGATTCTATTATTACATAATATTATATTAATAACAATATTATTACTGTAATGTTTGTTTTTGGTTATTAAAGTGTGTATATAGCAATATATTCTAGAAATGGTCTCTACTGTCGAATCTATTGCGCACCAATCTCCCAAATATTTATTTATGTTTCTTTTAAGCCGGCGAGTGTGAGTTTTTCTTTGTAGAAGGAGTTTAAGAAGCTTTCTGTAACAGTGGCGGATTTAAGGTGGAAGACCCAGGTGGCGAAAGTTCTGGGACACCCTGTATACATAAGAAAATTACAAATAAATTTACGCGGATGTGGTATGAAAATTATGGGAAACAAAAAAAATGTAGAGTTTGGATAAAATCGTAATATTTTTTGAAGATGAGGCTGTGGGGGACCTTCTGGGCGTGGCTTAGGTGACAACTGCTCATCCGCCGCCCCTTGAGGATGTCTCGGACGTAGAATATTAGACAAAAATATATGAAATTTGAAATACTAGATGTAAGGAATTCGAACGACCGTTGGAGTCTTAATTTTACTCCCAGAAAGGTATTTTACAAATACTTCTTCAAGCATTATGTGATAAACTTTTGCCAGTGAAAGTGTCCTAAATTCACAATTTTCTCAATATATAATTTATTTCTTTAAACCTGTGCAGTGAAAACAATTGAAACTCGGCAGATATATTCATCTATCCACATACTACATGTACAAAAAAATAGAAAACATTGGTACCATTTCTTCAACATTTTTCCAGCTGGTTTATCTGTCAAGATCGTATCTTTCCATAAGAGTACGTGTAACATCAGTGAAAACTAAAATCGTTATAACTCAGTAACCGCTTAGTGAATTCGTTTAAAATTTTTAGAGCACATTGGGAAGATTAAAAAGAAAAATCTCACAAATTTTCATCAACTTGGTACCATTTTTAAGATAGATCCGATACATCCTTAAATCCGCCACTGTTTTTCTGTATTTCCTTTTTAGCCGTGTTAACTGCGCTTTGATTCTCCCGTGCAGTGAAGGACTTGTAACGAAAGGTATATTAAATAATTACTGTAAGTTTCAAACTCTAAAGAGAAAACATATAATGAGCGTTTAGTTTATATAACATAAAATTGAATCTTACAAATTATTTGTTCCATTTATCGCTCGCCTGGTGATTTACATTAAAAAATGAAGCATTAACGATGAGAAAAATTGTTTATGTTCCTTTTTTTACGCGCTCGATAATTTGAAAGATGCGCGCGCTTGGCGCCACAGTCGATTAAAAATCGACTCCAATAAACAACTCTACCTCTGCTGACAGATCGACACGTGCAGCTTTTAAAATTCAATTAACAGTTCTTTATTTAACATGACGTCGAATGAAATCGAAGTAGACGAAGACAACGAGGAGAAGCCAAAGAATTTCTACGAGCTGGAATTAGACGATCGAATTTTAAAGGTAAAATACCGAATGCACCTTTCTTAAAGTAGAAGAGGTTATATTTTCGAACCAATAAAATTTTAACCACCGCTTGCGTCTCTCAATTCAACGCACATTTATACTTACATCTAAAATTTCAGGCTGTCGCGAAGTTAGGTTGGTTAGAACCTACACTGATACAAGAGAAAGCGATACCATTATTGTTAGAAGGGAAAGATATTTTGATCCGAGCTCGTACAGGTTCCGGCAAAACCGCAGCGTTTGCTATTCCACTGATTCAGAAGATTCTGTCGAATAAACGGAACCAAAAGAGGCAAGAAATCAAGGGCCTGATCATAGCTCCGAGCAAAGAGCTCTGTAAACAGATAAACGACGTCGTAGCTAGCCTCGCTATAAAATGCAGCAGAGAAGTAAGAGTCGTCGACGTCAGCCCTCAAGTAGATCTAAGCGCGCAGAAACCGCTGCTAGCGGAGAAGCCTGACATCGTCGTCGGCACTCCGAGCAGATTGTTGCAGCACTTAAAAGCCAACAACGTGAAGCTGAAACAGTCCCTCGAAACATTAATCATCGACGAAGCTGACTTGGTACGCGAGTTGCACGTGACGCACTGAATTCACGATTAACAGTATCGTTTCTATATTTCAGATATTTTCATTTGGATACGAAGATGAGATAAAGAACCTTTTGAATTATTTGCCCACTGTTTACCAAGCGACTTTAGCGTCCGCGACGTTGTCGGAAGATGTTGTGACTCTTAAGAAACTGGTGCTTCATAATCCAGCGATTTTGAAATTAGAGGAACCTCCGTTGGCTCCGCTGTCTCAGTTAGCGCACTACAGCCTCGCTGCGCAGGAGAGCGATAAGGCTGCTATTTTGTACGCCTTGTTGAAACTGAATTTGATTAGGTAAATGTTGAAGAATTAAGGGAAGGAATTAAATTCCAAGGATATGTAGTTTAATCGTTTTTCTTTGTACAGGGGAAAGACCATTATCTTTGTAAACACGGTAGACAGGTGTTACAAATTGAAATTATTCCTGGAACAATTCGGTATACCCACGTGCGTCTTGAATTCTGAATTGCCAGCAATTTCGAGGTGCAGAGCAGTCACTCAATTTAACTCCGGGACGTACGATATTATAATAGCGTCAGATGAAAAGTCGTTGGAAGAAGTGAGTCGAATAGTGAGAGGAATTGCGATTTATAAATCTCTAACAATTTTATTTCTCAGCCTCACGTAGTGAAAATTAAAAGGGGAAAGCGGAAAAGGGACAAAGAATCCGGAGTAGCGCGTGGCATAGATTTCCAATTTGTGTCAAATGTGATTAACTTCGACTTCCCTCTGGACGTGAACTCGTATATCCACAGAGCTGGGCGCACTGCGCGAGGAAAGAACCAAGGGACGGCATTAAGTTTCGTGTCGATAAAAGAAAGGCCGCTTCTCGAAGCTGTTGAGGATCAATTGAAGCACTGTTACAATCGGGAAAGCTTGTTTAAGACGTATCAATTCAAATTGGAAGAAGTCGAAGGATTTCGGTACGTGAACTTCAAGCCTCTTGCTTCGTTCCGTTTCGTAACGATTCGTTTTACAGATATCGAGCGAAAGATGCCTGGAAGGCAGTGACGAGAATAGCCGTTCGCGAGGCTCGACTGAAGGAAATAAAACAAGAGGTGTTGAATTGCGCGAAACTGAAAAGCTATTTCGAAGACAATCCAAGGGATCTGCAATCCCTGAGGCAGGACAAAGCGTTGCATACTGTAAAATTACAGCCGCACCTGAAGGATGTGCCCGATTACATAGTACCGCCCACTTTGAGAAGGCTCATAGGTGTCGGCAGAAGGAAAAGAAAGTTCGACAGAGAAGCCGCAGGGTCCAGGTCCACCGCTACGCAATCGAAACACCAAGCCCGCGCGTCGAATCCGTTAATTAGTCTACAAATAAAGAAATCAAAATAAAAAGAGATTCGTATACGATTTTTTTTCTTTTATTTAACTTGTTTATTCTTTGTCTTTGTTCACTATAAATAACATTGTATTAAAATGCATAACTTTGTAAGCCCTTCATACATTTAAATTGTACAAAACGTGTAGATGAAAAATTACATACTATTCAAATATTCTTTCAACATGTAAATATGAAGATATCAGCGTGATTTACGATTTCTCTGCGGCCTGTTTAGGTTTGTACTTTTTCCTAATACCATCGTTAAAACCTTCTCTATTCCTGGCAAGCTCGATGGCGTAAAACTGTATTCTAGTCGTAAGTATGCTATTCTCCTCGGAGTAATCTTCGTCGCAGTCCGCTCTTAGCAGTGTACCGAAACTATAATCTTCTATGAAACCCTTGAACTGCTCGCAAAACGGCCTCCACTTCGACTTCCCTTCCGATGACTTTAACTCGTCTTCGTTTATCTTATCTACTTTGAGGTCAGGGAAAACGTCTCGAAAGCTTTTATATATCTGTTCGTCGTGAGGGGTGAGTTTTAAAAACTTAGGATCAACTGAACATAAAAGCTAAAAGAGAAAGGTATTTAACATTTAAATCCTAGCCGTTTCCCATATAGAAATAAATTATCTTAAAATCATGTGTTTACATTAAAATAAATCTCGGCGTGTTCCATCGCTTTCATTGCCCAGATGGCTTCCACGGAAGGCTGCAAGAAACGTGCGGATATAGTGCATGTTCGATTAACAGATTTCCTTTTCAAATCGTAACTTACATCGTTGTCAAACTCATCCGCTGGCCTGGACAGTACGCTACTAACGGCCAACAATTGATCTGCGCTCTAGAAGAAAGACGAAACACTATAAAGACAAGATAGTCGAGGAAATGCAGAGCAGGTTAAGAACCTCTTTCCAACGGAAGAATGTATGAAACTAATGTAAATTTATTTTACTCACAACATCCCCGATTTTCGCCATTTTTATAATATTCGAAGGTAAGTCGAAGCGAGTGAATTAACAGATAGTTCTCGAGATATTTAGGATAACGTTGCACGCTGGAGGCAGAGGATCAAACTCATAATGCACATGTCACGGAATACACGTGCGGTGTAACAGAGTAAAATGACAACGCTAGAGAAACAGAACTGATCATTGCTCCGGTTTCCTAGTAGCCGATGCACTTGGATTATTTACACGACGAACGATGTACTACTACGGAAATCGTGTGCAAGCAATTTCCTCTTTTTAATTATGGACCTCAGACAACGTCCAGGGTCATATGCATTTGTATACTTTCTACGATGTTGGTCTTGTTTAATTCATGAACCAAGAAACGCCGTAATCATCGAACACGACACCTCTCGATTAGGATTAGAAGTCCCATTCAATTTCTGCAGAGGAGAGACATTTTATTTATTTATATTTTGAGGATTTCAGCCTGTCGAGAAAGATTTGGATCGCCGATACGTATTTAGAAGGATAGTAATCATTCGTTCTTTATATGTTTGAAACCAATGAACTTATAATATTGCCGACCAGGAGTGTTGCATAATGAATTATAATATTTCGAAATAGAAGTGGTTTAGATTCTTATGTAAACAAATAAGGATATAAAAAAATTTGTACATCTCTTTCTATTGAATGGGATCATTATGTTTACTAATTTGCCACCAGGTCCGGATGAAAGGAGTACTAGGGGGGCTACAGGGGGCTACAGTCCCGGGCTCCACTTTCCAAGAGAGCTCCGTTCAAACAATATATTCACAAAGTTTCAGAATTTTTTGAATTTCCGGGCTCGGAATCTTCCCTTGTAAGCGATTGTTTACTCTGTCTTCATGGGAAATGTTGTATCAAATAAATTGTCTATGAATTCCACAATTTCCAATTTTATATTTTTATTTTAAAATTTCATTGTTTAAACCTCCTTTATTTTTGAGAATTATATATTTTTAGGTGTTCCATTTGAAATTTCGCACGCAATTACAGTGAATTCTCGTTATATGGGAATTTAAACTCGTTATTGTTTCAATTTTTTTACACATCCCTTTCGAACCACTGGTGTTCCAACCAACCATCAAGGGTTTGATAGCCCCGAGCCCCAAAAAACTTAACCCGGACCTGGTTGCCACTTTTCAGTTCGCGTGACAGGAACTTCCATATGATGTGAAGTCTATCCTGTGCATCGTATACCTCACCTGTGGTGCTGGGATAAAAAATATTCGATTTCTTTTCCCTGGAATTCGTAGGAACTAATAATATTTAGAATAGTCCGTAATAAATTTTAATAAAAATGGTGGGCAAGACAGATGATATTAACGAAGGAGTTTTAAAATTAATAAACGATATTCATTACGGGTGAGAATTTAACTTCACTTAACCTCAAGTGGAGCAAACGTTATGATATTTTGTGTTTCAGCGATACCAAAGGTACACAAAATATCGTGGTGGCTACTATATCGGTTTTAAAGGATATTTTAAATAGTACAGAATGGACTACTGCCAAGTAGGAATTGTATTTTTCTTAACTTAAACGATTTTGTGTAAACCTAAGGACCACTGAATATCGAAGTGTCAATTTTCAGTATGAACAAACAATGTGAATTTCTAATAAAGATCGTCGTTGTCAGTGGCGGATTTAAGAGGGCGGCCGATGAGCAGTTGGCCCCTGCACAGAAGGCCCTCCAGGGCCCTATCCTTAAAAAAATTATGATTCTATCCAAAGCTTATTTTTCTTCTGTATTATTACACTGAGCCCGTTTTTAGTAAACTACACTTAATTTTCCCGAAAAATGGGCCTCTGTTCAGAAGGTCCCCCTAGGGTGCTGTCTTAAAAAAAACTTCTGATTTTACCCAAGCACTATAATTTTTTTCTATATTTTTCTATGTAGTTACCTCCTTTTAGTAAAATAGGTACCTCTTCATTTCCCCCCAAAAATGGGCCCGCAGAATGTTTGTCACCTGGGCCTTTTTTCTTAAATCTGCCATTGGTCGTCAATATCGAATACCGTTTAATCAGTAGGAGAACCAAAAACTGATAATTTTATATAAAGTGATACATGAAAAATATAGAGCAAAATTTGTTAGCAAAAAATTTTGGATTCTCATACTTCGTTCATGGCTCCTTAGGTCCGTGGAATTTTAATAACGCATACATCATCGCATGATGCAAAGTGGGAATGTATTATTTTAATCAAGTCTATTTATTTTAAAAGACACCTAATGGGTGTAATAACAAGAAACGGAAAGTATTTAGTAGAAGCTATACCCCTGGAATTCTCAATTGGGAATATGGTGCGAAGGATACTGAAAATAATTAGGGAGGAGTATACTTCGGAACTGAAAAACAAAACAGACGAGACCGATCCGCAAGAGTCGTTACATAAAATCCTCACTGCTGAAGGGGATCAGGAGACTGATTTTAGTATGTCTGTGCCTTCTCTGAAATCAGCTCTGATAGAACACATTAATGAATTCGAAGCAGAGTTAGAGACTTGGTTAGTCCTAGTCAGTAACAAAAATACAGAGCTGTATTTTATAACGCATTTTCAGCACGATACGCGTGTATCTTCCTTTTAGCTCTGAAAATATTACCGCGCAAGCTTCCGAGCACATCCATTCTAACGAAATCATCATGACAATTGGCAAATCTAAATTAGTAGAAGAATTTTTCAAGGAGGCAGCCACCACAAGAGCATTCGAAGTTATAGTAGCCGAAGGCGGACCATCTTTAAACGTACGAGTTACAATAAATCAGACTTGACGTCGTCGTGCGTACAATTAAGAGTAGCATTGTATTCGTAGGGTCAAGAAATGGCAGTGAATCTCGCGAAAGCGAAGATCAAGACCACTTTAATATCAGACGTGGCAATATTCGCAATGATGTCACGCGTGAATAAAGTAATAATCGGTACGCACACTGTTATGGCGAATGGAGGGTTGAGAGCGATTTCGGGTTCGCACACAGTTGCTCAAGCTGCGAAGCATTATTCGGTCCCAGTAATGGTGCTACTGCCGCTTTACAAGCTTTCTCCGCTTTACCTCTGTTCGCACGAACAGGCTGGTTTCAATAAGCATGTTTCACCGACGCAAGGTGTAATAGATTGCGCCAATGCACCTCTGTTGGAAAGAATTCATGCCTACAATCCAGTCTTCGACTATGTGCCACCAGAGCTGGTCACATTATTTATTTCAAATACGTAAGATTAATTGCAAAAATTTTATTCATCCCTCTGTGTAATCTTATACACTAACGATGCGATGTATTTTGATTCCAGGGGTGGAAATGCACCGTCGTACGTTTATAGACTGCTTAGTGAATTATACCATCTAGACGACTATGAATTATAAAGCACAAACGTATTTATATTTCTATATTTGAAGCCTACTACTTTTAAATACCAAACACAAGAATAACGTTCTTTCAGAAAATCCTTTCCCCGTAACAAGTAGGTAACGGCGACGATCGATACTCGGACACCAAGTTTTTAACAGAAATATTTATTTAGACATTATGTACAGCAGGTATAAATTCATTACACGAAAACCATTCTGATTCTGTGAGTTCCCGATTATTTAACGCTAATATAAAAAAAAAATAGTATATAAACGTTCGCTCTTTTTACATCTCCGAGATGCCTCTTCGAATCGTATTTGGTGTCCTACACGTAAGGATTCCAATTGCTACCATCTTCGGGTTTCAACGAATCCGTGACTAGGAGAATAATATCGACGACCCACCAGACACCTACTCCGCCGAGCGTCAATAATTTACCTACGGCTGTGCCGGTCTGCCCTAAACAAAACCTATCCATACCGAGGAAGCCTAACAGTATACTATACAGTAAAGTGGTAGCAAAATAATGGTCGCTGTATTTTATACAAGGAACTCCTTCCCGAAAGAACGTCTTGGACCCGCAACACTCGATGTCTGGCAATACGGTGCAAGGGACTTTAGTCTTCTCGACATCCTCGTACCTGGAACCTCCGAACTGAGAACAGAATGCATAACGAATCGTTATCCGACGAACGTTACTGCGTACGACAGAAAATAAATTAATGCGACTCTACCTTCACACAGCCGTGTCCAAGTTCTTCCTTGGCAGTTTTGTTACCATTGTGATCGAAGGGTGGTTCGCACTCTATGAAATCCTTCGGTCTACGTGCAAATACATATTTAACAGACGGTTGAAGTAGAGAGAATGATAAGTTCAGAAAAATAAAGTATTTGGAGGGTAGAACACAGATAATCTACTCACAGAAATTTGCACAACACCAACGGCCCCTCGGGTCTGTACTGACATTCCGTGGTCTTATTTACCAGCGCGCTGCCTGAACACAATCGTAAATCCCACGAAAGCCAGGCGAGGAACAGAACCGAATATCGTAACCTCATCTTGCCGCGTTAAACATTTTTAAATGCACGTCTCTCCTCGCGAGCTTCATCGAAATCCACCGACAGAGTGCATTTCCAATAACGTGGCGTTGTGTGGAAGTAAGACGCGTTTGTGTACGTGCGCGATTTTATTGGATCGAGGTTTCTCTTCCCTTCGACGGGCTCGGCTAATCGCGGGGCGCCTCGAACGGCATGGGCCAATCGCGGTGGAGCTTTCCCTCGTTCTTGGCAGCCACCAGCGACGCGCAGCGATTTCGGAGTCAGTCGGTCGCCAGCTCCGGAGGAATTTGTTTTGCCGTGTGTCCCGCGCTCGGTGGAAAAGTGCACTTAGTGGTCGCGCACCGCCGTAAACAAAGTGGATCGCGTGCATCGCGTAGTCTCACATTGCCCTTTGTGCCGTACACCGCGTAGGTGGAAGCTTTCATCTACATGTACGGAAATATGCGGGAGAGGGAAGAGTTCTGCCGAGGCTTTCCACCGGGACAACTCAGCCAGCCGCCGACGGCACGGGCCCTGGGCCTTGACGCACTCCACAGCCTTTGTAAAGAGATCTATCCCGACCAGAGCAATCCGCTCACTGTCACCGCTGTCGTGAAATATTGGTAAGCAATCTCGCTGGTGATAATCGAACGTGACATTTGAAAGCGATCCGCGGCCACGATAATATACGTGCCTCGAAATCGAATTGCACGCTTGACGTTTCTATCTCGATGACAAACAGGAAGCGTGTGGTTGTAAATATTATACTTACGGGGTCATGTGTCTTCTTTTGGACTCTTTAACTTTCGTGTTATTTCAATGGAAATGGGATTAAAGATTCTGTATATTTTTTACCTTTCTTGGAATTATCACGAGCATCGATCCTATTTATATTTGAAAGGAAAATGAGTGTTGCAAGGTGCTTAGTGTTCTTGGTGAAGCACCTTTTTATTTTCAAAATTTTATTACGCGTTGAAATGCATTGGGATAATGTGTGCGGTTAAATGGAATAGATATTTTTGTCGTCATTGATTCTCCTATTTTTCGATCGATGAGGAGTTAAAGAGACTACGATTCTTGATTGGAAAGGTGGTTTGCATGGAACTGTTGCATAGGAAGGGAAGGCGGCTTATATTTAGCCACCCTTAGTCGCATGCACATTTAACCGGATGTAAAACCAAATAACTGGGATTTTCTGTGCACCTTTGCCTAGGTTGGGTGGGCCGGATCCTCTGGACTACATAAGCATGTACGAAAATCCTGGCTGTCCTGAATTAGGCGTACCACCCCATTGGCATTACCTTAGGTAAGCACACTAGCGTTTCTTATAATCCAGCATTTCTATATTTCTTTTCCTTATTTAATTACTTCACAAATTTTCGATCTATTTGTATACATACTTACACATATGCTTGACAATTTATCATCACTGATTACCGCACAGTTAATAAAATAAAGCTTAAACTGAAACTAAAAAATAACTTAAAGTATAAATATCTTATAATTGAAAATTATGTGTTCTTGACGGAAATTCACGATGTATTGGCGATTTCTTTTGCGGCTCCCCCTATCTTCGAAGTCGCGGGTCGTTCATTCAGAAAAGACAGATCGCGTTCTTTTGTCCCCCCCTTTCACAGTATAGGAAAGAGGGAAGAATCCGAGAGTTGAGAACAAAAAAAACGGGAAGTCGGGTATTCGTCAGTGTCACCCTGTTGAGTAGTAGGAGTGTGCCTCTGTTTGATGTAGGCGCATGTTATTTTTCAGACATAGTCTCGATGACACGTGTATGCGGCACGCATTCCTGTAAGCGGGAAATTTAATTTAGCCCACCGCTATGAAACGAGGGGTACTTTAAATACAATTATTACGATTCCGAAACATTGATTTCCGTTAAACTCAAGGTCCTACAGCGAATTAAAATAACACGTCCGAGCATAGAAATGAAATTTTTTCTTGTATGAAATATCCTGGAAACTATTCACGTTGTCGAGAGATAAATGAATCCTCGTTTCGGGAATTCCTTATTAAAACTTAGGCGCCGAATGACGAATGGCCCACCGCGAAAGGGTGTTCCTCTTTTTTTTTCTTTTTTGTAATGGGTGACCCTTCCTTCTTCAGTCTGGAGCAGCTGTTCCAATAGTTCCCTCTTTCTCTATATATAGAAAGTGTACAGGGTACAGGAAGATAAAGTCGTTTAAAATGCGCCGCGTCGGAAATAGACGAGCGGGACTTCCCCTGTTCCGTCTGCCCTATCTAAATACGCTCCACCATTGACTAAATCCAGTCTGTTTCTTTCTGGATTAAGTTTAGAGTTATATTCGATCTATTGATAGCCTCGAACGTCTCGTGTTCAGAGAGCTACGGTACTCAACGCGATCTCCACTCCCGCATCCACTTTCCGGGGCCTTGTACAGCAGTCGTATCTTTTAATTAAAGCTTCGGCTTATCCGATCTGCACGGTGATGGACGGATACATCCCAAGAGTGGCCCGGATTATCCAAGTGGCTTTGGATTCGAGCTGACCTTCAGGCTAGTCAGGGAAAGGAACGAGATGACTCCTCCTACATGGCCGGCGAATGTGATGCAGCAATTAGCAAAATATGTTTTTAATTCTGGCAATATGTTGCTGCCGGGCGATCACGTCTCATGGCACGCCCCGCTGGATAATGGCAGCGGTTGTATCACACAAATTCTGATGGGCAAGGATCCGCAGCTACCAACGTCTATATGCACGCCTCACGGAGACGTAAGTCGATCGATAAATTCAGCGTCGTGGAGAATTACGCTTAATTCGCATCTCACTGCCCTGTGATTTGTATTTTCCTGCATTCTCGTGCAAAGTACTTCCAAACTCTAAGCCCGCAATGAATTTAACGCATACTGTTGCAGGTTTCGTTTGTTCAAATTGTAGGAGTCACTTCCGAAGAATTACAGGCTGCGCAGCATTGGAACGGCTTGGGTCTCATAAATCTGTTGAAGACTAGCCGCGGTTGTGGGCCGTGGCTAGTAACAGATATGGGAAGGATGCACTCTGTTATGGAGGACGACCCCTCCATAGCTGAGAAGATACAAACTGGGATAGAGAGGGAGGGTTCTAATTTAAGTGGCGTGTCTGCGAAGTGTTGGCAAGTAACTTTCAGCATTATCAGAGAAATCTAATGGACGTTTGGAATAAACGCTGTACTGGTGTGTTTCTTACAGGTGGGTCCAAGTGAACAGCGACAAGAGTACAGAAAGTTACAGAGAGAAAAGGAATGAATCTGACGACGAAGACGACGAAGACGACGAAGATATAAAGCCAATTATAAAGTCTGAGAGATTGTCGCCCTGCGAATTAGAGTCAAATCTATCGCACGACAATTTTATCAAAGTCTTGCCAGGACTTCATTTGACTTTTAACCTTGAAGCTGGATCTTTATTACCACTAGCAATAAAGTACGTGAAACAATTCGATGAAAAAAGTAGAAAGACTGTGTCAGACCCAAGCGTGAAAGAAAACCAGTGTTTAGTAAAGATCAAGAGATCTTAAGCAACCGTTCGGATTTACCCCACTAGCTATGGGTAATTGCGGACTGAAAGTGTTTTGTTTCTCTTTCAAAAAATGATTTGTTTATTAAAGTATCTATAATTCTTGGAGTTGTCTTTGTAGATAATGAACCGAAAGTTCATTTATCTATAAAGTAAATCGGATTAGAGTCAGTACTTTCGTTTCTATTTAACTTTTCCCTTAAGACTTCGTAATTCCCCTACTATTATCAGTATATGTTGCTAATAGGAACAGTAAAAATATGTTTATAATTTTAATAGGGGCCGCGTGATGCACGGGAGGCATTTCACATTCAAATCCATACTGTCCAACACAGCCATTACCATTGTAGCGTCGTCAGTCACTGGGACTCTGGTCTCCACAGAAAATCCATTTGTCGTTCAAGGACCGTGGTTGCAAGTCTTGCTCCCAGACGATTTGTCTGAGAGAATGGCCGAGGAATTTCAAATCTTAAGTTCGCCAAATCAGGTAAATAGTATTGGAGAGAATTTTCGGCGAAATATTACCGACTCGATTGAAGTGTTTAACGCTTAATACGATTTACAGATTCAATTGCCAAAGACGTTCTCCTGGCCCGAACACAAATTAACTATTACCGTTGTAAATGACTGAGAGAGTATGAAAGAATCGGTTCACATGTTTCTACGTTTAAGTCGATCTAGGATACAGATTAACGTAAGCAAAGTATTATCTAATCTTGTTACAAAGTGGGTTTCAAAGAAGTTATTTATAAGTGCATCGCGCTGGTACGGTTACACGTGCAAACGACGGAACTACAAGACTTTCGCATATCAGCGTGTAAAAGTAGAGGCGAACTATATTTATATTTTTCGATTCACCTAAAGAATATATCACGCGTATTGCCGAGGGAAATTCCGCGCGCCTCTCTTTTACGAGTTGATGCCTGTTAACAATTCATATTTAATTGTGTACATAATAGAACGCGAATTATAAAGTGTGATTGTATTTGATATACGAGTTTACACACTGTTACACGTAACAAACGTATCTGTAAATAGAAGAATCCAGAAAGTCTGGCATGATTTTTGCCCGGAGATTCTACCAGTTTTTATAAAGCGAACGTGTAATAAAATAAAACATAAGGCATAATATTTATAAGAAAATAACGTTGTTTATTTTCTATAAATTTTATACAAACTTTATACATTCTACGCGTTACATAAGCGATCATCCTTGTTCTCTAGGTCTCTCCCCCTCCGTGATTCTGTGGAGCAAGAGAATTCACCAGATTATCGTAACGAAATATAAACTCCCCTTCTCAAACATCGTTAAACCCGAAATGGATTTTTACGTATCCGTTAATAGCTATCTAGCATCGAACAAATTTAATTTCTTAAGAAGGAAAAGTGGTAAGCATCAGTGCCCCTATTGCGTACTTCTACGCCGTGCATTTTATCTTTAGCGAAAAGCAGATGTATTCGATCCACGGTTTCTTTCTCCTTGTAAAGTCTCACCTTTCTGTTTTATTTTAGCCGCTGAATTCCTCTTCCGCGGTATCGCCTCGAGGTCGTTTCTGATTACGCCGATTCGTCCTCTTCGCTGCCCTTTTCCGCGGGCCGGGACAATTGCCCTGCCTGAATTTCGCGGCTAGCAATTTATCGTTGTTTACGTTTCCCCCGCGCTCTTGGCCGAACAGACCGAACATGTGGCCTCGGGGCTTCTGGGATATAGATATGACATTGAATCTACCCGCGTGAATCAATAAACATTCAGTTAGTCTTACGGTAACCGCGGCCTTAAACAGACGCCTCTTATGGCTCCACGAGGGTATCGGCTCGCGAACGCGATTCCGTTGAATAAGAATATTTTATTCACGCGTGTGGTGGTGATATAGAAGCGAGGGGCAGAGGACATGGTGGTAGAAGTGAGGGCTCAGTCCCTCGTAAGGATAGTGGATTTTAAAAGAAATGATGATGGTTCACCATCATCGACAGGTACGTTCTAGCTGAGAATAATATACATGCGTGATGCCTTGTGGTTCGTGATGTAAGGATACTTGTATGTTGGAGCTGTGATAAACGATCAGAGCGACGATGAGAGCGAAGCGTCCGAAATACATTATATCGTTTTTTAATTGAAGTGTTTATATTGGAGCAACGAGCAGATCTACGTTTTCTAATAGAGAGGACCAACGATAAAAGCGTCCAATCGACGCACTTGTAGTTTCTTTCCTAGCTTCAACATAAATGTATTCTATGAAAGGAAAGATTCTCTAGTGGAAAGAGAAATTTCGCAAATGTAGAATAAATTTTGATTGTGTAGATTTCCGTTTTTTTTTTTAGAAAATCGAGTTTAACGATCCGTAGGCCACGCGCGCAGTAGTTGTAGTTAATATTGAGAATATCTCGATATTCGCTCAGAGAGTAGTTGAAATTTCCAGATATGTTTTAGCTGATAAATTTAAACATAAAGCATTGTAAACTCGAGTATTCTGAGGACTCCGATATCACGACCCCTGTTTATATTTGTAAATACAGGAGAAAAAACTGTGGTCTACATTGCCTCGGTTTCTTTATGCTTTCAAAACGAAAACAGTGATCTCCATGACTCGGTTTCTTTATGCTTTCAAAACGGAAACAGTGATCTCCATACTTCGATTTCTTTTCGCTTTCAAAACGAAGCCTCGTACAAACAAAATTTATTCTATATTTTCGACTTACTTTTGAATAACGAATCTTCTCCTTTTTCAATTCTATGTACCTTTTTTTAGGCTGTTCAAAATAATTTGGGGATTAAGCTTCTAGATAATTTAGAAGAATGAATGAAATGTTTAGAATATAGTACTTTTTGGAATATAATAATATTACTATACTTTTATTCGTTATTAAATTTATGTAGCATATTAAAGTTTAAAAATTTGAATCTAGTTGCTTAGATATTGACTCGAACTGGAGGTTCTCCAATTATTTTGAGCAGTGTATTTAATTTATGTAGGAAATACACAAATATTGCCACATGCAAAACTGCTGGATCAAAAAACCAGATCACACACGATATACCAATGTCGAGAGTTTAATTTAGAATGTAAATTATTTCAATCGAACTTTCCAAACACTTATTACTTTTATAGAGGAATATAAGATTCGAGAATGTTGCGATTACCTGGCTTTTGTCCCACAGTCTTCCACTGTACGCGGGAACAAATGTGCTTTTCTCAGTAGTTCGTCAAACGTGCGTAAGAACGTTTAAAACCTTGCTCGTTTTGCTGCATTCCTCGTTTCTAAAAATCAAAGCGTACTCATTCACTGGTTCGCTTATCATTTATGAGTCTCGAATGAATTTTTCAAACGTAGATGAAAATTCGTGCTAACATTTCTCGAACCGAAAGTAATTTTCAAACGAATTGAATTTAATCGAATTTCTATAAATTAAAATATTTAGGGTTTTTAGTAAATCGGGAAGACCATTTCCCAAATCGTCTCAATAAAAAAACTACTTATTCTAACTACTAGAGAAAAATATTATACAGGACGATTCTTAATTGCATCTTAATACATAAAGAGAAATATATGATATAAAATGCGAGAATAGAACATGGCATTACTTTGAATGTTATTCGAATTAAGGAATCAATTTTTACTGTTCTGGCTCAAGTATAATTCATTTTCCAAATTCGTTTGTAAATGTGAAGTACACTAAAGTAACAAAAGTAAATTAAAAATTTGCATTTAAAGTAGCCTGTCGATTATCAATTGCAGAATTTTTGCATTAAAAACACCAAATAATTCGTATAGCCTCTACATTGATGAGATTTCTTTTACCCATTTTATATCATAGGTACACTGACTCTGAAATATCGGCTTTAAAAATTAAAAATCACCCCTACCATTCGAAGGGTAGAAGCTCGCGCTCAAAGAATTCAGATTCGCGTTTAGGAGGCAATTACTTAATTCTACTAAAATAAAAGAAAAGTAGGAGAATGCATATAAAGTCCCTACTCGGCTGAGCAAATTCTTGAGGATCCGAACGGCCCCGATCCAAAGGAGCACGACGATGCAGGCGGAGACAAAGTCCTCGACCTCCTCGCAGCTGATGTTGCTGACGACATTAACGATCCCTCTGAAAACGTTCGCGAACGTTTGCATAGCCTCGATGCAGATGTCTCTTAGGAAGCAGATCACCTGGAAATGCAGGTTCATCACCGCTAGTATCAGCTCGATTATCCTCGCCAGGAAATCGAGAAGGATGTCCAATAACTTGTCGAGGGTTTCCCAGAGCCAGCAGACCACTCGCGATGAGAAATCAACGAGCTGCTGCGACGCGCTCGTCATGCGAACTTTCATGATTGATCGGGATAGCTCTCGGCAGATCTCTGCTGCCTTTGCATAGCTTATTCGTCGATTTTTATCCCCTCGTGGCGGCTTGCACGGAAGATGCGCAAAAATCTCGCGGTCCGCGCATTTTTCGCGTCACGCGACATCGGGGACGTCGATGTTAGCTTTGTATAAATTCAGGGACCTTTGCTCTTGTGTTTTTCTGTCTACGACGGCGCGCCTTTCAGTCTGAACTGTGGCGCTGATTAGAATTAGTCTTTATCCCCTTGAATTTAGTACGTCGCAAATCCTTGGCTTCGGGTCGAGCGAATATTGTTTAGTCTGTGGAAGGAAGATTCAAACTCTCTGGATTTTCTGTTTTTTCCTTTTAGATGTCTTCAAGGAACATGGTGGTTTATGTGGTAGTCTATCAGAATCAAAAGGGCTAAGTAATTGTTTCAGTTTTGGAGATAGGAGGAAATGTTTTGGATATGATTTAAATCTGTCGCGCAGGGTGTATTTCTTTAAAAACTCATTCCTCCATTTAGAATAACAAAACTGTTTTTTTTTTTATACAAACAGATGGGATGAGGTTTTGTACACAGAATAGTAGACAGCGTTTTAACTTAAAATCACTTTTATTGAATATGTTATACAGTCTGCGATAATTGAATTAATGTATATTTCATTGTCAGTGTCGTTAAGCGATATTTATGATCAGTAAAATACACGGTGAGCAACCAGAAACAGAAGTTCTGATATCCGTTTTGGATTTTCTTCTCGGGACTTTTTTCCCCCCATCACTTTTCTATATAATATAATATTATATATCTTATATAATAGTGGTGGCATCGAGATTAGCTCAATGACGTGCTACGATACCAAGAATCTGTAACGAACCAGCGAAAATTTCAACATATTTTAGAGCTCTTAATTAGCGTTCTCATTAGGGAGAATCCAGATCGAATACTGTCCATTTTCTTCGCAAATAAGGGCGATATCAGTTTCTCTTTCTATCAGGCAGAACGTGGCGAGAGGTTTCGTAGGAAATCGCTAAATTAATAAATTCCGTTAGAAATCTAGTTTGCTATTCCTGGCTAGTCACCTTGTACAACATAATTCTACAGTTAGGTATGATATGTAGGCGTAGATGATGGTAAAACGTTAACGACTGCGTATTCGTAATTACTATGGCAGTTCTCGTCGTCGCTAGTAGCAAACTATCTAACTGTATCAAATAGTGGGCCTCGTAGATTCGATCGTTGCGTACCTTAGGCAATAATTTGTATACCTGGACCTTACGTTACTTTTACGATTATTATTACGTACGATAAACTGGATAAACGCGAGGCAACCAGCTCTGGGAAAAGCGCTCCGTCGCCTCCTACGATATTATTCCTCTGTTATTCTTCCGTTTGGTCCACAGCTAATTGGTCATGTTACGGTTTCAAGTTCGAAGTGGTCCATTAAGCCACGCTCCCACGTGCCCAGCGCGCTAGGCGGAACGCATCACGGAGCTGTTTAACAGTGCCGAGAGACTTTTGAAAACGTTGCGCACGCGGGGACGTGACCGAAGCGTCTTTATATAAAATTCTCTATGATTTTAATCGATGCATGATATGTAGAGTATATCTCTGTGAAAGTAGTCGGGCAAAAATCGACAGAATTAAAAGCGCGACTGAAGCTGCTCGTCGCGACGATTCGTTGCAGGCGTCTGCGTCGTTGCACGACTGAACGCAACCTCGAACGTATCTGGAATTTTATGATTCACAGTTAGAACAGCGCGCCCCATCGCGATTCACGCGCGCTTCTACTTCAATATCAAAGCAGTTCCGCGAGTCACGCAAATATGGAAATCGAAAATTAAATCTTATTTGCTATTGCAAGAATTATCCGACTTGACAGCAAGACTTCAAAATTTAATTCTAAGTAGTGGCGCTTTAAAAAGGAGCGTCGAATTCGTTTTCGATTGCGGAGAAATTCCCGATTGCAGATTGCGTAACTTTTAGGAGCTTTAATACTGCCTAGAGGAAAGCCAAGCACCGACTCACTTCTCGTCAAAGTAGAATCCTCCGCAATGAGACATTCTGATAATTTCTGAGTCGGTCGTCAGGGTCCCACTGTCCAGTGCGCAGCTCCTCACCGTCAGCGAGACACCGGACTCGTCTAATCACACGTTAATTGCAAATCCATTCTACACGTTCATTTTTAATCCGTCAAGAACTTCCAGATTTCGCACCATTAATTCTATTTCAATTCTTAATGCTTCAGACGTACTACGATGTGGTACGAAGTTAATATAAAGCCGGGTTAAAACGCGAGGTTACCAATAGATTATATTGCTTTAAAGTCTCAAGACTAGTTGGCTTCTACGTACAAGCGCGGCATTAGTCACGCGAGTAATACTTAATCTAGATCTCTGTAATAATTATTCGCTAATTGGAAGGCGAGTCTATTCACCCCCCCCCCCCCCACCCTCTCCCCGAGGCGGATGTAACCGCTGCCCCGGTTGCAGATTATTCGGGGCAGCTGAGCTTTTTGACGCTCTGGCCTCTGACAGCAGGCGTGTTGCGAACTATAGTGGATTCGTTAAACACGTTGCACCGAAACGGGTTAAGGGTCACTCGAAATCACAAAAAAGAGAGGAAGCTTTACCGTATATGCCCGCTATTTTGATGCACGCGGTCGCCGGGAACAGACCGTCGCGGCCTTTGCGACCTCCCAAGCAGGGCGACTCCAAGAAAGCGAGGCTTCCGTTATTGTGAAACGGGTCGTCGCAGGGCTTATTGTCGCCGTCGATCGACACGCACTTGAAACAGTCGATGGCCCAGCCTGGCGCAACAAAAAAAAAAAGAAAAATAAAAGTAGGCAAGCAAAAAGAATGACGTTAAGTACAATTGCAAGTGGAGTTGGCTCGAGGAACTCCGACGCCTTAGAAATTCTATATTTCGCTCGTGCTGCCGCGTATCGAGTGTGCCTTAATATTCGCGTCGAATTTCAATGTAATTTAGTCGAACTTTTTAATGGGCGAGCTTTCATCTCGAGGGGGTTAAAATTAGAATCCAGTTGCAGTGGAACTTTTCGTGTCACCTTTAGGAATTTGGATATTCGCAAGCTGCGGATTTCTAGAGTACTCGAAAGTAAGGGTGACACTTTTTTTTTAGTTACGGTAAGTCAGGTGTGGGGGATGAAATTCTCGAAAATTGCACCCCTTTTATATCTTGGAAACCATTAAAGGGGGACTATACTTTAGGCAACTGTAAAATAAGACGATTTTTGGGGAATTTTTTCTGCAGAAATTGTGAAGCAAATTAGTTTGAACTTTTTATGACTTTATATTTAACTTTTGAAGATGCAAGAAAAATTGTTACGTTTAAAATTTGCGTTGTAGATGTCGCTATCGACGCATTTTATGACAGCGTAGCCGCCGAAGTTGCAAAACGGCCAGGGTAATTTGGAGAAAACTATTCAACCAATCGACTTGCCCTTACAACTAAATAATTCCAAACTATTGTCGATGGACCTCTAGTATTATAAAAAAAAATAATTTTAATACTTCAATGTTGCATAAATAGATTACAAAATTTCCTGCGAAATCGCACTTCTTTTCCTAAGCTCTACAATTTTGTCAATTTTGGACTTTTTTTTAGTTTTTGAGGTCCATCGACAATAGTTTGGAATTATCTAGTTGTATGTGTAAGGTTAAGTCGATTGGTTGAATAGTTTTCTCTACCTTACATCTACAACGCATATTTTTAACATAAATTTTTTTTCGTGTCTTCAAAAGTTAAATATAAAGCCATAAAAAGTTCAAAATGATTTGCTTCGTAATTTCTCCAGAAAAATTCTGTTTTAGCGTTGCCTAAAGTATAGTCCTCCCTAGAGTGTATAATATCAGTTTTAAGTGGAAATAAATTGTTCAATTTCTTTGCCAATCTGAACATATTTTCTGTGCAAAATCATAACATTCATATTTGTCTAAAAAAAACTTTCACATATCTCCAATCCCTTCAACCCCTAAACTAGAGCTACCATAGCCAAAATACACACCACCCTCATGTTTAGTACTCTAAAAATTCGCCAAGTTCCATTGCAATGAATATTGAACGTTTCACTAACATTCCTCGCAAGTAGGGCTGCCATCCGTAAAAATCATTAAAACCCCGGACACTTGCACTTAAAAGCCAGACACTTTTAACCATTTCTTATATCAGGTACGACATCCGAAGACAAAAATTCTCTAAATTATAGACTCTAACTGCAATCAAGACACAAAGAGAAAACATAGCCGTACAAACTAGGAATTTATTTGTGACTTTTTGAGCGAGCAGCACCTAGAAACCCGGATAACAACAGAAAATCCCCCGGGACGTCCCCGGACGCCCTAAAAAACAGTACAAATCCGGGGAAACCCGGACGGCTGGCAGCCCTACTCGCAAGACAGTATCCTCCATAAAGCCACAATGATTCTTCCAAGAAATCTACCCCACCTTGCGTCGAAGGATCAATCCCCCGCGAAAGAGCTGCTAACGTCACATCGCCCCCAGATACGATAAAAATTTAATATGAAAAACCACGCTCCTCCGTCGGTGACTGACCTTGCGTGGCGACGAGGAGGACGACCAGGGCGAAAGGGACGATCCAGGTGAACCTGACGTCCATCTTTCCGCCGATCGGTTTTCCCAGGACGCGAGCGATCCGGTCTGTCAGCTGTTGAATGCCTGGGGCTCCGAGTCCAGTTGCTCCAGCAGTCTCATGTCAGACGCAGTAAACGGTGCCACCTATAAAGAAAGGTAAACGTCTGCGAGGAGACGCGGTTCGGGCCGAATCGTTGGTCGCGAAGCCCATCCAGAAGCCGCGCACTGTGCGGGCGTCGACGACGCTCCTCGACGTGCCGCGCTCTCTCCACGTCGTGGCGGCGCAATGTTTTGCCGGCCGGTTACCAAGGCGATGATTCGTGGCCGTCAGTTCGGCCCTTCCTTTCGAAAGATTCGCGGCTGATCGATGATCTTCCGGCAGGTGTTACGGATCCGCGACGACCGAAACGGCCCCTTGGAGTTTAGAACGTCACCAGTTGGCCTCTGCTCGCGGAAGCGCTTGAAAGTTCCGCGCCCACCTGGGTGGAATCTACCCAGGCACAGCCTGGAATCGACACGGAGCAGTCAATTGCGTGACACCCATTCCGCGGCGCGAACGATAAACCGCGAGCATGGGACACGCGAATTGTGGGCGCAGTTGGCACCCGCGGGTGCGTGCAATTCCGCGGGCACGCTTCGACCAGCGTCCGTGTACATTGGGTTTTTCTGCTGGCGAGGTGTTGTGCTTGGGAAATGGGACGAGTGTCGTGGGAGTGTACTTTCGCGTGTTGCCGGTAAATGAGCGTAGCCGGAGGCGATTTGTAGCTCGTTCCGGCGCGTAGACGCACGCGACGTTTGCACGGTTTTTCTGGATGATTCTTGGGATCATTGAATGCGCAGATAGTGCCTGGTGGATTCGGGTCGAGTAACAAGCAATTTGCGATGCTTTTGGCAAGCCTTCTTTGTTGTGCGATTCTGTGGGTTCAAGGTAGTTTAGGTTGAGAGATGTTCAGTATTTTTTGTCACGTGTTGCGTTGCAAATTTCGCGCGGACCAGAATTGGTGGAGGTTTTTGTGGTGCTGAGTTTGATAAATAGGGGAGGGTGAAGTGACTCTAGACGAGGGGAGGCGAACCTTTTTATCTGCGCGCGCCGAAAATTTGGTAAATAACATTTAATCGAATCGCCGAGGTGCTGGACAGTGTTTACCGAGGGAGAAATTAGTAGAAAATTAATCATTTTATTGAGACAAGTTTAAAAATTAACATAGATTTTCATAAGGATTAACCCAGGGTTGGGCATTAACTGGATAAAAAATTATTTAAATAACAGATTAAATAAAAGTTACCTCAACTTTAGATTATTTGACGAATGCAGTTAATTTTTTTATTCGACGAATAAAGTTAACCCGGGGCATTTTCATTCGACATGTCACGAATAATTTTTTGCCTATCTCTGGAATTAACTTATAACAGTAAAAGCTGGCCAAAAATATTTTTGTAGGTGTATCTAACCGTGTGATAATTATTTTAGATTAATATACAGATATTAACTATAGCATCTGTAGATTATTGACGTGCCAGCAAAATTTGTCTCTCCTCTAGACATCCAAATTCTATTTTTTTTTTTACTTCTCGTGTCATCATGCAAGAAAATCACAGCTTTTCGATTCATTAAATCTAGTCTTCTTTTTATTATGCATAAATATCTATAATGAAGCTTCATTTCAGTTTTACAACATATAACAAAGAATACTTAAACGATTTAATCGAACACGTATATACAAAATAAATTAACGTGCAAGTGGGGCAAGCATAGCGTGCCTGAACAAAAATTTTATTAGAAAAATACTCGCCAGTAAGCAGGTAAAGTAGGACTCTCTCTAAACAGCTAAATCTATAATCTCCAACCAAGCAAACACTCGCAATGATTCTCCGAAACGTTCCGAAGCAACGCAAGCACACATTGTATATTGAAATGAAAAGCTACTCACTACAGAAACGCAAGTATTCGAACGAACGCACACTCTGCGTACGAAGGGGAGCTACTAAAACTCCGGTTTTAATTAACATTCGCCGGGTTACCTCGGCAGTAACGCGCGAGTAGGCGGGCCAGCGATAGGATGCCCGTCAGACGGCCGCTGATAGAGAATTAATTAAGCCCGTCCGCACGTAGATAACGCGAGAGGATTCAAAATCCCGCGGGTCGCGCATGCGCACCGGCTCGCGGGCCAATCACCTCGTCGCTTCGGAGCGGCCGTCCGTCTCTGTACGTAGCGACACTGCGGGTACACGATCCGATAGTATTTTACGAAAAAATGTGTCGGCCCCTCGCGCACTCATGCGTCCGGTTTTTCACGTGAGCCCGCCGCGATCACCGAGCGTCCCGTACCGTGCCTGCCATCGCCGTCGGCGTGAGAATAATGGGCCAGAGGTCGAGCAACACCGGGCACAGCGGTGAGTGGCGATTTTACATATCCCGTACCCGTGACTCTCTGTGTTGTCCCCGTGCTCGGGCAGCCCCGACGTTTTTTCCAGTCGCACTGCACGCTTGACATGTGTCAACTGCGAGGGCTCTTGACTTCGCTGCCAGCTCCTGCGCAAGTTTCGCTGACTTTTTTCCCTGCCATTGCGTCGCTTTCTACCGACCAGGGAGCCCTCGCGGCGTGGCCGTCTCTGAACGGGCTGGCGAAAGCGAACGGTACCTCGCCGTCCCGTTGCCCGACGATCACGGATCGGTTTGAGGTTAGGTGGACGGCTGCACGTCGACGTACGCACGGCAATCGCTGAATCGCTTCGCGATTCGTTCGCCGTGCGTCGTCCCGTCGCGGCTCTCGCTCTCGGCGACACGGTACACGCTCCCTCGTATCCGCCTTTCATTTTCGATATTCTACCACCGTGCGTTTCCCCGCCGGGCCCATCGATCGTCGATTTTCCTTCGCGCATTCGCCAGAATCTGTGCGCAAAACGATCGTTATCGCCGTACGCGATTTCTTTCGCTTCGAATCCAGCCGGCCCGCTGGTACGTCTCCGCTCCCTTATCGACTACTGTTTGGATTCTTTAATCCAGCCGCGGCCAGCGATTTGCAGCCGTGGTTAACAAGATTGAAATCACCGTCCTCTCTGGATCGTTGGTATTATTACGCGTGATTACATGTAACTGTTGAATCATCGCCGGGCAACGGGAACGATTATCGTGTTTACTGTCGCTGATCGTGAATGACTTTCGAGGCTCTCAAGCGTCTCAGTTTTAAGCAGATTTCGGCAATCGATTGCGGGGCAATTGTGCAACTATGCGTTAGTGGTTACTAGTAGTGTCACTGGTGGGTGTATTATGGTTCGTGCTGGCTCGTTCTAATTTTCCTTGGACATGAACAACGTTGAGAATCTTTATTTAGAATTTATTTATGTCAGCGTTGCAATTACGTGGGAATGTCGATCGCGGTAAATTAGTGGTTGTTTTTATTGAATTGCTGGTAGCAACTATGTGCTTGTCTTTCTTACCGACAAGCGTTTAGGAGGATGAATCGTACTTGAGCGACATCTGTTACGAAGTAACACGCGCAACTTAGTCGGTAATAGTGGAATTGCTACTTTATTATGCTACAAAGTGCAGATACGAAGCGTAATAAAATAATAATATTCTCGTGATTTGTGTACACGAGGCTGTAAAGTAATGGAACTATACAATAAATCTTTTCTCGTGTTCGTCGTAAAGGAAGATTATACAAACATTTATACGTCCCCAAACAAACTATCTTTCGCAAATAATTCTCTTCGAATTTACAAGCAAACAAGCAAATAACAGAACATATTGCAATCGTGATAGAAACAGGGGAGTTTTCATATCGTTAAAAACAGCAGCTAGGTGTATCTATGTGAAATGAAAAATATTGGAAGTTGTCATTATGACGGTTGCCTTTGAATAAGGCGATGTTTACGGACTGTTTCTCGCTAGAGTGATAGAAGCGTGTCGAAATGTTCGATCGGAACAATCCTGATTCGTGTAAAGGTGCAAATCCACGACGAGACAAAAGTATCGTGTCTCACGTGAGACTTTAATTCATTGTTTTATTATTTTTTAATTAGTTTGTTATTAGATAATTGAAACTAGACTCTCGCGAGACAAGTTTCGTGTTATATTTACAAAAATCTCGTCTCTCCCGACTATTTCCTTCTTTACATTTAGTTGTTACTGAGATTCTTCTCTCACGATAGAAAAGTCTCGTGTGAAATCTCATCGCGGTTTCGCACCGCGAGAGATCTAAATCTACGCTACTGTATAGCAGTAACTATCATCCGTTCGTCTTCTTATTTACCTTCTGCTGCATTATTCATTATTCTATGAAGGTCGAAAAGCAGAGTTTGGCATTAACTAAATAAAATATTAGATAAATAACGAATCAAATAAAAGTTACATTCATACAAACTTCTCATTCGACAATAATTTTTTGAACTACTATTTCCAAATAAAATTTCTGCCCATCTCTGTCGAAGAGTCAAACACCAGTTCCTTTATTCCCAATAGCACAGAGCACAGAAATTAAAATAGTAAACTCATAAAACGTCGCACAGATTTCTCTGTCCACCCTATCGATGCAAACAGATTTTCTTCTGAAGTAAACCCTCCAAAGCTGTTCTCCCACCAGAAAATTTGAAGACTTCTCACTTTCTCTAAACTCCACCCTCTCTTCTAAAAGTCTTAACTGAAATTTCGCAAATTCTGCTTTCATTCAGTCCGTACAGGATCCCCCAACTCCCCTCCTTCTATTTAAGTCTCACAGTCTGATACATCCATTCCCCGTTTAAGATTCTAAGAAGAACATTTAGTGCCTCTTAATTTTGCATTTGTTGCTGGTGCCTTGGACATGATCCATAGAGCCTCGGCTTCGTTCGCCTCACGCGAAATAGAGATCAGCAGCGGCGATAATTAATTGAGAGGCTGCTCGCGAACGAGACGTTTCCCTTCCGTACAAATATTTTGCCAGCTGCATTTCTTGCGCCGTCCTCCACGAGGAACACCTTTCGATTTCGTTTTCGTACGGTCGGGCTTGCAAGATGGTCCGACGGGTAGTACGGCGCAGGTACGCGCACCTCGGCATGGGCCACAGATGTTATTGTCATATGGCAGACACACGGCTCAAGATTCGGACCCGTAAAACCGCGACTACAGGTCCACAGAAATCCTGCTGCGGTAGCTGGCCGACCATCCCCTTCTATTATCTAATTGGAAGTCACGCGAACGGGCACGTACGCACAATTTTCTCTTTTTAACAGGATGATCAGTGTAAGGCACGGGGGAGGGGACAGTAGGAATTGCAAATAGGGGCCGCTACTAGGGGCTTCGTCGTCTAAGCTATGGTCCTCTGAAAGAATATATCTAATAAAGAATGGTAACTTTAGGTACTTTCATCGAGGGAGGATGTATCGTTGCATACTGGGGAGGATTTGTTAACAATTAGGGTTGGAGAAAGTAGCGTACTACTAGGCACTATAGTAATATTATGTTACGCGATATTATGCCTGACTAACCCAGATGAATGTGACCATTTTCACAAAAAAAACTAAAAGAAATTTTTTTTATTAAATCAGAATCTAAATTTTGGGCGACTATATTATATTATATTACTATAATATAATATTACTATAATACTGATAATAGTATTATAGTAATATTATATTACACAATATAATAGTAGCCATTATATTATTACTAGCTTTACTACTTGGCTTCGCCCAAAATTTAGATTCTGATTTAATAAAAAAAATTTCTTTTAGAGTTTTTTTTGTGAAAATGGTCACATTCGTCTGGGTTATCAGGCATAATAAGCTGAGGTAAATCTCGTGATGACAGAATTTGTCGTTTGTAAGTTTTTAGGCGACAGATAAACACACAAACATATAGAAGCTTTCTGCTTTATATATTAAGATTATATTACACGATATACTAGTATTATAGTAATATTATATTACATGATATGATAGTATTATAATACAGAGGGTGGCCAAAGTATTATACTCAAAACATTTTGGCCAATTTTTGCTACCATTTTAAAATGGATTTAACGCGATTAAAAAACATCTTAAATTGACAATAATTAAAGGTTCTGAAAGTAAACTTTCTTAGCTTTCCAAAACACCCATGAAACTTTGTGTACGACCATGACTTCGCAAGTTATAGGTGTTCAAAATGAAAAGTACCTTTTTTGCTTCGCTCGCGAATAACTCGATCGATAAAAATCATACAACAAAACCGAAAAAAGACGAAATTAAAGAGAAATGTTTGCTCTATCAGAACTCTTCGTTCGATTTACCGGAAAATAAATCTTCAGCCCATGCATACCTTCGAACTAGGCATATATTTCTGTAACTTCCTTTCCCGCACTTTATCTTGATAAAACAGTATCATAATGGATGAAATAAAATCGAGTCCTTCTTTCAAAAACTAGAAGCTTCAAGCGTTAAAGTGCGCTTTTTAAATATTTTTTGCAGACATTTTATATAGCCATTCCATCCCTTAAACTTACAAAATCTCGAACCATTTTCATGGAGTATAATAATTTCACCGTCTACTGGAATATTATATTGTATGAAAGTAATACCTGATACTAAGGAAGATCCTAGGCTTCGATAAATCATTTAAAAAAAATCACCTAAATTAGGTTCCATTTTCTCTCCTGTTGTTTATTCTAGAGGGAAGAGATTTGTAACGATTTTCTGTAAACACGAGCGCGCCACGGTAATAACACCGCGGCGCGCTCGGAATGGTAAGGAGGAATAGGAGGACGAAGAAATGCAGGTATTTGAAAAGACTCGGTCGGCCGGTTAACATAATCGATATCACCGTCGCAACGGGCCCTGACTAATTACCAGCGGAAACGGCGAGCGCGGGGTCAAAGGTAAGACTTCCGGGGAGCGACGAGGAAAGCTCGTAGACGATGCAGCGGCTGGGGTTCAGGGCAGCGACCCAGTTCTCATATGTATTTATACCAGAAGACGCTATGCCGGCTGCGTGTGGCCATTTTGAAGTGGCGAAGGGTGAGGAAGAGGGGCTGACGAGGGAGCGGGGGACAGAGACGGCAGATGGAAAAGAGAAAAGAGAGAGAAAAGAGAGCCGTCTCGTGCGTCACGAGACGCGCCACGGGGGCTAATGAATCTGGAAATTTAATTCCGACTGTGCGGGAAAGCCGATGTGCCCGGCGATAGTGTTTGCTCGAAGGCGCGGAGTCGGGCCACGCACTGTGAAAATGATTTAGGAATGGGGAATAAATGGCACGGGATTCGGGGAACGCCACTTTTCTGCGTGGCAAAACCCTCGATTTTGATATACAGCGTTTTATACACGGGGCAGTGCGTTAGTGATAGTATAACTCACGGGGGATGGTTTTTCGGGAAAAGATAAATTAAAAGTGTAGAATGAAGCTTTCACTAGAAAAATTACAAATTTCCATCATTGATCGCATCTCGTTTTGTTCGGTTTGCTGAAAGCAATAATGAACCCACTATGAATCTATTAAAGATGTACCTATTTAAGATCGGTTTTCCTATACGCGACTGAACGCAGCGCGAAGAATTTCAAAGTCGATTCTCTCGAAAATGAAGCGCGATATGAAAAAAAGTTGCTCCTTCTTTTCGACTTCTAACAAGTAAATAAGTTGAGAAAAAGGAATAAAGTTTTTTGGTACCTCGCTTCATTTTCGAGAAAATCGACTTTGAAATTCTTCACGTTGCGCCCGCTCGCGTATAAGAACCTACCTTAATGAAAATCACTGGGGTTTCTTGTGATTTGGGCGTAAGTGGAATTCACCTAGCATCGTTTCTGTTAAATTCTATTTTCATCGTCTGAAATTTTCGCAATAGCTTTTTCCACATAATCTCGAAAAGTGTTCGCGAGGAATGGCTTAATAATAACCGTATTTAAATGCTTTCCGTATCCCAGCGCAAAATGACGAGTTACTAGGGGAAGTTTGAAAACTCTTCGAGCGGAATTAAACGCGGCCAGAAGTTTCAGAGACTTGGTTATTAACTGCGAGGCGAAGTTTCACAGCCGGTCGCGAGATCAGGAAGTCGGGGATGTCTGAGTAAAAAGTTTCGTTGAGAGTCGTAATTGATGGGGTATGTCTTCGTACAGTAGGATGTTTTACTGAGACTTAAGGCTGCGAGGAAACAGCCAAGTACACATAAGAGAATTGAAAAATTTAGTTTAGGAAATATGGCGTAAGAGGATAAAAGTATCAGAGTCAGGGCATTTGGGATTCCACTGACGTGAATCGATGACGTTCGTTTCATTCGACGCACAATTGGAAGCGGAAACACCAAGAAGGTCAACGTGTTTTCACGTTTGCATTGATTAGTTGCATACACACAAAATATTTAAAAATATTTCGAAGTCGGGACTCACTATCAAGCTATTCTAGGAAATGTCATGCAAGGAATTAAATGTCACTTGGGATTTACCTCAATCTCTCCTCTTCCATATTAATTGCCCAAAGGCACTTCAAACCGTTAAAAGGGAAAGTCGCAATTTTGGAATATAATTAATTTATCACCGAAACAATTAAAAATCTTGCAACTAGAAATGGCATAATAATCGTGTCGAGTCCCCTACGTGCCAGCAAGCTTTAAAAAATCCCAGACTCCTTCATCCAAGAGGCGACTGCGATTTCCAGAAAATTCAATTTGCTCTTATTCCCACAGAGCCCTTGAAAATCTCAGAAGTATCAATTTATCCAATCCCCTCTGTCATCAAAAGCCACCGAAACGCCCTCGTTAATCACCCGTGTTACGTTTCACTGAGAGCTCCGGTATCTCGCGTAATCTCGGCAATTTCAATCGTAATACACTCGTTCGCGTGTTTACTCTGCGCTGGATGATCGAGTTGCCCAGATCCGCAGGAGCATTTTCGCGCGACAGTCGGCGGGGGGATTTCCTCGGGAGAAAGGCGATCTATAAATCTCAGCTGGGAGATCCTCCCACGCGGCCTCTGCCCAGCTGATCTCGACTGGAGCCTCTAGCTTCGACAGAGAGGCCCGCACAATGACTCGCCTCTGCAGCGCGCCACTTTAAAGAGCCCTTTGTGCGACACGGTGGAACATCAGGGAAATCGCTCTGCTCGCGATTTAAACCGTCCCAGTTGCGTACCGCTTTCCCGTTCAACTTGAAAAAAAAAAGATTTTGCTGCCTCGAGGAGTCGGTGGCGCAAATCGAATGCCGGCTCCTGCAACCTGAGCGACGTCCTTTGTCCAGCTGGGCCGAAGGACGCGATCAGGTAGCAGGAAGAACCGGGAGGATCAATGGAAAGATGGAAACCGCAAGTGAAACGCGAGAAATGCGGATAAGTCGCGTGGAACGTTCGGGAAATTCGAGTCTCCGGCGGTGAATGAGATTGATGGATCTCTGTATCGATTAAAACTTTTTCGATATGCGGGGATGCAATTGGCAGTCGTTTGAGAGATCTTCACTTTGGGAAATTGTGGATTGGATGGTTTTTTTATTTGTTTATTTAACGAGAAGTGCGGTTTAGCCAGAGTTGGGTAAAATGTAATCTAATTATAAATTACGAATTACGATTGTAATGTAATTTTGTAATTGGTTACACCTTATTTTTTGTAATCGTTAATTTAGGTCGTTGACCACTATTTTGTCAACTAGGTACCTAAATTAACGATTACAGAAAATAAGTTGGAATCAATTACACAATTACATTTTAATCGTAATTTGTAATTTATAATTAGATTACATTTCGCCTAACTCTAGCTTTAGCTACAACGAAACATATAGCTAAGAGGCAGTCTATAATAAATTATTATTATTATTAATTAGCCTATATAACTGAAGAGAAATGAGGTATGTGTTCGTACTTTCTTGATAGTCTCTCTCTCTCTCTCTCTCTAAGCTAGTTATTAGTTTGCACTTTGGGCTGATTTATTCCAGTGCTACTGTGACTCAGAAAGTTAAGCTAACTGATTTGCTAGCTGAGAATCGTGCGAATGTTCGATGAGCCCGATTTTCCGCTCCGCAACAGGAACGAATCTAAATTGACCCAGCATCGTAAATAAATAAGAACGCGGGATTAACAGCGGCTCGTAAATAGCGCGAGCCGAAGACGAGATTCTACGCCCGGAGTCGGCTTATTTCTGGTTGCCGCGAATGTAAAATCATCGATTTCGTCTCGCGTCGGGGCGAAGTGCCAGCCGATAAAAGTTGTTCGTCAATAAACTTGGGCGAAATGCAAATCGTCCCGGAAAACTGCCACGTGTCGAGTCTTAACTACCACTTTTACGAGTAGCCTTTCTTATTTCATGGACGTTTTATCGCGCAGTTTTTCTTACTTTTTCAAACCGCCCGATGCTCCATTGTCAGCCACACCTGTCCTGTTGTCAAACACTCGTAAGAATAAATTAGTCGCTTCGGGGATAAGAAGAGAAGATTCACGAATTCGATACCGTGTACGCGAATATTCATCGTTGCGTCAGTTGTGCAATGCAGTGATACTGTTCGCGAGGAATCACCTGTTTAAAATGTAAGGACTATACTTTCCTCCCGCTGAGTCACTGTCTGATTCACCCTGCTTCGACAAAAACAAACTTCCACTCGCGTGCCTCTGCTCCTCTGTCCTTTATTCTTCGAAAGATATGCAATTCCGTAATTTACCTGAGTTTTCTTGAAATACCGTCGAACTTCGATAACTCGAAAACTTCTACAAATCGAAAAATTTTCTCCATTCCCTTCCGCTCCACTGTCAACACCTTCGCAACTCGAAAACTCGATAAACCGAAACCCTCTATAATTCCAAGATTTTTTCCCCTTCTCTTGAGACTCCAGTTATCGTGGTTCGACTGTAATAAAAATACCATTATTGTCACCTTGTAGTTGCCATTATCGAATCACCTTCGCAAATTTGACAAAATTTTTACCAAGAATCTTAGCGGTTTCGATCGCTATCGTGGGATCGTCGCGTTCTCGAATGTCGAACGTGGAACGAACCATCTATCCTTCTGCGAAATACAGGAAAACGATGGAAGAACTGTCTTTCTGCGAAATAAGGGAAGAGTAAGCTCGTATCGGTCGATCTTCCAATTTTAAGAGGCACGGAACTCGAGATTCGCGCGGGTCGCTAGTTTATCGCGAATTAAAGGCGTCTATTAAACGCGATATCAGAGAACGTCAGCGCTCGTGTTAAGGGGCCTAACGGCGGGCAGGAGGCGCCTGCGACGAGGACGATGGCCCATGTGAACACGGAAATACGCGGTGTTGGCATACGCATAGTTGAACCACGTGTCGCTTTTTCTATACGGAGTACCGGCTCACGTGTATCTTAACACGGTGGGTATTTTCGTGCACGGGGATAGGGGGTTTCTTATGGCGGTGCATCCGGCTTTTGATTTCCCTGCAGACGTCCCTTAATTGAGTGGCGTGGGAGCTTACGAATCGACGCATAAATCAGTGATCCTTCCAAGTGGCCTTTAAAGACATACATATTTATCAGGTCGGTGGAAAGGCTCGTTCGTTTTATTCGGAATGTGAGATATAAATTACACGTTCTTTTAACGGGGCACGCCGCTTTTGTGGGCCTAGACGGATTCTAAATTTAAGATTTGTTTTCTCGGGCAATTTTTCAGTGAAATATCGGAATCTTTTTTGGGGATGTTAGGCGACATATTCACTTTATTCTCATACATTATTTATTACTTAAAGTTTTCAAATGGCGGTGCTGTACAGTGTTGTCTATCGTCGTGTTCTGTTAGCTGGCCCGCAGCACCAAAAGCGATTCGAACATCAGAAATCGTACGCTACAGCCAAGAAAATCAATTTCTCTTTAAGTTGAAATAAGAATTTTTTATTTCTAATGTAATAATCTTAAAAAGTGAGGAAAGGGCGGCTTTGTGAAGGAATTTTATTTTTGTTCACTGAAACAGTTCGACTTTGGAGGCTTATGAAAATTGAACTAATTCAAATATGATAAAAACCGCACGCTACGTTGAAGAAAATCTAGTATTCTAATCTAGAAAAATTAAGTATTTCCCTTGGCTATCTAGCTCTAGTCATTTTTCTGGTAAACGTACAAGTAGGCGAGGTAATTGGAGGAAAGATGCCTAAGTTTCCTTATTAAATTTATAAAAAACTTAATATATATATTTCTCTTAAATTGACAAACTTTATTTATTATCTAAATCATACACCTACAATATAAAAGTAATACTACTAAATTAACAAAAGCTAAATGTTGACCCATAAACACCACAATTCTTCTCACACATCTACTGGATAAACTCTGAATTATAGTTACTTGGCATCTCCTCCTAATTAGCTTACAGTAAAAAAAGACATTTCCTTATACTTACAATTAGCAGTGCGCGAACGAATTTCTGCACTGACCCGATATGATCGAATGGGATCGCGAAGTTCCCCCGAAATTAAGTTAACATAATTCCGAAGGGAGTTGCAACGTACCTAACCTTCTCCCCCAACCCCTTGGGTTTTCTTTGTAAAGCGTGCAACGCGATAAGAGCCCCGGAAGGCAGGCTCGAAAGTGCTTTTAGGGAAGCTCGGTATGCGAAGGGGGTTGCGTGAAGTCGGCGAAAAAAAAAATGGTGGCCCCGGAGTCGAGGGGTGGAAACGGGGGCGCGGGCGAGCCGCGAGGTATCGGAGGGGTGGAGGGCGAAAGAATGTGGAAAGAGGCGAATTCGGGCGACGACGCGGGTACAAAACACAGATGTATAGTCCCGATAGCGGTCGTTAATTCAGCCCTGGCCACCGGCTATTCCCAGTGCAGAACGTTGCAACACATAGGCCGAAAGTAATCCCGCCACGCTGTATTCTTAACCCGTTGCACGCCGCGACGGTGGGGCGTGCGGGGCGAGGGCGGTGGGGCGCGAGCGTAGAGGACGAAAGGGGGAGGAAAAAAAGGGGCAAAAGAGTGCGCCTATGACGTCAATTGGAAAAGGTTCCTCTCGTGCCACGGGGCGCGAACCGCGCGGCTAACACTCGCCGGGACCCCATCTTCGGTGACGCTTCGTCGCTGAAGCCAGCTTTACGCCTCGTCCTCGTCGGCACTGGTATAGCATCAGGTTCTAACTGACACCGTGTCCACCACGAGATTTCTCAATCTCCTCTTTCGGCTTTCGTGGGATGCCGGGGGTGGAGCTTTTTTTTGTGTATGGACAATTATTTTGTGGGGGTAGGGGGTGATTTGGATCTGAGATCTGAGAATGTAGATTTGTTTACAATAATTTATTTAAGGAATGAAGAAAGGGAGAATTAATGTGGAAGAATTTGATGGATATGGTAGGGTTATGAACGGTGAGGGTGAAAATATTTATTTATTTATTTAAGGGTAACCCTTTGGCGGATTTGTTTAGAATAATTTATTTAAGGAATGGAGAAAGGGAGAATTAATGTGGAAGAATTTGATGGATAAAGTGGGGTTATGAACGGTCGGGGTAAAAATATTTATTTATTTATTTATTTATTTATTTAGGGGTAACCCTTTAGCATATTATGTCCTTTCATTTTATTATAATAAAATTTAATTTTATTTTTATTTACATTTTTATTATAATAAAATTAGAAGACATAATATGGGGACGGACAAATAAGGTAAAATTAAAATTGTTGTATTGTTATATGAGTATGGGGAAACTTCGTGAAATGAATTTTTGGGGTGTCAAGTCTTTGAGATGGAACCTGAGTAGGGGGGTAAAGGAGAGGGTAGTTACGTTCTGTTTTCCTTGTTTTCGTAGATTCTTTGAGCTGTGGATTAAGGAAATGTTAAAAAAAGAGATTTCTCTCGGAAATAAAAGACGAATAAAGTTGGAATAATTTTTTTTTGATCGCGATTTCGAGTTCTAGTAAATCGAGCTTGATAGTAAGTGGTATGCACTTAAGTATATATATTTCTATACCATATAAGTACACAGAGACTAGTAATTTGTAGCCAAAAAAATTGTTCTTTAATTGTATGCGAAACTACTGAATACCTATTAAAATTGGAAAAAATTATTTAACTTATCGAAACTACACTGGCAAGTGTTTCAATATCTTCAGAATATTTGGCTACAATTTTCTCTTTTCACTTCACGTGTCAGACATTTTACTCGTAAGTATTCCTCATTTTCAAAATAATCACAAACCCAGCAGTTTACACTTGAAAATTTCATTCTTCATTTTTCATACCCTTTCCGTTCAAGAACAAATAATCGTCCCTCTTGTTTCTCAAGCATCCTTTACGAAAGCATTGTAAATTCCACGTTAACAACAACCGAACCGAATCCGAATGCCTCAATTGCATAACGCCCGTAAATGATTTCACGCGAGCAGAATAAATTCCGTCAATTAGAGAAATGCCTCGTTTGCCGGTGTGCACAACAGTGTCCCAGGTGGAATTTCGTAGAGCGGAGAAAGTCGTGCTTCGGGCCGGCTAAAAATTGATTCTATACCACTGCGCGCGTCGTGCCCGTCTGCGTTTCTTTCTTCTCGTTTCCTCTTCTCCGTCTTCTCCTCGTTAGAATAGGCGAAAGTACGCGGAGAGTGGCATCCACGCGATTCGCGCGAGAGAATTGGCCGCTCGTCAAACAGGCTATTTGCAACCCTCGCGGATTAATTTTAAGAGGGAACGACGGTTTAGGAACAAGTCCCCCTCCCTTTACACTCCCATCTCGTAGATTCGCGGCTGTCTCGTTGGCGGTTTCCGTTTTTAATGGTCACGGAAACGCTTGGACGCGCCCGCCAGCAGCTCTCTATGAATCGGCATTGCAATCTCGTGTCCCCGAATATTTTGCGTGGAGCAAGAATTTTTTTTGCGAATTTCATTAATTCGACGCGAGTGAATTAAATTCAAGGGGACAGGGGAGAAGCTACCTTCAAAGATATGATGTACCTAACTCCCAAGTTAAAGTAATAACGACAATGTTATTAATAACGCAGGCTCGTTAATTAAGTTCGACGGTTATTTTCCTCGTCGAATGCAGCGTCTGCGTTCGGCGCCCGAACTTCAGACAAAACCCACGCGTCTGAAACCCTTTTGGTAACGGGGTATTAAATCCCCCGTTCCTGTCGGCGCACAAATTTTTCTCGAACGGCAGGGCCGCGCTTCACCCCCATCAAGTTTGTCGAAGGGTGGTTTCTATAATTGCGAGGGTTACCATCCTCCTCCCTTAACGAGGGATAAAAGTCTCTCTCGCAATGCTATTTTACCTTCCTTTATCCCGTTCACCCTTGCGCTGGCGAGGCACCCTCCCCCCCCCCCCCGAGCCACCCCCTCCGGTTCGTGCGTCGACCCTGACATTTACGCACGGCGAGCGCTTGGAAATTCGAAGTTTAATTGCGGCCAAGGGTGGCCGCGCATAATTAATCGCGGGCGAGAACAAAAGCTTGTGCTTCGTTTTGAACTTGAAGCCGGTATCGATCTGTTCGGAAGATGCGGCTGCCAGGTGGAAGTTTCGCTGGGCGCTGCTGAATTTCTTCAATTGATATTACACTTGCCGCGATTTAAGAATATTCAAACGATTCTTGGTGACATTTAATCTGAGAATATGTGAATTTCTTTTTTGGGGGAAAATTAGTTTCTGCTCCCCTTATTGTTTTTTTGGGGATGGAATGTGGTGCATAATGGAAATAATAATGTTTATTTTATTCCTATTATTTTCTAATATCTATTGGTGCCATAAAGAATTATTATATATTATATTTTATCGTTTGAGTTAAGAAATGTTATTAGGGAAGATTGAAATGATTTAGTGAAATGATTAGTTATCTTTATTTGAACTACAGTTATTTAGAGAAAAGCATCGGGGTATCGTTTCAATTGTGTCTATATTTTATATTTATAGTTGTTGAATAGAAGCTTTATGTATTTGTTCTCAATTCACGTCTCCGTTCGGCTCACCACCCCACACGACTGAAATAGATACACTTAGGGTTCTCCGGTTTTTGTGCACTTTTTATGGCATTTTTTTTCGAAAGTATCACCCTTGTGGAAGGGTTACAATGCTACGTGACGCTTTCGCGCATTGGAACTGTCATAACTCATCGACTCAGCGAAGTAGCTGGAACAAACAGTGGGAAACGCAGCACTTGCTCCTCGCGACAAGTACTAATGGCTCGAATTAACCCCTTGATCGTTGTCGTCGCGAGGATTTCCACCCTCTACGTGGCTACGCACAGGATATTCACGCTCGAACGATAACGCACAGTGAGACGAATTCTTCTCGCTCTTCTGTGGAGGCTTAATCGTTTCTTGCTGCGCGATAAGTGTCGATGGGTGCGGTCTGCTTCGGATCGCACCAAGCTGAGAAAGCTTAGAATTGCTTAAAATCTTTCAGTCTTCATAAATTCAGGTACCTCGCGAGTCATAAATTTGTTCAAGCATCTCAGGCCTGAAAAATTGCACGATCACCTCAGAAACAAAATTACTCCTTCACCTTCCACTTAACTATTTATATTAAATCCTCCTTAACGCGGTATTTCTCCAAGTATCGTTTAATTAAAGCCAAAGACACAGGTTTTGCCACTAACATTCGGCGCTACATATTCCCATTTCACACTTGCCGAGGATGTAGCGATTCTTCGAACGACATGTGGTTTATCCAGCGCCGCTTACTCGCGTTAGCTACAACGATCGGGGGGTTTGCAAGCCCTGGATCAGCTGCCTCCAGACGTGAAAGGGTTCGATATACTTTGGAAAATTGTATCCGTCACTGAGGCCGTTTCAGCGGCGCCCTTATGCACGCAGGCGCGCGATCGTTTCTTGTATTGTCCGTCGAGAAACTAAGGCACGGGAGGACGACTATACACGGGGTGTCTCGCAATCGGTTGAAAAAAAAAATGAATAAAATTTCGTCATAACTCTGTTAGTTTTCTGGAAAATTGACTTTGAATCTTAGCCCAAGTACTTTTGCACCGGGGGACAGTTTTGGGCGTCCGAGGGGCCCGCTGAAGTGAGGGGAACCTAAAACTACATCCTACGGTGCATTCGTACCTGGGCGAAATTTGAAATTAATTTCCCAGAAAACTACGCGAGTTGTGAGAAAATTTTACTCTATATTTCGGACTTAGTTTTTCATTCAGAATCACCATCCCTCCGCTTGTACATACCACTGTTTAGGGGACACCCTGTATATGTCGGAGGCGGAGGCGGAGGTGGGGTGCAGGGCCCGGTGGACGTCTGCACATTGTGCTGCGAAAGGGTGCATCGGCCCACATCGCGCGTTGTATTTCGCATTCACTCGGCAATAATAAGGATTCGCCGCTGCCTCTTCCTCTTCTCTCAGGAAACAAGCGAACGAGGGTCCGGTCCGTTCTGGTTCTGGCAGCCGGCGCGCCGAAAAGACTCCGCTGGAACAGTCTGTGGACACGACCCAGGCAAATGCCAGCAATTTGCCATTATGAGCTCTAATTTCGACGATTGTTGCCATTTCGGCCCTTTGTGAATTAGGGCCGCTAATTGGGTGTGCGCCAGGAGCGGTGCAAGTGACATAAGATAAGATACTCGCGTGACCGACAGGAAGTGGCCCGTGTTTTTCGTGGATAATTGACGAGTTATGGTAGATATTATTTTTGGCTGCTGGGGTAGTTGACGTTATTTTGTCGCGGGTTTTTGGTAGCTGGGAATTAGATCTGGGATTAGTGCGGCGATGGTGGGTATCTTGGACTGATGGGGGAAAAGAAGGGGTGGTATGTAGAGGGATTTGGAAAAGAAGTTGAAGGAGTTAGAGGGATTTGGAAGAGAAGTCGAAGAGTTTAGAGGGGTTTGGAAAATAAGTTGCAGAGTTTAGAGGGATTTGGAGGGGAGTTCCAAGTACTTAGAGGGATTTGAATAAAGTTGAAGAGTTTTAGAGTGATTTGGAAAAGAAGTTGAAGAGTTTGGAGTGATTTGGAAAAGAAGTTGAAGAGTTCAGAGGGATTGAGAAATGAATTTGAAGCATTTGGAGGGATTTGGAATAGAAATTGACGAATTTAGAGGGAGTTGGAAACGAAGTTGAGGAGTTCAGAGGGATTTGTAATAGAAGTTGAAGAATTCAGAGGCATTTGGAAACAAAGTTGAAGAATTTAGAGGTTCATATGTAGAATTAAGGAAAGGATTGAAGTATAGGGTTGTTGCATATGAAATTGCCAATTCTGGATAGCGTAAAAGTTCCTTTGTTTATGGTAGATATACAATAACAAATGTTAACTCTTGTCTACAGAAAAAAAAAATAAAATAGTTAAAAGGCAAACAATATTTTTATTCATATGCACCAACCTAATGGATTTATAGACTCTGGCTAGATTTAGAGATTTAAAATCACTTTGTGGATCCATGTTGGCCTGACATTTCATACCTATTTTCGTGAATACTAGGCAATTCCCTAAATTCATCGATCCCCTTTTGGAGATTATTTTGAGTACCTACTCGTTAAGTATAAATATTCGTTGCAGCATACGTGTGTATACCGAGTGGCAAGTCCCGTTTTGGTACCAAATGGCGACAGTTCGCAATTATCTTGGATTATTATAATCCACTTTGCAGATGTGAGTAATGTTTCCTTGCGTAACGAGCATATATGCTACGTATCTCGGAGGAGTCCAATTCCAATTCATAATTTATCTTATCGTTTGTTGCATAAATTCCGGGCACGTGCCCGTTGCACTGCCATTCTTCGGACCGTGCCTTTATCACGAGATAAACATTAATTTTCTCCTGCAACATTTCCAGAAAGTAGCAATTAAGTACCGTTATCGCAACTTATGTAAACAGTGCACAGTTTAACACTTTCACCCTTTAATAATATGTATCACTTGATGATTCGCTAATGTACATTTGCAATGCATGCATAAGTTGTCGATAATGTTGCAACTGCCGTGCGGGGTGCATCTGGAGGAAAATTCGCAGCAATTGCAATTAAATTTCATGAAATTTTAGGAGTACCATTTGCTACGAAAACACAATATGAATCTTAATACATAGAAGCGAAGAATATAATTGTGGGTCGGTAGTAATTAGTGCCAGCACTTTGTAGACTGAACTAAAGTTAAGTCACTCACGGAAACAACAGTATCATTCTTGAATACCCCCCTAAATCCTCATCATCTAAAAAAAAAAATACCACTAATTCTAAATTATTCCATCTCCGTGAAAAAAATAAGTCACAAAGTAGCAGAGACTTTAAATCCCCTTATCAAAACACTAGACCAGCTTGACGTCACAAGATTTCATTAAAACTCCGGCGTCTCTTTCGTCGACACGCGTGCCGCGTTAATTAGCGTGTTTTCGAAATGGGCTCGCGCGCATAGCGTCTCGCGCACGCGCTCCCGCGCAGGTGAACGCTTGACGCGCGGAGGCGTGCTAAATTTAAGCGAGTTTAAAAATTCCTGATGGCCCGCGGTCCGTTTCCCTGGCGCGTCGCGTTTCTCAATTGAACCGATGACAGCGTGACATTTTCGATCCGTCGGTTCGCTGACATAATTCCCCGCCCGGCCGCGGGAGTCGCCCGGGTCTGCGAAAATTCACTGGGCCTAGGGCTCGGCTGCCACGTCGAATTACAAAACTGGGCCGTCGCGGGCCGTCCGGGCATTGTTGCGCCGTGGAAAATTGATCGGCACCTGCTTCGTTGTAAATACAAGCCGAGCTGCCCCGCGCTCCGACGCATACCTCGAATGACTCGAGGAGAAATGTTTTTTTCAACCACCTGTTTGTCAAGCTCGTAATAAAGACGCGCGCGGACGTAGCTGCAGAAGCCGCAGGCGCGGCGAGAGGCGCGAGGGTTGCGTCGCTGGCGTTTATTGTTCATCTGAAGCGCGATTATTTCATTTTGACGGTGGCAGGAAATATTGAGGGATATTATTGTTGGCATTCGTAAATGCCAACGTTAACGAAGAAACGACAGGCAGTTCGAGGTTCGATTATTCATTTTTCTTTTCTACCTGCAGGCAGGTGCAGGGGAAATAATGGTAGTGGGGTGGTTTTATACATTGTTTGGTATGGATATTGGTTTGTAGTCTACGTTGATTCGTTTTCTTCAAGGAGTTAGATTCTTGGGTTATGGAAGCTTTAATTGTTTAGCTTAATTACTTGGAATGGTATTTATATTTGAAGTTGTGAATTGTCGTTGATAGGGGGGGCATCAATGAACTTTTACTATCCTAAGGAATCCGTTATACGTACCGTTGTATCCCCTGTGTTTAGACAAATAGAGCTCCACTATTTTAACATGTAAATCTGAAAGACTTGCCTACTAATGGCGAAAGTGTCAATCGACCCTCTAGGAAGCTTCACAGTGATTGAAACTTGTAAAGTAACAGATAATATTTAACCCCACTGGACCTTCCATCCACGAGCATCCCTTAGTTTCCCAATATCTTCTTATTTACTCTTATCGAAGTTTGCGAAAGTTTGCACAAGTTTAAAGAAGTCTGTGAAAAATTGTCGAGTTTAAAGAAGTTTGTGCAAACTCTCCAAGTTTAAAGGAGTTTGTGCAAACTTTCCAAGTTTAAAGGAGTTTGTGCAAACTTCCCAAGTTTAAAGAAGTTCGTGAAAACCTTCCAAGTGCAAAGAAGTCTGTGCAAAGTTTCCAATTTGAAAGAAGTTTCTGAAAACTTTTCAAGTTTAAAGAAGTTTGCGCAAACTTTTCAAGTTCAAAGACGTTTCTGCAAACTTTACAAGTTTAAAGGAGTTTGTGCAAACTTCCCAAGTTTAGAAGTTCGTGCAAACTTTCCAAGTGTAAAGATGTCTGTGCAAACTTTCCAAGCTTAAAGAAGTTTGTGCAAACTTTTCAAGTTCAAAGAAGTTTCTGCGAACTTTCCAAGTGTAAAGAAGTTTCTGCAAACCTTCCAAGTTTAAAGAAGTTTCTGCGAACTTTCCAAGTTCGCACAAGAAATCTTCTCCCCCAAGAAATATCAGTCCCCCTCGTGATCGAACGCAAGCGCACCATTTACAAACAAACTTGAATCACCAAGAACCGATTCCCCGTCGCCCCTGATCCAAGAGCAAAAAGGAAAAGCTCCTCCCATCGCAGACGACCGCGGAGCAATTTTAATGATTGATAATTACAAGCCGCGGCACTAGCTCCGGGCCGTTTTACCGAGGGCACACGACACTCTCCCCGCCAAGGTGGTAACGCTGACACGCGCCTGCCGCGGTATTGTCGCGTGGCTCGTCCGCTTAAAGAGGGGCCCCAGCCTGTGGGACCGAGAGAGGGGACACGAGATCGGCGCCGTGCTGTAGACAGGGACAGGCAGCGTGCGATCGAGCGCGAGAGGAGCAGAAGAGAAGCGGATAAGTCGCCACCTGCCACGAACGGGCAGATGTGCCCGACGTCCTCGAATTGCCTCCTGGTCCGTTGGACAGGTCCAAACAGCGGCGTACACGGAAGAGAAACACGCCGAGCAATTAAATGATAATGCCGCGGAAAGTTGGCCGGTACGGTCCTTGGATAGGAGGCGTTTTAGCGAGTCGCCAGCGAAGTCGATATCAACTCCGCGAGCTTTTACCCTGGCGAAGCTGCCAGTCGACGAGAATTGGTTTACCGTGAGGATAGGGCGACGGCAGGGAGATTGGGGATCGTCGAAGGGGCAAGCTTTATGCGTTCAGTTTCGAGTTTTTTTTTTGGTTTCAGTGTTAGTGGGAGGTATATTGCTATTGATAAGTATTGGGACACCTGCTGTATTTGCAGAGAATTAGGTATTTCGTACACATTCGATGCTTGTCACTGTTTTTAATTTACAGTAAGTAAAATTTGTTAAAGGTAATTTCTAACGTTTTCCACAATTATTCTACACAGAGCAGAAGGTGCAGAGTATTAAGTATTCTAATACTCGCGAACGGCAGCGTTTGCGTAAGTTTAGGGGTAGCATGATTCAAGTTTCAGAAGTTCTTATGTAGAGACACTTTTACGGTAACTTAATCGTTTTCTATTCGGTACAAGATTTTAGTACCCGATTCCGAGAATCTTTTCGGCAGGATTGACTGATTCGGCGTTCATTCGTGGGACTGAGTATTCTAGAAATACACCGAGGATTCATCTGCAATTGGAAATGTGCTTTCTGCATTTCGGTTCGTTGTACACATTTCTCCTTTATATGTATTTGCCTAGGCCCAGAGTCAGATCAGCGACATTAGCTGGAGCAGAGCAGCTATTTCGACTTAAAAGTGCCATGAAAGTTGAATCTCTTCAAACCTCTCCATGCACACGGAAAGCACTGTGGAATCGAAGCACATATGAGCGCTAACACTGGCGACCCGTTTCCAAGATTCCACCTTGAATCTCGGGTTATTCTAAAGCTGTTTAACGCCGCCGATCACGACCATGGATGTATCGATAATACCAGCATTTCCCTGGCTCCGTTTCCTGCCTCCGCTTGTGCCCCGCGAAGCGCCATGCATAATTCAGTAGTCCAGTCGACTATTCGTCGGGCAACGGGTCGCCTCGCTGGAAGTCGAGCGAAAGACGAGGTCGAGCCGAGTGCTACTCGCCTCGCCTCGCTCCTCCGTACCCGGTTCGGTGATCCTGGGATTTCGGGATCCACAGGAAGCAGCCGAGGAACGGGGGAGGGGCGGCGTTGTTACCAAGTGAACGTATTAAGGGTGGTAGGAGGCTCGACAGATGTTGAAAATTTCAGGCTCGGGGGAAGGATCGTGGAGGGAAAGAGCGGAGGAGGAGGGAACGGGTGGACGCGGCGCGGAAGAGGGGAAGAGAGAGAGAAGGAGAGCGAGAGAGCCGGAGGAGAGAGACTGTTGGTGAGAAGACAATGGAGGATGGTGGCGCGTGGCTATCCGGCCGCCACGGTGGGGATAAATACGGGGTGTAGGAGACACTTAAGACGATGATGACGATGACGAGAAGGAGAAGAAGAGGAGAGAGACTGAGGTGTACTGTAGAAGTCGGGGAGCGTTGAACCGTTCCTCTTACCTTCCCAGATTCTACGGGAAACCGATCATTTATAGAATAAGAAAAACGTCGGGGGTTGCTCTGCTAGCGTCAACGCAATTACAGAATTTCTTTGCTTGGAATAAGATTCGCAACTACATATCTATCGGCAGAGTTGGACATAATGTAATCTAATTACATCTTACAAATTACGATTAAAATGTAATTGTGTAGTTGATTACACATTGTTCTCTGTAATCGTTAATTTAGGTAGTTGACCATTTGCCTTCGTCAGGTACCTGAAGGAACGATTACAGAGAATATATTGTGTAATCAACTACACAATTACAGTTTAATCGTAATTTGTAAGTTGCAAGTGGATTATATTTTGGCCAACTCTGGCTATCAGCAGTGCGTAGCTTCCACTTATCGTTAGATCTTCTTTATAGGGTAATAGATGCCGCGAAGATATTCCTCGCCCTACTTAGAATTTACTCCCACTCCTGTTTTAATCTAATACCGTGCAGAATAAAATTCTTCTAAGCTCCTCCGCCAGCCGCGTTGCCCGCGATCTCGTGGCAAATGCTGCGCACGCTCGCGCAATCGATCCGCCGATCTCGTTCCATATCCGCAGAGGAGCGCGTGTACAGGAATCCTCTCGTCCCTTTCACCTCGCCATTTGCCGGTGTCTCGGTAGTCGGCTAACAACGTTTTCGAAATACCGCGCGATATTGTTTCGAGATAAAAAGCTGTCGAACGCGGCCGGGCATCGTATGGGTACCTGTTCGCCCGCCGCGCCGATCATCACCAGCTGACTCCAGGTTTGGCGCGTGCCGGTCTCTCCGCCCGGGAACAAAGTTGCGCCCGTCCGGGCTCGCCTCCTTTCCACTTTATTAACGGGGCCATCCTGCCGCGACCACGTGTTGTCCAGCCGATAAAAATCGCGCTCGGGACGGAGAAAAAACGCGACTCGTTAATGCAATTTTACCCGCAGATCGCCTCTAACGCCGACTGCTTCCTTTGTCAGCCTGGAGCCGGGACAATGGATCGTTTCGATCGCTCGGAATCGGCCGGGCCGAGTGACCAGTGTCCAGGCTCGTCCGCCATTTGTTCCTGAGCTCGTAAACATCGGGACAATCGATCTTAACGATCCGTTGGCTTTATGGCCGCGCGACAGTTGTCGATTCCCTTCGAATCGGTGGTCGCAGGCGCGAGTTATTAGGAGGCGGTTTTTCGACCGGAACTCGGAGCTCGGTTCGGCGAAATTGGGAATGGGGATGGCTGTTGTCTGGCAAGATTCTAGGAGGAAATTGTGGGATGGGGTGTGTAAAGTACTACTTAGATTCTAGAGGCTACTATAATTCTGCAAAGAAATTAATTCATTAATAAATTACTGCTAAGAGATTAATTTTTAAACCTCCAGTAAAATCTTAATATCCAAAGCTCCAATTAAATCTGTTTCTAAAAATTATCTAGCCTTTAATTTTCAATTAAGTCTAACATAAATTATATTGATTTTCAAACCTCCAATTAAATCATTATATATTCTATATCTAAAAATGATCTAATCTTCAATATTTCAATTCAATCTAACATAAATTATATTGATTTTTAACCTCCAATTAAATCTTTATATATTCTATATCTAAATAATTAATCCTTTGGAGTGGAGTGAAGAAGGTTTGTCGAATAACTATTGCCATTACTAATCCAACAGGCCGCTTGGAATATTCTTAGATTAATGGTCGCGAAGTATGAATGAAAATTGCTTCGCCTGTAATTGTATTTCTCTAGAATCTCGATGCATAGAAATGACTCCGTTATAGGGAATTCAGATTTCCCTGCAACCCTTGCTCGCTTCTTCAGTCGTTGATTTCTTATTCACCAGCAGTGGCCCAGTTCTGAAGCCATTATTTAACGCTGCGTTTGAAAGGAGGAATGTCGATCACGGAGGCTATAATATGTCATCAGTAACGATATCGGGGAATTGAGACTCCGCGCGGGGGATGAATTCCGAAGAAAGGAGAAGCTTGGCTACCCCCGTGTCCTCGCATGAAAGGAGTGCCTCTCCTGTTACCTGAAAAATGTCAGGAACGTGCCGTCGGTTTCCTCGCTTCATTGACTCGAGGGTCTCCTAGGCACGTGGTCCACAGATTTCGGTTCGTTCTGTCGAACAAAGATCGCAGGACACTAAACGATGGGCCTAGGCTCCTAGATCCTTACAAGACGAGTCGGTGCAACGACACCGACAGCCTTCAGGTTGAACACGTTCAAGGTACCCAGGTACCTGTCGTTCCTTATTTTTCGGTGACAGAGCAGTTTCGGGTTCAGTCAAATTAGTAACGGCATTTCACGAAGTCTGGAAGGTGATGGAGAGATTTCTTTATAAATCAATGCAAAGTACATGATGCTAATTTGAAAGTTTATGAAGAAAGAGGGTGGTTGCCATAATTAATTATTTCAGTTTTTAATTCAGCTTTCGATAGGAGTGATTCTAATTTCCAAAAGTAGTAAGAAGTTGTAGATTATATTAATTCTTTCCCAACTAATATTTCCCTTTACATGCACACTTAAGGGGTCTCCCTACCTTTAACCACGAAAAATGATGCGAATTTTTTAAAGCAAAAACCATTAAATGTATTTACTTCCAGCTGTGTGGCTTTATTTGCCAATCTTTGGGGAATATGAAGAAAAAAATTGTATGCAAAAATAGTCGTTATAACGGGAGTTATAGTGCTTCGAAAGTTTAATTTTGCAAAAACCGAAGTAAATCGTGCGATTGTTTTTCGAGATATCATGCTAACCAACTCGAAAACCCACCGTTTCGAGAAAAACGTGTTTAAAGTTTTAGGTACCGTTTCTATTAATTCCATATTTTTTAATACGTTGCCTAAATATGTACAAATATAAGCATAAAGTTTTCAATTAATATACTTTAAGGGTTTCCCTTAAAAAAGCTAACAAATATCGCGCTCCTTTTCAGGCCGTCAGAATAAAGAGACCCCTTAACATTTCGTCTTTACATTGATACAAGAACGCAAAGAAGACTTCCACAATTCAGAAATTCATTTCCCCAAGTAATTCAATTTTTATACAATCAGCGCTCTTAATCATCCCCCAGTTCCTTCGAAAGTACTCCCTTTTCCTCTCTGCAACAGTACACCCAGCATACGTTTCCTTTATTATTCCGTTCCCCTCGAATCACTTTTGTAACCGAAAGAACGCCACCGAATCCCTCGACGAGCTGGCGTAGGTACCTATATACTTAGCGCGCGAAGGAGGTAAAAAAATGTCGCGAATAGGGAGGCACCACGAACCACCGTGCAGTCTGAAGAGAAATCCACGAAGGAGAAGAAAAAAAAAAGGCTTTGCCGAAGAGGGTGACGGCTTCTTCCGCAGACCGAACGGACACGGCGTTTTCTTCATCCTCCTCGTTGTCCCTCTTCTCCCTCCCCTCTGTTTCGCCCTTATCCGTGTCGGGGGTGGGCACCGGGGGTAATATAAAGTGGGTGGATGAAATGAATGGGATATGTTGTGAGCGGTTCGGTTGTGTATTGTTGATCGAACAATGGCGTCTGGCTTGTACACGTCGGGAGAGACCCCAGGAGGCAGCTGACATTCCCTGACTGCGAGGAAGAGCACCTCCGCCTGGCAACAACCGCTTTAATAAAATTATCTCGGGCGAAACCAGCGATTTCTCAGCGTCCCTTCGCCTTATCCAACGATTCCCTGACGCTTTCCGCGACAAAATGCTATAATTGCAATAGCCTAGAAAGCGAGGTATGCATATTTTCTGACGTCTCATTTGCTGGTCCGTAGAAAGTTTGAGTTGCGATTCAAAGGGAATCCGAGAGCCAGTTTGTATGCGGAGGTTTGCGAAATAATTTGGCTTCGTCGAGCATTAAAATCACCTAAATGGAGTTCGTTTCGCGTTTCTCTTTGGTAGACACGTTCTCTTCATTTCGCCTGGTAAATTTTGAAGTTAGGATGTAGCGTTGCTATTATTTAGTAGCTTAATAAATTCGTAAGTTAGAATTGGTCACTCATGGAATTACTTAAAGCTTTAGGTAGCATGTTCCTCGATTTTGTATTCTGAATTAAAATAGCTTCAAAGTGGTTTGAATGTTGCTTGCTAAATTATTTCGGAGGATCGTGAAGGGTTTCATATTTGGAAGATTAAATGATTGCTATCGAGAGTTAGTTTATTGTAGATAATATCTTGCCGCGGCGTTTAATTGAAAATCCTCCTGGAGAATGTTCCGGAGACCTTCCATTTCGGTTTTCCCCGGGGCATTCAGGAGTCCCCATTACCCACGAGCATTAACACTCTTGTAATTTCAACTGCAGAATTTCGAATCGAGGGGGGGGGGCAGGTGTTCGGGAGCGTAATTTTTGAAATTACCTCGCCGCGCGCGGAACAATTATTACTCGTTCAATGTTTCGACGGCGTCTTGTCGATACCGTCGATACAACTCCGGCACGGTCAATTACAAATGTTCTCGGGCACGTGCCCCCATGCAAATGCAAATACAAGTACGACGCACTGCGCGCGATTACGCCGAGCGTATAAAATTACCGTATAATTACATTGCAAAGTATACGGAACATAAATCTGCCTCTCATTAATATCCTCATAATTTATCACGCGCGCGTTACAATGAAGATAAATCCCACATATTTCCCGACATTTTACAAGCTCGCGAGGGGCAGTTAAATTCGTATGAAAAGATTCATTCGGCCAGCGAAATGACGATTGAAAATGCAGAATCGGGGAACAAGTGTTTGATAAAGAGATTCTCGTTAACGAGGGATAGATCTCGCGAGAAGCGCTTCCCGTGTCAAAAATTGTTTGACGAGGGGAAGCCCTAAAGTGAGCCGTCGCCTCGAACTAGGTTACCTCCATAATTACACGATTATGCAAATTGCAGCGGTGTAGGGCTTGAAAAGCTAGACACCCCTCGCTGGAATTAAGGATCCTCCTCCGGGAGACCCCTCGAACTTCTTAATTATGTAGCGTACCGACGGGTGCTTGGCCGTATCCTCTGCAACCTGTTACTCCTGTGCAACCTTTTACGATCTATCGTCTGACAAAGGAGACGGGCCACGCAACGTGGGCCCCTTAAAAATTAATAGAAGGCGGGTTCGTCGACTGTTTCGCTCTTCCGCCTGCGAGAGTAGTCGTCGATTTTTGTTAACAGCAACCTCGCGAGGGTGGGAGCCTCTAAGTGTGGGGAGTTCCTTACAACATCGTTGAGAATTTCTTATTTAAATAATTCAAGCTTAACACTGGACTCACCTGGTCACTGTGATTTTATTTACCGATGTTGAAAATGTTATATCGTACAATCTCTGGATCTCACATTGGCTGCAACGAGCTTCGCGTTTTAAACGACGCATAAACGCGCCCCAGAAGACAGATCCATCGATCATCTAGAAATATTTGAATGTCCGTTAATGTATCGGATTTCTCAACTTCATCATGGGGGATGGTTAATGAAAAAAAAGAGGCTGCTTCCTGTCGATAAGCCACGTGGCTATTCAGTTACTCTGCAAACTGTTTTCGGTGCAGCAGTTGCCCTGAAAGAGCGGGGGATCGATAGGCAGCTGAGAGGATCGCGTGGAGAACGCGGTCTTCTCTCCTGTCTGGTTTAATATTTCTGCGGCGTAAAATCTCATTTAAACGGTCGCTCAAATTAAATAGAAAATACGCGCAGAACTTTCGTAGCAGTATGATCGATAAAATCATTCGCGTCCAATTTATTCTGACAACGATAGAGAGCCGCGCGATAAATAATTCCCAGCACTGCAGTTCGTTCATAGAAAGAAAAAAAGGTACGCGCGAAATCACCACTCGGAAATCAGTATCCACTCCTGTGTCCCCCGAATCCGTCGGCCTCCGACTTCTGGCACGCAGCTGTGCTCCTTCTATATGATCAGCGGCTTGCCAAAATCAATGGTTTCAACCGGGGAATCTATTGAATCCCACCTTCGTGTATCGGCGAACGTCCTCAAGCACCTGGTTTTTTTTTCCACGGGGAGCATCTAGGGCTAAATTGACACCTGGGTAACACATGCCGAAGTCCCTCGCGCCTCGGGCGGCTGCTTTTCATTTAGCGACCCTGCGTTTATGACTCTGCTCGCGCAGCCTTCCTCCTCAGCTACCTGTAGCATCCCGCAATTCCGTCGGCCTAGAAGATTTAGTTTCACGCGGAGCTGCAACGCTCGGGGAGCATTGCTCCTGGGGAACTAGGCTGAGGAATAGGATGCGAGGAACAGGAACTGAAATAAAAATATATTACACGTATTTTTAATCAAATTGTTTCCCTTGGCTATTTATAACCTTTTGCCACTTTTCTGGTAAAACCAGATAGGTGCAATAGAAAGGACATTTTATACGGCTAAAATTAGCAGTACTTTTGCACCGACTTAATTTATAACAGAAATAAAGTTGAAGGGAATATGTAATCATGAAAATATTCCAAGGTCGATGTTACAAGCAACATTGTATACCTTATCTGTCTTTCATAGAATCAACAGATTACCAAGAATATATTAGTTTTATATTTTCTTCTGATTACAACTGTAGTAGTGCATTAGGCGGACTCTTTAGATTCACAATTTGCGATATTCATTGAAGCAGTGGCACGTTATTTTTCGATTCGGAAAATCACGTTCATTGAGGTATAGACCAGGAGCATTAGCTAACTAGTATCCCGGAATAGTTTCGGGGGGTTGGAATGGGGCTTCAGCTGGTTTCATCGACTAGGGGAGGGTGCCCGATTTGAAAGGGGGACGCGCATTCTTCCACCTTTGGTTTTATTCAAATATATTCGTACCCCTGTCCCCTGCCCCTTTTTGACATTCCGATACAGTGCAGGATGAGCCACCCTGGCGCCAGATGTTTTCACCTTTTCAATCGGGCATCGCCTGTTGCACATTGATATTTTTCATTCCCCGGGTCGCGTGCCTGCCACGGGAACCAGTATTTCACGTTTCCTGCTTGTTTCGCGATTGATTTATCCGCGCACGACACGCTCGCTTCAGAAGATTCAGGTGTAAGCGTATTTTCGGGCGAGTCTTGTGATTCTTGTACTAACTGCGAAGGCCTTTGTTTGTTTCAGGTAAGTGAAGAGACTGACGACCGCGGGTCAGTAGTGTGTGTGGTTCTTTTACGTGGGTGATGACTTCAGGATTTCGGTGAGAGAATCATTTTATTCGAGAGCGTGAGCTTTTTATTTATAATTAAGGCTTACCTTAAGAAATTTCGCGATAAGTGGAGATATAAACTTGAATGCTAGGCAATGATTGAGTAGTTTAAAGTACAATTGGAATAATTCTGTACCCCAAGGTTTCTTTTATGAAATAAGAAATGTGCGGTGCTTAATCCATTAAAATTTTATCAGCCTCTTCAACTGATTTCTCAAATTTCCAAATTATTCATCGATTCTCGAAAACATTTGCAGTCACGTATTATTAACAGTAATCTTCGTCTTTACATTATCTGTAGGACTGTATCAGATCCTTACCTCGCAATATCAAAATTGTAAAATCGTACATAAAGTTACTCGCAAAAGTTTCCGCCTATTTCATGCGTAAAACATATTTTACTCATTTAAGTAATGTTAAATTTTGAATCACCCATTAGAAGAGTATTAACGTATAGTAATTACGTTTCTATAAATTAAATTTTGGCACAATCTTTGCTACTTCCACGGATAATGTTTTGTTTAAATAAACTGTGTATATTTTCTCAATTGAATTCACCCGAAACAAAGTTTTTACTTTGAAATTTAAACTCGATTTAATATGTAAAGCGTGTTGCATATGTGGCGGACCGATACTTTTGTGAGTAACTATATAAAACCGTTGATAAAGCAATTAACATGGATCAAGTCACCCCCAGTTATCAATGAAGAGTAACAAAAGCAGTGACTTCATTACCATTTCTCACAAACAAAGCAAAAAAAGATCACAGAGGAACAAAAGGGGGCGAGGACCACAGCCACGCGTCTGAAAAGTGAAACTGCAGAAACGTAACGTGTATTGTACGACGGCACGCGATCTACGTCAGGATTAACGAGCATCGTGCTTTTCCACGGGCCTCCCTCGGAAGATCGAAGTCGGATTTGTACGAAGGTCTGCCAGGACCGGTGATCGTATCGCGGGCAGAATAGCGTATTGAAGGGTGCTTGGCGGAAAAAGAGCCCGAATACTTGCCTCTCTTTTTTCACCTCTTCCTTCTTTTTTCCCTTCCCGTTTTTCTTCCTTCTTTTTTTTTTATCTTTCTCCACTCGAAGCCCCGCTCCCCTCTTCGATCCACTCGAGGGCCGTCTGTGGAGCGCCGGGCGGGGAGGCGCACGCATTGAAACAGTTTCACTTTGATCTGCGGCGTGTGGAAATTGCGTTTCCTCGTGCACGATTATGTTACGCGCGTGCACACTGCACGCACGTCCCGTGCTTTCCGCGTTCAAAGCCTGTTGCGTCGGCGTGCGCAGCGTTGTTCACGGTTAACGGGACTTTGTCGAGTGTTCGGAGCTTGTTTGCGGGGTGAACACTCGTGGAAGTTCGATTCGATGGTCCAAAAATTAAACGTTTCTTTGCAGAGCCTACCTTTACCATCCTGTTACCTTTATTTCGAGCATCTCAAACGATCGCGAAATTTCTTACAGTTTCGATAGGTGTATTTTTCAATATTTAAACCTTTCGGTGGTGGGATTAAAATGTTGTGCAAATGTAGCGTGCGGAAAGCCTCTGGGCGTATCTGTTAAGCATAGGTGCCGGACGCCTATAGGCGTTTTACGCACAGCGTCGAAATAATTAATGTTTGGACAGTTTTCCTGGAAATATTTGGGACATATTTGCCGAGCAGAGGCAATAATAGTTTTAAAATGATAGGGAAAAATAGATGAGTTAATATGGAAGGAATACGAGACGTGAGCCACAGGAAGAGGACCTTAATTTAATGTCAAATTTTTAACGTAGTTAGTTAAGATTATAAATTTGGGATAATTTTCGCCACGTGTGTGTCAGTTTAAAAATGAATTACTACTCTCGGAAATGTGAATTCGTGGATGAATATAATTTATAGAAGATACTAATTTCTCGAAGCATACCTGTAATTACTTTTAAAAGAAGTTTCTCCGTGTCTCATCTTGTTTTGGTAATGCAGCAGCTTCTTCGATCCTCGGTAATTTTGTGAATTGCCATGTTGCAAATTTGGAAGTTTTATCTTTCGATCAGCACAGCTGCGAAGTCCGCACCAAGCAGCGATGGTGATGAAGTATATCGGACGAAGCTCCTTTTTTTTGTTTTTTTATCGAAGGAGCTGCATATGGACACTGACAATGTTGCAGCAACTGTTTCTAGCTCGAGCAAACTTTCAGGCATACCAATGCAGATCAGATACTAAAATGATAGGGTAGTCAGTAATAATTTCAGAACATGTAATTAGATTAAAAATCTTCCAACGTTCTTTTTATCACTTCCATATTAATCTAAATGAATTCTTCGGTGACTATAAATTATTCATAGTCATCAAAATTCAATAACAATTCCCCTATCACTCTGCAATATATCAGCAGAGAAATTAAATTAAAGAAACTTATAAAATGCATAGTTATCGCTACCAAAATATTCTACAAAAGTAAGAATAGTTCACATATCATCAATTATTTACCTTTGAGCCCAATTGTTTATTCCATTTTATATGTTCTTTACTCTAATTCCTCTGCTGTATTGCAGAGAATTAATTTAATTCCTCCGATGTATTGCAGAGCGATAGAAGAATTGTTATTGAATTTTAATTAAATTTTCTATTACAGAACCTATCTGAATTTATAGTCAAAGCAAAATCGACTTAAAAATCTAAACAATAGCCAAATAATATTTCCTAATATGTTAATGGGGGTGCTGATGGCAATTTTTTAATTTGGCCACACGAAAACGGTTTGTATTTTATAAAAATTTGCACTTTAGGTGGCAACTTCCCAGACCTAAAGTCTTCTTATCAAAGGCATGGTTTCAACAGTGCGTAATAAAGTTCCCCCGTCTTCCCGGATGGAAATCGTCGGAAATCTCTGAAACAATTGCAGCCAGCACGAGGTGGACGATAACGAGTGTACCATGGATCCTGCAGGCCGATCGATGCTCCTGTCGGCCGATCAGGCTCGCATTTCACCTGTCGGATTCGCGAACTCGATTTCCTTTACGGTTGTCGCTTTGCCGCACGTTCTTCGCACGAATTCCCGCGTTACACCGTAGAAAGCTGAACGCACCGCTTGCTATCGTTCCGTTTCAGGCCAATTCGATTCGGCTTCGATCGTTGCAGTTGTCATTGGCACGCGCCGATGGCTGAAAGACGTACACAATTGCCGGGCCACGCAAAATTACGCGTCCCCTCGATACACGGAGTCACTTCTTTACCTTCCGTGCAGCATGTGTCGACGTAGCTTCGGACAGGGTACTTTTTCGCGGCAGAATAAATGGAATGAATGGAAAGTGTAATAATCCTGTCACGAATGGGCATTTCGGGGGAAAATCGATGTGTTTGCTCGAGGAGGTAGAAAAGCCTTAATTCACGCGTGGCTTGTAATAGATATCGAAATGTGCAAGGTTCACTGTGCTATCCCTGTAGCAGGTGTTCCGCGTCATTTCCTCTCCCATTTCGAGGCAGATTTCAGCACTTGGTCGTAAAAAAATTTGTGGGCTTTCGAAGACCGCTTCGTTTATATCTACTGATAGGTATTCATAAGTATAGGCCATCGAGTCAGTGATAAAATCAGATATATCGGTCTTGAAATCCCGCAACCAACAATTGCACTACTCGATGATCCTGCCCCATCATCGCTCGTATTTCGATAAGCGTTATCGTTGGAGGATACGTATATACAGTACTGGAATTATTTATTGCATCTCTCGAATATATAGCGTGCGTTCACTTTCACCTCATTTAATTGATACTAAATATTTAGTTGATGCTAATAAAATAAATTGAAATATTTAAATACTCAAATAGTTAGTATTAACTATTTCTAGTGTCAGTTAAATATTTAGCTAAATATCTAATATTTAATATTTTAGTATTTAAATATTTAGCTAAATATCTAATATTTAATATTCTAGTATTTAAATATTTAGCTATATATTTCATATTTAATATTTTACTATTTAAATGTTCTGCTAAATATTTAATATCTCATATTTTAGTATTTAAATGTTTAGCTAAATATTGGTTATTTAATATTTCAGTATTTAAATATTGAATATTTTAGTATTTAAATATTTAGCTAAATATTGAATATTAAATATTTTAGTATTTACATATTTAGCTAAATATTGAACATTTAATATTTTAGTATTTACATATTTAGCTAAATATTTCATATTAGTTAATACTAAGGATTTAGCTAATACTAATACATTTCAAAACTACTTTTGGCACACAATGCTCGATATCTCGATTAAAATAAATTAGATACCACCTACAATCGCATTTTATCAATAATGTAATTCTGAAGATCGTTTCATAACACACGACTTTGAGTGTGACGCACTAAATATTTCCAGTACATACTGCACATTAAGGCTCTTCCGTTACGAAACCACCGCGAGCCGCTAAAAGTTTGCACCGTCCTTTTCCGAGATGCTCTACGCACTAAACTCGCTGATGTAAAAGGGCACCATTCGACACCGTGCTCCGCGACAGTATCAGGCAAATTCATTCGACACGAGGACACGCGTGGCCCACATAGTGGGCATGCTCGCCCAAGCTGGCAATTAATTCAGTCGTCCCTTTTTCGGAAGGACGACGTGGCCCGCGGGAGGAAACGTAATCGGGGGAGAATTCTGTCAATGGGATTCGGGAGACTGGCGCGCAAGGTGCACCGCGTCCGTTTTCGCCGTCTCCCTTACTTTTGCCTCCACTGTCTTCCTCGGACTCGCGTTTCTCCCTTTCCCTCTCCCTCGCTTCATTCCCCTCAGTATTTATCCGCTTCTTTTCGAGACCCTCTCTGTCTGCCCACCTCTGGGCAGAATTCTCTCTTCCTCTTCCAATCTCTCTCGATCCCACTCCATCTTCCTACCCCTCTCAGTCTTTATCTCCCTCTTTTGGTAGATCCTCTCGATTCCTCTCTCCCCCAATTTCTCCGCCTCTCGATTTCTCTCTTCCTCTTCCGATCTCCCTCGATGTCTCCGCTCCCTCTCTTCGTATCTCTCTCTCTCTTCCTCTTCCGATCTCCCTCGATTTCTCTCCCCCTTCCTTTCTCTCTGTCCCGCCGTGTCTGGGTGTCTCTCACTCTCGCCGCGCCGATGTAAGACACCGGCAAGAGGGGCCGTGTACGAGACGGTGAACGGGGCAACAGACGGCGTTGCCCCATTGGACGACGGGCACGCGTACGCACCTGCCACCGCGTCTCTTTTTCCAGGCACCTTTGTCGAGCCGGCCGAGAACAAACGCGTGCACCGAGAGCCAAGAAAGTTCCGCCCCGTAAAACGTGGAATAAAGAGTGACGGAAATGGGTTCCGACGAACGGGGAACAAAGGTGGACCGGGGATCAACGGATCAATCGCGTGGATTGATAACTACTCGTTAACGGGGGATTCAATGCCCTGTTCGCGATAACGGGGGAGGTCCACGTGTTCCGCAAAATTAAAAAACCTTATTAGCATTGGTATATTACTATTTCATATATTTTTTAATATATTCATCGAATTTCTGTTTTCTATTTCTTTTCAAGGCAACAGGCTTCTAATTAAGAATCTCTTATAGTTAATGGATATATAATTATAAAAGTGAGACGACAGGAGTAGAACTCCCTCGATCAACCCTCGAATCAATTTTGATTCATAGTAAGAGTTCTCTGAACACACTTCAGACTAGTCTTCAACGCTAGATTTTGATTCGATTGAGTTTGCAAGTCCTTTCGTAATAAGGAACATAATAACAAACGTGTTTCTTAGGTACGAGCGCCTTTGCTAGTGCGTGACGTTTCTTCAGAGTATTTTCAATCGAAGAAAAGCTCGCGGAACTTTCACCTGAGGTTCGTCCCCGTGATTCTAAAGGGCGGGCCATCTGATTTTAAAAGGAAACTCCCGGAATGCTCAGCTGGATCTGTTTTCCTTGCACCGGCCGACTTCTAAGTCCGTTACGTCCGACTTTTTACCTGCACGGTGATTTAAAGTCAGAGACAGGTCGGAACTCAGCTGTTCCTCGAAGGCGGAAAAGTGTTGCGTAGACCTCGCCAGTTTAGAATGGGGACATTTAAAAGGTTTCGCGTGGAGCTTTAGAATCTCTGTTCCCTGCTGGGTATCGGAGCGGAACCGAAAGCTTCTTGCACAATGTCCGAGGCTCGGGGGAATCTTGGGCTATTACTCAGATTGCAAACGATGGAAAATATTGACAGTGCAAGCGAACTTAGATATATTCACGAATACCATTTTGTGACAGATCTCGGACTAATTTTGGTATTTTTATATGCGTCTAATGCGATTGGGTTAAATTTTTGGGGGGATAGAAAGGTTAGAATGATTTTTATTGATTTTGAGAAGCTTATCGTTGGTGAGATTTTTTGGCGTTAATTTTTTATTCTTCCGAAGATATTCTTCAAGCACTGCCGATGTAAAATTCTAATTCATGTTTGCAATCTTACGCTAGTAAATTCATTTTCTTCTTGGCGGAAGGTGAAAACCACCGTGCTGAATCTTGAAGGTCGCAAAAACTATTTCTCTTCTTGGAAACTCGCCTTTATCCTTTGGGATCCCGCCTCTTGTCGTTTGCTTTGCCAAAATTCCTCACAAAAGCTTCCTCCCTCGTTGGAAACTGTTTAAAGGGCCATTACGTTTGAGAAATTTCGAATTCCATTGGCTGTAAGGTTTTCTCGCTGCGAGCAACAAAGCAGCATGGTTTGAGAAACTTAAATAGAAAGGGCCAGGTTCCGTGTAAATAATAAATGACCAAAGTATCTTTGCTGTAAAGTAAAACAAGGTAACGTTTCTTGCCTAAGAAGGAATACACACTGTTAAAATAAATTTCTAAGAAATATAATGATCGGTGCGCAGGTAATGAATATAGAAATATTTAAAAGATACTAAATATATATTTCGAATCCAATGCTTGAAGAGTAATAAGAAATATTTCTAAAAATTAAATTCACTGCGTTTTGAATATTCAATGCCAAAATAATAATCGCAGAGAATGCTAATTGAATGTGATAATGCCTGAGGTTTAATTTCCATTCAATAATCATATTTCTTTGCAGAATGTTAGACGTTAAGATTAGGCTACGCCGAAAGTTCCAGAGTCCTTTTATTTTTCGAACTTCCTTTTATTTTTCGGTCGCCACTAAATCCGTCTCCCTTTCGAAAAGTATTCCCCGCGAGCGGGATAGGCAGTTTTAAACCTCTCGATGCAACCGTTCACCTCTGAAACTCGAAGAGGATTTTTTAACATGCACCTGTTCCTCCTAAGAGCATTTTTTGGGGGATGGAAGTCAGCCTCTATCTTCCAAGATCAAACATCTGCCTCGCGCAACATGTTGAGAGAATCTAATTTGTGAACGCTGCAGCCACTTTGTGGACTGATAAACAATACAGCAAGGCGGGCTTTAACACTTTTATTAGCTAGTAAAAGTGTGCAAGGACACCTTCGTTGTAAAAAGTAACTATAGAAAGTGGAACGTCCTATACTTATTTTTCAAATAAAAATAAGGAATTTAGACACACTTTTGACACGAGGAAAGTCATCTTTCTGTGAAATTATTTGTTAAATATGTACTCAGTATACAGGTACGTATTTTTAGAAATTACGTTAAAGTCCATTCTTGAATTCGATCCATCTCTGAAGAAAAATAAAATTGGTAGGGAAGAAATTTTTATTAGCTCAGTGGAATTTACTTCTTGCCATTAATGATATTTTAATAATTGATCTTATTTTTGTTCTCATTTCGTTTATTTTCATTAATTTCATTCATTCATGACGCCAAAGGCCCATTTCTAACTTATTTGAAACTCGAGGATTTTGTTATTTTCTGTTATTATTAATGAGTTTTCAATATATTTTTATTGAAAGCCAATGCACATACTTCCTATTAATAAACTTGTGCTTTAAATACTTATCACGATATTATCACAAAGGGAGGCTAAATAAAATTGCCTCCCCTACATAATCTTCAATTGCATATTTTCCTTTTTTCAGAAAATTTTATCGATCCCTCAAAGATTTCGCCTATCCATTATTTGCACTCAGACTTTACCCGAATCTCAAATTTTGTGTCATTGAATTCTTTTATATAGATAACACGTATTGTTGCAGATCAGAGAAATCTTGCTGATATCAAAGAATTATCTAGTGTCTTCTTAATTTAGCCGATTTTATTCACATATTCTAATCCCGTAACGATGAATCAAGTTAATTATTCAGTCGTTAACCCTACAACACGTACTGTTACTTCCGTTCCCTTCGATCGGGGCGCACGATATCGAGAACATTTTAATTATGTCACAGGCTCGCGACATATCTCGCTCCGGTATCGAACTGTTAGCGTCCGTAACGGTTCCAACCACTGCACCTGATCCACTTTAACCGCAAAAACCACGCACCGGTTATCTTACACGCGTAAATTGCCCATGCCTCGTGTAGATACATATTGTCTTTCCCCACCTAGAATCAACAATTTTCTTTCTTCATTATAAAAACTACAATGAATCAAAATAGAAAATATATTGCCTGGAACAATAATTACAAAGCACCAAACTTCAGTTGCTTCGATTTTTCTTATATATTCCAAACCAATTCGATATTCTCATAGAGAACTAAATAAAATAATAAATAAGAAAATTATTAAACGCTATTTTTCTTTAAATTCATCTCTATGGAATATGGGACTGCAACCTTTTATAGGAATTTTGTTTTAATTGAAGATAATCGGTAAGGTGGAGTGAAGATTAAATGAGAGAAAAGTTTGCTCTGAAAGTAATTGCTTTTATTAAAAAAATATTGAAAATATTTCCATAGGTATCGACATTCTCGTAATAGAATATTAAAAAAAAACCATGGTAGTTTGAAAGTGGAGCCGTGCTTTTGCGCCAGCCTCTAGCTCAATCGCAGCCAGTGATAAGCGGTTTATTTGAATAACGAGATAATAGTCCTCTTTGTCGCTACCAAAAAAGCCGATTACACGCCGCGATTGTCCCTTAACCGACGCCTCTATCTCCGCGCTTTTCTCCCGGGAAAACCTTTCTTCCTTTAATTCGTGTCACGCCTTTAAACGCGCACAGCAAATCGCCCGGGTGCACGTGTACTTTAATTTCTCTTCTCTTTTTAAACCGTACAGGACGGTTCAAAATCACATTCGAATACTCTGCATTCTCTACGTAACCTCTGTAAGAATGCTAACATAAAAAATGTCACATCCGAACGGATTTAATTCCGTCCAAAGTAAAATCTGAATCGCAGCAAATCTCTTCGCTTAACTTTTCTATCTAAATTCGCTAGGAAACTACTTAGCGAGGAAACCTCGAGGGATCTTGATTTATTTCAGATATTCCCTTGAAATCTTCAATACCACTTTCCGCGCAGCGATAAGGTGCCATTTTGCACGTCGTCTTGGCACGAATACGCAGATTGCCCCGCGGCAGGCGAGCTTCAGTGGTTCCGTCAATTGCGTTAAACAGGGGAATCTTGAAAATTGAAATATGCGATTGGCCGTAAATATCTCGAAATGAACTCGTTTGCGCGTACGGGGAACGGCCCGCATCGTCCGCGGACGTGAATTTTGCGCGCTGTCCGCGCAAGTGTCCCGTGAACATTTTGAGCTTTCTGTCACGCGAGGGCAGGTGCTGTCCGCATTGTTCATAACTACGGCACGGGAGAGTATGGTCTCGAAGCTGTGGTAGCACCTGAAAGATCCTTGCGCGAGAGACGACGCCCGTATGCAGCTGCTTTGCCTTTTAATTGCTTAGTACGTGGCTCGCGACGCCTGTTCTATCGCGCATAGCCCGACGCCTCGTTGCCTTCGTTGGGATTCTTCCGTGATTCCGGATCACGTAGAATGCCACTAACTCGAAATGAGCTTTTGGTGTCTCCGGATCGCGCGGGTTCGTCGAGCTCGAAGGAGCTTCGTAAATTTTAATAAATCGTGATTCGAATATTTTTCTAATTAAATTTCCTTTGAATTTCGCTGAATTTCGCTTTGAAGATTCTTTTTATGATGCCTGCACGTAGCTGCCCACGGCCGTTCATGTGCCAGAGAATTGGACGATAATGAAATGATTGCTGTACAACGAGGTCAACTTCGTTTAGAGGTCCGTGTCTTCGATGGCGAAGACCTTTCGAGGGTTTATTTCACGCGATGTGCTCGAGCCAGCGAACCTCTTCACAGCGCAGAAAAGTGTATTATCGTTGTTGCGCCGGTACATTCTAGAAACTGGGTTAGACTGTGGCTCTTTTAGGATTCCGCAGAAAATGTGAAATTAATTTAATTGTATCTGTCATTCTTACCCTTCTCTAACAAATAATAGGACCATACATTTTCTTCCTGATAAATCAATTTTTTAAGGGGGGACCCCACTGTAGTGGCCCAAAAAGTAAAGGTATCTTTGGAAATTTATTAAAAGCAAACTACGTAATGAATCTTTTTTAAACTTTCAAGACTTTTCATTCGATATTCAAGTTATACGAATATGTTTTTTAAAAATTGATTTAAAGCAGATTTATAAGCTTTGCAGAACCAGTAACTTAGGGTTGCAAAAAATTCCGCTGATGTGGTTGACAGTTTTCCGACGAAACGGTTCTTCAAAAATAAGAATCTACTCAATATGGAGGCAATTGCAATTAAAAATAAATACATTGAAAAGTGCATCGCACCATGTTTATTGCAAAAGTCAGTCACTGCAGAAAGCAGAAGGGCTACCGCGACGTGTCCTTCGGCGAGTCCGTAGAAAACAATTGCACATTCTGCGTGAACGCCAAAATCCTTCGAAGCGGCTCGTGAATCGCTGGGACGCATTGCCCCTTCGACGCCAAAGTCGATTCCGCTTTCGAGTTGCGGACCGTATCTCCGCTTCCTTGGACGAGGCTTCCGTAGCAGGTCGCGTTTCACAGGCCGTCGTGCGTTGTAAAATCCACTTTTCCGTAGACTTTTACGAGCCACTTTGCTAGCACACCTGATGATCAATTTTGACCATCTATCGATCACATTGTAGATAACAATTTTCGAATATAAAACTTCCGAAGGAGTTCTCGAACGTCCGACGAAATCATTTGGTAAATTAGTTGAAGAAAGGTGTGATTGTGATTTAAGTTGTAATTAAGGGATTCGAGTAAAGTTACAGTACACTTAATCTCGAATAATTGTAAGATAAATTATTAATTTATAAATAATATAAATCCTTCGAATTACCATCTGATGTGTCGGCATTCCTTAGAATTGTTTCCGATCTCAAGCAATCTACCCCTCCCACCTGAATAAATTAAACACATCCTGCAACGATATCAAGATTCCCCATTTTTACATTTAATTACAGAAAAATAACGGTTTCGAGTATCTACGTGTCTACTTCGAAAGACGTTTACGTTTCTTTATTAAATTTCAAGAAATGTATCTACAAGAACACGAGTAGACACAGAATATACTTTACATCGAGCGAACTTTAGTTTCTCTCGAGGAACACTTGCCACGGAGACTCGGAGTACCCATTTCCATTTACGTATATCGCGAATCCCATGATTTGCATTTCCCTTCTTCTATCTTCCATTCCCTGAATGGACAAACACGTCGTACTGTTCCCTCAAGGGCTTCCTAATTGCCTGTCCAGCAGAAAGGGCGCATTCGGCCCTCTCGTCGTCTGGCAGCCCGTCTGTCTTCCCGAAATAAGAACCCGAGTAAAAGATTGTATTTTCGGTCAATGGCTCTGTCAGATGTACGTTGGTCTCCCCCGACCGAAGAAGGGGCGGCGAACTTGGAATGGATTGCAAGGGATGTCCTATAAAACTGCGGTTCTCATCTCCAAGATTATACCGAAACTTCCGCAGCAACTCTCCCCGCATAACGTTTCCCTTAAACATTACCATTCGTGTCACGAATCTTTGCTATCATACCTTAAACAAACGAGTAATTTTCTACAAAAATGTCATTAATTTGACACCTAGCTTAATAGAATAGCGATGCTTTTAATGTCGATTTTCTAAATTTTCCAACTATTCGTCAAATTATTAATGTACATAGAGTATAGATGTATCTATATTCCACTTCATTAGTCTCAAATTAATAACGGAATGTTATTATAACAGTAATTTCTCGAGTTTTTTTCAAAGTACCTAGTGTTTTTGCTGGAGCACAGAAGAACTACGCTGCGCGCGCACTTGTCGAAGCAGTAAAGGTGAGGTTCGATTTCGTTGGTAATGAAATTGTTGGCAAGTACGGTAACTCTAGCAGCGCAGAAACCCGTGAAGATCACGAGCAATCGTGGTGCCCTTAAATCTTGGCGGAACGGAACCAGGAGGTTGACAACCCCCCAGGGGAACCGCAGTCCATCCCCCTCCTTCGGTGCCCCATAGTAATCCGAGCCGACAATACACCTCTAAAATGCCTCCGTCTTCTATATTTTCATGGGGGGTGCGCACGCGCCAGTCTCTCCGACTTCCTGCCATCCGCCTCGTGCTTCCGCTATTTCACATTATGCTGTATGCACGCGTCCCCGCCGACGGGGTTACCCCCATAGGAAACGCATCTGCACTCCTCCGCGCCGAGGAGATAGAGGGGCACCAGGAGCCTCGGACGTCGCGGGGGACAGATGCTTGTTACCCAGCACACCTTGACGCTGCTCGTTCTGATTCGCGTTCGGGGAAACTCGCGAAAACTGACACTTGTCGCCGTTTCCAACTTTCGAGGTCGCGTGGCGACTGTATTCTCGTGGAATTCAGTCGCGGGGATTATTTCCGAACAGCCATGCGCGAGATATTTATTTAAATAAAGTCTCGAATAACGAATGAAAGTTAAAAAAAAAAATTATTCGTCGTGTATCGATTAAAGTCAACTCGGGTCAACGAACGAACGACGAATAATATTTTTAACTTTGATTCGTTATTCGTAATTATATTTTAATAAAAGTTTTGCCCATCTCTGTCTCTGAATGCCACTTCACTCTTGTAGGCAGATTTTCTTTTGTAATCTTGAATATCAATGTAGAATCAGTTTGAAATGCAAGAGATTCGAAATTATTTTATTTTGCATCATATTGTTAGGATAGAATCTATTCTATTTCTTAGCAAAAATTCGAATACTGAAAAATACCACAAATTATTTGGGAATCCACTTTAAGGCGACTAACTACTTTAAAAAATGAAAAAGTACTTTAATAAAATAATTCAAATATTTTACACAAATTCACAGATCTTTTGTCGAATAGTCAAGTTTGATAAATTTCGCACGAGAATGCTTACGAGTGACTTGAACGCGCGCGGAAGCGCGTGTTAACCCTAGGCGAGCCAGCGTCCTCGCGATTTTCATCTTTTCCACATTTCTCCTTTAATCGCGCAGTAGTGCTGAGAAGCTTGGCTGCTCGACGTGCAAGCCTACAGCGAATTAATAATCCCAAGGTTCGCGCACCACCGTTATACTTCCTCAGTAACCGCCGTTGGGTAACGTACGATTAGACTACGGCTGGCTCCGTACGTTGGTGTGCACGATGCTCCTGTGTATAATTGCCTCCAAGTGTCCTCGCGTATTAACGCCGTTTCGCGTGTACTTAATTAGTAACCGAGTGCCTCGAGTAGTCGACGTGATTTGCGCGATTGCAAACGACGTCTCAGCTCTTTCAATGCTAATAGACCCTTGCAGCTTCCGATAAAATGCAAATTCGAAGCAGCTGAATCGCTCGAGATGCCCCTTGTGTATGGTTTCTTAGCAGATCCAGGAGGTGACTGGTTAGTTTTGGCAACGAGGATATAGCACGAATAAGGGAGTCTAATATTCTCTATTTAAGTTACTATTAAGTAGTAGTATGTGTATAATAAACTATAAAGTATTACACGTATTCTTTATGCATAAAAGATGAAGGAAAATGTGAAAATTGTAGGTTTTCGAAAGCACGTTTTGCAGTGAGAAGTTGCCTAATATGTCATTTCTGACGCTTCTGTTCTAATGACGGTGAGTTTGAATCAAACGAACGAATGCTCGTTCGCCCCCCACTTCGACAAAATTCAAGGAACGAAAAGTTGCAAGTGAAGATTGCCGTTTACACTAAATGAGCGGTGAACGAGCAAACTCTAAACGCACCTTTATAGAAACTTTCACACATTCAGATTTAAGTTCCCCTATAAACTCGTCACCTCCATAAACTCATTATTCCTCACTTTAGGGCCACATAAATCTATACTACTGCCGCGATAATTCGAAAGGTCGCATCTGGTCAAAAAGTGGTTTTGAGGTAATTGACTTTTTGTATTTTATAAATCGCTATATAGTTGTATTCTATAATTTGCTATATAAATCGAACTATGTTAAATATTCAATCTGGATAAAGAGGTATCTAAATATTAGTGACCAACCCTTAAAATATTTCACAAACTCCAAAAGAAACTCAGTCAGATACGCCCAAAGTCAAATACGTCCGAAATATAAACTGTTTTATCTTCAGTTTTAATACAGATATAGCTTTCTTATTTAATATACATATAGATAAATTATTGTTCTGCTACCTGGAAGCAATAACTCAATTTAAACAAAAGTTGCAGACAGGTACGCCCTGTCCAATTAACACGGCAGACTTCTCCTTTCATTGCTCCAAAAACTATCTCCACATATCCATTTAAGCATACGTAACCTCGGTAAATCCCAATGGCAAAAGCTCTCCCATTTTTCCCCGCGCACGTAGAAGGAAACTGGCGCGTTACGAAGTTTCCATTTAACGTCTCGCCGAGTGGACGGTGGTTGGCTCCCCGTTAACAATCCAAGGGAACCGACAGCAGAAAATTACCATTATCTTTCCCACCGTTTCTGGTCCCCGTTTAATTGCCGCCGCGATAAAACGCTTTGCAAGTACACGCTCTCCCCCGCGGGCGTGCTGCAACGCCTCTGGAATAGACTCTGCTCGCGCGAGTAAACAACCGAGGCGTGTCTCCGTTTCCTCGAGGCCGCGGGGCAGCCGCCTGGATTTACGAGTTTCGCCATCTCGAGCCCGCGGAATTGCCGGGATCCCCGAAAATTACGGGCGAGCCCCTTTTTCGCCCCGTTCGCTGTGTTACACCGACGGCCCCCGAGACAACGTGCTGCGGCGAAACGAACGCCACGGAAACGCTGTTGCCTCTGATAAATTCGGAGGAAGACTCTCGCCGAGACACTTTTCACGATTATCTCGAAGCGCAGGAGTCGTGCTCTGCAGCGGGGCGAGATTCGCGGGGGTGGTTTTAATTTCTAGAGCACGGGGTCGACTTCCTGTTCTGTCTCCGATTCTCAGATACCAGACGAGAGGGATGTTTGTGGGTGGTTTGTATTTAATTTGATATTCGTAGAAGATGCAACCTAAATATCAAACTGTATTACTTATTTATCCATTGAAACAGTGGAGGATTTTAAATGATAAGAAGATCAGGACGTAATAATTTCCAGGCATGGTCCAACTATCCCCCGATTCAAGGGTCGAGCGTTAAATTGCCAGGCCTATCGACAGCTCGGTCAACTCGACGACAATCTCCTATAAATTAATTTCGTTCTCGGTTGCACTCCTCGATACAGGATGCCGTGCATCTTCAGAAGCATCCTGTACGGTTCACGCATAGTTGTACACATCGCCTTGCGGGGAAACAATGGGCCGAGTAATTGAAACAGTGTTCCCCCGTCGAAGTAAAAAATGCACGAGCCTTTCGTAACTGGCATTCACTTATCTTGTAGACACTCGTGCTCGACAGCTTTTCCCACGTGAAATGGCAAACAGCTTGCCCTCTCTCTCTCCCTCTGATAGCAACTGTTTAATTCTTCGTTTTATAATTTCAAGATCCTACCGTGAATAAAATAAAGCACACTTCGTCCAAGTGAATATTCCAGATTACAGTGAATCAACTGTAGCCCACCGTTCGCCCGACATTCGTTCAATAAACTCCTCCGAAGGGAGACTCGAACTCGTCGACAACAATCAGCTGATTTCCATCTATCGTTAATCAAGCCGACTAATTAGAATACAGTGGCCAGTTAGCTGCTGGGATGCCCGCGGAGCGAGGTTAGAGAATAATTTCGTTGAATCGTACGGGGCTAGTTTTACTTCGAGCTGGCTGCTTTTTACCCAGCCATTATGCGTCCAGCTTGCGCGTATCTAAAAACGGTGCATTGTTCTGTGCACGTGAACGTGGCTCGCCGGTGCACGCGACCCGCTTCATACACGCTCGATCATTAATGCGCGCGTAACTGTACACGCTTCTGTGTACATTTGGCACGTAGTTAATTCGCTGCTTGCTGGTCGCGGACGCACGGGTTTTACAAGGTGCTCGGGAAATTGAGGCGCGTGCACGGGCCACGAATTGTAAATGAAAAGTTCTGTGCTTGGATAGAAAAAAGAGTGAAAGGAAAATTGAAAGATATTTCTGAAGAGATTCACTGTGCATGTAGGGCTTTGGGATGGTGGAGTTGTTAAGTGAGCTTGGCTGTTGCTTTTAATTTTTATTGAAATTCGTAGCAACGTTACATATTTGTCGTGTATCGATGAATTAGTTCTTACATTAAAACGCTCAGTTTCGCTGAACAAGTTTGAGGATTTTGGTTAACACCTTGGGACTTGATTAGATTGGAGAATTCCATCAGCTGCATAAAGAGAAATGGCAGTTGCGTTAAAATCTTAATAGTTAATTAATTAAATTAGATTTCTTTAGCTGTAACAGAAGAGTCGAAGTGATTCGTGTTTTGATAGAAATCACAGGGTAGTGCGATACTCGCAGAAAGGATTCAGGTATTTACCTTCCTTGTGCATCTGTTTCCGTAGCTTCGTTGAACCGCGAGGGAAGACAGGATTTAAGGGACCAGAAGGAATCCTCTGATGTGATAGTAACATGAAATCGAATGGGGATGAAGATAGTGGTTGCGGTAGTCACGATCGAAGGCAAGGGGTCGCGTAATGCGTTAGGCTGGTGGCACCCTTCGACGATAAGGATCTGAAAAGCGTCTTTCTCCGTGATCGTTTCCCTGGACGACCCTGCAAAACCTCCCCCATCCGACTTTACAATTTAACCTGTTGCTGAGGGCGAAATGGATGCGTAAACAAATTGCGTGGAGATTTTTTACTCTAAATAGATTAATCCTGAAATGTCAACCCTTTTACTAATAAAATTAAACTTAAATCATTGAAGATAACATTGCAAGTTTGATAAAAAGATAGAACTAGGTTGAGAAGTAATTGCATCTAGCTTAAAGACACTCTTTAAAAAACAAATTATTAATCATACTGTCCATTAAACCTTCAGTGATGGATTGATGAAGATAATACAAATTCAAAAAAATTTATCATTGACCCTCCTACGTCACTAGGGTCCTTTTTCACCTTTTCTCATTTTCATTTCTTAAAGACCCTTTTAGCTGTCGAAATTGTTACTAATACGTTTGTTCCTCATACTTTAATTAACACGTGCCAAATGTAAGCTAACAATTAACTAAAGCCCATGGCAGAATTAAATAACTTACAACCCCTGGCACGTTAAATTCATCCTGATATGAAACTGAAATACTCGATATACTAAAACAATATTGGCCTCAAACGCCGCATACATAGGCGAAGACATTCCGTATCGATGATTGTCGATCATTGTTTGAGCACGTCAACCTTGATACGCATTCCATCGGCTCGCATCGGATCCCATTGGCCGATGCGCATTGCGCAAGTGCAACGAAGACCGGCGCGATACCAGTATCGATTTCCAGCGGATAATTCCTGACACCGATCGATCCCAGCTATACACCACCTTCGATTTCACGTTCTCCGTTTCGATCTAATTTCCGTCCCTAATGTCGTTTCTCCTTGCCCTGGTAACTACGCGCGGGTGCGCGCCTCCTTCCGAGTGGCCCGCAAATCGAGTTTCCTGCTGCTGGAAGGACGGAAGGACTCCCAGGACTGCAATGCGGTTTCCTGCGTGGAGCAGGGAACGATGCTCCTCGGGGAGCGTTTCGTCCTCCTGTTTCATTCGTCTCTCTGCGTACCGCGATCCTCTGCAATTCGATTTTATTTATCGTGCTTCCTGGGGCCACTTGTGTGCCGGTCTTGTATGCAATAGAATTTCGGGGATTTATTTGATTTTCGGTGTTGGAATATTCTTTACTGCGTACAGGGTGTTAAGAGAGAAGAGTCTGAGATTTTAGGGGATTATAATATTCATCGAGAGGAGTAAAGAATGCTTAATACAAAAAATAATCAACATAAAGGCAGTCTTGTATTCTTTCGTTATTTAATCGTGCAATGTTTTATTAGAATTATTAATTTACTGTACTTGCTTTGTTCTTTTTTTTTCGAATAATTGGGGAACTGTTATTTGAGAGGATACCTATTTTTCTTATTTTTTTTTGAGTCTTGTGTCAGTTTGTTGAATAATTTTCTTACGTTGAAATTAAGTAGTATTTGCTGTTCGTGTCGTTGGCGATGTTGTTCTTGAGATTAATAGGTACTTAATTTCTGTTCTTCGAGGAGACTTAATCAACGTACTGTGGCAGTAGGTGTTTTAGTAAAACTTTGGTGCTAGATTTCACGTGGACGATCTAACATAATTGTCGGTTATTTTGTTATCAAAGAGGGGGAATATAAATTCCAAAGAAACCGAAAGGTAAAACTCTTCAATCTCGCCAATGATATAACTAGAAGGGCATTCACGTAGTTAATTGACAAAGAATGCCACAGATTGTGACGCTGCGTGAATATCTTCGTTATTAGGTTCGCAGCCCGCATCGACGTCATTTCGAGGCAAGCGATGCGCGTGTAAAGAATGGGGAATTCAAATTTATTAAACTGTTACGAAAGGTAACTCTGTTATAAGGGTACCTGTATAGAAAAATGTACGCATTCAGTCCTTTCGTGTTCATTCAGGCCACCTAAGAGTCCAGCACGCATAGAACGAGTTCCAATCAGGTGATTAATGATCCTTTATTTTCCCATCTTCTTACAGGGTGTCCCACATCAATCTACAAACGAACGTGTCTCGAGACACGCGTTAAATCAATTGCTCGTTTCTCCCAATATCAAAATATTTCTCAGAAATACAAACATTTATATGCCACAGTAAATTCAATATTCCTTGGCAAAGTATTACTTCCACAGAGTTAAACTTTCAAATATCAAATCTCTCAAAGCCCTCGAAAATTACAATAATTTGAGATCATTCAGTTTCGTTCTAAGCCGATCGAAATGGACGGACCCACCAAAAATCCCCTCCCCATTCTTCGTACAATTTACCGTGTCTCTGAATGTCACCTACGTTGCTCTGTCATGGGACGAGAAACCCATCCCGAGTCCCATGGAAACACGATATTTCTACCGTTGTACTTCGATCCTGTAACTCGAAGTGGCAAACCAAAACAAGCCTCGGCCGTCACGGTGGACAGCTCCACTGCACTTTGCCTCGTTAAACCGCGTGGAGAGTGAATCGTAACGGGTTAAACGAAACGCTGCTTGAAACTACGCGAGTCTTTCGTTTTGCAGTAGCAAGAGAAAAGTCTCGACCTTATTCATTAAAGGGTTAATTAATAACAGAATTCAACGTGTGCCTTGTACCTGGCGAAATCATTGTCAGTCTTCGGAGAATCCTTCTGCCTCGCCAGAAACGCCAAATTCTACTTAGGATATACCCGGTGTGCACAGTTCTCGCGAGCTGCATTATTCATGATCGCGGGCGTTGCCACTTGGACCGTTTTCAACGCAGAATCCCAACCGTATTTCACCGGCGATGTTTCTACGACTTTATTTACGTAGTCCCGTATCACCAGGCCGAGTCATAAGTTTGGCGGTTTCACTCCCAGAGTTCATGTTATACCGTGAGATAAAGCTACCCATGGCAGTGGAAATTCGAGGAATAACTATCGAGCTGTTGAACGATGAGGGGGTGCTAAGGGCTGGGCACGCACTTGCGACGCTGATTTATAGCTCGTTACACTGAACCGTGTGTTTGGGATTCAATCTGATTGGTGGAAAGTGTTTCCAGCCTATTTATACTTTTATTTCACTGCTGTGTAAAATTCAACCCCTTGGCAATTATAATCTTCTCATTCGAGGTAGGTGTAGACTCAAGCATGCCAATTCTATTATTAATCAACGCAAAGTCATTCACCAAAAAGGGATCTTATTTTAAAACACTATTTTTTTTTTGTACTTTTCCTTCTATTAAAAAACTGGATATGTACTATTATTTAAATAATAAACTTTTTCAAACAAAGTAAAAACCGATTTCAAAGGTGTGGTAAAAAAGGATAAAATAATTTTTTTTGAAGTCGGTGTCAAAATAGAAACTTAATTAAATCGCCACGACGCGTGACGTCCCACTAAATTTTTGCGCGCTCTAATTCCCGGACGTTAGTGCTAATCGACTATAATTGATAAAGGTTTAGAAATTTATTTAATTCTGTTTCTATTTTGGCAGCGATTTAAAAATATATATTTTATCCCTTTTAGCACACCTTTGAAGTTGGTACTTTTATTTTTTTAACAGGTTTATTATTTTTTAATTTTTAATGACCTTTGTTTGAAGTCGTTTAAAAAACATTTATCATGGTACCAATTGGAGAACATACTACATATAACAACTAAAGAATCATCCCAATCGGTCCACGCGTTATAAAATTATGCGCGAACATACATTAAAACTGGTATTCTAAATAATTCTAGAGTATCTATATAATAATAAAAAAATTAACATGGTACCACCGACTTTTCATACTCTTTCAAATAAAAAAAGAATCATCGAATTCGGTGCACCTATACGGAAGATACATAATTAAATATACGTGACGAATTGAGTAACCCTCTTTTTTAAAGTCGCTTAAAAAGAGTTTATTCTAATGAATTCCAATTGCAATTTCTTTTTTCACTTAACCCTTAACTTGTATCCCGGGGTCAGTCGTGACTCCAAGCACGCAAAGTTCGCTGCAAAATTTTTCTTTATCTAACTTTGTAAACTGAGTTTCTAATTAATTTTATAATAATAGTTCAACTGTCTACGTTTCTATTATTTTATACATTACCTAAGAACAAAATATTCATAGAGGTTGATCCAGTGTCGACTTTACAAATTTCTGTGTCCTTTTTTATTTGGGATCTGAACATTTGAAAAAAAAAAACAGTATAGCAATTAAGAGTTAATAATGTCAAAGTTACGAACTTGTCCGCTACAAGCAACTAAAACAGTGGTTGGGGCAGTAAAAAGCATCGAGTTTGATCGGAAGCCTCTATATTTCTCCCGCGACAACCGACCGGGTCCATATTTATTCGAAACCCTGGAAGTCCGCGGTCGGTTTTTTAACGAATCGCGACGCGTAAGCCAGAGTTGCGGGCGATTTTCAGTGCTCGCGAGTGTGTAAGCTGGCGGCAGCGAGGGAGATGAAAAAGGAAGAAGCACGTAATCGCGTCTAGCTGGATCAATGCTCGGTGCAGTCGGCGACCAGTTCGAATTTCCAAGCCCGCGCGGCTCTCGGGTCGAGGAGAAGGCAGAGCGGCCGGAGTCCACCCCGGCCTCCCCGCGTTGGCGCACGGGGTGGCCCGGTGTGTCGCGGCCAGGTAAGGGGCAGCTGTCCACCAGGTGCCACTCGCCCCTCCACGCGTGTCCGCCGTCGAAGCATCCCTGGTGGGGCGAGGCCGTCAGCGATTGGTCGATGGCTCGCGCGCCGCTCGGCGATACTCTGGCGCTCGCTCGAGCAGCAGTCAGTCGTCCCTGGCCGCTCGAGGCGCACGAACGCGCCCCATTAGTCGCGCGCCGTCGCATCCGCGTATCTCGCCCCTCGCGTGTCACGCGGTTCACCGTCCGACCACCAGCCTCCCGGGGCACAGGTACTCTCGCCGAGGCCTCCGAGGAAGTCAGACACAGTGTGTGCCGGGAGAAGCCGAGTACAACTCCGAGCGGGTCTCTCCTCCCCAATAACCTCTGCACGGTAGGCCGGCCTACCCCGTGACTACCAGACACCGCGACTACATCAGTGTGCTCGGGTGTGCGATCAGTGAAACCGGCCGGTGTTCGATCCTACCTCGCCCACATCCTCGGAAACGTAAAGCGGACGAACCTCCCCCACCGCGCGTCCGCCCCCCCCCCTTTCCCACCCCCACGGATCTCAGGGCCGCTCTCGTCACCTCGAGAGCACCACGGCTACATTTATGGGGGTGTCCGGAGAGTGCGCGGTCAAGGGCAGCAAAAGCCACCCCTGTCACTGCTGCAGCAGCCAGCTCGCCAGTCCCGGCGCGAACGTGCAACAGCAGCAACACCACCACCACCATCACCACCATCATCATCATCACGAGGCGCACCACGCGCACCACCACCACCACCACCCCACCGGCAAGAACGCCCCAGAGCTCCAACAGCCGAACAACAACAGTGACAACAATATACTGGCACCACTGCGCAGCAAAATGAAGGTGCTCAAGAAGCTGAAGCGCAAGATGGGCCTAGGTGAGCCACACCCCCCCGTATTTATTTTATCCTTCGGGGCTTGTTGTCGAGAGAGCGATGGATCCGGGGCTCCTTTAACCTGGTCGCGGTCGCTGCGGCTCCAACAGCTGACTGGCGGCGGTTCGAAAGAATCTCAGGGGTCGTTGGCTGGGGGGTTGAGTTCCTTCGAGGTTCCGAAGGGGTGGCGGGGTTTCGATGGGGGTTCTCCTGGAGGTTCAACCGCTTTGTCAGCGGAAAGGATTGCTTTTTTTCCGTAGGAACGTTAGTAGGGACTTGAGGGATATATGGTTTTACGGGGTGGTTTGGAAATTCGAGGCTCTGTTTTATTGTCGAAGGGGTGGTAAAGCTGAAGTTCCTGGCAATGTTTTTAATAGTCACTGAAGGCTAAGGAAATTTTGGTATTTCTTGGGTATTAGTGTTAGTGTTTGGTAACGTGACTCGTTAAGAGAATGTAATTAAAGATTGCAAGATTTAGGGGATTAATTGGGATTGCGATCAGCTGATCATAGGCAATTCTACATAATTGAATAGCTTCTTAACGGATTCTCGTGCCTTCTGAAATTCTAAAGGCACGAGCGTTATCCTAGACTTCCCTCAAACACTATCGTGTATTCCTCTCTCTGAGGTCATAAATATTTACAATTTACCATCGCGCTCGTTGGTACAACGTACAATTCATAGATCCGAAAGCTTACCCAACCTTTCAGATAGTCAAATATTACATGCGTTTAGATATCTATCAACATTTTGTTTCACCCTCAGCACCCTCAATGTTCACCCACTCTCAGTTCCAAAAAACTGCTTCAAAACTCGAACTCCGTTAAATTATGAAATTTAAATTATCCGCGAGTTCCTCGCAATGATAAAAAATTACACAGTCTTAAAGCCTCAGCAACTTTTATCTCCTATCTTAAAACCACCCCATAAATCCAACCCTCCGATAACAAAAACTTTTGTTGGTTTTATAGGAATTTCCACTTCTAAATGCAAAAATAACCTCAGAGTTAAGATACAATTGACGATCGAATGAAATTAACAATGAGAAATGAAACGCGCTGCAAAATCTTTATTATACTTTCCTAATCCAGCACCCAGAAAATGTATCAAAACCATCTAAAATATTGCAAAAAGTTTTTTCATCGCAAGCTCATGCAATCCTCTGTATTTCTTTTATAATACCTTTATTCTCTTACGATATTAAACACATTCCTATAAATATTTTGCCAATTTTTTCTACGATAATAGAATATATACGCGAATTTATTAATAATTTACAATAACCAGCAGACACTAATTGTAACTTGTAACTCAAGGTTTTGCCCACACCTTGTAATCATTGATAGCTCCGAAATTCTGAGTAACTAATTCCCGCGAGAGCCAGAGCATCGTTTTTGCTCCCCACCAAATTGCACCCCCTGGAGAAGATCCATGAGCCGTTTCATCAGCGGTTGGACGCTGACGTAAGAAGCGCCGTTCCCTGTCACCTTCGAGATTAATCTGGCCGTAATTTGTCGCGCGGAACCGGTCTCGGCCAGCGCCCGCCCCCAAGGAGAGGCGAGAGGGGTTGGCCGCCGGGCGCCTTTTGTCGACGCGGGACAAGAGTGCAGGGCCGATGACGTTGCAACAGAAGCTACGTCGCGGCTCTCACGCGTGTAACGTTTCGGGCGCAGGGTGCACTGGCGTGCGAGTGCAGCTCGCTGAAAGGCAGCGACGAGTCGCGGACGATTCTGCTTCGACGCGCGCCGCCTTTCGCGTGCACCCGCCTCGTGGGGTGGAAACCGGCTGTAGGTGAGGAAAATTGATGCAGCCGCGGAGATAAAGGTAGGCGCGAGTGGGCTGGCGCGGACGGGGACTCGGGGATGATGGAAAGCGTAGTGGTTTTGGTGGAAATTAAAAACTTGATTGTAGCTTGGCGGCGGTGGACTTTGGGGTGGGGGGTTAAGATTGACTGGCGCGGGTTGTATAGAGTGCACTGAGGAATTGGAAGAATGTAAATAAAAGTTTGGGATCTAGAATTAGCGCGGGGGTGAAAGGTTCAGGATTTAAGATCGCTTTAATGGTGGAATTTTTGTGACGAAGAGGCTGGAATATAAATATAAATTGAATAAGGGATTTAATTAAGGTTACATTAATTCACGACAGAAGGCCTCCCGTACTTCACATCTTCCGTAGATAATTTGCCTACGAAATTCTTCTTAAAAGGCGCCACGACCTTGTTTCGAATAAGGCAGACTCGTCGGTGCTTCAAAGGCCTGATTATCTGGAGATAAAAAGATTCATCTGTATAATAAATTAGAAGCTGTCCTCGTGCACCTTTGTCGGAGCTCGATCTCCTCGTAGCGTTCCACGTATCTTTCGCACTAATTTTATGGTGTTTAATCTCGCCGGAATTATTTGTGCTCTTCGCTCTGCTGCTACCAGCGGATGATTAATTTGTGCGTAATCTTTGAGCATCGCTTTACGTTCCTCTTTAAATTAGAGAGAGTGCTTGCCTTACTATTCGACGTGAAAAGGGATCTTTCATTCGATTTAACAGCATAATGTAGGCAGAATAGAACGAAGGGGTATGTTTGTTCCTTCAGAGCGAGCGTGATAATCGAATCTGAGGCTTAATTGCAACGCGGGGCTTTCGAAGGTCGTTAAAAGGGTGCAGGCTTTCTGAGACATTAGCTGGATAATCGTTATAAAATATAAGCTCGCTGGCTCCTTTATTTTTAATCGCCGTTCCCACGTAGCGTTCGAGTGAAAGGTTCTTGAGATAAAATAAAAAGAGCCAGTGACGTAGCATTGAATATAAATACTACCTGTCTCTATTAGCAACTGGGCAACTCCGGCCATGTTTAATAGTCTTGGAATGCATTTGCATCGTTTCTCCCTTGATTTGAAATCGATGAAAAATTCAACTGGGTCAGATTCCTGATGGATGCTCCAGAGATGGATGCAAGCGTGTCCTCCGTTCTCGTCCCTCCACTTTCTCCTCCTAATTCCAAGTGCACGATGCCCGGGGATAATCGGGAATTCGGATATTGAAAAGGAATGAATCGACTGAATCGTTAAAAAGCTTCGAACAGATTGCATCGTGAATGGAGTATTCTTAGCGCAACTTCCACGATCCACTTTCGCATCTCGAGGACGTCGAAGATTGTCGGTTATTCCCGGAAAATCCGATAACCTATATACTAGGTCGTTGGAGAAGTTCTGTCCCGTAATGAGGGAGGAGGATTTTTTAAAACTAACTTCTGAGCAAAAATTCATTACAGTATGTTGTTCACGCGCTTGCAACAGCTTCCGCGCGGACCTCACTCTGTCTTTTTGTTGAAAAATTACCTAGCGCGCAACAGTTTGTGTTATAATAAAATAATGAGTTTTTCACTTTGGAATTATGTTGGAATTTAAAATCTATAGATTCAAAATTGAATAGATTCCCAATTTCATATTTTATTAATTTAATTTGAAGTGACGCTTTGCTGCTATCATATTAATAAGTCCATCCCGCTGAGGAAACCTTCATTTCAACAATTTAAGAACAATCCTTTACTCTACCTAATAGGTCCCAACAAAAAAGACACAAGCTTTAGATCATCCCTGCACTATTTTCACTCGCATTATCAATTTAATATCCTCCAATTACCATTAATTCTTACAAACCTCTTAAACAAATCCTTCTTCGATCGATACTTATCAAAAACATCCGCCCAACTGTCCAAAACCAGAGATGGGCAAAATTTTCATTAAAATACAATTTCGAATGACGAATAAAAAGTTAAAAAATTTATTTTGCGATGTGTCGACTAAAGTTGACCCAGTTTAATTTATTAACTTCTATTCGTTACTCGAAATTTTATTTAAATAAAAACTTTGCCCCTCTCGTTCGAAAACCATACACTTCCCCAAAAGAACAAAACCGCTGTCCAGATCTCAGCCACTCCGGCGTAAACTCATCGCAATCCCCCGAAGGAAACGCTCGCAGCCTACCCTCGATCAGGAGCGACGCGATCTTCCCTCTTCTTCGCCCCAGCTTAGGAGACAGAACCTCCCCAGCGCATCCCCAATATTAATATTCCATTACGTCGCTTAGCTTCCGCCCCAGCCAGAAGCAGGACTCGCAGCACAATGGCGAAACTGGGTCGCGGAAAAGAGTCCGCGCCGGCAGGAGTCGTCATTTCCTCCGTTATTTTCGCGCGCCGCCCCTCCCTCCCCCCCTGACTCCCCTCATTTCCGTAGCCCTCCATCGCGCACAACGGCCCGGTATCGCGCTTATCCGCCAGACTCTGTCACCGACCACGGGAGGGGGTTCCAGAGGGAGGAACGGCGGTGGATTTGTATCGTCGCGCGGTGGGCGCGCATCGTTGACCGACTTTTCCCTGAATGGGGGATGATTTGCCGACGAGAGACGGGCAAAGAGTCGGCCCGCGACAGAGAAAGATAATTCCCCGCGTCTTTATCCATCGTCGCGGCGCATCGTCTCCGTCTCTGTCCGCGCCACCCTCCCCCGTATCACCCCTGGCTGTTCCCTCTGTCCCGTGCACCCCGTTCTCATCAGATGTCCGTTGTTCCCGACCACGTGACGAGCCCTTTCCCAAGAACCGGCCCTCCATTGTCAGCGACAGCTTTCTCGCGAAGTGGAAACTCTCTCTCTTTCCTTCTCCCCTCGGCACCCCCTTTCTCTCCTCCCTCTCGTTCCATCTCCGTTCTTCCTTCCCCGGCCGACTTTTGTCTTCCGCAGCCAGTCGGCCCGCGCCTCCCCCGCGACCGTCCGCGCGCACCACCGAATCTTTCACGAATTTCAGACGCGACAATGCGCGCGGGACAAAGGATCCGCTCCGACGGAGTCTGGGTCGTGGCCGATTATTCGAAAAATCCCCTCGCGAGCGCGGGGCTTTTCGACTTTTCTGGGTCGCCCCCCCCCCCCCCTTGAGAGTCGCTAGCCAACTCTGCCGCGCGATTTCGGTCGCTGGGCTCGCTTTGTCGCGAGTTGCTCTTTCCGGTTCGCTGGAATCCGCGATCGGTCGTGTCCCTATTGCAACGATTTCTCTAATATTAATGTAGGGTGGCTATTTTAATTCGCGATACTTTGCGCGGGGGATGGAGATGGTTGAAAGTAGTACAAGCAAGTGGCAATGGTTTATTCGTAGTGTTGGCGTTGAAGAGTAGTGGAACGGTGAGTTACATCACACAACGAGGTCCTTCTTCTATTGCCCCACTCATTCGCGTTCCATTCTAATCGATCGATCGAAATCTAGAGCTACTTCCTCGACGATTCTTCGACCTTCCATGCCAGTGTCTCTCAATTCTCGTTCTGCCTGACGTTCTTTATATGAACGAGCTTCTTGCGCTGACTTTGCTGGGAAATAGCCAGGCATGTTAACCCTTCTTTGCTGTTTCGCAGATCGCACTCGCAATTCGCTGTTTGCGCCAGATTAAGTTGCACATGTTTAGAGTAGTTCTATTCGTTGAAGAAAGATTTTATGCATATATGAATATAAATATTCACACCATTTTTAACGATTCTATTAAAAATGCACAAAAAACTAAATTGAAATGCACTAAAAGCTAAAAAAATAATTCTTTTCTTGTTCCACAATTTCGACGGTGTGTTTTCACTTTAAATAAAATCGGTGGGCACCGTGTGGAACTAGAAGTTAAAATATCGGGATATTTTACCCGCAAGGGGGTCCAGGTGTCAGCGCTAAAGGGTTAAGAAGAGCAACGCCTGCGATTTTTGTTGCATGGATTCTAATAATTCTAATTAAATAACGAAGGAAACAGTTCACTTAGTAGTCGAAGGATAAAGAAGGTGGATAATTTCCTGTGCATAATACTATTTTAAACGTGTTCCATGCTGGTCAAAGGAATCACCTTCTGTGAATCCCTGCTACAAACAAAAGGCTCCCTTCAAAAGCCTGCAGGCCAGCAGGGAAATCCCGAAATTTAACGATCCCGACGCCCTGCAGCCGTGTTAAAGGTCACAGCTGTTCCATTTTTCATCTTCCCCCCCCCCCTTGCTTTTTCGTTGCTCGCTTTTACGTGTCAACAGCTTTTCCTTAAAGGGCGGAGGTTCAAGAGACCAACGCTGCGCGGACTCTTGTCGCCTGGCCCTTTGTGGGAGGTCTCTGACCCGTGTTCACTTTAAACGCGTAAAAAAAAACGAACTTCCATCGAACGAGCCCTACGCGTGTAGTCCATAAAACATTGATTTCGCTCGCATTTTTCTTCTTTCCCTTCCTCGCCTCTTTCAAAAAATCTGCTCCGTTTTCTGCTTCATCAACGGCAGGCATGTTTTTGCCTCCTATTAAGGTCTGGGGAATAAAAATTGCGGCAGAGGGCTCCTCTCCATTTTTCTAGACAAAGGAGAATAACACGGGGTTGCGAGGGTAGAGGCTTTCTCTCTGGAAGCAGGAATAACTGTAATAAAAAGTCGTGCCTGTGTATAGCATATCGGCTGTTTGAAAGCTTTTGCTGTGGTGCAGCTTCACTGTGAAGGAAATACGTATATTTATTTTATTATACAAAACTGTACTTCCTCAGCAACTTATCAACATCCGCAAATCAAATTCACTTTCTTTCTGATTCTAAATTGAAGGGACCTTGTAGAAAACACTGTAAATTCCCGATAATTTTTTTTTTCATTATTTTTAGCACTTACAGTGTTTTCTACAAGGACTCTTCAATTCGACGTTCTTCCCCCCACTAAATTATCAACTTCCAAGAAGCTCCTTTAAAAAATAGCAAAGCGCCGTTTCCCTGCCAAGGCTTTCCAGCCTCTCAGAATCAATTTATTTCCCTCGCGCGAGAAGCTCCTTTCATCCTTCGCCTGTAAATCTCGATGCTGAAAAGTTGGCCGGTGACACTGTGAATCGAAGCGTCTCGCCTGGTGACTTTAATACTAGCACAAGCGACGCGGCAGGTTCGACGAGGACGTTCCATCCGACTTGGCGTAATCGCGGCGTCAAAACGGCTGCAGTCTCACGGAATTCGCATCCCGGGCTGATTATTCTTCTGGGGTAGCAGCTGTGCCCGGTGAACACCCCTCGGTATCCAGCTCTCCCTCGCCGCCCTTCTTTCCTCCTCCGCCTCCGCCGAGACGAGGAGACACGGTTCTCCTCTTTCTGTCGAAACGGGCCGCAAGGACCAGCGGCCCCTCGAACAGCTGACGAGCCTTTAAATTCGCTGCTGGTGCCTTTTTACCTGGGCTCACGTTGCAACAAACGGCGGGACTGCTTCCTCCCGCTCTCTCTCGCTCCTGGACGCTCGAATCGCAACGGGCCACACGGTCATTATCCGGACAATAAACCCGAGGAACGGGCCTCACTTTCGATGGGGCCTCTGCGATCGAAGAATAGGAGCCGTAGATCGTGGACGGAAATAAGAATCGCTGGCCAGGGAAACGTACAGTTTCAGGGGGGTTGGAAAACGAATCGACGACGGGCGGCGTGGTTGCACGAGCGTGCTTCGAAGTTTGATACGTTTCTCCTCTTTTCTTAACAAGTAAAGTGGGTGGAGATGTCAGCCAACTGCTCGACTGGTGATATTCGCCGTGGGTTCTTTAACTCTTGAACGGCGGAGAGCCACGTGCAGAATCAATTTTACCGACAGTTAATATCAATATTTCTTAAATGTACACCTTAGAACATTCTTTCATGTTAGAGTCCTTAGTTTCTCAAAGAAGTAATGCTAATAGCAAGTAATACCTATATACATGTAGTTTGATAGCTTGGATGGTACGAAATCTGTGGAATTCTTCATAGCCCATCTCAATCTTTTATTTACTTATTTATTTATTTCCTCATGAACGGGTGAGACCCATTTTTGCCACAGGAAGGTGTAATAAGCACAGAGTAGACACACAGCGTTACAACAGAACAAAATTAACAGAATATAAAAAATTTAAAATACTAAACATGACGTAAGTCCTATATATCAGTTCACGTCTCTCTGTATACGCCGGCTTTAAATGCTGAAAGAGATCCATGGAAGAGATCAATCTCGTTCCTAACCAAGTTTGCCAAGTTGCAGATCCCATGGAAGGGGTTCGCAATCTTGAAGATTAACGAATCATTAAGCGCTTTAGTAAAGGAAAATTCGTGAATGCGAACATTCATACTCTTGCAATTTCTATCTAAACTGAATTCCCACTTCAGTTCTTCCAAAGACCTCGATAAATGGAGACACAAATCCCAAAGTTATACCGCCAGCTTTAGGCCCTAGCTCCAGCTCCTAACCAGCTCGTTTGCTCGACCAATTACACCGTCCATCTTCAAACGTAACCACGCTCACCGCGATCTCCACGCAAAACCGCGTCACAGGAGGCACTTACAGCTGGAAAGACCGTTCCCTCCGTGTACCTATCACGGTCCTCTTCTTCTCGCGCGTCGTACGTGATCGAAAGGACTTGGCCGACCTAGGAAATACTAGAACGAATCGCCAGGGACGAAGAAGCCCCCCAGGCTCTTCCAGGGTCTTCGACGAGTTGATCTTCGCGCGAGCGAGTGAGCCCAGCCTCTCTGGCGTAAGCCCGGGTTATTCCTCTCCGTTGCTCGCGCTCTCCCCCCCCCCCCTCGCCAGTTTTTCCTGCTGTTTTTGCCGCGGGTGAATCACTCCGGCTCACCCGCGCGCAGAGATTCTCAGTTGCGGCCCGCTCCGCAGGTGGACCATCCCGCGACACGCGGATGAAACGGTCGACACGTGTTCCCGAGCGGAGCCGAGTTTGCAGCGCGGTGCCCCCTGGCTTCCCAGACTGCCTAGAAGGGTTCTCTTTCTCTCGGCTAGCCGTGACTCATGTGCCGTTTAAGGTCGAACGGTGAGCTGTCGATTGGAAACGTGACGAAACTCCTGGACATCGGACAGGGATTACGCAACCTCGGGCAGCCTGGATCGATCGGGAACAATAACCTGCCCGTGGCTTCGATCGAGACTCCGTACACGCCGGTTTGTTGTCGTTGCAAAACACTTAGCGGCCCGAGAGTCTAACAGAATGGCTGTTGATGGTGTCGATTAGCACAATCAGTACAGTGCACGGCGTGATCGGGGACTCCTCGGAATCAGTTCTTCCTCGAAGCGGAAAGGCTGGGCTAGAAAAGGCTGTTCCACGTTGTCGATTCAGTTTTATATTGTAAAGAACCCAGGTTCTCCGAATATCCTGTCGCCACGCGCTCCTCGACACATTTGCAGATACTTGCGTGAAATATTGACTTATTTTTTATAAATACAACTTGCGAGGTAATTTTAATTCTTCGTTTCCGCGTATAGGTAACAGATGTTTGTTTATTTTAATTATGAGATGGGATTGTGAAGAGGCGAGGCCCAGGTATAGCAGCTGCCATGCTGACCTCTGCCTAAGTGTCAGAACGTAACATTATAAAAGAACAGATAGAGAAGCTAAGCTAAAAGTAAAACTCCTAGATCACCTATATTTCAGTATACACGCGATCCAAAATTATCAGCGAGCATACCGGTGATCTCAAGCAAAAAATCTTCCGGCTGTGAATTGCGCATAGTCAAGAAACATCGCAAGTATTCAAATGTCCCTGTTTCATCATCAAGGAAAAGAGTTGCACCAGCCCTGAGTGGGACTTTCCATCCCGTTGCAGAAGCCTCCTCGATCGGGCAGCTTCCTCGAACGGGGATCGCGATCACTGACCGTCCTCACTGGCTCCTCTTCGCGGGCGTCCGTGTGCGTTCACACCCATCCACCCACTTTCCGCTCGTGTGACGTCACGGCATCGCGAATGAAACCCGTCTTTGTTCCCACAAACGTCTCGCGAACCGGTTTGCCGGCGGTTCCGCGTGCCCTGTCAGCTGGCGCTGAGGACCGTTTAATCGGGGGAAGTCCGCCGCGCCGTTTTCGAGCGGATCGGAGATTCCGGGGCCCTGCCTCGGCCGGAATCGTTTCCGAGAACCCCTCCATTCGCTACCCTGGGAGCCGTTCCGAGAGCTTTGCCGTAGATTTAGATAAGAGCCCAGCGTGCAGATTACCGTCTCGCTGGCCCACTGACACGCTAATCGCTCGCTATCTCCTGCAAGCTTCTCTGCAAACAGAGCAAGCATTCCTCTCCGAAACAGGACGGTTCTTCGGTCTTCGGTGCTGGTTTAAAGACAGACCGATCTACGTCAAATCTTGCGACCAGCGTCTCGCAGATTTGATTAGAGATCCTGGGCCTGACAAGGATGTTAACGCTCTAGGATTTAGATAGCGAGCTGGGTGCTCCTGGCGAGGGTTGCCTTGCTGGGCTGGGACACTTGGGGCTTGAGGGCTAGGAGAGGTTCCCCCGTCGTCGCTTTTCCGCGATCTATTTCCGACTACCCCTTGGGCACCTTTTAGCCCCAGGTATTTGGTAGTTTCTCGAACTTCCGGGCGGGCAGATACGGGAGCGGAAGCGGGGCTGATTCACGGTGCGGAAGTCGGCGTCATCGGTGCAACGTACCTGAACAATGCTGTGTCTAACTTTTCACAAGAGGTTCCTGAACTTCCGCGTTCTTCCGGGACCCTTTTCACCCGGGCTTTTTCGTTTAGAATATGCGGTTTACGAGGGACAAAATGTGCTGCGCGCTTTGTTACGGGAAAATAGCGAGACTCGGAGGATTTAATTTGAGTTAAGCTCCCGGGAGGCAGAAGTCAACCGTCATTAACTGCCAAGTTTCATATTAGGTGCGCCCTATCATTTTGCTTCCTCTAATCTCTCGGACGAAACCATTAAACAGCGAGGAGCGACGGCGCAGCAATGAAAACGGAGTGGCGGCAAGAAATTATGCGATCCTCGGGGAGGGAAACTCGGCCGAACGATGGGATCGTATCCCGAGATACATGCATTTGGAGCCCGCGGAAGCAAGGTGCGTGAACACCCCATGCCCGCAGCACGTGCGTTCCGTGGTGCGCGCGCCGGAAGTGCCTCGCCACCGGGGACTTAATGGCGCGGGCACACGAGCAAACGCGCCACCCATCCTCCAACCTGCGCACGTGCTAGCCCTCGCGGAAATTCGCGGGGCCAGCCAGTCGAGACGCTTATCCGCGAAGCACCCTGAAACTTGCTTTTTATGCTCCATAATTCCTCGTCTCGATGTGCATCGAAATCTCCCGAGTCTTTCATCTTGATCCTCGCCCTCGCGATCTTCCCGATAATACCACGGCGCAAAGGAATATTTTAGAATACGAGGAAGCTCCGTTTTAAAGCGCATCGTGGCTCGTAATTCAATTAGGTGACTCGCGAAGCTTTTCAGTGGGTTTTGGATCGATAAAAGAATGCGGGCAGAGTTAACTATAAAGATTTATTAGTACCGTTCGTAGAATGTATTGTTACGTCCCTAGGAATTTTTAAGCGAGTTGTGTGTTTGTCAAAATTTCGTTCTTTTGGGATTTTAAGATCGATCTTCTTGGTGGATGTTTTCTTTCGTCGCGATAGAAAACTTCTGAAACACCATTTTATTTCCTGTTAAAAGACTCTCGTCTAATTCTCCTCTCATCGAAGCACACTCTCCCCCCGGTGGAAATAAATTTCCATCGTCGAAACGAGTTGCCAGCTGACTTGAGAGCGGCTCCGCCCGAGCTGCCGAACATCTGTCGTCGATGGAAGTGCTTCCAGAAGAACCGAGCCAGGAGTATAAACGAGCTAGGAGAGCTATCGAGCAGTTCATTTGGTAACCATTAGCAGCCCCCGTTGGAGTCTCGAGGCAAAGGGTGGAACGATCCTCTCCGTCTTGTATATCGATTCTGACGTAGAAGGTGTATATTTATCTCCTGTAGGGTTCATTGAGAGCGGTTCCTTGAGGAAAAGTGGAAGTTGCTGATGAATATCTGTCTAAAATCAAGCTTCTCTGTATCTTTGAAACTTAATTTCCGATCTGCTTCGTTCAAACTCCATATTTTAGTTTGAAACTGACGTTAAAGAGTTCTATATACATAGAAGTTTTCAATAAATGCGTTAGTTGAGAGTACTTTCTAATTTTTCTCTTCAAAATCGAAGTTCAAAAGCTGCAATTTCTAATTATATGAATTTTTAATCTCTTCGCAAATCTTTCGTTTTTCTGTACCTTACGATTCGTAGCAATAAACAAGCTTAGAAGATTTAATTATAATGAAATTGCAGAGGAAGAAGTGGGTTTTGCGAGACTAGCATTATAAATAGAAACTGGTAATCGTTATTGTCCAGGATCAGTAGGGAACAGGGGTTTGGAACAATGCATTTTCCTCGCGTCATCTCGAGTACAAGAAAACCCTCGTCGAGATTTATCGAGGTTGCCTCTCTTTGCGGTTCCCTTCTTTCTTCGCGGCTCCTCCACTGCACCCAGAAGCGGCGTACTTTTAATGGGACAAACGTTCAGACACCGATGAAGCCATTTTTCAAGTCGAAAGTGTTCGCCTGGCAGCTTCTGGGCTTCTGGCCGTCGATTTCACAATGTCTCGCGCTTCGGCGCGATAAATTCGTGCTAGGAGAGCTTCTTTCGTCGATGAGAGTCATACTTTCTGATACGCCGTAGCCGCCATGAGTAATCGGCGTGCTGATTTCTTTCCTATCGAGACAGAAAGCACTTGCAATTTTTTATTTCGAAGGAATATTACCAGTGACTCAGTGGACGCTGAATGAACGTAAATGGAGTTGAAATCATAACAGATACGAGGTTCTTTTTATAAAATTTAGTTCAATAATCAGTTCAGTAAGTAAAGTTGAAACTTTAACGATCAACAAATCGACTTCTCGTGCTCCTCCAAAGGCATAATTGTCAATTAAAATTATCAGTTGGGTCAGAATATTTTCAAATTATGGACTTCAACTTCCACGGTGTTTTAAATATTATTTAAAAACAAAATTACCATTTTAACGTAGTTTATAACTGGTGTTTAGTTTTCTAGATGTTCCTTCTGATAATTTGTACGAATAGAATATTTTCTACGTTCTCGTTTCCAGTGCTTTTGCTATCTTCGTCACTTGTTTAGTCTTCGCCTCGCCTTATCGGCCACCGACCACAGGGGGATGAATCATTTTCCCTGCGACAGAGTTAGTTAGCCGGAGTACAATGGTGCTCTTTTAGCCCCCGTTCTGAGACTGACTTTTTTAAGGGATGCGTCCCCTTCGGGCCCTTCGCTCGCGGTCCATATTACTCTTGGGAGCGCGGAGTTGCCTCTAGACTTTAATGGAACAAATGTTGCGAAACCGCAAATCGAAATCCTCCTTGCGCAAGCGGGGATTCGAACGGGTCGAGTGGAGCACCGATGCTTTTTTACGGCTCGTCTGTTCTGGATGAGTTTTTTAGGGGTAGTTTCCTTTGTTTGTTGTAAGAAAAGTAGACGGTTTTAATTACATTTTTAATGTCGAATGCGGAGTGAAACATTTTCAGATCTATTTCAGAAGAAAAGAGTTAGAAACAAAATTCAATAAATTTAAAGATTTTCTAGCAATTTTTACGCGATCAATGAGCATTTGAGGTGTTAAAAATATTTTTCATTATTAGGATTTGAATTTTAGAATAGTTTACATTGTAGAAGCATATATTGCTCCAACTTTTAATTGCAATGTAATTACGAGGGAATGATAAGTGGTAATTTTGCAGTGATGATATCAACGTAAAAGCAAGTGGATTTATTATATTTGCAGGTTAACGTACGGTTATGATGTTTGAATAATTCATAGGTCAAAGGTAGATGCGCGTGTAGCGAATCTAAGTGCCTCGAGATTATCAAACCACACGGTTTTCCATTCTTTGCATGGAAAACTTTTTGCGACTACTTAGTCGCGAAAATTTATGCAACACCTATCTACAACAAGGAATCTCCAAAGTTCTTTTTGCCTCGTTCTTCTAAGCTCGCGAACCTCAAAGAAATTAATAGCGCATATTATTTCCATGGCACATAATCACCGAATAAGACAAATATTAAAAATTGATATTAATTTGAATATCCTTTACCTACAGTTGCGGTGAAAAGAAATTTGAAAATGATACTTTTATGAGGATACTGAGAATGTAGCCTTATATTCTGAGGAATCCTTAACTGCATACAGCCTCCATATTCCTTCTGCATGGACCTGTAAGGTCACAGAACAATTATAAAACTAAACTTTTTATAAAATACAACATTATTACCTCGATTAAACTGAGGGGAGTCGTAGCGTTTTTGCTATACGTACAGCTAGAGACCTTCAGCCTTGTAATTTCACAACAAGAAGCATTAAAGTATTATATGTTACATATTAATGAATATAAAATAATTACAGAAAGGTCTAATTGAGGTAAAAATATTTTTTCAACGAAAAAAGACTACGTGCTCCAAAATAATTATTTATCAAACACTACCAAACTTCCGTCCATACCATTACCTCGGAGATCACTCGACAGACTACAAGAAAAGTAAAAACCCAGGCTCGACAAAGTCAAATTCAGCAGACCACCCTGGCGACTGTAAAAGACCCTCGAATTTCTCTCAGACCCTCGAGATTCATTCTCACTCGATTCATCCACTAAAACTTCACCGTTCTCCCAAACAAAGTTCCTCCTCCACAGGCCCTCAAGCAGCACTCTTGAAGTACTCCCCCCCCCCCCCCCCAAACCCGCCAAGTGGCCAGACTCCAATTAAAAAGTTCACGGGTTAGGGATTCGTTGGTAATGACCGGAAACTGGCTGATTCTTGCCAGTTTCTCGCTGATAGCGCGTCGTCCTCCTGCTCGCCCACCTTCCGCGCGGCTGACACCAGCAACCGGGGTGGTGGAAGAAAGGGGCAGCGGTCGCGACCCACGCTCAATTGGCCGCCGTGGCGCCTCGGCGACAGAGGAACGGAGGGGTGGATGGTTGAATACGAACCAGCCAGATGATTTAATTGTCACGTGTCAAAGTTCAAGCATCAGCCGCGGACGTTGATGCCCGGCGATCAGTGCCTCTCAACGCGGCCACGTCTGCTGGCCGCCCACGCGTTTGCTCCTTCTGGTCGGCAGGGCCTGGGCCGTCGCCGTTAATCGCAGGAAGTTCGCAGGAACGCCTGTAATTGCGTCAATTAGCGGCTCCTCGCCACCCCTCGCCGGAGGATCCTCGCTAATTGCAAGTATCATCGCTGTGATCGTTGTATCGGGGATTCTGAGTCTGATGGCTGGCCAGTGCTCTATCGAATTAACTAAGTCGGATTTAGAAGAGTTATGAAACGGTGGAAGAGTCAAGATGATCTTCTTGGGAACAAATTAGTCGAGCAAGAGCGAGTGGCCAGTGGGATTGTATTTTAATTTATTACAGGAGATAAGGAAGCTGAATGCGAATTACTCGTGTAACAGGATTAGTCGAAAGGTAGATTCAAAACTGGGGTACCAACAGTGACGGACTTATGAACAAGGACTCAGGTGGCAAACGTTCTGGGGGCCCATTTTTAAAGGAAAATGAAAAGGTGGTTTACTAAAAACGGATTTAGTGTAGTAGTACTGAAAGAATATAGTGTTTGGTTAAAATCGTAATTTCTTCTTTTTTTTTTGAAGCTAGGACTCTGGGGTGGGTCCTCTGGGAAGGGGCCCATTTTTCGGGAAAACGAAGAGGTAGTTACCTAAAAACGGGCTCCGTTTATTAGTACAGAAAAAATAACAATAAATACAGTTAAAATCAATAATTTCCTTTTTGAAGGGGCCCATTTTTCGGGAAAATGAAGAGGTAGTTACCTAAAAACGGGCTCCGTTTATTAGTACAGAAAAAATAACAATAAATACAGTTAAAATCAATAATTTCCTTTTTGAAGGGGCCCATTTATCGGAAAAATGAAGAGGTAGCTACCTAAAAACGAGCTCAGTGTAATTGTACACAATTAAATATAGTGTTCGGTTAAAATTATAATTTTCTTTTTTATCAATGGGCCTTTGATTGGGCCTTCAGGGCAGGGGACCAGGCGGTATTTGCTCATCGGCCGCCCTGTTAAATCCGCCACTGGGTACCACAGAAATTATTATATGAAGGGAAGTTTGCATCGAGTTCCAATCGTTCCAAAGGTTTTGAAATAGCGTCTTGCATACCTAAGGAAATAAGTAAAACGTGTGGACATGAAATTTGATTGGTCGCCAGTAGTAAATGGAGTAGCGCAACAGCGAAAGCACGTCAGACGGAATTACCTTTCCTCATTTATGATTCACAGTGCGCGAGATTGAAACGGTAATCTTCAGAAATAACTCCTCTCCGCGGAACGAGTGTTTATTTTTATATACTAGCCGCGGGGAATCACTTTCGATAACGTTTCGGGGAACCTTGGTGTGCTTATCGCGACAAACCGACGGCTACCTAATTTTCTAAAGTAACACCTGCTTTATAGATCCTTCAAAATCTTCAAATTAAATTTGGAATTTCACCTCGAATCGATTACCTCCAAAACTACTCAGCTTTCAATAATATCCCAACTTGCAAAACGGAATTAAATGAGATCCAAGGCACAAGTGCAATGCCACACTTTTGCCTTTCAAATTGCAAATTGACTTCGTATTTATAGAAACCAGCATTTGCATAAAACACCAACGACTTACTAGAACTCCAAAATACCACTGGGCACGTGTGTCAAGATAGTGTTCAAGGCTGCGTTTTATCGACACCCTTCTGGCAGCTGGCATTTCGTCGCTCCTTTAACAAGACTTAACCGAATTTACTCGAGTTCCTTGTATTCCATAATCAAATCTGCAACTTTTTCCCATGATAAACGAAGTGGTAAATCCGTCACAGTAGCAATTAATGGCAAACCCAAGTCCCAAATTCCTTGGATTCAACTACATTTTGGAGATAGACTGTTAGGTGGAATCAAGAGATTCACGATGGTCGCGCGAGATATCCGCCAGTTTGGGGTAAACAGTGGTGAATTGTTAGCTTGCGCGTAGCGATTCAGATGGACGACGTATTAACTCGAACTTTACGCGTCGTCGCGATCGTTATTCGGTTTAACGCGGGATTTACGAGCTAGGCGGTTTGAGAAACACGAGTGGACTGGTGGGTGAAATATACCAGGCGCGCGAATCGGTTTGAACTTGGTTGATTTATTGTCGAAAGGCTCGGCGGGTGGCTTTGGTGGCAAGGATTATATATTTCGGGAGGAAGTTCGGGGAACCACGTCGCGTGGTTAGTTTCGACTTTCTTTTAGTGAAATTCAGTGAGGAGTGGCTTGATAGAAGTTGAACGACTAATAGAATGTGTTAACGAGAGGAGGATTGCTTTCATCTACGATTGCGAGTGATCGAAAGACGAATAGTATCAAGGAAGAATTCTATATCCATATTTTCACATATGTACCTCCAATCTTCTCATTCGTTTCATTCAAATTCGAATTCCCAAGAAATTCTAATGTGAAAAGTTTCAAAGTTGGAATCTTAAAAATACAAATAAGAGGTTCTCATAAAATATAAGAAGATTAAATCCAAATAGTTGTGAAGACTCATACAATCCTCGACAATAGTTTCATTAAATTTCATTTGCAAACCACTCAGAAACAAAGTTCCAACCCTCACCATCCTCCCAATCGGTGAAACTCAAAGTCAACGACTTGAAAAACAGAAGCTAACAATACTGCTAACGAAAGCAAGTCCCCCAAAGGAACTGCAATCCATTTGAGGAGCTGAAGATTTCAACAAGATGTGGGCTAAATTATGTTCAACTTTGAAAGACGATTTCACTCGACTGTTGGCCACCAAGAAAATGCCAGACAAACCGTTGCTGTCGGACGTTCCTTGGCGACTGAGAACCACGGTGAACCATTGACCCTCCGCGTAAACCGAGAAAGTTCCTTGGTGAACACCAACGAGAGCAATAGACGGTGGATGAGTAAAAGACGTTAAGGCCGCTGTCTTAATCTGCCTCGTGTACGTCGGCCTCTTTCGCCCGTTGTCCTCCAATTATACCTTAACCAGCTTTTCTTCTCAACCTGGAAACTCGAATGACCCGACCCGACACTGACGTACAGCCCGAGATAGCATCAGAAAGCCACTCGAGTCGCGGAGGGACGGAGCTTCGTCTCGTCCTGCGATGATTAAACTGTCCTCGTTAATGGGCCCGGCCTCTATGTAAATTAAGGTCCTCCTCGTTGGAGACTCTCGTCTAATTCGCGATCCAAGACGATCAGCCTAGAGATGCCTCAAAGCGTTTCCCTTCATCTCTCGCCGAAGGAAAGTCCTGGCCCTCTTGGAGCATTTGAATCTTCTCCTTTGAGGCAGGTATCCCAGGAATATCTATCATAGACTAATCGACCCATTTCTTTTTTAATTTCGCAGGGAATAGCGTAATTAGGATATCGTCATTCAAGGGTAAACGCGAAGGAAAATATGGAGGATGAAAATTGAGCATTGAGTTGGGACTTTAAAAGGGACATTTGGTTGTTTCTTAGAATTATGTATTCTATATTTTTTGTAACATATTTGTGGGAATTATTCCAATTGTAATGGGGTTTCTAAGAATAGGGTAAATCCGGGAGACGCAGTCGGGCTGGAGAGTTGGTCGAATGGCTATATTCAGACTCTACATCTGTGTATATGTAAAAGTGTGTTAAGGTTTGGAACAATTAATTCTCTAAGAATCAACTGTTTCGACCGACTTTCCAGCTCGACCGCGTCTCCCGGATTTACCCTATTTAAATTCTGAAGTTTTACATTTATCATTCCTTCGCACGGTGGAGCGATAAATTGGCAGATTAGATTGACAGTTAATGGTTAATATATCTACTTGAGGTAGGGAGTTGAAGGGTTAATAAGAGTTTCGTTAATTCTCATATTTTTGAGTGTTCGTTGATGAAGTTTTAGGCACATGGATTTACAGGATCTTAGGAGGACAGGCTTCATAGTCCATCTGCCACGATATCCTGAGGGGAAGTCGCTGGTCTCTCGGACGGCTTCCCCTCGCACACGATCCCTTCTTTTCCTGCTTCCTTCCTTCCTTCCTGCGAGGAATAGGTCCCCGGGGTTCGGTCGAACAAAAAATATCCGTAAGCCGAGTTCGTGGGAATTCACATGCAAATCCTGATGACAACAAGGTGCCTTTTCCTTTCTTCGAGCACGCGCAGTAACAACCATCTGTTCGCGGATATGGTAATTCGATTTGGCGCCCTTTTACCAAGTTTTCGCGAAGCATTGCGGAACTGTGATCTGAAGTCAGTAGCGTCGCGAACTGCGGTTGCTAGTGAAAATTGATTTACATGTTACAGTAGAAGAACTTTGAAACTCCATTTGTGGCGAAGAAAGTAGAATCGGAAAATTGGTGGCCGAAACGGTTCGTTCTACTTTCTGTCCGACCTGCCAGCCTATCCTTCGTCAATCTACCGACAAACGTAAATGGAAAGTGCTCGAGATAAATCGACAGAGCCCTCCGAAAGCCATCGAAGTCCGCTTATCGATCCGCCGACACCAGGGGCACTTCTGCGTTTCACGTTCTCCCAAACTAATTTACCTCATCGCTCGCTGAAAGGCTCCACCCTCGCGAGGCAGCTCGAACAGGAAGGAAATGAAAATATTATCCCGATTCGTTCGACATTTAACAACACTTGACGATTGCTTTTATCGATGAAGATCCTTCTCCGCCGTCTCAAAACTTCGGTGCTATCAGAAACCTTTCCTTTCACCTTCTAAAAATTCTGTCTTCCACCTCCACAAGAAGGTGGAAGACAGAATTTATTCAAGCACGAGAAAAAAATATCCAATTCGATCGTTCCGAGAATATTCAACTATTTTTCATCCCTCAGCTTTTACTGTATAAAAGTTAACTAATATAAGCATCACTTTATTTTAAAAAAAAAATAATATTTTCATCTAGCTGTCCAGTAATAATCATCCCCCGTTCGAAGACCTCCATCCTCACAAATTCTCCCCTTAAATGTCCAACAAAAGTCAAATCCCTCCCTTTCCATCGTCAATTCCAACTTTTTATTCCCTTGTAAAAGGATCGGTGGACTTTTTTCCCCCTTTTTCGCCGCTCGCAGAAATGGCTGAAATTGCCGCGAGGGAGTGGCGTGTGTATCCAGCCAGCGGGCGACAGAGGCTCGGAGCTTCGCGTAGCTTTTAGCGGCCGCTGTCTACAGAGCTTGCATATCGTTATCAACCCCCTGACAACAGCCGGCCTCGTGTCGGGGCGGGATCGATACAGCTTCTATTGCGATATCAACGCGCAAACCCCATGGGCGTATGGTGGGCGCGGGGGTGGTGCACAGGGGTTGCGCAAGCCTCCATCCTGTTGTACCTCGCCGCTGTGGAAATTCTATAGAAGTTCTGCGTCGCAGCAGCTTAGCGCGTTAATTCGATGGCCAGGGCTGGGTTCCCTCGTCGCTTTATGGGAATTAAAGTCGCTCCCGTGGTCCTGGAGAATATGCTCCGTAGATTCGATCTTCTCTCTGCTCCTTCAGGGGATGCACCGCGACCGCAGCCCTCCCCTAAACCTCTGTTCACTCCGGCGGGGTGAATTGCAGTTTTATGTTCAATTGCGCTCATTCAATCGTAGCTCTTTTTCCTCGGAGTACATAGGTACTGTTTTATCTTTCGCGGTGTCGATTCTGAGTGGTAAAATAGGGGTGGGAAGGATCTGTTGGATTTAGATGAGTTTCTTTGGAAAATAGTGTTTTTTAAAGTGTTAAAGATAGTTACTAGAAATTTTAATTTAATTAGTTAACCCTTTGGTACAATTAATTACAAAATGAGGTAGAAAAACGGAGGCGCATTAAGAAAGAAAGACAGAGGAAAAAAGAGAATCAGGAATATACAAATGTTCACTGAATGAGACACGAGTGAATTTTGAACGCAATTTGTCAATTTGGTGAATGGGCGTTGAAGAATTTTTTAAAGGGAGTTTCACGATCGATTTCTATTTTATGGGTAAAACTGGGGGCGATCGCGATCACGGGGCTAACGTTTCTATTAAGTAGTTGTAATGCCTGCTGGGGTTCCCGCCACCCCTAATCCGATCCTGACTTATCACGCTCGTAAGGATTAATGGGATCAAGTATGGTAATACCCCGTGAAAATTATTGGCTCATAAAGCGGGAAAATTTGCGTGCCGCGTCATTTCTCCGAGGGGGGGTGCAGCGTAATGAAACGTAGCCTATCCATCAATAAAGCTTTTTCCGTCCATCGATGCGCGAAGAATCGACCTATAAAGAGAATCGAATAATTCAGACTTGAAGTGACCAAGGTAAACACGAAGCACGCGATGAAAACATCTTAATAACCGAAGAACTTTATATAAAACAATTCCCTTTCCTTTTTTTAATTACAAGCTGCCCGGTAGTCAGTATTTAGACATTTTAATTACAATCGATCACCCTTATATGGCACAAAAATAACTCCTTTGAAAATCCCAAGAAGTTATTTCCGACGGGTGACGAATCGCACACAGATGCCCACTTGAAGTTAACTGGGGGCGCCAACGTACTGGCTCGAAAAGGAAGTCCAAAAACGCGTTTCGATGGGGACAAAGATCTACCAAGGATCCAGTCATCGTTTATTTTTACAGACCCATGGGGAAAATAATAACAAACATTAAGTAAAATATCAATCTTTATTCAAGCAAAATTGAATAAAATATCAGCATACAGTCTATAAATATATTTTATTTCTGATCGAGTTAATACTCCGATTAATATATTGACAAATTAGCTTGATTAATATAGGATAAATCAAATGTTCGATGCGTGTCCTTGAGACGAAGCCCAGGTACATAGAAGTTAGAAGGGCGATCGATCGATTTTTAGAGGGTTGAGGGGTGCGCGAGCAGGGTGCCGGAATTTTGAAAGTCGCTTCTCTATTATGCCCCCCCCCCTGTCCCCTTTTTTCCCCGGTCTTTCGTCTCGAGTGCAGTCTACGCCAATGCTAAGGCCCGGTGCTGGCTTCCTGAGGCCAGGTGGTGCGCAACCGTTGCCATCCCCAAAGCCCAGTGTTCCGCTTCTGCAGGCAGCTGCAGCTGCGGCATACACGCTGCTTGTACGCTTGCACACGAGGCCTGTACACGTACGCGCGCGACTGCCTGCGACGAGAGATCGTTATTGAAAAGTCTGGATTTAGGTCAAGAAAGATCTGAATTTTCTACCGATCCCTGGCGAGATTGGAATCCCCCTGAAAGGGCAGGCAGGTAGAATTGCAGAGTTCTGTGACGTTATCGAGCAATTTAAAGTTGACGATAACTTCCCATAAAAGAACTACTTCGCAATTGAAATCTCAAAACCCACGCCAATGTGGTGCGAATAGAATAGTAGCGATATTAAATTCTAGCGACGAGGAACGTCACTCTCATTTCTACACAAGTGTTCACATATTACATAATAGTCTTACGTAGGAATATAAGAAAAGGAAAATCGGAAGTATTCTATGAACAGTGAAAGTGCCAATGAAATCCCCACTGTAACAATTCCCGACGAAAGCCCAACGAGTGCTCAGTTGCACATTCCATTTCCCATCGTAGCACGCTCTTCTTTATCGATCATTTCCGCGGTAAAACAATGCACGTTCATTACCGACGAGGCCAAGCCCTTCCGCGCGTAGTGGCTCGCCTGAAAATTTCCCGTCTTAATTGCCGTGTAATAGGTTGGTTTTCAAAGAGAAGCCGCTGTCCTCGGTGACAGATAAAATACAGTGACTTATCAGCGCGATATGCCCGCGAGCCGAGCGATACCCATCGCCAGATACAGAGTTTTTCGTTTCACCGCAACCTTTCCGCTCGGGAGAGGTTAGAAACGTTCCGCCTGCCGGCACGCACGAATCGCGCGCGGCTGTGCGCATGATCACACGTACGCTCACGGACAGGGGCGTGCTGGCACAGACACAGCCGCGTAATGACAGCAGGGAGTTGGGGCAGCGACGAACACCACAGCAGATGGGGAGTTTGCTTCTGCAACGAAGCCAGTCGTTGTAGCGGCGCGGTTCAAGCTGCCCGCCTTTTCCCGGCTTCTCCGTGTAGATTCGCGTTCCTTTCCTCCGAAACCCTCTCCTCCCTCCTCCCCCCCCCCCATCACTGTCGTTCGGTTTTATTATCGTTCTTCGATCGGGAGATCCCTAGGCGACAGCATGGGACGGTCGCGTGCCACTTCCTTCCTTCCGCTTTCCGTGCAGCGCCATCTCCCTCACTGAAACCTCTCGATATCTCGAGCTGCGGAAACGGTATACCGAGCACTTCGATATCACTCGGATCAAGAATCAATGCTTTGCGTATAGAGGGATGATGTTGATATTGAGTTCCGTGAGTATTCGAAGTAATATTTCGGGGAGTTTTATTTGTAACAGAGGAAAGTGGGATTCTATGTATCGTTGAACTGTGGCGTCGATGATAGGTTTAGACGGGCGAGTGTTTGGCCAGTTGGAAATTGCATTGCGAACATTTTTGTAGGTTAGAAGGTCGCGGCAAATGGCGGTTGATTAACGCGATTAATGAAGCGACGCGCGTTCTAGGGGGATAATTGGAGTAACGCATTAGCTACAGCTTGAGATATTTGGAATAGGTTGATTCCCATTTCTGGAGGCTTCGAAGTGTGCTTGGGAAAGAAACGTGAGAGTTCCTCTTTTGAAATACGCGGGCTACTATTGAATTCTCGTAACGCGGATACCTAATACCTATCGTCGATGGCTTTGTCCCTGTCTTGTCAACGGCCGAGAAGACCGTTGACCGTCAATAGGGCCACCAGGGTAGCCAGACTCAGGCTCTCGGGAAATGCTTTCGGTGAGTACAGAACATATTCGTCTATACTTTTTTGTTTCTCTCCCTCTGTCGAAGGGGGGGACATCTCCCGCTAAGACTTGGAGTACTTTCACGGGTGCTGCACATGTGACGCTAGGCGGGCAGCGCGTTTATAAATACGTAAACGGTTTTCTTCGTATACCCGCGTGGAGGGTACACGTGTTTACTCAAATTTTCGAGTGAAATTTTTAATAGCTTTAGTTTACAACTGAATTACTACTGATACTATAACTTTACTTTTTAAACTAAATTACTAATAATACTATAGTTTCACATTTTAAACTAAATTATTAATAACTATAGTTTCACCTTTTAAACTAAATTACTAATAACTATAGTTTCACATTTTAAACTAAATTACTAATAATATTATAGTTTTATTTCTTAAACTAAATTACTTTTAATACTATAGTTTCACATTTTAAACTAAATTACTAATAATATTATAGTTTTCTTTCTTAAACTAAATTTACTAAATTACTTATAATACTATAGTTTCACATTTTGACCTAAATTACTAATAATATTATAGTTTTATTTCTTAAACTAAATTACTTTTAATACTATAGTTTCACATTTTAAACTAAATTACTAATAATATTATAGTTTTCTTTCTTAAACTAAATTTACTAAATTACTTATAATACTATAGTTTCACATTTTGACCTAAATTACTAATAATATTATAGTTTTATTTCTTAAACTAAACTACTAATAATACTACACTTTCACATTTTAAACTAAATTACTTGTAACACTATAGTTTTACTTTTTAAACCAAATTACTAGTAAACTAATCGCAGTAATTAACACAATATAAAAAGAATTTAGTTCGCAATTTCCTTAAACGTAGCTCTGCTCTAAATTTCCATTGGAAGCTTCGACTGAATTCAAAAATTCATGAAAGGAGTTTAATCGACTGAAAAAAAAAGACGAAGTGACTCTCCTTCAGCTGGCCTATTCGTACTTGAACAAAAGACATTGTCGGTGAATCAGGACCTTTTCTTCGTTTAGCCCCTCCGTTTTCGAATAACCGTAGCCAACGGACCAGCTCTCTCCGAGAGCGTTTTGTGTTTCCGTAGAACGGTTAGGGGTATCGTTCATTGAGCGAGGCGCGATCCGCTTCTTGACCGGGCAGTTTGTGAAATTAGCGCGCTAAGCACGGCTCGTCGTGACAGCGGCCGAGAGAGACACGCGTTTCTTTGTCGCGCGAGGAAGTGGAATTCCATTAGCGCGCGCCCCGTGAGTCATTGCTCGCGACACTCCGCGCGCTGTTTGCTCCGCGACGGAACCTAGAAACGATTAATACGAATCCTTTCATTCCGTCACCATTACGAAACTTCGCGAATACGCATCGTAGAGATTCGTTTCGCCAGAATAATGTAGATCGAAGATGTAATTCGGAGATTTCTAGATTCGAAAGCATCGTAAATTATTAATAGCGGGGAACACAGTTAGAAGTAACAATTGCACGGCGGAATGCGAAGCTCCGCCAGAGCTTACCGGATATATTTAAGTTCGAATTAATCGTAGGCGAACTTATGTATACTAATTAGCTGGTTCCCAGCTTAATTAGTTGGTCGAACACGGGCCTGTGGAAATGGAATACCCATATCGCGAGAAGGGGCTCGTAAATGGAGAAGGTAAACTGATTTTCAACCGAACCCTGTGCAATAATATCGCTGCAAAAATTTATTACACATTATACGGTGCTGAGGGACTTTGTTCGAAAAAGAAAAACTCGTGGAAGATCTAGGTACCGTGTGTTATGACTGTTTTGTATTTGGTTAACGATATGATAATAGGATTCTTCACCGATGGAATCTAATCTTGGACTGTTATCTTTATGCTGTGAGAATTACTGTATCGGCGTTTCATCGTTAGAGATTATCGATTTTCTATATGTATGTATAAAGCCTATTCTCAGATTTTTGATTGATAACCCGTTATCATTAACCACTTTGATGCTCCAAATAACATTACAACATAACAAACTTCCTAGGTTCTAAAACAATTATTCCATCGATAGTACGTTATTTTCCAGCAAGTATCTATCCCTTCAACGCAAGAATTATCCCGCTAGAAATTAGCGCGCAGAAGCTTCCGATATCCCCATCATCTCCACCCACTCCACTTCGATCAACATCCACGCCCCGAATTTTCAATCCACCCTCCACCCAAAAATTTCCAGCAGAAAGCGAACAAAAACCTCCAAACATTCTTTTCCCCTTCCAACATAATGGTAATCCCTGAAACACGACCGTTGCATCGATATCCAAAGGAAAGCCCGCGTCACCGTTGTTTACCGATCGCGTCACCCCAAAGCCACACCGATTCCGATCGCGCTCCCTCTTTGGAAGTCCATTCGAGGCCGAACCAGGACAGTTAATCTCGCTGGCAGGAGAGCAAGCCGCCTCTTGTTTTCCTTCCTCCGAAAAGGACACCCCCGCAGCTCCGTCCGCGAGCCTCTACGTGCGAAACTCGGCAGATGGGCGAGGGTGTAGCAGAGGGTGGAATAAAGGGGACGGTTCTTGCGCCACCCTACCCGTTTAACTTCGTTAATCCGATTGTTCCTTGGCTAGTGGTGGTGGCCGCATTAAAAACGCCGTGATGGGAATACGCACTTGTCGTCCCGTGGTATTTCCAGTGGATACTTTCAGGGTGTCCAGGGGGAGCCTACGAGGGGGCTCGAGGTCTCTGATTGGGAAACACTTTTCTTGCGTAACATTTGTTGCCGATCCTGTGGCCATCGGTGGAGGAGCGAAGGGAGGTCCTTTGAAGGCTCGAGGATTCGGAGTTTGGAGGATTTTTCAAGGGGGTCGAAATTTAATGGAGGAAAGGGGGATGCAAAACTATTGGTAGAAGCTAGTTTTACTGGACGAAGGGTCGAAGCCTGTGTTAGTGATATGCTTCGGTTATAGGCGAAATGGGCTCTCATTATATTTTGTAGCATGCTCTGTTTAATTAGTGGGGTACGTTAGATGGTATTTCCATGGTTGTTAGACTCGTGTTTTACTCGGTTCTAATGTCTCGCGAACTGTTACTCGAGGTTGGATTATTTCAAAGGGACTAACAAGAGTTGGGAAGTTGAAGGCGAATTTTTCTGTTGCATCTCGAGCTACTTTCAGCGCATTCCTGTGAGCACTGCGTTTAATTAGCCTGTGCCTCGGAATAATAATATTATTAGTGAAATGCATTTTGTATAGTTTTTCTTTCGAATATTTTCCTGTGCAGGTTTGCTGGGAGTGTTTGAAATTGGGCATTCGCGATACCAAGATCAGCAGCGGTGTGTTATTTTCAAAGCAGAAAAGGTACCGACGAAATTATGGTTGTTTATCGAGGGTACCGTCGATAAGACGTTGCTGGATCGCACGGACCTAAACCAGACCCGCTATCGGCGCAGAGATTCGAGATTACATTGATCGAAGGAGTGTACGTCGATTTTCTCGGCATTCCTGCGATTCCTTTCAGTTCGAAGACCCTGTTCGCGTCTAATCATTCGCGTGCGGGGATGTTAGCTTAATCTGTCGATTGTTTATGATCGTGCATCACGTGCACGCAAGCTGCTCCCACCTTCCTTCTCTCTCTGATTGCTGGAACCGTACTGCATCCTCGGGCGCTCTCCTTCTCCCTCGGTCTTTCATCCTCCCCGAGGGATACCACTGCGATGTAACATCATCTCTTGACCACGCGTTGAGGTCTCCGTTTCCTTGGTCGCCTTATTCGCTGTGTAGCAACGCGAGGTCGGTTTCTAAATTCTGTTCTGAATTCCTCGACGCTTATTTTATTCGGAGTGCAAAACGGAGATTCGTAGACACCAAGTTCGTATCACTTCTGCCACTTTCGGAATGAAATTATAACACAGAAATTTAATTTTATATCGTATTCAGAATTGTACTTCAACTCCAATTTTAGATTAAATTTTCATTGGGGGTTGAAGATTTATCGATTTATTTTAAAATTAAATAACTTTGGATTAAACTTTAATTGGAAAGTAATTCAATTCTAATTCACAAACTTACTCAGTTGAGAACTGAGGGTGGGAATTTATCGATTTCTTTTAAAATTGACTAACTTTAGATTAAATTTTAATTGGAAAATCATTCAATTGTAATTCATAAACTACTCACCTTAGAATTGAGGGTTGGAAATTTATCGATTTCATTTAAAATTGAGTAACTTTAGATTAAATTTTAATTGGAAAATGATTCAATTCTAATTCACAAACTACTCAGGCTAGAATTGGGTGTTGGAAATTTATCGATTTCATTTAAAATTGACTAACTTTAGGTTAAATTTTAATTGGAAAATTGTTCAATTCTAATTCATGAACTACTCAGCTTAGAATTAGATACTCTCTATAATTCCCTAACTCTATTCCTCCCATTTACATCGCATAATTAATATTCAATCTACCTACTTGCAAAAATCCCAGTAGACCCCCAAAATACCGCTAGGCGATCCCAAAAACTCCTCTTCCACTTCGACCGCTCCTCCCAGAACCTTTAATACCGGACGTCCTCCTGAAGAGCTCCTCTCTCCGTCTTTCCCTGGTCTCTCACTCGCTCTCTGCCCCCGTTCCCGTTCACCGAGGCCCCCTGCGCCCCGCACGCGTTATTATTACTCGAACGTGCCGCGAGGCTCGCGCGTTGCCACCTTACGTAACCCACATAGTCGTCCGGGGGGGTCGAGCAAGAGGTATCCTCCGGTTTCAGGATAGCGACAGGAGAGTAACATTGGTAGAGGGGTCTCGTTCTCCAGAGAGAGAGAGAGAGAGAGAGAGAGAAGGTGAGGCTCATCGAAAGGTGAGTCAGGGAGCGGAACGACGACAGAAAGAGAGAAAGAGAGAGGGGAAAAGCTCCTACTAGCGAAGGACTAAGTAGCTCGGCAAAGATCACGGCGTCGGGCGTGGGAACAAGGCCCCTCCTGGCTCTCTGTGTGTACGTTCCTTGTACACGCGAAGCTCTATGCCGTCGCGTTCGACATTACTCGGACTTCCTCGGCGTGGCAGTGCTGCTTAACAGTACCTGGAGTGCCCGATCCGACCGGGTCGCGACGGGGCCCGCCTCGTTGAAAGCGGCGCATCCTCGAGACGCACACGACCCCGCGCTCCGGAACTCCGAGGTTTCCTCGCTGAGGCCTTGGGGCGAGGTAGTGGCTGTGTTAGATCGTGCCATTGGAGAGGCGAACTCGAAGGAACGGGTAATACTGGGGTGGAAGTGGTGGGAATGGGAATATTGAAGCGGAGGTCAAAGAAATAGGAAGTACTGAGGTGGAAGTGGAGGGAATGGGACTACTGAAGCGAAGGTCGAAGAAATGGTGAGTAGTGAAGTGGAGGCAGCGTGAGCACTGAAGTGGATGTTGATGGAATGGGTAATAGAGAGGTGGAAGTAGAGGGAATGGGCATTCTGAAGCGGAGGTCGAAGAAATGAGTAATAGAGAGGTGGAAGTAGAGGGAATGGGCATTCTGAAGTGGAGGTCGAAGAAATGAGTAATAGAGAGGATGAAGTGGAGGGAACGGGAATTCTGAAGTGGAGGTCGAAGAAATAGGGAGTACTGAAGTGGATGCCTTAGGGATACTGAAGTGGAATTCGAAAGAATTGGTAATAGAGAGGTGGGAGTAGAATGAAGTCGAGGTCGAAGGAATGGAGAGTACTGAAGTGGATGCAGTAGGGATACTGAAGTGGAATTCGAAAGAATCGGTAATAGAGAGGTGGAAGTAGAATGTAGTCGTGGTCGAAGGAATGGAGACTACTGAAGTGGATGCAGCGTGAGCACTGAAGTGGATGTTGAAGGAATGAGTAATAGAGAGGTGGAAGTAGAGGGAATGGGAATTCTAAAGTGGAGGTCGAAGAAATTGACAGTAGTGAAGTGAAAGTCGAAGACATGGGTCATAGCGAAGTGAGAGTCGAGGGAATGGGAATCCCGAAGTGGAAGTCGAAGAAGTCACGTTTTAAACTCGACTTAGAAGCAGTAGCAGTTCTGAAGTGGAAGTTGAAGAAACCATAGATCTGCATTCTAACTGAAAGGAATAATAATTCTAAATAATTCATACCCCAACTGCTACCATACGAAGGCATAACGAGGAACCTTGACCACACATCAGATGCGCTTATTCTATCCTACCGATTGGAGTCACGTGTTCGCCACATCACGAGCGCAGGGTTTCATTGAAGCTTCAAGGACTAGCTAAACTCCTCCATCCCGCGGTTCTCACACAACTACAGATCCTCGCCAAACAATCGCCAAACAAATTAAAGCTACGAACGCGCCAACGGACTTTTATCAAATCGGGGATCTCACTACACAGAAGATAGACAAAAGCCAGAAGCATGGGAATGCTAAGTGCCGGTGGCAGTCTAGCTAACCGTATGTTTACCCTCCACCTAGCGGGATCACACAAGGATCGAAACGCGTGATAAATCAGAAATTAAAGATCAATAATCCCGTAAACGCAGGCTCCGAGGGTTCATGGATCCCCGGGCCACTCAGTCCTCCCTCATCAATTATTCCTTCGAATCGAACCGTGTAATGATACGCCCCTCGAAGTATGAAACAATTGACAGCAAGTGGCATTTAGCCAGCACTTTTCTCGTCAGGGCAATTTTCTTTCGCTCGCCGGGCAGGGTTCGTCGAACTTCGTAGGCATAGATCAGGATGCGTCAATCCGGCGCAATTTCATACTATTCGCAGTTTTCTACTACGCTGGCCGACAACTGGGCCCAGGAATAGTCCTTATTATAGTCAATGAACGGGGGGCGCCAGCTCGGTCAAGGCTCCGTTTATTTACATCGGGCAAAGGACATCGCGTTCACATCGCGGAGGCGGCATTGTTACATCGACGCCACGACTCCCTCTGCAACAAATTACTTTCACTTTGCCGCGGTGATAATGGGAGGCGGAGACTCCGCGATATAATCCAGCCAGCTCGAGATTGTCGTTGAATTAGACGCAGAGCTCGAAGTAGACTAATGGAACTTGTTAGATGCAGTGGAAAAGCCTAGGTAAACACGTGTCTTGAAATAGTTGCGATCGACTATTCTGAGGATATTCAGATTTTTAGTTGGCAAGGAAATTGAAACTGGCTACGTTTTAGATACCTACTGTGTTTGATAGGACTTTTTTTTTTATAAATTTTAATGAAGTGGTGGGTTGGGATGTGAGATTTTGTAGGTTTTTTATTAATTTCGAAAGCGTGAATATTTGTTCGTTTTTTGCAGTGTTGCTGTTTCGAGGAACGGAATTTCTAATCCTCTAATTTTGTAATTATTCATTTAATTAGCGGAGGAGCTTCGCCTACGTGGTTTCACTTTTTTGAAAGTGTTTCCTTATATGTTCCACGAGAGGAAGTTTGTTTTGCGATATCTTAGTTATAAATTATGGATCTTTTCCTCGTTGCTTCTTTGCTAGTATAACTTAATTGTATTAAGTTTCTGGTTAAATGGTCAGCATCGCGATAACTTTCTTACTAAACATTGTGTGACAAAATGTTCTACCGATGATTACTTTCACCTGTAACTGGGACGTAGTAAAAAGAAGGTTGTATTTCCATTTTCGCCCGATTTGATACACCTCCGCAAAACAGATCCAACAGCTACGTATTTATCACTCGTTTCACTCTAAAATTCCACTTTCACATAAATCCTGATAATTAAATAACAGTTTTACCGATAGAAAGAGACTAGAGCTCTATCTCTATGCTTCGCTCTAACTATAATTATCAATTGCAACAGAAATAAAGGCAGGGGAGGGGAAGAATTTAACTATCTCCTGACTGTTCATGCAAGATCAAAGATAAAATTGAAATGAATCTAGATTATTCTTTCCCCCCTTGTAACAGCAATCGCGTGTCCCAAGTTTCTTAAGCTTCTACCGAAATCTTCCCAATTTATCATTTAAACCATTTTCGAAAAACGTCTAATCTTCATAATCAAGTGATCATAGAAAGAAAGTACATTTCTGTACAAATAGAATCGAAAGAAAACGAACATTTCATACGTCCTCGTCTAATAAAATTATCGACCTTGCAATGTGTGCTAATTACAGGAAGATCAGAGATAATTATGCCTATCGTAATTGGATAATGATAGGCAATATAATTGGGAATCATAATTACATCAAATAACAATGGTGGCTGTTTCTATTAACGGTGGTATACGTACTTTCTCATTGATTTTACGTTTCTAACGGTGCTGTTATAATAATATGAATATTAACAAATAAATTATCTGTTAACTATAGTTTTCCAAAATAACAAAGTCTCTATCTAAAATAGCACCGCATTTCTGTATTCAAGATATATTCTTCCAAATTCCCTTTACATTAGTTTCCCTCTATATTACTTTCATAATTTTTTCTTTAAGTACTAAATATTAAATAAAGAAAAAATCACTCCAATTTTAGAAGATAAGAGGGAGGAAGAAAGGAAAAATTAATTATAAGTATTAAATATTAAATATAATTAATTTTATATTATATTTAATATTTAATACTTATAATTAATTTTTCCTTTCTTCCTTCCTCTTATCTTCCAAAACTCACCCACGTCCCGAAACGCACAGTGAACAATGAAGTGCACCAGAGTGAATGAATGCAGCCACTGATATTATCCTACGTAGAACTGTGACACCAGCAGGCGAGGCGGAGTCGTTCGGCGGCTCTCCGCCTGGATCCACGCGGGTAGATCGCCAGGATCTTGGTGTACGCGTCAGATGCAAGGATCCATGCTCGCTGGTGCCGAGAGGTACACTTCCGTGCAAATGTGTGTCACGGGTTTCCCACGAGATGAACCGGCGAATGGCAACATAGGCGCGGGCATAGACCAATTACTAGCGTGGCTCTCATTGAGAGTCGCGATTTACGTGCACGATCGATCCTCGCGCTTAGCAACTCGCGCTCGCGATTAAACCCGCGAAACGGGGACGTTTTACGCGGGTTTTGCGCCGCGGTCGAGAAGCCGCGGCGAGAACTTGGAGGGATGGGAGGATCGTAAAGGCAAGGTGGATCTGAAGAGAAGAATATGGAATTTTCTTGGCGCGCACTGTGCTTGGGACCCTTTAGAAATTTCTCGATAGCCTATGGATGCTTTTAGGTGGAATCGAAGTTCTTATTTTGCGAATGTGAATATTGGAGAAGATTTATTGTAGAGGATGTGGGATTTGTTTAGTTTTTAAATACTGGGAGGATTAAAATTAGAGAAGAGTAAAGGGAATATTCCCTTCTGTGGAGTTGAGAATTCTAGATTATTGAGATCAACTAATAATCAATGTTGAGGGCTTTCGACTGTGCTTGCATTTTTATCGACTCACAATCAGTAAATGTGTTAAGGAAACAGAATGCAAGAGAAGGATTGCTCGGTTGAAATGACTAAACACTTCTTTTACGATTTATCTAACAATAAAATTGAAGAGACGAAAGTGGATGTGTCTTCAGATTGCAGAAGAAACATTGATTGTTGATAAAAATAAAAAGTCCAAATTCATCTTATATGTAGTACATCCTGCAACAGTTTCGTTTCGTGAACAAACAGATCATTCTCCTTAAAGATGCGTATCATCGCAAACTGTACTTTTCATTCTTTTCATCGTCGAGCAATAATTATAGACCAGTAAACCAACAACCGAGCAAGCGTATCTTTGTTATGCTTTCTTGCTCACTTTCACCTGCCAAACGTTTTCTTCCACGGCTACGGCTAATTTGACGACAGATGACTCAAGTTTCACTTCGGAATTTTTAATGTGCTTGGGTAACATTTTCTTAGACATTTTACAGGCAGATCTTCATCAAAATTCGACAAAAATTTTGTTGCACGCATCAAACTACAATAAATTAAATATTCTGCACTAGACTTTTTAGTCTCCAATCTTTTAGAATCTTCAGTAGAAGCCACTGGTGTTATGGAATAATTAAATAACAAATTTCGTAATAAGTAGATGCTTTTCTTCAGACAATACAAAAATAAATTTTCACTTCTATTTTCTGAAACTACATAACTCCTATTATTACAACTATATTCAAGCATCTCCAACTCTCTAAGGGTTGTTTTCCCTTGTCTACTACCCCCCCTCTAAACTTTCTGTTTTAACCCTCCTGTTTCGAAAAACTCGCGGGCGTCGTGGCTGAAAAGCGATTCAGTCAGCTGAGCTCGCGCCAACCGGTTCCGGATGCAGCTCAATTTCATCCAAGAGCGAGCACGCCAGGTCGAACGAGAAAAATCGACCGTTTTACTGCGAGCCTCGCAGCATCAACCGAGGGGAATCGTAATTTTTCAGCGTCACGAACCAGCAGAATTCGCGCGAAAATCTGGCGCAGAAAGGGGGGAGTAACCTGGTTACAGCAACGATAATCAACGCTGTAATCACTGTAATTTTCTGTTCCTCCGTGGCTCGTGTGCCTTTGTTCGCGCCTGATTTCTTGGGAATTATGTCATTCGAAGAATCATCTTGAATCACGTTACCGAGTGGATGTTAAAGCATTTAGAATGATTAAATGAATTTCGGTTAATAGGCCATCGAACATTTTGAAATCTCAGATTTTCTAATCTCAGATTTTTCAGACTTCCGAATTATTGAAATTATTGAAATCTACTGGTAGGTGGATCATAGATCTTCTGGTAGGCTGACGCTCGTATCTTCGATTTGCTCGGCTCTCACGCGGCAGATAGATTACAACGATACATTAAACGCTTGCTAGGCGTGTGTAACGCTTATTAACGGTGCCCGCGTTCCCGCGTCGATCATCAGGATCGATAAGGTCGGGGTCGGGAGGGCAGAATCGCGATGATCGATGGTGACCTCTCTGCAATCGTCAATGCGGCTTCTCCTTTGGCTCGGTTGATCGACCATCTGATTCAACATCGATTCACGTTCTCTCGCAGTGACTATTCACTACTGCGACGCATCCTTGAATGACCTAATTCTTGTTACGTAAATTTCCACTAAAAAAAAATACTTTATATATTCCAGAGACTTCAATAGATTTCGATTTACAGTGCCGTCGAAAATATAATTATTGCACGGGTACAGTACCGGTTAGATTTCAATGATAAGAGATAAAGAAAAAGGATTACATACTCGTATGTATAAACTAAAATTAAATAGTATCTTCGAAAAGACACAAATTAAAAGCGAATTAAATTCATATAAGAATGATGATAGAGTAGATGAATCCCATTCGAACAGCTGAGCTCGGCAATCGGCAGCAGTTGGCCCGCGTCGTTCAACTGTGTCCATCGATTTCACGCGGGAATCGTTTGAAAAGACGCAGAAAAGACGTCATCCTTGGTGATCCTGACGATTATCCACGCCGAGGCGTGCTTCCTCGGCGCAGTTCATAATGCCGCGATTCACCGTGGGAATCCACCATCGTGTACCGTTGCATCTCGTCATTCTCGCTCGTTGTCCCATCAAACGAACCGTGATTCCATTTATCCCCGCGCGATTGCCACTTTATCTACGCGGCAGGCGAGGGTGGGTCTTCTACGTCGCGTCGTGGACGAAACCACAATTTTCGAGTTGTGCTGAAGCAAAATGGGCAGCCTCGAATGGTCATTAGGCGTTCGACAATTTACTCTCGTGTCTCTTGGTAAAAATGGTGCAAGGTGGCAGTGCATTTGAGGCTTTTAATAGATAACGGCATTATTTCTACTGTTTTAGGTATTAACAGAATTTTGGTTCTCGATTATTTAGCGAATCCCAGTGATTCGTTCTTCGAAAATGAGAAAATTGTTGATTTTGAAGTTACTCAATTGTTCAAGGTAGGAATGATACACTGTACTTGATGGGATTCTTTTAAAGATTCTAATTTTAGCTTTTTTCCATTTTAGCTTAGATGCTTTCTTCTGTTTTGTCTTAACATTCTTATTGTTTTTATACATACAGTGGTGGACGAAAGAACGTTTACACCTTTTAAAATCGCATAAATTTTTAGAATCGATCCAAAGGACTTGAGTTTCTTTGATTTTGGGAATTTCGTGATTGTCAACCTTATTCCGCGGTCTTCAAGCATTTGTAGCTCAGTACACAACTTACTTCAATCTACTATCAATTTCTTTAATTTTCATTACAGGCTCAGAAAAGAAGTTGAAAAAACGACCTTTACTATTTTTCCGCTATTTCGACCAATTGCAATTCTTTTCAACACTACGAAACACGTCACTTAGCAAACTAATCCTTCTAGCTTCCCAAAAAAAAACTCAAGTCGTTTGGATCGATTCTAAAAAAGTTATTCGATTTTAAAGATTGTAAACTTTCATTCGTCCGCCACTTTATATACCTCCTTACTTCTGTACACTAAGGGGAAGCCTTTCCCGCTTACAAACAATAAATAAATTTTGGTGAAAGCAACTTCCCCTTAAAGCTTCAAACACGAGTACATACCGAAATTACAAGTGATCGGTTACTCGACCACAGTTTTCGATGCTGCAAAAATCCAAGATCACTCGGCCAACCCCAGCCTCAAGTACCTCCCAGAAGAAAAGAAGGAAACTCTTACAGTCACACAGAGAGTCCTTTCCCATCGAGCTGACCGATATTACATCCCCACAAAAGCGCCTCGAGTTCCAAGTGGAGGAGCTAAAAAAGCGGGGAAGAATGGTTCGACGGGTGCACGCGATCGTTTCTGCTCCCGCCACGATTGCAACAATCCCTCGGCGATAATTCCCGCGGAATCTTGGAAAACGGTGGAAAGCAGCCTCGTGTTTCCAGCGTCACGAGGCGCGCGGTAACGGTACGCCACGGTCGAAAAAACGAAAGCGCTCGGTCAGGGTGACGGATGAATTAGAAATTACAATCGCTACCGACTGGTTCATAATACGCGCCTTAGCCGGACCGTGAGAAACCTATCGTTCGCGCGTATTTTTCCCCGCTGATCCATGGATCGTGACTGCCTTGGCTGATCTCTGGCGACGCGAGCACCGCTGCGTTTCGGTTCGTTAGCGGATTAATCGCGGCTCGAATTAAAATGCGGGCCCACGAGTTCTTGCCGCGCGACGCGGCATTTTTCCGTGGTCCCCGGTGACCAGTTACGCGGCGTATATCGATAGGTCTAAAAGAAGCGGAAACCTCGGCTTCGGAGCGCAATTTGCCCAAGAATTTGCCTGCTCGCGGAGGGGCAGTGTTGGAAAGTTTCAAGGAAATCTGTTTTCCGGTGATTATTCAAATGAGTGATGCATGCTACTTTCTCTCGGGGATAGGCGGGTGGTTCTGAAGGGGGTACAATTAATTTAGCAAATTTCTATTTAAAACTTCTATATTAGTATTATTATAATTGAGCGTCTATTATCGCATAAATAGACAAAATAAGGAGGAGAAAAGGAAGGGAAAGAACACGTATGAAGTCTTTTGAAATTTATCGAACCACTCTAATTATTATTAGAAAGAATTCCATTTCATATAGAAAACATATTTATCACATCCATATTAATTTACAAATATGAATATTATGTCCCACGACTCTCTACAACGTAGTCAAATAATATTTCATTCCACACTGCGCTTAATCCTCAGCTGAAATTAAAAATTCTATGAATAAGACCGTGCCTGAATTATCGATCAACATCCCTCGCCCAAAGATTAATAACCAGAAGTTCTCGCGAAGGAACTCGGCCAGGATCGGAAGTCGTTTGAAATCAATGGAAATGTCTCTTCCTTTCGCGACGAGAATCGATATGTCCCACTTTGAGGTGGGCCGCGAAAGGGGATTACGCCGCCTGGGAACATTCGCCGCTCTTGCAGTGCTGGCAATCGGCGGCCCCCGGAGGAAACGGTCCCCGAAGCCCCGCGAAAGTCGAACGCCTCGCCTCGGGTTGCTTCCTGTTTCGCCCGGTCATTGTTAGCGGCGGTTTCGGCGCGCATCCGCTCGCGGAGAAAGCGTATCGCCCCGGGACGATGCGCCTTCTGTTCTGACGGCTTCCGCCCGCGGAACGTGCGGTTTCCGGTGCGTGGCGCACGTACGATATCGCCGTCTACGAGATACCAGGCACCGTCCCCGTATCGATAGTCAGTCGGAACTGGACTGTCGCTCGTGGCGGTTGTGGGCCATTTCGTGCTTCTTGAATTTCCATTCCCCTTTGCTAGTTCCTTTTCTTTCTTGACACTTCAAGCGGATTACTCGCGGTGCCGTTGTCTCCGCGTGACAATTATTTCGGTGTTGTTCCTTTATTGAACAGGGAAAGAAACTTTGTGACAGCTTCGGACGCACACTTGGGGGTCTTTATCGGTGGAAAGGATTTTGTGATTAGTTGTGCTAGTTAGTGATTTCGTCGGGGGTGAAAGTGTTGGGGGTGGATTTTTTGGGGGATATTTCTGAGATTTGTGTTTGTTTAGATTGGGGACTTTAAGTTTGTTGAGTGTGATATTGCGAGATGGGATTAGCTTCAGATTAGGTTACGCGGATGGTGTTTGTATTTAATAACGTATATATGTAGACGATTAGTTTGTGTTGATAGAGGAGAGCGGTTTTAAATTACATTGCTATGGAATATAGTGTCATTGATTTTAAATCGTTTTTGTCGCCAGTTGAGTATAAAAAAAGATGATTATTTGCTAGTGACATTTTTATTTCAATTTAACTTGTTTATTGTTTGTAATTAAATTCACCACGAGCAAACCAGACAAAATGTTATCTCTATAGATTGTCGTTCCACTGATCGAGTCTTATCAACTTCCTGGGGCTCCACCATTACCACGATACCAAATCGACCTCGTTACGCGAAGTGCCTAAAACTCTCACCAAGTGCCAATTACCAGTATTAATTACTCCATAAAACCACGAATGTGAAACACTAGAGTGTGTGTCCATTTTCATTGGCATTCGCTAGCAAAGGAGCAATATCCGAAGTTTTCCGAGAAATCGATATCCGTCCAATAACCAGCGAAGAGAAGCGATTGGAAATCGATATTCGTCAGGCAGGACCGATTGTCCCGCGGGTTCGTATGAATATTTGGGATCAGCCGCGTCCCAGCCTCGGCCTGGGAATATCCTGTGCACACCCTGGGAATATCCTGGCAGTATTCCCGCATATTCCGGATCGGCGAGTCGGAGTTATGAAATACCGAAGTGGAAACGCTCGACCTGCTTCGAGAGGTGGTTTTGCATTTCAGTTTCTCGATCGAATTCCATCTTTCCCCTTTCTCCCTCCGACACGCTCCCTCCCCTCCTATTTCCCCGCCTTTGTTTCATGCAAAGCGACTGCCTCGAAGGAATTTCCCGTTCGCGAGCGTCTGGGCACTTTTCCTCCGCCGGTTTCCCTCCCTTTGTGCCTGGAAGACGCTGGGACCTACATTTCATCTGAATATTTTCGGAGTAGGCCTGGGCTCTCTTCCACGCGTTGCACATTAATTATCAGCCTGGAATCTCCTTGGGAAATTGTGTGATGCCATTTAAAACCTGAGTTCTGGGTTAGGATTGACCTGGACCCCAGACCCTTCTCCGTAAGTCCCTCTTCGAGTTCCTGGAATCAGATTTTGCTGGGTCTCCTTGAAGTGTAATGCCTTTCCTCTCGCGTGTCTTGTGTAAACTCGGATTGGAGGGCACTAATGATTCTGTTCTTGATACTTGAGGATAGATTAAAAGGGGAATTGATTAGGGGCTTAAAGTTGTTTGTATTTTGCGAAGGACAGAGGATCGAGGGTTTGATTCGTTTGTTGTCTCGACAGAATCATCTTTCTCTCTCTCTCTCTCTCTTTCTCTTCGCATCATCCGCAAGAAACCTGGAACATTCTCCAACAGCTGACTGACTTCTTATTTACTTTTCGCGACATCATACATACATAATCTTCCACACAACACCTCACATCACTCTTGCTCTCGCGACCGACTCTAGTGCTCTGTTATACAGAGCGGTAGTATCTCGACAACATTCGCCGAAATCGGCATCAAATATCGCTAACATTTTTCATTCCTCTCTAAACACGTGTAGAACAAGGAATACTGCATGTAGGTATTTAACTGACGTGTGCTTTTCTTTTCATTGTTACAGCACCAAGATCATCCAGCGCAGGTACCAACAATCTCCCACCACTAACGTTCCATCAAGTTCATGGTGACAACATCAGGCTCTGCAATGGCGGGACCATCGCCAGAAGACACGAGAGCTTCTGCAAGGGTGTCACGTTCAGCGCGAGGCCCGTTCGAGTTGGTGAAAAGGTACATTTTACGCGATACTATAATCCAATCCTGTCCCCTTGAAACCAATCACTTATCATTAATACATTCTTCCCCACACGAAGCTTAACAGAAAGTACCAATGTAGACTATTCTCAAATAACCAATCTCTTCAAGACAATTTCCACGATTCCAACTATAAATTATTAATCTGCCCGCGAGGGAAGCACACAGAGCTGTTTATTAATATCACCAAGAAACGTAATTTCCATTCAAACTACTCGTCAAAACGCGAAACAGATTTTCCCACAATAACGCAGCCAGCGCCCGACCCCACCCAACGGCACGCGTTAATCCTATCTCATTACCGATCCTCGAGGCACAATTAATCGAGCTCTGGGGCTCGCTCGCCTCGCGTTACCCCCTCCCAGAAAGCCCCGCTTTTCCCGCGGTTTCCTCGTTCCTACCTGTCGCCTGGTAAATCGTATACGCCAGACCGCTGGTTAATTGTGAGAATCGGGTGACTTTTGTTCCACTCGGCGAACCCCGTCATTTGCATTCGCTGTCTATTAAACCGTGGCGACGCGCGATCCGGCGAACGACCCTGAGTAGAGGCACGGCGATTTTCACGTGGGCCGACGGTTTAGCGTTCGCCCGTTCCCCGACCGGCAACAACCGTCCATAACCGATTTGTCCATCCGCGGGTTGAATCGACCGCGTAGCAACACGTCGCCGGTTGCGCGCTTACGTAGAAGCACGAAGTTGCGTGGCCCGTCTACGCTCTCCTTTCATCGAACTCGCTTCCTCTCTGCCCGGAGAGGAGATAGCTGAGTCGCGTGGGCGAGGCACTCGAAGGCTCCACGTGGATTTCACTAAACGCCTTGGAATGGGATTTTCATCGACGGCCAACGATCTCCAATCGGGCTCCATCGCGAACCTGCTGGGTGGGCGTTAATTGGTAGCGTGGCGATGATCGGCCTGTGCTAGATTAGGCGCGAGGGATAATTGGCCTCTTCGGTTTGCCTCGGTGCCTCGAGAGGCTCGGTGTTTGAGCTGGTGCGTTGGTAGGTTGATTAGCCGACGTGTTTGCGGGTAAAGGTGCATTGTTCTGGGCGGCTGCCTCGGCTTTGGTGCTTTCTGTCGCCGAGCTTTGTTGGCCGATGGGGGTGTAGGTGATTCCGAGTATTTAGGAATTCGGGGATCGGTATTGGGAGCTTGTAGGAATTTCGAGAGCTTTGGGATTCAGTGAGAGATCAGCGGAATTGTGGATTTTTATAAACTGGCTTTTATTTATAAATTTGTAGAATTCGGAAACCGGTTTTATATCGTAGAATTAATATGTAGAAATTAATTAATTATTTAATTAAAAACGTTGACACTTTTGACTTGAAATCGATTCGGACACAAGCATGTTGTAGTAGATGACAGTTTACTGTGAAACTAATCTTCATGAGTTCATATTTTTTTAAGAAAAATACCAAATGGAATAAAGATTTATAATTTATATTTTCTACGGATTTTAGGTATTTTAATTTATTTTATTTATTTGGTTTTGTATAGATAGAACATATTTTATTCTGTTATATTTTTGTAATTCCATAAATATTAAGGAAACTGAACATTTTTAAAATAAGTACAAATATTTGTTTACTACTTTAATTATATCTTCTTGTGAAAATTCGGAAACCGGTTTGTTCGAAAGTTGGGTTTGTATAAACCCTAGTGGAAATGTTTTCAATATTTGGGAATTAATCACTGGGTCTTCTAGAATTTGGGAGTTAAGAAATATTTCGAGATTTATTGGTGGGTCTTGCTAAGAATTTGTGGGGTAGGAGCAGATGGGACGCGAAGATAACTGCAGGAAATTAATAGTACACAAATTGTTTTAGTAGGTTTCTTTATTTTCATGTTTAACAAAGTGAGAAAGTATAAGGTAGTAGTTTGAAAAAGTATATGCACATTTTAATAAGGATACGTGGGGTTCACTACTCTTCAGGATGAACAGTCTCTTTTACTGCACAGCGGAATGCAAGTTCCAAGGCTGCAACTATTTCTTACTTCATTGCATCGTCGACACTAGCAATTAGAAATACACGTATCACTTTCAACATTAGTATTAGAAAGACATTTAAAATTGTAATTGATAACCTCAATCTACTTAATTCTGAAATTTCATATCTTGCTATTCATACATTATCCAATCAACCACAGAAAAATTTGAATATTAATTTATTAACACTCACTTCTTCTCATCCAAAGCACTGTTTTAAAATCAATGGAGATCCACACTTACCTATCCCCATTGATTTCAAACTGCTGTTCTTCGCTCGAAACGTCCTTAAATCAGGTCATTCATATAAAATCAGCTGGTCGAAAAATACAAAGCCATCGGTGAAGGCTTTCCGTCCCAGGAAAAGGAACATCGTTCGACGTGAACTCAATATTTCGCAACTATTCCCCCTCCCTGTTAACTATCGTCTTTAGGATTTTCGTCACGTCCACTCTTGTGACATAACGTCGCCGAACTTGGTAGCGAAAAAGGAGTCTTTTCTTCCACATCTATCTTCGAATTAAAAATTGCACACGGCTGAGGTAAAAGTGTGCTCTGAATAAAATCAGCCAGGTGCAATTGACCCTATTACTTTCACGCAGCAAGAATAAAATTGGTAGCGTTGCTTTCAATACCGTGGCCATTTCTTGAAGCAGAGAATCTCGATTAAGATAACACTGACTTTTGCGAGGGACGTTTACTGGTGAAATGCAACTCGTGCATCGTGGATGTGACAAGGAACGTGGGTGCAGCGATGCACTTTCAAAGATCCGCTCGATTATTTACGGCTGCGCGACGAAAGGCTCGAAAAGGGTTCCTATGTGCTTTTGAGGAATATGAAGATTGATTTAATTCCACGTCGCCGGCGTGGAATCGACACCCATAGACGCCCGGTGTTAAATTATGCAACGCTGCGATCAATATTCGCGTGACGCCGCTGACAATGTCTCACAGGTGTCGTGATCATTCGAAATTCATGTTCGCCCATTGCGTCTCCTCTTTCGTCGTGATCTTGAATAATCGTCGAACAGGTGGACCTGAAATTTTCGTGAAAAATTCTGCCGTGAGTCGGTGTTCCTCGTGGTTCCGTGGCGTTCATTCGGCTTTCTTAATTGGGGATTATAGTAAAATTGAAGATTATAGTATCGGAGATAGAAATGTCTGTCAATTGTTCGATGTTCATTATTGTTTAATTTATGGCGATTCAAGGATAAAGAAAGAGTACTGTGGAGTCGTGTTGTGCAACTAGGTTTTCCTAGCAGAAGAAGAAATCGTGCTCGTATTGTAAGAGGGACCGAAATTTTGTAACTATAGTTCCAGGAATATTGTCCCCGCGCGGTTCTTTCAAGTGTCAAAAAAATGAAAGAAGTAATTTAAATGAAGTTCTGGGAATACAAGGTTTCAATGTGTTCAGGTAGCTCAGGCCCTCATTAAAAGGATCCTCATAGCCAATTTGTAGGCTGGAGCCTTACGAGGGACACCTACTTGGCTTGTCTTTCTTGATATATCGACTTCTAATAGTATGCTAGAAACTTCTGAAGAATTTCCTATTTATCATGTATTCTCTGTCTAACCCTTATAATGTTAGCTAGAACACTGGCCCTCTAGTTAATTATGAGATATGAAGTTACAAAACAGAACATAATATTCTAGCAAATCATTATTAACTAAAAAAGTACCTTCACGTACTTGAAAGTTTTAAATTAACCTAAATTCTCCACGCAAGGATCACAACAATTACAATAGTACTCCAACAAGTCTTCAAATCTCCCTCAAATTCCATAACGACTCCTCAGTACCTTATCAAGAAAAAAGACACATAAACCTCAAATATTTTTCCCATCTAATATTCCACAGAGAACTTATCACAATAATCGTGCAGGAAACAAAGTCCTTAAGTTCCCATCCCCAACTCTACCGCATCATTCAACTCAAATCACACAAAATTAAATACTCAATTACAATGGGAAACCCAAAAATCCAAACACCCAAGTTACATTACGATATACACCTCCGCTAACGAATCCCCCGTCTGTGCTTTCAGGTGTGCGTGAAATTCCTGGAGATCTCGGACAATTGGAGCGGTGTGATACGGTTCGGTTTCACGAGCAACGATCCGATCAACCTGATGAACGGCCTGCCAAGGTACGCCTGCCCGGACCTGACGAACAAGCCCGGCTACTGGGCGAAGGCCCTGGCCGAGAGGTTCGCCGAAAGGGACACGGTGTTGTTCTACTACGTCACGTCGGCCGGCGACGTTCACTTCGGGGTGAACGGTGAGGAGAGGGGCCTGTTCTTCAGCGGGGTGGAGACCCGCAGCCCTCTGTGGGCTATCATCGACGTGTACGGTAACAGCACCGCGATCGAGTTCGTCGATCCCAACCGGCAACACTTCAACAACATCAGGAGAGGCGCTGAGCACAGCAACGAGGACAATGCACAGCACAGCAGGCACTCGGCCATGGACGACGCCAGCAACGCAGGCAGAGACGTCGAGAGGATCATCGTGCCGACCATGCAGAGCATGTCGATCCATCACGAGCCCGACGTCGAGCTGCCCGGCCTCAGGTTTCAGCCTGCCGGTGTCATCTTCACGCCGTTACCCTTCCACCCGTGAGTACCCCAGATACTGTAATCCTTTTGTCTCGTTACCTTGAATGCGGGCTAATCGAGCCTGGCATTACCTCGAGATTGCTGAGATCGAGCAGTTGAGGCTGCAGGTGCACGTTTGTCGAGCTCGCTTGAACATGGTGGGCATGGATTCTTCCTTTGCTGATACGTAGGCATCATTACCTCGACAGTACAACTCCTAAAATGTGTTCTGTGCCGCTTATAAAGCGTTGGATTTGAGGCGTAATTTGATTACTTTGAGTGCCCAATCTCTTGAAGCCTATGTAGAACTTAACCTGCGCTCTTGACTCCCAGCACTCAAACGCTCCATTGCCATTACCCAGCGCTGCCTCCTTACTCACCTTCCACCCGCAGTACACGGGTGGTTCCGCAGCAAACAGCTCGCTAACCGTTTCCTGGTTTCTTCCGTTGCAGGACCCGAGGCAAGAACATCCGTTTCAGCAATCAGCAGTGCGTGGCGACGCGCACTGACACGGAATTCTGTCACGGGTACGCGTTCACCGGGCGACCGTTGTTGCTCGGCGAGCGCCTGGTGGTGCAGATCCTCGCCACGGAGCCGATGTACGTAGGCGCGCTTGCCCTGGGCCTGACCTCCTGCGACCCGGCTCGGCTTACCGCGGGTGATCTGCCGAGCGACAGTGACCTCCTCCTAGATCGTCCCGAGTACTGGGTGGTCTCTAAGGACGTCGCCTCGAGCCCCCAGCCAGGCGACGAGATAGCCTTCACGGTGACGCACTTCGGCGAGGTGCAGATGAGCAAGAACGGCGGCCCACCGAACGTGGTGATGCACGTCGACCAGAGTCTGCAGCTTTGGGCGTTCGTGGACGTGTACGGCAGCACCCAGCGCGTCAGGATGCTAGCTAGTAGACCAACGTCGCCGCCGCGACAACGGCAGAGCAACGCGTCGCCAGCTACCATCGTTCAGCAGCAGCAACAGCAACAACAACAGCAACACACGAACCATAGTAACGCCGCCACGGAGCTCTCCAGATTCTCCGAGATGGTTCAGTTCAAGCCAGCCGTCGGCGGTGGTACCGTCCTGGTGGTGAACCTACCGCCACAGACGGGCTATCCGACGCCCCCCTCGTCCACCCCTCAGCCCACCTACACGTCCGCGGGGAACAGAAATCCTCACGTACACCTTCCGGCGGCCGCCGTGGCGTCAGCGTCGCACCCGAGCTCCTCCAGACAATCCTCGCCGCCGCTGACCGGCACCATGGCCAGCACAGGCTCCTCCACCTACGTGGAGCCAGTCAACTATCAGAGCCTCGACGGCACTCTATCGTCGCAGACGTCCTCCCACCTGCAGCAGTGGAGCGAGGGACTCCAGCCGACGCCCGGCCAACCCAGCGAGTGCTCCATCTGCTACGAGAGAAGCATCGACAGCGTCCTCTACATGTGCGGACACGTGTGCATGTGTTACCCATGCGCCATACAGCAGTGGTGCGGCAAGGGCGGCGGTCACTGCCCGCTCTGTAGGGCGCCTATCAGGGACGTGATCCGTATTTACAGATCCTGAACGGCGGCAATCCGCGGAAGGAACAGTTCCAAGGGCTGACGTGGTCTCCTGGCTCGTTGACTCGTCCCCCTCTGCGAACAGGCGAACGCGTGCTCTCTACTTGTGGCCAGTGTTCCGAGCACGTCGTCGACTGGTTCTCCCTTACTCTCGTTGTTCTCGTCTCCGGGGGAGTCGCGCCCAACACGTGCACGGTATCCAGAACGATGGCGCCGCTCAACTTATTCGTCACTGCCTGGTTCTGCTTGCCCGCTCGAAACCCGGGCGGGCAGCTCGTCGATCGTTCATTGAAAATCGTCGAGCGGAGGCCGACGATCCTCGGCAACCCTATCTCAGGATTATTGGCGATAACGAAGGAGGCACTTTTGAAAGCAGAGTCCACTGGCTCTCATCAATTAGGACGTTGATTAAGGGAAAGTGATGACGAGGGTGCATCCACAGCGAGTTCACTGCCACTGTGATCCGACGCGATCGCGAGACGAGAACACGAGACACCTCCCCCTGTTAGACTCAACGATAGCCCTGGATCATCGGCGATTCGCTGTCCCCGAGTCCCGACGTCGAGTGAACTATATCGCACAGTGTCGCTGGGAAAACAGACAGTTTTCGTTCCCTTCGGACCCAGCGGCCAGAGAACAGGAGAGGAGTGACCAGAGAACGAGCGTATGAGTGCGAGAGAGAGAGAGAGAGAGAGAGAGAGAGAGAGAGAGAGAGAGAGAGAAAACTAGAAAGAAACAGGGTGTGTGTGAGAGGGAAAGAAAAAGAGAAAAAAGGTAACATTGATCTTAGATATTTTCACAATCGACATTATATATTATTACTGCTACCATCGCCAATTACTATTACCGTTACTATCATTACCCTTAATACCGCTACTATTCTCAGCCTTTAGTTATTATTATTTTTATTACTATTAATATTATTAGTAACATTATTAATTAGTACGGTTCTACATCATAGTGGTCACTACATTATTATTATTGTTATTCTTATCGAGGGTAGACTCTACGGCGAGTACGCTCGCTAGAATTATTTTTATCGATACGGACACGCGGCTCGATCCCGTACGGGACCTACCGCGTAAATCGTGACACCTTAATTTAATACAAACCCCCCTCGTGTGATTACGTAGTGCGAATCTGTTTTGCGTGTTAAGACCAGGCGCCCCGAAGTGAAACCGGGCGCGTAGATTAGACACTTGGATTTTTCGCTTAAAACCCCTTCTCCTCGGTTCGCCTGTTCTCCGCCCCTTCTTCGTTCGCGCGCCCCCTCGCTTCCCACCGATCGTGGCCAGGAGCGACCGCGCGCCCGATAACGGTGCAGCATCGAGACGATACGCGTCCATAACCCGGCCGGAGGCGGGACCGTAGACGCGTGCCCTTCTCGTTTCTTACTTTCTCGACAATAACGCTTGGATATAAACTAACGATAACGTATGCTGTAAGCGAAAGATGCGCGGAGATCCCCGCAGTCAGCCCACACACTTAAAACCGTACAACGTAGAACGACTACGCTTTAATCGTACGTATTACCAAAGAAAACGAGCGCTACCGTTCTCCCACCCGTTCTGCGTACATTTCTACAACAGAAGGAAAAGAAAAGAGCTCACGCACTATCTCCACGCAGCCCAGCCTTAAGGACGACGATGGTTTTTTGATATGCGTTTAGTCGTAGCGTTATCAAGTTTTTCAACGAGTCCGCGCGCCCCCTGGACCACCTCGCCGTTCTCTCGATTGCCATTGACAGGGCAGAGGCTCGCCAAACCAGCGACTGCAACGTGCCAGGCAAGAAGCTCAGCGAAAGACAGTTGGAAATTAACGCTAGCTCGTTCCGGTCGATCTCGAAGCGGCCAAAAGAGACGCTGTATATGTATATCTTTAACCGCAGACCTCCATGCTGTATTCCTAACTGTATCGACGACAAGAGTACAAGCGAAGTTACTATATTAGGTTGCGTAGACGCTCGTAGGAAAGGCGACAAAGGGTTTTAGAGGCTTTTATCAGTGTTGACGACTAAAAAGAAATTATTTGAGGAGCTCGGCAGCCAAACGGCCCGAGCACTGGGATATTCGATGCCACTGGGATGCCCGGGACACTCCGAGCTACGCTTAGCTTCTGGGGATCCGAAAGCTCGATCCTACCTGGTCCATCCAGTGCTTGGCACCTGGGCTCCTCACTTGTTATGGACTAACAGCGATTTATAGAATCTACCAGCGTCTCGCGTGGCCGCTTCACCGATCTCTCTACACTTTCAACACACGATCCACCTGTTGAATGGAGGAAACGAGGTGACTCGTTCGACATTATCCCTGCGCGGAGTAAAACGAGTTACCTCGTCGTGAAAGTTTTCCCTCCCTTCTTGTATGAGAGGAGTAATCGTCTCGACGATAATTCGATTGGCTCATGAGCCAGTTGACAGGGTTAACGTTGCAGCCTGCTCTGGCGAGTGGCCACTGTCCCCCCGTTGGACAATCGAAGGCGACGGGCCGCGGAACGACCCTTGGCGATATCTCGTTCCGCGGCCCGCTCGATCGCGAGGATCCTCCCCCACGCGTGAGATCACTTTATAGTCGTACAGCAGCGAGACGTGCCAAAGGCGGCGACGTTCCTCCCTTTACTGCCCCTCGGGCGCGTTGTTCATCCTATGACGATCGGGCGGACGAGAGGCGAGCTTCCTCGAGGCCGTGCCTTAATTAAACATTGTCGACGCGTCTCTCTGCGATCGTCGTGGTCGCGACAGTTTGCTCGTCGCCGAGCTCCTTTCCCATTCGATCGACGGGGATCATCCTGGCCAGAAGTTCGTCTCCGGAGACATGTCCCTGCGCCTTGCTGCCTCGCCCGGAGGCGCTAGAGTTTAAACGATGCGGCGGGAACGTGTCAGCGAGCAACAGTGGTCCGCGAAGTTGTGTGAGAATCGCGATGTAGAGGAGCGGCCTGGTAGCTTTCAGGCAAATTAGCTTCGGTAATAGGAGGAGATATGCGTGAAATTGGGATTCAAATGTGGGTGATGAGTCGTTGAATTCTTAGAATGTTAAGGTTTAAATTTTTGTTTTGTTTAGCTGTGGATTGAAGCGTTACGCGTATGACTTGTCTCGCAGGAGTTTTGTTAAAATTTAAGTGACGTTTGAGGGATATCGGAGTTTACATTTAAGTAGTTCGAGTCAATATTTAAGAGGATCAGAGTCTGGGTCCTGTAAAAGGTGCTTTCCTTCTTGTAATTGTTTCTCTGAATTATTGTCGCGTCGATACTCATCATCTTCCACGCGTAGTCTCCCCTATTACGTTATAAATGTACTCTTACCAAATTTTCACCATTTTCTCGTTAACTAATGGTATCAACTTAGATCCGAAAAGACACCCAAAGTGTCTTTGGTTGCACGAAGAAGCAAACCAAACGTTTTACAGATTAATTAAATTATACTCAAGAAATTGAATAGAATCACAGAAATAGAATCTTAAAGCGTTGTCGAAACCCGATCGAAGTTGCTCGTTCACTGTTTCCCGCGAAAGGTCCTCAAAATCCGACGATAAGAGAATCTTTAGCGAAGCGTCGAGCAGATCTTCTCCTTCGCTGGAAAGAGACAGTGGAATTGCAAAGTATGATAATGAAAGAGAGAGAGAGAGAGAGCCATATTGCAGAACATCCCCTAGAAGGAACGAGAATTGGGGTGGTGGTATTCCTAAGCCGTTGACAGAGTTATACGCCAGAGCGAAGCGACAGCGCGAAGAAGAAAAGATGGTCCTTCTCGAGATATGAAACGGATGCGCAATAAAGCAGTAGTGAAAATCTCTAGTCCAGCGAGCGGCAGCTTTAACTGGCCTGCCAATCGAAAAAAAAAGTAAAAGAAGCGATGAGATGCGAGGAAGAGAGAAAGAGCGTTGGCTCGAGCCAGATAGAGAAGATAACAGAAGAGGCGATCTTAATGAAGAAAGCGAATGACTCGAGCGTGAGAGGGAGAGAAAGTGATTAATAGAGCGAGAGTGAGAGAGTGAGAGATAGGAGAGATGAAATTTTATAAAATATACAAAGTTTTAACGAAAGGAGGATGGAAATTTTGCAAATTATCGCGCGTGCCCAGCCGCGGCGAGCTCTTTTTATTAGATTATTACGCTATTAACGATAGAATTTATTGTAACGTCGCGCGTTCGGCGTCGATGAGAGGTGTCGGAGCGAGATCTCCGCGACGATCGATCCTCCCAAAACCCCCCTTCCTCCGATTAATTTTCCGCGAAGAGAAAACAGGAACGGTTCAATCGAACGTATTCTTTTCTTTTTCGTTTGGAAGAGACGCTGCTAAGAAACGTTAGGACGCATCCGGATTGAACGATGTTCCTAACGATGCACAGACGCTCTCGTTGATGTCAAGCCGGGTCATTGTCGTCGTCGTCGTTGTCGTCGTCGTCGTGTCAGCATTATCGTTGTGTATCGATGTGTATACCCCCGATCGATCAGTGTTTTTACGTTCGTCGTTATCGCTGTTCTTCCCTCCCAATACTCCACTGTTTTGTACGCGACCCTTTGCGAATTCCGACGAACTTGATCGGCGAGCGTGCGTTGGCAGCCACAGCTACGAGATTTCCTGTTTTTTTTTTTTTTTTTTTTCTATTGTCGAACGAGAACTCTTCCAGGTTCTCCTGACAGGTTTTCTTTTTCATTCATTTATCCTATTTTTTTTTCATCTTGTTTTGCTAAGTGCTCGACGTGGCACGCAGAATACGCGCGCGCGCGCGGTTCGGAGATGGTGGGTTAATCGAATGGAGCAGCGTGTGCGCCGCTCGTCTTTTCTCCGTGTAGTTGAGTTCCGAGTGTGCTGTCCAGTCGCGAGTAAAAAGATGCGTTGTCCCTCCCATGCCCAGCCCCTCTTGCAAAGACGAAAGATGTCTCTATGCGCGATAAGAGTTCTCACCGTGAACCTAACTTGTAAAGATGCCGATACAAATTTATATATATGTAATATAATTCGCCCAGCCGCGTGCTGTTCTACACAATAAAAAGCCTGTAATATCTGCGAACCTCGAGACGTGTTTGGAGTTTGCTCACCTTTCTCTCCTGCGTATCTACCTGAATCCCTGCTTCATGGAGCTGAATAGTGGCATATCTGCTGAGGTGGTGCCTTTGCCAAATTGCAAGTAAATAAACTTAGGATTATTAGAATTGGTCATCTGGACAGGTGATTTTGGTGATGAGATTTGAATACAAGAATAGAAGAATTAAAGAATGGAATAGAAGAATTGAAATAATGGAATAGCAGAATAAAATAATACAATAGAAAATAAAAGAATAGAATAGAATAGAAAAGCAGATAAATTCGAAGAAGCTGATATTTAATTAAAGTTGAACACTTGGATATCTGATGATGTAGAATTCCAGCTACCTAATAACGCAATTGAAGACCATTAAATTAGTCTAACAGATCAGGGCACGTAGCTCGAGTCATTTCCGATTTGTGACTCGAAGCTAATTAATCCACCAAACCCGTCATATTATAGTTAAGTGGTTATAATAATGTTCCCACAGGCTGACAAGTATCCTATAATTTAAAAAGTACTAATAAATTGCATAGAATCGCTTTTATTCTAAAAAAAATCGGCCTAATTGTCAAAAATATCGTCTCTTTAAACAATTTTGACCATTCTCGAGAGGATATTACGATAAGACGTTTAAACAGTTTGTAAAGTATTTATTGAAAATCCTTAAATACAAATAAATACTTTAAATAAATAAAGATCTTCAACAGATACTTTAGAAACTGTCTAAATTTCGTATCTTAATACCCTCCTATATTTAGTTTCCTATTCCGAATAAAAGATTGCATATTTGTGGTGCGCCAACGGCTTTATACCAAAACAGAAAGCACCGGTTCCTTCAGTGCCGAAGTTAAACTGTCTTGGGCACGATTGATGCTCGGATAAATGATCATCCAAGCGCCCTCGTGTGCTGTTAGCAAACCTGTGGTTCGTCCACGTAAAATTCTACCCTTTATGTAATTTAAATATAAAGAAAAACTTTATTCTCACAATTCAACAAATGCCCAGGGCTATACGTTTACATTACAAAATAAATAATCACTAAAACAATGTACAGGACAAGTACAAACAAAATTAACGAAAACGATGTGTAAATTTGTACAAAATGGATGATTCGTCCGTCCTCCTGAATCGATCCAGTGACAAAACGTCGAAGAAAAAGTCTGTGTCCTTAATTTTCATCTTCACCCTCGCCAGCGTCTGTCGAGTCCATGCCAACTTCCTCGTAGTCCTTTTCTAGGGCTGCCAAATCTTCTCTGGCTTCGTTGAATTCACTTTCGTCCATGCTCTCTTGGACGTACCTATGCAACAATTTTTTCTATTTACCTTATTCCATAATAGTAATTTCTTTTGAATATAAATTTGTCATTTTACGATATATAAGAAATACTTTTGCTGTTTTCTTTAGCACATGGAATTTGTCGGGAAGGAACATTCTTTGTGAAGAATGAAAGAAATAATAATTCGGGTTTGTTTATAGAGTAGCAATCGGTTTAGTAACTGTACCAGTGAACAAACGCGCGTTTCCCGAACATTAAGTCGAATTTCCTGTTCAACCTTGTCCACGCTTCGGCGATTGCAGTCGTGTTTGCAAGCATCGCCATAGCTCGTTGCACTTTAGCCAGATCACCGCCTGGCACCACTGTTGGTGGCTGATAATTGATACCCACCTGAGAATCAAATCAGTATTTTATCTGTAAATACGCACTGCTAACCCAATAACGATTACCAATATCATTACGGAGGCGCTCCTACGACTCGATTACCGACTTGAAAGTGAAACTTCAAATTCCCAAAAGAATCCTTTTAGAACTGTCCAAACTATCCAAAGACTAATTTCAAATGACCTGACAGCAGAGTAACTCAATTCTCAGCACAATTGAGTTACTTAAACAAGCATGTTCGGGGTACAGAATCGGAGCACCCTATTTTAACAAAACAATTCACCCCCCTCGCCAAGCTTACTCGTCGAACCTCATAAACGCGAGTAAAAGAAATAAAAAAAAGGTTAAATTTGTAGAGAGAAATTAGAGAAAAATTTGTATCAAGCTTAGTTGGGCATTAACTAAATAAAAAGTTATTTAAATAACGGATCGATTAAAAGTTAACTTCAACCTGAGCGTCGAATAAATTTTTCAACTTTAACTTTATTCGACGTCGATAAAAAATTTATTCGACCCTCCAGTTAACTTTATTCGACAAGTGACGAATAATTTCTTTAACTTTTATTCGTCGTTCGCAATTCTAATTCAAACATCTCTGGTACGAAGAATGTACCTTGAACCCAGTGGGACACCAATCGACGAACTGAATCGCCCTCTTCGTTTTAATCGTCGCTATGGAGGCGTTCACATCCTTGGGGACGACGTCGCCCCTGTACAATAAGCAGCATGCCATATACTTCCCCTTCTGTGGATTGCATTTGACCATTTGCATAGCTGGCTCGAAGCAGGACGACGTTAGCTCCATCACCGTCAGCTGTTCGTGATATGCCTTCTCAATGGAGACGATGGGCGCGTACGTAGCCAATGGGAAATGGATCCTCGGGTACGGGACAAGGTTCGTTTGGAACTCCGTCAGATCGACGTTCAACGCCCCGTCGAACCTTAACGAGGCAGTGATGGAGGAGACTATCTGACCGATTAGCCGGTTCAAGTTCGTGTAAGTCGGCCTCTCGATGTCCAAGTTCCTCCTGCAAATGTCGTAGATCGCCTCGTTGTCCACGAGAAACGCGCAGTCCGAGTGCTCGAGGGTGGTGTGCGTCGTCAGGATCGCGTTGTACGGCTCCACCACCGCTGTGGATATTTGTGGCGAGGGGTAGATGGCGAATTCCAGCTTGGCCTTCTTCCCGTAGTCCATGGAGAGACGCTCCATCAGCAGGCTCGTGAACCCAGACCCAGTACCGCCGCCGAACGCGTGGAAGATTAGGAAACCTTGCAGACCGCTGCACATGTCCGCGATCTTGCGAATCCTGTCCAGCACCAGGTCGATTATCTCCTTTCCCAGGGTGTAGTGGCCCCTGGCGTAATTATTCGCGGCGTCCTCCTTGCCTGAGATGAGCTGCTCGGGGTGGAAGAGCTGGTGGTAGGTCCCAGTTCGCACTTCGTCTGCAGCGGGAGGGTGGTTAGTTGGTTTAGAATGGATCTTGGAAGTTGGGGGTGATTGGGAAGTATATTTGGTAGGTTTGAGGAAATACGTTTGTTGATTTATTAGGGGTGGGAGTGTTGAAGGGTAGTTTGGGTGGAGACAGAAATTTTGGAATGGATGTTAAGTTGGGGGTGATTGGAAAGTATATTTGATAGGTTTGAGAAAGTATGTTTGTTGATTTATTAGGGGATGAGTGGTGGTGGGAATGTAGGGTAGTTTAGGTGGAGACAGAAATTTTTGAATGGATCTTGGTAAGTTGGAGGTTATTGGAAAGTATATTTGATAGGTTTGAGAAAGTAAGTTTGTTGATTTATTAGGGGATGGGCGGTGGTGGGAATGTTGTAGGGTAGTTTAGGTGGAGACAGAAATTTTTGAATGGATCTTGGTAAGTTGGAGGTGATTGGAAAGTATATTTCATAGGTTTGAGAAAATATGTTGGTTGATTTATTTGGGGATGGGTAGTGGTGGGAATTTTGAAGGGTGGTTTAGGTGGAGATAGAAATTTTCTTAGCTCAGTGGATTAGAAATTCGAATATAAAATTGCCCCATATTATAAAATTGTGTTAAAGTAATTTAAATATTAATGATAATAGCGGAATGTTTAAATGATTGGTAAATAATAAAACACGTGTGCTGTAGCTATAGCAATAATTCTAATATAGAATAACGAAAGTATTGGGTTTGTACATCAAACTCAAATAGGAATTACAGAGCTACTGATAAATTTAAAAACGCGGTGCTTGGAATTTAGTTATCACGGATATAGTATTTTAATATTAATTATTACCTATGACTGTGGGTTCGAGATCCAAAAATACCGCTCGTGGAACATATTTTCCACCCCCGGTTTCACTGAAGAAAGTCTGGAAACCCTCGTCGGTAGCGCAACTCTGTGGTGGGAGCATGCCATCGGGTTGTATGCCATGTTCTAAGCAATACAATTCCCAACAAGCGTTGCCCATTTGGACGCCACCTTGGCCAATGTGGACTGACAGTACTTCACGCTGATAAATCAAGCGAATTTCTTTAAATCAAATCCTAATTGAGCTTAAATCGAAATTAAAAAAAAAGGGGAGATATTTCTTTGTTAGCCCGGCTATCACGGTTGCAACGGGGTCGTTGATTAAATTCTTGGAATGTGTATTTATTTCAAGTCTTATTAGATTTGCAATTGTAAGAATATAGAAAAGGTAAAAGTCCAATTACCATTTTGGCGATTCCTTAGAAATTCGATGGAAGTGAGGATGAGATGAAAAAATCACGTTATCAGGACGAACGGCCGAATGCAACTGAATAAACGAGACATCCTGTTAAGGAATTTTGTTTCCGTTGCTGGGAAACAATCGCAATTATAATAAAATGTATAACACTGGTGTCTCAATTGAATATCATGAATTTTCACGCAAAAATTGCATTTATATATTTGTTGTCATATTTTAAAAAGAGACTAAATAATGGGGATGCAGTTTTATAGATGTGGAGGCCAGGGTTATTTAATATCTTATTAGGAGCTCCAGTAAATAGTGAAAAACGGTATAATAAGCAGCAAAATAAGAAAATAAATTTTATTGAAAGATTTTGAGCTGATCTGGCTTTTAAATTATACTATGCATTTCTTTAAAAAAGATAATTTATATTATGAATTATGTATACTAATGCATTTTTGCAAACTGAAATGATTCGATTTCTGGGCCGTGTTTAAATAAACTAAGGTAGATAATACAAGATTATATAGTTTATTTTTTTGATGATTTATAAATACATTTGTTCAATTTCAATTTTCACATTACAAATACGTTCGAGTACATAAAATAATGGTCATTACTTGACGCGATCAATTCGACATACAATAATTAGATCGTGTATAATATCGTATTAAAATATTAACAATTAATAGTATTATTTTTCCATAAATTTCTAAACGAGTTCTGTTAGTTTGAACTTACTTGGGCTTAAAGCGAAGTATATTTTTACAAGTTTCGTGGATTTCTATAAGCTTTTAGCACTATTATTTGGAAAAATTCTGTTTCTGCCATTAAGGGTGTTCACCCCTGTTCCAAGGACAGTTTTCCAGATTGTACACACCGACGAGGTGGCCGAGAGGTTAAGGCGTTGGACTGCTAATCCAATGTGCTCTGCACGCGTGGGTTCGAATCCCATCCTCGTCGACTAATTTTTTACTTTTTTTAAATCGCACAATACAATTTAGTAAGTTAAGTTCATCGCGCAATGTCCACGCTCAAATAATTATTAAAAGGTGCCCATAATAAATCAAAATCATTTTTTAATGTACGGTAATAGGAAACATAAATTTTACAAAAGAAAATTAGTAGTGTTATTCCCTAGGCGTTATGAATTAATTATTATTTCAAACAAATTACCTACTAAAGCAGTAAAATCTAACACGTGCAGTTATATTAAAGATCAGAAAATTAACGGTAACTTAAAATCAGAGATGGCTTTAATAAAAATCGATATCATGCTCGAAAGGTATCAAGGGTGTTTTTATTAAAATCTCCATTGGAGTAAACGGTAACCGTTGCTCCATTAAAAAGTATAATTTATTACACAAATTATTTGCTACGCTGTCATAAAAATATTGGAAGTACATTTAACAGATTCAGATAATACAATATATTACACGATTGTAATGCATAACTTATTTATAAATGCATGATAAAAATAGACTTCTGTATTAGTCGCATATTAGCTAAGGCACCATTTTCATTGCAGGTACAATTCCGGTACGAGGTTACTGGCAGTGAGTGTATTAAAACAGGTCACGTTACGAGTTAGTTTCAGAATTATATCATTCGAGCGTTAATTACGTCTTTTTGTTACATTTTCAACGCATGCGGGATACTTTCTTACTCTTGTCGTTCTCAATTGGCGGCGGCGGACCTTTGGCGTTTTGGTGTCGATTATATACACTGAAAAGAAAATTAACGTTCTCAAGATGTTATAGAGGTTTCATTCAACAATACGTATTAAGGTGCGTTTAGAACAATCGAACGAATGCTCGTTCGTCTCCGCGAGGCGTACCTCCGCAGGCAAGCCTCGCAAAGTCGATACGCAGCTTTAGATATGCTTTTCCACACTCGCCTCTCTACTGTACCGTTTACTTGATTAATGTAAACTAGACTTAAAGCCGTCGCGCATTTTATCAAAGCGCGGCGATACGAAGAGCAAAGTTCATAAACAATCGATGACCGAAGCGCAGCGCCAATTAATTAATTATTACTAATTCCTTGGATTCGCATCGCCGCGCTACGCCAAATTCCTCGACGGCTATTAAAAGTACAAAAAAGAATCTTTAACGCTCACTATTTATATGTTTCGGACCGAATGTAATCCATTACGTGAGATATGCCCACTTGCAATTGATCGCCGATCGGCGTTACCCATGGGTTGAACTCCATCCTAAACACTGCTTTGTTACTCACTAAGTCCAGATTTCCTGTAAGACAATCGTCACTTAAGTATCTTCGAAACTAACAATGCTTTTAGCATAATTAATACAGTATTCGACGTACCTAATTCTGGCGGTAACACTGTCAACCGATTCCCCTGTATATGCAACTCCCTCAACCGTGCCAGGTCTCCAATTTGTTTCGGTAATTCGATTAAGTCATTCTCTCTCAACACGAGCTGCAATACAGTTAGAAAGTGAAGCATAAGTCTACAGATCGTAAAAGTGTTTCTCTACCCACAATTTGTAAATTCTTCAGGTTCCCAATCTCGGGTGGCAAGTATTCAAAGTCATTATCCGCCAAGTAAAGCGCTCTCAGTGTTTCTGCAAAGACGAACGTTTCAGCTTCGTTCTCATTCCAAATCATACTTCTAAAGTATCAACTTCCTACTAACCCATCATGAAAAAGTTCCCCGGCAGATTCTTCTCGCTCAGATTATTGTACGTCAAATCTAAAACTTCTAACACTGGGAAAGCGCCGAACCCACGAGGGAGCACGTCCAACCTATTCATTCTGCAAATTTATTCAAGCAGCTGCATAAGTATTTCTTATAAAAGAGTAATACGTCTAGAAACGAGCAAGGGAGAGCTTACCCTACATTGAGAATCCGCAACTTTGGCATCTGTGAAAGTGAGATGGGAAGCTCGGTAATATGATTGTTGAACAGATTCAGTATCTCCAGATTAACTAAATTCGCAAAGCCCGGTGGTACAGCTACGCAAAGAAGGGATTTCTAAAGTAATTCATTCTGTGTATCCAACTTGTACCGTGCTGAAGGTATTTACCTTGAATCTTGTTGTGACTTAAAGTCAGCCTCGTTATGTTGATCATGGTAACTGCAAGAAAAGAACAAGATATATACGTTCATTAATATTCTCAAATTTACGCTCAGTACATTCTAAAATCTAAGAAATTCAAAAAACAAAATTATATTTTCCAGTAATGTTAATTATTACGTTCGTTGAAATTCCAATATTCGCGACATTATGGGCGAATTCCACTTACGCCAAAATCGCCCGTGATTTTCATTAAGCTAGGTTTTCCCGTACGCGACTGGACGCATCGCGAAGAATTTCAAAGTCGATTTTCTCGAAAACGAAGCGCGATAATAAAAAATTTTATTCCTTTTTCTCGACTTATTCACTATTTCTAAATCGAAAAGAAGGAGTAACTTTTTTTCATGTCGCGCTTCAGTTTCGAGAAAATCGACTTTGAAATTCATGACGTTGCGTGCAAGAAAACCAAGCTTAATGAAAATCACGGGCGATTTAGGCGTAAGTGGAATTCGCCCTATGAAAGTAGGGCTTTGATTTTAATAATTTTCTGATCGGTGTTTCGTGTTATTGTTATTGTTTAAAATAATCTGGCGCGCATGCGTCGACACGCCCACCTCACGGGCAAGCGACAAATGGCCTCCTCGGATTTCCATCCGCTCCAAAAAACCAGTCAAGACAAGTTGCCTAATTTGGCGAGGGGAAACTGGGCCCACGAGGGCACGGTAGACTCACGTAATCCGGGCATCTCCTCGAACGTCGAGATCCCCTTGTCCGCGAGATCCAGCTCGGGATTTTGGATCTCGCGGGCCTCGTCCAGCACCTTCTTCGCCTTTGACATCTTCCCGGCTGGAATACACGACACTGGTGCCTGATTCATTGCGCGCGCAATTGTACCAACACGCCAGCGAGCTTTAAATAAACATGCGCGCACCTCTCGCGACTTCGCGCACTGACTTCTTCGCTGCTGTCGTTTTATCTCGTGGGTGGGACTGCTTGCGCCGATCGCCGCCAGATGTAGTCTGGGTACTACTGACCTGCGGAATATAGGGACTTTTTCGTGTCCCTTATTCCCCTTCGAAGAATGTTTCGTACATTGTGAAGAGGATGCCAAGAGCTGCGGTCGTTCGGTGAGATTATGTTTATTGTTCTGTGTTCTACTAGAAAGCAACGTAATTTAGGTTACGTGACAAACGTGTATAAAACGTCCAGTGGACCTGCCCCAGCAATATAAGAGCCTAATAAAGCTTGAAAAAGATGTGGGAACTTCCCTACTACGCTCTATATTGCCGGGGCAGGTCCACTGGACATTTTATACAGGATATTTTAGTATTATACACGTATGTCACGTAACGTAAATTACGGTAAATTACTACGTTGCTTTCTAGTGATTTACCCATCACTGGTTCGAATAGTTTATTGAAACAAAATATATGTGTTATTGTCGCAGGGGAGGTATGGAATACCTATTGGAAAAGAATTTATTATTTATATTACGGTTATTCTTTAGCTTGCTTCCAATTTCATTCATTGCTATCAAATAATTTCTTCGGCTTATCATCCGACGAATGCTCGCGCAAAGCACTCGGTCACGGATAGATGGCGGTACATTCCAATCTGCAAATCATTTAACTTCGTTCATTTACTTTAATCTTGGAAGATGCTTCTTCTTTTTTACTCGTAAAATATTGAGTGTACATAGAATGTACGTATAATACAAGAATGTAGGTTTTACGACGTAGTTTGGAATTAGCAGAGGTGGATCGTGATCGGAACGATCGTTTCGATCGGCCAGCAGAAACGGTGCTTAATCTACGATTATAATCCAGCCTCGAAAGCGTGTGTGGCTAATTAACGGAGATAAAAAAGCGGTTTACGTAATTGCCTCTCGTAATTACAGGCCGATACGAAAGCTGGGCGATTCGATAACCTCATCGGCCGGTTTTAGTAATGTTAAGAATTTTTGCCCGGTCGAACTGCGGTTGAAATCGGAGCGGCTCGCATTCCGCGATGGTTTCAGTGGAACAGCGATGTGCGATCAGTGATATTAGCGATAATAAGAGCAAAATAAAAAAGAAAAGGGGGGGGGGGAAGAGGATTTTACTCGCGGCTGTTAAAAGGGAACGAGATCAAGGACCGAAGACATACACCTTCCGGCTGTTGATTGACACCGATTTATTTTGCTAAGGTTCTCATTCACGTTTCTGGAATTTCAGTGGCGGAGAAATCGCGAAAAAAATTCTTCCCTCTACAGCGAGCTGTTATCAAGCCACGAGTTACTAAATCAGTACACGTCCAAACGAAACATTTAAACAAGGGGAATCTTGAGTTTAGAAATTTCTCAGATTCCCAATTTCTCGATTACCCCACTATTCGACTTCTTAACTCTAGAATAAAATTCTTCGATTCTTCTATCCACACATTTTAATATTCCAATTTTTCTAGTTTTCTCTTCTAATATTTCTAGACGTTGCCTCCCTATTTCCCCTTCGCAAAATTAGCTCGCTTAGAGGGAAAGGCTTCGACTGAATTGCTTTTATAATTTCAAGCGATTCTGCTCTAAGCTCGTACCGATTACTACAGACGTATTCTGCTCTGGTTCGCCTCTCTATAAATCCCCGATGTCCCGGAGGGATCCTAGCCCCCCAGAAGAATCCTGTCCGCGTTAGGGACAACGGCCACAAACAACGCGGAGCCAGGCTAAAAGTGCGAGGAGAGTGTGGCGCCAAAGAGTACCCGAGGGCTCTGCAAGGTTAGCGACCTTGGCTTACACGGTAAAGGACAGAGCGCGCCGAGGGGCGCCCCTCGTGCATCCATCATTGCTATCCAGCAATCAGTGCCAGGCAACATTATCGGTCAATTTACCGTCACCGTGACCGGTCTCGCCGACGTGAAAAAGCAAATCTCGTTAGATAGCCCGTGAAAAACCTTCCCCGCCGCTGTTCAGTCGTCGTTCCAGCCGCCTCGAGATCGTACGTCGCCGTGCTTCTTTCTATTACGCCCGTAATGACAGTAATTGACCACGTTGAAGGGCTTTTACACCGATGAGTAATATTCATTTATCTCTGCCGCATCAGCGAGCATCGGGTTTCGAAAATTCCTGGCCATTCAGGCCTTCGGAAATTCGTAATCCTCGCGCTTGCTTCCGACAGGTTTTGAATAATGTATTTCGCGCCACTGGTTTAATGATTCGTGAGTTTTGAGTTTGAGGGAGAGGGGGAAGGTGGAAGGGAGGCTTGGAATCAACGAAACTTGAAATTTCTTTTGGGAAAGAGATCGCTATTTTATTTGAGGAAGTATGTTAAGTTATTGAATATACAAATTTTTGGATAAGAAGTGACAGTCGCTTCTGCAAATAATTTTCTCCTCGGTGCACTCTTTCATTTTCTATTCATGAAGTAAACTATTTGCTAGTTTTGCAATTTATATGAATGTCGATACTTGGTGGTTGAACGATACTTGAGGGACTCAGTGGAAAAGTGGTATAAATGCATTTTTTGCCAAATTCGAAATTAGTACAGGAAGCTATAGATAAGATCTGTATTTATATATAGAAAATGTGTTACAAGTACTCCTTTAATGATAGTAGTGAGTTCAGTTTTACGCTCTAAACTTAAACAAACATACTTGTACTTGAAAAGGGAGAAATGGTCCAAGTACACTTCTACATTGTTCGCATTTTTCGCTGGCTTGAAGCTGAAGTTGAAGTTAGATTCTGTTACTTATATAACGAAGTACCTATACCATTTTTTTCTATCAGAGTTTAACCCTTCATGATCACACTGGGTCCAAGAGACCCGCTTTTTAACTTTGGAGCTTGATACCGGTAAGTTCCTGGCTTTCCTTACCGATCTTTTAGTACATATTGTCATTTAATTTCCTACTAAAACGCGACCATTCCATATTCCACGATATTCAAAGTGCGTATTAGAATTTTTGGGACTCGATTGGACTGCTACAGTTCGTGCGACAACTGTTTAAAAATTGGCCGGGTGATTGGACCCAGCGTGACCACGAAGGGTTAACTTTACCCTTAAGATTTTGGAGATTAGTTTAAAATTGTATCACTTACTGTGGCGGACGAAATAAATTTCACAACTTTTAAAGTCGCATAATTTTTTTAGAATTCGTCCAAACGACATGAGTTTTTTTTAGAAGCTGGAAAGATTAGTTTCCTAAGTGACGTGTTTCGTCGTTTTGAAAAGAAAAAATGCAATCGGTCGAAATACCACTTTTTCACAGAGTTTATAGAATACACATGGTGACAAGTCGTACGACGTCGGATCGCTCGCAAATTATTTAAATACTCCGTGCGCAGCGTCGAACCATGGCAACCAATAGAAAACGACATGCGGGCCTCGGATGAATGGATCCGAGGATCATTACGACGAGAAAGAAGACGAGTCGCGAGATTGTCCGCCGCGAATTAATCTCGCATTAAATAATGCCGTTTGTTGGCTCGCCGTGGCTTTATAACATCGCCAGTCGTAACATATAAATTACATGCACCGCGTTTATAACTTATACGGCCGGGGTATAAGTTATAAAGGCGTCGTACACATCTATGAGTTATAACTGCCGCGATGGTAATTTATAAGTAACAACTGCCGAAGTTATAACGCCCGAGGTACCGCGGACGTATCTCCTCCTCGACACTCTTATATTCGTTCGTGACAGTTGCGAATCGAACGTAAATTTCGACCCTGGGGGGGGGGGGGGAGGGTGTGCAGCCAGGTATCTCTTTTTCTCCTTTGGGAAGATTCGCGGTATTTAGATATCTCGCGCGAAGTCGTTTATCACGCGTTCAAGACTGAACGTTAATTCGCTGTTTATAGTTTGTACCTTTGTTTTGCTCGTTTTGCAAACAGTTTCGAGGGGGAGGGGTTACGGTATTGGGATATCTGTGGCGAGGAGTTATCGCGTTCGTTGTATTATTTAGTAGTCGAGGGGTGTTAGTCAAATATCTTCTAAATAATTGATGACATTGAAAATTGTTCGAGAGGAAAGTTGGAGGGTTTCAGGGAGGGCATTGTCTGGTGTGCATTATTTCTTTGTGGATGGAGGAATAGATGAGAAGTGGTAGTATCAATCGACAAAGCTGTGAAAAATAGTAGTTTAAGGGCCTATAAAAAGAGGTGATTTTTTGGAATTAATTAAAGGAAAACTACTACATATAATTTAATGGGAGTCTTTGCATTGTATTAAGAATGTCTTAAACTATAAAAATGGATTTTACCAATAACGCCAATAATCTCAAACAGAACACTCTACATATTTTTAATCTACAATTTAAACAGCACACTTTATTCGCAAATAATTCAGCAACACGTTCGGTAAACCAGACCCCATAAAAACTTCAAAAAAGTATCAAAATTACGCCAAGGACATGAAAAAGTCGAGGAGGAAAAAGAGTATTATCAAATAAATCACTAAAAAATAGAAGAAGATAATATAAATATAAGAAAAAGATTAGAAGAAAGTAATATCACCAACAAGAAAATAGAAGAAAATAATCTCACAAAAATATATTCAGCAAAAAGTTCGGTAAACCAGATACTGTAACAAAATTCGCCCTACTATATCACCACTTATCCCAGTATCGGAAGTACCCGCATCCTTTCCACCTACAATAACCATCCACCACCCCCTTTCACCCCAACTTCAATTTACACAAAAATTGCGCGGATATGATCGGCGCATCGTAGGAAAATCGGCCAGCTGGCGTGGTCGACTTTTACACGCTGGAAAGCTGCGGCCATGCATAAATCTCACCATGGATCGGTGCATTCCTCGCGGAGGCAGCCGCACGTGCGTTCGCACGCGTGTACGCGAGCGGGGATCGCCGCGGACACACCGCCGGAGGTATATACGACGAAACAGGGAATCCTGAGAAAGAGGTGACTGTGGTGGGAGTCGGTAGAGGTGGTAGACGATGGGAGCCCACGTGGAATATCCAGTGCAGCATGTAAAAGCCCGTTATGCTCGGGACTGCGCGGTGTTAGCTCGGTGCATAGGCGCATACGCATTAGTATGGCGTACGCTATAAATAGACGTAGCAGACCGCAGAGATCCTAGCCACCCCGCCTCCTCTAGCGCGTATCGGAGTGCACTTGGTAGCGCTCCATCGCCGAGTCTACGAGCACGGAGTGCTCCCCTCTCTACGGCGGCCGGACACCGAAAGTTCGAGTTCAAAAGACGCGCGATAAGGGAACTACAAGCACTTCGGTAGACACTACTCCGCGTGGAATAAGAGGGTCTCTCGGATCCAGCTCAACTTCCCATCTGACACGCTTCTTTATTTCTTATAGGTATAAGGCCTTTTGTTATTTATTTCTGTTAATTTATCCTGCGCCAGTAACGCACTCGGGATTTAATCTTCGGTGTAGCCGAGTTGAGGGGATAAAAATATTTCCAATGCAAATTCAAGAAAATTCATTAGGCGATCACAGAAATTTATTTAACGAATAAAATCCAGCTTTCTTTTCTTTCTACAAAGCTCTTGAATTACTTCAGTCGTGGTTACATTAATCTCCTTTTTCTTTGGGCGGTGCCAGGGCTCCTTGGCTCTCCACTTTACTAAAGTAAAGAATTTTCTGGATCACCTATTCTTCCTCTTCCGAATTACAAATATTTGGGTTAAGCTCGCAATCGCTGTGTTTATTTCTAAATTAGATATAAAGCGGAGTGTAAAGGATAAATGAGAATGGCGAAGTTACACGTGCATGGTGTTTAATCGCGGAGAAGATTGCCGCTGCGTATATAGTGAGTTTTGAGAAACTATGCTTCCTGAGCGGGTTCCAAGAAGTGCAGCGCGCTCTCCAGTGGCGAGGCTGTCCCCGGCGTTAATAAGGCGTCGATATAACGCCGCGGCGCAATTTAAAACACCATTTTCGCGGCGCAGGCCGTTATGAGATACCGGTATACCCGGCCGATCCAGGCACAAGCAGCTTCTGTTTTCGGCAATGAGGATGTCAGACAAGTTACGACACGGCCGGCAGGTGTTACGGGCGGAGGCTGTCCAGGCCCCGCTACTTCCTCCTGTACCTTCCCCCCCCCCCCTACGCCGTTCATTTTTCATTTTCCTTCCGCTTCTTTCTGCTCGTTTTCTCGGCAACCGAACAGCTGCACACTTCGCTACCGTTCGACCTTTGTTGTATCGCGACGACGATCGGTTTCAGGACCAATTACGGGCCGCCGCTGCGCGCTGGTAGGGGGTGCAACTTGCGAATCGGGCGATTCTCAGTGTCTTTTTGGGGAATGGGTAATAACAGTGCGATTTATTTGTAGGTGGCGGGATGCGGGCTGCTGGTGTTCGCGGGGGGATATTTTAGAAAGCTACTCGAGTTGCAAGGGCAAGTTGCGCTGGGCATGGGACGGCTTGGCTGATTGATGAAAGTAATTAGGAGATAGTTTCTTGGGATCGGAGGAATGAGATTGGATATCAGAGATGAAAGGAATATTGGAAGTTAGGAAAAGTAGGTGACACTTGGGTATATCTATTTATTGGGGCAGTTTCTTAAATTTTAACCCTTCGTGGTCACAATGGGTGTATCGCACCCCAGGATATGTCTTTGCTAATATTTCTGTAAATTTTTAGACCTTAATAATAAGATTTAAAAATTTCCAGAATTTTAACGAAAAAAAAAATCGATTTTATCCTGGCGATTGGAGCAGACCAATTTTTTATTTGCTGACATTAAACCACTTGCTCTTACTGCTTTTTTTAAATAAAAATTCTTTTAATACTTTAAATAATGATCTTCCATTTGCAACAAACCACAACTTTCTAGATTTTCATTTTCATATAGAAATAAATTCATAAAGAATGCTTCATTTCCGGGCAAAGAAAGTACTATGCCTCCTTAACACCGGGCTGAGCAGCCCTACGAAACAATATATTTTCAATTATGAAAAATTGAGAATTGGTATTTATTAAAAACATTTCATTCATCTGCTCTTATAGAATGAAAGGAAACTCAAATAATAAAACAAATTTGGAGCAGTAAAATTTTTCCGTGCTCCGCTCCAACGCTCTGTTTCTATCAAAATATCAAAATTTATTACAGCATGATTGTACGAGTATTAAGAATATACCTGCAATATCAGTGGAAAGTTAAAAGATTCAAAGATAAGAAAATGGTAACTGAAAAATGACGTTGGGGTGCAATGACCCCGTGTGACCAATTTGTGATTATAAAGTGTGGCCACGGAGGTTTAAGTAGATTATGTTTTTATACATAGAGAAATGTTTATTTTCATATTCTTATGGTTTAAAGTTTGAAACAAACGTAGATAAGTCCATCTACTTCCTATCGAAGTGTGCTTATCAAATACTATAGATATTTTATATTTCTTGGGCTGAAATTCAATTTTATAATAAGATATATATATATAAAGAGCTTTAAGGAGGCATTGCACCATTAGCAGCTTTATGAAGGAATCCACAAAAGGTGTTGCGCTGCACGCGCAAGATATCAAACGGTTAGATCGGGAAAAAAAAATTGAAAGCGCCATTAAGCAATCCACTTAACCAATGGCCACGACAAGATCGTTATTCCGCGCAGCATGTAAATTAACAGTTCTAGATTCATGATTCGTGTCGAGCCACCTGTAATTTCCACGTAATGCTATACATTAACACTTTAACATACAATGCAATCGAATGCACCGGCGCGATTGCATTCGCCCCTCGAAACGCGCCTGGTTGCTGGCAACACGGTAGGTGCCTCGGCGAGCGTGCACCAGCGATTAGGCGTTTATTGCAAATGAGGTATATTATTTAAACATCGAGATAATGAACACCTGCTCCCGAGGCACGCGTCTCTTTGTAAGGTAATTTATATCACTTAATCAATTCTGCACAATGTCCGAGGAATAATTGCGAGGAATTATTGTTGGGCGATTTACATTTGATTAATTGCTTGTTTCAAACGCAACAGGCTTAAGGTAGTTCAAGCCTAGATCAAGTGTATACGACGCTCAAAAAAAATTCCGGAAGATTGGAAACTGCCTAGAGCAGTCCGCGACACTGAATTCGACCTATCGTCGCGGGAGTTGCAGCTAGAGCTACACTGAAGACACTGCAAACTAGCTCTAGCTAGACACAAAAGACACTTGATCCAAACACAAAAGTGTCGTCGTGTAGACGCGCCTTAATAAAAGCACACCGAGGTTACTAGGTTTTGCTTTGGGTACATCTAGTTAAAATAGACAAAGTCACTATTTAGGTTTGGGACTAGCGAATACATAATTACAGTGGCGGACTGTGTCTGAAAATATTGATTGCCAAGAGACAAACGATACCCACCCACAAGATATAACTAAAATTTTCAGAAAATACATACGCGGCAAAAAGTACAATTAAAATTTATAGACGGTGGTGTTCGTTGGGCAATATAGGGAATTAACGTCCCTGAAGCGCCTTCTTTGGGGCGAAAGCGATGTGAACCCACCGGCTAGCGACCCGTAAGGAGAAAAAAGGAACGAGGAAGAACAATTAAAATTTTTCAGAAACAAAAGTATATTGTTTAGTAATTACAAATTTTAACGGGCCCCACTTCGTCAAGGGCCCGCTTGCCATCGGGCAAATTGGCACCCTGGCCAGTCCGCCCCTGCATAATTCACGCAGGGTGAATGCAGTTATTAGTAAGAAAAATAGTATCCACATAATCTGGACACGGATAAACGAAGCCAAATAAACAGATACACTCGAAATTGCAATGGCCCCGCAACAACTCAAACTTCACACCCCATTCACTACCCTGACCACTCCATCCCTCACCTCCTACCTCCACTCAATCCTCATATCTCCCAAACAGATTTCACAAAATTACCCATTCATCTTCCCCTCTTAAACCAAAATCACTCACCATTCAACGACGTCCGCAGAATTTCTGCAGGGAAGGGCGACAACTTTGAGAAACAGTCAAATTTACGGACTCCGATTGGTTGCTTATTTGAATCCACTTCGTACCGTCAATTCAATTAAAATTTAAAAATATTCACTGTTCATTTATATTAGATTTTAAAAATACACGACTGTTGTCTCAAGCCAGGGGAGGGTAACTACCCCCTTGTCCCTCTTCCTATGAACACCAATGTCACTATTACATCCAGCAAACAATTCCATTTCCCAACCACCACGACATTCACTCCCCGAATATAATCTCCTCCGCGTGCTCGAGCTTCCCAATCCCCCGAAGCCAGTCCCACCGAATAACTCCTCAGCCGCAGACCTAAAAATCTTGATCCTCCGGCGCGGGGAACGCGCGCCGATAATAACGTGCCGCTTTTAACGGCCTCGCGGCGCCTGGCGTCGATTATATTAGCTTGTCTCCCGGTCGGACATTGTAGCAGCCCTCGACGGTGCAATAAGACCGAATTCCCCGTACCATTGACGGTGGCCGGCGTAAACATCGAATTCCACGGGGCTTAATCCCGTCGCGGCTCTCCTGCCGATGCCCCGCGGGACGCTCGCCCCCTGCCCCTCCCTCTCGGCCGTGGTAAAGTGGTATTATACGGCGAAATCTAAATAAAGTCGCGAGCGGGACGGCGCGTTATGCCGATTTATTTCAATAACCAGCCGTATAGCACGCTTAGGGAGCCAGGATCCCGAGGCCCAGGGTCGGGTCCCGAAGTCGATTCGTGATGCGCCGGGCTGCGCAAGGACGCCGCGCCGAGGCAGAGAGCCCGGCTGTGTTGCGGGGCCCCCAAGGTCAACGATAGTATCGTGGCCTAGGCCTCCGCGAGGGGCTGCAGGCGAGAGGCGGAGCGGAGGCTGTTGGTTGCATAATTGCGTCACGTTGTCCGGGAATCAGTGCTCTGGACGTGCACATCGACGGTTTTGCAAAAACTGCCGGGCAAACTGGATTCCATCGCGAGGCACGAGGCGTACGCGGCGGGCAACTGCTCGCGCGCGCGCGCGACTCCCAGCGAGACTTTGCTTATTTATACGCTCGCGGGATCACGTTCATTTCGCGCGTGCATCCACGATTCTGCGGTCGTCCTTGCGTTACGCCTTTCAATACTTTTAGCCCCTTTTTCTCGCTTTGCCACGCGACCCGCGCCGCCCCCTCCTCGCCGGCTGCCTCCGCGCCCCTTCGTTTTCTGTTGAAAGCGAGCCTCGCGAGCTTGTCGCTGGGTGCTGCTGCACTTTCTGGCGTATTTGCGCGTGAATGCCTCTCTGGGCGCAAATGTGTAAGCGGAGCTAGTGGGGAGCGTGTGGTGGGGCGGTTGGAAGAAAGTGGAGGGGGTTCGGTACTCTAAATGGTTCTATAGACTGTCAAGTTTATTTAGTATACTAGCTTTGCTACTCGGCTTCGTCCGAGATCTTGATTTTGTAAATTAATTGCTTAGGTTCCTTTGTGAAAATGGATCAGTCACGCGCGTCTCGTGATCACAGAGTTTATTGTTCGAAAGTTCTTAGGCGACAGTCAAACACACGAGCATGTAGAAGCTTTCCGCTTTATATATTTGTAATGGGCACAAGGATAAACTTCGGGAGCCAGGATCCCGAGGCTCAGGGTCGCGTCCAGAGCCACCGTTCTTGCGCCGACCTCTATACTTGTTCGCGCTTACACGCCGCGTTCGTGCGCGCGAGTTCACGTACGCTCGCGAGGATGATGCACGGCGACTATCCACGGCCAGTTCGTCGTTCATCAATCGACCGCCGCCCGGATGGCATTCCAATTACAGGCGATCACGATTCCGCCTCGGCGTCATCCTAGTTTCTGTGATCGTCCTCGTCGGTAAAGCGACGATCGATTTCTTTTTTCTTCCCCCCCCCCGTCGATATTCTTTCCTTTCTTCTTGCTTTCAGCTCGCGGCACGGATGGCCGGCCGGCGTGCACCGGGCTTATGTGGAGCACAAGGCGGAATCGAAGCGTGATTTCGTTGGGGAGGGGAGCGTACGCTCGCGTGACACGCTCAGCCCGTGCTCGATTTGCGCTCTTTCGCGAAGAGGATGCGGATGTTTTGTTCGGTAATTTAATTACCGCGATTCTTTTTTTCCCCCGCCGGCGAACCGGCTCTCGTGGGCAGCGGGGGGAGGAAGAATATGGTAATTATAGTTGACGATTCCGCGGGACGAATCGAAACGCAAACCGAGACACACTTTGCCGTCGCTGTGACGCTCTACCGGTCCTCTTCCTTCTTGGCTTTGGCCGCAGGAATCACGCGACCGCCGCGAGTGGCGAGTGATTTCGATCGAGTTGGGCGGCAGTTGGGGGGACTCGGAACGGGGAACTTGGTGAATCGGTGCTGGGTGGAAGTGGTTCGGGGTATCCTTCGTTGGATTAAGTATGTATTACTTAGTGTTAGGAAGTCAGTTGTCTTGTATTTTCAAGTGTACAATACAGAGTGGTAGGGTGATTTGTTTTGAGGAAAATGTAAATCAGAGGATAGGATGAACTTGCATCGTATAGGATTTGCTTCTTCAATTTGGAAGAATTGAAGAGGTTTATGGATTATGTGGCTTTGTATTTGCGATGCGTTTGAAGATGCAGGATGTTGTGTGAAGGAAGGGTTGCTTACCTTGAGGGGTGAAGTGTAATTAATAGATAAAGAAAATTATTTCACTAATACGTCTTTATTCCACAGGCACAGACAATACGATAATCATACAAAGGTACAGATATTTGCAACTATATAGGAGTAATGTAAAACACTGTGTTCAGCAAGATAGCAATTCTCTGCTATTAAACCGACCCTAATGTAACTTGAAAATTCACTAAAAATATTCGCTATTAATACCAAACACTCTGTCTTCGTCTCCAATATGTAATTCAATCTTCTGCCCCGTCTTAATCAACCCTCCACCATCAATCAGCCACCCCAGGCACGAAAACAAGGCGTCTGGAATCCAACAATCTCGTAAATCCTTTGTTGCAAATATAAATAATGCTACGTTTCTATTTAAAATAATACATTTAATCTGGAAATAAGAGACTCCAAAATCAGAGAATACTGATTAATGAAGAGGGGGGGGGGGGGGGGTAAATGCATCTCACTGAAGCAATAAAATAATTTGCCAGAAGTATACGGCGAATAAATGGAAGAAACACCCTTGGAGCGTAAGATGAGAGTATTAGTCGATTTCGAAGGTGTATTATCGGGACGAAGGTGTCAGTTGTAGTTGGCGCTCGGAAGGATCGACATTAAGGCCGCAACCACCGGCGACGACACGCGGCGCAAGAATTTTAACGGAATCGCGCGATGGAGAGCCCCTTCGCCGCCTTCGTTTTGCTTCTCTTTCACCATTGCTCTTGCCACTCAACGAGCGTGCGTCTTTTCTAACAACGTAAGTACAAGGTACACGTGGACATATCGTAGCTACCACCACTGTGACACATGATCGCGACGATGGAAAATACGAGCGCCACATTGGCGTAGCCATCTCTGTTTCGCTGTTACATTGTTATCGTTAACGGTACCTGAATGTACGGTCTCTTTATACCGAATAGATTTTTATTTAATATATTCGGATAAAATATTAACTATTGATTGAATACTCTATTTGTTATTCCATTGGCATTCTCTTTACTCTTTTTCCTTGTGTTATTTACTCGCTGTGTTCGTTATTTTCTGTTGCACTAGTTGTTTGACATTTGGTGTTAGTTTGATTATAATTTTGCGGGGTGTTTGTAAAATAAATCGTGGGACTATTTATAATTATTCAAGTCAATGATTAATTAATTGAACTTTGATCTTAGAGTAGATAGTAGGTATTTTATGAGGGGCTTTCAGAAATGGATTTAGGTGGATTTCTTATTGCGTCAATAATTTTACAATTATTCATCGGGCGTTAAGTTTATGAATATTTTCTTTTATTTATTTAATAATATAGTGTTTCTAATTTAAAGTAGGAATGCATTGTAACGCGTCTATTGATTTATCGGCGTTCATCAACATTGTAACTACTTCAATGGGTTCTGACATTACAAAGAGGTGAAAAAACACCGGTTTAACGGTTTAGCGGTTTTGCATGCGTCAGAAGCATTGCCAGCCTGTCCATTGCAAAATGACTGTGCGCGAAATGAAGCATTGTGAGAAAAATTGCTGCTTGCATCATGTGTTATATCTGATACTCGTTATCTATATTACTCGTGTCATTTCTCTTATTTTCTTGCCTCTGTCGTTTCTATTTTCATTATTTGCGTTAGAGAATGTAATTCATTCATCCCCCATAGTAGCTCCTCCAGAGGCCATAACAATTAATATTCCTTCCTCATAATTCACACCAAAGTTCACGCGTACATATGCTTCCAATGTCTTTGAATTTGTTTAATAAAATTTCACTTGGAAATAGTTATACTCCATAAAAGTGGACAGTTCCCTGGAAACAAATTCTATAAGAAGCTCTTACCGCGCACTTTCAAACACATCACATATCTCCGTGCGGAAATCCATTATTCGTATGCCTTAACCATTAGCGCGAACGCCTATAGGCGTTCATCGCACAGGCCGCGTACGCCAATCACACAAACAGCTATTCGCAACACCGGAAGGGTTAACATCCTTTCGAAAGTCAAACAAGGATCTTTTCACGCGAGATTAAATAGTCATTAAAACATTACTATATTTTGTATATCTTTCTAGGTTTCTGGAATGATTGCCGTTTCTATAATGAGCATATCCTAAATTACAGTCGTAGGCTGCAGAAGTGTCTCGTGTGAAAATGCCCCAAGCCGCGACTCAATTTTTCCAGCGACTCGCGGATCGATCGATCGCTGCCTCGGTTTTTGCGACACGTTTCCTCTATAGCGGCTGCAACCGTATACTTGCGGCTGTCGATCGTACACGTTCGAGCGATTAAACGATAGAAGCGATTAGGAGGCGGCGCGCATGCCTCAGAACGGCTACCATGAAATTATTAGCGCTGGCGCCAGTTATCTCGCCTCTCTCTTTCCACCTATCCATCGGGCCATCTATCTTTCTCGCCGCTTTTCTTTTTATTCCCCTCGCGTCGTGGAAACGCAACGCCACCGCCATATTGCCACGCACCTCACACCCACGACTTCTTTCCTCGATTTACCAGCGATACGAATTCTTGCCTTCATAGTTCCCCAGCTGTGTGAAATGTGAACAATTATCGTGAAACACGAGCCCGCAGTTGTGGCGTATTTTTGTTCCAGAATCACCTCTATAAAATTCGAAACTCATTCTCACTGCTTTCCTGATTAAAATATCTTCTTCTTCACAGTTTATATTCATATAATTTATTTGAAAAGACACGGTGTTTTCTGAGTAGTTGTGGAAGTCTACTTGAAGGGGAATCCCATACAACGCTCTTAAAAAATCATAAGCCACCCTTGCAAACTCAACACGATTGACAGAAATTCCTCTTTCCACTGTAAACTTGTAGCGATAGTTCCAACTCCGCCGCGAGATGGCAATCCGACCGGTGCCGTTTTCTCGCAAGTACTCCCTCAACTGCCGATTTGCGTATATACCTCTTTCGTTCTACATTCTAACATCCCCGTGTTTAAGGCAGGGCTCCGCGACGACAAAAGCACAACCTTCTTTCTTCTTCTCTCTCCTTCTTCTTCTACCTTTCAACCGTTCCACAACCCCTGTCACAACAAAGGTCCTTCTCTTTAAAGTATCGAAAGGTGGTAGAGTAGTACAATTTGTCTCAAGAAAAAACCATAGGTAAAATATATAATTTTCTTAGTGATTCCCTCCAATTATCGTTTTCAAAGGGTGGTGTTTAAACCCATAAAAAAACGACCGACCCCACAACCCCTCTCAACAAGAGTTTGACAAAACTTTCCTTCTAACTAAGCAAAATAAGATTGATACGATTGACAATAAACTTCCCAGTTTTCCACAGTGAAACGGTTTCTGAAACGAGGAGGGGTTAATCGTAGCGCCGCCGCCGTGGTGGGGCAAAAGGAAGCAAGGGAAGCGCGCATGTAAACAGAAAGCGGTTGCCCATATCGTTGTTTTGCTTCGTTCGGAGACACATCGCCTGGCGTTACGCCAGCAAAATGCTCCCGCGTGCCAGAGCGCCGAAAATCGCGTTTACGTTCCATTACCAGTTCCATTAGCGAAATTTGCGAGCGAGATCGCGCCGTAACGCGGCATTCCAAGCACGCGCGCGGGCCCGCGCAGAAGCCTGCATGATCATCCCAGAACCGAGGATCAACCGCGAACCGCGAAAGAATAGTGTAAATTGAACAAGCGCGGTCGGGGAATGTAGGACGCGTTATAAAAATGTAAGAGGGCGTTCTACACGGCCGTCGAAACGTTCAAAGGGGAGAGGAAAGAGTTGTAGCCGGCAAGGATGGGGGAAAGAAGGATCTAAGCTCCTCAAGCAAGTTCTAAAAAGGCAAGTAAACTGTGAAGACAACTTTGGTTTATATTTTTATTTTTTGGAGCGTACTTGCTTCCTATTAAGGGTTGGAACAAAAGCTATTAATATGTAAATATTCTGAAAGGTAGAACAAAATAGCACATATTATTATTACTTGGTTGAATGAATCCACGTACAAATACCTAAACGCTGTCTTCGAATTTTACTTAAAAAACGCTACAAACTTTTGTTCCAACCCAATACCTTACGAGACTAAATTGTCGTAAATAATTTCGAAGCCGAACATAGACCGTCTACCTTGCAACCCTTCTCCCACCCCTGTATCGTCAACATCAAGTCAATCCTCATCGTAACTCCAGACAGAAAGTCCTTGAAGCCCGATGTCACACAGTCTATATCCGCCAAACCCGCCAGACTTAACATCACAATTTCACAACACGGTTGCTCTCGCCTTTCACGCCTCCGGTACACGTTAAAAATCTCCACCCACCTTTTCCTTCCTTTTTCTCGGCGAGCACGAAATCCCATCGGGCGCTGCTGATCCCCGATCAATTATAAACTTTCACTGGTCTCGCGCATCAAAAAGAACGCTGGCGCGTGTACCTACGGTTTTCGTGGCGGCGTACAGAGCGGAGAGAAAACCGTGCTCCTTTCTACTCTTCATCCCCGTGGCAAAGGGGAGGAGGAGGATGGCGAGAGGGGGCTCTTTTCCGCGGCTGAAGTCCCGACAACAGCGCGGCGGGGAGGGGAGGACCAGGGTAGGTCGGTTCAACGGTGAACACGTTGTGTCGCGATAAGCGGTCGGTTTCGGGGCTCGGGGAACGTCCTTTCGCTCCAGCGATGCGTTAAAAGGACGACATTTCGCGTCGGACGCATTGAGATATCGGAGCGATCCGATTGCCCGTTCCTTTCGCCCTCCCGGCCGCTCCGCCGTGTCCAGATGACTTTCGGTTAGAGCGGGTTAATCGATCGGAAGTGATCGATGATCCACGTCGAGAGGACGGTACGATTCGCCGGAGAGGAAAGTATAAAATTCGAGGAGGCCTCTAATTGATAGGAACGATTCCTTTCGTCGCGTGCAGCGGACCGTTTAATTCGCTCGGGTTCGGTATGCGTACGCGTGACGCGCGGCGAACAGATACGCGTGTCCGCGGTAATTACGGGTTGCGGTAATTGTTAATTAAAATAGCGAGCCGCGATCTCTCGGAGTCGCAGGCCGCCCGGAGTACAGGTTGCCACTTGCATAAGTGTGGATTTGCCTGTGTGCTGCAACCGAAGCTGGGCGAACTTTTATTCAAACTGATCGTGAGTGGGGTTGCGCGGCGATTCGGAATACCTACTGTTTGTTATACGAGATCGGTGAGTTTTATTTCAAGCGAAGGTGATGGGGGAAGATTCGTTTTGTTGATGAGATAAGGGCGGGGAAAGTGGGTGGTCGAGTTCAGATCAGGTGGAATTCAAGGCAATAAATATTGACGCTTAAAGCCTCGTAAATATTATTCAAGTTGTATTCCAAGGCAAGTAAAGTTGAAAGAATCTCTACTTCACTTGAAGCATCGAAAGAATCCCGAAAGGATACTTCAACTCAACTAAATAATAGGTTCACATTGGTAATGTAGTTTCGAGTTACTTGAATTCAGGCGACTTGACTAATGCGAACGAGGCTTTAATATTTATATTTGATGTGTAAGGACGCCGTGCATATTTGAGGAGAGTAATTTCACTTTTGGCCACAGTTTTCATTCCTACTAAATTTTATTTTAAATTTACAATAACTTCAACGAAGTCCACATACAAATTTCATCATTTGTCAGTTGCAAGTTACTGCCAGTCGCGTAACGTAACAGAGTTGAGCAAGTGTCCCTTTCCCTTCTCCGTTGTTCGAGGACTCGCGTGCTAAATATTGATCTGTACTACTTACAGCCGCGCGGATGGCAGGAAAAATATCGTGAAAAAGTGGGCGGGTTGCGAAAGCCGCGGATTTGTTGTTAGCCGCGGCTGCCTTTGATGACTACTAATGCAACGGTCGGTTCATAATTATGCGTCGATATGAATTGATGTCGACCTCAGGAGACTTGCATTATCGAATCCTTTCGAAATCGTCGATATTGAAAAACTTGGCGCCGCAAAGGCAGGCGATCGTAGTAATTTATTCACGACTCTGTTACGTATGAAAATCTGAGTGTTATGCTCATTGCCGACTAATTTAATACTAACTTTCTATGTTACGTGTGTTTCAATGTAGAAAAGTAAATTACTTATTACTACTATAATAATACATAAGTGTTTCAGAAGAAATAAATATTCACTGTTCAAGTTCGAATGATAAAATTTATATTTTCATTCGAATATATAATGTAATAAGTAGTAATTTAGTAGTAATAAAACACTTATGTTTTATTATAGTAGTAATTAAGTAGTAATAACTGTTCAAGTTCGAATGAACAGTGAATATTTATATATATTAATTTATTAATTTATTTCTTCTAAAACACTTTTCTTTGTCATTTAAGAAATTTGGAAACTTTATAATTTCTTTGACTTTCATGTACTTTGCGAGTATAACATTCACAGTTTTTGTTAAAGATTACTGCTGTCAAAACCTTCCCTATTTTATACTCGACAATTTTAATATCAGATGGACTATAAAGTCCATATCTCAGTTTCAACAAGAGGCAATTCCATTGAATGTCAGACAATTTTCTCTCATCTTTTCCAACATGTTTCTTCTGGACAGGCAGACGTGCAACGCTCTGGCTCGCGAGATTCACTTTTCTTGCCCCCCTGATGACCAGCGTGATCCGTTAATTTGCATTACCCCGGGGAGGCTCGTTCCGCGGCTGCAGCGAGCGCTGGTAATTGTTAATTGCGCAACGCGTCGTCTATCATCGGCTAATGATACATCCAACCGCACGCCATGGCATCGTTATTACATTTCGGATGGGCTAATCGCTAATAAGAATTTATGGGCCTCGTGCGCGAGCCTGGCAGAATGTGAAAGTCCAGAGTGCAGAGCGAGTGTCTCGCGACAAGGGTGCACATGCTGGACAGCTGGAGTGTGTCGTGCTGTCTGAGGGGAAATCTACAGTTGAAGTTTTTGCCGTTTTTGGTTACGTATGCTACTAGATTTAAGAGGTTCGGATCAACAGCGAAACGTTTTTTGTAAAATCTCTCGCCCTTTGCAGGATCGTCTTATTCTGCTTTTCTTTGTGATTTTCTTCTCCTTGCATTGTATCTATTATTGTGTTGTGTGTGAGGTGTATATTGGTAATTGTATTTCTGATAGGTTTAGCATACTTTGCAAATTTTTCTGTATTTGATTCTTTCAGCAGTTCTAGAACATCAATATTTATGAAGTATAATAGGAGAATATTCGAGTGCTCGAGTATTTTATTTATGTATTCCTAAACCCAAACCACAGTGATATTTGAATACCTCTGAGGTTGAAAATTGACCAAATTCTTTAGAATTTAGAAATAGATAAATGGTTGGACAAGTACTATTCCTCTTCCTGTTTCTCCAGACTTTGCAATTGGATCTTAAAAAGTTTACACTATACAGCTCGAGCATTTACTAGTTGTAAGGTGTACTCTGAATTCAAATACATAATCAATATTTAAGTAATTCGAGTAGATATTGTACATATAGCGTGGTCAATTTAAATCCTCTACAATTTCAAATGTCAAAAAATATTCCAAACAAAAGTTGAATGATGGAAACGTGTTTCAAGTTGTCAATGTCAGCCAAGTATGGCGCGATATATGTAAGTGCTTCCCACTTATTTAAAACCCTTTCGTAATCTGTAATTTTTATGTAATATAATAAAGACACTACTATCTGTATTATTATTCCTCCTATTAATTACATAAGCACCGTTATTTCAGTTACCTTAAAGCGATTCGAGACAAAGCAGTAGTCGAGTCGATTACAAATATGTAAAAGGTATCGATTAGACGTCCATCACTGAACGCAGAGCCACGCTGACATTGATGCCAATTAGTACCATATTCGCCAATCTCCTACATCGAATCAGCACGCTTCGATTGAAGATTTTCTCACAAACCGTACAAGCTGACAGAAGCACGGATCCAGATCGGAATTATAATATAATGTATTCAGCCTGTGTGCCTATCTCGCCGCTTCTGAGAATCGTAGAATTTTGGCCAGCTGTTAAGCGATAAGCTTTCGCAGCCGATCTTTGCTGCTGGTTTCTTTTCCACTCGGGGAGTTGATAGGTGTTAATGCACCTTTTTTTTGCTAGGGTATCGATGATGGATTGAGATGTATGCTTACGGAGAAATAATGGGACGCCTACCTTTCCTCGTGGCCTCTGGTGATTAATATCCATACGTCTTAAATGTGTTTTACTTGATTTTAAATTCTGTAAAAGATTTTGAAAAGGGTAGGAAGATTTTTTAATTGAACAGAGAGAAATACTGTTATGCATTCTTTATTAATTCGTATTCGTTACATTCCTTATCGTGCAGTTACAATCTGTTTTGTGTTTGACGAAACGTTTTAGTAATATTTCTCATTAATAAAAAGACTGAAATTATTTTTAATTTTCCTTAATAAAGAAGGGAATAAGAGTTCAATAGAGACTTATAGAAATCAGATGAATATCTTTGTGGCAATACTTTGCACAAAGGCAGAAGCTTCTCCTAAATTTAATTGCAGCATTTTTATTATTGAGAAATATGAGAGGCCAAGTCTCAGTTACAACGAGGTAAGACTTGGTTATCGTTAAGCACAGAAGCTGATTCCAACATTAATCAAACTTCTAAGCATATAATACTTGTAACATTGAATTTTACATCGCGCTGTTATAATCTTCTGCATTAGCAATAGCAGGAACCACACGCAGGCATGACTTTTTCAATGCGATAAAAGCCATTCAATTTATCCATCATCGTTTCCCAGCAAAACGGTCCGCGTGTTCACTTCAATTGGCGATCGTGTCGCGTTCGATCATCGGCTCTCGAATCACACAGTCAAGTCGCATCGACGGAACGGGGTTGAAACCGGTGCTCGTCTTTAAAACGCGACCACGGCCTGGAAAGGAGAACAGGATTTTTTAACGTGCGGCTCCGGAGAATTCCTTTCGCGTGCGATTGTAGCGCGTTATCATCGAACGTCCAGGACTCTCTCGACGTGATAAACGCGGCGTTTCTGGCACCGTAGATTCGCCATGGTTGCGTCGGCTCTTCTTCCGGGTGCGGGTTCATTACCGTGAAAGTGTCAATTTATGATGGCCCTCGAGCAGAGGCCAAAAAGCTTGCCACGCGCGGACAAATCTTGCTGTATGGAAGAGGAGACCGTGGTAATCTCTCTTTAAGAGCATCGCTGCTCTCCTAATCTCTATTTACGATTTCTCGGAACACTACTGATGGGATTTCACTCGAAACGTTTCAGAGGAGTAGAAAGATGATTGTGGGCCTACGATACATTAAATGATACAACGATATCATTGAAACGTCGCTACTTTATTGTTTTGATACTATACATATATGTAGTTACAATCGCTGGTTCTGATTTTCGAGTAGGTATGGTTGTGAAGGACAGTTTGGGGAGGTTTAGAGCCCGCGTACCAGTTTCCTGTCGCATGCAACTTTATTTTGATTCTAAATTGAATACAATTTCAACGCAACAACTAGTGTAAGTTAACATGGAATACATGTAGCGTAATTTTTAGTATTTCCACCATATAAACTCTATTTGTGCTTTCTAATCAAAACTCATCTTTATATCTCATTTGTTACATCATTTCTAAGATATTCTAACATTTCTGATATATTATTTGCACAGAGGTCCCACGCGAGATGCACATCAGTGGCATAGTATTTCTGTATCGCACATCACACATCGCACACCACACATCATACACCACACAAGATACAACACGCATCACAACACGCATCACAACGCTCATTACAACACACAACACACAACATGCGTCTCCCGAAAGTGTACTAAGAATTCCCAATTTTGTAGATCCTAACGGAATCGTCCGTGCACTGGCACGACCCAGAAATCCTGATTTTCCCACAAAATTGGGAAATCCAATTAGCCCACAAACCAAAATGAACTTGCTTTCCCCCGCAAAACATTTTGTGGGAAAAATCGAGCTCATTCTGACTTGCGGGCTAGTTAGAACTCCCAATTTTGTGGGAAATTCAGAATTTGTGGGTCGCGCCATACGCGGACGTTTTCGACTTTGCAGGTGCAGCGTGAGAATCTGCTTCTCTTGCAGGTGCAGCGCGAGAATCTGCTTCTCTTGCAGGTGCAAGAATCGTGCAATGAATTTCGGAACAAGGAGTTTTTGAAGTGCCGCACCTGCAAGAGAAGCAGATTTTCGCGCTGCACCTGCAAGAGAAGTTTTTTGTAACGCTTTGCAACTTTGTTGCGTTTTCGCGAGGCGCACAATTTCGGTTTGCAACTTTGTTTAGGCCTGTGCGGAACGCAACAAAGTTGCAATCGGAATTTTCGTTTACGAACACGCCGTTTTCATTTGCAACAATGTGGAAAAAAATTTTGCCCTTTGCAACTTTGTTGCGTTTTCGCGAGGCGCACAATTTCGGTTTGCAACTTTGTTTAGGCCTGTGCGGAACGCAACAAAGTTGCAATCCGAATTTTCGTTTACGAACACGCCGTTTTCATTTGCAACAATGTGGACAAAATTTTGCCCTTTGCAACTTTGTTGCGTTTTCGCGAGGCGCATAATTTCAGTTTGCAACTTTGTTTAGGCTTGTGCGGAACGCAACAATGTTGCAATCGGGATTTTCGTTTACGAACAGACCAATTCCATTTGCAACAATGTTGAAAAATTTTACCCCTTGCAACTTTGTTGCGTTTTCGCGAGGCGCATAAATTCGGTTAGCAATGTGTGTGTGTTGTGTGATATGTTGTTTGTTTTTGTGATGTCTGTTGTGTGATGTGTGGACTGCAAAGTAATAGGCAAAAGTGTAGAAATGTTAAGTGTGAATGGTATAGTGTAGAGTGAGGATTGTAAGAGGGTGAGCATGGAGTAAGAACTATGAAGTGCGGTCTGTGAAGCGTGAGCTGTGATTTGTGGGCTGTGTAATGTAGGTTGTGTAGTGCGGATTGTGAAGTGTGAATTATAACGTGTTGGAAGTGGAGACTTAAGGTGTATGCTAACCTGATTGGCTTCCAAACTACTTCTCCAGCATTCACGCTACATGCAGGAGTACATGAAAGAAGTTCATACTTACAAGCTGTTAAGCGACTAACACAGTTATAACTTATGACTTGGCTTAAAGTACCTACCTTCTTATAAGGTGGGGAAGGGGATTAAAATTTGCATACACATTTCATTTTAGGAAATTCTACAAAATCTTTTTATGCTTACATTTTTATTTGATTATTATGTTTCATTGCAAAAGGTACGAACGAATGAAAGGATCGAATGGCACCCCTATGAAGAATAATACATCAACTTTGTTACTCATCTCTTCGTATTTGTAGCGTAACGACGTAGTCCACCGTAGTTCAATGCAAATATGTATGTAATCAATGTTTCATTCAATAAAATATCTGTCTTTCCACGGAAATTGAGTCTTGAGTTTATGTAACCTCGATTCTCCCACATTTCCCAATTATTCCTACGCTAATATGCTAACTGAAAACGCGAAAAAACTCTAAACACCAAAGTATCTGCAGTCCAGTGACCATTATTTCCTATAACTACTTCATCCTGATACCCCCTTCTCTATTTCTCTGCCATACATTCCAACCTATTTCAACCCTTGCCTTCTACATCCCTCTACACTGTCTCCGTCGTGTTTCCAACTCCCGTGCGGTCTAAAAATACCAATAAATCTTTACGCAGCAAAATAATACATTGCATTAGTATATCCCCTGATTTCCGTTACTATCCCACGCTCCTAAATGTCTAAACCCTTCTTCTCTATCACTCTGCACTGTTTCCACCATTTCCCCAACCGCTGCGGGAGCTAAAAGTAAACGTTCATACAAAGTTCCGGCGTCCAAGTCGAAGCTGACACATAGACCCACGTTACTTAGGTACTTTCTTCACCGCCAGAATTCTGTCCTTTCTCCGCGTCGCCTATCATATGCTTCGTTATCTGCTCTGCTATTAACCGGCGTAAAAACTCCCGATACAATACCGTGGAACGAGACCAGGCATCCACCGAACGAATCAAGTTTCATCGACGAGGTATATCCGGCAGGGGCACCCGGATATCCGGCCAGCCTGGTCCACGTTCCTTAAATATCCCTGAGGTAATCCGAAACTTCGTGATTAGCCAGCCAGGATGGCTAATCTTTCGGTGTAATCGAAGCGTCGCTACTTTCACCGTTCCGCCTTTCTTCGTTTCTTTCCGCGGCTATGACACCGCGGCTCGCTCGTTGCACCTGCGGAAACGCGGCGTTCGTCAATTCAGGTGTGCACGCATCGTCAATGATCGACGCAAGAAATCGAGCGGCCTTGTCGGTGCTTAATGAATCCAGCCGGTGATTGGTTCCGACAGTAACTTTTCAATGGGCCTTTCCTTGGCCATCGATGATGATCGGTTGGATAAAAATCGTGTTCCTGCCTGCGCGCACTTGTCGACGCGAGTGCCGTGTATCTAGATAGAGAGATACGCGGATATTGTGCAGTGGTTTCTAGGTGGAAAGGATATTGTTTAGAATTCAGTTCTTTTCGGATCTTAATCGAGGTGTCAGGGGTGTGGGTAATAGTGTATAGGTATTTTGTAGTTAGTTTAGCAAGCATAGAAAGAAATAGCAAGTTAATACGAATATACTCTCACGTATTTCAGACAACGATTACCTCTTTAGGTACAGAGGTTGAAACACTTTTCGTACTTCGCGTGCGGAAATACTCCAGTGTCATTTATTGATAGTGTGCGCTGAACGCCGATAGGCATCGCCCGCGCAGAGTGCCTATTCATCGTACTCAGACCTCAAAGACAAATACGAGATAAGTATTTTGTACCTACACACCCCACAATGCATAATCTTTAAACACTAATCTCCAAAAAGTGTTCTGGATACATATCTATTATTTATTTCTTTATTTATCATTATCATTACCATTATCATTGCCATTTTATTATTATTATTATTTTATTTATTTATTTTATTTATTTTATTCGAACCTTGATGACTCGAACCTCGATGACTCGAACCTCGATAACTCGAACCTCGATGACTCGAACCTCGATGACTCGAACCTCGATAACTCGAACCTCGATGACTCGAACCTCGATGACTCGAACCTCGATAACTCAAACCTCGATGACTCGAACCTCGATAACTCAAACCCCGATGACTCGAACCTCGATAACTCCAAAACCTCTATAACTCGATTTTATCACTCCCATCGGCTGCGGTGTAAAGACCTCTACAACTCGAAAGGCCGAAATTTTCCCTTCCCTTCCCTTGAGATTCGAGTTATCGAGGTTCGACTATATATCAATTCGTGACGTGTCAGCAAGACGCTCTTTACCACAGATATGACCCTTGGGTCATATCCCTTTACCACCATGCTCCTATTATCCACACCACATCTAGTCCCTAAAGAAGCAAACAGTCTAAATGTAAAATTATTCCAGCATAAAATGGCAGACATAATCCCCTTCGAGGGGGTTACGAAAGGGCACAGTAGAACGACTCAGTCCGTGGTCCGTCCGCGTGGATAAGAAAAACTCAATCCCCATCGTTACCCTGGTTCGCTCTCGGCGCAGCGCGTCGTCCAGGACACAAAGAAGATGTAGGACGGGAAGGACGAGGAAGGTGGAACGGCTCGACGCGGAGCGTTTCTCCTTTGGCCGTACGTTGCGCGAACATGCCGTTGTTTATTACCACGATTCGTGAGATAGTATCAATTGAATGTACCGCTTCTGGAAAGAGATTAATGCAATCCCAGCGGGCAGCGTGGCTGGAACATCGTCAACGAGTAATTCTCTGCCTCCACGGAGCACCTAGTACCACGCGGTACTAATTGTTTTCCTAATTCGACCGACCTGGGATCCAGGATTCCATGAATATTCAGGTGGATTGATGGACGTTGTTGATTCCTGGGGGTTGTTTTTGTGAAGTCCTTGGGTCTTTCTTTTATTCTCCTTTCATTGGCGGAACGATGACAAGCTTCTATGAAATGAAATTAAATTGAGGGTTAATCGAGAGAAAGTTTCAATTTTCTGGACTTCGAAGTTTTTTAGTTTTTGAGGTGGGGTAGATAGTGAATAGGGTGTGCCATTTTTTTCAGTGTTTCAATTTTAAAAACGAGTAGTGGAAAAAACGGTACAATTTTAGGTTTAAAATTAACCACTACTTTTAAATTTTGTGTAATATATTATTTACCTAGTTGGAATTTTATTTGAAATCATAGAAAAATGCGAAAATTACTAAAATTATTAGAGAAAATTTTAATATTGAGTTTATGAACCGCAATAGAAGGAAACAAGATATCGCTTCTTTGGTGGAGTTTGTTAAATAGCATTAAATTTACTACATAGATGACATATGGCTAGATCTGTTGCTAAAGTTACACATATCTTCATTTTGTAATAATTTCCATAAATTTTCATGTGAATGCAATAAATACTAATTTCCATCTATTTTTATTTTCATTTTCATGGTTTTATGTAAGCCAGACTCACATGAATATGTAGTTTGTAGTTAAATCTTACTTAATTTTCCCATTTTCCAACTGTGATTTGAAGTAGCTAAACTCACTCAAATCAATTTCTGAAGATAGTTTCAGATTCGGGATTAAAAACAGCACCACTTTGTCACTAGTCATTCTAAAATTTCCAAAAATTTTAATTCTACCCACAATAATAAACTTCTTCAGTGAGATCTTTTTGTGCGAGAAGAAGTTCATTTCTTTATTTCAAATTCCTTGGTACAAATATTATAATACACTTAAAAATGGTAAATTAAGTAAATGTAAGAAATGAAACTGTAAGTGCACATTTATAATACTATCAATTATATCGCCAGTAAGAATATCAACAATACCAGCGTCCCCACTCCCAGTAATCAAAACACAAACATCGCAATACTATCGATTAAAACATTAACAACATATTCCACCAAAAGTACCCGAGCAAAATCATTCATCGATCCTTTATCACACCCATCCCCCCTTGCCACCGCCTCGCTGTCACGGCTATTACTTAATGAAAGCCGCGAAACTAGTACCAGCAACACTGGTACCGATCTGCAGCAACGATAGAAGCATTAATGAACCACTATCACCGCGACCGATTACATAATGGAGCATTAAAACCGTAACGACGAACAGAACTAGCACGACGGTGCCGATCGATATCGACTATCGTCGCGATGACAGTATATTATTAAATCCATACCTACCGAAAGAATCGCTGGGGATCTGTGGCCACGATCTCTTCCAACTACCAGCGGAAACGCTGAATCGAGCGCTGTTAATAAGGGGCCCAGATCCGACGCACGATGACATTTCGTCCCGCGGAACGATCGCTGGGCCGTGCAACGGGTGAGCGACGATGACACGAGACCCGGGATACACACAATTTCCCAGCTGAACTTTTCGAGCCAGATCTAATCTCGGGGCTGGGATAGGGCGTAGGTGGCTGGACAGAGAAGGCGATACAGAGACCGCGGCGTTGTATTAATACGACGGCATTGATCGTATCGCGTTTTGACTATGCGTAGGTACGTACCTATAAATTATATAGGGGCGAGAACCAGCAACGTGCCGGTTTTAATGACAAAGTTCGCGGAGCAAATACAACGGGGGAGTTCGGACCGCGTGCACGGTAGACGCTCGATGGCTGGGCCGGATAAGTGCTCGCTAATTTGCATATTAGAAGGGGAGGAAGGTAAGCATCCGCGGTGTGGTGAAAAAGGAAGAGGATCGGAGAAGTGACGCAGCGTTATTATTTATGCAGGGATGCGGTTTGCTGATGTGCCGAAGAAAGTGTCGTTTGTTTGTGCGAAGCCTCGGGAAGTTATGGAAGTGAAAGGTTGGCGAGGGAATTTTTTTGGAAATGAGATTGGCGCGTGAAGTTGTTGGGAATTATTGATATTGTTGAGGGCAGTGAAAACGTGTGTTAAAAATTTTGAAAATGGGGCAGAATATATTTACCACTGGCAGTGGAATGTATGGGAATTTCTCGAAATTCCAGGGAGTCGTGTGATTTAGCTGAGAGGAGGCTGAGGATCCCAGAATTTAGATTGCAAAATGATAAAGGAGCTTTCGAATCCTCTTTACAGAGAGAATTTTCATGTGAAACTCTGAAATAAAAGAAACAGCAGCTTTCAATTTTGAATTCTGTATAAGAACCTAAATATCAGAAATAAAAAAGTTTCAATCACTCGTGCTTACAGGCAAGAGTTAACGGGAGAACCTGGTTTAGAACGCTGAGAAAAATAGAATCGATCACTCCGAAATTTTGGGGATATTTTAATATATATTTATACAATATAAAAAAAATTGAATGGCAAAATTTCGAGTTTGTCATGCAGAGATTGATTAACCATTGATGCGACTCAGCAGTGGAATTGTGAAATTTCTGAACCAGGTGCTCCTCTTAACAAACTATAAAGCAATAAAAGATCTTTCCACAGCTTGAAGTCGATTAAGTAACTCTCACTTTCCAATACCACAGTCTATATCACGTATTCATTGTCAGTGTATATTATCAAGAACATTAACAGTCGAAATTAAATGCAACCTAAATATTAAAAGACACTTTGCAGTAACTGCCCCTCGAGATGCTTCCTAATTTTAATCGGCACGCAATTTCGAGCTCTCCGCGCCGTTAAATCCTCATCGTTCTCGAACAAGTTCATATTTTTATCGCGTCCCACGAGATCCCGATAAGATAATCTTTCGCGCGGCAATTATACGCTCGTAGGTTTTGCAACGGCCGTGGGCAGCATGGGAGGACGAGAGATGACCGCGTTGAAAATTAATTAGCGCTTTTGAAATAGCGTTTACCAGGCCTGGAATCTAGATTCTCATAATTTCCAACTGGCGGGCATTCGTTTCGCGAACTTGACAGATCTTTACACAAATCTAGACCGCTAACTGCGAAACCCGATCCCCGTTCCACGGGCTGGGATTCAGTGCGTCGTTTCTCTTTGGGAACGATGATGGTGACGTTAACGTTCCCGCGTTTCCGATTCTTTCCCGCGACTCCTCGAAGAAGATAGCTTCGAAACGGCGGGTCGTATCAATTCTGGCCAGTCCTCGGAGTTATGGCTCTATCACTGCGTCGAATCCATACGGCGAGAGGTTGCGATATTACTCAATTAGTATTCGATCGGGTGACCGGTGCGTCGTTCTTTCAAAAATATAAGTAAATGTGTTTATGCGAATTTTTTCAATTATATGGATCCAAATTATGCGAATTATTTTGATATGAGATCATTAAACGTTGGGTAATATTATTAAATTATAGCAGAATTATGGGGTGGCAGATTTACCATAATTACTGGAGAGTACATCTGAGTTTTACGATGTTTGAACTACTCTGCCTTGAACCACCTTATGATATGCGAGCAATCAAACATTTGTGAACCTTATCTCATTTCAATTATCCATGATCACAATCTTCCATTATTTTATTCTCATCCCTTAAAGACCTTCATATTAATGTATTGAAAATATCAATCCTGCGACTACAGAATTAGTGGAGTATAATCTTCGCGATGCATCGAAATTCTGGCTACAAACGAATCACAAGCAGAAAGCTGCTATCACTCAATGGCATGAATCCACGCCAAACAATACAACACTTCGTGCGATCTAACATCCTGCACACAGTTCCATACAATGCCAAACTTCTCCAACACCACGGCCTAGCTACATTTTCCATGAAAGTTTTGGCAAAAATATGAATGGAACTGAAATATTGAAATCTGCTACTAAATTCTGTTCCAAAAGCCTAAAAATTGATCTCACAGTTAAAAAGCTTCCCTGAAAATTCTTTCGAGTCAGCCAGTGCTTTCGAAACGTCCATCATCTCTAATGCAGAATCGTATCGAAGGAGACCGATGATGATTAGGGAAAGAATCGATTATATATTCGCGACTGGTGCTCCCGTCGACTTTCTCGCTGAAAGACGAGCATTGCCGAGTAAAATGTAGGTTACGTCTATAAAACGCGCGGAGGGTGCCATCGTGAGAGAGCGTGTAGAACCGCTTTTCTTCGTGGTCTGGAAACGGCGGTAAGGTCAGCCACGGGACGGTGGATGATTTCACCTCGGCCGTATTTATTATCCTAATCTTGGGCACGGTGTTTGCGTGCGCCTGGCCTACATTCGCTTGCAAATTGCCACGACGACTTGCCTGCCATTTTTCAGGCCCCTGGGCGCGAGTTCCTTGAAAATGAAACTTCCCCGTGTTTTCCCAATTTTCTTCGACCTTCCCTCCTTCTGTTCTCTTTACGAGATATACTGATTCTGGAATGGCATTGTACGGGGAAGATCGATTCATGGCACCTTTGCTCCGATTACTTTGGGAGCCTGATGGAAACTAATGGGGCGCGATGGTCTGGGAGTTTGAGTTTGGGAGGCAAAGATGTTCAGTGATTCAATTGGGGTATACAGAGAATTTTGAAAACATATTATAACTCCAGGTGACAATGTCTGACAGCACAACATTTGGAGGATCTCTGTTCTCTGGCACTTTTTAGTTTAAGCCTGAAGTGTGGAATAGAATCATAAATTTCTGGACGTTGCTATTGAGTTATACCCCATTTCACAGAGAGCCCCTCCCAAATAAATAGCCCTGCGACAAATGTATTAGCTGAGCTACAAGAATGTCAAAACTTTTCTAACAAATGCCCCCTTTAAATAGATATTATGTGCATAACATACTATAAATGAAGCGTGCGAAACGAATGACGAAGACGAGGCACGTTCCAAGTGACCAGAGATTCGAGCGTTAGAAAATGAGGGATTAAATTTAAACTCGGGCACGGTTCGATCGTCAACTCGCGAGTGTTATATCACTCGAATTCCGTCGAGTCGTGTCCGTAGCGAGCCGAAGCATTAACATTTAACCCATTTTCATGAATCATCGGGCCCATACGTCTCTGCCTCGGCCTCTGCCAAGAATTTAGCAAGCCTCGCTGCGCGGACCCTCAATTTCTGTCTCTAACTTAATTTCCCGCCGGTGGACCGGCTGCGCGAATTCTCGAAGCTAGGGAAGATAATTCGTGCGCTCGGACAAAATCCTATTCCCGCCGGTAAATCATCCAGAGTGGATTACATCGTATGCAAACATTCGTCAGAGCTTTAATCCCGCTGGCATGTAAATAACGAGGGACGCGCGAAAATAAATTATTTGTAGGCGATAGTGAATCCGCGACGAGATTTGTAAAAATCTTGCAAAATGTTGCTTTACCGAGATTCGAATGATTTATACAGTGGACTGTGATGTATTTATATTTTGAGTGCCTTTTGGGTAATTAGTCTGTTCTGGATTTTGATTATTTGTTCCGATTTGGTGTGTATTATTAAATTTACTGAAAATCTAATAATTATATTATTGGTGGTAAATATTTCGGTATTAAATTTCATGGTAAGATCTGCTGTATTTTATATACAATGCTTTGTATTCCCAGTGAGAAGATACACACAGAAATAAATTAGGAATTTTAAATGGAATTACTTTGAAATTTGTATAGGTTTATAAAGTTCTCACCAATTTCTCTAACTTTCACTGGAAACAATTCTTCCGTTAATGAACGCGCAAGAAGTTATATGTAGAGATATAAAGAGTTAGAGCTCCAGTGATATTGGTCTGCCAAGCGCGTCTGACCATAGACGATCCCCCTTCCCTTACACTCTTACTCTTTGCTTCTCCTCTACACTTTAATTGAATGGATCATTTTGCTAAGTTAACTGTTTAATATGTGCAGTATTTTCAATACTGCATTTTATAGAAATTACTAGATTTCAATTAGTGTAATTAAATTAATTACAACGAAACTTATATTAAATTTCTAAATTCTGCTAAATGAAATTGTGTTGCCAATTGTTATAAGATTATTGAAAATTCACTACAAATAAGTAAGATAATCTTACTCCAATATTGTTGGAAAATAGCAATTCTATATCAAACTCTCGTGACAAACCCTCTTTCCAGAAACCCATTATCCATAAAACCCCAAAAGGGTCCGGAAAAGAAGTAGTATAAAATGAAACTAGTTTCCCTGCCGAATCCATACATATATCAAGAACATGGAGCACAACGTCTTCAAGCGATTCTTTGTTATTAAAATACAATTAAAATACAGGTAAAAAAGAACGCTCCAATAACCAAGCAGGCTAACGCAGCGAGATCTCACTTTTCCAAGGCTGCACGAGATTTCTCGGGATTACTGTCTACCGAAAGTGAATTATCGTCAGTTTCGGCGGTGGAACGCGAAGAATCGCGCAGCTGGATATCCCTTTCGATAATCCTCGCGGATCGAAGGAAGTTTCCCAATGCGAGATCGCTGGAGCGTGCCTCCCCCCTTCGGGCAGGATTGGGGCGGGAGAGATTTTTCGCTTCCGCGATTACACGTTGCGAAAACAATGACTCGGACACATCGGTTCGCCCGCGGAGAACAATAATCGGTTCGGTGGTACGGATCACCGACCGATCGGCTTTCACTGATATCTCTATTCCGCAGCACTTTATTCCTCGTCGATATTACCATACGCTTCGAGAGGCGGGACGTTTTTTTTTTCTCTAAACAGCTGGCTCGTTACGTTCCACCTTGTCGCGGGGTCCGCGCCGTGTTCCTACTTCGGTTCGTTACTCGCTGAGCATCGACATTTTCCCTGTCAATGATGCAATTTTTTGTAATCCTTTGCAGATGAAGCACGTAAGTGTCCAGTGGCATTGTGAGTTACCTGAAGCTGAGGGCCACTCGAGTGGTGTCTGAACTAATGCACAGGGTGCTCGGTAATAAATAATAGAAAATGAAATGGATGATTGTATTTTGTGTAATAAAATAGGACGAAAATCGAGAGTAAAGGCTTCATTTCTCAATGCCTTAACATGATTTTTAACTATTATACCTACTTATTTCAGAATTTCTGTGTAATTTAGATTTCGAAGTAATGTTTTATTATTCTCAGTAATATTTTATTGTTATCAGTAATATTTTATTATTCTCAGTAATATTGAATTATTCTCAGTAATATTCTACTATTCTCAGTAATATTCTACTATTCTCAGTAATATTCTATTATTCTCAGTAATATTCTATTGTTCTCGCTTGAAATCGACTCCCACCAATAATTTTCCTAAATTTATATTGTACCTACTTTTTAATCCCACGGGGACATTATACTTGCAAAGAGCAACTCCTCAAAAAATTGTCGTAGAATCAAGGCAATTACCCCGACACTAAAACTTCCATAACACTACACGCCCAACGTAACTCACAGCCACCAATGTCACACTAACTTAAAAAGCTCCAAGGACGAATCCTCGACGATCCACCAGCTTCTCCCGCAGGACTCAAAGGGCGAAGGTCGCGGAATCGTTAAAGCCAGTTCCCTTTTGGCGGTGGTGTAATCATCTGAACGTGGCGGGAAGCCACCGTGTCGCATATCAACCCTCGTCGAAGCCTGCGACGAGAGGCGAGGACCAAAATGGAAGTGCCAAGTCGTGAGCGAGCCTCTGGTTAACCACCGGACGTCCACGGTGCCGAGATGTATCAGCGCGATGACCTTTCCTCGTTGGAAACAGCCTCGGGTCGGTGTGGTTTTACAGGCGTCGCGCGAAAATTAAACTGCCACCCTCAAAGTCGCCCCTTTCCTCGGGTGGAAAGAAACGCGACGAGATTCGAATCTGTTCTAGTCAACTGCTTAATATATTTTTTCAAGTGACTGGGTTCGAAGAAACGGTCGTGAAAATCTAAAAATATATAGGGTGGATTGTAATTTTCAGGTGGTGGCAGAAAACTGCTGAAGTATTTTTCTACGAGTTTTGCAAGGTGGTATTATTTAATGGAGTTGGTCACTGTTTCGTAGAAAAAAGTTTCTGATTTAATTTCACTATTAACTGGGCTGGTAGTTATTCAGAGGATTACTGTGATTAGTGGCGAAATATTATGAAAGAGGGTTTCGATATTAATATAGTATCGCAGGTTCCACTATGCCTAAGTGAAATTGACGAATTATTTCTGACAGTTCTTCTAGTACTATTACTAACCAAAAAGAGCGTCGAGAAAATGATGTGAATAAAGTATCGAATCTCTTGGAAATCCCCGTTACGAGGATAGAAGAATAGGTTCAGGAAGCTGGAGTCTCGACCTGCCTTGAAATGGTGAATGGAAAATGAAGGGGTTTTCACCGCTACACGGTTCTAGCAATATTAATAGGAAGTCGTCTGTTGTGCCCATAATCCCTCGAATTAGAAGCGCAAATGGACTGCGCGAAGCTGTTCGATGAGTGAAAGAAGTGGACGTCGAGGAAGGCGTTACGGTAGGCAGTCGCTTAGAAATCCGCCAGAACACGACCACGCCAACAATGGAACATTGTACGCTAATGTCGCGCTCGCGCGTGGACATAATTACGCTCGAGATATCGAGATATCTCGGCTGGTGCGTGGGTGGAAATCGTGTCATTAGTCAGTCGGTACAGGCACGCCATTAGACACGGTCCGTTAATTGCAGAAACCATCAGATGTTTTGACAGTGTCCTCGGATGATCTACTCGGTTTGCTTCAGTCGAGATGATCCTCGAGAATAAGCTCAACACCCCTTTGTATTCGAAATGCGTAGCCTACACCCGGAAGCTGTGCACACTATAAACAAGAGAACTTAATCTTTTAACTTTTATACAATAGTATCAAAGTTTTGATATAGAAGCTTACCATCAATTTTATACGAAGTACTTTTGCGGAGGGTTTAAGATTTTGACAGGTTACTTAATTTTTCTGGAGAACGTTCAGAGGTGATATAAGCGTATGTTATTTAATTTATCTGCGAGCAAAAGGGGTTGGGAACTTTATTTCCATTTCTCTTTGTTTCAAATACCTTCAGTTCTGCTTCCAAGTACAGACGACTCTAGACGTATTTTGGAGGAACATTCTTTTTTCTCCTAGCTCCTTCTAATTTGCTCGCGAGGATGCAAGTTATAAGAAATCGACTGATAAGTTTCATAATTCCGGGGATAGAACTGAAAGGGATTGGGAATATTCCTCCCTTTCCCCGATTTTAAATACTTTCACAGTTCTCCTCTGCAACAGTGCGTATATATTATTTAGAGCCCTCCCTTCTCTCCCGCATTCTTCAATTTTGCTTGTAAGAAAGGTGCCTAGAAAGAAGGCAAAGCTCCCAAAAATAGGTATATAATTCTCGAGAGCAGAGCTGGAGGGAGAAATCGAAGTTTGAAAGCCCCTAAACTTTCTAACCCCTTTCAATTTCGTTCGCAGAAACAATGAAAATCCTACCACGGTGAATATCCGCGTACCCCACCAGGCTGAAAGGCCCAGGAAACGAAAGCACCGTGGTTCATCGAGGTTTAAGGGGTTAACCAGCCTGTCCCGTTACTTGGACATTTACCTGTAAATGAGCCACTCGAATCGCTGGGGATTGCTCGGCGAAATTCGAGGAAGACGTCGCGCCGACGATCGGGTGTCGTTTCGACCGAATTCCCGTAGCCGCGAAACCGCCAAACGGGGCGAGATGCCAGGGCCCGTTTGCCTGGCCCGTGCAACATTGTCGGAGTCGCGGGCACGCTCCTCGTGAAATCGATTCGCCGCGGTAGGCAACGACGGCCGAGAAAACGACCACCACGGGACGTCGGCTCCATCGTTCGCGAAGGACAGCTGTAAAATTGCAGCAGAATGCCAGACATCCCGAGACGTTTCGCTTCGTCGAGTGATACCGGCCGTTTCTTGCCGTTTCACGAGCCTCAAGGTCCAATGGCCGCCGGGTGACTGTGTCAGAAGGTGCCTACTCGATGGCGAATCGTTTCGAACGGGGACTTACTTCGAGGCAGTTTATAGGGCTAGAACGGGATGAGTTTATTGCCAGCAATTTGATATGGGGTGGGATGGGGATTGTGGAAACTTAGGGGTGTTTGGGGGTAGCGTGTGACGTATATTTTCAGAAAATTCAGGGTATTTTAGGGGTAGGTTAATTGATGGTAGGGATATTGTGACTCGTCGAGGTTGAACGAGTGGGGTTGAGGAGATTTGTTTTTGCTTGAGGGTGTTGGGGAGATAAGAGGGTGTGAAGGAAAGTAGAAGAAAGTTGAAAGATAAAGGTAGATTCTTAAAAAGCTTCTTGAGGAGTAGAGAAGAATTTTTGCTTATCTGTGGAGGAAGTACTTTGATTTAGATGTGATAGAAAAATTGATGGTATATTGGGGAAATGATTTTCTACTCACTAGAAGAATTTTAATGGTAAGTCACTTTGATACAGGTGTAATAGGATACGTTGAATTAAGAATTCTAGGAGTTGTATGGAAAATTTGTTTGAGTTAATAAATTTTTTAAGCGTCGAAGTTGATTGTAATATTTAAGGATTAAGGAACAAGATACGCCACATTTATGATGGCAATTTGATGGATTAAGTTGATGCAGGAGATACGTATTGGAGCTAATGAATAGTAAATTAGTGAGAATTCCAGTTGGCAAACTCAATCGAACGGCGAGCGTAATATAGTCATTGCATTGCTATCGCATTCATTATCATAGGAGGATCATTATCGAGCAGAACGAGAAGTAGTTTTTAAGCGATCTCGAAGCAAACCTTTCGATCGCCACGTCTATTAACATGCAAAACGGTATAATACATATTTATGAGAGTCACATGAAAAATGAAGTAATATTTCCTTGGTCGCATTCGTAAGTATTAATTCTAATACGGTTAGCTAGGGAATTTTAATCACGAAATGTGAAGCATGTGCTACAACAGGTACTTCGGTATTAATTAAGGTAAACCGATTAAGCAGATAACAAGTGGATTATAAATCGGAGGTGAATTATCTATTTTTTAATCAAGTTAATTTTCAAATGCAAAAAAAATACTAACACATTAAAGAGACTTGGAACTCTATTTAAATGATCCAATAACTTTTATACCCGCACATTTCAACCTATACAATAATAATTAATCAGCAAACGATCATTACTCGAGGGGGTTAAAATTAAATCCCAACTACTCCACCTCCCAAAGCTCCGAAACAAAAGTAACAACCCTCTAATCCTAATTGCATTCCCTGCAACTAAATCCGTAAAATCTATAATTCCTCGATACTTAAGGGGGCTAATGCGACGAAGAGGAAGGAAATTGATTTAACTGGCGATAGAGGAGCCGCTTATCGCTGGACCCAGCTGTTGGACATTCGGAAGTCGCTAGCCGTAAATCAATAACACCGTGCCAAGCAGCCGTCCGTGGACACGTACCTAAATGAATATTTCGTGCCGCTCTGACGGTCGGATCCTGATTAATGCGATTCGTGGCACGACCGCGCGCCGCGTAAACTCGATCCTGATTAATACTGTTTACAGTCCCGCGAGATCCCGAAAGCCATTAATCAGGATCGAGTGACGACCTCTGTTAGGCTACTCCTCGTGGCCTCTTACGCGGGCGCGGGGCGAAAGTGTCCATTTAATGTTACTTCTGCGTAAGTATCCACGCGAATTGCGCGGTTTAACAGCGCCCCCCCTCCCTCCCGTTGCCGTGACTCCAGTGGTCGAATCCTAGCGCGGTGGTAGGATCCTTGGAACGCCGGTTTCCCTGGAAGCTCGAGCGACGGTTAATGGTTAAGTCATGTTGGACGGTTGCATACTTTCCAGGAGAGCAGGCGAGATTTATTCATCGGGGAGCTGGAACGGTTTGCAAGTGCGTTTTCGTTGACTTAACTGTGCTGGATGTTCTTGGGGCGGTGGCGATGGATTAGGGGCTCCTTAGAGGCTGCAGGGTTGTTTGACAGAAAGGGCTTGGAAATGTGGAATGACAGGGGATATTTGTGAAGCGTGATGATAGCTCGATGGATAAACGTTCAATTGAGTTAAATTATTCGATAATTAGAGAATTTAGGAAAGTAACATTGGGGATCTTAAGGAGTCATGTCTAGTTGGCAGGCGAAAAAGAACGGGATCTTTGGGAATTTTTTGTGGAAAATCTAATTTATATTTTTTATAATTACTTGCTTATTTTAAAATACAGATATTCAGCAACCCTTAGTAATTTTCTTATAGGAAAATGTTGAGAAATGAACGAATAACAGTTCAAGAAAGGATCATCTGAAATGAGAAAGTGAAGAAGCTTCTGTTAATATATGAGTTTATCTGGTTCCTAAACGAAGGATTTTTGAAAGAAATGATTTCAGACACAATCACAGCCGTTAAAGGCAAAATCATGATTTCTCGATGTCTGAATTGTTCGTTTTTCGTGAATTAAAAATAAAGTTTTCATAAAGAACAAGAATTCGTTCACGAACCAGATAAACTAATATACTGACAGAATCATCTTCACTTTCCGATTTCAGATGATCCGATTCGGAGAAATCGTGCTCATCGCTAAAAAAAAATAGATTCCTGGAGAGTAGCTGTTATTCGATCATTTTCTAATATTTTCCTATAAAAAAATTACCGAGGATAAAGAAATATATACTAGATTTTCCACAAAAATTTCCCGAAAATCACGTTCTTTTTCGCCTCCTAACTAGGCATGACCCCTTAATCGAGTCGCGTTTTACTATCTGCTCAGGGAAAATGAGTAGATAGAATACAAACAGAGAACTGGAACTAGACTTGAATACCCACGCGCTTTCGAAACGAGAGCTTGAAAAGTGAGAAGCAAACCTCGACCTACAAACCACAGAAATTGTTCAATTTACATACGACACATAACCCTAAACCCCAAGGCTACATAAAATAGAACCCCCAAAAAACTCAATCATACACCTACAAACTACAAAAAACAGCCTTCTCCTCATTATCAAAATATTTAAAGAAAATTCTAAACTCATCAACGCTCTACATTCGTTCTTCAATCATTTCACCACCTTATCTCTTCGACCCCCATAATGCTGCTCCACAAAGTGCACACCCCTACAACATCCATTCAAACAAGTTGCATGAAAGCTCGATACAACTCCCCGATACTCCCTAATTGCATCCGACACAGCCACCGATCTGGGGCCCCGAATAAATGCGCGGAGGAGATACCGTAGGTCCGCCCGATCGCCCGATATCCGCCAGTTGCGACGATCGTGATGCAACGGGCGCAAGGTGTCGCGGATGCACGCGGCGCAGTTTATTCGCTTAAGTCAATGCACTTAGGCGACGATACGTAACTAAGGCCTGAAGCGGTCCGCAGCGCGACGTGGTCGCTCGATCTCGAGAGCCATTAATCAGGATCGAGCGACGACCTCTCCCCGAGCTACCTCCTGATCTTCGTATACATCAGCGTTGACCTTGAATCTATGGCGAGAGCACGACACCGTAAGAGAGTACCGACCGCGGCTTGTGCAACGCCTAGCTGCAGCGCTGCTGCGCCTCTTTCTGGCCGCGGCGCGGTTGCACCTGCGCTCGCGGACCGCGGGATGACAAACGAGGATATCAAAGCCGTGTGCACTTAATAAATATCGGCGGGCTCTCGATGCTCCCGTGCCCCCTTTCCTGGCCCTTCGTGGCGACGGTAGTATTGATGCTGGGACAGGCGGGGATATTTATTTTGGGGGAGGAAGGGGCTGGGGTGAAGAAATTGCGAGGTTCGGATGTTTATGGAGGTTTGTTTGTAAAAATGGGGGGTGGAAGATGGCGAGGGCTCTTGTTTTAAGATGACGCAGTGCCCTAGGTCGTACATGAGTCGGGTGGTTATTATTATTTAGTGTCCTGCAGCATGTATCGTTAGTACAGTGGATGATCAAATTTGTATTAGAGCCACTTACATGAATTAGCGATTTTACATTAAAGCAATTCATTTTTAAATGATAACCTACTTAGTTACACTGAATTCTTATTTTTTTTTTTTTTTATGAAATATTCGTGCTTGTAAATTGCAAATACACTCTTGGAAATAGTTTAGGCAATATTATCTGTCACATGGATGATTTTATTTCTTCACAAACACGAAGAACATACCTTTCGTTCTGTGACTGTAATAATTTGATCACCCACTGTGATTTGTTTGCTATTCAGTTTGAAGCGCGATGATTGTGCTGTGTCTGGTCACGTATGGGAGTATTCTACTTGATCGTTGCTTCTACTTGCTCTGGAAATGAAATCTTTTTCTTCCCCTTTCCTTATTATTTTCTTGTTATAAAATTCAAGTGACTTCGATTCTGAGTGGTCATTTCACTAGTGAAGAAATGTATTTAAGGAAACAAAGTGTAAAAGCAAATATTTCGTAGCCTGTTTAATTTCACAGATATCAACCTGTAGCATTTTTAATTTTTCATCTTGCAGAATAAATTCTCCCAATATATTCAACTAGGTAATACAAAATATATTTAAACAATAAAGGAATATTACTAATTATCATACAGGAAGCCTAATCGAATTCACGAATAAATAGATCCAACCTATAAACTTCTCAACGACCAACAATTTCAATCCACCACGTCTTCAAGAATTAATACAATACTAATGGCAGCCAAAAAGTCGCTCGTAAAGTCAGTGAATCAAGCTGCCAGCTGATGCTAAAAATTTACTCGCCTAAATGCCGTCCTCGTATCAATAAAAATTGGGTGTTAATGAGGGGGCCAGGCGAGACGTATCGATGCACGGCGCGTTTCGAGCGTCAACATTAATTCGTGCCCGGCCGGTCGGGCCCGGAAAAATGAAAGAAAAAAGGGTATTAATTACGAAGATTAACGAACTGGCCCGAGACACCTGCAGAAAGTAGGGGACCGAGTCTCGTATTGCATCGGCGTGCCTCGCTCGCTTTGCGACTGCACCTCCGCGGTTCATTAGCACGCCGCCTCGCTGCAGGCTTGAAATTGATATGCACCGCGGTGCAACGACACTGCCGATGGCCAATCACGTTTGCAGGGAAGCGTTCCGCGCCTACTCGAGCCCCGGGGCATTTTTCGCGATTAATCGTATCACGATGACGTTTCTATCGGCCGTTGATATCTCGGACGGATCGACGACGAGCGCGCAGCGTCGATGGGCACCTCGACGCTTCATTATCTTGTGGGAGTGAAAGTAGCCAGAACCGAAGGATGCTGCTGACGATGATCCGTGGCTTATCGATGGCCACCGATAAGCTATGGCTATTTTTAATCATTTTAATGCACCGATTAAAGGATGCCTGGCTGTTCTTCCTTGTGAATCGGTCGAGTGCTGGATCCATTGCTTCTGGTGCACAGGCGTTTCTTTGTGAGAGTATTCATTGGCAGAGGATATTAGAATTCAATTTGAATCATTGGAAAAAAGTGAAACTTGTGGACTTGCTAAGCGCAGATCAAGCGTGGGGAATATTTGGCGTTGAATGTTATATTTACACGAATACTTTTTAGAGTAAATAACCAGGTTGATTGAATCACTGGCTTCTGTAGAACTCCAGCTGGAATTCTGAGACATCCCCATTGAAGACGTCCTCGCATGACAAGTTGGATCATTCTCAACGAGTTAATTAACGCTCGAGGGAAACGAATGTCACAGAGAAGAAGGTCTCCCCGAGGAGATACAGGTCTCGAGAGGGATTTCTTGTTTCCTCTCTGCGTGGCGGGCCCACAAAGCGAAGGAAACAACTAGAGAACAAGCTTCGACGCGGTTTATGGCGTCTGGAAGTCGAATGTCACGGGGCTGTTAAGGCCAGCAGGATCACGCCTGACTCGCGGAACCTCCATGTAATTTCGTTGAACTTCTCAAACCCTTAAACGGCTTCTACCACTTGGCCGCTTCTTTTGTTAGACCCACGTACGGGACGAATGGCGTTGCCACAGTAGAAGCAGAATATTTCGATCGACCATGGTCTTCTGAGAAACTAAAGTCATTTCATCTGGTTAGTCAATCGGTCCTTCGTTTCTCACCTCTCTGTTGCCTCGAAAATGTGAAAGAAGGAAAGAAATTGAAAATCGTGTTACGGTAATGACACCTCTGGAAGTTTGGAAGTACAAAATCTAGGGATCGTGATCGACAATAAGGCACTGGCCCTCAAGAAGTCAAATCTTTTGCTTCTACTACAGCTGCGTAGAAAAATATTTCTAACTCCTTTGACCACTTAGTATCAGACTAGTAAGTTTCATTCAAACACAGCACGTGCTTTTTTAATAAATTTATCTTCACCCCTAATATGTGCTTCCTTCTAGAGATCACTTCTTAGCCACTTCCTGTGAATATAAAATCCACCTTCTACCACTTTTAATCACCCCTCCTCATCACAATCTTCAAAAAGGATTTCTCCCAAATCTCCCATTTCCCAAGCAAGAACCAAGAATCCTCCGAATGCAGTGCTGCATCAGAAAGCACGATGTGATCAGTTTCGCGAGAAGTGCTCGTCGGCCGGTCTCACAGTGGCATTGGCAGTGCATCGAGGCGGTCAATTACTCACAGGACGGGCACGTGCTCGCAATAGAGTATTGAGAATACTCTGTGAAGGGAGCGGGACCGAAGCCCGAAAGCAAGCCGCGTTATGTCACCGCCGTGTAAAGTGGCCATTGAGAAATGATACAAGGGAGCCGCGTGAAATTGGAGCGGCATAAATCCGGAAAAAGCTAACGCCAAGAAGACGTCTCGTTTCTGGGTCAACGTCGTGCGAGCGAACTCGAGAATAACAAGGGAACACCGTAAAATTATTCGCGAAACGGTGTCGCGTGTCTGGCGTCGGCCGTGTAATCTGCGAGCGAGTGTTGCACGCGCTGGACGTTCGGTGCGGACGGTGAATGAAAAATCTGCCGAGCACTTGACAATTTTGACAGATTGCAGGGGACACTGACAGATTTTTAGAGGGAGAGAGAAATTGTGATTAATGGATTGTGATTAACGTCGCGGTTTCAGGAAGATCGTGACTATTGCCGCAGAAGTAGATTGGGTGTGTGGAGATTTAGTTTTTAGAGAAGGTTGGAATCATTCTGATGGATGGTACATCGTGGAATGATGCTGCAAGTGAAAGTGAAGAGAGGAGAGAATAGAGTTTCTTTTGCAGAGATGTGCAGTTAAGATGACTCAGGGTTTTTGCGAAAATAGGACGAAATGGCAAAATGGAAATTTCCTATGGAATGTTATATTTAAATGTGATTCTGAAAGCTGAGACTCTATCAATCTTGTAGATAACATGTGAGATGTACTAGTTAATGTGTATAATATTCTTCTGTTGTCCAAATATGCTGGTTTTAATTAAGAGGAGGTTACAACCTTTTTAGAAACTTGAAACGTGGGTCACAGCGGTGACAAGTTTCTCGTTTTTTAATTCCCCGAGTGCAACTTTGCGACCCAAATATGCTTTGATTTTAAGAATTTTGGGAAGGAAGGCGCTCTTCTATGTATTATTATAATACGGAGAAGTATGGTTTTTTGAAAATAGCGATATCACAATTTTAGTCCCATCTACCCTGAATTTACAGAAATCTTGTTACTCAAGAGTTTCCCGCTATTTGCAATTATTAGTACGTCCATTGCGCAAGCGTTAACACTATTATGCGCCAGGATTGTTTATGATTTCCCAGATTATTCGCGACAAAACGAGGGCGTCGCATTATGACTCACTGAAACGGAGGGTGTCCCACATATTTCGTAAGTGGCCGGAAAAAAGAAATTAAAATTGGGTGTCATTTAAGAAACGCAAGATTACCTAAAGGATTTATGTAATTATTTTCTTTATCAGACCTCGCATACTTTATCTAGCATCTGTGTAATTAATATCACTATGACTAATACTAACATAATTTATTATATTCTCACTACAGTTTTCAGTATTTCTTACATTTTTAAATGTCACAACTGTTATAAAATCGCATCATTCAAGTCCAATCAGTGCCTCCTCCTTCTCATAACTCCGAAGTATCCTCAAAACGGTTCCTATTACAGAATGAACCATTAAGAACTATATTGTAACTCCCAAAACCTTAACATCTCCTTAGGAAATATCAAAGTGTAACACTAAAAACATTGAACCACTGAAATGTGAAATAGGAAAGTATCCACCTATGGCAATTAGGTTTGAAAAATACATTGCCATTCGAGTGTTAACAGTGCCATTACTCGGCAATCTTACGAGGGCTACTCTTCCACGCCAATAAACTCATCTATCCATCCATCGACTGAGAGTGAAATACCTGAGCCAATTTATTACGAGGCAAATGAATAAAATGAAGAATAATGAGGAGGAAAAAGTGAAAATGGAGGCCGATGGATGCGTCCGCGCGACGTCGAGCGTCGAAAATGGCCAAGCTGGCCGGGTGCAGGTCGATAATCAAATATTAGCACGGGCAGCGAGATTAAAGCGGCCACACCGCCAAGAAACGAGATTAATGGTTCACGGTTAAATCGCGGACTAATAGCGGGCTGACGCCACGCGTAAATCATATTTCGCAATGGCGGGGCGACACCTCGCGAGCGAACGGGGGTGGGGGATTGAAACGATTACGCCTGAGGGGGGCACGCGGTGGTCGAAGGCGTGTGATTAGGAAAATTAGGCCCCATTAACTCTCCTGCCAGCGGGGCTCGTTCTTTTCGAGAAGTGTCGCTTGCGAAAGTGACGTAGATTGGGTAATATACTACTTCAAATAAACACGAAAGAAATTGTGCAGATTTACTGTGAGCTGTTCTCCACGTCCAACTATAATTCTCGTAAATGGGCATTGGAAATAAGTGGTTGCTTTCACTGTGAACTTGGGCTAATTAATCGAAGCGCGTGTTTCCTTCTTCGTTTCACTAAAAGTATTTTCACAGAAAACGTACCTACGTGGTAAATTATTTTGTCATCAAAATGAAGGAAGGTGTATAGAAATATTTAGACTTTAGACGAATTTAGACTTTACACCCAAGATTTCAAAGAAATATTGATTTTTGAAGGAATAACAAACAATTGAAAACGATTCCTTTCTTGCTAGAAAATTTCTTATAGAAATGTTAATTAGAAAAAGAGTTTCCAAGACTTTGCAAAAATCACGGGTACTTCTTTGGTATTTAGTGTGTAGATTACAAAACTTGTCTTTTGTTCTAGGTCCAACGGCGTGGACGTGAAAAATTCCACCGCGGAAACAAACTCAAATGGAAAATACATATCGGCTGTGAAAAATGTTTTTTGTGTAACCTCGTGTTACATTTTTAATAAAGTTCATAAATTTCTTTGAAATCACCTCCAAAGTTATCTTACAATTTTTGGCCTATCGTCGTGGCATTGCTCGTTAATAAAGTGTCGTTAGAACTGATGTGATATATCAGTGAATCAATGAAACGTTCGTGTTTTCGACAATATCGATTGAAATAAAGGCGAGTGAACGGAGAACGCGGCGCAGTCGCGTGTTAAAGTGTCAGCCGTATCTAAAGCAGAGGAAGTTGAAGGCTGGAGAAAGAAGCTCGAGCATTCCCGTTCGAGCGATTCTAAGCCGTCCGTTATCGTCTCATCCTTTCGACGCCGCTTTTGTGCGAATCACGATTAAGTAATTGGCAAGGTAGCGGTCCGCGATCGTTCGATTCGATACCACCGCGGCCGTGTTGCACGCACGTGTTTCCCCGTTATTTCTCACTGGCGCTTTTTCGCCGCTGCCCGTCCGTCGATTTCTATACGATCCTGCCCCGCGGACAGTTACACGAACTTCTTCAAAATATAAATCCGCCACTCGGCCGCGGCCGATACTTTCCCGCTTTCCTCCTAACAAGAAGACCGGGAACACGCGTGGACGGTGTTTTCTCGCTGGCGGAACACGATCTTCTGTCAGGATTTGTTTCGCTCGCAGGACGTAGTACATGATTCCCGAGGAAACGGAACTGGGAATGCTTCTATGACAAGTGATGGTGTCTTGTTGCCAGCAGAACACGATCTTCCGTCGAATTTTTAAATCGCATTTGCTTAAATACTGCTTGCCAGTATTTAATTTCACTAGTAACGTTTTAGCTACGCGATTCGCGAGGGAATTAACTGGGAAGGTAGAAAGGAGAACAAAAGTCGAGCAAATAATTAAAAAAGGATAATGTTTCATTTGAGATGTGATTTGTGACGAAAGAAAAAGGTGGAAGATCTCATCGAGAAAAGCCGAATGATACTAAGTGTGTTTAATTAGAAAATCAGATGATACCACGTTCCAAAGTGGCCGTAGAGTTCGCGATTTCGAGGATTCGTTTGCAGTAATGCAACAGGCAGAAAAATGAAGCTGCGCGGAATAAAAGCAAAGAGAGATATTAACGGTTAAGCTGTTGTCGCGGAGCGTGTAACTTTGTCAGCCGAGGGTATAAATAATTCTTGGGGAAAAATCTATTAGCTAATAATAACGGGGGAGCCAATTATGTTCAACAGGTTCACCCACACGATCGCGTGGTTCAACGATACATTCTCGTCTGCATTCTAGCCCCGAGAATACGCAACACCGACGAATTTATGTAACCGTGCAATGGCGACTCCCATTTCCGGTGCGCCTTGCCTCCATTCTTTTCTGTCTCCTATCCACGGAGCACGCTGGTCCCTTTCGTGGATTATTGTTCAACGGGACAATGTGATTTACGTGCACGCAAAGTGGAGAATTAATTCCTAAGCGTTTGAGTGCTATTTTAAAATCTGTAGAATCAATCCCAGCTAACTGAACACGAAGGCCTACGTCTGCTCACTGAATTATCAAAATATATTTTCAATTTTGATAAATCTTAACACTTTGTAACTCAACCGTGGAACTTTTGCTCCCGATAGGATCTTCAAAGATAATATAAATAAAGATAGATTACAATGTTCAATTATTGGGTTATTTCATGCTAAATCGAGGCGTGTCACAGATATCAGCGAAATTGAACTACGGACCCATATCTACACGGGCGGATTTCGAATTTTGGTGCCACTAGGCTGCCAAACATCTGCCACGAAATACCATAAAATATTTTAATTTAAAAAAGTTGAGACAATTGTAAAACTAATTCCATATGGCAACTCACGTATGAGTTATTGCTAATTCGCTACGTGAAGAAAAAGTGAATTGTTTTTAAAGTTGTCTCACGTCTCAGTGTTTAAACCTTTTCCAATTTCTTTCGCTCAAAATTTGCCGCCCTATATGTAAATATATAAATCTGCCATTGGTGATTCACGTGAATTACTACATTTGTAGATCCACAGTTGCCAGGACTGTTTTCTTTAGATCCGGTGCATGGAATCCCGATAGCGTGGCACTGTTTCAGAGGCACCCTGTACGATGAATTTAGAAGTGCACACGACGATCCGAAACACATTAACGAGCTATCGCTTGGGACACGCGATACCTGCGATTTCGCGTCGCTCGCGCGACGTCTGTCTGGCTCTCTCGGCGTCGTTCATCAGGAAGTAATCGTTGCTGCCGATGCTGCCAAATGGAAGGCCGGGGATATCACCCGCAGAGAGAAATATAAAGGCAGCCAGGAGTCGCGTATGTCATGCATGGATCGATGACTCGCGAGATTTTTCCTGGCTGCCGTGTTTGACCTTCCCGTCCCGCTTACGTGGGAGTACGTATTGGATAATACCGGGTGTACCACCGCGAACTGACTTCCTTAAGTTTGAACAAACATCTCGCGTGAAAATAGAAAACTTTGTAAACCGTCCAATGTGTAAATCTCACTTTTCAATTAAGTTCAACATAAATTGTATTGATTTTTAAACCTCCAATTAAATTTTAACATAATCTATCAAACTTTTATTGTGTAATAAAATGTTTGCTGTTACTACATTAATTTATAAATATATAAATAAGCTAATTACCTTACATATAAAAAATAAAATTTCTTTAATATATTTATAAATTAATATAAGATACAAAAAAAATTGTGCATATGTATAAAAAGTGTTAATACAGGGTCTTCGTTTTTTTATTTTTATTTTTTAATGCGCAAATCTCAGTCGACGCTGATAGTTGACGAAAAGAATTTTGGAGAATATGAGATCAGAGAGGGCAGTACTATTCGCGTCAATGAAGAATCAAGATGGCGTAGCAACGTCACACTTGAAGACTTTAATTGCAATTCCAGCGTGAAAAGTTTCCCAGAATGAAACTGTAAGAGGAATAATTAGCTACAAGACGACGGCAAGAATGGAATAGTATAACATGAAACCTACATTAAAGGTTCTCTAATCAGCTAATTCACAATAATTTATCCTCCGATTCGCGTGATCGCTCCTGTCCCCCTGTCTCCGTGTCAGAGTCCGTGGAGGTAGACCCCGGTTTCTAAACGATCCGCCACGGAAACGCGCGAGGTGACGTTAACGAGCGTTCAATGCGCCCTATGACACGCGCAGGGACGAGCTTTGAACTCCGAGGCTTCAGGAAGTGGCGTTCGAAGTCTGTCTGGTTCGCTGATAGAATATTTTACGACGGCAGACGTCGGTACCTGGGAGAAATGCTTTCCTAATGGAGATGAATTCCCGACGAATTCCGCGTAACTCGATGCATGAATATTCTAATTCGGATCGAATATAGTTCGAGGATCTTCTGATTCCTCAATCCGCAGAGCCTGACAGTGAGAAAACTCGCTGCAAGTCCCGCGAACGACCGTAAATCAGAGGATTTCAACTCGTATCGCTCGCGCCTAAAAGCACCCCGTTATAACGCCATCAATCGTATTTTATTAACGCGACGGGCTTCTCTTATTGTCCGGGATGTCCTGGAGAAAGTAAGGATATTTTCGTGCCCAGCGTGCGTATTAAGGTACAGGCTGCTTCGAAAAAGGAAGAGAGGAGATAACCCGAAGGTGAGACAACGGGCGTGAAATGGGGGGAGAAACGAAGGGGCAAGCCGGAGCGCGGATATAAATTAGCGCGCTGCACACTTCCGAAGGGTAAAAAGTCCTGAAAACCGTCGTTATCGCGATTTTATGGATACTTCGCTTCTGTTTAGCGAGTCGGCCGACAAATCAGCCACCGTTTTCCCATTAAACATCACACTCGCGGAGGCTGAATGCGAAATGGCGGGACCCTCGTTAATCCCCCGATGCTCGGGCCAGGGAAATCGAGCAATCATTGGGGAGATTCGTGGCTCTCCTGTTTTCTTTTATGGCAGATGGAGATGTGGACATGGAAAAGAGGATTAATAATATTGAAACGATGGTGGTTCAACGAACCGGAGAGAAATTCAGGATATTTCTACTTACAGGGCCGATGTAGGGGGGCGCAAGCAGGGCAACTGACCAGAGCGGCAAAATGGGGAGAAAGAGAAAATTAAAATCAATAAAAAAGTAAAACATATGTGTTTGAATTTAGTATCAAATTTATAGATGGTTTTTTATTTTTTTATTTTTGGTTTTTATTTCTTTATTTTTTTTTTTTACTATTTTTTCGTGAATATTAAAATTTTTATAAAACAAAAGGCCTATGTTATTCAACAAACGTCTACAAAATAAATTAACTCACTGTCAAGAATTGTAGTTTAAAATAATTATTTATAATTAAATACAAAGGGCGGCAAAAATCATGTTTGCCCAGAACGGCAGAAGAGCTATTTAGATCGGGTCCTGCATTGCCTGAGGAATTGCATGAGGATTTGTGAAGCTGGAGATGAAGAAGAATAGCGATCGTTGCGTTCCTCTAATTCTTCGAATTTATATAAAATATTTATTCTTTTCGACAACTTTTTGCAAAGAGAAACAACGAAAACTAGAAGAAGAATAATAAATTCCAGTGCTCGTAGCATCCAACTAACGTTACTTCTTGAGAACAATATATTTAATATCGTGGCATTTGAGCATTTTCTTTGATATGGAAATTTTCTCACAAATCTCTCGAAATCAGCAAAAAACTAGTCACCTTGGTACCAAAACTTGATCTCTCGTTGAGACTTGTACGACTTACATACATCACCTCCACGGTGATAACTGAAATTAGGTACTACTAAATTAATTTCCTCGTTTTCCCACCTAATGACCTGCGATTCTACGCGCCACTAGGACTACCACTCGTCCGTCATTCCCCGATCTATAACTTATTGTATTTTTTCAGGGGCGGCGAAAGTGCAGCGCGCGACGAGGAATCGGCACGATAAGCGCACGCCGCGAGACCGACTTTCGGTACTTTATTACACCGCCGGCTATACTGCCTACAAATTACGTGGCTCTGAGTACGATCGATTTGGGAGATCACCCTCGGAGGACTGGTTTTCGTCGCGACTTAGAATCATACCGACTTTCAACCCTTTGGACACTTGGCAGGCACCCCAAACTTTAAATTAAAGATATTGCTGTTAGTAAATTTTATAAAAATGGAAGAATTCAAGATTAGTAAAATTTAAATAAATTATTGACTTTGAAATTAATATAGTGCATTATTTTTCTATTCTCAATATTTTGTACGTAATAATTACAGCGTTAAATGATAGATCCGCGATGAATAGACGAGAGAAAAAAATTAATTGGAGTGCACGGAGTTAAAAAGTCATTTCCATTTTTTAAGATTGAAGGTTTAGTAGTAATAGTATTTGAAAATTAACAAATACTTTTTTAAGGATTCAAAAAGATATTCTGTGTGACACAATTTGGAAAACTACTCAGAGTGATCCTTCTGCAATACTTAAACGAATTTCATGCAACTATAAATTGACTGATATACTGTTTAAAGCCCTATTACTCAAGTAAGAAGCCATTGCTCGAGAGGGGAGTCAGTAAACCTCTATTATCCATACCTTATCTCAACCCATTATCACTCGACGTATTCAGATAAACGGTCAACTCTAATCACCCACGCTTACACATCTAAATTTGTGACAGTCCTTCTTTTTACCATTAAACCAACTAAAACTCGAACTAGATACTCCTCTACCAAAAGAATCAACGAACACTCGTCAACTCTGAAACAGAGCCGCGTATCTGGATAATTCTGTATAAAATTGATAAAGCTACTGATATCGGCCCTTAAGAATGCTGTGGCCACAAACAAATTGATTCTGGAAAATAGGTTGAGAGGCCAGCGTGCCCATTTTCGGTTGCATCACTCGACCCAAGCCCAGAAAAATTTAAGTCCTTTCCCCATTAATCTTCAAGATCTGAAAACGTGCCACGTATACCACTATTTCTCGAATTATTATCCCCTTAGAGCTATCATTATTGCAGCAATTTGCTGTCGGTGCAAATAAGACTCCTTTGATCTGAACACGATTTCTTTCCGTGGGCTGCAACCTCCAGGGATGTTGAAAAATCAATTACAGTTTTTGCAGGGGCTAAGTATGATGACAGTATCACTGACACGGCGGGGACTTCACTTGCACCGTGACTGGTTTCCGTGAAGCTGAATCGACCGCTTCCCAGTTTTATAGCGATCGATAAACGAAAGAGATACACATCCTTAGGCGAAAATTGCGTCGTTAAAGGTTCTCCCGCGAACTCGATAATTTAGCGTGGCGGCTCGACAGAAAGGATATCTGCAGTCATTCTCGCGTTTCTTTTTCGACTTCGAGGACTGATGTACTTGACTTCCCCCCTTTTTTCTCGTGTCGAGGAGAATGTATTATTCTAATCGATTATATGTTATCACTTTGAATACTCAGGTTACCAAGGTAGATGCGTGATAAATGAGTGGATGAGTGTTTCTACAGGATGTAGAAATCAGTGTTTCAAATGCAAAAATGCGAAAAATTTAAATGTAAAATCAAATGCAGGACAATAGAGTAGCCACTGCTCGTTGAAGGAATAGGAAGCGTGTTCTTTTCGATAAAAATTAATGAGGTTTAAGAATAAGGTGGAAGGTAAATAAAATTGAAGAGCCCAACCTTCACCCAGAAAATGTTAAAGTGTTATGTGTGATAGCCCACACAATCGTATGCCGATAAGGTTTCTCAGGCTATAAAAGCGAATTCGCGTAACTCAGATACGTAGTAGACTCTCAGAGCTAGTGATTACCTGCTCCTCGATATGAAGTGTAAGTATTCTGCGAGTTCGAAAGTGTTCTTGATGAAAAGGATTTAATTGACGAGAGAAAATTAGAGTACAAATTGATTTAATTATTAAATCAGTTGATTCTTCGATAAGGACAGCTTTGTCAATTAAAATGTACACAATTGCGTTCACCCCTTTACTTTGTGGTCTCTTTCGAAGTAAGGTCGATTCTTAACTGGGTTACTCGGCAAAATTATTTTTGGATTTCTACGTAGATTATAGAAATGGTAGTAAAATGGAGATATACAGTGATTCACACGTTCCTTCACATAAATTAAGATAACTAATTGTGATAGCGACTACCTTGCTTTTCCTTCTTGATGCCTGGATTGGCATCCCTTGACTCATGATTTTAATATAAAAAATAAGTATCGCGTTAACAAATTTGTGAGTGACTGTAGTTAAGTAGTGTCTTTTGATTGCAATTACTAGGGTGAATTTAGGGAAGAATGAAGAGGTTTAATAACAACAAATTGAATCTCTGATTTTGTATAAGCCTCACCCTTTGGAATGTGGGTCATATACCTACGTTCCATATCAGAATTTGTGGCGTGGCAACGAAAATGTAATGTTTGCTAAAAAATAAGTGAAACTGCATCCTCTTGCTGCAGGGTGCTCGATTATACTCTTTTATATTTATTCTTCCCTACTGTCACTTATTCCACTGACACATAACAAACACGAATTATTATCAGAACATAATAATCATAATAATCCCTCCATCGCGACGAATTTATAATCGACTGATAGCCAAAGGGAAGAATAAAAATAAAAAAATTCTCAGGAATGCAATGCACGTTAATAACAATTTCTTCCGAATTTCAGGCGTATGTTTAATGATACTTTTCGTCACGGTGGCAGTGACCACTATTGTGAAGGACACGCCTGAGCCGCCATGTCCGATTGATAACTGCGTGAACCAAACGAACATCGCCCACGAGAGCGATTGCACCAAATATTACTCATGCTTCTGTGGGATTGGGTATGAAATGATTTGCCCAGAGTACAGGAAAGGGTACAGGCTGCACTTCAACCCAAAAGAACAAGTCTGCGATTGGCCGTGGAAGGTCAACTGCACGTTACAATTAGACTGACACTTCTCCACCCATCTCTCTGACACTTGCAACTTTAACGCTACCTCAGTTTCCACAGCCTTCGATTCTACGATATTTATTTCGGTGCCAACACTTGACACACACGATGTTGATATCGGCTTTAACGACCCCTGACATTATACCAAATGTATTACTTTCCAGTACTCTATAATAAACAAATATTCTATTCCAAATATGCCTCTCAGACACTCTGAAGTTTAATTTAAAGTTACATACCGATAATATTATTATTACGTAAACGTTCAAATCGTTAAACCTTTTAGAAGTAAAGAATACGCGGCCCGTACGATTCCCTAAATTATTAATTTTCATATCCCTTTCCTGCTCCAAAGTTTTGCACTTAAAAATACAAGGGTCGAGAGAAGCATTAATAGGTAAGTAGCAGCGGGAAGGGTTCAGCCGCACAGAAAGCAGAGAAAGATCGGCAGGGGCCAGCGACGGGAGGCGCGAACGTCGCTGATTAATCGACGATCGTTCGCAATTAAATGGCCCGAGCAACGCTTTTCCCGGTTTCCGCGGAAATCGTAGAAACGCCTGGGTATTAATCATCCCGCGGTATCGGCACTATCTGGCGCGATTACGCTGCCTGCTCGTGTCCCGACGCGCACGCAGACACCGATCCCGGTATCTGGCCCCGGTGCCATTATATACAAATTAACGGCGAGCTATAAGTCATACGCGCGATTACGTTGGCGAACGACTGAAATATCAATATATGTATCGGGCGAACAAGCACCACCGGTTTCGCCCCTGTCCAGGAAACCGTCGATACGCTCGCTAAAAAAAAGTCGCGTAACGCGCTTAAGTGCTGAACCGAACGCGACTCTATCCGTCAGGACCGGTGCTCTATCCATTTCCCAGACCGCGTTGGTGCACTAGGAAATGGAAAATTCAGAGCGTGGTCGTCGCGTGCGGATATACAGGGTGGCCCATGCGAAGTGTTGGATAGGATGCGCTCGATTCATAGCTGAGGAAGGGGGATGAAATTATTTCTTTGGAGGTCAGGGTTTGGTGGAGATTTGGTAGGTACTGCTTTAAAGTTTTCGAGGACGATTAGATGTCAATGGATAGAATTTGATGTTTTCTGAAGAGAGGGGTGGAAATTGGAATTGCTTCGATTTTTTTTCAGGACTGTTCGATGGTATCCAATGTTGAGTAGATTTCTAATTGGCGATCATTGAGGAAGTGTTCCTCATCGTGAGCAATCGAGTGGAGACTTGAATTTGAATTCAGTTGGAAGCTACAGAAGTGAATCGATAGATAAGTAATCGTATTTATTCCTAGTCTTTTGTGATGAAAATCAGTGAATAATCGTTCCTATGTAAATGCTCCAAATTGGAAAAGGAAGAAAATTGCACACGCGAAAATAAGACGGAGAGTTGAATGACCTAGGAATGCAACGAATTTAAGGGCACCCCCGGTCAAACATTTGGTAATCATCGCCCAATAGTTTTCTTAACACTGCCTGAGGATAGAGCGATAACCATACATGTGTAATTATGGAATATCTTTGGTTTTTTTATTTTGAACGATCCTGTCTAAAGTTATCGCGGAGACAGTGGAGATCAGTTTCATTTACAACGATGCAGCGCGCAATGCATATCACAGGCAGGGTTGGGCAAAAATGAAATGAAAAAATTGTTTTATACTCTACATTTGTAGCAGAATAAAGTGGAAAAAGTTTTAGACCCATACATTCGATACTTTTTTCTGGAAAAAATCGTAAGAATCACCTATGCTTTCGCGCGATTTGACCCGGGGGGGGGGGGGTGCTTTTAAAGTAAAATATGGATATTACAGGAGAATTCGAAGCAGGCAGAACGACGTCGACCAAGCGGGCAATGCTGCAAGGAACAGCTTTGAAATGTTCCGAATGAAATTGCTCGCAGCACTTCGATCTAAGGAGATACGAAAAGTTTCTCTCGCTGTTTCCACGCTGGAAAGAACGCCGTGTAATCCAATCCAATTACACACGATCGATAACACTTTCGACGTTATTCCACGGACACCTCCCTTTTAATGCTTTCCCACATCCACGGTGCGCGGCTCTCACGATTTTTCGCGATCGGCCGCGCAGATAATCGAAACTGAAACTTTGTATATAATCCGTGTCAAACTCGTTGCCATTTGTCAGAATCAATTACAGCCGTGCCGCTGGCGCGCGATTTACACGTGAAATCGCATCGTTCCACCCCCCCCCCCCCCTAATTTTCACCATCAGCCGTACGGTATCCCGTATTAGTCGCACCTAACAGTCGCGCGGCGAAGATTTAAATCAGAGCTGGCAAATACGCGCATTGTCCGCGTGTCGAATCGCGCGGGATTTAGCGATATCTCGTGACGAACATCGATAATCGCGGATAATTCCGTGGCGTGGCTGGCGTCCCTGACGATTGACTGCTTGTAACACGCAGGGGAACGAGGGAAAAAGGGAAACGAAGGAGAATCGAAGCGACCAACGCGTGGAGATAGAAAACAAAAGATACAGAAGTGTATACAAATGTGACATTATTTCTGGGGTGCCTCAAATCCCACGCGGTTGTATTTTTAAAGTGATTCGAATCGATCTCCGAATACCAATTTTATTGGGTGTGTAGAGTAGGAGCAAGTATTTTGGGCGTGTTAGAAAATAAGTTAAGAGGAAGAAGAAGAAGAGAGAAGAAATCAATTTTATGATTTGGGGAAATGTGTAGATGAATCAGAAAGGTGGAAGTTTGTTAGAACAAGTATGATGGAATCATCTAAACATATGTGTTCTAAGGTTTGAGAAAGGATAATCAAATCTCATTTCGTAACTAGTGACGTTTATCAATTCAATAAATTCTGAGGAAACTGGGGGTCGATGAAATTGAGTCTGCAATACTCAAAACATATTCTAACCATAGAATTAGAATAGCCCTGCGGCAAAATCCTACATCTCAACTCTAATTAAAAACAAACTCGCGATTTCCTCAGCTTCGTCATTCCTTGGATTTAAGACACTTCGGAGGTGAGGAAGGGGAGGAAATGGGTGGAAAGGAGACGCGATGGTGGCGCAGGGGTTCCAAGGTGCCTAGCTTCCTGGACAGACGGTGCAGCGGGCTGATTTGCATACGTCATTCGGCCAAAGGGGACCCAGTCTCTGGAGAGGCGAGTTGACGTAGGAAATTCGTCACGGGGAATTGCTCGCGGCTTGGCTCGATGTATATCCGCCGTTAAGAGCACTGAGAGAAGTCCGGTTCTTAGGTCTGTCGAGGCTCCTATCGTTGCCTGTTATGACAAGTCGGCTATTAATTTCGCTGTTGGCTTAGCTTGGCACCGGCGCGTTCCTCGTTGCGATTCGCCAGCCTCGCTCCTTTTCCATCGCGAAAAATCCACCTCGCCGGACTTAGCCCCGATATTTCTTTATTAAAGAACGAGTCGTGGAGTATTCTTCAACGCCAGGCAAATTTTCTCCGGCCGATAGGTTTGGACGCGGTGCCCACGTTTATCAGAGCACAGAAGTCTCTCGGATGATTCTTGAGGACAAGATACTTTGTATTTTGTATGTAATAGAATCGTTGAAGTTAAGAGTCTTAATGTCTAGTTAACGGACTGGTAGTTGATTGTAAAATAAAAGTTGGTAGTTCTAGCTATACTGCCTTGGACAAAGTTTTGGTAAGTAATAGTTGCTAGATAAGCTCGAAGACCCGTATCCCACGAATTTGGGTTTAACTACTGCCTTTGAGAGATTAAAATCGTAGAGCAAGCGATTGAGGAGTTTCTGTGTCGACATGATCTTATGACGAAGAACTTTTTTGTAGGGTACAAGGGAATGTTATCCAATTATTCCCTTGATACAATTTAGGCTACAGACCTTTGGAACTCGCTGAATTTATCTTGCACGATTTCAACACTATGCTATATTATATTATACCAGTGTATTATATTATAACACAGGTCGAATAAGATAGCTCAGGCTCCCCGGGGTCGCTAAGCCCGACTGAGGACAAGTCCTCAGGCCTTGAGGGGGTTCAGACAGAACCAGATAGTGTCTGACAATCAAACACACTGTCTAATTTGTCCCTTTTCTTCTTCGTAGGTGAGAACTAATAATTACGTTCACTACTCCTCCCGAAGGCACAACTGAGATATTATAATATGGTAAGTTACAAATTAGAGGGGAAGGGTGCGTGATCCTGATGTCAGATCTAGTGGTGTCTCATGATCAGAGATATTTAACAAATAGTTCATCCTGAATAATAATTACATGAACGTATATTCGAGAAGTCATAGTTCTGATTTAGTTTGGCTGAAACTGGCTCTATAATTTAAGAGAGCTTCGTTCTAATAACTCAAAGTACTTTATTCTATATGAATCTCTAAGAACTTTAAAATGGCACAGCCTGCAATATAAACAAAATACTGAAAGTGAATTATATAGATTAAAAGAAACAGAAGGATGAAGTTAAAGAATAATGCTGGAAGAGAAACGAGGAGAAGAAAAGAGAAGGTAGGAAGGGAATTTCAAAACGACACTCCACGTGGACCAACGCAGCCATTTTTCCACTAGGTTGAAAGGGTAGGAAGGAAAAACTGCGGGGTCGTACGGACGCAGACGCGCATTACCGCGCGGGTAATGACGTTAACAATAATGACTCCTTCTATTACCGCGGCCGAAACGGCGATTAGAGGCGCAGCAAGAATGGAAAGTGAACTTAAAGGCAACGCGAAATCACCCGCCGCGGAACTTTCCGCGTAAAATCGTCAATGCCAAATTGCATGGAATTATCGGTAATAAAACAACGCAATACGCGGGCTATCGTCTCAGTGTACGATATAATTTGGCAGCTGACATAATGCGAGACTAATCTAAACGAAAACGATTATTTAGAGAAAAATGAAGAAGAGAAAGAATAATAGACATCTTTGTTTAGAAAAATGAAAAGGGACATGGCATATCTAAAGCTCGAGCTTATTGTTGGTGATTCGAAATATTCCAGGTTCTATTTTGTACAAAGTGATCTAAAAAGAGGGTGGAAGAATTTAGAGGTTCATAGTACTCAGAAGAATAAATAAAATGCAGTCGTGCAGGTTCAGAGATCTATTATAAACCAAAAGATCTATTTCCCTTCTTTTGTCAACTCTTCTCTATAATACCTAAGTCAAAATACAAGGAATTCTGTACCTACGGAGAAACATAAATGTGCAACAGAGTCGGAACAGAGTAGGGGCTGATTTATTAATTCCTGTTAATTAGAAAATTTCTCGGCTATTTTTGAACGTACTTTATGTTCTGAAAATTCTTCGATCCCTTTCTTTGGATCACCCCGTGCCTTAAATCTTCCCATTCGACGGGATGCGACCGATTTTCTGCCGTTTATTTATTTCCACGAGCACGCGCACGTTTTATTGGCGCACTCTTGGACCAACGCCGATAAAATTGCTCCCACCGCGTAAATATTAGTGCATTCTTAGCGCGATTTCAATTTCACCTCGGATGTCCCCGTTACATTTCGCACCGTATGGGCTTCGTAAAGATAAGGTGACGCTCGCCCGCGGGTGAAAGTTATTAAAAACTGGCCAGCACGAGAAACGAGGCGTTAGACGACCAACTGCGCCGTCGGATTAAACGAAAGCGTTCTTGCCATTTTTATTTTCGAAAATCCTTGGAATCTCAACATACCCAGTGCTCCGCCAAAAACGGGGCACCTTTCCCTCCTTAACGATACAACAAAAAACCTACGCCACTGAACAAAGAGATCTTCGATATTCTATCAAATCGAACTGCGTGTGTCCTCTCACCTTTAATTGCACAGACAAAACTGAGCACGTAGGTACGCATACTTATACAGTATTTAATCCCCTCTCTGCTGGGGTGCATATGTATAGAGAATAGGTAGAATATATTCTTCTATTACCACTCCAATAAGAAATAAACAGGAAAACAATATGAAACTTAAAAAGTATTCAGCTCTCGACGTATCGAAAGTATCTTATTAATAACGTTCTGAAAATACACTCCTGGAATGGTGAGACGTGAAATCCCATTCCATCCGATCAGGATGGCCGTCGTTGATGATGATTCAAGCTGCCGATTCGACGAATATATTTTCGGCGTACAGGCTGAACGAGATACGATCGATCCTCGTCCATTTATCCATGCCCGTCGTCGATCACCGACGCTCGTATATGGCGCGTTATGATCCCTCCAGCAGGCGTGCCAAACTAATAAGACGAGGTCGGAGGTGCGCAAAGTGTGACAAGGTTAACACCCAGCGCCACGCTTCCTCCTCCTTCGGCGATCGCATCACTGAAAGGGTTCAAAGATGAGCTTCCCAGTCGACGTGAAATCGACGCTTTTGAACAGGTTCCCGTGTCTCGACATTGAGCGGAGAAATAAATTATCCGCGCTACCGCCGCCTGCCAGAGACGGCCACTTCACTGGGAAAATAGTATCAGACACTTCCTGGCGATTGAGTTCTTCTAGGCTTGAAAAGGGTCGTCAACTATTATACTACCCGAGTTAACTATTCGAGGTGAATTTTTTAGTAGAAAATAAAAATTTGTAATTCGTTATTATTCCTACACGAGTTTTACTGTATTTAATAAGTTGCGAATCCTTAAATATTCATCATGTGTCCTTAGTGATAAAATTAAATAACCCTCGTTTAAAATATACCTATTATAATTGTTCCAACATTCCGTCACCAAGTGACACAGTATATAATCTCCAAGGTGCTAAATAATTTCAAAAGTCCACTTCAAGTGTAAAAGAAAAATAAACGTTCGTAAAGAAGATAACAAATAAATCCTAGTTACTGTGCGGTATTACAGTAGGAGTCTCCGGGCTTTGTAAATGCAACAGAGCAGCCAAAAAGTATATCACGATGCCCCCGATAAATTCGTGGAAGTGAAGCAAGATCAGCAGCGCGGCCGTTACGCGATAAAATATTTTCCAAAAGGGGCCGTTTCGTTGCAGCGAACGGCGTCGCTTCCCATTGAAATTATAATCGTGGACCTGTAAATTACACCGGTTACTGTGCATCCGGCAATATCGTCCCCTTTGTCGCGTTTATTATCGACACTGAATAAGAATCGTCGTGCCGGTGCTACTGTGGGCATATTTTATTCGAAATAATGAATAATAAATACCCGAGAGGGCGATAAATTGTCCGCGACCAACAGATCGCTTTAGTCCACTTGAATAATTCATTGAATTCAGTATATAAATCACATATTTATTACTGGCCAGTGTAACCTAGTTATTGGTGTAGACTACTTTTTTCACACTCGATTTGCATTAACATCTTTAAATCTGTTTTAAGAGATCTCGCAGTTGCATATGGCAAGTGGCAGGCAGTAAATAAGATTCAGAATGAATAACTGCGAGCTAAATATAGTGTCGTTAATATTTTACTCAAATGATTATTCAAGCAAATCCCTGGTTAAAAAATATTCCCAAATCTGGCGTCTGTCTGCAGATTCGCGGGTGCTCTAGCGACGAAGTCCGAATAATAATAAATACCGTATCTCATTGACGCTGATGCAGCAGATCAATGTAAATATGCTCAAACAAATATTTAAAAATTAATACCATCAACCAGGAAAGCTCCACCAGAGCTCTTTGCTCAATGACGCATTCGATAGTAACTATTCCTCCACGCATTAAATTAAATTCACTCATACTAATTAAGTGGACAGCTAACAAGCAAAGTCTAAAACACAAAGAATTAAAGACAGATAATCAATTATCCCGACTTAACGATTAAACGACACTCGATCCTTCGTTTAAGTAACTTTTACAACTGTTCACCATTCTTGTAACTATATCCCAGTTTCCCAAGTCCCGTCACAAAAGCAGAGCAAGTAAACTTGAGCGCCAGCAATGGTAATGGCTTCTGTCCTCGTCGATCGGAGGGAACGCGACGAAAAATTCGAGGTACGTATGTACTTGCACATAATTTTACCAGGAGTTGACGGTTCGCGAGGCAAGCCCGGGAGAAACCGGTTCGCCGGTTGATTGTAAATTTGCACGGGACAACAATCGAGCGAGCGGCCAGGACTCTTTTCCATGGAGTTTGGTCGCGGGTCGCGCGACGTCTCGGCTCGTGGCGCCGCGTTATCGTAATCGGACTTCCTGGTACGCGGTGATCGAGAGACGCCTGCGGGAAAGAACGAATCCGAAGCGTTCCCGGAACGTCCCAGGGGGACTTTTTCTTGCGGCCTGTGCACGTGCGATTTCGAAAGCGAGTCAGGGGCTCGGGTGCTCTCTCGAGGAGCCGCGCGAGATCTCTGGCGTCACCAGGCAACGTGACAAAGGAAATGAAAAAGAAAAGGGGAGACGGTTTGCGTCCAGCGGCTTCGAGTTTTGAGATTCGTTTCGTGGATGATCATTTGAGAAGCAAGATCGAAAATTATAATTACGGTATAAGTAAGAGGGGTGCGCGACGTTGGTGGCACTGAGTCTGTTAATTAAACTTTGGAAAATGATTAGGTTAGATGCATAAGGTGTACCCACATACTTGGAGGAAAACGATTTAAGTAACTAATCGGGGGAATAATTGAGAATTACTAGAAATGTCTACGTACCGTAAACTGGGGGAACTTTGGTAGTTACTTAACATGTATTAAAGAAGGAAAAAGATACAAATTTTATGCTTTTCGACACTTATAGTACAATCAGAAAAGATGCAGTGTTATAATAGGATACTTAAAGCAAATGTAAAAATGTTAATTTTTATATTCTACATACAGCAGAATGCTCCAAACACGTGCCAATATTCTTCCAGCTCACGGTAGATATTTACTGTCCTCCTTAATTAAAATGTCCCGTCTAGTGTTTCGAAACATCCGAGAAAATAATTGCGCCGTCCTTGTAGAATAATAGATAAATTAGACTGTTTCTAGATCTCTACGAAGCGCGTAAGGTGTTCTAACTTTACTTAAAAGATCAAAGACGCGCGGAACTTCAAATGTTTCCAAATTTCTTGACAATTGGAAAAATGCTAGTTTGTACATTTTAACTAAGGATGACAGTATAAGCCTGGAGTTACTGGAGTTATGGATCAGATGAGTGATGACTGCAGGTTAATTTTATGAGGAAGTTAAGCTCAACATTTTATTTTCTTTTACTCCTATATACCTATAGATATGTACATAAGGACGAGAAAGGTTTAAGCACCCAAATTTTGGGATAATTAAAACTCATTAACAATGCCCACACGCGTTCCGAGTTACTGTACAGATTACAATTACATTACCAAGCACTACAATTTGATATCGAGGTCCTGGAACTCTGGCATATGAAATACCCACATTGAAGCTTCGAATGGATCGTGTCCTGTACCCGGCAACAAGTAGTTTGACTTAGCAATGCTATGTAATTATTTCAAGGCGCGCGCTCCCCTCGGCGAGCCTTGTTGCAGGAAAATCGATTCTCATCTCGACGAGATTTCCATTTCCACCGATAAGCTGGGTCGCTCGAACCAGGAATTCGGTTTTTTCAATTATCGACAGTGGAATTGTTGCAACGCCTAATTGCGACTTGCGCCCTCGTCTTCCTCCGTGCCGCGCTCTAGGAACGCGCGTAATTATCTTCCCGTCGGAGCATTCGTCGTTCCCGAGATGGAGGGATTACGTGTTTCATTACACGACGAGGATCCCGTGGCCGCGCGCGCGCGTCACGGGGGGACGGAAAAATCGCTGATTTCCATACTGTACGTTACCACAGAGTTTTGATTATCCGTTGGAGGGTTTAGATTAATTAGAGGAGCGCTGGGGAAATCGTGGTGGATTCGATTAATGCGGCGTACCGCCGACCTCGAACCACCGGGATCTTTGATTAATCTACGCTTGGTGTTTAATTGAGGAAGTGCTCGAAAAATATACCCCTGGAAAGGAGCAGGAAAACGTTTAATTCGCGTCAGAAGTTCGTCGAGTAAAAACACTTTAAAATTCTCGTAGAGACCGCGCAGGGTATCATATAGAAATTTACGATATTGCCACGGTAGGAAGTTTTTAAGTTTCTTAAATGAATTTTAAAACAGCACTTGTCAACGAATAATCAATTCCGCTGAAGATTATTAGCGTTATTTTCGCTTCAGCTTGATCTTTAACAAAGTTTTATAAAAATTACAGGTTCAGTGCACCGAGTTCACGATACAATAATATTAATTGTACGATATTCTAATAAACTTCTGAGAAACAATCTTGTCCTCTTTAGAGTCGAGTTCACGGTACATACTTAAATAAATTCTCGGGCGTAGGGAAGAAAGAACAGAGAAAGTATCGACTTTAATCACTCCCTCGGACAAGCCCTGAGTCGCCAAGAAAAATGGCGCTTAGATCGTAAGTTAAACCCTTCGAGCACGCGAGGATCGCGAAAAACTACAGAGAGTGTCGAGCGTTTCCGATAAATCCGCGCGGCCGATGAAATTTTGCTGGTATAACGCTGAAGGAGGTGGATAAGCGGATAATTAGCCAATAAATTCATGCGAGAGCTTATTTTATTATTACCATAACGCACGGGATACGTTGAAGGTTACGACTCGTACGAACTATCGCGCGAATACTTACGGCTGATATACTCGCGTGATTATCCCTTCGGCTGATTCATCGCGTCGATTCGAAGATCTCGTAATATTTCATCGGTGCTCAGCGAGATTAAGAGTACCGAGTCGTTCTAGCAGCCTTTTCTTCTCCCTTTCTTTCCATTCCTCCTGGCTGTAATGTTTCTGTTCCGTGGCCAGGGCAGCCTCGTTAAAACTCGCGGCTGTTTTCGCAAACTTTATACACTCGACGCGTGTAAGTCAATCTCATTTAGTTCTCCCGATGATATTTACTTGATACGAAAACATTACGCAATTTACTAATTCCAATTTACTATTTTCATAATGTCTCTATAATCCTCCTGGATTTTGAAAGTACTCAGCTACGCGGACCGAAGTATTTTACTCGCGTAATGAATATACATTAAATATTTGATTAAATATTTTTATTAGCCATCCCTTCAAAATTTCTTTATTAACACCCCCAATCCTAAGCTTAACTTCGCAACAACCTACACACACAAACACATATATTTCTATTTCCCTCACTGGATTTCTCCGTTATCATGGAATAAAGCATTATTAAATATTGAAAACGATATCAAAAGTCCCTAAAATCGAACGCGAACACGTTTGCTTCAAGCTTGACCGAAGAACTGATCGAGCCGGCAGCGCTGCTATTCCTCAAATGTCAACAACACACCCCACTCTTAGAAATCACCGCTACACCAAGTGGCAACTACGAAATCCAACACGCACCCGTAACTCAAACCTGGCGAATAAAGTTTCGCCGGAATAACGCCGCGCCGCGGTAGCAATCAGAGTTCGTTCACCGAGGCGCGAAATAAATCTCCGTTTAATCTCGGGCCAGCTCTATAAAGCGCTTCTTAAGGGAGGAAACGGTCGGGCGTATCGATCGAGCGCAACTGCCCGGAGTGCTTTATAATAGTTTGAATAAATTCCGTCGCGGTGAACGCAAGCAATTATCCCCGGGCCTGATTTATCGCGCTAACTCGGAAGATCCCTTAATGTTTGAAGTACTTTGCGCCGGTTCTTTAAAACGACCGGGGGGGGGGGAGGGGTGTAAGCGCGGCTGGCGACCGATGGAAAGGGAAGCTGGAGAAAACGAACGGGGGCCGTGATCTGCCGGTTGATGTCTTTGCTTCGTGGCGATGCGCCGTGCGCATTAAAGCCGGCCAGCCGGTTCGGCTAACGTTCGCACCACTGGCAAATTGACGCAAAAAGCGCGCGATTATTTCCATGATGCGCTTAACGGGGCGAGCACGGGGCCTTCGGAGAAAATCGTTAATCGACCGCGGAAGCACGCGGCCCCACGTGACTCGGAGGATCGTCGTCGACGCTTTCGTAACCACACCACTGGTCATTAGCGTCACTGGTAGCTGGCGGGGGACATCAAAGTCGAATTATGTATATTGTTACGCTGTAACGTTATTCGGTAATAGCTTCTGGGTGGAGCATGGGGTCGGATTGCGTTGATGGATTTTTTTTTTTTCATGGGAGGCTGTTGCAGTGACGCACAGGGACATTGAAATTGAATTGTGTCGTTAAAGCGGGAGATGTTTTGTAACAGTTTCGTGGTGGAGTGGAATAGAGTTTAGAGAATGGTAGTGTAAAGGAGAAACCTTTAGATCTATTGTCCTTAGGTGAGAGGTAGAAATGTGAAGTTTTGGCTATGTAGTTTCTTTGTTTCAACAATATCTGGATTTTGTGTAGATTTTAATTTTGATTTAAAAACTAAGTGTGGTGACGAATAATGTATTTCAGGAAGAAGTTTGCTAGGGAAATGCTTCTATGATTTATGTCTGTCAGAAGACTGGGTGCTTCCTTTTTCTAATTTTATTTATTTAACTAAGTTCCTTTTGGAATCCTTTCCCTGTCGTAGTTTACAATTTAAATATACTTAGCTAGAATAGAAACCTGCCGAAGGAGAGCTTTTATTCTTCCTGTCAGCCGAAGCTAAGGAATTATCAATTAAAATGCTTACCAGTTCTAACTTTAAACTGTCTTAAGAGATCATTTAAAGAACGCACCGTGAGCGAACGATGGTAGGATAATTCAAGGAAATCGTAGTTAATTACAGCGCAGGAGAAATTTCACCTGGCGATATTTTCCTATGCCGACGATTGATAGTCCTGTCGAAATCATTATTTGTTAGAAATCAGTTATCTGGCGGCGTTAATTTGTTACTCGCTCTAGCACGATTAATCACGTATATCTGCTCCATATTTTAAAATGTGCTAACCGGGAGCCAGTTATGTGGAAGCACCGTTAAAGCAGGAATACTCGGACACGTTGCCCCGGCTTGGTCGGTGTTGGTTGAAAAATTGAAGTGTGCCCGATCGATCCCGATGGGAATCAATTTGTAAGTCTCGAACGAGATCGCTTGGCGCCTTTAATCAGCCTTAACGAAGGAATCTCGTCCCGACTGACAGAAGGTAATCAAAAAAATTCCCATTTACGAAGAGGATGCAAAGAAGCCTTATCCGCGTATCAGCCCAACAAGAACCCCATTAATTTTACTTTACGCACAGTGATTGACATTTCCACTTCGATCCATTTCGAAGTACCCACTAAACATTTTACCCGCGCGAGAATTCTGCAAGATAAATTCGCGGAACGATACATTCTATGTGAAGAAATATGGGAAGATGTAGTTAAACGTCCTGAATTTGTTTCGTCCACACGATTTATCGATACAGTTCAACCGTTAAATCCCACGATACCCTACATACAAATTTACATTACTCTTACTTTGCATCCAGCGAGGATTGGACGGGCAGAATTTGCATAGCAACATAATATTGCTACTATCTTCCTGGCGCCATTTTGCCGTGCCATTTATCGAATGGCCGCGAGAAACCGCGGACGATTGACGGACAGAAGGAAAAGGATTAATTTGTAAGCCGCAGACGGTGGCATTCGCGCGACAGACGGAGATTATACCAGGAAATTCGCCTTTGCTCGCGCGTTTATACAATAGCGCGACGGTAACGTCCCAAGCTGAATTATGTAAATCCATTTTATTCGCGTTTCCACTCGGCAATGACACTCGCGCAGGTTTCACTTGGAAAGTCAAACGATTTCCATCCCGAGCGATAATCGTTCTGTAAATAAATTCCACGGCCTAATGTCACAATTTAGAAATTGGGACATTATGGCCCACTTACGGCCGAGAGATTAAAGTAACGATAGGACGGATTGCCGAGCAATTTCTGTTATTTAAGCATCCCCTTCGACGTTAATGCACCCAAGAAATCTCGCTTCCAAACGTTTATCTCTTTACTTGTTAGCGTTCGCTTTGGATTATCCAGCGAAAAATTGGATCGAGCTTGAGATACGTATGATCCTCTTAAGCGAAAACTGTGTGTAGCTAGTTTATTTATGGCTGTAAAAGGAAATTTTACTCGTACTTCTTGCAGTAATTGTCAATTTGAAATGTTGAAGTGGTGATTCTTGAGAAGCAGTTTTATTCTATTTGTGCCATTTTTGTTAAGACATTTTTGTTTTCAATAACACAAAGTATCTTTTTTAAGTAAAAGCTTCACCTTTTATATATATATAGAATAATATGACATTTTCCTTTTTAAAGCCCCCCAGTTAATTGGAAAATCTTTCGAATTCTCCGAAAATGGACAAACGTCGCGAGTAATAAAAGAACAATGAAAATGAGAATTGTGAAAATGGAAGACAGAAGCGAGACTTTATCCCACTGTGTTCACTCCGCGTAGATATTCATGGATAGATCGTAAAATGTAAATAATGTGCCAAGAGAATGCAAATGGAGGAACGACGAAAATGGAGAAACAGGACCGTGGAAGCATTCATTCTCATCGGGGTTTACGGTCGTGGATTTTATGTAAGAAATCAGGGGGGGGCAAGTGAAAATGTTTGACGGTCGATGGTTGACAGCCGGGACTTTCGACGGACGTCACGGATCCCCGCGATATCCGAGGTATCGATAGCGCTCGCGAGCGCGCGACTTCCGGCTTCGTGTAAACTCTCGTCCTCGTGAAACTTTACGACGCTCAATTACGACTTCGAGAAACTTTTTTGCGAACGCGAATTCGGCGAGCCGCCTGGCCGATTTTACGAGATGCCTGAAGTTTTTCGAGGCTCCCCGAAGGACGACTCGCGGGGTTTTGCGAAAGAGATAAACTTTTATCGAGCACTCTTCTTAAACGTCCTCTAATTTTAAAGGGGCAGCGTAAATTTTGCAGTCCTTGGTAACATCTTAAAATAAATTGTGTATATAGGATTCTTTAATAAAAAAGCTTCGCCAATACTGGATTCTAAGTATTTCAAATTCATAATTTTTTAACTCGCTGTCTTTGGGGAGATATCTAATAATTGACGAGGAATTCAATTTCCATAATTCTACAGTGGGGACACGATAAGAAAAGATAATCAACTTCCAATCAGTGAAATGTCAAAAGTACCTATCACTAAATACTTTAACCGTTCTTTCCCGAAAATAAATTTCCACAGGATAATTTTATAGGAAAGGTGCTGCTATTTACAAAAAATTATCACCGTCACTAAATGTCGCAATGGAATTTTCTTTCCAGGGATAGATGTTAGCTGAACATCTTCTGCCACTACTTGCAGTGAAAATTAAATTTTTTAATATTCATCACCCTTAAAAAATTCAAACCACAAACGTCATTTTTCTTCTCTCATGACTTTCCAGTGCGGCATCTCTCCCATAATCACCCCATACCCAATCGATCCCAGCAAGAGATCCTTTCCCCTCCCCTCTCCACCGGCTTCACAGAAGTTTGAAAAGCGAGCTCCCCGTGCGAACCAGGGTTTATCGGGCTCGATCTGCCATCACGTGGCACCGTTGAACCTGTCGGACCCCCGCTAACCGATCTCTAATTAATAATTATCCGCGGCCATCTCCGCCGCGTAGGAGTAAGGTTTGGAAAATTCCCCGCCGGTGGACGTTAATCATCCTATTCATCGATCCAGGCGAGATCGATGGGGGACTCGGGTGCCGTGGGCTCGGCACCGGCAACTTCCGGCGACCTCTCCACTTTCGAGAGATGCCTAGGCCCCGCCGCTCGGGACCGATCTTAGCCGCGCGAAAATCGCCGATCGCGTAAACCGAGGGCCCCGCGCGTGCACGTTACGCGCGAACTTATTATCGATTCGCGCACTGTTCCGTCTGCCGTTATTAATGGCCCCTCCGAGCGACCGTTCAAAAAATACCATCCAATTAATGCGGTAATGAAACGCCGCGCAGCCGGCAGAGAAAGGCGGACTTTCGTTGGCGATTTTTCAGCAACCGCGAGGTACGATTGAACAAATCGAGTGCCAGCCGGCTTGATGTTGATTTATCTCACCGTTTGATCCCTCCACTGGGAACGGCCACGGGGCGGAGGTTCCAAGTTTCGTGGCTGCGCAAACGGATACATCGTCGACTCCGAATTTCTGCGACCGCGTGAATGTACAATAACGATCGGGGCGATCATTTTTCACCTCCGGACATAAGTCTCCGCCTGTAATAAACTTTCCGCCGGCGTCGTTAATAATTCTCGCGTTCGATGTTCGCCCGGCCCGCCGCTCCACCTTGTTCCCACCGCTTTGACCGGAATTTAGCGGAAAGATAGGTGGCGAGGAATTTACGGGCCAACTTCACAGCCGTTTCGATTTGACTGAAAAAGTTTGCCCGCGTCGGAGGACGACCGAAAATGGTAAACCGAGTCGCCTCGGTAAATTTTCTCGCGCGGCGCCATCGCCGGGATCCCGGAGCAAGGCTGACCGGGCACTAAGCGGCAGGAAAAATCCGTAGCGCCGCAGCGGGAGGATGCTTTCTTCCTTTTCCTACCAAGGACCGCGCCGGGGACCAAGGAGAGCGGGCGCGACTTTATGCCGTTTCGCTCGTGACAATTAAACGCGATTGTCCGGCTCCGAACGGACAAAGCGGACTGACGCCGGGGGGAACAAAGGGGTACCGAGGCTATTTTCAAGCGTACACCTTCAGATCCGCCTGCGTTGATTTGTTTCTAAAGTCCGGTGTCCACGCGAGAGTGTTCCCTCGTTCAGGTTTATTTACGGAGATCTGCATCTACGCTGCTCCGCCGCTTTACGGTTACCTTTAAACGCGGAGGGAATTCGCAGATCCTTGCTGGATACGGGATATCGTGCCAGGTCGAGGGGCAAGCTTAAGTTTCGAGGACTTCGAGGGAGATGCTGGTCTCGGTATTTCGAAAGCATCGGCTTCGAGGACTATTTAGTTTTTAGAAATGGTCTGAATCTCAGGTGATTTGAAAGTAGGCTCATATCTCAGTTTTATCCTCTGTAAACAAAGGTAGGATTAACCCTTAGTAGCCTTTAATTATTATCAGCAGGAGGCCCCAAGTAAATTGAGAAAATTAGGGAAGAAAGAGAATGTAAAAAATCGCTGAAATAAAATTCATATCCGGTTACTATGGGCGTGGGACTGCGAGGGGGTAAACTCGCAAACATCTTTCGCGTTTATTTAAAACGCAAGCGGCCAACGAGCGCGAGAAGGTCCTTGGACGAACGTATTAATCGGATCGCAGCCAAACAACTCGAGCCCTCGTTAAAAGACATTCCCTGACGCGTTAATTACCAAGAGCCGAGTTAACTCAATGTCCAGCCAAGACTGCTCCCACTACGATAATTCCATGCGTTTTTACCGGGCGTCGTTGACGATAAAATTGGTAGCGTATGAACGTACCATTTTCGTCGACGGATACGTCGATTCCTGGACGCGGACGATCCCGGTCGAAAGGGAATTAATTAAGAGGCAAGGCGCGTCGAATGGGCAGCTTGGAAGGAAATCATGTGAGCGAAAGGCAGAGATGGATTCTCGTCGTCTGGGGCCCGGTTGCCTTCAGGAATCCGCTTCATCGTTCTTCTTCGATTACTTCCGTATCTGGCGTCCCGTGGCCGTGCCCGCGCCGCGATCCTTCTCCCGAATGGGTTACCGTGTACGATGTATCAACGAATGAAATCAACTTAGGTTCCAGTGGAAATTGATACGCCGTGTGTTCTGCTTTCCAGTTATTTGTCGCTCCGAGCTTCGAACGATCGTTTCAACCCTTTAAGATAGGCTTGAGAGTGACGAAGTTATCGGAAAGTCTAGAGGTCCAAGAAATTATTATTTATTGCTTATAATCGGAATTATTATTAATTGGTAAGCAATATCTCGTAATTTTTAATTCTCTTTGTATATTTTTTGATATCGTTTCGAGAGAGATTGAATTTTATTTGAGAGATTAGAGTGAAAGAAGAGAGCGAAGATAATTTGTAAAGTATCATAACTGTCGTGATAAATTAACTAAAATTTTGTAGTAAGTTGATAGTATTTGATAATATTTCACAAATTAGAATTTGTCAGATATAACGGCGTAATAAATCGACTAAAACCGCCAAGGTATTAATCTTTCAGTTAAAATAGAAAGACGGTGTTGAGAAATTTTCATTTAAATAGTAATTACAGTACTTAGTAATAAATTAAGTAGCGCTGTGTCTCGAAATTGCTCAAAGTTACCCTTTCCACCGGCCAGAATATAAAACAAATCCATGCCCCTTCGCAGATTTATCGGTCCCAACAAAGTAAACTCTTTTGCAACAACTACACGTATGAATGATTAAGTTTCCGCTATAGAGAGATCAACAACGGCCTCGTGAATAATTTAACCGCAAATCCGCTGTTCGCCAATTTCTTAGCGAGATAATGTACAACGCCGCGAACGCGGACTTGTAGTTCCCCTTTGAGATAGATATCGCTGAGAGGTCGATTTATCGTTCTCGTCCGATTATTTCCGTATTCCGTGCGGCCCATTCCGTACGATGATTAGCGTTAGATTGGCACTAAAACGCGACACGGACGTCGCGTTGAATACCAAATGAACAGGGGGGGGGGGGGGAGAATTCGTTTTCTCAGCAGGCGGTGACAGGGGATTTATTCGATTGATCGTCCATATGCCCGTTTGTTCACCGCGACTCCCTTCGCGGCAAAACGCACTGTCGCTTCGCCTATTCTTATCGATCAAATCGTCGTGTTCCATGGCGCACGACGTACCGCGGCATTAATATCGATCCTGCTATGATCGATGCTTTTGTATTCGAGGTGAAACGAATTCCTCCAGCCACAGATTAATCTTCACGCAATGCCTTATACAATCGCAGAATTCGGTCAAAGCATACTTCTCCGTAGCTATGTGTGCATTTGTCTGTGCGTCGTTTTAAAGTCTTCCTTGAACGGCTTGAATGGATCGTCGAAAATTGTCGATTAGTCTTCGAGTGAATAATAAAGGAACCGAGGGAAGAGAGCTATCATTTAGGTAATGGTACAACAGCGAATATTCATTGGTTGTGATAAGATTTTTGGTGGTTGCGATAGGTAGACGAAGAAAGATAAAAAGTTTCCTCTCCTGTGACGTGAGAAGCATATGTATAAAGGAGTTTTTCTGTTTGGTATGCAGAAAATACTTTTTGGACACGCTGTAGAAAATAATTGTACTCTTTCGGAAGACCAATAAATATGTGAACGAAATTTCAAACCCCTTAGCCTGGTTTTTCATCTCGAATTCTGAAGGTAAACTAAAAATCAGAGTTGAACCATCAGAGTTTAGGCATAACAGTTATTTAAATAACGGATTAAATAAAAGTTACTTTAACTCTGGATTATTTGAATAATAAAGTTAATGTTTTCATTAGACAATGATTTTGTAACTTTCATTCGGTATTCGAAATTTTTATTTAAATAAAATTGTTACCCATCTGTGCTAAAAATCCACGCACTAAATGGAATTCTCCCTCAAATGGCAAACTCGCACGAAAATTCCCTTCAAAGAGTAACTCAAATAAGAGTCCCACCCGAGGCGATACCCATATCACCCGAAATTCGTGTTTCTAATGACTCGCGCAACCCGCCTCGAAGTCGGTGGTCCCGATTCGGTAAGCCGAATCTTTCTCTGCCCTGTTCATCTCGCGGTACTTCATTACTCGGGGTTTTTACTCGCGTGGCATGAGTCACGAGCGATATTCCCCAGCGGTGAACGTCGCTCGGTAATGAGCATTCGGTAGCGCACGAGCGCGTGCTCGTTTCTGGTCCCCTTCAGCGCCGATAATTCACGGTCGAACCCCCCTTTGTGCCTCGCGGGCCACACCAGCCACGGGGGCCCCCGTATGTAAATTCTTTCTGGGTCATATACAAACGCAGTGAAAGCAGAGATTTGACACTGCTATCATTTTTCTCGCTGCCCGATAATAAAATATATTTCACGCCCCGACACGTTCCTGAGGAACGCCGTGCATCACCGTTCGCATTGTTGACCCATCCGCTGGCAACGCAAACGCAAACGCGGAGGATAAAGGCCTTTTGCCACGGGACACTTCTGCGACCCCCAATTCTTACCTCAGATGTATGATATTTCCTTGGTAGAGATAGGTTATATTTCACCGGGATAAACAGGAATAGGAAATATGTGGATGGTAGAAAAGAATCTCGCGTAAAAATGCCTTAACGATATCTGAGAAATAATGTAATACTTCTTTCTTAATATAAGAAAAATTATAATAGGAATGTAGACTATGCTGATTGTAGTTACCAAATAGAGATCCAAGGAGATTGCTCATCAGTGGCAACAGAACGGGTAGACACGGTTAGAAAAGTTGTGACAACTGTAATGATACTGTAATTATGGTAGTGACTTTGGGAAATAATGAGCACTTTTCTTTAGTCAAAGAAGAGGATAGAAACGTCTAAAAACAAGTGTAAATTGGAAGGTGGACTTGCTGTGAATTTTTCTGTACGGATTATAGGATCGCGGAATATCTGCTACTTGAATAAATAATGATGTCGCCAAATTGATAATTCATTAAACTAGGATTCTCAAATTTTCAAATTTTTTTCACGATAATCTCCTCCTCAAGAGCGAGCAAACAATTGAATACTCGATGTTTTGCCATTCACCTCCCAAAGGCTAAAAAACGTACCCCCCGTTTGTCCATTACCGCGCTACTTCATCTGAAGTATCCGGCTCCTCGAGTATTCGACTTTTACATAATTCCACTTATCGTTAATCGAACCCCTCGGTACGTTCGATTGCGCAATCCGTCAGTCGTAACGTCGCGGTTTCACTGTCCCATTGCAGGAGCTTTCAAATCCTCGCGCTGGCCGCTCTCGGGTCGCTGTAAAAATCAGCTAAAGGCCAATCGAAATTTCGCGCGCGGCCAATTTATTCTTTCGACGGTAAATCACGGCCGACCTGTGCGTGCCCCGACCCACACCGACGTACGGGCGAACGAGAACAGAGTTTGTGGGTCACGTACAAATGCAGTGAAAGCGGAGATTTGACAGTCGCATCATTTCCCTCGGCCCGTTCGTGGAGGGGTGATCGTGATTTATTAGCATCTATCGCATACCGCAGAATCAAAAATATCCGCCGTGACACGGAACTTGAACAAAAAGAAACTGAAACGAGAAGCCTGCTGACCGTGCACGTATTCAGCCAGGCGAAACGAAAGACTCGGATATCACTGAGGATCCGCACAAAATTCAATTTAGATAATTGGTCACAATTTGCACAGATATGTGAATATTTATGGATAAGTAATAAGTGGCTTATGAAACCAAAGATTTTGTTAGGATTCACAGGAAAACACTGAAATAATTGTGTTCCAGTTTTATCACCGACAAAAGTTGATTATAATCACAAATTTGTCACATGGATTTCACTGCACCCCAGCGTCATTTTTGAGTTACCATTTTCATATTTTTGAATATTTTAATTTTTCAGTGATAATTATACATTCGTAATACTTATACAAGCATGCTGTAATAGTTTTCTTCTAGAAATGTAAATTCTGATATGACGAAATTTGTATTTGAAAAAATAGTTGTGGCTAAAAGCGATTTGTTTTTCTTAAAATTCACCAAAATTTTAAATTGTATTATTAAGTTGTAAAGATTTACAGAAATATTAGCAAATACATGTTTTGAGTGTGCTACACCCCTTGTGACCACGAAGGGTTAAGGGGTTGCACCCAGTCGGGCGCCTAATCGTGTGATTTTTGCCCGAAAAACAGGGTTTCAACTTGAAATAGGTGCCATTTCGTTTTAAATTAATATTTCCGAAATTCCCTCCGTTAATCAGAGGATACAATAATATACTAACGAAATCTTTTTTGTTTTTTGATTTTAGACAATCTGCTTCCGAATGCCAGTGCTCACCGCAAAACCCAATTTTTAAAAAGGCTTCTCGGACACGGGTTGCCACTTTATTATAAACGTAAATATTTTTCTACGAAAAAATTACCAAATGTTCTTCAAACATTGCAGTTTTAAGTGCAAAAAGTTCTGTAAAAAATATATGCTTCCGCTTTTTCAAAAAAAATCATATACATTCGCCTCCATTCGGCCTGACTAGCTATAACTCCTTAATAAACATTCCTCAAACCAATATTTCTCTCCTTCTTTCCATTTTCCCAACGCCATTCAGATCAAGCATTTAACTCAACAATCCCCCCCTAACGGCAACGAATCGCGATTTCACTGTCCGATTCTAAAAAAGAGCATTCCACCTCGACCTCCCGTTGGTCCTACGAGGTCCTACGACATCCAACGACCCCAGCTCCCCGATCGTGAAAGTCGACCTTTCCAAGCGCGCCGCATGCTGCAAGTTAACAAGATACGCGTGCCCTCGCCTATACACCGCGTTATTATTGCGCGGAGCCGGATTCTCGGTGCACCGCGGACATTAAATAAACGGGCGGCCTCCCTCGGCGACGAGCGTTTCGCAGGCTTAAACAAGCCGCCCCTCTAACGAACAGCAGGGCTCAGCGTGGAGCGTCTTAATGCCCCGTCGTAACGATCGTTAGAGAGCCCCTTAAACGTCCGGGAATTAAAGTCTTCCTCGAAGGGAGGCGCATCGCGAGTCCCCGCTAATTCCGTACGAACCAGGGCGTAGCTTGCTCGCGCGTGCCTCCGTCGCTGAATTATCGCCAAGGCGCGCGGGGTGAGAAAAAGTGGCATCGCCAAGCGTCAAATCTCCGCTCTTTCCGCGGGCCATTAACGGGGGACAAATAATCCGGAGGGTTTTGCCGAGGGAAGTTCGCGGACGAAGTTAATGCCCTTCTCGCATGGCTCCTCCCGCCCGCTGCTTTCGAAGCGACGGACAAAAGAGACGACTCCTGTGTGGCGGGGTGCCTCGTATTTTTCGCCAGTGTTTTGGCCATTTGGAGGAACGAAGATCGCTGTTAATGGCGGGGCCAGTCGATTTACGATTGTCTTTTGTGAGTCAGGCTCGTGAGTCTTCTTAATTGTTCCTTGCACCCGCTGGAACGTGCGCGTCGGAGGGCTCTGGGGGACTCGGGATCGCTCGAGGCTGTTATTCCCGGTGATTTGTACGTGTAAAGCAGAAGGGAATGACCTTGGGATCGTTGCTAATATGGGCAACTCTTGGGTTTGCGTTGGGGGTGTTGCGGTGGATTGCAACTCTGTTTGTGTTAGCAGGGAAGATACAGCGCAGGGTGTAGGTACAAATGATACGGGTGTTGAATGAAATTTCATTTGCATACTGATTTAGACGTAGCTGTGCCTGGGCAATGCTTATTTGCGATTGCTAAATGTGTGCATTTGGGGGAAGTTGTATTAAGGGGGGATTCTCGTGCAACAGCCCTCGAAATTTACGATTTTTTTCAAAAACTCTTGTTAATATTGCATTAAACTCTTTTGGGATACAAAGAGACATCTTTAAACTTGCAGAAAATATTTTTTTTATGTCAATCCTCCTTATTATTTATTAATTATTGTGGAATCTCTTCGACGATGTTACCTTCTTATATCCCAAAAGAGTTTAATCCAATATGACCACCAGTCTTTTAAAAAATAATTCTTAAATACCGGTTACTTTTGGGCCTGCTAGACCTAAATCCCTCCTTAACAATTTTCCAATACTCCTCTGCTAGACTTAACAAGCAAAGGATTCTACTAACGACCGACATGGAGAAAAAAGTGTAAAGACTGAAAATTCGTTTAAAAATAGTTGTAAGTAATGACGAGGGGCGTAGGATGCTTCTCGAAAAAAGGAGTTCGCGTTCGAGTACCAAAACAGACGAGTTGCATGGCACGTAGATTCACGTTGGCAGAGCGTGTTCGTAGAATGAAATTAGGAGCGTACCTGGAAATGATAGAGCAACGCTTGCTATCAACGAGACAGGAGAAACCACGATTGCCGTGGAAGGCGAGATTTAATTACGACCGCCGTGATGGGACTCCATATCTGTCGGTGGCGAATTATAAATTACGGGAGGAGTATTGCTTCTCTGAGAACAGACACCACGCGACCGTTCCCATATGCATTCCCAGATTGCCCGATGGTAGCCCGGCTACCAGCTAATCGCGAATCTTCTAATTTAGAAGCTGTTTTCTGAGGCGCTACCACGCGATACCCATCGAAGTGCTAGCTGCCCTCGTGGTAAATGAGGCCCATGGCTGTTCTAGGAGAGCCAGGACCGAAAATTGATTGACAGAGAAGTCGATACTTCCCGAGCATCCTTGCCAAATAAAAAATGATCATTTAGGGATAAATATTGGCTAATCAGTAATTGCATGTCGATACTCTGGGAGATAAATCTAGTACAAATTGAAGTACCAAGTTTAATAGTGACATTCCAAATTTTGTAGCAATTTGTAGAATTTAAGCCTCCCCATAGAATTGCCTCTTATGGGGTTGCATACCCTCGACGGGTCAGAAAATAGGGTCATTTTTATTATTTTTTATTCGTATAAAGAACCATTAAATATGACGTTTCTTTGTATGAAAAAGAAATCGTATAATCGATTCTATTTTTCAACCTGTCAAGGATATATAACCTCTTAAACGAATAATTATTTAGAATGCTACAAGAATTCTTACAGGGAATATTCTTTCAAATTCCTCATGAAACGTTACCCAGTCACTCCATCAGAGACGCGATTTCTCAAGAGGACTTTATCCCAAGCGCCTTCTCTGTCACGAGGATTCAGGGAAAGCTTCCATCTCGACCTGGCCTCGCTCTTATCCGTTCAGGTAGGCGTGCAAGTTACCGCGTAGCCGATCGGAGAACACTGCTGCCTCTGGATTAGCTTGGGTCTGAGGAGAGCTCAGAAGCCCCCGACAGAGACTCGATAAACATCGATCGGCACCATTCGATTCGCCCGGAACTTGCCGGTTTCCGGCTGGCTGCGAGGAGCCAGCGAATAATCGGACAGAAGGCTATTTCGTATCGCGGCTATTTGGGAATTTCGGGAGCGGCGAGTCATCGACTCCGGGGGCCCTGGAGATTTATGCAACGCAACCGGGGGCCAGCGCTCGCGCGAATTAATATTAGCAACGTTTCCGCGCGTTTGTTGACCGACCGTTCGATTCGCTACATTGTGAGAGGAAGGAAAATAAACTAGGAAAAGAGGCGCGAGAAAAAGTGGAAGACGGACGGTTCCGCGGGCTCGAATCGAATTCGAATCTAAATACAGTGGCCGTTCTATTCGTGGACTCCCAGGCCGATTTCCTTTAGCTCTCATTGACTTCCTGGCCAACACTCGGGACGCAAGGTTTTATTTAGGTGGGATATAACCTATTGGGGACCTAGTGTGGCGGTGTATCGGCTATTCTAACTTTGTGGTTAAGATTCTTTCAATTTTGTTCTGCTTTTTACGGTTGTGAATACGCGTTCGTATCTTTGTTCGTGATAATTATTATTAGACCACTTACGCGGAGAGACGAAAGCTGCGATGAAAATTATGGGAATTCAAAGGAATTAGACTTGAGAGGGCAGAGAAGTGAAAATTTTTATTTAAGATCGAAGAATTTAGTGGGTGCCGTTTGATAATGATCTTTGATGATAGCCAGAGACGTTCGCGGTGCCTCGACGGAAACGGACACAGACAAGATCGAAAGTTACGATGGTACAGATTTCAATAGAATGTTCGGTTGCGTGCTGAATATCCAGGAAACGAAGAAGAGAGCTTTCGATCCTTCACGGGCCAGCGAGCTCTCGATCGAGCGCGACATCTGCATCCTTGGATCACAATGCCTTAAATCCAATGAGATTAACGGCTCCGTCTCTCGCGAGACTTTCGGAAGGAAAGAAGCAGTAAAGCCCCCACTTCCAAACAACCAAACATGAAAGCAAATGAACTTAAGTAAATAAAATTAACATCAGCTGACGTCAGAGTCATAAACCCTGCAAAAATTGAGCTAACTTTGCTTTAAATCCAGAAGATAACTAGAGCTACCCTTCTGAAAAATATCTTCAATTCCACTTCAACCAAATTCTGCTACTCTTCTTCCAAGAGATCCTTCCAGGTCCTCGCACAAATTCTCAATGCATTTCTCCAGATTTCCAGACACGAACTCCACTCCCAAGTAGGTCTACAAGCGGACCCGCCATTTTTTGTTTATTTGCAAACACCCAAGATTCAGGCCCCCCTTTTATCAGATTTGAACGCCACCCTCGACACTCCTAATCCCGTCCCCAGTTCTCACGTTGCCCGGGCGAAGGTGTTCCTGTGCGCCGGGTAAACGTCGACGGTACCTTCTGGTTTCGTTGAATAATGGAAATGCCCGGCGTAAACGGCGTGTGGCTTTCTAATGCCCGGCTCTAGGAGTCCGTCGGTCCCAGGAGGCGGACAGAAAGGGCCCACGGGTGGGTACAGGTGGCTCGGCGAACAATGCTCACGCGCACTCGCTACAATGGAGATCATAATCAACCTCTCGACGTGTAATGACTTATGGCCAGGTCTCTCGGTCGTCCCGCGTGGCGAACAATAGATCGGCGACAGAGATGTTTATGGCGGGGAAACGGTCCTAAAGCAGCATCGGTTCCTAGAGGTGGCCAGGTAGCCGGGGCCTCGTCCCCCGAGGAAATCGACCTCCTATTCTCCTGGCCGTCGCTCCTCCGCTGCGCTCGGGGGAATGGAAATTAGGTCGATTCGCAGACTGGTCGTTTGACTCTTTCGTTATTGCGGGCCAGGCCGCCCGATGGACCCTGGGAAATCGCTGCCGAGGGACCCGAACCGCCTCGACCGAATCGATGCCTCGCTGAGCAACCTCGAATCCATTTCCGTATCCCCTCTCGCAGTGGAAACAGATCATTGATACACAGACTCAAACCGATCGCGAGCTCGAAGAGTGCAATTAAAAAGCGAATGCAGCGATGCGTAATATGTTTCGGGCGAGGCTGAGAAATTACCAGACAAGTCCTCCGCGAAGAATAAAAGTCACACTGATCCGCAGTGAAGTATCGATCCTTCGGCGAGCAGATTCACTCCCTCGATTATTAACGAACATTTGCGAATCAGTGTGTATTTATCGTAACGAAGGTTCGAAGAAGAGTTGCGAGCTTCTTCCAACACCGGTAGCCACCGATCGTCGACTGGCTGTCCTCCTTTGTCGGCAGACAGACAGCCTCTTCCGTCTCCTTCCCTCGCGTGTAACAGAATTCGGCAACCGTTGGCGATGGACGGTGTGTGTTACCTTCCTGTCGCGTGTTATTGCGTCCCCATTTTCCTTGATTCGCGCGTCTCTGGGTTAGGTCAAGATGAATGTAACGGGCAAACCGGGGCTCGGATTATTTGACCCGGGGCCAGCTATCGCGATGGAGCACGCGCGGATATACGTTTGATCGGATCACTCGGAACCAACACTCGCGGGCCGAAATCGTCTGTTTCGCGGCCGAGGTGACGCGAACCTGCAATTTAAACCGCATATTCGTGCGGGGCCGTTATAATTGAGCACGACCACCGGCCGGCTCCTCGATATACAGGGTGTTGAGGATCGCCACGTGGACCGGGCCCTGCCGATAAAAACGTACCCGCCAGCGGCGTGCGTCCACGAGTGATTGTATTGTAAAAAATGTGGAGCATCCACTGGGACGATCGAAGTGGTATTGGTGGTGTCTGTTTAATTGAAGAGATTCTCGCGGCGATTGTGGATTTTGGTTAAGCGCAGCTTGAGGTCCACTTTGCTCTTCGATTTGAAGGGAAGGGACTATATCGGATTAACTGAAGTGATATCAATTTGGAGTAGCAGGGATTTAAAGTGGGGATATTGGAAGAATGAGAGCTGAATTTTTTTTAAGGATACATATAGCATGATCGGATTCTATAACGCCACCGCAATTTATTATTACAACTGCAACTGTATTATTAAATATAGTAACTGATGTAATTTCATGGAGATATAGATTAGTGTCCATTTCATTATTTCGTCACCCCCAAGTGCACGATGGCCACTTTCAAACTTCTTTCTCGAAATGAATCCGTGTTCTTCGGTGAATAAGAAATATGGATTAAGTAGTCGAAGTGAGGTTGTCTGGTACTTCCCTTCGTTGTGTAAATCCCGTCCACCGTAATTTACTATGCAACAACATCCGAGGATAATATACGAAGCCTCCTCGAGTGTAATTCATTACGTATTTATATACTTGGCCATTTTAATTAATTAAATTAGCATGCTCGCCGCCGGGCAATGTATCGTTAAACTATCGAGCATCTATAGTCGCCATTCTTGCCTCCGGAAAGTATACGTTTTAATCGACCAGCAGAAGCGAGCGATTTTATTAGGGGCATTCGGTTGGTTCCGTGATACGATTAATTTCGTGATGGTTTTAATGAAGCTGATTATACCCCGCGCAAGCGTGCACAAAGTTACTGTCGACATTGGGTTATAATTTCGACGATCAGCTTCGTTTAAGCGAGGGTAAACCGACTGCACCGAAAAAAATGGTAGGCAACTTCGGCGAAGAGTTTAAGGTAGGAAGTCGAGGATTACGCGGAGCCCTCGACAGAGTCCGTGGGTTGACGAACGTGTCAAGTGCGTATTACGAGAGTGTTCATTAACACCGCGAAGGCGTTTTCACTTTTTTGTCGCTAGTCGCACGCAGATAGATCGGGGAGTGGATAAAAAGGCAACGCTGAGGAAAGAGCGACTTCTACTTGGAAGCTGTGAGAGCAGGTGAAGGAGTGATAGAAAAGCGGAAACATTAACGTCGTCTAAGTTACGAACTGTTTTAAAAGGGAGAGTTAATTGAGTATGAACTTTCTCTATTACTCGACGATGCATACTATGTACGGGCCATTCTTTCTAGGTCCCACTGACAAGCTTCATCAATCGTATCGTGACACTTTTAACGTGTCCCCGAATCGAGAATTATGCAGGCCTTCGAGTTCACCTTTGCTTCTGTATAAATACTCATTGCGAATCTTCGCGTGGTTCTGTTAGCAAGCTTGTGTATAGGCACTGTACTTCTGGGATTTTTGGAACTAAAGTTTTGTGGGCACTAGTGTTATATGTGCTTGGAAGGTGCAAGTGGAAATATGAGAACATTAGTCGAGGATTTTACAACAGAATATTTTTAAAGCTGGATTGTGTGGAGTTTGAGATAATCGAATGCCTGCATTGTACTATAATAATAAGTAGTAGCCTACTACTAGTAAGTACTGGATTTAAATCTTCAAGTATAAAATTTCAGATACCATTACATATGAATACTTATTAATTCGAGATTTTAAGCTATCAATTCTTTGAACCCCTGAACTCATGACTCATAACTCGTGACTCGTGATCCTTGAATACGTGAACCCATGAACCCACAAACTCTTGAATCCTTAAACTCCAATAATTTATCTTCGGTGTTGCAGATTATATTTATGAATATCCGTCATTATTGATATTAAATTACGTACATCTTTCCGATTCAATTGCACGTCGCAATTCGCTTCTTCCTCGAGTCGTTAGAAAACGACCCCGCTCTTCGCGTGTCACGCTCGACGCAGTCCAGCCACGCGTAGCCTTGTCACCGCAAATTCAATATTTGCCACGCAGCGGTTTCGCTTTCCTGGCGCCAACGAATTCGTCTTTCGTGAAACCAAAGCCAATATCGATGTGATTCTTAGAAGGAGTCCAAAGGGCGACTAATCGTTCGATAAACGCGATGTTTGATAGCTGTTATCGAGACTACTGCGAACTGTTTTGGCTACGAAGGCGCCGGGCAGAGGAGATGTTAATAGTAGAGCACTTCCAGTGCGGATGAAATAGGAGCCAAATTAATAGTTCAATGTGAAACCACTGTTCTTTATGTAGTCGATACTGAGTAATAACGAAGTTAGTGCTTGGATATTCCTTAATCCTTACTTGATAGTTCTACGTATGTAAAATCCACGTGCGTTTTTATTTGTAAAGATTAGGAATATTAATTTAAAATTTAACTCCTCGAGTGTAGATCCAAGTAGGATATTATTTTATATTCCACAAACACAGAGCTTCATCTGCTTTATGATCACTACCTATATGGTACACCCTCAAATAAATATATTAATTTTCCCATTACTCTATCAAACAATTTCAAGTAAATCATTCCAAGACCTACCAATTCAAACTATATTTATTATAATATAATCGATACGTTTCGACGACAGTTCTCGTCCGCTGTCGACAGTCAGCCGCAAAGTTTTTGATTTTTTCTCAAAGCGATCCCTTCGTGACTGGACGATTCGTAAGGCCCTGCGTTAAAGCGCGATCGCGAAGGTTCAATATTTGCGTACAGCTTCGGATTTGCCTTCGTTGGGGTCCCCGCTTCCATCAGCGGCGGATAGGAACCGTCACGGTGACCTTGGTTTTCACCGCGATGCCCAGGAAGGCTTTCGAGGTGGAAAGAGGCCATTGAACTCGATGCTTCAACCACTATTTACATATTTGTTTCGCTAAGTGAAATGCCGTGTTCACGGCTCTATATTCCGATTCCAGCCTTTCAACTTCTTTCCATCGCCCGCGCACGGATAAACCTGCTTCACCGAGAATATGCAAAACCGAATAATTCCAGGGGAACGGGCACGGATCGTTTATCGTAACGTTCGATCCGCTGCGCCCAACATTAGCGGGAAACTGAAACTTTACTAGTTCTTCCAGAATCCTGAAACTTCCGCCAGTAATTCTACTCGCACGGGCTTGGAAGATGATTCCTGTGATACTTTGCAATCTATTGCGGGGAACCCAAGTTTACTTTGCACAAAATATTTCTTATCTGTCTTTTAACCCACTGGAAGCTCTTTTTCCTAGCATTTATACAATTTCTATGACATCCCAAAACGAACTACTTAAATTTCAATTGATGCACTTTTACATTGTATTAAAAATATTAAAATGCAAGTAGCTATAAAATAAAATTCGCTGAAACTCAGGAACATGTTTATCTAAACTTTTCTTATTGCTTTTCAGCGCTGGATCCACCCTTGAAGTTTCACACACCCGTTACATCTCACTTTGTATATTCATGCCTCGGTACTCCATCGCTATGAACTCTGGGAGGATCGTGAGTCCTATGTGGTTGGTAAATAATATCTCGCACTGTTGAACAGTGAACACTGGACGGGTAAACGGAATTACTTTCACGATATCGGTGTCAGTGTGATAGAATATCATAGTACAGAGGGAACAGCGTTCGGTGGAAACAGGCGCGGCCGGAAACGTCAATTTCGAGTCGAGCTAATCCTCGCCCAGTAATCGTGCCGCGTTTTTTCCCCCCCAAGTCTGTAAATTCAATTTGAACGGCGTTAATCGTCGATCCTGTCCGTAAATAGACGCAACGAACCACCGTGGGGGATGTTTACGTAAATCCAAGGAGATAGTTACAAAACCGCCTATCGTCGCCTCGTCGCACTCGCGAAATTTAGCTCGTCTAGCTTTTCAAACCGTGCGCGGGTTTGCATTTTCCTGGCACGCGCCTAAGCCACGCGCCAACGTTCGATTTCCATTGCGTGTTCGGAAATATTTCCGAGGGGGCCAGAAGGGGGGAGTGTTTGAAATTACAGCTGAATGGTTGATTCGTAAAAATGATGAGTGTTGTAGAAATGGCAGCGGGAGATTTATAAAAAGGCGAGGGAAATGTTGGAGACTGAATCGTGAGAGGAAAAAGGACAGCTTCTGTGGTAGACTCGGAAGTAGCAACGCGTAGGTATCGTGATTAATAGATTTCTGGGCAATGCAACGGTACATGATAAATGATGGATTTTGAGAGACTTTCGTTTAATCTAATTATCTTCCTTTTACGAAAGTGGCGAAGCTTGAAAGTTACGCTGCAAGGTACGAATCTTAGCTAATTCTGGCTTTCCCAGTATTTGTTGTTCGCAGATGTGGTAAAGGGGGAAATCTTTAACGGCGAGTTGCCACGTTATTAAATCCATTGCGTTAGATTTATAATCACAGATCCTGTTGATAGAGTACAGAATATTTAATTAGAATGTTCAGGTGGAAAGAATTTAGAATATCCTTCTAGAGTATTAGAAGAGAGAAGAGTTAAAATATTTTTCTGAATTCCTAGAATGAATATAACTTTGAATTTTGTATCAAGATATTAATAAAATTTTGTTTAACTCCTAAAGCATTACTAAGCATTAACACTTATTGAGTTGATAAGTTTTTATTTCTATTCTTGGCGAAAAATATTCTTTAATAAAAATATTAGTATTAAAGCTAATCGCATTAATATTGCAAATATTAATATTAAAAATATTCGTATTAATATTACAAATATTAGTATTAATAAGATATTATATTAATATTAATATTATTATAGAATATCTTTTCGCCAAAAGTAGAAATAAAATCATATCAACTCAATATCTTCTACTTATTCTGTGAAAATATATACTTTACAATTACTGTTCCCTTTTTAACGCTAAGTCAAAGCAATAATTTCATAAACAGTTTTTTCTAATTTACTCGAATTTCGTAAAGTTGGAACTGCGCCCCTCTTGCTGCAAGGTCCTCAATCGGAAGAAACGCTTGCGATCACTCAAGCCCCTGCTTCACTACAATACAATCAATGACTATTCACTCCAACGTCCAGCAACATTCATAGCAAACGAACGTAGCTCTAAACGTCTGATAAGTCGCAACTAAACTCCATCAAAGCTTCCGACGAATAATAGATCACTCAAGTTGGGAGTACTCCATACACGAACTTTCACTACGTTTCCACGCGGGCAAGAGGAGATAAGTTATCTGCATTAGAACTACCGGTCCTCGAAGGGTTAACGAGCTAACCAGCGTTTTACGACTGTCCTCCCCAGTCAGACGCGATTTTATCGTACCCCTTTAATAAGTGTTAAAATATTGCCGGGAGGCGTCCATTAGCGTAAGTTTCGTGGAAGCGGGGCCCGTGGGATCGAAAAAATATCGGGCAGTTCCTAGGAACAGCGAGCATTCGGCAAATAAACGGCGGAAAAACAAACATCATTACACGGAGGAAGGAGCACACACTCGGCCCTTTTCTCGTCGTCGAGCAATTCACCTGCATACGCACCTGTACACGCACTTCTGCAGTACAAATAAACCGACCGGCGAATGTGTCCCCCGCGGTACTAAACAGTTGGTGGAAGTTTGCAACCACCGTCAAGCACGTGAGAAGGAAGCGTCATTTAAGTCGCGTCTAGGTTTCCAGGTAACGTACACACCTCCGGGCAAACATCTACTTTCGCGCCGGCTTCGAAAGCACCTCGACCTTTGTGCTTATGTCTGACTTGTTTAGAGTCTGATTAAAGTTATTCAAATAATCATGGTGGATTTGCGAGAGCTAAGAGGGGCATTGGATAAAGCGATAATTGGATAAGGGGAGCTCCATACATGTCAATTTTTAATTTTCCGTTTTTCTTTAGTCACTAAAATATTTGGAATAATTTTATTGCTTAGTTCTATTATACTCGTGGCAAGGTTGAACGTGCTTGTTTTAACGCGTTTGCTTTTCTTTGGTTTCGTATTATATTTTATTTTTGTAATTATTAGTATTTTATATTCCTTTTCTATTATTATCAGTATTTTGTTATTGTTCTCAGGGTTAGACTTAAGAGCAGGCTTATATTATTTTAGCATGGTTTATTTTTTGTTAATTCTATGCAGTTGGAAATGCAATACAGACGTGCGTATTATTATTATCGACAGTGTAACGTTGGGAGAAATGTATGAAATAGTTGTGGAATGTGGTAGATTCAATATAAAATCTAAATCTGCTAAATCGTTTTCTGCAGTCGAAATGACATAGGTGTTCCTGTAAGATAGGCTCTATGAAATGTTTGCCCTCGAATTTATATTATGTTAGAAGTACGCCTATAGTAGTTTGATACGTGCAAAGGCAAGTTGGAATAACAGATTCTGTTTTGAAAACGATTCTTCTATCTAACCTATCCAGGGTATCGACAGATTATTTCCCCCCCTGAAGCTAATGCTCCAAATGGTTCCATAAACTGTGCTTCATTAGAATATCTCTACTGGCTGTTAGGGTAGATAGAGGTACTTTGAACACTTCCCTTGCCCGTTGCTTACGAACATTTTCTTTGCCTATTAGGATAGATGGAACTTACTTCGAGACACTTCCCTTGCCTCTTAAGACAGATAAGACAGAGAACATTTTATCGAGGTGCCAGGTAACGTTTGGAATACTTTCTTAAGCTATTAGAAAGATACGATAGAGAATATTCCTTGGGTTTCGAGGAAGATACTTGCAAGTAGCGATTCCCCAAGTTACTCAGCAAGATACACGTCTCCTTCGTCATTAACTCCCGTTTCATTATGTATCGTCATACTTCTAAAATATACATACATTTTTCAATGAACAATTGTCATTAATTTCAACTCAATAATTAAAGAGACTTGAGAGTTTAAAAAATTCCAATTTCCAGTGAAATTCACCGTGCCATTAATTAAAAGCTCAGAGCTTCCTTCATCCCTCACTCTCCATTCTATGAAACCCTCCCCATCCGCTCGGAACGATCCGTTCCACGTGGACATCCGTGTCACGCAGACAAGCAACGGCTATTGAATATCACACACGCCGTGGACCACGTTCCCCATTAGCTCCGCAAGAAAGCTCATCGTTCCCCATCGGTGATCTCTCCTCTATTTGCTCTACCGACTATTCGAACGGTCGTCGACGAAGAACAAGAGATGGGCAACGTTACACACCGCTTACACAATTCCTGCTGGCTGTCGGGGCCCTTCGATCCCTCCCGTTAATGCCCCCCCCCCCCCCCATAGTAGCCCAACAGAATGCCAATACACTTTCCAATCGTTCGGGGATAATGGCCGTCAGCGAGCCGTTTGTCCATTACGCGCTCCTTAAAACGCGATACACGTGCCCCTTCATCCACAGCGACCATTGACCAGTGACATATCACGTGAATCGACGAGCCTCTGCGCGCGTGTAATGCCACGCGGAGGCGAAGGGTGCAGTAACTCGGGATTAACATTCGTACATACTCGCTGGTCGATTCGTCAGAAATCGGTTGGCCAATGCTGCAGTTAACCCTCGGCTGTCACACCTACTTTTTCGAACGTTGTTGTCACACTGGGTCAATTTGACCCTGTCAATTTTCCATCAGTTGTTATTTAAAAACTATTTGTTAAATTAAGTCTAAAAAATTCTGAGATAATGTTTGAACATTGTAGAATATATAACCATCGTTGAAAGTTGACAATTAAAGTGTCATCATGCATAAAAAAAAAATTTGAAGCAATAAGAGTTTCGACAAAAAGGTTTTTTGCTTAAGAAAACGCAGGGTCAATTTGACCCAGTGTGACAACCGAGGGTTAAATACAGAATTTTTTGAACAGGACAGTACGTCGCTTCAACCCTTCGTTGACGCGCCTCCTTTTTTGACATGCCTGGGTGGTTTATACCCGGAGCAATTTTTGAATGAATACCATTTTCATTTAAAGAATCCAATCGTCATAAAAAAAATCATAGGTCAGTTTTAAGGTCTCCAGAATGTATTCCAATAGTTTTTTTTATTATTGAAGTTTAATCACAGTTTCTGTAAAAAAGATTCTAGATTACCACGTGTCGAAGAAACGAAGAAAATCTTTAAAAAATTGTGACTTTTATAAATTTCAATATTAGAAGCTAAAAATGTACAGAGTTGTTGCTCGGATACAATATTTTGAGAGAGAAAGTAGTTTGTAAGTTGGCTTTGGAAAAAAGGTATTCGTTTTGCATATGCATAGGAGGTACAGAGCGTCAAAATCAGCTTATGGCCGGCTCACGCACAGAGTGCCAACGAAGGGTTAATTCAGATTTTGGTCGGGTTGAGGGGCATACTTGAAATGCAAAGGATCAACCCTTGGGCTTCATTTGGCTCTCAATTTTGTTCTTACACTTCTTAGAATAAGCTTCTATGCTTCTCGATCAGGCCATGATGTAAAATTGTTAACGAGGAAGAAAACCGCCCAATGAAATGGATTCTTTTCTAGGAGAAAGCTGAGAACCCACCTGGAAGCTAAGCTAAGTTTGAAAAAATTAGCTTCCCTACATCTTCATGGAAACGTTTCCATCAAAAGCTAAGCTAAGCTGCGCTATGTTTTTTAATATTTTATAGCACAACCAGGCATAGCATGGCATAGCTTAGCTAAGCTTACAGGTGGTTTCCCATCTGAAGAGTTCAATCCAAGATAAAAGAAAAGACACAGAAGCTTATTGAAATTTGAGTCTCAGAATTTATCAAAGTTCTTTCGCGAGATTGCTACGCGCTCATCCTCCCGAGGAGATAAAATATTCAAACGTTATTGCGACAGAAATATCTATTGCGAGATTGCGAGTGCACGTTGCGGTAACGGGGGAAGAATTCGATACGCCAGCAAACAACGAGCAAACTCGTTAAGACAGCGCTATTTAGCGACGCTGTCACGCTCGACGCGTTATCCTATCCGCCGCGGTGTTAGACGATAATGGATATATCAACTAATAAACGATCGCCTGTGTTTTAGCTTCGCGACCCCTCGGGGTCGCGTTTCACCGAAGATTTTGCGCGAGCCGCCGCGATGAGGCTGGCCGAAAATAAATTTGCAGTCGGTACACTGGACGTGGCTCATTTCGTTGGAATCCCTGTTAATTGCCGGCAAACACGCTCCCCGACATGAGAAATTCCCTGGCGCCGTCTTGTTGGCACTGTCTGGGCAAAAAACTTAAGTATGTACGTAGCGAAGGTGCAGACCATCATCCTGCGCCACGTTCGCGGGCTCGAGCGGAGAAAAACTTTAATAATTTCATTACTTCCAAAGGGAATTGATTGAATGTCTCATCTACGCGGCTGCATGGCGAATAAAATGGGGGAAAAAGGAAGCAAACATCCCTGGCACTCTATTCGCAATGATTGAAGAACTTGGATGGAGGAACTAATATGTTTCAATCCCCAAGCTTCCCGTCTGAATTTACGATAATTTTTTTACAATTTGCTTTGGGATCACAGTAGGGAAAAAGAAACTGAATTTAATTGATACTTTTCTGTAATTACCTTAACAATCTGATGCTCTAAGATAAGACAAGAGTCGTTCAAACTCTGTACTCTGCAAATTGAAACTAAACACCTTAAAATTTGTAGGTATATTTCTGACTCTGTATATTTCTCTTTTTTTGTCTCTTTCATTAAATGTTAATTATTCTGGGCTACCTCTTACTTACTTACAATTAGCTGTATGCTTCGTTGTAACTAAAGGGTACTTCCCGTTAAATGAGTAAATAAGTAAATGAATAAAAACACATTTTTAAGCCCCCAAGCTTCAAGAACCTACTAAAACTCCCATTCTCAAAATCCTATTGTCCTAACCCTTTCAATTCCCAATCACCGAATCTATTTTACGAAATTCTTCTTCTCCCTTGGAATATTAGCCACCTGCATCCCAATTCCATCCAGGAACCATTTTAAACAGCCTCCTTAACCCTCAGCTAACGCAAGCAGAGAAAAACCTTCCACGCACCTATGTCTACCTGTGAAAGGCCGAAGTTCAGTATCATGGTATCCCAATTTCCCAATCTACACAGAAAGACGACTGTAAACACTTCCGTATCCAGAGGTGGATTCGTCGATCTGGCGCCCCTAAGCTAACAAGCGCCTGCCACCCTTTCGGTGAAACATAAAATATTTTAATTTAAAAGAGTCGAAACAATTTTAAAATTAATTCAACATGACAACTCAGATACGAGTTATTGCTAACTTGCTAGATGAAAGAAAACTAAATTATTTCAAAGTCCTCTCAAGCCTCTACGCTTCAACCTTTTCCAATCTCTTCCCCCCCCCCCAAAAATTTCCCAACCCCCAAAATTAGCCCCCGCCCGTATCAAAGCACCCCTATTAACGATCCAGGCGAAAAGAACCCTGAGAGATCCCGGTGACGCAGCGATTGCTTGCGGAAAATGTCGCTGGACCACACGGCGGCGCGCAGATCGTTTTACATTAATCGGATCCCGGTACACGACTGCGCGAAGCCGCTCTCAAAGGCCCGCGCGCCGCATTACGCCCTCGTCGACACGTTGCACGCGCGTTACGGCGTAACGTGTAAAACGTTCTCGCCCGTTGCTGTTACAAATTACGCGTTACAAGGAGAGCGGCGGCCGCGGCGCGTCCGCGCGGCCTGTGTACACGCTAATTAGGACATTTGTGCTGACTTATCGCGACATTACATCGCGGGGAACGAACGTGATCGAGATAGAGATTGAACCGCGCCACGGGCATTTATCATTCCGTTTCCTCCTGCTCCTTTTTTTCCCGGGATCATTATGTCCTCGATGCTAGAACGTCGCTCGCCTGCAGTGTACCCTAGACGCGGCGCGTACCAGCGGACTCGTGTGCGCACTTTCGGTGACAGAAACAGTTTCGTTCGCGAAATCAGACAGTGGACTGGTACGTGGTGCTTGCCTCGCGGAGGAAGCCTTGGCTGTATGATATACACGCGCTGATAATGGTGGATGTACATTGCGTTATGTTCTACTACAAGCCCTCTTGAAATTGCAATTATGTTTCTTCGTTTGGATACTATGAACGCTTATACGCAGCCAACTGTGCGAGAAACGCGCATGGGCGTTCAGGGAGTATACGGGATATATATGCTTGGAGGATTTCCGCACGTGGAGTATGGTTCGTGTATTAATGTTCGTATCGAAGAGGTTCAAGTAATTCGGAGAGCAGAGGTCATGAGTGTGTTCGTGTTCTTTCGTTTTCGTAGAAGATTCTGACAAGTGGACGAGATCAGTGTAACTTGGGACGAGAGATTTCACTGTGGCCATTTTTATGGAGGACCTCGTTAAAGGGAAAGAGTATTGAGAGGTGCTCGATTGAGTATTACTTTTGATTTCCTGTGGCTTCCTCGAGCCACGAGGATTCGTTTGCTCCGTCGACCTTATAATTCCACGAGGTGTAATCCTCGACTGGTACCGAGGATAATCATCGACATTAAAGGGGAATCCTCATCGGAGGTTACCGGGAAACTACGCGGCCTCTGCGATGCTGCGCCGCGCTTAAACATTATTCGCGATAATCAAAAGGCGCTGCGCGGACGTTCGTGAAAAATATTTGACCGGCGAGGATCGATCTGCGGGGGTACTATGTAGGGACAGAAGATAAAATTCCTTTGGAGCCCGCACGTGCTGCGGCGCGGCTACGTGCCATTCGAAGAAATGGTACATATTCGAAGAGGTTCCCGCAGCATCACAGGCTGCTTCGTGAAATTCGACTCTGCTAAATGATGGGCATTAGCCAGCCGCGTTACGCTGATGAATGTTTAGCGAGTTTAGTTTTGAAGCTTCCAGCGATTAGGGGAAACCTGCTGAACTTTTCTCCTTTCTTCGTGAACTTTAGAACTGAGGAGCTTGAGGTACCGTTGATCATTTTTAGGAATATTTAGAGAATTAACTTTTCAATGAAACTGATCGATTAATTTCTGTAAAATTGTGATAGATACATTTTTAATTGAATGGTAAGAAGAATTAAATGAAACGATATATAAATAATTTTCTCTGTCTTTCTTTTAATACCTTTTCCTTTAATACTTCCATAGAAATAATAGGAAATTATTCGCAGCTAATTGACAGAAGCCCTTATACTGTCACGAATTTCGAAGAATGCCCAAAGTGACTACGATTCTTAATTTATCCAACGTAACGCCTCGAAATAACTGTAAACTCTTTCTGTAGCTCCCATAATTCCAGGGTTACGCAGCTTGTGTATCGTTACACGAAATCACTATTTCGTTAATTAATTAAATCGACTGTTCGAAGATCGTATCGCGCACAAAGGAAGAAGAGAGCCGCCTTCGACTCCGATTCAGGCCCCCAAGAAAGAACCATTGTACGACTGATGCCCACGGCGAGAGCTTATAAAAAGGCTTTAAATGGGCTATGGAATTAGCCTCGTGACATTATAATGAAGACGAGAGCCAAGACTAATGGCGGCGAAGTGACCCACACCGTGTACCAACGCAGCATTAATCAATGTCCCGTGCATCCGCGGGAACGCCACGGGACAAAGAGCGTTTAACATTGACCCCGTGGAAAACTTCAAGAAACATCGGCCACCGTCACCGTGACAAAGGATACGATGTTGTTCGACAAAATAGGCGCATTACCATTGCATCTTGTAAAAGGAGAAGTAGGAAAGAAATCGATGGGACATTAATCGTTTGAATGGTAGGTTCGTTGGATGTCGAGAGAATATTACTTTGAACAGGACTCTGTTATGAAGAAACATGTGACAGAAGATGTGAAACTGAAGAAATACACTAATCCAATGAAAATTATAGTGTAATCACTGTAATCTCCAAGAAAGGTAGAAAGTGTGAATACTTCATATCACACTTACATAATTCTAAATAAATAAATTTCTGATCCTTCTTTAGAGCCCTTTTTTTAATTCAAATCAATCTACTTATTCATCCAAACTATCAACAGCAATTGTTAAATGTGTGGGGGTGAGTCCTAAAAGATGCCAAATGAATGGAAAGAGTATTTTTCAGCTGATAAAAGAGTTCAATGATTTCACAGCAGAGATGGGCAAAATTTTTATTTAAATGCAAATTTCGAATAACGGATAAAAGTTAAAAAAATTATTCGTCCTGTTTCGAATAAAGTTAATGTTGAAACATTTATTCGACGCTCAAGTTGAAACGCTCGACTAACAATGAATTAACTTTATTCGTTCTTTAAATAATTTTTCATTTACTCAATGTCCAAATCTGATTCACAGCTACAGCTTTGGCAATAACCATTGATGATACTTAACTAATAAACAATCAATCATCCAATACTACTAACTCTCACGGAGTTGCAAGTGATGACACGTTGAACATCCAAGTGACACTTTAAACACCTATTTCCAGAAGCGTCTATATTAAAACGATCTTTTTACCGACCACCCCAATTCATAAACCTCGTGGCGGATGAGAAAAAGCTACCTGTCCACAGTGGCATGCCAAGGCAATCGGTCTAGTCGAATCTAGCTGGAAGAAACGGCTCATTGGCAGTGGCTATCCAGTCGCCAGCAACGTCCTCGGGTACGTTCCGAACGTAACTCGACCAGCCATCATTTAGAGAGGCATCGCCCCTACGGAGGAGTCGCGACGCTTAACCGATGCGCTCCGTTTATCACGCGCGACAACGAAACGTCTTTATAACGCGGACGCTAATTTATCGCGCGGACGCTAATTCAGCGCTCGCGTGCGAGAGCGTTCGTGAGAAATTGCTGGCCAAGGAACGCCTAATCGCGCGATCGCCACGAATCCCGCCGTATCGTTTCATCGGTGCCCCGTGTCAATAGACCATGAGCTTGCTAATTCGTGTCGGGAAGGGCATTCCTCGAATTCACTGATTATGCAACACTCCGGTACTTTCATTCAGCCCCCTCCCGTTACGTTGACTGTGCACTGCGTTAGCGAGGACGAAGAATACGTTGCGTGTACAAAATTATTGTGATTAGTCGCTGGACTGTGAAACGAGATATTGGATTGAAATGGGATTGCTTCGATCAGTTTACGAATCGCTCGATTGGAGTGATTGGTTTTAGCAGTCGATGCCGGGGATTCGATGAAATTGAAACGTGACACTGCTTGCGTGAAAGGGAGGCTGTATTTTTTAAAGAAATTTGAAGGTTGAGAAATGATGACTTAAACTATCGCTAATTTCACGGGGAATATATTATTTTCTATTTCGTCAGGATGCGAAAGTAATAATCGACTTGGTTACAGTCACTTACGGCTAAAAGTTGCAAACTTCTACTATATCTTTTAAACAAATTTGAATGGAGCAAGATGATGACTTAAACCTCCCCTAATTTCACGTGGAATGCGTTATATTTCAAATTCATCAAAATCACTGATGTACTATACGTTACTTACTTATATCACAGTTGAAAGAAGAGAGCAGTCAATTACCTATACGTACGTTCAGATATTGACAAAGTGATGATTCACCAGAGTTTGCGCGAGAAGGTGAGAAAACACTTAAAACTTCACGAGGAGCTGACGATTCACCTGAGATTTTGCAAGAAGCTGAGGCTTCGTTTGAGATATTCAGAATATTTGCGAAATCACCCTCAATTTCACATATTGAAAATAGGTGAACTTCCAGCACCGCGGAGCAAGTCCTGTCCAACTTGTCAAGCTACGTATTGTCAACTAGCCTCTGGCATACATTTATAGACATATGCAAATACTGGCCAGTGATCTCACCGTCCCTTCGCGTTTCCTGTATCCCACGTACGGGCCACGGCCCAACAAGTCCCTTCCGCCTACCTCGATGACGCGACGTCTTCCTCGGGGTTAATTTATCGTTCGGGCGCTAATTCAGCGCTCACGTGCCGGCCACGTCGAGAAAGTCCGATTACGGAGCATTCGGTTCGGTCATCGCGGACATCAATGACTCCAACGTGCGCGGGTCTAACGACGGCGCATTATTCTGGGCCCGCGAGGAAACGCCACGGACGGATTATCCACGGCGACAGCGTTCGATCCTGGCGACCTCCCACCAAGCACAATGCCGCATTATTGCTTTCGGGATTTACGACTGCCGCGGCCTTAATATTAGAATTGAACAGGAACGCCGTCGCGCGTTCCAGAATTGGTGTAGCGCCGGGATAAGTTGACGCGTTGGGAGCAAAAACGAGCTAACCCAAAATTTCTCGCGAAATTGAGTCAGTAGCAGGGATCCAAAATAACAGTTATTTTAAAATCTTTTTAGGATGAAGTCATTAAGTAAGAATTCATTTACTTTTAAATGGAAACCAGTTATCATTAAATCTCGAAGAAATTTCTCAGAGAATGAAATGATTGGGCAATAGTTATGCGATTAATTTCTGTTCGTGCCGTCGATAAATAGAAAATAGGGAAACTTCATTTTTGTTCGATGTGGGTTAGCGCGATTTTTTTATCAATGCCTCGGTTCGAGAAGATAGATTTTTATTTCGCTGGACCAGTGATCTACATAAGTATTTTTCTACTTGAAGGTAGCCAAAGAAATAGTTATTAAAGATTCTTAAATTCGTGTTTGGCTATCAATATCGAGCATACTACACCCTTTAAGTGTCACTATAGAAAATAATCAATTCAGATCAGGAGATAGCGAAAACTAGTCAGACCTCCCATGCAGTGTGTAGGCTAAGATTCGCCTTCAATAAAGATTGATCTGATAGCTCCTCGATTACTATAATAGATCCCATCTCCATCACCGCTCTATCTGTACCTAACAAGTACCACTTTATTCAAAATCCCAAAAGCTTATCACTCCCTACTACAAACATTATCCTCTACATGATCATCCATTCCCCCAGCAAGCACCAAAAACGCACAACCATTAACACACCCCGAACTCTTAAAACGAACTACTCCCCGGAGAGGCGCGCGAAGCGCGAAGGTGAAGTGACTTTTTCAAAGCAGCCTTTCACCGACGAGCACTCACGTACGAAGTAAGTCATCATCCCGCCAACCTGTCGCTGCACGCTGACATTTCAGGCGTAAGACAAATCGCAAAGGCGATCCTATCGTACCGTGAGAAACCTTCGGGTCCCCGCGTTAAGCGGAGGAGACGGCGGAGTTTCTCCCCAATACGAGATCGACGGCGACGCTGCATTTGGCGAAGCGGGCTCGACGGAATCGAGACGGGACGTCGACAATTGCCATTCACGCGGTACCGTTGCCTGTTTCCACAATTGAATAGCTCGAGGACCGTGTAACAGGGAGGTTACGCAACCAGAACTAGATTTATAAGTCGCCTGGGCCGTTTTGGTACCAGGTTCTATCACGTCGTCCTTTGGTGGAACAGGTTTCGCCCCGGACTTTTCCATCGCCAAGAGTGAGACTGGTTGAAATTTACTTTGTAATTTATCGATCTGGTAATCGGGCCTCTCAGAGAAACGGGCGTTTGATTTAATATGTGTCATTAGCGCCTTAACTCCCGTCGCTAGTGATCCTGCGTTCAAACGATTCCAGATCGTACGTCATCGCTGGTATAGAACAGAAATCCAGATTGGGTTCTGCTGGCGAGCCGCGCGATAAATGGCAGTGAAATTCTTGAATCAAATACCTGCTGCTCGCGAGTAATCGCCTGGGCAGGGGTCATTCCACGCGAAATCGGACACTTTTCGGAGTAACATTTCGAATGTTGCTGAAATTTGAATATGTTGTAGTCTTTAGTGATATTTAAATGTACCTCAAAGGATTTTTCAAAATTTTGAAAAATGTCGATTTTACAGCTGTTCGAAGGTAAGTGCTAACATTTTTTCAGTAAATTATAGCTATGGAAGTAGTAAACGGATGGAGATGAGCTTTACGGTGCTTATAGAGAAGACATTGAGGTTTTAAGAAAAAATTATTTCAGTTTAAAAAATAATTTTTTTTAACCACTTTTGTGCAATTATTTTAAACAAATGCAGTTTTTTAACATCGGGCGCGATTTTAAAAATCTGAAAAAATAGGGGAATATAGTTCTATCCTTTCCCTTGATGGACTAATTTTCAATAATATGGACATTTTAAAATTGACCTTGTAAAAATCGCCGAAAGTTGGCGTTGCGTCAAATCACACCGGCTTGACTGGCTGAGCCGTGCGGTGCTCGCAGCGGCCAAGTGCTATTCTTATACAGTTTTCTCGAATATGGTAAGTATGTGTAAAAAAACTGAAGAAGGAAAGCTATTACTGTTTTTTATACACAACATAATACGGTAACTCAATTTTTGGTGTTCGCAATATTTTCCTTGAAACGAAGGTGACCCTCAGTTTTTTAAATGGAATTCTATATATTTGATTATCCAATATGAAAGCTACTGTCAAGACAAATTCAACCATATGGTATACTATGACCTCCAAGGATACACATGGTTAGGAATGAAATAAATATATCGAAGTATCTATAGTAGATTGAATTTCTTCTTTCAATCCTGACCATGTGTATCCTTGAAAGGTCATAGTATACCATATGGATGAATTTGTCTTGACAGTCGCTTTCATATTGGATAATCAAATATACAGCATTCCATTTAAAAAACTGAGGGTCACCTTCGTTTCAAGGAAAATATTGCGAACACCAAAAATTGAGTTACCGTATTATGTTGTGTATAAAAAACAGTAAAAGTCTTCCTTCTTCAGTTTTTTACAAATACTTACCATATTCGAGAAAACTGTATAAGAATAACACTTGGCCGCTGCGAGCACCGCACGGCTCAGAGAGTCGAGCCGGTGTGATTTGACGCAGCGCCAACTTTCGGCAATTTTCACAAGGCCAATTTTAAAATGTCCATATTTTTGAAAATTAGTCCATCAAAGGAAAGGATAGAACTATATTCCCCTATTTTTTCAGATTTTTAAAATCGCGCCCGATGTTAAAAAACTGCATTTGTTTAAAATAATTGCACAAAAATGGTTAAAAAAAATTATTTTTTAAACTGAAATAATTTTTTCTTAAAACCTCAATGTCTTCTCTATAAGCACCGTAAAGCTCATCTCCATCCGTTTACTACTTCCATAGCTATAATTTACTGAAAAAATGTTAGCACTTACCTTCAAACAGCTGTAAAATCGACATTTTTCAAAATTTTGAAAAATCCTTTGAGGTACATTTAAATATCATTAAAGACTACAAGATATTCAAATTTCAGCAACATCCGAAATGTTACTCCGAAAAGTGTCCGATTTCGCGTGGAATGTCCCGCAGGGTAAGTTATTTTACGAGGCCGTGCTGACGAGGCCAATCCAGAATGAAATTAGATAATGACGGCCGGGGTTTCGTTAAATAAGGGAAACGTTTCTTATCGTATCGATTAAGTCTGGGGGCAACGATTCCCCGTTGGAAGGGCTCGTGTCGCGCGGGCACCCTCGACTTCGCTAAAGTAACGAATGCTCCGCACGCAACACAGATGTCCGCGATGCTAATGGATCAGATTTGCAAGTGAAATAACGTATCCGCTATTTACTTCTTCGAAGGTGTACTTCGTCTAGACTAGTGCTTAAACGCTAAACGTTTAAATTGCGACAGAATGAAGTGTGAAATGCGCGATCCTCTTCTACGTGTTTGTAGGTACATGTTATAAGCAGTTTTCAATCGAATTTATCGAGAATTTATATGTGTATATTCCGTCGACTTGTTGGCAAAAATGAGTAGGTAACTCTACTTTTCTTTGAAAAATGAGACTTTCATTGTTAGCAAGTGACAATTTTTTCAATTCGTGGCTCGTTTCTTTTTGTTAATAAAAGAGAATGGAAAGTTAGATCGAGAAACACATGTTTGGCTTTGAATAGCCGCCGTTTTTCAAAAAATAGATTTTTGTAAATTCAGCATTGGCTGGTACTAGATTATAGTCTTGAGAATATTCGTGCAAAATTATATTCAAAGCGATCCAGTAATCTCTGAGATATTTTTGCTACCGCAAATGCTGTAATTACGAAGAGGCGTTGGGATTTCTTGAGATATCAAATTTCTTTCTGATGAGAATACAGCTTAACTTACACCACGAAAAGATTTTTGTGATTTTTAAATATAACGATTTTTTACATGAAAAAAAAATTCATAAATGTAACCCTACTTTCTGATCTGTCAAGGTTCTGTAAGCCCTTAAGAAAATGAGAATCTTTAGATTACAACAATGTCAGAATGTAATGGAAAAGCTTATTCTGAAATATGCTTGAGTGAAATTATATTATAGGATCAAAATGGACCCCCTATTCGTTATACAGTATTCTGGAAAAGCATCCATCATCTAAGGGTTAATTACTCCGGGGAAAAGCGGCGTCTGTCGGGCGAAGGGGACTTCTGTGCCGCGTCTACTTTTGCGCGCGTCGTAAAGATGGAAATTCCAGGCTGTTGAATAAAGTAAACCGCGCAGGGACCCGCGAAACGCCTACGGGAGCCCATAAGCTCTGCATGAAAGGGCTTCTCCGCCTGATCTTCCCGATTTACGACAGTCGTCGTCCTGGGGCCGAGGACGTTGTCCGTGGGATTGCAGTGCATTACGTTGAAACGCGTCTGCTAGGTAACCGTCCTCCTTTCTTAAGCGCGCTTAATCGCCCGGGGAACAATTAGACGGACAGCAATTAGGCTTCTTTCGTGGCGGCGAGTCACGCACAGCTTCTTTGTCGGCGTGGAGGATTCGCCCTCTCGAGAGCTATTCGGGGCAGCTGAGGGGAGGTTCACGGGGGCGATCGACAGTCGTTTTCGAAGGAGATTAATGAACGAAAAATGGAGTAGGTGTGGTTCGAAAGAAAGGGGAGAGGATGGAGAAAATAATGTAACTTTTATACGAATTAGAAGAGGCTTTCTTGGCTTTTACTACTTAGTTTTTCGAATAATACAGATTTTTTAATTAATAAATAGGAAAGGCACGTGCTTTGCAGTTATCGCTTTGCTAAAATGGTGAAGAATCTGTGTTATAGAGATGGAGTGAAGCTTGTGCCTCGTGAATTGGAAAATAAGAATATGGAATTGCTTGAAAGATCACTGTCCATTATCGATTGAATTCTTCGGAAAACTGAAGTTGGAGTAAGAGACTAGGATGCTAGAAGAGTTATGGAAAAAGAATCTTAATAACAGAAATATGATTCTCCCTTAAAGGGGGATCCTATTTTATGGACTAAAAACATAGCAAAATTTAGGATATTTTTAAGGAACTATATTAATAATAAATTAATAAAAAAAACTGCAGCTTCCTCAAAGATTTATCAAAACATGGTTCAAATTTAATCGCTGGTTTCTTAAAAAAAAATCCCATATTTTGCTATGTTTTTAATCCAAGGAACAGAATTCCCCTTTAAACCATATAGTAACAGAAAGCAGCAAATTAATTCTCTTTTAAATATACCATTAACCCTTCGTGGTCACACGGGGTGTATCGCACCCCAGACAATTTTCTTCTCAAACTATACGTCTTTGCCAATATTTCTGTAAATTTGTAGACCTCAATATTAATATTTAAAAATTCAGCGAATTTTAAAAAAAAAAACGCCTTTTCCCACAACTATTCTTTCAACTACGCATATAAAAATGTACATTTCTAGAAAACGGTCTAGTCTCAATTTAATAACCCTTTAGGAGAAACGAAGACGAATATTTTAATAGATTTGAGAAACAAATTCTACAGTTACCTGCGAAATAAAGGAAAGTCGTGCCTGACAATTCTACGTCAGGTACTCAGAAAATCCGAACTTCTGCGATGGAGAAATAGAAAGGTCCAGCAGCACGATAGACCGAGATGCTTCTGGGTAGAGAGGGTCCGTGGAAGAGGGCCGGGAATAAGGGCAAGATAAGAGGATGTTAATAGATATTCGACACGGTGCTAACTGATCGCAGACAGAATTAACGAGGCACCGATCAATCGTGCACGGAACAAAGGGTTCGGGCCTCGTAGGCGGCTGCGTCGAGAGCTGTTCTACACGAAATTAATTTACAACCGCTTAACGGGATAGGAGGAGGGATCGAAAGGTCATCGGTGTCAGAGGCAAAAATCCTCGACAGACGATGTGTTCGGGGCACGTCGGATAGATCGGAAATCCCGATTAGTTCTGGCTGCAATTTTCACTTCTTTCTTTCTGTTTGGACTTCCCTCGGCGTTCGAGTCGTAACCCCGTCCGGCACGAAACCTCTATCAGATATCGCCTTTTTCTAGGAGCATCGCCGCACAGTCTACCAGAGTGCGAACGACCACGTGGGGGGTAGATTTGCAACATGCGCGGAGAAGTGAGGAGAAATTTAATAGAAGCCTCAGGTGTAAGGCGGAAAGCTTATGAATATTTATCGATTCTACCGCTGCGCGCAACATTTCACAAGCTGTTATTATTTGTTATTACCAGGCACCTCCGATATCGCCGAGCAATTATCGGCGAGGCGACCGAAAAGATTTGGCCAGTGGCGGTGCTTCTTCTAGCCTGCAACGCAACAATGTCCGTGGCTGCAGTCGCGATGAATGACGACTGATTGAGCGGGCATCGTTACGATTCAGCAAGGTGCCAATCAGGCATCAACGGCGTCTTCCGTAATTATCGTCGACAGCGGAGGAGCTTCGACCGCGACGGCTCGATTTTTAAAGCTTCGAAGCTCCGAGGAATGAAAATCGAGGGAAGCACGCGTTCGCGAGCCAACGTCGGTTCGGTACTTCGAAAAACACGGGGATATTTTTACGCCCGTAAATCGACGGCGAGAACCGCGATTTTGCTGCGCGACTTGTACGAAAATATTATATAACAGGCCCGAACACATGGGGGGCGAGCATCTGTGTCAAGGTGTATTTAATTTCGGCGATCAAACACGGACGCGCGAGGGTCCACGACAATTAAAATCGAGTTGCGAAATTGTTTGCGAAAAATCGAACGGTTCCCCGTGGCGGACGCGCGCAAATATTTATTGTCCTCCTTCATTTGCATTTACGATGCGCGTACTCGCGCCGAGATACGCACGGAACTTCGCTCCCCAAGGATGCTGATGAACGGGAAGATTCTGTCGGCGTCATTGGAGAAGAAAAAAGTGCTTTTCCTTTGTCCGCTCTTGTGTGTTCGTTTGTGGTGGGCATTAGCAGGCTTCGCTGAGAGAATTTTAGGGAACGTTCAAGGTAACTGTGTGGGTATTTTGGCGATATTGAATGCGTATGCGTGTTTGGAGAAAATAGGCAATAGAGGATAAGAGTCAAAATGGGTATCTAATGGGCGTTTACTACACTCTCCCATTTTTATTATTTATATTACTATTATTATTAGAGACTGTTGTAGGGTTTGTCGTTTGAGAAGATCTGTACATTTTGTGGGAAGTAAAATGTATAGAGAGATTTGAAACTAGAAAGAATAAAAGCTCATGATACGTACTACTGGAATCATAGAACGAAATTTGTAAAATACAACTAGCGCTGCAAGATTGAAACAAGAAAAAGATCTTGATATCCAAACAGTGGGTGTGGCAAGAGACCCTGTCACCCCCGAAAGAAGAAGGAAAAAGAAGACTAATGAAACCACGACTGAAGTAATTCAAGAGCTTTGTAAAAAGAAAAGAAGACTGTATTTTATTCTATAAATAAAGTTTTATAATCACCCAATGAATTTCATTGAATTTACATTAAAAATATTTTTTCCCGTTCAACTGGGGAAGATTAAATCCTGAGTGCGTCACTGTATTCAAATTACCACTACGCTCTGGAAAATTATAGTCTATACAACAATAGATCTCTTTCACTCAAATAACTCTTGCATCGTTCCTAGTGACAATAAAAAATATTTTGTGACTCTACAAGCATCCTCGCGCCTCACTTTCGATATTACTATCTTCGATATTAACCCCTCGTCATCAGACGAGGAGACCTCTACTCCATCGCGCATCTATAATCATTCAAACCTGCTTCGAATCTCTCAGGAATTGCAGTTTGATAATCGCTGTTAAACAACGAAAGCAGAGGACCCATTTCGCGAGGACGACACTTGCTTCAGGGGGTTGGGGCAGTTTCACGGCAATGAGGGGCGTTCGGCTAGCAGAGGGCCTGGAAACGAGGCACCTACAATGAATTCATCCGCGACCCACACCACGGCGCAAAGTCGCCGTAATAAACTTTACGACACTTAGTAACAGTATCTGCGCGCGCCGTGGTGGCTCGCGAAGGCGAAACGCACGCGAGTACGCGCGAGCACCCCGCCCAGCACGTATCTTTATCACCCGGTTTTACTGCACCACCTTCGAGCCGTCATAACAGCGTCTCGTCGTCGTTGTTCCTTATTAAAATCGACGCCGAGGGGGAAAAATCGCGCGCCCACGTCCCGTGCGAATCGAGGGATAAGGGCGCGTGCACAATCGCCGTTGGAGGCCTTAAGCCACCATCCCGCGTGTAGGAGCACACTTGGGAATGGTAGTCGTGTCGAACAATAACAAGATTTGCAAAAAGAATTAACAGATGAGAGTGAAAAAGAAATTCAGTGAAAAGGTTTTGGTTGCTAGTTATAAATAAAATTTCGAGCAAAGAATACAAAGTAAAAAATTAACTCGATTTAAGTTAACTCGGGTTAACGAATGAAGGAGGAATAATTTTCTTAACTGTTATTCGAAATTTTATTTAAATAAAAATTTTGCCCATCTCTGGGCTCCAGCCACTCTTCTATTTTCTATTTGAAAAATGGTTATTGAAATAGATACACGATAATTTCAGATCCATTCGGCGAGAAGTCGATTGTGGGAACTGTTAAAGTACTTTCCCATATTTTCTCCGCAAAGTATAATACAAGAAACGAAGGGTTCTCTGCTGGTCGATGAAGAAAGGTTCGCGAAAGCGAGAGTGGCCAGTAGGTAGTGCACGTGAAAAGGAGGCAATCCAATTAAAACAGGCGGCCGCAAATCATCGCCCGCATGCGCGTCGCGCACGCGAGAAGCCACGTCGTAATAAGTCATCTTTCAGGGAACTTTCCACCGTGCCAAGTCGCCGGGATCTAATTAATAGAAATTAATTGCGCCCGCTCGACGGTGGATCGCCGCTTTTCTCCCTCCCCCCCCTCTCTCTCTCTCTCTCTCTCTCTCTCTTGTTTTTCCGGAACTGGTTGGCTCGAGGTATGCGAGTACCTTGGTGGTACGCGCAAAATCTTATCCCGCGACACCTAAAGCCTGTCTAATTAAAATACTCGAATGGCCTTTTTTTCTCCTCTGAGCTACACTGTGCGCAAGCCTGCTGTTTAATTGGCTATGCAAAAGGGTACGACACGCAAGCGGTAAGTTTGCGGTTTAAAGGCGTGGTTTATTGCGGAGGTGGTGGTTTTGCTTGACGAAGCTTCCTGTTTGGAGGTCTAGTGGAATTCATGGTATTGAAGGGGACTTTTGCAAAAGGTGACTTTTAGGCCTTTCATAGTCTGTTTTCGATTTTCAGGGGATTCAAGCGTGCGACAGGGGCAGAGTTTGGCAAAATGTAATCTAAATACAAATTACAAATTACGATTAAAATACATTTGTGTTGTTGATTACACATTATTTTCCGTAGTTGACAAAATTGTGGCCAACTACCTAAATCGACGATTACAGAAAATAATATGTAATGAACTACAAAGCTACATTTCAATCGTAATTTGTCAACTACCTAAATTAGTCAACCACAATTTTGTCAATTACCTAAATTAGTCAGCCACAATTTTGTCAGCTACCTAAATTAGTCAGCCACAATTTTGCCAACTACCTAAATTAACGATTACAGAAAATAACGTGTAATAAACTACACCATTACATTTTCATCATAATTTGTAATTTGTAATTAGATTACATTTTGCCCAACTCTGGATAGGAGAATGTTCATGAAGGCTCATGGAGGAAGAAGTAGTGTAGGTATGTACGTACATGGACGCTTGTTAAAAATGAAACTTGTATTATGTGTACGATGGAAAAGAGGAAGTGATAACGAAGGTACTTATTAGCTTCTAAAGATGATACCATAAATTTAAGTTCTGTAATTTAAGCATCGGAGATTTGAATATTAAGCCTCCATTAGAGTACACTCCTCTCTGACTTTAACTCAAGTACCTACATAAGTGTATGAAGCAAAATAGTGCAAAACTCACTTTTGAGAAAAGAATAGAAACGAACGGTGACTAAAGGGAATGTAGTCCCTAATTGCTACCATACATTAATTTACTCGTGCCTTAGATGGATAAGAATTTCAAACATGAAATCCCATTTTAACTAACAAACTTCTAATAATTTTTATTCAAACTCCGAACGCTCCTATTGCATCCGAAATCGAAGCAGCGTGAATTTTCACAGTACTGCGAAGAAACTTTCTTCCTGAGTTCCTGACATCTCGATGAGCCAGAGGAAGGTCCCTTTAACGTCTTTTTAATTAACCAACGTTGTCGGCGATCACAGAGGCGTCCTTTATACCACGAGGCGGCCAATTAAAATAACCGATGCAACAGGCGCGCATACCCACGATGCACTTGCACTTTATCGCGTACATATTATGCGCAGGAACACTTATCCCGTGCGATATCTTTGCGCACAGTAGCGTAGCCGGAGTGCCATGGAAATGCCTCGAGAACGAATCTTTAATTTCATAGAACATAATCGAAAATGTAATAGATCACCGAAGCTGTTAATCGCATCGTCTCACTTAGATTTCCCTCTATACAGAATTTGCAGCAATTGAAGATTAATTCCCCGATTACAGTCACAGGCAAGGCAACTGATCTGTATCTATTCTCAGCCACACCACCTTCTCGTTACAACAGGCAAGTATCCCGCGAAACGTAACACCGAGGAAAGATTGTGAAGATAACGATTTCATTAACAAGCTTAGATCGACGTATCGGTAACACAGAATTCCCTTTAACGAAGACGAAGCCTGACACACGACTAACCTAGAACTAACCTCAGGATCTAAATTATAAACTAGAATAAACAAGAAGCCCACCTCCACTAAAACGAGCAAATGCAATTCATCGTCGATCTAATTTAATTTACTCTAAATATCTCCAAAAATCTCTTCATCAATACCTACCACAAAAAAGTAACCTACCAACATCCGTCACTCAAAATCCCTCTTACTTCAAACTTCGAACTTCAACTTCCCTGCTTCTCCCCCCATTTCAAATAAAATGCTTCGAAGCCCTAATTACACGATCCCCCGTCGCCGCGCCAACCCTCCTTCAATTCCCTTCCTCCCCATTTCCAAACGCGCGCGACGAGCCACGAAGGAACCATCGGAGAAGCTTTCGCGGATCTCGCTGAACAAGAGATCGTGGGGCAACACGTGGTTGGCAAGAGCCTTGAGCATCAAGGAGGATCTCGTGTAAGACAGTTAAGGAGCGAGATCGTTTTCTGCCAGCGGTAAGCGCCGGTGGTTCGTTATCGGACATCGGGCTGGGTGCACCGGCCTCATCACGCCTCTTGGACCCCCTCTTCCCATCCCGCCACCACCCTTCGCCCCTTCCTCGCTTCCATCGAGATCGGCTGCAACTCGCTCGCCTCCGAGAATCGATGGCCAGTTCAAGTTATGCAACTATGTAGATCTCGATACAGAGCCAGCTCTTTCAGCGGATGACACGAATGCTGCCCCCCTCTCTCTCTTCTGATAACGGCTCGCAGAATAGCGAGGAGCCATCGCGAGGCTACGAGCCGCGATAACGAGCGAATAATTCGTACGGCGTTACGCGCAAAGTGGCACGGCGTTAATCACGCGACGGTGCGCCACTGATAAAGGCGCCTTTTGAGATTGTAATTAACGGTGGGACTAGCTTGACCGTGTTGGACGAGACGGACCTTGGCATTTTATTGCGGGGGGATGCTTGTTGGAGAGCGGTCTAGTACATAGGGGGTGTGCTTTACGGTGTGGATGTAGCTTCAGGGGTGGATTCGACGAATAAAGTAGATTTAGGAGAGTCTTCTGAATTTTGACTGTTCGATGGGATGGTTCAGTTAGAAGGGTTGGTATTTTTTTAACAGGTTTCTGTAGGAGCTACATACTGCGTTTCGAAAGGAGGGTGGTATTTTTTAACGGGGTGTTCGGAGAAAATGTGGAGGATAGAATTTGATGGCTAGAAGTGGAGGCTTGTGGTGTTCGAGCTGTACTTCATAAAACACACCTAGATTTTTTTTGTTAAATAGTTTATGAAATCTCATTTTCGCATTGCAAATAGTTTATGAAAGAAGTTTTGGATATCGGCGAGTCGAGTGCAACACGTTAAATAATTCTAAGCGTTTGCAAAAGTGTCTACTTTAAACGTAGGTGCTACTTTGGAGTTTAACAAAGATTCCGCTCTTAAATTCTAGAATCTTCTGATCTTAGGATTTTGGAACAGGATTATACGTACTGGAGTTGTGGGGGAGGAGATAAGGGTGACGCGGAAGGAGCTGTGAGAGGCGCAAGGGTAGACGATAGTGACTAAAAGTTGTCGCTCTACAAAATATTTGTACTGTCTCTATTTTATAATGTTAATTCAAACTTTAAGTTAAAATGCTTAAATTTTATTATGGGACGAGAAGACCCTATAGAATTTTACAATTTATTTTTAAATATTTTAGAGATAAATGGTTTTATTGGGAGGATATTTAAATTTATTTAACTTTAAAAATTTTATTCAATTATTTTTGTTTTAAAAGATAGTTTATTAAAAATTGTATTAGCCGCGATGCGCTGGCATATACTTAGACTGTTTGCCTGATGCATTTAGCTGGCATCGTGTTAATATCTCAACAATTGCAAGTACATCTAGGTACAATGTTCTGCTTATCGTATCAACGTCGCCGCGAGACTATTAGTAGCATGAAATTAAAATTTCAACGCAAGATCTAGAGCCGTCCCCGCTCGGCTTCTAAAAAACGAAGGAATTCCTTTCTTTTTCCAGCGACCAGAGTAGCGACGAGAATAGCTCGCGGTTGAATAACTCGCGCAGCGAACGAAAGGAAACGCGCCGTACAATGCGCAGGAACGGCGACGGATGGACAGGCTTCGTGATTGGATGAGGAATAGGGGCAGAGGGAGGCTGGTGCCACGCGTAATGGGACATCCGATACCGCTCTTCGATGATCCAGGATAACGCTATCGAGCACCAGCCTCCCGATCCTCATCTCGATCGATTTAATGCATGCAAATTACCATGGCTCGAGGTATTACCTGGATTAGAGCAGCGTAACGCGAATCATGGTATCCACTCGAACACCACAAATCGGTGTCTCGAAGTCTGATTATTTCGTCCCCGAACACTTTATTTGCCGCACATTTTTACTATATCTGTTCTCTGGATAATATTTCTTAAATCTCTGAATTACTAATTCTCGAAAATCCTCGCCGCTGTATTCTATAAATAGAGGGAGATCTTTCAATAGTACAGGGATACAGTGATACTTTGAATCGGTGACAAATACGAATTCTTAGATTGAGATGCGATGATCGATGAAAATCGCGAGGTTGCGTACACGCGACAGCGGTAGATAAAGTGTTGGACACTTTTCACGGGAGATATTTCTGTTCCTCGTGGATTGGCGGTTCAGATATAGTCGCTTGACAAGGGCGACGTGGGTTCGAAGGAAATAGAAAAATGGGAAGCATCTGAGCGTATCAGAAACACCAATCACCATTATTACTCGGCATTCCAGCTTCGACGCCATCAACAGGGATCGCCGCGCATACATTCGCGCCTCTTTTATAACGAATAATATGACAAGGCTTGTCAGCGTCCACCCGATGCTGAATTAAACGCGGCACCGCGCCACGTCGTGATCCTCGAGTCGCCGATAAATTACGAGCAGAGGGGGCCCAGAATATTCGCCGTCTGGAGCAAGCAAATCGATCCGATCGAAGGTCGGCGAGCAGAATGGCCAGCCGGGGCAAAAAGGAAGTGCATAGTTTGCCCGAGCGGAAACAACAGCCGGGACCGTATCTGGCGCCGACGCACGGCGGACCTACTGTCGAGCCTAGCTGGTATCTTGCATTTCGATTCGAGAACACCGTTGTAGAACAATGCGGAATTGGGGAAGTGTGCCACTTGGGTGGCTGGACCACGGTGTTGCGAATCGTGCACGCCTCTCTCGATGATCAAGGTCCTTCGTTCACGCGCGCACACAGTTGCGCGTGCACGATCGAGCTGTGCGCGTGCTCGTGTCACGTCAGAAGTACCCGAATGCTCGGTCTTGCAACGTTCGCAGTCACTCCTCGCAGAAGGAAGATCTGAGCTTCGCGCGTCTCGCTTTTAATCACAGTGTCCGGGGGTATCCCAACTATTTCATACGACTAGATAAATCGGGTGGCGGGACTCGCGTCTCAACTTCTGTTTTATAAATGGAAACGGATTCCTTGACTGGCGTAGAATGTGTTGAGTCTGTGGGAAGGGGTGGGGCGTCGAAGGGAATGCCAGAGAAATTGATGGTGGGAGATTAGATAGTTTTGGTTGATATGAAGAAACGGTACCTATGGCAGCTGGAGGTCGAGAATTAGAAAATAAGGGGTGGTAAAGGTGGTATGAAGGGAGGGTCGGATTGGAATTTGATATTGACTGTGATTTACTAAAAGAATAAGGTACTCTTTGTGGTCACAGTTCTGTGAAGTTCCGCGGTGGTCACACTGGGTCCAATCGGCGCGGCCGATTTTTAAACAGTTGCCGTATGAACTGTATCAGTCCAATCGAGTCCCAAAAATTATAGTAAGGTAAATGTCCCCATTAAAGACCGTTTAAGAGTGTGACTGGTTCAAAATAGTAATGTTTTTACTAATATACGACAATAATTGAGTAAAGTATGGATCATTGTATTTGTTGAAGTCTCTAGTTTCTTAATCAAATTAGTTTTAGAGTGATATTTGACTATTTACACAAAGATTATGGTGAAAATTATATTGGACCCGATGTCCCCTTTAGTGACCATCTATTTTATACCACGATTTTCTGCTACAATAATGAAAGAAAATGGATATTTTCTTTTTATTTTATAATTCTGTTTATATTTCTCGTTAATTTGAGTAAGTTACTGCATGGATCCATGTATTTTTATTGTAAAATTTGCGAGTTTAATGATATCTGGAGTATAACCTCACGGTATTAGAATCTGTCAACATTCATGTCAATGACCAAAACTTAATTTACATGTGAATTTACTTAAAGATGAATGTACGGCTACATAAATAACGTATGAAACAATAACTGAAATATTTCGCTTATATTTCGCTTTCTGTGTTGCAATAAACAATAAGAAAATGAATTGGTCACTAATGGGGACGTGGTCAGTAATGGGGACATTTACCTTACACACTTTAAAGATTGCAGAGTGTGAAACGGTCGCGTTTTAGTAACAAATGAAATAATAATATGTTTTAAAAATCGGAAGGGTATAAAGTTCTGAAAAATGAGTTTATTTACTAAACCTATCATAAAACTTTTTATTTTTCAATTCATTTCCGTACAGATTGTGGCTGATACTAATAAGATATAGTCTTTCTCGAAAATATATAGTTTCACAGTGTGGCGTTTCAAAAGAGGTGTTTATTTTGAGATCTGAATGTTCTTATAACGGTTGCCACTCACCAACGGACGCTGCGATTAAAAGACTGACGATCTCTACCGGAAGAGGAAGCCTCAAATTTCCGTAAAATGTTAGATCAATGCTATTTCAAAGCCAGGAACTTTATCAAGCTTTAAAATTAAAAGACGGGTCTATTCGATCCAAAGTGGCCATGAAGGGTTAAATTAAATATTTAAAATTACTTTTCAAGAAGAATATCCACACTAAGTACTCAACCAAAACAAACCATAGCCATCGAACTTACACCCGAGTTCCGAAAGAAGACACCCAGCACAACCTAAAGATCCAACTCCCTAGAATCCACCCATCTTAAGACTTCCTGCCAAAAAGATAATCACAACCCCCGCTTAAAGGACGAGCAAGTCAGGCTTCAGAGCAACTCAACAGCAGAAACTGAAAGTGAACGCACTGACGAGCAACTCGTTTTGGACGTGCGTGCATACACGCGTACCCTTCGGACGGCCCTTATCGGTCAGATCCTTCAGTGACTCAGGGATAACAGAAGGCTGCACCGGCAACAGCTCAAACCGAGCCCGACAACACAATCATCGACCGTTGCGCGAAGATGAAGCGATCGGAAGCGACGTACCAGCGACGAAGCTCCGTCGCGCGCTTCCCACGAGTCCAGGGATCCCTCGGGGCCGTCGAAATTTCGTGCCGCGTTTCCGACGGTGAGCCGGTCGCGTAGGATACCGCGTTACGCGTGGGATTACGTCCTCTCGCCCGGCGTACACATCTATATACCCTGCTAACGTCTCTCGTAAGCGCGACATCTCCTCGCCGGACGGTACCAGGCTTTGCCTCGCTGCCTAAGGCATGTCTTCAATGGCGAACACGCTGTTAAATATAGCCGGGGCATTCATAAATCAGGCGAATACCGGCGATGTTAAAGGGGCGGTCGCCTTGCGTGGGCAGGCGAATGCGAATGTGAGGAACGTTAAGGCAGGCATAATAACCACGCCGCGAGACCACGACTAAATTCTTCCGGCGTGATGCCGTCTGCCCCCCTATCTCGGCACACACACACACATATACACACGCCGGGGAGCTTTTTTTTAGCTTCTTTTAACCCCGTTTCGCGCGCCGCAAACCTGCGCGGGCTCTGTTCTTTTTCGATCGATCGATGCCGTTTAGTCGATCGATGGAGCTTCAGCTTTTTTCATACGTAGTTGAGGCAGGTGGTTTTTCTGGTGAGACTGGCTTTTGGGGCAGAGGATTCTATTTCATTTCATATTTTAGATGTACTACGGACCTCCACGTGCTAATTTCTCTCGGATCGATTGGTGGTGTTGGGGTTAACTTTGAGGGCTCAAGTGGCTCGACGAAATTATAGTTATGGTTTAGTTTCTATTCGGAGTGCAGATCTTGGAGTAAATGATCAGGTGTTTTTATTCCTTCGGTGGCTTTTCATTCATGATAAGAGGCAGAATAATAATTCTTTATAGCAGCAGTAGACATCACGAAAATAGCAAGATGGAAAAAATAAATACATACTGTAAGAAAATAGGGAAGGAAAAAATAGTGAAGTTAGAAATTATATAATACTTATGTGTATGTAAAAGAAGAAGTAGAGTGCAACAGGTGGGGTCCATTTGTCAGGTTGTTGTTAATCTAACCACTGAAGCATGAACTCCTTTTACTGATTGATATCAAATAGTTTAGAGGTAAAAAATGAAAATGGCCCTTTGAAAGTTGGTCTTCTTATCTTGCTCCTATTTTAAAGCAGAAATCCGATTCCCCTTGAATTTTCATTTCCCTTTTCGTCACAGTATTAATTTTAATCTCCCCTTTCTTTCACAGTATTAATTTTATTAATTTTCTTATTCCTCCCTCAATTCTTCTCGGTCACCCTTCGTCTCTGACTTCACGAAAAAAACCTGAACCCCGTGAAATCCCCCGCCTCGCAAAGCTGCTGGTGGAACATCGATCTTCAGCACGCTTCGATTACCAAATCAAACTCACTTTCGCCGAACAGGCTGTATCCCCCCGCTAGCTTATATAGGAGTAGGAAGCTGAAGACAAAAGTAACCGGTTTCATTTTCAATAACCGTAGGAAGAAGAAGGAAAAGAAGCTGCACAGCGTCCAGAGAGATGAGTCAAGGTTCGTATATGGTAGCAACCGGAAATGGGTCATTCTTCCCATTCGTTCAAGCGTCGGTGATTTGTGTGGCCGCTATTCAGCTGCGTCCAGGTACCATTTTCACGTCCTCTCCTCGAAGAGGTGATTCTTCTTTATTCAGAAACCACCGAGTCACTCGCGACGGTGGCGATTACCCAAATAGCGTCATCAATCTTCGGTTCCTTTGCTTACGATGCCGAATCCTGCACTTAAGTGGGAAGTGATATTCGCAACCTGAAGCATCACATCTTCAAATCTATGTTATTCTTCCTAAAAATCTATCTCATCGAAATGTCCCCACGCCTAAAACAGCTGTGCATTTGTTTGCTCGCTATGTTGTGTGCCCAATTTTTATTACAGCTCTCCGAGTGAATTCTTGAGGAAGCTGAACTCTCGATTTATAGCCCTGTTCCATGATGTTATTTTCAAGAAGCTTTATAAATTTATTTGCCCTGGTATTTTCTTTCCGATGATGGTCAAGTGAAAATGGAGGAAAATTTGATTTGTGGTTTCGATTTACATAAGTTGTAGAATACGTCACCTGACAAAGTCATCTGACTTTTTTAAAATAGCTCGATTAGTGAGAGATACACGGGAAATAAAAATAAGAAGAATTTGATGGAATATGAAGATTTAATTAGAAATGATGATAAACTATTAGAAACTCGTACAATTCTCATTATTCTACTAAAATTCTACTAAGTGAATTTTACAGTTCATCAAAAATAAAAGCAAAAGGTTCATCAAGAATTACAAGTGGCAAATGCTGTTCCCCCGAAAGCGACTTGTAAATTCCCAAAGAAGTATTCTGCAACGGTTGATAACAATTTCGTTAAGCCCGATGCTTATCATTCCCTAGCCCCTCGTTGGCCATGTTTCTGGGAACGAAATAAGCGCAACAAGAGCGCTTCCCTCCCTCGCAGATCCTCGGTGTCGCGATAAAATCTGCATGGTACACAGCACCTCGATTTCGCGAAGGTTCCTCGTCCCCGAAAACGCATGCGGAACAATAATTCCAAGCGAGACGTAAGCAACAATTTCGACAACCCGGTGTCCCTGTTCTCGCGTGTCCGTCCTGCCGTGACCTGTACGCGACGTTTAAAATTTGCATGTGCAAGTATCCCAAATTCCAGCCAAATTGCTACACGCGACACGATGGAACTTGTACCAAAAGTCTGCATCCGGTTTCTGTGACACGAAATTGCCAAGGTGGGAAGTCTCTCCATCAAATTTATATAATCCCACCCACGGAGAGCCAGAGAAATCCAAAATTCGAAGAAATTCATACAACACATGCAGCAACTTATAAATCTCTCTATTCTTCAGGATCCACTTAACACTGCATCCAAAGACTTCAATATGACAGAGAAGATGATTGGAGCCAAGTTATGCAGAAAGCTACCAACCCTCAAAATTAGTTAATACGTATCCCATATTTTTGTGATATTTATTTTGCAAAAGATTACCGACCCATGGAATTACTCTTACATTATACAATTATTAAAACTACCATAGTTCCATTTAGGCTTAAAAAACAAAAACTACAGAAAACTTAAAATAATATTAATTATATACTAAAATAATAACAAGAAATAAAATATACCCCATTGAAATAAAGCTACTTTTCTCCAACAATTAAAATCTCCAAACTAAAGCTCAATTTCAGATCATTGAGGGTTGATAGCTTTCTGCATAACTTGGCCCATTTCTATTCTGCAGAAATCTGTAAACTCACCCTCCACTTGAGTTCCCCAACAAAAAATTACCACAAAAATCATCACACCATAAATAACCTTCACATTTCTCCATAATCCACTTAAAACTTCGTTTAAACCCATCACCACGATAAAAAAAAACTGTTTCCATTCCTATTTAATAGAACTTTGTAAATCCATTCCCCATTTGAGTTTCCCAATAAATTACTAGCCCAGAACTCTAGAAAATGGCGCCGAAGAAAGGAGAGCGACCAGTTGTAACAGAAATCCAGAGTTTCTAAGTTTTACGAGCGTCGATGTTGCACGAACACGAGCCCTTTCACCCGCTGGTGGCTGTGAATGGACGTTTCGTAAAGAACGTTGCAACATTGGGCCCCGGTACTTTTTCTTAATTTCGGCCGGCTTCGCGTGGACCGATGCGCCGCGGAGAAAATTAACGTGGGCAGTAGAAGTGAAATCAATATAAAGCCCTCATACGGGCCGGGTGGAGGGGGGAACACGTCGGGCGAGCAACACGGGGACGACGAAATGTGCCCGCGTGAATACGAGGGCACCGTGGGAATGAGTAATGACCTGGACGATAGGAACATCGGACACGGGGCCGGGTAACGAATTTGCTCGTATCTCTTACAGCGCGATGAGCACCGTAGGTAGGTGTGATCAGGTACGTGCAGTGGCCCCCAGGTACCACGTGTGGTCTTTCGAGCACATTTTCTTCAACATTTCGTTCAGGTAACCACTACATCTCCACCCACTCCCGCGAGCAACGGGGTTCGAAGAAATAAATTTAACTTCGATTGAATTATTCTGTCATTTTATAGTTTTATAATGTGGGTCTACCAGGCGACGTAATCATGTTTAGATAGGTACGTAATACAATATTAATTAAGGTACTTTTCCTCGTTCAAAATGAATTTTTTTATTCTTAGAAGACTTAGAAGAAAATGCAATTATTTTTGGAGAATTGGGTACAGATGCATCTTTTCTCATTTGCATATGGAATTGCATAGAAATAAAGCTACTGAATTGTTAGATGGCACGAATTTGCTGAAGATGACCGAAGAGTGTTTAAACTGAATTAAATGATATTTTACTAAAATCTGTTACTTTTTAGTGATTCGTCTTTTAACGTGCTCGCGCATAAAATTCCTCGCCCGCAAGAAACGCCGCGGGTAAACAAAAGGACAAATTCGCAGGAGCCAGGGTGCTTCGATCGATAACGAGGATCAGCATAAATCTAGCGAACAAAATTCGAAGCTGAGGCAACCGACTACCGATTCTCCACTCCCGTGGCGTTGGTTTTCGAGCAGGCCAGCCTGCAAAGAATAAATCGTTCGGGGGCGCCTCGTTATCTTCTAAGAGGGGTGCCTCGGGGGGTCCGTCATCTTTACGAGGCTACTTTAAAGCAATCGCTTTTATCGCATGTCCGCGAACCAGTCGAGTATTAACACGGTAGATCACATCGCTGCCACCTTGCCAGCAACACTGTAGCCGACCAACGGAAGCAGTAACAGACTGAGAACGGAAAAACTTAAGCCTGTTCTTATGCAAAGCATCGTCGGTATCGTTGTCCATTATTTGCATGGAGGTACGAGATTGCATTTGTTGCTAAGCGTTAGGAAATTTGGATCTTTGAATCTTAGATTCTTAAAAAGGTGCACAGGAAATTAGAGCCGCAGATTTTCTTCAAATTTTGCACTTAATTAGCCCACAGTATGTATAATTATTACTTCGTACTAATACTTTGGATATTTGCGAACACTGTATTCAATCTTAAAGTAATTTCCAACGAGAAACGGGTTCGTTCTAAAATGTATACATATATACTAAAATAGAAATCAACAGGTTTGGAATATACTTCGAGCAGATCTTTTCCATTTCCTGTTTATGCCTCGCGGAAGTAGCGTGCAGCAAACACGTTCATTTTCATACAATAAAGCGCCACGACCAAAAGCAACCGTCCGATTGGAGGAAAATTAGAATTCGCTATTGTTGTAAGTGAAAGTTAATTCGCCGAAGGTAGAGCGTGCGATCAGGAACGGATGTTCCGTTGGTAAAAGGAAGAGAGGAACTTCATGGAAATGCGATAGCTACGCTTCTACGTTTTCGATAAGGAAGAATTTACTATGACGTTATAGTGTAGACTTAAGAAATAGAGTAAGAAGAAACTATCGAATATTTCCGAAGAAAGTTTCATTGCGTACCCCTTGCGCTGCTTTCAGGTACACTGAAGTTAAATATTAAACTTACAAATATCCCTAATTCGCAGATTTAAATGAACAATTGATTTTCTATTCCGAAAGAAAAGTGCGAAGGATTTAATTTCACTAGCCACGGAAGGGGAAGGGAAGATTTCAGAGCAGAGGAAGCAAACGGCAGTGGGGAACGAGTGGAACTGATTCACAGTTTTCCAACCCAAATTCCGTGGTCCTAATTTCCGCTCCCTGGATACGCGAGCAGCGACGGGGAAGGCGGATTTACGAGCGACCGTTCGCCGTGTACACGCGCCCCGTACACAGCGAGCGACGCGGTGCGCAGGTAGCGAGGACGACGCCGATTATTTATAGTCGCTTGCACTTACAAATGCACCGTGCCCCGGCGGACACCGCGAGTCGGGCCCCCCTCGATAGCATCGGCTTACTTTCTGAGCGAAATACAGACGTGAGTAGCGAGGGCAGCGACGACATCAGAATGGAGCGAAACGGAGACACCACGCACCTGTCCGGCTGTCACCCGTAGAACCAGGAAGCAGCTTGGCCGAGCAGTAACGAAATTATCCGGCTAAACGAGGAGCTTTTAACGAGATAGAAGTAACGCGCCATTCTGCTTCCTGTAATCTGGAATATATACGGGGTGGCGCGTGATTACTGGTCGAAACGCGAACGGGGGTGGCTTTCGGTGAAGGAATGTATTGAAAATGTGGAATAATAATTTTTGACTTTGTGGCGCCGTTTTTTTTTTTTTAGGAAAATCGGGTGAAGTGTTTAGAAAATATGATTGTAGAATGTAGATGATTGATGTGGAAGAGCGAGGGGTGATTAGGGTGCAACTGGTGGTAAGAGGAATGTACCTGTGAAAGAAGTCGAAAAGGTTCGATAATATTGTTTAGTTTATGGCTTTGCTTTTGGATGAAAATTAGTTTGGGGGTTTGAAAAGTATCAGTATAGGTGACTGAGGGTGAGTTTATAGTGAAACTAACAAGGGGAGATACCCAACCCGGAGATTAAAACAATTATGAAACTTTGGGACTGGGTTATGTATTAGGGCGAGTCGGGGAGAGATGGCTCACTATTTTTTAAAACCGTAAATTACGTAATTTACGCCGTAAATTTAGTGGTTGTTTAAAGGACAAAAATGAACGTGAAACGCAATTTTTATTTCTGCCCAAATTCACTCTGAGGGGGTGAAATTGACTCCTGAAAATCCGGATATCTTTCGATTTTGTGTTATAACTCGCGTATCTCTTTTATCAAATGATAGTCCTAATAAAAAGAAGTAACTTTTTTCTGCCTCTTACAGTTGGCGAGTTATAACACCAAATCCAAAAATAGCTGGATTTTCAGGAATCAATTTCACCCCCTTATAGTAAATTTGGGCAGCAAAAAAAAAATAGTAATATACCTATATATCCTCTACACATCCCAGAAATTTCATCATTTTAAGGATGAAATAATACTTGTGCAATAATGATTGAAAATTATTGAATTACTGGTGCATTTGATTTAAAGTCTGTTTGATCTTCTTACTTTATTTCCCTAAAACTAAAAGAGTGATTCTACGATTGTCACACACTTTTGCATAAGTACTTACTCCTATCATCTGCAACTGCACCACGTTCACTTCTGTATCCATCCAATTCTCATTCAATTCTCACCGACATTTAACAAGCATTTTAAGTCACCCTTCGAAAACGAAGCTTAAAATCAGATTATATTTCTACACACAATTACGCCGTTTCGAATTGTCCCGCCAATAACGGATCACCCCGTATATGCATATGCACCCGTGCAATTCATGAAAGCGATCGAGAGCCGGCCGTAATTACACGATCCGCGACTGTTGAGTAACGACAAAAGTAGCGGCGCGGTTTGCTATCCGACCAGGGGGAAGTGCTTAAAGACTAGCCGACCGTGTAATCCAATTTTGTTAATGCTTCCACCGCAGGAACGTTAAAGACTTTCGCATGGCGCCACGAAGATGAAAACATTCCCACATTGAATAATTACCACGATCAAGCGGCGACAATTTTTCAACAGAAACGTTCACTGAAACTTGAAATATTTCTCGAGATTTCCAAATATAATTTCTTTCCAATATTCGACATCTCGTTTCATGCATATTCGAAACGAATATTCCGAGGATCCGTGTACTTCTCAATCGACTATGTTCCTCGAAATTTGAGGAGCGACTCGTCTCGATATATTTCGACGAACATTCCGCCGGACAGCGTGGCAAGATTTATGGAACGCCTGATACGTGGCTACGTGAGAAAAATTAGTCAACGCTTGACAAACTGGCCTATTAATAGGATTTACGGACTCGAGCCGTGGAACAGTCAGTGGTTCGGCATCTGCAGGTATTTTTGAATCGTTCTACGTAGCATAGATCGGCGCGGTGTCGTCGACAGACACCGAAAGGGAAACGAAGGGAGACGGAACGAGAAGCCTATAAAGATAAGCGAGAAAATCGTCACGAGTGTCCCGGGGCAATTGCGACGATTCGTAACGAACCTGATCGTCGCGCGTGCTAAATCTCGCGATTCCTTTCCCCGTAACGATGCTCGCTTCCGGGAACGTTATCAGGCCGCGTTTTTATCGGGGCTGAGACAGAGACACGTGGAGGCGATTGGAGGAACGAGATGACGTTCGCTGGTGGTTCAATTCGCGGGGTGATGTATCGTGGTATCGATAGTGGAAGGATCTAGCCTTCACCCTCGGCCCTGGCAATTACGGGATGTTAGTTGTAATTTAGATGCCACTTATTTCATTTATTTCAGGGGATGAAACAACTTTTGGTACTACGTATCTGTGCTTCTATCTATCTTCGTTATTATATCGTAGTAAATACAGTCATTCGATGTTATTTAATCCTTTTTTATAAATTGAATGTCATTTCAGACGAAGGGTGGGTGTGGAGGGTTGTGAGTCTTTTTGGAAGGAAAATGGAATAATAAAATCTGAGTGTTCTACCAAACTGGGTAGAAAATATACTATGCACGTTGCAATTTATCTATGTTAATTCAAAATAATATTCCACCCTTTAGAAACTAGGGTACTGGAAACATTTAGGGGATCACTCGAATAAACACGATAACACTTAAACATACTCCACTTATTATTAAACCTAAAAAATATTGCTGCAGAATTGATTTACTTAAAAAATGTGTAGCTCGCTATATTGGCCAAAATAAGTTGTGAGTAGCTACTACATAAGTTTGAGAATGACGAAGTAAATATTTCAAGTACTGTGTGTTCCCTAATTTTCTGGAATAGAGAACTGCATTCTTCGTTCGACAATCTCAGCTCGAGGAACTGAATACCGGGCAACGATTAATGGAATAACTAATGCAGGTGTTTAAGCGCGATGGGAGTCGTTCGTTAAATGGGAGGAAAAAGGCCCGAGCAAGCTGAATCCACGAACTTTAATGAATGCATCGTAAAGAAGCGAGTGCATCGGCGAGAAGGAATTTTATACGGGAGCGGCTGAAAAAGACCCGGCGGATCTTCACCAACGGCTACGATCGCTCCGGCTAATCCTTGTACAGCCGAAGGGACGGGCCTCGCAAAACATCCTTAACGATTTTAATTAACTCCGTTAGCTCGCGGAGGTCTTACGTACGCAAATGCAGTCGGGCAGATTTTACCGTTAGACGGCTGATAGAGAATAGACGCGACATTCCACTTCGTGTCGAAGCGCAGGACGAATCGGAAGAAAAATTTTGGAACATTGCTTGGGAACCGCGGTCCTTTTAACCTGTCCGTATACTTCCTTAGTGAACAGTTCTTCTTGGCTGTACAGTAGTGCCCGGCCGGGACCGGGGATGATCGAATTTAAAACTTCCATTAAATACGTGATCGAGTAGTGTAGGTGAAGAATGCATGTACTCCTTGACAACGAAATTGGTGAGTTTGGACCTGCCTTTTTTGAGCGGAGTACATAATGGAAATTGGAACTTTTGTGTTGGTCAGGTCTTTGGTGTCATATAATGAGGTGGAGTACCGTAGCGGATAAAAAAGTCACCACTTTTTCGAACCACCCTACTTCTATTAATTTCCAATGTCAACTCAAAACTGCAGTATGTGCCTAATACAAATATTCTGAAAGAGAATTAAAAGCTGTATAAAACCCAGTCGCAGTTGATTTTATTTAACTAACAAACAAAAACCCTACATAACATTAAACAAGACAACACACTTTTAAAGCCAACAAACAGTTACCACTTTTGAACGCTATAAAAAAAATTCTAATATTTTGTGGGGTCACCTTTCGCTGTTAGGACAGCCTAAAAAGTTACTATACGTGGTAACTTCTTCGTCGGCCCCAAAAATATGCTACCCCGTTCAACGTCCTATAACACTTTTGTTCGTCAGTTAAATAAATTCAACTTTAACTGGGTTTTATACGGCTTTAAATTCTCCCTCAGAATATGCATATTAAACAAATGCCACTGTCCTAAATGTATGCTAAATAATCACAAAAATAGAACAAATGGAAAAAGTGGTAGCGTTTTTGTCCGCTAGTGTAGATGTGGCCGGTTCTTCCAATAAGAAAAATATGCGTGCCCTGTCCTTAAGAGTGTGCCCAATTAGGTGGCAAAGACCAATCGTCACGGCGGTGGACGGCACCGCCTGCTAGGGGCATTCTTTCTGTGCAGTAATAGTAGATATAGCTGAAGTACATATGCGTTTCCCTCTGTCGCGGCGAGGATGGCCACTGTGGAATTTCAATCGGTAGCAATCCGACACTACCCCGGTCTTCTCTCCAAAGGGCCGGGGTGTCCATGAGGATTTCTCCACGGAAAGAAAGACTAAAGTGTGCCTAGGATAATCTAAGTCCACCTAAGTCTACAGAGCTGCATCTGAGTCTCTCTGAATCCACCCAGGACTATCTGGACCTACCTAGATCCAACTAGGTCCACCAACGGGCCACGTAAATTTTCCTAAGTCTATCTAGGTCTACCTAAGTCTATTTAAGTCTATCTAGGTCTATCTGGATCCATCTATATCCACCCAGGTCTACCAAGATCTACCTAGATCCACCCATGGCCACCTATATACACCCACTTAAGTTCACCGAGGTCCCCGAACTCGCCTAAAAAATCTCCGCTGGAATACCCCATTCCTCTTAACTGCTCCTCTGACCTAACGTTCATAAATCCACCTTACCGGCTAATCCCAAATACCATCATGAACCCTACGTAGCCCGAGGCAGCGATTTCCCTGTACCCAGCTCCGAAATTGAGTCGTTCCTCAGAGATTCCTCCAGTTCCATTCCGCGGGCAGATTAGCTTCCGAGAAGAGCCGGCGCAGAGCCACGGACAGATTTATGCGGCGATAATTATCGCGACCGTTATCGCCTAATCGCTGGAATTCCATATTGCGACCCGCCGTATTTCATCGCGGGCTCGCCGGCCAGATTTCATCCAAACCGCGGGGAACTTCTTCGCGCGAGTACATGGTACCGAACGGGTGGTAGGGGCGCGTCACGCGCGCGGCTTGCCGCCGCGTATTGACACAGAAAATAGCGTGTCTCGTTTGAACGCGAGCACACGCGAGGTTAATGTTATTCCTCGGCTAAGTCTCATAGAGATCCGTTCTATTTCCAGGCGATTTCCACGCGAAAATAGCCATTCCGCGTATTATCGGTGGACCGATGACGCCCCACGCCAGCCAAAAGTCGCCCAATCAAACAAACAGATGGATAAATTCGGAGGCCCGGCCACGATTATATTTAATATCGCGAGCTATATCGGGCAACCGTTTTCAAGATCGATCGGCTCGGAATAGGTTCGCCGGATTCGGCTCGACGACGCTAAGTTGGCTCTGGGTGGCGTTGGATCGATAAATTTTTATCGATCATTGGCAGATCTGCAGTGAAACGTCGAGGTTACGATGTCGAGAGTGGAGGATCATTGCGTACAGAAAAGAAAAATTATAAATAAATCGAAGCACCCGGATAAAATGCAGTGTGCAGTGTCAAATGCAGAATCACTTATTCGCTAATTAACAGGTTTTATACCACTCGGGTGTGTTTGACCATTCGATACAACCTCCAAATTACAATAAAGAAACCATCGACCATTTCAATTATCATCACCATCGCTAACAATCACGCGGGGAAGCAACTTCGCTGTAAACAGGCATCGCATGAATTCCAATCGCATGGAACACTCAAGTGTAACAAAATCAGTAATGAAAGCAAATGAAAGAAGGTGTACTCAAGAGGTTACATACGTTTAGTCGCGGAGAACGTGATTAGGAATTCCATTGACATAAATAAAACAAAATACTAAGGTTCCTATTACACATTACCAAATTTTTTAATTAAAAAAAATAAACAATGTATGTCACTTTATAGTTAAACGATTATTTTCCTACAAAATTTTAGGTCTGTACTTCTGCATAAAAAATTATTTAAACAAACTATCAAAAAAAATGGCTCGTCAGCCCATAATAGCAACAATATTTCACAAGAATATCTAAAGAATCTCAAAAATCATAAATAATTTAATACAAAAATCATTGTAAACCATTTTTTCGCGCAGTTTCTGGAATAATAAATCCCGCGTAATAAGTATTTTGTTTTATTTTTTCTAATAAAACCCCTAATAAAATTCCAAAAAATCTGATAACAGAAAGAACACAAAATCAACAAAACAAGGGTGCGTTTTTTTCCATTTTCCCTAGCCTATACTAATTTCAATACTCCAACGAAGAGATTGAAACGTACCAATCGAGAGTGTCTCATTGATCACTATACCAATTCCATCGAGTATACACGTCGATCCAGATTGTTGGGCGTGTCACGTCAGTGGGTCGACGAGCAGAACATATCGCGATAATGTGTTTCTAGGTCACCCACCGCCTGTATACGTTCATGCCGCGAGTGCACGCGGCCGCGCGATCGCACACGCATTCCTTTCTCTAAAAGCAATCGTGAATCCCCCATGGTTTTTTGCGATGCTTAACGCAAACGCGGCACCGAAGGACACGTTAACAATCTCGTTAAGTGAAATTGCTACTCGAGCTTTATCGTTATCGTCCCCCGCCTTATCCGTCGATTACGATCGCTCCTTCGATCGCGGTCCCCCCGCGTGAAAAAAAAGGGCTTAATTGGCCGATAGCGGCGCGAAATAACGGCGCCGGAGACTCGATAATGTTTGCCTTATCAATTCGCAATCTGGGTACTATTTAGAAATCCTCTGATGCTTATCGGAATTTTGTCTGCCGAATAAAGTGCACTCGGGACGATAAGGGTTTTCTGGAATCCCCGTGCACTTTCGAATAGGGAGCGGGCGATGGTGGGAAATAGAATTCAGCGGTAAAAATGGTGAATGAAGCTTCACGGAATGAGAAGTTCAAGTTAAAATCGCATTTAATTTTCCTATTCTTATTAAGGATTTATGATTCTATAGAAGTGGAAAGATAACTGTGTAATGTGTACTTATGATTCGTACAAACCCCTACAGCACACTTACTTGCAGGAACGTTGCAGAAACGTTGCTACATATTACAATGTTACCGTTTGGTTGCAGGTTGCACTGCAATATTACTGCAACATTGTAGAAGTATTACCATGGAATATTGCAATGAACACGTTTGTGCAATGTTTCTGGAATATTGCACACACATTGCCGTGGAATATTGCGCACATACTGCGGTACAATACTCCCGGAATATTGCACACACATTGCCGTGGAATATTGCAATGGCCACGTTTGTGCAATCTTTCTGGAATATTGCGCACACATTGCCATGGAATATTGCGCATATACTGCGGTACAATACTCCCGGAATATTGCGCACACATTGCCGCGGAATATTGCGCACATACTGCGGTACAATACTCCCGGAATATTGAACAGAAATTGCCGTGGAATATGGACTTACAAATTTTCACACCTCACCTACGCAAAGCGTTCCTGAAATGCAAACACAGGAAATACAGTCTTAAATACCACAGGAAAACTCCGGGGGAACATAGGCGAACATGGAAAGTATGTGATATAAATAATTAATAACATTACTTAATTATAACTATACGGTTGAAGTAAATTGTGAAACTGTAAACAGCGACCAAAGATATTTGAAAAAAAAGAAATATTAGATGTCCCAAGTACTGCCAGTGGCTCTACTATTGCCATTTAATATATTGTTCATAACAAAAACGTCCCGCGATGTCGAGAGTAAATTTAGAAGCCCGTATTATTTATGAATGTCGCAGGAACGACACCGTGTGCCGTTCAGGCAACATTCGTACATACTACGGATTGACGCGGAGCGTTTCTGAAATACAAACACACGGAATACAGTCTTAAATACCACAGGAAACCTCCGGGGGAACATAGGCGAACATGGAAAGTATGTGATCTAAATGATTAATAAAATTGCTTAATTATAACTATACGGTTCAAGGAAAGTGTGAAACTGTAAACAGCGACAAAAGATATTTGTAAAAAAATAATATTAGATGTCCTAAGTACCGCCAGTGTCTCTACTATTGCCATTTAATCTATTGTTCATAACAAAAACGTCCCGCGATGTCGAGTGTAAATTTCGAAGTCCGTATTATTGGCGGACGCTGCAGGAACGTCACAGTTCCGTTCAGGCAACATTCGTAAATAATACGGAATTACGCAGAGTGTTCCTGAAATGCGATCACACGGAATACAGTCTTAGATTCCACAGGTAACCTCCAAGGGAATATATGTGAACCTGGACAATATGTGATATAAGTAATTAATACAAATACTTAATTAACACTATAGGGTTTAAACAAACTCAGAAACTATATGCAGAAACAAAAGATATTTGTAAAGATGTGTGAGCTGTGCAAATGTAAAAAGCAAACAGTAAAATCTAGAAAATTAATAAACATATAAAAAAATTGTTAAACCATTGTATTGAAAATGCATTAAAAACTGAAGAAAAATCGTGTCTTATATTACACACGATATTTCACAACAGAATATGAATCAATTTAATATAGAATCAAGCGTCTAAATGAATTTTGTTGTGTGATATCTGGCTCCACGATTAGGGAGATGTAATGGGGTTGTCAAAATGAGCCTTCATTTTCTAATAATTTGAGTTTAAAGTTATGCACGATTGGGAAGTAAGTTCGAAAACGTAAGCAAAATTTTCAATCAACAGTTGTAGCTGCAGCAGTAAGGTATTCGTCTACGACGCTCGAGGTCCATAGGTTCGAATCTCACTTGGGGTAAAAGGATTTTCGATTTATTAAAGACACACGGATGTTATACTGATACGATTCTGCACACATTCGTGTAAGGTCGCGTCCCTCGCCGCACGGTATATAATAATTTATAATACCAATATTTTTATTTTTGGCCTTACTGCCCGGAACGTTGCATAACCATTGCTGTGTAATATCTCCGAAACATTGCCCGACAATTGCTATAAAATCTCCGAAACGTTCCACGGAAAATTCCTCTAAGATCTCCGAAACGTTCCACGAAAAATTCCTGTAAGATCTCCGAAACGTTCTACGAAAAATTGCTGTAAAATTCCGGAACAATGTTCCAGAGATATCTCCTGCAATGTTACACAAGGCGGACATAGGAATTTTCTTGAAACGTTTCGGGAACATTTGGAGCAATGTTCCAAATGTTGCAGCGCGACGTCACTGAGACGTTCCTGCAACAAAGTGTGCTGTAGGGGAAGTAACATCCAAAATTTGAATCCTTCGATTTTCTATTATTACTATTAATTTTCTATTAATCCCTCGTCACTTTTATTTCTTTAAAAAGATAAGAATTTTAAACCATAATAAAATTGAAATTTAATATGAAATCTTATTTTCAGGAGCACGTGAAGAATTATGGGTCAAACTGGACCCAGCATCCGATATACCTACGCTAAGCTATTACACTTGCCTCGAAGGGTTAACGCTAACACATTCACCGGCAAAACTGTTTACAGCCCCACACCAAACACAAGTCTAATCGCCCAGCAAATCCTTACCCAAAGTACCAACTAAGCCTAAATACACATCAAACATCAATACACCTAAAAAAAAGAAGCCTATTACACGATGCACTTCGAAAAGGGGGCCTTACCAGACACGAATGTCAGGGATCATCGGGGTTAACTCGCTACGATTCGAATCTGCTACACGGAGCGAGCAGGCAATTTCCCAATTTAATTTCTCTTCTGCCCCCGGAGCGATAACTTTATCAACTCCGCTAACAATCGAAAGCGTTCTCTCCGCGGAATGCTCTCGTGTACCGTAACAGATCGGCATCTTTTCCGGTGGTTCCCCGTATTTGCCGTGCGGCTTAGCGAGCCAACCGGGCCACCGATCGATAAAAGGCCGCGTTAATTGCCTTTCCATTAGACCGCGAGAAACAAGGGGCACGTGCAGAGAGTCGGCCGACTGGTCCACGACCACGGGCCCGTAACAATCGGAGGAACGCGGAGAGCCGGGATCTAAACGAATTAGATCCCCATGGACGGGCGCAGGCGTTGGTAACGAGCGCGATCGCCGGGCCCGATCGATGGCGAACAAGGGGGGGGGGGGGGCAGCGGGAGGGGCGGAGGGAAAAAATTAATTAACTTCCTACGGGGCAGCCTGGCCACGGTGAAAGTAATTAAATCCAACGCGAGCTACCTGTTTCGCCGTGAGCTGGAATACGTTGGCTCTATCGTGGTACCGTGCTAGCAGGAAGCCCCTCGACGTGGATGCAATTGGGCATTCCAGGGGGAGGCACTTTCCAATTGCATGGGGAAATGGTGGTTTGAATTGGGAACCGAAGAAACGCAGTGGAGTATTTTGGGGATACTTTAGAAGCGAAGGGATGGTCTTAAGGGTAAACCTGGTATAATAGGCAGAAATCAGGATTGTTTTTTTTGGGGGGGAATTTCTGGTAAGGATACTATATATGCAATCTTTTTAAAACTCTCGGGGTGTAATATTATGTATTTTAAAAAGTGAGCAATCCGGAATAATATTACTAAATTTAATAAGTTTTATTGCACAATTAACATGAATTTTTTTTAGTGGAAACTGCAACTATTCTTTCGAACACTCATCATTATCTTAATTTTGCATTCTTGAATGCGGATTGGAAGGCCATCCACAGCGTAATTTTATTAAAAACACAAAACTACTCGCCTTTTTCTGTAATTTTAGAATTACTGCGTTATTTTCATATAAAGAAAATGTTTGTTCACTTCTTCAAATACGTAATAATATAGCCTAAATGTTTTAGGTTGCGAAGTTCTTCTCCCGAATTCTACTCAACGGCTACTAAATTTGAACCAGTTATGGGTAGTGAAGAATAGTAGCAAAACACTGTACCTAATTTAATAAAACAAGAATAACAATAATGAAATGCAAGTAATCCTTTAAAAATGTAGAAACCAATATTCATAATCAAGTATAATTATAGCATCCATTGATATCGAAGAACCCACGCACCTCCCCAAATATTTCCACCGTAGGAGAAGCTTAACAAAGTTGACGTTTAATAGACCACATCAAGCTGCAAAGTAAAAAGAAGCATACCTATAATGTCACGAGTATGAATATCGAAAATACAGCTCATCGCGAGGGAAACGTAAGAAAAACGTCAGCGCAGCTCGCGTTTCCTGGTCAGGAGAGCGGACGAGGTGGACACACACTCGCTCCGCTCGGCGCTGCATCGACGCGCATATTTATTTAACTAATAATAAATGGCGGTGGTACGCTCGCGGGCGTACAACTTGCCGCGTATATAAGGACAATACATCTCTATTTTATTCGCTGGTCATAATGGATGGCGGGCTTTATGTGTACGTACACCGCGGTAACAATATAATCGTGATCCCATGAGAGAGCCGCTCTTTATAAAGGGGCTTTTGCGAGAACGGGCCGCTCACGCGAGACAATATGCGGAAATCGCATTATCCGAGGCCGCGGGGTAGAAACCGCCACCGCGAGACCAGGACACAGCACAATAAGATCGACGCTGGCGAAAGGGCGGCTGGCTCGATACGCTGACGAGCCTTTTTTTCTGCCTCCGCTTTCTTTCGTCATTGATTTCGCCTATCGCCACTCAGCCTACGCGGGGAACTGTTCCACGGGCTTTTCACGTGCAACGCGGCACGACCGCGAGGAGAGCGAAGGGGGGGGACGATGAAATTCTAATTCCGTTCCAGGGAAATTTGTTTGTCTGAGATAATGGAGCTTTGAGAACATTTCTGTTGCTTGGGCGCTATCTTCGAAGGGTTCTATTAATTGTTCAGGCTTGAAGCGATTGGATGAAATTTGGTTTGAAGGCTGAGGAAATCAGCGTAAAGGAAATATTGAAAATGGTGTGGATATTGTATTGTTGAATATATGCTTAAACTAGTTTGATTAATTTAAGATTGATATGCTTACTTGCGTAGAGAAAAAAAATTAATATCCTTGTATAGATTCCAATGGCAGTTCGAAAATTTCATTAACTGTATCTTCTACTATTAACACAGTGTGGGCAATAATCCACGATATGACAATAAGAAACTGCATCTGTCTGTGTAAGACAGGAAGATTTACCAGAACAGATTAGCGGTGGCAACAGTGATAAATGTATCCCCAAGGAGAAATTGAGTGCTACTTCAATTTCGAAGCGATACACCCTCGAATTACCTCGACAGAATAATTCGATCATTCCATAACGCCGATTGTTACATCACGGTGAATTACGGAGACTTACGTCACCTGCTCAACATATGAAAATCTTTGCAACGATTTACGATACGATCTATCGTGGGCCGTTCTTATCCACCTGACTGTATTGTAATTTCCAGTCGGCCGAGGAGACAACAAAGTAGACAGACCGAGAAATAATAGCTTCCTGAAGAAAGCTTTCGTCGCTTGTACAACGCGCCATAGAACGGTACGCTGATGATAGTCTGATGAATCAGTCTGAACGGGTCCGTTCGAAGCGATAGCAGCACTCTATCATGCGCAATGTCGAGGTAGCTGTTTCCTTGGGAACATTCGAAAGATATTGCTCGGTTCGTGCCAGCCAGTTGGACACCGAAGAATGCGAACGGTCAGAGTCCTCTTCGAGAAGACACTGCCTGGCCCAGTTGCTACACAGCCAGGATTGCGCAACGAGTCTTGACATTCAAACGGAAGGCACCAGAAACGCGACTGCTAAGTCGGGACCGCCCCGCGAACGGACACAGTGAAATGCAATGCAAAGAACGGTCGATAAGAAGGTAACCAAAGTAGTTGCGAGATTAACCCCTTTCTTTGTGACTCGTTTGCGAGCATTGTGATGCATTTGCTAGCGTTGTGATGCATTTGCAAACATTGTGATGCGTTTGTCAGCTTTGTGAAGCATTTGGCAGCTTTGTGATGCATTTGGCAGCTTTGTGATGCATTTGTCAGCTTTGTGATGCATTTACAAGCTTTGTGATGCATTTGTCAGCTTTGTGATGCATTTACAAGCTTTGTGATGCATTTACAAGCTTTGTGATTCATTTTCAAACGAAGGAAGTAGTTGGAAGAAGTTTCATGTAAATAAGATCAAAAGTCCCGGGGAAATTTATGGAAACACTACATTATATATCAGATTTTGAATTGCAAATTCATGGTAGCCGAGATGATGTGATACTGTAAGCTTCTAAAAGTGGAACGATTTCGATATTAACCGCTTTAACACGGCGGTACTTAAGAAAATAGAGTTGTTATATGGAGATGGATTATGCAGGAAATTAATAATTGATACTAGAAACCTTTTTCGTGTATGTAATTGTAGAGAATGAGTAGAGGAGGATTGATGAAAGGAGTGCTTCAGCTTTTACAGTGTAGGTATTTTGTAAAATGTCGAACAATTCTAGAATCAAAATTAACACTCGGAAATATTAAAAAGAAACTATAAGGCAGAGAAAGCCATTTAGGTTCAAATAAAACACCGAGTTGTTCAGAAAGAGTCCTAACTGCATCCACTTAAAAATGCAAGAAATGAAGCATTTTGAAAAACAATTCTATTCCAATTAATTGTACCATTCGATAAAAATAGCCTACCTGAAAGTGGATGGAATCGAGCCCAACGAAAGTGTTACGAAAATCCACGGCTCTGGAAGCCCGCGATAACGATTTTCTTTTGCCTTCCGCCTAATCACGAGAAATCGACTTCGCCGAGTTTCCCCGCGTATCGACAAGCCCGTATAATAACAGAGAGCGCTTTGTCGTTCGAAGATCGACGATGAAAACCAGCCCCGAACGCTTAAGACAATGAGCACTTGCCCGAGTGTAGGTGAAAGCATACCAATCATCCGCGACAAGGAATGTTAACGTACTCTGCCAGCCATGAACAAACAATACTGGCCAATTACCTGGACGATCAACCGTTGCTGGATCTTTCGAATCTCTCGTGAGACGCTTGATGAATAAAGATCCATCTTTCCCGCCCTCTGTCATAGTTTCGTCGGATAAACTCGAGGTAATCCCCAAGTTTATCGGTGGGACCGCAATGATCCACCTTGGGATGATAGACAAATGAGATGGAGTTTAGGTGAAAGCACCCAGGAAATTGGTACAATATTACAGTGAAGGATGTTGCTAACCCTGAGGGTAGAATGGGGTCAAAATGACCCACATTAGTTTTTCTAAGTGTGCTATGATTGATTGTAGCAGATGTGTATCGCACTTTTTGTGTAGCTGAATTTCCTTACTTACTGTTTCCTACTCCCCTACTTTCTATTTCCCCATTTTTTATTTCATAACTTCCTATTCGCCACTTCTAATTTCTCGATTTCCTATTCCCAACTTTGTAGTTCTTAATTTCCTATGTTCTACTTCCTATTTCTCATTTATGCCAACATTGCCAACACAGCAATTGTTTCAACACCTTGTTTCCCCAGATCGAGGGAATGTTAAAACCATTGAAGGCTGAGGCTTCAAGAAATCCCACAGGAATAAATCATATAATACCTAACTTATAATGTTTGTTTTATTTATTTATCGTATGTAGTATCCGAAAAAAAATAAAATTTAGGGTTTTACCCCCATATTATATTTAAATGAGAGGGTACAAACCTGAAACTGCGCAGAATGGTGGTTCAGGTGAGGAGCCTTGTTTAGCAAACAGTAACAACAAAATTTGTACCTTGGCTAAATTCTTTCCTTCATACGTGTTCGCAACTTGTTTTGATCAAGTGGTTGTAAATATTGAAGCGAAGAGTTTGCGGTCCGTGTACGGAGTACAGAGTTCTTAGAATTCTAAGTAGCTTTGTTTGTCCTTCAAAATATACCCCACGGTACAAACACGATATTCAATGCTTATTTTTCTGCTTGTAATATTCCTGTCTATAGTTTTAATATTATATACTAAAGATTTTATCACGCAACGAAATGCATTAAATCATTATCAATTTATACGAAATTGTGGTTAATATTAAGTTATTTTTAAAATACTCTTTTTCTGATTCAATTGCCTATCTCCGAGAAGAATATAATACTCATTTCGTACGTAAGAATCGAAGAATCTTAAGCCTCCCCGTGGAGCTTTATCAATTATTAAAAGTAATAATAAATGAATAAAAGATATTCTAGGAATATTTGTTTCGAAAAGATATCTTATTCTAAGCATAAGATTGTAAGAATTATTTACAATATTCAAAATAAAACACAGTGCTTGCAACAAAAATAAAAGAAATAAGTTTAAACTGACTCGTTATTCTTCTGACTTCGAATACTGAAAATTTATTAAGCTATCTGACTGTATCTAATTGGAAAAATATCGAAAAGCTAGCAAACAATATGAAATACAATATTTAATAATCTGCAAACGTTTTACAAAACTTTCATCAAATAATAACATTTCCATCAATTGTAACTCTTTGCACTCCAAGTATGATTCTGGAGGACACTAAGGTTTCAACAAAAGTTGCATAATAATATCATTAAATCTGGTAAAGGTAGGAGAATTTACGATCATAGAATTTAACAAATTACTAATTTTCAAATAACTATACTATACATTGTTGTATTTTAAAGTTATTAATTAATAACGACAACAATAATATATTAAAGTTCTGTATACATATAATAAGTGTAGCATTAAAAAAACTATCTGGTCGATTTCCATAGAACACTCTGGAGTGCAAAGAGATAAATATTCAGACCCACAGGCCACATTAACAATTAAGAAAATTCAACTCACCGATCGATGAACATCTGGTACCCCTTTGCGCTGTTATACATGCACCCTCCTGCTGTATATCTTTCTGCTACATCCTATTCACTGTTTACATCTGCGAACATCATCGCGAGTCCAAAACATAATAAACGTAACATTATAAATCTGCACTGAAACCAGAGATGAGCAAAATTTTTATTTAAATAAAATTTCGAATGAGGAATAAAAGTTAAAAAAATTATTCGTCATGTGTCAAATAAAGTTAACCAGGGTGAAACGAACGAATGTCGATTTTTTTAACTGTTACTCATTATTCGAAATTTTATTTATACAAAAAATTTGCCCACCTCTGACCAAAATTATTAAATATAAATTTAAGATATTCCTACTACTAATATTTTATTAATACAACGCTGAAATTGTCACGATATTTATGAAGGAATAAATCTTGAAAATTTCAAAAGTATTTCATAATAACTCATTAAAAAACTAATATAAAATAATTAAATTGATATCGAAGGTAATAAGCAGCTGATATTTACGAAAGAATAGTGACTACATAAATTACAATTCTGTTGCAAAAGAAACTGATGTTTGAATCACACAATTATTATAACAAATATTATTTTGCACGAATAAAACATACTCACATTTCTTTCTACCATCGAATCCAACAGCCATATTTTTAGCCGCGGCTATTTCCACTGCTCGAATACCGACGCGCACAACGAAACGCAGAAAAAAAAACTATTCCAGCCGAAAGTCGCGTTTGAAATAAGCCTCGAGCAGAATTTCGTGTGTAAAAGGAAACAGAAACGACTCCGCCACAAAAAAAAAGATTGAAGCCGCGTGGTAGCACTGAATCCATTCTCGCCCCTTTCGAATAAACTTCCCGATGAAACAAATACTCACTCTGCAAACGCTTACGGCCGCGAAACTTTCGAATAAAAGAAAAAGCTGAACGTCGCGAACCGGAGGAAAACAATTTTCAGGTCCTTTCTTGCGCCACCGAAAAGTCAGAAGCTAACGGTGTTCACTCGCGTCTATTACGCTGCATGGAAACGAGAATCTCGAACCTATCGTTGATTTCGATAATTAAAAGCAGCGCGGAAACGCCCCCCACTTAATCAACTACGAAACATCTGAAACGTACAAAATAATTCACCGTTAAATATACATAAGCAGATGCTTGTTTATACATAACAATGTATTAAACTCAATAAATATTATAGAGATTGTTTTATGGATGTCTCAAAATTGTTCAGTAGAAATGTAGGAAAAGCTTGGGGATATAAAGAAAAGAAGCGACAGGTTACTTTTACAAATGAATGTAATTAGGTTCGAATTGGTTAATTAATAGTACTATGTTTTAAACGTGTGACAGATTAAGAAGCACGGTAGAATGTTAAATGGAAACGGGTAGAAATATTCCAGGGTATTCTGTTGAAAATTATACTTACATTCCACGGACTAGTGTCGATATACGTGTTATCGGCAGGATGATCCTAGGAAGACTGACCTCTGACATAAACATTCGCGAAGGAATCGCGCTAATTCGAAGAGGAGGGGATAATGCGCCGTGTTTTCGTACATTAATCGTTCCAGGCATCCTCTCCTTGCACCATGACAATTTTGACGAGTGAAGTGGTTTGAATTTCTACCTGCTCGAGTTGGAAAATTCAAAATTATAAAACGGGTCCCTGTCAATACTAATAAATCAATTTCTTGAGATTACAGATGTCTCGGCAGATTTTGCAGAAAAATATGTTACTACACCGTTTTCTCCAATGAAAAAATTTATACACAGAATTACACATACGTAGGTATACAACCTTAAAACTTTGAGGTTTCAATTTAAGATATTTAAATTGCACAAACGAAAAGAACATTCCATTTATACATTTATAGTTCGTACTAAATAATTTCCTATTTATTTCCTGGCGGTAATTAATGATAAGGGTTTGTATATAAAAGCAGTCATCGGTATAGTGAAGTAAAATAAAAAAATATACAATGCTAAATCCTCCGAACTAGGGATGGGGTTTTCAAAGCGTCGAAACCCAAGAATGTTTCGAGCTCCGGGAAATCGAAACTTTGCACTATTTTCGTGATTCGAAAGCCAGATAATCATAATTATCAAATCAAAGAATCGTTCGCAACGTGCCTAGAGAATTTCTATACCTATTGTTATATTTTTGTTTGTATTTCTTTTACATATAGCCAATAGAGATTTTTATTGTCTTCAGGTCCTAAAGCAAGATACCATTTACAATTACAAAACAGTCTCAGCCCTTAAAATTCCGAGAGTCTCAAAGCCTCGCAAACCTTCGGATTCGAGTTTCGAGAATTTAAAAATTAGCTTCGAGACCACCCCTACTCCTACCCCAAATAACCTCCTGAAATACCTAAAAATTCCATTTCCTTTCGCCAAAGAACAATTCGCACCCACGAAATAGGTGAACGATCAATTTCCCGGCCGCCGAACGAAATCGGAAAATGCAATAATCCCGTTGCTGATGAAAATCTGAAACGACTACGGCGATATTGACCATGTGGATGGATGTGGCCGCGCGTTCGAAGCATTCGTTCCCGCGGCAACAACATTCACCTGGAACGATTCTTACTTAATCGCGTGCAATCGCGGGAAACGACGGGGCGCCAGGCTAATGTCTAAAAATCTAAACGAACCATAAAACAGCGGGGGAAAAACGGTCTAATCAAGTTCGCGCGCGGAACACGGTTAATTTACGAGGTGGCCGCAAATCCGCTTGTTCCACGATCGTTTGATAGACAGTCGGTAATAAGGATACGACTCGGCCGTGAGGCCGCGAAATCCCCTGAAATATACCGGCCGACACCTCTCGGTTAATCGGCGCGGTTGCCGCGCACCGCGGAATTATAATTGCCGGGAAAATGCAAATCGCCCGGCGGAATGCGAGTGTCCAGCAATTAGGCGCGTGTTTATTGCTACGTCCGCCGTACGTATTTATTACGCGCGGAGGCCGGCTATCGCTTCGTTAGAGTGCCCGTCGTTTACGTGCTTCTTTCTTTAGCCGACATTACTCGGCCGCTTTACGCCGGCCGGATTTTCCGAGCCGCGACTCGAGCGTGCGCCCCGCGACAACGATCGAATTAATTGTTAACAGGCGTAACGAGAGAAACTCGATCAACGCACGTAACGCCACCGTGGCTTGCGGTTTCCTAATCGTTCCACGATTTAGGCGCTTATCCGAGCGTTTGCCGATACCGCGCTCCCCTTATGCCACGATCGGGGGACGATTATTGTGTTCTCGCGTTATGACTGCAGTTGGAATTGAATTGTGGGGAATGTGATTAATTGGAGGTAGAGGTGTGCGATTATTAGCTCGGCGCACAAGTTCGTTCGCTCAATGTTACTACGCGTACTTTTTAACCGACTTCAAAAAGGAGGAGGTTATAGATTTGAGCCATTTGTGATTTTCTTTTATGAAAGATAATTATTATTGTTTTATGTACGCACGCACGTATCTACTTAGCACGTTGTGTCAATATATGTACAAAACTAAAGAGTTAAAAATTAAAGAATTTTAAAAGAATTAAAATCCACTTCAAAACAATAAAATTGCACTAAAAAGTAAAAAAATAATTTTTTCAATCTCATTCAATCTACGACTCTCATATTTTTTAAGTCGGTGCCTCGTCATTTGCACTGTGTAAATCTGGCGTTGAATTGAAAAATATGAGAGTGCTAGATTAAATAAGGGAAAAAATTATTTTCTACTTTTCAGTGCAATTTTATTTATTTGAAGTCGCTTTTAATTCTTTTTTAAGTAAAACTTTACTTGAAAAAAAAACAGTGGTCACAGATAGCCGAGGGAAATATTTTATTAAGAGAACAAACGTAATAATATTTTTACTTTTAATAAACACTGTGGTTCGATAAAGCGAACAAACTTTGCACCGATGTTGTAATAAATGGCAACTCTTTGAGGATGAATTTCAGTGACAATCTTAGCCAAAAGTTAACTTAGTTAAGTTTAGTTTTTACTCAGTGTTTGATCTGTATGTACACAACATTTCAAAACCTTCCCAAAGAATACATGTTAAATTAAAAGTTAAATTATTTGAAAACTACCGAATGAATTTTTCCACAATTTTCCAGGGAGTTTGGCTACTGCATCGAGATTCCTTTCTCCAATTTTCAAAGGTTTTCGCATATTTTCAACGTCACTGAAGCTGATCCTTAAATCGAAGAGACTGCGTGTGAAAAACAAATCGACGGTAGTACATTAACGCTCCACAGAGCGACTATTTTAGCCATTGCTCAAGCGCGGGGATCACGGTGCGCCGATCGGAATTCCTCCACGCCGTTTTAGCGCAACCCCAAATCACCAGACGGTGTCTGGCCGTAAGTATAATACAAAGTACGAGACGTAGCAGCGTTACACGGCCCGCTATCCACCGCCTCGAATTACAGCCGGTCGCGCAATTCCCGATCTTATTAATAAAAGCAAATCCCGTAATCGGGGGGGGGGGCATAATGAACGTGCGGCGCGCGTGCCGGCCATAATCGCGGCGACAACGTTTCTCGCGGCGGGTATGTTGCGCAGGATCCAACGCGAGATCGGGCCGCTGGCTGGATTCGGAGGAAAAGTCCGCGGATCCGCGTTACACGCGCGAAAATGATTTCCTGGTGAAACCCGGGCGCGACCGCCTCGGCCGTCGATCCGCTCGCGCGCTCGCGCGCACGGCAGGGTCTATTTTCAGGAAATACGATTATCGCGATCGTGCTTCTGGACCGGTGATAATTAGAAGTGATTATCCACCAGCGGGGACTTTCTACGCCGAACAATGGGCCCCGATAAATAGCGGCCGGTGCACGGCGCAGAAGGCAAAAGACTGTCGTAAAGCAGAGGCTAAAATTACTGTTCTTAAGATATCGGCCTGGTAACGACGGCGACCGTCGCACGGTAGGCACCGCCTGTCCACCGCGATAAGAGATTTATCGCGCGAATTTCTATGGGCACAGCCGAATGTGCCCGGCCGCTAAATTAATACGCGGTGAAACGTGCTCGCCGGACACGCGATCGGCCCAGTTTTATATTCCTCGCTGGAGATTTTTCTTGTGTTACCGGCCCGCGGAGAATTGGGGGTAAGGGGTCGCGATTGAGAGCGGATGTGGTTATGATTCTGGGTGCTCTTTGTTTGGGGATCGTTTTAGTTTCATTTTTAAAGCGACGTACCCGCGAACACTGTGATAAAAGTTCGTTTATCTGGGACACTAAATTGGGATTCTATGAGGTGTTTGGAAAAGTTCGTATAATTTGTTCACCGTGATGGGTGTGACATTGGCAATTAATGTATCTAGGAAATATATAAAAATTTTATTCATTTTCGACTTGTAGTAGAATCACAAAAGTATAATAAGACACTCAACGTAACTGTAAAGATGTTAATTTTTATATTATGTAACAAAATGTTACAAAAAGCTGTCGGTGTTACCACGGTTTACGGTACCCTGTTCCTGATGTGGTTAATTTTAATTTACATATCAAGCAGATATTTTTTGCGCGAGGGGAAACGTCCGAGTTCTATTTAGTTGCGGTAGATTCCATGAGCGTGGTCGTTTATTGGAGACCCTATTCGACGTTTTATTTAGTCCTACATGCTGCCATATTACCATATGCCAGGACTACACTGTTGCGCTAGCGCTAATTAGAAGTGTGCTATCAATTAACGTGCACGAATGCGAAAGAGTCGCATACTTCGGTGTCGTTTAATTACACAGTTTACTGTGCCGCTGTAATTACTTTATTTACCACCGGCAGAACGACATTTGCGTATAAGCGGAGCGCGTAGGGACGTAAAGGTAGCAAGTGTTCGATTATCGCGCGCAATAGCTCCGATTTTTCAAGGATCGAAGAACCGAGGAGTTATTTTCTCGATGAAGGAGAAAATCTTGGATGGAAATAGATTAAAGCTGAAATTCGGCGATTTATCGGCCGCAAGTGATATAAAAGAAACAAAATCCGTAAGAAAAAGAGCTTCTTAAAACAATACAAATAAATCGCCTGGAAACAAATATGTACTCGACCCTCGATATTTTTAATCCGCGTAGCATTTAAAATCAAATTTTCCTCAACACGCGCAAACAAGTAGCGCGAGATACGATTTCTCTGCTAGCCAGAAAATATACGAAACACAGCACCAGTTCCTACAATTCATTCCTCCCTAGCAATTCGCAAACAAGCTGCTCTTAAAAGCTTAGAAAAATAACTCAAACCTGAACAGAACGAATCGAATGATTAACCTACGGAACGGGTAGGTACACGTATCTACGCCCTTAGAAACCTGTCTTCGAACAACTTCAATCCTCAGTCGTGTACTTTAACCGTGGGTAGGCAACCTTAGTTCTTTTTATTTGCATTAGTTTTAGTTTGGATCTTAATTTTAGGTAGTTAATGATTATTCTAATTAACAGTACCAATTGCTACTGCAGCCTCGGCTTTACTCTAGATTTACATTCACTATTACTCATCCATGTGTATTATATCATCTATTTTCTACGAATAATAAAAACGTAATAACAGTGTTTCCCAACCCTTTTCGACTCGCGACCCCCTTTTATAATATTTAAATAACCTTCGAGGCCTCCCCAATATTAGCCAAAGTAAATTTAACAAGGTAAAGAAAACACAATAAAAACAGATATTTCAGAGTATAATTCTAACTTAATGATATTAAAAAAAAAATTTAAATCCTGTCGAACCCCCAGAAAACACTTCGCGACCCAATCGGGGCACCCACAATAATAATAACATCCTCCCTTCTTCCCATCACCAGTGACCAAGCAGAGATTTAAAACAAGAAGCAAGCTCCGGAACAAAAAGAATTTTAAATCCAGAAAATCGCCCCTCCGATAAATCCTCCGCGCACCGAATCCCCCCGCAAGTGTTTCGAGGTATTCCCCGCGGATACGAAGCCTAAAAGGAAGAAGACACCCTAGTGCCCGCGAAGGTATGTAAACACGCGCGTGTACAGGCGTACATCAACGGCGGAGCGCGTTGAAGCGGGACGCCCAGGCTCCAGGATTATAAACTGCGCGCGGCAGCCGACGGACGCCTGGGTGGATTTGGAAAATGTCAGGAACCCCCCGTCGTTATCATCGGAAATGTCAAAGAGCGAATTGGAGCGGGCCGGGAAACTGGCGCCTCGCCGGGCGCCGCGGCGTTTCTAATTTTACGACCACGGAGACGAGTACTCGCGGTCGTCTTCCCCGTCGGCGGAGAGGGTGGGGGGGGGGGCAAAGGGGTGACGGGGAGGGCGACAGGGGGAGCGAAAGTATTCGACGTTGCTCGTCGTCGCCCTAGTATTTTCTGCCGCTCCTCGGCCAGTCAGCCTCCTACGCGGCGTTTACGATCGTAAAGCGTCGCGCGACCGCCTCCTGGGGCCGGATACGTATTTCGAGACGCGCGAGAGCCGAGCGAATGCGCGCGCTTTAAAGCGTCCCGCGCCGCGCGTTCAACGAACGATTAATAGATCGATCCTTGGTTACGCGTAACGCCCGGTGAATCGCCTCCCCCCCCCCCCCACGGAAATATGTATCTGTTTCGCGGCTAGTGTCAACGGTGCCGTTTGCTTGCCACCTGGGTGGTATATGCGGGGGTTGCCTCGCGAGCCGAGTGGTATAACTTTAGGGGTATTTGTTGCAGTTTGGGAAGGAAAGGATGCGGAATTATGAACGTGCTGTCAGTGGAACTGAAGGGGCTGGGAGAGGAGGGAATGTTACTAGATTTTGAGGGGGTTGGGAGGGAGGGGGAAAGTTACTAAATTTTGAAGAAGGGAAAGTTACTGGATTTGAGGGGGTTGCGAGGAAGGGGACAGTTACTAAGTTTGAAAGGGTTGGTCGCGAGGGAAAGTTACTGGATTTGAAGGGGGTGGAATGTAGAGAATCGAGAAGTTAATAGATTTGAAGGGGATGGAATGGAGAGAAGGGGGAAGTTACTAGGTTTGAAAGGGATTCGTAGGGAAGGGGAAAGTTACTAAATTTTGAAGGGTCTTGTGGGAGGGGAAGTTACTAGATTTTGAAGGGGGTTAGGATGGAGAGACTGGGAAAGCTACTAGATTTGAAGGGGTTTGTCGGGAGGGAAAGTTACTGGATTTGAAGGGGTTTGGGGCACGGAAAAGTTATCAACTCTGAAGGAGTGGGGTGTTACAAGATTTGGAGGAGTTGAGGAAAGTGGAAGTTACTAGATTTGAAGGCGGTTGGGAGGGCGGGGGAAAGTTGTCATGTTCCGAGGAAATTGTCTCTCGTTTTCCATTATCTTTAGATTGCACGAGAACTATACATATCTGTGGAATGAAAACTTTCCTTTCTTTGCAGCCCCAGCCTTTCTGCACACTTTTTCCTTTGCAAGGTGGAGGGAAATGGACTTCCAAACTACTGCATCTGCAATTATATCGGGATGCAGTTTCGTTCAGAGTTATGAAGACTTTTTGTTCATAGTACCTATAGAAAAAATATCTACAGACTTTATAAAGTTCTAAGAGGACATTTATAATAAATGTTATTTGCCATTCGTTTTGCGTTGATAGTAAATTATGATCGCAGTGTGAATATATTTTAACCGAAGAAGAGGCTGCTTGTAACTTGGGCGGAAATCGTTTTCACACATAAAATTTTATGGCCTGATTCATTCTCAATTATTTCCGGAACACACTGCGTGTTCTACGGATACGGTGTGTTTCCCCGCAATTTATGAGACACCTTTTTGACGATTTTATTTATTGAGAGGGCGGACATGACGTACGGGACACTTGGATTATTTTCAGATGGTACTTGCTTTCGACCACGTATGCTATAGAGGGGAATGAACGGTGAATTTCATTCAGAGGTTTCGGCCGTGCATCATATAGCGGATTTTACTATCATTTGAGTCTTAGTTTCGCTTTAGTTTCAATTCTATTTGACGGAATTTCGTTATAAATACTTGCATGTTCCTTGTGCTCTTTAAAATAATTAGAGAAATATGCAAAAAAATACAGTGTAGGTACTTTAATGCAATACATAATATTTTTCAAATAATACTGTTTGAAGATTTAAACGAATACTTTAATGGGCAATAAAATACTTTGAATAACAGATTTTCTAATTATTTTGCCTAACTGAGTCCATCCAATAAATAATTCCCCTTAATTGCGATTTAACTTCTTTCACTTGATTTAACTCCTGAAGTTGACTAAACGAATTTGTTATTTTTAACAACTCTACTGGAAACTCCGCTAAATCATCTACATTGATTGTCTACGCGCAATATTTTTTCTGGTCGTATGATAAAGTATTTCCGTTTGACGTAATTTCTTGGCGACACTGCCGATCTCAGCGGCGCCGCCGATGTTTATTATTTTTGGGGATATTCGCGAAATCTAGTAATAAATACTCGTGGAATTTTTATTACGTTACAACAACGTCACTCCAATTGCCCGGTTTCTAAAAATATATTTGTAACGTGTAACAACAAACATGGGCAAGGTTTACGGCATAATAAAACGCAATGTTTCTGCTATTGAATCATGCTGCTGGATTCTTCAAATTCTTTCACAGCACTGCCTTAGCGACTTTGATTTTATCGCAGTCAAAACTATTTTCGTATAGGGAGACTGTCACTTGTTGCGTTTTTTAAAGTTTTCGTCATTCTGTGCTAATTTCGATGAAGTGATTACGATAATGGTAATTTTGCAACAAAAGACACAAGCTTAATCCCATAGCTGAAGAAGTCTTGTGACTTTGAAACTGCTTGAATTCTGGTTTTACAACCAAAAGTACTAGGACAGCACTTTCATTAAATTCCATAAATATACTTTCTTTCGGCTTCCCCATGAATAATAAATTTACAGCTCCCTCGTTACTTCACCCGATTTCTCTCGCACATTTGCTCTAATAAACTGATTAGACTCACAAATTCGTAGCACCATTTCGCAAATTATACTTGCAATTTCCCAACGTCTTTGTTCTAATTTCTCCGTTCCCACGAATACTTGTACAAACGCAAATGTGAGTTATTTCCAGGCTTACATAAAGCTAGAGAAGAATAGCTTCCTTTCGTTCATTTCTAATTTCTATTTCTATCGAAAACACGTGCAGACACTGCTGTTACGTATTTATTAACTTGAATTTTATTCTTGTTGTGTATCCCAGTTCCTTCAATCATCTTTGAATCAAATTATTTCCCCAACACCTTGTACACTAATAAAACAATCCCTACCAACCAGGAATAAACAAAATCACAAAACAATTCTAATATTCACTTAAAAACTCGATCTACCAAATGAAAAATAAAACCTGCTCAATATTTCCTATCAAAACAATTCCCCTACCAAACAGAACAATTTGAACGACCAAACATTCAATTAAACGACATTAAACAATTAAATTTTCAGTCACTCGCTAAAAAAACAGAATCCTCCAAAGCGACCCAGGTCAGTTAGTGACTCCTAAGCAACCCGGAATAATTCCCAATAAAATGAGCGCAACTGTACTGGAACGTTACAGTTACGGCGCGTTAATTATTCCGTTCAGGATCACCTGGACGCGGGATTCCAGGTCGACGATTAAAAGCACGTTTATTGCGACATATGGCCGGGAATACCAGTCGCACTTATTATTCCCTGCCCCATTGATTCCGTAATGCTTCGTTAATTAGAAATATTCCTGCCTCCCACTTCCGCCTGTTGATTTAGCCTCGCGCTATCCTCCCAGCTGTTTATTAGCGCCCGGCAACCAGCTACGCACGTTTCTCTTGAATTTCTCGAAACTCCGCGTACACCCGCCGCCGCCATCCAAACACCTGAACAAGATCTCGGAGAGAGATCAAGAATCTCTTCCCTTTCCGAGCTTCGATCTGTCTTCTATCTCCATTCCCTTTCTTCCTTTCTCCATTGAACAACCGAGGGAATTATATTCGACAGAGGATCTTCAACCGGACTTGCTTAAATTTAACGCCATTTCCCTGGAAAAGCTTGCCAAGTGAGTTCGTTGGCATCGTTCAGACTTTGTTCTCCTCGATAGAATTGCAAAGAAATCGACGGTTACTTGTAAAGGCAGCTGTTGATTTTTTTTCTGTTCCACGGAGAATGACGATGTGGTTTGATAATAAAGTTGAGGTGGGCTCGAAGAAGCGGGTTGATTGATTGGAGTTTTCAGAGACCACAGGTTCTGGCAGGCGTTTAGAAGAGATTTTGGCAGGATTTCTGACAATTGATACACTGGCGATCTTACGATATTTGTGGTCGCGTTGGATAACAGTTGAAACAGATTCCTTTCATTCCTCGGTGGCGAAAATATTTGCAAAGCCTGATTAAAGGTATTATAAGTCACTGTTATTGGCCGTAGATAGTTGGCCAGTGACGCGCTGCCTCACGATGCCTCCGGAATGCGGCGAATGTTTAAACAATGCTGGAGTTTCATCCATTTTTCTTGGAAGAATTTCTCGCGCGCAAATATTGTTCTCGCGTGACCGCGTGCTTGCGTTAAATACGGAAACGTTTCCTTTAGATACGGTAGCGTGAACGCGGAGTTTCAGGATTTATAGAAAAAACTGAGGGGATTTCTTAAAGGCCCTCGGAATAAGATTACGATTGATTCATACTATATTTGGTGCTGGAAGATTAAAATCTCCAATTTTCGAAATTTTCACCTAATCCTCGAAAATAGAATATTAAAATTTCTTCCACTGTCCCACATAAAATTAAAGTTTTCGAAAAAAATCTTAGCATAGAAAAAAGTCACGATAGTCCATTATAAAAATGTCTGGCATCAATGTCTGAAGGTAATAAAACACTGTAATTTTAAGGGAAATAAGTTACCCGAAAATTGATAAATCACTAAGAATCTCTTTCTTTTAAAGATCATTACTCCACGAAACATCTCAGTGGCTAAATCCTCCATTCACAGGAGATTCGCCCTATTTTAGAATCGATCTCGCACAATCGTCACTGATCAGTAGATGCTGTCAATTCTCTTAGCATGACGTTGAATTCAATTTTCAGCCAACAGCTATCGTAATATCAATCCTGGATCATTCGTACACATCTCGATACTTGTTGGAGAAAACTGCTCGATCTGCATTGTTACCTGGGAAATACGATTCTCGAGTTTGACGTGACATTCTTGTCACTCCTGGCTCGTCCACGATAATAAGCTTTGTTAAACACAAGCACCGCGATCTCCTCTTATCGCGATTGGAATGCGGGTGCAGCGATGCACCTGCGAAGCCAATTAACGATTAAACGCGACTTGGTATCGAGATCGTCCATCACTATTAAATCGACGACCATGGAAAAGATGCTAGCAGAATCTACTTACTTATCACAAGAAGATAATCAAGATCACAGTACACATTGAGTAGTGAAACAGAATTTAAAAACTATTCTAGCGAATCCCTTTATCTTCCAAAATAAACATTCAAAATAATTCCCAGCACAGATAGACGTTCAAATCCGAACAAACCATCGCCAACTATTTACAAGTGACCTCGGAAAGGGGAAGGAAACCATGGATCACTGAAAAGTCTCTACAAATTTACTCTTCTGCGGGCTGATAAATCCTCTTCAGACCACAACGTTGCTAATGTCACGAGAAATCGTGCTTCTTCAAACACCTCTAAACCACCGCGCCGATTTCTCTCCCCAGATGCTTGGGATGGTCGGGGATCGTTTCAGTGAATTCTGAGTAGGCCCATCAGGCGCGATTACCCGCTGAAAATGACCACGTTCGAAGGTCACTGCTTCTGACGTTTACGGTTAGCCCGGGAGCTTGATTTATCACTAGTCGTTTCTCATCCCCGTGTGCCCGCCAACCACTGTTCATCGAGTTTGTCCGCGAACATTCTCAGCCGAAAAGGGTTCGCCGTTGTGAGTGAGTAAACGGGCGAGCAAGCATTTACCTTAATGATACGTCTGAACACACCGAGCCTGCGTTCGAACGCTGCCTGGTTGGCGCAGGCGTGTCATCAACGTATTTTTCGACTCCACGGTGCTCCATTTATGACTGGCACGCTGGATCTTGCGGGGTTCTCCACACCCCTTGCAGGCAGCAGTGAAAATTAGCCGGCAGATCTCGCTGGAAGGTGTGAATGTTGATCTTGCTACTTGGGAGCAGGAACGATTAATCTTGGAACGCGTGGTCCATTTGAATTGGCCCAGCTTAGTTTGCTTTCATTTCATTTAATTTCAGGTAATTTATCTCTATGTAAGTGTCGCTGAATTTATCTTTTTAATTTCTTTAAAGATACTTTGTATGACTTTCATCTGCAGCTTTTCATCTCAATTTGGACACGAATTATCCCCGAAAGGTATTTCAGGAATTCCTAATAAGCCAGCTTCATTATTTGAAACTTCAACCCACATTTCTCAGATTACAGAGTCAAGCCTCCAAAAGACCTGCGCACCCCAGAGTATTAAGTGTCAAAAAATCAGATCTCTACCAAACCACTTAAAAAAATGAAAGTGTGCGAAACTGATTCCCTGTATTCGATGCGCGCAAACTTCTCGAGTTCTCGGTCGAGAAATCTACACCGTGGAGATACAATCGCAAGTATACCCCTCACAGAATCTTCCCAAATCGTTTGCTAAAGGCCCGACGCCAGGTTCAGGTCTAACTCGCGCGATACTGCGGCGATAACATAGTCATTTCCGAGATTAAACATTCGCGGCCACGAATTTTGGTATTCCCTTTCACGCAATGAAGTCCTAAATTCAAAACCCTTTCTCTACACACTCCTATCACACCTCTAGGCTCCCAAATTTAAATAAGCACAAGCACACTTATTACCCACCATAACGCAAAGACTCTCCCTCTGAACAGTCGCCAATCATTCCTAAACCCAGAATCACCTTAGACTGGCTTAGACCCTCGACTCTGCAAAGTCCTTCCCAACGAGTAAGTTCTCGAAATTGATCGCGTGTTCCGTGGACGCAACTGCAAACAGGCAGAGGCTCCAGCGGCGGAGACCACGGCTGACCCCCTCGAACCCTCTCGATAACCCACCGACGATCCCCCTAGGTGGATTTCAGTCTACGGAGCTAGAAGGATGACGACGTAGCCCACGGGGCACCGGGGGGGAGCACTATCGAGAGTTATGCGCATGTATTAAATTTCAACTCTCGCCCGCGGCCAGACACGCCGCGGTTCGTTCCCTCCGCCATCCAAGGTGGAGGTGCAAGGTGCAGCGAGCCGACCTACGACCGCGGCCAGTCACGACCGCGGCCAGCCGCCGACGAAGCATCTACGCTGCGAGCAGTGCAAGGCACACTCGCCCGGGCCCCGCGCGCGTTGCAAAGCCGCTTCCAAGCGCCACCGTCGACGCATGAATTAGGCCTTCTTTGCACGGGACACTTTCCGGGGCACCCGTTGGTAGCTGGGGTCCATTCGTTGGGTTTTAAAATCTGCCACAGCGAAAGGGTTAATGTGTTCTCTGAGGGAGGCAGTTGGGATGCTTGGTACTAGGTTGGATTTGGGACTCATATGCTTTGTGCGATGGTATAAGAAGATGGAGTATGCACCGTCATCGTTATAAGCGTGGTTAAAGAATACCGAGAAGTTACGTAGATGTTGCTAGTTACTAGGCAAGGAGAATTACTTAAGTAGCCAGTTTGGATTTGAATAAGATTTTCCACGAATTCTAAGTAGTATACTTGTTACAAGTTGGTTCATAGTTGGAATTGTGGCAAGGATATATTTGGAATCTCGTCTATTTAACAATTGGATACTCCAAATTGTAACTCAATACGAAGTTTATACCCCAAAGGCTATTCGCGAGAGAACTGTTGAATGCGTCCTTAAGTACGTCGTTCTCCTCATTCTTAACAGCAATTAACGTACCTATCTATAAACCGTGAACGCGGTGCACCGATCTTCAGTCTACGTCTCCACAATGGCGTGTTCAGGACGGAGTTCTCCAGCAGGATGGCGGATGGGAGTTGGAGGAATATCACCCAGGCATCGTTTTCACCGCGGAGTCGAGTGACGCCGGTGGAAACCGTCGCTTTCGCCGTGGTAGACAGCGATTTCGATCCTCCACCGTCGTCTCCTTTCCACCCGCCGGTCTGTCCTCCTCTATCCTCGGTGTTTGCCACGGTGGCCAGCGTTATCGTCCTTGTCGAAAGCGGCCTCTAGGTTCGTGATCGGCAGGTGGTCACCGGCGATCTGCTCGCTGCGCGGCTCATTCTGAATTTCTAATCGTGCCGGAGCCAGCGCGCTATTAATTAGACGGGAGCGCAGAGGGGCAACCGGCGCGATTAACGTCGGAAGAAGGATGTGTATCGCCGCGTCTGCTCGCGTAAATCGCTCGTTCCGAGCACGACCGTACGGTTATTTCGTTTACACGAACAGACTCCGGCAGACCCCCGTAGCTCGTGTTCAGTATACATGAAATCGGGTAGAATGAATTATAACTGGCCTCTCGGAACGAGGCTCGGTTGACAGAGCTACTAGAGGCTGACTCTGGCTCCGAACGCGATTGCAACGTGGGCTTCGAGTGGGTGTGGTTCGGCTGGGAACTGAATGAGATGTCCGAAGCTTTCGGACCTTGGAGTCCAACTACTGGAGGCTTCTGGGAGTAAGCTGTAATGCCCTTTTGGGTGTTCATTCAATATTTCGACAGCGGCGATACTGATAGGTACTGATTTCGAGTCCTGTGGTCGATCCATAAAATTCTCCGCTCCCCAAAATTTGCCGCCCTCTAAATTTGCCGCACTCCAAAATGCGATGTTACCCAAAATTTGTCACACCCTAAATTTTCCGCTCCCCAAAATCTATCGCTCTCCAAATTTGCCGCTCCTTGTAATCTTTATGCAAAATCTATCACTTCCCAAAATTTGTCGCCCGCTAAATTTGCCGCACCCTAAAATTCGAAGCTCTCCAAAATTTGTCGCTCCCTAATTTTGCCACTCCCCAAAATCTATAGCTTCCCAAATTTGCCGCTACCCAAAATTCGATGCTCCCCCAAATTTGCCACTACCCAAAATCTATCGCTCCCCAAAATCTACCGGTACCGAAAATTTGTCGCCCCCTAAATTTGTCGCACCCCAAAATTTGATGCTCCCCAAAATTTGTCGCTCCCAAAATCGGATACTCCCCAAAATTTGCCACTACCCAAAATCTATCGCTCCCCAAAATCTATCGCTCCCCAAAATCTACCGGTACCGAAAATTTGTCGCCCCCTAAATTTGTCGCACCCCAAAATTTGATGCTCCCCAAAATTTGTCGCTCCCTAAATTTGCCGCACCCCAAAATCGGATACTCCCCAAAATTTGCCACTCCCCAAAATTTGTCGCTCCACCATGTTTGCCACCCCCTAAAATTTGCCGCTCCCCAAAACTCACCCCCTAGACTATAGCCTACTCAGCCTGTACCCAAATCCACCCCTATGCACCAGAAGAATCGAGATAGTGTAGCTTCGCTCGAGAATTGGTGTGCTCCAGAGCGATAAGTCGATTAATGCAAATGGTGAATGATAATATCGAGCGACGTGGGAGGGAAGGGACACGCGGCGGACACGTAGCCCCGCTTTATCGGGTAACGTGACACGCACCTCTGAAGTTCCAATTTCGCGGCCTGAAATACGCAAATTGGAGTCGGCCGGGACCGCGGCCGACGAGGCGCTGTCCAGACATTGTCCCTGCCGCGGTGCACCGTTTCGTGGCGATAAATCGAGCACCGGGCATCGTTTTATCGGCGCGCATGGCTCGTTTGTCTTGTCCAAAGGGGGTCCCCAGCGACAAGATGGCCAGGCGCAGGCTTCGCGCGAGGATGCGAAAGCGGCGAGGTAATATGAGGCGACCCGGGCCCGCGAGGGGGGCCATTTTCTAACGCGAACGAGTCCAACCCCTCGGAAATCCTAAACCCGATCACGTTTTCAGGCCTTGTACCTGTCACCTCGTAACGTCGCCTGGAAAATCGCCGTCCCCGCCGCGCCATATTGCATTTCTGGCGCGGATGAAAGTCCGAGGATGTCGGTGGCTGTGGAAGAAAGCAGCCCTCGATTCGATTTCTATTTTCTCTTTGTGTTTACTCTGTTGATTGGACGATGAATAATGTCTTAGGCGACTTGACTGTTTTTTTTCGACGTTGGAGATGGAGAAATGAAGAGGATTGGTGAATTCTTATTATTCTAAGAATACTATTAAATTCCTGTGTCCTTATATTTCGTTATTACGCAGAAAGCTACCAACCCCCAAAAATGACAAAAAAATATTGTTAAACGCAGCATGGATCCCATAATTTTATGATCCTTATTTTGCAAAAAATTACCAAGCCGTAGAACTACTCTTACATTATACAATTATTAAAACTACCAATGCATAGTTCCATTTTAGGCTTAAAAAACAAAAGCTACGGAACATTTGAGATAAGGTTAATTATACTACTCACTATTAAATAACCCCTTAAAAACATTGCAAAACAATAAAAAGAAATAAAATATACTCGATAGAAATAAAGCTACTTTCTTTAACAATTGAAATCTTCCAACTAATTTTTTACTCCGTTTCAATTGCCAATCCTCGAGGGTTGGAGCAACTCTAAAACTCTCAAATTAAATGCGAACTTCTGCTTCTTAATTCGATGCCCTATTTTCCCACAAATCCTCGGACACTCAATTTGCGTCAAATTTAACGAATGTAAGTTTCCTCGAAGCTGCTCGAAGAGCGCGAAGAGTGCTTCAATGGGTTTTCCTACGTCCGAGCCGCGCTCGACCCGGTGAAAGTTGAATGTCCAGCAATCAAGCGAGCAACAATACACCGAGTGTTCGAGCACGTCTCTGAATGTCCAAGTTAGACAACATTTAGCAACGATAAATCGTCTAACGAGCACGCGAGCAGGAATGCCTGCCGATGGTCGAACCAGGTTGCAGCATAAAGGGCCGTGCACGAAACGGGGGCTCGTTTTTTTTCCGTTTTCTCAGCAACGTACCAGCAACCATGGCCCGGGGAACGAAAGACGCCGGATGCGAGCGTTTCTTTTTCACCGAAATTTATTAACGATCCGTGATTCACGCAGCGGGGATGCAGAAATACCGGCCTGCTTATTTCGCTGTGCTCTCTCTGCCCCGTCTTTTTTCTTCTGCCTCGCTCTGTATGCAGGGTGTGTCGGAATTGTAGGCGGATAGCTCAACTGGCCGACAGGGCGCGCGAAAACAAGGAAAAAAGGATATCAATAGACACGAACCCACAAATTAATCACTCCGTACGTAATTCAGCTTCTTATTTCGTCGAGCAAGTTCTTCGCACGAATAAATAAACTTTGAGGGCATCGACATTACCGAAAATCCGGGACGAATGATTACCTTAAATTCAGAAGTGGGAACAAAAATTGCCGGGGACACGAATCGTTTTCCGGAGGCTATCTCTGGAAATCGGGAACAAATGGTCAATCTTACCTGTTTATGTATAATCCCACGAAGAATTTGGTTTACAAAATAAGAAACTGGGGACTTCGACGTGATCCCTTCGTGGGTGTATGTTGGACGACTCTTTTTTTGTTTATTTTATACGTTCTACTAGTCGGTTAAGTCTATGATTCAGAAACACCCTGTAGGGATTTCACGGATCTGCATTTTACCGATTTTACAGGAGGAACGAAAAGCTTGATTTATTTGAACCATTCTAGGATTTATAACCGTTTATGGATTTTAGCCATTTTAAGGGATTTCTTCGACGGAACTTTTTGGGGACAGTTTTAGCACTCCTCCTAATAAATACTAACATCGATGGTGTGACTTTTAAAGAGAAGCGAAACAGCGCTTGGCAACCGTGGGCGCGAAATCTCAATTTTGCTACTTTTGCAGATCCGCGGTATTTGCAAACTGCTCATTCGCGGTTTCGCACTATCACCGGCGATATCTCGCTGTTGATCTCTGTTCATCGGACTTCTCCTTGCAGGGGCTTCGTTGAGAAACGATATTGGCCGCGACGGGTTATCGCGGCATCGTTGCAGCCCGAATGCGCGCAGATCGAGAAGCAACGGCGGGAGCCGTATTTTATTTCTGTATCGCGACTGACAAACACGTGTTGCACCCGAAACCTTGGCCCGAATCGCTAGTTATTCGGTCAGTCCATCGCGGTTGTTGATTCACGCCGATCCGCTGTCCCGTCATCTGTACCGCAACGAGTCGTCTAATTTTGCGACTGCCGCGACGGACGATTTTTCAAGACGCCCCTCGAATACACACAGCGCCTCGAGGATAACGAGGGACGAGGCACAGTATTCTGAATACTCCGGCGTGGCCCTGATGGTGTTTGTATTGTTCTTACCCCGCGAAGATATATGCCATTGTTATTTCGACGAATGTATTTGCGTTAAATAAATTTTTGCGCCAGCGTGCCCAGCCCAGACTTGTTAAATGGAACGCAGCGGTACGAGCTTCTTGGTTTAAAATAATAACGAATTCAAGGATTCAAGTAGCGCTGTGCTTTAAGGGGTTATATTCTACAAGTCCTGATTTTTTTCCGCGCGATTTTTGCACGAAAAGATCAGGATTTCAACTTTAAATAGCCGCCATTGTTTTTTAAATTAATATTCCGGAAATTCACTCCGCTAATCAGAGGATACATTAATATACTAACGAAATCTTTTTTGTTGTTTGATTTTAGACAATCTGATTCCGAATGGCAGTGAGTGCTCGCCGCAAAACCAAATTCTTAAAAAGTCTTCTTGGATGTGGGTTGTTACTTTATTATAAACGTAAATATTTTTCTAGGAAAAGATTACCAAATCTTCTTTAAATGTTACTCTTTTTCTGTAGAAATATATGCTTCCGGGTTTTCAAAAGAAATTCACAAACATTCGCCTCTTTTGGGCCGCCTGACTAGGTAGAACTCCTTGAATTCAAAAAGAAATCTCATGTATGAAAAAATTCACCTATTTTATAAAATTAATATTTCAATGAGAAATCAAGCTTCTCGGTTTAAAATAATAACGAATTCAAGGATTCAAGTAGCACCGTGCTTTAAATTCAAGAATATATCTAATATTAGAAAGAAATTAACCCGCCTATTTTATAAAATTAATAATTCAATGAGGAGTCTTGAGTGAAAGACTGTGAACCAGCAAATAGATCCCGAAGTGATACTTGAATAATATACCCTTCAAAAAAAATTCCCTTCCACTCAACAGACCGAAACATCCATTCCTCGACTAATACCTCAACACAGATCCCGTGGCAATAATCAAATACCTCTCGTGACTCACCACTGGGCTGCAGGGCGACGCTCGAAGGTACCTTGAAGGGAACTTGACGGTTTCAGGATCGACGCAGGGGAATGAAATCCTGTAACGTTTAACAAAAGAATTTTATTCTTCCTCAATTTACGATAACAAGTGACTAGCACTTAAAATACAGCGATCGATATCGGCCAGAATTCGCAAAAACCGCCAGGCACACGCTCACCCACCCACATTACTACACCGCCTCTGCGCCGTTCGCGCACGTTTTGGAATGTATCGATTTAGGCACGCTCTGGAAGCACGTTCTCTCCCATCCGTCGTCACGTAACAGGGCGATGGAAGAGGAACCTTTTTCGCGCGTGTCTCGCCTCGCCTCGCAACACTTTTCCGGCGGATCGTCGTCCGCGCTGTACCGCCGCGCAAATATTTACCGTCCCACTTACCGGACCCGCCCGCTCGCGAGCTACAGAGGACTCGCTAATCCGGCGCCCGGCGAAAGTATAAAAATATAAAAAGGAGAACGAAGAGAGACCCGCGCGAAGGAGGGATATATATATATATTCACAGCACTTTCAGGGCTATCATGCTCGCTTGGTAAACACGCGGATCACACAGGCGCCTAGGCGAGACCGCGTGGAAAAGGTAGCCAGCGCGAGGCTATCAGGCGCGCTCGTACGGCCGACGCGCAACGCTGACGATACGAAAGGCACTGAACAATATACAATACACGACTTACGCTAAAAACCTTAACACGCGACCGCGCCGGTCGCTGGCGTAGAAAAGAACGATTTACAAGAGAAGAAGGATGCTCGGACCTCGGTCGCGGTCGGGTGCAAGAGCCACGAGAGGTTGGACGTTCCCGCCGCGCGGCTAGCGAACGTGCGCGAGCAAGCATCTTGCCGCCCGTCCCGCTAAGGCCTTTCATCGTCCTCTCCATTAATCTTACTTATTCGTTAAATCGAACCGTCGATTCTCTCTTATAGCTATACCTCAGCAAAAGTGAATTGTGCGCTATGTACACCTTAGGCTACTTTCAGTAGGAACATTAAGGTTGTCGATGGTCGATCCGCCCTGGAACTCGGGATCTCGATCGCCGGGAGACTCGCCTACCGTTTTACTTAATACCGCGCCGTGGAATTGCGACGGTGGTTGCGATTCGGTTGGAGGATTGCGTTGGTTCGCTGGACACTTTGGAGGAGCGCCCGTGGCTGCGGAGCTTCGAGCGTCAGGCCTGACGCGGAACAAAGGGAGCTTGTGCTTAGAGTAATCTATAGTAGAGGAAGTGATTCTGTTATCCGAATATTTCATGGGGGTGTAAATCAGGGTTTCCCATGGCTGAAGCTTTTTACGCGTCTTTGCTTTCCTCTATAAAGTGCGTCCTGTTTTATGTGCTTCATAAAGCTTCGGAACTTACGTCGCGCAGCGTTGGCATAAATTTTCAACTGCATAGCCTCCCCGGACTATACGCATTCGTCTTCTGCGAAGGAGAGCCCGCGGTAGAATCGAGATTGCAGCGCTTTCCGCGCGAATGAACTCTCTTCATTCGGCGGAGGCTGAGAAATTTGAAAGACTGGCGGGTTTCGCCTCCAAGTCCTTGTACTCAGGGCTCGTTTCCGGTTCCGCGGCAGAGAAACGAGCTCAGAATCGGCGAAGCTTCTCACATTATCGGGCAATGTGAGCGCGGTATCACGCGCGGAACGTGAAACGTAATCCTCTCGTCGGGTGGCACGGTTTTTATTAGCAAACGAGCGTTCGAAGGCACGAGAACTCGACTGATTTTTGTTTTCACGCGAAGCAGATTCGTCCGCATATCCTCGAACAATTATTGTATTTGTCGATTATCAATCTAAGTGTGCGAAAAATATTCTCAAAGACTCGGTGCTTTGGTACGTTTCAGTGTCAGTGAACACTCGCACAGTTCGGCGATTCGTTTGCGTGCTTGAAGTAAAGAGTAGTTCGTGTCACCTCTTCCAATATGGAAATTAGAATTAGACAAGGGTTACGAAATCCTGAACGTTCGTTTTTTTAAATAAATACACCAGAGCGCTCGAAACAAGATAAATAGCTGGCAATTTCGATGCCTGCAACAGCGACGAAGTGGCTCGAAGCTTAACACTGTGGGTGTTCCTTGAATTTTATTGAGGGACGTGGATAGAATAAAGGAATTATGGATTTTAATACTGTGTGGAGGCCCATGTGACATTGTACTTTAGTTTCTCCCATTTTTGTTTTATGTTGAGCAAAATATTAGAGGAAGTTTTATGCTCTGTAATAGTGATTATATTGTAGTTGGAAATATCCTTTAGATTCTCCAAGAAGATGTTATAAATATAATCGGGATATCTAAAGTTGATGCAAAATATTTCCTATTAATTTATTTTAACTAGTTCAAAATTGTAATGTTTGCACCAACTGAGTTATTTCACTCGAACAACGAAGAAGGAAAGAAACTCTCGAAAAAATACGAATACAGTGATAGCCTGATACTAGAAGTAAAATGCCAAGTATCTCTCCACCAATTCATCTCACCACGCGCAACAAATGAAATACAAAGAAATAAATATCTCGAAAAATGGCAGCTTCGCAGACGTTTCGCCTATCTCGTTTGGAGCGCTCGAGGAGCCATCCATCAAGGAAGCCTTACTCAATCGAAATTCCAGCCTCACAGTTGGAAACATATCCCCGCAACTAATCCCGCACGGAACAATAAATAAACCAAGAGAAACGTTCGATGACCACCGAAACGAACCGCGCGCGATCCATCGATTGGAAACTCGGCCACGGTTTCTCCGAGTGCCAATCTCGCGCAACGAAATTCCCTCGACGAGAGTTAGCAGCGCTCGCCTCCTTTCAGACGCCGCTTAAACCTAAAACGTCCAGAGCGCCGCAGTCGCGAGTGCCCCCGAATCACCAACCGAAGCCATCGACAATATCCAACCACCCTTCCGCACTCGTAGTTGGAACCGATGGAAAAGGGAACCCGACGAGAGCTGGCGAAATCGAGAGGAGGACACGTGCCCGCTCCGCACTCCGCTCTCCGCTCTTCGTTTCCACGGTCGCGGCAGTCTTTCACACGGCCCGTTCGAAGCGCCGCGTTCTCACGAATGTTTCTCCCTCAGCCTGGATGCCGAATGAGACGTCTCTGCCGCGAGGATCTCACGCAAATGCCAGGCAAACGTCCCCCAGCTGAGGAGCGTTATACGACGTCCCCACTCGAGTCCCCGTCCATCGTCGTTGCACGTCCACCCCGACCTGTCGAGATTCGTCAGTGACCCCCGTATGGACCGAAACGCTGTTGCACTCCAGAGACGCGCCTCTGCACCCTCTCCCTCCCTCGGGGCGCCGACGAGCGCGTTCCCCAGCTCGCTTAGGGCATCCCTCGTGTCTAGAACGCCCTTGAGGGGGATTGGTTACCTTGCCGCAGTCCAACGTCCGCCTCCGCTGGTAGCCCCCCTCGATCAGGTAAGCCACGCGTCGCTTCGGTCGCGAGAACGTTCTTGCAGGAGCGTGGTCCCGCTCCGCTTCAGGGTTGAAGGATCGTTCCTCGCCCGCCACCGTCAGCGGTTCGCGTAGACGTTGCTGCTGAGAACTACCACGTCGGTTCTCCTGTCTGGTTCGTCACGACCTCCGAGGAGGAGGGCGCAGAGGAGGCGTCATATGCTCAGCGAGGGCCTCTTCTTTCGGTCCTTGGTGGTGTTCTTGCCGAATATGGTGCCGAGCACCCTGGAGACAGAGTGGACGCCCAGCTTCCGGCGGATTGGAAGCGCCCGCAGGAGCTGCACCGACCTAGCCTCCCTGAGGAGGGCTTGGAAGGCCAGCGCGGCGCCCGCCGGGCTCTCCGCCGCGCTCACCTCGTAGAACTGGCAGCCGTGCGCCAGGGACAGCTGCTGGCCCTCGTCCACGCACACCTCTCTGTAACAGGAAGGTGCCATTTTGGGTATTAATTGCGCTTAGGAAAACGGGGAATTGGTGGTTCTGATCTGACTGCGGCGAGGGGACAGGGGGGGACGATGAGAAGTTTTTGGATTATTCGATTGCAAAGTGTGGTGTACTAAATATTTAATTGCCGGGGTACTTTGTTAATCGCGAGAGATCTGTGGGGCCCTGTGGTGATTTTACAAAATGTCAGGAATATATATTTGAACGCAATTGTTGTGGATAAAAGTGATTCTTGGGGGGTTTAAAATTTAACATTCGCCAAATTTTTTAATTTTATTATTAATCAAATTTATTAATTTCGTTGAAATTGTAAATTTTATTTACTTAAAATTTATGCATATATACCACGAAAATGGCCGGCAATGTATCCAAATTCTTAGGTGGCCACTATAGTTAAGGTCTAAAAATTGACCGAAATATTGGCAAAGACAAATGTATTCCGAGGTGTCATACAGAAAATATTAGAAAATGCCAAAATTCCTTCACTTTACGTTCTCTACAGTATCTTTGTAAATACTGCTTAGTTTCTCCGCTTCTAAATTCACGAAATTACTTAAATCTCTGTTTAGAGTGACTTAAGTAATTCCCTAATGCCACTGGAGCATCGAGAACCAAAGAAAGGAAAGCTACAAGGAGCCTCTGCAGATATCGCGTTCCCCGATGCAGCAAAATGGAGGCGGCGCGGGTCAGCGAGCCTGCCAAAGCACCGAAACGACCGCGCTCGAGGAAGAAATTAGGAGGAGCAGCGAGGGGGTGAACGCTTCTTCTTTCGCAACACGCGGGGCCCGTAAATTTTCGGGACAGGAAAGAAGGCGTCACCGGGGATCAACGGAAGCTGTCAAGGTCCGCGGGGAGGATGGGAGCGAGTGGACGGGTCACGACTTCTTGGCAAACATCGTTCCGGCTGAACGGAAGCGGAGGAAGGTGAGTGAACGCTGGCATAAAGGAAAGAACGCCGGAGTCACTGGAATTCCGCCAGCCTGGACGCCGCCATTGGGTATTTATAATCCTTATCACAAGCAGCTCTAATGAATCTCAACACCACCTTGCATTATTTACAATCACCTCCACGGATAATCATTAAGTCACCAAACAAACGTACACTTCCATCACAAACGACCCTGTAAACCCTTGAAAAGGGTTAATGCACGGGAAAGGAGCTGATAAATCAAGGAACTACCCCTAATCAAGAATCTCCTTTAGAATTCCCAGTGGGAAAAGCAACGGGACAGCTTTCTAAGGGGCCATTTTTTATCCCCTCCTTCCTCCAGTATAAGAATTCGTACGATTTTATTTTTTACATTGTATTTTTTCATTTATTAAAATTCTTTTAAAGGTTTACATAATTCATTTAACTCGGTTTCGTATATGCTTTGAAACATCGATTTTCAGTCTACTAATTAGGGTGGCCCTTATTTTCAATATGCGATTTATTTTGCTCTCACCGCCTAACATGGTTACGTTGCATAAAAAAATAGTCCCTGAAAAAGATTATTGCGATCGGAGAAGAAGAAAGGGTGCCGACCAGGTCTTAAAGTTTAGAATTCATCGACGGTTTAGGATGTAAAGAATTTCTCAAAAATGGTAAGCCCTATCGAAATTTTGTTCAAATAAAACTGCAAGAGCTTTCAATTTTCTACAATTATTGTAGTTACAATTTTTTCGTGCTTCCAACCGTTTTTTGGATAATACCCCTTGAATATACAAAGGTCCGCATTACGCGCGTATAAACAATACATACCTAATATAATATCTAAAAAATGGTTGAAAGCACGAACAAATTATATACACAGTAATTGTAGAAAATTGAAGGCTCTTTTAGTTTAATTTGAACAAAATTTCGATAGGGCATACCATTTTTGAAAATTCTTGAAATCCATAACTGTCGATGAATTCTAAACTTTAAAACCTTTCCTGTTCTCCGATTGCAATAATCTTTTTCAAGTACTATTGTTTTTTTATGAAACGGAAAAAAATATTACTTAAAATGCCACCTGACTGCCCTTTGCAAGAAAGCGTAAGAAATTCGCGACCCCCTCCCGCCCCAAGGATCATCTCATGATCACGATAATCATCCCCATCCAAGTGTCTCATGCTCATTGCATCCCCTTCGCAGTAACAAGCTCGTTACCAGCGAGGGGCGCAGTCTTTCGACGCCCATGTCCGATCCCCGGGGGTAACGAAGAGGGGTAGAAGCTGATCCTCCGTCGTATATCAGGCCGCTGGCTCGGCTCCGCCGCGATATTTATGGAGGCAATTAAATTCACCGGAGCACACGATACTCTCGAGACGTCGATGGCGGATGGAACGGAGGGCGAAAGGGGCTCAGTGCTGCGGCGCGTGGGAGGGCCCTCGCGCGCGCGCGGACCTCTAATCGCGCGCACGAGTCTCGTATGCATGCACACGTGAGCCAGCCACCACGTTCACGGCCGTTAATCTGTCCCCTTTTATTTTATACGAGGCGATCCGTTGCTTTACGAGGAACGGCGTCAGATTCGAGGCCTGTCGTTCCCCGCGCACTCTCACGATCCGCGGAACGGGAAAATTGAATATCGTCGGTGGGAGAAGGACGGCCGAGGGGAGAGGCTCGACATTTCAGAGCCTCCGCGAACGGATCGGGATACATCCGAGAAACGGCGAGACCTTTTAAGAAAACGACGAGCCACGACAGATTGCACCTGGACCCGAGTAGGTCGGCAGAGGTGCAGCGGAGTTCTGGTTCAGGGACGGAGAGAAGTTACACCTCTGGGCATTGTTCTTTGAATTAAGGATACATTTTTTAAAGAACTTTTTTTCAGCGAAGGTTGCCTGTGTCGGAAGATTAATTAACACGTTGATATTATTTGTAATGACAGTGATATAGTTCGGAAGTTGTAAGGAAGAATTGTGAGCCCGAGATGGTGGCGCCTGGCGAGTTTCCATTGCATTTAACGCGTTAGCTTCGAGGAAACGGAGGAAAGGCTGGTTTAAGACAGTCATAACGCTGTAACAAAGTAATATCGAAGTTTTCATTCTAATTGGATGTGGAAGCTTTTTGCAGTAATCTTTGGGTTAATGGCGCGTATCAGGATCAAGGATTTCCTGGTTTCTTTTTTTATGAGATAATTACACGTTAGATTGATATTAGGCACGCACTCGTTCCTGAAGCGTAAGGTAGTCTCGTAGAAATTAGAGAAAAATGAAGGACCGTTTAAGTGGCTACCAGGGAGCACATAAAATCACTTCCCTAATCCCGAAATTTAACCGAATATAATAAATTCACGAAGCGAGAGGAACTATTGTGTTCTTGCAACTTGAAAATTAGAAAAAAAAATTCTACGAATATTTTGATAAATTTCCCGCAATTAAACTGACTGAAATTTTCAAGCGCCGTCAATTCCTCGTGGAAACGCCTAATTTATTTTAACCCAAAACTCACAATAGACATTCCGCTGTCGCTTCCACAGAGCTCGCCATGAAATCTCTAAAATATTTCGAACCTCTCCGCTCGGACAATTTCCCAGCACGGTTCTCAGAAAATCCGTGACGTTCAGAAACTCCTCTCTTTCGTATCAAAACATTGTTCACCTACATATCTGGCCGCAAGACTTGCTCCTCCATTTGCCTCAGACACGTGCTTTCTACTTGGCGCCAGCTTACTGCTCGCGCGCCGCAATTTCAACAAACCGCCGCTCAAAAACGAGAAAGAAACGTCCAAGTGCACGCGATGGGGAAAAAAAAGGACGAAAGAAAGCGGGAAAAGAAGTAGAGCTGCAACAGTCCGGCGCAACGAATAGCGCACGGACCAATCGAGAAGGCTGGTCGGATCGCGTAAAGCCGACTCGAGAGTCCAAAGCCTTTTTTCCCCCTCCCTCCCTCCCTCCCCGTTTCGGAGCAGCCATTCTCTTGCCAATAATCCGCCAGGGCGACTAATTAAATTTACGCCGCGGGACCGGCATTTTTCCTTTAGTTCCCCTCGGTTTTGTTTGAGCGCGGAGAGGCGATCCGCCGGGTCGATTCTTTCGCGAGCGCCTCGCCTCCTTCCTGCCCGGTAGCCGCTCGAACCGTCTTAATGGAGTTCATAAAGATTAGAGCGAAGCCGGCTGCTGCGGGGCTGGTGAAACCACTCTCTCGGGAACGAGTTATCGCCGCTTTAGATACATCCGAAGCGGCGTCCGGCCGCGAATATCGTACATCGATAAACTTATCGCGAAATATCAGCTGGCGAATCCCTCGGAGCCACGCTCGCCGCGGCTGACAAACTGGTTCGCGAGGCTGAAAAGCCAGCCGGGCGCGCTTGGAAAGCCGCGTTTCGAGCCGGACTGCAGAAACGGAGGAGGCAGGTTTTCCTTGGCGCGAGTGGCGTTACAGAGGTTTAACAATCGATTTACAATTAACATTGTAAATCGAGGGATATGCTTCGGCGAAGATGGTTTAAGAAGCTGCGAATTTTACACGGAGCTTGATGGCTCGGCAGTGTTTCTTTCTTTTAGGGGGGAGGGATTTTTTCCCATTTTGTGGGAAGTAGAATTATCGGAAGAATATGGCAGAATTTCCTTGATTCGAATTGTGGGGCTGAGCGATTATGAATTGAAAATCGTGGGGTATTTTTAAGCAAAGTTAATTTAAAGAGGTGAGATACTTAAAGGGTACCATCATTTTGTGTGAAGTTATTAGCAGAATACAATTGAGGAAGTTGGTTTAATGAATTTTGAAGCATCTGTGATTCTTGGTTCCTTGAGATTAGATAATTTGAAGAAATTAATAGCTCCCAGTTTGCAAACTGGGAATTCAAGATGGAACTCGAGCAACTATCGATTGAATACTACCTCTCACCTTTCACTCTTCCACCTTCAAAAGAATTTTCAAATCGAATATCGAAAAGAAACCCTAGCAGAAAGACTTATCCCGCGAATTTCTTCACTCGTTTCCCCGGAGCAAACCGATAACGATCAGAAGCTTCGTTCAGGCCGATCGAACGCGGGTTAAACTGTCCCTCGCGACTCTAACAAATCCTCTTCTACCTAAGCGATATTTGATGCGATAAAAACCGCAGGCAGGCGAGTACAAACCGCCGTTCCTCGCGATCCGGACGTTAATCTACCGCTTAGATTAGCCGTGGACAAAAGGTTGCACAGTGACGAAAGATAATCCCTAGGTGATTGATGAGGAGCCTACCTCGAGGCTCCTAAAGGTGGAAGGTTGCAAGGCTTTGCCAACTTCCTGAAACGTTTTCTCACGAGACGCGTGTCGAGCAAGAAACCCGCGAACGATCCTTCCCTATACCTGAACTTGAACAACCATTCGCTCCGCCACGCGAAAAAGATCATTAACTTCAACAAGACAAATCCAAAGACATCCACTTTTCCCGCAGGCAATCCTTTAACTCCAAAAATTCCGGTACTAGCTTCGCCAGTGCGTAAGACGCGTCAGTTTCCTTCCTTAATTAGAAGTTAATTTGCAGTTCCAGAGGGGAACAGCTCTTCGAAAGGCAGAAGCAAGAGTTGGCAGCCTGCGCCGCAGAAAAATTCCTTACAATGCGACTCGCTTCGCGAGAGCCCCGCCACTTTTGCGTCCCGATTAACGAAGCACTCCGAAGCGAATCAAAAGTGCATCGCAGCTTTGCGTGTTTTGCGCCGTACGGGAGAAAGCTGGCAATCGCTGGTCCTTATCGTTGTACCCTGCGATAACCTTCTGTTTCCCGTTGCTGGGTGTTCTTTTAAAAGTTGCAGCGTGTGATTGATGGGTTGTAGAACACTCTACCATCCCGCGGTAGAAATTCGCCTGACAGACGAATAAAGGTTTCACTTGCCAGCCATCAATCCAATTTCACTTTGAACCAGCGAAACGGTTGGATACTTTAAAGAGAAGAAGACCAATAAAATTCAGCAACGATTCTCGCTCGTTCGAAATTTCTATCTACGCGCACCGTCATCGGCCAGGAATTCGTTGCTATTAACCGTCCAAGGCGCAGAAGCGCTGAACGCTAGCCGTTCGACAAGGTTAATAAGCTGCCGAGCTCAGGCCAATCTTTATCACAAATGTTTCACGGAGCGGGGAAAAAGAGCGACTGGTTCGTACGATTTCCTGGCTTTCTCCTGTCCTAATCACGCAACCTGGTGATGCACTTGGGGCGAACGGGATTGCGTAAAGCGCAAAGCTGCGCGCCGAAACTCGCGCGCCACACCTGTTCCGCGCGTCTCGCTCCGTTTTAAAGAGAACATTCCGAGAGCTCCTCGCCGCGCGATCGCTCTACCGATCTGGATCCGCCTGCTTCTCTCCATCGTCCGCGGCGAGAGAAATTAGGGGAGGTTATCGTGGCGAACGATCGTCAGGCGCGCCTTTAAATCGAACGTGTATCAGCGGAGCTAGACACGAGGACGAGTGAAAGGAGAAAAACCGCGGGCTTTTGCGGCGTCCGCCGGAATTTCGAAAAGCTACGTGTGAGACAGCGGATGGGGGAGGGGAACATTTTGAAGGGGTGTCTGCTTCGAATTCCTTTCGTTGGACACTTGTTAGCTTAAAGAATGCAGGGAAAATTTTAAATTAAGATAAGGTGAATGAAAATCTAATTAAATTTGAAGAAGATAAATGGGGGCTAATTTCACCCATCCAAAGTGAATTTCCGCAGGGACAAAATTGCTGCTTGAACCTTCGCAAGAAGTTTCATTGAAATCGGAATATTTGGCTCCGGTCAGTTTGGACCCATTTTATATATCTAGCTTTTCTACTTACGTTATTTATTGAAAAAGAATTTTAAATCACGGAGAGATGGAAATCTAATATAGAGACTTGGGGGAAATCCATGCTTTATAAGTCACCCCCATCGTCAATCCTTAATTCGATAATTATTTTTATACGGTTTTGTAGATAGAAAAAAGTACTCAAACTTTTGCTTAAACTTCTTTCCGATACCTCTCACCGTTCTCGAGATATTCCCCGTAAAATAAAATTCTGCCTTTTCTCAAGGGGTGATTTCAGCCCCTAAAACCGCACAATTGCACCAACAAAAATTAGGTTTGTCTTGCAGTGAAACTACTCTACTTGCACACAAAGTTGCATTATTTTCAGAATCTTCGGGTTGCCTAACTTCGCTTGTGAAATTTATGAATCTAATTGTGGGTCAAAGTGGACCCCCCCAACATCATTAAATTGCAAACCCGAAACTCGTAGCTAGAAAACATGCAGAGAGAAGATCGAGAGACCGACCGTGTAACGATGAAATTCCACTACGAGAAGGATGAAGGAATATGTACCTACGAAGGAGAAAACTCGAGTGGCCTTGACGCGAAAGAAACGAGGGGTGGAAAATACTATTAAAGTGCATAAAACGTCACGGTGATATAATCGCACAGGTTTGATCATCCATCGGGTCTCGCCAGGCATGCAAACCTTCGTAAATGAATACAGGAACGCGAACGGGGAGGTGGAAAAATGAGAAACGTGTCTTCGTTAACGACGATCCGCATTCCTGCAGGGATCGCCCAGGAAATTCCTGTTCCAGAGCTTGCAGCCCATAAGGGATATCGATATCCGGTTCACCTAGGTGTCACTGGCATCTCTGTACGCGGATGGGAGCAACGATTCCTGTCAAATTCAATCTCCAAGTGAAATTAGAATTTAATCGCTCGCAGCTTCCTCTTTGGCACGCGTTATCGATCAGCATTGGGCTCTTCAGATCTATCTTGGAAGAATAGCATACGGAGAAGTGAGATTTAAGAAGATCCATGAATATCAAAGGAAGTGTTTTTGAAGTACTCGAATTCCTGTTCAATTTTGCAAATTCTTGCTTGCTGCGGTGGAAGAGGTGGAAGAAGATGGAACTTACGATGACCGACGAATAAAAATTATATCAGAAGGGGAAAGGAATGAGAAGAAACACTACTTTTTAGTACCCCACTTTTAAAAATTTACAATATCTATCCCATCGACAGCATTGTGCCTCACAGAGATACCGTGACTTATGTGCAGAAATTGATATTCTTAAACAATTCATTAGAGAACTCCCACGCAGCACAGGGCCTGAAACGACTAATACCAAATTGCCTAATAAAATAAATGAAATATATCAAAACACTCCCGCGAGCTTCTGTCTGAGCAAAGTCACTCAAAGGTTACCATCATCGTCCCCTACTTCCTTCTCAAACTTCATCTTATCTCTACCCTACTACCCAAGTCTACGTTTGCTCATCGTGTCCTCCGAACCTCCATAACTCTTCCAATGTCACGAAATTCCTCGCAATCCTTCAGCCCCCACGTTTCCCCCAATTAGAAACACGAGACTACCCCCGCGGAGCCTGCAACATCGCCTCGAACCACAGAAACTACGCCCCTCTACCGTGACACAAATCGCGAAGGGTGAATACCCCCGAGGAGCAGAGCTAAAATGAACGAAGGAGCGGGGCGCGTGCGCCGCGCAGCCTCTTGGAGCCAAGTCGGCCAAACGAGGCGCGTAAACAGATCTGTCTCGAAGCGGAGATCGCGTGGACGGTTTCTAGGTGAGCGACCACTCGACCACTACCGGGTGTCGTGCTCGAAACGGTCTCTGGTGTCCCGCGTGCGGTCGGCGTGGCGCCTCGTTTCGCGTTTCACGCCGCGAGGAGGCAACGCGGCTGGCACCGATCCTGGCAGCGGAATCAAGCGGCGGCGACGACGACCGCGGCCGATCGTCTCTCGGCCGGCGGCGTTCCAGGCGATAACGTGCTAACTGCGCGACGATAGAGGGCAGGTGACAGAAAAGAGACGAACGGAGGGGAGAGAGAACAGGGGCCGAGATCGGTAGAGGCCGGGGAATCGCGTGGCGCACGCGAAATCTCGCCTCGGTCTAGGAAACGTTTCGCGAAGATCCTGTTACGCCGCCGCCGCGAAAGTGAACTGCCCGATTAATAGGCCGAACACGCACATGGATGAAAGTAGAGGCAGCGTGGATCGCGGAGCCGGCGGAGCGACGGAGAGGCGGAAAGGAGCCAAGCGGAGAGACCAGATCGAAAGAGGGACGAGGCGCGCGTACCATGGCGGGGAGGATCGCCAACGGGCCCCGCGGTGAAGTCAGCGATTTGGGACCGTTGCTGGGCCGGGCCACGGCGATACCGTGCTTCCGACGCGCAGGCCCGTGCACAACGGGCCTCGATTACGTGACAATCGGGGAGATAAGGGGAGGAAAGTGTGTCGAGGAGACGGGCCACGCGGGGAAACGGGTCAGATGAGAGCAGGCGCGGATGGGCTCGCTGCAAACTGTTATACTTTTATGTTTCGTTGTGTTTAACGGGCTCGTAACGAACTCGGGTGCAAGATGACGCGTGAGAATCGGGAGATGTTGCTGTTGGTCGAGACTGATTGGTGGGGTTGACAATAACGTGGTGGGTGTTACTGTGTGTGGAGGGAAATTGGGAATAGCAGATGTATCTGTTAGTTGAATATCTTCTTTCGTAGAGAATAAAGGTTTTTAGTTGGAACCGAACATTTCTGTGATGTCAATGTTTTGAATATTTTTCCCCGATTTAGGTTTTAGCCTCAGTAAACGCTTTATACCCCCGCAAATTAAGTACTGTATGTAATTAAAAAATCGAGTTATTCTTCAAATTCCCATTGTATTATATTGTAGCCAATGCTAACATGTAAGTCAGTGGACTTTTTCATTGATTGTTTTTTCTTTCTTTAATTAAGGTAAATGTCCCCATTACTGACCACGTCCCCATTAGTGACCAATTCATTTTCTTATTGTTTATTGCAACACAGAAAGCGAAATATAAGCGAAATATTTCAGTTATTGTTTCATACGTTATTTATGTAGCCGTACATTCATCTTTAAGTAAATTCACATGTAAATTAAGACTTGGTCATTGACATGAAAGTTGACAGATTCTAATACCGTGAGGTTATACTCCAGATATCATTAAACTCGCAAATTTTACAATAAAAATACATGGATCCATGCAGTAACTTACTCAAATTAACGATAAATATAAACAGAATTATAAAATAAAAAGAAAATATCAATTTTCTTTCATTATTGTAGCAGAAAATCGTGGTATAAAATAGATGGTCACTAAAGGGGACATCAGGTCCAATATAATTTTCACCATAATCTTTGTGTAAATAGTCAAATATCACTCTAAAACTAATTTGATTAAGAAACTAGAGACTTCAACAAATACACTGATCCATACTTTACTCAAATATTGTCGTATATTAGTAAAAAAATTACTATTTTGAACCAGTCACACTCTTAAACGGTCGTTAATGGGGACATTTACCTTATTTAATTGTTTTTTCTGCTCGATTCTTATATTTTCCATCTATTTCCTTTTGAATTCAACTTTAAAAGAATTAGGATTATTGAAGGAAGAATGAGGAAATTGAGAAATTCCAATTTTTTAGCGCCACCAGGAGCTGTGGTAAAATTTTTAAATCGAAAAATCCAGATAATTGAATACATAATTCCCTTGCATAAAATTCGACTGATCACTCACCGAGCATGGTCCAGATCTCTCTTGTTGCCAAGTAGCAGAGCGGTGAAGTAAGATGGCAGACGTAGATCAGCGAGCTGTTTCAGGAGTCCGCGGGCTTCCTGAAAGCTTCGTTTGCACGTCACGCTGTAAACGACGACGAAAGCTTCGCCCCATCGTATGTGGGAGTAAAGACAGCCATTTTCCTGGAACAATAACGAGAAGATTCGATCCGGTTAATCACGGAACCATCAACTAATTTACAGGCAAAGAAAAAAGTTACAAGCTACCCTAAAAAAAGGACCCCTTGAAAACACGAAGATCATTAAACTCCCCTAATTTCCCTCGAGACCCCATACGAAATTACTTTACCGCGGCACTCTGCTCGTCAAGCCGCCGTAACACCTAGAAATTTTAGAAAGTTCGGAAAATATCGTCGATAATTACAGAAATTTTTCACGCAGCCGCCACTTACGTAAGTCGTCGCCGAACGAAACGACGCGCAGCTCCGAGCCAATTCTCCCTAACGAAGTCATTAAAATGCAGGGGGATTCGATTTCACTTTCGACGCGAAGGCTTTTCCAAGGCCCTACACCCGTCCTTCAGAATTTTCCGCGGAAACGAAAACGAACGTCCTTTAACCCCCGCCAGTTCCCACTGGTTCCATACTTTTTATTTTCTTCTCCCTCCTCCCCGCCTCACTGGCCGCGCGGCGCGTGGCTTAATTAACACGTTAATCAACATTCCTGAACAAGTGCCTGGAAAGTCCCGATCTAGATATCCGTGATGCTCGCGCGGCGTTTCACTTTGCTCTCCGCGCGAGCGCGCGACATTACGAATTTATAATTCGAGCGGCGATCCGGGGGACGATTAACGCCAGCAAATTGCCGAGCCGAGCCGCGGCAGCGCGATAATTGAAATAGAAACGGTTTAACCGGTATCCCCGTTCTATTTTCGAGAGGCACGCTCGGAGCTTCACCTCTGACCTTCCGACCGAACGTCGATGCTAAAATACTTCCGAGGTCTAGCGGGGAGAAGGAACTGCGGCGTTTCGATTGTTTCCAGCGTTGCGCAAGGGGAAAGAGGCTTTCGCTTCCTCCTGTTGCGCGCTAACCCGACGTTGCGCAAATTCAGACAGACAGGTGACTATTTAGAAGTGCGAAGCACGGTGGATCACAGAGCTTTCAAAACTGCGTCGAAAATGTGGAGTAACATTTTTTGATAGAGGGCTTCGTTTGGGAGAAAATTGTCTTTAAAGGCGAGGGCACGCGCGATCGGATGAATTCGTTCGGCGCACAACACGCAGCTTCGAAGTTGGTTTCCTTGGAAACGGTCCCTCGTAGGAGAAAATGTTACTCCACAGTTTTTGTTTATTTTGTCGCGCTGAATAAGATGCAATCGATGTTTAAAGTCTATCTGGTTCGTGTGGGAAGTTACTTCGGTTTTAAGTGTGACAAGAGGAGAAAATAGATGTATTATTGTCCGAGGGATGAGTAGGCTCGTCTCTTGGAAGAACGAGGAATTACTCGGCAATTAAGAGATAGCTGATTCGTGTAGAATTTAATTACACTTGGAAAGTACCGATTACTGCCTCTATTTTACCGAGTATCGACATGGGTAACGAAACAGATCGACGATACTGCGGACTTTCTTTCTCTTTCTCTATGTTCGCTTATCGTGTAGCGCGGTTATCGAACAAGCCTCCAAATACCGATACACCGGGGTAACCCTCGGACACTTTTGCATTCGCGTTCTCACGGCAATCGGAGCGTGCAAAAAGATGTGCGCGATAATTAGCCGCCGTGGACAACGTGAAACGGAAACTCGCTTGTTAGGAATCGTGTATTTTCATTCGACGGTGGATATGCTGTTTTTCTGGTGACGGTGAAATCGCCGACCCCGAAAAATACGGCCTCGGGAAATTTCTCCTTCGGTCCGGAGAATAGAATCGCGAGCACCAGCTTGGAGAAATGTTTGACGCGAGACTATCAAGTCAAATCGAACGATCTACTTAGCTGGATTCCAAAAACGTTCCAATTCAACCCTGAATAGCAATAATTCAGGAATCACGATTGTCATTTCACGAGTACAAACCTCTTGCGACTAATACAGTGTAAATGAAACATTCAAAATAGGCATTTCAGAATATAATTCTAACTTAAAAATTAAAATAAATAAGTGCTAGAAATCGCCAACTAAAACTAACTGTGGCGATCCCCAGAAAACACTTCGCGATTCACGGTCTGTGAATCACTAACCTAATACAACACTTTACACGCTAAAAATAGAATATCAATTCTTTCCCACGTTTACTCGCTGTAATTCAAATTCTCCAATCACAGTCGAAAATCTAATCAAACACTTTCCGCGACACGATCTCGCAAGTTTCCCAATCTCGGCACATTTCCAAAATCCCCCGAACACCCTCGCACCACTTCGTAAAAATCCCCCGGCCCAGGATCCCCTAAACTTTCCAAAGACATCGAGCACACCGCTCGCAGCTCTGAATTCACGTTTGAACCGAGACCGACCTTGCGCTTCTGGGCCAAAGAGGGTCCCCCCCGGAGTGAAGGGGCGAGGGGGGGGCCCCCGTGCTAATTGCTAATGCATCGATCACGACGACGAAAAGAGCGGGGCCCACCGAGCCGCACGGCAGCGAGAACGTTTCAGGTTTAACGACCCGCGGAAGCTGTCGATTCTCGTGCCCGTTCCCAATGCTTTCCCATTGACCTGCCACTGACAGCCGGCCGGGTAATTATTACCGGGGAACAGGATCGACGGGATCGTGATCGTCGGGATATATATCGCTGCGGAGGAAGGTCTAAGCGCATTAGTCTCGCGGGATCGACGAAGGTGAACGTTGCCCGTGAACCTTTCGGTTCGCTAAACGCCGGGTGGCATTCTGGCTGACCATAATTGGTGTTCAACGGGGTCCACGGGGGAGCCGTCGGACGCCTGTCACGGAGAAAGAGGGACTTTTCGGATGGCAAGAAGAGGGACGATGGCACAGGGGATCGCGGCCACTGTGATTCACGGGGGGGGAAATGCGGTGGACGGCTGGCTGACAAGAAATATGCGAATCTACTTCGTGGAAGCGCAGTGATCAGGCGAGGGAGGAATGGAGGAATGCGCAGCTTATTTTTGTGCAACGGGTGCCATTTGTGGGGTTCGTTTTTCTGGGAGATTAACGGAGGACTTCGCTCGAGTATCCTGGGATTTTTATAATTGCAAATAGCTCTGAAATTCAAAAGGGGTGAATTCTTCGATTATGTTAAAAAATCTAGTTTTTGTATAGATGAAGGTGTTAGCAGAATTGTTTTGAATAACTAGAGGAGGGCACAGGGTCGACCCTGGATTATTCGCACAATCGAGGGTATTACACGGTGAAGTGTCCCTAAAATTAAAGCCAGAGGGATACCTTCTCATCAAAATAATCCTCTTTTAGAAGCTAGGGTCTAAGCAACGCCAAGGTCTCCTCGATTTTTCTAAATTACAGTTAGTAATTGAAAATGGACCCTTGCATCCGGTACGCCTGCGCATTCCTAGACGAGCACATCCGCGAACGTGTAGCAGAGCCGAAGCACGGCCTGACGAAATTCACCGCGTTAATCTTCCCAGCTAGCGCGATGGTAAATTCCAGCTATCTTCGACGAAGTACCGGCACATCCGGCGGGACGGAATTTTATAGCCGCAGATAAATATATACGCTGCCAACCAGGTATTTACGATCGTTATTTACGGTCAAATCTGTCGAATTAACATTGCGTGTAACGCGCTCGTAAATAAGGAGCGTGGAAACACGCGCGGGGCGCGCAGGGGAATCGCGAGCGTGCGAGCGTGAAAGCTCAGCTTCTTCCCCATTTTTACACGCGTCGATGTTTCAATTGCTTAGGCATCGTCGCGTAATTAATCCTTGCGGGGCTCGAATATCGCGGAGTAACGGAAGATGGGGAATCGAGGCTGATATACCGAGTGGAAGTGTTACGTTTCGCTTTTACGAAAAGCGGTAATAAATGATTTTGTTTGGGGGCAATTTAAGGGGGATTAATAGTGGAGGAGTTGAGATATAATTAAGGGGGAAAGATATATTGGATAGAAGCAGAGGAAGAAGGATAAAGGAGATGAGGGCAAGGATGAGATTTGGGGCATTTGGAGACGAGACTTTTGTAATTGGCGAGTAATATCTGGGATATATTCAGAAATGTCTCCGATTATTCTATCTTCTGTTAATCTAAAGCTATTTCTTCTCTGAGTAATACCGAAATTTCTATTAGGTATATCACTCAGCAATTAAATTCTGTGTTCACCATCCAAAGAATAATTATTACCATTTTATACACGACGTGGAATTCAGTGGAACTTTGATAACCTCGTGGAATTTCCTCATGGAAAGCAAAGTGTTCAACCAGTTCCCCCTTTATTCTTCAAGAACCTCTAAATTTGCCATCCACCTTCCTCCCCTCCAAACGTTCAAAACCAAATTTTCACATCCTCGTTTCATCAAACATAAAATCTCCCAAACCACAGCCTCTGAATCAGCAAAAGATTCAACCACCGCGTCACAGGGTTTACCAACCCTTTCCTCGAACTACTCACGATTACCACCAGCTTGTTCTTCGCGCCCGAGGGCAAGCCCACTTCTGCAAACGAAATTACGACGCTCATTATCGCCGATCGTTTCTCAAAGTCACACTTCGAAGCGACGGAACCCTGGCGCCGAATATCCGCAACGGCGACGTGCCGCGCGTCACCGCGACGAAACGCCATGGGGGGGGGGGGCGGAGTGCACGGAAAGGTGGCTTCGATTCCTTATAAATATTTATCGATCGATTGTATTCGAGGCAGAGAGATCGTCCGCGATGCCGGAATTGCGTGCGCGGATCGGCGAGCGCATCGGATTGCGCAACGCTCCGCACGCACCGTCGACGTAATAGCTCCATCTGTTATGAAATGGCGCGGAAAGGTACGTAAGTTCGTCCCGCGGCTCGTGTGGCAACGCCACGCTCGCCTGAATACCATAACAATTCCTGGAAAAGCCGCGAAACTGATTACTGACAAAGTCATTCCGCCGATCCGACTGATGGACAACGGAGCGGTGTTGTGGAAACAAGCTGGGGGGGGATGTTATGCAAATCGGCGAAAGGGACCGCGCGGAATTTGGTAAACACGAGCTACTTGCGAATTATTGGCGAATATGAAATGGGAACTGCGGGTGATCGAGTGGAGAGTTAGTGGTTTTGAGGAAGAATTATGTTTTCGAAGGTGTTTTTAGTTTGGGGCGTTTCGTTTGAAGTCGCAGGTGGGTGGCAGGTTTAAGTTTAGAGTACTATGTGCTGAGAGTAGAATTGGAGGTGTTGGTAACGGGTCTTGAATGAATTTCGAAGAAAAATGGAAGTCCACAATTTTCACGAGACATAAGAAATTTTCCGTGAAAATTCTATGACGCTATTTATTCCATTAAGAGACGATTCCGATGGAGAAATTATTGCTTAAAGGTATTAGACACTCGGGAAAAATTCCGCAAGATTGGAAACTGTCTAGAGCAGTCCGCGACACTGAATTCGATCTATCGTCGCGGGAGTTGCAGCTGGAAGTAGACTGAAGACACTGCAACTAGCTCTAGCTAGACACAAAAGACTATTGATTTAGACACAAAAGTGTCGTCGCGTAGACGTGCCTTAATTAAGGGGGGATTCTACCTTGTGAGGCAGAAAAATTGGCGATACTTTGTGAATTTGTTGTACAAAGACTGTTCGACAAATTAATGTGAAGTTTGGCAGGCTGTTTTATAGTATCTTCAACTATTATTTCGCATTTCCGTGCGACGATAAAAAATAATATAGCAGATATACATAGAATGTTGCCTGAGAGCTGTGGTAAAAATCTGGTGGTCCTGGCGTTGATGGGAAGTACCCTAAGGATTATCACAAGCATAAAAAGGAAAAAGATTCTTAATCTACATGAATGTGGCTATCTATGGTAGTAGATGCATTAAGGAAAATAAAAGAATGTTAAAATGGCAGCCTTCTGAAGAAGATGAATCGAGTTCCGCTTAAAAATCGGAAAAAACTGTTTTAAATAAAAAAGGAATGGTAACAGATGGGACAATAAATCTACTACCATAGATAGCCACATTCATGTAGATTAAGAATCTTTTTCCTTTTTGTGTTTGTAATAATCCTTAGGGTACTTTCCATCAACGCCAGGACCACCAGATTTTTACCACCGCTCTCAGGCAACATTCTATGTATATCTGCTATATTATTTTTTATCGTCGCACGGAAATGCAGAATAATAGTTGAAGATACTATAAAACAGCCTGCCAAACTTCACATTAATTTGTCGAACAGTCTTTGTATAACAAATTCACAATGTATCCCCAATTTGTCTGCCTCACAAGGTAGAATCCCCCCTTAAACTCAAAGAATTGTGACCTACTTCCTTCTATTATACTCATGTGCATGTTAATAAAATATGTCACTGTATACCCCCAATGAACTTCACCTTCCTCAGCATTTTCTGTTTCTCCGAATCCCGATACCACACAGAATCGCGTGGTGTCATCAATAACTACACTGCAGCCAACAATCTACATAATATATTAGAACGCAACTTGCAGGGCCACAAGGCCTGAACCATGAAACCTCAGAAAATCTCCATCACTGAATCATCTCATTTAATGCAACCTCATTCCTAATTCCTTACATACCAATATTTCAAGAAACCAATACCTCCTCAGCTCTTAGCACCTGCACCCTCCAAAAATCATACCACCCTCACCCCCTGCATCCTCCAAAAGCCTATTATCCTATCGTAACTATCTCGTACCATCGCCAGAACACAGTTTCCCCAGCCACCCTCCAACCTTCCACCCTTTTACTCCAAAAAGAACCTGCACACTCATCAACCAGTCTTCAGTCTCAATCCCACAATGTTCCAAGCTCCAGTTAGTTACAACACCAAAACTGACCGTTACATGTTAATGTACCTCTACCTCAGCTTCTCTTTAATATTCATAATACGTACTCCTCTCTTCCACGTACAATTAAACTTGCATAATAATAACCCACTCGTGCCAGCGAGACAAAGTCAGCCAAGGCAGTCTGCCTTCCCCGGCGACTTCCCCCCGATACCCATCCATTGCACGCCGAACGAGGAACACGCGGAAGGTCGTAAAAGGGCGTATGCAAAAAGGGAACGGTGTTCCCTTTTAACGGCGCGACCGTTAACAGGACACTCTGGATAGGTCGAAACGAGGCAACGACGGTTCGAGCTGTCCATTCGAAATCGATTCAGGTGGGCGAGAACCGCGCGCTTTAACGCCCACGCGATCCCGCGGGATAAGAGGCGATCGTCTCGGCCAAGTTACGTTCCCTCGTGTCCCCTGGCGCAGATAACGATCCGCCGCTATTCGCTCGCGCGAATAGCGATATTGTCCGCTAATAATGCGACCCGCGGAGTGCACGGCGCAGCTTTGTGCCGGCCCGCTCTTCCCTGTGCTACCCTCCACCTCCTCGGACGAGAACTCTTCGCTCCGATGCTTCGAATCTGAAGACTAGAGGCGAGCTCGCTGCCTTGTAAGAAGTCTTGGTGATTGGGTCAAGGCCCAGGTTTTAGAGATATCCTTCGAGGGTGGTGCTAGTACTCCGTTGTGTTTCTTCCACCCCCGATGCCGAAGGAAATATCAAGGTTTGAAATCTGGATCCTCAGAACAGCTGTCGAACCTTCTTACTTTCGCGCAGCTAAGCTCTGTTCTTTCGTTTTATTTGATTTTTAGTGGAACTCGGGTTTCACGGGATGCCGTTTCATTAAGACGCAAGCTCACCCAGCGCGAACTTTGGGACTGTTCGAAGCATCTGTCGCGGAAGGCAGTGAGAAAGATATCAGCCACGGCTACCCCCCCCCCCCAGGATCCTCTAATTACAATCCTGCCGAGTAATAGGCCACGTGACTGGTATTTCTAAGCGCGAGATAGCTGCCCTTGAAAAGGGGCATTGTTTCGTTACGGAAGAGGTCTTCAGGGACACGCTGGATGCAGAAAAGATATCTCCGAGCCGCGTCATGCTACGCCGTGAATGTCCCTCTCGTCGGCCAGTCTTATGCAACCGGCTGCGCGTGCAATGTAACTACAAAGTGCATGTACTAAGTACCGAGGCATAGGCGTCGAGTGAGAAAAATTGCAGAGTTTCCTTGGACACTTCCACGATAATTAACGACGACTGATAACTTTGGGACGTCGAGGAAGCTGCGTGGAAGAAACTCTTGCACTCTCGAGACAGTTCACTTGATAACGTTCCGTTGAATACACTGCAAATTTTAATCCACTTCTAGGACACTGAATTAGTTACGTAGCCAGAAAATTCGATAGGAACACCTACGTTTAATTAGTGGTCTGGTATTACTGACGAATTTTCATCGAAACTATTTGATTCGCGAGACTAATCCTTTTAGAGAAATTGTTTAAAACCTAACCCCGTTTATATCTCATAAACATTCGCAGAAGAATCTGCGTTTACTCTGTAAAATAGTCTAATGTGACTTCAAACGTCGCAGAATCGATTTCCTTTGTTTTTAATTAATCTTCCGAACCTATACAACGAAGCAAACCGATCTTTGGCACGAAAGTTCCTCTCCAGTTTAAGGTTGTTTGTGTTCCGTGCTTCCTCTTTTTAATACGAAAGTAAGCAGACTTCGACCGAAACTGTACGCCTATGATCGGTACACCACAGCGCGGCACAGTGTCTTTCTCTTCTCCCTTTAACCCTCCTGGACGAGACACGTTTCCACGAAAGCGGCGTACAGCCGCCTCCGCGGGAAGCCACTGTTATTACTCGGCCACTGACAATGAGTTACAGTGTTATTACTTGTAGTTTTACAACGATACCGTTTCCCTACCGGGTTCACCTCCTCTCCCCCTCCACCTGCCGGCCACCGAGAAAGCGGTAACAGCAACTTTTACGACTGATGCAACCAGCCGATGTCTGCGATGGGAAAAGAGAAACGGGGTGACAGAGTGAATCGTTGCAATTTCGCTACACCGCGGTTATCTCTGTTTTACAAGCACCAGTGCAGCCGCTCGATTCGGCTCTGTGAAAGCAAGCTGCAGAGTCCAACACCTCGCGGGCTCAACCGATGAATGAAGGGTAGCAGGGTAGCTTGTGCGAGCGGGTGGTAAGAATCGCGAAAAGATTTCAAAAGGATCAAGATTTAAAAAACCAGTCGGCAGTATGGAAGCACCCTTAAATAAATCTACACTTTATAAACAGAAGCTCACTATTCAAAACTCCGAATTTTTCACACTGCATCAATCCGCACCCCGAAAACAATTATACAGCTGCACCAAGCGGTAGAGAGGTCCCCAACTGCGCATGCCCAAGCGCAGGACCGCCCACAGCGCCACATCTGCGGTCCTAGCGGCAACTAGCTTCGACATCTGGCAGATCGTCCAGGGAAACTCTTTTTTGCCTCGCTCCCACCCCCTAGCTCGCCCCGCAGACTTCGCCATTTTGCTCAGTAAACCCGTAAGTGCAATTTTCAACCCTCTTATTACCAAAGCTCCGAAACAGAAAGGATTTCTCCGGGAAGCAGAGGCGGCAGAAGGCACCGCGTCTCCTGGCACCGTTTCAGCCACCTGTGCATCTGTCTATCCAGCAATGGCACAGGCGTTGCGCAACAAAAGAAAGACAGACGCTCGCAGGATCTCCTAAACAGGCGTCGGGGAGACACGCGGCGCGGTAAGATTTACGGCGGGCCGATTACCAGGCGGTTAATACTCGCCGCGCTCAAGGAAATGTTTTATTGCCGCGGGGAGGGAAAAGCTGAATGACTCTTCATAAAGTCGACGGGGACGTTTACAACTCGATCCACCGTGGCGGTCGCTCTCTCCACACACCCTCCCCCCCTTCCCCCCTTTTGGCCGCTAAAATCAAAATTTCTGAGAGTCATCTCCGCCCACTGATCTCTGCCACGTTGTTCTTCCGCCTCACACCGTCACGACGCTGCCCCCTTTCCTCGTCACCGTCTTAATTGCACGCTCGAACCGCGTATGGAATGGCCACGATTAACCATTTAGCCTGCGAGCTTTCATTTTTCATAATACTATCGTTCGAAGGCATTGATACTCGAGGATGAATTAAGTTTCAAGTAGTTTGCGCGGAGCAGGGTAACATGGTTCTTCAAAGTTTTCATAATGGACGTGGAGGGTTCATGATGGCACATGAAGTAAGGGTCTGGATCGAGAGTTTGAGCAGCTTGTAAGGGGCACGCTGAAATATCAGAGAATTAAGTTCAGAATTATTATTTACAAAGTTTAGATTCACGTTTTTTTTTTAAAAAAAAACTGGCACCACAGTTGTTAATTAAGAAAATGGTTTTGTTTCCCTTTTGTTACCACTAAACATTCCTTTTTAATGCTGACGAATTTGCGGAAGATTCCCGGGGCGACGCCCCCGCCTGGTCCTCCGCGCACAGCCGACAGAAAATAGATCCTGGACGGTCGTAAACGAAACCCGTTGCTCCGAGCAAGAACGAGGAGGATGGAAATGGACTGCCAGAGGAGCCCGTTAAACTTGCATCTCGAATCGTCCTCACAATGCCGCAAGAAATTACGCGAGCTTTTTACTCGAGAGGACGCTCTACCTGACTGAGATACGCGTTACGAACAGGTGATGGTGAGCGCTTCCGCGCGCGTGGGAGGGCTGGAACGCGGGAAGCGAGACTCCTTGGGTCAACGGAAATGCAGTATTTCGTAGTGGGAAGTGAGAAGATTGAAAAATAAAGCGTCACCATTGTCTGACGATTCTATTCGAAATCGAAGTTAAGAATAATCAATTTGCCTTAGGTACTTGAATAAGATACAATTTTCTTATTCGATTATCGTGGAAGGTAATATAAAAATGATCTCTAATCTCCCATACCCTTTCGATTCTACTGTAATTTCTAAAGGCTACACCAACTTCCTCTCAAGAATTCTCAGATCATCAACGGAATAAATTTTGCGAGAGCAGTGCCTGAAATGAAAATTTATTTGCGCAAGTGAAAATCTTCATAACCCAACCCTTTTATTCGGAACAAATTGCCACTTCTCGATACCAAGCCTATTTCCTCCAACTTCGATCTAAACTAGTTTCAAGCCAGCCTGGGAGCGAAGGTCTAAGAAGAAAAAGTGATCGAGATGGTCGTAAAGCGAGTCCCGTGGAAGCGGAAGTCGGATCAGCTTCACAATGTCCAGCGACACTCGATGCGCCTCGAATGCCCATTGACCAGTTTCGTTGATTCGCAGCGAGTTCAATGGAACCAAGATATTCCACCTTTCGCCTATGTATCGCGTTACACGCCACTTTCATTCGTCTTGGTTCGTCAGGTAGTGCGCGGTCCGCGGACCGAAACTGTTTTAAATTCGCATCGGGACACCCACGCGCCGCACGCGATACTCTATCTTTCAGCTGATACTGCTTGGCTGGACGTCTATATAAGAATAACAGTAGATTCAGCGTGCAGAGGCCAGCCCCGAGAAGGGAATAAAATATATCGAACATCGACCGTTTCGATGAAAATTAAGCAAATCTTCGCCTGGACACCTTCTTCCCTGTCTCCACTTCAGGCGAGAAGGTGGAATGCGAGTGAAATTGACTCGAGCAGATTTACGTATATATTATTCAAAGACGTCTCTATCTTTATCGAAAAAGTTTCATCGATAAAAGCGTTTTTTTCACTTAGAAATAAATTCTCGAGAATGCGATATTTCTTGACCTGGCCAAGGTGGTCTAACCCCTTAAGAGGACTAGGCAGTCGTTTTTCGTGAGAAAGAGACTCTGTCCTTTATTTATTTGTAAAAAAATGAGAGCACATCCAGATGTATCCTTTTACCCAACGTTTATTACTACCATACAGATTGAAAAATAAATGGTAAGAAATATATGTCCGCTTTAAAAATGGTGCTGCAGACGGGTAAACATTTTAACGATTTTAAAAACAACAATTAAATCAAAATTATGCGATTGGTGGCTGAAAACGGCGATTTTTCCGAGAAAAATTCGTTCTTGTTTGGGCGTACTAAAATACGATGACTTTTTAATTTTTTTATGAAAATCCCGAATTATTACGGACTGTATCACAGGTTTGCCCGGAAATGGCACGTGTTTCACGCAGCCTGTAATTTTTTCCAAGACGATCTGAACCTCCATTCGTTTGTAATTAGGGAAAAAACGAAGAGAAAAAAATATTCGAGGAAAACGCGTTTAAAGTTTCTGGGCAAAGGCGACGCTATAGTTTGCCGCTTGACGTTTCTACCTGCCAAATTTACAATTTTGCGAATTTTACTATGAACCAAGCGGCATTTTATTAAAAAAAGATAATACTTCCAGAAAATGCGATGAAAAAATCGATTTTTCGACTGCCTAGTCCCCTTAAGTTCAACTTAAAAGATGCACATAGCGCACAGCGTGCACCTTGTTCCTTCGTAGAACAAAATAAAGTATTCTTCCATGGGGTTGCAGAGGGTGGAGGTCCGCATAAAATGGTTGTCGCGCTTTTTCCATTACCCTGGCCTTAATTACCAGCAGGTCACGAGGTCGTTGCAGGTATAATTAATGCTCCGAGCCCTTTAGCGCTGCCCCTCGTAGTTTCTGCGATGAAAAATGATTCTCGAGGGCCTTTGTTCGCGGCGCACTGCCATCGCTATTTTCGGAAGGGAATACGACGTCGCCGAAGGAACGTTTTAACGCGATATCGGATCGCTTTGACGTTCGTTCGGTTTATTTGCACACTTGTACGGCGGCATGAAAATTCCGTGATAAGAGAACCGTCCGTGGAATTCCAATGGCCGTCAACGACTCTGGCTGCCGATGCTTGCTACTTTTTTTAGGAGTTATCTGTTCGTCTTGTTCTACGAAACACTATTTTCGCGAATTCCGCGTTCCACGTTGAAAGGAAGAATATTTAATATTTGGAAATTTGATGGGGATTACTGGAGATTCGATTAGTGACGGTGCTATCAATTTTGGGAATCTAGAACGAATTAGGGAACTTATTAGAGAGAAATTTGGAGGATCGATACAGGTCGGACCAATTGCAACTGCACTGCTTTTTGGATTCAACGTCGTTGCGATTTTGTGCTCTTAAAGCATTGATCTCGAAAAGATTTATCTTGACTTGGGAAATAAGCAGAAGAATCGTTCTCCTCCCGCGTGGAAGCGGGTATATACGTGTTATTTCTGCGGTATCGCGAGGAAAGCTGTAAAAAAGCGAAGATTATGTTCCCCTAAAGTTCCGCGTGACCGACGCGGAGGTAAAATCGCGGGTATAAAAAGCAGCAATAATTGACAAAAGTTCCCAGCGTCGATCGTACGTCGGGCATATAACGATCGCCACGAGAGGATATCATCGAACGTTCGCCAGAAATAAGATCGTTACCGTTTCTACCTCTTGCCTGCCACAATCTCGCCAGCCGAGTGCATTCTTTTCCAGCGCCTTTCATTGTTCCTCGATCATCTGGGAACAGCGGGATTTTTGACAAAAGCTTTTAAAAAACAACAACAGGCACTGGCGGATCGTAAAGCAAAAATAAACCGGAACGATTCAGCGCGATGATACGCGCCAAAGCAGGAACGCGCGGCTCGAAATAGCGAAAACAGAGTCGTTTTAGAAGCTGCTTCCTTTCTTCTTCTTTTTTTTTTAAGTTTATTCTTGCGGCGGGTAACGACTCGAAGCTCTGCAGAAGAAACGTGCAGGAATAATTCACTGGGCCCGTGACTTTAAATTGTTTGGGCAAGGGTAGGTGTATTTTTTCAATCCGCGTGCTAATTTGGTGTTTGTGTTGAGAGGAGTAATGTTGGGGTTAGCTGTCCGATGCGATGGAAAATTCGTGAGAATTAAGAGAGGAACTTTTGTAATAAAATTCTATTCTCCGAGCGTCGATATCCATAAACTAATGGAAACCAGCATCAAAATACTCCAAAGACCGCTATTATTCAATATCGAAAATCAGACCTCACTGATTCATCGCTGCGCAAAATTAAACAGCCGACAGAAAATGTCCCCAAAAAACGCCTACCCAAAGTCACAGTCGAAACCAAAAACAGTGTTCTTTACCCTAAATCAAACCCTTTCCAATCCCTCCCTCCAACTCACCCGCCTCACCCTTACGCACCTTCAAAATAAACTCCCAGAAGCCCCCGGAGCAAAGCAGAAAAAGGCACAGAACCTCCATCTCAACAGATCCCACAGTCGAAGAGACTCGCACAGAGTGAAACACGCTGCAGCACACACATCCACAGTCGCCGTTCCACTGTTCCCTGACAGACAATCGGGACCTGGATGCAGGCCAGGTTAATCCGTTACAATGATTTATCGGATTATTAACGCGCCGTGGAGAAACAACGTCGTTAAATTCGGTCCTTCCTGCTGGACGACGCGCGTTTAATTATCAATTACCCCAAGGCCCTCCCACGAAACGCAATCGCAATTACCCAGGCCCTCCTCCCTGGTCACCGGGCCGGTAACAAATCTGCGCGACGCCCCCCTCCGGGGGCCCCCTGGCCGTCGGGGCCGAAAAGATTTATTTCGAGCGCGCGCACGCGGATGAAGAACAATGCGAGAATTGGGGAAGTGTGCCACGGAGAGGCTCCTCGAGTGCTCGCCGGCGAAACACACCTGGACTCGCAGCGTGGTGTGTCCACGAAAGACAGAGGGGGGACGCCCTCTGCGGACGGCGTCGAATGATTTCTACACGACAGGCCGAACCACCGCCGGGGATTTTTCCCGCGACGACGTTGCGCGCGACGTTTGTGATTGATCTACGTCTTCCGGCTGATCGTACATCATCCGCTGACGGTGATTTCTATGGGAGCCTGGTAAATAGACACGTGTATCAAATTATACGCCGCCTGGCGGGGTTTTGACGCTCGAGATGACGAGATGATCATTGCGCAGTAGCCCGGGGCATGCGACTTGGGCCATCGCGGGGCTTGCCGAGTCTTTGCTGAGGTGTTCTGAAGCTTTTCGGTGGGTTGCAGAGGGTGTAGAGATAGAGTCCGGTTTCTGGGTTGGGTGGATAGTTTATCGCGGGGTGTTTCGTTAGTCTGGAAGGAAGTATTGGAGTTTGGAGCAATCTGCGAATGGAGAGGCTGTAACGAATGTTCGAATAATGTATACGTATTCGGATGTTTGAATATTTGAATATCAAAGAATGCCAATTTTAGATTCAAATATTCGAGTAATCGAATAATCAGGAGTATTCGGATATTCGAATGGTCGAATATTCGAATAATCAGGAGTATTCGGATATTCGAATGGTCGAATATTCGAATAATCAGGAGTATTCGAATATTCAAATACTCGCATAATCAGAAGTATTCCAATATTCGGACAGTCGAATTACCAGGAATATTCAAATAATCGAATATTCGAATAGTCGAATAATCAGGAGTAATCGAATATTCGAATAATCGAATAATCAGGAGTATTCGAATATTCGACTAATTGGGGTGATCGAATTTCGGATCGTACCGAATAAGAATCATTATTATTAGAATAATAATATTAATAACTGATGGTTATTTGCATTTCAAAATGTATAAATTTACCTAGAGACTAATAAAGTTCCAAATCTTTCTATTGGAAAGTAAATAATTGTAAAGACCGATAAAAAAAGAATAATATTTCATGTTCAGATTACTATTCGGTACAATCCGAAGTTCGATCGCTCCAAATATTCGAATATTCCAATAATTGCAGCCCCAACGAAGACCTCTTCAGCGCCTTGCCATTCAAAATAACTTAAATACTTGAAGTGGTGAATAATTAATCTTTTAAGATTAGAAGCATCAAGTACCCACTTAAAGATCGTATCTTCAAAAGAGGAGCGATTGAAAACCGGAAATGGAGAAACTTTCTTAAGTTGGGACCCCACCCTGAAGCCCCAAACAAAAGACAAAGTTGCCGATTTTTCCTTCGCATAAATAAAAATATAGGGCATGGATTTTTTATACAGCTTTAAAGCAACCTTTATTTTGTTAGAAAAAATAGTACTATATTCTCCTACCCTACTGTATCCTCCACAATTTCCCTCCAAAAAGCTACAAACAGAATACCCAATAATAGATCGAAACGAATCCACTCGATCCAGCTCCATTTCCTATTCATTTCCGCCCGAGCACAGAATTAAACGCAAAGAAATCCAGCGGCCGATCGCCCCGATCGATACGTAAAAACTCCGCGGAGATAACGCCGCGACGATAAGGAGCCGCGGCCGAGCCGATTCCCCGAGCCGCGCGGTGCCCCGCTCGCCGTTCGCTGAACGATACAAATCGACCGTACGGACGGTTCCCAAAGCGCCTTATCTCGGTGGACCGCGGAGATTTACGTGACGAGGAACAATGCACGATGGAAATATTAATCGTGGCAGGACGAGGTCGAGGGGGCCCCGAGAGCTCGGCAGCCACCTACCCATTTGTTGCTCGACTTCCTACGTGGCGCAGGCTCCTCGAGCGCCTACCTGAACTCTAGTGCCCTTGTTAGTCGGTTATTATTATACCCGGCTAGGAACACCTACCGCGATCCTCGTGATCGATCGTGCGCCAGGAGACCGCGAGTACGGGCCCGAGAGAGGCCTCGGAAGCTTGGGCGGGTACGCGGGCCTCTACGTGCCCGCGCGTACGTGTGCGCGGCACGTACGCTCGTACACCCGAACCGAGGATTCGACCTCCGCAAGGCTCGGTTCGCGACTCTGCTTTCTATGCATTGTAGTACAAGAAGCGGGGATTTTTCGATGGGCGCAAATGTTAGCGGGACTTTCGCTTCCGCGTTACATCGAGGGAGGGGGACAGCCCCTTGGAAAATTCAGTTGACTTTCATAAATATCGCGTCGGCGGGGGCCGGACCTGTCAACGGTGTCGCATGCGCGGGGGAGAACTGGAACGTCCGCGTGGTTTAAAGTCCGTATAAATCATTTGGAGTGGTCGGGGAGGTGGCGGCGCGATCCCCTCTTCGATGCAAATGAGCCCTAAGAGCGCGTTCCCATCATTTATCTCGTCCACCGTTGGGGCGGCCGAGGAGGACCTGGCCCGGCAACCCGGTAAATAAAATTATCGTCCCGCCTAATGGTGGCACGTACGGCTTATCAAGTGGACGCTGAGCGCCTGCCGTGATCGCATTATGATGCAGGGACGCGGAGAATGCACTTACGAAACCGACGATTAAAATACAATGGGGGATGGAGACGAACGTTTGTCGTTTCGCAAATTGCCGGGGCGATTGAACGGTGCCGGGGAGCGGTGGGGGGGGCAGGCAGCAGAGCTCGGGGGTGAAGGAGGTCGGTGTGTAACCCTTTGAACTTAAACGAAGTTGAAGTTAATTTTGCATACTGGCGTTGTTAGACATTGGGCAATGGAAGGGACTTGCGATTTGTAGAGTTGAAGAGATCGATTCTGCGATCAGTATATGTTGTCCTGTTCGAAGTTCTGATTAAATTCGAGTGCAGAGGGTTGAATGTTCCGATGGAAATTACGATTTTCCAGGGGATTTTAATTGTTGAATGTAATGAACTCTTTTAAGGGATCTCACTACCTTGACGGACGAAAATTGATGCGAACGGTGGGAATTTGTTAAAACGAAACCATTAAATATTATAATTACTTCCAGCTTTGATAAAATCAGCCGTTGTAGTTGTCTGAAATAGAAAGTTTAAAAATTTGTGGAATCTCTACGAGTGTGACTATCGTCTGAACTAGATCAAATGAGAAGTACTGAAAAATAAAAAATAAATGGCAGCGTCTAAAAAAGACATCGATTTCTGCAAAAAGTTCACTGATTTTTTAGTCGCAAAAGTCTAATTTTGCAAAAACCGACTTAGTTTTAATAACAACGAGAGTGGGACATCTACTGAAGATACATACTAAGTTTGAAGTAAATCGGGTGATTGGTTTTTGAAACATCATGCTAACCAATTCGAAAAACATAATTTTTAAAACGTAGCCTAAATATTTACAAATAAAGGCATAAAGTTTTCAATTACTGTAATTAATACAATTTGAGGGTTTCTCTTTAAAAAATCCCAAATATCGCCCTCCTTTTCGTCGTCAAAGTAGGGAGAGACCCTTTAAACATTGGGCCACTATTTTTGGCTCTGTTTCACCTCGTTCCATCATTCGTAGAGATAGTGATTAAAGTTATGAAATCTACTTAATCCAAGAGATATTTCAAGCTTATGAAACTGTGCACGTACTACTTATTCTGCATACCTATATCCCAAGGTATTTAATAGAGAAGATCGCCTATCGTGCACAGTACCTTCGCTGTTTTTACATACGACTTTCTCTCAGACATTCAATTTCCTGCGTAACATGTGAGAATCTCTTGCATCGAACATCTCGTGATGTAAGTCCATAAGCTGGATTTTTCTTCGATTCCTCTCTAACTCGAATACTATCGAAGTAGTATATGCTCCACCGGATAAGAATCCCCCAATGACAACCATCCCCTATCATACTTTCCCCTTCAAATCTAGCAACTCTTAGGGATGAATCGATACCACCAAGGTAATGAATACTTTTTTATTCGTATATAGAATCGATGACTTTTTCGACAGGGTTGTCACAGGGAATTCCGTCATCTCAGCTATACAAAAAATCAAGTTGGATAACCCTTCCTCCTTTTTTCTGCTACCAAGGAGGTATCGCAACCGAAAACAGTGCTGCTAAAAGTACTTGATATCGAGAATTGAAACCGTTATCCATATATGTTTCATTATTGAATATACTTTAAAGGATACATCATGCTCTGTATCGTGCATCTGGAGTAGTTGGAACGATATTTTCGGGCCAAGTGTATCTATGTCTGCTGTCATCTTTCGTGTAGAATACCGATACTTGCCGATTCGATGCGAATACTGTTAATCGATACCTACCTGGTATCGCAACCCTGTGTATCGATAATACCGATACTTGCCCATTCGATACGAGTACTGTTAATCGATACCTGCCTGGTATCGCAACCCTATGAATCGATACTAAAATTACTCGGTATCGAAACGAAAGTATCGATACTTTACTTGTATTTACTTGTATCGATTCATCCCTAGCAACTCTTCCTCCGCTCACTAAACGATTTACAAGGACCAACAGGTAGATTATATTTTTCATTATTCAGGCACCCCGCTCCCCGAAGTGTAATCATCCATCCTCCTCTTTCTCCATTCCCCAGCCACTTTCAATTCCAACAGCTATCCCGACCATTCTTATTTCCCGCCGCTCGGAGCCGGCGCGACTTCGCCGGCGCAAAAAGCGCAGAGAAGCGTCCGTAGCACGTGGTTGGAGGCTGAAAGCAAAGCGGACCGAAGCCGGCCGTTTTTGTGTCGTTCGGCTGGTCGTATGCGAGAAGGAACACCGTGCAGCGCACCGCGATCGTGATGTCAATCACGAATGAAGACAGTCACCGTGCCGACTGTCACTGCGGCGATCGCCTTGACAGCAGCACGCGCCTTAAGGCGCATTCGCAAGAGACACGAGGACCCAGAGCCGGGCCCCGAGCAATAAATTCTCCGCGGATGCTTCTTGCATGCTTCTTGTTACGCGGCTTAACCGATGTAAATGCCTGGTTTGTCCGTGCTAGAACTTAATTAATCTTCTTCTTCATCCCGACACCCCTCGACCACCCCCCACCCCCCACCCCTCGAGCCGATCAAGGAATCATTAATCATCGATTGTTCCGTGAATAGTCGTAGACAGCATCGATCTAAGCGCTGACCCTCTTCGCGCTGATTAGAAGCTTCGCGGCGCGTTCCATCGTTTTTTGCGCACTCGGGACGATGTTGTAAGAGTTAATGGCATGTGATTCGATGATACTGGAGCGAGGTGATTTTCTTCGCTGAACGTGCACGCATCGGGAAAGTGATTTGATCGCTGTGTGGAAGCGTAGATCAGAGTTGGACATTAATCGGATAAATTTTTATTTCACTTACTCGAGAATAACGAATCACTTCTCATATTAGAAGAAATATTTACTCGGACGTGGTAGGGAGGATATTATAATTTTGGGTATTGTGCGTAGGGTGAAGAACATGGGAGATGAGAAAGATATATATTTTATGTGATACGGATATTTATAGGATGTAGTTGAATTGCCGATGATAACTGGGAAGTATGAAATTTTGAGGAACGATAGTTGAGGAAATAATTTATATTCAGGTGAGGTAGAGTTTTTGTGGGCTTCCGAAATTGGAAAGTGAAATGAATATCTGTCGTTGAAGGACGAACCGCCCACCAGGAACCGAAGAAATATTTTCTGTTTATTGAATGTTGGGTGAATATGCTGCTAGCTTTAGAAACATCAGTTCCTTCGTTTTACACTGAAATTTGTGGGAGAGGAACAGTGCGACGTGAAAACTGCCTGCGAAGTTTTGTTATTGCAGGTAGGCACAGAAATCACGATGAAGAAACCGCGGCAACCTCAGCCTCGGTCCTCGCGGTTAGGTTTCGGTCAACTAACTCCTGAGGGGAGCGGAGGGTCGTGGTTTCAAGATGGCCGCCGATGGACCGCGAAGGTGCGCATGTAATGAGGCGAATCGAAACTGCCTACCGTATTAGAGTGGCACTCGTCATTAATGTGGCGACTAAGATGCTTGAAATATATAGACTGGTCTGGACCGGAGACACGTGAAGTTTGCGATTGAGGTGATCGTTATGGAAGGAAATTTATACCCGATTAGTTAACTTTAACTTCCGATACACGAATTTCAGAATATTCTGTATTCAAAAATACCTAGTATATTATTTCACTCTGGGGTAAAGTGATACCTCTTGCATCGTTTATTTCAAGTCGAATTTTAATATACTGTAAATTTATTGTAAGTATTGGTATTCGCAATTTATTAATAGTAATGTTTCAATTATATTATAAATCTATTCTCACACATTTTTATTGAAACGGAGAAATTTTATTCGACTTCACATTTTTTCAGGCTCACTTTATCCAGGTCTCCGCTACACACTAATATTCTATACCCAAGTACTCCACCTCTTAAAATCCTATCCCCAAATATTTGATACCCAAGAATTCCATCTTGAAAAATCCTGCACTAATATTCTATACCCAAATATTCTATCTCCTAAAATCCTGCGCTCTACTATTTTATAGCCAAGTATTCTATCTCCAAAAATCCAACACCCCAATACTCCATACTCAAGCGTACTACCCTTTACACTTCTACACCCAAAAATCCCCCATTCCAAAATCCCCGTCACACCTAAATAATCCCAAAACCATTAAATCCAACAAAAACAGTAGATACCGAAGCTGCTTCTACGCCTTCCACACCTGCACCATCCCAATTCAAAGCTCGACCCTTTCCTCACCCACCAACCACGCACATATCCCCCAACCCCTCAAACCTCGACGAAACCCCAAGCGCACCCCAGCAGAAAAAGCCCCCCTCCCTTCTTCTATCCACTGAAAACCCACTAAACACGCCATAAAACGAGCAACGCCCCGCTTATCAACCGCTACCTCCGATTCCCGCGCCCTCCCGCATCTTAACAACTGCAGGCCCCTGGAGTCGATACCCTCCGCTCGACCACCCCCGAAGAGGGCACGGCTCGAAGTCACGGAACCACCGCGGGTCCGTTCGCCGCACGCCATTCAATGGATCCTTGCACTTTAAGCGTCCGCCGATATCTCCGCGGCGCAGGCCACGGCTCTAAGCACCGGCCACGCTTCAACACGCTCCAGCACGCCTATCACCAGCCGGCCGCAACCGCTATCCGCTCGCGCATCGATACCCGCGACTAAACGGCTACGTGGAAAGCCCGGCGATGGATAATTCGGTAGATTAGAGTGCGTTCGGTAGGACGGGTTGCGCGCGCTTCAAGCGGCCACACGTACGCCCGCCGACCTCCCCTATAAACATCCCGTCGAAATGCCCGGCACCGAGCCGCTAGATTCGCCTAGAGAGCGTGTATCCACCGCTGTATCTGCCGCGGCGGGCAACGAATGGATGCGCTCCGCCACGCGGCCGGATAATTGGCTAGATTACACCGCCTGCGCCCGATGGCTTATGCACTTTAGCGTCCGTCTTTCGCGCGCAGCCCTCCCTCCCTCCCTTTCCCCACTTTGCCCCAGTGCCTTTTACACGCTGCTGCTGCTCCCGTGTCCCTTCTGCCGGCGCGTCGCTATCCGCGGATCCGCCATTAAAAACGATGAAACAGGACCGACCGAACACGCTTGCATCGTGGCGCAATCGGCGTTTTTTTTTTCTTTTCTTCTCCCGGAGGGGAGAAGGGGCATTCGTGCATTAGCTTGCATTCACCGCGGCCCGGCTGTTTAATATCGAGGATAATTGGCCATTCTTGCTGGCTGACATTTCTGTTAACGTCTAGCCCCGCGGACGGGCCCTCGTTTAGCGTATTTCACTGCGCGCAGCTTTTAGTCCGCGGGTTCTCTGGCTCGTGCGGCGTCGCGGGTACGCGAAGGGGGGAATTACTCTTGTTGGTCCTGTCGCCGTGAATTGCATTTCATGGTTGTCTATGGAACGGCGTCTGGCGATGATCGATACGGCGACCTGGTTTTCGCAGTGGTAGGGGGACTTTCGTAGCTTTGCGCTGACCTTTTGGTCGGCTGCGGGGTGTTGTTGATTGATCAGATTTCGTTTGAGATTATTTGCTACTTGATTGGCTTTTGAATTGGCGGGTATCTTGCTGGCGTGGAAATTAGTATGTTAAGGTGGAAGTAAGGTGTTACCTAACTGTTGTTAGGTTTAGTATTAACGCTAATGTGATTAATAATATACGCCATAATATACTGGGATAGAATTTTAGAACAAAAAAAAAATAGATCGACTAAAGTAATAAAAATTTCTGCATTCGGATGCACGTTTTTATTTCAAAATCTCGATAAATATAGTGTCAATGAACTGCTGGCTCGGTGCGCAAGGGGGTGGTTCTCAATGCAGAAATAATTAGAAAGTATACAGGAAAAAACCTTTATTCTATCATAGCACGTATAAAACTAAATATAGATCTTGTGATTCGATTAACCGGCGACTACAACAAGCAAACTTATACGCTGATTCAATTGATTTTTTGCATAAATTTGCGGGCGTATTAAAGAGGAAATTACACGGAATGCTAGATGCAAACGATCGAAATAACTGGAAATTCGTTAACGCGACTAAAACTAAAACTAAGTGGTACACTGATACATTTTTACTTTCACCTTTCCCTTTTCACTTTTATTCTATTTCTATGCATTTTCTATTTTCATTTCCATTCTCACTTTCATTCTTATTTTCTATTTTCATTTCCATTCTCACTTTCATTCTTATTTTCTATTTTCATTTCCATTCTCACTTTCATTCTTATTTTCTATTTTCATTTCCATTCTCACTTTCATTCTTATTTTCTATTTTCATTTCCATTCTCACTTTCATTCTTATTTTCTATTTTCATTTCCATTCTCACTTTCATTCTTATTTTCTATTTTCATTTCCATTCTCACTTTCATTCTTATTTTCTATTTTCATTTCCATTCTCACTTTCATTCTTATTTTCTATTTTCATTTCCATTCTCACTTTCATTCTTATTTTCTATTTTCATTTCCATTCCCACTTTCATTCTTATTTTCATCCTCATTTTCATTCCACATCTTTCATTTTTCATTTCTCATTCTTCACATTTATTTTCCATTTTTCCTTCATAGTTAGGTGTATTTTGATATATCATTCATTTATGTAGATGTATTTTCTTATTGAATCTATGCGCACACGAAATATTATGTACTCTTGTTAGGTAATGGGTTTTAACCCGCTTCTGAATAATAATAACGATAAAACTTTGTCTTAAGAAAATTCTCTTTCCTAGAAAATCGATTCTGAAACGCGCGTACCTATCTGATTAGAAACTAACAAAGTCCACGTGCAAAAATAAATCAAAACTGTACAATGGCTCATTCTTCGAAGCAGGCTTTGTTTCCAGAAAATCAATTTCGAACTGAGAAATCTGTTCCCCAATTTCCACTTATTTCTGCAGAATTATTTCATTCGCTATCCCTCGTAGTATATTTATTATTGCATTTATTTATTGCACGCATTCTTAGCAATCGTATTCAAAGTCACTTTCCTTGAAAACGGGGTCTCCGAATCAAACCGTCCCCTTACGTATTCGCCCGATTCGGATTTCTACCGTGAGTTCGGCGCCACCCCGTATATACCAAGATCCGTCTGCGAAGTGTTAACCGCGTCGCAGCATCTCCTTTCCCGTATCCGTGCATCAATTAGGCGGTCGTGCCGAATGGCAAAGTGCAATTTCTGGTTACACTGGACAGCGAGCGACAAGAATGCTCGCAGGCCGAGCGTCTGCGTAAGAACAGGATCTACGGAGATCGATATCGATGTGGATCAGTGTGGCAGTGGTGCGCTCGGAAGCGAACGGGGCGGCTATACATGGGGGCCCAGACGATCGTTAAATCCGCTACCCGACAGCGATACTTTAGCTCGTTTGCGCCGATATATCGCGCCCGCTATAAAATCCTATTGTGAACGGCACTGGCTGGCCTAATCTTGACACTGGTGCCTCGTATTTTGCTTCTCTATAGGGACCTCATTAACCGATCGCGCGCGCGCGCCTTGCCGATTTTGTCAGGTGCCTTTCCCGTGCAGCGCCGTCGAATAAATTTCAACTGGCCGCGAACTGTGTTGCAAACACAACCGGCGATATTTTTCCACCAATATGTTGCAACTGCGCAGGAAAATCGAGTAATGGTTAGCCGACAACGGTTCGCCACGTGTACAATGATTAAAATGGGCAGATTAATTTGAAGAATACTACGTACGTGTTGAAGTATTAGTATAGGGCTACCTATGGGCTGATTTATTGACTACTAGAGGATTGTCGAAGGAATTTATCGTGGATTTGAAAGCCTCTTTTGGTGGAGTTATAAGACATCTTGCGAGGTTTGAAACACGTAGTAGGATAAATGGACCAGAATTGCCTAAAGATTACTAGGGCTATGTTAAAAATCTGATCAAAGAGACCGATTAATGACACTTATAATATTTTGGAGAGTTGAAATGGTAAATGATGTAAGTGCTATAAGTAAAAAATTTTCAGTATTTGCTTTTCGACCATAGCAATGTTGTTGTTTATGAGCTCAGCTCTATCTTACGACAGTCCCAGAAGCTGAAATAAATTTTTCCAACACTTATAGCGTTTACCATCGTATTCAGCGTGGAATTTATTCAGCGTCCCTTTCCTCTAAAAAGGTATTTTTTTTTCCATTTCTTTGGCACTTACATCGTTTGCCATTTCAACTCCTCAATAATTCTAAAGCACCCATAAATTCGACTCAATTCTCGCTGCAACTTATCCAGAAATATTTCCCCTCCAAATAATCCCCCAAATTACCAAGATCGTCCATTCTCACGATGCTTAATCAAAGCGCCCTCTAGCATTAACTTAACCTTCGGTCTACCAGAAAGGTATGCCCGGAGTGCAGCGGGTTAATAATGCAAGCTTGATTAGCCGGCAGCAACAGGACACCGTTTTCAAGCATCATTTCCATAGTCTCCCCCCGTGTAGAACGCTAATCTCCGGCGATCCGGCGAGCCCACGATTCTACTGCCGTGTCGTCTTAGAAAGTGATAAGATTTTCGCGTGGCGAGGGATGCGTTGTCAACGGTAAATTGCATAACCGGGCGATAATGATCGTCAGATTCGAGGGCCGATAAGCGGCCGAACACGATCGATCGTCGGGCCCAAGAGCGGGCTGGTAAGCGCGCACATACAAATCGGTGGCACGGCTTCCTGCATCGTATTATTTATTGAATCTACTCGGTAACGGTGCATGCATCCCCGGCGCGTCTGTGTGCGACGCTCTCCCGATGCGCGTCGGGCATTGTTTACACCGCGGTGCATCGTGCTGCGCCGTATGGTGCAACTTGTAGCCATTGAAATGGCGTTCCACGAATGTGTGAAACGCGCGCCACGGGGCCGTGGTTGCGCGGGTACAAATAGAATCGCGTTAACAGGCCACACGCTCGGCTACTTTATAGAAGACTTTCGTTTAATTGGTGTAATTAGATTATCTCTTAATACCCCGAGGTGAACGGTTTCAGGTTCACGGAGATCAGCTTCGTTGGCTCATCGAGGATCAGAGTTCTTGTGTTAATCGCGAGCATTTTTTACGAAGGCGACATATTTTTGTGAAATTCACTTAGCAGCAGTAATGTATTCCAACAGGCTGTACTAATCATACGAAATAGGAAAAATTAAATGTTTTCAATTTAAAACCGTATGGCATAAGAAAGTCACTTGTTGTATTGAAAATTCGTGATGGCATCTGCGAGCAATGCTTATTAAAATTAATTGGGGAATTAATTGTATTTGCATTAGGAAGAATTTAGAATAATATCGGAAACTAAAAATTAAGAATTCTTGTAGAAAGCACAATGAGTGCCAAAATTGAAAAGAATGTTAGCAGAAAATGTTCTACATGCCAATGGTAATACTATATGTAGTATAGAATTTCATTTTTGGCACTTACAGTGCTCTCTACAAGGACAGTTCAATTATAACTGCACTGGCAACAACGCCTGTAAACAGTAAAACACAGTGCTGTTGGAACCCTATTTTTAAATCGCGTATTTCTTCATTTACCGAGTAGGGACTAGGGTTAATCCCAGTGGCGGATTTGAGAAAAAAGGCCCAGGTGGCAAACGTTCTGAGGGGCCCATTTCTTCGGGGAAATGACAAGGTAGTTTACTAGAAACGAGCTAAGTGTAGATAATATTACTAGTAAATAATATAGTGTTTATATATAATCATAAAAATTTTTTGAAGATAGACCCCTAGAGGGGCCTTCTGGGCATGAGGCCCATCTTTCAGGAAAATAAATAGGTAGTTTACTAAAAACGGGCTCAGTGTAATAATACAGAAAAAAAATATAGTTTGAATAAAATCATTATTTCTTTTTTTAAGGATAGGGCCCAAAGTGGGCCTTTTGGGCAGGGGTACATTTTTCGGGAAAATGAAAAGGTAGTTTACTAAAAACGGGCTCAGTGTAATAATACAGAAAAAAAATATAGTTTGAATAAAATCATAATTTCTTTTTTTAAGGATAGGGCCCAAAGTGGGCCTTTTGGGCAGGGGTACATTTTTCGAAAAAATGAAAATGTAGTTTACTAAGAACGGGCTCAGTGTATTAATACAGAAAAAAATATAGGTTGAATAAAATCATAATTTCTTTTTTTGAGAATAGGGCCCAAAGTGGGCCTTTTGGGCAGGGGTACATTTTTCGGGAAAATGAAAAGGTAGTTTACTAAAAAAATATAGTTTGGATAAACTCATAACTTTTTTTCGGATGGGGCCCTAGGTGGGCCTTCTAGGCAGGGGCTCGTTTTTACCAAGATGTAGCTTACTAAAAACGGGCCCAGTGTAAAAATACAGAGAAAAAAATATAGTTTGAATAAAATCATGTTTTTTTATAAGGATGAGGCCCTGGAGGGCCTCCTGGGCAGGGGCCAAGGCGGCAACTGCTCATCGGCCGCCCTGTTAAATCCGCAACTGGTTAATCCGTTATTGCTATCGATGCTTCTATTCTACGAGTATCTTGCACTGTTACTGTATCTACCTCGCAGTGTCTGACAACCTACACTATACAGTTATAAGTACAAAAACAGTGGAATCCTAACTGGAAGCTTTTATCACCAACGAATCCTAAATTAGAAAAAAAAACAACTTATTGTCAAGCCTCGACTTAATTCGACGCGCAAAGCCTCCCTCCATTTTCCTCACTCTCCGCACACGTGGCATGCCTGATCCAATCAAGCACCCACCACGCGGCCACGAAATCGAGATAACCATGAATGAATCCCTCGGAATTTTATGAATGAATCGTGGAATATCGGCGAGCGCGGCTCTACTACGCAGCAACGAGGTTCCGCTCGAAAAGTTCGCAGCAGCTCGGCCGCGTCCCAAGGACTAATCCCGAAAACGCCCGGCACGCCGGCTCTTGGCCCACGGCTCGCAGCCTTTTAAGCGACAGGTGCAAACATTTGGAAAGGGGGCGAAGGGAGGGCAGCGGTGCAAAAAAGGAAGCCAGTAATTGTAAGCCCCGGGTAGAAAAACCAGTTTGCTAAAAACAACCTGGTCTCGATCGTGTCTTGTTGCGGGGCTACCGAATAAGACGGGACGAGTCAGTGTACCGTGCGTACACCACCGGAGCGTATAAGGAATACGTTGGACTCCCATTTGGAGACCGGAGAATATATACGCGCGGTGCGCGGCACTCCATAGCAGTTCTTTCTTTCGTTTAATCAGCTGCGGAGCGTATCTCGATCCTTAAACGATTCGTGAAAAATGGGATTCCGATCGGAATCCGGACGCGCGGACTGTTATATCGTAGCTGTACGGTAGATTTTGACACGGTTTGTTTTGGTTTTTTTTCGTCGAGCGAGAAGAGTGAAAATGGGGTGTGTAGCTTTATGCAGTGGACTTGCTCGATTGTCCGTGTAATTTTTCAACGGATATTCCGACGAACGTAGAAACACCGCGACCTCCAAATATTAATGAGAGTAACTGTAGCTCGGGCACGTATGTTCGATTTTGAAACAGTTACGTGACCTTGGTGGTCGATCGAAGTGGACACTTAATATGTGCTAACTTAATACGTAAAATCGCTTGATCCACGGGGAATATTAGATTTAATATATTTCTTCGTACAAATATCAAACACCGCTAAAAACTCTCAACTGCATGGGCGTGCGGAGGAGGGTTGAAAAGAGGCAACTTGAAAAAGATCGCTTATTTTCCAACTGATCTTTATTGAGTTTACACTAAAAAGGGAAATATTTTTAAATTTCGGGTTTAAATTTTTTATTAAATTGGCACTACAAAATGGGTTCAAAAAGCAAGCAAAAAGGGTATATTTTTCCGAAGTTGCCGGCCCCTGAAAAAAGTCTCCGGAATTTTCACTAATTGTAAGTTTTTATCCTAAATTTTAAATAAGAAGATTTAATAAATTCTCGAAGAATTATTAAATAACATATTCTTGCGAAGGGGTCTTATGTATTAATTTCAAACATCTCTAAAAATTCTCACATCCAAGCCTCCATCAATCCCCAAATTTCCATCCCCCATAACCATTCGCTAAACCCTTAAAAAGCAACCCTCATTTCCTCCTCCGCGGACACTAAATACACTCTCCGCCACGCAATCTTTTCGCACCACGCAGGAAATAGCCGATTAAAAGAGCCGTCGACTGCGGAAAGCGCGGAAAATTCGAAAAGAGGATCGCGACGATAGATGTCGCAGGCGATATCTCGGCGAGGCAGACGCGTCGCTGCTTCTGAACCGACCTGACCTTGGTTAACCCAAATCCCCCGCGGAATCGGCCAGTCGCAGGCCGATCGCGCACCGACCTGACCTTCCCTAACCCGATTCTTCTGGAATACGGTAACGAACTGCACGCGAGAACACGTCGAAGCGGAAATCCTACGACAAGGCCCGTTAGCCGCGTATTTGAATTGAATAACGATCGGCTTTAAATCCGAATCTAGGCGAGCAGCGCGGCTGCACGCGCTTGTTGCTGGCCGGCGCGCAGGCGCTGGTTCACTCGCGACCAACTGGCTCTGGCTGGTTGAGGCCACGTTCACGGATCGTCGTGTTCACCTGTCGCAGCCAGAGCGGAATCCTCATTGAGATTCCGCCGTGGTCTTTTTATATTAACCGTCCACGGGAAGCCATTGTTCTCGGCATCGTAAATTATTGCCACCGCGCTCCGTCGAGTTGAATCGTTCGGGGGAAAAAAGCGTGTATAAATCATTGAGCATTAGAAGGTCACGTCGCCTCGATCGCGAGCGTGCACGCTGCTTATTTCGCCGGGTGCACTTAGTGGCTTGTTGAACAGTCGCGTGGAAAAGAAGCCGGCGGCTTGTGGAGTTTGATATTATTTTCGTTAATGTTTTGATATTATAGAACGTAACGAAAAGTAGTTGGAATTACTATGGGGATATCGCTGAAGAATTGTTGCGAGTGTTACTCATGTTCCTAGGGTTAGATATAAAAGGTTAGGCTTAAATACTAAATTCAGGGTTAGACTTAAAAGCAGCAAATTGTTGAGTCGCGCTCATTACTTCTCTTTGTGTTTTTGTGAATGTAATAAAGACGTATTATTATTATTATTATACCTAGGTTTTTAATTGATACGGCGAACTAAATTGAGGGGAAAGCCTCGGTTGCACGCAGGGGTCCCAATTCTCAAGATTTCGAGCCTTAATGTTTTTAAGTTTCTTGTACTATATACACTAAACGGCTGCTTCGTTGCACCGAATGAGTTCTTACGCTTCTGCAACCACTGAGTTAGCTTTGATACCTCGGGAAGCGTGGGCTTCCCGTCCTGAGGACATGCTTCTGGGGTGTAGAATGCTGATGAAACGAGCCTCCGGGGATTCGCGAGGATATTACGAACTGTCTTCTAGACACTTGAAACTTACACAGAGTTCTGTTTTAAATAGCGATCAACTTGAACGTCACTGGAGAACCGCAGAAGAGATTCCGGCTGATTTTTAGCAAATCAGCGGAACAATGCGGAGAGAATAAGTTTCTCAATACCTAGCCCGAAGCGAGCAGTTAACGTTGCCCCGGCCACAGCTGGAACTTCTTCCTCGGTATTTGCGCTCGGTACTTTCTACTACTTATAACACGAACTCCCGTGTCTTCCACCGTGAAACAAGAGACAGCCGCTATCCCCGTCCCTGCTTATCTCCTTCATTCATCTCGCGGCATCGGAAAACAATTCGCGACCTCTTCTCCTCCGCGGCGCAAAAGAATCGAACTCATTCTTCTCTCAATCAACGATGAAAGTTTCCCCTTCGATGGAGGCGCGCGATACGATTGCCCGTACAACTTCATCCGGTAACAGTGGTGCGCTGTTTGCCTCCCACGGGGCGAATTCTTCGGCCAGCCGAGGCTCGCCGGGGGACGCTAGCGTATCTCCCGTGCAAAAAGAATCGGGCTAAATGAAAAGCGGCCTATTGCGAAACCCGCGGCCAGCGCTCGCCACAAATGATTCATCGTGACTTTCACAATGAGCATCGGCCTGTCTAACGTCGCCCCTGAGGAGGGGAGGGGTAGGAGGGGGGGGGGGGCAAAGAAAAAAGGTTGGCACGAAGAAAAAGTGCCCCGCGGCTCGGCCGTGGCCCGGGAGTGTGCGCAAGCTGAAACGGTCGTGTTTACAGGCCGTCGACGGAAGATAAATATAAGAGGCGGGATGTCGCGGGGCGAGGCTCGAAAAGATGCAAAAGGAAACGTTGGGGCGAAAGAACGCGCCAACGGTGGCTTCGCTACGCTTCCAACGGAGCCGGGCAAGAAATTATGCCAGCAAGAGTACGCGAAGCCAGCGGGTAGAATGCGGATTTTGTTGGTCCCATTGCCCTTGACACTCATCGCTAAAGATGCCCAATCGGCAACCCTAACTATTGGAGACTCCGACGCGCGTACAAGACGCGAGCACCGTGCCCAATGGCCCAGAGAGCGCGTGCCTCTGAATTTTTCGCGACGATCTGGATCGCTCGTTTTATTCGCTGTTCGACGAGGGCGATTAAATTCAGACAGAGGAGGTGAACGGCCTGGGATTTTTGTTTCGTGGGTTTGTTGGGGAGGGTGAAGGTGTGGAGGGACGGGGGGAGGGGGTGAGTAGGAAATAGTGAACTGGGGGAAGTTTTGATGTGGGCAAGAATTTTGTGCAATTTAATAAGCTTGTTGAAGTATGAAGGAATTGAACTTGGTTTGGAGTGGTTTCACTGTGGGACTACTGTTGCTTGAGGAGGCAGAACGATTAATTCAGGTATTGTTAGATTAAAAAAGCCTCTACTATATTTAGAGCTGTAACTTGACACTATTTAATTTCCTCTACAGCAAATATTACACATTATCTAATAGCAAGCTTACACTTCTGGACAAGTGTGGCGATAATCACATTCGTTGCGTTTAAAATGGGCTATGAATTATTTATTTCAGGCGACTAGAAGAGGCCCAATCAATACCACCGTAAACACTAGTTTACAAAATAAAAAAGATTGTGAAGCAGATGCCACTATTTTTTTTTCTTATGTAAAATAGCTCGATGATTCTGAAAGTATGGTCCAAAAAAATTTCTATGAATGTGTTTTCGAGATATCGACAGGTGAACTTTTTACCTGTCCTTCTTAAGTATCCATAGAAAAATTTGTATATCCTATTTTCGAAATCATTTTACATAAGAAAAAGATAATGACCTCTGTTGCGTAAAATGGCTGTTAACTAGTGTAATTTTTCAAATATTGTCAAAGATCAAATAAGAAAAATTCTAGAAATAGCTAAAGTCTTAATAACCATGTGCAAAAAAACGCCAATATTATAACACTATTCGTTTCATCAAAATAAATTCCCCCAAATAACCTAAAAATTGCTTTAGACGAGAATACACCTTAAACGATTACACACCCTTGACATATCAGAAAGTAGCGTAACTTTTATAACCAAGACGCTCCTAAACCACTCGTAGTTCCCCCCTGTTTCGCTATACGATCGTTGCCCAAGAAGTGATATAAAAATATCGCCGAAAAACAGTCGGCGGAGGATCGGGCACGAGAATCGACGCAGGATGAGCAGAGGAGCGCGAGTGGGGCTTGTTATTCTCCCGCGCGGTCGACGTATGACAGACGTGGCCCTTAAGGGCCCCTCGAGGCCCTCGGGGGTTTCGAAGAAGATATATTTAGACGAGGGGGGGCCCCTTCGAAACGGCCCGCCTCGCCCGTGCACCAGGATGCAAGGGGCAGATTCGTGCGGAAAGTGGACGATTTGCGGGGCAACCGGTTGCCGGCCGTTCCCGCTACCAGCGTAAAACAGAAATCGAAGCCGACGATCCCGTTGCAACCCGCGGATAATTTACAGCTGCGGTGAAACAGCTCGCGACTAGGCATAACTCACGCGGGCAAATCAGTCTGTCGAACGGACGTACGGCGAGCCGTAAACGTACATTTTCACGGCGCTCGCGGTTCAAGTGAGATTTTAACGCCAATCCACGTCACGTATCCATCAATAAACCGGGATCATTAGACCGGTACTTTTTTCTTCTGCTGGAAGAACTCGGATAATTTGTGATCTACGCCTGCTGGGATCTTGACGCTGAGAAGGATATCGCGGCGCAAGTTTCTATTCGACGTGCTTGGAGCTGGTGGAAATGACTTCGTTTCGCTGGAGCTTTCGCGAAAAGCATGGTCGATTTATCAAGGAACTATGTCTCCGTGGACTCTTCAATTTTACTTTTTTTAGACATAGAAATATCTAAATTATAAGTCACCTATTTGTGAAAGTAGTGAAGCATGCACTTCCCTTTGCACCACCAACGGTGTATTTCTCTTTGTCTTATAAGATGGACCCTACCGGTGCCACCAAAATCGCAAACACCGATAAATACTCGGCCCGTGAAACAGAGGAAGCATAAGAGTCGATGTGTTACCAAATCACTCCTGCAAGGCTCGAGCAAACTGCGAACAGCTTTCGCAGAAAAGAAAGTCAATAAGAACACATTCCTGGGTTAGAATTGCCCCCGTGGTTTCATTACCATAAACTCGTCTCGACCAAGTGAAATTAACCGGCGGGGATCGCGAAGGAGCCGCGAGAACGAGAGACCGTAACGGCGGAGCTGGGCGAAAACCGGGCGAAATTTAGAGACACGAGGGACTTACCTCGCACCTGGAAGTGTCCAGTATCTCGACCTCCGTACTGACGTTATCGATGGTAACGCTGTGCCGGTACAGGAAATCTGTAACAGAGGACAGAACGAGATTACACTGGGCGCGCTGATGAATGATAGGCGGGGGCATTCCCCGAGCCGCTATCGCCGCGTTTAGTCGAACAGCCCTAGCGAAAGGAGGCCCGCGCGCCAGAAGACGTACGAGCTAGCTCGGCAAGGATAATGAAATCGATCCGTCAGTAGGCTCGCGGTTCGAGAGGATCGAGAGAGATCCTGGGCTGGTTAGCGAGCGAGTAATCGTTGGATCTGGCCTAGCGTCCTTGGTCCGTGTGATCTGAGGAACGATAAATGAAACTGAATACCGAGGCAGAGATCGATCTCGTAGCTGGCGGTGATATTAATGCCGGCCAGACTGAGAAACGGCCGCTGGGGTAAAACCGTGTTAATTCTTGAAATCCTTCTTTTATACCCGGCGATCGAGGCTTCCTCCTTCCTCGACGTCTGGCTCTCGTGATTTAAGTCCTTCGTTTGTTTCCGCGACAGGGAGACGTCGACGGAGGAAATTAAAATCTCATGGCTTGATTGGAAATGAGAAGAGAAGCTCTGGTGAAAATTTAAGAAAATTTAAGTACTTGGAGAAAACACCGCGAGGGTTTAAAAATCGAATTTTTCAGAAGAAAGGAAAGTCTTCTATGGCTTTAAATTATTTGCGAAATTTCATTTTTTTTAGATTGCTAAGTATGCTTGAGCATGCAATAACCCAATTACATCGCAAAATTGTCTATTCTTTGCATTAGTATGGTTCGAATTTATGAAGACAGAATTGTATTTGTAGAAATAATATTCAGTGCCATTCAAGTACTGTAAGTGCTAATTCTGTTTACGGCGTTCGAAGTACCGTTTTTTAGTATTATTGGTAACTTATTTACAGAAAGAATATGCATTAAAATTCTATGCTGTAGTATTGCCATTGGCGCGCAGAACGTTTTCCGATATTCTTTTTTAATTTTACCACTTTCAGGCTTTTCTTCAAGGAGTCTTAAATTGTGTTTCAAAAAGAATCTGGTAATTTGCTGCTTAATAGAGCAGAAATATAGAGTGGACTTCTATTGGCTCGGTTCTTTATTCGAACCAGTACCTACTAAATCGGATAGTGAGTTACTGAGACACTGAACCGAACATACTCGGTGCTTTAAGGAAAGGAATATTCATGCCCTGTCGTGATGCATCGAGTGTAGAGTTTCCCGTGAATAGAAAACGCGGCTAATGCGCGAAAGTCCCGAACCAGTTAGCAACGACAATTCCGATTTGACTCGGTGACGCGGGGCGTCGCGCCGCTCTGTCATTACGTCGTCCACTGACAATGACGCTGTAACTTTCGCCGTGTACCCACATCCGTGTACCTTCCATTCTTTATTGATTGTCAAAAGATTAATTTTAAAGCAGGTTACGCCTTCTGCTCGACAACTGTGGACTTATTACATATTATGTAGATGAGAACTACTAATTAACCCCCAAGCAATGGATAACGGAATTCGTTATCCCGTTATTTAAGATTTATTGGTAATCAATGGTAGTCAATAATTAGGGTAGGGGTGATTTTTCATGAATAATAACAGATCGAAAGTGAAGAATTCATTTTTAAAGAAACTCTTGTAGCTACACACTCGATGTCATCTACTTTCTACTTTCTTTTAAACTCTCATCCCCAGGTTTCCTTCACCGAAACGTGCAAAACGAAAGACGAAAAGTCCATTCCAGACTTCTCACAAATATTCCAGAACCTAGGAAAAATTATCACAATGAGGATCCCAATCGCCTTGTTTAGTTCTGGAATAGGGAAATTATGGGAGAGACGCCAGACTTTACCCAAAATCATCACCGTGTCTAAATTTCCCGTTGGAAAATTTTTCCAAGAATAGATATTCTTAATTAAGCATCTTGCGCTACTACTCGCCGTGAAAAAAGTCCAATATTTCTCACCTTTGAAAAATTGAAACTAAAAACATCATTTTTGGGACCAAACGCCTCACTACCCTTAATTTCTAATCACCCACGCGAACACCAATCATCTGCAGAAACAAAAGCTCAGAGTAAATCTCAGTCTCCATCCTCGAAAAATCACAGTCGTCAATTTTCTCAAACCGATTTCCCACCAGCGCGAGCGATTCGCGCCGGAAAGCGGGGGAACCCGAGCCGGGGAATCCACCACGAAGCGCACAGTAGCCTCGGCCGAAGCAGATGCAATAAATAAACGCTAAATAAACGCGTAAACACCTCGTGCAGGTAGCGGCGTGGCGGGACAAGCAAATAAGGATGCTAGTTATATTAGCGGCCGTTACGCTCGAGAAACTTTTATTGCCGGACAATGCCGATGGGGGGGGGAGCGATTTGGCCAACCGTTGAGCGGGAAAATTTATTGCAAACAGGCGGAGAGGAGGGAGAAAAAAAAAGTGGTTGTCGAGATGTTGGCGAGCGAAAGAATCCCGGTAAGCGAGAGGGGAGGCGGGGCTAGCGAGCGTTTTAAAACGATGCGTACAAGGGCCTCGGAGAATTCTTTGAAGGCCTGGCCGTCGATGCTAGGCCCGGATAAACCAACCGACGAGACGTTTTACTTGGCGCACCGAGCTTTCGTCCCCCTTTCAGCTCGTTTCCCACCGCGATATCCTCGCGGATAAACGGTAATTTTTCCAACACGCTTGGATAAGGATCGGTCTCGACGCCTGGCGATGTCTTTTCTTTCCCCCTCCTCCTTTTCCCCTTCTTTCTTTCTTTTTTTTCCTCGAAAGATCGACGAGTAACTCGGTAGAAATCGGGCAAAAGCCACTCGCAGGCTGCGACGTGTGGCCGAGCCGGCGGGTAATTGCGAGATTCCCTTATCGCGGAGGAAATTTACATCCGCCGGCGATCCCATCGGTCCCGGCCACTCGCGTGCGATCGTATATTCTATTTCTCTGACGGCGCGTCACGCGTGAAACGAATTGGAAATACGTCGATGATGCAGAGGCGGTATCTGGCCGGCGCGCGGAACGTCCGCGAGCACTTTCGTCCGCGGCCACCGGCGGGGAATCACTTTTCCAAAGAGCACGCCCTCGAACGGTGAAAGCGGGGCCAGAGATTTTCCCTTCGGCTGGCCGCGTGGGTGATGCCCGATCGGAGGATAAAAACGCCGATCGGTAATGGAAATTTAGAATTTCGAGGCCGGGCGTCGGAGTGGAGGGAGAGGCTATTGTGAAATTTCCGAGATGGCTGATGGGGTAGTAGGTATTGTGAAATTTGGAGAGGAGTGATTTATGGGTAGGCCAGCTATCTCGGATCTATCCTTTATGACTTATCGAGTGTAGGTACTAATGTCTCTTTTATCGAAATTGATTTTAGTTGGATTAGACAAGGTGTTTTGAATTCAGTTTAGAGGGGAGGAGGTTATGGACATTTTGTGCCATTCTTCTGTGTAAGATTATAATATGTAAAAAGACTGTGGACGTTCTCAGGTAGATATGCTAACCCTAGTTTGTCCCTTGTGTGAATTTGATACAATTTTCTTATTAAAATAATGATATTCTGTCATATGTAGGTAAATTTAGATGAGGCTCCGCGAGACTATATTATTTGTGAAGGACGTGAACAATCCCATGCCTGAATACAAGGAAATCTCATTTTTTATTTTCAATAAAAGAATTTGCAAAGTCAATGCTATTTATCTTTTCGTTATATTAACTTTCTACCATTGTGTCTGCTGATTTGTGAATTAAATAAGCTGCTTTCTTGTACACAGATGTCGCGTTGAATAGTGAATTAGTAACATTATTTTTTCTAAATGAATATTGGCTTTGTGACGAGACACATAGCATTGTGACGCTCACAAACTGGCTTCCTCTTGCACGCTGCAGCTTAGCTTAGTACTTTGACGCCAAATACGTAAAATAAAATAAGGCTTGGAATCTCTAGCAATGTCAATTCGACACCAAAGGACAAATTCAATTGGGAAGCTAAGGGATGAGGGCTAAAGTAGCTATCGTGCTTTCCTCTTTAATATCTTTCACCCCACCACAATAAATTATTAAACTCAGAGTCGAGGAACTTTACATACCTGCTGTACTTAAATACAGCTCTATGAAAAACAGAAAAATGGCACAGGTTGAGTAAAGAAACCACGCGCGATGCTTAAACGCAGCAACCTTCATGGTGCTTCATCTTCCGCTTTCTAAAAGTCTTATAATCAACTTCAACAAAACCTGACAACCGAACAGAAATACCCAAATTCAGCGCCCCGCGTCTCCGCCCGTCTCGCAGGCCACGCACCGTGTATCGATCAACCACGGAGTCACCCTTTCAACGTCCAACTCTCGATCCACCTCTCCCGTAGAAATTCCCATGATTCTTCAAACGTCCGCACGAAAGCTTATCTCGGATCGTCGTTGAGCGCGGCCACTTTTCCTACAATTGATTACCGTTCCCCGCGGAACAATCTCGCATGGTAGAAAGTAATGGCCAATCAGAAGGATACGAGATCCCGAATTAAATTTGATTTCTCGTTGCCGAGAGGAGGGGGGGAACGGGGCCGCCGATCCACGGCTGTGAATAGGTAATGACACGGTCATTCCTAAGAGACGATGATCGCGATACTATCCCATTATGCCTGCAACGTTTACCAGGGGAGCATCGAATAATCGGTATCCCTCGTGTTCCGCCGCGGATCGCGCCAGCTCCTTGCCGTTGCTCCTCGATATTCCGATTAACAATGCAAATCCATCATCCCCCCCCCCCCCTCCGGTGGCGCTCGTTGCGTGGAATAATTCTGTACGATGATTTAGAAAGCGAGGACCCCCCGCGCCCCTCCTCCCGGCGCATTGTACGGTCGTCTCGTGGATGGGAACGTTTTGTCCACGGATCCACGGGAAACACACGCTCGGGAGAGATTAGATCTTGCATCCTGATCGCTCGATAGATCACTCCGCGGATCGATGGATCACGTACCACCGTTATGCGGACGGATTTCGAAGCGGCGACGGGCTACTTATCCGAGAGGACTCTCGGCGTTTTCGGGTCCGGTAGGTGAAATGGTTGGAGGATCCAGTGAAAGGGAGGCAGAGGTGGGGGTTCGCCAGAAATTAGGGGCTTCTTCGTTATGCAGATTACTTTGAGTTTCGGGTGTCCTTGTTCCTGCGGGAGGTTAAACGCGGAGCCACCGTTAGCGAGAACTGGGAACTTGGATCACCCTTCTCCGCTCTTTTATGAACGATGCACGCGTGGGGCCTGGCGGGCCAAGTTCTCGCGATATTGAAAAAGATTCGGGTAACGATCCGTAGATTTAAAGAGATATTTGCTCAGTATTTTACTCCCTTGTACATATTTCGTTTAATTCAGATTTAGCGTAGTCTAACGATATTTTCTTTTCTCAAAGTATCTATGCATTCCTAGATTTGTGAACGCGACAAGTAAATAATGGTATCGAATAAAAAGTGGAGCTTGGAGTTTAATCGTCAGTAATTTGAGGTCCCTCGTAACTCCCGCGTGTGCTTGAAATTTCGCCGAAAATATAAATGAAACGTCCGTAGGACAGCGCTGTTCTAACTCCGCGCCGTGGACGACCATCCGTTTTTTGTTCCCTCGGCCACGCAGCCATTAAAATTTCGATCTGACCGTAAGTGCATCCTGGCCATTTTACGGGCCCGCGGGCATAATCTACGTGGAGCGTAAAATAATTGTCGCGCTGGACGGTGAAGTGAACATTTATGCCGCGTGCTAGCCACGCGGGTCCGTTCTAGTTTTTCATCGATATCGTTACGGAGGCCTGCCCTCCCGTCGCTGACAGCGTCACCCAAGTCAACTTTGAGGGTCGATTAAGCAATTACCCCCTCCCCTCCCTCGCCCTCCCTGCCCCGCCTCGGTCGGTGCAGCGTACAAGATTATCCGCTTCCTGGTTACGTCCAGCGCCGATTACCCGCAATTTTCCCAGGAAATTAATTAATATCCATCGTTAAGGCGGTCGCGTGTATCCCGGATCGACTTTGCTTTCGTTCCACGTCAACCGTTCACCTGGAATCGATCTGCTGGACGTGATCGATTCCTGCCGACTATCCGAGTGGAAGGGTGTGAAAAGCCGGCGTTACTCGAGGTCAGTTAGTCCGATGCTTATTAGCAGAATGCGGGTCTGGAACGGGGTCACGGGAGGTTGCTTTTCTGCTCCGACAAATTGGCCCTAATTTTCTACCGCAGACAATCACGCGGGAATGTAATAATTCTCATGGAAAATCGGTAACGTTGGGTTTAGAAGTTACGAGGATTTTTTAGTATTCCAGAATGATTAGCTAGAAGAATCGTGAAAATTTCAATGTGATGCCTCGTGAAATAAAAATACTATTATATCAAACATACGATTCTTGATCTCGCTTGAAAGAAGAGAACAACTGTATTTACAGATCTGCAATTGGAAATTCTCGACTAATCACACTCTCTCCCTCATCCTCCGACCAAACTCTGCTCCACCTTCTCCCCCCTCCCCCCATTTCCACCTGAAGAGATTCATTATCATTCATTAGACGTAACGCTGCCTCAACCAACAATATACCCACACAACGTCCGTAAAACGATACGTACCGACAAATAAAACCCAAGGCACACCCTTTACCCGTCTCTCTGCATAGAATCATACATCCGCAGAGTTTTATTTCAACTATCCAGCTAAAGTATCCTTCTAACGGTATACAGGCCGCTTCAAACGGCACCGTCGTGAAAACGGCCCCGGTTTCGCTGGAAACTGGTCCAAAGGCCCGCGAGATACACCGGCGGGGGGAGGCATTAATTAAAGTATCTTTGTCTCGCATCTACCAATGGAAAAAAGCTAACGCGCGACGATGCGACACACCTGCCTCGGCGATTTTTCCGCTCGCGGATATATCCAAGAGCTTCGTCGTCATAGCTTATGCATCCACCGAGCGTGCACGGCAATTATTATGGCAAGGTAGCCTGCATGAGTTATGGGAGAGATCTGCATTCTACGGGGCCCTCCCCATAGGCTCTATTTCATATCGAGTGTTTAAATCTCCGCCCTCTCTTCGGACTGGCGTTGCTCGGTGTCTCTCCCTTTCTAGTTCCCTCTACCTCTTTTGGTATATTTCTGTAACGGATACAATGCCCTCCAGATCCCATCGTGCCACGCTAGGCGCCATGATTAACATTTTTCGCTATGCAGCTCTTGGATTAGAGGCTGGATAGTGGTGCAAGAGTAGTTTCTTGATTATCTCTTCTGCACTGGGTAAAGTGCTGGAGCGTCTGGGGAGGGGTTAGACGTTACTGGTTCGGTTGAAAATTTTTATTAGGCAGTTGAAGCTTGCATTATTTTGGTGCTGTGGTATTCTGCTTTCTGTAATTTCCTTGATATTTATTCTGAGCTTTTATTACTACTTAGTACTGTAGAATTATTATTTCAGTGCCCAGGGAAATTTAATCCAGGATTAGCTCTGATTTGCGCATTTCTAATTTAGTGACTTCTGAATTTATATATTTCCCACAATTTTGCATTTCTTTGCATTAAAACACTGTAGAGTTAGTACTCTAAGAATAATATATTATCGTGATCTTCATATTTACTTACACTTTGTTCTAAAATTTCCTAAAACTTCCTGAACTTCACACTATCCCATTGTCTCTTTTCCTAATTCAGTAATCCCTTAAAGCCATCACTACTTTCTACTCGAGTTCAATTCCAAACCGTCACCAATCACTTGCAGTTCATTACTGATTCACAAGACAGAGAAAAGTCAGCGTTACACATAGGAATCTCTCTTTATCAATACCAAGTGAAACTTAATTCAGTATCAACTCTAATTCCTATCACTCCGTGTTCAAAATATTTATTGAACTAATTTCACGAAGTGCAACATTCCTCGAGTACTTTGGTGTCATAGAAATACTTGGGAATCGATTTAACACACTAGATTAATTAATTAAATTAAATTACCAAAAAGTCTTACCAAAAAGCCTACCCCGACATAATTATCTCAGTGCGATTTTGTGAACTAATCTTGACCAACTCTACTAAAGTGCACCGTCGACGGTGCGCCGCGTGCAATTATACCAGTGAAGATTTTCTTAATCCACCTGGCGCTTCATGCATCTCTGCCGTCCATTGCAACCACTCTCAAGTCTGCCAAGTCCCAAGGCCCGCGAGGAAAAGATCCATCGCTGCAGAGTCTACCAGTCCCGTATCCTGCCATTTGCCACGGTTTTCCCTCTGCCGGCGATTAACCACGACCACTTCGAGTTTTGTTGCGAGCGCGCTTTCGTAGACGCCGGGAAAAAATCCGCCGCGGAGCACGTCGACGGGATTGAGATGTGGCGCTCGCGTGTTAGAGTTAAATGGACGCCAGTTTCTCTTCCCCTTCCGTCGGCGGCCCCTCTGCAACTATGTGAAACTCGGTTGCAAAGAGGTCTCCCCGGGACAATGGGATAATCGTCGGTCCCCCGACTCTTTTTAGCGCCGTTTTCAGAAATAACGGGCTCCGACCGGAGTCTCGCGGTGCCGCTCGCAGTTGAGAGATCCTCCCTGCGCCCGTCGCGATCCAAGGAGATAATGGATAATAACTCGGAGACAATCAAAATGGGATATCTTTCTTCGCGGGCTCAGATGTGCCACGGATAACGCGAGGCAAAATCAAGAACAAACGAACTGAATTCTATTGTGGCGATTCAGCCGAGTGCCTGCCTACAGTGTCATGCAAATAGGGGGTCTTGAAAGGTTGTTGCTGCGAGTTGCGGACAATGGTACTCTAACCCTCCGGCGAATTCCCCTCGCTGCTTATTGGAACGGGAGAGACGGAGTGTAACAGGAAGAAATAGCGTGCAAGGGGGACAGATGCAAAGTGGATAAGCGGGACAGGTAAATAGAGAAGGTAATAGATAAGCAATGGGGGTCAAAAAATTAGCCGGGTCGCCTTGCAACACTTTTTTCTTTGCAGCTTGGCATATTTGCTCTGCGATTGGAACGGGGAATATTTCAGGTGTTCTGGGATTATTGTGCGCTGCGAAGAACTCTGTTTCGATTTGAAAATGCGGGTTCCGGCGGAGCTTGAGACATGGGAAGCAGATGGAATGTGCGACTCAGAAATAGACGTAGAGTGAACGAAGCAGAGGATGATGGGGAAAGGAAAGAGAAGTGGAACATCAAAGGTGGTTACAAATGAAATTGTCCGTAACACCCTCTTGGAACATGAAATTATCTTCTTTGTGGTAGTTGCTCTTATTCCTTTCCCTTGCTACTTGCTGTAATCCGAATATTTCTGGGAATTTTAACATGGTAACTCTTGAAAATTCTTCCACCTCGCGGTAGAAGTGTCTCTTTCTAAATTCGAAGCTTCGAACTTAGCTATATGGAAGCTGCATAAGACACATCTTGATAACATTAAGGGCTTAATATTTTATCTATGAACAATAAAATTATGATCGTTCGAATTTCTGATCAACCTGGGTGTCATAATTTTATACACCGCTCACGCGGAGGAGTTTTGTGGGACAACACATAACTCGGCCACTTTTTAATATTTCTGTACAATATTTATACAATATATTCATTATAGCATGCCCTAAACATAAAAAATATAAAAATAATTTTCAATCTCACGGTATCATAAAAAAAAAATCGTGAAATTTGGTGCTGCTTTGAGCGTCTCAGGGTGGCGTAACACCTTGAACCTTAAAAAAATAGAAGAACTCATAATTCGTACACTCAAATGAATTATTAATATTTCCCTATTCCAAACTTCTATACTTAAGTAGTACCTGCATCATCCAGTAAAAGATCGAAGTGAAACTTTATCTCCATTAAACCAACACCATTCCTATCAAATAAATAAATCCAAAGTTCCAATCTGAAGCCCCAAATACCTTAATACCCCTCTCGACTCCCCAAATCAATATCTCCGCCAATCACAGACACCACATACGCACCATCTCCCTCCTAAAAAACCTGCAAGGCCCATCCAAGAATCATTCCTCCACGGGCCAAACCATGAGATCGTAAAAAATCTTACGCACCTACAGAAGAATCGGATTACTTTACAGGCGATTACTCTCGCAAGCACAAATCGTCCGCAGCCTTTCGAGCCACCGACACAACACCCAACATCCACCAACACTAATGGAGAATCGTAAATTGTTGCGTACAGGGGCGAGCAGGTAGGCGAGCAGCTGAAGGTAATACATTCGTCAGAAAACGAGAAGGTGAAATCGAGCGATCTCTATTATTTACCGGAGTGAAAACCGAGACGCGGGCCTAGGCATGGTCGCGATTGTAAATCGTGGCCTATTATACGCGCGAACGCGTGCATCGCTCATACCGCTTGGCGCCATTGCAGGCTCGCGGGAATTACGAATTCGCCGAGTGGCAGCCGAACGACCTGCGCCGCGGCGGGGCAGTGCCGATCCCGAGGGCCCTCGACGCTCCTCGTTTCCTCCATTCTCACGGTCGCGCTGAAATAAATCGCGGCATCGTCGCCGGCGGAATAATACAACGGCCGCTTCTTAGCCGAGAGCCTGCTGGAGGTGATGAAAAGCCTCGCGTAACCCGAGCGCGCGCTCTTTTTTTTTTCGAGGCACGATAATGGCGCGGCGATTACCGAAAGCGATCTATTAAATGGGCCCATTGTACTGTCTCGAGAAGTGAACGACACCGGCCAGAGGAAATTGAATTCTCCGGGCGAACGAGCGGGCGCCACGAGATCCGCGCCGCGCAGATTGAAATAATGCGAGCGATAGATAAAACGATCTAGCGAGTTTGCAGGGGCACCGGGAGTGAAGCTGACTCACGTGGGAGAAGTCTGCGCAACGGATTCGTGGAAGTGGAAGCTTTTCAATAGTGAATGTAGAAATTACAAAGAACTCCTTAAATCTCGGGCCTTTCTTTATTCTGTTTTTCGATTTTTATTATACGAAAGGGGAGAATTTTCAATGGTTTCCTGACCCTTTTTTTTTTATTTATAATTAAATCGAGAATATTGTTCCCTTGCGCCTGGAAAAAGTGGCAGAGATTTCTCTGTAACGTTTAATTTACTATTTTTTAAATACTCGGTTTTGAGAAAGAAGTCTCCCGTTATTAAATCTTCCCAAATTCCCCGCTTATTGCGATGCAAAAATTCAGCAACCCCCCGGCGATATTTCACCGAGCCCCCGCATTTCCTATGCACCACACGCTGTTACCGCACCAGCGAACGACAGAGGCCCGGGACGCTCGGATCCCCCTCGGAAAAAGGACGGAAAAAACCAAGGGGGAGGGCAAATCTTCTTGAAAATCTTGTCGTTGCACGGCACGACTCGCGGTATGCATAGCTTAAGGCTTTAAGGGAACTGGAACTCCGCAGTAAGGAGCCTAGATAATCGCGTTCATACGCCGTCAGGCTGCGGTCCGCATTCCGAGAATTCGATACTCCGCCGGGAAGAAGTTGTTCTCTGCTTTCAGGCCCATTCGCGCGATCGTTCAATTTGTACTCGCGAACCGCAACGATTACTTTTAGAACCGGACTGTTATTTCCAACGAGGGGCAGCTGCAAAAAGGGGGGGGGGGGCGGACCCACGTTGTAATCCAGCGATTCCTCGAACCCGTCCCTCTTCGCGAAGCTCGCCCATTATCGATACCATACCGATGTATTCCACGATACCGTGGATCGAAGCAGCGTTAAACGTGTGCCTCGGCACATGGATCGTCGATTGCCAACGACGTTTAGCAGAAAATTAAGATTTCATCCAGCGCGCAGGTATATCTTTCAGTTTGGCGTTCATATTAAAATGGGGGGACTAAATGGAGGGCTAAAGACGGGAATCGACATGAAAGCTGAGCTTAACTATGCTGTGCTAAGTTTAAAAAAGGAGCTTCGATGCATTATGCGACCATTTCCACCAAAAGCTAAGCTAAGCTGTGCTATGTTCTTTAAGTTTTATTTTTTAAACTTAGCATAGCATATCGCAGCGTAGATTAGCTTAGTTTTGAGGCGGACGAAGGAAATTTTTTAAAACTTAGAATACCACAGCTTAGTTTAGCTGTCAGGCGGATTTCCAGCTTTAATCTTGGCGATGCAATCTAATTTAAAAGCCTGAGCTTCTGATTTTGAGAAGTGAAGATTCTGGCACGGGGCGTGTTAGCCACGACAGAAGAGTAGGTATATTCCTGTGGAAATTGGCGCATGTGTGTACTCATCGACGAGGTAACAACCTACGCAGACGTTCCCCTACGTCAATGAGACGCTGCACAGTACGTTATATATCATTAAAACGTAATCTCGCGTTAACGTGACAAAAAGCGGAGTGTCCAGGCTAGGGGCACGACTGCGGCACAAAGTGCTGCTGGTAATCAAGTAATCAGTCGATCTGGGGCGAAGCAAAAAGCTGCGCAGCCTGTTAAGACCGCATACTTCTGGATCAGGGAATGCTATTACCGAGGGGCGGCGCGCAGGAAGGTAACAACGTTAGAGAGGCCGATGGTTTCTTTGATTTTTCGTGCGGTTACGAGGGCTGGAGATCGTAAGAATTCAGCGATTGAAGAAGAAAGGGAAAGTGTAATTATCCATGGGACTTACCGCTGGTGGAGCTGTACTCGCCGATGTATCGCCTCGTCAAATACCGCACGACCACAGCTGAAAGGAAAGTGAGTGGCAATTAGACGTGTGAAATGCGTGATCGCTGCTTAAAAATAGTAAATACAGGCACGTTCTACTCCTGTGCAATGCGATAAGTATTTATTTAAGGTGATAAAAAGAATTGTAGCTATTAATAATGGGACAAATCATCCCCAAACAACGCGGTAGATCAGTTTCAGACTGCAGCTAAGTTTTAGATGAAGTAGGTAGTTAGGTGTACCTTTTAACGTATTCATTTTCTAGGATAATGTCAGTTTCGTTGTGTTTTGAAACGAATTGGTTGAAGGTGCGATAGAACACTAAGTAGCCTTCATTTTAAAAATTTTCCTTTCATTAATTACACTAGATTATACTTGGATTTCAACGGATAAACTTGTGCAGTGGAGACTGCTTTCGAGTGGCAGTATTCGAAGTTCTATTTCAGGATGAATTTCAGAAAACGAACGTCTAAAAAGTGACTGTCAGATTTGGAAGTGAAGATAAATAATCTCCAAGAATTCTGGGATACGAATCGATGACAAAGTGCCACAAGAATGCGACTCGGGAACACTTGTCGACTATTTGTGGTAGCTGATACAGTAGTGTTGTAAGTGTAACGACACATCGCGAATAATTAACACGCTTTTCCTGGTCGAGCAGGCTAATTGACGTCGATAAATTTGACAGGTGTTTCTCAGCTGTTAGAAAGTACCGCGGCGCTCGCCTCTGCGTCGTTCACGCGTTCCCTTCTATCGCGTTTCATTTCGCCAACGATCGACGGGACCTTTACATCGTATCAAACGCTTTTTCTTTCATGTCACATCAACGCGTCTTCCACTTCCAATGCGTAGGGAATCGGGCTCGTAGGCTATTTTTCGAGGTGCTAGGTTGTTGCAGCGTGTAATTACGGATCGATACGATGGTACCGATCCCGGTTCGCGCCAAATTGCAGGGTTCAAACAGAAAGGAAGAAGCGGCTAGCGTGCTCCTCGCGTCGGCGAGCTGTCGACAGGAGGTGTGGTGCAGGTAAGAGAATACTTTTATCGTCACTAATGACGTATACGGTGATGCCCCCTCGCTCCGCCATAACTTTTACCCCCTGCGTCTGATGTGTCTACGTTACAAGGTGCACGCCCACTCCTGCAGGGAATCGACGAAAATTCAATTAAGCCACCAGCATGAATACGACCCATCGATCCTGTCTTTCTAATTAATTTCCCTTCGTGGGGGAAGGGAAACAAGCGTGCCCCGCTCGTACACCAATTATTTACTACCCTTCTTCCTACGCGTGCCCAGTATATTGTCTCTTAGCGAAACAGGGAAATGGAATAGTAAATTTCAGAGGAACACGTTGTTGCGAATATTTAATGATCAAATATTATAGAAATAGGATTTATAATTCCTGTGTGCTCCGGGAGTCGCGGAAAAAAAATCCTCGGGCCGATGGGACTCGAACCCGCGGATCCCCGAGGATCCTCGGCGTGCTAGTCAGCCGCATAATCGACTGCGCCAACGCCGATTCTCCGAAGTCTCTACGTTCCGGACTTCCTCTTACGTGGTTTCTGATCCCACAAAATTTCAGTGTAATCAATGTGACTATTGGGGAAGTTACTTGTTTATTCTTTTCAACGTACTCTATCCAATTCCACGATAAAGCATAGATGCTTTATTTAAATAATCAAAGAAGCCCCACAGATTTTGATAAAGAAGCATAGTAACAAGGCGCGTTTTATTTATAATTCTAGTTATTAGTATATAGTGATTTAAAATCGCCCGGGCACATGGCTTACCGCGAAGACACTTCGGTTCATCTTCCCCGGACCGTCCCGAAATCCCATGAATTTCGATCGACCAGTTCACTTCACTTGCTCCACTAGTTCGCTGGGCGAAGTGAACCAGCTGCTTCCCTCCGCGAGTCCAGCTCCGCATTGCCAACCCCCGCGTTCCAGCTAGCGCGGCCTCTGCTAGTCGACCAACTGCCGCGACGACAGATTTATAAACGATGTATATAGGAGTGCTCGAGTACCGGGGCCAGCACGGATCTATGTACTCAATAAGTCTCGAGGGGTCGAACCGGAGGATACGTACGTCGGCGACATGTTAAGTCCTCTCGTACGTTTCGCGAAGTAACGAAGAAATTTATGAAGCGAGCGTCCTCGGACGCAAGTGCAACGTGCTCGTGCCATTCATAACGTCCTGGACGAGTATACGGGCATTCCTTTTCACGACATTTCCTGCATATCGCGGCCATTAATTATCGTTATTACGTATTTCATGCGATTTTTACATTTTTTTTCTTTTTTTTTTTTGGTTAGCTCTCGGATCCTTCGGCACGAAGGGGAGACAAGTTTCCTTCCACAACGAGCAACTTTCTTTCCTTCTAAAAATAGCCGCTTTCCTCGCGAAATCTACCCGCTGTTATTAGCAACCTCGCATTAACGGCAACTGGCACAACGGTTGTTACGTTAATTGCAACTAGACGTAATACGGCTGTGTTATTAACAGACGTGCATAGCGTGGTGTTACTCATTCAGCCTGTTGGATTTTGTTAACACCGTGTCCCAATTTCGGTAGATGAGGAATTTTTAGTCTTGCAACATATTAAGGATCCTCTGTGTTTGTTCACTGGATCCAGGTTTCGCGTAGAATTTGAGTTTGGTAAATTGAGGCAGGACAGTGAGACTCGCGCTGATTTTGAAATTCTGGCAGATTCGAAAATTCAAGTGTTCCTCGTTTGAATCGAAATTTCTTTAGAGAAGACTCGGAGCTTGAAATTTCAAGGATTACGCGAGCGCTCGATCAGAGGACTAAGACACCAATTTCTGTTCTATCATTACCGGTTTACACTAAAAAGAAGGAATCGCAGAGCTAAAACCAGAGAATGGGCAAAAACTTAATCTCCTTCGATCAAAATTCTAATATACTTTAAACAAATCACCATACCTTACGATTAACTGCTCCACCAAAAGATTACCCCTCACCCGCGAAACAATAATAAACTAAAATCCTTACACCCACAAATCAAGCGATCTAAATTCCTCCAATACAAGTATTTACCTTTATTCTCCGCAAATCCGACACTCCGCAACAAAACCATCCGCAATATCAATCCCAGAGGCTACCAAAAAGCTGAGCCAGAGCGTTCCTCGGCGAAATCCCCTGCCACGAAGTGGCACGCTTTGTTCGCCCCCGGGGCCAGCGTAGCTAAACTCTGACATTTCATGCGTCCGCAATTTGTACCCTTTGTGCCGAACGAAAATACGCGTTGAACTCTGCGGCCGCTGGATCCGACGAAAGTTCATACCCCGGGGAGGGAAATTCTAGACACGTATCCGATACGTTGAAGTTCACCGAGCGCGACGAGTAATTTATGGCCACTGGATCCCAGAATCCATGCACGTGAGGTCTCTGGCCACGGGGGTATTGTCGGGGCCCGTGTCTCGTGCGCCGCGGAGGGAACCACCGAACGCAAAGCCTCGTGAATGCCTTCGCTCCGCTTCGTAAGTCTGAATTGAACGCGTCAGCGGGGCTTATCGAGTAAATCTCGAAAACGTCGCGAGTAAAGGGGGGGCCCGCCGGCGAGTTGGGGAGAGCGGGGCCCCTGTAAATACGGCGCTACGCGCTCCGCGATAATGCGTATCGTTAAGCAAATTCATAAAAGGCCAGATAGTCGGAGTGGCGGGGCTTAATCGTGCCGCGGTGACAACGACGCGTTCCCCGCTCGGAATAACGCGGGGAATCCTCGTGACGAGGCTGAAGCTGGATCTGTGATAACGCGCGGAGGCTTTTCACACAGCTGGTTTGGAAATTGTGGGGATCTTGGGTTGGAGTGAAATGTGTGTTTGGAATTGGCTCTGGCGCAGAGAGAGTTTTAGGTGGGAATGGTTTTGAAGTAAGTGGAGGGCCATTGTGGATCGACCTATTGACAAGGGGCGTAAAATGGTATTTTCATTGCTGGTGTTTCTTAAAGTAAAGCTTTAAATTAAATATTGTGAGTTGTACTATTTAAGTGTTTTAAGCTGCGAATAAAAATTCAGAATAAAGTCGTTAAAAACCTGAAATAAATATAGCTTTTGAGTTGTTAGTATCGAAAAGCGGTTGTTGTCTAACAAAACTTTTAAGCCTGTTTTTCCTATAATCGTGAATTTTGAGTTATGTCGTTATTGCGGTAAATGAGCGATATTATAAATAAAGGACACAATTTGTAAAGTTCGCGAAGGGTGTAAAAAGACTCGAGCTGTTCCTGGCGATATACAATATACAGTAAGATCGTATGTAATAATTTGTTAAATTTTTCTGTGATGAAATGAATATAGTGCATTTAGAAGAAACCTCGACAAACTGATACCAGATCACTTTTGAACATTTCTTGCATAGGAATATGTAGATAATAAATACTCTACAGAATGTGTGAAATGTATGAAAAGCGATCATAAAGATAATATTTCATGTACACGATGTGCATAAATAAAATAAATAGTGAATAAATATATTTTGCAAATACATTCTCTTTTCCAACACAGTAGAAACATTATACATACGTCACCATTTACTATCTCAGAAGCTAGATTCAAAACAATATATATATAATAATATAACGAAAACGTTTGTTGAGTAAGAAACGACCTGGTGTCAGTTTCCCACGCAGACAATCATTCAAGAGTGACAGTCACAGAACTTTTCTCTTTAGTTTCGCCTCTTAAAATCAACCCTGAAACAACGACCTTGTATCATGAAGCACCCTGTATCGAATCTTCGAGGCAGTGCCGCGGTTAGCCGAAAGGGGACGAGAGTCGCGTATCGAGCAGAGGATGCGGTTCGCTGCATCCACCACACCGTGAATCGGCCCTTTTTTCCACCTTGCCCCCCCTTATCCGCGGTGATCGTGCCCGTAATTACTATTTTCTTACGTGCATAGAGCTTTATCCGCCGCGAATCTATCTATAGACCACTGTACACACCGCGCACGGACAAGCATCGCGCGTCAGCGAATGCAAGTGGGTGCAGCAACTGCACTTGCATTTCGAGCTAGTGCACCCGAATCCACCGGGCTTCGCTGCACCAGTGCAACGCCACCCTTCGCTTTTCTGCCATCCCCCGTCTCTCTTACCCTCGTGTGCCAATGGCGCATCCCTTGTGCGATCGATTGAGGGAGTTTGCTGCCCAGAGGCGGGTGAAAATCTGTGCCAGAAATTGGGACATTGCTATCTTTGCAAATGTAGGTACTTGGTCTTTGCCAGTGTCTCATGTTTTCTGATAGAAAAACTACTATGATTGTGTAGACTGTAGGGGAGCTAAGAAGGCTTCCCCATAGTTGGATACAAATATTCAGAATAAAAGTTGGAAATCAGATAGGAAAATCCAAAATATCGATCAATTAGTTCATTAAGTAGTTCCCTGAAAAAGAGAGTGCAAGAGTTCTCACTCCATATTCAAATCACTTTCAAATACTCTTCAGTTCTACTCTGAAACGATTTGAAAATACAGTGATTACCCATATTCTTATTTAATTTATGGGCGACCGAGCCCTTGCTGTGAAATATCCTGCTCGACTATTTTAAATAGAATGCCATAATTTCGTCGTAATTGTAATACAGGAAAATAATTATTTTTGGTTTTTGATGCATTTTTAAATTATTTTTTATATATCTATGTATTTTCTTCTCCATCTTTCAAACTATTATTCTTAACATTTTTATAAATTACTCTACGGCAGTGAATGATAGTTATTGAAGAAACTTCCAACCCACTCTATAAATTCATTGAATACTTGCAACTGCAATAAGGCAACAGCTAATTGCTTCTATCACGGACAGTGTTATATTACACCCCCCTCCCAGTGCAGTGTCTCGAGAAATTCCGAAAAAGAATATTAACTGGAAAGAAATTCCAGGAACGACCGCACGAAACAATTATCTTTCACATGGAACTCATTAGCGCGACCCGTGCAGCGTCCCGACTTCTTTCCAGCCATCGTACAAAGACCCCCATACAATATGGACGCTCGTTTTATTCGGTCACTCCATCATCCTGTTTGGTTATTCATATTTGCAACTTCGGGGTTCGACCCAGCCGTATGAATCAAGATGCACGAACGAGGAGGCTTCGGGGCCAGAGGATTCAGCTACGATAATAAATCGTCGCGAATCGCTGATTCACTCTTTATATGCTCATTTATGCACCAACGTTTCCTGAAATAGACGCGCGCGTATGCGCAGCCGAATTTCTTTCTCTGACAGGGGGATAAAAATCCCCCGCCAATTTCTGTGCCTGACCGCTGTGAAATATTGAAACTACTGGCTGAGGATTTTACGGGTACCTTGCAACGCAAGATAGTCACGGTTTTTAATTCGAAGAACGAAAAAATAATGTAATTTTTCTGTGGTAATGACCGTTCTTTTTCTTATCGATTCAGGTGGAGTTAAGTAGCATTAAAAATATATATGAAGGTGGAACGATGTAATTAAGAGTATTAAGATTAAATAATTTCAAATATTACTGAGTGAAGAAAATTGTGATTTTTTTAATGGCACTTCTTACTGGTTACGTGGAAATTAAAAATGCTACAGTATTCTCTGTACCTTCCTCTGTAAAATAGGTATTTATGTATGTGGTACAGCGTTGGAAAGAATTTTTAGAAATATTTAAAGCAGATATTCTCCAGGGTACCATTTTTTCCAAACACTCATTTTGCAAAAGGATGTTTAAGGAAGAAGCTAATATTTTTTATTTCAGAATGACTTGTCGCTGTATTATTATACTTCAAACAATTCTCAGCCACTCCAAGAAACCCATATTTCTGCATGACTAATTCCATATGCGTTAATTTAATAAAATTAATTAAACATTCTCAAAATTTTCTCACTATTCTCCCAAATATCGACTTCCTACACCATTCTACCTTCCCCACAATCATAACGCACTACTACTTCTTTCTCGATCTGAAGATCGTCGTTGATATCAAACACCAGCCCACAAAAAGAAGAAAGCCCACGACGGAGAAATTGAGCGGCATAAAATAACGATTACAGCATGTAGAACGCAAGACACGCGGTATTGCTTTTTTCTCTGTCTGCCGGTGGTTTTTACCGCGCTGGTAATAAACCGGGTCGTTCAGCCCAAATGAATTTATGAATACTTCACGCGACATGGAAATGCGCGCCAGCTTCCAATTGCCGCTTCAATAGGCGTTAACGCAGATAAATGGCCCTAACCACGATCATCGACGCTTCTCGTCGCTTCCAGGAGCTTTTCTATTAACGCATTCTGCAAAACAGTCTGCATACCGCTTACGCGCTACCGCGAAACTCTCGAGTACCTATAACCCCTCAGCCATCTATAATTCCTATTCTCTTCTACACCGGTAGCTGTAAAATTTAATAGAACGCAAATCATGCTACCTCGATTCACCGTGCCATGAACCATCGAGGACTTAGGGGACGCAGCTGTTCTTATTCCTCGATTCTGAAGTCTGAACCAAGTTTCTATACTAAACATTAGAGCAGTAGATTAGTAGCTGCTACACTTGATCTACACGACTTCTAATTAAAGGAAGAATAGTTAAAAAGGTACTACGAAGTTTCAAAGCCGAAGATGCTGAGACAGTTATTAAGTAACGAACAACTAAAAGCTGATAGTATGCAGAGTGATTCATAAATATTGTTTAGGAATTAACAGGTGTATTCTACGCTTGAAATTGGCCAAAAAGTTGCAACGAAAATGGCACCTAAAACCACGTCAAGTGACTCCAATAAGAAACGAAAAAGAGGGTGCGTACTAAATGGGGTAAATAAGAAAAAAATCTCGTCATCTAAACTACGAATGCCGCTAATTCGAGTACACAGGAGGATTCCACGATATGTTACCGTCCTGCCGGGGAGCACGTGGAAGCGTGTGTATAGAAACGGTCGCCGGAAGCTGATAAGGGAGGAAAGCACTCCGGTGCGTAAACTCGGCGCGAAGGGGGTAAGGTCGAACGCGGGGAGCTGTGTGTGCCTCGGTAACAGAACGGATGTATCGGATGTCCAGATCTCCTCTCAACCTGCTGCTGCCGTGCAGGATTTTTCGTAGCTCAACGACCTGCTGACCACTCTCGTGCGATATCCGATAACGTCCACGTAGGTCCTTATTATACCCACCAGGACGCGGGCTCTCTCACGACTTTTACGGATTCACTCGCCGAGAATATCCGCTTTCTGATCAAACGGTCGTCCGTTCGGGGACGATATAAACCAGGGGGGAGAGAGGGCTGTGTGAGAACGAATTTTTGGATCAAGAGCGTGATGGTTGATGTGAGAAAACGGGGAAAGGTCGACGGGATATCCATTTAAGTGTAATCGTCGCCCTTGGAATGGGGTTTCGTAGATAAACAGAGAGTAGGGTGGATCTGAGAAGGAAAGATCCGGAAGCCGGAAATTCAAAAAATTCTTGGGGGGTGAAATTGGCCCCTTAAATTACGGCTATTTTCCGATTTTGTGTCATAACTCGCGAACTGTAAGTTACCAAATAGTAGCCCTAATTAAAGAAAGCAACTTTTGTCTTGAAACTTTTTTTCTATCTCTCAGAGATTGCGAGTTACAAAAGAAAATCGGAAAAAAGCCGATTTTTCAGGGGTTAATTTCACCCCTTTAAATTGAATTTGGGCAGCAAACAAAAATTACGTTATAATCAGGAGGGAATCCCCTACGCATTCACAAAGTTTCATATTTTTTCTAATTTCCGGCTCCGGGATCTTTTCTTGCGAGGCAACTGAAGTGTGTTTTTTGAGAAAAAAGGGTATCTAATGAAAAGATGTGGAATTAATTTCAACGTTGAGTAGTTTATGGGGACGACGGAGTTCTCTACTTCGTTTAAAATCCTCCACATTTCTTCAACATACCCATCCGATCTTCACGTGTTAACTTGCCTCGCACCACAAACTATAATCTTGCAACATAGGTCGATACGCTTCGAGGCATATTTGTTGGGTGATTCAAACTACAATTAGAGTGCATTGTCTCGCAAAGAATGATCGATACTTTGATTGATAGAAGAGGCATCGTTATCGCGATTGAAGTCACCTTGCCCACGCCTCCTTATCGCTTTCACATCTTTCGCCGAATCGCAAGCATGACTCAAGCGAGCAATTAACATTCGAATGATAATACTGCCTAATTGTAGAAGAGTGGACCACAATCAATAAGAAGATACTGTATAAGTGTTATCAATAGGGCCTAAGTACATAAAAATCTTTGATTAACTTTAGATTAAACTAATCTTAAAATCCCCAGATTATTAACATTCCAACCTACGGTGGATTTGTGGTTACTTCTAGACCACCCTTCAAGATCAATTTTAATGACGTGCAATTAATCCAGGGCTTATTGACAGAAAAAGGACTAAGCTGTGGCGCACGGCGAGAGAAATTACGCCTCATTCGCGGTATCAGTTCCGTGGCTTATTAATAGGATTAATTCGAGGTCAGTGAACTATCTTATTGCCTTCGTTTACTCGCTTTGTACGCGTCGTACGACTGTCGGGCTAACTAATGCACTGTATTATAACCAAGACTATACATATTCATCTTAACGGCACTTTCATTCAATCCGTCGCCGCGGTATTAGATAGACGCGCAGAAATTACACGCTTTACACGACACAATATTAGTACTGTCCGCCATAATTAATACCCTACTCGATACGTTTACATCCATACCGCGGGACGTACTTTTCCATAATCATAACGCAATCACGGGTTCGCCTCAGGTGTGTCTTACGTTAAGGAACACCGCTACGGAGCGGGCTGTGTTTTGTATTATTTTCAATTTATTCTCGCATTTAGTCTCTAAAGTTGGAAGTTGAAGTATTAACGGTCGTAACGCGACCTTCGAGGCAATTAGTTTTCGCAGAACAGGTTTGCACAAGTGCGATTGTGTTTAAAAATAATCTACTAATCTATACAGGGTATTCTAAAATTATGAAACATGCCTGACATTGAGATTTTGTATGGCGAAGGAAGTAGAAGTAGAGAAGCTTTTAATATTTTGTAATCTGGGCCCATGTTTTTAAAATATCAGCATGAAAAATTTGAAGTTTGATTAATATTCTGTGTAATATTCACCTATGCAAAGCATTTCGCGATAAAATTGTATAAAGAAACGATTCTACGCGAGAGAATAGATTTAATATATTTTTGACGAAAGGCTTCATTTACGAGAAAATTAATACAGTGAGTGCACTTCTGGCGCGCATTGTTTGAACACGAGACAACGAATGCGGATGCGCGCGCACAAGGAGCGTACGCAGTAATCGTAACAACGAGATAAATGCCGAGCATTGAAACAATAAAGCTGATAAGAGTTATATTATCCTAATGTCAATATCTACGAGCATAAGTGCAAATAAACATAAAGAGTTACGGAGAGATGCATTTCTCAAATTATAATCGAATGCGCGTATCAAAGTTCCATGACTGATCTTCTAAAAAGAATCATTCCCTTATCAATTATACTACTATATTTCACCATACAGCTAATACATCGAGGATATTATCGCCTCTGTTCTGAATTACACCATTGAAGCAACATAAAATATCATAATACTAAATAGTCGATATAATAAACTTTTTAGGTTACCTGATTTTCCGACTCTGGGGCCGCCGAGGACGACCACCCGGATCCTGTTGACGTTTGTCATCAGAGGCGGATGTTAGGTGTCATTCGATCCCCGCTTGCACATCATACGCTATCCAATTCGACACTGTTCGCGTTACTGTTCACTTTCCCCGTACTTCGTTGAAAAGTCTGCTAAAGTCCGCTCATAGCGCACACGCGGGCGAAATATTCGAACGAGCACACGCGCGCCGCTAAACGAGCCTCGAGCAACGGTACACAAGAAAGGCTGTTCCTAACCTCGACGGAACAGTTGGACTGGAAGCGGCGTTTAATCGCCTCCCTTCGTTAACACGCACCGAGTCAAATGATTTTGCAACGGCGATAAGAAGACAGATTACGCCTGACGCGATTGTGCGGCGCGTTTGCCGACAGCTCCGTCCTCCCTTCCCTCGTATTGCGGAGTATCCAGTAGCACTCGCGACGTTGGTCGGTTCGTTTCCAATAGTCGCGCTCGAACGGCAGGGACAACTTCACCGGCCACTTGAGAACGCGACGTTCATTCCGAGCACGCTCCCGAACGGCGCGATAAAGCTTGTTGAGTAACGGCCACCTTTTTAGACGCGACGACACTTGATCTTTCGAAACGTCGCTCGGATGTGATTCACTGGCCGGCCGTTGCGGCCCTCGCGCGAACAAATCCAGACGAACGTCTACCTCAGATAGTCGCAGCCAATTTAAACGACGCCGCGGCGACACCGGCAGCTGTCGCGGAACGCCGGCTACGAATTCCGACGACTAGACCCGACGGCGCACGATTTTCAAACTTCGGCCACTTCCGCGCTTCCGAGCTCCCCGAGGTCGCCACGCTCGTCCCCCTTCCTTCTCCCTTCCGGGTTCCTCTGTTTATGTTTACAAAAGAGACGGCGTCCCGTCGAACGCGTCGAGAGTCACTGGATTAACGAGCGGGGCCCCGCCGGCGTCGCCGAAAAATGCCACGTCCCTCGATTTCTCTTCTTTTCTTCCTCTCGAAAGCTTCACTTTCCAGCGTCGCCGCGTATTCGTCCGCCGGTCCACGCCGGTAATAACCGTGGTCGTCGGACAGCGGCGTTCCGGTCGCGTTGCGGGAAAACACAGGCTGGCCGGAGCGCCGACACGCTGCGAATAATAACACAAGAAACGATTCAAGAAATGCTGTCTTGCTAGTTCCATTTATAACGGGTCGACGGCCTCCCTCTCCTCATCTTCTCTTCTCGCTTGGCGCCGCCAACGTCGGCTCCGTTCGGATTACGAAAAAAGAGAAGGCCTGACGCGCGTGTGTGCGTGCCCGCGCGCGCGCGCACCAACAGGAGAGCCGCTCGCTCCCGCGGACGGGCAGACGAACACTGGAAGCGAGCTGCCAGCACAACTAGACTCGAGCAACGCCCACGTGCTCTCTCGCAATTCCTGCGTCGCGCCGTTCCAATCTTTTTTTTGCCTTCCCTTCCGCGACGAATTTTTTATCAACCGCGCGCGGTTTAGCGGGCAGAAAGAAACTGGCAACAAATCGCTGCGTTCCGCGGGAACGGCGCTACCAATCGATCTTCGAGTTACTCGATATTCGCAACATTTTATTTTGACGAGCAAGAGCTTGGTGATAATGGAATTCGAATTGAACTAATTATTGCGGTAATCTAATATTTATATAATAAATTTCTTCAGCGATTTTATTGTTACCGATTATATTTTATTCACTTGTTAGTAATTACTTTGACAACACTACTATTTCGGAATTTATTATTTTACTTTAGTAGATTGGCACATGTAGCTTTTTTCTTACAAAACTTCAGGCTATGTAATTAATATATAAACTTCATAGATCGAATTAATATATCTTGTATTTATATCGCGAGGTTAAAATATCTTTGACTTTGACATGCATTCTTCTAAATGCTGAATCTCTGTTTCCCGCCTTTTTCCTCATTCAACTTGTTGCCAGGAAGTTATCTCTCGAACGTGACAGATACTTGCAAAGGGAAATCGGAAATGTCAAATACGAAACCGTGGATCTTTTTCGAAAATTTGCATACATAACAGCTAATAAACAAACATTGGAAACATGGTATTTTATATACACCAACCCCAATATTATAATCTTGAAACGAGAAAACGTCAGATTCAGGCCACATCGTTTTATACTCGCAACTGATTTATTTATCGAAATCTATGATTTGCTTCTTTTCGATTTATTCGTGAGATTAGATAACGCAGATTACCGCCTGTCAGCGCGTGTTATTGTTTCGTGAACTACAGAATAACATTATTCTTCGAGACATACCACTCCATACGTAAGAATTGTCCACGGACGCGCCTCATCGATATTCGTTTACTAACAACTGCTACAACTCGCGCGATTAAAGCCAGCATTTCCATGGCAAACAGTGCGCGCCGATGAAAGGTTTTATCGCGGCTCGGTTTCTTTATCATACCTGCCAGATGACAGATGTACACACTGTAGCACAGTGGGTACGCGTCAAGCGAGAAGAGGTTAACTGGAAAATGCACGCGTACACGAGCACTGTCTCGACAACGTTTCGGGCCGAGAATTCATGTGTAACTGGAAGGGCATTGAATCACCTATCAGCTCGACCTCCAGAAGGTCGACCATCATCTGCAAACATCAAATAGCGCACAGATGTGATCGATGTTTATAGATGGAAGTGAATTCTCCCCCGCACAATAACGTCGTGCAATATGATTCGAGGTAACGAGCACGTTAATCGCACGTAAATAAATACCTGTTGTATATATCCACTTGCGTTTAAAAGATATCACACAGCGACGAGATCGCGAGTCTTCCGTTACGGCAAACCACAATGCTCGGTCTTTCTCTTTCACCGCTGTTCCGTGTTACGATACGAAACAGAGCGAGATTCACCGATGTACAAGAGTACGCGGATGAGAACGATCGAGCGCGCGAGCTACGCGATAATACCGCCGCACCAATCTCACCGAGCGCTCGCCGGCGAATGCTCGAGCTTGAGCGGCTCGCGCTGTCTAATATGCACTCTCCGGTCAGCCCACTGCACGCCTCGGCCACGGCATGGCATGGCGTACCGCTCCGCGCTACAAGGTGACTGCCGTGTTAACAGGTAAAGCGCGGGGACACAATGCGCGAGCGCTAGCATGCACGCGCGCGTCCGCGCAACTACGGCCAGCTATGCGAATAGTTTCTTTTATCTTCGTTACAGCCACGACGTCTGCCGCGAATCATCGCACTATCGTTACCGGATCGAACGAGATTTTCACCGATGATAACTTCAGACAATGCCTAATTAGCGAGCCTCTTCTCGCTGAACATATTCGTCACACGCGATTCGAACGGAGAATCACAGAGGGACTTACCGTCGTGAATTTAACTAATGTATTATTTAGGGAATGCAGAGGAATTTTAAGGGGATAATTTGAATGGAAAATGGGCGCAGTTTCGAGTGAAGTAATGCCCGTCTATTAACCGTTCGCGGAACGGTCTTGAACTAGCAAGTCATTAGGTATAATACCGAACGGTGGATTTGGGAATGATCGAGCGCATCCTATGCACACGCCACTGCGCGTTCACCGTTGTACTTTCGTTGGAAACGCATCGTAAGAAAGGCTCCCTACGTTATCGATCGAGCCGCTCGCGAGTATCCATGCGGATAAGCTGTGTGAAATTGATAATTTAGTATGCGTGCGCCCATGGCAACCGAATATAATTAGCTTCTAACAGAAGGGAATCTCTTTTTTTTCCTATCAACACGGTTATTTTGTTTGCTGCCATGGAGGCGAACGATACGGATATAATTCGCACCGCGAAACCTGATAAAAAGTCGTTGCTCGAAAGGTACGACATACCGGTCGAGCATCTCTCGTATGAATACATTTCCGAATGCAAGAATGCGAGGAAGTTGGAGCGCATAGTAACTATACTGCGGTGAGTACAAATTACAATACGGGCGGGGTTTTCAATTCTCTGGCTGGCAAACTTTAACGAATCCCTAGCGACATCATAAATTCGCAATCTTTTTGCTGTATCTGCAGGGAGCTCTGGTAATTTCTATATTTCATACATTCGCTATCAGATTTAATCTATACTTTATTAATAGTTCCGGCGAGGAAGGCATTTATCCAGATTTAACGAAACACGCGGAAACACGTTTGGCCGATGTTAAGCCGACGAGTATAATTTTGAGGAAATCGGAACCGGTAATCATGCGAAATATGTTAGGCCCGAGCGAATGCAACGAGATTGATAAAGATATTAACGATTGGACAAACGAAATGCTGTCTCGCGAGAAAGATTTGGAGGAAGGAAAAGCATTAATTACGGAACCTCTTTTCCAACCGGATATCCGGCAATTTAAAGAAGAACCTGTTAAAGTATATTCACTTATCCTCTATCATATCCTATTTTCTCCCTATAAGCATGCAAAAATATTCAGCGTAATAATGGATTCACCAAAGTGATAATTTTCTTTCTGAATTTGGCTAGAAAAATACATCGAAAAATTGGAAAAATAGTGGTAAACCTAAACGAGCCGCTTCGTGTGACTACGCGGCTTGGGATAAATACGATGTCGATACAGAATTAAACAAAATGGATATACGAGATGAACAAAAGCAAGTCGAAGCTAAGAGGCTTCTACAAAAACAGAAAGAAATGACAAAGCAAAAGAAGCTCGAGAAACATGCGCTTATCAACAAATGTATGTACTAATTACAGCCTCAATAATATATTGCAAAAGCAATTAGTGGATCACGTTCGTAAAAAAACTCAATTTAAAATTCGAGTATCCACATTCGTCCGAATAAGCGATCTATTTTCTTTTTTTAAATTCTCGCCAATGTATCGTTACAAAACAAAGATGATTTTATAGCGTCGTTGACTGGGACCGAAATAAACGTTATGGCAGAACAAGAAAGGGAAAAGGGGAACGAGGCCTTCAGAGCGGAGGATTACGAAGAGGCTCTGGAACATTATAATACTAGTATAAGGATTGACTCAAATATAATTGCGTACAACAATCGCGCGATGACATGTGAGAAATTTCATTCAGTCATTTTGCAAATTAATTCTGTGGCAATGAATATAATACGATTTTAGTTATTAAACTTCAACGTTACGAGGATGCCCTCAACGATTGCAATTTAGTGTTAAGCATGGAGGATGGAAATGTGAAAGCACTTCTCCGACGAGCCGTAACTTTAGAGCATCTTGAAAAATCGGCGCAGGTACTCGAGCAAGGACTAACGATTTAATTAAAATTCCTCGTAGTCACGCTATTTTCTACCGCAAATAAAAATTTAACACCTAGGCGTTGGCGGACTACGAAGCTGCTTTGAAATTGGAGCCCGTCAATTCGGCCGCGATAGCCGGAGTGAAGAAATTGAGAGAACCTTGCGAATCTAGGAAAATAAGGTAAATTGAATAAAATAAAAGTTCCTTTAATCGGAAACAGATATATCGGAGTATAATGTTTGTAGAATGGCCATCGAAGAACAGAAAGAGAGCACAATTACAGATTCTACGTTCACTGGAGTCGAAAGAAATTCAAATCCGAATGCAGGGTTCCAGTCGAAGTTCAATATAGAAAATAGTATTTGTTACTGCGATAGAGCGCCAGGTCCGTCGCAAAATCTGAGGCCGAGACCGCACTTCAAAGCAGATTACTGTCTCGGGAACGAAACTAAGCAAAAAGTAACCACCAAGAACGATGTTTCAAAAAAGATCGAACCACCAAAAAATTCTACGCTCTCTTCGCCCGATGTGAATTCAAGCAAAGTATCAAAATCGATCCAAGAAAAAAGTTCCTCATTCGCTAAACCGAAGTCAATCTTCTCTTATGCAATGCCTGCCAAGCGAAATAGTTCAGTTATTATCGAGGAACTACCAAGCGAGGCTTGCAATTATAATTCTGCAGACAATAAAAATAAAGATTGCTTGTGCAAGAGCATATATCAAAATAGAAATGACGCTGCTAAAATGACGAGGGAATCGAATGTTAGGAATGCGAATAAACATCGCGAAGATAATTCTAATACGAAATTATCACCGAGGAAAATACAAGTCGCCGATAAATATGAGAATAAAACTAGCAAATCGGAAAAATGTATTTCAATGGTAAAGCTTTCTGCAATATCTGTGGAACAGAAGATAAGAAATCTTAATGCTTTCCATTACAATTTTCAGAACTTTAAAAGCATCGAAAATGGATACGATTTCATGCGCATTTGGCAATCGTTGAAAAATGATACCGATTTAAAACTGCACGCTCAGTTACTCCGGTCTTTGAACATCGATAAGTTGGGCGCAGGTTTGTATCGCAATGAAATGCAAGAATATTGAGATTTATTTCAATGTGAAATGTACCAGTTTTAGGCAGCGAGCTCGATGGGAATATGTTCAGTGTAATTTTGCGCTGCTTGGAACAGCATTTCTGCACTCCCAATGACACAGAGTTAGTCAATAATTTCTTAAAGTCGTTTAGTCGAGTAAAACGGTTCTCGATCGTGAACATGTTTATGAACACTGAAGATAAACGAGGTACACCTTCTACCACAAACGAGGTTATAGCATAGACCACGCATCCAATGTGAATTTCCATACCACCATAGTGTCGCACGCACCCTTATCGATTCGGAATAGAATATCGCCGCAACGCCACTTTACCGGCTTCTGTAATTCACTTGAATGCAATACCCAGGATCGCCGTTCTTTAACGTAGAGTGCGCGACGAAACGTCGACTTTTCGCGAAGTCGATATTTCAGTTCGCGTGACAGGAACTCCCGTAAGATGCTAGGCCTATCCTATACCTTACTCGTGCTTCTACCGAAACCATTGAACTACTGACCACGGCTGTGCAGCAATTACTTTCGTTTTGCAGTTATGGAAAACATACTGAACTTCTTAGAAGAGCACGGGACGCCAGAAGTTTCGTCACTGCGGCAGATTTATTGTATTTAAGGATCTCACGAGCGTATACGCCCTCTCAGATGTTTCGATTTTCGTAGCGACATTTCAGCAATGAGTACCAACTGTATGCATCATAGTGACAATACATGAATCAACGCACTATAGCCTGATCGGTTGTTTTAATTCCATCCATCACGTAGCAACATTATCGTACCCATTAAATAACGAAGTTACTGCTTTCTAAACGACCATAATCACCCTGAGAATCTTACCTCGGCGCCGCTGCAGTCTCGTAGATCCATCTTCCGTTCAGTAGAATCTTCGCGCAGTTAAACGGAAACTTATGCACTCGCTTGTGCAGCCAGTGGCAGAGCACAATTTCCTCGATCTCCCGCAACGAAGTATCTCAAGCATTTCCGTGAGCTGCGCGACGGTGGCAGCACGGTGCACCCGTCGAAGCGAGTGCGCACTCTGGCTTCGCTCCGACATCCGGACTCCGTGACTTTAGCGCTTCGTCAGTTGCGTACTCTTCCGTTCAAGCAGCTTGTGACATTTTTTTCTGTTACTACAAGATGTTTACTTGGATGAGCCGTGCGAATTTCACCGAGGATCCCGATAATTCCGCGTGCAAAGCCGCCATGAAACTGCTAAGGAGACAACAGTAACTGGAAGGTACGTGATCCGGCGTGGTTACGGGCGGCCCCGGGTATGTTTATAGCCTGCAAACTCTGACATAGCAATGGCGTACTGTCGCCGTAAAGGCCGTGCCAACAAAATTCTCCTCCACCTTATTTAGCGTAAGTTCGTTGTGCACGCGGCAATTCAACGGGGAGACGATGCCTCGTATGTGGTGATACAGCCGGTGGTGACAAGGACTATCTGTGATTCCGTCGGTGATGAAAAGTGGCGTTTTTCGGTGATCATAGTGCCTCGGTTTTCCCCACTGTGGAATGACCGCCGATTGCCGAGCGGCACGCCATCCTGCTGTAGCTGGCTGAGCTCTATACTCTAAAGAGATTAAAAGCTATGTGAGTTCGGGCCGATATACACGAGTCGGTGTTTTCATTATCAACGAAACGCTGTTTTAAGGGAAACCGATTTTTTAATGCAAAAGATTACATTGCCATGGGGATTTATAATGCCAGCGCGGAAATAAGAATTGACACGCAAGGGACGATCGGTGTGTTTTGCACACCGTTTCTACACGGATCGTACGTAGTGAATTTTACTGGGATCGTGAATTTTCATTCGCTGAAATATTTTTGTTTGATCCTCGGCGGGTCGATGGCGCGCGGCGTTCGACGTTCCGATTCGTATTTTACGAAAGTTGATCGACTGTGACCAAAGTATACCAGCTTCGAAAGTGCTTTTTCGTTAACGAGAACGTTAGATCTCGAACGTTACTAGCCGCCAAGATTAATTGAAATTTTCATTTACCGCCGGTCAAAAGTATCCGTGCTAACAGGAATTCGTATTTGGTGCCAATCCATAGTATTTGCAAACTATGTTTATTGTATTGAAAGAGATGCGTTTAATCTTAAGAGAGAAGTTACAGAGCTAATTGCAATTCATTTACTCCATCAGCTTTGACACCTGCAAAATCTTATATCAGTGGAAATATATAGTGTTTTATTTTAGATATTCTAAAAGCATGACATGTGATACTTGAAAATGCAGTCAAGGTCAAAACTAATCTGTATTAGTTGAGTTTTTGTAATTATATATTCAGAATTTTATTAAATTTTCATGTTGTATGTTAATAATCACCAAATATGCGTTAATATCTTCAGTATCTAAAGTCTACTCTACGAAACCTGCGATGCTTGTAAAACCATTTAATTTAATATGTAAAGCTTAAATTTGAATTTAATGCTGATACGTGTACACACAGAATACAGTTTAAAGACAGAGATTTAATGTAATCGATAAAAGTTCAATATGCTATAATCTTGATAGGAAATTGGGAGGATTGATGTAACTTTTTTTTAATACAAATATGATATTTTCGACAAGTTGAGGCACATTAATATCTCTTCCATGTAACCAGGATCACATAGCAACTCAGGTCTAGCGGAGGTGCCATGGATGATGAAGAGCGTCTTGAGGGTGAGGAAGAAATGGAATTAGATGAAGCTTCCGACGGCGAAGACGAAGATGAGGAAACAACAGGGATTCCTGTTTCTCCGGCAAATTCAGATCAATTGCTTGGCCCTGCACCAACAACTCCTGGTAACAGTAAGTACACGCGTCTCTGTCGTCGTAACAAAATTCACGATGTACATCAGTCTCCGCTTCGATAATTACTAGCTTCCGCAGTATAGAATATTATTGTAAAAATTACATATTATTTCAGAGGAAGCACAAAAGTTTGTTTCTCTTACAGTAACCCCAGATGAAGCTTTTCATGATCCTTTACGGTACCAGAAATTTCCACTTCCCGGAGGGAAACCTTTGAACATTAGGCGGGGTCCAGGTAGACCTAGAAAAGAACGGCCACCTGGAATTACACGTGGCGGAGGTACTCGCAGACCTTTCGGAAGAGGAAGTACTAGGGGCAAAGGGTTAGTATCTCGTGTATATATCAGAGCGAAAGACGAGAAGAACTATTCATGACCTCCTATAATACCATTTACCAAAGTCTTTAACAATTCTACATCGATGTATTCTTATTCAGTCTTGGATATGCAAGGGGCGTACCACGTCGTACTAAGAGTAAGGATGATGATACACATTCAGAGTCCCCGAGTCCTCTTCGTCTCGGCGAAGATACTACTCCTGACGGAGAATCATCTAACAACGAGAGATGCATGCCGGCGCCAGAAGAACCACCATATTTTCCGGAACAATGGCAAGGATATTTAATACCTTATCTCTGCATCTTTTAGTTGAATATAATCGTAACACGCTGTTTATGTGCTTAGGCCAGGGAAAGTATGTGCTTTGTGTAATTTGGGTGAACGAAGTCAACTAGGTCAGGGCGAATTATTGAGATTTACCTGCCCCGAAGGTTTTACCCCCGAAAAATCAACCAATCGTGACGAGACATCTGACCATCTTGTCGATATATCTACTGGAGACAAAAGTCCACGTGCAGCAGGTCCCGGTGCTGTGACTTGCCGTAGGCAAAAGAGTCTAGCTAAGTGCAGGTACTGTTTAGATTCTCTGAAGCTTCTGAATTTCAGATAACTTTGCTTATTAATATCACTGCGATTGAACTGTCTCTTTTAGGAATACTAGTCTAACAAATTTTACGGAACCAGTGGAGGAATTAACTATCGTTGGGTATTCAGAGGAGCCTGAAATAGGAACATTATTCGAATCGACCGGGCACTATTACGTTCATCAATCTTGCGCGGTGTGGTCAAGTGGTACCCAAGAATTAACAACAGAAATGCTAAGCCCAGCGATAGTACAGGCTTCGTCAAGGCGATGTGCTTATTGTTCTCATTACGGAGCTGGAATTCCTTGCAAAGTGAGCGCCAGTTTCTACTACTTTCTTATTACTACATACGACGGACTACAATATTGTACTTAAACACAGGTGGCATCGTGCAATCGTTATTTTCATTTACCATGCGCCGCAGCCTCGAGTTGTTTCCAGGATACGAAAAGCTTGTCCCTATTTTGCAGCCAGCATCTGGGGCAGGTTCCACTTTTGTGTAAGTCCTACGTAACTCTCATACGTCTCACAGTTTCGTTTCGACTGAATAACTTGGTGTACATATTTCGCGTACTATCTTATTTTAGTGAGCGGTGATGTTACTTGTATGCAATGCTGTGGAATGGGGGATGTTTCCAACCTAGTAATGTGTTCCATCTGTGGCCAACACTACCACGGCAGTTGTGTCGGTTTGGCACTTCTGCCTGGTGTACGGGCTGGCTGGCAATGTGTATCTTGCAGAGTATGTCAAGTGTGTCGTCAACCGGAAGATGTTTCAAAAGTAATGTTGTGTGAACGTTGTGAAAAAGCGTATCATCCTAGTTGTTTACGACCGATTGTTACATCTATACCTAAATATGGTTGGAAGTGTAAGTGCTGCCGTGTATGTACAGACTGTGGTTCGCGTACACCAGGCGCTGGTCTATCATCACGGTGGCATTCCCATTACACCGTATGTGATTCGTGTTACCAACAAAGGAACAAAGGTTTTTCGTGTCCCCTTTGTAGAAAGGCATATCGGGCTGCCGCGTATAGAGAGATGGTTCAATGTAGTGCATGTAAAAAGTTTGTTCATGGTACCTGTGACCCTGAGGCTGATCCATTAACCTACCAACACCGTAAGGAAGCTAAACCTGACTATGAATATGTTTGTCTACAGTGCAAAAATATGGCACTTGTAAAAAGGAAAGATAATATGGATGAATATGGTGGGGATTTAAGTTTAAGTGCGTCGCAAGAAAGTTTATATGGTGATGGAGACTCGTCAGAATTTGATTATCAAGGAGGATCAGAAGAAGCACTGTATTCTATAGGTCTTGGGAAAGGGAAACCGTTCTGTGCGTCTAAGATCGCAAAGAAAAGACTGGGCCTGGGAAGTGGAATAATCGGCCGACCGAAAGGAATCGGTAAGCTCGGATATCAAAAGCGGCAAAAGATGACAGAGTTTGGTAGGAAAAGAGGGCCCAAAGCAAAGATGAGAGGTATCTTCGGAGTACCTGGTGTAGGATTACAGGTATACATTTTATTCTAATCGTCCCTTGTTCTTTATACACTTTATCTCTAAAATAATTATAAATCATCTTTACGATTTTATTCTTCAACTATTTCAGAGGCCAATGTCGGACTCATTTTCAAAGGAAGATGAACCGGGCATTGAAAATAGACTTGTATTATGTTCAGCAAAAGATAAATTCGTACTAACCCAAGACATTTGCGTGATGTGCGGTGCAATTGGCACTGACCAAGAGGGGTGTTTAATTGCCTGCGCACAATGCGGTCAATGTTATCACCCTTACTGCGCTAATGTCAAAGTTACTAAAGTAATATTACAGAAGGGTTGGCGGTGCCTTGATTGTACAGTATGCGAGGGATGCGGCGAAAGGAATGACGAGGGTCGTCTGATTTTATGCGATGACTGTGATATCAGTTATCATATTTACTGCATGGACCCGCCGCTGGATTACGTGCCGCACGGTACTTGGAAGTGTAAGTGGTGCGCGCACTGCCAAACCTGCGGCTCGAACGATCCCGGATTCAATAGTAGCTGGCAGAAAAATTACACACAGTGTGGCCCTTGCGCGTCCCACACTGCCTGCATATCTTGTCAAGAAGCATACAATGAAGGGGACCTAATAATACAGTGCATCCAGTGCGAAAGGTGGTTGCATTGTGTGTGCGACGCAATTAAGAGCGAAGTAGAAGCAGAGAAATGCGCGGAAGAAGGCTATATTTGTATACTTTGTCGACCAAGGGACGTCCCGCCGCCGCATCTTATATGCAGCCAACCTAAACCACAACCAAATAAGTATCCCCGCTCTCCACCCCCAACATCACGCAGTCCGGAATTGTATAAACCCTCCCCTCAACAGTACTTGGTTGACGGTGTCTACTTATCCGAAGCTGGCATGAATCACATAAAATCGTTGACGTCCGAGCACCAGCAGACGAGAAAGAAACGACGAAAACTGCACCCTTTGATCGATAAAGAGGCCGATATAATGGCTACGATAGAATCCGTAGTAGCCGGCGGCAGTTTAGACAATTCTCTAGAAGAGAACGGAGGGAAAATGGATTTAGTAGATATAAAGGACGAGCCGACAGAGGTACTCAAAGAAGGCATGGTGTGGACACCTCGCGGCGATCAACCGCCGCCGGAAGGTTTTAGTATTTACACCACCGAGAACGGGATACCGATTTTAAGACGCAAGCGTCAGCGTAACTTGCAGAAGTTAGGCATAGGAGGCTTTATCGTCAGACTAAGAGGCACTCGCAAAGACAAAGAGGAAGAGGGGGATCCTGAGAAGCCGTCCGACTCGACAGTTAGCGTGGCAGACGACAAGCCGCGCAGGAAACCGCAGAGAAGAAAACCAAAGACAAAACTTTCTGAATGTTTTCCTCTCTATATGCAAGAGGCATTCTTTGGCAAGGATCTTATGGACACTACCAAAGACAAGGAACTGGAGAGCAGCAGCGAATCGGACAGCGAACGAAATGTATCTGGGAACGCAGATACTATTCAACTGTCTCAGGATGAACTGAAAGCGATGGAGCAAGTTAAAGCTAAGCAAGAGAAAGAGGAGGAGAAAGCGCCTTCGGAACCTCCTATAAAGCGGGAAGAAATTATGGACGACGACGGTAGCGATACGGAAGCCCTCGGCGACATCTTACCGATCTCCGGCGACTTACTCGATAGTGACCTTGTGAATACTATCATGAATGAACCAGACGAGGATCTAGCTAAAGCCAGCGAAGCGTTAGATGAATTGGATGACACGCCAGGGACGACTAAAGACGAATTAACTGACATTCTTAGTCCACATTTCAACCTGGAATCAATGGTCAGAGATACAGGTACATTTCGTAAGCCACTACTGTTTGTCAGGGCCGCCATTCCCAATGGGCTAAATGGGTTATAGCCCATGGGCGCCCGTGGTCCAAGGGCGCTTAAGAATCAAATACGTTGAAATGCTTTTTTCTCTTCAATTTCGGAGATAAAAAATTCTATTGTTTTTGTTCGTGTTTGCCTTGGTGGAGATCGGGGGTTGTGATGTACTGCCTTGCACCAATTGCGGAGAAATTCCACCCTTGAGACCAGGGCGCCAAAATCTTTTAGCCCAGGGCCCTGAAATTTGTTAAAACGGCCCTGCTGTTTGTCTTTGTTCTGTATAACGAATTCTATACAATCTACTAATTATACTTTTCAGGATTACCTAATATGGATAGTAAAGATATCGAAGAGATATTCAAAGGAGTCCTGACCGATGAATCTCAAGAATCGCAGGAATCGTCAGTGTTTCCGGTTCAAGCTCAAGCTCCACTTCCGTCGTCCACGACGACACCTCTTGTGTCTCCTTCGCCGCATCCTGGTAAATATTTAATCTCTACATTATACAGCTGCGATATAAAATATATGCGTGTTATTATAATAAATCTCGCATATTCAGGTATACAAACAACGATGCCCATACCAAGACCTCAAGTACCTGGCACCCTGCCTCCCGTTGGTCAATCGAACTTAAATTCTCCGATGAGTTTTCCACCGCCATCCCCATATCATTCGGAGTACAGCAAGTATGCTCGCATTCGTACATAATATAAAGTAAAAACCCCAGTAATATCCTCTGTAATTTACACTCGTCAACTTTTCGCTACACAGTAGCCCACAATTTAGTCCCGCTTTCTCTGAACCACCGAGTCCGTGGGTTAATCCTGACGACGAGGGCACCACGTCAACAGGCAGTACCACAATCTCATACAACCAAAGAAGTAATCTTAAAATGGAAGCCGACGAAGCTCTGGGTACAGGGGCAACTATATCCTCTGTGCTCTATGCAAATATTAATCATCCAGAATGGAAAAACGAGTACCCAGGTATGCAATGGCAATTGATATATGAGTTTAAGTCCATTCAATTTGTATAGAAGACTTCGTTTAACTAAATCGTATACTTAACTGCATTATTTAAGCCTGGTCAGAAAGATGCAAACAAATATTGAAGAAGTGGCGCGCGTTACCCAACGACAAGAAGGCTCCTTATCTAACACTCGCCCGGGATAACAGAGCTGCGATTCGTATGAAAAAAACTCAACAGGTAGGAATAGTTTCTGCAGGCGTTAGTAGTGATATAAGTGCTAGAGAAAGCGTGAATCTTTTATGTGATATGTATCCATTTTCATCTTCAAAGATGTCTTGTGCTAACACACAGGTCGAACTAACAGCTTGTCCTTTATGTCCGATATCTATACTTGAAGCTGTTAAGGGTTTTCAATTATCTTATACATTATCGAGAAACCAGATATAAGTACAGACACGAACTTTCAAGAACTGTAACTTTCATTCACGAGAAATTTCCTCGGATTATTATACGCTACGTTAAAGCACACGAACTGCACATGAATTTTACGTACGACGCACTGTGCCGACTCGTCAATCATCATCGTGAATGTTACTCGCATTATTTAATTACCCACGTACGGGAGCATATTTACGATTCAACATCAATTTGAAGCGTTTCTCTAACAAAACTCCATACTTCCAAAATCATATATTCCATTAGAAGTGTAGATGCTAATTTGATAATTTAGGACTATCAAGTCTAAATCTAGTCTCCCCCTAAATAGCATCCCTTGGAATTTCCTTAGAATCCTTTGGTGAATTGAATTTACACTGTTACCTTGTATGATGTATTTTGGAAATATGTAAGCCATGAATACTATAACGTAAGTGTGTGAACGAGGCACCCCTTGAACCGACAGATATCCAAGGATATACCAAGCACGACCCCAGTCACTGCAACAAGTGCACCTACCATCATCACCAAACCTGTCACAACTATGACATCAGCTCAAGTTTCTCCAGTAGTAGCTATGGCCTCCAACCAAAGGCAGATCGGACTTTTGACCTCGGTGGGCAGTGAAAAGTCACAGGATAAGAACGGAATGACTGTGTCCGCGACAGGAGTGACAGTATCTACAGCTAGCAGTAATCATCATGCGGAGGTGTGTGCGGTGCAGGGACCGCAGAAGCAGCTAACATCTACTTCCCCGAGTCCTTCTCCAACATCCACCACCCCTTCTTCTTCACCCAGGCCCAGCTCTGTGAATTCTATAAATTCCATTAACAGCCTGGCACACCAAGAGATAACCGGTAGCCAGGCTAGAGTAGCTCAGTCGCCAGCCACGCCTTGCACATCAGCAACTGCTTCTTCTTCTTCTTCTTACTGCAACACGGGCGCCGGTGAAGGGCAGCATCAAACGTCACCACCATCCCAGCAACGTCCTACACCTGCTCACATTACGATCAGTACCAGTACAATCGCTAACAGTCTGAGCATTTCTCAGGCGTCCCCCACTGCCAACGTTATGGTGGGGGTAGGTCCTGTACGCCAATTATCCTCGGTAGACCACCAGATTAGAGTGCTCACCCCATCTGAAATCATGCGCACCCTCCCTTCCCTCAGCCAGGAGCACTACGATCCGCCACCCACTGCAATTATTCACACTGTACCTGTACAGTCCCCGGCTATGGTGAGCCACCTATTCTGTGCCTCTAGTGTCTTGCCTTGTGCCACGTGTCTGATCAACATTTAGTTCTCCTTTATCCGTTTTTAGAGCAGAAATCATTAGAAATTATCATACTATCATGTAGTTCAGTGTCTTGCAACAATTTCCAGTCATAGCTTAGTTCTCCCTGCCAAAGATCTGAAACACTAGGCACCTCGAAAATAGCTTGTACCCTGTTCTAACGTGCCCGTGGTATAACGGATGGTGTTTCAGACCGTTGGTTTTCTGTAATGATGGATTGATTTCACGTTGCCTTTGCATAAATGTATTATCTTTATTTGATATTTCATTTGGATTCGTCAGGCACACTTCACTATATATATATATATACACATATCCTTATTAGATGACCATATACTATGCTGGATCATGGTACTATATATCTTTTATTTGCGTAAATTATTACATTGTATGTGGCATGTTGAAGGCAACTGGTAGCACACTTTTTTTTTTATTTATTCCCGATCCTTGATGTTCCAAATGTTTTTTGAACATTTCCTCCATCCCGTGATCCTCGAATAAGTATTATCGCTTTCTATGGATTGTACTATGAGTTATTGGTAGATGTTTGTTGCAATGTAGCACATTGTTTCCCATTTACAGCCATCTATTATAGTTAGTTTAACTAACTTTTGTTGCTTTTTACATTTTCAGCAGCTTTTGTGTCTTTTAGTACCACGGACTTGTTGTACTCGTTGTACTTATAGTGTTACCGCTAAATAGTAACTTACTACTGTCAATTAATACTGGATAACACAGCCGGAATCTTTGATTGCTAACAACGTGGTTGAAATAACGAATAATTTTTAAACCTAAATCGTGCAAGATATTGCACATATGTTTACCAACATACCGAAGTTGCGAAATATGCTCTTCTTATTTTATTGAGTTTGTGTGTAACATAGCGTTATCTTGCTCGCGTACTGAAACTGTACGAACCACATAATTTTCCATGTCCAGTGATACAATGCATGAAGACTACCAGAAATTAATCTAAACTGAATGTTAATGGGTGTTCTGTGTGGTAAAAGAGAGGTTTTCCTTTTAAACGAACCTTTCGTTACGAACTGTTTATTCTAGATGGTGGCTGGTTATTAATATAACAGTGTTGCACACACACAGGAATATTAAGATCTCGCTAATTATATTAATTTAGTAATATTCTATTATTTACCTGAATGTTAAAACTTAAAGTACACTTTTGGCTGACTGTCAATTTGCCTTATTGTATATTCTTTACATTGCTTCAAAGAAAAAGAGATCATTATATTCTTCGATTAAAAGTAAAGATATGCAACTGCTATTTGATAATTCTTACTATGTGTTCTAATGACAGTGGCTGCAAGGATATAATGATCTTCCGTTGCGTTCGGTTTCGCAGTTCTAATAGAATTGTTTTTAACAGGAGCAAGAGAGACTTTCCAATAGAGATCGTTCGAGCAGAGAAGCTGAACAAGAACGCCAGTGGAAACAGTTGCAAGCACTGCGCCAGCAGCAAGCGCAGATACAGCAGCAAGTTATTCAGGAACAACGCGTGCATGGTATGCCCAGGACATTCGATTACATATACGTAGCATAAAATCCATTTGGACTTTGCATTCACCTTTTCAATATCCCTTAGCAGCTATTGCCAGAGTTCATAGACAAATAAGTGAAGACAATACAACTCAGATAAACCCTGACAATACTACAGGATTAACGGCACAATTGCAAGTTTCCACGGCACAGGTAAGAGTTTTCCCACGGTCGCTGTAACATAAAAATTCAGGGGTTACGCCACCCTGAGGCGCTCGAAACAGTACTAAACTAGACAATTCTTTTTACTGATACTATGAGGTTGAAAATTATTTCTTTTCTTATGTGTAGAGCATGTATTAGTGTATATATTCTATAAATACTGTACAAAAATATTAAAAAATGACCGAGTTATTTGTTGTCCCGCGAAGCTCGTCCGCCGTTACACGCGTGTCTGATATAACAAAATATAACGCCCAGGTTCATATGAAATGAAAAGCATGATGATTTTCGTGTTCCTTAATAAAATACCTACAATGTACCATACGGATTTGAGAAAAAAATTCATTGCACAAATGAGAGAGCAAGGTGAAGAGAATTATTCGTTTTTCACCTGACAAAACGAACTTAAAACATTTATTACATACGAATGGGTTATCGCAAAAAAAAATATGATATGCTACATTGTAGATAATACCATTAAGAATATGCGTACCAAGTTTGAAATCAATCTGACAAATAGTTTTGGAGATATTTGATATATCACCTTTGAAAATGTAGTTTCGAGAAAAACGCAAAAGAAGAAAAGTGGAATGGTCGCTACCTGCTGCGGAATATCGACATCCGCGCCTCGTTTAAAGTCTATAACTCGGCTATTTTGGGGAATTTGTGCGTCTACCATGATTTGAATTATTCTTAAAACTTCGTGTAATAAGAAAATGCAAAAAGAAATCGATTTTTCAAAACTTTCAGGGTGGCGTAACCCCTTAAGACACCCCATTGCAAATTCTCTGTAACAATTATTTTCTAGGATGGAAATCATATGGGACCTCTAGCGTCACCATCTCCGGGATCGCGTAACACATTTGCGGCTCCTCCTGTAAAAGTCACACGAGGATTAGCGCCTCAGAGTCCTCATCAGGGTATACCACGATTACCTAATCAACCCTGTGCAGCGTTGACGCGCCCAGTTGGGACCGTGGTCAGGCCTGGGATGCCAAATAACTTCACGCAACCGCCCTCCCCGTTCTCACCGCAAGCCCCGCAATCTCCCCACGATTTTCCGCAATCTCCAGCCTCCTCGCAATCTCAGGATCATTTTCAACGTTTCGACAATACCGAGGCTTACTCCCAAGGCTCCCAAACACCCAGGTTACAAATATCTGGCACACCTTCGTATTCCACGTCTCCCAGAAGCGATGTGTTCCCCCAGCCCCCAGGTACACCACGGCCTATGTTTAATGCTCCCTCTACTCGCCCCGCTACACACGTATATGCACCGTCTCGTACACCTGATCCATATAGTAGTCAACCACCCACACCCTCTCCTGCTCCAAATTATTCCTCGCCAAGGCCAGAATCCCGACAAGAGCCGCAGCCGCCCGAAGTGTTCAATCAACAGCCAGAAGTGACTAGACAGTTGCGCGACCTCTTGCAAAGACAGCAGTTTACTAAAAAGCTGGAACCAGTGAACCCCGCGTGGAATCAAGGTACATTGCTCGTCAAGCATGGAAACGTTCGCGGGACTTCAAATACCCTACGTGGTTGTATCGATTTACAGATGGTCAGAACAACTCTGAGAACACTCAACAACAATTTGACGCTGGCCACGTGCAACTCTCGCAACATTCTCAAGCAGCAAGTAATACTGGCGAAGGTACTTTCAGGCATCCTCTTCCACCTGGTATCGTTAGACCCAGGATGCCTATTCAACCGAATGTTTTGATAAGGAATCAAATCGGTACGTGCGCGCCACTTTTATTATTCGTTTATTAACGTATATGTATAGATAATGTTATTGCTGTTGCAGGGATAACTGCGAGGCACCCTGTAGCGGGAAACGTAGATGCCAGGGTGCAGAACATGGATCCGCGAACCAGAATGCTTTTGCAAAGACCGCAGGTAGCTGCGGCGATACCTCAGCAACACTTTCAAGCAAACCAGGCCTTGCAGGCGCGTATGCCAACCGCGAGGACTTCCATCGCAGAACCCTACGATGTCTTGCAACAACAAAGGTTTCCAGGTATGCGAGCGTTTTATGTTACAATCGTACCATGTTAAAATCAACGGTTACTTGATTATTGTGACTACTCGTGGTCTTTACAGATCCCAGTCAAGGACCAACTATGGGGCAACACATAGTGCGAACGCCGCAGGATAACTTGAATCAAGGAATTAGAATGTTAAGTTCGCAGGGGATGGTGAGAGCGCCTCTTATACCAACAACAGTTAGTGAAGCTACTGTCAGTCCTTCTGAACCTTCAGAGATTCCGGACAATGTCACTGCAGAGCTTGAGAAATTAGAACAAGAGGGAGCACCGATGGTCGAGGTCGAGGGCGTGAGTGCAATATTAGGAGACCTAGGCGACGACGATGACGAGCTGCTCGGTAAGTGAACTATATTTCATTCGACGTGAAATTCGTTTTGTCTCAACTGTCTCTCAACTTTGAATAAAAATGTAACTTTTAAACCTTGTTTCGTTAAAGCCGAAATGGGAGCAGATTTCAATATCTTGGAATACGCCGATCCCGAACTAGACAACATAACCGGTGGCGAGAAGACAAATATACTCGACTTAGACTTGGAGCAAGTTGAAGTAGAGACGAAGGAAGAGAAGCAGAAGAAAGAGGTTAAGGATGAGGAGAGGAAATCGGCGGATCTGAGCGCAGCAAGTGCGGTGCATACTGATATCAGCGACACGTCTACGACGACTACCGTGCAAGCGCCGACAGAGACATCTAATGCTCCAACGCAACCGCAAACTGTGCCGCCTATTACAGTAACATCACAAACCCCGCAGCAACCATCCGCAATTTTGCCGCAAACGCATGCTCAGGTTGTTGCGGTGCAGCAGCAGATGCACCAGCACGTGCAGCAAGCAGCGGCGATGGGCAGACCTGTGCCTCCAGGAACACGCTTAGTGTCGCTGAATGGAGCGGTGGGCGTTGTTACGTCGACCAACACCGTTACGGTCAGTTATCCGTCCACGTTCCCTGGACATCCTCAAAGAATACCACAAACGCATATCCAAGGTAAGCGCGTCGCCGACAGTTGCAATTAAATGATCGATTGCAGCTTTTTTTTTTAACGTATTCTGTTATTCCAGTGTCACAGCAGCAACGTGGTCTGAGTATGAGAGTAGCGGGCGTGCCAAACGTGCCTGGCAGAGTGGTTGCCGTGAATCACATGATCGGCCCGCGTATGCCGCTCGCGCCACCGCCGCCACCGCCACCGCCTCCGTATCCCGGACCACCACCCCCTTATCCCGGACCTATACAGGTTTGTACACGTCGCATATATTCTCGATGTTTTGAAACTTTTGCATCGCTTTAATCTTGAGTATTTTTACGCAATTACATCTAACACATTTTCTCCTCTAACAATGAGAGACTAAATTACTCGCAGTCTGACGAGTGTTAAACGCTTCGCGAAGTACATAACACAAGTTGTTAAAGCCAATTCACCGTGACAGACATGAATACCAATCGCAAACGTGTCGCGCACAAGTTTTCATATGTACACGTACATTTCTGTAACACGTTTACAAATATATCGTGGCTAAATGCGAATCTATGCGTGCGCATACGAATGATCACGCGGGCGTAGTATTTAACGCCGGGTGATCTGTTAATCCTGTAACTTTGTAGCATTTTGAAGTTACGTAACTGTGTGATACAAGGTGTCGAGTTCTGTTTATGATAGTATAACCGAGTGAGCACAGGAGAATCTCGAATTTGCTATGAACGTAGGTGTAGGCAAGTAATTTATTTAATATAAGAGTATTGGCTGGTAAAATGGTGTTTTGGCCTGGGTGTTTGCAATGCATTGGTGTTGGTGCATGTCTAGATGGGGCTGTGCCCAGGTGGGCGTGGTATGACGCGGCCCCCGGTCCATATAGGGCACCCAGTACCGGTGGCGGGCCCACCAATGACCCCCGTGGTACATACTGGTACCCCCGCAATGACACCTCACCCTCACCGAAGGCCCTTGCTTCTGCAGGTGAGCAAGACTTGGGGAATTTACAAGCATTCAGCACAAAGTATCACCTGCAACGATACACTAAGAATCAGAGATTGCCTTCCTGATTGTTTTCAGTACTTCCGCACCGTTCTTTTCCCTATACTTATAATTCAATTACCGGTTGCAACGAAGCTCCAGCCTCGTTGCAACGTAATTCGAAACTTTACACATTCGAGCATTGCTGAGATGCGCTCTCTGTGCATCGACACACTTATTTATACTTTAATTGATCGTTATTGCGCTATTTGTAATTGCAAGATGCATCTATATTCTGTTGGAAGATTCTTTCTTATGATACCAAAGATGCTAATATAGCGCTTAAAGAAGTCTAAATATTACTCAGTCGTTCCAATTGCAATGCGTTGTTTTTTTTTTTCTTTTTTAGCAGTCACCACATTTCACGAACCCCTTGAGAAAATACGTTGCATTCTGACCTGTGCATGCATGTTATCGATAAGGAAAACGTTAGGCTTTGTCATATACTATATGTATCATTGATATTTGCTTAAAAACAGTTGAAAAGGTTCACTTTGCGTTTCTATTTCTACGTCATTATTTCTGTCTAACTGATATTTATGTTATGAGTTTTAATGAAAGTGTAAAGATAAGACACTTGCATGCTCGTATTCTTTCGTTAGTTAGAATGATCGGTGTGCTTTGTTTCAATATGTAATAATGTAAGATTTTAATATATAAATTAGTCATTCCAAAGGCAAATATATTTATTTCTCTATTTGAATTCATAATACCCTATTAAATGGTTGAAAGTTAGATAAGCTGTCAGTAGTCATTTTCACAGGAACAACCATTGTTGCTGGAGGAACTGCTGGAACAAGAGAAACGCGAGCAGGAGAAACAACAGCAGCAGCAGCAACAACAACAGCAGCAACAGCAGCAGCAACAACAGCAACAGAGTGATAACACAAACTCCGGAGGACCTCTTCTTAGCGACAGTGAGTTTGAAAGATTTAGAGCAGACGTTTTGGGTTCTGCACCTCTTGCTTCTCCTCCACAAGGAATTACATCAGTACCTGGAGGAGTTCCTGTAATTAGGCCACCTTGTACACCAAGACCACCATCCGCTCCAGGTACCAGTTGGCAGCAAGCGGTGCCGGACGCATCAAAGCTAACAGCCCAAGTGCCAAGGCAACCGATTGCTACGCAAACACCACCTGAACGTCAGTATCGCAAGCATCATTAACGACTAACCGACCGTTTAATAAGCAATGCTCTGTATAATCTTCTTCTATTTGTCACAGCGAGGGTTGCCACGTTCAATATCTCCCAGATTCCTGCTCCACCTACGCCGCCGGAGACTATTACGAGCGAACAGGATCGTCAAGCGCAAATACAGTACGAGCAGTGGCTGAATCATCAGCATCAAGTGTTGACACAGCAACTGAAGTGTTACGAAACTGAGGTACAAAAGCTGCGTAAAATACGAAAAGTAAGGATAGAATGTTTTTATGTTGCGGTGTTTTCGTTTTTATAGTTTCGCACGGTGGAGATTCATTACAGTTAAATTCCCTCGTAATTTTACAGTCCCTCAATAGTAAACAGCGACAGCTACGAAAGTCCGGGAACGAGTTAACGGAGAACGACGCGGCGGAGCTGCAGCGTATATCCAGCGAGCAGGCGATATTGCAGAAGCACCTGGACGCTAGCCGCAAGCAGACCCGCCAGCACGGGATGCTGATACAGGAGTATCACAGCAAACAGCAGCAACGGCAGCCGCAGCAACAGAGCAGCGAGCCGTGCTCGCCGTTGATGTCACCGTCTCAACAGTCGCCGATGCACAGTCCCGCTGCGGTCGTTTCTCAAAGCCCAGGCCCTGGAAACGTCCCCACAAGTATGATACAGCATTCACCGGCAACTCCCATCATCCAGCACAGTCCCAATCCACCTTTGCTGCAACACAGTCCTGGTAATCCACAGTCAGGGAATCCAGGGACAATGTCGCCTCACAATATGCAACAGTCCCCGAGAATTGGAACTCCACATTCACAGAATGAAGAGAGTCCTTTCAGCCCCGGTGCAATGCCGTCGCCTGGGATGTGCGGTCCCTCGGCTACTCGGATGACGTCCCCGCAACATCGGGCGATAATCACTGGCAGGCTCGCGACGAGTCCAGGCGCTTTCACGCCAGACACGCGCGCCACGCAACAGATCATCGGCGATCAAGGAGTTAGAGTTCACAGTCTCACACAACGTTTCGTCCGTCCACCCGCTGTAGGAGAACCTGGGCAGAGACCCAGGATGCAGCTGCAAGGAGGGATCGTATACGGTCAACGTTCTCCTCTGGGAAGCCCTCAGCCCACGCAGCAGACTCTGATGAATCAACAACATCAGCAGATGCTTCAGCGGCAACAGATCATTCAGCAACAGCACGAAAACACTGGGATCCTCCAGGACGGACAGAACGCGATAACTCAGCGCACGCTGCAAATGGCGCAACAGAGACAGCAGATGTTACAGCAGCAACAACAACAGCAGATAGCGCAACAGCAGAGGCAACAGTTCTTGCAAATGCAACAGCAACAACAGCAGCAGCAACAATCTCAGCAGCAGCATACGATGCAGAAACCACCGAGTTCACCGATGGTTTCCCAACCGGCGAACTCGCCGAGCCCTCAGCTTCATCAACAAATTCAGCAGACTTACGGGCAACCGCCTAGTTCGCCTATGCCTCGTAGTCCCATGGTCCAGCAAACGATGGGCTCACCAATGCTTCAGCAACAATTGAGCCAAACTACTCAGCCTCCTAGTCCAATGAACGCGAACAGGATTCACACGCATCCCCCTAATTCGCCGATGATAGCGCAGTACCAGCCACCCAGCCCGATGTCTCGTAATCATCCTTCGACGTCGCCGATGCTGCAGCATCAGTTGAACAACACACATCACCCGCCAACGTCACAGCCACCCAGCTCCCCTATGCCAAGGAGTCCAATGGTTGGCGGATCCCCCATGCAGATGCAGAGAAGACAGTCCACCGGTAACAGTCCAGCGATGCCAGATCGACCACAGAGCGTGGAGAATCCAGGAACACCAAGGACGCCGCACACACCTCATACGCCTCATACGCCGCACGGCTCTTACGCAGCTCAAACCTCAAGCAATATCTCAGTCTCCAGCGATCAACAGCATCAGCACCAACAACAGTCTCTCCCGCAGGAGCAAGCACCCTCGTCGGATCACACGAATAGGGGTGGAGGGAATCCACACAATCCATTGAATCCGCTACCCTTCGCAAACGGTGGCTTCGGGCGATTTGGATATTTTAAACTTGGACTCAGAGGTGGCTCCCCTATGTGGTCGACGAAAGCGGAGACCAGTAAAGGGAAGACCTCGGAATCGCATCTTTTGAACATGGACGAGAAACCGAACACCTCTGTTGTGGTGCACAGGAAAACCGGCATACCGCAGTCGAAAATTAACTCTCTGGTGTGCGCGGACTACAACGACTTCGACGACGACTCGCACACGCCGCCGCAAACACCGCCGACTACTATAGAAGCGAAGCAAGCGACGTCGTTGGCTGACAACGGGCCGCTGACTTTGGGGAGCCCGAGTAGCAAGATGGAACCGATACCTGACACCACCGATTACGATGACGATAAAACTATAGTGAATACAGAGGTGACGTTGAGTTCCACGGCGCAAAGGGACAGCGACGACATCACGGTGATAGATCAGTTCGGGGACTCGGAACTCGTTGACGTGATATCGGGGACACTGGAAGGCGACATGCAGGAAGAGTACGTGCTGTTCGAGCCTGGAATGGTTGTGGATTTATCCGCGGATAGCAACGATTCTCTCTGCCACGCGCTGGTGAACGAGGGTAGCCAGGGCCACGATTTAGTCCAGATATTAGAAATTGAAAATCCCGAATCTCAGACCGACGAGCCGATCCTCAGCGACGAAGACTTGGTACCATCCCATGCGAGAAATAAGAAGGGCCTGAGGCTGGACATAGTAAGAACTTTGCAGTCCGGGAAGAGGCTGGTCGCGGTCACCGATACACCCGAATCGCCCGATCAGGAAGAGCTTCACGTGGATCCTTCGCCTGGATCGTACATGGACCAATCACCGGAGCAAGATCTGATGGTGTCCTTCGTCAGTGAGTCTGAAGTGGTGATCATTGATCCCAGCACGAAGTCACCCGAGGATAATCTGTCTAAAGAGTCGTGCACAGAGGAAGCCGAGAAAATGGACGCTGCTCCTGTTTCTGAACCATCGAAGGAAAACACTGTCGCGGAGAGCGTCGCTGAAGATCAATCAAAATCGCAGAAAGAATCAAAGCAAAATAGAAGCCCCACGTCGTTTGTGTTCTCTGACAAAGTACTGTACAATCAAACTCCACCGTCAAGCGTGCATCACGCGAATGTCGCGGTGTCGTCCACGTGCAGATCGACAGCTCCCTTATCTTCTACTCCTGGAAGTACAAATATTAGTACCGACAATGTAAATACAGCTACCACGACTACCAATGCTCCAGTAGCGGCAGACACTGCTGTTAAATCAACCCCGATATTTACGACCTTAAGCATAACAAAAGACACGATGTCTACTTCGTTCAACAATAAGAAACACCTGCCGTCGACCATGGCGAGCATCGTCGCGGACGCGAAAATCGCTGCCAAATTAAGCCAGACAGCTTTGGAGAACATCAAAGTTAGCTCACTGCAGAACACGTTGAAGGCGGAGCCACTGTCGAAGATCACCTTGCCAAACGTAGAAATGTCTAGACATCAAGTGACAAGTTCGGACAAGATCTCATCATCAGTGCCTAATGTACAGAATGAGTATACAAGTTTTATACAGAATATTACTACGAGCACAATGGACACGCGAAACAATCCTACGAAATTAGTTCTGACCGTGCAGCCAACGTCCGTCACGCTGTCCACGCCAAAAATGTCCATACCGGATCTACCTAAAAAGGAGAATGTTAGTAATTCCATAGTGGTAACGAAAGAGAACCAAGTAGAGATCTTCGAGAAAGCTGGCAACGCAAAGAGCGACAAGGATGAGACGGATCACACGGGGAAGAATCTGGACGAGAACAACGTGGATTCATTGAGGGGGAATGTGGCGACTAGTTCGAACGTCGGTCAGGAACCAACATTACTGGATGATAAGAAAAGCGATCCTTTGAACACGACCGATGAATTGGAGAGCATGCTTGAAGCGATTCACAATCCTGCGGAAAATACCATAAGGAGGGAGAACTCTCACGCGGACAATAAAACAGATGCTGTTTCGCTGAAGAGGATATCGCCCGTCACGGATGATCTGTCGTTGGTGAACATTTTAGAAAACGACTCTGAGCCGGTCGAGAACGAGAGCAAAGACGAGAGTGTGACGACCTCTGAAGCGCAAAGGATGAACAATAAGCCAAAGGAAATTGAACCGAGCATCACAGACAGCGGTAACATGAGCATACCTCAAAAAGAAAGGAAGCACGACGAATTGTGCGCAGACATCGAAGCAAGCAAGCCGTATGTACAGCACTGTCTTAACGAAGAGAAGGGCATGATGGAAGAATCCTCCGATGATATATTAGATATGCTGCATAATATAATATCGTCTAAGCCAGAAATGGCCAATAGCGAAATCCTGCAGGAAGACAGATCTAGGAAGTCGAGTATGCTGTACGAGTTGCCGACACCTTTAGACACATTGCCTTTGAATATTCTCCAAGATTCCCTGATGGATCTAGAGCAAGAACACTCGGATAGCGAACACCTTCTGTCGAATGAAAGCAAAGGACCAAAGCCACAGAAAACAAGTCCACCGCCTGTAGAACCTGCGCCGAAGAAGAGCTCGCCAATCCCGGCTCAAAGCGCTCCGTTGGTAGTTAGCACTATAGCGCAGCTGCAAAAGTGTACAACAACGGTGCCTCATCTCTCTCCGTTATCAAAGCCTACTGAATTAACGTCAAACGTCGCCAATGTTTCGCACCAATTAAGAACGTTGCTGTCCTCCTTGCAGAGCAACCATTCGCAAAATTGTACAACTGTGAATCAAACCGCTATCGTTACTATGGTGTCCTCAGCGATCACCGGCCCTAAAGTCGGGAATATACTCTCCACGACGAGCACGTCTTCTCCAAACCCTGTAAATAATCTGCATAGTAATACGAACGTTCGGCTGCAAACGTGCATGACCGGCTCTCATCCTACGTCGGCGAGCAAGGCCGATCTAGAGGCTACGACGACTAGTTATACTCCGCATACAAAAGAAAGTACAAATTCTACAGTAAGCGTTGTTTCTACTTTGTGTAAAGTCACGCCTTCGGACCCATTTTTACGAGTCACTTCCAGTGGAATACAGCCGCAACCTAGCAGTAATCTTTCTCTACAAACATCATCTGTGATTACCCCCAGACCGCCGACGAATTCAGGAATCTCGATCACATCAAACGCGATGCTAAACGCCATGTTAGCTGGGACAAACTCGGCGAAATCCACCATTGCTGGTCATCGGGCGAACACTGCACCTACCCAGGCGAGTAATCTATTGAGCTCCGTTATGGCAACTTCCGTGCAACGCACCCAGAGTCTTCAAGCTATACTGCAAGTTAGCTCAGGTTGCTCGGCGGCAGCCTCTCGCGTTGTCGTTAACGCTACGTCGACCACAGTCACAACATCCATGCAGTGTGTCAGAACTATCGTGCCCCCTATAGTCACTACTAGTAGCAATAGCATCAACGTCACTACTAGTATATTGCAATCCACCTTGTCTCAAACACCGACACTTTTACATTCTCAGCTTACATCTGGACAGAGTCAGTACAAGCCGCCCGGTCATTTGTCAGTGGATAATAAAAACGCTGACCATGAGAGGCTCGCCCAAAGTACACCCACGAAAAAGGAGCCGGAAGAATCGAACTGCAAGCCGCAATCCGTGCTCGAGAAACCTCCGACCGTCAGATCCGAATTAGACATAAGCAAGGCCACTACCGGTTCGCATAGGATGGAGGAGTCGCAGAATGTACTGTTGAAGCAATTACTACAGAACACTGCATGCGCAACCGCCACTTTGCCTTCTAGTTCTTCTCAAGGCTCTAGTCTGCCACTAGTACCGTCGCTAGAGGCGCAATTGGCAAGGCCCCTGCCACCGACTCCGTTCTCCGTCTTGCCACCTCTTCTGAACGAAGTCCCGACACCTAAAGTCTCCAGCAATAAGCAAGTTCTTAACAGAGAAACGTCGTTTTTATCGCAGTCAGTGACACCCTTGAAGGTGCAAAGTCCGCCGACCAAAGAAGAACCCCCGAAACCACCGCCGCCATTGTCAACCTCCGCGCCAGTTTTGTCGCAGCAACGTATGGTCGACAGCTTCGCGAAGCAACAGCTGACGGCGCAGCAACCTGCGAAGACTGCTCCTGTCTCTACTCAAGGGAATCAACAACTGACGACCACGGTGACCAAGCTAGTACCATCGCTGACCACGAAAACCTCCGAACCTACGACTCCTATAAAACAAGAATTGATCAGCGCCCAACCGCAAGTGAAATCTGTGAACGATTGTGTAATTAGCAACAGTGTCCCAGTTCAGCAACAATGCGTGCCAGCTCCTATGGCTGTCTCGCGAGCAATGCCGCAAACGAAACCTGTAACGACAACTGTAGCTGGTAAAAACATACAGCCCGCGACACAACAAGTGTCCAATACTGTCCCAGTGACACAGATTCTGACGAGTGTCACTACCGCCCAACCACAGACACAGCCAGCTCAACAACCCCAGATACCATTAACTCCGAAATCCATTGTTCCGACCCAGCAACAATCCCCACATGTTAACACAATACCGCCATCAGTGCCTCATACGGTGTCTCATACTGTGGGTCACCAAGCCCAGGCGTCACAGGGTGCGAATGCACAACACACAGTGCCTTTAGTGGAAGTCAAAAAGGAAGTTCTTGATGAAGTTCTATCTAGTGGTACACCTACCCAATTAACCGATACCAAAGACTTTCTTACTGCCAAAGAGGAGCTTATAGACGGATCGATTGACGACAAAACTGGTACGTGGAATACGATTCAACATCCCCCTGGGCTGTATTTCGTTTAAATAGATAGTATAACACTTAGCGGTATTTCGTTCTGGTTCCAGATCTCAAGAAGTTGAAAAGGCGACAATATCAACAGAAACGGAAACAAAGCCAGGGAAAAGACGCGGCGGCAGCACCTCAGAAGAAGCGTCCTAGGAAAGTGTCCCGCTTGGACGAGGATTACGACACGTTTATTGACAATTTAATGACACAATTGCGACAGCTTCAACCGATGGCAGTATTAGAACCGCTACTAGGCAAGAATTACGGCGTGTGCCCCATCTTCGGATCGGGCGATTTGACGAAAATTGGGAGTCAGAAGGATTACAACACCAGGACGGGTGATTTAGTGGGTTCGTACGGGTCAGCTACGTTGCCGGGTGTCTCTGACCACTACAACACACAGCCATTTGGCGAATTGGAACCTTTACCACCCCAGCAACCTGCTTCTACCCAGAGAGGCTTCTACGATCAAGAATTTCCACCCCTCAAATTGGATGATTGTAAGCGTTCCGCTATTTCCATTTCGCCTCCGCTGCGCAGCGAAACGATTAATAACACGAGTGTTCAATTTTCAGCGGACGAGAAGAAGGAGAATTCTTTGTCAGCAAACCGAGATGTTGATTCTCCTGATACGATAGTCAGCTCGTCTTCGCCTGAATGCGTTATTCCGGAATTCATCCACCGTTTCCCAGGTTTGAGATTGATCGAGGAAGAATCAGACGAGGAATCAGATTGGCTGAAACGAGTGTCACCTGTGATACCTTTAATCTCCCCGATACCAATCAGGCTTAAACCCGCTTATGTCAAAGATACGGCTAAGCAGGACAAAGAGAATCTAGGAATACCAAGGTACGCGAAATGTCCCTTTAAAAAGAGTTTCCAAACCCTTCACAATTGTTCTATACAAGTTTCTGTTATTGTACTAAATAGAGTCTCTAATATATGATACTTGGCTTTTTATAGACTAGGAAAATCGCCTCCAATACCTCTGCGAGACGGCAACGTAACGGTTACATTAACTTTGAACAGTCAGGCTGCGGACGACATAATGGGAGTACTTAAAGATTTGGCTAATATCTTAAATATAGCTCCTCCCACTGGTTACCAGATAGTAGAACGTACCACTACTCCCCCTAGTCAGAAATTGGGTCTTTATAGAACCAAGGGAAAAGATGGTAAAGAGGGAGGTGTGTATCTTAATTGCTTCAATGAAAATTATCACCCCTCAGACATGTGTCTAAAAAGTATTTCTATAAAGTGCCTATTGCAACTGAATAATCGATCCCTTCAATGCGTCCACAGCTCCAATTGATATACAAAGTATTTTGAATGGCGCTGCCAAATTCTGTCGTCATTGCGAGGTTGTGATATTGAATAGCTTAATAAGGAAGAAAGTGTCGGATTTACCGTTTTTAAGTAAGGAGGAAGCAGAGCCTGGCGACGAATTATGTTTCTGTTCAGCAGCCTGTTACATGCAATTCGCCCTTATACACAGAACGCCATCGAATACACAATATAAGGTAACTATTATCGAAGCTAAAAGCTTTTCCAACAGTCACATATGTATCTTTCTGCTTAGGCTGCAACAATAGTGGACCATCTGTGTCATAAACTAGATGCCAAGGTATTGGAGGACGAGTTTAAAAAGGGGAAGAAATATGTGGTGAAACAGTCGGTCGATAGCATTGAAAGTATGGAGATCGATCATATAGAGAAGGAACCGGAGATTAAAGTGAAAACAGAGAGGGAAGAGCAACATGACATCCCAGAGGCGAAAGAGGAACCAACGGAAGAGAAACGGCCGAAGAAACACCCGGCCGCGGAGGAATCCTCGAACGAATCGTCGACTGAACCACAACCGCCCGCGAAAGTATGGAGAGGCTTACGGTACAAAACTTGGACTGTTGGCTCGATACAACCTCCCACGAAGTACAAGAAACCAACTGACAAAGAAATCACGGAGGTCCGAACAAACATAATTATGGAATTTACGATTATATAACGCGAAACTCTCACAACACCCAGATTTATACCTTTCAACGTGTATAGTTTACAACGTATTTTCTAACAAACTTTTACTGCACTGCTCTAGGGGTTTAAACCACCCTTGGAGCAAGCCACAAGCCTCGAGGGTTTAAATGTGAAAGAGAAAGACAATCGTGTGTATATTAACGCTCGTTTATTCTGATTTTACAGATGCTTTTCCGTATGGGGGTGACGGTAGTGCCCGCCAAAACGGAAGACAGTCGACGATGCATGTTCTGCCACAGTCAAGGTGATGGTACTGCGGACGGCCCCGCTAGGCTACTTAATTTTGACGTCGACAAATGGGTGCACTTGAACTGCGCCCTTTGGTCGGAAGATGTGTACGAAACTGTAAATGGTGCCTTGATGAATCTCGATACCGCTCTGCAGCATAGTCTTGTATTAAATTGTATCGTCTGCGAGAAACCGGGAGCTACAGTGAAGTGTTTTAAAATGCGCTGCACCAACGTGTATCACCTTGGCTGCGCCGTTAAAGATGGCTGTGTTTTTTATAAGAATAAGGTAAGACCACCCGATCGTCCATTAACATCCCAAGCCCGAGCGGCGACCGTAAACGTTAAGCTTCATGGGGACCCGTTTCACGATACTTTCAGAGTACCTATTGCGCCCAACACGTGCAAAAGAACGAGAAAGATAACGAACTGACGACGCTTTCCGTGTACAGAAGGGTGTACGTCAACCGAGACGAGAACAGACAAGTCGCAGCCGTGATGCATCACTCGGAGCACAATCACCTGTTGAGAGTCGGGAGCCTAATATTTTTAAGCGTTGGACAGCTACTCCCCCATCAACTGGCCAACTTTCACACGCCGAATTACATATACCCCGTCGGATACAAGATCGTTAGGTTCTATTGGAGCATGAGGAGGCCGAACAAACGTTGCCGCTACGTCTGCTCCATTCACGACGTCTCCGGTAGGCCCGAGTTCAGGGTGCTGGTCCAGGAGCCCCTGCAAGAGGACGTCGAGCTGCGCGACGCCACGCCACGAGCTGTCTGGAGCCGGATTCTCGAGCCGCTCGCCGAATTACGAAGATCCACCCACAGCGTACAGCTGTTCCCGCGTTACGTTTCCGGCGAGGATTTGTTCGGGCTGACCGAGCCAGCGGTCGTTCGTGTTCTCGAAAGTCTTCCAGGCATCGAAACCTTGACAGATTACAGATTCAAGTACGGTCGGAACCCCCTGTTAGAGCTACCGTTAGCGATCAATCCCACCGGCAGCGCGAGAACGGAGGCGCGTCTACGGAACCAGCTCCCGTGGAAGAGGCCGCACACGCAGCGCACAGGCTCTTCCGCGCGGGCGACCTTCGTACCGACCGCGACAGTCGCCGGCGAGGTGGCCTGCCCATACTCCAAGCAGTTCGTTCACTCCAAGAGTTCGCAATACAAGAAGATGAAGCAGGAGTGGCGCAACAACGTGTACCTGGCCCGCTCCAAGATACAAGGGCTGGGGCTTTACGCTACTCGTGACCTGGAGAAACACACTATGGTCATCGAATACATCGGGGAGATCATTCGCACCGAGCTGGCTGAAACTAGGGAGAAGCAGTACGAAGCAAGGGTACGTGGCTTTTGCTGCGAGACGTTTGTGTAATTAGATGTTGTATCGCGGAGAGGGAACTCTATGGAGATGTTTGTTACAGAATCGTGGTATTTATATGTTCCGGTTGGACGAAGAGAGAGTGGTCGATGCAACGTTGTGCGGAGGTCTTGCAAGGTACATCAACCACTCTTGCAACCCAAATTGTGTCGCTGAGATCGTTGAGGTTGAGCGTGATCTTAGAATCATTATCTTTGCAAAGCGAAGAATCTCACGTGGCGAGGAGGTAAGTTTTATCCTTGAATCATTGGCGGATTTAACAGGCAACTGATGAGCAGTTGTCGCCAGGACCCCTACCCAGAAGAAACCCCCCTCCCTTTTTTGTTTTCCATAATTTTCATACCACACGCGCCTAAATTTATTTGTAATTCTGTTGTGTATACAGAATTTCCCAGAACGTTTGCCACCTTTTTCCTTAAATCCGCCACTGCTTCGAGTTATTAATTTGAATTTCCTTTTTTCGGGAGATATATTTATTGGCACTGTTATGTTGCAGCTGGCATACGACTATAAATTCGACATTGAAGATGACCAGCACAAGATAGCATGCGCATGTGGCGCGCCTAACTGCCGCAAGTGGATGAACTAAAGAGCTCGATCCACCGTTGTTATTGTTACTACGTTATTGGGTAGGTTTTACATGAAGAAAAAAATTATATAAATATATAAATATATAAATATTATATATATATATTATAGACACATTATTTAATTTGTAAAGTGCCATTGCAGTTTGACTAATTGATTCATAGTGAAGTTGGTGCTATGCCATCACAACATTCCTCCAAAGTTGTACAATATTAGTTTTACTTTACAAAACATAGGAAAATATTGATCGCTTGTATATTACGGAAGACACACTTGAGGACACGACACGGTATAATTGCGATACAAATTTTATGGGTCGTGTGTATGTATACAGGAAGTTTGTATCTTTGTATGTTGAGTAGAGTCAACGTCTCGTTGACCGATATTGTAATATAAATCGTTTATTAATTATTATTGCATATACATTGCACTGTATCTGTACATAAGTAGAGGTCCATGTTATTTTGAATCACCAGATGAATTATGTAAAGTAACAGTATCTAATTTAGAATTATATACAATTATAACTATTTCATTATACGATAATAAATCCGTACAAAATCTACTGATATCTTATGTTTCTGTGAATATCATTTCTCTCTTTAGATTCATTTGTGAGTCTACGGTAAGTAAATAAGTATTTGTTGCCGAATTTTTGATAAAGTAGTACATGCAAAATCGTTTAACTATCTCTCTGTTAGAAATATGCCAACTATGACTAGAAATTATTAATAATTAATTAATTATAGATAAAATAAATGCAAATACCACAAAGAGACATAGTCAAGGGTCTATACTTTAAGATTCAATTGCAAAAGTACATAAATTAGTTGTAAGAAATCTGTAATTAATTAATAAACCTGAGTATGTAATGAAAGTAGCGTTAAATTCGTTATCGATGCGAAAAGATAGTTAATAATTAATAGTTATAAACAAGACAGCTGCAAATACTATATATAAAAATAGTTAAGGGTCTATATTTTTAGATGCAACAATTAATGTCTATTAATTATTGTTGCAAATTGATAATTCATTAATTTTTCGCGACAGTACAATACAAAGTGAAAGGAGGTTATGTGGAAGAATATTCCAATTTGTTTACTTATTTGTTTATTTACAATCTAAGGTCATGGGCCCCTCCTTGAGGCTCCCCTGATCATTATGCAACAATTTTCAACAATGAAATTGTTTATTTATTGCTTGAAAAAGGCTTTTGAAAATTTGATCAGTTCATGGACACGCAAATGCTAGCGGCTCGTAGCGGCGAAATTAGTAACTAAAATTCTGTACACGCATATGGCGTATATGTGTGTGTTACAAAATGTGTTTCACCGATATGGCGTAACTGTATAGGTTACACAATTTTAGTTACTAATTTCGCCGCTACGAGCCGCTAGCATTTGTGTGTCCATAAATCGAACAAATTTTTAAAAGCCTTTTTCAAGCTATAAATAAACAATTTCATCGTTGAAAATGATTGCATAATGATCAAGGGAGCATCAAGGAGGATCCTATGACCTCAGATTGTAAATAAACAAATAAATAAACAAATTTATAAATTCTTCCCAATTCTTCCACATAACCTCTTTTCACTCTATATTGTACTATCGCGAAAAATTAATGAATTATCAATTTGCAACAATAATCTATGTAATTTTACAGTCGCATCTGAAAATATAGACCCGCGACTACTTTCCTATACAGTATTTACGGCTGTTTTGTTTATAATTAATCAATTATTAACTATCTTTCGCATCGATAACGAATTTGACGCTACCTTCGTTACATAGTCAGGTTTTTTAATTATTTACCAATTTTCTACAACTAATTTATATACTTTCGCAATTGAATCTTAATGTATACACCTTTAACTATGTCTCTACGTGATATTTGCATTTATTTCCTTCACAGTTAATTAATTATTAAAATTTCTTTGTCGGATGCAATAAGTTTGAAGAACAAGTATCTCCTATAAATACGAACACAGTTCTTTTATTTACAATCCTAAATGAACTTCTATGTCTTTCACTCATGTTTGATAAACATCCGAAGTCTTCAAGGATTAATGAAACACAATCCGAACGCCTCGTAGAAAAAGGTACTCAATGGAACACTTTAAATTCCAACAGTAACGACCAAGGCAAATTAAAACAATTCGTGTTCACAATTTTATTTCCATGGTTGTATAGTAATATTTACAAAGGAATATATTGGATGTACAGACAGTACACAGTCATTCTTCGGTTAGTATAACAAAAAGGAGTACAAGAAACTAAAACGATATATACAAGAGAGTATTCGACAACAGGGACGAGTCGCGATTAGTTTATAGCGAACAAATTCAACGGAGCCTTCGAAACGATTCAGTACCGTGATACTTACTATGTAAAGTCAATCGAAATAAAGCAAGAAACAAATAGAAGGGATCTGTATATTCGTTGAAGCGACGCGTATACTTGTATAAACACCAGAGAGACGGAGACAGCGAAGTGATGCGTTACAATATATCAAAAGCGGAAGTAATGCGGTCGCGATGAGTTTCGTGAATGTAAATGCGAGTAAGAAATACATTGTAATGAAAATGTATTTTTAAATGCGATTCTTTGGCATATATGCACGATATAATTGTAAAGGCGGTCTAACGTTTTACAGTAACTTATGTACAATTAGATGAACGTAATTATTATCCTTAAGACTAAAGTAAGTACGGAAACAAGGTACAACGCTTATAAAACACTTCCGTCTACTACGGCCATTCGAACAACCATGTATCGAGTTTGTAAATCTTCACTATAAAAACAGCTTAACAAATTTTATAAATCCATACGATCGATGGGCACTGCGACTAACGTATACACTTCGACGTTGATTGTATATCGTTTAATTGTCTCTAACACGACGAATCTAGCGAGGGTTCTTCTCAGTATCTTTAACTGACCCGGCGAGTCACGTTACGTCGCGCGATATCTTCTGCTGTTACACATTACAATTAATCCGATTAATGCCTCTCGTTCTCAACTGCACGAGCGTACACTAAATTTTCTAGCTACGCGATGCATTATAAATTTCTTAGCATCGTGTTAAGTTCCCTGGACACAGAGATTTGGAAATACCTTATGGTTTCGTTTCATCGGACAGTCTTTAAACTTCCCATTTGCAGACCAAAATAGCTAGAAAATTGAATTTCCTTGTTAAGTAGACTCGAACCAACACTAGTACGTAATTTGATTTTGCGTCTTAAGTTTAATAATGTTAAGTTATCACGAATTTGTTTGACGATGGACTCGCGATAAGTTTCTTTCTGCATTGAGCTTTATGGAACTTATTGAGTATTGTAATCGTTGAAAGTAAACGTATCCCAAAGATTAGAAATTCCTTTGCAATTGTTCCAGAGATCATTCCCTCGAATCTTTAAATAATCTTCAACGAATCTTTGCTACGCAAGACTTAATTGTAACTCCGGTTGCCATCGGAAACAGTTCTGACGATGGCTCGCTGGCTTCGTTCACGACGACGCTGGTTCAATCCTGTCGCATGCAATAAATTCATACAATCATTAAATAAGTATTTGACAAATCGCACGATGCAGAACTTCTTATTTATTTCCACTTTGGAAAACTAAACTTCTTAATCGCATGAACACGAATTATCTTCTCCTCTCGTGTACGTAATACGAATCTATACAACAATCTGCAGTAAAATTGGACAGTTCGAATAGCGTTCATGCTTATTTGTGCAATTTTGCTATCACTAAAGAATCAGAAAAGTTAATTGAAAAGGAAGCTCCTTGCACGATGATCGCGATTCGTGCAATTCTAAATCAGTGTTAGTTGAGAAAGTTGCTTGGGAACATTCTTCGAGCAACCGTGCGGAGGAAAGTTCTAGCGTAAAGAAAACTTCTTACTGCGCTTAAGTCTAGTTACATACAATAAACCAAAGATAATGGAATATTAATGCTTACGTGTACAAACTCACCGGGTATGTAATTACTTAGCGGGAAATATGCAGGACTAAGCATTCGTGCATGCTCTATCAAACGCCTGGCAACATGCACCTCCGACATGCAACCGCCGAAGGAGAAAATGCAGATGCATATACACATATATAATACTTGTGTTAGATGTACCTACTGGCATCTGAAACTTTGGGATTCGCATATGAAAGTTGTGAATCTATATGATCCTGGAGACTGTTTATTTTTATTGCCATTAGCATTATATAGTTTATAATAATCGTTATATTATCCACATATAATACAGTTTTATGTACAAGGGGTCTAGTGTACACTATGATTAGATGTAGTGAACGACTTTCTCGAGAACGATACAAAAGGATGATATTAATAAAGATAGTGAAACGGAGGATCGAAGCGGCTATCTACAATAAAAAAGTAACGAAATATATATTTGGCTGGTATATGTTTAAATCAACGTATTCGTAGATACCGAGCGGCAGCACGATTTACAGGAACCATGTCTAAAAACTTGACTAGCCAACAGATTCGTTTAAACGTCTGCCCTAAGAAGATGCTTGCAACTTATAATACAAATGTTATACCGAAATCGCTATGCGAACTTCGTTCAATGCAACCACCGACAGAAATCGTAGCTTTTTGATTGATTGTTCGACTGAAGGGTAAGAAATTAACGGGGGTGGTCCTAACGTTGGATTCCCAAGAGTACAGAGTGTCGTTTTCTTAGATACAGAACACTTTGGCATAAAGTGATTACGTAATATTTACAAATGCCTTTTTTATCCTTAGATCGAGCGGTTCAGTCAATCCAGATAGTTTGGTAGAATTCACTGACGGTTAAAGAATGCAAGTGGCGGCGTTAACAGATACTGCGTCAGCTAACTGCTTTAAATTAACTCGGCTAATAAATTCTCGCATATCAAATGGCGTGTTATAAATATTCTGCGAAAAAATCTGTTAAGAAAGAATGTAAAACCTTTCTTTTTTTTTTGTTTTATCGTTTCTATCGGCAAAAGGAGCTTCTATTAAATTCAAAACTGTTATAGAATCTGAAGCATCTGGCTTATTACGTAATACTTTTATGCAACCAACAATTATGCGTATACATATACATATATTTCTATATATGCACGGCGATATATGCATACATGTATACATATACGTTTACTGTATAATCGTTTTAAAAAGGCTAGAATAATTTCGATAAGTTGCTACTGTTTATGCATCTAAACGTAATGTCAGAACAGTGATTAGAATAAGATGAGGCCTACGTAGTCCTATCTGCGATATTAATTCTCACGAGCAACGAAAGATCCGATTTATCAATCCTCTCTCGCGATTTACATCTCGTTAACTAAACTACCAAGTGACGCTCCTTTCTCTCTCTCTATCTCTCTCTCTCTCTCTCTCTCTCTCTCCCTTTCCCATCGTTGACGTATCAACCAATTTACAGAACGTAAAGCAACGTGATCACAGAAAAACGTACGCGATCCAATGACACTGTTCGTTATAAAGATAAAATTCTTCGTCGAGCATTGTCGTATCGCAACACATGGAAATCGAGGGCGCAGATAAAATAGAATAGATCGGGCTATTCGCGACAAATATACCAAATATAAAAATATATCGTACATTTACACTTGTAAAATGGCTGATACACAAATTTCATCGTGCCATAATCGAATTCAAATATGCGCGTAAATAGTTTCTTTTTTCTTTTCTTTTTTTTTATATCCAGTCTTGACTTCCATAACGTATCTCAGCCCTTGGCCTCTCAGCGGAATCGCCTTCATTGCAAAACAACAATGAAACCAAAGACAGCCAGAGCGCTCTAACTCCTTTCCAACAAGACATCCTTGATCCTCGTATAATCGGTACACACATCTCATCGTATCAATAAAGAAACGCGACTCGGTTAAACATACTTGTTAACTCTATCATAAAAAATAAAAGTATCTCTAGCCTACTTCAACTTTCATGCCCGCCATAAAGTAGCCGTTAAATAAATAGTCAACAATAAGCGTAAAGTACTTTGGAATCCATCACTGTGGAGAATTTTTGCAGCAAGCTGCCACTCGCGTTGCTCCTTCGTCGCGCTTACAAGCCACGACGCTGGGAACTTACACTCTACGAAAGAAACATCTGATTCCCCCGGGGAAAGTACCTTACTGATTAAAGGATCTAGTCCCTTGAATGACGTTCGTCAAATAAAAAATAAAATCTGGAAGTTTTAAGTGATCGTGGAGAGTATCGGTAACGGTTAATGCGTCGTCTAGTAAGTAGCACTCAGAACTGAAGAAACAAAAAAAGGAAAGCTGCACCGGTACTCGCGTTTGTTCCCGGTGAATCTTTCGAAGCAGCAGGAGAAGCGCAAGTTACACTTTACACCCACCGCACGAGCTAGAGTCGAGTATGTTATTAAAATGTTAGCAGCGAACGTAAAGCGGAAACCAGAAGCATGAGAAGGGATGCTCGAGTAAGATATTTTGTACGAAGAGACAGACACAGTTCGGTATAGCAACAAAAAGTATCCGCGCAATTTGTTTCGCGCGTGCGCCAATGTGATTTTACAATATTTTTTCTTTCCCCCCCCCCTTATTCGTTTCTTTTGTCTTACGAATCCTCCCCTAATACATCTACGCTTTTGATACAGAAAAATTCGACTGGATATTACGATACATTTAAGAAAGATTCGATCGTTAAAAACTGCACTGTTAGCGTTCGTTTTACTAAACATATGCTCGTTCGGTCCGGCTTTTCATTTATACAGGTAGTCTTATATTGAGATTAATTGAACGTTTGGTTACACTTATCTATCCATGCCGTAGCCGTGTTGTTATTCAACATTCGAACGCCGTCTGGTCCGGTAATCAGAATTGTCCTATACGTAACTGGTCTTATCTTCAGCTCAAGGCACGAGTCTTAATCGGGCCTTGTCAAGTCTTTTTCTTTTAACACTTTAACGATCTACTGGGTATAATTAGTGAACCATTTACACTATACTGAGTTAGGTGTGAACACCCTCGCCCAATCACCACTTTATGTTAATCGGTTTCGAGTATGCGCTTAAGACAGCAGCCGTATTTAATGCTTCATCGATGGATCCTTATAAAAACTTATCGACAAACGTGATACTTGAGCGACGGATGAATAAAATACAATTGAAAGAGGAGACTTCGATTGAAATCGATACCGGATAATAGTGTACGAAAGTTTGGATGCCGCTGCTGTGTTATAGCGCTGTACGAATGCTACTCACTTACTACAGTAGTCCCCCCGCCGTATGCGTGCCTTTCCCCTCCGTTTTGTGCGTGCAGGCCCACCCAGCCCCCGCCACTTTTCTGGTCGATTTCTATTATCTCTATTACTTATAAATGAAATTAGACCGAACGAGGTCGCGCCTCATTTTCATCGAGAGAACTTCGCCCATTGCTAGCACTCTCCATCAAGATCTAATGAAATATGTACCGACGTCGTAGCTTTCATTAGCGGATAGTTGATTCCGGAGTGCTCGGTGAAACCGCTAGCTCTCGAAGCGTCCTGTTTTACCGTGCGCCCGTCGATTTAACGATATTGGCGCCAAGTACCCCCAAAGCTTCCCTCTCTATATCCACGCGCGGCCGGGAATGATGCGATCGGCACGCATACAACCGGGGACCACCTGTACCTGGTTTTAATGGCCGCTGATAGATCACGATTAGATATATTAAAAGAGAAGTGTGAGTACACGGCACAGTAAAGTACAGTACTTAACAAGTGATGCGTCGCGTACATCGTTAGGTTTTTCGTTAATATTCCGTTGGAAATTTCAGCTGTTCCTTCTGCCTGCGTACGTACGCAGGTCAGACTAGACCACACATGCTGAAAAGACACCCATCACACGTCAACCAATGTCCCCGCCGTAGTCCTGACCGTTTAGCAGATTACGGTTGTAAATGGCAGCCCTGTAACTGTACCTATTTATGGCTGGTCGATCAGGAACCGGCGGCGGCACTAACGCCACGTCCGAATTCAGCAAAGCCCCGCTACCCTCGTCCACTTCGCCGATGCTGCTCTCCACTAGGGACGGCTCCACCTCCGCGAACGCCAGCTTCGACCTTAGAAGATATGCGTACGTCTTGTACCTCTTCAGCTGCAACACAGAAATCGTCGCGGGCTTTCAGTTTTTTTGTTTTTTTTTTTTTATAACCAGAAGAGTGAATCAAGTAAACATAAGAAAGGTGAATGAAACGCTTCTTCCATTCTATTTCTGTATTTATTTGAAACGCTTTGGCTCTGAACGAATAACGTGATCGGTACTGTTTGTCTAACATAAGTGTCCCCTTGAAATTACAGAGACCTCGCTGTATCAATGATTACTCATTTACACGAAACGATAATTCCGGCGAATTTAAATACGCGAACAGCGCTCCAACGTTCCGGTTACGCAACGGTTTAAGAATGAAGAAACATAAAAACGCACTGCAGTGAAAGTGCGGCGCCCTCTTACTCTTCGCGGCTCAATTCTCTTTCTTTTATTTGGAGTTACGCAATGCGTGGTCCGCTCGACAAACATTTTTAACGCATATCAAGTTTTAGAAAGTTCTAACGGTCAGGGTAAAAACTAATTTTCCAGAGTAACTGTGATCGTAGAGTTATATGATATTTTAATCGAGTTAGTAAAATATCTTCGAACTACTAGAAGAATTTCAATTCGACTTTCCTATTAAATAAAACTAGGGGTGGATTTCTCGGAGCGTGGAAACCTAAAAAAAAATCCACGCCGATAAATCGCTAGATTTAATTGGATCGTTACCTCGTGGTGTAAATAGGCATCTTTCTCCTTATAATTTTGTACAGTCAGAGCTTTCGCCCCTCTCTCGGGTGGGTGTCGCCTGTGCTCCTCCAGCTCCGCTTCCAACTTGCTAACCCTTTCCTCGTGGTCCCGTAACTGTTCCCTCTGGCAACAGGACCAAAACATCCAAGAAACCGTCAGTTAAAACACTTTCGAAGACGATACCGGGGAACCGCTTGTACACGTATGCTACATTCTGCACGGTGATTCTAAATCTTGTGTGTCCGAAAGGGGGGATAATCTCTTTTATTGTCAATGCCGTGTTCCATTTCGAAGATATGGGAACTTAGAGAACGAAGTTCGCTTCGGGGATAGTAGAGGAAGGCTTGCAAATAAAGAGAAACAATGAGAACAGATTATATTCGGTTGCATGTCGGGCGAGGCAACGACCGCTATTGTTCCGATCCGTTCTATCGCGCGGGTCTACTCACAGGAGATAATTTCGTGTGGCTGCAGGGAAGGAGAGGCCGTTGAAACTTTCGTTGGGAGCCCACCGCTCCTGCTAGAGGCTGGCAGGAGAAACTGGCGCACACGAAATTGATAGTGTCGATCCACGATTGCAGCTCTTTGGAATCACTGAAAATTCCCGTCAGTTCTCAAACTAGTACCCCAAAAGAATTACTAACGAAGAGTACCGAGAGACTTCGCTCACCTCGTTTGAAAGAGATACTCCGCCTGATCAGCAGTCTGTAACCTGAATACGTGTTGCTTTTTCGTGTAGTCGGACGCCTTGGTGGCCAGCGCGTGGTGGATTCGTATCGCGTTGTGTAAACTATCGTTACGGAAGCCATGCTCGTCTTTGTGCAAATATAATACAAGTTCTCTCAATGTACAATAATACATCTTCCAGCCTCGTTTTCCGAATGGAGCTGGAAAATATTACGTCTTTATTAGCATACACCGCGTAAGAGGAGGCTTTACTGTTCACGGGGATCGTGTTCTTAGTACTTTTCTTTCCGTTGGAATCGTAGCAGCATTTCCGCATAACGTAACCCTTCTTGAACTCCGTAGCACCCGTAACATTTGGCACGTCGAGAAACGGATTTCCGGTTCCAGGTATCGCTGGACCATCACCCTGTTGAATCGCCTGATTCGCAGTCTCATCGCCCTCTTCGTCCCTGAATAAAGTGCATGCTTTAATTAATACTTATTCCACAGTACGCGATGTGAATCGTTTTGTAATATAATACAGATAAAAGGAAATCGTGATTTTTAAATCAGATACCATCAGTGGCGCATTCGGGATTTACTCTTGGGGAGAGCCAAGTTGAACGGATAAAAATATTCTTGATGCAAATTCAATAAAATTCATTGGCTGATTAGAAAAATTTATTTCGAGAATAAAATCCAGTTTCCCTTTCTTTTTACGGAGCCCCTTCTTCTCTGGCTGCGCCACTGGATAACATAGCTTTTTATATTACTAAAGCTGCACAGTGCACGGTTCTTTTTTGTTCAAATGAAACTATAATATGATATTCGATATTTAAATTCTCTCATGCGATTTTTCGTGACATAATTGGAGAGTAGTTATTTAAATGAACTTACAAGGCCCATTCCAAGGGGTACGATTTGATGGCGTTGTAGAGCTGCTTCAGCACCTCCCTGGGGAAATTATCGCCGTCGTTTAGTTCCGAGAGGTTTTCTATAAATTCGTTACACGTCATCTTCCTGCCGATATTTTGGCCGTGAAGATCCGTATTGAGCAGCATTATAGCGCAGGTTAAGGTATGAACAGCGTCTAAAACGTGAATCCAATGAAACGATTACTGGCTGATGGGACCGAACGGGGGTCTACCCCGGGACAGTGAGAAGCATTTACCCTGAGAGTTGAATGCGCCCGGGTTACAATCGAGAAACCTCTTGGAGAAATGTACAAGAACCCTCTCTCTTTCCTGGGTCTCCCCTGTTAAAGAGAATTGGGCAAGGAACTTTCTGAGAGCCACGTCCAGCGTGTCCCGTTCGAAGCTGAAGTATCTCAAGTATTCCTCGGCTACCGCTCTGCTAAAGTCGTTGCTGCAATCAAGGAGAGAACGGTCGAACGTTAGACGGTTACAGTTGCCTCGCAGGACTCGGATCCAGAAATGGCCCACGTACTTTTTGCTAAGGTGCCTAGAGACGTCAGACTTCTTGAACCCGTCCAGAGAGTATAGCCTTTTGGCCAATCGTACAGCGGATGGCAAGTCCACCGCCTTGGGGCTGTAGTGGAAGCTGTGCAGACTCTCGATGTCACTCTCCTCGTCGGCGGATTGGGGAGGCGACGCGCCGCTGTGCTTGTCGTCGTAGCTGCCGGTGTTTAGAGCATCCTTCTCGTCCTCGCTCTCCTTTAGCTCCTGAAATGTTAGTAGACTAATACACGGGGAACCTGCTGCTCTTTCAATCAATTTCACGGAGGCGATGTTAAAAGCTAGAGTTTTTACTGAACTACCTCGTGTTCATTTTCCTGAACAGAAATGGGTCCCTAAGAACGTTTGCCACCTGGGCCTTTTTCCTTAAATCCGCCACTGTCTGCAGTGGTGACTCCGAGGATCAGAGTCCTATGACTAACAGGTCGAAGCTACTCGGTTGAGAATATTACGCTTTCTTTCATATTCCCGCTCCTCGCATCGAGCACTACATTTCAGTCTGCATAATCAACCCTTCCCTAAAAGTCTAGCCTCTCACTAAATCTTAATATACAAGGCAGAAAGCTTCTACAGTGGGTGGCGAAACTATTATACTCAAAACATTTTCGCCAATTTTTGGGATCATTTTCAAATAAATTTAATACGATTTAAGAAAAATCTTAAATTGGCAACTAAAGGTTCGGAAAGAGAACTTTCTTAGCTTTCCAAAACACTCTTGAAAATTTGTCTACGATCATGAGTTCGTAAGTTACAGGTGTTCAAAGTGAAAAGTACCTTTTTTGCTTTGATCGCGAATAACTCGGTCAATAAAAATCATACAACAAAACCCAAAAAACGAAATTAAAGAGGAATGTTTGCTCTATAAGAACTCCTCGTTGGATTTACCGGAAAAAAATTGTTTGGCCCGTGCATACGTTCAAACTAGGCTAAAATTTCTGAAACTTCGTTTCCTGCGCTTCATCTTGATAAAACAATGTCATAATGGATGAAAACAAATTTGAGTGCTTGACTGAAAAACTAGAAACTTCAAGCGTTAAAATGCGTATTTTAAATATTTTTTGCGACCATTTCTCGCAGAGATACAGCTATTCCATTGCTTAGACATACAAAATCTCAAACCTTTTTGTTTGAATATAATAATTTGGCCACACACTGTATGTTTCCGTGTTTGTCTTTCGCCGAAAAACTGTGGAGCGATAAACTCTGAGATCACGAAATGTGCCGCAGCTCATTATGCCTGACTAATCCAGATGAATGTGACCATTCTCACAAAAGAACTAAGTATAAAAAAAAATTTATTTATAAAATTGGAATCTAAATTTCGGGCGAAGCCGAGTAGTAAAGTTATTTTCCAATAAAAAGCCCGTTGAATAATCGATGTAAAGCCGCCAATTCTTCCAAAGCTCCTTCACCGTGAGATTTCCAAAGCAACCCAACCCTGCACAAAGCTAGCCCAGCAAACACCTCTCATCGGTCGCTACGTCTCAACCATCCCAGAAACAGGGACCACCGAACGGTTAGCTATCGCTAAAGACTAGGGTGGAAATACGCCACCTGATATCCAACGAACTCGGGTGTGACGTTGCCAGCAGCCGCAGCGGACGATCGTTGGACGGGGCTGGGCGCCGCGGACGGTGCCACCAGGTCGGGAATGCTAGGGTTGCCACGCCGCCTGTTCTGCCTGGGGCTGGTGTTCCTCGCGGACGCGGCGTCCTTGTCCGGCCCCTTCACCTGTATCACTATCCTGTGCTCGGTGGAGTCCTGGCCGCTCGCGTACGCGGCGGCCCCCTGCGAGGCGCTCTTCAGCCTCCTCTGCGGCGGCTCGCTGGCCAGTATCGTCGAGTCACTGTCACTCGGATCACTGACCATCATGATATCGCGGGCACTGAGTATGTCCATAGTCTCCTCGTCGTTGTAGTCGGGACTGGACATGTTGCTGATGGCCTCGGACTGGCTGAGGTCACCGTTGGTGGGATGAAGGCCGGAGGCGGAGGACGCGGTCCCGTCGCCGGATGGGCCCAGGGCCGCGGCCGCGGTGCCCGTGGGCACCGGCGGTGGGAACCTACGGGATCCAGAATTGGAGGACATGACGGAGGACGAGACAGAGGTTGGGGAGGCTGGCGATAAGGATCTCTGGGGGCTAGTGCCCTCGGTAGAGGAGCTACTCGAGGACGACTGCGAGGAGCTGCCGTTCTGGCAGCACGAGGTGCGCTCCGAGGCGGACGGCGAGCTGACCGGCGCGTTGTACGTCCAGACGATCCGCTCGCTGGACAGGCCCTGGCCGCTGTCCGGCCGCGTGTCCAGCAGGGTGTTCAGGCTGGACGTTACGTCGTCGTCGATGTCTATGTCCACCGCGCTCATCGACGGGTCCTTCTGGAATTGCAGGTGATCCTCGGAGCGCGAGGTCCGCACGAAGCCGCTCGAGTAACCGAAACTCGCCGCGTTCGGCTTGCCGGCGTCGCTCTGGCCCGGGCATTGGCCGCTCTCGCGCTTGCTGATCCCTACCGGCGAGGTGCTGGCCGAGTTCGAACCGGTGCACTTGTAAGCACGGTGATGGCCCAGCATCTCGTTAGGACTGGTAGGTACCGAGTTATGATGGTGGTGATTGTGGTGATTATGGTGATGGTGGGTGTGATGATTGTTGTACCTCAGCGAGTCCACCTTCTTCTGGTGCTTCGGTAGCAGGCCGCTGCTCTGCTGGGTGCGAGACAGGTTCAGCATCAGGTCGCCGGTCATCATGTAGGCTTCGAACCTGCGTCACGTAATTGTCTCTATCAGTATCAAAACAGTTAAGGGGGCGAGCTTTGCTCAATCGGTAAGAAAGGATGGAGAAAAGCATGGATGATGGAAACACGTATTTGGTCGATGTTCCAGAAAATTTCCATAGGGCTTACCATTTTTGAGAAATTCGCCAAATTCAAACCAATAATCTTTTTCAGGGACTATTTTTTTATGAAATGGAACCATATTAGAGGGTGAAAGCAAAAGAAATCGCAGGTTAAAAATAAGGGCCACACTAGTTGTGCATTCAAGGTTTGGGCACACACATCAGTTCCGTAGTGGCGCACCACTGTTAAGAAGAGGGGCGCAGAGGATCTCTTCTTACGTCCCATGTCTGGGTGTACTTATTATATTAGGTACAGTAGGACGTTCAACTCTGTGGTTAGGGGTGGTTTTCACTGACTTCTTTGTGTTTAAAGAGAGGTGTGAGAAGAGATCCTCTACGCCCCTCATCTTCTCACGCCACGGAACTGATAAGTGAGCCCAAACCTTTGACCTCCAGGAAGCCTCTAAAAACCACCCCTAACCAGAGAGTTGAACGTCCAGAGGCGGATTCAGGAGCCTTCTTGGGGGGTGCGAAATATGTAAAAGTACATAAGTACAATTTTGAACCTTCTTTTACAAGATTTAAAATTTGCTTGTAATTTATATCTTAATATCTCTATCCGATACTATAGCCTAAATAATTAAATTCACATTAATTATTTATACAGAATAATACACAATGTCATAATAGTTTTCTATTTTATTACTTTGGACCCGCCTCTGCGAACGTCCCTACTGTACCTAATACCACAAGCACACCCAGACGCACAGGAAGAAAGATGTTCTAACACCAAAATTATAAAGATCACCCTTATCCACTCACGTACCTGGGCGTATTCTTCTGCCTGGTGAACTTGTCGCCAGATAGAGGCTCCCATTGGGCTCGTTCCTCCTCCTTGAAGCTGTCGATCGGAGGTAGGAGCGCCTCCAGCTCCGAGGAGCCGGAAGCGTCGCTGTAGGAGCCGTTGCTTCTGGTTGCATATTGCGTCGTTGCGCCGGTCGGCTCCTGCGGCGAACCGCCGGGCAATTCTGGCGTCCGCGGTTTCCTGGATCCCGTGTCCTCGCCGTTGCCCGACGACACGGCCCTGGGGTTATTCGCGAGGGTTGTCGCCTCGTGCGAGATCTTGGACGAGTCCGTTTCGTCGCACGCTAGCTGTCCAGGCGATAGCAGGCGACGCACGTGCGCCTTTATTGCCGGATCTAAGGGAATGACAACGGTATCTTATCCACAACGTGGTAAAGGAAATTCTCCTGTCCACCGTCCCGCAGACTGGCACCGGTAAACTCTTTCGCTTGCATACAGGGATCAGGAACACCTTGAGAGCGAGTTTGGAACATAGAGACTTCGGGAGTCGACTTTGGCGGAGTTGGTCAGGCGGCTGGACAGTGCGCGGCGGATCCGAAGATCGCGGGTTCGAATCCCCAACGCCCGAGGGCCATTTTCCCTGGCTTTTTTTCGTTTATTTCTACGATATGTACTTGTTACCGGGTGTGATTTGCCCGTGTAAAATGGTATAAATGTGTAGGCTCTCCGGGGTGCGTGCTTTGAGTCCTCTGAGTAAAGCGATATATTATGAAATGAGAAGGGAAAATTGTACTGACCCGGAACCCTCAAAATAAAAATAAAACCGGTATCATACGAGTGGGAATTCGGAATAACTAACTACCCCTCCTCGACCAAACGTTTTTCAAGAAGCTCCCGAATTCAAAGAAACTCCCACAAACTCTCTCCTCAAACCCTAAAAAAATCTCGCCCTTTTCCAAGCACCCTCCCATTCCCCCAGTTCCCCGATTCAGTTGGCCGATTCATCAACGAAGCGCGCGGAAATGCGTGTTGTTCCAGGGCAGAAGGCACGTCTCTCTGTACCGATCCTACGGCTGTCCCGCCACCCCAGTTTTTCAATCTCGTTGCACGCCGACGCGCGTCGGCTCCGCCCGGCGATGGATCGCGCGTATTTTCAGCGAGCGGGAGTAACTGGGACAGCTCTTTCGGCGGGCGTTTATACGAAGTCTGATTAAAAAGGCCGCCGCCGCCGCGGCTATTTCGTTCTTCTCCGTCGGGAGAATTTATAGTCGGCGCGGTGGACGACTTCAAAGTCCGCGGGGGCCGAAGGGGGTGGTAGCTGGCGCGGGGTAGGGGCGGGGACGGGGTTGCCCCGCGGGGAAACGGGTCGCCGTGGAAGGCGCGAGAGGCGAGGAGACGCGAGTTCGATCCCCGAGGGTGGTTGACTTGCAACGCGATTTTACGAGTGGCCGGGAAACGGGACGAGGTGTCGCGGTTAAATAACGCGCGGACGCCTACGACTTGGAAGCGGTTTGTCGAGGGGACACTGCGACAGCCACCAGCGGTGGCTGACGTTTACGTCGAGGAACTGTTGCGACGAGACTTTATGATCTCGCAAGGGGAAGAGTGCAACGAGGAATGCCACCGTTCGTGCCTCGTCCTTAAAACGATACACTTGGGTGTGTCTGATCTCGGTGTACAATCGGGCCCGAGGTATTCCAAGTAAATTACTAAAACCTTTATCTGATCAAAATTGGGGTAGTATTAGGTGGAGGTTGCGGTGTCCTTAAATCTGAGAAGCTAAAGCTAAGAGGATCTTAACTCCTTAATCATTCTGCCTTTACCCTTCTTCCCCAGGGAAACAAGTTCCATTTAAGGTAAATTCGACGGCATCGTGGATAATGATCCATTTAACACCGTGACGCCGTAGCATTTAAATGTTTGCTAAATCGTCGAAGCGTCTAATTGCAGTGGAACGCATTCGTGCTCGGGGGCCTGGTGACTGAACTCTCGCGCGATACCGATCTAATGATAGAACCACGCTGGACGCGTATAGGCGCACTTGAACCTGATAGTAATAATAGAATCGCGCGATAATAACCCATAGAAAACGCCATCGCGTCACCACGCGCTAACTCCGCTCTTTACCTTGGTCTGCACCGTCGTCGGGGGCTCTAAAAGAGACGGCTACCTTCGTCGCCGTTCACACGTGCCCCGGGGAAAAAGGGAGAGTGCCGAGGGCGGCGTAATTAATCGCGCGAGCCAACGATCAAACGATGCGCCCGAGATAACAAACAATTTTCTATCAGAGTGAGCCATTGATTGCCCACGGTCTACGGGAGAGGATACGACAAACGACGACGTAATAGCTTCGTAGACTCGGCTGACGTCCTTATCTCTTTTTCCTCCCCCTTTTTTCCCCCCCTCAAGAATTTGCAACGATTGGGCGTAGTTAGTAAAGCTGCTCGAGGGCTTGAAAAACACGAGCACGGATGAAAAATTAAATGTTTTAATTTGCTCGGTAAACTTTGGGGATTTCCAGATAAAATCAGATCGCAAATATCCCAAATATTTGAGTGGCTCGATAAAATTTCAGTGCGTCGGTCATTTTCAATTAAATTGGATTTTATTGCTCGCAATTTGATAAAATTTTAACAGCTTTACGTTATCAGTAATTAGTTGGCTGTTTCTTTACGCATGGGAGTTACAAGTTAACATCGCCTGCAAATACCAGCTGTAATAATATTTTTAATTTCGCCGGGATCTCGCATTAATCTTACGTAAGTCGCAATTCTTCTCCAGGTTCTGCTCCATCGTTTCCCCCAAGGGAGGATTAAACTGTCACCGGCTAATCACGGGCGATTAGCGTCCCCGAGAAACTCTGACCAATTTATGGGGAACGGCGACGGGAAAAAGGCAAAACGACACGGGCATTGTGTCATTATGTTACCGCACTGCGTCGTGTCATTAATCAACAGTGATCGGTGCAATTAGTTTACCTTTCGCGGGATAAAGTTCTACCACCTAACAACGATTCGCTTAAACGAGTCAAGATTTAAGTATCTAATACTATAATAAATTCGTCGTGGAATAATCCATACCTAAGTGTCAAAACGATGTGTAGTTTCTTGAATCGTTAATTCTTTAATGAACTAAAATACGGTGGACACTTAAACAGAAGCATTAAACAGAACTGTGTAATAAGAATTGTGTTCTATTAATTAATTTCTCTATTATGTATATTAATATTCATGAACTTTTCCAATTATTCATTGACAGTAATCTATTTTAGTTTGAAATTTGATATATTTTATATTTTTGAAAATAAGAAACTTTCGTGTGTGTAACAGTGTAGAAACGATTAAATAGTTTTTCCTTCCACTTAGAATTTTGAATAATTAGTAAGACTTTCAGGGGCTACAATCTCCAATCAATTTCCAACTATCAAACTGCAGTTACTCGCAACGGAGAGAGCAACGTCACGTCGATAGCAGCGCCGACGAAACGGTAAATGAAATCGTTTGCATTTTCCCCCTTTTTCACTTCATGAATGCTAGATTACTTGGTATCGGTTGTTGGCGTTCAATGCACGTTTTAAATCGATATGTCGCTTTCCCTCGACACCGTGAATCCCTTTCGTACACAAGTGAGAAAAGCCAATTAGTCGCCGGTTGGGTCAGTGAACGCTGCCAGAGAAAAGCCGATTAGCAAACTGGCAATCGATAATACGTTAACTACACGTTCGCCGTCACATTATGCGCGGTAAGTAGCAATTCTTCCAGAGGGCGCTCCACTCTTGTCTCCGTTATTAGTAGATTTACAAAAAAAGACGCGACTATAAACGATTTTTAAAAGATTCGGTGCTGCTTCCCGACTTTTCCAATTCCCCCAGTTGCGGCTAAGAAAATACAGAATTGCAATTAAAGGTAGAAGTTTTAGAGGCCCTTTTCGACTCCCTAGAAAATATTTGTTGTAATGTTAATTCTTGTAAAAAAGTTCATTTCGAGGAAGGACCGTGAAATTTCCAGTTACGGAAGGTATGAGATTATGAAATTAGACTACCCTGGAAGCTTTTCGAAATTTTTCAGCATTTTCTTGAATCGCAATTTTGCTCGTTTCGATATTCGAGATATTCGACATCGATGTAAAACGGTAGATTCTATTCAGCAATTTTTCTCGTTTTCGGGTCAGATTAATGGATAGATATTCTTCTTTAATTTGCCAGATCATTTGCGGAGATATTCTAACTACTTTGGCCGTTACAGTGCAAAATGCGAAGCACCGTGGCTTCAGCCAAGTTCCATTTTCGGGATAACTTAGCGCAATATCTCTAAAAGTTTGGTACTTACGGGAACAAAATTTCGGGGATGCGTTACCCCTTGTAGTGGCCGTCTGGCGAACCACGGGCTGACAACGAAACTTTTAATTTCGAAGAAATTCACCCTAGACCACCAACAATCTTAACTACTCCCCACAAGCTGGCACCCAAAATACTCGAACAAATGAAACAGAATTCCGCGGTTCTTCCCCGTACCTTACGCAATAAATACAATCTTCAGCACCACAAATACACATCGTTTTCACTCGGCGGAGTCTCTGAACCCAAGAAACCATGCCAAAGGCCTGAATAGTGCCATCGACTCTCACTTTTCTCATCGTTAAGCCTGCGAGCCTAATTGCACGTTTTAACGCTCCTCTTAAGAATCACTTCTATTTCAAAACATAAAATAAAGTGTAGAAAATCCAAGAGTGCCCATCAATTTAACGAATCTACCTAAAATTTACTTAAACACTCTATTAGGTCGCCGCAGAAGTTCTTCGTTAAAACTAAAACTATATTGAAACTTTTTAATCAAAGTATATTCCTCTTCTATCTACGACCTTCTACCACTTTTCTGCCAAAAGACACAGAAGTGGGCGTGATAAAGGACAATTCGCACCGCTCCAACCGAAACCCACGAATCTCCAACCTTGAATTAGTTCACATCCTCGAAGCGGTTTGGAAATTATATTAACAAAGCCCTCGGGCTGCTTTGAACTTAAACTTAAATTGAGCTTAAACGTCGAACAGGCGACGGTAAGCGTGTATCCAGGCAAATTTTCCAATCCCCCTCGATCATGGTTCCCCGTTTGCCGGAACCCCCGCCGCAGAATTGTGCCACGGAACAGTCCCCCCCCCCCCCCTGTCGTTCGCTAAATTGATTGAGTAATTATTTAATCGGGTCATCGGGTTATCCGACGACAACTCCGTCAGGCGAGGGGCAGCCTGCCGTCCAATGGATTCAAGGTGAGCGTGCAGCGATAACGATAATCCGCTGTAAATCGGCCGGACACGACGGTTCTGTAAACCACCGTTGTATCTACGGCCCCGCGGCAAGTTTACACAATGATTCCGCTCACGCAACGCGGCCAACTGTCCCCCTGATATCGCACGTTTCCGTATTTACGCTGGAACGAATCAGCTGCCGCGGCAACGTGATTCGACAAACGGCACGCGGAACGATTTTAGCGCGTGCGACTTTAGCATCTGCCCAGGGAGAGCTGGGGAAATGTCGCGGATTCTCGCGGCTCCCCGACGGAACCCTTAAGGTAGGTATAGTCTGTCGGGGCGATGCATTTCCTAGCAAGATGTTGGGAAGTTTGTATGAAGGTGTTACGTGACTGGCGGGAACAGGCTGTTACAGCAAGAAATAGGTGTAAAGGGCGGTGGTGGGAAATGGCTCAAGGACTGAGAGGGTGTACGGTGGAAAGGTATCACGCGAAAAAAATTGCAGGAGGTTTGGATCGTCGATCTTAATCTCCGAGTGATGTTAAACGTACATGGCACGTGGTAATTAAAGTTTCGCGGGAAAATCGAATTCGAAGTTTTCTAAATCCTCTATATCATAAGCTTCTTTCTACTCGGACACGTATGCAGTTCTACCGCTTAATTGTTCTTGTGATAAATTATTTATATCCGTATATGGGAATCGGAGAAGATGCAGTTCGCTTCGAGCACGATTTTTCCGCGAAACTTTCAATTGGTCACTAAGCGTTTAACTTATTACTGTGCAAGGCGTAAGGGGTTGAAAAATATCATTCAAATCGCCATAAATTACAGAGAATAAAAGATTCTGTTATTAGACACATTGCCAAATGAAGTGGAGAAAACAGTGGCCTAAGCGCACGTTTTTATAAAATAGAAAGTCTTCGTTTGTCCACGATTTTCTCACGTTTATCCACCCACAATTTTTCTCTACCAAGCTAGTAGAACCGATTTACTCATAAAGAAACATAAAAGAAAATATTGGCTGGTCTGAGCAATTTTTATTTTCCGCAGAAGTCTGGTAGCTCCGGCTATGTAAAATTTAATCCAGATTGGCCAAAAGATTTAGGTAAATATACGAGTTAATAAGGAACGCGTTGATGAACCGAATTTTTATTTTATATATTGAGTGAGTCACAATTTTGCCCATCCGAATTATTCAAGTACCTGTGCAGTTCGAAGGAAATGCAATCAGGATTATTGCTCGTTCGTTTTAGTATCTTTATAACTCCTTTTCGAAGAGTGGACAAACGAAAATTTTAGATAGACGAATGACAAACGGGAAAAAACTGTTTCTATTTTATAAAAATTTGTGCTTGTGGGATTCCAACATCACGGTCCTGCCCTAAGTGCGTTGAACACACACTACTCATTCCTAAAACACACAGGGTTCATAATCTGTAAACGCGACACCACCACGAATGACAAAATCGCTAACAATTTGCATCAAAATCCTTGAGAATATGTTTCGGACACCGTTAACTTAGAAGCCAAAGCTCTTACAACCCCCTAAGCCCCATTGGCACCGAATAATCGAAAGTGAGCAGGGTGTCGCAGCGTCGCGGCCATTAAGCGGGTAAAAGAATGTTGCAGGTGTGCTTTTCACTTACCCCTTCGTAGCTTCAGGGTGACGGGGTCCGACGAGAGCCGCAGACATTTCAGCACTGGAACACAAAAACGAAGCTGGCTGGAGCGAACGGAGAGAAGAAACGTATGGAAGGCGAAGGACGCGGAGCGACTGACACGCTCGTAAAAGGAACCAGCCCCGTCCAACGACCCCCGCCCCCCCCCCCCCTCCCCCCGAAAAAGCAGGGTGGAAAAGCGACTGGGAATGGGAATTACGGCGGATCCAGCCGTCGCGTCTTCCCCACCACGGAATTTAGACGCCACTCTCTGCCATCGTTGCGATAGGTCGGGGCTGGTTGTCGTCGTGGATTAAGGAGGGAGCAAAGTCCTCCTCCCCCTCCCCCCCTGTTTGGACGTACCCCCACGGGGCAGAAGGACGGGGCTCTAGGCCGTAATTTTGGCGGGAGGTTAATCGTTCCGAGGGCGTAAGCGCGATCCTCGAGTTACAATTAATTCGCGTAAAACGGGAAATTCGCCCTTCCATCCCTTTAATACCAACTGTCACGTCTGCTCGCGCGGGGCTGACGCCGTTTAATCCCACTATGGCTGACGGGGTTCATTTCGAGGTACGTCCGCTTAATAGCGGCGCGCAAGCTGTTGAGGAGAATGTGGAATGAATGTTTATTAGGATTTATATTATGCGTTCGTGGTATGAAAAAGCCGGAGCACCGTGCGGCGAGTTTGTTATGTGTAATAATAAAGCTTTTGGGGGTGTAATTAGTGGTGGTTTTTAATTGGAATTAATCGTAAGATATTGTGTCGAAGTTTTTCTTATTTTTTTTTTTTTTTTTTGTTATGGAGGCTGGATATAGAAAGCTGAAGAGTTTGAGATTTAAAAGAATGAGGATTTGTATGAGAGGGAGGGTGGTGAGTTAATGAGTGGACTGGTAACGAAGATGCTTTAGAAATAAGATATCGGAGAGATTGTATGCGTTCGTAATATTCGTATGTAATTGCGATTGAAATTTCGTGAATTTATTGGGGCATTTCATTAATCATTCACTGCTCTGCTGACACGTGCAACTGATTTGATAAGAGCGATGTGGGTATCGATCGCATCTGGAGGTAACTGTTTGAATACATCTCTCAGATTCTATGCTTAATCCTCGACGTGTATAGAATTATATAATTATGTATGCAATAGAGACATTCGCTGGGAATGTAGAGGATTAACCAGCATAATACTACATTGTTCTTGCACTAAGGATGCATAAGAATAAATTTCATATATATTCTCAATATAACTCTATCGTAACTTATAACTTTGCTTTTCCTTCGTGTACTGTATGTATAACCAAAAGGTGACTACCCGTTTAATGATAATAAGAGGAATAAGAATGCGGTAGAATTTATTGTCATTTTTCTAATCAAACTTCAAACTTGAGTAACTTGATTCTGATAATGTTATTCTATCACCAATTTGATAACAATTGCCAGAAAAAATTCCTCAAACCGTGCATTAACTTCAAGGTAAGTTCGTTATTCAAATAAGATTCAAAATTTTGGAGAAATAAAAATCTAGCAAATGAAGGAGAGGAACACAGGCGACCTGGTAAAAACTTCATATTCTAATTCGTTGAAGCCCGAGAATGAGTTGAGAGGAGTTCGCGACTATTACTGAATGACCTGGCCATCATACTGGAAAACTTTGTCGATTAACTCTCGGCGAAGCCTCTATAATATTATACTTCGAACGCAACGCGATCATAACGAACGAGATTCATTTAGGAAATTCGTGCGCTCGGTTTCATTTAACGAAACGAGAGCGTCTCCGAAGAGGAAACAAGCTTCGGCTTTAACTCACGAGCGAAACTTTCCTTTTACTCGTTTCATCCAACCCCCGAGATTCGCCGGCGCTCTTAACTGGATTTTTACTTGAATCACTGGCAACTTTGGGCTTGCGATTTAGCGACCCTAGTCCTTTTTTCTGTGCGTAATTCTGTTTCGGATTTCATTGCGAGGAAGAGTCGAAGGGAATCCCTTTTCCTATTTATTTTCAGTCGTCCACGCTGTTAATGCCAACGGAGTTTCGCAGCAGTCAGAAATTTGTGGGGAATAAAAGTAGAAGGATAATGATCGAATATTTGATTGAGACCAGATTGTGTTAATCACATTATTCTACGGTTACACAACGAAACGAGGAACAAACCTAGTTGCTAGTCATATTTATTGATATACCTACAGTAAAAGTAATTCGTTATGTCCATAACGAGACCACTGAGGAAGATTGAAAGACCGTAATGAATGAAAATTAATCCAACTCTGTATCGCGTAATCTCTATTGCGTGCGATTGAAATTAATTATCCGCGTGCCCATTAATTCTATGAATGCATCGTTTTGCCGTGACGTGGAAAATTTCTTCCAAGATAGGCGCTCGAAAGATCGAGAGGTTAAAAAGAAACAAAGACGAGGGCCGTGCATAAATAGCTCCCCACTTGCAACCGATTGAACATGGAAGTTAATTCGCTTACGTATCCGATTTTCCTTCGTGTTGTCCAGCTCAATCTCGATGGCCATTCCGTTGGATCTTCCGCAAATTTTGACCAATTTCCTCGCGAATTAAAACGATAAATTCGGAACAGTGCGAGCAGGACAAACGCGATCGCGCGAAATGAGCATCGCGCAGCAAACATTCGATATAAATTTAATTAAATTATTCCTCACCGCAAGATCGATTATTGGCAGAGTAATCTAACTACACCGCTAAATTACTCCTTCCACCAGGTTCGAAAGTACCGGATCCCGAAGACGCTGGCAAGAATTTCATTCAATAGGGGTCGTCGCATGAAATTCAATTCTCCGGAGAAACGTTCCCCTCGAAACGAAGGAAATCGCCGAATAAATTTTCCTGCTGGAAAGGCACGCGTGCTCGAAGTCGCGCAAAGTTTCATTGAAAATCCTGCGGGCCGATAAATATTCCGATAAAGCGGTCGAAGCGTTTTCCCACGAATTATCGCCGATCTCGCCTCGATCGCCGGGACCTCGTGGATTTTCCCACTGGAGAGCAAGTGTCCCACCGTGAGTTTCGCGTTACGCGTGGAATTTTTCTCGATCGGCCGATATTTGACCGATTTCATTGGCCTTCGAGGCGATGAAAGGATCGAGGGATAAATTGGATCGACTTTCACTCGGATCCTTGCCACGTTTCAGCCGCCTCGTTCGCGAGTTGATCGTGATCGCGCGAACATAATACGATAATTACGAGGTTAATTGCCACGACCTTCCACGACTGCTCTACGCCAACGAGAAAATTCGTGTTTCCTTTCTGCCGGAGTGAAAGTCGGGCGAGATTGAATCTGTTGAAACTCTGCCAGAAAACTGATTGATTTTCGTAAAACCTCGGTGCGTAGTCGCAAGTCTCTTGGAATAAGATTATTCGTCCAATAAAATTGCAGAGATTTTCTGTGAAGAGTCTAGCGAAATTCAGATAACATAAGTGATTTTTCAAAAGGGCACATTTCCGTCTTTTGACTTTAAGGCAAATTTTCATGGCATCGACTTAATATTGTTAAGTTACAACCCACAAGAAACGTTACAAAATAGGTTTAATTAATTTTTGCAAAATTCAAGTAAAAATACATGTTTCATACGAAGCTTTTCTGATGGCAAAATGAAATCATTTTTTAGTCTGAAACAAAACGGACATATTTCCTATCTCTATTTAGGAAATAGTGTCTAATGAATTCGAAATAAAAGGGACTTAATCTTTAGAATTATCTTTAGAAGTATCTTTAGAATTAAATGTGGCAAAGTAACCATAAGCAGTATATTTTATTTTGAAAATGGCAGAAAAGATTGAGTATGTTTTTAATAGAGGAGGAAGAGATTTAAAAAACCAAGACCGATGAAAGAGTAAGTTGAATTTTATATAAAAACCACTCTGCATTCGATGTATAAAATAACTAGCAAGGGAACATCTTGAACCCAGAAATTAAAAAAATCCTGAATCTATGAATATGTAGGGGATTTCCTCCTGATTACAATACGATTTTTATTTGCTGCCCAAGTTCACTCTAAAGGGGTGAAATTAACCCCCTGAAAATTCGACTATTTTACGATTTTGTGTTATAACTCGCGAACTGTAAGAGATAGAAAAAAGGTTTTAAGACAAAAGTTACTTCTTTCAATTAGTACTATAATTTGGTGTCTTAAAGTTCGTACAGTTCGCGAGTTATAACACAAAATCGAAAATTAATTGGATTTCCAGGGGTTATTTTCACCCCCTTATGGTGAATTTGGGCAGCAAACAAAAATCGCATTGTAATCAGGAGGAAATCCCCTACATATTCATAAAGTTTCAGAATTTTTTGAATTCCCGGGTTCGGGATCTTCCGTTGTAAGTTATGAAATCACCTAAAAACCTAATAATAATAAATAAATAAAACTTTTACCATAAAAATTGTATGGTAATTATTCAATTATAATCTTGTAGAAGTCAATCTTTTTCAAAAAGAGGTGTAGTGGATGTAAGCATCATTATGATGATAAAACGAAGTCGTTTAAAGCTGGGTACACGCTTGTGGCGAAATAGAAAGATGAAGATCGTAATATTTCCAGTGCTTTACGCATTTGTGCCATTACAGAGTTAAGATGGGTCCATACTTATATCAGAGCAGCGAGTAGTATCTCGACTATATTTTCAGTATATAGTAACATCATCGTGTTATACAAGCCCTGAGAGCTAACTTGCTAGAGTTAAATTCGCGCTCGGTGCCTTCAAATGGGATTCCTAGATTGCTTTTGGGGTCTGTATAAGGAACGTTGGATGAAAAGAAGGGATACGAGCAGGCGGTGGTGTAAGTGACACGGCGCACCCCCCCCCCCCGTGCTCAAACTATGCGGCTCCAGCATCCCTTTGATGCCACTGCCAAATACCAACATTGCACCCAACAACTCCCCCACATTTCGGCGCACCCAATTTTTGCTATATTAAATCTCCCAAAATCCCTCTCTCCGTAACATACTGCATTGAACGCGCTACCTATTCCGTTACACCTGCCCCCGGTCTACGCTTAAAATCAACACTCCCCACAAATGATAAAGCGAATCAATAGAACCCGGTGGAAAATTAATTTCCCGAAGCATCAAACTTCCTGCCCCCATTCAGATCCGATTCACCGCTGTTTTATCAATTTTCTACACCAACGACCTTACACCGAGTCCCGGTAATCCGGATTAAGCAGGACCCAAACGGGAATTATGGAGGCTGCGGCCTAATTTAACGTTTCGTTAAACGAAACCGTATTTCCCTTCCCCGCGTAATAAATTTCCAAAATCCGTTCCTGCGGCCGCGTTTCCCTAGCGCCTCGAGCCTTCCAATTTTCATTCCAACGCCGAGATCCACCGTCCAAGTTACGCGAGGCCACCGACGCGAGTGTGCAGCCAGCTTAAGCGTTCGATGCCCGCCGGATAAAAAGGCGATGGCTCCGCCGACGGAGGTGGAGAAAAACGAGCGCGCGCGCTCCGCCGTCGGATGTGCATTATATCGCGAGCGCTAAAGCAGGTCGGTCTTCTCTTACCTTCTTTAGTACTGAATCGGTTGACATCGACTTCGTTCACCCTGAGTATGACGTCACCGGCCTCGACCTGCAAAACCAACAGACACCGTTTCTATGAGAACGCATTCTGCCGAAGGATCAATTGGTCGGGGTGGTATCGCGAATCGCGCGCCCCCCCCCCCCCCCTCAAAGCGAAGCAGGGTATGTTTGTTTCCTACCCCCTGGGCAATTCCAGCCCGCACGACAAAGTCCGTGGATCGATTCATCGGTGATTCGTTTCAATGCTCGTTGTTCGACGTTCACTCGATACTCGCGAAAAAAGGGAATTACCATTTAGGTGGCTTTAATTGTAGCTCCAGACGCGCGTATTTGTCGTAACAGTGGGAGGACTACTGTAGGAAGAAAATGATAATTGAACTTAAAGGCTTAAAGCCATGACACCGCGCGTGCAATGACTATTATCGCATGTTGCGATTATTCAGGGTGAAGATGAAAGGATGAAGTAATCATTTCAGGGACGAGGGAATTTGCGGTAGGATTATCACCTCTTTTTTTTTCAGGAAAATAATGTAAATTTGCTTTAGTAGAGTATAAAAAAAAGTACGCTCGAAGAAACTAAAAGTACATTTTAATCGTATTAGTTTTTATTTCTTGGAAACATATTTTTTATTGCTCTTAGTATTGCAGAGCAACTTTTTATTCTATTTAAATAACTCAACGACATTACAGTACTCGATATTCATATTAAACTATATAAATGATTCGTTATTTATTCAATCAAGAGATGCCTTGTTCCTCTCAACCTGCCACCGCACATTCCTGTCAGAGAAAACTTTCTCGGCAAATGCTGCGGTGGCAGGAACAGGCAGGCGATAAGAAATTACTTTGAGATGATCATGTTCATCTAGCAACTACCTGCAATAATATCCCACTACGTTTCGCGTGATATCAGTAATCGTGAAATAAAGTATATTCGCACAGTTTATTGTTACTCAAAAGTACGAAAGTACGTTTACTTATAACAACGCGAGACACTTTATTTTACGGCTGGCAACCTTAATTTTGGGGGCGACACTGTCGTTTGAATAACAACTTATCTAACGTGCTTGAATATTATTTATTCCTGTAAATGGAGATAAAATATCCGCTCCCTCGATAAGCGGAGCGTTCGAGCAATAATACCGACGTGCAACAATCCCTCGAGCCCCCTCGCTTAACGGCACAGTGGAAAACAGGGGGATCAGCCACTGTTTTCCCATTGCCATGGAAATCCAATTTTCCACGCGGTTTCAGTGCTTGCGCAACGCCGCGCAATCTCTGCATTATCATTCTCGAAAGACCGGGGCAAGGAATGAACGGTATTTTACATAACCCGCGTAGCCGTTGTTCAGTAACAAGAACGGCCGCGCGATTATGCGATCGAGAGGAAACGGGGCAAGCGAATAAACGGACTCGGCACCGACAATGAGGATTTCTGTGTTACTTAACGGCGCGGGGGGCGGAAAAATGGGGGGGGGGAGGCGAGTGGATGATAGTTGAGTCGTCGTTTACTTGAAAACGCGACTTTCTACTCCGTTCGATGGCTACTCGATATTAATAACTCGATCGAGAGGGAGGAAATAAGGAAGCCTACGTAGCGCACTTGGAGCCGCCTCTGGTGAGATACGACTTGACTTTCCATCGTGGTAGTTACTTAGCAGTTGGGCGCTCCAACTTCCGCGCCACCCCTTGCAAAACCGTTCCCCTTAGCTCTTCTATTCCTATCCTATCGCGATTTTCCGCCCCTCCGGGGAAATAGCTGGACTGGAAATCGAAATTGTTTACGAGGCGCTATCCGTCATGGGGAGACAGGGGGGGGGGGGGCAAGACCAGAAGCGAGTGGGATCTGTTGGAACGAGTAAATCCGATTCTTCTTTCTTTTCGCTTTGGTCTGGTACGAATAAGGGAGCAGCTGCAGCGCGTAAAGGGCATGGAGGGAAAGAATAAGAAACTTGTGCGAAGAAATAAGAGACATTTAGAAGTGTTTCGTCCGCAATGTACAGGATCATTCTGCAAAATGAATGTGGATGATGGTTGTAGCTTTCGCATCTGATTAATACTAACTGGTGTTAATTAAGGGTATGATAACATTGTTTTTTAGTTAATTCGCAAAACTAAAATTTAGGCAGCGAGAGCGACAATGGACTAACCCACCTTGAAATTTTTTTCCCCCTATTTTATATGATTAGTAGATCCTAGTGGAATACATAATTACTATTAAATCAATTTCGAAGAAATGTGGGTTAGTCTATTGTTCCTCTCACTGTCTCAATTATATTAAGGAATTCCCTTAGTTGGATTTTTTTTATTTGATATTAAAAACGGTATGTTTAAAAATCAAAGCGTACATCTTTTTGTGTATCTATGAATTAAGCAGTATTCTCTTCAAAAGTAGCTTTGAAGGCTTCGGCTTCGACAAGTGCTAGATCGTAGTCTTAAGGGGGTAGACACGGGTAATGCAGCGCGCTGTATACCGACACAATCTGGCCCAAAACATGGGTTTGGGAAATTACGTTGTTTGTCCTTATATGAGCAAATTTTGGGCTGGCCGAGGTCTCATTCGAAAGAGGAAGGTTCAATGCAGCCCGCTCTGGTCATGGCTCAACGAGATTGTGTTGATATCTGATAATATGAGTGTCCAAAGTAGAGAAAAAATTGACAAAATACACTCGCAGATTCCAAGTATTTGTAGGTCACTAAAAGAGTTTTATGACTCAAACTATGACCAGAGCGGGCTGCATTGAACCTTCTTCTTTCGAATGAGACCTCGCCCAGCCCAAAATTTGCTCATATAAGGACAAACAACGTAATTTCCCAAACCCATGTTTTGGGCCAGATTGTGTCGGTATGCAGCGCGCTGCATTACCCGTGTCACGTGGGGTGTTTACCTCCTTAAGTATTTTTAGGTCACTAAAAGAGTTTTGTGACTCAGACGGTGAGCAGAGCGCCCCGCATTGAATCTTCCTCTTTCGAATGAGATCTTGCCCAGCCCAAAATCTGCTCATATAAGGACGAAAAACGAAAAATCAAAAACCCATGTTTCAGGTTAGATTGTCGGTATTACCGCGTGCTGCATTACCCGTGTCTACCCGTGTCACGTGGCGTGTCTACCCCCTTAAGAATATTCGTGCAAGATTTTATTAAAATCGGTTCGCTAGTCTCCGAGATATTTTTGGTGCCACAAATATGAAGATGCTTTGGGAGAAGGGGCTGCAATGTCACCATTTCTCAAGGTATCAGATTTCTTTTTTAAGAGGTTACAGCTTAATTTATACAAAAAAAAGGTGTATGTCTTGATTTTTCAATATAACGTTTATTTTTATATGAAAAAAAATATGAAAATAACCGTATTTTCCGAGGTATTAAAGGTATGTAACCCTTTAATGGAATTTAAATTGCTACCCAACTCTCCGCACTGCACTGTTTGTAATCCTTCAGCAGGAATATCGACGCATAAATCGCGTTTAGTCATCAATTACCATTACCATTGTCAATTGGTCATCAATTATTATTACCCATTAGTAATTTGTTTACCGTGACAGCGCGTGTATAATCGTACGTGCAAAGCCTTCCAACGAATAAAAGTGTTTAATAAAATGGAAAGAGTACCCCCAACATCGTCGCTCCTCAGGTCTGGGGAAACTTGAATCTTTGATATACATATACGTGGTGACCAGGCCAGTTTGTCCGTATAACCCGAGAGTCCGTATTCACGGGTACATTATCCGCAGTGCTGGCTAATTCCCTCGGTAATTTAATTGCAATTGCACGGTGACGTTCGTCGTATTTCAACGTCCATGGTATATTCAACGCTGCGAGGTCGCAAACACGCTGATGCGTTATACGCGTCTCTAAACTTGGATTATTCTGTGCGCGGAGAATGACTATGTTGGTTTGAAAGTGTGACAACTACCTGCACCCATGAATAGAAGATTTATCATTAATCTCCTGACAACATAATGATAATGACCAGCCGTGCTGCTAGAAAAGCTAATGATTAGCCTTTCCACGCTAGATGGGTACTTTTCTTCAGCTTTGTTTACTTCTGTTTTATGTTCTTGTGTTTATTAAATCAGCACTGCCTTCGGCAAAGTGGAAGCTTCGCTATTATATGTATCTGTAACTGTATGTCGCGAATATTAAGAACACGAGGTTCGTGACAATTAAGTGTGCTGCGGTTCTCAAGAAAAGATTTATGACCTAGGATGGCAAATTGTGGGCGAAAAAAAATTGAACAGTTTTGCCTGCAACTTTTTATTTTGTCATCCACAATAATGGCATAGATTTTCGTTCTAGAATACAATGTTTATCTATTTTCCCCAATATCGGAAGTGAATGGTGAACTTTAAACACAGGGTTGAGACAACTTTAATTTACTTCTTTTTTCATGTAGCTAATTAGTAATAACTCGTGTGAGTTGTTATATTAAATTGAGTTTAAAGTTGCCTGAACCCTTTTCCATTAAAAGGGCGGCAGTCGCTTGTTAGCCTAGGGGCGGCAAATCTCCAAATCTGCCCCTGTGGCCATTACCGACTGTGTTATTACTGAAGCAAAATCTGTACCGATTTCGATTTCTTTCCAAAACACTGCGTGACGCAAGACTCTGAGAAACACCCTCTAAGTCGGTCAGCCCATCAGCGGGGGAGGTTTTGTGCAAAGCGAACTATGCACACGCTTGGTCTGTTTTCAAAGTAAACATTCAAGAACTCTCGAACAACACTTCCAATGCTTCCGTGAAAATATCGACGCGAAAACACGCCTCCCATGCACGGGACGCAAATCCCTCGGTGAGAAAACAGGCTGCCGCCACAGAGGGTGTTAATTTAAAAGCGAATTTGATCGTAGAGTGACAATAAGTTGGGAGTTCTTATCGTGCAGTGTTTTAAATAAACAGAGTTGAAGCTGGGCCTTTATTTTACTCGTTAATGGAACAAAATACTACCTCACAACGTAACAAAAACACAAACATACCTACACTGCCGTGCATAAGTATCAGGAACACCTGCTCTATTTGCAAGAAACGTGAGATTTTGGTTCTAATTTAAAATCCCGAATAAAGTACCATTTCTAAAAATAAAGTAAAGTAAAGTAAAGTAAAGTAAAGTAAAGTAAAGTAAAGTAAAGTAAAGTAAAGTAAAGTAAAGTAAAGTAAAGTAAAGTAAAGTAAAGTAAAGTAAAGTAAAGTAAAGTAAAGTAAAGTAAAGTAAAGTAAAGTAAAGTAAAGTAAAGTAAAGTAAAGTAAAGTAAAGTAAAGTAAAGTAAAGTAAAGTAAAGTAAAGTAAAGTAAAGTAAAGTAAAGTAAAGTAAAGTAAAGTAAAGTAAAGTAAAGTAAAGTAAAGTAAAGTAAAGTAAAGTAAAGTAAAGTAAAGTAAAGTAAAGTAAAGTAAAGTAAAGTAAAGTAAAGTAAAGTAAAGTAAAGTAAAGTAAAGTAAAGTAAAGTAAAGTAAAGTAAAGTAAAGTAAAGTAAAGTAAAGTAAAGTAAAGTAAAGTAAAGTAAAGTAAAGTAAAGTAAAGTAAAGTAAAGTAAAGTAAAGTAAAGTAAAGTAAAGTAAAGTAAAGTAAAGTAAAGTAAAGTAAAGTAAAGTAAAGTAAAGTAAAGTAAAGTAAAGTAAAGTAAAGTAAAGTAAAGTAAAGTAAAGTAAAGTAAAGTAAAGTAAAGTAAAGTAAAGTAAAGTAAAGTAAAGTAAAGTAAAGTAAAGTAAAATAACATAAAATAAAATTTCTCTTCAACAAAATTTGCAACATTTTTCCACACAGAGTCCCTACGTAGCCTAATATTTCTAAACAACAGTGTGTGTGTGTATATTCCTATAAATCACGCTCCAGTTATAGCTACCAGCTGGAATTCAAGGCAAAGAAATAATACCTAGAAACGCGAATCTTCGAATGCACGTTGAAATACGTCAGAAGCAAAGTCTAGGGGAAGTTGTGCGCGCGTAGGTTCGGCACCGCGATCCTGTCGCGCCGTTTCGCCACGATTTTCGCGCATCGATCAGCAGCGTCGGAGAACACGAAGGTCGCTCGTAAATCAATTTCGAGGGTGCATCGGGCTCCTCTGCGCGCCGATGCGCCCTGTAATAGATTTCCCCTAGAAACGGGTCAGCGGGGAGGACCCGGAGGGTCCGAAATTCGTGCATTGTCTCGTGGAATTGTAAACATGCTCGGGGGACTCGACCAGGGCGGACACGAGCGGGCATCCCCCTGTTTATGGGGCACGGGGTAATTTGGAGGGTGGTGTTTCGAGAACGGGGCCTTTCAGCCTTTCCATCAGCGACGATATATTTCTGCGGGAATCGAGATCGACTAACAATGGGATGAAGATTTCGAGGCTGACATGGACAGAACTAATTGAAGAGCTTGTCGCGACAACGTGGGTGGCTGGGGGATGATTGTGATCTAGGAGCCATGCTTGATGGAATCTCTTCGTGCTCGGGAAAGCTTGATGATTGTTCTCCGTCGGATCTAATCTTCACGTGTGCTCCGCTTTGAATGCGACACGAAATCTTGCAATTACCGGGACTCTGGATCTCTGGATAGAATGGATCGGTCAATGGGGGGTGGGATATTTAGTAGAATTTCATGCTCTCCTTCTTCTCCTCGTGCAGAAATATTTCTCTTCAGATACAAGCGAGTTTGCGAGATCAATTTGTGGTTTGGTAGGAAGCCTCTTTTGTGATAAGACAGTTCTGCCGCAGAAGGGGTCTTGGAACATCGGTTGATAGCTTTATTGCTCGACAAAGGCTCGCATCAGCGGCTTAATTCATCCTGACCTCGTTAAGTAACGCCTCGACGGTGGTCCTGATGAGTTTAACGAAAACATAGTCGGGCAGGGGCGCCCCAGAAAGTTCACCTACGCAGTGGCACGCTGTGAAAGTCTGCGATCGAATCGAGTCAACGTTACGAAATAATTTCAGAGGAGAAGTTCGTCCTGTTCGGATTGGAAACCGTGGTTCCAGTTTGGCCCTCGTCGATTCCCACCGCGGCTTCGCGAATTTCCGCCCGCACCTGTAATTACGCTTTACTACAGTTCCTCCCTGCCCTGTGATGCGAAATGGAACTCGGTTCTTTGGAATTTCAGTGACGGCGGATAAGCGACTAATCTAAAGAATCTGTATTATGAAATTATTTGTACAACATTCTGAGGATTCAGAAATTATCAGCTTGTAGAGTTATCTTGCTAGCTTCGACGAACCACGGCATTGATATCACAGAAATTGTTGCGGAAATGAAAGAGTCGTTTATCTGATAGCCACAGCTGACGTGCATTAATTTTGCAAGATGAAGACAAAGGCAAGATACCAATTATAAGTTTAAAGACTATGATAATTACCACTTTATTAAAAAATTCAGCTTCTCTGAATTCAGCTGACTTTAAATTACTTATAGAACTAAATAACTCAATAATTAATCAAAGCGAACGGAATTCTGCCCGAAGAATTAACGTTGCCCGTTGTCACTATGTTTCAACGCCAAAGGGATTCGCCTCCTACTTTGGCGTACAATGTATTTCCACGTCGATCCGTTCTGAAAGGCATCCGAAAGTATTGTCTGACAGCGAGTGTCCCGAACATTTGCTCGGCGCGAGTTGAGCAGAAGTTCCTCGGCAGAAGCGATCGCATTGTATGTATTCGGAAGCGCTTGAAGGGGCATTTCTCAAAACCTTGCAGCACCCGAAGTGTTAACCCAGCCTCTCGGTTATAAATCGCCTCGGCGGCTACCCGACTAAACATCGAACTACTACTATCTTCCACCCCAAACCAATTGCGCAACACAAACTTGGCGCCTGTCGACAAGCAGCGTCTCGTAAACATGCAAAAAGGCGATGATGTTGATCACAAGATTAATCACAATGTTAATCACAATGTGTCGATCATCAGAAGGGAATTCAAGGGAGAGCCAGTGGAGAAACGCGGGTCGAGTATCCTCGCTGGTTTTACGTATACGTACACGTGGCTCCTCGTTCTCTATCAAGAAAGAAAAGAGCCCCCGACGATGATCGTGATTAAAAGCTGGCGTTAATTAGACGACAGGGCACTCGGGAAAGCCGTTTTCACCTGGTACAGGGGTGTATACTCGACGTAATCGAACCTGTCGCCGCGTCCCGAGAAGTATCGATCAAGGGGACGGCAGCAGCACCAGAGGCAGTACGCGAAATTGGGCATTTGGCGGAAAGGCGCGCGCGTAACTATGCGACTGCGGCCGGGAGAGCCCACTAGGAACAACAACTACGCGGGATGCAACTGATCGGGAATCTCGGTCACGGATTAGAATTCAGGCAGCGGCTTGCTGGCAGCGGACGTTCGTATTTTTGTCTGCCGTGACATTGACTTTCCTCGGGCCGGCGTCCAACTAAGCTGCTCCCAAGTCGCGTGGTAACGCACCCCGGGGCACGTACACGCGGCTCAAGGATCGCGCGTCGCTAGTACAGCCTTCTATTCAGAAAACAAACAATGTAGCTACGGTTAGTAAAAAAAAGTATTTGTACACTTTTTAAAATCGCATAACTTTCGTAGAATTGGTCCAAACGACGTGAGTTTTTTTTGAGAATATAGAGGTTAGTGATTAGTTTGATAAATGGTGTGATTCGTCGTTGTGAAAAAAATGTACTTGGTCGGAATAGCAAAAAAAAATAGTGAAGGTCGTTTTTTAAACTTTTTTTGTGAGCCTGTCGCGAAAATCGCAAATTCCCGAAATCAGCGATTTTCGATCTTATTCTGCGATCTTTAAGCGTTCATAGATCAGAGCAAGGTTAACCGATTTTGATGAAATTTTAGGCACGTATATAACTTACTTAAATCTACAAACGGGTTTTTTGAATTTTCATTACAGGCTCACAAAAAAAAGTTTAAAAAACGACCTTTGCTATTTTTTTTTTTGCTATTCCGACCAAGTACAGTTTTTTCAGAACGACGAATCACATCGTTTAGCAAACTAATCCCTCTAGCTTCTCAAAAAAAACTCATGTCGTTTGAACCAATTCTACGAAAGTTATGGGATTTTAAAAAGTGTACAAATACTTTTTTTTACTAACTGTACATGCGAGGAACTCGCATTTGCGAGTCTTTAAATGATTTCTAATATACTGAAGAAATTAAAATTGTGGCTTTGTCATGGAATACTGATGACAGAGGGTGGTTTTTTTTTCGAAAACAAAATTGGCAGCCCTAGTTGTGTCTGTATTAATATTCGAATTGTTATTCTGTGGGGAAATATATGAAGTAGGATGCTAATTGTAGCTCCAAGCCTGGAGAAGAAATGTTTTCTAATGTTCTGGGGAAAATTATGAGTCTTGGTGCTAATGGCAGAGGAACTAGAAACGGGAGTCGCGGATGTGGCTGTATCTGCCTGAAATTTTAATGGATTAACTGGATTATGTACAAGTGGAGCAGAAGAAGGGTAGCTCCGGTGGTCTTAAACTTGCGCAATTGCCATCAGAGGTGACCACCTCTGGCTTGAGAAGCCTTCCAAAGTCTCCTAATTTTAATTGCGATGCAATTGTGCTCGAGGAACACTAATCCCACAACAAACACACCACAGCTCGCCTATACGTGCCAAGGAGTTATCCTACAAATCTGGGATTACAAAAGGAATAGGTGAGTGTGGCACCAAAGGAATCAACGTGAAACTCGTGAAAGGCACTTTGGAGTAAAACCAGCACTTGGAGCATGTCAAACACGTATCTGAAAGTTTCTCCGAGGAAAAGAGATTAATTAAACTATCTACGTAGGAATTCTCTATCCGTTGTTTCATTTAACAGAAAAGCTTTCCATTATGAAGCTTCAGGTACAGAGGACGTTCGATACAAAGCTGCCATTTCTAGCTAAACCCTTTCAATATGAATTTCTACGGAAATCCACAAGGCACAAATTGTTTCCACCAGTCGCCACTGTCATTTCAATCAGAACTACCTTCGCAAACTTAACAATGACGTTCCGCGTTGCAAAACTCGTGCAACACGCCAAGTGAAGTTGGAGCGTTTTCAGAAATACTTGAGGCGATAGGGTCAAGTCAAAGCGGCCACTGTTCTCTTGGAATCGCCGTGAATAATTTACAATCTACAGAATCCGCGCCAATAGCTTTCCACCAGCGATTGAATCTGCAAAAGTGATTGGAGCGATTATTCTGCCACGTGGAAATCAGTTAATTCGCGTATTTGGAAGTTGCGCGTGAATGAATCTAACGCTCTTTAACTGCAGCGAATTCGAATTCACAGCGGTGGAACGCGATTTTACAGGAACGATCGGGCCCAGTAACACGATTAACGTCCCCTATCGATTTTTATTCCCCCGGTCGGTGTCTACCCTATGATCCTCCAACCGGCGAAGACTTTTCATTCGATTAAAATGCCGCAGAAATTGGGCGCGGTGTCCGATGATTCGATGAAAAACGGATTCGCCGGCTGGCAGCGGGGGAAAAGTGATATGTCCAGGACATTAGTGTCTTTGGTCAGCGGCTGGAATGGTAGCGTTAATTGGCACCTGGCAATCAGCTTTAATTAAAATTGCTTTTCGCCATCGGCCGGCGCAAAAACGCTCGTACCGTGCGCGCACCATCGCGCGCGATATTGCCAATCTATCTCAATTTAGAAATATTTCCGCGGAATGGCAGAGAAAGGCGGAGGGGGGCTAGTGAAATTTTTTCGTATAATTCTGGCGAACGAAAGGCGCGCGGGGTATTTGAAATTTTTACACTCCGTGAAATCAGGATTCTTTGAATTCTTTCCCGACTCGATGTGCATCTCTTTGAATTCTAAGGCGATCGTTTCCCGTGCGCGTTCCGAGACGCTCATTGAAAAATTACAATTTTCTTGCTGATTGGCTGCGAGAGCTCTCGCCTGGCATTCGCCACGCAATCGATTCGATCATTGATAATATTATCGCTGAGAGAACAATGGACGCGCTGAAATTTCATTGAGCAGCAAGTGCATCGGTAATTTAGTTGCAATGCAGCATAATCGACTGCGTCTCGGGAGCGACGGTTATTAATAGTTTCTTAAAAGGATGCACATTTTCGTATGTATGCAATGCGACGGGGCTGTAAACGGCCACTGTTTTGCGTAACAAGTGCCGTTAGGTTAACCATCATTGACGACCCATTTCCGATCATTGAATAACGCGCGCAGTGTCTCTCTCGCGGGGTTTCAAGGTCGGCCGTCATCCTCCCTGGGGTCCCCTCGGGTGTGTGGAATTTTAAATGGCAATCTTGCGTCTGCGAGCAACAGATCAAATGTAACGTGGCGGCGTTGAGATCGTTATGCTCGATTATCGAATAATTCCGTATCCTTTGTTTGGAGATTTTCCTTCGCAGGCGAAGGAAAGATTGTAACAGTAATTCTTTAGTATCATTTTCAATTGTAGGTGTTAATATTTTCACGCGAGATACTTCTGAAAGTTAGGCTCGGCTCAAAACGCTTGGAAAATAGGTGATTTTTATGATTTTTTTTACGAGGAGATGTTATATAACGTATCTTAAAAATGTTTCTGGCTTTTATTAATACACTTGTAAGGATATAAAAAGAATTATTCCCTCTTTTCAATCTTGATGCATTTTCTAGATGGGGCTTAGTACAGCGCTGCCAAAAATCTTGAGCGATTTGATTCGTAATTGGACTCGCTATCGCATCATCTCCTGACATCATTTTCTGAGACTCGGGTGCTTTTTAACCTCCACTATTTTGCACTATTTCGTTCAAATGTGCACTAAATATCGTAGTTTTTTTTTACGCGACAGAGGAAATGCGGTAGCCATTGATATAAATATTAACAAATTGTTCCGATTTTTGGTTTCGGACGATCCTGTGAGTAAATTTTATTGATATCGTTTGGGCTTCGCTTTCTTTCAGCGCTGCACTAAGCGCCACCTCGAGAATATAGCAATACCAAAAACATGAAACAATTTTTTTTTCACCCTAAGGAATGTATTAATAAAAGCCAAAAACATTTCGTAGGATTTGTTATAATCTCTTCTTGTAAAAAATTCATAAAAAAATCACGTATTTTTCGGGCGTTTTAAGCCAGTTTTGCCTCGTATGACGCAGAATTCAGTAAAGCCACATTCTGAAATGTGCGACTCGCGGCGCAAATAAAGTTTAAAAGCGTACAATGTGAAGGGTGTCACAAATAAATAAGAAAATGTATCTCGGAGCTATCAAAGTTACTTATATCTGTGCAATAAATATCGCGTTCAGTATTTATTACACCCACCACTGTACTTCTTCCGCGCGCAGCCTCGGAGAGCAGATCCTGTCAGGCTGAAAAAAGAAATCGACTTGGTTGACGGGAAAAGTTTCCAACGACGTCCCCCCCCCCCCCCCCCCAGCTGTCCAATTTCCTGTGTTCTGAACACTTGCAGCAAAGTATCCGAAACAATTTATCATTACACTCGAACCTCCCAGCCCTTTCCACGACCTGCGTTTCTCCCAAGCTTCTCCATTCCATTTTACTCGAATCAAGAACAATCAACTATGCTCGCCCTCCTTTCCAACTGCACACCAAGCACGAATCCTACTCTCACGCCACATCAACCACCCCCTCCGACTAAAACAAATCGAGCACCCAAATTGGCCAACTAGAAAATACTCCAACAGACTCCAACCTCCACTGAAGCAAAAGCTCATCCAAAACTATACATCTCCATCCACGTAAACTGATCCCCCATCACTGGGGACGGCTTCGAACCCAATCTTCAAATTCCCAAAGCTCTCGAAGCGTGTTTGTAAATGAAATACCTTGCTTCAAGAACCGAAGTCAACAAAATTGTCCCATAAATCTCTACTCTCCATAGTTAAAAAAAAATACAAAGAAAAATAAAACAATATAAAAATTCTCCATTGCGGCTGCGCAAACAATTCTATATCCCTCAATTTCATACCTTCTCTTATCTAGCTTTCGAGACTTTCAAATCACAAAGAAAGTGCAGAGCTTCAAATCCTCAAAACTCGAAACCTTCTTGGGCTTCAAGGGATTTCAACGCTTTGGGAAACCCACCCCATCCCATCACCGCGGCGTCGAACCCCGTTCGGGCGTTGCATAAATTTTCTTGCGTGTACACCCAAACAGTATTCCGGTCACGACGCGTGCCTGGCAGCCACCCCCTGATCAAGCCTCCCAGCCACGAGTTCGCGCCGACGACGTAAACAGTGAGTGAGCTGGCGTTGATTCGTCATCACGGAAACGGCTACGTCGGCTGGTCTTCGAGGACGAGCCGGTTCGCACGCGAAATTAACGTCACAGGGGCCAGGAAGACGTAAGGCCTCCCTTCATACGCCGACCAAGGATCGAATTTACATTATTCCTTGCCACCGTCTAGCCGGCCTGTCGAATTTCCATATTTCTCGCCGGCGACGTCCCCGTATCGATCCTATCCCTGGCGAACGTATCCGACGGACCGAGCAAAGTGCTCGTCGAGACGGCTGGGGGGGGAGGCGCTTCGAGCGCCGGCAACTTCTTGGCTTCATAAAAATGGATATTCAGCCGCGAATCGTAATAAGGGGGAGGGCGGGCGCGGAAGAGGGCAAACACTCCGTTATTCTCGCCGGCGTCTTTCTTGCTTTGAGCGCGCGACCGATGCTCTGTTTTCTTTGAGCTTGAGAAGCTCCCGCGAGAGGGCTAGGGAGGGAGGAGCCGTAGCCTTTGCCCCGAGATGGGAATTAGATGGAACTCTGAAGGCAATCTGATTGTTTGCTCCCTTTGGTTTTGTCGGAGCTTCAGCTTTTGTAGCGATTTGCGGGGCCGGGGGATGGTGGAATAATTATCGGAGGGGATTCCATGTACAGAGTAGCTTGTGTCGAAGATTGTGAGGTGAGCCGATATTTGCCTGCAATCGATTTTTCTTGTTTCGTCTCCGCGTTACTTTATTTCGTTTCTTTTGCTTACCGGCACGGTATCAATATTACATTTGGATGTTAGAGTCTAGTTTGAGAGCTCGTGGTTCCATCGTTTCACTTGTGTAAGTGGTCTTTGGTGGATGTGGAAATGAATATCAATTTGGAGCCTTGGAAATGTTTATGGCTCTTTTCTGCGTCATATTTATTTTTATCTTAACCTTTTGCGGCTCTAGAGTGCCCTCCCTGGTCAAAGGAAACGAGAAGCGGTGCGGTTACGTGTGCCTGTGAGGTACATCGGAGTTTAGATTCATATTATACATAGATTTTGTTTTCCCCTTTGTGTGGGGCACGGTTATTATTCAGGAACAGCTTTGGGGTATATTAGCATGCGTTATTCTTATAATCTTTTTGCATTGAAAAGGGTTCTGGCTGGTGTGACGTGAAGCCAGTGTCGTTACGGTATCTCTGCTCGATCGCAGAGAATACGAAGCTCTAAGAATCCATCTAGCACTGACTCGCAGCCACAAACGAAACAATTACACGTGGCGCGGCACCCGTGGAACCGCGGATGCAAGTAGAACAACCGCAGATATGAGTCAACGTCTTGCAGATGAAGGTCTCCGGTTACGCCACCGGCGGGGAAAGATTGTAATTCTATTTTTATCCTTCGATTCAATTTGCGGGTAATAAATTAGAATCAAATTCACTGCTGAAAATAGAAGGCTGATCTAGGCTGACTGAAGAAAAAGTCCAATCAAAATCAATGACGCAGATGTATTTAAGAGGAGGTGCCACGAGCTTGGACGCACATGAAAATCATAGGTTTATTTAGCATTTTTTCCTTTTAAACAATGACCTCGGTAGAAAATCTGATCACAAAAATTTATTTAGAAGAAAAAATTGCTAAACAAAACCCTTCCCTTTAAACTATCTATTATAGCATCATCTCTACTTTTTAACAAACTAATAACTTACGCCGAGGAAAGAGACTGTACAGTTATAATTCCTATTATTTCCCTCCAATACGGTAATGCAATTAATACGATTAATACGATTAATACGATTAATACGATTAATACGATTAATACGATTAATACGATTAATACGATTAATACGATTAATACGATTAATACAATTAACACGATTAATACAATTAATACGATTAATACAATTAATACAATTGTCCCCCATCCCCGAAAAGAGAAACAATGTACATATTCCAAAAGCCACGCTGAATCGAATCACTCCGCCAAACAGTGGCACCCGCGACAAAACTGCAGCAAACTAATCCCCGTTAATCCATCAATAGAATTGCGACGAGCCAACCAAGACGCGCCCAAAATCCAATCTAGGGCTCAAACAAACCGGGCGCCGGGCCGCAGGACCAATGGAAACAGGCGTTTCGGGTGAACGGGCGCTGCAGCCGCACGCGATAATTGATACCGATTGCAGTCACGTGCTGTCAGTGGGAATGGCTGGCCATGCCACGGGGTGCTGTGCACGCGAGCCGCCGCCATCGACAAACAGGTAGACGTGTCATTCTTGTCACGCTCTGGTCATCGACCGGGCGACACCGTTGCGTAATGCACGCGTACACCGGTGCACCCTTGAACGTGGAAGAGTACGCACTCCATCCCTCCAATTCCGCTACCCCTGATCAAGTCTTATCGCTCCCCCTCGAGTTCCCCTGAAATCGATCGCCCTTTACGATTTGGGTGGCCAATTACTCCGACCCCTCCACTTTGCGACTGCGAGAGAGTTACAGCGGCGGATAAAACAGACGGCCGATGAGCAGTTATGTCAGCTCCCCATCTTCCAAAAATAATTACGACTTTTAACCGATTTTTAACCGAAAGTCGGTTTTTTTTTTATCCAAACACTATATTTATTTTTGTTTCCTACAATTCTCATACCACGCGCGGATAAATTTATTTGTAATTCTGTTATGCGTACAGGGTGGTCCCAGAACGTTTAAATTTTAATTAAACACGCCACTGGAGAGGTGGCTCGTGGAACGATGAAAATGTTTTCCTCGCGCGACGGAATGGAATAAATATTAAACACCCGTGTGGTACGTCGAACTATTCAGTTATTAGTGACGTGTTTAATAGACCCGTTCCGGGATTCCGATTCACGAAGAGACGCGCGCGAGGGTTCGGCACGTTTAGAGACCGCGTGCCGACTGAGGGGCAGCGACAGAACCAATCGTCACGCCACGTTGTTCAGAGCCACGTGGGTGGAAAATAATAGCTATTTATATCGGCGTTATCGCCCACCGCTTGCTTCCGCCTGACGTTTAACGCTCTGCGGTCTCGTCGCGCTCTCTTCCGTCTCGCGTTTCACTTTCTATCTCTGTCTGGCCGCTCGTGCCGCTGGTCCCTCCGGCAGATAACAGGGCGCCCGATTCCCTGGAAGATGCATGACCACGGTCATTGATACCGTGTCAATGCCATCGCGATAACGGTGCCTTTTAACCGTTTCGGTGACGCGGACGTGGGGCGCGTCACCCACGTCCAAAGCTCGGCGAAGGCTAAACAGCGTGCTCGATGAATGAATGCAGGAAGTCTGACCAGTGCGGTGACAGCGGATAATAAATTAGATTAATTAGAAGAAATTTAGAGAGGTACGAGTAGCCGGGACTGACGATAGGGATCGTTGCGTCAATGCAGGAACACCTGAGCACAACTGATTATGCTGTAATGAGTAGCTAGAAAGAGACACATTTGGAGGTTTTTGTACTGAAAGGTTCCACGTGCTACTTATAACTGGAACTACGAAACCAGTGAAAAAGAAAATTTCCTAATAGATTTACCATTTTAAGTATGAAAAAAAGTGTATTTATAATGTTATATATATGTATTTTTTAACAAGAATTTATAGTTCTTTTTCGCTAGCTGATGGTTTTTTCTTTTAATAAGACACCTCACAATTTGAAATGAATCTTCTGCTTAGTTTCCGAGAAAAAGAATCCCACTAATTTTCACTCGTCGATTAGGGCTCCCCCCTTAATTATGCCCCCCGTTGCTGGAGATTTATCTCGTCCATCGTCTTAGCAAGAAAGTACCAACGCTTTCACTGGCGTCAGCGCGTTTTCCCGTTCATATTTTCTGCGAACCATCGAAAGTGTTCGTCGAGTGTGCACGAATGTTTACTAGAGGGGGGAGATAAGGGAAATTTTTCTCGACTAGGTACTGTCGCTTGGAAGGGCTTGATCGATTCGAAACGCTATTACCTCGAACCTTGCTCCGCTCAGAGAGCCAAGCTCTGACGCTAGTTGAATTCTGAAAAATGCATATTAATTGGCTCGGAAATAACAGGAGTACAATTTATTCTACTCGCGGGAATTGCATGCTCAGGCGATTTAAAAAAAAAAAAAAAAGGAACGAATAGGCGTAACAGTGTCGCGTTGAGTGTGCACTTTAATTGATGAATTCGTCCCCAGAATGCCCGACGGAAAATAGATAATGCATTGTGTTACAGCGTGTACACATTATCTATTACTGGCGCGCATCACCGTTCCCGGCACGTATATTGTATTATTTGCCCTGAGCCGTGTGTGTTATCGTTAAACACGTCGGGGAGGCGGCTTACGAAATTTCGGGACATTGTATCTCGGGCCCGGCGGTTCGCTCGCGGCGAATATTGGCGGCGGTATTGCGCGGCGGCGCGGCAAGTGGAGGGTGAAGTGAGGATGAAACGGCACGATAGGATGTAAGCTTCTTTTCTGTTCCCGGCGCACGAGAGGGGAAGCGGGGCTTCCCATGGGTGCCCAAGGCGTGCCAATTGACGGATTAATTTCGAATGCACCGTGATTACCGTACACGCCGATGCTTGTTGCTGCTGAACAGCGGAGAATGCGATTGTCCGGCTGGTGAACTTTAATCGGATAAACTTTTAGATGACATCAAGCAGACCTCCCTCTATCGCAGCGGTTCCCAATCTGGGTTGTTTGATACAAAGCTTAAGGTCTCTTATAATAAAATTTAAATATTAAAATATGTGTAGATTATGCAACGAGAAACATACAGCTGGTTGCGAAATTAGAGTCAGCGCACTGTTTGCAATTGTATTACCACTGGTTTCGGTTTTTACTGAGTTTCGAAGGGCTGCGTGGCAAAATTTAATTAGGGACGCTGCTCTGTTAGTTTGTAACTTCCTTTGAGTGGCTAGTACAATATTGGAAATGATATTCAGAAATATATATAAACAAATTATGTTAAACGAGTTTATTAAAAATGCACTAAAAATTAGAAACTAACTCATTTCTTGTAAAATCCTCAGCCAACTTGCCAACTAATATACTTCAACTTCTGGTTGCACGTGATACTTTATTTAAAGTGGCATATCGCCATCGAAATTGTAGTACAGGAAATGATTTGTTTTTGAATTTTTAGTGCATTTTTAATAAAGTCATTTAACATCATTTTTTTTATTTTTTTTTATTATTTACTTTTTAGTGTCCAAGTTTTATTTGTGGACATATGTATGTAGGCTGATTTCAAGTCGTTTGGATTTGTGGTTATGGGTTATATTTACTGACGACCGGATAATGTTTTCACCCCCTAGGTTTTTCTTCTTCATAATATTGCATTGCCATCCAAACCACGTACGCCTGCAAAGTTCCAAGCCTATTGGACAGTTGGAAGTGGGTTAAAATTGAGTTTCCATATAGTTTTGAACCGAGCATACAAGAAACAGAGGATCGAAGCTGAATAAAATCGTTTCAATTAAAAAGAAGAAAGAAAAGAGCAGCTCAAATGTTTAACCCTGAATGCTTCTTGCAGAACAATTAAAGTTAGAGCCCTGGGAAAGAATTCACACGCCCTTACCTCCACTTTGAATAAAGTTTATAAAATAATCGTTGAATAACTCATCGAAAAGTCCCCCGTGAAACCTTCCACACATTTCCACAAAAGATCTACCCACTGTACGTAACGATGTACCTCGCAAACAGTTACCGAATGCCATTTTCGATCAACGACCACCACGCCCCCTTCCCTTCAAACCCCTGCCCAGCGCTTCGTAACACGTAATCAAACTGCGACACGTAATCAGAAGCAGCCATGACGCGCGATTACATCACGATCGACCGAGCCGGCGGAACGCAACGAGTGAACTTGCCCGAAGGACGTGACGCGGATCGATCTATCGAATCCGCAGCTAAACCTTAGAGCAGCTAAACGCGTCCACCGCGTCAACCTTAGACTGGATTTGGCTGTCGCAGTCCAGCCGGGCGCCAAGAGTTTCTTTCATCCGACCGTCCCGAGTGCGCCCTGCCGGCGAAGGAATGTCCAGGAACGGGGCATCGGGGCGGGAGTTCTCCGAGCCAGCCAGCGAGACCTCGCCTCCTCAACGGGAAAGGATCAGCGGTGGGAAAAAGAAGCAGAACGGGGACGACAAGGTCGTCAGGTTCCGCTGTGACTTTCCCTCCACGCAGGTTAGGGTGATGCTGGCCAGAGGATGGAGCCAGGTAATGGAATCTCCCTTATTCATGCCTGCGAACACCTTAACGGGCCTCCCTATAGAGGAGCTGCAAGCGTATCTCGAGTATCCTTTCAAGGCTCCTCCGTCGAACAAAAACAGTGTGAAATGCGCAGCGGCTCGCCACGAGCTCTACCTGCCCACGATTACGGGGAAAGCTGCGTTGTTTCGTTGGTTGACAATGGCAGCCATCATCCTAGATTAGAAGTGTAACGTAACGCGGCGAACGTGCTTGCAGGATAATGGATTTAATTTTCTGGGAAAAAGCCGTTGCTCGCGTTGAGATTGGGTTCCTCGAGGCCGAAGTTATTCTAGGCAACGAAGACTTGGGTTTAGATGGGAAGAGGTGTAATACACACGTGGGTTACTTGTGATGCGATATTGCGATATTGAAATATTAGGGTACCAAATGTCGCCTAGCAAAAATTAAACCGCTCTTAGTTGAATAATAATCGATATTTTTGTATGCAATTTCTTTGAAAGTAAAGAGAAATTATTCATGTTTCATGTAGCAGGAGTTAGAATCCTTGAAAGCTACTAATTTTTAATTAGGACTCAAAACGTAAGACACGCGAAAATCGAGGGCTGAAATGAAAAGGGTACTTAATATCGCCGCGGGAAATATACTCAAGAAATATTAATTAATTCATGTATATATGGATGTTTAAAGTTCTTTTCACGTGTGTTTCTATTATTCCTTGCTATATAAATGTTTTCTAAGGGCAGAACAAAAATTGCGCAATGCGTATCTAAGAATATATCCTCTACGTGTACCCAAAGTTTCAGAATTTTTGAATTTCCTAGTCAGAGATCTTCCCTAGTCAGTAGAGCGACAGTGAACGACACTGTGCGATTGTTACTGACAAGGGGCCGTCCTTAAATTACGCAAGGGTAATTTTGGCGAATCCTTACCCCCTCCCTCACCCAGTATAAGAATTCTTAAGATTCGATATTCCAACCCCTTACGTAATATTTTTTGTATTTAATTTTTTCACTTATTAAAATTCTTTTAAAGGTTTATATAATTCCTTTAACTCGGTTTCGGGAAATATAAGCTAAAATTACTTTTCTGGAACATTGATAACAGAATTCTTATTTATGGAAAATGAGTTTAAAAAATATTATGCAAGACGCTACCTAACTCCCCGCCCTTGTAAGAAAACGTAAGAAATTCGCGACCCTCCCCCCAGAATGCCTTACGTAATTTAAGGGCGACCCCCAACGTGCAGCTCTGTTTCGTTGCCGCGACCCAACAGTTACACAAAGTATCGGAAGAACGAGTATCGCGTTCCGCGGAGGGGCAAGTTGTTTCACAGGAGCCCGTTACTCGAAAAGCGAGGCTCCGTGTCTAGCGTGATCGATAGCCTTGGGAGCGATCTGGAACGGCCGATTTATTCCGTTCCAACTGTAATAAGTCCGCGCCGGTATCCCCCCCGCGTGGACTTTTTCATTTGCCAAGGTAACGGATCCCAGCGACGCCAGCTGGCAGCTGTGGTGGTGCGAGACCAGCGACGTTCGCCAGGCCCTGGACTCCAGGCTCAGCCCTCACCAGAAGATACCCCACTTCCGCAACCATTACGAGCTGACGCGCAAGAACTTCCTCCACCGAAACTTGAAGCGCTACAAGAAGCTGCTGCTGAAGTCGAGGAAATCCGGGGAGGCAGAGCTGTGCGACTCGATGCCGCTAACATTCGAGTTGCCGAACGACTACAGGCTGTTCGCGGAGGAGTACCACAGGCAGCCGGGCGCCACGTGGATAGTGAAGCCGGCGGGACGGTCGCAGGGGAAGGGGATCTTCCTGTTCAGGAGGCTGAAGGACCTGGCCGACTGGAGAGCGAAGGAGTTCGGGCCCCAACAGGCGGATATACCCGCGGAGACCTTCATCGTTCAGAGATACGTGGAGAATCCATACCTCCTTGCAGGTCCGTGCTTCCGAAGGCGTCGGCCGTTCGTGCTTTCAGGCCCTTATCGCGACGAAGAATGCCTGGGCGTTGTCGCGGAGGACGCCTGAATACCCACGAACGCGCCGAACGTCCCGGGGGGGCCGAGGGGCCGCGCGAAGGAAGCATTGTGCCGACGGCGTCGGCGGGAGGAAAAAGAGCTTGAATGTCGAACGATTCAAAGGCAACCCGCCCCGCCGAACGGCTTCAGAGGCTGTAGATACCTCCGAGAGGAGTCGACCGCCAGCTTCCGGAGCAAATTGGGCCGTAAGTTTGTAAACGTTCCCGCTGCGGTTGCAGGAAGGAAGTTCGACCTACGTATGTACGCCCTGGTGACCTCGTTCCACCCGCTGAAAGCCTGGCTGGCCAGAGAGGGATTCGCCCGCTTATCGGGGGAACTGTTCGACCTGGAGAACATAGACGACAGCAGGGTGCACCTGACGAACATGGCGATACAGCTGAAGACCGACAGCGAGGATAGCAGGGAGGACCTGATGAGGGGCTGCAAATGGGCCTTGATCAGGGTTAGAGAGTACCTCACCGCTCGCCACGGCGTGGAGACTGTTGAAGCTCTGTTTCAACGGATCGCTGGTCAGTTTGCTTGTATCACTGGCTCGTGGAGAGTAGGGTGACCGTACCTAATATCGCCAGGCAAAAGTTAAATCGCTGTCAATTGAATAATAATTGTTATTTTTGCATGCAGTTCGTTTCAAAGTAAAGAGGAATTATTCATCTTTCATGTAGCATAAGTTAGAATCGTTAATATCTATCAATTTTGCATTAGGACTCAAAAAACTTAAGACACGCAAAAATCGGGTCCTGAAAAAAGTGTACCTGATATCGCCAACTCAAGTAATATTGATTAATTCATGTATATATGAGTTTTTAAAGTCATTTCCACATATGGCTTTATTATTTATTGCTCTATAAATGTATTTTTAGCAATCTTTGATTTTAATTTTATTAGAAAAGTATAGAAATTTAATAATATAGATTTTTAAAATATTTTATTTTTTACGTTCCGATGGACATTTTGGACAAATAAAATTTATTTCGGTTGTTCGGCACATTTCGTAACCCCACTTGTAACAAACATTACATCGAAATCATTGTTCCCCGGTAGGCGGTATTGAGAACACCCAAACTGCTAAAAGAAAAACACTATTTTCATTACGGAAAATATTTGAATCGATTTCATTCCTTAAGTACATCATTAATTAGGTATTTCTAGTAGATATTCTAGCATTCACGGATTTATTAGACTTACCTTCTGTGAATGTGATGTAAAATTATGACAGTCCAATGAATTTTTAAACTGTTAAGATTCTCTAAAATCCTTCCCTTTCTGTAATTGTTGATCACATGACGTTGCAATTACAGTATGTCTTCCTACATATGTTGAGGTATTAATTCAGTGCATAACCGATAAATTTTAGAGCTTACTTTGCGATATACATATAACGGGTGGCGATATTAGGTACAGTCACCCTATCAATTATACAGGCGAGGCATTGAGAGCAAAAATGGATTAATCCACATTGAAAAAGAATTAATTTTTCATGTTTTATATGACTAGTGCCGCCTATTGGAATACGTTATTGCTACTAGCTCGGTTTCGCAAAAAATGAGGGCTGGTTCGTTTTTGCTTGCAAGACCTTATATATATCTACGTGTTGTGATAAAAGTTCGAAGATTAGTGAATCTTAGAATTTATCGGTAAATCTCCAAACAGTCCTAAAAGTAACTGATATTTATGAGTTTTCTTTTTAGAGAACTATTGTTAATATGGAATGAAATTCTTTTGAGATATAAGGAAGCGTCTTTAAACTCGCAGAAGTTTTTTTACGTCGATCCATCTTATTGTTTGTTAATTATTGTGGGATCTCGTTAACCTCTTCGACGATGTAACTCCAGTTGGCGTGACGTGTATCACCTATCACAGACAACTGATCGCGAAAAAAGAGAAATTTCTCGAAGTTAGATAGTTTACGCTGTAACCGAACCTAAAATCTTAATTTTAGTGTTTATTTATAACACTTTTTTCAACGATGTAAAGTAAATTTATGTAAGGAGAAACGTTACTTTTTCTTTCAAGCTCTATACATTTTTCAATTTTTCATTTCTTTCTTTAAAGTAGGTCCAATTCCAGCGTAAGCTGGGATTCCAACTTCAAGAAATTTTTCTTCTCCGAGCTTTTGATATTTCTCGCCTTACGTTAACAACGTTTTCTAAATTCTAAGATTCACCGCCCATCGGACTCTTACCCTAAAATAGCCAACCGAGCCTAACACTTTGAGTGGCGCAGGGTTTTGAAAATTCTGCTTTAAGTCGATCGGGCCTCTCCGAGCGATCGCCTCTATCGAGGAAGTTTTCCGCAAAGTTAGAAAGCAAAGTTAGACCGCCTCGGTCTATTTGCCCTCGAAGTAAATATGCGGTAACTCTCGAACTCGCCAATGCTTTCCAGCAACTGTACCCGCAAAAGCACGCCAGAATTCTACGCAGGATGCAAGAGCCTCGGCGCGAAAACACGCCCGAGCCACTCAAAGTGTTACCGATCGCCAAAGACTGCCTGAGAAGCTTCGCAGGCTCTCGAACAAAAAATTACAAAGTCCCTAGCAGACGATCCCGTCTCCTGGCATCTCTGGGGCCACTTTCGACTAGTTAGCTTCGCCTCGTAAAGCCTCCGATCGATCTCGTAAACGCAACCTCGTAGGCGTGATAATGGCCAGCCTGCTGGCAGTGCAGCCGGTGATAATGCAGGGAAGGAACTCCTTCGAGCTGTACGGGTACGATGTACTGCTGGACGAGGATCTGACGCCTTGGTTGCTCGAGGTAAACGCCTCGCCGGCCCTGACCGGCACGGACAGCGAGGATTATCGCCTGAAGTTCGACCTCATCGACGACACCCTGAACGTCATCGACGTCGAGGGCCGTTTCACCGGCAGGGAGACCAGGATCGGCGGCTTCGATCTCCTGTGGAACGACGGCCCCGTCTGGGCCACTTGCCCTAATCCCTCTATTTGCGGCGAGCCGCCCGACCACCTCGGGAAGCTCAACATTTTCCTAGGAGCAAGGAACGACCGCGTCGGCCAATTACGTCAGCTACGCGACTGCCTGGACGGAAGACGCAATAGAGCGCAAAGTAGTCGCGGAGGCTCCAGTTGAACCGGCGGGGGATCTGAGACGTCGCGAGCGAGATGCTCCGACCGTAATGGCAGGAAAATTAGTATCGTTCGCTGGGATTAATGCGACCTACGGTCGTCAAGCTTTATGCCGGCACTTTTACAGCGGATGATTCGAAGCGGGAAGAACGGGGGAGAATTGTTACGTAGATCTTAAAGGGGAGAATGTCAAAGTGGAATTGGTTTAGGATCGTTCGAAGAGTTGGCACAATGGATAACCTTTTTCTTGGTAACTGACTTTCCGTCTGGTTGATCTGGGGAGTTATAGGAAGAGAGCGTTAATTAGAATAGTAGAATTAAGAAATGGAACTCGGTTGTCGCGGAGGTTGTGTGGATTTAAGTTTGTAGCGACTGGTGGTAGTTGATGTGGAATAAACGGAAGGAAATTGAGTGCCTCCTGCTTGAGATACTAATTGCCAATCCTGGTAATGAACGAATTAAGGCGCGATATAAATCAAACGCTTGCCGTCAAATTCTCCGGCGTGAAACGAATTCGTCGATTCCCCGGCACACGAAATGGCCAGGTGAAAGAAAGAAAAAAAAGTATCGCAACGCGTAGCTCGCGTTTCAACTCCATTCCGAGGATTCTAGCAAACCATGAGATTGTTTTACTTGCGCGAGAAGTAAATTGCTCGATTGAAATTCCAGTCCCACAAAACTAGCGGCACGTAGAAATTTACACGATGCGGACCGACGAAGCCGCAATTTTCATTTGCTGTAAAAAATATATTCGCAGCATGTGTCACGCCAATGATACGAAAAAGTCGATCACTACGCATCCACCGTACCCTAGGATTTCGAAAAGTGAAAATATCCTATATCGGGTTCAAGAAAATTCAAACATTCGCCGATTTCCCAATCACTTACCGAAGCGTTAACAAATACGCGTGGATAATGCTCATCGGTAAAGACTGTGTGCTTTTTTCTGCGTCGTCCCTAAAGAAAGGCGCAAAATAAATAATGAATGGCTCCCCGTAGAAAAAAAAGAAGGTGCAACCGTGCACTTTTTTCGGGAATGCTGTTTAGAATGCCCTCGTTGATTCGCCGAGCAGCGGTGTCAACCCCGGAATCGTCGAATTCACATTTTTTCCTGTTCGATTCAGTTTCATTCCAGCTACGTGGCAACAGCGGCTGCGGCACCAACTGGCTGAAACTAACGAGCACGAATTTGCTCGGTGCCGTGCGCCCCGCGCATAAGTGTATGCATATTCATGGCTGCCGGGCAAGCGCGCACACATCCACCGTACACGCTCGCGTGTGCAGCATAATACTCTGCCTGCGATTCGTTCCACTTCCGTGAGCCCAATTTTTCCGATGTACGATGCAAATCTCGCGACAATCGAGGCGCCCGCGATCGTCCCTTCGCGACGCGTCTTCTCGCAGGCGGCGGAGAAATCTGTTCACTGTAGCCTGACTGTCGAGGATCCTGTCGTTTCGATGCTCAACCCACGTCCCAAGTGTTTTATAAAATATTAGTTGCGAAGTATTCTCGATGCAAATGGAGAGAAATAGAAAATCAATTAGAAAGATTACTTGTCAGTGTAGTATTAAAAGTTATTAGTATCGAGTGTAGTGTACTATAGCTACTGTCGAGAGCTTTAAACGCGTCCTGATCAGCTGACAAGGAAAGATCTCCAACCCGGAAATTCAGAAAATTCTGAGACTTTGCGAATATGTAGGGGATTTCTTCCTGATTACAAAGCAATTTTTGTTTGCTGCCCAAATTCACTCTTAGGGGGTGAAATTGATCCCTCAAATTCCGGCTGTTTTCCGATTTTGTGTTATAACTCGCGAAGTGTAAAAACTGTAAGTTGCCAAATGATAGTCCTAATTAAAAGAAGTAACTTTTGCAGTGAAACTTTTTTTCTATATCTTACAGATTTTCAGTTACAAAATAAAATCGGAAAATAGTCGAATTTTCGGGGTTTAACTTTCACCCCTTTAGAGTGAATTTGGGCAGCAAACAAAAATTGCATTATTTGAATTTCCGGGTTCGGAATCTTCCCTCGTGAGAAAGATTTAAATCTGCTTCGTCGTAATACATATTAGCATAATGGAGGATCTATTTATTATCTCGATGATTCGTTGACGAATAAAGAGAGAAGTACACGCTCGGATTAAAGCGACTAATGTGGCTCGTTCACTCGTTTCTCGCGCTTCGTTTGCAGAGCGTCACCGGCGGGCTAAGCGATTTCGCGTAATTGCGGCGATAAAGCGAAGCGGGAGAGGAAAAATACGCGGACGAAGGAGCGCGGCGCGGGAAGAAACAGTCTTTCGTGCCCGGGCGGAGAGACCCTGTCGACCCGGAAAATTTTGTAGACCGGCGAGCACTCGGCGGCGGCTCTGAACTTATTTAATTCGCGAAACCGTGCCGCGATGGCGCGAAAGAATGCGAGAAACGGGAGGAGGCAATGTACTCTCGCTTTTACGCGGCCTTTTACCATCCGTCGTTCTCCTCTCTTTCTCCTTTTTTTCCCCCGCAGCGGGAGACTAAATTTAGCGAGAGAACGGCCGTATAACTTCGTAAGTGCACTCGCATTATCCCGATTCGCGCATGCAACGCCGGAGTAAACTCGTTAAAACGGTTACTTCACGATTGTCATCGGGCAACCCGCCCCCTCAGCTACGCCCCGTATCTTTCCTTTCTTCTCAGTCGAGACGCGACGCTCCGATGCTGGATCTTTCTGCATAAATCGTTTTACTTGTTGCGCCAATTACTGGCTTAAGGATTCGCGAACGAGGCGGTGCGTGTCTATTGAATCGTGGCATGATTTGTTCGAAGGTTACTCTTCACGAGATGGATTAACTTAGGGTGTTTTCGAAAAGCCAACTAAAATGGCTACAGTTAACTTAAGGGGGAACCTGGTTTAGGACCCTGAAAACACGGTGATTTTTTAAGAATTATTTTCTGATCAAATGCAAAGAGAATCTTTCTAAAACTTTTTTTTTTATTTAATAATAACTCATTTAATATTGTTTTATTGGTAGATATTTATTCGTAGTCGCGCCGCCGGAGTTGTCAATTTGTGTACATCCTAGTGGATCCTATTTTTATCCGAAATAAAAAGGCCGAAGTTTTTCTTAATTGACATGAATTTATATTTTAGATGAATGAAAAACATTTACGCGAAAATTAAATTAAACCATTTTTTTGCATAAAAACGTCGAAAATTTTCCGTCAAAATCGCAAGTTTTTTGTTAAAGTTCCATAACTTTATCAATTTTAGACTTTTTTTTACACCGACGATAGAAATTCATGTCAATTAAGAAAAACTTCGGCCGAATAAGTGTGGTAAAAACTGCCCGCAAACTAAATTGAACTTGGTGTCTGCTAGCAATCGATAGGTTCCTCAAAGAAAACTATTTCTACCAAATATCAACCCGATACCCTTACTGCTAAGGTAATTACGGGGTGAAACGTCATTTGCAGTTTAAGCTCCATTACTTTTGTCCTATTAAGTAGAAAATTATTTAAAAAAAAAAATCAGAGACATTCTACCCATTGGTGTACACAGCTGTAATTTTTTTCAGCACTTCCAGCCGCAAAGCCGAATTTTAAAAAAATCAGAAAAATTAAAAATACTGCTTTCATATTCAAATTATCAAGTGACCAATATTTTTACAGTTTTAGCGTCTTATTCTACGATACTTATTCGGCCATACCCTTCGAAAAAGATGTGTCAAGAATTCTGCTTCTTACTTTATCAAATTCAACCACGTAACGACGTCGCCTCGGATACAAAAAAAAACGCCACGAGTGTGTCCGTTATTAGGCAAGGAGTTAAATTGAAACAAGCCGAGGCACGTTAGCTCCCCAATGCAGGAAGCAATCGAATCTTTCAAGCTTCCTAAAAGTCAGCGTTAAAGTGATAGATAGGTGGAGAAATAGGTTCGTCAGGCTTAAAAATAACGTCACTCGACTGTCCTCGGTACCATCGACGCGCATAAAAACGGACCACTCGCGGATAGATGCGCCGTCCATACAGCATTTCCAATAACGCGCGACGGAACTCGCCCACCGACCTCGCAAGAATCTGGTGTACAAACACGCGGGCATCCTAAGAATCCGATAGCCCGAGACTCCGGGATCGTCTTATCAACCTATGCGACGAGGATTTCACGTTGCAAAGCAGAAACTGGGATTGGAACATCGATACGAGCGTGACTGCCTCCTTATTTCCCGGATTAAGGCCTCCGCGCACATTCGCCGCGGCATTTGCAGTTTCTCAAATTCTAACCGGGGCCTGGAGGAATTACAGCCGCACCCTGCTCCGAGCACTTCGCCGTGAGGCTGTCCCAGGGCGACAAGGTTTACACCGAAAAGCCTCAAAGAGCATTACCTGGGAGAATTCGAGCCGCGAAAGTAGTAAAGGACTATGAATTACTTATACTTTCTGTGCACTTTGATGCTTCAAATCTCGCAATCCTCGGACCAGTGTTTCCCAACCTTTTCTCGAGGCGCGATCCTCTTTTATAATAAGGTATAGTAATGTTAATCTAATAAGGAAAAAGAGAACGCGTTAAAAATAGGTATTTCAGAATATAATTCTAAATTAATAATTAAAGCGAAGAAGCGCTAAAAATGGCCAACTAAAAATAACCGTGGCGACCCCCCAGAAAACACTTCGCGACTCACGGGTTGGGAATCCCTGCCTTAGGCATCAACCTGCGAGAATTCGGATGTAGTATTTTAATTTCGTAGAAGTTTAAGCAACGCCCCTGTTTCATCGAAGCTCTGATTTCTTTCTGTAATCCGAGACCAGAGTTCAGTGTTTGAATTTTAAATAGATCGAAATGATTACGCGGGGACGAGGTTTCTAATTAAACGGTAGTTGGAGCTGGGAAAGAAAAACAGGTCCGTGTGTCGCGCCACGTATAGGCTGTTTGGCACTCGACAATTCGATTGGCAATTAAGGCCTCAATTATTGCCGTTTGCGCGTCCCGGCGACGCTCGCTTAATCGCATAATAAAACGTATCGATTATGGAAGCTACGTTACAGTGATTTCCCCTCGAAACCAACTCCCGCTTCGAAAGCCCGCTGACTGCACGTAACGCGTCGTGCAACAGTTCCACTTTTATGCAAGATCAACATTATCGCGCGCGCTCCTGCCGTGCCGATTGCGTGCCGGCTATCACAATAAATAATCTATGCAACGTTTTAAGGTAGCAGCGGCTGATTTTCAGCCGGCCGTAATTTAATGGCCGAGCTGCCTTTAAGCGCAAAATGCGAAGCAGATATATTTAACCTTCGTGCTGCCAGCTGATCCCGGCGGCCTTTCGAGAGACTCGAGCTGGCGTTTTGGATACTTGGAGCTTTCAAGCAGCCTCGATACTTGAGTCGCTCCAACCTTTTCAAGATACTCGAGGCTGTCGAGCTACTCCGAGTGTCGCGGCGATCTGTTTGAAATTTTTAGCTCGCTACTCGGATCATTCGTTGTTATCATTAACTGTGCTTCCGTGTATATTCCTTTCCGAATTTTATCAGAAGCGAGCGCGGTGCCCTTTTCGCTACTGTAAAATTTCCAGTTACTTACATTTGATATCCAGCGCGATGCATATGCTACAAGTAAGAGCAATTGATCGATGCAATTTGCACACGATCCGGTGCAGCTACTTTCACTTCGAGTAAGAGGCAGGTCACTTTGTAACTTTACTGAGAGCCGGTGTTCACCGCGTGCACACGTAACCCCCTCCCCGGCTATTTTATTTCGTGTTTACGCAACGTAATCGGTAGTAGATAAAACGAAACCGCCCTGCCGGAGGCTGACCGTTATGAATGCGCCGCAGCTAATCGGCGGGTCGACTTCGTGAATTTCATCAATCCTCGCGGAACCACCGCGAGGCAGGTGTTCCCAACTTTGAGCGTTCATTTATTATTCATGCCACAGTGGTCAGAATAACTGGGGAGACCGGTGACAGTATTATTAGTGCCACTAGATTGTCCGATAGAGTAATCGAACACCTACAACAGGTGTCTACGTTCTTCGGTTTTAGAAATATTCATTTGTAGCGAGGTCGAAACGTAAACCACCCTTAAGGCCTTAAGCGCTGTCTTTTCTGAACTTATCTAAATATTCCCAAGCAATATCGAAACTATTGCCGCAGGCATTCTTGGTGGAACAGATACGGCGAACTGAAGCATTCTCTAAATTCTGAAGCAATACCTCCGAGGGGTGCAACGCAATAAATTCAAATGAATACATCGTCACATATTGCCCGAAATATCAACGTGAAAACAGATTCTACCAATTCAAGGTAAATTCTACAGATGTGACTCGAACTGCAACATGTAAAAGAAAATTAATTTAATTTAAATTTAACCTAATCTAATATCTACGTCTGCCTTCATCCTTCTGTAAATTAACGTGACTCTGCTAATGACGCAAATGGGTTGATGGAACTTTAAAAATGAAATAAAAGTACCTCCGAGGATAAAAGTCACCAGGACGTGTTTTTTGCCACTGGTTAAAGATTCAGAAATTCGGTACCTACTATTTCTCTATTAAAATTATCAATCACTACCACTATTTACTATCGTGCTCGGTAGTCGCATTTGGGTCCGAGAAGACCCAGACACCCCCAGCCGAGGTTTAACCCTTCGTTGCCACACCTATTTTTCCGATCAACTTTGACACACTGGGTAACTCACGCCAAAAGTGATTTTTGAACGACTGCCATTCTCCTCTAAAGAATCCAAAAGTTATGAAAAAAATCACGGGTCAATTTTAAGGTCTCTAAATTTTATCACAGTATATGTAAAATAATCTAGATTACCATATGTCGAGAAAATACAAAAATCTTTAAAAAAAATTGTAACTTTTACAAATTTCAATATCAGAAGCTGAAAATCTACAGAATTGTTTTTCAGATATAATATTTAGAGATGGAAAAATAGTTTGTAGGTAGGCTTTGAAAAAAGGCATTCATTTTGCATATAGAAGGCAGGCCATTTAGGTAATTGAAAAAACAGAGGTATTCCACGAATATCCAGGATATTCCACGTATTGAAAAAGCTACAGAGCGTAAAAATCAGCTGACGAGTGGCTCGCGCCCGGAGACGCAGAGTGTCAAAACTAAGGGTTAAGGTAATGACATTCCCAAATTACCTTATATGCAGCCCGAGATTATTAACTGATTGTAGATCTGCTCGCGTAAGCCTCTCTTTGCCACAGCATCGCCATAGGCTGTGCTCCGTCTGCTCCCACTATTTCCCAGCCAGTGACGAGGGTTGGCCTTAACGTCCTTAACCCATTTCCCAGCAGCGTTACGTTAACGTAACATAATGGTCCAGCTTTCCACCCCTGCCCCCTCTTTCTCTCTGCCCCCCCCCCCCCCCCGTTGGCTCGCAGAACTCTTCAGACCCCGCGTCGTTCGTTAAACCGCGGCGGAACGTTAACGATGCCCTCTTTCCCCGATAAAGTGGTGCCACCGTCGCGGTGATCCTTAATTAATACTTATCCCCGCTGCCTCATTATCACGTTCGATCGTTCCCCGCGGGGGCGCCGCGCGACTGCGAAACGCGGAGATCGAATAGGCCGCTCGCCGTCGGATTAACGGGCCCCCCTTTCCCACGAGAAATAACTACCGACCTTTATAACTAAGCAAAATGGGGCACAAAAATATTTTAGGAACGTTGGAGACCTGATTACTCCGATAGGGTAAGGCTGGGTGACTTGCAAGGGAAGATCCCGAAGCAGGAAATTGAAAAAATTCTGGAACTTTGATGATATGCAAGGGATTTTCTCCTGATTACAAGGCAATTTTTTGGTTGCTGCCCGAATTCACTCGAAGGGTGTGAAATTAACCCCTGAAAATTTTGCTATTTTGTGTTACAACTCGCTAACTGTAAGAGGTAGAAAAAGGGTTATCTTTTAGATCTATCATTTGGTAAATGAATTATTTTACAGTTCACGAATTATAACACGAAATCGAATCGGGAAATACCCGAATTTCCGGGGGTTAATTTCATCCCTCCGAGTGAATTTGGGCAGCAAAGAAAAATTGCGTCATAATCGGGAGGAAATCCACTATATATTCATAATGTTTCCGAATTTTTTGAAGCTCCGGATTCGGGATCTTCTCTTGTCAGTGCAGGTAGAGAGTTGGTCCAGTTGCTATATTCCACACTCTATACTTCAGCGTCCTTCAAACTTTTTACACCTGCGGACCGGCGAAAATAGGAGATGTATTTCGCGAACCGACTGACGGCTAAGGGAGAAGTAAAAGCCAATGTTTACAGGCAGTATTTTATTTATCAAATCTAATGTTATAAAATTACAATTTAATTTAATTTAATTTAATTTAAGTGAATCGGGCGAATTTTTTCCCACAATTTTTATCCACGGACCACCGGCTGAAGAACACTGCTCTACTTCACTTTTGGTTTCATGTGTTCTTTACATGTTTAGCGCAAGAAAAAACTAAATTTTACTAAATGTTTGGTTGTAAATAATTTTGCTTCCCTCTTTGTTACCTTCTCGTGAATAATTATGTCGGCCATCTCTCCCAAAGACGCGAGCCATCTCTCCCCACACCTGGGGAAAAATGGCCAAATACCAAATCCTTCAAATTCTAAACACTCTAAATTCATTCTGACAGGATAAATAATATCAGTATCGATCTTAATAACCATTTTATGGTTGGTGTGCCGACTGTCCCGGACTTATACTCTTCACACTATTCATTTTAATGCCGAATTCTCCGCCGCGAAAGAAATTCCCCCAGACTTCCATTTCAAAACCTCTCTGTAGTCAAAGGGCGAAGTTTCCACGGCGGCGAAGAACACTCCAACTTTCGTGTCAAGACTTCAACTTCAAACATCTGGAAAATACCTCTCGCGGCGCCGCGTCGGCTTTCGCCTGGGGGTGCTTTCCCGCTGTAATATTTTCGCCGCTTCCGAATTTAACGAGACACAGCTCCAATTAGAGACCCATTTTCGAGTCGAACGGATCCAGTCCGATTTCGACGGGGGGGGGGGGGCGCGGAACAATGCCCCAGACGGCGCGGGGGTAACGGAGATCAGCTTGCACCCTGCGGAGCAGTCGATTCTTATCGATAAGCATCGAGAAGGCTCGAGGTCGCCGAGACGCCAGACGACGCCAACGCAGACGGTTATCGCGGCGCTATGTTCCTCAGGTGCCGGAGCACCCTTCATCTTCCACAACCCCTCGGCGGATATAAGTATAAATCGGCTTCGATGGGCGGAATCGATGCTCCACTTTGGATATGAAAATAAAGCACGAACCTCCAGCCCGCGGGTCATAGCGGAAGGGTGAAGAACACACTTCTATCTCGAGTTTTTCAGACCGCCCCCGTATTTCTCTGCGCCTCCACTTTCGCGCCCGAGCTCCCCAATAACAAGAATCCCTGACGGCAGATCGCGGGGATAAATGTGTTGCTCGGAGCGATCCGGGGGTACCTCGTTTGCTGGGCAATTCGGAGGAGCTGCACTGTTTGCGTTAATCGATAGACACTGTGCTGGGACAATCAATTTTTTCTGAATAATTAACGGTTCACATTTGAATCCATTACCATTCATTTCGGGGATCGATAGATTCAAGGTACGCGAGGCTTCCGATGTCTGACGAAACGTTAATTAAGGGGGTTAAAATATTCACAGTCGAAGTGTTGGGTACGGAAGGTGTAAAAAAGTTTTCTGATGTTTGAAATCTGAGAGCTTGATTGATTTTCGTTCCAGACAACAGAAATCAGAAATTAGAATTTTTATGCATTTCTTAATTAACAAGTAAAGAGTCCTCGTAGAAAACACTGTAGTGCCAAAATGAAAAACAAAATACCGGAAATGTCTCACGTGCCAATTGCAATACTGTAGTATAGAATTTGATTTTTGGCACTTAGAGTGTTTTTTTCAAGGACTCTTCAAATATTCTTCAGCACCCTTGGATTTGCCATGAAGTTTCAGCTGTAATCTGTTAAGCTTTCTCTCAAGTTCAGCTCCAATCAGCGAATACCGATTCACACTTTCTCTCCCTAGTTTCCACGAAGACAGAAATGATTCTTCTGGAGAAAGAGAAGCGCCTGCCTCGAAGCCTGCGAATGGCTTTATATCCCGACGAGAATTGGAATCGATTCAACCTCGTAAAGCAGCCATCGAGCTAACGCGAAAAGAAGGACTGAAGATTCGAATATATGTGCGCGCCAGGTCAATCGTTTTTCTTCCCGTTGCCAGCGAGGAAGAAGTCTTCCTTCCCGTCGAGTAAACTGAGACCAACCAGAGAGACTAAAGGAAGGCAATTTTTCAGAATTACTTGGCAAGCTTCGTAAACGATTGGCTTATCGTGCCTCTTCTTGCTTGTTGTTCTTCGAAACCATAGGCTCGATCGCTTTTCATATCACTTTATTGATATTTATATATCAAGGATTTACCTTCTATTCGCCTTGAATAATTTATTTCCTGAATGAAAGCAACGATTAATTACTTCAAACTGAATATTCCAATTTCAGAACATTGTAGGCCCTCTTCAGAAATAATTATTTTAATCTTCACTCTGCAGTTTCATTATATTTTATCTTTCAATTGTATTTTGTTTCTACCGTGTAGCGCCCCTCATATTCTATACGCTTTCATTTTCTCTGATATATTATACATCGCTTACTATTAACTTCAATTTCGTTACATATTTCAGTACCCTCAATTTTCTCTCGATCGTCCATTGTTCGTTTGCCTCGATTTTCATCAATTAACATTAATGACCTGAATTCATTTAAGGCGACCATTTGGATGAAAATTACAGAGAACCACCAGGCTCATATTTCCCGAATTTTATTCAAAGAGAAAATTGTTTCGGCCCGAGACTATTATTTTCACAATATTTCCCACGATTATAGGCGCGATAGCATGAGAGGTTGTAAACACAGGTACTAAAGCTATCCTTTCACTAAATATTTGTACAGTACAGAACATAATGGCTGTTGGCTCACTCGTGCCAGTAAACACGACCATTCAATCACTATCAGGGTCGTCCTTCCACCATTTCAGACCTGTAGTAGTATTCGCTTCCAAGGCAGTCCTGCATAGAATGCAAAACGAAAGGCAAGAATTTATTTTACAAATCGGATTCATTAACCTTACGCCACTTTGCAAATTGTTATTCAAATTTAGCTGCACCACGTTCCTTAATCTGTCGTTTCCTTTGTAATTCATAAATATAAATTTTGAAATACTCATTAAAAAGTGCTCTGCAGGATGCTGTTACAATTAAACTCTCTTCCACCATGAATTTCAAAATCACCATACAGAGTTGTTTTCTGTTAAAAAAAATTTTCTTAACATTACCCATTTTCTTCCCACTCCTTGTACAGAATTACTCGAATATTCATCACACAAGCTCGCACAGTTACTAAACCGAACCTAAAGTTCGTTGTACCTTGCAGCTCCGTTAACGTAGAACCGTAAGTTGCTCCGACTATATTTCTTAAAACTTTCTCATTTTCCCAGCGGTACCTAAGTGCATCGCCCTGAGTGTCTACTGAAAAATACCGCCCTGAACAGCGTTTATATAATACACCTGTAAGATTGCTGCGCCCATTTCCGTGGCGAGCCTCTTCCACAGAGCTGGTCCTAAGGACGCCATTATGAAACAAACCCTCAACGAAATTATCTCTTCCTTCTGCTGCTATTTTACCGGAGAAAAACAGCTTCGTGCTGTTGTTTTACACGCCAGGCATCTAATTAATTTATACCATCAACGACCACTGACAAATATAACTGCAAGCTTTCATATGTGAAAAATGAATCACTATTTTTCTCACTATATTTAAGCTTCCTTGGTTATAGCGTGGATTATAAATATTAACGAGTAAATGTTAAGGAACAGTGACAATATATTAAAATTCTATTTCACTGGGTAAGTGTTAATAGGAACAGTGTGTGAGACCACTCTATTCACCCCAATAGCTATAGTAGCCTCGAAAATCTTTTTCCGATGGGGATGACGCTGCAGACGGCGGATATTTGCTCGTAAACATCGTTGGATCCCCTTTCCTCGGTGAATTCACTGCGATCACGCTACTTCCTTAGCTTCTCCTCCAGCGCGCCCTTTATTTACGATAAACATTTATCGAGGCAACGTACACATTTCGCCACAAATATTCGAGGAATTTATCGGCAGCCCAATTCAACCGGGGAGTTTAAATTCAAAGAAAATGAGGTTAAGAACCCGTGGATTAATGGCCTCGCCAAAGGAAGTAAAAGTGTCGCAGTTATCGCTAAAAAAAAATGCGATAATTCCACAATGTGCCGTGCCAACGAGTATCCCCGTTCTCTCGTATCAGCGGGGACCTTTTTCTCTTACTAACGTTTCTATTCATGAGCGGAGATAAGGCGATATTTACATCGGTGATTCCTCACCCCGAGAGGGGCACACATCGACGCTGCGGACGCTCTCCTATTCCTCTTTCTCCACCGTCGCGCTCAGAATGCAGAGCGACGCGCGTCTCGTTTCGTTTTTCAGATGTCGTTTGCTCGCTATTCACTCAGGTCTCGTGCCAAACGGAGGGCCAAGGGGGGGAAGACGAGCGCAAGAAACAGAACGCTACAATGTTTTGTTTCCTCTCTTTCCGTGGCACAAGCTCCCCTCTCCTTCCGCCCTGCCCCGCGATCCGCTCCCCCAGGCAAAGAAACAGTTTACGGCGCGGCGGGCAGATGCCAGTTGGGGAAACGAGGCAGTGCTTGGAAGCTCGAAGACCGGTTAATCTGGGACTGATTTGTAATTGGACTCTGATCTCACCCCTACTGGTATATACTCATAAGTTAGATACCAAAAGATATGCCAGAGTCTCTTTTTTTTAAGGTTGATATTAAGACACATTTCTTCCTTCGTGACACGACTGTTTTATTAACAGTTTCGTTACTGTGACTACTTATATTAAGTGGTGAATCGATTGAGAATGTACTACAATGTTCTACATAACCAGAGGTTGAACCTTCCCGTCGAATGGGGTAACTTTCACCACAAAACTGGATCTTAAAACAAATTCCTCTAGTGCCCGTTGTATAACGGGTAGATTCCCAGACAAATTGCATCTTGAAGCGGGCAATTAAAGTTATCCAAATCCAAGGCACTTTGTCCGAGGATAATACCTATGTAGCTTTGTGGCGAAAGTTACTACATTCGACAGTAGCCGTGCCCGAAATTAACGCGTTCCACGTACAGCAGACAGATCTGTTATATTTAGCTGCGATAGCATTCAATTGCGCCAATATGCGAAGTTTTGCCACCCTGCAGTGAAGGCGAAGAGCCCTGAACTCGAATTTACACTTCAACCGAGGATCGTCAGACGGCGATCGGCTGATCTCGGTTCGTACAGACGAAAAAGTAAATGACGGCCCCTTCGCGCGACAACGTGAAATAAGAATACCACTCTTCGGTGGTCGTTGACCCCTTTCCGTCGCGCGGACACAAGAGGAAGCGCATCGAGAAACGGGAGAGAGGAGAACTTGGTCACGGCGGGAAAAAAGAAAGAAGAAGGTAGAACCGAGGGGGGAAAAAACGACCGGCGTGGTGGCACGCCAAGTATCTGTGCCAGTGAAATGCAAGTTACGAGAACCCCATTAAAACGCACCGGGCGAATCTGCGTGTCGCGTTCTCGCGCGTGCCACGCCGTAGAATCCACGCGGCCTGCAAGAAACGCCCTTGGACGCCCGCTGCAATAGCATTTTCCCTAACGAGGGAAGCGACACACACACGGTGGACAGAATACGTTTATTCCCATCGTAATACACGGTGTCCAGTAAATCGCCATGCCACGGGTCACGAATTGATCCCTCGCCAAACAATGAATCGAAAATACAGGAGACTTTCAAGAAATATAGAAACACTTATAAATAATAATTACTAGATTAAAAACTCCTTCGAAGTAATTTAATAACTCTGCGCTATATCCTATTAATATTTCGCTGATATAGTGTAGCAACTTAATAGAAATCGAGTTGGTTATATTAACGTGGTTACTTTGTCCAACTATGTTTTAATGTTAAGTGTACATTATTTAACGACATTACTCGGTTCCATTGGGGTCCACGATGTTTTTATGTAACTTTGTGTATGCGACTGCCTGAGAAATTTGTTTCCATTTAATTTCCCTAAGAATAATTCGCTTGATATTCGACGCTCTGGAAGCATTCAAGACCCCAGGCTGTTTCACACGCGCTCTGAGACAAGGAGGAATATGCAACGTTCTACTTTCGATCGTGATCGATTCAGATCGAATTACCCCGGTGGAAATTCTACGGAAATTAATACGTCAGGTAGGAGTACACTGTGCAAGACAGTATGGATGTAACGACGATCTGATATTGCTGAAACTGAGTATAGGTAGGACGCCGTCTCAGATTCGGTTTTACAGAACCTCTGACGTAACACCTGCCCGCGATATGGAGCCCTATTTTCAACCCTCAACGGTTTTCTACAATAAATAAAGTGCACGGATGAAAATGAACGGCTCGATGGAATAGTGCAATATTCTCTGGCAATTTCTTTCGTCGTATTTCTGCCCCGGTAATTACAAATCCAATTTCCTATTTTCCCAGCCGCCACCGAGTAACGAACAATTAACCGGAGCGACAAGCGAGATTATCAGGCCCAACAGAACGCACACACGAGGGCTTTAATTATGGAAACTAGGAGGAACATTCGTCTTAAGGCTATCAAGGGGGCGATCGATCGATAAATTCGAGAAATTCGACGACGTGTACGCGCGTTCAACTAATTGTCGGGTTGCTCGCGTGCCTCGTACCCGCCGAGAAACTTCAAGTTCTTCTGTCGTTATCACGCAACGCCGTTGCATAACGCCCGTTCCGTAGGTGAATTATTAAACAGCGTAATCAAGAAGTCGTAAAACAACGATACGAAAAAAGAAGCGAACGTAGTTCTACACCGGCGGCTAAATTAACGAAAAAATGTGTAATGGGGGCTACGTTTGCCTGCAACTGTTTTCGCAAGTGCGCCCGATAGAGGTATATCGGGTATTTCTTATCTGCCGCGTGTATACTTCTTTATGTGCCACTTTAACAGACCTACGTTAATCGCTCGAACTTAGTTTCGTTATCTGCAGAATGGACGGGAATCGGGTGATCAGATTTGGATTGCTAGAGTGGTGAAGAAAAGCTACCCGAGACGAATGCTGGAATACTTCCAAACATTAATCAGTGAAACCCTTGTTCGGAGATTGAATGTATATATATTTTATTTTTGTATTTATTTTAAATAAAATCTCTTATGAATTTGAATTTATATTTTCTTATTCGGCATATAAACAATTTAATATAAAATATCGTTACTTTTTCAACTACGATTTGTATTTATTTTCAAAGAATCTTTTGTGAATTTGGCTTGCGTTTTACGTTTAGAAGATATTTTTTTATCCAGCATATAAATAATTTACACGGACTCGCGGATTCACGAAATAAATTTTGTTAAAATTGTAAGTACCATAAAAATTTCTACTCGCGTCAGCTTGAAAAAAGTCGTTTGAAAATTCTCTCGCGTATTAACTTTCTACTAACACGTCGCATTCAAATTAAATAGGTATAAATAATTCTTGAAATCGTTAAATTCGCGAACGTAGTTTTAAAACACCGCATATACGGCGGAACTCGTTTCGCCCCCCAATTTCAGCGGCGTCGCTAGGAGAGGAAAAACGATTTTAAAAATCCGAGGGAAGCCCGTGCAGTCGGTTGAACAATGCAAAATGTATTACGCGTTCTTTGTACCGGTCGAACAATGAATCTCGAGTGGCTGCCTACCGATATACTGGCCTAACCTGCTTTCAACTGGCGAAGCTCACTGTGCCGCCACATTAATTAAAGGAAAACACCCGATTCGATGAATTTCGATTTCTTAAGAAGAATTTAAAGTTCCGAACGCGCGCCGAGCAAAAGTTAGTAAAGAAATTACACGGAAAGACTCCCGAGAGCGCCGATAATTATGCAAAATATTAATCGTGATGACTTAATTGACACCAGCAGTCTTGTACGCCAGTGAATCATGCTGCAATCAAAATGCGATACGGCGCTTCCTGAATGTTACGCGTTCGTTTTGAAGACAGACACAAACGCGTGAAGATTTACTTAAATAGCGATTCTGTTCAAGTTAATTGAAAGCTGTTTAAAGCACCGTTGCAAAAAAATTAAAGGATGTTTGTAAGAATATTAAATGGTAAGTAGGAAAAAGTGACGATCGAAATGAATGTGAGACTACCAAGCTGAAACACAAATTAAGTAAGGTTTGAAAGATATCCAAAGCTAAAAAGAGACAATGCAATTTAAATATTTCCTTCTATTTTTGAGTATTTCAAACATCCACTCGTATTCATGCGCAAAAGAAGCGGGAAATACATATGCTGAAAAAAGATAGGCGTCTCTCAAGTGACCAGTCGCATGGAATTAATGTGTTCGAGCAAGAACGAGAAATCAGCATTCTCACTCGACCGCTTGGGCCAGAAGCGTCTCAAGAATTCCGAAAGTTGAAGAGAAAAAAAAAGACAGACGAACATATACAGTGACAGATTCCAATCGCGCGTAATGACCAGCCGCTCCTTTGTTACGCGCATTCTTCTCGCCAATGACAGTTATGCGGAATACAAAAAGGCTGGCACATGCGCGGTTCAGTAATTTTGGGCACTCGGTTTGATTGCTCGCGACTGGCGCACGTTTCTAGAATCAGCGAAAATGTGCACGTCCCGAAGAGGCGGCAATTTGCCCTTCAATTACCCAGCTTAACCGATAATTACGTGCTGCTAGACGTTTCATGTACAAAGAAGCGAATAAACGTGTGAATTTTCTAGTCGGAGAAAAGATGCGCGATTCTTAAGAACCGTTAAAGAATCTTCACCGACGGCACCCTTGTCCCATCTAGGCTCGTTCGAAACTGGTCCCCTGCGCTAGTCGGTTAATCTATTCCGCATCTGCTATTCGAAATCCGCATCTTCCCCAATGCAAGCTATCGGAAACCAGTTCCGACAAAGCAATCGATCTATTCTCTGCGCAAAAACCGGGAGGGGAGAAGGAGGCCCTCGTTCAATTTGCGAGATTACGAGTGGTAACCGCGAGAAGGAAAAATTGGCAATCGGTTAACGACGCGCATGCTCAAGTCGAGGGGAAATAAGTTTCGATGATTTAAAGCCGATGGGATCACTTAAACCGTGCAACGGCTCGCTGATTCGAACTGCAACAATGATCCATTTGCTTCGCACTTTATTCATTTCCTGCCCCCCCTGCGAAATGTACGAAATTATGCAGCGAGATTCTCTGCTATTGTTTGTCAATGGGCCTGCGATTCGGTCGATTTGCCGCGATGAAAGGACCAGACACCGCCACAACAATAGAACGCAGTTTATTCGAAATATCGAAGGGAAATGCGCAATGCCTGGCAAAGCCAGGTAGAACGGACCGTGCATCGTGGCAAATATCCATCCTCTAAGATTCTAACTCACACAGACGTCTCGCTATTCCAGAACATAAACATGGCTGCGTTTAAAATTATTTCGTAGCGTACGCGAGAGATCGTTAAAGAACCAGACACTCGACGGGAAGAATGCGCAAAAGGCCGGTGGCTCACTCGATTCAAGTTTTCCGATTCGTACGGCCGCTGAGAAGGGGGTACGTTCCCCAGGAAACGGGAAAGAGAAAAAGAAAGGAAGAAAGAGAAAGAGGGAGAAACGCGGACAAGAGGGACCGACCGACAGGCTGGAATGTGGCCGTTAAACCGATCCCACCCAGCCAATCAGCATCCCGCCCCGTACCGTCTGCGTTAAGACGGCTGTATATACACAAGAAAGAGGCACTGGCGCACGGCTCGCGAAGCGTGAGAATAAAAAGTAATCGGAGGTCGAGGAAGAAACAGACGGGGCGACAGAGGGTGCTCGCGATAATAACACGGGTCGATATACACCGGGCGTTATTTTCAGGCCCTTGCATTCGCAGGATGCGACTCGTAGGTTGCGTGCCCATCGGGGTTGCCTATTTCGTAACTGCGTCTCCGAGCGTCCTCGAACCACTGATACCTAGCGACACACTCCCCCGACGTATGGGAGAGCCGATCGAAGTCGGCCTAGCAATGTTTATATTAACCGGTGGTCGATCGACTGCTGTGGCCATCGGCCGAGGTACCCGAGGGTTTTAGGTGGATTCCCAGCGGCCAATGCCGACGGTATACACGGCGGTTTTACAGGAGATAGTTGCATAGCGGAGCAGGTTGGACTCACCTTGCCGCTCTTCGCTGCCGGCGAGTTCTCAACGATGTCGTAGATGACGTGCGGCAAGCCCGCCGTACCGAGGAGCGAGAACCCAAATCCGGACGAGTCGCCGCGGTTCAGGGTGACCACCAGCTCCTCAGCCATGTTTCAAGCACATTGATCACCTCACTGTCATTTGACGCACCTTCCGCGAAACCCGCACACCGTGTACAAGGATTATCCGGCAGCTCGTGTTTTCCCGTCCCTCTCTTACACTCTCTCTCTCTCTCTCTCTCTCTATCCCCTTTCCAACCACCGTGTGTCACTTAGTCAACGTTCCCTACGCGGGGCTCTCTCGCTCGGGGCACACGCACGCACACCCACATGCACGCGCACACATGTAGAGGAGCGCGCGCGCCGAGAGGAAGCAGGGGGGCCCCGTTCGCGAACACTTTTCGCACTGCACCGCGCGATACAACCGCTCTATCTCTTCCCTCCCGCCGTGTTCCCCCCTCGTTCCTGGGCCAACCTCTTTCCGCCGGTGGCCGCGAACCTTCTGCTACTAACGCTACCACCTATCCCGATCGACGACGGGGCCAGGCCGTGATATCAGAAACGATACGGCTGGACACGCCACTCCTGCGCTTTTCCGTGGATACCGCCTCGAAAACGCGCGCACTTCGTACCTGTGCCTGCGCGAACCGCGGCGGCGTCGCGGCTACCGACGACGTATCCTTGCGGACGACGCAGGCACCTCCTCCCTGCCCGGCGTACGGCTCACGACTGGATGGCGCCACCTACAAGGCATCCCGAACCACTCTGCCAACGTCGACACATCCCTCGCCGCCAGAGGGCCGCTGAAATCGAACCGTTCTCGCGAGCTCTCACCTAGCCTCGCGTTTTTTTTTTTCAAATAACGGAATCCGCCACTATTCGAACGGTCCCATATGCAACGCTGCGTTTGCTAAATAAATATTCACAGAGGAGCCTCGACTTACCAATCGCCGATTGAAACGCTAGTAACGCGTGTCATTTCACGCTTCGCTTCCTAGTCCATACATATTTCATTGCTTTACAACCTTGCTTCCCACCGGTCCTTCACCTGCGCCACTGCGCTGGTCAAAATCTACCGACGATACAATCGGAAATATTGCGACTGATAAAGTGTATACATTAATGCAAACATATATTATTAGTAAAACAGGTAGCTGCAGTTTCTGTGCATTTAGATTAAATGTACTTATTTCAGTTGCCCTGGGAATGCTTGTCGCAAGAAGAATCTTGAATGTATAGCTTTTTGTAATATATAAAGAATAAAAGTAATAAAGAGATCTATCGAGATAGCGAGAAATGATATTTTATTTCAGGAGATTTAATAAAAATAATGCGTGATCAGTACCTCCGCTCCTTCTCCGCCACTTCTTATCACGACGATCTTACGAATATAAAAAGTATAATATATTAGCCGTATCTTTAACGTCGAATAGTAATTTCCTAGCGATACCCGCGACTGCTATTAATGCTCCAGTTTTCTTTCATAATTTAAGGAATTAAGCGCAAGGATTCTAAAGTATAAATTTCAAGGTGGTTTCGTTCGAATCCGATTCGTAATCTGACTCGCGCAGTAGTAGTAGCAACATGGAGTCACTTGCACATCTCGTCAAGGTATCTGTTCCTAATTATTTGTCTGGATTACCTATTCCAGAATCTATAGGAGGATGGTTTCGACTGGGAGGTAAGAAATCGAGCAATACACTCGAGATATATTTAACGATTCAATGACATCACTTCGAACAGCATTCGGAAACGAATCTCGAAGTATGACAGTGCAAATCGCTACGGTACCACTTTGTTCGAAAGAACATTGGGAATAATTTAAGATCGCGAGAATTCTGTGTTTTCGTCTAGTACGAGACTGGATCGCCTTAATTCCGCCCAGCGCGATGTTAGCCGGGCTCGGCTACATGTCCTACAAAGCATTCTGCCCGCTGGCTAAAGGTCCTGTAAGTAATAACGTACCTGCTACCATAGTATCAAGGACGTTGAGATAGCATATTACGGTGTATTTTACTTTTTCATCTATCGATTACGTAACTACTATCTTCTTAATAAATCTGCGAATCCGGCTTTAAATAATATGTAGATTAAGAGTATATACTTCAATATTGAATTTATCAATGCAATGTACGTTTATCAAGCTTGTTCATGAATTGCATGATATGTAAATTATTTCTTTCAGCCATGCGGACGCGTGAATCTTTCCATAAAGAAGGATGTGAGCAAAGTAGTAGACTCTGTTGACATAGAAGACATAGCTGAAAAGGCTGTATTCTGTCGCTGCTGGAGGTCTGAGAATGTAAGTCCCTTAATTGCCCTGCGTGTAACGTATTTATCTGATGCCTGAAATTCAGAGGAATCTTGTAACTGACCTACATCAACTACATCCAAAAATAAGACCAGGAAACATACGATTATATAACCGTTTGATGTTTTTGTCAGATAAATTCGTGTATGTAAATATTAATCGAAGGAAGGGTCGAAGCTTGTCGATGTTAACAATGGGATTAATTGCTATTTCAGTGGCCATATTGCGACGGCTCCCATGGACGCCATAATCAGGAAATGGAGGACAATGTGGGTCCACTTGTAGTTACAAAGAAGAAAGATTAATGTAAGCAAATGAGTATATCAGTGTCGTTACACTTGCCACTTCTGCTGTCACCGTTAATTTATAAAAGAAAAGCATTTCTGCGAGCAACAGTGTAGGCATCTCATAGGAGACAGATATACAAAGGAATATGAATATAGTTAAAGATTGAATACTAAAGAAAAAGAGAACGATACTGGCTACAGGATGTGAAATACGTATTTGTTACTTGTACCTATTTTATAGAATGTGATTTAACAAATTTATAAATAAATATATTGTTGCGAAAATCGTTTGGATCAATAATTGTGTAAGTTACGCGAGGCTCGGGTTAATTTTTATATGCGTAATCTTTACGATCGATCTACACAGTTTATCGGAAGTATGTAAATCCTAGTTCTACCTTACATTTCCGAAGATCTAGAATAAAAGCTTGCTCGTTAAAAAAATAATCCAGTTTATTTGGCTACAGATATTTACATGCTCGTCACACGCAATACAAAAGAAAATGAAGATGACAGTACTAGATTATAAAAATGTAATTTATAACACACATTAGTTAAGAATTCTGAATGCTACGAAGCAATCGGGGGAGGAATATCGTTCGTGATTACTTCGAGAACTGATACATATCGTTCTAGCACCCGTACTTGTTTCTCACGAAACACTTGCAGAGCCCTGCAAGTTTATTCAACGATCTGCGCGTCGTAATCGTTACGAAAAAGAAAAATTATAAATAACAGCGGAGTAATGCTACTTTAATCTCTACAGGAGGAGTAATGAACGACCAACTTGTTGAACAAAACTGAGTTGTATACATATAAAACAATTACATTACAAGAAATGTATAATATTATCCAAATATATTTGGTTTGTCGACTGTCAGGCGCAGTGCATGTCCTTAGTATCACAGATCAATGAATCTTTAACAGTTATATGGTATCAGCCTCGGCTGTGAATCCTGTCTCTTCTCCGCGGTCTTCTGCTCTCGTGGATTCACAGCTGTAACAATGGATGAATTTTATTGACGTGCGACGAGTTGGTCTGAATTAATACACACCTCAAAATGACGCAAATCATTGGTGTCGAACTCCAGCTCGTTAACAAGCAACTCTCGGTGTCCGTACCTATATCTAAAATAATATCATTCCATGAAACAATTAACTGCTTTAGGCTCGCTTAAAATTATCTCGAAACTTTAAAAGATGGTAACTGTAGAACAATCAGTTCCTCACTTACTCGATGTACCGTCTCCAAACAATCATTCCAACGTACACTATCGCAATAGCTACAGCAAAACTTATCGCTGTAACTAATGCTATCATTCCAGAGGGCATCCGCCTTTTACGGTCCTGATCCGAAGACTTCAATTGTCCAAAGATATCTTCCGTCCCTGCACTTGCTTCATTATCTGCTGGCAACGGCATTACCGAGCTAATCGATACTTCGGCTTGATTAGGAGGTTGTTTAGAGTCTGTGCCTAAAAGGTAACAATACTTATATGCCGCTTGAAGCCAACTGTCCTTAGAAAAGAATTCAACAGCTTCCATTACTCGTGCCAATCGCTTGCACTTACGAGTAATATCGCAGACAATAATACTTTTGACAAGACTTACGAAAACCATTGAAAGCGAAAGGAAATATTTAGTACAGTCGCGTTGGAAAGAACACCCAGTGCACATTATGCGATTGATTTCTCTGAATCGCGGTAAGTAGAAGTTTCGTACGTACCTGAATCGCTCACGTTCGTAGGGTGACTGGCTTCTGTAAATGCAACGTCGTAAGTTGTGTCGTGAGCGTTTTCGGTACGATTTAACAGAACTATAACAGGACCCACACCTTTGTTCTCGCTGCTTCCCTTATCTTTACGTGGAATAGTTTTCTCTGTTTGAGATTCCGTGCTGCTCGCCTCAGTCTTGTTGTTTGCGGTAGTCGTGTTTGGTGTAGGTGCTACTTGGAACACAAAAGCAAAACACATTTCATTCATCTTTCATCTATATATATAAAAGAAGAAATCCTGACTCATCAACGCCCAGCTCAAACTGTTTAACCTAGGAACGTGAAATTTGGAAGGTACATTGCTTTCGTGACGTAGGCGTCCAGCAAGGAAGGATTTTTGGAAATTCCATCCCCAACGGGGTGGAAAGGGGTGAAATGTATTTTCACGAATTCCTCAAAATCTCTTAGGCCCGATTAGATATCAAATTGGTTTTTACTTCGAAATGTTACCCACACAAATGCCTAAAAACTAATTTCAGGATTTTTCCTTAACCAACCCCTAAAAGGGGGTGAAATGTATTTTCACGAATTCCTCAACATCTTTTACGCCCGATTAGATATCAACTTGGTTTTTACTTCGAAATGTTACCCACACAAATGCCTAAAAACTAATTTCAGGATTTTTCCTTAACCAACCCCTAAGGGGTTGAAATGTGTTTTCATGGAGTCCTTAATATCTCTTATTCCCGAAGATAAGCGAAAGTGTATTTTACTAGTTCTCTATACATATATTTCTACACTTCCATATATCGAAGTTTCAGGGTGGATACGTACTCGTCTTTGGCTGCGCTTCCTCATCCGTAACTTCGCCACTGTCATGCGGCGTGACGTAGCAATTAAGCATGTCCACTTGCTCCTTCGTGGAATTGCAATTGTGCTTTTCGTTTGCATTTACGAGCGGCACGGTCGCAGTCCCTTTCGTCGCGTTGTTCAACGGCGAGGAACTTTTTATCCCGGCCAACGTCTCTAAGTTATAAACAAGAGTAAAATACTGAATACATTCCCACGGTAATCGCTCGTGTGGCAATTGAGACCAATGCGCAGAGAGACCCTTTGAATTTTGAATTCCAGCCGAGGCTGACGCGAACACAAAGGGTCAAGTCGTTAAAGAGATTTCGCTCTACCCACCTTTTTTATCTTCCACCGCTTTCACCGAGGATTTACTCGTTTCGGCACCATTGTTACTTGAAATAGCCGTCGCATTCTTCGCGCTCGCCGCAGCATCGTCGTGACCATCTTTTTGTGATACTGGACACACTCTGCCAACTGATAGTACAATTATTCAATCAACCAACCGAGTATTATAATATTATTTAATTGACGATTCTTAGCACTTATTTAATGATGTAACACTGGTTTTTCATTTATAAAAAAAGGACAGAGCTGGTTATCGCGCTAGATAAGATAATTAAATATTATTAAGTTAGAATTATATTCTGAAATACCTATTTTTAATGTGTTTTCTTTACCTCAGTTTATACGGTGGGGGTCGCAGATTATTTGAATACTAGCTTTACTACTCGGCTTCGCCCGAAATTTACATTCTGATTTTATTAATTTTTTTTGTGAAAATGGTGATATTCATCTGGATTAATCAGGCATAATAAGCTGAGGCACATTTTGTGATCCCAGAGTTTATCGTTCGAAAGTTTTTAGGCGACCGACAAACAGACAAACATATAGAAACTTTCTGATTTATATATTAAGATTACAAAAGAGGGTCGCGACTCAAAAAAGGTTCGGAAACACTACTGTAAAAATTCTGAAACTTTGTGAATATCTAGGGAATTTCCTCCTGATTACAACGCAATTTTTGTTTGCTGCCCAAATTCACTCTGAGGGAGTGGAAATGACCCCTGGAAATCCGGTTATTTTCCGACTTTGCGTTACAACTCGTGAACTGTAAAATAATTTTTTTAGCAAATGATAGATCTAATTAATAGAAGTAACTTTTGTCTTGAAACTTTTTTTCTATCTCTTAGAGTTCGCGAGTTATAACAGAAAATCGCAAAATAGGCGAATTTTCAAGGGTTAATTTCACCCCCTCCGAGTGAATTTGGGCAGCAAACAAAAATTGCCTTGTAATCGGGAGGAAATCCCCTACATATTCACAAAGTTTCAGAATTTTTTGAATTTTCGGGTTTGGGATCTTCTCTTGTCAACGCAGAGATCAGCGTTTCCACAGATATTAAAAATAAAACGAGGCTTGGAGATCAGAAACTTTCGACCCTTACATATATGCGCATATTTTGTTATTCATACATCTATAGTTAGCATTCACGTGTGTCACGTACGTTTAAATATCAAATGATATACAGTCCACATTTACACGTGGTGTATCGCGATCGAACATACATTTTATTTTGCCTGGAAGAAGGAATATTCCTCCAGTTCCGCCTTACCGAGCATCGACACGGTCAGAAGGATGATCACCGACCACTGAAGCATCTTCACTCGCGATCTTCCTCCGTTTACTCTTACACGATTAAACTTCACCGAACTTCTGCGCTCTCGTGCGCGCTCCTTTGTCACGGGCTTTATCGCTCTCCGCTTTTAATCGCTTGGCGGAATCGAACCTGAAATCAGATCGAAATTATCAATTCCGACACTACCACCGCCACGCTTTTATCTGTCACTTTAGATAAACTAAACAAACAATAAACTTTTCTGTAGTCGCAAGTTACTGTTCCATTGCAAAACTAATAATAACCACCGTTTTCGCGAATAGTAATTTTCTCCATCAAACTAATTCGGTCTTATCAATTAAATAAATTCGAGTTAAATGAAAGAAGGCGAAAAACTCGAAATGGACAAAATATGTATCTAAAACAGTGGCGCACGCAGAGGGGTGCAAGGGGCCTTTGTACCCCCAAAGAAGGGGTTTTGTAAAAAGAAGAGAAAACTGGATTTTATTCTGAAAATAAATTTTTATATTCGCCTAACGAATTTTATTTAATTCGCATTAAAAATATTTTTATCCGTTCAACTCGCCTCCCCCAAGATTAAATCCCGAGTGCGCCACTGATCCAAGATGATGTATGGTGGTGTATGTGTGTACAGTAATTCTGAATGGATAATTCCGTAAAGACACCTCATCGATAACGAATTGTGTTTCCCAATATAAAAGACTTCGGGGCTTTTAATTGCAGAACGGGTGAGTCAGCCTTTGTACAGGACCATCTTATTTTGAACATAGTTGGTAGACAGATTCTATCGGTCAGATTGTTATATCCTTCAGTGACTCAGGGATAATAGAAGCCAAGTCATCAAATAGTTTCCATTTACGCATTCTATGGCTCACTGTGTACGCGTTTTTATCGATAAAAGGAGGCTTTCATAAAAATTTCTTTTGCATACAAAAAAGATGCGTCCCCGTGTCAAAGTAGGGCTAAAAATGCGTCTCATTGTTACGCGTATGCGTGGAAATAGATTGTAAACGTTCTGCACCCGCGCGAAACCGCCGCATCAGCTTTTCCTTTGAACTGTAAATGCATTACCGCGGCGAGAATACAAACGTTCTTTAACGCGGTCACAGCCGGAGGTAGTTCGCCTGATCCTCCTTATTCAATACACAGATACACTGCATAATTCAATTATAATATCAAATTGCACGAAACTAGGTTTTCCAATATTTGCTGTCGCCATTTTTCGCCGTTATCGATCACAGGCTATCTTATTATATAAATGATAATGTACGCTGACTCACGCTTAAAGCCCTCAGCGACCATAGTCTTTCAATTTTATTGATAAAAGGGAAGAAAAGTTTCATTGTGATATGACTTTGTATATATATTTATAAATGTAGGTATATCAAATGAGATATCTTTTATTTAGTAACGGCATCGAAATGACGCGCTCGATACGTTAAAACCGCGATCGGGCATAAGGTTCCTATTATTAAATTAATTAATTTAGAAACGCGTTCTATTTACGCGCGATGCGTTCGACGAAGATCAATGAGTATACAAAGAGGATAGACAATTTTCGATGCAAGCTACGGTATTTTACTCGGGAGGTAACGGTGCTTGTCATCGGTGATCGACGCGACACGAATGAGTGCCCGGTGTCATTCACCGTCCATCGACGTGGCGATGGACACGTTTCTTGAAACGAAGAATCTCTCCTAATTTCGGTGAGAATCCTCTGTGGCCGCGGAGAAGCCCGCAAGACTGAACACGTGCCAGATTTCTATGACAAGGTTACATAAATCTCCTTCCCCGGCTTTGCTGCTCGCTAACATTTTTGCGGTGCTACGCACGACACGCGTTAACGAAGCAGGCCGTGCAGGAAATGAGAAATAAGTTGAGTTATCCGCGAAGAATCAACGACTGCCCGTGAGAAAGAATGCATTGCCCGTTAAACGATCCTGCTAACGTCCAGAGGTTACGAGAGAATAATCGAATTCCAACGGAAATTTTCTTATACTTTTCTGACATTCTTGAATGAAGCTTATCTTCCTGGTAAATTATTTGGTTACGGAAATAATGATGACAAGCTAAGAACATAATCTACGTAATTGCTGCACCTGTCGGTGCATGTTTATTACTGTAAAATCGTGAAATGTGGAAAGCATCACGCGAATACTTTGCACGAGCCTAAAGTAAGGTAAAGTTTTCAGCGGTGTTAAAAACGTATACAATTACGTGACAATGTGATGGTACTATTTCATACAATGTAAGCAAGAACGGCTGAATATATGCATCGAAAGAAAATGTGTTCACAAAGTGGTATCTCTTATTTAGAATTCACCATTACTCGCTCAACATTTACGTATCCTATTGTTTATTCCTTCCCACGTTTATTCGCGTGCGTCAAAGGAAACAGTAGATAATCGTAATTAGCTCTGAACTGTTTGGCGGTGATGTCGATAATTACGATATCCAATTACCACGTTGCCTCCTTATCGCACGTATTAAGTGACAGAGCCGATAGAACGGATAACCGTTAACGTATATACCCTCGATCGTGTCACGTTTCGATGAAACTAAAGCCCTACGTTCGCAATCCTTCCACTGCTTTCAATAACGTTAAATCAATGAAAAATGAGAATGAATGAGAGGCGAGAGGGATTAGCCTGTTTCTCGGGCGTATAATATACGCTCTAAAAGTGCATACCTTTGGTCGAACGTGAAAGTAGAATGTTCCACTTTTTCTCTATTTGCAACTGTTTGGCGAGGAATCGTTATGTGCTTAGAGAGGGAGCCAAGAGGCAGGGGCAGCCGTTGGAACTTCTACGACCCGACCAGCGATTTGTCACACGGTCACACGCGACGCCACTATTCGGCCGCGATTACACCGATATTCCAAGCAGTTACAGCATCCCACGGTCAATTGCATTACAATTGCTCCGTATTCCTTCCCAGATAGAAGAGAAAACGTGCACGTATTATAATTCCACTAGCGCCGCTCACTTTTGAACTCTCGATCGCGTTTTACGCGCTACTTCGGGGAAAACGGCCGCTAGGCCTCGATACACATACTCGGGCGGGCGAGTTTTTGGGAATAAACACCGCGTGATCGACGAGGCTACGAGCACCAGCAATTGCACAATCTTTACCTCGATGTTGCACGAGGACGTGGACACGTTTAAATAAACTCGGTGCCTCCGAACTTCAGCGATGTACCAGTTACCATCGGATGCGTTCACTAAGAATTACACTATGCTTATTTAGGATACTATTCACGCTATAGTCACCTTTAATGGCAAGCGAGCTGCAGGCCTTTCTTTTTGTTTGTTTTGAATGGTAGTTTTAGCACGTGGCGAACGAATGTTTTATAATGGTAGCTTTTTCTTATCGATCGTCGCGCACGTTATTTTTTAATCTCGCGGGACGAATTACGGTACAGGTGTACTTAATTACGCTGACGAACTGAAACGTGTCTGCGTACCGACTTCTACCGCACCGTCAGTTGTTTCTTCTCTCGAGAGCAACAGCGTACTGCACGTTCTACGCGCCCCGAGAGGTACTATAGGAGTGACAGGCTAAGAAGAGAGGGCTAGAGCAATGCGCGGCATGTGCGAAGGTATCGTGAAAGATGGAGATGTTTCCGATACGCGACTCGTTGGTAGCTACTTATCAGTTTACTAAAATTACCATTTGTATAAGCACACTGTCTCGGGTGATAAGGAATCTTAAATGCAACAATTCCTCGAAACAAGGTTAAGATCGACATCGGTGAGGAGAGAGGAGGTGGAGGAGGAAGTTTTGTGGCGAAAATATAATGACATCTTTGCTGTTCTGTGTATTTTTTTGTAATAAAATCATTGTACAGTCATACTTGCAGCTTGATTGGATATTACGATCGACTGATGAAACTGCTGGTCCAATCGCAGGTAGCAGATCCACGTAAGTCCACGATCTATCGAATTCTGCCAGTTAAACGCAATTTGACTACTGTGCACTATAGTACTATGTAACTTTTACGATATTAAGAATCTGACATTCGCAAATATGTATATATTCGACACTGCAGATGTGTCGTTTATTCTAGAAACTTTATTTCGTTTTCGCTGTGACATTCACTCGTCTAGACTCTCGGATCGCGTAATTAATGGTAATTATCGTTACGTAACCCCTGAATCTTCAATGAAAGCGCGGCCATTAAGGTAATCATACGTTGACTTTTACCTACATTAAAGCACACCGTTTTACTACATTCGCGGGATATAGATCCACGTGTGCTATTCTCGCCGCACAGCTTGCGTATCTGATCGATATCGAATGGCGAAAACCGGTAACAACAAGATTATAGGCAACGTACAGCAAAAGGAATCGTACGCGCGTGTATACGTCGTCGCGTTTTACCCTGCAGGGATTTTATACGTCATCGACTACGCTTGAAAGGCAGCCGTTGCGTATATCCCATTCGCGTCAAATAGTTCTCATTTATGTAAATACCATAGGCACCAATATTTGTCGGATTCAGACCTACTTCGTTGCGGGCAATTAAGCATTTATTTATCTTTACCTTCAAAATATAAAATATTTAAAGAAATTCCTATACTTTGGGTTTGCAGTGGCGTTGAAATAAAAACGATGCCCTCTTAAAACTTTTACGTATGTTGCGATATTCGAATTGCTACGACATTCCACTATCATTCCAGCTTCTACATTATTCACACGTTGATTGATCCATTGTCGTTTAATCAAAGATTTTCCACAAGGTCGAGTGAACGCGGTTTTCACGCGGCACGGAAATATACTTGACACAATTTCGCGGAATTTCCTGAAACCCATGTAGGGACATCGAGCAGCTGAATCTTGGAATGTATTCCTACTTCATCGCGGGTAATTAAGCATCTAATCAAGCGATTCCATGGCTGTGAAGATGAGCAGATTTATTTAGAACTGTCTCCCTTTGCCTTTCGAAAAAGTTAGTCATCTGTAAAAAGCTTCAATGTGCCATACCGGGTGTCGCGAAATTCGAGGATCGATCTGTGTCAACGTGTGCGCTGTATATGTATGTAGAAATGCACAGGGTGTCCCACTTAAAATTGATCCGTCGCGTCTGAGATATTATTTACAAGGGCAAAGGGGTGTGCAGAAAGAAAATGCTTACACGTAAACGTGATTTACGTTTGCCCTGTAAGCGGTAAAGCGAAGAACGCGTAAGCCGTCGCGTAAAAATAGATTGACCCTGCCGTCGATAAAACCCTGCAAAGCGCGAAACCCTTCAACGCAGGTAATTCGATATACACAAGGAGAGGTGAATGGCGAGAAGCATTCTCACGAAGTACTCCTATGTACCTTACAATGGGCTTTCTTTACAATTTTATATCCCGGGTCTGAATAATTTCTTCCTCTTTTTCTTCCTCTTACGAGCGGTCTTGTTTTATTATGCTCCCGTCGGCGAATAATAAATCGCTTCCAGCGAACGCTCGCAAGCAAAAGACAAAAGCGTTCTTAACAAAATATGAATTCTTTATTGAATAATCGAACAGTTCCCCCGAATAAATAACGGAAATTCCATTTGCTAAAGTATCTCATAATTTATTCCTTTCTTTAGCGAAATATAAATCTTTTTCACTAACATGTGACTATTCCATGATATACACACGAAATTAGGCCAGCGGTGTAATAAATCATCTCTTACATTGATATGTTTTAAATTAATAAATCTATTATATTTAATCGCGACTCCGTGTCGAAAATCCCCACCTAACGAAAATTAATCGTTAAACGCGAGATCGCAAGGCGAGCCATTAATAAATCTGCGCTACTATCTAAACGTAGGAATTATTTGCATATTCGTGAAACAGAAAGAATACAAACTCGTGAATAATAAGCGTGTGATTAGACGTACAAGTACACAGAACATTATTAGCTACCTACTAGTACGAACCTTTTACAATTGCCACTATTTAACACAATATGCATTACTGGAATACAACGTGACAATACAGCATCGCGACGAAAAGTACAACGAAGTATCACGCAAGCTGATATATCAGTTTATATATATATATTTGTATATTTTATAGCAGAATCTGTACAGGATGACCAATTTCAAGCCGATCGACGCGAATACTTCGCAACTACTGTCGATATCGCGAAACGATTCAAAGAAAAGTCGAGTAATCTCAAGTGCGCCATAATCTGATGAGAACAGATCGATATCGCTAATAGTTTTAAAGATATTTATGCGCCTCGACTTAAATTGAACACCTTGTATATTATGTTATGACTAGCACAGTGTGTCAATGTATTTATTGACTTCTCAATCGCGACCTTATGTAATAAAGCGACCTTATTGCATGACGCGATCATAATTAATGCTAATTGAGAGTGTCATGCAAGATCTACAATTGAACATCGTACATACTCCATGTAATTAGCGCGATGAACACCATTCTTTTTCCCGAAAAGGCACATAAACTTATGCATAGACAGCTTTTGCACACCACTAACATTCATAAAGATTTAGCTTGAACTTGTATATTTATTTTCTTGTTTACCATAGCATATCATTTGGATGGATAGGTATGAGCTTTATAAAAAATTAACAGAAGCACATTTGCGCCTATTTTTAGACGTGTCTACTTCTATTTAAGTCATATACAGGCAGAATCAAGTTATTATTTACATCCAAGAAAACAAATACGTGCATTTTCGCTTAAACGATCTTCTACCTTTCCCGGCGAATACTTCATTAATTTTCAGTCACTAGGATTTACAGTTATTACCTAAATAAAATTAAATAAAACTTAATCCTGTCGTTTACTATAATTTATCGAAGGTCTATCTGTAGTAAAAACGTGTAGATGTCTAATCGTTTCATGCGATCGATCGATTTGTTTTTACTAAGAACTTTAATACATTCTCAAATGCATGTTTAAATGCGTTAATGACTTCTTAAATGCTTTGTCAGAAAAATATTGAAAGCTTTGCAACTGTCAGGTTGCAATATTTCTTGTAGGTTCTCGTGTAAGCAAACGTATTTTCAATTTTTTACTGCGTACGCTTAATCTCTCGCGTACAAGTTAAATGTATAACTTGTTATACAATGTGTGTGTGTAATATATTACATCGGAAAGATGTCATTTCCTTCTTAAGTCCACTACTTCTATGACCGCTTCTGCATCCAGTTTACAGTGTTTTGCTTTCTGAAAAAAGGACATTTCGATGTATAGCACGAAAGAAAATTACAGCGTGCATATCGATGGTATATTTTCGAATTATAATTACCATGTACAATGCTGGTTCACTTTGGTGCGGATGAAATCCCGATTCCCTACAATTGGCGATGAAATCTAATCCATAGTCTGGAGTTAGAATAAAGAAGCCTGTCCTGAAAGAAACGGAAACATACTTCCGAGGTATAGAAGCTGCGAGTTACGCGTTCGTTAAAGTTTACGCTGCATTACTTACTCGTCGTACTTGGGCGCGCAAACGATGGCAATTGCTTCTGCCATCATAAGCTGATACGCGCAGTGCGTATGAAGATCAACACTAGACAGAAATGCAGTCTGTGTAGGATGCGTCTGTGAAGTACAAGTATCTCTTCTATTTGCAAATTCTTTGAACTTACTGGTTATGTTAAGGTCTAGCGTAAAATTTTAATTACGTTTATTCTATTTACGGAGAAGTATAGAATTCAAGTATGGTAAATTATATTCTTTTACATAGCCGCTCAGATATCTGCTACTTTTTTAAATTATGCTACTGTTTTCTACCCTATTGATAAATTTAAAGAAATTATTAAGAGGTTTTTTTCTCGGTGAATGCAATGAGTAACAATGTCAAACTTTTTTTTCATTTATTAAGCTACTTATAATGTATACGGAACCATTTTTTAAACACACTTTTAATTGTGTTTTTTCAATGTTATCTGGGGGTAAAAATTGTTCCGTATACATTATAAGTAGCTTAATAAATGAAAAAAAAGCTTGACATTGTTATTCTTTATATTCACCGAGAGAAAAAAACCTGAATGTTGCCGAATTTTGAGGCGTGATTACAGGATTGACCCCTTAAGCTAGTAATAAGTAAGTATTAATGGTAAGAAGAAATTGAACAAAAACGTGTTACTCCATTATTCCCCTACGTTTGTTAAATAATATAAAAAGTTGCATACATGTATCCAACCAAGTGTGATCAAGTTGTGTTGCTCTTGGTAATCGAATATGTCCTCTTCGTTATGAGTGACACAGGAATCCGGGGATCCAGTTTGCTCAGGTATTAGTAAATGAGTGACTAATAATCTATTCCTTTCCAATTTTCCTGCTAAGATACCACAAGTCTCTTTATTATTCGCGGTGTTACTAAAAGCCAACATGAGGAAATTGTGCATTAATTTTGTCGGTAATACTGTGTCTCGTAAAGTAAGATTGTCGCTCATAAGGACAGAAGGCTTTGTAGTACGATCTATAGTAGGTGTTTTTCTAAAAAAAAAATATTATTTTAATTCACTGCTTTTAGCACAGCTGCGTGAGAATTAAGTATTCGTATGCGCCGTACTCACTTATCTTTAGATGTCTGCGGAATTATGTCGGTAAATGGGCTTATTAACGGTTTCGGTGTTATGCTAGGAACTTTTTTATGCTTATTTTCTTCGGGAGACATTATAGTAGTGCTCATAGCAGCCTTCGCTGCTCTAGCAGCTGCTAGCGCGGCGAGTTTGTTCTTCCTCTCTTCCTCTTCCCTCGATCTAAGTAAACATTACGTTTAGATATTAATCGAACTGTTTGACTTCGATAGGATTTATCAATCGCTAGAATGTTAGAAATTACTTTTCTAGCTCCTCCTGTTTCGCCCTCTCCTTTTCGCTTCTCTCCGTTTCCTTAGCATTCTGTAAGTATTTATCAAATTCTGATTGATATTGTTCTAATAACTGTTTCTTCAACTCCTCAGCCTTGGAAATTACTTTACGCAGAGCTTGTTTGTTCTGCTCTTTATCTTTTATCGGCACCGTATTATACTGCGGATGATTCCTTATGTGTTCAACGAAAATCCTGCAACAGCATATTCTTCTAAGAAACCACATTTAATCAGAACCGTCGCTTATTTCCTTTAAAGTAACAAACGCATCCTACGTTATAAATTTCATATATAAAGTATACGCATATTCGAGTTCGTTCTCTTTCATGTACATGTCTGCCAGCCTAATCATCTCCACGCCGGAACGGTAATATCTGCGACGCACAAAAGAATATTAGATTCGCACAGTGAACGAGCGTGAGAAATAAATTTTAGAAGCTACGCAGTCGTGACGCGTGCAACATAATACCTATAAAGTCTGATACCTTTGCGGAGGAATGTTACGATCCATCTCTACGGTGGAGGCATTATCCGACAGAGCCTTTAACCGTGCTCGTGGCTCCGAAACGCCGACATCCTTCCACGGAAGATGTTTAACGATTTTGGTCTCTGTCTTCTCCTTGCTCATTTAAAAAGCTTAGGTTATATTTTGCGAACGTATATCGATCTCCAGTTACATTTACAAAGATCCGGCGTTGGCGATTTGCGTGAACACGAAAAAGTACGTAAACGCTTGCGCCATTTTAATCATAAAATATTGACAGAAACATGTAACGAAAATAACGGATCGGTTGATCACGAAAATACGAGAAGTCAATCTGTCATCGGTTGTTATCAATTGTCAGTGTTACCAATAGAAGTATTAGTTCTTCTAACCCCTGTATTATGTATGATAACAAAGCAATTCCTTGAACTTTTCTTGACTTTTTTAACAACAAACTCGCAATTCGCAATCGTAAACAGTTAACGCGTACGATACGATTGCAGCACGGATTACATAACCGAATGTATTAATTATTGTTCATGGTAGCTGTTCAACATATAATGACATATACTGTAATCAGAGCGTATCGATAAATATGTTTAACAGAATTAAATCTAATTGACATTCTAGCATTAACACGCTATTACCGTTTATTTGGCATCGCGCTTAAATTATTCGCGTTCTGTTTCAATTGGTCATTTTTATTTATTATATGTACCGTAATTAAATAAAATCCTTATTAAGGCATTACTATATTGTACCCATACTATTTTTCTAATTCAGAAGTATATAAATGAAAGCTTGTGTATTAGATAAAAAGGAACTGACGAAATGGAAGGAAAAGAAGTTGACAATGATGTTTCTCCACCTAAACAAGCAAAGAATGAATCTGATTTCCAATGTGAGTTTCATTGCAGAATGTCTTTCACCTGTTGCCAATTACTTCTGTTAATCAGTATTCATGATATTATTAATTCTTCGCGCACAGCTGCATTCAGCGAATTGAAGAAGTCTGAATTTTATAAGGAAGAGGTGCCTGGACCCTCGAATGCGAAGGACTCTTCGAAATTCAATACACTTTTAGTCAGTTTGAAACAAGTATGTTGATAGAAGTATGTTTGTTTACGTAGTATATGCTATTACACTTTAATATATGGAGATTATTTTGTAGAAAGGAAATCCGTTATTGAAATTTGTAACAAACGTTCCCTGGGAATATTCTGAGATTGTGCCGGACTATATAATGGGGAGAACTAGTTGCGCTTTATTCTTATCGATACGTTATCATCAACTTAATCCGGATTACATTCATGAACGTTTGAAGTCCCTAGGAAATATGTTTAGTCTTAGAGTGCTCTTAGTTCAGGTGCAATATAATTACGATTGTGTAATTCAGTCCAGCTAGGAATACACGGTATTCAAGAAACGTTGATGAACCATTTAGGTGGACGTGGCAGACCCGCATCACGCTTTGAAACATTTGACGAGAATGTGCATTCTCGCAGACTTAACGCTGATGTTGGCTTGGAACGCGGAGGATGCTGGTAAAATCATTGAAACTTATAAAATTTATGAAAACAAACCACCTGACGCAATTATGGAACGCAGTGACACTGCGCCGTACCAAAAGGTATGCGTGTAATATATATATTAAGCTTTATTTATGTAAAATAATTTATTTTTATTGTCGATGGGATATTAAACTTATTTTTATACATTTTACAGTTGGTCAACGCTTTGACGAGCATAAGATCAGTTAATAAAACAGATGCCACAACACTTTTATCGACCTTTGGAACATTAAGCGAACTGATAAAGGCAAAACCGAATATATTGGCTCTCTGTCCTGGCGTTGGATTGCAAAAAGCAGAACGAATTCATAAAACGTTGCACGAACAATTTTTACGTCCGTCGAAATCTGTAAAGTGATAACCAGAAGTGAAGTTCTGAAGAATAAGTAAAAATAAGGAACATAGGATATATTTATTGTGCACGTATATAGAATACTATAAATTAAGAAATTCGCACATTTATTGTGGAACTTGAGTATTTATGCAGATCTGCGTCAACTTTACTGTGACGGCTCATAAGAAGTATTAATAATTAATTGTAATGAGAATAATATATATTTTATAGGCAGGTAATATTTTAGAAGGTATATTTTAAGATCCAATTGTGAAAGTGTATAAATTATTTGTAGAAAATGCAAAATTCATCAAATAAAAGGAGTTTTTACTAAAGACTGCGTAACACTTCTGTCACCTGTGTCCAATGAGTAAATAGTGGAGGGGGAACACCTAAACCAGTGGCGGTACATATGTGTCATGGCGTCATCACACGCCATGCATGTGCCACGCATGACAATTGAATTTTCGTACACGGAAAAAGGTCTGCACCGTTGGGAACGGTGCTCGAAAAGTGAGCATCGGTTTTTACGGTGCTGACCTTTTTCCGTGTACAGCTGAGTACAGCGAAGTCCTCCCATCATGTATTTCCGTAGGTGTTTCTGGTGTTCCCTTCTACTACGCGTGAGGGGATCTCCCGGTAACCCTGCTAGCAAGTTGCCAATGGCAACTGGTGGCAACCCTGGGCCGCATGGTAACGTTGAGTAGTGGATGCGTGTTTGTTTTCACTTTCTTTTGATTTTCTTTGTGCACCAGTAAACACAGTGAAACGACTTCGGCTACAAAGTGAATCGCATTAATCGGAGTCAGAGGCGTCTGTACGAATTCAATATGAAGAAAGCCATAGACACTGGTGACGAGGCTTCGAAAGAAGTATTTGCGAATGAACTACTCTGGGCAGATTTAGGATTTACTAAAACTTTACCAGAAACTATTATATACTCCCAGAACCTGGACTTTGCTGGGTTTCCAGTACTTATGGAGAAAACGTATGCTAAGCTGGAGGTGATTGATCCTTACCTCAGACGACAGGTACCATACTGTGTATTCCAACACGTATACACTGGTATGCTCAATGCCATAATTATCGATCACGTTAAAGTTAATAATTGTGACGACAGATTTGCCAATGAGGAATCCCCTGTTAATCTGATTCCCCAGGATATGATTGTGCCCGCTCCAATAGCGGAATACTTTAAGATGGTGACAAATGTTCGCGTCCAACAGGGAAATATTGTTCGTATCAACCTTCCTGATGGTGGCGTACCACGTGGCTGTATTTCTAAATGGCAGAATCAACCTTCGATACCCCCTGGTAGTTTCGGCCATATTACGGAGCTTAGTCATAATGCTTACGAGTGTTACATCTCACCCTATGTGACATTCCGTCTCATGGATGAAACTAACAAGCAGAACACTTCTAAAAAGTTTCAGCCATGGAACCCCTTGCCTGATGGCGCGTTCCCCGCAGATTGTTTGCCCAACAGAAATCTGCTAGGATACCGGGATGTTGAGCGCTTATCTCCTGAAGGAATGAAGTTTTTAATTAACAATGTGTATTCGACATGTGAAAATACAATGGCAGGGGGACTCCAATGGTCTCCTACACTGGTAGCTAGAGTTTCTCAACAGCTCAAAAAACTCGCTGATAGGTACAGGATGAATGTGTATGAACGATCAGCACATGGAACAAATGATGCAGCATCTGGCTGGATGTGCGTTGAAACTGCTGGTGCAGACACTATTGCTCATAACACTCAGCGGCTGGCGACTATAAATGGTACTATACGTAGCAGCGTCGCTTTGGGAAGTGCTCAGTGTGGAATGCTGGGTGTTTTCTGCATGAAGAGGGAGCGAACTGCTACAGCTAAGGGGTTGTGTTACACAACTGCAGCTGGAGTTGCTCCTGCCGGATGGGACGCCCACATTAATCGCAACTATATGATGTTGGAGCCATTTCATCCGATGATTGGGAGGGATCTGCCAGAGCTGAGAAGTCTTAGACACTCCCAAACTGGAGGAGTGGAAGACAGAAGCCTCCTAGTGGATACCTGGCTAAACAGGTTTGAGATCAAGAAGTAAGCAGGTATAGCAATAACACCAATCTGAATCATTGGTCAGCGGTCTGGCTTCGCCAAATGCTAAAAGAACTTTCGACTTATAGAATGTACACTTTTTGTTTCTGTACGAATTACATCGATTCAAAAGAGAATGCGAATTTTATTCAACATTATTATTTAATATCACACAATAATGCGGCTCCGCGTAAGACCCAAAACTCAGGCGGTCTAATCGTTTGCAGCCACAATGGTGTTATCAGTAGCACGTATGTCCTTTGCGGCTTTTTGTAGACTGGACACTATAAAATTGATGCAGTATTAACTAACGAAACATTTTTCTGATTGCGTGTGCTTACTTGATATAATTTTGGGTCTTTATCGGGGATGTTATATAGGGCGAATATATGGATTATCGGCATCAACACGAATAGGATTTTATTCGATGATTCGCATAGTCTGTTATTCCTTCTATCCCAGCCAGCTCCTTCGAGGTATAATCCGTACACGTAAACTCCTTCCGTAGGCTCCGCCTTAATTTCTTCCGCTGTATAACGTAAAACTTCATTATGCAGCGTTACGTTGTCCAAAGCCCACCCGGTATGAGCTCTCGTTACTTCTTGTCGCATGGCAGTCAGAAAACCTGTGTGACAACGCTTGTAGCTTGTTAAGAGAATGACTCGTAAGATTTGTTACTTTTTACGGACGTATGTATAAACCATTCCATGCCTTGGGGATTAAAGAATCCGGTCATCCAGAACTTTACCGGTCTACCAGAGTACAACCAGGTGGAGAATTGTTTGTTTCTGTCTAATAATTCGGTGAACCAAAATCCAAGGGTAGAAGATTCCCATGATCTGGCTTTCCACATTGCTGGTATCCGGGCATCATATATATTGTCCAGAGCATCCCTCAGTTCCTGTTTAAATTTATTCACTTATCACGATGCGATCCGGTGTACGATCGTTTAAAGAATTACCTCGCTCATTATAATAACGCCTTCTATAGCAAGTAGAAGATCTTTAAGAACAACGTTCACTAATTTAATAACTACTTGTATCCTGTCGATTTCCTGTTTTAAAAAAATGTTCATGGATGCGGTAGCACCTAATATCTGTAATCTATGCCGCATAAGATTGAATTAGTTTGTAAGAATGATTACTATTGTAAAGTGCAGTCGCGCTGCTTTACCTAGCTTTTACTTCAAACGGATCGTAAGTTGGTGGCAGTTTCTTTAACATTTCTTTCGCTTGTCTTGCCACTATCACTTCTCTGGATTCACCACTACCAACGCCTGCTTCTTTTGGTTGCACAGATATTATAGTGTCTAACACTGCTTCTGTAGTATTACTCTGATAGCTGCAATAGTACGGACCTCTTGTAATAAAATGTATTTACAAGATACTTAACAGGGAGCCTTATTTAGGACGGTTAGGAATGATGTGATTCTTGGGAATTTTTTTGTAAGAAACTGTTAAGACGATCTTTTCTAAATTTTAAGGGTGTTTTAGTTCACATTCAAACAATAAAAATTAATTTTTACGTTACAAAGTGTTCGGTAGAAATGGAGATATATGAACACGTTCGTTAGGACTCGCGCGCCGGAGTTGCAAATTGGCGATTGTAATGGTGGCCCCATTTCTTCCCTGAAATAAAAAAACCAAGGATTTTCTTATTTCTAGTATAATTACATTGTCGATGAACCTAAGACATTCATAAATAAATTGAATTCAATTCTTTTTTCATAAATCGTACGAAATATTTTGGGGCAGAATCGTAACTTTTTCTTTCAAGTCCCACCAATTTGCCAACTTTTAACTTTTTTTTTTTCGTTTATTAGGTTCATCGACAATGTAATTATACTAGAAATAAGCAAATTCTTGATTTTTTTATTTCAGGGAAGAAATGGGGCCACCATTACAACCGCCAATTTGCAACTCCGGCGCGCGAGTCTTAACAAACATATTCATATATCTTCATTTCTACCGAACACTTTGTAATGTAAAAATTAATTTTTATTCTTTGAATGTGAACTAAAATACCCTGAAAGTTTGAAAAAGATCCGCCTAACAGTTTCTTAGAAAAAAATTCCCAGGAATCACTTTACTCCTACCGTCCTAAATAGGGCTCCCCCCTTAAGCGCAGTGTGTTCTATCTTACGTAATATCTGCGTTACTGTGCAGACCGTAAACCTGAGGTGGATCTATAGTAGGCATTTCGTCCAGTACTTTCAAGTAGTCTGAAACCTGCTTGTACACGAGAACAGGATACCCTTTGTAAAATACGAAATCCTCTGTGAACAGCGCGTCGGAATACCAGAGTTTGGCGAATGTGTTTAGTAGTCTTTTATCATAATCATCTGTCACGCGTCCACCGTACTGCACTTCTCCTATCATGTATCTAAAAGTTAATAAATAGTTTATTATCCAGAGTGTTGAATTTATTAAAATCAGTTCCCATTCATTACCGTACGGTTGGCCAACTTATTCCTTGTTTTACGTCAATTTCACTCAAGTGATTGTTAATGAATATGCAGGATGCCAGCCAATCTGCCAGATTAAATTCGTACGGTATATTCCAGCCCAGGGGTCCAAATTTTCGCCGCTCTTGTACAATAGTGTGTAAAAATGATACTGCGTATATAATTGGTATATACTGTACAGCGTCACATTGATCTAACATATCTTGACTCATAGCGCTATATGTGGCAAGTAAACCGGCTCTGACTCCTGAAATAAAATAATTTTATGCACGATGTAGAAAGTTAGTAGACTAACAAGGTAAGATCCCGAACCCGGAAATTCAAAAAAAATCTGAAACTTTGCGAATATGTAGGGGATTTCCTCCCGATTACAAGGCAATTTTTGTTTGCTGCCCAAATTCACTCTAAGGGGATGAAATTAACCCCTGAAAATTCGGCTATTTTCAGACTTCATTTTATAACTCGCAATCTTTAAGAGATAGAAAAAAGTTTTAAGACAAAAGTTGCTTCTATTAATGAGGGCTATCATTTGATAACTTTCAGTTCTTACAGTTCGCGAGTTATAACACAAAATCGGAAGATACCCGGAATTTAAGGGATCAATTTCACCCCCTTAGAGTAAATTTGGGCAGCAAACAAAAGTTGCGTTGTAATCAGGGGGAAATCCCCCACATATTAACAAATTTTGGAACTTCCGGCTTCAGGATCTTTCCTTGTAAGTATCTGTACCTTGCGGTGGTTCGTAGGTGTATTTTATAGACATTTGAAGAAGGGAAATGGGAAAGTCTTTATGCGGTTCTGTAGTGATCCATATACGAAAATCAGGGTGAGGCGCGTCAAGTTCCATAATAAAATTAACTAACTCCGTCATGTAGTCTAGACCCAAGTGGCAATTTTGGCACAAAGCCCAGAACCCCTGAAAGTTCACAGTTTATTGCTAAAAGTTCTCGCTGTCTCTTCGATTAGCAAATTCACATATTCCTTTCACGTAAACGTACTTCAGTTTTCGCACTCTGCAGCAACCTTCGCGCATGAACTTCTTGCCCTTGTCCCATCGATATACTTCTGCACTCAAGCTCCAGCTTTTTGGCAAGCAGTTCAATGCTGGGTGTTGGATCAGATCCCATGCTTAAGAAGCCGATCATCGGCGTATTTGGTCTCGACTCGGCGTGCATTACATCCAGAAGAGTAATCACAGGCTCCGCGTATCTTTCTCCTAACGAGCTAGCTATGTACTTTCTTGACTGCGACAATGTCCTATCTATACACCAGGCTCTTATTAGTAACAGACGTCGAAAAGTGTCTAAATTATTGTATCCATCTGGTAATGGTTCTTCTTCCGGAGCCTCCTTATCGAACCAGTGTTTCCAAATTTTCTCGGAAGCCGGTACTTGAGAAACAATATACTGGAACTGCCTTAGAGCGGACAGTGCAATTAAATTGAGCCAAGTGACGTCAGTGATCCATTTACAAGGTTTCGGTTCGACGGTGTTCAGATCTAAGGCTGCACCACCTTTGATGAAGTACTGAAACTCGTCGTGAGTGATAGTTTCGCGTTGCAAATCTATCTTCAACGTCATCAATAGGATGAACATGTATTTGTGGATCTCATAAAGGCCTCGAGCTTTATACCTGAATATCTCATAAGTAAGGTATTCGATAATGAAGATTATTCTTCGTTGATTAACAGGACTCTTCTCGGATCTAGAACGAAGGAGAACATTTTTACTCGTGTAATCTATATGTACCTCCCAAGGTGATCAACTATTCGTACCGTTCCATAGAAAGATCGAAACGTTCTAAAAATTGAACGAGCGACGTTTGGTACATAGTATTTACGGTGGACATGTCACAAATCAAAAAGTATAGGACACTGCCGCGCGTGGCGACTGGTCTAAATTCTTCTCGTGCAGTGTCGATTCTCAGTTCTGTGTCCTTCGCGATACTTAACTTCTCGTTTATCTCGGCTGCCGTTTGTTTAGTAATGTTCAACACCGACATTAATCCTACGTCTTCTATTAAAGGACCCTGTACGTGTATGATAACAAACTTAGTAGTTTCAGTTTGCATGATACGTATACTTAAAGTGAAATTGAGTGCGCGCCTCTACAGTAGTTAACTTCTGTAAAAGATTAGCTTCCAATTCTTTAATCTTTCTATTGTTTGCAGTTACGTCTGCAATCAACTGTGTTCTCTCTGTCTCGAGTTCCCTTCTTTCTGTTAAGATAACTCTTCCTAAAAGTTGATCCTCTAATCCTGAATAATGGAACGAAGAAAGAATGTTATGCACACTACAGAACCGGCTTCATTCTTCCACTGGAAGACCTGGTGACTTCAATTACCTTTTATAGTGACAGTGAAGTCAATAATAGCAGAACGGGCAAATATTTCAGGCGTGTATGATGGGTTTGGTAGCTTCGTAGTGATGTAAAGTCTAAAGTCTTTGTGAATATCTACTTCTTTATCGCCCAACTTGACCTGTTCAAATTGTTCGGATGCAGATTAGTTGTTTCCCAATATGGTATCGACACGGTTGTGTTACCTTCAAAGATGTCCCTATCTTTATAAAATTCTTCTCCAACAAGTTATCTAAAACAGGGTCCAATTCTTCTCCTACGTCCTCGATAAGCAAAGGACGGCCAAGAGACACGCAATCTTCCAAATGATTTCTGAAGTATCTGTCAGCGAGTAGCGTGGTCTGAAATCAAACATTGCAGTATGATGTTATTGCTGCAGCGCATAGAAAGCTAATCAGTTTAAAAGATAAAAACATATTCCACCGTTAATTGAAACTCTGCTTCCTTGTTCTTGATCCACGCTTTGCCTTGCAATTGCGGATCAATTAGAAGAGGATATCTGGCTGCATTTGTTGCTATGATTCCATTTTGAATGGACAAGTCATCGGTTGGTAGTCCCTGTAAGCTCCATTCGCCAATCTTGAAGGAAGTACGTATAAATATTAATTGCAAAATATACCGAGCAACAGGCTCTCTGCCAAATTACTCACTGTAGCAGTATCGGTTAAAGCAGTTGTAACATTTATGATAAGGGAGATTGGTATCTTCTTGGCTTGGATAAAATCGAACCATTTTCGTTGCAACATATTTCTGAATTCTTGATTAAAGGGGCCGCAGTATGATAGGAAGCCTGTTAGAATTAACATATCTCCGACAAGACGGTCTGTTTCTGATTTGAATGTGGTCAACTGTTCTGTCCATCTCACCCTCTCGCCAGAGAGCCCTTCGATCATTGCTGTCGCAGTATCTGTCTTCGCTTGACAAGCCTCAGCTAGATCAACTATTTCCTAATAATAGAAGCCTCGCATCAGTAGTCTCAATTGCATCGACACTGCTCAACGAATGTTTCATTAATTACTTGACGCTCCGCCATCACTGCATCAAACTCATTTTGCACCACCCTCAGATCTTCATCCTTGGCTTTTAGGAGACTCTCAGCCTCCATTAAATGTCGGTTTGCCTGCTCGTACTTCCCCTCTTGTACAGCCAGATTTGCCTAGGAATTACATATTCTTCGTGCAACCGCGAATCTACATAGAAATGTATTCCATTTCTTCTTTTACCGATCAAAATAGCAATTACCTTCAGAGGAAGAACGTCTTTGTTTATCCCATAAAATGTAACCATAGAAATGGTCCACTGAATCAGACCAGCTACGTTTCCACAAGCTTGTTTCGCAGCTTCGTAGGTGTACAGATGATAGTTTAAGTAAGGTTGCATTAAATCGATCGTTTCCGCGTTGATATTATCTTTGGGGAAATTCTGCAAGTTGTACAGGAACCTGGTGTCTGCCATCATCTATAATTGAAGAAGTAACTCGCGTCTTATATTCCAAACAGCTTACATTCGCATCTTGCATTCTAGTAAAATAGTACCTTTAACGCTTCTGACCAAGAGGGTGTCAAAAACTGTCGTTCGTAGTCAGGCTTCACAGATTCCAGCCTCCTTCCAAAAAGTATCAACACACAATCCATAATGAGGGTAATTAAGAAGGGTGGTTTGCCCAGCTTGCGAACCGTGGCAATATCAGCAGCTTTGATAGTCTGGAAAGAGAATTAAGACTAATCATACCATTTGAAAACAATTAAATCGAGCTTGGTCAATTTTTTTTTGAAAAGTAGTCTGACTTGCAAAGCAGCTTCCGCCTCCAATAAAGCTGGCTCTGCCACTTTTAGTTTCTGTTCCGCTATCGCCTTTTCCTTCGCTATCACCTTCAGAAGAGCTTCAGCGCTGTCTTTGGAGACTTGCACTTGTGCCTTCACTGCCTCTGCCTCCCTTTTCTTCTCGTTCACGGTAACTAGGATCTACAAAGCGGTATTAAACTCGAGCCTGTGCAACCAAGAAGGTAAACTTAATCCATCGGCGAAGATACGAACAGCTTCCACTTGCACGTTCTTCTCAGCGATCTCCTGCTGGTTCTTCTCTAACACCTTCCTCAGCTCGTCGACCTGGACTGCAGCATCCACCAATTTACTCAAACCGTTGCTCATACGAAACGCAAGGACGTTGATGTTGTTCAAACGTTGCTTATACAGCGCTTTGTACCCATCCAGGAATGTTAAAAACGACTTTGGTGTCACGTACACTTGCCTTCGGAATCTGAAGGAATAAGAGTGATGCATGAGAAGAGATCAGACGAGGTCTACGTGGACTTGCCTATCGAAGTATTCCGTGCAGACATCGTTTACATCGTCCTGCATATCCCCCATCACTTCGACCAGATGCTGCTTCACCTCTGGGGTGCAAATCACTTTGAACCTCTTCAGGAAGTGCCCTCCCACTGCGTACAAGGCGTCCCTCGGCCATCTCCAGAACCAGTTGATCGTGCAGCCGGATATCAGGGCAGGGAACTTCAGTGCTCGAGATCTAAACCTCTCGCCGACCTGCAACGCAACAGCGTTTAAAACAGTTGGGGGATTGCATTAGACTTCTGTTAAGTGCCTCTCTGGGCTTCGAAAGCAGGCATTGAAAGACTGCTCACTGGCGAGAAGCACAAGACAACGTGCAAATGATTTCGTGCACGCCATATGAAATAATCGTAAAGATTGTCTGGAGTCGGTGGTCGCCTGGGATCGTCCACCTTCATCAACGGGGTGACTGTCGTCTGGATGTCGTCGAGCTCGTCGGCTGGGAACAGATTTGCCACTTCTCCGACGCTTAGGATATTGTTAATGTACTCCAGAAAAGCCTCCTCCTTTATCTCGTTGTCGGTGAATATGAACGTGTGTCCTTTGCCAGCCCCAGTGCCAGCCGTGCGATAGATCTTTCGTAGGTCCTCTACCAAAGTTCCAACGTTGTAGGTCCTAGAGGGGGAATGCGATATCACAGTAAATCAGCAGAAGCATAAGAAACGATCTGCAAAGATATTCTTTGCAAATAAGTATTCCTCTAGCAATCACCTAGACAATGTTATCTGGAAGAAGCTGAACCCAGCGATAAAGGACGCCAGTCTCGTTAAACTTTGCTTGCCCGATCCCCCGACACCCACTAGCATCGCGTTGCTCCTGGGAACTCCGAGGATCCTCGATACACGCATCAGATGTACAAGAGCGTCGTGAAAGAACACCAAATCAAGATGCATGCCACGGATGTACTCGTTGAACTGGTCCATATGTTGTCGAACCTTCGCTATCACAACCTCGTAGCTGAGAATGAAACACATTACCAGAATAACTCTAACAATAAGTTTGAGCAAGCTTGCGCGATAGATTGCACCTTGGGATCTCTTCGTAGATCTTCGGCGCCTCTATCACAAAGTCCTCTGGCTCGTCCCCCGTAGGGTCTGGTGGCTCGCGCAGGAAATCTACAAAGTACGTTTCCGTTGCGACATAGTGTTTGAACTCAGGGCCCAGCATCATATCGGCCGTGTGCCTCAGGGTGGCTTGGAACCATTCGGTGTCCGTGCTGCTCGTGAATCTAACAAGGCACAGTTTCCACGGTGTTTCGATATCAGAAAGCGTTGCGTATTCTAGATTGATAAGGCAACGAACCGATCAGCGATCACGCGAGTGCATTCGTGCTCCCAGAGCTTCAATAATCTCGTTATGGAATCGCATTCAGCCCTTTCGATCCTGAGGATCCCTTCCCAAATTCGGGACAAGTCCCTCAGGTTGAAAACGTAATGGAACTTGGCCGGCGTCGGTAACATCTTCAGCTTCGTCTGCTGCCACAGGACTCTGGTCAGGGGTATCAGTTTGGGCAAGAAGCTGACGATGATCTCGTCGAATCTGGTGTCGCAAAAGTACCCCATCCCGATGCTCCCTGCAAGCACCATAAACACTCGTCCAAACACCTGAAACATTGCAACCATGTGTAGTATTGAATGGTCCTCACTGAAGATCGTGTCCATCGACTTGTTCGACGGCAACGTGCAGTTGAAGATGTTGAACTGCCTCTTCAGTCTCGGAGGAACGTCGTTCCTACCACCGCCCGGGTGGATCATGGCGGCCATGAACTGGATATCCTGTATAATGCAGAAGTCTCCTGGCTTGTCCAAGGAATAGAAGCCTCCGTATTCCATCAGCTGGCGGACGAGCTCGTTCGTAATTTGGTCCCCCCATTCGTTTATGGTTGGCATGTTGATGTCGTCGATGAAGATGGTCATATGTCGGCTACCTGGGGGCCCATAAGTGGTGCCCACCCTCTTCTCCACGTAGCTCTCGAACACACGCTACGCAATACACCGGTACGCTTCGCTTAGGTACGTTCATCTCCATTCGCAAGCTTACATCTGGAGACAGAGGTACCTGAACCATGTTTGGAGTGGATGCTGACGAAAAGCTGAAGGATTTGTGCACGTGCTCCTCGGGATCGTAGTTGGACATGTAGCTTTTGATCATCACGGTCTTCGCGGTGCCCTGCTCCCCTGTGATTTCGATATGAAACGAAGAAAGGATAAAGGAGAAGCTACGCGGGTACACCGAAGATTGAATAAACTGTTTAAAGAAACGAAATCCTTGGACTGGGGTGTGATTCAGCGTCGAAGATACCTATCAGCATCACCGCCTTTGCTTGCTTCGCTATAGTGTCGACCAGGAACAACGTCCTCGTATTGTCTATGTTAGGGACGAGGATTTCGTAATATTTCAGGACCTGGTCTGCGGGGTAGATAAACTCTGGCACCCGTTCTGACCAATGCATCCATTCTCCGTCCTCTGCCACCATATATTCGAAGATTGTTTCGTCTTCCTACAGCGAAACCTCTCGTTACTCTTCTTCCTTTATCAAATTCAGGATTCGCTACTCGATCACCTGGCACTTGGGCCAATTACACTTGGACTGGTGAGAAATCAAGAAATTCTGCAATGAATTGCGTTCCTCCAGCTCCAACACAGCCCCCAGGCTCCACATGACCGAGAACAGGAATACCTTCTCGAGATGGTGGTCCGGCAGCACCCCTAGAACAATAAATCCCATAGGAAACCCCTCTTCTGTGTAATAAAAACCGTGAGCGGTAGGAAGAACGTACTCGATCCGTTGTCGTTTTCACCAAGCAAACCTTCCAGCAAATCGATGCATTGCCTGATGTACATAGCTTCGAAGAGCCTCATCTTTGCGGGCAGTCGTGTTTGGAGGAAAGTGTGGGCATCTTCGTAGATTTTGTTGAACAACGCGCGCAGTGTCTCCACCTCCGTGGCTGCTCGTTTCTTGAACCATCCCTGAAAGTGGACGATAATGGAAATTAATCGATGGGTTAACAGCAATGCTTCGTCGTCACCTCTAGAATAGGACTCCACTTCAGAACGGAGGCACTAATGAACACCATTCCCATGCGAGATATCGTGGCTGGCGAGGCGTTATCAACGTTGTCGGGCTCGAAAACCAATTTGCTGTTCGGCACCATGATTATACGATCGCCATTGGCCAGCGTCAGGGTCTGATTATCGTCCAAGACAGAATTCAAGTTCTCGATCCAAACCGCGTCGACTGGACCATCCAGGACGATCCAGAGGTTGTCTGTTTTCTTTGTGTGCGTGGATCTTCTCCATATCGTGGAGAATATGCCGTCTGTCCAATCGTTCGTCGCAACGTCCAGCTTGCCGAACATTTGGGACGCAGTTATCGCCTGCAAGGCGACACCGGTTGCTTCGAGTCTCGTTAACCACAGTTTAATACGCTTAGGAAAAGCTGTGGACCTTTGGGTTCATCCTGATCTCCTTGTGAGGCATGCCCATCTCCGTTAACGCCTTCATCAACGCCCACATGCATTGAGTCTTTCCCGACCCGGTTGGCCCGAGCACCATCAGACCGTGGCGAACAAGGGAGGTTTCGTACAACTGGGAACAAGAAGAGGACGAAGAGAAGACTAGATTCTGAATGATCCATGCTCGAGACGAAGACTTACCTGAACCACTTTCAAGTTCCACTCAGCGTGATTCATTATACCAAGCACCTCGGTTGCATGCAGTATCCCTTTCTGCAAGTCCCTGTACGTCTGAGTCCTGAGCTTGATGCCAGGGAACATGTCCTCGATCAGCGACATGAACAGAGGCTCGTCCTCGTCCACCAACTTCGATAGATTCATGTCTCTATGGTATTGCAAGAAATGTTACACGCGTGGGAACTCCCACAGAATCTACTCGTCATCCCCCTTTACCTGAGGACTCTCATGAGGGTGGTCTCCTCGGAGTCGGTGGGGTTCGCTCGTTTCTGGGCACCCAGGGTTCGCAAGCAGGACAATATGTTCCTCAAACCGAAATCGTAGTGCACCTGTTTGCTGAGCTGCTCCTCGCACAGCTTGTACAACGTGAAGAACTTGCGCGAGAGCAAAACGTTCTCCTTGAAGCCGCAGGCGGCTAGTTTCACCCTCATGATTATCTGATCGAACGATAACGAGAATCTCGTGTACCGAATAGGAAAATTAGTGAATTGGATGGATCTGTTACTTGTCTGTCAGGGACCATCATAGCCACAGTTCTGAATTGTATCTTTAAATTCTCTGGTAACTCTTGGCGACCAGCGTAGCCAGGGTTCATAGTGATGAAGAGGCCAAGTTCGTAGTTCAAGTGGTACACCTCGCCGTCGCTGTGGATTAAAATGCGTGTCTCTGATACGTGGAAGTTGAATGTTGCCCAGGGATAAGGGTAGACTGCGTACCTGAAGAGGAAATTCGTCTTCCTTTCTTTTCGAGCTGTGAGCACGATCGCAATCTGCTGGGCAGCCACGGATAAAACCGGCAAATCGATGCGATTGAACTCGTCGAAACACCCCCACGACCCAGACATCGCTAATCCCTTGAATATTCTGCCCAGACCCCGAAAATCCATTTGGTCCGAGCAATTAAACACGACCACGTATTTCCCAAGTGCCTTGCCCATATCCTTCGTGGTCTCCGTCTTGCCGGTGCCAGCTGGGCCCGCGGGCGCACCGCCGAAATTCATCCCTGAAATACCAGTTCCCGAGTCTTCGTCGCTGGAATCGAGCTGCATTAAGCCAGCTATGATAATCTCACCTATAGCTTGCGCCAACGTAATATAACATCTGTCTGTCAGTGGTGTAATAGCGAGGCGATCGGTGCAGCCCAAAAACTCATTTTGGTAGATGAAATCTATGTCCGTGATCTTCATAGGGATGTCTTCTGTCTCGCTGTTGTAATAAAATCTGATTTGCTTCAGCCATTCGAAGTCCAGCACGTTTCGAATCCTCATCCGACAGAGCTCGTCGAATATGTCTCTGAAGAAGATTGAATAGAAACTGGTAACTTCTTCCGTTATTACAATCAGAGATGTCGGCGTGTCTGTTTAACCTCTGGTGTACGTGTATCGTAATTAAAGCCTCGTATTTTGCTCTCGAGTATTTCGTTAAATCCTTGACGGTCACTTCGATCAGACTGTTCAGAATATCCATAAACCACTGATTCGTTCTCTTCATTATCGTCCTGTCTCTTTTGGCTGTATTAAGGGCTACTTCGGAGTCGCGGGTCCACAAAACTTGCAGGGCCAATAGACCCACCTACGAAACAGCAAGCACCTGGTGAACCATTCTAAAATAAGATGAGATGTTGATATTACTTGTAAAATCGAGTTGTCTATCAGCTGTATGAGATCGAACTCTTCGGAAGTCAGAGTTTGCACTCCTTGCGCGATTACACTGCCTATGGACAGCTGATGCACGCTTAACAATACGTTTAGCCAGTTTTCCACACCCCCCGTGCATATAACTTCCTTCTCCAGCACCACTTTTTCATTTTCACGCGAGTACATGGCAATGATCTTCTCGTACTCTTTCTCGGAAAAGTCCAGCTGCGAATGAAAGTAGTTGGAGTTATGATTGAGTTCAAATAGAGGAGCGTAGCGTGCTTTCAGTGAGAGCAACGTTACCCTTCCTATATTGTCGAAGAAACCATCAAGATATTTTTGTATGGTGTGGCAGTCGGCTGCTTGGCCAAGTATTTCTAACAGAGTAGGGTCTGATACGAAGCAGAACCTTGGGAATATGCTTCTCTTTGTTTCCAAGTACCTATGTAGAGATTGAATGAGTTTAAATTGAAGTATCGAAGGTTGCGCTGCAAGCTTCCTGAACATTTTTTTACCCGCTAAGCGATTTCTGGCAGGATTCCAATTGCTCCAATAGATGTGGCAGAAACTGGGCCATTGTTTCATCTCCGGTACAAGTTTCCACAGCGTTCAGCCTCTCGCGTGCTCGATACATGATCTTCACCCAAGATTTATCAATATTCTAGAATAATAAATTCCAAGTATAGACGATCGTAGATGTCGGGTTGAGTAAGTCACCTACGTTGAAACGCTTTGCCTCTGCCGGAAGCTGCTTGGATATATCGCCACCGATGAACACTGCTTCTAAGTAGGCCCATAAATTCTGCACAGTTAGCCATCTTGCTAAGATTTCCGAGGTATTGCTCAGCTTGCTTTGCCACAATTGGATCTCCCTTTTAAAATGCGTATTGTACCTAAGGAAAACGCATAAAATTTATAAGTGATCTTTCTTCTGCCAATTAAGGAAATGACAAATGCATGATGAGCATCTTTCATACCGATTTGCCATGAGTGAACTGATCACCATCAAGCTGTCTTCGAGTTGAGATATTATCTCAGCTGTTTCTACACCTTTCAGGAGCAAGTCCCCTCTTTGCTTGAAATGAGAGAACTGCAAATCGACAGTGGCCCATTCTGCAATGATTTGCTTCAATTTGCTCTCTATTTCTTGCTCTTTTACCGCGCTGATACATATATCCTGTTAACACATGAAGATGTTGGTGACACGTTGAAGATACTGTATGTTGCAAGTCAGATGCTACCTCAACATCATCTTTGTACTTCAATAGAGGTGCCTGGATCACGCTCGCCAGTGTAAACGTCTCTGAATCGACATCAAATACATATTTGCACAGCTTGGACATTCTTTCCCAGTGTCTGTCTTGCATTGCCTTATTCGCCATCATCTCTAACAGAGGGCAAGTCTCGTTAAAGTCGTCAATCTTTTGCTTCAAATCAATATACGCTGGCCAATCTCTCATAGCCTTTGGTAGTCTTCGACATCTGAAAGGAAACGCAGGCACAATTTATTCGTCATTCATGTGAAGGAAGAACGACAACTCAAGCTTACCTGTTCTGGAAGTCACCTAATTCAGTGACTATGGATTCGATATCAATGTCGGACCAAGGTATTTCGAAGTAGCTGTCGATAGTTCTATTCACTTGCAGATATAAGGAATACAATCGTTGTAGCAAGTTTACTTCCCTTTTCCTTTGGTGAAGAGCCGGATACTCTGTTACTTCGATGCCAAATAAACTTTCGCCACTGCTGTAAGTCTCGTACCTCTCCCACAAGTCTTCGAGACGTGCTTGAAACAGAATAAGTCTGGAAGAAATTTATTATCCTTGAAGGAACTGATCCGAAACTTTTAAACGTTAACAATACTATTCGGTAATATTACCGATCGCTGGCTTCTTTGGCTGGTATGCCCTCGACCATTGGACCATTCAGCTCGAAATCAAGATCAAAATCTATCACGTCCTGCCTAAAAATTGTAACACCATCCGTCAGCTCTTTCTTCAGTGGATCTTGCATCTCGCATATCCTGGCTTGGATTTCTTTCGCCTTGTAATGTAGAGGATTTTATTAAAATATTACGACTGTAAGAAGCAATTATGATCGTTCCCATGAACAGTACCATATTTAACATATTTGTAAAGTTGTATCGAAGGCTATCCACGATGTCTTGTTCCTCCTTTGAAAAAGGGATCTGGAATGCTCCCATTAATGAATACGTTTCTTCTATCAATATTAATTCCATGTCCAAAGATATGAAGTCCTCTCGTATTTCGCCCAGGCATTTCATAGCAACTCTCACATCTTCCAAGTCTCTTATCTCTCTAGCTAAAATTTTATTCTTGTCACTGATGTATTCGGTAATCCTCTTCAGCTTCTCCTTGTAGGTCGTGGACAACATTTGACCCAACAATGATTTCCACATACGCGCTTCAACTAGCAGCCCCAATTTTAATTTGTCTGAAACATATCGTATCTGTTAGAAGAATTTGTTGTAAGAATCCCTGTCCTGGGACAACTAAATTCATTACCCATATTAATTTCTATCGGTCCTATTATGTGTCTCTTCGGTAACATTTCTATTTCGGCGACTAAATTTTCATACTCTATAAACTTCTCTTTGATCTCTTGAGTGATGGGTTCTGAATCCACAAACTTCTGAATAACGTTGCTTCTCTCTTCCGTCCATATGTAGGAATACCGTAAATACTTCTACTTGCAAAATAATGTATGAGCCGAAGGAAAGATACTCAAAGTACAACTTTCAGGCAAGAAAGAAAGGAAAATAGACATACATTCGCAATTTGTGTAATGTCATCTTTTAAGGCAAGAATTCCACCTTGCAAACTCATTACACTACGGACTATCTCTTTATGATCGGATATTATTGGATAGTAGTTCTTCAGCGACTTGTTCCTCTTCGTCTTCATCGCTGCACACAAAGTGATTATTTACAAAAAGCTCTACTGTCGTCACTGCTATTATACGAAACAAACCTGGCGGAATCTTATCACCGCCACCAGTCATTCGTTTAGGAGGTGCATAACGTTGTCCCCATACGATAATATCTTTGTGATTCTCTAGAACGATAATTATTAGTTTCCCGAAGGAATGTTGCAATTCCTCTATCGAAGGCACCATTGCGATATTTGGTATTTGCAAGACAAATGTAGTTAACAAAATTGGAGTTCGCCCGCTCGCTTCATCTGTCGTCGAAGAACTGTAGTTACGGAAATAAAGAATGTCACAATTATTCTTAAATACAGTGGCGGACGAAAGAAAGTTTACAACTTTTAAAATCGCATAATTTTTATAAAATTAATCCAAACGAGTTTTTTTGAGAAGCTACAAGGATTAGTTTGCTAAATCACGTGTTTCGTCGTTTTGAAGAAAAATGCACTTGGTGAGAATAGCAGACAAAAATAGTAAATGCCATTTTTTAAACTTTTTTTTGTGAGTCTGTTATGAAAATTCAAAAAACTCATTTGTAGATTAAAGTAAGTTGTATACGTGCCAAAAATTTCATAAAAATCGGTTAACGATGCTGAGCTATAAACGCTTAAAGATCGCAGAATGAGGTCGAAAATCGCGAAATTCCCGGAAATCAGCGATTCAAAGTTGTAAACTTCCTTTCGTCCGTATGGCTGCATTATTAGGGAACTCTAATTAAAATTAGTAGAACCTTATAACGCTGATTTGTTCCTTCAATAAATCAAGAGAATTCTTAGTGCATTTTAATAAAGCTTCTACAAGTTTATTATTGAAGTACGCGAATAAGTCCATACACTCTTGATGCACTTTGTGTAATTGAACCTTGTATGTTCTTTCAATTGGCGCAAATCCTGCAATTGTTCAGTGAACGTAGAATATTATTAACGACTAATATACATGTACCTGAAACAGGCGACAGAAAATATATACCTGGTTCATATTTTCCTTTCCCTAGCTTTGTCTGCGAGATGTGTTTGTGTACTTTATCCGGATCCATCCAATTGTATTTAGTAGTTTGAACGGACTCGTCAGTCACAAAATCCATGAACTTATTGATGATCGTTATAACAGCTTTTTCTGCTGCCGATGATTTTATTTCAAGCTCAGAGGCCACTGTACTTCCATGGGCAATATTATCGTCTAAAAGCACAACTGCTTGTTTCGGATACTTGTCAAGTTTCATCAGTACAGCTTCTGAAATGGATTCGAACACCTCGTCGACCCTCGCTTCCTTTATGTCCTTTATGTCTTTAACAAAAGTTTGCATGGACCCGACGACCTTCTGTATTCCTTCGCATACTTCAGAAATGTTCAAAGATGTCCATGTAATCACAGACAGGCAAGGTTGAAAGGCAATCTCAAGATTGACCAGAACAATTCTTATCAGATTTAGAAACAGTAATGGTATCGTTTGCCTGCAATTTGAAGTAAGATCTGAAGTTACTTTTTATGTCTCTAGGAAATTATGAAAGGATTTACCTCAGTGTATTATTTTCTTCAACCAATTTTCTAACTATCTCGTACGATGAGAAAATCTTGTCTTTACAGAATGTTATTATTTGTATATAATCTGGCACTTCTAATCCAAATCTGGCCATATGTTCTGACTCACGTATCACTTCAATAATATACGAATCGAAGTTTAAGTGATACTTATTCGTCTCTGGATGCCGTATAAGTATGGGCGAAGCTAACGCCAATCGAACCTTGGAATCGAAGAATTGGACAATACGAATAAATATAGTGTCTGTTATAATTATGTAATAATCATGTCCAACTTACAATCTCTGAGGAATCGTACCATGCTTTATGGTATATCAATTCATAATGTATAAAAACGCTGATTAAAGCGTTATAAATTTTGATACACCTTTGCATATAGTCGTGACTAAGCACTCTCACACATCTTTTATATATTTCCATTGGATTTTCAATGCGCCTGTAGAGCTGTCTAATCCATAAAATACGACCAGCAATTGGTGGAATATTTCGTGGTAACGGTGGATCTGATCTATCCTCGTTGTAACGATCTCTTACATCTTCAATTTCTTTTTGAAACAACGTTATAAGTTCTAAGTACTTCCTGTCGATTCTCAGATGCTTGAACTGTAGCTTCTCAAATCTATATAAATGAGAAACTGTAAACGCATAATCATTCCTAATCAATTTTTACACACGACCATTAATCTCACCTCGCAACGATTCTCAACGCTTCTGTTATATTTGGTGCTTCAGAAACGCATTTATAAAAGAAAATTCTTAACTCCGTCTCGGTTTCTGTTACATTCTTCATAAACTTATCATAGTCAGCATCAAAGTACGGCTTTCTATGATCCAACGGATCATAATCGTGCGATGCTATGTCCTGGAAGAAGCTTGAAAATTTATTTGCAAATACATTTATCCCTTGTATCGCAGAACTGAAGAGGATGGAATATGTTAAGGTTGTCTGAAAAATATCCATAATCTGAAACATAATTAATCTCTATGCGATCACTCTCCTTGGCAGACCGTTACCTTCTTTGAGATATACATCCGCTACTAACTTTTGTTATCCTCGATTTGAAAGTAGTAAACTTTCCAAAAACGTACATCTCGGATACTTCGAAAGGCCTTTCATCAGCAGATTCTCTTACTTGCTTACACATTTCATTGTAATAATGATAGTACTGCTCACATAATCTATTACAGTCCTGTAATTAGAAAATTATGTAACAGTTATCATCCAATATTGCAGATTTACTTTCAATTTTCCTATATATATATATATATATATATATATATATATATAAATACTTGCCTTTATTTTAAATGTCATGACAGATTTAGATTCATTCCAAATATTTATTTTATCATCCTCCGTTAGATAAGCTTTGCATGCTAAAATCATTTGGTTCGTCATCTGAAATTTTCAATAATCTTATACATATTACATAGAATCCACATATAAACCAGGAAGTACAATTTTCCATCCAATTTTATGGTAGTACTTTCACAAAAACTGCCGTAACCATCCTTCTTGTATTAAAAAATCTTGAAGTAGCATATATCATTCGTATAGCGTACATTAAAGGAGGTAAATATTCTCCGATCTTCGTTGGATCAAGCCTGTACAAAGGCTGAGTAAATTTTTCTAACGCATACAGATACTTTACGTTATCTTGCGAAAGAATTTGTATCGTTCTAACATGATTTTCCAATACGTTCCATTTCTAGAAAAGTATGCAGAAAACTGTACGAACGTAATCGCAGTTTACAATTAGACATACCTTTATATGTTTCGACTTCAGTCTCGTTAAGAAATTTATATATTCTTGAGTAACGGGAGACTTGATGTGTTCGCTTATCGATGAGAATCGGGCGAGTAATCTTCTCCAATGTGTGAGTTCTGCGTTCGGTCCCATCGTTTCAGTCTCTCTACGCAACTGTTGACTCCGGACAACGGCCTGTGTGTTAAGCAATCATTACTATTTCTATAAAGCATCCCGAGTATAGATGAAGAGTCGCAAATTTTACCCGTTCCATAGATATCATCCATAGTCTAACATTATTTTCTACGGCATTGATGGCTGCTGGATCGGTAGCGCTCTGTACTTTGATCTCCGGCGACGCTAAGTACTTGTTATAAACCTCCCAGTCAGTTTCAAATTTTATTGTGCTCTCTAAATCTATCTTGGTCACTAAAACGAACATAAAGCTAACAGTTTTATGCAGAATTAAACGCATTCTCGCATGGGTATAAACTTTAATATCTTACTGCTTAAAAATTCGCAAAAGTCGCTAAAATCGCAAATAAAATTGTTCTTCACTTTTTCGCCAGCTTCATTTTTCGACAATTCACCCCATATTGTATTCGAAGCGATCGCTGGTAAATTTAATCTTAAAATCAACTCTGATATGGCTGCGAGCGCACTTTGGGACGCAGCATCGACTTCCGCGTACGCATAAAATGTTTCCTATTCGTAATTTTAAATAGAATGAAAAAGCTATACGTAAGACCGCGTTATCCAGCGAGAAACATACTTCGAGGAGGTGTTTGGTTTCGAAATCAATGTCTGATTTTAATCTGTAAACTATGACACATTTGCCTGAAAGTACTTCGGTAGAACCATCGGTAACGCAACCACGTATTACCAGATCTCCTTTTTCATATTGGGGATCCCACCGTCCTGATTCTATTTCAGATTTTACGTTAATTAAGCCAGTGATAAAAGATAATATGTATGTACGACAACACTGTGACTTGTAATACCAAACGGCGGAGGTTCCATAGATTGAAAATGTATAAGAATTGCGCGTTTTCCATTTTTGGCAAAAAAGCTATCAAATACATTAATATATTCATCTTTATCTATAACACCTTCTTCCAAGAGATCGGTATCTATATTTAAAATATAAGCTACCACTTCCAAGACCTGTCGGTGTGTTGCTTTCAACAATCCCTGTCTAGCAGTCCGGTTCTCTTTAAATTTTGCCTAAACGAACAGCAATAAGAATTATTATAGTACTTATAGTCGTATTAAAATTACAGAGAACGCTGAGACAATGATCCTAATAATTTTGCATGCTTTACATACAAGACGTTCTTTTAAAGTTTCTGTGGGTAAAGTTTCTACACCAATTCTCCTTTTTAACAATTCAGCAATACGACGATCAATCGCGGGCTTTGTATAATCCCGCGATGCAAAATACGAAGTTACGTTTGGCATTATTTTAAAGAATAACGCGATACACAAATGCCAAGGAAATTACTATACATTGCATTTGGTACAAACTGAACATCAGGGGATAGATAAAAATTTGAAGGGAAGAGTGCAAACAATTTTTATAGGGTGTTCCAAAAATTTTCTGCAACGATTTGAATAAGACAATAATTTCGGAATGATGGATGAAAGGATTTAAATAAGAACGAGACACACGGTGATAGAAGATTAAGCGCGAATTCCATTTACGTCCAAATCGCCCGCGCCCACGACCGTAGGAGATTTCCGTTTTTGCAATAAAATGAATATAAAAAATGATATGTTCCTGTTTTCGAGTAATTTATTTATAATTAAAAATCTGTATAATTCGATAATGGCTCTTTCGCAGATTTCTCTTCCATATTTCAAGAGATTTTCATAAATTTTGGAATGGTAACTACGGGCGTGGCGAGCGATTTGGGCGTAAGTGTACGGCTGCCATCTGTCCGGGTTTCCCCGGATTCGTCCCTTTTTTTTTTAGAGCGTCTGGGGGGATTTTCTGTAGTGATCCGGGTTTTTCGATGCTGCTCGTTCAAAAAGTCATAAATATTTTATCTTTATTTCTTAATTGCGGTTACAGTCTATAATTTACAGAAATTTTTGTCTTGGAATATCGTACCTATATGAGGCAGGGAGAGCGACAACGGACCAAGCCATATTAAAAAAGAATTCAAAACATTATTGGAATACGTTGTTACTAATTCAATTTCGAAAAAATGTGGGTTAGTCCGTTATTGCCGTTGTTACGCAATCGCTTGAACGTGGCTGGCAGTGGCTGGGGGATTGTATGTAATCGATATGTGGAGTATGTAGGAGCGAAATTTGAAACGGAGGACGAGGAGTTCATTGTCAGGATTCATAAATACGTAGAGCGCGTTGCGTTTCTCGAAGGTTTTCCCCTTAATAATTTCTGTACGTGTCCTTACAATGCTAGCAGCTGCATGCAATAGCTTTTGAATTATAGTTAGGCCAAGCGAGGGTAGTAAATAGCTTAATTTTTTCTTGCACATCTGCGTGCCAAGTTTCTTCGAGCGGGCAGCTGTCCGTCTCGTAAAAGCATTTATTATTCAGTTTTACCTTTTTATAATTGCCGGTGTCCTGTAGGGGTGGAAACTCCGGTCGGGAGAGGCTGAAAGTCATAAACTCATAAACATCGTTCGGGCGACGTCACCTTGACCCTGAGGGTCGCGCTTACCTGTAAATATGTATATACTGTACGTAGCCTAAGTAAACTATGTACGCGGAAAGCGTGCCTCCACCACCAGCCGAGAGTGGAGGAAAGTGTGAAGGAAGGGGGCAAGGACGGAGAGATGGTCAAGGACAACCCACTGACGAAGCTTGAGGGATGTCATCGTCCTGATTGGACAACAAGGGTCTCTGTGGGAGGACTAAGGGAGTCTTGTCAGCGACTTCGTCGACGAGCTCGGAGCTCTTCCTTCAACACCTCATTCATTCCGTCACTAACCAGCTTCTTGAGCAGTTTAAATATACTTTGAAGTTTAACTTGAAATAGTTCCGTGTACTTTGTTTTATTTCGAATTACCCGCACTTCATCGAGCAGAGCGGTTCTGCGCTCCACGGGCACCAACCCGCGTTCGGATTGAAATTCACCGCGGAAATACGTAACAAATTTGAAATTTCGCTCCTACATACTCCACATATCGATTACATACAATCCCCCAGCCACTGCCAGCCACGTTCAAGCGATAGCGTAACAGAGGAGAAGTAGTCACTGCACGCTCGCTGCACCGGAAGTGGCATCGTATTGGTGGCAAGTGCGAGAAATTCTAGGAAATCGTACGATGCCACCAATAAGATGCCATCAATTTCATGCGCTGTATGCGTGAATCGGAACACAACCCGTTAATAGTTCAAAGTATCCAACTGTCCGGGTTTGAAGTGGAAATGTCCGGGGTTTTAATGCTCTCTGTCCTAGATTAATGATTTTACAGATGGCAGCCCTACGTAAGCGGAATTCGCCCTAAATAAACATATATTTATTGTGTTCAATATCTGAAATACACAAACATTTTCTGGATATATGTATTTATATACACGAAAGTCGAACATTTATATGTATGTAATTCTGAGTTTCATTCAAATCTTTATAATCCTAATGACACGCCTGCGCGTTTCACTGACTTTGCACATGCAACATGCAACTGCACTGCATGTCAAATTGCAAAGGTTAAGGCGATCAGGATAAATAAAACTATATTTATAATACAGGAAGTTGCAGCTGAGAAACGACCAATTTTAAATCATTCAAAGTGACATCGATCTTTCCCTTTGATCTAATAGTTCGTTAAAAAGACATGCAAGATGCGTATTTATGAAAGAAATTTTTATAGCTGATTCGGATGCATGGTCGACTGCCGATGCCCAGTTTAAGGTTAATATGTATTTCACAAATATTCTATTTCATTGTATAATAGCATATTGATATAGCTGTTAAAGACAGTAAGTTATGTTAATTCAGCATAGAAATTGAAAAGAAAATAAAAAAAGTTTCCGAAATGCCTACTGATTCTGTTCACCCTACTTCACTTTCCCCACAAGCATATATAAATTTAATATATTTCCTCTATTCCCTATATTTACAGTAGATTCGTATTTATTAGATTTCTCTATTCACACAAATTTTACTTCTCTTGGTATCTAAATAATTTCGTTTTCAGATAAACTTTTTTTCTTACCACCATATTTTCTATTTCTCGAAATAATATATTCGTAAGACCTGCTTAATAAATTAAGAGATCGACGAAGAATTTATTAAAGGGAGTATTTTATATCTGCACAAATTCGTTCGACTTGTGAGAGTATGTGGAATGCGTTGAATTGTCAGTCACAATGTTCAAATTGGAATCGTATATAACACCGGTGATACTTAGTTACGTTGAAAAGTATGTGAAAAATTTCAAACCGGAACAGTCACAGGTAGGATAATCTTTTACGATTCACATAATTGTGTAAATAGTACGCGTAATAGTCAATTTCTTACCGTTCTATTCTACGTTTCAGGTGTCTTTGTGGGGCGGCGATGCGTCGTTTCAGAATCTTGACTTGAGATTAGAAGTGCTGGAGGAGCAGCTTAATCTTCCATTCGTCTTTGTCAGTGGTCACATACACGAGTTGCTCATTCATGTTCCGTGGGTAAAAATTACTTCGGAGCCAATTGTTATTACGATTAACACCATAGGTAGGCGTCGAGGATTGTATTTACATATTTGAAAATAATATTAAGCATCAGGAAACAAAACTTTAATCTTTCTCCGCAGAATGCATTTTAAAATTAAAAGATGATAATAAAGTGGAAGCCAGTACTACTGCACTGCAGAAGAGGCTCGACCTACCGCAGTAAGTAAAATCTTATTGTTTGCTGTTGGATAATAGCATACAGCAGGGGTGTCGAACTTCCCCACTCCAAGAGCCGCCAGCCCCCGGTCAGCCGGTTCCCCTACTTATTTTACTCCAGGCGTTGCACGAGACCCGGCAGGGGGGAGAGTGCGGCACCCGGAGGAGAAATTCATCAAAGTGAAGTAGCTGTGGAGGGGGCCGTCCTCCTACGGCTCTACGGAGCAGGCGAAGAGGAGAAGCCACTGCGGCTAGCTAGCCGCTAGTTCGACGCCCCTGGCATATAGAATGAACTATTTATATATCGTTTCATTCGCAGGGAAGAGGCACCACCTGGGTACATAAAGAGTATAGTAACAAAAGTTGTAAATAATATAACAATCAATTGTAATAATTTAATTCTAAAATATGTGGAAGAAGACATTGTCCTCAGTGTCAATGTCAGATTTCTAAGTATGCAAACTGTTGATAACAAATGGGAGCCAGCATTTACCGGTACGTCACTCCTATCGCACCAACGATAATAAACGAAACGCTAATAAACTGGCACACATTAAAGTAACATATATTTCCAGATGTCAACGCATACGAAGTTATGCTTAGAAAAGTTATTACCATTCAAGACCTAACATTATGTTTGGACAAAATGGATGCTTCTGGGAAAATAGAAATCTATCAGGTAATCACCTTCTGTCACGTTAGAATATCAATTCTTCAGAACAAAATATACACATATATATTTCTATGCTCTAGGATCCTGTTCTGTATCGTTGTTCCGTTATAATACGCTTAATCATAAACTATCATAGTAACACTGCAAGGAAAGCTTCCATTACACGTTTAGATCTTCATTGCCAAAAAATGGAATTCAGCATAACAGAGCAGCAAGTACCGATGTTGCTTAGGCTAGCTGCGTTGATAATGGCGTTGCAAACGAAACAGTTTGCATCTAGCAGAGAGAAATCCTTAATATCCATAGAAGAAAGGGAAGACAGTATACAAGGTTTTATACAAATCCATAAAACATTTCCCTACATTGTTACAGGCATACTTATTACTATTTAACAATATTACAGACGATATGATCGATCATGTATCTGGCACTGGTGCGGAGAGTACAGGGTGGGGCGGATGGGCTTGGAACATGGTATCATCTCTGTTGCCCATCGATTGGGATAACGATTGGTCTACCGAACAACAAATGGCTTATTCTGGACACACTATTCATTTAGGCGTATACGTACAAGATACTACCTTAACTTTCAAGGTGTATACTCAAGAAGCAGTATTTATTATTTGAATTTGCTATTGACAAACCTGTATATCGAGAAATTAACTTTCAGACGGTTGAGAATGTGAAGGAGCAGTTATTTTATAAATCTCGCAAGCTCAGATATAAATCGTTCTTGACACTGCGATTAAACGGCGTAGTGGTAGATACATTACTTCAAGGAATTGCGATGACTAGTTTTCAAATCGGAATGGGCTGTATACGTATATATCCAAGGGGGACTTGTAGCTGTGGGCATCTCGAAGTGGTGGACGGAGCACAGGTAATACCCTACGATACATTTCTGCAATTTTACTTCAAAGTAAATTCTAAGTTAATAAGCTGTCCCTTCCAGCCGCCCTTATATTTAGTAGCTGGAAAGTTAAATACCGATTATTTGAAAGATTCGTTATTTGACAATGACTCGGTGGAAAACAAAGGGAAAAAGAGGGATTACAAGCAAGGGATTTATTATTATCTAAATACAGTTTCAGGTACCACGTTTTTTAATCTTATGTATGTAAAAGATATTTGTAAACGAATTAACAGGAAATATTTTTAGAGGAACGGCTAATAGAACGCTGCCCTGCATTTGCTATGGACTATGTCCATTGCGTCGAGTTACCAGATGATATCACACCTGAGAAACTCACGGAACTTGGAGCCAATTTCGAATACAGGTATTTAGGATAGATTGAAGTATTGTCAGGAGGAACTTAAGACAGAAGTGGCTTAATGTATGCAATTTTTCAGCAACTTTCACGAACGTAGAGTAATGAGGTACATCGTAGGTGATTTAACTGTTAGATTATGTTCAGGTGTTTTCCATCGTATCGAAACAATAAAGCAAGCTGCTGCAAATTATGATTACAATCCGTATCTAGTCACGAAGCCAGGTATCTATATAACTACGCTTGCGTTACATATCCGCAAAGTATTGGGGCAATCATTATTTGGGAATTATTAGATCCGCTCGTGGATGAGCTTCCACCAGTTACGTTGGAAGAATACGAAGCTCTACGAGAAAATGTGTCTATGGTCGAGACGAAATTGATGATAGTGAGAGCCTCTCTTCAATTGCAATTAGCAGATCATTCCATTACGGGACTACCACGGCAGAGAAAAATTGTCGACAGTCGAGTATGTCATAAACTCACTAGTGTACACTAGGGTGGCTCTTATTTTCGACTTTTGAATTTTCTTCGGGGCACCCTCCAGAATAGTTCCAAATAATTACAAAAATCTGTGTAAAAATCTGTAAAAGTTTTTTTTTCAGGTTTTCGGACTTTTTTCGAAAACCGTTCGTCGCACGAGAAAAAGTAATAGAACATAAAAGATGCTCCTTGTCCGGAACTACAACTTTTGTTTGACATATTTTTTTATTTAATCAATAACTTGAAGGATATTATATAAAATCGACTTCGCGAGCTGTTAAATAATTATTTAAATGTCCAAGGGCCCAGGGACACCCTTTCCCGTTATCCGATCGAGCTCAAACTTTACACGGATTTTTTTTTAATTATTTGGAACTATTCTGGAGGGTGCCCCGAAGAAAATCTTGTAAAAATTTTTTACTAAGAGTAAATAAGAGACATCCTAGTGTACACATACATACTTTATAGCATTCGCTTTATTCACCGACTCTTATTATTTTAACAGACGACACCTTTAACGCCTGCTCTTACAGACGACCCTTTCATGAGTATCGAATGCGACGAAGCAATAGTAACTATGCTGCAGCCTTTGTATCCGTTCAGACTCGCAGCGTGCGCATCCAAACAGACTGATCTTTCGACAGAAATGTTCAATCAGTGCCATAAGGTTATCACCCTACAGGTAGCATAGAAACCAAGACTATTATACGCGTGATCGTTTCCTTTAGTAATAATAATCCTATTAAATTAGATAAACGGAGCAAAAAGTCAACTTTACTTAATGAAAAATTGCCATACGTCGATAATAATGCCTTATTCGGTTGAATGCAAAGCGAAGAAATTGCTGTATCCGCACTATTGGAGAAACGTCGACTTGATACACGAAACATATTCAGTACACATGGACAGTATTACAATTACTGGGACAAAAGCGAAGATGATGGTCGCGGTGTCTATATTATCATCGATTTTCAATCCGACTGATACGACGAATCCTCTCGTGTGCTCCTCTTTATTTAACGATGCCTGTCAAGAAATAAGTATGTGCCACGCCAGCATGGATCCTGTTATTAAGAGCCACTCGATCTATTGAAGATATTTAATTTGATTATATATTTCAGATCCCATATATCTTGAGTTGTTATTAGAAAATGTAAATTGCAGGAAATTGTCATCTTTAGTTACAGTTTCGAATGGGATCGATGTAAGTTCAGTGAAGATGTTCGCTTTGAACGAGTCGCAACAAGCGTTTATATTCTCTGGCCCAGAGAGCAATATCCATGGGTGGGTATATATCGAATTATTACACGCATAAGTATTATATTAACTAGAATTCTTATGTATTTACAGCGAGATAGAAAATAAATCGCTTTTAACAGCTGTGATACAATTTCCAAAAGATGTCGAGAAGCAAACGCATCCGCCTCTTATCTCACTTCAAATGGCAGACATCAGAGCCTCGCTCGATCCGTTGCTTTTTAAATGGCTGGAGTATCGCGTTACGTATTACAACTTAGGTGCGTTGTGCACGACGCGGCCGGAGACGCAACATTTCGAAGGCACGTCCTCTGACGCTGGCACGAAAAAGAAAACGTTTCCCAGCTTGCACGAGAGCGTGCATAGCTCTTCGGACAAGGAGAAAAGGAAATCGGTCGTTGCGACAGAGAAGTCTAAGACTTTGCAGAATGACGAAACTCAAAAGAAACGTGATTGCAAAACTGAAGGTGAAATGCAGGTACATGCTCGCATAATTATGAAATTTAGAGTTAACTTCTAAAGGTGTATTTAAGCTTCTTTTGTTAATAGTTCTGGTATATATTTATTAGTTTTAAAGAAGTAATCTATGGTAGAACTTACAGAATTTGGGAATATTGGCCAGATTAGCAGAACTGTATCCATGGTGGTGTGGACTTGTGTTAAGTGGCTGTGTTGGACATATTGTTATTTACATACCGTCGACCACGATGAGTGGTATTGGCGCGTACGGTAGGCAGATAGTTCGATCAACCAATATATATACTCCTAAAGCCGGGAATCCACCGGGAAGCTAAGCTATGCTACGCGATGCTATGCTGTTCCATGCTATGCTTTAAAAAAATTAGCTTCAATACGTTCTTATGGAACCGCTTCCACCAAAAGCTAAGCTAAAACATAGCGAAGCATAGCATAGCTTGTAGAGGTGTTGAGTACTCGAAAAAAGCGAGTCGAGCCTGGCTCGGCTCGAAGAACCGAGTACTCGTAAAAACCGAGCAGTTCCAAAGAATCGAGTACTCGAATTTTTTCGAGCGGCTCGAAGAGAACCGAGTAATCGATTTTTCTTCTTTTTTTTCTCTCTTCAAGTACTCGGCTCGGAAACCGAGTCTCGGCTCGGTCCGAATTTCAAGCTACTCGAATATTCGAGTACTCGAACAGCCCTAATAGCTTGGCTTTGTTTCCCGGTGGATTCCCGACTTAACTATCCGTAATACCTATTTTCATACAATTATTCAGGTATAGAAGAAGCAAAGGATAGAGCATTAAAAACCGACGATAATCTACAAATATTGATAATAAAGTTACCCACTCTTCTTGTTCACTCATCTAACGTAAATTTCGAGTTGCTGGCGCCTCATCTTCAAGAATTACCGGTGAAACTGCCGAAATCAATGTGGACAAACGGTGAGGAATAAAATAAGAAGCCTGTTGTCAATTATATAAAAGATAAAATAATGTTATTCCTACTGTAATTCATTCCAGAATTACAAAGTTTCCCATGGACGTTGAGCCTTGTCGAATTTCATTGTTACATGTTACACCAACACAGGCAGAAGAACTTCATTAAAAAGGTATCGTTGAACGCTACGGTTGCCCTTACAACTAAAATCATAACGTCTCAATCAGGAGGAAGCACATTGGCCGCGTTGGGCGTTTGTGTTCACATTGACAATTCTCCTATTATCGTTTCGATCTCTGAAGAGCAGGTATTATAGTAGAAGTACTTCATATTTGATATACGAAAATTGGATCAACCATTTGCATCATCATTGCGTAATATATCTTTGCTTCAGGTAGTTTTCATGAGCAAAATAATCTCAAGCATTTTAAGCGTATTGCGAGTTACAACCGCTGCTAATAAAAGTGTCGTAGCTAGTACTCAGATAAATCCCGAAGCACAAGTAGTCCTCCCTATCATACCACAAACTCCATCTACACCGACACAATTACTGTACCCCGAAGACACAACTACAAACTCAACCGTTTCGACTTCGAAAGACGACAGTATACAAGGTACGTTATAAACAAACGTACTTTCAATTCCGAGTTCTACGTATTATTAATCTTTTTATAGAAACAGACGAATTAGTTCTGACTGCGTGGATCCAGTGGACTATAACGAAAATTGCAGTTAAACTGTATGTGACGGAGAAGGAGAGCACCTCTTCGCTAAAACTAGTTCTGGAACTAGAAGATATTATTACTTCTTTAGACTTGCAGCCGGTTTATCTTAAATTGAAAAGCAAAATCACAACGGCCACAGTGTTTCATTACACGAGGTAGTTAATTACTACATAGCTCTTGTAACTTTAACGTAAGAAATATTAAGAAGCATTTCTTGACAGAGCACCGAACTCGCCAACCTGGGATATCGGAGAATATGTGGGCGCGATACTCTGCGGAAGGGAGGATAATTTAGAGAAGGGCGATGATTCTGGGTTCCTGAGCTTCACTTTGACTAGAGCAAAGTCGGGGAACGTCCATACACGGTGGGGTACATATAAACGGCACAAGAGTCAAAAGGTATTTATCGATACTGTTCGGATTCACGTATCAAGTGCATGAAATTGGTGGCATCGTACGATTCCCTAGAATTTCTCTCAATTGCGGTGCATGAGGCGCGAGTGAGAGAAATTTTAGGGAATCGTACGATGCCACCAATTTCATGCGCTGAATGCGCGAATCGGAACGCACCTTATGTATTCTATTCACTTTTGATTTTTTTAGAAAGATGCAATGGCAGAAGCAACACTGTCTTCTAATACTTACATTTCTGAAGTCGTTGTGAAAATGCAAATGGTGGACATTATTCTGCCACTCACTGTAGTTAGCAAATACATGCAATTAATACAGCCTTTTACTTGTTTCTATCAATCCGTTGAGAAAGATACGGCTGAAACTTCTGATCAAAATGTAGCCCCACGTCTATCGAGCATTGCTCGTCTCGATAACGAAACTTTGCCACTGATATATCTAGACTTTAAAGGTTTCAGACTAATGTTACCAGCCTCGAACATTATAAAACTGAAACCGCAACACGATCTAGTAATGCTTCAGGTAGTAATACATTTTTGCGTTAGTTTCTAATGAGAAAGGACACCTGTTGCAATTTCATTCGATTTGCAGTTAGACGGAATTCGTATCACTCCACACGCAGAAAATCCGATTTGCAGAACGCCTTTACGATTAGACATATACCAACTCGCAGCTCAGGCGAATATTTTAAGTATCCCCGGTTCTGCCGTGGAAGATCGACAATACCAGATTAACATAAAAGGCATATGTGCTCATACAACTACTTGGAAAAATTATCAAATGAGTATAAATAAGGTTCGTCTTGGACAGATATTCTGTACGATCATAATTGCGTTTGAATTATGAATATTAATTAAATTATTCGCCCGCAGAAAATGTCGCAATCATATCTTTATACTATGAACGAAAACCCTGCGCTAGAATGGAATAAGCTTGGACATGGGGGCAGTTTGGAGCAACAATTCTCCACTCTTCCATTATTATCGAAGTACGTGATAATTCAATGACGCTATGAATCAGCTATTTATGTTATATTTCTAATCTACAACGCTAATATGCACTGTAGGTTTGATTTGTGCTTGATCATTGCCCCGCCTGTTATATTTAAACCAGATATAACAGTATGTGGGAGCGCTGTCGAAGTGAACTGCATCACAGACATCGAAGTGACAATAAACTTAGATCAAATTCAATTAATTTCGATCCTAAACAACGAATTCACGAATCTATTCATGGGAAGCTTTGAAAGATACAAAGATATATCTATTAATACGTCCCAACAGCTTCCTGCCACCTTAGGAAGCATTAAGCAAATCACTTGGACAAAACAGACTTCCGAGGATATAGACATTGACTTTGCCAAGGATAGCGGTGTGGACTTTGAAACTTCTAGCGTGAATTCCACGATTATTGTAAGTTTCGATTATGGTTTTAAATTGGTCCAAGTATTTAAAAAAAAAAACATTTATTTTATCAAAAGCAACACTTTCTCCTAGGGTAAACCGCCACCCCCGGAAGTTTCCGTGCTCCTACCGTTTGAATTCTTGGTGAATTGTGGGAAAATAACGTTCATACTGTACGATATTCAGAAAGTAACCACAGAATATCAAGTCGTGAGTAATTATTTAATAAAACATGCGTTTTACTATTCGTCACGTTTGAACAGTAACGCGAATGATAAAATTCATACAGGATATAAATGAAATTGAGGAGGACGAGGGTGAAAGTCAGAAACTACCTCTACTGTACATAATGGTGAATCAGCCAAATCTTTACTTTTCGCAGCAGCATCCGTCGCAGAAAATACAAGTACGCTAACTTCCAAGTAAAGAGAATATACAGTTTCTGTGGAAACATTTTTTTAATAGAAATCTGTGTACTATATTAGGTATCTTGTTTCGACATGACCATGGCACTTGGAGAAAAGGAGAATCAAGTATTAGTCTCGATACCAACAGAAAAAGATTTCAAAGTTTTCATGATCGAAACGAAAAATGGTGATTTGCATCCGGACACAGGCATCCCTCCATCGTTCGTGACAATGAAATACGAAAAAACATTGGGAAAGAATCCACAATTCTCCATAGATATGGGCAGACCTACGAAAATCTATTTCTCTTTATCGAGACTCAGTCAAATATACGTTATGCAAAATAAGGTAACATATTACGTTTATAAATAACAGCCAAGTATGTATCTTTATAATTGATTATGTCCTTATTCGTTATTAGATATTATCGTGTTACATGAACCAATATGAAACACCAACAGAGCAGTTTGACGATGCAAAGGCACAGTCAGTGGCGAAACCGAGAAAAATCAATTTGCCTGATTTAAGTATAAGTACAAAGCAAGTTGTGTTGTCGCTAAAGACTGATTCTAGCGCAGAAATAATAATTAGTCTAGCTTCGTGGTCCGGGAGCATTTCGTCTCTTCTTAGACCAGACAGGATATATTCTAACTCGTCCATAGATTCGTTTATCGTCTCAGCGATTCTTAATGGCAATATAAAGGTCCTGTTAAATCCATGGTGTTGCAACATCACGGTTTGTTTGCTGTGGGAGCCCTGGCAAAATGCTGACTCCATTCCCCAAGTACAGATACAGGCAGATAGCGATAGCCTCTATTTAGATTTCGGTCCGGAGCAAATCAAAATTATAAAGAACGTCATGGAAGACTGTCAGTTGCTGTTGAACGAGATGAAAGCTTCCCCTTCGAAATGCAAAGACAATGAGAAACAGATTGTGCTATCTACCGAGCAGCATTACAAGGACGATCTCAAAGCAGGTGCTTTCCAATTTGTGAACGGCAATGCTGACGAGCTACCTTTTCCGTATCAAGTAAGTTCAGCAATATTTCTTTCTCCATACATCTACGTTTATAATTTTTGTTAAATTTACTTGACACACTGTTTAATTCAGGTCGTATTCTTTGCCTACCCTCAACAATCAATGGCTTGGAGATATCCGCAACCAAGAACGTTGACGAGAATACACGTATCGCCAGTTCCGTTCGAGGTAAGCTGAATATTTCTCTCCCAGACTCTTTAGCCGTGAATAATACTCTGCATTAAGAAGAATTTATTTTCCTAGACACTGGATTCTGATAGCGCGTACATCGAGAAAGTACCTTGCGCTCTCGAGTACTGGAGCGACTGTCACATGTCTTACCAACGTTACGTCGATTTCTATTTATCAGAAACGGACTCGTACCGTTTAGAACTGCCTGAGAAATCCCCAGCACGGGCAGTAGCCTGCATATGGCGTGTGGTTCTGCTTGCAAGTAGCAATCGACCGCTTTCAAAGACGATAATCTCGGCCCGCGTCCTCGCGGCATGCTTGCGCATCGATTCATACTTCAATTCATCGATTATACCCAACATACAAGCCGCGCTGAATATCGGGGCGATTCACATATCCATGTATAATCACGTTAACACGGCCATGTACAAAAAGCTGCAGGCACCGTTGAAGAATTATAGCTTGACGGGTACGATACCGGAGACACAGTGCTTCATGACTTTGGAGCACAAGGAAGCTATCCTTGTGTTTAATAGGTGGATAGATGGCTCGACGCTCATTGACATTGGCGGTACATTCAGCGTGCACATACTAGATTACAGCCATTTAACCATGCAGGAGATACTAGACCCTTTGGAAGCAAGATTCCAGCTTTCGTTATCCGACAAAACGGACATATCCTTGACTTGCAGCCCGTTCTCGTTGAAGCTGGGACCGACGATAACGCACACGCTTGCTGTGTCGACGCATCTGTGGTTCGCGTTCCTGGAAGAGGAGAACAAGAATATGATCTTATTCGCGCGCTACGTGATAGCCAACGACAGCAACGTACCTATCCTCTTCGGCCAAAGCGGCACGGGAGACAATATATTACTGGAGAGCAGGCAGTGTACCTTCTACTCCTGGCGGCATATAGGCAACAAAATGATACGGATAGCGATAGAAGACAACACTTGGTTGTGGAGCAAACCATTCTCCGTGGGCACCGATGGAATACAAGCGGTGGAATTCAACAATTTTGTGACGAAAGCGGCGGCGTTCGTTAGCGTCACATCGCTCTCCGCTACACAGAAGCTCGTGGCGTTCTCCGGTCAACTTATAATCTCCAATCAATTGATCGACAATTTTGAAATGAGATTAGTCAAGTACGAGGCGGATATTGGGTCGAAGGTGACTGTATTGAAAGATGTGTACCCGGTTTCTGGCCAAAGTCGCCCGCCATCCGTGATACTTGACGGGAATAAGAAAATGGCGATACGTCTACGTTTCACAAACGTGCCGAATCTCTCTTGGACAGGGGATATTCCTCTTCAGCCTAATGCGAAATGGGGACAGCCGTGGCTGGTCAAAGTGCCGTTGCAAGAGCGCGGGCAATTTCTAAGCATTTGGGTACGAATAGTGGCAGAGACGATTCAGGACAGAACGAAAGTGCTGGCTGTGCTTAGCCCGCTTTACATGATCCGATCGTACTTGCCAGTACCAGCTAGGGTACAGATGGATACGCCTTCGTTGAAAATAACTCTGAGCACGATGGTGAACGGTCGTGGTGAACGGCAACAACTGTATTGCCCTGGGACATTCGAGCACTTCCATCAGCTAACGTTCCAATTGGAGTCCGGAGTTTCCACGTCCAATCCATACGTACCATTATCCTACAGCTCGGTGGACCAACGGAAGTTTTTCAGAAGGCCCGATATCGAGGACATCGACGGTATTTTAAAGGATCTCGAATGCGAGAGGGAAGAAGCAGAATGGCCCTTCCAAGGGGACGAGATAGAGGAGTGGGTATCCGCGGAACAGCCACAAACGCATGTGCAAGTGAAGTATCAGGATGCTGGACTGGTCTCGAGTACATTGCTGTTGGAATTGCAACCTTGGTGCTTCATGCTGAATTCTATGGGTTGCCACGTGTCCCTCGTGTCGGAGGACGTGGAACTCTGCCAGATTCCTCATTACGGCATTGTAACGCCACCGAAATTGGAAGGGACATTCCACTTGTGCGTTGGTATCGGCGACACTTTCTATACATCACCGGCTCTCCAACTGGCGCGACCTGACTGGAGCCAAAGCTTTTACATGCCACGAATCGGCGGACTCATTCCTGTCGAAGGAAACATTAAAACATGCGTCGACTGCGGCTCGGGTGTCTCTATCATGAACATCAATTCGAGTATGCACGAAGACATGCGTCTCATTCGCATATCGAGCAGCCACGTTATCAGTAATTTAACCACCCAAGAAATTTGCATCGCCACGCTGGCGGTGCACGAGGATGCAACTAGAATCGACTTGCCCGACGATCTCACTCTGTACAGCCTCAACATCTCGCCATCGGAAGATCAGAAACAGGGCATACCTATCAGCCAATGGTACACGTTGTACATGGAAGACATCGTTGAGCCTCTCGTACTGTACATCTCTTTGAGTTTAGGGCATAAATGGTCCTGTCCAATTCGAGTGGACCAAGTTATGAGTCGCAAGTGTGTTGCCATTCCAAATGGCTCCAGCACTATGCCGGTAGTCATCACTACACAAGAGGATAAAGGTACTATATACCTAATGATTCACGTGGATCATCATCCTCAACTGCTGATCGAGAACACGTGCGCTTTCAAGATTCTACTGGGCCAAGCCAACGAAACAGCGGACGGAATAATACCAGACACCTCTCACTTCACGTGGATCTGCGAGGTGGAGAGTAGTGCGACTTGCTATTACTCTCTCCCATCCGTCAGCAATAGATTACCTGATACGCCTGTACCAAATATAGCGAATATACTATTATTCTCTGCTTTAACGAACAGCCACAGTGATCAGGCAATGAAGAACAAAGAGTTTCGATGGTCAAGGGGAATAAACTTGTCTGCGATATCAGGTGTACCTGTGGATCAGTACGTGAGACTACCATCTTACGGGGATGTCAAGTTGATCATGCAGAATCGTTGTTACACCACATTCATCAGCATCGTTCCCATATCGCAGGTAGAGGTATCCGCGCGAGATATTAGGAGTCGGCTTCTGCGCAAAGAGAATGACACGAAAGATGTGGAAACGGTGTACAATAGAATGTCCGATCAATCGGAAGACGACAAGATGATACATGTACAAAGTTCCGACAGCTCGACGTCGGTAACGACATTCTTCTCAGCCCAAGACGATAATTTATCCACGGAAGCTGTAAATCCTCCGCGAATAAATTTGCGTCAGCTTATGACGAGCATGGAAGATATAAACACCAGCAGAAACGATGACGCTAAGATTACTGAAGAAAGTACTTCCAAAGAAGGTTCGGCGACCATTTGCCTCCGCGGAGTTACCATTATCATCATGCACGATATAAATGAAAATGCCCAGAGGATCGAAGTCGCTAGTCTGTCTATGACAGATGTCATAGTCACGGTCGCTGTAAGATCCAGAATCATGAATGTACGCGCTTTTATAGGCGATCTGCAACTGGACAATCAATTGTTCGATCAAGGTGGTTTCGACTTTCCGGTGGTGTTGATAAGCCAAAGTCCACTTGTTACGAGGGAAACCGGATATTGTACAAACAATTGTTTAATGAATAAACTAGAACAGATCAGAGAAAATTCTTTAATAGCGATTGACTACGTACTGGAGAATCAGGGACAGTTAAAAGGTACACGCTCTAATATTTTTATACATATCTCGTTTATTATGTAATTCAATTCCTCTTCAATAATACGTTTTCAGCGTCGAAAGAACTCTACATAAAGATCGCACCAATTAGTGCTTACGTCGAAGATACGTACATAACTCAGCTATTAAATTACGCAACTTCGATGGTACCGCCGAGATTTTTAGCAATTGATGATGTAAAAGAAGCACCCACGTTAATTTCAACTAGTGGCGTGTACATCCCCGATTACATAATGGTCGATGCGAAAATATTGAGCACCCCATTGAGGCTACAAAACTTGAGGATAGAGCCAGTGTCTATCTTGTTAAGCGTCCACACTTCTGTGCGTTTATACGTGGCTTTGGATCATTCCCCTCTGTACTTTGGAACGTTTGAGAAGAAGAATATTCTAACAACACCGTACAGACTTGGCAATGCACTTACAATGCATTATTTATCCGGCGCTATATTTGGGGCAGGTATAAAGACGACGCTACCTGCATTTCTTAATACTAGACGGGCATTAAACCTGAACGTTCCGTATGGTGTTCATTTCAGGTTGGGTAGTTGGGTCTTTAGAAATACTAGGTTCGCCAGGAAGCTTAGCACAAGCCCTCGGTTCAGGACTTAGAGATTTTATTTCTCTACCATTTCAAGGTCTACTGCAAGGGCCGTGGGGTTTCATTGTGGGAATAACTCATGGTTCTGCCAGTTTAATGAGACACGTTACAGCAGGTATTAGCATATACAAGTAAGCTGGCGTTGAAGGATTTTTATAAAGAAACCCATTTCACATAGGTACTGTAAATTCTGTGACGAAGCTCGCATCTAGCGTGGCACGAAACTTGGATCGTCTAACGCTGGATGAAGAGCATCTTCAAAGGCAAGAAGAGTCTCGGAGGATGCGTCCTCAGGGCATGGCGCAAGGACTTTATCAGGGCTTGACTGGACTTGGAATGAGCGTCCTTGGTACGCGATACTAAGTATTTATTCAATTCATTATACTTGAAACAGTTGTACATTTAATGCTTCGTTTATTTAGCTGCTGTCGCTGGCATTGCTCATCACCCATTGCAGCAAGTTTGGTCAGGGGAAATAACAACTAAGAGTCTTGTGACTGGGGTTGGACTTGGGTTGGTTGGGGTAGTCACGAAACCCTTGAGTGGAGCTGCCGAACTAGTTGCACTAACAGGGCAGGGATTACTTCAGGGCGCTGGTTGGAATTCCTTGCCCTCGGTAAATTGCTTTAATAGATACGAAGTGCTGTTAAGGGATCATGCCTAGTTGGCAGGCGAAAAAAAACGTGCTTTTCAGGAATTTTTTGTGGAAAATCTAATGTATATTTTTTACAAGCTATTTTTTAGCGGTGAGCACGATTTCTCCGGGCCGGATCATCTGAAGTCGAAAAGTGAAGAAGATTCTGTTAGTATATGAGTTTATCTAGTTCGTGAACGAAGGATTTTCGTTTTTCATGCAAACTCTATTTTTAATTTACGAAGAACGAACAATTCAGACATTCAAAAATCATGAATTTGCGTTAAACGACCACCATTTTGTATGAAATAATTTTTTTTTTTAAAAAACCTTCGTTCACGAACTCGTTAAACTCATATATTAACAGAATCTTCTTCACTTCCTGATTTCAGATGACCCGGCTCGGAGAAATCGTGCTCACCGCCATTATAAAACCAGCTTCCACGAGAATGGCTGTTATTCCTTCATTATTTAATATTTCCGAATAACAAAATTCCTGAGGGTTGCTGAATATATATACTTCTAAAATAAGTAAATAGTTGTAAAAAACATGCATCACATTTTTCACAAAAAATTCCTGAAAACGACGTTCTCTTTCGTCTGCCAACTAGCTGAACATAAGTAAAGTAACTTAATAACAAATGTGCCCCACAGCCTCGTCAACGCCCAGTGGTCCAATATACAACCGGCAGCAACAATGCGTCTATTAGATATGCTTGGTGGTTGTTACCTTTACTTGAGAACAATCACGGGAATATTTTACACGTTACCAACGCGGACTATGTGATTCAACAAGGCAGTAATCGCGCCGTAACATTGGTTCTAACCAGGCATGCACTGTTACTAGTTAACGCAGCCGAAGACAACGTAGAGCGGATATTTTTATTGAAAGACTTGACAAGTGCTGACCATCACGTGGATTCGACAATATGCTTGTACTGTTCTCCTGAGACAACGCAAACGAACAGGCCTGCGTCACCCGCTCCGTACGAGGTGCAGTATATTTTATTATTACGTATATTCGGATAACACGTGCCACATCCTTATTAAAACTCTCCTCCCGACAGATGGACCAAGAGATGCGAGCGCGAGTAGCTGAATACGTTCGAACCAGTAGCACTGGTTTAGCCAGCGTTTCTACAAATAGCGACGGGCAGTCTGATATTTTTGAAAACACTCCTCCCCATTCCGATCGCACCCTCACCTTTTACGTTTCTCCTGATTCACGTAATTATTTATTATCGTTATTCAATATCGCCAAGCGGCAAAGTCAGGGTAGCGGATTTAGAGTGTTGTAGTGAGAAGATTGAACGCGCTGGATGTTTCTCGTGTATATTCAGAGGTGACATTAATATTTTTGAGAAATGAAAAGTGATAAATTAGTATTACGCATCGAATTTTAATGAATTATCCAGGGTGTATGATGCCCGGGACACGTCCCGGTTATGAAAGGATCTATGTGTACATATATCTGGCGCGACATTTTTTTAATGCCATTCTGCGAAATATGCGATAGATCGTTTTTAAATTCATGAGTTTCGTGCGGCATGTCCTGTTACAGAATCAACGACAATATGCACAATCTGAGAAGCATTTTTATAAGAGCAGTGCTTTTTTCCAACTTTTATAAGAGAAATTTGTATATTGAAAACATTTCCGTGTCTATTATTTACTAAGCAATATGTAATGTATATATCGTAGAAAAGCTACGAAATGTATGGAAATTCAAGTATTACGCATGATGTTGCATTTTAGTTTATAATAATTATGAATGAAGTGCATAGGATTTGTAACATAGTTAACATAGTATATATTTGGTAAACGGGAAATTTCTGTGACTTATAAATACAATTTACTGTAACTTCACTGTTACGTATCGCGTCATCATTTGTTAGAAGTTTCGTACGCGTGAACTGCGGGTTCACGATAAGAACACAATAAAGTGTAAAAAATTTTATATATTTATTAAAAATTAACATTACATTTTATTTACAACATAAGGACGTAATGTGTCTAAAAGGATTCTGCTGTTATTATTCTTCACGTGTATGCAATTTAATTTATTCGTGAAGACGCTTCACTTCGCCATTTTTATAAGACATATTGCAGGACGTGCATTGATTGTTTTGAATAGATATCAAGACTTTTCTACATAATACATGTTTGCATGGAAGTTGATAAAAAACTCCATCGGAACAACAAGCACAACTATTTAATTTAGGAACTGCGTCACTCTTTTCTGCGACACTGCCGAAACGCCTTAAATTAGGCACGATTGCGCTAACATCAACATTCGTACTAGCATCAATATTTAAGCTGACTACTTGACTAGAATTATCATTCTTCGCTGCAGTTTCACTGTTTTCGTGTATCTGTACAGAAGAATCAATAGTCTTTCTCCTCTTTGTCGGCTTAACTACGGTAGAAGCGCTTTGTTTGTGAGACATTACAGCAGCTGGCAGTTTGTGACAGAATTTTTTAATTTGTTGCGCGTTTGTTGTAGAATAATGCAATTTGGGTTTAACGTCATTTGGACTGTTACTTATATTCTCTTTCAATAAATACTTCGGGATCTCTGAGATCTTCCCCTCCGTTACGTTCGAAGGTGTTGCGCGACCTAAAACTCTTGGCAACTTTTTAATTTCCTCTGCATTGCTGTTTTCCAGCAGAAATTTGTCTATCCTCATTTTCAAGGCGCTCGCTATGACTGGTTTACGATCTTCGCTAAACGGTATACCAGTGAAAGGATCCGTCAGTCTCCTTCCCCATAGAGCCTCGGTTTCCTCGTGTTTTTGTAACGTACTTTGATCAACTATTTTACCACTAGGTAACAAGACAGGCTGCGTCATAATTTCCCAAGTAATAGCATCTAAAAACGACTCGGGAACTTGTAACGACGATTCTAGATTCTCCTCCCTGAAACAATCGTTCCTAGAATGAATCATTCCCATTAAATTTCCGCTATATATCGTAACTAATTTTATATTAACCTGTTATTTACAACAGTAACAGGTGGACTAGCGGTCTCAGACTTTCCCGTACTCTCGCACACAAAAGTATGCTGTTTCGACCACAAAGTATATATACTAGCCACTGTATCTTTACCGCAACGCGGCGACACAGTGCCCCATACTTCAATTTTGCCTAACGCGGGTACCGAATTCTCCGTCTTACATATGCATATTCTCAAGTTGCTCGTATAAGTCGCTAAATATCGCAGCGACGGCTTTATATATCGTTTCAAGAAGTTTGGCGGAGCAGCGATCGTTTCATGATTAACGTCCGATGGATAAAATAATAGTCCTGTGTTCGAGTGGTCTAAGAATCCAGCGCCTAGCAAACCGTAAGGCACGCTGGTGTCGTTACTCGTTTTGGCGTACAACTGGAAGCCGGAAGACTTCTGGGAGCCAACGCAAGGCCAAATCAAGATGTGATCGATGCGTATGTTACAAAGGAAAGTAATATCAATGTTGACGGGGGGTTTGATGCAAGCATACGCTAGGAAACCTTTGTCAGAATCACTTATCAAGTTGTTGACTTCGTATCCTTCTGTACTGACAGTACTGCACTGGATTTCTGGTCGTAAACGGGGATCACAGAAATTCAAGAGCATTTCTCCGTTGCGAAGACACAAGCAATACCATTATCCAAAAAACTTTGCAATTTCAAACTAACACGTGCCAAATGTATGTAAATACTTCTTCACTTCAAAGTCAAGTCAAATGTGTTGACACAGTGCAGTTTTCGTCTGCGTTCGGATTAGGTTAGTATATTGTCAGCGTTGGGTGGGGTTAGGTCGTATCGAACCTGTAAATGTGCTCCAAAAGCACGTGGACAGAGTAAAGTTAATTTTTCCCTGGGAATAATCATCGCTATCGCGCAAAATGGAGCAAGTGCCAATTAAAATGGAAGTCGACGATAGTATGAAGGAAGTCGAAGGCGCGGACGTTGCGGAAAATAGTTACGAAGACAAATTGAAATTTGTAAACGCTATAGCTAAACCTATGGCACCAAAGAAGTTAACGAAAAAGATTTACAAGTGTATAAAGAAAGGTATGCGACTAGTAAAGTGTAAAAATAATCGGAAGATTGCTTTAATATGCTTGTTTTTATAATAAAACTTGTGGGATGTTTGTAATGCGTAACATAACCATTTCAGCATCGAAGCACAAAACTTACCTTCGGAATGGATTGAAGGACGTTCAGAAGCACCTTCGTAAAGGGGAACACGGGTAAATTAAAGTTTCGTTCAAGATTGAATAGTTAATTCCGTATTGTTCGTAAGGAAGAATTTTATTTTCGATAGATTGATCGTCTTCGCCGGAGATGTTTTCCCCATAGAAATTATGTGTCATTTACCGATTGTCTGCGAAGATAAGAGCATTCCTTATTGTTATACCCCTTCGAGGCAAGATATCGGCAACGCGATGGGCGTCAAAAGAGGCAGCCTTATGGTACTCATTAAGGAGCACGAGGATTATAAAGATCTCTATGACGAAATAAAATCATCAATGGTGACGCTATCGACACCATTATAGTTTTATATTCAATTGTGCCTTTTATCACTTTGTAAATAGAACACGAATTTACAATTGAAGGAACACTACATCGGTCATTGTACGCAAGGATTGTGTATCATCGCAGATTAATTCACACATTTTCCAGATTACTGTGCATTTTTTATACAATTTTCTTTTTCAATAGCATATCTATTAAAATTGCATAAAAAATAAAACGATTACAAAATTGATCGATTGAATTTCCCTTGTACCCCTGACTCTATTAAATTTGAAATAGAAATCTTACCGAAAGAAATCGAATATTTTTTAATTAAATAATTAAGAATTAGGTACTAATTTTTTTCGAATAAACATACGTCTTTACATTAACAAATAACCTGTAAATAGCGTGGTAGGATAAAATGTATGTCGTGGAGTTAAAAAGCTGCATATGTTAATTAAAAATTAGATTTATTTATCGCCTGTGCATTTGAAAATAGAATATTAAAATTTAGCTTACGATAAAAATCATATTCTTCGAAGCGGCATGCATATATACGTATACACAGCTTTGAATTTAGGCGGGTAAAATTATATACGTCGTAGATGTCGTCAGTATCGCGATATACAGATATCCGTAAATCAGTTTGGATTGTCAGTCGAGGCCCGAACAATCGTCGCTCTTTCCCTTTAAATTTCGTTCCGCGTGATTCTCGAGATATCTTTGAACGTGATTTCTATAGACAATTAGAAAATTTTGATGCGATTAGAGTCGAATAGTACTATAATCCTTTGCCTTCCATTAAACGTTCTTTAAATCGCGACGCGTGTAACTAGCAGTATACAAGTGTTTGAAAGTGTGTTCACGAGCTCAGGAGAATAGAAAATAGAAAGAACTCGTTGTTAAATGTGAGTAATATTAAAGCAACATATGCGAAACAGTTCGAGATTCGAAACGTAAATCGTGATTTAAATTTGAGTCGTACAAATTAGTTCTAAGTATATTGATTGGACACGAGCCATTGATACCGCGTTCACCGTACGATCCTCCGAATATATCGAAACAATCAAATTTTAACGTGCTATAAACATTCGCTCCCGTATAAATATTCAGATATCTGAACGTCTTTATTCGCCGATACAGACGTGCGATACGAAACGCTGCGACAATCTTGCGCTTTCTTAACAGATATTTACGTTTAATACCGCCGAATTACTTAATCTCGATCGTGCTGGCAATGTATTGCATACTTTTTCATATATTTCATAGAAACCGATTAGTTCATACGATTCGGGACAGAGGTCGCAAATTGTGCTAACCGTTCGTTACGTTTGAATAACAGGCTTTGCGAGCGCGGGAGTGTTTGAACTACCGAATTCGAAACAAGTGGTCGCCTAAGTACTGCGAGAAGCCAAGGAGATTCTTACCTTCGCGAATCTGTACCGGTAAGAGACACTTCTACCTCTCCGCATTTTAAACACACAATTTCGCGCCCGAACGCCCTCGGGAGTGAGAACACTGTCGCTCGCAAATGCCTCTTACGCGTGGACCGATATTCAACATAACCTGAAAACTGCGCGCGAAAGATTAGCATTCTCGAATACCCTATCATCGTACATGTATCTGCCGTCGTGCACAACGACTGCACCCTTAAACCTACGATTACCAATGTCAGTATAAAATATCCATTTACGAGCGACGAAGGATTAACATTGACATCGAAATTGACGTGGCGTACAAGTGGGACGTTATCCTCATCCTCGCCATTTCTCGCACTTTTTTTTTCAACATTCATTACGGAATTTCATACAATTCGGAGGGGGGGGGGGGCAGTAGCGTATCTTACGATTATACACCTTTATTTCTCTATCTTCTCTGTGTTTGTTATTTCAAATCTGATTAATCATTTCCCTCCCACGTGTTCGTTCCTGGTTTCTATTCAGGCGCACTCTTCTCGCATGATAAGTGGCGAAGGATGACCTACCGAGTATTAATAGTGGCGGATAATGTTGGTCGCCTCATGCCCGACCGAGGAGATCGTATCGCGCGATCACGATTTACCGTTGCGACGCGAGGTTACGCTTCCAGCGCGCGAAATTCGATTTGTGCACTTAGAAAGTACAGGTCGCCAGGGAATGTGTGCGATGACGTACGCTAGTCTTCACATTCCCGAGAAAACGGCTCCCTATGCCCTACGAGCGTTAGATTTACGCGTAACATATACTCATTATAAACATAAACGATTCTCTCCCACCCTTTCTCTCAACTCTCTCGCTACCTACGCAGCAGTTATTCTGGCGGTGATTATAGTCGCGTCTAGAAACCGTAGCAGTGACCCATCACTGTGATTCGATATGTTGCAATTGTTATTGGACAGAGTCCCCCCCTCCCCAACGCCGATCGAACTACACGCGACTCCTCCGTTTAAAAGATGATCGTCGATTGACCGTTAGTAACTTCGTTTCAGCCCGTGGATCCGTTAGAAAAAATGGTAGAAATCACGGCGGAGCCTCGGTGCACAGGAAGTAACTGTAACCTCGCTCGTGGAAGGGAAAGTGAAACGGCGAGGCGGGGCCCGTCGTCGTATACTTCGCGAGCGACGTAAAAATCTGAGTGCCATTTTGATCGTGATGGCAAGTCACGCATAGATATATATAACGGAGCGTAAGCTGAGGGGGGCGATACAGATGAGTCGGGTAACTCCGTGGTTATGCATGCCGAATGCATCCGAAGTTAACCGAAGCGTCCGTAACTAAACCTCTGCCTTTTCCCCCCCAATCCTACTTTTCTCTCGCCGGATAGTTCCAGCTTACGCTCCGTCTACGTATATATCTATGGAGTAACGTGACGCATGTACGACATCTCGCGTTATCTTCCTTAAACATTATACGTACCGTTTAGTATCTTTACGCACTACTAGGGACTAAAGCTATTGCTCGTTTCCTTCAGTCTAACACGCATCGATAAAACCATGGCGATTCTTCACGTCTGATGGGGTTGCCTTTCGTTTCTACCGTTCCCTCTCTTTCGCTGTTCCCCAATTATATCGCCACGCATGCACGAGTAGGTACGCATTGCTTCGCGCAATTAATTCAGAATCACCGGGACAGTGGGAACCGTTAACAGGCTAGCAGCAAGTGTTCTTACGGTCGTTTTTAGTGGCAAAGACTCGTCTTCAACAAAAGGCACCAGCTTGTGTGATTTTTTTTCGCTTAGAAACGATGGACGCCCATCCACGAGTCCTTCTGTGAACGATGCACCGTGCATGTGTCTAATTAAAGCCGTCTGACGACGGCGCGAAGTCGGCTTTCACCCCGTGTTGAGGGGGCGTTTCACGTACAAAAAATACACCGATCTCTCGGGACAGTTCGTCTTGCTTGCTCTTAGAAAACCTACGCCTGAAACTGATTGGACTTCCCGCCACCGAGAAATACGTTCGATCTCGTCGCGTGTGACGATTGATAAAGAGGCCGCGGGAGCCCGTTTCGGGGCCCCGTGGTGTTTTTAGTGCGCATAGCTCGTCCCATAGGAGTTTCGTTAACGCTCCCTTACGTATAAATCTGTAGCAGTATCAAAATAGTAAAAATGGTGCATATGAAGACCATGAGCACGGGTAGGATCAGAATGAATCTGACGGAGCGGCTTAAGCCGCTGGGCTCTTGTCATACGACCTGTTCGCCCGATTCTATGGACGCGTCGAACAGGGGACGCTCCGCTTGTGCGTCGTTCGACGCCGACGACGTCGTGCCGCCGTTGGTCGAGCTCTCTCTCCTCGTCTTGCTGGAGCTGGAGAAACACAGGCAGCCGGATTGGTTGCGGTTCCTCTTCAGCGTGGGCTTGCTCTCGCGATCCCGTTCCGCCAGACACTTCTGATAGTAGTCGTAGTCCTTCAGGTACCTGGTGGACAGACGCTACCTTAACTCTCGTAATTGCTAACTTGGGTCCATTGTGGACCACTAATACCAGGTGGCCTTTTAAATTAAGTCTAGGGTAGATTCCCTATTACGGCGCTTCTACCCCGATTTGCTCACGAATGAATTAATTACTGAGTTCTCTTATTTTACTTTTGCTTGGTGAAAATTCATATTGGTTTTCAGAACTTTCCTCTTTATTAAGGTATTTTTGGGGGTTAAAAAGCTTAATTTTTCATATTTTTTAGTGGAAATAAAAATACATGTTTGTGTCCCAATTACTGTGCCTTGAAAAATGCGTTTTCCTTATTACTGTGTCTCCAATTACGGTGCCTTTTTTTAATAGCGTACCCTAGAATCCTTAGCGTTCCGTTTCTTTACGATAAAGGAAAATAAGGTTAGGTTTAGCAGTTACAGAGGGAGCACCTTAATACGGACAAGCGTTAAAATCCTGTCCCTATTAGTGGCTTCACTTTAAAAAATACGAAAACGTTTCAAAAGTGCTCATTTTGCTAGTTTTTCATAAAATTAGAAGCTTTTATGATGTAATTAATACTTTACATAAGTGCAAATCATGATAATTATCAATTTATTACCGTTCTCGATAAGAATTTGGGTAACCTACCGTAATCTCCATGTACGTTTTTGAAATTTTTTTACTATGCTTCAATTGTTTAAAAATCCAATCTTCCCATTTGTTTAACTTAATTAAAGAAATTATTTCCTGCGATTTTTTTTTGTACGGCTTTGAAATATAAAGGCACTGTAATAGGGGCATCTACCATAACTTTAGATTTCCATGGATCTTATCGAAGGAAACGAAGAGATCTCAAAGAAACCTATATATATCAGAAGTCTCCAATATTTTCATTGGCAAGTGAAACGGGACTCTTTTCCTTAGCAATAACCGCAATCTAATAGTTAAACCCGTACCACACTGGAGGCCATCGGTGCTCGTTCAGATACTCTTGATTCTCTGGGTGAAGTAGTCGGACGCTTCTCGGGGACATTTTGCAAAGCTTGTTGTAGTTGACGCACAAGTGGTTCATGCACCAATCGGCCAGTTGGTCTGCATTGTGTAACTGAAAGCCAAGGATTAGGGAATAAATCTTCGATCGTTCCACTATCGATTACCTTGGTCTCTTCAGAGCCAAGAGCTGACCTTGCAAGGTTCCAAGAGCCTCAGACAGTTCTCCACAGCCTCGTTCCCTTCGTTCTGGGACAGCCTCTCGAGATCCTCGATCACCCTGCTCTCCACTAGATTCACCAACCGTTGCAAGCAGAGGCGATTCGCCAGCTCCAACAGGTTCAGGCACCTGCCGGAGGAAATCGCTGGCACCTCGTCGGTGTAGAGGTAGCAGAGCAGCTTATGGAACGTGTACTCGCGCACGCCAGGGAACACTATCTGTTGGTGTGATACGATTCGAGTTTAAAAACCAAAGCAACGATCCATCGAGTCCGGGAATATTCGCGGGACCCACCACTTTCGCGCTACTCTCACGGAAATCCCCAGAGAACATGGCCTTCATTACGTCACATCGGGCAGTGAGAATCGCCTTGTGGGCTGGCACGCTTCCATCGTCCAGGTCGAACACCACGTCGGCAAAGAGTCCTGAAAGAATCACGCCTCAGGATAGAATTCAACGGGAACAACGAAGCCGGTGTCCCCGTTATTGTTTAAACCTCCTCCGACGCTCTACCTTGGTCCAGGCAAATGTCCTCCAACCGTTGCCTCACCACTTGCTTGTACCGGTTATTCAGATCGCTGTTGAACTGCTCCCTCATCTGTATGCCGCCCAGCACCATCAGCAGCTGAGGGAGCTCCAAGAACTCTGCCGCTTGGCTGATTTCCTGCGATCGAAAACGGGCTAAGATCGATCGGCGCCTTTCTTAACGCGGAGGAATGATCGAGATGAGACTGTTTCTCTGAAGTTTGGTGCCTGAACACTGGGGGGGTGAAAACGATTGGAAGCGTTTCCATGCATCCATGATCGTCTGGATGAAGTTTCGTTGCTCAATGAGGTTCATGCGTTGCCTAGAGACACTGTATCTCGTCCAACTATCTATCTTCTATGGGCAGCTATCGAGATTGTATCTATAGGTGTGATCGGCGTTCTCAGGTACAATTTTCAGGTGAAACTAGAGTCTTGTCTGTACTCGGCCGAATTAGCTCGCTGTATTCGCTAACGAGGGACGAAAGTAACATGCCAGAATGACGATGACTGTGCTAATGGCCTAGCGGTTTAATTACCCGGGAATTGGCTCGTTGATGAATCAATAACCATCGCGGGGCAAATGTACGGTACTACTGTGCGCGTGCTTGTGCGTGTGCTCGTGTCGGCAAACGTATTTCACATTGTACTAACCAGTAGAAGCCCGATAGGAGCTGTCTGAAAGAATAGAGCCGCGTTAATTGCCTGTACCGCACTGGTATAGCCGTGTTCAAGCTCACGATTCGAGAAAGCAATGGGTAGGACGTGGACAGGCTTGATTTAGAAACAAGTAGACACTGTCTCCGTGGATTCTTTCGATTAAGGGGTAACGTCATTCTAGCGGCACAAAAACGTAGCGTACCTTTGACAATTGTTTGTGGGTAAACAAAGACACGAGTCGAAGATCGGTTTGAACGATTTTATTACAAGTACACATCTTAAGTAGTTTCAAGCTATTCTTTTTCTTTTCATCTTTCCAAAAATGGCACTTTAAACGTATTTTTCTTGGAACCGCGTTTCTCAAAGTGGCTTGCAGCATAACTTGTAGGTAGAAATTAAATTTTATTCGATTCGCTTGAAATTTTTACAGTGGCTTCTCAAGTACATTTTCCATAGAAACACGTATCGACATTGTAAAATCTTGTTTTCCTCAGAAACGGTAAGCATTTGAACATGAAGTTCACTTTCTAGCTCAAGAATTGTTCATAACATTAAAAGTTTTCAAGAAATCGGTAGGTATTTCCGTGGAGAATGTAGTTTAGAGTCTACTCTATTTTAAAATTTCAAGTGAATCGAATAAAATTTGTTTAAGTTATGCCGCAGGCCAATTTGAGAAACGTAATTCTGAGATAAACGCGTTTAAAGTGCCATTTTGAAGAAAATAAAAGAAGGAAGAATAGCTTCGAAATTCTTAAGATGTGTATAATAAATGCGTTTAAACAGATTTTCGACTTTTATCTTTGTTTATCCACAAAGGTACACTAAGTTTTTGTGCCGAAACAGTGGCGTTAACCCTTAAAAGTGAAACGAAGTACAGTAGCAAGATCTCCCTACGTTAAGAATTCAAATTCGTTGGTCGATGCAGAGTGTTTTCAAGCGTTAGGCAGCTCGACAGTGTTCCTCGTTTCTTTGGTACACACTCAATCGTTAGGGCTGATCTAATTTCCTAAAAAGATTAGCTTCCCCTCCACCAGCTAGCTCGTACCACGACCATGTAAGCAATGAAAACGGTACGCGATCGGTGTGCAAGAACCTAATCCCGTCGACCAGGGCAAAAGGCTTCCTATGCGTGCCTGACCCTATCAAAGATACTACCAAAGCAACGTACTTGCAGATCGTGGTATCGTTTATCCAAGCTGCCCGTGTAGATAAACTGCAAGCATTGTTGGATGGCCTGCGGCGTGATCAGCTTCGACAGGGTCACCACCGTCGTCGGTTGTTGCGTTCCGTTTGTGCTCTCGGTCTGTAAATTAAATTCGACGGAATGGAGGGGAAATCGTGGAGAAACAGAGAAATTTAAGATTTTTTTGCTAATAAAAGATTATCTAATTAATATCTATGGATACGCGAATAAATTGGTATCGAAGAAAATGCACTAAGTTCAGGTCATCGATATGATTCGACACTTGCATTTACTTGGGAGATATGTCGGTTTTATTGTGCACCTACGAATCCAGATTTTAATCTAGAATTCTCTTGGCGAAAGAAACGGGGGCGGTTATGAAGATTTGACGTTGCTAGGCTAAGAAGAATCTGCCGCCCTTTTCGCGAAATATTACCAAATATTTTAATTGAAAAGAGTCGAGATAATTTCAGAATTCGCTACATGAGAAAAAAGTGAATTCTTTTTAAAATTGTCGCAAACCTCTGTGTTTGAAGTTTAACCTTCGATTTTCTAGGAAACAACCTTTTCCAATTTCTTTCGCTCAAAATTTATCGCTCCCCAAAATTTGCTGCTCCAAAAAATTGCCGTTCTCCAAATTTATCGGTCCCAAAAACTTGCCGCTCCCCGAAATTTATCACTCCTCAAAATTTATCGCTTCCGAAAATTTATCGCTGCCGAAAATTTGCCGCCCCAGGCTGCGGCCTACTTAGCCGGTATCTAAATCAACCAGTGGAAAGAACCTTCCGCTTTTAGAGGGTCTAGGGCTGATCTATTGTGATCTACAGTCACGAGATCCTCACCAGGCACACACGAATATTTTGGAAGGCAGGATGATTGAGTTCCCTCGTGGCGCCAGCCGATTTCCTCTGATTATCCATGGTGGGCAGTACTTGAAAGCTGGAGCGCCGTTTCAGTTGCTCCCAGACCCTGAAACATCGTCGCGTTAGAAATACGCGGAATCCTATCGCGTTCAGCATGTCGAACCCTCGACAGATTTGCTGGACAAACTCACTTGGCGGGTTTTGATTGGTCGATACGAATCAGGCACTCGGTGTCGTCGTTGAAATCCCCTACGGTTGCTTCGCCAAACGTGCTCACCTTAACGAAGCCACAAGGAGCACGGTTTTACAAAGAGAACACGGGAGAAAGAAACATAAAGAAGAGTGAAAACGTTGGACGATACCATGCTAGATTCGCTGGAGCTTCGTGGTGTCTGTTCCTGAATCAGCTCCATGGTGAAGAGCCGATGGAACGCCGGCGATGCCGCGGCCAGAAGGCACCGATGAGATGAGAACGAGCAGTTGCCAGCTATCAGAGTCACGTCAGTATGCACCGGCTTCGTCCACAAGGTCTTCATGTTCTCCTCGTAGGTGCTCGCCGCCAGGCATACCTCTGGTGGAACAGGCTTCGGTGGGCAGAACGGTGCCTGCGAGAACAATCGATGAAGAGTGACGTTTCCATTGCCGTAATCGTCTAATCAATCTTGAATGCAAAAATTGCAGCTTCGCAACTTTTGGCTCTAATAGAACGGACTTCAGATGAACCAGAGTTGGGCGTTATTAATGAAATGAAGTTATTCGAGAATAACGAATAAAAATCTATACGAATAAACATCGATTCGAATGAAAATGTATTCAATTAAGAATTGATTCAAATAAAAACGTATTCAAATAAAAATTCATTCGTATAAAAGTTTTTTCGAATAAAAATTGATTTGAATACAAATTTATTCAAATACAAATTGATTCGTATCAAAATTTATTCAAATAAAAATTGATTTGTACAAAAATGTATTCCAATAAAGGGTTGAATAAAGCTACAAGTTTATTTATTAGAAATAAAATTTGCCCAACTCTGATACGAACACTCTGAGTGGCTCAAGATTGAAAACAATATCCCTTTAAATCGGCTAAAGTTTTGCTTAACTCGCCCGAAGAGGAGCGATACTTTCAACGCACCCAAACTGATTAACGCAAATTGGAATCTTGAAAAATTCTAGGTACACGAATATTGAACCATGATCTACCCTGTTGCACCTCGGTCTGAAAATGCCTAAAAAACCGTTGGGAAACCTATAAACCGAGGATTAGACACTCCATACCTGAAGCAGAGGCCTCTGCACCCTCTTCAGGTTGGTCATCCAGAATCGTTGTTGCCGGCGCGCGATCAAGGCGGCTCGTATCGAGTTCTCGAACACCTCATTGACGCCGTAATACGTGAAGACGCTGGTCTCGTAATAGCAGACTCCAAGATCCCGCGCGACGGCTCGAGCCTGATCAGGCATCACCAGGTCGCTCTTCCTCGTCGCCCTGGGGACCACGATCGCGACAAAAACGTCAGCCGTGCCCTAATACCGCGACACGGACGAAACCTATCGGCACGCATAAAAAGATAACGGGGACGGGAACGGCGAAGTGTCTGAAAGTCACGATGAACTTTGAGGGTCCCCTGGGAAGCCTCCAGCCGTATGCCAAGGTTCGCTCGATCCTGTTTCAACGTCCGTAAATGGAACCGGATGCCACGCGAGCGACTGAATTAACCGCGGCTTGCGCAGATGATGCCCCTGCCCGATGAAAAATACAGGGATTCTGTGGCCGTTTCGCCGGCTAAGAGTGGCGAAAGTAGCAGCCGACCAGGAAGGCCTGCGGAGACCGCGGAATCAATACTTCGGCACACTCTGCCAAAGGGGTCATCGTGGAAGCATCGATGCATTCAACAGAGCTCCGGCGGAGAGAGGAGATCGTAGTCGAGAGGGGCGGCTTGTGGCCGTGCGGCGAAGGGCGAGAGGCAAGGTGACGGGCTTACCTCACGAAGGGGCTTCGATCGCGGAAGTAGCTGAGATAGGTCTCGTCCCGGTACATGTACCGCAGGTCGTTCTTGCACCCAACCAGCAGGACTGGCGTCTGCGGGCAGAATCTTCGTATCTCCGGGTACCACATCGCCTTGCAGTTCCGCAATGAGACGGGGTTGGTGATCGAGAAGCATAGCAGCACCACGTCCGATCTGTACGGGGCAGGGTCGAACGTTTCAAGGCTGTGAGAGGTGTTCTGGGTGGATGGAGGTGTTACCTGCCGTAAGCGAATCGACGGTCCTTCTCGTGGTCGCCGAACGTGTCCCAGAGACGCAGCGAGACGTTCACGTTGTCGACCACCTCCCGGGACCGCTCCAACACCTGAGGAACCAGTCGTCCGTTCGAAGTTAACGGGTTAATGATTGTAACGCGTATCTTTGTAAATAATAATTGTAAGAATAATAAAACGATGGAGAGCTTTCTATTCGCTCTTCACGAATTACATGTTAAACAGTGTATCGCGAGGGAATTGAATAGAGTAAGGTATTCGAAGCACGTTCAACTGCTGTGCCAACCGAAAAGTCTCCTTTCCTCAGCTTGATTCCTACATTCTTCACCCCCCCCCCCCCTTCGACATTCCTCGCGCCCACGATACACCGCATCGTCTCGTTTATTTCCCAGGGAGCGTGCCACTTACGTCCTTGTAGATTCTGTACTGGTCGATGGCCCAGACGGTGGGCACGTGGGTGATCAAGAGTTGCGAGAGCGACACGTGCTTGTTGCAAGCCCTCGCGCATATCAGCCTGGTCTTTCCGACTGCCGTGTCGCCCACCACCACGCACTTGACCAGCTCCTGATGCGGCTGCTCATTGTCCATCACCGACGGTCACCCCTGCTCATCCACCGAGCCCTTCCACGTGCCAGGTCGCCGTTGGATGCTGCCCACGTCGTCGGCGCTACCGCTGTCGTTCCTCCCGCTGGAGGGCACGTCCACCACATCCGACCTCAGCCGGAGGATCGGGCCTGGATCAGGCTGTCTACGATGCTGCAACTGAACCGAGATCGCGGAAGGTGCCGGTGAGTCGATTCATGCACGCTATGCCCTTGGCGGGTTAATAATTATTCTAGAAAGGACTCGGTCGTTGCTGGAATAGTGGGTGGTTAGGAAAAAAGGAGGGAAAAAATAGCGTTTCCACCGAAGGGAGCACGCTTGCTATGAGCTGCATCGCGTGCGAACGATCGCTAGGGAAATTCTATTACGTGGCTACTTATTTTATGTAGGTAAATTGTAATTGAGTCTTTTGGGGCTCTTGCGTCTGCCGCACTGGAGTTCTTAACCCTCTGGGGTATTTTGAAATTTAATGGTGGTTGGTTGATTTTGTGTGTCAGTGGGTGCGGGGAGTTTTGACTGCCAAGTCATATATAGTGGAAGGAATTAAAAATTTTCAAAATATTTAGATGAAGGGTAAGGGGAGAAACAAGGAATGCCCATTTTTCGTGATTTTGCGATTTAGATGCAGCATATTTTGTTGGTGGCAACTGGGGCTATAGAACTGTCGACTCCCAAAAGGTTATAAAGTTCAAATATCCCTGTAATGTAAGGTTAAAGATTTGGTATACTGGTTAAGGGGTTACATAGGGTCTCGGCGCCTAATAATTCATCACTTTTGGGATTTTTTTCTCGAGAGGTGTGGAATAAATCGAAAATTTTATAATTGTATCTTGTTCTTGGGACCTTTATTCATATAAAAAAAATTATTTCACACACTTCTGTCATATGTTGCCGTTCGTTTTCTGCGGTTGCAGCAATCTCTGCACCAAGCAGGGAGCCTCCTCATCACCGTGATAACTTCGACAATTTACGACCTTTTTCCATGAACATTGCCTCAATTCATGCAGAATGACATTCTCTAAGGCCCATCGCGCAAAATTTTGGAATTTTTGGGAAATAAGACAATTATGCCATTTTGAAGAAAGCAGTCGATTTTTCATACTACAATTTCGATCTTTAAACGTTAAAAAATATTAGAAATTTAAAAAACTATGACAATATACACAAAAGTGTGTCCAATAAATTTTGTTTATGCGAATAAAGGTCCCAGGAACAAGATACAATTCTAAAATTTTCGATTTATTTCACACCTCTGGAGAAAAAGAACCCAAAGTGATTAATTATTAGGCGTTGAGAACGTATGTAACCACTTAGAAACAGGAAGTGTTCACTGTTCACTGGAACAGAATACGGAATGTCCCAATTCGTTGCCTAAGCATAAGCTTCTATCGTCAAGGAAAAACAAGAAATTATTAAAGAAGAAAATTATGCACTTAAGAAAATTAAATTCATTGAACCTCGCTTCTTTACTGATCGACTTCACTAAAGTAATAGAACTGAATTTTCTCGATAACGCTGTCTTGTTACAATCCCTGTTTCTTTCCTGCGATCAGTCCAATGAAATATTATACAATCGAAGCACAAAAGAACCTAATTATTATCTTCATAAACATTACCACGAACTCAGCCAAAGATTATACACAAATTCCACTCGCTCGCGATCTGCTCGCCGTCAGTGAAGTATCGATAATGGATCTTCGCTGCCTCTGCATCTCCTTTACCCAGGGCGAAGTGATAAAAAGCTCATTACACCGCAAAGGGTTAATCAGCGACGGGTTTGCGTGCGAGCGTGGCCAGGCAGCGAAAAACTGTAATGAATGCGCTGCCCCCGGCGCAGCCAATCACCGGGCGCCGATAGCGAAGCGCTGATAATCGTCTCGGCACGTGCAGACGGGATCTTCGACGGTGATCACCGGTGCTCACGTAGGCGTCGGTATTTTAAGCCCTTCGCGGAACGTTCAGACGTTCAGGCACCGTTCATATACATGTATACGCAGAATGCCTATTGATTTGACCCCGTATGCGCCTCCTCTATATTTAGTATCGACCCCTCGCAACTTCAGCCTCGATCTCGATATCACCTTAACCCTGAACGCGTGCGTGAACGCCACTTAATGTTCACCCATAGAAACCATCCCCCGAACCAGTCCACCATTCGCCAACCCCCTTTTCTATACGCGACTGGCAGGTCGCAACGCCAAGACTTTCGAAGTCGATTTTCTCGGAAACGAGGCGCGATATCGAAAAATGTTATTCCCTCTTCTCGACTTATTTACTTATTATACGTCGAAAAGAAAGAGTGACTTTTTTCGATTTCGCCCTTCATTATCGAGAAAATCGACGTCGAAGTTATTGACGCCGCGCCCAGTCGCGTATAGGAAAACCTAACTTCACTCCAAGCACCGACCACCCTTCGGGCTTATTCACGGCAATTTCCCGCGAAGCATGCCAGCGCTTATTTATGCCAGACCCCGCAGCCGCGTATCCCCGCAACGATCCGTCACAGTCGTGAAATATACATGGGCCGATTTAAATATCGAACGCGGGGGACTGATCGGCGACGTCTGGGTCGAACAGCTGGCGAAACAGTGGGTGTAAGTATCGGTATGTAGGTTTTTATACGAAAGCCGAGCCTGGGTGGTTCGCTTTGAGATCTGGGCGTAGACGGAGCAGATGCCAGTGGGATAAGGGTGTCCCGGGTGGTGTTTTAATAATTATTGTGAAAGACAAATGGAGGCTCGAAAGGTCAGAGAGTGGCGTGACTACGGGGGCGTTATCATATCTCCGATACGAATACCGTAGAGCTGTGCTTGAAGCCGTCGCGTCGATAAAAGACGCTGGGAGACGGTATCTGTGTGATCGTACGGCGTAAACAGCGGGACGCGGAGATCCAAAGGAACGCGAAAATCAGCCGGTCGATACTCTGGGAATTGGTCTATGAATGAATCCATTCCAGCGACAAGCATCCGCCTATCAATCAACGAGGGCTGTAACATGCTGGACGAGAATCGATCCTTCACTGGTCGAGGGGGACGCTGATAATGATGCGAGGCTTTCTTATAGTCCTTCGTGTTACGAGTTTGGACGCCAGTCCCGATTATGTCGCTGTAAATTATTAAATTTTTTGTGGTAGCTAAACTGACTCTCGTTTACTTGAATATTCTAGGCTTTGGAATCAGATGTATCTGGGGTTCGTGTTACTTTGTTTGGTATAAGTTGTAAGAGACGTAGAGAATGTTGGGGTGCAGTAAAAGTTTTCGAGGGAGATTGCTAATTTACTTTTACTTTATTATTATGCTTCTATAGTTGTGGGTTTCTTCACTCGTGCACGTCTAACTTTGCGCGTTTAATTCTACTGCTGCACCTTTAGTATGTTCATAAACTGACTATTCTACTTCCACCGCGCCAGCCTTACTCGAGCGTCAGTCTATTAAAGCCTTTCCGTACGAGATATTTTTGTGATTGACGAGTGTTTCGGGTTTATACACGCTAGGCTTTCTCGGTTTTTAAAAATCGGGTTTAAAAACCGTTTATGGGATAAATTTGGAAAAATCGGTTTTAGAGACTAGAATTTATATGCTAAAATTGATTGGTTATTTAATTGAAAACTTTAACATTTTTACTTGAAATCGCCTCGGGCACAAGCATATTTATGAGTTCATATTTGCTGAAGAAAAATACTAATGAGATGAAGATTTATAATTTATATTTTTTACGGATTTTATTTTTTATTTGTTTGGTTTTGTATAGATAGAATATTAGATAGAGTATATTTTATTCTGTTATATTTTTGTAATTCGATAAATATTGAAGAAACTGAAATTTTTTGAAATAAGTATAAATATTTTTGTACTGTACGAATTATATGTATATTTTTTTGTAAAAATTCGAAAACCGGTTTTTTGAAAAGTCGGTTTTTATATAAACCCTAATAGACACCTCTTTTGTCTTTCGATGTGTCTGTTAAAGCATTGACATTTATCACAGCGTTCCCAAATGTTTACTTTGAAAACATATATTGAATATCTTCGAAACACGAGTCGTAAGCCACAGAAGTGTTCGGTACAAAAATCACTCGACACTCTATTAATTAAGGGAACGGTTTCATTTCTCTGTCTAAAATAACGCGAAACTTTTCAAACGCCTTAAAAAAATGTACATACACCTATACTATAAGAATATGGAGCAAAAGGCAGTATTCGGAAAATTTAGTAAATTTCCCGGGGAGATCGAAGAATTCAGTGTGTCCGTTGCATGTCGATTCAGCCTTGCGTTTCTGAAAGTTTTTCCATTTTCTCCCCCCGTTTGGCGCAGAGGCAAAAACGGATGAAAGTTCGTGAGATCGGCAGGTAGGTACCTAATAATTATTTATACATCGATAATTGGGCGGGTTACTTGTTGTGTGCAGTTGGCCGAGTGCTGTCAACTTCTCGGCAAGGTTCTATCGATCTGTGACGTCTACCGATATTACGCGGGCGCCATAAAGTTTGTCGGCGTTTACGTCCAAATCACCATGCGCCCGGAAACGATCAACAATTCAGGAAAAGTGGACGGTGGCTCGATGCCGCTGCACTTGAACTTATCGCGCGATCGTTACACGTGCACTGTGCCCTGGAAATTAGCCCCTAAGTATGACACATTTTGCGGTCTATTTAGCAGACCGACCGCCACGTACAGTTCTATTTTCTATAACGTTGAAAATTAATTTTCTGAGTCATCACCGGCTCTGTTTGTTGTACTGCTCGTAATTACACGCTTTGCTATCGCGAATATAAAGTTTCATCTGCATTTTCATCGAACTTCGCCTCTTCATAATAAATTCGCTGCCAAGGAAAAGTGTATTGCCAGTATACATAAATTTTGATTAATCTTATATATTTAATTAATAATTAGAAAATTGTATTCGAATAAAAAATGATTTGTTATTCTCGAATAATTTTGAATAAGAATTGCGAATAAAAAGGAATTATTCAAGAATACCGAATATTCTTTTATTCGAATAAATTTTTCAATATAAAAATTAAGAAAAATTTATTCGAGTAAAAAATTATTCATTATTCTCGAATAACTTCAGTTTATTCAAATAATTCTCCAAGTCCACTGTGCTCCCCTTCATTTCGTATTAACGCTTCCCGTTCAGTTCGCGAAGCGAGTGCTTATATAGAGAGTGGCGTCTCAGTTTCCATAAAGATGACCACTAATTCCAATTCCGGTTCATTCGCGATGAGAACACTCGAGGCATTACGCACCGCAATGAATGAAACTTCGCAACTAGGTCGGTGCTCGACGAGCAGTCAGCAAGTGATTTAACGCGAAAAGTATCAGGCAGGATGGGCAACAGAAATATTCAACTCTCGAGGATTGTTTTGACCTGTCTGGGCGACGCGTCGTCGCCGGGCTTATTATTTACCGCAAAGAGAAACTGCACTGCAGCGTGTTGACGAGGCTGTTAAATTAATGACCTCAATGGTCGCGAAAGATGCCAGGGTAATTGCGTTTCTGTCGTAAACGGGGGTGCAACGCAGTCACAAACGACGCAGTCCCTCCGCCACTCGCTTTCGCCATACGAGCTTATTTTCTCACACCGTCGCGCCCTTAACACCCACTCTTCCCTCGTCAACGTTTACCAAAATTCCTTCGACAGATCTAGTATCAATACCGAACACACAATGGAACGTACACTTTTCTCAGAACATACATACTACTCACAAGGGAAGATCTCCAACTCAGAAATTCAAAAAATGATGAAGACATTTAGATATATAAGACGCAACTCTTTTTGATGCCCAAATTCACTCTAAGGGGTTGAAATTGATCCCCGAAAATCCAGCTAATTTCAAATTTTTATTATAACTCGCAAACTGTAAGAACTCCAAGTTACCGAATGATAGTCCCAATTAAAAGAAGTGAATTTTGCCTGAAAACTTTTCTTCTATCCCTTACAGTTTTCTAGTTATAACGCAAGATCGGAAACTGGTCAAATTTCCACAGGTCAATTTCACCCCCTTAGAGTAGATTTGGGTAGCAAAAAAATTTTGTGAACACATATCTATACATCTTCTACGTATCCCAAAAGTTTTCATTATTTCTTGAATTCCCGACTCGGGGATCTTCCCTCGCCAGATCCGCCCCAAGAATTGGGAGGCTTAATTCATTACGAAGCAATCGATCCGGAGGAATCCATTGGATGCACGATTTATTCCCAACTTGTTGACCGCCTCCCAGCTGCACAGGGAGGTGGAGAGATCGAGAATCAGCATCCATCAAGCGTTCCTCTACTCAAGAAAACAGGCCAATTATACCGTGACTCTTACGACGATTGAATCAACGACGCAGCTTTGAAAGCGTCGAGCCTGTGCGATTGGAAGGGAAAGGAGGAACGCCAGCAACGTGACCCGCGGCCCGTTGCGACGTATTGCGTGCAGACGCGGCCCGCTGACGCATTGCAGAACAGGCCGACGGGAGGTCAGCGAGAAACGGGCTGAAAGGGAAGAAAAACGGAAGCTGGGGCAGTGGCGAGCGAGGCCCGGCCAGGAAGCGGTTTTCTATCGGTGAATCGATGTCGTCGAAGGGCGATCCAGGTCGAAGAATCGCCACGGGGTCAACGAGCCGCGCGTCGGCCGCCTTAATTAAGTAAACGGCGCTGTTATTGCCGACCTCTGCAACGGACCGAGCAGTGGGTAGATCATGGACGAGGCTTTTATTTCCACTGCGATCGCCGCGCACTCGGAAACTGGCGCGGGGAATTAAGATTAGCCGAGGGCAGGGGTTAGAATAAAATATTCGGCGAGGTAGTATCTAAAGGAGGAGACTCAAGTATCACACCACTAGCTCCGCGCTAGTCTGCTTCTGAGAATAACTGCAACCGTGACGAGTTGAATTGGAGAAATATCTAGAAAGCTCGTAGAGCTTGTGAAAGCTCCGCCAGAAGAATCCCGCGCGTTATCATTGAGAGACGATCGTACGAAGCCGTGCGTTTCAGCGCAAATCGTTCGTCGGTTAGAGCATCCTTGAGGTATAATTGGTCGATCGGTCGAGTGGACGTTGGTCGCTGGGCATCGAGACTACCCGTGCGGCACGTGCGAGCACAGGCCCTTGGATCTTGCACCAGAAGATGAAACAGAGAGTTTCTAATGCGAAGCGGAGGCAGCAAGGGCCGGGAGGGAAAGGAGCACGAGGGAGGGCGAATCCACGTGCGATCGTTGGAAGCTTCGTGCCATGCCAGGGACACTAGCTGCTTACATAAGTAACAGCTCGGGCTAGACAGAGAGGGGCAGAGAGAACTAAGCTTCGAGCAGTCTACGCTGTGCTCTCGCTAGGGCAGCGCTTTTCATCGAGAAACTAATGCTCCTGTAGCCTGAAGCTACGTACACTTGACTGTGAACGGTAGATGCTCCTGATAGAGGAGGCGGCACAGCAACGACCCAGCTGAAGGATAATTAAGCTTGATAAAGGAGGGCTTACCAGAGACTCCTCGGTCGCCAAGCGCCAGGTCCACTTCCGTGCTCCGTCCTCTCGAGCTCCTCTTCAGAGCCTGACACCCTGGACACCGCTGCCACCGACACCCTCCGGATCGCTGTAGACAATGGTCTAGCCGGCTCCGTTGGCTCCTTCGAGGCACGAGATACCAGCAGCTTGGAGACTTGGAGCGTGCCTATTACGCGGTGCCCGCGACGTACGCGCCAAGCAGGGCTAGCCAATGAACGGGCGGGATCACGTTTATCCGCACGCACCGCACCCGGAACGACCCGCAAACTCGCGCTCCCAGGATAATCGCGGATTATTCCTCAGCGGCGGCTATGGTCGCCCGCGCGGCAGAGTTGACTGGATAGCTGACGGCTGAGAGTCTGATAGCGGCACCGCCGTGGACGCCCCTTCACCGTCGGCTAGTCTTTCCTGGCACCCTGCCCCCGTAGTCTCACCAGCCGCGACAATGGACTAGACGCTGCAACGGCACGCTGCACACTCAGGACGCACCACGCAAGTTCCAGCTGACGTCCTGGCGAATCGAAGTGGCGGGGAGGTGCATGCCACGAGGAGGGGGCGAAGCGAGGCAGCCGACTCCGGATCGCCCTCGTGGATCTGGACGTTCTGGATCTACGCTCCGCGCGATACTCTCTCCCACCCTCTTCCCTTGCCTCCCTATTGGCACTCTCGCCTGGGTCCTTTAACCGTCCGGCAATTCGACGCGACGGAATCCACGGGACTGTGGGCCTCGCGCCTGTGCCAAACTCCTCTGCTGGCTGGTCGCATAGCACCGGAGCCAAGGGAACGCGAGAACTGCGGGCCCGCGCCGCCGGTTTGCTCGCCGTCGACCCAGCTCCTGTCCCGGCGATCGAAAGCGTCGCCGCGAAACCGGAGCACGTTAAGCCGCCTAGAAACGCGTCCCGTCACCGCGCACGTGCGCGCTCGCCCAGCGCCGAGGTAGACGGCTAGCTGGCCGATCGTCCACGGACGGGGCCTCCCTTGCCTCCCTCGAGCCAGCCGGATGACGAGGGTACCGTGATCGTCGACGCCAAGGGGAACGGGGCTCGAGGTAGATGTAACGAGACAGCCGCGCGCGCGACACTCAATGAACTCGTCTCTGACCCCCCAGCGTGTACACCGCTGCCACCGACACCCTCCGGATCGCTGTAGACAATGGTCTAGCCGGCTCCGTTGGCTCCTTCGAGGCACGAGATACCAGCAGCTTGGAGACTTGGAGCGTGCCTATTACGCGGTGCCCGCGACGTACGCGCCAAGCAGGGCTAGCCAATGAACGGGCGGGATCACGTTTATCCGCACGCACCGCACCCGGAACGACCCGCAAACTCGCGCTCCCAGGATAATCGCGGATTATTCCTCAGCGGCGGCTATGGTCGCCCGCGCGGCAGAGTTGACTGGATAGCTGACGGCTGAGAGTCTGATAGCGGCACCGCCGTGGACGCCCCTTCACCGTCGGCTAGTCTTTCCTGGCACCCTGCCCCCGTAGTCTCACCAGCCGCGACAATGGACTAGACGCTGCAACGGCACGCTGCACACTCAGGACGCACCACGCAAGTTCCAGCTGACGTCCTGGCGAATCGAAGTGGCGGGGAGGTGCATGCCACGAGGAGGGGGCGAAGCGAGGCAGCCGACTCCGGATCGCCCTCGTGGATCTGGACGTTCTGGATCTACGCTCCGCGCGATACTCTCTCCCACCCTCTTCCCTTGCCTCCCTATTGGCACTCTCGCCTGGGTCCTTTAACCGTCCGGCAATTCGACGCGACGGAATCCACGGGACTGTGGGCCTCGCGCCTGTGCCAAACTCCTCTGCTGGCTGGTCGCATAGCACCGGAGCCAAGGGAACGCGAGAACTGCGGGCCCGCGCCGCCGGTTTGCTCGCCGTCGACCCAGCTCCTGTCCCGGCGATCGAAAGCGTCGCCGCGAAACCGGAGCACGTTAAGCCGCCTAGAAACGCGTCCCGTCACCGCGCACGTGCGCGCTCGCCCAGCGCCGAGGTAGACGGCTAGCTGGCCGATCGTCCACGGACGGGGCCTCCCTTGCCTCCCTCGAGCCAGCCGGATGACGAGGGTACCGTGATCGTCGACGCCAAGGGGAACGGGGCTCGAGGTAGATGTAACGAGACAGCCGCGCGCGCGACACTCAATGAACTCGTCTCTGACCCCCCAGCGTGTACACCGCTGCCACCGACACCCTCCGGATCGCTGTAGACAATGGTCTAGCCGGCTCCGTTGGCTCCTTCGAGGCACGAGATACCAGCAGCTTGGAGACTTGGAGCGTGCCTATTACGCGGTGCCCGCGACGTACGCGCCAAGCAGGGCTAGCCAATGAACGGGCGGGATCACGTTTATCCGCACGCACCGCACCCGGAACGACCCGCAAACTCGCGCTCCCAGGATAATCGCGGATTATTCCTCAGCGGCGGCTATGGTCGCCCGCGCGGCAGAGTTGACTGGATAGCTGACGGCTGAGAGTCTGATAGCGGCACCGCCGTGGACGCCCCTTCACCGTCGGCTAGTCTTTCCTGGCACCCTGCCCCCGTAGTCTCACCAGCCGCGACAATGGACTAGACGCTGCAACGGCACGCTGCACACTCAGGACGCACCACGCAAGTTCCAGCTGACGTCCTGGCGAATCGAAGTGGCGGGGAGGTGCATGCCACGAGGAGGGGGCGAAGCGAGGCAGCCGACTCCGGATCGCCCTCGTGGATCTGGACGTTCTGGATCTACGCTCCGCGCGATACTCTCTCCCACCCTCTTCCCTTGCCTCCCTATTGGCACTCTCGCCTGGGTCCTTTAACCGTCCGGCAATTCGACGCGACGGAATCCACGGGACTGTGGGCCTCGCGCCTGTGCCAAACTCCTCTGCTGGCTGGTCGCATAGCACCGGAGCCAAGGGAACGCGAGAACTGCGGGCCCGCGCCGCCGGTTTGCTCGCCGTCGACCCAGCTCCTGTCCCGGCGATCGAAAGCGTCGCCGCGAAACCGGAGCACGTTAAGCCGCCTAGAAACGCGTCCCGTCACCGCGCACGTGCGCGCTCGCCCAGCGCCGAGGTAGACGGCTAGCTGGCCGATCGTCCACGGACGGGGCCTCCCTTGCCTCCCTCGAGCCAGCCGGATGACGAGGGTACCGTGATCGTCGACGCCAAGGGGAACGGGGCTCGAGGTAGATGTAACGAGACAGCCGCGCGCGCGACACTCAATGAACTCGTCTCTGACCCCCCAGCGTGTACACCGCTTCGCTCCCGAGCCACAGCCACCCTCTGCCACCCACTCGCCCTCTTTCCCCACAGCGGTAAGTCTCTCTCTCTCTCTCTCTCTCTCTCTCTCTCTCTCTCTCTCTCTCTCTCTCTCTCTCATTCCTCTCCTCCGCTATCGTGATAACCGTTTCGACCACTCGACTCGGGGTTCATCGGGTCGGAGGGTGGTTTCGATTGGAGGAACGCCGCGCCAGCGGGGCCACCCCGCGATTGATCGCTGTGCTCATTCATTGTTGGCACGCTGGGAACTGCTGGAATATTCGTCGCTTTCCTTCCCTGTCGCCCGTTCAGAGCTCGCTTCTCGATACCGCGACAAGTTGACTTCGCAGAATCTTGCCCCTGTTTCGCGTCTCTTAGCTGGGGACCCGGGGCTAACTCGGTCAAGCACACTGGCGGAAGGAATTATGGGGAGTCTTCGATGGAAGGTTCTCTGGAAATGGTCCCTTTTGCTGGCCGGAGGGTGGGTGTCGGTGTGCCCGGGGCCAATGCTCATAGAAGTCAGCTGGTCGGAGAGTGGTTGCGTTATGCTACTCGCGTTTATTCGGATAGGAGCCCCGTCGGAGGGTATGGTCGAGGCGATACGCGGAATAGACGTGCAGATGGGGAAATAAAATGCGTCGGAACGGGCCACGACGATTCGTTCAACCGCCACGCGCATGCTGGCCTCGCGGTGACGTCAGGGGGCGAAAAATCAATCCACCCTGCCGCCTGTACAGTGCGGCAGGACAGGGACGTTGTGTACGTATATCGCTATCGCAGCCACCCTCGACTAATCAGTTGAATTAAGCGATTACCTTAAGACCAACCTTTTAGGGGTCATGGAAATTATAAGTTCGTTTAGGTTCCGACGGTGCTTAATCCTTTTTGTTGACTATTTTTCTGGCGAGCAATTTGAATAAACTCGAGCAATGAAAATAGAATACTACGAGGTGGTTAAAAATATAGAAACCTGGATCATCTTGATAGGTAAGACACAGGGCGAAGCTATTGCTTTTGATGTCCCATAATTAAACGTCGCGCGGTACTTAATTTCCTTGAGGATTCAATTAGAGGCAAGCAAGTTTCTCTGCGAAGTCGAGAGAACTCGCCTTGATTAAGAAAACAGAAAGAAATGCGAGGATATACAGGTTGAAAGAGATTTGTTACTATTAACGGTACTAACCTGGAAAATGAAGCGTTTCTTTTTCAATTAATTGCAAAGAAATAAATTGAAGCCAGGACTTGTTCTTTGGCAGCATAAGCATTTAAAAAACATGTTCAGTTTAACAAAGCTTTTTTTTGCTTCGCAACGATTTTGCCGAAGCGAAACGAAATTCAGTGACCTGCTTAGAAATTCTACTTCAGAACGCCTCTGGTTCTGCAGTGAAGCCATAAGAGAAGCAAATTTATGAAAATTACAGCTGCGAAAGGGCCATTTTTCAAGAAGGGCGTTTTTCGTTAGATAATGATGGGGTTTTAGTTTCGTTTCATAAAGAATAAGAGTTTTTATTAACTTCAATCTAGATTCAGGACGAAACTACACATTTTCTGAACATGCTCGGATTTTATTTGAATCGATTGGAACCTCCGTTTTTTAGTTATCAATGCAAAACAAAAGAAACTTTTTGAAAAAGCCTCTTTAACAATTCATCTGTAGCGTCATCTATAATGCATATTTTCTGACTAAACAAACATGTTTTTTCTTATATCTTATGATGTTAATAAACATTGTATCAAAGAAGAAGTCTCAGCTTCAATTTATTTCTTTGTAATTAATTGAAAAAGAAATACTTCATTTTCAACAAAAAACGACTGCTTAGCACCAACTATCTTTGAAAGTAAATTTCATCGCGAAGATTGGACGTTCGAAATGCTTGAAATGTTCGACGGGCAAAGATACCCGTTGCAAAACGATCGTTACGCAATCCCTTCAAACAGTGGTGTTTAATCAATCAATTAATTGGCTGTTCAGGTTCGTTAAGAACGTGCACGCCCGTGTAATTGGCATAATGCTTGTGTAACGCAAGGCCCTGTCTCGCGGTCATTTAATTCGCCCGCTCTGAAACACGCAACGGCCATTATTTGTTTATACGCGTCGATGGACGTCGAAATAACGACGAATGCGAGCGGCTCTGGCGAAGTGCATTTTCCACTCGGCTGCCACTGAAACATGCAGTGAATTTTCAAATACAACTCCTAGATCCGTGATCAATAAAGTCACCAAATTTACAAGGTGGAAGCCAAGCGAATTTCTTATATTCACTTTCACGTGAAATTGTGATACAGTGGCGCACTCAGGATTTAATCTTCGAGGCAGCCGAGTTGAACGGATGAAAACGTTTTTAATGGAAATTCAAGAAAATTCATTAGGTGATTGCAAGAATTTATTTAAAGAATAAAATCCAGTTTTCGTTTCGTCGTACAAAGCTGTTGAGTTACTTCAGTCGTGGTTAAATTTATCTTCTTTCTGCTTTTTCTTCTGGCCGCGCCACTGCTGTGATCCACGTATTATTTATCTATTGCAAACTAAACGGTACTTCGCCTGAATAATAATAATACTAACAACACTAAAAACGCGCTTCTTTATACAGTACTATAAATAATTATTTATTTATTACTAGGTACTCAAAATTCTTAAAGCAATATGATTAATAAAATGATTCGCATTCAGCTTATTTGAGTCACTAGAGTAAGCTACGCATTTCTGCAATAAATAAATTTTACAATAATGTTTTCCTAGAGCTGATAATAAGAGATATGAGTGATAACGTGTTTAGTCGAGTGCTGCAATAAATATTTCCACGGTACGATAATTGACGACGGTTATTTTTCTCGGCCCGACGAAACGTGAACGACTGATGCGCCTTTTAGAAGCGAGTCGCGATTATGCCTCGGGCAAAGAACCGCGAGATTGCATTCGTCGCGACCAGTCGAAAGGGATTCCTGGCAATCCTGCTGTCCCGAACCACGATTAGCTTATCAAGTCTGTTAAACGGGCACGAAAGAAGGCAGACGTTCAAGAGAACGAGGCGGTGTTTAAGTGTCTGGAGGTGGACGTATGGTGGCATTATTAAGTGGGTATTTCAGGACGCGTACCAGCCTGACAAAAGACTGCATCTTGGTTTAAATCGTTCGACCGAACCGCTCGGTGAATAGGTACGATCTAATTTACAGCTTCAGTTCACGATCAAAAGAAAGGCCTGAAGTAATTGGCATACTTCCTTTTTGGGGGGGACTTGACGGTTTTCTTTGGAGATCTTGTTAGAGATCCCTGCACTTTCGTCTATGGTTCACGATCTTCTTGGATATACAGTTCGCAATTAGCTCTGTGGTTAGTTAAGGGGAGGTTCTAGTCTCAAAATGTCGAAAAATCGAAGGTTTTATTTCATTTTTTGAATTTTCAATCTTTCAAGAATACGTGTTTGAAACGAGTTTTTGAAATTTTAAAAATTCCTGAAGTTTTAGGCATTTCAGTAGCGGCAAATGTGTAGATAAAACTCGATTACTCGGTGCTCACGTAAAATTTTAAACGCATTTTTCTCGACACAGTGTCCTTCAAATCGGTGGGACAAATGTCTCTGTAAGTTATTATCCGATTCGATGGAAACTTTTTTTATTTTGAAGAATATTCTTCAACGCAGTGGAGAGATCTCTATCATTTCAAAAATTTGAAACTTTTTATTCTTTAAAGCCGTTGAAAAGGCGCAAAACACAGGGAAAAGTGATTTCAAATTTCAAGTGTCGTTGTTTCGTTAAAAAATGTCACTTTGTAATTTTTAAAGCTATGTACTTTAATAATCTGGTAATGTTTCTTACTTCAACGAGTGCCCAGTGTCATTTACAATGATTAATTACAGAAAGAAAAATATATTTCTATAGTTTAAGATATTCTAAATACAATCGAAAAATTCCCATTATATTATCTTTAGTAGTTTTCCTTTAATTAATTTCTAAAAATCAGCTATGCTTATGGACTCTAGACCGGAACATCCCCTTAATTACCGCAGAGATCTAGAATCCACTTCATTGATTGTTCCGAAGTTGTAGTTCCTGCTGTGGGCATTTTATCGACACCTTATTCCTTCCTGTTTCTTTTAAATTATACTCAGACCCGATCCAACATCTGCAAACTGTGCCAGTCGGTTCTTGTACGACTGCCGCCCGATTAATGCCACAGGGTTTTTGTTGCAAATCGTATTGGATCCCCTGTTGTGCAGCAAGGAACTGCATTGCAAGATTCTGCTTGGCAGTCTGTCTCGTGGGCTTCTTTCCAATATATTTGCAACAACGTTACATACGTGCCACACCTGTATTTTGGCACGAACAATGCGCAAAGTCCTCTACACGGTCCCGATTCTAATCAGAATCTTGTACGCGTTGCCATTTAGTAGAGGGAGCTCGAGAACGTATAAAAACGAAGGAAATTATTATTCCAACACAAGCTTCGCATCAAACACCCGCGGGGCAAATTATTGGCGTACAAAAATGCTTTATTATAAACATCCCGCGAACGCACAACCCGAATTCAAGGTAGCAGTATAAAAAATAGTTAACACAAAATATCTCTGATGTTCCTTACACATTAATACCACGGTTAAATTAATCGATTAATCAAACTTCCGCTCCTCATTCATCGCAACCCGCTCCTACACTCAGATGTGTTCTGTGGCGCTATCTTCCGGCGAGGGTTGTAAAATCACCACCAGTGATAACTTATCGCAGAGTCCTCGCGGATCGTTCGATAAAACTCGTAATCGTTTCGTCCAGGGCACTCTGCCTCTTCTAATCAATATTTAGTTTCCTAAACGAGCCCTGCAGGCCTTCCAGTTCCATTAAAACCCTCGACTTACATTCAGGCAGTCGAGCGCATTCGTTGGATCGACTAAGCTTCTCCTCCCGCAGGAACCAGTCCCGGTTCTTCTCGATTTTCTTTCTCCATGCATCTGAAAGCAGTTTTCGCGAATGAAAGATGTGTCTGAGAAAATGTTTAGCTGTCTGGAGACCCCGAGTATTATTGCCGTGGAGTGTCGAAGGTTCAGCGGGACGTCTGACAAAATAATTATCGTAGCCTGTATCGATTACCGCGAGGCGTCAGAATGCTAAAAAGACCGCCGTACGTAGCAGAGGCCTTTCAGTTTCACGAACCATTGAGCTCGTCGAAGGTGCCAGCTCTGCCTCCCCACTCGTTCGGCAATATATCCTTGCTCATGTAGGGGTGCAGCTCCTCCCCGCCGCCGGTGTGTATGCGAAACTTGAATAAGAAGGAACGCGAAGTATAAGGAACAGAAGGACCATTCACCGAGCACAATCACGTCCATCGATTTCACCCACCTTCTGGACTAGCTTCGCTTTCAGGAGGGGGTAGAATATGTTGAGGATGCTCTCGATGACTGCAGGCGCGCGGAGGAAGTGGACCCTGTGAAGACGCAGCGGCATGCTGTCCTGCACGGCCAGCATCGATTTCCTCAGGATGCTCTGCGTTGGGCTGCACTTCGTGAAGTGTACCCCGCTGAAACCCTGAACAATTCCAATCATTTCTCCGGGTATCAGGGAGGTCTAGGATGAGCAGGGGACAGCTTTGCTTTAATTATAATTCCACGGGCTATCGGAGGCTGTTCCCATTGAATGCCAAAGAGAGACAGACTGTGTTATAGTTTCTAAACTTGGGAAGTTTAGAAATTAGAGAATCGAGGGGGTTCGTGCACCCAGAATGGTCGAGAACAAATCGATGTTTCTAATAAAGAAATCGCAGAAGCTACATCAAAGGAAGGTCAGTTCTACGGCCCCGGGGAATCGACGATTCCCTGTAAGTTCGAAAAATAATTATCTCGTTTAACTTGTAGCTTTAACTTTTAACGCTGTGCTTTTTTCGAAACTATGTTTTTCCAATCCTTGCCAATGATATTTTAAAAATTACTGAACTACACATCAATATCTAGTCTTCGTCGTACCAATTTTTCTTTTAAAGCCACAGTTTTGTTTTTCATCAAATTAAAAAAACTGATGAAATTTCTCAGAGAAGAGCAGAAGAGGATATTTCTCAGAGAAATTTCATCACTTTTTTTTAACCATTCTAGGCATATGTTTTCCATATTACCATTCTAGACGTAACCCCTTAAGAACTTAGATTTTAAGATAGGAGCGTGGGAATGGGAATAACATAGTACAATAAAATATGGAGATAGAAACATGTAAATTGATATGTAAAGGCACAAAGTACCTATGTGTATAGGTATTTTACAAGACGTTGAGATACTTATAGATAGGCTCTCGCATGTAGGGGAATATAAAGTAGGAAATAATCCGAAGCCACGAGGCAAAGATTACGTAATACGTAAAATAAACAGAATGAATATATTCCCATTGAGGCGAGAAATAACGCATATCGTCTTATCACCTGAAGATCGATGACCATAATGTTCGACAAGCAATGTTCTTCCACGAGGCGCGTGTCCATCACCATTAGTATCCGCCTGGAGATCGCCTGGATCGAGAATTTCTCTATCGCCGTGTCCCGTAGCCCTAAAATGGTCACGCGATGCCCCTCCTCCGTCAACGATGGCAGAACGAAATAGTGTCTGTTAAAGAATCGAAAGGCAATCAACGTCGAAATCTGCTCAGAATCAGCTGTCCCTAATTGACAGTGATAAGGGAGGCAGGGAAGGTGATTACATCGCTTGACAGCACTCTTGGATCTCCCTCGAAAGCGGATCGCGAACGGAGAAGAATTCTGGCATCGCGGTGCGCACACTGAAGTATCGCTCCAAAATTAATTTGCATCTCTCCAGGCTGTTCTTGCAGCCGAACAGGAATCTCTCGAGCCTTGCATCGTCTGAAACGTTGGCGAAATGGACACATTCTTAACTTCTTTCTCTACGCACCGCTAATTAACTTCCTGTGAAGAAGTCCGTTCTGACTCGTAATTCGCTTCATTTGCACACGTTGCAGAATAAGTTTTATATTTGATTTTAGTCTGATATTCTTTGATTTCTTAAAAAGTGACGAAACTTTCGTTCAAAGGAGAAAGCTATTTCACAGTTTTATTCAGTATCGAAATCGAAATAAAACGATAACTGAAGTTTCTATTTTATTTTAGTCTGATACCTATTCTTAGTTTTCTCGAAAAGTGTCGAAACATTCATTCAAAGGAGACAGATACTTCACAATTTTATTCAGTACCGAAATCGAAATGGAACAAAAGCTGAAGTTACGAAGAACGTAACACAATTCCTTTTTTATATACTTCAGTAGGTATCGCAATCTACTTTTTTCTGAATTTCCACCGCGGAACAAGCTTCAGCGAATTAGTGAGAAATTCTCTCCCATATTCTCACTGAGAATAATTCACTATGCAAAATCAATGGCAATGTGGACTTTATAATAAATCTGACCCATGTGATTAGGCAGATGAGGCTGCTTCGACAACCATTCGCGTATCGCTGCGACGTCGCGTTTCCTCGCTTCCGGGTCGGGTGGAACTTCCTCGTCGATGTGTTTCTGTTGCTTGACAGTCGGCGGTAACAGCGTCATCGTGAACTGTAAAAGCAAATTCAGCTTTCAACGTCAAGCCTAGCTGGACGAACTTCGGAACCCAGCATAATTATCGTCCTGCCAGCCGTTATAATTGGAGATCGTAATTTTACGAATAACAATGGTGGATGTTAGTATAAGCCGTGATACATTAATTATTCTCAGACTTTGAACTCTTCGATACAGAATTCTGCGGAGGATCCTGAAGATCGACACGCAAAACTGAGAAGAAACATTATTACCATCTGTATAGCAACGGCCATTATTATTATTCAGATAATTACTATCCCTAGAATCCTCGTGACGAGCTGCGAAAGTTGCAATCACTTCTTGGAATACTATCAGCGAGGCCATGTTTAAACGAAAGAGGAAACCAACGCAGAAATAACACACTCAATGTTGACGCTGGTTACACGTATTTGACGAACTTGTTTGCGAACAAAGTGCAACTGCTCGCCCGGGATTCCTCGGATTCCACCGTGAAGTGGATTCAAATTCTAGCGCCTTGGCTTCTCGAGATGCTCTTCTTCTGGTGTTGCTCAAGATTCTTTCCGCGCGGATTCACGATATTTGCGACTATTAGCACTCGAAACGGTTCTTCGAGTGCTAATACGTGGCTGAATAATCGCCACACCGTGATCCGTCAACGATCAATATTTGACAAGCTTTTAATCGCGGAATATATCGATAACGCGAAGTGTACACGAGCAAAGGACGGGGACTGAATGCCTCCTCGACTCCTCTTTCCTAGAGAAGGCCTCGAACCCTAAGATTCAATTAGCATGATTGTATCGCGGGCTCAAGGCGATTTATGTCGCTTTAAGTAATATTTGGACTTTGAAAATAAAATTCTTAAAAGCTCCGAGGCTCGTAATCACGTACGTCCACAGCACTTTCAGTGATTCCAATGGATTTCTGATTTCGGAGGCTTAGAAGATCTTGAAGAGAATTGCCAGGAATTCTCACCGATCTCGAAGGCAATCTCCACGGTCGAAAGTTTCTTCGAAGATCTAGTCACTGGAGAATTTTCGAACTGGGGAATCGAACATCCCGCACTTATCAGCGGGAATTTATTCTTCAAGGTGCACCGGGATCTATCAGCGTCACGCGTTCAACTTCCTCTCCGTTCTTTCGAGCACTGTTTCGTAAACTATCGAACCCCGACGATGGTGAAACTCGATTACGAGGAAGAGGACACCTCGGGGGAATATATGTTGAACGCATGACCAGAATTCGATGCGCATTTCACCATTCTTGAATCTCGGCTGCACGAAATTCTCGTAAGTGGATCGAGGCTCGTTGGATCGATTGAAGAAGAGAGCTAAGCAGTTGCTCGTACAGTTGCGTGTAACATGGTCATTGGGGATCGTTCGAATGTGCGTGGACGTTTCTACGTGAACGGAATCGAACGGGGCGACGTGAAAATCGAGCAGATTGCGATGCAAAAGAGAAAGTAGGTACGGCGGATGTAAACAATGGGGAGGAGATGAAAGGTGCATTGTTAAGTGATAAAGTCTATTTTTTATACAAATTTCTAGCTTTACTACTCGAGTTCGCCCGAAATTTAGATTATGATTTTATAAAAGAAATTTGTATTTATTTATTTTTGTGAAAATAGTCACATTCGTCTGGATTAATTAGGCACAATGAGCTAGAACACATTTCCTAATCTCAGAATTTACCGTTCAAAAGTTTTTAGGCGACAGACAAACACACGAACATTTTCTGCTTTAATATTTTAAGCTACAATGGGGGTTAATCGATGTCTGTGTCGCAAAGTTTACTTTATATCTCTTAACTCGTGTAATCCTTCCTTTGAGCTTTAAATTTGTCTTAATGAACTTGACTCAATAATTCTACCATAATCGTCAAATTGATTTACGAAGAATTCTTGAATGAAATAGGGCAGCTAGAAAGAAAGAATTATTAATAATCCATGCACTTTGCTTTCGAAACTTACTTGAACTCCACTCGCAACGAATCACACTACTCTTTTTTACTTTGACAGTCGAGAGTCGCCAAACAAACTTTTTCCTATCCACTGAATTGTAAGAGATCGAAGGACCTAAGAGGATTCTTTTAAACTTTTTACTCACACCCGCACAAGTGTCCGACAGAGGAATCTAGGAACTGAAGGATAAGCACAGATCTTTAGAAAGTGTCAGAAAATCTGCGTAGTCGAACGCGCGTGCAACGCGTAGAGCACGTCTTCAAACCGCGCCACGCGTACGTTTCCGCTTCTTCGATCGCGCGATCGGCATTTTTATCTGCTCCAAGCAGATCCATTCCTCTCTTCTGACCCAGGACACGCGATGCCTCCCACCAAACACACACACAGGCCCATCCAAATGACTTTGTGATTGAAGTGCATCTAAAATACTGAATACTCTTGAGGAATATATAGACCAATTGACTAATAATCTGTCATTTTGTATTCTACGGTGATCGAAATCTCGAATTCACCTGTATCACGTCTTCAATATTCCCGTAATTTGTGTTCGAAGCATCGTCGAATTTCGAATATGATATTTCCCATTATATTCACTACCATTTTCGAATAAGAAGACAATTATTGTTTAAGAGTCGCCTCAATAGCCAAGTTGGTGTGTTAAATATCCAGATAAGATGGGTAAATAATTAGGAATACCTGCGTTTAGGAGAGCGTAAAATTTTCCACGAAACGTTGCAACGTGAAATTCTGCGTGCGTCTTGCGAAAACAGATTTTTCAATGACTTAATGCGTCTCGTTGCATGTCTGTTGTTGCAACGAAGTGTAGTGTACAACTAAATACGACAATGCGGCGATGACACGGTAGCGATTTTACTATTTACATATGTATTATAATCATTTTCTAAATTTACGTATTTATCCTCCTCGCCAGTTGTATTTTCCGAATTGAAATCTCGTTAAATCTTCGTTCCTCTGTTTAAAAAATCTTTCTAATCGATGGCATATCTGCCGTATAAAAGGGAGTTACATGGTTATCGAATGCAATATGCTAATACATTTAGCATATTAGTGCAAATGCGATTACGAGCTGACGAGGTATTGGTCATTCGATTACATTTTGAAACAAGCTTCGTCCATCCCTTCCCCTACCATCGCGAATGAAAACCGATAGGCTTCGTAGAAAAATGTCTTTAAACGCTTAGAATTTTCTCCAGACGCGTGTGAGCAGCGTCGCGTGCACGATTTTCGTAATAACGAGCATTAGTATTGCTACGTGACTTGGTTCCGACTCACCGGAGAAAGAATCCAAAGTGTCTCGTGGGAAAAGCTCGAAGAACAGCTCTAGGAATTTAAATTTCGGCATCCTACGTTCGCTTCAATTAGAATGTCCCTTTAGATACAATTGAACATTGGATGAAAACCGTCAAATCCATTTTCATTTCTCTTTCGCAAATCAGAAAAAAATTCTATCAACTTGGTGATGAATTTGCCACAAAAAAAAATAATATAATTGAAGTACCTGCGACGAAAGCTGAGCTTCTGCAGATGAATACACGTAGCTTTGCGCGGAATAGGTTTGCCCGTGCATCGCCAAAGAAGAGAGAAGAGGAGAGGGGAAAGTGTGAAAATAACACAGACATTGAACAACGCCTAGGACGTTTCATGGTTAGCTCAGTCTCGTCTTATCTTCCTCCCGAAAACCATCCTGAAGCGTTAGCCAATACACCTCGCGCGAGATGACACTCTTGCCGACGGAAGTTCGCAACGCTTCGCCGACAGGATGCAACACAGGAAATCCTGTCGCCTCTAAAACCCGTAGAATTACCCAGAAATGTAATCGAAACAAGGAACGGAATGAAAGGGCCCGGGCTGCCTGCGAAATGTTGGGCTGCCTCGCTATATGCAACAGCGCTTGCATAACCTGCATTTGGTGTATTCTCTTCTCCAGTTGGTAAAAACATTCGGAAAGCTCCGGCTAACCTCGCCCGCTAATTTATCCATTATCTGAAAGTTTCCCAAGACTCGTTGGTTGCCCCAGGGGAGTCGATTCCAGCGAGTGCTGCGAGGTAAAAAAGCCGGGGAGGAAACCCAAAATCTCACGAGTTATCCAATGCCACTTGAGCTCCACCGACCCTTCGATACCCCTCGCATCTAGAAGTCTATCGTCAGACGAAAGATTGCACAGGAACTCCAAGCAACGAAGAGTATTCCAAGAACCATCTTTCAAACAACGCGGGTTAAACGAAAGAGAAAATTCCTACTATCGCGGAGAACCACATTCGTAAAGCTTGATAATAATTTACAAAGTGCGCGAGGAATTTCTGCGACTCTCTAAAATCGAAGACACCAAGTCCAAAATAAATGGAAATATAAATCAAATGTTCAGTTTATACTATTTTAAATCAAGTGTCTCATAAAAAGTCTGCCATTTATTTCGTACAACACTAAATGAAATTAGCTTTCGGACGGTGTATACGCAGTCAGAGATGGCCGCTCGAGGTTATCGTTAATTCCAGGGTCTAAATCTGCTTTCTTCTCTTCGGCGTGTTGCTTGGCCTGGAGGTCCTTGATGGCCATTTTCGTGGCAATCAGGTCCGTGTCGTCGTCGAGAATTTGCACGATCTTCTGCACGGTCGAGTACTCCATCAGCACCGCGGGCCTGGCGTCGTTGCCGGTCTGCGACGCCTCTGACATCCTCGTTCTCTCTTCGAGCTGCCACTCTGCCGCGTTGTCCCTAAAACGTGACCCACGAAATGCCCCTCGTTAGAAAGGGAAATACGTGCCCCCGGATCGATCCTTAGATGACGCGAGCCCGTTTACATCGAGTTCCCGCGGTCCTCGCTGGGCGATTCGCTCTGCACCGGGTACTTGATGCTCGAGCTCCTCTTCTGCTTCCTCCTACTCTTGCTGTCGCGGATCACAGCAGAGTTCGACTTGCTGCGATCCACCCCGCTCCCGGGGTTATCCTGCTTCGAGCTGGGAGGCTTCTTTGGATTCTTCGAGGCGTGGCAGCTCTTCAGCTTGGACAGAGCGTGCCTCGCGGGGTCCTTCTTGTAGCAGCACCGATGGCTGCGATATTGCCACCTGCCGATCGTTGCTGGGTAGAGAAGGCGAATAGTCAGAGAAATCGGCGGCGGATTACCATAGCGCGCATGTAGTCGCGGTCGAGCTGAACATGAAGAAGCAGTTCAACACTGTCAGCACTATCAACGGCTCCAGCATGGCGACGGGGCGGGATGAACACTAGGGGCCATCCGAGTGACGATGATTCTCTGGTCGGCCCCGTCAATTTCCAGGCACGTCGAACGAAATACACGCCGATTCAATTGTAAAATATATGACGAGCGACGGATCGACCGGGCACATTCCCAACGACGACGAAAGAGACAAACGGGGTTCTCTACCTTCAAGACAGACATTCGTCGCGGGGAGAATAATTTTATTCTCGTTTCGATTTTCTTCCCCCGAACTTTTTAATGAAAGTTTCACATTTTTCAGACAAAAGTATGGCCTTTCTAATGCATATAATGGTTCTTTGATAAAAGCGTTTGTCCGCCGCAAAAAATTCTTCAAATCCATCCTACTTAGGTTGTATGTTGTCCCTTAAGGGGGTGGACTACCGTGACGGCCCGGAAAAATAGGTAATCTTCTGTTGAAAATTGTAGAGAAACTAATCAGCCGAGCGTCTTGCGTAATATTTTTAAACCTAATCTTCAATAAATACAAATTCTATCATTAATGTTCCAGAAAAGGTGTTTTAATTTAAATTCCCCGAAACCGAGTTAAATGAATTATAATAACTGAAAAAATTCAATGTAAAGAATATTACGTAAGGAGGGGGTTGCAATATCAAATCTTACAAATTCTAATACTGGGTGAGGGAGGGGGTAAGAAATCACCAAAATTACCCTTACGTAATTTAAGGACGGCCCCAAAGTGGAGCGATGAAACAGTCGCCCCTCAACCGCCGATCCATTACATCCACCATAAATTACAGGTACCCCGGATACATTTCGTGGCGATAGGAAGCGGAGCAATTTGTCCCAGGTCCGTTCGGAACGGCATGCATAACGCGCGCGTGATGGTGGCGCGAGAGAGGAGAGAGAGAGAGAGAGAGAAGGGGCGAGATATACGCCGCAAGAGTGTACCGATCACGGGTGGCTGTCGACAGGGGCGGCGATGGAATCGCCCGAGCCCGCAGAGGACCTGGACCACCCCTCCACGGGGGTCCTGCTGCCGGCTCTTTTCGAGAGAAGACGCTGCACAAAGGGATCGCGTAACCGCAATATATAAAAACGGAATCACGATATCCCCGAGCCTGGGGCGCATCTGTGTTATAATGATGATATTACGTGGACGTGTCGTCGGATTTCGGTTGCGGTGCGGATATCGTCACAATGACACAGCCACCGAAGACCACCCTCGGCGATCTCGCGCGCTTCCCACCACCTGCCGATTTATTTATTCCGTCCCGGCGCATTGTCGACGATTAACGTTATTAACGACGCGGACGTGCGAATCCTCCGCTCTGAGACTGCACCCTCGGTTAAGGGAGGGATCACCACGGGGATGCTGGAAGTCATGCAAACGCCACTAACCTCGTTTCAGCGTAAGAGATGCCGCGTTGAATAACTGTGCAATTTTAATTAATATTGAAAGGGATTTCGCTGCGCTATTAAAATCATTGAAGTTTTCTGAAATAAAGAACCGCGAGGGAAGGCTTCTCTGCTGTTACGCGAAACAATGCCGTCCCCGTCGATCTCTAGTAAATGTTTGGAAAGATTAAAAGTGCCTTTTCGAATGGAACCGTGCGAAAATCGGGGGTAGCTTAGTAGATGGGACGTTCTCCTACAGGCCCATGAATTATCGCACCCTCTCATTCATCCGCGGCGGACATCTTGCCCCGCGCGAAGATCCTTTTCTCCCTCGGAAAGAGATTCGTCCCACGTATAATATCGCGGTCACTTGTCGTCCTATTCAACCGGTGACCGCAGACAGTTTTCTTTGGGTCGGGCCTCATCGTCTAGTAGAAAAAAAGGAGCGGCTGCTTTTTCCACCTACCGCCGCGAGCATACGTGTCACGCTATTTTTCGTACATCGAGAGAGCATGTCCTTTCCCGTGGCCTCCTAATTTATTGGCCATCGGCATTGTCCAGCGCGAGGCGACCACACAGCTCGAACGACACCTTTATGAACTCCCACGACAATCGCGATTACGAACCCTCCGCCCTATGTATTCTTCAACTGTCTCTTCTATTCTGCTACTTCTATATTTTTTTTAATAATCCTGTCACACCTAGCCATCGCGCAGTGAATGGATCCTCCTGTTCTCATTGTCCAGGAGTCCTCGAGACGACTTTGCTCTCGTTGTGTTCAGAAAGAAATAGACCCACTTGTCGATCTTAATATATAAAGCAGAAGGTTGATATTCTTGTGCTTTTATCTGGAGCCTAAAAACTTTCGAAAGGTGAATTCTAGGGTCACGAAATGTGCCTCGTTATGCCTGGCTAATCAAGGTCACTGTGATTATTTTCAGAAAAAATCAATATTTTTAAATCAGAATCTATTAAGATTTAGTTGGAGGTTTAACGGGAAGTAATTTTATGTTAATTTAATTGAAAATTGAAGATTAAGTAAATATTTTAATATAAATTATGTTCTAATTTAATTGGAGATTTAAAAACTAACCGGGCTTGAAATTTGTTAAGAATATTCATAAAAATATCCAGTAAATTATTCTTCAATCTTTGAACACGCCTTGAAATGCATAATAAAGTGGTAATAATAAAAGTATATAGTTCCATTCAAAAAATATTACATTGATATCGAAAGCTCTTTAAATAATGTCTTAAGGAATAGACGCCCTAATAGAGTACCGCTGTCTGGAATTTTTTGTCTCGAAAAGAACGTGTTTAATAAATTGAAGTTTTTCCTAGTTATTAATACGTGCTTTGAGAATACAAAATTATTTTTTCCATATTTTTCTAATGCTTGCTTGCGCCAAAATAAATGTGCGTGGTATACGCTGTAAAATTAAAGACGCCTCGAGTGCGATCTCGATTTTAGAGGAACCGTGTGTCTGAAACAAAAACAAACAAATAGATTTCTAATCCGTATGACTGTCGCTATGGCGGGGATTAAAACTAATAAGATTCATAAAAAAATTAACAAAATATCGGGCTTCCAAAGTTGAAGAATCGAAATCAGCCAAACTTTTTAATCATTCTGCGACATAAAAGACGAGAAAAAACTACGAAAATACAAACCACCCTGTTACCACCATCTCAGATACATGGTCCCCCTTATGAAACATTCTCTCGCTCTTCCACTACTCACTTAGAAACATAATAGCGAGCATACGAACACACCGGACACACTGTATAAGCCTGAGGGTAGCAGTGCTTTCCTTGCGCTCCTTAAAATCGCAGGGACATCGTTGAATTGAAATCACCGAAAGCAACAGCGACATTTTATGATTTAATGATACACGCTCCCTGTACAAATAATGGCGTTATGACCGAAAAGTGTGACAAAGGGGTGAGAATTTTGCTCCAGAGGGCCAGAAAATCAGCTCGTTTGCTTCCGAAATTTACAATAACACGGAGGAAGTAAAAGCTGCTGCCAAGGGGTTCGTACTCCACTTCTCCCGCGACTTTTCGCCGTCGAAATGCAAGGAGCCGGGTCCCCGTCGAGATTCCTCAACGGCAGGCAGCATTCAGCCTCCGTCATTCACCTGGATCATTACGAGGCGGCGTTACAGGCGAGTGAAGGAGTTAGAGGCAATTACGAGGAGGCTTCGAGAGGCGACAAAGCGGTCTCAGGAGACGCACAGCGTCGTCAGTCGTCGGGACGTTCCTCCAAATGCTCATTGACAAGCGTCAGGCCTCCTCGATGACCGTCCAACCTCTGGAGAGGAGAGAGTAGCCCAAAGATGTCCTCATCTGGCCGTGGCGAAGCGATTCTCCACGGCTAGCAATGAATGAGCCGCCTGACTCGCGCAGTTTTACGCACTGCTACAGACCTGTTCGCGCTTCGCGGGCTTCATTGAAAGTCGCGTCGATGGAAGTTCATTCAGAGATCCTTCGAGGGAGTCTGAATGCTCCCTGAGCGTCCTGAAGATGCTCAGTGGCGAATCATTGAGGAAACGCAAGAAACCCGCGCCGGGTATCTAAATGTCCTACCGAGTACACTTGGAATATTCGAAAAGAGCCTGCTGATCCTCTCTCCTCGTTTATATACTTGTTACTGGCTTCTTCCTGCTTATTCGTTAGCTTGGAATCGTGAGCACTTGCGCGCCAAAGCAACGAAAATGATAAAGGCGACAAGTGCGCGAACCTATAAAGGTTTGTTAAACATTGAAACTCGTAATGACTTATTTCCGTCTCTTGTGTTTCCTGGCAACCTCCCTTTTCGTCTCCGGGGCTTTCTCCGTGACCAGTTGCACTCTCGGCTTTGCTTGCACCGGTGGCGGAGTCGGTGGTCTTGGTGTTCTCAATTCTAACTCGATGTGCCTGTTGGGCAGGTCCGGGGACTCGGGCTTCTTCTTCACCTTCAACATGAACACGTTCTCGTTCCCTTCGGTCACGCGGTCCGTGTGCACCTCCTGCCGCCCTGGATTGTTTAGGCCGGGATGAATGGTGAACGTTCTGCATTGGTCGTTTGTGTATCGGCCTCCTTTACACTCGCCAATCTAAATGAACGAAATAATGCACGTGTAGCAATTAACTTAAGGAGCCTCCATAGTGAGACGGCTGAAGAAGCTTAATTTTTCAGCAATTAAAAAAGAAACAAGTATTGCACTTATCACTTTGCACGTTTGTAGATTTATCCTGTCACCTTTAAAGACTTTAAGAAAGAATCGTAAGTAAAAATATGGGGAGCGTCGTGAAGAGAACCTGGTTGTTTTTTTAATTCCCGGAAAATTAAATTCTTTTCAATTAAAACGCGTACCGTCGAGAGATCTTTAATTTTTGTAATTTTTCGCAAATAACCATGGCAAAGGTGGAAATTGAATGTTGGAGTATCACTGTACCTCGTAGGAGATAGCTTGCGGCGAATCCTCGCTGCCCTCCCTCGTGGCCAGATGAGATCTGGATTGCACGCGGAACAGGATTCGATTATTATTAGCCCCTTTTAGTATCCTGGGCCCCATCTTGCTCGTGGGCCTTTGTATCTCCACTACATCGCAGTCGCACGGCGGATCCCACGCGTGGACTTTCTTCGATTTACCCTTTTCCCTCTCCATCCGAATTATCAGCTGATTGCCGATCACAGTCGTCCCGATCTCTCGATAGTACTTTGAGAAAGCATCCTCCACTTCCTCGGGCGGCGGGCCCTCTGGAGGGCAGGGCAGTGGCGGCATCGACGGGCAGAAATTCATAGGTGAATTTTATCTGATAACTGCGACGTGTTGCGCGGAACTTTGAATTTAAAGAAGCTGACTTACGGGGGACGTTTTCAGGGAGCAACGGGGTTAGAGGGATTAAAAATCGATCTCCCCAGGGAAACTCCTTCGCAGCACTCGCAAGTTCGGATACCTTCAGAGCACGTAACGAAACATTCCATCATGGAGTCGTTTCCAACACCTTATCAATATTTTTGAAACTTTTCTGTCGTGTCACGTTCACGTCCCACCTTCGATGCCCCCCTTCAATCTCCCCAACAATATCGACAATCCCGGAAAATGATCGTGGCCACTCACAAATGCGGCTGCCCTCCTAAAGAAGAGAAGCCGCCCCGTTCGCCATGCTGCAGTTCTGCTAAAACAACGAAAGCCAAACGCCCGAGTCTGCCAACGTCTCCAGAATGTTCCTGCTGCAAGAGGCCCCGTCTGCAAGCAATGCCTTCGCTGCCGAAGGTCCGAACACCAGCCCCGTGCTGTCCAACAAAGCCTGCGGGCAGCTCCTCAGACCTCGTCACGCGCAAGGTTCGCTCAGAGATCGCGGAGAAGGGACTGCCTTACAAGGAGCTAGAAGCTGTGATCAACAACAACCGCGTGGTAATTAGAACGCAGAAGGAGGCTCCTCGCGAGGAGTACGACCCTCCGTGCGACTGCATCGAGGATTCACGGCCAGCCGAGGAGGCTGCGAAGGGAGATGAAGATTCAGTTGGAAGTTCGAAGACTCGTACAGTCACGTTGCTTTCAAGCCCGCGCGAAGAAGACACCTACGAAGACGAGATTAATTCCACGACCGAGACGGAGAAGTCGCCGAAGGTCGAGGAGAATCCGAACATATTCCGGCTGAGGGTGAGGAAGAAGAGCCGCGTGAGCGACGGGTACAATATCGACCTCGAGTTTAGAACACCCAGGCCTTGGTCGATGCAGAGGCGACGCGAGATCACGAAGCAAGAGAAGCTCGCTTAGGCCGTATTCTCAAGAATTAAGATCCCGCGAGATAAAGGATGCGACCAGTTGCCACTTGCTGAAATCGCAAGGGAAGGAATACTTACCCGCAATTTACAAACATTCGTGACTGAGTGAACCAAGGCCTATTCTTCATTTCCCACATTGTTACGTAACTCGTCAGTTTTCTCTACCTAAAGGAATTGTATAAAGGGCCAGGGGAAACACCGAGGCCTTTCGTCATCCCCGCTCGACTCTTAATTATCGCGTTAAGGTAAGAAATTAAGTCTCCGAAGTGTTCTCGGGGAGGAATTGTCCGGAGTCTCCATTCAAGCAATTTGCCTCGGACTAGGTATAGCCTGCAGGATCGATGGGGCTTAACTGCGTGGAGGCGACAGGTGCCGAGCGTGCCCCTTTTTGGGGGTGGGCATCTTAGCGCTCGTCCATTGATCTGTTTCAAACTGAATAGCTTTCGAGAAGCAACGATCGGAACCACCAGCTTTGGAATGCCTATCCTCGTTCAAACTCCGGCATAGGTAATTGTCGAGGATTCTTGATTGCACGAAACAGATAACACCTTAACGATCTTCTTCCTTTGTCCAACAATTTTCTTTGTTGGTCAACAATCATCGTATACGTACGGAAAGGTCAGAAAGCTCTTGTCGAAAGAGGATGTCAATTGCTGGAATCTCTCCGCGAAACTGTACGGAGATAAATTGCATGAGCAACAACTTTATCCGCAAGCTGCGTAGATATTCCTCCGCGGACCACGCACTCTTCAAGGAACGTGGTACCAAAGATCGGTAACATCGGTATGAGCCAGTGACCGAGATTCACCCTCGAACGGACAGTTACGTGTCCTCCGCGACCACTTCTCTTCTTCTCCTCGGCATGGTATGCAACCGATCCCCCGAGCTTCTGCTCGAGAACGCAAAAGAGGAGCAGAGAATCGTTTGCTCGCCGGCGTTCAATGAAAGGGCGGGGGAGAGGGCGCGAAGAGAAAGATGTGGAAGAGTCTGTGAAGCGATTCTCACGACCAGAGTCGGGAGTCAGGTGCCTGGGTGAATGAACATCGATCCATTCACTATTTTTCCAAGCACAGGCAACGGCCACCCGCCCACCGGGGCCCCATTTTTTTCCTGTCAGAGAATTAAGAAAAGAGAAGAACGAGGCGCGGCGAGGAGTGGGGAGGAGATCGAAAGGAACGGGCGATATTTCAGCGAGGCTGTGTAAGCTGACATCGAGATCGAGGAATCCCGACTATCTTGGGAGGGCTAGGAAAACTTCGGCTCGTCCGACCGCGCGTATAATGATGGGCTGAAATGGTGAAAAATGTAATTCCCGATGCCGCGTTTGTCGATGGCCATCGGGGGCGTTGCGAGACAAGATTCTCTTCTTCAGGCATCGGGAACACTAGGGATGTAATAAACTAGCGGGTCGCAAGTAGGATTGTAAAATGATCGCCACTGCTCGATAATGTAATGCAATGCTATAGCAAATGCTATTTTGTTCAAGGAAATAATAAAGTAATTGTCGGGGGAAGGGAATGGCTAAATGTTTGATTTTCAAATTGAATAGCTCCGTTCTAACGATTCCCATTTTGGAAGGCGATTACTGGATTCGTGAGTCCCTTCCCGAGAAGTCGTAATCGCCACTCGGGTAATAAAAGTGCGTTGTTGAACGTAACCGTAGGTAGGATTAATTTTTCCAGGAGCTCTGGAGCGTTGATCCTTTTCGTCTAGAATTAATTGTAGGTCGGACTGTTGATGGTTTACGGTGAATAATAAAACAATAATCGTCTTTATTGGACATCACCGGCGAGTGCGGTTTTATGGCACTCTAGGTTTTATTACTGCTTAGGCACCTTTTGGGTGTCGTTGCCAGTTAACTCCGATGCGGATGGATTAGGATTTCTGCTTTTGCCTTTACCATGTGGCGAGATTCTTACAAAGGTAGTTTTTCGTCAAGTATAATAAAACGAAAGGCAGATATTTGGTAGGTCTGTAAAAAGTGCTGAGAAGTAAATCGCGAGATTCGGTTAGAGAAAAGTAATGGTTCTCTTATATTCTTCATAATTTCAGCTTCATTCGCTCTATTTTGATCCCGACATTGAATCGAGAAGTGCCTTTTACCGTTCAATGAAGGTTACAATTGCGATGAATATCGCGGAAGGTGTTGCAAAGATCAATTATCGAGAAATATAATTATTTCTTAGTGCATTGTCAAGCAAGTTAAATAAAATCGTTTAATCGAAATATTCTGTTTTTATATATTTTTTTTCCATTGAGTGAATGTTACAATTAAGGTGCATCTACACGACGACACTTTTGTGTCTAGCTAGAGCTAGTTGCAGTGTCTTCAGTCTGGCTCTAGCTGCAACTCTCGCGGCGATAAGTCGAATTCAGTTTCGCGGACTACACCAGGCAGTTTCTAATCTTCCGTAAAATTTTTTGAGTGTCATATACAGTCTTAGAGCATATAAACATGGAGGAAGCATGTAATAGGCGAAAATGTAGACGGCGATAGAAAGAGAAAGATATACATGTGGGACACCCCCTCTCTTTTTAGCGCCAGAATTTTTTTTTTATATTAAAAAGAGAGGGTGTCCCTCATGTATATTTTTCTCTTTCTACCGCCGTTTACATTTTCATTCATTGCATGCTTCCTCCATGTTTATATGCTCTAAGTATACACTTGATTTAGACACAAACATGTTGTCGTCGTGTAGGCATACCTTTTCGATAAATATCGCGGGGAGGTGTTCGAAAGGTCAATTATGAAGAATTATAAATTACAGTGTGACTTCGTACTTAGCATACATATGTGCTACGTAAATAATGCTATCTACTGGGCCAGATAATATCTACCTATTAGTTATTCCAAAAACATATTTGCAGCGAGCAATAGCAGACTCGTGAAATGAGTAACCCAGAGAAAATGACAGTGTTATCAGTGGAGGAAAAGCAGGTGATTTGTCAAACTTCTGCAAAACCTGTAACCGCTTCTAACATGCCAGAAATATATAGTATTCAAAATTCCACTGCCAGCAGATTAAAACAGAGCATGAAATAAATTCAACATTGATGGGAGTATTTATTCTGCAGGTCGCTTGTAATCAGCAAAGGCTAATGCAATATTGGAAGGAGCTATATAGGAACGGCTACCGCGACAGAATGGTACAATGATAGAAACTAATTAATAATTAATAACTCTCTATTAGTCAAGGTGTGATTTTATTCAACAAATATCGGTAAAAGCTAAGTAAATTTGCAACTGACCTTGCTCTTTGTTCGACAGACCAGTTAATGTTATGGTTAATAAACTATTAATACAAAGAGCAGAAAACACACAAGACCTATAAATAACGTCATAAAATATACCCCAATAAAAATAAATCAATAAAACGTTTCCCACTGAACACTTGCCTTTGAATAAATAGAATTTTATTGCTAGCTCTGCAGCTGCCCAGCAGTTAGTTTTGCTTTTAAATTGCGCTGGTACCAATGAGGTAGGGAAGTGGAAGGCCACCCGAGGCGATCGAAAATGGAACATCTAATCGGCCGCGAAATTAGCAGATTATGGATCAATTCGGACAAAGCGATACGGCGTCGTTGCGATCTCGCGCCGGTACGTATACGTATATAAAGAGATTTACGCGTGACTCAATATTTTGCGGCAGTATTTTCATATCTCACGACGCCGCATCGCACATCTGTAATGACCCTAGTTGTGCGACTGATAAGAAGCATGATAAATACGCGCGCGGCCGTTCGCGATTTAGTGCTACACCATCCACAGTAGACAGGTAACCGAGTTCTGTAGAGAAAAACAAGTGAACGCTACCATGAACGGTCCCCTTTGCGTCGCTGCGATTGCAGCTTTTTTGGTTGCATCCACCTTGGCCATCGACTGCCGCCAGAATCGGTGCTCGCCCCAATTGCAAACCCTGTGCAAGTACCCGGTCAGTATAGAAAAACAAGCATTTCCTGCAGTTATTCCGCAACAATTCTTACCGCGAGACGGTTATTCCGATTTTAAGAGGGTCTAAATTTGAAACACGGATGTACTGGCTTGCAAATAGATCGAATAGAAAAATGTGTCACAGGAATTTTCCGGGTTTCAAAATTAATTTCTGTAGGATTCAGAAGCTCTGTCATTTTAGACATAGTGTTTCGAGACTCGTAAATATTACGTAATCGTTACTGCGAAGAGGAATATTAGGCGTTTTTGCGATAGAAAATCGGCACGAAAGGTTTTTCACATCGTTGTAGAATCCAAAACCAGCGGCAGCCTGCGGCCCAGTCTCCTCCGTGGGATTCACTCAGGCTGAAAAGATGGAGATCATTAACAAGCACAATGAGATGAGGCAATTCGTGGCCGATGGCAGGGAGACAAGAGGAAATCCGGGTCCACAGCCTGCAGCCTCGAACATGAAGACTGTGGTATGATTAACGACAAAATCGATTAATCCATCGAACAAACTTTTCCATCTACGCGTAGCAGAGTAAGCTACCAGATCACAGTCTGCTTCAAATATTTAAATACAAACCACGTCCAAGCAGCCAAAATGTAGCCAGATTTACTATTGAAATGGAGTTGCAGAAATAGGATCAACCTTTTATTCCTACATCATTTTGAATTCTCAATTCTTCGAAAGCTATCGCGCTCGTTGTGCCAAGTTTTCGGCGTGTTTGCGCGCTCATATTTTCTGGAAAGGAAACATAGGCTACTAATAGCATCATTATCGTGCAAGCTCGTTAATAAAGGGTCGGTCCTTTCAGTCCTGGGACAATGAGTTGGCCGACGTAGCCCAGAGGTGGACCAATCAATGCAACTTCGGGCACGATGAGTGCAGAAGCGTCGGTAAGGCGCGAATAAATGGACACTGATTAAGGGGTTGGACCACCTCGGACAGAGCAAAATCGCAGTCATTTTTTTTTAGCAAGATAATGAAATAAACAGAAAACTTAATATGAAGCCTGTTATTATACAACTATCGCCGGAAATAATACGATTTTTTTCCTAGAAAATGGCGAACAGGCTTCATATTGAATTTTCTGTTTAATTCATTATCTTCCTAAAAGAAATGCCGAAGATGACTGCGATTTTGCTCCGTTCAAGGTGGCCTAACCCCTTAAGGGGTGATGCTCAGCCAGGAGGCCGAAAAAGGGTGGCCTTTGGAAATTTTTTACTCAAAAGCTATAACACATTTCTCAAAAAATCTTTTTTCCCTTTAAGGATTGCATCTAGTACCGTGTATCCTATTTTTTTTTATTTAAAAATATCTATCAATAACTAAGTTATCGTCCATCACTCGAAGGTTCTCTAAAAAAAGGCTCCTGCGGTGACCACTGCTGCTCGAAAGTCGATCATCTGAAATAAAAAATTCAAAAGAATTTACTTATTATATCATATTATCTAGTCTTTGAACGAAGGATTTTTTCATCCGATGCTTGGTTTTCTTTAAATTGACGAAAATCAGGCACGATTTATGATAAAAATTGAAACTTTTACTTTAAACATCGGCTATTTTTTCCCAAATCAATATTTCGGAAAATCCTTCGTTCAAATACTAGATAATATAATATAATAAGTAAATTCTTTTGAATTTTTTATTTTAGATGATCGACTTTCGAGCAGCAGTGGTCACCGCAGGGGCCTTTTTTCAGAGAACCTTCGAGTGACGGACAATAACTTAGTTATTGATAAAGATTTTTAAATAAAAAAATTACGATACACGGTACTAGATGCAATCCTTAAAAGGAAAAAAGATTTTTCGAGAAATGCGTTCTAGCTTTTGAGTAAAAAATTTCCAAAGGCCACCCTTTTTTCGGCCTCCTGACTGAGCATGACCCCTTAATCGCGAGCTGTGTATTTCTAAAGAGTCCCATTGCAGATCGATTCGCCGTCGGCCAGAACGTTGGCATGACGATGACTAGCGGGGATCAGCATACCAAACCGTCCGACATTGTTATGATGTGGTACAACGAAGTGAAGGACATGAACCGAGACCTGGTGAACAAACTGACGTAAGTCGATAATTCCGCGGGGATCAGAGTGATCGAGGATTCTGGAAACATTAAGAGCGACTGGCTCACAATATTCCTGTAATGATCGCGAACAGGACCATCGACAATGTGGGCCACTACACTCAGTTAGTCTGGGGGGACACGGAGAAGGTCGGTTGCGGGAAGATCGTCTATGAATCGGATGGATGGAACAGGTACTACATGGTGTGCAACTACGGTCCAACTGGGAACTGGATGGGCGAACCAGTGTATCGCGCAACGAACTGATTAAAAAGGAGCTGCAACGATCTCAAGACCATCAAGAAAAATTGCACGTTTCATTTTTTTCTTACGGACAACTGCATGTAGAAAAACTGAAACGTGCTACTTTTTGTAACGCGCGTCGATACCATGTCTACACATGTGTATACGTAATACTAAAAAAAATTGTTCACGAGTTAAAAGAGTAATAAACATTATCCAAAAGTACTAGTGGCAATTTGTACTCATATCCTTGTAATTAATTCGTAAAAAATGACTCGGTCTCCGAGCGACTTGACTGCCTAGTGCCCTCGATTGGAACTCAGAGAATCAGAACACGAGAGTCCTTGTTTGAAAAAAGCTACTTGGCTCACAGGGGAACAAGATTTCTCGGAATTATGCCAGTTCCCGGCTTTAACTATTAAGAAACGCGTGAAATATAATACATACAATTACAAAACCTTTGTTACCGTAAACTGGGGTGACTTTGCCCGCCGGGGTGACATTGCCCACTTTTTTACTCTGACTGAAAAATTACCATATGATTGAATTCGCTAATCTTTTTTTCGTTTGACGTTGGATAAATTATTGCTATCAATTACAAAACACTAAATGTTCTGATTACTTCGCAATAAAAGAAAATAAAGCCTTTCCGAAAAGTGGTCAATGTCACCCCGGGCGGGCAAAGTCACCCCAGTTTACGGTACTTTTATTTCGAGAGTCACAGAGAAAGTTGTTTGAACAAATCTTAACTTCTACCTAAATTGATCTCAACTCATCTAGTAAACAAAACTCACGAATGAAGCTCTACTTGCGACGCAACGCTGGAAGTTCCCAAATCGAAATTTTTAAAAGAAACTACGATGTTCTGACCCGCGTATCCGACTATACTCCACTTTCCCCACTCTTAGATCTTGTAATCTGAAAAAAAAAGCGTAATTCCGTGTAAGTCGTACCAGCATGAATGCCCCGCGACTTTTACAGCCCCGACGACTCTCGTACCTCTTCGTTTACAAAATATTTATCCGTAATACGTCTCCCGCGGGGGGGAGCAGCCCTCACGGAAACGGCTTGGCTAGTGCCTCTTCTTTTGAAAGCTCTTCCCAGCTAGGAGCTGTCCGGACACATTCAGCGGATCGCATAGAAGCTATCGGGACAATTCGGAACGGCGGATCGTTGAGCGTTCCATATATCAGCGAGTCAACGCGCCCCGGGTGTGCCCAGCGGTGCCGGTGAGCGCGAGGATGCTCGTCGCCGAGGCACCTGAAAGCAGGCAACCCGGAGTCCTAGACTCTGCGGAGAGGAAAGGTGACTGGACGGGGGGGCAGCTATTAGGGGCTAAACGGTTTTTAAACGGGGCCAGGGCAGGGAGGAACGTATCGAGTGTCGGACACGCAACAATGACGTGGGCAAACATTCCGATATACAGGACCACCCGCGGTGGCTGCCACTGGTCCCGGGGACCACGCGTTCCCCTGGCGCAGGTAACGACGGATTCGCTGGAAAACCTTGGGCAGGGGAATCTTGGAGATGAAATTGTTGACAGACTCGCAATTCTGAGCGAGGAGCGGGGAGGGATAGGGGGAAATTTACAACAAATACTCTGCAACGTAGGGGGAAGATGTCTAAAACGATCCCCTTCAGGCGTAATTCATGTAAAAGACACGAATGCACAGTATTTAAATAAAAGTAAAGTAGTTTTTGTGAGTTAGTTTATCTACCTTGTTATTGGCTCAGATCAAATTTACCTACCTGGTCAATTACAATTTTTATTAGCATTTCTTGTGAACGCATACTAAAGGATCATTTTGTACACCTATGGGTGTAAAATGATCCCTACGAGGGATCCTTCTTGGGAAAATTACCCTTAGGACCATTTTTTTATTGAATTATTGTTTGATCATTGATTTACTTAAATAAAAACAGAAATTAAACTCAGTCTTTTTTAAATTTCTTAAAAAATCAAATCTTCGATCATTTTTCCATAATCAATGAGTATCAATACTTAAAATCAGCTGACAAACATAAGAAAATGAGATCAACTTCGAAGAGTCAATATTTCTCGCGCAACCCCTGGGATTCCAGGTATCATTTTACCCTTCTGGAAAAGGATCGTATAACCCCAAACATCAATCTCACATTCAATGATTCAATATAACGTCAAATTATTATATCCGATAACGAAACATACAGTGAGTAAAAAAGTATTGGCACACTTTTTAAAATCACATAACTTTTTTAGAATTGGTCCAAACGACATGAGTTTTTTTTAGAAGGTAGAAGGATTATTTTGCTAAGTGACGTGTTTCGTAGTTTTGAAAAAAATGCAATTTGTCGGAATAGCAAAAAAACATAGAAAGGGCAGTTTTTTCAACTTTTTTTTCTGAGCCTGTAATGAAAATTCAAAAAACCCGGTTGTAAATTTAAGTAAGCTGTATACATGCTGAAAATTTCATCAAAATCGGTTAACGGTGCTCTGAGTTACAAACGTTTAAAGATCGCAGAATAAGGTTGAAAATCGCTTGATTTCGGGAATTTCGCGATTTTCGACCTTATTCTGCGATCTTTAAACGTTTGTAACTCAGAGCACCGTTAACCGATTTTGATGAAATTTTCAACATGTATATAGCTTACTTAAATTTACAAACGGGTTTTTTGAATTTTCATTACAGGCTCAGAAAAAAAAGTTGAAAAAACTGCCCTTTCTATGTTTTTTTTGCTATTCCGACAAATTGCATTTTTTTCAAAATTACGAAACACGTCACTTAGCAAAATAATCCTTCTACCTTCTAAAAAAAACTCATGTCGTTTGGACCAATTCTAAAAAAGTTATGCGATTTTAAAAAGTGTGCCAATACTTTTTTTACTCACTGTACATGAAATTCTTGTCGAATTCCCATTAAATCCGCGATAAAATCAGCTGTCACACTAAGCCGTTTATGCGAAAAGTTGCACAACATCGAAGAAGACCTTAGATAAAAGGCAGTAATTTTGATTCTATCTTCTTTATAACGCACACAACGTTGATATTTACTCTTCGTGCAACCCTTGACGACGTACGGGCTGAGCTTTCGTGCATCGATATTAGAAAATAGCGCCGCTAATAGCCGCAGAACGGCCAGGAATCATTTTACCCCGAGGGATCGTTTTAGCCACCTTTCCCATAACTCCGAACCCTTAATAACAGATCTGATTTATACAACAGCTGTGCAAGGAGTGGATCAGAGGATTAAGATGGATACGTCGAGAGCGTGTCACGCGACTCTTTATCTCTAAATCATTATCGTCTTGCTTATCTCGAATCAAGCGAATCGTTTGCAATCGGAACGCCAGCAAGTGTTGACCTATTGGCCAGTCGTTGAATCACGCGAAATAAAATTAACGGTGTGTTCGCGACGGGCGTTCTTCCTGTTCCCCCGGATTCTCCAGTTCCTTTTAGTAGTCGCGACTGACAGTGACTTCCATGGGTCGCCGAATAAAGAACAGGGTCTTTGGGAAATGTCCCTAATGTTGTCGAGTAATAACAGTTAGTGGAAGTCTTCTGAGCCCCTCCGTTGCTTGACTGAACATTCACACCTACGTTTTACATCTCTTCTGATTCTTCTTCGAGCATTGCTACCGATTTCCAAATAGCAACTAATGCTCCCCGAGTATAATTAATTCAAGCGGCGATTGTTTAATTTCATCAGACTCCAGCGTCATGTTTATATTCCCAGCAATTATCACGCTACGTGGGGTAAAAGTACTACCACTTACAGTTGCGAATGAAGGGAGAGTTCGGACAAAGGAGCTATTACCGCAGGTAAGCGGTCGGAAAGTCACTCGAGGCCGCGTTAACGCTGAACAACCCGTTTGTTGTGTGGTCGTATACAAATAATGACAGGGGCCACCGAACGCCTCCTAAAATTCCGGCTACCCGAAGGACTATTGTAATCCGAGATTAGGGACACCGAGGATCCCCGTAATCCTTGGCACGTTCAAGCGATCCCGTCCGCTCTCTCTCTCCCTCATATAACTTTGGGATGTCCCGAGCTTAATTAAGCTACTAGGAAAAGGTATCTTTAAAATGAACCTGAAAAGGGAACTGTTCCACGCGCGGGGGGATAAACGGTGAAATCGAAGGATAATTGTATCGGGAAAAGTATCTTCGTTAATGACTAACTAAACGGAATAAAAAAAGATCCTTTCACAACGCATTGCAGTTCTACGAGTAAAGGAGGGATGATGATTATAAAATTGATGAAAGACGAGCACAGAGAAGGGAGAAGTGGCTGGAAAAAGGGAAGTCGAAGAGGAGGATGAAGAGAATCGCGCGGTAGGAGAGGAGTCAGAAGGCCTCGGCTGTCATATATCTGCAGATCGGTAGGGGGGTGTCAACGAGCTCGAACGAATGTCGCAGCGGGGGTCGCAGCTACCCCGGCACGCCACTGGAAATCTGCGTGTCCAAGTGTGAGAATTTAATGCACTTAATCCCTATACCAGTCGAGTTTTCCTCGGCCCACGCGAATCTGAACTCGCGTGGACCCTAGAAACGGAAATTTCTTGTATTTGATAATTGCGTTTCTGAATTATTTTTTACCGTAAGCAGTGTTCCTTCTCGAGAAGTTTTGCAATTGCTTATTCCTTTTTCTTGAGAAATTACAGTATTTCACGAGAAACTTGACTCTAGAAACATTATTATAAGTCTTATTTATTTTCGGAAATGAATTTCCAGATAGTTAAAATTGTGTATTACTAGTTAATCGCTAACGTATGAACACATCTACAATTTATAATAAATCTTATTAGTGACATTAGAACCCTTCGATTCTTATCTAAAAATTTAGAAAAATTCTATACTGGATTAAGTAACGAGTGTCTTGTTGTTATTAAAGAAGAAATATCGAAAAACAAAGATAAGGCTATTGTATCATTTACAAAACTCTTGCATAATCCACAATCTCTCGATAAAGATTCAAAAGACGAATTTTTGAGGATACTCGAAAAATATCACCTGATTCGTGATTTCTCGAGATAAGAAAAATATCGAGAAATCAGGAACACTAAGCGTAAGATAGAGTGAATCAATTGGCTTTCACGCTCAATATTGAACTTTCGCTCTAGCACATAGAAATTGCCAGGAATTGTTTGTTTGCTATATTGCGCGGAGCGATAAGAAGCGATAGGAAGCTTGAATTAATCTTCTTCCACTCGCGATCAGGTGGATTAAGTGAATTAGTAATTAATGCCAGAAAATGTAGCAACTATTCCATTTAATTATTAAACATTGCGAGGTGGGACATTGAATTCGCAAGTGTGTTAGTTAACGAACTTATTGCACGAGTACTTACCGTCTAAATAAATATTCGAACGAGGAAGTAATTACAGGCAATTCCAGCTGTACTGCATTAGAAAGTCACTGCTCAAACAAAAGTTATCGCGAAGAACATCCCACGAAAGCAGGGTATGTGTTCGTGCTCGAGTGGTTTCTTATCGAGTGTCTTCTAACCATTAATAATAGAACTTCGCGAAATATCATTTTTGACGCTGCTTTTACTGTCCACGAAAATATTCTAAAGCTCGCTGGAACTGGCTCCATATCAAAACTACACAGTACAAAACTACACATGCAATTTAGGACACATCAGAACAGTGCACAGAAAGTAGTGCACATGCAATTTAAAGCACATTAAAATTACAGTGTACATACAATTTAGGACACATGCAATTTAGGACACATACAATTTAGTACACATGCGATTTAGGACACATACAATTTAGGACACATACATTTTAGGACACATGCCATTTAGGACACATGCGATTTAAAACACATGCGATTTGCAGTGCACATACAATTTAGAACACATGCGATTTAGGACACATACAACTTAGGACACATACAATTTAGGACACATACAATTCAGAACACATGCGATTTATCATGGGCATAGCTAGGATTGCATTCGGTGAGGGGGGCCTAAAGCCCCTCTCATTTTTTTTAAAAGACTCCTTCGGCTTCCAATTCGGCCATTTGTGCACTGAATTTTTAATTTATGTACTTATGTAGGAACCAATATAACCGGGGTCGTGTAATGCGGAATTAGGTCACAATTGAATTTATTTCTATTTTATAATAAACTAATTTAATTTTGGATGAACGTTTAAATTATTTTTTTCCGATCAGGAGGCAAGTAAAGACTACGCCCATGCGATTTATAGTGCACATACAATTTAGGACACATGCGATTTAGGACTAGGTCCGGCGGAACCCATTATGCAGGTAATGCAATGCATAAGGGCGCCAGTCGAAGGGGGCGTTAAAAACTATATCGCAGACTTAATAATAAAGGAATCCAACTCTCATATAAACAAAATGTAAACGTAATTCTTTTTTAATTGTACATACCACTTAAAAGCAAAACATATTAAATAGAAAACTGGAGCAAAAATTTGAGAGCATAAAAAATTTTCTTGCATAAAGGCGCCAACCATCCTCGTGCCAGGCCTGTGTACAGCAAAACAGCATACACACAAAATTCGAAACACATTTAAATGTTACAAACGATGATCACAGTTTGGTAATAAACAATTCGAAAAGTAGCAACATGGAAAAGGAGCAATATGAATTAAACGCATTTATTTAATAAATTATGACACGACGAGCGTGTGAACAGTTTCAACTTTCCGCTATAGATTCGCAAGCATAGTCTAGCGCTGTTCCTGACCCTGGTGGTCATAGGGTGGTCATAAATTGGTTAGTCGCATTTTTACATTGATTGGTTTTGCACGCAATACCATGGAATAATACACCTTAAGCACTAATCATTTATTAACTAATATTCGTCATTTTTGCTTTGAAGCAACAGTTTAATATTAATAATGTTGCTATATTTCGGTAGCAAGTTACATAGTATTTCGCACAAATTTTACCACCGAATAACTACGTAGTTATTCGGAGGTAACATTTTTTCTAATTATGTACGATTTTCGAATCGAAATTTTATTGTAACGCGACGCATTTATGCGTAATACTACCTAACATTAATACTACCTACCATTGCTACCGAAATGATTTTCGAATCGAATTAAAAGAACGCCAACGGTTGGACTCGAGAATCACGCTATCTTCTTACTTTGTATGGTACTACAATGTATGCACGCACGGCCTGCACAGTGGCCGCTGGGAGGCAAAATTATAATACGCGATCTGTACAACCATGTGCAATACATCGTTTTAACCTTCAGCGACGGCACCGAATAACTATAGTGAAGACAAACTGAACATTATTACGAAATGTTAAGGTACCGATGGGCCGTGAGAATTTTTAGAACATGCTACATCTAACTATTCCATCAGGGAAACTGATCTCCTTCCACTAAGAATCCAAAGATCTTATATCAATCATATTTTAGTATGGCATAAAATTATAATAATTAATAATCAGCACCGCCCTTGGCACCGGATAGGATATCCACTTGTTCCGAGCCCCGCGCTTAGAGGACTCCACACGTTGATACATCTACATTTTATAAAAAATAAATGAATTGCATATCATTAGCGAGTCATATATATAGCAACAATATTAATATTAAACTGTTGCTTCAAAGCAAAAATGACGAATATTAGTTAATAAATGGTTAGTGCTAAAGGTGGATTATTCCATGGTATTGCGTGCGAAATCAATCAATGTAAAAATGCGACTAACCAATTTATGACCACCCTATGGCCACCAGGGTCAGGAACAGCGCTAGACTATGCTTGCGAATCTATAGCGGAAAGTTGAAACTGTTCACACGCTCGTCGTGTCATAATTTATTAAATAAATGCGTTTAATTCACATTGCTCCTTTTCCATGTTGCTACTTTCCAAATTGTTTATTACCAAACTGTGATCATCGTTTGTAACATTTAAATGTGTTTCGAATTTTGTGTGTATGCTGTTTTGCTGTACACAGGCCCGGCACAAGGATGGTTGCCGCCTTTATGCAAGAAAATTTTTGCTCCTGCTTTCTATTTAATATGTTTTGCCTTTACGAGGTATGTACAATTAAAAAAGAATTACGTTTACATTTTGTTTATATGAGAGTTGGATTTCTTTATTATTAAGGCTGCGATATAGTTTTTAGCGCCCCCTTCGACTGGCGCCCTTATGCCTTGCATTACCTGCATAATGGGTTCCGCCGGACCTAGTCCTAAATCGCATGTGTCCTAAATTGTATGTGCACTATAAATCGCATGGGCGTAGTCTTCACTTGTCCCCTGATCGGAAAAAAAATAATTTAAACGTTCATCCAAAATTAAATTAGTTTATTATAAAATAGAAATAAATTCAATTCTGACCTAATTCCGCATTACACGACCCCGGGTTATATTGGTTCCTACATAAGTACATAAATTAAAAATTCAGTGCACAAATGGCCGAATTGGAAGCCGAAGGAATCTTTTATCCCCCCCCCCCCCAAAATGAGAGGGGCTTTAGGCCCCCCTCCCCGAATGCAATCCTAGCTATGCCCATGATAATTCGCATGTGTTCTAAATTGTATGTGTCCTAAATCGCATGTGTCCTAAGTCGCATGTGTTCTAAATTGTATGTGCACTGCAAATCGCATGTGTTTTAAATCGCATGTGTCCTATATTGCATGTGTCCTAAAATGTATGTGTCCTAAATTGTATGTGTCCTAAATCGCATGTGTACTAAATTGTATGTGTCCTAAATTGCATGTGTCCTAAATTGTATGTACACTATAATTTTAATGTGCTTTAAATTGCATGTGCACTACTTTCTGTGCACTGTTCTGATGTGTCCTAAATTGCATGTGTAGTTTTGTACTGTGTAGTTTTGATATGGAGCCCTGGAACTAATGCAAAGCCAATTTCCCTTTCTCGTGTAATTTGGGAGTTCGCGAAATATTGCAGGGGGACTAATTGAATTCGAGTTTTTTCTCCCTCCTCGCAACGTTCCAGCCACCCCTCGCTGCTTCCACCCCGAAGTCAACCGAAACATTCGTTTAAGCGGCCACGAGCAGTCCCACAAGAACGTATTGTAATCTAAAGCGAAAAAAGAAAGGGAACGGAAGGAGGTCAGCGATAGGCTTGCACGCGGTAAACGTCCCTTCCGGGGAGCGAAAGGGCGCAACCCTCGTTCCGTTCATACGCCAGCCCTTCTATGGAAACCACCCCATAACGCAGGAACGGGATCTTCCCCCGGCTGGGGATCGCGGAGGGTTCTGGTGACGCCATGTTGGACTTAATTGTCGGGAAAATGGTGGTGCCTTCGATGACTTTAGCCACGAAAGAAATATTCTTAACTAGCTGACCCGATACCCGGTCTCACCCGGGAATTATTAATGATATTTCCAAAATAAAGAAGGCATAAGAAAATAATGTAACTTATGTAATGTACGTTCGAAGTTTCATTGAAATCCGTGAATGAAGGAGAAACAAACGGGCAACGTTTGGTTCACTTTTATATATTAATAGAGATAAGGATATCCCTGCAATGGATAAATATATGAATTTCCTTTCCCAGCACGAATCTTCTATCTTGGAAAAGTTATACTTTCTTGAAATGAAATAGAAATTGAATTAATACACGTGGTTCGTCCACTGTCTTTAAAATTCTTTAGTATTCATAGAGTTTGATCATTTATTTCTCCAAGTCCTCATAATGATTCCTGAACCACTATTCCCTCTATTTCCATAGTACCTAACTAATCCGTTCGTTCGAAGGGCAAGGGTATTTCTTCAACAGAGAGACTCTCAGATTAATCAAAATTGATAACAATTTATTCGTCCTAAATTATATCATCTTTGCGTCATGTGTATAATATATAAACATCTGATATTTACAACAATATGTACATCGTAAAGCTCGGTTGTTAGACTAGATACGAAAGACTGGTTATTGTTCGCCAGGATGTAAGCAAAACGTCGTATCAAAAATACAAAGTCATTCTGACGAGCTATTATCGAAAGCGTGCCGATGGCCCTGCACAAAACGCAGGAGCATCCCGCTAAGGCACCGACGATTGTACCGTGTTTGCGATATATGTAAATAGTACATGAAATCTCTTTCGGCTTGATTTTCTATAAAAATATGCTCTGACATTTAAATGCAGGCATTAATCTGCGAAATAAGCCATCGTTTATGTTAATCTAGAGAATAGATTAATTACAAACACCATCGTTATATCCCAAGTCGAAGACGATTAAATCCCCGAGACCGCGTCAAATCGGATACATGTACGGGACGAAGGGGTGCGGGGGTGGTAGCGCGGGCCCCATGGCGTAGACGCCCACCGCCGTCCCCGACAGACGAAATGGATCTCGATTCTCGTGTGTCCTCATGTGCTTCTTCAGGTGATCCTTCCTGCCGAAGGCTTTCCCACATACAACGCAGACGTGTGGTCGAATACCAGTGTGGATCCTCTTGTGCCGCGTCAACTCCTCGTTCCTTGTGAACGTCTTGTCGCACCCTTCTGCGTCGCACTTGAAAGGTCTCTCGCCTGTGACAAACAGAAAAAATAGGTTGAGCTGTGTTTAAAAAATAATAAGCACGCATCTCCCTGGCTCTATGGAGCTCGGAGAATCGCGGTCGAAACACGAGATTCCATGTGGGATTTATAGTTTATATAGTTGAGGACATTGCAGCAAAAGGGGCGCAGCTCCATTTTTGAAGGTTTTTTAATTGCGACGTGTAATATACGTAAAAATAGAATCTACGTCGTTTGGCACACGTTTGATGCAAATCTGATAACAAATGAGCGATTTGTTGCAAATAAGTAAAAATATTAATATTTCTATTTTAAAGGTATTGATACAAATAGAAATATTGATGGAAACAGAAGTAGAAATAAGAATAGAAATATTAGTAGAAATAGGAATAGAAATATTAATAGAAGTAGTAATAGAAATATTAATAGAAATGGAAATATTAATATTAATATTGATATTAATATTTTTATTGTAAATATACTATTTCTTCGCCAAAAATAGAAACAAAAACTTATCACCTCAATAACTACCTACCACTTATTGTGTGGAAATATATATTTTGCAATCAGTGTTCTCGTTTCAATCCCAACTCAAAGCAATAATTTTAAAAACAGTTTCTTCTAATTTACTCAAAGTCGCTAAATACGGAGCTGCGCCCGTTTTGCTGCAAGGTCCTCAATCGTTAAAAGAATCTCCAACTAAACCTAGCGCCTAGCAACAATCTACAACCGAACCCAACTGAACTCTACAATAACGCGAACGCTAAACTACAGAAATCCCAGCAGAAATGATCTAATACCCGCAAAATAAAGAACCAACAAACCAATCACCAGTTACGACTCGCCCGATGCTCGAGTTGCACGCACAAAAAAAAAACAAAAAAACATGCCCCAACGTACACAACTCAAACAATAACACGCCCTGAATGCGAAGCTTACCAGTGTGTATGCGAACGTGTCCCTTGAGCTGCCCGTTATTACTAAACGCGACGTCGCAGTGCTCGCATCTGAACTTCTTCGGGCGCAGTTTCTTCATCTGCTTCGCGGCCACGTCCTGCCTGTGTATCATCTCCACGGCCTGCTGCACCGGGGACCCATACAGCCCCTGGGGCACGTGCGCGACGCCGTGGTACTCGTAGCAGATCGACTGGCCCGTGGTGGCGAACGCGGATCCTTGCCGGACGGCTTGCCCAACCGCCATCGGCACCAAAACAGAGCCATCGTTCACAGCTTGGAACGTGCTGGCCGGGTGGAACGCAATCTCCTGAAGATAATCCACGGGATAGGCGGGGTTCGCGGCGGGGCATCCGTTCGCCACGATCGGGGGCATGTCAGCCAAGACAACTGGCGATTGCGGGAGGACGCGAGCCACGGAGAAGCTCTCCATCGTCGGCGAGGACAGGGCGCAGATGCTGAGCCGGTCCAGGCTGTTCCCGCGCGCCGCTTCGTCGCAGCTGGGGGAGGAGGAGCTGCTGGTGGTGGCCTCCATCGAGAAGTTGCTCCTTTGCCGCATCCTCTTCATGGTGGCGCGTTTGGAGAACGCCTCGTTCTCCGACGAGCTGGTCGCGCTGTACTCGCCGTACATGGACATCGAGGCGAGGCTCTCGTTGTCCTCCTCTTGCTTCACCCTCGGCGTGCAGGTCCTGTTTTCCATGTTGACGTCTCTCGCCGCCGCGTTCGCGTTGGCTTCCGCGATACTCCACGGCCTGAAGAACCCCGCGTCGCACATTTTTCACCACTTGGGATCGAAGAATTCTTCTTAAAACTTGGTCGGCGAACTGTCTTAACTTCCTCCCGCAATACCACCACTCGCGTGTCCCTGGCGAGGGTAGCGGTGAAGGCCGTCGGTTGCACTGACTGTTCGCGAAGGCCGAGACAAGTTGAGCAAGGAATCTCGAAGAGCACTGTACCCCGGGCCAGGCTCAACCGAGGGTTTTATACCGGTGGTGGTTCCCACCCTCGTGCCGGGATTGGGCCGTTCGGTAGCAGAGGACGCACGAGGCGCCGAGGAGAGGGGGTAAAGGCGCCCTTGCCAGTAAGGTCGAAGGTGGGTTTCAGGGGGGCCGTTGGAAGGCTCGCTACGCGATACGCAGCCTCTTTTGTCGGGAATTAATCGGTCGCCACGGCCAAGGGGCTCTCGCCCCTTTGTCACGGGGGTAGCGAGCGGGCTGTGGAACCGCGGATGTCAGGGGGAGTGGGCGAGAAGGGAGGCGGTGAGGGGCCTTGTAGAGCGTATAGAACGATATAGCAATGGCATCGAGGGTTTGCAACCCCTCTCGGGCCCATCTCGCCATCGAGGATCTCCTCTCGTCTGCCTTCTTTCTTTCTTTTTTTCTCTGCCTCGCGCCACGTCCGCCGCTTATCCGCGACGAATTCGGGATCTCGGTAATTTAACCAGCTGGGCGATTTTTAACCAACGAAGGGCTAGATTCAGGAGGGTAGGGAAGAATTTAATTAGATCCTGCGAGAAGGCACTGGTAACAGCTTCGCGCGCCTTCGATGCTTGGAAACGATAAAGTAATTGCGATGGGTGTTGGTTAGAAATCATGTTCCGTAGTCTCATTCTTAGAAAATAGATATTATGGAAGTGTATCGGGTGCTCTGCTCGTGAAACGATATTTTTATCGAATTAATTCGATCTGTAGACGTAGGGGAGAGGCGATATAAAAAAGACCATTGGTATTTAAAACACAATTAATTAAGCTGAAGTGTTCATTCGAAAGAGCGTATCTACAACTTTCGCTTGAATTGTATTATTGCCAAGTAGCAGAAAAGTAGTTTATCTATATGTATATTAAATAAGAAAGCCATATCTGTATTAAAACTTAAGATATAATAATTTACATTTCGCACGTATTTGAAATCGATGACTAATTTTAAGCATGTTTACCAAAGTTTCCTTTGGAGCTTATGAAATATTTCACGGGTTTGTCACAAATATTTAGATACCTTTTTATCCAGATTTAATATTTCACCTAATTCGATTAATATAACATACCGATGGCATAGCACAGAATACTAAAAGTCATTTATCTCAGAACTACCTTTCTACGTCCTTTCGAATTAACACGGCAGTAATGGGAAGTACGTTTATTGGCCTTCAATAAATATATCTGGCAAAATAACAAACTCTTCGATTTTCAAATAAGTCGAAAATTTCGACAAAGTAAGTAGTTAGTCTTGAATGGGACATTAGCCGTCGTGAAAAGGACATTTTAATGAAAATAAACAAAATGAGATGAATTATTAAAATAGCATTAATAGCACATAGAAAAAAAATCGTGTACCCACACCCTTTCTTCTGCAAAGTTTCCTTCACAAACGCAGCACTTATTATTTTTAGAATTATTTTTTATTCTCGTTTCCGGGGGTTATTTGCTCTTTCAACGATACAAAACTTCCACACTTCTATACTCAGTATATAACTTAATCTCGCAAACTGGGCACTACTTATATCAATGTTGCAGGGACTTCTACCGGTACGTAAAATACCGGTATTATACCGGTATTTTTCGGTTGTATCTTCGTCTGAGACTTAATACCGGTATAACGCTCATACCGGTATTTCGGCAGTACAGCTATACCGAAACCGATATCACACCGAAACAGATAAATACCGAAAACAATAGGTTACCGAAAACCGAAATAAATACCGGTATTTTTTCGGTAACATGATAGGTTTCAATATTTTCCGGTAATAAAAAATAATGTTATACCGGTATTTTGATATAATAGTTCCAATTCTATAAGGGTTACGAAAGTATTACCGGAAAATATTGAAACCTATCGTGTTACCCAGGGACTTCTACCGGTACGTAAAATACCGGTATTATACCGGTATTTTTCGGTTGTATCTTCGTCTGAGACTTAATACCGGTATAACGCTCATACCGGTATTTCGGCAGTACAGCTATACCGAAACCGATATCACACCGAAACAGATAAATACCGAAAACAATAGGTTACCGAAAACCGAAATAAATACCGGTATTTTTTCGGTAACATGATAGGTTTCAATATTTTCCGGTAATAAAAAATAATGTTATACCGGTATTTTGATATAATAGTTCCAATTCTAGAAGGGTTACGAAAGTATTACCGGAAAATATTGAAACCTATCGTGTTACCGAAAAGAATACCGAAAAAATACCGGTATTTATTTCGGTTTTCGGTAACCTATTGTTTTCGGTATTTATCTGTTTCGGTACAATATCGGTTTCGGTATTTATCTGTTTCGGTATGATATCGGTTTCGGTATAGCTGTATTGCCGAAATACCGGTATGAGCGTTATACCGGTATTAAGTCCCTGGTGTTACCGAAAAGAATACCGAAAAAATACCGGTATTTATTTCGGTTTTCGGTAACCTATTGTTTTCGGTATTTATCTGTTTCGGTACAATATCGGTTTCGGTATTTATCTGTTTCGGTATGATATCGGTTTCGGTATAGCTGTATTGCCGAAATACCGGTATGAGCGTTATACCGGTATTAAGTCCCTGTTAAACAGAAAAGCAACTTATAGATACATGTAATGGTTTTAGAATTTTTGCAATATGATTCATCCCATTTATCTCTCTCGCCCCTACTGTCGCGCAACGACAATTCAAACTCTAAATTATAAAAATTCTTCTTAAATCTCAGTACTCAGCACCATTATTATCGCCTAAATAATAAAATACTGATCGCGATATAAAACCGATTGCCATCTCGAGCTTTAACGTTACATAAAATAATTCTGCGTCCCTGTCAAAAGCATTCGACCTTCCCCCGCCTTAGCGAAGCATCTCACCGAGAAAGGATATCCATCGCGTTACTTCAGTGTCCCTCGACCAAGCCGCAGCTCTAAACTTGCCGATCGATTTTTCGCGGCTTCGTCCGCTAAAAAAGCAAGTGATCGCCGAATTGCAACCGAGCTGAAACCTGCAGGCGGCCGTAAGTCGTGGCGCGATTAAGCGCAATTAAAGGAAATGGAAGGGGAGGTGGCGCCTAATGAATCCTATCAATCATCGATCCCCGAGGACTGTTGTGCCGTTGGAGGAGCGCGCGACAGGAAGCGAACGATAAATTGTTTATACGGTGCTCGTGGTGGCTGGATTTTCGGGGCACTTTAAACACAATGAAACGGGCAGTCGCCGATCGCACGGGGCCCGCCGTGTCCTCTATGGGGGGGGACGCATTCTGCCGGAGTTACGAGGGTGGAGCTCCGCGAAAGCCCGTCGTTGATTTATTGTAACACTCCAAGTCGAAACTACCCTTCGGGAAGAGCGTGTACCCGTCTGCCTCCGTTGTCACCTATATTTCCCTTCGTACCCCGTCATCTCCCTCTCTCACCCACGGGATATCGTTGCACCCTTCTCTCTCTCGAGGCGAGCCAAGCACAAAACCGGGCCTGGGGCACCATTGATACCGGGGCGGCCCCTTTGTGCTGCACTCGCGTCACGGCGTCATCGCCGACTCCGTTTCTCCGCGTCCGATCATCTCGTTGACCCACGTTTACACGGCTACGCGATATCATTGCACGCGTACGCGCCCGCGAATTCGTGGGTAAGTAGAAAACGGCAGGAGGGAAGATCCGACGAGGGGTGAGTTTGATGTCTTGGCGTCAGAGATGATAAGGGAATTGTTTTACAGCAGAGTTGGGAAAAATGTAATCAAATTACAAGTTACAAATTTCGATTAAAATGTAATTGATTACACATTATTTTCTGTAATCCTTCATTCAGGCAGTTGACGACAATTTTGTCAACTACCTAAATTAACGTGTAATCAACTACACAATTACGTTTTAATCGAAATTTGTAACTTGTAATTAGATTACATTTTGCCCAACTCTGTTTTACAGGAATTTTGTGCTGCTGGAGGAATGGCAGGATTAGTGGAAGAGACTCTTAGTGACGCGCCCATACTGCCCTCCTTAATTAAAATGTCCTGTCTAGTATTTTTCTATTTTTCAACAAATCTTGAAATCTTTCAAGTTCCCGCGCGTGTTTTACGTTTTAAGTGAAGTTAGAAAACCCTACGTTCTTCGTAGAGATCCAGAAACAGTTAATTTATTTATCCTAACTGCTTTTCAGAAGGTCAAAATATCCTATCTGAACATTTAATTAATTTCTATGTTCGTCATAGGTAAATTATCTGCCGGTATACCTATTACCTACAAAAAATTATATTAGACTAGGGAATAACGACTACATTTTTTAAATTGAATAAAGAAAAACAAGGACGGCACAAAGGAAATGATGAAACTTCAGTTTTCTCGGATGTTTCGAAATGCTAGATAGGACATTTTAAGTAAGGGGGGCAGAGTAGGGGGCCAAGGGGTCGTGGCACCCTCTAAAGTAGGGGCTTCGTGAGATGAACAGAAGATTGGATTTTATTATTTAAATAAATTATTATAATCGCCTAATGAATTTTCTTGATTTTGCACTGAAAATATTTGTATCCCTTCGACTTGGCTCCTCTCAAGATTAAATCCTGAGCGCGCCACTGATACAGAGCTCCTGGTTTTCTTATCTTCTGGAGTGTTTAGTAACTTGTTCGTTGGTTTGAGGAGTAAATGTTTGTTCTTTGTAGATAATTATCTGGGTGAAGAATGTAGCAGTTGCTGAGCTTAGAGAAGTCTGTGTGTATGAATAGAATATGGTGTTCGAAAGAATTAGGGAAATTATTCGGGAAGAAGGAGAATCAATTTACAACATGCTTGGTTTTTGGTTTGTTTAGTGAACTTCTTCGTTAGTTTAGTATCAGGAGAAAGTACAGAATTATTTTCACCGTCGTTCAGCGTAATCGGCAACTGTAGTTAGAAGATTACTGTAGCAGTAAAGAGGTTTGCTTAACCAGTTTGAAAAGACTGTTTGGAGAAGGCCTCGTATGTGAGCAGATAAATATTTGGATAGACAAAGATACCAAGTTTTTTCTTATGTATTCAGACTCTAATAACTTACTCGAGGACCCCGATTTCTATCAATTTTCTTTGGGTGATTCCTATTAAAAATTTTCAGCTGCGCAGAAAACGCTACGATAACGATCAAAGGTCCTTTTTTTTATAAATATAATCCTCGTTCATTCGCCATCTCCGACAATCAACAATGAGTAGTCGTTTCAATTTTAACTCTAACGTATACAATTAATAATAAATTATAGATACGCAGTCCCTAGCCAACAGCACGAAATTCAAACGCCCAGGAATTTTTTCAAAAGCGACTCTTATAATCCCTCATTATTTCCCATATATCACAGAGCGTTCCAAAATTCCCAAAAGGGCCATTACATTGTTCCTCTTAATAACCCCCCGCTGCGCGACCTGGAGCTTCCTCGTAATTCAAGCAAAATTCCAACGAGCAATAACTGAATTCAAAGCTCGAACAATAGTCGCGAAATAATCGAGGTCTATTCGACAGTCAGGTGACGTACGATAATCTTCCAAGGCAGGGAGCATATAAAAATTGTTTCCAAACAGCATGCCGGGGCTTACTAATCTGATGATACAGCTTACGAATGCCTTCGTAATCCCCCCCCATAAATGACACCCCATATATCGATTATTTTAATCCCTGTAATAGAGCTGCATAGGATTCTATACCTAGTCGCGCGACTCAGGTAAGGTACGCTGCAAACATAAACGTTGTAGGTGCCTTCAGTTCCAATTTACCGGGCTTCTTTGTGACCAAACGCGACGGGGGAAATTTTAATAATGCAAATATCGCAGGCTATGAACCGATTCGTGGAGAAACTGAAGGCAATCCCAGGTTTTATATTCGTACTACTAATTTCGAAAGATTAGAGAGATCGAAAACGGTCCGTAGGAGCGACTTGTAGCTAAAGTGACGCGAGAGATCATTGAGTTGAAACCGTTCCTTCTTCCACGCTAAACTGTTCAAAGGAAGTTGGCCGAGATTCGCGTAAAATCGGCAGACCTTGAAAGGATTGCTTCGAGACGAATGGTCAGTGTTCACAAAGAGTCGTTGGATCCTTGTGAAAGGCGTCGGAGAGCGTGTCCAGGAAACAAGGAGGGTTTCTTCGTCGCGCGAGCGGGGAAACGCGAGCGTTCTGTTACGAAGCTGTGATGGATCGGTCGATCTGGAGAATTCACCAACAAGGATCCCTCGATCCGTCTTACTTTCCATCGAGAACGTCATAACAGCGAGTCGTAACGCGGGTCGACGTTCGAAAAGCCTCGAGATCGTTTTGTCCGGCGAGCGTTCCCGCTTTCCGCTGTCTTCCATCGGTTCACGCAACGATTGTGCGAACGTCCGAAAGAATTGCGACTCTGGTACAAGTCCCGACCGTCGCGAGATAAACTCGCTTGAAATGTCGATACAAATGACGTGTCACGAGCTCGAGCTTCCTAGCGGTTAGAATAATAGGCAATAAAAGTCCGAAGCAGTAACGGTTTGTCCAAACTCTTGGGTACAGGATGGCCCAAATATCTCGGAAGTCTGGAATAAAGTTACGAGTGGCTTGATTGCTTCTGCTTTATCAATAATATCGATAGCGTTAGTGCGGTTTAATGAAAGTTAATCTTGCGTTAGAATTTCAGGCGTCGGAGTAATAATAATCTTAGAATTGCAAGCGTTGGAGTTGCAAGCATTCGAATTGCAAGCGTTGAAGTTTCAAGCATCAGAATTGCAAGCGTTGAAGTTTCAAGCATCAGAATTGCAAGCGTTCGAGTAATAATCCTTAGAATTGAAAGCGTTGAAGTTGCAAGCATTAGAATTGCAAGCGTTCGGGTTGCAAGCATTAGAATTGCAAGCGTTGAAATTTCAAGTATTAGAATTGCAAGCTTTGAAATTTCAAGCATTAGAATTGCAAGCGTTCGGGTTACAAGCATTAGAATTGCAAGCGTTGAAATTTCAAGCATTAGAATTGCAAGCGTTCGGGTTACAAGCATTAGAATTGCAAGCGTTGAAATTTCAAGCATAAAGGCACGGTTAAACATGTGCAATGGGCGTTGCAGAACACCATTACAAGGGTCGATTTTTATGGTTCGGCGCGCAACGTAGGACCTCGTACCGTAGGAAACTTTAACTGTTCGGCGCGCAAATGCGCGCTGTTTAACTGCACCTTTAGAATTGCAAGCGTTCGGGTTGCAAGCATTAGAATTGCAAGCGTTAAAGTTACAAACATTACAATTGCAAGCGTTCGAGTAATAATCCTTAGAATTGAGAGCGTTGATGTTGCAATCGTCTATCATTGCAAATCTTAATTGCGAGCTCATTATTCTGCAATTTGAACTCAGTTTTACGCAAACAAGTGACCTCTTCCTCGGTCCTGTCACTAATAATGGACCCCCCTGTACATGGTACGCTCGTTCGCGAATTCTGGGAATCCCGATTCGCGAACACGCTAAGATGCGTGGAAACAAGGTCGTGGCACGTGTTTCTTTTAAAATTATAACAGTTAAAAACGTTGAGCATTGTTCCTGGAAAACGGAACCTACCTTTCGAGGTGACGAGCATTATTAGAAGAACGAAACATTTGGAATCAGGAAAATTTCTTGACGGTAGCAAAGAAACGTTCGAGTTCACGCCTTCCCCATGAAAATTTGAAGGAAAACTATAGTTCACTATTTCCACCATCTTTAATTTATTCTACCTTCCAATTTGTACATACATTGGAAATATTTTTTGCCAAATTCTAGACTGGATAGGTGCTCAGTGAGCCGCTTAAAAAAATATCGAACAGCGGTGGGTGCCTCGTCAGATCTTCTTGTACTTCTGTCACTAACGAATGACGGATCGGTGGGTACATATCGATAGGATCTTGCCGCAATTTTCCAGGGCGACAAATTTTTTTCCCACCTGAAAAAATCTATGATCCCGAGGTGGAATAGTGGCCACTGTAGCACGTGGACGATTAAAATTGAACGATCGCCCGCTCGAGCGCCCATTGAACAATAGGGAAATAAATTTCTGACCGATCATAGTAATCATCATCGATCACGGAGGCTTTTCGATCGCTGCTCCAAGTCGTCGGAAAACGACGAGGAAAAACGATGGAAACAATGAATATATCTATGGACCATCCCAGTGCGTACCCCAAAATCATTTTTACAATTTGATAAAAAACATTCAGCAACGTCTGACAAGATTTACGTCCCTTAACAATTGCAATGTTTGCTCCTATTTTTTTTTAATAAAGTCGTTAACAAAGATCCAAAAAGGTAGAAAGTATCGCTTAGAGGCATCATTGCAGTTTCTATTACCTATATGAAGACAAAAAAAGAGGCCAACAAAGTCACCCACCCCCCCCCCCCTGCTCCTGTAATCTTGATTTCGTTTTTGCATTAAAAATGAAAAGGTTAAGGGGTGCAGGAAGGATGATTTCACGAAGTTCACACGGCACGTCCGACGCAAGCGTCGCGACGCGTCACGTCGGGTGCAATCCTCGGGCTCTCTATACGGTCGGCTGATCGTACAACCCCAGTCTCTCCTTGGCAGTAGCCGAGGGGTAAGCCCAGGCAAGCCCCATAATAGCCCTCGAGCGAGTCCCACCCTCCTGGTAAGCAGAAAAGCTTCGGAAGTGTGCACAACCGCAGAGTCGCCGCCCCTTGCATGGCGGGCTGAAATTTGATTATGCCCCTTCCACTCGGATAAACCCAACGGGATTCATCGGCTGGTAGCCGTCAATGATTTATGCCATTTTTTCCACCCCTCGCCGCAGCGACAAGTTGTCTTTGTCATCGCGCGCCGCTCGGTGAAAAACGCACGCGCTCGCGAGCCCCGGGCGCGCGCACTCCGCGGTTTTCTTATTCGGGTAGCATGAGAAAATCTGTGGTTTTCATGGTCTATTAGGGGCGCATGTGTGGGAGATTGTGCGGTGATTTATAATTGGCAGAATCGAATGATTGATCTGGATTTGTAAGCGTTTGGGATGGATAATGTGTAGGAGTCTCGGACTTTTTGGATTGTAAGCACTCGAGGTGCGGGGATGGGGGTGCAAGCTGTTCGAGTTGCAAGGGTTTGAGTTGTAATCGTTAGAATTGAAAGCGTTCGAGTTGCAAGCATTGGAGTTGCAAGCGTTCGAGTTGCAAGCATTAGAATTGCAAGCGTTCAAGTAATAATACTTAGAATTGCTAAGCGTTCGAATAGCGAGCGTCGAAGTTGCAAGCGTTGGAGTGGCAAGTATTAGAATTGAAAGCGTTCGAATTGCAAGCGTTGGAGTCACAAGCATTCGAATTGCAAGCGTTTTAGTTGCAAAACATTAGAATTTCAAGCGTTCCAATTACAAGCGTTGGAGTTACAAGCATTATAATTGCAAGCGTTTGAGTTGCAAACATTAGAATTTCAAGCGTTCAAGTAATAATTCTTAGAATTGCTAAGCGCTCGAATCGCAAGCGTTGAAGTTGCAGGCATTGGAGTTGCAAGTATTAGAATTGAAAGCGTTCGAATTGCAAGCGTTGGAGTCACAAGCATTCGAATTGCAAGCGTTTTAGTTGCAAAACATTAGAATTTCAAGCGTTCCAATTACAAGCGTTGGAGTTACAAGCATTATAATTGCAAGCGTTTGAGTTGCAAACATTAGAATTTCAAGCGTTCAAGTAATAATTCTTAGAATTGCTAAGCGCTCGAATTGCAAGCGTTGAAGTTGCAAGCATTGGAGTTGCAAGCCTTAGAATTAAAAGCGTTCGAATTGCAAGCATTCGAGTTATGAGCGGTAAAATTGCAATCGTTCGAGTTGCAAGCATTAGAATTTCAAGCGTTGAAGTTGCAAAAGTTCGAGTTGCAATCACCATAATTGCAAGCGTCCGAGGTGCAGTTTCTCAAATTACCATCCATAAATAGGAAAGGTAACTTCTTAGAATCGCAGGCCCTAAAATTAAATTGCCGTCGTTAAAATTGCGAACGACTCAGAATTGCCACTATCACCGATCAAACTTCTGCATTTCCCCCGAAGCGTCTCGATTCCGAAATCTCCATCGTTGCTGTTCGATCGTGGGCCACGATCGAGGCATTTTATCGCGGCACCCATTAATCAAAAGGGCCAGAAACTTCCACGCGAGTGACTCCTTCATTGAAGAGAGGACACGGGATAGATAGATCCTATAAAAGATCGTTCTGCCAGATGGCCCGTGCCCGCAACGAAAAGAGAGGCTCGCCTCCCCGTTTCCCTTTTCATTCTTTTCCTCTTCTTCGCCTTTTCTCTTCGCCGTTCCGCCGAACAACGTCACCGCACAATCTTTTACGCTTTCCTGCCTTATAAGCGAGCGTGCACACACGTTCCCTGGTCTCATTCAAAAACCCCTCAAGCCTCTAGACAGCAAACGAACAGAAAAAAGATTCTTCAAACCTCAGCAACGTCCCAAAGAAAATAACCATTCACCAAATAGCCCCCTCACTTCCTAATAATTCCAAATTACTACTCTCCGCAAAAGAAACTACAGATTAATAATTAATAAAAATAACCATCCGCGTCATTCATTCAAAGACTAATATTTCCTTTATCGTTTCGCAGGTCCCGACGTCCATGAAGGTGCAGAACGTAACGATATGCAAGGATCGACGTGCCATTCCTGCCGATTACGAAGGAGAACGCATTGTGGCTGCAAACGATACAAGGAGGAACGCAGCTGCGTCGGTGTCGACGGCCCTTTGATGCCCAAATAAACGACGATCCCGGACAATCGTGAAATAGCTTCCCGACCGCGAGTGCCGGTCACTCAGACGCCGCTGTGAATTAGCATATTCGCTATGTAAGCAACCCTTTCGCCGAATATTCGGCCAAGTGTCGCGTGCAATTTTCACCGCGGGGCGTCCCTTTTCACCGATCCTCGTCGACACTTCTGTCGCCGTGCAACTTTCGCGAAAACGGAGCCGCGTGAAGAATCCGCAAATACGCGGCAAATCGATCGTTCCGTTAAATCGACGAATTACCGCGGCGAGGGGAGCGGAAAATTTACCACTGATAGCGTGAAACGAAGGTGAAAGTCGAAGTGTGCTCGGTCCTCAAAGCGTATTCGGTAAGCAGTTATTCTAATTGTAAGGAAAGGTTTCAACGGGGGCGAGAAGTCCAGCTTGAATTCTTATTTTATTTCTTGATTAAAATTGTCTCTTTGCAGAGTTTCATTGCAAGGGAAGTAGAAGGTGGTACGCACCGTTGTTTATATTAAAAGTAGCGCGAAAGACTAACAGAAAAAGTTTTCATACATATTTTCTTCAAAATTAGTTACATTTTAATCTGTTCTTCGAAACAAAAAAATTCACTTCGATTCTAAACTATCGCAACTCCCCCAGAAATAGTTCCATTGTAATAATTTTATTTCATTTTAGTCATTGTACTTATCCGTTAACACTTTTGTATTCTAAAGCGTTTTCCCGTCGATAATAATAATAATAACTAACGAATATAGCAGCCCCGATTGTGCCTCGAACGGGAGCTGATTAAAATGTACTCCGAGCTCCTCCTATACAAGATTTGCCCGTCGTTCACGGGAAATCGCGCGATTTGTCACGCCGTTGCCCTTAATTTTCACGGAACCCTCGGAGAGGACTGCGCGAGCAGTACGCGCACAGCGTTGGTCCATTTGGCTACTGTGGAAAACCATAGCGAATTTATAAAGTGCCTTTCTTTATATCTGTGATACCTGGCCGACTCTCGTCCCCCGATTTTGTGGCTGACAGACCGTTACTAAATACCTGCAGACATACGGCGGACTTTAATACGAGTTAAACGACATCTGGTAACTTCTTCCAAGTCAATCTATAGGGGAGAGCGGGGACAAACGTAACACTTGTTACATTTGGCCTAGCTACCAATTACCTCTTACAGATATAAAAACGAAAATTGTGCCTTAAGATACTGTGTTTCTTGGTCTATCATTTCACCACAAATTCAGCCTCCCATGATAAGTAATCAAAGAGTTATGACAATTTTTACGCGGTGACTGGCATTGTCACTTTGCGATACAATCGTCTGCTATATTCAAATGTAGAAAGTTTATCCACGCGAGGTTTAAGAAACATGTCTGCGCCCTGCAAGCCCAGCGATCGCCCTTAAGGGGCTGTTCCGGTCTAGAGCCCATGAAAATAGGCGATTTTTAAGAATTAATTAAAGGAAAACTACAGCATATAATTTCATCGGACTTGTTTCAGTGTATTAACGACGTCTTAAGCTATGGAAATATATTTTTTGATTTATAATTAATCGTTGCAGACGGCACTGGGGAGTCATTAAAGTCGAGGCGTCAAAAAATTCATTCAAATCGATGGAACCTGTATCGCTAAAAGTTATCATCATCTGATTCGACTGAAACTCTTTTCATTTTGAAGAATATACTTCTGACTAGGGGGAAACCAGAAAAATTACAAAAATGACATTTTTTTTAGAAAATAACAACACTTGAAGTTTTAAATCACTTTTACCCTATATTTTTCGTTCTTTCAACGCCTTTAAAAATGATAAATTTTCGATTTTTTTTAACTTTACTGGTTCACCCCCGAGCCAGAAGTATATTCTTCGAAATAAAAAAGGCTTCAGTCGAATCGGATAATGACTTTTGGAAATACAGGTTCCACCGTTTTTAAGAATACTGTTTCGAGAAAAACGCGTTTAAAGTTTTACCTGAGTGCTGCGTAGCCGGGCGTTACCCATGCACTTGCCGCTACTCAAACGCCTGTAACCTCGAGAATTTGACGAATATAAAAGAATCCTTTTAAACGCGTGTTCCTAAAAGTTTGAACACTCGAAAAATGAAATAAAAAAAAAAATCGATTTTTAGACCGGAACCTCCCCTTGAGCTAAACAACTTATACCGCGGATCGTTTGGGGTTGCCGCATCGCCGCTGCGTTACCGAGAACTCCCACTAGAAAGTACATACTCGAAGTACCTTTTTCTGTAACGGAGAAAAGTCAGAAGCCGCGACAATGGGGAACACGAGCCACGCCCCGAGAGCGCCCGATAATCGAGCGCAACAAAACGATCCGATTTTACTTCGAAGGCGAGAGAAACAGCAGCGAAGGGTGTCGGGGGGTAGCAAGGTGTGTCGCCGGATCGACAGGCTAGCTAGGGCGTCAGAGAGGAGCTCCGCTTCTCCACGGAGTAAATTTGACATTGGCCAAATAAACACATTGAGGCCGGCTACGTTTGAAGTGGTCCCCGTTGACAGGATGACCGTGAACATCGGCCGCGATTGTTCCTTGCTTGGGTGTCGGCTGTCGGCTCCCTTTTAGTCCGTGGGTCGTTTGCCCTGGTTTCCTTCTCCCTTCCTACTCCAACCCCCCACCCCCCACCCCCGACGACCGCCGAAGGTTCCCTTTTCGAGAAAATCAGGATCATTCTACTCGCGTTCAATCAGTTCTCGAGGCAGCAACGAGAAGCGTACCTCAAAGGAGCCCACGCGCCATTATCTACATTCTTGGGCCAATCTCTGCGGTGACTTTGAGGGGCCTTCGCGCTGTCATCGACGACAATGTTCTGCACTTGTCAGCTGGAATCTATTTCTACGGTCTAAAATGGGAAACGCACTCGGCAACGGGACGCGCTACAACAGGTACGCGAACGCAATCTCTTTTTAAGATCGATGCTACTTAATTCTCATCCGTCTTTCTTTCTTTCTTTCCCTTTGATTTCCAGTCGGAAGTGTTGAATGAAAACCACGGGCGTTGCTACTCAAGGATTTAATAATTCATCGTAAACATACATAATCTTTTTCATTTAGCTCGTCATTGGCTACGAGCGCCAAGAAGATTAACCAACAGCTTTGTACACATTATACAAAGATCTCCTCGTGCAGGAACCTTAGCGGTCGACACAATCATATCGCCGTGGACGAATTAAAAGCCGAACATGATAAAACGCTCGATCTCCGCCACCGTTAGAACCGAGATCGAGTTAGAAATCGCGTTGAAACGTTCTAATTGATTTATCGTCACCTACGCTTCGCCGTGCGTTTTCAAATGTATCTTCAAAGTAGTTCTGTTTATGAACGCTTTCGAGCATACCGGGCATGGGTGCGTGCGCGTCGGGTGAAGCTTCAAATGTTCCGCCAGCTGCGCACTTGTCTTGAACAGTTTTTTACAAATATTGCACTTCCGCTCGTCTTCGTTCTCCTCCTCCAGGTGCGTCCTCGTGTGCTTGTCCACTTCGGCGACGTTGTCGAATTCCTTGGAGCACACTCTGCAGCTGAACTTCACGGCTCGGAGAATGCCTATCTGGCTGCCGGTTAGCGGATTTGGTACTGGGAATATATTATTCGTATCACCGATACTGCATCTCAAGCCTTCTTTCTTTTTATGAGAGCTTATATGGTTCCTGAAATAATATTCAAAAATTACAATCCGCGACAGCGAAACGTCTTTTAATACGCTCTTAAAGGCGTTACCTATAAGCTTGATCGTTCCTAAATGTTATGTTGCAACTGACGCAACGATAATCTTGCTTCTGAGACACCGGTTGCTGTAAAGGTGGAGTTGCCACTTGTAAAATTGTATTCTGCAGTTTTACGGATGGATGGGCAGTTAAGTAGTGCTGTCTCATGTCCTCCTTGAGCTTGAACGTTTCTGTACACTGGTGACACTTATACGTATACAACGGATCCCTACTAACGTGTAATCTTAAGTGTTTATCGTAAGTCACTTGCGAACTACATTCGGTTTGGCACATATTACATAGAAACTGAGCTTTAGCGTTAGGATACAGAGATTGCGAAGATGGGAATATACTGCAAGTATTGTTCTTCCCTTCTTGGTTACAACGCTTCTTCATAACGTAGTATTTATCACAGTGTTCGCACTGAAAAGCTGGCTGCGACTCGTAGACAGACTTCTTTAATTTGCATCCACCCTTCGCGCATACCGCTTTCCTATTAACTTTCTGAAACGATTGATCCCTCCGATTCACATTCTCAGCATTCCCAGAGCATCGTTGCTTCTCCTTTTTCAGCTGCTCCCATATCATGAGCTTCCTCGACCTCGGGCACGGTTTACCGTATATTTTGTCTATTTGTATCGTCAAACGAAACAATCTCTTTCCTATTTCTATATCCGGACACAGTTCAGATCTCGAAAAGGCAGATTCTATTACCGAAGCTCTGTGGTCAAGGGACAAACTCGTTCTATCGTCTCCGTTCATTTCTTCGACCTGCAACATCGCGCTCGTTTAACGTACTCGCGTTTTAAACACGTAGAGCCTAGAAGAATAATAAAACTGCTCACATTTTCCGCTAATTGGACGCAAGGACTCTGCGGCGGGGTTACTAAACTGTGCGAATCGTCGTCCAGTTTCTTTTGCTTTAGCGGTGGGATTTTGGGCGACTCGTCTTCCAGCATGCTTTCCGCCTTCCGCTTTCTCTGTCCGTCTGCAACGTCGATAAGAGTTAAGGTGTCTGATAAACGGCAGCTCGTCGCTACTGCGCGTACCTTCTACTTTATCAAAAATAGTCGGGGCAGCGTTGGGTTTCAGTTGATTTGTACCATCGAAACTCATTTTCTCGAAATGCAGTTCGCAGAGGTAGAGCAGTGTATTGCTATCGACGGTATCGTCTAACTGACAGTTCTTGAACCATTGGTTCCTTTGACTGAAAGCGGAATATAGCGCGTGTAGAATCGATGCGTTAAAGCTCGGGCAGAAACTAAAGGGAATAAATACTCACGCAGCGTCGTCGGGAAAAGGAAAGAACGAGATGTCTTTCCCCTCGACTTTCGTATCCTGATTGGAGAGGCAGCCATGCGCTTCGCAGGTTAGCATTATATTAGCAAAAGAGCTGCGTCTAAACGAACGCTAGCCCTCATAAAGATCGATAATAATTCTCTAAAAGCGAAATCACGTACGAGCGAGTCATAACCTAAAAGCCGAAAGTTTCCATTGAAATGCTCCGATCGACGGCGCGAGAGCAGATTTCCGAAGTGCACGGAACGAGAACCATGTAAACAGAGTGCAGTTGCATTGATTGCGCAGTACGATGCAAGTGGTCGAACATTAGCCAACAAATAAAGCGTTTAACCAATCGTGCTTTACCTTTACTGTTAGTCGTCATTGATGCGCATCGATTGGTTATCTTTCTGTGCAGCTGAACGCGAGTTTCAATGGCGCACGGCCCGGAGCAAGGTTATCGCCAGTCTGTTTGAGAAAAAGAGTTTAAAAAACACGTTCGCACGCATGTCAAGCGCGACGCAACGGATGCAATGAACACGAACGATAATTGCAACGCTATTGTTTATTTTAGGACTCTAAATTCCATTTTAAACAGCCGTTTAATTTACCGACAGCGAAACGTCATGGCCCTCTGAAAGTCAAACGCGTGAACTAAGCGTCTTACGTACGTTCTGATCAGGAAATTCGCTTGAGTTAATAGGAGCGCAGAATAGTGCAGGAGGTAGCAGGTAGTTCTCACCAAAGAGAGAGAGCGCAAGTGTGCGCGACAAGGACAGAGATAGTAATCCGCCATTTTCTTAATATTGGACAGTATCGGAAGATTAACGACTTTCTCATTTCCTGCGGCTCAAATTTATGCACTTTTGAAGTTGAATATTAAAACGTAGACCCTCCACTACCTTCCTGTATAGCATTTGTAATTATTTTAGCCGTAATTAAGTAGTTAGGAACGGCTCGTGAAGACGATTGCAATCAACGTGATGCTGTCTGTCTTTGGTTCTTTAGTACTTACATACTCAGGTTTCTCGAGAAATTATGGATCTTTTATGAATAACTTACGTACTTTTATAATTGCATTAGCTTTACTAATAAAAAAATTTTATTTATTTATTTTCTCGTGAAAATAGTCACATTCATCCGGATTATCGAGGCATGATGAGTTGTGAGACATTTCGTGACCCTCAGAGTTCACCGTTCGAAAGCACAGACCAGGTATAGAAGCATGGTAGCTAACCGATGTATGTGTTAAACTCGGTAATTCTAATTTTAAATAAAGTTTTTTGCGAATATTTCGTAAACTAAAGCCGACCGCCAAAAAGTTTAAAGGGAAATGTTGTTCCGAACGATGACTTTGACAACATGTGTGAAGGTCATTGAAATCGGCGAAGAGGTAGCTTTTCAACAAGTTTACCAAAAAATTTAACATTAATTTTCAATGTTATAGACAATTTCGCGGACATTTTTTTTACAAATGTCGGCCAATCCAAAAGTGTAGTATTCACCCCCTAAGAGCAACGACCAATAATTTCTCTACGCACTGTACAATGAATGTGAAGAATGAGCAGATAGGTATGTTCTGTAGGAGCGAGTACTGTTTGAAAGAGTGACGTGTGACGTGATTTTGGTGTGACTGATTTTTGGGGTGTGTGATTGCGGTAGGAGTCAGTAGTCGGGCAGCGCGCAAAGAATGGTTGGGGGGGTCGCGTCGGGACAACAATAATCTGGGTAGACGGTCATCGGGTAAGTAGTTGGGGAAAACCCAAGTGGTGTAAACGATACCCACTCCTGCAGGTCAAGATACTAAATGTGATTTTTGCTTCTCATTTTGGAACGATTTTAGCTTCCGACCTTTTGCCTGTTTTCTAGCATCAAGACACTGAGAAATAGTTTGGAATGGTTTTAAGAAAAAATGTTTTTAACAAAAGTTACTTTCACTCACTATCGGTTTACGTCGTTCAGTCTCCTTGTCAGGCGGTTCGGATGAGGACCCTGACAAGGATGAGCTTATTTGGTAGTAACTATGTACTTTCCCTGCCTCGAATCATGGAGAATTCTCTACTCCCCATTTTTTTTTTCTATAACCCGAGAACGTATGTGTTTGTCATTATAGATTTGAAACCCTAATATATTTATGGAAATATATAAATTGCTTGCGTAAAAGTAGTCCGATTTGCATGACATTTGGTATGATTTTCATCAGAAAAACATAAAGAATGCATTGGTGTTACTTCGGCGGGGCGCCGACCTCAATTCGCTGCGGCCGGCCGTGGATTCATACGTATTTCTCAAAAAAATAATTCTTTATTCTTTATCGTATCGATCTGGAAGTGACACCAATGGATTCCTTATGTTCCTCCGACGAGAATCATACCAAATTTCCTGTAAATGAGGCTATTTTTAACGAAGCTAAATGGAGTTTATGAAAATCAATTTTTCATCTAATTTCCTTCATTATGCTCCGAATTACGTCGTTCTTGGTGTTAGTTTCATCGGCAAAACATAAGGAATCGATCGGCGCCGTTTTCGCAGAGATCTGACGAGAAATACGGAAATCCTGGACATTTCTCACTTCTTAATGGCATTCCAACCCCTTCGAGGGTCGAAAGCCATAAAATTCGGTACGGCACCACGGGGGATTGACCTCGCCATGAGGTACGCGTGGCGAGTATTCGCTTGCTCGTGATGGCCTGCTTTTTACTTTTGACAAACATTTGCGTAGCTGGGGTGCGCGTCTCGTCGTTAAAAACGACCTTTTTGGAGGGTCCCAAGTGCAAATTACGAGCGTGCATTTACGTGGCCCATCCCGTTAACTCTATTACTTCAATGTTTTGATGTTTTAACATTGGCAGATTCACTTTGAAGTAACTGCGCAGCTAAGGTGAAAGAGAGAGAGAGAGAGAGAGAGAGAACGTGAGAGTGTGTACGTGTGATAAACAAAACCTCCTCTTGTTGTTTTGGCCAAATAAGTATTTCGTTCTTATATGTGTAATGAATCTTATTTGCTGCCGGTATTTTATTCCAATTGTTTTTTTTTATAGTATGAATAAATGACACAAGAAAAGTACCCCTTTGGCTTGCTCTTCAAATAGTGCAAGCGCCGATCACGCGCGAGAAAGTATAGGCACCCGAAAAATATGAAAATTTTATGAGGGACGATCTGCACGTGTCAGTAGGAAAATCGAATCATTTCTCAAAGAAGAGACCGCAGGACTCGGGACGGGACCCCCGACATAAGAAAATTTAGGCTCGCTGCACTCGCGCTGGTTGAGTCCGTCCCATTGAAAGGATGGCACACCGACATAGCGCGAACCGCTGTAGTGGTGCATCCCTATCATTTACACTACTATGACCAGCTGTCGCCCTTCCCCTTGAAGGTGTGAAATAGTTCAAAGAGGCAAGACAGGTAGCTGAAAAACAAAGTCGCATCGAGTTCGATATAATATGCACCCTATAAATGCTTCAAATACTTCCAAAAAATTGTTCGAACTATTTGTTTAATTTCTGTATCATGTTTTAATAAATATTTCAATATGTTTGAATTTATATTAAGTGTTGTTCATTTGGTTTATTACACACGCTTCACATGGCACGTTTATACTTTCAAGAGTAAAAAAGCGTCCTTTCACGTTCGTATTTATTGTTTTATTTTATTATTTCTGCATTCATCGTTTGACTATTCGAAATGAACTGAACATAGCTTCGAATATGTTTCATAATCAAAGTAATAGGATGGACAATGTTGGATATCTCAGAAACAGTGAGTTTTAGGATTAATGTACTTTAGTACTTTCATACTCAGAATTCGCTATTCTATTGAATTTGACAGACCATTTGAAAAAATAAAATTTAGCTCCACATCCGTTCTATCCCTGTAAAGAAACTAGTTTCACCATGTTTTGTGTTTCTTACAACCAGACAACTTTTATAAATAATATTTTTGCTTATTACTTGAAATAATAGATAGTTGAGGTGAACCGAGTTAGTGGGACACCCTGTATAATACAGCTTCTATACTTTTCTCGATGATACCAGCAGCTTTACCTGTGTCAATGCTAGAAATACATTATGTTTCCCGCACCCACCGCTCGAAAATCCGAGAGGGCGCTCGAAAACCAGTGGTTGTTTCAGAATATCGGTACTTCAGAACGGTGACACCGAAGACAAAAGAGTGAAAGGTCTATTCTATACCTGGTCTGTGTCGAAAGTTTTTAGGCGACAGACAAACACACAAACACTTTCTGCTTTATATATTAAATTAAGATATTAGAATACAATCCTGCGACATATTTGAATAAAAAATCTATTCCTTATTTTCGAATAAACTCGTTTTATGCATTTCCACATGTTATTCAAAATTATTCGAATGGAAAGTATCGACATTACCGACTTTCCGATGCTCCGAATGGAGCAGAAATTCAGCAGAATCAACAGGAACACATGACGATGAAGGAGGTAGGAGGTAGGTGACGTGTGCGAGAGAGAAGGATAACGCGCGCGACAAGGCCAACGACAGGTGGCGTGCCACCAACTTTGGTTATGAGCGCCTGATACTTTTTCTCTCCTGGTATCAGAAATGCATAATGCAAGGAGGTGGCGATTAGAGCGAGAGGGTATGCTATTTAAAAAAGGACAAAGATGTTCAGAACGAGCGGCTTTCTTCAGTTCTCACTTTCTCGGGTGTCAACTAGAGAGCGCTTTTTTAGGTTAATAACTGTTTATGTAATGTAAAATGAAACGTAAAGAACACTTGTCGCAGAAGATAGTCATGAGTATATATTTTCCAATTACAATTGTAAAACATGTGCATACATCATTCGCAAATACTACATTTCTCATGGCCTCGTAGGGCTGTTAATCTTCAAATCGAATTTTAGAACCTCATCACTTCGAATTGCTGTTTGATTCAGATTTGTATAGAGACGTTACAACATTCGTAATTTCACAAGAAAGATCGAAAATATTTCTCATCGCAACGTCTATGTTTCGCCCTTCTGTACTTGGCTTCTTGATATTAGGCTTCTTTGGCGTTTTATTTATCTCTGATGGATTTGGAGTGGATGCTGCGTTATTGTCTGAAAACATAATATAACACGGTTACTAAATAAATCTGTAACTTCTTAGTACATACGAACATTTTAATACGAACCGTTGAAATGATTTCTTTTAAACTCGTTGGAAGCAAATAACCGAGAATATTTCGGAGAGACTGCTGCTCGATTTGGCGAATTCCCTTTATAAATTAATGATTGCCTCCGAGGAGACTTCCAACTTGCGTTTTCCTTAATGTTATTCAACTGAAATTGAGCCGTTGATCGTTCGGGCGAATTGAACAGTTTACGCGTATGTCTTTTAAACAAGTGCTTGTACTTCCCTGGAAATAAGTTAGCAAATTAAATCTTTCACGTATGTCGATGTAAAGCAACTACTACCTTGTTCTGGAGAGAAGCATAATCTTTGGAATAACTTCTCCTCGCTTGCCCACTCGTCGGTGGAAAAATCAAGCTTTGGCGGAGCCGAAAATATTTCTTGACTGATAGAATAAAGAAAATCTGTCTCCGTCATACACATCCCAGTACTCTTCTCTTGGAAACTGCTTTCCGTGTGGCACGACATATCAGAAACTAGTTCTATGCGCATCCGAAATGTTTCCTCCATGGACTTTATTGTTTCGCAATACTCGGTAATTTTTGCTTTAGAGTTTGATAAATCTGATAAAATATGTATTTTCAAGGAGCGTTCTAGTTGGCTTAGTATTTGAGTAAATGTTGCTAGTAGACTGTGGAATACTAAGCAGTCATTCGTGTATAGTCCATCATTAATGCGCTTTAAAGAAAATGCATCACGAGTTATCAAATTATTAATAGTATTATTAATTGTCAGAGAATGATTTCAATACCTGTATGTTATTTAAACACAGCAGTACTCTCGCGTTATCTACTTTTGGAAGGTCGTTGCCATCAAAAGTTTTAGAATTGACGCATAAATGCGAAACTAGAATGCGTAACGAATTGCTCAGCCACTTTAATCTTTTTAAGCTTGAACTGTTTTGTTGCAGAAATTTAATACTATGATAAACACTTGTTCTCCACACTAGAATATTTGAATTTGGATGAAACACAATTTAACGATATAATTATATTTAAATGAATTTTATAATCTTAGATACAAACGATCTATAATTTCTGAATCATCAGGATCTGTTAATCGGTTTACAATTAAAGAATTGACTGGCGCAACTTGGGCATATTTCTCCACATTTTCTTTTGCCTCAAAAATATTAGTTTGTAGTTTTGCTAAATCATTAGATTCCTTTCTAAAATAGATAAATTTGTATATAATACTGTAAACATATCTTCTACTGTAAATATATAAAATGAGAACGAGCTTTACTTCATATAATTTTGAAAGCTTTGTGAAGTCCGCTTTATCTTTCTACGGGACTCAGAAATCACAATATTTCGTTTTAGATTTATGTTACTAAGATACTTCTGAATTACGTCCTTACTGTTACCTAAATTGGGGGCCTTCAATAATTTCGTTTCATCTAAAAAAATAATCGTGTCAACAAGTACGTAAATGAATTTCGCATTTAATCTAATTTCTGTATCAAGTATTCACAGTTCCTTTCAACGTAAGCTCTGAGACTAATCTCCGATATCTTCCACATGATAATTAAGAACTTTGTCCCCCCCGCCTGCAGCAAATGAGACGCAAGGATCGGCGGAAACTTCATATCTAGATTATCGTTTGCCAGAATCTCCAAATAAGCTTTTATCTCCGCACGATACTGCTTCTCATCCGTCTTATGAACGATTGGCCATGCAACCATTCTCCGAAAGCGCTGCGCATCGTGCACGGACAATAAGTAGTGAGAAATATGAACGAAACCAGCGGTATTAGGTTTATCGAACATTCCCTACGAATTTCAGTAGACCAATTATAAGAACAACGATTATTACAATCATCGCTCCGTTTTATATACCGAAGGTACCTTTCTAAAATGCTTAATACATTCGATGGATGCAGGTACAGCCTGCATAAGCAGAAATACATTTTTGTAAAAAGAATCGTCTATCAACATAGCGCAGTCACTGTCTCTACCAGCCCACTGCCCACAAAATCCTGCAAATAAATTCTTTCAAAGGACGTTGGGGGTAAACAAATGTTTGTACACAAGACACGCCGTCTTACATCATACAGAAACGTGTCTAATGGATGTAAGACACGCGCGTCCCCAAATGGGAGGACGAAATTAATCAAGTCAATGAGAATCATTTTATTTCTATCGATGTTTCTACGTTATCCTGTTGCAGGGCCAGAGTCGCGTTGCGTATGGTGGAGTTTGAAAAAATGAACGTTCCTGGGTGTGTGGCGGCGCCACTGGGTTGTGCCATAGCAACTCATCTCCGTGCCGTCGTGAAAGCTTTCAACACACAATGAGCCAGTGAAGTGTATCCGTCGGACAGTGGCGTGAAAATGGCGGTGTAAAATGGCAGGACGTAGATCGACTTTAACAAATCCCGATTCCCTGTCGGGATCGGTGAACGCGGATCCCCTGAGGGAGCTGTTCGAGGCCTGCAAAACCGGAGACCTCGCCAGGGTAAAGGCGTTGGTTACACCGAAAACGGTCAATGCTCGAGACACTGCCGGACGCAAGTCCACCCCCCTACACTTTGCAGCTGGTAAGCTCATTATTCTAACAGCTCGGTCAGCTCTCCTTCGTCAAATAATCTCCGCGAACAGATCGCGATTCTCCGCGACAGAGCGAGCGAACGATGTCTGAACGTCGGCTCGCGAACGTGGGACAGTTCAAAGGCGGACTCCTCGGTGTTGTAATTTAACAATTTAAATAACTGTCTTGAGAAACCCGATGCACTTGGATTGAATCTGAAAGATAATTCGTTGTAGCTTTAGTTCGCGCGGATTCCTTCCGTAAGCGGATGTTAATGCCGACGCGACGCTTGTCGTTGGCAGTTGGATGAATGAAATTCAGTCGCACTGTTTTGTGTTTTTTAATACGCAGGTTATGGTAGGAGAGACGTAGTAGAGTTCTTGCTCTCAGCGGGAGCGTCTATCCAAGCACGCGACGACGGGGGTTTACATCCCTTGCATAACGCGTGCTCCTTCGGACATTCCGATGTTGTGAGACTTCTGTTGGAAGCCGGGGCTAACCCGAATACCAGAGACAATTGGAATTACACTCCGTTGCACGAGGCTGCGATTAAGGTACTCAGAGCTCTAATCGGTATACGAATATTAATAAGTTTGTGAGATGCTATTAAATGCCTTGTTCTGATTATTCTGACAGGGTAAAATAGATGTATGTATTGCTCTGCTGCAGCACGGAGCAGATGCAAATATCAGAAATACTGAAGGAAAGACAGCATTAGAATTAGCAGATCCCGTAACTAAACCAGTATTAACAGGAGAGTATAAGAAGGACGAATTGCTAGAGGCGGCAAGGTCGGGGAACGAGGAGCGTCTTTTACAACTTCTGAATCCTTTAAACGTAAATTGCCACGCGAGCGATGGCAGGAGGTCTACTCCGTTGCATTTAGCTGCCGGCTACAACAGGTCCAGGGTGGTGCAGATTTTACTGCAGAACGGCGCGGACGTGCACGCGAAAGATAAAGGGTAACTATTTTTCAATCTTAAGGCGTATGCTATACGGTACGGCGCAAAGTAATTTCTCCTTGGACGGGAATGTTGCAGAGGTCTCGTGCCACTTCACAATGCTTGTTCGTACGGCCACTTTGAGGTGACCGAGGCGCTTCTTAAGCACGGTGCTGCAGTTAACGCTAGTGACTTGTGGGCATTCACTCCGCTGCACGAGGCCGCTAGTAAATCGAGGGCCGAGGTCTGCTCGTTACTTTTGAGCGAGGGCGCGGATCCGACGCAATTGAACTGCCACAGTAAGAGCGCCATTGACGTGGCCCCGACATTGGAATTGCAAGAAAGATTAGCATGTACGTCTGCTGATTTTATACAATATCTCATGAAAAAAGGAATACACACAGAACATGACTTTGTTAGATACACTTTAATTGTAGACGAGTACAAGGGACACTGCCTCTTGGATGCCTGCAGGCAGGCAGATCTAACTAAATTAAAAAAGTACCTGTCCCAAGAAGTCGTAAACTTTAAACACCCGTATACCGGGGACACACCACTGCACTGCGCCGTTGCATCTCCTTATCCCAAGAGAAAACAAGTAATAGAATCGTTGATTAGGAAAAATGCTGCCTTAAACGAGAAAAATAAAGATTTTCTTACACCACTACATGTTGCCACTGATCACTCTCATTACGATGCAATGGATGTGCTACTTAGACATAACGCGAAAGTCAATGCTTTAGATGGATTAGGGCAAACTGCACTACACAGGTACCGTGAATCGTAAAAACGCTCGAGACGTTCTATTATTATTATATCTCTTTTTTTTTTCTGCGAAAAGATGCTTGACCTTTTTTTTTCTACATTAAAAACATTGTTGTACATGAACAGGTGTGTTAGAGAAGACAATGTGCAAGCTTGCAGAATATTGTTATCGTACAATATTGATCCATCTATAGTATCGCTTCAGGGCTATACCGCGGCGCAATTAGCTGCAGAAAATGTCCTTAAAATACTACAAGGTTCGAAGTCTACCATATCTCAGATAAAAGTGTGCTCCTTTCAGACGAGGAATGCATCTGTTCTCATTTCTGTTTTATAGATCCTCCGAGCGGGACAGATGACGCGGAAGCGCAGTTGTTGGAAGCGAGCAAATCCGGCGATCTAGCAGCGGTGGAAAGAATTTTACAAACAAATCCGCACGCTGTTAATTGCCGCGATTTGGATGGCCGGCATTCCACGCCGCTGCACTTCGCAGCGGGATTCAATAGAGTGCCTGTAGTCGAATATTTATTGGCACATGGAGCAGATGTACACGCCAAAGATAAAGGGTCAGTGCGTTTAATTCAAATTTGCCGTTTACTTTCGCGCGGTGTTTTGATTATTTCAACCGGGCGCGGATTTAGATATTAGGCTGACATGCGGCTGTCGCGCATTCCGCAAAGTATCATAAAATATTTTAATTTAAAGGAGTCGAGACAATTTCAGAATTAATTCTATTAACTCAGATGTAACTCAAGCTTCTGTGTTTAAACCTTTTCAAATTTCATTCGCTCCGAATTTGTCGCTCCCCCAAATTTGCCGCGCCCCAAAATTTATCATTCCCTAAAATTTGTCGCTCTCTAAATTTGCCACATACCAAAATTTGATGCTCCCCAAAATTTGCCGCTTCCCAAAATTGGTCGCGTCCCAAAATTTGTCGCTCTCTAAATTTGCCACACACCAAAATTTGATGCTCCCCAAAATTTGCCGCTTCCCAAAATTGGTCGCGTCCCAAAATTTGCCGCTATCCAAAAATTTGCCGCGCCCCAAAATTGATCGCTTCTTAAATTTGCCACACCCCTAAATTTGCCGCTTCCCAAAATTGGTCGCGTCCCAAAATTTACGGCTCCTCAAAATTTCCCCCGATTTAATCGCAATAGCTAACAAACGCTTACCTTTCTACTTTTCAGTGGACTGGTTCCCTTACACAATGCCTGCTCTTACGGTCATTATGAGGTAACGGAATTGTTAGTGAAGCACGGCGCATCGGTGAATGTCGCGGATTTATGGAAATTCACCCCCCTTCACGAGGCGGCAGCTAAAGGAAAATACGAGATAGTGCGCCTACTCTTGAGACACGGCGCGGATGCTACTAAAAAGAACAGAGACGGAGCAACGCCCTTGGACCTGGTGCGGGACGGTGATCAGGACGTAGCGGACCTGTTGCGAGGAAACAGTGCCCTCCTAGACGCAGCGAAGAAAGGCAATTTAACTAGAGTACAGCGACTCGTTACGCAAGACAATATCAATTGTAGGGACGCGCAAGGCCGTAATAGTACTCCGCTACACTTGGCTGGTAAGAATTCGCATCGTTTTCCTCGCGCACCCCTTCTGCTCCATTCTCTACATATTCTAATCGAATCGTACTTTCACGCAGCGGGTTACAATAATTTAGAAGTGGCGGAATTTTTACTGGAACGCGGAGCGGACGTGAATGCTCAGGATAAGGGAGGCTTGATACCGTTGCACAATGCTTCGAGCTACGGTCATTTGGACATCGCCGCGTTACTAATTAAATACAACACCGTGGTAAACGCCACTGACAAATGGGGCTTTACGCCACTCCACGAAGCTGCGCAGAAGGGGAGAACTCAGCTGTGCGCTCTTTTATTAGCGCACGGCGCTGATCCTTTCTTAAAAAATCAAGAAGGTCAAACTCCCGTGGATTTGGCTAGCGCTGACGATGTGAGATGCTTATTGCAGGATGCTATGGCTTCGCAGCAAGTAGTGCCATCGGTACCTTCCGGTAACAGTGGCGTCGGAGTTGCCATTAACTTGAGCGGCAATGGGTCTAACGCTATTAACAGCAGGCCACCCAGTATCGTCGCGGGTAAACGTATTTCACTTATCGTATACATCGATTACAAATCTATTCGCGTGCTTATTCTGTTTTCTTCAGTTCCAGTCACACCTCCGCCACCGCTCACCCAAGAAACCGTCATCATGCCCTCCGGAACAGCCATGACACTGTGCGTGCCACTTGCGAGGCCGTCTTCTTGTCTCAGTCCAATGCCACCGTCCGAAACCTGCTCCGAAAGGGACTCCAAAGATTCCTGCAAAGACAATTCGATCACCACCGTGGCTGGCTTCCTGCAGAGCCTCTGCTTGGAACATCTGTTAGAATTATTCGAACGCGAACAGATCACGCTAGACATACTGGCAGAGATGGGTCACGAGGATTTGAAGCAAGTCGGCGTGTCCGCGTACGGTTATAGGCATAAGTTAATCAAGGGAATGGAGAAGCTCTTGAACACCACCGCCGGCACTCCTTGGCAACCAACTATCACGCCTGGGACACTGCTGGTGGATCTACTGGCAGAGGACAAAGAGTTCCTGGCCGTCGAAGAGGAAATGCAGAGCACCATTAGACAGCATAGGGACAACGGTCACTCCGGTGGAATATTTTCTCGATATAACATAGTTAGGGTACGTTACGCTTTATCCCGCAGAATATAAGATAGTCCTCTGGATTTAATCATCGCCCTTTTCGAACCTAGATACAAAAAGTGCAGAATCGCAAGCTGTGGGAGCGTTACGCGCACAGGAGGCAGGAAGTGGCCGAGGAGGTCGGCGCGGCAGCACCCTCCTCCCCGAGTACCGGCTCCAGGACCACTCCCGGCTCGACCTTGCCTCAAGCGAACGAACGGATGCTGTTCCACGGCAGTCCGTTCATCAACGCGATCGTTCAGAAAGGCTTCGACGAACGGCACGCTTACATCGGCGGCATGTTCGGCGCTGGAATTTATTTCGCGGAGCACAGCAGCAAGAGTAACCAGTACGTGTACGGGATATGTGGCGGTACTGGATGCCCGGCTCATAAAGACAGAAGTTGCTACATCTGCCACAGGTGAGTCTACAGGACAGAGTAGTAGTATTACTTCGGCTAATTTTCATCGTAATCTCTATGCGACCCTCTGCCATTTTCCAGGCATTTACTGCTCTGCCGTGTGACGCTTGGTAAGTCGTTCCTGCAATTCTCGGCGATGAAGATGGCCCATGCGCCGCCGGGCCACCACAGCGTGATGGGCAGGCCGTCGCAAGGTGGCTTAGTTTTCCCCGAATACGTCGTCTACAGAGGCGAGCAGGCATATCCGGAATATCTCATTACATACCAAATTGCGAGGCCGCAGCAGGAAAGCGGCGGAAGCGAAAGTGTGGAGGAACGGTGATCAGAAGAGTCTAGCCCTGCGGCAAGATTGCGGAGCCTCTGCTGCTGCCAGAGACCTCGAGCCTGCAGCACTCTGTCTTAATCGTTCGAACCGATCCGATTCCCTTCGGGAGTAATTCTTCCAATTTTCGTTTTTAATCTCCTTTAGCTGAAGCATGATGACCGCTATTAACGAATTCGTAAGCCGCAGTGATAGGTGAATTTTATCAATATTTATCCGGTCGATTTGTTTGAAAGGGACGATTGATAGGACATTTAATTTGTAGCATTTATTTGTGATAATATGACGGTCCGATCTGACCGCGCAATCGTATACATGACTGATTAATGGATGTATATTAACCGCGGTGTGTATATACCAAGCATGAATTGAGATGCCCAAGGCCAGCACGATTTTTTTAAATGTAAAATCTGTGTGTCGGCAAACGTACGTTTGTCTTTATTTACGAGTCATGTAGTAAATTTTAATTATCGCACCGAGTATAGTGTGATATATGATATCTGTCGGAAGAGTCGCTCGAAAGAAAGGCACCAGCTTTTTATGCGCCCGTGTCGATTCCCAACAAAACAATTGTGCTGGTTAAAGCGAGAACCTTTAATCGTGTGCGTTACAGGTAAAGTCTACGGGGCAGGTGTTTGATTTGTAAATAATTATAGATACGTATTCGCACGCGACCGATGGGAAAGTCGATTTTTCGTGGAAACTTACAAAATGCTATTCCATCCTTCTGACGTCGAAGACAAACCGGAAAACGATCGATACAACGAAAGGTATTATATTTAGTATTTACATCGCTCGCGTAGAAATCTTCGTTTCATCCCCTCGAAGGAACAAGGCTCATTTTAATTAGGTTTTAGACTTTACCTCTAACATGCATGCGCGCGCGAGCGAGTATTTTATATATTCGGTTGATAGTTCCGGGCACGGAATGAAACATTCCGTGTTCCCGATATTGTCGACAGGGTTCCTATAAGCTCGTAGTAATTTTCGAACACTGTACATACGTGTACGCTTTATTGTACGTACGTTTTTTTTTCCCTTTCTTTCCAACGAAGCATAACTGATACACAAGTGCGTATGGTTTGAGTTCTCTCAGGTGATAAAGAAATTGTTAGTTACGCTTTTGTCCTTTGAAGTACACAACGAAATCGCTGTATCTCCTTGGACGTGTGTAAGTTATTTCATTACCAATCACGCGGGCCGTATTTCTCGTGATCCGGAGCATTTTAATTCTGTTACACGGAACGTCGCGCTCGACGGGAGACTTTATAAATAGAAAGCTATGCTTACCATTATTTATTGATATCGCTGAAGTGATCTTTTTAAATAATACCGATAATATTTGCTTCAAATAATTCGCGGCTCCACATTATTTGTACGTATGTAAATTGTGACGCGGAGCCAACTCTTGCAACTCGAACGAGACGGGGGGAGGGGCGAAAAAAGAAACGAGGAAAAGGTACGCGAACGACAGAATCGTACGAGTGGCTGAGTACAAGGAAAAAAACGTTTCCGATATTACCGCGATACACTCCCAATAATTATTTAGGTGACGGTTTTATTTATGGGTGTGTATATATATATATCCTATATATGTATACATAGAACAAATGTGCGTGTGCGTGTGTATATATATATATATATGCATCTAGCATGTGTTCGTTAAGTAAGCGCTCAAGATGATGCAACAAATCCATGTTTGTTAAATCCTCACTCTTGCGTAAAACACGTAAATGAACCAAGTTATTGTAAACTTTAACGTGTAAAATCCCTGCCCCAATTGCGTGCGTGTATGCGTCCGCGCTGCATTCGAAGCCCCCATCGATCAACGAACATTTCCGATTGATTATGCTTTAACTGTAACGAAAATGGACTGACTCAGAGGAGAAAAAAAAAATTCTTTTTACCGCTACCTTCCGATCTCGTGTTTCTCTTCGCCGTTTCCTCGTTCATTGGCGAGATTTCCTGGTACAGAATCGGCAGTGATAGCGATACGAAGAAAAAAAAGCCCCGTCACGCGCTCGTTTATTTTAGTTGTACGAAATCGTGTTTCTTTGCATTCCGTGTGACGTGTCCGAAAACGAGATATATCAGGTGTTGGGGTCTTTGTAATCCGTTGCACCGGAACAATAGACTTAACGGAGCACGCTAGAGCATAATGGGCATCTTTTGCGTTGAAGAAATATGACGGGGGTGTCGAGTTACCAAGGTTTATTTATACCTAGGTTTACCCATGCTCGCGACAATGACGAAGAAGCAAATGATTTTTGTCCAGCTACTATCGACCCGCGTTACGAAAACTAGCGCGTTTCAATTTTCTTACGAAAATTATCGCGTCTCGATTTTCGCTGCGAAAGCTAGCATGTTCGAGCGGTTTGCCACGGGAAGTAGCACGTTCCGAGTGTAAAAAGCAGCACATTCGGATGGTTGACTACGAAAAATAGCATGTTTCGTATTTCGCTGCGAAAACCAGCACGTTTCAGCGGATTTCCACGAAAAGTGGCATGTTCCGTTTATAGCGTCGGAAGCAGCACATTTGGACGGTTGGTAATTTATTAAACATTAAAATATCGTGCTTAAATAATGTAGAGTAAAATTTTCTTACGCGTTTCCTTTCGGAGATTAGATAGAGTTATTATTTATTAAACAATATTTTCCAAAGTTGAATTCTTCGATGCGAAATGCAACTTCAGCAATTTAAACTAACCACGCCGCCGAAACGTGATAGTTTCTGCAATTTAATCCAAAAACGTGCTATTCTTTGCGGCGAAACAGGATAGTGTGCTAGTTTTCGCGGCGAAGTACGAAATGTGCTATTCTTTGTGGCTAACCAGTCAAATATTTTAGTTTTCGCGGCGGAAGTATCAAACGTGCTAATATTCGTCAGAAACGATGGACTGTGCTTCTTTAAGTGGCGAACTGAAACGTGCTGTTTTTCGTAAGAAAAACGAAACGTGCTACATTTCGTAACGCACGTTTCTATGACGTATGAGCGTAAAAAAGTCGTGCATCTTTATCTGGGGAAAATTCGAACAATTTACTCGCGTAATATTCAAACCCCCCTTGCACCCGCAAGTGTCATTCTTAATCCTTGGAAGGTTAAAATAAATAGCTCGTTCATCCGATGATTCATAGTGTTGAACGGAACCCTAGGATTACAAAGGGTACCCCTGAAATTCAATTATGGCGGTCGAATAGTCACCGGGGATTACGTCATTCAATAAGGAGACTTATTCAAAAATAAACAACCCGGTACTGTTTCATAAAACTTCCATAATAGTCACCATACAATCGTTTCATATCTTCCCACGTATAGCAACCATTCTCCGGCACAGTTTATACACACACTCTACAGGAAACAGGAGCACGACTTCCGGTTCTATCGTAAATTCAAATTCAAGCTAAATTATAACCTGCAGAATTCTGCAATTTTTCTCGCTGGAATTGTTGACACAATTACGAGACACGTTACGCGCGCTCATTCTTCGCTTTTCGATATGAACCATTTGTAGAGTTTGTTTTAGAAATTTCGCCCCAGTCGAACGAGCCCCCGCTTGTTCGACGGGACGTGCCGTTATCGGCATTCGGGGTTTTAGTTTTTTACGAGCTGTTCGGCTAGGATTCGCGATAAAAATTAAGGTGAAAACCGGTGCGGCATGACGATTGGCTTGTCTCGCTCTTTTCCCCGGTCCCTATTAACTTCTGTCTTTAAAGAACCGAGTCTGTCGTACAGCACCGTGCAAGAATGCAAACACGTGGATCCACGGAGCTTCTGATTCGTGGATCCGTGGTAATCACGTGAAGCGCACGAGGCCGGGATTGCGCGTGCGCCCCACGCTGGATACCGGCTCGCGGCGACATACTGTCGGGTGACACGCCGGTCCCCTCAGACTGCCTCAGACGCAGTCGGACCGGGGAGGAGGTCAGACAGCGCGATTCGCGCCGGTGACAGAGGTACTTCGCAATCCTCTTTCTGCGTCAAATAGAAAAAGAGAACCGCTGCACGGAGATAGTCCGTAAGTGTCGCGCGGAAGAAAGAAAAAGGAAAAAAGACGAAAAGATAATGAGCCAAGACTCGTGACACTTCCGAAGTCGGGCACGAGCGATGCGTTGCGCCGTTTCTGCCACGTGAAAACCGTCCACCCGTGTCTCCTCTCGTTTACGTACGGCTGGGTAACTTCGCACACGGCCCGTCTCGGTCACGTTCGATCTTCCATGTACGCGCGAGAGAAATTAAGGAGAGGCTCGACCGGCGTGTAAACGCGATGTGCTAAACCGCCTTAAGAAGACCGCTCGGGGATATCAGCTTGCCCGTCGAATAACGAAGATATTAATCTTCTGACCCGTCTCGAAGTCGAGGTCAAGGGGGCAGGAAGCCTCGAGAAGACTATTGCCGAGAATTTTTGCGGATGTTTCGGGAGGGAGGCTGAGGAGGCGCCAAGCGACGGAAAGGGACAGTCCGTGCGCGAAGAGGAAACCTGATTTCCATCCCAGTCTCTGGTGGAACGGTTCTCCAGTTAACAAGAAAATTCGTAAGTACCATTGTTGACTTTCACTTTTTCTTGGATCCTCGTTATCGACCGGGTTGGACATACTGGCGAGCTTCGCTAATTCTGCAGTGGCAGCATGCGCGGCATTGTTGTTAAAAAGTTTCCGAACGTCTCCGCGGATTCTGATCCCGCCCGGCCGGGGACTTGTAGTGACTTGTAGTGATATACAGCGATCGATCTATATCGGAATGGCCCGTGCACGCGACGGTGCCCGCTCGCCCGCGCGCATCTGCAACAATCCTTATGTAACGGAAACCGCGTATGGTCGCGGAGTTGCAGCACTATGCAGCTATAACTGGCGATAAAAGTTCATTTATAGTCCCCGACTCTCCCCCGTCGCTGGCGGCATTATCGTTCGCGCGCGAGCGAGACCCCTTTGTTTACAAACAAAGCTAGATAACGCCCGCGAGGAATGTCGCGAGCGGCGCATAGAAAAATACACCCGGCGTTTATCGTGGCACATTATCTTGTACCGTGTATCGCGATCGTTTGCCAATATTAACAAGTAGCCGAAACTTATTGAGTGGCGAGCAAGGCGGGACGCCGGCGCGCACGTCGGTCCCGCGCGAGCACGTGTATTAGATAACCGATTGATAAAAACAAAAGGATCCGAACGAGCGGAACGAAAGCTCCAGAAAGCATTGCGTCGGCTATCTGCGCTTCAGAGAAGCGCTTTTATCGTGTCGGGGTAAAGAAAGTAAATGGACTCGGCTCGATTAGAAGTTACGGGAAGAGCGTTATTAGCAGCGTTATTAGCAGCGTTATTGTTTAATCTGCGACGTTTTGAATGACTCGAACTGGGGGGGGGGGGCGATTAGCTGGTTCCTGGCCCCGCGGCGCGACGGAAAGAATAAACAAACGTTGCTTCCCTTTTTCCTCCCCGAAATCAAGCTCGTTAAAGAATACGTCCTCTATTCAGGGAACGGTTAGAATATTTCAAGCATCCCTCCTAATCTGTAAATGGAAGTTCTGGTCGATCGGTGTCTGTGGAACCAGCTGAAAGTGTAAAGTAGCGTTATCCGTGTAGAATTATAGAACACACGGGCTGCGCTCGAAGCTCGTTAGCGGCATTTTTCTTCGCGCAACCGGCCTGACCGCTCTTTTAAAATACATTTTGCTTCTTTTTGCATGCCCGCGTGCTCTCGTGCCCCCGCAAAGGTACGCACGTTTCCCGGTCACTCGTCTCTCGTGGACTCCTACCTACTTGCCGAGACAATCGTGGCGCGCAAGATGAATTGTTTCCACGTACAATTCCTACGCACCGCAACACATGCACTTCCGGAGAAAGCGCGGAGAAAATACTTGCGATCGCAGCGTCTCCGGGGGCGCGTTATGCGGATACCCCCTCCGCTAACATTTTAAAAAGCTCGCTTATTTGCTAGTAGCATCTGAAATTAATAAATTACAGAACGACACATCGAACAATTAAAATACACTACTGTTAACGATACACTTTAGAGGCCTGCGAATGAAATATTTATCTATCGCGAACGTTCCGAAGAAGTGTTACAAGTCCGAGGTGGTATCTGATAACTAATAATCCGTATTGATCTTTTCTCAAAATTGATGCAACACTTCCGGAAGTGCACGGTGACGCAGCCGATAAGTGCCGAGGGAAATAACGTGCCACGGTGAACGTACGGCAAAGTTTGTCGCCCTCCCAGCCGCCTTACATAATACAAGTTGCTTTCAAAAGTGTGTAGATTATTTGGTTTGGGGAGCCAGGCTTCACACGTGACTCACGGCTGATATTACGTCACACCTTGCGGTGTGCTCTATCTGAAATTCACACGGAGATTCGTCAACCACGCGCAATATCCTCCCGACTGGGGTAGGTCAGCACCACCCTCCGAGCCCTAGGTATACAACTTTCGCGCAGGCACGCGCCTCGCTCGCGCCCTTCACAAAACTGCAACGTACAGGAGGACAGACACGATACGCCAATTAAGACGAATTACCGCATCGCGCCAGACACGCCAGGGATTATTTACGACGTATGCGTATTTACGGCACACGTGACATATCCCTCGATTTACATAGACTCGCATGCCGGCGATGTATTAACCGTCTCCATAGTTTATTGTTCCACATACAAGTCAGCGAGAGTCAAGAGGCTATCAATTGCCCATGCAAAGAGCTCGACGTATCTCGAGGTAATTATATTCTAAACGAGCAATCTGCCCTTATCAGCCGCGCGTAAATATAGAATCCCATCGGCTCGTGCGTGCATTAATCGTGTCGCGCGCCGTATCTCTGAGCATCGTCTCCTCTCCTTATCGCTTACAATTAGAAGCCGCACGTTGCCGCGCTCTCGAAATTCTGCAAAATTTACCACGCTGTCGAACACGCACTTTTATCTCGCCCCGTCTAATCAATTTCGCGAGAGACTGCGATCCCGATCTTAATTAGTGGCGTTTTTATCGCTGGTGAGCTGTGACCGTTACGTATCGCCAGGTGATATAGAGTCTGTTGGAGGGAAATAATTCGGAAGAATCGATCCGAAAGCCTCGCAAAGGGCTCCCGGCGTTAGCCGATCTAAGAGGCAACTACTCGCCGCGCACTATTAGCGTCTAGATCGTTTTATCTAGCCACGGTATATTCCCAGTTTATCGGCTACACAAAGGCATCTCGCGTGATCTACGCGAGACCGTGTTGCGTCTTTCTGTATGGTTTCGGCGATTAAACTTTGTCCGGTAAGATTCCGCGCTCGAGGGTGTAGCGTCGGCAAGGATATGTCGGTTATCGGGCTGCTTCGAACCAGAAACGCGACGGCGATAACAGCGGAGGATCCGACCTCAGTGGCGCCTTCGATCGCTGAAAAATACCGGTCTCCAAGATCTTTTACGACTCCTCGCCTCTCTTGCGCATTGGCTCTCTAACGGCGGCAGTATTGGCAATCGTGACGCGTCCGATAAAATTTTCAGAAATATTCCTACCGAGGCGCTTCACGTGCTCGGCTCGTGGCCTGGCGCTTAGCCGTCACGCGCTTAACGCGACGGCCGAGAAAGCTTTATGGCCCCCCATAATTCTACCGATCCCGGTCAATTTTTTCTCGGATAGCCGAACGGTGTCGAAACTTCTTTCGTCTATTTTTTTTTTCTCCGAGCTCTCTACGATAATTCCTCTGTTTCTCTAAATATAGAAATAACCTTCGGGATTGCGAATTTCCATTCGTTAATAACACACCACCGATTGTACTTCCTGCTTCCCGATATCGGATCAGACATAACGATTTATCGCGCACGCGCGCGCGCGCGCCAGGCTTAACGAAAGATCGCCCAAGGATGCAGGAGTGTGTTAACACACATTCGCCAAGGCTGTTGGTTAATGATGTATGTACTGTCGTCGCGTGATAGAAACACTCGCGCTATAAAAAGAAGATATTCAAATTTCGCCAACCGGTTTTCTCTTTTGTATCCGGCGCTATTTATACTGCCAACTTGGCCTACCATCTCTTTCCTTTTCGCGTCGCGTTAAGGTAAACCGGTCGCGGGGTCGCGCCGATACCCGTCGGCACCGGAATCGTTCTTTTTGATCAGATGTTTATGTTACGCCGAGTAAACAGCATCTGCGAATCTGCGGCGCGAAGAAAGGAAAAAGAACCGAGAGAAGAGAGAGAGAGATTCTACGGTTGTTTGTCGATCGCTTAATCTTCTCCGCTCGATAGAGGGAATCTCTTGTCGGCGAAAAACTCAGCCCCATCGTTGCGAGGTTCCCGTTCGCGTAATATTAAATAACAGGCCGGTCATGAAATAAGATAAATTATTATTGATACGTATACAATTATAGCCGCGCCCGATCTGCCACATACGAATTCCCCGGCCACCATTATCATAGGTCAGGCATGCTCAAAGGTTTCGACGAGTCAGTAAGGTCTTCAAATGTGTTTATACATCGCCCCCCCACTGTCTTCCTGTATCTAATGTTACGTTATGTTACGTACTTTTTCGTCTTCTTCTTCTTCTTTCCACGTATCAATCCACCGTTATCGATCGATTGCGTAACGGCCCGGGCCGTTTACATAATTCCCTATCGATATTGTAAAAAGGGGGGAGGGGGGCAGTGCAGGCGACGCGCTCCGAAGGCAGTAATAATTTACACGTGCCATACGCATTATCTGGATCGCGTCGTTAACGTAACAGAGCGACTGAATGACACCATTAACACACATTCCCCTGGTCACGCGCTGCGCCCACGCAAGATTAATTGCACGATCGTTTAATTAGCGAGGAGAGAAGTGTATCGATAGCCGGGGCCCGAATTAATGCCAGTCATCATCCTTTATCCGCGGGCATTGTCAGTTGCAGCCTGATAGCCCAGAGTCACGCTATGTTTTCCAACCGATACACAATTTATTCCCCACGCTGGGCGCCCCCCCCCCCCCCCCCCCCGGCTAATTTCGTCGCAATATCCGAGTCACATGTCGTTTCCCGTTATAACCAATCGAGCAGGGAGGGGATGTTTTTTTCAGAATTTTCACGGAATCGCCAGCGACGGGCCCGTTAATTATTAACCAATTCGACGGATAATTAATTGGCCACCCCAAAGGGTTTATCGGCTGTGGCGGCGCGCTATCGGCAACGCTCAGTGCTTCCGGTAGCGCGGGATTTCTTTCGCGAAATTTCCGTCGCCTAAGACGAGTCAAGGACTGCGGCTTATTTCCCGCCATTATCGGATTAGTCGTAGTCTAATTCCGCACGTGACTCCCAATAACCCGCGACCCCGGCTATCGCGGCCGATTGATAGTAATTAACAACAATAGAAGTGAATTTCATTATAATTGAAACGCCTCGCGGCTGGAACACGCCGCGTTCTTTTTGTTCTCTTTTTTTTTCGCGCCAGCGCCGCTGGTTAGATAAGAGGGCCCCGTTCAATATAAATTCCCCGTAATCGCCCTCGCACCGTGGATTAAAAATATTTTATCAATGATACTGGAGGACTGGGAACGCGCCGCCGCGTACCCCGCGGTGCTCTTCAACTTCTCTCGCCGGCATTTTCGCTCGGGTACGAATTTTTCCATTCCCGGCCGAGGCGGGAATGATGAAATTGATAAGTCTTTTATTCGGCGGCGCGCGACTTGGTGGGTGATCCCCACGCGTGCGCTCTGCGGCCGTGGATTAGAAATACGCTGACGCGAAATGCCAGGCGGGAAAGCTTTTAAATTTCAGTGATTGACTAGAATAGTAGATAAACACAAGCGTGCTCGGGGGAAAAGGCGAACCGAGGATCGAGTTTCCACCGTACTTGCTATTTTAGGCGAACCGCTCGGTGAGTAGATACGTACCGTTCACGAGAGTCAATTTCTTGTATTCGCCTGCACGTGGGTTCCTCTCGCGCTTTGGTCCCACGCGTTCTGTACGCATACATCGTGCCTCTCGAACGCACAGGTTGGCCCCCGCTTTTGGGGCAGATAGAGTGCTATCGAAAGACCAACAGAAGGATTCTCTGGCTCGGGAATCTTCGGTCTAGACTATAGAACAGAGTTGGGAAGTGTTTGGATAAATTGACGAGTGGAATAAAAAATTATTTGTCGTTCTCGAGTAACTTCGTTTTATCCGCGATTCTTATCTTTCAGTATTAATAAGAGAAACTTAATCGGAAAATTGTCAGCTCTGCTCTGGAGCGCTCAAAAGCAACATTTCTCAATATTAATTTTCTTCCGGAACCCTCATCATCGGCGGTTTTCTTTTTTTCCCCCTCTAAATTTTGCAGCGTAGTTTGTTTTTCTCGTTGAATAATTCACACATCTTTTTAGTGTTTAAATTTGATTATTAAATCCGTAAGTTTTCGCGGAGCCGTAGAATTCGTAACGCGGCACCCCAATTGGGAAACTCTGCTTTAGAGCGACCGAGCCACGTCACTTTCTGGATTCTCGACAGGAAAAGCGTTTTGCTCGCGTCTGCCTTAGAAGCCAGACAATTGGACGTGTTCCAAGGACGTGCTTCGTCTCGGTGTATCTAGCGTTTAGAAGATCCGCGGGTTTAATTATAACGGGGGGTGTGACCCGAAATAGCTTGACGGCTGCGCAATTTTCTTTACCGAGTCGCGAAACGCGAGCACGATTTTCCCGTGGGCGCACGAGGGCCGCTTGCAACGGGCCCTTTCGTTGGTGCCGTTCGGTGCAAAGCCACCCCACTCGGCTAACCGTGAGCGGGGATGATAGTATCGAGAATTAATTGAGGACCTTGCGGCAGCTCCATCTTCACCAACTTCGAGTAAATTGGAAAAAAAAACTGTTTATTAAATTATTGCTTTGAGATAAAATTAAAAACAGACCATTAATTATTGAGAAATATATACTTTCACAGAATAAGCAGCAGTTACCGAGTTGATAAGTTTGTATTCCTATTTCTGGCGAATTTTGCAAATCCGCAGCTGCCCGAAACAAAAATATTGCGCAAAACAGAAAAGCTATAAATCCCCGAGATTATTATTATATTTTATAACGAAGTATTTTGTCATTAAATTAGACTGCCGTGAAAGAAATTTCGTGATATATTTTCAAAAATCTCATCTTTATTTCCATTGTTTACATTTAGTTCTTGCCGAGAGTTTGATCTCTCGTAGAATCTCTTAGTAGATCTAAAATTATAGCAATAACTCGCTAAATTATTATCATAAACATCCACCAAACGCTGTACAATTGTTTTATTTTTAAGTCTATCACGCGTAACTGAGAAACTGTCGAACACAGAGTTGCACCCCTCTCGCCCGCAAGGTCCCCAATTAATTATCGCCACTGAAACAACGGAGTCCACGCAGCGATGCAGGACGCTCGAATCGTAACTGTGTTTCGTCTGGGTTGAGAGACGGTTCGGCGTTATCTCTCGGTCGTCGTGTCCCGTTCACCACCGTGATTCACAATAGTTATAACACTTATTCCTGGCGAGTTAATCTCCCGATGTGTTATGAAATATCACGGCCGAACGGTGCATCGCCGCGGGAACGCGGCCGCAGATCCTCCGTCGATCGCAGAACCCTTATCAGCACCGCGTCCTTCGACAACAGCCAGTTCTCTCTCGCGAACGCGTTTCCTTCTTTTTCGACGCGGACTTTTTTCTGCTCGCGCGATGTGTCGTAAACGGTACGAGATTTATTACACGCGACGCGGTTACGTCAGTGGACGGGTTTCTGACGCAACACATTTTTCGGGCAATAATTTAGACGGAGGGGAATGGCTTTCTGCGACCAGGCACGCTGCATCCGAGTCTATTAGCGATCGCGGGAGACGAGTATTGTGTATTTCTGTGTGGCACAGCGTCTCCTGTCGCGTCGCAGGTTTCACCGATTTTTTTTTCCCCGCGTAAAGAGCGGAGATCGTGGCATAAATTGGCAGAGACAGTGTCTCGCTTGCAAACGGAAACATACAGGCGACACGATGGACCGAGGGTATGAATTTATCAGCGGAGATAAAAATTTCTGCGTCACGAAATTGATATCGATGTACCAACATCGTAATTCTTGCGGCTTAGAGGGAAAAAGGGAGTTCATAATTCCTGTAAAAGTGTGGGCAAAGTTTCTCCGGGGTGCGTTTCTCCCTCGCGCGCACACGGATCGATTTCATTTCAAGTTTCATCGGAATGCGTGCGCTCATTATCGAACACTTGCGCGCATAACTCGATCCTTTTTCCCGTTGATCGATTATCAGCTGCAAAATAGTTGTTGGGCAATAGTTCGCTTGACATTGAATAGCGGTAGGAAAAAAGAATCCGCTCGCGGTATATTACGACTGTTTTGTTGTTGGTGTTATTGTTGACGGGGAACGAATTCTCGTCGAGATAAGCTCGTAAAAATGTGCAGTTACACAAACCGATGCGCTCCTCGCGCGGATCGCGGAACAGCCGAGTCGAAAGTGTCACCGAGAGCTATGTAGACAATTGCGATAAGCGCGTTATTCTTCCTTTTTTTTCCCCCTTTCTGGTCGCTTTAGCAGACCAAACAGTTTGACCGTTGGGCTTTGGTCGTGTAACGATAAATTATACTTAAGCGTTTGCGTTGACCTCTACGCCTTCAGTCGTTCGCGACACTCGAGCATCCAGCGGGCTGCATAATATTCCGTTCCTCCTGTCACATGTCGGCTCTTTACCATAAACAGATTTCTTAGACACAACAGGTTTGTTTATGCCCCTAAAGAAGGGAGTAAATTAGCGCCACTGAAGAGAATTAGAGAGGAGCAGAGATGCGCAAGCATTTTATTTAAATAGAAATTTCGAATAACCAATAGAAGTTAACAAAAGAAAACTTAACTTGGATTATTCCTGAAATATTCTAGAGTTAAAGTAGCTTTCACTTGACCCCGTTGTTTAAATAATCCTTTATTTATCCAATGCCCAACTCAAGAGAGGAGGCGGAGGAGTCTAGACGGAAGCAAGAAATCGTTTCGCGAAAAACCGAACGATATCGTGGTATCTATTTATTTTTTCCAGTGGAACGCGATAACCTTATTGGTGTTCCTGTCGATAAATCGGCCGAGAGGAGCCCGGTAGAATTGAAGCGGCAGTCCACGGGGACGCGATAGGTTCAAGTAGCTGAAACTCGAAACATCCGATTCATGATACCGGTTGATTCTTTAGCCGTGCACGCGTGCTTGTTTGGTTCCGGTCTGGTACATGTCGGGTCTGGTTTGCTGGCGAGTCTCCGGGGACGAGAGAAGAGGACTACTGTTGCCACACTTTAAGAGTCGTAATTCCACTCCCGGAGTAACATGATTACACGCGCGTATTCTAACGCGCAAAAGATCGCCTATTGCGATAGAGTCGTGCGAAATCCGCGACGCGCGTTGTCCTTTAGGCGGCTACTAATTGGCCAGCCCGGCTTTATCCACTAATTGCCGGCTACAGGTGGCGGCTGGAGGTCGGGAGTATTTTAGTGGCCGGTCGTCAGGGAAACGTTCGACGCGTTGGAATTGCTCGGAGAGGTTTAGGCGAAGGGATTAGAAATTGCTTGGTACGTCTCTTTTGAATAAAATTCAGGTGACTTTCTCTTGATAGGTATTCGTGTATTCGTCAATTAAGGACAGGGTTGCAATATTGATCTGTCATTATCGGTGATGGAGGATCTCTCGATGAAAGGCATAGCGGATTTCTAGTTCTGTTTATTTTGGGAAAAAAACCTGACTACTCGTAGCCAGAAGTCGGTCAACACACCGAGCCAGTGTTCTGCAATCCGCAGATAATGTTTCCATCGAGCGTATAGATGGACTTAGTCCCCTTTCGCCTTGTACCTTTGCACGCGCTCGCTTAAATATTTGCCTACTGTGTAAGGAGTACAAGTGATGAATTTTGGGGCCGTTCGGCGGCTCGCGTGACCATGCGTGGACTCATAATCCCGTGCACCGAGGCTTTTGGCAATCGTCGGCTGTGCGCCAGCTATTAAACGAGTCACCCAGCTCCGCGAAAGCGAAATATTTGGTCGACAGTGTTGGCTTGCCGGTCCGCGACTAGGGAACTCCGCGATGAACGAATCCGAAGACTCGCGAGGAATCTTGCAGGAAATAAATTCGACGCTACATTACTGTAAAATTTTCTGGAATTTTAAAGTGCATTCAATTTCAAGGGAAAGAATCTATTTATATTAATGTGTAAAGCAGACAGTTTGTATGTTTGTGTGTTTGTCTGTCGCCTAAAAATTTTCGAACGGCAAACTGTTGGACCACAAAATGTCACCTCAGCTCATTAGCAGATGAATGTGACTATTTTCACAGAAAAATTGATATCTAATCAGAATCTATTAAGATTTAATTGGACGTTTAAGAATTAAGTAATTTTATGTCGAATTTAGTTGAAAATTAAAGATTATGTCAATATTTTGATATAAATTATATTGTGATTTAATTGGAGGCTTAACAATTTAATAATTTTACGTTGACTTTAGTTGAAAATTAGGTCAACATTTGGATATATATTATATTCAGATTTAATTGGAGGCTTCAAAATTAAATAATTTCATGTCAAATTTAGTTGAAAATTAAAGATTAGGTAAATATTTTGATATAAATTATATTAAGATTGAATTGGGGGTTTAAAAATTAAACAATATTATGTTAAATTCCGGGCGAAGCCTTGTAGTAAAGCTAGCTCAGATATAATCGAAAGGTTCCTCGTACCACTCAGATTCTTTGTCTCTAAAATCCATTAAATTGAAATGCAAGATGAAACGTAAGGTGAATCACGCTGAAGATGTAATTATACCTCGTGCTTTCTGTTTGCAGACCTAAATGTGTTCCATAGCGATGCCCGCTGAGCTGCTTCTGGGGCACAGTCCTCCAGTATACAGTTCGCTACTGTACAGTCCCCTGGTGGTAACGGCACCGTCGATTACCAGCAGATCGGTGCCACCCAGGATAAGGCCGTGCCTGTCGTCGGGTTCTCTCGCCATAGACAGCCTGAGGACCAGCAACGATGGTAGCAATAAGCAGAAAAAGAGAGTGGTGTTCGCCGACGACCGTGGTCGTCCCCTCACCCAAGTACGTTCATCCCTCGAAGGAAATAAAATAACGCCATTTTAATCAACTCTCTGTTCTCTTTCCATCGACTTTCCAAATATCATCCCCACTTCTCACAGCCAACGCGCGCGTGGCCACTGTAGCTTCGCGTTCGCCTCATCAACCCCATCAACAAACAGCCAACTTTACCAACCAATAACTCCCCTTCGTTTCGCCAGGTCCGCGTGATGTCGGAGCCGAGCAACGTGCCACCATTCTGGAGCACCGCTTACCTGGCCGGGCTGACCGGTCGGCTGCTTCACTCGAAGATCGACAACGACGAGCCGACGGAAGTGGCGTCCCCCTGGCAAGTAACCTTCCCCCAGCCAGCCAGCGACTACCTAGCCTTCCGACGGAAGCTCGACCAGGAGAACGTCAGCCTGGAGAACGTGATACTGCGGGAGTCCGAGCACTGTTTGGTCGGCACCATCAAGGTGCGGAACCTGGCCTACGACAAGGAGGTGGTGGTCAGGGCGAGCAACGACTCCTGGAGCACCCACGAAGACGTGCACTGTACCTACGTGGAGCAACCGGGCGCCCCGGCCCTGATACTGTACGACACATTTCGCTTCCGGCTCACCCTGCCGCTCAAGTCGAACGTGGTAGAGTTCTGCGTGCGGTACCGCACGGACGGTAAAGAGTACTGGGACAACAACGAGGGAAAGAACTTCATCGTGCGGAAAAAGCTAGAGGTGTGTACCGTGGGCGCGATGGAAACGCTGTATGGCAATTTCTATACCGTCTCGAATCTGTGGATGTAAGGCCCGGTTCGTTGCGGAAGAGGTTCCTCGAATTCTCTGACTGCCTTAGGTATAGTGGATAAAAAAGAAAGCTTGCTTCGTTCGATTTTATTGCGCCGGGCGATCCGTCCCCGATCGCGCCTGGGTCCTTCAAAAGGCGGTTCTGAATTGTGTTGCAGCCTCGGGCGCCGCCGAAACGTTACGATATCCTGACCACCGCGTGCGACGGGTTCCCGAGCAACGGGATACGGGACAGCATACCGCGGATCACAGACGCCACCAGGGCGAACGTTCGCACGTGGAGCGAGTTCGCCTCCTGGCAGCACCTCGCGAACGACGCCCCGTACTGGTGAATCCGCCCTCCTCGCCGGGGCGCCCTCGTCAAACGATGTACGATGCCGTACGAAATTCCTCCGGTCTACTTGGGTTAATTGTCGAGGCGTAGATCACGCGGGGCCAAGGCGGGTCGCACTGTTTACACGCGGTCGTCGGGACAGGAGACTGCTGGACCGCGCGGCCGGCGCCCAGCAACAGGCAACCGGAGAAGAGATTACTGGCGGAAGAAAGGAAGAACGACGGACACGTTAGGCACGACTAATCTGTTTGGGATTCGAAGGACAGGCTTCCACCGAATGGGAGAGACACGATCGGAGGTCGATAGCGCGGGAGAAGAAGTAGCCACTGGTCGCGTTACTTTTCTGGTAAGTCGGTCTTCTTCTATACCGCCGCGACGCGCTCCGTCTCAATCGGACGATCGTTCGCTGTTAACCCTCCGTCATCGCGGTCCGGTCAAAATGCCACGCAATTTCACGTCGAGGTAAAACACAGTGGCGGGCGAAAGAAACCTTGCGTCTTTTAAAATCTCATTGCTTTACTTAGAATTGGTACAAACGACTTTGAGTTGTTTTTGAAAAGCTGGAAGGATTAAGTAGTTTGTTCAATGACGTGTCTCGTCGTTTTGATGGAAATTGCAATTGGTCGGAATGCCGGAAGAACCAGCGAAGGTCGTTTTTTAAACTGTCTTTCGGAGCCTGTTATGGAAAATTCAAAAATCTCGCTTGTAGAGTTAAGTAGGTTGTATACGTGCCGAAAATTTCATCAAAATCGGTTAACGTTGCTCTGAGATGCAAGCGCTTGAAGATCGCGTAATAAGTTCTCGATATTCCCGAAATCAACGATTTTAAAGCTTGTTCTGCGATCTTTAAGCGTTTGTAGCTCAGAGCAACGTTGTCCGATTTTCACGAAACTTTTAACACTTACGCAACTTAGTTAACTCTACAAACGGGATTTTTGAATTTTCATTACAGGCTCAGAAAATGTTTTTTTCGCTATTCCGACCAATTGCAGTTTTTTTTAAACCACGAAACACGACACTTAGCAAACTAATTCTTCTAGCTCCTCAAAAAAAAACTCAAGTCGTTTGACGAATTCTAAACTTTCTTACGCTCGCCACTGTATCTTTGAGGTATCATCGAAAATGCCACCACTGCTTAATCGCGTTTAACTTAAAATATTACTTTAAATATTTAAATCTTAGTTTCCAACGATGAAAATATATTCTATAATGCTGAAACTTTATCTCCGATTTTCTGCGACTTAATTTAATAGATAGTTAACAGCAACTGACTTGAAATTAGCTGACCCAGCGTGACAATCGAGGGTTAACGAGACTCTGGAATGAACGGAGCTTAAATGCGTAACCCCGCGAGGATCTGTTGACGTCGAGATACTCTATACTGTGTCGTAACTCATAAATGGGTCCTATTGATCGTGCGATTTACTGTTTTATATAATAATACGGCTCGGCAGTGACGCCAACAGTCACGTAGGATACCTGTCGCATGACTGAACCCATCTTATCAGTCATACCGCAGGTATTCCGCCTAATCGCTCGAAGATTATCTTAAGAGGATGATCGTGCGATAAACATGTGTTTAGTCTTGCGAGGTGTTCTCAATTTAATTCCATTGAGTGAAAATGAGAGCAGGCGACAGACGCGCGAGCCCCATCAGCCCGTAGAACTGGTGCCTCGGCAAGTATCTACTCTACTTCGATCGTACGAAACTCTGCCTCCTTTGCAAAAGTATTCGCGTAACTTTTACGGGGCTTATTCTCTAAACCAGGGAATTTCGCTTAAACATTCATGAATCGTGTTTTACCTCCGCTCATTGAATGCCAAGGCGCGCGTGATGTAAGCGCACGCTCGTGTTTCGCGCGCGGCCGATCGCGAGATAGTATTTTTATGGACTTGTCCTTGCTCGCGATGCGAGGGAGGAGCGAGAAGGGCGAGGAGGAGGAGGAGGCGAAGGCCTCGCGCCGCGTACAAGTCGGTGAATTACGAATATCGCCGGTGGCCGAAATAATTTTGCGATTCCGGTCGCGGAGGCGCGATGGTTTTTATGGGCAGCCGCAGCTTTCTACAGTCGAAAAGCCGCGGGAAACTCGGCAGAGGAGCCCCTAGCCAGCTTTTTTTCGCGAGACCGTACGTGCTTGCGTGCACGCGAGGCGTATACTTTCTCTCTATAAATAACAATCTGCCGTGGCGTGGACGATAACAGCAGCGACCGCCGAGTCGCCTGACTCTAATCGCCTTAACTAAAGGTTGTTACCACGCGTGACAAGATACATTCGTTCCTTCGTCTTCGTCGATTTTTCTTCTCTGTTCCTCTCGGCCGAAGGCAGCCTCGCGCCTCCCCTCGGCGCGGGATTCGACGAGTGTACATGGTGATTCAAATAGGGATGCTGCGAAAATATTTGCCAACGTACACTAACGCTCGTAAGCATTAGGATTAATTGGGGACCTTGCAGCGAGAGGGGTGCAGCTTCGATTTTTATAATTTTCGAGTTGCGACGTGTAATATATGTTAAAAAAAATTCTACATCGGTTGAGGCGAATCCGATAATAAATGAGCGATTTGTTGGAAATAAATAAAAATAGAAATATTACTATTAAATTACATATTAATATTAATTATTAAATTAATATTAATATTAATATACAATATTAATATTAATTATTAAATTATTATTAATATATAATATTATTATTATGTAATACTATTAATATTAATATTATTAATATTTTCATTATCGAATATTTTTTCGCCAAAAATAGAAATAAAAACTTATCAACTCAATAACTACTACTTATTGTGCGAAAATAAAATATTAATGTTTCTATTGGTATCTCTATTTCTATAATATTAATATTAATATTAGATAATATTTTTATTACAGAAAATTTTTTGCCAAAAATAGAAATAAGAATTTATCAGCTCAATAATTATTACTTACTACGTGATATATTTTTCAATTAGTGTTCTCTTTTCAATGCTAAGTCAAAGCAATAACTTTATAAACAGTTTCTTTTTCCTAATTTAATCGAAATCAGTAAAAATGCAGCTTTACCTCTCTCGCTGCAAATTTATCGAAGAACTTTACTTTATTTGGTATTTTAAATTAAAATCAGTGAAAAATATTCGATCCGCATCAGATACCAAATCTTCCGCAAATGCAGCCGATAATCCTAATGCTTACAAGCAGAAGTCTACATCGAACACCACGTTGATACCAAAAAACGAAGACCTGGGCTCCGTTTATAATCGATTTCGAAATACAAAATATACATTCGCGATTCTCGTCTCGGCGTTTCGGAGTCGGCGTGCATGTCGGGGGTCAGGAACGTCCAAGTGGAGCCCGAACTTCTGCCAGGTCACGTGGCTTCGATCGGCGACGTATTATCGTCGAGAAATTTTCCATGGTTTGTCCCGAGTGATTTAACAAAAAAAATCGCTTGCATCGGCTCGGGGACAAATGTTAATTGATTGCATGGCTATCTAAATTAACGCCAGATAACGGAGAGCGAAGGGGATAAGAAATCCCGTACGTCGTTAGGCGCGCCGATTTTTCTAAATATTCTTATTTACGCTTTAACACTCGCCTGGAGATCGTTCGGGGGGGGGGGGGGGGGAGCCACGCCTAATATCTGAACCGCGGCGATTATTTCTGAGCGGCCCGAGCGCTTTGTAGATCACGACCGATTTTTCAGGGTCGGATCCTTGGCCTACTGCCAGTCGACAGACAAATGCCGGATGCACGGTGCCCGCGGTTTAGCATAAAGCAGCTCGAATGTTGGGAATATACCGATCCCCGAGGAGGTCCGCCGTAGATGCGCGACGCGTCTATATTCATCTTGGCTGGAGATCTACCTAGAGACTCGCGAAATCTTTCACCCTCTCCACACCCGAGTATTAACCTACTTGGCGGTATTGTTAAATCGGCCAACATTACCGCGCCGGCTTGGAAGGTGCAACAGGTGGCGGCCTGACAAATCGCGCGAATTTTTGCGGCTCGCGTTTCAATCGAGTAGTCGATCGATAGAACGAGCACGTTCGATAATGGTAACTACAGCAGATCCGTATCGTGGATTACTTATGTATTTAGAGGGACAAATCTGATTATTGATTAGGGAACGTTTATCGACATCCTTGGCGCGTGAGGGGATTAAGTATTCGCGCGATTCGTGAAATCGAATTTCATACAGACAATATCTCGCGCAAGATGCTGAGGGGGGGTTCCTCGTGTGTATCTCGTGTTATACCGGTCGAGGCGTGGTTGTGAAAAGTGGTGGCGCAGGATCGTATATATCGGATCGCGGCGCGTTGCAGTCGTGCCGTACCACGCCTCGCGAGCATTCTAAAAACTTCAAGACGTCTAGACGTGTGGGCCGACCGGTAATCTCGGCTCTCCGATACTTCGAGCATAGTGTCCCCTTCGCGGCCCTCGGCCCATTTCGAATATATCGATCTCTATCCGCCCGGCTCTCTTCCGCCGCCGAATTTCAATCCCCCCCCCCCCCCCCGCCCCTGTTCAACTCCGCCTATCGAAGGCGCAGTCGAAATTGCTTCCCAAAACTATTATTAGCCGCGCCTGCTAAAAATAAAATCGAAATTTATCGTGGCAGCTTCCTCGTTCGAGCAACGATAGTCAAATAAAATGCTCTCGAAGCGTTATGATTAATCGGCTGTGCAGTGTTATTATGGACTCGTTATTTATCAGTCGCGGCCGTCTCGTATCGATACGGGAGAGCCGTAATTCCGCGGCGCGATAAAATTACCCAAATTACATCATCGGTAAGTCTTTCGACCTTTGCCATGACGAAAAAGCAATTACGGAGATTCCAGCGACTGCGAGTAAACGAAACACTTAAGGAATCGCTCGCGATTCGATAGGCGAGAGTCTGCAATACAATTGAATGTATCGCGAGAAGGGTGGGCGATTAGAGAAAGGGGGGGCATTTCGAGGAATGCGTTATCAAATTTAAATGACAGACAGATTTAGCCAAATCTGCCATAAATGGGTACGATGGATTTTATAAAACCGACTTGAAAAAAATAAAACTGCACTGTAAAGTAAAAAGTAATTTTGTCCCTTATTTAATTTAAGACTCTCAGTTTTTTTATGTCGACGCCTCATCATTTGCACTGTGTAAATCTAGCGCCGACTTAAAAAATTGAGAGTCGTAGATTAAATAAGGGAATAATTATTTTTTACTTTTTAGTGCAGTTTTATTTTTTTCAAGTCGCTTTTAATTTTTTTTTAAATTGTATAATACATATATATTGACACAGCAAGGTAAGGAGATATGCGCGTACGTACATAAAAGAATAATAATTAGGTGATAGCCTTTATTAACTAGAACTGGCAAAATATTGGGGCTAATATTATTATTATTATTATTATTCGCCTTTATCACTTAGCACATACAAAGAACGTAATACATAAAGAATAACCAAGTAAAAGACGAGGCTAGGGTATAATACTGTTAGAATCCAAACCGTAACTAAATAATTAAAACTAGAAAAGAAAAGTAAAAACAGGAAAATTAGGAGAAAAGTTGTTAAAAGAAAAATTATCAATCGAGCGCATTAGGATAGAAAAGCATAAACTTAGATGAGCAGACAAGGTCGAGATAAGGAAAAGAAGGAATAAGGGTGGCTTAGGAATAGTGAAGAAACATACATAGTCGAGCTTTACATTGAAAATGAGTAAACGAATTCAGCCCTCGAAATTCAGGTGGAAGGGAATTACAATAGCGAGCAGAAACATAGGCGAAGGAGGATTTAAATTTAGATGTCGAATATGCCGGTATGGAAAAGAGATTTTGATGAAGTAGAAAGAAAATTAATGCAGTACGGGATAGGACCACCGGGGCATCGTCCTCTTTCGAATAAAAAAAAAGAACATCAAAATCGGTCCTGACTTATGCTTGGAGAAGCATAAAAAAAATACATACGGGTCGAATCTATAATAATCCTTCCGGAAGTCGGTTAGAAATTAGGGTGAAATAGGAAGCATGAGATGTTAAAAAATTCCTCGTTAAACGAACATCTTCTAACAGTTCCCCTATCTCCATTTTCAGATTGCAACGTGCAGAGCCACGCACACGCGAGCGAGCACGAAGACACGGTAGCCGTGCGACAGGATTTGCAGAACGCGCCGCCGGTTGATCATCGAGGATGCACAATTCTAAAGCTCTCCTACGTCGCCGCCTCTTTGGCGATCGCCGCGCGTCTTCTTCTCGATCGTCGTCTTCCTACCCCTCTCCCTCTTTCCTGGAACTCGGCTGGAGCCGAGAGCCGAGGATCCGCCGGTCAAGATAAGTTTTGCACCTTCGAGTCGACCAAATCTCGCTGGGTCTCCCCTTTCCTTCCTCTTTCTCTTAACAATTCTATCCTCCTTCCTTTCTCTGTCACTGTCTCTCCACAGCTCCCACGCCTCTTTCTCTCGATCCCCTTTCAACGCCGTACGAACTTACCACGGATTACTTTTCTCTTTACTATATTTTTCTTCTTTAAGTGGGTTTTTTTTTTCTCTTGGGTAGGGTGGGCCGAGGGGGTAGTCTCTTGATAAGTAGCGCGGGGGGAGGGAAGCAGCGTTGATCTTAAGAAATTGGACGAGAATCGCGCGAGCGTTACCGAGCGAGGAGAAACGGTCACGAGCCTAGGGACGAAGATAAACTTTGCGAGCTAATTTACACCGTGGACCGTTTGTCGAATAATCCGCGAGTCATGCCTCGAACGTAATCGCTCGGCGACGTGTAATATCACCCACGATAATTAGCGCCGGTGCAGAGCGACGAGGGAAGAAAATTGACCGTTAACCCCTCTCGATCCGATCGGCCTGAGTTTATCGGCCGAGCGGTGTCTCTTTTCTTTTCGCGATCGCACTGTATCGAGGGCAAAATGTTACGTCAGATTGTTTCGCCCGCGTTAATCACTGTCGACGCGCGACATATTTGCCCGACGATTCAGCAACGAGAGCCCGTCGATACCCTCGCCTCTGTTCCTCGCTCTCGCAGACGCGACGGTATTTCCCGGCCCTCGTTCCGTCAGCGAGCCACGATCTCTGTACGCAGGCGGCACTGTTTTCCGCCGCATGTTGCCAGCGAGCGGGCCGACTGAGAGAGAGACTATTCGCCGCGCGAGCTTCTGTCTCGATCGCGGATTTAAGTGGAGATTAAAAGCTTCTCCCTCGGGCTGTATTCCGAAATTAATAACGCCGTTGCGAGAGAGCGAGCGTATCTTATCGATCGGAGCGTTTTCGGTTCAGCGAAGAAATTGCACGTAATACAGGCGAAACATGATGATCCGCGTGCCTGTGTCGATAGAGAGCCGTCGCGGAAAGAGTTCGCTGCAGATTGATAATATTCTGTGAGACCGGGGAGAGCCGTTCTTCTCTCCATCCGTCCGCGTTTCAGAACTCTTCCCACGACGCGCGCGGCAATTTTACATGCTCGACAAGCGAAATTATAATTCCACTCCCTTTTGCTTTCTTCTCTATCAGTTTCAAGAAGAAATTTCGATAAGTGAGCCTATGTATTATTATTATCGCACGACGGAATGCGCGGCTATGACCATTGGGCGCGCCGCGTACGACCGGCTCGTACGCGCGTCCAAAACTTTTCTTGGCTTTAAAAGCTTCACGCACGGACAAGAAAAATACTCGGGAAACGAGATTTTCTTCGCAGGCGCGCGAACTCCCGGGGACGAGGGGGCGCGATCGCGCAGGGCTTCGGCTTTTAAAGTAACGACGACGGGGGCGATTAGGGATCCTGCCAAGGGGTGGGGAACTCGGAGGAACTTAACCCTTTCATCTTAGACGCTTCGCGCGGTCCAGATCTGTACAGGCTTATTTTTTTGCGGCGACCTCGCGGGAAAGGGGAATCCTCGATCGCTTCACACCCTCTCCGCGGGGAGTGTTGGAATAATCCGCTCTTGCTGGACAATTAAACCAGGATCTCTTTATCGTGAACTCGATCATCTGTTCAGGTTTCAACGTCGTTGCAATAATCCCACTTTTGTAATTGTACCTGGGGTCACGTAACTCTTTTAGGTCTCGTCGCTTAGTTACCTATTCGGGCTGTTCTTTTTTCTTCTTTTAATTACTCGTACTTAAGCCTGGCGTTGCATAGAGAAGCATCGCTCCACGCATTCCTTCGCTCGAAATCATTGTTTTTATCTATCGTAGACTGAGATTGTAATGAAACGATTCCTGGGGAAGTCGGTGACTCTGGCCGGGAGTTCTGATAACAGACGGAGTCAACGCACGGCTGTGCATCCTTTGATACGCGTGACAACGAATTTTGTAAATAATTACTGTATGTGCCGACATGTTGGTGTGAAAGGTTTTTGTAGTTTGTAGGAGGACGACCAGAGGGGTGACTTTGGATCTTCAATTTTATTAATGAATGGACTAGCAGAGGATCAACTATTATTATTACTGTATGGTGTGCTTGCAGATCCACCCGTGCCCACGAAAGTGTTCATCGACGATCATTTGTACTTAACTCCGTAGTCTGATTGCACAACTCACCGGTCGATATCTTTTCTGTATAGACGTTTAGCGAACAGATTCCTTCGACGAATAGCCCTGCCAGCAATGAGAAATCATTATTTCTATATATAATTTATATATCTCTCTCTCTCTCTCTCTCTCTCCTTTAAAATTCTCAATTATGTTATGCTCGACCATTTCTATTTACCTCCACTGTGTAACTGACTATTTGTTAATTTCAGCGGTGAGAAAGCCCAAGACTATCGGTCTAATTACTCGATTATCGTTCCCCGCTGTGATCCCACTGTCTGCCATCGTGATATTATCTATTCAATTACCAAGCAACACTCTCCCCCGGTTCTCACTCGTACCGAATCCTCTACTCGATTCATTCCAGATTTTTTTTACACGATCGATTGCGGCTAATGAATCTGCTTCACGGAAAAAAAAACACGCTCGAACGACTGAATAATACCGAAACGAGGCGAATCTTGATCTTCGACACGTGTTTATGCTCGTACAATGTACAAGAGGTGTCGATAGCGATGCGAATGATTATGTTTATAAGCGAATTACGACTTTGTTGATACATAGAGTGCAATAGAACTTTCTCTCTCTCTCTCTCTCTTTTTTAATACGTACAGAGTGTGTCCAGCACTCGAAGCTACCATCGAGTGACGATTCCTCGCTCGAACACGTGATTCCTTTTCTCGAGACCGGCTCTGAACGAGGCGTCGTCCCTCCGGGCCGCAGTGCAGGACACTCTGTGCAAGACGGATGCGATATTTATGTATATACGCACGGTATATATTGACAGGTGAAGTGCAAGAAGTTCGATGAACCGAGAGAAGCGTACTGTGCTGGTTACATTCGCGGTGTTTCGTTCGATAGAGCTTTGAATAGAGTCTGGGAGATCGTTCTTCCGGTCGCGTTGCGCCTGGCTCACCCGAATCGATACCGTATGCCGAGCAAGCGAACGTAAACGCGCCATGTAAACGTTCGATCGCAAGTATCAGCGCGAAGCAAACTTCAAAGGTACGGCGAGCTCGTAAGTTAAGCGTCCAATAATAGAAATAAGCCTTTCAGCCTGCAATATCGCCGGGCTACGTCCCGATGAGTTCGCTGTACCGATTTCACCCGCTGTCTTTACTGTGCTGCGCCCGTAGTCGGGACGAGATCGATCGCGCATTCAAGGCTGCTTCTCGCTCTCGATTAAGTATTTGCAAGATCGCTGCTTCTTTAACGGAAGTGTCTTCGTTTCTGTAACCGGGGGCTCTTATCGGGGGAAAAATGTAGCGGAGGAGCGGCGGGATAGCTCCTCCAGCGGCCTTGAGCGGCCGGTCGACTTCGTCCCGGCTGTAATCGTCAGAATTGAGCGCGCGACCGAAAGGAACAGGCGTGAACCGCGACTCGAGCATCCGTTTTTTGTTTTGTTTTTAGATAAAACGCGCGCTACTCGTCCGAACTGGTTTTCCTACCGCCTCGAGAACGGTGTTACCATTAAGGAAAAAGACGCGTACGCCCGTGACGTAAATGTACAATTTCCTCTTGAGAGCCGTAAGACTGATAACTCGACGCAGGTACGGACTGTAAATAGTATCATTATAAGAGATGCGAGATCGAGTTTCGATGGAACTTGTCAATTCGCACGCGCGAACGTTTACTATTACGAATTATTCCTGTTTCTCTTCTTTTTTTTATATATATATATAAGTGGATGAAGGAGCGATTGGGGTTGAAAGTTTGAGGCCGAAACTCTGTTCTCTGCCGCGGCAGGTCCGGCGTTGAGTTTAACTCGCGAAAGGTCGTCGTTCCAGGCTTCTTCGCAAGACCGTTTACGAGAAGTTCCCCTTTTGCACGAAACGCGTATCACAGTTTCTACACCCCTGTCCCTTAATTCTCTATTTTTCTTTTTGTTCCACCCCTGCCCCTATTTTAGAGTTCTACGTGAGAACGTCACTTCGCGTTGTATTTTTAAACAGAGAACCGCCTCCTCTATTTTTAGCGCTCGAAGCCCGACATTAGCCTAGGGTCTTTAATCGTGTGTTTTATTTGTTACTATCGTTATCGATTATTTATCGATTATTGATCGCTGTTATGTTTTTTTTATTATTATTATTATTATTATTATTTGATTGATCGATTGAGTGATAATACGACTGCGGATATTCGTTGCTGTTTGAAAGCGAGCGCGTCTATTCTTTGTCGGACGACAGAAGATGCTCATTATATGAAATATGTATATTCAGGTACCGAATTGTAAATACGCTAATGTGTTATAAGTAGAGTAATTAGCAATAAAATACGTTTAGGTGGGAAGTGTTACATATACCACGGTGGAGTTTATTATCCCTGCTTCTGTGGCGTTGAGTCGCCTCGAACGGGAATAGGATCGCATGTTTGCAATGAATGGCGAGGAGTCGTGGGAAGTTGGAGTGGCGTGCGATCTTAGATCGGAGAAGATCCCGATAGGAATCATTCGACGCAGAAGTAATCGAGGGCCTTTAGATTCCGAAGGGCCATTAGGATTCAAACTCGTCGAAGGACATGGTGCATTGACGGGTTCACTCATTTGTCATGGTACTTCACCGCTTGATGCCATTAATTCTATCTCATCCGCATATCTTTCTCAGTACCTATTACCGTGCGCGTCATAATTTACCAAGGATACCGAGCACCGCAACTGTTTCTAGATATCTAGAAGGGAGGAAATCCTTTTCAGTAAAGTGACTAACAAGGGAACACCGGGAACCCGCGCTCAACGATTGGAACGCAATTTTGTGGGTTTGTAGAGTGACTCGAGAGAAGAACGACAGTATGTTTCATTTTTATCCGATCGCCCTTACGGTTTGGAACCCCCAAAAATAGGGAATCTTGAGGAATTAATTAAAGGGAAACTACTAGATATAATTTAATGGGACTTTTTGCATTAAATTAAGGATGTCTTGGACTGTAGAAATAAATTTTTTGGTTCATAATTAATCATTGCAGACGGCACTGGGGAGTCGTTAAAGTCGCGGCGTGAAAAAATTCATCCAAATCGATGTAACCCTGGAGTAGCACCTAAAGCATTGGTTTGAAATAAAAAACAATGCCAGATTATTAAAGGACATGAAAGTCGCTCGTGGCATAGACCAGAAAAATTATAAAAATGACATTTTTTTTGAGAAAATAACGACACTTAAGGTTTGAAATTACTTTTTCTCTATATTTTTCGTTCTTTCAACGCCTTTAAAAATTTTTAAAAACCAACAAACCCTACTCCCACTTTTTCGTGTATAACTCTTAAAGTAGAAGAGCCAGAAAAAACTTTCAAACTAAAGTTTAATGGTGCAACAGGCGCTGCAAACTTGCGTAAACAAAATTTTGAAAAAATATTTATTTTTACACTTTTGAAAATTTTACCATTAAACTTTAATTTGAAACATTTTTGTCTGTCTCTTCAACTTTAGGAATTATACGCGTAAAAGTGGGAGTGCCTATTTGACTTTGAGGTTAGTCTTCACACCCTTAACGGGCGATTGCGCACGAACCTGTACTGTTCTTATCTTGAGTCACTCTATAAACCCACAAAATTGGCTACCTAATCGGATTCCACTAAAGGTAATCTATTTCTTGGAATTAATGAAGCGCCAAAAAATGTCCCCAAACGTGCGACGAGTGTAATGACAGCGTTAACCCGCATAATATATCAAGCAATTTGACGGTTACTGTTCATTAAACATTAATGAGACGTTTAATCGACCCAGAATGACAATGGAAGGTTAGGAACTGTCGCCACGATAAAGCAACAGTTGAACTTGCATACCGTGGTACAGTTCAATACTATCTCAAGCAGCGTTCAAACTCCGCTCGATTTCCGGACGTCCTCCGGCTCGAACCGCCCTCTCGAGATTGTTCGAAGACCATTAATTAAGTGACGTCCAAGAGGACGTCACCTTCCGCCAAGCGACGTCAAACGTACGCATACAAATAAAGGGGGCTCTCCCGATCGAAGAGAAGAAAAATAAAAACGGCTGCATGCTTGATCGATGATAATATAATTGGCGTGACGCTATCGTTCGCTCTGGCGTCTCTCGAACGTCCATTTTCCTCGGCGTAGGCAAGATGTTCTTGCAACTAGCCAGCATTATCTTCAAGCCGTCGCTGTCCCTTCGGCGACAAAAGGAAAGCCACGAAATGTTATTGCCCCGCTCGACCTGTTCGCTGGCAACCGCTGCGTCGCATTCAAGAAATAAAGGAATGACCGTCATGAGCTGCTCATCCTCCTGGCTCGTCGTTTCCACCTCCACGAGCGCCGTGTGGACGAAGGAGGTGGTGGGGCATACAAAAGCAACGAGGCAGGGAAAACGCGAACTAGTCAGCGAGCTGATGTTCCGAAGTGTCGGGAAGGAAACAGCGTTCTAGCAACAAGTAGAATGTTGTCACGGTCAACCTCGACGGTGTTGCTTTCGTCAGCATCTCTTCTGCTGCTCCTGAACCTTCCAACATCCAACGGCGCGGATGAAGGTATGCAAATCATTCTTCGCGATCGATAAAAGAGACGTAGAGCGGTGTACTTGGAAAAGGGAAGTCCGATTTATTTGATCCATCGTCGCCGAGATATTAGAACACAGAATAGTTTTTAGGAAACGTGTACGTAGGAATTATGATGTTCTTTCTGTGATGCAACCGAGCTTTTTTAACGACTGCTGCAGGATCACGCGGATTTTAATTAATTACCTTGAATCACGACGCAATTACTTGTGTTCCACGAACGCGAAGTGTTTTTAATCCGGTAATATTAGTATCTGCTGTTATTCAAGCGAAATATTAAGTATCAATAATAATTATCAATTCTCGTTAGCAGTGGATTATTCATTTTAATTTTTTAAGTTCCCATTCGTTTTATGATTCCCAAGCTAAAGTGGATATTTATTGCAATTAAGAAACCATTAAAGATTAAGTATCCCGCTATTAATTACATACTATACCTAATCTTCTAAAAGTGTCATTATCCGACGGGTACTACTTTCCCATCCCCAGCGATGATAAGATTTCGCCGTCTTCGTAAGCGTATAGATCGCTTTATTTGTAATTTAATTATACCTTAGAGTTTTCCTCGTGCACTCATCGCTCATCAGTCAGTGTTTCATCAACTTTATCTAACACTCGCAATTTCCAGGCGACGCGTGTACCATCGACCGCGGGCCTGGCATCTGCAGACTGCTGCCCGAGTGCCAATCAGTTTACAACGACCTCCTGAAAGGGAATCCACCACGCGCGGTGTGCGGCTATTCCAACTTCGATCCGGTGGTCTGTTGCCCTACCGGTGAATCGGTCACAGGGGGATCTCAGTCGGCGACGGGCAAACCCGTCGGCACCGGCGGCAGGGGCGCCGTCGCGAGAGCACGTAAGCGCATTTAATCGTCGCTGCGTAACGTGTAAAAACGTTCTCGCCTCTTTTCACGTTTGGAAAAATAGCTACTGGACTCGTGGTCCATTGAACTGGTCCTTTTAGAATGCGAGGTATACTCAAGGTCGGTGTACGCAACTGTAATCCCGCCGATCTTGACGGCCAACCGGCAGCCCGTGAATGTCTCACTATGCGCGATTAAAACTCGTAAGCTCATCGTCGGCGGCACAAAATCGGACCCGAAAGAATTTCCACACATGGCCGCGGTTGGATACGACTCACCTACCGGGGGCGTTCAATGGTCCTGCGGGGGCACCTTGATTTCAGAACGATTCGTGCTGACTGCGGCTCACTGTCTCTACAGTGTGAACTGGTGGGTATCTGCAATAAGGGATCTCCGCGTAGATTAGTTTGGTACTAATCGGAATATAGTTTAGCATCGATGTCGATGTATCACTACCAACTGTCGATAATAAGTTTCTGAGCCTCTTTAAGGCCGTCGCGCCTTTTGGCAAAGCGCTGCGATACGAAGAGAAACGTTTATAATTAATATTATTAATTTCTTATCCATACTCGTGTAAAAATGATCGAAACAGAAAGTTTCACCAAGATCGTGAAACTTGATTTGTGTTCCTCGCAGGGGCAATGCAAATTGGGTACGATTGGGTGACTTGAACCTCGTAAGAACGGATGACGATGCGAAACCGCAGAACCTGAGGGTCAGTCAAAGGATAAAGCATCCCGATTACAAGTGGCCGTCCGCGTACAACGATATCGCGCTCCTGAAATTGGAGAGGGACGTGCAATTCGACGCGTGGATAAGACCCTCCTGTTTAGCGTATTCGTTACCAGATCTCGGTAATGACGGCAAGGCGCTTGCAACTGGCTGGGGGGTTGTTGACTGGGGTAAGTGCGGCAGCTCCGAATTGTTTTAATAATAAAGGCGGGTTACAGGTTCCTGCTGCTATTAACCCAACCTTTTTACAGTACAATACATAATTTTAACTTTCTGCCTTGTTCAGCTGACAATGAAGGGTCGAACGACTTGTTGAAAGTCACGATTAAGCTGGTATCTACCCAGACGTGTAACAGAAGCTTCAGTCAGGAACCTAAACTCGAACGCGGCATCAACGATGAATCGCAACTATGCGCCGGCGAAGAAGGAAAAGACACTTGTCAAGTAAGGATCTATAACAGTGTTTCGCAACCTCTTTTGAGTCGCGACCCTCTTTTATAACATTCAAATAACCTGCGACCCCACCCCCATATAAGGTACGGTAAATTTAATAAGGTAAAGAAAACACATTAAAAATAGGTATTTCAGAATATAATTCTAACCTAATGATATTAAAAAAAAAATAAAACTGGTGACCCCCTAAAAACACTTCGCGACTTACAAGTTGGGAATCACTGCTCTATATCGCCAATCAGTAACATCTGTTTTTATTCATCTACTCAAGTAGCTGAATTACCGACAAAATCGTTCTGTTTTACTCGCAGACCACAGTGCAATGAGCGCACCAGCCGGTAAATCAGTGTATTTAATGTCACTTGTTTACATATCGACACCATTTTAAGACACTTACCGACTGATACTTTACCTTCTCACAATTAGCGTTAATTATGTTATTTCTGTGCTTGCAGGGCGATAGCGGCGGACCACTGACGATCTACAACAACGATTACAATTGCATGTACAGCGTGATCGGCGTCACGAGTCTGGGAAGCCTTTGCGGCAGCATCATTCCTGGCGTATACACCCGAGTTTATAATTACATACCATGGATAGAAAGTGTCGTTTGGCCCAACTCCGTATAATAAACTGCTTGAATTTTCAATAAATACATTTTTTACATAATCTCGTGACACCTATTTCATTGCCGCGATCGCTGAAGAAGCTTAGAGAAATACCAAAACCCATACATCTCTGTTATATAGTTTCCGTAGATTGGTTCGTTTTTACGATTCCAACGAGGTATCTTTAGTTTCATATTTCGTAGTTTTCGACGGAAACAAATGAATTATAAAAATTCGAACACGCCGGGGACAGAGGTATTCCGGACACTTCGCATTGATCTCTAGACGCGCAAGCGCCGGCCGGCGGATTTTACCTAGTTTTCATTACTCAGCTCGTGCATTCGTTCGAAACTAAGGTGAAACCTCAGGTCGTCTATTTTCGTGTGCCTAAAGTCCTGTAGTGATTGTGGCCGAGGTAAGAATCGTCTCGCAGGTCTATGGCGAACAATCACGCGCGTAACAATATAACCACAAACGCGAGATGAACGACTAAGTGTGCGCGGCGTGAACGTATTAGTGCTGTCATCGTCGAAACTCAGAATTCTTTTTGAACCACTACTCGAAGGCAGGTAATCTACACGATTCATATTCGCCTGGATAAAAAGCTTAGTAATCCATTTTCAAATCTAAAATACATAGGAACGTCGAAAACCCGTGAGACTCATTCACTGTTGCAAAATGGACAGTGCTCGATTGTCCCGTTTAAATTACTCCGGGCGATTATCTTCGAAACTATAATGTTTCAGGCCAAAGCTGAATGGATCCGAGAAAATAATTTTCTTTATCAATGAACCCAGGAACCATTAGTTACGGAGATACTTGAGTTTGAATTTTAATATCACGAAATAAGGCGCCCCGTTTCACAGCACGATTCGATGTCGGTCGTCCTCAACACGTGCAGCAATGACACCGGTTCCGCGTCGATTTCCAAAGCCGAAGACAACTTGTCGAACAGCGACGGCCCTCTGATCGGGGCCTCCGTTCGTCAGAACAGTTACAACAGCGTCCGCGCAAGGTGAATGCAACTAAATGGCTACAACTATATCCGTTATCAATACCGAACTCACGTTCCAGCTCTGAGAACGTCAATCGAACAGCGATCGTTTCATCCCGAATGATGTTAGCGTCCAATGAGAAATCACTGAAACAACACTACTGCCTGTGGATCCTGACCTTAATCCTGGCGATAATTGGCCTCTGTAATCTCTTCCTCAACATCACCTTAATCGCCGTGTTGCGGATTAGCCAGGGCATGGAAGCGATGGAAGTAATACCGGACGAGAACCTCGTAAAGTTTTACGGGAAGACCGATTTGGATAAGGTCGGGTACCCTTGCACGATACCCAATTAAACCATAAATACCTGGAAAAGGGTATACGCGTTTACGATCGTCGAACCGTTATGTTCGCAGGTATGCTTGCAATCGGGGGTTTGTCAAAGCTACGGCGACGAGCCGATGGAAATCACTGGCGACGAAGCAGGCGTGCAAATTAACGTGAACAATCGTCGCGCGCACGAGAAGACGCGTGCGAAGGTGATAGTCTTGCCAAACGGCACCGCGATGTCGCAGATGGAGTCGTTCGAGATCAAGGATCCTGGCACGGGAGCTGTCTACTTCACCACCGACTTTCCGAACTTCGGTTTACCAGCGGGCGTGGGGAAGATCGACGTGAAAATAGCGGAGACCTACAGGATCACGTCGCCCGTTAATGAAAGCCTAACTGTAAACTCCGACGAGCAGATTTCTCTGCACGGCGCGGAGGGCGCGACTATCGAAAGCAAGGATATAATTTGGAGCGCGGACACTGATATTATTCTGAAGAGCGCCAACGGAAGCATCGTTTTCGACGCCAAAGACGGTGTTTTCATGGACGTGGAGAATATTCACGTCGCGCCGATGTTCTTGCAAAATCCGCCGGGCCACGAGCAGTACAAGGTCTGCGTTTGCATGCCGCAAGGGAAGTTGTTTAGAATACCGGTTCGCACAGGTGCCGGCGATCGATCGGTAAACTGTGCTCGTGTGAACAGGACGCCGGAAAACGATCCTTGCTCGCGATAGGGCTTAGAAAAGGGAGATGCAATCTTATTATTTATTACGCAACGTATCCAGCACTGCCAGCGAGATCAACCGATACGAAGGCGTCTCGGTCCTAGCGTGACCGATGTTACTAAATAGATATTAGCGAAGTGCTGAGAAACTTTTAATTATGGGAGGGGGATTCTGGGAAGATCGTAGGATGCTGAATTATGTATCGAACATCGGTGTGTAGATGTAATTCGGTCTTTATTAGTTACAAAGTCGAGTAAGATCGCAATTTACAAGTCTGTAAACGCTACGTACACAAGCACACAATTACATTATGTAAAAACGCCGACATTAATTACGTTATTGTTAATAGAAAGTCATGCGTCATTACAATACTGAATACATTCACTTTTGTATCAAATAATATGGAGCAAGATTAAATTGCTATCATCGAGGATGGTGCAAAATTTTGGTGCTGTCGCAAGACGGGTGTCCGAAGAATTTGCGGAGCTAAGTCAGCTTAAAAGTTAAGCACTCTCCGTTATCATCTCCTCGTTACTTTCATCCATGTCCTCTTGTTGCTCCTGCTCTGTGGGAGGCTCGTACGCCTTATCCAAGGGACTGGCGACCACACCGCCTGCCCACACGCTCATCTCTACGGCGAGCTTATTGGTACCCTCGAGCAATGGCCTGTATCCCCCGTGAGACAAGACACGTAACAACGTTTGAGCTGTGAGACACACCAAGTCCTGCTGCTCTAACGTCATAGCCGTGTGTACGCGTATATTGCCACCTTCGCACGGATCAGAAATACCTAAATAGAATAATAACAAAGTTAATTTCAAGTATAATAACATAGAGCCGGCTTGGGAATTAAGTGAACTTCGCGGTAGATTTTCAGAGGCAATGCCTCCTTTCTCTCGCCGCGCGTCTTGGCCCCCGCGACAGCCAAGCAGCTTGGACGGCCTCAGGCCCGTATCACGTGAACCGCTCGTGGCGTATTAAGGCGACATTGTATCAATAGGTTTCCATATCGTTCCAGAGAGCACGATTCTCGATGCGTTTTTGTTTTATTAACGGTTCACGTGTTACGCGCCTAAGGTGGCTCGAGCATTACGGCGTTGAAAAGGAGGCGTTGCCTCTGAAAATCGGCCGAGAAGTTCACTTAATTCCCAAGCCTGGCATAGAGAGTAATCGAAATATAATGCGCTTTACCAGCAGACCCTGGAAGAAAGAGTCCAGAAGCGAGCAACTGAAGCACTCTCTTATACGCTTGGTTTATTGGCAACGCTTGCCTGCTGGGATTGTTCATTATGGCGTTATGCGCCAGCAGATCCAGCATCCACGGAGATAATGGTTCCAAACCCTCGAATCTGCTTCGTAGGTCTCTAAGTAACCTTATTAAAACCTTGATACTAGAATGATGAGCATTCTCTTCGAACCAACGGGAATGTCTGATGGCCGCAAGATGGCCCTGGCATATCTTCACGTCCAAATGCTGATCGGACTCCAGTTTCCGTAGATTTTGGTGTAGCGTAGTAATCAACACTCGCACGGTAGCTTCGTTATTAGCGATATCGAAGCCACGCTCCGTTTGAGTGAGCCTGAACATTTCTTTCGGATTCACTGCTTTTAAGTCGTTATTGACTTTTGTGCCGAGTGCTTCCACTGCTGTTTTAGTAGGCAGTGTTTTAAGGATCACAACAATGTCGGCGACGTTGTGACCCTTGATCATTGTTCCTTTTTTAAAGCTGCCGACTTGCCTCACCTCCTCCAGTTGCTGTGAAAGCAGATTGATCGGTATAAACTAATCGTGTAGCGTCGAATTAAAGGAGGAAGTTATACTCACGCAGGCTTCGAAGGTTCCTGGAGCGACTATTAAGTTATCGAGTACACTCTGTAGCTTAGTTACGAGATTTAGAATGGAGGTTTGCTCCTTCGGCGTCGGACACATGTCTGTGTTCTTTCTCAAAAGTGCCATTTGAAAATCTGATTCATCCGGGGCAGGTTTGACGCGTGGAAACGCAGCTTCGCACAACGTGTAGTCGAACGGGAGACGTGGAAGGAACTGCTTCCTCGGGAATCCCATTCCACGGCCCATACCGCCTCGGCCTCCTCTGATCATACCACCACGACCGCCTCGTACCATCTTATATCTAATCAACGGAATAAGATATTCTGACGGTTTCTAAATTGATTTATTACGATGTATTAATAACGGGAAATATAGAAACGTTGATTTGTGCAGTGAAGCCAATATTTATAACCATAAAAGGCCAATTAAATAGATATAATGCGTATTAACAATGTGTAATTGGTAGCAGTAAGTGTATAAGAGGAATGGAACTTCGAGGAAAGAATTAACCAAAACAACTTTCCGGCGGCGTCATTAATATTTGATGAAAAAAGCATCTGAAGTGTGAGTGCATATAATCGGAATTTATTAAACTTACTAAATAATATAAAATTGAGTCGTAAATGGTATTATTTCACAGTCTTTGGTAACAAACTCTTGAACCTTTCTCTATGCCGCTATACGAAAAACTTTGAACGCCAGCGACCAAGCAAGACTCTCAGAAAGAACTGAGTGAACCAAGATGATCTACTACAGGAAATATTCGAACAGTGCTCTCGCAGCGCTTTCTGAATACAACCATTTCAAATTACCGTAAAGGCTAAACCACATGATCAGGGGCGAGGGGAATGAGGTATAGGAGTTTTGTTTTGATTAACCTGTTCTCTCTGTAATTCCCTTCAATACTTCTCCATTACAGAGATGCCTTAGAAAGACACACCTCCGAAAAGCCTCACTGGAGTATATATTCAGTTTCTTTTTTGTGCAATCGATTGTGCATTGTTTGTACATCATTGTTCATTAATTTATATTATTTGTTCATCAATTGATAATTTATAATAAATTAAACAAATTTTACAGAATTTTTTTTCAATACTTACACTACTAATACACTGTTTCAATACTATTCTAATAGCGTATTCGGACGATCGCACTGGTGCACAATGAGTGCGAATTTTAGCCTATTGGAAGCGAAGAAGTTCGCACTCAGTGCGCACTATATATTGCAGGTTGCCGAATGTGCTATTACAGTTCAGACAACAAACAACACACATCATACAACACACAACACACATCATACAACACACAACACACATCATACAACACACATCATACAACACACAACACACATCATACAACACACAACACACATCATACAACACACAACACACATCATACAACACACATCATACAACACACCACACACATAATAGTTGATAAGTTTGCATACTGGTTTTAAGCTTCCCGCGAAAACGCAACAAAGTTGCAAAGGACAAATTTTTTCAACAATGTTGCAAACAAAATTTGGCTGTTCGCGAATCAAAGGCCCGCTTTGCAACATTGTTGCCTTCTCACGAGCCTCAACAAAGTTGCAAACCGAAATGTCGCTTCTCATGAAGCTGCAACAAAGTTGCAAACTGAAAATCGGCTTCCCCCGATAACGCACAAAGTTGCAAACTGGAATTTTATGCCTCGAACACCCCAATTTCGTTTGCAACCTTGTTGAAAAAAATTTGTCCTTTGCAACTTTGTTGCGTTTTCGCGGGAGGCCGAATAACTTACCTGAGTACTTACCACATTGTGCCCATATCGTCAGACTACTTATTTGCTAATGGCAATGTATGACTATTGTGAAGCGTGAAATGTGTGATAGGTTAGGTTTTTACAACAATAATACAGTTTTTTCACTTTATTTCGTTTAAAATTCGTTTAATACATTGCATTCGGGCGATAGAAGTGTGTACAAATGCATTCTAAATAAGAAATAAATATATTTTCACTTTATATATAAGTCTTAAGTTCAATGTTGAGGTTGACAGTTTTCCCTTATTTGATGCACATAAGGTTGTTGTCCACGAAGAATCATTCATAAATTTCTCCTGTAACAGATGGAATATGAATTACAGCAACTTGTATGATCTCGAAAATAATACTAATAAAAGATTACTACTATTTCTACGCAGAAATATTTGTAATATTTCACATATGTACATTATTCGGCACATTTCGCATTCCAGTTAATAGTTTCTGCAATTTAACCTCTATTTCCTTCAAAAGGCGTGTTAACGCGGTCTATACAATTCTAATAGAATCACACGAAACGCGTATATAATAAAAGTTACAAAGTTTGGTTATGTAAGATATTTAAGAAATGTCAACCATTACAGATGAAATAAATTTATTGATAACATTCCACGAATATGTAAATACTCATTCCAATTATTATAGTCATCTACGTGTAATCCCGTTAATTTTCTAATTCATTCTGCACATTCCTCCACTATCTCCATTGAATCACGTAATTTTCTAAAGTACTACAAATCCCTTCCATTGATTAACTAAACAATAAGTATACAGACTCTTCAAATAAAAGAGATGTACTCAGTTTTCTTCGAAATAGTTGATAAAACCGCACAAAATTTAAACAAAAATTTGCGTTACCCCCTCCTTCATAGGGTGCGTTCCGATTCACGCAGTGAGTGCAGAGATCGCAGCGCAGTCACTGCGCGCATTCATATCGTTCCGTTTCGTTACTGCGGTTCATGCGTTCTTGAAAACGGAACGCTTTTCCCTGCGTTTCATGCGAAATCAAGATGGACGCTACAATGGATAAAAAAATCTTGTTTACAATATCCTCGATATTATTAAATAACAGTGATACTGAAATTAGCAGCAGCAGTGATTCGTCTGAGGAAAGTGAAAGTGAAGATAGTTTATTAACTGATAATTTAGAATTAGAAATATTATACACTTTCTTAATTATAAATAAAAAAACACGTGGGGAGATAGTAGCGGAAAAGTTAACAGGTTATGTAGAACGTATTATTCCGGGATATTCTAACTCATTATTCAAGCTACATTTTCGGTAAGTAATATGTACATAATTATACATTTGTATTAAAAAAAATAACGTGAGATGATGTTTCTTTGAAATAATAACCTAGAAAAGTGGCAGCTGTGATCATTAGAGAATTAATTATTTTTATTAGTTTTCATTAAATTGTATCGGTTGAATTTCTCTTTGTTAGAATGTTCCCAGAGACATTTGAGATGGTCCTGGGAATAATTGGCCCTGGATTGCGTGCGATAAATAATGCATCAGCCGGTAGAAAGGTGATATCAGAAGAAAAACAGTTACTTATCGCCATTTGGTTCATGGCTACACCAGATTCTTACAGGTATATTCCATACACATATATACATATATAATGTTATGTAAAAAATTACAGCATTTAATTCACATGGCATATTATTCTTGTAGATCTGTATCCACAAAGTTTGGAATAGGCAAAGCAACGGCTTTTCGGGCATTGCGCCGAGTGTCCTATGCTCTACATTGTATAGCGCCTGATTATATTCGTTGGCCGAAACATGAAAATGCTGTAGATGTAATGAATCAATTCGAAACGAAATATGGCTTTCCTAATGTAATAGGTGCCATTGATGGAACACATATCCGGATTCGTGCACCCCGTGAGGATCCACATAGTTACATTAATAGGAAAGGCTATCCTTCGATTAATGTGCAAGTTGTTTGCGATGCACAGGGATTATTCACACACTGTTACGCTGGACAGGTGGGCTCTGTCCACGATTCCAGAGTTTTTCGTAATTCTCCAGTGGCTCAATTCCTGGAAATGCCAGAGGAGTATTTCCCCAATGATTCGCATCTTATTGGTGATGCAGCATATGGCATTCATCCACATGTGATGGTGCCATTCCGTCACAATGGTCATCTGACACCTCGTCAGATGAACTTTAACTTTCGCTTGTCATCAACCAGAATGGTAATAGAAAGAACAATTGGGCAATTGAAAATTCGTTTCCGAATTTTATTAGATTGCTTACCACTAACAGACATAACGAAAATTCCGGAATTTATTATTGCATGTTGTGTTTTACACAATATTTGTGTCATGAAAAATGATGTAATGCCCGCTGACGTATGCGACCAGGACGATGAAAGAGACCCTGTTGTCCACAATAATACGGTACATTTAGGAAATGAGAAAAGGATAAGGATCATGAATGCCTTGCCCGTATGAAATATGAACAATATTTTTTGCAAGGTGATCATATATGTACATATGTAGTAATATCATAATTTTATATAAATATAGATATTGCTAGCACTATTACCCTAGGATAGAGTATAAGTTTTGTGTTATATAATCTTAAGTACTTAAATTGCCTCCAAATACTCTTTTATTGCTTTTATGTATTTTTTGTGAGTTAAACATTGTTTGATGATCACCAGTACTTTCTCTTTTTTGCTCCTTTCTTTATAGGTAACACATTCTTGTTGAAGGTGTTTATGCCTTGTTAGGTTTTCTAGTGTTAATAGAATAGTATATATTTTAGTTTTTGTTTGTTTTGAGAGATAATTTAGGAACATGCCTTATCTTTTATTTTCTCCAAAAGTATTGTTTATGACATAATTAAATACATCGTGTTATATTACAACACAGATACAGAGAAACACTTTCTACGTGCTTCATTTTGTAACTCAAAGTCGCTGTATGTTATAATAAATTATTATACACAGAAATCAGTGTTGTCAATATTTTATTTATATTTAATATTATTATAAAATATGTAATAATGTAACATTTATAATACTGTCTGACAATGATCACAGTTTTTTTTTTATATATTCTACTGAGTCTTTCACAAGTGGTGGTACAAGTGGAATTCTGGCGATTCTACATGATTCACTAATTTTTTCATGTAAAGTCATCAGATTTCCGCTGATACCACTAGTTGCGGAATAGCCTGCACATATTCGCACTCAAATCATACATCTAATATTAATAAAGCGTTCAATGTGAAAGAAGAAAACAAAATATAAAACTAATAATTGCACTTGGCAGGAGGAAAACAGTCTTTAAAAATCCGCTGGTACCACTAGTTGCGGAATAGCCTGCACATATTCGCACTCAAATCATACATCTAATATTAATAAAGCGCTCAATGTGAAAGAAGAAAACAAAATATAAAACTGATATAAAAGACATAATAAAACATGAATTATGATATAAAAACCGATAAAATATATAAAGTACTATAAAAAAAGATAATAAAATATAAAACTAATACTACTACTATTTAGCAGCTAATGTTTTTAATATATCTAATAATGATTTCTGGACTGCCAATTTTTCGGCGTGCATTCGTGATTTTTCTGCTATCCTTACTTCTTTTTCTTCTTTTCTCTCTGTACGTCGTCTTTTTACTTCTTCTCTTTCTTCTCCAATATTGTCTACTAAATTTTCTAAAATCGTTTCCACGTTTTTTTTTCTGTTACCTGGAAATAATATAAAATTTAAAAGAAAATTATATTAAGAAAGGAAGAACACATTTAAATTTCAGGATAATGTATAATAAAACTAAGCCAAAAATAATATTTAAAATCAAATCGTATACATTATTAACATATACAATATGAACTAAAGTCGTGTTCAGATTTATTGGCCGGTGAGCTTCGTCAGGGGTATTCTCCCACCACATCGCTTGCCTGCCTCGGTGCTCCTTTTCTCTACGTTCGGCCCCCGAAGGGTATGGTGGCGACTGCCAATCCGCGATCGTCAGGTGGTGGTGGCTGATTTCTCCTCGCGCGCTGCTCGAGAAACCGAACTCACCGGCCAATAAATCTGAACACGACTATAGTAATAGAATTTGCATATATTTTAATTATTATAAGTTGTAAGTGTACTTACCATTCTTTGCAGCTCTTGAGGTTGAGGGTGTGGGAGGTGCTGGTCCGTCGCTGGAAGCCTCAGCAATTGGATTTATAGAAGCTTTTTTCCTCAAAAGTGAATCCATTGCCTAATCAAATAAGAACAGATTATTATTTTATGTAATGCTTTGCACTGACATGCATTGAGTCTAAAAATTTCTCCTCACTTCCACATTTATACCATTATAATATAAGTGGAAATTTACTAACAAATATTTCTTTCTCTCGTTATTCATATATATGCAGAAGCATAAAACATTAGTATTAAATATGTGTAATATACGTATAAAATGTATACTTACTGAAAACAATCCCCACGTCGACCTGTAACTTCCACTTTCTTTATTTTTATCAATAATAAGTTTATACGTTCGCTTTAGTCCACACCACTTGTTTGAACACTGCACACCACTAACGTTATATTGTGGGTCTGTATCTTGTAAAACTTGGGCAATTTCATTCCACAAATCAGTGTGGCGCTTCGCACTACCCATAAATTCCATCTCCCTTTCTCGATATAATTCAATTAATAATAGTGCTGCCTTGTCTGGCCATACAAATGACGTTTGAATTGTATCTAAAATATTATGTAAATATATTGTAATTGCAGAGATCAAATATATTGAACAGTTTTTAAGAAAAAATCAAACAAACCTAATTTTTTTCCAATATTATTTCCAGGCTCCACAGGATTCTGTCTGGCATTTTCTATTAATTGTAATAGAACATTTTGGTCTTTCTCTGCTTTTGCTACTACTTCTTCTTCCGCCAAGATATTCAATACTTCGTCTCCCACAGTTATTTGCAATTGTACGAGCACCATTTTACAAATAAATAAATGAATTTTTCTAAAGCCGTCACGTGTGCTACGCGGTATGCACGTGTCCTATAGGCAGGTTAGGCTATGGGTTTCCACACATGTTTTGCTTGCAAATTTGAATTACAGAAATAAATACGCATGCGCGCAGTGACTGCTTCACCTCGGAATTTCTGCGTTTGCTGCATGCTCGCTGCACCGGAAGTGAAAGGATTCTAGGGAATTCTCTGCACCACCACTGCGCGCAGTAACTAAAACGGAACGGTTGTCTCTGCACTTCATGCGCAGTATGCGTGAATCGGAACGCACCCATAGCTCGACGAGTCGGGCACAACTGGCGGGAATAATCAATTCACAATAAGTTAATACTAAGTACTATTTTCAAACATAACATGTAAAGACGGAATGATTGATAGCAGCATGATTATTGATAACTATCCACGTAAATATAATGATTGGATGAGTTTAATGATTAGCCTACGTTAGTCGATAAATGATTTCAAATGTTCCTAGATGAAACGCGACCGTCAATTCTTTCCGTGCTATAGCATCGCGAAACGCGAAATGCCAGAAAACAAATGAAGACATATGACGGAAAGAGTTGTCATTAACAATGCTCGACTTCCGGATAGTATTTCTGTCGCAGGAATAGATGAAGCTACATAACAGAAAATAACTAGGTACGATACATACTTATACGCGTATAGAGAATGTGAGAATTACTCAATTACGTCATGAAAGCTGTTAGATGCAGTATGAGGAAATTCTTGGTTTTTGTATTCGCTCCATTCCGGTCAGTCGGCAGCGAGAAGGAAATCTACGAAAAATGATTGATTTCCATGTTTTAGGTATTTATTAAAGTGATTCACATAACCTCGAATTTCATTCGCACCACTTAGGGCGGGAATCTCGAAAGATTTATGCCCGAGCTCGATCGCCCGTAAAAATGTCACAAAACATTTTGAAAAGCAGCTTGGAAAATGCTTCCTTCAATATTGTCTTTCAGGTATTTTCCCAACATAACAACCATTCTAACTAACGCGTTTATCTTATCTTAATGATTATCATGTCAGATCTATTATAGAAAACTTATGTCATATTTATAAATATAAATTATTTCACCCATATTTCTGGACAGTTATATTTTAACGGAATTAAAATATGCGAACAGAAACAATTTCTAAGGATTTCTTCTTCTAGATATTATGTCGAGGTGTTACTTTTATTCTGAACGCTTTCGTCGTACGGCACGTGGGTCAAGCAGTTTTGGGAGTTATAAATGTGCGCCTGCTGCTCTTGGAATCGATGATCCTGTTCTTATCTCGAGAACCATTCATGAAAGCATGCTTAACTAACACAGCGGAGCATAATTGGGCGCAAGTTGTAAATCTGTTATGGATGACGTTAGTTTTTAAAATTATCTATTAATACACGTTACGATTATACGATTCTGTGGATAGTTAAATTTCGAATATCCTTCCAGGGTTCCTATATGCCTCGCAATGTCTTTAACGTTCGGATACATTTGGCTCTTTGTTTTAACAGCGTCCGAAGCGCTACCATCTTATTACACGTTCGCAGTCTGGGCGGTCGCTTTATCTTGCATCATTGAATTATCATCTCTGATCGTTCAGCTGGTCGCTAGTGCATTTCTATTTGTTAGACTGAAAGTAAGAGATCGGTAGAGAGACACTGAGACGAATTTGAAATGTTAACCGTTCAATTTTTTTAGATTATACTGGATACCATCATGATCGCCATTCGAACCTTGACATTTGTCCCGTTAATACTTTATAACTCGGACAACGCGTTACTTGCATTCGGCGTGGCGCAACTAGTCGCAGCGATATTTTATACCTCTAGTCACTACGTGTATTTCCATTATTATATTAAAAAGATGAACAAGTGTAAATTGAAACGAAGAATGTCGTTGAAAGACAGTAGCGACGAATACGTTGTCAGAGAATTTCCATTTCAAACAGTGTCTGACTTTCTGCCTGGCCGATTGGAAAACAAAGTGCGTACGAGCGGGTATCCGTTCTATATTACGTTTACATTAAAGCTATTCGTTTTAGGAATCTTATCTAGATAAGAAGCTGACTATCCTTACGTGGAGTTTCTTCAGGCAGGGAATTCTGAAACAAATTTTGACGGAAGGCGAAAGGCTGATAATGACAGTGATGCCAGTATTAACATTTACCGAGCAGGTATTCACCTTAAGCGATTAATTATAATCCTGCTTTCGCAACTTAATTCTTCTTTCTCGTAAAAGGGAACATACGAGATTGTGAATAATCTGGGGTCTCTAGCGGCCAGATTTATTTTCCGTCCAATAGAGGAAAGCGGGTACTTCTATTTCACCCAAATGGTCAAACGAGACAAGGCAATTAACGATCAAAATCCCGTAAGTATCAATTGGAAGATTTGAACGCGCCACGCTTGCATTTATCGCCGGGTCGATTAATCCAAACCGTGTTTCAGGTGAAAGTTCAAGAAAGCGTGAACGTTCTCACGCATTTATGTTCAGCTGTAATGTCTATCGGCCTCGTTGTTCTAGTATTCGGACAGTCGTACTCGAGCACACTGCTGTGGTTGTACGGTGGCTCGAAATTAACTTCGTATCTGCCGATACTTTTAATGAGAGCGCATTGCTTGGCCATTTTACTGTTGGGAATAAACGGGGTGACAGAATGTTACACAAATGCCACGGCCGATAGCGCGACTATAAATAAAAGCAACTGGATCATGATTTACGAATCGATCGCGTTCCTGGGTGCATCGTATTTGTTTGCTATTTGGTTCGGACCAGTTGGTTTCATTCTCGGCAATTGCGTGAACATGAGCTTAAGGATCCTGCATTCGACTATCTTCATTAATAGAAGATACAAAGATACGATATACCGTCCATTGCGTGGCTTGGTACCAAAGCCCATATTTTCAGCTTCCCTTCTAATAGCAGCTTTGGTCACCACCGTGTCCCATGTAAAAAGAATCATCTATTCGCTCTACGCGTATCACGAAAAAGTCTCCCGTTACATTTCACGTATTTTATGCTTCAGGCTTACTGTTTCCCGGATCAGAAGGTCTGCCACTTGATCATTGGAACGATAATGTTCACGGTGATACTTGTATCTTGGATATACGAGCACCACGACCTGATCAGGCTTGGAACGAACAAGTGGTACGAGAGAAGAAACAGGCACAAAAAGAGTGACTGACCTTAACTTCGTTAACGGCGACGATTTATTTACATAAAAATTGTCCACAAAGGTGCTCCAACGCGAAAGTTATGTAAATCTTATAAAGTTTAATAATTATGTATTTTCTACACTGTTATAGTTCAAATCAAGTACAAGTTCAAATTTCCCTACGTCAACGGAGTTATATTACAATTATTTATTTAGTTTAAGCATACGTACAATTAATGAGTTTAAAGATAACGGACCTTAGCTTAGAGGTAACCAGTATTATTAGTTTCGGTAACAGAAGTTATTTTATACAGAGACATGCTTGTAAATTCCTCCTACTAGTCGACCTTTGCGTTGTATAAGGCACATCCTACAAAATCATTTATATTACTCATTGTTAAGTCTAGCGACTCATTTTTTTATCAAAGGCTCGTTCAGTTTCAATATCGTTCGATCGAATTTCTTGGTTAATAATTCGATACTTTGTATGTTAATGTTCTGAATACATCGATCATTAAATGTTTAATTATAAAAGCTCCCCGCATTACCTATTATCATTCTGAAAGGACACAATTGGGGCTGGCGATTCGGGCTCCAATTTCGCGACCTGGTCGGCGATAGCCACGAGTATTCCTGCGCTGTCGATGGATGCATCCCCTTTAACTAAACATATTCGTATTATTTTTATTCTATCTACTTTACATATTCCATACGATTGAAAAGAACGTACCTCCCAAACACAATCCCGCTTCGTCAGCCAAGACGCAACCAATCGTACTTTCGGAATTATTTCTAAACACAAGTGTTACATTAAATTTGAACGTTTACCACAAACGAAAGTTTAATCGTTAAATATTCTACAACTTCGATCCCCAGATCGTGAATTATTATCCGGCAGTGAACAAAGACTGCAAAAGACGATTTGCAAAAATGTAAACATCGATTTGTTCACAGTTTCCCGATCTACAAGAATAATTGCTTCGCGTATTTAACTTACACGTCATCTAGCGTCGTTTCTAAATTTCTCTCCATTTCTTAGCTTCGGTTGAAAATTCACCGTGTACACTCGTTACAAACAGGATATTTATTCCAATTTATTCACTGCGATCTGATCTGACGTATCCACCATAAATATTATGACTTCGTAGAGGTAACAATCGCAACAGCAGGAACAGTTTCATCGAATCGTTCGATAGATCGCAAGGAATTCGAGAATTCGTTATCGATTATCGTACACTAGGGTGTCGCCGAAACAAGTATAATATAAATTATTTTGCAAAGATTTATATTTTCACTTTCGAAGTGAAATACTACGATTTAGATAATATAAAATCTAAGTACGACGAAGGGAAAAGGTAGTATATAATCGGGAAACATTCTCTTTATTTAATTCTCGCTTACAGGTGTTTGAAATATCGAAGATTTGAAGTTTCGTTCGCGAGAGGGAAGTTAAAAATATTTGTGCTACCATGTATAAATAATACATATCGCTAGCGAACTGGACGACGTGACTATTTCAGTGACAATCATGGCTGGTAAGTGTAAAGTTGTGCCTTTGTTACTCCTAGTTGTGTCAATAAATAGCTTGCAAATTACGTTAAACAATAAACCGAATCGTAGAATCATTTCTACGATTCGATGGTCTTTCGCAGAAAACATCGAAATATTGCGTTATTCAACGTAACACTTCGATTTGCATAACGTAATACAGCTAGTGCTCTAATTTAAGAAGAAACCGGAACGAGTCGCTTCCAAACTCTGTATTCCTTCGCTATTTTCCCGTGTCAAACTGCGATAATATCAATATTTTTAGTCACCTTGTCGTGTACTTCGAAAAAGAACCGAGTCCAAAGTAAGAAGTGCATCGGGCAGGGGTCACAATGAAATCGTGACACCTGTTACATTTGACAAGTGTATTGCAGAAATATTCCTCGCGCGTTCGCGTGTTTCGAAATATTTTGTGAATCGTTCGAATCGCACGCTCGCTCGTTTTACAAGTCAATACAGACCACATGACGAATAATTTTACAAGTTATGTGCACAGTGGTATCGATGCATGTTCGTTATTTATTCGTTTCAGCCAAAAATCCGTACAAGCATTTGCTGAAGAGTATAAAAATTGGATCCAAAGAATACGAGTACTATGACGTTAGCTCTTTTGGGAACAAATATGGTATGTATCTGGAATTATTATTTATTATTTCCTTTTAGTTTAACATCGAATCCAAGAATGTTTACATTTAACATTGTAGTGCCAGTAATTTATTATTGTAAAGAAGTTTTATCTGACGAACGAATTCTATAATAAATATTCTAAGTTTCTAAGATTAGCGATCTTTATGTAGCCAGGCTGCCCTTCTCGATTAGAGTGCTCTTGGAAAGTGCCGTAAGGAACTGCGACAAATTTCACGTAAAAGAGAGCGATGTAGAAAAAGTCTTGGATTGGGAAAATAACCAGGCTCTTGAAGAAGGAGTGGAAGTGTTTTTCAAATCGGCTAGGGTCATATTACAGGTGCGCATCGTATTATAATATATTACGTGGCGAGTTATCGAATTGCTCTTACTATTAATTTTAATTTCAAATAGGATTTCACCGGTGTACCGTCGGTGGTAGATTTCGCGGCTATGAGAGACGCCGTCAAGAAGCTAGGAGGTGATCCGGACAAGATAAATCCCATCTGCCCGTCGGATCTCGTGATTGATCATTCTGTACAAGTCGATTTCATCAGAAGGTACGTCGTTATTCCCAATTGTCGCGTCGAACGGCGTAACTGAAAGAATGAAAAATAGGCACAAGATTGGTATGCGATCTATTTTCCACTGTGAACGATTGCGTAATCAGTCCAAAAACTATTTTGTTCGGGAATCGAAACGAGCGTAAAGATAGTGTCCTGATATTCAAAGCGACATGTGATAGTTTGGTTTGAAATGTGAGAAAGATAACGGAGTCTTGATAAGCATATCATTCGTTTTCTAGCAACGATGCTCTGAAGAGGAACGAGGAAATCGAATTCGAGAGGAACAAGGAGAGATTTATGTTTTTGAAATGGGGAGCCAAGGCGTTCGAAAATATGTTGATTGTACCTCCGGGGAGTGGAATAGTACATCAAGTGAATTTAGAATATTTAGCGAGAGTTGTGTTCGATAGCAACAAGTTGCTCTACCCTGACAGCGTAGTTGGAACAGATTCCCATACGACCATGATTAATGGCCTCGGCGTGCTCGGTTGGGGTGTCGGAGGGATCGAAGCGGAAGCTGTTATGCTAGGGCAAGCGTTGTCGATGTTGCTACCGAAAGTTGTGGGGTATAGATTAGAAGGAGCGCTAAATCAGTACGCTACTTCCACGGATCTTGTCCTCACAATCACGAAGGTAGGAATCATCGGGGACTAATAATTACTCGTAAGAAATCTTTATTAACTGATGCAGTAACTTACTTGCAGAATCTGCGTCAAATTGGAGTAGTTGGAAAGTTTGTGGAATTTTTCGGGCCAGGCGTGTCTCAGCTGAGCATCGCGGATCGTGCTACAATATCAAACATGTGTCCAGAGTACGGCGCCACTGTTGGATTCTTCCCAGTCGACCAGCAGAGCTTGTTGTATCTAAGACAAACGGGTATGCACAAAAGCCAAGTCCCTCTTGAGGATAAATTTGAAGGAAAGTAGCTATCGCCTTTAATCCGTGAAAAATTACAGGTAGATGCGAAGAACATATCGATAGAATCGAGAAGTATCTCACCGCTGTGTCTATGCTGAGGGACTACGACGACGAGAACCAGGATCCCATATTCTCAGAAGTGGTCACGTTAGATCTATCAACCGTGGTGTCCAGCGTTAGTGGTCCGAAGAGGCCCCACGACCGCATCTCCGTCGTGGATATGAAAACCGACTTCAGGAACTGCCTTACCAATAAGGTGGGAAACAGTTTGAAAGCCATTTTCACGTCAACGCCCTAATGTACCGTGTCGACATGCCAGCATAAGTCATGCAGGGGTTTCACAATGGCCAAAGTGCAGAGCGATGATCAGTTAGCACTCGTATGGGACAAACATAACCCAGTGACGATCGATCATTACCGTCAAACCGGATCACGTTTATCCCATGCTGTACTTCCACCAGTGCCAACGGCAGTGCCATTTTCGTGTGCAAGCGCGAGGTGCTGTGGTCGGAATGGTGATGAAGAGAGATGAAAAAATCCCAGGTAACTACTGCTGTGATATGAATCTCTCAGGGTGACACATCACAGCAAGTGTTCCTCCGGACTCATCCATCTTGAAGCGGTTACTATCTGATGGTGTACATTCAAAAGCGAGACCTTGCAGCCGTAATATCCCACGAGGACGACCAGAAACAACAGAATTTACCTTGCGTGTCCACTGGTGAATAGCGCCGCGATGTTCGGGAGCGTAGACCACGAGGCAATGTCTCGTACATTTTGCCTTGCTGATCTAGCTTTATGATCCTTTGATTCACCATACAGTTAGATCACCAAAGAAAAATAAACGGGACGTCAGGGATGCTGCTGTTGAGCCTGACGAAGCTCGGTCCCTTCCACGGTGACGAATCTTGATATCGGGGACGAGTATTTCGATCTAGTCACGATCTTCATTTCGACGTTCCACTAGACGAATACTACGTCCCTGGTAACAAGGTAAGGGGTTGAATGTCTGGATGACGTAGCAGCTCGAAGAACAGGGGCGAACATTGGATGAATCCTACCCGGTGAGGCTTTCTATTTCAACCACACCGGACGAGATTTCATCCAACAACCGCCTCCTTTACCCTGCGCAACAGGAACTCGCGAAGAACTTTCGAGTTATACAGAAAAATGTGTATCTAAGAACTCTTGGGAGAACGAACGTCGAAGGGGAACTACCCACTGTTTTACTAAATTTGTAAAAATTGAGAGAACTGCACTTTGACGTGGATCACGACTGCGATCGACCGTACGCACTGTTAATTCCAGACTGTGACCTTCCGCGCTAGGCGAGCCACATTTATACGTTCACAGGCAGCCCCCTCTCCTCGGCCAAGCGGTGCCACCGTCCTCGCCGATTTGGTGAACATTCCACGAATTCCGTGACACCTTCGGGTAGACGATGAAGATTCTCTTGTGGAAAATTCTCTGCATGCATCCTTGTTCTTCTATAAACAACGAGGTTGAAATTATGCATTGCTTTTGAGAATATCCAGCAATGATTTGGTAGCAACTACTAAAGACTCGATGTAAGAGATGTTACCGAAGATTTGGTAAGAGCTTTGTTTCTCTGTTTAAGCTGGATCGTTTGAAGCGTATTGCTTAGAAGTTTGAGGATTACGGGCACGATGAAATGCGAGTAGAGAATAATTAATGGGAATTGGACGGTGCCCGTGGATTATTAATTTAATTGGGAAAAGAAGAGTCTACGCGTTGAATGGAATTGGAAGCGATGCTCGGTGCGAACGCGATGAAGCGGCGACCTGCGCTTCGCGCATTTTAAAAACACAAGACCGATCGATTTCTATTGAAAGATGTTCAACAGTGGATTCGCATTACTGTGCTATCACAGCAAGGACATTTGTTGAAAACTCATCCACGTGAATCATAGAGAGCTGATGTCCCTGCCGCATGAAATTCAATGCCCTTTTACCGTCGACTTTTTCGGGCGTCATCAATGATCTAGCCGACTCGAGAATCGCTCGGTCTCGTCTCCTTCGGAAACATTCTTGCCGAGCTGCAGAATGGAAAAGCGAAAATTAAGCTTCTTAAAGATTTCAAACAATAGCGGAGCTGAATAACAACCACTGAAAATGTGAATAATTCATTTCCAACATTTGCAATTCGTTCGATTTAATGGTAAGAAATAATTTTCAAACTGATCAGTCTTCAGGATTTAAAATCTATAAAATTATGGTAAAAAAATACTGAGTAATTGGTCGAAAGGGAAAAGAGAGTTATATAATATACGTACCACGAGTGATCGATCAATCTAGAATTTCACGAAGAACGTGAGCAACTGACTTCGATGAAGCTATGAATGTCGTGTGCCAGCCTCGCTAAAATTGCTGATACAACAGCCATTCATTTTGCGAAGCTCACACATTTTATTGCAAACTACCGTCTGTGCTTCGTATTGCAACGATCGGTCTTGCCAACGTATTAAACCGGCATCGCTTCTAGCGATATTCTGCATTCAGTATTATATATAAAATCATTTTTGCAATTACCGATTGGGAATAATGTTTGAATGTCGCCGATAGATTTTCCGCGGGCCATTGAGGGTCGATTGCAGTAAACGTAAACGTCTCCCCTCGAAGGGTTTCGCTTGTCCCTTAGATTCTGCCCGCTTCACTGAAATCAAAGGAATGGTGAAAGTAGACCTGGACGCGAGGAAGGGCCCATGCGACGACGTCGACCGTCTAATTGTCCAAAACAATGCGTATCCCTCGCAGGCCAAGGGGTACTCCGGCAATGACTTCGATCGGCTTACCTTTCAGGAAGTAATTATGCCTCTAAATGACCCTCGGGCAATTCCCTAAACGAGCACTGCAATTTGAGGGAATATTCGAATTTCTAGAATAAGCCGAAGCGTCGTTAATGTATTCTACCTTCGTTGAAATATTACAGATACGTTAGATTCGATTAACGTTGCATTCTCGAGGCGACGACACTTCTATACTTTGAGCATCGAACGTTCCAGCAAATGTAGAACCGCTGGGTTTAGAATACGAGAATGCTTATTCAGCGAATCATTCGTCGGACAATGAATTCTAGATGCAAAAAGGTCGTTCACATTATTGGATCATCAATCTTCGATTATACGAAAGGATTCGTATAGCTCTGTCCGAAGGAATGCACTACGTAGACTAATTCTTTAGCACAGGAGAAGCTACAAAAGAGAGCTCTGAATTAAACAGATAGAAACAATTAAATCGTTTATTTCGTAGTACTAAATAATTTCACAATCGTAGCAAAGTAAACTGCACGAAGCGTGAATTACTTTTTAGGAGAAATGCACGAAACATTGGAGCCGCTTTTGATATTTTATAATGGCTGTACTACATATAAACGATTTTTTTTTTGGTTTAGGTAGGATTCAAGGGGTACGGCCTAAGCCCTGAGAAGCTGGACGCCGTGGGTATGTTTGAATTCGAGGGGAAGGATTACAAACTGAGGCACGGTTCCGTGGTCATCGCTGCAATTACTAGCTGTACTAACACTAGCAACCCCAGCGTTATGCTTGGAGCAGGTACTATAATCCATAGATTTATTATAACTACACCCTTTAGTACACTTCGTCGAACTAGTTATCGCGACTAGACTATCCCCGTTTATTAACACCACGTGTAAAATTAAAAATTGATTAAATTTCAGGCCTCCTCGCGAAGAAGGCCGTCGAGGCTGGTTTGACCGTCCCGAGTTACATCAAGACCTCCGTGTCGCCGGGATCAGGCGTGGTCACTTATTACCTGGAGGAAAGCGGCGTTGTTCCCTACCTGTCGAAATTAGGATTCGATATTGTCGGCTATGGGTGCATGACTTGTATTGGTAATAGCGGTCCTCTTCTCGACGTTATCACCGAAACTCTGGAAAAAGTAAGGACACCGTAAAGCTTCGTCCTTTTACCTTTCCTATTTTTCATCCGCAGCTCAGTTTGCCCATTTCTGTTAATAAAAAATTCGCCATTTCTTTCGCGGTGGCTTTTCATAGGATAGAATAGTAAATTAATATATTTATGTGTTTTGCTTCTCTAACTATCACGATTTTCATTCAATCAGAATGATCTCGTATGCTGCGGTGTGCTGTCTGGCAACCGAAATTTCGAAGGGAGGGTCCATTCTCACACGCGAGCGAATTACCTGGCGTCGCCGCTTTTAGTAATTGCCTACGCTATTGCTGGGACAGTGAACATAGATTTCGAGACGGAACCGCTGGGTAAATAATTGCACCCCCTCGTCATAAAGTGTGACTCACGTAAAATACGACCCGGGGATACAGCATTGAACACTTTTAGGTCGCCGAGCGGATGGCAGTCCAGTGTTCCTGCAAGACATTTGGCCCACCAGAACGGAGATTCAAGCCGTAGAACAGAAATACGTAATTCCAGCTATGTTTAGAGAAGTTTATAGCAAGATAGAGAAGGGCAGCGAAAGCTGGGCAAATTTAATGGCTCCTAATAGTATATTATATCCATGGGATCTGGATTCCACCTACATCAAGAGTCCGCCTTACTTCGATGATTTGACAAAGGTGAATTCAGAATTCCTGCGTTTATCACTATTTTCGCGAAGCTACAAATGCTTATAGATTATCGGAAGATAGCTATTTCGTTACTCAGTCAAATTATTTGTTACGCTTAGCAATTGCCAAAGATAGAACCTGTGAGGAAAGCACGCGTTCTTTTGAATCTTGGGGACTCCGTTACGACGGATCACATTAGCCCGGCTGGAAGTATTGCGCGTAATTCCCCAGCCGCAAGGTACCTCGCGGACCGCGGGTACGTTAAAAAAAACAATTACGAATATCTCTGCAGAATGGCTCGCCTGATCTGTTGGTTTTCAAACATTTCTTAATTTGTAGACTGACACCGAAAGAGTTTAATTCGTACGGATCGCGCAGAGGCAACGACGCTGTAATGGTACGGGGCACGTTCGCCAACATTCGTCTAATGAACAAATTCGTTGGGAAACCTGGACCACGCACAATTCACATTCCGACTAATGAGGAGGTTCGTCAATGGTTTAAAATCAAATTGAATTACACCCTCAGGCTTCTCGAATGTAATTATCAATGAAATTGTAGATGGACGTCTTCGACGCGGCAGAAAAATACGCGAAGGAGCAGACACCGTTAATCATTCTGGTTGGTAAGGACTATGGAGCTGGATCTTCCAGAGATTGGGCTGCAAAGGGACCGTTTCTTCTTGGAATTCGAGCAGTTATAGCAGAGTCATACGAAAGAATACATAGGTAAATTACTGTCCTCTCTATTTTCTAAATAAATAATACCTCTTCCTCTTACTGCACGAGCGCATATTTGGGTATTACGCGACGTAAATTAATTACGAAGGAACCACGCCATAGTATTATTACAATTTACGTTTGAAATGTCGTCACGGAGCCTGGATCCTTATAGCCGTCGAAGCGAAATCCCTGAAAAGGTCTCGCGCTTAATAACATTTTATTGACACTCCCCTACTGTTCCAGGTCAAATTTGGTAGGTATGGGTATTATTCCCCTGCAATACCTGGAGGGACAAAGCGCGGAGTCCTTGGGGTTGACCGGTTTAGAGGTATACAACATAACAGTTCCCGAGGATTACCAGCCTGGCCAGCACATCACCGTTACTACGGATGACGGCAAGAGCTTCGAAGTAATAGTACGGTTCGACACCGAGGTGGATTTAACGTACTTCAGACACGGCGGCATTCTGAACTACATGGTCAGGAAAATGCTTTGATAGAGTTTCCACGGATAGCGGAATATGAGTTGCGTTATCGGAAGAGGTTACTTAATTACTTAAGTTTGGGTTTGGATTTACAGCATACGTCTGATCACACCCATATCCGTTATAGCAGTGAAAGAAGTAAATATACAATGAATAGAATATACTGCTTCTTCGCTGTGAAATTATAAAATGGGCTGAAGGAACAAACATGTTAAATCTAATTGCATAAATATATTTATTTTTGCGTATTATAAATCCTCTTACAGCGAGAGATCGCGAGCTGGTCAAGCGCCTGCTGGAGGGAACGGCTTAAAATATCCTTGCCGACGAGTATAAACAAGTTATCGAATTATTAGCTTCGCGCGCCTTGCCCGGTTTTGCTAAAAATCTCGGGATACCATACTTAAAGCCATCTTTAATGAAGCTGGCCAAGCGTGCGGAGATAATATTCTGATTTCTCTGCACTCGTCGATTTCTACATATTGAATCCCGGTTACGCTCGAAATGCGCTTGTCCAGCTTGTAAGAATTCCCTACTTACTAGTTGAATTAGTTCAAATTACGTAAACTTTTACACGAGAAGGTTCGAAGTCATCTGGAGGTAGCCTGATTTGTTACGAATTTCTTATATTTTATAATCATTGTTTTAAATAAATCGTGGGGAAGCTAATACTTGTTGACCGAATAAAGTGTTGATAATTATTCAATATAAAGTGCTCCTTTGTTTTTTTTTTACCTAGAATCAAACTTTCCGGATAGTTGAAATTATAAAGTACTTCGGTCTACGCGATTCGTACTTTGTACTAGTTAATATACTTTTGATTGTGCATTCGTTCTATACAGTCCAGTTCGCGCTGTTCCAATTCAATCTGACTTGCTCGTAGTTAAGAATTTCTTTGTAATTGGTCTCTTTGTAAGAATATCCTGAGAATGTAAGTTCGACTAAGTGTTGATCCGTCGCTCCGTACAAATGACTGCTGTCGAAACTTAGACCGTAAACGGGGCTCGACATTCTGCAGAGGTTGAGGAAATAGAGCTGCAGGAAGAAGGAGATAAATAGTATGGTAAAAACTAGCACAGCGTGAAAAATAGTTGAAGGAGGAAGTAACTAACTTGTACGTAGTTTTTCTGCCTTTGATCCCAGAGGACAGTTTTGCAGTTGAATTGAGTCCCAGCGATCATAGAATAACAATAATCTGACGATAAACAATACAAAGTCGCATCCGTTGGATCTGGCCAGGAATACACACACGTTCCCGTTCTGAAACCAAATTCGATAAAATCAAGTCTAATAATGGTTTTAATATTGCATCGTTATTAACATTCCGAAATATATTCGGTGTATATGTTACTGTGAAATCCCGAATATCGGTGAATCTTAAGATCTACCAATTTCAGAAAATTTTGATACTTAATGTACACGAAGGTCTTCACTCGGACATTAATTTCCCAAAGCAGTAAGACGCGCTTCTCAGCCAAAATCGAGAAAATCGACTTTCAAAAATTCTGATTCAACATTCCGTGCCCCTCAAGCGCCTACGATGCACGCGTATTTAGGTGAAATTCAAAGTGATTTTCTCGAATTTGCTGCTTTGGGAAATTAATGTCCGAGTGCAGACCTTCGCGTACACTAAGTATCAAAAATTTCTGAATTTTCCAAACCTGAAGGTCCCCTTGTAAGATTTACCAACTAGCGTATAAGTAGAAGAGTCCAAGGAGGGTGGTTACGACTACCGCAAACGCCCCATTCAGAAATTATAGATTAAAGAATGACGCACTCATTTAGCCGCAACCAATTCCAACAGTCGATGCAAAGGAAAGCTTAGAAAATTCTAGGAAAATCCACTCGTTCTAGGTTTCCATTCGCATCGACTGCCGGAGTCAGGGGATTGGAGCAGGCCAATTTTTTAATTACTCCGCTCCTGCTCCGTTTCGAGATCAAAATACTTGCTCCAGCTTTGACTAAAATTGAGAATTAGTATTTGAAAAAAATTCTTTCATCTGCTTTTGTAAGAAAAAGTAAAATACAAATAAAAGAAAATTTGGAGCAGTGAAGCAGTAAAAATTTTCCTTGCTCCGCTCCTGCTCCGGGCAAAATCCCATTGCTCCACTGCTCCGTGCTCCAGCTCCGCTCCAACGCTCCGGTTGGAGTTGATTTCTGGTTAAATAAGATTTCAACTGCCCAGTGGGAACATTATCTCGGGCTTTTACAAAGTTGGTTAGTAAATCTTAGATTTCACCGGAGATTCTTAAGATTTAGCGATTCGGGCTTTTACAGTACATCTATATACCTCATGTCCCATTTCCGTATGTAGGTGTCGTAGCCACACGTAAGCAGAACGTGCGGGTTATCCCAAACCATGTCTAACACTCCTGCTCCTCTCCTCCAATTGTGTTTTAGTATATCACATTCGCTGTAACTAAAATACTATCTGTTACACAATCTGATCTTTTGCGTCCCTGAGAATACACAATACGCGTCGGTATATTACAATTCCAACGATCCTATTTCATTCCATTTAAAATTCTAACGTACCATTCAAGGTCAAATATACGAAGGGGTGGATTGTCACTATTGCCGGCCGAACCAACAGCAACCCTTTTGCTTGTTGGATCTGCGGAGAGGGACCACACTCTATCTGCAATGTTTATAGTTGCTAAAGGTAAATTTACAATTCTCTGTCCAACAGGTCCCCAAATCTAGATATTTAGATCTTTTAGTGCCATGTATTAGAAAATACGCAGAACATTCGACGCGATATTTTACATTCAAGAGAGCTACCTTCACAGTTCCATCTCCGGAACCGGATATAATCGCGTTGCTAGTCTCGTCAACAGCGTTCACGTCGCAAGAGTGAGCTCTGTCTATGCTGCAGTAGAAATCTATTCGTTCGTTGCATCTCGACTTTATCCGAAATTGTAGGCTGCCGTCTCTGCAAAGAGTCTGTCGATTTAGTATGTACAACTCGCCTTGCGTAGAGACGAGCGCTACGCACCTGTGGCCGGTGATGATACATTCGTTTCTAACTATAAACTTGCATATGTCGCTCCTAATATTATTGCTAACTAAGATACTGTTGCGCTCGTAGGGAGGTTTCGAGCGTTTAAAACCGCGCAATTGGTATCCGCCGCTCCACCAGAGAATGTCCCCGGTCAACTGGACCCATGGCATCAGCTTTATCTTGTGCGAGAAGAGGACCTTCTTCTCGTACTTGCCGTATTGCCAATTCTGCGAAACGTGCCATTTTTTCCGCAGGCATACCAGTGGCTCGCATCTGTGAAATTGAATTAATCTTAGATGTTTGATAGTATTTATAGGATTCAACCTCCCCGATGGTACTTTGGACCTTGAAAAGAACCAAGGTGCCCGGAGCTATCAAGATATCCCACACGTTACGGTACACGCATGTTGTTTTCCAGATCGACGCGAAGTTTAATCGTGAAAACGCGCGAATGAATGTAAATGAGGGTATGTCATTAAGAATATTTACTGGTATGAGGTAGAAAAACAACATAACCAAACGCACCTTTCGCGAAATGTTTTTGAAGCCTGGTTTGTCACAACTGGCTGCTTACTCTTTTTAATCCAAAGCGTATCTTCGGATATGATGTCATAGAATCGCGTGCACACTTCGCTGAGTCGCACCAAATCGAACGCATGACAGTAGTCGAAAATTAAGATGAGAACGTCAGATGGCAAGGTGTCTAAACGCCAAGCATCTGTCATTTTTCTTGAATTGATCACGTGACTACCGCGAATAGACTAGCCAGATGAAACTTGAAAGTTGCGCAAACTATCGCGCCCAAAGCTTCCTCGTTCATCTTTCGTCGTCGGGAACAAGGCGCGAGATTAGAGAGCATGAGAAAAGTGTCTCTTGATATGTGAGATTAATGGCATCCGACGTTCCATAGATTACAGATCGTCACGCAGGGTACAGACACATAGATTCAACATCTGATGCAAATTCTTATCAGCTGACTCGGGTGCGCGCGAGCTCCTTAGAATTATGGCGAACGTTATCGGTTGAGTATGGAATAAGTTTGCAATGTTATCGACGGTACGAAATGAAACTAAAATATATCTTATCTTACATGGTATCTGGAGAAGCTGTAAAAATTTATTACAACTCCTTCATTATTATACAATATATACATCTACGTGTCATGAAGTTTCTTAAAATTATAAACCGACTAGACCGAACCAACGATACTTGAAATAAGTCAATTCGAATCTGAACTTGCGTGGACCTTAATAACGCAAATCTCTTGTGTTTGACAGTCGTGTTTCTGAATTATTATTTAGTGTAAGCAGTGTTCCTTCCCGAGAAATTTTATAATCGCTTATTCCCTTTTCCCGATAAATTACAGTATTTCACGAGAAACTTAAGTCTAGGAAAATTATTATAAATCTCATTTATTTTGCGGAAATGAATTTCCAGTTAGTTCAAATTATGTATTACTAATTAGACGAATTCTGATGGAGGTTGTTGTCTGTCTGACAACGCAACTTGCAACACCGTGTGAATTGAAAAGATGTACTCTTCGCTATTCTCCGTAATAAGTCTTGCGCGGGTTTTATTTTAAATCGAATACTTATTAACCTAAAGAGGCGCTCTCTAGTTGCGATACTTGGAATTAAAGAAACTTGCACGTTCTGAATAACTTTGTCTTCTTTTAAATAGCATTTCCTCTCACTCTAATCGCCACCTCCTTGCATCATGCGCTCCTGCTACCAGGAGAGAAAAAGTATCAGGCGCGCATAACCAAAGTTAGTGGCACGCCATCTATGCTGTCCTCGTCGCACACTGTATCTCTATATCTCTCTCTCGCACACTTCACTCACCTCCTACCTCCTTCATCATCATGTGCTCCTATTAACTCCGAAGAATTTCAGCTACCATTGGGAGCTTTGGAACGTCGGTAATGTCGGTATTATGCGCGGTTGGAATGAAGCAGAATTAGGCATCACTTTGAGAAAAATTTGATAACCTCTTCTGCGTAAAATATGCGTAAAATATGCGTGAAAAGCGTTGCTGGAGATTTTTCACGGGCTAAATTTTCGACTGCGGCTGTGAAAATGTGAAAAATTCAGGATTCTGAAAAATCACTAAATAATGACGACACAACGAATTGGAATACCGATTTACTAATTTTATATACTTGTTAATTACAAGCAAAATTTAGATAAAAGATATTGGTAAAAGTTGCCAGAGGATTATATTATGAGACACAAGATTCCCAGTCTATTATTAAAAACTTTTTTATTTTACAATAGCTTAGATTTGACAATAAGGGTGTAAAAGTTGCAAACCTATTTTCTTCGTAATATTTCCGTAAAACTTTTAACAGCATTTAAAATCTTGTTATTTACATAGTTTAACATTAATTTATAATATAAAAGTTTATCGGCATATACCGCGGTATAAAGATATAATCTCATAAAAATGTAATTTGCTTAATTACATTATACCCGCAGTAATCATGCACTGGTAAATATGGTAATTACTATGGTAATTCACAGCATCGTTTATATAAAATTTCATTTCTGTTGGAAATAAGCTCAGTTCAATTGAATAATTTTATACAATTGTACAATCAGCTATCAACAGTCACACATTCGGTATTCGCTTCTTCGGGCGTCCTCCATTCCACATTCCTCTTCGTGTCTGCGATAAGTATAACATTTAGAAATTTCGAACGATCCGTCGAGTAACCATTAAGGGGACTAGGCAGTGGAAAAATCGATCTTTTTATCGCATTTTCCGAAAGTACTATGTTTTCTGAATAAAATGCCGCTTGGTTTATAGTAAAATTTGCAAAATTGTAGATTTGGCAGCTAAAAATGTCAAGCGGCAACCTATAGCACCGCATTTACTCAGAAACTTTAAACGCGTTTTTCTCGAATATTTTTTTCTCCGCGTTTTTCCTGATTGCGAACGAATAGAGGTTCAGATCGACTTGGAAAAAATTACAGGATGCGTAAAACATGTGCCATTTCGGCCTAAACCTCTGATATGGCCGTAAAAATTCGATATTTTCATAAAAAAATTAAGAAGTCGCCGGATTTTAATAGCGCACAAACAATGATGGTATTGGATTTTTCGACTGCCTAGTTCCCTTAAGACAAATTCTTATTTTACCTGGCGTCACATGTTTTAAGTACACCTGGTGCAAAATTAGGTATAGTACCGCAGTTACAGCAGCGATTGACGAGAATATTCGCAACGTAATCACGCCTCCATATACATCATACAAAATTCCACCTATCAGACTGCCAAGCGCAAAACCTGAAATTAAACGAGAACAAATTATACGTAAACTAATCGATACTTTATACAACTGGCAATATTTCGAATCTCACCGAAACCGTCGTCCATGCCAGCCACGATTCCCTGAACAGTGGCCGTTGTACCAGGCGGCGATACTTTGCTCGCGTATGCAACGATTGTCGTGTAACAAAGCGCGTAAGTAGGTCCTTGCATAAACAATTCTATTGGGATTACCCACCACGGGTTAGTCGCCAAAGAAATCAACCCCAGTCGTAGCGCGTAACAGACGAAACAGAATGTAAAAGTGTATCCGAATCCTAGCTTCTTCAGGATCTTACCTGTTAACAAACCGATGACAAACGCACGCTAATTACGTGGAAGCGACAAGTAGATATCATAAAAGAATTCAAAAGAATACCAGAGAAGGAAAAGAATATTACTTCGCCACCCAATGTCTCCGCAGCAACTATCAAACCTTCTATTAACTTAATTTGAACCATGTGACCCGTTGCCTTAGCCAGATCTTCTAAGTACCTGTTGGAGAAGCATCAGTTTCTACGTGAACACTACTACATTTTTATATCGACTTTCTGTTATACTGCGATAAATCAGTTTAAATACTTAAAGAATCACCAGAATAGAAAGTAGATTATAAAACTGTCGAAAATGCCAGCGAGTGTTGCGAAACAGAGAAATATAATTATAGGCTTTAGCTTTAAAAGCTGGAAGACATCTTTCACTATACTCTCTGACCCTGTCATAGTTGGTAGCTGCAAGAAATATCTCAAGTGAATTACGTGCGATTAAGTCAGTTACGAAATAAACTTGCAACTTTCTTCGTATCTTATAAAATACTCACGTCTAACTTTTTACAACAAAGTATATCGACAAACGAGAACGCAAAGATTAGCATAAACGCTGGCGTGTAAGTCTTTATAACTTCTCCTTTGGACCAAAGATCTACCGCGTAGCCAGCTAATAAGGCCGAGATTCCGAAACCTATGGTCCCCCATACCCGTTGTCTACCGTATCCCATTTGACCTCCTTCTCCTGCGAATTAATTAAATTAATAAAAACCAGTGCATAATATCACGAGCTACAGTGGCGGACGAAAGAAAGTTTACAACTTTTAAAATCGCATAACTTTTTTAGAATCAGTCCAAACGATATGATTATTTTTTTAGAAGCTAGAAGGATTATTCTGCTAAGTGCTAAAAAACGACATTTACCATTTTTTTTTTGATATTCCGACAAATTGCATTGTTTTTTCGAAACGACGAAACACGACACTTAGCAAACTAATCCTTCTAGCTTCTCAAAAAAAAAAAACTCATGTTTGGATCAATTTTATAAATGTTATGCGATCTTAAAAATTGTAAACTTTCTTCTGTCTGCCATTATATATACGAGACGATATTATAAAAACAGTGATACCTAATATATCGAAGCAAATCGCATCGCTTATACTATTAGACACATTAAAGCCAATATTGCCAAGAGACATTAACAAAATAAAGCCCCAAAAGGTCGCAGATGCATATAAGCAATGTTTGTCTTCGAAGTTATCACAGGTAACGTCACAGGTAGAATTGCCGAAACAATACGCGCCAGTAGTTGCATCATAAACACACGTGGTATTCGAAGAGAAACTCGCTGCCCCTTTAAGCGCTTCGAATTGTATCGACATGGGAAAGTTATCATCGGAACATCTCCAATGACACGTTGTACGTTTTATTCCCTTTACGCACGAATCTGATGCAAGAATCCCCTGGAATGAGTTTGAAATCCTAGATTAATATTTAAGAAACACGAAGAACACAGAGGCGAATAAACATCGAAAAACGTTTGACTTCAAGTTTCTATAAATAAAAAGTTTACCTCTTTCGAACAATACGGCACTGACTTACAGGACACGTTATCGAATCTATTCGGTAAGACTGGGCCAAGAAGCGCAGGTAGGAAGTACATACAAATGAAGCTAGCGCTTGTGAACGTTAATAACGACACAAAAATTGTTTTCCTCCACGGGTGAAAGTAATCCACGACAAAGCCGAAGGCTGGCTTGGCGATTAAAAACAGGATCGGTAAGATGGCTGTGATGCTGCCCATGACTAGCGTGGATATACCAAGTTGTTTGCCGTAAACAGGAAAGAATGGCAGAATCGGACCCATTGCTACGATCAAAAACAATATTTCAGTATTATACGTATAAGAAAACGGTGTAACGTTGTCTCGTAACTGTGCTTACCTGCCATGAAGAAAAAGTAATGTGCCTTTATAGGCAACTGTTTGTAATTTAGTTTCACTCCCATTTTGATTCTGAATCGACTAGCACGTTAGAAAGCTTTGGTTCGCGTGTCTCATCCTGTTTCGCGGAGCCTGGTCCAAGGCTATACGATGAATATTATATTGGTCCCTGAAATCACAATACACGATATACAGCAGACGTATTAAGATAACGACAAGATTAAAGCTTATTGGGATGGCGAACACAACTGTGGTAAAAGACAAGATACTGCGTCGCATATAGAATCATCCGAAAGTACAGTTTGGAAATTTCAACAAAGGGTGTACTCGCGTACTTCTGATGTGCGACGAGAGATGTGAAATTGGTGTTAGGTTCGACGTATGACACTAGTTAGGTAGACCTCACCGTTATCATCTTTGCCGACTGTCTTGTTTTATTGATAAGCAATGGGCGAACAAATACCCTCCTCGACACTGTTATCGAACACATGCTATAATTTATCTTCATCCTCGCGTTACAGAAATAATCCCGGCTAATTGAAATTTCACGCGGGAGAACTTACTCTGCTGAAGTTAAGCTAATACAGTTTCTCGCGATTATGACCGTCCTTTCACAGCTCTCATATTGTCAGTTTGACAGAGACGAGACAGGAGAAAATATCGAATCTCTCTCCATTCCACTGGAAGCAACTGAATAAGGAAGCATTTTAAATGCAACTGGTGCTATTGAACTACTGCGGCGCAGTTCTAATGCATACGTCATCGTATCTCGTATCACACGAAATGTAATAAATTAATCATTGTTTCGTCAAGTGTGTGTAAAAAGTGAACTGGTGAAAGCGCCTGAAAGCGTCAGTGACGTAGCGCGGAGGGTTCCGAGTAGGGCTGGGACTATTTTGTCGAATTTTTCGGTATTCGAATACTTGAGTTGCTCAATTATTTGGCGAATATAATTCGAACATCCAAGTATTCGAATACTGCTGTATTTGAATAGTATGGTGTGAATTATAAATCAAGTTCCTTAGGTTCATTTCTTTACAAGGTTTTATTTAGTTTCAGTTGTGAGTTCGTTTATAGTTTGTCAGGGTGAAAACTTGTAAGCTAATAACTTGATTTATAATTCACATCATACTATATCGAATAGTATTTGAATACTGAAATATTCGAGTAGTATTCGAATACTTAAATATTCAAATAATAACATACTCAAATATTCGAAGTTTATTCGTAGCATTCCAATACATGTAAAATAATCGAATATTAAATTATTCGAATAGTCCCAGCCCTAGTTCCGAGTGACCTGCGTACGTTACTGACGCAAATCGTCCAATTTAAAAATTCTATCTCGGAGATATCCTTCTATAATTTAAGATAGAGTACATTATACTGCTTTTATTATTATAAAAGTGAAGTAGAGACTTTGAATAGACATTTTGATATGAATATTTATTTGGCAGTGCTACGATGGCGACGAGGCACTTTAGTACAGAGGCACGCACCTGATGTATTCAGAATACGATTGGTCGAACTTGCTTCCGTTCTTTTTCCCCACAGCTTTTAAATTTAATTTCGTAAGTTCAACAATTCGTGAAGAAAGAATTGCAGTGCTTTCATACCGAGGGCAAATGCAAAATGCACTTGAAATTTGCAGACACCTCGGATATAGTATACAACCGTCGCGTGTAGATTAAAAGTATTGCGTTGTAGAAAAAAATTGTAATGAAGGTATTACGCAATGATCTCTCACCTATCACTGATTTGAGAGATAATTTGAAATGTAACAGTATCGGGAGTAGGTAAGTACATATGTATGCGCGTCACGAGCATCGGCGGCAGTTCAGCAATCAGTTACCCAGCTCTGGTGTACGTGTTGCAAATGCCTCTATGAATATACTGATTAAAGTTATCTCGTCCGCAGGCCGTCTATAACGCAAGACACGCAGGCATATATTTCGTTTTTTAATACACTGCAGACGAGTTTACAGGTTTCGTAAGCGACATGGAAACGAAGGAGTATGGAAACTTGAATCGAGTAAAATCCGTTTGACTGAGCGCGGTCGAGTACTTAAGACACTTGAGTAGTACTGCGTAGAACTTAACTGTTCAAGTAGTAACTTGCTACGAATAAACTTCGAATATTTGAGTATTCGAATGCTACGAATAAACTTCGAATATTTGAGTATTCGAATGCTACGAATAAACTTCGAATATTTGAGTATTCGAATGCTACGAATAAACTTCGAGTATTTGAGTATTCGAATGCTACGAATAAACTTCGAATATTTGAGTATTCGAATGCTACGAATAAACTTCGAGTATTTGAGTATTCGAATGCTACGAATAAACTTCGAGTATTTGAGTATTCGAATGCTACGAATAAACTTCGAATATTTGAGTATTCGAATGCTACGAATAAACTTCGAGTATTTGAGTATTCGAATGCTACGAATAAACTTCGAATATTTGAGTATTCGAATGCTACGAATAAACTTCGAATATTTGAGTATTCGAATGCTACGAATAAACTTCGAGTATTTGAGTATTCGAATGCTACGAATAAACTTCAAATATTTGAGTATTTGAATGTTATTATTCGAATATTTAAAAGCTTGTAAAAAAATGAACTCTAAGAACTTGATTTATAATTCACACCCTACTATTCGAATACAGCAGTATTCGAATACTTGAATGTTCGAATTATATTCACCAAATAATTGAGCAACTCAAGTATTCGAATACCGAAAAATTCGACAAATAGTCCCAGTTCCATCCAAATATGCCTACGTATCTCAACAGGAAAACGGTGGAGCAAAGCGATAAGTACGCCCGCGTCCAGTTCGAAGAGACTGCATACGATGAAAATACTTTGCTCGCAATCGTCTCTGACAATTGCAGCGTTTACTAAACTAATTCAGTAGCAATTGACGGGTGACTCACAATCGGATCCCGTCGCAAAGAGCCTTATATATACCTCCACACATAGATCGTTGTTGCTAGAAAACTTGTAGGATGCTACAGGAAACGCGGCCCGATATTAATCTACGCCTTATCTCGTAATTAAAAGCCAGGCAACAATGCTGTTTGTTCTCAAGCCGCGAGCGCGTTATTCAACGAACAACGTATCGGAGACTCATCGGGGAAGTACGCGGAAAACAGGACGGCGGACACTCGCCGGGCGCAACGTGTCGAGATAAATCACCACTCTGCTTTGTCTCATCTGTCACAGCGAATGCTTATCCGAAATGTTTCGCGACATACCGTGCCTATTACCGAGCAAGCGAAGCCTGTCGATTAAAGATCAGGCTATCAAAAACTATCTACCGCCTCGATTTATCTCCGCGAACGGTTGCTTCTCGGGAAGGCTCGGCGAGTCGGGCAGACGTTCAACGTCATCCTCTGTATACGCATACACGCTCGTACATTACGAAGGCGTCTCCCACCAGGCCCCATAATTCCAGTTCCCTACTGGACTTTCGGTCGCATCTGCAGCCAACAGCATCGTTAGATTTAATCCAGTCGACGCGGAGTAACGCTCGCGTTGAGCATCGAACGGACAAGGAAAGAGCCGCCGTTGTCCAAGGGCGCCATGCGGTGAATTCCCGTGCTCCTGTGTCGAGTTTCAGAAAGCGGTCGTCCGATTGTACGCGCGCCGACGTCGCCGAACCGGCCGACCTTTGCTCGCACAAACATTTCTTCTCATTCCTTTTTCGCTCGAAAGGCGAAGCTGCTCGCATTCGCCGCTCGGTATTCTATTTTAAACGGCCTGGCCGTGCGAGACGCACAGCTAAGTGGCCGCGCGCGGACGGGGATTCGGCAGTGAAGAGGGTAACGTCGGCGAAAACCGGATATGTAACGGTTGAATTAAACGTGACATCACGGGGTCTCTTAGCTCCCTTTCCTTCGTATCTTTTTCGCGCCACGTCGTGAGAATTTTCAAGGATAGGGGAAAGTGCTCGGCTGACCTCGCCTTGGTGGCTCCTCAAAGTTAATTGAAGTTACTGCCTCCGGTAGAGTTCTGCTAAATTAGCAGTGCTAATGGGAGTTTCGTCAGTGCGCGCGGGGACGACGGTTGCCTCCGGGGACTGATGCGGATTCGCTCTGTTGTAATTAAAAGCACCGTTCATCGCGAGGTATTAACTTCAATTCGAGTGGAGTCTCGCGTCGGTGATTCGTCAAAGAGATCGTCCAATTTGCATTGCTAAGTTCCCTCGGCTCGACCGCGTTACAGTGTTTGCGTTAACACCAAGCGCTCAGCGGTAGTGTTTTATCGAAGCGGCTTTAGAGTAACGCGTGAATCTGTATGTTTACCAAACTGTGGCCATTATCTCGGGAGGGGTAATGTGATAAGTGATGCTATTCGCGGGATAATGAAGTTGGCGTGCACCCTGTGACAACGATTTCGAGCTTCTGGGGAAAAGAAGAGAGCTGTGCATGAGAAATTAGTGATTGTTGTAAGAGTATTAGAAGTGACTGGGATCTGTGATTCGTTTTCAAGATGATGTTCGTTGGATGGCGGCGGAAAATGGATATTCCACTGTTCAGTTTACTCTTCTTCAGTTTCTTCTTCCAGCCACGTGTCAACGCTGAAGACTGTGAGTAACGAACCTTGACGGGATCGAAATGGTATACGTTAACTTGGCGCTGCGCATTATTTACTAACAAGGGAAGTTAGGCAAGCCGAATATTCAGAAAATTATGCAGAGCAGCTAATGGGTAAGACGAAGCTATTTTTTGTTGGTGCCACAGCGCAGTTTTAGCGGGTGAAATCATCCTTTTTCTCTTTCGCGGAATATCCCGAGAACGGTGAGAGATATGGAAAAGAAGTTTAAACAAAAGTGGCATATTTTATTTATATTTACAAAACTGCGTAGAAATAATTCTAGAAAAATTAATATTTTTAAAATCACCCCCACCGAAAATTCTGAATCCGATAATTACTTTTACGCAGTTTTGTGGATATAAAAGAAGTCGCAAATTTTGTTCAAGCTTCTTTTCGATATCTCTCACCGTTCTCGAGATATTCCACGAAAAAGTTCATTCAAGGGGTGCTTTCACTCCCTAAAATCTATGACACCAAGAAGAAATAGGTTTCTGTTACGAATCAACTGCTCTACTTGCACAGAAAGTTGCATAACTTTCTGAATTTCCCTAACATTCCTCGTAAAACTGTCAGCTAACATCTCAAATTTGAACGTCTCCTAGTGTCATCTCTGTTATTACCAGCACATATTAATCATCAGAGCGCCTGCTGCGTTAAGTGCATAATCTCCCAACTCATCCTAGTCATTTAGTTCATTCACCTAAACGCTACAAGAACTCGACACGCCAATTACTCTGACCATTAAAATTTGCGCGCACCACCGCCAAGTCGTCGGACACGGTCCCCCCTTAATTGCACCGTGTTTCACAACGGCGGTATAACGAGAAAAAGGGAACAACGAAAACTTTCAGTGAAGCTGTGCGTGGCGGAGGACGTGCGCCGGACAAAAACGATCGACTCGCTCTGCGAGAAGCTGGTGACCACCAGGAGCCAGATACACTGTGATATAAGATACGATAGGCGAGTATAAGAAATTAGTAAGAGCCCCGGCAAATTCTACAATTCCAAGGCCCCCCCCAAGGAACGAGTACGTAACATCACCTGGCTTATCATTTTAACGGGAAATGGAATTACGCAGGTTCGATTGCCTGCGGGCATTGGTGTCGGGCAAAGACGATTTCACCGTCTTGGAGCCGGAGGATCTCGTTGCAGCGTCTGCTTACAACGAGTACAACGTTCTAGTCACGAACGAGCTGAGGCTATTCCCAGAGGGTAATTCTTCCGGAAGCGATTAACTCTGTAATCTCTAATGTACGAGGCGGTTAAAGAAACGGAATTCCATCTGTCGTTTCCGCGTAATAGGGAAGCAGCGCTACGAGATGGTGGTCGTGGTGAACAAGGAGGTGAAGAGTATATGGGACGTTAAAGGGAAAAGATTCTGCCATCCCGGATTTGACACGAGTAACGAATGGACCAAAGCTTTCTCCACGGTGATTATCGTCGCGGCGATCCACCGTGCGCGATGTGCCTGGCGTGAATGCATTACGCTCAATTATTTCGCGTCGCGATTAAATCTGGCTGGTATTAGAGGCGCGAGAATGTTCCCGCCGGGTTGGAAAATAAAAGGGGACGGCGGCGATGGGACTGTTTCGGGAGTGGCCAGCTGCGAGCGGACTCCTCGCATTAATCAAAGGAACACCTCTAGGAGCCCGAAATAGGGGCAAGTTCGCATGGTCATAACTCCGGAAAAAATGATCGCATCGATCTTTTGAAAATATGGTTTGAAAGCGTGGGAACCCTACTTTCAGCTGCTGTTTTCAGATTTTAGCTACATCGCTTTTCGGCAAAGTTATAACGATATGAAGAGCACTTGGTCAATTTTAAAAAAATTTCTTCAACTTGCGAAAGTTCCACGGGCAGTATGGAATTTTTTACACAAATTCCATTTACACCAGTCGAAAACGGCTACTTTCCTGTGTAAAAAGAGAGTAATCAAATTTCCTGTGCGATATTTTTTGGCCGAGTTATTCAACTTTGAAGCAAAAACCGTATTTTTTCATTTAATTGCTTCTAGCAAGCGAAGGAATCGTCGTAGAACGTTCGTGAAAAAAGCAATAGAAAGATCAGTCTTTCCTCTTTAAGAAGCATCTTCGAGTTTTTCGATTCGGTTAAAATTTCGGTCTCTCGTGTCCTTTTCAAAATATGCTTAAAATTGCACAAATTTCATTTTCTCTTCAACTCGCTGAATCTCGATAACCGGAATATCGTTGTCTTAAGCTCATTTTAAAGCGGATAGTCTGCCGATTCTTTTGAATTCCACCGGAACTCGCTGCGATAATTTCTAACCCGTGGCCTTTAATTTCGAAGTCACATGTTTTGAAGCAATGTATTAATTTAATTCTGCGAAATAGCTGAGCGTACGCGTTTCAACCAGCGCGAGTGGGTTTACAAAGCGAAATTGATGTACCTCGATTACAGTACTTCGAGAAGTGGATAATTCCCAAAGAATGCGACCCGCAGATGACCCTGCTGGAGAACAGAATGACCGGCCTGTCGAATTTCTTCGAGGCAGCCTGTATCGCCGGCCCCTGGTCCGCGGACACGGCGTACGACAGTAAATTAAGTATGCACTCCGATGGATAAAGTTTCCGAGTATCGCCGAGCCGTCCGATTCACATACCGGTCCTCCTTTCTCGCAGAATCCAAGTACAGGAATCTCTGCGCCGCGTGCGACAATCCGATCGGCTGTTACACGAGTGATAAGTATCACGGCCGCGATGGTGCTTTATTGTGCCTCACTGATAACGCCGGCGACATTGCGTGGGTCAGATTAGACGACACCATCCAGTATTTCGAGGTGAGGGTATTGTACACGTTACTCCGCGGCGATGAAAATAAGTGGAGGATCGCCTGTTACTTTGAAAAGTAATGCACGGTGATATTCGAACTTTTTCAACAGTTTAAACGGTTTGAACACTTTGAGTGGCGTCGACGCGTCTTCACGGTCACTTTTTTTTTGGAAATCACTAAAATATTCGAACACCCTTTGAAAGAGAATAATTTTCTTAAAATTGGCCTAAACCAGAGTTTGGGCAAAATGTGATCCAATTACAAATTACGATTAAAATGTAATCGTGTAATTGATTACGCATTAATTTTTTTAATCGTTAATTTAGGTAGTTGACGAAAATTGTGGTCAATAATTTAGGTAGTTGACGAAAATTGTGGTCAATAATTTGGGTAGTTGACGAAAATTGTGGTCGACTACTTGAATTAACGATTACAGAAAATAACTCTGGTCCAAACGACTCGAGAGTTTTCGAGAAGCTAGAAAGATTAGTTTACTACGCGAGGTGTTTCGTAATTTTGAAAAAAATTGCAATTGGTGGGAATAGCGAAGAAAATAGTGGAGATCGCTTTCCAACTTTTTTTCCTGAGCCTGTAATGAATAATTAAAAATCCCGTTTGTAGATTTAAGTAAGTTGATTATGCATATGCTGCAAATTTCATCGGGACGAATTAAGCAGCATTTTTTTTTTAGAAGTTTTCGCGCCACTCAAAGTGTTAAAAAGAGTCGTCCAAATGTTTATTACCATGTTGGAGCGCGATCCTTTAATCGCTCCGAGCAGCGTATTCGTCGTGTTTGAATATGATGATATCTTATACGATCCATAATACTTGTGCGCGGAGACAGAATCTGCAGATCGACAAGGAGAATTATAATTACCTTTGCCCGGATGGCACAACGAGGCCCATGAAGTTCGATAAGCCCTGCGTGTGGATCACGAGACCGTGGCCAGTGATCGTTGCTAGACGGTTAGTAGAGATATTAGGGAGGCGCCGACAAGCTATGCATCGTTTCGAGCGGCTATGTTTCTGTCGCCAGAGAGAAAGCGGAAAAGGTTGAGAAGATGATGAGGGTCTCTAAGGAGCACGAGTTAAACTGGATGCTGCGAGACTTGCTGGAGGATTACCACCCGACGCCGGTGAGAACTGATACTCTGGAAGCGCCGGAGGACTTCTTACTAAGATGTAATTAACAAGGATTGACTACAAATATTGCCAAGGGGCAAACTACCCGCGTGGTAGGTTAATTCTGGGAGAGTTGCCGCACCATACGCAAAATCGTCACCGTATCTTTTTGCAGTGAGAACATTTTCCCAGGATAGATACACATTAATAGTTGAAAATTACGCGCCACTATTTGCATCGAAGACGATCAGAATTTTAATATTTATCACCCTTAAAAAATTAACACCAGAAACATCCTTTTGCGAGGAGAGACGCTGCATTTAATCCGGTTAATTTGAACTTTATATTTAAAAAATAGTAAGAGCAGAGTAAAATGAAACGCAATAAAATCGGAGAAATATATAACAAAAGTTGTATCATGAAAAACTATCAATTTTTAATTACTATGATAGCAAAAATAAACACGACGTATGTCTATTGAGGCAAAGTGATAACACGTTCGCGTTTAAAACAAATAAAATCGGCAAAGCTGTGTATTATTCCCGACAACTTTGAAATGCCGAAAGTGTGGCGTCTCTCCCAGTGCGGCATCTCACCCATGATTACCCTAAATAGATTCAGTGAGCCCGCTTTGCCTTACTTTTGAAACGATTTCTTCAAAGTGGTATCAAAGTGACCTGCGCCATTTGGTTACTCTGACGTACGCGCTCCATCTTCGCAGTGTGTTTTACAGCTGAATTTTTAACGGGCAATAAATAGATTGCCGGTTGCCGATTGCCGGTTAAATTGTATTAACTTCTTCGTCCCTGATACCGACGTTTGCCCGTAGTTTCTGGTTTCATGAGCGCGAACAACCGGGCTACTTGCCGCCCATCAAGGAGAGTGCGATGGTGCGTGGCATCAAGCTTGGAGGACAGAAAGTGTCGCTGGCTCCGGGAGGCCTCGATCGTTTACGGCGTGGAGCCGGCGATCTCCTGCATCCAGGAGCTGACGCGCGCGTCGTGCCTGAGGGCGATTAAAACCGAGAGGGCGGACGTGTTCGTGGCCAGGCCCGACGAGCTGCTGGACGCCAGGAAGTGAGCAAAGATAGAGGGACGCGTGTTTACGGCGAAGCGATGCTGAGAGTGCTGTTTCAGGGTGGGCCTGAAACCGATCGTCCAGGCGATACCCAAGAAGAATGCCGAGTTCAACAGGATAGCAGCGGTCGTGAAAGAGGATTCACGGTTCAAGAGCTTGAGGGACCTGAAGGGAGCGAAAGCATGCTTCACGGGATACGGGGATGTCGGTGAGGATAAGTTTTTCTCCTTCCGCGTACGGTAACGTCGGGAGTCTGTTTATTTCTAAAAAGTTAACGGACCGCTCGATAAAATTCGCACGGTGAAAGGTAGCCGGCGAATAAATTAAAAGTCTGGCTTCTTCTTAACGATCGCTCCACTTTTGCAGGATGGAACACGTTCGTTGCTATTCTGAGGAATATCTCCGGGGCCAGATCCGGCTGCTCCGACGCGCACGCGGTAGCGAGCTTTTTCGGGGAGAGCTGCGTCCTCGGTTTGAATGATAGCCACGAGGAGATTCCGCCTAATTTATATTCCCTCTGTAAACAGTGTAGGTAAACACGTGCAGCGGTAATCAGAGCGAGGCACCGATCGAGATACTAATTAAATAGCGAACTGAATTTATAGCGGACAAATCTGTAGACGATTTGGGAGCGTTTAACTGTTTGTCGTCTGGCCTTGGGGACGTGGCTTTTGTCAACTTGAAGAACATTGAGAAAAAGACCGGTGGGTATCTCGAATACAGGATTCCGTGGTCGGTTTCGAAATCGCTTTGTACCTCGCCAAAGAGAAATGAAAAGAAACATGTCTGTCGTAATAGGCGATTTAAAATCACGAAGTCACAACGATAACGCCAACAGCAAGGGGTATCGGACGCTGTGCCTCAATGAAGCGGATGTCGACGAGGATCGCGCGTGCCTGCTCACGTGGACCCCATTAAGCGCGGTAACCTATAACAGACACTATTGAGAAGTTACCAAGCAGGCCGTGTTGAGGGATTAGGACGCAGTAACGGGCCAAGAAAGCAGACGATTTTATAGACGACGATAATAAGAAAAGTTAACAATCGGTTAATATAAGGTTTTGTGTTTTAGTTCACTATATTATGAACTATAAGAAAAGCGTATAATATTTACAAAATAGCATTTGTACGCCGTGCAATGTCTCCATTTAAAATGTCCTTTTTTTCCGGGTGGCCAACTGGTCGGCCGGATTCCGGGAAATCGAATGAATTGTATCAAAAACCCCAAAAATGTCATAAACTATAATATATTTCCTAGGCATCGACCATCCAACATTTCAAATTTTTTAATTATTGTACAAAATATAAACAGAAAGATCGCACACTTTTGTCGAAATTTGATCATTATTTTTCAAACATCGGCCATTTTGTCAATTTTCGGAAAAATTGAAATGTTGGATCGTCAATGCCTAGGAAATATATTATAGTTTATGACATTTTCGGGGTTTTTGTTACAGTTCATCCGATTTCTTATAGTTCATAATATAGTGAATTAAAACACAAAACCTTATATTAATCGATTGTTTACTTTTTTTATTATCGTCGCCTAAAAATCGTCTGCTTTCTTGGCCCGTTACTGTGCCCTAACCCCTTAAACTGTCCGTTATTCGCAGGTGGTAGCGCACGAGAACTTGACGACCACAAGACGCGAAGAAATCTACTCGATGTTGCTGGAGATGGACGAGCTGTTTGGAGGCACCAAGGCCAAGATCCTAGCGTTCTCCTTGTACGGACCCTTCGACTCGAACAGCAGCATTATATTTCCGGTACGTGAGAAGATAAACATTAAGAGTCTGTCGGTAATCCAGATACTTGATCGGTAAAATAGTTCTGCGAATCGCCACTATCGCAGCGATGGCGTACGGTTGATTTGAAAAAATTCCTTACCGATCGAGTCCCAGTAAGTTACTTATCTTGAGTCGGTAAGAAGACGAGACATAACCAAAAATATCAATATTATCCCCAAAGAATGAATGCGTACAAACGTTGATATACATTAAGCTTCTACAAAGTTTTACAAAAAGAGTGTTTCTCAATCGTCGTCGGATGTGTCGCACATGCAGTCTAAGGGTCGCTCTAGGACTTCCACTTTCTCGCAGAACTTTTCGCCCTGCCTTGAACCGTAATAGACGCAACCCTTCCGACACAAAGCCCACGGGAAGTGCGTGCATTGAAACGAAATGCAGGGCTCGCCTATCGCGTTTAAGGCAACGGCGCCTATACGAACGTCTCCGGTTTCCACGACGAGGCTATCCAGCTCCATGTTGACCGCGGAATTTATTGGCACGTCTCGAGATAATCTGTGAATTATTCTCCGCGCCGGTGCGTGCCGATAGATACCGGTTTCGTTGCCAGAAACGGAAACGCAGCCGTGCTCGTCCGCGTAAACGCCGCAACCAATTACCGTGGCAATCGGGCTGATGGAACCAACCGGCTTGCCAGGTTCTCCCGCCGTCGACGTGCCACTTGCCAACCGTTTTTTTCGATCGAACGCAACTGCACCGACCGCGCCAGCCTTCGTTCGTGAATATTTTACGATTCATTTATTAGATACCACGGCTTGAAAGTGCATACACAGTAATGCTTCGAGATCGGATCGGAACGTGGATATTTTTAGTCAAGCTTGTGGCAATACATTCTTGTTTCTACTAAAAATGGCGGTGGGAGTATGCAAATTGTCGCGTTTGGTCTTATTTTCAGCAGAAAGTATGATAATATGTTAAAGATATGTTCACAAGAAGTTAATTTCTCATTAGATGACTTATCGTTCCGAACACTTTGGTTTGACGAGGATCGAAAGTTACGACGATCGAACCAGGGGCGTCTGGTGACTTTTTCCAGGGAGGGGGAGGCACTTTGGGATGATGGTAAAGAAAAATATACCCCTCTTGCTTTTTTAACCCGTTTTATAGTGCCAACTTAATTAAAAATTTAAAAATATTCCCCTTTTTAGTATAAACTTAATAAAGATCAATTTTGAAAAATAACCGATTTTTCTCAAAAGTCAGGCCCCCCTGCGGACGCCCATGGATCGAAAAGAGATTTTCTCACGTACATCGAATCATTACTGTATATACAATTCTTGAATCGCGAAAGGAGATAGTGAAGCAAACCTGTAGAATAGTAGACGCGTCCATCAGATCTTCCGAATCTATTGATAACGCGTCGCAAGGAGGCGCCTCTTCTTCGCAGAATCGCGTCAGCACGCATTCTGAATCGCAACTTATTGCTTCGCCCTCGGCGAAGCTCTTCACTTCACTCGCGTTACGTGCATCGTCGTCAGAGTTCTGTGCGCGACAGATAGCGGTGCACGATTCAAACGAGCACACACCTTCCCCTCCCGAATCCTGCGACGTCACGGATTCGCGCGCGACCAAACTGCCCGGCGGCAAAGTTTGAATCCCGTTATCCAGGGCGAACTTCTGCGCACCGTTTTCAACGATCAACACGTGTTCGGTGTTCTCTAATACTCTCCTCGCTGTATAATACGCGACGTTTCGGGATTACTCTCTGTTATTATCGAGTTAGACATTCGGTTCGTAATACTTTATCACTGGAAAGTCTTCTAATGTAAAAGTTAGAATGAACCTAAGGTGATAGGGTGTTCTATGTCGCGAACAGCACCCACGCATCCAGCATCGTCTTTGATCACAATAGCAGCGTCCGTAACGACCTCGTCGTTAACGTCCAGAGAACCTCCTTTGGCACAGTTAAAGTATGCCTCACTTTCCATATGGGAAATGGCTTTCTCCACTGCATCCACTGCTGAGCGACTATTGACGAGGTCCTTGTACGCCTCGATCGCTGCATTTTTCACCTATGCAGATTTCGAGAGACTTTCAGTCGCGTGGTTTGGACATTACTTCGCGAGGATTTTTTCGTCGTTAATTATATTCCTCAAATGGATATTCTCGGTAACCTCGAGAAGCATACGTCCGCGTTTCTTCCGTGGAATCTTCCCCGCACCTCCGTGAACTGCTACAACCGGATCTACGTGCACGCGGGTCTTTTTCGCCGGTTTTGTCGTTTCCGCTTTGATCCTCGCTAGGATCTGGTCGATCCAGGAGCAATAATCGCACATGGCTGACGCGTAACGTAAAATTTTTGGGCAGACATTCGTGGAACATGCGAAAACAAACGAGGATTTTTCTTTTCAGAGGGAAACGCAGTATTTACAAGTAGGCGCCCATCAAATGAGAGAGCGGAGCTACAACGATATCGTAGATGATTTTATGGCGAAGCGAACTCCCTGCAGCGGTGTAAGAAATCTGAGTTTCTGTTACAGTAACGTGATCCTTACGTATATTTCGGTACACGTTTTAAGTAAGTTACTAAGTGCTTAATTGTTAACACCTTTCCATTATTCCATCGTTGTATAAACCTTTTACACGCAGCTCTGTGCGCAGATAATGTGATACTTAGCGTAATAAAACTTTATTACATGACAACGATTTCCTTTATAGTGTATTATTTAAATATCTCTTTTACATTACAAAACTAATGTTTGTATACAATTCGTGGACGGATCTGTTCCTGTGAATGACGTGCAATAAATAATACTAGTTTTGTACAAATCATCGCTTCCCCCCGAAAAGTTAGAACAATAGTGTAAAAATTATTATTCCGACGAATCAGTACCTCTGCCGAGATTCTCTTGTACTTTGAGTCCAACAGAGTTTTGTTACCGCGCTTACAAGATTGTCCTTTAACTAAGTATCGAGTAAATGTCCAATACATAAAAAGCATATGTATCATTTCACTGAAAGTACCCAAAAAAAATTCAATTCCTTGGAGCATGTCCGATTAACGATCTTATTGCAACTATAAAACCGCGATGTATCGCATAAAAGTATCAAATTCCTGCAAATACTTTTCTTTCTTAGAGTAATGAAAGTTCGATTTCAGTTTGTGGATTTCTACGTTCCCAGATTCGGTCCCAAGAGCCTGAAAGATACGCGATTATGTGTATCGTAGTTTTATCAATCGTGTAGTATAGAAAATTTAACACACCAAATACTGATGAGCCATATCTCGCTCAGTTTTGCAAGACGATAGCTGCATAGTATTTATGTGCCCGTGCTCGTCCATATTCACCGTGTACGTCGGATATATATCGCTAATACTTAAATCCCATACACGTACGCTGAAATATCGATAGTTGAATAAATCATTATTCAGATCCCATTGAAATAGGGTTTCGCCAATTTCTGTTACCGTGAGTTATTGTCCAGCGCGAAGATTGTAAATGGTTTCGATCTAGACCATTGCATAGATTTGATCATCTCATTACTGTCTTCGTCTCTCAGCTGTAAAAGTGGTTTCTCGATATTTCCAGAATGTAATCGAATGGTTCCATCGTCGCAACCAACCTGCGATTTAAAAGAAGCTCGGGTTAGTTGCAATCGCATCTCGAAATTTAAAAATATAGATAAGAATCTTACTAAGAAAAATGAATGTTCAAACGGACACGCGTCTATGCAAGTCGCGTTTCCACATGGACCTGGAATGCGAAGTGCAAGAAATTAGTGACGGGTGAATTAAAAGTTATAGAAGTGTCGCCGTTAACTTACTAGTGTCGAGTGTTTTATACACGGCAGGGCTGGCTTTGTTGCCGATGCACGTAGCGTGCAAAATACTGCTACTGTTAGTGACGATGTAAAGATTATTATTATCAACGCGATCCACGTGCATGTCGATAAATGCAGTTGCATTGATCCTTCTGAGGGGGTTGGACAGTTTTAATGAGATTAATATTTAATATACAGTATACGAATTGTTAGAGAATATTTACTTTTTATTATTAAGAGATTGCAAAAGAAGTTCTTGACTTTTAACGAGCCTTATGCTACCCCAATGCGACAGTCCTAAATCGTCGACATTTATTCCCATAGTGTGCAAAACGCTCCATATAATAAGAGAACCTTTCTCATTTAAACTACATATCTAGCGTTTCAGGCAACACAAATATGTTAGTCGTTTAGGTATTAGTACGCAGAAGCTTACAGATACAATGTCTACGAAATGAAGGAGCTCTAACGAACCTGAATCGGTACAAATTGATTATTACGCCGCAGCGATTTTTCTTCGATCTTGGATAATATACGTATTGCAACAATTTGCGAGCCATTGATATTTACTTCCATGTTTGCGGACGTTGTATAAGTCGGGATTCGTATCGTCCAATCTAATCCGTTGGCTTTGTCCGTTACTTTCTGATGCCACATTTCGTCTTCCTTTAAATCCCACAGGCTTATCGAGCTGTTATTTAAAATGTATCTTAATGCTTTAATCTGTATCGCAACGATTAATTCAGTGGTAAAATCGCATACCCATCTTGCAGTCCAGCGAATACAACATTGTAATTTGTTAAATGAAAGCAACACGCAGTGATAGGACAGGCCGAATAAAATAGTTTGATGGGCATCGAGGGTTCCGAAATATTCCAGACGCATCCAATGCAGCAATCGGTTATGTAATCTTGTTTGCTGGACGTCTCGATTTCCTGTTTAAGATACCGTATTACATCGACTTCGTGGACGTAAATGTTCGATAACTGAATCTTACCTCTTCGCTTGGGGAATGAATAGTCAGCAGAACTTTGTTTAAAACATCGGAACAGCGTATTATCGTCACTGCCCTGCCAGCCAGAAATGTTACCGAATTTATGGAAAGCTTGACAACACCGTCACTGAACGGTACCTGCCCCTCGCTTTTGAAAACGTTCCCACCGGATCTTCTTTCTTCTAACAACGATAACATTACTCTCCCGGCGCAATTTAAGAAATCATTTAAACGTAATATGTCGAACGATGGCGATGGCACGGAATTGGCAGCTTCTATGTCATTCTCGCTACCAACGCCAATTTGATCCTACACATTTTAATATTTTACTAATATCGATTAATATATTAACGCGTAGATATCGTAACGGTCCCACGTACTATTCGAAATAAATCTAACTCCTCTTTGGTCCTTAAGCTGCTTCTACAAGTTATTGGAAATTGGGTCCACTTATTGTTGAACACGATTTTGTCCGTTTGTGTTTCCACGTCGATGTTGTCCTCGCCAGTTTGCGTGGACATCTGTAAAAATCGATACGTTCGACGAAGTTTGTGATATCCTAAGAGTATTCAATAATTCAACTTGCAATGCAGGTTTAATAATCGACACACTTGTTGAGCATTTAATTTCCCATAGCTTCTAATGAACTCTTCGTACGGTATAGGCGAACATTCAAGAAGAGACCACTCCATCACGTCTAACTTTATCATTTCCAGTAACTCTTCGCCCCTGCTCAAGCACTTTTTCTTGGATTTCTGAAAGCAACAATCACAGTTAGCGATACGATCATTTCACGGCATTGAAGATTCATTACCTTCGTTCTTCGATTCTCCTTGGTTTTACGAAAATCGATGAACGATATTTGTGAAAGCGGTGGCGATTTCGTGAAATCGCCAGAGCGACTGTCCTCGAAGCCTTCGTCGGTGGATAATGGTAGCGACTTATTTTCCGATAATCTGTCTTCGCTGTGTTAAAAAAAAAATAAAAAAAAACACCTTAGTTATAATTAAAAACCACATGCATAATTATCCAGCAATGGCACAGACGTTTAATGACGAGACAAGACAGTACAACAGAAGTTATTTAATCCTGAAACTTGATTTTATTTATAACAAACCTATATGCTTTGTTAACTGGTTGTCTTAATTCAAGAAGAGAAGAAAGCTTCGGATCATTCGCAATTGACTCTATTCTTGCTGCCCTTCTCCTAGCTTCCGTCAGCTCGTAATGACCGGAATCGTGCATATGCTCTTCTTCCTTCGGCTGTTCAGAACTGTTCACAATTTTTCGCTGCAACAGAGTGATCATCTAAAATATTATCGTCACTTACGATATATTATACTATAATCGAATAAACCTCAGTACCTGTTTCGCAGTATGCAATTCAATGGGGTCCAACGGCAAGTTACCATGATTGCTGCTAGTTTCTTCGCTTACTTCGGAAGTCTCGCTATCCGTACACTCTTGAAAATCAGATTCATAGTCCTGTAAATCGATTTCCATTGATCAAAATTCTTACAATCTACAATTATCCGACTTCGTTATTATGCTTTACCTCAAAATCATCCTCGTAGTCGTAATCGTCATTCGTCTGAGTTCTTTCTGCTCGATTCCTGTTATTCTGATCCACTCTATGCGCGGAGCTCGATCTGTACGCCGCAGAGTGCAACATCTTCACTTCGCTTGGACTCAACGTTCTGGACAGTTTACGTTGTCTAGACTTAGGTCTCGATTCCTTTTCCGTTCGTGAACTTTCCCTCGTTTTTTCTTCGTTCCTCGACACTGACGAAGTACCTTTCCTGGCTGATTTAGCGTTAAGCTTGCCTGTCGTCGACTGTGGTATATATACCGTACTGATTCCTCTCTTCTCAGAATAACTGCCCTGAATTTTTCCAGTAGATTTACCGTTCCTGGTTGCATTATTCTTCGGCATTCTCGCAGTATCAGACACTGTTTTAGACGTTAACATGCTTCTCGAAGATGCTTTAGAAATGCTGGCAGTTGATTTCGAAGCAGAGATTGAACTTTCTCTAACAGACGCGTTCTGAGACGATCTAGAAGGCCGCTTCGCGGCAGCTTTACTCGATTGTACGTTCTGCGTCGATCTCGAGTGTCTATCACCCTCGCCTCTCCGATCATCGCTCTGAGACTTTCTCGTTGATTTCGAGTCCAATTTGTCGGAGCTTTCCGTCTCCTTGCTAGATGAACCTTTGGATTTAGGCTTAACGTTCGACTGAGTCGCATCCTTGGTGGTCGTCACTTTCTTAATTGCTCCCTGAAACGCAGCGACGGAAGTGATTTAAAAGTTCATTAAAGCGTACACGTCATATTTACGTTATTGCATTTACGTGTCAGTTTTCTGCCGCGTGAAAAAGTCAATAGATTCGAGGTTGATAGTTAAATGAAAGCCTGAGGTGGATATGTCAAGCTCGTGAAATTATAATGACAGCTGATGGAAATTTGAGTTACGTATGCGCGGCGATGTGCATTCAAACGCGATAGTAGTAACCGTGGAAGATTAATAATGTTACTTCTCAAATATAACGAAATATCACCTTCTGAGACATTATTCCCCTGATCGGTGTTGACAGTTGCAATTCGTTACAATACCACCATGATGTAAACTACTGTCATCGGGATAACAGCGCTGCTAGCAGCTTTTGTCAACACTAGAATCCACTCAATATCGTTTGTATCGTCTACAGGTAATAAGCGATAAGCAAATTTCTTCTTCGAAATCTAACACGTAATTCCTGAAGCACCGACAAAGGGCGAATTCCACTTAAATACGTCCAAATCGCCCGTGATTTTCATTAAGCTAGGTTTTCCTGTACCGACCAAACGCAACGTCAACAATTTCAAAGTCGATTTTCTCGAAAATGAAGCGCGATATGAAAAAAAGTTACTCTTTCTTTTTGACTTGTAACAAGTAAATAAGTCGAGAAAAAGGAATAAAATTTTTTGTTATTGCGCTTCATTTTCGAGAAAATCGACTTTGAAATTCTTGACGATGCGTCCAGTCGCGTCCGTGAAAATCTAGCTTAATGAAAATCACGGGCGATTTGGGCGTAAGTGTAATTCGCCCGAAGTGTGACACGAACTCCCGTAAAATGTAAAGTATATCCTACACCTCGTCTGTGCTTAAAGAAAATGTTTCCAGCTTTATAAAAATGATATCAAATTAACTAGTACCGTATCGATCACGTAAACTCCTTATTTAAAAAATTCCCGTCTTCTACATTTCTCTGAATAAATGAAACGTAGTGAAATACTTCAAATGGCAGTGAAGGCTAAAGGTTATCGGGATGGAACCGTACCGAAGAAGAGAGCGAAGAAACAAGGAGTAATGTGAGTAGTTTCAAGGCAGCCGATAGTTAGCCCCTAGTAATAATTCAAATTGCTAATTAGATTAGAATCTGGTAATAAAAATCCTGGACAACATTTACGACGGCAGGTCCAAAAGTTAACCGTTACTGACTTGGTGTACAAGTACTTGAGAAAGGTTTCTTATTCGGATAGCGATCGAAAGCAACGAAACTGCGCTTGGAATAAATTCCGCAGAAGAAACACTAGAACGCGAAGTATTCACCCTTCGCGCAAATATACAAATGCAGGTTGGAAAAATTAATCGAACACGTAAATAGTTCCCCATGCTACAAGTATTTTTAACAAATTTCTAATAATCAGAGACTAAAGACGCGAGGTGTTACGTCCGCAAGGCGCTTTCAGTGGCCATGCATAACGGATATTTAATTCCTACCGACCGAACCGGAAGGGTGCTGCGCCTGTCTTCTAATTTGAAGTTACGCCTCGGCGATAAACGAATGTAAAGAAATTAGAAAAATGAAATAGAATGCACTATAAAAGAAAACGCAATTTATCTTCTTAAGAATGTTACATCGAAGGTTACAAATTGAAATGGAGAAACTGATTATCCGGAAGAATAGGAAATTTAGATACACTTGTTCCCGGAAGAAAATTAGTGGAGAAATCGATTGAGCATGCAATTCCTGCAGACTTCACCTGTAAAAAAATTAAAATAATACATCGATTTCTAATTATTATTCCTTTATTTTCGCTTTCTTCGTCGTTCACACTCTTCCTGACAACGTTTTATCCATCTTTCTAACTCCTCCTCGCGTTGCCTGGATCCCATGGAAGGCCTCTGACGACCATCCCTGAGATTGTCTGATATAGATCCATCAGTTACAGACTCTTTCTCCTCATTTCCTTTCTTGCCACCTGTATTTTCATCGCCCACCGCGTCAACAACCTCATTTACCCTTCTGCTTCCATCTCGATTACCAGCTCTTCTTCTCCCCAAAGTGTTTACCAGAGGATCCTGAGCCAATCTCGATCTCGCTTCTTCACCGACCCCCGCCCCAGAATAAATTCTTCCTCGATCCTTTCCATTCCCAATCTCTCTAACCCCTCCCCGCAGATTTCTCTGCACCTTAGAAGCATTGTTAGCGCTTGTACCATTCCGTGGAACACACACGCAGTTGTTCGCGTCCTCGTCACTTAAACTCCGACTACAGGAGCACCGCGAAGCTTCTTCAGAATCAGCTACCTCTTCTTCTCTGCCTTCCGGAACCCTTCCCAGGGCCTGGTCCCCAATCGAGAGCCTTCCACGTTTCTTCGCGAGCGCCGATTCCTCAGTTGCGGGGGTCTCACAGTCGCAAGAGTCGTCCTCAGGGCTGTCTCGTTTCCGACGTCTGGGAGGAGTCTTCACCGGAGAGGATAGCAAGCAATCGCCTCGGCCGTTCAAGCAAGTGGTACGATTCATCGAGATGGCGTCTGGCCCGATCAAGTGGTACTCGTTCTCCAGCAATTCCATGGCGAATCTGTTGGGAGATTCCATGAGAGTTTGGTAGAGGCTGATCCTCAACTGGCAGGCTGAACACGCGAGGCACTGCTTCGACGCAGATATTCATCAAGACTACAGAGTTCAAATTCTTATTTGAATTCGGCTGGGGATCTGTAATCAGCCTACCAGTTGGGGGTGAAGGGTTCAGCTTGTGAATTACTGTGAATCTTAGTAATTATATCGCCGCAACCCTTGCGCCGGGAACGTAACGTCGCTGGCCGCGAGTCGCGTCACAGAGACGTTAGAATTAACGGAGCTGCGGGATCGGTCGATAGATGAGCACGGTCTTCGAGCGAGATAAACGGTTTCGCCGAGTTCCCTTGAAACGCGATCGTGTCTCACGCGAGACACGCTTCTCGGCCGCGTTCTCCTTCGCCGTATCGCCTTGGCGTTAGAACTAACCCTTGGGAACAGACCTGTTTCAGGGCGGTCCGCACCTGAGCGTAAAGGTCACCGTCGTCGCGGTAGTTCGCCACGATGTAGTCGACGATATCCTCGACGCTGGAGGTCGGCAGGCTCTCGTCCTCGTCCTGCTGCAACGAACGCATCGCCTCCATCACCCGCAACGAGAATCTCGACGCGTTCACTGCGATTCGCATGCACTCGCATCGCTCCTGCGAACAACGCACCCCCGTCGAATCGCGTTTCACCTGCGCGGAGTGCCTGTCGGCTTTCCGGGTTACTTTTCTAAGTTAACGAGCTGTGGTTAATAAAGAGATTCTCCTCGATATTTAGGGACGAGTTTCTGCACAGCGGCGGGAGCTTGAAATGTATTTCAATATGCTGCGCTGATCATAAAAGTAACAAAATTAACACAGACTTCAAACATATAAAAATGCACTAAAAAGTAAAAAGTAACTTTTTCCCTTATTTAATCCGCGACTCTCAATTGTTTTTAAGTCGGCGCTAGATCTACGGAGTGCAAGTGACGAGGCGACGACTTAAAAAATATGAGAGTCGTGGATTAAATAAGGGAAAATTTTATTTTTAACTTTTTAGTGCATTTTTATTTTTTTGAAGTCGGTTTTAAGTTTCTTTTACATTTTTTATTTCTAACTTTTTAGTTATATATATATTCACACAACATGCTGAGATGTGAGCGTACGTACACTAAATAATAATAATTAATTATTATTAAGTAGGTTAATAAAGTAGGAAATTTTTTTTCAATATGGGTTAGTTCGCTTTTGCTCTCAATGCCTCGCATGGTTCTCTGTGTAGGCGATTAATAGTTCAAAATGTTGTATAGGGCAATTTGGGATGTTGTAAGGAATAAAAAAATCGACACGTTTTCTTTGTATCGTTTTGTCATAGGACGTCGTAAAACAGAATTATAGGCCTTTGAAAATTAGGAGTACGAGAGCGCCTGACGAGTGGCAACCCGTCATCTGTGGTCTGCGGGTGTCTTCTTTCCGATGCTCTAGAGTCTTTAGACTTTAAACTGTCTGATATGCATAATTTTTTATCGAAATAATCGTGGAATAAGTCAAAGACGAAAAGGGAGTGCATGTTAGGGTGGAACGAAATATAGGGGCAAAATATTTTTTTATTATTCATATGGCTTCTAATAGTGTACAAAAGTTGCCTTTTACAATGGTATTTAAGGTGGCAAAGTTTGAACGTGATCAACAAATTTTTTGAGCTGCCGCAAGCCTTTCAAAAGTTAATATTTCAGTAAATATTAATATTTGAAGGGGTTGCGGCACCTCAAAAAATTTCTTGATCACGTTCAAACTTTGCCACCTGAAATACCATTGTAAAAGGCAACTTTTGCCCCTATATTTCGTTCCACCCTAGTGCATGTGTCTGTCTAGAGGCCGTAGACGAGCGGAAAATTATAGGAAGCTTTCAATTTACCATGTACATTCTAGCTAAGAAATAAAGTTTTCTGTCTGAACTAGGGTTCGTTTAAGCGACAAACTTCTTTGAACACGTTTAGAAGTTTAGTCTCAACCTGTCCAATGGTAGAATTATCTTCCGCGCAAGCCGCAGTACAGGCTTCTGAGTCTTCGTCGTCCAAACTTTGCTCCCCGTCCTCCTCAAGGATTTCACCGAGCATTTTGTTCGCCTCCTCGTCCGATATCGAGTTTTTCATGGTTGAATTGAGCGAGTGACGGTAAACATGAAGGGAATTTTGGGGAAATAGCCTGCACTCTGTTGATCGCCTGAATCTGTAGATTATCGTTTATGGTGGAAACCTCGACAACGAACATACATGAAGATAGTAGCATAAATCTAACGATCTTAAAACTTTTCTTCGAACAGAAACCCTGTGCCCCGAATCTAGCGATCAACTTGGAATCAATCACGATGTTATATTTGCGCCGGCAATGACATCAAATTTAGTATAAAGCTGGGAATCCACGTAGAAGCTAAACTATGCTATGCCATGCTACGTTTTAATAAAATTAGCTTCGATACACTCTTATGGGACCGTTGCCACCAAAAGCAAAGCTAAAACATAGCATAGCGTACCATAGCTAAGCTTATTATTTGTAAAAATCATAATCATACGGGAGATGCGGCTTATTTTATTGCATCAAATGTAAATAAATAATTTTTCTTCTATATATTTCTTTATTACCTATTTATGCGCGATTATGTATATTATAATTTTAATTAATTCATTCATTTTATATTTAATTCCTCCGTGAAATCCGTGTATCATAGAGATGTTGCTGTGGGTCTAAGTGACCCCGCATTCGTCTCACGCGACCATGTCCACCATTCGTCTTCCGAGGGTGAACATCTATCGGGTTCATCTTGCTTTCACGTTACATGAACGCCCGGGAGTGGGTTTCGTCTGTGTTTTCTACGCAGCGGTATCGATTTGCAATTTAAATAACAGTACGGGAGCGTGCTATCTGTCCAGGGGGCGGTGTGTTGAGCCGGAGAGGAAAAAAATAGGAGGAGCGTTTGATCGTAGAAGGGAGAGCTCGCGCCCGCGTAAAATATTAATAACAACTATCCGAGGATGCCTGTCTATACACGGAAGCGCTTCCCCCCCCCCCCCCCAATGGAGTCTCTAATATTCTATACAAATTGCCGCGAATTATCCAGCCCCTTGGTATGCCGTCTAATGCCGCTTCAATAACACCATAATGGAATTACACGCCGTTTCTCTTCCACAGACCGTCAACTAACGTTTGCCAGGTTGCTGTGCGTGGCAGTGCACTTTCTAAACTGTTCCTTTTACCCTGATGTGGCACTTGAGGAATCGAGCGGGATCTCTAGGAACACTGAGCTACGGTAGAATTGAATTTCAAGCTGAGTTTGAGGATAGAAATCGAGGATTTTTTATTATCAGCTGAGAATTAAGGGATTAGTTTCGAATGCGTGGAAAATTTGGGTCTTTAGAATTTTATCGAGGACCTTACAGCACAAAAGGGTGCAGCTCCATCTTTGCCAATTTTGAGTAAATTAAAAGAAAACTGTTTATAAAATTATTACTTTGACTTAACATTAAAAAGAGTTTGATAAGTTTTTATTTCTGTTTTTGGCGAAAAAATATTCTATAGATATTAATGTAATATTAATATTTCTATTTTTATTTATTTACAATAAATCGCTCATTTGTTATCAGATTTGCATCGAAAGATGTAGAATTTTGTTACCTATATTACACGTCATAATTCAAAAACTGTAAAATATAGAGTTGCACCCCTCTTGCTGCAAGGTCCTCGATAAAGTAGTCTCGATATACTCGTTAATTTTCAGCAAGCTTTATCTCAGACCTAGCGAATGGATCTCCAGAACCAAAAGCAAGGCAGAGGAAGTAAAATCGCTAAAGCGGAAGTAAACTGGGAAGTGAAACGAGTCCAGACAGAGGCCAGATTTTTCGTTCCTTTTCCGTTGCATTTCGTGGGAGGTGTGGGTGGTTATTTCTCGCCTGATAACAGCGACGAGTCGGCCTGCTAAGAATTACCTGGACGAGTGCGGATAAGAACCGTGCCAGCGCGGTAAGCCACAATTTGCCGACAGCCTGGGAACCGAAAGGCTGTGGTACGGCTTTCGCGATCCAAGGGACCAAATACCTTAAATGATTAATTCCTGGCTGTTGAAGGATCCAATCTATCGATATGAAGCACAGAGACAAATTGGAAAATCACAACAGACTTCTAGTACCCTGAGATTCTTTCGTGCTTCGGTCCCTACGCTTTAATCCTTCGTTAACACTCTGGGTGTGAGCCACCCATAAGCTGATTTTGACGCTCTGTACCTTCTATATTCTAAATAAATACCTTTTTTCTAAAGCCGACTTACAAACTATTTTTTCTCTCAAAGTATTATATCTGAACAGCAACTCTGTAGAGTTTTAGCTTCTAATATTGAAACTTGTAAAAGTTACAATTTTTTCAAGTTTTTCTTTGTATTTTTCTCGACGTGTGGTAATGTAAATATTATTTACAAAGACTGTCATAAAATTCCATAAAAAAAGGATTGGAATACATTCTAGGGACCTTGAAGTTGATCCATGATTTTTTTTCATAATAGTTGGATTCTTTATATGAGAGTGGCAGTCGTTTAAAAAATTGCCGTGGGTGTGAGCCACCCAGGTATGTCAAAGTTGGTCGAAAAAGGAAGTGTGTCAACGAAGGGTTGATTATTTGGGGCCACTTTCACAAGTAACATAACACGTAACATCCTACTCCTAAAAGAAGAAGCCAGTATGGAGGAGCCTATTAAAACAGTTAAATTAAATACAACTTTTATAATGAAATAAACGCTTAACGTTTTCAAACTTCCGGAGGCATATTCTACCGCGAAAGAACAATTTTGAACAAAAATTATTAAAATGACGGTCGATCAAAGCTGAAAGTACCGAAAGTGGCATTTCTTTTCTACAGTTAATCGATATAAAAACGTGGGAAAATATTAAAGAAGTTAACGTATTCGAGGTAAGTCGGATAGTCACACTCCTGCAAATTAAAAATATGTTTTTCTTTATTTCAAACGACCCAGTCGCCCAAAATTTCAACCGCCAGCAGAGGGTTAATTAAATTCTGAGGGCGCGAAATTCGCTGCGAAATATTTATCTAAACAAATTAAATAAACAAACATGAAAGGTTTTCCCTTGTATTTCAAGAGTGGTACAGTATACCCCCAGAAGTTTGAAACCGTTAAGTGCTTATTCGATTATAAAAACCATCATCGAAAAGTGGCGGAATTTGCAGCGGAGAAAGTCCCCTTAAAAAATAGGAGGAACAGAGCATTCGTAAAAGTTCCCTTGACCCCTTAGAAAACCGCGGGATTCGAAATATGGGAAAGCCGCTAATCAGTGCACCTGACACCGAACACACCCCCGAGGGACGTGGCGGCCGGAGGGGAGGGGAGGGGGTGAGAGCGTAAATAACCAGGCTGTAAAGTAAGAAAAGTTTAATCGTATCTTTTGCAAGCAGCCACGGGGGAGGGCGAAGGAAGACGGCCGCGCGCGTCCTCGTGACGACTTGATGAGATAACTTTGCTCGAGTTGTGAAACAACCCCGGGCGTCGCGATTCGTGACTCGCCGCGAGGGTGAAAGGAGAGAATCCGTGCCTCCGTAAGCGAAGGAGGCGAAACGGGGACGGTGGATGAAATTAAGGGCTAGACACGCGACCCCCTCGCCGCCCTGTCGTTCTCAGGTGTACAACGGTGGGGGGGGGGGGGGGGGGAGCACGGTGTTGTGCGTGATTTTACTTCGTGTTCATCACCTCTGCAACCGAAGGAGCGGGGAACTTCCATGCGCGTTGGGGGATGATAAAAAAATACTTGTTGAAGCCACCAGATGCGAGGCTGGTGCCATCAGTTCGAACTTGGCGAACATGGAGAACTTGGTAGCAAGGATCTACAAATTTTATCCTTATCAATAAACTGGAATATATTACCCTGCGGCAGTGGAGCACCCAGAGAGGGGCTTTGTAAGAGTAAAAGAGAAGTTCTTTTATTTTTTAAACAAATTTTTATAATTACCCAATGAATTTTCTTAAAATTAAAAATATTCTTACCTCTTCAACTCGCAGCCCCCAAGATTAAATCTTGAGTGCACCACTCCTTTGCGGAGTTTAAGAAACCCTCAGAAATTTTCCCTAAAGTCACTCTGACGTCATTAAGGATGTATCGGACGTACAATATTAGTCAAAAGTACCTATATGAAATTGCAAATACTTGAATATCTGAGTGTTATAATAGTAAATCTAGATGTAATTTTACTCCTAGTATTTTCACGCCTAGAAAGGTATTTGTCAATTTAAAAATGCTTTCTCAAACAAATTTCGCTAGTGAAAATGCCCTGAATTCGCAATCTTTCTCGAGTTATAATTTATTTCTTCAAAACGGTGTAGCGAAAATAATTGAAACTCGGTAGATATTTTCATCTATCCATGTACTAAATATAAAAAAAGAAATGAAAATATTTCTACCATTTCTTCACTATTTTTTCAGCTGTTTTATCTGTCAAGATCGTCTGTTCCCATAAGAATACGTGTAAAAACTAAAATGAGTGCAAAATTAAAATCGTTATAACTCAGTAACCATTAAGTGAATTCGTTTAAAATTTTTGCAGCACACCAGGGAGATTAAAGAGAACAATATCACAAATTTTCACCATCATGGTATCACTTTAAATATAGATCCGATACATCCTTAAGAGCTCACTCCTTCTAGCGATCCTGCCCCGTCATTTCAAGCTCGCCAGCGTTCTTCGCACTTGAAAAAAAACAAAATATCCCTCGAAATTCTCTCGAGCCCGCACTGCACGGAGGAACGGAGATATCGTCAGGGTGTGTAATCCGACGTTTCCAGGACGGCGATTAGGCAGATTACCCTGAGGTCGCGCATCCTCATGGGTTAGCGGGGCTCGAGGGGTGCGTCGGAGGACTCGCCAGGTCACATGACGTGATGTCACGTTACCCGCTGGTCGCGGACAGGTGTTTGGGTTCGCACGAGCTGGCTGAGCGAGCAAGAGCCGAGGCCGGGCGATCGCGGGGGCGTTCGCTATCGCGAATCCAGCCGCATAATGATAACGAGCGTCCGACAAAGCGACGAGTACACCGCTCGTAATGTCGGTACAATCTCGCTGATTGTTTCTGCTTCCGCGGAACTACGTCACAGGGCTTGATCGAATGATTCCAGGCCTCGCTTTTATACAACACTTTCACGATCGACGATACGGAAACGCAATTACCTCGTTACCTTCGAGGAGACAGAGCTGGGCGAATTGTCGCTTAGAAATAAAACTAAGGAGCAACGATTTCGAAGAAGAGTTCGATCATTAATTCGCAACAGCATTGTGGCGCGATGACTGTTATCTGAATTAGTTCTCGCGTGTCGAGAATTGTTCGAGGATTGTTACTTTTAATGATAGAATTTGGGAAACCTCCTCTGCGATTGGACTGCTGGAAAAATTACATCGCGACGGGCGTAAATTGTAAATGAGTTTGGGGAGGTTTGAGGAATTAGTAGTGAAAAATGATTCATTCCGTCTCTTACAATTAGTTCAGCACCCCTGGTAAAACTACGGGAACTAGCTGTTGTTCCTAAGACACCTGTACCGGAGTCGTGAGATCACTGCCACATGGCAGAGGCGCATCACCCTTCACCGCCAAATTAGATGTTACGATAACAAACGGCGTTATTTAACCCAGCGACGCGGCCCCCGCAAGTTAAATTCGAGCAGGCAACGTAATCTAAATCGCTCGTCCCCGTTTCGCGTACGAGGAGCACATGCTACGCCTTAAATCACCGCCACACCTGCGAGCTTCCTTCGCGCAATCGCCGCTTGTAAACTCCGGGCGCAGAATGTTATACGCTTCGAAACCAATAAAAGATCTCTAAACAATTACCCACTCGCAGTGCCTCTGAATTTCCTTCGCTATTTACCATCGATCGCCATTCTCCCCGAGGAAGTTCGAACGTCGAAGGTCAAAGGGCTTAGACGCGACATTGCAAAGGCATTTGACCCCCGGGAGAAGCGATCGATCTTTCGACCGTTTAATTGGTAGCTACGTCGGACACAGCAAAAGTGAGGGCTGCAACATTGATGAGGTCGACTCGGGGCTTAAAATTCTTTTTCGCCCAAACTCATCAATGTTGCAATCCCCCCGCGACGTTTAACCCCGCCTAATTTACTTCGTAATAATTACCCCCTCGCATTGAACATTCGCAGGTAGCATGGAAGTGTCAGCTGACGATTGTCCCAGAGGCATTAGCAACACGTAGCTGGCTCCCGTCTGGCCAGGTAACGCGTGTGGAACGTTCTTGCATATGCAACCACGATCGCAGATAGTCGCGGACTGCGGGGGAACTTTGCTAAAAGTCGAAGGTTGATTCGTACCAGAGTTGGGCATTATTCGACTAGATTGTTCTTCGACCAACCTTCGAATAAAATGAAGTTATTCGTGATTAACGAATAAAATTTTTAGTCGACTAAATTTTTAGTCATTATTCGTTATTCGAAAGACCTCCGTGGCGACTAAGCGCCACGAATAAGCCGCTTCGGCTCCAGTGACTCATGGGTCATGAAACCCCCCCTCGACCCGACCAAAGGCCGAGGGCCTAGGGACCCGAGCCGGAGCTTATTCGTGTCGCTTAGTCGCCACAGCGGTCCTTCGAATAACGGATAACGAGGAACGAATAACGACTAAAAAGTTATTCGAATAAAAATTGATTCGACCAATGCCCAACTCTGATTCGTACTCTCCCAAAACGATAGAAGAAGCCTCGAAGAGCTATAAACCCTGCTACCAAAAAACTGGAGCAATTCGTGGCGGAGTAACATTTCTAAATCTGGTCCAATAAAAATGAAAATGTTAAAACGCTCTTTCCGACTCGAATTTCGGAGACTCCCCGAAGTCAGAGGACCTGTAAAAATGTTCATCGTCACTCGGTCATGGAAGGTACGAGACCCAGTGGATGAGAGATTTGGGTCGTGATACGGGATGTAAAGGGTGATCAATTTACTGTCCATGGGGCTGACACCCATGGGATTGGCCAGCTTGGCCGGCTATCGCCTTGCTTGACCACTCGAGATACTTGCTGGCTGGCTCACCCCTAATGACTCCGGGGGCGGAACAACCGCTCGGCTCGGCATCGCGCATGCACCGAGGGGCGGCAACCACCCCTTGGAACGACGAATTGGAAATTCTTCCGGGGGGGTAGGTACGCAGCAGAGCAGCACGTGACATGAAACGTCAACAGGGTCGAAACGGGAGGTCGAAGTCGCGTAGGCGAAGGCTGGCCGCCAACAAGTCGGATCCTCCGAGAAAGTGTTCGGCTGAAGGAAGATACAGGAAGAAACTTTCTAGAAGACGGGATAAGAAGCATATACCTGGATTCCTCTGACGAGGAAAGAGTTTGAGCCAAGGGGAATCCTAGAATTCGACGTCGAAGCGGACGCGAGGTTTTTAATCGAGGAGATTGAGAACGGAAACCGCGGCGTTTAAAGATCAACGATATTGACACGTGGAGGAGGAAGCACCTTCGATGTGGGTCACAGTTCTTCCGTTCAAATTGATTGGCGATTGAGGAACGGCTCCTTGGGATTAATGGGTCCAACGGGGAATCGTTCCTTGCAGAATAATTCGATAGATTTCGCCGGGCTCTTTGTGCTTCGTTAATTGGTCATTTGGTTGATCCGTTGATGAAGATGATCGTCTGATGGTACTCCAGGTTTACGCGACTCTTTGAAGGAATGAGCTCACACGCGCACGCGAGGACTATTTGTACCGGAAGCACAGTGTCCGGCGCGTTCTCCGCGCTGCATCTTCTGCGGAGTTACAGCCTCTTCGCGCCGACCTCAGGTACTTCCAGAGAATCGTGAGAAATTTCACATATTTATGCTTGAATCGCGATATACTTACCTTTTATTCTGTACGTCGCTTATTGCAATAGTCACCTATAATTTCGAGGATTTTCTTCTTCAAGAATTGATGGTTTTAAGTCTAGACAGGCAATGGTTGTTTTATATTTTCTCTCGCTTTTGGGATTTATTGTTTTATTTAACTGGCAAATGCGCGGTGAAGTCTTTCGGTCACAGATAAGTGAGCAAGTCGGCCGACGTTGTGAACAAGCTTGGCCAATTTCTAGGTCGTTTCCAACTCCTTCAGTAGCCGTGATCGTCTAGTGGTTAGGACCCTACGTTGTGGCCGTAGTAACCCAGGTTCGAATCCTGGTCACGGCAATGTGCCAATGACACATTGTCACGGGGAAGGTTTATCTTTTTTTTTTAACGTTTAAATTTAGCATCTCGATTATTCTGCGCCTACTTCATGCTTAATTTTCATTTCACCGATTTATCTCCTTTTTCTATTCCTGCGCTAGATTACCCCTCCGCGACTATTAAATAAAGTTTATGCAATTATACAATTGTACGATTTAATGCAAATTCTAGCGATTTCGATTGAAGCCAATAAGATCAGCTTTTATAAATTACACAGTGAGCCGACAAAGATTCCACGAGAACACGCAACCCGTTGCTTATTTAGGGCTGAAGGATCGATCGGGAACATGAATTTATTTAACATTACTGAAGCTATTATTCCTCCGCTGCACGGAATAAAACATTACTTAAAAACGGAGGATCGAATTAATTATGGGGTAACTTTGTCATTTTTAAGTTACGCTGTACGACGGGGGCGTTTAATTTCCAATAGCCTTACTGGCACTAAGTTAATACTGAACGAGAAATGGAAATAATTCTATGAGCCACGGAATCGTGAAAAAAAAAATGTTAAAGATTTACCCCTGGTGGGACTCGAACCCACAATCCCCGGTTTAGGAGACCGATGCCTTATCCATTAGGCCACAGGGGCTGTTGATACCCAATTTCTTATTATTAATCCCACTTTACCGTGACTTTAATAAAATATGATAATTAATACGCTATCGAGAAACTTGAATAAACAAATAAAATATCGACCGAGAATGGCGACGAGTAGAAGTTCCAGTATGTAACAAATATTTCACCTCTGTAAGCCACGTATTGCCTCTACCACAATTCAAACAGCTAATTTAGGGTAGATACTTTTATCTTTGGAGCTGCGATAAACGATCAGAGAGATGATAAGAGCGAAGCATCGAAATACGTTGTGGTATTGTTTTATAGTGGAAGTGTTTATATTGGAGCAACGAGCAGGTCTACGTTTTGTAAAGGGTCCTCCAGATGCTGATGCATGTTGCAGTGAAACGTTGATACATGCACCATGATGCAGGTTTCGTGATACATGTTGCTACGTCTGTATGGCGGTGTCCGTGTTTTACCATCAGAAGCGGAACTGACACCTTGCTCATCAGCTAGGCGCGTGAGCAAGATGCAAGAGTCATGAAACCTGCATCATGATGCCAAGCATCAGTGTTTGCACTTGCATCAGCGTCTGGTGGACCCTTTAAGGGATATCCAGACACTGATACATGTCGCAGTGAAACACTGATGCAGGTTTCATGACCCTTGCATCTTGCTCACGCGCCTAGCTGACGACGAGATGCCAGTTCCGCTTCTGATGCTGAAACACGGAAACCGATCTACGGACGTAGCAACATGTACCATGAAAACCTGCATCATGATGCATGTGTCAACGTTTCACTGGAACATGCATCAGCGTCTGGAGGACACCTAAGAGATGAGCAACGATAAAAGCGTCCGATCGACGCTCTTGTAGTTTCTTCCCCAGCTCCAACACAAACGTACCCTTATTCAAACTTATATAGCGGCGCCATTTAGAAATGATATTAAATCCGATCGACTGGCAGACTTTTGCAGATACGAGCCATGCAATTCTAGAGACTACGCCTTCGGAAATCCTGATGGTTTAGTGAACACTAGTGCACCGGATACTATGATCGGCAGGACATCACCACCAATACCACCGTCGTCAGTGTCAGCTGCCTTTTCACTTTCGGGGTCATTGCTTCAACCTCCGTTTTTAGCCAGCGTGCCACCTTTGATGCAATCCATAAGCGTGCCGCAACCATTTTCGAATAGTAACACGGGTAAGTTAATGTTTCACTAATAAGTTACGGTGAATAAAGCGTAAGCGTGAATGGAATTTAAACAACACAAAAAGCCTCGGTCATAACTGTTTCGGTAGCGCAGATGGCAGCGCGTAAGTCTCATAATCTTAAGGTCGTGAGTTCGATCCTCACCCGGAACAATTTGTTTTTGCTGTCAGTTTATTATTTACTAGAAAAAGAGCACATTCGATCGATATTATGGTAACATTGATTGAATGTTAATATTTGTTTTGAGCGTTGATTAAAAACAGGTAACGTGGTGACTCGACATCTTCTGAACGCGAGCGGTATCACGAATCTGCACCGACGACCCAGAAGCGAGAAAAAAGCGATTCCAGACAATCAAAAGGACGACAAATATTACGAGAGGCGTAAACGGAATAATCAAGCGGCGAAAAAGTCTCGGGATGCTCGTAAAATTCGGGAAGACCACGTGAGTAAGGACTCGCGTTCAATGGCGGATTTAAGAAAAAAGGCCCAGGTGACAAACGTTCTGAGGGGCCCATTTCTCTTTGACCGCTGTCGCCTCTACTTCTTCCGTAATGAGCTCAATGATAAGCATCGGTTTACCCCTCTCGCCGCCTGCCCCGCAAGCGAGGTGTCGAACCTCCTTAAATCCGCCTCTGTTCGCATTTAGGATGCTCGACTAATGCCCATCTCTGGCCCGAGACTTAATATTTAGGAGGGAGTTCCCTACGAAATTGAATATGCGAAACTTTACCATAAAAATGTTAGATTAAGTGTCTAAATTGAAGCTGTATTGCAGATTGCATTGCGGGCGACCATGCTGGAGCACGAAAACGCGATTCTGAGGGCCCAATTAATGACACTTCGAGAGGAAACGCAATCCCTCCGACACATGTTAATAAAACAACAGACCCCGGCACTGCAGTCCATGGAGCGTTCGATATCCTCGATAACACCTGTTACACTGTCCCCCCCACACTCTGCAGCACCTTTGGATTGCCAGATTTGAAACGAACTATTAATGAAGAGTCATGAGGGACGAATGTTTTTGGTAAGCAAGTAAAAAAGTATCTGCTAGCAATCGTATCGGACCGTATCGGACGATGACCTGTACCCGTGATGAGGTATTGTAACGTGCAAACAACTGTACTTACGTTCCTGTTACTATGGCGGTTTAGACAATCCATTTCCACCTGTCCATTATTATTGGGAAATCCCTGTACTGTCCCCCTTCTAAATTTTTGTACAATGACTGCGGGAAGATGGATTCCAGCACCATTGGACTCGTAGACATATGTAGACGGAGCGTAAACTGTGACTATCAGCGAGGGAAACGTAGGATTTGAGGGAAAAAGGCAGAAGTTCAGCTACGGGCCCATCGGCTGGCTTCGGAACAGGGTTACCAGGAAATTTCTACCAGAGCGGAGGAGAAACGTGCGCGTGGTGGAGGGGGAACACCTATCTTGGCGTCGATTGGTCGACGCCACGGCGTCATCACATATACCGCACTGCTGTAGATGTCCTCCAATACGATAGGGATTTTCCTGGTAACTGCTTCGGATGCTTCGGCATGCATAACCACTGAATTACCCGATTTACCTGTATCGTCCACTTATCGCGAACCTCAGCTTACGCTCAATCTATATGTCTATGATTGGACTCGATACGCGTTTAACAACACCAGTTGAAAGAGGATTTAATGTTCGCACGGGAAACACGTCGAAATATATCCGACAACGCGCACGGATGTAGACATTTGTTTTTTCTATGTTGAATAGTGAGATTAATGTAAATAACGAATGATGTATCATTTTATAACTGTTGATAAATAAAAAACTACGCATTATGCATGATATAACCTTATTATTACGTAACGATCATTCAAAATAGATCGCACCGAGAATACTACCGTAATAGTTTTTCTATTTTTATCATAAACATGTCATATATCCTATTATCTAGTTTATTTCACTTTTTCCCCTAGTTCTCAATTTTCTATTGTGTATCGCCCGTAAAAGCAAATGGAACGTAATTTTAATGGTAAAGATATTCAAAAGTATTACCGATAATGCGCCCAGCACAAGTTCCTACGCAAAATCACGAGTCACCTGCGTCTTTTTCTGTTTCAAATGAATGTCGATCATTTTTAAACGGAGAAAGAAGATTCCTGTTGCACGCGACTCACAGTATTGCCATTTCTAGTTACGAAATTTCTGTTGGCTAGTCTGTTGACGCAGCAGGCATTAACGCGGGTTCAGTTATACATGTGTTGTATGTGTACGATTATATGTGTCGTGTTTTATTTATTCGGTAGCGAAGAAGGGGACAGGGACGGACAGGGACTGTTATTACATATTATCGGTGGCTAGCATCCTTTGCGTTGTAAGGTGTTTATGGTACAGGGATTTCCCTACGTGCCCCGATACCATTACGCCCGAAGCGCAAAGATACAACGTGCTCTCGTAAGCAAGCCCCGTAAAATAATCAACAATCGTGCGTCTCATCTGTGTCCGCGACGTGTTCTCGTAGTTATTTTAATTCTCTGTGACGAAAAATGCCGTATCCAGGCATAGCAGTTTTCTTCATCGGCGCCAGCATTGCTGCCGTTTTATACTACATGTTTGCGAGCCAACAAGAGGAGGACGAGCAACGACAACAACAGAGTGGACAATACAGTACAGGATACGGTAGAAACTCGTCAGACTGTCAACCCTCGAATAAATGGAACAAGTAAGAGCCCCGAACTAACGGACACGTTGTAAACGATAATAGCGTTCACGGATCGGGAGCAAATCAATCGAAACTCTTGTATAATTCCAAAGAAATGTGTTGTACCTGTTCTTAGCAACAGCCATAGAAGACGAGGGACATACTCCACGTTGAACGAAGCTGCGGAATGCTCGATATGTTTAGGCACATCGAAGGACGATAAGACCACCGTACTGCCTAATTGTAAACATGTTTTTCATCAGAAATGTATCAAGAAATGGGAGAGTCAAGCAATCGAGGTAATTCTTGTAAACGGAATAACGTAGCGTAGACGATTCTCACGAGATCCGGGCGCCTGTTGTGCCCGCGCGTTCGGTAATTCGATCGTTCGCCCTACGCGACAAATACACGTGCTTGAAATGTTTTACAGAAAGTATGCCCGAACTGCAGACACACGATGTAGACGCACGAAAGTAATCGATACGAAGTTTCTACTGTGTCGGAGGTGAAATGCTGTTACGAGAGTTACGAATACTAATAACGATTAACTGAAGTTTGAGTTTTAAAATATTTCGACTAAGTGTAGACTCGAGGGAAGCCCAAGTGAAGAAACATTTTATATCCGATCGCCGTGTATAAAGTAATATTTTCGTCGCTCCCTTGCGTCGGGGTAAGACATTCATAATGCAATAGCGTATTGGTTAAGTTGCATGTTACACGGTTATGTACGTTACGCCGGATGTGATTTAATAAATACAATTACATATTCCTTGAGCTATGGAATGTGCGATGTTTTTATATCAGGGTTACTAACCACTGGTTCGAAAATTTTAGAGAAATAGAGAACTGAGAAGTTCGCGAGAATCGACTTAAAACGCGCAAACTTGTTACGAAATGGATACATTTAATAGTTTTGCATACATAAACTTATTAAAGTTCTTGTACTAGTTCCATAAAATACCACTAAATTGTGATCGTAAGATTCATACTCCTGTTCCAATATGTTTTATAGATAAGTGTTTTGATATTTCAAAAATAACTATAAACGATGGAATGAAACTTATGGTAGAGGAACGATTCTAAAATAGCGTTTCACAAAAACTGATTTCTACGGCAGCAAGTTATTTGTAATGTACTCGTTATAATTTTTTATATCACTTGTATCATGGATACAAATACTGTAACTGTTAATGTTAATTTCTCAAGCGCTGTGCACAGTTTCGGTCGAAGTTAAAGTCCATTAATCGAAACTTTAGTTCCTAATTATCTACTGTATCGGTGTTGCAAAGTAATGACGTACACGCAGCGATTAGATTCTCGTACGAGGCTATGAGTTTCTAAAAAATTATTCAATGAAAAACCATTACTTTTCCATTGCATCATTTGTACAAAGTTTCGCTAGCGTTAAATTTTGTCGATCAAATCTGTGGAAATGCGGTATGTTTCTTTTAAAAGACTTCGAGAAACTTCTAGTCTTTTATACAACGTTCTTAAATCATCATCGTTATTCGTAACATACGGTGGTGATCTGTTTGCAAATTTGAAGGGAGTAATCTGTAGTGTTTAACATAATCATGTTAATTAAATCAGTAATAGCTTTAAGGTGAGAGCAACTTTTCACGGGAGTACTTTGTTTAGCTTTTAACTTAAAAGCTAAGGTAAAAGCTTAAGCTAACAGTTTTAAGGCAATAATTGGAAACTGTAACGTTCGGACTGATGCATTGTTGTCAGCTTGTATAGTAGCTTAAGATGTGTGATCGAACATATAAATTAAGCTATGCTTCTGTACGAAAAGAGAATAAAACATGTGATCAAAATTGAGCCGAGAGAATTTAGAAAACCTAATTCGCCTCGTATACACGTTTTAAATAGATTTTATGAAGCGCTGATCTTTTTGACTTCATCATACAGATTATACCGGTATTAACATTTTCGTAATATTCGTAACGTTTAACGAACGTCCTTGACAGTGTAAAGCTTACGGAAGAGAAAGCTATGCCGCGGTAACTTTAATAGTATAACAGTAATTTTACGGCCCGTGAACCGCTTATGAAACCGTGCGTCACGAGAAAAAAAACACTAATAAAAATTCAGTCAGAGATACAAAAGAAAACGAAGACTACACAACATATATTACACACGCGTGAAAGAATACATAACACATCTACGAATGCCTACAATCCCGTCGGGATTGCGCGCGCAAAGCACTTTCCTTTTCACTAATCGTACATAGTCTCCGCCGTTTCCGGTTCACTTGTTTTGTTTCTCCCTTTCGCAATAGCTACTCATTACTAACGCCTCTAATGAAATCTCTAACAGACTTTCCTTTAAAACCTCACATTAATCTCCAACAAAGATTAGCTATTTCATTAGCAATAATCTATTTCCTACTTCGAATTTCTTTCACTCGGCGTCCTTAAAATTTTCGAATTACCCGCGTAAGTGGTTACGAAGAATTTTCGCGAGTGCAACGCTTCGCGTCTAAAACCGTTGAAAAACCTCGAAATTACTAAAACCCATGAATTCTATACAATATCCGTCCAACGATCTCCGTCGAAATAAGAACTACACCCGTGAAAAGTTATTCCCTTCTCGTAAAGTCTCCCAAGCCTTTCACGGCGCAGGTACATAACCAATCGTGGCGAGATAAAAAGCGCGCAATCCGCTGTTCAAACTTTCCAGTTGCGTACAAAGGGTTAATTCGGCACGTTTGCATTTCCCCTGGTCGCGATCGTAACAGCGTGCCGCGCGATGCCCGTAAGCGACGGTGATGTTTGTCCAGTGAACGGCATGGGGAAACGTAAAGAACCGGTCAGTTACCTGAGAAGCACTCTGGCTGGTAGCAGGAGGATCGGTGTTTGTCGATCGTTAACCTCAAAGTCTCGACGTTCCCAAGTGATACAAGAGTGTCGTGGCCACGAGGATGCGAGGGTGGCGGGAAATGGCACGTCAACCGATCACAGACGGTTAAGAATTTCGTGTGTGCTGGCGGCCTTCCCGACACTCGTCGTCAAAATGCGCGCACGAGTCGAATACGATGCAGTGTTTGCTGATGATACTGTGTATCGTTCGTATGATCGCGGGCTCGCCGGATACTGTCGAGGAAGGACGAGGTAAGAGATATAATAGCACGTCAACAAATGCGGTCCCAACGAACGACTTTTCGTGAGACCCACCGCGTGTTTTGAAAATCCACTGTACAACCGTGGCACCTTTGGCGATCACGGGAGACTAATATATCGAAAATTTGAAAGGCTGGTCTTACGTAGTTCGCGCTGCGATTGGTTGACATGATCGAACATGTCTGATCTAAGGGTGGGTTAATGGAATAGTTGCGTCGTGCAGCAGCTAATATTTAATTGTATACCTTTATCTTGTTATTACATTTGGTTACAAAATACGTTTGGCTGGATATGTTTCTTCGTAATGTTACTAATAAGCTGTAATGTAAATTGAAGCACGATATTGCGATATTCTACTTTGATGAATTTATTTCCGGTCTCGATAATTCGTGCAAGTTAACGAAGAGTAAGAGAAATAAAGGCCCGCGGCATTAAGAATTCTGAAGTATTAACATAGCAGGTCAGTTTTTGCGATCAGCAGAAATTATGTTTTCGTGTCTATCTTAATTACAATTTAGAGAAGTGTAACGGAAACGAACAGAGCTGCTGGAAGACTGCAGGATTTAGCCATGCACAGAGTGCGTTAATTGAAAATCTTTTTCAACCGCAGCCAAAACATCAAGTTAACTGTGTTTTCCTCAGAATTTAAAAGTACTGGGCAGGATTCTACCTCGCAAACGGGGGTCATTCCTCGCGGCTGTTACTTCGCGAATTACCTTCGAGGAATGTTTATTGTAAAGTATCCGGGGAGATCGTGAGGTGGTACAAAGGAGCCTCGAATCGGGACACGGGTCACCGTGCTCACTCGGCTCAAAGTTGAATGCTGCTGGATTAACGGTGAAATAGCTCCGTGCGACGCGATCGGTGGTGCGAGCTATTGCGACCGTTTAACACGGCCTTGGTAACGAGGCAAAACAAGTGGGCTTCCATCGAAATCGGCCAGTCTATTTTCACGGGCAAAACTCGCGTGGCGGTGGATCGCTGCGAGGCTGAAAATCGATCGTCCCATTTCTCCGGACCGGTTTCACGATTGTCAAGCGGGCCGAAACGAGTTTCCATTAATCTTCGATTTCGCTCGTGTCGCACACACACGCCAGGGGGCGATAATTAAATCAGGTCTTGTGTATACTTACCGGCGCCCTTTGCTTTATTTTCTTCTTCTGGGAAGGCGCTTTGCTTCCCAGCAAAACTTGCACTCTCCTTACCACGACACGAAGTTTAACTGCGTTAGGACACTGGTACTATCTCGCGTCCTATATCTTCATTATCAAGCTCTGCGAAAAACAATGATACCACGATACTCGTTTCGAATGACTGCCTATCCTTAGGTTTCATAGAATTATCCTGAATCGGACATGGTCTACATTGTAGAATAACTCAGTTCCTGTTTGCTACTCATCGCTCTAACTTCCCACCTTCTTCTTCCACTGTAATATTAAAACTTGGGCAGCTAATTTTTCCAGGGAAACGTATCTCAGGGATTAAAAACTTTTACCTTCTCCGACTGTTTGCGATGAAACTTAAGCAGTTAATGTCAGGATACCGTAACAGTCGACCTCTCGTTTCTCCCTTATTGTTCATCAGCGTATCTCGGTGAAAATAAATCTGGCTCCTAAATGATTCTTTCTCTAGCGCCCGGAGCAAAGGTGTCTAGACGCGCGTGTGTAATTATATCATCCCGATCTAAGGCAAGCTAATTAACGTAGCGACAAAGCCGAGAAAACCGCTCCGCGGAAACGGCCGCGGGCCCGTTCCCGTTTACGGCCGCCTGCTCGTTAATTGCGGAAGTATAATGGGCAACGCGGCGTAACGCTGCACATGGCAGGCTCGTGTTATCGATTGTACATAATAATTACGATCGCCGAGCCGAGAGTAGCAGTGAATCGGCGTGCACGTGGACGACAACGGGTGAAAGCTTTTTCCTGGGCGCGATACCAAAACGAAGAGTGCTTTCTTCGCCGGCCGTTGAATATACGAGTGTGTAGTATAACACTTGTTTGTTTGGATTGGATAAAGAAGGAAACAGCGAGGAAACTTTAAGCCGCTTCGATCAGGATCGAGCGTATAACGGGGCCCCGTACCCAGTGACTTACATGCCGTGTGTACATCCCGTGCGATGTAATTCCTTGAAGCAGGTTCGAGTTGCACCTGCGTGTGGGAGTGTGTGGGACGACTCACACAGCCGCGTGCGCGTTGAATAATCTTGCCCACTCGGGATGCAATGAAAGCAGAATCCCCCTAGGCTTTTCGTTTTTTCTACCTAAATATATGTACCACATACGGAAACGAGAGGCGTAGATGGACAGGCTTTCTAATAAACATATTATAGTATTCTCGGCAACGCCATCAGCATTCCTATGAGACACTTGGAAAACAGGTCGTATTTTTTAGGCGATCTCTGATTTATTATACAGACTTCATGTAGCTCTGGAAAGTGAATAAAAAATTCGACAATTTAAAAATAAATTAACAACGGAATCAAAAAAATTAAAAATGCACTAAAAAGTAAAAAATTATTTTTCCCCTTATTTAACCCTTTGTTGATACTCTGGGTGTGAGCCACCCATAAGCTAATTTTCACGCACTGTACCTTCTATATGCAAAATAAATACCTTTCTTCTAAAACCGACTTACAAACTATTTTTTCTCTCAAAATATTATATCCGAACATCAACTTTGTAGATTTTTAGCTTCTAATATTGATTTTTGTAAAAGTTACAATTCTTTCAAGATTTTCTTCGTTTTTCTCGACATGTGGTAATCTAAATATTTTTTACAAAAACTGTCATAAAATTCCAATAAAAAAATGTATTGGAATACATTCTAGGGACTTTGAAATTGATCCATGATCTTTTTCATAATAATTGGATTCTTTACATGAGAATGGGAGTCAAAGTTGATCGAAAAAGGAACTGTGTAAATCTGGCGTCGGCTTAAAACAATTGAGAGTCGTAGATTAAAAAAGGGGAAAAATTAGTTTTTACTTTTTAGTGCATTCTTATTTCTTTGAAGACGGTTTTAATTTTCTTTTAATTTTTTACTTGATCTTTTTTATATATATATTGACTGCTGAGGAGATATGCGCGTACATACATAAAATAAAAATAATCAGGTGACAATAGTCTCTATTAACCAGAACTGACAAAACATTGAGCTAATATTGATTCCGTACAGGATGGGATCATCAAAATCGGTCCATATGCTGGGACAACCATAAAAAACTTCAGTTTTTTTTTACCTGAAGACTTGGTCGAAATCAGCGTCCAAATCCCTGTACCCTGTATCTTCATACACGTGCTCCGTTATCATTATTCATTCTGATTACAGTGAATGGATTAGTAAGGGACTGGGCGCCACTAGTATGGCTGGCACCTGGCGAGCTGTTTCTGCCGCTCGGTGTGCCCGAGTTCCTCGACAACATGCAGCCCGATGACGATTATCTTCGCACCAGAATCGACGTAGGTAAATGATAAAAAACGATGTCGCCACTGGGAGTTTCAAAGATCGCTGACCCGCGCGGCCCTCTGCAAATTCAATGCTGGTAAATTCACGTCCGCAGAGGTGTTGCTGGGTAATCGATCGTCGTTCCTGTACGGCCGGAAGCCAGCCAGCACGGTGCCGATCTACGCCGTGATCAAGAACTGCGCCGTTCCAGAGTCCCCCGCGGACTCGATGCGGCCGAATGCCGCCGCGGAGGAGAGGAAGCCGCGGCGGAATGGGGCCGACGCGTCGATACGTTCGAGAAACGCCGCTCAGACGGATGACAACGACTCGTCGATGATCCTGACGAACGATCTGCCGGGGCGGCCGCGGACGGGCGACCCTAAACTCCGCGCGAAGGTAAGCTGAACGAGGAGCCCGGTGGCATTCATTAGTTTCAACGATCGCGCACGGGGTTGCTCGCAGAGGACCGCGGACTTCGAGAAAAAGAGGAGTAAAGGGAACAGGAAGCTGCACTTTCACGTGACCTATTGGATGTTCTATCCGTTCAGCGAGGGAAAGGCAGTCTGCGTTCTGGATCTCGGATTTTTCGGCACCTGGCCGATACCGAGCGTAGGTGGAATGTGCCTCGGGACACTCAAGGAGTACGGCAATCACGTGGGCGATTGGGAGCACATGAGCCTGTATTTTAAGGTAGACGAGCTCGCGTCCATTCAACGGGAACCTTTGCAAATCTTGGACACTGTAATGGTAGCTCCTTTGTACGCGGGGCACACTTTCCGATTCGATTCAACGCAATGGAACGTACACTTATTCTGATTCTTTGCAATCGGTTCCTAATAGACGCCTCCCGAGTAGGAATCTTCTTGACTACGCCTGTAAAGATAAATAGGGACAAGGTCGGATAGGCGGCGTTTAAGTCAATCGCAAAGTGGGCCCTTTCGATGAAGGAACACCCTGTGTAGTAATGAAAATTGAAGTAATTCCTTTCTGTTTAGGACGATAATCACCCGTTAGCGATGTACGTGTCCGCGCACGACGCGGGAGCGTTCTATCGCTACGATTTACGAAGCGGCACGTTCGTCTACGAGAGCCAGGAGACGCGAAAGGGGATCTTCCAAAAGCCGATATTTCCGGAAAGAGTGTTCACCGCCGGTGGCTCTCATCCTATTCTGTTCAGCGCGCGCGGGTCGCACGGGCTCTGGACAGCGCCTGGGAAGCACAAATTCGTCCGGCTGCCGCGCTTGTACGACGAGAGCGGCTTCGGCACCGCCTGGCCTACATGGAAGAAGACAGAGATGCTTCCGAACGAGGACAATAGCGTCTTGCCTAGCTGGATGACTTTCCGAGGCAAGTGGGGCAACCCTAAAAGCAACTGTCATCCTCTGGCCAGGCTCGGCTTCGATATCTGCGAATTCGTGGACGGGCCGACCGGCATACCCATGAAAAGGTCGAGCTTCCGGTGCTGACGGCGAGTTTCTACGGTTTGCTCGGCTTTCGAAAGCGATGCCGATTTGGTGCCTGTGAAAGCGAGAGACCAGGGATCCCAGTACGGCGGCGCGAGTGACGGGGATTGATAGCAGACAGAACGCAAGACGTTTCGTTGAACTCGTTCGTTTTTTAATGTAATTCGTTTCAGCTTGGCAGGAGAATTAGAAAACAGCGTCGTCGTTCGCATAGATCGTATTCTACTACTTTTGATTAACAGTCTAAAGCCTACGCTCGATGTAAAACGATCATAAAATATCATCTCGCTTATTGCAGGTAGACCGACGACAGATTATTAAAAGGTGTATGTAGACTTTATAGGCATTGCGTGATACGTTCTCGTTCAAGAGGTGAACATTAGGCAAATGCGGTACTCATAGCGGTTGCACGTTGTTGCATGCCTCGACGATGACTCTTCGAGAAGGCCAACTAGAGGAACGCTTTATTTCTTTCGCCGGCGTCATCCGTGTAACACCGGCGAAAGAGAAACAAGTTCCGTACGCTCGTATAGTCGGCGGGGAATGCGCTATTCGCTGAACATTCCGTATTTCGACAGTTACATCGTGCAGTTTTACGGTGCGATAGGATTGCGCCTAGGCTTATCTACGCTTTAGATTTAAGACGCGTACACTTGATTGCTTATGTCGATTGACGATCACCGATCGCGACGGGGTGTCTCCGTTGAGACGGTCTCGCAACGAATCGCACGTTTGACGCTCGAAATATGCCGTCGCGCGCCAGCTCCAGTCCCTGCATTGTTCATCGCCAAATGGACGCGTGGTTTGTGAGCCAGGTGGCCAGCCTCCTCTCAGAGCTTCTGTCGATTTTGCATGCTCAGCGACGCCCTCAGTTTCGTACCCAGCACCTGTGAAAGAAACACTCGACTCTTAGATATTCGAGCAACAATATCGCGTCAGCGAGATCTACTCGGAGACCTCATCTTCGTCCGAACCCTCCACGGCGATGCTGCGTATGCCGTTCCTCAGCAAAGGCGTCCCCTTGTCTTTTCCCAAGACGCGCGCGTTCAGCTGGATCGTCAACGGGGTCCCCGCGTTGCAGCACATTATCTGCACCTCGTCCTTTAGAATCTTCTCCTTGTACGCCAGCAACTCCACCTTCAGCCTGTTACAGAAAAGACAAACACTCTAAACCCTCGTAGTCGTTATTAACAATCGCAACGAGAATTATCCTCCACCTTAAGCCGTCCTTCTCCTGTCCCACGTCGATAATTCGACAATTAGGATTATCTTTTCCAGTAACTATCGCTGGCGCTAGGGACTTCCCGTCGCCGTGTACACACACATTCCAGGGGACAGAGAATTCCACGTGGTATCTGAGGAATATAATTGATTAGAGAGCTGTGTATCATTCTTATAATATTTTCATTGGCTGAAGAATCACTACCTGTGACGAAGTTGTAAAAATCCAAGATGAGCATCTATCTGTCCGTGTCGTTGCGGTTGTATCATAATATTGTTGTCTTTCCCGAGGCCGCTGCCCCCGCTGAAGTGCACGTGATGCTCTGGATACGATTCTTTTATCAGTGAATAAACGTACAGGTATCACGAGTCGAGTATAAATTACGTAAATTCGCGGGGAACGAATCGTTATCATATTCACGCCCAGCCTCTCCGGGATCTCTTTCTAGCTTAATCTAAGGAGAGTGACGCGTGCCGTTAACGTTAATACCACGCTAAGTTAATACATTGTTAAGCGTTATACTTTATATTAAACGAAGCATTAACTCAGTGTAGTGAATGAACATTTACGTATAAGACATACAGCGAATATTTAGTTAACATTACTTCAAACTTCGTAATATTTTAACTTATACACGTGACATTTACTAGTAACTTAATGTACAAGAAACATTTATTCAAAGTGACTTGCAATAACTTCGCTATCCTAAGATAATTTATTTCAAAATATAGATCGTAAGGTATTATCTCGTATGAATATATATCTAGTAAAGTAAAAATAAAAATACTCTTTGTTTACGAACTATGCGGGGCATGGTTAGTTAACCTAACATCAAGTGGCGGGAAGGTGATTTATAATCTCGCAGGGAGAACTAACTGATATTGCTTTTTCGTTTCTTGCGCGAGGATTTTCGCGACTGGCATACGTTTTCCTCGTGTTCGCGTTTACAGGAGATGTAGCTTCGTTGAGAGCTCATGAACATGATTTATAATATCGTACTCGGTTTCAGGAATGAATCGAAACAATCTACGGTTACGAGGATTCAATTGTCTGCATCGAAGTATACAATAAAGCATTATAATATCACTACTGTAATTTTTACATTATCTATGTTTACTCCGAGTAACTATTTAGAAATAATTGCTACTCTGTAATACTCAGATATATTAATTGTCTGCGCCGAAACTATGTCAAGTCTTTTCCGTTTTTCATTACTGTCCCTAACCTATTATTTCCGTTCGTGTTTACGTGTATATATATAGAAACGTTTATGGTATCCCGATTCGTAATAATAGATTTAAGGAAATTCGCAATTTCCAACGTTCATTTCGGTTATTCCTTGCGCACAATTTCCACACTGCTAATGACCACTTTGCTGCATTAGTGGTGTGTCTAGATATGGTATGTACAAGCCTTGCTATTGTCGAGTGCCGAGGCCATGCAAAAGATCGAATATGTATTATGAGACTGTTCACGTAATGGTCGATTACGAAACAGATAATTGCAGAAGGTAAACAAAGAAAGCTCATAATTAAATTCAGTTTAGTATTCTATAGAATGTCAAACAGCAATGGGAAATGGTGCTATGTCACAGCAATGCATTACTTTGAAAATAACATTTATCAGTTTAAGGTAAGCTGATAAATTTTCCCACCTTCGCAGTGGTAAAAACGTTCAGCCACCGATTAGATATTAACCACCGGCTACGTACGTTTTCGCGAGCTTCGCAATGTTAAGAAAAGCGACCAGACCTATAAAGCTCGCAGGCAATAAAGTTGACGCGGGAAAATTTCGAAAAATCAAAGTCTCTTATGCCAACGAAGAATACAACAACGTTCGTTCGATAGGTAGCTGGCACGTTCGAAGTGGCGCGCTTTCAAATGACCCAATTACGAGAGTATCCTAACCTAATATGTCAATGCACAACCGGTTTCAGGGAATGCACCGAGACGTTCAAGGTTTCGTCGAGGCATTAATTCGGCTGGTGTCTGATCATTTCGAAGGGTTAATTAGTGCGAACGCGTTTCAAGTTTAATGATGCACCATTGTACTGTTAAGTGTACACTCTTGAACGATGGATTTTCAGCGCGATTAACCGTCCACGAGGGATGGTGATAACGATCGCGAATTTTTATAGCAGTACATTACCTTTATCTCCCATGTTTCCAAAGGCAATTTGGCAGTTGTACTTTCATACTACACACGACTAATTTAATATTCCGTAGCGCAACGGCTAGCTACACCTCGGTGTGTGGGTACGTGTGTATCACTTGTGCATACTAGTAAGCGCATCGGTTAGTTACGTGGCTTCGCGTTGGGGGCAGCACCAGCCAGCAGTCGCGAGGCTTCAAACTTAGCGCGGGAATTTTTAATTTTAGAACCGATCACTCTTGCAGCAGTTATTATTTAATACTGTTTCGAATAGAGTTTTAAACGCTGCGGGAACGAGTTGAATATAGTATTCAATTATAATCTATGGATCTGTTAATTATGAGAATAAACGATAATAGAACTAACAGTGCGAAATTAAAGAAATGAGAAGCTTGGTTTCTGGCCCACAACTTCGGGTGAAATAATATGTAACAATATTGTATGATAACTTTCTCAGCGTCATTTGATAATTCATTCTACTAATTGAGAGTATATTTAAGGGGACTAGGCAGTCAAATCGTTCGAAAATCAAGTATTTTTTGCGAATTAATTACAAAGAGATGAACGCAAGCACAGACTTTTTCTTTTACACAATGTTTATTACTATCGTGTAGAGTACAAAAATATTTTTTTGTCTACATATTTCTTTTGCAAATGGCGCCACGCGAGATTGTTTACACAATATTTTAAAAAAGGAATCTGTAATTTTGCAGGGGACCTCTTAAAAAATAATTGAACCAAAATTATTAAAACAGCGACTAGGCGAAGTCGCTTTTCGGGGGGCACAGATGGCTATTTTTTTTGTATCTCAAAAACTAGAGTTTTTACACTTAATCCTCAGCTCCACTTCAAAATGGAATATATTTTGAACATGCTGTAAAAATTTCAAGTCGATCCGAACCTTGGTTTTTTCGTAATCAGGGCAAAACCACAGAAAAACGCCTACATCTCATGTATATATAATAAAAAAAAAATGTTTTACAGTTTATAGTATTAATAAACATTACTTAAAAGTACTAGTCACAATTCATATTAATCTCCTTGTAATTAATTCGCAAAAAATACTCGGTGTTCGAGCGGTTTTACTGCCTAGTCGCCTTAAGAAAACTGAAGTACTAAATGGAAATGAATCAAGAATCTAGAAACTGGCGTCCATCGAGCGGAAAACTTCCGCGCATTGATTTATTATAACATCTCCCTCGAACCAGTCGAGGAAACTCTTTAAAATGCAACAGTTACAATGTGTACCCAGGACTCGATCGCCGATCGCTAATTGCGTATGCAACAATTACCGTGGCATAAATCGTTAGGCGTAATATTATGCTGAAAATTGTAGTATCACTGTCTATTAAGGTAATTACGTTCGTCAGAAACAGCGAGCACGGCGATTCCTCTGGACTGTCATCGTCCAGCAATTTTTAACGCGTAACAAAGGCTGCGTTATTAACGCCAGCCACTAATGCCAAACAGATAATGACACTATCATCTGCTCTATTCGATGACTCGGTTTTCCGAAACCACACGAACTTGTTATCACTTACTCTCTCGCCCTGAGCTTAATATCGTGGGAATAACCGTTTTGCTACATCGCTTTCGTCTCAAACAGCATTGTTTTTCATTTCCATCGTAGCTATCGCTCCAATTCCAACTTCACCATTACAGATGAAATTAAACCGGAGATTGATTAGGAACCGAACACAACGATATATGTTATTATTGAATTATATACATTTAAATTCTTTTTAATTACGATCAAAGGGAAAAGGACACCCGAAATGCATCAATTTTTGCAGATGTCTTTCTATATATTTCCGAAACTAAGGGTCTAGGAGCAAATTTGACTATTCCACGCGACGCAGCAGACATTTTTCCCCCGGAAACCGTCAACGGAAGTGGTAAAACACCTTTTGTTTTCAATACAGAAACGAAAGAGTTTGGCAAAACATGCGGCGCGGACAGTGGTAGTCACGCGCGTCACGCGATTTTGTGACGCTGAGCAGCAGTGGACGCGCCCACCGTCATTGACTACCACTGTCAGCGCCGCATGTTTTGCCAAACTCTTTCGTTTCTGTATTGAAAACAAAAGGTGTTTTACCACTTCCGTTGACGGTTTCCGGGGGGAAAATGTCTGCTGCGTCGCGTGGAATAGTCAGATTTGCTCCTAGACCCTTAGTTTCGGAAATATATAGAAAGATATCTGCAAAAATTGATGCATTTCGGGTGTCCTTTTCCCTTTGATCGTTGTTTACACATATTTAAATATTTATAATTCAATAACAACTTGTATCGTCGTGTTCCCAAGGGTTCATAGAATAATTTGACGGAACAAGCAACCGAATAACTATTACTAAAAAAATTGGCTAAATTAAAAGTTGGCATTTATTTTCAAAATCGAATTTCTCGCAGACCGAGGGTGATGGCGACAAACGGTCTGTGGATTCGTTTGAAGCACACAGAAATCTATAAGCAACGGTTACTGAATGTTACAGACCAAAAAAAAAAAAGACAGTGTAATTACAGTCACGTAACTGACCGCTACGTTAACATTACTGCCTGTTAAATTAAGAATACAGATCTCGTGCCAGTGATTGCCACGTCGAAAACAATGCTTTCGTTTCGTTGACAGACCAGGATAGATCATAATTTTTCTCTGCAATTTTCCAGCGGTAAAAAACCAAAGAACAGTTCTCCCATGAAATCTTTCACAGGCTTCTTTCCCCTAGCGTATAAAATATTGCCCGAGCAATAACACACTTGCGCAATATGTTTCGCTTGAATCACGCGCGGTTAATTAAAACACATAATCGATTGTGTTAAACCGCCACCGATCCTTCCAAGCACATATGTAACAGTCATACACTTCGCCGTGACCTTCGCGGAAGATCAAGAGAGTGATACAAGGAGAATTAAAAAAAAAAAAGAATAAAAATTACGCGCTCTCGTCAATCGATCTAGCAATGAAATTCGATAACGTGCACGGTGAGAAATTTAATACCAATACTCATTCCTGCCTATGAATTATTCATGTTACTCGAGGCAAAAACGGTTTCCTCGATTTTTTTTTTATTTTTCGGGGGGAAGAACCGAGCCACTATTTCTTCTATTTCTCCAACGTTTCGCTAATTCACGGTGACTCCGAATATATAATTGACAGATGATCGTTAGTCATTAAGAAACAGTTTTTAATTCCCGTTTGTCGCCTATTCAAATCAGTCCCCTATGCTACGATTTTCCTGCGGTTTCTTCACAAACAAGTAAAAAAGTGACCGTTCGCTTTGTTTACGTTGCTTGAGCACGAAGTATTGAATATTTAATCACTCGTCGCCTAGGCGTCACTTAATCCAGTGATGAGCAACCCGCGGCCCGCCTCACAATTGGCATTAATTAAAATTCTTGGATTAATTATATTCATGTATCTAATATTGCGGCCCGCGTAGAGCAGCAGCTTTCCACTTCTGGTCCACTTCGGACAAAAGGTTGCTCACCACTGACCTAATCCGTGCATCGCTAATCTGCTCGCCACTATCACGGTCATTTATGGAGTGCTCGTTAATGTTAATATCTCCAGATGCTCGAGAATCTCGAGCTCTGCCTCTTATTCCCTTTGCTGGTGTCGACGATATCGAAAATAAACAAGAATTACTCGTTTTAATCGATGAATCATATTACCATACTTGATTAACAAGCAGCACAGCGGCGGAAGCTTAAACCTGTACAAGGTGCCGCTGGTTTCCGCCTTGGAGCTCTTCGCGGGTGTTTGAGCGGAGAAAAAAGGTGTGAGAAAAATAGAAGGAACGAATGTGCCGTACCTTTACTAAGGCGGATGAGCCCCTTAGCATCCTGCGTTATGTAATCGACGAGCTTTAGGATGGTTTAGCCGGAGGCGAAAGATCGGCAGGCCTCTAACCGAAAAAAAAAGAAGAAAAAAAAAACAGTCGATCGGTCGTCTTGACTGATGGTAGGAGAAATCATGACACATCGGTGGTTCGGGGAGGTCGTGTTACGAGGCGATCCGATCCAGAACTATAAAAACGCATGGGGGCATCGGATGCTCGTTCAGTTCTCTCCGCGCATCTGAGTTGGCTTTGGAATAGTTCCACTACGAGCCTATCGCCCAGCACCAAAACAAACATGAAGACCATCTTCGTAGTCGCTGCCCTCTGCCTCGTCGGTGCCCTGGTAAAATTTCAAGCCTCTCTTTGTCAGCGTTCTACAGCTCGAGCCTGTAACAAAGAAGCGATGGGTGACTGTTAGAATATTGTACTGCGGAATACTGAGAATTAGGGACAGGCAGAAAGCCCTCGGAAACGAAAAATGTTTCGAGAATTCGAGAATTTGTATATTTTTGTATTTTTGTACTCTGCTTACCTGTGGGCAGTAGAGATTTATAAAATGAAATCAGCACCTCAAGTTTCAAGAATTTTGGGATTCAAAAGTTTCGAGAATTTCAAAATTCGGTTCGAACCCACCCCTAGCAGTCATAAAAGAATGTGTTCTTTTCTTAAAACTTGAATGAAGAAGAAGTTTCTCAAGATTGTTTATACATTTTATTGAAGAACTGAGCAGACGTTGCTCGCGGGTGACTCGATGTATCGCAGGAGAGATAAACAGATATCGGTGTTTCTAGAAGAATTAAGTGATAACCCCGTCGTTCAATGATAATAATAAATCTAGTAATGTTAACCAGAATATATTAAGATATTCATACTATTAACCATTTCATAGATTTAATTAACGGGGGATTGCGCCTTGTTGGGCCGAAAAATAGGTAATACTTTATGGATTTTTTGTACCAAAACGGTTCAACAAATTAATTTGAGGTTTGGCAGGTTGTTTTATTGTATCTTGAACTATTGTTCTGAATTTTTGTGTGACAGTGAATAAAAATACATGCCAGATACAGAAAGAGAGAGTTGAAAAATAATCAGGTATCCCTGGCGTTGATGAAAAGTACTGTAAGGGCTATCCGAAACACAAAAAGGAAAAGAGATTCTATATGAATGTGGCTATGGGTGGTAGTAGATTTATTGATGTATTTGTTACCGTTCCTTTTTTTATTTAAAGAAGTTTTCCCGATTTTGAGACTAAACATTCTTCAGACTCAAATCAGGGCGCTTCATTTTCTTCAAAAGGCTACCATTTTAACATTTTCTTACTTTTCTTATTTTTAATTAAATGGTACCCGCCCTTCGATTCACAGTCAAACTTACACAGATTTCTTTGCAAACACTTGGCTTTCTACGGTCGCCCTGTCGCTGAAGCGTGAAGATAGCCGCAATTAGAAAAATATTAGCAGTAATCAGTAATTTACTGTAACACATACACATCCATCATTTTATTAATAACAGTGTCTCAAATTTCTCTTTCCGTCACTTTACAAGGTTTAAACAACTAACAGCTCTTCGTTGATAAAAAAAAAACTGACAAATAAAATCGGTCGCTAAAACCAGATTATTACTTTCACAATTCAATAATAAAATTTCCAAAAATAATAAACGATAATACAATATAGAAAACTATCGAGCACATTGAGAAAACAATCGTCAGATATCCGATTCTCTTAGCGAAATTGTTGCCATTTAACAATAATCATTTAATTACTAACTTTAAAAATACTTCACTTGGGTAGAATGGATACGGTATCTGTTGATACTGCAACATTTATTTATACAACTGTTCTATATATTTTTCACAGGCACTTACGGACGAACAAAAGGCCAAACTGACAGAGTTCAAAGGTGCCTGCATCACGGAGAGCGGCGTCGACCCGCGTAAGTTGAAGATAACGACATATACATAATTGCAAACAATCGAAGGCAGGATTAATTAAAGTATTTTTGGGGCTTTAACGAGCCGGCTTCACAAATTTATCACAGTTTTCAGAGTGTGAAAATTCCAAGCTGACGAAGCAATTTGCAATATTAACGAAATTATCAGAATCACGTTTCAAGGAGACAGATTATTAAACTATTTCCAATCAAATGCTAGTAATAATTCGGCAGTAATGAAATTAAGCGATTTTTCGTTCCTCAGAGGTGGTAGAGAACGCGAAGAAAGGCAATGCTGACGAAAGCGACGAGAAACTGGCTTGCTTCACTTCCTGCATGCTGAAGAAGATTGGAATCGTAAGTGACCAGATCGTTCGAATGGAATTACATGCAGAGTGGCAGAGAATAATGTGTATTTGTGTTACAGATGAACCAGGAGGGAAATTTCGACGAAGAAATGGCCAGGAAAAGGGCACCATCCACTATTCCCAAAGACCAGGTTGATGATATTATCAGCAAATGCAAAGATACCAGTAAGTAACGGTATTAATAATGAGTTTCCTCATTGTTACAAGACCTGGCTGTTTCTATCCAACTTTCCAAGCAGAATTTTCAATTCATCGGTTATTAAATGAATTAATAATGTTGTTTCAGCCGGTGCTAACGATTGCGACAAGGCAGTTAAGTTGTTGAAGTGTTTCAAGGAGCACAAGTCCTTCAATGTACTTAACTAACTAGCGAATTTGAGAAGCGGAGGAATAAGTGATACAATATGTCAACACATCGGTGTAATATACCTGTAGATATAATAAATTAGCACATTAGTAGTAAGCAGTATGTGGTGTCTACTTTTCAACTTATTCTCTGTGATACAAATATCCCTCTATCAAAACTCAATAAAGATAAATCTATCGCCTGACCAATGTTTCTACTTGCCTGACCCGTTACGTAATTTTCTACTTTCCGCTTCTCTCGACTGAGATGCAATAAATACATCTGTCTGACGATATGCAAAGTATTCTTTGGAATATATCAGGAGAAGTGTAGCTAACGGAACACAGCACTTTAAATTTAAACTACAATTAAAGTCAGTATAAAAAAAGCGTTCTACCGCAGGAACTAAAATATCGTTTTAAAAGATGAGGCCAATGAACAGACTTCACCCCGATACCTTCATACATTATTCATTATTCCTCTGATTACAGGAATAACAGGAAATTAAATGTGAAGAAGAAACGCGTTGACGATGTCCCCATCGTTTCTAAATCGACATTGCAATAATGAATCTTAACTCGTGATTTTCGGGAATTTTTTGTGGAAAATCTAATGCATATTTTTTACTGCTGTTTGCGTATTTTAAAAGTATATATATTCAGCAACTCTCGGTAATTTTGGTGTAGGAAAATATTAAAAAATGTATGAATAACAGCCACGGAGATTGGAAGTTGTTTTTATAAAGGCACTGAGGGGTGAGCTCGATTTCTTCGAGCTGGATCCTCTGAAATCAAAAGTTGAAGAAGATTCTGTTAATATACGAGTTTATCTGGTAAGTGAACGAGGATTTTTTATTTTTGATGAAAACTCTATTTTTAATTAACGAAAAAGGAACAATAAAGGCATCGAGAAATCGTGTCTTTGCGTTAGACAGTAGATATTTTGTTTAAAATCAATGTTTTAAAAAATCCTTCGTTCAAGTGCCAGATAAACTCATATATTAACTGAATCTTCTTCAGTTTTCGATTTCAAATGATCGAACTCGGAGAAATCGTGCTCACCCCGCAGTGCCTTAATAAAAACAGCTTCCACGAGAGTGGCAATTATTCGTTAATTTCTTAATATTATAATTATACTGAAAGTTGTCGAATAAACACCCTTTCAAAATAAGCGAATAGTTGTGAAAAATGTACATTAAATTTCCCACGAAAAATTCTCGAATATCACGGTCTTTTTCGCCTGCAAACAGCTATTGAAAAAATTCCACTCGTTCCGAAATTAATATCAACTTAAAGTTGGAGAATTTCCTTATCCGATAACTTCTCGAACTTCGTTCCTCATTTTGTCCTATCAACGGAAACGTCCTTCGTTTTCCCTACCTCCTACGACAATCTCGTAATTATTCTTTTACGATCACGAGCGATTACTCGCGCTCGCAAATCATGCGAGCACACGGAGCAATAAAGCGCACGCCCGCGTATGCTGGGTTCCGAACGGAGTCGCCTTAGAAATCCTCATTACACCGTAAATTTTAGGATCAACCGATTAGGAATAGTAATCGTAACACACCCAATTATAAACTCCCACATGGAGCTTCTATTTCATGAACAGAATTGGCACCAAGAACGTAAATGTAACGATCGGCTAATAAAAATACGAAATAAAATGTTAACGAGTCCACCTAAGCCTTTGAACATCCTTATCCTGGTTATTACGCAATTGTCGCATATTCCAGTATTTTGTTAAAAACAAAATACGGGGACACGGCCGTTCCGAGGAGAAGAAATGATTGTTATTATCGCGACGGAAGGGAAGTCGGAGACCAGGTGTCGAGATAACGCGAATTGCAATTGCAGCTCCAGCTATAAAGACTCCTGGTGGACGGCGTCGGGGCATTTAGATCGAGGTGTTCTATGGGTACCTTTGGTATATAGTATCTTTAGTCCGTAGTTGAGCATGAAGACTTTCAGAGCCCTCATAGTGGCTCTCTGCGTGAGTGGTGCTTTGGTAAGATTATTTTTATGCAAATTGTTCTCTTCGGAAAGGGTCCATTGTTTCGATTTTACGAGTCATATAATTACGAGGGAAATGGCCTGCGGAGAAGGGCCAAGGGGTTCGAGAATACAGTAGAATCTTTTGCCATTTTAATTGCCGTTGGTCCGCTCCGTAAATTTCAGGCAGACATCACGTCGGAGCAGGTAACTAAACTGCTGCGTTATAAAGTCGAGTGTATGGGGGAAATCGGTATTAACGATGGTAAGTTAGATTCGAGTAAGCGTACAGTTCAGTACAGTAAAGAAGGGGGAGAGGCGTTAACATTGCATAAATTTCTCAGAGATGATAGAGAAGGCAATGAAGGAAGGGATTAGCTACAAGAGGGAAGAAAAACTTGACTGTTTCATAGCGTGCATGCTGGGAAAATTTGGAATTGTAAGTTAATAAATCCTTGGACCATTCCATGTGACAAAGGAGAGTATGTATCTAATACATAGATGTTCAACCTTTTCACTTGCCTGGGCCTATATTATAATATAGTTAATAAATAACAAAACTTCCTTTATCGTTTTATATTTTTCATTATAATATTAGAAAAAGGAGGGCAATATAAACACAGAACTAGTTTACTAGTGGGATGTTTGACCTCATTTGCGTGAAATTAATTTTACGTTCTTGTGCCTGATTTAATATTAATTTCCAATAATTTATCATTGGACTATGAAGCTTAGTCGCTTTTCCTGTATTTGGAATGGAAAGCAGCGGAACTGTCAGTTGATTGCGAGGCAGTCAACGTTTTAAGGAATCAAGTAGAATCGCCTATGAAAGGGCGAAATCTAATTTCTGATTTTATCACAGATGAACCAAGATGGTTCTATCAATGTGGAGGCTGCTAAGGAACAGGCACCAGCGAGTGTCCCCAAGAATGTGGTCGACGAAAGTATCAAGAGATGCAAGGATACAGGTAAGGGAAGCAGTACGTGGTTAACCCTTTAGCGCCAAACGAAAGTTGGACCTATCTGAACCCTGTACTCTTTGGGTTTATGCATTTTGACCTTTGAAAAAAAGTAAAAATTTTTTTTTAATAAAAATATATAAATTCAGACCATTTTTAACGATAAAAACAAAACGGGATACTTTTCGTTCAACGGGATCTAGGTGCGGGCGCTAAACGGTTAAACAGATTTTGTCGGAGGAAAGATTCTGGCGTGATTCGATTGAAATGTTAAATTTCAGGGGGTGCTAACGACTGTGAGAAGGCCGCCAACTTTGTGGACTGTCTGATAGACAAACAATTAGCGTCCATGGTTCAGAATTAGCATTTTGAGGACGTGAAAAAAGATCAGGCGCAGCCTCCGTCCTAATTGTGCGAATTTGGTATTGCTAATTGGCACCAAGTGTTTTGTAAACGAAATTGAATAAAATAAACGTAACCATTGGCAAATTTTGTTGCAAATCTTTGTCCTCTATTCAACCCTCATAATCCTCTGCAATTTGCTTAAATATTTAGCTTCTGACCGAGTCTGGTAATGCTTTGCAATTTGCTGTGAATTTGTCAGATTTTATTCGCTATTAAATTCTAGTATAACGCTTGACAATTTTGTGGTGAATTTTTAAGTTTTTATTTTTTATAATATTCTAGTAATGCTTCGCAATTTCCGAGGAAATTTTAGTTAGCCACGGAACTCCGGCACATTTGCATTCACTTATAAAAGCAGGTAACTCGATTTGAAAGAATCATAAACCGCTGGTTCGTGAATTAAGTTGTCAGATTTGTCATCGTATTTCTACCTGTTAGCCTTACATAACACTTAATTGTGTTTTTTGTCCGTTACATTTGTATGCAGTTTGTAGACAATGTAGACAATTCTCCTCTAAACCCGAATAATCGAAATTAATTGCCCGTGCGAAAGCGGAAAAAATTGCTGAAACGAATATTTCGTGGGAAAGCCAACAGGACATTAAAAACAATTTTTTGTTAATGTCCCGCTGTAAAATCGTAATTTGAGGACACGTTTTGATACTTGTCTGCGCGAGGAACGAGATGAAAAGAATAAACTAAGTACGTCATATTTAAATTTTGCAAATGTATGTTATGTAACCAATCGGTGATTAATTAAATGATTTTATGTTGAAAAATATGAATTCTGAAGCGTGTATGGAAAAAGTATTGAAGTAAATTATTAATGCTTATCAAACTGATCAGTTAAAAAAATGCATTGAATAGTGACTAATCGACGTTTTCTTCATGAAAAATAATTAACTTCTTGACCTAGTCGAACAGTCGTTTCAATGCATCACGAGTTAACTGTATAGCAAAATGAAATAGTGAAGGAAGTGGCACCATCATCTTTATGTGCGACGAGATTGTATTGATATATAATAATATGAGTGTTCAAAGTAGAGCAAAAGTCTAGAAAATACATTCGCAAGAATCCAAGTATTTTTAGGTCACTAAAAGAGTTTTGTGACTCAAACGATGACCAGAGCGCGCTGCGCTGAACCTTCCTCTTTCGAATGAGATATCACCCAGCCCAAAATCTGCCCATATAAGGACGAAAAGAGTATTCTTCTAAACCCATGTTTCGTGCCAGATTGTCGGTATTACAGCGCGCTGCATTACCCGTGTCACGTGGCATGTCTACCCCTTAAGTTTATTTAGGCATTGGATGAACCCCACGACTCTTCTAGATTCATTTCACAACGTTCCACAGTAAGATTATTGATTCGTGGCATTTGAAGAATATAAATTTGCTGACCACTGGCGGCATATAATAGCGAAACACTGGACTAAGTTTCCGTACACATCTGTAGCCGGTAGGTGGCGACAGGGGTCCAAAAATTAAATCAAATTTTTAATAATTATTAAAAAACAATTAATTAACAATAGTATCATGGAACATCGTACACAATTGTGTACAATAATAAACCTAGATGACAAATATGACTACTTAAGCGAATGAATATATAAACAAATAAGTAATTTAATCATTTCAGCGGGCAATTGTGCCACAGATATAAATTTACGTATTTAAAAATAAATGTACATCCATTTATATTGTTTAAGTAAAACCCATAAGCTTAAGATGCGAGCCCAATCCGATTTGCTAATAAATATTAAAATTCGTCCGTGTTAAATCGGACGAAAATGTGCGTATGCTTATGAAAAAGAACGGGAAATTATTTCCTCGTTATTTTCATTGTTCGTTTTGAGCTTGAAATATTCATATTAACTAATACTTATACCTTCGATGATTCTCTCATTGCAATACTATATTTCAAATCAATTATTTATGCAAATGTATGTTCTGTATATATACAGTTATGCTAAGAGATTAATTAAACGATTACCAAAATAATTAACACTATATGTTTCTGGTAATCTATTCCGATAGAAATTTATATCGAAATATATATTATATTCCCAATTACCTATTCCTTTCAAATCCCACTGCACGATACCGTGTTCGGCTGCGAAATCGGTTCCACGTTGGACGCAGCACAAAGTAGACAATATGGCCACAAGGGAGACCAATCTTCCTGCGCTTTACGCGGAGTTAAACAAATTAGGGCAAAACGGGGAATACGAGAGGGCCCTGAAAGCTGCAAATAAAAGTCAGTCTACGGATCTGCAAAGCCGAATAGTATCTTATTAATTTACTCTTAGCATAACCTGTGCTCTACTTCCTGTGAACAGCATGCACTCAAAGAAAAACATTTCTCAGTTCTAGGGATTGCGCAAGATGAAGAAGCTGCTTTCCAATGCAAAGTTATCTGCTGCATTCAGTTGTCCAAATTCAACGACGCTCTCCAATTCATTTCCAGAAACCCGAGGCTCGCAGCGTACGACCACTCTCCGTTACAATAGCGCACTAAAGGCGGTATCGGATATATTGGCCGGTGAATTCGTTTTCGGGAACAGCGATCGAGGAGAAATCAGCCACCACCATCTGACGATCGTGGATTTGTCAGTTGGAGTTGCACGGCCTTTGCAGGGTATGGCGGGGCAACGGGAATGTTCTTCGGCTCCGCCTGAACCTAGCCGTTCGGCTGTTATTTATTCTTAGCGTAATAGTTGCGTGCGTTACGAAGCTATGCGTAGACCAATACGAGATGAAGCTATCGAGAAAGAATCAATGTTCTGACCAATAAAGCTCCTGAATTTTTTCGGAGCTAACGCTCACCTATTCTGATGTGTGCATAGCTCGGTCTATACCACTTCTGGCTCACTCTTGTTCTGCGAAAGCGAGAGCGAGTCAGAAAGCATCGAGGAAAGGAGCACCGAGGCAGGCAAACTGTGCGGTGGCAGAATACCCCTCGTGAAACTCACTGGCTAATATATCTGATACTGACTTTGGTGTACCTCCGAACCTTCCTGCTTTAAATACCAATTTCTCGAATCTCTGTCATGAATTAATAAGCGTTTTCTTCGCAGTAACTTGCAGTTCGAAAAGGCGTACTGCTTATACCGTCTGAACCAAGTGCCTGAAGCATTGAAGGTAGTAGAGGTAGTTCAGAATCCTTCGTTAAAACTGAAGGAACTCAAAGCACAGATATTGTACCGGCTCGAGAAGTACGAAGAATGTTTCTCCGTGTACAGAGACATTATAAAAAACTCTCACGACGAATACGAGGATGAGAGGGAAGCAAATCTTGCGGCAGTGGTTGTCAACTTGGCAACCGAGGGTGCTGTAAGTTCGAATAATTGAAATTACAGAGACGCTTTATATTTTCATCCTTCGTGCGCTGTTTCGACAGGATTTAGAAGTTCCTGCGTTGCGCGAGGATACATACGAGCTGACCTACAACGCGGCGTGCCGTTTAATCGCGCAAGGCAGCAGAGGAGATAAAGCTGTCTTAGCGGAAGCAGAGAAGAAGCTGAGAACAGCGGAGAAAACGTGCAAGGAGGGTTTGGAGGAAGATGGAGTCGCGGAAGAAGAAATAGAGGATGAGCTGGGGATCATTAGGGTTCAACTGGGATGCTGCCTTCAGCTGCAAGGTCGCGAGAAAGAGGCTCAAGCGCTGTACACTGCTGCTTTGAAAGCGAAACCGGACGACATAGCTTTAGTGGCAGTAGCGAGTAACAATCTTGTGTGCCTGAATAAGGATCAGAACGTATTCGATAGCAAGAAGAGAATGAAGAGCGCCACTCACGATAGTTTGGAGCACAAGCTAACTTCCAGGCAGAGAAGGAATATCGCGTACAATCAGTGCTTACTGGCTTTGTATACTGATCAGGTATAAATTCGATTGCTGTTTTATTGCCATTATCAGCGTCACGCTACAGATTTCATTTGTTTATAGGTAGATCAATGCCAACATCTTTGCAACAAACTTGCCAAAGAGCATCCCGCGCTAGCCGCGGATGCGATGTTTGTTAAAGCATTGCAACTTGCTAAAGAGGGCAAAGCGAAAGAGGCAGCGCAGTTGTTGACGCAATACGCGGTCGGAGAGAAAGAGTTGCCATTGAAGCTGGTCTGCGTGCAGCTTCTGTTAAGCCAGGACGAGAGGCAAGCGGCGATCGAGATCCTAGAGAACTTGAACGAAAGGGATAGATCGTTACCTGGCATAGTCAGCGCGCTCGTGACTCTCCACACGGCTGACAATAACCGCGAGAAGGCATCGGCTGCTCTCACGAATGCTGTTACTTATTACAAGAAGAACAAGGCAAGCTCTCCTTCATTCTCATTCGCTTTCTTAGTTTCATCGCACGATCGTCTTACCTGGTATTTATTTTTAGGAAACCACCGCTAATCTGGGAGAATTATGGCGGCAGGCCGCCGATTTCTATCTACGCGGTGGAGAGATAAAGGTAGCGGCAGACATTCTACAGGAAATGGTGGACGCCTCGCCGTCGGATAAAAAGACATTGGCCCAATTGGTGGTGGCCTACGTACAGTTCTGCCCTGAAAAAGCGCAACTGCTATCGAAGCGCTTGCCTCCGCTTCACGATCTAGCCGAGACAACTGACGTCGACGGTTTGGAGAGTAGCAATTGGGTGATTGGTACAAAGGTGATCAAGAAGAAGGTGGAACCATCCCCGGGGTATGTTTCTTCTTAAATATCGACAGCCCGATCGAAAGTTCTGTTCGCGTGATTTCATAGAAGCCGATTTCGTTGTTTAGCAAACCGGCTGTCGATCTGACGCAAAAGAAGCGAAAGAAGCGCAAGCGTAAAGGGAAATTGCCCAAGTTCTACGATCCAAATATTCCGGCTGATCCCGAACGATGGTTACCCAGACACGAGCGCAGTGGATTTAGAAAGAAACGAGACAGAAGAAATCGGGACGCTGCGATGAAGGGCACTCAGGGCGCTGCTGCGGGAGCCAGTGATCTCTAGTATGCATTAAAATTATCCACGCATGTTATTTCTCAGTATAAAACGACAGAGTTGATAATGGTTTTCGTCGTGTTACAGTGATATCACTAAGATGCCTACCAACGCTAAACCTTCCCCTAATCCGCGGCACAGCCCGGCCGTGGAGACGTCGGGGCCGCGACAGCAACAGCGCAAAGTTCAACAGAAAAAGAAGAAGAAAGGAGGGAAGTGGTAATCACATTTGTACTACATCTGATTATTGTACATTAAATATATACTATCTCCGTGCTGCAATCTGTAAGAACCGACAATTTTTACTGCTATACACATTATACAGTACACGATACTGCCATTTTTAAAGAATACGTCTGCTCAGCGTAAATGTCTAGCGTTCGATCGAAATGCGATTCGACTGCAAATCGAATGGAAATATACAGAAAGAAGCGTGGTACGTAAAATATTCTTTTTTTTATTCCTTTTCTCTTCGTTAAATCCTCTCGTCAGACCATGACAAAACTCGGCAATATAACATACAATATAGGTAACATAATTTCCTTGCGTACATTGACTAGGATTTGGCGATACATAGTTTTATTCCTCTGTTGGTAACAATTGTATATAAAAATACAATCTGTGATTTATTCTGTTTCCCATCGTTTCTTCTTCTCTTGATAAATCTGTAATACCTGTGTAAATATCGCAATTGTGCATCAGATTTTAACATCCAAGTAACAGACACGTGTGGCGTAGTTCGCGGATGCGACGGTTTACGCAACGGACAACGAAATCCCGCGGGATTTCTGTCCCGTTCATCGTGAAATCAATAAATTCTGCGAAGACACGTCTCGATTACATATATCACTGTCGCAGATCGATGTATGTGCACGCGGTCGCGCGTGTAATATTTAAAGAATACCATTAGTTTCTACGATTCTAACTTATTGTCACGTGTTCATCATTGCACAACACAGTATCGCTTGTCGTTACATAGAAATTTATAACAGAGGCAACTGTCGAGGTACGAATAACGGTATCGTAAAACGTCTCTCTATTCTTTTTTTGCTTACGAAGTATTCTAATGTTCGGGCTGTGAATCGCCTTAATCTCAGACATATTTAAAATACTCGATACCCTCCCATTATCTTAACTACTTCAACAGGCACGCTCGTTCGACTGGTCTGGACATATTCTGATATGCACATATATGTGTGTGTGTGTTTATGTAGAAAGTAAAGAAACACTGGATACTCGTTTGCCAGCCTTAAGCAAGCATATCCATTATTACGGTGTACCCGCCATGCCGCACTCATCTATTGGGAAGTCATCCCGTGTTCCCAGAAACCAATAGTCAAATCAGTTCGACAAGTAACTTCGTCAAAGATGAAAGATAGATGAGTAAGGCACAAATGCACGTAGATGTGGCGAAGCACATACGATGCAAGTTATTTCCAACGTAATGATAATATATTACCAACAGACAATGCTACTTTTCAGGAATTATGCCTTCCCAGACATCCTCTCGCTGTTTATTAGCTAGCCTACGTTTCTCTGAAAGGAAAAATCTTCGTACTGTTTTTGTCCATCGATCTCTCAATTTATACGTATGTAAATGGGTATTTACCTTTAGCCTCGCGGAGCACGTTCTTCTCGTGCTCGCGTTCTTGTCTAGCAGTGGCCAATTTCACGCCTAGAGCACCAGTTACCAACCGTCTGGCTAACGCGGCGCAGGTTTCCGGGCGACTTCTGTAAGGTTGCAGAAATTCCGCGCTCCTTCTCGCTTTCGTTTTACTCAAGGCTGTGGCCTCGCTCAGAGGCCTCGTTTTAACGAACGAATGATCCGATCCAAGCACCTCGGCAGCTGGAAATTAACGCGCTGCTGAGTCGTTTTAATTACAACGCGTGCATAATAGGGCTGGGAGTATTCGAATGCTACGAATAAACTTCGAATATTTGAGTATTCGAATGTTATTCTTTGAATACTGAAATATTCGATTAGTATGGTGTGAAGTGGGTCAAAATTAGCTTACAAGATTTCACCCTGACAAATGAACCTAAAGAATTTGATTTATAATTCATATCATACTATTTGAATACATCAGTATTCGAATACTTAAATACTCGAATAGTATTCGAATACTTGGATATTCGAACATTTAAATATTCGAATAGTATTCGAATACTTGGATATTCGAATTATATTCGCCAAATAATTGAGCAACTGATGTATTCGAATACCGAAAAATTCGACAAATAGTCCCAGCCCTAGTGCATAATCGTGGTCTGTTTTCAATTACCAACAAGAGGGCTACTGAAGACTCCGAGGCAATGCGTATCGTCCACCCATTTCAGCTCGAAGCCGCTGTTCTTAAAAGGGCTGAAGACAGCCGCCAAATCGCTGGTCTTAAATTCTGACGGGAAATTGTATATCTCTATAACATGAGCAAATTCGTCGCTGGATACTTCGATGTGCTTGGTGTACGATTTGTAATCGCTCTTCGGCTGCTCTATCACAACATCGCCCACTGCTGTTGTTAGCTGAAAACGAAGCTACTGTAAAACAAGTTTCATTCGTTATACGGCGAGAAGAGAAATATAAGTACTTGCCTCTTCTATCAGAGTCGGATCTAAACATTCTCCGTTGTCGTCGAACAAGGTGTCCCAGTCGCATTCGTCTCTATTTACCTTTTTAACAGGCGAGGAAGGCGGCGGCGCAGGCTTGCTTTTCTGCCTTTCAATTTTCTTCATTTTCTTCTCCAGCGGTATAGCGGTCGGAGGGACTTGTTCGACCGACTCTGACTCCTTTTGCGTATCATCCGAGATAATCAGAACGTCCGACACCATGTTGCGACGTATCCTTTGAGTATTCTTCTTATTAGTTATCTCGTCCTTGTTTAAAAGCCTCTCTTTCTTCTTCTTCTTATTATTCGACGTTGAAGAAATCGTAACAACGTTGTCCATATATTTATCAGATCTCTCTATATTCTCGTCAACATTAACTTCGCTATATACATACGTTTCAACGGAATCTAAACTATCCTTATTTTCACTAGAGTTACTAGATACTTCCTCCTCCGCAGCAGTCTCCGAAGAAAATGCATCGGTCCTTTCGCGTGCTGCGCCCGGCGCGGTCGAACTGTTCGATTCGTTTGGCACATTCTCTTTGACGCTGTCCGACCGCTCGGACCTCTCTTCGTTGCAAGCTTTCGTGCGAGGTATTATCGAGGAATCCAAGGAGACTTGATCCTTCGAGTCCGTTTCAAGACACCGACTAACTTCGCATTCTAAGCGGCTCAGACACTTGTCGGAGCTTGCGTTTGATCCCTTTTTTACGGACACCGCATTCTGAGGCCTCTCAGAATCCGGTTCTTTCGGAGTTCTGCTTGGCTTTGATTGTCCGTGAGAAACCGTGGGCGATGTTAAATTCTCTTTCACCGTACGATTCGTTCGAGAAGGCTCCACGGGTTGAGGACTCCCTTCGGTCTCCGCGCTTCTACGATGCCGTGGGACGTACACTGCGCGGTTTGGCCTCCGCTGGCGAGGAGCCCTTAATAAATAACGCAGGCTTGGTGAAATATGCTAGGCAGTGTGCCATTCTTAAAAACTTGAATTCATATAATAAATATTATTAGAAAGTATAAATAGATAATTGGATAATTTATTCTGAAATAAACAGTGCTTGTGTTACTGATAAAAATCATTTAAGATTTCTCACTTTACGGTAGAAGATGAATCGACAGTCGGTTGCGTTTGAACTTGGTCCGTGTTTGCTTGAACTTCAGTTCTTGCTTTCCTAGCAGCTGGCGGCCTGTAAATCTCAACCGTTGGGACCGACTTCACTGCAATGTTAAGCGAAAGTAGAGCCATTTTAATTAACCATTCGCGATCGGTAGATTGTTGGGAAAAGTTTCTATTTTTCAATTACCGTGTCTCTGAACTCGTACATGTTCTGGTGAGGCGGAGGGCGATCGTCGTCCTTCGACGCCCATCTCGTGCAGCGTGTCACTAACTTTCGCGCTTGAATTACACTGCACAACACCATTCAATATCGGATCCCTTGAATCACAAAGACAACAGAATTAAACCTCGCTCGACTCTCTTCGAATGTTTCGCGCAGTATCAAACGAGTCTTCGGGGCATATCCGGATGACCCGCGAAGCGACCTTGAGCCGGTCAGTTTCACTTTCGATCGCTACGTCGTAAGAATTCCACTGCGGTAGACTCGTTTCATAATCGTATTAGGCCCGTGAATTTCTGATAATTCTGACACAATTTATAGCCCGTTCCACTTTCCTAAAAAGTGACTACCGATTAAAACTCAACTTTGTACCTCCATCTTGCATAAAGTGTTCAAACAGAAATCTCCCGGAACCTCCAGCTCCCCAAACGGCTTTACATAAGAACCATAATAAAAGAAATTAAAAAACTATACGCACAATCGTTACATAAAAACCATTCACTTTACCGCAGGCGCGTGATAAAATTTTTAAACACAGCAGACACTCGGCGACATTGATGATACAGAGTGTATTATCAATGTTCCAGTGTTAAAAGCAGAGCCTAATTCTCGGAAATTATTACCGACGGAGAACGAATAGATCCGACTGGAATTCGCGGGAAGCGGTAAGATATAGCTTGCGCGTCACGTTACTGTTGATGGAATGAACTGTAGCACTGTGGTACGTTCAGATACCTTATCACGTCACTTTTGTAGCAGACGACGGTTCGCCTGGCGGAGCCCTGGCCGATCGAGAACGTGCGCAGATCGATGAAACGTTCCTGCACCAGTTGGTGTATGATGAACCTCCGATAGTTGTTTACAGGCGGAAAGACGAGTACCCTTGAAAAAGTGAAAAGAACGCGTTACGATCGCGGCTGAAAGTGAGACTGGAGTGACGGTGGACGGCGGTGAACGTAACCGCCTTGCCCCGGGCCGCTCGGGCACGCATTTACCGACGGATAAACGCCGGCTGACTTTTACATAACGTTCACTTTCTCCTTCGTTCGTTTCCTCAAATCGTAGGCATCCCCGCATCCCGAATAACGCCGACGATATTCGGCCGCATTCCGCGACACGACCCCGTTAACTTTTCACGTAATCATGGCTACGCGCGCGAAACCGGGCGTAGTTATGCACGCGATTATAAAATTATGGGAGACATAGCGCGGAATGTAAAGTGGAACTTTGTGCGTGATAATAATTTTTACTTGCGACAGCTACGTTGAGAAATATATTACGAAAGAGAGTTGAAAAGGAAATTGGAAAGTGCGCAAAGATTTAAGGGTGATTTGAATTTGGCAACTTCCTTTGAATCGTGGATGGTGGCGCCGCACCCGCTGTGGTGGTTGCGAATGAAAGTAACTTTTCAGTACTTCCGGTTGAAGTTCAAATTGTTGAAAAAATTTGGGGAGGAATTTTTGTTTTCATATATTTAAAGTTCGAGGCCTGTTGTATTTGGAAAGTCTTCCTAGCTTGAATAAAAGTAGCTTTTACGAAATGTAAATAAACGATTTCACGAGGAGGCTCGAGGGGAGATTTTCACCTTTAGCAGTGTTTTACGTTATATGGTAGTTAAATTCGATGTTCAACAACCGTTCGTGTGGAGCGAAGCGTGTAGCGTGGTAAATCGGTTACATCTCCCTCGCCCTCTCCTTAAGCTTAGACGAGAGTCGAAGGAAAAAAAGAAATCGACATTACCAAGGCGAGCAAATCGAGCATACCCCTCGCTATCCGGCCGTTGGATCGTTCTATCGCGAGTTCGATCTGTTAATTACGTCCGACGACGACCAAATCGACAAGCCTTGAACTACAAAGAAGAAACAGAGTTGCTGCCTCGTAAGCGTTGCGTGGTTCACGTAATCACGCGTGCTACGTGAGCGACATACGTCAAGTGTGCAACCGCGGCCAATAGATTGGCAATTGTTCTGCAGAAGGCATTTAAAATCACCGGATAGCCTCTTATTCGCGATTTCAGTAATTATGCAGCGTTGCTCCTAATACTACCGCTTTCGAAATTATTTTCTTCTCCACAACATGCAACAAATTTGTGTAAAGTCTAAGTAATTAAAATATTTCTATCAGAGAAGAAGTCTACAGGGTGTATCGGAGATTTCCGTGGGTAGAAGTATTTATTAAAAAGGTATAACAAAAATATGAAACGCAAAGGACACGATAATAATATTTCTATTAATTCAATACAGGGTAAGGCGTCTTAAAGACGAGATACGTAATGCTCTTGTTATCTGTTGCTTTAAGGTATGTTTACTGTTTCTGCAGGTACATGGTTCAGTGCGATGGCAAATCGTATTGTATCGATAAAGGGGGCGACAATTCGAAACGTGCAGGTAGGTACGGTGTTTCTTGACGTTTCATATTTTTGTCATATACCTTCACGTACGGAACACACTGGCGAAGTTTGTGCGGAAACCTCCGAGACACCCTGTATAGTCTATTTCGAAACTCACTTTGAGAGTAAACTGTATTGGGATCCTAATCTCTAACATGTAGCCTACCGCTTTCGTTGTTACTGATAGAGATATAATACGTTCCGTTAAACTTCGCGTTCCGTAGGAATTTTCTTCCACCATCAAGCGGCGGATGTAAGTTACGCTGCCTGTGACGGTCTATTTAACCAATATCCGCCACTTAAGAATAGTTTTACAACCCAATATCGGATGATAAAATAAAAACCATTCACTCGCTAAATGCTAGTTTATTTTCCTTCGGCAAGCTGCCAGTGCACTCGCGTTTCTTTTATGTTCCCGAAAACGTTATGCAGTTTGCTAAAAATAGAGGGGTGCCGGGGAAGGAAGGAAAGAAAGAAACGTGTCGGCGTTCGAAGTACGCGGGCCACGTAAAAAAATCGTGGAATCCGGTAACGTAACGGGAACCATGATCGTAAATACGCAAGTGCGGTTACGACCGTCGCCTGGAATATGATGATATCAGACATTTACCTTCAGACCAAGATATTTATAAACCTCGTGCTCGGAGACCGTAAAAGAAGCGAATAACTCGTTGCACGCATTTCAGCGGTTGTAGGGTATCGCCTTAACTACTTCTAGAGGCCCTAAGGACTGCCTTAATCGCCTTCGAATCTCAATAGAACTGCACGTCACGGGTACGGACGATTTTAACCTAACCCAACCACGAGCCACGTAACGGTCACCCTAGGCCGCTTGCGATAGAATCGCGTATTGTGAGACCAATGATATTTACGATACGTACTATCTCGTATTTCGTCGTTTCAATGACAGACGTCAGATATCCGAGTTATATTCTTGGAGGCAACAGGTTCACCGACCTCGCCCGGGGGAAAGCATTACGATTTTCACGGTGGTAAACATTCGTAGAAATCGAAAGTAATGGTCAACGTTCGAAAACATGTTGCGAGAAACTTCTGATCTAACCTTTAAAGGCGCGTCGTTGCATCAGGAAACGTGATCGTTTGACTCCTACCTTTTCAGTCTCTTGTCCCTTGAAAACAGAGTCACGTCGTGCTCCACTTCCTCCGCGAATAGGCTGTTCTGTAAATTCATTTATTTACGGAACTGCGCGTAGGACACACACAAAAAAGCACACACTCCTCGAATGAAAATCATTGGAAATTAATCAAGACAAATGCGTTTGCCCGTGCTGCCGGACAACAGCAGCAACGCTCTCTGTAGTTTAGCAGCGCATTGACCATAAACTATCCCACTATGCGCTGCGCGTGCGCCGTGGTCTTTCAACCTGCGCAACAAGGGCGCATGCGTCGACTCGTTTGAATCGCGCTCGACGTCCTGCGTGTGCGCGGTAATTTGGCCATTAGTTGCGTTCTATTTGACAGTGTTGGCCGGGTCGTAGCTTCCTGTGCATTTAGTGGGAAAATTAATGTAAGTTTTTGAATTTTAACTGTTAATTTGTGATTAGTGTCATCCAGGCCAGCAAGCTCTTCACGTTTTGGGTGTTTGAAACTTCTTTTTCTGAAATATTCGTAAAATATGAGCATTTGAAATATGTGGGAAATTTTGTGGCGTCCTTTTGTCACAGAAACGTATACGAATTGTTCAAATTGAAGTTTCAAAGACTATATAATGCGCATTGATTGATCTTGATCGCTTTCTTTGAAGTAGTATTATTGGACAAGGTCTCTTAGAATCATTTGATTGAAATTAGTATTCTGTCAATGGCTTGCTATGACGCATTTCGTGATCACGTATTGTTAGATAATTTTGAGGTCGTCTTACGAATTTTTATTGCCTTATTTAGTCATGGGGGGACAAGTTGGTTCGCTTAACCCATTTCTCTTCTAATCAGAGTAGTGAAATACTATTCGTTAGGTTTATTCGGAATAATTTCTCGTAATTTTTCATAACTTTCGGTGGAATTCAAGTTTTCGTTCGTTTGCGACGCCATTTTGATCTCAGAAGTTCGTATATTAGAAGCGCGGTATTTTTAAATTACGATTCATGGTAGCTTCGTTCTACATTGTACTTATTAAGAACAAAATGCTGCTAGACCATTTCTTTCTTAGACAACTTGGTTTTATATTAGTTAATTAAATCGATACTGTACAAAACATATTTATTTAATAATTTATGGAGATACACACATAGTGTACAACATACAAGCCCTAGCATTCATGAAATGCTGCTACTTTGTAAAGTCAATCTCATTTCATTTCCCTAGAATATTTATATACAATCACACGGTTTTCGCTTTACATTGTCCGATGAAACAAGTTCATTTACTACAAAGCGAGAAATGCCCCGCGTTTCGCTCAATACGCGTCGTTGTCCTTATCAAATCACCTCGAGAAAATATGTCACATCTGATAAAATTCTTTTGTAGCCCGGCATTGAGAGAAATTCGGGGCCGAATTAGAATGTGTACAGTGCATAAACATACAAAGTTAAAGGGGTCCAGACTCTCGCATTTAGACCCAGTTTTCTTCTTCTTTTCTTTCTTAACCACCCCCCCCCCCCCCGCCCCCTCACTTCCCTCTCGCCTAATACAAAGCTGCGTCTATGCGCATTGTTATCCGAATTCTGTCAAAAATATTCTATATACAATCGGGGTATGTATAAAAAAAAAGTTCGCGGGTCTTAAGATTACGAAGAAGGGCGACACTTTGTTCAGTTTTGTCGATTACGAAAAAGCAACAGACCTTCGTTCGCGAAAGACACTAATCGGCGTTTTCGTATCTCAGAACAAAGAATGCTCGTGAAAAAGAACACTCAATGTGTCCCACGTCGCGAGCGGCGGCGTGGAACGCTGCTAACCAAAACGTTCGTAAGCACGTTTTGCGACACCGCCCGGGCGAACGTAGACGCTCCTCCCACGCTCGTAGTGCCACATTCCGCTCATTGGTCTACTTACATTTACACAGATTCACGTACGTAAAGAAGTAACGCACCAAATTCGTAACAAGGGTCGAGTTAATGTAACTCACTTGAGACGCGCGCGCGAAACCATTCGAGACGCTAATTATACAAGAGAACAGAAATGACAATCAAGTGTACAAACGTTGAAATCCCTATTTTTACGAATACATCGTGCTAATGACTATTGGTATTCTGTTTAAGGTGATACGGTAGGAAGATACAAGTCTAAAAGCCGTCCCCCTGTCTGCCGCAAGAGAACCGCCCCCCCCCCGCTTCGGAATTTAATCCCGGGGGATCCTGCCGGCGCGAGAACACAGAAATAAGTACTACAACGGGGCAATACACGAATAGAACCAGGAAACGTACAAGGTAGGTACAGACTCTTTGTGTGTTTTCGTTTCTTCGTCGCGTATCGAACACAGAAACAGCAGCCTTAAATGTCTATTCGTGGTCTATACTGTAACCTTAAGGGTGGGTCCCGGAACCTCCATCTCGTTACATAAACAAACTTTAACGTATGGTCCTTACCTAAGAGTTCGTCATTGCACAAAATATCAATCTGTGGGAAACACAACGAACGGATTAGTCGTACACCTCGACAGGAACGTCGCGTCAAGTTTTACTTACATCGCGATATTTCTCCATCCCGTTTAGAACTTTCTTGGCGATAAACTTTTTCAAGTGCGTAATAGTCGCTTGGGCGGAGCACCTAATGAATCTCCGTTTCAAAGTCTTCAAGCTTGTGTTTATGCATTCCAAGCACACGTTCACCTGCAAAGAATGCCGATCGATTAGCATCGCCGAGGTATCGCTTGCGAGATACTCGTACTATCTCGAATATTTGTACTTGTTCGTCGGTACGGTGGTAGTCCGATTCTGCGTGCGCGTCTGCCGTCGCTTTCTCTTCCTCTACTTCTCCCGCATTTGGTAGGACGTCTTTCGGGCAAGGCAAACCCCTCGCTCGATAAAATTCCCTTTCCCTTTTAATTTCATCTGAAAGGAAATTCGCTCGATCAAACGTCCACAATTCGCCCGGGTCGCAGCTGTCGTCGTTGTCGATTTCTTAGGCGGAAACCTTCGTTACTATTCTAAAAAGTTACTAACTCTCTTGGAGATCAGGAACTAATTTGTAGACGATATCTTGCATAGTTCTGTCGAAGCTTATATACTGGAGCGGATGTGATTGATGTATCACTATTTGGCATGTCGGGCAGGTGTGCTTCTCTTCCAGATGTTTCACTAGGCAGCTCTTGCAGAATGTGTGCAAACATTCGGTGACAGTGGTAGCGTCTATCAAATAGCCTCTGCATATCTTGCACGTTATGTGACTGTTCAGTGTCTTCAACTTGATTCTCCTCTCCATTGCACCGGTAATCACCATTTAATAAATGTTGCTACCTGAGACAGCCCATGCGAGCACCGACGAATTACAATGGAGCGAAATCGCTCCGAGAATCATCGCGTTCATACGATTTGGACCACGCGTGACGGTCTGCTGCGTTTTTACACGCGGAATCGGTGGGAGAGCATTGACAAAATAATGAAGTGAAGGGAGTACGGCAGAAGGGTTGAAAAGCCTGTAATCTGTGAAGTTGATGGAAGCTTTCGTATCGTCAAATGATCGGACGTGTCCGCCGCGTATCGTGGAGCGAGATAAATGGCATTAATTAACGATTGACAAGAAGGGGGAGATTTCTGTGCCGCGGAAAAAGTGGGTTATCGAATTCTAACCTGGATGTCGGGTGTAGTACGCAACGGCGACTGTCACTCGTGTTATTCGTCGGGAAATTTTGTGTAAACGGACCCCGCGATCCTTCGCATCTTCCGTCGTTTGATCGAGGCTAAGTGGAGAAACAGAAAATTAAATGTTCCACTAAAAACCTGTTAAAAACAACTTAGTGTAAATGTGGCTGATGACAACAAAACGAACTGATATCAACGCCATCTGGCTCCGTTCAGTTAACTTTTCTGTGGACACGCGGTCCCGTCGAGTGGTGGGGGGCTTAGATATCGTCTTTCGATCAATCACGGTCTTAAATAGATTTGCTCATCCATACTAATTAAATTATGCATAGCTTTTTTGTAATTTTCCTTGGAATTTTGAAACTAATTATTCGCTCCGCGATTCATTATTCAGTTTCATATTACGAGCTAGATTTTTGTATTTTCGATCGTCTGATTTTGTTAGCTCCTTATTATTCGGTTATTATTTATGCGTTCGTTTTGGATTACTTCTTTCTTTAGTATTATTGTTCGGTTTGCGCGGAAAATCGTTGGAAAAGTTAATTCGAAATTTTACCGATTCGATTCTCGGACTTTTTAACGCGGGAATTTGAATAGTTCTGCTTATGAAGTCTTCGAACAGTGAAATTAAAAGATTTTTAAAAAGTAGGTCGAACATTTCCCTGGAATGTCGATATTTTGATAAGTTCTTACGCGAAGTTTTGGAAATTCGAGTGCTAGAATATCTGAAAATTGAGTCACAGATGTGGGTACAGTTCGATGTGATTTATTCGAGACGAAACTCACGTTACAATAATAATCCAATATTTGCGCAGGCTATACAATACATTCTACCTTGGTAAATGCTGGTTTACTGGCTACCTTTAGGTGTGCTGGGTAACAAAAGAGGGAAGGAAAGAAAACTTTTAAATAAACAAGTCGGTGCTATATACAAAAAAAAGGAGAAAAAAAAATGAGAAAAAGGACATCACCCGATGAACAAGCTCTCATATTCCCATCGACCTCGACTCGCGATCATATTATACAAACAATCGTCGACGATCGCTAGCTCCGAAAGTATACAAAAGAAGAAAGATCCTAAATACGTCCTAAGTGATCAATATACAGGGGGAAATAAATTATCTACTACTAAACGCCTCCCTCGCATGCATCATTTATACATCCTTTACATGTGCATCGACGTGGACGATCTAATTTGGCGTTCCTTCGCGCGCAAAGCACTCGTTGTTTCGGTAAAAAAATTATACAATGCATCTTCTAATGATCCCTCGACCCCTTTCCATCGAGTGTCCATCGCCGTTGGAGAATCAACGAGACCTTCTTGCCAAACGTACAAAAAAAAAATAGAGAAAAAAATGGCCAATTTCGCAGGCACGTTAAAACGCCAACGACGCGCGGGATCGCTTACAAAACTAACGCTTCTTTCTACAATAAAACCTAGAAAATACGCGGGCAAACCGCGGTCGTTGTCCACCGAAGTCCGTTCTACGTAGAAACGCTTAAAACATACACGTTTATCGTTAAACTATGTTACAGAGAAACGTACAAGGTTTCATTGAATTGACTAGTTATAAACACGTTTCGTAACGAGATACATGCATCCTTCCCAGGACAATGATCGAGTCCCCGTGTGCGACGCACACCGTACCCCCATCTCTCCCTTCCTTTATAACAAAGCCCCGCTGGAACCTGGAATCTCCGTCTTCGCGTTCCAAAAGGCACTTATCAATGGCACGGTATAACAGCATGTACAAACTGGACGACGTAAAAAGCACTTTTTATCTAGGGCGCCTCGGATGCCCACCCGTGCGGGCGGGTGCATCGAAATGTTCGAGGGGTGGTTTCGTATCTTGTTCCCCTATCGATCGAACGAACCTCGAAACCTGAGTAACGTAGAAAAATATTCTGGAGCAGTTAGCGGTGCCCCAATTCGTGGCTCGTTTCTGAACGCGGATTTCCCAGGGCGCACGGTACAAGGAAAATAAATACAGCGGTTCTCTCTCTCTCTCTCTCTTGGGTAAGAAAATCAGTCTCCTCGAAGGCCGGAGTTTTTTTCTCTGCGATTGACAATTATTCTCTTCCCGTCGTTCCTTAACTCTAACAGTGTACGAGCTAACAGGTCAATACTGATTTATGTTATTTGGCGTGTTCGCTAGGTCAGTCGATCAACTCTTCCATACACCAGCGTCCCTTGATCCCTTTTTCATTCATCCTCTCGATCGATTTTCCCTCCCCTGCTTCGTTTTCGTTCGTTGCTCTCTCTCTCTCTCTCTCTCTCTCTCTCTCTCTCTCTCTGGACGTGTCGCAAAGTGACGTTTTATACACGTTCGTCGATGAACGTTCAATCGTTCGAGCTTCACAGCAAGTACGGAAACTTCTCTTCCCCCTCGTCGTCCTCAGCTTCGCTGGACTCCTGGCTGGAGGGCGGTGTGTCTAGTTGAGGGAGACCGAGATCCAAGTATTCCTAAAATTAAATATATTGTAGGAATCGGTGATGTAATATTCCTACGCTTTTGGGAGCCACGGAAAAAGAGAAACCACGACGACGGGAATCGAAGCCGAGGCCGGTATTCATAGTCGCTACTTATTCTTAAGCAAATACTTAAGCATACGGCATCTTTTACTAACCTAGTAGCTAGTAAAGGATGCCGAATGCTTAAGGATTTGCTTAAGAATAAGTAGCGACTGTGAATACCGGCCCGAGAGTCGTCCGCGTGGTGATCAGCAGCGTTAGCCACCACGGCTGACGCTGACTCTCCGAAATATCTTAGTCTGGGTCTCCTCTTATGGTATGGGGCGTTCCTGATCCCAGAATATTAGGACATTTCTGAGTTTTAATTGAATGCCTTGGGGGTTCAACGGTCTCTTACCTCGTTCGCAGTTATCGTCAATATCCTATCAAGATCCTCGACCAGCTCCCCAAACATTGGCCTCTCGTTGGGCTGGTAGCTCCAGCAATCCCTCATCAGCATATATCTACGCGAAGATAACAAGTTTAGGTCGTAGTACACTAGTGCAACGATAAAATCCCAAGGGTCTAGGTATCCTTACATTTCGATGGAGCAACAGGGCGGCTTCTCCATTCGGTGTCCAGTTCGCAGTAGCTGGAACAACTTCTCCACGGATGGTACGGACGGATAGGGGGTACCACCCAGTGTCATGATCTCCCACAACAGAATTCCGTACGACCATCTGGAGCGTCGAATAAAACGAATGAGTGAAGGGTGAAAGCTTCAAGTACCTGCTCTATAATCGATGTCAAAGTATCAGCTTACACGTCGGACTGAGTGGTATAAACCCGGTGGAACAGCGCTTCAGGCGCCATCCATTTAACAGGCAATCGGCCGTCAGTGGTCTTCCTGTAGTAATCGTGGCAGTGGATGTCCCTGGCAAGACCGAAGTCAGCGATTTTCAGAACGTACTCGTCGCTGACAAGGACGTTCCTAGCAGCCAGGTCCCTGTGGATGCATCTTCTGCTCGCCAAGTATTCCATACCCCTGGCCACTTGGTACGCGAACGAGACCAGATCCTTCTGCGTGAGCGTCTTCTTCTCCTTGGACTCTTGGCCAATGGTTGGCTCGTAACCCGAGGACGGCCGGTGGTCCCGAAGGAAATCGCGCAGATTCCCGTGGGGGGCGAATTCCACCACCACGTAAAGAGGACCGCCTTGGGTGCAGGCACCTAACAGATTGATGATGTTCACGTGTTTGCCGATCATCTTCATCATCTCCATCTCGGACACCAGGTCCATCATCTCCGCGTCCGTGTGACCCTCTGCAAGAAGAATTCGTTGGTTGTTAACTATATCATTCCAGCTGCAAAGGCTCCAAAGTGTTCCGAATGGAGTCGGAAAGTTACCTTTCAACATCTTCACTGCAACGACGCTAGGGATCCCAGGTTTTCCACTGTTGGTTTGAGCTCGGACCACTTTCCCGAAGGCGCCTTCCCCGAGAGTGTTGCCCAGGGTGAGCTGCTCCCTGGGCAGCTCCCAGGCGCTGTCCACGGGAAGCTCGTACTCCGATATGCTGCCGCCGTTGCTGTCCTCCGCGGCCACCGTCGACTTCTGCTTCTCGATCTTCACCACAGGCATCAGCAATGGTTCTTGGACGTTTTGCGAGTTCACCAGGTTCTGCTTCTCGACGATCACCTTCTTCGTCCACTGGGTGACCACCGCGGCCCGGGCGGTCTCGATGGCCAGCAGCTTCTTCATCTTCTCGCGCTTCAGCCGGTGGAAGATGTAGATCACCACCACCACGCCGACCGCGAAGAAGATGAACAGAACCGCGGCCAGAACGTTCACCAGGATCTGCGGCTTTGCGGTCAGGGGCACTCCGTCCTCTTCTATAACTGGAGGAATAGGAACATTGATTTACGCTGATAGGAGACTCGAGGGATGGAGTTCTTTAAATTCTAGAACTTAGGCTGGATGGGAGAAGACTAAGGTGTTTCAGAATTATGGGTGTCAGAGTAAATTGGGCAGGGAAAGCGCGCAGGGTGTTTCAGAGGTAAAGGTGTAAGGTTGGACTGGACAGTAGAAATTGTAGAGAGAATCGAAAACTCTCACTCACATTCCACTACTCGAAGATAGGCGCTGCTGAACGTTTCTCCCAGAGTGTTCTGAGCGATGCAAGTGTACCATCCCTCGTCTTTCTCTGTGACGTTGTCTAACGTCAGCACCTCAGGATTCTCCACGTACGTGCCGTTCTACGGAAGGAAGATCAGTAGTTAAGGTCGTCGAGTGCTATACGTGAACCATGCATCGCGAGATAGACTCGTCTTTACAGAGAAAGCAATCACACAGGTGTTACACGTGTAACCGGTGGTACAGTACAATTGAGAAGCTGATAATTTTAAATGAAAAAGTGAGTCAAAAGTGTGGGGTACAACTTGCCACATAAGAAGCCTTGATTTTCAGAAGAACTACTAAAAAGATGATTAAAGATAATTAATGCCACTGTAGAGACCGGAAAGACAGTCTGATTTTGAGAATTTTTTATGCGAATATAGTGAATGGAATGCAAAGTCTGTTTCAAGGCCTTTATTGTACACACCTTGAAGTATAATCACAATTTTTTTAAAAGTTTTTTTAATACAAAATGGCGGCGCCACAGCTGAGCAGAAGAAGCATCTTCTGAAAAACAGTGTTCCGCGGCCGGAAAGATTTCCCTTTTAACTTTTCACCTAGAACAAAGAACCGAAAATTTTTGAGTCCTATTTAAAATTACCTCGGGAAGTACATGAGGAAATTAAAAAATTCTGATTTTTATAAGAATGGTGGGTGATTGAACAAAACACGGAACTGCCACAACCTCGAAATTGTTGAAACGTTCTGTTCAATCACGCGCCATTCTAGCAAAAACAGTATTTTTTCATTTCCTCGTGTACTTCCCGAGATAATCTTACATAGAACTAAAAAAAATTTGTTTTTTTGTTCGAGGTCAAAAATTGAAGGAGAAATCTTACCGGCCGCGAAACACTATTTTTCAGAAGAAGCTTCTTCTCTTGAGCTGCGGCGTCGCTATTTTGTAATAAAAATTTAAAAAAAAAATTGTGATTATACTTCAAGGTATGTACAATAAAAGCCTTCAACCAGATTTCGTATTCCAAAAACTATACTCGCATAAAAAAATCTCAAAATCATGCTGCTTTTCCGGGCTCTAGAGTGGCATTACCCCTGAAAGACACTGACCATTCTTGAACTTTGGAATACTGTCTACAACCGCGTAGACACAAAATAAGTCACTGAACTTCACCACCTCCAATATTGCCACCGCTCGTAAATGCAAACACCATCAGAGATAGTGACCAGTTCAGTGCACAGGCCATTGACAACTACTTAGTCAAAGTGATTCACCACAGAAACAAAGCGTCGTATGAGAAACACTTACTCCGCCCCCTCAACTCACAATCTTCTCGTAAAATCCGTTCCCCAATTATCTGTACACTTACAGAGACCAGTTAATTTATCCATAGTTAAAGTAGGAACGCAGGTAGTCGAGATATTCGATCATTACCAGAAGCAGAAACAGAGAAAGCATTGAGGAAGATACGGAACAGACACAGAGACTCGTGCAGTCTTTCGAATAGCTCTACGTGCCTACCTTCACCTCCACCCGGAAACTTTGATTGGTTCTGTTGACAGTGTCGAAAGAAGTGTGATAACCGTGATACCATTCTAGATGGCGGTGCGCGTCCGACAGCACCTCGCAGGTCATGGTAGCGAGCCCTCCGATCACGACGGTCGTGTTTCTCGGCGGTCTGGTCAGTATAGGCCGGTGTTTCACGCTTTCTACAGGAAAAATAGACCCAACCACCGTTTTTTACCGAGCTCCAGAATTAGATAAGAGAATAGATCAGCGAGGAATCCCTTTGGATCAGTTTCAAACACACATCCAACTATCCACCGGGAATCTGATCCGAAGGGACCCCTCGGCTCCGGAGGAATTAGACAGTGCCAAAGGAGACCAGCACCCTGGAGGAGTTATTCAGAACAGACAGACAAGAATATTACTGAAACGTTAAATGACATCGTTACGGAGTAGTTCCCCCCGGTCAGCCAGCACCTGAAATCTTTTAGATAGACACAAAGTTCCTTCGCTAAACGACATCACCACTCCCTCCACCATTGGTTAGTTCCACCATCGTTCCACTGGCCCCGTGAATCGTTCAAGGAATCGTTCACCCCTAACCCGCGGGTGGTTGCGTATTCGTTCGTGATTAAGAAACCAACGTTGGGTCAGCGACAGCTCGCCAAGAAGGCACAGAGGGACACCTCCACCATCGAGAGCAATAACGGGCCGCGGTACCTGGAGCAGCGTCCCGTTCGGTGAATTCTCCTGGTCACCCGGGTACTCGACTACTTTCACCCACTGTATAAACGGCTCGAGATCAGAGACGATCGGGCACTTGAACGTCACCGTGCTGTTCATCACCGCGGTCACGTTCTTCGGGAAATCCACGTTGATGTACGGCTTGTGTGGGAAACGTTCTATGGATACGTTAAAAATCACCGGCGTTTTAGAAACACCCAAGCTTTCCTCAGCCTCCGCTCTTTCATCCGGGAGGAAAGCATCGCCGTTCACCGTGCCGCCGGTGTACGATTCGAAGCCAATGGGAGGGAACAGTAGTACTTTCTTCTGTGGCTAACTGAACGTGTCTGGTGCTTAGACTCACCTATAATCTCGACCTTGGTGGTGTGGTTGATGCAGCCGAGGTAGTTGCACACGATGCACGTGTAGTTCCCGTTGTCAGCTGTCACGAGGTCCTCAAGCCTGAACGTCCACTTGGTGATCATCACCACGCCGAGCGTCCTCTTCGGCTCCTCGTTGTTCTTCAGCCAGGTGATGTTCGGCCTGGGATTCCCGAAGCTCGGGCAACGGAGGCGCAGCATGTTGCCGGCCGGCTTCACGACCACGTTCGGCATCTCCACGTTCTTGTTGAACGAGGGCGCCCGCTCTGGAATGGTGTTGTTGTGCTCGCCGGCGGTCTCGTTCTCGCACTTCTCGTTCTCCAGGTCGCTGTCCACTGTCTCGCTGTCCAGGTGCAACGATCGCGTCTCTGGAAGATCTGAAACCAGGAAGTTGAAAATGGTTTAGATCGACAAGGTGGCGGCTCCTTGATGTATCATTCCAGTGATTCCCAACCTGTGGTCGCAAAGTGTTTTCTGGGAAGTAGCCGCGTTTATTGTTAGTTGACGATTCATAGCACTTGTTTATTTTAATATGATTACATCACGCTATACTCTATTAACGATGTAACACTGATTTTTCATCGATGGAAAAAAGAAGAAGCTAGTTAAAAAATTAATACGCTTAATAATATCAAATATTATTAATATCTTAATAATATCAAATATTATTAAGCTAGAATTATATTTTGAAATAGCTATTTTTAATGTGTTTTCTTTATCTTATTAAATTTTCTTTATACGGGGGAGGGTGCTGTGGGATTGCAGTTTATTCGAATATTATAAAAGAGAGTGGCGACTGACAAAAAGGTTGGGAGACACTGGATTATTCTTATTTACTTACTTCTAGCTTCGATTTCCAACTCGTTCGTTTCCTCGTCGGCTCGATGGGCGCCAAGAGTGCTCCCCAGCTTGTCGATTTCGTGCTGGTAGTCGTCGTTCTGCAAGGATTCGATTCGTATCGTCACGTTCCTCCATTCGATCGCGGTGCTCGTCTCGACGCGGCAGGCGTACGAGCTGGCGTCTTCGGGCTCGATGTACTTGAATCTCAGCGACTGCTTCATCTGGCGTACCCTGGGCGACGGTGGTCGGAATATTTCGTCATCCTTGTACCAGGTCGTTTCACCGTTCGAGGAACACCGCAAGATCAGCTTCTCGCCTATCGGCACCACCACCACGTCGGTATGATTTAGATCTGCAACAGTAGGGTCGTGTGTTCTGCAAACTCTTCAATTCATTGCTTTTCTTACATTTTACGGAGGAACGCGCTGGCTCGAAGTCTCAGCATTGTTTAAATTCGATTCAGAATTTGCAAGGAGGCCTTGGCTTTTAAACAAAAGACAGACAGGTACTTTCTACTAGAACGTTTCGAATCATTCCACAACTCTTCGTCGATCAACATTGACGAAGGCCAATCATTTACGTTAAAGCTTCCCAAACACCAGCTCCACAGAGATAAATCGAACTCGCCGCTTGGCAAGCGTGGGCTTCTAATTTCACTCTTCCGCGAACCGCGGGTACGATCGAAGTCGCTAAATTGCGCAAAGAAAACGCGCGCAGTGTTCGATTCTACGCGTCAGCTTTCAAATAGAAGAATTCAAGGCAGAGCGAGGACTTTCGCGTGAACAGTTTACCGAGGGTACCTCGATGCAAGAATCTTCGCATACAATAATAAATTGGTCAACCTCGGTACTTACACATATATCCGGTTACGCAAACTGCCTGAATACAAATAGAAATAATTGACGGAGGCGAGAAGTAATAAAGGAGTGAAGAGCAAGTTGAGAGAAGCTCAGTGATTGTAGTATAAAAATGAAACTACAGTAATAAAGTTACAAAGGGAATAATAAAGTAAGGTGCTTTGGTGCCGTCAGAACAGAGGGCTCGTCCTCGACAGCAGCCCGACCTTGATCATCAAGCTAGAAACAGCGAAACAACGTTTGATCGTGCAAAACGAAAGCTGGACACTTGGCTCGGTCCGCCAGCGCGTCGCTTCTCCCCTTTCACGAAAATCCCGCACGCCTGACCGAGGAGACTCGTTTTTCCCCGTGGTCCATTCATGAAGCCGAGGTGTCGCCATTTGGACAGCAGCCAGCAACGAATCGCGACACTGTCCCTTCTGACGTTCCATCTGGAATCATCTCGCCCCTCCGCCCCTCCCCTCGTCGATTCGCCTCTTCCCCGTCGCCAGAATGCGTCAGACTAAATTTAGAGGCCCGACGAGGGTGTTTTCTCTCGTCTGCTTACGGCCCGTCACGCGATTCCCTTCGGAAAGCCTGTCCTCGCTCACGAAATCGACGGGTTCGTGCCTAGATAGTCTCTAGGTAGCTTTTAGCCACCAATCTACATCTCAAGCCAGCGGGACTTCATCCTGCGACTTAGAAACAGATTCGAAGAACTTCTCCCTTTTCTGTATCCTTCTGAGTTCCTTGGAAAACGAGTTAGAAGTTCCTAGCCACCATCAGCTTTACTCGAACACCGTCAGATAAAACCACGATCAGGGGACTCCGAGATCTGCTCGCCCATTCTGTTCTTATCAGAGCCCGGAGTGCACAATTCTCCCTAATTAGCACAGCCGAGGGACGACGTATATTTATCATCTCGTCGTGCGAATTCCGCGACTCGCCCACGATTTCCTGGACGCGGTGCTCCCGCACGATCTTCCTCCTCCCGCGGCGAGGTTTGCACGCTAGTGCTTCAATTCCACCTCGGTCCCCGGCCTGTCCCTTTTGTCTCGTCTTTAAACATCCTCAAAGCCAGCCTCGCGTTCGCGTACAACCGACCAATTGTCCCAAGAGTCACTCCCACCTCTCCTCTCGGCGGAAGTCGATCGAGTTTATTGTCTTTCCACGCGAGTTCCGTCGCTGCTTCTTTTTTCGGACACGTCACGTGCGCCTCCCGACCCTTCAACGGGTCCAAATTGTTTGATCGGAGTACACGAGAAACGGGCAAACGAACCAGCCCCGCGCGCGTTCGTCGCTCGATCGACGTACCGAATCCAGGGACAAAGGGGGATCGAAGGTGGCGTTTTTCGGGGCTGCATCTTTCTCCCGGGGTATCGAAAGCTTCGGGACCGACTTCGATTTCCGAGCGCGACTTCGCGCGAGCCATCTGCTCCGGTCCAGACGCAGCCAGGAATAGCGATAAACATATTTCAAGAGGCTTCTTCTCTTTGTCCCCTCTGTTCAACTCTCCCCTTTCGTCGTCCGCGAGTTTTAGCGCGAAAACTCGCGGATACTGGCGAGCCTGCTGGGATAAATGGCCACACCACGGACACCGCCAGTCGTCCTAAAGAGACTCTGGCAAGAGACTGGGTCGACCTAGATGAAGGTAGCCTGGCTTCTGTGACGTTGTTCTTTACTGAAGAAACGGTGGCCATTTTTCAAGTGTATACTAAATTGAATACATGGGACGTGAGTATTTGAAACTTCGCGGGGGAAATTGAATTGAAAGTTTGATTTCAAGTGGCTCGTAGTAAGAGGGCGTGGTGCACGGAGTCCTCGAGTGGGCATTTTAAACGATGTCGACAGAGGCATGTGTTTTATTAATTAAGTACAAACGGAAGCATTCCAGTCGAAAATCGCCTAGCTCGAATAGGATGTGAGAATGCGCGTTGGTTCCGTTTGGGGTGCTTCGGCCATTAGCTAATGGCGGGGATCTCCCCCGTTTGACAACGCGACCGAGCTTCCACGTTTATTTACTCGTGTCCCGGTTCGGGACGTGCACCTTTTCACGTTGCCATCCTGTGGTGGGTTGACTCTCCTCCTGTTTTCTCTTCGCCTCGATCAAAGTCTTCTGGCAACAAATCCTACCTGCTTCCGTATAATACAGTGCCTACGCAGCTACAACTCTCGAACCCTAAATGGCTTTCTAACGCACGTTGATTCTACAAAGAATTTCGTGATTATCTTTCCGCGTGAAAACGTACGGCGCTACCCGATTATTTCACCGACGGGCGTTACTCCGGAGAAGTTATCTAACGAAGTCCAAGTTCCTCGAATCCACGCCCAGCATTATCAAGGATTTATAGACACCGCTGGATAGGACAAGGAATAACGAAGTCCAGACCCGGTCCAATTAATTTTCCTTTATTGTAACTGCTGCGCCGCGGAACAGTTACTTTAGTAATATACGACCGCCTGTTTTCACCTTATTCAGCAGAAGCACTCTGGTTAGAGCTGGTTAAACAATGATTTAACCCGCGGGGTGGGAAAGCGGCCGACTGATAACATTGTACCGTAGACGAACGGTTCCTACGGCGCATTAATTTCACTCGATAAATCTTCGATCGCCCGAAAAGGCCCCGCGACTTCGGGGTGCTACTGTTGTGCCGCGGGTTTATCGGGAACAGCACGCGCCGCTCGTAAATTAAATTTCAAAGTTTTCGCGCGGCTACCAGCGGCGCACGCTTCCGCGAGGCGCTCGTGACCGGTTCTCAAAATATTTTCCGAAGCGAAAGCTGCTCCGATTTAGAGCAGGAATTATTGCCGAAAATCTGGGGAGAGCTACGTTCTAGCTTCTACAGCGACCGTAATCGTTTCTCCGAAGGAAAATAAATGGTAAAGGTAATTTCACGGACCTTCACAGAGTTGGGAATGTTCTTTTTTTAGATCATTTAATAAGTTTCCATTGACGGAGAAAAATCTGTGAACGTAGACCCGAGTAGATGCGAGTGCAGAAATGGCGAAAGATGGATCGGTTGGCGGCGCAGTTTGAAATGAAGCGTGCCAAAAATATATTTACGTGGTGGCTATTCCCTATCGCTCTCAACAATCGGTGGTGCAAATGTCTACCGCGGTCTAGTTACGTGGATATCGGTTATTTATTACGCCGTGCTCTTCGAGAAAGCTGCTTCTAGTCACCGCGGCGCCTGTTGAAAAATCGTGGAAGCCGACTCGCGGGATTCGAGGGCACAGCGGGAAAGTAGGCGCGGAACGTTACAGAAGATACCGACTCGGCTGTATTATTATATTATCGTTGGGTTTGAGCTCGATGGCAAAGCCGGCCCCGGAGCGAAATGCTCTGCAGAACACTAGACCGAAGTGTAAAAGAAACAATCAAAATCGATACGGTTTACGTTATCTCTACAATTTTCCAGGCACTCCTCTCTATCTTTAGAAACGGCATAGCATTTCGGTTTCGCGCTGCGCCCACGCAGCCCCCGCTTTCCAGACTATCTTAATGAACTGAAAACAAGTCCACCCCCCTATTTACATTGCACTATTCTTGGCGATGCTGCCTGGAAGAGAAGCGTCACTGACGGGACACGTTATTGTTTCAGATAGTGCGAATCAGTGAAAGTGTTGCGTGCACTGTTCGGCCAATGGCGGGGGATCTATTAGTGACGATGCGCGCCAGAGGTGATCCGCGACTGGTGAGTTAGCGCCATTAAGCTTCTCGTTAATCACGGCAAAGAGGCCGGGCCGAGAGGGTTCTTTTTCGCGAGTGACGTTTCCTCGAAGTAACGAGGACCGATGGCCAGGCATCGCGCGTCGAACGACGAATTCATTTTCGTCGGCGCGCCGTGACGAACGGCTCCGTTTAATCCGGCCGGCTGCCACGGTTCGGCCAAGAGCTGGCGGTAATCTCTTCGAATACACCGTGAACCGCCGAGGATACCTCGGTCACTTGCGTGTCCACGCGATCCAACGCGCGGCCGCAGCGTCGAAACAACTCTGTTTACCAGACGCACGGTCTATTTCGGACGTGGGCTAGTTTCCTTTCCGATCGTCCACTCTTGCGCATCGATTTCCAATTCAAGGGTAGCTTCGAACGTATACTTGGATTAAGGGGGAATACTATTTTATGGGCTGAAGCAAAGCAAAATTTAGGAATTTTTTTTTAAGAACCTAGCGATTCGTCTGAAATTTGGATTATGTTTTTATGTATCCTTGAAGAAGTTGCAGTTTTTTCTTTATTCATTTTAAATAGTAGAAGTAGGAGTTATGTCTGCTTTATAGATATGTAGCTTGAAATTGATGAACGAGAAAAAAACAAAAAAAAATATTATTGAGCAGTGTGGAGAGTTTTCAAACTGAAAGGTTTGGACCTTTAATTTTTGCTGTACAATTTTGCTCCAATTTTCTTACGTAACGAAAGAAGTACAGAACCTAGCGGTATTCCGGTACATCAAATTCAAGCTACATATGTATAAAATAAAACACCGTTTCATTTTTCTATATCTGATTACCTGGTAGATAAATATCATGCGCATCAACGGACGACGAATTTTGCGCGGCGTGATGGTCTCTCATGCATAACTACTATATTTATGGTTGAAAATTAATAAAAAAAAAAACTAAAGCATCTTCAAGGGTGCATCAAAACATGGTCCAAATTTCAAATGAATCGGATCGCTGGTTTCTTAACAAAAAATTCCCAATTTTGCTATGTTTTTAGAATTGAGAAGAAATTGAGTTAGAAACAATAATGTATTCCAATAGGCTGTACTAATCACATAAAATAGGAAAACTTATTTTTTATTCAATGTGTGTCAGTCCCTTTTTGTTTTCAACGTTTCATATACATAGCAGTGCTACTATCACTTCATTTGTACGATCAGACTTGCTTCTTAAACTCTCCAAAGGACAACGTCCCCACAAACTATTCCTCCCAGCTTCTACTTCTTTTAAAATAAACAAATTAGGTATCGTTATCAGCCCGCGTAAGTCAGACTACCCAGATTAATTCGTCCGAGGCTGTCCTATTTCTCAAGTCGACTCCAGAGACAAAGAAGAACAAGGGCGTCGTACAAGGGGGCGACAAAATTCGACGAGCTCCACGAGGGATCGTCTTACGCTTATCCCACGCGGTCCAGATCGTATCTTGGACTCCTAATCCGACGATCTGATCCAGAGGTGGCTCTTTTTCGCGCTCAACTAGCCCGATGTACCGACCGGGGATCGAATGTACGGCATTTAACTCGACACAAAGCCGAAACTCGATACCACGAACCCTTTCACGGCTCTGCGTTTCTTCCAATCGCCGAACAAGGAGATCAGTCGTCGCTTATCGTTCCGACGAAATTATTCCCAACGTTTCGACACGGCCAATGATACAGGCGGCTGGAATTCTAGCGGATTAGAGACTGCTCGATGCACCAATCCGATTACAAAGAGGAGTCTGGATGTTAGAAGCTCTTCGTAGCTTCGTTTCTTCCCTCCGTAGGCTCGAGATCGCCGGCTTCTGCCTCTCACGAATCCCCTGTGCTCCAATACGAGGTATCCCGCTTGAATTGCAATTAATAAGGACTTAGAAGTACCTCTGTTGATCTTGTAAAATGGGATGTTGGTGTTTTTCATTCCGAGGTAGGATTATCGGCTTATCTACCCGGTGAAGCAATCTTTTGTGCTTCCACTATATTCAGCTCAATTCGTAGCCATTTATTCATTCTATGAAGAGGAAGCCTTCGCGGTATTGTTTTTCCTCTCGGCTCAAGATCGGCGGCTTAATTGTTTCCTCACAACGATAAGACCAAGTTCTCGATACGACGAGTGATATATAACGTTCGATTAAGCGCGATCACGGCCTCATCGTTCGTCCTTGAGTAATCTTGCAATTTGGTAGCCGCTGCGTGACCCACGCGCGGCTTATTTAACGAACAATCGATGGTCGATAATGTCTGGCAAGACTGAATAATTCAGAAAATCGTTTCCAAATTTAACGACTTCCCATTCGTCGATACCCGATAAACAAAATTCCTCAGAGACACTGCACGTAGCAACTCTCCTATCCCCAGTTGGTCCCATCCTCAGCAATTCCCACTCTCAAGAAGACTCACCCCTCGGGCACCCTTCCCACCCCTGCCACGATTTAAAATTCACCCGGACCCGTTCGCGAAAAGGGGGGGGGGCAAGGTCACCGGAGCCCGACCAAAAAAGGGAATCAGGCCAACAGGGCACAACAGGTGTCCCGTTATACTTCACCCTTTTATCGCGTGTCCGGTTCCCCCATCGTGTCACGCCATCCCGACGAAGGTTCCCAGGAGAACTGGGTGCATCTACTTAGGGTACCACGGAGATATCTTTCGCCTCCCGTTTCCAGACGTCTCGGACGTTCTAATTAAGATTCCACCCTGGCCCCCGTAGTTTGATATTAAAACAACGGGTCCACTGGGCCGGAGGGGAGCTTAAGAGAGCGATGGGGGGGAGAGATGGCTCGGAGCCTGACAGATAGAAACGTTCCAGCGTTTGACGGCGGTGGATTCGACTCTCGGGGGCCTGGTCAGGTACAAAACGAGCCCACACTGCCACGCTCTGCTGCCTGCATAATTATACCTTAAAAAGGATGATCCCTTTCGAGAGATTAAGGGACAGTGCTTAAGACCGGCTGCTATCTTAATGAGCGTACGGAGCTCTCCGGCTCGCCTGGCTGCCTTCTCTAACCGATGCCAGACACAATCGTAATTAAGCTTCAGCAGCTTTGGCCGAGGTCAAGTGTGCATGTGTCCCTTCAACCGGCACTTCAGCTTGTTCCTCGAAGCTGGAACATCGCCAGATATCGCCGCGCGCGCCAGCTTTCTCCTCCCCTCCTACCCCCTCGGCGACTTTACGACGGGGTGGTCGCCAGCCGCGAGACTGTACGACGTAGGATCTGATAGGTGTCAATTGTCTTTAGCGTACTTGGTCGCTTGTGATTAAACGCTGTTGTGGAAAATGGCTCAAGATAAGAGGAAATAATGGTATAGAAGACAGCGTCAGTCTGATCCTCGCGTAGTTTCGAAACCACTGGGATTCTGAATGAAAAACAGTGTACTAATACATTCCACGAGCCTTACAAAAGTATATATAATCGTCCAAGAGACGTTTCATCGGCAAGGCAGACAATTTTTCTTGCTAAAGAATTTTATGAGCATCGAATTCGTGGAAAATGTGTGTACGTGTTTGCGAAAGCATGCGAGGATTTACTGAGCAATTAGAGAAATTAGGAATACTTCCTTCTTGAGAATTGCCGAACCCGGAGACGCGATCGTCCGCGGTGAATTTACTTTCCGGCAAATAAATTTACTGATAACAGGCCCCGAAATGCTAGCGTCGCGAGGCGATATACGCGTGCATTATTATGATTGAGCTCAATTGTCCAATTGCCCGGTCATTGAATGCCATATGTACAGCCGGTCTCGCCCGTTATTAGCGAACGGTTCGATGATATTCTCAACCCCGTCGGCCGCGTTTCCACGGGCCAGCGGCCGCACTGCTCCCGATCACACGGGCTGAAAATGAGAGCCTCTGGCAATCTTTTGTCTATTAAATGTATTCAACAGGGTAATAGCGGCTGATATTACCAATTGGACAATGAAAGAGATGGCAGAGCGGAGCGCGATTTGTCCCCGCCGGGGATCACCGACGCACGAAGATTTCGCCGGGAGGCGATGATCTTGCGATCGACGCCAGCCTCCCCCTCGATTTCCACCCCGTATCGAAGGCTCGCGATCGAATTTATGAAAATATGCCGCGATATCCTGGCGAAAAGAAAATTGAATAGTTGAAAAATCGGAAAAATTCGCCTCTGGTCTTTGAGACAGTGAACACTAATTTTGTCTCGAGAGTTTAGCTGTTCGATAATTTATCTCGTGGGAATTAGAGTATTCCTGTGGTAAATTACGATTTAATCACGATTTACGGACCCGATACGCTGTAAAAGAGGAAATAGTTTCTCATCCGCGTGAACTCCCCTTCGCGAGGTCGATGGAACAGGAAATAGTGTTCCCTGCAATCTGATAATTAAAGTTGAGATATTCCGCAGGGCTCGCAGGCTATACCCAGGCGAAAGGAATACGTGTACTCCGTGATTTATACCATTTTAGGGATTGTAAAATGCCTGAAAGCTCGCAGGTAGTTTATATGGTACCCGCTGTTGCGGACAATGGCCAGGCTCTACACTTTATATACCTTTAGCGGAGGCGCACGTGTGCAATTGCCGGAAATTCCAACGGAACGCCGTAGCTCCCAGGCGAAATGCCGTTTAGAGAAAGCACTTTAATGCAGCCCTCGAAATCTGTTCGCCAGATGTTCGGGGGCCCGGGACGGGTTTTCCATCGGTCGCCCGAGGAAATTCGACTTTAACCTTCCTCGAAAACCGATACTTCCATTGTGCCCGGAGAAACCTTCATAAAATGGTAATAAAATGGAACGGCAAACGTAATATGGTCGTCAACGTTCACTAAATTCTCCGTGGAATCAGTGGTATTCTAATCAGTTGCAGCAGGAAATCTTTAACGATTTCGATAAACCTAAAGCGATCCTAAATTCCTGTCATTAGATTCGTCAAAATGAAGGTTTTCTCTCGGAAGAATCAACTTTCTCTGAGAATTTTCTGATTACAGATATATTTAAATAGAGATTAAGGTCGTCGAAGAAATTTTAATTTTTTAATTTTCTTAAACTTCATACGATATAATGTGAAATAAATTTGATGGTACATTTGTACAAATGTTGAATACATTCTCTCGCCGTGACATGGAATTAGCTTGGACCCCATATTTCATAAATGGACTTCCCTCATCGGGCCTCCCCAAAATGGACGCTCTTTTATTTCTGTCTGGGCTCCGTCCTTCCCTTTGTGCAGGTTTTAAAAATACCCGATTCGCCCGCGAATCGTCTAGTCTAGCGATTAAAGGGTCGCCTGACATTTTCGTGCATCCAGAAATCTGTTCAGCCCAGAAGCCCCGTTGGCGATCCCCTCGCGAAACGTTATTCATCGACTTGGATTCTGCAGCGTCGCCTGGCAAACGAAACTGTAATCGCGAGGGACAGTTACGCGAAAGGCGACGCCTAATTAAATTGTAACACGGCTGTTGGCTCGGCCGGGAAATTACGTGACTGGAAAAAAGCCAAGATTGGTGGGTGACAAAAGGGGCGCCTTATGGGATCGATCGGTAACGACTCGAGGCGTAGATTTCTCGAAATACCGCCACGTACATTTGGGAGACGTTTATGCGAGACGAGTTGCCGTTGTGCTTCGCCGTGCCCCAACGATCGGTAAGTTTCACGACGGAGAAACGAGCAGAGAGGAAAATCTCGTCGACAGAAATTCTCGAAATACTCCTCTAGCGTTTTGTTCTTTCTTACTTTCTTTCGTGCCTTCGAGGGAAGCACATCTTGCTACCTTCCTTTGACACTTGGAATTATTAAAAAGCTATCGGCATAGGTATTCCGATTAAAATAGAAATCTTCGAATGGTATGGTGTCGGTAATAAATATCAAAGAAAGCTGCAGCGTTACACTCGCGGAAACTAGCATCGAAATCGCGAAGCCTGATATCACTGCCTTTCAAGTATGTGTATACCTTGGAGAAATATTTAAATTTCACGTTTCTTTGCGGCCGCTACATCGCAGAAATGCTTTCCCTGCTCGCAGCTTGTGAGATTAAAAATACACCCCGGCAGGCAGTTGCAATACGATAGCTCTCCTTACGATCGAGCCATCTCGTACTTTATGATCCTCGAATCATCATAAACTCTTCCTGCCTCCTTCGTCCTCCCAGCGATATTTTTTTCCCCCCTCGTTTCCCTATTTGCCGCCACGAAAATACCCCGGCGCACTCCTTCGGAAATCGATGCCCCGCTCTCGGCGTTGAACGCGACGCCGCCCTAAGCCCGTTCATTTTTTCGCATCTGCGAACATCGCACGCGGTTTCCTCGATGCCGAGCGACGAGAATCCCGGAGCGGAGAGGCGAAAAATTTAGCACCGGCGAACGGACGAGGAAGAGTCGCCAGAAGTAGACGTTCGGGCGCTGAACTTAATCGCGGACGAAAAAGGTACCCTCGACCTCGTTGTTTTTCATTTCCCTTTTCCTGTCGCAGAGAAATGGCCACGATGATTGCTATTCCAACGATCCCGCCGAATTTGCGCGTTGCTCTGCTTCCCCCGCGCGTCTCTTTAATCTGTTTTTCTCCTCGCAAAAAGAATTCACTTTGCGCAAGGATGCTTGGAGTCGAAGGATCTTGGAAATGTCTTGAAAGGAATTACTAGAGAAGGAACTTTCATTGTGCCAAGATTCTTTTCCTTGCCTCGCTGCATTTTTTACTTGTTTCTATTAGGCTGGTAAATGGAATCGAGTAAATGCATTAACTGACACATTCTTCTAAGTATGCGTGTCGAAATATCAACTGCCGTAGGAAACCGTAGTATCATTGTTGATAAGCTTCGTGGAAAGGGAAAGCATTTCCTCTGGTGATAGACATTTCAGAGTTATTTCGGGGCCATGCGAAACAGAGCAGTGGTTTGTTTATCCTGGTGAACAGTCACGAAGAATATTTTCATGTACCTAATGGAAGAACCTGGTGTTTTTCATTCTTATGGCAAGATTCTCAAAGTCCCTGCTCGTGCCAAGTTACGCAATCGTAAGACACAATACGAGCCACAATGTGCGAACACCAGAGAAACTGTTATCACTGCTCACCTAGTCGAACCAGTTGTCCTTGGCTAGTTCCGTCGATCTCCAGGATCAGGAGTATCCCAAGGATGAGACACTTTGTGATCGCCATCCTGACGACTTCTTCGACGACAGGCAGCGTGTACCTAGTGGCGCGGCATCAGTGAATCCCTGAAACAGAAGCCACACAAGGTTGTTTATTTTAAAAGCCTGGATAACAAGAAATCTGCCATGGAAGATGGAGTAATAAAAATACAGAGATTTAATAATTTGACACAATTTATATGAATTTTAATTGAAAATTAAGTTATTTGATAGACTATATTGAAATTTAATTGGAGGATCAAAAGTTTAATATAGTTTGTGTGAATTTTAATTGAAAATTAAGTTATTTGATAGACTATATTGAAATTTAATTGGAGGATTAACAATTTAATATAATTTATATGAATTTGAATTGAAAATTAAGGTATTTGATAGACTAGGTATTTTCAAATTTAGATGGAGGATTAAAAATTTAATATAATTTATCTGAATTTGAATTGAAAATTAAGATATTTGATAGATTATCTTAAAACTTAATTGGAGGATTAAAAGTTTAATATAGTTTGTATGAATTTGAATTGAAAATTAAGTTATTTGATAGATCATATTGAAATTTAATTGGAGTATTAAAAGTCTTAATATGTATATAAAGCAGAAAGTGTTTGCGTGTTTGTCTGTCACCTAAAATTTAATATAATTTGTATGAATTTTAATTGAAAATTTATTTACTTGATGGATTATATTAAAATCTATATCTCACCTCGAACATTCTCACCTTATTCTCAAAGGACACAAACCCCGAGCGATAATCTACTTATACCATTACAGTATTAATTTATACCAAACTTCCCAAATGACCACAATTACTAATTGCACCTTGTTCCCCGCTTTTCAAATCAAAATTGATACACACCGACCACAACACCCTACCACGTCCCCGGTGTTTCCTCGAATCCCCCTAACACACTACCTCCCAGCCCCCCAATCTGAGGTCTGAAAAGTGTATCCTGCAAGGGGATGCTCGAAGTCGAGCGAGTTATGGGTGCAGCGCCGCGTGATCTATGGGGTCGAGTGCAGCGATGCAACCAGACGTGTTCTGGTGCACGAATTCGAGGCCTGGATTGGAACGAAGAGGCGGCCATGTGTTTTCTAGGGCCCGCACCAGCACCGCGGTCTATTATTCTTTACAGTGGACGCACCGTTCGCTAGCGCTCCATAAAATAATCCCAGCGGTTGTGAACCACGTGCCCGCGCCCTTTTCTCCCCATCGATTTATTACAATTGGTCCTGGTGGCGAAAAAGAAACGCGTCGGAGGGTGCCGCGATTTCTGATGTTACTTTATGGCGCCTCTTATAAACCGGTCCGTGGGTTACTTTTAAACGCCTCTATTTATAAAGAGCCAGGCTGCCCGTTGGATTCCATCGATCGTTCACAATATATGTACATATTTCGCGAACGCGTGGCTGCCGCGACATTCAAAGAGCCACTTTGTCATCGACGGAAACAGATCTCAAAGTGGAACGAAGGTGCTTGCCTTCTTTTATTCTTAAGTCTAGTATTTTGATTACCCGAATTTCTGTTGTGGGTGTTCAGTGATTGATTCTGTTCCATGTTAAGGGTCGTTGGCTGAATCGAGTGGTGATATGGGGGATGATTTAGGGAAGTGTGCATGGGAGGAATATTTGATATACAGGTCGAGTAAATTGGGCGGTGTGATTGTAAATTTTATGATTATAGTGGATGATTTGTTGGGGTCCATTAGACTTCATGAATTTTGTGTTTTCGATTTGTAGGTAGACTTCGGAGGGTTGTGGCTCGTGAGCTTGAGGATTTTTCCTTTAATCGTGGATATTAGATGAGGAAGCAATTGAGTTTTGATAAGTAGATTTGAATAAAACCAAGACACTTCGCAACTTGATTAGAAGAATATTGAGTACTAGCTTTGCTACTCGGCTACTTATTTTTTTTGTTTCGTGAAAATGGTCACATTCAGCTGGATCAGTGAGGCATAATCAGCTGAGGCAGATTTCGTGATCCCAGAGTTTATCGTTCGATAGTTTTTAAGCGACAGACATATAGAAGCTTTCTGTTTTATATATTAAGATTCTGTATAAAATCTATTGTAATTCGATTCTGTGAACAATAGAAAAATCCCTGTGGTATAAATTTCTTCTAAACTTGTCTAACAGACACGCCCTACGGTATCTCCTTACTTCCAACCCAAGAATTTAATCGAAATTGTGTGCAACATAGTGGGTCACAAAATACGCGAACCCCGTGTTGCCAACAAATCATTCAACCAGCCGAGAATGCAATCTGCCTGATGCGAAGCTGATTGAAAATTATTACAGTGGTGAAATCACCCTGCAGCTTCGAAAACTCTCGCCTGCCTTAATGTCATCCTTGGAACGCCTCCGTGGAGATCGCATTAAAGACGCCGGAAGCGCATAAACCACCGTTTCCGAGTCTTAAATTTCGAAAAGAGATCTGCTTCTAGCTACGCGCGTTTATAGGGGCCCGTTCAACCGTCAGTCACGCTCGTTTGCGTACGACCAAAGCGTTTCCAAATGGACATTTAAACCTGTGGCCTCGCAAATTGTGCGGGATGGATTGCCTAAAAGTTCCAGCCAACTCCGGACTCACAGGCGTCCACTAAAATTCTATGTCCTATTGTTTCTCCAACCCTCCGGTTGCATAATTGTGATTTACGAAGATTACTCCTTCCAGCATAACCGATCCATTGTCACCGCCGCGACAAACCGTTTTCCGTTTATGAAATTCGATTCTCGATCGCCAGACCAGCGCGATAAAACTTCGTTCAACAGAAAAGCTTCCACATAATTCCCTGTGACGTCGGAGAAATTGAAACACCCGCTCCGTTCGGACGATGATGTGTCGTTTATATTCGCAAATGGTGATCGCTGGCGTGCAAGGTAGCGTAGCGTTTGAACGGAGCGTTAGAAAGCTCGGAAATGGCCAGGAGTAGGCTCGTTGGGGAATTAAAATTCTATTTGAGCCTGGTGGCCCGAGGCGGAGTCATCCGACGATAATAGGGCGTCACGGAAATAGATTATTTCGGGCCTTTCATTTATGCGTTCACGCTTTATCGAGCGTTAAACTTTTCTACCGTAGACCTGCCTGTAAATAAGATAATGTATTCGATCCTGCGGGGCTAGGCGAGCCCGTTCCCTCCTATCTGATAAGATTAACCGCCTATTCACGATTCGTAACGTTGATCCGGTGCGCACGGAATCATTCTCGCCGCGCCCTTTCACCTGTTTCATTGGATAATCATTGCCTGGTGTCTTTATCGGGATTTCTCTGGTCGTTGATCTCAAAAGAATCTCGTGTTTGTCTAGTTTCTTCCTACTTAATTTTTCTTGGTTCTCGAAGAGCTCAGCATTTGGAGCAGTTTCTCTTGGTTATGTATTAAAAATATGAAGAGCTGATTTGATTGTGTTTTAAGCGGTGTTTAGCACCTCCCACGTCCCTCGTCGTTCACTCGATTACCAATCTTCGAATTTGTCCACGCCTGGCTATCCAACCGACGCCCGATAAATTACTGTCGCCGTTAATTATTGCGCAAGGGTCGGACGCATATTCGAGGTACATCGAGGGCCGCTTCGATCCGGCTGCGCGCGTAAATCAGCCGATTTCCTTCGACAAATCTCGAGAACAGGATCTGCCCATCCCCGAAATTTATGCTAACCAAGGACCTCGGGTGGTCCGCTTACCATCAGACTGCCTCTAAGTTTGAATTCCTTAAGGGATGACCGTGACTTTCGTCCTGCCGTATTATGACCCTCGAAAACCTCTTAACAAATGCTGCTTAAATATTCACGCAGAATTTAAACACGAAACTCGTCGGATTAGTAAAAAAAATTTCGAGTTTCGATAAACCAACTGTCCGTTCAATTTTACTGGGCAAGAAAGAGTGGCAACTCTGCGATTAATAATTAAAAGAGGTCATTCAGCAACTGAAGAAATTCAAAGAAAAGGAAGCCCCCTCGTACGTGGCCATTACGAAACAGAACTCCATAGCCTCTGACTCAATCTGGCTGCCAGACTTTCTGGGAAGGAGCACAAAGGCCCGCGAATTCTGAAATTCGACTCCTTCCGTCCTGGAACCTTTCCCCGTCGCCGTTAACGCCTCCGAAGGGCAACTTTTTCCAGGGAAATCTCCTTGGAAGAAGAAGGAACGGGCAAGGAGAAGAGACGCGAAGAATACACGTGTCCTTTCCTCCGTAGAATGTCCCCTGAACAGGTGACGGGGCCCGAAGGAAATTCCTCCTCCCGAGGATTCGTGAGAGAGAGTCCTCAACCCTTGTCGGGGATGCTGGAATATTAATCGTCGCCTGTGGATTCATAATTTTCCTCCCCCTTTCCCTCGGGGTGTATTTTCATAGGGCTCGCCGCGGGGACGACAGGCGCACCTTTGGGGATCGTTGGGACGCTTCAAAGAAAACAATCCTGCTAGGAAGCCTGTGAACGCGCATCGCCGAGGAAGGATCTTTAAAACGGCGACGAAAAAATAAATCTCAGGAAGCTGTCTCCTTGGTGGAGTCAGGAGTGCGGAGCAGAGTAACGACTTCCACGTCGATTAATATGCAATGAATAATCTTTGACCGAGGATATAATCTCACCTTCCGATGGGGTCGTAAATTTAATGGTGACTGCGGGCTGGTTATTAGTAGATGTTTAATTAATGGAAAAGGAAAGCGAGGTGGGAAGATTTACCATTCGTTCTCGTTAATTATGAGCTCCAAGTTTAGGAGCGGTGGCGAAGGGACTTAGGTCGAGTGAAGTCTAATTCCGATACAATTTTTGCAGGCCGCGCGCGCCTGCACGATGGGCAAAAGTAAAAATAGCTTGTTATTTTTGTAAGGTTCTCGAACCATTGGCATCCGTCACGGTCAGCCTAATTTTCCAGCGTAACAACTCATTCCGCAACGCGAGGAACGAGTGACGGTGCGGGATCGATCGAAAACAACTCTGGTCTATTAAAATTATATCACGTCCCCTCGCGCAGCACGCGCGTAAACTCCGCTTTTTTTCAGGGCCGCCTTTCAATTTGGCACATCCGAAGCCGCTCCCCTGTCCTCGTCGAGTGCAGCTTCGGGCCTGGCCGATCGCCAAAGCCCCGCCGGAGATCGGCTTTCTTCGAAAGAGGGGCGGGGGCCCGGAGACAAAGAGTAAATAGAATCGGCGAAGAAAGTGATTTTTACATTACAAACGCACCTGATGGATATATGTATAACAAATAGGTACCTCGGGCTTTCAAAGCTTTGTACAATAAGCATCACTTCGTTCACACAGAAGCTTAAATTGAAACGAAACGAATTCGATGATTCGTTTTGCTCCAGTAGACTATTTCCAAGTTCCGAAAGATTAAAACCTCCCTCGTTTTTCGACTACCAGCATCAATCTCCACTTCGTTGCAACGTATACGTCCTTGAAAATAAAAGGTACACATTCCTTTTTAGCCTTCACAAATAAAAAGTGTAAAGGAAGCACTTCGAAGCAAATGATTTAAACTTACAAAATTAGAAAACAACTTTGTTCACATTTCTCCAGTTTTTTGGACTTTTCTCGAAAATCGTTTATCGCACGAGAAAAAGTAATAGAATATAAAAGATGCTTCTTGTCCGGATCTACAACTTTTATTTGACATGTTTCTTTGTGTAATCTATAACTTGGAGGATAATTAAATAAACTCGACTTTGTGCACTTTTAAGTAATTATTTAAATGCTAAGAGCTCAGACTTTACATAATTTTTTTTTTAATAATTGGATCTATTCTGGGGGATACCGCGAAGAAAATTCAAAACTCGAAAATAAGAGCCAACCTAATACACATGGCTACTTTCTGTTGCATCCCAACCAGCCCATTTCCAGGATCAATCCCAAGCGTTGGTTAATAAATACCATGAAACGAGTGTCGGCGTGGAGGATCAAATTAGTAACCTGGTGCACACTCGACGCCACCAAATCCCCGACCTACGTCACGATAATTACGGGTGGTCGAAGGCGTCGAGGCGCCCACGACCGAAACAGGCCTAAGCGATTTCATTCAATTTGTCCGATCCACGGATGTACGCCTTGTCCCGGGCTGGGCGTAACGCGTAGATCCTCTAAGATATTGAAAAGTGGCGGGGTTTTCGTAAAAAAGAAGTTTCCTTGGTGAAAGAGCCTGGAGTTGTTCCTATACCGAAGCGACAACATCCCCTCGCGTAAATCACCGACGCTCCCCCCTTTCCAGCTCTTAAAATCGTGTGAAAGTGAATTTTATGGGTAGAGGGGTTAAAAAAAAAAGAGTAAAAAAGTGGCTTCTTCTCTCCTCCGAGTCCCCTACGGGGCGGTTTCTCTCCCTTTTTCCTTCGTTTCTCGATTTCCACGACTCACGAGCCAGCCGACGCGCGAGACTCGCTATCACGAAGCCGAGGCTCGTTTACACGGAAAGGGCATTAGCTTCATTGTTCCGTTAATTGGAGGCGCGGGGACGGAGTAGATAACACGGCTAATTGCCGCCCTCCTTTGAGGGAAAATCGGTATCGATGCGTGAGGAAGCGCCGCGAGGATCGAAGTTAAATTGATCCCACGCTGGGATTTACGGTGGCTCGACGCCTTTAACGGCGACACGTATCGAGGGGGACGTGGCGCCTGGTGGATCGTTCGATTTTTAAACGGTTTTAATTAGCTTCACTCCTCTGTTTGTTTGGTGGAAATCTTGTAACTCAATTTTAACCACCTTCCACAAATTCAATAGGCCTGAAACTTTGCAGGAGTAAGTAGTTATGATAGTACAATTTTTTTTTAAAAAGACTCATCCATGGGGAAGAATTGCATCCCTTAGAATTTTAACCCCTAACCACAAATCCAATCGACTTGAAGGCAGCCTCTCGCGCAGAGATCGACAAAATTTTTATTTAAATAAAATGTCGAATAACGAATGAGAGATAAAATTATTCGTCATGCGTCGAATAAAGATAACTCGGGTTAACGAACGAATGAGGAATATTTTTCTTAACTTTTATTCTTTACTCGAAATTTTATTTAAACACAAATTTTGCCCGTCTCTGCTCTCGCGTTCTTCTCGAAAACGACAAAAAGTCGATAGTACTACAAAAAAATATTCTGCCCCACGATTTTGTAGTTTTTACTGTATTTTTGATGAAATGAAATAGAATCGCTTAACTTCGAAATTTCTTTTTATATATTTTTCTTGTGGTAAGAGTGTATATGGTAGGAACGTTTCGTTAGTGGTTGTGGAAGCAACAAACGCTTTCATTTGCACTTTTGTAATTGAATCCTGGAAGAACCCTTTAAAATTACAGTCATCTCCCTGGAGCATCTCCAATTTCCATATTATTTAAATGAACCAGGGGTAGAAATTGATAGCTCCAAAGTCTAGAGAGTGTACCCTATGCTTCTGCTCTAGCATTACATCTACCCAACGTTCTCTGAAGGTATCTAATTCGTGGCCCAACCAAAATGGTCCCCGTTCGACGTCCACAAAAAATCCGAGAACCTTCCCTTTCCGACAAACTTAAACAAAGCCACATGCCCGCACAACCCCAATACGTCATTGCGTACAACTACTTAGCATGTCCGTCAGGAATAAATCAGCCAAGCTGGAATAGAAACCTCGTGATTCACGTGCCGAATCGCGGTCTTCTCGCCCCAAAAGGAACAGAGGAGGTGTAAAGTCGTGAATAATGGAGCCGATTTCGGGAACAACAAAAGCTGGCCCCTCTGGTCGACCAAATTTATGAACTGATTCGAACGGAGGGGGGGGGGGGTGGAGTTCCCCTTTTTAGTCGCGCTTCTTCTAATCGAAGTCTTTCTCGTCAGACTCTCGCGGTTGAGAAAGCTCGTCCACCCACCGCGTCGGCGTTGGATCAAAGGGAAAGAGAAAAGGGGGAAAAGAGTGAGAGAGATGGGAACGAGAGTGGGGGGAGGACCAAACCAAGAAGGTGCACCAGTCTGCTTTTCTGGGAGGCTGGGCTCCTGTGAACCGTGCCCCGGGCCCATAAATTGTAAACCATAAACTGCGGAGAACGGGGTGAACCGTAAACCGGAAGCACGTGCTCCGCTGGCTTGCCTCGCAGGGCGCCTCACCGTCTTGTCACTATTTCACGCCAACGCGCCCCGCCGGCGAATCTTTTCTTCCCATGATTACGCGGGCACGTTTCGACGTAGGTGCGCGCCCTCTTTCTCCGGTCCCTTTTGTGTATCCCGTGTTATGCTTGCACGCGACGCGTGGAGCCGCCTTTCGAGCACATTTAGAGCAACTTTTCAGCGTCGACACGTTGCCTGCGACAGGGTAGAGATTCCGGCGGACGGTTCGCGGTGGGAAAACATTTTAAAAGGCTTGACACGTTGCGTGTAGCTCTGTCCAGCGATTGAAATGTGCTCCCTTGAGTGGTTATTCCTGCTTTCCAGTGGACACCGAGGGCGACACTCTTGTGGGCTACACAATGCTTGGTCTCCATCGTGATGTAATATCAAATGAAAGAGGGAGAAATGGGAGTTGAAATTAATTTTAATTTAATTCAGAGGACTGCGAACGGTAAAGCAGGGAAGATTCATTTCTGGTGATTTTGCGATTTATAGCATATTTTGTTGGTGGAAACTGGGACTACCGAACTGTCGAATCACGAAGTGTTATAAAGTTAAAGATTTGGTATACCCACTGGTTGAAAACAGACAACGTCCACCCTGCACTGAATCAAAACACGGAATATCTCCACTCTTTGCCGAAGCGCGAGCTGTTGATTAAGAAGAAAATTGCATAAGAAAATTAAATTCTGAAACCTTGTTTCTTTACTGACGAACTAAAGTATTAAAACTTAATTTTCTTGAATAAAGCTGCTTTGTGACATTCCCTGTTTTTTTCCACTGTTACCCTTTATATAGAATCAAGCTTTAGAAATAAATCTTCAAGCTTGGAACCACTTTGCCAGCCCACGCCTATTTCACGCCATAATTTCAATCAACTTCACACCCATCGCGTCGAAATAACGTCGCCCCCTTCAAATCACAGTCTCATTCGCATGAAAACGAGATTCATCCTGCCGTTTGATATCTGAAATCACCATCTCTACCACCCAGAGTTTCGGAAATGACGCGGCAAGTAAGAGTATCATTAGCATCCGATGATCCCCCGCGATTTGCCCAGTCACGGTTGCCTTTTAATCGCGCACGAGTGAAACGGGAACCGATCGTCGCGACGAGTCAGCCCGAAACAACAGGTTGTCGCTGGTCAGCGTTATCCGAAAATTACGCGGAAGGGTGTCGATGGTTGAAAGTAAGCCGCTTACTGGGTATATCCGTTCTAACCCCATGGGACTCGATTCCACGGATAGAAAGTTGCAGCGTTCGAGGCGTGGGTGGTCCGAACCGTCCCCCTCCTCGTCGATTTTACCGAAAAAGAAACAAATATTCTTTTAGGCTGGTTACCCTCCGACCGTCCATCCCTCGCGTGTTAACATAATACATTTCTATCATTTTTATCCTCAACGAACGTCGACTCGCATCCCACTGAAAAACTCCCGAACACATCGCACGAGAGAAACCCGAAGCTTCTAAACAAAAATAATTAAAGAGAACACGAAGCGTCTGCGCAGAATAAGGAACAGTCGGACCTCGGAATCCATTTCCATAATGATCTGTCACTCGCAAGGATCACGATCTATCGTGAGAAATTCATAAGAAATTATCACTCAAACCCGTTTGCATCCCCGTGAATGCAACAACGAAACTCGAGTCTTCCACTGTCAGATCTCCGTGGACGTTTTATTTGCAGTGGCGTGGTCCCGTATTTGCCGTGCACTTAGCCGTAGAACGCATCGTGGACGTCCATGGAACGCCTCTCGCGGCTATTAAAAAATCTCGGGGGATCACCAGCCAAGTTGATTGTCAAAGTGTGCAAGCGTCTAGAAGAGCCTCGGACGGTGCAAGAAGCGGTTCTCGATCAATATTTGAGGAACTTTATTGAGCGAAGAGTCGCAGTGACGGGATGGAAGCCTTTAATGTCGTACAGCCGCAAGAATTTCACGCTGCTCGCGTTTTACTCCTCAGAAAAATAGAGGGAAATAGTGGAAAACGGTGGCGGAGGTTCGAGGAACATTTATACTCGAAATTAACGGGGGATTTTCTTTGCATCTCGATAGGGGCCGTTTGAAACGTCTGCGAGTAAGCCAGCTGGCTTTTAATCCAATGCCCCTGCATCTGCATCTCCTTTTTCCTCCGCGAAGATTGATTTAGCTGTTCGTAAGGTAGACACTCAGCGAAAGTGACTTTCGATTCGTATCTCCTAAAAATCACCATACAGGTCTGGTCAAATGTGGAGTGTTTGATATTACGTTGCTGCCAAATGGAGAACGATACACGTTTAAATTAACAGAAAGTTTCAATTAGGGTCTGCGGGAGTACTTAAAACGTTTCGATATTTATCGCCCCGAGGATTGAAATCTCACAGCCACGCGGTAGAGAAACAAAAGGCTTCTTCCGTTTGGAGGGAAACAAGAGCAGAGCAACCTGCTTCGAAACACGAAAGCGGTCTCGCGCTCGGTTTTACATGCTCGACCCACGGATAAAGGTCAGAGTTTCTTTTCTGGCGCGTGCTCGGGCTCGTAGACTAAATACCGGCATTAAATTAGGCAGGTCGACTCCGAACAAGGCGCCCCGGTGTGTAATATAAGCGGCCGAAATGGTGTAATGAATTATGAGGGAGGATGGAGTCGGCGAGCTATGGGTTTAAAGTGTTGCCTCGCGGAGGAACGAACGGCGCCTACAATTTCCAAAATTTTCCAAGTCGTGCCATTACTAAAAATTCAGATCTTCTCTGCAATCTTTTCACAATTTCCAAGTGTTATCTTCAAGCTACTCAGTTCTAAGCGTATTCAATTACCATCAACAAATTCGCAAAAATTACTTAATTTTCTTAAGATAGAATCTCCCTTCCGCCAAAGACATTCCCATCTCCAATTTCTCCTCTTCAATTCTCCCAGAGGAATCACCAAATTCACGTCCAGCCCAATTTCTCCATCCACGCCCTCGGCTCTCGTTTCAATTTCCCCTAAACTTATAACTGCTCCTGTACCAGTTCACATTTCCAAGGAATCGCGTGCAAAAGAATATTCTCAGCTCGTCCTGGAGCTGCCGTTCGAGGAACGAGCTGCGCGCCTCGAGTTCGTTTCCCTTGTCCCCTGTGCTTCAACAGAAACGACGCTGCGTCATGCTGCGTACTTCTCTTCTGCGCTTCGATCGCGCTCGACGCAGGGACGCGTAAGGATCGAGTTAGATCGTCCAAGATCGCCGCGAAATCCAGTCGGTCTCCACGGATTCGACTTGTTGGGTCGTTGCTCGCCATGTTCGGCGGTTCTCGCGATCCCCGATAGAAAATCACCGTGACGCGCATAGCGATACGTTTTGGTGGACGTGCCGAGGTTCGCGAGGAGGGAAGGGAGGCCAACACCCGCTGGCACGTACCTGGAATATTTATATCGGGAACGGAATGCTTCGACTTGCGATCGTATGTCAGCTTCGACTTTGGCTGGCCAGTGATTGGGGTAGAGACTTAGAGAGAAATTGGAGTGGATGGTTAGATTACGTGTTTCATAGTGGGATTTAGTTGGATAAGAATGTTGATGTCAGTGATTGCAATGGCGTGCTTGAATTGTTTCCTCCTCCTTCCTTTCTTTGATCAGTGATTTCTGTACTCTGTGTCTGAGTACTTGATGTTTAACCCTCGGTTGTCACACTGGGTCAAATTGACCCTGCGTTTTCTTAAGCAAAAACCCTTTTTGTCGAAACTCTTATTGCTTCAAATTTTTTTTATGCATGATGACACTTTAATTGTCAACTTCCAACGATGGGTATATATTCTACAATGTTCAAACATTATCTCAGAATTTTTTAGACTTAATTTAACAAATAGTTTTTAAATAACAACCGATGGAAAATTGACAGGGTCAAATTGACCCAGTGTGACAACGACATTATTTCCCTATTGGGAAACCAAGGATTTCGATACGCCAACTAGCGACAGAAAATTAAACTACTGCGAGTAGGCCGAAATCCGTCAAAGTCCATACGATTATCAGTGTTTATATAGGCATGTTGTGAAAAACGAGTGTTTTTCAATTATTCTCAACACTAAATTTTTACTCCTTCGATTAATAAATAGTTGTTCGGAATGTTTGATGGGATCCGGGCCTACTTTCAATAGTTTGCCAACTTACCACCGCAGCGCTGAAATCTAAGCCACGCCTCCACTTGGCCTCCCAATACCCGTTTGAACGCTCGGAAAATGTGCACATTTTGTGGACTTTTTTACAAGTCAACGGCTTGATGAAGATTATCCCTTTTTGTACTATCCTTGCATAGTATTATGAGCTACTTAAAAAAAAGTTTCAGTTAAAAAACTACTGTTTTGCGGAAGTTATAGATACATAGGTATCCGAAGCTCCCTCGATTTTAGACGCTTACACGGTGGTCCTGAAAAAAGCTGCATGTCCCATGTGAAATCAAAAACAGTAAATTTCTCTTATAAAATATATTAATAGTTATCGACTCACGGCGCCGATTTTGAAAAATAAAGAAATGGTGATATCAAAGATAAAGTGAAATTTTTCTACGAGAAAAGTCCAATTTTTTTCTTTATAAATAATAAACGGGTAATCGGAATAAAAAAAAGGCGTCGTAGGTCGATAGCTATTAACATATTTTATAAAAAAAATTATACTGCTTTTTATTTCAGACACGACATGCAGCTTTTTTCAGAGCCACCGTGTAGCCCTCCAAAATCGACTTTCGGATATGTATCAATAATTTCCGAAGAACGATACATTTTTAACTGAAACTTTTCTCTTCGGTAGCTCATAATACTACGTACACATAGTACAACAGCGGAAAATCTTCATCGAGCCGTTGACTTGTAAAAAAATCCACAAAATCTACACATTTTCCGAGCGTTCAAGCGGGTAGGTGAGCTTCGATAAACAGCGTTGATTAATAATCAATCGAAACTCGCGTTGCCATGGAAGGGAGCATGATTCCTAATTCAAAGTTGCGTGGAGAATGTAGGACACAAGCTAGGTAATGCAATGCCTGAAGCAGTAACTACCTCTGCATTCTAATCCCTCCTTACCAATTCATGGGTACTTTCGAAACGGCCCGAAACGTCACAATAATCCCCGAATTTTCCCCAAGAATAAAGGATCGTTTCAATAAATTTTCCACGGTAGATCCGCTATCGAGGAGCCCGATCGAAATTTCTAAACAGGCTTCGTTAAGCGTCCGCGCACACGTAGAGGCTCGAAGCATTGCCAAGTAAGGAGAACCTTAACGTCGTTCCCCCAAATGTCTTATTTTGATATGTGAAGAGAAAAAGGAAAAGGAGGCGTCGCGTAGTGGTAGTTTAGCTGGCCGGGTAGCTAAAAAGGGACACTCGAAGCTACACCCGCGTGAATAACAAAAGACTCGGGGAACGTGCGCCGGTTCCGAATGAGAACCGAGGGATCGGTGAACAGGGAAGCGCGGCGCGCGACAGTAGAATATTCATTCTAAGCCCACGATCATCGTCAACGCGATCGCGCGATGAATTCACCGGCGAATTAAAACGGACAGGGACGTCTCGCGAGACGGCTTCGAAGAGCTGCCTCTTTGTCCAAAGATTCTGGGGTCAGTCCAGGAATTCACGAACCTCTGAACTCTCAGGTCTCTAACCCGTAACGTTTGATCGCGTAATCTCTGTTATTACAACTGGTAGCATATTCCTTCTTAAATTGCAGGGTCAGCTTCTAATGCTGAGAAGTTCTGAGCTAGCCTCTGCCTTCGCCGTTGGATAATGTAATTTCGGTTATTACTACCTGCAAAAGCTTCCTTCTTAGATTCCACGGCTAGGCTTAGGAAACTAAGGAAGTATTCTACTTTCAGGTTTTCTATGTAACTCACTGCTCCCCCGTGTAATTTCCATTATTACTACTTGTGGCACATTCGTTCCTAGATTCTATGCCCAACTTATGTAATAATTTCGACTATTACTACTTGCGGCGTAACAGAATTGTTCTGTAATCCCCTCCCCGCTGTGCGCTTCCCAACGATAACGCAGCGAGACGCACTTATCAAATTCTCCGCTCTTCAGTTTGCTCAAGCAAAGTTTATCGTGGGAGTGTTATCACAGGTACGATGTCCCTGTCACGGTTGCAGGTACGTTTTCGTGCGGCCGGGTCTAGATAATGCTTGATAGCTTTATCGGACTATCACAAGAACGCTGCCCGTGGCTCTTCTACGATGTTCTTGGCTTAGGGTTCAAGTTCAAGTGAGAAAGATTTATCTTGAAAGAACGCAGTGATTTTAGGGAGTCAAGATTTTAGTTCCATTGAAACAATGCATCTTTCTTTACTGCAAGGACTTCGCTAATTCGGAATTGTGGTATTTCTCTTTGGCTATTATTAAACTAATAGAATGTCTCAAAGTGATCAGATTAGTGATAGAGTATCCCTAATTCTGCACGCATTGCAAATACTCTTCTATTTCAAAGAGACGAATAAGTAAATTCTCAATATTCTTCGTAGCGTATATTTCTGGAATATATTTGAAACACCCGGTATAATTTAAAATTATCCTCACAAAATCCACGCTATTTCTGATCGCGGCAAACTTCTTTCCAACTGCGTACGAACGGAACTTTGTTATATACCACGAACTGCGCCACGTATTTTGGAGCATCCTGTAGAACAGGGAAGCAAATTGACTAAGGTACAGTAAAATCCTTAATAGCAGAGATCGAGACGCTATTACGAATGCTGATAAAATACTGGTAGTCTCGTGGGATTACGCCGCGGCCAAAAAAGAAACTCGAACGCTGCTAATAACCGGTATGATGTCACTGGACGACGTTTATAATCGCGCGCATCGCTCTAATGCCTGTATAATACCGGTATTACCACCGACTCGCGTCGAAGGAATCATAAATTAATTCAAACGGATATACGTCAATGGTTTGGCGCCATCTGATCCACTGTCGCAATGCCACATTAACAAACTTATTACTAATTTCGAAGATAGCCTCAGGATTTCCTCTAATCCTCTTCCTCCCAAATCTCAGAGGAATTCTTTCGAATTTTGTAGAAGAAACACAGATACTCCATCACGTGGCCCGTCAAATTTATTTCTAAAAATTTAATTTCTCGCTGAATCACCTCGCGATTAAAATAGGAATAACTGTACAAATTGGGACTTTATTCCGAGGGAAAAAGGCCCACCAAAAATGTGTTACTTCGGCTGCTACGCGAAGAATTCTTATCGCAGAAAATAAGCACATCTAGAGGAGCAGAATCTCTGCCGATTAAACAAGAATCATAATTGAGACACGCGAGACGTTGCATCACCGTAACTTCCGTGCTCCAATGCAAATAAATGTGGATGATAAACGGCGTAGGAAGTGAAAGTACACAAAGTGACGCTATCTAAAAATATCTTCGCTGAACACGCGATGTATCGGCAAAAATCAAGGTTTCCATCGATAACGGAAAAACGAGCACCGAAAAGTACGACCGGTCTCTAACGTGTATACCGGAGAATCTTAAACGATTTTAGTGCCCAAAAGTTTGCTGAAGAGCCGGAGAATGGAGCACCTTTTTTTTTCGAGTCACCGTCTGCTCGATTTGCACCCCGAAAAGTTCGTTTCACGCGCCACCGGCGCCTCCGTTCTTCAGGGAAGTGCCTTTGCGACCTAGGCTTCGTCCTCCTGTCACCCGAAACATCTGCAGCTAGGAAGCATTTTTTCTAATTGCTCGGCCCGTCGAGGACAGAGCCGAGCCTTGTGTCTCCGACGGGAAAAAATCCAAGTCACTTCGTTACCCACTGAAAATTTATACTTCTCGGGCTCATTAACAAACAAGAGCAACCGGCGCCCTTTTTGCTCCTCGCTTTACGACCGGCTGGTATTTATTTTCCCCGTAGGAATCGCAAAAATTTGGGACACCGCGCGGCAATAAAGAGATCCCGTTGAAACGAACGATGCCGACGGAGGACTCTTCCCTCTTCTGACTTAAAATCGTAAATAGCAAATGTGCGGAAGCTCCTGCGGGGAACGAATTGTTTCGGGCTGTCTGATAAGCGCAAGGTAGAAACCAGTTACATACCAGATTTAACCGATGTTGGACGTCGACGGTTTCCTTTATCAACGTTGGCGAGCGAAATTTATTTGAATGTTTCAATGCTCTGGCTAGGTCGAGCGTGTTTTATTAAGCCCGCCTATCGCTAGCTTCTTGCGACCGGTTGCTCGATAAGACCGCTATCGAGTGGCATGAGAAAAACGAGGGAGTGCCGTTAAATGAAGTGACAATTTTCCACGAGCTTTCTCGGCCCGACCGCGAGTCTAACTGTAACTCTGAATGGTCACTTTGGATCGCGATACGGTACAGAGGCTTCGCGATAGCGCGTCGTTCCTGCGATCTCCGATGAAACACGCGATGAGAGCATTGTAACGCTCTAAATGTACCAAAGACGAAACGTTCCAAGCGCGACCAAGCTGTCGATTCTAAATAAAATTATCTGACTGATATTATTATTATTATTTATTATTAATATGAACGGGATAACAGATTAATATACAGAATAGAGGGACAATTATTAGAATCAGACAGCTAATAAAGTTCCGTAACTGAGTACGCATTGCATCTAATTAGCAAATAAATATGTCGCAGTTTTCTAGTTGTTCGTTCGCACTCAGCATGGCCCTATTCAGCGGGTCAACAGCCCAATGATTATACACCGGCAACCTGGAATCGAGTAGGGGACGTCTCCGCAGGTTTCTGGTCGGAGCATTAAATCGAACTATTTCTTATTATTATTTATTACTATTAAACGTCTTTATTACTCAAAGAAAAATAAGAAACTTGAATATTTACAAGAAGAGTAAAGGATATATTCGGTGGCATAAATTTCCACGATCAAAACATTTCACGAGCTCCGACAAAGAGGCAATACACTCCAGCACTACTCCGTCATTTCAAAACTCACCGATCCCGATCGATCAACTCTCCGCGGTATCCACGACGCAATCTTCCATCCGCCCCGAGTTCTGTCCCATTTCACACTAGCCTCGCTGGCGACCAAGCGCTCCCTAAAGGCAGAGGTTTCCTCGATTCGGTTCGTCGGTTCAAGCAGCCGCTACACGCGTTGCGCCCGTAATGGACGGTTTCCTGGGTAGACGGTGGTGTTCGTACGGGCGATCAAGCAGATGCATAATCCGCGTGCCCATTGACGGGAGAGACGGAGAGCGCAGGCTGGCGGGGCACTTGCGGCCGAGAGGGACGCTGGAAGACACGACGCGAGGCAGACAGGGCACGGACGGCACGGTCTCTTGACCCCGGGGGTCTCGAGGAACCACCGCGCACGAGTGGAAGCTGAAGAGAAGCCGGCCGCGCGACCTTTGTTCGCCAGCGGCACGTTTTCGTCTGACAGCCAGCGGCCCGCCGCGTGCCGTACCTGGCGTCCGCGCAGGCGCGCCGCCTGCTGTTGTTCGCGCGCCCCGATCACCGATTGGCTGGCCATTGATCGGCTCCACACGTGGGAGACTGCACTTCACGTGCTACTACGGTGCACCGCGGTGCGGGCTTCTGCGCCGCGGGCTTGTCATTCGGGGGTGGAAATGGGGTGGAGGGACAGGGGGGTGAAGTTTTTGCTTTTAGTCAGCTTTGAAATTGGCGGAGGAAGCGCAGGGTTTTTTTTTTTGGTGAATTTGTAAATATTTGGCCGCGGATATTTTATTTCCGATGCGTTACTTTATACACAGCAATTCATTTATCGTCGGATGTTCGAAGGTGATTTTCAAGCGATCTTTAAATCCCGTGTTAAATTGAAAGGATGACGAACCTCTCTAATCGCTCTCGCGTTCGTCAGCAGTTTGCGATCGGAAAGAAATATGGACATTTAAGGAGACGCCTGTGCGCTTCGTTTTGCAATTGGTTTCGCCGGTGCCGCGGGCATTCGACGTGTTTGTGAAACGCGATTACGCGCGTCGAGCGACCAGTTTTATCGTCATCTTGCGAAAGCTGCGAAGTGTCAATTCCTGGGCGCTGCTTAACGGGCGTTGGCGTTCTTCTTGACCTAGCTGAACAATGAATCGGTGAACGACCTTTTAACGTTGTGACCACGCGATTATCGGTCTGTAAAGAATCCTTTCATTCTCCACCGTTTCTCGGCCACTTCGATGCCGCATTTTCTTTTCTCTCCCCCCCCCCCCCCCCATCGCCGAGGACCACGTTTTTCGGCGCGCTCATTGTTCGCGGACAAGCGAACAGCATCTCCCGAACGGTGTTCTCGGAACGCGGCTGAATGAGAATCACAAAAAACGACGACGCACGTGCGTCGTTTCCGGCGTTGCGGCAAATCACGGCGTACTTCCGTTGGGGTGCATTCGGGGGGTGGGGGCGCGGAGGGGGGACGGGTACTCGAAACGGCCCCCGTCGCCGATATATGCCCGACACGAAACGGACACGCAGCTTTTTTCTGAATTACGTGAACGCATTTACAATGGCACCGCGAGATCAGCCGACGATAGTAGCGGACGCCTCTTGCCGCGTCGCGCCACCCGCGTTTCTCATTGAAGTCTATTTGATAATGCTGCTCGCCGGTTCCGCTGGAATCGATCAGATAAAAGCGATGAACCGTCGGTCGTAGCCGTTTTCTCGAAATCTACGGCCGCTGGGATTTATTAGCCGCTACTCCTCGGAATAACGCCTCTCCCCCCTTCCAATGGCAGGACGTTGGTAGCTTGACGCGTTCACGATCCTCTCTTATTCGACCTGTTCAGTGGGGAAGGCGAGTTGAGCCGTTGATTGAAAATGCCACCGCGTTGGCTACACGCTGCCAATAATCCTGGCAGTTTAATAATTACTTAAAGAGAAGTTTCTTAATTAACGGGTCCGACATTGAGACGCAATGAAAGAGCTCCGGCAATGCTGCAGCATGCTCTTAACAATTTATTTAGAAATATAGCCGTTAATATGCGAGTAGTAAAATGCTGATTCTCCTCGCCTCTTTCAATCAACAGCGTACAAATTCTTCCGACGACTCACTGAAAATTTACACGTTCGAGGGAGTGGGAGCGGAGTCATTAAGATTCTTTAATAAACCGGGAAATCGTTGGAGGGGTAATAAAAGTCACCACAGGCCGGGGGTTCTCGATCTTTCCATAAAGCGCCTATTATTTTAACCGTGCATTTTAGTGTAATTCTGTAGAGTTCCGAGAAGCAGGGGAGGACTGCCAAAGGTTCCGAGCTGGCCGCCATTACCGGAAAATCATTCACAGTGGCCCTCCCGTCGCGGAGGAAGTCCTCTAATGAACCTCCTCTCGAATAATCCACAGCAGATGCCGGGGCTGCTGTGTCCTTCGTCTCTCCAGGCGAAGCACTCCTCCACTGACTCGTGTTACGCTTTGAGCATTCTCTCTCTCTCTCTCTCTCTCTCTCTCTCTCTCTCGTGTGAGTTGGCCTTAGGATATCGATGTACGCCAAAGATTCTTCATAGATACGCTCGCCGTCTATTAGCTGGCTTATTAAGGTTCTTAATGACTCGAATGACTTGTCTTCATTTCATCGTAATTCATATGCTGTGCTACTTATCCTTAGCTACGTCAGTTAGTAAAAATTTATCTTAATAGGCTTCCACGAAGATAGCTTCAATGGTATAGTTCCAAAGATTTTGAAAAATATTTGAAAAAAAGTATTTTAACGCTTGAAGTCTCTAGTTTTTAATCAACAACTCAAATTCTGTTTTCGTCCATTATGATACTGTTTTATCAAGGTGAAGCGCAGGAAACGAAGTTTCAGAATTCTTTGCCTAGTTTGGAAGTGTGCGAGGGCGAAAATTTTTTTTTAAAAAGATCCCACTAATTTGGCAACTAAAGATTCTGAAAGGATAATTTCTTAGCTTTCCAAAACACTCGTGAAAAATGTTCTACGATTATGCGCTCGCTAGTTATAGGCGTCCAAATTGAAAAGTTCCTTTTTTGCTTTGATGGCGAATAACTCGGTCAATAAAATTCATACAACAAAACAAAAAAATTGAAATTAAAGAGAAACGTTTGCTCTATGAGACCTCGCCATTGGATTCATCTGAACAAATTTTTTTTGGCCCGTGCATACGTCCAAAGTAGGCAAAAATTTCTGAAACTTCGTTTCCTACGCTTCATCTTCATAAAACGGTATTATAATCGACGAAAAAAAATTGTGTTGTCGATTCAAAGACTAGAGACTTAAAGCGTTAAAATGCTTTTTCTAAAATATTTTTTGCGACCATTTTTCGCGGAGATACAGCCCCTTGAAAATGATAAAAAATTGTAGTTAATATGTACCATCTCTTCCTCATCCCAATTGTTTGTTCTTCACTGGAAACAATCTTCCCGACTAAAGTGTCAGAGTGTTCACTTATAGGCACCCACTTTCCCCCAGGTCGGGCGGAGAGTCTCCATAAAGAAAGTTCGCGGGCAGCGTTAATTTTTGCCCGTCAACGACTACGCGACAATCGACGATAATCGTGGCGAGAGGAGCTCCATCGAAGGAACGGCTTTAATCGAGCCGTGACTTCACGAACGAGGGTTCGGCACGCGATAAACGGCCGGGGAGCGAACGGTGGGCGTTTTATGCTAATCAACCGTTGCGTTTCGCGTCGATGGACCACCAGGGAAAGCAAAAATCACGGCCACAATGGGCCCGCAGCCCGGGCTTTCACTCGCGCACCATTATCGCCGTTCGAGATGAAACCCCCCTTGGTTCGTTCCGCTACTATCACCTGGACCGTGTCCCCTTATACGGGGTGTTTCTCTATCTTTACGGGCTTTAAACTTGGGTACAAAGGTAGCAGGTTCATAGAAACACTTAGGCCAAGTCGAACGAGCAAGTTGTTTGGAGGCTCTCAGTAATTTAGTAATTAATAGTTAGGTCCTAAGGGAAGCAAGGAAAATGGCCCCTCGTAGGTAGCACACGAGGCTAGGTATCAGGGGTTTTTTAAGGACTTTTTTTCTCCCCGCATTCCTAGGTTCGTTGCGGTAGTACGAAGAGTTTTTTTCTAACGTATTGTTATACTTTAATCCTACTTAAAGTTGCAATAAATAGTCAAGTAACAGAGACTAATAGGCTAAGAGACTCGGAGGTGCTGAGCAATTAGCTGACCAAGCGAAGCAATGGTAGTTTTTTACGTTTTTGATACCAAAGATTGTACTATATATATATATATATATATATTTGTTATGTCCTTCAATAAACAAATTTAAAAAAAAACTAGGCTGGGTATACGTTTTAAAGGGGTGGAGCTACTGCATCTCTAGATTTCTTAGTAAAGCTATTCCCTGAGCAGTTAAGAAAGCTTTCAATGCCAGTGGTGCACGTACAGGGTGGACTATAGATGCTTCTATGAATAGTAATCGCGTGGATTAGGCGTGGAGACGGTTGGGGGAACAAATAGTTGGTCTCATCCTTCAGGTTTCTCCGAACAGGGTGACCCAAGTAGAAAATTTCGGAGTAACGTTAAAATTACAAATTCACAAAGGTATAGAGTTATTCTCTATCAATTATTCTTTACCAAATCGTTCGTTCCCTTCAGGCACGTCCACGAAAAAGACTCAGTTGACCGTTGCTAAGCGCGCTAACCGTAGCTCGAGATCGAACATTCCACCACGTTCTCTGCGCGTTAACGAACACCCTGTATGTGGCCAGTCATGTATCCGCGGCCGGTATAAATCTCCTCGATCAGAGCCGCAGAGACAAATACTGTTGTCAGCGGACGACAAGCCGTTTACAAGCGGAGGAAACGAACGTTGGTAGCCTCGGCGACGAGATAGCCAGCCTCGGGGGGGGAAACTGAGGATCATTTGTCGCGGCGATCTTTCTAACGCTGTCAAACGCTGCTTCACGCTCGCCTGACCGTGCATTACCCGCAACACGTGATTTAATACCTGGTGCAGTTTTGCTAACAATCAACGTCGCGCCACTCCATAATGGGCCATTTGTTTTGCCGTCCCCTTGCTGCGTCTCGCGAGGACTTTTCAGGGCAACAGGTCGTTGAGCCGTGGATTTTTGGTGGTGCGAGGAACGATCGAATGATTTGAGAAGCGACTGGGACTTATTTCCCGCTGCTTCAGAACTGAGGATTATTATCCCGTTAGCGGAAGCTTTCTTTCCTCGCTCGTGTCGGAGATTTGATAATTGGTTTCCGTGAAAAGTGGGAGCTGGAAAATTTCAGTTTCTTCGAGGAAATCGGCGAGGGTCTTAACGCTCTTCGTTAAGAACCATCAAGGCTACGAATAAGTACTGGCAATCTTGGAACACTGACATCACCGCGCGGTGATCAAGAATGCTTTATTCTTCGCACACTCGGTGCTTGGAAATTTAATTTTAATAATTAAAATACAGGGTTCTACGGTGGTGAGAGAATCACGCCCCTTCTAATCCCGACGATTCTCCCCATGAATATGTCGTCAATCAAGGGGACTAATAGTGGAATTTTGCAAGGATCTCTGGCAGATACTCGATGATCGCGGGACGCCGTCATCAAACGTTGACGATGCAAAGTGCAGCGCTGGAAAGTCAGCAGACTGGCCACGGGGGTCGTCGTTCAATCGACGCGTTCTGGTCGCTTCTTTTTCTCGTCGCGCGATCGCGACAATGAGCCGTAAAATCAAGCTTTTACATTAGAATGAGCCCACATGTGACATAAGCACCGACGCTCGGGACGTAACGTCGCACAATGACCGATTCACGGTCACCAGCCCCAGCGACAATACGCGCTTGTTTGCTGGGCACAATGAACAAACGGCGATTCGTGGGGGCCGCGGGATCGAGGGCAGCTGCACGTGAGAAAATATTTTGGGAACTTGCGCCTCGTTTCCGTGGAATGCCGCGAAACGCGGGTATTCGATCGGGGACGTCGAAAATTAGGCATTCAGGGCAAACACGGACTGTCCCACATTTTTAGCGGAATCGAGGTAGTACTAATCACGTAAAACAGGAGAAATTAGTTTTCTTTCGATGTGGGTTAGACCCTTTTTGCTCTCAATGCCTCAAATATTACCTAGAACCTAGAACGCTTAGGGATGCAGGTGCTGTGAAACAGAGATTGGCAAGACTTTTATTTAAATAATGTTTCGAATAATCTAAAGTTAAAAAAAAAATTCGTCACTCGTCCTTTAACCCGAGGTAACTTTATTCGACACTTGAGGAATAATTTTTTTAACAGTTATTCGTTATTCGAAATTTAATTTAAGCGGTTATATCTAGTCAGCTCGCGAAAAAGGACGCGATTTTTGGGATTCTTTTGTGGAATATCTATTGTATATTTTTTTACAACTATTCGTTTATTTTAAGAGTACACGTGTGCCGCAATGCTCGGTAATTTTGTTAAAGGAAAACATTAAAAAATGAACGAATAATCCTTTAAAAAAAATTTACCAATAGTATGAAAATATACAAATCCTCCACGGGACACGAATACCAATATAATTTTGCAGCAAATATAAAGTTTGCACTATAAACTCCCCCTCTTTCTTCCTCCCCCACAAGCACCAAATGCCAAAAATCTGAAAGTGTCTTCGCAGACTCAAAGATAGTCTCATTCCACAAGTCCATTATCTCCCAAATAATTCTTGCTCCCAAACCTACCCGATTCAATTCGCGACTGGTCGATAGAATCCCATTCCACAACCTTCCTCCCCCAATCACCCCCGCTCGATTAGCTGCCGGCCGCTGCAAGAGGGTGAGAATTTCGCCGGTTGCTGGTGGGTCGCGAGGCACCGTGGACGCGTCACCTCTCCGTAACGAGCGGTTATTTATCCGGCCCGCGATCAAACCGCGCAAGCCGGACCACCGCGACGAAAACTGGTTTCCACCCTGAACGAGTAAAGAGGAAAGACGACACGCGAGGACGTACCGGTTCCATGGCGGTCGCATTAAAGATACATCGGGGGCAGAGGCGGCACGATTCAATCGCGAGAAGTACCGGCAGGCATAACTCGCCGCCGTCCCCCGAACTGTCTTCGATACGCTCGCTAGTTTCCTCCTCGGCTCCATTCGCCGTTATTGATAGTCGGCTGAGGGATCCACGGTTCTTCCCAGAACATCGTCTATCCGAGCCGAGATCGTTGCTGGGGTAGTTTTTTCAGTTGCCTCGTTGAGAAAGCTTTACAATACCAGCTCTGGCTCTCACAGCAGCGCTCTCCGTTTGGTTCCGACGGAGGTGTTGCGGTGCCAGTTGATGCGGCGAGGAATTTGCAATTATAATTATGACGGAGCTTACGTCGAGCAGCCTTCAACGAGCGCAGCGACGAGAGGTTGCGGGAGATTACAATTTCGCACGGTTTACCGTGGACGGTGAGTGGAAGCTTAGCGCGGAGGAAGGTTTCAGCAGTGTACACTGCTGACGGGTTTATACCCGTAGCAACGCTGTCTTCGCGTTACTTCGAGGGGAATCGGTTTTACTTCTCGTCATGTTACGATTATGCCTGCCATGAGTACAAAACGAAGGATCCTACGTATGCCATCGCACAGTGGTCCAGAGGTACAAAGGTCTTGAAGCGTGCCTCCTCGATTAACCTTTCCACCGAGTACTCTATACTTCGACTCGGGGATAAAAGATTAATATCGTCGTCGATGTGAACGCGGTGTTGAGACTTTAGTACGTGTCCTCCGTCCCGCATTATTCGCCGGCGAGCGGCGCGCAATCTCGAGTGAGACCTCGCGACGGTAGTCGTCCGGGAAAAAGTAGGTGGTACCAGACGTCTAGACGATCGATCGGTGCTCGCTGATCGTATCGGTTCGGCAGCAATTATTCTGGGAATCAGGTGCGGAGGGGAGGCCGCGAGAGGGGAGAGGTGGCCCCTGAAGCCGGGCAACCAGTTTCAATCGAACAGAGGCTGCACAGGCCTGCCACAATGTAATCTTCGAAGGGGCAGCTCGTGTATCGCGATAAGGTGAACGAGCCAGCGCGCGCGGCCGTACAAGTTTTCGGTACTCGACGGGCGTTGATCTTATCAACGGAGAGGCTGTACACGGGAAACGTTACGCGTACCGCGATAACGCCGCGTGCCTGCGCGTCGAAATGCAGAACGAAAGAAAAGGGGGAGAAAGATGCGCGTCGAGTCGTACGAGTTGATCACGATTCGCCGCGGCCTATCGTAATTATTCAGGTACAATTATCGTCACGTTTCCCGGCTGACACTGGGGTGTTTGCGTGGTACGCGATCAGCGCGCCATCGAACGATCGAGCGATCGCTTAATTATTCCAAGGTGATGATGCAGCGCGATATAAAGAGTGCGCTACCTTGTTTCTCCTCCGGTTGATGAACGACGGGGATTTCTTTTCGCACGGAGGTGTTAATGGTCTGTGCTTCTTACGCGGCCGAGCTGGAAAGTTCGATTATGTACTTGGCTCGCGTAATTGCAGGCTGATGAATCGATGGATTCTGTTTAAGGAGCTAGGTATGGGCAGTCTGATGTTTCTTGTTCTATTACTTTCGGGATTACAGAGATTGGTTTAGGTATAACACCGCGTGCTTCGTGTTTGATGAGAAACATAGTTGAAGCCTCGATTCGCGTAAAATCTCTAGTAGTTATTAGGTTCTTTAAGAATCTTCAGTGATAAGTTCAGGATGAAACGCACTCTGTTCATTCTTGCCCTTTTCTCCTCCTTTCAAGTTCTTTTCGTGCTCGTGTCGTCGTGTTTGCGGGCTGAACTCATCAGCAAGCCTACTCAGCAGATGCTGGTTATAAATTATTAGAAACAGCGGCGCGGGCTATTTTTATACATTTCCTTTTACTATGACGATCTGTTGGGAAGCTGGGAAGGAGAAAAAGGATGAGGTATATGCTCGTTGAGCTCAAGCTTTACTAGTGGAGCTCATCAGTAGGGGTACTCGGCAGACCCTGATGACCAACTAATCCTGACACCTTGCTGTTATAAATTATTAGGAATAACAGTATGCACTGGTTTGATATATTCCTATCCGCTCTGGCAATTTATAACACTCCGAATGCAAGCAAACTCCGAAAGATGAAGTATCTACTCCTGCTGTCCGGTCTCGTCAGAAATTCCACTGCACATACTCTAGCTTAAAGCTTGTAACACTTCGAGCACACGATTATCCATTAACCCTCGCTTATCCATTAAACTCTGTGAGCTACTAATCATCAGTATTACTTCTTCAAGGGAATAAGGATTTTAAATCACACTAAAATAAAAGGTAAAAATCGATCCTGAATCCAATGTACACTCAAGCCATTCGACATCCACGGATCATTGACCGATCTAGCTCTTTCGCCGCTCTGGGCAAAAATGATTTCTGCCGCCCTTTATATTTAATTCTCTATTTTACAAAAAATTTAATATTCATAAAAGAAGCTGTAAAATATATAGGCAGGAGCTAGGTAGCTACCAATTATTTTACATATAAACAAACCTCCTGAAACATTTAAAAGAATCAAAATTTAACACTTTTATTGATTTCAAATTTCTCTTTCTACCAATTCTGTCCCCCTAAATTCCCCGCTGCGGGCGGTTGCCCCGCTCGCCACTCTAAATCGGAATCATCGCCAAAGCTTCCGCACCTCCCCCCCCAACATCCTCACCATCGAAATCGTTTCACGTCGCCGCGGTAATCCCGATCCATGCCTCCATCGATCCACTCATCGCAACGGCTCCGTGCATTCAAATCGATGCCTGAAAACGCCGTTCCCATCGAATCACCCGTCACCAGCCCCGCGTGTCCTCGGCGAACATTGATCGCTACGTCCGCGCTCCGAACGTGGCCGTTTCCCGGCGGCGAAGCCACCCCGCCAGTCGATCGAGATACGCGCTAATTAACGGAAAACGAGGGGCGGCCGCCCGTGCAATCCGGCACCGGCGATATTTCATATCGAAGGTCGAATCGCAACAGGTTCCCGTGCATCTGGCCAACGATCACCGTTCCGGGTGGACACGGTGGCTACTTCGGCCGCGGCGTAACTCTTTTCGCTGAGAGGGCACGGGGCGGTCGCGACTGGCCGCGCATGTAACGCCGCCGCGGGCGACGGGGGCGCTCGCGGAGGGTGCGCACGGCGACATAAAAAGATAGGTAACATCGTTACGTTTCCACGTTGCCCCATTAGCATATCCGATTACGGGGCCGCGATGCGCGCTGGAACGAGATAATTAGAAAAGATTGCCGGAGTGCCCGTTTCGCGGTGGAAGACGGACAACGGCGCTCTCGCCTGCGTCCGTGCTTCTTCTTTCTTCCTCCCGGCAAGCGTTTCCTCCGCGAGCAAGTGAATTATGATCGACAGATATATCTGGCCGACGAAAGGGGAAACGTTATCTGGCGGTCTTTCATCGGCCAGCCGTTTCCCTGCGAGGGCGGAAGATCGATGGCGGGGCGACACGCGCCGTCGACCGATCACCAGGAAGCGGGAGAGGGGCCTCGAATCGACGATCAATTGGGTCGTCGATTTCGACGGTTAATCGCTCGGAATTGACGGTAAGTCCCGGCGAATACCTTCCCCTGGGGAGATCGCTGGAACGGTCGGCCCCAGCTTTTCTCCCGGCATGCTTCGTTCCGTCGATAAAATCTCGCGCTCGAGCTGTGGACAGGTCGGGCCTCGTTTAGAAAAAAATACATACGTATGCGGGTACGTGTGTGGCGTAAGTGGGGAGGAAAAAGTGGAGGATGAAAATATGCCTGGTAGCCGTGCCATGTTATTCGATGCCAATCGAGATTAAGGAGGCAAGCGTACGATCTACGACGCAGAACGGTCTCATTATTTCGTGGCAACGGCTACCAGCGCGGTGCCAGCGGCTTTTAATGATGATTAATGCATGCCCCGCTACTTGTTTCATCGTTTTAGAGAACAATCCGAGGATAACGAGGAATGCGTGGCTTCCTTCGTAAAAGCGTGCCACGCCGAGCGTATTATCGCGATCCTCTAACCGGCCACGGGGACGCGTCTCCGTCTCAACCATAATCTGCCGCGATGATTTCTCATACTTCTGTTCCTCGGACGTTCTACGATTTTTCTGTGGCATCCCGTGCTTCTCTGCTGATACGAAATTTGTGATCGTTACTAGGACCAGCACGGAACACCGGGTTTCAACAGTGGTGGATTTAAGGACGAAGCCCCGGGTGGCCAACGCTCTGCGGGGCCCATTTTTTTTTTCGGGAAAATGAAAAGGTAGTTTACTAAAAACGGATTAAGTGTAGTAGTACAGAAAGAAATATAGTGTTTAGTTAAAATCATAATTTTTTTTTAAGATTCTTTATGAATTTGATCTGGATTAAATTCCAGATCAAATCGCATCTATATCGCAGGATTGAAATCGTGCTCTGGAATTTCGTAGGAATGGAGCTGTTTAAGAGCACACTAATTCTTTCACTGACTAAGTAAGTAACCTGTTCTAATAGTTTCACTTCTTGTCTACATCAAGTCTCGTAATCGGCTGAAGAGTCTTATTTCTTCGTTACGAAACTGCAAAGTCGCTGATATGGAACTAGTTACTATCATTAGTAGTTTGAAATCTGTCATTTAGAGTGGAATCCAGCAGGACGATATTTCGCGCAACTTTCAACCGTCCTTTCTTCCGTTTTGTTGAATAGCTTCTCATAGTAATTGAGGAACGGGTTGAAAGTTTCCTCGGTGACGAATTTATGCTGAAGGATCCTCATTTTCTCCGTTGTCCACGTGATTTTGTAGCTCGTTCTGAGAATCCCTGCAGAAACGACCGATACAGATCCTTTTGTTTTCTGCGCACGATCTACCACGCATCGTCGTACAGTAATTGGCGGAATGAGCGCAACGAGGTCGAGTGATTGGCGAGTCTCTCTCTTTGGAAGGCTCCTTAGGGCCTTCGCTTCTGCTTGTCTGACACGACGCTTGGTAATTGCCATACGATTCCGTTTGTTCCTTGGATCGACCCCAGAACGATCCTCCAGGGCCATCAACCATCGCATCGCTTTGAAATATGATTTCCTTGGCCAACACTTACGGCCCTCAGCATCTTCCAATTTACCATCCCACCACAGCTCCAAAACTGACGATAAAAGCCACTTCAACAGTTCATACTTACTTCATTTCCCTATTTCCCAGATTGGCGGAAACAGGGTCGGGTTCAGACCATTAGAGGCCCTTTTAAAAAATTTTGAGGCCTTATACAGGCTAATCATTTCAGCGTAATGTGCGATTTTTTAGGCATTTGCGAAAATTTAACTAAAAACTGTTTCTAACCAAAGTTAGATTTTAAAATTCAGAAAATCTCTACGATGCTCCCCTCTGCCTCCTGATGCCCCGAGGGCTTATTTTGCTTATTGGTTAATCCAGCAGTGGGAGACAAATCTTGCCATGAAATTCTCCTGAAAATCGAGTGGAGGAAAGATGGCGAGAAAGAGAGGGAAAGGATTTCATCGGGAAGTCACCGAGGCATCTCTTAACTCGCGGTAGACCGCAACGTTGCGGTCAGCATTATTATGCAATCAGACTATTAGGGGCTCGTATTATCCATGTCCACGCGAATAGTTTCACAAGGCGTTCCTGGTGGCCACTGGCTATAAATATTGATGATCTATCGCCGGAGAGAATTGCTGGTTCGACGTTCGCTCACGACACGATAGATCGTGTGTCCCGTTTGTTGCATCGGCCACGAAATCGGCTCTAGAGCCGATTAATCGCCGCTCGAACACCGAGGGATAGACAGGCAACGGGGAACGGTCAAAAGTCGACTAGGAAGTCCGACTAATCGCGAGAGATACGTAAATCGTCCACGGTCGAGTAAACGCGGATATCGCGCTCTTTGCTGGCTATTGTTATCCGGGATCTGTTTGAGGAATTAAAGCGCAATCGTGCTCTCTGTAGCGATGGGTACGATCCCCGCGAGGATAATTTTCCTAAGGCGCAAATCCACGATGAGATTTTGCACGAGATTTTTCTACCGTGAGACGAAAATCTCTGTCACAACTGAATGTCAATAATGGCAATAGTTTTCGTGGTTTCGTTTCATGAAACAAATGACAAAATAGTTAAAAAAAAAAGTAGTTAAATAATTAAATGATTTTCTCATGAGATTATAGTATCACGTGAGACATAATATTTTTGTCTCATTGTGGATTTGCACCTTTAGAACCTACCGCCATCCAATGAAATCGATTTCTGACTAGTATTTGAGGAGCTACAGTGGTGACTAAAAGGATGTTTAAAGGGGAATCCTATTCTTTGGACTAAAAACATAGCAAAATTTGGGATTTTTTTTTTAAGAAACCAGCGTTTCGATTCATCTGAAATTTGCACCATGTTTTGATGCATCTTCGAGGAAGCTGCAGTTTTTTTTTTAGTAATTTCTAACCATGAATATAGTAGTTATGCATGATCGACTATCGCGCCGCGCAAAATTCGCCGGCCGTTGGTGCGCAAGAGATTTATCTACCAGGTATTCCCTCCTTAAAATCAATATCCAAAACAGTTTAAAAATTACGTATATGGTGTCCTGCATTGTGCTCTGCTCTCCGCATTAAAAATCGAAAATTATTTAATAGACTTTTCTCTTGGAATTGGAAAATTATTCGAGCAGGCCATTAAAATCATTTCTGCTATATCATCAAAAGTCACAGTCATCAAAACTACCACCCAAGGATCACCGTCGATCCCATCGCTGGCGTCGTGTGCCGCGCGGTTCCGCTGGCTGAATCCGCGGCGCGGTCACGTCGCGGCGTTACACCGTGTAACCGATCTCGCGTACACGAGAGCCGCGAACATGCTTTTTAAAAATACAGCAGGCCCCCCTTGTAACGAGAGGAAGTACTTAGGCTCGTGCGCCGCGTGTTGATTTAATCGTCGATTCCATTTTTCCCCGTCCGCGAGCCCACCCTCCCCCCTTGCTCTTTTCACTCCCGCGCAACGTGCGCGCCGTTTCGTCGCGAACGCGCATCCGACGCCTCGCCTCTCCCGCCCCTCCGACGACGCAGCTATCGTTTTGTAAATAAAAAAAAAAGTCAGCGCGTAACAATAAACCCCGCGCGTCGAGTGGTTTACGCTCACGCCTCGAAAATACACCCTCCTCCACCCTCGACGGATGCATGTACTCTCCGGTGAGCGCGGCAACGAGCCGCTAAGTCCCGCGAACGATAATTCTTGTCCAAACAAATGCCGCGAGCCTTTCGAAGCGACGGTGTCCCGCAGTACGTACGCAACAGTCCGTTTGTTTCGCCGGCGCGAGGGAGCTTCATAAAAACGACCCTCCAAGGGTCGAGGAAAGAGGGGGGCGGACCGAGATCGTTCCTCCCGTGGCACGCGCTCAAAGGCACGCGTGAAGAGGCCCACCTGGCGACGAAAAGTAGCGAGACCACGCGCGAACAACACCGTAACACGCTTTAAACGCGCCCGCCTGCGAGGGTGTTTTATTTGCTTTGCCCAACTGCGGCTGACACTCTCCTCGCTGGCAGGGAACACAGATGGATCCTGCGATTCATTTTTACGACGACGGATAAGAGCTGAGGGTATTCAATTTTGCGCGAAGCGAATTTTTGCCAATGAACCTCGTCCCTCTTTCAAATAAACACTCGAAGACTTCGTGACATTAGCTTTTGAACGTTTCTCATCTACAAAATATCAACGTGACGACGCATCGAAATTGTGCACGCGATGCGTTATTATTCTTCGGCGCTGTATTCAGGAGAATGTTGAGTTTCTCAGCTGCGAACACGGTGGGCGCATAAAGGACACCATTAATCATCCTCGCGTATAATAGTTTCCCATTCGAATCGTGGAATAACATTGTTAAAAACTGTTGAGCCTCGTGTTTGCGAAACGCTCAGTCAAGCTAGCTCCACAAATCAATCCAGTCCGAGTGAACACGATCTTTCGTCCCGATAGTGTCAGTTACCTATCCGCATCTGTTGGTCGCTGTTAGCGCGAGGCCAAGGAATTATCGAGGATTACACGGAATTAGTTGCTCGTTCCATTACTCCGGTCTCTTGGGACAGTGATTCCGTGACTCGCCGCCTTCGGGACCGCGGATAATCGGGATTCCAGCGCGCGAGGCGTCCGCGACTCCTCTGCGTTCCCGGCGTCGTTGCTTCCTTCAGCATCTAAGGAGCTGCTCCGTTCCATTCCTCCGGGGCCCGCGAGCCGCTTTGTCTCGCACGCACGCCCCTCGTGCCCAGGCACCGCGGCAATTAGCGAATTCAGATTTCAGCCGATAAATTAAACCGCGAGCTCCGCGCATGGCTGCGCGCGTGCACGTGCACGCGCGGAAATCTGCCGGGGCCTGCGATCCTCCGCGACGCGTACGAACCATTCGCCGGGTCCTCGATTCAGCCGAGGCGCTTAGAGTTAGTAGAGATTGCCGGAGCTTCTTCCTCCAGCAATTGTATTTTCACGCGTTTAACGAATGGACTAAATTAAAGATAACGGATTAAAAAAACGAGGAATCGCCGTCTTCCGTGATTTTGAGATTTATTTTGCCGGTGGCAACTGGGATTACAGAACTGTCGAATCGCAAAGTGTTACAAGGTTCAAATGCCCCGCAAGATAACGTTAAAGTTTTGGCCCACCGATTAAAGCTGGAAATGTCCACTCCGCACTGGAACAGAATACTTAATTTTATCGATAAAGCTGTTTTGTCACGTTCTCCGCTCTTCCCCTTTTACCGTTCAAATAATCCAAAGGTTAACTTGAAATAATTTCAGGAGATTCTATCAAATATAATTCCAGTATCATGCCCCTATGAAATTCAGAGTTTCTTTGTTTCAGATCCGTTTTCGCGATGGTGCCGACCAAAGCGACACGCGAGCAGCTACAGAGGAAGTAGACAAACATCAGCTATCCAATTCGAGGCTGACTTCCCCGGAGAACATTGCCGGAATAAATAGTGCAGCCAGAAGACGAAGACCCGCGCCTTGCCCGTGTTTCGCCAAACAAAGAGATCCGGAATGTGCCGTTCTGGTTGACCATTACGGAAGTACGGGCTCGAGTAGCAAGCTGATCTTGTTCCTACTGTGAAACTCAATTCAGCGGCTCTTTAGAAGGCTCTGAAATCCTAATTGGAGGCCCAATTAGCCGATAGTTCGTTCGTCTGACTCGGAGCGCACTGAGACACGCATTAGCATAACTAGAACGGCACTTGGGAGATGTTCCGAGTGGAGGCGAAGAGATGAGAGCACAGTGCTCGATGAAATTCCAGAGTATTTCGCGTAAACGGAGCCCAACAGGTACGCGCCAGCGTCGACGCTGACCTTATCGGTAGGAGAACTCGGCGCGAGGAGATTTCAATAGAGGATAGGCAATCTGGCCGCGAGATCGGAACGAATTCGTTTTATCTCGATCTTTGGCGCAGCGGCTCGAGCTCCGCAGGGCAAGGAACGTGGAAAGGGCTAAATTAGATCGGGGCCAAATTAACGATTCGACGCGGGGATTAAACGGGCGAGCTGCTCGTTCCGAAATTCGATGCAACGTCGACGTCATCCACGCTCGTCTGCTGCCAAGAGCCGGGGAATAAGTTTGAGAAGGCGCCTCCGCTGAGTTCACCGCCCTCGATAGCCATCGACACGTCTAGTAGCGCAGCACTATTTCACGCGAAGCTTGAATTTCTTCCGAGTTTCAATGAAACGGCTAAATGTGGGTGACGCGGGTTCATTAGAAATAGGAATTGTGGTACACTGCCGCGGATTGCTGTAAATATGTCACTTGTGCGCGTTCGAAATGAAGCCACAAGAGTGTTAGAAATATAAAAGTCCCCTCGCTCGAAATCAACGAAGGCATCTCTATGTTAACGAGATGGGATATCGTCCAATAATACCTCGGCGCAGCGAAATCCCGAGGTTTCTATGCGAAATGCAGCTGAATTTATTCCCCGTGCGCTCGAATCCTTTGCGCAATCAAGAGGTAGGAAACAATATCGTCAATTTCCTGCGGCGAGCGTAGCTGGACGTTCAAATGCTAATCCAATGGCTGACATTCTAATCTTGCGAGCTGGCTTTTGTCAGGAAACCATGTCTGGGGGTTCGACGTTCCATGTTTCATGGGTAAATTGTGACTCTATGCTCCACGTCCTTCTGAGGAGCATTCTGCGTGCAACGTTCCCGCGATTGGTATCGAGTTTCCAAGTTAGCATTCAGTTTCAAAGAGGCTTTCCACGAACGCCTTACCAAAAGCATACTTCTTTAAAAATTCACTGATCCCTGCAGCTATCCAGCTAAATCCCCACGAATGCAATTCCCCAACCCTTTAGCTCCCAGTAAAATATTTAACTGTCATTAGCAACCGTGCGTAGTTTCCCTGACAGTAAATTAGATTTCAATGTCTTCTTCCGAGAAGCTTCAAAAATCTATTGTCGATTACTTCAGGCTGCCTTCTTACGTTCCCTTACACTTCTCAAGTAAATCAGTGGAAAATTAAATAGAAGCAGCTACTTCTTTCCCATAAAAAAAATCGATATTTTCCATTTCAATTTTCCATTTCAGTCTCAGAATTTTGAAATAACTGTTCGAGGGTCTGAGCATTAAAGGGTTAATGCAATCTCGGGTGCACAGTAGTCCAACACGATCTCTCAGCTCTCACAAATATTTATGATAAACTTGTTACAAAGGGGCCCCCTTCGTCATTCATTGAATCCTTCGTGCCTCCATGGCGAAGCTTGCAGCGTTCCTAACAGGAACTCCACGAGTTGCAGCAATGGGATTCTCGCGGGACACAATGCAAAGTGACTGCGCCGAGTCCTCAGCGTTGAGGCTTGCAAAGGGACTTTTTCACGGTTGTGTTAGGATGAAACGGGCACGCAACGTCCTCGAGGATTTATCGAATCCGCCGACTGTCGGGGGGCCTTGCAACACTCGCGGGCGCAGCCACCGCCGACGCGGTCGCATCGGCGCAATCTCGCGTGTGCAGCGCATAAGGCTGGACATAAGCGAAGACAGATGACTTCTGATTTAGCCGCCGCGTCCGCGGGACGTTTTAATTCCCTGACAAACGGCTGTCCGTTTTGCTCTCGGCCGCTGCCGGCGATTAATAGGCGCGTCGCGTGAAAACGTCCAGCCAGATGCATCTCGGCTTTTCTTATCTTCCATGATTAACGGCGTCGATTCAACGTCGATCGACAATCACTCCTTTGGTCTCGTTACTATCATTCTCTCCCTTCTGCTGCGGCAGATGGCTGCCCTTGGGAACCCGACACGTTCTATTATTTCTCTACCAGCGGTAATTCGCTAATAGGTACACTCTGACGAACGATGTCGCAGGGAATTATGACGAATATATGGAGAGCGGCCCAAGTTCAGATTTTTGCTACACGATTCTTGAATATAATATAATATTAGGGCGCAGTGGCGCGCTTAGGAATCTTGGGATTTAATCTTGGGGAGTGGCAAGTTGAAGGGATAAAGATATTTTCAATGCAAATTTAATAAAATTCTTTAGGTGATTATGAAAATTTATTTAAAGAATTTCCTTTTTACGAAGCCCCTTCTTTGGGGGAGGCAGTATTAGGGCGAAGGTAAACTGTTCACAATTATAATTCCCTTTTTTTAAATCTCAAACTACCAAATTTTAGGTTCTTTATTCTCCCGCAAATGGTCACAGCTTTCCACTTGATCCACCTTCCGACTTCGATTCAGTGTAATCGGTATGATAACCCAGCAGGGGGTTAAATTATTAACGTTAGATTTAGGCTTAGGTTTCAATTTTAATTTTAAATTCCCCGAGGTTAAATTTTCCACGACGGAACCTCGCTTTTCCACGTCATACGAGTTTCTTCCTTTGTTTTGTACCTTCTTTCATTCCGTGTAACAAAGACGTAAAATCATATTCATAAGGTATTTTGCAAGCACTACCCATGTAAAGAAGTCGGACTATTCTCCGCCATTCCCTTGTGGTGGTTGCAGAGATACTTTTCAGCCGAGTGTACAAAGTGCTCTTCCATTGATCCGCAAGTAGGACAATCCTGCGTATTTCTCATAGACGCTGGCACCGGGTGTTACAAAGTGTTCTTCCATTGATCCACGAGTAAGGCAATCGTGCTTTCCTCCGCTACGCTTCGATTAATGGACGCTGCGCCGCGTCTTCGTCCAACGTGTGCAAACGTGACGAAACGCGGTGAATGCATTTCGGAATCCAGCGTCGATCGACGACGCCACCATTCGTCCTGGTAGCACCTCGTTAGGTATCAATTAAGACCGCCCTTTTTCACGGCGACGATCCGGGCCGGCGGCTTTTTAATTAACCGCGTCGTCGCGAGGATTTGTGGTGTCGAGAATAAACGGCGGTGCCGTCAAATTTATTAATAACACGCGTTCCGTACTTGTGCATTTACGAATGGAACGGCCGCCGCGTGCTTCGAAGCTGCATTTCTAAAAGAAGAATCCAGAAACAGGCTATAATCGAGGCCGTGTAATAAATTCCTCGTATCATTAAAATTCGTTACAAAGTCGCGATGGCAACAGATTAACTCCCTTCCGGAAGTCACGCTGAGAGTCTAATAACGCGGATCGATTAAACTGCTCGCGCGTTTTTGTTTCATCTATCCACCTGGGAATCAATTACGCGCGTCACATGGCCGCTTTCTTTTTTATCGGTGAATAATTATCGAAGGTATTAGGCTGATAAATGACGCAGCGATAGCCGGCTGGAACTCTATTAACCGTAGAGGCGACGATCAAGCCGCGATTATCGCCAATAATAATAATGGTGCTGGAACAGCCGGGTCGTCGATAAATTAAATCCATCGATAACGCACTGGGCATTAATCGGCGGCAATCGACATCTTCGTTATCGGCGCGAGCTTCTCTTGGCCACGATCATCTCGGGGGAGATAATTTCGCGCGGGAGAAACTGGCGGGAACATTGTAGGAAAAGGAAGGGGCCAATTATCTGGGCGTGGAGCGTGTGGAATAATTGAGAAAAGTTCACTGAGAAGGATGCGCAGGGTAATCGGTATTAGCTACTCAACCTTACCTGACAATAACCGCGAGCACGCGTGGGCAGTGGTTTCTTTGGAGCCTGGCGATGATTGAGGGACCGATGATAACGCAAAATGCAAATAGTGATCGATACTGTGTGAGTCGATGAAACATGGCTCTGAAGGAGCTTGAAACAGGTTGGTGACAGGAAATGAGGCTAGGAGAGAAGTGGCGAAGAGGGTGAAGGGTAATTATGTAATTCGTCGTTCCTCTACAAAAGGACACCCTTTCTCAAATTTCTGACTGTTGGATTCCATAAATTATTACGATTCAAATGCATCGTGTGAAGTTCTAAATCTGAGAATCAAATCTTCCAAAGGAGTTGCTCTGTAAAACAGTATCGAAACAGAGAATCTTGCATTCCATAAAGATAAAATTTAAACAAAAAAAAAATAAACAGACTTCAAAAAAGTAAAAAATAATTTTTTTCCCTTATTTAATCTACGACTCTCAATTTTTTTATGTCGACGCCTCATGATTCGCATTGTGCAAATCTTGCGCCGACTTAAAACAATTGAGAGTCGTAGATTAAATAAGGGAAACAATTATTATTTACTTTTTAGTGCATTTTTATTTTATTGAAGTTGATGTTTGATTTTATTTGATGTTTTTTATATATATAGTGGCACAACATGCTGAGGAGATACGCGAGTACGCACATAAAATAATAATAATTAGGTGACGATAGTCCTTATTAACCAAAAATGGCAAAATATTGAGCCAATATTGATTCAATACGGGATGGAACCACCGGGGCACCGTCTTCTTTCGAATAAAAAAAAGATCATCAAACTCGGTGCAAATGCTGAGGAGGTATGCATAGACAAACATTTAAGAAGAAAAAAAGAAAAAGAACCAAACGCTTCGAATCTATAATCTCTTCCTTTTCGAAATCGGTTAAAAAATTCACTACATGCAGAAGGTGCTAAGATGCCACTGAATCTCTGTCACGGAGACTCCATTATCCTCAATTAAAAGGAAAAACAAGATAGTAATCAATTTAATTGAATCCTGAAGCCCGCTGGCGCTCGCCGATGCATTGGGGTGCGCGTTAGAAGTCGCAACGTTCCATAATAATTATATCGGTACAAGTGGAGCGCGCCAGAGCGATGGAAGCGTGAACGATCGGCTACCGAGCATCGGCCAGAAGAAAAAGATGCTCCCCTCTCTCTCTCGAGTGTCTTCTTAATTGATCACGTTCGTTCACCCCTTTCCTCTCGTCGCTTCCTCTATTCCACCGATTCATTCTCTTTCTGCCCCGAGGTTGCGCCGTGCCGCGATAAATTACGCTCCTCCGTCTCTCCTCTTTTTCCGCGCTGACAATTACCACGGGGTTAAGCAGCATTAGCGTCGCGGCGGCGATTTGCATTCGTGCTAGTCGGTTTTTCTGCCCGGGCGACGCGGCTCACGATGGAGCCAGCGCCGTTGGCTTTCCAGACCCAGATGATTTAGGAAGCTACCGGCCGCTGGTAATTAATTAAATTCTAATTAAACCTCTGTCCCAGTTGCGCCCTGGCTCGCGTACGCCACCGTTGAAAAGCCGCTCTCTGGACTCGGCCCTCTGTAAATGCCCACGTGGGACGCGCTACGGCGTTCCGTCGCGACGGCCTCTTTGCCTCAGTGTCCTGTTTCACTCGTGATACATTCTTTATCGGTTATCTATTTTCACGATCCTCTGCTGCTACACTAATCCTGCACTGTACACTTAACACAATATCGCGAGAAATAGGAATATCAACACTTTGAGTAGTGGAAGATTTAGCAAAACGCCCCGAGGCGATCAAGCCTTTACGAGAAATAGGAATATCAACACTTTGAGTAGTGGACGATTTAGAAAAACGGCCCAAGTCGATCAGGCCTTTCCAACCGATCACTTCTAACAAAAGAGTCTCTCTTAACTATTAACCTCCTCATATCCCTCTCAAAGTTAGAAGAAAGATTCTTCAACGGACATTAAGTAGTAGCGTAGGGTAAATCGGGGAGAGATGGCTCACTTTTCTTTTTAAAAACCCGTAAATTACGCAATTTACACCGTAAATTTAGTGGTTGTTTAAAGGACAAAAATAAACGTGATCGAGCCATCTCACCCGGAATTACCCTAAATGAAACTATTCTGCATTCAAGGAACTCCCACGCACCAATCCTCCCAACTTTCGCGAAAATCTTCGAAAGCGTCGTTCCTTCGACACGTCCCACGTGTCTGAAGGAAACACCTCGCACCGACCAGCGTCCCAAAGGAGTGCTTCTTCCCACGGACGCCACCTTAAACGGGGACAGAGGCGGACACGTCCTGAGCGCCCGACCGCTGCAGCCGTGCCCGACGAAAAGTGGCCCTTAACTGCACTTGACTTTCGAGACGAAGGCCAGGAAAGAACGAAAGAAGAGGGCCCCCCGACGGGGCGGGGGATGTACATCGTTCAAAGGAGGGATAGAAACGTCCATTATTCTATTCCGACGAAGTGAGGCCGGCAATCTGGCCTTATAAAATAAACCACTCTAGCGCCCGCGGTCGGCGCGATCTGTCAAATAAATCGTAGCTCGTTTCTTACGAGCTTACTTTACCGCCTCTCTCCTCTCCCCCGTCCCTCGGCTATCCAAGCCGCGATTTCGTTTCTCTGTCCGTCGCTGGGCCTCGCCGGCTAGGCCACCGTTTCATGAAATATCGCTAGAAGGCGAGGGGTAAGGGCCTCCAGCCCGGAGAAGAGGATCCAGAAGAGGATTAAGAAGACGAAGAAGCTCGAAGGAAACGGACCCACAACGCGTTCCACTGTGCGCCGCCACGATGATCATCGTCTCGCGCGCTCCGCGCGCGGAACCCGCGATTTCAGCGATGCCACTCACTTGGATCTTTCAACGATCTATGTATATACGTACGAGCACTTGTCGGCGCGCTTTTTTTATCCTCGTCGTGGGATTCTTCTTCTATGTTATCTAGTAGTCAAGTGTCTCTCTGCTGCTACTTCTTCGTGCTTTCACACGTTCGTATTTGCTTGTTAGATGCAGGCGGAAAATGGCTTGAAAGGGCTCCAAGGCAAGTTTTGGATATTCTCTAATCGAGGCTATCGGAAACTTTTATTCCGTGATGACGGCTCATGAAATTATTGACGCTCTGAAGTCGCCGCGTTAATTTGCATTTTTGGATACGTGGGTATGATCTTTTGAAAAATATAATTGCTAAGGTGTATAAAATAGTGATCAATGCTGCGTAGGCCAGTATTGCGCGACCTAACTCAATAAAATGTTCACTGCAGAAACACGTGTTTGCGTTGGCATTTTGTGGACGTTTTTAGAAGGTTGCTCGGGCCACTGTAGAATTAAAATTTTGCTGAAAAAGAGGTGGTTTAGGCTGTCAATCTAGCCAGACTTGTGGGTTAGGCCACTATTGCACTGATAGCTTCAATGTATCTTAATACTAAATAGCTTCAAGTACCCGGGTGTCGCCCGGGTAAAACTTCGATTATCACGGAGTGTCAAGAGGGTGAAATAAGGGAGGAGGCGTGGGATGTCCAGATTTCATGGTAGCCTATGTTTTTCGCAGGGTTTTAGAGAGTAACTGTGCAGAATTTGGTTCGGATCGGTTAAAAAATCGGGATAAAAAGTATCCTGTATGTTATTCCTGGTCCTAGACTACTACTATACAAAATTTCAGAAAGATTCCTTGCGCATTTGCGACGCGATTGAGTAACAAACATCCAGACACACTTTCGCATTTATTATATTAGTAGAACGTGTCTTCTTACGTCGTGCCTTTCTTTGTTTCTGTCATTGGGGGCAAATATGAACGTTGTCGTTTCCTGAACAGCTTCTGCTGGCCAGTCCCAGGAGTCGTTCCCTCGTCTCACTCGTAATTTATTGCGTATTTAGAAGCGCCTAATAATTACACACGTCTCGGAGTGCCACGGTTCTTCGACTTTTCAACGCTAGCTTTTACGAGTGCCGCGTGAATTTTTATGAATTACGCAGCAGGCAACCGGAAGCTTCGTAAAACGGGCGTATAACGATGAGCAACGAGGCTTACGAACTCGAGCAGCGCTTTCTGAAAGAATATTCCCCGGCTGTCTTTACTCGAAACAATTACAATCACGAAAGCTTCCGGTCCGCCAGAACGTTATCGGTCCAATAAAATCTCCGCGAGTCGGAATCGAGGTCAGAGTTCCGCGATAAACGCCGGGCACCCATCGATTTTTAATTTTCAATTCGACGCCACGACCCTGGCCGGAAAACGGCGGGAAACCTCGTTTCCGGCGCGCCTCGGGAATAAAATAAATTCGAGGCCATCCGCCGTCGTTAGAGACCGCCACGGTCTTTTTATCGAAGGGGCGGAGGGGGTAGGAAATTACAGGCTAGGATAATCTCATCCGAGCGAACAGACGAGCGCAAAAAGGGCCCCACTTCATCACGGCTGTGATTTATGTTTTCGTGTGTTTAATCTGCCGGGCGACCCGTGTCCCCGTCGATTTACGGTGGTATCGCCGGAAGTAACGAAACCCACTATCCACGCGATCACTGCCGCGGCCTAGAGGAACGTACGCGTAATTCATCTCGCGTGTATATTATGATTTGCGCGGGCCGGGCCGCTCCCTCTCCGCGTTTCGCTCGCGTAAACACCGGAAGCTGCGTATCCACACCGTCGCGAATCCCGCTGGGCAATCGCGGAACCCTCTTCGGACACCTCAAGGACACTTGGCTACCAATCGCCTCCTCTTCGATGGAGCGAGATCGGAGGAGATGAAAGAACGTGGAGGAATTCCGACTCTTCGGGAGGAAAGGGAAATTTATACGCAGAGAAAGTGGGCTTTCTTTCGTTCGCTGTTTCGTGGACCCCCCCCCCCTCCGAGGACTTCCGGTTGTAATATCCTCGCCATTTGTCAGCTTGCATTAATCTTTCGAGATGCAGGCTAATTCCACCTCAGTTTGTGCGATATAAGTTGATCGATATGTGTATCGATGGATTTGCGATACTGAATTGGGTTTCCAGCGTGATGGATGCTGCGATTGAAATGTGTATTGAGATTTTTTCAGTCCTTCCAAGTGTAGAATTTTGGGTTTGGGGAATTGATCAGGGGTCGGATCAAACTGCTGAAATTTTCAATTAATTACGGAACAACTGTAATTCTATGGCTATTGTATTTTCTATTCCAAGAAACCTGTTATAAAATGCGGTGTGTTAACTGAAACTTTGCTTCTATAAATTTTTCTGTAAATAACAAGCTTTTATTTTCTTGAGTGTAGAGAAAAGTTCTAGGTAAACAGGGACATTTATTCTGCTCTGAAAAAGTTAAAGTAGTGGCAAGCAGATTTCCTGAAAATGTGGAGTAGATAGATCTGAACTTGAAACCTTAAATCTTTCGATGAAAATAATTATATAAAAAAAATCACAATATACTCTCTCATCTATATTTATTCTAGTTAAATATATTCGAGTTGAAGTGTTAACGTACAAAGTTAACTTAAAACAGGAAAGAAATTATTTCAAAGTTAAAAGTTCGATAAATAACTTCTATTTATAAAAGTTAACAGTTTCATTCGACCTCTGGAATTGAAGTACCCCCCCGAGTTAAATAATTAACAAACAAATTCACCCCGCGTTAGCAGTGAGAGATATTTACATCTCCATTCCAATCTACTCAAGTGACTAAATTTCCCCAAGTCTCCAACTTCAGCACACCATCCTCCATACTCAGAATCTCCATTTGTTCCCAATCGCTTGCAACCACGCACGAATTCCGATTCGAAACGCGATCGACGTTACCAATTACGTCTCCTTCAAATCGGGCCGCTCCACTTTCGGCAGCAGGCTGATCTAATCCGAAGTAACGAGCGGCCAGTGAAAAATAATCGAATTCGACGAACAGCGGGATTAGAACAAACAAATTCTCAGCCTCTTCTCGCGCGCGTTCGCTCGCCGCGATCCAGAATCTGGATTAAAAGAGCTTAGCAAGTCGCGTCGTCGAGACGCGAGGGAAGAGATTAAATAAAGCCGGAATAAATTACGCATTCCCCCGTCGCCCCTCTCTTTCCCCCCGCACGCTGCCGATCTTTCTCTCCGCGAACGTTCGGCCCCGTAGGATGGCCAAACGACGGGAATTTGGGTAATTTCGCTGCACTTTCCATGCGAACGACCGGCTACCGAAATCCTCCACGCGTTCGCTTCTCGGGGCGAGATTTTTATCGCAGCCCTTTAGTAATACGAAATTAATTACGTAACTTAATTGTGGTTCTCGCAGCGGCTTGGCTATCCGAATCTACGACGAGGTGAGAGACACTCGATCGAGATATCCAATGAAATTATCCCCCCCTTGGCCCATCTTTCTTTCGTGTCAAGCGTTTCGTCCCTCTAATTAGGGAACTTCTGTGACATTTTTATGGAACGATTTCTGGAGTCTTGAGCGGAGGATCTTCGGCGCCTGTTCGAGTTTGTTTTAAGTTACTGTTTGCAAGCTTTGATTCCGGATTTACAGAGCTGGTCCAAGAGTTACGACGCCGATAGACCGGCCAACACCTAAGCACCGTCTGGAGCACCCTCCGCTCAATTCTTTAATCGATCAGCTGACCAATTGAGGCAGTGGTTGGCAGACATCCGTGACACGATCAAATGGCAACTTAAATAGACGGCAGCTAGGAAAGTCATCAGTGGTATCACTGTGTCTCCAGACCTGTGACTAAAATAGATTGGGTGCTGGAGAATCGTTGGGACATTTTTTAAAAGGAATCCCACCTACACGCCAAACTATCAAGAACTGTAATATTTATCTGTCTTCTATCGTTAAACTGTCCCAGGCTCGATTGATCGAGAGAATAATTTCCGCGTGTCTGACGCATGGATTTCTAATTGCGAAGTCGAATAATTAATCGAATAATCGGCTATCAGCGAGTTATCGTCTCACGGTGCAAATTAATTACACACCTTCCTTCAGCCTCAGTGCTTCACGGTCTCCAAAGTAACTCGCGGGTTCGGTATCGATAGTCTGATCTATGACGACGCGAAATCGCGAGGTAACGTCAGTCGGGATCGGCGATCATAGATCCTCGTACGCGATAGGCATCGACCGTAATCCAGGCGAAAGACGTGGCTCTACTTTCAAACGATCGCACGATAAATTCACGAGATCGATAGATCGCAACACGCGCTTCAAGTGGCTGCATCCACGGGCTTCTTGTATTTTCTTTTAAACGTTCGCGACTTACGATTTGCAGCCACTTCAACGGTCGTTCGTTTCTTCGAATCACCGATGCCGCAGTATTTTTCCAAGTGGCATTTTCGACGTGCCTTCGGATCGCAACGCGCGCTTTGGTATCTCCTTTCTTTTCTATTTCCAAAAACGAAAACAGGGGACGAAAGATCGACTTCGCGATGAACTTTGTTTGACCAGCTCGCTGTACACAGTTTCCCGAGGTTCTCCGTTCTCCAAACGTTTTGTTTCGGATAGAATCCGATTAGACGAGTCACGGTGCTTTATCAGCGGCTTCGCGGAACGCTTTATTCCGTTCCGTGCGTTTGTCGGAGGCGACAGGAATGCCACATGCCGATGCCATCAATCAAGATATACAGCCACTTCAGCAAAAGTACAACGTAATTACGCGTTGTACGGAAATGTTAGAAGAGAACGATTTTATAAGTGTGACTTCACGTTTATCGTGAAAGCCGCTTCCTTCTTCCATAACGGGAAGAAATATCGTCCTCTTTATACCGTAGCAATAACTGTGCTAATCCTAACAGAACGTAGAAAATAAAAGAGCAGAAATACAGGGAAATAGAAAAAAAAAACAGAGTGGACCAAAAATACAAGCAGAAAGTGGAAGTTGTTTTGAAAGTCCTGTCTCATGCATTATTCAACAGTTTCATTCTCCGTTACTAATCGGTATGTTCGAACAGATAGAACGTACATATCTCGTTCATTCGTTTCAGATCGGTCGCGGCAAAGCGATCATTTCCATACTGCTCGATGACACGAAGTGACAGAAATAATTCGCCTGGTTCCCAATAAGCAGTATTTACGCGGGTTATTTAGCATTCGATACTTCGATATCCGATGGGCGATTAAATATGCATCTTAATTGACTAGCTGACAGCGTTAATGTTCGAGATTAAATCACGGCTGGCCAGTCTATAATTCGCTGGCCGAGTGACGCACGAATTTTCGTCCCATATTCGCGCTACGTTACGAGCAAGAAATTGCGCGGCCGAGTCCACCGGAAGCGCGTCGCGCGGGACCGGAAGCGCGCTTTTCGGGCATCGATGTCTTCTTTTTTTTCAATGAATCACTCGAACCTGGTAAACGTCCTTGACGATTCGTCGCTTGTTTGTTTCTTAATCTAATCGCATTGTCTATGCACCAAAGTAACTTTATCGCACGAGGCTGTAATTTAAACGCTTTGGCGATTAGCGTTCTTTGGGCAGCAGCAAATTTCACTGACAGTAGACATATCTATCCACATTTATCATGATTTATCTTGTGAAGAAGCTGTTAACGGGGATCTCTGTTTCAAGATCCTCTATGGTTAGAGTTCTTTGCAGAATTCAAAGTTTAGCAAAAATAGGAGTGTCTGGTTTCGAAGCTCCTATGATCAATGCAGCTCGATGCAACAAGGAATATTTAAAAATTGACTATATTGTCGCAGTATCTACGTCGGAGATGGACAACACTTTTCTTTTTTTAAATAGAAATTTCGAGTAACGAACAGAACTTAGAAAAATTATTGTCGAATGAAAAAATGGACTGTAATCGTTCAGTAATCTAAATTTAAAGTAATTTTTATTTGATGCATTTTTGATTTAATTAATATACCCAACTCCGATCGACGCGTGAAAGCAATAATAACGGAAAGCTTTCTAGCCCTAACGCTTCGAACTATTTCTTCCCAAGAATCTCCTCCCAGAATTAGCTACCGCTATCGTACCATCCGCGAACCAAGCCAGCCACCCACAAGCCTCTACCATCTCCAAAGCTCCGAGCCGTGAGCTACACCTCCGTCGCAGCGACACATCCGTTCCACTACGCGTAGCAAAGTCACGCAACGTTCCCGGACGCGTCAACAAACAGATCCCCAGATGCTTCTCAGGGGAGTTTCGCAAATTTTGCCAGAAGTCCGGCGGTTTCCGCGAACCGGCGCGCTATTCGCAGCTAACTAAAGCAACGGCTTCGGTCTACTCACCAGTCGCGATCCTCCTTTCCGAGAAAAGCTCTTGGACGTCTTGAGAGGGCCCCGGTGTCTCAGGGCCTCTGGCGGCTCTGGCTTTTCTCACTGCTCCGCGGGCGAGATCAGGAGTGCGATCCAGGCGGGCCGTGGAGCGTTGTAGGCTCGGTCGGAGCAGAACGGAAGGAAGGAGACGTATCCAGGCGTCGATCCAGGATCGCTTGGCGGCTGTCAGGATATTCACTCTCTCTCTCTCCGGGAGGAAGCTGATTCACCCAGCGCGCATTCCTCCTGTTATTTCAGTCCAAGCCGAGCGCCGTTATAAATCCTCCTCTTCTTTTCTCGCCCGTCCCATCCTCCGTGTACCACGTCCACCTCCGTCCGCAGTAAACTCCTTACCGAAATCCTGGCCACGGAACCTGGTACGCACTGACAGCTCCGCTACCATCGATACCCTGCGCCCAACCCCTAGTCTCAACCCAACGCGTGTCTCTTCAGCTAGCAACCAACACGAACGATCGATCACCTGTTCCACCACCCCCTGCGTTGGTCCCCTGTCACTGACACTCGGAGCAGATCACTTGGGTCGTTCGCGGAGGCTCCTCGCGAGGGCGCACTGTTCTCGGAACGTAAGATCCAAAAGTGAACGGTGCTGGAATCCTTGGCGACGGGTCTCGTTCGCGACGGGGCGCACGGAACCAGCTACCCCCCTGTTGGAGGGTTTCCACGGTCGACGCGGTTCGTAAGCTCGCGAGGCGACACCCTCGGCTACTGGCTCCGTTGACTGTCCGACGACTGACTGACTTGACTGCGGCTACCGTCGCGGGCGACACCGACACGGCTACGCGGGGCTTCGTGGCGAGGAGAGGATGCGCTCGAGGAAAGCTCGGGGCGAAGTGCCAGAAGAGTCGTCGCTTGAAATAACCGCTCGTCCACGGCCTCCCTCCGCCAACCCCCGTTACCGTAGTTCCCTCAGCCCCACCATCGCCGGTCCCAAGCAAAACTTGACCCCACTCCACCCTCTTCTTCTTGCGCCTTCTCCTACTCTCGCCCGTCCGCCGCTGGCTCCGCTGCCACCGTGCTCGGCTCCTCCTTGTCCTCCTGCCGGTGCACGCGTATACGTGGGTGCCCTTACGCGCGCACGTGCGTCCACCGTCCGGCGACAATTTTCGCGCCGCCGCGCGAGATTTATTGCGACGCTAATGGGAAATGGAAATCGTCGCGATAGGAAAGCCGCGGCGAACGCGGCGATCTGCCGATCGCGGATGCTCGCGGAGGCGATAATGGGATATGGAAATGTTGGCACGGGGTGCGATTGTAAGGAGGGCCGCTAGGCAATCAGCTGCTTTGCGGGATGTGGAAATTCACGACCTTGCAGCAACAGGGCTGCGGCTGCATTTTTATCAGCTTCGAGTAAATTAGATAAAAGTGTTTGTAAAATTGTTGCTTTGACTTAACATTAAAGAGAATTGAAGAATATATATTTTCACAGAATAAGTAGTAGTTATTGTGTTGATAAAAATAGAAATATAAATAGAAATAATAATATTATATAAATAGAAATAGAAATATTAATATTAGTATTATATTTTCACACAATAAGTAGTAGTTATTGAGTTGATAAGTTTCTATGTATTTCTATTTTTCGCGATTTTTTCAATTCTGGACCTACCCAAAACAAAAATATTGGCAAAACAGTAATGGGTGCAAGTTCAAAATTTGCCATAAATCGAAATGTACACCAAACCGTGTACCTACCTAGATTTTCTTTTACTTATATTACATGTCATAACTCAAAAACTATCGAAAATATAGTTGCACTCCTTTCGCTGCAAGGTCCTCAATTACTTGTCACCGCATCCCTGCACGTTTATAGAGATCGAATCGTGCGCGTTGAAATCGCTTAAGGGGAGGCCTATCTAGAAATTTTCGAAAAATCGATTTTTATATTTTCTTTAAGTACAACATCTTGCAAATATTCCCTGAAAGTGTCAAGTTAGCTTAGACCCAAAACTTTAAACACGTTTTCCTCAAAATCGTGTTTTCAAAGTCGGGGACACACGTAACTAAAAAATTAACGAACCGATTTACTCGAGGCTTTGCAGGCTTATCTTAGGGTTAAAAATCTAAGCGCTCTCGGGAGCTTTTCATTTTTTTTGCCTAAACTTTTTTACCCTCGAAAAAACGAGCGATTCTTTGCCAAACATCGATGCTTCACCTTTGTACAGCCTCCATTTTGTCTCAAAACAATTTTCCCAAAATCGAACCCGATAGCGCCTAGATAATTTCATATATTATCCGAAAAAAAATCGAATTTCCAATTTTGGACGATCCTGCACCGAGCTACAATTGTCACCGCAAAGCGCCTAAAAAAATGATATCTCGGGCATCGCCTATAACTCACAAACCTTTTAACACTTCTTACCACAAAAAATACTGAAATATCCTTAAGATGTACTCTTTCCAACAAACTAATGTTCAATCACAAAAATTTTATCGGATTTTCTAGAAAAAATTCCCAAAGAAGCCAGTTCTTTCGACCGTTTCAGATAGGTCTCGCCCCTTAATCGAGGTAACCGAGCTTCGAGTACAGAAGGATGGTGTTACAGCAGGTAGTTGCAGAATACTTTCCTAAGAAACGAAATATAACAAGGTGTTCAAAGGTTGCATCATTGACATTGCCCTCCCCGGAGCCTCGATAAAATCCAAAATCTCCGATAGAATCTGAACAAGCTGATAATCGGTGTCCGCGAGGTCCGCGAGTCACTGCGATTAAACCCAGTCATCGTTTATTTCTATAAATAACCAGCGGGGAGAGAGTGTCTCGATGGGGCGGCGAAGGGAAGCAGGCCCGTTGGTGCGTCGCCTATGGTTATCCTGGCAGGGAAGCGGGAACGGCGGCCGTTGCCGGCGAGCACATGTCAGAGACGCGGTTCAGGAGGCAGGGGAAACGCTTCCAGGGACGAGAAGCAAAAATAGGGGTTGCGCCCGTAAACGGAATTACCTGCTGCTCGCCTGCAACCTTGCAGCCACTGCAGCTTCAACCGTTTCAGGAACGCCGCCGATCGTTCCCGTTATTATCGTAGAAGTCAGTAACCGTGCCCGCAGCGAATCGTGAAAGAGCCGGCCATTTTCGTGCGATAGTCGCCCGATAGAGCGGGCCCCGGATTGAATAACCACCGTGTTTCCCTCCGCTGGGAGCTAGCGTAACGTGCAATCGATGGGGATCCACCGCGGTGCTCCGCGGCGCTGCCTCGATAGATTACACGCGGGTCCCTTGACAGCCGAGGGTAGCCACTCTGTTTGCGATTCTAATTGTAACGATGCATCGCGGGGCCGCTTCCGCGCAAACGGCGCCTCCAGCTGCCGTTAACGAACCTTTCGGTTCTAGTCTGGTAATTCGACGGGGCACCATCGGACGTTTTAGATAACTGATAATTACCTGATGCATCATAAACGGCGCGGCGTGTCTAGACAGAGCAGCGCGTACCGCGCGGCAGAGCCCCGGACGAGGAAATGCTAGACTGCGGCGAAAAACGCGATGCTCGTCGACTGTGCTCGTGGTTAAAGATCGAGGGAACTGCAGCGATGGGAATGAGGATGAACGTTTCGCGGGTTATTAATGGGTGGTTGAAGATTTATTAAGGAAAGTGGTTGATCGTCAGGCGAGCAAGTGGAATAGATGGAGATTTTTATGAATTAGTTATCGGAGAAGCTTCTATTAGGCCAGTGATTCCCAGCCGGTTAGTCGCGAAGTGTTTTCTGGGATATCGCCACCGTTTTTTTTTTGGTTTCTTTAAATATTATTAAGGGGGACTCCACCGTGATGCCACTAACAAAAGACACAGTTAGGGATCTTTTTGTTCGTATAAACAAAAATATAGGGCTTGGATTTTTTATATAGTTTTATAGCAACCTCTATTTTCTGCTGGGAAAATTTTCTTTTATGAAAAAATGTACAAAATGGCCTCCCGGAGGACTGCATGAAAACTGGTTCATATTTCCGGGAATCACTGGATCATCTGAGAAGGAAATACAGGAAAGATACATAAACTAGAATATATTATCTTCCACCTAGCATTGGATTCTCTCAAAATTTGAATTATTTGGAAATTATAGCAGTTTGAAGAATTGACTATAATTTTTTACGTATAAATTTGCACTGAAATGCTTGTAAAAAATCGAATAGTTGAAATATAAAAAAAAATCCTACACTAGCTGGAATATTATAAAGTATTATAATATTACAATATTTTAATATGTAAGAATATATATTAAAAATACAATATTTTAAGAATATTATAAAAGGAGATTGCGATTAAAAAAAGCTTGGGAAACACTGTCTAAGGGGTTGCAAAATTTCATTCGCCCACTGTTATGTGTATGGAAATGTCTTTTTTACTACACCTACTTGTACTTTTACCAGAAAAGTGGCAAAAATTGATAGATGGCCAGGGAAAACGCTCTGATTAAAAGAACGTGTAATGTATGCACCTACCTTTATTTCGATAAAGCGAAGGAACTTTTGCGACGAACCTAATAATTGCTTCTGGTTTCGAAGTAAGTAGGAATAGTTTGGAAAATCCTCAGAATCCATTGTGGATGGAGTACTCGTGAACGAATCTTTATGGGCTCCTCGTAAAGTCGTATTTCTCGGGTCGTTCGCTTACAAAGAAATTACTCGGCGTTACGACATAACGGCCGAAGAATTTTACTTTACGGCCCGGTGGGTGGGAGGGATTTTTCTAGCGTCCCCCCTCGTCCGATAGAGGCATTAATTCAAAGTACAGGCTGACGTTTTAAAACGCCGCACGATCGCCTGTTTGTTTGCCTCGTATTTCATCGAAGGTGTACCATTAGCGCAATTCGAGCCACCGAGAAATGGAGTGGCGTTAAGTCAACCCTTCTCCTCCCCGCTGTGATTTATTTAATGCGTTTTCGAGGCCAGCAGGGCCACCTTTGTAATCTTCCACTCTCACCTCTCAATGCATAGTAATCGTTTTTAGTAACACGCCGAGACGATAATTGTTCCGAGACACAAATCGACTGTTAAATTGAGAAATAACAGGTTCGCAACATCTCGCCACGCTTCGCCCCTCCACAATGGTCGCGTACGTGTTTGTGGACTTAAGGGATTAAGGGCCCAACCGGAAATCCCAGGGGAACATAAATTAGGTGAAAGTCGAGCTAAAAAAATCGCCGAAAGGTCGACCCTGGCAACCGAAAGTGTCATTCGATACGTATCTTTACGCCGCGAGTATTGTTTGACCGCAGCTTTATGACTCGCAGCTGTTTCCAGGAGCCGTGCGAAAACTAAAACAGAGGAGGTGAGAAATATATCTCCTCCTTCTTCCTCTTCCCAGTTCCCTGAAACTCGAGATCAGCGACAATCGATCGATCGGCAGTCCGCAGAGATTTTCAAACTGAGGCGCAGGAAAAGAATATTTAAAAATGGAACGTCAACCTTCGTACTTAGAACAATGCTGCCAAGGGACTTGGGAATGATTCGTTCAGATGAAAAGGAGATTATTACCGGCACCAGGGAATCCCACTAATTAGTGGACGTCGAGGGACAGGAGCAGCTGATTTAAAGCCACCGTGTGGCGACGTTGACGGCTCGTTGTTGCCACTGATCGAGAACACCTTAAATCCGTTCTCCTCGATCTCCCATTCAGCCCTGCAGGAGGAACGAATTAGCTGCTAGTATAAATAGCAGCGCGGCTATGCCTCGAAACGCGTGACAGTGAACTGTAGCGCGCAAGAACGCGAATGCATCATCCGCTGCACTCTACCGCGAACGCTGGGCATAATGAAAACAGTTGTCACTCTATATTATCGCGTTAATATAGACATCGGAGGCATTCAGGCTGATCTGGTTAGTTTGAGCATGGAATAATAGTTGGAATGATATCTGTATGCAATGGGCAGGGGTCACAAGTAGAACGATTCATTAATTGCTGACGATTCTTAACACTTTGAGTGGCGTCAGCGTGTTTACAATTTATATATCTTCTTGGAAACATCGAAAGTATTGTCTCTGGCCTCAGAGTTGGGATAAGTTTGTATTTGGTCCCTTTTCAGAATTTTTTTTAAATATTACAAATACCTACGTACCTTTTTATTAATTGAACTTTTTAAACTTTGATTAAATTTTCATTAGTATCACTAATTATTCGTTTTGAATTTAAATGAATAAGTTGTTATAGTTGTTATTAACAAGATACACGCCCACGTACTTGTCACAGGTTTTTAACTTTTTAACCACGACAAATCGGTGGTCTTCTGTAGACGAATATGACAATTTGCACACCTCTTCATTCGAGGCACCAGTGTTTCTGGAAGTTCAGAAAAATCATTCGAAGAAACGATAGGAGGAAAAGGGGAGAGGAGGCAGTCATGGTTCGTGGTCGAAAGGAAGGAAAATCTTTCACTGGGACACTTGGTGGCTGTTTCGGCTGTCATCGGGCAAGAACCATGAATTGTCTCACGCTCCTGGGAACACGGTAGCGCGTGGTTCCTTCCCCCGCGGCTTCCTCCGATTCTTATTTTTCCAAGGGGCGAGAAGTATCGCGCAGTTTGGAGAACTTCTGTATCCACCCACGCCTCCTTTCGAACAAATCCTCGATCGACGTCAGCGACAAATCTGTCGAGGCGCGTAAACGGAAAAGCGTGGAAACTCGGGAATTTCCATTTGGAAACAGAGCCGCACACTGTCGGCTTTCATACGGTAGAATTTAACGATCCGGTGCTTGAATTCGTGCACGCAAACGAAGATTAGAAGTCACACGGAGGAAGTTTCGAAATAACCGCTCCGACGTTTTCAAACTACTTCGTGGAAATGTTTCCCTGCTTCGATGCTTTCGAAATCCATTTCACGCTTGACGCCGCGAGCATTGAATTCCATCATTGTTGTAGAACTGAAAATAGTTACTTGAGATCGAATGAAATTCTTGTGTGGCGCACAAAGCGCGCCACATCGCCAGCAATTAATTTCCTGCCTCCTCTTTCTGATACCAGAAATATTGCTAGTTGGCTAACAGCACTCGTTAGCAGCGTCCACTGGCGGCGTTATTGAATCCGAATTATGTACGTCAATTACCCTTAACGGCAGAGCGGGTATATTATCTCATAATTTCAATTATCACCGAGCAATTTCATCGTTTATGCAAATCACGAATCAGGGGGGTACGACGAAACGCGATTGTACATACATATAAATCTGATGACGATCAAACCTCGTGGCAAAGGATGTCACGGTTCCGTGGTACTCGAGCGGGACAGCCGAGTTAATTTCAAATTGATATCACGAATTTACTGCCGTGCACGCGGCTGGATTGTTAATTAATACTCCCGCAGCCTCTGGAATCCTGTAAAAATAATTATCGAGAGAAATCGAGGTAGCCAAGGTAGAGCTAATCAAATGCATTGCCAGCGATCAAAAGCGAAACCTGTTCCGTGCATCTTCGACTGATTGTCTTAATTACAAGTGTTCCTCTTCAAATTTTTCTCGAAAATAAATTGCACACATCGTCCCGAGGGTATCGGTTTTCACGTCACAGCTGGCAAATCGATAACTAAAATCTACTTAATTGAATTCGTAACAAACTATCGTTTCAAGTGATTCATCCTCGTTAATTCGAAATTATACGAGTAACAAGTGGACAGGTAATTCCAATTAGCCCGCGATTGCCTCGAAATAGGGTTCTCAGAAAATCTTATCAACCTTGTTAGGACAATGAGCACTGTGGCTTAGGCTCGTGGAATTTTGCGGAACCAGAAAATGTTTTAAATTAAAGGTAACGTGCCATTTTTTTCCGTGTTTAATGATAGCAAATGGGAACGTGAATGCGCGGCAAAGCTGGCTAAGAACGTGGATAAGGGAAATAATTGTTATTATCGTGCTCGCGCACCGCTCGCGAAGGAGAATGCGCTCAGGGCGCAGGGGCGGTTAATGCCGCGCATGGATAAATTTTATTGACCCCCCAACGATCCTCGATTCGCGAATGGTAACGAATAGCCGGCGCGCAGATGGACATCGCAGAAAGTTCAGGGGAATTCGTTTTGCATCGTGTTCCTTGAAGCGATCGCAGGATGCAATTAACAGCGGATGTTGAGCCACTTGAAACGCGAATGGAAAAAGTACCGTGCTGGAAATACGAGCGCGAAGTGGCCACTTTGCCGTCTTCTCTTCGATAATCGTTTAAATATCGCGACGCGTCTCAGCTTTCGAGAAGCATTCCCAATTATAACGACGATTTTTCTCCCCTCACTTGCGCCGAACGAATTTCAAGATAACACACGGGAGAAAACCACCAACGAGCGAAATAATTAAGAAATTAACAAGCAGAGTTACCGGGGCTGCAGATAAGAAATAACTCTGCCGCGCAGAAGTAATTTTAACCCATATTCTATTTAAAACTAATTCCGGTATAAAATTCACGAATTTTCAGACTATCAACGAAAATAACTCGCCTTCTAATTAAAAGTGATCCAGATTCCCTTATTTCAAGAATAACTCTGCCCCACTTCCGCCAAGAAAAAGCTTATCGACAGTTGCCCCAGCTGGACGAAAATGGCAACGCGAATAAAACCGAAGGTTGGACGATAATAGTCGATCGAAAGTGAATTTGGCTTAGTGTATATTTAGAACATTATTTTCCACGGCCTGAAGTGGATTCCAGCCAGGAGTAATCGCCTCTTAAATTCGGCGGCGCCTAATCCCTCGAACGACAGTGGGATGCACTCGGCCAGTGACAAACCAACGAGATTCTCCGACTGTCTCTTGCCAGTACCTCGTTATCTCCATAACGTCGTATTTACATCGATAAATCTGCCCGGGATGTTCATTCTCGATAAATAGAGCGTGGAACGCTGGCGTCGAGCGCCGATTGTTTTGACGGTGGCTGAAAAGTCGCCGGCGATTTAGCGTGGAAAATAAAGACGGAAAACAGACGCTCGGACGTCGATACCCAGTGTGGGAAGAACGTAGCGGCCGCTCGCGAAACGGCTGGACACGAGCTGGCTATTTTCGCGAGGATTGATCGGAGCACGTGCCCGCGGGCGGCTAAATGGGGAATGACAATGATTATGCTGTCGGCTGCGATTTAATGAGCCGTGAAATCGTGGCTCGTTGCAGGCCACGCTGGTGCTTGTTGAAACGCCATGACGGGATTCAGGAAGGATTGGAGGAGGAACGGCGGAGAGAATTGCGCGCGACGGAGTGTTGAATTGGGAGTTTCAGTGACATCAAGTGTATTAGGTATGGTGGCACTTCTTTTAGCGAAAAGGTGGAGCATTGATAGAAATTATCGAAAGGGTGGTGATAGGGAGATATAGGTACTTGTTAGAGGGTGTGAAAAAATTTTACCAGTTTTCTTTTCATGTATTCAAGGTTAGGCACTAATTAGGATAGGCAGTATATTAAAAAAAATGCTCTAAAACTGGTGTAAAAATTATTTTTAAGACGTTTCTCAAAGTGTATGAGTGTCCCTATATTCTTATTTGCATTAGGGCTGTAACGAATATTCGAAGAAATATATTCGTATTCGAAATTATTCGAAATTATTCGAAATTATTCGAAAATATTCGAAATTATTCGAAATTATTCGAATTTATTCGAAGTTATTCGAATTTATTCGAAATTATTCGAAATTATTCGAATTATTCGAATTATTCAAATATTCAATTATTCGAATATTCGAGTATTTAAATAATTACAGCTCTAATTTGCATCAAAGATAATTTGGAAATCATCACGTTTGTGTTCCCCATGCAATGATCTTTTTCACAAGTTTCTTCGTTTCGTTTGACAAATTCATGGAGACCGATGCTTTTTCCTCAGCGTTCGCGGGCTCCAAACACTAGTTTCTCAGAAAGTTGGATGCTCCCTGAATCTCTGACTACCCTGTCGTATTATGACAGCGTTTAGCTTTCACGCTGAAATGAGTCGGTGAAACGGCGCTTTTTCACGAGCCCGGTACCTGGAATCGCTGTTTAGTCTGTTACTAAAGAAGACTGCGCTCTTCAAAGGGATATATGTTTCAATTCGAAAGAGTTAATAATAAACGTTGCTGCGATGCGCACCTACTGGAAGGAACGACTCGTAGCACGCGTTTACGCGTTCCTTCCATTCGCGAAAATTCTTGGAGTCAGACCTTTGTTATGCCACAGGTTACTCAATGCACCACTGAATCCCCCATTTCTTCTTATGAAATTCGTTCGATCAATTCAATTTCCCTGTGTACTTACAGCACCCATTTCTTTGAGTGTCTATATAATTAACCTTTCTTTAATTAGTAACACTTTTAAGAAGGTAGACTCATGCGTGGAGAACACAGGCTAGAACTAGATTATTAATTAATCAAATCAAAGGACCGTCAAAAAATCACAAATTTACAATCAACTCCACTAGTTCACTCTGAATTTTTTAAACCTCCACATAAAAGGTGACGAATATTTTCAAAGTGTGCATGAGTAATAAAAAAATCCTCAAGCTCACTCACTGCCCCTCAAGTACCAACCAACCACTCCACAATTTCACGTATCAATGAACCCCACGCCCAAAAATACTAAAACCCCATAGAACCCCCGCTAACCGTCAAGGAACTCATTCCATTCTCATTTCCTCGAGGAATACAGCGAGAATGAAAAAAAAAATCAAACGAATGTGTAAAGAGGAAGGCCTGAGTCCCCCCGATGAAAGATGTATTTCCATTGGAGAAATGTACGCGTGAACTAGTTTAATCGCGATCGTCCTACCGTGAAATCGTTTCCTGCTCGATAGTCGGCGACGAAGCTGGTCCAGCTTCCAGTTGGCTGAAACTAGTGTAGCGAGTCGGTGTCCATGTGTGCGCTGTCACCGGTGGCATGGTTTTCCCATGGGGCTCGTATGGGATCCACCTGACCCGGCGAGGACGCCGCTAGCCGCGGGGACGGGTGATTAGCGATGGAAGGAAGCAACGAGGATGACCGGAAGCCACGCACGGAGATGTGACTAGCGCGGACGGGGCCTACCATCGGCGTCCATCGTCCATCGGCAACGGTCAACAACCGTGGATTAGCGATGGGCTTCGAGACGCCTGGAAACCCGTCGAACGAATAACGAAAAAATCCCAGCATTCGAAATTGGGAAAGTTTCAATTTTTTTGGGATACATGTGTGTTCGAAGTTTCGATAGATTTTCTGAGGAATTGGAATTGCAATTTTCCACTATTTTAGCCACCAAGCCGTGCTTAACGATGTTTATTTAATTCCACTGTTTATCGATAAGCAAAAGTTGTGGAAGGATTTTTGTCGGAGTAGTGACGGCTTCGAAATTGTTCAGACATAGGTGAAGTCGTTTATCAAGAAAGCTAGGGAATTTTAATTTCTCGTCCGAAGAAATTGAAACGTATAATTGCAATTTTTTCGTCACACTTTCTGACTCCTGTCGCTTCAGTTTCTTTTCGTCGCATTCGCTGTAGCAAGACCCCGTGAGAAGATGCGACCTGTCCCCCGAAACGAATTTCGAATTCAACCCTCGATGGCCAGGGTCTAAGGCGGAGAGCCAAAGTTTCGGTCCTATTGCGATGCAGCAGTCATATCTGTGGAGATGCATCGCTTCCGGTTGGAGACTCCCCTGCAAGTGGAAAGCTGCCTCCTCGTTTTGTCCCGATGGAGGATAGCTGGCGAACTGTCCTTGGGATTTCGTGAGGATACTCATTGAAGAGATTAAGCGTGTCTCCACTCTCCGGGGGAGAAACGGACACGAGTCACGAGTGTTTACTTCGCTTTTCTACTTTTCTTTTCCTTTAACCGAGAGAGCTACTTACCTTCGCTTTAGCCTCACGCTGCAGCGTTATTTCTTTCTTCCCTTTTCTCGACCCGTTCTTTCGTTACAATTCGTAAAAGAATAGAAAACGAAGAATCAACAGAAGTTTGTATATTTCAGTGCCGCTTGTGTTTTACTATTCTTTTTTGAAGAGAAACGAAAAGAGAAGTATCCTGCGAAATATCGCGGGCCTGTAAACCGGAACACGGAAGTTAGGTTTCCAAGATTTTCCCAATTTTCACGGTACGGGCCGTGGGATTTTGTGGGCGTGTCGTGTTCTTCCTCGTGGAAACGCGCCGGAAGAAAAGTCTTTCTCATAAAAACCCCAGCAGCAGCGAACTTTCCTCGGCACCAACTGGTGGCCGTGATTGCTGCACCGGGCCGGAAAACGTCCTCCACGAGAAAGGAAATGGTTCGTCTTACGTTCCAACTAACTAAATGAGGACGGATCTCTCCCTAACTAATATCGGACTCGTTGAATATTTAATTCTGCTCTTAATCACCCTGAATCAGCGGGTGTTTAATTATTTAAACTAACACGCGCGGTATACGCATTCTAATTCCCCTTGACCGACCAGAAGGAAAAATGTCACCCCGTTTGATTATTCAAGCGCGCGCGATAATACTTGTCAGTTGGAAGCAGCCTAAATAATCCCTCGACGAGTGCAAGGAAAATATTGTTCCTCGCCTATCGTTGGCCCAGGAGGTGGAACGCTTGTCGAATAATTTATAGAAATCGGAAATCATTGGTGGGAGAGGAGGGGAAAACACGACGAGAGTATAAAGCTGTCGCGGCCTGGCGTTCGTCAGCTCGTTGTCATCGCCCGGATACATTTCGTTCGACCTCGTCGCGCTTATAACACCCCATCGTCGTTTTTCCATGGGATCGAGGATCTTCCAGGATCCCCGTTCCGAAAGAAACCTCTGACAGCGTCGTGTTTCACGTTTCACGCTGATTCTACGCAACACGATTTTTCCACTTCTTAGAAAACTCTCTGACTCGATGTTGAACGAATTTCTAATACAGCAATGGGACATTAATCGATTTAATTAAACGATATTGTTTCTCTAGATAATTAGAAAGTGGTTTGAAAGAATCAGAAGTATAGGTTACATTCTGTTTTAGAAGAAGGAGAGTATTCTCTTATTTCCTATTCAAATTGAAGTCGGGTAGCTCATGAGTATTCGACCGGGTTTATTCGAGTTTATTTAAAACGTGAGTGTCGCAGAAAAGAGCAGCCTGTTTTTCAAAATTTCCTGCCATCACTGTTCAACTTCACACGAAGCATAGTGGCAGGAACGGCGTTCGCTTTCATTCCGGCGTCGAAGCAAAATGGTTAATCGGCCTGTGATCAAAAGCCTGCGGGTCGGGGAGGAAACATGCGATATTTGTAAAACATGCGAACGGAAGCACGAAGTTGCAACTCATTTCAGCAACGCTAGAGATTAATTCGGTGCAACGTATGCGTTCACGGTCTCGGTTATATGGAAAGGATTCCCCCCCCCGGCGTGGGGTGCTCTAATTGCGCAATAATGTTCAAGGAAACTTCAAGTTTTAATAACTAAGAAGGGGGCCCAGTGTGAACAGTACGAATTTCATTTCTACGCCAGGCGGTATTAACGAAATTTCCATATTCCAGGTGAACGCGTATTACAGGGGGAAAATTCAACTTAAATCGGCTGCCGCAGACAAGCAACTTCCTTCCCTTTCGCTAAAACGAATAACCCATTACTCCTAGAAACTTGATTCATGGAAGCGCCTCGGCTTTTTCATTGCTTCGCGCGCAAAACAAACGCCCCTAAAATCATGCGATTTATTCTCCAAGCGTGGTTAATGCTTCCACACTGAAACGCTTCTCCTTTCGTAGATCCACCCTGCCGGGGTGAGTCGGATCGCCGGGAATCACCTGACTCGACAAAGATTGTCTATCTGCCCCCGGCATATCCATAAATTCCCTGCATGAATATGCCGCTTCCGATCTTGCTGCCCGGTATCTAATTAACTGGCCGAGACTTCGTCTTTCTGGATACTTCATTCTTCCTCTGCTTTTATCTTCACCGGGATGTTCCGCGCAAAGGCCGGCTAGATTTTCGATCTACGTCTAGCGGGTGGTTTCTACCTTATTCTCCCTGCCCCCCCCCCCCTCCCCGCCACTGCTCTTTCTCCCCTCTTGTTTCGAAGGGAACGTGGACAGGTGAGTGAGCACGAGTAATTATCGTTCGTCATGCTCCGCGGTACGTACTCGAGCGAGCGCACCTGCCCAACGAAACAGAAACCTCGGCGGAGGGTAGCAGAGCCGGAACGAGCTCGCGTGTGCGCGCAATTACGCACGTGCAATTACGCGTGCGCGATTACGTCGTGTGCGTTTACCTCTCGCGAGGATCCCGCTGACCTCCTCCAAGCGAGTGTCAGGTTCACTGTTAATTAGCGTTAACCAACGACGATTAAGGGCCTTGTATCGCGGAACACGGCTCCACTTTCATCGTTGGCGGCCCGTCGATGATCGCCCGCGATAAACGATGTTCCCTTTTCCATTCGCTCGCCAGGATCCACGAAACTCACACCGTTCCCTTCGCACATTAGAATTTTCTTACCAATTTTTCTATCCGACAACACTTGCAGAAACAGCTCGAAGCGCTATGAATCTACTAAAATCCTACGCGGCTGTTCTATTTCCCTGAAGCAGCTTGTCAGGTTTTACTTTAAAGGGGAAAGCTTCTTTGTCTCCGGGGGGCCATATAGAATTCACGATTTCGAACCAACTGTCCGATGCTGGAATCAGACTCTCAAAGGATATCCACCCACGGCACGAGAAACCACGTTTCTCTGGGCAGGTTGAAAAAAAATTCAGCACAATCGAAGTGTCGCGCGTTGGGCTGAATAATGCTGGCGTTTTAGCCGGTCCCTCCGACGAAACTGGAACAAAGAGTCGGTGTTCGTGTGAACTGGGTTAGAGGGTCGCGCCCACGGATTTCTTGGGCGACGCCGAGGAAGGATTCCGCTCGATATTCCTGCAAAAGCAAAAACGTCACGACGGTCCCTCTCGCCGGTTTCGCGCCAGCTCCTCGTCGAAGGACGAGCCTTTCATAAGTTTCCATTATTCGCGCGGAAGGCAGATGTTCCTTCTGGAATGAAAAAAACCTGCCCCGTCGAGCCCGGGGAGAGCTGGCTAGAACGTTCTGCTCCGAAAGCGAGAGCAGTCGAGCAAGAGTCTCTGCCAGGCGTCACGTATCTGTGACAGTATTGCGATGCCACCGTGTCGCATGGCAGTGGCGGGCATTCTGCGTGCACCTGCTTGCAATTATTCTAATTAATCGTCGACAGCGATGGGGGTATGTACGAAGATATAGGAGAGGGTTTTTCCTCTTTTCTTTTCTCTTCAAAAAGCAATTGACTATAGAAGCATTCAGGGTTGGTAGAGATCCTTCGTTCTACCTTCTCGAAATTTGAAAATTTGCTGATACAAACACGCGTGTTTAGAATACGAGTGAGTCGAGTGAGAAATAAAAGACTCGAGACTTTTAAAATTATTACTAATCGACCGACGCGACTTCTACATTTGTTCAATTAATTGTCTCCCCAATCCATATCGCAATCAGAGTATAATTTTTCACGAGAAATTGCATATTTACATCCCTAAAGCAACCACTGACTTTTACGTCCCTTTGAATTCTCGCGCCGCAAGGACGTCAAGGATCACTCCTCTCTCGTGAATAAAATCGTTAACAGGGAGACGCTCGACCTGTGCGAACCTAGAACTCCCTGTCGTTCAAATAATCAGGCGCGTGCAATCCAACCGATTCGAGGTTCCCCGAGCGATCGTTGCCTCGTGCCTCGCACGCAGCATCGCGATTATTTCTCCCCCGATTATGAGATTCAATTTATAGACGTTCCTCCTCGTTTCTCAGGCGCGCGATCATCGTTTCCTGCCAATGAAACGATCTCCCCCACCTCGCGAAATCGAGCAAACAAACGCCGCTCGCGTAATTCGTCGTCGACGGATTCTATCCGCGTCCGCAATTAAATTGCAAATGGGCGAGGCGTAGACACGTCGGGAGGAACAATTTGTGGCACGCTGGCTACGAGCTTGCGTTTTATAGAGCAAACGAGGGAACGATTGAATCGATTAGAAATTTGTGAGAAACCAATCGGACGCCTTTTCCGAGAGTGTTACGAAAGAAGGTGATAATCCTCGATGCTAGCAAGACCACGGAGCAGGAGTGAAGCGAGGAACGCGGCAAAGTGAACAGCGACGTGTACGATTGATCAGAGAATTACTCAGTGGATGGGGGCGGGTTGCGTTCAATTTATCGGGTTGCTTCTTCGCAACTCGTCGATTGGAAGCCTCGAATTCCGCGGGCACGGCACGCGATTACTCGCGTCCTGGCGTACACGGCGCTTACGTTTTACGGCGGCGATTACGCGATAAAATCGAATGGGCGAGTCGCGGTATAAGCACCTCATTGACAGCGGCTAGTAGACAGAGGACGGTGGCCATAACCAACGCAATGATTATACGCGGACCGGGACGGTGCCGTAAATCAGAAGGAATTGCAACCTGCTGGTCGCGGCGTTCCATCAGCGTGTTCTACACCTTATTTGTAAGAAATGTTGCGGCGCGAGCCAGCCGCTTGTTGCGTTCCAGCGAAAATTGCGTTAGGCCATGAAAGGAACGTGGGAACACCTGGACTGACGGATGAAACGATTGTGGAGATTCGTTCTGCTCGTACCGGCAAACTCGGCGCTCGATAAGCTGCTGCTTCTTGATCTATTCGATTGGAAATTCGCTTCGACGCCAGTGCTTTCCGCTTTCAGCATTCTGATTTTAAATAAATCTGTTTCTCCATCGATAATTCATTCGGTTCACGGTGATTTATTGATTTGAGTAGCTTCTATTGAACGTTGGACTATTATCGTGTAGGGAAATATGATCTGTGTTTTAACGGGGGAATCTGGTTTAGGACAGAGATGGGCAAAATTTTTTTTTAAATGAAATATCTAATAACGAATAAAAGTTAAAAAAATTATTCGTTATGTGTCGAATAAAATTAACTCGGGTTAACGATCGAATGACGAATAAATTTTTTAACCTTTATTCGTTATTCGAAATTTTATTTAAATAAAACTTTTGCCCATCTCTGGTTTAGGACATTGAAAACGCGGTGATTTTTTAAGAATTATTTTCTCAACGAATATAAAGAGAATCTTTCCAAAACTTTAAGGGTGTTTTACTGTATATTCAAACAACAAGAAAACTTTTTTTTATTCAATAATAATTCAATTAATATTGTTTTATTGGTATATCTCCGTAGTACCACGCCGCCGGAGTTGTCAAATTGTGTACATCCTAGCGGATCCAATTTTTGCTCGAAATAAAAGAGCCGAAAATTTTTATATACCTTAGGGCATGTAGAAAAGAGCCCTTAAAAATATTTTCTCATTTATTTGCTAATTTCGCCCAAAGAAATTCTGGAAATGGCCTTCAAAGTAGCCTAACCCTTTAATGATGGCGAGGTGTTGTATTAAGTAGGTGGCGAATTAAGGTTCTCGCGATTAAATTGAGTTCAGTTGGAAAAACTCCAGTGTTTTGTAAGATATATATCGAAGTTTGATATCCGAAATCAATCTAGGATCCTTTATCCAAGGGTTGAGACTTGAAACGTGCGAGCACGTTTCTCTGACATCTCCTTCCTGGATGTTCCGAGGACGTGTGAAAAATCGACGTGGGCAGCGATCGCTCGCAATAATTATCACCCTCGTGATTCTATTTCCGTGTCCCTTCCTTCCTTCCTTCTTGCGTCCCTTCGCGAAGGATTTCGCGTGGGTGAGGCAAGATTTACGACGGATAACGACCTGCCGCGATCTTTTAAGGCGCAGCCCCTTGCCGAAAACGTTCGAATAAATCCTAAATTTGGCGCGATTCAAGGTGTCCTCCAGTTAAAAAGGCAAGAAAAATTGTCGCTGAGAATAGTCCACTTCCAGAGGCCTGCATCCACCCAAAAAAATTTCACAATTAAATCGAAGCAAGGTATAATAAAAATGCGGTTAAATTGAATTCCAATCCTCTAATGTTGATACTTCCAATTTTAAATAAAAAGGAACTCGAAAGTGTGCCATTTATGCTCGAATTTATATTCCATTTGATAATCGTTATTAATAAATTAAAATTGTTTATTGTACTGGAATCTTTATGGTAGAAATGGCTTAAAGCGGTAGGGTTTAAGCGTAGATCCTTTAAATCAAAGGTTTGCTCCATCCTATTTCCTATCACATGTTCTACAGTGTTAACTCATTATCCGTATAATCCAATTTCACGCAAGGTAACTAAGGATTTCATTAACTGGTCGAGACACTGCGCGTTTCATTTAATCGGGCGCTCATTATCCTTGAAACTAATTCTCCCCCGGGGCGTTTTATGATTGCGATTTACGGTGTGGCTTACAATAACACGTTGCAAAATTTGTTCTAGCGTGGTATCGCCGCTGTAACTCTTATCGAATAAACGCAACCATTACCCGTGGAATCGCTACTTTTTCTAGAGCCACTTTCTAATTACGATTTATAACGCCGTTACCAATTACGCGTCGCGGTGTTTCAGCGCGAATTATCATTGAAATTATATTCAACTACCCTCCCCTCCCTTCGCACTGTCTAATTACGATTTATTATATAATAAATAGCGACGTGACGTGAAACTTCCCCGACTCATTGGTTTCCATAGCCAGTTCTCGGCACAGTCCGGTCAATTGCTACACTTCCGGCCGAGAAGTTAATTAGCTTTCTTGCCCCGTAGTCTACTTAGACCTTTCCGCCCCTTCGACTTTATAAATAATTATTTATACACTTCAGGAACAGCTTCAAACTGTCTACCTACCAAATTTCAAATTCATTTCCCTCGAAATCGATGCATTGTCCCAAAAACATCTACTCAACAATCCCCACTCGTTTTTACGCGAAACACAACTCACACCCCCATTACATTATTTAGAATCTTTCATTCCGAATAGTCTAAAATTCGAAAAGGATCGAACACCCCAAGCCTATCCCCTCGTTAAAATCACCGAGCATTATAAACACTGCAGCCTTCGTACCAGTCGTACCATCGGCGACTTTAATGGCAGAGAAGGCACGAGACATTCGACGCTTAATTTGAATTTAAAGCGAATAAAAATTTCTGGCACAGTTGTAGCCGCACGTGAAACCTCAGCCAAGGTATCATCTCTTACCACCAAGTGCGCTTCGATCCGCAATTAGCTCGCAATTAATTTCGTTGAATGGCGTCAGCGGGAGTTCTGAAACGACCACCGTCCCGATTACTCACGATCCTTCCCTCCGGATATTGTGAACGGGCACGGAACGATGGGGCATTTAAACGCGACAGGAGGAACGCCCGAGATCTATATCCGTGAATTTTCACGGTGCACGAGGTCGCCGCTGCTGAATCGACGCACGCCGCGCGCGTGGGCGAAATTAAACGCGATTCATCGATATAAATCTCATCCTTGGATGTGTCTCGGTGGCGGCTAAATATAATTCGTCCTTGGGCATTCTTGCCACGGGCTCCTCGAAGTAGAGAACGATCTCGCGGCGATCTCGTCGACATCGTAGATCGGCAGGATCCTCACGTCGAGCGACGGTCAACCCCTTCGAATTGGAAATCAGGATTCATCGGTTCGTGGAAAGGGTCGCGGAGGGGCCACTCGAAAAATCAAGATGTCAACGGTGCTTGGCTATCGCGCGGAATTCGGAATCAGCCGGGCCGGATGCGCGGCCATTTTCTCTTCCTCGAGCGGCTGCAGGAGCCCGCGTTGCCTCCAATTTGTTAATTTCGCGATACGATTTATGTAGTATCAAATCCTTCAGGGTTATTCGTATCTCTTCTTGTTCCCTAATTTTTGCCATTTTTGCGCGTGCTTGTGTGGAGGGGTGGGAGAATTTAAATATGAGAGTAGTGTGGTCCTTATATGTATGGTAAAAAGATCAAAATTTTTAAAAATTTCTTCCGAGCCTCTCAGAAGCTCCCAAATAGTTTGAAAGAATTTCGTGTAAAATTTTGTTAAAATATATTAAGGATTATAGGTCGCTCAATGGCAATGAAATATTATTATTTTAGTGTAAATTGATAGAAATTTTTGCAATAAGAACAAAATAGTTTTATTGACTTTTAATTGAGAGTATGATATTAAAATTTGGGCACACATCGTGTAGACGAAACGGGTTTATAACGAATGTGTGCTGTATTGTGACGTGGCATAAGGCTTTATATGCACATTTAAATTTCTCTCACCAGCAGCTGTCGAATCAGATGCAAACGCAAACTCTCGCGTACATTCTATTTAGTTTGTTAAACGCGTAGATAAAAGCATGGTTTTGGATTCTGATATAGAAATATGGGCCCCGTTTCGTTAAAATTGACAAGTGACAATTATGGAAAGTCGCAGTTGCCAAACTTGTGGTACATGCGAAATATCAAGTTCTTGTATATATCAAAATAAAAATAAAAAACACAAAGATACTTTTTTTATCGAATAGAAGATTTTAAGATGGTCAGTACAAATTTTAAAGTTGAAAAATGAGGACCACCCTAATATGAGAGTCCATGTTATTAAATTTGTAACAGTGCGGTATTCGTTTCGTTTATTATCTGTTTATTAGAGAAGTATTTAATTACTTTAAAGCTAGCGATTATGGTTCCTTGGATTGATAAGAGCGTGATATAGTTACGCTGTTTTTAGTTAATGTCTCAATACAGGAAGGTCTCGATTAAGATGCTAGAGACGTTGCCACCAGTCGACGGATACAAGCGCCCATCTTTGTTTTCGATTGCCGAAACGAACGCCGCTAATTAATTATTCCCCGTGTATACAGGCACTCTCTTCTCTCTGCGCGTGAGCGTTTAGTCCCGACTGCAGATTTCGAAACACGTCCTAATTGCTGGGGAGCACCATTCGCCAATATGCTTTTTCAGTCCCTTGAAAATACCTTGCATAGTATTAGAACAAATCACTGTTGCACGCAGACTTGGTGTAATCACCTTTGCAAAATACTTATACTCATTAATTACCCTGAGAATTCATAGAAGAGTTGACGCTGTTCAATTCTATCGTCCTACTTAGGAATTTAAAGAAACGCCCTTCAAATATTAAAAAAAGAACAATACCTCTTTCTGTCAGTACTCAAAGAACCACCGAGTCATCATGAAGAATTGCTTCCACTCGGATCTACAAATCACTGCACGAGGCTTTCAGTGCACGTCCTGAAATTCTGAGCACGCCGAGTGACTGCCACACAGCGGCAGAAATATCCTTGAACGAAACTCCAAGCTTCCACTCGCATCGCTCCAAAAGCGTCGACGTAAACGCGCAGCCTCCAAATTCCCAAAGTCTCTCAAACAATTTCTAACAGCTTCCTGTTCCATTCGCCAAACCATCTGTACCCCTAAACCCAAAACATCGGCTATTAATTCCTACCAAAAACCAAGTCCCCCCGAATCTCATTCCGCAATCGAAGCTCTTCATAAAATAACCGCCAATCATCCCCCGTCACCCATCACCCCCCGTTCCATTCATCCGTAGACATTTGCCCTTCAGAGGTACCCAAGACACCAATTTCCTTTGCGGACCATCAGACCACCTGTACCCCGTTCGCGATCCAGTGCACGTCCAGCCAGATGCGAATGGCGGATCGTGGCCCGTGGCGAAAGTAAATCCTTTAATTAACCCGGCGATCGAAAGCCACGGACAGCGGGGGAGGGTGGGGTGCGCGGGAGGTGCCGATTACAATGGAAGGGCAGGCGCATGCCCGGTCATACGAATACCTCATTCCCGTCCGTGAATTGCAGGAAGCCTTGCTACGACACGTTCGTCGTACACCTCTTCCTGCCACGAGCGGTCGTCCTCGTTGCCTCTGCGTCCTATATTTAGAAAACGGCCATTACGCGCACGCCCGGCCAACCACTTCCCTAATAAATTCACCATAATTGTACCCCACGGAATCCTACACCCGCCAGCGGAGCGTGCGCTTTTATGCAAATCCCGCCTTTTTGCGACCGGTCTGCGGCCGCCATAGAAACCGCTCGTTACACCACGCCGCGGCGTAACTAATTAACGCGGCAATTAACGAGCCGGGCTTAGCCGATCCGCTTTAGGAAAGGCGTCGCTGCGTCCTCGTGGCTGCTCCTTTCGTCGCATAGAGAGTCTTTTGGAATTGGGGGTGTTGCTGGGGGTGAGTTCCGTGCGCCAGGTGAATTTTCCTCTGGCTGGTGTTGATTGGTGGCTCGATGGTCGGGGGCGGATTTGGGTATAGGTTGAGTAGACTGCAGCCTGGGGCAGTAAATTTTGAGCGAAAGAAATTGGGGGAGGTTTAAACACAGAGGCTTGAGGCAGCTTTAGAAACAATTCACTTATTTTTCGTACAGCGAATTAGCAATGACTCGTATGTGAGGTGCGATATTGAATTAAAATTGAAATTGCCTCGACTGTTTTGAAGTAAAATATTTTATGATATTTCGCAGAAAGGGAGGGGAACGCTCGTTAGCCTAGGGACGCTAAATCTTTGGTTGTTGAGTCAATTATTTGTTGTTTCAGGGTTTGGTGTTTCTAGCAGAGATGGGCGAAAAATTATTCTAAATAAAAATTTCTACGAAATATTTTCGTTTCGAATCATTTTTTGCCCATCTCCGGTTTCTAGGTTTTTTCTTGAGGTTTGAGCTTTTCTTTGATAAGTTAGGTTGGTGGTTTAGGTGTGGTAGTGGGTGGCAATCGTGGCAGTGTGGGGAAATCTATACACTGGGTCCAACACGTTATTAGAACCAGAGGAAGTGTTCTAATGGAACTGGTAGCTTGGAAGAGGATTATTTACGATCTAGGATCTCTATAGATCACGCAGGATCTGGTTTCTCCTCGTCCAATCCTGCTGCTCCTATAATTCACCTTCCTAGTTTTCCTTTCGTCCTTACTCTCAGTGCTCGAATTAATGTATCTCGAAGTGTACATTGTTGATACCCCAAGTGCCCATAACGTAGATCGCCCAATCGAAGAGAAAGGTAATCAACACCTCGAAGAAGCGAAAGCACCTGCATCCCGCCTCCTCCCGCAAGTTCGCAAGACCTCGATATTAAAATTACGGAGATGATGGGCTTTCCTTCTCTACGTGTCAGCCTCTATAGCCGATAATTTCGATGCTCCTCGGAGTCGTCCACCAGGGCCCAATCGATAATCTGCCAACCAGTACGTAAATTCGTGGCGTCTTGTCGTCCACGCGAATGCGAGACGCGGCAAAATAATTCAGGCAGCCTGAAAGAAACGATGATCTACGCCTGCGTACCCGCGAATTTGCATTTAATCGCTGGTATTGCGCATGCTCGACGCTATTACCGATCTCGCCCGGAATATCGGCGGCCGCTATTAATTAAATCGGTGCTGATGCGCCAGACGTATATTAATTACAGCCTCTGGCTATATGCACAGCGCCAGCTCTAGCCTTGTAATTAGTAACACTTCGATTGCAATGCATCTGGATTAAAGTTATCAAGCGTGGAATCATAGAGGACCATCCTCTCCGTGGCATGTGACGAGCTTCCAATCCGGAATTTACGTTTAATTCGACGAACGCGGTGGACATTTGCAGCACGTGGCAATTCGCCTTCAATTGTTGATGAATTATTGAAAGAAAGTTGTTGTTCTACCATTTGCATAAGGTGAATGATACTTTAGTTTTTGTTTCCAAGAATCTGCGAGCTTTTACTTCGAGGATGAAGGTTACTTTTGGATTTAATGGTGAAGCTAATGAAGGCGAAAGAGGATGAATTGATAGATACGTATGTACATCTTCTATTGGAAGTCGTTATCGTTCCAAATACGTCTTGACGATCAGGCTGATTGCAGAACACGTTTCGCTTGTAAAATTCTCATCGCTTCGAGGGACTCGCGTCGATTCGCTGCCACACACGAAGCGTCCAAGAGTGATTCTCATTCCTCGCAGGCAGGGGGATGAAGTAATAATCGTTTATCGCGATCCTTAGAATAGAATGAAGGAAGCAGCGCATCCCGAGGGTGTGCCACTTTGCTTTTCAATGGATTTTACCGCGCTTCTGGACTTTCCTTTATTTTTCAACTCATTCCTCCGCTGATCTTCGTTCGGAATCTTGAAGGGGACGTTTGTTCGTTCAAAATTCAATTTCAAGAAGTTTGTGAATTTTTCTGAGAACGTCCAAGTATTCTCCACGATTGCAGAATCGTTGCATTGAGTCGCGCGCGAAATCTTCGCCTGGACGAGCCCGAGGAGAGTAAATTACCGTCGGTGTATATTTTGGCGACATGTTCAGTGGGCCAACCCACGTCAGCCACCACAAATTTACGATGACATTAGGTGGCTATACTTTTTTTATTTCGCGCGAGACACGCGGCGAGTAGTGCCTTGCGCGATCTTAATTTTTGTACGGACACCTTCCAAGTGGCTGGCTTTTTAATTCCCTTGTCCTTTTATAGTTGGTTACTATCTATTACTCTCTGTAGACTTCCTTGTAGAACAAAGCATTAGACGTAACCGGTGTCATTCAATCCCCAAACTTTGATCATTCAGAAATGAATGTTTCACTTCGAATTTAATTTCACGCCCTCTTTTAAATTCTCTCTTCCTCGACTAAATATCATCCTAATCTTAATATTTTCCTATCATTCTCAATTCTTTATACAGAATACTGACTCCTACTTTTAAACTTGTAAATATTTGAGAAACAAATAAACTTTATTATCCCTTCTGAAAGAAAGCAACTTACACGAGAATCCTGAGATTCTCTTATCACAAAATTCACCTATCCTATTGGACTTTGATTTTTTTTTTCAAAATACAGAATTTGAATAGGTCGAAATGCCTACTTAATCCCATCCCTGCATCTCTCGCGACTCGAGCCAGCCAGCTCGGTCGTTGCCGCAGCATTTCCGCGAGGATAGTTGCAGAAACTGCGTCCACCGTGATCCACGAATTCACCGGCGATAAATTCACGTCACGTTACACTTTCCCGTAGCCAGCGTCCAGGAAATTTACGAGCGTCCGTGCACCGGCTGAATTTTTGTCACGCCCCCGACGTTTACGCGCGCCCCAGCCTCGTGGATGAACACCCGTTCCTCTCTCCGTTAATCGCAAATCACTCGCGGCGGCTTGAATTATCATTGTTTAACCGCCAGCCGCGTGTTCCCGTGTACACCGAGGCCGGTTTTCATTAAACACTCGGAGACGTACGCGCAATAATTTACTTTCTGTGTATACAGTTTCGCGGGGAGCAAAGACGAATGTATTGTCTTTCTTGCAACAATGTGGGCATGTCTGTGCGAAACACCACGGTGCAGAATAATTCGGTATGTTTGTGTTTCAAAGGAGTTCGATTTTCATGCCGCGAAGGTGGATTTTGCTAATGAGGGGATATATATTTTGGAATTTTCTTTGCCGTGGGGATGTGGTATTTGGTGGATCTTTGGAATTCGGAGCTGATGTGAGGTGTTTTCTTTTGCGTGGAGCTTTCTTGCTATTGTGAGTTTGACAAAGGTATATTGGTAATTTGTATATACGCGGAAAGCAGAGTTATTCTGTGTTCCTGTTCTTCGTATGAAGGTTACTAATTTCAAGTTCAAATTCATTTTTTCGTTGTGTCTTATGGATTCTTAAAGTCGATTTTACATATTAGTATTGCAATTCTGAGGTTGAATACTGTTATAGGATGTTTACTATGTATCACTGTATAAAGCAGTGAGGCAGAGTAGTCAAGTAAATAGTATGGTGGGAGAAGCCTGAAATTAATCACTCGAGTGGGTAATTAAGTTCGTTTCGTTTATAATTCGCCTTACTTTGTAGAGGGGAAATATCATTTCAAGCAGAAAGTGGATAGAGCTACTTAGCTCATCCACTTCGAGACGTTAATTACAAATAGGATTTTAACTACCTACAATGCCACCTTCATAATAGATAAGGGTTCATTCATTCGTGGTTAAATTAAAGTGTACCAATTTGTCAGATCCCACCAATTAGTTCCGTAGTCGTTGTAAATTTGGAGCGGCAATTTGTCTATTATCTAGATTGTCTAGAATCAGTTTCGCTACCATTGCAAATTTCGAGTGATAATTTGTCTACTCTGCCTAATTGCTTGCATTCTGGTCTTGGATTCATGACTGACTCTGCAGATTTGGAGTACTAATTTATTCAATTCACAGAATCAATCCCTCCAAGTCTGCTAAGTAGAAGCCATATTATTCTATGGAACCTCATTTCGATGGCAAATTTACCAATAGCTACATATTGATCCGTTTGATTCGCACTGTTTCACGAGGGTTGCACGTTGGATAGTACTAATTTATTAATTAGACGAATTAACTCTACCAACCTCATAGCTCCATAGCGACACTCCATAAGTAATCATATTCTTATCATAAATCTCCAACTACCGACTCATCTACTTACATACATTCAATTCTACCAAAATTTTGAATTCGTAGCTTAACAAATTCAAAGCACCAGCGCCAAGCTACTTCTGGCCCAATTCAAACCCCAAACTAACGATTCTACTCAACAAATTACCCACCTCGCACCTTGAACACAAGAACACCAACCCCTCCAAGCCCCAAACTCACTTTCGTGTCTCGAGTTCGCAAGTGCCAGGCTGATGTCTCTATACAACGCCGACCCGAACGTGCCAATTCGCCAAATGCATGCCATATCACTGCCCTGCAAACCCCCAATTGGGGAACTGCCCGAAATCAAAGACTCAGGCTTGTGCTCCAATCACCGATACTCGAGCCAAGAGTATTCGTTAGTTGCCCCCCGGTGGCGCCACGATTACCCGTCACTCAACCCCCGAAGAATCTTCGAGAAGAATTCTCAGTTTCGGCAGAAAACCGAGGCAGTTATACCTGATCGAAAGGGGCACGTGATGATAATGCCCGCATACGTGCCCCTCTAAAGAAACGACGGGTGCCTGAATTACGCGAAAACATCTCACCAGCGGCACTCTCGGCTCCCTCATCAATAACCGCCACTTAAGTAATTCCCGATTAATCATCGGGTATTTGCCGTCGATAACCTTTAAACGCCTGCTTAATTATCTCTTCATATTTTTCCGCGGCAAGTCGGATTATCGGGCGCAGTTATGAATTATTCATAAAAACGGACCGCAGCGGGGCCGTCACTTGATCCTTACCCCCGTCGACACCCGTTCGAGGGAACTCGTTCCCCCGGCTCGAGAGATTCGCTGGACGATCACGTTTCCGGTTGCGCATGGTTGGAAAATTGATGGCGCGCGAAACGGTGACGTTTTTTCGGCCGCGCATCAAAGGGTCGCGATTGTTTTAAACGCTGATATTGTGTGCTCGAAGTGTTTGGGCATCTCAGTAGGTAATTAAATTGCGAACTGTGGTTTAAAGCGAAATACTTTTAAGTGCAAAAAAAAGAGAATGATTCGAGGTCGCTTATTTGTTTCTTTCGCTGATGATCGCTGGTTATTCGTTGTCGTAATTTCAGGTGAATTTAAGAAGGATAATTGGGTGTTTTTAGAGAAATGAAACTCGCGGGTTGCTCTCTGCTCGATAAGAGTAATTAACGTAGATTAATGTTTTCATTTAATCCGGTTCTATTTTCGGTAGCGAATGTTCTTACTTCTCCAGTCATTTCAGGTATGATCTCTGATGTAATTAGTGCAGCCAAAGATTGCAGGCGTAATTAGCGGAATTTAGGGCTGTTATTACGGATAGTGCAAGCTGCGGTCATTCTGTGTATGATTGCAACTGTAGACGTGGATGGGACGGCTCGCCGTTGCTTTATTCGTGATCGTAGGTATAATTATTGCGAGTGTAATTAGCGCGTCCTGGAAATGCAATTACAGTTCATCTAACTCCTGCGCGCACGAATATAGCAAACCTAATTCAATTTCCTTCTCTTCTTTTGTGAAATAGTCTAATATACTCTCCTACGATTGATAGGAGCCTATTCACTCGAGTTAAGTTACTTGGACAATAAATTAACTGACTTTCTGGTCAAAAGAATCTGTGTATCAATATGTAATGAATATTCAAGTTTTCCTCTGAAAGTAAAACGGTGAGCAAATAATTTCTATTACTCCCAAGTAAATGCCACTTCCTTAAACCTTCAACGCGTTTCCCTATTCACTCCTTTCCCAATTTCAAGCACCCAATGCTATCAAATCCAACGATAAGCATTTTCACCTTCAGAGAAACCCAAGCATCTCTTCAATTTTCCACTGTGACAAAAAGGAGAAGAAAATCTCAAAGCTCAATCTCCCTTCCCAAGAAACCTACCACCCAAAATCAAAGTACCTCGTTCAACGCACCGCACGAAACCCTTTTGCCCTCCTTCTATCAATAAACTCTGTCATCCTCGGCGTAGTCCAAAGGATCATTCAATTTCACACTGAATCACGATGAAAATCGCGGTGAACGAAGCTCGTGCTCTCGCAGGAAGTGTTTCTCATAAAGGGAGGCGTGTTTCGCGTGACGATGCCGCCTGTTGTCCGCGAATTCCGCGCGTGCCTTTAATGATACGCGACTCGTGCGTGATTCCTGGTCGGCGCGGATCCCGCTGGAAGCCGGTTGCATCCTTATGGCGAGCATAATTCCGCGGGGAGGGACAATTTCGCCTAGCTCGCTTGGTCAGAACACCGGAACAGGATCTCCCTCTTTCTCTCTCTCTCTCTCTCTCTCTCTCTCTGTCGCGCATCCATCGCGCGATGCGCGTATCGCATGCTACATAGAAGCATACGAAGCAGCGTAGATGGTGGAAATTACTGTTCGCCTCGTAAATCGAGGCAACGTGCAATTTACACCGCGAAACGCCGCTCCTCGCCGTCATAAAGGGCCATTACGGAGGTTGCGCGAGCCAGCAGATATTAAAGCAGGATCCTTCGGGGCGTATCGCCCCGTCGATATCGCCCTTTTAGGAGCCCACTCTCGAACTCACCTTCCCCAAGCCTCTTCTTTCCTTTTCCCATTATTTTCGAACCACTTTCTTTCGGCGTCGCTGTCTTCTCGAGAAGAGGTAACGATTACAAACTTTGACACTTCGTCATTGACTTCGTCAAATCTTTTGGAATTATTAATATAATATTATAATATATTATTCATTATTCTCGATTAACTTCGCTTTATTCGAAACTTTTTATTCGAATAAAGATTTATTCAAATAATGCCCGTCTTCGATACCCCCTTCGAGGGTGTTTCCGGGGACCATCAGCTCGCCGCTGTAAAGAAATGAAAATGCGAATTTACGCAACAAGTGGTAACTTCATTCCCACTGGAATTTCACTGGATCACTTATCGATCTTTCATTCAATCTTCCCGCGTATTACCGCACGAGTGTTATCCCTCCGTTTCTACTTTGTTCCCACATTCCTCGAATTCCCGTTGCCCTCGCCTCTAATCACCGCCCCAACTTTCCTCTATTTTCTCCCACCTCCTGACATTTCCCCAACCCGTTCCGCGAGCTTCTTGCTGTCCCGCTTTTTGCCCTCTCGCTCGAACAGAGGCTACGTTGCCGCCCAACACCCTTAATCAACTATTTTGCACACATTGTGGAGGCATCTCGTGTCCGTCCGCCTCCCTCGATCCAACCCCCCTGTTATCTCTTCGTCGCCGTCCATCAGCGATCCAGCGTGACACGGGACGTGGCCGTTCGCAGCGGAGCCGACGGGATAATTTCGCGACACGAAATCTAACATGCAGATCGTGCGTAATCGACGGCGTAGAATGGAAAAACGATCGAGCGTGTAATCGTTCGGCACGTCCCGGCATCCCGGGGGCGGAATTTCCACGGCGATTTCGCGGCAGCGGCTCGATCGCGGAGGGGAAACGATTTATCGCTGGCGTGCCCGTCAATCGTTCTCACGAACAGAAGGCGTCACTCGCGTTTAATTATTTCCCACCGCGGAATTATTATGCCCGTTCGCTTCGGGGATTATCTTCAACCCAGCCGCAATCGGCCGTTGGACCCCGGATCGCCGGTTACACCGGCCGCCCTCGCGGGCAACGATAATCAGTCGTTTTATTCGTTAATAAGCCCTCTCCCTCCCCCTTGAACAGTAATCACACGGTTCGTTTGTGCCGGCTGTCACTATTATCCGTCCTGCAAATTATTGCTATCGCGGCAGGGGCAGCCGTTTCCCTCGCTTTAGCGACGATTAGGGGAACAGGCAGAAGCTTGTAGAAGGAACGAACCGATAATGGCCACTGGTGTTTCGCTCTCTTTGCCCTTTTCTGGCTAAACTCTTGCGCTCTGGTTACTGTATTATGCTCCTTGGTCCAGCCGCAGGGTTATTATTAGTGTAGCCGGGAGAGTGCTACAAGTAGAAATACATAACTTTCGATGCTGCGCGCAAGGATTAGCAGTAGTACGAGTCCAAGTATGCTCTGCCTCTAGCTGTGATTTAATATTAGTGGTTCAAGCGTATCACTTGATCCAAGTAGATTATTAATAGTCCCATTTCGATGGATTTTTTAGGGCAAGTGGGGGATTATTAATAGGCTAAGTCTACGTGTATTTCCCCGCAAGCGGAGGGGTTATTAATAATCAAGCTCCAACTGTCCCATGGTCCACGTACCCATCGAACGCGAACCGCGATGTAGATTTATCAACTGCCACGCGAAGCTCCTGCGGTCTCTCGCAAAAACTCCCATCGCATTACTCCGATCTGCGTTCAGCGGACCAGTCAGCAACCTCTCTCCAACGTGATAGAATTCCGTAGACCTTCTGTCCCGAAGAATACTCGCGCCTCGCTGTAAAAAGACGGCCAAGTTGCGCTCTGCTGCAGATTCACTCGGATCACGAAAGGAGTCGATCTAAGCCTCGATCACGTTGCTGAATAAATAAGGCGTTTTGTTTTACCGTTTGCTCGTAAAATTCTACGGATTTTCCAGCGGCAGCGACAGGGGCTATTACACCCGGTGCATCCTTGCACGTCAGGCTCAATCTCGTTGATGTTATGCGATCCCGAGCAGATCCTCGCTTCCTCGGTCTGTCCGATGCTTTCCCCGGGCTTCGACGGCCCGTTGTTGGCATTCTTATCCAGCGGCGGAATAATCTGCCTGTGATCCACTGGCGGCTATCATTATTGCCACTTCCTACGGGAAGAGCTATCGGCTCGTTGCGGAAAATAACTTTGCGAGAGCGTCTGTTAACCCGCGGCTCGTAGATTCCCCCGATATATCTTGTTTTCCCTTGAGTCGTAATTTACGGGAACATGCGAGGGACGTTCGGGCAATACATTATCGTTCAAAAGTTTAGGCGCGCGTGTTAATGGGATAGAGCGCAGTAAATATCGGCATCGCGGAATAAAATAAGCCGGAAAGTGACGCCGGCTCGGGGCGTCCAGGGAAGTGGGATTTTAATTGGTGATACGCTGCGAAGGGAGTTATTAAGATGTAGCGCAGAGTATGGTACGGATATAATTTCCCTTAATCTGAACATGGTACGGACCTCACCTAGGGGGTAGATTAGGGATAGACGTGGGTACCATGGATGATTAACGAAATTTAAGGGGTCATCGAGGTTAGCGCGCCAATAAATTAGGCGATTTTCAGGAATTTATTGCGATGAAGGTAATTATAGTAATGGAATAAAAGTTTTTTCTATTTGTTAAACTACGTTTCTGAAGTAAATAAGAAATATGAAAGTAATAGACTTATTGCTTTTAAAATGCTTTTGAGAGCGGGCTTGATGACATGTTTAAAAATTTATGCCTCGCTCGTGAAGGCGATTTCAGCTGTTAGAATTGTCCGAACCCAAAAATTCAAATATATTCTTAATCGCTATGGCCGTCGCCATCGCTCGGACTTTAATTAGTGATTTATCTTCAAAACTAGCAAAGTGGCGGGCAAAATTCAAGAAAACTGTCTTTCGGCTTTTTCCTTCTGCTATTTTCGATTTTAAAAGTAGGTTACGTTCAATAAAAATACTTGGCTGTAGTTCCTGCGAGAGTCGTAGGTGTGCAGAATAAGCAGTAAAATTTATAAAGCAATCGCTTCGATAGATTTTGAGGTTTTATCTTCGCGATGTGAAAAAATGACGTTTCGAAAAAAACGCGTTCTAAGTTTTCGTCTATAGAGGCCGAGCCTTTGAAGCTAAAATAATCGGAATTTTTCCATGAAAATTTAACAATACATTCTTGAGGATATGTACTTTCGAAAAAGGTTTTAAAAAAATCGATTCTTTCAACCCGTCTAACCGGAATGACCCCTTAAAGCAAGGAATGTGATCTTGTGGTCCAGCGGCGCACTCAGGATTTAATAGGAGAAGCCAAGTTAATCGGATAAAAATATTTTTAAAGAAAATTCAACAAAATTCATTAGCCAATTATAGAATATTATTTAAAAAATAAAATCCATTTTATCTTTTCATTTTACACAGCTCCTTCTTTGGGGGTGCTATCTCCCTCCCCTCTGGGTGCGCCGTTGTTGGGGACACTCGTAATTTTTCTTCCCCTATAACAGTTGATGCTTAGAGAATTAATTGTTCTAAACCTTAACACACTTTTACATACACACAGATGTAGAGTCTGAATATAGCCGTTCGACCAACTCTCCAGCCCGACTGCGTCTCCCGGATTTACCCCAATAGACTAGAGAATCAGCATCTTGCATTCACACAGCACACAAACTAAACATTATATTAATTTTAAACTAAAAACCACCCCTCCTCTTCATCGCAATATTACACGACGCTAACCATTAAATATTCATTCTGAAACATTACGCGTGAAAGTAACGGCCCCTTCGATTTCCGAAACGAAGCCTCGAAAAGCACCCTGCGCAAGCATCTTACCTAACAAGAACTTACGAGAAAAACTTCTAAAAGAATTTATATAAAATACGTAGCTTCCCGCGAACAGAACCTTTCCCTCCCTCCATTGACTTTCAATCAACAATAATGATATACATATATTATCAATCCACGGCGTGCGGGGCCACGGTTTCCCAGCAGCCTGTACGTTCGCGTTCATTCGTCCACCTCCGACACGCACGGACGGTTCCTCGACCGGCGACTCGCGCGTTTCGCGTGTCTCGGCTTGTCCGACCGCGGATCCTCGCGGAAACGCCACCAATCGGCCGAAGGGGTTCCCGGTGGAAATTATCGGAGGGGGGAGGGGGATGGTCCCCTCGATTTCCTCCTCGCGAGGGAACATCCTCGGTGTACCCCGGCGGAGGCACCCGCGGCCCTATTACTTATGCAGTCTACGTTACCCGGCTTGCATTGCTGCACGACTGCTTGCTTACCCTTCGTAACGTGTACTTTATTCTTTCGAGATGCGCTCGCGCCGATAGCTACTGGCGATTCGCTCGTTTAACAGCGTAACGGCGAGCCGGCAGGAGTCAGGGCCGGTGAGTGGCATCATGGATGGGAGGACAGCGCGCGGGGGGGGGGGGGGGGGAATAGACAGAGGGAGAGAGAGGTAAAAACGTGCCCGTGGACCCTAGGAGGGTGCTACATAGAAGGTGGGTACAGTCTCTAGGAAGAATATACAGGACGAGTGCTTCTTTCGATGCTCTTTTTCTTATTCCTCCTCTTTTTTGTCTCCTCGGTTTGCTCGCCGCATTGCTGACTTGTAGCTGGACGTCCCTGGGCCATTGAAAGAGAGTGACGATGAATGGTTTTCGTTTGTCTTTAACTTGATTTTTGGCTTTAGAAGGATTCGTTTCATAAATTCAGATCAGTTTTTGTATAAATTTGTTTTCGGTATTACGAAGAAAGTGGGGGAAGGAAATTTTGGGTGATTCCTGATGACGGCGATGCTTCGTTTTGTTTTATAGAGGTTGGGGAGTAGCGGGGACCTAATGGTAGCTTCCTTTTTCTCTTTACCCGCCTGTACTAAGTTCAATCGTTGAGAAGGATATAAAAAACGAGAACTTCCTTCGTTGCTCTTTTCTTTTACTTGTTTGTGAACCGTGGCATAAACGTTGCTGGATATATATGTAGGCTGAGTGATGCGTGGGGATCGTGGACTTTGCGATGGCCTTAGGGTTGCGGTAGGTCTAACTTGCGCGCGTGTATTATAATAAAAATTCAAGGAAAATGTTTCATCCTTATTCCTCAGTATCACCTTATCTCCATGCATCGCGGGCTGAACAATTTACCACTACCTTCCTACGCGTATCGCGTCCAGCTCGAAATACATGGGAAATAAAGTTGCACTGTTAATTTTAATCGTGCCTGAATTCACGCTTTTTAATTATTACTCGGGCTCCACATTTTATTCAGATATTCGAAGGTTTCGCGCGACTATACTAAACGCGCAATAAAAGCACTGTCCCGCTAAATACACAGGACGCTCGTTTAATCCCTGACACACGATTCGCTCCCCTGGATTGCCCGGAAACCAGATCCCCTAATTATTTCGAGCAGTGTGCAGCGGGACCGTAATTGGACGCGCAATAGCTATACTTGCCCAGGTGAAAAATCGTGGCTTTTTCATTCAACGTTTGCCGGCGGGTTAATGGAGTGGAAAGCAGAGGAGGCCACCGAGTGTCGGAATAAAGGAGGACTAGCGGTGGAACAGAAGGAATGGGACAAAAACATGTCAGGATTCTGCGGAAGGTGCTAGGCGTTGAGTACAGTCGCAGGAAAGAGAATATCAACGTCCATTCTACTTTGCCACTCGATTGCGAATCCTATTCAATTGCAATTATATTATTTTAAACGATCGAACCACAAATTAACTCCTCCCGTTATGCATTCCCCAAAGAATGCATGCGTCAGACATTATTTAAATGAACGAGGAGGATAGATTGACAGATTATTAATTCATGAACTGTTAAAAATTTAATTGATATATTACCGATATTTTACTTCTTTCGATAAAACAATATCTGTAGCAGTGTAAAAAATATAGGGCGAGAACACGTAAAACGAGAGACGCTTCCTTCCATTTCCTTGGCACTCCACTTCGCAAAGCTTGAATTGATTTAGCTTGATCGTGAAACGTGACGTTAAGCGAGTAGCGAAGTTCTTCGCGGTGTATTTTGATTTCAAAGGTGGATTTTATGGAAGGATTATATTTAAACGTGGCTCTTGAGTTAGAGCGTGGTCCGAGGTTGAAGTTTGTATGGAAGTGTGGGAGGGAAACGTTGGCTGGGATGTCGATTCAATCGAAGGAGTTGATGTTTTTTAGTCTTGCGTGATTGGCGACGGTTCAAATAAATCGTCATCTTTTTCTGATACTGGGAACTCGAAGGAGTTAAAAAGGGGATTATGTAAAGCACTTTCTCCTATCAGCGATCATTCCGACTGCATTTAATACTATACGATAATTTTATATATTTGGAATATAAACTTCCGGTTGTACCTGATTCATGAAGCAGTGACAAAAAATGTTTGCAAATAGAAGAAGAGGGTATTAGTTCGAGAATCGATGATACGAGGTCGAAGGTGCGAGCTAGTAGAGTGGTTTAAAAGATAAATTACGTAGGGCACGAGTCGTTCCGCTTCCGAACACGTCGCCATGAGAGAAAAAGGAAGGAAAATTGAGGCTGGGGCCTGTAAAAACGTTAATGAAGCTGGGCGAGGGAGAAGCGCGACAATGAATATGTAAAGGGCTGGATAGGGAATGCAAAACGCGGCTCATTATTTCCCATCTTGCTCGTGATTGGTCGTCATTACCCCTGGTCGAGGGAGTTCTGTTAAATGCTGGTTCCGATTACATTTATTGAAATAATCGATCGCTCGCCGTATTATGCTAATGCGAGCTTCGCCCGTCGTGCTGTTTGCTTCGCCATAAATTGATGCGCTGCCTTGAGCACCGCTCGTTTCTGCCGTGTAATTTGTCCGCTTTCTTTGGATCCCTTTCCTCGTTAATCCATCGAGAATGCCACTGCATGGAAATGATCGGCGGGACTTGGCCGGCTCGCTGGGAAAAAGTGATTTCTTCCCCTTCGAGATTTGAAGAATTTATGGCACAGGTGAATTTAAGAGAAGTTTATGAAAATGAGACGTTTTGGAGTTTATCAATGTGATACTTTTTTTATTATTATAGAAGTGAGATCGTGGGTTGAAATTATTTAGGATTCATTGTATAAGAAGGGCTTGGATATTTAATAATTTTGCACCTTTTGGTTTCTAAGCCTCAAAATAATTCAATTTACGAAGTTTGCCATTGAAATTATTTTGATACATTCTGGGTTGTGAGTTTGAAGGATTTCGGATGCATTGGTGCATTCGTCGATGACTTCCTCGACGCAATGACATAAAATCGCGCGTGGCTGAGGAGGGATATAAACGAAAACAGTTTGCGATCTACCGGCAAATCCAGAGGGGAGGGGGAGGCTAAGAAGGATAAAAAAAGTCGCCCGTCGTGGGGGCCAAGATGAGAAAATAAATAGCGTGTATCGCGAGAGGGCGGATGTCGATGGGGGCAAAAGTGGGCGGATATAACCATAGAGCACGTGGCGCGGGCATTGGATCACCATAAAGATCAAGATTTATCGCGATCGACGAGCTTGAACCGTGCCCGTGCATCGTGCTATAAATTGGCAAAGTATCCTTGCACGACATGCCTGAAAACTTTCAAAATCGATTTCTTTCACATCTTACTGCTCCCTACGTCGTTGCTGTTACAACTTTATGAGGCTACGTTTCTTGTAAACGCTCCAGTTTTAACCTTTTCTTAAGAGTGGTACACTCATTGTCGGTTATTTTATTTTGCGAGTGTCGCGTTGAGATGTTGCAATAGGAAAGAGGAGATATTTTACTTGGCAGTTGTGGTATTCAAGTTTGGGAGCTTGAAAATTGTAGGCTTTGAATTTGGAAGCTCGAAATTTAGGAGCTTGGAACATGGAAATTTTGGATATTAGAGCTTGAGAATGGGAAGCTTCAAATTTGGGGAGTTTAGAATTTGAGGACTTGGGAATTGGAGGCTTTGGATTTGGAAGCTCGGAACTTGGGTGCTTGAGAATTAGAAACTTTGAATTTGGAAGCTTAGAACTTCGAAGCCTTGGATTTGGAAACTTTAAATTTGACGGCTTGGAAATTGAAAGCTTCGAAGTTGGAAGCTTGGAACGTGGTGGCTTGGAACTCGGGTGCTTTGGAATTAAAAACTTTGAATTTGGGAGCTTAGAACCTCGATGCCTTGAACTTGGAAACTTTAAACTTGAGGACTTGGAAATTGAAAGCTTCGAAGTTGGAAGCTTGGAACGTGGTGGCTTGGAACTCGGGTGCTTTGGAATTAAAAACTTTGAATTTGGGAGCCTAGAACCTCGAAGCCTTGAACTTTGGAGCTTTAAACTTGAGAGCTTCGGAACTAAAAGCTTCGAAGTTGAAAGCTTCTAATTTGGGGGCTTGGAACTCGGATGCTTGGGAAATAGAAACTTTGAATTTGGAAGCTTAAAACTTCGAATTCTTGAATTTGGAAGTCTTAAACTTGAGGGCTTGGAAATTGAAAGCTTCGAAGTTGGAAGCTTAGAATATGTTGGCTTGGAACTCGGATGCTTGGGAATTAGAAACTTTGAATTTGGAAGCTTAAGGACCTCGAAGCCTTGAACTTGAGAGCTTTAAACTTGAGGGCTTAGGAATTGAAAGCTTCGAAGTTGGAAGCTCCAAACTAGGAGGCTTATAACTTAGGGTCTCACGACGAAACCTCATGATCTGAGAACTCAGGGCGACCAGCGACCGTCCCATCGAGAACGATTACCCTCTTATCGTAATTTTCGCCGGCCAGTTGCCGAAATAAGAAGCCCCCGACCTGGCGGAGTGCGGGGGCCACATTAGAATGATTAAGGCGGGGCTTTGACTATCGTTGACACGCGTGTAAAACCGGTTATCTGTGCCCACGATGCATTATTTCGCTCTCAACGCCGGTGTTTCGCGATAACGAACCGATCCCTCTTCGGCTAGGCCCCGCCAGCCGAGAAAGTTAAACCAAACAGAGAAAAAGAAGCGGTCGGGGAGAGAATCTCTCGTAGCCAACCGTACCACTCCGGGGTGGAGAACAGTCGTAAACCGTTCAATCAAACGACCAGAATGAGTCGTAAAGCTTCGTGCTTCGGTAGCGCTTTTAGATTAAACGCAACTTTTTTACAACCACGGCGAGCATAGTGAATCCTTCTGCAAAATATCACATCATCGAAGGTCCATAAATGGAAGGACAGTTCACTACCTACTAAAGTGTCTTTCGCTGATAACTTGCCTCTGGTATTAGATTCTCACAATTTCTGAGCTCTGAAGAAGAAATTGAGGAGCTTAATAGGCGAACTATTACTATCTACTGACAAATTATTACACGTACCTAGCTGTTTCAAATTCCAATTCCAAAAGTATTAATCTTCATCGTGCTCAGTTTAATACTCTTCAACTTTTAATTCTATAAAAATGAAATCTAATACAAATCCATCAAATCTTAAACACCCCAAATGTCACCCTAAAAAACAGAACTGCTTTCGTCCCATTTCGATTCTCAATTCTACATGCTCCTCCTAAGGAAATACTCGCCACCGCTCCCAACTCTTTTCGTATCGCTCACCCGCTGATGCACGACTTTATTAATATTATTTATACCGCGTACTTAACGTCAAGCTTCCAGTGCGTCAGGCTCGCAATAAATACACGGTGTCTGGGATATAAAGGGCATTACGTCCGCGGGGGGAAAAAGTCGGGCTCCTAGGAGCGCTGTGGCATAACTCCTTCCCGCCGCAATTCAACATTTATTTTCCGACGCGGCGCCGAGGATAGTTAAATCATCGCGAGACGGTCGCATCGATCACCGGGCCCGGGGGCTTGTTGCCGTCTCCCCGTGAAACTGTTTGTACCCGTCTATCTCGGTAATAAAGAATCTTATCCGCTTCGTCCATCTACCTTCCTATTTTGTAGCCGGTGCAAGTAGCATTTCTCCGTGACTTAAATACCACCATTCCCCTAAAACACCTGAGCCCGCCGCGCTGCCCCGCTGGGCCTTTGTGCCCACCACACGGATTCCGATCTCCGCCCTTTTATCGCCCTCTTCTGCTCTCCGTTATCGTTGCTCCGATAACGGGGACGCGCAAAGAGACTGATAAATCTGCTCCCTGCGCACCACTGATCGCAACTCGGAAGCAGATTCGCTGGGAGATTCGACTCGCGCATCAGATACCACGAGGCGAAATTCTGCGCCTTGAGAAATGGCACTTTACGAAAAAATGTGGAAACACGAAGAGGCCAGTGAAAATGCAAAGTCTCTGCAACTCCAGGTGACTTTGAGGTAACATAGGTATATTAATTGTATTTACACCCTGTGTCTCTTATTGCATGTGATAATTCAGAAAAGTTAATTCAACTATATTACAAAACAGGAAACACAAGCCTTTGCTCGACAATACATAATATTGTTTTCAAATGAAATTGAAGAGTACTTACCTGTCAATTTACATTTACAAAAATTTCGATTACGGATTGTTAAATAATTCTTTTACCGAGGAACACGCGTGTTATTAAAATTTCTAATAAGAAACCTGCGCAAATTTCTCCGCAGAGTAACGAATGTGTAAATGTTCCATAGAGGGTGTAGATATAATCGACTGGAAATCTTCGATTCTCGATAGACTTTCCCACCAGGAAGAGGCACGGAACGGACGGTAGCACGGAGTAAATTAATCGCGTGCGCTTGGCCGTCAATTAACTAATTCTATTACCGTCCATCAAACCGATATTTATGAAGATTAATCGGGCAGAGAGTGGAGCGGGTACCGTTACACGCGGTTGTGCATCGAGCGCGGTTAAGGCTCCGTCCACAACTGCCATCGATTTGCCCTGAAAGGATCGGTCGTGCGACGCGCGTTACGCTTGTACGTAACATACGCGCAGCTGCTTCCGGATACGCGATCGGTTCTCGTTGCCGGAAGTACTCCTCCTACATTTTTACGAGCACGATCTATGCACGTGCGTGCTGATTTATGCACCGACGGTACCGTTTCGCGACACACGGCCTGACGCTTTCTGACAGGCATGATCTGCTGGACTTTGCGGAGAAGTGAAGTGGGCGTTTAGAATACGGGAGCTCAGAATAAAGAGACGGTGGAATAAGGCAGCTTGACGCGAGACTTCTTTTTTATCAGTTAGATTGATTCTGAAAAGGTGGAAGAAAGGGGAGATCATTCGGTGAAATTTCCCGGAGGATTTTAATTAATTTTATTGAAATTTTATGCTCGGCATCCAGGAAACGAATGGTGTGGAATTTTATTCAGAATTCCTGGGCTCGTTCTTCTCTTCCTTTAATAGCCTCCGGCTGCAGTAGTTACTAGTTAGCGCATCGACGGAGTCGACGTGAATGTAACATGCTTCAGCTCTCCTCGGCGATCAATCGTGATTTTTCCATTACTTTTTCTATTAATTAGACGGTTGCCAGCGTGGTGTCTTATTAGTGTCGTCGGGGACAGTTAATTGCAGTTCGGCCGGGCAATTGTCGTTCCGTTGTCACGAATCTAGGGGCGATTTTCCATGCGATGCACACACGGCCCGATCGGCGAATGACGAACGAGTAACAGTATTTTTCTTGCCTCCCTGGGGAGCGCGAAATGGGGTACAGTTAACCGTCGCCTCTATGGCCAAGTGGTCTTTGATGCATCGCCACTGATAATTGCAACGTGGAAGTTGCAGACGTGAAGAGAATTCGCTTCTCGAATCGAATTTTCTGCTAGTAGCTAATGGTGCACTTGATGGGACTGGCGATTAAAGGAGTTCTTTGTGTGTGCTACTCCGCCGCGTTAATTCGAAAGGGCGTGTCCGCAACTCGCGCTTAAATTGAGTCATTACTGCCAGGTGGAGTAAAAATAATATATCCGGAAAGCCATATCTGCATCGAAACTGAAGATACAACAGTTAATATTTCAGACGTACCTACGTGAAATCGATGCCCGATTTTAGGTACACCTACCAGAGCCTCCTTTGGAGTTTATTTACACAAATATTTAGATACCTTTTTATTCGGATTTAATATTTAACCTAGTCTATAATATTTAATCTACTTTGGACCCGAGTCCAAGTAGACTTAAAAAGTCTTAAACAAATTAAAAATAACGCACCGCCTTGAATTCCCAGTGGCTCCATTATAAAATTCAATGTACACATATCCCTTCACCTACGATTCTCCTTGCAATTCCTAAAACTTACATTCTTCAACACCGAGCCTGAAGTCTCCAACAAAAAAGATAGCAAAGCACATAGTTCAATCCTCATCCTCCCTCACCCAGCCCTAGCACACCTATTCATCCCGTAGATAACACTTGCATCCTCACACCCTCTGTCACAGTGCAGAACAAAGCATTCCATTACTTACTGACGCAACAGTTCAATCTCTTCCCCAAAGTGTTCCACTATTTCCCTCTCTAATCTCTCGTCACTCCCCGAGCTAAACACTTTGCGATCCGCTTTGGAATCGTCTCTACTAACCGTACCCACTTTCTGCCCCCACAGTAGCTTCATCGCTTTCCAAACCATACTATCGTTCCAATTTCATCGATGCTTCGGGACCGTCGCCAAGCACTTCTCAGCGAGCCACCGGCGATCGCACCCGGTAGTGTCCAATGAAAACTCGCGCAACCGTTGGCCAGATTACGCGGGAGTGGCCGCAATGGCTGCATTATAGTTATTGCCTAGTACGAACGCTGATGACAGCATTATCCTGATTGCCATTTAACATAATGACTATCACTCTATCGTACACCGAGGCTGTACGCTGTTTCTGGAGGTTGACGACCCTTGACCCCATAGGCGCGCGTATACCATCCGCAAGTGTTTCCTGAAACGAAGAAACAATTGGCCGTCTGATTGTCACTTATATCGGAAGCCTCTCGCGGGCACGCGAGGCACGGATGGACCATTTCAAACGGGGGAATCGAGGAGCCCGTTCCGCGCTGCATGCTCCGGGGAGCAGAATTTCCGGCGAACGTTTCTGGTACCAGCCCGGCACATTTTTTCCTCCCCCCACCCTCAGTTTCTGGTCTCTTTGTTTCCGAGTTATCGCTGTCCGGTTGTATGACTTCGGAAACGCGGCGGCCGCGCTTTACGACATCGCGGGCATCTTAATCGGATTTTAACGACCTGGAAGCGGTTGCAATCAGGTTCCACGACTTCGGTTTCATTACTATTAGGTTCGACGCCTTTGAAGTCGTTACTATCAAGTTCATCGACTTTGGGGCACGCCGCGGTAGCGTCTCGCTATCTTACAAGATCTTGTTAGAGACGCCTCGGTACGGGTTTTATAATCCACGAGCTGTTGCGCTCGAGGTGCGGCGGTTTCGCGAGGCTGTCCGTGCCGGTCGCAAGCTTTAGGATTTTCCACCGGTAACGGCTGTTTTCCCTGCCTCTGCGGACCCCGAGGTCGGTTTCCACGGCTCTACAGTTACTTGCGCCGGAGTCCTAGAACCCGGGAATTATAGCAAGCAATTACCGCGCATCGGGGGTCTGTAATATCGAGTTCAACGGCTTCGGTGTCATCGCGATCGAGTTCCACCACTCGAGCTTTACCGTTGGTCTCGTTCCGCAGCTATGAGCAAACTCGCTGCTAGATTTTCAAACTTCACGGACCCTCGCGGTTCTCTGAACTCTGAGTCACTCGCCCTCTTTACCTTCCGGACACCTGGACCAACGCGATCCCACGATCAAACCCCTCCCCCCCCCCCATTATTTCGGCTAAGAAGGTTAGACCTCAAGGATGGGGCAGAGAGAAGTCTGCTGCGGAGTGGCGACGAAAGATTAGTATATCTGCTATGATATAGTAGCAGCGGTAACGAGCGAAATGGCTTCGTGTCCGCGCGCGCTGGACGAGCGGTTTGGCGTTGGCGCAAATTGGACGACGGGGCCTCTACACTCGAGATAAATAAACGCCATAGGGGGTTAGGAGGCCGCATGCGGGTATCGTGGAAGTTAGCCGTGGCGGGCAATCGAATAAATTTGCAGAAGCCTCGATCTTTCTTCGCTCCCTCCCCTCTTCAGTGTGCGGTCGCTGGAGAAGAGGCACTCGTTAAAATCGCGGTGCCGGCTGGCTCTCGCTCTCGGCCACGATCTATGATTAGCCCTCAACCCCCTTTTCCGCAGCCCGCAAACGTATTTTTCTCGAGCAAATCCGCGCAGGCTGCACGAGTGCTCGTTGCTTGACCTGCTTCGGTCTTCTCTTCTCGGTCCATCTGCTTGGATGATTAGACGCGACACCGTCTTCGTTCTCTTCCGTTTGACTTTATAGATTTACAGCCGAAGCCTTGGCTGTTGCTTTTGAAGATTTTTATTCCAGCGATTGATTTACGTTGCTCGACACTTCTCATTCCCTGAGCTTTGCTTTGTTATTTTGTGGGTTTTTAGGATTCGAGGGAAATATATGTGTACAGTTCTGCAGTACAGGTTTCGTGCGGGATTTTTTTGTAGTTTATTCAATGTTCTTGTGTTGTGATTCTTGGGGGATCATTAAAATGGTGTGTGTCACGAGTGTCTGGAGATACGAGGCGTTGAATCGAACAAGAAGGGAGGGCTAATAAACGCTTAGAAATAGATGGTTAGCCTTCGGCTACGGAGACGATTTACGACGCCTCGTATATCATTATCGTGTTTCAAGCTCTCTGTACGATTGCATCGCGTAATAGAGGGTATCGTGCAATTCAACGATAATTCATAATTACCGTAATGCACGATCGACGAGCGGCGAATATTTTATGCGATTAATTATGTATCGATTCAAGGAGGCATGAATGGGAGGAGAGGCAGCGTACGATACGAAGATTTTTGTTGTTCTCTACCTACTTACTATTACAATTCTGTGCCTCGCTTCAGTCGTGCTACATCCACGTGCTCGAACATTAAAGATTCTCCGAGGATCGGTTGAATCAGCATTCCAAGGTCTGGCTTACTCGTTTACAGACTTATTGTGAGATAGAAACAGCACTTGCAGCAGAGTTATAGAGGATTCGAGGGTTTCCAAGGGTCTCCAAAGGATTTCGAGGAATTCCAAGGGGTTTCCAGAAGTTTTAAGTGTTTCCAAAGGATTTCAAAGAGTTACAAGGAATTCTAAGGGATTTCGAGAAATTCCAAGGGTTTCCAAGGGATTTCAAAGATTTGCAAGGAATTTCAAAGGGTTCCATGGAATTTCAAAGGGTTCCAAGGAATTTGAAGAAGTTCCAAGGAATTTGAAGAAGTTCCAAGGAATTTGAAGAAGTTCCAAGGAATTTGAAGAAGTTCCAAGGAATTTGAAGAAGTTCCAAGGAATTTGAAGAAGTTCCAAGGATTTTCCCAGAATTCCAAAGAATTCCAAAGGGGTTTCGAGGATTTTGAAGCAGTTCCAAGGATTCCCCAGGGATTTTTAGGAATTCCGAAGGTTTCCAAAATATTTCAAAGAGCCCCAAGGAATTCCAATGAATTCCAAGGGACTTCAATAACTTCCATTCGTTTCCAAAAATTCCAATAAATTCCATATAGTCCCAAAGAAGTCCAGAAGCTTTCACCCACTCCCAAGCTACTTAAAACAACACTACCCTCCACACTAAAGCATTCCACCCGAATCCAAGCAGCTCCAAGATCTTTCAGAAGGCTCCTTGACGTTCCAAAATCTATTAAAAAAAAAAACAACTGCGAAGAATTGAAACCCGTGAAGACCAAGAAAACCTGCACTACAATCCCGTGTTTCGTGGATCCACGAGGACTCGCCACCAGAGCACACTGGCAACCATAAACGCTCGCTTACGAATCTGTTGCACCCAGTTTAAACCAGCGAATTAGGCGGGTTAAACGCGATCAGATATGCATCCGGCTCTCGGCTCGTTAAGTACGCGCGCCTCCATTCGAATCGTAAAGAGAGAGGTGCGATTCGAGCGGGGGCCCCTCTGGTTACGACGCGAGACGTCTCCTGACACGGTGTTTACATCGGGGCACGAGTAAAACAGTGACCACGTGTAGCCCGCTGACACACAAACATAAGCACGAAACGTGTAAACGATGATCGGGGGCCCCAGCCGGAAAAAGCTCGCGCCTGCACGCGTGATAGCGTGCAGGAGCACGTGGCGGAGGATCACCCATTATCACGCTTCAATCGATCCCCAGGATCCGCGAGGAGATCGTTGCATATCTGAAAAATGGCCCTCCGAGCAACTTCCTACTCCGATACTTCCTTCAACCAGAGTGCAAAATTTCTGCGACTTCTTTTTACTACAAGAGAAATCGTTGTATACGTAATAGGATCCTAAAGGAGAACTCGATTCGTCGAATCAATTTCATTCGCGAAGTTACGCTAGAAGTAGATGGGCACTCGTTCTGCTTCGATTGAAAGCAGACGGCTGGAGCCAGGAAAAGAAGCGCGAATTCCGGGCGCGGCGGTGGGTACCTGTTTCTTGTAAGATCTCCGTTTATTTGGTCAGAAAATTGTGCTCTCAGTGACACAGAGCACACGCACAGCGCGCGCGCGCGCGCGCGCACGGTCACGCGTGATTGTCGTGGGTGTAAGTAGATGCACGTGGTGTTATTATGTTTTGTTGCTCGTGCCGGATGCCAGACCCTTGCGGGGCTGGTTACTTCTGGTTTCGTATTCCGGCGCGCGGATATTTTCGGAGGCTGGTCGCGCGCGTCCGTCTCGAGCCACGCTCGAAAAAAAGGGTTGTGAAAGGGGAAGAGTCTAATTTGTACGTCCTAACGCGGGGTGAGTTCGGCGGGGCCACGTTCTGCCTTCTAATATAAAAAAATTCCACGTTCAAGGCAGCGCTTCTCCTATTTCTGGCACCGCGTTGCGCAGGGGCAGCTCTGTTCAAAGTTCCTTGATTCATTTCATTCGACTATTTCGCTTAAGGACGATTAGGGTATTTGTAGTTTAATTGAAGTTGAACATAAATTCTGTGGGATTGTGATTCGATCTTTTCGTTCATGTATAAGTTGGTGAATAATCACGTATCCCGTCCTGAAATTCTGGAACTCGTTACTTAAATTCTATGCGCCATTAATCGCGCGACAATGCATGCGAATAGATATTCCAACCGTGTCAATTTATTTGCGCGTTCTTTCGACTCGTTTAAGCGAGCTGTTCTTAATATCGTTTACGCTAATTTGTGAGTGAATCTACATAATCGTTGTTCTAATCTTTGCCTAACATTCTTCTCTGTGTTTTTCTTTATAAGAGACGCTCACTGTACCTATCTGTTTGCCTCTTAGTCTGTATCGAAGGGCTACGGTTAATAAAACTATTATTATAATTTATTATTATAAATGAATTGTGGATAAACGTGTTCTATGCTTTCGAGTGTTAGATCAGTGCTCTTTTCTCGACTAGATTAATTTTCTTTAACAAACTTAATACCAGGATCTAAGCAACCCTACAATAAATCCGTATCTTGAAGTATTTTGCTTTTATTGTGGTCCACAGTTTAAATTTTCTCCCCACCACTGGCGTGCACAGTGAATTGTAGGTTTTGCGCGCAATGCAGTAACAGCCTGTAAACCATAATTCCAAGCAACAACTACCCCGGGTTCTCGAGCACGAACCTTTACCCGAAGGAATGCCACACATTTCGCCAGAATCGCGACTACGCAGGGGACAGTAAATAATGTCCACAGCGTTGCGCAGCGAAGTACGAGAGACCGTGTTCCATATCACGAATCATTAACCACCAATTCCAGCCCTTTAAGTAGCCGACTAATCAATTAGAACCTTTCCAACGGGGGGCCACGCTTAAAATGCCACTTAAATAATAACCAGCGTCTCCGTTAACAGTGTCCCCTTAATCTCCGCGCGAAGGGACATTACTCCGAATTGCCTTAGACTTTCGACTGGTTGCATCGTGACGGATCGCCCGGCAGCCAGTTTGCGCCAGCATTTTCGCCGAAGCCCCTTCATACATCACGAACGATCGACTTTTCACTCGATCATTCTCTCGGCTAGCGAATGCAAACGGCCGAGGGAAACGTTCCGCGAATCTTCCTCCATCCACTACGTGTGGATTAATTTAATCAGTCGTATCTCGATCTCGATCTAGCGAACGATCGATCCACGTTGCACCCGTGGGACCGCTGCCGCCGGAGATCGTCGCCCTATCGTTAAACGTATTTATGGATTTTCGCCGCTCGGTATTTCAGCCGCGCTGCAAGTACGCGTTCAACTGCAATTAAAGCTTCACGCTCGTTCCGTGGATCGTTTTAATTGATAAAGGGGAAAGGCGGGCACCGTAGGTGCCCCTCGAGGATCGCAGAAAATTTAATTGGCCAGCGCGACGCCTACCTTCGCCCCCCCCCGCTTCCGCCGCTGATTTATCCCCGCATTTACGGTAATGTCTCGGGGGATTCTGTCGCGGTATCGCTGCGACCCTCTCGAGCGGTTTTCTAATTTGATGTAGCTCGGCTGTTTATCTGATACTTAGGGCCACGGTTCGGTGGTGCCTGCTTGGCGCTCTTTGGTAACTTTTTAGGGGGATCGAGGCAGCGGCTGTATCACCGGGGCCGTTTTTATACCGGGGCAGGGGTATTTACGCCGGAGAGTTGCTAGACTAATTTCAGGTTTTAACGCTACGCTATCTGAATTTCTCCGAGCTTCATTACAACAGTATTTCAACAGCTTAATGTGGCAAGCATCAGGGGTTTAGCAGCTCGATGTATCGTGTTTTAATTTCAGGTTTTAGCGGAGTGTAATGATATTGTAAATGCCAGTGTCGCGGCAGCTAAGTGGCCAGCGGTGGTTTGAAGCTCTGCGTTGCAATATTTCAGTGGCTCGGTGACGTACAGGTTCCGGTGCCCTGCTCCGGCATCGAGTGCCTTCTGCGTGTCGATAAATTACCGATCCAGCGACGCGGCTTTCTAGATTCAGTGCGCGAACCTCTGTTTTAAGACTTACGTAGATCGATCGAGAGTTTAAGCGCCTCGAGATCTTCGGCATCGATATATTTATTTGTCTGTGCGTTTTAGACGGTTTAAGCCACAGTGTTCCGATGTGACAGTATCGCGGGATCAGTTTCGAGGTATAATACTGTATCAGTGTCTCTGGAACAATCGATATCAGCCTTATCAATATTTCAAGCTTCAATGCTCCAGTGCGTTAACATCTCGGTGCATCGGCGGTATAAATCGTCAGGAAGCTTAAGCTCTGAAATCTACCCGGAGGAATATTTAAATCTCTTGTGTTTCGGTAATACCATTAGCTTTATGACTTACGGGGTCTACTTTGATCGGCCAAGAAATGAAGCTATAATTAAAGATTTTTTTCTCAGTTAATACAACATATAATGAAAGAAATCTTTTTGGAATTTATTAAGCTACTCTTACATTATAGAAAAAAAATTAGAAACACTTTTCTTAATTTGTTTGTATAGCGTCAATGTGACACCTGCAAAAAAAAGAGGCGCGTTCGTGGCGCATGTGATTTCCCGGCTCAGGCTTATCCGAAATAAAAAATTCGAAAAGATTCTTAATCCGTATAAGTGTCGCTATGGCCCTAATTTTTTTCGAAAAATAACCGAAATTTTTCTCGGGGGAACATTCGAGAAAACACCCCGTTGGGGAACTTCTTCTTTCGCTTAAATTTGTTCTTGTATAATATAAGAATAGCTTGATAAATTCCAAAAATATTTATATCATTACATGTCGCATTTATTGAGGAGAGAATCTTTAAAAGTAGCTTCATTCTTCGGACGATCAAAGTAGATTGACCCCTTAAATCCTCCACTACCAATAACTCATACTTATTATAAATACTGCAATTCCTCGATATTAACTCCCTAAGTAGTAATCCAAGCGCTCCAAGAACACCGACACCTATCCTACTTTTCTCTCCAAGAATCCCAAGCAGACAGCAAAAGAATCTCCCCCACCAGTATCTTCAAATACCAGTTCCACTGCTCCCAAAAAATTCCCCAAGAGTTTCCATGAAACATCAAAGGAACGGCCGGTAATCTCGCCTTTACGCCGCGACGCGCACCAGGTCGGGGTTAACGCGACGCAACGAGCATCCTTGCTGTTTTTCCACACTTTTTCTCCTCGCGGGACGGTAAAACGCGGCGCGCGCGTTAAGAAAAAGAAACCCGCTTATCATGTTCCTGGCGCGACAACGCTCGGGTCGTTAGGTTGTTAACGAGCGGGCAGGATACACTTTCGCGGTTAAATACAAGCCGATTACGTGCACCGCAGGATATTCATCTGTCGGGCGGAAAAAGGAGGAGGCGCTTGCCGCGACTGGGACCCTGTCACTTCCGTCTGCTCGCCGTTGTAAAATTCAGATTAGCGTCGCTTATCCGTCGGCCTTTGCGCGGCGCGCACGATTCGACTCGCTCTTACCCTAGCCAGTGATTACCGCGTCTTTTAAACTGCTAACCGATTTTTCGCGTTTCGTTTCGTCCCCGCGGCGCAAATAACGCGTTGTCGCGGGGCGGAATTAAGAGGCTTGGAGTAGCTTTCTGGTTTCACTGTGTGCTCTCGATTCGGTGAATTAATGCTTGTGTTGGGACAGTGACGTTAAGTCGTAAGGATAAGTAGAAAGATAGAATCGCCACCGAATTACACGTGCAGCCCCAGAAACCAAAAGCAAGGATCCTACGTACGTAATCAGGGGATCTAGAACGTGCCTCCCTTAATTTAAAGGAGCTGCAGATGCTGGCAAACGGCTCGGAGAATTAGAATTTTAAATAGGAAAAGCCGTCCTACCGGCGACAGATGAATCCTCCGTGTCGCGGTGTCAGCCCAAGGGGTTCAACCTTTACACGCGCTTCCGGGGTGTTTCTATGGGATCAGATTTTCCGTTACAACTCTTTTTAGCTTTCCCAGCCACGTGGCACGTGGACGGGCCCGCGCGCAGAAACGTGACCGGGTTTCCGCATCGAATTTTCGACCGGAAGACACGTTGGTCCCGCGGACGCGACCGGCGGAAGGGGTGCTGGCTTTTACCGATTAACGGGTCGAAAGTGAGCGGCGCTGGGTTCACTTGTGAACACCAGTTCCGTCGATCGAGGTTCACTCGGAAATAATATTCGTGGAGAGTCTTCTTTGGTAGCTTCTAAAAGCTGAAGGAAATACGTGGCAGTTTGCGGGGGAAGAATGTGGGAGGTGGTGATTTCTTTGGTTATTAAGCGTGATGGAATATTCATAATTAAAATCGAAAATCTTTTTTGATACCCTATATGTAGTCTACTGTACTGGACAAAGGTATTAGGGTGCTTTTAAGGGGTTACGATCAGTCAGTAGGCCGAAAAGTGTGTGATTTTTGGGAAATATTTTCTCAGAAGCTATACAACTTTATTCAAAAGACTTTGTTTTGTTTGAAAGGTAGTATATTTAGCTATGTCTCTGAATTTTGGCGTTAAAAAATATTTATTTATAACGAAGTTATTTACAATCTCATAGACGCCCTGTTTGAAAGAGGGGTTTGCGGTGACCACGATTACTCGGAAGTGGGTCATCTAAAATCGAAAATGCAAAAAAATTCAGTTAATATATTAAATTATCTAGTCCTTGGGTGAAGGGTTTTCCGAAATATTGATTTAAAAAATTTAGCCAAAAGTTTTCAACATTGTTGCAATTGAAATTGGGGTGTTCGTGAAATAAAATCCCGATTTGCAACTTTGTGCGTTTTTCGCGAGAAGCTGAATTTCGGTTTGCAACTTTCTTTCGTTCCCCAAGAAGGAAAATTCACCCTTCATGATTCAGAACTAGTTACTTACTTTGCAATCGTGCACTATGTAAAGAGATGCTGAATTTTTAATTGACATTCGGTAGATATCATTGAAAAACATTGCGGCATCGTATAAGTACGATTTTGTCCTCCTGCCGCGTCAGAGTACAAAAAAAATTGGCAGGCGGAATAGTGAAAGTCGCTTTTTCAACTTTTTTATCTGAGCCTGTAACGAAAATTTAAAAACTCCCTTTATGGATTTTAAGTAAGTTGTGTACATGCTAAAAACTTCATTGAAACACGTCAACTAGTAAACTAATTATTCTAGTTTCTCAAAAAAGCTCAAGTCGTTTGGACGAATTTTAAAAAAGTTATTCTACTTCAAAAATGTCCGAATACTTTTGTCCAGCACTTATAAGAACATATATGTGTGCTGCAAAATTATACAATTTAATTAGTATGGTTATGGAGAGTGTTTATGAGATTCCTTGCACCACTATCGTAGCAATTTTTCACTCAAGCAGAATGCTCATTTTATTGCACTCGAACTGGCTGTACTTTATGTAGTAATTACAGATTAAGCTAATTGAGTTTCACGTTCCATAGATCCATCATGATATAGTTAATTACGGAGAGGTTCTGATTAATGAGGGATAACTAGTTGCATTCGTCCGCTGCAGGGGTGTTTACCCTGCCAATATTTGCGAATGGAGGCCGCTCCGGTGGGTTTGCCTGACCAGATAGCAGGATCGCGCGAACAAGTAATAGAACCGACAGAAAACGCGCGAGGGGAGGAATATTTGCACAGATGAGCACCGTTTTCTTTATCTAACAGCGATTAACGTCTTCGACGCAGTTTCTTGGGACTCGTTTAGATAACAAGTTGGAGCATGCGTGCGAGTAAACACGCTCTACGAGGAGCGTGTAGAATCGTTTAGATTCTCGTGGGAATTTCCTGTTAGCGACATTAACAATGGGAAAGGATCGGAATGATCAGGATAAGAATCAAGGTGATTTTAATAGAATTTGAGGGAATCGTGAATGGGAGTGAAATTTATCATTTCCAGCGCGGTATTGTGTATGTAGAAGGGGTTCCACGGTTGAATGACCAAGTCGATCGCCGCTGCTATCGACAATCTAGACTCTAGTGGTTAGGACCCTAAGCTGTGGCCGTAGTAACCCAGGTTCGAATCCTGGTCACTTCAATGGGAGGTGTTTAATTTCGTCCTTGTATTCTCTATATATTCAGATCCCCTAGCACTTGATTAAAACCTTAGAAGGAATCTCAGTCCCACTAAGAACTAATAATTTTGAACTCCGCGTAAAGTCTTAAATCGTCAATTCAATGTAAAATTTACAATTAAAACACTCGCCTCTTAATTCCACCTTTACCTAATTTTGGAGTAACACTGTAAAAAATTTATCTCGCAGAGCGTATATCTTATACGTAGAAGCGTGACTTAAGGTGCATCTGCACCTCAACGAAGTCGAGCATTGGCCGAATAAATTTTTATCTCGAAAAAAATATTCGCATAAATTTTTGTCTCGCATAGAAAATTATTCGAATGAATTTGTATCTCGAATAAAAAATTATTCGAATAAATTTTTATCTCGAATAAGTAATTATTCGAATAAATTTTTATCTCGAATAAGTAATTATTCGAATAAATTTTTATCTCGAATAAGTAATTATTCGAATAAATTTTTATCTCGAATAAAAAATATTCGAATCAATTTTTCTCTCGAGTAAAAAAATATTCGAATGAATTTTTATCTCGCATAGAAAATTATTCGAAAAAATTTGTATCTCGAATAAAAAAATATTCGATTAAATTTTTATCTCGAATAAGTAATTATTCGCTACTCTAGAATAACTTCCCTTTTATTCGAAATTTTTGCTCGAATAATGCCCAACTCTGCACCTCAATCTTCACACGTGGGAACGCGGCATGAAGAGTCGATTCACGCGCAAGCACTGCAGCCCGCTTTCGAAACCCCCCTGAAAGCTTCGAGTGCGCTGCATCACACTTCGATGCTACTTCCTCGACGCTTCCTTCCACCGCTGCAACAGCCTCAGATTCAGCAGAACATGTAGCACGTTGCGGTAGGTCTTCGTCGCCAGAAGAACACATCTAACCGGCGCAATATTTACCTCGCCGAGAAGACTGGCCTCTCCGCACCGTTTCCTAGAAGCCGAGCGGAAATTCCTTGGACCACGACCGTTCCCTGGGAGGAAACAAATTGGCTGGTACAAGCTAGCCGTAGATAACCGCGAGGCAATAAATTCATCAAGCACCCTCGATAATACCACGAGCTGGAGATTCTCCAAGTTTTCTCTGCACTCTGCTTCCACGAACCGTGTCCTACATCGCGATACGCGATCCTGGCTGCATTTTCGCGCTGGGAATTTAAAGAAGGATCGTCATCCTAGCGGACTCAGAATGGCGGCAAGAAACATTCGTCTCGCGAACGTGGAAAAGTTTCGGGGGGCTTGTCTGATCTAAATATACTATGTTGTCGATTGTGCTTTTCGTTTGGCGAGCCGCGCACACAATGTGGACATTAAAGCGTGTACCTTGGCACGGCTCCATCGTTTTCGTTCCCCCGGCCAGCGTGCGTTATTATCTCGTGGAACTCGATTTTCAATCTCGCTGCTGCGGCGCGATATTTCTGTACCCTTAACACCATGGCATTATATCTCAACACCTTGAAAAATTGATAATTGTAGGTGAGAGATTTATCTACTTCCAATTAGAGGACGGAGCTAAGCGCCATTCAATTTTGCAACATTTATCGCGAAGACGAAGGACCGGCAAATTTGTTGCAAACTCCATCATCACGCATCACACCGTTCCATCCATTTGCTTTTCTACAGAATCATACCTACGGTACAGAAAGCGTGTACGAATAATCTTCTCCGGGATCCCTTACCCAATTTTATCGCCGTTTTCCATCCGCGCAACTGGGCTGGACATTGTAAAATCCCCCCCTCGCGACACAGAAAAAAAACATGCACCGCGCGAGGCGAACCCGCGGCGCGCAAAAGGGGGCTGGAGAATTGATGGCGGCGTTGCTCGAAAATTATCGCGAGCATTAATTACAATATTTACGAGACGAGGCGTCCGGTCTGCGCCGTTTGTTTATTAATAACCGCGATAAATAAGTATCATAAAGCAATTATAAAATCGCCTCGGGACCGCCAGAAGCGACAAGGGGAGGGGGTTGGTTGCGCCGAGGAAACCGGGGTCCACAAAAGTGATTCCAGAGGGCCGGCCGATTTATTGGCTCGCGTGTTGGCGATCCGACGGTGGCGGTGGTGGTTGTGCTTGTTAAAACCGCTTTTACAGCCGCCACGACCGCGGCCAGATACCTTTATCATCGACTATAAATTTCGGCAGCGCTGGATAGAAAGGGTCCGCGTTGTAATTGGCAATAATTCACGTGGGCCGTGGCACTGGGAACGAGCCCTGTCGATTTTCGGTGCACGCCCGCGATCGCGAGTACAATATACCAGCGTCGATGTCGTACTAGTTGTTTAAATGAATCGGTGTGTGCTTGTACAAATTGAGACGTTCGTTGGACCCAGTTCTCGGGGATGCAGAGTTGCGAACTTGGTCACTTGGTTACTCCTGAGGGGTCGGTGTCTGGAACACTCAACAAGTGTCTACAAGTGTCCAGTGTCCACAAGTGTATAGAAGTATTAATATTTCCTATATTAATACTAATTAATAGAAATAGAAATAGAAATAGAAATTAGATTAAAAATATTAATATTTCTATTAATATTAATTAGTATTAATATTAATAGTGTTAATATTAATTAGTATTAATATTAATAGTGTTAATATTAATTAGTATTAATATTAATAGTGTTAATATTAATTAGTATTAATATTAATAGTGTTAATATTAATTAGTATTAATATTAATAGTATTAATATTAATTATAGTATTAATATTAATAGTATTACTATTAATTAGTATTAATATTAATTAGTATCAATATTAATAGTATCAATATTAATAGTATCAATATTAATAGTATCAATATTAATTAGTATTAATATTAATAGTATTACTATTAATTAGTATTAATATTAATTAGTATCAATATTAATAGTATCAATATTAATAGTATCAATATTATTAGTATCAATATTAATAGAAATAAAAATAAAAATATTAATATTAATAGAAATAAAAATAAAAATATTAATATTAATAGAAATAAAAATAGAAATAGAAGTGGAAATAGAAATAGAAATATTAATATTTTTTTCTATATTAATATAATCTATATTAATATTAATATTTTCTCGCCCAAAATAGAAATAAAAATGTATCAACTCTATTCCTACTAGGTACTTATTCTGTAAAAATATATATTTTTCAATAAGTGTTCTCTTTTCAAAGTTAAGTGAAAGCAATAATTTTATAAACAGTTTTCTCTAATTCACTCGAAGTTGGTAAATATGTAGCTGCACCCCTCTTACCGTAAGATCCTCAATTGGTGTTAGATAGTAGAGAAACATCTGACAACTGTCCCAACATCAAGCGATCGTGTATCAACTCTGCTGACAGCGGAGCGACCGATTTGTCATCTACTCGAGGTGTATTCTGTACACTAAGTTTTCGACAAAAGATGACGCAAAGCTGTTTCTGCTCGCGTAAGAACTTCGACGAGCTATCAGCGTCACCTCAGAGGGCCGAAGACAGCTAGGGAAGTAGTAGCTGAAAGGAAGTGCAGCCCCACGTGGACAATCAAGGGGGTTACAAATTGATATTACTTCGACGCCCGCGGAAAAAAAAGGGTCGTAAAGTCGGAGCAACGTGGTAGAATGGAGAAACAACACCGGGGGAGATGGTTGCGCAGTGGGAACGCGATGCCACCTCGGCAATCAAGGGGTTCGGTTGAAAATAGAAGTGCCGTCTGACGGTCTCCGACTCGATCCTTCCACGTGGATTCGACGCGAGGAAGAAATGAATCTTTTACGCGCCATCGCCGCGGATGCATCCGGTTCTTCCAGAATCTCCAGCACGAGCGGCACGTGACGTTCTAGCTCCTAGACGATTAAAAAAAAACGTGGAGAGACCGGCTGGCAACCGAAGCCCTTGCCCTTGTAAATTCGAAAGGGTAAAAAGAGCGAGGGGGATGAATAATCGGGTTGTGACAGGCGAAAAACGTCCGTTTCTATACCAAAATAAAAGCAGCCGCAATTACGCGCAGGTGTGCTATCGACCGAAAATTTGATTTCCAAGATTTCTGCAGCAGAAATTCCTCGAGTGGAAGCGGTGGGCGTGCAGCACGAGATTTCATGGCGACTCCGCGACGAAGGGTACCGCGTCATTGGGGGATTAGAACCGAATCGGGAGCAGGAACGCGTGAAATCGCTGCATAAATAATCCAAGGTCTCTAATCCCCGACTTTCGCCCCGTCGGTCTCGCATTTTTTAACCCTCGTTAGGAGTCTTGTCGAACGAGATAAGGGGACGGCGCGCAGTCAATACTGCGCCGAGGGCCTTTTATCCGACGACACGGGCCTAAATGGTGTACAGAAATTGATCGAGGTTGCTATTAATAGTAACCGTCCAGGTGTTGCTGATTTTGATAAAAAATTTTAGAGAGAAGCGAACCTCTTGGCAATGTTATTAGAATAAAAATCGAGTACCTAAGTTAACGTTAAAACATCATAGAGCCCGGTCCCAAAATTCGATTAAAATCCTCTCTCATTCTGGACGATCTTACACCTAAGTATCCTCGAACCTTGCATCGCACCAAAGAAAAGATTACCGATCTCTACTAGCCAATTAATTGTAGCTTAACTATAAAACGGCAAGCAGCTCGTTGCAATTCATTTCGATCAGTATTCAGCGGACCACGCGCAACCTGGAGCTCGCGACTCCCATCATTGCCGCAAGAACCTTTAATTTCCTTCGTCGCTCGGCGAAACCGACGCGTCCCTGGTCCCGTTCGGCCGGCGACTTAAACGCCCTTAAGCGAGTATTTAAATTCCTCACGGTGCTGCGGCGCGATATTTCAAAGCGTCGTCGTCGATACGGGGGATGTCTATCTGTACGAGTCGTCTATCTGGATTTTTCCGGCCGACGATGATTTACGAAGTCGCGGGAACGCTGATTGAGCCGTAAAGAGTTTTCCAGGGCGGCGCGACGAGTTATTTATCGGGCCGCGCCTAATTAATCGGATTTCGAGGCGAGGATTCTCGCCGAGCATCGATTACTCCCGGCATGTCGGGGACGCGCCCGTAATTTCCAACGCGGCTACTTATAATCGTACGTCATTCCCGTTTCGACCGCGTATAATTGTTCACCCGCGAGCCGGGGACGGAGTTATCTGAAAGTACGCGTGTAATTGCTATCTCGCCTTATCGGCGCCGGCTTTACGCACTCCTCGAGCCAATCGTAAAATAAGAGGAGCCCTGCCCGGCGTTGCGTCTGTCGCTCGCCACCGAACACCTCGTAAAGTCTCGGCGTTTCGCGCCTCGTCGATATCGCCCCTCTTATGCCCCGTTCCCACGGGGGGGGGGGGGATAATAGTGGGTAGTGTAATTATTCTGTCGTAAAGATGTCGGGCATGGCTCTAGGGAGGCGGCTGCGTTATGGATACGAAGCATATTAGTTGTTTGCTCGAATAGCTTTCATGTAAAATGTAGGACCTTTCCAATTTACGCAAAAGAAAAATTATTAATATTAATAATAAAAATTACATAATAATAATAATATTATCATTATTATCATAATATAATAATAATAATATTATCATTATTATTCTTAATATTATCATTATTATCATTATTATCATAATATAATAATAATAATAATATCATTATTATCATAATATAATAATAATAAAATTTTCATTATTATTCTTAATATTATCATTATTATTCTTAATATTATTATTATTATTCTTAATATTAATATTCTTATTTTTATTTAATATTCTGAGTTTTATTTAATGTTCTGATTTTTACTTAATGTTCCGATTTTTATTTAATATACCAATTTTTATTTAATGATCCAATTTGTATTCAATAATCCAATTTGTATTTAATATTCCGATTTTTATTAATGGAATGCTTCTGTTTTACTGGAGCTTAGCTCTTGAAGCTTCCATCATCTTCCATAACCTACTCCTATCATACAGAATACTACCTAAATTCTACACTTTCTTTCTCTCCCCTAAAGCAAAGAAAACATTTTCTCTGTCCCCAATTTGCATCGCTCCGTTTCCCGAGAATTGAATTTCACCGCGACCAAAGACCCCTGCTCGTCCGCGGAGTGGAGATTTTCGGTAACGCTCGCCACCAGGGAAATTGCTCGCACGATGAAAAAGGAAGGACGGAGGAGGTTAATAAACCGCGCGAGCAACCAGATCCCCCGGCGTCTTCGTGCTCCTTTTGCACCACCTACTGCCGCGCTCCTCCGACACCGCTCGTTTATTTTCCGGCACCGACATTCCCCCGATCTGCCCCGGCCGTTACGCTCGTCCCTTTTCCACCGGTTCGCCTCCGTCAGAGGAAGAAACTCAATTTTCTGCCTGTTCCACGTGAAATTGGCGACGATAGCACGGCAGCGTTTTAATAAAGATTCGCGTAATTGCACGGCGACCCGGGCAGCACTCCCCGCCCCCCTCGCCAGGCGTCACGCTCCGTCCGCTCTCTCTCTCTCTCTCTCTCTCTCTCTCTCTCTCTCTCTCTCTCTCTCTCTCTCTCTCTCTCTCTCTCTCTCTCTCTCTCTCTCTCTCTCTCTCTCTCTCTCTCTCTCTCTCTCTCTCTATTTACTACGGAATGTATCTGGCGATACGAGAAACCGTGGCGATAACGATGATCGACCGTGCGGATCCTCTCGCCAAAAGGAGGAACGTCGCCGCAGGCCTCCCGTTCCTCGCGGACGATGCGAATTTCAATACAGAGATGCTCACCCATCGGGCACTTTATCCGACATTTAACTACTGGTACTTAGCGTCCGAGGCTATTCAAGCTTACGGCAGCGCGGACTTTCCTGCAGAGGGATGGTCGCTGAATCAGCGCGATAAACACGGGCGATGCCCCGGATATGATCGGCTGAGGGACAGAATCGATTCTCTGGGAAACAAAGTGATGTGAATTAAACGGGAACGATAGGTATTAAAGACTCGATTTGTGTTATCCGTGGATTCCTCGGCCGTCGGGTCTCTTCCGAAGTCAAATGAATTCGCAACGAGATTGCTTTATTCCGATTTTATGATTCTGAGCGACTCGATCGCGAAGATAGTCCGCGGACATTGTATAAGAACGAAGCTTCTCTGACTTGAAGAACAGGTGAATCGGTATCTGGAACTATTGGAGGCATAAATTTTCATTTCTTATGACGATGTCTACCAGTGAAATTGATATGCACAGCACGCGCATTTGGAACATAGCGTGCTGGATACTTTCGTGCTTAATGAAACCCGTAGGTATGCGCTGATTGGTCTCGATATATCCGTAGTCCAAAACTTCGTTTGCATAATGTACCAATTTGCAGCCAGGAGACGAAGCGAGGTTCGATAACGGTCTTATCAGGAGAAACGCAACATTCACCCATATGTTTCAGGAGCTTTTAGATTATTTATAGATTTGTTGTCTGATTCTGGGCCACTTCTACTGCCCCGTGGACTATCTACTACCTTTTTCAGAAACCTTATCGTTCGTAGATGGAATCGGACCTCCTTTCTAGTTCCTTTTCTGCTGAAACTCGACTAATCTTTAGTGTCCCATGAGCCTACAGTGCTATGCTTCCCAACACCACGCGTCCACTTGTACGATCCGATTCCCTTTTTATAGTAGCTTAAAATCTTGCAATTAGTTCTTCTCAGGTAAATCTTAGGGGTTGAAAACGGTTGTGATATCGGTTTCGGTTCCCGAAACAGTTATAAGAACCGAAATAATCTCGAAACAGTTTCTAGTGAAAAAGGTTCTGGCCTATATCGATTTCGTTTTCGGTCCCGGTACTATACCTACGTAATATCGGTTCTGCAGAACCGTAACTGAACTCGTAACACTTATTCCGGATATCTGCTCTTCATAACTGTTTTAGTCGGAACCGATATACATGTGTATAACAGTTTGAAACAGTTATTTTCGGAACCGTTTCAACTCCTTCTTCTTTCGAATCAATACGTAATCGATATAAATAGTCCAGTTGCACGTTTTATCTGTTTTTCACCATTTTTTTTCCAAATTTCCCATTAACCACTTAGGCGCCTTTCAAGATTTCTCACTCACCCTTCGTCTCGACGTTGGAGAAAGCTCGAGATCGTTTCCTTCACTCCCACTCGTTTGACTACCGCTATCGCCACCTTGCTCGCGATTACCCCGGAACCATTACCGACCGAGCGAGGCTGGCCCAATCGGCGATCGGTGTCTAATATCGTGGGGACGTCGTACGGGCGATAATTAAAAGGTGGACGGCTCGTTGGACGGTTAATTAAATCGTCGGGCGCGAGTGGACGTTAAGAAATGACGAGGCTGGCTCGTTAGGCGAGTACGAAATGGTGAAACAGGAAAGGGTGGAAACGGGGGAAAGGAGACGAATATCGATGGGACCGTGGCGGCTGAAGCGTTGATAAGCGCGATCAAAGAACTCTCGGCGAATCGACAACCGATCCTCGTCAGTTCTGCGCCCTTCTTCAGATTCGATCAGCTTGTCGCCCACGTGCGCGCGCGAACCTAATTCACGAGATGACAACGACACACAGCCGTCGTCCGTTTCATTCGAATATTTCGCGACGCGTCGACTGGGACTTGCGCGCTGAGATTTCGTGCGACGATATTCCCTTCAGACGTTTACGATTATCAGGGCTTCCTTCGATGACCGGTGGGTTTAGAGAGATCCAGCGATCGAGCACCAGGATCTTCCGCGCGAGCTTGGTGCAACAATGGAGCACTGGACTGCTTGATATTTACGGATGAAAATCTTTGAAAATTGGAGGAACGAATATTTATGCAACAGCAAAACCCCCTGCAAAATTTTAGGGAAATTGCTTCGGTAGTTTTTCAATTATTTAACTTTCAATTCAACGTGTACCTATTCTTATGGGACAATGCAATATTTAGAAATATAGGTAACTATAAAATTAAGAGTGAAATAATAGGCCAAAGTTTTTGTAATCTTGTGTACAGGGAGATCAAAGACTGAAGAAAATTGCTCACAAAAATTCCGGACAATTGATTCGATAGTTCTTTTTTAAATGAAAGAAAAAAAACACTTAGTTTTCCTTTGATTGTCAGTCGAGTGACTAAGTATCAAATGTTCGATAAAGTAAGAGCGAATTTAACCGATTTGCGATACAAAATACAGCATTGCCATTTCTGACTGGTTTTCATCACAGGAAAAAGCCTTATTAATACCTTGTAAATTGATAAACTTTTAGCTAAGATTGTCACTGAAATTCATCCTTAGTTTTCCTTAGACGAAATTTTAAAATTTGAAATTGAGGGAATCGGAGAATCGAGTGGCTAGAAAATTAAATTACAATTAAATTAAAATTAAGTTGCAATACTGGAGAATTAGAGATAAATGTTGTATTAATGGTACTTTTATTTTTGCAATCGAAGTAGGCGTGAATTCTGAATTGAATTCTGCTGGTGAAGTTGAAGTTGAGCTAATTAAAACGCCTGACTGCAGATGCCGCGATTTAGATATCACGCTTGGACGGAGGCAGTTGGAGATGCTTTTTTTCTCGACGAAGCAGTGGGTAGGGTCGCGTCATTCGTGTAATAACTTTCGATCGGTCGAGAGTGAAATCCAACGGGATCTTTCACCGAGGGGCAGCTCCTGGAAGCTGGTTTACCCGGTTAATTCGTTTTTCTTTCATGCTGAATACTTTCTTCCGCGCTGCATTTACATCGTCCCTCAACGCGTAGCCTTCTGCGTCCTTTTTCTCCTTACCGTGGAATCGACAGTACCCATTCATGTATGCAAACGATGGCTGACAAGCAATAACTGCTTTTCATCCAATATTTCCATACATTTCACCAGCGTTTGCTAAACACAGCTCGATATCCTTCGCCGCTGAATCAGAAAAACGGAAGCCTTAATTCCCGCGATACCACTCGATCTTATCTCCCACCTTTTTGCAGTTCCGTAGAAAGTCTCCCAACTAAATAAATCATACGCATCGCGGTAGATTGAATTTAATAATATCCATACGTCGGCACTGATGTAACAAGCGCCCCTAACGTAACTATTAAATACGATCGCCATTAATTGGCAATAAATGGCCATCTAATTAAGCGCAGGAATCCTCGACGTTCGCCAGCTAATTTCGCTTTATTGCCTGAAATGATTGACATCCGGAAGTGGCCGAGACATTTATACTATCCGGCGCGATTAATGATCCCTGATGGCGATTAATTATCAGCTTCGATTAGTACCGCGTTTTAATGAAATCCAATTACTTACAATTAAATCTTGTACCGCGGGGAGCGTGTGGGGGCTGGGTAACTTAAAACGAATTTCTTAGATCGTTCGATTCGTGGCGTCGATGATTTCCATCGTTTCTTCGGGTTCGTCGTTCCCCCGATGATCTGCCTCCTCGGTCCCGTTCTCTAACGAATTATCCTCGATTCTCGCGCTAGCTTCCGCTAGAATTATGTTGTCGGGGACCAATCGAATCACGAAATTATTCCTCCAGTAGCGACGCCATCGGCGACCGTGCAATCTGTCCATTTGAACGATAATTTGTCGTAATTTAATGAAGACAATTTTGGGGAAGTCAGTGATAACAGATGATAATAGTTGCAATTCAAAAGGAGTTGAATTTATGCAAGATCAGATCGAGTATTTCTTTTAATAAATGTCCCCTCGAAGAGTGAATGAGTCGACAGACCTGCCCAGAGTAATTATCCAACCCCAGTAAGCCACCAAAGTGAGAAAGCAGGTGGGGAGCATGGCGACGATCATCCAGGGCATCTCGCGAAGCCCGTTCTTCAGCAACATCCTCAGGGCCAGTGCGCAGATGTAGCATGAGAATAGTGCCAATGGTGTCGTGACCACTAAGTACAGGATATCTAAAAGCATCTAGAAACGAGGAAACGCAGAGATTTCGAGTTCCCTCGTGACCCCTTCGAAACTCTGGATTTAAGAAAGATCACGAGCTCTGCAGCGGCGGAAACATTGAGAAACTATCGGACGCGACGTTATAAGCTTTCAGCGCCTTTAAATATCGCCCGTCATCCGTCATCGTTTGCTATCATTTATTTCGAGTTTTATTAAAATCCTCAAGCTTCAAATATTCTCGCAAGTTATTATCTTACTAAAGTAATTTCGAACAACTTCGATATCAAATCGATCCCGAGATTCTCCAGCATCTAACGTAGTTTAGAGTGACAGATATCAATAGGACTGTTCAGCGTAAAAGAAACAAGAGACACTTGTTGTAGGCTTGCGAAATTAGGGCAGAAGATTGGGGATTGAAGTGGCCCGTTTTATCCGACAGAGAGTGATGAGGCTCTTACTTGTCGCGTCACTATTACAGTATTGAACCATATCGTGATACTGCGAAGGATGTTGTGACGCAGCACCCTCTTAGTGGCGTATTTGTATCCGCAAAGCTCGCACCTCGTGTGACCCGATTCTGTCAGCCATCTCTCGAGACACTCCGCGTGCACCAGGGCCACTGTACCGCGACACCTGTCAGGTTTCATCAAATCCTGGCTCAATAAAGATCGTCGGTCGGACTCAGCTTTCAATTTTGATCGATCGACGCGCTGGAATGCCGATCCAGAGCCGATTCGTTCGCGAAGCAACGGGGACAGGGTTTAGAACAGTCGTTTGCATTCGTGGCACTCGTCAGGGAGGATAAGAAAGGCAATCAGAGGTTCATCTTTGGCTCCAAATGGGAATTTAAGGGATTAGAGAATATAGGCGATGAAAATATTAGAAAATCGAAGCTCTGAGCAAATGGGAACTCTCACATGGGAACAGGAAGAATACAAGATTCAGAAGGTATAGATACAAAAAGGGGTGACGTTTATTTCGAGAATCCAACGCGTGATGTACGAATTTTCATTAGCACTTGACCAGGAAGGCTTTCGACTCGTGCAGTCCACGTCACGTCCTCCCCACTTCAAAAATACTTGCGATAAAATTACTAGTGTCAGTCGTCGGGAGGTACACGCAAATCGAGCACCCTCTACGTCGAGAGCAACGTGACAGTAGCTTGATCTAGATGTAACCTAGATCGAGTCTATCGCGAGCACCGCGGGCTAGGATAGGTTATCCGATACACGAAATTGAGAAATTGCAATGAATATCGGTAAGCTCACTTGCAAGCCGAGATCAAAGGGCCGAGATACGCGTAGGACGATAAGGTCGAGATCTGGCTGTCGACCCCTCGAATATCCTCGCTCTGGCAGCCTCGGCTCTCCTCGACTCTGGGGAAACCACCCATGTGACATATTCGGCATATGTCACACGAGACCCGGGAATCTGGAAAAAAGTGGATGCTGTTGGAAGAAACGTTGAAATTTATCCTGTACTTAAAGTGATATCTACTCTACCACAGAGGCTCCCTTATAATAGAATTTTGCAGAATGATAGCATTTAGAAAAAAACATTTTTGCTGAAAATATAGCTTCTTCCGTTCTGCAAAATTAATTTTTTACAAGATAAAAACTCGTCCGTGACCATAGCTTTTCCATTTTGGATGTCTATAACAGCCCCCCCACCATCACTGGACATAAAAGAATTTTTTGAAGAAGCTTATGCGATAAAGAAGTTCAAAAAAATTCTGTGTATTACTTCGAGCGTAGCTTAATATGCAGGCAAAACGCTAGACAGTATAAACTTATAGTTTTTGTTAAATAAATTCCTGAAGATGGCGTTGATAAAGGGGCAGTTACACTAGAGTACGCTACTCCCTTAAATCCAAAAGATAAAGACACTACGATATATTCGCTGCGGATCATCTTGCATACCATCGTCATTGTCTTTCGGATCCTCCAAGTTCCATCCAGAGTGCCTCCTATTCCCGTCGTCCTTCGTTTTCCGCTGCCGATGATTTTTCTGCCCGCTCGTCACACCCTGGATGGACGACAACGCGTCGCTGAAGGGTTGCAACTGGGGGAACTTGTCCGTGGTCTGATCTAGAACGGAACGAAACCCCTTGGCCACCTCTAAAAGAGAGGAAACCCTGGATGATCGGTAAGGTTTCTAACCTGTGTCATTCGCGGCATCGTCGTCGGTCTGATCGTTTGACATCAAAAAGGCGGTGCTGGGTTCATCCTGCTGCTCTATCTCACCCGTAGCGCCGAGAATTTTTCGCTCGGCGTTATCTGTCGCGATCTGGGGCCTCGCTTTCTACTTCCGTCGGTGCATGGGGGCTACGATTGGTACCTGACGGATCTCTCGATTCCACCTATCGCTGCGCATCGAATGAATCTATCTTCAGCGTCGAGAACTTCTGCACAGGCTCTGACAGTTGAACGCCAGTCGGTGCTTGAGGGCCGAGAGAGTAATGGATAAAGCCGCGATCCCACTTGCGAAAAAAATCAAGGAATTGTTCACTAAGAAGCTTGAAATGTTTGAGGAGAACGCAGCAAGAGGGGTGTAGCTGAATTTTTGACAGTTTTTGAGTTATGACGTGTAATATACGTAAAGAAAGTTTTTATTTCTATTTTTTGGAGGAAGAAATATTCTATAATAAAATTATTACTATTAATATTAATAGAGTTAAGAGAATTAATATTAATAGAATAATATTAATATTAATAGACACCTGAGCGACTTATTGCAAATAAATAAAAATAGAAATATTAATATTAATAGAAATATAAATAGAAATAGAAATAAAAATATTAATAGAAATATTAACAGAAATATTAATAGAAATATTGATAGAAATATTAATAGAAGTATTAATAGAAATATTAATAGAAGTATTAATAGAAATATTAATAGAAATATTGATAGAAATATTAATAGAAACATTAATAGAAATATTAATATCAATATTAATAAAAGTATTAATAGGAATATTAATAGAAACATTAATAGAAATATTAATATCAATATTAATAATTTTATTATAGAATATTCTTCCCAAAAATAGAAATAAAAACTTATCAACTCAAAAACTACTACTCATTATGTGATAAATTTTTCAATTACTGTTTTCTTCTTAATGTTAAATCAAAGCAATAATTTGGTAAACTACCAACCAAAGATTGGTAAAGATAGAGCTTCACCCCTCCTGCTGCAAGTTCCTCATTCAACATTCAACATTTCGATACTCCACAACAAAGATACAACAACCACATCCATAATCCCGAAATCGTAATCACCTAAAGCCGCATTCACACTTGAGTAAATCAAAATCAGCACCCCAAACAAATAGTCTTCGTCCATAAGGAAGCTTCCAATCTATCTCATAACATTCAAATACAGCCTAAAGTAGCTGCTACGCAAATCGACTAACGCCGATCCACAAATTGGCGAAAACTTAACGAAGCCATGTCGCGTAACCGCGACGCCTACCGAAAAATTTGCAACCTAGTCGTATAAAATCTGAATGTAAGACAAGCTACACATTATGTAGCGCTATCTCGCGACAAGGATCGCGTAAAGCCGCGTGTACGCTTAGGATAAACTATCTGGATGCAACCTCGTCACGCAACATCGTCGCAGCCCCGTTCTCGAGGAAATGTGGAACGACGGCGGAACGTAATACAGCGGGATGTAGGTAGATGTTACACGGCTGGTTCGTAGCCGCATTACGCTTCTAGGAGATGCATTGACGAAGCGCGATCCTGCCGTGCAACTTCGGCGACACTCTACGGGAAACTTGTAGGCTTGTCGCGCCCCATCAGAGAGCGACAGGGATCGATTCTAGTAACGAGCAACAGCGGCCGATGGCGGTACAGATAAAGTCGGAGATAAAGGCATTGCTTGTATCGCGTGCATTGATTGGCGATGTTCCCCTAAAAAGGCTAAGAATGTTGCTCGACGAAGTTTTACGGTGTACGGATGTGTTTCAAGGGGACACACGTAATATTACCTGATATTTACACGGCTTCATCTCCGTTTTAATCGATCGTTAATTGTGCTACATTTTACGTGTAGCAGCGGCGATTGAATCTGCCGGAGACATCGTTAAGAGTGTGTACGCGGATTGATAGCTAATTACGGTCGTTCGTTTCTTCTGTTAATTCGTTTTTAAATAGTTTAATTATGTTACTTTTGAGTGGAGGGGGATTCGAGTAAGTGTACGAGCCTTGTTACTCGGTCGGATGTAAAAATTCAATCTGCTGTCATTATTTAATCATTCCTGTACCGCTAGCATCGGTTTGAAGCCCACGGTGATCCATTTGCTATGACTCGCAGCGTCTTGAATCCATCACTAGTAATAGCCACGTATCAGGATGCCTTATCAAAGATCGTTCCTGATTGAATGAAAATAAGTACCTACGCCGCCATTACTCGGGACCTGCGTTCGATGCCTCCCTTTGGCGTCTTCTGTGCTCTGATTGCCCTGTAATTGAGCCGTTTGATGGATTGGATCGGCTCGTAAACGCAAAGCTGCACGGCATCTTATTGAGCGTGATTTTTAGTGCTTAGATTAACGAGGAATCGATGCCCAGGCTCGTCCGACAAATTGTTTTGGGGGTTCAAATGTGGAGGGGGCATTTCCACTTGGCGTTCTCGAGCTTCTAATTGCCCGGAGCCTCGATTACTTTAACCTCGTTTTATAAATTCTGGTTTGTAATTTTACGACTTCTCGCGTTATGGATCCTCGGATTACTTAACCTCTCAATCTTCCTTAATGCCTCGAGCTTCAAGTCTCTTCTTTCTTTAAACTTATGAATCCCGACTTTTCCAAACTTCGAACTCCCCAGTCCCTCGAGTTCCAAGTCCCTTCGTTCGTCAAACTTTTAAATCCCTAATTTTACAGATTTTGAGTTTCCCAAGTCCTCGAGTTCCAAGTCCCTTCGTCCTACGAACTTATAAATCCCTAATTTTACAGATTTTGAATTTCCCAAGCCCTCGAGTTCCAAGTCCCCTCGTTCGTCAAACTTTTAAATCCCTAATTTTACAAATTTTGAATTTCCCAAGCCCTCGAGCTCCAAGTCCCTTCGTCCTACAAACTTATAAATCCCTAATTTTTCAAATTTCGAACTCCCCAATCCCTCGAGCTCCAAGTCCCTTCGTTCAACAAACTTATAAATCCCTAATTTTTCAAATTTCGAAGTCCCCAATCCCTCGAGTTCCAAGTCCCTTCGTCCTACAAACTTATAAATCCCTAATTTTTCAAATTTCGAATTCCCAATCCTTCAAGTAACCAAATCTCCTAACTCTTCGATTCAATTCTCCACGCCGCTATCATATCTCCTCAAAAGCACCCAAATTTTTCCCAACCACCCCCACCACCTTCTCCAAAAAAGGGCAAACATATTTCGTACCTATCCCAACGTGCAAAATTTTAAATCTTGCCGACGTGATGGCGCGTGGCTCTCATTCAAGCCAGCTGGAAGTCGAGCAGCCGAAATTACCAAGGGGTCGACCCCCCTGCCAGCGGAGGGCCCAGGAAAACCTGTTCCTCATTGAAGGGCGTGGTAACGCTAATTAGACGCGTGTTCGGGCGAATTTTCTGGCGAAAGTGCTGCGGCGCGTGGCCACGATAAATCACCTGAGGATCGCGTGGCGATTATGCGGACGGCAATTTCCCAAAATCTCCACCGTGCCCCACCGCGCTGATGGGCGGGTCACGCAAGAGTAAACGGGAAGTGCGTCCGCCAACCGAGCACCGAACACTTCCGCAATCTACGGCGATGTATTTCGGAATCGGTTTCCGGTCCGGCGGATTAACTCGCCTCTGGATTATTATTAGGCCCCCGGCCACGGATTTTCGAAAGATCAATTATCGAGCTTCCGCTGACCTGGTCCTGTTAAGGGGTCAGTCCACTGTGAAGTCGTGAAAAATTGCCATTTTTCAGGATTTATTTTTTAGCAAACGGAATGTCCAACGTAAATAATGTTTTGTCTACTTATTAATACACTTATTCATAGCATAAAAAGAATCTATTTTCAATTTTTAACAGTTTTCTTTTTAAATATATGTCGCACTGATGCGATCGCTTTGAGAATGCGATGTAGTGTTGGTGCTGGTGATTCCGGGAGAACGACGCATTTGAAACAAAAGATTCAAAGTGTGTTGTATTCGTTATGAGTTTGGTTATCGCCGGAACTAGGATTATTTTTACTGATAAAAAATTAGCAAAATTGCGTAGGTGTGAAGTTTATGTGTCGAAATACGACGAATTTTTCAATAGTTTTGCCTTGTAAAAAGTATGAAATGGTTAACCGAGAAAGGTTTCCGTAGCCACTGATGTGCTGAATAACCTGTAAACATTTCAGACTGATTAGTCAAATAGTTTTTTTGCAATCACCCGCACCATTTGAAAAAATGTTCTTTTGAGATAATCGCGTTTAAAGTTTTAAAACAAATTAAAACAATTATTTAAAATTCTTTTTGTATAATATAAGAGTAGCTCGATAAATACAGAAAGATTTGTTTCATTATATGTTGTATCTACGAAGAAAAAAATCTTGAAAAATAGCTTCGTTTGTCAAACCGTCACAGTGGACTGAGCCCTTAAAAGCCGATCTTTCCAGACGCGGCACGTTTCGTTTCATTTTCTTCCTATCAACCGATAAAATAGGTACTTCTAAACAGTGGTAGGTATACGCCACTCACGGGAACTTCCGTCCGCCGTCCAAGAACCACCGTGCATCCCGCGGAGAATAATTAAAGGAAGCGTAATAATTAGTTGCAGTCAGAGACGGTTATCCACTAGGCTGTGCCTACATACTTGGAAACGCAACGTCCATTCGAAAGCCACGTCACAGTTTTCATCTAACCGAGCCTGTACAACTGTTCCCGGAGCTACTCGACTGTGCCCGAGCAGCAGCGGTCGCTTAATCCACGCCGAAGGGTACGGCGAAGCCGGGGTTGCGTTGTGAATGAAACAGAATTTCCACGTTGGTTTCGAGGGAGCTGGAAAGCGTCCTCGGTTGGAGCAGGTGCCAACTCCGCCTCGTTTATTTCGCCTCCTGTCCCCCGTTGCCTTTCCGCGTCCAGGGCGAACCGTCAACAGCCATTTCTACACATGCCTTGCTATTTCTGCCAGGTGGCGGGTTGACCGACCGTCCGCCATTTCCCGCTGGACGTTTTTGGTTCAAGATTAATTAAACCCGTCTGGAAATAGTCTCGCGATCGCCTGGGGCAGCGGGCTGGCCCGGGGCGGGGCCCGGGGTTGGGTAAGCGTGCACGATTTGGTGGCGCAACACGCGATGTTAATCTAGCCGTGTTCGGCTACCCGAGCAGGAGCAAAACGACAATGGACTAGGGACTTTAGATCGCTGTTACGACTCGACAGATCGATTGATTTTCATCTGCGACGGGCCCCTCGGTCACGTTTTTGCGCGCCGTTCGGCTGGTATCTTGTTAGACTCCCCGCGGATGAGGGGAGTCTTCTTGCTCCTCTTTATCTGTCCTCTCGAGACCAGCGCAGCGCGGGGAACGCGTGAGGCTGCGGTCCGTGCAGGTTGCTTCGAATGCTGCGGAATTGGTTTCGAAGGGCGAAGGGGTTGTCGGGGAAGCAGAGATTGAAGGAAGGGAGTAGGAAGTTCTTGGTCTCGTTTTAATTCAGTGAGAAATCGTGGTAGAATTATAGTTTTTCGGTAGTCGATTTGTAATTGTTTTTGGGTGACTGTTTTAAAGGAAAGATATAGTAATGGTTGAAAATTATTATCGACGTGCGAGAGCGGTTCTAACAGAAGCTTAATGTGAACTGCGGCGGAATGAAAGTGACCAAGCTCCTAGGCGAGGCGAGGATGGACCAAGGCTGGGTCACGTTCAAGCTGAATGGACCTGGAGGCCCATTCATAATCGATATACTTACCTACGTATATAATTCCATTCCCTCGACGATGCCAACGTGTACACATTCACCATCGATACCTCCATGTGAATGACCCTTTCCCGTGTAATCGCTGGAATACTTAAGAAATTCTTCCTCCTTTCACTATCTCCATCGTCGATTCTAATTTAGCACGAAGATTCCCCTTGCAGCTCTGTGACTTCCTCCCTGCAAATAAAAAAGAGAAATAATTCATAAGAAAAGGTATAATCTACTTTGTACAAAATAAAAAAATTAGGGGACTTCCTAGTACTTCGCCGGATCAACAAACTTCCTCTTCAATCAGAATCTTAAAGTTTTCGTTAAGTAAGTTTAAGTATTCTTAACTTGAAAAAATTTAAATTAAATTTAAATTTATAAAAATTAAATTTAGAAAAAATTAAATTAAATTTAAATTTAGAAAAAATTAAATTTAGAAAAAATTAAATTAAATTTAAATTTAGAAGAATTAAATTTAGAAAAATTAAATTTAGACAAATTTAAATTAAATTTAAATTTAGAAAAATTAAATTTAAACTTAGAAAAATTTAAATGAAGTAATTTTAAGTATTCTTAGCTTAAAAAAATTTAGAATACCAAATGAAACAAAGAACAGCTAAAATTGTAAAAAAAAACTATAAAATCGTGATGTTATAAAAAATAAGAAAGGTGAAAAAGCTAACAGTAAATCTTAGCAAACCTGCTCCAAGCACAGCTCATAGTAAGTAGCTACATAAAAACATCAGAAGCTGTTCGCAAAGCGCAGCAGCCGACATAGTCGAAGTAGCACTGGGTTCCATTTATTGATGCATTACGATTCCGAACGACACTGGTCGCTAAACATAGCGCAGATGGAATTCGCATAAACCTCGCCTGCCCGAGTACCAAGTGTTGAAAAACACTTGGGCGCGAAATTCTATCGAAACGAAATACCGGGGATACTTGGACCACGCGACGGAATCTGCAACGGAGTGGAGAGGAAGAGCGGAGATCGATATGAACGCGCAAGGAAGTAAGTAAGTAGGTACATAGAATGCGCGCAGATACGAGGAATGGTGGAAGAGGCTACTTAAGGGACACGAGCCTCTAAAGATAGCGAGGCTCACTTCGCGGTCCGTCTTCCTTTCTCGTTTTCTCCTTCTTTCGAGATCGCAATTTATAGAAGCACTCGGCACCTGTCACCTTCCCTGTGGCCGAACGAGGGCCAGGCATTTCTCCGCGGCACCAGGAATAGCGACGGGGACGAATAGGGGGCTGTAAAACCGCGTCCAGCTGGATTGGGAGGGGGGGGGGGGGGCGAGTCTCGTTTAACCGATCGCTCACTGCAAGGGATAATTGATTGATTTATTGGTGGACAGGGAAACCCTTTACTCTCGCGAGAATATCAACGTATTTGGAGCAAGTGGACGTCGGATGTTTGTTCAGCAGCTGTGGTAAAGCGTTTTTGCAGGGACTCCTTCGAGCAGCTTGAACGTTTCGAGTTTACGTCCAGTTGCTTGGGAAATTTTATAGAAAATTCTATAGGAAACTCAAGTAATATTTTTCTATACTTCTCAATTTTATGAAAGAAGAGAGCCTGAGAAGGCTATAATTAATATTAAATTCACTGATTCATTTATTATTTATAATTCAATTAATAATACAATAATGCAACTACGAAGGAGATATGTGAAATTTTTAAACAGCTATTATAGACGGTTTTACAACAACTTCGCTGTTTATAAAAAATATCTAGGTGACTTCGTAACGTTTACAGATACTTTTCTCGAATCTTACCTTTGGCACTGGGGCCCTTCTTGCATTCAACAGTACAAACGAGGACTGGACACGCGGTTAATTAAATCCCGAAATGAACTAGCGTCACAGCAGACTACTTACTCAGTCACACTATCCACTTACCATTCCTGAAACTTATTCTCCCCGACATTGAGATCATAAAAATGATCCCACGGACACCGGATTAAGAACCACTTCTCCCGTCCAGCATCTCCGCAGCCATCGCAAAAGCAATCGCTGCGGAAACTAGACCGAAAGCTGCGGCAAGAAACGCAAGCCCAGCTAATTGCTCCGGCGTATTCTCTAAATGCAAGGTTAATTGGACGTCGCAGTGCCGTCCGATCGGCGTCCCGAAAAGGAGCAGCGAGCGCGCGCGGGGGCAAAGAAAAAAGAGGGGCGAAAAAGAGATACGACCGCGATGGGGACGAGGGAATCCTTGCGGGAAACGATGATTGGCCGTAATTAGAAGCGGAGTCGCCGAACGGACGAGGTTCCATCTAGATTCGCGCTCGCTCAGCCTCTTACCTTGCCCCTGGCGACGCGGGGATCGAAGAAAACCAGGGAATTCCTGCTGCAGGCATCGTTAAAACCTCGCAATATTAAAACAGCCTTTCCTTCTTTCACTCCGACCCCCGCCGGTCTTCTCGAAATTAATTTCCACTTCATTCGCGCGATCATTAAACGGGGATTTCTCCAACCACCCTTCGCCGAGTCGCCTAGCCCCCGCTAATTGAGAGATCGCTGAGAAAATACGGCCCCCCTTCGACGATAATAAAACGGATTCCTGTTTGCCGGACGAAACGATCTGTCCGCAGCCGTGAATCAAGCCCCTTGTAAAATATTAATCCTCCTAACTCTATCGATAAATAGAGCGGGGCTGTTTTTCACTGGTTTAATGGCTCGGATGTGCGCGATACGTCCGAGCGTATTTCATTCCCGCAACGATTCCGCGCCGCTTAGGCTAGTCGGGGGGGGGGGGGGGGGTTGCTGCGAGGTGGACGAGCCTCGGGATCGGTGGCTTTGGGTGGCACACCGGGCATGATGCGCGTTACGCGCGATAACGAGGCTGATACATGGGACTTCAATTAGGAACGAGCGTAGATTAAACGGGAAGCTACGCGATTCTCGCGAAATGCTCGTTAGTTCTGGCGGGGGACGGCCGGGGAGAAAGTATTAGCGGCGCGATAAAATCGGGGACAGAGTAGGCTTTAAGTGTACGGAATCCAAGCGCTCCGGAGCACGCTTTTCGTCCTTATCAAAAGTGTACGAGGAAAGGGAACGACGGGATAATCGGGGTTCTATCGGAATCGTTCGCAGATCGTATTTACGCGCGGAGCTTCGTGCGAGCCAAGGTATTCGAAGCATTCAGTGGGGACTTAAAGGCCGATAAGGTAAACTGCGCTGTTGAATGGTAGCCCGGGGGGGGTTTAATTTTCGTAGCCGACGATGCGGAGCGATTAAGGAGAAAAGTGTAACGGCGACGTGGATGGCGGATTTCATGCGTGATTAATACGCGATCCCCAGCGGTGGCTGTAATTACGTCTTTGTAATTCGAAGTGATAAGCCAAATACGCTGGCAATAAGCTTGTAATTACCGGCCCACCGGAACGACTCATTCTCTGCTGTAATTCTCTTCGGTTTACATAAAAGGGCCATCGATCATGCTGGCGATCTCGTGATAAACGAGACGAGCTTTTACAGCGCCGCTCACGGAGGATGCGCGCGGAACCGGAGCGGGGGAATTTCGGAAGGGGAGGATTTTCTGGAGTAGAGCGAACGGGGAACGAGGAACCGATGGGTGATAATCGAGGCGATAGGGACGGGGGAAGCGACGCCACCTTAACGTAATCTCTGATCGGTCCGTTTGACTCGGTGAAACTAGCCAGAAGCGTTTGCGTACATCCGAGAATGCAGATTACTTAACACGATCGCTGTAGACGCGAGCGCAAACGTGTTTAAAGGTGACTTTGTTGCGCTTATCGCCGGATAACATGGATTTAATAGTGTGTACCTTGGAACGAGTTGTATTACACGTATCTTGATAAAGCGCGTAATGTAGGGCCATTAATCATAATTAATTGAGGAATATTTCACGTCGGAGGTGTCATTAATGAATGGACCTGTACGAGGGAGCAGGGATTGCTTCATTAATTTCGACGAGTCCCGATCGTCAGGCAGGCCGGGGTATGATCCGATCATCCTGGAAAAAGTACCAGCTGGATCGAGATCGATCGTCGCCGACTTCAAGGTCGATCGTTCAGAAACTAACACTTGCTGCGCGTGTAAACAAACCACGACCAATTAAAATGAGTCTGCGTACCAGAGATCTTTGTCTCCCTTCGCCTTCGTTCCACGGCTATCGATCACGCGGCAGAGCCATCGACTCGATCTCCGACCCTCGTAGATCATTTGGCGCGAAGATCTCGCTGGGACCCACGAGGCAGAAAAGATGAACGCTGGTTGTGAATTGAGGGGACACTTTCGTTGGATCGATCGTGTCTTAGCTGAACGTGCGATTTCAGTAGTGCAACCTTGAGAAAAATCATCCATCGAGGGAAGTGGAAGAAAGAAAGATTTTTTGGGGATAGAGCAGGGCTCTTCCTCGCGAGAAACATCTTCTTACAGCAAACATTCGCGTATACCTTGGAGGTGAGAAGAAATCTGGACTCGAAGTACCCCAAATTTAAGCTCGAAGTACCAAACATTCTCCCCCAGAAATAAAAAGACAGCGAAATGTTCGCAGAATTTATATTCCTTGTTGGCAGACATCCCCGATTTTTTTTTTACTTGCATTTTCTGAAAGTACTATCTTTTCTGAATAAAACGCCGTTTGGTTTATATTAAAATTCGCAAAATTGTTGATTTGGCGGCTGAAAAGGTCAAGCGGTAACTCAAAGCATCGCCTTCGGCCAGGAAACTTTAAACGCGTTTTCCTCGAATCTTTTTTCCTCTTGGTTTTGCAGTATTTGCGAATAAACGGAGGTTCAGATCGATTTGAAGAAATTAAAGGGTGTGTAAAACATGTGCCATTCCACGCGGAACCTCTGATGTGGTCCATAAAACTTCGAGATTTTGACAAGAAAAATTAAAAACTCACCGGTTTTTAGTAGCGCAGTAACAAGAACGAATTTTTCTCGGAAAAATCGCAGTTTTTAATTTACGTTTTTATAGGTTCCACTGGAAACTATATAACTTATTATTATTATTTTTCAATCTGTATGGTAGTAATAAACATTGAGTAAAATTGTACGTCCACATTTCCTTTCAATTTTTTTACAAATAAATAAACGACGGAGTCTCTTCCTCACGAAAAACCACTGCCTAAGTAAGTGGTGCCCTTAAACAATTCTGTAAAAGAAACCAAGCCTTCCCTAGGATGGATCACGAACCTACTATCACCCTTAAAAATCCAACCACCCTTTCCCAAATCCTACCCCTCCAAACCTCGAAGAATCATTCTACCAAGATGACAGTTCGACCCGCCTACAATTCTGCCACGCATCAAAACATCGTTTCCATCAGCGATCGTGTGCTCCCAGTGCCGAACAGACGAGAGCGAGGGACGTTAACGAAGACCTTTAAACAAGCCCCCAGAAAAGTAAGACAAGTTGCGGTGGCAGGCCGTGGGCTACTAACTGCGCCGCGTTCCGGCGAGTTGAAGGGAACGATTAAACCGCGACGGACCTCTTAATTCCCTTCGGTTTGTGCGCCGTCCGTTCGTTAAGCAGCCTCTGATCGCTCTACGGGGGATCTGATTCGGAAAAGTGCGCGCTGGCGAAACGGTGACAAGGGGTTCGGCGCGGCCTCGCCCATAACCGTAAAGATAAAACGCGACTAGAGAGGACGCAGAAGTTCCCATCGGGAACCAGTTTGCCGCGTCGCGGGCCGAGGCACGGGTACGTGGCGTCATTGAAAAACGGCCCGCTGTATTATCATATGAATTGTCCGGTCGTGGAAACGCTAGGCGAGCGGCCAGCTGCCTTAATGAGGCATCTGGATCAAGGAGGCGCTCTTTAGTTTTATCAGCGGCAGGGAATTCGTCGATTTACGCCGAGGAATAATCCCCCTAGATCCCCGACGTCCTCTGCGAAGTTCAGCTCTTCTTCGAGGCCTTGCCGGACATCGCCGATCGGTTCCCTCCGTCCAGGCTGAACGACACCTGTCGCGCTTTCCCGTTTCATTTTATTGTTGCCGCCTGGGACGAGAATAAGATTAATCGGCGAGGGCTGCGCTTGAAGGATACATTCCTGGCCAGTAATTCGTCTGAAAGGGATGTTAGATAGCGGTGCGGGAGGTTGGATCAGAGGAGTTAATTGGGGGGAGAGGAACGGCAGCAGCAGTGGACAAGGAAGGTATTACGATGGCCGAGTTACGTTGTAATATTCGAGTAACAAAGCGCCAGGATGGCTCGGTACACGGAGGTTCGTTGTTAGTACACGGTGCAGCGGACGGAACATTAACAGGAAGTGCTCGTCCACGTGACCCAACGGCCGCAACTCCTCCTTAGCTTTAAGCATTAGCGACGGCGCCTCGCTTACGTGATTCAATTGCTTACCAGCCGACTGTGCTTTCCATGGAATATTGATCCGGTAATGGCGGCGTATCGATTGACCCGTTAGCGCTCGGATACGCCGCTGTATATCAACACAATTCACCTCGGCATAGAGAATTACGTACTTCCAATAGGAGGCTTCCCAAGCTTAAGGGGGTATTCTCGTCTAGAAGGGCTATTTTTTCCTTTTCTTTAGGGACGATGCACAGAAACAGTACACAGTTTTCTGAATTTTTTTACAACTCGCTGAAATGTTAATAAACACGCGTGGATAACGCTCGTCGGTATAAACTCTGTGTTTTTTTCTGTGCGCTGTTTTTAGGGGTCGTCCTTAAATTACGTAAGGCTTTTTTTTGGGCGAGGGAATTTCTTATGTTTTCTTACAAGGGGGAGGTCAGGTAGCGTCTTACGTAATATTTTTTAACTTAATTTGAAATACATACAAATTCTATCATTTAAATTTCCCGAAACCGAGTTAAATGAATTTTATAAACCTTTAAAAGATTTTTAATAACTGTTATTAATCAATTTTAAATACTATATTTCCGATACGTCGATAAATTTCTATAATTTTTACTTTGTTTATATTCTACGGTAGCGTTAAAATTTGAATTTCAGAATTTACGCTTTAACAGAGGGGATTTTTGCTGCAATGAGTATAAAGTGGCGGGAAGAGAGAAACAGAAGCAGTGTATCTATCATAAAAACTGAGCTATTCATACATACCTGTATGTTAATTTAGACATTCAGTGCAGTCGAACCTTTGACATATTTGTTGCAGATAATAAATTAATTAATAATGCGAAATGCACAATAAATACAGATTTAAAAATTAAGATGTGGTTCTTTTAATTTACTTTTATTTCGTACCACTTTCCTCTGAGAAGTACCAGGTATATTATTTCACAATGTAGGTACCTACTATATTTTTTATCACATTTGACCGTAAAGTACTAAATTCTCCCGGAAGAAAGTTTGCAACCTTAATGCAACCCCTTAAACCCATCAGTTATAAGACTCTAAATCCATAATCTCTGAGTGCCAACTTAGATATCCTTCTCCAAAACATCGCCAAACTCCACAATCTTATTCCTCCACCATCTACCATCACCCATTCCCAGCAGCTTCAAGGAGCCAAAGCCTTCGCGCTCCGTTTCACCACGTCCTCCGTCAGCTCGCATTTTCCCTCCTCGACCTTCGCAATTTACAGCCCCATAAATTCCCGCTTTATTCTTCCCGCGATCATTGGATTCTGTCCCCCTTTAATTCGTCCACGAATCCGCGAACGAGCAACCGTCACGCGAGCCCGCGTATTCACAGCGGTCTCCAAGCCCCGCGAAACTGTCCCAAGTGTCGCTGTTCTTGTTCTTCAAGGCGACGAACGAGACCCCCCTCCGCTTTCGTACGGGCGCGCTGGCTAGTTTGGATTATTCGCGGGCTCAACACCCCAGCACGACGATAAATGCCACCCGCGTGCGCCCGTCGGACACGGCTCTCGCGCCGTTTACACGACGAACGCAAACACAGACGGCAAAAAAGCGGCCGCTCGTAAAGTGACATGCATCTGCACGCCAGCGCAGCCGGCCTCGGCGCAGCTCGGGGGACAAAAAGGGCTGACGGTCGGTCGACTCCGGGCGACGTTGCTCGCCGTTTACCTGTGCCCGTCGACTCTTTCGGCGAGCACTGAGAGCTTGTACGAGGAGGAATTATCCTGGAGGAAAAGGCTTGGGAGGATTGGCATTTTCAGAATGCATTTTCGGGCGAGAGATTTGGATTCTTTGGGTGTACGGAGCGATAGAGGGAGCTCCAATGCGTTTGCGTGAGAAGGAAACGGGTAATTCAAGCGTGACTAAGTGATAAGGAAACTTTGAAACGTGATAATTGGATTTTAATGAAAATCGCACACCGCTGAAAATAGTGCAATCCTCTGTCACACTGCCAAAAGCCAAATAAAGAAACAAAAAATCGCAATAATATAAGTAGTGCAATGATCTGTCACACTAATAAAAGAAAAATAAAAAATCGCAATAATATAGAGTGCGATGCTTTGTCACACTACCAAAAGAAAAATAAAGAAACGAAAACACGGCGATAATTAAAGATAAAGAAACGAGAAATCGTAATAATATAAATAGTGCAATACTCTGTCGCACTACCAAAAGAAAAATAAAAAATCGAAAAACGCGATAGCATTAAAGGTTGATTTCTCAATGTGTTCCGCATTCGCACGAAGATTCATTGGCATCAGAATTTTCGTAATGGGAATGCTTCCTCGTAAATTTCTTAATAAATTTGAAGATAAACCAAACGATGATTTAGAATGAATTCTAAGGGATCGTGTAGCAATCAATCTTTGTCAAGCTAGTCTTGTAGATGGTCTCTAGAATTATTCGAGCGGAATTCGAGGTATTCTTCTTGAATAACAGGGAGGCTGAACAATTTTACTTGATCGCCAATATCGCCATTCAGCAATCAGTCAGCAGTCGCGAAGAAAATCGGAGGGTGGTTTTTTGCCGGCGGGGGGGGGAAAAATGTTGCAGCCGCGAGCAGGCTCGATGTGCGATCGGCGTGGAAAAAGGTCTGACGATCGGTCGTCTTGTAAAGGGATCCCTCGACTCCGCGTCGGACATTTTTACCCGTGTTTCCGTGATTTATCTAACTGCCTCACGCAGCCCGCGTGCACGATGGTTTAAGGAGCACGATTGCAGGGTACGGATAGCCGAGGCAGAAATAATGGACATAAGATGGGATTTTTTTCAGTCGTCTTGCCTTTCCGGACGTCTATGATCCTGCCTGGTAGCTGGACCAGCTCCTTGCGTTTTCTTACATCCGTGCTCTGGTTTAATGGAAATCTCTGTCGTTTTGCAGGCATCGATTCCATTCTGGGACCGGGGATGGGCGGTCGAGGACGTTGAAGAAGGAATAGGCCCCTTTTTTATGGGATCCTATTGATTTCATTTAGGGTAGCGCGGAACTACACTTTCGGTGTAAACTTCTGTTACTCGGGAATTGATTAGTCGGGTGGACAGTCGGGGTTCCTTTCTTTTTGTGGACGCTCTGCCACTTTAGACTGTGCGATTGCACTTCGAAACTGGTTCCGAGTGCTCCAGTGTCTGTAGTATCGAGGGTCTTGGTCGTGGACATTTTTACTGAATTGTGTAGTTGATGTCGTTTTGGGGATTGATGGTGGACGGGAGGATGCAGAAGAAAATCTTTTTGTAGATATCGATAGCTCAGTGCACAAATATTGTATGCCCACTTTTTGCGAAATTTGAGTTTTTATATGCAACAAATAGTGGTTGACTGTTTTTTTATGCTGTATAAAAATCACGTTTATATCTATTTCATAAATTATTGCATCTTTGAACCTGTTATCTCAAAAACACTAAAAGTGGACGTAGAATACTTGTGCAATAAGCCATCGATATCTTGATTTTATTTGAACAATTCAGAGGTGTACAAAATTAATCGCAGATCACTTAATAAGAGGTTTCCCCACCTTGACGGGCGAAAGATGATGCGGACTTTGGGAATTTTTTAAAACAAAACCATTTAATATATTTACTTGCAGCTTTGTGGCTTCACTTGTCAATCTTTAGGGAATATGTAAAAAAAAATTGTATGCAAAAATTGTGGTTATATCCGGAGTTATAGTGCTTCAAATAGAGCGCCTTGCAAAAATCATACATAGGTATATAGTTTTCCATTAATATAATTTGAGGGTTTCTCTTAAAAAAAATCCCAAATATCGCGCTCCTTTTCAGGCCGTCAAAGTAGGGAGACCCCAAATGCAAATAAATATATTCGTACATAAATTGGAGGAATTGTAAGAATCCTAATCCATCACTAACGATCTTTAAAAAATGCAACAAAACTGAAGATCCTTTTCCTGGAATCTCCGTTAGCAGATGAGGAACTTGACGATGCTTAGGCAAAAGATCTATCCGTCACCTTATTCGATCCATTTCCTCAAGCGAATCTGGCAAGGGGCACGACGCGCAATTCGCCGATACGCCACGAGCAGCAGTAGCCTCGATTTCGGCTACGTAACGGCGGCGATACACGCGACAGCCGCGACATAATCCTATTTTTGCGAGCGCACCAGACAGTTGGACGTCTCCTCCGGCGTTTCTATTTACGTATCATCGGGGGACCAGCGATACGCGAGCGACGCGGCATTTTCCACCCGATTCCTGTTGTTCGCGACCGACCTTTGTCCGTGGTTCATCGATCCGAGAAATCAAATTCGCTGGCGACTCATGGCGACCGCAACGGCGATAACTTAGCAAATCCAACCCAATTACTGCAGTATAGATCGGTAAATATTACGTTCCCTCCGGAATGAAACCTAAAAGCCTACGGTTCCCTGACCTAAACTCTCCAAACCCTCCTTGACGCTTAGCAAAACAGTGTTCCAATATACTTTCACTGCAGTCGCATTCCTTTCTCTCCACTTGCGCATTAAACTTCCGAACCAGCCACACTCCATCAAGCCGAAGTACTCGGCTTCCTACTGACACTGTAACAATAGACACTCGCGCAATCTACTTGGCCAATATTCCTCGGCAAAGCAAACCCACTCTGCCCGCAACTAATGCCCATCGAGGAATCAACGAAACTCCGCCCTCGCACCCTGAAGAACAAGCATCCAGCTCTCGAAATCCCCCTAAATCCCACGTCACTTATGCGGAATCGAAGGCGCAGCCAGCCCGGCCAGAAATGTCCAGAAAAATCGATGCTTGGCCGCGAATCAAGCGTCGGGACGCGGCTGTGCGCGATGGGACAGGTTCTTATTATATTCCCCCTACGTTCGTTAGGGGGTAGAACGTTTGTTGCGCGAGGGAAAGCGTAACGGCGCGCGGCCAGACGATGACACACGCCCGTTTCTCCGCGGCTCGTTCTCCGTCGCCCCCGACGCATTTAGAGCCTCCGTCGTTTCGTCTATTTCAGATGCCGAAACGTTACGTGGAAACTCGGACACGCGGCTTTCCGACCGCGGGCAACCTCGCTGCCCCCTCGGCCGACTATAAATTCCGTGGTTCACTGCCCCGCGGGCTCTCCCGTTCCGCCGTGCCCGGATTCCGTGAACTCCCCTGCGGGGTGACTGATGTATTACCGTCCAGTGGTTAGTCCAACTATTACTGTCACTGGCCCGTGCTCCCGGGATTCGAACCGAGCCTTCTAAGCGAGCATAGCCTTGCCACGTACTGGCGTACCCACTTGTTGGAGGGAGTCTTTGGGGCACGCTTCGTGTGGAGTTTAAGGGGTCATTTAGACGGGTTGAAAAAAATCGATTTTCTTTTTTTTAAACATTTTTCGAAAGTAGATATCCTCGAGAATGTGCTGTTAAATTTTCATGGAAAAATTCCGATTGTTTTAGGTTCTACAGAGGCATCTTGTAGGGAGCTTCAGAGGCTTGGCCTCTATAGATGAAAATTTTCAACGCTTTTTTCTCGGAACGTCATTTCTCCACAACATCGTGAAGATAAAATCTCGAAATCTATCGATGCGATTGCTTTAGAAATTTTACTGCTTATTCTGCACGCCTGTGACTCTCGCGGGGACTATAACCAAGTGTTTTCATTCAGTGTAACCTACGTTTAAAATCGAAAATAGCAAAAGAAAAAAGCTGAAAAGAACATTTTTCTTGCATTTTGCCCGCCATTTTGCTAATTTTGAAGATGTGTCACTAATTATTGTCCGAGTGATAGCGACAGACGTACTGATCAAGAATCTATTTGGATTTTTGGGTTTAGATAAGCCTACGCAGCTGAAATCGCTTTGAATTCGATTACTTTTATATTTTTTATTTATTGTAGAAATGCAGTTTAATTAATAGAAAGAAGTTTTATTCTATTACTGTAATTATTTTCGTCGCAATAAATCCCGGAAAATCGCTGAATTTTTCGGCGCGCTAAAAGGAATGAGCCCTTAAAGTCAGGTGAGGGAGCTTTGTGATGTTTAAATAGGATTATTTAGGATAAGGGTTTTAAAGGAGTCTTCGGAGGGGTGGTTTGCTTGAAAATTGACGGGTTGTTTGTTGAGGCTTGTTAAAGATTGAGGTTTAGGCGTTGATGAGGGGTAATTAGGAGATTGAAAGGGCTAATGGAGGATTTAGGGAACTGAAAAATTGAAGAGTGTGGGAATTGGGAAATCAAAGAATTGAAAAGTGTTGGAATTAGGAAATCGAAGAATTGGTGGGTGTAGGAATTGGCAAATCCAAAAATTCAAGACTGTAAGAATTAGGAAATTGAAGAATTGAAGAGTGTAAGAATTAGAAAATGGAAGAATTGAAGAGTATAAAAATTACGAAACGGAAGAATTCAAGAGTGTAATAATTACGAACTGGAAGAATGGAGGGTTTCCAGAAGTGAAGCACGAAGGACTCGAGAGTCTCGAAACAACACAGCTTCAATAAATACAATAAATTTCCAAAATGCAAACACTTGAACCCTCTATCCTGCAAAGCCTGAATAAAGAAGAAGCAAAACCTTACTTGTTGTCCCACAGATACAAAGTTTCCTTCGAACTTCTTGAATCCAGCAGCGTCACGATCGATTAGAAAACGGTATCAGAATTCATCAAGAGAAACGCAGATTCTCGTCCCATTAAATCACCCTAATCAACGAGCCATTCCAGGACCAATGTTTCGATTCCAAGGATGGAGGACGGGCGACCAATCGACATCTCTCGAAGGACAGAGACCTCGTGTCACGTTCGCGGATCATCGTCTAGAGATCTTATTGCTGCCATTACTTTTAATGTTAGCTACGCGAGCAGATCGTCCTAGGAAGGGGTCTCATTGGTCTCGTTAGAAAGAAACCGTATCGCGGCCAACGGGGATCCTTAGATTTCCAGGAAGCAGATCCTCCACAAAGGAGATCGGAAGGGAAGAACTAATGTTGGGCCAGCATTGGATCGTTTGCACGATGTCTTTATTGCATCGCCCCAGGTGGAACATGATGTGGATGGAACCGGATCTCACATCGATTACAGATTGATTCGTTGATGCTGCCTTGGGCGTGGCAGTGGCATTAATTTCGACGACATTGCATTACACGAGCTCCAATCTGCTGTTACACAGAATCTGTGCTCGAGCAATTAAAATACAATCAGAATAGACGAGTGCTTCTAACAGAGGAAGTAACTAATTCTACCTGACTAAGAAGCTAATTCTAAAACTGATAATTCCGTTCACTTCGGGATGTTTCTTCCGATATATCGATCTCTTTTCGTGATATCGGTAGGAATTTGCATAAAATATTCAGATGATCGAAGAACAGACATTGGCTTATTTAAAGCACCGTACAGGCGAGAATAAAATGATTTTTTTAACGGGCTAGCAAGTGTCTCTGCAACGAAGGCCCGAGAGTACCGATATTCGTGTACATAAGCCTCGATACACGGTGGCAGCTGATACTGAAAGCCTCGTAGCGTTTTATTTAAAGAACACCACGAGCTTCGTACCTACGATCGCAGCGAACGAACGCTGCCACTGGTCTAAATCCGCTGTCCCGTAAATCATGGGCCCCGTTTACATACGTGCACGCGAGTATGCTCGTGGCCGAAGGTGCTTGTCGAATGGTCCGCGGTCGAAAAACTAGCCGTAAATTCGATTCCCGCTGCTCGCCCATTCAAATATTATAGATTGCTAGAATGATTAATGTTAATGCCGATTCTTTACAATTAATTATTAGATTGCTTTACAATTAATGACCCAAAAGAATGAGCCATGAAATCGCCCCTTTTTGGTCCCACGATTTTGGAACTGAATTGTATGCCGAACGATACCCTGTGACGAGAACTCAATCGCAGGAAATTTTCAAAGTCAGGTGACAATTAGTTTCTGAGATTTGGGAGGTCAAAGAAATGAAAATTCGTTATTAACGCGTCAGCTCATACGCTTCGATGTACTTGACGATTCTTCCCAGGGGGTTTTCTAACTGCTAACAACGAATTTGAACTTAGATTTTCAAAATTCCCCCCCCAAAAAAGAAATCAAACTCAAGAAATATAAATGTCTGTCGCAGTGAGTGTTTTTTAATATATAGTTCAGCATATTGAATCGGCCATCATGAATTTTGAAAATCTAAGTTGAAATTCGTTGGTAGCAGTCAGCAAAGCCCCTGGGAATAATTGTTTAAATTTTGGGACTGACATAAAAGTCCGTATATCGAAGTAAATAGGCTGACGCGTTAACGAATTTTCACCTCCCATATCTCAGAAACTAATTGTCACCTGAACTTGAAAATTTCGAATGATCGATGTCTCATCATAAGGTATCGTTGGCAAAAAATTCCGTTCCAAAATCGTGGGACCAAAAGGAGGCGATAAAAGGCCACATTCTTGGGTCACTATTTTTCTCCAAATTATAATCTCCAACATGAAGAACACCTCATTCATTCTGGCTCCCAGACTCATCTGCTTTGGATCTAATTCTATCGAATAAACCCAAATAAACTGCTAAATCTATGTGAATACCGGGACTCCATAGAACCTGAATCTTAAATTCCAAATTCCAAGTTTCTCCTCCTAAACCCGTAATAATACAAACACTCATCACATGGTACAACAAATCAGTTGAATCTCAATCTCCCAAAGCTGCCTCCAAACCAATCCAAATACCCCTAACGTCTCCATTCCCAAGTCTCTGAAAGCACAGCCCATTTAAGGGCAACCCCCTCATCAGCCTCAGCTCCCCAGCAAAATCTCAGCCACAGTTACACGCGTGGGCCCGCGGGGATCGCCGCTAAATCCGCGTCCGCGTGAATCGCCGTCAAGCACGCGTTCCCTTGCACGCGCGCTGCGCGGAAGGTGGCGCGCGTACACGCGTTCGCAGCCCGTTCTTCCCCGCTTTTTCTCTCCTTTTTCCCTCCTTTTTCATCCCCGGCGGATCCTTCTCGCCCTGTCGGGCGACACACCTGCCGGTCGCGCGCGGTACCCGCCTCGCCGCGTTTCACTATCGATCCGCATTTGCATTTCGCGCCCGATGACAGGCGTCTCGTGGCACCGGGGCCATTCGCGCGTCCCCCGTGGCATCGCCTCGTTAATAATCCCCCGGGCCGTTTCCCGAACGCGCGGCCCGCATTTCTTTCCCGCCTGGCGCCGGCCGCCGAGCAACTTTATCGCGCGCGTAATGAAACGATCCCTCGCGCCGCCCCGATATCTTTACGGGAATCGTTCCACGTTCTTTTCGCCGCTTTCCATTCCGCGGCCCCGCCAGCGGATTTTTCCTGTCGCCTGCCCACGGCCTCCCGTAAACACGCCGATCAACGTATGTTGGTACACGTCCGCGATCGACGATTTCACGGCGCTGCTCCCTCAATGTCTCGCCTGTTATTGCTATTCTTTACGAGCCGCCGAGCTGTTTTTATCGCGCCTGTAATCCCATCAGCCGCGCCGCCGTTCCCAGGATCAGGCTGCACGACGCCGGTGCTCGGCCCTTGCGCTTCCTTTTTCGCTGCCAGCTACGGAGGGTTGATACCGCGCCGTCGTCTTTGCTCAACGATTACCGAGCCTCGATCCCGATGGATACTCTCCGTCCGTTATTGCCGCATCGTGCTATTCTGATTCGCGTTTTCGTACGCTAACGCGGATACCCACCGGGCTTTAAGATCGGAGAAGGGCCCTTTTTGGTTTCTCCTCGGTCCTTTCTGATGGAGAGGTACTGACGATTTTTGTTTATGGTGAGGTGGATGTGGGGGATATTCTGTGGTTTTGTTGATTTAACGGTTTATTAAGGGGGAGGCCTACCTAGAAATTTGCGAAAAATCGATTTTTATGTTTTCTTCAAGTGCAACAGTCTTGAAAATATTCCCCGAAAGTGTCGAGTTAATCCAACCAAAATTGACAAAGTTATACGCGTGTAAATAGGTAGGCGTTCCTCGGTGTGGCGCTGAGACACAAAACTTTAAACGCGGTTTCCAAAGAAATCACGTTTTCGAAGCCGGTAACACACATAATTAGGAAATTAATGAACCGATTTACTCGAGGCTTTGCAGGCTTATTTTAGGGTTGAAAGTCTAAGCGATATCAGGAGCTTTTCCTTTTCTTTACGCCTAGATCTTTTTTACACTCGAAAAACGAGCGATTTTTTACCCAAATATAGATGCTTCAAGTCTGCACAGCCGCCATTTGGCTTTAAAATAATTTGTACGAAATCGGCCGCGATAGCTCCTAGATAATTTCATATATTATCTAAGAAAAATCGAATTTTCAATTTTGGATGATCCTGCACCGAGCTACGGTTGTCACCGCAAAGCGCCTAAAAAAGAACGTCTCGGCCATCGCCTATAACTCACAAACCTTTCGATACTTTTTACCACAAAAACTACTGAAATATCCGTAAGATGTGCTTTTTCCAATAGACTAATGTTTAATAATTAAATTTTTAGCGATTTTTCTCGAAAAAAATTCTGAAAGAACCATGTTGCTATGACCGTTCTAGGTAGGCCTCTACTTAAATTCATTAATTAAGGGCTTCTTAGAGCTTAGCGATTTCTTCTGGCAGAAAGAATCTGTGCAAGTGCACGTCTTACAGGATGTAGAAGAGGCGCCATGCTTGTGCCATTCTTAGAATTTTCAATAATTTTCAACTGGGTTTTATCGAGGAGTGTAGTAATAGTAAGATAAGATTAGTCAAGTTTGTTGACACAGTGCGGTTCGTTATCAATGCGCATACAGTAGTGGAAATATTTATTGCGTCACTGTAATATTAAACGCGTTATCACTTATACCTCTCTTATTGCAAGTATTATTCTGCAAAAATGTGTGGCTCAACTTGAACGGTCTCATTTTGAACATGCAATAAATATTTCCAGTACCGGTGACGTTAACAACGAGTCTAGCATGTGAGAACAGTAAAAAGCGCTCGTATAAACGTACATCGTCGTCTTTAAGTTAAGGTAAATGTCCCCATTAGCGACAGTTTAAGAGTGCGACTGCTTCGAAATAGTAATTTTTTTAATAATATAGGACAATGTTTGAATAAAGTATGGATCATTATATTTTTTGAAGTCTCTAGTTTCTTAATCAAATTGATTTTAGAGTGATATTTGACTATTTATACAATAATTATGGTGAAAGTTATATTGGACCTGATGTCCCCTTTATTGACCAACTTACAATTTATCGATTCTCTGCTACAATAATGAAAGAAAATGAATATTTTCTCATTATTTTATAATTCTGTATATATTTCCAGTTAATTTGAGTAACTTACCGCATGGATTCATGTATTTTTACTGTAAAATTTGCCAGTTTAATGATATCTGTAGTATAACCTCACGTTCCCATACAGCACACTTCGTTGCAGCTGTATTGCAGGAACGTTGCTGCAATATTGTGTTGTTGCAGGTTGCATTGCAATATTGTAGGAACGTTCCTGCAATATTGCCGTGCATTATTGGAGTGGCAATGACCCTACAATATTGCAGCAATATTGCAAGAACGTTGCCGTGCAATGTTCCATTGGCAACGATCCTACAATATTGCAAGAACGTTGCCGTGCAATATTCCATTGGCAACGATCCTACAATATTTCTGCAATACTGCGCGCACATCGACGTGCAATGTTCCAGTGGCAACGATCCTACAATATTTCTGCAATATTGCGCGCTTATCGACGTTCAATGTCCCAGTGGCAACGATCCTACAATATTTCGGCAATATTGCGCGCACATCGATATGCAATGTTTCAGTGGCAACGACCCAGCAAAATTGCCTACATATTGCCGTGCAATACTGTAGTGGAAATATTGTAGAAACAGTACAGCAATATTCTAAAGCAACTATGACTTTGACGAAATTTGAAATATGCCGTCGAGTAGATTCTACAGCATGTTTCCTTTAACTGGATATGCTAGAATTTCTCGTTGGCCGTTGAAGATATGAACAAAGTGTTATTGTGAGAGTTGTTTGTACATGAATTTACATTACAGAAGAAATTTGAAAATGAATTTAATTTGTTTAGATAGAGTAGATACTATATATTTTAATGCGTGAAGTTATTATTATTATTATTATTATTATTAAACGTCTTTATTGCACAAACACGTTTATATAATCAAGCAAGAGAAAAGAGAGATGTAAAGAAAAATGCAAAGGTTTAGTCTAAAGACTACTTTCCAACCTAACCTAAAATGACACCGGGTTAAAGTCCGCACCTGCAGTGTTAAAAATCCCTAATAGGTTTGTCAAATGAGCCTTCGTTTTTGAATAATTTGAGTTTAAAGTTTTGCACGGTTGGAGTATAAGTTCAAATACATAAGCAATCTTATCAATCAGCGGTTGTAGCTGTGGCGGTAAATTGTTCGTCTACGATTCTACAGGTCCTCGGTTCGAATCCCCCTGAGGTAAAAATATTTTCTATGAGAAAATGACACACGGGCGTTATACTACTACGATTCTGCACACATTCATGTCGTAGCGTCCCTCACTACCCGTTTCGTTGCGGTGGGGACCATCGCTGTAAAATTTCCGAAACGTTGCGGGAATGTACTCCTGCAATATTGCTAAGGCGGACATAGGAGTGAACCTCTGCAACTTCCCTACAATGACACGGTGCAACATTGCAATCTCGCACCGCAATATTTCTGAAGAGTTGCATGATCATTGCCACAATTTTGCTGTTTCGTTGCAGAATCATTGCCGGAACGTTGCAGGAGTACATGTTTGTAATGCTGCTGCAACATTGTAACAATACACACCCGCAATATTGCGAAGGCGGACATAGGACTGAACCTGCAACGACTCTGCAATGTTATGCTGCAACATTGCAATCTTGCACCGCAATATTGCAGAGACGTTGCTGCAATGTTATGGTGCTGTGTGGGTTATTAGAGTCTGTAAAATTGACATGTGAATTTACTTAAAAATGAATGTACGGCTACATAAATAACGTATGCAACTATAAACGAAATACCTCTAATAATAGTTTCTGAACTTTCTGGTTGATATTTTGCTTTCTGTGTTGCAATAAACAATATAAATGAATAATTGGTCACTAATGGGAACGCGGTCAGTAATGGGGACATTTACCTTATATGGTATTTCGCGCTTCGTGTTTTATTTCCGTAGTGGAAAAGTTTCCACAAAAGCTGAGTGTGTTTATCTACTTTGCCGGAAACATTGCTCGTACGTACGTCAGCCTGCTACCTGCCATCGGTAGGCCTCGCCCCACCATTCTACGCGACCTACCCCACAGTTTTTGCGCACCTACGTACTCGGAATTTGAAAGCAAGCAATGTCAAGGGCACGCTCGACATTCAGTATTGCTTCGGTCACGGGAGAGATAACAGTTATTTCGGGGAATAATTTGTCGCTTCAGTGACGGGAAATGAATTTTTATTAAGTCTACCGAATCGGATAACGATCGGAGCTTGTGATAAATGATCTATATTTAAGTAGCTACTTCTCTTATGAATTTTAAACCAATTCAGGACAATTGAAATCATCTTTTATCGACGTACAGCATTTAAATCAGATTTCCGTCTTACGGGGGCATTTAAATATGTCGGAACTGGTGGAATAATCGAAGGGGTTGAAAGTCGATGCGAGGGTATTTCACTGGACTGCTTTTATTAGAATCGCGAAAATCACGCGAGCTCGGCGAACGGTGCATCGTCACAAGCTAGATGTACATCTGTTACTGTTTCTGGCGAGTGAGTGCACGTGCCACTGCCATTCGAGCAGCGTGTACCGGAAGTTGCGGGCCCCTAAGCTTCGACTGCCTGTATCTCGAAGACCTCTGCCCGCAAAATGGTGAGCGATTTTCCCATTTATTTCTGCCGCGAGGAATTTACGTGCCCTGATTTATCTTGTGATTTTGAGAAATCCTGCGCGAAAGGATACGATTTCCGGGTGAATTGTACCGGGGCACTCCTTGTGCTATTCTCGTGTTAGCTTTAAGTCTTAAGCCAACTTAGTCTAGTTATTCTTAACGTTTGTTTGTTTTTGTTTTTGTCTCTACTTTAGTTTAGTTTTTTGTACGCGGTTAGATTTGTAATATTCAAGTTTCTTCACTCTCTTCGAGTAATAAAGACGTTTAATAATAAAAAGAAAATAATAATTAGTTATTAAACTAATAACAATTAATAAGTCAGAATTTAGACGAACCTCAGATGTATTTGGTAATAGAATTTATAGCAGGAAAATGCTTCATCAATTTTCTTTATATCGCCATCTCATTTGCAAATTATTCCCGCGGCTAGAAAATTGACTCGTACAATTTCTTTATGGCCCTCGTCGATCCCGATCTAAAGACTCCACGCCCACAAACGGAGCTCTCAAACGTTCGTCCGAGCAACTCCGGCGCCGCGTATAAAATATACCTCGCGTTGCACATCTTTAATAACTAAAAACATCAATGTATCCGTGAACGAGGCTCGATCTCGCTTGCTCGCGATTTTTCCCTGACCCGAAAGCCTCGTAATTTCGCGCTATAATTTCATCCCCCACGGAGAGGACTTACAACGTCCCGTCGATCTCACGGTGCTTTGCCATTTCTATCGCGACGCGGCTCGTCTCTCTCGTACACTTTACCTCGTTTCATCGTCCGCGAATATACTGGTTAAATTGCACTAGTGCCTCGGCTCTGGCGCGGAAATCCTCGGCGAGAAATAAAGCAAGGCGAAGCTGAAGGACCAGTCGCGCGCGTGTGACTATAAAATGTACTCGAGAAGTATCCAATTGCTAGATGTTTGCAAATTAATAGGAGAATTGAGAGGGATGCATTTGTTCAAACTGTCCTTGGCTTGCCACGAGCAGAAAGGGTTGGAAGGGTTAAAAGGGTTTAAAGGTCGACGCAGCGCGACGCCTCTTCCTCGTCCCTCTATTTCACCCCGCTGACAAAAAAAAATGGAAATGGCGTTAATGTCGCGAAGCTGGCTAGGCAGACGGTTTGTCTGTTGGAGACCTTGTCCCGTCTGCCCTTCAGGTTTGAATTTAGACGGTCATGAGTTCCAGGAAAGGGCCTGTTCCTCGTCCGGCTCCGTGAAATCGGTGTTTCTTCTTCCCCTTGCGTGGGCCCCTGTCGGCGACTTTTTACGGCCACCGAAATAGCTGGAACTTATTAATCGAAAATCATTTCAATCCGCGTAACAGATGCCACTCTCAGACGCGTAACAAGTGGAGTCGTTTTTTTAATAATTCAACTGCTGGTTTCTTTGGTGGCTGCAGAAGGCTTCGAAGGGCCAAAGATTTAGTTTGTAGCTGTACCTACGAGGGAACACTGATTTTAATGGGGCTTTTCTCAGAAAAATATGTAACACGGATTTTTTGTTATTGGTAACCGTCCATGTTGAGGGGGTGAAAATGGCACCTAAAGTTGGGGGTTGGAAATACATTTTCTGAAATATCTCGAGAACTATTAGGCGTAGAAGATTTTTTTTTTTTAGAGGAATCCAGTGCCTGCTCAGTTTTTAGAAAGTTTATTTCGTTTAAACAATATAGACACTTATTTGTCCATTTTTCTTTCAAAATAGTAACCAATCTTCGCGTGAATTTATATAGTTATGTAAACTGTCGTTCAATACTGACGGTACGAATATTCTGAATTTTTTATTTTTGTCTTACAATACCTAATAATTATTTTATTTCACTCCCACTTTTTGGGAGACGGAGTTTTTAAAAACTGACAACTGCTTCCTACAAAAGCCCCATTAAAATCGGCTTGCGCGGGTTCGACATGTTCCCTTGTTAGTTCAGAAAGCTCCTTTATTATAATATTAGCAAAGTGGTTCCATAGACTGGTTCGTCGAATTGAAAGAAATGTATTTTCGTGGAGCTGAAACCGGAAACAGGGTAATTTTGATCCCGCTGGAAGGTCGCGGAGAATAGGGCGAAGAAAAATGTGGAGAAAATAGCGAAGAGAAGGATCCACCCTTCGACAATACACCGCAGAGTTTAAATATAACCTAGCGACTTCGAAAAACCGTATCTCTATACTTTTTATTAGCCAGGAGGGTGGCGCGTGCGTTTCAAAGCGGCGTGAATCTTAATGGGGAAGACGACTGCAACTTTTCCCCACCCGTGACTCCACCGGCACACGTGCCTCTTGTCATCGGCGTTTTAGGTGAACTTGAATCATCGTATTTCACTTCTTAACTTCTATTTCCACAATAAGTGCATGCGTCTATAATTATTTCAGTTATTATTAACCACTCGTCGAAGCCCGTAAGCGATTTTTAAATTCGCAATAAAAAATATTTGCGAGCCCATTACCAGAATTCCTGCACGCTCTCGTCGCGATATTCCCTTGCCCCTTAAAAACAACGTTCCCTAGAAGCCAAAAGCGACAACGCTGAAGGGGAACAATCCACAGGAGGCATTCGAAGCAACCCAGCCACAGTGAAACCGTTGAAACATCAAAGATAGCCCACGTACATCCAATTATTCTTGCTCGGTGCCAGGAGCTGCTGTCCCAGTCGCCCGGAACATCGACTAATTAACATCTCCTGCCGCTTCTTCTTTTTCCCCTTAATCTCCTTTGTCCTCGTTACCCACCCGACACCCGTGGCCATTTCCCTCGGGGGCAAACAAACACGGCTCCCAGGGTCGTCGTGCACCGCGAGTCGCCGTTCTTGTCCGAGCGTTCTGCCCCTTTTAGCTCGGCGACCGCCACGGAAACGTAATGAGCATGCAGGAATAGTCTGTGGAAAATGAGGCGGGGGGAAATGGGGGGAGCGGGGGCCTCGGGAGGTGACTGACAAACGTCCCTAATGAGAAGCCGCATCGGCGTCGGTGAACGACCGGTGAAAATTCGACTAACGATCCTCGCGATTTCACGAGTGACGCTGCTATAACGAGCGGGAACGCGGAACACCGGCTGTCCGCCGTGGAGAATTTCGGGAGTTTAATTGGCGAGCAGCGTAGAGGAAGCTTGGAGATCTTTGATAGAGGGATGTCTTTGGGCTTGCGCGGTGGAAGCCTTGTCTTAGCAATTCACTCTTTAATGTGTATGTATAATTATGGTTTGTTTTCTGCTCGAAATTAGTGGAAACAGTTGTATGGAATTGGTTATAGTAGGTGCTACATGGATTTCCTTTTAGAGGGTAGGTTTGTATTGCGTTGAGTGATGTCTAGAGGGATTGAACTTTGAAAGGGTTAAAAAGTGATGGATTGATAGGACGAAGTATATTGGAGCAAATATTTGCTGTTGTTATATTAATAGTAGGAGGCAGGGGTGGATTTGTATACGACAGGGTAAGTAGGCTGTGCAGCCTGGGGCGGCAAATTTTGCGGGGGCGACAACCTATACCTATTCGCTTAATATGTGATTAAAATATTAAACGTAATTTAATAAGAAGACCGAAATTTTTATTTTCGCTGTTTTGACTGGGTAATCTTTGAACACAGAGGCTTGGCACAATTTTAAAAAGAACTCACTGTTTTTTTTTTCATGTAACAAATTAGCAATATAACTCATACGTGAGTTGGCATATTGAATTCATTTCAAAATTCTCTCAACTCTTTCAGATCAAAATATTTGATGAATTGCTTGTCAGCTTAGGGGTGCCGAGTCTCTAAATCCGCCCCTGGTAGAAGGGGAAAGTAATATGATTCTCTTTGAAATTCGTAGTCTCCATATTTCTCTCCATTTTGCATGGTTTCCTATGGTTTATCTGTCATGCAAGTAATCTGAACGATTTACAATACACCCAGTTGCCGAGATAAAAACAAGACTATAATCTAATATAAATCCACATATGTAAGAGGAACCTCCTAGGGAAATCCTAGAAAATTCTTCCAACCCACCCTTCAACTATTTCTGAAAATCCCTCTTCAAAAACTGCTTCCACGGGAAACCCCGAAAGTGAGTATCTCTAAATTCTAAAACTCTAAACGACCGAATGAATTCGGAAAAAAGAGCAAAGAAAAGAGGGCATCTCTAGCGCGCTGAGCTCGGCTCGTTTATTTCCCCCGAAGAGGAGACTTCGCGCGGCTGTCGGCACCCTGAGGAATGCGCTTCGGCGCTCAAGGAAGTTGCTCGGCGAGAGCCACTTCACCGAGGCGGAACTCGAAGGATCGTTCCGCTACTTCCAGATCGAAAGAGGCTCCACTCGATATCTGGCTAAGCGGACACTGTTCCAAAGCCGTCGAGTGTAGACCGTCATCCTGTTTTGGGAGGAGCGCGAGAGGGTAGCGGCGCCACACGCGTGTTGTCGCGTCTGTCGCCTTCGCTCGTGCCTTCTTATGCAGCGCTCCGAGTTCCTCTTCCTTCTCTTTCTTTTTTCTACGAGCAGAAACGCCTAAGGACGTGCCTCTCGGCGCGTGCAACGCGTGTAAGACCAGGTTCCCTCGACGTGCCATCATTCGATAATGAAGTGCACCGAAACCCCGATGCCTCCGCGGCGGTTCCAGATCCTCCGCATTGTCGCGATCTTCCTGCAACTCTGTGGGAACTTGGACGCCTTCAGTGGCAGAATGTCGCTGAACTTGTTTCGAAGTGCCGGATTCAATTAATATAGAGGCTCTCATTTTTAAAAGCTGGCCCTACGTCTGGCGAGGCTTATCAGTGACAGTGGCGCATTAAAGATTTCATTTTTGGGGAGTCCAGTGAAGGGATAAGAATATTTTTCATACAAATTCAATAAAATTCAATAGGTGAATTGTAAGAGTTTGTTTAAAGAATGAATTCGAGTTTCCTTTTATTTTTACGAAGCCCTTGAATTACTTGAGTCGTGGTTACTTTAATCTCCTTTTTCCTTTTTCTTTGGGAGGAAGGAAATACTGTTTCGCCTTTCGCGTCAATGATGGTATCAGCTTTGTTAACTTCATAATTCTTGTTTCGATAAAGTATTATTCTGATAGATACGGCGCAGTTTTGCTCGTGCTTTCTTCGGCGTGTCGCTCGACTTCCTTAACATTTTTATCCGCTCACTGTGCTCCACCGTTGCGATTTGCAAGGCTGGTTTCGTTCTTGCGCCTCGACTAACACGTTTTCTTCTTTCAATACGGTCCTAGTACCGCTCGGAATCCATTCGAGTAGGAAGCTCATGCATTTTGATCCGCGGGTTTCTCCCAGCCTTTTTACTTCCTGCTGCTGGTTTCGCCAGATTCCTGGAAACTTTATCTAGGATAACGGGTGGCGATCGGCAGGGTCGCTGCATCGATCGCTTTCGAAAGTCGACCCCGTTCGTTCCACGACTGTTCTCGATTATTCTGGAGGATTTCCCACGATTCATTCGTGTACAGGTGCGGCGAAAAGTCTAAATCCCCTTAAACATCTCTGTGCCTCTACTTGAGTAATTCGAAATTTATGCGAAAAGGCAATCGAGTACTTAGTTGCCGAAAATTCCCTCATTCACACCCCAAACATTTTAGAGCTTCATCTGCACCAAACAATAATCAGAGCAGACGACAAAAGGAGGGTTCAGAAGGAGAGAGAGAGAGAGAGAGAGAGAGAGAGAGAGAGAGAGAGAGAGAGAGAGAGGAAAGGAAAAATAAAAAAAAAGGAACGAAAATTTGTTATTCTATTAAAATTAAGAAGAGAAAATGAGAACGAAAATTTTTTATTCGATTAAAATTAAGAAGAAAAGCAATTCAAATATAATTTCTAATATAATAATATGATAATCTAATATTATTAATGATATGACAATAAAAAAGTCATTTTTCGTGATTTCGTTCTGTGAAAAGATGTTATTCTCTTTTACCGTTGAGAAATTGTTTTAGGCCTCAAACTATATTTTGCTCCTGGTCTCCTTTAAAGAGAAGACCGGCCCAGACAATAGTGAGGTCTTCGGAGAATGTACATAATTAACAGAAAATTGCAGGATGCTTGAGTTACCAAATAGTCTGCAAAAATATTTCTTAGAAATCTCACTATTCTTTGGTACACCTACAGTCATTTCGAAGTACTTCACTTCTGCTTCCATCTTTACCATCTCAAAACGAGAAACGAAACATTGTATGAATTTAAAAAGAAAAACAAGAAAGGAAAAACATGCCAACTTCGCTACGGATACGGAAATTCTGACAGCAGCAAAAATGTGTCCGAATTTCTTTCTCGCGATTCCCCATTCTGCCTTGGTGTTTTGTTTGGCCAGCTGGGCGTAGCAAAATATCGCGGTTCCGAGTAAATAACATTTACTCAATTGCTCTGCGAGCGTCTCGAGCATTCGCAGCATTTCAAACGCAAAAACCCAAGGACTATCTCTCGAATCGCGACCAGCAGTGTTGCGCCGCGCGACTCCCTTGGAACTTCTTTTCTTTTTTCCCCCCGTAGCTCGGGTGATGATCCTTTCTCGCTTATACGGCGCCGCTCGTACATCCACGATTGCGCTAAAATTACGAAGGATCGGTCGTCGATGGCGGCGAAACCGTCCTTTTGCCTGGAGAAGAAACGACGGAATGCCGGATAAAGGGTGGAAAGATGAAACGCGAGCCGCTTTTGTAGCAGAATTTTCGAACTTCGTCTATAATTGCTGATCTTCTTAACTGCGGGGAATTTCTCGCCTTAATTGCTGACAAAGTTACGCGAGTGAGGCGAAGATTTTATCGTTTCTCTTTCGCGAACAGAGAGCTAAAGAAATTGTGGAGGTAGTTTATGCTCGACACTTTTAATTCAGTGCGAGCTTCTTCGTTTATAGCTTTCGAATTCTATCTGCAGTTGGGAACACAATTTAGGTGTCCCCATTTTTGTTTAAACAAACCACTGTGACTTCGCATTTCTAATCCTGAAATTTCTTTCAATGCTAATTCCGGTGCACTTCTAAACTTAATATTATTCCCAAATTGCGAAAGCTTCGTAGCAGCTTTTGCTAGAATTTTCGTAACAATTGCGTTTTCATAAACAATCTTGAACTTTCGGCTCAAGTATCACTGATAGATCCATAATTTTATTGGGGGCATTGCAGCAACTTTTTGGTGAGAAAATATTCTGTAATAAAAGTATCAATGTTAATATTTCTATTTCTATTTATTTGCAATGAGTCGCTCATTAGTTGTATTTTTATCAAACGTGCACCGAACGACGTAGAATTAATTTTACGTACGTAACTGAGAAACTGTAAAAATTGGAACTGCACCCCTCTCGTTCCGAGATCCCCAATTACTCGAGAACCGCGAGGGCTGGAGTGGCGAGCAGCGCAAAATCGTTTCGTCGCGCTCACGACTCCCTAGAAGAAACAGAGTAATGCTGGGGTTAAAAAAAGCAAGCGAAACACGTGCGGCTTTCCGTTCGTATAACTGGGGAAACGGGGATTCCTCGAGTCCCCGAGGAAGCTAAGTCAGCTAATATAGCCGCAGAACACCGCATCCAGGTTAAATGAACTCGTTAATTGTTCTTCCGCAATAGTGCATCGCAATGCGCAGCCAAGTGCATCGGTTCAAATCCACTTGTTGCCAGGCAGCTCATCGTCGTTTCGTTATGAATCCCATTTCTTGCTACTAGATGCAGGCAAATTTTCATACCGAAATATAGGCAAGCTTCTTCTTCTATCTTTTTAAAAAAAACATCAACTTTTTTCCAGGGGGAGGGGGGAGGCAACTTTGAGGTGACGGTGAAGAAAAATATTGTACTGAAAAAACGAGTAGCCCGCTTGCTTTTTAAACTCATTTTGTAGTGTCAATTTAATTAAAAACTTAAATCCGAAATTTAGAAATATTCACTTTTTCAGTATAAACTTAATAAAGATCAGTGTTTAAAAATCTCAAAAGCCAGGGGGAGGGGGGAACTGCCCCTTTTGCATCCCCCTCCAAACACCCACGTTGCCTTCGATATTAGTTCACGAATTTACTGTTTCATCAAATCTTCCTCCCGATCTATTTCTCAATTCGAATGAATCTATAAATCATAGAAATCGAGTACAATAAAAAAAACTATGGAACATGAAAATTGAAACTACCCCTTTTAGCTCCCTCATTTCCTTATATCGGAACAAACGTCTTTACACGCTTCAATTCAATAAAAAAGAAGCAGTTACGGAATTGTTACACACTTCAGTACTGCAATAATATATTTTCAAACGTTTCCTAGATTAATATTTAGTCTGTCCGCTTTCTTCTTTCGTTTAATATTTTGTAAAATATTCGAGTGGGTGTTTTGACACCACACGTGCCTCTTGGGGTGAATTAAAGAAGACTTAATGAAAAATGTACGGTAGGAAGTAGCGTAAGATTGGTTGCACCGTGGCTTCTCAAAGAGAGAAGGCGCGGCAAATGGAAATCAGGCGACGGCCCATCATCTCGTGAATAATAAGCCGTTCTTTTTCGACTGTTGGCGCGGTAGAAATGCCGATGGCCACGTGAATCTGGCTCGTTTGATCTCGCTTGAAATAGTAAGGCCCGCGCGCGCCGCTCGCGTTTCTCCCTTGTGCAGCTCGCCGCGGCTCGCGCGCTGCATCTCCGTCCCGTCCGCGTCTCCCAGCCGAGTTTTGATCTCGTGACAGAGCGCCGTTAGTTATGCCGCTTTAAACGCGAATATTATTTTAACGGGGCACGGAACGAACTGCACTTTACGATCGTCGGTTGGAGGATGTTGGTGGAGGAGAACGCCGATAGCCGTCTTGTGAAATTGATGTGAAAAATATTTTCTCATTCCTGGTAATCCTGTTTCTTTCAAAGAGACACGCGGAGGTAGCTTTGATTCTTTCTTGGTCGCTCATACAGCGAAAATAAAATACAATATTCCAATATTTTTTATGATTAGTTGAGTATAATCATGTTTTGTAATATATTCAAATATATATTATATTAATATATTATTAATCCTGAAGATTAACTGTTTCTTTAACTTAACAATTTTGGAGTTCTATGCCTGATAAAAGGGGTGAATTGTAAATTTATTAACGAAAGCTGAATTTTCTAGTATTTTTCTATAATTTGTAAAGAATATTAAATTGCAAGTTTAAAGATAAAATGATGTTTAGAAATTACAGTACATATAAATGATCGATGCTACCTACTTATTTTTTTTTTTTTGAGGCTAAGATTGGGCTTTTTTTATTTTGGGATTATGTAGTGATTATTGTTTGCAGTGAGAGTAGGCATTAATTATTATTTGAATATTGTGTGAAATGTTATATTTATATATTTTTATAATTATTATTTCAATATTAATATTTTTATTATGCGTTTGGCGTGAGTTTAGGATTTGTCTTCCTATTTAGGGTGAGGAAATTGTAAACAATTTATTTGTATTTTGAGGGCCTGGGGATTTTATAGAGGCACTGATATTAGTTACGCAACCATTGGTGAGGATAGTATGAAGAAATTTATTACATTTAAAGGAGCTTTTGAATTGCAGTTTGAAAAGTGTTAAGAAATTAATTAATTGGAAGGAAATTACTATAAGGTAAGGGAAGTAGACAGGGGTTTGTATTTTGAGACACAATTGTGCAAGACTATAAATTATTCTTGGAAAATTGATAATTTATTAATTTTCCGTGATGGTGTAATATACCAATAAATCATGTTATAGGCAAGAATATATAAATTTGTTTATCTATTTGTTTATTTATAATCTGAAGTCCTATGAGTCTTCTAGAGACTCTGTTGGACTATTATATAACCATTTTCATCATCAAAATTGTTTATTTATTGCTTAAAAAAGCATTCTGAAAAAGTATTCAAATCGTGGGCACGCAAATGCTAGCGGCGCGTAGCGGTGAAACGTATGAACTAAACTGAGCGTTAAAAGACGCCCAGTTGCCAGTCTTGAGGAGCAAACTAGTCATTACAGAAACCTGGCGTTGGCGCGTTTTGACGCCAATTCTTTCACTTTGCACTGTGTTCAATAATTGCTTGTAACTAATTAATTAGAGATGCAATCGTAACAAAACTCATTCGGGAATGTTAAAAGTGTCTATACTTTAAGTTTCAGTAATTAAAGTACAAACACCATGTTGGAAAAAATTTAATTTCAAATTTGGCAGAGAGAGTTCAACTCACTCCCAAAGCCGTGGTGCCTGAATAGAAATATCTCGATTATTTATGTCTTTATTTGCAATCTGGAAGTTTAGATCTTTTCGTAGAGTCCCTCCCGATCACTGTGTAATAACATTTATTAAGGAAAGTGTTTATTTATTGTTAAAAATGCGATTTAAAGACTTGCCAAAATGGGCGTTTAAACACGTCAGTGCCAGGCTTTAACACCTATTTTAGTTCGCACCTTTCACCGCTACGTGCCGCTAGCATTTGTGTGCCCATAACCTGAGCAAATCTTTAAAACACTTTTAAACATAGTAAATAGACAATAATGCTGACGAAACTTGTTGCGTAATTACTTTTAGAGGCCCTATAATGCGTGTGCATGTTCAAAATTCAAGAAAACTAAAAGGTAAAAAAGTTTTTACAAGGTTCCACATTTCGAACGAAAACATTAGTTCGTAAACATCACCTGTAGATGGCTACAACATTTCGCGGTCCGTAAAATGAACAATTTACGTTAACAAACAATAAAGTAACAATCTCATATCATCTTTAATATTCTTAAACGCCCAAGAGAATGGAATTCGGGATAAAGGCAATAATAAAAGACCAAGGATAAATGTAAAAGAACTTAGTTGTAAAACAAAGTTTATATAATTTATTTATTTCGCATAAAATCTCAAATATTCTTTTCATCGTTCGCGTGTAACAACATTCATCGACTATAAATTACAATAAAATATATGTCCTGTATAACCAGGAGAGTAACAGCTGTACTGTAAAAAGATCATAAATATTTCTTGACTACAACGATTGCCGTATAAATTTAAATACGCAGTACGTCGAATGTAGTGGAATCGAAGGCATCTACGAAATCTCAGTTTCTACGTCATTATCAGAGAACGCACGATAACGCGGAACTGTGGTCTTAGCATGCGTCGGATATTATTCATTAGAAACTAGTCTCACGCCGCTGCAGATCGCGCATGCGAATTTCATACTATACTATTTAGAGCCGCGAGCTGCAGTAAAATACGCACACGTGCTACTAAACAGTCTACATTTACCACGATTCACAGTTTCACCGTTAAACCATGCGCAGCTAAGTATAAAAATATTCCTCTCGTCTCGTAACGCGCTTCGTATCTCAAATACCAGAAACACGCGTACATAAATACAGTTCGTAGAAATTGTACCAGCTATTGCGACAAGTCGAATTAATCCTCCGGCGTGTTAAAAAATATTCTTCCTACTGGACTCGGTCGGGCTGAGAGGAACGGCGCGCGAGGACTTTGGTAATGATTTCGAGGACACGAAATACCCAGTTTTCGTTGCGTTCGCGATAAGATTCTTCGGTTTCGGCGGCAGGGGAGGAGGCTTCGGTGATTTCGCGGCCGGCGATGCCTGTGCGTCGAAACTGTCTAAAGCGTTTGCTCGAGGACGAGAGCCGTTTTCCAGAACGATCGTCCGATCCCCGTCTATCAAAGTCGTGTCCAATATGTACGAGCCGTCCGGAGACGAGCTCTGAGAGTCCTTCCCAGTGGCGGGGCCGGCGAAACGGTCGTTCGCGGTCCCGTTCTTCGATGGACCCGTCCCGTCCTGATCGTGCCCGCAATTCTGCCGCTCGTTTATCGAGCCGTAGAACTTTGAGTTCCCCTCGGAATTGGCGGGCATTATCCTAGGTCTTCGAACCTTGTTGCGATCCGTCGGCTTCCCATTCTCCTTGTTCTGCTCAGTAATTTCATAGCTTTAAGGGTCGAAGCGCGACATAACGAAACTTTCAAGAATAACATATATTTAAAAAGGGACACGAAATTATTGTGCACCGATGGAATATCGGTGTGTCGTCAGAAAGATACGTGCCGATGAGCCTGTGATTCTCAGTTTACCTTCAAGAAATCTGGCAGCTCGAAATTTATCTCCGTTCCCCTCTGGTCCTCCAGTCTGGATCTCTGAGCTCGTTTCAAACCCTCATACAGATCTACGAACGGAATGACGTGGAGCTGGTGAATTTTATTGCCGCTGTAGCTACCGCTAGTGACGAGGAAACGAAATTCTCTCACCTTCGCCGTCGAATTTCCCTGGCAATTGCAGCTTCACGCCGTTCCGCCATTTCGCTATCAGAGGAGGGTGAGACTTGGCAGTTTCTTCGGGTACAAAATCGGTCGGGTTACCTTTTTCGGTTAAATTACACTTGGACTTTCCCTTTGATAAGAACGTTACACATAAGGAAAATTAGCATTAGCACGTTTTTCTTCTTGCTTTGATGCGCAGAACTCGTTCCCACATTTCGATCGGTCGTTCCCAAAAGGATTTCTATACGTACCTTCTTTTTACCATGCATCGTTGAGTCTCGAAGGAAGAATTTGCTTGGTAGAATGGAGGAGCCTTCGGAACGTTGATCGTCAGACTAGACAAAAGGACGAAAGACTTGAGAAATGGGGAAGATCTAGGCTTGAACGTATTATTTTCGCTAACTGCTTAAACATACACTTTCCATTACCTTACACGAGCCTTCGTTGTACTGATATTTACTTGTACCTTTGCCCACTAAGAGCTCTTCGAATACCCTGTTGGTGATCTCGTCTAGAGTAGGTTGACTGTGCAGTACGTCGTGCGGATACTTAATCATGTGCAACTCTTTCTGTGGATCTGTAACACGTGAGAATTATTTATATACCGTCTATCGTATTATTCCAAGTTTCTCCGAAGCTCAACCTTGGCTAGGTATTTTACCTTCGTCCTTTACGTTCGTCAAAGTCAACCTGGCAGGAGCATCGATAGCTGGCATATCCATGCAAATACAATGATTCTCGCCCCACACAACAATCGTGTCCAAACTAAAACCATATTTATTTAGAAGCGGCTTGAGCACTTCTCTCAGGGTTCTGCCTTTATGCGCGACCACGGTTATCACGCGCCGCGAAGGTAAATCGACTTTCAGTATCTTTGTCGGGACCACTTCCACTTCTTGCCCAGCCAACACCGATGACGGATATTTCGTCTCTATCGTCTAAAAATACGAAAGATTCACCATTGGCTATACCTCGAGCCATGCTTGCAATAAAATCGCCACGGGCAGGTATTGAAGTTTACAATCGTTGGTTACAGAATCGTAAGCTCCGCTGAGTTTACGATACACGCGTGTGCTTAATGTTCGTGTGTATGCGTGTGACCACGGAAGCTGTGCCGGAGAATGCATGCACGAGTGCCTTAGAATGTAACCTCCACGTGAGTTCTCTACCATTTCACCGCTCCTTTTTCTGTTCTTATCGTAAAGTAATGACAGTTAGGCGTGAGTAAAGTACGAATCGAGCGAGCAATTTGATTAGATAGCAGAAGCGTATCTGGAAGAAGGAAAATCGTGATGCGTAGAGAGCAGCGAAACAAGCACGTCGTCCCAAGAATAACGCCTGGCCCCGTGTAATGAAACAGTTAATCTTGTTAGTATCGAGCATTAATTTCGAAGGATGCGTTAAGATAAGTACGAGAGAACACAAACCTCGTCTGTGGCTAGTATTAGAACGTCATAGTTAGAGTATCGGAGAGCTCGTTTATCAAGGAGGCGTGTAACCACATCTTTAATGCTCTCCGTTTGGCTAGTCGGCACAACCGTAGTAGATCCATCGGGTAATATTACCCGACACAACCCGGTACATTTGGCGCGAACTTCTTTCGTTTCATTCGACTGTCCTTCGTAGGACGATAAAGACTACAAGTTACACATACAGCAGCTTTGTAGATTCGAAGTAAAATTGTCCATTTAATAAATTATGTATCGCCTTGCTACGTTTCTCTTTATCGACCGCGCTTTAACGATCCACCCGTGGAGACCCGTTATCGTCGCGATGCCAAAATACAAGCTACGTTTAAAACGCGTATACCAAAGTAACGTGTATCGCGACAGATTGATATAGAAACTTCTACCAGAATTAATAGAGAACGATACATTTCTCTATCTCTGCTTAATTGCTACATGGAGCCATTGAGCGAGATAATACTCACGTGTTTGTGAAACGATTGCCTCAACGCCAAATCCCATGACGCTAATGAAGATCTGCTACTAGATATAGAAATACTGTCGTCATTGTTATTACCTTCTGCTTCTCTTTTCATCGTAGTGAAACTCTTGTATATCGTTTCGCTTCTGCTGGGCACTTTACTGTATTCAGACTCGCCGCGGTCTTTCGATTTGGACCTACAAGCACGCCTTAATATTTAAACACGATCTATCGTGTTTAAGCTTCTCCCAACTGATTTCCGTCGCGCATCAATGGTCGCTTGTTACCTGTTCTTTCTATTCCAAGGGAGAATAGACTTCCTACATCGATCTTCAGCGTCTGAGTGGCTCTTCTTTAATTTCACACTCGGCGAGCTGGTAAGATTTAAATCGCAATCTTCCGCGCCAATTACAGAGCTTCCTGTTTCTATACAACGACGGTACAGATCGGATCTTAGAAACCTCGGATAACTATCGAACTTCATTAGATTGAAAACCTGCTTCTGAGCCTGGAAATAAGTACGTTGATTGATTTCGTGGCACCGTCGAGTGACAGAGGTGTTGCTAGTAATAATGAATAATAACAAGAGAATCTATGAGACGCATATTCACCTGCAGGAAAAGATCAGCAGGTGCTTCGCTGAGGAGCTCTTGAGTTATCTGGCCAGCGGCGTGACTGTCGACGTTCACAGGCTCGGCCGCTGTGTTGGACAAGTGGCGTTGGTAAATTTGATTGGCCAGCTTGCGCCGCATGGCGACATCTTTAGTGTCCTTGTATCTCTCGCACGCGGCCCAGAAATAGGTGTTTTCATGACTGAACTCCTTCTTCAAGAATTCCTTTAATAAAACAGCAGACACGTAAAGAGTCATTCGAGCCAGCGATCCAGGCAATGAGTTTCAAAGTCTTACCGCAAATGTTTGTAATCCCTTCGGATCCTCCAGCAATTTCTCGAAGCCGCTGGCCCACGCATGTATGCTCTTGCAGTCCGTGTTCTTGTCGCATAATTCCGTACTACCGTGCTGCGTTGGAAAAGCATTAAAAAATTACACCTCATTGATAAAAGTCGTTAATCAAGATTAAACGAGTCATAAGGGGGAGCGACCCAGCGCGTGCGCGATCACGTCGATACGAATTTTATATTTAACTTGTTGCTACATCGGTCGGAAAATTGAAAGATACGTGGCGAGTATTTCTGTTTAGGGAGCTGAACGTACTGCCTCCATTTAGAGGGAACAAAAGGGAAGGAACGCGCGCGTTTCCCTTTACGATTCTCACCGCGATTGTACCAAACCGGACGTTTCCTACCTGCACATACACAGATTTACGTACCGCGGTGTATAGAAGGAGCGGAAACACCGTGGGAACGAGCAATATTCTCACACGCCGCGATAATTCCGAGCGCCTTTCGATCGTTATTTTTCCTTATTTCAACGACGGAAACTTCGATTAACGCATTCTGTCGCAATGAGTAACCGATAGGCACCGAGGTAATAGCATTGAAATTCAAAAGAAGTGCGGAAAGAGGAAGCGGCGGTCGGTTCTCGGAACGGTACCGACGTATCGCCTCGACTTGACGATCGTTAATTGATTCGTGCCTCGATCTATTCGTTCCTTTACGACATACCAAAAAATGATACGTGACAGGTTCATTTCCTTATCTGGTTAATTGAAAACCACAAGCCAATTGACTTCAGCGGACATAAATAGCTATGATACATGAAAACGATGCTTTGGCAGGCGCTAATGATCGAGCCGCCGCGCGCCCCACGTACCGATTTCACCACGGTGTCCATGTCGTGACTGAAGATCGTATTCCTTCGTGCAGCCGCGCCACGGTCCCATTTATCGAGAGGAGATATGAAAGTCCGTGCGCGAGGAGAATTGTTTCACCGCGAAGGGTTCCGTTCGGAACGAGCTCCCTAAGAGCGAACGTTGTTGACCCGTATACGTAATAATAAGGGCTCCGCCCAGCTGCAACGATGCACCGTTGACAATTGTGATTGCGCGCACGGTGCCCGTGGACTCGGTGGGCCAGCCGAGCACGGCGTACACCGAACAGAACCGACCCGATCGACTGAATCGATCCGCCGCGATCCAGCCGACAGCTCTCACGAAACGTTCGATCGGTAGGATTCCCCTGGCCTGGCTCGCGGTTCAACGATCACTGTTCATCAATCGACACCGTCATAACCGTTTACGATCAACAACGTCACGTTCATCTCGTGTCTCAACATGTCACTCTCATGTGCACACTGCTAACGAGTACGTGCCCGCCTGTACACTTCATTTCCTTCTCTCTCTCTTTCCCTCTCCTCTGTGTACTCGAATTATTCGGTGCGGCCGGCAGCTCGCTCGTTCGCGCGAACCTCAATCTTCCATTCACTCATCCGCTCGCTCGGCTCCTCTCTCTCTCTCTCTCTCTCTCTCTCTCTTTCTCTCTCTCTGTCTCTCTCTCTCTTTCTCTCTCGAACACTCCCCTCCCGGCGTCCCATAAACCCGATCGTTCTCTCGCTCATACATACACCGTGCCCCACTCCAAGCGTTCTCTACCGTTTCATTCCCTCTTTCGCTCTCTCGTTCGTTTACCCGCCTATCGGCACGCACGAACGCGTGCGCGTTTAAACGTAACGCATTCTTTCCTATCGTTTCCCACTTTACCGTACTTCGCTTCGTCTTATTAAGGAAACTTTCTTAGAATAGTTTTGATAATGGATTATTTTAGCATGGCGAGTGTTTAGGAGCGGGCAGTCGATTTTCAGGGACACGTACGATGGATATTGATAGGTGTTCGGTAAATGTAGGCGTTGATCTATAGCGAACGATCTCTGTACAGTGCATGCCGAACATTGAAGCCTTCGCGCCGAGAGGGGATTAAGTTATTTGTAAAATGCTTTACCATAGCGAATCGAAGCACCTATGTGGAGTATTAAAAAAAAAAAGTAAAATCTTACCAGACAAGTGTCCTGCGCGCAGGTCCCGATATTTCGAATTTCCTGCAGACTTCCCCACGGCCGTGAGTTATCCGATTTGTCCGAATAGGTCTGGCAAAGCGGTCGAGCGTAATCCATGCTGGTGTTCAGATCCTCGAAGCTGTGAACCAACGACTTGGAGATGCCGGAGAAAACTTTCGGGCTGAATTTATCCCGCGTGTCGATCTCCGTCGATCCCGTGAATCCCGTGAATCCTAGCAATCCTTTCGATCTCGTCATTGGATCGTCGGATGTCTCGACGTTATCCTCCATACCGTGCAGCATCGCAGTGGTGCAAACGGACGCGAGGGAACCAACGGACGTACTAACCAACCCCTGCTTAACCGTAGAGGCAGATGGCAATGGGCAGGTGGGCAAGTCCCCCCTCTTCGCTCCCTTTTGTACGTCGGAATGCATCTCGTGATTCTCGATCGTCCCCGCGCACGCACTCATCCCGTTGCAAAAATCGTTGAAGACAACACTCTCGCGGGACAGCTCCGCGTTACTCTTACACGCGTCCGACTCGTTCGTTTCGTTCCAGCACGCGTTCGACACGGCTCGAACCGTCAATCGCAAATCAACGTTCCCGACGTCGTTACCGTACGTTCTCGACGGATGCTCGCACGCGTCCTGAAAGTATATTTCGGGTTCATTCGAAGCGACTGCTTTGGAACTAATCTCTCAACATTCTCCCTCTTAACACTATTTCTACCACGACCAAAAGGGTCTTTTGTCACCTTCGCGTTTGAATGCAAAGAATTGCCAAAACTGTCGGGATTATCAGTTAAATATAGATAATTGGAACAATTATTCATGCGTATTTATTAGAGATTATTTAATCAGAGAATCATAAACTTAGAGAATAATTGTAAGTTAAAATTTAAAAGGTGTCTTTCGACACCACTTGGTAGAAATAGTGTTAAACCATCAAACTCCAAGCATCGATAAAGAAACTGTAAATTTGAATCTAAAGAATAAGTGACCGGTACAAGTAATATCATCTACCACGTCGAAATTTGAGAATTTTCTACGGGTATACAAACATAAATACAGTCATCTTCCTTGATACTCTCTGCAATCAACGTACCCTGTACTCCGAAGCAGCACAGCATCTTCTTCGGGAGGCATTATGCGCCATGTTTTTATCTGAGCGACTCGCGCAGTCATCTTTAAAGCCGATCCCAGAGTCGCTGTTGCTCGAATGAGCAGTCGACGTGCTCAAGTTACTCGGCTGCGGTGAAGCGGCGTCCTGATGCCTCCGCATTTCGTTATACGAATTTGTATCCGTGCTAGTAGCATCCGATATGTACAGAGTTTGTATAGCGCCGATCAAGCCGTTGCAGCTGTCCGGAAACTCTTGGCAGACGTTCAGTTCGGAAGTTTTGGTGCACGTGAATCCGAATATATTGCACGCGCTGGAATGTACAGCGTGGTCGATCAGTTTGTAATAGATCGTGAAGACGTGACAGGAGTTCGATACAATATTCTCTTTGTCCTTAACAGATTTAGTCAGTATGCCGAAGTACTGTTTGTCTTGTTCGGAGAAAGAATTGCAGAATATTATTCTGTAAGACGGGTATTCCGCTATGACACGATTCTCTGAATTGGTGAGCTTTATGTTTGCCACGTGTATAGTTAAGAGGACGGTAGTAGGGTTTCTCTTTTCAGCTTTCAATCGTTTGATGCATTTCCTTAATACCTGAAAGAATAAACAGGAGTGAAACAGCATAACGCCTGTACAGTTTCTTAATGTCTTTCAATCGCCAGAGCGACCGTAACGACGATACTATTAGACGTATAAGTTACCTGCATCATGGAGGACGGATGCAATTGATTCGGAATGTCGATGGTTCCAAGATAACCGACCACAGTCCTGTGAACTATTTTCTCCGAGTCCCTTTTGTGAGAGGTAGGCGGCGGCGGCGGCGGAAGAGGGCTGGACATGTCCCAGCGATAATGCAAACCGTAATAGCTTCCTTGATCCTGCGACTCGCTCGGTAGTCTGCCCGTCGAGTCGAACATGGCACCGCTCTGTAGGTCTCGTACAACTTTAGCGACTCTGCATTGCAGCTGTAACGCTCCCATGTTACTGGTGCGAGGTTTATGAGTGTACTTGGGCTTGCAGCGTACCGTTGCTACGCCTTCCTCGTCCGATGAGTCTGAATAATAATTCTCGGCTATCTGCAATCTGAGAATACCCTTGGAGCGGCCGATCAGTTGCACGACGTCGTCGTGCGGCAGCTTGCTGACATTGTGGCCGTTGACAGATACCAAATAGTCGCCAGCCCGTAGGCCAGCATTTTCCGCTGGGCTCCCTGGAACGATGCAACTAAGGATACAAGGCTGCTGCCCGGAGATCGTGAAGCCGAACCCTTTCGTTCCGCGCAGCACCTCCACTGTCCTTACGCCGTAATTCACACGCTTTTTCTTCCTTCTGTTTTGGTGCATTCTCACGTCGTCTTTTCATCAACTCTCACCGAACCTGTCGATCGATTTATCATCGAGCGGACACTTTCACGAGCCAGAAATACTCTCGGACCATCCCTGCCTAGATCATGACCATTATCGAGCTCCTTCGACTTTTTCTCGATGGGCCCCGATCGAGTATTCGAAAACCGAGTGAGTTTCTTCCGCAGCGCGATCGAGCACGTTGATCATCGATGATCGATTCCCATAGAAAATTCGTTATCGACCGTTCACGCTGCGCAACATCGGGACGGCGTTCTTTCTGCGCCCCTGCACCTTTTTCTCCTACACCGCGATATCACTGTCGTCACTGAACTTCAAAAATAAGCGTTCGAACATATCCCTGCTCCCGTATGCTCTCTGACATCCTCTACGGGAATATTCACCGCGACGGACGATCACCCGTGCATCGCACGGATTCGATGCAATTGCAAAATGTTTTGATAGCCGCTTTACTCCTTTTCTTCTATTTCCATCCTTTCACTCCCTCCACCTCTGCCTTTCTTTCGTTTACAACATTGTTCGTACCTACATCCATCCATTCACACACTTCCGGTGCCATAGGTACTATGTCCCGTTGACAGAAATTCTGCGACCAGAGATTTATTCCCCTTTACATCCAGCGGCAATCAATCATTATCGCGGATCTCAAACGCTCGCCGATTCTAACGTCCTTTTTTCCACCACTCCCACTTGCCAGTGGCGCAAAAAAATCGCATACCTTGCGAATTAATCCCTTTCATAGTTTCCCACGGGCTGACCTTTCGGCTGTTTTCAGTTACAAATCCATTGAGCTTCGTTGTTCGTGTATTCTGCGTCGAGAGGGAAGTATAAAATAACTTGTAAGAAATTCTAGGTTCAGGGAGGCTTCTGCAACACTTCGCAGCGATTACTGTGAAAATTTTCTGCTTCGATTTCAGCGGCTTCGCTTTGATCTCGTTTAATAAATCGGATTTACATTCGTCCGCTTTATTACTTCAGATTCGAATTCCACAAGTGTGACGAACACGCGGCACAGCTTCGATCGATCTCATCGATCGAAGCTAGCAGCACTGGTGCCAGATTCGGGACGGGATCTCTCGAGAATTTCCCCCACCACGCATGCACACTACGCCGGAGCTGCGCATCCGTGAGCTCGGCGCTTCGGACAACGTCGGGAAAGAGGAGAGAGAAAACGAATGTGTGTCTTTCTCTCTCGCTCTTGAAACGCTGTGATCCAAGGTGGGGAGCAAGCGACACGCAGCCGTGCGCGATCTTCTTGAATGCCTCGAGATACACTTTTCACTTTCTGACATACTATGTATAATACTCTTGTAATGAAAAAAAATTTGCAAAAAGTTTTGTTACGGAAACCACGTTTTAAGACCTCATGATCACGTTTTGACTATTTAGAAAAGAGCTTTTTTTTAAATATCTCATATATTTGTTAACACGATTACGTTTAAACGGCAAAATGGATTTCAATGAAACTTTATATTTAAATTTTATATTGTCTTAAGATCCGATTAGATGACGAAAAATGATAATTACCACCCGTTATGGTTCTTCGATGTTTCAGATATACGAACTAAATTCTACATGAAAAAAAGTTAAATACAGTTCTTCTGTAACTTCTTTAACAAAGAAAAATGTACATTCATAATTTCTTGTTTTCATTTTAAATTTCCCTACTTTTTATTCGAGCTATTTCTATTTTTCAAACCTTAAAATGAATTTTTTTTATTAAAAGATGAATATTTTGATACTGTAAATTGGTGAACTTTGTTAAAATTAGAATCCACTCTTGTCCAGTAGTATGGACGCTGTAGGAGCCTTCTCGAGGACCGAGGAGAAGGCCTCGAGGAGGAGATTTTTCGATAATTATATCAAGTTGCGACAAAGAATCACGCACTATTTACAAATTAATTACGCGCAACGTGCACGCTACCGCTCGATGGAAACTACGGGAAAGTGGTGGTCTCTTCCATCGGGAGGGAAATGTAAACAATTGGTTATGCAAAGCTAACATCGCGATACATGTTGTACACTAAAATGTGTAAATTGGTATAAAGGAATTGTACAAGAATAGGAGAGAAAGGTAACTGGTAAATGCATCTGTGGCAGTTCGGTACTGTCACCATTGCCTTGCTGTTATTTCTTTTAGCCTTTTCTTCGATTTTTCTCCTTTCAGAATTTTTCGTACTACTTTACGAATCCCTATCTATTCTTTTCGTTTCTCGTTTCGAGGGTTCGCTCGGGCCTGGTTTTCGTCAAGTACATTTGACGGTCAGATCCGCGCGATCGGTGGTCGCGTATACATACTTTGTTTACATGTCGATGCGTTTCGTGGGGAGTCGTGCAGTTGCGCTTCGCGACATTTAAGTATCCGTCATTTCAGTAGAATTAGAGATCCGGTGGTGAGTACCTACTATTTCTTTCGCGCTGCCTGCATGTTTTTCGTATCTGTCGTGTAGTGTGTAATTAGTAGCCCCCTATATCTCCCCTTTTCTATACGCTAGCATTTGCTTGTTGCTTTGTATATAATATTTTTCCTACATATTTCATTTTTTTCGTGGTAAGTACGATGGAAACGTTTGAGAAAACAGTTGAAAAGGCTACTAATATTTATCGGCCGTTGTGGGAAACGAATGAGAAGTTCCGATCGTGGATTCGTAGAGTAGCTAATGATAAAAGCCTTTTCTACTGTTCTTCATGCGAGAAAACTTTTTCTTGCGGCGCGTCAAACGTTAAAAGACATGCGGAATCAGCGAGACATAAATATTTGTCATCTAAAAAAATTCCGCGAATAACTGTTCATGCTAAGGACTCGAGAAAGATTGTTATGCCTCAATGGCTTGAGGATTTCAAGCCATGGTTGAATAAGGTCGCCGATGATCCTTTTTCGTGTTTCTGTTCGGCTTGTAAAAAATCATTTGCTTGCGGGATATCGCAAATCCAACGTCACGCGGATTCCAAGTGCCACATAAAAAACCGCGAAAAAAATGGAATAGATGTGAGGACATCGAACGATTTCAGATCGCAATGCGAGGAATCGCCTTTGTCATTTGATGAACGAAAAAAAGTCGCGGAAATTCGTTTTGCTGCATTAGTTGCCGAGAAAAATATTTCGCATCAATCCGCAGAGGCGATTCTTAATTTCTTCCAAGACGTTGGGAAAGATCCTGATGTTTTGGAACGTATGACGTGTGGTCGAACAAAGTGTTCTAATATTATATCGAACGTTCTGTGTCCTCGGGAAACAGAGCGTCTTAGTCATGTTTTACAAAATTCTAAGTTTTCAATATTTATTGATGAGACATCCGACTCTACCAATGAGAAATGGATGTCGTTTATTGTTCGGTATGTCGCACCCGAGACTTTGGATGTTCGAACGGAATTAGTAGAATTAATTAATCTTGACGCGCGAGAATGTACTGCCGATAAAATATTTACCTCATTTAGGAACTCCATGTGGAAAAAGCAAATTCCGTTCGAAAATATTCTTGCTTTGTCGTGTGATAACGCTTCTGTCATGACAGGGCGTCACTCGTCATTCAAGACCAAACTTGCAGAAATTCGCGGTGAAAAATTTGTCAGCATGCCGTGTCCATGTCACTCCTCTGCATTGGTAGTGCAAGCAGCATGCGCTACCATTCCCGAGGTCTGCGAGGAATTATTACGGAAAGTGGCAAAATTCATTTACAGCAGTCCCAAACGCTCGGCCATTTTTCGCGAATTTCAGCAATGTTTTCAATTTACGACCCGCAAAATTTTAAAATTGTGTACTACGCGATGGTTATCGCGTTACACATCCGTAGTTTCACTTTTAGAAAATTGGGACAGTCTGTGGCACTTTCTGCAAGAATTGGTCGTAAGTGAGAAGACAAAGTCTGGGGAAAATTTGTTTGCCATCATGCAAAATCCAGAAGCGAAAGCATATCTTTTGTTTTTGGAATACGTTCTGGAGTATTTCAATGACTTTAGTTTATTCTTTCAATCGCAACGAACAAGAATCCATTTGCTTCAAAATACTGCCAAAACTCTTTTGTATAATATTTTACGTAATTTTTTGAAACCGCAGCTTTTGAAGCACATGGATTTAGTAATATTAATAGATTTTTCAAGAGGCGATAATCAAATCGTATTTGATAGTATTCATTTAGGTCCGGATTGTGACACTTTTCTTTGCCAGTTAGTTGCAGAAGGCAGACCCGATGTTGTCCAAACCGTTCGAGAAAATTGTCTTAAGTTTTACATAACGGCTGCAAACGAAATTCGTAATCGATTGCCAATCGATGACGAATTTCTGAGCAAGTTAATTGTTTTTGAGCCTAATTTGGCATTAGTAGATAATGACAGAGACACTTCCTTTAAAAGTGTTCTCTTTATTGCTCAGAAATTGGGCGGTTTCGACGAAGACGGTTTGCAAAAAGAATTGTCGACATTGCACCTGAATTTTGCAAATGCAGACAAGCAGATGCTTTATACATTAGCTTTTGATGATGCTTGGAAAACGATATTATTCACGCGAAACGATCAAGGCGCATTTAAATATCCATGTTTGCAGGAATTATTAAATTCCATTAGAAGTCTTCCAAATTCAAACGCCGATGCTGAAAGATCGTTTTCCATGCTTCCTGACATAAAGAACAAGAAACGAAACCGACTTTGTTCGACCATCGTCAATGCCATTTGCGTAACGAAATCGGCATTAAAGGCGCACGGGGAAACTGCTCAGACCATGGAGGTAAATGACAAACATCTATCTCTCATGTCATCTGAGAATTTATATACTTTTGCGAAGAAGCAAAAGAGTAGTTTACGTTTACATGCCGTTGATGGCCTCGCGGATTTTCCTTCTACGTCGGGTAATGCAAATTGGTGATGTCCAGAACATTATCAATTTCATCCATTTTCTATTTCATTCGATTTCTGGGCATCGCGAATATGTAAATAGTTGTTCGATTTACTTCACGCAATTCTTGTTCTATCCTTGCAATAAATTCGCTTGCTTGCTGTACATATGATTTATAGAGAGAACTTCGAGATAATTGTACAAATAAATGTATATTCTTAATTATATTCATTTTATATGTAACAATTATCTCGAAATTCTGTCGCATGTATTATAGTAAATTCCTCTGCTTGCTTTCTATCCTTTGGAAATGTAAAAAATTGTACAATTATTTCAGTCTTACATCTCGTCGATATATCGAACCCAATTGATATATTTACGTGCTGCCTTTCTTTTCTATTTTTGTAATGTTTTTGTACATTTTAGTACTGTACAACATGTATCGCGATGATAGCTTTGCATAACCAATTGTTTACATTTCCGGTAATTATGCAGAACAGGTGTTTCCTCACCGATTTCAATTATTTTTGGATATGTTGTCGGGAACATGATTCTGAACAACTTTTTCCTATACATGTTACCGCCGCTCCACCTTCGTTGCCGAGATATTTGCCAAAAACTATCGGTTGCATTCTGCCCATACCTACATACATTGTATGTACTTGTATGCAAATGACGAAGCTGGCCTGTGTTACCGAGATATTTGTGTAAAACTTCGGTCGATTTATTTCGACGCAACGCATTCCAGTTTCCAACTTGTCCCGGGTATTAGTTTGGTTTGAGTTAGATTAGGGCGAGGGGCGCGCGCCCGCTCGCGGGCGCGTAAATCATGGTAGCGAATCGATCTGAGTTTAGAGATTTGAACCAGAAACTTGCGGATGCCCGTCAACACCCCGACTCACATCGGTTCGCTACCATGCTTTACGCGCCCGCGAGCGGGCGCGCGCCCCCCACCCTGATCTAACCCAAACCAAACTAATACCCGGGACAAGTTGGAAACTGGAATGCGTTGCGTCGAAATAAATCGACCGAAGTTTTACATAAATATCTCGGAAACAAAGGCCAGCTTCGTTATTTGCTTTGATTCGATGCTGGCGCATACGCTGCCACGGACGCGTAGTGTAGATATGTAGGTATACGGCAGAATACATTGTAGTAGTAGGAGCAGTTTTTCGCGAATATCTCGGAAACGAAGGTCGAGCGGCGACATGTATAGGAAAAAGTTGTTCAGAATCATATCCCCGACAACATATCCAAAAATAATTGAAATCGGTGAAGAAACACCTGTTCTGCATAATTACCATTTAAAATGAAAACAAGAAATTATGAATGTACATTTTTCTTTGTTAAAGAAGTTACAGAAGAACTGTATTTAACTTTTTTTCATGTAGAATTTAGTTCGTATATCTGAAACATCGAAGAACCATAACGGGTGGTAATTATCATTTTTCGTAATCTAATCGGATCTTAAGACAATATAAAATTTAAATATAAAGTTTCATTGAAATCCATTTTGCCGTTTAAACGTAATCGTGTTAACAAATATATGAGATATTTAAAAAAAAGCTCTTTTCTAAATAGTCAAAACGTGATCATGAGGTCTTAAAACGTGGTTTCCGTAACAAAACTTTTTGCAAATTTTTTTTCATTACAAGAGTATTATACATAGTATGTCAGAAAGTGAAAAGTGTATCTCGAGGCATTCAAGAAGATCGCGCACGGCTGCGTGTCGCTTGCTCCCCACCTTGGATCACAGCGTTTCAAGAGCGAGAGAGAAAGACACACATTCGTTTTCTCTCTCCTCTTTCCCGACGTTGTCCGAAGCGCCGAGCTCACGGATGCGCAGCTCCGGCGTAGTGTGCATGCGTGGTGGGGGAAATTCTCGAGAGATCCCGTCCCGAATCTGGCACCAGTGGCTAGCAGTACGAGTTTCACGCGATCTTCGGGAAACAGAATTTCCCGGGAGTCGTATATTCTGTAATAAAGAGGGGAGGAGATATTCCGGGACTTATTTAACCAGACATTTTTCGGCGAATGAATTTTCTCAAGTAGAATATCGGTGACCATAGTTTACACTGGTGGAAATGACTATATTGCATGCGATGCTTTTTCCACAAACTGTATCGTGGTCGCGTAGTCGCAGAGGCGCGCACGAACCATGTGCCGCCTGTGCGAGCCTATCGGACCCTGTTTCTTCTGCGTGTTATGATTTAAAGGCTACCTGCCTGCGTGTTTACTATTACGATTTTTTCATTCCTTCACCTTTAACGAATATTCTAAACAAAATATATCAGTTTTCATTTATTCACTTCATACATCGATGCGCCGGCACGTGTACAGCTGAAATAATGTCGCGAAGAAATTCAGTTTGAACGTGGACTGTGGAGAAAGTTAGGTTAACCGATCATTTCCGAGGTGTCAGAAACGCGAGATAAATATTCCTGTATAATGGAGTCCGAGAGAATTACTTGGAAAAAGGTAAGGAATACCGTCGCGAGTAGGATGATAAACCTCTCGTTGGTACATAAGTTAGTACCACAGCGAAAACTGCGACAAAGGACCAAAGCTATGAACGCAGAGGTGAAGCAGTTCCGTAACTTGAAGACGTACAGCCAGTACGTTCAACTGAAGACCACTATTCTTCGACAAATGTCGGAGGATAGCGAAACTGACGATAATGCTAGCTTCAGCGAAGAAGACTACAGCATTTTGCATAAATCGAATATGTCTATAACGAACCACATGCAGCAGACGTCTGTGGGAAATACAAGCCACGTTCGTGAAGAGGTCGATGTAGCAGCTAAAAATGATGTTCAGCCCGAAGTAATTAAGAAGGTGGAAACTAAGAAACCGGGAAGAAAATCCTACGAGAATATGAATATCGGTTGGCTGGAGGTTATTAAGAAGAAGAGGAAAGAAAGCACTTCTCTTTCGATAAATAAAACAAACGGAAAGGAACGCGTACGTTCCAGTTCGATTTATTATCTTAGGGATAACGTTCGAAGACGTTCGCGGCCAGACGTCGATGTATCTAACGATTCGAGATCGACGCGTAACTTTTTCGAGGGAGAGAATAGTTCGGACCAGGAGAATGAAGCCCCACGAAATAATGAAGCATTTATCGTAGAGAAAATTGAGAAGTCACCTGTTAAAACGCCGGATTCAGGTAGGATAACGCACAATACTGTTATAAAACAAGAAATAGGAAACAATGAGACTGAATTGTTGGGGCAAATATATCCCGCTACGGACGAAATTAGCGAGGGATCTGAGGCGATGGAAAGACACAACTATGAACTACTTGGGAGCCAGAAACCGCTGGAAAACGTAAGAAAAGATTTGAACTATGTATTAAGCGATGAAAATCTAGGCTTATCTCGGGATATTAAGGAGCCTTGTACGAGTACAGGGATTTCTTTGGATCTGAATCATGTTGGCTGTTCGGATGAAACTCCAGAGCTCGAAGAATCTGCTAATGAGAACAAAGATAAGTTCCCTGGAATTCAACCTTCGCCCGATAATTGTATAAACCAGCAACCTAAGGATTCGGGTATTGACGAGGACACCGAAGAAGAATTTCCAAAGGATGGAAGAAGGATCTCTACGAGCGTGAAAGTTGAAGCTGAAGAAGTTTATCAAAGTACGCAGATTACTTCCACAGTTTCGGATCATGAAAATCATTCTGTGGTGGAGCCAAGCTTGTCATTTTTTGATACTGATTCATCCGAGGACACCAATGACTCCGACAAAATTGATACTGAAGATAAGGCACCATCTCCGGTTGAACATGTAAATAATATAGAAAACAAAGAGGATATCGAAGACGTGACGCCATGTGCAGTTGAAAATGTGAATAATATAAAAGACGAAATGAATATAGAAGAGACGACACCATCTGCGGTTGAAGATGCGAATAATATAAAAGACGAAATGTATATCGAAGACGCGACATCATCTGCGGTTGAAGATGCGAATAATATTATAGATGAAATATATACCAAAGACGCACCATCTCCGGTTGAAAATGTGAGTAATACAGAAGACAAAAAGGCTAATGAAGACACGATGTTAACTCCAGTACGAAGCCAAGAAAACGGTGCACCGCAACCGAGATCACAGCCTAAAGTTACCTTTACAGAAATTGTTAATAGAAGGTATAGAATAATATCGTGTAGCGATTCAGTAACCAATTACTGCACAGATGCAGAAACAAACATAAACCACTTCAGTGACGAGGAAGCATTTGACACTACAGAGATGGACGATCATCTAGAAGATAGTATATCACCGTTAACCAAAAAGCGATTGCAGCTATTGAGGAGATTAAATTTGACCGTAGATAGCGAGTCCAGCCTCAGTGAAGATGAAGATACCTCTTTTAAGACAGGAAATATAAGGAATAAGTTACTCAAACGACTTTCTGATGCGTCGAGCAATGAGGACGAAGATGTAGATTGTAAGCCTATAATGATGCGATTTCCTAAAAGGCTGAAGTATGATAATGGGTTTAGAATGGAAAAACAGAGAAAGGAAACAACTTTATACCCAGCTAAGATGTATGGGGAAAATAAGCGAACATCTGAGAGGGAGAAATCTGTGCAGCCATTAAAACGTACAGGAATTAATACAAGCCCACAAAAACACGTATCGAAATCGCCTAGAAAAGAATCGAACGGAATAACACCTCACGGTCTAAGTAGGTCAGAAGGAGGAAGCGAGGAAGACAACGACTCTAAATCAAGTCACTTCGGTGGCATAGCGAATACCAATCTTAATCAAAGTACAGATAAAAAGGAGTTGAATGGAGAGAATTTAGAAGATGGACCTATGGTGAAAACGATTAATACAGAGAGGCGCAGTAGGCCACGCAATGTACAAACATTTTCCTTTTGAATTTCAAATCCATTGTTTTTATCTTTTGGTCCCCTGTTATATATCTTTGTCTTTTGCAGTTACAGGGATTCATAGAGGAGGAGAACTTAGTTGACGAAAGAGCCATGCCTTCCTTTACGTATAAAGACATACAGGATGAAGACGATATCTTTATTTTAGACATTCCATTCACAGTATGTTACTTATAACATGTTCACTTACGAAAATACATTAAACAGGAGTTTAACACTGTTTCGTAACATGCAGGTGCTTCAAAGCGAACTGGTGGGGAAAAGAATAGTTTTGACGGACAAAAAGCTGAAGCTTGGAAAGCAGAAATACAAAATCACGTACAATGATGTAGATCGTGTATCCTGTGTTTTTGGTACTGGCAAATCTCGCAAACCGTATAAAACAGGTATGCAGTGACTTAGAATTGTTTTTTAAATTTGTAGTACACAAAATCAATTGCTTTTAAGCATTACCTCTCCATTTTCCTTTTTATTTCAGTTAATATTAAGCCAATAGCAAGGATCGTAGCCCATCAGAAAATATTTAAATCGTCGTTCGAAGAATCGTCGGATCGACACACGAGTAATTCGATAAGTTGTGCGGAAAGTACAAACGAAATTGTAAATCGTGTAATCCCGAGAAAGAAACGTCACGGCAGGAAACAGAGTCTGTCGCTTAAAAAAAAACTGTCACAAACTCTGTGATAAAATAGACATGTACGGGTAACATTGTAGAAACACCGACTCGAAAATAAATTCGTATGAATGACGATGACCGTAAAAGGTTCACGAGCGATGCAAAATCATTATTCACCTAAGATACGCCATTAATAATAGCAGCAAATATTTTATAAGGCTTTATACATATTGAAAATTATATATTTTATTAAAAAAAAAAACACTTCATCTATTTACTCGTTCAGAATTCCTTTCAAATGTCCCGCATTGCGCGAGTCACGGAAACAAGTGAACTCGAAAGTTCTTTTAACGGAACGGTATCCTTCGTTGAAAAGGATTAATAAAGATAATAATTGTTTATAATATTTTTATCTAAACCACGCCTCAGATAACGGTAGAAGCATTCGCGCGCTGCCGGCGAGCGTCGACGGTCGCCGATTATCGCCGAAGACTCCTAAACTACTAAGGAACGAGGTAACCAAGTAGCAGATGTGTTAAATCAACTTTCTCCGTTGAAACAGGATAAACGTACTTAAACGCATTGGTCTGTACATCATAGATTAACATTAATTATCGTTTCTTTACTCATCTCGCGCAATAATATTTCCAAAATGTATGATTTCTGACTCGTCTCTGTCACGTAAGTAGAACTGTCAAAAAATTGTAACGTACAGCAAACATGAAGCGTAAAAAACAAACACTAAGCCACCGATGTGTCACTGCCTTTGCTTTTTTTTCGCGAAATTGTACAGTTATATACGTGTCGCGATAACCTGACAATTTGTATAAGAAATAATCAATGTTGACAATCGTCGCTACACTTCCACTTGACTCGTTCTATATCTTACTACATCAGTGACTATCAAAGATACGATTTCAGGTAGTATTCCCAAAGTGGTTTTAATAAGCCAACCTGCAAGCATGTCTATCAATCACACGAAATTGATCGAAGAGGATGTGGAGAGCGGTGGAAAGGAAGAAACAGACACGGATGAGATTAAAAATGATTTCGCTTATAATAATAATGTCCAGAATGCCAGTATCAACATACGATTAGGTAACTTCACTAGCATCAGGCCTGTCAATTTAAAAATCACTTCCCGCCTCGTCGAATACAGTTGCCGCGTAACATAAACTCCGCCGCCGCGTGTGTTGCAGGATTTCTCCGAAAGGTATATGGCTTGTTAAGCATCCAACTTTTACTAACAGTAGTAATAGCTGGAACGTTTATGGCAGTTGAGCCCTTAAAGCTTTTCGTACAACAAAAGTAAGCTAAAGTTTCTCGATTTCACCCAATTTTAATATAGAAAATAGTTGAAGAAATATATTTCTGTATCGTGCGATTTTAGTGCTTGGACGTTTCTCTTGTCGTTCGCCCTAACAATGGGAACTTTAGTTGCTCTGTTCATAAAAAGGAGAGACCATCCAGTTAACTTGATACTGTTAACTTTGTTCGTAAGTAATCGAGCCGTTCTTGGAATATATAGTTTTCATCGTAATTGATAAATAATTTATGTAACAGACGTTGGCGGAATCTTACACTATCGGGATAATAGTGTCAATGTACGACGTGGCTACTGTCCTCGAAGCCCTCTTCATAACGCTAACAGTTATGATAGGACTGACCATCTTCACATTTCAGAGCAAGCGAGATTTATCCATCTCGAGTTCCGGGTACATTCTTGTTATTAATGCTTTTCTTATTCTTATCGCGATTCCGAAGATTCTATATTATATCTTTCTACGTTCGCAGGTTGTTTATCGGACTCTGGATCCTGCTGCTTGGCGGCTTCATGCAAATATTTATGCAGAGCACGAAGTTAGAATTTGCTTTGTGCATTGCTGGAGCAGTGATAATGTCTATATTCATCGTTTACGACACTCGGTTACTAATGCGTACACTCTCTCCGGAGGAGTATATATTGGCGACTATAAACATTTATCTAGACGTAATTAATCTGTTTCTGTATATTTTGAGAATTCTCGCAATCTCGAAGAATTAGACCTCAATCGATATCTGCACAGTTTTATTTTTGCTTTATATTATTTTACTTTTCTAACCGAGAAAAATCTTCGTTTCAAATTTTTAAATAGTTTAAGCGACGCCCGTTTTCCATTACTGGGATGGATAAATAAAGATCAGATACAGACTCCAATGTTAATATTTTTATTGAAATACATAAACGGAATATGGTCTAAATTTACGAAGTTTCCATGGCTGCGGTCGAATCTTCTGTGTATTTTCCCTTGTCCTTGCCCAACGCCGCAAGTCTGCCTTTACTTCGCCTGTCGATAATCTTCTTGCGGTCTTTGTCCATCTTCAGTTTCACGATAACAGTCTGTAAAAAATAAAAGAATTCATATTAAAGGAGATTCCAAATCCAACGTCAGGAAAGATAACGGAGAATCGTAATGTCAGTGCCAATTTCTCTGCATCGAGGAGACCAAGCGAGACGGACAGATTGAAACGCAGGAAAACCCTGAGCTTCGATGCAGTCGTCGAGCTCTGTGTCTTCTTCTACGTGAATGGTTTGGTTCATCATTCGTCGAGACTAAACAAGCACGTTTACAGAAAATGAATCGCTTCTTACCTTGGATGGATCTATGCCAACGTACACGTTCGCAGTGTTAGCCTTTTCACGTTGTATTCTTTCAATGTATATGACGAACTTTTTCCTGTACACTTGGACAACTTTGCCTACTTGTTGCCCTTTGTAGTGACCACGTACAACCTTTTAAAAGAGACGCGTGTTTGAGAAAATGAGGTTCTACGAAATCGTGTCTCGAAATAGTTCGAGGAAGTAAATTAAATGTCATTTTACCTGAACTTCGTCATCCTTGCGTATGGGCATAGATCGAACGTTATACTTTAGGCGCAGTTCTTTCGAGAGAGGTGCTGACATAAGCCTTCTGCGAATGTGAGAAGGGGCCGTGAAGTGCCTCTTTCGATTTTTCCTCCGCGAAGAGGTGACGAGTCGGTTGAACTTCATCGCTGCTGGTTACCTGCACATAAAAGATCGTTCAATATGCTTCGGAGCCAATAACCGAAAGCAGAAATTTTAACGAGCTATAGCGTGCGTCACGTGGCTTTGTCCGATACAAACAACAGACAGGTTAATGATCACGGTTAAAACTATAATTTTCATTTGTATTTCAATATGGAAAATATTTGCATCTTCGTGGAAGAGAACACTAAGGGCACGTTCCTGGTACGAAAGATGAAGATGAAGCTGCTTATTTAAGTTCGATTGGAACCGATTCGGATTTCAACGGACTCACCGTTGACGTTTCGGTACCGCGGTCACAACCGGAAGAGTATTTACCAGCGCAAACGCCGGAAAAGTAGGAATTCACTAGTCCCCGATGAGAAAAGTAACTAAGTTATTTTAATTGGTCGATCGATATCTGCGCGTCAGCTTATTCTCATTCATAACACTGCGAATATGATCGAAGATTTCGTTGTAGTAGCGACCCAATGTAATCTACATATTCTATTATCGACAATCGACTACGTGTGTATAAGAAATTCAGGGATTCGTTGGAAATAATTACTTTATCTTGAACGAGCGACTGCGAATTCGCGAATGCTGGCATAGTGTATTTCTTACTTCCCCTAGATCCTTCTAGTTCTTTCTAATTCTCCCTAAAACGAGAGCACAGCAGTCGAGAAGCTGCTCGTTCTTACACAACTTGTCGTGCTTTGCGTACTTGTGTGATACTTGTGTCCGCTTGTGTCATTCGTTGTGGACAGTGGGTGGCTGTGTCGTTTCAGAAACTACGGGATTACCGTTTCTAAAGTCTGGCAAAAGTGTCGTAATTATGGGGCCATTAATCACCCGACAATATCCAGCGTACCATAAAAATCGAGTAAGTACACGACCAGTTGATGCGTCATTTCGTTGAGCAAAACACCTTGTTTATATTTCTATTCCGAGCATAGGCGTCGCGATGCGCAAACGTCGCAAGTGCCATCGTTGCGATAGCCGTTAGAGTCTATCTGATTAAAGCCATTGTTGATCGCGAAATCGAATTGTACTTTCTCGAGTCGCCGATATGTAATACGAAGATCATTTTTCTTTTTCCTCCTTCGTGTTCGTTTCTTCCTATGGCGCGTTTTACGATTTGTCCCTCGGAAGCCATACACTTCAGGCACTACGTATGTCCGATTAAAGCGCGTCGGCAATTACCCTTTTACGTGTACATCTTTCGAGACACATTTTATTAGAAATTGCAGTAGTTCGATGATTACGGACAGACACTGCGACTTTTCAGGCTTCTGTACAATAAACGAAAGAGAGTTATGTTACTGTAACTCAACGCTTTTCAATCAAGCCAGATAAAACTGGTCAGGACTCGGATTCAACAGTACACAGAGGAAGAAAAATCCGTTAGATTGTTAGACCTCGAATGTTAAGCCACTGCGGTGCTCCAGATAATCAGATATACTAAAGTATTTAATCGATAGTTATCACAATATTTATCCGTTAATAACGAGTATGTGTCTATTTTGATTCTTTAAGTGTTCTAAAAGATTATTCCTTGTTCGAGCGTCGCGAGTAATTCGCGCACGACTCCGAAACGCCGCGTTTAACGACGTTGTAATTGGAAGTCACGAGAACCAGTTTACACAGTTACATAATTACGCGGAATTAAAAAATAAAAGAATTTCCGTAATGGTTACTCTCGCTCTTTTCAAATTATAAACGAGAATTTGAGATACGAGGCGCTCCATAATTCGAAAAATGTAAAAATATTACTCCGAATTATTATGCAGATTACACTAAAAATGCAAATACTAACAAATACACCGTTTTCTGTTGCAGGTTGGTAGAATGACATGCAGTCTGATCTCCTAGGGGACGGTTTGTACCACTGAAAGCTTCTGGAGGAAACCGATTTTCGTCGACGGCACATCTCCCCCGGTATTTAAAATTCCCGTTCGGACTCACGCTTCGTTAAAGAAAAGCCCGCCGCTCCGGCAAAACATTAAACCGCAACTTTCGGTCGATTAAGAAACAGAAGAGAATTCCGATAAAGCCGCGAGAATGGGATCAACGAGACAAGACAGATCGCTAGGCAGCGGAATATCTTTGCCGCAGTGGATGAAAGGAAAGGTCGATAATAGGTATATTATTCTTTTCTTCGAAACGTTTACAAAATCTCGATACCTCCTTGAGTCATCAGAATTGGATTTCTAAACACTTTCAGGGCTCACGATGCTTTAACGCTAATATTATCGCCGACGAGCGGGACGGAGATTGGTCTTCAGAAATATTACGAGTGTCCAATAACAAGTAGCGTCAGATCGATCGAGTAATTGTTACGCGCCGAGTGTATCCGAGCACTTTCCAACACTTCGGGAGCTATCGATTTCTCATTGTGTACACTCGATTTCTGTTAGCACGTACTCGGGACGGCGGAGAATATTTACGCGCGGAATTTGGCCGACGCGAGTCGAACAGTTGGTTGCACGGGCATTGTGCCCGCTATTCTTAGATCTCGGAGCAGCCCACCACGGATGATGCGCCCTCGTGGCTCTCTCCGTGCATATTCGTTACCGTTCCCTACGGCACACGCGTATATCGGTCCTCTGTGTGTCACAAGCTCCGTTCGAGCAACGTCTTTTTTTCTCTCTCTCTCTGGTTCGCGCGCGCGTGACGCGCGTCGTCGCGCAGAGCGGCCGAGCTGCTCGCGAACCGTGGTAATTTCGAAGTCGTTCTGTCGCCAAGTTGCCCGAGAAAGCATCGTTGGCACTGGGATCGCTGTATTACTAGAATCTGGAAGTTGTGCATGGTGGCAGGAGTGCTGTCCCGCGAATGGTAAGAGGCCCGAGAGGAATCTTTCAGTGGCCGTGAACTGGAATATCCGTCGGTGAATGGGAGGATCTATAAGCGCGGGTCTATAGTTATCTGAGCGACGTGTGTCGAGTAATATAATGGCATAAACCTGGCACCGCCGACCAGCGAACTTCGATTTTTAACGCGTGCACAGTACCCCGAGCCATATATGGGTCAGGACGTTTTACGAGTGACGCGCCAGTGACCTGTATATGCGCCAGGACTAAGCACATGGCTCGTGTCATCGAATAATCCTTGTGACGTTTCGATCGGGTTTTCTGCCTGTCGCTGTCCGCTATTCGCTTCTAATTCTTCTCTTTCGTTCTGCGCAGATTTGATTTCGACGACAGCACGTTCAGCCCCCCGTCCCACGACGACAGCTTCTTCTATATACGATACTCGAAGACGCAGAATCAGCTGTCCGTGGAGCAAGAGTACCGGCCGATCAAGGAGGTCCTGAGCGAACAGAACATCGCATCGTCGACGAGCCATTCGTCCGAGCAACAGCTGCTCACCGACTCGAAGAAGAACCAGCAGATCGACTTCAGCAAGCATCCCCTGCCGTGTCAACCGTTCGTGCCAGCCTCGGCGGCTAGCAGAGGTATTACATTGATGTCGCTAACATCTATAACACGTTGGTATACACGCTGGTGTATTCCTCAAGGATCTTCCTGGTATATGATAATTGGTTTCCTCGAGCGATCGAGTGTATTTACCGAACAATTCAATTCCCACTCGTAGCTCTCGATAGTTAAGTTAGAAAAGTAATAGAGGGCTAAAGGAGTTGTATTGAAATGTTGGTTGACTACAGTCAACAGTTATATTTAGCTTTATCGTACTATTCCTGGATACGAGTGCACGATAATTATATACCTCGCACATTTTCACGCTGTATGATCTTGTGATTAGTAGAGCCGAACACATCTGGTGGCTCGCGTTATCTCTATTTCTTTAGCGATCATTCGCGTTTCCTTGCGTTCTTTTTTCCCTACGATCAGGAGATTCTTCAGTATTCTTTGCTTCTGCTTTCAGGCAACGAAACCAAGCAGGGCTCGAAGATATTGTCGCTTGGAAACGCGAAGGCAAAGTCCCAAGGGGTGGACGATGGATTTCACAGCGAGCCAGCGCTTTGCGGGAAATCGATCGTCCTCGTAGCCAATCAGATAATGTCCAACAAGTTCCAGAAGACGCTCGCGGCCGACCAGGCCGCGGTTCTGCCGAAGATAGGGAGCAAATCATTGCCAGCCACTCCCTTGACTTCGCCCATAGGCACACCGGACAGCTCGCCGAAGTCCCGTCGTCGCATGCCCTCGAATCGATACTTCACAGGCGCCTTTCTACCCGACCGGGAGAAATACCAAGGAGGTTGGATTCTGGGCAGCATATTGGGCCAGTCCAGAGAGATCGTTGCCCCGAAAATCGACGAAGAGGACGAGGGCAACATAGACGTGTCGGTCCCTCCATCGCGGTCGTTGAATCGAAAGAAATCGATATCGTCGCAGAACCTTACATACGTGGGGCTTGACGACAAGTCGGCTGGGAAATCTAACGTTGTCTACTCGAACATATTTCAGGCGAAGCCGTCTGAACTAAGGGAAATGAACTTCTGGTCCCCGACGTCCATGTAAAGCTCGTCCTCCGCCCTCTTGACACGTTTTTCCTAAATTTAATTGGGAAGCTCCGTCGATATTAACAGCTGCTACGCGGTTTCTCCTCCTCGCTAAGCAAGTGTTGATAAAAGACGGAGCTTCCGAAATCTTGGCTGTTCTATTTTTTTTTTTTCCGACCCGTACCTAACTGTCCCTGTTCGCGACACTCGTCCGTAGAGTCGAGGAGTCTTGCTTGTTTCGCAGCTATCCTTAATTTAATGTTTTAGCAACGATGTATCGTTTACCGTACCCTTAGTTGTTGTATCGTTACTCGATAGAATCTCGCGCGAAAGCCACCTTTCTTAGACGCTCTCGACGTAACAGTTGTACCATAGAGAAATAGACACGAACGCCCGTGTGTCGGATACGGTTATCGATCGTGCCGAAGGATCGTCTGTCTGCCCATCGAGGAGGATTGTATTTGAAAGTAATTTAATTGCAACGCATCGACTACCGCCCTTAGTCAATTCTTTCACCTTATTTAATTGTAGGTAAAACGAAAGTAATAACCTTGTATTATATAGATTCATGTGTTGTCCGTTACGTTTATACAGTATGCGTGCCCCGTAGAAGTACATGGAACAGGATGAAAGTGAATAGACGCGTGTAATTGAGTGTCTCGGAGTCTTATCGTTTTTGGGAGGTTCCGTTTTTGAATGCAGGCTCACGGCCAAATGAATTACACGTTCGTTGTTAATCGTGGACTTATCAATACCTGCGTTTCGACGATCGCAGCACCGGCGCCGTTGTACGCGACCGTCCCCCCCGACATTTAATTACGCAATCTCGATTCTGTAGTTTTAATTCTCGCGTTATTGCCAGCTGAATTGTCAGTCTTTTCTGAAACGCGGAGGCTCTATAACGGGCGCGAAGTAATGGAATTACCGTTGACGTGGTTCATCGATCTCGGTGTACATTTATCTTTCATAACGATGTAATTTCAATCGATGTAAAATAATTGGGCCCGCGGATAGATTGGAACCCAAGAAGCTACCGGTGCTGCTGACGTCGAGACTGATTTAAGTTTCCGAATGGCATGCTACAGCAGGAGCTGACGAATCGATAAATTGCTGAATTCTTCTTGCCGTTGACCGATGACGCTCGGGTTTGACGAATCACAGAGACGCGAGATTCGCGAATTGTATCGAATTTTATAGGGAGGCAATAAATCGGAGAAGCTTTTCACGCCAGCAACACTGCGCGTCGCCACGAATCGTTTCTTGCTCCTTTTATAAAATCCGCCTCGAACTTCGCCAGCGAATTTTATTTCGCAACGCGTCTTTCTCGAGCCGACGAGCGGCGCGGCCGGGCCCGTAGCCGGAGAGAAAGAGTGCCGTTCCACGTCCGAAGCTGTTTGATTAGGAAACTAGGAAAGACACAGCGACGGCTTACCAAAAGTATAACGCGATCCGTCGCCCCCGGCGCGCTTATGAAATCACCCGAGTTCTTGGCCGTGCCCGTACTGCTACACTTTGCCAATGTCAATTGCGCAACAGTCCGATCGCGTTCCCGTTCACTTCGCGCGCACGTTCATTCTCTACCCTACCATTCCACCGATCTTGATCTTGATCTTTCTGATCCTTCACTTTTTTCTCTCCTCCTTTCGAAACCTCCTTTCGACCCATCGATCATTCAGCTGTTACAGATTTCTTTTTGCAGCGATCGCAGATTTATAGACTCTCGTTTAAATTTCTACGATACGTTGACTGCGGCGATTGAGAAGCGAACGCGAGGATTTTACAGAATTGTCAGCGGGCTTCTTTAGATCACCGATTACGCACTGTTCTTATTGCTCCAGGCGTAGGTGTATCGATTATCTTGGTACTTCCGTAGTGCCGTTTGCGAATCGGTGGTTTAGGAGCCCGCCTAAAAACCAGATCTCCCGTTAGAGGATCGCGTCAACAGACACTGTAAGAGAAACCAACAGGCGAATGTTTCGGGTGGGACGAACGTACTTTCTCGTAACGAGTCACTTCTGCATTCTACCGTCCTGCAAATACGTTTTTATGTAATGCAAGAGTACGGACAGTTGAAAGTCTGCTTCGCGTACTCGCGAAGCAGGATGAGCCTTGATATACTTTAATATTTGCTCGACCTTGCCCAACCTGTTAGCGTTCTCCGAGTGGCTCGGCGGGGTGGGTAGCATTGCACCTTAATTGTTCGGGAATACATCAGCGTCGCCGTTTTACAAATCGACGGATTGGGCGTGGTGGGCCCAGGCCTTGATCCCGATCTTCAAGTTTAAGCCGATCGGCTCCCTTTGCCTCCGGTGTATCGTTAAACCAGCGGCTGATTCTCGCGACTTACCTTGTGCACCGCTTGAGCCTGTCGAGGGATCCACCGCCTACGTTGCGACAAGTAGATTAGACGTTAATCGTCAGGGAAAAGACTATAAATCACGGTCATCGTCGAGAAAATTAAACGACTATTTGGATGTTCGCGAAACAGCGGCGCAGCCTGTCTTCTCGTCCAAGCTATGAAGTTGCAACCGTTCTCCGCGATGGCCTGACACTGTCTGCGATAAAACCTTCTCGCGATCTATGTCTGGATCATGTTTGCCCGTCGCAATGATCCTGCACGATGGTTAAATCGTAACCCTATAGCGTTCCTCGATAACGAGACCATACTAGTTGCAATATGAGATTTACTAGCGTTGAGCAATCGCAGGAATATCGGTTTTGTCCTTCGCCCCCGGATCGTTGGTTTACACTTGCGGACGCGGATGATGAAATATGGTAATTGTTGGCCATTTGGAAAGGGAGCTAGTCAGCTTTTGTCTAGGCCTCTTCCTCCTTTCATGTTTCATCTAGTTTCGCAGAGGTTTCGTTTCATTTGATGATCCACGCGAAGGGCAAACGAAGTGGTTTATCTACGGAGACCCAGCCACCGTTGAAGGGTTCTCAGGAATGTTACGAACTCTCCTGTCGAACGGAGATTGGAGTTGTACCTTTAATTTAATCGGTTTCATATTGTACCTCGGACAAACGAAACGGCCGCTGGGAAAAATCGGAGCGCGCGGCGATCGGCTCGAGTTCAGTGGGGTATCGAATGTGCCGCAGCTCCGTGTCGCAATGCCGGCTTGATATGAACCGTTCGTGCAATATGCTCGACACTCGACACCGAGTTTTCGGGGAAAAAATATGTTTCAAGACTAGCTAGGCTTACTAGGACTCGCGTATAAATACCCTGAGGAGCCTAGCAAGTGCATTCAATTCCCTCGCTCATTCTGCACAGCATAGAAGAACACTCGACAACTCATCGTCATGTTTAGGGTGAGTCTAAGAAGCGTCTCGCAAGCCTTTCTGAAGAACTTAGGGTCCTCTGAAGCAAGACCCTGGGATCTGATTCATCAGTAGTGCCCTCGCAGTCGGAGCTAGGCCTGGGACTATTCGAATAACTTAATATTCGAATATTTTACAAGTAGTCGAATGCTACGAATAAACTTCGAGTATTTGACTTTTTTTAATGTTTAAGTTTCTGCTAAGTATAGTAATTCGACTATTAGTGATTAATTCGAGTAGGGGAGACCGGGGTAAAGTGAACCTCGGGGTAAAATGAGGTTTCTTAATTTATTCTTTAATAACAGAATAGATTTAGAAATTTTGGAGACGTAATAAATATGTGTAACATCACACTGATAATTGTGCACATTTATTACGTCCCCAAAATTTGTAAATATATTCTATTATTAAAGAATAAATTAAGAAAGCTCATTTTACCCCGAGGTTCACTTTACCCCGGTCTCACCTATGGTGTGAATTATAAATCAAGTTATTAGCTTAGAAGATTTCACCCTGAGAAACTAACGAGCTCACAACTGAGACTAAATAGAAGCTCGCAAAACAATGAACCTGAAGAACTTGATTTATAATTCACCACCATACTATTCGAATACATCGGTAGGTATTCGAATTATATTCGCCAAATAATTGAGCAACCGAAGTGTTGGAATATCGAAGAATTCAACAAATAGTCCCAGCCCCAGTCAGGACTAGTGTTTCAATTAAAATATCTAATAGAGTAACGATATCTCTGTGACAGAAAAAATCAAAGCCCTATCTTCGTCGATAACACCGTTCAGGTGTAAGCTACAAAAAAGGTCCCTGCCTCTTTGCCACTGCAAAGGGGAATTCCCCAACACCCCAATACTTAAGCGTTTGAAAATCGAATTGTTTCGTTTCAGTTCTTGATGATCTGCGGTTGCTTGGTGGCAGTCTGCCAGGCTGGCGTCATCGGCGGCGGTTTGCTCGCGGCAACTGCACCAGCAGCGGTCGCGGTGCACCCAGCGGCGGGCCTTCCCCTGTCCACGCTCGCGGTGCCGACCATCGCGACGTCCTCCTCGAACATTATACGGGGTATCGGTAACTTAGGTGCCATATCGGCGGACGCGAAGAGCGTCGATACGCCATTCAGTAGCGTCAGGAAAGCGGACGTGCGCGTTAACAATCCTGGAATCGTGACGGCGACCGCTGTGCCCGTGCCTCTAATCGCGGCCGCAAATACCGCCCTAGCAGGTACCTGGTCGCGGGGTGCCGACTTACTCCTCTAACATCCACAGCTCGCCGTTTAATTACATTATGTCTACCGATCTACGGCTGTGCGGTGGCACACCTTCCATCGGGGATGTCGAGTCGGAGCCCAATTAATTATCGAGAACAATTTGGCGCTTGGCGATCGCTTGCCGACACGCTTCCTTTACGCACTAGAGCTCGACGAATTGGTCCGCTTTTCTAATTGGCCGCATTCTCTCTTCAGTTCCTGCAATCTTGCCCTCTCGTTTCCCTTCTTCTGATCCCTGCTCCCTAAGCATACGCTTTATCGCACGATATACCAGTTGCGTAAGATAGACGGTAGTGGTAGCTGGAAATCGGCAATAAATCGAGTCCCGATTCTGAGTTAATTACAGCGGTCTGATAGAACGGCCACTGGATACCGCGCTAATAATCTGATTTACTCTTCAATCTCCTTTTTACTTGCGTTGCTAATTCACGATCTGGTACGTTTTCAGCTCCGCTGACCACAGCTGCTCTCGCCGGGCCCGCAGCCGTTCTGGCACCTGGATTGACCGCCCTCGGCGCTGGACCAGCTATCGCCGGCCTAGCAGGTCCTCTGGGAATCAACGGCTTGGCCCTGAACGGCTTGGGAGGCTTGGGGGCCTTGGGTGGCTTGGGGGCACTCAAGGTTCTCTAAGGGATTTACTAGAACGGCCACGGATCGTCGGGGACTCCATACTACCACGCTATTAACCATGCGTTAATGTCCGCGTCCTCGGCGTGCTGTCAACGCGAGCGATCTACGTGTCACAGAATGTAATAACCGAACACCGAATAAACGTGAAATCGTTACAATACCGAACTACCTGGGCGTATTCGTCTCTGAGATAATAACACCGCGGTACTACTTGAATTATCTGAATATCTACGTCTTACGCGTAGTAAATCTAGATGTAAGGAACTCGAACGACTGTTGGAGTCTTATTTTTACTCCTAGAAAGGTACTTTTTACTTTAGAAATGCTTTTTCAAGCATTATTTGGCAGTGAAAATGCCCTGAATTCGCAATTTTGTTCAAGTTATAATTTATTTCTTTAAAACGGGGTGGTGAAAGTAATTGAAACTCAGTAGATATTTTCATCTATCCATATACTACACGTACGAAAAAATTGAAAACATTGGTACCATTTCTTGAACATTTTTTCAGCTCTTTTATCTGTCAAGATCGTCTCTTTCCATAAAAGTACGCGTAAATCAGTGGAAATTCAAATTGTTATAACTCGGCAACCGTTTAGTGAATTGGTTTAAAAATTTTGGAGCACATCAGGAAGATTGAAGAGATCAATCTCGCCAATTTTCGTCATCCTGGTACCATTTTGAAGATAGGTCCGATACATCCTCATGGCAGAAAGCACTGGTTTCCATTAGATGGCCGAAGTAAAACTGCCCTGGGCACAGGTAGTCACTGCCCTCGTTTATAAATGAGAGAGTAGACCGCCTATGTGTTTGTTAGCTACTTGAAAGGTAGTTCACACTTACAGAGATCGTTCACCGCGGATTATCTCAATATATAAAACACAAAAATACAATGTCGTGCGAAATTATTCGGTCACACTTTAAAACAGAATAACTTCTTTAAAATTGGTCCAAGTAACGAGTTTTGTTTTTAGAAGCTAGAAGGATTAGTTTTCTAAGTGACCTGATTCGCCGTTTAAAAAAAAACAATTGTAATTGGTCGGAATAGCGAAAAAAATAGTAAATGTCGCGTTTTCAACTTTTTTGTCAGTGCTCGTAATGAAAATTTAAAAAATGCCTCTTGTAGATTTAACCGAATACTTTTGCACGCCACTGTATATGTTTCTGAGTTTGTCTGTCGCCTAAAAACTTTCGAACGCTAAACTCTGCGATCACGAAATGTGCTTCAGCTCAATACCTGACTACTAATCCGACCGAATGTGACCATTATTCACAAAAAGCAAATTTCATTTTAGGTTTAGGTTTAGGTTTATTGGTTTTCCTGTTAAACAGGATGGCGTTTCAAGCATTTCGCTTATATTGCCCAACGAACTTATAGTCTCATATCATATCTTTTTCTCTCCTCTCTCTTCTTCGGGTCCCAGCAGCAGCGGCGCACCGGGAGAAAGGTTGGTGACCCCCATCTTTCCCCAGTACCCGCCCCGTGATGTTTTAACTTCGGTGATCTAGCGAGAACCGGTGTTTTCATCACGGCTAAGGTCGCTGGTAAATTTCATTTTATAAAATCAGAATCTAAATTTCAGGCGCAGCCGAGTAGTAAAGCAGCCAATCATTCTCGCCAATCGTCCAGAGCCTTCACCGCCTCCTCTTCGCCGCGCTTTAACTCCTCAATCGCTTATAATAACCGGCTACGTTAGCCGAGGGTGTGAATAGGAACAAAGTAAATGGAGAGCATTTCGCATATTTAAGGTATACCGTTATTTAATAAATAACCATAGACAGAGTTGAAATACAAAAGCAGCATGGTAACGTGAGATTGCTGCAGGGGCAGCAGAGGTCCGTTTAGAGAAGCGAATTACCAGGAGTAGGAGACGCCGATGGGGCTGCTGTAAGCCATGTGGGACACAGCGACGGCCGGGGAGTAAGCTACGCCGAGGAGCTGGCTCGGGTGGGACGCAGCCAGAGGAGCAGCGTGCGCTGCGTACGCGAGCGGTGCGGCGGGTGCAGCGTATGCGAGTGGTGCAGCGTGTGCGGCGTAGGCAAGGGGGGTGGCGTGTGCGTAGATGCCGGGGTTGGTAACACGGATGTCAGATTTGCTGGATGTGGAGAACGGCGTGGAGATCGTCTTCGACTGGGTGGCGATCTGCGCCAGGTTCCCGGAGCTGCGGAGTATGTTGTCCGACGTGGACGTCAGAGCAGTCGGTGTCAGGGTGTACTGTCCCGGGGACGCCAAGAAACCGGCGTTGCTCACTGCCAGAGCACAGGCGAGGATTACGATCTGCGACAAAGAACAAATGCGACACGTAACAATTAGTTTAGTCTAATCGGCGAGCTAATAACAGCTACTTCGAGGTTGCGGCGAGCACGATGCCGCGTCGAGCCTCCAAGATTAAACACCCACCTTGGCGAACATCGTGAGTTGGAGCGGATCGGTTGAGTCTTCAAACGATGTACGAGTGGAAGTGCGTGCCGATGGTTTCGTAGCCGAAATCTTATATAGCTCGCCGAGGCTAGGGAACCAGATACGCCGGCCACGCCGGACTGGATGGGATCAGGTGGGGTACAAGGGCGTGTTTCGAGCGAGCGCCTCGAAAAAACTTTCGCCATAGGAATACACGCGTAATCGTTGGAGCGGGCTTTTCTCCGCCACGCCCGACCCTCACTTTTGTTTTTTCTTCCGACAAATTCGTCGCACATATAGTTCCTGACCTTGTACCAAAAATCCAAAGCCGTCCGCTGTCCGTCTCGCGGGCGAAGAAAAAACGTACCCGATCCCGTTTACTCTTGGTACTCTTTACCCTCTTGCAAAATTACAAGCTGGAACACCGATGCCGACGATAACGCGCGGCGTTCCCACGCGGCCTCTATTCGCGCTTTCGAAACGCCAAATTCACCTCGTGCACGAATATCATACCTTCGTGCCACCTTACATGCCACGGAATTCGGCTGGTTCGTGCGGTGATTTTGGTCGTTTGAAATTTTTGTATTGAGAGTTTCGAGCGATTCGAATATGTAATTCGAACCTTTCGATTGAATTGTTTCAAGGGAATCGTCATTTCGGACGTGGCACGTGATCTGAGCGAATTTACGAGGCAGATTGACTGATTTATGGGGTCTGATAACGTGTATCATTAAAGTAGGAGTAGAATGAAGGTATGAAAAATATTCGTTCGATACTTCTGACGATAATTGACAATTCCGATAGATTTTATTGAAGGTTCTAACGCGATTTTCTTGAGGAAACAAATACTCAGGGTCATTAATTTCTTTGCAGTGGCGGATTTAACAGAGCGGCTTCTGCCCAGAAGGGCCCCCAAGGCTCTATTTAAAAAAAAATTATGATTAGGTATAGGTATCCAAACACTACATTTTTTTCGTACTACTACTCTTGGCTCGTTTTTAGTAAACTACCTCTTCATTTTCCCGAAAAAATGGGCCCCTACCCAGAAGGCCCCCTAGAGTCCCATCTTCAAAAAAAAAAGTATGACTTTAACTAAACACTATATTTTTTTCTGTACTGCACTTAGCCCGTTTTTAGTAAACTACCTCTTCATTTTCCTCCAAAACTGAGCCCCTCAGAACGTTTGCCACCTGGGCCTTTTTTCTTAAATCCGCCACTGCGTAACATTCAGACCGTTCTACGTTTCAAATGTTTTTAATAACATTTAATTTTAATTCCTACCACTCGTAGCACTGTAATCTTATTTTAGACTGAATCGGTAACGTTGGGTGTGACACGAAAATGGTAAGGGGGCTCGCGAGCGTGTGCCCCATAAAAAACTACATTGCGTGACAGGTCTATCCTATGCCTGGTCTTGCCTATACTTCGTCGAAAGACAGTTCTACTGATTTCAACATGCCTAAAGGAGCATCGAACGTCCTCTATACGACTTTTTACCAAACACTACCGCAACATGTCGGTATCAAAGGCATAACTGGGACTTATATAGATTGTCTATTGAATTGATACACCACAGAGGAAATATAATTTCGCCGGTTTCCCGCTAAAAAGGAAATGAAAGCAACAGGTAGCACCACTTAATTGAAACTATTGGAACATGAACCAGCAATTTCAAAAGCTAAGAGATCGCGGAGATCGGTCGAAATTGCGCGCATTTATCCAGGATTCGAACTTGGAGGAGGTAAATAAGATTCTTCAAAGCCATAAGCGTTGTTTAGACCTCAAAACTTGTTAATTAACAGGATGATTTAAACAGCTCGCGAAGATAATACACAGCAGCATTTCCAAGACTGATGCACCGAAAATACTTGACGATGTTTTACAAGGATTCTCCGATTCGGAAGCCTGTCAATTAAAGCGACGTAGATTAATCGAATCCACGCTGAAGGCTTTGGGAAAAGCTAAACTACCCACAGGACATGTGGATACGATCGTCAAACGCATAATCTTCGATTTCCCGACATACTCGAAGCAACAGCTTGTTAAGCTCGGGGAGTTTTGTATTGCCCGTATTCGCAAGGACGACGACGAAATACACAGGTGGAATAACTTTCCTCTGTTACAGTCTGCTCATTTCTCAAACTACTATAAGCTTCTAATAAAATACCTCTGCCCTAGTTGGAAGGATTTGTTGCCTGTATTGCTCGAAACTTTGGAAACTGAGAAATACGTTACCCGCGTAGACGTTGAAGTTTCCGGAGCTGAATACAAATCGTTAACTGTTAAAGAGATATGTAATTGTACGTGGAACGGCGATATCTTACCATCTTTGGCACAAATGTTCGGGTAAACAGAATTCTGTGTTTAGAAAATAGACTCGTGCATAGGACATTAATCGTATAGAATTATTTAAAGGGAAATAGCTTTGGAAAAGTCTGATCGTAACGAAGTCCTGAAAGCACTGTGTCGTGCCCTGCCTGATGTATCCATGGACCAAGTTCCTCCTTTCGTGTATCAAGCACTGAAATTATGTAAAGATCGAGACAATCAGTACCTTTTACACACGCTGTGTAAATATTTTGAGACTTGTTATTCGAAGGCAGTGCCCGCGGAAGATAGGGATAGCTTCGACGACATTGGTACGCGAACAGGGATACGTAGATCGATAGTATTAATTAATACTAGTCTCTTTACGGGTATATGCTTGCAGGCGTAATAAGCATAAAAGAGGTTCGAGATATCGAGAGCACCGTCCTGTACCATGTCTACCAAGCTGCGCAGCTGAACCACGAAAGCATGAAAGATTTCATTCGTTATCTTAAGAGCGTGTCCTACGCTTCCGAGTACACGCTGCAACCGTTTGTGTTAGCTGTGTTGATGTCGGTTTCCAGTATATACGAAGATCAGGTAGCGGCTCTTTTAATCTCTGTAAAAATTTGATTCCTGTTCTATTCCGCTAATCAGAGATGCATCCAACAGATCTTTGAGATACTGAGGTTGGCTATCGTTAACAGCAGCCTGGACAAGGAGAAACGGCAAAGTAGCGCCTGGTTGAGACAACTTCTACCTAGCCCTCGTAACATAATCGAAGTTATTCGACAAGTCATAGACAGCAGGTGACGAATCAGTATTTCTCCTTCATATGTATTTGTTCGCGTTACTCTTTATTCCGTTTGCAGCAACAAAGATCGTCACCTGGTGCTGAAGGGGCTGACAGGTTTAGCGTTTATGTTGATGGGCACGGATCAGAAGGTGAAAAATAATGCGACGGTCGTGTGGCGTACGGGATCGGAGATAATTCGAGAAGTAATTAAAAAGCGTCATGAAACGGTGGCGTTCATGTTGCAAGAGCTTGTCGACAAAATAGTAGCATGCGGCGTACCGACGACTCACTATATAGGTAATAGAAATCACATCCTGACATGTACAAGCTTAATCTGTTTTTGTAACGAATATCTTGCAGATTGTTTGAAATACGCGTGCCGCGAATTATCGGTCATTGTCTTGGATCATCAGATCTGGATCGTGACTCTTCTGGAACGACTGCTATTTCTGCCTTGTGTAGTAGCTAGTCAAGTTTTGTATGCCATTCTTCCACTGATGCATGTTTCGCCGAAAATACGAGAGAATCTTCTTCTGACTTTGAGGAAAGCACTTTACAGGAAAGGAATATCGAAACGGCAAATGGCAGTCACGGGGTTCCTCGAAATGTTAAAGTACTCGAAAATGCATACCCTGGGTAGCTTTAGACTCAGCCAACGGTGCAACACTTCGGCGTACGCTATAAGCTCCAGTTCCAGGTCAACATTAACTCAGGTACATAGGTCTAAAATACAGGTGCTAAATTCCTTAATTGAGGATAGATACCTCTGTTACTTCAGTAAGTTTAATTACGTTGTTCAGGTGACGTTAGAGCGCAATACGCAACAAGGGAAGCTAAGCGGAGAGAACGACAAAACTCTGTGTTACGAAATACTGGATATACTGAAGAAAAGCTTCACTTATGAATTTGAAGTCAGATTACATTTATACCAAGGTCAGGCAGATTTCGTGTTAATTTCTTAAAGGGACTAGCTAGGCTGTCGTTTTTCGTGAGAAAGAGACTCTGTCTCTTTGCCTTCAATGTAATGAAAAAATCGATTTCTCGACTGCCTAGTCCCCTAAACCAGCAACAAATCGATATTCAAATATATTTTTAGGCTTGTACGGCGCTGTGGTAAAGAATCCTGAAATAATAGAGATCGTACTAGATATGCTTCTTGCTCACTTGAATATCTACTTGGAAACAGACGTCGATGTCTTGCCACCCGTGAAATTCGAGTTATGCGCAGACCAGCATGGGATGGAAGTAGTTTGGCAAGAACCTATCGCCGAGATGATATTTGCGCTGCAGAAGATATACATCGATACGATACCGAAGAAGTCGAATACTTTGGATAAGTTGCGCGATATTTTAGAATCGCTATGCACGAGAATGGCATCCACCGAATTGGAGCATTTGAATCTGGTAATTGAAACCTTGATATCCGTTGAGGGTCCATTCAGGTCTTCCTTACTTCTCGATCGTTCCAGGGACACGGAATAGATCTGCTGGAGGATCTAGCGAAGTCTCAAGTGAAGTTGAAAACTGTGGGTATGATGATTTCCATCTATGAGGCTTTAATAGCGTTTCGTGTGGGAGAATGGTCGAAAGGAAATCAGGAAAGCTGTCGCAAGATTAATGATTTGTTTAAGGGATACACCCGATCGGTGGACTTCATTAAACTGGTACAGTAGCGTGTACGACCGGTTTCTATTTTTTCTTTTCTACTATACGATTGAAATTATGCTAGTAGCAATCTACGAAGATAAAGAAAGCCGATGGCAGTAAATCTAGGAAAGATAAGGACGGAAATAATACAACGCGAAAACTCGCCAAATCGAACATTATTAAAGTTCCAAGCACCGTTATGGATTTGAGTGCGATACATCAAATATTGTTACTCTTATACTCGTGAGTATAACGTTACTTCTAATTGAATCTAATTTCTATAACTAATTCAATTGATTTACAAACAGGAGATCCTCCGCGACTCAAAGCGAGATAGTCGCGCTTCGGGAAAACCGCAACTTTTGCCTCTACGTGTATCAAACGTGCGAGCAACTTTTGCAACGCATGAAATCGTTCATGAACGATATCTCTGAAACGAAAAACAAGCAGCACGTGGACACGTACATTGAAATTGGAGGGTAAGCGAAGGGAATGGAAAAATCGTAACTGTTTAATGATTCGGGGATAATTTATTTTTAATTTTTTTATTTAGGTTGATTTATCAGTATTGTTTGTTAGATTTGGACGATGCAGTTGATAACGACGAACAGATAGCGTTGTTGTCTGTGCAGTGCTTCAAGGAAATTAGTTGTTGCATATGCGCAACGTTTCCTTCGGAATTACCACGATTTCTCGACACGATTTGTAAGTGTTATTAACAAGTTGAAAGTTAGTAACGTGTGAACTTTTTTTCTTTATACTATTTGCTTTTCACGTTAAAGTACGTTCGAAGAAGAATTTAACATCAGAGGATATCGATTCGAAACTCCAAGAGGTTGTTCTCTCGTTAAAGACTTGCTTAATGTCATCGATCATCGACGAAACAGACGATGACGCCAGAAAGAAAATACCGTATCTACTGTTACAAATCACGGAGCAGTTCGCGTATAAGATCAATTTTGAGAAATGTATTCCCGAAAGAGTTAGTAGGTCGATCCATTACCCTACACATTTTCTCAGAGAATCGTTTCTTAAACACACGATTGTTTCTGTTTGTGGCGAAAGGTGCTGGAGTACGCAAAAAATATGGCTCGAACCGATAGCGTTCGAAGTTCCCTCGCCCCTGCCATTGCTCACTTTCTGTTATACTTAGAAGAATATACCCGGAATTATGGAGAAACATTAAATGATATGTGCTTAGAATTGTGTGAGAAAGTTGGCACTATCGATGGTGTAAGTGATAATTCTAAAGTCTCGAAATACTCCTTCCACATATTCCTGAAGCTAACATCTACCGTTGCATATATGTAGACTGAATTAACAGCAAACGAACAATACAAGATAATACGCGGGGATACTGCGGTGCACATGTACAACGTGTTCAACGACTACATAAAAGAGAAATTGAATAATGCTTCTTGGCTGCTATTACGATTGAAGGCGGAAGACGCCATTGGCAGAGCACCTGTAACAATCGACGAAGCCTGTAAGTATACTACTTCGAGGTCACAGAACAGAATTTTTCAGTAACATTCGCGTGTTTAATTAAAAACCTGATTATAACAGGGAACGATAATTTAAGGGAGAAGGAACGAAATCTGTGCAAACAATTGTCGTATCTTATACAAGTACTGCACACATTAGCCAACACGTCGATCGAACTAAGAGGCATGTGTACAGATTTTACGTTCAAGAACTTGCAGGCTTTATACCATTTGCTTGGAAACCTTACAAAATATTTCTACGCGAAATCGAATGGGCAAAACGCAGCGTTTCAGACAGTCAAGTACGTTTTAAATAGATGGCCCACAGTGGTAATTCCAGAAGAACTATTTTAATAGAACTTTCTTACAGATTCATTCAAGTGATACAATTAGCTGGTAAACCGTTAAAGTCCGCCTTTTATAACTTGGTGACGTATGTCGAGGTATCGAGTTCGAATCATTTAATCTCTCTGATATTTAAACGAATTTGAAGTTGTTGATTGATCTCTTGTGTTTCACCGTATGCTTTCTAAAGGAAAATCAGAACAAATTGGATTCGAAATCCGACTCGCACGCGCAAAGGAACAAAATTTTGAAGGAAACCAAAGTAATACCGCGCGTAGTATATGAGATCGAGCAATTCAACAAAGAAGTGTTATTACTCGGCAAGAGAACAGGAGTGAGTATTCGGTGTGAAAGAATGCGGAGAATTTTGTTGCCAGCTCGAAAGGAGTTTTCACTCTTTGAAATATGTTTGACCAGATACCATTGGAGAATTACATTAAGCACAGCGTGACGAGGGACTTTAGAATTAAGAATCCACAACTGGTAGAGGGTCTTGAGCGAATGGATGCCAGTCTGGTAATAAGAATAACTTCTGTTCCTGTGAATCCTAGCGTCATTCTAGAGATATCCGAGCAGAATAATTTTTGTTTATAATCTTTCTAACTTTGATAGCTTACTCCGGGGAATTTGGAAAACACGGAAAGTGAAACCCACAGCTCGAGCGTGGGCGACTCCAGCGTGGATACCGAAGACGCGGCGCCCTCAAATAAACGGCAGAGGATGGATGATTGAAACGCTCGTTATTAACACTTCTACCGTGAACATTTAAGTTTGTATTTTCGATACATCCAGGATAAAGTTTTGTGTGAATGCGCATGCCGTTGTAACCCTTGTCACTCCGTTCGCAGTGTCGTCATATCCTTTCATCGATAACACTGACAAATGAATTCGTTTGCTTGAAAGTCCTTCGTGTCGACAGAAAATCTGATGTTCGCAGACTTATCTTCGACCTTACGCGTTCGCTCGTATGCTTTGTGTAAGCGCAGGACTTTGCAGTGAAGTAACATCAACGACTTTAAGCTACAAAGTCCAAGGGCCTGTTGAATCCTCCTTTTCTGTTCATGTACTGTCTGTACTTCCTTTTCAGAATAACGTGCACAGCGCCCACGTCGTTCCCTTCGACCTTCTTGCCCTTAGTAGTATCGAAGCCGCAGAAACCCATCATCCTCATCATTTCCTGCTCTTCCGGTGTCTTCCCTTGGAGATCAGCCTCTGTAGAGTAATATTAATATAGGAACGATAACTTCTAGATTGCTGTTGCTTCTCCTCTGCCTTCGACTCACCTGTGATCACAGGACGCTCCGCTGTGGCGGGTTTCGCTTTGGGTTTAGGCCTGTCCCTCTCCCTCTCTCTCGATCTTGATCTACTGTACGAGCGCCTATGCCTGTCTCGATCGCGTTCGCGATCCCTTTCTCTGTCCCTCGATTTTGCTCGGTCCCGTTCGACGGACCTAGAATTATTTCATATTCGTATTCCGCAGGGTAAATCACTTTTCGGGATGTAGTACGTACCTTCTTCTTCTTTCGCGCGACCGTCTTCTTCGTCGATCTCTATCTCGTTCACGTTCCCGGTCTCGATCTCTGGATCGGTCTCTCCTCCTCGGCGATGGTGTACGACTACGCCCCATGTTATACACTTAATTCAGAATTAAGGTAATTTAAGTGCTACGAAGAGCATTGGATTTACAGGTTTACTTATTTATTTTTCCTTCCTCAAACACCTGTGTAATGTAAAAAGGGTTTACTATACGTGGGTTATAAGGTAGGTTATGTTTACAACACAAATCGTAAATACTTCGCAAGCTTGTGATATCGCGTAGTACTTACCGATGGATAGTCCAGGTGTAACATAATTATGGCAGATAATATAATTAGCGTCAGGACTCGATATACAAGATTAATTGATCATTTTTTGTTTAATAACTACGTTTATACGCGACGTGTAGTCGTCACAAATGGTTGGGCCACACTGCTACAGTAGCATGTAGCACAGAACGCCGAGTTCGATAAATAAATAACTTACCTTGTGGTCATGAATTTTTGGCAGATTAATCATTTATACTTGCCTAACATGAAATACGAACTCGATGATTCTCTTCAATTCTCTTACACGTTTTTATAAATGAACTTTCATATTTTATTTGGCGAGAATTTTGTAGTAACGATTAACAAATGTTGTTGGGATCGAAATAAAATAACATTACGTACAAAGTGATAAATTCAAAATCAAATTGTAAAATTAATTCTGAGTAATTCTGTCGGTAAGAAAGAAATTAAATCTAAAGGGCTTTTCTCGCTTCCCTGTAATAGATGTCGCTATACACAATAATTGGGTTTTTCAAAATTTTAAATACGAACATTTGCTTGTATTCGAATTATTTAATTCTCGAAAGTAGAGACGCATGATTAAAATATACAGCGGTGTTACAAGAGGTAGGATTAGTTAACTAGGCTTCCATCTTTGTATTTTTAGAGCCTCGTTTCGAAATATTTGAAATTCAATGTTTGATGACGGCGTAGCCGTTGAGCGATCCTCAACGAGCGATTCTTACCCCCACCCAGCGGCCATCTGAGGAGAGCGGGAAATAGCGGGAATTGGCGGGAACCGCCATTAGTTCCGTGGGCGTCGAAGTGACAAGACGTAAGACATCTTGAGTGCTTCGTAAATATTAAGGTAGGTTTACCCTCCTCGTTCACATTTAATCACTTTTCATCGCTATTAGCACTCCCGCTCACTCTCTATTGTCGCTTCTATCTATGTTTAATACGACTTTAAATACAAATTTATAAAATATCTTCGGAAAAGTTTAACCGGTTTTCACGGATTTACACGTGGTAGTAGTTCATATATATTTTACGTACATTTGTTCGAATCAAACGATGGTTTTGACAATATATTCGTGTATTCCTTTTCTATTACAGATGTTTCATTGAAATTTAAACGAACGCCTTATTGCAGAGGATTGCTGGAAGTTGAATTTATTGTGACAAACAACTAGTATAATGGTAATATGTTTATATATATATTTCTATGGTTCTGTTTTATTGAATTGTCGGTGGTAAACATGATACGCAATTTCAAAATAATTTAACGCCAAGACAAAATGAGAAAACATTATGGCAAATGTATTTTTCACCTCCTTTATTCAGTTTTCATTGAAAAGTAACTATTCAAAATAATATTGCTTAGATTTTAATAGAATATCGGTATGATTTACATTTTTCTGTATTTCGATCGCGATTACACATTTCGACTGTCGTCTATACACAATTTAATTGTATCTACACAGTTTGTGTAAATGAGAGGCGAATTCAAATTAATATTTCCAACAGCAGTATTTCCTTTACGAACACTCGAAAAAAATAGGAAAAGCAGGGAACACTTATGTTTACTGATTTTTTTTACCCCAACCCTCTAACCAGGTTTTCTTTCAGTAAAAGTTTTGTTCTTTTTAAGGGCACCGTTGCTCTGAGTAGATTCTCCGTTTATATTTAAGTAACGCGCGAAATTATAGTCTAACTAGAAAAGAACGATATAAGTATCATTGTATTTTAATGAAAAATTTATTTTTTTTGGTTTTGTTTCAGTAAACTCTTTAAGTTTCCAATTCAAAGTTTAAAAATTATCGAAGGTCTCGTTTAATTTTGAATATTTTATTTTTCGATCGCAATTAAGGCTTAGACTGTGTAATACAATAATTAATTATATTACAAAAAAGTTGAGCCGATAGCTGTGACTTCTGTTTTATCTTAGGAGTAGCTAGGTCGTAGGAAATCTTCTCGCACAGCTTTGAACTTTCTTAGAGGATCGTATTATGAATCTCGTTTATTAAATAACTACATTGAAATTCATTGCAAGTATAGGCAACAGGTAATTCAAATTGAAATTTGAGTATGATGGACTGCTTATTAACCAAACTGTTCAGCATCTGCTAACTCGGTTCATCCTCTAATCCGCAGATGTCGCCACAAGCTATTTTATCGTGGAATATTTTGACGAAATGTTTTTCCTATATCCTCACGCGTAACCTAATTATTGCATTTCGATTGTTTAATTCATCCCCTACTGAAGATAGTTAGCATTTCTTCGTAAATAATTTTACAACGAGGAAACTCAAAGTTGAAAGCAATTTAATCTCGCATTCTCTACGTATACAAATCGAATGATTCGAATATTCTCGAAACAATTGATAATACGGAGAAATGCTTTAGATAAAATATGATTAGTTTCGAGATAGGCACACTATTACGATACTAGTTTTCCTGTAGGTGAAAGTGTAGAGAAGACACCGAAGGTTAAATCCATTTTCTAATGCACTGGTCAATCACTGTCACTTACAGAATCAATGCCACAGCCACGGAGTATTACACACGTAGATATTCGCGTGTATAGATAAATGGTTAGTAATAAATGATAGAAACAATAGGATGCCTATAACGTACTCGGATAATAGAACAATTTGACGGCGGGGAGTGGAGGGGGAATGGTATATACTTGGGTAGAAATAGAACAGCGGAATTTGCATCGCGAAGTTCTCGTACAACTGGCTGCGCACGGTTTAGCTGACTATAGCTGGTCGATGCTGCGACACTCTATTTATAACCGTTTATTAGATTCAATCTTGAACCGCGACCGCAACCGTTCGGGAGTGCACACACCCGACATGCCTAATTCCTGGTGTCGCCACGGGTGCCGAACATCAGAGAACGATTCGATGGTGAAGAAAACAATGCGAAACCTTGTCACCTCTACGCGATAAGGCACCGAATTATGACGCGGGCTACCAGAAAACTAAAATACCCTTTCCCGGATGTTCGCTCGATATTATACACTGAGATCATTTCGAGACGACGCGAAGCGGAGGATATAAGAGGCCGTCGCGTCGACCGGCGACCGTTCTCGAGCCGCGTCATTAAGTCACAATCGTTCAGAGTAGCGGTGTCAGCCTTTCATTACCTATCAGATTCTGTGCATCACTGTTCGCCGACGTAGTACCGCGGTATAAGTTTCGTCGACTGCGCAGGGGACCCGAGATGGTAAGGGACAGCTATTATCGAAGGCAAAGTGACAGGAACGGCGTAGTAATATAGAAGTGATCGCTAAATGTAGTCGAGTGACTCCATTTGCAGCGTGCCTCTGTATATACAAAGGTGGCGACTAGTGTGTAAACAAGGCTCAGAGTATTAGTGAATAACGACCGGCCATGCTTATGAGAATCAGCTTGACACATTTACATAACTCAGTAGAGGAATTCTGAGGTCCATTTATGGTCGTTGCTGTTCCCTACATTTTGCATTCCGTTTGAAGAGACAGCCGAGAGGATCGATAAGGAATAGGATCAGGGTTGGCTGAGCAAATTTTTCCCGAGTGTGGAGTTGGGGCGGGGCGGGGGGGGGGGGGAATACAAAGAAAAAATATAAAATTTCAACAGCGTCAAGAAACGTTACAAGTAGTACGCGAGTAGAAAATAAAAGATGGTATAAGCCCTTCGAAATTTTCGAACGTGGAGTTCAACGCAACTCACGCCGGCCCTGAATAGGATCGTTATATTATTCCAGCGCGAGTGCATATCTATCCACGTCGGCCAAGCCGGTGTTCAAATTGGGAACGCTTGCTGGGAACTCTATTGTTTAGAGCATGGGATTCAACCGAATGGTCAGATGTCGTCAGATAAGGCATACGGGGACGACAGCTTCAGCACTTTCTTCAGCGATACTGGCTCGGGTCACCACGTGCCCAGGGCGGTGTTCATTGATTTGGAACCGACAGTGGTTGGTAAGGAAACGCATTGGACTAGTTTTGAGTGCGAAAAACGCACGCACGATGCCGACGTAGGTCATGTTCGCAGATGAAGTACGAACGGGACAGTACCGACATCTCTTTCATCCGGAGCAGCTGATTACCGGCAAAGAGGACGCGGCGAACAATTACGCCCGCGGCCACTACACGATCGGCAAGGAGATCGTAGATCTGGTTATCGACAGAGTACGGAAGCTGGCGGAACGATGCACGGGACTGCAGGGATTTCTAATCTTCCGCTCGTTCGGCGGCGGCACTGGATCGGGGTTCGCGTCCCTGCTAATGGAACGGCTGTCCGTCGACTACGGGAAGAAGTCAAAGTTAGAATTCGCTATATACCCGGCGCCACGAATCTCCACCGCTGTGGTCGAGCCGTACAATTCCATTCTCACCACACACACCACCCTCGAGCATTCCGACTGCGCGTTCATGGTCGATAACGAAGCGATTTTCGAGATCTGCCAACGAAATCTGGATATCGAGAGGCCGACGTACACGAATCTCAATAGACTGATCGGTCAGGTAGTTTCCTCGATAACGGCTTCACTGCGATTCGACGGAGCCTTGAACGTGGATCTGACCGAGTTCCAGACGAATCTAGTTCCGTACCCGAGGATCCATTTCCCTCTGGTCACTTACGCGCCGGTGGTCTCCGCCGCGAAAGCTTACCACGAACAGATCACGGTCGCGGAGATTACTAATTCCTGCTTCGAGCCAGCGAATCAAATGGTCAAGTGCGATCCTCGGCACGGCAAGTACATGGCGTGCTGCATGCTGTACAGGGGCGACGTGGTCCCGAAGGACGTCAACTCCGCCATTAACACCATTAAGACGAAAAAATCGATACAATTCGTGGACTGGTGCCCGACTGGATTCAAAGTCGGTATAAATTATCAACCGCCCACAGCGGTGCCTGGTGGGGATCTGGCTCGAGTGCAACGAGCCGTTTGCATGCTGTCCAATACAACCGCCATCGCCGAGGCTTGGGCTCGACTCGATCACAAGTTCGACTTAATGTACGCCAAGAGGGCTTTCGTTCATTGGTACGTTGGGGAGGGTATGGAAGAAGGGGAGTTCTCTGAAGCTCGGGAAGATCTCGCTGCTCTGGAGAAAGACTACGAAGAAGTCGGGCTAGACTCTGTTGATCCCGAAGCGGACGGTAGTGTCGAATATTAACGCCATTTTAATTCATGCTCTTGGATATAGACTCTTCCGCCTCTTTTTTGTTTTCTTTCTTTTAGTCCTTTTCCTTCAATGTTTACTACTTCCATTTTTTTACCGAGGATATTTCTATAGTTTCCATTATTGGGAGCTGTGTTGAAGTTTGAAACGGAGATGGTGTTAGATACACTATTGTGAGCACTCGCTGGGTGGGATCTAGGAGTTCTCGAATTGTATTATGAAATTAATAGGCGTAAGTTGTGGGTGCGGATTAATGTTTTTTAATATACAGCATGTGTTGGCGTGGACGGTGTTTAGGTTGCTATCTGATACAATTCAGTGTAAAAATATGTAGAATGAGCGGAATAGAGTATTAATGAACCATAAAAGCATAATAATGACGTGATTAACGATATTGTCATTATTAAACCCTGAACGATGGAAGTCTCGCCGCGAGGCAGTTTGCGGAAAGGTGGGAAGGGTATTTAAGCGGCGGCACAGGCGAAGAAATCGAAGAGACGGTGAATGTATTAATACGATGGCATATTTTCGTTCCTTTTTTTCGTCGTAAATTGTAGACGTAATTTTGTTTTATTGCAATTACACAAACGGGGCTGGGGAGGCGAAATTAAATAGCGGATTAAATACATCAGCGCGACGCCTTAACAAATTAAAAACGTAAAAACATTAACAGTACAATATAGTTTCTTATATCGTAGACGTAATGCGATGGCAGTCTTGAGTCCTGGAAAGATGCTGTGATTGTTGCATGGTTACTTCGATTTCCGATCGATCCTATTTGTTTTTTTTCCGTCTATTTTCCTATTTCCTAGTTTCTTTCTTCATTCGTCTCCTGTATATGCACTTTCGACTCGCAATTGCGATCTTCGACTCTTCTGTCTCGCGTTTTAAATCTTCATTCGGGTACTTGTTCTTCTATTTGCGATAAGCTTTTGCTCGTGGCAGTGTCTGCAAATAGAGGGCAAAGAAAAAGGCTGTTCAATAAACGCTGTTGCTCGATCAGTCAGTAGATGAAATTCTCGTTTGAAATTCGCGCGCCCGCGACCGGTATCCGTTTGCGGCGACGATGATTTCGACTCTAACTGGCGACTAAGAGAAACGGCTTCTAAATTGCGTCTATGCGTTTTACAACAGCGCCAGCTCGTCTACACTAAGAAAATAAGTAATGCTCTGACGTGGGAACCTCCTGCCTACCTTTCTTTCACCGTCTTCTTAGCGTTTCCAGAAAGTAAGAATTAACGGTACGCCGCGAATCAACTATCTAAATGATCGGTAAGCAAGGTGTCTCGCATCTTGTTTACCGAGCAATTCTTCAAGGCGACTCGCCACTCGATCGGGTGCATAGAGTTCAATGTTACCGACATCGAATAATGAACATTCGAAGGAAAAAACATGTAGAGATCAATTGTGTGTGTATGTGAAACTGGATATTGAATCGGTACGAAGGGTGTGTAGTGTTTTGGGGGGGCAACATAGAGATCAATCGTATGATGGTAAAAGTCAATCCTAACGTTGTAATTTGCGAGTACATACCAAAGTTCGGACTACCTACGCCTCGACTGGCTTCTTTTCCTTCTTCTTCTTTAGGAAGGACGGTGTCCTAAGGCCTTTCTTCTTCTTCTTCTCCTTCTTTGGCGATTCCTCGCTAACGCTCACATCCTGCGACACGGAACCCTTAACACGGAAGGTCCCAACCGTAACCATAAACCTTTTTACATGCACATGCAGGCAGCCAGTTTTGTGTAACACAGAGGACAGATGTAAAGTACATGCACTCGCTCTTTCATCCCTTATCTCTCCCCCCCCCCCCCTTTCCCACATTCCCTGACGTTTCACACAATATTATACAAAATGTTGATAAAAGTGTGGGGCACTCTTTCAACATCGATTCTAATCATCAAAGTAATGGAAAAAGTTCGCGTAGGTTGTATGTCCAATGATTATTATTTTATCTCCGTTGCTTTTAAATGTAGAAAAATATATTTGTGGAAATAATTAAATAGTGTAAAGGTTCAAATTAATTTTTTCAGAATCTGTTTCTTCGAAATTTAATATAAGAGGGTAGTAGATCACCTGTTGCGCGCGACTGTGTGACGGGTTGCTCCCCTACGGGCGCTTAGGAAATATAAAATATGTAATTGAGAAATTAAGCATTATCAGACATACACTAATTGGAACTTTCTTCATTATTTTGATGACTATCATTGATCATAAAAAAATGATCCACACTTTTATTGAAAATAAACCCAAAAAATCGTCGTTGATTCATGCAAGCGAACACTATCGGCAAACTAGCTTCTTTGCAGCGTTATGAAATAGTTAATGAAAGCACCGTTTTCTGCATGATCCAGAGAACGCACTTGACCATGAAAGATGAGACCGCGAGTTGCGAAAATGGCCACTCATAGAGTTACTTCGGTGGAAGTTTTGCGATGGACCTTTTTTCTTGCTCCCGAAATTGCACGCCGCGAATGAGCGCGATTTGTGCAACGCAGATTGGTTGTTAAAAAAATAAGTAATTAGAAAGAAAGCTTGACTTCATGTTCGGGAACGATAGTATCTCGTTATCGTGTTCACACACATTTCGAGTCCTCGAGCTTCTTGTTATATCTTGCCTTTTCTTTCAACGTTACTAGTATCAAAATTACAAAATCCTTTTCTAAGTGAACTCTTTTCAAAATCGTTAAAAGAATATCGTTTATCGTGGGCTTGGTACGAAGCTCGAGGACAATATAGTTTATAAACGAGTACGAGCAACAAACCTCTTTGCTACTTTGAGAAAATGTACTGTGATGCGCATCTGAATGATCGCCGTTTACGGTATTTTCTCCTGAAACATAAAGTGTTAAGTGTTACATACCGATGAAATATTCACACATGATAATGTCAAGCACACCACCAGGTTACTCCCATCTCTTCTTAGTGCCGTAGCTTAGCGAGGATGCTAATGTGCAGAATGCGTAAAGAATCGTCGGTACCAGAACATTACCTCATAAATGTAAATGCAAATAATTCTTGGCTCTTCGAACGTTTCGGTTCTTTCATCGCGTTTTATGGAAGACTAACTTCGACGCAAGAGCTTGAATCTTTCCCCTTTCAATTTTCACGTGAAAATATTTATTCCGTAAACAAAATACGCTTGGCATACAAATACGATGTACAAATGATCGTAGAAAAATAAAAAAAATAAACAATAGTAATCCAGCAACTATTCTAGGAATGAAACAGGAACTATGATTTCATAAAAACAAAAGAAAAGTAGCAGCACGCGCAATATCACCTTACTCCTAATATCTCGAATCAATAAAGCGTACCCTTTGGTATACATTCGTCCTAAAGTCGCAAATTAAACATACAAATGATTGTAAAAAAGCAAGCTTTTTTCCACAGGACTAGACAAATGCACGTAATAATGTTACTTAACAAAAAGGAAGCATTCTTGCAGCCGTATCAACGCATTAGCTACTATCAATTCTTTAAATCGTCGACTCGAGAGCTATTTCCAAAGAGGTGAAACTCGCGTCTTTATAAAGAATCGTCGCGCCGTTAAAAAAAGGTGCTTGATCCCCTAGCTGAGATATCTTCGAAAATAGTTCTGCAGGATTTCCTAAATCGCCATTGAGGAGTTCTTTGTCACTCCCCCCGTTTTCGCTGGAGTTTGAACACGTGAAAGTTTCGTCGGGTCGATTTTTCTGTTGCGCCTCATCGTTACTCAACAGCGACGATCTCTTCGGTGTCTCCTTCAAACTCCCGCTTGTCTCTGTCTCTTCGTATATAGGTGGCAAATACTCTTGAGCGGGATTCATGTCGCAATAAATACATTCATCGCACAATTCGGAACAATTGCAGTCCCTCGTGAGATCGCAGATTCCACACTGCTTCGGCAATTCAGAAATATCAGCACCTTCGTTTTCGGACGTGTTAGCTGAACTTACATCACGCTCCGCAAAGTCTATACTCTCAGTATTCGAGGACGGGTTCCACTCGCTGCTTCCGCTCTTCTCAACGGAGTTCTCAACTGGGTTCTCCCTATCAGCGATAGCTTTAGTATTATTGTTCGCCTCAATTCGAAAATTCAATTCCAACACATCGTCAGTAGATTTTCTCCTCGCTATTGTACAAAACTCGAGGATTGCCTCAGCCTCCGTCTTGGCAGGCTCGCCCCCGTTCATTTCAGTAGTACTAATGGATGTAACAGTCAGTGGAACTTCAACACTTTGGCAAACTTTCTCCGACTCGTCGTTATCGCCAGGGGATGAATCGATCGCCAGTATCTCTGGCTGCTCGTTAATAGTAGAGTGTCGCGCTTCTTTTAATTCCACGTTAGCAGTGTCTTTAGCTTTCTTGGACGAATAGTTGAGAGTCTCGTCGAGCGGTGTTTCGTTCGCGTCGATCACGTGATAAACGATTTCTCGCACAACTAAAAGGTCACCATCCAGTCGCTCCGCAGGATAAACTGCCTTGCGCTTTGCATTTTCTTTGAGCATTCCGTTTCTTAAAATCGAAACTGGGCAAGGGACTATAGGCGAGGAGGAGCGCAAAGGTTTGCATTCGACATGAAGCTGCATACTGCAGATGGTGCAGACTCTTTGCAAGATCTCTGCCACGAGACTAGAAATGTTGGCGTACGTGTCGTTCACGTTGAGCTCAGCGATAATCTCATTCGCGCTGTTGCTAATGCTGTTTCGAAAGTAGTCGCCGTTGGTCTCGAGCAATTCTAGAACTGTATCGGCAGGCAGTTCCAGCAAGTCAGATCCGCAATTGGAATGAATCTCTGAATGGTCGCTATCGGTGGAAAGATTCTGTGCCAGTTCCGGAGAGGCTATCTTGCAAAGCTCGTATCCGTCGTCATCGTCGAACGGATCCAGCCAGATGGCCTCGCGATTTTCCCCCAAACTACGTCTCCTCTCGTTCCATGCACGTTGCCGCTGCTTCTCCTCGCTGGATCGCGAAGGAACGTGATCCCTGCCACTTTCATGTTCCGAAAGCGACGGTAAGGACGACAAGGATCCTCGCAAAGTCATATCGTCCGCGTTTTCTGCAGGATCGGAGTCCATTTGTGGCGTGAGGCTGTATATTAAACTCATGTCGGCGGAGTCCAAGCTGTACTTAGTCGAGATCTTGAAGTCCGAGCGGGACAATGTACTTAAACTTGTCTTCGACGAGGGAACGTTTAAATAGATACGATCAACGAGATCGGCTATCTGTTCTGTAGAATTCCCGTGGACCGTGTTGCAATCAAGGGTTCCTCTATCTTCTTCTTCCACTTGCCCATCAGGAGGAACACTCTCGCTTCTCTGTTTCAAATTATCTCTTCTTGTTACCTTCCCCGACGCTTCTTTCGATCCTTCATCTTCGGACTGAACCGAGCTAGGGATATTCTCGAAGAATCTGCACTTGCAGTCGATCAAGGAACTAACGTTTGATGCAACGGCCGAAGGAGCGTAGGGAACAATGATCGGCGTCATGCGTTCAGCGATAACGTTGCTTCGAGCGATTTCCAAACGAGGCTGGCTCTGATATGTGTCTGAAACTCGGCAGTCGCGACGCTTACGAGCAACGTAGACTTCGTTCCTGCTCTCTCGATCATTTTCGTTTTCGCTTTCACTGCAGTATATCCCCGACCAATCACGATCTGCAACCACATTGTCGAAAAAAAAACACCACATACTGTAGATTTTCGTTTAAACGTTCACATTTATCCCCCACTTTGTATCTCGACTACCCTCTTTCTCGCGACGACACTTGTCGCGTTATGATCACGGATGCCTCACACCTGTGTATCTGAAACTCGTCGCGTTCGCGAGCTGCTGGATGGCAGGGAGAGAGGTCCAATCGCGACGGGCTCGTTCGCGTTGAATTTTCATCTACGGACTTTGTCGGCGGTACCTACGTGGATTTTCGTTCGGCTACGACGATTCGTAATTGTTAGAGAAATGCGTAACGTGATGCGACGCAAAGCGTTTAACGCGCGTTACGGAATTAGAAAAAAAAAATAGACAAGAACAAACAGCGGGTTAAAAAGAGGACAAAATTAATACACAGACCCAGGGGTCCTCTGACGAACACGGAAACACGTGAAACTAATAGACATGCGGATACGCGGGTGTGCAGGCATGCACGGTGCAAGCGTTAGTGATCATAAATGGAAAGAAAAAATGAAAATATAAGGCAAAGTGCAGGGCAAACGCATTAGTGGGTTGCAATGGGTTTGTGCTCGTGGACAGAGCCTTGGTCGCGCCCTTAGTCACTATGAGTTCAAGGTATCAATAAATAAGAAAAGCAAAGCTAAAGCAGCGCGGCACAAGGCTGCTGTCCGCGTACCATCCCTGACCAATACATGAACCACATCCCCCATTCGTTCGTTTTCAAGACGACTTTCTTCTTGAAAGCGAACGATAGCTCAAGCTAAAAGTCAATATAAAACTCACCATCGCTCAACACAACTTCAGGTTGACTCGGTGCAGGCACTTGTTTCGTTTCTATTCGCAGTACTCGGGGTTCTGTAAAAGGTTGAGAGTGATTCTTCTACTCGAAGTGGAAATCAGGCTTACGAAATTGCCGAGAGAGAGATTCCAACTTACCGTCTCTGCTTTCTTCTTCTGTTTCTGAGGTCACAGACACCGGAGACTGAATGGGGCTTTTGGCAGTGCTTGATTCGTGCGTCGCGCGGCTGACGTTGAACGACGACAATGCCTCTGATTCAGACTGCGATTCGTCATCTTGAACGAAATAACATCGTCAACGATCCATATTTATTTTTACCAACGACCAGCGAACACAACTGGTTAGCTTCCTCATTAACCATCCGAAAGTCTTGAGAAGATACTCACAAGGATCCCCCTTTTGTTTGCGCTCGATGTCCTTCTTGTACTGATCCAACTCTTGGTCCGTAATAGCATCGAAAGGATTCTTGGCATACGGCGTTTTATAGACCATTGCGTTGTGTTGAAAGCCTCTTTGAATGATACCTTTGCTAGCCGCGCCTACCAAAACCACCTGCTCCCCTGTCCCGCTGATGGTGGCGTCCTTCAGTGCACGTTTAAAACGAGTGTTCTTATTAATTTGCTCCACCAAAACGCGAAGCAAAATAACCATTACAACTTCACGATTACTCGATCAACGGAAACGATGTTACCTGCATCTTCTTAGCTTCTTCCCACGTAACACCTTCCAGTATGTGGGATTGTGGTCCGGCCGATATTTTGTCCGCCCTACGATAATCTTTGATCTAAAAAGAAATAAGATCTACTCTACCTGTGTCCCTTTCTAATTCTTATACTTAAAAAAGAAAACGATCATAGTCTGTTCCAACGGGTACTTACTCACACGTAAGTACTTACCTGCTGTTGTAATTGCTTAAACTCCTTGGGATTGGTATTTTTCGGCACGAATTGAAGAGCACTCTCGATCTTCACCGGCGTACTGCTATGGGTCGGAGATTCGTCTGACACCCACTGCACACAAAACCAGAACGTTAGTCGACCCCCATTATCTCATGAAATCAATCAGTAAGTTCGACATCCGATTAAAAAGCATCGCTAAGCTCGTTTCGTAGCGCAATCTGCGTATGCTAATGTGTGCCTGCTCTGCTGGTCAGGTCGCCGTACCGCCTTGCTACCGCTGTGCGTAAAAGTCTTGTATGTCGTGTGGGCGTATACGTATTCTGTGCATGTGTGTGTGTGTGTGACGTTGGTGTTGAAATTTTGCAAATCGTCCGTCCATCGAATTCGAGAGTATGAGTCCCTCGGCTAATCTAGCCAGTGTTGGGTTTTCCTCCGTTCGATGTTTCTATCGTCTACCGATCGCGTTCGTATCTCTTTTTGTCTTTACAGGGTCGATATCGATCTGGTTTTGTAAATGCAGTGGGACGAAGAATCGAACGCTCGTCGTTTCGACGACTAACAGGCACACATTCATACACAGTCTTAAACGACGTTAAAACAACGCCCGTGTCGAGGAGAATTAACGCGAATCCGTCGCTCATGGAACTCGAGCTCGTCGAATCGCAATTACGCGGAACGGTGCAACCCGATGTCTTATTATTCTCTTTCTCTTAAACAGTAACGTCACACGCTGTGGCAAAATCAAACAAAATAGGTCCTTTACTTCCGAAGAATTACCTACATGTACACCATGAACAGTAGACATATATTTATTTAAATATCAAGAAGCTACAAGAGAGAGGTGCATTAAAATTTATTAAAGTTCACAATGATTTTCCCTTCTAGGGTCTGACCGAAAGGCGCGCGATATATCGTTGCGACGAATTTAGTCGGGATTACATCTCACGCTAATCGTGTAAGCTGCCCCGTTCGGAATCTCTACAGTCTTTTAAGTCGTGAAGTATGTTTAGGTTCTTTAATCGCGCGCTTATGTCCCCCCCCCTCCCCCACCCCCGGCCCAATCCCATACCCCCTCTCAATCCGCGCTTTCGCAATGAATTTCCTAACAGACTATTGTAAGCTGGAATGTACCAAAAATATGAAAATGTGACTGCCACGTGTCACGGACAACAAGCGAACCGATGCAACAGGGTTGAACACAGTCGTTCGTTCATCAACGTCGAGATGCATACGATAACGAATAATGATGGGTGCGAAGGACCCTTATGCTCAATGATTACGGTTCTCTCTGGTAATTTAACAGAAAAGAAATGCGAAGTTTATAGAAAGATACACGTACAATTTTTCAACTCACCACGAACGGCCACGATAGTTACTTTCATTCGCTAGATAAATAGCTCTTTAGAGAATCAGGAATGTAACAACAAGTGCATGTAAAACATTCACGACGAACATCGATATTGACTCTTTTATAATAGTATACTATTTTATCAATAATATCATTCGCAAGACTCTTTCACTCTTGCGCAAAAATTTAATTACTCATGTGTGTATATATATATATATATTAGGTTCTTTGCTTCTCTCGCAAAATTTGCCCCCGCGCATCTACTCGTTTTTGTTCTCAAAAGTGATGACCTCTACCTTCGTGATCTTTTTCGGATCAGGAGTCCCTGTCTCGAGTATTTCGACCTTCTGGTACACATTGGGCGAGTTCAGCCAACGCGATCTGTCCGTGCCTTTGCGACCACCTTTCCAGAGCCTGTAAGAAAGCATTAAAGAGCGCATGTGGTTAAAAGCTCCAAAGAGACATTGTTAACCACTTTCTCAGGGCAAATACACTTACCCCTGTTTGAATAGTTCTTCCTCCTCGAGCAGATATCCCAAAGACGAGACTGCCGGTGGTACTTCAACGTCGTTTCTAGGTCGCGGGGGTTCACCCTTCACTAACGGGTTCCTGTATATGTAGCCAGTACGGAATCCCTAGAAAATCAAACGGAAATAACGATTTTCGAATCAAATGATTGAAGGGACGCGAGGAGAAGAAGTGTGAAAAGAATGCTCACAGCATTGTCCAGCATCCGCATCAGTGCCTCGAATTCAGTTCCGCCGATTCGCCAGCGCTTCTCGAGCTTCTCGGCGAGGGCCGAGCTTTCGGTGGTCTGACTGGTTTGCTGGGGCGTGGGTGGTTTCCTCGAGGCCTCGAATATAGCCTTTTTAGTTTCCTCGGAGATGAGGCTTAGATTATCAAGGCCGGCTGGCATGAGCTTCAGCTGCGTCTCGCAAGCCATCACCATGTTATAGACGTTGAAGAAAGCTTCCTCAACGCTCTCCCCGCAACACAGAGCACCGCGATTCGTCAGCACCATCACTTTGTTAATCGGCCCGAGGTTTCTCGCTATCTTTTCCTTCTCCTCTGGCTCGATGGATTCACCTATATACTGGTGCGTGCTCACCTCTCCTATCACTATACTCTCTTGTCCGATCGGCAGTAATCCGCACTTCAGCGATGAGATCTACGAACAAAAGAAGCTTCTTTATACCGGGCGTTCCAGGAATACAAATTTCTCAACTCTCACAGAAGCAGACAATCTTTTATCTCGCGTAACGAGCTCGATTGAACAGTTAACTCTGCAACTGTGCTTACGAAAACAGCCTCGTACAGATTAAGTATTACAGGGAAAGCCGGGAAAGCCACTCACAGCGGTAACGGACGGAGTGGTAATGTGAATGATGCACTTGATGTCGGGCCTCGCAGCGTGGATCGTCGAGTGCAATTGAAATCCCGCCACGTGGACCCCGAAATTAGTCGTCCCCTGTTCCACGATCGTCCCCTGCATGTCGACTTTCACCAGGCTCGAGGCGGTGATTTCGTGGTAGAGCAAACCGTACGGATTCACTAAGAAGTGCTCCTGGTCCTGGTTCAGGCGGGCGGTTATTTGCCCGCCGACGCCTTGGGTCCAGCCGTACAGATCGAGCAATCTGAACACCGCTGATAGTTTGCAGCGCAACAATTTCTCACCCTTAGCGTAACCCATGCTCTCGACGCCGCGTATATCATTTATAGGCAACACGCAATTTGAGTCTGCAATGAAATAAATGAATCAGTATAGGAAGGTTGAGAGCGCGCGCTCGGTATCCAGAAGCAGATGGAATTTACTTTTAAAAACGTTCCCATTGAGCCGAGCACCTTGGGCACCCATCATCTCCGAGATTTGCTGCAGAAGACCGGATGGGCCAGCACCGTCCTTCATTTGGGTCTCGATAATTCGTTCTAGTTCCTCGCGGAACAGTCGCGAGTTCATCATCATCTCGACCCTCTTCCTCCTCTCCATCTCCCTCATATCCTGCAACAGACATTCAACGAACGGGATTCAGTATATTTTCTTTTCCTACCAAGAAAGCAAATTCGAGGAACGGGCCTCGGGGATACTTACCGCGTCGATATCGGCAGGCCTCATCTTGCTCTTCTCGTCCTCCGTCAAACCGTCCACTACTCCGTTAGTGTGTGGCTCGGACCAGAGGGTGGAAACTCCAGCAAAACTTTCCGTTTAGTATTTGCGCGCCCTCTAAGCTATGAAAGATTCTGTTTGAATTAAAATTCAATATGGCGGCTCATGCCGGAAAAATTAAATATACTCAGAATCTGCGTATTGTAATATGTAGAATAAGAAATACATTTGTTGACTCGTTAAGAAGATTTAGATATGAAATTCAGGTGTTGGGGAAAATATTTAATTAAATTTGCAGTAATTGAATTTAATTAAATATTTCACATTCACCTGAAGTTTCTTATCTAAACCTTCCCCATCTTTTCAGTTATTATTGGCATAATTGGACATTATTTTGCCAACAATAATTGATAATGCCAACAAATGTATCTCTTACCCTACATTTTGTATAAGATACTTAAATGTAAAAAATACAAGTAGAGGTAAGGAGTAGTGAGTGGCTCACATTTTTCTTTGAAAAATATTCCTTATATTGAATTTAACAGTTTGCTTAAATGCTATAGTGCTAAGTAATTATATTAATTACCTATATTACATTGTTCATTTATGTACATATATATTTCTTTGTACGCGACCTCCATATACATGGTGTTCCTCTACCTGTGGTCAATACTTTGGAGGATAATCCAGAGTGACGAATTTGCGGTAGAGGCTTCGTTTTCGAGAAACTTGACATTCAATTTCACCTAAATATGCATGCATCGTAGGTGCTTGAGAGGCACGCGGAGGTCAGGGGAATGTCCTATGGGCAGTATACTGTCGCCATCGTATCCGGATTTCGCCCCAAGCAGGAACCGACGAGTTCTATAAACAACATACAGGATACTTTACTTACTATTATCGTAATTATCATAATTATTACTACTATTACATCATGCATACCTGCGACGCCCCTACCAGCCTGACGCACTTTGTCTGAAGCGTACTTGGCCCCCTTACGTGTGCAAGTAATTTGCAACATAGATCCTCCTCTGCATCTTTTCTTTTGTTTTTTGTCTGTCTGCTCCTGTGAACATAAAGAGTGAATAATAAATATTAAATTTAAGTCATCTCCTGTGAACTTAAAGGGTGAATTAAATTTATTATTTCCTTCGTCACTTTCTTGGGAAAGTGATGCCGGCGTCGATCGACTCGCGTGATCGTTTGATCTGCGAGTACAAGTGCCATTGCAGACACTTGTGACCACTGACCCCGTCAGTGGTACCGCACTTTACAGCGCGGTGCGACGCCGGACGTTCTTAGGGAAGCTGTGTCTCTTTATGCTGCTGTTCGAAGTACAGCTTGGCAGTACGCACCGCCAATGTACGGTTGATCTTCTCTGTCCTCTCGTTCCATCTAACAAAATTTATTTTTGTGACTGTTAATAGTATTTAACGAGTGCATTCCAAAAATAAAAGTTTTAAGTTTAGGAAATCATTTTTAATAATTTTTACAGTAAATTGAAGGTTTTTGATAATAGAGTTTATAACCTAAAAATACAAAAACACGAAAATTCAAAAAACAAGTGTCTTAAATGTAACTCGAACCGTACATAAAACTTTTTTACCTGTCACCGTCTTTGCAGTTGCTCCATTCTTCTGCACATTCATTTTAAATGAATCAGTAAACACAAGTAAATACCGAATACTTACAATTAGCGTTTCAGTCACGTTTTACTTGTTTTCACTTACCTATAAGACAGTATAAGTCTCAGCCACCAGCGGCCTTAGCCGTGATAAAAACACCGGTTCTCGCTAGATCACCGAAGTTTAAAACATCACGGGGCGGGTCCGGGGAAAGATGGGTGACCACCTTTCTCCCGGTGTGCCGCTGCTGCGCTGGGACCCGAAGAAGAGAGAGGAGGGACAAAGATATGAGACTATAGTTCGTTGGGCAATATAAGCGGCGAAATGCTTGAAACGCCATCCTGTTTAACAGGAAAAACAATAAACCAACCAAACCAATAAGTCTCAGCCAATCGTGTATGCACAGACACAAACACAACTATACCGCGACACTAGCAGCGCCCTCTAAGCTATGAAAGACTTGTCCTTCCTGCCTAAACGCTATCCCGGAAATTCCCTATTCAGTTTCCACCCACTGGCTCGGACAACGGTTGCTGTTGACTTGTGTCCGCCATCTTTGAGGTTTACGATTCCTCTCTTTATCTAAGCTTCTCTCTTGCTTTATCTCTATTTTATATTACTCTGCCGTTATTTTCTTCCTCCTCCTCCTCCTCCGCCACCTTCTCAACCGCCGCCGCCGCCACCACCTCCGCCACCGCCACCTTCCCCTCCTCTTTCCTCCCCCTTTCGATGGATACTGACTGCAACAAAATTCCCCCCCCCCTATCTATCAATCGATATCACCACTCTGCTCCTTCGTACGATCGTTTGATTTCGAAAGGATTAAATATATGGAGATAAATAAATGGAATTTATTTTTTAATTGCGAAGGGAAGCATAAGGGCGTTTGTTTACTAATTCCGTGTGAGGGGAGGGGGGTGGTCGATATCATAGAAATAATATCGATCCACCGGTCTTCGTTCCGTCTCGACGCTCTATGGTCCCCGGCGACGAATCGGCGTCTCATCGATTTAATGCACGCTGCACTCGGCCGTTATCCGATTTCAAGTGTAAAAGGGGAATGGCACGTCCGGAAAACCGGCAGAAGTCAGCGAACGATCAATAAACCCGCGGCTAACAGTCAAGTGTAACGCGGCGTCGAATGCGTAGACAGCAGGGGTGACTGACGACAAGAATCCCTAGAGCGGCTGAAATCGTACCTCTCTTTTTCTCGAATTCTTACCGCGCTTATTTATATCACGCTAGCATCCCGCCGCCCTGCGTTCTTTTTCCACGTTCCTGGCCCTCCAGTTTCACGTCCGCCCCTAATTTCCTTTCTTGCTAGGAAAAGTAACGGCGAGCTTCGTTCGGTAACTACCTGTTCTCTCCTAAAAAGATCGAGATTAGCTCGCCGCGGTGTGAACTGTGCGTAAACGCGAGTCCCACATATTACGCTAAAGGCTGGAACAAACGAAAGTACCAGGCCTCCGATACTGGTTGGCGCAATACTTGTTGCGACGAGATAACGGGAACAGTAGAATGCAACGTACACGTTCGTCTGCGGCACGCGATATAGTAATACGCGCTTTAGGCTACGTTCCCACATGCGCGACGCGTGACGCAGAACGCATTACACACGCCTGTTTTTAGAGATTTCCTGAGATGGCCCGGAGCTATGAAGCACCGTACGCTCCGCGAACGTTAGCGTGGCTTTAAATGCTCAATATCCATGCATTAACCTTCTAATAACCGTATTTAGCGGCTCATAACCTCGGAAGTGCGCGCTTAACCTGAATTCACAACTTCCGCGAATCCCAATCTAAACGGGCGAATCGTGGACGCAGCGTTTCGTAAAGAAATCATTTTATTGGCGCTCCTCCTGCACCGCTGGTTTCCTCTCTATCGTCGGTCTCGTGTGCCTCGGCGAATGAATGGCTCCATTGTACGCGCGATTGTGTAGAAAGGGGAAAAGAATTTCACGTCCTTTATTTTAAATGCTAATAAACCATTGGGTAATACTCTAACTCTAACTCCCTTTTATGCGTACAATCCGCGTGGTAACTGGAATATTACAGGGACCCGTTAGAACGAATGAGAGCAGGGAAGAATTGCAATCTTTGTAAGTTATCGATCGAGTAGCGCGAATTTTCACGGTGACGTCGGGAAAGTTTTTCAAAAGAACCGCGCACACTCGAAACCGCGGTGCAAACACCACGCTTGAGTCTCAACGAAAGCAGATGGTACACGGTAACCACGAGCAGAGCGTAACGATCGATACACTTTTCGGTTCGCGGCCATTTCTTTTCCGTTCCTCGCGCACCGCGGCTCGCTCGATTTTTACGACGGACAGCGGACCTCCGCGCGGAGCATAAAACTCAACCAACACGCTCGCACATTCGTTCCTACCGACGAATTTTATTACTCCTCTCGCGGCTCGAGAGAGTAGAAAAGATTGTTTTTTTTTGCCAAGTCAATCTCTCGGTATCTTGCTTAATACACAATTCGCCGCTACTAAATAGCGCAGCGCCATCAATTGATGCCCATCAACGTTATTTAACAGCGAACACCAATTGAACATCGCTTGTTCGGCACTTGCAATCACCGGTATTAATGATAGTAACAATACCCGTTTAATGCGCCAGGACGGCACGTATGAAAGGTTAATAGGACCCGAGAGGAAGTATGAAATATAAATACACAGTTACAGGTGTAAAAGGCCAAGCATACTCACGCGCTGTTGAAATCGGAGGTCTACTACGCGCGCGCGTACCTTAAAGGAGCACGAAATTTACTATTTCACACCCTGTTCCGAAGGAGCTGTTCAAGTTTGCCTCCGAAGCGCAATGAATTCCATTTAAAACTTCGCGTATAAACGTTTAACGGCACTGGAAAGATAGTCAAAAATGGAATGCAGCCGACAGCGCTGATTGCACCTCCATTCCGTGGAGACGAGAGAGTAAAAAAAGAGCCGATAACGCATCGAACTAGCAAAGATAACGTGGACCGAGTACATATCGCGCGCGAGCTATTTAATGCGACGTGTCCGCTGTTTCTCGACCCGATGATGTCATAACTTAAAACGTAAAGCCTTGCACTATCATCGCTGGCTGGGCGGTACCACGTTCGGTCGATGAGCCAGCCGTGTCCTGCCGGAGTCTCCGCAAAGGAGCACGCAATTCTCGCGGGGCGACCAAAAATAATATCGATCATCCGTAATTTACTTACGTGCCACCGAGTGTGTCGCGGAGATACTTTTGCCGATGGGGAGCGCGCACGGACAGCCGTTACCCGCGCGTCCCGTGGTCGTCAAATACGTAATGAGACACCAGCCGCGGCAATGAAACGCCGGAGACTAATCGCTGGACATTACGTAAAAAAATGTGCAAGGTACAGCTAGCCGGTAAATCGAAACGAAGCGTCGCGAGTATTGGGATCGGTAAAGGAGACCGTAGCAGATAAACCAACACGCGCGGGCACGCACGCACACTTTGGGCGCACGCACACAGGTGAACGTGCCTTCTGTAGAATCGAAACCCGAGAGAGCCAGCCAGTTTATTTCCAAGCGACGATAGATTGCGCGCGGGCGGTCTCGCGTTGTTAAGAGAAGAGACACGCTCATTGCTGGAAGATGCGCTTTCGTTTCTCGCGGCTTCGTTTTAAACTGGACTTTTTTGCGGGAAGATCGAAAGGGAGCGGGCATTTTTTCCCCCGCTGCGCTATGCGTTAGCATCGCGCGTACGCGCGACGCGAATGCAAGCGGAACAACGTCGCGATCATAAGGACGTCGAGACGAACTCAGTCTACGGTTATTCGTGCGAATACGCCCAAATGAACATCAGCTCATATCGATTAACCCCAACCGCTAAAGAGCATTCGAGATACGCACGGGGACATCGGGGGGTCGAATTAATCGTTACGAAATGATCAATCGTATTTCGGTCGCGGCGCGATGAGGCTCGCCGATACTATGCGCGCTGATCTGTTGGCGAGATATTACTTCGAGGCGTTGTAACGATTTGCTGTTGATTACAATGGGAGGATATCCTTAACGGATCGATTAGACGCGTACACTGGGAACAGGAATCAACGGGGACGAGTCCTGGCACACTTGCCTCTCCTTTCAGACAATGCACGAGTAACGCACGAGCTGTCGGGCACCGTGAACTCGCACCACGGGCTCGTACCGAATTTTTACTTTCGTTGCGCTCCCTCGCCCATCGTAATTCAATTAATGATTACGGGAACGGGGGGAAAAAAAAAGTGAAACGACAGAATGGCGTCGCGTTCCCGTGCGAAACGCGATCCCCGCGTAACAGAGTTGTCCTGTCTTTCACGGGGGGAAACAGGAGGAAAAGAAGGTCAATGATTTAACAATGCAAATGGCGATACAGCGGCACGGAGCGATGCTTTCCGATGGCGTAACTATCGCAACAAGTACTACGGTAATCACCTTTGAAATGCATTCACGGGGTCGATTGTGGGCCGGGCGAGAACAGGACGCTCGATAATCGGCGATCGAACCCTGTACGGGAGCGTTTATCGACAAACAAGGAAACATCCAAGATTGCCGCCTAATCGACGACACACCCCTTACGCTACGTCATTCCTGTCAATTATTGGGAAGCGCGTTGGCCCTGTCGCGTCTACGCGGCACCGCGGGTGCTCGAAACGGTCGGCGGGCAGGCACACAGCCTCCCTGTCTGTGGCTTGCGATCACTTACCTGGGCAGAAAATCAGCGGCTATCGTCGAACGTTGGTATATCCGTATCCGTTCGGGGAATCGTTCGACTCGCCGTTCGTATCACCGAGCGGTCGTTCCGTTCGGTGGACAGCTTCCCCGCCCCCGTCGCCGTCGATGCTCTTCCGGCGGCTGGCAAGCCTTCCCCGAGCCTTCTCCACCTCCTGATACTCCCGTACTACCACCACCACCACTAGTCACTACTACTTCTGCCACCACCACCTTCGCACCGCCGCCCCTCGCTGCCCTTTGTCGTTCTCACTCGCAAACCGTGCCCTCTCCGTTCACCGACTGTCTGGCTGTCTCGATCAGCCCCACCGTTTAACCTGTCGCTTCGCGTTTCCACTCAGATCTCACCCAGATCACCGCGACTCTCCATGCTTCCCAGCCTTCTTTTTCCGTCGCTTACGGCCAGGCAGTACGAAACGCGCGTAGCGTACGGTTTCCGTTACTCGCTCTTACTGTTTCTCCTTCCTCTCCGTTCTATCCTACATCTCCTGTTCCTTTTCTTCACCTAATTCTACGGCGAGCACGCGGAACGTGCGCACAACGCTGCTGCGCAACCGATTCATGAAACTTCAGAGGGAACGCCGGCGAGAGATCGATTCTCGAACGCGCGCAAGCCCGGTTGGCTGCCGCCTTCAATCAGCCTCCAATCAGAGCGCTCGACGTTTAAATAGCCAATGATAGGAGTCGTATGATACCGTGTAAACGGAAGATCGTTTGGTCTATGCTGGACAGTGATGAATTTTGGAGAGATTAGGAAGCTTCGTAACTCTTCTTCGTAGAGAGTTACAGAAGTTTTATTAAGTTATGGGATTAATAGAAAGGATACAAAGAAATCTGAGACTATCATGATCTCGTAGTTCTTCTGATAGATATAAGCTTAATAGACGCTGTTTGAAAGCTCGTCTCCAAGTGGAGGATCTAGGCGTGATTTACGAGCAATTACTTAAGCCCGTTTCCAAGCGAGGCGATCCATCAGGGCGCGTTCTCACTGTACATTACTGTGCGCTTGAGCGAGTGCACACGCACGCACACGGTTGTCGTCAGGTGCAACAATGGAAAACAGTGGGGGAAGCTTCGTAAACTCCAGCGACATCGGCAGCCCACATTACTTAACGATATCTAATGTTAAAGACAGTACTGTCACTGATAAGGCAATATAACACTTAAAGCCCTCGATACTTTCTAATGACTGATATTTCTAATATTACCACTTAACGCGTGGATCTTTTAAAAATCCTACTGGAGATTGAAAGTATCAAAGCCACGCAATGCAACTGGAATTATTCGGCATTGCGTCGCGTTCTTGGCTTCTTCTTGACCATTTTCCTTTGGAAACGCCTTGCCCAGCGTCATTACGAAATCATGACAGATTGCACAGTGGATCGACATATCGATGTAATACTTTCCCTGGATCCTCGCGCTCGTCTGTTCCGGTTGATTTCTCTTTTATCCCGCTCTACTCGTCATATTCACGGTTTAAAGTACACCGATATAGACATATGCAGAGCAATCAATTATGCGCCCGCGTCATGACATCATTTGTAGATCTAAACGGGACCCGATTGACACCATAAATCAACGCGATACTGAGGCCAACGTTACGTTACAATGTTGGGAAGCTTCCTCCTGCTACAGACACAAGTAGCGCCCAGATTAACAATGCGTTTGATAACGAGAAACTTCTTCTTTCTTTCCTCTACTTATCTCCTTTTCGATTTAGCAAAAAGGCGGGGTGTGTCTCATGAGCGTCCAAATCAAAACGCTTAAAATGGATCTGAAATACACCGGCCTCGAATGATAATTTCTACACAATTTGCAATTGTGTATGTTTTAAGATAACGAAATCGTTAACCACTCGCGTGCGTGTGCGCCTGTGTACACACGCCATTCGCGCGAAAAAAATAAAATAATCTACGAACAGAGTACGTACATATGCATCATCGGAATTGGTTCGCCAATCAACCAAAACTTGTATTTTTTACTCTTATTACATAAGAACCTGTTGGACGTTGGTAGTGAATCAAATGTGAGCGGAGTCCCGAGCAGGACCGATGTCTACATTGAAGTCCAGCCAGTATTAGTTTAGCTTGGGACCAGACAACAACGATTTCCATTCTTTCGTCTAAGCGGCCGGACGTCTACGTTCACCGTTATCAATTACAAGTATTCAGCCGAGCATTAACTTCACCGGGACCAATTTCTTCCGCGACCATGAATCCCAAGCTGAGGATGAACTTGTTTACATCGTTAATGCGGCACGTACGTATCCATAAATAAATTCTTTCGGCGCCCATCCTAATGTTTATCGTATTTACGATCATCTACGAGCAGCGAAACGTATCGATATCGATGGGCCGTTGAATCAGTGGTTTTGATATAAAATCGGAGACAGGGAAGAAGGTTCAGGAAATAGAAACGGTTCTTGATTACGTGGCACGTAAATATTAGGATTCGAACGAGGCGATAGCTATCGGAAGATGAATAGTTGATTGTTTGCACCTCGACTATTGAACTTGATTTTCATACAATGGCACGGATAGAACAGTGCGATAATTGAGGGGCTCAGTGGAAAACAGGCACACGCCACCGTTTAATGATTTTTTTTATGATCTTTTACCTAAAAATCTTCGCATTTCTTGTTTTCATATATTATTCAAAATATCACAGTTTATAGTTTAATGTTCATAGATTTCTATAAAATAAAAAGTTCTCAAAAATATGTCTAATTCTTTTCGAAAAAAATTATGGAAAATTTATGCATAGATAATGTGGCATGTGCTCGTTTTCCACCGAACCCCTCAATTGCACTGTCATACTACAGTGATAGGATTATTTTTACGCTGGATCGTGTGTTTCCTAGACCTGCTATGGTATACTTATAATACTGTGGGACAGGGGTTCTCAAACTTTACGTCTCGCGTACCAATAAATATCTACACGATCAGTCACGCATCACCAATTAAAATTAACACAAATACTGCAGTGGAACTTGCGTGTGCTACGCTTCAACAAAATATTAGAACATGCAAAGAGAAACTGTTATGGACTTAACTGAAGAAAAAGAATTCGCGAAACACCTGGAAGGCTTCCGCGTAGCACCACAGTTTGAGAAACCCTGCTGTAGGATGATTCCACTGATTAAAATCGCAGATAAAAGTTTTGAAAGACGTTCCTCTACGCGTCAATACCTTGTAATTATAATAAGTAGTCCCTGTAATACCAGAGTGCCGTTTCGAAAATCACAGATACCGCGACAAACGTACGCTAGAAGGTACTTGGGCACGAGTACATCAAGATTCAATGATTACCCCGCATCGCTGTCCCAATTCACGGACGACGAACTTATGATGAAAGAAAGTGGTAATTAATTTCCCATTATCCCTGATCGGAAAAAGTAGACGCAAAATTGCATGGGCGTAGCGAAGGGGGGAGGGCGTGGGTGGGCGCTGGCCCCCCTCCCTGACACAGGAAAAAGAATTAATCGTTCGTCCAAAATTAAATTAGTATATTAGAAAATAAAATTAAATTAAATTGCGAAGTAATTCCGCCTTATGTACATAAATTGTAATAATAAAAATTGTTTCACTATTTTATTACCCCCCTCGAATGAAATCCTAGCTACGCCCATGTAAAATTGGTAGCTTCTACTACCGGTCTTGCTTAACCGCTCTTCGCAAATTGCACACGTGTGAGTACATTTTTGCAAACCTTTGTTAGTGAGCAAGTTGGCGAAGGAGGAGATCGGCCCGCTTGTACGAAAGATGGATAAGGAAGGGAAAATGGACGAGGGGATGATACGAAAGCTGTTCGAAAATGGTGTAAGTACACGACCGCAAACTGTTCGTGACCGGTATGCACATAATGATTATATTAATCCCGCATGCGTTATCTTTGCTTCCTGCTTGATCTTGCTGAACTTATTGGCTTGGAAAGCGAGCGGATCAGCGCTCGTGATATCTAATATCGTTGGCAAATAATTAGTTAATGGGCATCGAGGTGTCGGAGCAATACGGCGGCAGCGGCAGCAATTTCATGTCGACGATATTGGCGGTGGAAGAAGTGGCGAAAGTGGACGGATCGGTGGCCGCCATGGTCGACATCCATAATACCCTCGTAAACTCATTGATCTCAAAAGTCGCCAGCGAGGAGCAGAAGGCAAAATATTTGCCGCGATTAGCTCAAGATTACGTAAGTCAAGCGTACAGGCGCAAGGGTGGCGATAAATCGAATCGCGGACAAATAGGCGTGCGATAAACCGCTACTCTGTTTGCAACATTGTTGTTCGCCCCCTTTCTTATGCAAGCGCTTCTCTTTCAGCCGGGTAGCTTTTGCCTGACCGAGCCCTCTTCCGGATCGGATGCGTTCGCTTTGAAAACCGAGGCCAAGAAGGACGGCTCCGACTACTTGCTGAACGGCACAAAAATGTGGATATCGAACTCCGACGTCGCCGGATTGTTCCTGGTCTTCGCGAACGCGGATCCTTCCGCTGTAAGTCGCCGGGAATTGCTCCCTTCCCAATTTCAAGCTCGAGAGACCTTAATAGGAGCTCCTGTACACAGTACAGAGATTAAAATAAAATTCCCAAGACTTTGTCCGTTAGGGGTACCGCGGAATCACGACGTTCCTGGTGGAACGGGACACGCCCGGGTTAACGGTCGCTAAACCGGAGGACAAACTAGGAATAAAGGCGTCTGGCACTTGCATGGTCCACTTCGATAACGTCAGAGTAAATTGAACGATACCACTGCAACAATTTTTAGAACAGCATGTAAATAGCAATTTCCTCCACGCGCTTGTTATTCACTTAGGTACCGGAAAGTAGTGTCTTGGGCCAATTCGGCCACGGATACAAGTATGCAGCTGGATTCTTGAACGAAGGTCGAATCGGTATCGGCGCACAAATGATTGGCATAGCGCAGGGCAGCTTGGACGCCACCATTCCGTACACGTTGGAAAGGAAGCAGTTTGGAAAAGACATCTTCTCGTTCCAAGTAGGATACCAAAACTACCATTCCCCGCGGTGTGACGGGCGATAGATGTAACGAAGCCTTCCTGTTTTAGTCCATGCAACATCAAATTGCCCAAGTGGTCACGGAAGTCGAGGGCGCCAGGTTGCTGGTCTACAACGCAGCCAGACTTGTCGACGCTAAGAAGGACGTCATGAAAGAGGCGGCTATGGCAAAGCTCGTAGCCTCTGGTAATTTTCTACGCTTTTGTTTACTGAAGAATATTCGACAGTGGAGTATCTTTAACAGCACCAATGATTCCATGCATTCTCGAACGCAGAAATGGCCATGCGAGTTACAGCGAAGTGCATCGACTTCATGGGCGGCGTAGGCTACACCACCGACTTTCCGCAAGAAAAGTTCTTTAGAGACGCCAAGATCGGTACCATTTACGAAGGTACCAGTAACATGCAACTGTCGACCATAGCCAAATGTATCCGCAAGGAATATTCGTAAACTGTGCTACTTTCATCGTCTTTTATTTTATACTACACTTAATACATCACTCTTTTTTCTACTTTTCCATAAAAGTCGGTTAATGAATTCTGCGTTAAGTCCCCTGGCGATCCGTGCTGTGGTCACTTTGGGTCGTGAGGTAATTTAAATCCAACGAGATCCGCGGTTTCTTGGACACTCCGTTCACCCTTACCAGTGTACCGAACTTGAATTTCTCTGCCAATCCGCCGGGAGCTTAAGTAGCAGTGGTAAGTCTCCGCTAAATTCTTCAGCTCCTCGCGTGCCTTGCACAAAGTTTCAGAGGTTTCTCGATGGGAATGCGCTTGCTCCAATATGTAATGCACCACGATATTATCCTTCGCGATCGGTTCTGACGAGTTTCGTCTGACTTCTCGGACGAGAGAGCGAATCAGTTTTGTGTTAGGTTTCATCTTTGCTGCGGCCTAGAACAGACAAAGTAAATTACTTATTGACATAAAAATGATTGTATCCTAAGGAAAAACACATTTAGCAGTGTTGGCTTTAGCGTTCCGATGAACAATCAAAGATTTATGAAGTGGAAGGCTAGAAATATAATTACAATTTTTAGCATCTACTTCTCCCGTTTGCACAGCAGTGAAATAATCGACCACTGCATTTTCATAGCGGGACTCTTCTCCTCGGTTCCAGAAACTTCGAGGCAGCGCGTTCATGTCTCGTTCGAGAAAGATGTGAATATTTAAGTCGTTGAATGCCTCCTCGCACGCGAAACTATTTCTCAAAGCGATTTCTGTGACGTGCGGTTGGATACGTAAAATGTATTCGACGGGGGCGAAGGTAGTTGACTTTATCAAGTTATCCGCCACAGATTGGAAGCTATTTGTCAGGAGAATGCACCTGCTCAAGTTCTTACTCCAGTTCGCGTAAAGAAAATTATTAGTCAAGTGCAAGGAACAATGCGGCATGTAAACCAGCGTTAGATCCTCCCGAACGACTCGCTTCCCCTCCTCGTTGTTCTTTATAATATTAAAACCGAACCTCTTCAAAAGCTCGATTTCCTTAGAAGAGAAAACTGGATCGTACACGTATATCCGAGAACCATAACGGTCCTTCAGGGACAGAAGTAACGCTAGCTGATATTTGGAAGACCTCTGACAGGAGAAACGACCCAAACCGTAACACAATATTTCGGATATACCAACGGCGCTTAAAGCGTTCAACGAATCTCTCAAGCAATGAAAAACATCGTCGGCGAACGAGGAACTTTTCAGTTCGATCTCCGCCTCGCGCAGCTTTCTGAAAATCGTTGTAAAATACGGGGAAATTAGAGGGCCCAATTATTTCGAACGACAGAACGGACCTGCCAAGGGAATCGCGTGCACACTTTTGAAATACGAGCAATGCCTTACCGATAAAGTGTTTCGTAATTAGCGTCGCTGTCGCTTTCGTAACCATCGTTATTTGGCAAAGGTACGTTTAAGTCACAGTTATTTCGAACGCTAGATGCGCGTTTCTTTCGACCAGTTACGAGTTTGAATTCTCCTGTGTCGGGCATTTCGAGCAGAATCGATTCTGTCTCATTGACTTTTAGTCGTGTTACTCTGTCATCTTCAATTTTAATTTGAAATAGCGGAATTGATATTCGTCGTTGCACGTAATCGTTCGGTTTCTTAAAGATATCACGTACCTCTCGCTTAAGCCTGTCGACACAGTGTAACGTACACTAACCACACTTTTGTTTCTCGAAGTAGAGAATTGACTATTAACATTACAGACACTCGCCTATATTTATTAGATTTATAGAAGATCCAGACTTATGCCCGCAGGTGCGTATGCACACAGAAATTCTATAAATCAAGTTCGTATTTTCCTTTGGACACGTCGTCATGAAAGACACTGCATTACCTACAGAGCATAATGTTTTAAAAGAAAGTATGTAAATATGAGACCGTAGAATCCGTAGAATATCAGATTTGGAACTATTCTTCGAAGATATTTAATATATATTCTTTTCGACACAGTGGAATACCTATGAATCGAGTAAGTAATGCACGAAAATTATTCAAATCCTATTTGCAGATCAATGCCATTCTGATCCTGCCGCAATTTAAACGTTCACTTAGTGTATTTACGATGTTATTGCCTTTCACTTTATCGTCTAGCTTTAAATTAAAAGCAGTTCAAGTGCCCCATTTAGATACTTGCTGTGTCGCAATACGGGAATCCTAAACGAAGTCTGAAACTGAAGCACCATTGGAATGGTACTCCTTCGAGGAGGTGCAACCCCGGCATGGATGTTCGGTAATTTTGTGAAAACTTAAAGGCGATTAAACGGATTTAATAGATCGTGTATCGCCCTTTGTAAGCGATGCTCGCGGAGATTTCCAGCGGCAGAGCAAGCATCTCGTTGTGAACGTGTCATTAATCGTCAGTACTGTTACAATGTGTTCGGTAACAAGCACGCGGTGCATGCTCACATCCCGCATGCAAGCACTGAAATACCCGAATATCATGCTGGCGCAGGAAGCTTTCTCTCTCCCTACGTTGGAAAGAGTTTCGCGCGGGTTGTCTCACAAAGCCCCTCCTAGTAGCAGGGTAGCAGGAGTCGCAGTTACAGACGCCCGGCTTGCCCCAGCCGTTGCGATATTCCGTCATACCTTGACTTTCGCCCGTGAGGAATTTTTTCAACAGGAACACATGCGGCTAACAGTAATTTCATGACGCCACGGATAGAAGCGACGGTGGTGTAAGGAACGCTGACGTGTATCCATGCACACGCACCTACATATCCCAAGCTTCTGTTACTTGCGTAAAGGCGAATGCCCCCACCCGAGCCTCGAGCTGCACATTAATTTTAGGGGAAAACGTAATAAGGCTTGAACCGTCCGGCAACGCGCGGCGGATGGATCACCTTCGCGCTGCATAACGATCACGGGGAGGTACCGGAAGAAACGAGTTCTGCAGAAAGTGTCACCTGCGTGCTGGCGCGTAGAAGGGACGGTATTGATTGAAATTTTGGGGAAAATGGTGTCACTGCCCTGCGAACGCGGCGCGGCGCGTACAGGTGAGGTTAGAGGTAATTTGAAAGAGGACGGATGATCGTTGCTATTGGGGACGCGGTTGGACCGGCAGTCCTGCCGAAATTCTGCCCACGCTGGAGTCGGTGGACCAATAAGCAATGGAAAGAGATCGTTGGGGGCCAATAAGGTACTGCTACGTCACAGAGGTGCTTAGGGCCCGCGCGGCTCTTCCTCAAAATTGTGTCTTTCCAATCTGCGGCTAACATGAATCGAACGGAGGCACAGCCGCTCGCGCTGGCTATCCATCGTCGTTCATGCGCTCCTGCTCTCGAGTCGGTTAATTTGTTGATTATGTCCATTCTACCCGCTAACTACAGATTACTGGAGGCTGCACGTAAATTAGCATAGTCCTCGCGCACCGTACGGGAAGGTGAAAGATAAACCTCGATGACGGAGGGCGAGCCAGACTCCATTATCGATTGCGTCATATGCTCGCTGTGTCACACAACGATAGATACATAAACGTGTGCGTTGAATGAATACATGCATCGGGGGCGGTCGATGATTATTAAATGAGCGTTCTGTTCTGCACCATTGTTCTTTGTAATTTATCGAAAGTGTGAATGATACTGGTAATCAAATGTCGGCTATTGTTTCGCAGAACGCTAGAGTCTTTTGTAAAATCTAATTGTGTCGCGAAAATTTGTTGATTGGAATTGTGTGCGATTGAAATCATTCGTACGGTTCATCCAATTTATGCGGGGTAAAATGACAGTTAAATATCTCGGTCATGACTCGTGGACAGTACGTCGCGAGACCTCAAGAATTTCTTATGAAGTTTTCGCTACGTTAAGCTCCCCGTGTAACGTCGGTTGCGTGTGTTATTTATCACGGTGATCGTAGGTGGTGATGTCGGGGATTTAATGATTAACAATCAGAATCATTTAGGCTCAATCAGTTGGTGCATTGTAGCAGGGAAACATGATTGTGCTTACAGTTGAGCTGAGGAGGTTGTACCGACAGTGCGAACTGCGTTAACTGCGGGTAAGGTTGTAGTCTATGTGGCCGACTTCGGCTGGTAAAACAGAAAGCAAATGTATGCGAAATTAGATTGTTAGAAAACTCGTTAAAAGGTAAATATGGTAATGAATTCCTATATTCAAATACTAGCACAGCGTACAAAATACTCGTTAACCATTAGTTTCTATTTCCCGGGGAATCTAAACGGTCGGTTATGTAGATAGCAGTAGGTAACTACGAGTGCAGTAGGTTAAAAAGTTAGGCAGTCACCACGGCGACTTTCTCGATGAACGTGTTACCCTGCTCCAAGGAGGGGCTAAATGAGACAACCCGCGCGAATGCCGCTCGACTGTACGAGAGAGGAGAAATGTGTTTCGTTCCTGCTATCCTAATACTTCGCGTCTTCTGTGCGGGATGTGAGCACACACCGTGCTTCAAGTTTAAGAGTTTAAGCGTTTAAGGAAAAGCGCGTTGCAGACACGTTGATAAATTCTGTGTCGTCCTTTCTTCACATAACGTGCAAGTTATTTAAATAAGTCACATTCTGCCGATACAATTTTATATATCCAGCGCCAACATGAAATAATACGTAACGTATTTTCATAATTTTAAAGAAGGGGGAAGAGTTGATACAGCTAAAAGAATATAAATAATTGATATAAGACGGGAATCATCGATGCAAAAGATTCACTCAAAGTAAAGGATATTTAAATCGAAGTTTAAAAAAGGAAAAAGAGATATTTGACCCCGACGTGATTTGAACACGCAACCTTCTGATCTGGAGTCAGACGCGCTACCGTTGCGCCACGGAGTCCGCTTGAGAAACGTTTTTCAATAGCTAATTTTCTGTGAGCATTGGCAAGCGAAGCATGCAACACGCATCTGCCCTGTGAATACATACATGTTTGTAAACTGCAAATTAAATAATAGACGGTGATATGTATTCGAATACCTTTCGTAATATGAAAATAGTATATTTGATAATAACTCCCTAATTAGTTCATATGATCTGCAACATTTTTGTAGTCACTCGTGCGAGGACGAATTTAAAAGACAAGCAAATGGTATCGATATCTCGCGCACCAATTGGGTGTGGCTCGTAGTGGCATCTTCAGAATGAAACACGGATCAGGCTAACATGTCATCGAGAAGCACACTTCCGTCGTACTTTTTCGAAGGGGGTATGATTATTATTACTCCTCGGCTCTGCTTCTCCTTCAGAACTGATTAGTTGTTGAATAATCGACCCTATTAACTGAAACGGTCAAGAGTGGCTAGCCCCCGATGATAACAATAGTAACAGGCTTCTATCCGATCGCAGGAGCATAGAATTTCATGCATACCCTTCCCCATGCTGCATTTCTTTGTGCCTGGAATCTTCCAAACGATTAGAAACTTCATTTAAACAGAGATCATTAAAGATGCAAAATACTAAAATACTAAACATTTTTATTCAAATGGTCAAATGCAATGTTGAATTACCATTTTTACAGTATTATATAAATATACATATCATGTCTAGATTCTATGTGAAAGCTGATTGTCTCTATACGGCAAAGTACATAAATGTTTTGTTTATAACTCCATGAGATTTGCCACGGATGAGATGCCCATTTGTTAGTGCAAAAATGGTAACATACAATGCAGCTTTATCGACCAGGCTACGTGATCGCGAGGTTCACAAAGGCGTCGATAGGCGAGGTTGTTCAGGACGCACGATGCTCAAACCTCCTGCTGCTCATGCGTTTCTAATAGGTGTGAACCACGGCGCCGCGTGCCGACGCAACCCATTGCACCTTCAAAGAACTCGCTACCACTGCCTTCTTCCGTTAATTGCTCGCCAGCGTGCCGCGAAGGTTGCGCGGATCCAGGAATCGCGCGTGCACTTGATCACCGCGAAGGGAGGCAAAAAAAAAAAAATGGCAGCGGTGGGATTCGAACCCACGCCTCCGAAGAGACTGGTGCCTTAAACCAGCGCCTTAGACCGCTCGGCCACGCTACCGTTAAAATCTCAGCGTCTCCCAAACACGTAATCTCTGTAGCTTCACTACCAATACTTCAGTTACTCATAAAACAAGTACAATCTAAAAAGTAACTTCCCCAAATTGGTGCAGGAAATCAGAAACACGGAACAAAACTTTTATAAAAGCTTTTATTCAGTTCCTCATAAAATCGATATCGGTTTCATAATTATTTAATGTACAATAGCGGTTCTATAAAAAAGATCGAACTCGACCAACGATCTAGGGTTGGTGATCTCCCGTAGAAGTTTGTAAATTGTAAGCATCTGTTTAAACATCGAGTAGAGGCTTCTCCAGAGGGCGTTGAAAAAGTTCCGCGCCGCACTATTTCCAGTCGGCGTTCACGTGGCTCTTTACGAACGCGTTTGAAAAGATATCGGCGGAGGTGGCCGCGTGTGGAGCAGGGTGGTGAGTAAGTGGTCCATATATAGAAGCGCCCCCACGTTCACCAACACGAGCGAACACCTGTCACGCATATATACGCAGCACGAGGGCCGAAGCGCACACTTTTTGTGCTTGAGTGGGTTAAGCTCTGCCGACTTGACGGCTCCCGACGTTTCCTGGACCGCAAAAGAACACCCGTCAACCGCACTCGTCATGCCTGGACGTCCACTTTGGCAGGTAAGACGTGCTAAACGAACTGTCGCTCTCTTACGCCTTCCCTGTGCGTTTAGTGCATCCACAGACTAGGTATGGGCCTAATAAATCGACTGCGACTGTGTGCACGCTCGGAGATGGTAAATTGTGAAGAAAAATCGTTAATACTGTGGCGTTGTTGAAATTAGAAGAATCAATGATATTATATAACACGTTTATTGACGGGAAAATATTCATTTATTAGTGGCACGATTGTTTCACCAGGAGGTGGTATATTGTATATTATTTTGTGTGCTTTGTACTTTCCTCTTTGGGTTGCAAAGTTTTTTTCTACATTATACTTTATCGTGAGGTAATATTAAAGGAGATTTTCGTGGTTATTATTATCAAGTTGGTTCGTCGAAATTACGATTGTACTCTGATGAGTGCTATTTGGTGGCAGTCGAGCGTGGCGTTCTGTTTGTTTCGCGTCGTTGTAAAGTTCGACGGCAGTGTCGAGCGAGTTGTCAACTACCAGGCGCCGTGAGCTACTCGAGGAGTTGGGAGATTGTTATCGAAGTTTCCAGAATATGTATGCGACGCGTTCGTGGAATACAGGAGCTGAGGCGGAATTTCTTTCCCTTGACACAGTCAAAAGCCATCTATTTCGAGCATATCTGACTCAGCAGGCGTCTCTGAAATATTTTTACGGGCTTTCATTAAAGTGCTTCTAATTCTGGAATATTTCTAATCCGTGCGTCACTGGGTGCATCGTTAAAAGTATTTCAATTTGATTCACACGTGGGAACACGGCCAATCATATCGCTCCCGCGAAGGACGATCCAGTAATCTTCATTTACACTGCGAACGTTTTAACGAGCTCCGGAGACATTCGCGTCGGAAGTCTGCACAAGCATTTGCCAGACATAGGTAAGAGAATTTTTGAACATCCATAGTTTCTATAAATCTGAATCGAACGAAGAAAGACAAGGCGAACTGTTTAAATCCCTACACATTCCACTTTGAATATAATCATTTATTAAAAGGTGATCCTCGAGAAAATGTGTCTCCGTTCACCACAGAATCAGCTACAAGTATACTTAGCCACTTAGGAGGCCGATTAGATCCATTAACATTAATTTTGTAATTTCTCTCAACCGATAAAAATGGGGATGGGTATCGCAACGCGACGTTAAAGTCTACAGAACGATCTAGAAATAACCCAAAGGCGTCGCGACGTGCCAAGCTAAGCAAAAGTGCGAATAAGTTTCGCGATGCGACGGACGTGTTGCGTTCGACTTTCCAAAAAAAACAAACTGAAAAAGGGGGAATGAAAAAAATTGTGTCGCGATGACGGTACGAGTCTCGCGGCAAGGTTTATTTACAAACATCGCCACGATATTTCCGTGGTTGATGCGCCGAAATTAACTCGCCCAACTTGAGGGCCTGCGCGAGCGGGATGGAGATCGAAAACGTGTGCCTATGGAGGATTCAATTTTTTTTTTATAGACTTTGATAAAACGGTACTATAACGCCTCTCTGAATATTACACTAGCAGGGATGCGTTGGTTCAGTGGTAGATTTCAGGAAAATGATCCAGGTGGCAAAAGTTCTGGGGCAACGTATATACGTAATAGAATTACAAATAAATTTACGCGCGTGTGGTATGAAAATTATGGGAAACCCAAAAGCAAATAGAGTGTCTGGATAAATCATAATTTTTCTTGGAAGATGGTGTCCTTTTTCTGGGCAAGGAATCAGGCGGCAACTTCTAATCGCATTGTTCATTTTGTAGACAAAAGGTTTTGAATTTTACGAGAATTTCTAATATTGTTATCGTGGAATTTCATCGTGTTGGAACGTCAATAATAGGTTTAATGAATCCCAAATTTGAAACGAGATGCCTGAAAGTGTGCAAATAAATAGTTAGGAGTACTTACCGGGAAATTTCATCCCTCGGAAATCATTCACACTCAGAATACTGGTATTAAGATTTTGAGCGACCTATCTAATAATTTTAAGTACAGTAAAATTTTCACTCTAAAGTCTCAAATTAGTAAAACAATAAAAAAAGAATTAATCGTACTTACATATATTGTGGCGTACGTAAAATTTTGCATATATTCCTCACATTTTTCATAACATTTTGAACTGCGTCATCTTTTCGAAGCACATCATTTATAGCTAACTGTAAGGTACAGTGAGCCGCATTAATATTGGACAGTCGGGCAACTTAATTGACAGTATTTTCATGCTGGATCTGTTATTGCCACATTACCCGCGGAAAGAAGTGTGTATTAATGTCTCGAGAACTTGGCACGAGACAGAGGGATCCTCGAATTCTCCACTGTCTTTCTTCATCTCAGTTTTTGGAACATCATGTGGAAAATAATTAGTTGGTAAATCGTTCGTTAGAAAGGTTCATCAGTGGCTCCGTTCAGCAGACTCGACCGTTGAGTGATCTCACTAGATTTCACTCTGAAGTTGCACGTTCATTGGTCGACGCGAGTAAAATCTAGTGAAATCACTGAACGGCTCAGTCTGCCGAACGCACCCATAGGATCTCTTCCTTGCTTCATCTCTCCTCATTTTATTGTAAACGTGGAGGTAGCCTAGCGTGGTCATTGGCGGTTTCCTTTTACCTAATAGGACTACATTAATAATAATACAGGTATATAGAAAATAGCAGCGCTGCCTCTTTATTCGATACACTTGCCGTTTACATGTCGTTAACAAGTTACGATAGGGCGATTAGAAATCTTAGAAAAGGGATTATAAATTCCAATTGACAGATTTAAATTTCACAACACATGCTGTAGTAACTGCGAGATCCATTATAAATCTCCTCTCTTTCATGCGATGCTAGTGACAAGTGCTCTGTTGGCACTTTCCGTCGTGTCGCAATGAAAAATCTTCGCCAAGAAGTTCATTTCTGCTAATTATGCACTTAGCAAGTGTTTGTGTGTGTACACGGTCATGTGTATGTGTGGATGCGTGTGAGCATAAATTGTGTTAAGAATGTGTGTGTACATGTATAGTGTACGTGTTGCATCATGTGTGTGTGTGTGTGTGTGTGTGTGTATAATGCGTGCTTAGTGAGAGATTAAATTGTACAGTGTACGAATGCATAATTACAGCGCAGAGGATTTAATTAGCAAGATTTGTGTCTTGGATCTCGCATTTACGTAAACAGAGAACGCTACAATTCAATAAATTCCCAGCAATATGTTCCAACAAACAGATTTGGGTCTGCACAGTTTCCCAACGACCTCAGGACGCTCCTCCTCCACCGTCTCTCGAAAAGAAAGCAGATATAGGTGATTTTTGAGCGTAGTCGAATTTCGGCGGAGTCTGACGACGAGGAGATCTCGAACCGGTCGCGCCCTGACGTCCATCCTGCTCGGAGATCGGTAGCAAGTAGCAAAAAGGGTGTCTATACCTAGAACGTCGTCAGCAACGCGATTGTGCACGTTGCAAGGAGACGTTTACATGTGTCGAGTACCGCCGAAACCACCGTGGCCAGCTTGACTGGCGCCTTTGTTGTAACCCATTTGCAGATTCAGTTGGCCTTCGCTCGCGCGAAGCTGTTCCTCCGTGAACGTTCGTTTGTTCTCCTCCGACATCTTCGGGCCTAGAGAAGGTCCGTTGTACTCGGGATGTTTCTGCGTCTGGATAGAAAAATCGTAGCGGCAATTAGCAAATAACCCCTATTAACAGTGAAAGACCAGCAACACTTTGAATGGCGATCGTTATTGGTGGGAAACTTTTACTTAACCCTTGTACGGGAATTGCGGCATTTTGAACAAAAATCTAATCAGAAATCCTCGTTCCTCCTTTACAAATCTAGGTACTACTTGGCCTGAAACTCCTTCGTATCTTTGAATAATAATTTTTTTTAATTTTTTGTTGTAGAAATTTAAGTCCTCGAAATATTAAACTACCGAACTGTTGAAATATTAAAAATTAAATCAACTCCGTTTTAGTGTTATATGCTCGTTTCTCGTAAATATATGATATTGGATAAATTTGAGCCAAATTTTCTTATCCGTGTAACTTTAAACATCCCTTATAAGGGTTAACTCACCCCGAGACTTCATTCAGCGAGACTCGAGGCAATACTTTCGATGCCTCCCAGAAAATACCGATAGAAGAACGCACCACGCGCCAGGCAAAGTGTTTATTCAACAACCTTAGCTCCAAGATACTCACAATCCTACCAAGCGCGTACAGGCACAGAGTAACTTGCGGGATGTTGCGCCGTTCGAACAGATCGGCCGTCTGGAAGATTTCCTCCTGCGGGACTCCATACTGCTTGATGGCCGCTTGGAATCTACATAAACGCGAGCGATTAGAAAACCGCTGAAGTGGGAGGATTGCTCTGACAAACTCGGACGTTCTCGCAGTACCTCTGCACGTTTTCCATCAATTGGAAGTTGGTTCCCTTGGCCTGGATCTTCTTCACCGACCCCGGCGCCAGTTTGTTGGCGAGCTTGCACAAGACTACGCCATCCTTCAGTACGTCCTCGTAGTTTCCAGGCGGAAGTTTCTCCCCAAGAACGGCCTCGATCCAGGCCAACACCTCAGCTTCCTGTTCCTTATTGCGAGCCTGAGAATCAGAGATCAGAGGCTCGTTATTCGTTAAGAGCTCAAAGAACCGCCGAGGGGTATCCTTCCTCCTCGAAAATCGCGGCGCGAGGTGTTGCCCTCGAGGCGATTTAAAAACGTCCGACGGGGGTGCGCGAAAATAGATCGCGACGGTGTTACGTTACCGGGAGGGGCATAAAGCGAACGTCGGAAATAAAATACGCCGGCCGATTCGTTGGCTTTTATTAAAACTGGCAAGAACCGTTCGACGGCCACCTGTTTCCGTGCCGCGCGAACCCCGGAAAGTTTAACTGATTTCTGCTAAAATCCTCGCAATCGGACGGAATTACGCCGCTTGGCAGATTGACAACGATTTTCTGCTCCGTCGCTTTCCTATCAACCGCAGCTGCGAAAGTCATTTCGACTCTGTGGAACGAAAGGCGCTTATCGCTAACTGGTTTCTAATCTTCCTTGCCCCGCCTATTCGTTTCGTTTCTCCGAATTGAATCGGCGAAAAGAATTTAAGTTGTCGGAGCGAGGTCTGGCGTTCCTTTAGCGTGTACCGTAAGCAATTTCTTAACTACTTTCGCGTTGATTTACGATGCCAGCGGGCCGACCGACGCGAACGCGATCTGGCATCCGTCTGTTCGCGATAAATCAGTATTTATAGCAGAAATCAGCCTCTATACTCCGCGAAATTCGAGCCGCGTATTTTCCGCGCATACTTTTGCTACGCGCGACGAGTTATTAAAATCGAAGAGCCACGGAATTGCCTCGCAACTAGATCAGTGTCTCGTCCACTGGATTCCTAACTGCAATTTAGTTAGTGTGACGATCGGCAGCTGGTTTGCGGGGAAATCTCCGGGCCTTGTCTGCGAAGTGTCAAGCAACGTGTTCCACGTCGAACGCGGGCCGGGGGTGTATTTTAAGCCCCATTCTCAAGAGGAGCGGCGCTTTCGTTCGTCGGGATCAGTATCCGTTTCTGGAGGACGTTTCGTGAACGTGACACGTGGTGCAACGATTCACTAAATTTAAAGTTATATCGGTCAACGTCTAGAATCCACGCACGGGGGTGCGCTTTTGATCCGCGGGGAAGGGGAGGCAGGGGTAGGTTTTAACACGGGGTAAATTGTAACATAAGTGAAATCTTTTGAACGAGAAATCTGTTTGCGAGAGCTGTTTCACGATATTAGTACCGTCGGTTTTAGTGACACAAACGAGCGTTATGTATTCATTTCGTTGTTATAGCCCAGAACTTTAGTATTTAGAGCACGTTAGAAAATTTTGTCTTGGCACTTTTATTTCAATTAACCGTCGTCACGAACCGCTTGCATTTTTGCTTCTTTGTCGCTAACGAATCGGTACACATTTGATGCTTAGTTTGTCGTTTGCAGAGATAAAACGCAAAATTTCAAGCTCGGGGTAAATTGTAATAATTCCGCTGTAAATAGTTATAAAGCAAACATGTTTACACTCTAGACGAACAACAGAACAATCGAGAATCCGAAAAGTAGAAAAAAGTATGAAGGCAAAAGTGAAGAAAGCGCAGAAGAAGATTTTGATAGAATCAGATGAATAACCAATGATTGCTTTAACTCAAGTATATCAAATGTTTAATAATGATCTGTGCTTTCATTTATATTTTTTTAGAAATGTTTATTTGTGCTCATATTTCTATTTAAATAAGTAAAACAGATGTGTCGCAATTTACCCCGGACTGGGGCACATTGTAACAAAGCTTCAGAATTGTTTAAGACGAAGCTAGATGCCTAAGTGTCCGAGATTTCGTCACGTACTTACACTCAATGAGTTCAGCACATATGTAAGTGGTAAGTCACGCAAATTATTTCCTGATTGAGGAAACCACTTTCGAGAAAACACTCTGAAAACTTTTCTGTTACAATCTTCCCCGGTTTGCCCTACACTCCGAACGACGGTGTTGCGCGTGGCGGCCGATTCATCCTCGCTAATTAGCCATTTGCCCCGCCATTATTTCACCATCTCGACGCTCGAACGGTGTCGTTCCGATGATTTACTGTTAGGATTTTGGGAAACTAGAGAGAGAGAAAGAGCAGGGTTTCTTGTTAGGTAATGTGACACTGAACCCTACAACTTGAATCCCAGCTACAATTCTGTAAATCTCCATTTATATTCTAAATTGAAACCCAGTTAATTTCAATTTACATCCGAAGGTCGTCGCTAGAAGCACAGCCTCGGCTTTTTAAATTACTATTTCCGCGCGGAGGAATCGCGAGCGTCGATATTACGCAAGGATATTTATCTTAGGGTATAAATACTCCACTGCTCGCGAGGCGGGGGCGGACTTACACGTCAAAGTCGATCGGCGGTACAAATCGGTGTTCGAGAACTGTGCCGCGATTCCCGTTGCGCCAACGACCTATACGCAAGCTCATCCGCGGTACTAAAATCGGATTGTCACGACCGTGGCGCGATCAACGTTCCCCCTAAACCTCCACGGTCCCCCTTAGCACGCCACGTTCTCCCTTGTTTTGCAACATTGCGCGTTCCCCTCGCGTCAAGATTAATCCAGTATTTTGGGAGAACCGCCAGAGCGAAATAGCCCAAGGTCTACCGTAATTAGGATGCTACGAATAACCGCGGCCAAATCGCGACAACGAAACAGAAAACTGTTAACGCGACGGCTGGTTCGAGCTTCACTTTGTTAAATTTTGTCGCTCGTCGGATACGCAGAGGTATTGTTATTGTATCGCGTCTCTGCGCGGCTGAAACACTGCTCCCTCGTTATGTGCACACTCGTTGGCAGGGACGTACCGGCATGTTTCCTCTGTTCGCCTTTTTTCTCTCTCTCTCGCTGACGGACGGTTGACTCGAGCACACAGGTGCCCCGATAAGCGACTTTTGAACGATCACGCTGACCAAAGACTAAGACGGACGCCGTGCGTCGCGACGCTATATGCCGGCCTCCCCTCCGCCGTATCCTTTACGCCGACATTCAGGAACGAGTGTTTTTTGGCCGCTTGCCCGCTGGCTGTTCACGCACCCCCGCCCCTGTAACCAGATCTTGACACTGCAGCCTCGTTTGCTGGACGAGATCGGGATCCCTAATGGGTTTAAAGGGCCTTTGTGGTTTGGGGAATGCAGGGGTGGTTTGGGGAAGTGAAAGAAAGGTACGAGAGTAGATTGTACGTAAATTTTGTATACGTGGGTTATTTGGTAGTGGAGTATTTACAGAGATCAGTGAGGGATAGAAGATTGAAGATTGAAGTTTGGGAGTTCTACTATTTTTATTATATTGGTGGTAATGTGTTCCTTAGGTAGGGCAGGGTGCTGGGTGGGGCTGAAAGTCCCGTTTCTCATATAAACCTATGTGAAATTTAGTAATAACAATCTAGTGATAGTATACGGTGTTATTTTGTATAAACCACAACTATTATGCTTTACTTTTACAAAGTTGTTGGTTAATAGTGTATTTTTTTGTTGGGTTATATCATAAAATGTGTGGCAATTCGAAACGGACTTTTTGCCCCATGCACGATGAGATCAACAAATATTTATTGAACCAATTGAAAGGAAATCTGCTATGGCAATATCTACCCTACCGAGAAATTTTGTTTGGGTTAATTTAGAGTCTCGAAGGGATTGATTTTAGCAGAATGGAGGCTGCATTGGTGCAAGTTTCACCGTAGATTCTCAGCTGTGGTTCAAAGACCCTTCCGTTACACATCATAACTAGTTTGCGATTTAGGCTGCTTGTATTTACGTCTCGCGAGCCTTCTTCGTCTTCTTGGCCCTTCCGCGCGCGATCTTCCCTTTGAAGTTTTGCAAGCCTCTAAAAACGCACCTATATTATACCTATTGCACATGAGAATACCTACTCGAAAACTCTTCGATGATACATTGCCGAAAATAATTAGAGACTCACCTGCTTGGTATAATATTCTGCGCTCCGTTTTAATATCTGATTCATTTCCCAGTCTGTGAAATAATCGTTTCAAACCCAACACTATATATGGTGACCGTACCTAGTATCGCCTAGCAAAAGTTAAATAGCTGTCAATTGAATAATAATTGATAAATTTGCATGCAATTCGTTACAAATTAAAGAGAAATTATTCATCTTTCATGCGGCATAAGTTAGAATCGTTGAAACTTACAAATTTTTAATTAGGAATTCAAAAAACGTGAGGACATGCAAAAATCCGTGCTGAAAAAAGTGTACCTAATATCGCCAATTCAAGAAATATTGATTAATTCGTGTGTATGAGTTTTTAAAGTCATTTTCACATGTGCTTTTATTATTTCTTGCTCTATAAATGTCCTTTTTTATCAATCTTCGATTTTATTTTTATCACAGAAATATAGAAATAGGGTTTTTAAAATATTTTATTTTTTACGTTCGGATGTATATATTCGACAAATAAAGTTGATTGACAGAATTATTAGACTTACCTTCTCCGAATCTGATGTAAAATTGTGGCAGTTTTATACATTTGTGCTCTATTCAAATTCACCGAAATACTTCCCCTTCTGTACTGTCCCCCTTAATTAAAATGTCCTGTCTAGCATTTTCCAATTTTCCAAGAGAAGTTGAAATATTTGAAAATTTTAGTGCTTATTTTGCGCGATGTACCTAAATACCTCAATACTCGTATCACCACTAAAATTGGAAGACTCAAATGCCCCCCCTCCCCCCGATAAAGCTTGCACCCCTTAAAAAGAGTAGCAATCGTGTCATCCTTCGCGAAGTTTCGACGTTCCTACAATGAAACCAGTTAGATCCGCTGAAATAGAACACGAAGGGTTATCCTGGACAGCTTTATTCAGCGTCGGCGCGTGATCGCCGTTTATGATGATCCGCCCGTTATTGTTGACGGTGACGTCGCGACGCCTTGGGAATCCCAAACAAGTGGGTGTGCTTCGCAAGAAAAGGAGATGGCTAATCGACTCTGTGGACCGACGCCAGATGAAAACGCCGATAACAAAAACCGCCGTAATTTCTGGACCCTGGCCACTTCGAAGGGTGAGGCCACCGCTCAGTTTAGATCCCGTCAATCGGCGCCGTTTCCAAGTTTATCGTAACGCAACGTCTTCTGTGTGCTCGGCCTGGAACGGCTCCTCCCGACCCTCGCGCGCCGTCGGCTCGAGTTGCGCAACGGAAATCGAATTCGCTACGGCAGGGGTTGATTTTAAAAAATGCCCCCGCTGAAGAGCGACGGGTAGAAGGGGGACAAAGACTGCAGCAAGACTCTATCGCGGGGCGTCGTTTATGCGCGTAACTTAAAACGCCACCTCCTGCTGTCGTGCTTCCCTGCCACGATGCATTTCCAGCAAATACTTAACCGATCTCTACTTACGCTCAATTGCGAATCCGATGTATATCGCTTGACACGCGACAACCGGGGAACTTTCTTTTTAGATAGAAAAGGGCTATCTGTGGTAATTGATAGGTGTGAGCTGTTTTAAATGTAGTGTAGTAAGTAGTAATTGAAATGGTTATTTGCATTTCAGATATTGTTGGAATATATTGGCTTCGTGCGAGTTTATTGACTTTTTGTTCTATTTATGTTTGACTTTGTGCGAACGTAGGGGGCTGGATACAGTATCGTCGCTTTTCTCTTTTAGTTCTCTACTTTGCCACCAGGCGGAGACGCGGCGGAGAGGTTTCTCGCTGCTGAAAGCTTACGGCGGCGTTATTAGTAGGGCTGAGAAAGACTGACTCGTTAGCTTTGCGCAGTGGCGATATCGTAACCAATGAGGTTCTACCGAGGTGCGATTATTGCTAGTTGAAAACTTTTACCAATACCCCGCCATGACGATGTGAAATACCATCGGCTACGGCAATTTTTGAAAGTTTCTGCGGAAACTGATGAATTTATTCAGAAAATATAGAATTTAACCGGCGTAGGCGAGAGGTAAATTGTTTTAATACTCTCGTCTATTTCTTTATTTAGTTACGTGGAGGAGAGGATGTGTTGTGTGACTTTGAAACGATACAAATTTGATACTTTTTACCCCCGTATTCCATATTCCAAAATAAACTTAATAAATATTCGACACGTGTAGAGGAAGGAAGCGTGTAACTTAAAAATATCTAAGTAAGACTTCATCCATCTCTCAAGATAGTCGACCATCGTTAATCACGCCAGTGGAGACTTAAAAGTATACACACGCTGAAGTATCGATAATGTTAAAAAGTATTAAAATAGTTTTCGTGTTCTGCTCGTAGGTTGCTGGTAAACGTGAAGCGAGCCAGGAGGCGGAAGCCCAACAATGGATCGAGACAGTACTTGGGCAGAAGTTTCCACCAGGTCGGTGAAATTCATTAATAATGATTTTTAAAGCATCTCTTTTGTAACCATTAGTAACCGAAACTATAATCTTTCATTCACCGTACAGCTGCAAATTCTTTACTTTATTTCTCCTTTTCCCTACATCTGTGCCTCGTCCATCTAACCATTCTAACTCGACATTTCGCGATCTATGCCTATGAAATCCTAGATTACATCACGCTTGGATTGAATCGCTCGATCTGGCGGAAAGGTCCGCGCACACGCTTGATTAAACTTTATCGATGACACCACTCCCCTGGCATACGCGCCTTCCATGTATGAACTCCTGTTCTTCGGAGGTGGTGTGGTTCGAAAAGCGTGTCAATATCACCACCCCCGTTCGCGGCCCGCGCGATACACCCGGGGCTATCTGCACCTCTATGGTGCCCGGGTAGGAATGTCAGGCTGGGTGACGTCGCAAAGGTTAAGCTTGTTCGCTAGGTCAGTTACTGGAGCTCCTTGCGTATGAACGGAACAGAAAAGAATATCGAAAAACACCTGACAAATGCACTAATAATGCTTTCGATTCGTTGGCAGCTTCAAAGGAATTAATTAGATATTACAGAGATTCATAGAGAAACTTAGTTATATTGTAGATTCTGATGCTGGTAGGCTTTTGTGACAAGAGCCTGAAGGAAAGAATGGAGGTTGGGTGCTACAGGGAAGCGGGTTGACGGCTGGAATTCCTAGGGGTAGCCGCACCCTCCGTTTCTATATGTTCCCCTACTAAAACGCGCGCTTTGTTACGTCACCGGAGTCACCCCTATTGAACGGCACGCGGTTAGCAACCCTTGTGCCGCACGTGCACCCCTGGTTCAAGAAATACGCCAGGCGTCGACGCAATCGTCGCGTTGGGGACAAGGATTGCGCGTCTCAGTTTGCGCAAGAATCAATGGTATAATCCCTATCTAACATTCATCGCCCCTCTGTTCGCGCTCCTTTTTCTAGGTTCTTTGCGCCACTGCGAACCCCCCGCGACGCTCCCCGGGCAAGAGGGGCCTTCACTCCCGGCAAGCTTCCTTACCAAAGTGCGCGCCTGGTGTCAGTCGATTCGGGGCGCACCTGTCACGAGCGCACCGTTCTAGGTAGCAGAAAAGAAATTAAATACGAAGGCCTCCGTGGAGAAACACACTACAAATAATATAGAATTCTCTCTTAGAAACTTCAACTGTATTCCTCTACTGATCTGACAGTGGTTGCTTCTTAAACAAGCTCTCCTTCTTGTTTAACTCGACGAGTAATTATTGCTATGAAGCTATCGGCGATATTAGACCAATCGGAGAATGTACTTCGGACGGCTTTGTCCACGGTGCTGTCTGTTATCGCTCGAGGCGTCGTCGTGCAGTGTCACTCCCGTCTAGCCAGGCGCGATAGCTCCACGCGATGATGCGAGCCGGGTACTCGAAGCTTTTGATGTTATTGACTCGCTGAAAATTGAACTTGGATGACCGTCGCTCGATCGCCAACGCGGTCGACCACTTCTTCTGCCTCTGACTCGCCCCCGACATCATTCCCCGTCGCGATAACACGATCGGAATGCGACGGATTCCACAATCCCTGAATCTTTCGATGGTGATGTTAGCCTGCTCCTGGAAGCTCGCGAGGCATGCTGGACACGACCCTCGCGTAACAATTTGTACATACTTTGGAGAATTTTTCAAGCCGGAGAGTGGGAGGAGTCTTATCCTCCTCTACTGTGAAATTATCTCGAACGAATATGAAACTTGATTTCGTGCATTACATTGTGGAATGTACAAGCGGCAAGATATCTCTCAATAATGATATTCAATTTGATTTCGCACGTACTAATATAATTATTTAAATACGAATGACCTGTAGAAAGTTAAAAATAGAATCTTCGTTATAGTTATTTAGAATTACATTCGTGGTAAGTTGTTATTGGTATTGTCAGCTTGTCTCTAGTTACGTAACGGGGCAAAAGTTTGCCACACAATCAAGTATCGTTAAACGACGTTTAACAATCGCTCGGATGCCGACGACGAGTATTGATTTAGCGTCATCTGTTCATCATGATACGTCGTAAGGACGCCAATGTACCAGGGTCGCATACATCGCCTCGGATAGCCGAGTCACGAGCATCGCACTGTGCCATTCCTTCTTTCCTCCTCGCGTCGTACACCCTTCGACTTTCCCCCTCGCAGAGCACGCGGTCTATTAAGTTGTCCCCACAGAAAGCACATTCACACCGCGTTATCATCCTTCCCTATACTACTCCCCCTTCGTATTTAAATTATCGTGCCACTCGCCTCGATATTAATTTTCGATCGTCCACTATGGCAAAACAGATAACACAGTGGAAGCTACCGCGCTCCCAGGTCCTTTGCGTGATTCTATTATTGAAAGGGTAGCTTAAAGCCCGACAGGGGAGAGGCGATGGGCTTCGAGGAAGGGAAATGTCAGTCATCCGTTCGTCACGGTGGCAGAAACTGCTTGCCGGCACCAGGGCACCAGCAGACGTTTGAGGGATTTATGGCCTGCCCGCCACGTCGACGTCAACGTCCGCGTATCGATTCTTTTCACGCAACAATGCCCTTAAAGTCCTAAACAAGGCAACCCCTTCCTCGCGCCGATTTCAACGGGCGTTCCGGGTGTCAGTTGTCGATATGTCGAGCGGTTCGTCACGTAACGTCGCGTGACGTCACGAAAGCTCACGGTTACTAGGATAGCACGGAGGGGTAGTAGATGAATTTATGGCCGTCACACTGACGCGGGGCTTGGTTGCCACTGTGCTGGTGCGCCCCTCCCATCAGCCACATTGAGAAAATAAGAATGCGCGCGTTGGATACAGAAGGAGCCGCGTCTCGATGGGGGAAGGGCTCCTACGGAGGACGTCGACGGATGTCAGTTGTCTGTCAAAGGGTCGTCAATGACGTCATTCTGAGACAAGCCTACCAGGATTGCAGCCTCGGGGTAGATTTACGAGCGAGCGCAACAGGTTGTCGCCCCGAGCTATGTTTCATTCCGGGGTGAGCACTGGCTATGTTCTATACATCTATACGGTTTCGTCGGTCAAGCTAGCGTGCTTCTATGGGTAAATTCGTGCGCGGAGGAAATAATATTTGTCGCAGACTCGGTGAAATATTTATATTAAATATTTAGCTACTTTCTTAGGCACCGTTTTGTGTGACATTTAACTGTTGATTTTCTTAGATTTAGAAATGGCGGTCTTTGCTCATTTCTATTTAGACTCGGTGGTATTTTAATTTTATAGTTATATCGGGGGACCGTAGACTCCAAGTTGGCGTGTGAGAGTTACGTTATGGTAGAGTGCGTTGCAGGAATGGAGGGAAAGGTGATTCAGCGCGCGCGATAACTCTTTCCCGCGGGACCTGTTGCTCGCAGCTGGTCGTAAATTCAGCCCGGGGATGTTGTCCTGGTGAAAACCGTGCGTTTGACGTCTTTATGACATGAAACTGACGGTAAATCGATAACGGACCGAGCAGGCGCGTTCTTTGACCACGGAACTGCCCGCTCTCTCGCGGTCTCTCGCCACTGTACAGAGGCGGATTCTGGAGCCTTCCTTGGAGGGGGTGAAATATGTAAAAGTACATAAGTACAATTTTCAATCTTCTTTTACAAGATTTAAAATTTTCTTGTAATTTATATTCTAATATCTCCACCTATCCCATACTATAACCTAAATAATTAAATTCACATTAATTATTTGTACAGAATAATACACAATGTCATAACATTTTTCTATTTTATTACTCTTGGGGAGGCGCCCTATCTGGATCCACCCCTACCACGGAACGCGTTTCATTAAAACCACGCAATATCCATTCCCCGCGACCAATTCCCCCAAAATCATTGTCAATTTTCAATTACAACTCCGTCCAGTGGCGTCCGGAAACTTATTTCCAGGGGCAGAGGGGCAAGTTGGGGATGATGGTAAAGAAAAATATACCCCTCTTGCTTTATTTAACCCATTTTATAGTGTCAATTTAATTAAAAATTTAAAAACGAAATTATAAAATATTCCCTTCTTTAATATAAACTTAATAAAGATCAATTTTGAAAAATAAGCGATTGTTTCTCAAAATTCAGGAGGCAACTGCCCCCCCCCCTGCGGACGCCCATGACCCCGTCATATAAACACAATTACACATTACAATAATTCTAATACCATAGCTACTTTCTATCCCCAATCAAACTACACACTTACCAGCGCCGTTTAACCAGCACCACACGTTCCAATTCAATACCTTATTGAATACCTCTACACGTCCAACCGAAAAAGCAATTAAAATAGGCACACGCGTGCACACACGGCCGCAGCGGCCTATCGATTTTACGTCAAACTGTCGAGACATGACGATCATGACGTGTCAATGTATCAGGGTAGTATTAGAAGGAGAAACAGCCCCGATCCACCAATACATATCGCCGCGGCGCAGATATTTTTTCGACGGATATCGGACGGGAACAAAGACAGCAATAAGACACGGGGCGTCTGAAAAATATCAGGCCAGCATCACGTGCACCTCCGTTCGGCGGTGCTCGAAAGAAACGGTGGAAGAGTCTCGCAAGGGGCACCGCGGGCCACCCGGCCTTCGAAGGCGCTCTATCGATTTTCTGTCATCTTCTCGCGTTTACGACATCTCATCGCGTTTCGACGCTACCAGGAACGTATCAGCATGTCACGTTTGTTTACCGCGGCCAGCTCCGGAGGCTGGATGCTGCTGTCGGTCGCGGCTGTTTCCTGGATATCGGGGAAAAGCTACGGGGCTCCCTCGACGAGTTTGATTGGCGTGGTCGGACTGGACATGTTGCGCTTGGAAAGTGGCAGTTCTTCCTGCGAATGGTTTTCTTCTCAATTACCTCCATTCAATTACGAATGGTCAGCGATAATTATTACTTTCTAAATAGCGGTAGGATTAATCTGCCTGGGAATTGAGCATCGAATTCGAGAAACTAATTTGTTGAATAGTTCCGCCGTTGTTTGTTATTAGGCGAAGTGGATTTTCCTGATGATCCTTATATCGTATTTATATTGTATGTATATTTCTGGTTGGGGTTTTAGGGTTCTGTCAGTTTTAATTTATAGTAGATCGCTGTTTGTAGGTAATTGTTTCATTGTTTAGGGAAGGCTGCACTTTTAATTGAACGGGGATGGGCAGCGTATCTGAAAGCGATCGGCTGTCGAAGGCTCGTCAATCGAAAATTCAAGCAGACGACCAGTTTTGTATTAGGCGAGCAGATTTTGGGGTAGGCGTTAGAGGCGGTGCCCTCTCCACCAGGGACCACGTGACACGTCGTCCTTGTAGGATCAGGATAGTAGTCTTTTGAACAGTTAACACGTATTCCTAGGTCCGAAAATATTCTTGTGGTGCCTGATGCTTTGCTTCCTGAGTGTTTTGAATGAGGGGAGGTTTTATTTAGAATTTTAGATTAGAGCAGAATCGATTTCTAGCACTTTAATTGAGTTTTTGTTATGCGAGGCTTTGCGAATGATTTCTGTGAATATAAATTCCCGCCGCGATCTACATATTCTCAGTAATCACAGCGAATACTGTTTTACAATTCACGTGCACTCAGAAGGCACTATTCAAAGCTTCATATGTTTTCTTAGGAACCCTTTAAATTTCATATTTATAGATACTGAATGTATATTACTGGAAAATACTTCCAAATCACATTAATCTCAAGAAACGCGAGGATCGAGTTGTTCGGCAAGAATAAAACACAATTCAATAATATCTTCGTACCATAGCACGTAGTTAGTCGTAATGCAACAGAATTTGAAAGCTACCGTACGCCAACTCGTTAAATTTCTAACTTGAAAGACCCTCAAAATCCTCTGATACCTGATTAAACAATTAATTCATCACCCCCAAAGGGCCAATCAATTTAAAAAATTTCAATCAACGCTGCACGCCAGGCGAGGGTCACGTGGTCCTCGATTGCAGCGCTTTCTTTCGGGCTCGGCGCATCGATGCAAATTTACGAAGCCGGTCACCAGGTAGCGTGTCGCGTCGATAAGTTCGATACATCGAAACGTCAACGAGCGAGGTGGAGAGGGTTGAGGGATGGGAGGGGGGTAAAGTTGGCATAACGATACAAGGCATGACACCGCGCGTCGGTTGCCAGGCTCCTGCTGGAAGCTGCGCTCCTGGCAGTTTGAGATGCAGCTTGTCTTTCAAATGGCGACGAGACGCGTCAGCGGAGAGCCTCGGCAACGCAAGACAATGATGGCCGTTGATTGAGATCCCCGGCGAAGTGTAAAAAAAGCCACGGGCGGAAGACGAGGCTGGTCTTTCCTGAACCTTCTGTCGGGCGGCAAAAAATTCCATGCCCCCTTGGCGAGCCTCTTGGCATAATGGGGCGCCATGAGCGAGTGCTGGTGCGCGGCAGGCCTCGCCGTTATTATTTCGCCGGCGATACCTTCCGTTCGGACCGACGTGGAGAGGGGGATGGGGTGGTATGAAAAAAAAGAGAGAAACAAATACAGTCGTTCGTTCGAGAGGCGATAATCGCGCGCTCGTAATAAAAATCGATGGCCGACCGCGAACTGCGCATGTCGCGCTCGTTGTGCGATATTTAAAGCCTCGTTGCCGCGAGGGGTGGCGGAGGTTTCTTTTTCCCTGTTATCCTGGTGCCCGTGTAGTCTCCAGCATTCTTTTCGTCGGCCGACTACTTTCTCTTTCGCCCAGTTTTGCGGGAACGCTTCGCGGGGGGCGGGAGGTATTTATTTTGTTGGATTAAATTCGTTAAATGGTGAAGGGAAAATGAGGAGTGATGCAGGTGCTATTGAGAAGCTTCGACGGCGAGAGGTTTTATTAATTTTTTTTATTAATTTCGTACATGTGTTCTAGGCGTGAGTTACGAAGACGCGTTACGAGATGGCCTGCTGCTCTGTAAACTCATGAACAAACTGCAGCCCGGACTTGTCACGAAGATCAACACCTCTGGTGGGGATTATAAGATGATGGATAATCTGAATCAGTACGTATAGCGTGGAACGCACGATTACACTGAAATATTAATTTTCAAATATCCATTAGACGAGGTATCCATTGTTCACTGCTCACCCAGCTTTGCGATAGTTTTACGTCAGTGGCTATTTAAAGCTCGCTTCGTTCCTTTTGGCGCGTACTAATATTCCGAATAATTGATTATCAATTAATACGCGTGGATGAAATGAATAGCAGGAGGTATACCGCCGCGTTTTTCGTCTGCTAGGTACCGTTAAGCTTTCTTGATTTCATGCTCCCTTGCTGCACAGTCGACTTTACGCAATCGACAGTGTTTTGCTTCCGAGCGATTCTCGACTGCAACCTATCGACGTCGAGAGCGCCCGGTCACCCGACTCTCGGTCGGAATCGAGAGATCAAACGTTCCGCGACTATTAACCTCGAGCGGCCGTCGGTTCGAGAGCGTTCCCGGAACAGCTGCCGGAATATTCGACGCGCTTGCCTTCCTCGCCGCACCTGCTAGCCTGGTAAATAAGTATCAACAAAGTCTGAGGTCGGGATCGTTGCAGTGAACTTCGAACGGATACAATGGAGATAAATAAGCCACTGTTCTATATCCGTCTCAATACAATTATCAAAATCTCGGCTTTCATTACACATTATCCACGATTCTTACAAGCTGAGTAGTCGATTACTTTGCTCTTTCAGTCTTTACATTTATATTCGCCAATGGTTCTGTACAAGTCCGTGACAGAAATAGTATTCGGTTCTTATCTTCAACACACTCTTCTATGCATCTCTCAATCTTTGATGCAATATCGAACGAAACTGATGACTGCACTTTAACGAATACATTCTCTGCGCGATCGTTGCAATCGTGTACTGTACCGCAACGAAGTGCGTGAGATCAAAGTGCACCTGAATCCCCGAGCAGTTAGAAACGACTCGGCGATTCCACCTCCACGCACAGCGCAGCGTACACACGATGTCTCCTGCATCTGACCGCGGTGTCGCGTGCGCATGCCACCAATTGGCGCGTTTTCAATGCTTAAGAGCGCTTTCATGAGTAGTGGGGCAAACGATGCGCAGCGCGGCCACTCCGCGTTACTCCCTTTCTACGCAGGGAGCAGCAGCAGCACGGAGGTCGCCGCTACGCGTGCACGTGGTGGCTCCTCTTGTTCCTGCGCTTCTGATAACCAGAGAGCCCGTTAACACTGGCCTGCCTCACTTTTCGCGTACCACGGTCGTCACTTTACTCGGCACCAACAAAATGGCGGCTGTACAGGCGAGCATTCCGCGCAAATCGAGGGGATATTTAGCAATCGTGGCGCCTTACGAGGTAGAAAGTGTGAAAGCTCGGTTTCTCGTTACGATTGGTAATACTTTAACTATATAATCATTGATACTATGGTTGAATACATTGTAAATTGAGATTGGAATACTGGATGTTGATACGAATTATACGATCTTTCTTGAGATTTAATTGAAGAGTCCTTGTAGAAAACATTGTGAGTGCCAAAGATTACATTCTATATTATTGGCGCGTTGAACATTTCCCGATGCAATTTTTTTCTAAATTTGGCACTTACAGTGTTTTCTACAAGGATTCTTCGATTCTGTAAATCAGTAGGTATCTACATTTACCGACAATCGATAAAGCGAACATTCTTCTGTATCTTAGCAATTCCTTTTCTTGAGAAGGAGCTTCCCAAATTCTTCTATCTTAACGGCAGCCTTTCGCGCGCTATTGTTGCAGATTCCAGAAAGCCTGCGTGAAATACGGAGTGCCCGACGTGGATCTGTTCCAAGCGGTGGATCTCGTCGAGAGGAAGAACATAGCGCAAGTGACTAATACCATTTTTGCCATTGGTCGTGCGGTAATTATCTTTGTTTTAACTGGTATAATTTTTTTTTGGCCGCGGAAACAGTGATGGGGCAATGTTGATTCACAGACCTACAAACATCCGGAATGGCGTGGCCCCTGGCTAGGACCAAAGCCAGCTGAGGAGAACAAACGGAATTTCACGGAGGAGCAATTGAGAGCCGGCGAAGGGTTGATCGGCCTGCAGGCGGGTACTAATAAGGGCGCAACTCAAGCTGGCCAAAGCTTCGGTGCCACGAGGAAGATACTTCTGGGGAAGTAATGTCAACGTTTTGTGGAAACTATTCTTCTGTAATAGTTCGACATTACTTATGTGAAATATACTTACACTATATGTATAGAATATAGAGTACAATAAAATTAATTGTGTTAATAGTAACTACTTTCAATTACTTGCCTATCCCATCACTAATTATAAGTCATTTTGAAATCATTCTTATCGTCATTCTCACACTGCGTCCAAATCACGTCTACCGCATTTCAACTCTAGTCTCAAACTCTGCTATTTGGTATTCCGCTTCCTCGTGGATCGCTGGTAAAGTTTCAGAAGGGTTCAAACGACTTGTAAGGACACAACAATGTTGCAAACTAAAATCCAACGCCCCACGAAAACGCAACAAAGTTGCAAAGGTCAAAATTTTTGCAACATTGTTGCAAACAGAATCGACGTGTTCGTCAGGCAAAATCCCGGTTTGCAACTTTGTGCGTTTTCATGGGAAGCCATTTTTCGGTTTGCCACTTTGTTGAAAATTAAAATCTAACCCCCACGAAACCGCAACAAAGTTGCAAGGGTCAAAATTTTTGCAACAATGTTGCAAACAGAATCGACGTGTTCGTCAGGCAAAATCCGGGTTTGCAACTTTGTGCGTTATCGAGGGGAGCCGATTTTCGGTTTGCAACTTTGTTGAAGGTGCAGAATTGTAAAAAATCGCCTCGCAACTTCTCTTGCAGGTGCAGCGGCGAAAATCTGCCTCTCTTGCAGGTGCGGCACTTAAAAAACCCTTGTTGCGAAACTCATTGCACGAGTTTTGAGCAGACGTTTTCGATTGGAATCAACGAATTCGATTGCAACGACGTGTTGGAATTGTGTGGGCGTAGGAATGGAGTAATGAAATTAAGTCATTATTCTTAATTATATCCATTATTTATTTTGTTCACTAGGTACAATTTTTAATCATTCTAATGACAGTATTATTCTGTGTAATATCGAAAATTGGAGTGGGGGTAGACATTTGAAGCGGTGTAACGAAGAGGCTTCAGCAGTGTCGTATCCACCGCCAGGAGCATACAGACGTAGGCGCTTAGGCGACGCATGGGAACAGAAAAACTCACTGCTGGAATTTGGCACGAACTACTGGAAGAGAGAAGATCCACGTGGAAGCAATCGATCCGTACCAGACGTAGCATAACGGGACATTCTGGAACTGGACCTTACCACCGAGTGGACACATCATCTGAAAATTTAAAGAGAAAACACTATTTTATTATCACAATAATATCAAAACTGTAACTGCAAAATACACTCTTAAATTAAGCTTTTAAAAGTTTACACACTACTTAAGTACTTTAATATCCCTACATATTATCAGCAACAAGAAGAAACACAATTATATACCACAGGTGCTTCCATTCACGTGTTATTATTTTCCTCGGTAAGAACCTAACCCAGTTGCGTGCGTCAATATTCCTCCGAAAGCTTTGCGAACGATATATTATTGCCTAATACATATTACGTAATGTCAACGAAAGAATGCCTTTTCTCTGTAGCCGAGAGCAGTAGTTATTTGCCGTAGAGCAAGTAGTACGAGACACCGATGCACGTCGAGGAACAAACACATTTTTAAGGTCAACTTGGGTAGCGTACATGCACGTTCGTTTCCGCTTACGCATGTAGGTAGGAGGGCACGTACATGACGACAAGCCACGTACGTGACAGGGACGATGAGTGGGCGTGACGTGTATGTACACGCATTACATGCGTTCCTTGAACGGTTTCTACACCGTCAGGCTCCCCAAGGATCAGGCAGACATCTGGTCCTAGGAGCGTAGACGCTCCGTCGCCGATATTCCACGCTGGTTCGCTTCGTAATTCCGTCGGTTAAGAAGCTTCTTACCATACGTCCTAACGTAGTTCTTACCATACGCGTTAACACATCAAACAATTTTAATGTTTGTTGAATGGTTCACCTTTGCAATCGAGGAATTGCATTCCTTGAACAGTTACGGTGATATTATTTAGATATCGAATTGTAGTTTCTATATAATATGCTTTCTGTAGCTGTTTTCAAAGTTATAAATATATATATATATAATATTTCTGAAAAGTAAGAAGTGGCGGAAGTTGTGTAACAGCCCAAGAGAAGCTTGGCGTGTACTCTAAGAAATGATATGTTTGTGAGTCGATCGTGGAGTAGGCCAGTTTTTGGGGAACCCCTGTAATAGGATTGCAGAAGTGTCGAAGAGCATGATCTCATTGATCCCCAGATTTCGATTATACTTGTTATATTTTCTGTATTTCTAATCAGAATGCACGTTTGGCTAGTTGACTTGCTAAAGGAGTTAGGAAGCAATTTGTTCCTGATCTAGATTTTAGACACAATCAGCTTTATATTTTCTTACCGACTAGTGATAATTATTCAAGAAATTATCGTACTTATCGGCACTTGCGATAGTATACTTTAGCTCACTTACCATGTGATTTAACTGTGAAAAAGATTACTGTGTTGTTTGCAGTCGGTATAAAAGAAATTTCATTTAAGCATCCTCGTAGCTGTAACTTCCTCGCGTATTCTGCGCTCCCAATAAAAGGGGAGCGCTGCGGAGTGGCCGCTCCGCGCATCATTGCGCCCCACTATTCTTCACGCACTCGTAAACCGCGTACATACGAATCATGTTCACCTTCCCCACCCTTTCCGCCTGCAATTGCACTTACTGCTATCATTGAGCATAAATTATTGTTAGAAGTGGTCGACTTTTTCCTCCGTCGGAGCGGACTATTGACACAGTTCATTGAACAACGTGCCTTACAAATCTGAAACATAATTCAAATTTGCATGTAGCTTGAACATTTCATAGCCACGTGAATGGAGACAGGACATGCGTAATAGAAGAATTCAGCAGAAATTTTATTAATTAGGGTAGTTATTGCGAATGACATTTTGTATGTGCTACAGGGGAGTCAGGGAGTCTCGAGACAGGAAACATCCCAGTTCTGCTTTAAATCCTAAAAATATCTCTGTTGCTCCTGAGAATAGAAAAAAAATATAATACATGGGTTAACAAATATTTCTAGCATTACGTTTGACCCAACTAAATAACTGCGCAACTTTTTCCTCAGATAATTAATTCAAGTAACATAAAATAACGTACAACTACAGAATTAACAGTTACCAGATATGTATGTACACGAAATTTCATTTATTATTTTGATGTCTAAAAACGATCCTAAATAAATGTTTACTTTTAATAACACCATGCAAGCGCACTCCTTTCGTTCAGGGGTGCCGAGTATGCGTGCGTAGAAAAGTCGTAGCTTCCTGCAATACGTTCGCCGTCGAGGCTCCTCGTGTTCCTGGTTTTCTGCTCGCGTGGAGTTCATTGGTACGTTTCCACCGTGCTCCGTACTGTAGCACCCAATGCAATTGAATCCGAGTGACCTAGAAACTCGTTATCCGCCTTCCACGTAGCATGGCGACCTCCTCGGCATATATGCTCTCTGAGTGAAGGGTCGACTCTAGTCGATCGACAAAAGTGTTTTGCGGTAGTAGCACTCTTACTATCACGCGTCAAATACTTTTGTTCTACACAGTAGAGTTCGCTAGCCATGACCTCGCGTTAGCCTTCAATCACAGTTCAGAGTAAATTAATTCGATATCGTCGTTAACAACTGTGCTCCAAGGATGGATCCCTTAATAGTCATGCCAAGTTCCGCGAAGTGTCTTTCTAGACTAGACTATTTTAGAATAAACGAGTGTTTCAAAGCCGAACTAGTTGCAATTAAAATAATCAACGCACTGATAAGAAAAAATTACTATTCAAATTCCTCGTTACGAATATTCTTTATGTTTGAATTCTTGCATAATCTACAATGAGTACATTACAAATATATATTTTTTCCTACGAATTACAGATTTCAAATTAATCTGAAAAAGAAGGACACTAATAATTCCCAAAATCATCGTTATTAAACGTAAAGGGCGCAGAATTATTCTACATTCCCTTCAGTCGGTATTTCAGTTTCCACTATACGAATTACCGTAATATGATACATGTAGTTTATTCCTCTTTCTTTGGAGTTATCTTCAGAGTTTCTATTTTTATACTAGCGGAGGATCGATAGATTCTTCCGTCATCTGTGAACCGAGAAGAGAATTCTTTACACGGCTTTTCTCTTGTGCGCAACCTCCACTCCGGATTTGTCTGTTCTAGAAGAAACGGATGGTTGTGTCTATGATGTTCCCCGCAAAAGGTATTTCGTGCACCGTTTCTCCATAAAACAAAAACCCTGTCGCGTGAGTTCTCTATTACCCAAAACGATCCGCGATGTATCCCGCGTTAGTCTACCGCGGGCTAATGTCACAAGCTCAACATTTCCTCAACGTTCTTTTACGTTTTTCTCTTGTTTCGCTGTGGTTCAAAGTCTCCCAATAGATCAACAATGTTTATCCACTAATGCTTCCACTTATCTACAGTGTTTGACACGATAGTAATACGAACCGCGCAAACTTTCCCTCGCATATTCGCCGAGTTATTCCGTAGACAATGATTTTTAGACTTGTACGCGATGGTAACGTCGAAAGTTATATATGTAAGTAAATATAATACATGCACGTTACTACTTCGTGTAATCCGCTCGGAACAGGTGAACACGCGTGTCCTGTGTCTACTGACGGCTTCCAAAAGTTCGTTAAATAGAAGTTAAGGAGAGTAACGATTGTGTTGGATACAAAACAATTACGCAACATGATTTCCAACTGCGGGGATGCTGTTGACATGGCTGGTAATTGGTCTCTTGTTATGTATTTGCTCGAGGGATTATAAGCTTCTCGGTACTTATGAGGAATGTTCCGTAGCGGCTTCGCAATCGGTGATTATAGAGGGTATTTCTAGTACGGACAGCATCGGTACGCACAGCGACGTCTCCGGGCACACTACGATCCCTGGAAGGCCCAAGATGGACGTGGCTTGCGTGCTGGATCTGCAACAGCCGGAACACTTGGCTCAGAGGAAGCGAGCCTTGGAGGAAGTTAGGCAAGCGTGCAATCTAGTTAACGCCAATATGCATCATATACAGGTATAATTATTTTCAACAGTCGTGGATTATATAATTTAATCTCTAGGGTATAAATATCCCCGCTCGTTACTTTTCCAGTTCGAGAAGCTGGATTTCGGAGAAACGAACGTGCTGGATACATTCTACAACGCAGACGTAGCCGTTGTGGATTTAAGCATTCAGCTACAGCAGTCTGCTCTGTTCTACCACCTTGGTGTCAGAGAAAGCTTCGGCATGAAAGAAAATATCCTGTTACATAACGATATGGACACTGAAACGACGATCAGGCTCAAGGTATATACAGTATGTAATAACAGTAACCACTAAAACTGAGAGCTCCCACTAACAATTACATCTTCTGTACTACAAAACTTTATGAATCACAGTTATCATGCGGCAGCTATACGTTCGTTTCGTATCGCGTGGTGGAATGCGGCTCGTGCGTGGCTACGAACCCAGCTACAACTAGAATCACTGGGGAGGAGGCAATAGACCCGAAGCAACATCTGACACTGAAGCTTAAGAAGTTATTTCAAGACGTTGAAGTACAATCTAAGTACGTTTCACTCGCTACGATAATGATCGTATGATCGATTTTCTACTTTGCAAAGAACGCTGATTTTTGCAGAGCCCACATGAAAGAGAAGTTCCTAGCAGACCTGCGTAAAGCACGCGAGACGTACTCGGGCGAAGAGCTTTCGAAAGCTTTGAACAATATGCGCAAACGCCTGGACGATCCAAACGTTCTGTCAGGGGAGGTCGTGCTGAACGTTCTTATTTCTTTTCGCGAGATACAGGTAATTATTTAAAAAAAAAAATAACACCACAGGGACAATTCTAAATGATCGTTTACGTGTAGGATTACGACGCAATGGTGCAGTTGGTCGACGATCTGAGAACAATACCGACCCACAAAAATTACATCAACACGCCGGCTATCCGTTACCTGTACGCGTTCGCTCTGAACCGAAGAAACCAAGAGGGCGACAGGGAAAGGGCGTTGAAAGTGATAGAGAAGGCGTTGGAGAAGCGAGAGAATCATGTTCCTGATATGTTATGTTTGTGCGGGAGAATATACAAGGATCAATTCGTAGAAAGTAGACACACGGACGAGGAGAGCTTGAAGAATGCGATCCATTGGTATAGAAAGGGTTTCGAGGTATGATATATGATTCCTTCGCTTCGCGACATAAACGATATTCGAGTTGACCGACTGGTTTCTCTACGTAGGTCCAACCGAACGAATACGCTGGAATAAATCTCGCCACGTTGCTGGTGATAGCGGGAAACGAGTTCTCAAAGAGCGAGGAATTACAGCACATAGGCATGGTGTTGAACAATCTCATCGGCAAGAAGGGTAGCCTGTCTAGCTTAAAGGATTACTGGGACGTAGCCACGTTCTTCGAGATCAGTGTATTGGCCGAGGATTATTCGAAGGCTATCCAAGCCGCGGAGTGCATGTTCAAATTGAAGCCGCCGAACTGGTACATATCTCGGAAACCCATTGGAATATCACTAATCGAAACGATACTCAACGCGCATTAATGCCAACGAATGAATCTCTCGCTTCGCAGGTACCTGAAATCGACAATAGGGAACATATCGCTGATAGATAGATTCCGTAAAAAGAATGAGGAGGCCGAGGTTTCGCCAGAGGAGCAAATATTTAGTTTTTGGATGGACTACTTTGTCGAAGCCACGAAATCGGAAGTTGGAGACAGTATACGGTTTCCAGTAAGTTGATAAATGGAATCGTTCTGCAAAGGATCCAGTTTCCAATTCGGGAGACTATGGCTTATAATATTGCGTTACCAATGCAGCTTACTTCTGTACATTTTGGGTCAAAGTAAGAATAACATAAAACTGCTCTTAGCGCAGAATCCTTAGATTGACTTTAAATGAGGCAACTCTCTATTACGTCCCGTGGCCAGCAAAGACGTGAATTAGTCACCGAGCCTTCGCTTTCAGCTCTTAGTGCTGGAGCCGACGAAGATCTTCATGCCCAGCTACGTGAACGTGAACCTCGGCGCCGAGGAGAAGTCCGTGCAGATCTGGAACTTGTGCCTGGACAACATGAAGAGCAACTGCAAGCAGGTGCACGACTGGCTGTTCACCGCGAACATGATACGCAGCGTAAGCTTGTACAAAAGAGACGAGCGCTGCCTTTTTCTATACGTACATCAAAACTCCGACGATTTCCAAATGTATTTTCCGTCTGTCCAATGCAGACAGCGATTTTACGATTTAATCCTGGAAATGACCAGAGACGAGGAGGGTATGGTTACAGATTTGGACGCCTACATGACGGACGACAGGATGAAGGTTCGTGGATACTTTTTCCGGACGTTCATTCTTAAATAAAGTTCGCGTATAAAAGCTAAGCTTCTTGCAGTTCGAGTACGAATTGGACGATCAGAATAAACGAATTATGCTCGGCAAAGGCACGTACGGAGTGGTATTCGCTGCCCGAGATTTGAACACCCAAGTTCGAATCGCGGTTAAAGAGATCCGCGAGCGAAATCTGGGAGACGTGCAGCCTTTACACGAGGAGATTAAATTGCACAGTCAGTTGAGGCATCGAAATATCGTACAATATCTTGGCTCTGTAAGCGAGGATGGGTACTTCAAGATATTCATGGAGCAGGTCCCTGGAGGTAAATAAATAAGGTGAATCAGTTTAAAATAAACGCAACGCGTCTATCATTCGTTCATTTCTTCAGGGAGTTTATCAGCTTTGCTAAGATCGAAGTGGGGTCCTCTGAAGGAGAACGAATCCACGATCGCCTATTACACTAAACAAATCTTAGAAGGTCTCAAGTATCTCCACGATCAGAAGATCGTTCATCGAGACATCAAAGGTGAAATGTAGTACAACGCGCGCATTTTATTCACGGAGATTCCTGAATTTTCATTAATCGATCACTATTTTCAGGCGATAATGTGTTGGTAAATACGTACAGCGGAGTGGTAAAGATTTCAGACTTCGGGATGTCGAAGCGACTAGCTGGTTTATGCCCCAGCACAGAAACCTTCACTGGAACGCTACAGTACATGGCGCCAGAAGTTATCGACAAGGGTCAACGTGGATATGGTGCTCCAGTAAGTTGTATCTTGCATGCACCGCATTTTCCACGCGCCACAAAATTGTTACTACGTTGCAATTTCAAATACAGGCGGATATTTGGTCCCTGGGTTGCACCATAGTCGAAATGGCAACTGGTAAACCGCCGTTCATCGAGCTGGGTTCTCCGCAAGCTGCGGTATTTAAAGTAAGATATTAGAATCGCTTTGGGAACCATGGAATCGTAGGTGTAACTTACAACTCACCCTTTTATCGCAGGTTGGATACTATAAAATACATCCTGAGATTCCGTCGGAGCTGACTGAAAGGGCAAAGAGCTTCATCCTGCGGTGCTTCGAGCCGAATCCTGATATAAGAGCAACCGCAGCTGAGTTACTGGAAGATCCATTTTTGAACGAGTACGTGATTCATTTAAATCGAGTTTCAATTGTAATTTTGCCGCGGTGAAGGGATACATAGATCGATCTATGCGCTCTGCTCTATGCGTGCTAATTGCTTTATAGGCGATCATGTTATAAATAATATGTTTCCTATATACGCGCAGGAAAAAGAAAACAACTCGATTGGCGGCGCCCCCAGATTTCAGTCGGAGCATCTCAGTACCGGCTGATCGGCTCGAGCGTTTAGGAAAATCTGATAAAACGAATAACAATCATATCGTGTCTGCTGCCCCTATACAGACTTCCCAATCGGACGACAGGTAACGTAAATGTTTCGTCTATTTAATACAGTCCTGTGCACATGGTCCATTGTCTCGCTTCGCCGTCAGAAATGACGATCTCGTATTTCCATTTCGATGTTGAAATAGCTTTCGTGCAATTTGTAGCGTACGATACGGCGAACAGTATGCTTTTTCAGCATAAAACGTAGCACTAGTTAAACAAGTAATAAATCTGAATACATTGCATACAATGTATTGTTAATTATTTGATATTCGAATTGTTATATTTTTTTTTTAAATATCTATGCTGTTACATCTCTGCTAAGATTTCATTACGACGAAGTATAATCTAAGTGTTACATACAGCGGAGGGCTGACAAAGTCAAGCCCCCTGAGGGAGCGCAGTCCAGCACACCTTCTGTCTCCCATCAGCATGCCCAGTGCAACCCTTTCTTTTAACAGGTATGGTACTAACGTGATAGAAAGATATAACAAACAATAGTATATATCGTTGATAAACAAAGTAACAATATTAGTCTCTGAGGTATAAGAGATTCAATTACGATTAACATTAGGTGTCATACGTATCTTACCAGTATTAGTATTAAATACGATCTTAATATTTGCAATGCTTTGTGTTTTGGGCAATGGAGCTTCCTGTTTACGATCGTGATATGTATGTAATCTTACTTCCAAATTACATTTCAGCCAGTTACGCTATAAATTGATGTTCAGTGTAGCAAGCAAGTACAATAGAATCGTATTAAAAGTCCGACAATGTATCTTGCTGCGTACACGCTTCTTTGATCGTCAGCTGTTACTGTATTTGTCTCGAGACAGTGTTTAGAATATACTCATGGCTTCAGTGATTGGCATATGTATTCAGGTTTATTTCCAATCGGAAGTTCTGCCAGGAAATATTCTTGCCCTTGTGACACGCGCATCGTGCAAACTGAAAATTCGAAGCTGAAGAACGCCGGATTAATCGATTAATAAAGTTAAGGTTGTTCTTTTCTGTTGTAATTTTAGTACAATAGGAAATACGCCATCCATAGAAACAAGCGAGACCGACACGGCTGGAGCTTCCATGACGAGAAGAAGTTCCTCTGGCGGATTATTATCGCCAGAAGTAGAATTAGGAGGTGAGCAAGCACTCTCAGAACCTTAATAATCTTTACATTAACTTTACTTCATTGTAATCTCCTTTTTCTACGGCCAACTAGGTCAACCGGGACAAAAGACTGGCGAAGAACAAGAAGGTTTCTATTTATTGAAAAAAGACAGTCAGAGGAGAATGACGCTCACCAGAGTTCTGACGCAGGACGAAGCAAAGATCTGCGAAGTATGGATGAGAGGAATAAATCAAGCGGAAGGTCAAACGGTTCTCCAAATGGTAATTATCATAATTTTACTATAGTAAAGCGAGTGATTTAAATAATGATTTTATGCCTCCTCCTTTCAGACTCATTTAGCGTTACTGATGCGCGCTCTGAGGGATTACATCGCGGAGCAGAATCACGAAGTAATAGTGACAGCCATCCGGACGTTGAAAGAAGAATTGGATTTCGATTCGACCGCTATCAATCATCTAAATCTGGCTATCTATCTGTTCCAAACAGCCGTGAACGAAGTTCTACGAATGCACAGTATTAAACCCCACTGGATGTTCGCGCTGGACAATTTAGTGAGAAATGCGGTCCAAGCTGCCATCACCGTACTGTCCCCTGGTAAATGTCTGAAGATTTCCCTTTTACGAGAAAGATATTTAAACCCGTTTCACGCGGTACGTTCGCACGATCCCACGTTATCCGGCGATGTAGCAGATGTGCATTGTATACGCGTATCAAGTGCGATACAGATGGAGATGGTACGCATTATCGTGTCAACTCTAAAAATATCTCGAAGGAAAGTCATCAGCAATAATAAGGGGATCTCTTGTGAATCTAGACCGCAGTAAGCCGGTTTACTGCTCTCCGCCAGTGTCCAGCATCTCGGAAAAATCGTCACAGAGAATTTCCAATTATTACTACGCGGGAATATCAGTTTGACATTCGATATATTTAGCTAGTGATTCTTTGTTATAAATGATTCCGCCTCGAGGAGTGAAAGCGAAAGAAAAGTTGTGCGTTTGATTCGCAGAGCTTGGCGCCAATCTGCTCGGTCAAGAACGCGTGCAGCCGAATGGCCAGAGCCCGGAAGAAGGATCGACGTCTGGTGCGTCGACTGTGAACTCTGTGAAATCGCAGAAAACCGGCGATTCCATCGATAACAAATATTGGAAGGAGTATCGAGATCAGATGGGAGCTTTGAAAATGGAGAACATGAGACTGCTTCAAGAATTAATCGAGAACCACAAGTCGTACCAGGTTTTGCTGCAGCAGGCTCTAGAGGAGCAAAGGGCTCAGGTGAACACTTTGACGCGACTTTGCGAGAACATTAATAGGAGAACTACGAGGCAAGAGTCGGGGTAAGATTTCTGTTAGCTTCGTAACTTCAGAGAGCATTGCGTATTAAAAGTACTTCACTTCTAATTCGTTTCTACAGTTATAGTTCTGCTCTATCGGGAAATACACCTCATCAAGCAGTGTCAGTGATCATTAGCGACGCGCATTCTGAGTCGATTTCCTGTACAGACCAAGCTCTCGTCGACTGGTTGCAGGATCTTCAAATAGACGAAGCGTCAATTGAAAGAGTAAGCGTTACAACTGATGCGAAAATCTTTCTTTCGTGTAATAAAGTGTTATAATCATCGTTGCCATTATTTACAGTTTATGTACGAGCAATACACATTGGACGACGTACTGTGTCACGTCACTCGTGACGATATTCGCAGGCTTAATCTCAGGTAAGTGTTAATAATTTCCCTGACGATCCACGTAAAGTATAAGCGCTCGATCAACTGATTTCCTCTTTGGCTTTTTCAGAGGAGGGATCGAATTGAGGATATGGCAAGCTATATTGAAACATCGAGATAGCAGTGGCAACTGATCAGCGACAGAAGGGAAACGTTAAATCACGTACAACATTGAGAAATTGGTTGACTTCGTGCAGGGTAAAGTACTTGTTCAAAACGTGGCTGCCACGATATGAAGCGAAGCTTTTAGATGATTAATAAGAATTTAAATATGCCTGTCCGTGAACCGTGTCTTCGCACAATGATATTATTAGTTGATCTTGTAGTTCCTAAACACAGAGTATTTGATAGTTACGACGAGACAGTTTTGTAGATATAACAAACTTTGCATACACTGATTTTTCTTTTTCAAATAAACTTGTTAGCTTCTCACCACTTGGGTGCATTAAACAGAGTTTTATAGAAATCGGTATTGCAAAGTTTGTTCATTCAACACGTTAATATAGAATATCGATCTTGCCACGTTTGAAAGAAATCGGAATTGTGGGTGAAATTATTTACTTTAAATTCGAGACGTTCTATCGATGCTACTGCGAAGAAAAATCTGATATTACCCGAGTAGCGTGTAGATTGTTCACTGTTGTCAATGAAAGTTAAAGTAAAGGAATGCTTGTGTAATTCTTGCGAGCTCTCCAAATGATTTACGCTGGGATACTGCGTTCGTAACGCGGCAACGACGTTGCAGTTAGTGGGAATAATTACCAGCTTCGAATGAATAATTTTTCATTCCCGCGTAATTATCGGAAAGACGAGGAATTAATTATACGCGACAGTCAGCTTCGCGTAAAGATACTTTCGAGAAGCAAAGAACGGTAGTGCCTTAAAACACCAGTCTGATAGTACAAGAGAAGATATTTATTACGTGCAAACGGTCACGTTCTGTTGTTGTATTTCTATATTTCTGATCGAGATTCACGCGTCTTCCCAGACGCACACGATTAAACGTTTATCAGACAGAGAGTTTCTTGCGTGCCGTAGTTATGTATATAAAGTGCTTATTATAGTTTATAATAGGAGTTTGCTATTAACTGTACGTTTGAAAAGTCGACCTACACATTACACACGATCCTCGATTTTTATAGATACAGATTTTTATATATTAATGGCGAATATTCGTGCTTTGTTATACGACGTTTTGGAGAGAACTCATGCTTCCTTACACGCTGTATGAGATATGAAAGCGAGCCGTGTCTTCTGTTGCGTTCGATTCTAGACACAGCGAGTCAATTGAAATAAGTGCCTGATCGCGTCAGTTAAATAAAGCTGATTCTAGCGCCTGAGATCGAACGCTGCTCAAAGTAATTAGGGAACCACTCGCTCGAATGACTTGTCAGTCATATATACAAAACTGCGGTATATTAATTTATTAACTAAGAAAGGCGAGTTCTTTTAATCTAAAAGTTCCACACTGGATTCCAAAAAGGCAGGTAAAATTCATCGAAATTAAATGTATTAAGATACCATCTAATATCGCTCAGAAATATAATGCCCCGATTACTTCGAGCAGTGTATCTCAACAAACTACGAATACAATATTATCTACCGAGTTGTCTTAATTACCCAAAGATATTTACGCTCGACCGACCAACGCAATAACTGTCTTGAGCGCAGATATCGTCTCGACTAACCGTGTAACAACGTGCCCGTTGCTGTTTTCATTGTACTCCTAAGATTAATCACCCACGTTAACTGTTTCAGCCTGAAATTTGTAATAAAAATTCCAGCGAACTGCACCGCTCTGTTGCCTTTCTTTCCTCACCGCCCCTATCAGCGGGTAGGTAGAGGCCCTTGGGGGGGGGGGGGGGGAGAATGGCGCCGTTTAATTGAAATCGAAAGTAAACGAAGTTGCCGAAGGGGTGGAGAGACCGAAGGGGGAAACGAGTACGTGATCGGTTCGTGGGGGGGTTTGTCGAGAAGCTATTCTCCTCGCTGCTTCTCGCGCGGCTCTTCGCATTGATATGGATGAGACGTTTTCTCTTCATCTCGTCGCGCTTCTCCGTTTAGAAGATAAGCCAAATAGATTCGCAGCTCATCGAGCGCCAGGGAGAGCTCTCCGCGTTCCTTCCCGTTGGATTTTCCTCCACCTTCGGGGATTATCAGCGCGATACGATCTGGTTAGATAGGGGAACACGAACGGGGTTGTCCCGCCGTCAAGCTTTCGTCGCGGCGCCCACGAGACCGCTCGCTCTGCTCTCTGGCAACTGGCACGAGGGCCGGGAAAAAGCGTTCACGGTACCGAGGGGTGAGTTTAAATTTTTCAGGGAAACGAACGCGCATCCAGCAGCCGCCGTGCAAAATTGCAAAAGTTTCGGACACTCCGGCTCGGCTGCGAGCCGAGGGTCCGACCTATTCATTTGCACTACAAAAAAGCCCGCGGCTTATAAACGCACCCCATCTAGAGCCAGCCGCTTATTTTCACCGACGGCACCCCCTTTTTTCCCCTCCCTATGCGTTTGTTCGCGCAGAGTACGCGACTCGCACGCTGCTGCGTTCGAATATCGTGGCTAGCTTTTGGCGACGTGTAACTGAATGGCCTTTAATTTTGATGGGCGAATAAAGTAGTTTTAACGAATAACAGATTATTTAAATTAAGAGGGATACGAAGTTTCTGAGCATTGCGGAGTATTTGACAGTATTAAAGGGGTATTATTGACGTTTTCCAATGGTGACATGTGGTTTTAAATATCTACACCTACAGTTCATTCCTCGACGAGGAAAATGAATCTATACACTCGAAGTTGTGCAAGGATTCTACTGAAAAAATAATTGCCCAAAGGCAGGGAAGAATCCATTTCAATTTCAAGCCGAGGTGGGCAAGTAGAACTACTCGATATGTGGTCAGCCACACGCGGTACGGTAATTCGTCGTAATAGTCCCGACGAACGGAGCTGCCGGCGAGACAATAACGCGATGCGGACACTGTTTCGTGCCGACGACAACTTCGCGTCGACTCTTTTGTTCTCTCTCGACCGAAGGATTCCAAGAAATGGTGGGGATAGTGAGCGGGACTATTACGCATGGTAAAAACGGGACAATAACGACGAATCACTGTATTCATCAATTCCTGGCACTGCTTCCACGTAGCAAGTATCGGCGTTATCTCGGACACATGATCGGCGATATTTCGGCAATCTTTCTATCTATTTTATTCGCATTGAATATTTCTCACTTTCGTCTCCTGTATTATGATCAGATTAGGACAAAAGTTTGATCAGATCATATTCGATCGTACCTGACTTATATGGGCTCGCAAAAATCAAATAGTCTCGGTTGCTGCGGTATAAATTATCTTTTGTAGCCAACCATTCAAATTTGCTTCTTTTCATCCCTACAAATAGTAACTACATACTACTTTTCGTGACAAATCACTCGAACGTGTTAGTTTTCGCAGCGAGAGACGAAACATGCTATTTTTCGTAGCTAACCATCCAAATGTTCTGCTTTTCGTCGCTACAAACGGATCGTGCTACTTTTCGTGGCAAACCGCTTAACACGTTGACTGCCCACGAAATCTGGAGGTGCTATACTCGACGCCGAAAATTTTTTGTTTATGAGCCCGCACACGCTCCGATCGCTGTAGTCGGCGTCGGTCACAGAACAACAAAACACGCCGATCGGTGTAGTCGGCAGTCAACGTGTTACACGTGTTAGTTTTCGCAACGCACGTGGATGTTGAAAAACCCAGAATTATGTCGAAGATAAGATAATAAGGTCAAAATCGCTGCGGGGTCGTACTCATTTCGGTAACATTTCTGTATAAAGAATGTGGCCGCTCCGTGTGCCTGTTGGTAGAGGGGGATGGGGAATTCCAGACGCGACTATCGTCTGTTGATAATTTGATATATAAGGGAGTGGTTTCTGTAAGTTTGCGGCTAGTGATATATCGATCGTCTACGAAACCGATTGATAATGTCTCGAATCATTTTCGTTCTAATCGCAGTTCTGGCAGTGTTCTCTGCAAGTTCTGTCTTCGCTGAAACGCCGTCGACGGGAATGCTCCCAGAAAATTTGGTGACACGTCTGTGTAAACGAAACTGTTCACAGTATGTGGTAGATCGTGACTACTCAGGATTTGACCTTGACCCAGCAGGAAGTGCAGAATCCGAGTTTGTATCCAAGTTCATTTCTCGAAACATAAATGATATGAATGCACTCTGAATTATATTCTTCTCGCGTAACTCATTGTAAAGTACCATAAATTTGTTTCCTGGTTTACTGTATTTCGATCCTTGAAAGTGATCATTGTGGGGTTTGAACCTAGCTGAATGATTCCAAGTACTTAAACAAGGACATTGATTGAGAATTGTTACGCGACGCTCCATGGACAGACGGCCTTAGAGACGTGACCGATTAGTTTTGTTACTTGAACTTGATGCCATCGATATTCGACGACTATACAGTCTAATGACGTTTCTGAAGCATAGTAGAGAGATACTGCGTGACTGATCTGAAATTCGATAACCAGAATTGAATAGGAACGACGCATTCATCGATTTCTTTATTTTCAGGATTGTGTCGCTGTGAGTGCGCGTTTGGATACTATGGAGCACCAGGGGCAGTTGCGTCCTCCGAGAACATTGTTTTTAACATCACTAACGGAACACAACATATGTTTCTACCAACCTCCCTAGGTGCTACTTCTGTACTTCGTGCTTTTTTTTATGAACTCTTGTTCTCTATACCTTCTGGTTAATCATTGTTAAAATGAATTGTACCAAATCACGAATAAACAGCTGTTAAATGATACTGCATCGTTATACTTACTTCACAATGATTAAGAATCATTTATGTAATAAATGAGAAACTTTGAACTCGTCAGAATATTTTCCATTTGAAAAATTTATCCTTTTCATTAATAAAAAATTTATATCCGAAAGATGTGCAATAGTCTTTTCTCTCGCGCGTCTCTGCAACAATGTTTGTATGTACAGCGTTAAACGCGGTCATTCGTATTAAATTTTAATAGATCTTCAGCGTATTAAAGGCCACGAGCTCCCAGTCAGTTGAGAGCTGCTTGAAGATCGTGGTGTCTCAGAAATCATCGTTAATACAAAAACGTGGCGCGACGCGAGTTACAAATTCAGAAAAATATTTACCGCCATGTTCGCTGACAAGTTGATTGTCAGTTAAGAATCGGTGCTCAAACTTCCTGAGAAAGTTTCCATGCGAGGTGCAACCGATCCGGTGATTTCTACCCTCGATTAGATATTTATAAAAATCTCTGTACAAAAATACGCACTTAATTCTTCGAATACGTTCCCGAAAATCCTGCTGCCTGCGAACAACCCCTTAAATCAGCGAAGCGCAAAAACGTTCCCGCCACGCCAGCGAGAATCACGGGTGCCAGGGTCCCATCGGCTTTAAGGGATCCGGCTCGCAATTTCGCAGGGAGCGGGCCCGGGAGTGTCCGCCGTAGGACGGATGCGAATCGCAAATAAAACGGCGCAAACATCGGGATCCCGACGCAATCGCAGCGAAACTCGAAGGGTTTGTTCCGCTGCGATCGGGATACAAATCCCAAGCTGTCTGGCCGGCCTTCGGTTTCCCCTTCGCCCCTGTCCAGCCCCCCTCTTCCCTTTACCTTTTAATTAACTAACTGCGCCGGCGGAGTGACTAAAGAGGATCCGCGATTTTCGAGCACGAGGCTTTCAGCGCCGCCCGAAATAATCCATTTCCCCGAGCGAAAGGCTAAATAAGATTATCCCGTCGGGTCTCGCTGGCTCTCGAAGGGAAAGGGGGAAGAAGGACAGAGAGATCGTATCCAGTAATCTCTTTTCCAGTTTCCCTCTAATTGATTGCGATTCTTCTGTGACGATCAGTCGGTCGGTTGACGCGAATTACGAGCCCTCGCCCTCTCGATCCTTACCTCGACTCGTCGACCACCAACGCTCTCGAACGTTCCGTTCGTTCGCCTCCTTTTGGGAGAGTAATTACGTACTCCGAGCGAAGATCCGCGATTGCTAGAAATTTTTGATCGGTATCGGCGGACGGCTTGATTAGAATTCTCCCTCCTCGAAGTTAGAGTTCGTTTGTAGCCCTCAGCGAGGCAGCGTTTTCTAGCGACGTTCGGGGGATTCGAGGCCAGAGGAAAAGAGAACGGAAGCACGTCGATATGACGATTAATCTAGCCGGGAAGAGGAATGATTCTTTTCGAGCGGCTCCTTGGACGCAGACGAGCTGAGAAACTTACGAACGTTCCCCGCGGATTACGGGCGGGAACAATGAGGGCCGACGCTCCGTCTCCTCGTTTCCACGGAGTGACACCTTGTTCGCCGGGACTAATTACTTTCGGCTTAAAATCCTTAATTTGTTGCTGAAAGGCCGGAGAGACGGGGGGGACTCAATTCCCGCGCCCCGATAAAATCCTTCTTTGCGTCTCCTCGCCGGCGAAGCCCGGGCGCCGGCGATGGACGTTTGAAAAGATAATTTGCCGGGGAGGGCGGGCCGCGGGAAGGAAGCCTCGGTGCACCGATCTCTCGAATTTCTCCTGACAAAAGCGGCGGAAATGGCGCGTACGTCAACCCTACCTGGGGCGGGCGCGCAGTTAATTCGTCTTTCAGGATAAATGCCGGCGTTCCTGGAAATTTGCACTGTGTCTCTTACTGGCGGAGGAGGGGCGGTCTTGGCGACGGCGAGAGATTGAGGAAAAATCGCTGATGAATGGGGAGCCTGAAATGTCTTTGGAATAATTCTTCGGCGAAGGTTAAAGGGAGGTTAGAGCCCATAAAAATAGGCGATCCTTTAGGAATTAATTAAAGGAAAACTACCATAGCTAATTTAATGGAACTTTTTGCATTGTATTAAGAATATCTTAAACTATAGAAATATATTTTTTGTTTCGTTATTAATCATTGAAAATGGCACTGGGGAATCGTTGAAGTGGAAGCTTTAAAAAAGTCGAACCTCCCCTTAACACTAAAGTCAGCGATTATTATATCGTAAATCAGTTTAATATTTACCATCCCCTTTTATCCCAAATTCTTCTACCCTTATCGTTAATCCGTAGAGGACGGATTAAAGTGGCAAGCGCGAGTGAACGGGAAACGGGAGAAAAATATACGAGCAACTCAGGCCGATTCGAAATTAGCCTCCCTCGGTTGGCAACTTCTGCGAAGAAGGAACCGAGCTGATATTGGATCGCGTCTGCACCCTTTCTCGTCTCTCATAACGCCAGCGGAAGGGGCGCGGCCGAGGTCTAGGAGGCAACAGATGTACCTGATACATATTCATATCCGCGCTGCACGACTTGGTGTTATTGTTACTGTTATTATTTTCACGGCAGAGCCAGTCCGTCGTAATAGCTGCGGGAGGAACGTACGCGGCGAGCGGAATCTAGGGTGGAGGAGCTTCTCTCTGACCGCGATTAATTTTACGCCCCTCTCGGCGAATACTGTTATCGCTAGTGTCAGCGCCACGCTTCGGACCCCTTTCCTTTTACGATTTTGCCCCGCGATTTTTACGAATCCTCGCTTAAACTCCATGGAAAATCGGCAGAAATTCCGCACTACTTCGGGGCACGTTCAACGCTGCATTTGGAAATCCTTTATACTTTATTCGATCGTACGATTAAACAGCGTTGGGGTCACAGTGTATGAGAGTTCGGCGGATGAAAGAAGAGGGATGTAATCGAAGTTTCCCGTGGGGGGGGGGGGGGATGGTTTCTCCGTGGTAGTCGTTGGTTCGAAACGCAGGTGGAACTTGGGAACTTCTCCATAACGCGGCCGAATTAATGGCAATGAATGGCATCCGTGTTTGTCGGCCGGCTGTACACAAGAGGCTGTTTGCGCAGCCAGTCTGAGCCCGTGGCACGTGTAAATTTCCACTCTCGTTTTCGAACGGGAGCCTCGATCGAGGGCCCTTCAACCGTGCAAACAGAACCCTAATGAATTGGCTGTTACTTGTAAGCGGGAAAGAGTTCAATTACCGGGGGAGATCGCCGACTCATTTCGCGGGCCGTCGCTTATTCTCATCCGGTGGAATACTTCCTACAACCAAGGCTTCTGACTTTCCCTCGGGGGGGCTGCGAGGCTCGAGTGCGTGGCAAAGTGTTTAACATGCCCGCAGAACGATATTGCTGGTGTCCTTCGAGGAGAATTCGAACGTAGATTTCATCTTCGCGAAGGCGAAAGGGTCCTTGACTTGCGAGCTTCTAGTTTGTAACTCTTCCACTCTTCAATTTTAATTCCATAATTGGGGGCTTGAAAAGTAGTTTTCTCTGCGATTAGGGCTGGACTTTTAAATTCTTAAACTTTCAATCACGCGACTCTTCGACATAAATTCAATTTCCCACCGATGGAAAAATTCGAAGTTCAATTAAGATCCAGAAAATCATGCAAACAAGAAACAACGAGCACGTATTCGTCGCAGTGGAGGCTAGTCGCGATAAATAAAAGATTAATATCGGCAGCGTTAGTCCGCAGACGAGTCCACAGTTCCGAAAATCCTTTAATCTCCCAGCGATCTATTGTCTAGCGCGCAGAACACGGCTGCTGAGAATTAGCGTTCCCTTGTTGCATCGATCGCGGCTGTGGCTGAATTATTGCCAACCGTATCACTGGCGTAGCTGCCGGCGACGCCATAAACCCAGCCTCGAAATGTTTCGCTGATAATGCGGCTCGATGGTGAAATTACAGGGTGTAACGGTGAAACCGGAGCCCAGTCGCGATTTCCTGGCCAGAAACAGATTCATTAGAAGGGACTGGGATGGCAGAAGGAAGAAGGGACCTCGTTAAACGAGCACACATTGTGGAGAGGATATTCTTCTAGTGTCGCGTGGGTCCATGACGAAAAAGTGGAAGTGAAGGGAACTTCGTCGTTAAATGTAAAAGAGGTGGAAGCAACTATTACAAGATGTTTTAGCATACGTGATAACATCCTAGAAATGTCGCCCAGCAAATTTACACTTTCTCTTTTCATATTTTAAAATAAAGTAACAAGCAGTGTTCTATTATTTTATATATTGCTAGAAGGGCACAGTTTGTTACTGGGAAAAAATTATATCCCTGAAGTATTTTAAGTTTTGAGAAGCTTATATTCCTTTAACCCTTTCCTCAAGAATTAAAAATAATCCTTTGAATGTAAATGGCAGTGACAGTATATTTTGAAAAATACAGAGATCTCTACTCAAACATTATTCACGATAATATAACTACACTTGCTATTAATAATGACAGTGTTAAGTTTTCGAAAATTTGAGAAGAATTGCTAATAATTTCTAAAACGCCACGTGCACTTGCCTGACGGTTCCGCTGCTAGCAAACATCTTGCACCCCGAAAAACCACCGGCAAGTGGCGCCGCGACGCTGGCGTCGTAATTCCATGCCTGTCAGGTGGCCAAGCGGGCGTCGAGTGATCCAGGAAAAGGAAAACACAGAGAACACACGCTGGGGGTGAGTGTGCACACCATAAAGCACGCGCGCGCGAGGAACTTAAAAAATTAACAGATCCACTCGTGGAATCGAAGAATTTGTTCGCGGATCAGGAAACGTAAACACGGGGAGGAGTATCGATACGTCCACTCGAAGCGAGGATAAATACACGACTGAGGTCGACGACTGCCCCTTCGAACTCGACTTTGTATTTATTTTTGGAGAATCGGTGGCGACTTTACCCGTGGCTCGGATTCTTACATTTCTCTTATTTTCTGTAAAGGTCCTGCCCAGTGGTCAGAGATTCTCGATGAGAAAGTGTTTGCACGTCATCACGTGGCAACACCTGGTTGCTAGGAATTGTTTGCCGACCGATCACCACACCCTTTGTGAGAACTAATTAGAATTTGAGAATAAGGTAATTAAACCTTAAAGCGGGGACGCGTTTAAAAATGAGCCCCTCAATTGACAAGTGGCGTAAGTCCAAAATTACGAAACATGAGTTTATTATAGAAATAGTAAGTATTAAGAACACTTGTTTTATTTACCAATCTAACTCGCGTATATTTTCTTTTATGTTAATAAAAACTAAGAGTCGATTTTGTAGTCTAAGCAAAGTGGCTGTCAAAACATCGGGAATAGTGATTTAAATCCAGGTTTCATTCCTGCGATTCATCATACATTTCTCCACGTTTTCCTTTTAACTTATGTTACCATAATTACTATTCTTTCACTTTATTCTCTTGCAACAAAGCTACGTTCCATTTCTTAATATTTTATGAAGCATTGCACGAAAGTCGAATTTTCACAATACTAAAAAAAGGGACTTAATTCACTTGTCAAGTAAAGGGCTCAAATGTCCCTTTGAGCATATCGGTGATCGTACGAGGGTTGAGTAAGAATATTTCCGAACATGCGATGGGTGTGCCCATGGCTGAGCTGAAGCCTCATTACTGCTGCTCTAAGCTTTTCATTAATGCTCCACTCCAAAAGACGAAGATTCTGGACAGCGGGGTTGCTCTAAATAAAAGATCAGCCGCCCTAGAAACCCAGCACCTGGAATCCTCACTCGAACTTCGTATGCAAACACCGTGCATCGATCAACTTCCATTCCGAGCATGTGCCTCTCTATTTCACGTTTAAGGGGCTTCGGTGCTACCTCGGATAGACAGCCCAGCAAGCTGCGAATTTCCATCAGGCCCATCGATCCCGTGTCTCGACTTGTTTCACCTCGCAGCTCCCACGCGCCCGGCTGACGCGGAGCCGTCGTGACACGCGATAAGAGGGCGCGGGACGTGTCCCGGGCAAAGTGTGCCCCGAAAGAACGTCGCCAGACCCAAGGGTATCGAGGCAGGGCGGGGCGAGGCGAGGGGGGATGAAAGCTCGCGGAGGAAGAGAAGAGACTCGACGTCAGCAGATCGAAAGCTCTTTCCCCGCGTCTGCGGGTATTGGAAAGCTCGGGGAAGAATGGGGGGGAGGGCCACGGCTGCATACAACCTTCGAATAATATCCGAATATTGAGGGAGGAGCGGGGGCGACCGCCTCGCTCGTAAACCCACGCGGATATGAATGCGGATAGCTCAATTTTCCGCGGCTGCCGCGCTAACATCCGAGACGTGACGGGCTTTCCACGCTCGACTTTCATTCCCGCACGTCGCGCACCCGTCGTCCAACCACGGCCTTGCAGGAATCAGCCTCCCAATGGATCACGGCCGTGGCCTGAAAATTATTGCCCCGGTTCGAGCGTAATCCGCTCGATCCCGGGCGGAAATTACAAGAGAGTGGAAAACATCCGACGGATTCTGATGCACGGCGCTGCGCGGCTTTCGGGGTGAAAGTATGACAGACGCCTGATTTATGCGAATGCTCTGGCATGCTTGTGACAATCGTGCGTAACGAATCTCTGGGGATTCGTGGAATGTTTAAATAGACAGCTTAAAAGAAATATCCGCCGGAAAATATTCTACGTGCCAATGGTGAATTATCATTCGTAATATTGTAGTATAGAATTCGATGTTTGACTCTTCAATTTTGTGCGGAGAATTTTTCGGAAAATCGGTATGCGAGATTCAGAGAAGATGCTGGCAGAAATAATGAACCACGTGTCTCGGGAACTGCCGAGGTTCGGATTATAGAAGGGCAATCGCGCGGATGAATGTTTCAGGGTCCCGTTAGCGTGAGATTCGTGCCAACTGTCTTCGGAGGCGAGGGAGGAAGGATGTCAGATTCCGAGGGTAGCGTGGAGAGCTTCCGCGGGTCGGAGAAGTCGGCGGCGCGGGAAGAAATCGCGGTACCGTTGCCGAATCGGCAGAATCCCAGCGGTGACAAGCTCGAGGAATTCGAGAAGCTGCTCCAATCGATGATGGCTTCCCGTTCACCCTCGCAGGAGGCGGAGGAGCCCGAGGAAAACGAAATCGAGAGAAAGATAGGTGCGTCTTTCGAGCTAAACAATCGATCTCCAATTAAAACTCTCTATCTACATCAATTCCTTTATGAATTATCGCACTGCAACTCTCTGCCACCCTCGATTTCTTTTTATATTTTCTACTTCTTTGTATTTATATTCTTCTTACAATTATTACTAGTACTTTCTTATTCTTCTTATCTTCTATTATTCTCATTACACATCATCGAGCAATCAGGCTCGCATCACTTTAGCGATGTTCTTACTTTTTTCTGTTAACTCTATGCAGATGGGAATGTAATAAAGGCATTCATCATAATTGTTCTTATCTACGCTCTTCGAAACTTCCTGTCGCTTAAAGCCACAATCTCGATTCGAGGATCTTTTAAAACAACTTTTAAATATAGTCTCGTTTTCGCTCGCAAAGATTCGTGCGACCTGAGAACGAACCTCGTCATATTGTATCGAGAAACTTTCAAGGCCCGAATCTCTGATCCTTTAATACAGCAAGGGGCGTGGAAAGCCACGCCGTCGCTGCAATTATTGTTCCATTTTTCCTTGCCAGAGCCTTTGACTAAGCCACGCAACGCCACTGTCCAACTTCCTTCCGGAGAAAAAATCCCCCTGGATCCAGCGGTTTCCCACCCTTCGCTACCCTTTCCCTCGCGCAAATCCACCCCAGGCTCGCCGAAATTTATACTCTCTACGTACACTCGTGCGAGTTGTTCAGGCTACTCGAAAATGGAAACGAGCCATAAGCAGGCCGTCACGGTTTCTTCCCAGATAAAGAACTTCACGAAGAAAGTGTTTCACTGCTATCGTTTGGATGTAGGCCGATGAAAAAGAAACTTAAGAAACCTAATGGTCGAACGCACGAAATACATAAGTAGAAATTAAATGCATTCCTGTCCAAGGACATTCAGACGTCGAATTTTCAAAGTTCCAACCCCTGCAGACGTCCAAGTGTTTTTGCGCGCCAGCAAGATAAGACGGCGACCCTTCAACGCCATCCTTAGAAAGACTAGCGAAAGGAGAAAGGGGGAAGGAGCTCGTGTATCACGAATCCTTCTCCTCGTTCGCGTCGACGGAACGGCTGGTGGTTGTCGACAGAGGGCCGGGGTGGGAGACGGGCGAAGGCCTAGGGGATGCAGTTTCGCAGTGGAAACTCAGGTAACCTGTTGAGAGAGGGTACGGAGTGGGCGAGAATGGAGAGGTTTGCTGCAGCTTAACTTGGAGAATTTCCCAGACGCTCAGCAAGGGCATTCGCAGGGAAAGTGGCTGCTCCGAGGGGTGGGCGAAAGGGAGAAATATCTCTGGCCCCGGGGATTAAGTTCCGCCGCTCGAAACGTCTCGGCACCGTCTTTTTCGCCGTTCCATTCTTATTCGCCCCGCTTTTACGAGCGGGCACCGCGGGGACCAGATGCTAACGCGAACTTTAATGATCTTTTTCGTGGCTCGGCAGACCCGGGCCGGAAATTAGCGAGGAGCCCGCTCGCCGGCAGCCCCCGCGCTTTTGTATTCCTTCGTCGTCGTCGCAGTCGTCGCGAGACCCGTCGACGAGGAAGGGGAGACAAAAAGAAAAAAGGAGAGATTTTTCGAACCGTTCCTCGAGCTCGTTTTCGCGAGTCTCCCTCGGCCCTTCGTCCTCCCCTCGCGGATGCCTGGCAGCATCGTGGAATTACTTGGAAACAGACCCTTTTTTTTCTTCAAATTCCCGATCGATAGTTCGGGCACGGATTTACATCGGTCCCGTTCGTTTTTCTTTCCCGTTAATCGACGCGCGCGGAATCGACGATTCGACGGGGGGACGCGAGGTCTCTCGAGATCGCTCCGAGCGCTCGGACGAAGATTAACTCCATCGAGGGGGGGGAAAAATTATTCCACGGATGAAGGCCACCGGCGTTCTGGCCCTCCGTTACGCGCATGGAATTAACGATCCCCGCGTCCAAGTATTAACCGGACGCGGCGCGCGGGTTGCGGGCCTTGGGCGCGACAAGTGGTAGAGCAAGCGATTGGTCGGACGAAGGCCATTTGTACCGAAACGCGATATGTGGCTGTTATGAACACACTTCTTGGTTATTTCTGGTACTATTTAATGGGATAATAGAAGTGTGTATATATAATATTTTGTATAAACACCCAGCGGCGATTAAAAGTAAATTTAAAACTAATTTTCTTAGGTTTGTGATTCAATATACTTTTCTCTTTTCAAAGCATAGTAGGGTAAACTGTACAATGATTTGCACCCTAAGCGGAAATGCCAATTTGGATGTCTGTATTTTTTTGCGAAGTTTTTATATCCTCTTAATTTTCAGTTACTATCAATGATTATGGATTCCTCATTACAATAAAACATCTTCAGTACCTATTAAGCCTTTTATTATAAAAATATTCAATGGAAAACAAAAATAGGCATAAAAGTGCAATCATTAGCACCCTAAAATTTGGGGTTATATAGAAATACGTATGTAGTTAAAAACGGACTTTAAAGTGTTTAAACAGACTATTTCATTCACTATTAAATACCTGTACAACACTTAGTAAATCTGTATTTCAAACCATTACTTAGTTATAAAGCGACAAAATACGAAATTGTAAAAAAGTACTTTCTAAGCTTGTACTTCTTAATGTTTGGCTTTTTAATCAGGAGTGTCAATGATTAGTGCAGTTTATCCCACTCCATTTATCATATACCCCTTAAACTTTCTTTGAACCATCACCGCGCCTGACAGAACACACAGAGGAAGCATACCGAGCCTCAAGATCGAACTAATTAAGTACAGCAACGATTTAACGCTCCACGGGCTAAAGGACCTCGCGATACCCATAGAAAGTTACAAAAGGGAGCAGTTTCGCGATAATAACTTGCCTTCAAGAGGCCGCGGCAACGTTCCACGCGCCCTCTAACTTCGAGAAGCGTCCTAGCAACGACTCTTCAAGAATCACCCCGTACAGAGCAGTTATTGTATCCGTTATTAGTAATGGGAGACCGAGCAGCGTCTCTTCGGCAACTTCGAAACTACCCGACGATCTCGGCCGTGAATCATCCAAAGAAGCCCAGGCCGGGGGAGAAAAGTCGTCGGGCAAAAGATAGTCGCGATGAATCACCCGCGGCAGTCATGCAAACGCGCGGGAGGAGCGCCGTCAGAGCGCGCGCTTTATCGTTCCTCCTGTGAAAAGGGGGCTCGTTTCGAGTGCCCCCCCTCCCCGGGCCGCGATGTCGTGCATGGGTAATAACTGCTTTAATTACGATGCACCGCGGAGATTTAGGGCGGCCTGTAACGACACCGCTGTTTTCCGAGGGAACCGCAGCTGTTGCCAAATTCGCGTCGTCGCGGCTCGACGCACCCCACCTTCGCCCCTCTGCCCCCGATAGACCCGGGCCAGTCCTAAATTTCTCGACGAATTTCCCGTGAAACCGAAAGCTAACCCAGACTGCCCCGTGCGACGTCGGGCCAGCCCGTCCCGCGTTCCAAATTAAACTCATAAAACCCCCGAAAACGACGTACCAGCCGAGCATCCGACGGGGGCTCGAGGGCGGCCTCGTAGAGCCGGGAGCACGCGCGAGACATCTCGAATGGAACCGGAAATTATACGGCACGATGTGGCCGTATATTCCCGCAACGCAACTCCCCCTCCCCCGAATTCTCGTCGCTGCATAGCCGCTGCGTTCTGGGAATATTCGATTGGTCGTTTCGCGATTAACCCTTGAGGCCCTTGCAGCGCTGGCAGACGTGGAATCCTGTGCTTCGCGGGGGGCGATTAACTTCGGAGCTCCTAAAAGGTTTGAGATTTGAAAGATAATTTATGCATTCGAGGGTGGATGCCCTGAACCCGGTACTTTAATGTTGTGTCTGAATATTAGGATTCTGTTTTAAACGTGGGAGCTGAAATTGAGTTTCTGTGGCTATACTGATGGCAAGTTTGAATTTTATTATTGACTAGCTGACTCGTTACCCCGTTTCACCCGAGAATTATTTATGACGTTTGAAAAATAAAGGAGCCTAAACAAAAAAATTTATAGCCTATAATCTAATCTAGGACATACGTAATTTATATTCCAAATTTCCACTTTTATATATTAGTATGGATTAAGTAGAAGATGTAATACACACAGAGAAAGTGAGATAAGAGTAAAAGCGAGGCAGCAGTAGCAACTGTTAATAAACCTAACCGTAAGAACATAATAATAAGAATTAACTAAAAATTTATATAGACTATAGATTCTACACGATTCTGGTGTTCCTGATTAGGGAACAAAAGAGGCAAAGGTGTCCAGCACTCGGGTATAATTAGAATGATAAATTTTCAGGGAAGATTAGCGTTGCATCGAGCACGATCCCCTAATGCTGGCCGTTTCTCGCACCGCAAAGGAGGATAGTTTGAATTATAAATGCCTCGTAGGGCGTCGCCTTCCGCTTCGCGTAAGGAAACGCTCGTGAACCGAGGGACGAGGAGATTTTGCTGGAGCAACGTTGGTTCTGTGCCTGGCGACGGGCCAATTCGATCTCACAGTCGACTCGTTTTGGGAATTGTATCACTAGATCTACAGAAAGCCTAGGATACCTTTGGATATGGTAAAAGCATTCCCAGAGACGAGTCTCGTTTGGGAGTCTCGTTTCTGTTTCCTCAAATCAGTTATCTGTTTTTCATTTACAATAAAGAACCTGCCTGATATGATAATTTTATCTCCAAGGGAAATAGGCGTTTGAATACAAATCTCCGATTCCAAGGCAAGATCAACCCTTTACATAGTTCATTAATTTAATTCACTTCTCATCTATTCGAAGAAAAACTACTGTTTTACCATCGCTAGCTATCGAAATAATTAATTAAATATATCACCGCATCTGCTCGTTAAAATAATCAACTCAATCGCGAATCAGATCGTTATCAAGCTACTTCAGATTTCACAAGTCTATACCACTAGCGCGCAAAGAGTTAATTATGAGACAGCATTTCACCCCCAATTATCGAATCGCACCGCCACTAGACAGACAAGATTCGAATAGGGAAGTTTTCAGCGACACGTGTCTCCTCTGCCATTCACCCGCGAACACGGCTCCATTTCTGAAGGTTGCGTCTTATTAACAGGCCCCTCGGCGCTCTCCGAGTGGAGTGTCAATATACAATGGAGGGATTATCATAATATCGTGCCTCGGTGTGCCCCGTATGCGCCTACATGCTCGCAGAGCGACATCTTGCCACCCCTGTTCGCGAGAAGCTTTAAGCCCCCTCCGCCGTTCGGAAAAACTTTCCGCCGCCGGGTCCGCCAGATGCGTTGCCGTTTTTTCGCGAACACCCACCGGCGCCCGTTGCCCCCGCTGGCACTCGATTAGGCTCGAGTTCATGGAGCCCCGTTCAACTTTTATTTGTCCTCGGCTCGTTCTCCAGAATAGCCTTCTGTCGCAGCCAACGTTTCCGGATTACGCCGAACTATAACAACTTTCCGCGAGGCCTACGATCCCCCACCTGCCTCCCCCCGCCTTTTGTTGCACTCGTTTCTCCCCCGTCGCAATGAATACACTTTTGGAAGAAGAAAAAAAAAAGATGGGAGTGTTTCCATCGCCCGGATGGAGGTCTCAAAAATCGGGCGCCTTCAAAGAGATGGATATCTCGGGTGGGTTGGAGAGGATCGTTTATCTCGATGTACAGTGGGCGAGCCTCGATCCTATCGAGGAGGGTGGCTCGGCTAAGATTGACGGATGACTGGAGCACCATGGAATCGACGGCATTATCAATTGTTCGGCAAAGGTCGAATCGAAAGTCACTCTTGTCCACGACATCCTCCGCGACGGTATCGGGACACGAGGGAGAGGAACACACACACTCATCTTTTAAGTAGCGCGACTGAGTAGACTGAGAAGCTTCGGGGAATTTAGCCAACGTAAGAACGCCATCGCTACCATTCGCAGTTAGGAAAGTGCGTGGTACACTTCGACTCCTACGAAGAATGACCCTTTAAGATCGATTTGTAATGGACACCAGGCTGAAAGTGGCAGCGTTCGGAGCTAGTGGAAAAATTGGGAAACGCTGGCTTGTGCAAAGTGGCGAGAGGAAAGGTGGAAGTTTGAACGACAGCAGCGTGCATCGAGGGACGAGCGTTCGCCGGGAACGAGGCGCGCGTGAATAATGACACCGGGTTCAAAAGCTGCCTAAATAAGAAATCACTCTGGAAGCCGCGCGACCGTGCATTATTCACGCGGAAAGCTCGAAAGCGAAATGGCCGCGGGCTCACGGGGCTGCGGTGGGTCATCAATTTCCAGCGTCAACAGTCGTGCCAGGCAAAAGAAAAAAAAGCGAAACGTCTGCGAGGCCCAGCGTTCGGGGCGAGTATGATCCGTTTCGGGTGACTCGCGATCATCCACCGCGTTGGCGATAAAGGAGCCAGGCCTGGATGACGAATGGGGGTGGGCCCGGGGACAAATTTCGCCCCGGGGTTAGATAACGTCCGAAATCGTTACCCGCGCCAGCGCAAATTGTTTCGGGCATCCAGCACCGCGAGCGGCGGCTCCTTTTCTCCCGTGCCCCGACGATTTCAATTCGGCAGCGGAAGAACTCGGAGGAAAAGTGATTGATGACCAGGCGACGCTGGGATGGCAAGAAAAGGGTAGTTTTCTCTTGACTGACGCATGAATCCATTAAGAGGACGCTGTTGATTCTCTGTCGCGCGTTCTGGGCGGGGCCCAGCTGTCTCTTCAGTATAATAATACGAGAAGACGAATCGACGAATCGTACGAGTGTACGAAGAATTCATTATTTCATTTATTTACTGTCAGTATGTACCTTCGCTTCAGAACGATTCATAGTTGTATTACTGACTTGGGGTATTTTTTGTTCGTTCCTCAATCTTTCCATTGGATTGCAGGGATTATTTCACGATTACTATGGCAATAACAAGGAGAGTTTCCCAGGTGATATGTTTGGATATGTTTCAGAGGACAGAAAAATAAGATATACGTGTTTTTTTATAGCAGCCCGTTTTCATATTTAGGGGGTGAAACCACTCCTCAAATTTCAAAGGAATAGGTGGTGCCCGCCACCGATTGTTTTGGTTTTTGGGATCCGTTTTTTCCTATGAAGTTTTACTCAACACAATTTTGTACCCCTGATGAACTTCGAGGGGTGGTTTTACCCCCTAAATATGAAAACAGGCTACTATAAAAAAACACGTGTATCTGATTTTTCGGTCCACTAAAACATATCGAAAAATCAAAGCAGTCAGAGGCAGGCCCCTGGGAAACTTTCCTTGTAAGTTAAATATACTTATATCGCGCGGAAAATGCAATCCAAAGTTCATTGTTTATACCCAATATTGTAGTTCGATTTGGGACACCAGATTCCCTAAGATTTTTAAACAATGTATATTGTTCCGTCATCGATCCCCGACTTCCTCCGAAATCTCACCTCTAATGAGTAATTCATCCTCGAAGGTATTCGATACTTTTCCAGCCACCCTCGCACCGCAGAACGACGATAGGATTCTCCGTATAGGAGGAGGACAAACGGCGCCAGAATATCCTATCAAACGATACCGCGACTAAGCCCGACGGTACGAAAGATCCTCGGCAACGCTCCCTCCGTTTCGATCTGTTTCCCCGAGCGCGTAACCCAGGCTACCGATCGCGCTCGAGGAAGCTCCACGTTCCTCGCGTTTGTCGTCCTGGCGCTGGATCCAATTTGTGCCACGAGTGCGCGGCCAGAAAGGACGAAAATTCGTGGCGCGTCGGAGGGGGCTCCCCGGTGGATGTAATTTGACGCGGCGCGAGGGTGCTGGCTCCTTTTTTCCGTGCTCCCCTCCCCCTCGCCCCTAATTCGACCGAGGGCGAACGTCCGCGAAATGAAAAGCGCGACGACGACCTCCCTTTGTGCGCGGCGTGCACGCGCCCATTTGCGCGCGAGCCGCTCGAGAGCTGTATGCGTGCTCGAGCAGCGGAAAATCTCGAGGCTTTCGGGAAACGGGCAGGCGGCTAATCTGTCGGCAGAAATTAGTTCTGATGTTTGAACGGCGCTCTCGAAAAGTCTGAAGCCTGCCCGCGAGGGAAGTTGATGCCTGCGGGGCCGGCAGATGGTCCCGCAACCTGCCCCCTCCCCCCTCCGCTTCCACGTTTTTACGCAGATTTTTAGCAGTTTACCGATCGCCCCGCGCTGCGTTTACGTTGCGCTCGGTACTTGAGACTTTTCCCGATTACGGCATTCAGAGGAGTGGCTTGGGAATCGATATTGTTGGTGGACGTTTTATGGGGGCGCCGAATAGTGGATGTTGTGGTTCTAAGGGGTAGAAGGAGAGGGGTTGGAATTGTTATTTATACCGCGGTTTGTGTGGCAGATGGGTCTGCTGTGTTTTATTGTTGCTAAAAGTGTAGGCCAGTGGCGCTAGCGGTAGATCGTCGCGGACCATTTTACCCTGGCTGAGATCCAAGGGCAAACAGCTGCAGCAACGAAAGCTTCCTACTTTTACGTCACTGCGATTTCAGTATTTTTATGGCCGATCGATCGGACTGATCGGGGGCTAACTTGCTCTTGGCAAGGGATCAACGAAGCGGGGTGACGTTTTTTTGCCAAACAATAGACGACGTCGTTTTTGGTGCGCTTTATCGATCGAGAATCAACGCTGTTGCATATGTTAAACACTTGCGTAGTGGGAGGTACTTCGAGTGGGGCAGTAGTTGGCTGACGACAGGTGTTCGAGGGGTATTTGCATGGCAGAAACATCAGTGGATTAGAGAGAGGGTTTTGAATGTGTGGGGAATTTGTGAATATGATCAGAGAAGTAGTTATGAGGCACACAAGTGTGTCATTTGAAAAACTTCTACCTTAATTTGCCGATTTCTGTGGTAACTACAGTGCCACAAGAAGCAAGCACTAAATACATTTTCACGCGAACATTAAAAATTAGTGAGTGTGATAGTTCTTTGTTAACAAGTCTTTGGACATTAATCAACCAGGAGTTTAACCACCAACACCACTATCCACAAAAAAACTACCCTATTCCTCGCTATTATATCAAAATAATTCAAAGATCCTCTATTCTAACACCTCAACAGCTATTTTAAAAATAAAAATCTTAAAGTATCCCCCCCTGATACCTGATACACCTTCACCAGTCTGACATCCGACGAATCCTCCAATTACTTTAACCAGCGGGTATCAGCACAGCCATAACACGCAATGAAGAGTCGATCTGCCCGAAGAAACACCAGAAGTCGTACCACCAATCTCAGTTTCCAATCATCCATCAAGCTCCAGTCAAACATCCACAGATCCAGTCGTCAAGCCCAAGCACAGACACACGCATACGCACAGAAAAGCAGACGCACTCGCGTGTCGATCATCGCGATCGAAGGCTCGCGATGGAAGACCTCCGTGGTCGCTGAACGCGGACTAATATCGCCGAGGAAAATGGTACCTGCCAGTACACGGAAACCAAGGATCGCGTGCAATGTCAGCGGCTCACCAGGGTATTCCGTGCGTCCCGTGACAATAGGGAGCCAGCGGGGAAGAGTCGACTGAAAAGACACGATCCGGCCAATGCCGGAGCAAGTCGCTGGCGGGTTCAGTCGGTGCCAGGTCTCTTGACCTGCTTGCACTACGGCCACCGAACGATTGGCATTTTTCGCCGACTACCAAACCCCCGTCCACCCCCGGCCTCGTGCGGTTAAGCAAGCCTTTACAAGCATTTTCTGTTCTGTAATATGCGCGTCCCCTTTCCCGTCGCGTATTGAAGGCCGTTGCGGTCGTTACCAGGGGACGTTTGCACCGGCCGCGGTAACGATACCTCGCCGTGGCTGATACGAGACCCGTTTCACGTTAGAGAGCGCGGAGATGACCACCCCGGATGGACCGGTGGACTTCAGGCTCGAGTACGTCGGAGGGTTCGTGCAGAAGTCGCTGAAACTGAAGCCGGAGAAATGGGGCAGGCTGCTGCTCACCGAGGAGTACAGAAACGCGGTGCTGGATTTCTTGGACAATCCAGTGCCAGCAGCGCTGTTCGTTGTACTAACGCCGAACGCGCAGTTGGTCGCCTCTTCGTCGTTCCCTATACCCTGCCAGAGGACCAAGGGTGAGTGGAAGAGGAATTGTTGAAGAGGTTTGAAATGTTCTCGGAGGTACGAGTGGTTTGATGCTTGACACTTTTTGCGGTGGAATTGGCTTTGAGGCTAGTCTCTTTGGTAAATGAAGATAGGCAGGTTCTGTTGATTTGAAACGACCTGGCGTTTCAGGTATCTACGCGGTGAAGCTGAAGCTGATACCGCTGCCAAAGGAGAAGGAGGCGTGCTCCTCTATGCTGATCCTAGGCGATCTATCGCCCCGAGTGGTCGATCAATTCGCCACCCTGGTGGACAACGTGTTCGCCCCGCTGCTGGGCAAAGCGGAGAACCACAAGGATCTGCCTGACGTCGCGATTCAGGACATCTGTAGACACGTGCACTCTCTTCGTGGTACCTTGTACCAAGTAATAACGATTTTCTTACAAGTAACTTAGCTACTCCTCGTCTTCACGAGTGATTCTGAATGAAGCTAAGATTCACTTTTGGTTGATGGCAATGTAGGTGAAAGGACAGGTGAACGGCAGGACCGTTCTCCCCATGCCAGCTGGGATGGAGAAGGTGAAGGAGGTGGAGAAACTGGTTCGCACGGAGGGACCACAATCTGTGGATCTGTATTTAAAAAGTGCTATCGAGGGCGTCGTTATCAAATGGGCCTACTTGGTGAACGACGTCGTCACGCAGGAATCGAGCGCTGCTTTCGAGAATGGACAGAATCCCACCCCCGATGTCGAGCTGGAATACTGGGCAGCCAGATTAGCGAATTTGAGGTAGAATGATTACTCAGACATCTTGTGTCAAATATGTTTCTTTCGTCAATCCTATTTCGGGGCTAAAACCATAACAAAATTTGAGATTTTTCTCTGAAGAAACTAGCGATTCGATTCTTCTGAAATTTGGACTATGTGTTTATGCATCTTTGAAGAGGTAGCAGCTTATTTTTGATTAATTTTTGATAATAAATATGAGTTTTAATTGTTTTAAATGACGGCGTTTAGAATAATGCGTTTCCTTCAGATACATTTACGATCAGCTGCAAGAGGACCGCGTGAAGAAAATGGCGAGCATCCTGGAGAAGACGAGCAGCGCCTACTACCCCTGCTTCCGCACCCTGTTCGACAACGTGGTGTCCTCGATGGCGGAGGCGAAGGAGATATCGCTGTATCTATCGCCTCTGGGCAAGTGCTTCAAGGCGGTCGAGGAGGTCGACTTCTCCGAGGTTAAGCCGTTAATGGCCACGCTGATACACTCGTTGGGATTAGCCTGGTCGAAATCCACCTATTATCAGAGCTCCTCCAAGGTGATCATCATGCTGCGACAGATTTGCAACCTGTTGATACAAGAGGCCCGTCGATTCCTCGACCCGGCGTCCATCTTCCAGAGCGACGTCGACGAGGCGCTGCAACGCGTGCAGATATCCCGAGGTGGATCATTCATTTATTTCTCTATGACGTCAGTGGACCAGTTGGCGAGAAGCGTATGTATCTTAGAATCCAGGTTTCGATTTTTTTTACAGGAATTTTAGAAGAGTTCAAGCGCGAGTTCGAGCTGCGAAAAGACATGCCAGCGATGAAGCCCCACGCGCCCCCATGGACCTTCAACTCCAGCGCCATTTTCGCCCGTTTGGACGACTTCCTGAAGCGCCTCGGCGACATAGAGTGGCTTTTCTATACCGTCATGGAGTTCTCCAAGCTGGAGAAGATCGAAATCGGCGGGATACTAGGCCGATCCCTCAGCACCAGGATCGTCAACGTGTATAAAGAGTTCCAGCACCTGTTCGTGTCGTTCACGGTGCGAGCCAACGACGCCCTGGAACCCGACGACAATTCATTCACCGCCGACTGCGCCAAGTTCAACGAGGCCATTACCGATCTGGACAGCAAGCTGGCAGCCATTCTCTGCCAGGCCTTCGACGACTGCGGGAACCTCGAGAGCGTCTTCAAGGTACTCTCTGACCTAGCGACCCTAAGAGCGTGGAACACTCGACGCTTCGATCGAATTAAACGCGATTGGATTACGCGTTGCAGCTGATAAACATCGCAGGCTCGGTGCTCGACAGGCCAGTGATAAGAGAGCAATTCACAGACCGTTACTCGAGGATCCTGGAGCTGCTGAACGTGGAGCTGACGGTGGTGGAGGTGCTGTTCAATCGCGGCACCAGGGGCGCCCTAATTAATCTTCCTCCTCTGGCGGCGGCCTTGACCTTCACCAGCATGCTGAGGCAGCGCATCGATCTGCCGGTTCAGTCTTTCAGGGCCATACAACACCCGTGAGTGCCTTTTGCGGAGTCTCCGGCTGCTAACCGTGACAGTGGGCTTCGCACGGTTTCAGTATAGCGAGCAGCGAAGAGGGACGGAACATAGAGAGACGATACCAGAGGCTGATCAAGATCTTCAGCGACAAGGAGGACGATCTGTTCACAGAATGGGCGCGGACGGTTCCCAATACAGTCGAGGCGGGTCTGAACCGCAACATTCTAGCCCGCGGAAGGGAATCCACCTTGCTGTTGAACTTCGATCCCGAGCTTCTGGCTGTTCTGAAGGAAGTGAACTACTTGAAGCAGATGTCGCGGACGGACATCCCCGAGGAGGCTACGAAGGTGCTTCCCTTTTCATTTGGTTTCAAGTATCAGAAGGCCTTTTAATCGCCGCATGCATTGTTTCCTTTCAATGGTTTAGGTGTCGGAGAGCATGGAGACGTTTCGAAAGTTTCGCAGCCAGCTGGGAGCCACGGTGGACTCGTACAACAATGTTTGCAGGACGACCAGGCGGGTGGAGTTCCAGCTGATCGAGATGGAGATAACGAGGATCGACGGCCTGGTGTCCCGGGGAGAGACTGAACTGTGCTGGAAGTCGGACGGCGTTCTGGATTACATCGAGGAGCTGGGCGAGCTGGTCGAGGGCCTCTGGAAGCGAATAAGGTCCGCCCAGGCGAACGTCGGCCGGATCAAAGGCATTTTGGAGCCATGGACCAGGACCCCCCTTATTGAAAGGAAGGATCGGCGTAAGGACTCTTTGCTGTCCTTCGACGAGAGATCGGAGAAGGTGTCGAGGCGCTACGGGGAGATTCAGAGGGCTGCTGAGCAGATTCACTCGCTGGTGGAGGAGAACAGGGTGCTTTATCGAGTCTCTGAAGAAATGGAGGAGCGATGGGCGAGATACGTGGCCTACGTCGATGGCATCGTGATGGAATCCCTTCGAAGAGCCGTCGGATGCTCGTTAGGTTAATATTTCCGACACTTTCCAGTGATCCTTTGACTTGAGTGCGTTAGAATGATTTGATTCCTGCGCCAGGTTACTTGGTCGAGAACATGGACTCGATTGGACAGTGCGAGCCGCTTCTGGAAGCTAAATTGGAGCTCAGAGAGCCAGATCTCTATTACGTACCTTCGTTGGAACCGGATGACCCAGACGGGCTGGATCAGTTGACAGTTCTTTTATTAAACGATATCATTGGAATGGCCGCGCTGGTGAACAGGCTGAAAAAGGATTCTGTAGGGTACGCGGAGGAACTGGAAGAGGATCCAGACATAAAGGGGATGAAAAATGAGATATTATGCAACGTGGCCACTGCCGTGGAGGACGCCACGGAATTCTGCAGTAACTTCGAAGGTACCTTTCATGCTCCGTGTAAAACAATGGCGAATAAAATTATTGGGAGGATATTTGCTCTGCACCTTTGACTTATCATTGCACAGGAAACCACTTTCCCTATTAGACCACGCATCCATTCAAAAGAATTCACTTGCACCACGCACAGAGTCGTATTTAACCGTTCCGCTACTAACGATGTCTATAATCGCGCTAATAACATACTAATAAAGTAGCTAAAATAGTTGATAGAATATGTTAAGCGAGGTAATACCTCGAAAGAGTTATACATATTGCTCGATCGTATAAAATACTGCCATATAATCTGTGCCATTTTCGAGTAGCCATTGCTTCTTCAGCAATCTTCAGCAATCAAACTTCTACGAACCCCTACCCTCGTCGTTCTTTTATTCAGCCTCATCGGGCGTCCACATGTGGCCCCATGATCGCTCCTGATCCTCCGTCATCTTATTTTATCAGGATACGCCTATCTCTGGTTGGACGACAGGGGCATGGTGATGCAACAGTTCCTCGAGTATAGCCGGCAATTGACGATGGAGGAAATGGAGATGGTGGCAGCACAGGATCCCAAGGGGCCGGCACGGTCACCGCCGAAAATGGAGCAATTCCGCGAGCAAATCGACCTTTACGAGGGCCTCTATCTCGAGATCGAGGAAATGGAGGCGTCCAAAGTGTTTTGCGGCTGGTTCAGGGTAGACCTGAGACCCTTCAGACAGTCGGTGCTGAACATGGTCTGCAAATGGTCGAGCATGTTCAAGAGACATCTGGTCGACCGCGTTACCAGCAGCCTCTCGGATTTGGGATCGTTTATAAGGTGTTCCATTCCAGAGAACCGCTCCCTGGCGCCCGATAAAAGCTAGCTGTTCTATTAGTCCGATAGTATTCCAGTCTTAACCATAGAGAAATGAAAGCTTTCACTTTCTTGGGTGTTAAGCTACAAAATTCGTGGCCCTCGTGGTTTTCGATCTTTCAAATCTAAATGTTGCCTAAGAATCTCAACAGCGTTGATGTTAACCCTCTGACGGTAATGCTTGAATCAATTTCGACTCATATTTTCAATATTTTTAATCTACATTAAAAACAATTTCTAGAGTTTGAAATTTAATTAAGGGTCCCCGCTGACCCAGTCACTTGCCAGTTAATATAAATGCAATTAGAAGATGCCAGTAATTTTGCTGACGCGATTAGCATTGTGAAGTTTCGGTAATACAGACATAAATTAGGTTGACATCGTTCCACACGAATATATCGGTGTGATTAATTTAATAGACGCGCAGACGAGGGTCTGCTGCAACCAATTCATCCTGGCGACTACGCAGCTCTCGTCAGCGTGATGGGCTACCTATTGCAAGTGAAAGAACGACAGCCAAGAACAGACGAGATGTTCCAGCCACTGGAGGAAACGATCGAGCTGCTGAAATTCTACGACCAGGACATCCCCGAGGAGGTGAACGTGCTGCTGCAAGAGCTGCCGGAGCAGTGGGCTAACACGAAGAAACTGGCCCTTATGGTGAAGCAGCAAGTGGCCCCTCTGCAGGCAGGTACGTGGGAAGTAGTTCTGCGAGCTTCTTTAAAATTCAATCGCCCACTCCCACGACAGGCGAAGTGTCCAGAATAAGAGGTCGGATATCCGCATTCGACACGACCATCACCCACTACCGAGAAGCTTTTCGACGCTACAGCTTCTTCAGGTACGAGTGCCAGAACCCGTACGAACTATTGGACGAAGGCCACAAGGAGATCCTGATGCTCGAGAGGCAGATGAAGGATATACAGGAATCTGCGTCCTTGTTCGAGGTGATGGTACCGGAGTTCAAGGTGCTGAGGCAGTGCAGGAGAGAGCTGAGGATGCTGAAGCAGCTCTGGGATTATGTGAATATTGTTAAGAGTAGCATAGAGGGCTGGAAAACTACACCTTGGAGGAAAGTCGACGTGGAGAACATGGACATCGAGTGCAAGAAGTTTGCGAAGGAGATTCGGGGTTGGTAATCGGGGATGTTTATATTGGACGGTGATACCTGGGTTTATTTTCATTCACGTTGACTTTTTCTTGGGACCCTAATTTTCTCTTCCTTTGAACTCTTCTGTAAAATAACTGTTTCGTTGGAATAGTGTCTTGTCACTATTTACTAGAAGTCTGAATCCAAAATGGCCCAAGCACCACCGTGTACCCAAGTAGTATATAAGATTATGTGGTCAGGCATATGTGCATTGACACATTCCTTGGAATACCCAGCACTGGACAAGGAGATGAGGTCCTGGGACACCTTCGTGTCCCTCGAAGGAACCGTGAAGAACATGCTAACGTCCCTGAGGGCGGTCGGAGAGCTCCAGAACCCCGCGATTCGAGAAAGACACTGGAGGCAGCTGATGAACAGCACTAAGGTACCGCCAGGCTTCAAAGAACGGTGAACACGATTTAGGACTGTGAATATATCTCTAAAATCTCCCCCCCCTCTATTTGTAAAATACTGTATATTTTTCTACCCACTTTGGATACCACCGAGGAGCCATTTTTGCGATACTAACGTGGCGATGAAAGCGCTAGGGAATATTTTAAAATGTTCAAATATGTACTCACGATGAGATACTAGAATTAGTTGCACCGCTGTATATACGCTATCGGTGTTGCAGAAACTGGGCGACATGACTCCAGAAATGACCGTAAGTCCACTGTAAATACGCGCACGATAACATTTTCCTGATCAGCTTTTCATTTTCAAACCCTTAACACTAGAATAGAATATGCTGTACGAGCACTTTTCCCTGGCAAGTTTCTTCGCGTCACGAATAAGTTGTTAACGAGCATGTCAGCAGAGCATGCTGCACGATTCGTACATTTAGAATATAGAACATCATTACCTCGTTCGATATACGCTTCACTGTACATAACTCATTGAATAAATTGATTCCAAGCGAAACACGGTATTCATTTCACTCGCCTTGCTTCACCCGCTGCGTTTCTCTCTCTCAATATTAATCGCTGAGCTTTGCATTATCGAAACACCTGCGAAGTGAATCAGCAGGGGTTCCATACGATTAGGTGCGATTCGTTATGGATGAATCCACCACTCTGGCGGATCTACTCGAGCTGAGCCTCCACGACTGCGAAGAGGAAGTGAAGAATATCGTGGACAAGGCCGTGAAAGAGATGTCGATGGAGAAGTACATGAGGGAACTGAACGTCACGTGGTCCAAGATGGAGTTCGAGAAGGAAACCCACGCTAGGACTGGTGCAACCTTGATCAGAGCTAGCGAGGAATTAATCGAGACCTTGGAAGAGAACCAGGTGCTCTGTGAAACCATTTAAATAACCTTCAAGCTCCAATGAACGCTCGAACAGGATTAACTTGCATGCTCTCCGCTATCGCAGGTGCAACTGCAGAATCTAATCACCTCCAAGTTCATCGCGCACTTCTTAGAGGAGGTGTCCAGCTGGCAGAGGAAGCTGAGCGTCGCTGACCAAGTGACTACCGTCTGGTTCGAGGTGCAGCGAACCTGGATGCACCTCGAGAGCATTTTCACGTCCTCCGAGGATATTCGAAAGCAGCTGCCAGTGGACGCCGAGAGGTTCGACCGAATCGACAAGCAGTTCAAGCAGATGACCGAGGAGATGTCCAAGACGCCCAACGTGGTCGAGGCGACGAACAAAGAAGGCCTCGTGTCCTCCCTCGATATCCTGCAAAAGGAACTGGTCCTGTGCGAGAAAGCTCTGGCTGAGTACCTGGAAACAAAGCGTCTCGCCTTTCCAAGGTTCTACTTCGTCTCGTCCAGCGATCTGTTGGACATTCTGTCGAACGGAAATCAACCAGAGGTCGTGGCCAAGCATCTGACCAAGCTGTTTGACTCTATGGCGCGTTTGAAGTTCGATGAAGCCGACGATGACTCGCCAAGAAGAGTACTAGGTGAGATTCGTGTGGAGTGATTCTATTCAGAGACTTTTCTTTATTTTGAACGCTGAAGAGCCTTAATAGGATTCATTCGCCATGGTTCAAGGTATGTTCGCGAAGGACGGTGAGTACGTGGTATTCGCGAACTGCGAGATGAACTGCGAGGGACCAGTGGAGACTTGGTTGAACCGTTTGCAGCGAGCGATGAGGGTTACCATAAGGCACTATTTCAGCGAGGCAGTGGTGTCCTACGAGGAGAAGCCACGCGAACAATGGTTGTTCGACTACCCAGCGCAGGTGTCCCTCTGTGGCACGCAAATATGGTGGACCACGGAGGTGAACATCGCGTTCGCGAGGCTCGAGGAGGGCTACGACAACTCGCTGAAGGACTACTTGAAGAAGCAGATATCCCAGCTGAGCACGCTGATCGCGCTGCTGATCGGCGAGCTCACGAAACAGGAGAGGCAGAATGTGATGACCATCTGCACGATCGACGTGCACTCGAGGGACGTGGTGGCCAAGCTGGTCCAGTCCAAGGTGGAGACTTCACAGGCGTTCCAGTGGCAGAGTCAACTACGTCATCGCTGGGACGAGAAGGAGAAGGATTGCTTCGCTAATATTTGCGACGCGCAGTTCAAATACTCCCATGAATACCTGGGAAACACTCCCAGGTCAGTGTCTGCGGGTCACTTGTTTTTTAGCCTTGGGTTTAAGAACTTCTATCCAGATATCCTGCAGCTTTTAACTATAGAAATTTTAGACGGTGTTGTGGTAGAGTTGGTGGAAAGTTTAAGTAGGATATTAATCACTATCAAAGCAATTATTGAGAGAACTTTCCAACCACCACTCTCCCTCTTCCATCAAATTATCAATATACCCTTTATGAATATTTATAACAGATAAAAACTTTACTCAGAGTTCAAAAAGCTCGGAGCTCAGGCACGAAACTAAATGCGAACGTGACAATGTACCTTCAATTCTTTCGCATTCATCTCTGCTTTGTTTAAATCAGGTTGGTCATAACGCCCCTGACGGACAGGTGTTACATAACCCTGACCCAATCCCTACACTTAATCATGGGGGGTGGTCCAGCGGGGCCAGCTGGCACTGGGAAGACCGAAACCACCAAGGACCTGGGCAGAGCTCTGGGGATAATGGTGTATGTGTTCAACTGCTCCGAGCAAATGGATTACAAATCCTGTGGCAACATCTACAAAGGGCTGGCCCAGACAGGTGCCTGGGGCTGCTTCGATGAGTTCAACCGAATCACCGTGGAGGTTCTATCAGTAGTCGCCGTGCAAGTAAAGTCGATCCAGGACGCCATCAGGGATAAAAAGGAGAAGTTCAACTTCATGGGAGAGATGATCAGTTTAGAACCCACGGTTGGTATATTCATCACCATGAATCCTGGTTACGCAGGGCGCACAGAGCTACCAGAGAATCTGAAGGCCCTATTCCGACCGTGCGCCATGGTGGTCCCGGATTTCGAGTTGATCTGCGAGATCATGCTCGTGGCAGAGGGCTTCCAGGACGCCAGGGTCCTGGCGAGGAAGTTCATCACCCTCTACACGCTGTGCAAGGAGCTACTGTCGAAGCAGGACCACTACGACTGGGGACTCCGAGCAATAAAGTCCGTCCTCGTCGTTGCTGGAAGTCTGAAACGAGGCGATCCTGGCAGACCCGAGGAGCAAGTGCTCATGAGGGCCCTCAGGGACTTCAACATTCCCAAAGTAGTATCCGACGACCTTCCTGTCTTCATGGGCCTAATAGCTGACTTGTTTCCCGCACTAGACGTCCCCAGGAAACGGGACGTAGAGTTTGAGAAAATGGTGAAGCAAGCAGCGGCTGACCTGATGCTTCAACCAGAAGACGGGTTCATTCTCAAGGTCGTGCAGCTGGAGGAGCTACTGGAGGTGAGACACTCCGTGTTTATTGTGGGCACTGCTGGGTCAGGCAAGACCCAGGTCTGGAAGACTCTGTTCAGGACCTACCAGAACATGAAAAGGAAGCCTGTGTATAACGATCTGAATCCTAAAGCTGTGACCAACGACGAGTTGTTCGGAATCATCAATCCAGCGACCAGGGAGTGGAAGGACGGTTTGTTTTCCGTGATCATGAGGGAGCAGGCGAACCTGGGCGGAGAGAACCCCAAGTGGATTGTCTTGGACGGCGACATAGACCCCATGTGGATCGAATCTCTGAACACTGTGATGGATGACAATAAAGTGCTGACTTTGGCTAGCAACGAGAGGATCGCGCTGACGCCTGTGATGAGGCTGCTCTTCGAGATCTCGAATCTGAGGACTGCCACCCCTGCCACTGTGTCCAGGGCAGGAATCCTGTATATTAACCCTCAGGATCTGGGCTGGAATCCTTACGTCACCAGCTGGGTGGAAAGGAGGACCTCGCCAATCGAGAAGGCTAACTTGGTGATGCTGTTCGACAAGTATATTCCTCCTTGTCTGGACACCTTGAGAACCAGGTTTAAGAAGATCACGCCGATCGCCGATATGGCGCACGTCGAGATGCTCTGCCACCTACTCCACTGTCTCCTCAAGCCAGAATTAACATCCACTGACTTCCTGAAGGAGTACTACGAGCTCTACTTCGTGTTCGCTGCTGTCTGGGCGTTCGGATCCTCCATGTTCCAGGACCAGACCATCGACTATCGAGTGGAGTTCAGTAAATGGTGGACGAACGAGTTCAAGCAGGTCAGGTTCCCTTCTCAGGGCACTGTTTTCGATTATTACATCGATACCGAGACGAAGAGCTTTGTATCGTGGACGCAACGTTTGCCAAAGTTTGAGCTGGACCCGGAGATGCCTCTGCAAGCAGTTCTAGTTTATACAGCCGAGTCTATCAGAATCAAATACTTCTTGGACATGCTGATGGCAGAGAGGCACCCAGTGATGCTGGTTGGCACAGCTGGCTGTGGCAAGACTGTCCTCATGGCTGAGAAGCTTCTGCAGTTGCCAGAGAATTACGCCGTGTCCAATGTCCCCTTCAATTTCTACACCTCCTCGGAGATGCTGCAGAAGATCCTGGAGAAGTCGCTAGAAAAGAAGGCTGGGCGAAATTACGGACCCCCAGGGAACAAGACCTTGGTGTATTTCATCGACGACATGAATATGCCCGAAGTCGATGGATATGGGACGGTTCAACCTCACACACTGATTCGCCAGTACTTGGATTATGGTCACTGGTACGACAGAACGAAGCTGACCCTCAAGGACATTCACAACTGCCAGTACGTGAGCTGCATGAACCCCACAGCTGGCTCCTTCACGATCAACCCGAGGCTGCAGAGGCATTTCTCAGTGTTTGCAGTCAGCTTTCCTAATATGGAATCCCTGATGACCATCTACTCCTCTATTCTGTCGCAGCACTTATCGAACATCGAGCACAGGTGTGTTATTGATCGTTGAATTCACAGCTCAGGTGCTTTGAAATGTATTTGAATCGCTGGTTATCCTTCATAGGTTTCCACTTTGCGTTACCGAGCTGTGCAACAACATCGTGCAAGCCTCTATCCAGCTGCACCATCGCTGCGCCCAAATGTTCCTCCCCACAGCCGTCAAGTTCCACTACATCTTCAATCTTCGCGACTTGTCGAACTGCTTCCAAGGGCTGCTGTTCAGCGGCAACGAGTGCCTGCAATCCCCGATAGACATCATCAGGCTGTGGATCCACGAGACCCATCGCGTTTATGGAGACAAGTTGACGGATGAGAAGGACATAGAGAGCTTCTCTAAGTTGCAGTTGGATATCTTGAAGAAGAACGTGGAAGAGGTTGACGAGAGTGCTGTGCTGGAGAAGCCCAACATCTATTGCCACTTTGCAGGTAAGTGGTGTGGAACTGAGGGAACTGGCCTCGATAGTATTCAGCTTCTTGGACCGTGTAGCGAGCATATAGTGAGGTTTCAAAAAAAGAGGATTGTGCTTGAGAAACTTAGTGACCATAAGCAGTAGAGAGTAGCTGTTCTACCTTATCCTCCCACTATATTTAAATACCTCTAAGCATGGCAAAGTGCTTAACGATGCCACAGAGTGGTATTCCAAAGTAACAACTACTGTATAAAACTAAAACTCATTAGGCGGCGTTGGGGAGCCAAAGTACATGCCCGTGAAAGATTGGGCGACGTTGCACCGGCTGTTATCAGAGGCAATGGTCAGCTACAACGACCTGGTGGCCGCCATGAACCTGGTTTTATTCGAGGACGCCATGATGCACGTGTGTCGCATAAACAGAATTCTAGAATCGCCTAGAGGCAGCGCGCTTCTGGTGGGCGTGGGTGGTTCTGGCAAGCAAAGCCTGTCACGGCTGGCTGCGTTCATAAGTTCCCTGGAGGTGTTCCAAATCCAGCTGAAGAAGGGCTACGGGATCACGGATCTCAAGCTAGAGTTAGCTGTTTTATACACGAAGTCGGGCATGAAGAACTTGGGGCTAGTCTTTCTGATGACGGACGCGCAGGTGCCGAATGAACAGTTCCTCGTGCTGATCAACGACATGCTCGCTTCTGGCGAGGTACCAGACCTGTTCGCCGAGGACGAGGTGGAGAATATAATAGCAGGTCGATAGATTTAGAGCTACGCTGAATGAGAATCCACAGACAGTAGAATTAACAATTTCAGAGGCGTTTTCACGTTAATATTTTCTAGAGAATATCGAAAGAAAAGTCTGACAAACTTTTCAAAATCTTGCGCCACGCAGAATGTTAAAAGCATCCCAGGCTAATCTCTAAAATTAAAATTACAATCTTGATATCGCCTCGCGTTACTTTTTTCACAAAGTCGACTACGAACGTGGGTATTCGAAAAGTTAAGACATCCATCAGATTCAGAGGCATTGTCCCATTGTACTCTTAATTTCAAGCCCTGTACAGGCAATTAGCAACGTACAGAACTAAACCGACGTTCGCAGGGGTTCGAAACGAGGTGAAGGGTGCAGGCATGCTGGACACCCGCGAGAACTGCTGGAAATTCTTCATCGACCGTGTACGCAGGCAGCTACGGATTGTCCTCTGCTTCTCCCCCGTCGGCTCGACCTTAAGGGTGCGCTCGAGGAAGTTCCCGGCGATAATAAATTGCACTGCGATAAACTGGTTCCACGAATGGCCGCAGGAAGCCTTGATGTCCGTGTCGAAGCGGTTCCTGCAGGAGCTAGACGAGCTTCCAGAAAGTTACAGGTAGAGATTCGAAGCCCGTTTCAACGTCGTTTCCCAATTAACCAATCAACGATCCAACTACAGAGATTCAGCGGCGAAATTCATGGCCCACGCTCACACGAGCGTCAACGCGGCCAGCCGGCATTATTTGGCCAACGAGCGTCGCTACAACTACACGACCCCGAAATCCTTCCTGGAGCAGATCAGTCTGTACACTAGGCTGCTGAAAACGAAGGCCAAGGAGCTAAGAGCCCGAGTTGCTAGGCTGGAGAACGGTTTGGAGAAGCTGCGATCGACAGCAGTGCAAGTGGATAAGTTGAAAGAGAAGCTGGCTGATCAAGAAGTGGAGTTGCAGCAGAAGAACGAAGCGGCTGATACACTGATCGCCATTGTCGGCGTTGAGACGGATAAAGTGCAGAAGGAAAAGGCCATAGGTAAAGCAGGACGATAAAGTATGGACGTTTAGGTAAGTGTCTTTTATTTCTGGCAGCCGATGAAGAGGAATCCAAAGTCGCCATAATAGCGGAGGAGGTGTCGAAGAAGCAGAAGGACTGCGAGGTAGATCTAATGAAGGCAGAGCCAGCGCTGCTGGCTGCTCAGGAAGCTTTGAACACACTGAACAAAGCGAATCTCACCGAACTGAAGTCATTTGGTTCGCCTCCTGGGGCTGTGACGAACGTAACAGCCGCCGTGATGGTCCTTCTGGCCCCGTCTGGCAAAGTACCCAAGGATAGAAGCTGGAAGGCTGCCAAGGTACGACCAGGGTCATTGATAATGTAAATGCTCCACATTACTGGACGTAGAGTCACTCGCGGATTCGTTCAGGTAAATGCGAAAGAATAATTAATTGCGGATCTTGTATACCCAACTGCTGTCTAGTTCCTCCAAGTGCAACGTAAGGAATAAAACCATTTACGTGAATTGTTATAGTAGTTCGCGAGCAAAATGGCCACTATGAGTGTATAATTAATTGTAAGCAGAGGATGGAAAAGTGTAGATCCGTATAGATCATTGGTTTCATAGATCACGATGGCGAAGGTGGACGCGTTCCTCGACGCCCTAATCAATTACGACAAGGAGAACATCCACCCAGAAGTTATCAAGGCGATACAACCGTACCTGAAAGACTCCGAGTTCGAACCAGAGTTCGTGAGATCGAAGTCAGCCGCGGCTGCAGGCCTCTGCGCCTGGGTCATCAACATCATCAAATTCTACGAGGTGTTCTGCGACGTGGAGCCCAAGAGGAAGGCCCTGGCAGCAGCGAACGCTGAACTGGCCGCTGCTCAAGACAAGCTCGGCGTGATCAAGCGCAAAGTTGTTGTACGTAGGGACTAATGAATGAGTGAAGGGTGGCTCTGGCTGAGTTTAAATTGATCGTTGCTTTTGGGACAGTCGTTGGAGGAGCAGTTAGCGAAATTGACGGCTGACTTCGAGCTGGCGACGACAGAGAAACTCAAGTGCCAGCAGGAGGCGGACGCGACGAATGCTACTATTGCACTTGCCAACAGGCTGGTCGGGGGGTTGGCGTCGGAGAACGTGCGATGGGCAGATTCGGTGGCCAAGTAAGTCACACTTGTGACCTTAAAGGACTTCTTCCAAGTCGTCCCCTCGTTAACATTTACATTTTGATGATGTGCAAAGAAATGTTAAAAATTAGATTGAATACTAGATTGTGTATATGTATCTCCACTTGCCTAATCTATACACAGTCTCTTAAGATCTTTTAACTACTTTGGATAATATCTAAAAGACCGATTTTCGCCACGTATCAACTATTCTTAAGGATTCCTTAAAGTAACGAAAGCTTCGTTCAAGTTTCATGCAACAATCGTCGACGTTGCCCGGCGACGTGCTCCTGGTGACAGCCTTCATCTCCTACGTCGGCTGCTTCACCAAGCAGTTCCGTCAGGATCTGCAGCACAAGCAATGGCTGCCATTTTTGCGAGGCATCGAGCCGACGGTTCCAATCACAGAGGGCCTGGACCCTCTGTCGCTTCTGACGAACGACACTCAGATAGCCAAATGGAATAACGAAGGCCTGCCGAACGATAGAATGTCGACGGAGAACGCCACGATTCTCACGAACTCGGATCGTTGGCCCCTAATGATCGATCCTCAAGTACGTAGGCTCACGGCGAACAGGTTCGACAACGGTTAAATGTTAATCGCCGCTCGTCCCCAGCTCCAGGGAATCAAGTGGATCAAGCAGAAGTACGGGGAAGAACTGAGGGTCATTAGGCTAGGGCAGAAGGGTTACTTGGACGTCATCGAGCAGTCGCTGGCAACCGGGGCCACCGTTCTCGTGGAGAACATCGGGGAAACGGTGGACCCGGTGCTGGACCCTCTCCTAGGCAGGAACTTGATTAAGAAGGGTCGCGCGATTAAGATCGGCGACAAGGAGGTCGAGTACAATCCGCTGTTCAGGTTACTATTGCACACGAAGCTAGCTAATCCCCATTACAAGCCCGAGATGCAGGCCCAAACTACCCTAATTAATTTCACGGTAACGAGGGACGGCCTCGAGGATCAATTGCTCGCGGAGGTAGTAAAAGCCGAGCGGCCTGATCTCGAGGAGCTGAAGGCTGAGCTCACCCGACAGCAGAACGATTTCAAGATTACGCTGAATAGCTTGGAGGACTCCCTCCTGTCGAGGTACGCCGCACCCTCTGACATTCTCCATCTCCACTTCCTTCCGCTTGTATCGAATCCGCATCTGCCGCGCCACCCCGCCGATATATATCTCGCCCTTGTCGACCAAGAAAACCGAACGACGACGTAACGATTCCGCGCGCAGATTGTCGTCGGCTGGCAGCAACGTGCTCGAGGACACGTCGCTGGTCGAGAACCTGGAGACGACCAAGAGGACGGCGGCGGAAATCGAATCGAAGGTCACGGAGGCGCGAGGCACCAGCCGCGAGATCGACGCGGCGAGGGAACTGTATCGACCGGCGGCGGCCAGGGCCTCTCTGCTCTACTTTATCTTGAACGATCTGAACACCATCAATCCGATTTATCAATTTTCGCTGAAAGCTTTCAGCGTGGTGTTTCAGAACGCGATCTCGAAGGCGGACCCGGCGCCGGACGTTTCCGTGCGAGTGAGGAACCTGATCGAATGTATCACCTACTCCGTGTTCATGTACACCACCAGGGGCCTGTTCGAGTGCGACAAGCTCATCTTCGCGTCGCAGATGGCGTTCCAGATTCTGTTAGCAAGGAACGAGGTGACCACCGGCGAGCTCGACTTCTTTCTACGCTTCCCCGTAACGCCCCACGTCACCTCGCCCGTCGACTTCCTCACCAACACCAGCTGGGGCGGAATAAGGAGCCTCGCCAGCCGAGAGGAGTTTCGGTGAGCCACTGGAATGTCCTTCATTTAATCTTGCTGGACTCGCGCGATTTCTTTCTGTAATTTCTTCGACGGCTGGTCTTATAACAAAATCTTGTGTGCGAGGCAAGTTCGTTTAGAACTCTTTCGGAGCTTATGAAACTACCAAACAATGCGCTATGCATGTTAAGTGGAATTTTAAAAATCCCATTTAACCCTGCCCCGGGAAACGATGGTGTTCCCGGTGCACAGCAATCTGGACAGGGACATCGAGACATCCGCGAAACGGTGGAAGAAGCTGGTGGAATGCGAGTGCCCGGAGCGAGAGAAATTCCCGCAGGAGTGGAAGAACAAGACAACGATACAGCGGCTGTGCATGCTCAGAGCCCTGCGACCCGACAGGATGACCTACGCAATCGCTGCATTTATCGAGGAGAAGCTGGGCCCCAGATACATCGAGGGTAGAACGGTGGAGTTCGCCAAGTCCTTCGAGGAGACCAGCCCCTCCACTCCAATCTTCTTCATCCTTTCGCCCGGGGTGAACCCTCTCAAGGTAGATAAAACGAAAACGAGATCCGCTAGCGCGCAACGTATCTGATGACCCCCCACCCCCGTCGAATCAGGACGTGGAGGACTTGGGTCGCCGTTTAGGATACACCCTGGACAACCAGAATTTCCACAACGTCTCCTTGGGCCAGGGTCAAGAGACGGTCGCTGAGCAGGCAATGGACGTGGCGGCTAGGAATGGCCACTGGGTGGTCCTGCAGAACATTCATCTTGTGAAGAAGTGGCTGCCGCTGCTGGAGAAGAAGCTGGAGATCGCGGCGGACGGCTCCCATTCGGATTACAGGGTGTTCATGAGCGCGGAGCCAGCCAGCACGCCCGCGGGCCACATCATCCCCCAAGTAAAAACTTCAGTCTCTCGTAACTTCAGACAGTTTCAAAGCGAGAGGCTAGATTGAAAGCGGGCACAAATTAGGGCATCCTGGAGTCGTCAATTAAGATCACGAACGAGCCGCCCACGGGGATGCAGGCGAACCTGCACAAGGCGCTGGACAATTTCACCCAGGAGACGCTGGAGATGTGCAGCAAGGAGGCGGAGTTCAAGGCGATCCTCTTCTCGCTCTGCTACTTCCACGCGGTGGTCGCCGAAAGGCGGAAATTCGGCCCGCAGGGGTGGAATAAAATCTACCCCTTCAACGTGGGGGACTTGCACATCAGCGTGAGCGTGTTGTACAATTACTTGGAAGCGACGTCCAAGGTGCCATGGGAGGACTTGAGGTTCGCCTTCGCGTTCTTAAAGCGTTCTCAGGGCCGGTTTTAAACGAGGGTAACCAATGCAGGTACTTGTTCGGGGAGATTATGTACGGAGGACACATAACTGACGACTGGGACAGGAGGCTCTGTGTTTCGTACCTCGAGGAGCTGATGCAGTCTGACTTGGTTGACGGTGAACTACAGTTAGCACCAGGTAGAATACATTCCTGTTTCTATTACAGAATGATCTTGTCGAGTTCTACTTCCTTCTTCCCTGTAGCTTACTTCATATTATTATCTTCGCTTCACTTTTCCCTAATTCGTTCATTTCTCCGTGGCAGCTGAGCCTAGTCCCCCTTTCTCCAAAGATAAATAATGGAATCTTATTTCAGGCTTCCCAGCGCCGCCCAACACAGATCTAGCGGGCTACCACGCCTACATCGACGAGGCGATGCCACCAGAGTCACCCTACCTCTACGGTCTGCACCCCAACGCGGAGATCGGTTTTCTAACGATGACAGCCGAGAATCTGTTCAAGACCGTGTTCGAGATGCAGCCGAGGGATGCGGCCAGCTCTGGCGGGCAAACAGTGACCAGGGAGGACAAGGTGAGGATTCAATTCGTCGGCAGCGATGCCGCGTTCTATCCCCATACATTTGAAGGTGAAGCACATACTGGACGAAATCATGGAGAAGCTGCCGGACGAGTTCAACATGGTAGAGATCATGGGCAAAGTGGAGGAGAGAACGCCGTACGTGATCGTTGCATTCCAAGAATGCGAGCGAATGAATTATTTGACAACGGAGATCAAGCGTTCCTTGCGAGAGCTAGACTTAGGCCTGAAGGGCGAGCTGACAATCACGTCGGACATGGAGGACCTGGAGAACGCGTTGTTCCTCGACCAAGTGCCACCGGTCTGGGCCCAAAGAGCTTACCCTTCGTTACTAGGCCTGGCTGCGTGGTTCGTCGACCTGTTACTGCGCATCAGGGAACTGGAGACCTGGTCCACCGACTTTGTTGTAAGCGAGTGAGTATTTATGCACCGGTAAACCGGAAGAACTCGCGGGGATCTTGTTTCAGCTGCCACCTTCGGTCTGGTTGGCTGGGTTCTTCAATCCTCAGTCTCTGCTGACAGCCATCATGCAGTCCACTGCGAGGAGACAGGAACTGCCTCTTGACAAAATGTGCCTGCAGTGTGACGTGACGAAGAAGAACAAAGAGGAGTTCACGTACGTGACGTAGAATATCGTTTCGCGTAACGGCGATTACAATTTCATCAGCGTTTTCTTTTTGGCGATAGCTCTGCGCCCAGAGACGGCGCTTACATCCACGGGATCTTCATGGAAGGCGCTCGATGGGACGTTCAAACGGGCATCATAGTCGACTCGAAGCCGAAGGAGCTGTTCCCAGGGGTGCCTGTGATCAACGTGCGGGCAATCACCCAGGATAAGCAGGATTTAAGGAACATGTACGAGTGTCCTGTTTATAAGACGCGGACGCGGGGCCCCACCTACGTGTGGACTTTTAATCTGAAGACCAAGGAGAAGCCTGCCAAGTGGACCTTGGCTGGCGTTGCGCTGTTGCTTCAGACTTAAAGGATCAGTAAAATCGCGAGTTTAATTGTACCTGATAGATTAGTCAATAAACCGGCGAAATACCTTGGAGAGTATTATTAAGAACAGACATCTGAAATTGAATATATTCGACTGGATCCATCGTTCGCTTTTCCTTTTAATCACATCTCAGTATACCTACGATACTTAGCGCGTCTCCTAAAAACGAAGCACAGCTCCCATTTGCACAAAGGCTCCAATAGAGGGCCAGTAATTGCGGCGAAGGAAAGAAAGAATAATTCGAGCGTAAATCCCAAAGGACCCATCTAACGGAGGATATCACGAGGTCGACTAATCGACCGAGAGTTAATAAACCGTGAGACAGAAGAAAACCGACGAGCGGTCTCCGAGGAGGTTCCCCGGCCCCTGCCAGGGACAGGGGGTGCTCCAAAGGCGGAGAGGGAGAGGAAGAAATTATCTGTCATTCTTCGAAACAAACCCCTCTTCGATGGTCCTGGGATCGATACTCGCGGGCCGAGACAAACAAGGATCGGTCGAGCGCGCCAGTCAATTTGACACGGGGTCCTCGAGACGGAGGTCAAGAGGAACGGAGGAGAGAGAGAGAGAGAGAGAGGAGAGGGGTAGCAAGGTGAAACGGCGGAAGGACACAGGGATCTGCCCCGCCTCGGGGACATAAAAGCTTTCAGATTGCGGCGCGGGATCAAAATTGTATCGTGTTAGCGAAAGAAATTAGATTTCCTTTGCAGCGACGGGAACGTCGAAGCGGGCAACGCCGTGCTCCGGGAACGATCTTTCCCAACAGAATGGAATCCCATCAAATATGCAGAGGTTATTAGCTCTGGAAGGAGCGCGGAAAAATGTTTGCCCTACGGTTCCCCTTGCCGTGCCCTTCTCCTCGAGGATTTTATCCAGAAGCCCCTCCGTTCGACAACCTCGCCTGCCTCCTTCCGCCCCTTCAACGCCCAGGGACGATAAACTCGCGTTGATCAACCTGTTAACTAATGCAGCCGATGCTTCCTCGAGCCTTCGAGCGTTTCGTTGTAAAAAACTTACAAGACGGACCTGTCTTGACGATGGGGCGCACCTGAGTCCGACATACGGTTACTCACGGCGCTTTAATTACGGGTTGAGTAGCTCGAAAGGAAAAGTCACCACGGCGATGAATGTGCTCGAGAAGTTTAGTAGCAGAGGGTTAATAGAAGGCTGCTTATCTAAAGAACCCATCTCGCCAGGAATCCAGCATTAGAGAAACGACAGCGCTGGAGCCACGGGCTGGTCGAAAATTTCGGTGCTTTTCACCTCGACGCTGTTATAAGAGTTTGATTAGCCCGGGCACAAAGAAAGGCACGACGGTCTAGTGGAGCCGGTGCGCTGTGCACAAAGTCAACTCATGAATCCCGTCGAATCAAAGGGGGAGAGAGAGAGAGAGAGAGAAAAAAAAGCGTCCCTCGGATGGTGGCTGGTGATTGGCTGGCAAACACCCTCTCCGTGATTCGCGCCCGATCGATTGGACCCCTCGTGCACCAGCTTCAATCACGGTTTTCATTAAGCCTCGCTGGACAACGGAGGGCAAGAAGAGCGACGGTATCGAATGGCCGGCGTTCCTCGCGTCGGCCAGCGCCAGTGGAAGCTGTTGCTTTCGCTCCTGACATCGCCTTGCGAACGATGCCTCGATGGCTAATTGGACGTCGTCCACTCGTTACGCGATATGGGGCGAGATTGAACGAGTTCCTCCGTCGAACGCGGCAACGGGTGATCTTGGGGCGGGAAGGCGTAGAGGAAACGAGGAAAGTTTTCGAGTATCGCCCCCTGCGCGCGGATGAAAATTGGATTGCGGGGTGGTTTCGGGCGAGAATCGAGGGACATGATTTATAAATTTCTGTGTTCCGCTGTGGAGCTAGGAAAGCTTTTAATAGAAAAGGATGGTGATGCTTGCAAGCCGGGGAACGTAAAGTAGCCTTCTGCAGAGGTACAGGATGATTAGAGAAATTGTACTGGAGTCTGATAGAGATGCAGCCAAGGTTGAATTTAAAACGTAAGACGACGAGTTAACGAGCTTCTTTAACATAAAAGCACATGTTGCACGATAATACGACGCACGATTGCTCGTCGCAGTGTATTTCCAGGGCCGCGTGGTATAACGAGCGATCAATAGAGGATATTATGAGGCGGCTGGAGTCGAGAGGCTCTCAAGAAGCGGGAGTGGCTCTTTGACAAAAGAATTCTTAGCGACGAGTAATCTTCCCCCTGGAAATGCTAATTTGAAAGACGTCCCCTCTCGACTTCTTCGACCACGCTCGTGCGGCTTCGGTTTAATTCAACGAAATTCACTTGGAGCGGACTCCGTGCATCGGCTCGAGGAATCGCCGATCGCGACACGCGTGCCCGTGTGTCTGCATCTGCTTCAGCACGCGATCGTTAACGGAGGCTCGTTAGCGTGACAAATCGCTTGTCAAAACGACGTGTCACCCGTCGCTCGTATGGTTGCTCCTCTGAGGGTATCGATGCTTTGATAGATCGCGGATCAATCGGCCGAGGAGCCAAGCAAATTTAATAAACGGGACCTGGCGGGAGACCGAGAGTGGAGCGTATTTGGAGGTAATAAGAGAAACAGAGGAACTGAGCTCTTTAACCGAGGATTATTCTCAAAAATTGCCAAGAGATGGTAATATCAACTCAACAATGAAATCAAGTTCCTAGACTATGAATTACAAGTCATGGAATTTGTTTCACTATCAATAAAACAAATGGACCAAAAAATAGTACCCTAAAGAAGAATATAATATAGTCACGCCAATTTTTTCGAACGTAGTTGTCACACTGAGTCGATTCCACCAAAGCCAATTATCAATCAGCTGCTGTGTTAAAATTAGATATCCGTTAAATTAGATCGCAAAAATTTTCAGATGAAGTTTGAACATCGTAGAATATATATTCATCTTTGAAAAGTGCCATTTATCAAGTATCACGATGTTTAAACAACAGTACCATTTTCAATGGCGCCTCAAAGAAATTCTACCTCAAAGTCAAATTTTGGGTAATTTTGATCCAGCGTGACAAGCGATTTAATCTTAAGTATCCATAATTTTTCAGTGACAATGTCCGACGTAGCCAGTACCGGCATCACGGTAAATCACTATAGCTTTGCCGAAGACAACGCCGCCGCTCAGAGACGTGCCGCGAAGAATCATCCAGAGGGTAATTCCTGCCCCCGGGAAATCGTTAAAAATCAGGCTCGTAAGTACGCAGCCGGGAGGAAGAGTTAACGACGCCTCTGTGTCGCCCTAAAAGCCGGAGGAGGGATCCATTTTTCATCGAGCGTCAGCGCGGGCCCAGCCAGCCGCTCCTTTCTGCAGGTTAATCATTTTTAAAGGGCCGACCGCAGGTGTCCCTGCGCCACGCTCCCCGTGACCTTATATTAAAGGGCGGGAGTGCTGCCCGGGGCATGGCAGCGACGACCTTACCCGGGCCGAGAATTAAATTTTCCGCGAGAGGGAAATCCCCCGCAGAGAACGTTTGCAGCGAAATAATGAAACGCGCGACGCGCTGGCACAATTTGCTTTGCATACGGGCGACATTTTTCACGTCCGTCAAGAATCTGACGCGCCCCTGCCGACACCCCCTTTGAAATTAGAATCGTTCCGCGCGCTTTGCGATCCTCGCTGGCTGAGAGTCATCCTCCTGACATGAAAACAAGAGCCAGGCATTGAACGTGTGCAAGGAAAGATACGTTCGTCGTAACTTTTCATCCCCTATGAAATTTCTCGCTTAATGTTGTGCCAACAGCGAGTTCTCTTCCCGCTACTCGCCACCGATAAATTCGCACACCCTCGCGTCACGTCGCTCTCGCGTCGAACATCCCTTCGAGCGCATTTTAATATCGCGTGCACGCGCCTCTACGCGGGCTTTTGTCTGGGACCCGACGCGCCGCAGCTCACGATTCGCCACGCGAACCGTCCCGTCGGTGAAAATCAATTTATGATGCGCAGAGAATGGAGCCGCGGAAAGCTATCGAGTCGGGTGGGCTTCGATCACTTCATTTAGTAGAGACACTCGAGTGACGGACACTTTTTCGTAGTTCCCGTTAATCAACAATGGTTTGGTAGCGTTTAAGTTAACTGAATCGAATTTTTAATTTGAAGAGAATAAAAGAAATCGAGGGTTAGTGAAATTTTCTGATTCTACGCGTTTCAATGTAAGTAACCTAGATAATGAGAAGTGGAACGAGACGGCAGAAAGGTTGGACATTTTTGCCTTTTGCTAGAAACACTTTAGAAGCCAAGAAACTATATCAGTGCAGTTTGAAATTTTGCCAACGCCTTATCAGCAAGCTTGATACACCAAATTGATTCTCCAAGCTAAGTCACAAAGCTAAGTTCAAAGTTTAATGCGTGACTATTTACCTTTATCGTTACCTTAACTGCAACAAGCACGCGGTGCACACTTTGCGCGGATATGTTAAGGAAGCAAAAGTTTGTATGAATAATTCCTCGGGTAACATCGTCGATGATAAACGGTTACAAACGTCCTCGTACCATCAATATTTCTCTTATTAATCCTAATTTATTTATAGACTACGCTTCTGTAACCCAGCCGTCTTCTGAGAAGGATATCTACGGAGGGTGGTTTCGCCGGTTTGCGAAGTCAAAGGTGCAGCAGCCGTCGAGGCGAAGTTCGATAAACGCGGAGGAGCGAGGCCAGGCGGAATCAGAGGAAAATTAATGAAACAGCAGAGAAGGGACGAGGTAAAAGGGACCGAGAGCTAACTAGAGAGGCCTTTGAGCGTGTCTGAGTTCGGCTCAGCAGATCTGTAAACCAATCAGTGACGCCTCGTCGATACGGAAGGCTAAGTCGACGTAACCGGATCGCTCGACTAAACTGCTTACTTGATTATAGCGTTAGTTAGCGCCCCGTGGCCGTTCGCCTGTGTCCCCGGGAAACGTCCCCTAAATTCTCATCACGTAGATCGGCCGAATTTTTACCGGCCATCGGCCCTCCAGCCGTCACCAGCTCCGAGGACGATTCCACTCGCCCGGTAATGTCTCTCGGGGCTCGCTAATTCCTTTCTTCCCCTTCGATAAACCCTGCACTCTTTCACAACGCTTTTCAAACGTTTCGTCTCGGTGTTTTCTTATGCCCTCCGCGGAAGTAAAACGGATCCCCCTGTTCCTAGAGGATTCCATCCCCGGCGCGTGCAGTAATCGTCGGACATTACCGGGAAACAATCCCAGGGCCGCGGCGAGCGTGTCGGGGGGTTCGATCGGAGGAAATGAATATCGAGCGTACGTGCATCGGCTCGGCCCTCGGGAGATTACAAGGGAAACACGGCCGAAGACAGTACACACAGGGGTGGCTACTAAATTTGTACTACGTGAATCCACAGCCAGGGATACCTTGCTCTCTCCTTCCACGGGCAAATACCCCTGGGACGAGGCTCGAGTTATTCGATAGGCTCTAGCCTGGCCAAACACCCGCTCGGTCCGATTGTACACCGTTTTCCCTTTTCCCCCTCTGCGCCCGCGAACCCCTCTGCTCCGTCCATCCCAAACCACCGATCTATCGTCGTAATTAGCCCTCTCGCTGTGATTATCGACGCGGTATCGTTCGATGCGAGATGGCCTCGCTGCGTTTCCCGCCGACGTCGATGGTAATGGCTTGCCGTTCAAGTTACCAACACCTTTGCAACGGTGAAGGGATTAATGGGCGTGTTTGGCCACGCGTAGTAATTTCACGTTTCACTCGCTCTGCTATCGGAAACAAACGCTGTTTAAACTTCTGTCTGTGAATCGTGGAGAGGACGAAGCGGATTTTCGTTACTTTTTTTTTTGTGGAAAGAAACGAACTTCTGTCGACTTTTTCTTTTAGCTGGAAGAGCCACACTGTCGATTATTAATGGAAATGTAATATTCATTCTCTGCCGGTTTGTGATTAGAGGCCCCAGAGTTTCTGGTTTCGTTCCACGATACCTGAGTGGACGGGTGTCTTTTAGAGGAGAAAGTCCGTTGTGCGTGGTGTATTAGAAAATAGTTAGAAAGGGAAATTCTTCGGGGTAATAACCCTTCATGGTTACGTGAAGTGTGTCACACCTCATTTCCTAATATTTCTGTAGACTTTTAGACTTTAATAGTAAAATTTAAAAATTTGATGAATTTTAACGGAAACAATCGCTTTTATCCAGAACTACTTTTTCAAATACAAATTTCAACATATCAAAATTTACATTTCTAGGAAAAGACTATTAAAGTATTACGAATATACGATTATCTCTAAAAAATTAAAAGATTCAAAAATATGAAAATGGTAACTCAAAACTGACGCTGGGATGCAGCGAACCCCCTGCGACCAGTTTGTGATTATAAGAAGGAGTGGCCATGGAGGGTTAAGCGTGATGAGAGTTATATCTATTTGAAGAAGAGATCAAATTTATCACTAAACAATGTAAAATCTAATGGTACATTTCACCGCACTAATCCCCCACGAAATGAACTCCATGAAACCCAAGAAACCTACGCAACCTGTTCGTTCATCAACCGACCATGGACTCCCCCCAAAAGATACGTAAAACCTTCAGAATTTAACTCCAGCTCGCGGAAATCATGTCCAAGGTATCTCCTCTCAAGTCACTCGCGCCGATAGTAAAGTCAAACAGATAAAGCAAACCGTGGAAACGATTTTCCTGGTTTAGCGGCGGGCTGGGCCATTCAACGAGCGCCGACGAACGGATAAAAAACGCACTGTTTGAACGCGGTACTCACCGATTTCGGTGTTGGCACTCGGGCAGTCGAAAATAGCGCCTGACGCAACGCTCCGCGAGGCGGAAGCCGCTTGCTAATGCGAGACTCGCGTCCTTATCACGCGGCTTCTCTGTCGGCCCGAAGGACTCCATCGATGGGATCTGGAAATACCAGCGTGCAGACACGTAAGATCCTGCGCGCAGGCGGCTCTACAACATTTGGAGAGAAAATATTGTCGGCCAATATTTGCGTTACGGCAGCGTTCCCTGAGGCGTTTATCGTTAATGCGATTAAGTCGACGCGTGATTCATTTCCAAACGGACGTTAATAACATCGGCGAGCGTGGAGCGGGTATTATCAAATTTTACAGGCGCGTGAATATCATCGATCCACTTGAATTTGCCGCGGCGATTCCGAGGGAGCTTTTGCAAATTGTCGGTGGATGTTGATTTATCAATCGAAGTGGATTGAACTGTTGGAGCTCCTTCTTTTTACGAAGATTGAATTTCAACTGTATTCTCTGTTCCAAGTTTAGAGATTCAGATTTGTATTTTGTTTATTTAAAATTGTGGAAATTGAATGCTAATACCTTCCGGTGGAATCTGTAATTTTTCTTCGGCTATCTATAATTCAGTGGCTATCGAGAAGTGTTAAGCAGCATAGGCTAATACTTACTTCAAGCTTCGTAATTGCAAATTGCCTAATGAATAGTAACGCTTGCTACTCGTAATTGAACGTTGTTTGAGTATAGGTTAAACTGACATTTTGACACTGATGACACGTCTTCTGCATTGTTAAGGCGTTATCGTATGGAAAGGTGCTTCATTTCTTATGCGCCGGCGGTAGAAAATAACACGACGACCTTTTAATCGCGTTCGATTCACAGTTCACCTGACTACTCCTGCATTTGCAACTTTGACACGTTTCAGTCCTGTTGGCGTAATCATTGTCACGTTCAAATAAACATTTCGAGATATTCCTCAGCTGTTTAAATGTGCATCGTTAAAAGGTAAATAACGCGCTCACGTGGAGGCACATAAAAAGATGGCCAGTGAAGTAAGAATAACAGAACAACGAATATGGCTCGTAAAAACTGGTCTTCAGATAAGATCAACCTTTTATTTCTCAAGTTTATATTTTGCCTTTAAAAAAATGAACATATCTCTTTCCAGGATATTTTGCTAACTGAAAGAGTGCCAATTGTAAAGATTAACTTCATTTGGAAGTGGAAGTGGTTATGCAGATTATTTTTTACTTGCAGTGGCAAAAAGTCAACATTACAGAAAATACGAGGAACCAGCGCCACGTGGAGCCTCGTGTATATATACCCGCTTGCGAGAATTCCGCGTTGCAAGACTGTTCCGATGTATGCACTCCTCGTGTATTTCATGCCAAGCATGCCTGCTTTAAACATCGTTTCTACTACGAAGAAGGTAGGTTAACATAGCTATAATTCATCTTTATTCTTCCTCCCTAGGGGGATTGCGATCCTGGATGCCGTTGCAAATATGGATTCAGGAGAAAAGATGGCTACTGCATCCCGCTTACTGCTGACGTTTATTTGTCAGAGATTAAACGAAGAATAATCGTTCTGTAACTACGTTACTGGCGTCTGTGTGCTCTGAAATAAAATATCCGAATCCCGAAAGTTTCTATCCAGGGCCGACGGAACCCATTATGCAAGTTGCATAAGGGCGCCAGCCGAAGTAGGCGCTAAAAACTATATCGCATACTTAATAATAAAGGAATCCAACTCCCATATAAGCAAAATGTAAATGTAATTCAATTTTTATCGTACCTCGTAAAGGCAAAACATATTAAATAGAAAACAGGTGCAAAAATTTGGGGGCGCCGACCATCCTCGCGTCGGCCCTGTTTCTATCATTACTTGTATCATCATCCTCGCAGATTCATCTTGCCAAAAACAATCCCTCTCCTCATATTTTCCTCTAAGCCACAAAGTACCCATATAATTTCGATCGAGCACTCCACAAAAATATGATTATCCGAGAAAATTAAGTAATCTTAAGAACACAGAGTAAAAATTCCTAATACCGGTCAAAGAACCCTGACAAGATCCCTAGCCTATCGATTAATCACAGATCTTTCCTCGAAACTGACTTTTCCAATTCATGCCTAGCAATCCCCTCTAAACCAACCTATCAACGATAAAAGCACTAGCGCACGGTTAGAGAGCTAGGTAGCCGCGTAATGTACCTCCCCCTCTGCGCGACGAGTAGAACAAGCAGCGAAAGGCAGCGATGAAATCGCCGATTGGAATGTTACTACGCCCCAGAGTCTTTGGGAAACTAGCAGCCCAGAGTTTTTCGCCCCCTGCTTTTTAATCCCCGGCGTCTAGTGCCTATCGACGGATTTTAGCGTCCAGATTTATATACAACAGCGAGGAGGACTTTAAATTCCGTGGATCCAGCGGTCCCTGCCACTGGCAACCCTTCGATGTGTTCCAGAGCGTTATCGCTCCACCCACAGGGAACGGAGAGAACGCCATCCGAGATTATCCGTATTGGGGAGCAGAGCACGCAGCGTCGAGACAATGCCAGGATTTCGGCTGGTTCGATGCGCCTCTATTTCTCTTCATCTCGCCCTCCCCCTCGTAGTTAGCGGTACGCGTGACTCTCCGGGCCAGGTCTCGCAAGGATTCTGGGCAGCGGGGAATGGTCGCGGAACGAAGGGCTTCGATCGATGCACGATACAGGGACAGGCGAGACCCTTAAATTAATTGCAACATTGCCAGAAAAATTAGAAACTGTCGTAGCATTTATTGTGAACGAAACCAGGGACTTCGCATATACTTGCAAATGCAGAGAAGATGTTTCCAGGGGAGGAACACGGATACGAGTGTTTCGCGTGTTTGGCAAAGTTCCTCGAGCCCGTAGAAGGAAAGTTGCTTTCGCTTTTAGTGATTCCAGCCCCGGTCTCGAATTTTTTTACCATCCATGATGTATCTCCGCTGGCGAGCGATCTGACCCCCAGCACTCAGCCGCGAGTGTTCCGAGAATTTTTCAAGCTGATCTCCATAGAGGCGGGGGAGAGGCAGCCGTTAAATCTCCGCGAGCGGAGATGCTCCTCGGTCGAGCGTCATTTTTCTCGCCGCGGAAACCGGTGTACACACCGCTATCGATATCACTGGCAGACTTCCGCGAACGAACGCGATCCTCCACGGCCAAGGTCCACTTTACAGAGGGTGAATTATGTTAACAGACCCCCCCGCCACGGAATCCTCTTAACGTCCAGGGCCGAGCAAACGTGCCTCCCCATCGATTTTCTTCGCAAGCAGAGGCTGCTTCTCACCCACATTCGACTCTCGAGTTTTAACGCTCCGCCAGGAACACTTTCGGTGGCGTGTCCTTACTAAAGAACGGACGCGATAAAAGGCGCGGCCCGGCAATCGCACTCGGCCAGCTGACTCGTCGAGGGTGTCCGTGACTCGGCCGTAACAGGTACGTGACAGTGAAACAATGATCGTTTCCCGATGAACTGCCTCCCTCGCCGGCTTGTTACACGCTAATTGCGGGATGAAACCCGAGGAGCTTGTCAACCAGGGGTAGATCTGTATTCTTCCAGCGGCCTAATAGAAATCTCCGCGTCGATCCTTCGCGCAAAGGGGCATCTCTCCCCTGTCAAACGATCTCCGCGTAGAGGAACGTATTTATCTTGCGCACGGCCGTTATTTCGTTCGCCTCGGTCGACGGACCCTGCCGCCGATTCGACCACCCCCCCCCTACGAACCACCCAATCATTTTTCCAATCGATTTGTCCATCATTCGTACGAGCGAACGCTCGTTCCGAGTAATAGCCGACGGGTCGAGGATTCTTCGAATGGAGAAGAAAGGTAGCCCAGCGATTTAACGAGCCACTTGCTAGGCGGCTGTGAATTTCGCTTTTGTAGCAGGTACGCGTACTGTTGCTTTTGTTCGAGCTCGAAAGCATCGCCTGAATTCGGAACAGACTGAAGAAAGTCGAATCACATGCCAGAAGTTACCACGAATTCCAAGCTATTTTTCTGCACACAGCGGCAGTGGTGGATTTAAGGGAAAAGGCCCGGGTGGCAAACGTTCCGAGGGGCCCAATTTTCGGGGAAAATGAAGAGGTAGTTTACTATAAATTAGTTAAGTGTAGTGGTACAGAAAAAAGTTGGATATTTTTTTAACGAGCCTCCGGGGGTGACAGCACAGTGGTGGCTTTGCTTGAACCTCCCTTCGGGTCGCAAGAAATTCGAGTCATGAATAGATCGTACGTGATTCTACTCCCTGCACGAAGTTACACAGATTTTTGCCGGGGTTTCCCGCGGATCAGCCGCCCCTTGGTCCCTCATCGACCCGCTCGCGGGCGCTTTTAAGTAATTTAACGGTCTGCCTGGACGCATAAACAAACACGCGCGCGCTCATTGCGCGTCGATTGAATATTCATGCGGGGGCCTCGTATTTACATCTCGTCGGGATTATCATATCGGCGGACTCGCCCCGTTAAAGCCGGCGGTCGAGTTCGACTACTCAAGAAAACTCAACGGAATTACCCTCCGGAGACCGCGAGGCCGAGGGAAACGGATCGAGGAAGGGAGAGACTTTGGGCGTGGAAACGGTATTGGTCCGAGGCCAGCCTCGCGAGAGTTTGCTTGCCCGTGTTTACCCTGTTTTCTTCTCCCGTTCTCCCCTCGTTTTCATTAATTATCCGGGAATAAATACGATACGATCGGACCCTCTTTATTCCTCGGCGGAGTTCCAGAAACCACCCTTCAATTTGTGTAAAGAACAGAACGGTCGCTTGGAAAGTATTCGGCCGTCTCCCGTGGCTCACAAGAGAACGCTCGGAGGGTAGTTTCACAATTTACATTTCAGTATCTGCAGCTTCTGACGGCGTTAGTAACGTGATCTAATTGTGCGCAGGCTTCGTCCAGATGTAGTAGCATCTAGATATAGTAAATGAAAAGTTACCTGCTCAATAATTGAGGAGGCCTTGTAGAAAACACTTTAAGCGCCAGATTAAAAATTTTATCTCGCAAAATGTTCTACGTGTCAATGGTAATTATTTGTAAATAAATGACCAATAATGGTAAACGATGGTACGTCCAACGCCACTTCTGTAGAAAACAATGTTAGAGCCAATTAGCTAGAGACGAACAGAATTCGCACTTACAGTGCTTGCAAATTTAAATAAACGAAGCATTCAGTTTTCTGTACAACTAAGAGGTGGCACATACAGCGTTTTTTACAAATACAATTCTTTTTCTCCATGAATTCGAACTATATTAATGCAAAAAATAGAAATTTTGTGATGCATTTAGGCTTTTCTATACTTAAATACGTTTAGCAATCAAAAGAAATAAAATTTCATAAATAATTTAAAGTCAGGGAAGTTCTCTCTCTCTCCTGAAAATTTTATCAGGCACTTACAGTGTTTTCTACAAGGAATCGATTAAGAGAAAGTAGATGCAAGAATCCACAAGTGTTCGCGAAGTATTCCCACGTTTCAAGTAGATTCATGAAATTAAAACTGTGCAGGGTATCATTACAAATAAAATATTCTCCGGAGACTTTTCCTTGGATAAGAAAGATTTCCACCAAGATTTCCTTAAAGAAGCTTTCCAACCACATTACCGAGTCCATCCAACCCCTGTTTCGCCAGCCCCTAAACGCCGAATAAAAAAATTGCACGCCTGTCTGGCCATATGCCGCCGCCGAAAATCGTGTCCCACATTCGACAGCGGCGCGAACGAAGTCGATCCCTCCGCCCCTCGGTCGTAGGAAATCCCGCAAAGACCGAATTATAGGTAGAGGCGTTTCACAGCGGAATGTCGCTTTGATCCGGCGTTTAGTCGACGGCGTCTAATCGAGCAGAAATGAGCCCGCGATAATGATATACGCGGCGCGTAAAACGCGCCCCTAGCTCGCCGGCAGGGGAAACTGCGTCGCTGCTCCGGGCAGGGGTTGGGCTCCACGGCAGCCATGTTGGTTGCCGAAAATTTCGCGGTCGCCCCTTCGACGGTCCGCTCCCGATAACAGCTTGCACGACAAGTGAACTAACAAAGGGGGAGTAATCTGCCCGGCGTTCGTTGCGTCGCACGATCTTCCAGCCTCCGCTGCGTAACCTTCTGCGAATCAGCGTGATCTGCTTGCTAAACGCTCGACGAGGTACGTGTGCAAAGGGGATGATAGAATACGTCGAGGGAGAGACATCATTGGTTAAAACCGATGACAAAGAGATATCCCTAACATGGTTTACGAAAAACAGTAGACTTGACTTCTACACAATTCTTTATATAATAGAACTAATGTTGAAGTATTCGCATAAACTATTCTCATAAATTCGAATTTTCCCATTTTCCAAAATGCAGTTACACGAATCGCGACCAGTCGCGTCCATCGTCGACGGAATGCCGCGTGTGCATCGTCGTCGAACGAGGGGTTGGAGGGAAAACGAATCAAGGTCACAGGGCGAAAAAGCGGAGGCACGTGCGAGCTGGCGCGCATTTTCACGAGGATGCGGTGGCGCAGATGGGGTGGTTGAATGTAGCGGCGGCCATGTCGGTTCCCAATTAAACAAATGCCTGGTAGGAACTCGAGCAACCCCTCGGGGCATGGGTGGCTCTCTTCTCTCCGCCTCTCCTCCCGAGTTCTTCTCTGTTCGGTGGTACGAAGGGGATTTCGGCTGGGCGCACGTGTCGAGCGGCATGCGAAATTTGAGCCGCCTCCGTTTGCACGCCCGTACGTCAGCGGGCCTGTGTGCGTTACACTCGACCTACCTTCCTATCCCTGCGTGCGTCATACGCGCGCGAATTGCTCGCGGGCCCCGGCGAGTGTACACGGAAAATCGTTGCGACACGCTCGAACGCGAGCACGCACGCGCTCGGAATTTCTAATTAGCCCGCCAAGTCGTCACAGCGAACCGATATGGATGGCCACTTTCACGGGATTCTTTTGCATCTATATATCTGTTTTAGAAATGGCCTGGCAAATGGTATTTAAAAAAGTGTCTTCGGGTTTGCCCTGATATCGAGCGTAAAAATAAACATACAACGGTTTCCTGGGAATATGTTTCTCCTAGAACCTGTAATTTCGGAGGGGACCTCTGAAAATAAAATTGAACCAAAGTTATTAAAATAACGACTAGGGGAAGGCGGTTTATACGTTAAGGTGGCTTTTTTTTTATCTCAAACACTAGAGCCTTCACGCTCAATCCTGAGCTCCACTCGAAAAAGGAATATACTTTGAACGTGCCGTAAAAATTTCAAGGCGATTCGAACCTTGGATTTTTCGCCGCCAAGACGAAACCAAAGAAAAAACCTCCACTCATATATTATCGTAACAAAATTTTTTACAGTTTATAGAATTAATAAACATTATCCAAAGGCCAAAAGTACTAGACGCAATTTTTATTCATCTCCTTGTAATTAATTCGCAAAGAAATCTTTGCTCTTCCAGCAATTTGACTGTCCCCATAACACGGCCGAGGAAATCACGTTGCCTCGCTTTCAATGGTCGCGTGATCGGGCGGCTATTGGAAACGATGTCGAGTGGTCGATATAACTGTACCTATACTACTTTGACAAATAAGTTCTAGAAATATCAACGGTGTTTCTTACACCCCCCAGGGATGAATGGATATTTATATATATATTTACAGGAATCTCCAATCACCGAACAGCCTTCACCGAAGCAGATTACTTTTCGTGCACAATTTGAATAGACGTATAGACTCGATAGGCGAAGAACAAGAGCGCGTCGCGTGGCGATAAACTTTTATCTGTGATGACCTTATTGGGAAACTGTCTTTTCTCGTAAAGCTTATCGTCATCTCGCGACGTTCCAGGAATCTGTGCAATGGCCGATGGGAGAAGATGTAGATGGAGGCGAAGGAACGATAGCGGGCCCCGCCGCGCCGCTGTCGACTTCTCCGTGGATTGCATTACGGATCCAAATATTGGAGCACCACTTCCGCCCGATGCTGGTCAAACTGTTTGACTTTCCGATCGCGCGCTCGGACGGCGGCCCCTCCTCGGCTTCGTGCCGCAACGTCTGGCTCGTCAGCAGCCGGACAACGGCCGCTCTCGCTAATCCCGAAAGCGGCTTAAAGTAAACGCGAGGCTGCTCCCGCGGCTACAAGGATCTCGGGCGTCTTCGACTGTTGCGAAAGCCAAAGTTCCGAGCCCGCCGGAGCCTGGAAATTGCTCCACCACCGAGAATATTGCTAGCACGAACGCTTCGGCGACTGTGCGCCACGATAATCGACTCGCCGATGGGTTCAGGTGGACTCGGAACGATGGTGAACGCCAAAATTAGGTAGATCGGGATTTTAAAGTAATTAGGTAACACGCAATAGGAACGTAAATTACATATTTCCTTTTCATAGTTAGACAAATACTGTTTGACACCTAGCCAATTTGACAGCTACTTCCAGTCGATATAAGAGTCTTTAAATCGAATTTCTAAGGAAACTCAATTTACTTCGTAGACCACGGTGTATCGTATCACTTATTGGATATCCGTAGCGTAACGATATTTAGAAACTGATTTCCCAGAAACACTATCTCCTCTAAGTTATTCGCCTTCTTATTGCCACACGACTGCGTATCTTTGAAAAAAAACGCAGATGTCAAGCGGAGTGTTATCTATATTTTCATAAGAGACGGGAAACAGAATAACGGCAGTTTACAGAATGATTCTCTCCGCGACAGTCGTCTGGGGCGATCGTTCAGGCCAGCTAATACCGATCTAACCAGCCCATATTATTCTTCCTCTTCTCATATGAGTTACATCTTTTGCCAGGACACCGATCCTGGGGGATGCAGACTCCTCTACAATCCCTGGCGTAGCCCTCTATGCAGTAACAGGCGTCGTTGCATCTCTGGAAACAGATATTCGATGACGAAACGTGCAGATTTAGCTGAAACTGATATTCCAGCGAATCGCAACTGCTTTCGTCACGTGACTCACAATGTTAACGATGGTGCACGGTTCGCCGAGGGTGTCACAAGTGGTCTGACACGCGGATCCACAGGCGTACTCCTCGTTTGGCTTGTTGCAGGCAAGCTCGCTGGCGAGCGACGCTAGAAACCAACGAACATTTATCGAAACCATTCCACTCTAATACTCAGATACACAGAGATGTTAGAGGATGAATCCATCACAGGATACGACCGAAAGACTTACACGAGGAGAATAACGCCAGGGCGATGAATAACGCGAACATGATTCTGAACATTACGACGTAACACTTGTAGACTTGTTTGCTTCTGAACTGACCCGCGGAAGCCAACCACGCCGTTTTATATACACTCGTCCCACAAATGTGTTAACTAAATATGCGGCATAGCAAGGCTGCATCACGACTGTGTGATTCCCCTTTTCCCCCCGTTTCCATCTTTCTTCGTTGTTTCGCGATCAAGGCGGCGAAACGATGCTCGCGCACCAAGTATTATTGGACAAGGCAACAACTGGCAGGAAAATAGCTTTCCCCCTCGGTAAACAATTAATAAATTATAGAGGTCACGCTGGGAAAATATTAATTAGCCTGGCGATTGTCGCTTATTTAATCGCGCGCCATTTGTTTATACACATTCGTTGCAGTAGGCATCACTTAAATTATGTCAAATTAGCCTATAGTTCACTGCGTTGTTAGTCTTAATGCACAAATATTGTATGTCTACTTTTAGCCTTTTTTTTGTTTTCTTTAGGAACACGGGTTTAAATATGCAATGGTAGATAAGATTCAGGGACATTCATTGAGGAAAAATATTAATTTTGACAAATTTATGAAGTGGATGTAAATGTGATTTTTATTCGTTGCATGTAAAAACTCAATTTTCGCAACAAGTGGACATACAACGTTTTTGCACTAAGCCATCGATACGTAATATGTAAGATGGAAACCGAATTAGGGATTTTTTTATTCGTGCAAATTTAAATATAGAGCATGGATTTTTTATGTAGCTTTGAAGCAATCTGTAATTTGCTAGAACTTTTTTTTTAAATTGTACAAAATGACTCTCGCAGCACTGCAAAAAAATTGGCCCACACTCTCGGGAATGAGTGTATCATCTGAGAAGGAAATACAAAAGAGATATATAAAGTGGAATAAATTATCTTCCATGTCGCGTGGGGTTTTCTCAAAATTCGAATTATTTTGAAAATTATAACAGTTTGAAGAATTGACCTTAATTTTTTATATAAAAGTTTGCACTGAAATTCTCGTAAAAAATTTAAATATTTAAATATAAAGAAAATCCTACGCTACATGGAAGATAATATATTCCAGTTTATATATCTCTTTTATATTTCCTTCTCAGATGATCCAGTCATTCTCGGGAGTGTGGGTCAGTTTTTCTGAAGTGCTCCGGGAAGGCATTTTATACGATTCTTCAAAAACAAACATTTTTCTACCAAAATAAAGATTGCTTCAATACAATATAAAATATCCAAGCTCTATGTTTTTATTTATACGAACAGAAAAATCCCCAACTTTGTATTTTGTTAGTGGCTTTAGAGTGGGGTATCCCCTTAAGTCAGCCAAGCTTTTTCCAACGATCGTTCCTGCCGAGAAACTTCAAGGCTTACAAACTCAGACGGACCACATATTTGCGATTTTTTGCAGTTACTGTGTGGTTTACTTCAGTTTAGTGGTCCGTATGAGTACCAAAATATTAATTCATGATCGCCAACAAACAACCACCGTTTTGCGGTTATGATGAAGCTCTAAAATGGCCTGTCTGAGTTAAGCCTCATACAAAGCGAACTCCGAGCTCAGTTTGTTTGCACAGTCAACAGTCGAGATGTCTTCGACGATATTTTCAATGTTTTCCAGAAAATATCCTCGGGAAAACACGCGAAAACGTCCTTGGCGCGTTCTCGCGCCCACGCCATTGGACTTTTAGGTGAAAGAGAAGCTACGAACATCCCCAGAGGACTATCTCCACGGTCCTGCCTCTTTTGTGTCCTCTTTTCGCTTCATTCCTCCCTTCAACAGACTCTCTATTAAAGACCAACGACTGCGCCCAACGGCGCCACGAAACGAGGGACGAGGGTGGCGATAATTAAACGTGGGTTTCTCGAACAGGCTCGCGCTCTAGCTGCCAGCGTGACCAGATGACGACTCCGGTGTTCGGGGTACGTACCTCCGAGAGTCCCTGACGCGACACGCGGAACCACGAAGACGCAGGGGTCATAGTTTCGCGGCAAGTTTCGACCAGGTCGCTGTTTCCGCGGAAGCCCCGCGACGCTGGGAATTACCGAAAGCGCGGGTTTTATCCGGCGCTTACGCGACGAGAGAAAACTCAGCTCAACGACGCCACCGACGAATGAGATTGCGGCATGATTACTGGCGTTCGCGCGCGATGCCCTTGGAGATATGGTGATTCAAGGAAAACGTAATGTGCGCTCGTAGCCACGCGATTTATTACGCTGGCGGAGACACACCTTAAGTAGTATAGCCAGGAGAAGATATCAGTTACCATTGGGATTGAATCTAGTTTAGTCGGTAGAATTTTCCCCGGGTCATCTCTATTCTCGAGAAGTCTTCTTTCAAATGCAATTATATTTCGAGTGTAGGGATACACTCGACCTACCCGAGATGAAAGCATTGAATTTTAATTTGAGACAAGGGGTGGTTTATTCTCGGACATAATCGAGCCCAGAGGAGCTCCCTTCGAAAACAGGAAACGTTTAGCATTTGTTCGAGGTGGAGAGGCGTTGATTGGCCGCGTTAATATCAGGTCAGTATGTCAGAATGGCGTCTCGCTAAGGGGAGGGTGGAATCGTGGCCCTTGAGAGGCACAAAGGAGGCACGGTGGCCTCCTGCGACGCGACCGTTGCACAAGGGTGAAAAGTAGAGTAGAGAGCGAAGGGTGGCCGCGAGGGCGGGAGAGAGAAGGGAAACCTTGGCCCCGCTCGCCTCTCGACAACTTCCAATCGAGTTTTCCGCTGTCAGTGGCTGCTGGTCGTCGACGGGGTGGCCTCCGAGCCACCGAGGCACCCTGAAATGCTGAATAGGTCGGTCGAGACAATGTCGAAGGGTTGCTGGTCGACCTGACTGGTCGAGTTTTCCGAGCAATTAAATTCTTGATTCCGGGGCTACGGAAAAATTGCGCGTTCTGCTGCTTTTTTTTCCCCCGTTCCACCAGCAGAGATGCACGTTGAAGAGAAAGTTTTTTTTTTCCTCACAGTTTCCATTCAAATAGTAGCGTTTGATGAATCGATCGAAGCGTTAATTGTGTTCCGCAGCAGACATCGCAGGGGTGGGAGAGTATTCTAAAGCGTTCTCCCTCAGCTGCCTGGAAAAGTTACAGAGCTACGCATACGGCTGCCTATCAAGCTACCATTTCTCCTGTAATCAACGTACACGCGAACGGCATAGCTAAGTGATTCTCCGTGGGGGGAAACGAGTGGGGGAGAACGAGGAACACTCGATGGAACGAGAAATATTCTGGAGGGCACTCGAGCATCCAGACGAATTATCCGTCCCGCAGCGAGCAACGAGGCGGGGAAGATGAAAGGAGGCGAAACGGAGGAAGTTGGCTCCGAGTGCTCAATAATAAATAGCATTTTGACTCTGGGATATTCAATTGTCGACTCCAGCCTCGGCTAAATAAAAAGGGAAAAGGGAGCGAGACATTCGAGAGCTGAGAGCTTGGTAGTGATGGGCCCAAGACACGTCATATCACTTCGAATATATGACACGCGCATTGAATTGGCCTGAGTGTCAGTTGACACCAGAGATCCATTAACCCTTTCGCGACGGCAAAACTTCTTCTACTATGCCTTCTAGGATAAACCAACCAGTGAATGACCGAATTGTTGAATTTATAGACCTTTGAGATTAATACTTGAATATATTTATGTGTAACAACAAAACAACTGTTGAAGTTGCATTTAAATTTATTTTTCTTGAAACTTCTATAAAAGTAATTACTTATTCTTATTGTAATTTAAAAAAAAAAACGATTATTAAATGCAAAACGTGTAGCAGTCTCCAGTAAATGAACCCATACTTTTAATAAGAATTGTAATTATTAATGTTTGCTTAATACACGTAACTAAAAATATGGGATATTAAAAGTGCAACTACACTCCATTTATAAACATATAATATTTTCAAATTTATAATTGACGTTTCTTCATCAGCACAATTTACTTACAACAGTGACGCTACGAAGTTCGTTGCAATTATTGCCGATTAGATTCACCGGGCCTGTAAACGCTCACAGTGCATCGGAGGCGTTAAAAACTGGTATAAAAGTCTTGATAAATATCACTTTTTACTAATATAGATACTAGAAAATCTGGTTCCCAATAACACTAAAAGCTCCGTATTCTGCAATTACGCGGCAATGTCCAAACTGTAGACTTGGACAGCGATCGGTAATGTTCCATCAGATTCGATTGGTCTCCCCTCCCCGACGACGAAACAGCATTTAAGGTAAAAGCAAACGTGAATTCAGGAAACTGGCTGAATGAGTGCCAGTTCCTGCACGCTGACGAAGTGAACCGTCTCTCTGAAATTTTCCGATTGAATCAGCCGAAACTCCCTCGACCATTTTCGCACCATCCAACGCGAAGGTCAGCTAATTGCCTGGCCTGTACAATACCCGACGATTGACAGATCGATACGACGAGAAACGCTGTGTCGACTCGACTAGTCACTTGGCGTATAGGAAAAAACTGCTTCCTTTAACGTTTTCAGTATGGATCACACAAGTAGAATCATGGCGCCCGGTCTCCGCAATATTCTTCATAGTTAATTGTACCGAAGGGTGAGTAGCGCATTACCAATAACAAGAATTATTCCACGCAGAAGAAGCAAACCCAGTCGCAAGCGCGACGAAGAAAGAAGGAGCGCTGTGAGACAAATTGCAGCTTTTTGTGTGAAATTCGTAGAACATTTCATAGAAATAAGATAGAAGGGTGAATCTTTTTCGAGATTAAAGCTAAGATGTTGCAGAATAAAGAAAAAATAATGAAAAAGTATGACAAATAAGTTTTCACCTTCAAAATCTATGTCAAAATTGACATTTTCATTAAAGTTGACACCTCAAGTTTTTTCTTCACTTGTTATGCGTTGACATATGTAGATTTCCAAGGTCAAAACTTGTTCGAGATACTTCTTCAATATTTTTCCCTTATTCTGCAACATCTTAGCTTTAACCTCGAAAAAAGACTCATCCCACTATCTTACTACATCAGAAGTTCTGCGATTTTGAGATAAAAAAGTGCAGTTTGTTCCGCTGTACGGTGGCGGTCTCCTCTTTCATCGGTGGTCGAAGGTTGAAAAAAGGTGCGAACAACTAGTCGCCGAAAAATGCGAGCGTAATTTTAGACGCGTGCGAGAAAGAGGGGTGCAAGGAGGACCTAGGCCCGCGGCGAGCCAGTTCTCCTTTTTTCCTTCGCTGCTCGGGTGGCCAGTGGAAAAAAGTGTAAACGACCAGCTCTAGGAAAAAGACAAACGCAGTTCTGAACACGTACAACGAGAGCGAAGGGACTTGTACTCGCGACGAAGCAAAAAAGAGTACCTCTAGGCTCGAGCCTCGGGGAACCTGTCCTTTTTCCCCCTGCTCGACTATCCGGCGGCAAAAAAGTGTGAACAAGTCTAGGAAAAAGGGGGATGAACGCTCGGACGCGTGCAAGGAGGACGAACGAAGTGGTGTCAGGTTATAAGAGAAACAAAGAAAAATGGACGAGGCAAGCGCGATGGTCTCCTCTTTCATCGCTGGTCAATTGGTCGAGCGAAAAAAAGTGTGAACAAGTAGCTGCAGGAGAAAGGACCGCTGGGTTTTAGACGCGTGCAAGAAGGGCGGAGGGAATCGTAGACTCGTATGAGAGGGAAAAAGGAAGTTGTTTCTTATCGCTTATGAAGGGTGAGGATGAAAGTGTGGACAATTAGTTGAAAGCAGGATATAAGTATTACAATTATCTAGATATATGTGCTTGGAATACGTTCTTCAGCCATAATATTGTCCATGAAGAGCTTTTTTACTTTTACGTTCAATTTGCAACTTAAAGGATGAGATGGATTTTTGAACTTGGGGAACTCTAATTCTATAAATCAGATGCTTTATGGTCATAAATCCTCCTTAATGAAACACGCAGACACTAAAGTGTGAGGATAGTTTTTCACTTGTGTTCTTTCTTCTTTTATAAATCGTTTTTACGTTTAACGTTTTACGTTTAGCATTATACAGGTATTGTCGTATTTTACTGGCAATTTTAGGCCGGTTATGCGGTGTTGACATGGTCGACAGTGACAAATGGCATTGTATATTCGGGATATTACAGCAGAGATAACGTGTTCACGTTAGAACGTGGATAACGTATGAAAACCTAGGTTGGAAGGTAAATAATAAATATCCGTAGTTTGTGGATTGGAAGTTGAAAATTATTCCATTAAAAAAAGGGAGAATCTGTATTCTGTTCTGGTTTATCGGAATGATAAGTTGATCGAGTCACGATTGATCTACCGTCTCAATTCTTAAGAGACTCCACAAAAGTCTTATTAAAGAACCTGTTTCGTAGAAAATAGAAGACCAGGATCCATAATTTCACAAAAGGAAGGTCGAGCGATAAAATATCGCACAACGCAAGACCACTAATTACAAGCCGCTCAATGGAAACACTTAACTGCCTCGCGGAAAAATACCATATCGTAAATAAAATTTCCATATGCGTCACATCTTCAACCCAGGCCCGGCTCGTCCCTATAGGCCGCTTCCTAGGGCGTAAAGTTGACAAGGGGCGCAAAATGGCCTTTTTATTGTTAGTATTTTTTCAAATAATGTTTTAAATGAAAGATGGCGAAAAAGCTGCAAATAAAAATTCAGAGTACGGTCATCAAGTTCAAATAAATGTATTATAAATAAAGGGCGCAATTTATCAAGATCGCCTAGTGCGCAAAAAAAGCTCGAGCTGAGTCTTCTTCTACTTATTCAAATAAGGATTCCTCGTAAGTGCTCACAATTCTTCGGCACATCGAAAATTTCATAGCCCACGGGAAACAGGTATCGTCGTAAAATGAAGTATAAAGCTGATAACAAAAACACTTTGTGGAAAAGTAAAGTACTGGTTGGTCACATTAGAATACAATCGGCAAAGTGCGCAGTCGATAACGTGCTTTTAAGGTTTCCTCGTCGATACACAACGTTAACATATTGCTTAGTCGAGAAAGAGCGGCGGGTAAAGAGAAAATGAGACATTGCGCGAGGGGATTAGCAAGATACATAAATCGATGAGGAAAAGAAAGACAAATATATAAGTCCGTGCGCCGTAAACGTGGAGCGTCATATATAAGGAAGTAGTTTCTGCGAGTCTCAAGCTAGTGATAGATATTGTCCAAGGCACCAACCAACAATGTCCCGAATCGTTCTCGCTCTACTCGTAATTCTGGCAGTGTTCTCTGCTGGTAAGTACCTGGCACTAACTCGTGTAACCTGGTATCTTCGTTCAAAGGCAAACGGTGAGAATGCTCGCAGAAAAATGGACGACACTTGTGTGTCGGTGCAACGGGATTCTTCTTATATGAGCATTTGAACGTTGACACCCAGCGACCATTAGTGGATTAAAAAGAAAGAAAGTGAAAGATCACGTGGTACTAAAGCATTGCCTTCCTTCAAGGTTCGTCTGGTCAAGAATGTGGGCCAAACGAGGAGTGGACAACCTGTGGAACAGCGTGTCCACCCGCGTGTAACGAATCATCGACCCTGTTCTGCACTGATGTTTGTATCCAAGTTCATTTGTCAAAACATAAGTGATACGAATGCAATCTGAATTATGTTCTTCTCGCGTAACGTATTTTATAGAACCATAAATCTGTTTCCTGGTTTACTGTCTTTCGATCCTTGAATGTGATCGTTGTGGGGTTTGAATCTAGTTGAATGATTCCAAGTACTTGAGCAAGCATATAGATTGGGACATTTGTCCTCGAAATGTTACTTGATTCTAACGAAATGAAGCTTAGAGACGTAACCGATTAGTTTTGTTATTTGAACTCGATGCCATCGATATTCGACGACTGTACAGTTTAATGACGTTTCTGAAGCATAAAAGCGAGATACTGTTTGACTGATCTGGAATTTAATAAACAGAATTGAATGGGAACGACGCAATTCATCGATTATTTTATTTTCAGCAATGCGTGATTGGCTGTGAGTGCAAGGCTGGTTATGTGAGGAGCTACAATGGACGTTGCGTTCTCCCAAATGATTGTTAACACTACTAGTGGAACATAATATTAGTTTCTACCAACCTCCTTAGGCGTTACTTCTGTACTTCTTGCTTTTGTTGGTGAACTCTAGTTCTCTATGCTTTTGTCTGAATCCTTGTTACAATTAATTGTTCCAAAATGCGAATAAACAGCTGTTAAACGATCTGCATTGTACTTCATCATGATTAAGAACCATTTAGGTAGTAAATGAGAAACTCCAAACGCGTCAAAATATCTTAGATTTGGAAAATTTATATGTATACCGGCACCTGTAATTTCAATATAATAAAAATTTTATACGTGGGACACTCGTAATTTTATTAACTCCCAGCGACTCGATGGAAACAGTTAGCTCTTCTACATACCTATTCAAACAAGGATTCCTCATAAGTGCTCACAATTCTTCGGCATACCGAAACTTTCATAACGTGTATAATTATCTACACAGTCAATAGAAAGCAAGTATTATCGTAAGATGGAATAAAAAGCTGAGTGAAAAAAGGAATAAAATTGTTAAAAATAAGTTTATGAGTTTTTTTAGACCCGGCTCAAAAACTCGTTAAGGTACAGAACTATAACTTCCCGCAGGATCCAAATAGTTCAATGAATTCCGTCATTTTACTTCCTTCTGTATTTTTTTGGAACAGTGGGTTTTATTGCATAACGCACCGAAATATTTGAAAACGCCGTCACAATCACCAGATATCAATCCTAAAGAGCAACTATGGGATTATCTGGACAAAAAAAAATACGTAATCATAATAATACATCTAAAGAAAGTTTGCTAGCCGCTCTGCTAGAAGAGTAGATTAAAATATAGCCCGATATAACATCCAACTTAGTAAATTCCATACCAAGAAAGCCCGGAGCTATTATAAAATCGAAAGGCAATCCCACAAATTATTATAACATTAAATACTTAGTTTATTTCCATAGTTTAACAATTTCTTCTTTAACTATACCGATACTTTCTGCACGTTTATCTGCTTTTGGTAATATTTCTGTAAATGTTAAAGGGAATAAAATGTTGTTTATACAAAATCTATTCTACAAACATCTAAGAATATTTATTAATCATCATTTTCCGTTAAAATTTATTACTGACATGCATATACAGAGTTTTACCGTAACTTGGTCGCTGTGCGAATCATTCGACACAGACGTACAAGAAATCCTTGTTTGAATAAGTAGAAGGAGGGCCGCGGGTAGGAATTTTATGTATGATATGGTATTTCTTCGTGAAACAGCTAAGTGTTTCCATCAAGTAGCTTGTAATTAGAGTTAGTTACGCATGTAAATTTTTTATTAACTTTAAGGATACGCTACAGGTGATCTGTATACGTACATATAAATTTTCCAAATCGAGGATATTCTAACGCGTTTTGAGTTTCTCATTTACTAGCTAAATGGTTATTAATCACGAAGAAGTACATATAACAATGCAGCATTATTTAACAGCTGTTTATTCGCATTTTGGAACAATTAATTGTGACAAGGATTCAGAAGAAAGCATAGAGAACTAGAGTTCACCAACAAAAGCAAGAAGTACAGAAGTAACGCCTAAGGAGGTTGGTAGAAACTAATATTATGTTCCACTAGTGGTGTTAACAATGTTCTTGGCGGACGCAACTTCCATCGTCCTTCTTCAGATAACCAGCCTTGCACTTACAGCCAATCACGCATTGCTGAAAATAAAATAATCGATGAATTGCGTCGTTACCATTCAATTCTGTTTATCAAATTCCAGATCAGTCAAACAGTATCTCGCTTTTATGCTTCAGAAACACCATTAGACTGTATAGTCCTCGAATATCGATGGCATCGAGTTCAAATAAAAAAACGAATCGGTTACGTATCTAAGCTTCATTTCGTTAGAATCAAGTAACATTTCGAGGACAAATGTCCCAATCTATATGCTTGCTCAAGTACTTGGAATCATTCAACTAGATTCAAACCCCACAATGATCACATTCAAGGATCGAAAGACAGTAAACCAGGAAACAGATTTGTGGTTCTATAAAATACGTTACGCGAGAAGAACATAATTCAGATTGCATTCGTATCACTTATGTTTCGAGAAATGAACTTGGATACAAACTGCAGTGCAGATCCGGGTCTGTGGCTCGTTACATGTGGGTGGACACGCTGTTCCACAGGTTGTCCACTCCTCGTTTGGCCCACATTCCTGACCAGACGAACCTTGAAAGAAGACAATGCTTTAGTACCACGAGATCTTTGACTTTCTTTCCTTTTAATCCATTAATGGTCGCTGGGTGTCAACGTTCAAATGCCCATATAAGAAGAATCCCGTTGCACCGACACAGAAATGTCACCCAATTTTCTCCGAGCATTCGCATCGTCTGTCTTTGAGCGAAGACACCAGATTGCACGAATAATGCCAGTTACTTACTTGCAGCGAGCACTGCCAGAACTGCGAGTAGAACGAAAACGATTCGAGACATTATCGGTTGGTATCGTGGACGATCGATCTATCACTAGCCGCAAACTCGCAGAAACCACTTCCTTATATACAATCTCTTACGAAACATAGAACAGGATCTTCTACTCCTATCTCTTTCCCTCAGCGATGTTCCTCTGTTGCTAATCAAATCGTGGAGCCCCTCATTTACTCTTTATGCGCTTTTCCTGCTCGTCGACGTGACCTTTGCTCCAAATCTGACTTCAACTTAAGTTTTCCATTAAGTGTTTTTTTTCAGTTTCTTATTCCACCGTAGCGATAAATAATACTTGTTTCCTATTGGCTGTGTACATATGCTAATTGGACCAGAATGGAGGTGATTTTTAAGGATGTCAATAAGGACCCTATTATTCATTCTACCATCGCTGAAATGTAGAAATCCAGCTATACATCACACAACCCCAGACTAATACAGAGTTCTCCAGAGTATCCAAATATTTCGAATGCACATACCGCAAATTTTATAACATATGCATCTGAATAAAAAGCTAAGAACATAAAGCAGTTTATGGGAAAGTAAAGTATAGGAACTCGTTGGTCACGTTTTAACATATTTGACGAAGCAAGCAAACGTCACGTCGATGACGCGTCCCAAGGTTCCCTCGTTTATGTGCAACGTTAACATATCGCCGAGGCGAGAGGGAGCAGTAGATAAAGAGTAAATGAGAGGCTGCACAACGGACCAGCAAAGGAGGAAAGTCACTGAGGAAAAGAAGCAGGAGTAGATCGTGTATAGTGCCTCGTAAGGCATTATATATAAGGAAGCAGATTCTGCGAGTTTGCAGCTAGTGATAGATCGACTGTCCACGATACCAACCGATAATGTCTCGAATCGTTTTCGTTCTACTCGCAGTTCTAGTAGTGTTCTCTGCTAGTAAGTACCTGACACTAACTCGTGCAACCTGGTGTCTTCGTTCGAGAGCAGAAGATCAGAATGCTCACAGAAAGTTGAACAATTTTTGAGTCGGAGCAAGGGGATACTTCTGATCTGTACACTCGACCGTTGACACCCTGCGACGATTAGTAGATTAAAAGAAAAGAAAGTGGAAGATCACGCGATACTAAAGCATAGTCTTCCTTCAAGGTTCGTCTGGTCAGCAATGTGGGTTAAACGAGGAGTTCAATTCCTGTGGATCAGCGTGTGAACCCACCTGTGCCATGCCAAAGAGCAAATACTGCACCTACGTTTGTATCCAAGTTCATTTTTCAAAACAAATATGAATCCAATTTGAATTCAGTTCTCCCCGCGTAACACATTCTAAAGTATCATGAATCTGTTTCCTGGTTCACCGTCTTTCGAACCTTGCATGTGGGTATCCTTTAGCAAGGATATTAATTGAAACATTTGTCCTGCGAATGCTACTTGATTCTAACGAAATGAAGCTTACATTCGTACCCGATTAGTTTTTGATTTGAACAGTCAAAAAGTTCGATAATCTGAATTGAATCGAAACGACGCATTCGTCGATTTCTTTATTCTCAGGAATGCGCGATTGGCTGTCAGTGCAAGGCTGGATATGTGAGGAACGGCAGTGGAACTTGCGTCCGCGAAGAAGATTGTTAACACCACCAATGGAACACAATACATGTTTCTACCAAACTCCCTAGACGTTACTTCTCTACTTCTTGCTTTTCTTTATGAACTCTAGTTCTCTATGCTTTCTGCTGGATCATTGTTAGAATGAATTGTACCAAAACACGAATAAAGAGCTGTTAAATGACACTGCATCGTTATATTTACTTCACAATGATTAAGAATCATTTATGTAATAAATGAGAAACTTAGAACTCGTCGAAATATTTTCCATTTGAAAAATTTATACGTGTACAGTCACCTGTAACGTACCCTTTGCATTAATAAAAAAAATTATATCTGAAAGATGTGCCATAGTCTTATCTCTCGCGCGTCTCTGCAACTATGTTTGTATATACAGCGTTAAACGCGGTCATTCGTATTAAATTATAGTAGGTCTTCGGCGTGTCAAAGGACACGACCTCCCAATCAGTTCAGAGCTCGTTGAAGATCGTGCTGTCCCAGAAATGCAGCGATAACGGAATTATCGCGCATCGTTAATACAAAAAAGGGACGCGACACGAGCTACAAATTCAGAAAAATATTTACCGCCATGTTCACTGACAACATGATTGTCAGTTAAGAATCGGTGCTCAAACTTCACGAGAAAGTTTCCACGCGAGGTGCAACAGATCGGGTGATTTGTACCCCCGATTAGATAATTGGATTGTTAACACTTTTAGCAATTATCGCGATGTTTGTGGTGTATCAATCTCGAGAGATATTTCCGAACTTGAGATCCAATTTCACAGATACTTCTGGAATACTTCTTGATTCACCAGATTGATTGAAATTTGCCATTAGATGGGGAGCAATGGATGCTGACAATCATGGAGTCTATATCTCCTCGTAACATTACACTGCCATAGTGGCAATTTTTAATATTTGTATAGTAACGATAAGCTCAATTAACAAACTTCAAGTTAACATTACTTATTAAATAAGGAACTGATATGCAATCATGTACCAAACTGATAAAATACATTGCCTTTTTAATTAATTCTTCCTTGCCAATCAATTATTATTTTATAAAATTAAAGTAAAGAATTTTTTTCAAAACAAGCTTTTGAATCGCAATTTCGCAATGAGCACCAAATCCCCTAATTCTTTACTGATTATAAATCTCAGCTCTTCTACTCAAAAACAGCAAACTCCTGTGACCCTGTATCCTAATAATGCTTTACTCCAAACGATCCCCCGAAATTATACTTATTCCTGAGTGAGAATCATCCACAGAAAACTCAGAAACACAGTAAAGTAACCACCAATCAAACTGCGGTACTTTGAAGCTCAGTAACCCGAAGAAAACAGGATTCCGTAGCAAAAATCATCGTGAATCCCGCAAATGCCACTGAACGCATAGTTCCTCATTGATACGCGAGGCTGCATAATTCCTACTCGCCAAGGCAGACCTTCAACCATATTGCTCACCGTGAAACGAACCTGCCTCGCCGCCGTTCGTCATAAGTAAACAAACTTCTAAACGACCAACTCTAAATAATAATTAAAAATAGATCTGACCTGCGAGCTGAATGTTTGCCTGCGCCTTCGACACTCGTGGTCAGTTGTTTACAGTTTCGGTTACGTGAACCCGAGGCCAGTTAACAATTAATCTCGCCAAGTGAGAGGAACCGCGCCCATATTGGCCGCGGTTGTCTTCTTAGAAGCAAGATTACGCGGTAAACACCGTCTCCCAGCGACAAAAATCGGGGTCATAGTTCATTATCCTGAACGATATACCGTAACCCCGTCCCGTTTCGGCTAATCGATGGTATTTCCCGACTATCTGTCCCGCGCAAAATATGCCGAAATCGCGCGCATCGAAAACCGATGCAGCTCTATCGATGAACGACCGTTCACTACGAAAGCGAGACGCCAGATAGAGAAACTCGCGGATTCCACCGTTTAGCGATAAGCGTGTAATAAAATCGCGTGGGAACGATATCGCGAATTAAAATAAATAAAAAAAACAAATATTAAAGGAAAGAGGAAGAAAGGGGAGAAATAAAACAGAAGGCACAAGTATTATTGTTATTCTAAAACTTGTTCCTTCTATTTCATTTCTCCCCTTTCTTCCTCTTTCCTTTAGTATTTGTTATTTTGTTTTAATTCACTTGTCCTTCACACTATGCCTCTTCGTGCTATTAAAGTATACCAAATCATTGTATTTAATTAATAAATGAATAATAATAATTATTATAATCAGGCTGCACACGGGGAACCAGTTAGCGCTCTCCACGGAATCGCGTCCTCCGCCGCACCCCCCCCAATTTTCGAGATGCAAAGCAGACTTTGAGACTCGCGAAACGTGCTAATAGATTGCGCGAGGACGTTACGCAAGCCTGCAGTTTTTCTGTGGAAAAGCCAATAGGTTTTTTTGCAGGGTATCTCATAGGTGTAGCGATTCGAAAACGAAGTAGGAAATTTCCCTCGCGTCTCAGTGCTTTAAGTTTGTTTTCTTGGCGGAGAGGTTTAAGCCTTGAATTGCAGATGTTGTGATCATTAATTGGATTGGAGGATCTATTTTTCCTCATAGTTTCATTAGTGCACATCTCGGGATAAGATTTTATATTACGCTTTCAGTTTACTTGCATCTGGAATCCTCATATTTTTCAGGAAGTATTGCTAATAACGAGTAACCCAAGTGCATTCAAATGCATTCAAATGGACCCTGTATCCGTCAGGAGAGGATAAAATAAGCCTTAAATGTATATTTTATTAAATTTCGTAGGGCCGAAAGATTCGCAGGTAATTTAATTCATAATTACTTTATGTCATTCTCCGTTGCAATGTGTTGCATTTAATCAGCACAGCGCTAGGCAAAAGTCCATACCTATTCTTAATCGGTCGACGCCCAGATAAACTAGAGCGTAAAGTATCTAACAGATGTCTGAGGACTTTGGTAGAACTGTAATTGCAGATATCCGCGGATTAACGCGAGATAGAGTATCGTTTATCCATCTTGCATCGATCGCAGCCAATCCGGCGTTATTGACTGCGCCGCCAGAAACTGAAATATCGCATCAGATAATCAATAGGACGGCCGTACTCGAGTGTACGTGCTAATCCTCGTGAATCAGCACGACGAAATCACGAAGTGGAAGAGGTGGGACGCGGTAGAAATTAAGAAGAGTACACATGCCCGGCAAGGGGAAGCCGCGGAGCGGAGTTCACGGAAGAGAGGCCATATAAAAGCTGACGGCGGCCGAGGTACATCAGCATTCGTTTCTTAACAGCGTAAATCGAACAGTATACTTCAACCCGCAAGCATGTCCCGCGCCGTGATTCTTTTCTTAGTCGTCGTGGCTGTCGCTTTCGCCAGTGAGTAGCTAGAAACCCTTTGAACGTCCCCGATTCTCGTTCATCTTTCTCATCTGCGGCGCTCTGTGTTTCTAAAGCTGCACAACATCACCCAACATCGCACGAACGAGCATCGCGAGGTGTATATACTTGAAACTTTGGCTATCTTTTACAGGTGCGTATCCACAAGAACATCAGGCCTCTGAGAAGTGTGGCCCTAACGAACAATTCAACGCTTGTGGATCGATGTGTCCAAGCACCTGTGAGCAACAAGCTGCGCCCATCTGTGTAATGGTTAGTGATTTAATTGCGGTTACATATTCGTGGGGAAAATCCTGGCGAATGTAAAGTTCGGCTCGGGAGACATTTTTATGAAATTGGTTCCACGTTTATTGTATCAATCGAAGTGATTCGGTGACAAGAATTTCGATCGCCATTCATCACAGAAAGTTTCTAATCTCCTTGGCATTTTTCATTGCAGGCGTGCAAGATTGGGTGCGAATGTAAATCTGGATACGTGAGGAACAAGGACGAGAAGTGTGTCCTCACTCGCGACTGCTAATTGTAAATCCTTACCGAGGGTGCACCGAAGATGGATTCCTAAATTAAGCAAATCGATATATCCAAGATAGTTATGCACGGTAGAAGGCTTCCTTCGAGCGTCCGTAACTTGACTCAGACTTAGTGGTACCCACTATATTGTTATGTTGTAAGAACCGTTGTGTCGCTTACATTTGATGAGCTCTCATATGTGTGTTTAAATATAGAGAAAGTTTCAAAATACTTTGTGGCTTTTCTTGTAATTACTTAACCCGGCGTTGGTAATGTGGGATCCCACGGACCCCGCGAATAATTTAGCGTTTTATAGAAATCTATATAACTAATTAAACATCTTTAATTTTCAACAAAAATACACTCCTCCTAGCTTATGTAAGGAACAAACTAAATAGCACTGCCACGCGTTGTTAAAAAGTTATACTCGATTTAAAATCTTTGGGGACTGCGAGACCCCACCTTACCAACGTCGGGTTAAAAGTCCCACGTCATCATTCTGTGAAGTATCGAGGAAATTTTGTTGCAAGTTGATAAATCGAACCTGATCGATCATCCACGCTATCGATGTGCAACGGTCTTGTGCAACAGCAAGATTGCAGATTATATGTCCAGCTGTTTAATTAACTTGGAAAGCATGAATGGCTTTGTGGCGTTTTAAATTTCTCGGAACGATATGTCCAGATTAAAATTAAAACTTCTCGGGGCGACGTAGTTGAATCACCGATTCTACGCGTTTGTCTTTAGTTTAGATAAGTTGACCAATGAGTCACCGATAACATTCTTGGCGATAACGCTTTGGGCTTCATTTTTTAACGAATTGGACGCTACATCTAGGTTTCGTTCGGAAATAATGGGATCACAACGATTGGAGGGATAAACTCGATGAAAGATTCATAGAATAACTATTTGCATATTTTTATTTTTTAAAATTACAATTTTCTTCTCTTTACACTAAACTTAGGGATTAATTAATTAATTATATCACTGCTTTGGACAATTCTTTTCCAATACACAACTTTTATGGGCATTCCTGTAGAATCCTTTTTTGCACTGGCAAGCTGTCACGCATTCCTATAGAGAACCAAGGTAAAATTTGTTTAGAATACCAATCGTATCTTTACCGCGCAAGAAATGTAGGAAGACGTAAGCGTTGCGATAAAAATAAAAAGCGAAGTGCAACTGACATTAATTTTATTGGATCGACACAAAAGGGACGCGAAAGCTGAGAAAAGTGGGAAACGATTAAGGACTTGTTATCATGTTTCCCTTATCATCTGTGATAAATTTCTTCTACTTTTAAGAGTGTATCTGTCACATAGATGATAATTAGAGCCTGAGCTGCTATTTAGAGATATAACAAGCACCTATGACTTTAGGAAAAATGAAGACAGATGCTAAACAGCACTATATAAAAATAATTGGAAACAGGTGAGATGAGTAGCAGTAATACGATATGGAGAGATGGATAGATGAACGCGTGAATAATATCTAATGCGTGAATGAGATAGCAAATATGAAAGCAAGGCAAGGATAAAAGATGCTGGGAGAATCTTGGCAAAGAGATCAGAGTGATAGAGCTCTTGGTGCAACATAATATGTACATATCACTTGCAACTAACCTGTATGCAATTCGGGAAGCGTTTGACTGCACACGAGGGCTCGCATTTAGTTCCACAAAATTTAAATTCCTCGTTAGCGGGGCAAATTATAGCGCCACTGCTCACTGTATAAATAATTAAAATGGTAACAGTTTACCATCGCACAATTGGAAAAGTTGCTAACAAGGGAACATCCCGAATCCGGAAATTCGAAAAATTCTGAAACTTTGTGAATATGTAGGGAATTTCCTCCTAATTACCAACGCAACTTTTGTTTTCTTGCCAAATTCACTCTAAATGGGTGTAATTGACCCCTGAAAATCCGACTTTTTCCGATTTTGTGTTAAAACTCGAAAACTTTAAATTAATTTTTTGACCAAATGATAGATCTAATAAAATTCGAGTGAATTTGGACAGAAAACAAAAATTACGTTGTAATCAGGAGGAAATACCCTGCATATTCGCAAAGTTTCAGAATTTTTTGAATTGTCGGCTTCAGGATCTTCCCTTGTAAGTATATTAACGATTCTCGCATCAAGCTATGAGATTACTTACAACCATAATATAAGCAATAGCAACGAGCAAAAGCAGAATACCGGAGCGACACATCTTTGACTGTCCTTGTTTATTGGACTAGCTTCTTCGAATTTAGAAATCTGTCTGATGTCAAACCAAGAAACAGGCTAAATTTTATACAAAATCGGACGACCTTCGAAACATACCACATCCATTTATTATCTATTTATCGCCAACATTTCTCGTATGCCTCTTCACTACTTATCGCCCGCGGCATCAATTATAATTATTCGACGGAACACGTGGTCAGTAATTCACCCACGCATCCACAAACGCCTTATGTGTCCCACAACTGACCACTTTGCCTCTTTCAAGTCTTACAAAAAAATAGTCGAGGAAATCAAATTTTGGTCATTTCATCCGCGCACGAGCCTCTGAATTATCCACAGTTTATCAATTAAACATTCCACCTACACTTTGAAACAAAGGAGGTGGGCCCAAAATGGGACAACTCTGCTGATACATCATAAACTATTCCCAAACCTTCGACCACAACTTCGCGAAGTTTTCCACCCGCTCGTGATACATATTTACAAACGTCGGAAGCTGCTCCAAAAAGGGGCAATGCTATGCACGAGCGACGAATGGAAAGCACGGCGAAGTTTCAAGAGTTGTTTCCAGTGCAGCCACATTTATCAAGAGAGGGTGTGATGGTAAATTATCGAGGCACAGGTTAATGTTGCGTACAGTAGGTTCTGTAGCAGGCAGCTTGTCTATTCAACGTTACTCGCGTGTGCACGGCGAGCGAGCAAACGCCCAGGGGTTAATCGCATCGGGATCACCGCAAACGTGACTTTTCTCGCGTAACTAACGCCCCGAGCAAACAAGCCAGCTCCGCCAAATCGCGAAACGCTCGCGCGAATTACCGACTCCCACGACACGCTACCGAATGGGCAAAAACTTGGAATTGGCAGTGCACAGTGTTGAAAAAAAGCTGGGCCAGTGAGCGTGGGGACTATACTCGAACGGCAACTAAGATAAATCCACCAGCAGCTTTTCCTCACCCCATTTGAATTTTCACTTTTCCGACGGCGTACAACGAGCCGAAACGAAATATCGGCTAGCGAGGGAAACGTGACGGATAGGATCGGTGGCACGTGCGACCGGTTTCATCAGCGACGTTTCGAGCGGTCCTCGAGCACCCTCGAGGGTGGCACTGAATCGTCAGTTTTAGAGGAACGAGATACAGGGGCGGCGAACAGCCCGAAACTCGTGGCATATTCCGTTGAAACCGAGTTTCCTTCCGGTTGGTTGCCTCAGTATGCTCCGCGGATGAAGCAGAATGTCGGCTGTGCTACACGGACAATACACCTCTCTGTATGAATCATGAGTCGTCCCCGTGGACGCGGATGGAATTCCGATCGGTGATCTCGGTAAAGGGAGATATGGGTATTTTCGGGTTGAATAATGGCACAGGCGGCGTTACCTTTCCTTTTCAATTCCCTTCCAAAGTATCCCCGTACATACGAGACATCAAGTTACGACGTTCATACATTTGCTTCATGAAAGATCGGCTCGACAAACACGCCCACCAGCGATCGAAATAACCCGAAGACGTGCGCATAAATGATCAGTGAACCGAGCACTCGAAGATAGTAACATTAAAATCCCGGGGATTTAAATCGAACGTTTAATCAACGCCGCGAATCCGAAACGCGTGTCACGGCGCAGTGATTCAAAGCTGATTTGCCTATCGCTCCGTTAATCCCCGGGCCGGCAAACAAATAGGAGATAACGGATGATTTGGGGCAGTTTCGCTAGAGTTGCGCGGGAATCGCCAGAAGCGCGTATGATGGATGGAAGATTCGCGGCGAAGGAGGGCACGAGAACGTACGACGCTTCGACGCGAGATAAAGTAGCGCGATAGAAAGGATCCTGGCCCCGAACGGTCCATTTACGGTGGAAAATTTAGTCCGCGGAGAGGGCGCGTAAAGTCTGAATGAACGAGTGGCCGCGGTGGGTGGCGATTTATGGAAATCGAACGGCTACGTAACGGGCGTTCCCGCAAATCCTTCGAGGAACTTATCGTCCGCGATGGGTCTGGTCTAGACGGGCACGCTTTTCTCTGGAACGATCGCTGGTGGGCCTTGGACGCTAGTATCGCGTGGCCCACGTTCGAATGTCTCGATAACGCTGATTCGTAGCTTCGATCGAAAACAAGTTAATGGACAATCCAGCCGATTGGTGGAAAATTATGCAACAGCAGGAGGGACGGTCTATCCGATCGAAAACAAGATAGCGAATTAGGAAGGGACCGATTAGATAACGGGGGACAGATTCCTCGTGGCTTCGACCCGTACGTGGCAAACAGTGCTACCACCGTTCCCTCCACTTAATTACCGGGCAACCGCCTCTAATTGCCATCGATTCCACTTAATTGGTGCGCGATAGCTTCATCCGCGAAGGCCACTCGCCTGATGGAAGGCGACCCGGTGGACAGCCAAGGAAAACGGCCGGCTCGTACTCGGGGATAGAATTCTGTTCGCCGAGGTGTGCTCGTACGTCGCGAAAGCGTATGCACATATTCCCTCGTTATCTTCGAATAGTGGAATATTTCGAAGTCATTACTGACTGCCAGTGTTTCTCTACGAAACTTCGAGGACATCCAATCTCAAAATGATGAGCTCTGAGACGTAACACTAGAAACTTTCACCGGTGAATAATAAAAGGTATCGCTTTGGAAATATGTTTTTCAATTAAAAGATCGTCACGTACGAGAAAGTGAAACTCAAATATCTCGACGTGCTCGAGATTACGCGTCGATCGTTGCTTCGAAGTCTCCGAGAGTCTTTGTACGGTAGCAGTTAATCGATCAATCTACTTCTGTATCTATTTCTTTCGAGGGAAATAAAACTGCTCCGTCGAACGAATCGGAGGTCAGATTGCACGTTGGATCGATCCGTTTTGCAATAAAGCTTTCGTGCAACTCTGCTCGACGATAAGATAATCGGCTGGATCGAGAGTGTCGGGAAATAAATCCGCTGGAACTCGCGATACGTATGCTAATTCGCTGGGAAAAAAGTAGGAGAAAGGGGTGGATGGATGCCATAAAAACGCGCGATCGCTGGAACCAGCGACGGGCGCAGTTTCATTTTAACCCCCGCCAGCGGGTTATTTCGATTCCGGCAGAATTATTTATTTCATCCGCGCTCGTCCTCCACCCCCCCCCCCTCCCGTTCGCCTCGTTTCTCTTCCGATTAGACGGATTAAAGATAGCCACGTAATTCTGCGGAGAGGTCGCGGACCGTTTGGACAGATATCGCCGACGGTTTTATCGGACACTATGCACCGACGTCGCCATTAAATTCTCTAATGAAACTGGACCGTGAGTCGGATCGCCGAGACCGCGAATTTATATCTCAATTAAAACGCGCGCGTCGATTAATCAGCCTCGAGTCCCGTGGATTTTCTCGGAGCTTTCGCCATCGAGTCGGTCGCGACAGATATTCGTTTGCATCGAGATATGATTAGCTCGATCTGTGCACCGATTCTTCGGCAGAATATCGGCCTTATCGATAGATTAGACCGGTGCGTTGGTGCATGCGTTTGATTATCTGCTGATTGCTTTTAGAGTAAACACGATCGTTCGCGATAACGATCCTCTGATCGCATCTGCGCAGAAAGTACATCGTAAGGGGATGAAGGTGATTGGGTGACTCACGAATCAATCCACATTTTCCTTTTCCTTCTTCGAACTGATCGTAGCGATTAAACTGTTCAACCCATAGACACATTCTAGATCCTAGTATATCAAACAGTTGTTGTTGAACTCATGGAATATTGAAAAATGGCACTCCTGACTTTTGTAGAAAAGCTCAGAGCTGAATGGAAGACCCATGGACAAATTCCGTTCGTGAAACCTACAGGGATGAATAATCAACTGGCTAACCTTCATCCATCAGCTCAGATCAAGCTGCTTGATCCACCTTAACCTTTCGTTACCCGCGCGTTGTACTTTTCTCATCGCGATTTTATCGTGTTTCTTTTTTAAATTTTACCTATTCTTTGTTTTACTTGGTATTCTGTTTTTTTAAGTTGAGAATACAACTTTCCTTTAAAAATAAGTCTATATTAAAAGCTAAAAAGCGATGTGGTTGTCTTTAAAAAAGAAAAATAGCGGAATTCACTCTCGATGTTCTAGTGACACCTTTCACGCAATAGTTCCACTGTGGAATGTGTTTTGCCAATGAATTTTCGCCCACGCTGGTGCATTCAGACTGAAAAACTGGAGTGAAAATTGCGGTGATTTTTCAAAAAAGCGCAGAAGGCATAGCTAGAGCCCCACATTAGAAAAGGGTTCGAAACGAAAAAGGGGTCGCTCTCAGAAAAGAATCTAATAATTCACAACTCTCGTACTTTTTACAACAGCGCGGATAACGAAAGGTTAAGATTCCTTCTTCCCCAAGCCTGATACATCCAACGATCACCTGCGTGGCGCATCCGCTCTTTTTCCTAAGCTGAATAGGATCGTCGCTTAATCATCCCCCGTTTTGCATCCCCTTCGTGCCTATCTTGCAGCGAGGAGGTGGACAGTCGAGGAGGGAAGCGATCCCTTCTTCGAGACGATTTACCGTGCAGAAAAGAAGTCGGCGAAGGCAGACCCGCCACGGGACAGATTCCTCTCCATTACGAAGATTGCGGTCGTTCCCGTGGATGTAACGCGACGAAATCTCGGCGGGTATGGTCGATACGGGAAATTACTGGCCGGAGAATGTGCCCGGGGACCCGTCCGACCCGGCGAAAGCTTTTACGAGCCTCCATTGGAAATTAATCCGAAGCGGCGCGATCGAGAGAAGCACGAAGAAACGCGAGCCTCCCCGAGCCTCGCTGTCCAGCGAATCAAACTGTACAAGCCTCACCTGCGAGCCACGAGCGCAGCATATCGGGGACGCCTGTTCTCTGTTGCCACGGAAACACTCGTGCACGCGGTTGCAGCGCGAAGGGGCCCCCTCGCGCGGACACTGGACGCTGTCCAGCTTCGTGGTTCGTGGTGAAATTCATTGCCGTACGTAAGCTGTGTTTTCAGAAAATGTGATATTTGGTGCAGACCGAATACTTCTCGCTGCTTTTAATTTAAAGTAGGTACCATTTCAGGTAAACTTGTTTAAAGCTCTTTAATAAATTCGCAACTTATAACTATTCCAAACAGTGAGGTATTCTGACTGAAATACTTTGGAAGAAACAATGATTCGGTTCATCCACTGGGTTCATTCACGTGGACCAGTGAAACGCCAAGTGGGGCCTGGAACTTTGTACGTAACGACGCCTTATTCCACGGCATTCTAGTAAGTTTGCCCCCGCCAAACGATAGCTCTCGAATCACCAGGAAAGCTGAACCGAATCACCGGCAACGTAGAAGGCGAATGGCATCGGGGGAAGGCGAAAAGAAGAAGATCGGAATTCTAGGATAGCCCGTGGCATTCTGCAATTGGAAGGCATCGTCCCTTTTTGAGCGACGTTACACCGGCTGGTGCTCGTACGAGAGAACAAGCCTGTACCACCTGCGGCGGTGGTGCGCCAGCCGAATTTCAAGGTGCCTATTTATGGTTGCCAGGGGAACATGTGCCAGCACGATGTTACGAGGGTTAAGCGAGAACCCTTTTCGCGCGTCCAGCAATGACGATAACTGTCGCCGTGTCCCCCCTGCTCGTACACGGCGAATGGGGATGGAACGGCCGTTGCAGACGATGCGCGTGTACAGGAATTCGCGACACGAACCGCCATCGATCGGCGAACGATCGTTACGTACGTGATTGTTAGAAGCTTAGGCAATCCTACGTGCTTTCAGGCACTCCTGGTCCAAGGGTCTTTGGAAAAACGTGGGTGCGCCAAGATCGTTCCGATAAACTCGAGTATGTCGTTAAGAACGCGTTGCATTTGTATATTAAATATAAATATAAATTTGATGGCTTGGCAATTTCATTAGAGAATTAAACTCTTCCTTCTTATCGCCTTCCTGTCGGTTTCTACTTCATACAGTTTATACTTTCTCCTCTGCCGCTCACGTAATTAAAGGTCCGAGGCGAGGCGGCGGTATTTCGTGTCGCTCGCCAGCTTAGGACGTGAAATAAACAAGCGATTTTCGCGCGGCGTCGACTCGAGGCGGGCGAATGGAAGGGAAAAGGAAGCAGACGAGCGAAAAGGTGCTTTATCGTGGCACCGTGCACCGTAGGAAGGCGGCTAGCGCCCGCGAAGCGTGAAAACTCTTGGCTACGAAGCCAATGTTCTTTCTCCTTGAGCTAGTTGGTGGTCGGCTTCGGACGTTGCACCGTTACATCGGCGTTAGACTCGGCCAATAACGTCGAACGGCGGGCTGGCGCGTGCACAATTCCTTCCCTTGTTAATTTCTAGCGTGTATCTACCTGGTTATACAATGCTGCGCGCACGGTGATCCGGTGTTACGCGTTTGCTCGATCTTATCTTGCCACGCGTAATAGAAAAATGGCAGGCATTACCATTAACGGTGTCCTACATGGTTGAAATGTTGTGCGAAGTTTTGCTTATCTGTCCCACTTTGAATTTTAAACAGTATCCCTGCTTGCATTTTCGAATTAGAACTTAGAGGTCCGCGTGGAATTCGAGGATCGGTTGTTTGCCAGGATTAAAATTGCATAGGTAGGTACTTTAAAGTAGAGGCTACTTATTCACTGACAGAAGAATAAATTCTAGGCCTTCCTCCATCTGAATTTCATTCAAAAGCGAAAAATACCAGAGTTCTACGTAATTCTCCGTGTCAATTCTTCTTGCATTTCCACCAGAATTTTTGCTATTCTCAAATGCTCCCAAGCCTTTCTCCGAAGAGCTGAAAAATTCTCAACGTTATTCCCAACACCTCAGCCGTATTAATCCTACACTGGGCGTTAGATTTACCAGCTCGTATCAGTTAACAGCCGCAAATATTTGTCACGCGACGATGCCTATTCAAATGATCCCCAGGTGATTTGCTTGCGCACACACGCGCCCATAGAGGAACAGCCAAGCTTCCTCGGCGATAACCGGCGGCAAATACGCGGCACGCGATATTCCTACGGGGCGACTGATAAGCCGCGTTGGCTGTATGCTAGAAAAATTCGCGATCCCGCGCTGTGTTCAGCTTCCAATCGCGGGGCTGAGCCGCGGGTACGTTGCCCTTTCTACGGGCGCGCTTGCTCCTATCCTCGTTCGCATGCAGCGCGCGAATTCGCGCCGCGGACCGTTCCACTTGGCATAAAATATCGGAATAGGAGTGTTTACCGAGGCTGGCAGGCTCACGTTTGCAGCAAGGCTCGTCGATCCATCTCGCGATGCAATCGCTCGCGCCGCGTACCGGCACGTATTCCGCGATGACGCGAACCACGTGCATCCTTGAACTGGTTCGAGGTTCGTGAACCTGCCTTCTTCTCACGACGGTTCGACCAGCAAATTGCCACGACCAAGCGCGCACGTACCTGCAGGATTTTTCGGGAGGAATTGGCAAATTGCCTTGCCGGAACGGTGCACCGCGGTAGGATCAACGATGTGATTAGTGTTTAGGAACAGTGGAGCATGTGTGTGCCGCGGGATAGATAAGTGGAGGAGAGAGAATAAGCCAGTTATTTTTATAATCTTCCCTTTTTCTTGATTCACCCTTCGCAGGGGTCGAATGAAGCTGTTTAATTTTATAAATATAAGTTATTTATCGAACTTCTAACTTGTTAATCATTTCTTTTCTGTTTTAAGTTCACTTTGTACTTTAACACTTTAAGGGGGAGCCCTATTTAGAACGCTAGGAATAAGGTGATTCTTGGGAATTTTTTTCTAAGAAACTGCTGATCGGATCTTTTCCAAACTTTCAGGGTATTTTAGTTCACATTCAAAGAATATAAATTAATTTTTTCGTTTAAAAGTGTTCGGTAGAAATGGAGATATATGAACACGTTCGTAGGGACTCGCGCGCCGGAGTTGCGAATTTACCATTTTTGTTGGAGGCCCCTATTCTTCCCGGAAATAAAAAACAAAACAAGGATTTTCATATTTCTCGTATAATTACATTGTCGATGTACCTAACAATCGAAAAAAAGTTAAAAGTTGGCAAATTGGTGGGACTTCGAAGAAAAAGTTACAATTCTGCCCCAAGATATTTCGTACTATTTATGAAAAAAGAGTTGATCAATTTAATTTATTTATGAAAGTTTAGATCCATCGACAACGTAATTATACGAGAAATAAGAAAACCTATGATTCTTTTATTTCGGAGAAGAATGGGGGCCTCCAACATAGGTATTTGCATATGTTCATGTGTTCATATATCTCCATTTCTGCCGAACACTTTTTAACGAAAAAATTCATTTATATTCTTTGAATGTGAACTAAAATACCCTGAAAGTTTGGAAAAGATCCAATCAGCAGTTTCTTAGAAAAAAATTCCCAAGTATCACCTTATTCCTAGCGTCCTAAATAGAGCTTCCCCTTAACTCTGTGTTGTAAGACTTCGATTTTAATAATTATTATATGAAGTTACTATACGATACAGTTGTAAATGTCACTAAGAATCATTGAATACCCGCTCCCGAATCTGAAAAGAATTAGCAAAACGTGCAACCAGTCAGGTTTCGAGTCTCGTTACGTTCTTGGCTCGAAAAGGAAAAAACCGACAGATAAGCGATCGCGCATAAACTTTGGCTACGAATAATATGTTTGTTTAAGCCGTTGATAAAATCCTGTCGGCGATATGCCAGCTCCGCTAACGCGTGTCAAATCTCTGCTTTGCGTGTGCTCTTATCGCCACTCCATATTTGTAACAGCGCTAATGGCAAATATTTTCGACACGATACAAATCTGTTTCGCGCGCCGGTGTGTCACTGTATCTGATCCGTAATTACATCTGAAAGCTTCTAGACCACGCTCTGTTCCATATCACTTCTTCGTTCTCTATGAATCGATGGAAAACGAGCACAGTGGGTCCATTAAAAACCCTCGTTTCCAATTTACACGCTCTCCAATCTCGACGGCCACTGATTCAAGCCGCCATTACAATCCCATTACGATCGTCTGACATTGGTGTACAGAGTGTCTCAAAACAATGGGTCCAGATTCAGCTGGTGGATAGAAGTCGTGAGGAACTGATCGTGTCTGAGACATTCCATTCATTACTTACATACCCCTTTGCATGCTAAATAATTGCTCACTTCTATCCGATTAGTGCGCGCACACTATCTCAAGAACAACTTAACATATAATTACATACACCTATCTCTCCCAGCTCGATCAACCCACCACAACTCTAAAGGTCCTGCGATTGTCGATCGCAAACGATCAAGACGCTTCCGTCCCCCGTCCACGCGCCCAGAGCTCTGAGGCACCCGGTACCGACCGGCTAGCGTCGTACGCGCCGACATCGTAAACTATCCAGGACGATCAGTCGAGCAACGGTCCCGCGGACCGAGTGGGCCCCGCTTCGTCGTTCTTCACCCTGAGGCTGCGCGAGCAGCAATCGATTTATCGCTAAACAAGGAAGTTATTGCCGATCGCGGCTAGCGGCTCGCCAGGCGATCTGACATTTTCGCAGCCTTTCACCGTGCTGTCGTTACAGACACGCCGGCACTGGCCAGCAGTTTGCGCAGCTACCGTCCAAGGAGCACACCGAGCGTGTTTCCATCCAGAATGGAGTCCAAGGACCGCGGTTCGACGCCTGATTGCGCAACGGTGCGCGTGTCTAGCGTCGTATTACCGTACCGGTCAATAATCCATCGCCTCTTCTCGAGGAGAGCGAGAAGACTCGTGAAAGGAGAACGATCCCGATCTCTTCATTCTTTTTTTTTCTATCTCTCTCTCTCTCTCTACTCGGAGAACCAGCCTGGGACGCATGGAAACGTTACGTTCGCTGGCCTTATCCGTAGCTGGCAGCGTTGTTACGCGAGCCCAGATCGCGGATGGAAATCGCGTCCAGAGCGAATTTCATGTAGAGATCGTGACTGGTGTAACGTGCTCGCTTTGGCTGGGCCTACTAGGGGGAGCACGCTTGAATCCGCAGGAGCGGTGGCGCGGCAGTTTCGCGAGGAATGCAGAGCTGACGAAACGCGGGGCCAACTCCGCGGCAGGGAACCGTAGGAAGGAAGAGCGCAATTTTAGCAACGATTCGGCCAACTGGCCATCGTGGCCCGGAAACCGCAGCAGCTGCGGCCATCCGGCGCGCAATGTGCGCCGACGACGAATCATCCGAAACCGTGCGCCGGGCTGGCCGGTATAAAACAATCGACAGAACGAAATTGAAGGACGACCACAGAGACGGAGATTAAAGCTTTCTCGGAGGCCGATGCGTCACGCGTGCCTCGGGACGCAGCGCCCGGGAACGACGCTTGTGCAAATATTATTCGATCCACTAATCTAACAAGACGCACTTTGTCCTGTATAGGGGTGCTCGGTGTTCGGCCTCCGCTGGCCACCTGCAGCGCCTGCGTCCTTGCTACATCGCGAAAACAAGGTCGATTATTCTCGATACTCAGGGTCACGTGCTGCTTTCACACGAATCTCGGTATTTATTACTAGACGTGTAACCTAAAGTACCTCGTAGGGAGATATATTCGTCTCGAGGTCACCAGTCGTCTACACCATCGATTTCTTAAGGGGTTACACGCACGCAGGGGGTAGGAGAAGAACGATTCTTTGGGAATCTGTTTCGGAGAATGTACATTCATATTTTTATGCAAACGTTTTTCTATTCCGACGAGAGACACTTTAACAGGTTATTATATTATTTTTTGGTGTAAAAGTATTCATTTATTCCAAAATTACAACTGATTTCTCAAAAACCACTACACCAATCTTTCGGAAACTTTGTAGGTTTCTTCTAGACATTTAACTCTAGTCTTTAATCGGAGGATTTGTTTTTCCAACGCATAGTTTTTATTTTATGAAGGAAAATAAGTGTATTTTTTTTAAGAGAATCGATCATTTCTCTTTAACATCCGCCACTTTGTCTCAGATTAATATTTTATAACACGGAACGATTAAAGACTCGATGAACTATTGTACTAACTAAATCTTCTACGTTTTTTTATTTCAGATAACATAGTTCCGAATAACGTTGGTCACCGCAAAACCTGTTTCTAAAACCAGCTTCCAGGAAATCAGTTGTAATTTTGCAGTAACTAAATACTTTTATACCAAAACGTAATATAATAACCTGTTACAGTGTTCCTCATATGAATACAAAAACCTTTGCATCAAAATATGCATGTACGTTCTGAAATAAATTCCCCAAGAATCATTATTTTTCTACCTGCTGAGTGCGTGTAACCCCTTAATATACCTATTCATCGTTCGAGAGTATGGAACTGATGGATTGTATTTGAGAATTATTAGTTTAAAAAGCTCCTGTCCTTTCCACGGCAACTTCCATTAATCGATACCTTTAATTACAGGCGAATTTAATTCGTTGGTTACAAGAAGCTACGACGATGGACGAAAATCGACGGCGCAACTGGGAGACAGGGAAAGCCGAGCGAGGCACGAAGGCCACGCTCGTAAATCCAGCGATTTAACTTCGCTCGACACTCGTTCCCTAGAGGGCCCCCTGCATCTCTCTTCGACTTCATCCCCTGCCCCCTTTCCCTCTCTATCCGCGCTCCGATGAACCAGTGAATCCGCGAAAGAAGAGAGGGAGAATCATCCCCCGTTAATGCCCAAGTAATGACTGGGGTGGCAACGTTGAAGGACCCTCGACGAGAGTCGCCATTGCCAGCTACCACCCCTCCCTCTTTCGTTTCACCCCAATCGCGCCGGCCCGTGGGGTTGGACGACACGCGTGTTCCAGGAGCCCCCTGTCAATCATGACCAGCGGGGGTTCGCGTGGCACTCTCCCCCCCCCCCCCCCTCGAAAACGAAAGTAAAATCACCGCCCCCGAAACACGAGTCCCCATTTACATGGAGATACGTCCCGGAGACGTTTTCCCTCCGCCGTAGTTGGACGATTACATCGATTCTCCGCGGTAATTCGTCGGTGAACGTTGTCAAGGTAGCGAGGAGTACTTAAACACCGCGCGACCACCATCGCTGCTAGATGGCAATGGCTGCTTAGAACCCTTTACGACAGTGGCAACAGTTATGGATGCGCAGCAGCAGTTTGGCGACTCGAGGGCATACGGCGAGCTGTATTATTCCCTATTCCATTGTTAAAGAGATGACAGACCCCAGGATCAGGGTGTACGAACTGAGAAATTCTGCTGCAGTGGATTATTCGAATTTCTGTGGGCGTTTTCTTGTCTTTTGGCTACCCTGTAGAATAATGGAGGGAAGGGACAGCTTAGTCTGATCCCTCCCCTCAGATTGCAGTCCCGAGAACGTCATTCTCACGTGTCACTTCCGCTATTAGAATCGTAAATCGGTGGAACGCAATCGGTAGGAGGCATCGCGGTATCGTCCCAGCGGGCGAGTAATAACCGGCCGAATAGACGATAACGAAATCCATGAAACGGGTTATAACACCGCTATTCTAGATTCCAGGAAGCGTTGCTTGTGTGTCAAGGCGGGCCTAGGGACCCTATCTGTCTCAGCGGTTAGGAGCCACGATCCTAATCGTAAACAACGGTATGGCCGATCGGTCGCCATTAAGTCGGCGCCTGAGGGGAGCCGAAGGGAGCTAAAGGGCCAGCCCCCTTCCCCCGTTCACCATTTCCTGTTGCCGGAGAAGTTTCGCCCTTGGGCGTTCACGTGACCCACCGAAAATAAGAAACGTTTATGCAGGTGACGTGGAATGACTGGCGCAGGACTCACCGAAATTACCATCCCCATCGTTGCTGGCGCTACTTCGATTGATATCCAGTATCTGACACTCTCGCCTCGCCCCTCTCTAAAGGAAATTGAAAAGCTTCTACTCGTGACGCGCAAGATTCAAGTGTTGAGACCCGAGGTCGAGGTTTCTTGGACCAATTTTAGGATGCAATGAGAGTTAAAGGGACGTTTAAAAGGCTCCAACTTCCTCTGCGATCTTTCATATTTAAGGGATCACTGCATTCACAGCTCTACAGTGGGTGGCCAAATTATTGTACTCGAACAAAAAGGTTTGAGATTTTGAAAGCTCAGGCGATGGAATGGCGGTTTCTCTGCGGAAAATGGCCGTAGAAAATATTTAAAAAACGCATTTTAACGCTTGAAGTTTCTAGTTTTTGAATCAAGTACTCAAATTTATTTCATCGAAGTTTCAGAAATTCTGCCTAGTTTGAACGTAGGCACGGGCCAAAAAAAATTCCCAGTAAATCCAACGAAGAGCTCTCATAGAGTAAACATTTCTCTCTAATTTCATTTTTTTGGGGTTTTGCTGTATGATTTTTATTGGCCGAGTTATTCGCGATCGAAGCAAAAAGGTTACTTTTCACTTTAAGCACCTACAATTCGCGAACTCACGATCGTAGACAAATGTTCACGAGAGTTTTGGAAAGCTAAGAAACTTTCCTTTCTTTTAATCGTATTAAATCCATTTTAAAATCGTCCCAAAAATTGACGAAAATGTTTTGAGCATAATAATTAAACGATCCCTTCACATCGGCTTCCCAGGTCACAAGCACCAGAACCCGCCAGGCTACTCGTTATAGCTCGTTTCGCGGACGTCAGCCAAGTTGAAATAAGGGAGTAACAGTTGCAACTGGGCCGCCGCTCGCGACGGGGATGAAATACGGCGGTTAAACGAGACCGATCGACGAATAAATTGGCCGAGACAGCAGGGGTAGATAAGAGCTGGCAGGTTCCGCGAGATGAACGGCGCGGCGTCACGAGAATCCGCAGACACTCGGCTTGCAAAAGAGTCACGGCGCCCCGTGACGGCCGGCGATCCGCGGCGATCTAATAAAAATTTGTCGGCACGCGAACCCCCTGTAATTACGTCGGCCAGTTCCCCCGCTAATAACGGCCGCGTCGGCCGATTGCGTCACGGTCCGGCAGGGTAACAGAAAAATTGATGGGCCGGCGCGGGAAGTCCGTAGAAAGCGGGAAGGAACGACGAGCGAAGGGTAACTGGGTCGAAGAAAACCATCTGCCGCCCCGGAAATCGATTTAATCGACAGAGGAGACTGCGCCCTTTCCGATAACCACGCGCGCTTCAATCGGCAGGCCGCGTCCAGTGGCCGCGCTCCATTGAAACTAATGGCGAAATGAATGTAATGGGGGATAACTGCGACGCCGTAGCCCGGCATTATCCGCCAGCTCTTGCAATTTGTGGTTGTCTTTCTGCCGACTGCCGTGCAACCGGCACTTCGTGGAATTGCTCCTAGAGATAAATGGAGGCCGGACGGTTCGGAAGATCATAACGATTTGTCTGCCTCAAGGTTCACCATCGGCCGCGAGTCGCGAAGGAAGTAATAGTATCTATCTGCTAGGTGGCTGTTTCCTACGGTGCCGTTTAAATCGCGCGCATACAGGCTCGGGGCCCGTCTGTTTACGCGCTTCTCCAGACCGTTGGAATTCAGCCGAGAGACTCAGGAGGCTTTCGAAAACCATCAGAAACGACTCCATCTTGGATCCCCTTGCCAAGGGGCGCGTAGCTTATGACGCTCCGTCTCGGAATCCGAACAACGACTCGTAACTCACGCGCATCCTTCGACTGCATTACCATGCCCGCCTTATCCACACAACATTCGGCTAACGGGCGAAAACGCTGCGATGACAGCGGTGCTATACGACCAACGAGTCGCGAGAGCCTCTCGCGTGAAGTCGCAACATTTTTCTTCGCGGAAGGCGAATACATACAGAATTAGGTACCGCGGGCAGTGTCGTATTTTATCTCGCGCTAAACGAGCAACAGTGTTCGCGCGCGTTTTATTTCATGAAGAGTGTTCTGTCTTCGAATGAACGGGGGGAACGAATATTTGCGGTACAACGCGATTCTCCGTGGAGGGACGAAGGGACGTTTCGTTGCACAGAATGGGGCGTCACTCGTGGCAGAATAGAGAGGGTGGTGAATGTTCGAGTAAAATGAAATCGAATACGCGATATTTCTCTGCCTCCTTGATCTTTGTACAAGGCACAACTGTGAACGGGAAGTGATTCGCGGAGAAATTTCAATTCCCAAGATCGGTATCGCGGCAGGGGCTCGTTAACATACGAGCAGGCAAAGGAAGAGAGCGCGAGGAGCGCGTCGAATCAGCTTTCGATCTATAAACGAAGCACACTTCGCCGTCAAACGGCGGCAGATGTTTCGCGTGCTCGCAGCTTTATCGATAAACAGCCTGCGGCCGATGGAGTGGTGTCGAAAATTTCGTGCCCTTCCACGAACCTCGGCCGGGGCGAGTCGCGTGCTCGATCATCGGGACCGGGGAGGGTGTTTCGAGTGAAAAGCGGTCACGGGGAGTGGCGGCGATCTATGGGGCTGACGCACGTTCCTCTAGGTAGCACGGAACGACACGCGAAACCTGTAATTTCGGGGCAATAATTCCCAGCCACGGACGATTTGAGGCGAATCGACGCGTGCTTCCGGGCCGTCGAATCCCCCGATTCGTTCGCTCGGGGACAGCGGGACTCGGAGGCTTCCATAAAATCGAATGGAGAAAGTAAATCGCCGGGCAGGATTGCTTCACGGTAGACGCGGAAGGAATCGTTTTGGCTCGGTGCTACAGCTTTGTGCCGAGGAGGAATGGATCCATCCTGGGGAAGAAATTTAGAGGAACGCAGGGTGATCCGTATGGGAGGAAATGGACGACCGATATTCTGTTAGCCTTGAGTCGCTAAGGGTCCACTGATAGATGACCGTTGGTAGCTGTTCCCATTTCGAAGTAGAAAATCATCCGCTATAATCTACATATCTCAGCGTATGCCACTGAGAACTGACTCAATTCGTCACAACTCTTCTTTTCTTTAAGGCGTCATTCTACTTTGATCGGTTGGGAAATTAAGCTATTTTTCAACAAAAATTGTTAATTGAGCTACGGGCGATAGCGACATTCATGAAGATCGAGAATCTTTTCGAATTTTTTGTTTCAGATGAGCCTGAGCCGGGAAATCACAATTAAAAACAATTAGAACAAATTAAAAATATTCTTTTTAAATTTTTCCTGTGTAATATAAGAGTAGCTTAATGAATACCAAAAAGATTTATTTCATTATATCTTGCATTTACTCAGAAAATAATCTTTAATAATAGCTCAATTTTTCGGCCGATCAAAGTAGAAGTCGGGCTCCTTAATGGCCCAACTGTTCAATTCGACTACTTTTCGGTGATGGTTTTTATAATGAAACAAACACGTAACATTTTCAAACTTTGGGGATATGCTCTACCACTCTTGAAATACAAGAACTCCCGCAAATTAAAAATATCTTTGGTTTCTTATTTCAGGAGCCAGCAACGGGTCAAATCCTGAAGACGCCAACTTCACTACGAAATATTTATCTAAACAAATGAAATGAACAAGCATCAAAGATTTTGTCTAGCATGTATTTTAAGAGTGTCAGAATATGCACCCACAAGTTAAAAAACGTTAAACGTTTATTTCCTTATAAAAACCATCACCGAAAAATGGTCAAATTTTCTGCCGAGACTGTAGAATGTCCCCTTAACGAAATACATAGGTGTTACAGACGTTGAAACAGTTCCCACTTAAAACAGGCACCATGCCCCTTATTCCCCGAGGTTCGTTGCACAGTGAGCCCCCCGAAATTCACCGCGCCCGTTCATTCCTCGACCTCGTAATCTGAATTCGTAAGTCACGAACGCCGGTGTCGCGACGCGTTAATCGCTGCTGAGCGCGGAAAGCTCGCTCGAGAAGAGGCCCCGCGCCAGCTCGGCTAGCGACACGACAGAAAAAGCCCGCTATCGCATTCCCAGACGCTGGAATGGCTTTTCAATCTCGCCGAGGCTTTTTTTGCCAAGGGGGATCCCGATGAAAAATCGCGGGCGCAACGATGATCGATGCGCTCGCCGATACACGGGCTAGCAGAGGGGAGAGAAAAGGGGAGCGCGCGTATTCTCGATGCGTTATCGGCCCCGAAACGCAGCGGCGGATCTACATCAAGGTAATCACGCCGATACGTCATACGGAAAGAGTCTGTAGTACAGGCGTCCACGTGCGTATCAAGATGGGGGGAGGTACGTATAGATTCATCGATGGAGCCTCTCTCTATACGTCTCCGCGCCCTTCCACGTGGGGTGCGAGCGAGAATCACGACTGGTAAATTAGGCGGCTGCCTACGCGAGACGGGCCCCGGAATTTGTCAGGCCGAAGAGGAACAAGCTGGGATTTCTGACGACGGGATTGGCGCCGGGGAAGTTGGTGACAGGGTTTAAAATATTTTTTTTTTTATTCATTTATTTAAGGGGGTAGGTCACCCTCGCTAGTCCTAAAACAGGCCTTTCTTCAAACGCAAATTGTAAGGTGATAAATAACAATACAGACAACGTTTTTTTGTAGTTTTTTTTCGTTATTCTATAAGCTTTAACACAAAAAAAGAAAAGTCTAAATACCTCTATGTACATAAAAGTTGTGAGTAAAAACGTTATGGCGTGTACGCGGTGCACCGTTTGATGGTGTACATAAAATCTCGAAAACCGCTCCAATGATTTGGATGAAAATTTAATGAGACATACAGAAAACCATTCCCTAAGATGTGTTGGAAGCAGAATTTCGAGATAAATTCTTAAAAAAAAAGATAAAAAATATTTTCCATACAAGAAATCGATAAAATCGTATTTTTCATCATAAAAATTGTATTATTTTTTTTCGACTTTTCTTTTTTTGTGTTAAAGCTTATAGAATAACGAATAAAACTAGAAAAAAAACGTTGTCTCTATTGTTATTTATCACCTTACAATTTGCGTTTGAAGAAAGGCCTGTTTTAGGACTAGCGAGGGTGACCTACCCCCTTAAGTATATCAACGAGATAAACCCTTTGTTATAAAAAGTACAAATCACAGTCACACAAGCATGGAACAAGTAATTAGGAAGTACAAAAGAAAAATAATTAAAAGAAACAAAAGCAGAGGAGCGAAAAAACTATCAATGTTAGCGACAAAAGATATAAAAGAATCATAGTAATAATAACAGCAGCAAACATAATACAGTAAAAGTTAAGGGGAACGAGAACTACAAACAGCGATCAGAGCAGAGTGATTGAAGAAATTAAAGGAATTATTGAAGAAGTCAACAGTGTTACGATAACGATTGCTCCGCAACAATAATCCAGTGCTCTCGTCGCACATATGTTTCTACTACCGAGAAGTTTTAAGGAAAAGGTGCGCCACAGTGGGAGGCATGAGTAATTACTGATTCACGCAGAATAATGTGGAGAAATTACGCCGAGACTTGGAGACTATCGTCGGTGGAAGCAAGCCGAGCACCGCGGAAAGTAAGCCGAGGGAAGCAGAAACGGGATCGAATGAAACGATTCGATACCCATGTTCACGAGCGAACCTCGAATCGAACAGGAGCGACCAGTGTGCTTGAAGTCGGTTTAAGGAATTAATTGAACGGAGGCGCGCGTCGGGCGGATCGTAAAGAAGCATCTGTTGGGGAGATCAAGGGCATCCTCCAGAAATACATTCTACGGAATCGTCACGCGGCCACGGTTCCCAAACTCCTTTACGATCTCTCGGGCAAATAAAAAGATGTGGAACACGTGCTGCGCCACTGAATTCCGTTGCGCTGGCGCCTGGTCCCCGCCCGCGTTTCGTAACTTCCTGGCCCGCTCCTTAGGATTCGAAAAATGAGAGAGAGGAAAAAAAAACACAAACGGGGCCGGCACAAAAGGAGGAGAGAACAGAGGACCTGTTCTACGCCGTCTCCGAAGCTAGCCACGCTGCGCAGCTTGACCCACATACGCGCGCACGTGTGCGAATTCGCGGGAAGGTCGAGCAGGACGTCTGCCCCTTTTTATCCAACAGGAATGGACGGATGTAAATCGCTGCGCGGCTGTGTGCGTATGAGACAGGGAGAGAGAGAGAGAGAGGGAGAGAAAGAGAGGGAGGGCGAGTTAATACGTAATAGGGGCCCTTAGGAGCGAGGAGAGACCTTGGGCCCCGCATAACCCAGCTAACTGGTTGCCTTCCAGCTGCCGCTCGCGAATAACAGCCTCCCGTCCTTTCTGCCTGACCCTTTTGCAAATTATCGCGGCCTTGGATCCTACACGGTCAGCCAGGAGCTGCACGTGCGCTCCATCCACGCACGCTGCAGTTTAAAAGCGTCCTCAACCCTTCTGTTTTCACAGGCAGCGTTCATTATTCGAAACTCCTGCCGACGAGGTACGTGCGTAACTGTCAGGCTGCCTACTCCGTGCATCCCCGGGTCGCGTAATATCTTCGAGCGAGGTGCGATTAGCGGTGGAACAGGAAGAGTACCTATCGGGGTACCTCGTGAATAACCAGTTCCATTAGTTTAATAGCACCTTAGTCTAATAGTTATTGGAGAATATCTGAGCAGAACTATTTGCGACGCCGTAGGAAGCCCTTGGTGCCCGCCGTCCCCCCCCCCCCCCGGCAGAATTAATTAGAACGTAAACGCAATGGGGTGGCGTTAAGCGCTACCGTGCCCCCCCCCCCCCGCGCGTCGTCGCCGAGGAAAGTGTTTTCGATGCGTCTCGGAGGCCCCCTCGGGCAGCAAGATGGACGTAGATGGCTGGAGATATCGGGGGGACCCGGGAATTATGGAACTACGAACGGTCCTCGAGAGGACCCCGGGGGCGTTGGGTCATTATTTTCACGGAAAGCGGCTGCTCAATGGGCCGCGATCCCTCACGCGGCGATATTACGAATCTGCCCTTAATCGAGGCGACCGCTCCGGTATAGAACGATTCACGGTGGACAAATTCGCTGGACAGGCCGGGGAAAACGCGTCGATGCCCGCCGCCGCGGTGACCGCGATCCCCACGGAAGCTCGAGACGTATGACGGAATCAAAACGGAGACGGCGAACGATCAACCATCGAGGATGATGGGAAACGACGACACAGCTTCGACAGGCAGACCGATCGCGGACGATATATTTCTTTCGTTTACGAATGAAACGAATCACTGGAGGGACAGAGAGATTCTTACAGAGCCTACGTATCGCGTTGGCCGATTAGTTCAGGGAACTGCCTCTTTCATTTTCACAACACTGGAAGCTCGGAGAACCGGTTCCAAACTGCCACCGGGAGAAAAGCTGCTCTAAAATCTCCTTCTTTCTTCGGGGGACGCGAGGAGCGAACGCAATCAACCGCAATATGAAAGAAAGAAGATTCCTCGGAGATGCACGGGGGAAGTGGGAAAGGGAGGGCTCGAGGGATGAAGACACAGCGCGACGGAGATGTTACCCCCCGTGGAAATTGCTCGGTTCCAGCCGGGGAGAATGGCGGATAAATGGAGGGCGAATTCTTCCGCGAACTAATTCGCGGGCGTCTCGTGCACCGTCACAGGTCATCCGTGGGGTGTAGCAGGCCTCGAGCGCCGACGGGGTTGGCACGCAGACGCCGTATTTGAAATTCAGATGCTCGGATTGTTTCGCTAAATCAAGAGAAATGTGGCCCCGGTGAGTTCCTACCGGCGAAAATATCGCGCGAACCCCTGGCAACCCCTGCGCCCCGGCTAACTCGGCACACCCCCTTTCCACCCCACCCGGCACCGCTAGTCTGCCGCTCGTCGCAGCGAGTGGCACGTGTGTTTATGGCTAAATCACTTTCGTCCTCGTCGTCGGATGTCGTTCCGCCGCCTCTTCTCCTGACACCTCTCATATTTCCAACCCCCGCCCCGACGTCCCGTATTTCTCATATACGCGCGCCGTATAGTAGACAGCAACGAAATTTCCGGCCCAGGAGAGACGCGCGCCGCTTTACCGATATTTACTCTCCCCTATGTGTGCCGCCCGACCTCGCGGATTCCGCTAGAGAAGAGTTTCCACGGGGCGAAGGGTTCCTCTATTACGGCGACAATGGCCCCCGCGAGCGATCCATCGATCCCGGCGGAGATCCGCGCAAGGAGATAGCGCGGAGAAGAAAGAGAAAGAGAAGGGGGCGAGGGGACTGTTGCCGGGAGTGAAGAATCACCGTTTTTAATGGCCCTTTATTACGGCCCGCTGGCAAGAAAGGAAAATCAATATCACGGGCATCGTCTCGAGAGACGTTGCCGTTTAATTCCCCGTTCGCTTTACCCGCGGTGCGTCCGTTACAGGTCCTCGTGTAATTCCCATCGCGGATGTTGCCTGGAGATCGGCGAGTCGAAGCTGCTACCTCCGACCGCTGGCTTTGTGTTCGACGGAACACTCGATTATCTTCGACGCGCGAGATAATCCAGGCAACCGGAGAAAGGCGCGATTAAGGGTCGAGAAGCTCGATGTCCCGGGGAAACCTCCACGCGCGACTGACCTGGAAGCACGTCGCGAGGCTTGCAGCTGCCCGTTTCCGGCCGACTCCGCCGCATTACTCGCCGCACTCGTTATTCATTAGAGTTTTCTGCCAGCAACGGTTCGAAACGTTCTCACACAATCAGTCGAGCGGCTGGAAGACGAGCGCGTCTCGGGCAATAACTCAGGGCCCGTTTTAAAAGCGAATCGTGGATGATTTAACGCGCATTGTGGCACTGTTCGCGCGCTGAATTTATGACGATTGCGCGCTGCACCGCAACCGGTACACCGGTAACAGTCCCGGCCATTGTCGCTCCCATTATGCCATAACAATCTTTACGGGGCGCATCTTTTTACAGCCCCGCGAGGGGGGCCAACGAGGGATGGGGAGAGAGAGAGAGAGAGAGAGACGTCGAGGGGAAAGGAGACAGCGTGGGGATAGGGCTCTCAGCTACCTGCGCCCCATTGTGCAGAACTGGAGCAGTTCTCGAGTTCCTCCACTTTATTTCTTCCTCGTTCAATGGAGTACCGCAAGGGCCGCTCTATGGCGTTTTATACGGGGAGGGCCCTTCGGCGCGGAGCCCCACTGTTCACTGAAAATCCGCAGTTAAAAGTACCGATACTCCCGTGGAATTAAATCGTTCGGCTCCGCTTTCGTCGCTCCCTGCACCCTTTCCTTCCGACGCGGGAAACTCGATCGAAGAGTCCACACGATGGAGCGCCGTCTTCGGGAAAGCTCCTCGAGGGGCGAGCCATTTTTTGCAGCGCTTCAAATTCGATTCGCTTTATCATCCTGGGTGCTCCGGGGTCGTAAAGGAGGGGCAGGTGGGCGTCGTAAAATCGGCACGGTCGTTCGGTGGCATAAATCCATCGAACAGGCTCGTTTCTTTGAGGAACCTTTCGCTTGGTGGCCAATTGTGGGGGTAATAGAATGGACGCTTAGCAGGTCTAGGGAAATTTGCTTTATTGGCGCGGAGGTGGTTCCAGGATTTACAGGTGGATGGATGGTGGGATTTACGAGGAGATTCATTAGCTTGTATAAATATGCGTGGATAATCTTACTTTGTACTTTATTCTTCTTACTTTACTTTTACTTTATACTTGTGTTTCCGCGCGTTTAGCTGAGAGTCTCCAGCTAGTATTAATTTAAGGGTACCCTCCGCTTGAAAAATACCTGATTTTCATGAATGAAAGAAACAGGGACTGAGCAACATTAAGTAAAAAAACTATTTGGACATTACTACTACATATTTACAGAGTAAACAAAAAAAAATTTGTTTGAATTTGATCAATTTTTGCATTAGATACACAGCATTCATCGTGCCGCTGTAGAAATTAGAGCTCTCGACGGGCGGCACTGTAAAAAGCTTAATTACGAACCGATTTTAAAAATTCTTACGGCATTCTATTCATAATTAGACTGGCTATCATCTTACCTGCAAAGAGTAATTTTGGATCACCCATTTTTTTTTTATTAACAGATTTATGCCTGGACAAACTGCTTTCTTTGCAAACATTGTGTTTAAACGTGTGCTAAAAATCGCCGGATTGTTTGTTGGCAATGAAAACGGATAAAGCGATAACCATTCGCGTATATTTTCACAATATTTTTAGCTTTTTATTTCAGACGTTCCTGTCCAGAGTTCTGATGGCGCCCGTCAAGAGCTCTAATTTCTACAGTGGGACAATGAATGCTGTATATCTAAGGCAAAATTAATAAAATTCAAACAACAATTTTTTCGTTTATTCCTCAAATACGAAGTAACAAAGTCCAAAAGGCATTTTCACTGTATATCGTTCAGTTTCTTTCTTTTTAATTCATGAATATCACGTATTTTTCAAGCGTTTTCATCGGGTACCCTTAAAGTCTGAAGCTTATATTACTTTAAGGTAAGTTAAGATTACTTTACTTCTTTATTTTTACTTTTTGTAATGACTGTTTCCCTGTCCCTACTTCAGTTTAGTTTATAGTTCGCGGTTAGACTTGCCGACGGTCTCACCACTGCAGCCTCGCCATTACTCTTTCTTTCTATGCCTTTCGTAAATATTCAAGTTTCTTTTATTAGAGTAATAAAGGCTATCAATAATAATAATATTCTTTTAATGCTAACGGATCGTATTAATATCTACGATATTTCACTCGGCGAAACTTTCGAGCCTTGTTAAATGACGCGTGCCAGTTTGGCATACTTCTTCCTGTACACAATAGTGACTGATACACAGCCTCCGCGTGACTCAGCCTGCCATAACATTTCAACAATCCCGGTCCCGAATTCAGTCCATTTTCGCGATCTTCATGCTCCATTTACGGCGTCTACGCCGCTCGTTCGCTTTCGACGGTAAAGAGGACGACGCTTTTCGCCCATAAATATGCCGCGCGCATTTCCAAGGGTGGGAGTTCCTCTTTGTTTGCTCCTGCTGGCAAAGTTTCGCGAGGGGGCAGGGGGAGGGGCACCGGCGAGAGGGTAACGTAGAGGACGACACCGCCGTTGCGAGGTGGAAGGAAGCGAGAGGAGAAAAGAACAGCGGGACAAAAGTGGGTCGTGAAGAGGGCAGAAGCGGAACGAGGAGGGCTGCCGCGGCGAGGCCCGAGCACTCGGCCGGGCAGATTCTTTCTCTAGCGTAACTCTCTTCGGCCAAAATAGGCGGTCCTTGGAATCTAATTATCAGTAAGCCCGCTGGAAACTCGGGATTATTTATGCCCGTTCTTTGTTCGACCGTCTCGCGTCTCTCTTGGCTCGCGTTCCTTCCACCGGCGGGTAGGGAGCAGAGCGAGGGGGGAGTGGCCCGAAACGAGGGGGAAATAAAAAGCGAGAGAAAGAAAAAAAAGCAATGGGAAGGCGCCGACGTCGAAACGATCGCGCGCGATCGTAAGTAACGACGGATGAAATTCCCCCGGATCTACGGGACTACGTAACAGGGCCGGTGTCTCGCGGCGCCTTTTTTCGTGGCATTCCACCGCGAAGGAACCTCCTGTAAAGGCACGATCGCGTGTGCTCCTTTCTTTTTTTTTTTGTTTTTGCGATCGCGCGATGCCCCGAACGAAATTATGATCGGCAACGCCGCTCGCCGGGCCCGTAACGCTGCGCTGCCTCGCAGGAAATGCGATGGAAGCGTTTAAATGCGCGAATAAAATACGAGCTTTAAAATTCAAATTAGCTGGGGCGCGGCGCGCGCGGGGAAACGCATCTGCCGCGAGTATTTGGGTCAGCTTGCAGCTCGACTTCCTGCATGGGCGAAGCGAACCTTGGGACGCTTGCATTCGAAGGTGAATGCAATAATTACTTCATCGTTGCGCATTGACGTCCGCGAGAGGGAGGCAAAAGTATTCTTCGATTTCAAATCGTAAAGTTGAGATCGGAGAGAAATAGACGAGGGGGATACTTCCCCGCGGTTGTACATAAAAATCTATATTTCTCATCGAGTTGGGAGGCTAGCTAAAATGCTATTGCGACAGTGCGGATGTGTTAGACGATTCTCTAGCGAATATATTTGCCCGCACGGGTGCACGCGGGGAAGATTCTTATTCATCGCGTCACGCGTAGAAGGCGAATGGAATCATAGCGGTTCCTTATGCAAAAATAATCGCACCCTTCGCTGTCTGCGCCACGATTTCCTGCGCGCTGGGTAGCTGCCGACGCGAGCTTCGGAAACCGGATTAACGAAACTGGTAGTTCACGGTTGTAGAGGCACGGCCGCGACTCTCTATAATCCATGCATCGACTGGCCGGGGACACAGATGTACCCTTGCCCGGCTGGGTCGAATTTAGGTCGCGGGGAAGGCGAAATTGCGCCGCCCCTTTATGGCCAGGCCGAGGAACGAGAGCGACCCGGTGCATCTACTCTCCGCTGAAAGGAGCGTAACCATTCATGGCAATGAAATATAGTAAATGGGTGACACATGCTGCACTGGCGCCTGGGATGTATAATTCTGCGTGGTGTGCATTAATGCGCTCGGTTGCGCGCAGATGCCTCGCCTTTGTCGCGCCGTATTGACTGCGATCGACTCTATCCCGCGGAGAATCCTTTTACGGCGGCGTCCCTACCGCGTATGTTAATTCAGGGACCGCAACGTAGTCTCGCGATAAATTGCTCGTTGTCAATCTACCTAATCGTGGAATACAGAATAACGGCACATTCGTGGGAAACGAAAGCTTGGAGATGAGGTGCATCGCGACACCGTCAGTGTGTGTTAACACGTTCGCGGACAGTAAAAGCTTCAGCGAGGTGCAAAAATTGACAGTCGTATTTTGAAATTGGTTGTGACATCCGAACTTTGATTAAACACATTTCATAAGGGTAGTCAGATTATCATATTTTAATCGTTATATACAATGAATGCTGTAGCATCCACGACAGATTTGGTCAACTGGTTATATACAATTAAATTCAAAATAATTGACTTTAAGATTCGAATGCTATAGCATTCACGTCCGCGAACGCGTTAAAGCTATGAACAATGCAGATACCGAGACTTATTGGGAACAATGTCTACAGATGAAAAGCGATTGGAAGAAAGAAGGGTGGCGAGCTTCCCCTGATAAACCGATTGACGAAATCGAAGAATCTCTAAATTCACAGGCTTTATTGCTACTTGAAGGCACGCGATACCTGAAATCGAACCACTCCGAGGCCACCTGGGAATGGGTCCCCGGTCCTATTCACAGTGCTTGGTCGAATGCAGCGCAGGGGCTGCACTCCGACCTGTCCGCATGCCTGCGCGGCGTATCTGTTTTCGGTGCCGGGCACCGGTTCCCCCTGTCCGTCGGCGTTACGGTGATGCGCAATGGGCCCGGCGACGGTACCCACGAAAGACGATGGTAAGAGGAGCGAAACCGGTAGCGGGGCGAGCGGCCAGCATGGCCGACCGGTGAGCGCATAAAGGCCCGCTGAATTTCAATGGGGTTCGCGCCGATGCCTTTATACTTGGCCCATTCTTTTCTGGCCGTAAAAAAGCGCACATTCCGCGCTCCCGTATGCAGCCCGGCTTAAAACACACACGTCCCATCGTAAATCACCACCGCTGCACGCGAGACTCGCCTCTCTATACTCGCCCGTTCACGGCCCGCCGGTTTCATTAGGGGCAGAGTTTCGCGCTGCGCTAACTCCGTTCCCCCTCTGCGTGCACGGACGCAACGAGTGCGACGAGTGCAACGAGCACTTAGGCAGCGGCGCGTGGGTCGCGAGAAATAACAGGGGCTGAAGCTGGCAGCCGTGGTCGACCAGTTCTTCGTTCCCCGAGGCACAGGAATGTTTCGGCAAACGACAGGCGCTGCGCAATTAGATAGCACTGATTCTGCTTGGGCCCTGAGAGGGATGGGCGGTCAGACACCAGCATAAAATAATTTCAGATCGATGGGGCGTCAGAGGCTCTTACTAATAACCCTCTGAGGGCGGGAGAGGAGTACCTAAACGAGGAAGAATAATTGCGGACTAGGAATCGACGTTGGCCAGCGCTGGGAGCGAGATGTTGGATCGAGGTGTGCCACCCCCGCGACGAAAATGAAAATTAGGGAACGACGAGCGACGTCGCGAGTTTCGGTGGTGTGGGAAACACGGGTGTGCGGTTAATGGGGGCCGCGCGAGGGACGTCGATCGAGGACGTTGTGTTTGAGTTACCGTGGGAGGAACCGAGGAAATCCCAAGTGGCTGACTGGGGAACGTATAAATAACGGCGGGGGGGAAGGTCGTGCGCTTGAAATATATATAGTTGGCGGTATAATTTCCCTCAGGGAGGCGACTTAAATCGCAATGATCGGGCCCGGTGATCTACATTTTATTAAAACGGGCTGACTCCAGCCCCGGCATACGTAGTCGAGCCGCGGAACCGTGAAATCGAAGCGAGCTGCGCGCGGCCCCGATCGCTCGGGGAATGTAAAACTAGCCCGCAGCGTTATCACGATGGATTTCTGTCCGGTGGCGCCTCCGCGCGATGCCACGCCGAACCCTCCAACGGCCCTCTTATCACGGCGCGCGCACATTATCAGAAATCAAATTACACGCGGTCCGAATGATTCTTCTAAACGCAGGATTCTAGAGACACGTTCGCGTCGATGATCCTAAAGACGGTGCTCTCGAAGACGCCGTAAAAGCGGACGTCCAGTTTGCAGTGGACAGGCGGGTGAGATATTGGCTGAGCGTAATACAAACGACGGCTGAACGAGCGATAAAGCTGTCGAGTAAAGACGAAGCTTAGCATACAGGCTGTACGCTGCTACATAGAATATCCGCGACGTAAAAAAGAGCGAGTCACGGTGGACGCACTTGGGCGTGAATTTTGTTAAAAAAAACAGCTGCGGCGAAATTTATCGCCGATGGGTTTTGTTCCATCTACTCCACTCGAGAAGGGGGCAGGAAGTTCGAAAGAAATCGCGGATCGGAGCAGCCGGACGGAATTATTACGAATGAAATGTTCCGAGCGGAAACGGTGACTCGAGACGCCCGGCGAAACGTAAATAGCCTACTCTGTATCAAATAAAACGTCGTAAATCTCTGTCGGCCGCAGTTGCGGGGGTATTAATTCGCGGCACCTTTAATTTCACACTCCGTATAGGGCGGTTTCCCCGCGGAGGGGTAGGGCAAGGGGGGGAGCGGGCGGGTAGGGGCGCGGAGCCGAGCGAAGCCGAGTCGACTCGAGCGGAGAGCGAGAGGGATCGAGGAAGGGGGCGGCGGCGGCGGTGCAGAAGGGGTAGCCTCCGCGGGTGGCCGAGGGTGGGCGATGACGTCACGCAAGATGCAGCAGGGTGCAGCGATGCAAGGGGATGAAGCGAACTGGGCGGAACTGGGCCAGTGGGTCTCCGGCAGCCATCTGCGATTCGACGAGCGACTCTCGGCGCCGCGCTCTGCCCTCGCGGGTTTCTCGGGCTCCTCGCGGGAAACCAGTGCACGGCCAGCGAGACACCGGTGAACGGAACTGTGCGCGAGAGGTTTTTTTTCGAAAACTCGCCGTCATAGTTCGATCCGACCGGTGGTGCGTAGCGCGCGGAGAACATCCGTGTTTCGCCAGTGGCCGCGAGTCCATTTCGGGATGGAATACAGCCGAAAGAATGCCATGACTAATGTTTGTTATGCAAACTTGTGATGTCACACTTCCCACCGACTGCGAGAACTGCGCAGCGAATCGCTTCCCCTTTATTCGCCGTTTCCCGCGGCATTCGTCACGGCAGCTTATTATCGTTTCACCTCGTTCTTATCGTTTCGACGCGTTGCTCAATCCTACGCTCCGCTTTCTTACCTCCCCCCGAACCCTGTGATTAACACCGCGACCAGTCGTCCCGAACGCTTTAACCCTTTGCACTCCACGCACGCCCCGCAGATGCTAGGCAATGTCTGACGAGTTGTTGCGAGCACGCCGTCCAGATGCCTGGAGGCTCGAATTAACGTTGCACGATCATTTCCATACACTTTGTAGAGAGATTGGAGAATTTATAAGTTGTCAAGGGGAATGAAACGTGAACGCATCAGCTCGTTAGTTGGTAAAGAACTGATGGGCCGATTGCTCGTAGGAGGAAACCTGCGAGCGGACAAAATTCGAGGATCAGGCGAAATTAAAGCAGAGTTTATGAATCGAAAGATTCGAGAACCACCGACCATTGAAACATTGTAATTTGTAAAGTATCACTTCGAAATTCGACGAAAAATATTCACTGAAATAAATCTGGCTTTTAAATCACTCCACTGCCATCCCTTCCACGGTGACTCGCAAATTCATGGAAACAAATCCGAGCCTCTACGCAATAATTTTCTACTAAAAGTTCCTGTGCTTAGTAGGCGCGTAGCAAAGGCAATTCGAAAACACCGAGTAGAAAATATTTGACCCATCCCATTCCTTCACTGAACTTCTTTTACTTTCGCTTAGTAGCTTTAAGTAACTGCTTAATCGCACCATCCACGTTTAACCTCCCAATTCAAAGCCCGACCAACGAAACGGCCGAAGTGATTACGTTCTTCTCTGAATTGGAAGCTCGGCGACGTGTACCTCAGAATTCTGAAGAGCTCGTCACCGAAGACCAAGGATATAAGAAACACCGGTACCAACATACCCAAGATAAGTCTCACGAAGCATCCAGACTCATCGCTGCATCCTCGCCACACACTCAAAGGAACAAACGCACACTCGCAGCTCGCAACGGTAGCCTACGCACGTTGCTCGAACGTTCGCCGGGCGATCGGTGCTACAAAAATTTTCAGCTGCTGTCGCGCCTGTTGTATACACGAATGCACTTTTACCCCGCCCCGAGGCCGGCGCAAATCCCTCGAAATCTGCATGTTCGGCGTCTCGCAATAGCGGACAGGAATGCCGCGCGCACGGCTCACCGACGCTCGCGTTTTAACATATACAACGGAAAAAGGTAGCGGCAAGAACGAGCGAGCGAGCGAGCACCGGTCGGCTATTGTATCGGCAGTTAATTCACACTCTCGGGCAGACTGGCGAGTGCACGCGCCGCTGCACTTTTCGGCGGTGGCCTGCTAAAATCGCGCGCAACCGAGATAATTAACACGACCGGGCTACCGGGCGAACGTTAATCAGTGGGCTTGGGCCAGAGGCTTTCTCTCTTTCTCCCTGCCAGCCGGTCTCGCGTCCTCCAGCAAAAGGAAGCCACGCAGACGAGGTTATCTAGCATCTGACGATCGGAAAGGAAATTTCGGCCGCTCGTTAATTCCTTTTACTGTTCTTGGAAACGGCTCTGTTTCGGCGTGTCGCGCTTCAACGGCCCACCGACGTCATTGTTTCCACCACACCGCGTCGATCCCCGATCGCGCAAAGTGCGAGGCCAGTTGTAAACTCGTCTCTCGCGCGCGATCGTCATTTAACCCCACCAAAGAAACCACCCTATCCGATCCGTGTAACACGCGGATCGTCTTTTTAATCCCGGCGAAATTTCCGACGGGAGTGACCTCCGCGCCGTTGCCGCCGAGTCTCCCAGTGATTAACGACGCGGGTGTTGTTCGGGATACACGTGGACCCCCAGATCCCTGGCCGGAAATTTCTGAGATTCCGCGTAAACAGGCTCGGGCGGAACGCCACGCGTTTCGTTACGCAAAGGCGGGCTTCTGCGCCACATTTAGTGAGCCGGTGAATCACAATCGGCCACGTTTCCACCGAGCGCGTGAAAAGGAGGAAATCGAAGGAGGGGGAGGAGGGAAGGAAACGGCGTTCCTTCTCGAGGATGACGGGAATCGTCAGCGTTCTCGGCTTCGACTCGGGGCACGCCTATTCCAGATTTAGCGTCATTTCAATCGCCGAGAACGCGTGACTCAGAAACGCCGCCGCCTTTCTTTCCTTTTAATTCCGGGCGCCGCCAGCTCGGACGCCCGTTGCCAGTGCTTTCGTATTTCTCGACGGACGATATAAGCGCGCCCCCCCGTGCTCGGTAACGCCGCCGCTGAACGCGTCGCGTCACACCGACGATCCTCGTAACTCGTTGCACACCCGAGCTAATCTAATCGCTCGGAGCTTTTGCCTCTCGGGCTTATCGCCGCGAAATATTTATAAACGACCGCGAAGAAGAGGAGATAGAGCTGGTGTCCAGTGCCAGCGCGACGAAAACAAACGCTGTCACCCCTCGCGACCATTGATCCAAGCTGATGAGCACGCGAGAGAGGCTCGTTTGTTTTTGCCCGCCTCCTCGAACGCTCGCTGCAACGATACCCGTGGATTTTTGCGAAAGCGGCGCATCCGACGGAGCTCCAGCGACAGACGGCTGTCGTCGTGTCCTCGCGGCCCTCCGTCATCCCCGTGTTACCATTCACTTACCATTTATGTAAACCTAAGCGCGGCTCCTAAAATTGTGTACCGTCTCTTGAAAGGTTCGTGGCCTCGCCGAGGCCCCGTGTTATGCACACGCGTAGGCCTGGTAACGGGGATAGGAGAGGCTTCTCTGAACTAAATATCTACGAGAACGAGGGCCGTTTTGCCAACGATTCGCGGCCCCCAACTCGCGAGCCTGATTTCGGCTCGTGACAAAGCGCTTCGTCGCGAATCCAATTTGTTGCCTCGACTCCCGTCGCGGGGTTAAGATTTCTGTTCCCGTCAGCCGGGCGACGCGAACAATCGCGCCTCAGCTCCCGTGGCCGGCCTCCGATCGAAGACCGCGTATTAAGCTCCGCTGCTCAAAGCGATTATGTACTACTCCGCGGAACGAGTTTGCCCTGGACGCCATTAACGTTGCACGCCTCCCCGACCTTGAGCAATGTTCCGAGTCACATTCAACTGCACTCTCGCGAATCGACGTTCGTGCCTCTGAATGCCCCGCGATTGGATCGTATTAAGTATTATTCAACAGCGTAACGAAACGTTTTGTCCGCCGGCCGAGAGAGCCGATAAACCGCTCCGCAACCATATCCAACAGACCCGACGCCCTCGAGCGAATCAGCAGTCGTTCCGTGCTCGTTAAGCGTCGGGGCTGGACGCGAAGAGAGACACTGATTTCACGGCGGGCAGAGGACGCAGTTTAAACACCTGGCTGAATAGAAAGCACGATTCTAGATCGTGGAGCGAAGCTTCGGCGTCGATATTGCGTGGGTAAGCTTCGCGAGATTTCCATTACAGGCTCGCGCGGTACCAAACTTACCAGAAGACTGATCCAATAGTCACCTTGGGCCCCTAGTCACAGAATAAACTACAGAGAAGTCGCGCGAATTTAGGCCACGAAGTGGACATTGAATTAATTGACGAATAGCTGGAGAACAGCTGTTGGTAATTAAAATGTCCCAGGGCTTGAAGGATCCGCTGCGTCCAAAGACTGCTTCACTCCTATCCAAGCGGCCTCTAGACTCACAAGGGGACCTTCAGGTTTGGGAATTTCAGAAAATGTTGATATTTAGTGTACGCGAAGGTCTTCACTAAGAAATTAATTTCTCAAAGCTGTCAGACGCGCTTTTCAGCGAAATTCGAGAAAGTCGACTTTGAAAAATTCTGAATTCCCTTATACACAATGCGTTGCTCTACCTATGGGCAAGCCTTCGTTGTTTGGGAAAATGGACTGTGAACTTCACCTAAATACGCGTGCCCCTCGAGCTCAAGGGAACTCGGAACTTTTCAAAGTCGATTTCCTCGAATTTGGCTGAGAAGCGCGTCTCAGTGCTTTGGGAAATTAATGCACGAGTGAAGACCTTCGCGTAACACCGAGTATCAACATTTCCTGATATTGCAAAACCTGAAGGTCCCCTTGCCAGCACGGCTGAAGCCCAGAGGAAGGCATAACGCAGCGAACGGCGAGATCTGCGGCGCAGTTTGGGCGAAGCGAGGGAACGATGGCGACGACTCAATACACGGAGGACGACGTGGAAGCGTGCACGAAGGGCGTCCTCGCCTCGATCGAGCGTGTTTTATAATCGCCCTCCAGCCGTGTGTGGGTGCGGTCACGGGGGGGAGGACAAAGCGAAGGTCAAACTCGTACTGCGTCTCGGCGATGCAGTCGACTGCAGCGCTGGCAAACATGGGGAGGAAGGGAGCGGGACGGGGGAGTGTGGGCCAAGCCCCGGGAGGACGAAAAAGTTGGGGAAGGAAAGCGAGAGAGAGAGAGAGAGAGAGAAAGAGAGAGATGCAGGCTGCGCCAGCCCGCGCACAATGGAGGAGGACAGGCTGCCCGCCCGCGGCACGTGGAAGGGGTTCAAATAAAACAGGGGGAGGATGTAACAAGGAGCGTAGTGTGCGCTCGGGAAAAATTGTTGCGCCACTGGGGCGCAACTTCCACCCCGCAAGCGAAACATGGCTGATCCCCGGGCTTCGGCGATACGCGTCCCAGCGACCGGCACACGAGATTCTACGAATGTCGGGCAGAGAATTTTATTTCTCACTTACAATTAGTTAGTCGCGATAAATGAAGCTGAGACTTAACCGGTAACGAGGAAGTTTAAATGAAATACCATGTGCAAGCATATCGAGAGAAGGCTTGCTATGCAGGGTGGTTGGTTATTGGTGGTGCGCAGTATTCTGGGCTGGAGGGGAGGGAATTTACGAATCAATATTAATGGCCCTGAATAAGATGATAAATCGAGGACTATTTTTCAGTATTCTTTTAAGGGGTTATACCTAGCCAGGCGACCGAGAAGAGGCCAATGTTTGTGAATTTTTTTTGAAAAAGCGGAAGCATATATTTTGACAGAGCTTTTTGTACTTAAAAGAACAACGTTTAAAGAACATTTGTTAATTTTGTTGTAGAAAAATATTGACGTTTGTAAGAGTCTCACAGCCAATATCCAAGAAGCCTTTCTAAAAAGTTATTTTTGCGGCGAGCACTGCCGCTCGGAATCAGATTGTCTAAAATGAAAAAAGAAAAAAGATTTCGTTAGTGTATTAATGTATCCTCTGATCGACGGAGGGAATTTTCAAAATATGAAGTCGAAACAAAATGGCGGCTATTTAAGGTTGAAGTCGTGATTTTTGTCGCGTGACTTATCGCAATTAGCCGTTGAATAAGCGTTTTATGACAACACGCCGATTAAATTGGGTAATAAAGCGTTACGGGATGCTATATCTGTGCCCCCCCGTGGATATGGAGCAGAGGCGATAGGTCTTCGACGAGCCGACGAAGGTCGATAATTTCAACAGGGGCTTCCTAATCACGGCTGACGGAACCTCCAAGGCTCGTGGTGGAATAACGTCACGTCCGGGCGCGCGACACACGCGAGGACTGATAAGACCGTGTCCCGAGGAAATTATTGTGTTTGCGTCGCGTATCGGCGATCGGCCAGCATTTTATGGGGAAATGGGAAAATCGTTCCGGCGTAGATCACCGCTGACGATTGTGCCCTCCTTCTGGCCGATCGATAGCGGGACGAGCAGCGGAGGGAACGGAAACGTGGCTTATCGCCAAGTTCCTTTACGTCTCGCTGAACAACACCCATTCAGAAGTGTTTCACATAACTGGAAATTATCGTGGAAACTGCCTATACGCCCCGATGGAATATCTATCAACGAGGGTCGTGACTTAGTTCTATTAGATCACACGGGATTGGACCCGATCGGCTGTTATCGCAGAGTTGCAAGGACTGGATTAAGATCTGAATATGGAAATCCTTCTGTGCTCGGTTCTGTGTATCTACTATGACCAATCAGTGGCGCCCCCAAAATAAGAGTCAAGGGGCCCCGGCAAACCCTTAAAATAGAGGCGTTGTAAGAAAAGAAGGAAACTAAATTCTATTCTTTAAATAAATTATAATCGGCTAATTAAAAATCTTTTCATTTAAATTTTGAGTGCGCCACTGCGACCATTCTAGAGTCACAAATATGTACCATGGATACCACAGTTAGCACGACAAATTCGACCACTGGATCGCGTGCGGTACCAAGCGAACACTATTAACGTTTTCCTCACGTCTATCACACCGAACGATCGAGCCGCGCAAAAAAAGGATAATCATCGTATCGGCAGCAAAAAGATCGTCAGGGATCGCGGCAACGGGTAATAAGTTGCCGGCGAACGGGAAGCGAAACGGCACTTGTCTTTCCACGCCGGATCGTTAATCATCGGGCGATTAAGACGATACCGCGGCGTTCCGCTAACAACGCGTCTGCTTAACGTCTCTCGATTCGTCGTAACGGGGCGTGGGGCCCGACCAGCGGATTTCGACGACAGACGGACCTGGAATTCGCTGGCGATCCAGCATGTGGCGCGAGCAACTCTTCTCACGAAACTGGACGACTTTTTTGTAGGAGTCGTCTGCGCGACGCCTTTCTTGCTGCCTCGAGTCAGCGTACATCATCGTACATCCTTGTGGCTTCACACGTGGCCGGTGAAGTCTTCCAAGTCACAGCGAGCTGACTTAAATTTCGATTTTTCACTCGCTAGATACCCCCTCGATTTTTTTTACCATCAAGAAGAAGTATCGAAATTGCAGTCACGAGCGGCTTCGAGCCGACTCGCTTCCACCGTTTGCGCGCGAAGTAATACGCGAAGGCGCGCGCGCCCGCACCGTTGTCCCGTGGCTTTATTCCATCGACACACCGTCGAGCCCATAAAGGGCAGAGAGAAAAAAAGGCCACGATCGGTTCGACACACTCGAAACGACGTTTTCGTGATCCCCTTCTCTCGGCGACACGTTCGCCGATCCCGTTCGCGCAACACACGCTCCCGCTTTCGCGACCGGGTTACGCAACGGTTGCTTCCACGAAAGGAAACGGCCAGATGCGATCACGAGATTCACCGAATTTGGGATGTATGAATGGGTCCTGTCCTTTCCTACGCCGCCGCCCTATCGGATGACCCACTCACCGAGGCCCGGCCCCCGTTCGTCGGGACGCCGTCGAGCGCCGGCGATCGTTTTCATCGACTTTCTCCTTGAACGTAGACGATTAAGTCGTCTTTGTTCTCCCCCCTAAGGCTTACGCAACCGTCGCGGAAAAGAAACAGTCCGCTCGGACGCGGAACACCGTCGGCAAATTAACATCGCCGACTCGGGCGGAGAAACTCGCGGGACAAATTACGCAGGGCAGAGGGGAACAGTGCCGGCGATAGGAGAAAAGGGTGTCTGCCGGACGCGAGAGCGAAAGAAGCGGACTAATCGTGGCGGCGGTCGAATTTTCAGCGAGCCTTGGGGACTCGAGGGACGTTACGGACGGGGGGCCAGGTTAGCGCTCTAACGATCAACGATCGAGTAATGTATCACCGTTGAAATGGTTATTTCTCATCCGCGTCGGACGTTCCGTTACCAATAAAGGCGGTGGAAAGAGTCTGTTATTCATTAGGGGGAGCGAATAAGGAAGGCCTGAAAACGGCGGGCCGCTCGTTTTGGTCGTCGAGCAGCTGAGCGCTGAACATTGCCTAACGGTAAAGCCAGGTTAAACGTTCTAGATTTCTTTCCTCGTGGCTGTTGCATCGGCGGTTAGCGTCGGCGGGGCAAGCCGGCTGCATCTGCTGGTATCGAGTTTGAGCGATGAGACTAGATCTTGGCTTCGAATCAACGTCAATGACTGGTTTTCATGGTGCTTGGACTGGATTCCGCGCACTCGACCGATCGTAGCCGGCGTCTAGGCAGCCGAAACCTGCGCGCCGAGGCTCCTCTCTCGGCAGACGCGACTCCTCTCGATCAATTAAAAGCCGACTCCGCGGCTAATTGCCGGGCCGCGATGAAAATTAGCGTTCGGCATGAATCATCGATGCCAACAACCGTGTACACCATCGAGCGTGCCTCTTCGGTTAATTAGTACCCTTAATTCGAGTTAATTGCCTTTGCTCGGAATGGCCGTGTATTCCGCCAGACGCCGCGGACTGGCCCTTGGAGCCGTCTAAAGGAAAAACGATAGGCGAGCGTGTAATTATCATTCGAATTAATTATTTATTCGCTCCAGTTCCTCGAACGGCCGACGATGAAGCTTGGGGTAAACGTGTCGTTTCGAAATGGCTCTATATCATGCCGGATGAGTTAAGTGCCTACTCTGGGCAGAAGGAAAAATTCGAGGAACAACTTGGCTGGAGGATAAAGATACTGCACACGTAAGCTCGGTAGCAGTGAGTGTAGCACGTGGTCAGAGACGAATGGCAGCGATGATTCTTCTTCCACGCAGACGGGTCCGTCGCGCCCTTTGCCGCGTTAAAACACAAGGGAGAGGCGCGGAGGGTCTGGTAGGTGGCCCCGACCGTTATTTACGTTCCGCGTACGCGGTGACGTCAGCGCATAGGAAGAAGGGACCGCGAGAAAGGGCCTGCGCGAGCAGCCGCGGCGAAAGCTCCCTCCAAGCGATTCACACCGGCTCCAAGGACTCGAAGACGGGCCCTTTTCTCTGGAGGACCCTCGAGAAACAGAGAGAGAGAAGCTTTCAAGGACGAGGCACGCGGTTCACTGCACTTCACAGTTGCTAATGCGATTAGCGCGCTTTTATCGTCCCGTCCGGAGAGAACGTTTGGCAGCCGCGTAAAGAAGAGGCATGCGACCACGGGACAAAGAAAACACGGCTGGGTACAAAACGTCGCGCTTCTTTTCAATCTGCCTGCCTCCCCGTCGCCGGAGATTTTCATCCGACCGCCAGCAGATGCGACCGTGGAAACTGGGCTCGTGAATCAGGCGCTATTCGAAAGTCGTTAGCGCGCCGTGATCGGCAAGGAAATTTTCGAGACGTTCCGTGGCCTCGGCTGGGTGAACGGGGGGAAACGGAGGAAGAACTTTGACACTTTGAGTGGCACGGGGCTTTGAAGAATGCCACTTCTGGTCGGGCAGAAGTTTCCGAGCGAACGCTTCTTGCGGGCAAAGTTTTTGGGAATATTTAAACTTCTATGCTGTCTGTTAGATCTGTAGAATTTCAGCGGTGGATAAATGAGGGTTTTCGGGTGAAAATAAGTCCCAATACTTTTGCAGAAAATGTCGATCAGAAAATCTGTGCGCACGGTGCATTTTTAAATTTCAGCTGGATGATTACTAATGAAGCATTTTATACCGATCGGTCCCGGGAAAATTTAAATGAAATTCATGTAAAGTAAATAGTGTATCATCTGATACATAGATGACATTGTTTTAAATTATCAATTATTAGTTGGAAGAAGAGGGCATATTGTTTCAAACTTAAGAATTTGTAAACGAGTGACTATTCAAAGCGTAAAAGTTTATCGTCAAAAAATTGTGTCGCAATAAATTAGCTCTCGTTACAAGTTTTCTAATGTTACATGTACATTTCCTGTAGGTATTCAAATTGTTTTCTATATACCTACTTAGGCCTTCTCTTGAGCATTTATTTTTCAATCAATCTATTAAACTAATCATATATTCAAAAACTGGACACTTCTGTCCACGTGACGTCCCTGTTCCTTAAACAACGAGATGGTTAATGCCGGCTTTCGCGTGAAAGCTCATACTTTACTGGTCGCAATCAAGACAATAATCGTTTCTTATCGTGCACGATTTACGAGAGGCCCGGTCTATCGCAAGTAACCATCGAGGCAGCCTTTGCGCGCCGTGGCACGGAGATGAAATACCGGGGAAAAACGATAAACCGCCCGCTCGCGAGCGTCGCGTCTGAATTCCTCGTTCTGATTCCCCCGAGCGGTGACTCGTGATTACGTGGAAAACCGTCTGATTAATCTGACCATGGAGGCGAGCAAAAAGCGAGGTGGAATTATCTCAGTGCCCTGTCGAACACACATAACCGTCGGGGTTCGGACTGGAAGAGCGCGGATAATTCCAACCCCCTTCCCGGAGACCCCGAACAGCCTGCCGAGGAATTAACGAGAACTAATTCCTGCCTGAATATCAGCGTATCAATACCCGCCATTAGCCCGCGTAGCGTGATTAGCAATTACCATCGATTATCCTCGATTACAGGAGTCACAGGCCCGCGGCTGATTACACGCGTTGCCAGAATCACTATCGAATTCACCCCGGTTCGCGTGCGTCGCGGGTCCCGGGGCCGTCTGGCCAATCACAGTCGTCCAATTAATCGCCTCGTGTTTCAAGCTCGCAGATGGTGTCTTAGAAAAGGATCGCGTTGGTCGCAGTTCCTCTTCTCTCGTTTCTTTTCTTCCTTTCTTCTTTTTTCGTCCACGCTCCGGTCCCTCCCGACAGCTAGAAACCGGCGGCGATTTCGCAAGGCCCGTTCTCCGATAACTCGCGACTCGTGTAATCAAGCCCGAGCTGAATGAAAGCCTCTGTGCACCGCGGCACGACACGCTGTTTATAAATGTCAGCTTTCAGCGATGCGTGTCAATACGTCATGATTGTTGCGCGTGACGGTAAATGGTACGGGTGCCCGGGCTCGGGCTCGTGTGCGCACAGCCTGGAATCGCCCCACATAGCCGGCCTCCCAGGGACGTCCTTTGTTGGCCCGCAACAAAAACCCGCGGCGGCCGGGCACCCTCGAATCGGTCGAAATTGTTTCGTTTAAATCGGCAACACGCGTCTCGCCGGGCCGGCCGCCGCGAACCATTCCCCGAGCCTATATTTCGCCCGGCTCACGGTTCCAATAACGTCGAACAATGCCCAGGGTCGGATGAATGCGCGCTAATTTGCATAATCAGAGCGCCACGATCCCTGATATCCCTCCACGACGAACAATGGAGTCCGTATGGCTGTTCGTAAACAAATTCTGCCGGACGCTTCGCCGAGGCCTGAATCGTTCAGCGGATTCGACGGCCAACTTGTACCGCGGGATGGACGTGCTACTTATTGATCTGTTCTCGTAGCTCGCTTCTGTGTTGTCGCATTGCCGAGGAATGTCGGTAATTCGTTTTACGATATGTGGTTGCTGACGATGGGAGTATATCCTTGGAATATCGTGGAATCTCAGCTTTATCCAGTCCCCCTTTTTTTTATTTTAAATACTACAACGAGTGTCTAAATATAGTGCGGACTTGAGAAGTCGTCGAGTTAAATGCTCGATCGAGAAATACTACAAATATACTCAGCAGAATGTGTGACGAAGTAAATTTAAGTCAAATTATAAGGTTTGAGATTTTGTAAGCTTATCTGTGTCTCTGCGAAAAATGGTAGCAACAAATATTTAAAAAGCGCGTGTTAACGCTTGAAATTTCTAAGTAGATTTCGAATCCAGGACACAAATTTTTTTCATCCATTTTGATACTGTTTTATCAAGATGAACCGCAGGAAGCGAAGTTTCAGACATTTTTGCCTAGTTTTAACATATGCACGGACCAAAAAAAAATTTTTCCAGTAAATCCAACGAAGAGCTCTTATAGAGCAAACATTTCTCTTTAATTTCGTTTTTTTTGATTTTGTCGTATGATTTTTATTCGCCGAGTTATTCGCGATCAAAGCAAAAAAGGTACTTTTCAGTTTGAACACTTATAACTTACGAACTCATGATCGTAGACCAATTTTCACGAGTGTTTTGGAAAGCTAAGAAACTTTCCATTCAGAACCTTAAGTTGGCAATTTAAGATTTTTTTTTTTAATCGTCTTAAATCCATTTTAAAATGATTCCAAAATTGACGAAATGTTTTTGGGTATAATAATTTGGCCACCCTCTGTAGTTGTCGTACATTCATTCGTGTGAGTAATAAGCAACAAGAAGAATGCCTGGTCGATATCCAAGCGATTGGCTACCATAACCCTAAAAATTACTAGCCTCCTCGAAATCATATCCCCGATTCCCACGACGCCGCCGAATGTACTCGCGTTCCCCGAATAACGGCACGAAACCGTCTGCCAAGCCGAAATCGTGTCCGCCTCCCAAGAATTTCCTTCTCACTAATTCATAGAAGGAAGAAAGCCATAGCGTGACGTCCTCGAATTTCAGCCCTGCCTGAGTATAAGGTTTCGTTCAATCGATGCCTTCCCAATGGGGAATTATGCTTTCCTATAACCATCGTCCGTGGCACTCTAGCTTCGCATCAGTATTAATGCCCCTACTTCCGTCTGGGCCCGCTTCTGCTCCAACTTTCTACCAACTTTTTCGAATAACACTACTGGACAGATATACCCTCGAGAATGATTGACGCGCTATTAAAAACCCAGCCGTTTGAAGAGGTTTGCAAGTCTTCGTTCGTCCTCAACACGCCGTAAGCACAATGGGTCGTTCACGTCCGTGCAAATTGCCTCTTCTCTTAAACTCCCTTCCGAATTTTTATTTCTCCTAATTAATCCTTTCAACGTTGGACTCAAATAACGATTCCATATTAAAGTAGAGACTTGCATAAGTGTCCCGTAATTCTTCCAGATGTTTTTGAAAGTCGAAAACATTAAAAAAAAAACACACACACAGCCACGGACATAAACGACCCAGCGTGCCCACGACGAGTTAACACGCACGTACGAACAAAGTCCACACTTGTGTGAATTAAAATCTCGGTATAACGATTGCAGGCGCATTGATCTGATCGCTACAACGAGCAATCCTGCGAGCAAGGATCGTAGCCACCAGCATTTCCCTAATGATTTCCACACGACTTCGAGGACTCGAATACAAGAACGTGGCCTATCACGAGGCAGCGGCGCAACATGCCCGGCTCTCTCGCGATAACAATCCTCCGCGCTCGCCACCTCCCCACCCCCCGAAGGTTCCATGGGGTGCGAACAGCCCCCCGTGTCGCGTTCTTTACATTTCGCTTGCTCGCGGATCGGATGAAAACGGTGACGTCATAACTTACCGAGTTATAGGGCTATTCTCGGTTTACGGCTACCGGCTGGTTCGGCGATATCCGAGTTATTACTACGGCCCCGGGAATCGCGGGGCGGAATTGAAAACAAAAGGAGAAATATAGATAAGCTAACTACCAGGGCAACGTTTTCCAACCATAAATACAGGCCGTAAAGGCGTATGATCGAGGCGTCTCCGTTGCCTCGGTGACTGGCGCGCGATGGGGTGCCCTCGTGTTTCGGCCTGTCCTCGAGCGCCGGGGGAAGGCGAGACCTTTGCCAAAAGCTACACGGCCGGCAGCCTGCCCGGGTCGTGTGGGCCGCCCATGTATTTTTACGCGCGTCGTAAAGGCCCGTTATAAATTTCCCCAAACAGAAGGCAACGACAAGGCGACGAGATCGTGCGTGCCGCTCCTCCCGCTTGAAGCTCGCGGGGGCCACGGTGTTCCAGCTGCGCTCGTTAAATCGCGCGACGGATTTTTCAATCGCGCTTACCGTATCGTTTGAACGGAGCCACGGCCTCCCGTAGATAAAGGAAACGCGCGAGGTTTTACGAGCTCGTAAACGCCGCGCGCGCGCGCGCGCGGGAATCGTGCCGCGAACGGAGGGGACGGAAACCCGCGGGGTTTTCCCCCTCCAGGACGGCCGCGTAGGGGAACGTTTGCCGTAGCTCGCCCGTGCGCGCGCGCAGAACGCCGCTCGCGCAGAAACCGAGCGAGCTCGGACCGTACGCGCCGACCACCAGGTTTGTTTTGGATTTTAAAACTAGGCCGACGGGTCGTTGCCCTCCGACAAATCCTCTGTCCCACTTTTCTCTCTTCTCCGCCTCTCTCTCTCTCTCTCTCTCTCTCTCTCTCTCTCTCTCTCTACTTCTCCTCCCTTTTCTTAGGTTGGATTACCACGAACCTAGGCCGGCTCGCTGCTACGAACCGATCGCTTACGGTCCGTGACACATGTTAGCACAGAATCGAGCGTTTGCTTTCGCAGGGGCGACTATGGTCGCGAAACAGCGGGAAGTCGCCGCGGATTTCTCTTCTAATACGACCGCTGGTTGCGCGGCGATGATTTGAGGAACAATTCGCGTGCGTAGTAGCAGGGAAGTGGCTTACGCACGTAGATCCAAAGAATCTACCGCAGAAACGTTGCATTTGAAACTCAAGCTGTTTCGACTCCATAAAAGAAGATTGCTAGATCGATTCTCGATTACAACGCTCCTCAAACCGTTGCTCATCTTTCTCAGAAATTAATAATTTGTAATCCTTCCATGCCAGTAAAAAAAATTGCGAACCTTCCAGCAAGAGCCCCATTTTTTTACAGCTTTTCAGTTACTTATGCTTCGTTTGGCGCACGTTTGATTTATTGCAAATGTGAAATCTACACCCATTACTATTTGACGCAATACGAATGCTCTGAATTTAAAAAACTTACTAAAAATAGAAATAAAACCTTATTCCGTGAAAATATACAGTTTTCAATTAGCGTTCTCTTCTTAACGTCAAGTCAAAGCAACAATGTCACAGATAGTTCCTTCTAATTTACGTAAAATTGGTAAAGACGTAGCTGCACCCCTGCAAGGTCCTCAATGATTCTTCAACGCACTTGACCTTCGCGATTTTCTCGCGCAAACGCTCAGCGAGGACAGGCTAGCCGCCGTCACCGTTCATTAACAGCGTTAGGAAATTGATTGAAAGAGTTAGAGGCGCATGAATTTTTCTGCACGATACTTTTGCCCGGACCGGAGGAGAAGAAATCAATTCACCAGACAGGCAGGATCGATTAGTCTCGCCCCCTCCCCGTTCCCGGGCTCTCGTTCGCCAACGTAATGCTCATTATTGACCGAAAGCTCGGTTACGTACTTCACCGGCGCGCGGCTGGTCATTAACGTAACGACTGTTACGTACGCGTTGCTCCGATACACGGCCTACCTGTCTGCTACGCCTTTCAATCTGTTGCCGTTCAGCCCGGTCGATAGCGTGCGTCTGCCTCGACCGCTCGATTCTATAGGCTGCAAGTTCGTTTACCAGAGGAATCTCTTCCCTTACGGGAACAGAATGGACGCCCGAGGGATGGGTATCGAACGTCTGCTATTAGACGTCCCGGGAAAGTCCTCCAAGCTTTTCGTTTCCTCTTACCCTTCGGAGAACTCGCCGCTCCTCGATAGCAGCCTCCCGCCATTCAAGCTCACGCATCTGTTCGCGGAAATACCCGCATACACGTCCTGATGCGAAACGCATCGATGTAACGGGGTAACTACTTAGGAACTGTATCCCGCGCTAATGGCTCCGCTACGAGCCCACCAATACACAGGGAACAGTAATTAAATCATAGACAATCATCATCTTTCGCAGGAAAACGCGGGCGAAAGTCACGCGCGGCATTTATATAATGAGATACGAAAGGCAGTTTTACGATCGTTCGCGACCAAAGCAGACTGTTATTACGGAGCGTTACGGCTGGCTACGTGCCGCGGGGATGCTGGAACCATTGAACGTCTCGGATAAACCACATACCTCGTTAAGAAAGGGATCTCGCGATGTATTCGCTCCTCAGCATCCAACTCTAATACTCCCACGAACATAACGATCGGACGAATCGATACGAGTGGAAAAATCAACGGAGCGTAATTATACTTTGTTCAAGGAAGCTTCGACTAACAAGGGAGGATCCCGAAACCGAGAATTCGAAAAATTCTGAAGCTTCGTGAATACGTAGAGGATTTTCTCCTGATTACAAGGGATCTTTTTCTTGTTGCCCAAATTCACTCTAAGGGGCTGTAATTAACCGCTGAAAATCTGGTTATTTCTTGATTTCGCGTTATAACTCGTGAACCGTAAAATAATTTTTTCACCAAATCAGAGATCTGATTAAAAGAAGTAACTTTTCTCTTGAAACTTTCTTTTCTATCTCTTACGGTTCGCGAGTTATAACAGAAAATCGGAAAATAGCCGAATTTTCAGTGGTTAATTTCAACCCCTTCGAGCGAATTTGGGAAACAAACAAAAATTGCGTGGTAAACAGGAGGAAATCCTTTACACATTCGCGAAGTTTAAAATTTTTTCGAATTCGGGATCTTTCCTTGTAAGCTGCAACGAAGCTACAAGCCACCCCCGCCTACGCAGTTTTGTAACAGATCCTGCAGGGACTTTCTCGAACACTTAGCGCTATCGGAAGGACTGTCCGGCGGAATCGAAAAGCTCGGCGGTGCCAGCCGTGAAACTCCGCTGGGTCCTAAATAACGGTGTTTCGATAATAAAGATGTACGAACGGCCGTAAATGTGGGGGGGGCGATTTAAAAGCGGCGAGGGAGGAGGGGGGTGAGCGCGGAACGGTGTTAAAGCCGGCGCTGTAAATTCAGCGTTCACGGCTGAACGGACAGGTATATACGCGTAATCGCGATTTGTTCGGTATCGAAATTATCGACGGTCAAAGGGGGAAAACGAGCGTAGGCAGGCCCCGGTGTATCGATTCGAGCGGCGAGCTGCCGCTGCAACGGCAATGTCCCGGTGCTAACGGCCGACGGCCGGTCATTGTTCCGCAATTATTGTCCTATCTAATCGGCGCTAGTAGCTAGAAAACGGTCGCCCGGCGATTCCCGATATCTAATCGCGAATGCTCGGGCGATACGTGGGAGAGAAGGCGATTGTAGCGATTCCCCCTGTCCGCCGGGGACGGGCGAATTTCTGGTCGCTGGACCGAGACCCTAATGTCTAGCATCGCGACCTAATGGTGCCCTGTTGAGATTGATCTCGCAGCAGTTTTAAGGGGAACCGTTCGAGAAAACACTTTCGAGCGTATATAATAACTACCGGTTCGCTGTGAAAAGATTCCCAGAAATTCGACACGCGGGAACCGAGCTTTTGACGTCGAGTCAGTTCTTTGGGAGCTCGAATTTAAGAAGTTGAAGTAACGAATGAAAGCAGTGGCGCGCCCAGAGGGGGTGCCACCTGAAGAAGCAGCTTTGTAAAAAAGAAAACAGGAGTTCCTTCTCTAAATAAATTTTTACGATCGCAAAATGAATGCTATCGAATTCGAACTAAAAATATTTTTATCCCTTCGACTGGGCTCCCCCCAAGATTAAATCCCCAGTGCGTCACTCAGCGAAAGTTCCTTGAAGGGTGCTGATTGCCGGTGCATAAAGTTACAGCCACTTCTGTGCCCCTCGTTTCCACCCCCGAGCCACTTGCGCGATAGTTACTTCTGAGACGCGTTTCTTCCAAAAATCGCGAGGCGATCGGTAAGGAAGGCGTCGGGACTCGCGATACGCGAGCTTCGCTCCGCCCAGTGCTACGGCTCTATCAGTAATAAGCGTCGTAAATCGTCGCCAGCCCCGCTTCTAACCCCACGGTCAGATCTTAGAAAGCACTTTGATGGCTGGCTGTTATCGGTGATCGGCCGACACTTCGCTCTCTCGTGCCGCGGCACTCGTGCTCGGGCTGGTCCGGTTATCGGTCGAATTGTACACACCAGCGTGTATCGTAAATCACTGGGCCAACAGATTAGATCGCGGATCACGTTTTCGCGGATCTCGCGGCGATCGAGCTGGCTAGCTGAATAGATGGCACCGGCCGACCGGAGGGATCGACCGTAAACGGCAACCCTTTGATTGAGTTCTATCGGTGCGACGTCCGGCGAGTTAGTCGACGCTGGCTTCGTCAATTAGACGTTAAAAGGTGGAGGTGAAGCTAGGAGAGTCTTAGGATCGAAAAGGAGCGCGACACCCGCGAGCAAAGGTTGGTGGATTCTAGCAGCAGGATTGTTAGTCGCGGAAAAAGGCAAAGCTGAAGGAAGGGGGCGTTTCTCGAAGAGGCGACCGCGCGTTGCGACCGAATATTTTAATTACCCCCGCTCACGGTGTCCGGATACGAGCGTAATTAAATTTACGCCACGGCAAGGCGCACGTACGCTGGCATAAATCCGTTCGCTCGGCAATTAAGGCGACGGTGACCTCTCTCTCTCTCTCTCTCTCTTCTTCCCTCTGCTCGGGCCACGGCGAAACAAACGCGCGCCGTGAATCACCGTTGTGCAATTATCGTGTACGCGCCGCGGTTATGGCTGCCCCGCGTCCGTCCGCAGAGACAGACGTTCGATAAACGGCGAAACGATGCGACTTCCTCTCCCCCGGGATCTACCGAAGCATGGGCGCGATTCCTCGAACCCGAGAGCTACCGATGAAACACGACGACGCGCAACTATCGCGACTACGAGGAACGGCGGATCTTGCTTTTATCTCCTCCGTCGAGTACAGTTGCGTTTTCTGTGCAAAACCGGGGAAATCGTGTGCAGAGCTCGCGATCGTTCGATACCGGCGATGAGAAATCGGATCGATGAGCCGAGGGACCGCTCAGGAGAGAACAGCTACGTTGTTTCAGCCGAACGGAGGAATAAACTGAAAGGTTCGCGCGAGAACACAGGAGGCTGCCAGATGAAGCTTAGACCCTTTCATTTATTTATTTATATATACGGGAACACCCTTTGCTGCATAGAGAATAAAGAAAACCAGTAGAGAACTAATACATAAAAGCAGAAAGAAAAATGACCAAAAGAAAGGAGAAAGAAATAGTGCTAAGATAGAAAACCAGCAAAAAAGAATAAAATAGAGGAAGTGCAGCATATTTATTTGGAATACTGTTGGTAATTTGAAATACCCAAGTATCGAATAAACTACTTACGCTATCTAATTTGTGACACCGTAAATAATAGGGGCCAATGACCTGTCAACTAATGTCATTTTTCATTCAGACCACAGTTTCAGTTACTTTTTATTTTTTTATTATTACTCAGAGTTCGAAATACAAAACTTTATTAGTTTCCCCGTGATATTATGCAGTTTTATTTCTTCCCATCCTCTGCCGCAATTTTGTATTCGTCTCGAACGAACTGTTATTCCAACGATACTACACTTCCTCTACGCCGAATGTAAATAAAAAAAGCTAACGCCTTTTCGTTTCGTTCCACGAGTTCCATCGCGCAAGTAAAGCCCGGCGCCGGAGTCTCGATACACCCTGCGCGTTCGTTTCGCCGGAATACAAATCCCACTGAGCGGAGAGCGAGTCCTAAGGCTGCCGCGTGCAAAGCCGCTTCCTAGATCGATCTCGTACCACGGAATCGATCTCGCCAAAGACACGCGTCTCCGTTCAAACTCACCGCGCGAGGCTGGCCGAAAAAAGGCGCGCGCGCGCGCGCGCACATCCCGCGAACCGGTCGAAGTGAGTCGTCCCGTTTGAATCGGATTTATACGGAGGAGATTTAATCCCTGGGAGAGGAGGCTCGCGGTCAGATATCCGAGTTCAGCGGTTGAATAGCGGGAACGCGCGAGCCTGCAGATGCGCACAAAAGGCTCCAGATTGGACACGTATCTTTCGTCGGACCAGTTCTCGAACAAAACGTGCGCGCAACCGAGGGTTAGCCAGAGGAAATGCGAGAAATGTAAATGTGACGTGGCTGGGGAGGGGGAGATCGTCGGGGAATCGAGTGACGACCACCGAGCCTGCTTCATAGGCTAGTCATCCGCTTTTCATTCTTAACACGGAATATTCCGCGCTCTGTCGATCATCTTGGAGCCACTCGTCGCTCCGAGCATTTCAATTTTAACGATTTTAAGTCCCGCTGATCGACTCGCGCGTATACAGTGCATCCAGCAATCGCCCTTTTACCGAAGAAGTGGACATTATTTTCAATACAGCTTGTACTTCGTCCCGTTCGGCTTACTAGCGCAAAGTCCGCTTCGCCGACGCCCCTGCTTATTTCGAAGCTACCTCGCGTAACCCAGTTTCGATGTTGGCGAGCGTTCCAGGAGCCGTCGAACCGACACGCTTTGTCGGAAACTTCGCTCGCCGCTGTGTATTTCTACAACTGGCCCGAGGCAAAGTTTGCGATCCAAACACGCGCGCGTTAAACGCCTATGCGCTGCCAGATGCCGGTAGATCGTTGCACTCTTTGATGACGAATTTGCAGGTGGGAGCTGCGCACCTCGCCAAGAAGATTCTCTTATTCCCCGGCGATTGCCACTTCGCGCGACAGCTTCGGTACTTTATAAACACCCCCGTTATCTTTACAAACAACGATGTCCGCCCGTAAAAATACCGTCGCAAATAATCCCCCTCTCCCAAGAAGTATAAGGGAAAGTGGGTTAAACACGAACGCGGCGTTACGCCGTTTTAATAAATAAAAACGATGCTCCCTCTCCACTAGCTAATAGTTTAGATCGTATCCAACGCCGGGCAGAAAATAATAAATACAGAACGCTCGTGCTATTAAAGATAAACACACAATTTATTATTCTCGTCATGTTTCAAGTAATACTTTGTCCATTTTCCATGGCGTGTAATTACTATTGAATTGATGATACAATTGGCTTTTTTTTCAGTTGAAATAAAGCACTTTTTTACCAACATTTCGTGACCAAGGCGTTGCTTGAATCGTGATTCTAACCTCCGAAATAAATTCTTTTTTATTTATTGACGTCGTGGGGTATATATGACGAACAAATCGGATGGGGTAGTCTCGAACCTTCGAGATTAACAACGTTAACCGATTTTGATGAAATTTTCAGCATATATAAAACTTACTTTAATCCACAAAAGGGAATTTTGAATTTTCATTACAGGCCCCGAAGAAAAGTTTAAAAAACGACCTTTCACTATTTCTTTCGATATTCCGACCAATTGCAATTTCTTTCCAACGGACAAGAAGAGGAATTTGAAAAAAGTACATTAGCTACAGGTTGTAGCAACATTTTCATGGGTCGACCATTGAAGTCGCGCTTTCTATGCGACTTCTGCGAAATTTAGCACCCCACGACGATCGAGTAATCACGAACACCAAGTGTTCTGCTTCTCCACTATAAAGTTCATTTTTATTATAATTTCTCAAAAATTCGTCACGGTACTTTACAGACGAATAGTTTAATTATGCTTGTAAACGATAAACAAATTCATTTCTCGCAGAGTTCTCGTTACATTTGCTTTTTCGCCTAAGTGTTCGCAACGATCCCACTCTCCCTTATATCCCATATCTTCAAACAAGAGACACTCAAAGTCAAAGGAGCCACTGCCAGTGACTCACGCCGCGCACGTTGTCGCAGGCGACAAGCTATCGAAGACTTAAAGCCCGGCGAGTCACCGGATGACCTGATATTCGGCCAGCGATCCAGCCGCGCGAAACTTATCTGCCAGATAAAACGGAATCATCGAGGGCGTCCCGTAATGCCTGTAATCCTTTCGCCGGTGTGGTCATCGCGCTCTTATCGGCCGCGACTTTAATCCCGCTGCCGGATTGTTTCGCCGGTAACCGTTCGCGGTGGCCGTTTATCGAGGACGATCGTTATTGCCGCGAGTATCGATGCCGCCGATGTCGTTTACCGTAACGTTCCCACACGTTCGCGAGGGAAAAGGGAGACGTAGAGATACCGGATGGGGGGGGGGGGAGAGGGAGAGAGGGCCCCGATGGGACGCGCAGTCTCCGCGATCGCAGTAACGGCGACGTTACAAACGGAACGGTTGCTTCGAAAGTCGATGGACGTTGCCGAAAGATAAGGCACGAAGAGATTGCGAATAATACAACGATCTAGGCAGAAACGGCCCCTCTCTCATACATATATACAACGCGGGCCAACTATCGAGCGGCTGTGTTATCGTTCCGCTGATAGCTGGCACTAGACGCGGGTTACGTAACACTTAGGGTCAACGTATCCACTAGCTTTATGCAATTGCATGTCGGTACGCTATGAATAGCTTCGCCTAGCGACGGAAATAAGCCGAGTCCACCGTGAACAAATAACCACGGCCCCGAGAACTCCGCCGTTCCGTCCCGGCTCTTCGCCACAGGCCCCCCTCCGCCGTGCCCTCTGTTCATCGTCCACGAAAACATCGCCGCGGTCTTTTCGATGATCGCGTTTATTTTCCGACGATCCGAGCTCCCTTCCATCGCCCGCCGCAGTTTCGGCGCGATTATTCGTTGCCCGCGCTTCCCCGGGATCTCACGCAACGTCATTAGCGGGAACGGCAGGTAGATCGAAGGCTGTTAATTAAGCCTCTTTCCGCTACACGCTCGACAGATACGTCGATTTTCGTTCATTGCACCGGGCTCTGAGGCCTCGCGAACCAAGCTCCTGCGCTCGACTCCGACGATGCGCTCGGTATTTCTGCCTGTTGTACTTCGTTTCGGCATTCATCTCGCGGGGGCGCGATTATCCGTTAAACGGAATCAGCCGGCCGTGCGAGATCAGAGCTCGAGGGTTTCGCGAGGCCGAGTCGCGGCGAGAATGCGCGTCTTTGAAGGCGGAATGAAATTCTCTGGGTAAACTCTGGCGACGCGAGAGACCGCGGGGAAGGCTCGCGTATACGGCTGCCTCCCAGCCGGAAACTAATTGCTTGCGCGGGGGCTACGTGAATTACAGCACGTAATTAATTACCCCGTGTAACCCCTTGATATTTGGAATACGATGCTCGTAGTGATTCTGGCGCGTTCGCTCACGCCGGGGCGTGGTTCGTCATAAATGGATGAGAAGCGGAGCGGCCAGTCGGGCAGGATTCCCGATCGCCCGGGTGACTTTCGTGAAAACCGTAACCGTCGGTCAACGTCGAGTGTGGTCCCTTTTCGACAAATTATATAATCCCGTCCGAGAGCGATCAATCTCCTCACTCACGGCGACGTGGAACGTGGCGTAAAAACGATCCAAGGGCCTTTCGGGCAACACTTTGCGATTTACGGCGTGAGCACTCGCTTATTAGAGACGCTCTTTGGGTCCAAGTGTCATCTATACCATAAGAAACTTCGAGAAAGTAAAAGAACTACGACAAGTCCATGAAAAAGTCGAGGACGAAAAAGAGTAAATCACAAAAATAATAGAAGAAAATAATATCACAGAAAATAGAAGATAATAATAATTAGAACGTGGAATTTATATTGCTTTCATGATTCCCTAATATCTCTTAGGCTCGAGTAGATATCAACTTGGTTCTTACTCGCAAAGATCGCCCACGCACAAGCCTGAAAACCAATTTCAGGATTTTTCCCTAACCAACCACTAAGAGGGTGAAACGGGGTGAAATGCATTTTCGCGGATTCCTCAAAATCTCTTATGCCTGATCAGATATCAATTTGCTTTTTACTTCGAAAGGTTACCCACATAAATGCCTGAAATCCAATTTCCGTCTCCTGCCCTAATCAACCTAATCAAGGGGGGTAGCGAAAAGGGATGAAAAGGGGCAAAATGTATTTTCTCGGATTCCCTAATATCTAAAGCTCCATTAGATATCAACTTGGTTTTTACTTCGAAATGTTACCCACGCAAATGCCTAAAATCCAATTTCAGGATTTCCCCCTAATCAACCCCTAGGGGGGGGGGTGAAAAGGGGTGAAATGTATTTTCACGAATTTCTCAAAATCTCTTATCCCCGAAGCAAAGCGCAGGTGTATTTTGCTAGTAATAAATAGTAACAAAGAGAACCTCCAAGATCAGAAAAGCGAATTTCAGGAAGAAAAACAATATCACCTAAAATGCCCAGGTATGAAACAACACGGGAACGCGTGGGGATGTTCGATGTACCAGTCGCGGGATCGCAGAAAGTGTCCCATCTGGAAAGGTCCTGATTCTCGCAGGAGCTGCCTGCGTAAGCACGGCGAGCGGCCAAACGATGGCAAGGGATCCTAAAGGGGCGCATTCGTTTCGACCTGGCGCTGCTCGACGGCTGTGTCGGTATATAACAAGCACGAGGGACGCGGGGAGGGAAGAAGCGAGGGAATTGGAGAATTGAAACGTGAACAGAGGGGTACGAATCCGTTCGTCCATCGAGGGGCCCTGTGATTTTCGATCCGGACGAAATAGCGACGCAGCAGAGCCGGCGGTGCGCGACCCGCTCCCCGCTAGAACGAACAACGACTGCGCGCGGGGGTGGTGGCGGATTCTACGTGGCTGGAAAGTTTACGAGCGCATACAGCCCCCGACTGCAGGGGAAGAGGAGCAGGGTGCAACGGGCATGCGCAGCCTGAAACCGAAAGTGCACGCCCACCCAGGCATCGCCGCCCCTGAACCTAGACCTACACCCCCGCTTTCCAGCACCCCACGGTCAACCCGGTGCCCCCAACCTTCAAAACCCCCATCCAGAGAGCGAACCAGCGACCGACAGCCTCCACCCGGCCGTCGCTACCGCGCGAAACTGCAACGGCACTTTGAATCTCTGCTTTCGCCAGCACACCCTTTCGAACAACATAGGGGATGGAATCGAATCATGGACGTGGGTGGTTGTTTCCTTCTCCTTCCCTCGTTTTTTTTTCAGTCGCGAAGAGGGTGGACTTTGAGGGGGATGATTTTAATACTGCGAAGTGTATCGTACCTATCAACTTTCGGGGGACGAATCTTTCTCTGATGCAGAATTAAAAGTAATTAAATAGCAAACCTTTTTCAGATATGGGTCAAAATTTGTTGATTAATTTTGTTTAATACTAGCCCGTGGGTCATTAAACGTCACCTTGGAAACAGGGACGGAGGTGATAAAAAGGGTACCGATCATTTGTTAACAGATGACACTTTTTTTGATTCTCACTTTTAAAATCCTTTAAAAGGGCTTACGTTTCCCTTTCGTTTTGCAACTTTTTCTTTCGCGAGTGAAGAGCAAAAAATAAAGGTCGGCGTCAGAAAATTGCATAGCATAAATTAGCGGACCAGGTGACAGGATGCCCAGTGGCGCCTCTGCCCTGAGTATTTGAATCAAGAAGGAATAAAGAAAAGCACGTATATATCATGAAACATTTATACTTCAATTTTTTGATATTTTCGATTGTCTGTTCTCTTCTCTACGATATAAAAAGTAGGTTTATAAAAATCAACGCGAGGGTCGTTTAAAAAGACTTCGTGGGTCAGTGTCTGACCCGCGGGTCGTAGGTTCGCCACCACCGGGCCTAGCAGGAAGTCAACGCCGTCACCCAAGATTCACACGACTAAACGAGTGGCTTGAGCCACTCGCGCAGGGAAATCATTGTGGAAATTATTAATCTTCGTTACTTGCTTGCTCCCTCGACGAAGGGGGCAACAATGCCTTCCCCACGCGGTCCCCTCGATTCTCTGATTCCGAATGAAAGAAACTTTTCTTCCGGCCAATTGTCTCCGCCGTTACGCGATATCTCCGTTCCGGTCGCCTCGCCCTTGGATTTTTTAATCGGCCGCCCCAAGCACGCTTCTGAAAGCGTGAAGCAAAGGGCCGTGTCCCTTTCAGTGACATCTGGTCCTGCCCGAGTACCCGAACCCCCTCGAGCCAGCCGTGTATACCAGCCTCATTCACGGCCACCGTCCTAGAAACCCGAAACGATCAAAACAACTTTTTCATGCGGGGCCCTCTCGAGGACGCTGGATTATCCTTTCTCGGCTGCCTTCGCGTCGTCCTGTTACCAGGGTGCCTGCTGCACCCTGCTTAAGCCTCCGCGAAACTCAACCACCGACTGACCTGGATTCCCCATCGCACCGTGGCCCCCCCCCCCTCTGCCCGCGCAATATTTACACGACTCGATATAAACAGCCCGGGGTGGGGATCCTTTGTGCCCGGAGATTCGGATTCGTCGCTCGTCGTGCGAACGCTCGAGTACCTCGCGGCTGTAAGTCGCGGTGTTATTTATCGCCGTGTCCGGGTGTTCGTCACGTGAGAATCGTAAAATACCAGGGCAACATCCTTCACACAGGCCGCGGAATGTTTAAACGGGGGAAAAAAAAAAACGAAGGGGCAAGGAAGGAAGCCGAGGGTGACTCTTTGTCACGTACGCGTTATTTGTCGTGGCTCGAGCCACTGGTGTTTCGTCTGCGAGGTTTTCTGGTGGGAAAGATTACGAAGAAGGGCATTTGGGGATAGGAAAGGCGAGAGAATGCTTGGGACATGGGGGCTTCGTTGTGTTTGAGGAGGACCAAAGTAGTTTACGTTCGAAGTTCAATTATAGTTTCTAGAGAAAGTATAGTATCGATCGCGAGTCTCTACTGTAGTAACGTCTAACATCTTCTTCAGTGTTAACCGATACTCAGAACGTGTAGATGAACGCACTAAGGAAACATGTTCTAAGCGAAGTCCTCCTAATATCTAATAAATCAGCCTGAGAGACTATAAATCCCGGAGATCCCCAAGCAGTGGTGCTCGAGAGCACAAGTGCCGGAGGCGGTAGCGTCAAAGTAACGCGGCTACAATTCGACGAGATTTCGCGGGGCCTTCGTTATTCGCACGGGCAGAATAAACGGGCCCGCGTAAATCGACGCGCCGAGTGGTATCGGTAAAGCCGGAATCAAGGATGCCCCGGCGTTATTTTGATCAACGCGCGTTATTTATGGCTCACGTCGTTAGAGAATTGGGAGTCTCACGTTTCGTAACAGCTTTACGATCGCCGATAAAATTATGCAACGTAATCTAATACGTATCTCGTTTCCCCGGTGTCCCAGGAGCCGACTCGCCTCGTGGTTTTCGGTCGCACCGGCGCGCACACGCGAGCCGACTGCCGGGCAAAATCGACTCTTTGTTACGCGTGCTCCCGATATCGGCCCTCCCCGGGCCGCCCCTCCCCCGGGAGTACGTCGAAAAAAATTACGCGAAATATCCTAGCCGGATAGCGCGGGGCGCGTAATCCGGGTCACGTTTCGTCGTCGGCGCACCGTGTCTCCCATTAATATTTAATTCGTGTATCGGCGCTGGGAACGCCGGTCCGCGCGAGGCCCTTTCGCGAGCGCGCGTGGGTGCCGATAATCGCCAGCAATATGCGCGCCCGAACGAACACGTGCGTCGCGTGATAAAAATTCGCAGACGCTGGCATTCTCGATAATCGTCTCCCTCCGCCGTTTTCTTTTTTTTTGTCCTCGCTTCCTACGACCGGCACGTTCGTATTTAGGACGCACCGCCGACGATAAGGGGAACGGACGGAAACTTCGGTGGCCGGGCGACGAACGGGCCAACGGAGATTCGCGATCGGGATCTTTAATAGCCGCGTAAGGTACGCGAGGCCTCGCGAGATGCCGTTAGAAGGAAGAGTGCGAGCCGCTGGTGATCAGAGGAATATTATAATTCGAGGGGAAGGGATTGGATTATTATTATTGGTGTCGCTAATTATCAGCGGATTCGCTGTATAGAACAGGCCAGTGACACCGACCTGATAACCAAAGTCTAAAGTTACTAAAGATATTTCTATCTGTAGGATGGAAATATCAATTTCTAATTTGTTTTGCCATCGTCGTGGCTATCCCGTGACGCGCGAATCAAGATTGTATTGGCCAAAGTTGAAGGAAATTTGATAATGTGCGGAACGCTTGTAAATCATTTTATTCGGATAACAGAGAACTAAGAGCGTTTTATTTGCCGGCGGCGAGCAAAGTTTATTTGAATAACGGAGACGGGATAAAAATGAACCGTTTCGTCAGCATATTCTGGCCGAGGCAATTGTTCGAAGAATATACGCGGAATAATTCAGTGTAAGCGCTGATGATTTATTGCTCACATTATCGTGACCCATAAGTGCTTCAGAACGGCAACGTTCATTGCCGAATTTCCTTTAAAATTCTCTCTCTCTAGAATCCCCGCGGATGCAGCTTGTACTAATTAAAAGAGTACCTTCAAATCTTTCGTCGCAATTAATCGAATACGATTGTTACTTCCCCCTTGACAGTGTGCGCTTCGTGCATTTTATTCTCGCGCCAGGGGCCTTTTTTTTCTTTCGCGCACACCGCCGAATGAGAAATCTCTGCCATTAATGACCTTCGTCGCAGATAAACCGAGCGTTTCGATAAGCGACAACGCAACGCTTTGCCCATTAAATATATAATCTGCGCGTTGTTTGTGCAATTCGCTTGCCGAGAGCCCCGATAAAGAGAAAGAGAGCTGGCCCGATTTATTTATCAATAAACGCATTCACGATATTTTCAGAATCGCGCCGCGGCCGAGTAAACATCGCCGATGCCTTTTCGCGAGACCGGCCCCGCGAGCTCGCCCGTTACGAGCCACTGGTAAGCGATTTCTCTCGATGCACGTAATAACGGGTAAAAAGAAAAGCAGAAAGAAAGATTCATGTGCAGGCGCTCGCGTCATCGGCGATCGTCATGTAGGTCCAGAATAGCGCCTTCGATTCGACATAAATCTCGTCAAGTGGCTCTCGACGTCCGTTGAGCGGCCGGCATTTGAGAATAAAAATAAAAATACAACGTTGCAAGATCGCGGGACCACAACCTTGGTTAAATTTAAAGATGGCCGGTCTATTTCGCGACCACGCACCGCCACGATATTTGACTTTCCGCGAATATCTCGCTTGAACGCTTCAAATTACGAAGCAGAGGAGAACGTCACTCGCGATTATTCATTCTTCATGGCTGGGTAATTACCCATCACCGATGAGTAATAACGATTATATATAACGGAAAAATGCATTCGAATGACGTAAGCATACGTACCAAGTGTGCGTGCCAGGTTAACTTCATCGTGTTCAATCAATTTTCAACCCACGTTTAACATACACCGCGCTATCTCTATCGCCAAGTTAAACGAGGGAAACAATGTAACGAAATGTTGTTAGAAAATACACGGGAGATCGCGCGAAAAGTGTAAAAATATTATTGAGCGATTGAGAGATGATTTACGACTCGACATTTCGCGCGCGCATTTGCTGCCAGTGGCACTCAGCTCGCCTAAAGGCTGATCCGCAGCAGATGACTGTGTCAGTGCACCGTAAACACTAAGAACGACGAATGAATATAGAAATTCTTGGCGAACAGGCGGCTAGGGTACCGGAGAATACGTGTGAAAAGGTTGCGTGGCAAAAACACAGGCTGTGCCGAGCCAAGTTCGCGACGCAAAAAGAATAGCAACAGTTCTCTGTTGAATTTCGACGTAATATACCCAAGGGCCGGCGGGTGTAAATATTTACACCTCGCGAGACACGTAGCCGTTTCATAGCCAGGCTTCCCTTCGAGCCAGAGCACACACGACAGGAGTCACATTCGAGAAAAAGAGACTGTCGCGAGTACGGTACACCGACACCGGCGTATATGCATAGGTTATTTACTGACCGCGAGACCGTGCGACACCTACGACGCCACGCTTCAAAGCGGCGTGATGTTCAATTTTCAGGACGAGATACATGGCCCGCGCCCTTGCTCGCCGAACAGAAAAACAAACGCCTCGCGATCCTACCGTGGATTTGTAGTTCGTACGCATTTGCGAAATACTGGCGACTGGCAACGAGCCAGGGCGAAATATGTATTTATTCGACGACTAAATATCTCGTTGCGACAACATAACCTAGACGACTGTTCCACTGCGGTTCGATAACCCGCGTTTTAAAGAAGTAAACGCCTCTTACCACTTATGTGCACTGGGTCTCGAGCGACACTCTATCCGCGTAAACAGCAGTTATAGGTTTCGTGATTACGAAAACTAGCCGGTGCCAACCTTGAGTGACGAAACAGATCATTGAGGAACGTTGAAAATATTGCGCAGGCCGGGTCGATTACGTATACACAATTGTAAAAAGTAGTTCCGTGACTGAAAAGACTAATTGAGAAAACAACGTATGTACGAGACGCATCAATGTAACAGATCCGCCTATAATTGGCATGTTAAAACGAGCGTTCTGAGTCACTGCTAATTAGAAATACATACGTGTAATTGGACACGTACGCGTTTGCTCTGTGAATGCCAGAGAAGCTCGCGAAAACTTTCGAGCAACGCAATGCCCTCGCCTCAGAAATAACGCGATCGAATAGATAATTCTACGCTCGAAGGTACATAACATCGTTGCGCAAAAAAAACAAAAAATAAAAACGCGGGACTGGCGCCATGTTGACCACCCTGACCCACGAGTGCTATTATCGACTGTGCTAATTGGATGTCGCTAGTGTTTTGTCCTAACCTATACTTACCCATCGACCACAGTATTCGATCGGGCGGGAATAGAATTTTGAAAATTATTTACTATTCCTGCGGGTTAATTTCGAGCGATACGTACGTCGAACCGCAGCCGCGTAGTGGCTTCGCACACACCCGCGGTGCACGTACGTGCGCGCACACGCATCTCGAGGATTATATTCCTCTCGTAGGCCTGCTCGCCGGCTTCGAAAAGTAAAACGCGCGCTCGCGTATGCAGCGGCTGGCATCTGCGAGTGGGACGAGGACAGCGTAGCAGGAGGAAGCGAGAGGGGAACATAGAACGGTAGCGTGCGCCCGTCGGAGGGACGACAACGGCGCGCATCGATTGGCGCGCTAGCCGTGACCCCCACCATGCTGCTTTCGCTTTCACCCAATGGGGCCTCACTTTCGCGCTCGCCCGCGCGCCGAACCACGGCAGCCGGCACGCTGTCGTCGCCGGTGCTCAGTGACTGGTGCACCCTTAGTGCGAGCGAGTGTTTTTCGTCGTGGACTCTCAGTGTGTGCACGAGAGGAAAAAGAAAACGAAGGAGGCCTCGGTATAGCTTACGTATTTTCGCATCAAATTCTCCGCTACTACCTCTTGCCGTCTATCGGCCGGTCTATTGTGCGCGCGGTGGTGTACGAGACACGAACTGCCGTGGTACCCGTCACCGGGGAAACAACTTTTTTTCACGTTCGCGAAATTGCGTTGCACGCTGCGCGCGCTTTGCGCCTCGCCCCCCTCCCCCTCCGCCCCTCCTCCCTGCCCGGTTGACCCTGACATTCGGCGCGAGCCATACCGACGACGCCGTTGCTCTCCGGAGAATCGTCGTTCGACCGAGTGCACGGTGGACATTCCGCGAACATTACCCGCGACACCAGGGCCAGTTCTCGTGCCGGTAACAACGCCCGACACCTCTCGTACCGACTAAACCGCCTCGCGGCGTAGTGGAGCCACGCTGACCTTGACTTCGTTGCGCTGGAAACAATCGTCGCCGCGGCAAGAAGAAAATTGCCCCCGCGGCAATATTAGACGCGCCAAGGATCGTGCTCTGCGGTGCGGTGGCGCCCATTGACCTTGACACCTCCCGTGTTTCTCGGCCGAGTGGGGATAAAAAGGATCGCTGGATGACAGCCGGCTCGGATCCTCTCCTCGGACTGCCGCGCTTTTTTTCTGCAGTACTAAATACTTCCGCGGTGTGTCACTGCCACCCGAGAGCGTCCTCAAATCCATCCGATCGTTGAATGGGTGTTCGTGACAGGAGACCGGCGAGACGCGGGAACTGTGTGAAGATGAAATAAATCGGTGTGCTCTTGTCCGTCGTGGGTACCCGTCGTGCCAACCAGTGAATACCCGAGATATCCTAATTGGTCGATCGCCAGCCGCGCGCACTGCGCGACGAAGTGTGCCCGCAACCAGGTTTCCCAGCCTGCAGTGGCACGCGACCCAGCTTGGTCCTCCCGGATAATCCGTTTTCCCGCGTGCGGCCGCGTTGGCGAGAGGATTCCGAGCGAAAACGGCGAGTGACGTGTTCCACGTTAGACCATCGGGACAAGCGATGGCACCGCGGCGTCACGCGAACGGCCACGGTGGTGCACTGATGGAGAACGGCGGCGGGGCCGGTGGCAGCGGCATTTTAAACGACGCTATGGAGAACAACAACCTGCTGATGAGCCAGACGACCCGCTGCTGCACGCCGACCGGCGAGTGCCTCAGGGGCGACACGCTGATACGTCTGAACGCGCTCCACGACACCGTGAAGGTGACGTGCAACAACGACAACTGCCCGGTCGGCCAGTTCATGCATCGCGAGTGCTTCGACGCCTGGGAGCAGACGGTGCTCACGTATCTGAAGACGTGCGGCCGTGCTCGTAGCTGGTCCGAGCGGCAACGCCATCAGAATCTGTGGACGAAGAAGGGCTACGATCTGGCGTTCAAAGCCTGCGGCTGCCGTTGCGGTCGCGGCCATTTGAAGAAGGACCTGGACTGGATGCCGCCCGGCAGCGGTGCCAACGCTTCCGGTAACAGACAGGACGAGAACGAGGCGAAGAAAAAGAAACGGCGCAACCGTCAAAACACCAGGCCCTCGCTGGCCGTCTCGGCCGGGCCACCTGGGCATGGTAATCACGTATCTGCGAACGGTCGGGGCACCACCGAGGCGCAGTTGATCGAGGCTGGCCGTGGAAGGGCCGGTTCACTGTCATCCAGCACCGGGTCGAGTTCACCGCCAGCGACCAGCGAGCCCAGTGTCAGCCCGCTTCATCAACCGCAGGCTATCATGAAGAAGAAGAGCAAGGTCGATTTCTTCAGTGATCGAGCACGGTGAGTTCTTTTTTTTTTATATATATCTACTTCTTCAATCATTCGAACCCTTTCGTGGCTAGCTGTAGACAAGGTTGTAGGAGAGGAGTTTTGACGATGTATGAGTGTGCGGAGCAAGTAAGAATAGATGATAATTAGGGCAATTCGTTGAATGCACGGTGTGGAGTGAGTCATTCGACATTAGAATCTGAATGAATAAGTAGGACGATGTGTGAGTGTTATTCCAGTAATACAGCTGGTGAAAAAAGTCATTTATTCGTTAGCGGTTGCTTTAAAGTTATGCAAAACAGTCGGATCGTTCCAATATATACATATTTGCTTTCAACTTTTAAAGTGGATATGGGTTATCAACTTCTTTATGAAAACACATGTTTCTCTACTATGATCTGTCATTTTTTTTTACTAAACTGCGGAGATGTTTGAATTGCTCGGTTTTTTACAATGCCTGATTTACCGAGTCACGTAAGTGTCTGCTGTGTACATTATACAAATGTGTTTCTTTAGCAGCACTGTGAGAATAATAGGAACAATTTCTGTAATGTGTCTGTGATATTTTTGCGAATGTATATTCATTTATGGTAATGAGATTTTTATTTTTAACTTTGTCAACAAGTAGGTAGATGCTTAGTGTTATCAATATTTTTCTACTCTGCATAATATGTTCAAAGTTAATAACATCCTTATGGATTTTTTATGGATATTTTAATCCGAGTTTATTAGTACCAGTGCAATTTAATTTAAACCGCTTTAAAAGTGTTACCTTTGCGGGGTAGAACCGTACGATTTTTTAAACCCGAGCAGAGAACATAGAAGCTTTAAAAATCCAAAACTTTTGGAAGGTCCAAATCGAAAGGTCACGTGATAAGTCAAATCTGATTTAATCCTCGACTAATTAGCATTAAAATTTCTCTTGCTCGATCAGTAGTGAAGTACAGTAAAATAAATATAAATCAAGAAAATCATCTTGCGCAATTGTTCCGCGAGTTTAAATTCCACTAATCGTTGTCCGATACAGACGCGCAGATAATTTTGCAACGAACCACCCCCATTTCGCATATTTTTCCAAATTCGCGGTATTCGATTGAAATTCAAGGGGGTTAGAGAGTCGAACGGTGGAGCTCGTTACAAATAATAATTGGCTCGGCTGGTCACGATACCGCTGACGATGGCTGTCTGTGTACGGTCTTCGGTTGAACGTGTAAGAATACAATTATCACGATCCCTTATCAAATTGGTCACGTTTCTCTCCCACGCGAGCCCTCCTTTTCGCCTCGGTCGGTCGCTTTCAATGACGTCGATAAGGGGAACGTTTCTTTCGCAGATAAAGTTACCCATTCCCATTCAAGCCTTCTTGTCGTCTCATCACACGATACTAAAGTCGCCCCGGTAAATTACGTATCGCCTTAAATTCCGTCCCCGAAATGTACGTTCATCAGCGGCAAGACACTAGAGTCTAGAGTGACGTACGCATGTCCTTCCTCGAAAGATGACGAACGTAAACGGTTCGAATTCATTCCGAACGTGTCTTCTCGAAGGGGGTGAATCGCTAGGTAAAAAGAGAAAACGCTTTTGAAAGACGATAAGAATGATGAGAGAGAGAGAGAAAGAGAGGCGAGCCGCGACCGAAGGCCGTTCCCTTGTTCCACAGACAATTCCCTGTAAATGATTGGAAGAAAATTGAATTTGTATAGACCAACGGTGGTTGGAGAGGCTTCCTATTTATATTCAATCGTATCGCGTTCGAATTTTCCAAAGCCTTCTATCTTCCCAGCTCCACGGTGAAAGACCTAGCTGACCTTGAGGTGTCCTTCAACGGGCCTCCACTTATCTACTTCCCTCCCATGCAATTTTAATGACCCTTCCACCTTCTTCAACCCCCGATACTTTCACCTTCTACAAGCGTATCGACTACTAGGATCTCCAAGAGTCTACCACAATCATGAAACGCGTCGATTTAACTCCCCCCAAGTGCTCGATGATCGCAACGACGGTAAAAATGGACCTTTGATCGTAGATCGCGTGTCAATAATTTAAAAAAAAAAACCGCTGCATTATTACGCGTATCTACTTCGGACTAGCCTTTCGCCAGTTCTCTCGAATATTGTCTTTGGTACACTGTGTCACTGGAGGAAGATAAAGTAGCGGTTGCCGGGGGATCGCGAGGATTTTCGATACATAGCTTTTGTCACGCCCTCGAAGGTGTGTCGCGTTGAAGTTTAGGGGTAGGCTGGCAGAGAGGGGGTGAAGCGAGCGAAAGCCGCGTGCATTCTGTATGGAAAGCATACGCGCGCGCCTTTTTCCCCGTTCCTCTTTCTTTTATAACGCGATTTCGCGTAGCTCGCATAAAAAAGCTCGACGGAGGAGGCGCGGGATATTTTCATTTCTTCGGGCGGCGAAGTTGTTTCTCGCGCTTGCGGCGCGTATATAGGCGGCTATAAATAATCGCGCGTAGAAAGAAGAGCGGTGCCGTGTGTTTCGCGAAATACTTTCGCACGGGCAGCCCAGATGGTGTGGCGGCTGTAAGAATGACGGAAAGAAGGCGGTCTTCTTTTTTTATGTCCCGCGAGACGAGACACGTCGGAATCCATTGTGCGCGAGAATGGTATTAAGGGGGGTGGGGGTCCTATGCCGAGGCAGGGGAATATAACGTATTTCGGCTGTAAACGCTTTTGGCGTTCGCACGCTCGAGCGAAGCTGATACGCCGCCGGCCCGAAAAAGCACGCGACAGTCAGCCGCGCGGAAGTTTACACATGAATTCAGCCTGTAATTTGATACTGCCGATTCTTTCAAAGGCGCCTCGCGGTCGGAGCGCAGATCTAAATGGTAGATAGGTCACGAAGTAGGCTCCTCTTTGTTGCTGCCTGTTTTGAAAAACGCTCTGTCGGCCTCCTTTGCCCGCGCCGTGTTTCATTAACGGGCGGCCGTAACAAAGTCGTAGCTTGAAAATCGGAACGTTTCCGAGCAGGACGGGACTTGTTCGTATTACGAACACAGGCCGCCGTAACTTTTCGGGATGCGTATTTATTACGTAGCATGTTTCTCGCGATCCACTTAACCGTTTCTCTTTTCTGGATTAGATGAATCAGCGTGCACACGCATAGTGTTTCTCATGGCAACAGAAGAATTCATCTCGTTAATAAAGGGAAGAAAAATATGCATTCTTAGTCTTCGAAATTTGGGGACGACAATTTCAGGGACGTAACATGGCGATAAGAGGGGCTTGTAAGAGGAGAAAGAAAAGTCAATTGGGGCGTTTTGGTCACATGTCGCGGTAAGGAACTTTGTAGGCGCACGTTCAGCAGGGACATGAATGAACGCAGCGGCTGTTTTCATGGATACCTAGGTCGTAGGTGTATAGGTGTGCTGTATAGACCGCTGTTATAGGTTGTCCCTCTAGAGTTACGGGTATAGAGCAAGGAGAAGACGAAGGGCGACAAACACGACGATTACGGCGATGCCCCCACCCATAGGTACACACACGCGCGCACATGGTGTATTCTATATTTAGATACAGTCTTTTGTAACCTGCCCTATTTCTGTTTACTTTCCACCGGTTCGATGGGCAGCCCCTGCTCAAATCTTCCCCCGTTGCACGCGCGCTCGTGTAACCCAAGTCGCGTGATCCTTTATTTTTCACCGCGTCTCTCCTTGCCGCAGAATCACTCCTTATCTCGACGCCTCTGTCCCTTTCATCTGTCGCGTTACGAGAGACACGTGACCGGGCTATAGGTCCTCGAATATCGCCCTCCCCTAATCACCCGTCGAATTTCATTCACCCGCAAAAGTTGATCCCCTGGGGGGGAAGATCGAGCTGTAAAGAAAATTATCGGGTCCTCGGTTTTGAAGAAAAACGATTCTCCGCAAAAGGTGGTGGGGTGTCGAGGGTTTTAGTTTCGAATCGCGATCGCACGAATCTTCGCGTTACCTACACGTCAGTTCGCGGTCCCTGCGCGCTGAAATGCAGTTTAGGCCGGCTTGTTCAGCGGCAAGGAGGGAGCGTGTTCGGATAAAGCGGCGGGGCGGGAATGGTGTCTGCGAGAGGATCGCTGAAGAGGGAAGGCGAGGAAGGAACGGGAAGACGAAAGAGAGAGGGTGCTCGTAGCCTTGACCGTGGCCACCACCTCAGGGCCAGGCCAGCGAGGAGAGGAGCTTGACGCTCTAGCAGCCTCCAAGGCCAACTGCATGGAATCACGCCACCGAGATGCATTTAAACGGGCCGAGCTCCGGGAATGTTGTTAAAAAGCCCTCGGCCGAGGGTCCTCGTTCTTGCTTCGCCGAAAAGGAGGCTCGCTCTGCAGGCTTCGGGCTCTCGAAAAATCTCTCCGCTACTTCACGGCCGTTAAGAAGCCTGCCCGGCAAGGTAGCATTTGATAACCGTGTTATTGTCTTCGATTTTTTTATGGATTCGCTCGTGATGCAATCCGGCTCCGACGAAACGGGCGATTGTTCCAAGGATGATAATTTAACTCGTCGGTGAATCTTCTACTTTCGAATTAACTACGTAGTACTCGAAGGGGGGAGAACATCTTAGTCGAAAATTGCAACAATTTTTACGAGCCAGTTTCTTCATTGGTCAGGATGATCTTCGACCGTTGCAACGCATTCTTTCCTGACCCTTTTGTTTCGCCATTCAATTTAACGGGGATTGGGTTCCGCGGGATGCGTTACAGTCGATGCTTACCATCGGTCGATCCCGAAGTAAAGAAACGCTCGGACGACATCGAATTACAAGTTCCGTAATAGGGTTGTCGTTGCGAGGAACTCGAACGGAAGAAGAGGGGCGTCCTGTTCGGTGCTCCTGCAGCCCTTCCTCGTTGATATTTCAACGGCATTTTTCTCGGCAAGCGATTCGAATTTATGCCACCCGCGATTCCCTTTTTCCCCTGCCGAAACTTCGCCCCTCCCCCTCTCCTACCCCCTCGATATCACCCTCGCGTTACAACGCGAGCATAGAGACATTTTGGCGCCGCAACGCCACCTATAAATCCCACTTTCGGTGAAGTGCGACGCGCCCGAGGGTTTGTCCCCTGCGCGTTACTCGCGTTTTAACCAAAAATAAATTACCCTCGAAAGCAGCCAGCGTTTCGCAGTCGGCGGCCATTTGTCGATGAGGGCCCGTCCCTCGATATATGCCCTCCGACGCTCGTTCGTATAGTCGTGTCCGCCGGGGTGGCAGGTCCTTGTTTGTTCACGTTTTTACGATCTTATTAGAGCGTTCGAGTGACGTTGCAAACCACCGCGTCTATACACAGTGCGTCCTCGCGCGTAAGTTGCCCAACTTTGGAAGCTCCTTCCATTTACATCGGGGGGTGGAAAAGAAGGGGTGTACCGTGTTTTACAAAAAGTTTCGTAATTTAAACCTCGTTGCCGTACCCCTCCATCTTCCCCCATTTCGTTTTTTGTTTTTACAATCCACACTATCGTACTCTGAATATCCGGGAATATTCTTTATCCACGTTGGAGCACCCTTGCCGAAACGGCACCCTGTCTATGTCCAGGCATTCGTCGAGGTTGAACTTCGACGCTTCACGACTGCCAGAACTATCGCTTTGAGGGACCCGCGGTGCTTCTCGAAAGGGTTCAAAGGGTCTGACGAACGAGTGGGATCGTTGGGGAAGCGTGTAAGGGTAAATACGGGGCGCGGTGGGAGCTAATGGGGGATCGGCCTTCAGCCCTGCGAATCATGATTCTCGCGAGCCCCGGTGGTTAATTAAAAACTGGACGAGACACGTTAGCGGTGGCGCGCAGTTTCCGTCGAGCCTTGAGCGTGTCTTTGAAAAATCGACGGTTCAGTTGTACCCATTGTGCGCGGGACAAGAGGGGGTGGCACTCTTGCCGGGAGAGTTACAGAATTTTCTAGCAAGAAACTGTGAAATTCCGCGCGCGCTTTCGGGTTTAATTCGAAGTTCCGGGCAATATTGTCCAACGGGGATGGAACGTTTCGTGGTTGGCCAAGTTTATCGAATTCTTTTCGAGCGTTACGCCGCTCTAATGGGAAACACGATCGCTCGAATAACTTGGGGGATTTTTTTCTTTTTTCATTCCTTTCGGGTGATCAGCTCGGTGTGCTAGTCGAGAGAGCGCACCTGCAAACGAACTCTGACTCGTTGACGGTCTAACGTTGCGGAGTTCCGCGAGATCGACGTGCGTATAAACTTACCAGTGATAACGATAAGATGAAGGCGTCGGTATACCTATATCTGGCCACGGAGCTCGAGTTCGCGGCTGTGTCAGGCGAATTGCGAGAGAGAAGTGGCGAGTACAATAGCGTGCACTCGAATGCGGAATGATTTGTAAAAACTGAGGCGAGTCGTGGGTTCTCTTAAACGCCGGCGGAAAATAATTTGTAGACAGAAATTGGGAGAGACGTTTTTGTGGAATAAATTGATTCGCGAGGTGAGCTTTGTTGTAGAAAAGAGTTAAGATTTTTATTAAATCCAAGGACTTTGATATCGCCATACACGTGGCAAGGAGGAACCGCCGCGAATTTATCGCAGAAATAAGCGCACAGTTACGTTAAAAGGGGAAACGAAATTTCGTGTCCCCGATATGGATGGATTATTCAACATTTATTTTCGAGTTTTATCGGTTGCCACTCCACTGACCTCGTTCGGTTCTTGGCGACGTTTTTGCGAATCGAATCGAACGAAATGTCCCAAGCGAACCTGAACTCGCAGCGACGCCGATATGCGTGACCCCCCCTCCCGATCGCGAATGCATAATAATCGAAATGTCATGGTTAGCGGGGCGTGTATCGTGTGCCGGAAACGGGGTATCAATCGCTGCGCGGGCCTCTTCGCGGCTGGACGAAAGTTGTTTTCGTCATGCGCGATATTTACGATTGCCGTCCACGTTGCAGATGAATATTCCGAGCGGAGCGATAAATATTCGAAATTAAGCGCCTGGATCGTCGCCGCGGATTTGATATTGAACTTGACGAGATACGCCGGGCCGATCGTGTATTCGAGGCGCGATGGCTTTGGCAATTCTATTCGTTGGGAATAACGAAAATCCTCGGGTAGTATTGAAATAGCGCAATGATTTATACATTACGCATAGAGGAGGCGTGTAAATTTTGTATTTGCATGATGGGTGTATTTTTAAGTGTGCCTTCAGAGCGATACAGGTTTCGATAATCGAGGCGCGTGTCGCTGTGTGCGTGCGTTCGGTGGCTGATCTCTTTTCACGCGTATCGCAGACTGGATACATTATTTTTACAAATTTTTCTGAAAAGAATTTAAGAGTCTTTGTAGAAAGCACTGAAGTTACCTAAGTGTCACCAATCAAATTCTATATTATAGTACTACAATTGGCACGTAGAATATTCTCCGTTAACAAATCTTTAATTTTGCCCCTCAGTGTTTTTTATATATTATATCGCAATATTCAGAGTAGCTCAGTGTTGTCTTAGATTATTCACAGGTTGCTCGCGATAAAAGTTGCATCGGTGCATTTTCTAAAAAAGTACTCAACTTCCTTGACATTTTCCAAAAAAAAAGTCGCAACCTGTTCCACTTTTTATTCAGCCCGCTCCCATTTGCATCATAAATGGATTCGTTTGATCAGAAACTCTATTAACAGAAGCATCCGCTACAGAAGCCCGATACCAGATGCCAAGTCAATCTCCCCCAAGCAATTGTGCGTAGTCAGACTCATTTTCATACCTACCGAGACACGGTGCAACTGTTTAGTAGCAGCAGAAGCGATTATTCATCAGGGGTCAGTCGCATTCACGCGCAGATCGCTTGTCGGAAGTTGCGTGGCGGTGGTTGTTGTTCGCGGTGGAAAAAAAAAACACAACAGACGTTACGAAAAGTCGCGATGTAACGCTGTAAATAAGCTTTATGGGGATATCCGGGTGAGGAAGGAGGAGTTCGGAAATTGACCCTGAACCTCGACCCTTGGAGCTGACAGACCGCCCCAAGGATGTCTTAAAGGCGACGGGGTGGAATCCCGTTTCCTACTTTTCTTACAGCTCCATTCATCCATCCCGCGTTTCTTCTATAAAAAGCTACTGTTAATTAAATCCCCCGAGGAGAAGGAATATCCGTCCCCTTCCCCCGTGTCTCGGCAAATCCGAGAGAATTTTCGCGTTATTATCGAACCAACTTTTTTTCCGCTGTCTTTTTTCCAAACAAAAGGGGGGATCCGTGGAATAAAGGAGTCGGTTCTGGTTCCACTTATTAAAAAACCGATGTATCTCGGCCCCTTACAGAAAATCTCCTTGTTCCCTTCCTTTGTTTTTTTTTTTTCCCACCTGGGTGTAATTTCAACGCCGCCCAGTTAGTTAAGGCTTACGGCTTTCCCCCGAACGAAACGACGCGGCCGTATCGCCCGCGGCGAGCGGGAAAGTTTATAAAGGGATTAAAGTTTATTATATCCGGTGGCGCCCCGCGGCATGCCCCGCGAACTTGAAACTCCCTACGGTGTGCCGCGGTTAATAATAACCAGGCGACTTCGTTATTAGCGCATTTTTAACCAGCCAATTTGGCCGAGGTGTGGCTGCTCCTTTCATCTTCCCCCCGCGAGCCCACGTAAGCTTTGCTCGGAGATTATGGGCTTTGGCCGCGGGCACGGCGCGATTGTATCCAAGCGCGAGCTGCGCGAAACATATCGGGATCGTTAAAAATAAGTCGAGCACGGTTGAACCGTTTGCTTTCGGGCAAACTCGGCGACGCGAGCGGGCGATTCTGATTTCGCGTGGTTGTCAGCTTCAGTGGCCGGGGATGATTGAGAATACCAGATAATTAGCTCATTTGAATTATATGCAGATTATATAATGGCTCGCATTGAAATGCTGTTAGCGAGGAGGGGCTTGAATTAGATTCACGAAACAGGAACGCGACTGGAAAACTAATAATGGCACTCGCCTGCGGGCGGGAACCCCGCCGGCCGATTTCAATAGCTTAATAACCGGGCGCTAAGCGAAGAGAAAACCTCTCGAAACGAATGTGCTAATTAGTATTTTTAAGAGGGACCCAGCCTTCGCACGATGACCCAACACTCGCGTAATTCGCGCGGATGCGCCACGCGTGTGCTGCAGCCAGGCTCAAGGCGACGAATTCGTAACGAGCTGTTTGTCAAATTTATGCAAATTCGGGATCGCCACAAAGCTGCCACGAGAAACGGCACGTCCTCGTGAATGTTATTAACATTCATGAACAGTGGAGCCATTGTAACGCCGTGTTTCTCTCTTCCCGGCCACACTCCGGGCCGTTCGAGCATAATTTTTCCGCGAGATTTCCTCGGAGACGCTCGAATTCGTACCTCGCGGCGGAAAAACTGCGCGGCGTTTCGCGTGAGGCGGGCAGCGATAAACACCAGCGAAGCCCCCACAGGCCTGCTCGACGATACTTAACGAATGTTTTATCACGGAAATGTTTAGCTCGTAAAAACGAGATGTCGGAGGGAACCGGCCGAACCGGTTCCCCTTGTCCGCCATTTTCGGGAATGGGAAACAAAACGTCGGCCGATATAGAAATTTGCACGCGCGCTGGGAGAGGGAAGCGCCTGTTTTTGCCAGGTGAAACTGATTACCTTAACGCTGGATAGGCCGCGTAATCTTCTTGTACGATCTAAATTGCGTTACTTCTTGCACGACGGGGCTTGGGTCTCTCTGGACCCAGGTGTACGGGACTTGGAATTCTCTGGTAGGTATACGGGAATCAGTTAACGCCTGAATCTTTCGATTTTTGCGAGATTTCGTGAGCAAATATCGTTTTAGTCGGATGTGTTTAGCTTCCTTTTTTTTAGGATTTCTCACGATACTCAAGAAATTCTTTTATTATTATTATAATAAGCGAGGCGCAGCCAGTATGCCGTTGCTGTATATACCTGACCTCAAATTAAAGAAATCAGAAAAGTCAGAAGTCAACACCCAAAGAGTATCTTTTAAAGAAATATCCCAAATGTCGCCTGTAATCTAAAAAAAAATGTAAGAAACTCATTATTGCATCATTTGCACTGGCGTTTAATCTTGCCTCAGCTGTAATATCTTCGACTCGTTTCCCAAGATAAGCACAAATATTTTATCAGTTGCCTAATCCTGTCCTCAGATTACGCCACGGCCTTTAATCACGTAACCATGCTCGTTAAATTACGAAGCCAAAATCGCTGCTGACCGTGTGCTAATCGCTGCAGAGAGAGAGAGAGCGAGAGAGAGGCAAAATAAATTGCACGTTCCGTTATCATCTGCGAAAGCCGAGGAACATTTCAAGTCCCGATATATATAATCCTTAGTCATTAACGATGGTGTCGGCATTGACCTCGGTGGGGGCGTACGTCGCATATGGATAAGAAAGTCGTTACAGGGAAGAGGATCGTTATTACGTCATTAAATCGCGCTGGGTTTCTTCGTCGTTGATGGTGAAAAAGCTTGGTCGCGTGGGTGCTGGATCTGCTCGTCAAACACAGCCTTGCAAGCTACAAATTGCGCGTGCGAGACAGGGTGGCTCTGCCTTTTGCTGCTACGAGCTTCAGAGTGCTGTAGGAAACGTGGCCAAGTACAACATTGACCATTCCCATGGTGTACTGTAATAGAAGTGGCCCTATTAATTTTGGGGTTTCATAGGATATCGAATTAGGAAGAAGGATATCCTTCCCTCCTTGGAAGGATTTCGCTAAGACGCTTCAAGTACCTTAGAATCTGTAGATTTGGAAGCTTTCATCGAGGTGCAATTTAAAGGGAAAGTAAATACAGCAGGGATATCTTCTACAATTTTTCTTGACCCTCACTGGTTTTCTTTACGTCCTTTAATCTACATTTCCTCTCGAATCAAAGATATTCACCCCCCTCCTCGGAAACACCACCTTTAGCGCACGTTGTTAATTAGGTATAACAGAGACGATACGAAACACGTAACTGATAAGGACAGGTCGTCGTAGAGAAGTGCCTAGAGTTTTCGAAGGAACCTTCTTCCTCCGGATCCGGCGGCGCAGAGGGGGATCCCAGCCGCCCATTGTATTAGTTCACAGAGCCAGAGGACTCTGGCAGGAATATTCTAACAGTGTCAGCGGCGAACAATGTCGGGAGAGCGTATAAATGAATAATGCAGCCGTCTGGCCCGAATAACAGAGCTCCTCTCCCGGTAGCCGTGACAGTTAGAGGTGCCCGTGTTCGTTTAAAGACCGCATCAAAGATTTCGCGAGCTCCGCGCGAGGCCCCTTCAACCGGCGAATTAAATTCGTACGCGTCAGATTTTGTCGCGCGCCCAGAATCTGGTAATCCGTGCCCGTGAAAGCTTGTCCATTAAAGGAACACCTAGCCATGCATTATTCCCCTGCTACCTCGCGCGAGACACTTTTAGACTGTTCTAGAAGTAAAGGATTTTCACAGCGAGTAGTAGTTGCCAGTCTTCCCATAGGAACCACTTTGCAGCGTTGGCCAGCTGCTGTCCTCGGCCCTTTCGCCGAGCTCGGGTGTTTTGTCTGTGCCATTCTTCCTCCCTCCAACAGTCACTTTCGTTATTCTAGACACTGGTTGGGTTTAGGGAAAAGCAGAGTGTCTATAAGATGGGGCAAGAAGGAGCGAGAATAGAAACAGACCCTCTCCCGCGCTTGCGTTGCCATACGTAATACCTGGAAGGTGCACTTTTGGATCCTTATTTACGCGATCCTGTTATCTTCGCTTTTCCCCTTCGCGCATCTTCCTTCCCGCTTTTCTCCCTCGTTGCTGCTGCACGGGAATCGCGACAGGAAGCGAGATGTCCGATGGGGGAGGGTGGACCTCCTTTTCACCTTGGGTGGTTTCTTCCTCCGCCGACGGTGTTGCTGCACGCCTTACATCGCCTGTAGTCGAGTGTAAATTATTGCCGGCTCGAGGGTGGTTTACTGCTAATTGGTTTGTTAACGTCATGTTTACCTCTCCCGAGACCTGGCCGGTCTTTCTTGCTCGCTCTCTTTCAATGCCGCTCTTGCATCCCGAGATACACTTTCGCCAGCGTCCCTCTGTCCTTCTACATATTCCGAGAAAAGAAGCGACGGCTGCTGAGGTCGATTAATTGCAACGGACAATTCTGGACGAAATCCACGGATCCCGGAGTTTTATCCGAGCCTACACGGTCTCGAGAGGAATGCGTGACATCATTCGCCAGGAGACCGTGGGTGGTCCTTGGGAGCGAGATTTCGTAACGTAGCTTCGGTTGCAGTTCCACTCGCAACTGTAAAAAAAAAAACCTGACCTCGTGGAACACGAAAAGTCGTGGACGCGCGAGGCAACGACGATCCCCCCCTCTGGCTTCGTTTGTGGTTTAGACGGTCATTTCCGACGTTTTAATTTCTTCCGCAAATTAATACACGTCCCTCTACGCCCGTGGGAAACGGCTCCCCGTGGTGGATGTACCTCGGTGTACTTTTCAGCGGTGTCTCTACTTAATATGCAAAATTCGTATCGCGTTATGTAACGCGCGATTATACGGCGGAGAGTTCGCGAAACGAGCTATTACGAAACCAATCGACCGAGAGTCGGCTCGGTGGCGCCGAGGTTTTCGAGTCGACCGTCGGCGATTCCAGGTTCGCTCGCCGCCGGCAAGAATTTTTTAATTAGAGGCGGCGGACAAAGGTTACCCGCAGCAGCGTTGTGCCAGACCTGCAATAACGGCGCCTCTCTGACAGCTTTGCGGCCAACGCAGGTTCGAAGCTGCACCCGCGATATTTCCAGCTCTTTAGGAGAACGTCGTTTCTAATTTCCTTCTACTCTGGGTGCCTTCGAACGGGCGTGGAATACAGCTACAACTATGAAGTTATAGGTTGTCTCGGGCGTTCGAAAGCTAAATTTAGGAACATTCCGAGGACTGTTTTTGAATTATGGCGCGTAAGAAAATTTGCACTCATTACTGTTTCGTGCAATTTTTTTGCTTCAGGCAGCTCTCCAGATTTGAAGAATTTGAGAAAATAGAAATAACAACTTAACAACTTGGAAAAGTAGTACTTATTGCGTGGAAATATATATTTTTCAAAGCAATAGTTTTATAAACAGTCTTTTCTAATTTACTCGAAGTTGATAAAGCTGAAGCTGCACCCCTATGATTGTAATTATTACCAAAGAACAATTCTAGGTTTCTGGATCGATAATTTTAAAAACAATGTGAACAATCGCTATCAGACTTACAAGGGAAGATCCCGGATTTCCTCATGTTTACAACGCAATTTCTGTTTGTTGCCCAAATTCACTTTCAGGGGGCTGGAATAATTGAACCCTGGAAATTCAGTTATTTTCGTATTTTATAATTCGGGAAATGTAAAATATTTTTTTCCAAATAATAGATCTAATTAAAAGAAGTAACTCTTGTCTTGAAACTTTTTTCTATCTCTTACAGCTCGCGAGTTACAACACAAAATTGGAAAACAGCCGAATTTTCAGGGGTTAATAATTTCATCCTCTTCGAGTGAATTTGGGCAGCAAACAAAAATTGCGTTGTAATCAGGATGAAATGCCCTGCATATTCACAAAGTGTCAGAATTCTTTGAATTCTCAGGCTCGGGATCTTTCCTTGTTAGAAAGTTCGTTCATTTCCAACGGTACTTCTCACCCAGTCTTAGTTAGAACAGAGTTGTCTTTAGACTGTTTCAAAGCTGCAAGTGAATCGTAGCGCACACTCTGCTTCGAACTGCCAGCAAACTGAAAGCTGTCCTTTATATCTCCCTTTTAAAGAAAACAATCCCAAGCATGTCCCAGAATCCAACTCACCCCCCAGTGGATTATACAGCCGCCAGGTAATCAACCCTGTCTACCAGGCGCTTTTCGGATCCCCCCGGAGCCATGCTCGAAGAAATAATCGTTTCACCTACTGCACTTTCGTCAGCTCTCCCGGCAAAGTCCTCGAACGTGCAGATAATAGAGCCACCCCGTGCTTTTAACCGCGGCATTTCGACTGGCGGACGGGGCTTTTCGGCTGGAAGCACCGTAACGCATCTCGTAGGTACACATCTGCGCTCCGGCTAAGTTGGCCCCGCTTTCTGAAACTCCGCCCCGGAATATTCGCGCTTTCCTGCGCTCGGTAGCAGCGTGCTGGACCCTTAATCCTGGGATCCATCCCCTTAGTTCTCTCAGTTGGCGCGTATAACTGCGTACGAGCAAACTCGAAGCGGATTAACCTCTGGACGAGTTTTCAGGTAATCCTCCCCTGCCAACTCCCCCCCCGCTTCCTTTCTCTTGGACGAGATTCATTCTCCGTTATCACGGCGGGGATAAGCCCGCGCCGCAAGCAGCGTCCTTACACGGACCGTTCGACTCCTTTCACACGCGTACGTGTCCTCCGGAAAGGAGCTCTTTATCCGTTGATTCCATTTCGGCTTATTGGACGAGGTTTCGCCGTGCCTCGTGTGTAAGGCACCTCTCGACCGTGTATCCCCCCAGCATCATCGCCGGCCCGCTTCCCAGTTTCTCCTTCTCCCCAGCACCGTGTTTTAGAAACCTGTTTCTCGCCACCTTGATGTAACACCTCCTAGCGGCCCTCTCTCTCTCTCTCGAAAACGTTACGCGAGGTGTGCGGAATCTGCTTGGCGAACACCGCGCGATAGGTTCCTCCAGGTCTCTGTGACTTGTCTTACGAGGATTCTTGGTCAAGTGCATCGCGCTCCTCAGCTACGTAGGCTCGCAACTATTGCGGCGATCTCTTCCTCCAGCATTTCTCTAGTTTCATTTACTCTATATTTATGCCGAGGACTAATACACCATCAGGGACGTAAATACGTACCGCCAGAACCGTGTGCTGGTTGACTCTGAGGGGGAGGATAAGCAAGCGAGATCACTCCCAGATAATTATTTGCAAACTCCGCCGACATGCTCCCCCCCAGAAATACACTCCTGTTTTCCCCGTCTCTCCTCAGGGATGTTTGTCCTCGGGACCCAGGCCCGCAGCCTCCCGAGGCAAATATAAATGTTCCGTCGCGATTATCGGCGCGCTCCTCTCCCACGAGCCAGCTACGTTTACTTTGCTCCCTGGATTCGCGGCGTCCCCCGTTCGGTTGCTGGCATCGGTGACGAGTCACTCGAGCGTCGCACAAAGGCCTGCAACGATTCGGCGAACGCCTCGGCTCCTCGCCCCGGTTCCGAGGGGGGCGATTCCTGAATCTGACGCGTGAAATCGCGCGCTTTTAAGCCGGGGCGCCCGTCGTCGGCGACAGTGTGTCAAAGGCAGCCAGGCGACAAAGCCCGCGCACGACAGGACTTGACGAAACACTCGTGGAGAGGGTCGGCCGTGTTTGCGGACACAGGGGGTTTCCCTGGGTACACGAGCGACTCCTCGACTCGGTGTACCGTTCGGCTTTCCCAGGGAAACACACCCGTGGCATCGATACCTCGCCTCGATAATTCGACGGTGAGAAGGGTTTCCGGCTGTTGCGCGCGAGAGAGAAGGTGTTAGCCAGGCTCCGGGAACAAATCTTTCCGGGCAGGGGACCACTGGGATTATGCTCGGCTAGTTCTCAGGAACGCGTCGGAAACAGCACACCTGTCCTCTTTCGAAGAGCAAACTGGAAGTTTTGACGCCTGTAAGTCTGACTATGCGGTGTTGTTCGAGCTTCTTCGCACCTGATCGCTGCTGAGTAGGTTGGGCGTTGTAATCTGTTTGCTTCGAGGAAGGGAAATTCTTGCGTGGGGGACAGAGGCTAACGCGTGTCTTCTGCTTCTTCATCGTGGGATAGTTCCGTGGTTGTGCGATAATTTGTTCCTCCAACTTCTCTACGAGATCTGAATCTACACCTCGTAATTGAAAAATGAACACCAGCGGTCCCCGGCGTAGGGGTGCCTCGTTTAATCACCCACGAATTATAGAAAGACCCGAGTCTCGTCGAATCCAAAACTGAAAGTCTCTATACTCCACGAAGTACACCAAGCGCTGCGTCGAGCCACCTTTCGTGTTCTCCGCTGACGAATCCTCAGTTACACCTCGGATCTTTGATCATCCGGGACGGAGGCTAGATTTCGTTACGTCACGTTGCTTTACGAATTCGAACGTTCGAACATTTGCCTCGGTACCCGCTTAATTAGCGTGGGTCCTCGGGTTTCTGCGCGCTGGATCGAGGGGAATTAGCATACAATTAAAGCAACAGCACCACGCAGCCTCCTGCCGATGTGTACAGCGTGTACCCGAGGGAATCTCGATCCTCGATTCGATGCACGTATCCGCCGACCAGTGTCGCCTCGCGAGCCTCGTCATTCGCGAAAGTTGTTTTTTTCCTTTCTTCCCTTGCCGGTTGCCATTCCGCGTGCTTGTGCTGCCGCCTATTAATAGGAAACCTCAAACCGACCGGAAGAACCGGTCCCCCCGATTCCTCGGCGACGGTGTGCGGTGCCCCTGCACGATCCTTTCAACGGTCCTCGGCCAAGCGGATTCCTGCCTCGCGATTCGAAAGTGGCGTTCGAGCGGACAGATACGCTCGCCTGTCGTTAGATCGAGGTGCATCGTCTTCTACACGCACAATCCTGCGGAATCTACAGACACGGAATCCTCGTTTCACCTTTCTTCACTTGTCCGCTTCCTCGGCGGACGGGCATGCGATAGACGCCAGTCACACTTGTAGCAGTTGGTTCTGAGGAGAGGCACTCGCTCGCGGCGAGTGCTGTGAAGAGCATAGCGTTATGGAGTCCGATGCTCTCATATTGTTAGAGCAACAGGTTCCGTGGTAGATACTTGCTTGAAGTGTCAGGAAGAAGGTGTCCGTCGATGATCCTAATGGAATAATTCAACGCACCAGTGGACCGTTCCTTTCCTCTCTTTTCGAAGTTGCGAAGCATTTTCCCGCCAGCGATGCAGACGGGAACGGCGAAAGAGGGAAGAAATTCGCACGGATTTCTAGAGTCCATTCGACAAGATCGCTTTGCAAAGCCCGCAGCCAAGTGAAAACGGCCAGACGAACCGGACACGGCCATTGTGTTCGAGTTCCTTCTTGCCAGACTTCCATTATCGTCGTTCGACTCATTAGCGCACACCTGCTAGCTGCCTTAGGAGGATTTGAGCCCACGGTATTCTTAAGCTTCCTTCCCTCTTTCCCATTCGACGGCTCCGAGCGGCGGAACGGCGCGCGCGAATTCTTTGCCGGTGGAAATTGCGGCAAGCCAGCTGGCCGCGCCGGCCTTGCTTGCGTAGTAAGCCTCTTCCTTGGTAGGATCCTCACGTCCTTCGTAATTCGTGAAGCGAATCCCGGCTGCCTGGTGCAGGCTGTTCAAGGACACCGAGGCGTCGAATCGATTCTCTTCTCGTTACCGCAGCCAGCCTCGGGGCCGCGTCGTATTTAACGTAGCGTCGAAAAGACACCTTCGTTGGGATCCGAGCCACGCGCTGTACACGAGGAAAGGTAACTTTAGATCCTTGATACCGGAGCCTCGGTGCAGATGCTGTATGTAACTCTTTCGCTTCGTCCGTTCAATCGGGACAGAGTTGCCTGGGCGATTTTTCCCGCGTGGCTTTATTAAGGGATTACGTACTTTTGACATTTTTATGATTTTTTTTATATATATAAAGAACAGCAATATTTAAAAATCAAGATATACATCTTGTTGCGTATAAATTAAACTGTATTCTCTTGAAAAAGAAATCTGATATCTTAAGAAATGGTGCCATAGCAGCCCCTTCTTCTAAGGCCTCTTCATATTTAGGGTATCAAAATTATTTCGGAGATTAGTGGACCGATTCGCACGAAGTTTTGCACGAATATTCTTCAGACTATAATCTAGTACTTGTCGAGAGGATTTTTCGATCGGTACGTTGTTTTGCTTTTTTATTAACAAAAGAAGATTTGGGTAGCTTGAATTTTTCAAAAAATAAATTTTTCATCATCGGCGCCGACAAGTACTGGATTACAGTCTTAAGAATATTCGTGCAAAGTTTTATTCAAATCGGTGCTGTAATCTCCGAGATATATATGTATTTAGTAACACAAATATCAAGAGGCCTTAGGAGAAGAAGGGGCAGCTATGGTACCATTTCGTAAGATATCAAATTTATTTTTCAAGAGAATACAGCTTACTCCATACACAACAAGGTGTATATCAATCATTCTTAAATATACCGATTCTTTACATAAAAAAAGAAAATCATAAATATGACCTTACTTTCTGCTCTGTCGCGGGTACGTAACCGCTCAAAGTCATTTCACGTGCTCGCTAAGTCAACATTCCTCGTTCAACTGGGTATATCTCTCTCTCCAGAGACTCACTTTCCTCTCGCATTCATCCATAGTAAAACCCTGCATAACGATCCCCCGGAAAACTGTTAGTGCTCCGTGTACGATCTCTATTGGCGCGCAATTAGTAGACGGAGACGTATGAAGTTCAGGGCGTAGGCGAGTAGGGTGCACCCGGGAGAGTCATCCGAGATAGCCTGTGGCTGGAAAATAGCAGAGGAAGACCACCGGCTGCGATAGATTCCCCCTGGATCGCTGCCGCGAAAATATTCCCTGACGCGCGCGTTTTTCGCGGTCCGTGCGAATTATCTGCGGCTCGCGTGACAGCGGTGCGTTATCTGGCCCCGCGCGCAGCTCCGCTCCTAACGCAAACTCTCTGCCCGTTATCTCGCCGCTGTGTGCCATCGCGATTCCTCTTTTGTGCGTCGCGCGCGCCACGGTTGCGTCACACGGGCAGATATACGCGAAAAACAGAAGGGGGAGGCTGCGGCGGGACACGCCCAACGCGGGAAGCAAGCGGCAGGTTTGTTTTTTTCTTCTTTTTAATCGGCAGGAGTTACTCGGATGCACGCGGTCGCTGGGCAATATAGATATGTGGGCTATACGGCGGCCAGAGGAGGCTGCTGTCATTGGGGACAGAAACGGGAAGGGCATCTGAGTCAGGAGAGGCTTATCGGCTAACTGCGCAAAAATGCCTGCCGAGTGAAAAACATCGTTAATGCGTCAGCCACGAGTGTGTTGCCTGCACTCTCCTGTCTCTCTCTCTCTCTCTCTCTCTCTCTCTCTCTCTCTCTCTCTCTCTCTCTCTCTCTCTCTCTCTCTCTCTCTCTCCTCTCATCCCGGTCGAACCAACGACGGCGACGCTCCTTTCCCTCCCACTTCTCTTTCTTCTTTCTCTCCACCGGGTCAGTTTTTATAAGATCCGAGGCGCCTAAGAAGCACGTGACTGCGTAAACAAGTCGTTTACCGACTATAAATACACACCGCCGAAGAATGTGTGTACGCAGGTGTCACGCGTGGCTCACGGTGTGCGTGGGTGGTCACGTGCCTTCATCTTCGTCGGTCGGGTTTTGCGCTGCGGTGCTCCTAGTGTAGCCTGTCGATGGGTGGTCAACGATCCCCTCTAATTGTCACTTTCTTAGGCCTAGAGTTGGAATAGGTCAGTGGAAATGTACAGGTCTTCCCCTCGGTTGCGAAGAGGAGGGGCGCGCGCGCGAGCTCGGGATGAGAATACAACGCGCTGAATTATTGCCTGCTTGGATGCTCGAGTATGAAATGCGTGGGGAAAAAATGATACGCATAGTAGGAAGTTCCTGTATGTGTCTCCACGAGCCTTTGAAGCCCGCGGAGACTTGACTCAGCTGCGAGATTAATCGCCGGAGAAGAAGTGCCCTTGGCAATTAGGAATCGATCTGTCGCAATCGTGCCAAAAGAGTTCCATACGCGATGGGGTAGCCTTCGGTTGGTACCCACATATCCGGCTGCGGTTGGATTTTTCGACGCCCATTGCCGAATACACGAGAGAGTGGCGGTCGCTTAGAGCGATAGGCAAATGGGGGACTGATTAAAATTCCAAGGATCGGGCCCGCTTGGCCTTGAAAAGCTCGACAAGCTGCAGCCCGGATGCGTGTACGGCTCTCCTCGCGTCCTTGCAGCGGCGCACCGGGTTCGCAAATCACTTTGCGAGACGCGTACGCGTGTCCTTCGCTTCGGTACGTTCCGTTTCCTTGGAGGGACGGTCCACCGCTTGCGTAAAATCCTCCGCCTCGAACGTGCCCACGCCCAACGCTTTTAGAGTGGGCTCGCGTACAATCGCCCAACATTTGTCTCTTCCACGCCCCCGTTCGGGCGCGCGCTCTCTGATAGCCCTTGCGATGTCGGATTTTCAAGGGCTCCGGATAGAAACGCGATACCACCACGTGGTACACGTTCAAGGTAGAGGAAGGTTGAGCGCAGCAGAGGCAATCTTGCTGCTTCCACGTAGCTCTATCGTGTCAGCGGATACCTCCAGCGGACAACGAGCACCATTGTTCGAGTTCGATCTCGGCCTGGGCCCATCGAAAAGTCGGCGAGAGATACAGGCCTCCTCCAAGAATCCCGTAACACGAGACCCGTATTACGCGTTGTATTCGCCCCGGCGAATCAGTTCTTGCAACCGGACACCGCGCCGATACGCGTCCGCCCGCGTATCACTCCGCCGCCTGTACTCGGTTTAGATTTCTAGGAAGTCTGTCGTAATCGTCGATTCGTTTTCTCGCCGACATGAATGACGGCGACCCGTCCGCGTTCCGTGCGCAGGGGGCGCCAAACACCCTCGTCGTATATCGCGTTGCGCGACATTCCGCGCACCGTACGCTCGTGCCTTATCTGTCTGTCTAATCGGGCACGCTGCCTCTTTCGCAATTCACCGCGTGGAGGGACGAGGAGAACTCGGCTGATCCCGGGGACTCGTAACCAGTTCCACGAAAGCTGGTAACAGTTCCTAGTAACTCTGCCTCGGGGTGGCGGCGGCTTTCCAGCCGGCGTGGAAATAACATCACGTAGCTCTCGGAGGAGAGTCCAGGAGCCCGTGGTTTTTGACGATCCACCTGAAGCTATTAGCCTCCGCTGAACGCGCCGCTTGTTCGCCGTCGCGTGACGGGGCGCACAAGGCTCGATTCACGTGCTTTCGAGAATCGAGACGCCTGGTACGAGGCGAACCGCGCGCCGTGCAGTTTGTGACTGAAACACACTTGGGTGACGAGTTACAGTTTCGTCACGGTTTAGAGCGGAACTAATTGCTAGAGATCGTCACGTTTAGCCTTCCAGTGTCACTTCCATCTCGCGCCTTCGTACAGTATTACGCGCGATAACCCCGCCAATGGCACGCGAAGTTTATTTAAATTTAATTCACGGTAGAATTCAATTACCGAGCCCGGCAAATTACGAAATTAAAATACTCGCTCGTTCGTACCGATACGGAGAAAAGTTTTGAGCGTTCATCTGCCTGCCAGGCGACGTCATGGAAACGTTCGAAACCGTGTCCCATTCGCCTCGCTCCTCTATATTCGCGGCGATCCAGCCTCGCTAATTGGCTGATTACAATTTCAAATCGGCGCGAATCGATCCCGCGCGACGATGCTAAGAAATTGACTATAAATAGTCGCCGCTCGGTCACCGTAGTGTTTTCCTCGCTTCGATGGTGAGACTATTTTAAGAAGCACCCGTTGAAACGACACACCGACTCTTGCTGCCTGCACACCTTCTGCACTAATTACCCGCGGGCAGAACAACGCGGGCCTGTTCTTCGGCACAGTTTTAGGCCCCGTGACGCGTCGATGAGAGACGTCCAGCTTCCCTTTCCGAGCCACCGTTAATTCGGAAGCGTAGCGCCGTGGCCTACTCACGCCTCAAGGTTAGATAATTTCCTGCAGCCCCCAAAAGGACCACGCCGTTGATTTCCCATGCCGATCGCTCGCGCGATAATACGCAAGAGCCGGGGCAGCCTGCGAACCGGTTCCCCATCGGAATATAAATCGAACCACGGATCGATCCGTCGTTTCCTTTTTTACGTCCTCGCGTATACCGCCCGGCTTAATGACTTGGCCATCGTTCTTTTTTTTTTTTTGCAGGCTCTGCTCCTGCGCGCGAATTATGTTCCGCGACTGTGCGAGGCTGGGATTAAAAGAGAAAGCGACGGAATTGGTGCTCGAGAAGCTCGATGCATTGTTGCGATCGAAATGGTACCTATGCAAATGGGGCAACCCCGTTGAGATCCACGAGCGAAGTTCTGCCTGGCAGTTCACGCTCGCTAATTGCGGCGATGCGGTGTCGCGAATCGTGACCGTTTTCGTGGGAATTGGACACGCGACGCCCGGGCAGCCTCGGTGCCGTCTATCGGGCGAAATAACGAGTCTATTGATTGGACGGTGTGCGGAGCGGTGCAAAAGCTTGCGCAAACCGGCGTTAGTCGTCGCGAGCCCGACCGCAAGGCGACGGTGCGGTGTGTGCAAACGCTGCCGGCTGATTGGAAATAATTGCGAGCACGTGGGTGCTGAACGGTTCGAATGATTCTGATTTAACGACCTCGGGGGGGTGGGGCCCAGCTGCATGTTGTTCGTGGGCCGTGCTCGTCTTCTTGGTCCCCGCGCGAGACGATGACGGCCCCCGACTTTCGAAATCGAACGTAAATATCGGGGCTGTCGCGCGCAACGAATTATACGCGGCTTCGATATAGAATTCGTATGCAAATGGGGGTTTCGCGACGAGCCTTGTTTGGCGCGCAGGACGAATTGGGCAGTAGCTTGTTTTTCGTGCGAGGCGGCGGAGGTAGCTCGTTGATTTAATGGCCTCGAATTGCCCTTCAATCATCGATGCTATTATGATTCCGGTGGCAGGGTGTAAATACGCCGACTGGCAGCGGAATTTTATACGGGATAATTGCGGGGATCGGCAGCGCGCGTGGATCTCCGTGTACTCTTATAAACGACGGGGGAGAAATTGGCGAGAGATGGTTAAGAAACACGTCCTGTAATCCGATTATGCAGATGAAATGATAATGAAACGCGGCGAGTGCGAGCGCGCAAAAAAAAAATAGTACCGTACGCGAGTCTAACGGCGCAAGTGGGATATGCAGTTGCAACAATCGAGAAACAATATGCAATTGTAACGATGCAAATGCGCCTAGGGATGGCAACAATGCAAATGGATGCAATTGGATTTTGCAATTATGCTTCCTCCGGGTTGAATGTCCACTGTGTTTGCGCCAAAAAAATCTAGAACTGCATTCTTGTAAGTTTCCATGTGCCTCGTTGAGTGTTACGAGTGGTTTTCGGTTGGTTTGCCATTCGAGGACTTTAGAATCGAGCACCGGTTGCTCTCGAATACCGCGCACCGGGGTCTTCGCGATACATCGCGAGAATTCGGTCAACGCACGGCTCCTACGTTATTCAGAGAAGCCATGGAAGAATGCACCGGCCGCGTTGCATAATGCAGTCGCGCGCGGGGCCGCGATCATTTTTCCTCGGCGTTCGCGATACGGTTGCCGGTTGTGCGCGATATTTTCGTGACCCCCGGCTGTCATTGCCAAAAGTTAGCGATACACAGGACGACAATGGAGGGACGGCGGTCTCGCGCGAGTGGAGGCCAAGGTTAAGGTCGAGCCCCCACCTTACAATTGCCAGCCGCGCTCGGTTCGCGCCTGCCTCTCCTGATGCCTCTTGCCTCTCTGTTCGCCTGTTGTTCGCCTTCCTGGCGCTGACGTAACTTCCTTCCACCGACGCCGACGGCTCGACCTACACGGTCATCGTCACCGGTTCCTCTGCACCCGTCGCTGCCGAAAATTCGCGCCGTGTTTTTCCACTGAACCGTGACGCGGTCGAACGAAGACGGACACGCGATCGAGATGCGTAATGGACTGTGGGTCGTGAAATGTATGGAGTTTCAGATGGCGAGTGATGAGTTTCCGAAGTCAGCGTGTCGTTGGGAAATTTTTTTTTTTGTTCAGGTTTCCTCAATCTAAGGCTCTCTAATCGTGGGGGTGCTTGTATCTTCAAGGGGATAATCGAGCTGTATTAGTATAGTAGCATATCATTAATTCTACTACCAGTAAATAATAGTAGTAAATCCACTCAGTTGAGAAATAGGAAAATGAGTAGGTAGTATTAGTATTTGTAATAATATTAGTAATACTATAACTAGGAATACTGGAACTAGTAATAGTAAAATTAGTAATAGTAAAATTAGTAATAGTAAAATTAGTAATAGTAAAATTAGTAATAGTAAAATTAGTAATAGTATAACTAGTAACGCCGCGACTATTCACGCCGCGACTATTCAGGCCGCGACTATTCAGGCCGCGCCTATTCAGGCCGCGACTATTCAGGCCGCGACTATTCAGGCCGCGACTATTCAGGCCGCGACTATTCAGGCCGCGACTATTCAGGCCGCGACTATTCAGGCCGCGCCTATTCAGGCCGCGACTATTCAGGCCGCGACTATTCAGGCCGCGACTATTCAGGCCGCGACTATTCAGGCCGCGACTATTCAGGCCGCGACTATTCAGGCCGCGACTATTCAGGCCGCGACTATTCAGGCCGCGACTATTCAGGCCGCGACTATTCAGGCCGCGACTATTCACGCCGCGACTATTAACACTACGAGTAGTAACGCCACAGCTAGAAGTACTAGGACTACTTCGAAGTACTGGGACTAGAAGTACTAGTACTACTTAGAAGTAGTGGGACTAGAAGCAATGGGACTAGAAGCACTGGGACTAGAAGCACTGGGACTAGAAGCACTGTAGAAATGTAATAGTCTTTCATCGCTAACCCATTCAAGAATGAAAATTATGATATCGTATAGTTATCCAGAGTATCTCAAGATCTTTAAAAATGACCACATTTTTTCGCTGATTTCTCGAAGCAACAAAACTTAGCCAGCCAGATTCCCCAGCGAATCTCCATTCCGCTCGAATTCAGTGGAGCCGGCAGACCAGCGGTATCCGTTATTAGGCTCGACGTCAGTCGCAGACGCTGCAGTAGAATCAGACATCGGAGTCAGCCATGGGTGAGGACGCTGATACGCGCGTATATTCTTGCCTCCGATCGAACGAACTCTGTATCCTTACAACTGAGGCACGGCTGCTGTTGCGTCGTTTCTGCAGATATTACCGAAACGAGTGAACGATTCCATGCTTTGCAAATCCCATCCCTCGATACTTTGCGTTTCGATCGTGTCGCAAAAGTCTTCCCCTCGTCCCGAACCTTCACGCGTCGTTGGAGGCCAGCTCGCTGCTCCGGGATAAATTCTTCCTTCAGGGAGGCTTACATCCTGTTGTCTCAGACAGAGCAGAATATACAAGTGCACGCATACTGGCGCGCTACTCCACTCGCGCGCATGTACGTCCCTCCATGCTCGTTTTCATCCGCTCGCGAGGATAAACGCGCGAGTCCTAAAACGCGACCCTCGCGTTTCATGGACGCGTATGACGAGGGTTGGGTGATGCTTAGGGGACGGGAGAAATGGAATGATTGTGCATCGAGAAAAGGGGTTGTTTCAAGGGCCTGCCTACGGGAGAAACGGTTTTTGGGAAGAGTCTGTTGAATGTATATCCTTGTTGCGGCTTTTCAGAAATTATACACTTCATTTATTCGAAACCGCCGAACTGTCCTAACGTGTACAATTTGGAATTTCGTTGTAGACAAAGCTGCGGAGCAAACGGGATCTTCTCGCGTCGCCTGGACTTCAGCGCCTTCAACAGCCTGCCCCGCACCAAGCTCAACTCCTATCACATCAAGGTGAGTACTCGAAGCGACACCATTCTTCGGATAACCCTCTCTTCGTTCGTAAAAGTCCCCTGCGCATGCCGAGGGAAAGTTCTTCGCGATAGTAACACCGCTGGAGCGGAAGGAAAGCAGCGAAGCTATTACATGGGAGTCCTTAAAGCGGACGGTGCACGCGATAGAGCAAGGTCACGGTGAAGAGCTGCTCTAGCTTTAAACCTTCTTACGGAATTTAGGTCGCAGCAGTCTCTTGGAAATAATGGTAGGCTTTGAACCGAATTTTTCGGATCAACTTTTGAGCATAGATAGTTGAGAAATTTTTGGAAGCTCGAAGCAGGGATTCAGATCACCGAGATAATTCCGACGTACCTCGAGGCACTAATTCCAATTGCTACGTCCCGAAGGAGATCCTAGATCCCGCTATCTCTTCACTGATCCTCCCGCCACGTCGTTCTTACGACCACGCTAAACGCGACGACTACGATAAAGCCCAGGCTGCTCGAAATCAGTTTCGCCCCAGAATTTCTTTCCCGCCGTCCATGGAATCGTATATCGCGCCCCCATCCTCGATCTAGATACTCGCACCTACGCAACAGCCTCTTGGAAACAATCGCTCACGCGAATCGGCGTTTCGTTTTTTCCCAATGCGCGTGGGCATGTGCTCATCGAGACAGCCAGCCCCGATGGCAAACGAATCCTTTCGCGAGCGGTGGACTGCGTCGTGACACTGTCGTCCTACCCCAAATACGAGGGAAAAATCAATACCACCCCTCGGCCTTGCACGGCGTGCATTCACCCCCTTCGGTTCCCTCACTGGAGACTACGCAGTACTCGATTATTACCCAAGCTCTAGTCTCGATGCGTCGCAGCCGGCAACGTGCAAACGGAGCATTTCGAAAAGAGAAACACCGTTCAATCGTCCTCGGGGTGAGACGCGGAGGAGAGCTGCGTACGCGCGCGGTTTTGCGGTAGGCCGATCGATGAAGAAGAAGGATATAGGTACCAGGCCGGGACGTACGACGCAATAAGGCTCGTGCCACCGCGAAAGTGGAAAAAATTCCCTGAAGCTCTTTCCCGGAGATTTATGGCCGGCCTCCTTCCGTTTTATACCGCGGTTGCGTGCGTCGCACTTACGCTTCGGCCGCCCCGGCGAACTATGATCCGGGCAAGCTGCGCGTTTAATAGGGGGTTACTGTTTTCGACGCGCCCTTCCGCGGCCCTCGCGGTTTATCAGCGGCTGAGAAAGAAGCAGCTGAATTACTCGATGAAGTAATTTCAGAGCGCTGGTGGACGTCGACCGCAGCTGATAATTATGGAAATTAGGTGCCTCGATCCTGTTAACGTGAGCGGGGGGCATGCTGGAAATGAATCGGCCGCTGGTAACGGCGAACGATAGATCCACTTGCGGGTTATCGCGTCTAATGTCACAGCACGAGGGGTATTCTAAAGACTCGGTGGGTCATAGCGAGGATTATTAGCCTCTGGCTAGGATCACTCAACGTTGCGATAGGACAAGTGAATTGGAAGTCTGATTGAGAATCACCGTCGCGTGCAACGGCGGCGTTTCAATTTACTCCCCCCAAATGAAATGTGTACCGCACGGTGCTTCGAAACAATATCATTTTTCACTGCTCAATTAACTCGAACTGAATTGCCTCGCTGTTGCGAAACGGGCTTTTTCCCATCGACGCGACGCGTGCCTTCCAGCAGCGCGAGAGAATTGATGGATTACAAATTGATTTAATGACGCGGTTACGCGCGGACGGTGTAAATTTGCCTAATAACGAGCGATTACACCGCGTGTGCCCGCGACGGCGGCTGGGCCCGCGGGGTGGGCGAGATTAATAGGATCGCTCGGGGAAAATGAATTTAGTAACCAGATACGCGGGGGTAATTTATGTCGTCAAAAATGGCCTCCACCTGGGAAGCATTACGCGCCCCTGTAGGCTGGCGTACACAAAACGGGACCACCTCCCGGCTCTCGACCTTCAAATTGCCCGCCGTTTCAAGAGCCCTGGCTCGTGCGAGCGGACAAAAAAAGAAAGGATGACTCGCGGAATAGGCCCGGTCTGCTTCCCTCCTCCTAAATCCGTTCGGCAAGTGGCGGCGGTGCTTCGAAACGAGCAACCATAACCGACCTCTCCCACCCCGTTGTGCTTTATTCGGCGGGGGGTGGGTTTCAGCGTCGAAGAAAACGTTGCCCAGCGCGAAAGGGGTTAATTTGCGACTTGCGAACGCGGCTAGAATATTTCTACGCGGCTCTCTCGTTTCACGACTGCGTTCTGTATTTTGTAAAATACGACTAGGGGGGGGGGCGGCCGGGGAGAGGGGTGCTCCTTTTACGTCTGGGGGGGCTGTTTCGCGTAACCTTTCATCGCAACGCGTGTACTCGAGCAAGGTAACCCATTAAGGCCTCTCCGACTCTAGTTCCCGCCGGCCGACGACGCTCGCGCGTTATTTATTCCTTTCGCGAACGCAGAAAAGGGGCCACGCTTTATTAGAAGCAACAATGGACACGGAGCGGAGCAGTTCCGCTGGTTTTACAGCGGTATGGGATAAGCCGGCGCGTGGGGGATTCCTTTCATTCCGGCCACGAATCGCGCGGCAGTGATTTTCCAGCGCGTGAAAAGCCGCGCGGAGTTTTACGAGCCTCCGGGGCTCCCCCCGCGATAATGAAACAGGAGCTGCTTCCAGATTCCCGCGTCAACTTTCTTCGTCATCGATGGCTTCAGCCGCCTTCTCGGACTGTGGATTCTGTTACGCCACTCTGGCCGACTTTAGTTTCGTAACCCCCTAGTGCTTTTATTCTTCATCCTCGAGAGTTACTCTTGATAAATGTTGCCGGTATTGGCTGGAGGAATGTGGAAGATCTTTGCTTTATACAGATCGGAATAGAAGTTGAAGTGTTGCTTCTGTCTGCAAGATACGTTTAAGCGTAGGGGATATGGTAATAGTGGTTAGCGGGCTCGCCGATTGCCTAGATACGAGAACTCGAACGAAGGAGGCACGATCGATCCCTCCTGCCACCAGAATCCCACATGCTTTGCGTGCAGCTGCAGGAGGAACCACGCTCGAACCCTCGAAACACTGATGGCAGCCCTTCCATAGCAACGTCCCCAGTAACAGCCTCTGTCTCGCGAATTTTCGAGCAATTCGATGGCTTCGAATATTCGATAACAGTTGGGAAACGCCTCGGTGTCTCGGTGCGTTCGATTTCGCAGGGGAAGGGTTCTTTTTCCGACGAAGGGACTTCGTAGGGTTCTTTGCCAAATTCCTCTAGCCTTCGAGCGCGAGGAATTTGGTTGTCGGGTCGTCGATGATTCGCACGGTTATCAAATGCCTTCAAAGGTGCGAGAAGTCTGAGTCGGAAAATTTACTACGATGAAGATGAGAGAGTCACGTGGGTGGCATCGCCGCCACTTCAGCTTCACTTTCATGCATCTAGGCGTGGTTAATACAGTCCACCGACCATAGAAACGATTTTCTGTCAAACATCTGTTATATAAGAATCATCCTTGCGAGTATCGAGAAATCAAGCACAGTGTCACCTTCGGAAATCTACCCGCATACATGTTTATAACATCGAGAAGTGCACCGCGCAAGATTCTTAAAGCATACCTATTTCGAAATCTGTAGGAGGGGATACAGATCGGCAGGCTTCCCAGTTTATTCACGAATGTATTAGAATTCAGAATCATGGTGATCGGCATTCAAAGTCCTCGTGACTTTCATGCCTCTTGTACATTTAAATTGCTCCACCTCACCCCGACATTTCGATATTTCCCGTCGCACATTCAGGCTATTATTCCATATAGCCGCGGATAAAATATTCCCTCGCCGTGTTCGATACGAAAACCATTGCTGGCCTCTTGCCGTATCGAGGGGGTGGCCCAGCCCTTTCCTCTCGCTCGCCAGTTGCGGAATGCAAGCTTCGCCTTTCGCGCGCTGAACGCCGACGTGCACCCTGCCTCTCTGGTTTTACGTCGCTTTTAAAACCAGGGGGCTGCCGGCGTGAATTGGAAATCGTGCTGCGCCCCCGGACTGCGTTTCCTCTTCGCTGTTCTATCGACGGAGAGAGCTCCGCTCTTCGTCCCTCCCCGAGATTCATTAAATCGCGATCGAGATTCATCGCTGTGCCTCCGCGCAAAATGGTCCGTCTCTTGCGCCTAAGTTTCTTACACAAAAAATAGTAGATCCGCGAACGAATAGGTTACATCATCGGGTTGAGAATCCGAGGAAAAATTTAGGCACAGTGAGGCAGAGAAGATTGATTACATATTCTCCGCGTCCCTTTCCTCCTTCCTTCGAGACCAACGATTTATATTCGCCCCGCGTGGGCGTTGGACGCAGCGCCGTCTGCGTCTACGTTCGAAGGGAGTTCGCGAAATCTCGTCTGGGGCTCAGTCATCGTCCTTTAAGAAAATACCTCGATCCCACCACACGCCCACTGTCCATTCTCTCGCCACGCGTCCCTGTGAACTCCAAGCCGAGCGAGCGCGCCGTTGCTGGTGGGTCGGCCGATAAATCGGACGCGAGGAGAGCAGCAGTGGAAATGGGAAAGTGGCGTGCCGCGGTGCAGTTACTGCCGGTAGTCAGCGTTGAATTCATAGATCTAGGCGTGGCCGCGCTAGTGTGTGTTCGCTCCGGGGCTGTCCCTCGACCGTTGTCCCGCAAGTGCAGCGAACTCGTCTAGCCTCGGTGCCGATGATTATAGACACCTCGACCGTGCATTCCTCCGATAACGAACAGCCGTGACCTAACGAGCGAGGCTCGGCGAAGGGGGGGGCCTCTCCGCGGTATAGAGCCGGTGGGACGGGGAAGCGTGGCTGTTAAAAAGCTGAGGCCTCTGCTCTACCTTTCGACGGGGCGGCCTCGCAGCGAAACGTATTTTGTTCCCGGCAACGAAAGCAGAAGCCTCTCCTCGACTCGCGGGAGTGCCCTGCTAGAGTTTCTGAATGGCACTCCGCAGTCGAGGGAGCGGAGATTAATTAAAAGCACGACGTCGAAAACCTTTCGTTGCCGTTCCAGCCTCGCGTCTGTGCCTCGACTTGCAGCAGCTCTCTCTCTCTCTCTCTCTCTCTGCCCCTTCGGCTAGCCATCTTTCCCATCCCCTGTCCGCCTCCTATCCTCCGCGACCCCGGCGATTCGATGGACATTGATTCCCAATGAGCTGACGCTGATATACGACAGCGGGGCCCCGACCAGTCGTAGCTAATAGGAAACGCCAGGCGGAATTTATTGTGCACCGTGTAACGGTGGATATCGATGTCGCTCAGAGCCTCTGCTCGGCTCCTCGCGTTCCCCGCGACGGGAGAGACGGTACAGTCGCTCGCGTAAGGAGAGGATATCGAGAGGCACTGGCCGGTATCGACTTCTTGCCAGGGAAATCTATTCTGTGGGAGGCTGATAGCTCTTCAGAACTTGCTACTCTGCTCCACGCAGTCCCGCGGAACTTCGCTAGCTGGAGGATTTCGAGGCTCCCAGCGTTTGGACGTCATTTCGCAACAGTTACAGCCGCTGCATAATTTTATTACGGTATCACCTGGTCGATTCTCAAGCCAGGCAGTACTCGGAGGAAAGGAGACGCCTGAAACAGCTTTGCGATAGCATTTAGATCGAATCGAGTCGTAGGAAGGTGGGGGACAGCTGTCGACGTGTTGCAATTAGGCGGTGGAACGACTCCATTCTCTCGTCAGGAATAATTCCTGCCTGCAACTGCGGAGCGCCTATTTCATCGAGCACTCCGGTGCCCTAGAGACCCCCTCCGCATTCGTTCCGCATAAAATATACCGCGGCCCTTTGCACTTTCGCTTTCCACCGTTTCAGCCGCGGCGCGACGGAGGGACGCCGTGGCTTGCAAAATTGATAACAAGTGCCGCTCGTGTCGGGATTAGAGGGTATTGGCTGGTGGCGTATCGACGCGGGCTATGCTACCCGTAACTCGGCGAATTTCTCCACCGGCGTGGCGAGCGCCGTGTTATTCGTAAGATAGTTCCCAAGTAATATAATCCCGGCGCGTTTGCACCAGCCACTGGGCGGCGTTGATTAAATTCAGAGCTAGCGGGAACCGATGGACGCGGAAGTTTGGTCGGTCTCTGGAGTTCCTCGCCAGTTTTGGGGAGCGGGCCCCCTCCCTAATTTCGTTACGTCAGTAACCGAGACTACCCTGGGATGTATCCATGTTTCGAGCGACTGCCACCCTCCCATCGAACTTCGATTGGATCCTAGATCTCTCTCGGTTAGAATGGTCCTCGCTGGGGTATTATACCGCGTCCACCGATCGATAACTCCAGACAGGCTTGATGAGGAATTTCTCGATTACGATTGTTCTTTAAAACACGAATCGTGGAAATTCGTTCGAATCGCCCGTGCACTTTCGAGAGGCACCGATTCACGCGTGGGATTATTAAAGGGTTTCGCGAGAGCTCGGAAAACGCACCGGGCATCGTTATTGGAATTGCACATTCGAGTTGGCGGCTCGCTGCGAGAAAAACGAGTTACCCATTCGAGGGTGACGTTTTCCTTCTCTCCTTCTCCTTCGCTCCACCGCCGCCCTCCCTTCGTCCGCTCCCTCCTTCGTTCTTTTTTTTTTCTTCTCTCCTTTTTGTTCCCTGATGGGTACATTTTGCCCGTTAACCCTCGTTCCAGGCCCGACCCGCGACGCGTACAATGGAGCTTTGCATTAAAGGTCATTAGCTTAAACGTTCGCCTTCCTGTTGCGCAACCCGCGCGATTCACCGGCCCGCTGGCTCGCGAACCAGCGCATTTCAGACAGAAATAATTGTGCCGATTTTTTCGTTCGACTAAACCCCTTCTGCCTCCACCGGTCCACTCGCGGAATCACTTGAAACTCGGATAAGCGCGGTAATTGAAGTGGCCGAGGGCCATTTTGTTAACTGCTCGACGTAGTTGATAGATAGCTAGGAATTTTTCGACGAGACACTTCTGGAAGTAATGTTGATCGACCGTTTCGAGTCGCGGGGAGCGTTAGCTCGGACTCGGATCGCCCTTGAAGCTCCCTCCGTGAACTGGGATAAGGCTGGTGGCTCCCTTGAGGCCAAGACCTACCTCAAACGGATCGATACAAGATAGCCCCATGCTTTTCTCGCCCCCCCCCCCCCCCACACACGTCACGCACTCAACTATTTTTGGCCCTGAACTTGATGTACGTAAATGGCTGCGTGGCTGCTTTTCGTGGCCGTGGGCGGAAACTGGGGAACGAGTACCGTTCGAGTTTTATGACGGTGTTTCGCGATAAATTCTCGATCTGATTGCACTTCTGTTCCAGTTCCTTAAGCGGGTACGTTGGGTATTTATTAGACAGCTGAAATCAACGGTTGTTTCTGGGCTAGATTGTAGAGCCAGTAATAACTCGAAGCATTTGATTTTTTTTAACAATTCTTTCTTAGGGATATAAGACGTATTTTCGAATAAGAATGTTTACAAAATATTAAAAAAGTAATTAATATACGAGACGATCAGAGTGACAGATTTCGACTGACCGACTCATCTGAAAGCAAAATCGCTGTATATGAGTGTCCTTTAAGTCAAAGTCTACAATGTGGAACTCGGTTGAAAAATTTTAATTAAAATTCACGGAGGTATATAACAAACATCTACTTTGAAGGATTTTATTGAAGTAATTCTGTGATGAATGTTGTCTTAAATGTTGTTACAGTTATGCGATCTTAGTCAGCGAGTTCCATATTGTGGAGGAAAGTGTTTTCTAGGTTCAGATAAAATTTCGACGAAAAGTATCGATGCGTTCTCGAGTTACGATGCTCGCTGTCTTGAGAAACGCAGTTTTGAGAAAAACGCGTTTACCTTCATTGGCCTGTCGAGTACTTTTTACGCAGTAACTCTCGCAATTTTTCGAATTTTTCAATGAAATCTTTTTTAAAATACTTCTAAGACTTGTGGCTACCATAAACAATCGAGAAAAATAATCGATTTTTTGACCCCGAAATACCCCGAATAGGCGCGAGACTTAATTCAACTTGATAGGAAACTGTGCGATTACTCGTCGATAATTGGGGCAGTTCGATTTCTCCTAAAATTATCCTTCACACCCAGTGGTTAGTATATAATAACGAAGAGAAATTGACGAAGACACGCGACTTTCTCCATCCTTAGACGAGTAACGACGTGACCTATCACCCTTAATCAGGATTAGCAAACACTAATGTTCAGCAAACCTTTTAGCTATGGATAAAAAAGTCCCAAGAAACATTAGCTTCTATCAATCATTCATATTCCTCCGTTTGGAACTTTCCCTCGATCATCCTCCACCCCGACTTGCTCCCTAAGAATCCCCCAAACCTCCTGTATTCAACCTAAGCCAAAGATTAACGCGTCGAATCCAGGATCCCGTTTCTTGCGCAGTCGCAATTGGTCGCGCGTTTTGACAAATCGCCGTGGCGTCGACGGAGGAGCTTGCAAGTCTACGGCGAGCAAAGAAACAATAAACGATGGCGTGGGACAGGGGGAGAGCAGGCGAGGGAAAAAACGGCGGCGAGGAGAGAAGAAACGGACCCACGTCATAATCGACGAGACAAATGTCGCTCTTCCTGCGGCGATCGCGTCTGCCCCGGGCAAAAAGAAGCCGCGCGAACGGTCGAAAAAGGGGGGCCTCGACGACTGCCCCTGGGAGAAAAGCAGTGGCCACCGTGGACTCTGGCGCACTTCCGTTCTCGCGGGAGCATTATATATCGGAGCTGCCTGCGAAACGCGTCTCAGGGCCGTCTTTTACGAGCTTCCCTTTTCGCTTGGCCAGCTTTCTTCCCTCCTTAAACGGAAAAACCTCCCCTCTCTCTTCACGGTGGAGACCCGATGGTACGGGGCGGCCACTTAGCCCAGCCTCCTCGGCTCTTTTCATTAAGCACCAGCGCCCCTTTCAACCGAGGCTGATTTCTATGGCACTGGGCCACAGAGAAAACCCACTGCTAATTATTTCTTTCAATAATTGTGCCTCCCTTCGCCGGTGAGCCGCTAACGGCCAGGGGCCCGGCAGAACGTTCCTCTCGTTTCGACGCTGCTCGAGGAAGCGGTAATTACCTCGAGGGCTGGCTTTGCTTTCTTTCGCTGCCGGACTTGGCGGCCCTTTTTTGAAATCGATCTCTTCGTGGACGGTGCGTGGAAAGTCGCTGTCTCTTCGGCTGCTTTCTTGGAGGTACGCGGATGGTTTTATTAGTGTGCACAGTTGGGAGAGTGCATTTTTACTAGGGCGTAGTTCGCGGAGCGTATAGGAGGCATCGAGAGCAAAAACGGATAAATGCACGTTGAAAAAAAATTCATTTTTTCTATTTTATATGGTTAGTACAGCCTATTGGAATGCCTACATTATTGCTACCAACTGAATTTCGCAAAAAATGTGGCTTAGTCTGTTTTTCCTCCCAATGACTCGTATCATCTTGAAGACTTTACGTTTTCTTTGTGTAGGAATTACAATTTATAATCTAGAAGTGACGCATTTATTTTCAAAAGATGTAACAAACGTAGCTCAGTGTTAGACTTCTTTAATAAGTCTTTTGGCGTCCTTTCAAATCGCGGTGCATAAAAGTTACTCTCATCGATTAACTATTATAAGTCGTTGCATCGACATTCTTTTTAATTTTCTATCCACATAACACCTCCCACAATATTCACCTATAACTGTACAGTTTGCGTACCAAAACCTACGTCCCATTAGGTAAATAAATAATAATAAAAAGAGAATTGTCATATTTGTCCCCCATCGCGAATGCGAGTAATTTCTACCGAATATCCGAATGAATAAGCGAGACCGTTCTTCGATGCATCGATATACACCCATGTTTCTCATCTACGCGTAATCTCCGACCATCCTGCATTGCATCACCAGCCGCGATAACCCGGCGCAGTGTCGCTAACGGTTTCCCAAAAAATAAGGATAACGAAATACGTTTCCGCCTCGCCACGCGAGATCAACAATTCCTCCCCGGTTCCCGCAGAACGTACAGCGAAACTGCCCAAGCGACTTCCGTTGCAGAACGAAGCTTCTCATGGTCGTTCGGGGTGAGCCATTCGCCGCCTGTCGCGAAAGCCGAGACCGTTTTGTACTTGGAAATGTAATTTCGCCTAACGCAGCTGCGTTGTCGGCGATACTCGAACGACGTCCTGGCTCTTTTTCGATGGCGATTAATTTTAACCCGCGCAGAAGTAACGCGGCAGGGGGTGGGTGGGGTTGCCTCTCGCGTCGACGCGCCACGGAAACCTTTCCATGCGAGCGACCCGGGGAAAAACATGTTAATTTCTTCCTTTAAACGCGACCATAAGACCAGACCGTTGCCGCCTCTCACGGTTTAATTAAAATTTCGGTACACCTCCCTCGCCGGAGCTTTCCCGCCGATTACGCGATCATTCCCTCGGAACGAAGCTTCAAACAACGCTACACCCGACACACTCCACCTAAACGGCCCTCATTAACCATTCGAAGAATCGATCGAAACCACCGACGAGCAGCGAGCGAGCGAGCGATTGAGCAAACATCAGCTGTGTGTGGTATCGTCGAAATCGAAAAGAGCGAGCCGTGTGAACGGGAACTCCTCTTGGATCGTTAGAATATCCATCGTTTCATTGGACGCCCGAGGATACATCGATCGATACACGAGCCGAAACTGCTGGCAGAGCTCTCGAGCGTCGACGCGGTTCACCACTTTCAATTACGAGTTTTCAATTTTCTTGCCTCATGCAGCGAGGAGAAATCGGGCCCGCGTAGGGAATCTCGTTGCTCGCACCGGCTCCGGGCCTCTCTCGATTGCATTATGTCAGCTTTCCGGCTGAACGATATTCCTGATCCTTCGGAAGGCACGGTCCCCGAGTATCCCAGGGATCGACGACCAGCTTCTACGCCCTTCGACCCCCGGCGACGCATAAATTCACCATTTTTTTTCCCCCGCAAGGTTCGCGCGCAGACACCCTCCGCCCCCGGTTTTCGCCGGGCGGTTCGAGTCCTCCCGCCGGCGAGAAAATGGAAATAAAATCCCGTTATGGAAATGGGAAACGGCCGGGGACATTGGCTTCCTTGATGCCCCGTTACGATACGCTTTCCCTGAATACGATTGCTCCTCTATGACCGTGTCCCCGCAAGGTCTCGATAGTTCTCCCCGCTGGGCGAATCGCGGCTGACGTTTTTCAGGGGGGGGGGGGGCAACGAATTCGGTTGCGTAGCAGGAAGTCCCGCGGAGAAGGATGAGCCTGGATAACCTCTCGCGAATGTCTGGTTCGTGGGGTGTTCTACTTGTGGGACCTTTCAACCCCCTCGGGTTTGAACTTTCGCGATGATTCACCCCCTTCGCTGTCTCCTATCCTCCTTTCTCGATATTGTAGTTCAGAGTGAAGGAATATCGAGACTCGGAAATAGGGAGCTGGGTATCTAGGGTGGGAAAAGTCATCGGGAGCTTGTGTTGGTAAGGCTGAGTTATTGAAGTATTCCGCAGTGCCTGAATTATCGAGCAGTTATGAAGTTTTAATGACCGTGTGTGTCCCCTTATTCCTCCGCGGAGAAAAGAACGCTTCCCCATCAAGTTCCACTCGATTGTCCATCGGTTGGCCATTTTTCCCCGAGAGAACTCCACCGCGGGTCTCCTCCTCTGCGTCTGGCTGTACAGCATTTCGGATTTCCACCCCGTGTTGGTATTCCAAGTAATTATCGAGAAACTGAGGGAAGAGAATGAGAAAAAGAGAGAGAGAGCGAGCAGAAACGTATTATCGCGAGACACATGCTCTTCCCAGCCGGTCGTATTACTTTCCATTTCTCCTCTCTCCGTCTCTCTTCCCCGCCCTTTGTCCCAGTGTCTTTGTCCACGAGCCCCGTCGTCTGTACCCGTCGGCTTTTTCCTTACCGCCGTCTCCGCGCCTCTCCCTCAGGAAAGGCTCGGCGAGAAGGGCGTGGGTTTTGATAGAGAAATAGTTGAGACCTACGATCCGCGCGACGATGTTTGCTTGCTTCTCTCTCCCTCTCGTGGATCGATGTGTCGCGTATAATTCCTCAGCTTTTTGGGGGGGGGGGGGGATGGATCAAAGGGGACGCTAGGAAACACTAGAATTCCCCGCAAATAGAATCCTCCGGTAGGGCAGACCCTTCGAGCGGTTTCGCAATATTCGTACAGGCACATCTCACTCGTCATCGTCTCTAAATTCATTCCCCAAGGATCCAACCGCGTACAAAGAACGCCAACCGGTTATATTCCTCCTGCTGCCACCCGTGATTATTTCAGACGTGAACCTCCATGGAACTGTCTCGAACGGTTTCGAATCCTCCCCCCTCCTCTATTTTTAGAGTTTCATTAACGCGGAACCCTGCGAATTATTAACTGCAAACGTAGTCGCCTACGGCAGCAGAAACAGATTGATTGTTTGATAGCGACCCAGGGGGTGGAGAGAAAGATAGGTTCCCATTGGGGGATTCGGTGAACCGAGACGCCCCCCCCCCCCCACGCTTTAACCGTTCGGGGCACGGTGGCCCGCGAAAAGTTGCTAGATTTATTATGCCATTATTTCGGCCGATAGGCGGGCGGCGTGGAACGTTTATGGGTACGGAACGGCGAAATTTGCCTGCGGGAGGTCAATATAACGTCCCAGACACCGGCGTCGGGAGAGAGAGATAGAGAGAGGAGAGAGGGAACCACAGTTTCCCTCGCAGCTATGCTACGTACCCTACGCACCGTCTGCGAGAGGAAAGCGTGTTTTCTGATAAACGTTCCCACGAGCACGGCCAGACGCGTCTCTCAACTCCGAGCGACGACCTTTCGATCCTGTTCGATTAACCCTAGGACATCTAGGATGGCTAGGCTAACTCCACACCTTTCTTGATCCAGGCGTAATTCTGCTTCGAAAGTGGAACTTTGAATACCTTAAAGGCCGTCGCGCATTTTGTCGAAGAAATTAATAATAATTAAGTAATTGGTACTCTGTTTTGCTCATCGATTGTGTGTATAAACTTTTCCCTCCGTATCGCCGCACCTTGCCAAAACGCGTGACGGCCTTGAGAGCTGACGAAGAGTAAGGTTACCTTCGAAGAAAACGGAGCATCGCGTTTCCAATTCCTATTCCAATTCTTTGCAAAATAGATTACTAAGTTACTGTATTCGACGGAAGGTGTCCGTTTACGCTCGTCAAGTTCCATCCAGTTTTCACTTTCCACGTTCCACGATTCCTCTGTGAAACGGGACACTTGCTTCTCTCTCCGTTCACCAAGTTCGATGAGTAGTTTCGAGTTCACCAAGTTCGATCAGTTTCGAGTTCCACGGAGTTCCCCCTTGGAACGTCGCTGGAAGTTTCGGTCTCGGAAGGTGGTTAGTGGCCGTGGAGGGGCCGGGCGCAGAATTCAGCCCGCGAATTTTCATTATTTTGCGAGGGTGGGACGTTTGCGGACGCGGCGAGCTTGGAAGTTTTGTCTGTATGGTAGGCATTGTCCTGGACCGGGGAATGGCATCCTATTAAAGTCCTCCCCCAAGATGAAGGTGGCCCATTCTCCTCCACCCCTCGGTCCAACTGCCAGAGATAGTCTGGGAGGCAGGACCCAGCGTCTCAGGTACCCGCTCGTATTTCTGCAAACCGATACTCGTCCCTCGCCGAGCGCCACCGCGCGTAACTTACCGACACTCGCGAAATTAGATTCTAACCGAGTTACAGCGAACGATTCTGCGTAAGAAGCAAACAGCCTCCTCTGCCCCGTCAGCAGGCGCGTCTAAGGAGGGTTCGATCGATGGCTGGGCTCTAAAACATGCCGCCCGGGCCTGTAGATGAAGAGAACGTACCCGACAGCACACCGCGAAGAACAAATTGATACAGCCGCGCGCTATTGTCGCTTCGTCCGGGCCAGATGTCCCTTTTTCCGCGACAAGTGTCCGCTAAAGTGTGACGGAGTGCGCGCACACGAGGAAACCGTTTGGCAGCGATCGAATTAATTTTTCTAATGGCTCACCGTCCCGCGTAATCGTCGGAGTTCCCTCGTTCGTGCGACGAGGTTACACGGGTTGTGGTGCCTCGATAATGGCCCCCCCGCGGTTCACCCCGCCCGGCGAGGGTTAATCCCGTTTCCACGAAGGATGCAATTTAAAGTTCAGCCTGGCGACGATACAGAGTTGGAAGGAAAGTTCGGACTCGAAATCGCCCGCGGCGCTGAATGTCAAGGGCAAAGGGTGGGCGCCCGCCAACAGGGGCGCTGGGGGTGGGGGAGTGGCGGTAATGGCGGTGTGGGTGGTGGTCGATATTGGAAGCAGCCAGGATCAGCCAAATTTACGATTTCCAGGGCCGGGGTGGACGGGCAATGCGACGCGGTCGGAGCCGTTCTTCGCAGAGTCGTTGCTGTTTACGGGAGACTTTTCGCCGGAACTCTCGTCTGTACTCCGAGCCACGTCGCCGCGAAATAAGATTCACGGAAGAAGATTTTCTCTCGTTCCCTTCGTCGAGCTAGCCTCTCCTAGAATAGACCCGGGGAGGTCGTTCGGTCGCGGACAACGATGCAAATCGCTTTCATTCGAACCTGCCGGAGCGTGGTTTCCCGCGGGACAGGATTCCATGTTATTCTTCCAGTCACTGTTCCGCGATTGATCGAAATCGCTCGAGCTTAGGCGAACTCGGCAGGTGCGTCCACTGTTCAATGGAGGAGACCCACCACCCCTTTGTCAGGGGAGATTGAATCAGCCGCTAGTGGGTTGCCGTGTTTACAGATCCCCTGTACTTAAACTAGACTTCACAAACACTCTGGATCCGGTGTAGGCGGTGTGCCCGTGGCTGTTACAGCTGGTGTGCGGGCAATTGTTGCAATATATCTGTCCCAGCCTCTGTTTGCCTGCTGGCCGAAGTCTGATGGATCCTGTCTCGATTCCGCCATTGATTTCTGACGGGTTATTTGCAAGGGAAACAAACCGGCGGATCAGTTTGCTCCAGGCATAGCGAGCGATCTCCCTTCGATTGATAGCTGTTCTCCTTTCAGTGGACTAAAGCCTCGGGCGGTGAACAGAGAAATAGCGAATTCATAGTTGATGCTCCTGATGATATCGCGCCCGATCAGATTTGAAGAGAGGGTCGAAAAGTTGGGTGTCGAGACTCTCCCTAAGTCACTCGCCCTCGTTCATCAACGCGACATCGGTGGGAAGGGAAGAGAGGGGATTGGGCCGCGCGACAAGGTAAACCGAGACCTACGTTTTTCGTTGAGCCCGTCCAGGATCACCGGACCCGTCGTAAGGATCCCTGGAACGGCTGGTACGGGGCTGCTGCCTAACCCTTTTGGCCATTCGTGCGGGTTCGTGGGCAAGGGGCGATGGCGCGGCAATCCTCCCAGCGTTATCCTTGGCCCCTCGATGGACCCAGACACCGGCTACACGGGCGGGTAACGCCATCCCGTCGGACAGCAAACCCCCGGTGACATTAACGCGACCCCTGCCACTTTGAGCCTTGAATATCAACGACATTAGCCGCAACCCCTGGCAGCTTGATGGCCAAGAACGGCATCGGAATGCCAAAACCGTCGGTCCCATTGGGGATGACGAACGGAATGGGATCTGCGCCTCGTCGTTGCTGCCGTTATTTACGAGCCGGTCGAACACGTTTCTGCGTTAAATCCGATCGGGCTGATCGGGAGGTGGGCCGCCTTGTCTGTTTCGTTAACTGCTAGATCTCTGATCAATTAGTCTGTTCAAGGTAAGGGTTGTACGTTCGCGATATGCACGGCACTGCTTCTCAAACACTTGTAATATTCTTTTAATGTAACCTACGCGAGAGGAGGCTAAACTATATTTATGAAATATTACCTATTGGCACTTGGGGCATTTGTGGTGGTGGTTGCTAATCTGCCTGGCGCGGTACCTAAGTATTATACATTAGAATCCTAATTGATATTCTCGCTGTAATTGACCCCTGCCTGCCACTATTAATGGACTCGGCTAGAATCCCAAAGAATCCTACTTCTCGAAAGGGGAGCATCGACCAGTTCACTGCTCCACGCTTGGAAGCTCTGTAATTGGAATGCCGCGAGCTCGTTGACGGATTAGCGAGCCCCGACGAGGAACGCCATTGCCAGAGGTCGTTATGATTCTCCGAGGTACCGTTCAAACTCTGCTACGTTCCTCCAATGGAGGGATCAAGAGGTTGGCCTCTTGAATGCCCGCGAGAAGGGGGATCCCGTTGGAGAACTTTTAGAGTTTCACGGGGAAAGGAAAGGCGGGTTCGTTCGGCGGCGCCGTGACTCCGACGATGTACTTCGGAAGCCAAGCAAGGTAACGGCGAGCGAAGTCGGCGCGAGGGCTGCTAAAGCCGAAGGAACTATAATGCGTCAACATCTCCGCTGGGTTGCTTTTAGAACGTGGAACATTTACTTGCTCGTTTCATTCCCTCCCCCTTAACACTATTTCACGCCTGGATATAAAGTGAACGCGATAGAGACTCGCTTCGATTCCAAAGGGATTCCTCGCCCAGCTGCGGTAGCGATAAAAGCCGTTGCTTAATTTCGATCTCCAATCCCGAGAATGGACAGCGAGCCGACGGAACGAAACGAAACGAAGCGGACTCTGGGCGTGCGCGAAAGAGGAGGAAACAGATGGTCCGTGGATCCAGGGTGGAAGAGGATCGATAACCGTTCACGGTGATCAGAAAATCTCTCTGCTACTTCTGTCCCTCGCCAGTCTGCCCGATTTCGATTCGACACGTGCCAGGCTATCCGCAACAGTCACCCTCCCCGCCCACGTTTCTGCAACGTCGCCAGTAGATTCGCTCGGTTTCTCCTGCGGGATCCAATCTCAATTTCCCTGGAGTACTCGGGGAATATCCTGCTTTCTCGTCCTTGCTCCCCGCGCCTTTCCCTTTTCGCCAGCGTTTTTCGGCGCCCTCGCCTCTTTTATCGCCTGTCCGTTCCATTCGCCTGGGTAGACAAAACCCCTCCCCGGTTCGCTCGCGAGAGCTCTGTTAAATCGCGAATTCGCGAAACGATGTCGCCCCTCGCGCGGCGAATTCTTCCGCGAGTTTCCTAGCGGATCGTGTCGAATTGATCTTCGATAGCGCGCGCCACCCTCGTGTGTATCAGCGATCCGAGTAGAAACGGCCGCCTAACGAGAGGGACGCGTCACGTGCAGAGTCGTCGCGAAAACAATCATCCCCGATGCTTTTCGACGCTTCCGTGCCCCTAAGAGGGAGAGATCAGGACCTACGATCACCCCTCGAGACGAGACGAGACGAGACACGGCAAAGGAGGTCACCCTCTCTCGAGAGGGGGAAGATTTGGCGACGGGAGCAAGGGAGAGAGGGCGAGAGAGAGAGAAAGAGAGCCTGTAGGGAGTGTGGGTCTCCCTCGATCGAAGGGTCCTCTCGTCTCGTTCGCCAGCTACGTTCTCGGCTCGTCTGGAAAATCTGGCAGCGCGCTGACACGTCCACGAGGTGTTCCCGAGGTGGCGTTACACAAATTAGCGACCTTTATATTCCGCCCTCTCCGCTTTAAGTCTACGGAGGGCGGCGAGGGTGGCCCGCGGGAATCAATGGCGCAGCTGACGAGCCTTTGGCTGGGCGCATGTGCGCAGACAATTCTATCGACCGTCGCCGTAGCACAGACACGGCCTACCCCTTCCAGCCCCTCCGGGCCAGGCTGATCCCCGGCGACGGCAGAGAGGGTTGGCGGCTTGTTTCCCGAAGATACGGCCGGCGATGCTTTCGTCTAGGTGCGCGCGGAGACGCCCGGCACGCGTGTGCGCCGGCCACACGTACACGCGGAGGGAAGTAGGAAGAAAAGAAGGGTTGAAAGGGGGGATGAGGTTCTGTAGCACACCCCCCCGGCTGCGACGACGCTGCAACGCAGCCGCGGCCTTGACTCCGCTGACGTCGCCAACTTTCCCCGATGATCCAGCGCAGACACCCTGGCGACCCGAGCGGACCCCGACCCTCCCCTGCGCCTGCATCGCTCACCTTCACTGCGGGATATACGGGGTGTCCCGCGACAGGGTGGCACGTTGCTCGAGTATAGCGCTACCTCGATAATTCGTTCGTAAGGGATTGTCGTGCCTGATCAGACAACTCCTAGGTTCATTTATTTGCATTTCAATTGGAAGAGGTGGGGTGCAAAAATAAATTACACTTTAGTTGCTGAAAATAGCCAGCCCAATCCTTTCTTACCTTCCTCAAATGTAACACAGCGTAAATGACAGTGCAGTGGAGTCTGAACCATTGCAGACTGGAGGCCACGATTAGTTCCACTTTCCAGCGGAAAATGTGGTTCCAAAGGTCGCTCAGGTTTAGCTATGAGCATCCAGTTACGGGGACACACTGTACGTGTCTCTGGCCGTGTCTTCCGTCCCTCCTCCGCCCTCGAGTTCTTTCCTCGTCGGCGGAGGACGCGCGCGGCGTGTCACCCTCGCGCCATGGGATCGCCCGGGTCCTCATAACCCATTTCGGCGTGGAAAGAGAGCCACGGGGGGACTGCATGGAACTCGGTCGGATCGGCGGACCCGATCGCGTCCTGGACCACCTTGGGGAAAGCAATTCCGAGAAACGATTATCCATTCTCTTTCCACGCCATTTGCTCGAACGACGGTGGTCCTTAACGACGCGTTCGCCAGCTGAACGCGACGCGTTTCGGCCCTGCACCCCTCGCGCGTAAAACAAGCCGCGACGCGCGTCCTTGCGCGTACAATCCTTAAGCGTGCTTTTACAGAATAATCAGCTGAGGAGAAACGTTTGGAAAACGGAAGCTCGCGAAGCGTCTCGGTCAATAGAAATCTTCCCTGGCGCGTCTACTCGCCATCAACTCTGCACAGAGCCCCCCCCCCCCTCCCTGATATTCGCGATATTCACCTGAATATTGAGTCACCTTACGCTCGGAGTCCACCTCGCACGATTCATCCGGAGATCTCCCTCCCCACTGCGATCAAGCCCCCCATACGCGCCTTCTTCGCGCGCTCGTTGCATTATGCATGCATCCCTCCGGGTATTAATATCCGCGCTAGTGCTCGGATCTCTCCACGCCTTATTCCTTCCTCTGAAGTTTATTGACTGTCGGCCGGTGCCGCGTGCGGAACGAATCGCTTTATCCGACGTTCGCGGGCGCGATAGCTTCGCGGCCCGGCGACAAGGGGGTGCGTGTAACCTTCGACGCGACCGAGCGTACGGGATTATGACGGAGGTATCTACCCCCAGACATACGAGACGTAGAAACGCCTCCCTTTGATGTTGGCCCTCGCTCGCCGGGGGAGGAACAGCAGAGGCCCAGCACGCCATACCGAAGTGAAAGTTTAAAGCCCGCTACGATATGGGCGGCCGACTTTAAGAACCTTCCTTTTCCCTGCTCGTTTCAGCAGGCTCGTTCTCGACGACGCCTCCTCCTCTCTACGCGCGCACCCGACATTCTCGACCCACGCAACGACCGTAATCGAGGGGTGTGGCACGAGAGCGGCGAGCAAAGGTGTATTTTGCGTCGGATCCTTTTCCTCTTTTTCCCTTCATCGCCGGCCGTATCTTAAGTAATGACTCCTGGCGGAGGAGAGAGAGAGAGAGAGGGGGGGGGGAGAGAGGACGCGTAGAGCACCACGGGGGGCAGAGGAACCGTGGCTCTATCGCGTTTTACGCGACATTGCGCCCCGAGCCCTCGGCTGTTACTCTTTTTACGCCTTGTCGGAAGCAACAGGACGTAATGACTCGATTTTCCTCGCCGCTTTAGCGGACAGGTTAAGGATGCGTAGTCTGCCCCTGCTGGGGATCCGCCTTGCTCGTTTTCCAGGGATGAGTTACACAGCGCCGGGGGTTCTTTGCGTGTCGTCGCTTTCGCGGTGTGTATTCGTTCACTGCGGCCTGGCTCTTTAGGGGTCTGTTTCGACGTTTGACAGTCGATTAATTGTCAGGCTGATTGTAGCTTGTTCTGAAGTACACCAAAGGGTAGGGTATCGACTTCCTATAAGATCTACTAAAAAATCCCCAAGCTAGTTATATGCCTCCTAAGAGAAACAAAACTGAAGATTCTCAGATGAAACAACGTTGAGTCGCAGATGCCAACGGGTGCCGCTCTCCTTCCTCCAGCAAGTCTCGAAATTCCCCCGTCGTCTTACCCCTTCGTGCGTCGGGGTCGTCTTTTCACGACGACGAGCCCCGTAATCAGAGACACACCAGCCCTCCGGAGCAATTTTACCCCTTTGTTGGTAAACGGTCCGGTCCAGTCGAAAATCAGGCAACCCCTGGTTCCCGTTCGCCCCCGTGCCACCCCCTTGTCCTTGGTTAACGATGGTTTTCGTCGTTTCCGTCATCCTCGACGCGGGCTGCCGGGCGGACTGTCAACTATCAGCGGCCAGACAATAGCGTGATTAGGGCACAATGTTCTCTCCTCCCTCTAGTCTCGATTGCTACCGGGCGGCTCTCTCTCTATCTCTCTCTGCTTTTCCGTTTCCACTGCCGCAGAAACGGCATCTCTCCCGCGCGCGCGCACGCCACCATAAAAGGACACGCTGCGGCACACCGTGTACAAGCGTACCCTAACGTGTCACGTAGCTGATCTCTCTCCTCGTTTCTCTCCAGAGAACCGGAAGCCATTGTGTACGACCGGGCCCAGGGCCCTCCCCTCTCTCTCTCTCTCTCTCTCTCTTTCTCTCTCTCTCTCTCTCTCTCTCTCCTCTCCTCTCCCCCTCTGCCCCTGGGTTTGTCGTCGCTCGCGCGTCAGGGGAGTGTTGCAGCGCACGCCTGCGGGACGTCAACCGCGCATTAAGTTGATGTATGAGCTCCAGACCCGCGACGCTGTCTGCCTGATGGCTCCCCGTTTACGGGCATCGGCCATGGCAGACCGGGGAAACGACCTCGAGCAAGTTTTCACGCGGCTCCTTTTCCCGCGCCGAACAGACCCCACCCCCCAGCGACCTCGCACGTCCACTGTGCTGCGGGATAATAATGCTCCTCGAAGCGACCGCCGGCTGTCACTTTCTCCCTTGGAGACCTTTGCGCATCTCTCGATACTTGTTCTTGGTAAATGATCCAGGCGATTGGAATGCAACCCCTTTTGTTGACTCTGGGATAAGGAGTTTCGCACCACGCGAGGGTTATTATTACTAGTGTTACTTCTCGGAGGAGATGAGGATTTTAAATCACAACTTAAGTAGATCGGAGTTTAAAGTGTTTTATACCCCTAGTCAGGCGGCTGAAAGGAGGCGAATGTTTGTGAATTTTTTTTGAAAAAGCGGAAGCATAGATTTTTACAAAACTTTTTGCACTTAAATAGCAACATTTAAAGAACATTTAGTAATTTTTCGTAGAGAAATATTTACGCTTGTAATAAAGTAACAACCGACATCCAAGAAGCCCTTTTTAGAGACTTGGTTTTGCGGCGAGCCTCTACCAGTCGGAACCAGATTATCTAAAAGCAAAAAACAAAAAAGATTTCGTTAGTATATTAATGTATCCTCTGATTGACGAAGGGAATTTCTGAAATATTAATTCAAAACAAAATGGCGGCTATTTAAATTAGAAATCCTGATATTTTTCCCGTGATTTTTGCCGAGATGCGTGTCCACCAATGAAACTATAGTTTTAAAATGTCTTTCACCGCAGCTTGTTTGTTTACGAATTCCATTGAATCTCGATTACGAATGCACGCGTATTTACAGAAAGAGTTTGGCTCTCCGCGCGATTTACGTCGATACAAGGGCGCAGCCCCTGAAACAGCGTCGTACGTCAAGGGGATGTTCGCTCCTCCGCCTTCTCCGTGTTTCTGTCGCGTCGTAGAGCCCCCGTCCCTGATGAGACGGGGAAGATTAGCTTCGGCCTCTGTTTGGGGTGCTGATTAGCCGGCGGCCCTTTGACGCGCTACGGGAGGGGGACATCCTCGAAATGACAATTCTCACCGTTTTCCGCTGGCTGGCCGCGGCGGGGTGCGAAACCAGAGACCTATTCAGATCTTTCGGCGGCGATTGGGTGGAAGTAAACATCTCAAAGCGTTTCGAAACGATTCCGATTCTATAAATCTCTCTCATCGCGCGGATAAAATTTCCCCGTTGCATTACCATCGATTCGCAGCTTTCTTCTTCAACCCGAAGATCCTCTATCCGTATCCATCTCACGGAGACAGTTCTAGGGATTCCTCCCGTGACGTTTAAATTTCCAAAATCCTGAGGAAAGTAGTGCTCCTCGGTGCCTCGCTATCCGCTGCCAGGACTCGCCGAGAGGGATCCTCGGGACTGTAAAGCTCCTTGGAAATTTACTGGCCGAGAGAGAGAGAGAGAGAGAGAGAGAGAGAGAGAGAGAGAGAGAGAGAGAGAGAGAGAGAGAGAGAGAGAGGGAACGTCGTTGCGCTCCGGCGTAAGGATTCGTGGGACTGGACGCTGGGGGCAGCTACCACCAGCAATCGAATTTCGCCGTCGGTCGTAAAGTCCGACAGGGCTGGAACGACCTTGCCCGGGTCGCGTCCTCCTTTCGAATTCTCGGTGGTGGCGTTGTTAGAAGATCGAGAGAGAGAGGAGGCCGTTTCAGCTGGAACCTGGATGGGAGGCTGCGTCACGCCTGAGAGAGTCGCCGTGCAGGACTGACTGCCTTTGGGATCGCCCTAGCACCCCGAGGCGACCACACGCTGCGTAAAAGGATTTCGTTAGGGTGGCGTTATTCCTCCTGACCGCGTTTTGTCCCGTTGACAGGGCGCGGGACGAAGTCTCGTCGATTGCGTACAGCTAACTGCTCGGGACAGTTCACCCTTTCAGTGATTCGTCGTTCTACGCCGTTACGCGCGCGCGCTTTCATTCGAAATGGAAAATTATTGGGAGATGGTAGCCTGTTCTGGATACTGGACAGGGGACGATTAGTATGAGCAAAGATCCGTGGCATCGGTGGAAAGATTGAAATGGGAATATGACAGGTACTGATAAATCTTCTGGCGAGTACTGCCGCGCCGTAGTCGACGAGTTCACGATGATTGTCAATAAAAAATCAATGCATAATGTCCGTCAGGTGTTGAAGTGAGCTATTTCGAGCCTCGGAACTGGGCCACTTAAAGCAATGAATTCGGTAGTTAGGTGTAGTACTGGCGTTCCACCACTTTAAGTTTTCGTGCGTTCTTCGATTGGTTGAATGGGAGCTCAGAGTGAGAAGTTTGAGGAGTGAGATACAATGCTATTTACGACCCTAAGTGAGACTTCCGCGTTTATTTTCCCACGTCTTTTCTTTTCGGCGCCCTTGCTCTAGTGCTCGAAGCTCGTTTACTGTAACCCTTGCCTTACCTGACCTACTTCTCTATTTCTGTGTCCCATGCGTGTGGGGCGAGTGGAACAGAAATAGGGAAGTGGGTCGACTCGTCCAGCCGTGAAGGTGAGCAGGTTTCGACGACGCAAGGTCGTCAAAAAAAAAAAACGTGGGAAATAGAGCCTCGCCTCTCTTAGAGGCATGTAGCGTATCTCGCTTCTGTTCCCTTTGACCACTGCTCGGCACCCTGAAACAGGACACCGTGAGCGGTGGTTTTCTGTCTCCCTCGCTCAATCGATGTTAGCCCTTCCCAATCGACTCACGACTTCGTTATATGTTTAATCGCTGTAGAGCCTTCAGAGACCTACTAAATGTAAAAAAGTAGTGGGGTGCAAAGTGAGTGGTGGGGAGCTTGGAGTGCTTGCTGACAAGTGAAGAACTTAGAAAGATATTCTACACGCATACTTTTCGGCGGAAATGTATCTTAGATTACACCCTCTCCCTCGTAAATGACCACCAAAATTTATAAAAATGAATATGTCCACAATCTATCGCCCAAAGCGCATGAATGGATTAGAATGTATCCGCGGCCCAGGTTCCGAGTCCCTTGAGGAGAAGAAATATTACCAAGTCGATGAGAGATCGTTGGCTTCTCTTGGAGCAAAGAACCCACCGAGACGGGTTTTCGTTGCGAGGTTGCGCAACGCGAGAAGTCGGATGCCAAGTTGGCGCGGGCTGCGAAGAAGTGGAAGGCAAGAAGGAGCGAGAGGCAAGGCGAAAGAAAAAGAAAAAGTAGCTCTCCCACAGCGGAAGAGGGGTGGGGGCGCGTTTTTGCGGTTTTCCTCGAGGCTTCCCAGCAAAGTCTCCCCGACTGAATTTCGGGTTCGCGTCGAAGGCGTTGCTCTCTCTCTCTCTCTCCGTTCGTCTCGACGTTTCGATCCGACGACGGTGCGCGGTGGTCGTCGACCAGAGAGAGTGTCTCGGGGCACGGCCGAGGACAACGACGCGTGCCGAGGGGTCTCTCCGCCACCCCCGGTTTTCCTCTCTTTCGAATGCCGAAGTTGCGCCGCGATCCATCATCGGCATCGCGGCCCGCCGCTGACTTTATCCGATCTCGTCGGTTATACGGAGCTATCGCGACTCCGTGGCATACTATAATGAAGATTTATAGGGGCGGCTTACCGAACGGAATAAGGGGGGGGGGGGTGGGATCATCGAGTCGATGGCTTATTGCCGTCCTCGGAAAGTTTTCGAGGTTTAAGCAAGCCGGCCCCCAGCCTCGCGGCACGAAGACGACAGTCAACGTCCTCGGGGGAACGTCGAAAGCCAGCAGGGGGGTGGCGCGAGGGGCTGCAGGACAACACCGGTATATTAAACTTTTTATAGAGAAAGGAGCCGGGGAGGAAGAGGGGAAGGAACAGTAAGAGGATTCTGTCATATTAAAATGCTCCTCCCGGTCGCGCAAGCTCGTCGCCGGCTCTCGAGAGGGTACCAAGCGTTTCGTTCCTTTTTACCTGCTCCTCCGCCTCGATAACCAGCCCGAGTTCCCACAGTGAATGCTGCCCCCTCGAAGTTTCGGCGAGGCGCGCCCGCGCTATTATTGCCGCGGGAAGAATGCAAGCTTTTGCAATAAATAAGATTGTTTATCGCCAGGCCGAAGCGCTTTGAACCCTCCCCCCGGGAGCCCCCCCCCCCCCTCCCCGTTGGTCGCTCGGAGTAAAAGGGAAGCGATCGAGCGTGTTGCGCAGCGAAACGCCGCCTTCTACGTTTGTCGCCGCTCCTCGGTGTGCCGGAAAAATCGGTTTTACGCGGCTCTGCCCGGGATTTTATTGCCCCGCTCGATGCTTATCGGGCCTGCACTTACGCTTTAAAGGATTTCCTCGGTCGCTGTTGCGACACTGCCGCGTGCGTCAGGTCATGGCTAACCGATCGCAATTGAAAGTGAACGAGGCTCTCCTTCCAATCGCTCCGTAACTCAGCCGCAGGCGGGAAGTTCGTTAGAAAATTCGCTGGAAAATCTCCTCGAGCTGTAATATCGAACTGGTTTCGAAGCGCGCCTTAGCAGAGATTCGCGAGCGGCTTTCACGGCGAGAGGTTTCATTGCGCAGCCATCTTTATCCGTGCTAGATTAGATCTATCTGCCTATTGAATTTCACGTTCGCAGCTCGCGATTCCACTTTCCCGGCCAGCTCGGCAGACATAAATTTCCATTATCGGGCGGCTTTGTATCCGTCCCCAGGCTCGGTTATTGTCTACCGACTTTTATCCGCCAGGTACGCGCGTCCCTCTTGTTTCCTAGTTCCTCGACGATCGTCGAGGCGTAAATGCTTCTCGTACAGATATATCCAACGCACGCTCGCGCCGGTTTCGCGCCTCTTAAATCGAGCGTACCTAGACTTCCCTCGCCTCCTCCAGTCGGCCTCCATCAAGATTCAATCGCTCTGCGTATTAATAAAAACGAATCGCATTAAGTCGCGCCGCGTTATATCTCGAGCATCCCCCGATGCTCGCCCATAATCGACCATACCGACGGGGAACGGCGTCGAGGCTGTCGCGGGATTATCCCCGGAACGATCGCCGTCGCGAGATTCCGCCGGCGGTGTATGGAGTGTTCGATTAAAATTCACCGAGCCGCGTAATCTGTAACGAACGACTATGGGAGGAATCTTGAACGGCCGGTGCCTCCAGCTGGGAAGGCGGCAGCTTCGAGGCGTATCGGCTCCGGCGAACGGGAGCCCACCGACATCGTGGAGACGACGATCCTCTTCCAAGCTCGTAGCTTGAGCGTTCGATGGCGAGCGATATCGAGTGGAGACCGACCCCCCCACCGTGTCTCTCGGAAATCATTGGATCGCGTGGCTGGTGGCCGATCGCGATCGTAATCGCCGCTTTGTCCCAGCGATTCGCGCGAACCAGCTCGATGCAATCTCGGAGGTAATCCCCCCCCCCCCGCAGCCACCTCTCGCTGAGTCTCGCGGTTCAAGTCGCGTTTAATCGAGCCCCCGTAAGTCGGAAGGGGGATGTCGCGGCACGTAGCCTCGCTTCGGTGGCCGTCTTACAAGGGGGGCCCCGGCGTGTACGTACGCCTGCTTTGCATGCAAACTGCGGGCCGGGGACGCCGCGCTCTCTCACCCGGGGAGTCTTAAGGCGTTAAGTAATTGCGACGAGTAATCCCGGATATGGGTTATCGTTATCGGGGAAATCGCTGCTCTAACGCCGCTTTGATCCTCTCCCCCCTCCTCGGGATTTATCGTCGCCTCGTTCATGGGGTTTTTGAACGTCCAGGGTCTTAAGGGTGTGTCCTCGGGGTACATCTACCACCCGATCCGTGCTCCTGCCGGGGTTGTTTCCTTCGCTGCTTTGGAGGAATAATGTTGGAATATTATTAACGGGTCGGGGGGCAGTTCAGTTGCGCAACTTTGAAGAAGGGTGGGCGGATCCAATGTAACCGACGACTTTCTCGCCGGAGATTCAAGTGGACCTTCAAAGGGGAGGCTAGAGCCCGTAGCCCGTCAAAGGGGGAACGTGGCGAAAGGGTGGTGGAAAAGTGCAGAAATAGCCGCGTGCTGGGGATGGGCGTACGGTCAGGCTGAGAAACGGTCCTCGGGCTGGTGGTTAATTCCAAAGAGGTCCCGGGCGTGTCATCAGCCACCCGGTTCGACCCTCGCGGGACTGGCGGCCCGTAATCGCCGCGTTTTGTCACTTTTACGTTGAGAAAAGGGACACGGGGGACGGAGGAGACGGGAATTGAGAGCGTTACAGTTTTATCGTGGGACAGAGGTGGTGTGGTAATTTTTAGGCACACTTCGAACGCACTGTGAGCTTTATGCGTTTATTCAAATATATTTACGGGTGCGTTTCATGGCACTACAGCTTCATTTTTAGAAACTCACGTTATCATAAAGTTTAATCGACTTGGTTAAGTGGTTACCTATAGGTGCATGGCGAGTGAGAAAGCAGAATCATTGAGAAGTTATTCGGGTCAAACAAGTTATGCGACTCGTTCTGTGGAGAATAAAGTAGTAAAGTTACTTGGGGGGAAAAGCCTATAGTTGCTTAATAAATTTATAAAAAATATTTCTATTAAATCAACCAAGCTCACTTGTTATTTAAATCATACATTACGAAACGAACACTACTAAATGAACAAAAATTAAATGGCAACCCATAAATACAACAATTCTTCTCATCGACGATTTGGAGTCTTACCCCGATTTACTTTACACAACTGATTCAACCTGGCACTAGATCGTGGCTTCCAATCGTCCGTCCTAACAGGTCCTTCCTTCCTCCGTTTCACGCGGCTTCCAGTATCCCTTTTGAAGTCCCCCGTCGCGTGATCGAGCATTCTAAAAACACCCAAATCACCGCAGCTTCAACACCCCCTCCCCCGTCCGCCGCCCAGAGTTATCGCGCGACAGAAGCGCGGTGCCCCGTCAGGCCCTCGGCGCACGCAAACGAGAGGGGAAGGGCGTCGCGAGGCTGGAAAGGAAACCGCCACAGGCTGCCGCGTTTTCCGTTTTCGCGGTTCTCCCGGCTGCGCGCGAAACGACAAAGGGAAGTGGCGCGCGTGTTTGGCGATTGAACGGTGCACGCGTCGCGGAAACGTCGCGTTGACGAGGCGGCGGGGCGCGCGCGAGCTTTGGGAAATATTTGCGAGTCCTGTGGCGCCTGAACAAAGGCTCGAAGACACACAAAGAGTTTCGGTTCCCTCGGGCGCCCGGGGGCACCGCGCGCAACTTGCTGCAAACGCGCTAATGGGCACGGGAGAAGGGGGGCGGTTATGTAAACACCCCCATTGTCGGTGCACGATAGGAGGACAGTGACTTTTTGCACGGGGATTTCTGTCGCACCGCCCGTGTGTCATTGAGTTCGTTGCGGAGGGTGATAGCTGGGTGGGTAGGTCACGGTTCATTTTCGAAATACCGCTGGCATTGGTCTACTCTGCTGTGATTAGTCAAAAAGTATCTGCGACTTTCGCTTAAATCGAGTCATTGCTGGCAAAAAGAACAGAAATAGTTTATCTAATTGAAATTGAATATATCGATAACTCAGTGCACAAATATTTTATGTCCGTTTTTAGCGTTTTCTAGAAATACAGGTTTAAACATGCAATGGTACGTAAGATTTAGGAGCATGCAATGAACAAAAATATTATATTTGACAAAGTTATGAAGTAGATATAAATATGATTTTTATACAACGTAAAGAAACAATCGAGAACTATATCTAACACATAAAAATTCAAATTTCACTGAAATTCGACGTGCAATATTTTTGCACTAACAAGGAAAGAATCCCGAACCCGGAATTTCAAAAAATTCTGAAACTTCATGAATATGTAGGGGATTTCCTGCTGATTAAATTGCGATTTTTGTTTGCTGGCCAAGGTCGCTCTAAAGGGGTGAAATTAACCCCTGAAAATCCGGCTATATTTCGATTTTGTGTTATAACTCGCGAACTGTAAGAATTTTAAGACACCGAATCGAAGTCCTAATTCAAAAAAGTAACTTTTGTCTTGTAGCTATTTTTCAATCTCTCACACTTCGCGAGTTACAACACAAAATCGGAAAATAGCCGAAGTTTCAAGAATATTTATTTCACCCCCTCAGAGTGAATTTGGGCGGGAAAACAAAAATCGCATTGTAATCAGGAGGAAATCTACATATTAACAAAGTTTTAGAATTTTTTGAATACCCGGGTTCGGGATCTTCCCTTGAAAGCCATCGATATAACACAAAGCACTAAGTTATTTTTCTCAGGACCACCTTTTAACCAGACACGCATATTTTAATTAACACGGGAGTTTAGAGGGAGTTCGCTGCTTTTTAATTTACAGGATGACTAAGTAGATACGCGCCCCATTGGTTATCCAATCTGCAGGCCATGCAAGCGTTCCTTTCATCCACGTTTCAAACTCCTTCCACACCGAAGGGGCAAAGCTTGCGCGCAGCTCTCATCGAATGCGGCGTACGTGGGCGAAGTTGCGCGAAGGGCACGCGTAATAACCCACGCGACCGGCGTTATTACAGTATTAATTCCGCGGCGCAGCGCCGCGGTCGGGTTGGCCAAGAGTTCTCCAGCCAGCGGATATCGCGAGCACGACACGTTCTCACGCACCTGCTAACAGCCGACGAGAGCGTATTTTCGAATCGCGTGCCCGACGCGGAAACATTGTCGTAGGTCAGTTGAACGTGACGTGAATCGTGCCGTCGCGCTCGCTGCCAAGGAATTCTACTCGCACTTGTGCGATCGCTGGTAGCGCGTAGTTCGTTGCATCACCGCCGGCTCCGCTGCCAATTCTCCGTGAAACTGAACGAGCCCCGCAACACCACGCTGCCCGTAAAACGCGAATCGCCGTGATTCGCGGCTAGTTCCCAGCGTCCGGTGTGTGTGTGTGTGTGTGGGGGGGGGGGGGGGGGCATTAACTTGCAAACAATCCGCGGAATCACAATTTTTCGCCACCGAGAGCCATTTTAGGCCTCGTTCCTTTCCGCGCGCGGGGGAAAATTAAGCCGCGCTCGCAATGGAAATAAACGGACCGCAAAGGGTTTGAAAGTTTTTTTTGTTTTTTTTTATGGGTCGCGTAAACGTTGCCCTGTTGTCCCACTCCCCTGTTTCTTATTTACGGGATTAACCCCTCGGGGCGTCTCGACGAATTTCAGGGACCCTGTTTGCCCAGGACGACCGTGATGCATGGGCCGAGGCTCTAGGATCAATTATACGTTCGCCGACTTCGCTTTATTGGCGAGAATAACCAGCAGCCTTCCCCGTCTCCACGTTGGTCGACTGCTTTTTGCTGCGCCCGCCAGTCTGTTGGCACTGCGTAAAAGTAGACGCAGAGTTATCGAGCTGCAACATTGTAGCACACTCGCTTGGGAGAATCGTCCTTCAGTTGCGTACATATTGGAGGAAAATAGTGGGTGGAGTTGGCAGCAACTGAAATTTGTACGTCGTATTTTTCATCCATTGACAGAATCATTTCTCTTGCACGTGTTTCATCGGAGTTGGATAAAATTTCCATTCACCTTCAAGTCTTATCTTCATCGAAGATTCCTACGATCTCTTCGATTTTCACCTTCATTAAAGATCGTAATCGCTTTTATCTGCAACTTTGTTTCTTCTGCTTTTACGCTTGGATCCGACCAATGCCGGGAGGAGCATTTTCCGACGGTCAATTTTTAAAATTGACCGAACCAGTGCGCCGATAACGCTTGCTTTTTATTTTTAAAAAATTCTTTACGGTCGAAATCTTCTATCATTTTATTCTCCATTTAGAACAAGACTCGTCTGGTACCATTCCAAGGATAGTGTGTCCCTCTCCGCGCTAAATTCCTCCCCTGCCCGATCGTTTCGAATTTTAACGTGGCCATTAAGACCTCCAGCATTTGCATACCGGCGTAGAAGTTGCTGACGTGACGCGGTTATTCTCTCGGAGACACAAGCCTCTCCGTTAATGCGGAACATGGTCGCGTCATAAATTCCCCCGCAATAAGGAGGGGGGCCCCTCTGTCTTGGCGTAAATACCGAGGGCCCATTAAAACTTTTCGCGTACTTAGCCGGAATTTATTTCGGCCCGAGCACGCGCGTGTCCAGCCGCGGGAGAGACGCGCCCGTAACCGTTTTACGGCGCCCCAGCCCGTTTCATCCAACCATATCTCTGCCGAGATCCAAAACTTCCCGACGATCCTCGCGTTCCTGGGCCCCTTTCGGTGTCCCTTCTTCATGGGAACCAGATGGACGCCGCGATAATGCACGGTGAACGAAAATTTTTCGGTACTTCGAGAAACGTGCGTTTATCAGCTGTTTAGACGGGGGAACACAGGTGTGGCATTTCTCGATGAGTTACAGGCTGATGACCCGGGAATTCTTCCGCGCGTTTCGCTGGAGAAATTCTTGGAAGCTTGTGACTGGACGGAGATATTCCGGTTTCTAGATTCTGTTAAATTACGAAACAGCTTGGGCAGAGTTTGTAAGCTGACGGTAGCTCGAACGCCGTTACGTAAGTTCGCGGGATTATCTTCCCCGCAGCGAAGCCACGTTGAACCAGAATCTCTGGAACGCCTACGATTCTCGATTTCTCCCCCGGTGTATCCATCGTTTTGAGACGTGTGCCTCTTCGGACTCGAACGACCCGGAGCCTATTTCCACGGGGATCGTTGCAGAAGCGGAGTGCAAATATTTGAGGGAATAGCGAAGAAGTTTGACCAACGAATGCCGCCGGTCACGCCCAGTGTTGGGAGAATGAATTAGCGAGTGGAAGCTTCCTAGAGAGCGGGAGAGTCACTTATTCCGCGCGCGATTCTCGAATTAGATTTCTCCTTTCGGTTGGCGGCGCGAGAAGACTTCTCGTCACTCGTCGCGTACGCGGGGCTCGGGAACCGTGCGTTCTAGAGAAAAAAAAATCCTTCTAGAACCGTGGAGGAAATCCAGTCGTCTCCGGCAGAAGCCACGAGCAACCGGGAGATAACGAACGAGCTAAAAGAGGCGTCGTTATGACGGGTCCGCAACCGTCCCGTCGGGCACGGCTTGTGGTCTGATCGATCGCGATGTAAGAATTAGAAAACCCTTCCAACTTTCGGAAGTGCACCCGGGGACGTTGCGCGGCTAAGGCGCCCCTGTACACACGCAACGCGATTATTTTTATATAATTGCAAGAGCTGTTACACAAAAGTCCTTGCCGTTATCGCATCGAGATACGGCGTATCTTGGCTCGCCAGCGTGTTTTTCACGCGTCATGACCAATAATCTGCGGCGAAGTACCGTGTTCGTACGTGAAATCGTTGGCGCTCCGCCGCGATCACGATAAAAACTGTTATTATCGTGACAAGGGGCCCCTCTGGCATGCCCCCCCGCGACTCGCGCGTTATGCAGGTGAGCCTCACGGCCGCGGAAGCTACGTTTGCGCGCGCGTTTCTAGAAAGGGAGCCTTGAGGATCGCGTTGCTCCATAAATACGCGCTGACAGATTCCTTTCTCGTCCTGCTCGCAATGGAGCCGCGCCGGCGCCTCGCCATGCCTGGCGCGCGTTCTCCACGAGAACCCATTCTGAAAATTCTAATTACGCGCCTCCCGGAGATACCGGGACCACCCGATAGCCACCGGGATCGGTAAAACTGCGGAACGTTATCGGGAACTTGTCCAAGGTAATCAGCCGATAAGCCGTGGCGCGATGGTACGCAGCAGCGTATAGAATCCCCGAGATCCATGGAGGGGAGTCGATAGCAGCTGGCGTAAGCGGGCCCGCTATCGTGTTTTATCAGTCGCGCCAGGCCTCGGCGGGGACGTGCGCAAGAATAGAGCTAGTAAATAGCGCCGGGGACGGTATCACTAACCTAGCGCAACGTTACGGCACGCCGCGTCGAAGTCGACCCTGACGCCAGAACCGGCGACTACAGCTCCGACGGTCGTTGACTGATTATTTTATGCGCTCTATGCAAGTGCGCGGCGCGCGCGCGCCCCACCCGCCTCCTCGTCGCGGCGCGGGCCTCGCGCCTCGCGCGTAGAACGCCCGATGAGCCGACAACCGAAGTAGGTACGTACCTGCCGCGGCTGTCTTTATAAAGGCATACTTTTCATGCGACGCGCACCCATTGTTCCCTTGAACGGCTGCAAAACAATGGTGTTACGGAACTCGTTTTCCGCTGATCTTTTTCTAATAGGGGAATGGGTCGATCACTTCTGAACCGGTGAAGCCCCCGGCGAAATGGGAATGTCGTTTACGGTTACGTGTCTCGTGGGAAGAACTTTTAGAACTTCGCGGCCGTGGGTTTTTCTGTTTTTGAAGGGAGTTGTTGTTAAGTAGGTAATGGGGGATTTGTAAATGGTTGGGAGGTTTTAGGTACCCTTCGCACGTGACAGAATACGATTCTGTTTTCTGTGCTTGGGGTTGGTGACAGTAGGGATATGCGCAGCTAAAGATAGTCTAATGTCGACGCTGTGCCGTGACCAAGGTTAATTTTCACGCTGATTGTATTAACATAGGAACAGCGTCGTAGTAGGGCCCCCCTCTTTTTCCAATTCTTCCTCCGCGAGAAATATATATATATATATTCCTGCTGCACGGTTGCCAGTGTGGCAAGTCACGCCCGAGGGCGCGAGAAGCAAATGCTCGCAGCTCTAGCGCAATCGCAAAGTTCTCCACTTGGCGACGTTTAGATAACGCTCGGATTAAAGTTCACGGCTCGCCGTTGTAACCCAGAACCGGTGATCTGTAAAAACGCGTATCTGTGTCATTACAATGCGCCGCGGCGCGGGGTGGGCGCCGCGGGGCTGTTGGCGTTCGCCTGTAAACATGTTTGTTTGCTCGAGTCGAGGATTGTCGGTCCTGGGGGGACTGGTTTTTGCGCTAGGTTAGTTAGCGGTGTGCGTGCAATTCCGTTGGACGGGAGAGGCGGGCATTATGCCGTTGCCGGGGCCTCTGGCCGCCGCGCACGGGGGCCCACGCGTATTCCTTCGATTCAATCCGCAGCCCGTCTCCGCCACGTTACCATCTGTTACGTCACGTTCCTCTTACGAACTTGTTCGCGCGAGCGCGCAATAAAGTTGCTACGTGGAAGCGCGCCGCTACGTGATGGACCGTGGCTGGTGCTCTCCGTCCTCTTCCCCCTTCCTCTCGCCATTCCGGTCGAGCCGTGAATCACGAGGCCACCTAAGGACTTATTGCGTCGTAACACGCAATAACAACGTTTTAGCTCCGCCGGCTCCCCCGGGGAATAATAATGAACCCCCGAAAATAATCGACAGAGGAGGGGGGGACCAACGAGAATCCGTTGCTCCAGGGCCCTCTGACACTCGGGGATCTCGCCGGGGTGGCGAGTTACGATCCTGCTGATGGATTTAACGGCGAATATCAGGCGCTTCAAAGCTATCACGGTTCTCGGCTAACCTGGTGGCTGCTGTTTTTGGCGGGGTGATTGAGGCAGTGGCGGATTTAACTGGCGGCACCTGGTTAGAAGGCCCCCAGGACTACTTTAAAAAATTATGATTTTATCCAAACACCATATTTTTGTCTGTACTACTACACTTAGCTTGTTTTTGTAAATTACCTCTTCAATTTCACGAAAAATGGGCCCCTGCCCAAAAGGCCCCCCCCTGGGGTCCTATTTTTAGAAAAAATATGATTTTATTCAAACACCATATTTTTCTGTGCTACTACACTTAGCTTGTTTTTGTAAATTACTTCTTCATTTTCCTGAAAAATGGGCCCTGTACCAAAAGGCCCCCTAGAGCCCTATTCTCAAAAACAAATTATGATTTTATCTAAACACTATTATTTTTCTGTGCTCCTACACTTAGCCCATTTTTAGTAAACGACCTCTTAATTTTCCCGGAAAAAAAATAAATGGCCCTCCCACAGCGTTTGCAACTTGGGCCTTTTTCCTTAAATCCGCCACTGGGTCGATGGAGAAGGCTTGTACCAATTTTGTATCCACAATAGTTATCTTGGTCTCCGTTCCAAGTAGCTTCTATATCGAATTCATTCAAGGTTCGTACGATGTTTGTCACAAAGCAAACGTGTACGAGCAGTAGCCGCGCGGGAGGGAGGTGACAGAAGCGCTGTGTGCGAAGCGACGAACCAAGTTGCACGGCTAGAGTTTCGAGGCAGTTGGCTGTCTCTATCGCCAATCGATCACGAGGGACTCGGACTCTTATCGCATCCCACGACCTCGCACACACTCTGGCCGAGCGGCACGGGCGCGCGTCGTGCGCGCGCTGGCGGCTGCAGCCCCGTCGTTCACGTTCTCGGCCAAGCAGCTCAAGAATAGAGGCGAAGTAGTAAACAGCGTCTCGATGCCAGGCGATAGCCGGGCCCTAACCTAACCCAAGAAAAACTTGATTATCGAGTTATAGCGCGGCGATACGCATCGCCGGCGGAACGATCGTGTTTACCAAACGCCGCGGATAATGTTCCCTCCTCCTCCACCGTTCGATAGAAGCCCATCTCGTCAAGGCTCGATTAAACAGGCGACGACACCAACCGTCGGCGTCGTGGAATTGTCTTACGCGCTATGCAACGACGCGACTCCGCCAGCCACGGGACCAGCCAATTATTCTACGCGAAAGACTCGTTATCCAATTTGGCTAACAAGGAGAACGATTGAACCGTCCGCCTCCGATTTTAACGAGCCTCCGCCAGGTCGCGCGGATCGCCAGCGCCTGGTGTCTTCAACCCTTCCACGCCGCCTCAGCCTCGAACCTTATGCGTCGTTGTTCGCTCGTAATACCGGAGTAGGTATATGGTGTTTCAATCGCGCGGCAATCAGATCCGCTTTATTCTACGAATCACCGTGACGCCTGTGTGTAAAACTCATTGCTGTTCCACTGCCTCCTCTAATGGCGGGCGGTTAGAGCAACCGCGCGCAGAAGTCTCGCCGGCCGGCTCTGCTTGGGTACATCGATGTTGTTCTCTGTTGCGTTACTCTCGCGTCGAGGAAGATCCCCGGGTACCATTATGGGAGAGCCAGAGACTTCCTCGACGCGTCGTCCCCCCCTGCTTGACGCTCTAATTATTGACGCACGGACACGCGGGTTTCGTCGATTCCTATCCCCGGGGCTAATTAGGAGCGGCGGCGTTTCGCTGGCACCGCGACACGCCGACAAGCAATCTCCCCAGCAATAACTCCACACGGTCGAAAAGAACGAGAACGGCTGTTCCTTAATGAGACAGCGACGCAGGCCTCACGTGTTCCTCGGGCTCCTAATGAACACGTACGTACCAGCGTTACCTGTGCACGCTTTTCCTAGGCGCGAGGAGCGCGCGTGCCGGAACCCCGGCCGCCAGAAAGAGAGGAAACTAGAGGAACGGTGTCGTTGGTGCAGTAAACTCGTGCCGTCGGATAAATATACGGTATTATGTAAGTTGTTTGCGAGCTAGCCAAGGGAACGGGATGGAGAGAGAGTGGGGAGAAGCGGCTCCGCGGGCAGAGAGGCTGCCTCGATCTTCGCATCCTCGGGCCGGTTACTCGCGCGCGGGTTGCGTAATAATCGGCGACCAGTCGGGCAACTCAATGACGCCCCGATTTTTCCAAACTCTGACCGGGCGGAAATTCGAAAACAACCGCTGACCGGACGAGTTGGCAACGCGTCCTGGGACGCCTGGGGGGGACGTTAAACGTCACCAGGCTTTCCGTTCGTCGAGCGTTTCTCGCGCCAGCGGCGTTACGTAATCTCGAAACGAAATCGTCCTGATCTCTAGAGGGACATTCCAGTTCCCGTTTCACGAAGGCAACGGCGCACCACAATCGCGAAATCCACGGCCTAGCTGTTATCCAAAATGGACCCCCCCCCCCAGTTGGCGCTTGGCGCGCGGTTTTTGGACTTGCTCGCACCAACGCGACGGTGTTACCGTTGCGTAACGACTCGCGCACGGCGCGTGCTCGATAGCGAGTGACTTAACGTGGGATGACTTTTTTGTTTTTCATCGGACACCCGGGTTATTCGGTGGGAAGTTGACCATGCCGGGGCGATTGGAAAACTGGTCCGCGGAATCGATTAGCGTTTCAACTTGCCCGTAACGGATCGTCGCCGCCCGAGACTCGCCTGAATTTTTCCCATGCCGTGCCAACGTCGCAGCTCCCCCGATCCTCGTTACCGTTCCCTCTGACAGGCTTTGAGAAAAAACCGGCTCCCGGCCCTCGCGGATCCTGACAATGAGGATTAATTTTCCATCGATCCCAGGTACTTTTTACCGAGCAGAAACTGTCAACGCGCACAAACCCACACGTTTCTTTCTCGGAATATAGAGGCGCGCACGGTCGGGTGGCCCTGCTAATCGTTGTTTCATACAATCCTCGCCCTTTCGCACGCTCGGGGGGCCCCGACATCTCTCGCAGCATTGTCACCGGACAAAAGGAAGGCGTGCGTCCTTCGGCAGAGTATACCGAGCATCGTCTCCTGTATCCAGCCTCCGCGTTTCCGTTCCGAGATTTCGCGTCAGCGCTGTAACGATCTCGATCGACTTGGACAGCTGCTAATACGGCACGAGGACGGGGGCGAGAACCACCCTTCGGAGGGAGAGCGGAGTGGAGTTATCGCTTGATTGCGTACGAACGCGTCGCGATTTCGGGACAGAGCGGTGGAGGGGCGAGGGATGGAAGGGGCGGTGGTCGTTTCGGGGAAGAAACGAGGAGAAAAGGGGAAAACGACGCGTGTGACGGATAGAAAAGCGAAGAGCCGGGGCTCCTGGACTCTCCCCGCGGACGGGATCGACAGGTTCAAAGGGAGCCCGGGGGAGGAAGGGCATGGATTTCCTCGTTTGAAGAGCGTGCGACGTGAGCTTTCAGGCAATTTCTCACTCGTGCAGGTCACGTCGCTAGCGCGAGCGAATACGTCAGCACTCGCGATGGCTCCTCCACTACGCTGATTTAACCCCCCCTCGGTTCTCTGGAGGGTGGGACGGGGTATCTCATAAATACGATGGGGAACCGGGCTTCTCCGGGATGCTCGACCGGACCAGAGGTAGACGTGTTCCCTTTTTCCGTTATTATTCGATTCGGGTTGCAGAGGGAGGATTTCTCGTGGAGCCTTGTATACTTACTGACCCCTGAAATCTCTTTTCTGGTGAACAAATTGTTTCTCTGGCTGTAGGGCGACAGTGGTGTTGGTTCTGTTCGGTGGTTTCTGCTTTCCTTTGGCTGGTGGAGGTGGCATTTTATTTTTCCGACGCGAACGCGGTGGGACCTTGATGCTCGGAGGGAAATTGGGTTGAACATTGGTGGGAGTACTGAGGTTCGTGAAATTCTGGAGGTATGTTGGATATATTTGGTAATGTAGGTACACGTATCGTGTTAAAATAGTTTGTCGTGAATGCTAGTTGCTGGTGATTACTAGACGTTTGTGTGTTTAAGCGTAAATGCTTCCGCTGCCAGTGCTTTGCCATATGGGGGAAGTTGAATTGAATTTTACAAATACAAGTGAGTGCCTCGAGAAATCGATAATCCTTGACGAATGCGCGAGACATTGAATACAGCCGCCCACTTTCAGATTACGCAAGGGAGAATCCTAGAATTTCCAATATTTTCAACTATCCTCGCGATCTACGAAAATTTTCACAGAAATCTCGTGCAAAATTTTCGCAAAAATCTCGTGCAATTTTTTCGCAAAAATCTCGTGCAAATTTTTCGCAAAAATCTCGTGCAAAATTTTCGCAAAAATCTCGTGCAATTTTTTCGCAAAAATCTCGTGCAAATTTTTCGCAAAAATCTCGTGCAAAATTTTCGCAAAAATCTCGTGCAATTTTTTCGCAAAAATCTCGTGCAATTTTTCGCAAAAATCTCGTGCAATTTTTTCGCAAAAATCTCGTGCAAATTTTTCGCAAAAATCTCGTGCAAATTTTTCGCAAAAATCTCGTGCAATTTTTTCGCAAAAATCTCGTGCAAATTTTTCGCAAAAATCTCGTGCAAATTTTTCGCAAAAATCTCGTGCAAATTTTTCGCAAAAATCTCGTGCAAATTTTTCGCACAAATCTCGTGCAATATTTTCGCAAAAATCTCGTGCAATTTTTTCGCAAAAATCTCGTGCAATTTTTTCGCAAAAATCTCGTGCAATTTTTTCGCAAAAATCTCGTGCAATTTTTTCGCTAAAATCTCGTGCAAATTTTCGCAAAAATATCGTGCAAAATTTCCAGCTTTTCTGCTGGACGTTACGGTTCTCTTCAACTAAATTCTTCGCCGTGGTTCTACGCAACTTCTTTGAATTAGTTTGAATTACCACTGGTCTCGAGGATGCATTTCGCCAAACATACAAGTCCTCGAACAATACTCATCAGACGACAAATAGAAATTACCAAGGATTTCTGAAAGTTCTGTGCTTGCTGCGGCAGAGAAAACTGTCTACTTGCAACGTGAGACGTTTCGAGTGACAATACCGTCTTTGATTTCTGTTCATCACTCAATGCGCATAGATGGATTGGTAGATATGACCAGGAAAGCCACAATTTACGTAAGCGATAAAACGATCGCTTGTATTCCCTCGAGAATGGTTGTACCGAACAGTTGAACCGAGACGTTCCTGCGAACCGTAGGTCGGTAGAGGGGAAACGAATTCGAAAACTTCGCAAGCATATCGTATTTCTCGAGTTTCGGTGGCAGTCGAGAAATATGAATCGTCGAGGTATCTTTGTAAGAAAAAGAAGTAGGTGAGTTGTAAGACAAATCTTTTTCTATATATAGTAACTGTGATTCATGATTCCGAGTCTCTTCAGTGTGAGATATTGAGCTGTCCATGTATTCACGGACTCTTTACTTTCAGCAGATTGCTTTCTTTAGTTATTAATTCAGATATGTAGGAATATGTTTATGCATATGATAATTCATGCTGGAGGTGAAACAAGTAGGAATAACACAACCGTAATTAACATCAGAATTTTAATAACTCGTTGCATTACTTCCATTTCACAGGATTTTATTATTTGCTTCTTAAACTAATTACAATATTCCACTTCTAAAAGTATTCAGAACACACTCAGGCTAATGTAACCACGACTGAAGTAATTCCAGAGCTTTGTAAAAAGGAAAGAAAACTGAATTTTATTCTCTAAATAAATTTGTATAATCACCTAATTAGCTTCATCGAATTTGCGTTAAAAATATTTTTATCCATTCAACTCGGCTCCCCCAAGCTTAAATCCCGAGTGCGCCACTGGCGTCAGTAATACTATTTTCAATGACGTTCAAATATATTTTACCTCAAAGTCCAATTCTGGATCATATTTTAATCCAGTGTGACTTCCGAGGGTTAAGCCTTATTAACGAGTGCCTTATTCGAGATTCGAGCAACGAAATGGAAAGCTTAGATGCTTCCTGAGAAACTTTTTCACGTTCTTCCGCTGGTTCCGAATTGTTTCTGACATTCAAGCACCAATGTGCCCCACTTTTATACCTGCCACGGTGCACCGAAGTTTCAACAGAACAATAAATATCTTTCCTACTTGAAGATAGATACGATGATTCATGCGAGAACTTTGTAAACATCCAATTTACAGTAATGGACGGGTATTGCTAGAGCTAATTCATTTCCATTGGGTTTCTTTATTCAGTGTTGATGATAACCGAGCGCGCGCCATATGTCCGTTATGCGTACGTATGCACGTAGCAGGCAAGCTTATTTTGCTGTTTTATTTGCAGTTGTCTTGCATTGTTATCCGAGGTCGTCGGTAGAAGATAGTTGTTTGATTTATGCAAGGTTAGGAGAGTTTACTGTATCCCCCAGTTCGGGAATTTAAAATGGAACGACTTGTTCCGCGCAGTCAGTCCGGACTCGTAACCAGGGATCAGGCTTGCGTTACATCGTCCTTTCTGTTTGCTTTCCTCCGCGAAAGACGAAGCCTGCCAAAGGGGGCTCTCCTCTCGCTTCCTCGCGCGTTACTCCGCTCCTCTGTACCATGACAATGTAGCCAGCTGGTCCTCAAGTGTTCTTTCTGGGCAATCGCCACAATGGAGCACGTGCTGACCTCGAACAATGCTCGTCTTCTGAACCCCCCTTAAATCCACTGGCACACGCATCCTACGTGTTCCCGTGTAACCTCGTTTTCAAAAGCCCTTTTGTGGGGCATCGATGCCCTTCGAGAACGGGATTTGTCAGTGGCGGAACGGGGGGTTGTTCGAGGTCTTCAGGTACCAGGGACTCGTACTACTGAGACGTTAACGCAACGGGGATCGGGGATTCCTGCACACCGTCCCTCTTTAATCTTTGAAACTTCAAACGGACAACTATCTCTCCACCGTAATTGATTTACATAACTTAGAACGTGTATCTCTAATTTAGATATCGTTAAGCATACTAATTGCGGCATTGAGGAGCAAAAACGGACTAACCCGCATCGAAAGAAATTAATTCTTACTATTTTATATGAATAGTACAGCTTGTTGGAATAATATTATTGCTACTAACTCAATTTAGGGGAAAAAAAAAGAAAAAAAAAAGTCGCTTAGTCCGCTTTTGCTCTCAATGCCTCGATTCATCCCTTAAACTTTATATACCTATCAGAACTAAAGCACCGCATGCCCCTCATTAGTTTGCTCGCCTTCGAGGTCCGTGGAGTCCCATCAGCAGCCACGTGTCAGGGACATTCAGAGAACGTTGCTTGTAAGAGAAACCCGTTGATATCGCGCCTTCAGTCTCCTTCCAGCAGGACAGGGGGTGTCCAGGGGGAGAAGGTCGCATTATGACCGATGAAATACCGTATTAAGGGTCCCCAATAGGCTCCGTCCTAGAAACAGACGCACCTGCCACTCGTTCGTCCTCAATCCGGGACCTATTTCGGTTCCCTCCGAACGGCGCAGGGTAGAACGGGGGATTGTTTCTTCCCGCATTCTCTTCTGCCATCTTTCTTCGTCCTATATGATCCTCCCCTCGGAAGCGGCGCCTCGGTCACGAATTTCATCTCTCCGGAGAATAGACAAGCGTATCCGATAGCCGCTTATTGGATCTGCCGGCTGGAAGCATTTCCCTCTTTCGCCGGCAGAAGGGACGATTCTCTTCGTTAAGGAGATTACCAGGATGCGCCTCGATACCTGAGCGAACTATTACCGTTTCACGAGGTCAGGGAAAAGCTCTCGCCGCGAGGATTACGAATCCTTGTATTCGCTGGGAATAAGCGTAGCCAATTACTCGCTGTCCTACTCCAGGCAACTGCTTTCCCGATGGCGCTCCGCTGTATTATACCGATGAGACACAGGTAGCTTAGAAATCGCGCGATCGAAGCCGCCACGTGGTCGTTCCATCGTTGTTTCCCTAGGTGCACCTGATTTGCACTTCCCGCGCCGTTAACTTTCGTGGCCATCTATTCAGTGTGACTACGCGGCCGGGGACCATCGACTAACCTAGTCCAAGGGGGATCCCTAGGAACGGGGTTATCGCGGCAGAAAACTCGCGGGAACTTCCTTGGAAGCGATCGAGCCCGGATAAAGGGGAGATGATCGCGGGCCACGGTGGCATTCGATTAATAGGAAAGTTTTCCCTGAAAGTCGGGCGCTCGTAACCGGGGCTCTGTAAAAGAAGGAAGAAGGAGTCCGGGGCGATTCGAGTATATCGATTGGGAGAGGAAATCCCTGCCTTGCCTTCGGCGCTTCTTCTTTTTACTATCGTCTTCCTTACGGAACCAGGATAGTTCCCACGTCCGTCGCGCGGTCCTCTCCGTTTCACCCTCGGCCGTTTTACCTTTGCCACGCGGTCTTTGTTCGCGGCGGGAGCGCTCCGTCGGGCCTGCTATCCCGACGGTACAATACGTTGCTATTCCAGGAAAACGCAACTGATTATTCCAGATACGCAGGCGCGTGCACGGCCGAATAATGCGCGGGCGAACAAAGCGAACGCGATGCCTGTCGGAATAGCCCGGCTCATTACTACCACGCCCAGGCGAAGTTATTGTCTGGCGTCCCTTTGACGCGCCTCGGCTTTGTCGCGTCTCGCGCGAGATCGCCCGGGGAAAACCGGCGTTCCCTTCCTCCAGACGCTGATAATACCGCGCCGGTGATAACGCCGATGGGCACTGACACCGTCGGCGTTCCCCCGAGCTCAACGACGAATCGAACTTTCTTCCCTTGTAATTTCGATCTCCCTGCTCCTCTCTCCTTCTCTAACAGAACTTCCAACGAAACTTTGAGAGACCGCGCAAATTTCCTACCAATTTACAGGCTTGGCATTTCGATTTCTCTAACGTGCCGTGGATCGATGATTTGCATTCCTTGTCGCCGCTCCACGCACGACGGAGCGTAAATAAAAAGCACAGGGATAGAATTGTTTCCCGTCGCCTCTGTTCTCCAGCCTGCCCTGTCCGATTCCCCCGTTATTGACGACGCGTTCGCGTTAGGAAACCGCGCACGAATTTAATGTACCACGGCAAGAATTATTGCGGGGGATGGTCTTTGCGGTGACCGACTGCGCCACGAAACTTTCCTTCTCTTGGTTCCTTTCGCGCACGGCCCTTTTCGCTTTCCAGCCCGTTAAACGTAACTCGTGGGAGGACGGCCCGCTGCTTGGCACAGAAATACACGATTTAAATAACGATTTAACATCCGACTAAGAAGAACGCCTTTGACGTTCTGCATCCACGGTGGAAGGGAACTATCGACGAACTTGCGGGGAATTCTTAATAACTCGTTGCAAACTGACGATACAGAAACTTCCATTTCAGAGGATTTTATTATTTCATTCTTGAAGTAATTACAATATTCTCAGCGCGAGAGTGTTTAGAGAACACTGACAAACTACATTTTAATTCGATAAATAAACCGTAGATGTTTCTGTTATTACTGGTCCTTCTTCTTGTGGCAGTCTTCGTATAGTACACACGATCCGTTTGTGTCCCTGACGTAGCCGTCGTCACATCGGCAAGCGGCCGTGGAGTTGCTGCAGGCCTAGGAGCAGATTTCATCGATATAGCGAGGACGTAAATCTCGGTGGTAATACTTCTAGAGTAGCTCGGTTATGTTCAGTTTCAAACACTTACGGGTCTTGGGCACAGCGGAGGTATTTCTGGATCCTCGCACGTTGGTTCGCAGTGTTTCCCACAAGGGTTCAAGCTTTCGTTAGCTCTACAACGCTGGCCCCCATCTTCGGCATCTGTGCGAACACACGCTAATAATTTTGTGGCGAATTGTAAAGTCAGGTTAATTTAATTTAAATGCAGTCGAAAAGTACGAATTTATGTCGACGCTCGAAATTAGCTAACGAAGACATTCGTTAGCTATTAAGTTAACGAATGTATTAGTCGAGATTCCAGCAATGAAATCGAAAGCTTAGAAGACTACTTACAAACTGCGAGCATTACAGCGAGCAGGCCGAGCAACACAATTGTATATCGAGGCATGGTTCTTCGATACGTTCCACGTTCTTCCGCTGCTTTCAAATTGTTTATGACTTAAGCGCCAACTGTCTCCACTTTTATACCTGACACGGTGTATGGAAATTTCAGCAGAATAATAATTATCTTTCTTATTGGCAGATAAAAATGATGATTCATGCGAGAACTTCGTAAACAGCCAATTTATAGTAATAGGCGAGTATGGTGGGAGTTAATTCGTTTCCATTCGGTTTCTTTACTCGCTGTTGATAACCGAGGCCTTCGCTATCCAGCCGGTTAAATATAGCTCGTGGGAGAACGGCCCCGCTGTTTGACACAAAAATACACTGTTTAAATAACAATTTAACATCGATTATACAGAACACCTTTGACGATTTGTACCCCTCGTTGTTTGGGGGCGGGGGAGGAGGAGGAGGAGGTGGGGGCTATTGTTGAATTTATAGAGATTTATTGATAATTGGAGAATTCATATTGAATTTTAATACTTCGTTGTAAACTGCGAATAACACAGACTTCCATTTCACAAATTTGTATTATTTGTTTGTTGAAGTAATTACAATATCCCCAACGTAAATGTGTTCAGAAAACACAAACTACATTTGAACCGTATTCATAAAACACAAACTACATTTGAACCGTATTCATAAACGCAGACGTTTCAATTATCCTGCCGATTGAAGGAAAGGCTGTCATTACTGGCCCCCGTTGTTTTGGCAGTCTGCAGGCAGCACACACGATCCGTCCGTGGCGTCGTCTCTTACGTAGCCGTCGTTACATCGACAATCGGCGGTCAAATTGCTGCACGGCTAGGAGCAGATTTAATCGATATCGCCAGGACGGAAATCTTGGTGCTGGTATACTTTAGGGGTAGGCCAACTATGTTCAGTTTTAAACACTTACGATTCTTGGGCACAGTCTGGAGTTAGGCTTTGGATTCGTACATTTTGGTTCGCAGAGTGTTCCACACATGCTCCATGTTTCGTTATCTCCGCAACAGACCTCCTCGTCTTCGCCATCTGTGCGAACACACGTTAATCATTTCGTGGCAAATTGGGAAAGCACGCGAGGTTCGACATCAAACCCCACAGTGTTCAAGTGAAAAGTTCTTATGATATTTAAATAGGTCCAGATAACGAGGACCCGTAGTGTTAAATACTGAGTTAATACCGAGATATTTATTCAGCATGTGTTTCCTCTTGTTATTAATATTTTTCGTAATAAAGATCGAGTGCGATAGATTACGTGCAGAGAAAATTGTTTTTTTTTTCTATCAAAATATCTATGCATTCCCAGATTTGGCGATAAAGGCCTGTGAGACTCAACGTGTGCAATGGTGTAATTTTAATTTACGTGTGCACTGTAGGGTTAAATGATGTCAAAGCGTTCAAATTTATGTCACACCGGTATTTTAGGTAACAAATGACATAGTCGAGATTCGAGCAATGAAATGAAAAGCTTAGGTACTTTCTTAGAAGACTACTTACAAACCGCGACCATCGCAACGAGCAGTCCGAGTAACACAGTGTATCGAGGCATGGTTCTTTAATACGTTCCACGTTCTTCGGCTGCTTTTGAATTGTTTATGACTTTCAAAGCACCAATAGCTCCACTTTTATACCTGGACACAGTGTAATTAAGTTTCAGCGCAGCAATAAATTTCTTTCTTATTTCAAGAGAAACACAATGATTCATGCGAGAACTTTGTCAGCAAGCAATTTACCGCGCTGGGCGGGTATTGTTGGAGTTAATTCGTTCCCAATGGGTTTTGCCTTATTCATTGTTGATAATCGAGGCTATCCAGCCCGTTAATTATAAGTCGTGGAACGACGGCCCCGATGCTTGGCACAAAAATACGCGATTTAAATAACAGTTTAACACCACCTAGAGAGATTCTCCAGATATGGCGAATCTTAATAACTGGTTGCAAAACTGACGATACACGAAACTTCCATTTCACAGAATTTTATTATTTCCTTCCTAAAGTAATAACAATATTCCCCACGTAAAAGTGTTCGGAACACACAAGCTGCCATTTGAATTACTAAATTGATGAACGTAGATGTTTCGATTGCCTTGCCGATTGAAAGAAAGCATGTTATCGCTGATCCTGTTTCTTTAGGCAGTTGTCACGCGGCACACACGATCCGCTCTCCCTGTCTCTGACGCATTCGCTATCGCACCGGCAATCGGCAGTGAATTTGCTGCATTGCTAAGAACAGATTGAATAGATATCGCGGGGATGTAAATCTCTGTGGAATATATTACGGGTAACCCGACTACGTTCAGTTTTAAACACTTACGATTGCCGGGCACCATCGCGGATTAAGATTTGGACCCTGACACGATGGTTCGCAGAGTTTTCCACAAATGTTCCATTTTTCGTTATCTCCGCACTCGACTTCCTTATCTCCGCCATCTTTGCGAACACACGTTAGTCATTTCGTGGCAAATTCGAAAGCACACAAAGAAGAACTTGATACCTTTCAAGTTGCCCCCGCCACCAATCCTTACACCGTTCTCGAGATATTCCACGAAAAAAAAGCTTTTACGGGGTGATTTCACCTCCTAAAATAGTCTTACGGATGAATGACTCTACTTCTACACAAAGCTGCATGACTTCCCTCGTTACTCGCGATTCGAGAAATGTAATGGAAAGCGTTAAATGCTTCCTCTAGAAGACTACTTACAAACTGCGCCCATCACAGCGAGCAGGTCGAGCAATACAATTGTATATCGAGACATGGTTCTTCAATACGTTTCACGTTCTTTTGCTGCTATCGAATTGTTTATGACTTTCAAGCACCAACTGCTCCACTTTTATACCCGACACAGTGCGTGCATGTTGCAACGGAACAATAGATTTCTTTCTCATTCGAAGATGAGCACGATGATTAATGCGAGCACTTTGAAACCAGTTAATTTACAGTAATAGGCGGGTATTGTTGCAGCTAATTCGTTTCCATTGAATTTCTTTACCTATTGTTGATAACCGATGCCCTCGCTTTCCAGCCCGTTAACCACAACTCGTGGGAGGGCGAGTTAAATAACAATTTAACATCGACTAAAAAGAATCGCCTTCGACGATCTTTTGAATCCATGCATCCATAGTGGAGGGAAACTTCGGGGGATTCGTTGATAAAAAATTTCTCCGCCGAGGGCAACGAGAAACGTGATCGTTTCGAGAGTCACTTGGCCCCGTCGAAGAGGAGAGCCTGTATATCCAGCGTGCTTCTACGTTGGGAAGAAGCGTTATCGTCCGATCGAGAACGATGCTCTTCGAATGCAAAGTTACGTTCCCCGGAAGATTATCCGAACAAAAGCTCGATTTTCTCTTAACGACAGCGACGAAAGCGCTGAGGGAGCAGCCTCGCAGAATCTACATTCTGGCTGCTGCATCCGAATCCCTTTCTTTTCGCCGAGTCACGCAGAAGAGGGTGGTAACGTCCCCCCCGAGGGCTTCTTCGGAGGCGAGTCGCGAAGAAGAAAAAAAAAACGTCTCTGTTCTGGCAAGGGTGGAGCACCATCGTCCGAAGTGTTCTCCTCTTTCGGATTTATCGTGCGCCGTGTGCACGGGAACTCGGTGATCCCTTATCTCTTTGCATGGAAACATCTTCATCCGAAACTGTGTAGGATCCTGACTCCGCCTCCCTCCAAGGGGGGTGGCTTTCCTAGAAACATTCGAAAGTAGAATTAGATTAATGATCAACAAACTCCGCTGTTCGGGAACCCGTGAAAGGCGCTTTTGAAATTCGCAAACATCCTGCAGGAAGTGGAGACGGCGAGCTGCAAGGTCCAAAGGCTCCTTTTCTAAGATCGAGAGAGAGAAAGAGAGAGAGAGTGACCCCCTCCTCGGGCAACGCGAAAAGGGGAGCAGGATTTTCATTCGTGGCGTGTGAACCTGGCCAGCGGGGCTTCTGGGCGCCTGTGTGCGCTGGTTTTTGCGCGTCAAAAAGGAAATGAAGACGGGGAGGGAGAGGAAAGTCGCTGGGAAAAAGAACGGAGCGGGGAGGGGCGGCGGGTGCTCTTAAATGCCTCGCAGCGAAATTCGCAAAACGTTGGAGGAGCAGCTGCTCCCGACGTCTCCCTGCCCTGCCCAGCCATTTTCTTCCCTCTTTTTTCCTGCCGTTTCACTCTTTCTTTCTACCTTGCCCTTGCCACCTCATTTCCGCGCCTCGAAAATCCTGCGCCCCGCACTTCCGCCGTCTTGGCGCTGCATCCGCGCCTCTCGGGATTATTCCCTCGCAAAGCGGACAGAACGGACGAAAAATAAACACTCGTTCGGCCGGAAATGAGCCACCCCTTCCGCCGGTTCACGGTGGATGTCCACTTCCGCGCTTCGATGACGAATCGATTATCGATCGTTCTTCGCTCTCTCGATCGCGTGTCTGTTTTTTTTCCAAGAAGAGGCTCGAGTGTAGTAATGCACTGGGAGGATAGTCACGCGAAAGTTACCATGGGGGGGATTGTTTTGGGAAGATGACTTTATTTCGCTAGCAGCTGGAGATCTAGAAGTACAGTTGAGAGCTAGATATGGAATTGAATTTGAGGGGAATCGGAATGAGATTGAGGCTGAATTGGCGTTGAAGTGATTAGGAAAATTAATATTATTATTAATCGTCTTTATTACAAAAATAAGTTACATGGTTTTTCTTCGCAGATTTTGGAACAATGATAAGAATTATACCGAGTAGGCGCAGGTTGAATTCTAAGAGGGTGCAGGCTTTGAATTCTCTAGAAAAATTCTTGGATTTGTGGATAAACATTTGCGTTGGATGGAAATGTTTGGTCGTGTGTATCCTAGAAGATCGAGGAAAGGATTGGAAAGTTTTCCAGCGGCTCGAGCGAGACGCGTGAAAGATCTCTACACACCGTGAGTTACGCGTTTAGGGTCGAACGCGTTATAATCGATTTCGTCCCCCGAAAACGAAGCGGCGGGGTGTATCGGACGTTGTAGGTGAGTACGGTTTTATAGGTGTGGGCCGTCAACGTCGATTCTGAAGAAGGGTCGACGTTTTACGCACCTCTCGGACCCTGTATTAATTAACTGGTTACGTAATCCATCGCGCCAAGAATAGTCCGCCTCGCCGTTTGATTTAACCCGTTTGTAGTTCGATCCTGACGAAACAGTGGAAAGGAAGAAGGGGGCGTCACTGTTTAAATCGTATACATTTAATTTGATCCTATGAAATTCGACCAAGCCGATGGTTGACCCCTCGAATTAAATTTCCTTTCTTAAATTCAGCATATAACCACCACTTATGGGGTACATTTTTCTATGCCCCTGAATTTCTAAACAACTAGACTTTAAATAATAATCTTTAATTTCTCTTGATCCATATTATTCCACAGCAGTGGAAGAACCGTTCATCCGCTCATCGCAGAGTTCATCCACCCCTATCTATCACTCTAATTATGGACCTGCCTGGTCAGACTTAGGTGGGCACAGCTTTGAAACTTACAATTAGGTGGGAAGCTTCTAATTTACCTTCGGGATCCGTCTAAAACCAGCCTTCGGACCCCTTAATTCGGCTGTTAAGAGTGTTATGTCACCCATAAATCTCGTTTTCCTCGAAGCGTCCGTTTTATCGAACTGCGGGGGGAAAGGGTTAATCCGGTTGACTTGCTTTCTAAGGGTAGGGGAAGGGAGGAAGATCCCGCAGCCTTGGCCCCCAAACAGGTGTATCTCGTAAAAGAGATAGAAAGGGATCCTCGGAGCACTCTCTGACCCTTCTGCAACCTTCACCCGTGCACAATGGAGGTCAGACGGGAAATGATATCCCGCGGACGTGTGATCGGCCTCCGTCGAACCCACCCCTCGAGTTTTCGGGCCAACTCGAGCGGGATTAACTCCTTTGTGCCCGTACCTTCGAATCCGGAATTCGAAACGTTGTGTGTTCCCAGCGTGACGCCTGATTTCATCCGTTCGGCGCTGATCGTTGGGAACAGTAGACCGTGGCGTTTTACAAAACGGGAGCGCGAGATCGAAAGGGGAATCGAAATAGTCCAGCGTGGCACTTGTATGCCAGGCGTCGCCGCGAGCTCTGGCTCATTCGGCAAGGGGGTTGGCTTGTTTTTCTACTGAATCACGAGCCACGAGCCTCGGAAAATGTGTTGTTTGCGAGCGATAAACGGATCGTCGTGATGCGATATTGAAACACCGTCTTGACTTCCTATCTTATCGCCCTGTGACACGATGCGGAGCGTTGACACGCGAAACGTAGATATTACAGTTAGCAGTTTCTCACACCTCGAGTTATTCTCTCGGAATTCTATTCTGTTGTAATTTCGGGGCTTTATTTTAGCTGATCCTTCTCGTGTCTACTTAACGTTATAATAATTAGAGCAGCTGAACTCGAGGAACACAATTTCAACTGCACACCTTCAAGTAGCAGAGGTGGGCAAAATTTTTATTCAAATAAAATTTCGAATATCGAATAAAAGTTAAGAGAAATATTCGTGTCGAATAAAGTTAACTCGGGTTAACGAGCTTACTATTATTCGTTACTCGAAATTTTATTTAAATAAAAATTCTACTCATCTCTGCCAAATAACCGAGCAATAGGATTAAGTATATAAAAAAGTGTAAAAAATATGATTCACAATGTCATTTTTTACATTTCTAAGAGAAAAAGGAGCCTGAAGACATGAATATTTTTTCCAAAATTTTTTTACAGTTCTGTTTGGTTAATCAAAATACAACTATCGCGCACCCAGGCCAACTGAAAATTCAAATTTAAATTTTCGCCTATATAGTTTCCCTCCACCTTAATATACATCCTACTTCTCTTATTATTCATTTAATAAATAAACGAACTCGAATCTGCGTTCAAACCACTACGTTTATTACTGTTATTGTACAATACGGATAACCAAGCATAGGAGCCTATTAAAGTTTCGATAAATCAGAATGCATAGTCGGAATTTTGTGGAGTACTACCGTCTGCAATCGTCAGGGACGCAGCAACGACCATCTGTATTTCGGACTAAACCCTCTTCGCATGTACACCCGGATGTCTTAATTGAGCATTGCTGTAATAACGCGTACATTATTTAGTAACAATAAGTTAGAGAATTCTAAATAGTTGATAATTGACGATCCTTCGGAATACTTACCTCACCATTTTGACACCTTTCAACAATCGGAACGAACTTACGTGGTATGTTGTTGCACATCGGCTCGCATTGTCGTCCACACACTGCCATCGTTTCGTTCGTTGGGCAAGAGTCCTCTACGCTCCTCCAGCTGACGCATATGTGGCGAACGCTCACTGGAATAATAATTACGCGTTTGATTGCCGCCGAAGGTTTACGAAGCGTGTGTTAAATTTTTGGGACCGAGTTGAGCAATGCGTAAAAATCAACAGTTACTTCGCACGCGGCGCGAAAACATTTATTGCTGCCAAAGAACAGCGGAATATTTCTGTATAAACTTACTAGCAGGGGCCACCAAAGCGACGAACAGGATTACTGCGACGATGTATCGAGACATGCTTGACTTTCTTTCGATGCTGTTGCTTCGTTTCACTAGTTTCAAACTTAATTTCGTTTGTGATGTCCAGTCTGCATTAGCTCCCGGCTTTTATACTCCTCGTGTCATGCAAATTTGATGTTTATGACGTATAACGTGGAAAACTTGGTGATATGGTCAAGTCAAAGTTTTAAGGATAAATCAACTGTCTCTTCGTACATTCACGGGCGTCAGTTTTATCAGATCCACTGCAGTACATCATTTTTATTAATATTGCTGCTAACCGAGAACCTCAGTTGCAAACGGGAACACGTGCGCCGTTAGGTAAACTATTCTCTTCGTTCAGTTAAATGTATATTCTGTTGTTTTTCGAGGTCACAGACATGTGTGATTGATGGGAGGGCTATAAATTTGCATTATCTTCGCTGAATGATTTAAATGCAACTGCGTTGTGCAACCGGTTATAAAACGTTAATGAAGGAACTGAGTAATGGTGGAAGGTAAAGGCGCGTTTCGTCTAATGGTCCCTTTTTTTGATTTGCGCCTTTTCCCTTCGTCCGTTAATGCATGTTATGATTTAACAATGTAGCACTTGTGCCTTTGCACTCGCGTGATAGAACAACTCCCATTTTTTTTTTAACTACGGAGGGTGATTTATGAAACGTGCGTATAATTTCAGGGGTAAATTCAATTTGAAGTTGCATATAAGTATTCTGAAATATAAAATTGAAGAGGAGTGAATTTTCTTTAAGAAAGTATTCAGCTTTATTTATCCTATACCAAATAATTAGTGAAACATACTTATAGAAAATCCACTGTTCTTTCAAATTTCGAAAGAAAAAGGTACGATTTCTATTTAAAAAATTCGAAAAAATTCGTCTGTTGAAAACAAATTTCTTTAGAACGCATTTTAGAAGTTATCTGGCTCCACCTTGCATTTCGAGGCTCATTAATCTTGTTAACAAAGTACATTAGCATTATTGTTAACGTTTCGTCCCTACTATCTCAAACGTTTGTCATACATATGTCGCACATAAGAACTTCAAATGATAATGGAACGGCTTGAATAATAAAGCGTCCTATGGTTCAGTCTTTCGTGAGCTCACGAACGTTCCACATTTACGTAACGGTAGGTGAGATCTTCTGTTTCAAGGCATAGCAACTAGGTATACTTGTGTTTCCAAACTGTATTTATCATCGATCCACTAAGTACACATTTACATAAGGGTTTTTCATCAGGCACCGGCCAGAAAGGAATGGTTTACCGATCCTTCTCGCAAATCTCCTGCTCCACGCACTTTCCTTTCCTGTTTCTGCACAAGTCTGGTTTACATCGACAACCCCTCATTTCGGCTGTGCACGACTGGAACAAAGCACTAGTTGCATAATATTTCGAAGAATAGCGAACCTTGTCGAGCGCATTGCATCATTACTTACTTGTCTTCGGCACGCGTAAGGAGACGGTTGTGGATTTCCGCAGGACGGTTCGCAATGTCTTCCACAGGGTGAAGACACCTCGTGTCTCGGGCAGCTTTCATTCTTCCCTGTACTCTTCGCGATAGCTGGTAAAAAAACTACGCGAATTATCACGAATATGGGAAACTGGACTTTATTTTCGACTGGGGAAGTAGAAAATCACTGTGCCCACGTGATTTTATATGAAATATAAAATAATTGTTGCTATAGAATTCTACAATAATAGTTTGAAAAATATTTCAAGTGGTAGCAGACAAGTGGTGGAGACAGGGAATAATTAATTCAAATAAATAGAGATCTCACAAACGTGTCATTACAGAAATCAGATATTCAAGGAGTTCAGTGATTTTTAGGGAATCTAATTAAAAACTTACAAGCAGCGACCACCGCAGCAAGGAGCGCAAGGACGAAAACGTATCGAGACATCGTCGATTCCTTCTGTTCTATCTCGTCGCCTCTTTTCGAAATCACTTTCGTTTATGGTACCAAAATCATCGCTACTCAGCGCTTATATAGTACTTTCCATGCAAACAAAGTTACTTCTATTTCTGCTCTCTCCTTATCGGAGGACCTGATTTCAGCGGTAGTTCGTTAACTTTATCGTTAACGCGAAGCCCGTGCAAATAATTAAATAATAGGATGTTTCATCTGTTAAGTAGGGCAAGGTAATTTCACTGGGATCTGCGAAGAGAAGTTTCAAACGTTTACAGGAGAATTAGAGAGGATCCAAATTTCCCCTTCTCAAACCAGCCGCCCTCATTATCGCATCATTATCGTGTCGTTTTACCGACAAGTGCTGTCTCGGTATTTATGTGCTAGAGGCCGAGAGATTTTTCGACGAACTTTCGTGCAACCACGCGAGTAGCAATTAAAATCACAAGTCTGAGAAACATTATCACTGTCGGAACACGCCAAGGGATGTGCACCCCGTGCACAATTTTGGGACGTTTCTCACGGTCATATTTCCGGGAACTCATTAAATTAGTATTGCTCCAGATTTCTCGAAACTGTAACGACAAACCGAGCTCGGACTTCGCTTTGAATTCTCCATAGACGAAGCTTTCCCAACAGGAACGATCGCTTAGCAAAATCTGGCTAATATAAGCCGTCATTCTACTTCGATCGGCCACAAAATGAAACTATTTTTAAAGATATTTTTCTCCGAAAATACAGCATATAACGAAGTCAATCTTTTTGCCATTTATTAAGCTTCTCTTATATTGAGAAAAAAAAATCTTAAAAAATAGAATGACCCCTTAGAAGAGCATTTTTTAAAGCCCTGCGCCACTCGGTATGTTAAACACTAGTGCATCGGTAAATGCAGACGCCTGGAAGAGCTTGTAAGATACTATTACACATGTATTATTCCTACGAACTTTGCACCTCGACGCAAGCAGGACAGATTCCAAAGCGTCTATTCACATTTGTTTACAATCAGTATTAGCCAACCAGCTCCCACCTCGATAATTCCAGCGATATCGCAGCCTACTCGAATTCCTTCTACCAATACACGACTTATCGCTACCCTTCCGCCCCGAGCTCCCCGGTCGCCGGTGCTCTATGCAAATTTCGCGTCCAGCCGCTGTCTTGCGGAGGCGAGGAATTTCGCGCGCGATTTACGGGGCACGTTTGCGCATTCGCGAGTCGCGCATGGTCGCGGGACACCGTCGAGCTGTGCCGGGCTTGTGCCCCGTTTCCCCCTGACAAATGGATCGAAATTGCCAATTATCTGGCATCATCTAAAGGTGTGCACGCGTTCCTCGCGCGAGCCCGGCCAGCCGCGAAACGTGTTAATTTACGGCCGCGCGCGGGGCTTTCTTCCCCAGCGGTCATCGACGCTTGTCGCGTGTCTCGATTCTCGATTCCGCACACGCGTTTCACCGGGAATACCGTTCACGCGCCATCGACGCCGCGCCGCGGCTCGAATGGGAGAGCGCCTTTATTCGTGGGCGCTGCTGCCGAGATCGTGTCGGCTGGTCAACCGTGAAAAGTAAATCAACCTGACTTTCTCTCTCTGGCCGAGAGACCGCGCGCGCGCGGCCCCGGTCGTTCTAACCACCATTGTTACCATTGGGGTGTAAATCAGATCCGCGTTCTGCTTTGCAGCTTTTTTCCTCCGGGGTCTCTTCACGCGCGATATACTCGCCGCAGCCATTAGCTCGATGGTTCCATGGGTTCTTCGAGGTTCCGTCGATTGAGTGGTAAGAAGGATTCACTCGATGGATCACCTTAGATGGATCGTGACACCTTCGATAATGGTGCTGTTGGTTTTTGGATATTGGAGAAACTGGTGTTCGAACTATGAAGCGTGAGAGGGATAAAATTTGCGTTGTTTAAAACATGTGAACTTTCAGTCCACTCGATGCTAATCGGTTTATCTTTTTCCTCTGTTGCAGGTAAATCCACTGGACGATCTCTTCTACTCGATTCGCGGAGATACGCGAGCAGCGTAATTCGTTTAGCGCTAGCAGAACGTATCGAGCTTCTTTCCCCGTTGCCAGAACGACGGGAAAGGAATTCTGGTCCTGGTGACTTTTATCGGTAACACCATTCCCGCTCGCCTTAACACCCCGTGGGGAAGGAACCGTGATTTATACGAGCTTGATCGCCCGCCCTAAGCCTCTCTCTCGTTAGAATCGATTGCGCGCGAGGGTGGGCGACCACTCGGTCTCTGGCCACGTCCCCCTGGAATTAGGTCGTCTCGACGTTTCGATCAGATTCCTGGAAACAATTCGGTGGGCTCGACGGTGCCCCCCGAACCTTCGGCGCCAAGTCGCGCGAACAAATTCGGCTACCAGCCGTCTGCTTCCCCGGGAAAATCTCTGAAAAAATGGGGAGAGGAGGAGGGACTCTTTCGATCGCTCAATCCCCCCGAATGTGTATCGACGCTTCAAGCTCCGAGGATTTAGAATTGATCTCTTCGAGAGGTACGTTTTAAAACTTCGAAGTCCCCGTGCTCCGCAGCTCCTTGGTCTAAAAATCTAAAACTCTAAAACTCCCGAAGTCCTTCCTACCCCAATTATGAATAATCTGAAACTTGCAACTCTGCTGCTTCAAAATTCGCCCGAGGAATTCGAAGACGGTGGAGAGGAACCTTCTCGTTCCCAAGTCGAAGCAACTACCTCAGCCGACGGTTGGGGTATCCCATCGCGCAGAAATCGGCTCGTTAGACCGACGTCCGCCGGGAGGAAACGATAATGATACACAAATGTCGCGTATTGTTCCGTGTCGCGACATATACCCGTCCTTAACGACGTCTGGACGGCGCTCGAGTCCCGGAATCAACAATTTATCGTCCGTCCCATGCGGATCGATACCGCTCTGCAGACGTATTTCCCACGTTGGGACTGAAATCCATCCGTTGCGCACTCGCCCGTTGTCCTTCTCTGCTTCCCCATCGTTCACTGCGCGCGAGAGTCTTGATTTCCAGTCGGCTGTAAAGAACGTTCGATGCATAAGACGGCGTGCAGCGATTGCAGGAGACAGCGGCAACGACCGACTTCAAGGTAGCAAAGCCAGTCAGTCTCGACGGCTTATGTAAGCTGTTCGGAGGTCTGCTTCGCGCTCTCGCGGACGACACGCCGAGCCCGAGACTTAGCTTCGCTCTCCGCTTTAGCGACCCCCCCCCCCCCCTGCGTTTCTCCTTCGTCGACGTGTCCTTAGTTTCACAACGAATCCGACGACCAACGAGAGAGGAAATCGTTGCTGGCTCGTAGCAGAAGCTGGCCGATATGTGATAGAGAAAGGAATACGAAAATTGGAAGGGGATCTCTATTAAGAGAAGTCACTATTGACCCCCGAGAATAGAAAGATACAAAATTTAAAAAAAAAAAAAAGATACTGATTTTGGTGTCCCCAAATCAAACTTTGATGCGCTTCAAGTTACACGCAAGACTTTCTGCTGAAAGTTTTCACGTCTTCGAGCTTCGAGTTGAATTACTTATAATTTCTAATGGAACACTTAGATTTCACCAGCTTCTGCAATTCATTATACGTTACCATCTTTTCCGCGCCTCGCAGACGCGTGTTTCGTTTCGCGCGGATGTGGGGTGGGACTGTCGGCGAGGCACATAAAAAGATAGACGAGATTCGAATTGCGGGCGGCATTTGGGAGCTGTCTGGCCTGCACCACGGCTCCGCTGTATATAAAAGGCTTCCTCCACTGGAGCCTTCGTTCCAGGCGTATAAATTGTTGCGTCGCCCGCGTCGAAGGCGCGGCTCTAGATTCGATGAAATATTTTCTACCCCAAAGTGCACTTCCCAGTCGGCGCCGATAATGCGAGTAGGAGGATGTTTTGCATACTCGACTCGGGCTTTCGAGCTCGCCTCGTCACGGAAGTTCGCCAACTGCGCGGGGGAGATACCTAATTCCGGTTTTGCTAGATTGTTGATCGACGACGAGCGATGCAACTTGCCTTTCAGCTGCGTGTTCGTTGGGCTTGCGTTGATGTTCATCAGTATGCGCAAGAAGTTATGTCGGCGGACCCCCCCCCCCACTTCGGTTCAAATCTGACGTCCGACTTTCTGGATAATTTGACTTTGAATTAGTGCAATAGACTTTGGAGCAGGGAATGCAGTGTATCGAGACATCCTAGATTTTCCAATATTGCCTCTTCTTTAAATCCGTTTCGAATTCACTTTCCACAGTGACATTGAATCTAGCCAACCTCTGAATTTTATACTCCGGGTGTTTATGCAAATTGCATCGCGAAGCGGGCTCGGTTTTGTTTTCCGAGATAACGTTATCGTGAAGTGTGTTAGGAAAGCAATTATGCTCGCGGATGATCGATGCGAAAGCTGAGCAAATCGATCGCAGGAAATTACCATACTTGTTGCTGGAACGACCTTGATTAATCAATATTATCACAGCTGGAAGATTTTCGTTAACCAAGGTTAGAGCTACGTATATCTAAGCAATGAAAATTCAGATTGTATCAAGATCAAGGTGATTAAGAGCTCCTTCACTTTGGTATCTTTCATTTCTCACAAGTACCAAAGCTGGCAAGCTTCAAAATTTGTCACACCATTAATACCAATAAAAGTGATTTCACATCGATGCTCAAGCTCGAATCAAATTGAAACGAAAGCCTGCGAGAGTGAAGAGAGCTTTCTAGGAGCTTGGATAATTCGTATATCAATTCAATGTTCAGGGAAGCCAGTGAATTATCGTTACTCGGGCGGCTCTCGTAATTGAGCAGCTTAATCGAACGCCCCCTCGATTCTCACCGGGCCGAGGTATCTTCATTTGCCTCGTTTCGCCGCGTCGTTCGGCACTTTCCCATCGTCGAACTTTCGATCGAGGTGTCGTCGAACTTTTCCCCGAGGTTCGGGGAGCCCGAGCCACTGCTGGGCCCCACCACGCACATTTACATGCAAATACACTTTTTACTTATATTTATATGCAAATACGGGCTGTTCCCGTCGCGAATGGCAGAGCGCGCGACGCGCTGCGAATGAAAACGAGACGCGCGTTCCAGAGTCGAGAAAGGGGGGCACCGCGATATATCGCAATTATCGTGTCTCCGTCCCGCGCTCTTCCTCAATTACGATTTAAGAAAACTCACGAATCGTGACTGCACAGCTCTAAAGTATTACAATTGGGAACACCTGAAATCTGTTGAAAGTATGCGGAGAATTTCAAGTTATCAGAGAGCACGTTGAATTGCGCGGAGCTCTTTTATGGTTCGAGTTACAAGTTTCCTTCGCATAGGGGAGGAACATATGTTTCTTTTCAGACCAGGGATTGCAAGGATCCCTTATCCTACCATTGTAATCTGAGCATCTTATTCCAAGACATTGTGTCGTTTTCCCTCGTCGCATAACGATCTGCTCGATGACGACTCCCGTAGATGGTTCGTTTCTGCGTGTCTTTATCGGTTATCTGTAGCTCCATTCGTGGACATTGCTCGTCAGAACGAGTATCGAAGAGGCAGATCAACCACTGCTCCAGCCTCGTTTCCATCTTCTTTATTTTCTCGTCGACCCGCCGACTCGTTCCACCGACGAACCTCGTGGAAAAGCTTCGTTTCCCGCGAGCCCTCGTTACCATTCCAACCAGCGAGCGTTGGACTCCCGATTTCTGTCTAAAATCGCCGGTATTTGCGAGGAAAGACGTCGGTCACCAAATTATCGATCCCACCGAATATACTAGTTTATTCAGGAATTTCATAGAACCTCATTTGTCCACGCAATCAGAAATACAATCGTTCGCAACACAGTACTGTCGTTAAAGCAAGAGACAACTTTTCCCTCGATTCTCTGCATGAAAAAACGAGCGAAGGAAAAATATTAAAATCGCGAGCTCGACTACCCCCGACGTCCCGCGGGAGTGGAGAAGCGCGGCGGATATCTAAGATCGCGGAACGATTAAAAACCACAGCCGCAGCCAGAGATATTTAAAATGTAGATGCACTCATTTAAATACCTCCAGCCGTTCGCGATTTAATCGTCCCCGTTTCTTTGGCCCTTTGCCGTGTCCCCTTCGCTCATCTCTCTCTCTCTCTCTCTCTCTCTCTCTCTCTCTCTCTCTCTCTCTCTCTCTCTCTCTCTCTCTCTCTCTCTCTCTCTCTCTCTCTCTCTCTCTCTCTCTCTCCCGCCGCGCCATTATCCCGACAAGGGCTCTCCTACGGTCACGCCGGGTAGAGAGAAGCCAGCCGATCTGTAATCCGAAAGTTGTCAGCCGCACATCGCGCTGCCCTAATGGAATTTGAATGTCGTTAGCCGGCGTAACCGGGCGTGAGGAAGGGACCTTATCCCTATTACGTTCAACGTCATCCTCGTCGGCCCAGGCTCTCCTTGCGGCCGCAGGTATCGGCCCCCGAGGACGGGCCACCGGCGACTCTCGACGAACTTATTGGAGCGCGAAAACGCGTCGGGTTCGACGTTCGTTTCTTCCTTCGCCCGATCGTTCCGCGGCTGAGCCCTTCGACGCCCCATCCCTACCCCCTTCGGGCTTGCCCAGTGCAAAGGATCTCTGGGATCCTGAGATTCCTGAGAGAGACGAGTCAACCCTCCAGAAGCCAGTCACACACCTCCCCTGCAAACCGATTCGTGTTCCAATTCAGATAATGGCCAGTAACGAAACTCCACGGAACGTAGCCACGTATCGAAACTGGACGTTCCATCTCAATAGACATGGCGACGGAAAACGTAGTCAACCAGCAGGAGGATTTCCGGCAGCTGTTCAAGAGGAGGTTCCCCCAATTCTTGTCAACATTAGCAGGTTTCTCTTTCTTCACTTAACTTTCCGTCGGAACTAGAAATCACGCGCGACGATCGCGCGGAAACGGCCTAACCTCTAGCAGTCGCTAAACTATTCCCGAGTCACTGTCCGCGGTGTAAAAGTCGGCGAGACGGCTGGTCGATCGGTGTCCAGGTTGAACGAACCGGTGATAATTCCCGCAGCGTCCACGGGATCGTTCGCGTTCGGATGCAGCATAGGATGGAGCGCACCGGTTGTCGAGCACCTGGAGACCGACTACGGGTACGACGAGTTCGGGACGAACTTGATAGCGTCGGCGTTACCATTGGGCACGGCCCTGGGCCTGGCCGTGTTGCATTTCTTCGTCGACTCGCTCGGCCGTAAAGGGACCATGCTGGCCAGCGCACCAATCTCTACCTTCGGCTGGATCCTCGTCATTTGCGTGATTTCGAGTGAACCGGTGGTGGTGCTGGGCAGACTGATAACCGGCATCGCCGGCGGCATCTTCTGCGTCTTAGCTCCCATGTACTCCGCGGAGATCTGCGAGCGCCACATCAGAGGTACAACGGGTACCGGTGAGAAATCGCCAAGCTCCTAAAAGCCCTATGTGCGATCAGGCACCCTGGGGATCATACCGCATTTGGGATTCGTGACCGGGATCCTGTACGCGTACTGCTGCGGCTTCACCAGGAACGTCATCTCGACGTCGATACTCTGCGCCATCACGCCCGTCGTTTCCGGGATCCTGGTGCTGTTCCTCATGCCCGAGAGTCCTCTGTACCACTTGTCCAAGGGCATGGAGGAGGCTGCCAGGAGGGACATGTATTTTCTCCGCGGACATGACTGGGACATCGAGGCGGAGATGCAGGCTTTGAAAGTCAGTCCCTTGAACGGGAGCTTTGGGATTCCTGGGCGCCCTGCAGCTTCAGGAATGCCAAAGGAACAAGCTTAGGAGACTATCAAGGTGTATCTGAACCTGCGCGGTGCTTGAGCAGGACCAAGTAACGGAGGCCGGCAGCGAGACGGTGACGCTCCAGACGTTCCTGCAGAAGCCAATGCTGAAGATGATAGGCGTCGTGTTCGGGCTGGTGAGCGCGCTACAGTTCAGCGGGATCAACGTAATCATCTTCTACGCGGAGACGATTTTCAAGGAGACCGGCACGGGCATGGACCCCGAGGTGCAGATGGTGATCTTCGCGGTGTCCCAAGTGGTAGCATGCGGTGTCGCGGCCCTGCTGGTCGATAAGGTTGTCCACTCGAGGCCCTCCGCGATAGCCGTTCGACTTGCACGTTGCTAGTGAACGTTGTGCTCGTTTATCGACGATTTGCAGCCGGGGCCTGTCGATCGTCCGGACTACCCAATATGGCCAGATCGTGGAACACGTTCGCGGCACGGAGGATTCCAGCCCCGCCAGTCTCTCTCAGGGATTCTGAGACCCCTTCGATCGCCTATCGGTGTGCTTAAAAAATCAATAGTGGAAGAGTTGATTTGCTCCAAATTTTGTGTACACTTGCTTGTATGCGACCTAATGGTGGTTTAGGAGATCCTAAACGTGGCAAAGTAGCCTGAAAGATCGTGGTAACGAGCACAGCGTTCACGATGCGAATGCTGTACAGCGGAACCCGATAGAACACGCCCGCCAGCGTTCACTATTTTGGGAATTGGACGATTTTTGTAGTTGGGTCGAAAGATCCTGCTAACGGTGTCCGCATCAGTGATATGCATCTGCCTGCTATCCCTGGGCACCTTCTTCTATGTGCAGACCCACTCTCCAGAGGTGGCCGGCCGGCTAAGTTGGTTGCCGCTCACTGCTGCCTGCGTGTTCATCAGTTCCTTCTGCTTCGGCACTGGTCAGTAACGATAGCGTATGCAAGATTTCATCAGTGCGTCATACATATACCTTCTAAGCGCAGTGCTTCAGAATTTCGTTGATCCCACGAGTTCGCGCGTGATTCGCGGAGGATTCCATTAAATTCCAATAACAGGGGTTTGGTAGTTAACACTTGGAGTGGGGTTAGCGCGTTCTCGCGTGTTTTCACGTTCATTATGTTCTAATACCTCCGGATGCTTGCTCGGAGCTCGGACTTCGAATGGCCTGACCTATTTGCAACGGTATCTCACCGAAGCTTGCGCCACTCAAAGTGCTACGTCGTCAGCCAGCTCTGACGGACACTCGGGGGATCAATCTAGCGAATCATTCATCCAGACACCTGCATTTGCATCGGCGAAATTTCTCGAGCAATACAGGTCCCATCCCCTGGACCTACATGGGCGAGATCTTCCCAGCGCACCTGAAGGGAGTGATATGTTCGGCCGCAGGCTTCTTCAGTTGGATGCTGTCGTTCATAATGACGGTGTCCTTTTCCACCATGGTTCATTCGGTTGGAATGGCGGCCCTCATGTACTTCTTCGCCGGGGCTATGGTCCTGTTCCTGTTCTTCATAATCTTCTGCGTGGTCGAGACCAAAGGAAAGACCTACGTCGATATTCAGCGGGCATTTGGCGTGCCGATTTAGCAAAAAACAATTCGAAGGAACGCATTTTTTTACCTTCAAAACTACAGCGCTACCTTGTGACGCGCTTTGGAAAACAGCCTACCCGGGGGAGTCTAGATCCTGCATTGATCTTTTATTACTTGCACAGAGGATTAACAGCGTCGCTATGGTGACGGAAGCTTTATTTCGTGCGATACTGGTTTTGAAATACACCGCTTGAAAATTGCAGACCGTTTCCTTGGACCCCTCGCAGCTTCGTGCTTGCAGCATATAGCGTCCACCTTGATAGGCTACATTCGTTTGATTCTGAAAATAAATATAACCCTAGATATATTGCAGTTGCGTGATAATTTAAACGCGTCGATTATCAGAAATTTAAATCGACCACTGTCTTCGTCTCCTTTTAAATTAAAAGACAGCTCGTAAGGATGACGATAGAAGCAGAAAGGTGAGGCTTTTTCAATGGTTTCACGGAGAACCAAATTTCTAGGTAAAAGAGAGGTGCGTCGTAAGCAGGGGCGGAAATTGGGAGGGCAAAGGATGCAAGTTACACTTGAACCCGGGGATTATGCAGCTCGTGTATGCAACGCCACGCAGAGCGCGCCTCCGTTGCTCTTCTCGCCCTTGGATCAGTCTCGAGTCAACAATGATCCGGCTGTGGCCCGACTCCGCCCATGTCGGATGAAAAAATCAGCGAGATTAGTGCGTGACGAGTTATTTATAACGAGGCCTTCGCCGTTGAAGCGAAAAAGCATTGGACGCGTTCTTTCATGGTCGTTGACCCGTGTGACGGGTTAATCGGAGAACATCGACTGATTGATCAATGAGCTTGATCGATAACCGCTGGTCGTAGCAAAAAGTGGGGCCCAAGCCTTTCTTCTCCTTATCTTCTTCCTCTTCCCTCCACCTCGTGCATTCCTACATTCCACTAACGATCGGTACAAATGTTCTAGTAATCATCCGCGAAGTCTTTCTAAAATCAAGAATTCTCCGCTCCCTCTGGTTTCCCACTCATTAACAGCCCCCGCGATTGCTGGGTCTTTCATCCGGCTTCATTTTCATGCGAAAGCGTGGCGCGACGAGAGGCAAGACACACCGTGCGACGAATCGGGATTCACATCTCTTCTGCCCTTCCCACCGCGGACGTCCGATCGCGGATCGACGACGATGACCCCTCTCCAGCCCGCTGCTCTCTCGTGCATTTGTCATGCAGTTGCCGTCGCCGGTAGGCGTTCGCTTTCATCGATTATGCATTCAGATTTACATTTATGAAGCGTAGTAGCTGCTCGTATCGTCGTTCTAATAATGGATGCTGCTGTGAAGCCTCTCCCGTCAGGGTCGGCCGCGGCGACCTCGCCGTCACGCTGCCTACACGTTGTCGCGTCGCCTTCTCCTCGGCTTTATGCAGCCGCACGTTTCGCGCGCGAGATCCGTCGAACAAATAGTCGCAGCGCTTCGTCGGAGCCGCGTAGAGAAAGAAGCAAAGTGTTAATCCTCCCTCAGCGCGATCTGGAAAGAGCGTCCGTGGTCCCTGAGGCGGTATATCCGGTTCGTCCTCTCTTTGTCACCGAATAAATTCTACGGCGATGCCGAAAACGCGCTGGGAAAAAGGGAGCCTTGCAAAAGAAACAACGGGGACGTTAGGGAAGATGGCATCAGACGAGTTTTTCACGCGATGCAGCAAGAACCCGGGGACAGTCCTTTCCTCGTGGGAAGAAGCAGGCTTCTGAACGTGGACAAGGAGGCATCAGAAACGGATAGAAGAAGAAGAATCCTGGACGTTTGGGAAACCACGGAGGGGGCAAATCATGGGGGAGCTTCTTCCTGGAGCTGTTTGAAGCCTCTTCGTCTAATTACCGCGTGACGCATCGCGGGGAACCCAAAACTCTCGCGATGGTTGGCTCGGTTCGAAGGAAACATGCTCGCTCTTCTTTCGAATATTCTGGACTTGCGGAACCCTTGGGCGGACACTTACGTTAACTATCCACGTAGCTTGTGTCGATGTCAGTCGGCGCGTTTTTCCACGTTCTAACGATTTATGACGCGTTCCGCGAAAAGAAAGCTGCGTGCACGCGCAGTATTTCACGGCGACAGGCTCCTCTAACGAGGGACAGGTTCGCGATGCGTGCAGAGTCGCGACTTTCGACAATGTTCGATCGCCGTTCGGTCGCTTCTTCGAGCTGGCGGAAAGTAAATGAGTAGAAAGCGACGTCTACCGCCGATCGAGACTCTCGCAAGCCAGATTTCCTTTTTCCTGCCCCTCCGACAAGGTTTCCTTCGATTTTCGAGACTGAATAAACTCGGCTTTACGAAAACTAGCGTGTAGCTCTGGAAAATTCTGATTTTTTAAAGAATTATTTTGCGATAATAGTCGCAGTCATCTAGATTAGTCAGGCTTAATTAGGCTGACTCATATTTCGTGATCCAAGAGTTTATCATTCGAAAGTTTTGAGGCGACAGACAAACACACAAACATATCAAACTTTCTGCTTTATATATTAAGATATCAGACCACACGTGTTATCAGTATCACTTCTTGAAAAAGATGTGGATTTTAGATGATAAGTCGAGAGCGTAATTTAGGAGCTTATTTCGAGGTTGCATTTGAATCAAATTGTGGGTCAAAATGGACCCTGCACCCAGGGTCATTCAAAGGTAAGAGTTAAGCATGCAAGTTCTTTGAGTAGCATTATCCACCCCTCGAATATTGTTCCATCAGAAAATCATATCGGACATAATTTTTCGCTGTCGTCAGATGGAAACGATGGAGATGAGCGTTAAGTAGCCTCGATCCTGGATGTCGTTGCCTCGCGTTTGTCCTTTTTCAGTGTCCCCGGTGTGCTGGACCAGTCGATTACCCGAGAGCCAGTTCCAAGTCACTCGTTCGAGAAGGAGAGCCCCGCCTGTTGTATATTTCATGAACGTCGAGTTTCCATCCTCGTTCCTGCTGCACCAGGACTTGGTACGATTCCATCGAACCATTTTATTATACGTGACGTTTGCGTTTGCAGAAAATTACGTTTCTCAACCCACAGAAACACCGAGCCGCTACCAGCCGGGTTCGCGAAAGTTTGAAAATTCGCGACGCTCGCCGCTGGATTTTTACGATGCAGTGTTTGGTTTCTTGCTAGGCATTCTATACAATTTGCCGTGCAACTGGGAGTCTCTTTATTCCACGCGTTTCTTTCAGGTACGATTAAAAATAATGGAGCTGCCTTGGGGATTAGAGAAACGCTGCTGATGGAACATCCTCTTCGCGTAACAAGAATTCGCTGCACGTGACTCCGAGATACTCGGCAGTAGGATCGAAAAAGTTGCTCGTTACGGAGCAAAATTTGGCTCGTCCTTGATGCAGGATTCAGATAGCATACCAGGAGTTGGAATTAACCCGTTTCCCGCCGCCCGATAGCGCGTTTTCCCTTGCTCCGTCGCGATATCATCGCGGTGAACGCCGCCGCCCCTCTCCGAAACTCCCCCCCCCCTGACTTCCTTGAATCTCGTTCACCTGCATCCAGGCTCAGCTCAGCCGCGTTTCGACCCACGCGCGATCCACGCTTCAAGGTTCCGCGAGCGGATCGCTTGGCAGACGGCGCGAGAACGCTCGTGCAGATACTTGTGTCTCTTGCATCCTCTCTCCTTCTCCCTTCTTCCCTCCCACCTCGATTGCACACTGCACCATTGCACCGGGGCCAATGGCCTCTGCCCGCTCGGTATCGTCGACTCGCTCGCTGCTCCGTGCCGAGCACAGCCGAAAAGCGTGCTGCTTCGCGCGCTTTTTTGCACGTCGTGTCCCCCTTCTATCTTCTTCTTATTGTGGCTCCGTGCGTGAGACCCCGCACGCCACCCGACGATCCCCCCCACTTCGCCGGCGATGGTGAGACTCTGTTGCGAAACGGGGACCAGGTCACCGTGTCGCTGGCTCTCATCGGCTCTTCCTCGGTAAACTGTATAAAGTATGGTCGTTTAGATAGATCGTTACACTTCTGAATCGCGTATAGAACGTTTTAGAAAAAGAAAGACGGTCGGGGAACACGAGGACTTCTTTTTAGGCTATACCGAAGTTTTCAGTTCGGTACATAGTTAATCGATAACGCCGATAGCCTACACTATGAAGAACATTGTTCCACTTGTAACGGGACGCGCAGTTACAAGAGCAAGAATCCAGCAAGGGAAGGAACTCAATTCCTCTAAATTCAGTTATTATATTTCGGTACTTTTAAGTCACTAGACACTCTCCCATCGATCATGGTTCCCAAGACGAAACTGACATGACAGTGACACACTGAACGTGGCAACAGCGTTCAACTCTGAATGGCCCCTGCTCACGGAGCGGAGACGACCTCGGAGGCACGGTGTCCCGAGCCTCTCGATTTAGCAGAGGCAAGGAAGTAGGGTGTCCAGTAGGCGATTAATTAATTTCTATCCGCGGCGATCTCACGAGCATCCGGATCGCCAAGTATTCCCGTTTCCCTCGCGCTCTCGCTATCGGCCTCCATAAATAAAGCGGCTGCAGAAATAAACGCGGGTATCAGGGCTGGCCGTGTGTATTCACGTGCTGGCTGCATATACACATGCGAGAACTCCACTATCGCGCATCTACTATCTCCTCCGCGCGGCTCTAGCGCCCTCCCTCCCCCGCTTAAAGAGAGAGCACGTAGGAGGGAGGGCGTCAATGGGGGTCGCTGTTTCGACTGGTCTTTACGGAATCCTTTTATCACCGTCCCGAACGATACCGGAGAAAGAAGCAACTGTATACTCCCGTGACATCTATGGACGCGTTACAGTATCGAGGTTTATCGCGAACGGGGACGTCCATTAGCAAGCCTGCATTTCCTTCGCTTTGTCTAGGCTTCGTTTGTCGCTGAAATCTCTTCTCTTGCTGCTTTTAGGTATCTCTGCATCTCGGAGCATGGGACACTAGAGTTCCTCACGTTTAAGGAGGGAATGATATTTTATGGGCTAAAAACATAGCGAAATTTAGGACTTTTTTTTAAGAAACAAAAACTACTATATTTATGGTTAAAAATGAATAAAAAAAAAAACTGCAGCTTCTTCAAAGATGCATCCAAACATGGTATAAATTTCAGATGAATCGGATCGCTGAATTTTTTTAAAAAAAATCCCAAAGTTTGCTATATTTATAGCCCAAAGAATAGGATTCATATAACATTCACCTAGGAGGCGAAAAAGTCGGATGAACTTGAATTCTTTTTCGCCGGGGAAATGTTTTTATCAAACAAACATTATATACGTTAGAAAGGTCATACTTTTGTCTTTGAAATGCAAAGTTTTTATTAAAAAATCTTAGAAGGAGCATCGTGGCTTTTTTCATCTGAAACAGAAAAGGAAAAATTCTTCTTAAAGTAGCTAAAAAAAGTCTCGAGCGGGCATTTGAATATAGAAGTCGACTTTATGACGGAAAATGTGAAAAGACCATTCCGAACAAGCATATAGCATACTCCCATGTCTCTTCCGCTTCGTCGGAGATCTGTAGATACACGTGGGCGTGTCCCCCGGCTCCAAAAGACGCTTCTACGAAGGACACGCAAAATTATCGCCTTGTTTCTCGCGGTGTTCTCGGTCAATCGCGTCTCGTTAAAGGAGATCGACCAACGTGTCACCATGGCGCGTATTTACGAGCGACCCAGTTGCATACCGAATGCAGTTGCTCGTGGGCCGCGCGTGTAGATATATATATATACACACACGTATGTATGTACATCGTCGTCGATGGGACTGCGACTCGCAAAGTCGACCACGGTGCTTTCTCTGACTCGCTGCTCTTCCCCATTGGCCCTCCCATGCGATTTCCGATCGAACGGTCTGGTGTTATCCGAAGCTTTTAATACACTTATCTCGCCCACTGCATTCCAGCGAGAGCGGCGCGGGGGTTCAGCCTCGAAATTGAGGCATTTTTGCGCGGATAACGAGGCGATAACGGTGCCCGAGACAGAAACGTGCATCCCGAGCTGCACGAACATCTCGTCGCGTTCCACGCGATCCTTTTTATCCCTCTGGAGCCCCGGAGACCGACCGGTTCTCTAAGCCGATAGCGAGGCACGCGGTAAAAAGTGTCGATCGATTGGGGGATCCTCGAGGTATCCAGGACTTTTCGACGAGAGGTTTGTGCAACGTTGGGCGGATGGTGGTTGATCCCTTCCACTCGCGTCCGTTTCATTTCGCAAGTTTCGAGGATTGTGTAGGGTGGTCACCGAAGGCTGGGCATATTTCGAGGAATCCGAGCCCCTCCGCTACGTTTGCAGTGGAGTTTCCCCATCGAATTTCTCAAGAATTCAAACGTCGCGGTGCAATCACTCCGGCGATTATTTTCCCCCGCAGGTTCTTCGACAGCGTTCACCTGCTCCAAACTTCCAATAATCCGACGACGAATGTTATCGATAAAGGAGGAACGAAATTCCCTCTTATTCGCGCAGGGCCGGGATGAGATATTCTCGCTCCTGGCATTCGTGGCAGCCAGGAACTTTTTAATTACGCGAGCCCGCTTCGCGGAGAGAAGTAACGCGCCGAGGGGCGAAAGAGACGCGTCGCTACCGAGGGGATGAAACAGGAGACGCCGAGACTGTCAGCAGGGGGACGGTGGGAAAAAAATACAGGATCATAAAGCATCCGCGCAATAAAGCTGCCTACAACAACGGGGCAGGCTACATATTTTAAGAAATTAATTTGTCGAAGGACAAATTGCCCCGGCTCCTCGCGATCCTCGAGAACAAGGCGACGAGAGAAAGCGCAGGGGGGAGGAAGATGTGGGGGAGAGTTTAACCTTGCCACTCGATCTCTCTTTCCTCGGTCTCTTCTTCGCCCCCTGCGTGGCCGAGGCGACTACTGAAAGGGTGGAAATCTCGCGGGGTCTCTCTCCGAGAGGGACAGAGGCCGCCGCGGATACACTCCGTTTCGGCTAATTTACGCGATCGTAAATCTCCGCGCTCGTTGCCCAGCTCTCTGCCAAGGGAAAGTAATAACCAAGGCTTCTGAAGAGAGAAAAGAGTTGATCGATGGGGGGACAAGTTCTGGCCAGAGGGCAACGTTTTCGAAGAGAATTGAACGTACTGCGGAGTACAGAAAGTAACGAGTAAGAGGATAAAACAAGGAATGCCCATTTTTCGTGATTTCGCGATTTATAGCATATTTTGTTGCCGGCAACTGGAGACTACAGAACATTCGAATAAGAAAGGGTTTATATACTTCAAATACCCCCGTGAGATAACGTTAAATATTTGGTACAGGTGCTGGTTTAAAAAAAAGAAGGAAATGTTCACTCTGCACTGTAAAAAAAAAAATACGGAAGCCCCACTCTTCGCCTAAGAAATTAATTAAGAAGAAAATTATATAAGAAAATTAAATTCATTGAACTTTGCTTCTTTACTGGTGGATCAAAGTATTTAAATTTAATTTTCTCGACACAACTGCTTACCCTTTAACTATGATGTATTGAACCACTTGGGGGTGAGGAACTAGCATCCCTAAAAAAGTCGATAAACTCTGTCAAGTATCAAAGTATACAGCTATGGAACAGAAAATACTTTATAGAGAAGTAACTGCGCGGTGTAGTCATATCGTAATGCCTCCCCCGATGCCAGGGGCGTGCACCCCATCCGTTAAGGACGAGGAATAACAGGCAGTCGTTTCTTTTCCTTCGGTTTCCAGTTTCGAGCCCCCTCCCACGCGTTCGTCGCAATTAAAATGTAAATTCCTCTCGTTTCGCGGGGATACGACGATCCGAATAAAGCAGCGTCTGCAGGGGGAGGGAAGTGGAGCAAATATTTGTTCCCGGGCCTGCTGAAAGGATACCCGTGTGGGCGGAATAATTATTTGCATAATGCCGCGATACAGCGATAACCGAGGATACGTAATTTTTCCCGTGCCCGCTCGGATGCTTCCGCCGCGAGGAGGAAGTTAATCTCGGTCGCTGGCGGAATGAAGAACGGGGGTGGTGGGGTGCTCTCCTTGCCGAAAAAGAGGGTTTCGCGCGAGCGTTTAGCCCATCTCGCGATTGATTTATCGTCGTGCTCGCTGTACCAGCGGCGGATGAAGACGAGGAACGAGAATGGTGGCTGAAGGGGGTGGTTCGCTCCTCGAAAGCTTCTCCTGTTTTTGCTGTAGCCTGAATACGGGGGTTGGAAACATTCTGTCCCACCGCTTCGATACATTCTTGCGATTAGTTCCTCCTCATTTTTTTTTTTGCCCGGCACATCTTCATTTATTATACAAAGTCCGGTGCAAGATTGTACAGTTCAACGATTCCCCTTCTTCGTTTCTTTCATCGTGACCCGACGCGTTGATTTTTTAACGAATTCTTTCGTCAAACCAGGGACTACGTTACAGCATCCCTTTATTCACCAGACATGGTGTAGCACGCTTCTGGCCAGGCAACGTTAAGACGTATAGAATCCTCCGGTTTCGTCTGAAAGGAACGGAGGAACGTGTTACTTATGCCTTTCTGCTTTCATGGATATGGAAGACAGGGACTCACGTCCAAAGTTCCCTTCCTCTCTTCGTTTTTGCCTTTCCTCGGCGTGGCTCTCCCAGCTTCCCCCTCGAGCCTCCCTCGCCCCTCCGACGAATTCGGAGCCAGCGCACCGAGGGAAACGCGATGTCTAATCGGCGAATTCTACTTTTTTCGCTCGGCTGGCTTCCTTCAGGGCTCACGGAGCCGTGGATACGTCCCTCAGCTATCGTCCCGCGGAGACGTCCTCGCGAAATACCGGATAAAAGTAGGGAGATACTCTTTCCCGTTCGCTGAAACGTCCCCTGTATTCCTTGGGATTCCGCCCCGCTGGCTGGAGGCCTACTGGAGGAGAAGTTGGCAGCTAATGTTTCATCGTTCCAAGGATCCTCCAGCTGGTGATTTCTAGCAGCCATAGGGTGGCTGGATTTTCCTCGCCCCTATGACTGCTTGAAATGTATAAATATTCCCGAGTCGAGGAGCGATGCAATCGTCACTGTAAATTCGAAAAGAGTTGTAAACGAAATTGACTTCGAAATTTGCTACCTAACTGGGCCTAGTTGTGCAGAAAGCTGTCTAAGAATTAGTCGAACTTAGTATGGGTGCCATAATTTTGTGATCTTTATTCTGCAAAAAATTACCAACCCATAGAACAGCTATCACTTTATACAATTATTAAAACTACCAAGTCATAGTGCCATTTTGGGCTCAAAGAACAAAAGCTACAGAGAGTTTAAAATAATATGAATTCTACTACTTAAATAATCCCTACTGAGTTAACCCCTTGCCACACTTTGACGAGTCGCACTCGTGGTACAAAATTTTGGACCAAGCATGATTATCATGAGCCTGACTCGTGGCATTAAATTCGGGCCAAACATGAACGTGTTCTGTTCACGAACGCGAAAGATTCCTGTTTACAAAGTATTCGATTGTGACGTCCCAAACCAGTTTGGCCGGGATTTTCTCCTGCTAATTGGTACGGCAAGGAGTTAAATAATCCATTGAAAACATTCTAAAACAATAACAGGAAATAAAATATGTCCAATAGAAACGAAGCTGCTTTTCTTTAGCAATTAAAATCTTCAAAATAATTTACCCCGTTTCAGATCATTGAAAGTTGTTACCGTTCTGCATAACTAGGCCCAATTATAATACACCATTCTTTCTATTCCCACCATTTTATCTGAAAATTCAACTCGACATAAAAAAATAAACAGCAAAAGAAATTGTTCGTAATAGACGCTACGCAGAATTAATTGCTCTGTATTCCCTGAACAGTTACCAAATACGACTGCAACTTTCCAAGCTTAATAGCACAGTTACACCCCCTTTGTCTTATCGTGCTCGGACCGATCTACTTTCTTTATTGACCCCGCGCATAAATCGTCTGTGACCGTCGATCGATGCATCGGCTCGGAAGAAATACGATTCACTGGCGTCGGGGAGTAAGAGGGAAGATAAAGAGCCGGGTGATGAACGCGGTCCACGATTTCGCGTGATTGTGGGCACGGCGTGCGTAGAGCTCTCTCTCCTGTGCACGCGCGCGATTCTGGCCCGCATGTGGCACAAGGATGCAGCTCGTCTGGGTCATTACTGTATCACGCTCCTTCGGCCGTGGTCTACTCGCTGGCGTGTACGCTCTTTGGCCCGGCTGCACCATGCATAATAATCGCGTGGCCTGTCGGTCCGAGGCAGAGGCGAGGGTGCGCGCGATGCAATCTCTCTCTCTCTCTCTCTCTCTCTCTCTCTCTCTCTCTCTCTCTCTCTCTCTCTCTCTCTCTCTCTCTCTCTCTCTCTCTCTCTGTCTCTCTCTCCCCCTTCGAAAGCGCGAACAATTACCAACCGTCGTCCCTCCCGACCGCAGATCGAGATTTATGCGTGTCAGGAGTGTTATTCGGTTGAATAATCGCTCGGGCGAGTCGTGCACTGTGATTTCGCATCGCGCTGGTGTTCGGGAGTCTGTCTTTCGTGTCAATAAACTGGGGAACATTTGAAGTAATCCTAACCGCAAAATATGAGTAATACATCAAAGTTGAGGCTATTCAGTACGCGTCAGTATCTGACGAAAAATTATGTCGCTATTTATAACTGCCTACATATTTAGGTAGCAAAAATAATACCAATAGCGGCGCACGTGTACGCCCAACGTTTCCAAACGTCTCCACTAGAATTCGCAACAGAGATCCCCCCGAGTCCCTAATCAGAATCCATAAAACGTCACCCTCCCGATTCCGCGCTCGTCTCGCAGCCCTTCCCTCGTTGCCCGCGCCGTAAAAACATTATCATCCCCTCGGCGGCGGTTCCTTTCTCCCCGGTTGCACGCCCGTGTTCTTCCAGCAATTTCCCCGATGACGAGAACGGCGTCCCTCCGTAGATGTCGCAAGAGCCGCCGTCGCCTCTGCAGCGCGAGCAGCCGCGAGAAGCCGCGGCACGCTCGAGCGAGTTTCGATCGTCGAGGCGAGGCCGCAGCGGCGCGATAACGGGCTCCTCCGCGAGGCTTTGCGGCTTCTCTCGTTTGACGAACGACGGAGAGAGAGCTGCACAATGGCTTTCATTGTGGCTGCGAGACACGAGGACAAGACAGCCTTGTGCCGGGAGACGGTTTCGAAGGCGCAACACGCGTCATCGGAGACGCGCTACCGAGCGAACCACGGGGCTGAAAGAATGAACGAGGCACGACGCCACGGACCGCTCTTTGTTCCACCGAGCCCCACGGCGTTTATTCCTCGCGCGAGTAGCCGCGACAGGATGTACGATCAATTGTTTCCAGCGGCTTAACGAGGAGTGACATTAATTTCTGCGAAATTTCTGGCTGTTCCTCCTCTATTCTTCGCGATACTTGCAAGGGTCTTCGCGGTTGTTTAGCCAAGGATATTTAATTTCTTCGGGATGGAAGGACAATGTGACGCAATCGGTGTTCGTTTAGCGGGGAATGTTTACGTAACTCGTTGCAGGGAAAGGCAGAGAGTAGTCGGGACGGAGCTTTCATTGGTGAAATACGATTCTTTCTCGGAACGATGGCTCGTCGTCACCCGCGACCTCTTGTAGGGGGGTGTCTTCCCGTTGTTTGCAAGCAACGAGATTTTTATTTGTAACCGACGACGACGAGGAAGGCAGCTCGTTAAACACCAGAGCTGTTTGTTCTTCCCGTTTCCTGGGATCCGTTATTATCACCGGTACGATCGGTTACGCAACGCCAACAATATGCCATGCGCCTCCCCCAGCTGCCCGTTTATCGTGGTAGAAGAATTATTCTCTGCCCACGCGGCGCATCTTGCCCGGAGATGTGGTCCGAAAATAAACTACATAGAAGAAGGAGGCTGTAAATGTCCCCAAACGGCTGGAAAATTTCCAGGATCTCTCTCGGTCATCGGGGGGACCTTTCATCCGACTGTCAATTGCCACATAGCAGACGCCGTCCATACACCGTCCTCACGTTTCCTCCAGTTTTTATCGTACGGGCGCGTGGTCTCGCGAACCGACGTGACTCGTTGAATTATGTCAGCCATGGTGTACCTTCAACAAAAGATGAGTGACCCTGCCGACATCGAGCTCTTTCAAGCATCTTCTCCTATTGTTACATTATAACCAACCATCAAGGTGTATATTCCGCGATATTTCTATCATCGACGATCTCTCCCGGTGTGTCGGCCGAGCTCTCCGGGCTCTTTCGAAACGCTAACGATTCCGCGAATATCGGCTGCGTAACGACGCAGGGACTATCCAGCGAGGGCATTAACGATCCCCGTGACCGAGGCACTATTCTAGGAAAGAAAAGTCCGGAGCGTTAACGCGGAAAAAAAAGGGGGGAAGCAACTGGAGGCCTTAGCCAGACCACGCTCGCTCGGCGATGTTCCTTGCTCTCGCTACTCGAGAGCTGACGAAACGAAGAGGAGCAATAAATCTTGCAATAATCGCGGCCGTTCCGTTGCCTCGTGTCCCTCTCTTCGACCTCGCCCGCGCTCTCCTCATCTCCGCCGCTGTCCCGCGTCAACTAGGCTGACTCTCTCGTTGCGGCAATGAGCCGAGTCAACTGCCCGAACCACCCCCGCAATTGCGCGCGTTAATTCGACGCGCCGTTTCGCGACGCGACCTCTCGGCCAAGAAAAAACTGCCAGACGCTCGGAGAAGCGTTTCAAAAGAACGGAACTTTGTTGCACACGCGTGGAGTCCGGCGATGTTTCAGACACTTTTGTGGTCTTTGGGATCTGTGATCTACGAGTGCAATTGTTTGGATGATTTTGAGGGTTCTGGGGTAATGAGTAGCGAACGGGAGCTGGGAAAGGTGACCGATATTAGAGTCGAGCGGATAGGTGACTTTGGTCTGACCATAGACGCTGCTATTCTACTTGCACCTTGGAAAATGGAATCTCTGCTGGTGAATTCTCGAGTTTTTCACGAGTAACGAGGGAATATTCCTCGCAATAATATGGGGAAATAGGAAGTTGCACGGGGAAGCTGGAATTAGTGTGGGGATTAATTGGCTACGGAAGTTTAAGGGGAGGTTACCTGTCTAAAAATCGATTCGTTTTTAATTTTATTTTTCGAATGTGTAAGCTTTCAGGAATCTGTGTTCAAAAGTTTTTTTCTTTTGGGAAATTCGTAAAATTCCCGAAGTCATAGGCTTATATTTCAGGAGCGGCAAATGCATGGGTAACATCTGGCCACTCGGAACTTACGTAAAACTTTAAACGCGTTTATCTCGAAACAGTGTTCTCAAAATCAGTGGAACCTGCATCTCCAAAAGTTATCCGATTCGATTCAAAATTTTTTTAATTTGAAGAATATTATACTTGTGGCTCGTGGATAGACAGTAAAATTGAAAAAATTTGAAAGATTATCATTTTCCAAGGCCTTGAAAGGACGAAAAATATAGGGGAAAAATGATTTCAATCTTCAAGTGTCGTTATTTTCTCCAACAAAAACAGTCATTTTTGTAACTTTTTCTGGTTTAGTCCAGTAGCGAGTTTTTATGCCCTTTAATAATCAGGCATTGTTTTTTACTTAAATCTAATGGTTTAGGTGCTACAGATTCCACCGATTTGGGTGAATTTTTGACGCCTCGTATTTAACGACTCCCCAGTTCCGTCTACAATGATTAATTATAAAATAAAAAAATTATTTCTATAGTTTAAGACGTCCTCAATTCAATGCAAAAAGTCCCATTAAATTATATTTAGTTGTTTTCCATTAATTAATTCCTAAAGGTCACCTACTTTTATGGGCTCTAGACCGGAACAGCCCCTTAAAACTACTTTTCATATCACACACCCAAAAAATATCAGAAGCCTTAGAATATTATCGATCTTACCCGACAGGACAGCGACCTCAAGGAACAGAGTTGGGCATTGTCCGAATAAATTATTCGTTATTCTCGAATAACTTCATTTAATGCGGAACTTTTATTACAAAAATTTCTTCGAATAATGCCCAACTGTCGACGAATCATTTTCCCTGACCCCTTGAATATCCCTCCGAAAGGAGCGACCTCTTATTATCCCACCACACATACACCACCATTACCACTACCGATAGAAAGAAAATTCGCACGCAACGAACACACTTGAGGTCCGACAGCGCAGCTCTCGAATCAGCCGAGAAAGAGAGAGAGAGATCGAGAGAAAGGGCTGGCCAGCCGTCGCCGGTGAATTCAATAAACCGCGAAACGCAACACTTGAGTTCGCCTGGTTTTAATTTATGCTCAGAACCTTCCATTCATCGAGCGTAATCGCGACTCGAGGCTTGGCAGTTCGACGGGTGGACAGGCGACGGGCGTTTGCACGTGGTCGCTGGCGCTGCTGTTTGCACAGCTAGGCCAACATCGTCGCCTTTGCACGGGGCTGGCTAACAGAAGGGAATTGAACGGAACGACACGGGGCTATAGCGAGGGCCAGAGGGAGAACAGAGGTAGAAGTGTACTCGACGCGCGAAGTGCATATTCCGTCGTCCTGCTGTCCGCCGCGCGAGAGCCTCCTCTCGACTCGAGGCGTCGATCGTTAAACCCGCTTCTCACCTGGCTCGATGGCTTTTCTTCGAGGAAAGGCCGCGTCACCGCGGGGTCACGGCGTTCGCGTAGAGAACGGAACGCGGTGGACGGATAATTAATGGCTTCCTTAACGATCGCCGATAATAATTCAATTTATTTACGCGCGCGCACTCCCCTTAGATCCGCGTGCGTGCGTGTCAAGGGTCAGCGGCGTGGAGGGGCTGGATTTATGATACTGCCGTGACTTCATGCCGCATTCCAGATCGCAATGCATCGCCGATTCGTGGTTAGAAAGAGAGCCTGCAAAAGTCTATTCCGTCCGCGTCTGGAATGTCCTTATTCCGCTCAACCGTCTCAGCTGCGAGATTCGATCCCCCGAAAAGACACGCGTCACGGAGGTGCGCGGACGTGTCACTCCCCGTCGCCTACTCCCCCGGAGCAACGGAATTCGACGCACCTGCAGCGTGCAATTCCGGGCAATTAAGATTCCGTCGCCAGCGTGCCAGGAATAATTAAATAAACTGGGAAATATCCCGCGTTCCTGTTTCGGCTGGCGCGCGCCAAACCGCAGCGGCGGGATCGAGCTGAAGAAACGAACCACCGGGCGCCGGGATTCCCGTTTAATCGCGAAATCCAATTTCTCCCGCTTACGAGGCATTATCGCGGGCAGAGCTTCCTCGACCCAGCAGCCCAGGAGGAGAACGGTTAATCTCGCGCGATCCACGGTTAATTCCATTGCCCGGCGAGCGGCGCGCCGCTGGCTCGCCGTTGCCCGTCCGAAATTCCCGCGGTAGTCTGTCCTCGTGTCGCTGATTACGGCCATTCAGCCCGTGTAAAAGGAGGGGAAAAGAGTCGGGGAGGGCAGGGGGGGGGGAGGCTAGCTGTACGTCCCACGTTGTCGCCGAGGCGAACAGAGACGGAGCCAGAAATCCCCTCGTCGCCCGTTATTGCCTAGCGAATTTAGCATCGTGCCTCCTCGCCACCGCCGGCTATTTTTGCCCGCTTGGCACTTAGTCAGATCCCTCCCCCCCGTCGTCCAACCCCCTCGCGCTGTTTCGTCGGTGTCTCCCTCTCTCCTCTCTCGCCTTCTCCGCGACGTGGAAACGCTCGAATTCCGCGGGAAAGCGGCGCCCGGCGCGATGCGTGTGGCCCCGCAATCCTCCAAGGGGATCCGGAGCGAAATTCTCGGAAGACTACCGCGAAACTAGCTGACGATTCTCGCGATCCGCACCTTGCACCGAGGCTCCTCTGAGAGACTAATGCGGGGGAGCGAAATTTAGACACTCGGGATGATGCTGGTTCTGGGGAGCAGATAGTTGCTTAGTGACCTTGGGTCGCTTGGGTCATTAGGGCGCCTCTGATTTAACGGGTTTGATGTGCGCCTCGTCGCTTTCAGAGGCTTGCAGCTTGGAAGCTGGGCGTCGCGCGCGGCCCCGGCAATCGGACCTGTTAATCGACCTTGCAGGCGATACGGGCACCAGAATCCCCAAGCTTCCTCGGCATCCCTGCGCGAGCGACGATAGTGCGAACAAGACAGTAAGACTTGCGCGAACTCGGTCCCCGGGTCATTGCCGTTAGTTTTACGAGCGCCCGTCACTTGGGGAGCTTTATTGCCCCCTTATCGTGCGATTGACGTGACGACAAAATGTTTATTGTTCGACCGTTTCGCAAGGCGTCGGAGGGGTTATCGCGACGGGTGTCGAAGTAGTGACGGCGATAGTAAGCCCTCTCTTTCTCTGTCCGAATAAAAAGAACGGGAAAAGAAGCCTCGCGTTTCCCGTTGTTGTTTCCACCTCGAAGTTAGCGACTTGCGGACGAGACGCAGGCCTACTCTCCCCGCTGCCAGCCGATCCCCATCTTCGGTTTTTCTTCGACTGCTGGTGAGTCACTCGAGAGGGAGAATCGGAGCCCGGAACCTTCAGCTCCAGGATTAACGACCGTCAACGCGCGATTCTTGGACGGCTGGATCCGCCACTTTTATCTCATCATTTTCCCCGGGCGAGGTCCTCGAGGAAGCAGGCCTTGCATTAGGCTTCGTTTTCGCCCGATTCCAGAGTCGCTGGATCGGCTACGCCTCTCGTCCGTTTTCCCTTTAATTTCCGACAAAGCCACACGCCCGGGCCACCCTCGACTTTCTCTGGCTTTCAAGGTTCCCGGGATTTAGCGGCATCATCCGTCCAATTAACGGTGGCCTAGGGCCGGCGCTCTCCCCCTCTCTCTCACTCTTCTCCTCTCTTTCTCTCTTCCCCTCTCTTTCTCTCTCGCCTCCTCTGTCTAGCCCTTCTACCACGGTTTTCGGCCCGTTCCGCCGAGGAATACAAGGGTAATTCAATCCGAAGGACCACGGGGGACTTCTCCAATCCTCTTCCACCTCTTCGTTTCATTTTCACCGGCTTTACGCGGCCCTCGACGCCCGAGATACCGCCGGCTAATCGCGCTAAACTCCCACGATGGACGCTCCTTTGGCCGTTGATCCGCCTCGGGGAGTCGATACTTTTCTCCACGGCCCCTCGAGCGGTGACCTTGATCTCGGCTCCTGGGACCAGCTGGAGCCTAGAGCCCTCCTTCTGGACGGCCGATCAGTCGTGTTCTATTTCGAGGTGGTCCAAAGCTGGCCCGGTGGCTATCATTTCCTGCGGGCCCGGCTCGATTAGTAATTCCACTCCTTGGTGGCCGAACTGACCGCAGCTATAATCCTCGGTTATATATAACTGTTCTTCGCCCTCATCCAGTTTTTTTTTTAGACAAAAAATATCCGTGCTCCAAAGGCGAGGGGTTATTCAATAGAAATTGAAAACTCCGCAGATAATGCCAGGACCTGTCGCGCGCACGGATCACGAATAATTGCCAAAAGGAAATGGAGAAATCGGTGTCCATTATCTAGCAGGGGCGCGCGCGCGCGCTCGCCGAGCCGCAGTATAAATATTTCCGCGAGAAAGAGCCGCAAGACAAATACGAGAATAGAATGGTGGATGATGGCGAGTGGTTTGAGCCGTTCCCCCGTCGGCTTAGCGGATTTAATTAACAATCGCCATTTTTTTACGCGTCTGGATCCTCTTTTTACCTCCTCTTTCCCTGCCTCCCTTCGTTCCTATGGTCCCCGTGTACACTGCGGCCGGAGAGGACCGCGGCTTCCCTCCTCTTTTTCACTGTGTTTTATTCATTTTCTCGCGGCCCTGCGTCCTCTGCGGTGCGCGAGTTTTATCGAGGTAATAAAACCACGCCGCGGACGCGCGCGCGCGCGACTCTTCAGCGCGTCTCGACGTTTTTCATCTTCCCGGCGTCTTCGGCTTTCCAACGGGCGAGAGAGGAAACTTTTTCACGTTCGACCCCGCTTCGGCGAGAGGAGATGCATCGTCCCTGCCGATAAGATCAGAATTCGGATCTGTCTCCTAAAATCAGTGTCGTGGGATTTTGAAGCTTCGAGTCGGGGAGATTTAAGGATCGAGCATTCGAAATTCAAAGGAGTACGCGTGGCATTATCGTGCCTCCTCATTGAATAAATCGATGCTCGACAGCTTCGAGCCTCGCGGAATGTTTTATATTACTGTACAAGTAGCACGGAATAGAATATCTCAGCCACAGGAATAGACTCTCCTCGAATGTTACACCCGAAGAGGCGCGCATCGATTTCGCCCGCGTTTATTTTTAATGTCAGAAGTGGATCTTGTTAGAACGATTGAACTTCAAAGAGGCCTCCCCCCCCCACCTCACTCTTGGTCCTCAACGCGAGAGGGAAAGCCCTCCGGGTACGGAGCGCGCGCGAGGCCGCTTGAAAAACGCTTTTAATTAAGACACCGGAGAGCTTTTCGAAAGCAACGGCCGCCCCGTTTAAGAACATTCCTTTCCCCCTTTCTCTCTACCTCTGCCGACGCCCCCTCCCTCGTTCGAGTGACGCGCGTGTCCGTCGTTCTCGAATATCGCTGGAAATTTAGCGAATTACGTGTGCGAGGCGGGGTTTTTAGGAATTCCCTCCCTGTTTCCCTTTGACGTGGTTGAGAGATTGTAGGGGGACGCGATGCTTTCTAAATACGATTATGGTTATTTCTGGCTCTTGAGATCCCCCTACGCTTTGATCTCACAGAAATTTGCAAGCTTTCTTTTGTCTTTACCAGACGCGTTAGGGAAACGTGGGCGGGAGGGACGTTGCTTTTCCTCCGCGTGCCCGAAAAAACGAGCCGTATCAAATTCTTCCCTCTGTCGATGCGAGGACGTTAGGTACAGTGTATTCGACTAATCGTTACTTCGAAGCAGGTCGAGTTTGATTCGTAGATTGCTGCTTCTTTAGTTCCTAAACTCCTTCAGGGTGCTCCACTTTCCTTGGGTAGTAGCTTTGGCCGTTCATGGTCAGACAGAGTTCCCCTGGCGTACGAATGCATATTCGTTATACATATACTGATGCTCATAAGTATTAGGGCACCTACTCTGTGTGGAATAATTGTGCAAAGCGTTGCAAATTTATTTAGGAACTCTATAAAAATTTGTATGGCATCGTAAACTGGGGGAGCATCGAGAGGTTAGTTAACATGTATTAAAGAAGGAAAGGGATAAAAATTGTATGCATTTCGACACTTTTAGTACAGCAGTGCACATGCAAAATTCTTAACATTTTATCTTAATGTATAAAGCTTTTATATGTTTGTGTGGTTGTCTGTCGCATAAAAACTTTCGAAGGACAAACTCTGGGATCACAAGACGTGCCTCAGCTTATTATGCCTGACTAATCCAATTGAATGTGATCATTCCCACAAGCGAATAGAAAAGTAAATATTGTTTTATAAAATCTGAATCTAAATTTCGGGCGAAGCCGAGTAGTAAATCTAGTATTATATAAAAAAAATGGTCGATGTTCCCCCAATTTACGGTGTTATAAATTAAAAGCATTGAAATATACCGAGTCTATAACCAAGTATCATATTCTCTGCAAATACATCAGGTGTTCTAATGCTTACGAAGTGCAGTGCACGTGGATATAATAAATAACGTTGTCTTCTTCGTGTTCGTTCGCTCTTTGGACGTTTCGTGTCCCCTTACGAAAACGAAAGGTAGGGAAAGAAATTTGGAATCGAAAGTCGGGAACAAACATCCGCGGTCGAGCGTCTTTCGCCGTCGAGGCCTCCTTTGTTCGCGACGTTTCCTGAAGGGGCTGCAGGAAGCCCGGAGCCCCTCGGGCCCTGTTGTTAATAGCGAACGGAGGAGGAAAAGGGGGGGAGGGACCCACGAAACGAATGCGTTTTCGGCGTCACGGTGTCCGCGCCAGAAACCACACTGTTCCGTCTCACGAAACGCAGCCGTGACGCGAGACTTGTGTTCTGCGGTTCCCCGCGCAGCGGCGAAATCTTTCGCCGGTGAGACCGACAGGAAACACGCGTCCGGTCGCATTTTTCTGCTTCCGAGTGCGTTGACTCTCCTCCGAGCTTGGCGCTCCTGGCGTCTTACGATAAACGGAATCTGCCCGTTCACGCTTTCGCCGGCAGAAATCGAACGCATTTCTTAAAAGATGGGGCTTCGCATAAATTCAGTTCACGGGGATCTTGAGGATGAATATCTAGGCATTACTCTCTAATTTCATATCATACACAAGTTTCAAAGGTGATCTACTCTGTCGCAGAGGAAATCAGCTCGATGGAGACAGAGTTTCTCTGCGGTCTGAGATTATATTAGGGTGCATAGATGAATAATGTAGTGACAGTATTGCTGGTGTACTCGCAAAAGAATACACTCTTCCAGGGAATGGACCGACGAGAGACCCCTTCCCATTTTTCTCCATTCCCCTTGAACACCCCTAACGCATCTAAAACACCAACGTTCCCTTCAAGCAAATCATGAATTCAGAAATCGAAAAATCCAACAACTTCGTCAAACATCCCACTGCCCCTATCCACCGCAACCGCGCACAGTTGCCACTCCCCCAATCATCCCCCCGAACCCTCCACATCTCCGTATCACCGTGCACAGCCGCGAGGTTGAAGCGGAACACGCGCGCCAGCTCGCGCGTAGACAGCGTCAGATCGGCTGGTTCGACTCGCGTCGCGTTATCACGCCTCTGTCCGGAGGAAGTTGCGCGAGACTTCCGTATCGGTGAACGCGGACGCGTTACAATACGCGAGCCCCCTCGGTCCGGCGCGAGGGGGCGACGACCGGCGTCGCCGTCGTCGCCGGTGTCTGGAGATACTGTCACGGTTCAGACGGGCAGCGGCGGTGGCCACCGTAGGTTCTCGTTTCAATTCGACGCGCCCGGTTCCGTTCCCTGTGCGCCCTGTCCACGGCGGGACTGTTCCCCCGCGTTCCGCCGCCAGGAAATTGAATATCAGCCGGCGACGGCTTTGTTTCGATAAAAATGTAACGAGACGTCGACGCTTGTCACGGCCGCGACGGATAAACGGGTCCGTCAATCCGCTTCGTCCCCCTCCCGCTATTCGCTCACTCGATAGTTCTCTCGCCCGTTCGATCCCCTCCCCACTCTGGAACGCATAGAATTTTTTAAAAGCTCGAAGAATCGCCTCTGCCTAATTTCGCTTTGATTTTAAACTTGATTTTGATCCTGCGGGTGGCTCGAAGATGGAAAGCTCTCGTAGCTCAACGTTAGAAGCTTCCACAAGGATTGGGAAACTGTGTGAAGAAATATCCATTCAAATCTTTATTTATTATCTTTATATTTTCCATAATTTAGTCTGTTACAGTGCGACCAAAAGAATTACCAACCCTGGGGTCCTCTTCTTAATAATAATTAGACTCCTGTAGCGACGTGGAATTTACCAGCAACTCTTTTTAATTGCACATATAATTCCTTAGTTTCGTAGAGGGGGCCCGGAGGCCGAGGAAAAAGTAGAGAAAGGGGGAAAAGTGGAGGCAAACGCAAGTCTGTAGCTGAAGCTTTTCATTTCGAGCACCACCCACCCAGACTCCGCTCCTCTCTCTCTCTCTCTCTCTCTCTCTCTCTCTCTCTCTCTCTCTCTCTCTCTCTCTCTCTCTCTCTCTCTCTCTCTCACCCTCCCTCTCTCCTCTCTCTCCTCTCTCTCCTCTCTCTCCTCTCTCTCCTCTCTCTCCTCACTCTCCTCTCTCTCTCCTCTCTCTCCTATCTCTCCTCTCCTCTCTCTCCTCTCTCTCCTCTCTGGATGGTGTTCCGGACTCGCGCACGCATCATTGTGCGTCGCATTAATGCGTCGGCTCGGAACAGCTCATTGTGCATTATACGCGACATTGTGTCCTCGTTAACAATAGCGGGGTGTGGCAAGCGAGAGCGGGATGTTGGCTGCTGCCACTGCCGTTGCCATCGCTGCCTCTCGATTTGGCGGCCGATTTTTTTCTTCAACTTCAGGGCAGACGCGTCTGGCCGCCTCCTTTCTCGTTTCTCCCGTGCCACTTTGAATTTAACAGCGCCGGCCGCGTTGCGGTTAGCAATTTCCTGCTTAACCCTCGCCGCGCACGCACGCACGCACGCACGCGTGTGTAACCGGCTGACGATGGAAGCATTAACGCGCGCGCACGTATCGCGATATGTATGCAATTTCTCCGTTACCATTACCCATTAACACGAAACACCGCTCGTCTCGCCTCTGGCCCGGTTAACGTTTTTTTTACCCGCGTCGCATTTCATTCGCGTGGAGTTACCTCGTTACCCTGCGGAAATACGGCCGCGCGAACGTTTCATTAAAGAAAATTGTCAGTTCCCGGATACTTTTTTTTTTAAAGCGGTATTTACTTTCGTCCTCGGAAAGTTACACTTTTGCCGTGGCATTTGACTTCTTTTTTTTTTGCAGAGTTCCAGACCAAGTTCCCATCGTTCCGCGAATCCTTTCCAGCACGGAGGCGGCTCTCTTCTATTCCCTCAGCCCCGAGATTCCGCGTGCTGCGGGCCTAATTTCGCAGTAAATCCGCATTGGCGTCGCGTAGCCGACTTTTATTCGGTCGTTCTCGGGGGGTTCAAGCTTCCCCTTGCCCCCATTCACAGCCCCCGTTCCAGCCCCATATTTACATTCGCGGCGCGTCCGTTTTCTTCGCGCGAAATTTAAAATGCAGATAGGTCCCTCGTTTAAGGAGCACACCGCCACCTCCTCTCCCGACATTCCGCCAATTAATTTCATTACCCCTAAACCGGCCGGGCTCGTTCACCCTTTTCATCCCTGCCCCTCCCCCGAGGACGGGGAAAAGGTACATAGCCAAGGTTGCTTCGAATCCGCTGCGAACCGGAGACGAGTCAATTTCGCGGGCTCTCCCGACCCTTTTTGCGCGGGGAGAAAGTACCTTCTTCCAAATAGCTTTTCATATTTCCCACCGGTGCTCGGAGCTTGTAGAACCATTCCGTATAATTTGTAGAATTGTAACAGGACATTTTGTGAAGAAGTCCTCTATCAATTCATCTTTTGCCATTCACATCGCCGAGTGGCATAAGGCGGTTCCCTATAGCTTCCAGATTGCGATTACGCGACGACTGCTGAGTGGCGGCCGAACGAAAGCAATTTAGGATGAAGCGGGCTAACGAGCAGCGCGATTTCTCTCCATCGACAATGCGCCACGCGCGACGAATTCCTAATTACCGTGACGTCGAGCCGCGGCCCGCGGTCGTTATCGAATTTCCGGTTTCCCGAAAAAGGAGACACTCCCGCAAGACGTTTCCCTTCTCCCTTTTAACGAACGAAGTTTCGCCGTTCGCCACAGCTATTCATACCCGTTGCCGAGCGAGCCGGGCCCTTCCATCGGCGCCACCCCTTTCACCCTCCGCGGTAGCTGCTGGGGCTGGCTCGCATAAATTAAGCAAACTACGTGTTTAAATGCAAAGCGAGCCTCGCGAGTAAAAAGAAGGCCCGGGGGGGGGGGGGGGGCGAAAAACGGGGGTGGAGCAGCCTCGTCCAGCGGCTGTTTGTTCTAAATATGCGTGTCTCGCGAGGGGTGAAAATCAGCCCCGCGGTCCTCGTGCGAAATTGAGTCACGTATTCGAGCAGCCAATTCGAGGCAACCGGGGGGTGTTGTGTGCCCGTCTCCTGGCAATCGATATCCTGAGTGTTTCCACGGCACGATCCTCGTGGTTGCTCTTCCAATGCAGTTGGATAAAAAATTTCATCTGCAACTCTATAATCGAACTTGGAAGAAGCTTTCTTCTACTCCTGGATAGGTGCTCTTTTCCCTTGTGCTTTGAAATTCCCTCTAAACCACCCCCTCTCATTACGATTCCAAGAAGAATTCTAAGAATCGACTCGCATCCCCAGAATTCCGCAAACATTTCCGTCTATAAACCATCCCCGATCGAAGGGAAGCATCCCCGGCATCAGAATCCTCCCTGCACGATCCTCGATGATCTTCCTCGGATCGGGGGGCGATCCTGGGTACCACGAGCCACCCTCTGCCCCTGGAATTTCATGAAATTTCGACGTGGAACGGCCACCCTCGCGTTCCTCCCACGACATTTCGGAAGGAAGGTAAACCGCGATGTAAGGGTTTCGTGCTCGGGGACCGCGTTGGATGTCTTTCAGCTGCGCGTGTATGAGGGGTTGCAGGGGGAGGGAAGGGCGGTAGTCTCATCGGGGAAGGAGGTAGGAGGGAGGGTACGCTCGCATTGTCTCGACTGTGGGTTTTACGAGGTGACGGAAACTGACGAGACGGCGTGGGGCGAAGGGGGACAGCGGCGCAGCGAGGGGGTTGGCAGGGGAAGCGGGGGCCGCGCAGGAGGGTTGGCTCCCGGGGAGAAGGAAGTTTTACACCTACCTGCTAATTTTATGAGGTTAGTTAACTCCCATAAGAAGCTTACGGGCCGGGCCTTCTACACGGACTTGGTAATTTCATAATTTAAACGAGTTCCCCGCCCCCTCTAGCCTCCGTTAGTCGACTCGCGGAACTCGTGGGACGAGAGAATGCTCTTCTCCGTTTTCTTCGTTCACGTTTCGAGCCTCCCGTTTTTCTCCTCCCTCGTTCTTTTGGCCGTGGAACCCTTCAAACGCACGCGACGTCATCCCCCCATTGTCTTCGGATGCTGGGTGTCTCGCGAGCGTTCTCGTTACGTAAACGGCCCGACGTTAAAGTGTATTTTTGTTCGTTCCGATGACGTGCCGCGGCAACGTGACACGCCCAGCCTCCTTCGTTTTGCAACACGGCTAAATACCCATTCTCCTTCAGGATAATTGAGTTTCCGATAATAACCACCGCCCGGGGGACCAACGCCTCTCGCCGCCTCTTTCGGAGTCTTTCTTCGGGCTCGGCTTTAGAAAAGCTGTCCGACCAAATCGGCTCCCTTCGTTTTCAACGCTCTTTCTTCCCTCGCTTCGGTGTCTTCTGCGCGCTTTCGCGAGTGGAAAGAGAGCACGGTTACTTGTCCTTTTAATCTACACAAATCGGAACAACAATTCTTCCGCGGGTCTCCGCTTTTTCCGTTTGCGAATGAAAAGTATTACAATCCGAGTCGAGAGTCCAACTTGCGCGCTCGTTTGAAAGCTCCGTTTTACGCCCCTGATCCACTGTTTACAATCCCATTCGCTCGATGACGCGAATTTCCAGCATCGTGTCTCCTCCCCGTGCTTTTAATGGTCCCGGATCGATGCTGTGACTCGTCTTTTCGAAGCCCCCCGGTCCGCCCAACTTACTCCCCGAGCCGTCTTCGCCGCTCATTAGACGTAACTGAGTTAATTCTCACGACGTGTACGTCTCGCCCCGGCTGCGAATTTCCATGCAAATTCATTGGGCGGGCGTTTGGCAGTAAAATTTTAGTGGTCGCCTCCCACCCCCCTCCTCCGCGGGACGGGGGCAGGGGGGAACTTTACGAACTCCCGGTGCTCGTTCGACTTGCCTCTTCTCTTCCCTGGAAATTAACCGAGCAACGTTCCGTTCGTAGTAAACCGCGGCGTCACGCGGCAGTCTGTCCTCCTACCTTCCTATTCCACTTTCCGCAGCCCGTAAGTGCCCGTCACTCTCTTCTCGCAGATCTTCGACCTCGAGTCGTCTCCCTGGATCTTCCCAGACATCAAAATTTCTATTACACTCGCAACCTATTACTAAGGTCATTTATTTATTCGGTGTCTAACACCAGCCCCGAAAGTCGACCAGGACCTCGCAAGGAGTTCGAGGAAGTTGTAAGAAATCTCCAGGCTCTGAGAATCGACAAAGTTCCGCGGCTGAATTTCGCTCGCCTCGCTTTTAGCCGAGATCCTCCTTTGCGTCTGACGACGATTCCCCGGGTCATTCGATTCAACGAGCACGGGGGAAGCGGGTAATTTGCAAGATGGTTTACAACTCTTAATCCTAGTTCTTTCACGGGCCCATTAGCGACTAACGAGGCATTGTCGACGCCCTTCCTCCTCGGCCAGGAGACGGCGGCAAGTTGCCGAGACATTAGGGACACCAGCCAGCGATAAACCCCGCGAATTATGTCGCGATTATGCAGAACGAAACGAATGCCCTATCCTCTTTCCGAACCCTGCCCGATCGTTTCATACTTGCAGCGAGATCTCGAGTTCCACAAACGTCGTCGAGGCGCCTCTTGGAGGGCACAGCGGATCGCTGTGCAGCTTCTTTCTCCTGTCGTCGAAGGGACCGTTCGATCGGCCATGCAAAATACAGAATCCCTTTCGAAATGCGGCACTCCGTAATCTGCTCACGATCCCCTCCCACTCCTCCGCGCCGTTTAACGGCCGTCAAGCTTCTGGACTCTCCATAAACAGTTCTTATTTACGGGAACGTCAGTTTCGCGGGTCTCGAAGTGGGCTCATTCGCATGCAAATCGCTGCTTCCCCCCCGATGCCGCGGCTCAGGACACTCTCTCTAGCCGGAGATATGCAAATATCGCTAATTACTGGTAGCGGCGGGATTACACGCTCTTCCCCGCCGCGCCACCCCTCTAATTCCACCCTCGATCCATCCCCCCTTGGCTCCTCCGAGAGCCTCGAGTTCGTTCCTCTGGCGCAGCTTTCGACTTCGTTGGCACCTAGTCGCGGCTTTATCTGCCCGACTGTCGGATAATCGGAAGAAACTGCGGAAAGGAATGGGGGAACGTTGCTAATTGCACCCATCGTGGTGGCTATACTCGCCGGTATGCGGCGTTGCTAAGTCGCGTCACGTTTCGTCATCGAGCTTGCGATGACGCTACATTTGCAATTTTGCCGAGACCACGTGGGAATTTTTGCGAGGGAGCCACAGTCTCTACTTGGAAATCTCGAGGCGAGTCAGGTCCAAGCGGCGTCCAGGAATGCCAACGAATGCAAAGGTCCTTAAGCTTGCCGGTGTCTGGCGGAGGCTTTCGCCTGAAGAAGGGTAGAGGCAGTTGGTCCCCCGAGGTCGAAGGTGCCGGCTGATAAGAGGCTGGAATTAAGCTCGGTGTCGTCTAACTCCCAGGCGAGAAACGCTACATGCCGGCTCCCAACGGCTGACGGCAGCCTCCTCTCTGATTCACGCAGCGGGACAAGGGCAAGACGAGGTGGTTAACGGTCGTAGAGGAAAATTAGGGGGCCCGCTAGGATTAGCGATAGTAGACAAAGCTCCATTCGCCCTGGAACATTCGGGGAATGGAGTCTATTCATTCCACGGGGCAATGAATACCGACGCGTGGATCACGGCGCGCCCGGCGATAAAGGACGAAGGATTTCGCCGGATTTTATGGACTTTGCTGCGTATCCTGTTACGCGACTCCTGGATCGGAGACCCACCCTCATATTTGTGGCGTGAATGGTCTCATTTGAACCTGGCTTTTTCATTGCAAATGTGGAAGAGCGGGTGGCCGTGTTCGGGGAAGATAGTAGGCTCTGTTCGATTCAGTAGAATAGGAAATTTTGCGAAGGACTCGGAGAAGATTGACCTAGACTACTTACTCTAGCTTCCACACCGTGTATTCCCCTTAGAATAAAATTCCGGCTGCTGGAAATACTTTCTTTACAATTCGAAATTTATTGTGAACCGAACCTGACACGTCATTACTTAACAAATAAATAAAAACACTAGGTTCCCTACAATACTGTTTCAGTAATACTGTGTACATATTTCTCCACTGAATGGGAATCAAATAACTCGCCGTTATCAGACGGTATCAATTACAGATATCGACCCACACAAGCCCCGAAGCACATCCACCTGTATCGCGAATAGCTCGTACCTGTTGTAGCATAAATTTCCACGTTCCCCATGGATTTCCGTGGCCACGTCGCGCCCCGTCCCAGGGATTCAATTTCCCAAAACCGATATCCTCCCGGCGAAGCAGCCGAGATCAGATCCTGCGGACGCGATCAAGCTCGGGCTCGCAGATATATCCTGGGCTCGCGCGTCGACTCTTAATTCCTGGACGATGGTATCGGTGGCTGTGCACAGGGCAGAGGGAGGCGTGTACCCAGCCATTGTTTCACTGGTCCCTGGCCATGGGACGAGATTCGTGATAAACGACACGAGGAACAACGTATGCTGGCTGCCGTTGCTGCCTCCTCCTGCGGCCCCCCCCCCTGCCTTCCTCCCTTGGCGCACGTTTCTCCTCACGATCCAGCGAAGGAACAGCGGTATCCTATCTAGGAACAGGATCTACTGGACACGTACATCCGTGTGTTGCGCCGCTCCGAGCGTGGATGGCACGTCGGTTATTACGAGGCTGGTAATGAAAGGTTCGCCCGCCGCCTTGGGGGTTTATTCTTGGATACAGAGTGCACATCTCGCGTTACATTGGGTCAGGAAGGCTTCTTCCTCCCGCCATGTGCTCGCCGCGTCAGAGTCAAGGTGTTCTCCCTCGGTGCATTGGCAGAGGGGAAATCGCAGGTGCAGCGTCGGGTTTCCTCGGGCCTTTGAATTCTTGCAGCGTGAACCGCCGAGCCATGGGAATTTTCGGGGTGGGCACTGCTTCTAGTGGGGAGCAAGAATGTCGAGGTAATGGAAGACTTCCTGCTTATTTGTCTTACGTCTACAGCTCGGACTTCTTCATAAGTGTTCCATAATTCTTGGTCTCGAAGATATAACTCCTCCCACTATCAAGATAAAATTCTCCCATAATTACTATATCCCACATAAATTCAGACTCCCTCGAAACGACCTCCAGAAAGATCATCGAATGGTCATGGTACCGTTCACGATATGGCCGCCAGCAGCGGGAGAGATCTTCTCAATAAACAGCCGAGTAATCCAGCGGCGAGCAATAAGCGGGTCGGTATCGTTAAAACGGACAAAGGGTGGCCCATCTGATAAGCCACACATGACAGTCGGGTGGACGTGTATCGGATGGGGGGGTGGCATGAAGTACGACGGTTATTACCGGGCTGTAATGCGGGGGTGGGCGGGCATATCGGTGGCCATTTTTAGATAAGGCGAAGCTTGCGGTCAGGGGTTGCGTAGAATTGCGAAACAGACCGAGGGACCATTTTCATTACCGTGCCTTTGGCCACCCCTTTTCGGGGTGGGCAAACAAGCCGAGCGAGAGGAGAGGAGGCCGGGGCTCTGCAACGGCCAGAGAGAAACTAAGAGATATTTCCCTCACGCTCGAACGAGCAAATGTCTCGGCAGTTACCCTGGTATTTCGCTTCTAGCGGAGGCTGAGCGAAAGGGGTGTTTCACGGGGAACACCCTGGAACAAAAGCAACTTTCCACGGGACCCCGGCGAACTTCTTCGATGGGAATTATTCTCGGTGATCGCCCGTTTCTCGATTGTTCCCCGCGGAAGACGTAAGGGGACGGGGAAAGCTAGCCGCGATCGCTCGTAACCGTGGAAAAGTTTGATCGGCGGATTCTGGATGGTATCGGGTCGCCGGAGGTCGCTCCGGCGTCGAGTATTTTATGGCATTCCAATGGTCTTGCGTTCTGTACAGAGGGTCCTAAAATTTTGGGACAAGCAGGGACATTTAAATTCCTCGCGTTAAAAGGATTACCAAAATACTTCACCTTTTTGCAATCTGAGGCGCTGTTTTCGAAGTACAGGAGTTTAACATTGGTAAATTTAAGTTTAGACTTCAATGTTAGATGGCCAAATGAAAATGAGAGAACATAAATACAAAAATTTATAGTAAGTTAATTAGATTTGAGTTTGATTTTTTGATATACTAAGCGAATAAAAAATCGGGAAAGTAAGGAAAGTTAGATTTTCATATTATTACTCCCTCATAAATGATGTACACGAGCAACCGTGTTATTCTATACTACCGCCCTCCACAATTAAAATATTTGAAGTTCCACACGTCTTTTACGTTGCAAGTAAAGTTATAATACCCCAAGTGCTTTCTAGAGATCAAAAAAAAGTCCGATTCATTTCTTTTTTTACAAGGACGGCACAGAGAAAATTGTAAAACTTCAGTTTTCTTGGATATTTCGAAATGCTAAATAGGGACATTTTAAATAAGGGGGGCAGCATAATTCTACTTTGGTTAGCCGACTCGAACGCTTTCCTTGCCCACGTATCGGACAGTCATTGTGCATTCGGAATTCGAGGATATAAACAAACGCTGTTGCCACGCTTAGCTTCGAGCAATCAGTAGTACTATTCGGGCCGCGATAGCGAGTGAACCTCACGAAGAACGTTCCACGCGACGCGTTGTTGTACCGATGTGGTTGAGATATAAAATTCCTTTTAACAAGTGAGTTTAAATCCGGGACACCGTTGATTAAACAAGTAGAATAAATCATTCGCGTGACTGTGTGTGCGCGCAAAATTCCCAATGGAATTCAAATTATGGCCATCGAAAGTCGAATTCCTACACTCCAGCTGCTTGAAAATGAAGCCACAGACTTCAAAATGGTAATTAACTTCTCAATTCCTTATAGGGATGATGAAAAATGTTAATGTTCTTGCGCGACTGAGTATCCAGTGGCCACATTCAGTTCATTATTCTCTCTTTTCCTATTCCCTCCGTGCTACTTTAATGAAATCTTTGAAACAGGCTGAGATTATCGATTATTTTCTTTAATATTCTACAATAATACAATAAAACAAGGTGTACTTCTACAATTATTCTATCACATTGACGATACACAAGACCGTGCGATCTCCAAAACCGAACCCAATCCACAAAATCACGTATAATTCACGCAAAAAGCAGCATAAAAGATATCCCTGAAACCCTTCAACCCCATCTAAACCCCGCCCGAAACAACAATTCCCCAAGAACCACTCGAGCGTTTCACTAGACAAGTGTCGCTAACCTTCGCGTTCCTTTCTGTTCCAGGTAAGCCGTCATTCTCTCCGCCACAGTGGTCAGGGCTAATTAAGAGAGGAGTGCCCATCTCGGAGTGCCGAGACAGGGAGAGAGCTAGAACGAGTAAGCCGCCGCGAGCATTCACGGTAGGAACAAGAGTGGTCGGTATACTTTTTCCACCGTGGGCACACGGCCGACTGCTTTTCACAGGCGGACCTGTATCGTTCTTGCCCCGTCCTGGCAAAACCTCCATACGCGCTTCGTTCTCGGCGAGCCACCGCACTCTGCCCCCGCGCGGCAGCGACTTCTTTCGCGGAAACCTTCTCGTACCAGCGAATCCTGTCTCATTGTCCTCGATTTATCGACCGGAAGGGCTCGCGCGTGTAACTTTCCCCCCCCCCCCAGCAATATCCGCGCGATACTACAGCCGAGCTCTCGCTGCCTTTATGGATTAGCCATAATCGTAATTTCGCGCCACCCCCGGCCACGATTTATACCCGCCTGTAAAGACCGGGAAATACGAGCGTGTCGGGCTGCAAGAGGCGACGGTGCACGCGCGAATGCGCAATTTGACGCGCGCTCTTTGGACTGTGCACCGTCGGGCCGTGTCCCACGAGGCCCCGGGTACAGCGTGTAGTTTCCTTCTGATGTGCTCCGTTCGCCCGGTTCCCCCCCCTGTTCCCTCGTGGCGAAACGAAGACCTCGTGTCCCTCCGCCTCTGCTCTCTCACTCTATAGCGCCCTGGCTACACGGAATCGCGATGTGTCGGTGGCTTTTATTAGCGCGGTTGCTTCACGGGTATCAGCGCTGCGGCGGGAGTAAATCATCCACGGACACGGAGTCCCCTTTGTGCTGTCAGAGACGTCTGGAGTAGCCCCTGGTGGCTGTTCATCCGATTAGACGACGGGGAAAAGTCGTTGGTGGATTGGATGGCCAGCGTTTCGGTCAGTTTTGCGAGAAGGAACGCTCTGGGATATCTTTGCGGGGTGTAGTTACCTTCACGGTGAACCGTGAGGTCTTCCGGTAGAATTGTTCGGCCCCGGTGCAACTGTGCGATGGAATGGAACGGTTTTTGGGAATGTACAGGGGAGATGCTTTTAGCTCGTATGCTTTGAGAAGTATTATTGCATCGGAGATCTCGCTGCGCCAAAGAACCTGGCTTTTTAAGCCACCATGTCGTTGGGAATAACAAGCTTCTCGGGGATTTCTTGCCAGGAATTCGAAGCGAGGTCGTTTCTCTCTACGCGAGAGATTTCGTTCTGATTAAAGGACGCGTTGAAGTAGCTCGGGCGGTGAAAGCGGGGATCGATAACCGATATTTCGGGTGGATTGTCACGAATCCTCGAGAACGTCTGCTTCGAAATCACCAGCGGCGACCGGTTATTGGTTGTGCAATATGTGCGTCAGAGGCCAAACTAAAGGAACGAAAAGGAACGAAAGAAAGAGGACGAAGCCTCGATGAGCGTGGCCTGGCTACGTCCCAGGGGGTGGTTGTCGTCCTTGTACCATATTACGACTCTGAATGTCCTCTCGTGGGCTGTGGATGTAATTCTCCGTTTTACGCCCTACCATTGGGACTCGTCTCTGCCATCCGAAGCACGTAAATGCAGCAGGGCTCCGGGACATTGCTTGTTGGGAAACATAGCGATCGATTCACGTGTTACTTGATCGGTAGATTGTTTCTCGACTTTAACGTACTCGTTGTTATTATGCGTAGAGGATGCTGCGGCACATAACGCACAGTTTCATTGCATTCCAATTAAACTTCGCCAAGATCGGTTTCCACCGAGATCGAACCGTAAGCTTTAATTTAAAAAGCTATACAGACACCACGAAGTAGAAGAGACAGCGTTCCCTCGTAATGCTCTCGGCTGCTTTTCCTACTTACTTCTTCCACTTCTTGATCCGTCGAGGCAACATCCGACGCTCCTCTCGATCTCTGTCGCAGCCGTCGCAGTGATTGAAAAGTCGTTTCGAGTAACGAGATTACAGTTCCCCTTGTAATTGTTAGAAAGCTGGCTGCGAAAGGGAGCAGAGGGGAGAGGAGGGGAAGCTCGTGGTTGGGACCCAAGGGCGTAGCGAACGTCTCAGTCGTGGCGGGCCCAAAGGCTTCCCGCCGCGCGGTGGGTGTTGCAAAACGAGATCTTCTTAATCGAGCGGTGATTTACGATCCGCATCGCGAGATCCACCGCGAAGATTACGCGGCCCCCGGTCCCTAGGGTCCGTGCAATTACCGTTACGTCACAGGCCCTGGACCTGGTTCTCAGTTGCACGCACCTGTAATCAGTTGGCGATCAAGGGGAGAAGGCGAGAGAAGTAACACAGCGGTCTCTCGTCGATGCTCGATTATTATTCTCCTCTCCTTTCTCCCTTCATTAATTCAGCCGTACACTGGAGAAATCGGCTAACGTTACAGAGCCATTGTCCTCTTTCGCGTTTACCCAGCAAAACGTTCTCAAAACTGTAGTCATCTGTGCTTCGGTTATCTTCCATCTACGAACGTGCGCCGCAAATCGTCTTCCAAACAGCTAATCTCACGGCACTGCAGGCCATTGCATAAGTGAGCTTCGATGTCTCTGCAAGCCTTCCGAATCAAGTTTGCCCGGACGCCGAAGTTTGGCTTGAACCAGGGCCCGCGAAAGCCAAGGCTCGTGACGCCGAAATGTCCAAATAGTTCTCCTTTACGTCCTCTGCTTCTACGCCCCATGGCAGCTCTCCAACGCATAGCCGCGTATCTCGTTTCTAGTCAACGTGGGCGCCAGCTACGTGACTAATCAGCTCGCGACCCTCGTCAACGGGGTCGTTAACCTCTCCCCGAATATCGACACACATCCATCTCCTACTCGCTCCTTCGCTGTCCAAACTACCCGATTCCATCGTAACCTTCGCGGCTTCTCCAGCAAGGCCTCTCTCGGTTCACAGAGGATCCTCCTCCTGGGGTCCTGAGTTCTCCGGGTGCCAACGAATCCTTCCCCGAACGACCCCGGCCTCGTACCCCGAAAGAGACGCGTTCCCTGGAACGGCGGTGTCAGCCCTAGGTGGCCGGTCATCCTCCAAGAGGGGAAGGAAGGGGGGGCTTGTCGATGGCCTGGGGGGGATCGGTAACCGAACTGTAATTCGAGACACGCTTCGAGAACACCGCCCGAGATCTCTCTTGGTCTCTGCTCGCGGGATGACGGAGGATTGGCGAGGGGAAGCGCCGCGAAAGGGAGGAGGAGGGACAGGAGAGAGACAGAGGGGGAGGCTGTGGAGGTTTTCTCTGGACTCTGTCGAGGTCTCGCCCTCGTTTCGCTTACACGGGAGGAACACGGTTCGAGGTCTGCGACCTTAAAAGTTACCTCGATGTGCAGTCGTGTCTCTGGCGATGAGGAGAGAGGGAGAGAGACACAGTCGGTCAGGTGAAGGAGGTGGAAGCTACACGGGGGGAGTGAGAGGGAAGGAGCTAGTCGGAGGGACGGGGGACAGGCTCGTTTATTTTATCGTACGCGGCGGGCAGACGCACACGAGCACCCGCGAGTACCGAGCAACAACCACACCTAGCCGAGAGAGCCGGGCCGCCTCGTATAGATACGAGTCCGATCTGTCAGGTAGTCCCGTGATACATGGGCATGTGCACATAATAATATCGTGTGACAGGCCGCAAAAGATAGCTGGCGTGGGTCGACAGACAGGGAGTGCCACTTCAAGCCGCGTCTCGTCTCCTCGCTCTCCTCGCGTTGGGGCCGCGGCTCCTTCGTCGCGATTCTCTTTAACAGCCACCTCCCCCCCCCCGTTATTCGTTTTACCCGATTCTTGATAATTGTTGGATACCCGCGGCTCAGTTGGACCTCCTTCTCCGTCGGTCAGGATGTGGATGCGAGGGTGGAGGTGTTTTGTATCCGGAGCTCTTGGAGAGTTTGCAGGGAGTGGTTGACTTGAGGAGTAGGGCTTGAATAACGGCACAGTGGAAGGACTTGGAGGATTGCGGGGGTTCAAAGGGTCTGGAAATACAGTGAGTTTAGGCGTCTAAGGGTGTAGAAGTTGGTGGTGGTTTAAGTTGGAGAGTGTGGAAATTTGAGGATCTGGGGTTTCAGGAATTTCGGCTCTTGGAGTTCAGAAATTTGGGGGACTGGAGCTTGGCGCAATTATAGATTTCGGAGATGTGAAATTAGGGGGAGGCGTGGCGTCGAAGGGGTGGGGAATCCAGAGTTTAGAAATTTAAGGGTCCAGGTGTCTTAGAGATCACAAGGTTCAAAGAATCACGGGGCGGGCTTACATATTTCGGGGCTAGAGTACTTAGGCACTAGGAGGAACTCTAGAATTTATAGGGATCCTCAGGGTCTAGAAATTTCACTATCCAGAGATCTCTCACACTATCCAAAGATCTCTCACGCTATCCAGAGATCTCCCACACTATCCAGAGATCTCTCACACTATCCAGAGATCCCTCACCCTATCCAGAGATCCCACACACTATCCAGAGATCCCTCCCACTATCCAGAGATCCCTCCCACTATCCAGAGATCCCTCACACTATCCAGAGATCCCTCACACTATCCAGAGATCCCTCACACTATCCAGAGATCCCTCACACTATCCAGAGATCCCTCACACTATCCAGAGATCCCTCACACTATCCAGAGATCCCTCACACTATCCAGAGATCTCTCACACTATCCAGAGATCTCTCACAATATCCAGAGATCTCCCACACTATCCAGAGATCTCCCACACTATCCAGAGATCTCCCACACTATCCAGAGATCTCTCACACTATCCAGAGATATCTCACACTATCCAGAGATCTCCCACATTATCCAGAGATCTCCCACATTATCCAGAGATCTCCCACATTATCCAGAGATCTCCCACATTATCCAGAGATCTCCCACATTATCCAGAGATCTCCCACATTATCCAGAGATCTTTCACACTATCCAGAGATCTCCCACACTATCCAGAGATCTCTCACTATCCCGAGATTTCAGAGTGCAGGAATATCATAGCCGTATCGGGAACATTAAAAGAGCCCACACTATCGCCAAAGTAATTCCCAACGCCCCTTCACCCCTCCTTCAACTTACAAGGAGCCCCATTATCCGCCTGAGCAGGATACAAGCTAACAGTCGTTTCATTTAAGAACAGTCCATGTCGCTCTAAATGTTGCCAGACCGACAGCCAATAAACGTCAAGCCGCTAATTCGCGAAGTTAACGACGATCGCTCGTTACAACTTTACGATCGCTTGTAGCGGTAAGCCGGTAATCCACGCGTGGAAACTCGCATACCGCCGGACGCGTGGGGTATAGTCGATCCTGTATCGTTCGTCGTGAAACTACTCTCGGAAATGTAGCTACGTAATTACAACAAGGCAACGCGGTATTTCTTATCCAGATCATTAATATCCCGATATTCTTAGCAACTCCTTTCATATTTTACCCATCACACTCGACTACCCACGCAACCTCAGAGTCAGAACGTACCCAACGGCAAAGAATACCAAGCGGGTACCAAAAATATCACGTAACTCCAGCCCCCTCCCCCCCCCCCCCCTCCCGAAATTTGCCAGAGTTACGCTGTTTTTATTCACGGCCGCGGTGCACCTGCGCGACGAAAAAGACAATCTTGGGCGAGGATCCGGTATTTATTATCCCCCGTGTCGGGTTCCTTGGTCACGCAATCGCGAACCGCCGGTATCTAACTCTCTGGAAGTGTTCAAGTCCCGGGGCCATAATTTACGGGCACCGTGCCTCTCCAATACGGGCCCGTCAGATAAATCTAGCAGCCCCCCGTTCCTCCTTGGCCCCAGCTTCGACCGCTTAAACCTCCGATCCACGCAACCAACCGCACACCGCCAGCAAATTAGTCAATATTCTATTTGCCAGTAGTTACGGCCAGTCGTTGGTCAGACCGTTTCTCGAGATCGTTAAGCGATTTCCTCCGGGCTACCCGGCTTAGCCGTCGCCCAGCCAGCAACGCGGTCACGCTTGCCCCGTGTACCGCTGCCCAGGTAAATCGTTTTATCACGCCTGTTCCGCGTAAATGCAGCGTGCCGGGGGCAGGGTCACCGTTGCACGCACGCGGATGAACGTGATACGTCTACGTCCAGAAGTATCTCTCGGTGGGTTCGTTGATTTATCGCGCGATTTTTCCGGTTCCCGAGACGACCCTGAACGTCCCAGCGGGTGAAAGTGTCCGAGAGCCTTCTCCTTAGTTCGCCTTCGATGGTGTATTAAGGAATTAGAAATGTTTAATTAACTAGGGGCGGTATCTACGGTTCGTGCAAGTCGGCGTTACTTGAGAATTCTTATTCCGTCGAAGATCCATTCATCGTCTAATCTTGTTCGAACGCGATTCACATTCTGTAATGAGAATCCCGGGACCAGGATCTAGATATCAGGGAATCGTTGGAATTGCGCTCTCCCGCGGACCAAGACCCTTCTATCTGTCCCCTGAATCCAGTTTCCTTGATCGGCCGAGCATATAAACTCGCTGGAGAAACGTAACTGCATACCAGGCTACCAGCGTCGATTCCTATCTAATAGGAAATTCTAGTTACAAAGTTGCAGCGCGCCCACGCGGACGTCAAGGCGCTCCCGTCCGTTCGAGCGTTTAATTATACAGCCGCCACTAGGCCCCGCTTTCCAATCCCTCTTCGAGTCGTCGTCCGTTTGAATCTCCGGCGCAGATAAAGCTGTTCACCCGCCGCGGCGAAATTATTAACCTCCATCGGCTCGATAACGCGCTCCCCGCGACGCTCCTTCTAATTAGCAAAGAGGAACGTTCGTCCTGCTGGCCGCGGACTGGTCCCCAGCGGCGCGTTGCCCTGCGCCGGTCCCGCGATTTTTCGCGATCGCCAGCCGGGGTAACGAGAGATCGCGGCGCGCAACTGGATCTCGCAATCTCCTCGTCTGGTCGTTGATGTTCGAACGGTGGAGATGAAAGGGAGGAGTGAAAAGGGCGGGAAAGGAGAGCGAAGACCAGTCTGCGGCCTGCTGGCGGCTCCTGCCACGCCGTCTCCTCTCCTCTCCTCTCCTCGTCTCCTGCGACACGATTCACCGATGATTCTGGATGCCACCTTTTCGCTGGCACTTCTGGTTTTTCCAGCTCCCCGATCGCCTGGGGACCAAGTCGGGCGAAAAAGTCGACTCGACGTGTTTCCTTTTCTCCGCGGACCCGTTCAGGGGGGAATCTCGATCGCTGTGATCAGGAAACGTGGTGGTATCGAGAGATGATGGACCAGTTGACTGAGCTTGTGCGATTAAGAGACATTTCGTATGAAAGGAACTTTGTCAATGAAACGAATTCATGTTTTGAAGATAGTAGTATACAGCACTGGACACTTTCTATTCGTTTCAGTAATCGAGGACCTTGTAGCAAGATGGGTTGACTCCATTTTTTTACGGTTTTTGAGCTCTGATGTGTAATATATTTGAAAGAAATTCTACATCGTTCTATTGGAAATTTTGAAAGCCGGCACACATTATTGTTTTGTGCGATATTTTTGTTTTGGGCAGCCCCAAATTTGAAGAATTCCCTAGAAATAGTGATAAAAAGTTATCAACTCAATAACTACTATTTATTTTGTGAAAATATAATATTAATAGTTCTTAATATTAATAATTCTTACTATTAAAATTAATGTTTTCTAGTATTAATGTTTCTTAGTATTAATGTTTCTTAGTATTAATGTCTCTTAGTATTAATGTCTCTTAGTATTAATGTTTCTTAGTATTAATGTTTCTTAGTATTAATGTTTCTTAGTATTAATATTTCGTAATATTAATATATTTTCTAATTAGATAGTATTAATATTAATATTTTTATTATAGAATATTTTTCGCCAGAAATAGGAATAAAAACTTAACTAAATATTTTTCAATTAGCGTTCTCTTTTCAATGTCAAGTGAAAGTAATAATTTTATTAACTGTCCTTTGCTAATTTATTCGAAGCTGGTAAAGATAAAATAGAGCTGCACCCCCATTGCTGCAAGTTCCTCAATTGTTATCTAGTCTCCAATACTCGAACCCTTCTCTTCAACGCCCTGTAGACAATGGCTTTACTTCCATTCGTTATCGATGCAAGCTTTATTTCGTCTCTGACGTCAAGTCTGCCAGCTCTTAGTAAAGATTGTCTGTTCTGCCCAGTCTGATTCTACTTCGCTGTTAACTCATTCCTCTTCACTGTCCACGATGTCTCCCGTGTGCCCTAAATAAATAAACTCCCGCGTTTTTAGAATTACATGGGGCTGCTTCGTGCAGGCCAGCTGTTATCGAACCACGTTTCACGGTCACTCGATTCAATTTTTCTCGCAGTGTCCTTCGGATGCTAAGAAGTATGCTCGGCAATGAGACACACACCTCGCGCTTTCGCATATGGAAGTACCCGCTTCGGCGGAAATTGAATTTCAAATTGCGCGGTGGCGAATTTCCTTTAAAATCTACTTGGTGACAAATTTCGAAACCTTTTATACGATGTGGAAACTGTGTTTCGGACTCGTCGGATCTAGAGGCGGCTGGAATGCGTGCCCCGTGCACAGTGATTGACACCCTACACATACCGATGGCTCGCTTCTCGGCAGAAAAACCTGCGAAACGGAAAATTTCTCGCGGTTGTCAGCTCGGCGCAGCGAGAGAGCCGTGGATATATTCTCGATTGGCATTGATTTCAAGATTTTCTGCACGGCCTGTTGCTCGTTTAATTGAACCACCTACGGGAGACACGGCCGAGGCTCGCGATGAGTACCGGTTCTGCGGCCACGCAGGCCCGTTTTAATTTATTATCCGGCCCCGATCTCTCGCTGCTAATGGAATGCTCTCTCTCCGCGTGGCTGGCTCGCGGAAAAGCGTGCCGGTGTGTTTGTCCACCGCTGTGCGTGGCGTGGGCACGCAGCCATGACTGCTTCGCGGGCACTTTGTCAGTTTCGGGAGCCGATTTTCCTTCGTCATCGACTAGACTTAGGTACTAGACAGTTAATCGAGGATGCACGTTGAGTACTAATCGAAGTTACGCGAAAGAGTAGCAATTTTAGAGTCATAAGCTTCTTCTTTACTTGGATCTGTCGTGTAATCGATTTCTCGCGATTTAGATGAATTAAAGGTAACTTTGAAGCTCGAGTAGCCATCGGACAAAAAAAGAAAGAAACTTTCTTCACCGGTAAAATTAATCGTCAGTTTTCCAGATCGATGCATCATTTCTCTTCCAATTGCTCTCGAGTCCTCGTTTTCTTTCACAGATTTAGCTTGATAGAAGCCAGCTTCGGATTCGGCGCCGAGTAAAGCAGTCGCCAACCGAAGCTCCGATTTCTTCCCTCGAAGTGGGCTCGATCGGTGTACCGCGTGAAAACGAAATCGTCGACGGGTCAGCTTTTCCACGCTCCATCGGTCGCGTGCAACCGTTTTATCGGGCAGCTGTGCCTGAAGATTGCACCTCCGCTTCCGCCCGCAGATACACGCTCGCCGGGAATAATAGTAAAGCGGTTTTACGTGTCCGTCCCTTGTCTTCCTGGCCGCCGGAGCTAATGCCGCGCTTGTGCTGGCCCGATCTTTGCGCGCACCTCTCTTCTTGGCGCGCGCTGAGTTCACCGCCGCGCGTTCTGGCGATTTACGAGCAGCGAACGAGCAAGCTGAACGAGCCGCATATTTCCTTCACTCCTACGCGGATAAAAGGTCGGGAATAATTTCGATACTCTCGCGCAACGGTCGCCTTCTCGGAGCTTTCTTTGGAAATCGGTTTTTGGGCGAGGTGTGCATTCCACGCGGTGACTATTTGTGCTTGGTCATTCGATTTTGAGACGCTGAGTGTTCTGGGACTATAAACTCATTTTAGGACAAATTCATTGCTAATTCCTCGGTACCTAAAATTAATTGCTAAGTCTTCGATCTCTGTGGTTACAATAAAAATCGAATGACAGTGGCTTGATCGGTTCAGTACTCGTGAGCGCTAAGTAGTAAGTACTCCAGTCACGAAGTCGAAGCGTTTCATCTTTCCTTTCTCACATGCGGGTCGACTATCGCGGAGGTCACAGAATCGGGACTTTGTCGCGCGGCAGAAGATGGTGGAGGGTTTCTGGGGAAGTAACGGCGACATTTCGAAGGGTGCAATACATAAAGGCGGACAGTCGTTAAAGGCCCGCGGCTTGGTCGCCGCAAACTTTACGACGTCCCAGTGTCATAACTCACTGGGGGCCAATTATTGCGAGAACAATGGCTTTTTCTCTCGTTCGGCTATTATGGCACACCGTGAAGCCATCGCCGGTCCTCGTGCCGGTGCACTCTCTACTCGCCTCTGCTCGTCCCGCTTCAGTTCAGGCGCGGCGAGCCTGTTCCAATCTTTTGAATAGCAAATGCGCGCGAATGGATGATTGGCCATCGACGCCCGTCGCGAATTTCCTTCGCGATTAAAAAGGTAAAGCCTGGCGACTCGTCATGCACTGTTGTCTCTGCGTAATGACTCACGCGAGCGATTCGTCATCGGGGAGACGCGGCAACGCGTGGTCATTTCATTGGTGGCGTTATTGGCGAGTGGTGTAATTAGTGGGGTTGGTATGTAGCAGTGGCTTTTGGAGCTTGGCGATTTGGAAGTTTTATGGAGTCGATGCTTTGCGATTTTTGGGATCTTGCGATTCTGACCTGTGGAAATCTAAGAATTTTATGATTCTAAGCAATAGAAATCTTGAGATTTGTGGATCCTGAGCTGTGGAAATCTTAGAAATTTGAGATCCTGAGGCTATGGAAATCTCAGAATTTTGGGATCCCGAGCTATGGAAATCTCAGAATTTTGGGATCCCGAGCTATGGAAATCTCAGAATTGTGGGATCCTGAGCTATGGAAATCTCAGAATTGTGGGATCCTGAGCTATGGAAATCTCAGAATTTTGGGATTCTGAGCTATGGAAATCTCAGAATTTTGGGATTCTGAGCTATGGAAATCTCAGAATTGTGGGATCCTGAGCTATGGAAATCTCAGAATTTTGGGATCCCGAGCTATGGAAATCTCAGAATTTTGGGATCCTGAGTTATGGAAATCTCAGAATTGTGGGATCCTGAGCTATGGAAATATCAGAATTGTGGGATCCTGAGTTGTGGAAATCTCAGAATTATGGACTCTCAGAGCTGTAGAAATATCAGAATTTGGGGATCCCGAGCTATGAAAATCTCAGAATTTTAGAACCCCCATATCACAATATCACAATGAAAATCTTTGGCTGTCGATCGAATCTTGATGCTTCACTCTTGATACCCTCATATCTTCAGATCTCAAAACTTGGAAGATCCCAAGATCAAAGGATTAGCTACAAGTAGCTCCTCTCCCGACATCAGAGTAGCACCGTTTCAGCTTCCACCCCCCCCCCCCCCATCGAATGGACCCATTAGAAAACGATATCAGAAGCATGTGCTACCCATTCCAGTTCCCGAAATCGTTCGCACCCGATAATTCCTTCAAAAGAACCGTGGACACGTGTAGCTTCGACCCAGAGTCTTTATCCTAGTGGGTTTAAAAATAACCGAACCGACTATCCCACGACGGTGTGTCGACACCTTTCGCCCTTGTCTCTGTGTAGAGAAGCTGGAAGTGACGACGGCTTCGGGGAGCCCGTGTAGACGGATAGGCCTCTGATAAAAACGGTTCGCGCCGCTTGAAAATTACATGCCGGAGCAAGAAAAATCTACGACATCCGTTAACGCCGCTCCGTAAAAACAAGAACGGAAAACTCACCTTTGAGCATCTATTTTAGTAACTCCCAGCCGCGGCTCTCTGCACGTTCGCGATAAAAACTTGTAGCTGGCCAGGGCTTTTCGTCGTCGATACGAAGGCGTCTCCCGGGAGAGCGCGCAGCCTCGCGATTAAAGAAACCGGTGAAATTACGTTCCATTTCGGGTCAACGAAGTATCTCCCGGAGCTGCCCGTTAGGCGAGGGAAAGCAGATAGGCGGAATGTAAGCAGCCGCCGCGAAAGAAAACGCAAATAGCGGCCGGCTCGCCGTCGAACGGAGAGAAAAGATCGTGTTGGACTTTCAACGCGAAGCGCTCCAAGTTCGCGATGGGAATTGTTCTTCTTCGGCGTCGTTTCCAGCGGGGAACGATCGAGACACTCTCTGCTCCCTGCAAGTTTTAATTAATACCGAAGTTTCCCGGCGTATTAGGGAGCGAGGCCGCGAAAAGCGAGCTCTGCAACTCGCGGTTATATTACAATAGCGGACGCTAGTTGTTGGGAGCAATTTCGAAGGAATCCGGAGTTGGCGCGTTACTCTACCGGCTTGCGTAAAACCGACGTGCAAGTGGCGAGCGTGCTCGCATGGAAACGCTGCTCCATTTATGCGCTCGTCGAGTTTCCATCGGCGATAGTGTTCGGTGCTGTAAGCTTGAGAAACAAATTTTTAGACGAGGGTCACTATTTACAAGTTGGGGGACACTTTGGGGGATGATTATTGCGATTTGACGTTTCTTCTGCGCCAGTAATTCGTCGGCTTGGTAATTTGTTTCTTATTATTACCGATAGAGAATATTATATACCTTCCTGTTCAAAATTATTGTGGCGAGAATATTGTATCAGCGCTCCCTCGATTTTCTTCCAACGTAGTACCTACTCTCTCGTTTAGTATCACATCCTTATAATCGTTTCAAGCCTTCCATATTCAGAATATATCGGTAGATATCGGGTGAAGACCTCGTCGTATGTCGACCAAGTGTCGTTCTGAAGAGGCGATTCGCGGTTCCAAGATCCTGGATTTAGGAGCGATATAAACAGCTCTCAACCATGAAGCCGCGTCGTAAAGCGCAGGCAATTTCGAGGCGCGGCTTAAATCCGCGGAACGGCCTTTCTCCGCGGCGTAAATCATCGCGTGTTGTAATGCTTGCTTAAGTGGCTGACTTTCGTCGAGCGGGAGGTACTCTTCATTAAATTCCACGATAAGGGAAATCCAGAAATCATGTTTTAACTAGTTCAGAGCATCTTAGGACCGCTGTAATTTTGTAGACCCAGCGGAGTGTTTCTAGCGTCTGAGAATCCGACAGACTTCTTCCGATAGTACCGTCGTGATTTCGTGGCGTCGCGAGCCAATCGAGATTAGCCTTTATGCAACGCATCCGCCACCGAGGGAGAAGTATTTCTTATACAGCGATGTGACTTTATCGCAAGTCGTCGCGTGTAACCGCAGCCCACGAGGACAAGAACGGCGCGCGGTTCTGCCTCTATCTTTAGAACGACGCGGCATAAAAATATTCTCAAGGATCACCGGCAGCTCCCCTGGGGAGGAAACGCGGCCGGCAAGGTTGGACCACGCCACTTTCACCCCGTGGGCTCGATCTAAATGGCCGTTTTGAAACGCTCGGGCGCCATACTGTTAGGAAGATGCAGCTAGAATTCTCCACGACGACAGACACTAGTCTACTGTAACTCTGACCCCCAAGCGGGTCGCGAAGTATTTCTCCTGCGGGGTCGTCGCGATTTTTTTGGGGGGACTTCAGAGTATTTTTTATACATATTAAAAAGTTAGAATTATACTCTTAAATATTTGTTTGCGAAATATATGATTAAATTTACCTTACGTTATATGGAGGGAGGGCTCGCAGGTTATTTGAATATTATAAAAGGGAATCGCGACTCAAAAAAGGTTGGGAAACGCTGATTTAGCCACTAGATGACTTATTCTTAATTGAATTAGATTGGATTAATCGGAGATGATTTCGCGGGAGTGCAAGCAACGAGGCTCTCTAGTCACCAAGTCCCCATTTCTCTCCCCTTACCTCAGTCAGTATTAAACTTCCGTTAGGAACGAAAAAGCCTTACCAGACGATCTTGACAGCCTGTCCTAATGGGAGAGCACCTACGTGCATTAAAGCTTCAAGCAAAAATTCGCGCAGAGTGGGAGTTTTCTTTAAAAAGCGTAAGCAGCTGTGAGCTCCGAGAAACCCATGTTTCCCTCTGCCCTATTTAGGAAAGAGTTTATTGGTAGAACGCGAGCCAGTCGCGCATAAATATCGTCGTAGAAACACAGGGCAGACTTTCCTCAGACATTACCATAATGGCTGCTCGCGTCTTTTTCCCCTAGCTTAAGAATAATAGATCCTTCGGTGGTCCCGGTCGATCCGTAAACGCGTCACGGGCCGCGCGGACGGAACGCGAATCCGTAATTTCGCGGGGATATATCAGGCGGGACGTAGCGTCGATACCCTGGCGCAGCGAAATTATGCTCTCGGCTGAGGTATCGCGCGGATTTACGCCAGTCAAAATCGAACGCGACTCGGTGGCGTTAATGCTAGTAATTTTCTTCGGGGCCCTGTCGCCGGGACTTCGTGAAATATCGTTTTCAATTTCGCCGAGCCGCGCGTAAATCATGTCCGGGAGAGAAGGCGTTTCAAGTGGATGACGATTAACGCGCTTTGCCGGCTTACGAGGGAGCTTAGCAGGAAACCTTTGTGCCGTGATTGATTTTACGTGCTGCCCGCTTCGCATACCGCTTTTCAACAAAATAGCTACGCAGGCTTTGCGTAATTATCGCGGGGGGTGGTTGTCCCATAAAAAAAAACTCACAAACGAGCATTCAATTTCTATTGAGAACCCAAAGATCCTAAGTTTCCTCGAACACAACAGTGAAATACAGAAGAACTCTTCGGGAAACAAACATCCTCTATGAACCATCACTCCCGTAGTAGTTTGCAGCGTTCTCCTAGATTCTTGCAAGCGACAGACGCGCAGGCAGCGCGTCTCGTGGATCGTTGGGAGCGGCTTAGACCGAAAAGGAAAGTAGAATTTCTCGTTGCTCGTTGGTTTTTTGTTGGTTCTGCCTCGCGGAGGGATGGGAGAAGGGTTGACTGGGCTGATAGGTGTAAGCAGCTGCAGGGACACGATCGGGGACACAGAGAAGGGGGGTGGGTCGCGCGCGCGGGACTCTCTGGAAAGGGGATGATAAAGAAGGTACAAACGACGACGGTGCGCCATTCCGCTGGGAAACGTACGACATTGGCTTTTATGCGCGCAATAATGCGAGAGCACCGGCTGTCAGGGCCGTAGGACGCGTTGCAGGAAACGCCTCTCCTCTGCCGTCCCTTCGAAAAGGTCGTTATTTTTCTCAATTTCGCGGGACAGAGAGGTGGGCTGGAAGATCTGCAGCTCGTTTCGGGCGCAGTTTATCGCCGCGGGACCGACGTCGCCTTTATTTTCGCCCGGCCGGAGAATATGGGGGATGGAATTACACCGCGAGAGCCGGCGCGACAGCGAATTATTGTCGGCCGTTTGTTTTGCGTGCGCGTAATTCGCGCGGGCTCACGCGTCCCTCCTCTGTCCCGCAACTAACACCTGCGGATCGATCGGTAGATGGGAAAGCGATGGGGAAGTGGGCTTGCAAATTTTGGTGACTCTCGAGATTTTCCTGGCGGTTGTAGGACGTTCGTGGGAGAATAATAAAATTTATTCATTGCATTTTGCTATCTACGTTTTGATCCTAACAAGGGGACATTTCGCGTAGATTATAGTTATCGAAAACAAATATTCCACACCTACTAGGCACGTGGCTGAATTTATTATAAAAGAATACATCATTTTTCACTAAAAGAGCTTTCTCTACGGTGCATACTTTACGAGATATCGGAGCAAACGTGCTTTCTATCCGAACTTTGAGTCCCGATTTCACCCCTCAGATATGGATCATTACCGATGAAAAAAATAGGTGACAAAGATTTTTTTCGAGAACTAGAATCTACGTAAACCTGATAAAAATCGTCGTGTAACAGTTGCGAAATATCCTTTGGAAGTATGAATTTTATTAAGTACTTCTTCATACCGATGCACTTGGATCTCAAACGAACTTCCTGTCGCGAGAATTATATAAACTCTTGGAGCCCGTCACGCGAATCTCCCAGCCTCGGAAAGTTCAAACTAAGCATTGAAGAGATTTCCAGGCTTCGTCCTTCTCGCCCTGCAAAGTTGCATGGCATGACAATGTCCCGCCACGAATTCCTTACGATATACTTCAAATATATCAACTTGCTCGTGTCCGTTATCCACAAAGCTACGTCGATGCGACCGTACGATTGTATTTCACGCAGCCCGTAGCTGCATTTCACTGAATTCAATCGTAACTGCGTGGCGCATCCTCCGCAGGACGCTCGGAAGCGGCGAAGGAATCGGGGTATTGCCGAGGCGTGTATCCCCCTTCGAGGATCCGTCCAAAGATTCACGATCCTCGAGTAGAAAGCGTACTTTATGGACCGCGGTTATGCGTCGCGAGGTGTTTCGATCTCCCAGGACGCGCCACGTATCGAATACCACTCCGATATCGACGTCTCCGACCGGCGCGTCGACGGGAATGCCTTGGAGAGGAGGCACGTCGCAGATGTCTTCTGCGGATTACCATTAAGATACATCTTCCTCGCCGTTGTTCCCCCGGCTTATTTGTTCGCGCTCGTGCCATCCTCCGCCGCGGATAAGTAGGAATTAAATATTCATTCGGACGAGCGGGGAAGATGACGAAGAGGCCCCGTCGAGCGTCTGAGCGGAAGAGAGAGATTAAGGGCTGCTGTTGGCGGAGAGAGAAGGGAGAGCAAGCTGGGAAAGAGACACGGCCGAAGGGGAGGGGGAGGGGAACGAAGATGCAGGGAAAATGGGAACGAAGGGACCAAGGAGGAGGGACAAAGGAGAAAGAAGTCCGCAGGGAGAGCTGACTGATAGAAGGCCAGGGGAGGGAAAGAGCCGAAAGATTTGTCGCACTCAACCGGATTAAGCGAAAGGTACTCCACGCGTAAAGGAGAAACGGGGGCCCGCCTTTGCTTTTTACACACCCCTACCCATGTCTGTTTTCCTCTCGCGCGTCATCCGGCAAATAAGACTCGGAGCCGGGCTCGCGCGGCGCTGTCGTCGTCTATTATTCACGACCGATCTGCACGCGGGTTTCGCCAACTTCTGACATCCTTTCCATAAAAGTGTCGCCGAGTTTGAAGAAGGTCCTCGCTGAAAATTGCCGTATCTCCCCCATTCCGAGGCCCGGTGCTCGCGCATCTAGAGTGTTTCTGATCTGCGACGATATTACGAGGAATATAGTGACTCGATTAAAAAACTGCAATACAACAGCGCATGGAGGTAATCGCAAAGCTTGCCCGATGAACTTCCAATTAAAGGGTGTAATGACACTTTGATCTTCAAACGTCCACGTACGCGACTGTACGTACCGTTATAGTGGTGCATGTAGTATGTCCCGAGCGTTTGGAAGCTTGAATGGGCAGTCTGGAGTGCCGGGGCACGTGTGCATCGAGGACGCGGCTGGCTAGAATCCCGCGCCGCGGTTCAGGGACCCGACTCTCCCAGGAATCCCACGGAATTAAAGAGAGGAAACACCCGAGGATTTTTGCAAAGTAAAAAGCCCCCTGTGCCGCCGCCGCCGCCCGGCCAACCCAGCCAACCATCCAGCCAGCCAGCCGTCCCGTGCAAATAATTCCGATACCGTCTGGCGCGACGAAGGTCTGCGGTTCACGGCGGTGCATTGCACGCCGCGCCGCGACCGCTGCTCTGTGTGCAGTGTGCAGCCCGTGCATACGTACGTGCACTGAATGGCATTGAGGGGCCTCTATCTATAGAGGCAGGCTAGATTAGAGTGCATTAGCCTCAACCGCGGCGAGCCCGATGGAGATATCTTTCGCTCCGTTTTGCGTACACGCACCGCTACTACCGGCTATATTTGTAACTGGCGCGCAGCGGGTGGACGCGAACGAGATCCACGGGTCCACGTTTCGAGACTTATCGGGGCGCCCCCCCCGTGATAACTGGAGGAACGTTGCACGAGAGCTGGCGAGAGACCCGGCGACTCGTCATCCGCTTCGTTTCTGTCTTGTTCTAAAGTCGTTCTCGCTGGGGGAGGCTCAGGGGGACGCGGTAGGGGGAGGATTTATGAAAGGTGGCGGTTGAGGTGTAATTTTGGAACACTCTCCGGGTGTTCGTATTCTTTCAGATTTGAGGTTTCATTGTGCGCGGGCATAAATGTTCGAATTTGTTCAGAATGGGTTGTGCGGTCGTTTTAAGTAGTCTGCTCCATAGACGCGAAGAATGGAACCTCGAGATTAATATGTGAAGCGAGGCAGCAGGGACAGGATGGAATTAGCGAGAGGAACTATTTCCAGTCGCAGGCACGTGTGTGGTGAGTTCAGGGGAAGCTTGTGGGCGTGTCTCGAGGTTTAATAAGCCGTTTGTTGTACTGGGTAGCTGCGAAAACGTAGAGTGAAATATGCAAGAATTTAGAGGCTCGAGTGGCTCGATACGGAGGTGTGGAATGTTGGGATTCCGTGGGTCGATAAAGAGTTGGAGAAAGAAGCGCGCCCCGGAACGTTAAATTCCTGGGGATTATGAAAAAAGGTAAAGTGTGTTTAGCTCCGCTGTAACTTGTAGTCGAGAGACAAAATGAATACAGAATTTTCAGATACTAATTCTGTTATTATAACGCGCTAACTCGTCGAGTAACTCACCATCGAATCCCGTCGATTTTCGCGACAAAGCGTGCTAAACAGGTTTGAAGCCACGGGATCGTTTCGAATCGATTAAAACCAGATTCGCGACGCTTCAACTACACGCTGGATAATTGCGATCGATGGTGCACATGTCCCTCGACATTATTCGAGTCGCGTTGGTTAAGCATAATTCAGGATTCAGAAGGAACATTCACCGCGGTATTCGGGACAATGGAATTCACGTGGCTGACATTTAAGTGCCAGTTGTTATTCCATTTACGTGACAGTTTCGATTTACTGCCTCGGTTGTAAGAAGAGCTGCTTAATCCGTAATCACGATTGCTTAATCCATTTATAATCGACCTCCCGATCCCAAAGTTTCTCTGATCTTGAGGATCCAAGATTATAATCTTCATGCATCACTGCCTTTTCACTGCTTTCTTAAATTTCCCAAATGCTATTAAAAACCTTCCAAACTCCTCCCAGATACCACAATCATCAACCCACGATTCCTTCTTTCAAGCCTCCTACTTTCCACGGTTTTCTATCAGACGCACGACAACCGCTGCGCCTTCCTCGTGGGTTACAGGGTCGATATCAAGTTCCCTCGAAGCAGACGTTCTGTGCCCGCCCGTTTATCAATGTTTCTGCGTGTCGACGAGCAAGACGACGGCGCTTTGTCCGCGCGGATTTTTGCGGCCCGAGAGAAGCCTGGCGGTAGGCGTTAGCTGGGGCGAAACGCGAATACGTAGACCCGTTGTCGCGATGGGTCGCCCCGACCCCCAGTGCAGGCAGTGCCCAGGCACTGTGGCGGGTGGGGCGTCATCGGCGAAAGCCATCCTGCCGGGATCGAGCTTGCGCTGGCGGCTCTACCTCCTCGTGGTCCCCACTGGACAGCGTTCCGCGTCGCCCTGCGGCGTGTAGCGCTGACTAAACGAGCCGCCGCCCTCCGGGGTAGATCCAACTTGTCCAATGATTCCTAGCGGATGAGGGCAGGGTTTTTCCAAGTCCCATCTCGACAGACCATCTACGCCGAATTTCCCTTGGCAGCGGCAAGCGAAGATCGTTAAATTTTGCAAATACCACCATGCCAGCCAAATGCTCGTATAGGCGAAAGCCTGAGGTAGAGCGCGCCCCTTTTGGGCCAATACGGCTATACTAGATGTCGCGATGGGTTTCGCGGCGCGTCCACCCACGAGCCGTTTTCGTGCTACGCGGTACGAGTAAGTTGCTTCTCGGTGTACGACGATCGCGATAACGCTTTGCAAATGGTCGGTCCCGTTCACGCAACAGGGCCCGGGATAATCGCCGTGCGTGGGGCAAGGACACCTTCCGCGGAAAAAACCGCGTCGAAACGGCCTATTAATTCCGCGGAACGGGACCCTGTCGTCGCGACGACACTAGCAATTACCGTAGATTAACGTATCCGCCCTGTTTTTATCGCGCCGCTTCGATGAGCGCGACACGATCTCTATCCACGGCCTGGATAAGTGGAGGTGACAGGAATCCAGGTCGACCTCGTGCTCGAGAGATCCAAGGGATCGATGAAGAGAGATCGTGGTTCGCGCGGTAGAGTTGGCGCTGGAACTTGGAGGATGATCAAGGTTTGCCTAATTTCTGGTGGACGTTGATGAATAGTCGAGAGAAGGGGTCAAGGGTTGCGTCGCGGTTTTGATTGGCAACACCCTCCTGCTGGGTAATTAAATGTTGGGTAATTAATAGTAAGTTGAGTATATTAGAAAGAAGTGTGATATCAGCAATTAAGGTCTTATCGCCAATTACGTTACCTAAATTCCATTTATCAGGGAGATAACATCCAGCACCTGGCGAGACGCTGCGATTTATGAGGATCTAGTGGAACGCGAAAAGAGGTGTGCTAGTGTTCGCTTTCTGATCTAAAGTATTCTATAAAGAGGGGGGGACGTTCTCGAACGGGCTGGCGAAGAGGCGATGAAAAGCGCCCCCGTCGCGATTGCGATCTTTCCCATATATATCGATTCAGCAGAATCGTCGAACACGGTGAAGGGTCGTTTCGAAGGGCAGGGCACGCCCAGCAATCAGGAACCGATCGCTCGAGGGAAATTATTGTGTCTGGGCCACCTGAACGTGGATCTCGTTACCCTACATTCCCCTGGATAATGGAGGGTTATGAGAAGGGGTTGATCTTTTCGAGAAATCATCTCGAAAGGGGTGTGCGCCCCTCGCTATCGGAAGGGACGGTCTTTTTATAAAGTACGTCGTAACGGAGTTTCTATCGTCGCGAAATCAGGGAACATGTTTGCCCACAATTCAGAGTTCCCAGACTTTGCATTTTTATTATATCAATTTTCTGCTGTGCTGCGTTGATTAGAAGTGCTTGAAGTGCCTAAGTCAGGTTTTCTTTTTCTTATTCAACTCGAGTCGAGATCAAGCCTCCTTCTTGGATAAGAGTTCCCACGGATTTCGAACCCCATTGACATTTAAATTTCCCACTGGAAGACACGTCGTAATTCCACTTAACCACAATTCCATCCAAAAATGACCGCCACTTCCACCGTAATTACGCCAATTGCTTGCGCGTTTCGCGGAATCTGTCAGCTCGAAAGACCCACGCCGGTCCCTTTTCTTGGTTGTTTCTCGAGTCGCGAGGGTAACCGGAGCCACCAGCTTCGCGACGTTTGCATCGCAATTAATAAATTATCGTGTCGAAGGGCAGGGAAAGCTTCTTAACCATAGTGACTCTCTTAAGTCTACCGACCGAGGGGGGTGGGTTTCGTGCGAATCCTGCTTTTCCCGCGTCATTACCGGATTCTCATGGCGGCTGAGAGCGAGGAAAGCTACCCTTTTAAGAGGCGACCGTCCAGGGAATAATTTCAGCCGGCTTTAAGGAGATGAACTTCGCGACACTGAAGTCACTCGCGCGATTCCAACGCTGCCTCCAAGTAGATTTCCTATCCTTTGTGCAGTTTCCCTGGGATACAAGCTTCTTTCCCTTTCGTTTTCTCTCCTCGGCATATAAGGGTGAAAACCCCCGCGCTCGTGCTCCTGCATCGCGCGAAACACATTGCATCCTCCAGCTCATAACTGGAATTAATCCAAATCTCAGGAATCTACAGGTTCGTGCCTCCGAGAAGTGACTTTCGTGAATAACATTTTCGTCCCCGTTGGAAGCGAGGAAACCCTCCCATTCCCCGCCGCTTCAATCAGCATTCTGAATGGCAGCGTCACAATAGGAACTGGAATTTTAATCACAGAAAACTTGGAGAATGCGCCCCATGACAGAAGCCCACCATCCCCACCTGAGGATTTTAACAATCGAAGAGATTGGGCGCGCGAGAAATGGTTCATTTTTCACGAGCCGCCCCCCCCCCCCCCCCCCACGCGCCGGCTCTTCCGCTCGCAGAATGAACGATATCATCCGACAGAGGATGCCAGGCATCTTGGCGTTTCATTTATTCATTCGGACGCCGGGGCTCGTTCGCGATTTTTGACAGACAGAGCGCGGCAACAACCCCTGCTTACCGCGGATTTGTTTCTCCCCCGGCCTCCTCCCTCCCCGATCCCGTAGGAAATAAACGACCGTGGAGCAATAACTGGTTTGCGCCAGGGAGAAGCTGGCCCACCGACAATTCGTCGGCGTGCATTATTAATAATCTTGAATTTGGATTTATCGCCGCTCGCCGGCGCTACGCCGTGCACCGGGCCTCTCTGCCCGGTGAAATATACGAGGGTTGATCTTTTCTTCCTGGTGCTGCGATTATTTCTCGGTTCACGCCTGGCGGAGGCTTCTGGACAGCTTCGCTGCTTTTCCGCGATTAATCTGCGTTAATCGTTTTTGGCGCCTCGGGGGATTTTGCAGGGAAAAGGAGTATCGCGATATATTCAGTTTGAAATTTTAGTTATTTGAGGATTATATAGAGAGTTCAGGGCAGAATATTTTTAATAAATGGATTGTAGCTTTATTTCTCGTCTACTTTCTCTACGAGGGCAGGTATAATTAATTCCCTGTACTCGTCTATAACGTTCACCTTTTCGAAGGATTTCTTCAGCGACTAATGATCGAAGAATAGCATAACGAAGATTGTGGCTTCGGAGAAATGTGAAATTGGAAGGCAGCATTACTCGACGAAGTGAATTATAGTTTGACAAGTCTCTGCTACGCGAGACTTTAATTGCGGGGACGGTTTCATGCGCCACGCGATCCCCTCGGAGGAAAATTATAAATAATACCCTGGTCGCGCAGTATCGCGTGCCTCTCGATAATGTAAGAAGGCGTGGAAACGCCATTTAAACCCTCGTGTACCCCACGCCTCGACCCGCACGGGGCCGCCTAATTACCCGTTTAAGATAAGATTTTCATCGAGCCCTTAGCTGGTGTAGTGATTAACGGCGCTATTAAATGGCTGACTGACTAGACTCTAGAGAGGATGGATATCGTTTTCGTAATTCGGAAAGAAAGGCACTGGATTCCTTTCGAAAATTCAATCTTAGGATCTTCGCATCGCCGTCAAACTCGATCCACTCGGACGATCGTGATTCAAGGTGCGCAGCATACGCAGAAGCTTCGCCAGTTCCTTAATTGACAAATTAGACGATGCATGCTTTCGAGGGATGCGAATTTTTGGAAGAATATCGAGTCTTCAAACACGCGTTCGAGATCGCGAGGGCCTCGTTAGCGAGATGGGTCTGACGGTATCGGGTCGCGTTTTTTCCTACGATTGCCGCGTTTGCCGGGGAACGCGAGGACGATCATCTCGAGCGACAGAAGGAGAAATTACCGAGGACCATGCAAGAGCAATTCCTCCGGCTGGATTTGTGCTGGCCGTTGCCAGAGCAAATGGCCCCGACAGTTGGTGTGTGCATGTCGGGAATGATTAACTTCGTATTCCGGCCGCCCTGGCCCAGCAATTAGGCCGATTGCTCCGCGTCCAGGTACGCAACGCCGCGTCCGCTTGCCGTACAATTTCCTCGAGAGAGCCCTGCCTCGCCGTCTGCCCCGAACCTGTCTCCCATCTGGGAGGACACTTAACCTCCTCGACTGTCTCCCCATTTTCCCTCATTGGGGACCGCGGCAGTCATCCAGATCCCGAAAATCGAGCTCCGGAGGGGGTCGCGGGAACGGCGGCGCGCGGGGATTCCGCTCGAACGCGCTTTACGCCGTGTCGACGAGGCCCCTCCGCCGCCTTTGGCGAGGTTTAAGGGGATCGGAATTAAGCGCCCGTGCCGGGGACGATCTGGAAGTCTCTAAAGAACAGGAGAGCGAACGCGTTCATTGATTAAGACTTACCTGCTGTCCGGTAAGATCGCTGAAATCTACGAACTTCAACATTCCTGGCAGATTCCGATGATGGATTATATAGATTGTCTAACACGTAGATATCCATTTCGATTTCCAGACTCTAATATGGCGCCCCGCTACTGGGTTAGAATTTTCTCGAAAAACTCCAAGTTGATCTGAGATTCGAGCAATACGTAGAACAGCTACTCGTTCTTTTAAGCTAAGAATCCTGCTTTCTTTTAGCGACGTTGCCGTAGAGCTTCCTTCCTTCCTTTCCATTCGAACTTCAGTTCACACTGCCGACTCTCCTCGAGTCCCGAGGATCACCCCAGGAAAACGGGGGCGGCGTCGACCCTCGGAATATCCCACGACGAAGCGAACGGAAGCGGACACCCCGTCGCGAGGAGCTGCACATAACTCCGTGGACGACGCGGCGCGATAAATTCCACGAAGGGGGCCTACTTTTCGCGAGCAACCCTTCGCGAGCCATGAAGGATAACCTCGCGTGCGTGTGTGTGTGTGTTCTGCGTAGGGGGCGTCGCGCAACCCCCTGATCTGGCATTCCGTATATTCGACCTTTCGCAGACGGCGGGGGTGTGTGCCCTGCCAGGAGACCGTCCTTAGCCTCTTCGACGACGCGTGGCTGATTTATAAGGACGAGGGAAGGAAGGCCCTTTCTCTCCTGTATACGCTCAGCGGGAGAGGGACTCTGACGCGCTGAGAACTGTACGAGTGTACTGGGTGGCTGAAAGCAAGGCTACTTGATCGCTGGATTTAGCCTGGTATTATGGAACGTTGAGGTATTCTTCCGGGAGAAGAGTTTGGGGGAGATGCTTGGGGGATGAAAGTCGAAGATGTGCGAATTCTTAACCCTTTGCGGTACGTGCCTCCATTAATTGTCATTAGATAATCTGTATATCAGGTGCTCTATAAGTGGGTGTTAAAGTTTATCATCTTTAAAGACAAGATTTTGTAGCTCGGAATCGTTTAGGGTTCACTGCCTATATTTATATCGCGAAGTGTTCGGGAAGAGGAGAGAAATTAATCTACACGCATGCTCCCAGAACACTGTGGTCCCCGCGTGCTGGTACCAAGTGATCCAGAACGAGGCGCAACGGTGGGACGGCGTGATATATAGCCGCGTCTGGTAACGCTCCTGAACGTCCTCGCAATTTCCTTTAGTGGCGGGGACAGAGATTTTTTTTATGGATAGTCTGGGGTGGCCCGCCACCGTCGAGAATCTGTCGTATGAATTCACGCTGATCGGTGTTTCAGTATATCCTAAAAGAAGGGAGTGGAGTAACTTCGCTGCTCGTGATATATTTTAGCGAACTTCCCAAGTTCTTTCTGGGCGTGTGGATAGTTTGTACTGTTCTGTAAGCTGGTGATATCACGCTTCGGCGACATCTATCTCGTGATAAATGACCCTCGTCGAGGACGGAGCCAGTTGGATTCGATGGGCAACGAGAAATATGAACTTTCGTCATCGAATGATTATTATTTTTAATGAGGAGTTTGGGTGCTCAGAATTTCGCGGTTTCCCTTCAGTTTCCCCGTTGTTCGTCGCGGGTTCGCTGGCTGAAATGCTGGATTAATCTCAGCCTTCCAATTAATGCGCGGGGTGGAGCCACTTCGAAAGCCAGGGGGGCCTCTCTTTTGTCGTCAAACGGAATTCACCCTCCGCCTGTTAGCTCGGACCACTGAGTCGGCAATCGAGATAATAAAATCGAAAAAAGCCCTTCTCTTACCCCTAATTTTGAAACAAGCTCCGCCAGCCCGCCTCTCTGGCCTTTTCGATCGAGGCGGGAGATGTTCCAAATAGAAATCGGACGAATTGCTGGTGTGGTGTTTAATGAGGGGATGGATGTTGGTGGGATCTCCTCGTTAGAGCAATTTTTTCGAGCTGCCGAGCGTGAAAACACCCCGTCATCCGCGTTGCCACGCTAAATACCGTCTGCGTTATTTTCTACTTCGCCGAGACACTTAGAAATTACCAAGGTTTTGTAATTGAAATAGAGTAATTCGTCATAATTTATTGAAATATCTTTTATGTTTACAATTGTAACAATGAAACTGATAACTCCTATATTTCATGAAATTTCTGCAATACGTAAGGAAAAGATTTTTAGGATTGAGATTCATTTATCTTTTATTACATTCAAGATTCTTCTTATTAAAATACTTAAATTGGCATGGGGTTAATAATCAAAATCTTATACATTCTTGGGAAAACTATATCGAGTGCGCCCATTATTATAGGTGCAAGTCAATTTCCGAACCCTCTAATTATATAAATAGTGTAACTATGAAAAAATTATATTAAATTTGATCATTATTGATTCATGCACCCGGGGTAATCAAAACTCTTCTTCGGTTCAATCTCCGCCTACTACTAAATATAAATTTTCATAAACCAGCTTCATCTATCTGAGAGATTCTGCTAAAATCCATCTTTGTCAAGGTCACCACCTCTCAGCCTACACCCACTAATGAAATAGTCCTCGAGAGTTCCCTTTCAACCAGCTGTCCTTCAACCACACTCCCGAAACATCCATTCCCAGCGCACGAACTTCGTCCCCGATTCACCAGCGCGGGACACCCGGTATAAGCCAGAGCACGCCCCGAAACCGCCGTGGAATTAATTACGAAGCGTTCTCGGCGATGCGGCACGTGAACGGCAGATAAAGAAATGCATTTTTCATGCACGTGAAAGGGTGGCCCCCGCGGTATCGCGGAGTGATCGCGAGGCACGCGTGAGAGGGAGAAGGACAGCCCTGGTAAAACAGCCTCGTCGCAAAGCCCTTGGCGATTCGCGGCGAGATAGCCGCGAGTGACTGGCGTCCTCATTGAAACAGTCCCCAGGATACGCCGTGGAGGATCAGTGAAACCGAAAGGAGAGGCAGAGAATCGATAACGAAGGGTTTTTATTATAGCTGACTTTCGGGTTCGGCCATCGAGAATCGACGTGTCTCCTCGACCACCTCGAAACGAATCGAATTTCGCGCGTGCAAGGTGCGCCTTAATTGCTGGGCCCACCGCCCGAGCGAGGGTTGCTTCGCAACAGTGTCTTGTTCTCCGTGGAAAACGACTTCGACTATTCGCCAAGATGCGCGCTAAGTCGACGAGGAAACGGGGGAGGAACGCGGAGGGTGGACAGTCTTGCTGGCGTTTTACAAGATTTTTCCTGGTAATCCCTTGGCTCCGGCTAAGCGGCTTACCCTCGACTTCCGGGAGGGGGTGGAAAGGCGATTACGCGTAATTGCGATTGGAAAGGAGAAAATGGAGTTGGGCCTCGCAAAGTTTGGCTTTAGGACGACGCGCGAGGCTAAAGCGAGCCCCGAGCTCGTGTGAAACGATCGCGTGCAACCGATGGGACCGTGCTCTTTCTATTCCCTTCTTCTTTTTTTTTTTAAGCCCATCTCTTGGTCGTGGCAGGCTTTATCGGTGTTCTCCTGCGCACCCTTCCGACGTATTCACCCCTTACGCGTTAATTATGTATCGCGAGGGGAGATTCGATCCGCCCCTTGCTCGAATTTCCTTGAATCACGCGGCTGTCGGGCCTGCTTACGCAGTCTCGAGTCGTTTCTGATAAAGAACCTCTTGTCTCGTGAAGTTGGACACGAGATCAGTCATTGGGCTAACGGCTGGCTTAGCTTTTAGTGACTGGATTTAAGTGAAACACTAAGATGGCGAACTTCTGACGTTCTTATGATTTTTATTATTCTCTCGTGTCATTGGAATAATAGATACGTAAGTACTCCCAGAGCCAGAGGATCTGTGTTATCCAATATTCTACGGTTTTACAGTGGCATTGGGGGAGGAAAGTGAATTTCCCGAACGTATTCATGTCTTACTGCCCCCTAAAGCAGCCTCGCGTCTATCAGCGGCTGGCATCGTTGGAATTGAATTCTATCGGATGACAAAAGAGCCCTTTGCCCCTTGTTCTCCCCGTTTAAAATTACCTCGCGGGGACGGACGCGACGGCCGCGTTATCGCGCCAGGAAAATAGTTTTCCCCCGGCGCCCTCGTGCGCGATAAAACTCCAACAGACACCAGACACTCGCGCGTCTCTCTCTCTCTCTCTCCTATCGGTTGTCAATAATATTAGGGACCGCAATTTCACTCGGAGAAGTCCCGTCGGGCGTTGTTCCGTCCGATATCTGTCCGTGCCTCCCCTTCTGGCCCGTCCCCCTTTCCTCGACGTCCCCCTTGATTCGAGGGAAGAACAAGGGAAGAGTCGTGGAAGGGCCATCGATTATTTTCACGCGAGGAAGAGCACCGTAAAGAGGGTTTCTTTGTTCGATTCGCACACGAGCAGGACGACAGTGGGTCACTTGCATCGGGAAGAAAGGACATCGCACAGGACTCCCTCGAGGGTGGAAAGCGAAAGGAGCCCGGGGGACGAAAGTTTCCGCGGAGCCTCTTTTATTATCCGCGTTAGAGTCGTGATCGAGGGGCCAAACGTCGAGGGGAGCCGTGGATGATGCGATATTAATTAATACCGCTAGGATACGGTCGAACGAGCCTCTGCTAGCTCGTAGATGCTTGTATAAAATCGTCACTGGCAGGGAAAACTTGGAGAAAGCAATTGTAAATCGGAAGGATAACTGGGAAAACCTTTCTGTGAAGATTCTATCCTTAAGAAGTCTCAAAACGCTAGCTGTCACTTGCAAAGATAATCCCTCAGTATTACATGTTTCTATTCCGATTCACCAAACATTAAAAGAATCATCCGTGTAAACGTCTAGGAAATCCTCGGAAGAGTCTTAAATTGTAGAAAATGTCAGTCGCCCGTTCAATCGACACCGTTGCTCCTCCGATAATCCCGCCGTCTCCGCTCGATCGTGAACGAGTCGCGTTAAGCCCTCGAAGCGCGAGGGCCGTCTTTAGAGAGGCGGGCATCGATTATTTTCACGCGTGGAGGAGCACGCCGGGGAGGGAAGAGCCTTTCTTTGCTCCAATCCAACGGACAGTGGGTCATCTCGCGCCGAGAGTGATACAAGAGAGACAGGGCTCGCCCACCCCCTTGGGAGGGAAAAAAACGGAAAAGTTTGTAGTTGTATTGGAAGAGGGTAGACGAAGACAGGCACGCCAGAAGTTGGTCGCCTCTCTGTTCCTTTTTCCGGTCGGCGGGACACGCGCCAGCGATCCTACGTGCGCGCATCCTTTGTCCTGGTGCTCGTAAATCCTCCGCTGAGAGCCCTGGGAGAGCCCGCTTCCCTCCGCTCGAGCACTTCTGGAACTCGTACCGCCGCGTTAACTACTCCCAGCAACCATCCGCCCCTCTCGTTCCTCTAGCCAGCAACTGGAATCGCCCCGCTTCAACGGGGTGACGTTCTCGGGCGGAACACCCACCGTCCTGCGAGATCTTTTCCTTCGCGCCTCCAACTAGGTGGCAAGCGGGGCGAGTAACTTCCTAGTCACTCGGAGCGGTGCAGTTCATTCGTGTCTCTTTATGTCCTCCTCGGGCGACATCGACGGCTGTCGCGTGAAAGTTTCATGAGAGTTGGCGAAAACGGCCTGCTGGAGACCTGTGGAGGAACTTCTGTCGGTTCGACAGAGAGTTGGACAATTTATCACTCGGGATTAGCCACTTGGAGAACGTCGAGGGACGCGTGATTGAGCGGTCCCTACTTTCTACGTTCTCTATAGTTGTTTATCAGTAACAAATCGAGGGCCTCGGCGGGCTAATTCACGATTATAATGGTCCCGCGATGAGTGGTAGAAAACACGTGACTTTGCACTCCGGCGTGCCTCCTGAACGTCGAACTCGTTCTTTCATTTGCTATGCAAGAAAGTAGAGAGCGATTCTTCATACCGCGAAGTATTGGCAATAAATAGGATATGGAAGGTTACGATGGCCGATTTTCCCTCGCGTACTTTGGCGGCTGAAGCCTGCAGGGATCGCCATAAGGACAAAAGCGGAAGCAAACCGTGGGGTCGATCGTAACGAATTTTACGCCCGTCTATATAACCAAGCTTTATCGTTCCGCGACCTATGGCTGCTCCACCGCGCGACGTCAAGGTCTAAATAAGAGCGTCCTCGCAGGAGAGTCGACAAATCCCTGGGCGGTACGTTTTACTTTCATTGGTTCGTTCTATATCTTTCCTCCGCGATTGCACTTCTCCCTTCTCGTGGCCTGTCTTTTCGAAATTGCTTTTCAGGCAAACGCGTATGAAAAGGAAACTGGACAGTATCTTCCACTGGATCCTTGACGCTTTGTCGCTCGTAATTCGCACGAATTCTTTCCTGCGTTTCTGTATCTGTAATTTCGAATAACATTTGCTTGCAATTAAAACGATTCCACAGTGAAAGCTTGCAATTCAATATTGGTAGCTTCGGAGCCAGTTGAGATCAAGTTCCTCCCTTCCCACTCGTCCTCAGTTTTATTATCCTGCTTCCTGGAGCGTGTCATCGCCGGCTGATTTTTATATTTATTTCCGCCGTTCTGTATTATTGAATTCCAATAATCCGCGGCGGGGCGGCATCCTAATCCTCCCCCATCACTCCCTCAGCGATGGGCCGCGATTTATGCCCTCCACGGACTCCCTTCGCCCTCTCCCTCTCTCCTCCGTTCGCTCTCAACCTTTGAACCCGTGCAGTCGCTGGAACGTCACGTTTCTCTCCTCGTTGTCCGAGCCCGTAGGCCGAGGAGGCTCGATTAAAAGCCCCCGGCTCCGGGGGGGCGTTAATTACGCGGCCCAGGAAATTGTTTCTCTGGGCACGCCGTCGCAAGGAAAGGGAAACAAAGTAGCGCGTTTTCTAGCAAACGTTCGCTGAACGCTTTAGGGGCGAAAGGCAGTAAAAAGGAATCGCGCGGACCGGGGGCACAATGCCTCTCTCCACGGGCCACTAATCGAACTCGTAAAAAGTTGGAGTGCTTCACGGATCGACCCACGCGCGATCGGTTTCCAGTTGCAACCGGGAACGAAGGAGCTGGAAAAGTTGCCAGACCAATCCAATTTATTTATTCGAGCCAGTGAAACACACCGAGGCCCTTCTCCTTTCCATGGTCGGGGGCTGGGTTGGTTGTGTGCCGTCGATGGACGTTACCCCGAGAACCTTTCCTTTCCTCCAGCCATCTCGCCTTCGTTCGGTTTAGCCTCCCTTCCTTCTCCCGGGCCCTTTCCTTCTCTCCCTTATTCGTGGCTCGATCCCTTCAGCTCCTGCTCGCCGCGTGTCCCTCCTCGGCCACGGATATTCCAGCCACTCGAGGATCTGTTCGCAGTCTGGGAACGTAGCTGCACGCTCGTCGAACCTCCTTCGTCGAACCTCCTTCGTCGATCGAGCCACGAGTATCGACGAGGTCGAGGTCCCTCGTCCTTGCCCTTGCCGCGAGTCCTCGACGTGCTGCGAGGTCCTTCCACCTCTGTGGGATGCGATTAAAGGTCCGTTCGTTGAGCTTGGGTGTTCGCGAGGGGCAGAGGTGACGGGCATTCCTGCAGTTGGTGTCTGTAATAATGGAAAGCTTCGCGAGAAAGGCCGATAGGAAAATCGAGGAAGCGCCACACGTGCCTCGAATTCTCCGATGCACCTCTTGTTCGCGGCTTCTTTCCGCGCGGAGCCGCCGTATCTACTTTATCGCGCTCCTCTCGCTATAAATCTAAAGTGTAATAAAATATGTCAGAGCATCCTCGCGGACGCCTCCAGAAGCTTGATAGTACAGAAGTTCTCTTTACTCCGCTGGTTCCCTCTTTTCCCTCATTTCCTCTTTCTATGATCGATGCCCAGAGACGATGGCAGGCGAGGAGGGGCGGGAGGAAGGGGATATTTACCGTGGTTATAAACGTCCTCGTCTGGAGTGTATCCCTCCCCGTCAACGGCAGAAAATCCTTCCACCTTTTACCTCGACCTTAACCTCCGACTACTTCAACTCCCCCGCGCCAGTCTCTCCCTCCTTCTTCGTTATTCAGCCACGGGTACTACATCTCGCCAAATTCTTCTTTCTCATTTCCTGCCTTCGCGTCCCTCCTCTCCTCCTTTCCTCGCTTCCTTCGTCATTAAGGACGTGACATTTCGAACGTCCCCCTCCCTCGCCTCTCCCCGCGTGCTTTCTTTTCCAATCGACAGTCTCCTCTTCAGTGCTTCCTCCGGCGTATTTTCGGATATACCTTGACCTTCGTCGGCACCGCAGGCTTTATTTTTCACCGGCGAACTCATTTCACCCCTTCTGGCGACGTCGAGCTGATCCTAGTAGTATTCTTGATTACTCGCGCTGAGTTATTACTGTTCCTTTACGAGCGCCTCGGTGAAATTGATGGCAGCAGCGCTATCGTCCACTATCCTTCTCGTCCGAATGACAAAAAAGCGCGTCTTAATTACATCGCGAAGAGTGCCGCCCGCTCGTCGTGTATCCTCGGCCCGAATGGGCGCGGTTTAATTCGCCGCGTGTTCTCCGTTGTCTCTCGGCCAGGCCCGTTCGAACACGCGGTACTCCGTTCTGCGTGGAACACGAGCCTCATTTGCGTTCCGTTCCCTTTGTTGCAGATGGAGGACGAGGGCAACCACGGCAACGACGACACCAGATGCTTCATCCTGTCCACGCTGGCCGCGCTACAGTGGTCCAGAGTGTCCTGCGTCCTGTGCCGCGCGCCCATGCTCGTTTTCGACAGGTACCCTTTGGTCGACGGTACGTTCTTCCTGTCACCGAGGCAGCACTCACCCGCCTGCGCCGAGGTAAGTCCGGAAGCTCGAACCCCTCTGTTTGCATTGCTCAAGCATCGAAATTCGCGAACGGAGGCGTTCCTCCCGCTACAAAAGAATTACTCGATCCTGAGCTCCGCTTCACTTGGTCCTTCCTCGGTTCCGAAACTCTTCAACGATACTTCGCGAACATTGCGTAAAGGGGATCCTAGAGTTTTGCTCCGAACCATATTCACGGAGGATTGTAGAACTGGTCCACCAAACCAAGGGCTTTCGTTAAAGTAACTTCCGCGTTAGATAGTGAGCAGAAGTGAGAGTGAATCGGCAAAGCCGAACCAATCCCTCGACCATGGTTGTTCCAGGTGAAGGTGGAAGGTCGCACGCAGTTCTTGTCAGCGGTGTGCATGAGCTGCCTGGAAGGCAGCGGCGGACAGCCTGTGCGCTGTCGTTGCTGCATCCAGCCCTGGGATGGTTCCAGCTTGGTACTCGGAACCATGTACAGCTACGATATCTTCGCTGCCATGCCCTGTTGCACCGAGCGACTCAAGGTGAGCCCTCGAATTCCTTCAACTTTTATTCACCGCACCCTTGCCTTCGCGCGCTTCTATCTGCGAACGCGTTAGAGCCACGTCCGGAGGCTTTTCTTCAATTAAAAAGTAATAGGGACATTGTAGTTGACGTTTTGATAGACGAGGCTTTTGATCGATCCTCTGATCGACTGGCGGAGCGAGCGTTGAAAACGTGTCCCTGTTTTGTTGCAGTGCAACAGCTGCCAGAAGCCCCTGATCTATCCTCACCAGCGGCTCAACTTCTACTCGGACTACAGCCGCTTCTTCGCCTGCCCCCATTGCAGAGCCGTGGACGCCCACTTCGTGAAGCCTCTCTCGGCCTGCTTCACCCGCGAGCAGTTTCAGCTTTACAGCCAGTGGCCGTAACCATTAGGGAACTTAGCTAACAGGCGTCTAAGCACAGCCACCGACCTGTGTCCCCACTTCTTCGACCCACTCATCTCCCTGCTCCGGGCGACCTTGCTCTAGATCCTCCGAGACACTCGTCGGGCCGTTTTATTCTCTCTTCGGCTCCATCAGGCAGCGGTTATCCCCGTCATCATCGTCGCCGTCGAGGACAAACCGAGGAAGACGCAAAAAACACTTGGAAGAGAACCCTGTCACACGACACTTTCTCTCGCCACCCTTCGTCTCGATGGAGCTTTCTTGTCCAATCACTGGGCAGAATCATCGACATACTCTTGCTTTATGTGCTCTTAAGATCATTTTCCACGAAGAATCGGTATTTACAGCGCAGTTGAATTTGAATCTACAGCAGTGTCCGGAGCTTTAACTTTTAGAATTTCCCGAATGCTTTGCTGGTTTACAGATGGATCTTACGTGTTCCTCTTTTTGTCCCAGCGTACCTCGAGACGGAGTGGAAAGCGGAAGTGTCACGTTCCTGGCGAGCTCCCGTAGCAGCGATAAGGTTTAAGAGTTTTCCTTTGCAACCTCGATAAGTAGGGTTTATCTACGTTTATATTCAGAACGGGGGACGATGATCGCGCGATGATGGGCGGGGGGGGGGGGGGGGGCCGCTTTTGCCGATCACTTAAGCGACGCGGGAGATCGCGACGTGCCTCGACGACGTATCGACGAGAGCTGTGCGGGTCGTATCGCCGGAGCTCTTTAGACTCCTGGCGGGACTTTAGGCCAAGGATATTATCGTCAGTATTATCGGTAAGGATAACGAGATCCCGGGACCGTGTCTGTATAAAGTCGTGTTTCTTTAAGTTAGCGAGAGATTTATTTAGGGATGTTCGTCTAGTAAGGGTTTTGCACGCGTGAATTTCGTTTTTCTATTCGCCGATCGCTCGTGCCCGGCGAGGATCGGTGGAGTGAGTCGAGCCCTAAAGTCAAATTTGGATGTAGGAGGTAATAAGGGTAGGCGTTGTAAATTAATCGTCCTCGAAGTTAAGAAAATTTGTAGTCTTCTGATCGTTGTGTTAGCGTAAGGGAATTCAAGAATTAGGCTTAAATTCGGCAAGGCGCGACACACCGATCGATACGTCGTCGTATTCCGCTAGTCGATTACAGCTCGTCAGCCCCGCGCCCGGGCGGGGGAGGATAGAATCGCGCGAAAGTGCAGCCCTGCGTCGCGGCGTCGTCCTTCGCCAGCCTCCCATAGTCGAATTGCGTTTGACGGAAACACAAAAAAGATCGCAGAGAAAACAAGAAAAAAGGTAATATTATAACGTTGACATTAGACGCAGAAAGGAAACAAGTGTCAGACTTCCTTTTATTATTATTATTATTACTATTATTAATATAAGTGTGTACGAAAAAGCAAAAAAAAAATATGAAAAAGGTAAAAAGAGGAAAAGGCCGCTTTGAACGAAAAGCGGGAAGAGAATATGAGAACTATCGTTTGTTACTTAGATAATCGAGAACGTTGTTTTTTTTTACATTTTATTAGTTTATACGTTTACGGCGGCCATGTTGATTTTGTTTAAGGATCTACGACTCATTCGATGGGTTTCACGTTGATCGGCCGGGCGCCCAACGATTTTCCGACCTTCGACAAAATTCTAACCCGAAAATCAGAAAATTTCTCTCACTCGCGGTATACAGGGTGTTTCTAACTATGTGACGCAGCAAGAAATTGCTTAGCAATCATACTGACAATTCTCCACAACATAAATGGCACGAGAGAACAAAAGTAACTTCAAGAAAATTGGTAAAAGACCCTCCCACGCGAAAACTGACGAAGGAAAGATCTTTCTTGCGCTCCTTTCAATCTTTTTCTCAACGTTCAGCAATTTTTTCACGCAGCACGCGCAATCTGTCACAAGTCTGTTCACGTAAATTCGAAAGCCACCGCAACTATACTGTTTTCTTAAATTGAAACACGAGAATCTAACTAAAAATTCCCAATCCCTTCGTGAACAAATCTGTGAGACACTGTGCCCAGTAACACCCTGTATAACCCCCAATTTCTAAGAAGCTATCCACAAATCGGGACCTCGAATTTCTACTTTCTCTCGAACCGTCGACTTTTCACAGCCACTTGAAAATCATCCCGAAAATCAGCGAAGGCCAGTCGAAAGCCGTGGGCGCCCGAGGTAGCCAGTGTAAATACGTAATTAAGGTGGGAGAGAGAACCAAATGTTCGGTTAGAACGAGAGAGATCGAGTGGCTGTGTGCGAGGAAGTGAGGGAGAGCTAGAGAGCGTGTGAAAGACAAAATAGAGGGAAGAAAAGGAAAAGAAATCTTTTTTTTCTTTCTGGCGATGCTGGTCGTTGCTGTCCATCAATAGCGGCCGTCCCACAAACAGACCGCCCACCGTTTTCCCATGGTAGTATAGTCGATCGTGTACCTTCTTTACGTTACTTCGATTTAAAAGTATACTTAATCCACTATTAAACGCCGGGAAGTATATTTAGGAGTTTATATAAACGTGTACATGTCCCGTAGAGTTCTAGCGAGGATCCGCGAGAGAGAGAGAGAGAGCGAGAGAGAAAAAGCTGATGCTGCGTTATGCCACTCGTCGACTCCTCCGAACCCTCGCCGTTCCTCCCCGCTGTCTCCAGCGCGACGCGAGGAATCGTTCTCCCCTCGTTACGTTCGAGGCTCGATCGCCGCGCTAAACCACCTCCTCGGTGTTTTTTCTCCCCCGACTCCGTTCGCGAGGAAGGGTAGGTTCGAAGGAGCGACGGAAAAAGAAGCCTGGCGGTTCGCGCGTCGGATTCGTCGAAGCCGATTCCATCTGTGGTATTAATATGCAGCATCGAGAGAGAGAGAGACAGAGTGAGAGAGAGAGAGGGGGGGCAGCGTGAGAGGGGGCGTAAATGACGGTAGGATGGGGAGCGTGGACGAGAGATACGGGGAGGGATTTAAAATGGGAAAAAGTGACAAAAAAAAGAAGAAAAAATACCGTGATAAAGGGGGGGGGGGGGAAACGTTGAGACGGCGTACTTTGTATATCACGCCCCGCGTTGGAACCCTTGCTTCTTTGGATAGTCGAAACGCGACGAGCTGAAGAGAGTGCGTTGCGTCATCATCGTCCGATCGCCGCAGTGGCGAATACCGCGTTTTGCCCGTTCAGTTTCTTCGTATTCCCTCTGCCGTTCGTTTGTTCTCTGCGCGTCGGTCGCCGAGGGTGTCGCGCGCGGATGAGATTCCGCGGCGGCGGTGGGAGGGGGTGGTGGTGGTCTCTCTCGTTGCGTTTTTCTCAGAGTGCCAAAATGAGATGTCAGTCCGGGTGGGAGAGTCGATTTCGATACCCTGCCTCGGTTCACGCGTGTTTCCTTCTTTAGCTTCCTCGCTTATCATCTGGTTAGACAGGATCGGAGACTGTCGCGGCAAAGGGGCAGAAAACAGGCAGGCGAACCAGCCCGCGCGCGGGCGGCGCGCCGCTAGCCAGTGTTTGTTTCGCGAGTCGGGGCGCGATCGCGCAGGTTCCCCCGGTTCTGTTCTCGATGTATTCCGCGAACGTACGAGGCACCGGGTCCCGTTTTGTCGTTGGGAAGGAAATCGATATCTCGCTTGCACCAACGGGGACCGTTGCCCCGATGGCTTCGTACTTTTGTACTCCCTACCGTTTTCAATTTTCGGCCGCGTGGCTCGCGTTGTTTAAGAGAGAGAGAGAGGGGGAGGGGCGATAAGAGAGGTGGCCACGCGAGCGTATAAATATTTAAAAGTATATCGATTCATATCGGCTCCTTTCAGTTCCTATCGCGGGAGATTCGATGACGACGCAGGAACAAGCAGAAGGGAAACGATCGTTGGAGAAGTTCCTTTCGCGAGAAATCGGTCCACGGATCACGCGCGCGGCCTCTCTCGTTCAGGGCGATCGATCGTTGGTTCTCGCGGTCCTTTCTCTCGAGGGAGAGAAGCTCGCGATCCACGGCGACCGATCGCCGGACGGCCGCGCCTCTCGGGGCACCCTGGTTCGATTTGTAAAGATATTTGTAGTCGGTCTCGACGCGTCGACGTGTACCCTAGATCGGTCTAGGGCAGGCTCGTCGAGATCGCGCGGGGGATTTAGATGGAATGGCCAGGTCTAGGATGGGATATTATATGCCCCTTGATCGGTTTCCAAGGTTCGTTCTCTCTTCGTCCCCGGGTAGAAGGGGGCAGCAGGAGCTCGCTCCGCTTGAACTGGCGCGTCGGCGCAGCGACGCACTCGCTCCGTAGTTTGCTAAGGCTAACATTAACGAGGATATAGGCTATAACCGTTTTTTAATTCCGAAGTAAACACGTCGCTGTAACGATTTTCTCGGCCGTTCCTACGCGTCGTCCTTCGCGGACCCCCGGCGCGTCCTGCTCGGCGAACACGACGGATTTCCCCGGTTGAAGAATCTACCTCGGTCCACGCAGCCCTTGGGAGAACGTGCGCGGTGTCGCGTGGCGCTCACGCTCGAGCAGAGAGAGAGAGAGAGAGAGAGCTGCCCGATCGTGGGCCCCTGGAACGAATCGTCCGAAACGCCACGGGGCACTCGAAACCTCGAGGGAATCTCGTCTTCCAGGGGCATTCTCACGCGACGATCCTAATCCCCGCGAACTGTTCGCGTCGCGACGACGATCGGGGGAACGGTTTTCTATGTCGGTGTGTTTTTTCGGTAACGAGAGCGAACAGCGGGCCTCGGTGGACACGGCTCCCACCGCGCACAGCGAGGACAACCCCTAAGCTTGGATGGAATCGCGATGTGGGAGGACCCAAAGGGGGTGGGTAACAACCCCCACTTTGGTCGTGTCCGCCGATTCCCCTGGATAATCGTATCGATCGTAATCGTCGTGTCCGTGAATCTTTCTAATAATAATTAATCGAATAGCACATCTATGGCACGTTGAGGGGGAGGGAGGGATTCAAGGGTTGTACAAGGGGATACGACAAAGAAGAAGCAAGGCGAATGATACGAGACAAAATGATTTTTGGGGGGGTCTTGAGGACGGAATGAAGAGAGGAGAGAAGAGAGAGAGAGAGAGGTTATAGAGTGGTTGAACTATGAATAGAGTTTAGCATATAGTCATTAATGGGAGGGGAGGATAATTGGGGGAGAAGGTTTTGAAATCATCGATAAATAGTAAGTTTATTGTATTGAAACGACGATTTTTTCAGGCGTGTAACGTAGTTAAGGGAACTTCCTTCGTTTCGAACGTCGACCGTGGCCCGGACCACGGCCGACGCCCAAAGAGATATCCTTGAATTTCGTTGAATATTTTAGAGACTCGGCTCTAACTCGGTTATATCGCTCGCCGCTAGTCGGGACCAGTTCCTCTCCTCGGTCCTCTGTCGGATGCATCTCTGGACTTATCCGGGTCCCACCCTCCTTTCCGCCCCCTCTGTTACACGTGTTAGGCTCTTGATTAGAAAGGAGACTGCAACGGGGGCGGGAGAGAAGAATGCTTTTCGCTGGATGGGATTAGAAAATGAAGGGGGAGGGGGCGAGAGGCAGAGAGGATTTTAAAGAGCGAGGAGAGTGAGAAGAGGGTGGACGGGAGAGAGGAATCGTTTCGGCGAGCGGACGAGAATCGTTCTAGTGATAGAAATGGGGGAGGAGAAATGGAAAAAAAAGTTTTATCCTGCAATTTATATATCGGTTGTTCTTCGAGGCGTTCTTTTTCACGCGGTACATTCGCAAGGTTTAAAATAATTCTAAGAGGACAAAGTATATATATATATATATATATATATATAAATATAAATATTATATTATATTATATATATATGAAGATAATTATGAAATATTCTATAGAAGTCTACGATTAAGGATATGTCGGTTTTTTTCTTCTTTTTGTCTTTTAGTGTGTAAGGTTCTCTTTACAGCTGTGCTAGGACAACTATAGGTGTATACATAAACGACGATTTACGGTAACGAGAAACTCCACGCATAATTAAACTTGTATAAAATGAATAACGTGTACGCCTGGCGTGCGTGCACGGGGCTCGTAATGCGGGCCTCCTTAGGGATAAGGAAACACGTCTATATTCAGTTTTTCATTTAGCGACTAAAGCTACGTACAGGTTTTGTACATTGTGGCGAGAGAGGTGGATACGCGTCGAGCGATCGTGCAGCGATATGCAGGAAAAGCGCGCACGGTGTGATCCCTTCTCGCGCTTTTCAACCACGCGAACGGGTTTAAAATAGAAAGTGAAACGTGCAAGATACACCGGAGGTGATATACCGACTCCACCGCGATTGCTCGATAAGCAACGCTGCAAGCTTTCGGAACTAGACACTCTAGGATCGTGGGAGTTCCGATCGCAAAACGAAAGAGGCTTTCTTGCAAAAAAAGAAAACTCGCCGAAAAGTTTCAAGCCAGCGTTTCTCGATTCTAAATTATTCTTTTCAGGGAAACCAAGCACGAACGATTGAAATTCTCGATTGGAGATACGAAAGGGATTCAGCCGAAAGCAGATAAGACACTTTGTCTCATATTTTAAGACGATTTTTACATGAAATCACGTTGGGGATGAAATTGAAGGGGAGCACCGTGCGCTCGTTTAAAGGGAAATCGCCAAGCGATCCTTCACTGTAGTCGTTTTTACGTCTGTGACACTAAGAATACACAAATACACACACGCATACGTACATAATACACGTGCGTAGGGACAACAGGTAAAAGAAAATCACACGTATAGGATATTATATATATAACGCTCTTTCAATAGAAGCGACTGTGGATCGCCGAGCCGCGTGGAACAGTGATCGGAAACGCGGTCGAGCTTTTCCCGCAGCGCCCTCCCTCGTTTACGTTTTATCGAGCATGCAGGCTGGCTCGTTAGTTCATTTTTAATTTCGGTCTTCTTCTGGCGCCGCCGGGCTCCCCGTAGCGGCAACGCTCTGCTTTCCTCGAATCGTCGACGTCCCCGGAACTCGCGTTCTTTAATAATAGGTCTCGCCGCTATGACAATGAAGTAAACATTTCAAGAGCACGGCCCTCGACTGAGGCAACATTCACGCGACCGTAATAGAATAAGGAATGCTAGCCAGAAGTCGTACGATTTCCAGAGCAAGATTCGTAGAATAACCGCGAGTTCAACGTTTTGAATATATTTTACGTTCGAGGAAACCGAAAGAGGGGAAGTTGAGCTACGGGGGAAGTGGCGGGCGGACAGAATAGATGCACGCGATATGGTGATAATTTCTTGTGATTGATAGAAGAAGCGATCCATATGACGCGTGCCCCACAGGCTACTTCCTGGGCGATCGGTGTTGGACGATTATTTAAAAGAGAAATGATAAAGGAGAGTTATGTCTCCTCGATTTCCTTGGATCCGTGGATGTCCGAGCGTCCCAGGATTCGCAGCTTTGCACCTCCCTTAGTTTCATTTAATCCTGAATGCTCGCGCTGCAAACAGTTTGTTTCCTTCAGTTATTCGCGCTAGGGCCTCCAGCGACGTTCTCCTTTGATTTCCCTCGGCCCACTGTGCAACGATTATTTATCGTTCCCAGCCGAGATCGTACGATTGTTGCGTATAGTTCTTTTTCGTTTAACGATGCATGTAACACGTACGGGCAGATTCGATCGCGGCCTAAAGCAGCGAAGATCCCGGGCGCGTTTTCGTTTAGTCATTAATTATTCATCACGGTTTACTAGTTTCAATGGTCTCTTTGTTTTTGTTTCGATCTGCTCGATCGTTTATTACTTCCTTGATTGTTAGAGGGACCCTTGGAAGCGTCACTTTCCGAGTGGTCCTCGGGTTTTTTTAGTTCCGGGACAGCGGGAGGCTTTCGAAGGGCTTTGGGCAAGTACCCCGAGGTTCGAATAGATTCCTGAAGCTGGAAGATTTAGAAATCCTCGAGAACTTAAATCCTCAAAGGTTCTTCGAGGTCTACAGAAATATCTGTAAGCCCCCGAGGGACTTCTGGTATCTTCAAAGCCTCCACAAATATTTCCCAATTTAAAAATCCTCAGAATTATAAACTTCCACATTCATCGGATCTCTCGCCACTTTTCCAAATCTCCCAGAACTCGCCAATTTCTCTGAACTCCATCTTCCCAACCTTTTGACACGTCCTCGATATTTCTGGAGCGCCCGGAACCGGAAGCCCTCGGCTTCGAAAGCCTTCGGCGTCCCCCAACACCCACCGCGCTTGCAGGACGAGAAAACCCCGGACGCCATCGGTTCAGAGATCGATGTCCCGCGTCCAAAGGGTTGATCGATCATACACGCGCGTCCGTTACCCGGCAGGAATACGCCCACGTGGTTTCTAACCGGAAGTATCGCGTAACTCGGCGCACGCGTTGACAAACGGCGCGCGCAGCTGTCGCGAACTTTCTCCGCGTTGCCACCTCGTATTACCGTTCTGTTTTTTTCTTTTTCTTCCTGCACCGTATGCAACTAACAGTGGCACGCTAGTTTCTCTTTATTTGTCCCCGGTCCAGCGATCCTACGCCACGCTGGATCGCTTCGATTACCAGATCATCGTTATCTTTAACTCACGAGAGCCGCGGGTACGCGTCGCGGCAGAAAATCGCTCCCCGACGCTGCTGGTACCACGTTCAATTACTCTCGAAATCGAGGAGGAGAACGACCGGAAGCGAAGCGGTGGTATTCGTGCTCGAGGAGGCGACGTACCCGCGGCGCCACGCGGTTCTCCACTCCGAATATACTGTTAGGCGCGGATATACGTAGAGAGGGCGAGAGGGGATGAATGTGGACATATAAGAGCGACAGGGAACGAGAGAAAGGTGCAGAGTATAGGGGAAGGGAAGGTGAGCGAGAATGACAGAGTGTGAGAGAGGGTTGAAGAGTAAAGAAACATTTAACCGAATCGCGGCGCTTGTCCGTCGACAAAACGCGAGTTTTTATCGAAAGACGTACAAAGTGAGAGAGATGGGGGGAAAAAAAGTGGAGGAAAGAAAGATGTGCATACTATTGACACGAATGAAAAAGATTATGAAGAAAAAAAAAAGAGCCATCGCGAGCGTGGAACCGGAAGGGCGTCGTTTCGAGTCCGGGGATGGGGAACGGAAGCAATTGGGGGAAAAGGGGGGTAGACGGGGGAGAAAATTGGAGGACGAGAGGGTGGATGGGTACACATATATATAATCCCTCCGGACAATCCTTTCGGTTCCCGCGACTCGAGTCCCGATTAAGTTTTAACAGATTATAAATCTCACTCCCTCCCTTCGCAAACGCTGATTCAGAGGCCACTGTTTTCGCCACGCCCGACGAGCACTAAGGGGAAAATCGATGATAATTAATTCCAGTGGAAAGGAGAGAAAAAAAAAACGATATGCCGCGCGCGAGTGGCGCGTGTAATTAAATAATGTACATTGCCCAATGGTGTTGTTAAATACTGAACGTGTTACGAACGACAAAGAAATTTTATCGAGTGCGCTACTGGAGAGCGATTTTGTTTTCATTTTTTCCCTGGCGGACGGCGTTTACGTTACTCCCCCGCGCGCGCGCGCGCGCTCCTTGCCTCTCGACGGAACAAGTGGCGGTCGTCGCGGCACGAGCGAGGGTGGGGGCAGGAGCGAGAGAGAAATTTATTGTTAGGGAGGAGAGCCGAGAGGGAAGAAACGGAGAGAGAGAGAGAAGTGGGGCAGAAATTTCGTTCTTCAAGGGGCACGCGCGGTAACTGGTGTAGTCTCCAAGCCCCCTTTCACCTCGCCACGAGGAGAGAGGGGTAGTGCTTCTTCGGCGTGTTTAGAGGAAAGATTTTATCGACGGCGATCGAGAGGCAAGGGCGACGATCGCCGACCATGCAAATAGTACACACACCGGCTGTCTTTCACACTCTACGATTGAAGGAGCCGGGCTCCCAGTCAAGTCAGCGAGCGAAAGTTTGCAAATTCTCGATGCATAGACCGGGGATGCTGAGGGACGAGGAAGCTAGTATATCGGTGCCAAATTATGGAGCTTTCCTGCCCAGTCGATGCTGATGATTCTCCGAGGGGGGGAGAGAGTTCAGGGAGAGCTTTGAGAACAATTTGATACTCTGAAAGCAAGTGAGATACCTAGTCACACGCTGCCTCAAGAAATTCCTAAAGCACGTTGCAAAATTGAGTGGTTCGCGTTCAGAAAATAATTCACGCAGCTGTAGCGGTTTCGAAATTTGTAAAAAAAAAATCTACACCCCCCTCGCGAAGCGTCAAGTTTCGATGGGCGCAGGAAGCAAGATCTCCAGGGTGCCCGCGAGCCCTGGGAGCCCAGCCGTAATCGGGTCGATTGGGGATACGTTGGCTAAGGTACAAATGTACATAGGAACATAATGTTGTTATTTAACCTGCGACACACCTGCACCCGGTTCGCTCTCTCACTGTGCTTCGAGCACGTCTCAGGCATTTATCCACGGTGTTGAAATTCAAAGTCTGTATTAATCGCGTTGGAAGAGAGGGGTGCACACGCTCGTTTACTGGTGGGGGCTTCAAAATTTCTCGCAGCGCGCTCCTCGGGTGTTTCAAGATCGCTCGAGGGACACGTGGGACACGGCGGGGAGAACTGGGGAAATGGTAGGTCGCAAGGGCAAGAGGAGAGGCGAATAAGCAAATCGATATCGCAGACCCGGAGGATCGATAAGTTAATCGACGTAGCTGCGCGGAGGCAATTGGTTCACGGCTCCGTTCGTGTTCTTTTCGTTGGTCCTCGGCCACCGTCGAATTTATTTCCTTTCGCCCCGCTTTCTCAACCCCTCCACCCCCCTCCTCTTTCCCCCATTTTATTTCCTCCCTTCATCGATGGCCCGTTTTTTTACGAGCCGTGATCCAATCGATCGACGCGCCCTGGGAAGATAGAGCAAGAGGAGATGGAGTGAATGAGTCTCGTTATTGGGAATGGAAGCAATGAGGAATTCTATACGAGCATGAAAGAGAAAGAGAGAGAGAGAGAGAAAGAGAGAGAGAGTGGTAAGAATGAGAGAAACAGAGAACGTGAGAAGGCATACACACATATACACGAAATAATACACACGTACGTAGATTCTATTACTCGTCGCGTAAGATGGTTCGCGATTCTCGCTTCGTTTTTCCGTTGGTTCTGCGCCGTTTTCTTCGTGTAGATTCTCAGGACTAGTGATGGGGCGTTTCAGCTCTCCCTCTTGCCAGGTATTCCAGTTAATTGGATCGCTTCGAGCGTTGCGGTGCGGGTTTACATACGTTCAGACACGGGGGAAAAAGAAAACAAGAAGAATCTTGATGAATTTCGCGAACGAGCGTCACCATCGAGATTCTTGGAAATTTCTATCAACGGGATCCGCAGGGCCAACCCTCGAAGGGATGGGACTCGAAGTCCTGCGTCACCGATTTCCAGGTGATTCGAAGGGTTTCTACAACTGCCTCCCGGCCACGCAGCGCGCGAGGGGAGAAGGTTAGATTGCAAGAGGGGGAGGGGAAGGCTTTGGACGGAGGAAGATAACGGAGGCGCGTGCAGCGATAGTAATTAAGCTTTCACGGGACGCGTATTAATCGTTAGTTGGTAGGCTCCCCCGCTGGTATATACCGAAACCCGTTTACAGCCAATTTCCTCAAGGGGTTAACCAATGTGTCTGAATGGCGTGTGGATGTGCTACGATACACTATATACTATCCAACTACACCCTTCCTATTCGTACATATAATCGTGTTTACTGTGTGTGTACATATATACGTATATAATCCCAAGTATACCGCACCCCAAGGTCTCTTGGTGGCAGCATCTTTCCGCGTGGTAGCCTCCACGTCGGAAACTATCCACGAAATTTCCCGAATTCATCACTGAAAACACTATCGCAACGCGCTAAAAGCTCTAGCGGCCCGTATCGATCATCGCGGAGGCGTCGAAAGTCGTCGACTTTTTCCCCCGGAGGGTTGTCTCAAACCCGCGGAGTAAGTTGACGCGAATTTCCCTTAGACTTAACTGTAGCATTGCAATAAAACTACGCCCCAAAGGGGGTAGATCGAACGACAATGGGGAACGTCGATGGTTTTCGCGAACGCTGGAACGTGGGACGATTGAGAGACGTTTGGGAAGATCGACGTTGAAATCGACGGCTGCGAGCTTGGAAGAGCCTTAGAGCGCAAGGAACAGGATATTCGTAATGTCACGATTTTCTGCAGCGTATAAAAATGCGACGACTCGCAGTTTTCGGCTCGTAAGAAGAGAAGAGGGCGAGCGAGATTCGCTGCAATCGACACTGGGAACGGAGCGACGAGGCTTTCTTCTCTGTCAGTTCACGCGAATAATAACGATGGTAATAATCGCGCGGGGATCCGAGGCGAGCTCGTTTCGGTGGACACACTCGGCACTCTTTCCCGTAGAGAGAAGCGAAGAAGAGAGAGGAGGAAAGAATTGGGCGAACACGAAGCTGCTGGAATGGGGACGAAGACCAAAGAGGTGGGAGGTCTTTCGAGTCTTCAGGAACGATAAGCAATTTCCTTTTTTAAAAATCGGCGAGTAAGCGTAAATTAATTGCTGTGTGTCGTGTTTTAGGGTAGCTTTTTTACACGTAAACCGAAGGATTCGTGTCGGGCGCCAGAATCGCGAGTGACTGGGTCGAGGATATCGAAGGGCGGTAAAATTTCGGGGCATTTTTTATTCGGCTGTGTTTATTAAAAAGGGAGAGAAAAATCGGAGAGGGAAAAATAAGAAAAAAAAAAATTGGATCGGGGAGTTTTGTAATAGTGTTTGGTAAGGCTTCAAATTTAGATGACTAATTTTTGTACCCTATTTTTTTAAGCGATCGCCGAGGCGATCACGGGACGAGATCGGGCAAAGAAGGGTCGAACGTTTTTCAAACGCCGTTAGTTTATTGAAACTCGTCTAAGGAGCTCGTGTTAAGTTTAGTTTAAGTGAATCGCGTCGCGTTACGTATTCGGTAGTTTTCGAAAGGGGAAGGGTACAAGGAGGGGAGGGTAAATTTCATGGAAACGGAAAGGAAAAGTGTTACGGGAAGGCACGATGATCGACAAAGGAAGAAGACCCGCTCGAGTGGGTGGATTCCTCCACTCAGCTCCTCTCGCTGCGATCGAACTTTAAAATCCAATCAAGATGTCACCCGAGGAGGAAAGTTCGCGGGACTTTCTCCGAAGCCGAGAGGACAGAGGGTAGCAAACAGAGGAGAGAACGGGACCGAATTCGACCCATTCATTGATCGCGTTTTTAAAACTCCCGATCGATGGCGACACGGTGATATTCGCCCGATATCTGGCCAAAACGAAACGACAAAAAAGGATCGACGAAAGATGAAGAATTCCGTGGAGGACGAGCACCATATTCGCGAAGCCCGCGTTTTCCTTAGAATATAATAGTTTCCTTAAAGCGCGCGTCTAGATTGTACTACTTAATTCGTTAAAAAAGGTTAAATGGACGATAAAGTTCGTTGGAAGGGGAGAGGAAAGAGGAAAGGATTAAAGACCGATCGAACGGCAGTGCACGGAAGCGAGGAAGGAGATGCCAAAAAATACTACGATGAATAAGAAAAACGAAATCTTAATAAGGATCATAGTAAACGAAAAAAAAAAAATAAAAAATAAAAGACACAAGCGATTCTTGTGCGTTGCGAAAGCAAACGAAATAATCAATGCTGGTAGTGCGGACCAAACGGAACAACTGACAGAGGGTTTTTTAAGGGAGGAAGAGGGAGTGAAATAGGAGGGAAGAGAGACGGTGACGCGGAGGGATTATGCGAGGACTTTGTCGAGAGCTGTTGGGAATCGAGAGACTATCGAGGGATAGAGAGAAGAATTGCGTGAAAATTGCCGCTCCATCGGAAATCAACGTCTAAACTCGTTCGTAGTGGTTAAACTTTCTTCACCCTACGGGGCGCCCATCGAGCGATTTTCGGGGGCAAACTCGATTTCAATTTTCCTTCCCTTCTCTAGTTTTCTCTAGCTTTTGAGCATTGTAAAACTCGCCCCCGCGGAGTGAAGATCTGTTGGGGATCCGCGGGCAATTGCCTTTGACCGCCGATCTCGGCGATTGGATCTCCGAAGTCGTTCGGAGTCTCGGGGCGTCCCCGACCACCTATCATTGGCTACGTGGTATTCGAAAGCGATACACCATTAACATTTTAAGGCTTAACGATATACTTCATCGAAATCCGTCAGGGTAAGCTGTGCTGTCTCGTCGACGACAAACGCGACGGTTTTCACATACGCGTCGCGTTCTTAGGGACCGCCTCGCGCGTCTCCAAGCTTTCATCGTCGCTGTTAATCGATACTGATCAGAAATCTCTTCTGGTATCCACCGACGTTATCATTCGTAATTTTTTTCGGAATATCTTCTAGTAGTTCTCAGTTTTATTTAAAAATTTGTGTTTGTTTTGATGGTTCTTCTTTCTCGCTTTGAATTTCCGTTGAATTGATCTTTCCATTATTATTATTCGTATCGTTTCTTTCTATTTTCTGTTCCGTGATATTTGTTTTGAATGACGGTAGGAAGAACGATGCAGGATGAGAAACAAACCAATTTGCGATAGCCTTTCCATGTCCAACTACCCCCTGCAACCACGGACAACTTGCCTCTCCTCGTTCTCCGCATCGATCTTCGATTAAAACAGAAATCAACTCTTTCAATTTACGGCAACTATTGTTTCAAAGATAGCTTATTAATTGATTTCGTAGTATTTCATTTTTCTTTGAATGCAAGAAACGATTAACCCTAGATTCCTCTTCGACAAGGGAATTCCCGATCGACTAGCTCGCCGAAACGCTGGCAATTAACGTGTCTCGAGGAAAGCGCGAAGATGTCGGTGGTACAGGCTGTCGGGCGAGGGAACGAGAGGGCGAAGGGAAATCGGGGGGGGGGGGGGAAAGAAGGGAAGTGTCGAGGTTCGCGCGAGGTCGAAGGAAACTTGGACGGGAAGCAGTCGCAAGGACGGTTCGATCGACGTCATTCTCCTAATGACTTAGTACTTTAATATACTCTTACGTACCCGTACACCGCATAATCGCATCGCACTTAAACTGTAAGCGAGCACACGATCTTGCCGTTTCGACCGCGGATTCAACCCACCCCTAGATCAAAAGGAACCTCTGCCCTCCCGCGAGGGGAGCAGGCGTTTTCTAAGCGGCGAGACTCGCGGCAGGTCGTAGTATACATACGTAGGTTACCCATTGCTAGTAGATCGTTAAATACGCGATATCGAAGCTATCTCCCAGTCTTCGTGTAGCTTGTAGTCGAAGCGACAGGCGCGTTCGCGTCGAAGAGAAAACGCAAACAGAATTTCACGAAATTCCAGTGGAATTCGCTTCGCATCCGCAGTGATTCAGTTCAGTTCGTCGTCGATGTAGAATTAATAATCTGTCTAGTATTACAATGGATAACGTGACTGTGCAAAATTTATTGTATAATTAAATTAACTCGAGGGAAGAATCTAATAAACCCCTCGCGAACGGAATCCTGAGTCACTGTGTTCCTACCAGCTGGAATGCGACGTGGATTAATTGGGGTAAAAAGGGCGACGCGAGCGCGCCTCCTCGATATTTAGTGATCTCGAGTGAGTGAACGAGTGACTGCGAGGAATGAGTGGATCTCCACCCATCACTACCGAATTTACCAGATCGTATTCCAGGAGAAGCCCTTGTCCGAATTCTCGTTGGCTGAACCACTAGCTTTTCTTTCCGTTCCACCGCGTTCTTACGCTTTTCCTTTCGCCGGTTAGAAAGAGAGAAATTAAGAGAGAGAGAGAGAGAGAGAGGGATGAATAAAGGGGAAGAAAAACGAGGAGAGGAAACGCGCCGTTTTGTCTGCGCGATCTCGAGACCGGTGAAACGATTATTGCATTGCAAATAGAGAGGTCGGACAAAAGGGACGAGGAAAAAGGAACGGATGGTCCTTTATTTCGAGGCCCCGTGCCCGGCGAACATTCGTCGAACCTTCGCCGACACTATTTAATTTAATTGGCAGACGTCTCGAGTGCTGTGGAAGCGAAAAGAAAAAAATCATCCGCGGGAGAAGAGGGCCCCGCGAGTGGCTATTTCCCTTTTTCCACTGGAGAAGAACGCCACTGAAAGGGGCAAGGATATCGCGCTGGAGAACCCGCCGGAACAATGCACAGAGCAAGGAACAGGATTGCGAGGTTTTAATTGAACGCTCTGCACCTTCCCGAAGATGTTCCCGTGGTCGGTCGCAGCAACTCGGCGCGTTTCGTATGCCGAACTCTGGCTGGCCTTCGTTGCTCGAATTTCGGGGCACAGTGTCCTGGACCGATACAAGGTAAAAATGAGTTTGGAAGAACGAATCGATGGTTGTGGATTTCAGGAAAACTTGAATTGGATGTTCAAAACAAGAACGGCACAAAATTTGGTACCACTGGCGTAGTTTTTCCAGCACCCAGAGAAATATAAAGGCGCGTGAAATGGCCCGAGATTCGGCGGCAGGGAGCCAGAGCCACGGCCCGCTCGCGGTACCTCCCCTGTGTAAGAGTACAAATTTTTCTAACGAGTAATTATATTCGACGAATGGAGTATCGACAGGAGGAAGGAGGAACAAGACGACTTGAGTCAGAAAAAAAAAGAAGAGTTGTTGAATGGTTTGTGCGATCGATTCTGAGTGTGAACGAAATTGGGGACGAACGTATGCGTGCTTGTATTTTATGACAGGAAGAGAGCGAATGAGGTGCGAAGTGTGCGCGAGTAAGATACTTTGGGCTTGAATTAGGGAAATGGGTGAATGAAGAGGAAACGAAGAGGTAATGTTAGGAGGATGGAGTAAGGTTTAACGATGTTTTCCCCTGGTGGTAGGAATTATTGCGATATAACGATACGAAGATTAACAAAATGATCTATTATATATAAATATAGTACCGTACCGCATACTTACATAGAGTTAGGCTCATTCATAGTTACGTATTAACGAGGTACGATACGTATATACATATTATATTATGTACCGCAAGCATATATAATAACTGTACGTTAATTATCTAGACTGCCATTAGCACTTAAGGCGCGGCTTCACCCGATTTGTATATCGATCCCGAATTCTCTCAGGTAACGCGTCTGTGGGAACGCGTCGTTGCGTCCACCTGTTGAAATCATCCAGGTTGTGGGGCTAATAGAAACACTTGCGAGGCCTAGAAAGGAGCGAGATCCCCTCGTGGGAAGTACAATTCCTCCGAGCAGAATTCACCGACATGAATTATAGTCGATCATAAAATAAAATTTTTAGACGGCTAGAAGCTTCTAGGAAGTCCAAAGAATTCTGCTTTCGGGAGTCAGAGGCCCTTTCCTAATTTACACTTGGGGCCACCCAAAAGTAAAGATCGTGACTATCGATAGAAAGAAATCGTGGCTTCTTCCACGTCTGTCAGAACAGTGAAACATATTTTTTTTTTTTTGAATATTCATCAAGGGTCACTGTTAATCTCGATGCTTTCCAGGTGTACGCAACTCGTTTCCATCGACGTTCTAAACGAACTCTCCGAGTGTCGTTTCCATCCCTTTCCTGGTGAAAAGGAAATCAAAGGGTGGCGACATTCGCGCGGGGAGCCCCTTGAAAAATCCTGCTGAGCTGGTCTTAAGTGAGATTGGTACAATTAAAACGCGAGTAAGCGTGTGTCGAACGAATGGGGAGGTTTGAACATGCCGGGGGGATGATTCCTTCGTGTGTATAGAGGAAAGGAAGCTTCGACTTTTCGTAGTTAGGAATCGGTGTGTTTGTTGCATGCACCCTGCTCTCCTTATATAAACGACTATCGATTTTAATCCTTGTAAGGGAAACTACTGTCTCTTTTTGTAGGTGTTGTAATCCTTTCGTCTCGTCATTAGGTACGTTGCACTCTCTATGGGAATACGTAGTTAGAATTAATTACCGGCGTCGTACGACGAATTAGAAAAGCACAAGAAGTAATACCACGTGTGTACAGGAAGTTCAGAGCTTGGAGGTGGTGTACAGCATTCAGCGACTTCAGTAAAGAATGTTTACTAAATCTAGATGAAGAAATCAATTCTGCACTCGGTTTCGATGATCGCTATCACGGGGCTTCTTTCAAAAGAAATTCATTAAGCATTCATTGTTGAATTTTACAAACACTGAATACTCTCCAAGCTCTGAACTCTTTTTTCCAAAACACTATACCCATTCATATGCACATATTTCTCACATATACAAGCTCGTACACGCACTTCATAAATCACCAACCACTGACAATTACCGACCAGTTTCCTCTTTGGACTCATCTGTAAAATTCATCCCGTGCGACTTGCTCGGTCGTACTTCCATCAGCGAATAAGAAAACTTGTAAACAAAAAAAAAACAAATCAAATACGGATCCACACCCTGTCTTTCGGCCGAATCGTCGACAAGAAAAGTGGCGTGGTAGAAAGGTATCGCAGATGGCCTAGATCGAGCTCCGATGTGCCAAATTTCTCGTTAAAATTAATGTTCGCCGGGGCAGCAAGAAGATCGACGAGGAAACGTGTACTCTTGCTGAATCGAAAGCCGGCGAACTCGCGAATTTCGGCTATAATCGAATGAGATGCTAACAGGGGTAGCTTCGATCGTGGACGGATGGGACCGGAAGTCGGCGATCGAAAGACAGCGTCCATGGGCCGTGAACAGAACTGCCCGCGAATTAAGACTCGAGAAACATAATTATTCCAGCCTTCGATATTTCTGATACATTTTTAGCCCGCGTAATTTGTATCGCCGTGGTTTTCGACGCATTTACACAGGACGAATCCAGACTGATCTTTCTGTAGATGATCTCCAAATAGCCCTAGAAGAGTACCGCGAGAGGGGGTGGTTGTTTGGGGGCAAGCAGGTCCCGTTGACGAAAGGTTTTCTTTTACAAACGAATTCGGTGAACGATCTCGAGGAAGATTTTCGTGGAACTCCGTGCTCGACCGGCGACGTATAAATCTGCGAGGCGCGACGGAGCGTCGACAAATGGCGGTGGATAACGTCTGCTCGACGACTCTATATCCGAATGTTCAAGAGTTGCTTGATAATTCGAATATCCGTATGTTTTACTCGAGCGTCGGGCGGACGATCGACGTCGCGGGGGAAGAGATTAAGTATACACATGTATGTGGAATATATTTTTGATAAAAATCTATTCAAAAGTGCTCGAAAAAAAAACAGAGGAAGGAAGGAGAAGGGGGAGGATTTCGAAGGTAGAAGTAGTGGTAATGGTAGTAATAATAGTAGTAGTAGTAGTAGTAGTAGTAGTAGTAGTAGTAGTAGTAGTAGTAGCAGTAGTAGTTCGTCGTCGTCAGCCGAGCACACAATACGTCTTTTGTTCATCGATTTCCGATGCTTCGTACAAAAAGAATTCTTCAGATTTATCGGTCTAAATCCGCATGCAAAGGGACCTCCGGACCATCAACCATCCCTGGGTACGTCCAGTTCGATATAGTCTGTCTAAAAGTTCGACTGAGCTTTCGAGAAGGGAATTCAGGTATTTTCGACTAAGCCGTTTTTCGGGAATTGGATCAGTGCACACATCCAGGGAGCTTCTGGCTCGAAATATATATCCGGAAGTTGACAGGTTTATTGCCGCTGGAATTGGTGTTTTGATAGGTCAGGATGCACTATTGAAAGGAATTTCGAGTTTGATCCTATCCAGGTAACTTTAGGTAAATATTAAGAATTAAGAAGCAACGCAGTCTTTACACTGGAGTATTGAAGTTTGTAACGATTCTAATAATCACTCGGAACAAATTCGATACTCCGCTCCGAATTTCATCCGAAAACGTGTACCTACCGCACAATAATTGGAGCCAACGTTCAAAATCTACGTCCCAATAAATAACGAAAATCGTAATTAATAACCAACCGAAAGTTCCTCTAAACTCCAAACACTTTCGGTTCCGGTGTTCACCCAATAATCAGAATTCATCCTAACCCATGAAGAGAGACCTGCGAGCAAATTTTCTCGCCAGCGCGCGTGTCAGAACGTCCGCAACGTTCGCTGCGAATAATTCAGTTCGCTATCCCCGCTTCCGGTTTTAGAATCACCAGGTCCGGCCGTGGATCAGTACGAAGGTAACGGAGGGTTTACAGTGTACAATCGGCACCAGGCCCCATTGTACACGCGCGGACCTGCTCTAGCATACGAAACGTAAAGCAGAAGTGAAATATATATAATATATATGTTAGAAAGAAATATTATCGCGTACATCTGCGAACTGTACACGGCGACGACTTCGCAGGGCTGGCTCGCCCGCGTGCCGCCCTTGGTCGTCTTCGATTGTATCCTCAGCCGAGGCACACCCTATTAATTATCATTCTATCGTTAGAGTATAAGAGTTGATGTTTAAGAATTCGTACTTGTAATGATCGTATGCGACTATATTTGTTTGGTTGGCTTGAGGGCGAGAGTCTAACTCGGGTGTTATTAGATACTACGCTGTACCTTTAGCTGGCGGGCGACATCAGCATCCGATCGCCGAGGATTCTGCGCGGCGGCGATCTGTCCCGCCACGATCCTGCACCTCTGTTCCGTGCTCCCTTCCCCCTTTCACGCGAAGGAGCCGCGCTTTCGAGGAAATCTCGGTCTGAAAGCAATAATGGCGCGCGTTAATGGTTCATTTCCATGGAGTGCTATATTCCAGAGAGCTTCGAGTTTATTTTCAGTTTTCAAGCAGGGAGATTTCGTTCTTCGCAAGCGTCGAGACGACACCGAGATTTTCCCCAAAAGAAGCGGCTCCTGTAGTTTAGTTAAATATTGCGACCCTAAGTTCCAGCGGGATCGTCGCGAGATCGGATCGCCAGATCGAAGGTCGTACGATCGTGAAAGTGAGTGGCTTGGTGAATGGGGAGAAGCGTGGAATATAGGCGGTATCGAATTGTTGTCTAAAAATCTGTACAAAGGGGATGAACGTGCTTTCGACGTTGGAGAAAAGAGCTCGTCGATCGAGAAGAATCGCTTTCCCGGAACGGATTCTGGACGCTGGGCGTTAGAGTCGGTCCGGGGGGGTTCTTCTGCGATGAACGAGATGAATCGCGAGACCAAAAGTGGCGCGAAGATTAAACGAAAATGAAAGCTGTGCTGGACGTTGAATAAATCGAAATTACGCGGAATAATCGAGAAAGCGTTCTCCCAAACGAGGGAAGGTTATAAAAGGGTTGATCCATGCACGGGGGGCGGAGTCGAGATAGATCAGAGACAGCTGGGTGTTGCAGGGGAAAAGAGGGGGGTTGAAGCGAAGCGATGTGCCCGCCAGCGACTTCGAGGGGAAGATAGACGCACGAAGAAGCGGAAAGTAACGAAAGAGGATGATTTACGGTTGAAGAAAAAGAGTATATTATCGATAAGCTGTGTCGATCGAGAGCCTAGTGCTTAACACGTGTTAGGGTCGTTTCTTCGAGTTCCTTAAACCACCCTCGATCGAGCGAGCCCCAAAAGCGTGATAGAAGAAAAACAATATTAAAGTGAAGGAAACGAAGAGCTCGGTAGACCTCGATCTAACTAACAAAAAAGAAGCGAGAAATAAAGGAAGAAAGAGAAGGCCTAGCGCGTGCTCCGAGGGTGCGGAAGATGGTGGAGGGGGGTGAGGGCCTCGAAGGAACGACTCGTCTTTAGTCTTTTAATATTTTACTCGAGGACGTTGCCGACGGACGGGCATGGCCGTTGATCCGAATTTTCAGGGACAGACAGCAGACTGGTCAAGGTCAGGCTGGTGGATAAGGGGTGCGGAGGGATGGTTCTGCTCCAGCCCCGTCGTCATCGTCCCGCTAAATACGAGTTCGCGTTAATTAATCGATGCTCTTAGACAGAGCGGAGGACACGGTCAATATGGTCCTGGCAGTTTTTTTTCTCGGGCTTACACGACCCTTTCGTCCTACCCGCCCCCACGCGCCTCACCGGCCGCCTATGATCGCTCAGTTTCTCTCGTCTTTTTCCCCCCGTCGCTTCGCCTTTTTCCGTTCACGGTCTGATCATCGGTTTCTCGGTCGGTGAGCGCCGGGCGGCGCAGCGAAATCGCGGGCTTTCCGTTGTCGAAAGGGGGCGTTGGCGGACGAAGTACACTGTACACTTTATAAGCATTAAAACGCATTACGGATTACTACGCGCCTAGGTTTAAAGAGAGAGGAAGAACAGAGAGAGAGAGAGAGAGAGTGCGAGAGAGGGAGAGTATGCGAGTGAGAAAGTTGCGTGGGAGAGCGGGATATGAACGGACGAGCGAGAAGGAGATTTCCGCGAAATCGGCGATTTGTATAAAGGAGGGATGATAAGGGAGGACCTAACAGTTGGCGGTGAGACGCGCGACGATTTCGAATAATTAATGTGTCGGTCGAGAGGGAAACAAAGGCGTCGACGATGGAAGGAGAATGGAAAGGAGGGATAAAATACAATTAGCGTGTGAGGATCGAGCTTTATACCGCTTTTATATGTTTTAGTAAATGGAATACCTTACGATTAAAGATTAAATGAACAAAAAAAATATATATATATATAATAATAATAACGATAATGGTAACGATGAATGCAACAGCAACAACAAGGGATGATGAAAAGAACCTATGCAAACCTACTATGTAATTGACTATTCTCTATATGCGAAATACCATAAACATAATATATATATAAATAAATATAGATATATATATATATTATTATTATAATGATTATATATTATTATTATGATTATTACGCTACGAGAATACGAGTATGGATGATTTTAAGGAAAGTATACATATTATATTAATAAACATTTTTTAATGCCACTATCCTACAGATAATGGTGAAATGAAAAGCGAAATGAAACATGAAAAAAAAAGAAGAAAAAAAGTAATTGAAGACCGGTGTTGCTTTATTTCGTCGACCAAACACCAATCGCCTCTTCCCATGTCCCTGGAACGCGTGACACCCACTCCCCAACGTTCGCCTAATTCGACCATTGAACGATATCTATATCCGCGCGGAGCCGTCGAATCTCTACGATTTTCGAAAAGAGAAGGGGTGGAACATCGGTGCGAGGGGGAGGTCGCGAAGACCGCAGACCTAACCCGGCGTTCCCGGCTCGCCGTTCCTACCTGCCAGTTAATTACACGCCACGTCGCGCGTCGCACAAACGAATATCCATCCGTCACTCGTCCCGACAGCCGCGGGGTTGATAATAATTAAACGGGCGGCGGTGTCGTCGAAGAGGACGAAGGGGAAAGCGTGTGCACCCTGGCGGCGGATAGACGGGGAGAATGGATGTTGAGGAACGGAGACAACGCGGACACGACGGATTCAAGATTATACGCCGAAGCTGCTGGTTTTTATGGGGTGGTAAAAGGGTAAGTATTGATCAGGGCGGTCCATATTTTTTTCGAGTATAATATGTAGGACGTAGGTTTTCCACAAGGTCGCCGTTGTTCCAAGCATGCTAACACCTGTGCAAAATTTGAGGTGACTGGGGTCAGTCGTGACCCCCAATCACGCAAAAGGTCGCTGCAAAATTTTTGATTGTCTAAGTTTGTAATCTGAATTTTTAATTAATTTTATAATAATAGCTTAACTTTCTACGTTTCTATTATTTTATACGTTACCTGAGAACAGAATATTCATAGAGGTTGATCTAGTGTCGACTTTACAAATTTCTGTGTCATTTATTTGGGGTCTGCCACGACTCTAAGATACCAGTTACGTTTGAAAAAAAAAACAGTATAGCAGTTAAGGGTTAAAAGTGTTAGTTAACCTAGTTAAATGCTGGAGGAATCTTATACTACTGAATCGCGAGCAGATTCAATTTTCTCGCGATATTGTCGCGAGTGTTTGTTGATTCCTCGGGGTGTGAAAGCTAGGGGTTTGGAGATTCGAAACTTCGAGTCCCTCCGCGAGAGACCCCCGACGCTCCATCAAGGGATGGAACGAGTCACGATATTCCCTGGGGGGGTTGGGGGTGCAGAGACGGTTCCGCGACAGCGATCGACGGATGAATCTCCGATTACGAGGCGCGACGTACCGTATAATTGAGCAGGTGTTGCGAATCGACCAGCTGTGGGTAACGAGAAATGCAACCCCTGTTTGTTGGGTTCCAGGCTCGGCTGTAATCATGCCATTTAATCCTTTCGTTGCCTCGCGCTGAAAATGACAGTGTGTCACTTAAACTATTAGACGTGAAAATTATTGCCATCTGTATCATTAAAAGGCGAGTGTAAATTGTGAAGCGAACAGTTTCTCTGCAGCTGTGCTTCAGATTGCAGGTGTCTCAAAGTGCATTTTTAGATTAACTTAATTTTCATAAACGAAAGTATAAATGCAAAAGTATAACATTCTATTTAAGAAAATAAATTTAAGCTTGAAATCTCTACACCTTCATATATTTACATAGTTTAAGCAGCCAAAAGGTGTTAATTCTTTACACGCGAACTCACTACCTGCATGTCGATCGACGAGAAGATATCCCTGCTCGATGCTGCGCTGGTTAACCAGACTTTAGAATAGGAATTAATATAGGTACTACAAAAAGTGGGAAACCACTCATTTAGTTGATCTTTGATTAGTGAAAGCAGTGTGTAGCGATAATCTAAGGATTCTAAAGTCCTAAGTACCTGGATAGGCATTTTCGAAACCCAAAGTTTGGCACAGTAGTTGTTTTCGAACTCTGTTACACGTCACTTAAGGTGTTATATCCAGTCAGGCGGCCGAAAAGTGGCGATGTTTGTGAATTTCTTTGAAAAAGCGGAATTTTTCTACAAAAAAAAATTACCAAGTGTTCCTTAAATCTTGCTCTTTTAAGAGAAAAAAGTTCTGTAAAAATATATGCTTCCGCTTTTTCAAAAAAAAATTCACAAACATTCGCCTCTTTTCGGCCGCCCGACTAGGTATAACCCCTTAAAGCCTCCAAATCCAACGACTGCCCCATCGACTTACCTCAGCTTTCCGAGCGTGCAAATTCCATCAGTAGAAAGGTCGTTCCGTTAAAGACTTGCACCCCCGCAATGAAGTCCCGCCGTGAAAGCATGTCGGCCTTCTATTTCACCGAAACGACCGGCCTCGCTAATTGCCCAGTCGGTTTCCGTGCTTTCGCGAGACGCGCGATAAATTTTTTGATCCATCGGCCATTAAGGTCGGGCCATTACGAGCCCCCCAGACGATCTCGCAGTCCCGATCGGTGATGCATGGCCGTTTCCCCGAGACGATCGGGACACGACGGCTTCCCTTTGTCCGACGAAGAGAGCCCTGACCCCCCGAGCCGTTCGCGGGGAGCAATTAATTTCGTGGGCATTCCTCGTGGGAAGAAAGCTGCCTTCCACCACCTACGAGATTACTGAACGGAGGGAGGGAAATAGGTGAACCGTCGATTTCGAGCGGGGATCCACGCGCTCCTCTCCCTCGGCCCTCCCCTCGGTCCGCGCGAGTTAAATTTCAAACGCGACGGGTGGCCGCGTGTATGCTCGCTCGTAAACCCTGTTCTCGTAAACTGCGCGTCGTAAACACGGTTTCCCCGCCGCGGGCGTTGCTCGTTGTATTCCTGGGGATAAGTTTGGGACACGGTCGAAATCGAATTACAAAGGCTTTCGCCGGGAGCTTTTCATGTTCTCGTGATGCTAACGGGCCTGCGCCTCGTGCGGAAGGGCTGTCCCCGTTCTTTTTAGAGAGCCTTGTTATTACGGGGAGCACAGGCTGGAACATCTCCGGGGCCAATACTCTCCCTTATCCCTGTTACGACTTATCAGCATATGTACCGTGGAGGATTCCTCCGTAATGCCTGTGTAAACAGATTGTGCATACGTGAAAAGCAGGGCGGCGACTATATACTTGGTAATCCTTGGAAATATTCTGTACAACTTTGGTATAATAAATACGTACTAAAGTATTCGCGAAAGGAGGTTGAAAGCGTGCCTTCTCGAGGGACGGGGTTCGACCCAAGCACCGCACAGATTTTTTTTCCAAAATCCGTGTATTCTACCTTTAGTAAAGAATGCAGGCGGGTTCTGGAAAGTTCCCGAGGGAAAGCTGCTTCGTCTTCTAGGAATCTTTTTTCCCTCGGCAAAGTTCCCTGCAAGGGCGATCCTTTCTCTAGCTTAATTCCACTTGCACTTTCCCCTTCGTTTCCACTTTCCGTTCGATCGGCTCGCCCTCTCGTTAGCCCCGTGTATCGAGTTCGCGCTCGACATTTCCCATCGAGCACATCCGCGCCGGGGGTCGGCTGGAGTGGTTCGACTCGAAACACGCGAGCGAGCACCCCCCCGTCACTCGAAACTCGGACAATGCGGGCTTCGATTTTGCTAGACTCTCGAGCCTTCCTCCCGGCCGTTTCTTTCAATGACGATCCTCCTTGTTACTCGCTCGCTGAAAAGGGAACTTGCCGGAGGAACGACGAGGCAAGCTTGGGATCCACGACCGTAGGAGTGCCTCTGCTTGTATTATTTATCAAAGACGCGACTGGAATTGGCCCCCCCCCCCCCCCGCGAGCTAATTCAGAAATTCCGGGCCATTTGAATGATTCAGGGCTGCTTTCATCTTGCAAGCTCTCGGGGATTTTCGATGACTTGGGAGTTGAGTAGCTTGACGCAATTAATTATTGCAGGGGCTGTGCTCTTATATTTTCGTATCTGAGGTTTCTTTTAAGCGTAGCAGTTTTACTTGAGAATTATGAATAATAAATTGGTCCCGACGCAGATGCTACGTAACGCATGTTACTTGAATAAAAATTTCGAATAATGAATAGAGGTTAAGATAATTACTGTCGACTGATAAGATTAACTTTATTCGTCAAATAATCTAAAGTTAAAGGTGATATTAAAGATAAAATATTTTTTGAAAATCTCTTGTATTTCATTTTGACGAATTAAAGCACCCCACGGTTTCAGGAAGCAAGTCTGTACGTTCATAGACATTCTCTAGCGAATCCGAGGTACCAGTCGATGGAGTGCAAAGTTTCGACAACGAAAGGGAGAGTTTCCCGCTGAAAGTGGTTTTAGACTACGCATGAGGGGCAAAGAGGACGAGAGCGAGAGAGAGAGAGAGAGAGAGAGAGAGGAGGACAGTGGAGCACACAGAGAGAAGAGATCGAAATTAGATTTGGTACGGAGCGTTGGAGCTCCTTCCTAGCCGACCTCGACGCGGGGAAGGGGTTTTCAAAGCGGTTCGAATTTCATCGAGCTCGTCTCTCACCTTGAATAACCTTCGCTCGAGAGGAGACACGCATTGTGTAACTGGTAATTCTACTTTGTCCGAGCAATCCATTTCGCCTTCTGTCTTCACCCTCGGGATTTAATTCATTGATGCGTCCCGAGCCACCCCACTCTCGATGGCCTCTATCGCCGTTTCTGCGAAGAAACTTCAGTGCGCCTACATCTCGACAGGTCGCATTTGGTCGATGAAAATCGACACCCATCACAGCTGTCTCAACCAACTGTCAAACTGCCTTGCGCCACAGCGATAGTCTAAGCGCTGCAGCAACCCCAAACGCGCTTAAAACACCCCTCGAGCTTTCGCCGAATGGAGGCTACCGTTACCACGCGCGTTGACCCAAGTAGACTGTGTCCTTAGGCCACCATAAATATTCAGGAGCCCCTAAAATCGAAGGAACTCTCTTACCACGGACATTCGCCAATTGCGGAGACTCTGTCCTTAACGAAGGTAATTACCGCAGCCCCAATAAACGTCCCAGTGCACCAGTTTCCCCGACATAGATTCCCTCTGTCCTCCATCCATTAGAATCCCCTTGGAAGACGTGGGACAAAGAGTTGAAACTACTTCGAACTCGACAAATAGTAGGGGGAGGGCATGATTGATCTTCGATGCCTCTGCATATATCTTCCAGCCGAAAAATCACGGCTCTTAACAAAGTTTCCGACCTGTTAACAGCGACGAGGAACAGACTGGGAAGGGGCTGGAGCCGGGAACGATGTGGCAGACGAGGCGAGAAGATGGCGAGGTCCAGGAAATGGATGGATGGTGGTTCGCAATTTGCACCCCCTACCCAATAACCGCGACACAAAGTAGCCAATTTATAATCCCCTGCCCTTCTCCTTTGTTGGACACTTTCATCCACGTGTCTGCTCTCTTTCTCCCCAGCCTCCTGCCCGCGTAACGCCGCGTTGCACTTGCTGTATTCATTTTTTCCCTGAGCGCTGTTTCGTCCCAGACACTGGGAGGACCCGATAGCGGGCGCGACTCGCGAGCAATGGGCCGGAAAATTAAATTCGCCCATTAGCCTCTAATCGAGGCGCGCGAGCCTCGAACGGAACTCTTCGGACGGTACTGATTCATGTAACGGACGGGATTCTCGCTTCGAGAACTGCCGCGCACTTTGGTCGGTGACGTCCTTGCAGGGTCGAAGCAACGGTACTTCCACCACCCTCGTCGTCTCGGTTTCATTCGCCTCGTTCCCTTGACAGATTAACGGGTGCATTTCCCCGGAACACGGGGCGGCGCGGAGGGTCGATATCGACGACGGCAATTGGATCCAGTCGGTACGGTTTATTAGTCACCGTCGACGCTTCCGCGGGGCTAATAAAAATTCCTCGAGCCGCCCATTAAAAGGGATCCCAGAAGAGGATCTCGGGGGGCGGCTAACTTCGCGAGGAGCACGCGATTGAACGTAGGATCCAATAAAGACGAAATATCCACGCTGAAGTGGCTCGCGGGGAGATTAGTCTGCCGTGGTCCTCCGGAGGAGTCCCGAAGCCGAGCGGAGGAGTCGAATAGCGTAAGCTGTTTTTAATTAAACTGTTTATTGAACCAGCGATACTATTTTACTATTCAATACACGATGGACTATCCGCGTAAAATAATATTCTACTCTTATTATTATTCCGCGGGTGAAGTAGTCTTTAATTAACAATGGATAATGTTTGCAATAGAGAATTGGCTAGTTGATACTTTCTGTTAATAGAACTGTTCATACTAGAAGCTACGTTCTGTCGAGATAAGTAGAAAAGAGGAGAATCAACGTGGCCGTTGATTATAGAATCTGTTTCCTAGCTTTTGGAAGGCTGAAGGTTTCCTCGCGCTCGCGCATCCTTAAGAATAACTTGATGAAGAGTCAACGGTGGATAAGTGAGGCATACGTCCCTCGATACACGCGAGGAGTTGAGGTGACACGCGTCACTCAGGCTCCAAGATGCTCTGTCGGCCTTGCATGGCCGATGGACCGAGCGAGGGATGCATACCAAGCAGCCTTTTTGCCCGCTGGCAAATTTGTCAATGGACCCTCGGGGTGAATCCTCCCTCCTGTAGACGCCCCTCTTTCGCCCCCCCATTTCCCAGCGTGATCCGTCGATCATCCGCCGCTCCAGCATGGCCGGCTGCTCGAAAATGCTGAGGCGCCAACCTAGGGGTGGAAGATGTCGAGGATGCGCGAGTCGGGCGACAAAGGAGGCCACGAGTGGCCGATACCAGCCGCGAACTTGTTTATTGCCGGTTTCTCTCGAGCTGCCTTTGAATTACAGAAGAAAACGATTTTGAATTACGGACGAGAAAAGCTTGGAAAGCATTGGTTCTCGTCGTTGCTTCAGCTGCGTTTGGTAAGCTCAGTGCTGTTGGTGAAATTGAGTAATTCTAGGGTTCACCCTAAATTCTTCTTTCTTTTTCTGAACGCACCTCCTTCCGCGCCTGGTTCTTCTCAGCATTAAGCACATACGAGTGCACGTTCCACTTAATTCCAGTTCCAATATTTACCTCGGATTACTGATACACACTCCACTGGAGTTGTAAATATCTGCCTGACACCCAGAAGCCACTAAACAAGTGCTCGATGTGAGAGAAGCTGCTTTATCAACTGCTCCGTCAGTTTATTCACCAGTCGGAATATGTTATCAGCATAATCTCGCTGTAACGATTGCGTTAGCCCGGAGAAGGCGACAGTGTCTATAGCTGTATAGCGAAGGGCGGGGAAGGGGTGAAACGGTGCCAGGAGGGATTTCAACTCGCGTTTACGTGTTTCGATAGGTGTCGCCCGGTCGTAAAGGCGGGAAGAAAGATCAAATAGGCGAGCATTGAAACCGAAATAGGAGGGTAGGGTCAGCTGGCTGTCTTTGATGTGAGAGTAAGGAAGGGACGAGGGGACGGCTTGTCCATTCGAACGTCGACGTTCGATCGAATGTTCGGTTTGTTGGTACAAAAGGGACGTCCCAGGGGGAACAGTTCCTGGAAGCACACGCTTTTTTAATCAATTTCGTGCCCCCTGGACCTAACTCCCGACGAGCTCCTCTTTTCTGGGGCACTTGCGACTTCTTACTGGTTCCTGGAACGAGATCACAGGAACTGTGACGAATCGACTTTTACAAAGCTGTGCGAATTGACAGGTGGTAGAATGTGAAAGATATTTTTAACACGTTATTTCACGTAAAACTGAAATTAACACTCGAATCGCTGCAGAATAAAAACACCACGAAGGATCTCGCAAACCTTCGTGATCCTCCAACAAGAAATTCACACCGCATAGCTCAAGCTACTTAAAAACGTCCCCCAAAGTCCGACGCCCGTCGTCACGAGGAACAGGAAGAAGCGGAAAGGAGAGCGGAGGAGCGAGGGCCAGCTGAAATATTTCTAAAAGCTTCTCGTAAAGCCGGACGCCGTAAAATTCGTGTTTTTTACGCCCCCTTGGGTGGGTGGCGAGGAGGGACGTGCATAGAAGCGAGCACAGGGCGTCGGGGGGTTGTTGGCGAGAAACGGAGCGACTGGCGCGCATTCGTAAAACGAAATCGCGTATGGCCGTTCGTCATAAGTATTTACATGTTCCTTCCCCTGTAAAAGGGGGTAGCCGGAGTGTCGTAAAAATCCGCGCTCGAACGACGGGGAGGAAGGATCGAGGAGAGAATAAAACGTTGCGAAATTTATAAGGGCGGCTCGAAGCGGCGAAACGAACGACGCCTGTGGGACGACGCCGGCCGAAACCATAGAATTTGTTAAGCCCGCTTCAAACTGCTCCACGTTAAAGTACAAAATATGCCGGTTATGTGCCTGATAATATTTCAGCGATTTCTCTCCTTGCAGCCCCTGCGAAGGGGGAGCTTTTCAGAAGCTGTACTAGCAACGAGGGTGGTTGGAACTTATTCGAAGCTATTTTAAGGTTCACTCTTACAGTTAGGTCACTCGGGATTGCGAAACTTCGCGAAAGCACACATAATTTTGAACGTTATTGGGCCTGGAGACTTGGAAAGTTGGATTGCAAGCTCGAAACGATTCGAAGCGTCTTGAGACCATCAACGTTCTTCAGCCACCCCTGTACCAGAGGACGGGCCACAAATTTTTATGTCGACTCCCTTACACGCGATATCATTCCGCTCGTGTAGCCGCTAGATTGTTTTCGATCGTTAAACGTCGATCGCCCTTTTCCCCGCGTGGGTGATCGTAAAGGGTGTTCTGCCAAGTTTCGTTGGAAAACGGAATTAGCTGTTCAACGGGGGTGGATTGGTTTCGTTGGAGCTGCGGGGGTTCCGTGAAAATATTGCGCAGTTGCAATAAACTGCGCCGTACTAGAAAAACCAAAGAAGAAACGTTATTCATTTATTAATTTAATTCTACTCAGAAATTTCTTTGTAAGTAAAGGAATAATATAGCAGAATGAAGTTGCGCGTTCCTTATTACGTTAATTTCGCTCGATTTCTCGTCCATCATGAGCCTAGTCGGCCTCGAGGAACGCGGAAGCGTTTCACTTTGCTCATGGACGCTGTCTCGGCCAGTAATCAGCCGCGTTTTTGCTTGCCTCGTAAAATCTACGTTACTCTGTTTCCCAGGAACTCGCGCGTACCATGATTCATTCATAAACCTCGACTGGTTGAACCTGAACTTCGATACTACGACTCTTCCTCGTAATTCCCTCTGCGTGTCTTCATACTACAACTTCTGCCAGATATCTTCACAGATGAAATACTTTTCTATAACGAAGACTACCCCAGTGCCATTTTTAAAGAAGCTTTCCTTTCAGCTTTCCAAACTTCTCCCGCAGCACATCGGAGAATCATCGATATTTCCGTTCTTCGGGGACCGAAACAGCGCCCCTAAATTCTCCATCGTGAAGAGCGCTGGCAGAGGGCTACCAGAGTATAAAGCTCGCGAGTTCCAGGAATTTCTCGGGCAACTTTTATCGCGTTCCATAAAACACGGACCCTTCTCCTCCCTTTTGGAGATTTCGGAGAAAAAGGAATGACGTATGAGGTGCGGGTCGCGATTCTTCTTCCAAATGGACTCCTTGAAATCCACGCTGGACCCCATTGATATTCCGGGCCGTTCTTTGTTCTCCAGGGACGGCGCTTGTGCGGGGATTACCGGAATCTCTCGTGCCTTTATCGCGCATAATGTCATCGGCGGTCCCGAGGACAAAGAAGCGAGGAGGAATACACCGATGGGTGGGCCCTTGTTTGACGATCTTAGTTAACGGCCAAAAGAGCCGGGATGGTCAGTGGCAGCACCTGCTTCTTGAAGGGAATGCGAGCCTCCCTTCGCGACGGGTTAAGGGTGAATGCCTCTCGCTATGCAATACGAGGATCTTGGGGCTGGATGATGAATAATGTAGAGTAAAATATGTAACACTGCTGGAGGGTGAGTGGACGAAATATGTGAGACGCCCGGGGCTGAGTGATCGAGAGTCGGGCGTTATTCGAATCAATTTTTAGCTAAGTTATTCATTATTCGTGCGAAGCCAGGCGTAGAACGGTTATTTGGAAATTTAGATTTTGGTAAAGCTTCCTTCTCCTATTTTATATCAAGTGGAACACATTTCTGCATATTTCTTCCAGATTTAGATCGAGGTAGATCTTATCGAAAATAAAGTCGGGTTTTTGGGAAATCCACCTTGGGTATAGTTTGTGGAAATACTGAAATGACTGTTTGTGATTTTTGTTTCTCGGTGTGCTTTGTGTACGTTCCCTTCTTCGTTAGATTCAAAGGATTTTACACGAGCCCCGCACGATCCTTTCTCGTTGTATGTATAAAAGTTGCATGGGATAAAGTGCACGGACGGAAGGGTGGAATTTCAAATTTCCCGATTATGCACCCAACGCCGTTGTAAGGGTGTTGTCTCTGCCCTTCGAGGGCATCTGAGGGGGCTGAAATGCTCCGGGGCAAAAATCCATTTTGGGCACCCAGGATCGGTTATTATTCAGAGGGATATTGGCTCGAACGGTTGATTAATGGCCCACTCGTATTTTCACGCCAATTTAGGGCACTGGGAGGTTTAATCACCACGGGAAATTTGAATCTCCAGCGTTTTTCAACCGAAATTCGTAAAATATTTTCAAACAGAAACTCGGACGGAAATTCGCTTTGAAAGGCAAGAGTATACGATCTTCTACTCCTGAAATGGCCCCCTCTAAAACGTTTACTCCCCAGAGAGCCCATAGAGCCCTCAAGCCTTTCTCGAGGCGAGTGGCCAGCTCGAGGGCACTAAGATCGATTATTATTCACGCGATGCTCGTTCCCCTTGATGAATAGCTCGGCGGACAGCTCCGCCCAAGCAGTGGGTGCGAATTGGACCAAAGGGGACGGTACTTAGATTAGTAATTTGCATCGAGTCGCTTTGAATTACCTTGAAAACTTGGTAAGGAACCTATTCTATTACTTTCGCACACACGTAGGTGGAATGCCTGTTAAGAATATTTGATAACCGAATAGACTGAATATTTTCGAGAGACAGTATCGAACGCCCATCCCTAATTTACAGTCTCTAACGGTCCTCTAAAACTCCCCGGACCTGTCTTGACGTTCGGAGACAACCCCACGCCACGAAGACATTGAATTAATCGTCATTAGGCGGCTGACACCGGTGTCAGCGTTGGAACAGGGTCGCTGTCACCCTCTCGTCATTAATAACCTTCCCCCGCCCGAGGGGGATGGAGGCTCGTCTGAGCGAGCCTCGGCTCTATCGACTTTTGAAGACTCTTAATCCACCGTCGTTTGATTTTCATTTGCTCTTTCTTTGGAATCTTAAACGGGGGAGCTCTTTGCCAGGCTCGAGGGTCGAACGGAGTCAAGGTCGTGATTGGTTTCGATCGAGTGAAAGGAGGAAGTGAAAGTTTGCCTTGATCTGTTAAAAAAATTCTATTCTTCGTTGAAAAACTGTTAAAAATAAAACAGAAGAATCTACTCTACCACAAAACATTTAAAATCAAAGTTCGTTGGTACAAGAATTCGCTAATAATTAATTCTCACTTCGTGTCTCTTTTGGATGCGTTGTCAATTTTCTCGTATAATCATTTGATTGCCATTCTGAGAAGCCACCATTTCGGGTTTATCGATCTACCAAGGAAAAATTTTAATTCCTCCCCCCCCGGGTGTTGGAAGCACCCTTACGGCCCTCGCGAGCGTAATTGAGAACTATCGCGCTGATGGAGGCACATTAGAGGCATGCAGAGGCACCGTTATCTGCATAACTCAGGCGATTATTAATATCGCATAATTATTATTACAATCGTTGGCTTTTCTCCTCGCCGGGATCGGAAGGGGGCCTCGCGATCTCTCAGGGCGGCGAGTATTTAATGAAGCAGCCCTTGCATGGGTAGTTCCCCAGGGGGGTGAGGAAAGTCTCCCCGTTCCCGTCGTTATTACGAGGCAGCCTGGCATCGTTGTTTATATAATTATATTTCGTTCTACGGGGATACGAGCCTCTGTTTGCCGTTATGTAAACGAATCGTGCACGGTGCTCAAGATGGCTCCTTCCTCTCGTACGTACGCAAGAGTTATCGTCTCCGGAGGAGAATATTCTACAGCGGAACGTCAATAATATTGGCGAAGGGATACTGGAGGCTTAGAATCGGCTTATTTTAAAATCGGTGCTGTTTACTCCTCTCAAATTAAATAACAATCGTTGACTCAACCTCGGAATATTAACTTATCTATTTTCTATTCCACTCGAAAACTACAGTTATCAAATTTCTCTCTGATATATAAATAGTCTAGAGACTATATCTCCAGTGCCCAGTGAACACAAACTTCACCCACCCTTTGGCTACTCGTCGATCGATAATAACGACAAAAACATCCCCACGGATTCAAACGATTTCCCCGAGCTAGAGTCTACGATCTCTGTCACTGTTCTCTCTCTCTCTCTCTCCTCCATTCTCCTTAGTAAACGAAGACGTCGCTAATTCCCCCGCGGAGGCAGGGACGAGTAATCGCAGAGAGTGCCCCGCATTCCGTTCGCGCTGCAAAATCCATTACTCCCGTTTCCGTGGGATCGTAACGTCGCCCCGCGAAAGAACGGGCGGAATCATCGTTTGCCGTTGGCGGTGGTCGGTAATAAAGTTGGAGGCGCACAAAGGAACACGGTCGCGCCGCGTTCCCTTGTTCGGCCTAGCAACCGGCTGTTTGCTTATCACCGCGTATATCTCCCTTAACGACACTGAGTAGTCTGGCGAAACTGCGATACAGCCGCGATATTAATAGGGTATATAACCACTCCGTCCTCCACGCGCGCCCCGGATCCAGCCCCAAAGACAAATCCCGAGGTAATGTTGTTAGCCGGTCCTGCGGGAATCGTGGCGTGCTCTCCAGGAAACAGACAATGCGTCGAGTGGATTCGTAAAGCCGGGATAAACACACTAATATCCGAAAGATCGTACGTTAGTCCTTTCCCCGAGGACCTCCCAGCCCTGTCCTTGGATCGGCCGAGCCTCGCGTCGCGGACGAATTAATTCCGTTCGCCCGAATCCATCGAATCGAACCGGTTCGCTTCGGGAAAGTAATCTGGGGGGATCGAGGAGAGAAATAACGGTGGTTGTGGATAAAAAAGAAAAAAAAATAGGAAGATGGAGTAATCGTGTGTTTGCTTCCAACGTCGATTTCTCATTGATCTTTGCAATTTGTTCGTTTCGTCATTTGTGGAGGATAAGAGAAGCCGGAACGTCGGGTTTCTTTGCGAACGTGGACGTGGGTTAGGAATGGAGTTTACGCGAGAGAATCGCATCGACACTCGGGCGAGGGTCAATTAAATGCCATTAGCGCCGCTGGATTTCAGCCAATCCTCGTAACGGGGTTAACGCACGAAGGATACAGAGACGGATAATGCCCGCGTAAAGCCTCTGGCTGATCTGGATCCCTGGACATCGTCGACCGTAATCGGATTGCACCCGTAATATGGCCCCGGACTCTTGTGACTCGCTATCGCGGGACATTAATTTTTATCGACTCTCGATGTGTGCCACGTAGAACGAGCTATAATTCAGATTCCATTCGGAACATAATTCAGATTGCATTCGTATCAATTATGATTCGAGAAATGAACTTGGATACGAATTAAGTAGGCAGACCGGGAGCTGTGTCTTTGCACAGATGGGTGGTCTATACTGATCCGCGTGTCTCGAATTCCATGGCGCAATTTCTGCAATCAACCATCACGCGGTACAAACTATGCACTTGTGCTACAAGCGAGGTACTTCGTTCGTAGCCTGAAGCCTATCTAAACGAGTGGCACGTACGCTGCTATCGCGATTCAAGTAGCAAGGAAGCCTCTTCGCGAGCAGAGAGAGATCGTCGTTCGTGGTCGACAGTCGTCGCGTCAACTAATGTTACGGTCCGTGTTGCAAGAGGTCTGATAATGGTCGTCTCAGGAGTCGCTAATACGTCGTAAGTAGAGCCGTCGAGAGAAACACAAGTTCCATAATAAGAACTGCAGTTGTTTTACGTTCTCCAGTGATCCGCCGCTTTGAATATCGCGTTAAACAAAACATCTCCTTCGTAAACTAAATGGGGAAGAAAATGGATTCTTGTAAAATAGAGAAAAATATTTCTCCCGCTAATTGCGAAGTTCCTTAATTCCCATTTTGTAACCCCTATCGCTTTATCAACCTACAGAACATTCCATTTTCTCAGTTTCAATGGACAGAGAATTTTAATCAGACAAGGCGCAAGCCTTGTCCTCCCCGTCTTCCAAAATTACTTTCCAAACCCCTTAAATACCACTCACACAGCTGCAAGAACCTCGTGCCATCCCTCTGTAAACTCGCGCAATGCCTGCGCTATCCCCTTTAACTCGCTCCCCCTCCCCGCGAACGAATTCATGAACGCATTACGGCTGCTCGTGTATTCGAGACGAGGCGGCGTACCGAGGCACGCAACGTCGCTCGCATCGATCAAACACTCTCGTAGGCCGAATAATCGCAACGCCGGCGAATGCATCGATACCGCCACCCTTCCTTTCGCCCACTCCACCCCTGGAACGTCGAATGTACAAAGCGAAACGGCCGGTTGCGAAAGCAGCTCACGTTGCCCGCCAACCCCCTCGAAGCCCGCCATCGTATCGGCCGCCGCGATATTTCACCGTTATGTTTAATAATTCTCAGACAGCCCGATGGAGACCGGCCTCGATCCACCCCGGCTCACCCCGAGCCACCCCCCGCAACGCTGCTTTTTTCGCACACTTATTTCCGTCCATGGGCGTAGTAGTTGCCATAAGTTTCGCGACCGCGGCGCGTGAGCTACTCCAAGTATGAAATGAAGTACGTGCCGCTATTACGGGATCTCTGGCCACCGAAATGAAGGCTGTTTATCATCTTCGGCTTGAGCGCTCTCGATCGGCGTTCGACTGGAAAATCAGCAATTGTAATTATAATTGTAATGGAGAGCGAAGATCGATCTGTCGAAGGTTCCGAGATTATTTACTGTACGTGGATCGCAGGGGGGTGGTTAGGATATTGGAGGTAACGGAGCTACGAGGGTTGTTCCTGTTATCACTGAGGTGCGTGGCGACACGAGTTCTCCGGGATCGAAGGGACTCGTGTTATCGGATAGCTTGCCGAGAGCGGCGGCAAGTTTTTCCTCGCTGGAAACGTTTCCAAGCGGAGTAGACCCGCGCATAGTCAGCCCCGGTAAAGCACGTTACGGCTGCCCCCTCGATGGTATGCCCCCAGACATTTCGAGGGCACACGAATGGGACGCGTCAGCGCAAGCCTGTCGCGGCTACATACTCGGAATTCCGAGTGTATCCAAACTTCCGTGTACCCAATTTTCGGCTGCTGGTTTATCCACGTCGCCACAGGATATTCGCCGTCGCCCCAGCGCCACTCGCATTACAGGGGCCAACGAGGGGGTGGCCGCTGGGAATACAACTTTCGGATTCCCGTTAACAGTAGTTTTACGATCCCAACTTCGGGCAAGAAATCCCCGGCCTCTATGAATATTAACCCAGACCATCTCGCTCCGCCGATCCAGCTGATCATTTCATCCCCCTCGCGTGTAATTATCGTTGCGACTCTAGCCGGGGAGAATTCGTCATCGGGAACGAATTATCCGTTGTTCGAGGTTAGTTTCTCGGGCATTCAGCTTCCTATTCGTCTCTCATTCCGCGATGATGTATTTTCTTAGCACGATTACATTTGCTCCCGAAAATTTTAAAATTATCTCAGTACTGTGTCTTTAAGAAAGAGAGCTCAAGAAGTTGTGTTTCATTGTTCTTTATTCGAAGCTATAATTTCTTAAACCACTCCACCCTTTCGATTCAAGAACTCTGAATCTGAATCTTAGTTGTATCTCTGCCCTTCGTTACCAATTACCGATACCACCGTCGTCATTACTTTTTATTATCTTCTTTCAAGCAGCCCCAGCCCCCAAACTATATCAAGCAGATAGCTAAACGTTACTCCTCGATGGCCAACATCCCCGGAACGAGACGTTCGCGTTCGCCAGGGTAATTTACCGCGGACAATGGCCAAGCAGAATTCAAGCCAGAAATCGCGCCATCCGTATTCATCGAGCCACCCCTGTTCCATAACCCCCGTCCGACGAGCACACGCGACACGCGCGTCGTCCGCGAGAAATTATGCTCGCGACTCTCCCAGATCGCCCGGCAGATCAACCGTTAGATCGGCAGAGAGACAAGAGGGCTCGGTTTAATAGGAATTCGCTGGCAATTTCGCGTACGAAGTTGTCCTTGCGGAACGTGACCGGAATACTTGGTTTCCATTCGACGAACTTATTTGTTCCTCCGTCAGGGATGGGGGGGGGGGGGAGGGGAGGGAAGAGGGTGTAAAATTGGATGCCTTGTAAAATGGATTCTTATCGTGACGCGTGACGTTCTTCGCACAGCATTTATCGCCGAACGAGGACGCTTGATAGCTGTTTTTAACATAGATGCCAGCGATTTCGATATTAAATAACGAATATAAAATAAGCGTGATTGTTATAAGGCGTGTCAGGTGATTTCCCTTCTGTAGTAACGATTAAATTTATGAGGCATTTTCCTCGGATCAGATGGGCGCACGTCGCGCCACGATTTATAGGCAAGAGTATCGTATCCACCCTTCTTAATTCTCGTGTATTGATGGAAATTCGGGCGGACTTAGCAGCGAGGCCGTTGCGTGTCCCGCAATCGGCTTGGCGCTCGATTGTCTTGGAACGATCTCATTTATCTTGCAGTATTCCAGCAGTCGGGCCTCTCCGCGTTGCGAAATTAATCAGGCGGCTCCAGACGCGCCTTTGTTGGCGCGTAGCGCCCCGTCCTTCTTCGCGACAGATTAACAAATATGGATCGCGTCTGGTGTCATCCTCCACATGTGCCGCTGCTCCGAGGCGCGCCAACGACTTAATTAAAATCATCCCCGAGCAAAAGTTTACTGGGGTGTAACGCGCGAGGAGGCTTTTTCGACGGAAACCACTGGAATTGCTGTGAAATTCTCTGTCAGTTGAAACTTTCGGCGATTTGTAGTAAATTTGGAAAGTTAGATTCTAGTTTCTTCCGCAATGCTGTTTCGAACTTAGTGGGGATAATAGGATAGTAGGAAACGCAGAGTTACAAATAAGCTCCGCTTAAATGAGTGCCGTTATTATAATAAACAACGCCTCGCGCCTTCTAATTAAGCGTTTTGCGTCTTCGCGGAGTTTTCAGGACCAGGCCCCCCTTCGCCCTTCTTCGATCAAGTATGAAGTCTCCAGAAGCGTCCTTGGGACGTATTCACCATCGAAGTTTCGGTAACGAGCTGGCATGGCTGGTAATATTCCCACGACGAGCCACGGGGCTCCTTCAAGGGTTGCAAAACGGGAGGAAGGGTGGGGGAGATACTCGAGGGACGCTGGAACTCGAGGACGAGCTCGAACGTTTCCTTTCCCGGGTCGAACTTGCTTCGGTAGTTTGCGCGGCGAGTTTGGACAGATTGAGGGTAATGGGGTCGTTTTCTCCCGGCACTTTCCTCAATATGGAAAACTCCGCGTCTACTGGATCAGGTCCCGGCAAATGTTCGTCGCGGTAAACGAAGGATTACTGTTATTTGTTACCGTGTACCGAGGGCGGAGGGTAGTTTTCAGTTGGCTAAAGGGGAGGTTACTTGCGTAGGCACTCGCTAAGTCATCCAGCAACCCTGCAACATATAAAATTCTCCAAAAATGAGTGGACCAAACATGAGTAGATCTTAAAACATATGTCTTCCACGTTCCACTTCACCCTTTATGATTTTTCTACTGTAAAATATGCAACGCGTATATAAATCTAAGTAGACCCTCATCACCGCCCCCGTTTCAAAAATTTGTCTTCCCTTTGAAAAGCATAGGATTATTTTGACAGTACTCGGCCATCTCCCACCAGTGGGATTTCGAGTTTCAACGGCTGCGCCTTATCAGCGGGTTTATCGATCGCCGTTGGAGGTTTGGCGAACGCGCGGGAAGCTTGGAAGGCGAGCGAAGGGAGCTACATCAACGCGGCCGATATCGATCTGGGATCGTTCTCTCGTTATCGAGAGGGTCCTCGATCGGGCTGGCGTCGCAGTTGCCCTTTGTGCGGCACGATAATAACCGTGGTTCAAGCCCCGAAAGCTGGGAGACTAAGCGAATTAGGCGAGCTCTTCGGCGTTTAACTATGTGCAGCTTGGGCTGGCCAAGTGTACACCCTGGAATCTATTCGGAGATTCGTCACGCGATCAATACGGCCCTCACGAGGTGTTCGATCCCTTCCGTTTGACTCTGAAGCTTGCCTCGTAGGGTATTTTAGCCACTTGCGCTTTGCCACCTCTATCGATCACTAGCTATTCAAATATTCTATCACCGCATTGCGTTTCCTTCTACTCGCAATCCCAAGTCTGTCAGAAACTGACGTTTCTACTTGCACAATAATATACACGGCCGTGCCCCGAGTCACCATTGACAAAAGCTCAGCAAATCTCCGCTTGGCAAACCACAGTTTCGAATGGACACGGAGCAACTTTCCTCCCCCGAAAAATATCCAGAGAAGCGACATCCACAGCATGCAAATTTCACGAGGACAGCGCGCAGAGTTCCCTCCCTGCCCCCCCGACGGATGAAGGGAGCGTGGAAAAAAAGGGGAGCGGACAAAAAGAGGAAGACACACGACCCCCCTGAACCGTCGTTCGCGCATTTTCCCTCATTATTCCCGCGACGCGCACTTACCCCCCCTGTCCCAGCAACGTTTTCGACGATTGTGTGCACCCCGACAATGGACCGGGACGAGCAGCCCGCAAGTTTCGATTCTCTGTCCCTGGCAGTTCCTCTTTTTTTCGTCACTGGGGCCAGCTACACGGCCCCCGCCATCGGCAGCGGAAACTTTTTCCAACCGCGGGCTCGTCGGTCGTGAAAGTTTCTCGCATTGTCTCAGTCTGGCCCGCTCCCTGTTTCGAGGATGGCTCGCGGACCAGACGGCCAGGTTACCGTCATTCGCCTCGAATCACCTCGAATCGACCGTTGGAACTATATTCCTCTGAGCCCCCGCTCGGGAAGCAGCCACGTCCGAGGCCATTGTTTCTTTCTCTCCGGCAGAATTGCGCGCGACGCGATCCTCGGCGCGGGCTCTCCTCTCGCGGCGCCGAGTCAATTTAGCGGGAAATTAATTCTGGGCCCTCGGAAGGAGCCGCTCGTGCCTCGAGTGGCGACGTCAAAGGGAAAACGGGACGCTTTAATTGCGTTCCTCCGGGGTTGTTCTTTGTATTGTCCTCGGTAGCTCGGTAATTCCGTTACTTACTCCGGCGGATCGTGCGCGCCTCAGCGAGCTATCGAAACAGCGCCGGAAGTTCCGCTGGTACTGTACTCTGCGACTACGGAAGATCCGCTGAGCGTAACTACGGAAACTTGAAAGAATCTCACCCCTGAGGCTCGAGAGTTCGGCATTTTCTAGCCGCGGGTAATCGAGCAGCTGCTACGCAAGTTCCGATGTTTAGAAGAGGACGATGCTAGTGGAATTGCCTCCCGGGGACGCGGAATGGAAGCCCATCGATTTTATTCGTCGCGAGGAAGCCTGCATCGTCGAAAATAACGTGCTCGTGCCTCCAGGGAGCGTCGGAACGGACGTCGCAAACAATGACTTTGTAACTCGTCCAGGATGGCGGAGGACACACACGTCCCATCCCTTCGTGGCCTGCCAATACCTCCGGGGCAAAGTTAGCTGGCCGACCCTCGGCCCCTGCACGGATGGACAATGGATCCCCCTAGTCATTATGAAGCGAACAGGCGAGCCTGCGCGCTTCCACCCAGCGATGGCTAAATCTAATCCGACGCTCGTGCCAAAAGGGTCCTCGGGCACGAAGGGTTAGACCCGGTTAGAACTATTGCCGTGGGTCAGAGTTCGTTCCTCTGGCATGAAATTTTCCAGCCAGCTAGCCAGAAGCAACGTCAGAAGGTCCTCTGGATCTTTTACCATTTCTTGCATAGAGACACTGTGCTCTTAGGCTGTGAAAAGAAGAACTTATTCGTCGCTGACGAATTACGAGATTGCATCGAGGATAGGAAAATAAATTAATTATCACGTAAATAGAACGTCCGTGTTCCGCCCCCAAGTCACTCAATCAAATGGCCAGAGTGTAACTTGAGCCTGATTGGTGGAGTGTCTGTAACTCGATGTAACAGTATACTAAGGAACACTGTTCGTTAGATGGTCCCCCAAGTTCTTCCCGGGATTCTCGCGTGTAACGCGAAGATGACATTCCGTTCAGCCTTCCATTGCGTTCGCGCAGTTAACGTCGAGGTGAACGAGATTCTCTTGGAAGGTCGGTTCTAGACAATCAGGGTGACTCGCCTGTCCGGGGATGGGAGCAACGATGCCATCGAATTTCGCGATACGAGCATCGAGCAATTAGCGTTTCGCTGCTTTAACGACGCCGGGCGTTAATTGACGGCGCAGGCGACCTCGTGATAAGAATTGCCTGGGCTGGAACTCGATCGAGGTCGTTCATTAAGGCTCGGGCAGTTACTGTTTCTTCGCGAAGATTAGGGAAAACCTCGATATGGAAACTGCGGGAGAATTGGTAGCTCTTGATAAAAGAAATGGTATCTATCGGCTACTAAACCCTGGAGCCACCAGGATCTCTTCATACTTCTCTTACCGTTCTTCTTCTCATCGATGGCGACTGATCAGGAGAAATAACTACTTAAATAACGACTGATCAGGAGAAATAAATTATTCAATCCCCGGTAATTCCACAGAAGGTAATACAGATCTGTGGAGGACCGGAGTCCTCTTTAGCGTCACCTCGCAGAATAATACAGCCCTCAAAAGCAAGCGCTGGGAGTAAATACAATTTCGTTAAGGGTAGCTCTCTGTTCTCCCCTTACGTGGCCAAAGTTTTCTCATTTACCCTGTCTCTTCTGCAGCTGGTGTTTCGCGAATTGCCGGGGTCATCGATACGGTATCTCGCGGACATCGCCTCCTTTCGTCCAGCTGGCTCGTGTTCAGTCGCGAGCGTACCGCCCTCGGCCTTGGTGGCCGCATTAATTACCAGCCCGCTGCCTCTCTATTGAGATTAATGACATTGGCCAGTGCTTTATGCGAGGATGGGTTTATTGGCAGCGCGCGCGCGCGCGCCGCCCGTTCGACGTGCCCGTGAGCGCGGTCGGTGTTAATTGGTACAGACGATCCTGGGGAAGCGAGGCTCGGAGCGCGGGGCCGTTCGCTTTCAGCTGGAGGGAACCGGGATTCGGAACGGATATTGAGCTCTGTGTTTGGGGAACGTTGCCCGAGGTGACAGTGGGTATTCCTGCAGATCCTGCGAGTTTCTGGCGTTGGGAGGGGGAGGATGTGGGGTCTAAATTGTGTGCGAAGGGGTTGTTGGATTTTTCAGGAGTTGGGGAGGAGATGGTAGAGGAGGCTTCCGAAGTTTGTAGAAATTTAGAAAGTCAGAGATTTGATAAAATTCCGAGTTTCTGTAAATTCTGAGTTTCTCTCTTTGTGTATGAGAATTCTAGGTTCACAGAGCGTTCAGACTTTGAAGATTCCAAGAATTTGGGAACTCCTGTTTCTTTGAGTCTACCTGCTGGGAACTTGGACCTCCACGTTTTGAAATCGAAATGCCGAAATATTCAATTCTTAGAGCTCTAAGAATACAAAACTCTTAAATTTCTGGTACCTTGGTGACTCTGAAGAATCCACACCGAGAAGCTCGGATATTTCACGAAGCCCCAGAATTTTAAAGCACCACAAATTATATATTTTATAATTCCGTGAATCTGAACGAAAATTCCATCGCCAGAAACTTCGTAACAGAGGTCGCTAATACAAACCCCGCAGAGATCCCGCAGATTTAGAGCTGCCAAGTAGTCTCAGTTGCAATCCGATCTTAATAAGCCTAAGACACCGGGGTAAAAGTGTTCCACGGGCTGGTTAAATTGATTTAGAGGCCCCGGTATCCCAGGCAGCCGCGAGAATGCCGATAAATCAGGACAGAAAGCAATTTAAACGGGCACTGGGCCGATCATCGTAACCCGGGCCGTAATACCAGCGGCTGGATCCCCGGACGTTGGCATAAGTTTTCATTTGCCCGGCCCCGCTAACGAACTCTTCGGCGATAAATTCGTTGGAGCTTTTCCAAGGGGTAATCCCATTCCGGGGCTAAGCTCGGGGAGAACTCAACGAGAATCGGCCTCTCCACGTGAATTAAGACGAATCTCCAGCAGCGGTCGCCGGCACAGCTAGCCCGGACCTGTCTGCACCTGTTCCTCCGCGATAAAAACGATCCCAGCTTCGCCTCGATAAATTCTGCTCGGGAAATAGGTCGATACGCCCGGCCAGAATCGCTCGAGATTTCTTCCAGGTCGATCGTTTAAGCAGATTGAAACGAATGGACCGCTTTCTCTTCATACATGTAGGCGGCTACTTTATCGGGGGTAGGTTCTCGGAGTTCGCGAAAAACGGAGCTTTTCTTTGAGCTTGGGAACCTTGAATAATCGCGAAGACAAGAGGGCGAGGATACTCTTAGGCTAGCAAGAGTATCGCGTTTAAGAGTTACAAGTACCTGCATCGCGCGCCACGTCGAAACAACCGCCCGCGCGTTGCATCGTTTCAGCGAAATTACCGGCGTAATCCCGTCTCCGATTATGCAAGCTCTTCGACGAACGGTGGTCCTGGGCCAGTTGCATCATGGGAGACCGAGCCATCAGTATCCCGTGATATCGCGGAGGGGCCGATGAGCCGGGGCTGCATTGCCGTTAGAGGGAAAGGGATCAGCGTGGATGCGGTCTGGACGCTAATGGCATGTGCTGGGTTGCGGGTGCACCTGCACTCCGCTGCAATTCCGCGCCGCGGTCCTGCATTGTAGCTGATGACCGCATGCACGTCAACCGTTCCCCGGCCGAGCACCGCGGGCAGGATGCAGCTGCAGGGCAACGGCGAGGAAAGAACAACCGCGCGTCGCCTTCGGTTTGGGGTGTCTCTAATTAAAGGGAGCCAGTCGCTCAAGTAGAACCCTAGTTGCACGCGAGAGTTCTCTTCTTCAGCCTTCCCTCGTGTCTCATTAATCTTCGTTCGAACAGCGCTCCTCCTTTCCGGAATATGTTCCCCTTAGCTTCAAGCAACTAGGCTTTAACCAATTTATTCATGGGATAGTCCAATCGCTTACCTGCGGTAGCTACGGGCGAATGAAGTCGTCAGGTGTTTCCAGTCCGAAGTTTAAAAGCTTAAGGCGCAGGTAGCTGATGCATCGCGGATGTACGAAGAAGTAGGAGCTACACGGGGCAACTTATTTTCCAGCGATCACGAAGTTTCCCAGGAAGCTTGATCTGATCAGGAAATCGAGATCGTTAGCGGAGGCCTTCATCTCGTAATGAACTCGCAGAGGGAAATTAGAGAGATCCGTGTTAACTTCGACCGCTTCTACGTTCTCGCTCAGCCGGACACGTTAACCACCGATACCTGCCGCCCGTTAATTCGTCTCACGTACCATTTCCAACGACACAGAACGCCATTTACGAATTATTTCCACTCCGCGGCCGCCGCCGGATGAGATTCCGCGCGTCACACTCTGATTCACGCGTTGAACGCCAAGTGCCATCCGCGAAATTGCCACGCGGGGGGAGGGGGGAAAGGAGCGAAAAAAAAAAGGGGGCGGCAGACGGGGACGCAGGAAGCACGCCGCGTTATCGCCGTTGCGTGCATAATTGCGGGGCCCGAAAAATTTCGAAAAGCGACCGCGACGGCCGGCGGGGTTCGTCGACCCGGCCGAAAGCAGGCTTTCTCCTGTTCGTTGCAGCCACACGTGCCGATGGGATCTACGTGCGCCAGCGATACCATCTCTGTACGCGCGATTTCGGCGGCTTACGCAGCTGCGACCGGTGCAGCAACACTTTCACCGTGTCCCGCGTTTCGCTGCAGGCCGTAGTTCACTTTTTCTGGGCTGGGGCCTTCCGCGACGCATGGAGCACCGTGTCGCGGCTCGTCCCGCCGCTGCAATTGATTTACGGTGCGCTGGAGTGTGAAGTGCGGCGCGGCTCGGCAGCTGCTCGGATCCGCTGTACTCCTCAAACGATTGCCATGGAAATTTTATTGCTTTGACCGCGCGTGGGAGGATCTGTCTATGAAGATGATACAGTGGCGTTGTCTGCATTCTGCACACCTGGGACTGGTGGTGTTAATCGGCAACGGAGATGTGTGGGGGCCCAGTGTTCGCGAAAAGGTTATTGAAATCGAGGGCCTCAGGTGCAAGGATGTTTGTTTTCAATGATGTCTAATATTGTGATACGAAGCTGGTGAAAGCAAGGCTCCTTATTTTATTGCGATTATTTATCTTCTGCAGGGTTCTCCGAAAGTTGTGTGTTTGGTTAAACAGTTATTCACGTGTTCTGCCTGAGGCCTCACCCCTGACTGGGGTAAGAAACTGGACGCTTTTGTCCGATGGATCAGACTACTCTAACAGATTGAGCTGTCCAGGCTGTCGACAAGTTCCTCTTCCCCCTTGGAAGTCCAGGGAATTGCGCATCTATCATGAGACTCCCCGCTATCGATCACTATCTTCTTCACAATTATTCACGGATATAGCCCGTCACCATTATAATTCTTTGCTAATCGACAGCTATCTGTTGATAAGGAGGCGTCATTTCATTCCTGTCAATGGTCCCGCACTTGTTTCCTAGACGACAGTCACGTCTCAATAGACTTTCTTTCACTTTCCTCTAAAATTAAACGTGAACGGTCGCTATCTTCATCGGGCAATATTCTTAATCCCTCAGAATTCTTCAATCATCCCATCCCATGAATCCAGCATTTGTAAAAATTAGAATACGACGTGGATAATTTTTCTCCAGCAAGGAGGAGCTATTGGATATCGAGTCCTAAAGTCATCGACAGATTCTACTATCCAATCTCAGGATTAGAAAAGTGGTACACGCTAATCGCTATCCCTCGCCACGATCGACCCCTCCAAGCGAGATTTCCCACGGACTCGTAAACTTTTCACGACCTCCGCGCAGTTCTCGGACCACCTTCGTCTCCGTGGTCCCTGTGCGATAACGATCGCGCGATCAATCAACGCGTAGCGACGAGTTCCCTCGTCGTAGCCTGTATACCTACGCGCTCCGCCGGAATCGTTCCGTGGCCGTTGATCGAATCCATTGTTCGCGTCACGTTCACGGCATGGCCGATGTGCATTAAAGAAGATTACCTGGCCACGATCTCTCCAGCCGAACGCTGCACGGCGGAGGGTAAAAAATACCGTGCTTACGATCGCGAGGCACGTTACACGCGTCTCGAGGCGGCCGGTAATAAAAAAGAAAAGCACCAGCGTGTCTGGTCGAGACGCTACCTTTCCCTTCGTGAAACTTGCCGTGGACGATCAACGATCCGGGATCCACCGCGTGCTCCACTGTTTTCTCTGAGTATCTCTTTGGTCGGCCATCATCGATTGCGCTCTGTTGTATTCGGTATGCTGCTAAGATTCTTGAAACTAATGTACAGTGGAATGGGATTATGTGTTTGGTACTCTGAAATACTAGAGTTTCGTCGAGGCGAGCGATCGCAGAACGGGGACCACATATCCAGGAGCAGGAGACTGTGATGGTCTAAGTTTTAAGGGGGGAACCCCAATCGAAGAGCGGAGATTCAAATGAAAATTTGTGAGACTGGTTTCTCGGAAACTAAGCGGAGGATCCATTTCAAAGTGTGAGGGTATTTTCTTATATTTATGAACAAAAGAAAAAACCATACCTAAGTAGGTATGAGAAAATACCCTCACAATTTGAAATGGATTCTCTGCTCGGTTTCCGAAACAAAGAACATAAAAATTTTCATATGAATTTTCCCTCGCCGATTGCGGTTCCCCGAATCTGTATCGGAAAATGCTTCACCGAATTTAATCTTGAAGGAATTTTCTGTGACGACAGTTTAGTATTCATGAATTTACTAGTGTCTTCAACAGGCCACCGAGTAGATCCAGACTTTAGACAGACAAACACTTGGAGCTGAAACGAGAGATCTATGCGATTAAATTCAAAACTAAGACTTTGATAAAATAGCAACTGATAAGAAGGCTTTCCATTATAGATGCTCGATGGAACAGTTTCAAAGGGAACCTAGAACGATCATTCTTCTGCAAAAAAGTATCCTTAAATTTGAGTAATCACCCTATTTCTTCAATCTTTTCAAGGGTATCTGCCCCTAAAGCCACTTTAAAATTTACTAACACTCGAACTGCACGCGGAAATAATATTTGCCTAATAGGAGAAACTATAATAAGAAAAATCAACGAAAATTAACCAACTACCCTTTCTTCTCTCGAGCCATCACCAACCCCCACGCTAAATCGCCTCCCTTCCCCGCCTCCACCTACGAATCCCCCCCGAAACTGCCGATAACTTACAATCACTCGGCGTTTCGTCGCGGCCGCGTAAACTATGCGGGTATCCTGCATCCCCCGTAATTCACAATCAGCTTCCATTAGCCTGGCGCGGCGGTTGCACGGGAAAGCCTTGTTTACGAGCCCCAAATGCGCGGCGCGTAACGAGCGTCTTCGCGAGAAGCACGCGAGGGACAGGCGTAAAAATAATGAAAATGTCCCGTGTACATCATCTTATTGGCCGTGGACGATGAGCTCACCTGGAAGGATGAATCAGTTGATCGCGCGTCCACCAGCGAGCGTCTCGCTTGCGAATAAACCTGAACGCTCGTGGCGGCGGTCGGTGGGTCCGTTTCGTCGGACAGAATAAAGGGTAAAACGAAGGGAAAGAAGTGGTCCGGCGTTGTTCCCTCTCGCGAACAAGCTCCGTTGGAGGAGAAGGCTCGGCTGCGCGCAGCGACTGTACCGGGAGCCGACAAAAAGGTCCTGTTCGTGCTCGGAGGTGGTTGTTTCGTCTGTGGGAGGTTGGACTGCGCCGTCTGGTTAGGCGTCCGTGTGCGCCGCTCGTCCGTGTGCACGATGCTGAGGAGGCTTGGGATCGAGGTCACGGGCTCTCGGTTACGTAACACGAACAGCAGGAGTTAAGCTCGCCGGATCCCCGCGAGCCGATTCGATGACGCACAGGCAGGATTGGATCCTGTGGTTTCTGCGCTGCCCTCTTCTTCCCCGCGAGACTGTTCGGTGGGAGGCGACTCTCTCGCGGAGGGCCAACTTCGTTGTGGTTTCGCGGCGGGAGTTTCTTCTCGTAGCACGAACCGTTGCTGTTTCGGCTGCTATTTTTTACACGATGGGATCTCCCACTCGGATCCCTTCGCGGCGAGTCTCCTGCATTTTTATTTCTCTTTTCTACCTTCAGTTGAAATATTGTTGAAAGGTTTCTGATAGCGTTTTTATTTTCCTTTAAAATTCTTATTTTAGTTTTGGTACTTTTAGTTACGCGTGAGTTCTCTAATTTCACTTCAAATTCTTTGCTCAAAATCGTTTTAGAATGTAAGCTTCCACATTATCGTTGGCAACTTTCGAGATTCGTATTTTGAACCGAACAAGAGCGATTTCTGCAGGTTTCTATTTCAACATTCTGCCTACCATTAGAAGCCACTTACGTCGCATAAATTTGGCCCCATCGCTTTCGGCACGGCCACCGGGGAGAAAATACGCAAATCGTGTCGTTCTCGAATCTCCTCACGTGCCAGTGCCTTTTACGTTCGCCTATGGTTCTGATACACCCTGTACACCGCTGTCAGGCCGGCCGCGGCCTTGATAAAGTGGCGAGCTCTCAACCCTATTCATCCGGCCCGCTCTGCCGCGGGCGGAACAGCGGCGTGGAAAAGAGGAAGAAGGTAACCTTGACTGTGGAGTAACCAGTTAAAGGGCCGTTCAAGGTCTACCAGACGGTTCCCAGTCCATCGTCTGGCTGGCTGGCTAGCTCGGTTGGTCGTTACGCTCCGCCAAGTGGACGACGGACGGAAACAGCCAGAACGGAACCTTTTCCGTTCCCCCGTGCAAACACCGTTTTACTTCGGGAACTGGAATAACGAGCTGTGCGTTCCACCTTTCCCCCTCGAGTTTCCAGCAATCCGGAGCCACTAGGACGGGGCTAATTATCGAAACTTCCTGGGGATCGATGTGAGTGCCTTCTATTTTTCGCAACGGGAGTACAGATGCACTTTTAAATGCATCGTGGATTAGAAAGTCACGGGATTAAATCAGAATTCTGACTCCTGCGTCGATGGATCGTGATTTTTGCTTCCACATGCATGATCGATGATTTTAGGAGGAATATTCATCGGGAAGGCGGCGCCCACTGGAATGATACAAAATTGAAACCCGCATTCACGTTATTAATCAAGGGGTTTCGTTTTTCTACGTTTATTCTCGTCATGGCTGGTGCCATTTCTCGGTCAATACAGCTCGTTACGCGAGAGCAAGTGGTTCGAGTATTAAGCGAGAAACCTGGACAGAATGTGACACGAGATCGCGCGTAGTTATCACGGCATTAATCACAGTCATCATCGACAGTTGCCACCACGATGGCAACGTGTTCGGTAATTTTCGTGTCTTCGATCCGCGCGTGAAAAGCCCCGCGGCAATTTCAATTAGAAACAGGAAGCAGGAGTAAAGAGGTTACTCTTGCTTGCACGAGGAGCAATCTGCGATAAGAGCGACGATCGCAGTTCTTTTCCATTCGAAGTGACAGAGGCGGTAGACGTTACCAACTGACTCGCGCGATTGGAAAACCTGATACACCACTTGTGCCTGATTCAAAGTAGGAACTTTAAATGCCACTGTTCTGTTCATTGGAAAATTGTAGTCTGCGGCGACCACTCCCGACGCGTTCAGAAGAAAATAGAAGGCAGAAAAGGGATCACCTGTGTCTGACACGGAGCTCCAGAGAAACTGGCGCACGGTAGAACTCCATTTATCGTAACGAAGTTTTACTCAATCCTCCATTCACCGAACTCAACTCTTGTTATCCAATTGCGTAACTCGAATCCAAACAATAAATCGAGAAAGGCCGAGGCGGTATTCTTTCGAGCAAGACGAATGGGTACCCCAACGTGAGTTCCTATTATCTGAATAAAAAATGATTGTTGGAGGAAGGCATCACACAGTTTCTATCAACCAAATCTTTTCTATATCTCGACTCCCCGAAAAGTCATTCAAATGGCAGAAAACTTGAGGTCCTCCACTGCTCAACTCCATCCTCGTCATTCGCCCACTAGAAGATCACTGTTAATCCTCTGTTAATCATCTCATTCATCAGTCTTCGCTCTTTCTCGTATCTGAAAGAAGATAGTAGCTATTGCGTCGCGATTCAGTTGAGGATAGCTTCCACTGTTTTCGATCGGACCAGAATCGATGACTGTTGCGTCCCCGCATGCATCTTTCAGCATCCGTGACTAGTCGACAGACGCAGCGTTGCAAGGCGGCGAGAGGGTTAGGTTGAGCTGCCCGGGGCAGCATTCCTTATCATTACATCCCATAAGCATTATCCTCGGCTCCATCGAGAATGATTCCACGATCCGGCTCGAAGGAGTCGAGCGGAGGTAGCACGTCTCCGATACGGAGGAACGTTGGATGAAAAGAGAGGGACGCCGACGAAGGAGTTAAGGAGAGACGAAGAGGGAGATACACTTTCGAAGGAGGCTTGGGAAAGACACGAGCCCTCGCTGGGATTTTATCTGAGATTTCGCGAGTCTTTAGTGTAGATGGAATCTAATGCTGTTCTGTGAATACATCCACCTAGGTGAAAGTAATGATTGACATTGAATAGGTGCAAAGTTTAAATAAGCGATGCATGCTTAGCGATGCATAATACAGTATTCCAGTTTACTCAATCTACCACACTCTTGCTTCTAATTTTCTGTCCCCGCTGCACCTAAAGCGAAACTTCTGCTTGCGTTCTCTTTAGAACCATTCTCTAAGATCTACTCCGAACGCTATCGATGCGTCAAGCCTCCACCCGAAAACATTAGGACCCAGCTTTTCCCCAATTTCGCAGACCCAAACGACAAGTCCAAACGAACAGCAACTCGGAATCATCAGTTAGCATCATCCTGCGCGTTCATCGAAGACGCGAAATAGCGAAGGCGAACGAGTATCCAATATGCAAAGTGGTCGGCCGGGGGTCCGGAGGGGGCTGGCGCGTTTCAGGTGCCATCGATGTAACTCACTGGAATATCGTTGCTCCTGACGGGGTTTTCGAGGGCCTCCAGCGCGGTGGCGCGAGGGGGGGCGGCTAGGGAGAGAGTGTACAGAGCTGATAGGAGCCACCATTACCCATCCCCGCGGCGGTACAACCCCGTGCAAGCCCGCGCAACCCCTGTGTACAATCTCCGCGTGGCCAACAGAGACCAGTCGAGAGCCTCGGGCCGTTCGTTGTCTAGCGCGAGGGGGTCGCGAGTTCGATCCATCGGGAGCACCGGTCCGATGATAATTAACCAGCGGCAGGATCGGGTCATCCACGGGGGCGCGTGTCCGCAGCCTCTGAGGAACGAGATCGGGGGTTCGCGGCGATCCTGCACGAGAAACCCCGAAACATGTTCGAGGACGCGAAGACGAGAATTTGCTCGGTGAGATTGGTGTTTGCTGGCGCGGAGGCAGCTTGGTGGAGAATCGAGCGGCAGGGGGATATCGTGCGGGAGGTTGTTTACGGGCCGTGCGTTTTCTTTATCGATTCGAGGAAAGACTGCAGGGTTGAGAAGGCTGGGGAACGTTTCGGAGACCGTGGAGGGTTGCGGAACGAGGCGACTGGTTTTACAAGGGTGGTTGTTTGTAGAAAATTGTTGTCCGCATTGGGTACGTCGATTGTTAATTGTACGGGTGGCTTCGGACGGGACTGACGTCGAGTTTTGAAATCTGGAAGCTTCCTACGTCGCTGTGATTGTGGAGTAACCGGGTTACAAGCGGCAGTTTCCCAACGCGGAGATAAAGAATCAAAACAGAAATCGTTGATCTTTATCGATGCTCAATTATGGCTACCGTTCTGCCTTATCGCCTTGCTACCAGATTGCCTCGATCGAAAGTTCTCCAGGCGAACCGCGAAAGGCTTTTAAGTAATCCACTCGATTCAAATTCCTGTATCGTCGCTCTGCAATCGTTGCAGCTATCGCGGAAATCTAATCATCGCGATTCTTAGTAACACTGGAAGGCCTTCTCCTGGACTTTAGAAACTACTGACACTGCTATCTTTAATTGAACTCCTTCCACGAAGAAGCTCCGTAGATCATTCTCTGTCGCCCTCAAGGTTCTCCCTTGAACTTGAACTCGCGAAACGTGCTAGAGAAGCTCGCGGATTATTTTTTTATCGATTATGAGACAATCGGCGCACAGATATAATGCAACAGCAAGTGGCTGCCATTCAATTAACGATAGATAGTCACCGATAACCGATATCGCCGCGAGATAAATGTTGATCGTGTCTCTCTGATAACGAGCCTCTCTATCCATTGTAGTCTGATCGCGGTCAGTCGTAGTTTGGTAGCAGGCGGTGGCATTAAAGTAGTGTCGAGTACTTCGACAGAGTGCCGTGAAAGGGGAACTGATCGGGGAAGAATCGATTAGCCTAACTACTGACGGCGAAGGGAAGATGAGGCTGGTTCCTTTCGCGATCGTGGTAGCAGTTCTTGCTAGCCTGAACCTCGTCCACGGTTAGTGAAATTTCGGAGGAAAGTATGAAGAATTGCTTGACGATTTGCAAGCCTATTGATTTATGCCTGCGCTGTTGAAATCGGTGACGTCAATTATGTCGCGTTGATGGAATCGACTCCTTACGCAATAATCAAATGGTTGATTATTAAATTATGCTACGAACGTGGAACATGGATCTAGCATGAACTCAATCTGTTCTTCTTTAGTCTAGGTCAAGTCATCGAGATGGAATCGGCATTTATGGTTTTTTTTTGTGTTTCAGCGGAGTCACAGATCCGCCTGTCCTTCGAGGAACAGGTAGAGTGGGCGAAATATGGGCTGATCGGTCGTATAGTTAACGGGACGAAGGCAGCCTTGAGGCAGTTCCCTCATCAGGTACCCTTTATGCGCGATGATATTCGTCACGTTTTTCCCGAGTCTTGCCAAACGGTGTTAGATTATTCATGATGTTCGAAAGGAATTGATCGATTTCTTGCCAATGTGTTCAGGTGTCTCTGAGGCGTAGCTACAATTCAAGGCACTTCTGCGGGGGATCCGTGATCAACGAGTATCACGTACTTACTGCGGCGCACTGCATGTTTCTGTGAGTGTATTTTCATAATAATAAGCATTAATCGTCTTTGTGGGAATCTGCGGTTTCCAGCGTTACGATCAATAGGGAGATTAATTTAATATTAGTTATAGCAGTATTACGAGAATTATAGTGCTTAAATAATTAAATAACAAGCTCCCTGAAAAATGGGACCAAAGATGACAAGGAATGTCAGCCAAATTAATTTCCACGAGTCTATTAAAATTCCTTCGTCACCAGTCAGACTGAAAGAGGGCGAAACTTAAGCATCACTACTGAAGAAAATAAGTACCATTCAGAAACTCCGGGGTGTCCAAGAGAATGCGACAAAGGGGGTCGCTTGATGTCCTAGAAACTAACGTTAATGAGCCCACAAAAATTCTTTCGCAATGACACTTAGCACCCAGCATTTCCTATGTACAATTAAATCCCCTACGGCATAGAAATGGCGGTCGCATACAGCCCTGGACGGTTATGGTGGTCGCTGGGGAGCTGCAGCTCAACCAACAGACTGCGACTGGCCAAAGAAAGGGCGTGGACGCGATTACCATTCACCCCGATTTCAACGGCTCTACCTTGCAGAACGACGTCGCCATTCTCACTGTACGATCCGCTTCACTTACGCGCACTTCCCACCGCCCAAGTTTACATGAACTTTTTCGCTGCAGCTCAAGGAACCGTTCAAGCTCACGCCAGAGATTAGCGCCGCGCCCCTTTCCACGGAGACTGTGGCGCCGAATTCGATCTGCCAGGTGGCTGGATGGGGTTACCCCGCGAGTGTGAGTTTCCTCGATTAATTATTTATCAATTTCCAAGCTCTCGATACTCCGCTTACGTTCTTAACGCCAGCGAGGCTTGGTTTTTATTCTGGGAGCTCTGAATACTGTGGGCGAAAAGAGATCTTTCTCTTTCTGACTCACGCTTGAGACTCCTCTGTCCAGGACTTCCCCGTTGTCAGCAACGACCTCATGTTCGTGGACCTCCCAATCGTGGAACGGAATGTTTGCCTCAAGCTTCTGGAGAACATAACGGACCTGCCCCCGGGGATGTTCTGCGCTGGGTACATGGAGGGCATGAGGGACGCCTGCCAGGTAAGAATTTCAAGAACGCAGGATAGAGAAGCTGAAGTAACTCGTCGATATACGGTAGAACAAGGAAATAGAATTTCTCAACGATAAATTTATCGATCGATTAACTTCTGTGGAGAGTCTTTTCCAAGAAGCTTGTATCCAAAGTTGTCGGCGGCTTATCGCTATCGTAGTTTCTCTACATACGCCGCAGTCGCGCCAGTTGCTCAGCTACTTTTCCATTCGTATTTTCATCATTTCAACTCGACGAAGCATAACAAAGATTCCAGGTTCAATGAATTCCAATGTTCAAACATTTTGCAGGGTGACTCTGGCGGTGGCATGGTCTGCAATGGGGTGTTATCAGGCGTGGTTTCCGGCGGGGAGGGCTGCGCAGTTCCCGGCTTCCCGGGTGTCTACTCGGACGTGTTCTTCTTCAGGGACTGGATACTCCAGAACGCGAAGATCGAAAATGACGAGATAACTAAGGGATCCGACGCTGAGGGACCCACCGCTCAGGGATCCACTGCTCAGGGATCCGATGCTGAGGGACCCACTGCTCAGGGATCCACTGCTCAGGGATCCAGTTCTGAGAAGGTGCTGGCCACCGTTTTCCTACCTCTTTGCCTTCTCGTTCATTTGCTTAATACGATTTGAAAGCCTGCACCGATGCTGAAATAGAGACGTTTCAGGTCGGCGAGCGACGCAAGTAGAACTTGGCTAGTCCTGCGCAACGTTCGCCCGGGTGCGGGGGGATTCAATTTCTCCGTGGAAAGGAGCAACTTCATAATCGCGATCGTTCATTTCGTTCTTGGTAAAAAGGTCTCCCCGGGTTAATTGCGAAAGTTTCCACGGGCCCGTGTAACTCGAGGGCCGTCGGCGCGATAACAGGATTAATCGAGTCCCGTGTAAAAAATTCACGGCTCGATAAGGCGGGCCAAACTTCGTCTACTCATGTACATTATGAACGATACTTGAAACTGAATTCTGCAGTCATTGCACTTAAAGATTTCAGGATCATAGATTAAGGTGCTGGATGAATTAATTAAAATTCAAGGGTCTAGAAGCCAAAGAAGAGATCCCTCGAAGTTTCCCTGAGAAATTAATCGTCTTCTGCAATCTGTTCCAATTTCAACAGCATTCCTAGTGAAACAGCTTACGAAGAAATGTCACCCCGCGTATTTCCCGCGAAATGTCCCCTCCTTCACTGTAAAATAATCATGTTTCCCAGAGCGTAACGTTATCAACCCTTTCGAAACGCGTTTTCCGAGGTCTCGGCTTCGATTTTTTGACCAGGCGGCCGCGCGCGGTGGACTTTTCTGTGGTTAGCTCGCGCTCGCAAAGGCCACACTGGAGATGAGGGTGAATAACGAAACCAGGGGGCATCCGACTTTGATCTCTGGCGAAAAGCCTCGACGGTAGAAGCGCAAAAAGCTCGCTACCTACTTAATACGGAGGTCGGCAGGGCGATACCTCGAGAAACGTATTAGCGGTATTGCCGCTGGCAACATCCAACGGCGTGCGTCGAAGGATATCTTGCGCCTGACGGGTCGTGGACCGTTTCTACTGAATTTCACGAGCCTTCAAAGGAACGCTGCGCTGTCTGTCGACTTGGAGATATTGCAAGAAAATATTTGTCCTCTTTAGGGGTGGAACGAAAGTGGAACACTTAGGGGGAGCAAAGGGAGCCAATCGGTAGATCGCTGCAGGGTTAACGAAGTGTTTTACCAATGGGAATCGTGTTGGATCGGTTGCACGATTTTTGTAGTGCATGATGCATGATAATATTATATACTGTGATTAGCATGTTTGTTCATTGACAGTTTGATGAATCCTTGGATCTTTATTTGGAGATTTAAAATGACAGAGTAGAATAAGAAAGCTGAGGTAAACGAACCCCTGTACAGATCCGCTTCAACCACCATAAATTTAATTCTACCGTGCCATTTCCTTTTTCGAATTAAAATGCGGAGAACAAAATATTGCACGGAGAGTATCAACGATCATCCCCTTTTCCAGAGATCAATCTTTTTCAATAGCCTCGAACCTCCCCCCTGAAATTCACCGATGACCAGTTTCAAATCCACCAAGTTGACGAAGCTGCTGGTTGAATCAATTTCGCGAGCTTCCAGTTCCTCCCAGCATCCCCGAGTAATTAGAGGAAAGTTCCACTGGCTGAGCTCGAGTTCGATTCCCGCGGATCCGACCCCTACTTCGCGTTGTCGCGTGGCCATGCGGCGAAGGAAGTAAACTTTTAATTTCTTTAAAACCCTCGAACGATCTTCGTGGCAGAAACGAACGTCCCCTCTCCCGACGAGCTCTCTAATGAATTCTTATTCGATCCCTGAATTAAGGAGGTCGCGAATGGACCGTGGCGCGAGGGTGCCGCGACGCGACGGGGGATGGAAATCCGAGGGGCTGCGAGGATCATGAAAAACTTGCCGAGCTTACAGAACGAGGGTGTAGGAGGGGCGTGTATCAGAAGTTACGTTTATCAGGTGAAACGCGCAGTTGTCGAGGCACCCCTCGCCCTTGTACAGCCTCCCTCGCCACCCTAGACAGCTCCGTTCTCCTCTGGTGGCATTTTTTACGATTACTCCCGTCGAGATCGATCTACGATGCCCCTTAAAGTCGCCACTCGGGTTTCAGCGTCGATTAACTTCCGGCTGCGAAAGGCTTCCGGGTGAAATCTCGGTCAGGCACGAAGGGTTGAAGCGTTCGAGTTGAATCTGCCTTGTTGGATTAACGCGATATAAGAATTGATCCGTTGGAAAATGTGTCTGCGTGTGGTTTGACATTTTATTTCTCCGTGAGCTGTAATAGATAATGCTTGAAGTGTTTTGAAACGGCGGATCAACTGCTCCATCGCGTTATGGAAATTTTGTGGCCGCAATTATTTCGATCGATCGTCGCGAGGGCGATCCCCGTGCTCGTTCGCGGTGCTTCTCCTTGCGGGGGAGATCAAAGGGGACGTTTTCCCTCTAATTACGGGAAAATTTCGTCGTCAGTGGCATTTAGCCAGACGAGACGTTTCCTTCGCGACACACGAGAAATCTTGGGAGGTGGATCACGAAGGGGCACGCAAAGGGGCTCGTATTTGCCCGGTGGAAGATCGAACACGACGTTCCAGCGACTTTTAATCTCCGCGAAGCTTACTGGGGAGATGAAAGTGGAAACCAGTTCGAGGAGATTACTCCGTCCACGCTTAACGGGGACTAACCGGACCAGAAGTATGTTCTGACTTGCACAAAGGGAAACATATTTAGGAGTAATTATAGTTAAATAGATTCGAGGAGCAGATATTGGAAATTAGAAATAGATGGGCAAGGAAATTTAAAAGAATTAACCCCTCAAGTGCCATCGTGAAGTCTTTTGTTGTATCAAGGTCTCAGAGTTCAAGGATTCGATACTGAGAATTCAATTACTTTCCTCGAACAGAGGTGGCGAGACGAAGCTTTTGATTTTAAAGAATCGACCCTAATGGGGTGAGTTATTCGCGTCGCGACCTCCCCGTGGAGCTGGTCGATTAAGGGCCACGATTGGCGGGCGAAACTGTAGGAGAATATACCGAGGAAGCTCGCCTTCGGGATCGGGGACGTTTTTATGGCGCATTTAAAGCAGCGGATGGAGGCCGCCTTCTTCATCGCGCGACGACGAGCCGAAGAACGAGGCTCGCTTAATGACCCAGTTACGTTTTAATGGCCGAGATTGCCGAGCGATACGCGGGAAAAGTCGTTGCTCGACTATGTGACCGGAAATTCGAGCGACATCGAATGGGGCGGAACGGCCATTTTGCACGATTACATCGGACGTTCAATTCGTGGGGCACTCTGATGCTCGATATCTCTCGAAATTTGCATAAAAATCCTCTTACGATAGCTGGATGCCAATGGAACAACTTACGCATACCGTTTTGTCCAATCTAGGAGACTTTAATTGTTCCGAGGACAAGTAAGTAATTACTTTTGTAAGAAAATAGATATTTCAGATATTATATCTAAGGTGGAGGTTCTGATAAAAATAAAAATTCATTCATAAATATTCCTCACAGTCTTTACATTTGTTTTTCAGTCATCAGTCTCCTAAATTACAGGGTAAATCGTCCATGGTACCCGATAAAATCACCGCTGCTTCGTCTATCAGTCGACAGTCTCTCCACCGAATTTACCCACAAACGCACCAACATCGAGGGCCTCATAAATCCTCCAGGCAGTATGAAAAAAAGATGCACAGGGATAACGCCCCAACTCGGTCGTTTCAAATTCACCCCGACGCACCCCTAAAAAATCCATCGGTCAGACCTTCGTGTCTCCCCCACCTTGGACCCTCACTTTCAGCTTGCGACGCGACAGAGCCTCGAGAATCACACCTTCGGAGACCCAGTTCGTGCTTCCACCCCCTCGCTCTCGAGATACCAACCCCCGATGGTTCTCGCGACACTTGGCGACGTTCCAGGCATTCGACGGTGGCCCTAGTACCGGCTCGTGAGTTACGTTTATGATAATGAGCGGCTCGTTCCGCGTTGCCGCGCGTGTAGCGGTCCTGGCTAGCTCGAAACAAGGCCCCGAGGCTACGCCGCCCCCCTCGAAGGGGTTGTCCGGCCGTAGCCCGCGATTTACCCCTTTATGGGATTAAGAGATGCCACCGATGCTTGGCGTTTTACGAGGTTGGGATGGAGCTTGGAGGCGCGCCAGAGTAAGTAATTACCCTTTGGGGGTGGAGGGTGCAGATAAAGGGGACCGTGGTCAAGCAGCAGACGGTTGAAATTGTAATTTTTCCCTCGCTGGAGGAAGCTCCGCGATCGTTCGCCGGATACGGTCCCTGCATTGCCAAATATCCCGCGGGGTACCCACCCCTTTTCGATAATTACAGGGGGGCGTGTTGTAACTTATAATCCAGAGTTCTCCGTGTTCACCGAGAAAGCTTTGAAATTCTCAGAGCTAATATTCTAATATTCCCGAGGTTCGTGTTCATTAATGGTAATTTATTTGTAATGAGGAGTTATAGGTAATTCGTGATAGTTGAAGTATACGCTTTCAAACAGAATGCTTTTACCACAACACGCCAAAGTGTACTCGTCAGACATGACAATTATTATATTTGTCTCGTCAGTTTGAATTACTTAACCGGAAATTCATGTTAATGCGGAAAGATTGCCACCCTCGCGGCAGAGACACAGTGAAAACGCGAAGGGGCGACTGAACCACCGAAATTACAAAGTTCCATGATGGGAGTATCAAGTTCCAGGGGGCTCGAGCACACGCGCTCGGCGGTTCTTTCACGCGAGCCTTTCACCGCGAGCGGTCAGCCCGCCGCGAGATGAAAGAAGCGCGCGATTAAACGCGTTTCACTGTCAGCTCCGCATCCTCGTTTTTCCTTTCAGCCTACGTACCTCGCCAGACGTCTAATTAATTAAATGTAAACCCGCGTGCCCCGTCGACTCGCCGCCTCCCCACCCCGACCCCCCCCCCCCCGTGGCCGCCCACGCTCGTTTACGGCCTCTTTAGCCCCGTCTTCCTTCTGTCATCGCTCGCTTCTCTGCTCGTCACCCAGCCTGCACTCGTGCCTCGCAGCTTCGGAAATTCCCGAGTCACTTATTTGCGTTTACCTAAGAGCCGCGTCTTCCTCGGAACGCAGACGGTTAATTGGCCCGGGCAACCCTCCTCTCTCTCTCCTCGCGAACGGCAATTTCGCTTGATCGTTCGCGATTCGTCGCACGCCAATTAGCGAGCCCAGGAACACAGGGTCTCTCGGAGATCATCTTTTATTGCGATGCACGACTCGCGGAGACGTGGATCGTTGCAAATATCTGCGTGTAGTTTGATGGCTTCTGGGGGGTTGGAGGGTTGCATCTGTCGAATGGCTGCTGCTAACGATCAAATGATAATCTTGGGAACTCTTTTGTCATCGTTTGGGGAGTGATTCGTGAACGGAGGAGGATGCTGGATGTATTTTAAATCGAGGTATGGACGATTCCCAGTAAGTAATTGCGCCCTCGAACAAAGTAACCCGAAGCTATCGTCCTGGCGGAGTTTACAGAAGGCAGTTTCGGAGATCTAATAGCTGCTTTCGCGGGGAACGACGATCTATATCGCGCGAACACCGATACTCTGCCTCGGTTAATAGTTATTCCCTCAAGAAGTTTCACGGCGATTTGCAGTTAATTCCTCCGTGGCGTTTATTGCTCCGGCTAATGCTTCTTAGGAAATTCGCGTTACTGCTCTAAACTGTCCCCATCCCTTCCTGCGCCGGATCATTAAGAAGTTTCTCGGTGCAGGGCTACGAAAACCGATGAGTCCGGTCTGTCGTTATTTTCCCCAGTGTCTCCTTCGTCCCTAATGGAGCCAGGGTCGACCACCGTCCGACCAAAACGTTTTATCTTCCGCCTCCACTTTGTCCGGGAGACTAGTGACGCGAGCAGACGCGCACGATAACAATTTGGCGGTGAATCGGGGCCCACTGCCTGATAGGGATCGATGGTAAATCACTCGGAATTATTAGGGATTAGTCGGCCGGATGGTATTTCTGTCCGCTCACGGCGAGGGAGACACTCGTTCTGGCCTGCAACGAAGCGTCGATTACGAGCGATTAACGCTTAAAGAGCCGTGTATAGTTCCTCTTAATCTTCCTTCCAAGGTCTCATTAAGTTACTGAATTGCTAAGAACTTCCATAATTAAGTCGTCTATGTAATGTCTGGTGAATTAAGCGAGCGTATTTGCTACTGACTTAAACATATGATATAATTTTTCTGGATTATTTATTCGTTCACAAATTCTCCAGGCACTCAGTGAATGAAGGCTCCTAGGCTACAGCGCAGTAGATTAGAACGTCACTAGCCAGACGAGTGCGCCAGACATAGTTAATGAATACTTACTCCCTATTTAGGTAATTTTAGAAATGGAAGCTTGCGAAGATTAACAATCTACTTTACCTTGAATTACAGTTATTAATATTTCATATTTAATATTTATTTAATGCACATGGGATAAAGTCCCATTAGTGCACAAGAGAAAAGCTAAGAAAAAATAACTATACTGCAAGTCGGTAAGACGGTTTAAACAATATTCTATTTGCAGTGACGTAAATTAAACACCACCCTAGTTGCTAACGTCACAGTAACATCCAAAATCCCCCTACACAAAGCGTTAATACATTCGAACCTTTATCATCGGAAGATAGACGCGAGGGGAGTTTCCCGACACCCCGGCAAATGTCCAGCACGGAAAAAAGAATCGAAACGTGATTAAATCTCAAACGTGTCCCGCCCACGTCTCGTTCGGTCGCTTCGTTCCCAGTCGGAGCCTCGCGGAAAGGCAGACCAGCCCCCGAATCCACGGGGGTGATTTATCCGTTTCATTCCTCCGTGAAAGTAGGGAATCCCCGCGCGAGCATCGTCGAGCGTCGTCAACGATCGTCTCCGGAGGAGCGCGGAGGGTTTGTCGACCTTTCGCGTCTCCCCGCTCGCCGGGCATGCAGAAGCAGAAAAAAAGTCTGCCCGTTGGCCAAGGGCGAGCTGACAAATGGATAGGATTTGAGCTGCGCAGCCGTGAAGGGCGCGGGTGTTTTTCATCGGCCAGGAAAGGGGCGGTTGCTTTAAGTAATTGCATCCCCTAACGCGACGAGAGGATAAAGGGTGAGCGGGCGAAACAGAGGTGGAAAGTCAACGGTCAGGGGACCAGAAGTCTGCTCCGTCCCGCGGAAATTCTTATCTATGAGCGTCGTCTGCGTATGACTTCACCCCCCGGTTGAAAATCGAGATTCCACGGAGGGGTTAGCGAAGCTTCAGTCGAGGGACGCAGAGGAACGCTAGGTTATTCCCTTCCGAAAGCATTTTCGCGGGGGACATTCTTCGTTCAGTCCCGAATGTCTACTTTTATTTTGAAGATAGTTTACTCCACAATCTGCTATACATCAGTTTGAATCCACTGAAGATTTTTCATGCTTCAATATCAATTGCAGCTGTATCACATGTCTGAATAATGACGACCTAAACTACTTGCCCGAAATGAATTCTACAATCTTCGATGTGTTTTCGCTGGGTTGGCCTTTAATTGTGCTTTTGAATTCGTTCTGCAGTTCCAGAAGGACTCTCCCGTTGAATTTCTCGCTGACAATCGGCGTACAACGTGATTTCCCTGTAGGACTCCCTTCGCGGCCCTCTGGTAATTCTGCGAACGAGGCACGAGGGTCGGGCCACTCGAGCAACCCTCTGTCCAGCCTCGAAACCCGCTCGCAGATCTGCGTTCCACTAGCGTCGAAGAAGGGGGTCCCGATCGCGAGGAAGACGCAGATGCCCTCCACACATCGAACTGCGACGACCCTCGATCCGGGGGAGGCAAATTGGGTTATCCGAGGGCTGAGATGTCATCGTGGCGTCTCCTGACGGACGGGGCCACGTTGTCGCGGGTCAAAGGTAACCCCTGGTCAATTATTGTAATATGCTTGCTGGAGGCGAGCGGGGAACGCGCCGGGAAACTCTCCGGGTCGATAGCTTTAATCTACGGACCTTCCTGCGCCCCTGATCGAGCTCTAATTTTACGTCGCACTTGGGCTACGTTGGCCCCTTTAATTTAGGGGTTCCTTTAATGCTCGAAACTACGAGCTAGTGGAAGCTGGATGGATTGCATTAGCGGCGATAGTACATTGTCAAAATTGCAGAAGCTGGTGAGGGTGCTGCGTTTACTCAGACATAAGACACTCGATGAATTGGAGATTGTGGAGTTCGTGGAATCTGTCGAACTCTGCATCGAGAAGATTTACAGTATGATTTACCACCTCCACTACTTTCTATTTAGCGGATCAATTAATTAAGCTTGCAAAGGGGTCGTTTTAATTATATAAACGTGTCGAGGGACATCGATTACAGTTTCAAGAAGGAGACACGTTCCGAGGAGTGAAACCGAAGCAGCCAGAGGTTCGATCGCAGACATTCTGGCGCCGACCCGAGCACCACTGACACCGAGTTACATATTTAAAGTGTTTGGCGTGCGAATCGGAAGTCGCAAGCTTTCGCCGTCGGTGGTAAAGTTTGAGAAATAGTGGTCTTCTTTGTGCGCCACAACTATAAAGGATTCCGTCGGCTCGGAGGAATCCGTAGATAAATTTCCCGCGCCTTCCTGCACGTTATTTGCCGTCGAATCGAGACGCCGCCGAACGCTCGAGGAAACTCGAGAATTTGTAAAGCAATCGCGACGTCCGCAGCAGTGAAATACGCCAAGTTTCTTGTGGATCTTGAAGCAACTCGCTGGAACAGACTCAATTACCGTTGCATTCGAAATTGGGGACTGTCGAGTCTGAAATTTCACGGGCTTTGTAATTAATAGAGCTTAAGCTGGCCTCCGATCAACTCGGCTGCCTCAAAATTCTACTCCACTTTACGAAGAAACTTTCTCCCTTCGCTAATCGTGCTCCTAGAACTTGCTTTCTTTTCAAACGAGTTCTCGATGGCTTATATTCTGCCTAAAGCTCCTTTATCCCCACTTTCACGTGCCCTAAGAAAGAACTTCCTTTAGTGACTCGTCCTTTGGCGCCTCTTTCTTTGCCAGTCGAGTTTTCGATAGCCCATTTTCGTCGAAGAAACAGACAACAGCTCCGGGGAAGTTCCACTCTGTCCTCCGATGAAACTTTCCCCTCTGTAATCGTTTCTTTGGTACCCGTTTGTTTGCTGCTTTACTCGCTCGGACCTCGTAACAGTTTCTGTCCCCCATCTGACTGGCCATAAACGTGCTGGCCCGAATAGTCATGCCCCATAAACCTATCTGTCTCCAAATCATTACTCCACAGAATTGAAACGTCGGAGAAAAGCAACACCACTCTACACTCTTCAAACATTTTATAATCGCGCCACGAATGTTAAGCCACGCGAAGCTTGCCACAGATTCCAAGCGGAAAAACTGAATATTGGTTTAGGGAAGGGAAATATTCGAGTACCGATGTATACGGTCGATTTATTTTCGATTTAATTCCGCGCCGTTACTATTAGCGTTTGCTCCCGCGGCAGAGTTCTACACCGACCATCGGGGCGAAATTTTATCGAGAAGCAAACGGCTAGACGGTTTTAACGCGACCGCGGGGGAAAAGAGAGCTATCGTGGGGGCTGGGAAGAGCGGGCGGAGAGTTTACATGCACGCATCGGCGGCGTAATCGCGAAATTCGATTATCGGCAGGCGCGCAGAATAGCGGATCATCGGGCCGGGCGATTAGCGGTGCGGGGCGCCGCGGCGGAGCTTTTAAATTTCCGGCTTTCGGGTGTAGGGAGCTGGAAAAATATTTGGAGTACCGCGGCGGGGGCTGAAATTACGCGGGCGCGCTCGAAATGAATTTACGATGGCTCTTAGCGAGCAATTTCTGGGCGAAAAGTTTCGCTGTTTCCACGGGTGATTTGTGGCCACGGGACCGACGTCGATTCGTCGAAAGCCCTTCCCCGGCCCTTGAAATTAATCGCCGACTAGCGACCAGGCTTTTCTTTTCCCCCCGAACCCAGGCACATTAACGTGCACAGCTCGACTATGGAACTTTTTATAGGGAACAGAGGATTTGTCATTAACAGAAGAATTAAAAATATTGGGAATTACCTTGAAGCTTTAATACCATCAGGATCGAAATAAATTTCAGGAAAGAATTATAATTACAAAGTTACCAAAGACGATTCAAGTTAACTGCGCCATTCTGAATATTTACTCGCGCGCAATTTCCATCCATTTTCCTGTCGCTCGCCGGGGAATAATGGTGCGAAGGAAGCTTCGAATGTGTTTAATTTTAAGGATAGAAAAGAGAAATGGGAAGTGTACGCAGACGAGCCACGTTTCTCCGTGCGCATTCCGCGCTGCAAGCGCGTGGAGCCTCTAAAGCCCGTCATATTTCTCTTGAACGTTGCCGGAGCTCTTCTTGTAACGAGGAGAACTCGAGGGAAGGACGGCTGGCGGGCGCGCTGAAGGTGTAGTAACCAGAAACGGTTAAAAATACGATTCTTTGTCCGCGAAGTGGCCCTCGAGCTCTCCAGTCGGTTTTAGACCGCGTCCCGCAAAAAGTAAAAGCCACGAGACCCGCGAAATTCCTGTCCTCCAAAATTGGAACGAACCGGCTCGTGGAAGGAGGAAGGCCTTTGTGGCTTATATTTAGTCCTCGAATTGGTTCACGGTGATTAACGAGCCCCGGGGAGGAATTTTTCTGAGCGAATAACGCGAGGTGGAAGATGAAGATAATGGTGCTTCTTCGAAGAGGTTAGTGATTATGACAGTTTAATCTTTTTAATCATAGCTCGTAGTATTCTTGGTAATAGCAGGTAGTAATATCTTCCTCGCCGTTACATGGCGACTTAGAGAAAGGGTTAATTAAGTTTCAGAGGTTTAAATTACTTCTAAATGAATTATAGTGGATTACACAGTGTAATGAATCGAGGTTTCCAGCGTAAGAAGAATTGGTACGATATAATTTCCGATTGGGATTAAACATCTGCAGAATATGGTCGGGATCGAGCGGCAGGATTTCAGCTGTAATCCGATTTCATCGTCGATTCCCAAATTTCAACGTCGCTAATGAAAACCACATCGAAAACCCGAATATTAATTGTCCTTTAGCGAACCGTGCCACAGACACCGCCGAATGAATTCGTTTGCCGTGCACAGACCGCGAATATAATTTTAATTAGCGATGGGACCGAGCGTACCTCGATTAATGTGGAAGTTGGTGGGACAAGTTCAAAGGCTGCGTGATTAATTCGGTAGATAAAAATAGTGCTCGCGAGTGGAATGAAATTAAACGTGGACGTTGGTGTTCGGTATCAACTGAGTAATTCCAAAGTACTTTCAAAGCTTTCTTCGAATTCTAGTTGCATGTATTTCTGCTTCAGTAGACTTCGAGTGAAAGTTACGAGACGAGTTATTTCTCCGAGTCAAATTTGCTGTGCTACTTAACTCTAGAGAGGGAAGACTTATTAATTAATAATAATCAAAATTAATAATAATAATAATTAATTAATACTTCCGTGCAATCGACGAACTCGGTTCCATCGCTACTTCGCAGCTCCCTTCGGCGACCGCGCTTTGAACGTCATCGTCCACCGGACTGCTCGCTTTTAGGCGCGCCTGCAGCGCGATGCAATTTACCAATGAAAGCAATTACCGCGAAAAACAAGCCCCCGCTGTCGACGGGGCTGCACGCGAGACTCCAAAGTGTAGCCACTTTCGATGGCACGTCTAATCGAGTATCGTTTCGCTAACAGCGCTGTGGCGGATGAAGCTGTTTGATGCGACGAGCCTTTTTGTCTGCACGTATAGGTTGTTTTAAAAAAGAAAATAGGGTTTCAACGCGGTTATGCATCGATTAAAAATAATGAAATTACAGGCCTGTCAGGGTCTTTGACAATTAGCTTGAAGAATTTACCGAGCGGTTCCCTCCACGTTCACTTATAAACAATTATTCCTCTTTTAACAAGTGAGGGATATTTGACAACATATCACAGCCACCATCGCTTTTCTAATACCACCCTCGTCCCTTCCACACCCCAAAGAATCTTGGCTCCGCTATCGTTCATCCTGCACCCTTTCGTCGCCCCCTGGTCATCGCCCATAAATTCCAGAATTACACGCGGGGACGTCGTGTCGTCACCTTTACCCTCGCCTAAAACGACCGCAAATATTTGTCGGCGATCTTTGCAGCCGTAATTCTAAAATATGGTCACCTGCCCTATCCAACGGTCGGACAAGTGGCAGATCCCTTGTAAAGGGTGTTCCTCCTTTTTCCAGGCGAACAGGCAGCCGATAGATGATTATCTAAACGGTCCCGGACCCTTGACCGATTTGCTGATAATTACCGCCAATATGGTCCATTCCCTTCCATTTTCTGTGGTTGTAGGTCTTCCTTTTCCTTTTCTCTGTTGCTTCTTCTTCCCTGGCTTTTATCTTTCCTTCGCCTAGACACCAATTTCGTCTTCTTTGTTTCTCTTTCGCCCCTTTCGTTTATCTTCACACGAAGCGATCCTCGTGGAAGACGCCAAAAATTGCTAAGTAGCCGTGTACACCAGCGATTACCTTCCCTTCCAGTTACTCCTGCTACATTGAATCGCTGGAATCGGATTAACTAGACTTCATGGTAAATAATTGAAATATTTCACGCCGAAGCTCAATTCTTCTCCAGTTTTAAAAATCAGTAGATAATCCACGTAACTGTCATTTCAACGTGTCAATTTATTTCCTGGGATCTCACCAATCTTTCTACACTTTAGCACAAAGGTACGCCGGTATCTCTGATATGAAATTCTCACCCCAAGCTCCCATTTGAAAGAAAACCCTGGGGGGGCAACTAGTGTCCGTTACACTCACCCCTGAAAAACACCGACGCCTCGAAACTTCCACTGGCCCATAAAGGAAAGCCTCATTACCATTCACTTAAAACGTCCCCGCAACTTCGATTCCCCACGCAAGAAACTACCGCCCCTCCCCCCGTTCATCCTGAGATCACCGGCGAACACGAAACAGGATGTCTTAACGAGCTCCCGAATTTCGCGGGCCAACGACGCGTAAATTCAACACGGATAGAGGGACGGGGGCTTCGCATCGTAAAAAGTCCCGCCCGATGTTCTGAATATTCGCTGGTATAACGAGGGGCCCCCATCACGTAATCCTTTAATTAACGACGCCGATATTCCAAGAATTCCCAGCAGCTCCCCTCCAGTGACGGGGAAGCTAGTAAATTCGCCACATAATCCCCGACGATCGTCCCTCTCCGTGAGCGTCGCTTATAAGAATCGACGTGCGCCGAGGCGTCCCTGTAACGAGCCTCCTGGAAAGGATCGCTGCGAGTGTACCGGCAATATCTCAGCGCGATATATCTGGCCAGGACGCTGGACCTGTCTCGTCGCGGCCCTGGCCAGCTGTTATATTTACCGGGCTGCAACGCGGAGAAAGGTAATTGCCGAAGCCTGGACAGCTGCCCGCCACCGTCCGCACACCCTTCGCCGTAATATCGTTATTTTTATTAAGCTTTTCCACGGGCAGCGAGTAACTTATATATTGCTGGTATCAGGGGGGGACGTCTGTCGGCGAGGAGGCGGGCCAGTGATAAAACGGAGACAAAAACCGGGACAGGGAGGGGGAGACAGGACGCAGGAAAGGGGATGAAAAGCGGGGTGGGAAGTTTTCTTTTGTATTTTCGTCGCTGGAGTTCACTTTGACTTCGGCTTTGATTCACTGGCTTCTGAATAAGGGAATGCGAGTGTCTTTGATGTGCGGGAGTGAGGGGGGGAGGGGAGGGAGCGGTGAATGCGATTATGGGGGTGTATTGAGTGCGATTGTAGACGTATGAAAATCAGATTGATATGGCAGTCGCTTCCCTGTCTGCGAATCGTGGGTGTTGTTTGGAGGAGCGAACGGTTCCTGAATTTGCGCGGAGGAACGGTGGGGGATAGCTTCGTTGCGAATTTGGGAAGCCATTTGCTTTTGTTCCCACTCTGTCCCAGCTACCCGGCGTATAACGTTTACATCGGTCCACGTTATTACATCGAATCGTTTATTATTCTGCGAGCAGTGATTGAAGGAACTGAAGGAGAATTCTTCACCGTGCAGATATCTCTTTCAGCCTCCACATCCTTCCCACCGCTTTTATTCCCGCGACGCTGCCAGACAAATGCCGGTGCGCGAGTCGCAGATACGCGGCGCAATAAGAGGCGAGGTTGCGATATAAAGCAGCGAAATTAAACGGGAGAATTAGTTTTTATGAAAGCCCTCGAGGCCGAGGTAAGCGTTATTGCATGTTCATGACGCCGACAGCCGCATCCTGGCCTTTGTTATCCCCCGCCCTCTGCTCCCTGATATTTGATTTCATTCCGCGCGAAACGCTGAACCTTTTCCCAGTCTGCCGGGTTATTCTTAGCCCCGTCGTCGTTGCCTCGTTAAATTAAATGCCCAATATCCACGAACATAAACGGCCTGCCCGCGACTTAGCTCCACGCGAACGGGACACTTCTGTTTACTCGGTAATTAATAATCCCCCTGCTCCGCGGAAGTCGGCTCGATCTAATTAAAAGAGGAATTCCTTAAGAACTAGCAGGCTGGAAGGAAGGAAATTTCGATCGCGACGGCACCGACCCTCGTCGAACCGCGAGCGTCGACGGGACGAATGCACTCGGAACAGGCGGGCGGTATTAATTAAAGGGAAACTTTTTTAATTCGACCGCCGCGCGTATAAGTGGCCCTCCAAGCCCCGTCCGCCCGCCATCAACCTCCACCGCCCGGCTACCATGAATAATAAATAAAGCCCCGGCCGAACTTTATCATAAATGTTACACGCAGACGCACTGAATATTTACCCGTTCCGCGTTTCCCCGGGACAAAGGGGAACCAAACGCGGAGGGGGAGCGGGTGGATAGAGGGACGAACGGCGGAGGGAGGGGGAAGGGTCGGCTGTGATTTATTTGGGGAAGAAGCGCGGGGGTTGTTTCGACCCCTCTCGAGGTGATCCTCGACGAGAAGTAAGAGCCAAGTCACTTCTACAGGTGTGCCCATTAATTCGGCAAAATCGTGGAAACTCCGAGACAAATCATGCTTGGGGCGTGACCGTCTCGCCCTCGCATTTGTCAGCTTCTCTTCTGCTCGGGCACTGCGGGCGGTCGCGCTAGCTCGTCCACACCCTTGGGCGGATTAATTAATCGACATACTCGCGCGACGACGCGCGAGATTCGTCTTGTCCAGGGCGATCGAGCCTGGGGAATGGTAATTCATAGTAGTCAGCGATTCTTTAGTTAGCTGGCTTTTTTGGTGGGTGACAGCTCCACTTTTATATCTGGCACGGTCCATGGAAGTTTCAGCGAATAAATGAATTCCTTTCTTATTTGAAGGTAAACAGGACGATTCGTGCGAGAATCCTACAGTAGGTGTCCTTATTCACTGTTGATAATCGGGGCCATCTAGTACTTTAATTGTAAATCGTGAAAGGACGATTCCGATGCTTGACACAAGAATACACGATTTAAATAACAATTTGACACCGACTAAGAGGAATTCTCTAGATACGACGAATCTTATTAACACATTCACAGATTGTTTTTATTGCTTTTATTTAAGGTTTTGAGTCGCATTAACAGCTGAGACCATGAGCGACTTTACAAATTAGCGATCAAATGTTTATGAAAAAAAAAACAATAGAATGATCAGTCTTTAAGATCATCGAAAAAATTTTGATTCATCGTTCCATGGAATTTCCATCTCGTGCTCCTAATCGACCTAATCCCTCGAGGAAGAGCTTGCCCACGAAATCTTCCTCGACCACGTCACGACCCATTTCAAAGCGGCAAACGACCTGGTTCGTCATCGTCCACGGAGCACCGCCGACCCAGAATCGCAGTCATGGAATTCGCTGGCTCCGGACCCCAGACCCGCGCATCGAATTAATCAGGGGCGACAACGCCTGTGCAAAAGCTTCGGCTGCCAGCTCGTAATGAAATTGTCCCGTCGCACAATGCCATCCCTGGGAAGATCCCCGCTCATTGTCTGCTGCCCGGATTCATTAGGCGACGCTCGCGCGAACGGCGCGACGAAAGTGCTCGCTGTTGCGCGTAAAGACGCTTGGAACGACGCCGGGAGACATTAGCGGGAAACGATGACGCGAGGGCGGGCCGACTATTAAATCGCGGATGTACGCGGTGAAAAGAGGATTGTTCTTTCAGAATTTTCTTTTTTCGTGGACACGGTAACGCGAGAGATGGCACTCGAGGAATATGCTAAGTTTGTGAATTCTAGTGTAATAGTGGAGAAGACACTTTTTCAGCTTGCAGTATTCATTGAGGAGGGGCTAAATGTGAAATAGGGTCGATTAACTAGAGTGTTAGGAAAGCAGTCATATAATTTAGTAGTCTATTGATCTGGGAATCGAATAGTTATAGTTTTGAATGCAAATTAGTCGATGATTCTGTGTTTCAGTGATACAAGTCAATGATTAAGGGAGCATAGATTAGTTTGTTAAATATTTGCTTTCTAGAGATCGCAACGTGACTGTCACACTAATTCTATAGTTCTTGATAGATCAAATCAGATGGTAACTTCACTTCTAAGTAGTACAAGTCAACCGCAGGTTCCAAACCAACCCTGTAATTCAATTGCCATGTAATTTTGCACACGATCGTAGGAATAATTGGACTTTGCAATAAGCAAATCATCCATTCAGACTATTCTTCAAAAGTCAAAGTTAATCACCAGGAGAATTCCATTCGCCAACAATCCAAGGCAACCGTTGCCTCTATTCATCAGCATTCCAAACCAATTACCAATCCCGTTTCCGGTCACCCCAACTCGACCGTTAATTCTTCACGAGTTCCCGCCTTGGAAACCGACAGGCAAGCCAGAACTGTTCAAACTTTCATGCAAAATCCCCTCGGAGTGGCGGGCCGCTCCGTTAAAAATAAAACAGGAATTACAGAGAGACGAATGGATCACGGATTTCGCGTTATCTCCAGGAGAGATCCCCGGCCTCGACTCCATCCGACGATGGGGCTTCTGTCCCTCCCCGTGCCACAGAGGGGTGGCTCGGGGCGGCGATATTTAAAAACGACGCCTTGCATATTCATGCCCGCCGCGTCGTCACAATTAAAGACGCATCGACCGAAGGCGAAAGCTTAATTATCCGCGAGCCAAGGGGCCCGTCGGATCGATTTCGAGGGGGAGGAGATTACTCAGTAATCTGCGTCTTCGTTAAATGGGAAAAGTTGCAGTTCGTTAGCGATCCCTTACTCGAGTGCCATCGAATACGAAGCGTGGATTCGCGTCGCTAACGATAGGATTCAAATGAAGCCTTCCTCGGTATAATAACGAACCCGAAACCCGATATGTCGAAACAATACGCCGCGCCACGTAAACGAGGGGTGCGGGCGCGCGAAGGGATAAGTCGAAGAGCGTAATTAAAAGTGACAGCAATTATTATGGATTTTCGTAAATATCAAGCTCGCCGACTAACTCCCAGCATCCCACAAACGTTGTAATAATTTCAAATTAAACGTAACTTTTAATATTCTTTGTGATAATCGTCTCGAGGATTAAATTTCCTGGCAACCCTTCTTGAATCAAGTAAAAGTTTTATCGCAACAGAGAAATTACAAGTATGTGCTTCTTTGTTCCGGAGATCCTCGCGAACAATTTCGCAATTCGCAAACGTACACACCCAGCTGGAGCGTGGCAACGTTTTCGTCAGCTATTCGCGAATTACACAGAGGCCAGAAACGTGGAAAGGGAGGGCTCGTAAAATGAAATCAATTCCAGGGGGAGGAAGGTCAGCGTTAGAGACCGGATATGGGGGTAGTTACGAGGCGTGGAGCGTCATTTGCGAAACAAAAGTGAGTCGCTTATATACCCAGCGTTTACGGGCCTGTTCGTCCTTCTACGTGGTTTAATCTAGCTGCCTACGAAAAAGTCGATTCACTCGGACTGAAAATTCACGTTCGTGACTCTCGTCGCCTCGTGGAACAACGTTTCGGGGTGATATTTTCAACATTATCTGCTCAGACGGTCTTAGATGAGAGATACAGAGAAACCCTGGTGTGCTTAGTGTACAGGATTATATTAAATAACGTTGCAGTAACAATAACAAACTGCGCGAACCTAAATGCTACTCTCCAGACTCTAAAAACTTTCTGTAAACTCGTTCAACTCCCATAAGACCCTCGTAAAACTGTGTAAAGACTCTCTGTAAATTCGCTAAACTCTCATAAGGCTCTGTATACGTCTTCTCTAAAAACTCTCCAAGGACTAACTAACCTGCACAGTTTTGCCGCGTACAGACCGTCGTTATGGAGTCACCCCATACCGTACCACAGGGAAACCTTCCTTCTACGGAAATCAGTTACACTTTCTGCTGCAAAGGTGACTCGTTTCAACAGAACTTTTGTGCAAGTTTAATAAATCAGGATCAACTACGTTTGAAAAGGATAATAATTATTAGGACATATGCAATTGACGTTTCGCTAAGGGAAGTTTGAATGACAAATATTTTTCACTTCTTAACTAGTTTATTTATTTGATTTTCTTGAGTTCCGGTGACACTTCTGATTCGTAAGCCAGTGCTAGCAATTTTATTGGCTTTGTATCCCCACCATAATCAAAGTTTATGAAGTTCATCTATCATGATACATCCTGGGGTACGTTTCATTGCAGTGTCTGCGACGTGAAAAGAGGAAACGATTATGATATAATGGAGTTACCGGACTGACTTCGTCTTTTTCGTGACAGGGTCCTCCCCGGTAAAATCGAATTTAGTAACGTCCTCGATCCGAAGGTCGGAAGTTGATTTTCCGAGTTAACCGTCGAAAGTGACAGCTAGTCGGAAGTCAAGCCTGTCGAACGGGAGGGGAGAGATTCTGAGGACCAGTGTTGTATTTGGACATGCTAAGAACTCGCTGGCTCGCTGCCAGCAACGGCGTTTCTGAAGGGGCAGGCTACGGGTCGTACCGAGAATTCTATTTCGCAAAAGAATGTGCAAATTGGGTCGTTCAGAAAATTCCCAAGAGTTATTAGAGACTTGATTCAAATGTTAGGCGAAACATGTAACTCTGAGAGACAAATCTGTTGGACGTTCCTTCGTCGTTAATAAATATCAAGCAACGGGGGCAGATTTCAAATTTTAGCTTCGTCTTAATTAAATCTCTGAGTCCTTAGCTTCGGGAAGATGATCTAATGAAAAATGATCTACAAGATGATGCGACTTATCGAGTCCACAAACCAACACGATAGTTTCAAAGATTTATATTTTTCAATTTCCTTGTAAATACTCTTGAATACCCCCAGAAATGAATGCTTCCGTTTTCCCCCACCTCGGGCGTCCTCGACACTACCCCCTCAGCAGAAATTGCCGAAGCTCGGCGCGTAGTTTCATTTCGAAACGGACGGGTACACGTTCTTTAGGGAATCGAGTGGATACCTAATAGATTTCGCTGGGGATCGAATTAATTTCCGAGAGGTTCGTTTGCGAGACGAAGGAAACGGCCGGAATAAAAGGTGCCCTACCCCCAATTCGAAGCAATTTCGTTTGGAGGAGAAGCGGGCGCGACCCTTCGTCCAAGGGAATCCGTCGATTTGCCGTGAGAATTCAAATCGGCCGTCGTTGGCCGAATGACAGCGTAAACAAGACAAGAAGCCTCCTAACGCGCGCGTGACGGACATTCTCAAACAGCTGCGCAGAAAGTGGAGTCCCTGGGTCCTCGTCCTTGGAGAACGCTCGAAGGTCTTCGTTTGATGTTGACTCGGCGGCGGAGGGACGGGGACCGGGGGATGATTTGCGTCGCAGGATGTTTCGTTTGCAATGCCCTTCCTCTCTAAACACATCCATCCCCCTGCGTGAAATATAACAGAGAATTTACAAGTTCCTGTTAGCGGATTCATAGACCCTCTTGGAACTCGGCAAACTTACGATGCTTTAATAAAATCTGTGAGCGAATAAGAAACGAGGAGATGAAATTAAATTTTCAGCATTTTCTTTTCAATAACAGCAACGTCGTTACTTATAATCTCAGATCTATCTTTCAACAGGTCTACAAACTAAAATAAATTATTCTATAATTTACAACGTTTCCCACCGTATTCAGCATGGAATAAATATCCTTTTCCCTTGAAAAAAATAATTTTTTACTTCTTTGGCACTTACATCGTTCGCCATTTCAACCCCCCAATTAAAGTACCCATACCCAGACACTTTTAAGTATTATTCAAGTCTCCACTCAACTTTCTTCTACACCCTCCACCCTCACTGATTCACAAGCACTCGAACACAACTCAATTAAAATACCTCGAAAGTGCCTATCTTCAAAAAGTTGACCATTCAATTAAGAAACATCTCCCTCGCGAGGCCCCGAAGCTCCGCCAACCATGTGCCACCACTTGCCCCCGAAACCACCCTTTGAAAAGCAACAAATTTATCGTAGAAACAGTCTCGTCAGGGTCCACCGGTCACGCGGAACAATTGGAATAGAACTTCCCGTTATCGTCGTCCCTTTGAGCCGCGGTAGCAGCGATAAGGGACGGTGGAGCAGCGTGGAAGCAAGTTCACCGCGGAAAGGAAACTCGAAGGGTCTGCCCTTCGATACCGCGCCATCGGAGAATCAAAGGAAACGACGGAACGGCGGTGCGTTCCCTTTGCTCTCCCATCGTCGACTCGTTCCTCCCCCGTCCCTCCCTCACTAGGTCAATACCGTCGTTTTATCTGGCTCGTTCCTTTCGGCCTCTTCCTCTTTGAAACCGGCTCACCCTCATCTCCGCGGCGCGCTTTTTTTCCTTCGGCCCCGCTGTTTATGCGGGCCACGGGTACGCGCGTCGATTCAATTCCGTTTTGGGACCGCCCAACCGATGCTGCGCCCTCAGGATTTAGTCGAAGGACCTTTTTCCTCCCTCTTTCACGGGCCTCCCGTGCTCTATTCAGGGGGATGCACAAAGGGGCGCGGAAAGGTGACGTTTTACCCCGTGCTCCCTATTCCGTGCGAGTCTTTGCTTTTATCCCGCTGTTCTTAATATCTCCGCGGGCTTCCTTCGAGTGGTTCGGTGATTTCTGGGTCTCTGGGTTCTGGAGACTCTTGGGGCACAGGGGTGTATGTGATAATAGTAGTGCTAAAATAAATTGAAATCTACTTTAGTTTATAATTTGAAGAGATTTTAACCGGCGTTAGTGGTGCGGTTGGTAACACAAGTGCCTTTAAATAAAACTCTCGCGGTATCAGACATGTATAATTCACGATTTCTGTTTCTAGAAGAAAGATCGCTAAGGGTAGCCATGCTTAATATGCAAAGCACTCGCCCTGGCCACGATTCACCGCTCGTACGTCATGGAAAAGTAAGAAAGGAGGAGGAAATGTTTTAGAAGATGATAGTTATCGGGTCGTGTCGTACATCACCGAATAATGGTAAATTTATACGGACATTTAATCGTCGCAGTGGACGTTAGTCGTGCTCCAGCGACTTATCGAAATCAGCACATTCTTGCCCCGCGATCAGAGCCCCCTTTGTTCTCCCGCTGTACAACTTCCCGCTGGATAGACCCTTCCTCTGGTTACGAGGAGAGAACATTCGGGTACCCCAACCCCCTGCCGCCCCTTTGGATTAATTTATAGCCCCGTAAAGGAGCGGGAGATTGTCTTTGCCCTCGCGCCCTTCGTGGTTTGCCCGCGACGTTTTTACGAGCCCACCATTGTCTCGGTCGGAACGAACGGAACTGGTGCCAATTTTCGGCGAACTCACCTCGGGACTCCATTCGATACGTAATCCTTTGCCTTCGATGGAAAGTCTCCGGTATAGAACCCAATCGAGAATGGTGCACGCCGTTTGCTGCAGCATTCACTGTTCCCTTTCTTCTTTCCTCTGCTTTCGTAGAGAATTATATTGCTCATAGTAGCTTCACATTTATTTTTGATAGTTGTAGGGGCTGAAGGGTAACTTTCAATTAATATTAAGGAATGCAAAATATGGAAGATGAGTTGAATATTTAACGGTTCTGTGACTACTGCACTTTTCTACTTTCAAGTGTATAGAGTATAGAGCATATCTCTAGAGGAAGAGGCAGGAAAAGGAACGCTGAGTTTCCAGTAAGTATTCCATTTATTTTTCAGTAACTTGGATGTTAGAAACTTTCAAGTACAATCAAACTTATAATACTTCTTCTACTCCCCATTAATTCCATTTTCTGCAACCAGTATTTTTGTCTTCCACTGTTTTCGTCGGTAACCACAGGCAAAGCATCCCCCAAGGCGAGCCAGACTTATCCTCATCATGTTAGGGTGCCAGTTTGAATTATAGCTTCGTAAATTCAAAGACGTACGCGCGAGGATCGCGCGCTGCCTGGCCCACCTTCGCCGTTTCTTGCCCTTTCTGCGGGATATTTCATCGAAATAACGCGGTGCTAGGGCCTGGAACGCCCTCGTGATGTAATAATAACGACGACGCGACCGTAATCCCCTGGGCTGGCTTTGTTTTGCCCCGTCTGGACCGTAATTTCGGTCAACGGCGCTGGTCCCGGGGTTGGATCGATGCGCGATTAAGGAAAAATCAAGGGCGAGCGGGTGAAATGACCTGGAACTGATAAAAATGTACCCGCCGGGGGGGGCCGAGGGCGGCACTACTTTCTCGGAGTAGTCGATCGGGGATACTGTAAGTTCTTTTACTAATTAAGAGCCAGCGGTCGTTAAGGATTGGTTACCACTCCTGGAAGAATTTCCAGCGGCGGGAGGAGTGATCAGGAAATTGAGGCAGAGGGAGGGATTTCACTTTCTAGGCTGCCTTCTTAATTGCAGATCTTCGTGGGAGAATCCTCTTGCAAGCTGTGAGTAAAGATTTCTATTACAGTGGTGGTCGAAAGAAAGTTTGAAATTCACATTTCTACATATCTGCATTACTGACTTAAGGGGGTATTCTGGTGTAGCGAGCGAGTTCCATGACCAATTTTTGAAATATTTTATGGGCAATCAAAGTAAGTGTAGTACACAAAGTGTGTCCTAAAATCTTATTCGTCGTTTTCACTATATTTATAAATCTTTTTGTCGTGAAAAAATTAGTATGACGTGTCTGTATGAAGACACGAAGATTGCGCGTTTTGCACAGATATTCCTAAACGATGTCTCTCTTGTCTGAATCGAAATGATAAAAATATCTGCAAAATTGTCTTCCTAATTAACAAATTAGTATCACAGTTGAAGGGGAAGAAACGGACTTTTCTGTTCAACGCGCCGCCACTTTGTGAAAAATTAATTTCAATGAGTAATCTCGATCTAGACGATAGTCATATTCTTACTGAACAAAATTTTTCATTAATCCTTTTGTTTCGGATGTCTACGAAGAACAGAATCATGGCAGCTATCATGGCAAAACACACAATCTTCGTGTTTTCATATAAACATGTCATAATAATTTTTTCACACCAAAAAAAATTTATAAATATAGTTAAAAGTACAGTACACAAAAACTTTGTGTACTACACTTTGATTGCCAATAAAAAATTCTGAAAATTGGTGGTGAAACTCGCGCGTTAGACCAGAATAAACCCTTAATACTCGGCTCTATTGGTACCACTGACTTTTTTCTGGCAACAAAATTTTACGATAATGGAATATTTCCTTACGACCACCGCCGTCCATTACAAAATATTTAAGTGAGCTTTTACATACATACGCGAGCTCGGCTCTCAATCCTACATATCGCAAACCCTGGCCCTCGCATTTCCAACACCCCTCGATCAATACCGAATACCAATATCAAGGAATGCACTGATTTGTTGCATTCGTGATCGAAAAATTCCATAGTAATAAGATCCCCTGGCAATAATCCAGAAGAATCCACCGTATACCAGCCTCCCCTTCGTCATCCCGTAGGAATCGCCCCTCAGCGTCTCTACCCGAAACAGAAGAGCCGGCAGTACCCAAACATCTCATCGTTCAGCGTCACCGCTCCCGGAATCGTCCTTGCAATCTTCCCGGTATAATCAATCCCGTAATCGATTCGACTCGTTTATTAATACCCGTTACGCCGTTCGCTAGTGGACCCTGGCCCTCCGCCTCCCTCCCGCCGCGAAGGGATGGAACGCCGATAAATAAGGAGGCGACAGGGCGAAGGGGCCCGGGCAGGGTACCACGGTCCTCCCGGTATCCCAATAAAATCACTGTTACCCGCAGAAATATAATAACCCGGCCTGATCCACGCCAGAGATATATCGCCAGTGTATCGGCTATTTAGGCCGGCCCTTCGCTAAGAGTTCTCTCCCGTGGCAATAAATTCGCTGGAGGGTCGGTCGAATCGGCTTGTCGTGTAGTCAACGTCGCATTACGACTTTCCGCGAGGCGCGGGGGGCGGCCGGAGGACACCGAGGGAGGGCGGAAATCACGAGGGTGCTGGCCCTTTCCCACGCGGATATCGTTGGATATCTTCTCGGGGCGAAAGCGGCGTCACCCACTTTCACGGGCTACTGCGGGGGAAGTGGATGTTCTCCGAGGAATCCTCCGAGTTTCACTCGCGCCTCGTACCATCCCTTGGCCGCCACCCACTCTGCCACCCCCCCCCCCCCCCGCCCCGCGCGCACAACCCTGTCGGAGATATACGGGGCCCGTGACAACGGTTTCTCGTTAGTCAGACACGCACTTTCTTTCCGACTTCTGCGACCAGCCCCTCTGTCTGACGTCTGAAGGGGTTCCAGCCGACGAGCCGGAGGGGGAGCTCGGGGTGGTTCGAGGGACGCGATAACGCGATTCCGGTGATATTTTGGATGGAGTTTGGGGGAGTTGGTTTTAATCGACTCGGGGGTGGGGAGCCTCTCGAAGGGGCTTGCTCGAAATGTCTTCGTCGCGGAGAAGAATAATTTAAACGCGTAATTGTTTGCGGGATGTTTGGAGATACTCAGCAGTGGATACTAATGGATATTGGACTAGTGGACTAATGGATAAGTTGGAGGGTGTGGTGTCAGCTTCGTCTCGGCTTTAATCGATCAATAGCGTTTCACGAAACTTTGTCGCGTTTATGATGATGCTTGAAAGAACGGAGACACTATTTTTTTTTGCACCCCGAAAAGGAGAGTAATATACAGTATTTTGCAAGGCAGAAAGAGAGAAATCGAAACTGAATGTACAAGAGATGAGTCCCTCCGTGGAAAAGGTTCTTTACAATTTCAGAAACGATTAGTTTGCGGACCCTCGTTTGTTAAGGCCTTCCTCCCCAGTTATTGTTAGCGTTATCTCTCCACGTGTACAAGAACCCCCATAAGAACCTTCTTAATTCAATCGCGACAGTCTCGCGGCGACTTTTTTACGGCGAGACTTTCGCCATTCATAATTCTGTCCACGATTTATTACGCGCCGAAGGGGGATGCTTTATTCCCACCCCTGCGTGGGGGGTGTAGCGGGGCAGATAAGCGCGAGAGCGTGAAGCTGAGGAACGATTTCGTGGAGCGCGCGCTGACGTTATCGCTGGATCGACGAGAATTAAGAGCACGCTGAACGTTCCGCGGAAACGAAATTTATTAGTTGCGTGCGGGCGACAGTTGGCGCGATTCGGTGGCTGACAGGGCAAGCAATTAAGGAGGCCCCTGCCGGGGGATAATGGCCGCTTCTTTCGGGTATGCCTGTGACACGGGGTCAATGAGATATTTTCTTCCCCTTTAATTATAATTACGACAGAAGCGAAACACGCGGAAGCTGAAAGTTTAATTGAACGTGTCCCAGCCATCGGCGTCTCCGCGTCCTGTCCAAGCAGCAATTAGATGAGCGTCGTTAAAGGGGTAGGAAAAATTAGCACCCTCAGCGGGGATTGCCTCCGGCTCGATATGAAACTTAAATTGTCGCGCAACAATTCCGCGAAAGAGGCGAGGAGAATCTCGGCGCAATTAAAGAAGACGAACAACTTCTGAAGGGGGGGGGGGGTGGAATTCCGCGAGCTCACGGGTATAAAAGGGTCACCAGACCGTCGGGAGAGGAGGATTCTGGTGAACGTGGATGCGAGGCGAAGCTAAGTGTATCGCGACAGCAGGATTTATCAGTTGCGTGCGGCCGACAGTCGTCGTGATTCAGGAGCGGCCAGGGTAAATAATTAGAAGTGGCTCAGGGGTGGTTCTTGCGTGGATGCCGGCAGCACGAGGTCGGGAAGGCGGACAAAGGTCCAGGCAAACAGCTTCTGCGCTCACCGACCAACGAAACAGCCCTTTTACGAGCTCCTGGTAAAGAGGGCAAATCGGCACCGCGAAAGGGGGGCTGTGTTTCTCCCTGGGAGGAGAAAAAAGGACCAAGAAAGGGAGGAACACTTGGCCACGATTTTCCTGATTGGGACAGCGATGAATCAAAGACAGAGAGAGAGAGAGAGAGAGAGAGAGAGAGAGAGAGAGAGAGAGAGAGAGAGAGAGTGGTCTTCGAGGATCCCAAAATTCTTTCTCACTGGAACAGGGTGGAGTGAAGTGGATTTATTCTTTGGGGATCTTTCTGATCTACTTTGCAGTACTCGTGCATGATTACAGAGGGTGTTTCTATTGACAGTAAGTTCTGGAGATGCCTAATAATCTGTCGATACGAACCTCCCAATATTTTCAAATATTATAATCATTCCACCTTTACTCGAAACGTTTTTCAAAATCGCCAACAGTTTCCGAACCACCCCCGTGGATTTACATAATTACAAAACTCTCTACAACAGCGCAACGCAATTACCATCCAACACCACGCTGACCACGCTGGCCATCCACAGCACCCTTCGCCCCAAATCATCCCCCGACACGCAAAACTCTGGCGCAGATACGATTTCAAGGTCGCGCCACGTTAAACGCGAATTAGGTTTCAGCCAGGGTTAGGTGGCCAAGGGGGAGAGGCGGACAGATTGACGAATGAATGTAATTCGGGGCTAGTGTGTACGCAACTCTGGGCATTCCGGGGCAGATAACAACCCCCCCCTCGGCATCGGTTTCGATTCCGAACCCCGCCGAATGAATTCGAACGTATTCAAAACGGCGAGGGTCGGCTGATCGATATGTAAAATTCACTCCCGCGACCCGCGCGCAGATAAATCCCGAGATCGGGGTCCCGTCGGGGGTGAAAGCGGGTCGCGGTCAAGATTTATACGCGAGCTCGACTCCTGGCCGACTGATTTACGCGGGATCTCGGCGCGCGATCGAAGGCCACGGCGCGGCTGTCCTCGCGGAGGAGCCCAAGGGTAGCCACCGTCTATCCCGCCGGCACCGCCATTATTTTCTACAGGAAGGAAGGCCCACCCCCCCTTCGCCCGCCACCGCCATATTTCTTCGCCTGCGGACAAGCGAGCGATACGAGACGCGCCGTCGCGAGCCGCTTCGCGGAGATTGTTCTGCAACGAGGATCTACCCTTTGGAGAGGGTGCCGGTGGAATATAAAGGCTCTTTCGAGGGAGATCTCGGGCCATTGGAATGGATCTCTCGAACGTCCTATCTCCTTGCTCCGGGGAAAGTAAGTTCAATTGATTCTTCGTGGGGCTTGATGGTAGATTTTGTAGCAGAGTCGTTTTTACTCCGCGGTTCATCGGGAGAAACGAACCGGTCCCTCGATCGATCTCTCTGGACAAGACGCCGGGGGGTGGGAGGGGGGTGAACACTCGCTTAGATTAGTCCACCGATAAATAAAAAAGAGGGGGTGGAAAAAGTCTGTGTCTGGGTAACGAAGAGAAGCAGGAGGCAAAGCCACCCTTCCTGATCCTAAAAAGCGAGGGCCTGCCCGGAGGACACCGATGCGCCAGCCCGTCCGTGGCCACCCTTTATTTCCTATAAACTGGGATAAGCATAAAAAATAGTCTAGACGCATTCTGTATAGTTAGCATACCGCGGCGGAGCAATCTTCTGATCGATACGGGAGAGAAGGCCAGGGACGTACACGCCGCGCTTTCGTGCCGCTCTTGGCAAGCTTTCGCTTTAAATTGCAATCTATTTAGTTCTCGTTCCATCAGAAACTCGATACCGTGTGTAAAAATATATACGTATGTTCGTTATTCAGGCAAATTAACCGAGCAGCACGGAAGGAAAGTTCTCACGTCAATTTAGTATATCGAAAGAACGGTAAGGGCCATTAAAATTCGTTCATTAATTATTTGAATAACGAACGTATCGAGTTGCGAATTTGTTGGTGTACTTCGTCGAGGCGGGAGTTTATTCGAATAATGTTCAACATTGGCATTCAGAGGGTTGGCTGTCCAATATTCAGTCTGGCCACTCGACAAAGGAACAACCGTACCGGCTGGACCAAGGACGAAGAGGGAGCGGGGTGCATCGATGGCTGGGAGGGTGCATTCGCGGACAAAATTGTCGAAGGATCACCCCCGTGGTGCCCGCTGATCCGACAGCCTTTCATTTTTCCTGTTTTCCCTTTTTTCGACTGGTCGTTCGCCCCGCGGTGGGTTGAAAGTTTCGCTTTTCAACGAACACGTGATCGGCAGCGGTTATCGGAACGAAAACAGAGGCTAGAAAAGACGGGTAGCGGAAAGTGGAGTTATTTTCAAATGATTTTTCGTTCGATTTCTGTTTTATTTGCGTTCGGAATTGGGAAACTGCAAGAACATTCTGCGAGGTGTATTATTTGTTTGGAGCGATACGAAACTCGAATGTGTTACAGTGTTATTTGAAACTGTCCACTGCCTCCGATAATTGCGTACAGGGACCACTCATTAATTAAATGTGACGTTTCTCCCTGCATCCCACCCCCTCGCAAAACTAAAACATACCACGCGAATAAAAGAGGAGAGGATGCTCGGGAAGTGGAAAATTATCGGAGGCGTAAACAATTTAAATTTAGCCCATCGCGGCTGTTGGAACGACGTTTTTCTTAGCGAGCCCGCGTGGGTGTTTCCATTTGAATTTACGAGGGTGCGTTCCGCGGGCGTAAATCAATTTATAAATCAAACGACCCGTCGTTCGGTTGGAAACAGAAAAGGAGCAGCGATTTACGGCCCCGCTCGAGCGGAATTTAATTTCTGTCGCGTTATATCGAGGCCGTTGGAAAATATTTTACAAATGACAATTGATTCCGTGCATCCGGCGCGTTAGTAATTGATCGCCGGCGGACGAGTCGCGAAAAATTGCGATCGCCAGGCTCGAGGAGCGAGCTACTGCGCCTCTTGTGATCAATAACAATTTTCCAGGAAATAAAGCGACAGAGCGACGAGCGAGTAATTGAATTTTTCAATAACTTTTCGCGGCGCTAAAACGAGGCGCGTGGGAGCGGGAACAAAGGCGGTCGTTGAGCCTGCGCCACTTCGCTCGAGGAGCCAGAATGCACCTGTGACGTTTGAAATTCGAGACAGGCTGCGGGATCTCTTTGACACACGGATCGAGTTAGGTACTTGGGGAACAATTTCTGTAGATGGTATCGAAGCCGGTGAGAGGTTAAATTCAATTCCTATCTCCACGTGAGTTCCCGTAAAATTTTATGCTACATTCTAAATGCTTAGGCGATTTATGTAACACGGGGAATTCCATAAATTACAGCGTATACTTAGCATTAAAATATGTACAACTGCATATGTGTTTCTGTACAAGTTGCAAATATAAAACCGTTCGTGAACCAAGTGTCATGTTCCCGCCTCGTAGCAAGTCGATAAAGTCTACGTTCAGCCGCGCACGGAATTCGTTTCCACTTGTAAGTGAAGCGAAATTTCGCGAAGCCACCAGTGTTTCCAGAAACAACACCGCAGACCCCCCCGGTTCCGCAGAAACAAGGGAAAAAGAAAGGAGGGAAAATAAAGCAGTCAGAGAAGATTAAGGCGGAGCGGGTTATATCGACGCCGGTGGGCGAGGAGCGTGCAAAAACTGTTTAATCGTCGTGCCATCGATCATCGTCGCCGGATTAAAAATAAAACCGCTCCGAGCGAGCCCGTGAAAGCGGAGCTTCTCCCTTGGCCAGGCGAAAACGATTCGATGCTTTCATTCGAGCCGTCTGAATCGCTGTGTTGTCTGCATAAAGAAGAGGGGAGAGGCAGAAAAATGAAAAGAGTCAGGGTAAACAAACGCCCGTCCAGCATCGGCCGTGAAATAATGGAATATCATCCTGTTCCGCGGTTTCAGGCCGATGGCAGCACCGCGAATCTCCTGACCAGGAGGACAGAACCAGGGAAACGAACCAGAGGCTTTGAATTTCAAATTTCCTTGTTTCTTTCTCTCCCCTCCCACGGACGATAGACTGTGTTCGTTTTCACTTCGTCCAGTGGAGGGTGCGCCACGAAGGTTGAAACGTTTCGGGGCCCAATGTGTCGAAAATGATGGTCAAATTCACGAATGCGTCATCGAAAGTCGAAGACACGATTGTTCAAACAGGGTGGAGGTTAAATTAAGACCGCTGGAGTGGTGACTATTAAGTACTATTCGGAGGGAATAAGTTGAAATTAGCGTTCTTTAGTTTCCTGTCTTAATTAAGGGCCTTCAAGTGGCGCCGAAAGGGGAAAAGTGTACGTGCTTGAGTGGAACGAGCCAGAGCATGCTCTTGGCAAGGATGCAATCGAGGAAGGGGTTCGTGAAAGAGAATTCGAGATAATTGATGTAAGAATTTATGTCGTTTATTTGTGAAATTGAAGGAGGTACAGAAACGTATAGAATTGTTAAGTTAAAGCATAGAATTTCATATGTTTCTAGTTATTTGCACGCCACTGTGAATCACGTTGGTTCTCCTGGATGCAGGAAATGTCGGAGATATGGCAAGTTACTCCACTGTCCAGGAGTTCATCGATTTCAGGATTTCGCTTTATTATACGAGAGCCCACAATGGTCTAACAGCCCGCTGGATTTACGCTCCTTTTTGTCGCTGTTTGCTCGAAGAATGTCGAGCCAGGCGAGATCGCGAGACAGATTTAACCTGCCGGCTCTGTCGACCGTGTTTGCTCTACGATAATTCAGCTATATTTGCCCAGACGAAGCGAAGTTTGAGGAAGGAGCAGACGAATTATTACGGAGGACAAAGCACCTGTTTTCCGGGCACATCTCAATTTTTCCTCTCCAGCGAGACGGATTCTCGGCTTCGGCCTCGGAGCTTCGTGGGATTCAAGAACCCTTTGCCACGCTTCATCATTGTCCTGGTATTATGGAAGCAGCAATGATAATTACTAATTAGATGAGATCTTTTATACATTTCTCAATCAATTTTCTCTGCATTAACATACGATTACCTTTTGTACTTTATTTGTATGTTGACTGTACTATCGAAATTATCAGAAATAAACGCTGATTAACAGATCACATGTCTTTAAGTTTTTGTAATGCACCTTCCACTATCCTTATTAAGGTAAGGTGACCGGAAATATTTCTATAGAATTTCTCTACAATCTACTCTACTCCCACACTACATCTACATCATTCAAACGCACAAACGACCTGCTCCCACGCAACTCCCATATTACTTTCACACCACTTCACACTTCACAGTTCACGTAATACAGAATATAATAGCCCATAAGGAAAGATAAACTTCTTTATTCCCACAAAAACCAAAATTTCGGCCTCGCAACTTCTCTTGCAGGTGCACCAGCGAAAATCTGCCTCTCTTGCAGGTGCGGCACTTGAAAAACCCTCTGTTCCAAAATTCATTGCAGGATTCTTGCACCTGCAAGAGAGGCAGACTTTCGCGCTGCACCTGCAAAATTTGGAAACACTCGCGCACGAAACAACCCACAAATTCTGATTTTCCCACAAAATTTGGATTTCTAACTGGCCCACAAGCCAAAAGAAACTTCGTTTATCCCACAAAACTGACATTTTCCCACAAAAACCAAAATTTCGGCCTCGCAACTTCTCTTGCAGGTGCACCAACGAAAATCTGCCTCTCTTGCAGGTGCAAGAATCGCGCAATGAATTTTGGAACAGGCGGTTTTTCAAGTGCCGCACCTGCAAGAGAGGCAGATTTTCGCTGGTGCACCTGCAAGAGAAGTTGCGAGACCGAAATTTTGGTTTCTGCACCTGCAAGAAAAGCAAGTTTTCGTCCCGCAATTTCTCTTCCAGGAGACGTGTTGTGTGTTGTGTGTTGTGTGTTGTGTGTTGTGTGTTGTGTGTTGTGTGTTGTGTGTTGTGTGTTGTGTGTTGTGTGTTGTGTGTTGTGTGTTGTGTGTTGTGTGTTGTGTGTTGTGTGTTGTGTGTTGTGTGTTGTGTGTTGTGTGTTGTGTGTTGTGTGTTGTGTGTTGTGTGTTGTGTGTTGTGTGTTGTGTGTTGTGTGTTGTGTGTTGTGTGTTGTGTGTTGTGTGTTGTGTGTTGTGTGTTGTGTGTTGTGTGTTGTGTGTTGTGTGTTGTGTGTTGTGTGTTGTGTGTTGTGTGTTGTGTGTTGTGTGTTGTGTGTTGTGTGTTGTGTGTTGTGTGTTGTGTGTTGTGTGTTGTGTGTTGTGTGTTGTGTGTTGTGTGTTGTGTGTTGTGTGTTGTGTGTTGTGTGTTGTGTGAAGAGTTGTGTGTGGAGTGCAAAGTGTGAAGTGTGATGTGGTGTAGAAGTAGAAGTATAAGTGGAGTAATGGTACTGTAGATATAACACCGGAATATTGTAGAAAGTTTGTAAAAACGAAGTGGGGACAATGTAGGAATATCGTAGAAATCATGTGGGAATATATTAGGAATGCTGTAGGAAGAATGTGGGAATTTTGATAGGAAAGTGTCTTCTTCGAACCTTCACTTTCATATCCCAAAAAAGTATGTTACACTCAACTTACCTTGCAATCACTATTTTCTTGTGCAAAGCGAATTATTCAGTACCCCTTGCACTCTAGAAGTAGAAACAGATATTGCTGCAAGGGCAAACACAGCACAACCGCATGCTCGTCCCTTGAATTGAGCCACGCCCAACCGTAACCACTCTGGAATTAATTGCGCCTGCTAATTACCTCACGTAGCCGAAACAATGGAATCTGTGATTAGGCAAGCCTGCGCCCTTGACCCTTTCGCGTGGAACGAGAATTTAATGGAAACCGCCGAGCTAATCATCTCTAGAGAATGACTCAACTTCTCGTCCCAGCGATGCGATAACAATTCTAGATTGTAACGATTATTATGACAGAGCAATGGGATATACCGTGTTATCAGATTAAAGTATTCCATACTGCTAGATATAGTAGTTATTTTGAGGACATTTGCGGATTAAAAATTTCCTTCACTCTCGGTTGTATTAATTACAACCGCTGACGCATAGGGAGTAGTGATTTAGCGATGTGAATTTTCTTGCTCCCTGAGCTTCCATTAGTTAATTACACCGCGAATGTCGTTTACATTAGCCTATCACAGGTAAAGAATTAATAATAGATGACGATTGCCACTCACGTCGTCACTGAACGAGTTAATGTTTAAAGGGCAAATCTTCTGCTGCGATAAAGAACTTTCGGGACAGTCGAAATATTTGGCGACCGAATACGCAAGCAATCCCTTAATACACCAACAGAAATAGCTGCACCAAGTTTGCACTGCAGTTCATCGTGATTATTTGCATTTAATTACTCGCGCGTAGAGGATCGAACAGAGTCATAGAGGGAAAGAGACCAAGTCCAAGTGAGTTTGCAACGAACTCACGTTAAAAATAAAAGGATTCGGGGGGTCGTTAAATAATTTGCATGAAAATCGCCGCGTCTACTAGTTTCCCGAGTCTATGAATTATTCAGCAAACGGGAATTACGTTAAAATCGCTGCCGCCACACTCGAGGAAAGAGAGGACCAAAGAGGGATCGAATTAAATTTCCATCGGCACGTGAGCCTACCGATTTCTGGAAATCATTCATTCCCTTGATCTTTGGAATCCTTCATTCTTCTTAATCATCAAGCAATAACAATAATATGCGGTATATTTGGGTCTGTGGGATTATTGGATTACTGGAACTATCAGGCTGTTGATTCGCTGGGCTACTGGAACGCAGAACTATTGGGACGATGGACTAATAGACCAGCGGACTGGTAAATTAATGGATTGGTGTATTAGGAATTAATGGGTCAATGGGCTGATGGACTTCAATAATCGGTGGATTCTTAACTGGGGCACAATTGAATTACTGAATGCCCGATTGATTGGGGGGAGTATTAGTGGATCACAGGTACTGAATTATTTCCATAAATCGATACTAAGCCGTCGACCCGCTGTCTAGTCATTACGTCGTCCCATTAGCCTCCCAGACAATCAATCCCTCGGATTGACCAGATATTGAAATTTCTAGACACGGAGGCCAAAGTTTCCCGCAGTACTTATAGTTTTATCTCTTTCGTTATTTTTCACCCAACTTTCCTCGTTCCCCTTCCCCGATTCTCCCAGACAGCCGCGTAATTTATTCGAATAAATTTCCTCGTTAGAAACGAGAGCCTTTCTCTCGCGAAAATTCCGCGCCGCTTAATTAAGATTTCGCTGGTCGGACGCCCTGGATCCATTGTAACAAAGATGAAGCTAATATAATCCCTGCGACCTTGGTCGAGGTTGCCCCCCGGAGGGAAGCTTTTTTGCTGGAAGATGACGCCTGTGCGTTGCATCCTACAACCTTTATTCCCTTTATTCCTCGACGGATTAATCGTCCTCCGGACAAAGCCCTCTTCCTCGCACCTCGTTTAAATTATCATTCTGACCAGGCACTTTGGAATTCCTCCATACCCGCCAAATGGTCCAAGCTTCAATTTTTGGCTACCAATTATCCTGGCTTACACCCGTTTCATTTCTTTATTACATAATGTCTAAGGAACTTTAATCTCTAAGAAATTTCCATTCTTAGATAATTCAGATTCCTCAGAAATTGTCACAAAACTTCTGTTCCTACGCCCTCCTGGCACTCGTAAAATTCCCATTTCCAGTCCACTTGAGCAGCGAGGGAATTCCAGCTCCTAGGTTACTTTGAATTTTACAACCGAGTCCTAGAGAATTATTCTCAGGCTGTACTTTTTAGCAACGATGCTTTCAGAAGCGTCCACCTGGCCGTCGATTTCGGCGAAGATCCGTTACCCTCGATCGACGGTGGATAAATAGATAAGGAGAAGGGGGGCGTTCGTTGGACGGGTGGGACACTCGAAAGGAGACAAATCCAATCAGGGGTAATTGAGAAATTAAAGTAGTCGTTCGACGGGTGTCCCGGATTCCTCCTTTCCACCGTGGGCACTTTCAAGGTCGATTTTATTCCCGATACAGTCGGGGACTCTTTTCAGGCCGATGGAAATTGAATTATCCAATCTAACGACGGTGCTCGTGAGTTTTAAATGCCCCGAGCAGCGAAGGGCCGCCGTTTCGACGATCGAAAGATGGCTGCTCGATTGGATCGAGGACGGCCTGGGCGAGGTGGATAGGGCTCGCGGGCAGGCTGGCAGCCGAGCCGACGATAGCGTTGGATTTACTTTTACTGCCTCATTAATGTTACACATTTTATCGCCGCGAACGGTTCCAGCCCCGACTGCGCACCCTTCCTCGCGGAATCCTCCTATACGGCTGGATACTTCGCTTTTCCCCGGCTTTACGATCGGAAGGAAATGAAAAAAGCGAGATAGAACCGTGCCCCGACGTTTTAACGTTCTCGCTCGGGCAATTTCCCGCGGAATTTTATACACTTCGCCTAACGCGACCCTCCCACCGGCGCTTCTGCCACGTAGAAATGTTCCTTAAAAAGTGGAAGATGGAGGATCCCTGAGCGGAGTGTCAGGCATCACTGCTTGCCAGGACCTTGGAATTTTAGATAAATGATTTCTTGGGGAAACATGAAGTTTATGGGATAAATTATCCTTGCTCTATAATCCAATCCACTGGCAATCTTGAATAAGAATCTAATCTCACGTGATTAAGGGGGGATTCTACTGTGATCGGTCGAAAAGTTAAGCTATTTTTAAAGATTTTTTTGCTTATATGTAAAAGAATTTTTGTAATTTGTTTCAAAACTTTAAGCGCGATCATCTAAAAAAAACTTATGTTTTTCAAGGCGCTCACATCCGTGCGATATATATTTAAAAAAAACTGTTCAAACTTTAAAACAGATTTGTTTTTATACTGTCGATAAGTTTATTAATAAGTAGACAAAATATTTTTTGCGTCAAACATTCCGTTTACGAAAAAATAAATCTTAAAACATGACAATTTTTCACGATCTCGCAGCGAAATGACTTATTAATTATATCATAAATATATAAATCTATCAAATAAATATATCAAAGAACTTACGTGACTCGTTACTAGAAACTATACCAAACCCATCGTGCCTCTAGAACACTATATTCCCACAAAGTATTATATTACCCAAAGCTTCACTCATTAATTTAACAAAAACTCCAATATTCCACACAGTATTTAATTCTCCCATCTCTTAAAATTCAATATCGAGCCGCTAGCAACCCCTACCCCTCTCTCAACCGCCCTCGGCGACAGTAAAATTAGAGCGCCGTGCCGAAATCGTCGTATCGAGTCGCGATAAGGGAAAAAAAACCCTCGACCGTCAGAGTAAAAGAAAATTTACGAGGCCGAATTCGTGGCCATCTCCTCGAGTAAACTGTCGCGGATGATCGATAACCGTTCGGCGCAGCATCCGGCGAGGGCAGCGAGCGGAAGAGGCGGATGGAAGATCGAAGGACGGAACGTCGTCGAGATCGCGACGGGGGTTCCGCTGGATCTAGGGTCTGAGAGTTTTCTCGAACGAGAACGACCCCCTAGGAAAAAAAGGTTCGTTTCGACGTCTATTATGCTGTCCTTATCGGCCGTCCGCGGAACTTCCCGCGGGGATCCAGCACCGTCCCTATTCAAGCTTTTTAAATCTGTTTAACCCATTGGCTTAACGCCCCCTCGCAGCTACGATCGACACCCCGTACCGTGATTCATTCCTCCGTTCGTTGGTTGTTTCGTGGAGCTCAGGGGAGGAACATGGGAACAGCGAACGAGCAGCTTTTTATGTGTCAAAGGAGATGGTTAATTAAATTGGTGATAAATTTGATTCGATATTAGAAGACTGTAACTTCAAGCCTATAGCAACTCTGAGTTTCTTTCCCATTCTGTTAACAAAATCGAATTGCACCTTTCATACAATCCAGGCTTCCACTCCCTTTCAGCAGTTTCCGTGGCCACCATTCAGCTTCTTCGTGTGAATAGATTTATAAAACCAAGGGTTATGGAGATTCCAAACTAAGGAGCACATTTTTCAAAGCTACGATAATTCCAGCCCGGCTGGAATTAGTCTCCACTGTAATATACGATCGTAAAAGGGGGAGAGAAATTCCGAGGAACCTCGGCTGGATTCGCGTGGGTGGAAGCGGCGGTTCGGCGTTCGATCTGAGCGGTAGTTTCGATCTCGATGCCTGTAATAAATAAAGGGATTAAGGAAATATGACACTGCGTTACACAAGAGCGACGGGGGTGGAGGGTCCGCGGTTCTCTCGCGATTGTAAAGCCGAGGAGGTGGTATTGATCGTTACAACGGCGCCGCGTAGCTGCAGAAGCCGTACACTTTACGACTTTACACGGGGGGGATAACAAGAGTTTGCATTAATAAAGCACCTCCGTTCGGGGGAGGAGGAATGGGGGGGGGGGGCCTCTGAGTTTACGATCGGGCCCCGTCCGTGGCCGTGAAACGATGAGCGGTCGATACGGAAACGGTGTAAATCCGTGGATCCCGATCGAGCCAAGACGATGATGAAACGTAAGACTCGCCGAGAGTAGCGTGCGCCTTCGATGGTTTATTGGCCCATTTCCTGCTTCTACGGATTCACGGTTACGAGTTTTAATCTCGAATTGAGCCACTGGATTATCAAGCCGCTCGAAGCAGGGGTTGTAAAATTTTCAATCACTTCGCTGCCATTTTATCGACGCGCCAACGTGTCCCGGGGACTTTAGAATCTGGAGCTTCACGCCCCGTTCCAAGCTGGGCTTTGGACATTCCGTTTTATGGAACGAGTATGTTCTATCTGAGAATTTGGAGCCTCTTAACGCTACTTGAAAGTGGAATTGGAAAATACTGCAAAGCACGCTGTTAATAATAGCAGAGAGATTTCGCGTGCTTTCTTTTTTGATTTTTTCTAAAGAGCCAGCGAGGCACTTACCAAGGATCGTGATGATTTACCGACTACGAGAGGACAGTTGAAGCGTACGCGCCGCTCGAAACAATTAGAAGATCGGTTCCGCCGGCGATTAATCAAGCACGGGGGAGAAAGAAGCGCTGAGAAACGCGTATTTAATTCAGTAAGGCGTCGTTTAGGGAGCACCGCGGAGGAATTTCCACTTGGAACTGTGTTCTCCGAGGAAAATGGAGCAATAAGTAATGGGGATGAAGATTAAAGTGGCACGGAGGAATATGAATTGCTTAGCTCGCGTTTCTTTCCTCCTTAGATAAATAATTTTATACGCGATCGCTTAAAGCGCTCGTATTGTTCGAAGACATTTCATTTCGCGAGCGGATCGTCGCAAGCTTCTGAATCTCCCTCGTAATTCTACTCTACGGACTTGTATCTCGAGCGCGCGCTGTAATAATAAAAAAAAAGTACAAATAGATCTTATAACTGGAAAGCACGTCTTTTTTCTATATTCCTTGATATTATCAAGAAAATTAGCTTGCCGAAACAGTGTCCATCTCGTTAGGCCACCTTCGGTAACTGATCTATCTCAAGCACGGATGATATTCATGGTCAAACTTCCATCCCCCTCGGAGGAAACGTCCCCCAGCGCGGTGGGCCAAATATTATCCGCCATAAAGAAAGCTGTTTTCACGCAGGCCAGAGGGCGATCTCGCCGTTCCACAAAAGAGAGCGATAAATTATTCGCAAACGATCAAGTCGGAACGCCACGATACGATACACTCACCCCACCCCTGCCGACTTCCGTTTCCGTCCTACAAACGACCGTCGTCCCATAATTCCCGCGTGACTGGACACGTCGACGTAACCGTTCGCTCGATGGTGCGTGGCCGGTGCCTCCGTGGTCATCTCCCATGGGTGAACCAAAAACGTTGTAACCGTTGAATGGCCATTCCGCCATCCCCCTTTTTCGTTCGTAACTGGCGATCCGCCGAGCGCCTCTTTACGTCACCCCCTCTAGGGGCACGTGAGACGACCGCAATATCTTGATCCCTCCTCGCCGGGGCCCTGCCACTTCTAAATTTATATTTGATGGAATCGAACGCGCGAGAATCGAAAACGATCGTCCAGCCTGCTCGGACTCACGGGTGACCTTTCCTTTCGGCGAACTTTGTCGTTTGTCGCCTCGCTGTCACGGTTGCTGCGTGAAAATCGATCCTCTGCTCCTCGGAGGAGGGACGGGGGGAGAAATTCAATTGCCCCGATGCCCCCCTCTGGATGGTCCACGGCCAGCCTGCCGCGCTGCTGTCCTCGTTATCGCGTTTAAATTTTCATGATCCCGGGGACCCTTTGTCGTAATCGTTCGGATCAATTGCACGGGAATGTTCCTCGGGAAATGGGTGGAAATGTGTTCCATTTCCGTTTGGAGGTGGACATTTTTACGGGCCACTATGGGAGGATTGCGGAGGGAGGGAACTGCGGTGGACATTGAAAGGGGTAGGTATAACTTGCGAGCTAAAAAGAAAATCCCTTAAGGGGGTATTCTGGTCCAGCGCGCGAGTTTCATGGCCATTTTTCAGAATTTTCTATGGGCAATCAAAGCAAGTGTAGTACACAAAGTTTTTCCTAATATCTTAATCGTCCTTTTAACTCTGTACACAATTTTTTTTGTCGTAAAACAAATTAGTATTAGTAGTAGTAGTCGTAAAACAATTCTCTCCCTCAAGTTTCTCGGAACCAAGGAACGATTACAATAATCAGAATACTAATCGGTCCACTGAAATCCCCAAGATTCTAATATCAGCAATCAAAATGTATCCAAAAGTACCCCTTCGGAGAAGAAAGGGCTCGACAAAGAATAATGTTCACCTGCAGGACGCATCGAATATATCTGCCACCCTTCTTATCTCCATCATTCGGTCCATTATCGAGCGTCAGCAAGGAACACCCGTGACGCAATTAACCCGCCGTCGGCCACCACCCCCGTCCACCTCGCCGAAGTCGATCGGGGCTGATTTGTCCCGCGGCCGCGAATATATACGGCCCGGGACGACAAAAGCGTGGCCATAAAAAGAATCTTATCGCGCGGGCTAGGCGTTATCGCGTGAAAGACGGCACGATTCCGGAATTCTGCGTGGGCCAAGAGGGGTTGCCAGCCCCTCAAGCCCATAACGTTTATGTAGCCGTCGTTGTGCAGCTTTCTACCGCGAGAGGGACACGATAGATACGGGCCACGCGCGCTAACGAGAAAACGTGGCCGAGAACTCTCGCCAGACGGAGATCGGCGCGCGCGTTGACACCGGCGGGGGTTGAAAGGCCTTCGTGCCAGGGTAGGGGGGCGGGGTGCGGTTTATTTATTGTTCAGACGAAGGGATAACGCCGTTCCTCGCTGTTTATGCAGATACATCCCCCTACTTTTAGCATAACCGTAACTAAATCGACCATTCGATAAGATGGACTGGATAAAGGTGGCCCCCACTTGTTACACCGTTCCCCCTCCACCCCCCGCCGAGCACCCCAACATTCGTTTATCCCGGTCGAAACGTCGAATATCTATTACCCCGGCTGTAGCTTCTATGAAAGAGTCTCTCTGCGGGAAATTCGATCCAGATTATCTTCGATAGCTCCGCCCCTCGGGCGTTTCGTGGATCGTTCTCGTTTCCCCGTACCCTTCCCGTGGAATAGAATCCGGTACACTGATCTGGGCACAAGACCTCCACCACCCTCGGGGATGTGGCGCCACGAATGTGGCAAGTTGGTGTTCTTCGATTACTATTTACTGATTACCGGTGGGGACATACGGTCTCTCGGATGAACAGCTTCAACGTTAAAATTAATCAATTAATCTTACTAGTGCCTCCTACTAATACACCCGGACAAATCCCTAGGGGCAAACAACGATCAGCTGCCTAAATTACGTAAACCGCAGCTGCTCCGCTGTCAAATCCGAGGCACCCTCCCCCGGCGAAGGTGGCGCGAGTCAACAGAAGAGACGCGCCCTCGCGATATCGATCGTTATCTCGTGGCCTCGCGAATTATCAGCCGCGGGGCTGGCCCCGTGCACGCGCTAGGGGTTGATCGAATAAACGAGCGTGTCACGTTGCCCGGTCGTGTCACGAGCCCTCTCTCTCTCTCTCTCTCTCTCTCTCTCTCTCGCCCTCAACCCCGCCTCACTGTGCTCGCCCGGTAACGGTGAAAGCACGCGGGCTAGGTGGACTCGTGGGGGCGCCACGCGGCGGTCGCGAGGGGGTGGCAGGGTGCTGGGGGTGCGTTCGTTTCTGGAGCAGACGAATCGATGCTCGTTGCCCGTCCTCCACCCTTGCAACGAGTTCAATGTCTCGCCCGGGCCGGCCGTAGCCCCCGCGGTCGTGGCCGTGGCCGTCGGACGGCGCCCCACCCCCACCGCGCGACCCCGCCGCACACCCTCCCCCACCCCGGCGCCCCCTACCGACGCGTCTCCGCGCTGTTTTCTGTCTACCTTTCGGGCGGGGTCCCGCCGGCAACCCCTGCGCCCGGAGCAGACAGGTGGAGAAAAATTAATGCGTCTGTGTTTGTATTAGCCCCACTTGATCGCCGCGGCGGGAATTTTCGCTCCCATCTGTCCGGGGACACTGCCGCGGGGTGGCCGCCGAGCTCTCTTAGGTCCAAGGGGATGGCTTCGGCTTCACGAGGACGCGTGTGATCGCGAGGGAGTACGTGTTTAAGAAGTACTTCAGCGAGGGCTTGGAGAACGCGAGCATCAATTTCGTTTGAATCGCGCGTGTACAATATTGTTTCTAGCCAGTAATGCGTCTGTATTTGTATTGGCCGCGTGGGTGGTGGCGTGAAGTTCGGTGGGATCTTAGCGTCAGGTTGAAAGGATCTGTTCTCTGGTTTTGTGAGAGTGCTCGCGGCAGGGGCTGACGAGGGTGTGTTTGCGCAGCCCTTTGAAAACGATCGAGGAGCGGAATGCCTCTTTTTAATTGAATTCTATGTTGTTATTGTGTCTACGTCTGCAGTCTACCTTCTGCGCTCGTACTAATGCCAGTGCAGGTGCTTAAAGGAAAGTTGGCAGGTGCAACCCCTATCTAATGCTAGAGGAGCTTCTTAAAACCATGGCTCTCGATGGTCTCCCCCGTTGATGTATAATAGACATCAAGGTTATTCCCCCGGTCCGAGGTCCATTTTTCTCCACGCTTTTTCTGCCTCGATCCCCACACCCTGCCCCGAAATTTCCCTCATTTCGGTCTCTAACCCGCCGCTGCCAACCCTTCTCCGATCTCGCTCCAGCCGATCGCGTACACGCCCCGATCTCGCTCGCCTCGCTTTCTCTCTCGTCTCGACCTTCCTTTCGCTCTCGTTCCTTACCTACCCGCCCCCCCCGCCCCTCACCTCCAGCCGGTTTCCCTTTCGCCCCCCCGGCCACCCCCTTTCTCGCTGTTTAACCCCGGAGCGCAACCGAGTGCCAGCGACCTCGTACTACCCCGCGCCCGGCTACTATGTTTGCCAGGCGTTTGTCACCGTCGCGAGCAAAGTCTCGCCGATATATACCTCTCTCTTTTCCCTTCAACATCCCCCCCGGACACTTTCTCCCACCCCACCGCAGTGCGATCTATTTCGCGCAGTTTCTGCACGCCGTACACCGGTTTTCTTTTCTCCGCGCTCGGCTTTGAATCGATGCAGCTACGCGGGCTTCCATCCACGCTAAAGGGAAACGAAACGGGGGGGATCGGCCCGTCGGCCCCTCCACCCTAAATATGCATCGCTGCGTCTGCTCGCGTATCGATCGCGGCCCCGCGTTTCAAAGCGTCGATCCACCGAGCGCTCGCGGAGCGACGCGACTTCGATCCGGCGTAAATGTGAATTATGCAATAACGGTGGGTTAATAATTCGAGGGGTGTGCGCGAGCGAGGGGGTGGCCGGGGGATAGCGGAAGGTTCGACGGGTTCCCACGGGCAGTACCATCGGACCGGTTAAGCGAGAATTCTGTCAATGATTCGATCGAAATTTCGCCATTGCCAGAACAGCGATTTCGATTTCTTCGGAAGGGTGAATTGATATAGCTTGGGGGGTGGGATGGCTCCGTCCACTGTGCTGCAGCTACTTCGATTCGGTCTGTCGATGTGAATAATACATACTATTACGACGGGATAGAATCGCTCTGCTTTTTCGGGAGGATCGTTTTCGCCGAATAGACTCTGTCGTGGCTCTATCGCGCCCTAGCGCGTCAACTCCCTCAAAATTGATCACCCCGGTGTCGCGATCGATCCCTTTATAGCTACAAATGTTCCAGATCTCGGAATTCGAGCGGGGAGTGGTGAAAGCAGTGGAACAAGCAATAAGGGAGCGTTTTCCTAGTAATCCATTCGTTTCTGGCACCTTCCCTGTGTGATGAATTAAAGCCGGGGTCAAAATTGCTCGAATTAATTGAACAGAAATTTTCTGCGACCTCCCTCTGCGATCGCCACGGGAGGAGGAACTTAGTAGTCCCTAGAAACGACTGCTTTATCCTAAAATTCCGAACTGCTTAATACTTCTTCCATAAAGCCTTCTAGTTTAAAGAAGGAGCTCACTGTTCGTGATTAATAAATCCCCCAAAGTGGCCCGCGCCACGTCCCTTATCGAGCCGGCAAACAACGGCCGCAAAGGGGAGGCAGTTTTTGCAAAATTTCCCGAAGACCTGATTTGCATAAGCAGCTCAACGCCAGCTGTGCCTCGGAGCAGCCAGCTAGCGGGGCTCGTTTCGATCTTCATTAGAGCTTAATTACAGCCTTTCGTTAAACGTTGAACTCAGACCCTGACCCCCTGAAATCGATCGTCACGCTCCCTTACACCTGCCGGGATACAGTGGCGCGAACGGCACGAAGGATCGTGGTTCGATCGAGCTAGAGGACTCGCTTCCATGCCTCTCCTGGGAAACCGGAGACAATTTCACCCTCAAATCCACGGCACGCCATTTGTCTCGTGAATTAAGTTTACTCTCCTTTTTTCCCCATATTCAACGACGTCGTCCTCTCCGCCCCCTCCCCTTCCTCGAAAGGGGGAGGACGAAGGGGTGGGAGGGCGAGGACGGAGGAATTGATATCGGCCCCTTTTTTTCGGAGGGGGGCCACAGCAAGCACTTTTCTTTACGCGGAGCCAGTCGAACGGACGAATTATCTTTCCGAATCGTTAATCTCGCCGCGCGACGAAACGAAACGACGCCCCTGGACCCTTCTCCTTCGTTTCCCTCGTTGTCGGTGGTCGACGTTTACGGGCCGATAAAAATGTCGCGGTGCCTCCAGCTCGTCCGCCGCGACGAGCTAATTATTTCCCTCGATAGCCCCGGGGATCTCGCCTAGAGATCGATCCCCTCGATCGAGGCTCGGGTACACGTCACCCGGGGACTGTTATTAATGTCTCGCGCGAGAGACGAGATAAAAATGGGTAATTTGATTGGAATTGATATTGATGGTCTTCGCGGTGTCGAGTTGCCTGTCCGCGCGGTGGAGACTGCTCGAAAGGGTTTCTTTATATTTTCGTGGGAGTTGTTGGCTTCGATATCGTTGGGGAATGTTAATTTTGTCCAGGGTGGTTTCTTGAGGGCAACGGAAGGTTTTAATTGGGACTGAAAGTGGTCTTTTTGCTCCTTCGTGATGGGTCGGCTTCTCGTGGGTTGATAATCTGTCGAGCAATTTCAAGAATCTGTAAAACTCGAGGCTGAAAAAGTTTGTTTCGAGGGAAAGGTAAACAGAATTCTGGCACCAAAGGGTACACGTTCTAAACCACTGCGCGTAATATTACTGCCTCTCCAATATTAGGATTCATAATTCGTAAATATCTTCCACTTAAATTTCCAACCGATATAAAATAAATCAATCCACGCAAGTGTCAACGAATTCTTTATCCTGAAGGAGGCAAAGAATACCTTCTAAAAGCACCAATGAAACCCAAAATATCGAAAAAGATTCCTCCGCGATAATTCATTCCCAAGCACGCCGCAACTTCCTCTGCTGAATACGATTCGACCTGCGAGCGATCGATCCCCCGTTACGTTCCAGTAGAACGCGAGTTCCTCGCGCGAAGCACAAAAACCGCGGAGCAGAGGTCGCGAGATGGGAAAATAATTTCTCTCCAGACGGTGTGCTCCGTCGTCGTTAACCCATTATCGCATCGATCATAACACGGGGGGTGGCCAGCGAAGAGCGGGGAGAGAAGCAACACGAAGGAAGATACCGTGACTCCAATTTTTATCCGCCTCCCCCTTACGTTCCTCCCAAACCCCCGTTTGCTTTTTTATTATCCAGCCCGGGGGAAAATGCTCAGCGAAACAAAGAAGTATCGTAAAACCCCGGGCCGTAAAGGTGGTGCAGATAAAACGTTGCTGCAGAAACAGCAGCTGTATACCTTGTACACGATGCTCCGCGGGAAATAAAGAACTTCGTTGCGCGATAGAATGCGCGGCGCGGTGTGTTTGAAAACGAAGCTAAAAGAAAAAAGCGAAGGAGAAACGCGGCGGTGGATAAAGAGAGGGGAGGGGGCGAGGGAATTCTAGCCGAGATTACCCTGTTACGTGCATGTTTTCGTCCGGCCACTTTTGTCTTCGGAGGAGAGACGCGCTTGTCCTGGGCTCGTCATGAATATTTTAATAACATTTACTTGCCCAGCCGCGCGATAACAATTTTCCCGACGTACGAGGATTTACGAGGCCCGCGCAGAAATTTTCAGAAAACATCGGCGGATTAGTGCGTGCCCCCTGCGGCCACTGGCCGGACTATGAACGTCCGCATCTACTTGGCGCTCGGGTACACGCGAGGCTTTTGCCGATTTCCAGGGAAATGCGTGGTGAGTTGAGAGTTGGGACGCCTGCGAGACCTCGGCTTCTCTTGTCCGGATTTTGCGTATGTGGGAATTATCCTGTTTTAGCGAAATTGTACTGGGAATAATCAGGACATTGATGAGCAACGAGAATGCTGAGTGAAAAGGTTCTTCTATAAAATGAGGAAAATGCAACAAAGAGCTGTGAATTAATGAGAGTAGAATGTTCAAATGATCGTGAATTGTTACAAAAAGTATTTCTTAATCTCCTCTCCAAAAATTGGTATTACACTCTATTTGTTTCCAAATGCTCGGGCAGAATACAACAAAGTTACTGAAGACATCCAGACACGTCTTCGATCGACGTTAGATAAGAAGAAAATTGAGTCTCGCGAAGCGGTTGCAATGGAAACGTCAGTTGCAGGTCTCCGGTAACCACGTGCACGACAAAAGAGTCAACAGTTTCCCTTATCGTGTGCCCTCCTCTAATCACTTCCAGTGGTATTAATAAATTGTCCCCCCCCCCCGGAGGGGCGTGCTTCCTTTCGTTCTTTACCCCTCCGGGCTTCGAGGACGATGTTATTATTGTTTGCTTACTTTCTGGGGGATGGGACGGGGGGCCATCTTCATCGAGAGGAATTCGTGACGGAAGAAGAAGGATGGGGCGGCTTTCCACCCCCTATAGCTCGCGAATATGTACTCTCCTAGTTCTCGTGGCCGTGGAATAACCGTCGACACGATTTACGGCTAGGCTGCTCGACGTAATAACCGATTTAAGCCCGCCCCGTTCGCCCTAATCCCGAGTTACGAGGGCCCAGCGACGATTTAGTCAATCGTACCGCCATAATAATGTCGTAATATCGCGCTCCGCGCCGTTAGAGGGAGGAAGACAGAGAGACAGGCCCTGTAAGCCAATAATAAACGAGTTTATAGTTTGAATCACGCTGCCGCGACTAGCCCGTCGATCGTTTGCGCCCGGGTGGAGACTACAAAGGGTTGCGTTTCGCTCGTCGTTCCTGCAACGAAGTTAAGGCCACTTGCACGTGAGCAAATCATGTTAAACTCCGGAATTTTCCTGTTATAGTTACAGCGAGAGTTGTGGCGATGGAAAGATAAAGTTTAGTGGACACAGAAACGGGTGATTCGGAATTATTTCAGGATTAGTTCCTTGGAAAGTGTTTCTACCTTATGCAACGACTAAAAAACGTCGAATCTCGTAAATATAATTTACGTCTCCGTATAATTCACAGCTTGATTAATAGTCAGATTCAACTGACACCTGCAGTCGCGTTTTATTCCCATGAATTTTCTTTGTTAAAATCGAGGGGGCTCAATGGATTCAATTTACACTTCCTTCTTACAACATCGCAGACTTTGAATAAAAAAAAAAACTTGAAGGACTTTGATGCGAGCCCGAAGTTCTTTAAATGTTTGTTTTCCGTTTCAGATGTTTCCGTTGAAGTGTTCTACGACACTGGCGATGCAGATGACAGGGGACTGTTTCGTAGGAAACGACGAGTGGGCGATAAAAGTGACCAACAATGTTACTAGAAGTTACGCCGTGTTGCGTTTGCGACTAATTGCTTCCTCCGTGGGTCCCCTCGTTCAGGATTCTCTTTTCTCCCCTGGGTCGTCGTCCACGGGCTCTCGTAAAAGCCGAAGGAAGGTAATACGCGGACACGACTCGCAATAAAAATTCGCCGAGGGGGTGGACGAGGCTCGCGTCGCGGAAACTACGATAATAGCCACTAAAATTCAACTAAACGCTCGCGAGCTGCATGCGCTAATTGGCCTCGTAAATCTCTTTTTCCCCGATCGACAAGATCGGCCTTCGATTCGGGAGAACAACTGGAGAACCTGTCTCGTCGCTTCCAAAGCGCAGTAATTTTATACCGTAGATCCTAATTCACAACAGTTAAATATTCAACTTTGTAACATAGGAACCACAAACCTTCATTGTACAATAAAATGTTTATAAAATGAAATTAAAATGTACCTGTTAATTTATATCTAATAAATTTTGCGATGTATCAGTTACGAATGTTTGTAATAAACTATGTTGCGACATGAATCGTTTTCTTAACTTTCAAATCCTGAAACTTCCCCTCTTTCTTTTTAACATTCCCCCATCGTTTCCACAAAACTTCCCGCAGAAAGCTGTCACGGAATATTTCACCTTCATTCTTAATTCCTCCCCGTCATTCTCGAGTTTGGAATCGGCCCCGAAACGATCGTTTCACCGTTCCAAGATGGTTCCAAGTACGGCGAAACGCGACTCCTTCAGCTCGCTTCGAATCTCGCCTGAAAAGCATCGCAAGTGCTCCTCGGAGATTTCGCGGGTCTAGCTGCTCGCGGGGCGAAATCGAAACGTCAAACATTCATAAAGTGGCGTTATGAAAAGTGTCTAATGTCGGGGAAATCGTGGATTTACGCGTCTGCCCGTTGTAATTCGCATTGATCGAAGCGAGAGAGGGAAAGGGGCCGAGGGTGGAGAAGTTTTCGTGCAATCGACATCCTGCAATGTCATAGCTGCAAAAATCTGTGTTCTTCCCTTTCTTTCATTTACCGATATTAATAATTCCATTCCTCACTGCATATTACGCCGCGAGAAAACAAAATTACGAGCGAACTGCGTGGTCGGGAGGACGTGAATCAGCGCGGTTTCATCCCAGCAGCATACTCCGCGAAATAATCCCGATTATCCTCCGCGGCGTTCCCTTTCGAGCACTCCGCTTCGCGAATATTCAATTAGGCTAGACAGCGGAGTGGATTTCCTCCGCCGAAACGGCGGCTGTAAACGTCCCTGGCGTTCAATCCGCGAAAAAAAAAAACTTTACTTACTTTCCACGCATCTGCAGAGTGCCCTTAAGTGGCATTTGCATCTCTGAATATTCTTGTTCCGAGCTACGCGATCCTTGCCTCTGCGAATGGAATCGCCCCGGATTACCCTTGAATAAGAATTTGTAAAACAAACGACTGATTCCCTGCAGCCAAAGAAGCCCTTCCTCCCTTAAGCCTCCATTTAATCCGAAGATCAACGCCTCGAAACACGCTTCACTCTCAGTGCAAACGACTCCTACAGCTTTGCCAATCTTGCCGTCAATTACATCCATGCAAACGCCAGATAACGAAAGCCAGAAGCCACCAAGTTTCGCGGAATGTCGATTGAGGCTCTTCACACCCCATCAAACTTCTCCCAGCTCGAAGATTATCAGAGCCACTGAGAGTCTCGTCAATTTTAACGTGGATCCAATGCTCCGCTGTTTGTTCCCCATATTTGTTCTCGCGTATCCAGGAACGTTCTTGTTCTCGCAAGAGGCCAGCTGCTTCCCCCGGCTCGCTTTCGATTCCTCCCACGGAATGGAAGGAACCTTGCGCAAGGACGGGCCCCCGGCCCCGCGGGGAGGGCGCAGTGCAGGGGGAGTAGGAAAAGGGGGAGAAAATGCGAGAGGGAAAGGATCGAATCTCTATTTTCGCAGGCTCGCGCGGCAGCCTTTGAATAGACGCGATAAGGATCTTATAACCGTGCTGGGTGGGGTGGCTGGATGGATGGCAGGGTGTTGTGAAATATAAAGTAAACTACCTGACATTGTCGCGATACGAAGAGGCGCATCGCCGCTTGAATATTGATGCACCAGCTTCCGAAGGGAAGATGAAAGGGGCGTTCTGCCCCTGCTGTACGTTTTTTAATAATGAATTCCGGCCGCCTGGCTCGCGGATTTCCCACCAACTGCTTTCTCGTCCCCCTGTTTCTTTGAATGTTCGACAGAGGGGGAGAAAAGGATTGGTTGCTCTCAGGGCGATGTCGCGTTACCGTGTACGTCGAGGGAGACACGAACTTCTGGCGATCATTCGACGAATCTGCGATCGCTGAATCCGGTACGAAGAGTCGCTGATTTATTTCGCACGACCACGAGGGAAGTACTTACCCGAAAGAAGGGAGGAGTGTTTTGGAGTCAAAATTTAACATTACACGTCTCGTAAATTATTCACTGTCTGTCTAGAATTATATATCAACAGCTTATTGAAAAGGCATTTTCGAAATTTTCCCTTGCGAGGCGCTTCAGTTTGTCTTCGGTGTTTTCTGTAGAGAAGTTTGTATTATATTGATTTGCGAGAATGGGAGGAAGGAAATAAGCGTCTAATGCTCGTGTATTCGCATCCGGACGGTGAGACGCCTGATACTTTCCTAAAATGGCTGTAATCGCGTCAAGGGCTTAAAACGCCGAGACTAGAACCACACTTCCAACCCCAGAACTGACTAATGGGCTTCACCGTTTCGCTAACGTGATTTCATGTCGTCGACCTGACGGTACTGGGCAACTGACGGTCTTCTGGGCTGGTGAATAGCCTTTTTTTAACATGCTGAGTGACCAATCGTTGGTGAACATTGTGTCCTCTTGATAGAAATGAAAACGTAATTGAGTATTCAGTTGTAAGTACTTCGAGAGGTAGTAGTGCTTTTCATTAGAAACTGTCACGATAATACGAGGGGAAATTGACAGTGGAAATAGATGAAAATGGCACCACCCCTGTCTGAGAGGAGAAAACTGAGTGATTGTGTTTTGGAGAGAGAAAAAATGTTATTTTATCCTTAATCGAGAGGAACTGTACAAGGAAATTTACACAAATTTCTCACGGGGCCCGTTTGCTCATGCTTACCTTGCTAGACTCTTTTCACTGCTATAAAATATTTCCCACAATCTCACAAATCCTGAATACTTCACACAGCCAACGACATCTGCTGGAGAACGCGAGAGAGCTTCTCGAGATCGAACGAATCGATATTGCACGGCGATGGTAAGAGAAAGGCGCGTGTTCCTCGGTTGTGGTCTCCGCTACAGCAAACCTGCGTTACATATTAATCCAACTTTAGATCATAATCCTCAAGCACCAACATTAAAAATCAATGAATTTTCCACGAACAACCACTAACAAACTCTTGAAGCCACCCATCAGAGCTGCTCTTCGCACTCTCATAAACTACAAAAATATCTATCTTCCATATCCAATCCTAAATCGATCCAAACTAAAACCCTTTTTTACATTCTGTTGCAAATAAACTACTAACACACCCCGTCGCAACACTTTCTTTTTCGACTATCCTGCACCCCGACCCACGAAAAGCTTCATCGACGTTTCAGACATCCATCACACTGGCAGCTTTTCAGCCTCTCAATTTCGACGCTCTTCCTGCCACGTCGAGGTACATCGAAATCAAATCTAGCCGATCCTTATTCCCACAGTCAGTCCATTCCACTATCTTCAGCTTTTTACCTGGCACAGAGTACTTCCCCCGTAAGTGCATTCATCCGTCCAACGAAAACAAAATCTCCATCATCGAGGCGCTCGCCCATCCGCCTCGATTTAGCGCGGCGGTTGCAGAGCCCGAAGGAAATTTCGTAGCGTCAAATTCACTGTAAACTGGCAAACTCCAAGGACCACATTGTCGCCCGCAAGCACACGGAAGCGGGCAGAGTTGCGACAGCAATTTCTTCTCTAGTCGACATTCTCGTCGACACGTCGCACGCTCCGCTAGCCATCTAGGTTCGCGGTTTCCGTCGGGCCACGTGCGATTAATTTCGTTATGTAACGAGGAAATGTGATGAGGTAATAAGCAAATAACAAGCCGGCCAGTGATAAGCGATACGTCATCGGTCGCGGTTCAACGCGCCCGTATTTTGGAACTAATCGACGATAACTGTTCCCCCCGGCGAACTCGTCGCGAAATGCAAATTTCCGCGTAACGGAGCGCTGCCGCGAGTCTGTGCACGCGGGCGGGAATCGATCCACCAAGTTTCACGGGCAGCGAACAGGTCGCTTTTCCGATAAACTCGTCTCGTTCGGGGCAAACGGAATGCACAGCTGGCGGTAATCGATTGGCAGTTTGCTCGGTAGACTGGAAGCTACCGATACCGATTGTCGAAAGAGGGAAAAGCAGCTAGCGATACGGCGCTCAGCGGGAAACCTGGCTGCTGCGATGAATGTTCAATTCATCCTCTCGCGAGTCTCCAATTAACACTTTATCTGCTCCTGTCGCGTGTGCGTCATTTTACAATTCGAACTATCATCGTGCTTAAGCGGAGAATTCTAGCTTATTCCATATCTATCATCGATAAAAGCGTGCCGCTAAAAGATCTCCATGCTATTTCTTTCTAGATACAATTTCGAGCGATTTCAAAACTCTGCGAATTTGAGAAAGAGTTGCTTTCAATATTCTTTGGATCTCGAACTTTTTAAAATACTGGTTGGATCTTTTGCTACTTGATGTATAAAATGTGAATGTTCTTGGAATATACTCTCGCACTTCGATTTTTAATTTGCAGATTTTACAATGCTAGCGTAGATAAATGGAGCACATTGATGCCGAGTCATGTCACTCTTCCATTCTACGCGGTATGCTGGAACTTGTCGAGGTTCCAATACTACTCGATTCACCTGAAAGTTTCTATTATATGTTAGAAATATATTGGCGCCAGCGGCAGCGTCGGTGGTCTTGCCTTCTCGAGCAGCTCGAGATTTATGTGGACTTTATAGTCGGGACACGACGCCGCTGACTGCGATTGGCAATTCTCGTTGCTTTCCCTCGCGCTTGTGTCTTCTGTTATTAACTCCGTGCCTCGCTCGGCTAACGTAATTACGTCAATTTACCCGTAATTGTATCGATCCTGCTTCCAGTTTATTGTGCACTGTGCCGCTGTTCCTCCCTTAAGATTAGTTCGATCGGAGAGCAAGTGACGGGAAATAACGGAAGATTTCCTGCAAACTTTCTGGCATCAAAGTGCAATCGTAAGAGTCAATTTAGAATTGTGAATGAAGGCAGGCACCTTCCAGCGTGGTTGAATATAAAAATCAAATAAAAATCCAGTCACAATTAGCCATCTTATATTACAGAAATCCCGACGATAAATTAAGGCTCCTTTAGGCGACATTGAGATTTAAACCGACGAGAAAGAACACGTCGAGATCCGACCGTTAATTATAATCTTTGAAATTGCCAGGCGAATGGCTGCGCCCGGAGCGCTTCAAGCGAGCAAGTAGATATCGACAGCGCTGGTCAGACAGCCAAGACAGGCGCGTCCCCCTTCGCGCAAAGAAAGCCATTCATAATTAACGTCCAGACTGCTTCCAGGACAAAGTGGACCTACAGCAAATCTCAATAATCTAATGGACCGCTCGTCAATGATTAACGAGAGACAGATTACCTAGGCTGACTCAGCCATTAGCTGTGTGGGACGCGTGTGGAACGTCGTCGTTTAGGTTACCCGTGGGACCGAACTCAGCATTAACGTTCTCCGAGCACTTTCGATTCTCCTAAGCCTTCTGACGTTTGGCCCTCTAATTTCCGCGTCGCTTAATGTCGAATCGTCACAGACTTGCCCTTAAGAATCAGCGTTCTACGATACCGTTGCATTACGGTTTAGTTCAGTGTTGAAGGCAAGCAACGGTAGAGGAAGTGTCGATGCTCCGGGATGAGTTATGAACGTTTTACGCAATCCTGTTGCATGTGGGACCGCGGAAGAGTAATAATCGAGAGCAGGAGACTGTTGATACGAACAACGAGGGTTTTAGATAGACTCTAAGCGTTGCAGTGCTCGCTGCATACTATTTTCCAAGGATTTTCATACGAGGAGGGATATCGAACTCGTGGAAGGGTGAAAGAAAAGTAGGAAGTGTCAGGAATAAGATCGAAAGAAAGAGTTTTAGTTAAATAATCTTATCACTAGTAACAGGCTAAATGAAAGAAACTGTACAACTATTTAGCTCAAATCATTCATCAGCACATTATTAGCAGGGTCTACGGATTCCTCCAACGTTCTCCCGGTTTCTAACACGTCTGCCCTATTAATTTCCCATCAGATTCGTTCCGGACGAGGCACACGGATCGCGATCTCGCCGTGGAATTAATTTCCTGCGCGCGCCTCGCGTCTCGTCGCGCCGGGACGATAGCCCGGGCTCCGCGTAATTATGCTAACGAGGGATTCGATAATCATAGACGATTACCTCAGAGGCACGATCGGCCAGCCCGTCGTCATTACCAGACACGGTTTCACCTCGAACGAATCGCGAGCGAGAGCCGAACCATCGAACTTTCGCAAGCGCCGCTGAACAACAACGGCCGATCGTTGGCACGCAGCGATTTACCCCCGCCTAGGACATCGTCTTTCTTATCGTAATTGCTTTACTTGATCGCGCGATACTTTATTACCCCGTGGTTCCTTTTTCTATTCGTCCGCAACGGCCGGCCCCTTTTTTCTCGCGTCCCCGACAGTCCGTGAAATCCTCGCTTCTCCGTGGAACAGTTGACATCTGGGACATCGAGGAACCCGCTGTTTTTATCAATTCTTTGGTGACGCAATCTCCGTGAAACACGAATCCCTCGCGTTAACAACGATAAGTTTATTGCACCATTGTTATATATATACAGCTGTCGATACCTGCGCTCAGGATCGACCGACGTGATCGCTCGACATTGACAAGCGAAATGTTTAACTGCCTCGCGTAACCGATCTGGCGAGGAATTTTGCTTTTTGTTTTTTTTTTATGGATAGATTCGCGGCTAGCCTTGCTTAGACACCTCCTTCAAGTGCAGTTATGAGTAACAAGCCTGCGGGTGAATTCGATCGGTCGGGATGTGATGTAACGGCGTAGGCAGGCACGCGAGTAATACGCGAGCTTAAGAAATCGCGATCGAGTGACGGAACCGTGCCCGTTCGTTGAAAGTATCTCTGCTATGATCGCGATAGCTCGCTAAGTGATCGACAACAGCGGCGTCGTGAGAAAGTTTCGTGCGCACAGCGAGTTTTATACATGCTCTGATGATCCGAGCACGATCGACGGCTCGGCTAGCGTGTGGCTTGCCATTCGTCTCGATTCTCTACGCGCGAGCAGCTGTTAATTGCGATTTCAGAGGCGAACAGAATACGCTGGACCGTAAACTTCCTTTGGCCGATCGTGCTGGATGTGGTTGCATCCACGTCGTTTCGTAAACTGAGTGCCTCGGCACGGTGGAACCTCGGTTCGACGGATATACAATTTGTTGCGTCAATTTGAACATTATTATTACAATTTCTTCGGGCTGTAGTATTAGGACTGGTAACAGAGGTTCCACTGTGACAATGGAACAAAGATCACGCGACTACTCGCACTCCCTATCGCTAATCAGAAAAATATATTAGAAATATATTAGCTTAGCATATCTATCTAAATACATAAATACTGTCAAGTGCCCCTGTGTACCAATCGAAATGCATTTGGCACTCAACGGACACCAAGGGAATTCTTAAGTTACAGAGAATATCGGCCGCGGACTTCCCTAAATCGTTCCACTTATGAATCCTCCGATTCGCAACAAAGATCCTCAGGATAGTTCCTCGAGGAACGTCTGGAACCACACTGTCCCCTCGTCAGTGACGCGGCAGCCGTAGTATTCCAAAATTCCTTCCACCTTCAACGATGCCCGCTGTCCGTTGTTAATAATAAAAGAACCTGTAAAAAGCTGCAACAAAAGAAGCGTCGTCAGTCACCCCGAGCGAAAATTTCCACCTCCTATTTCCACAACCCTTAAGGCACTCCGTCAGCCCTCCACCAAATCTGGGACAATTCCCTAAACTAAAAACGTCTCAAAATCACATCCCATTAACTAAAGTCTCCACCTCTGCCAAACTACTCTCCACCCCTACAGGGTTACATAGCAACAGCTCCCCGAACTAAATTCGCCATCGCCCAACGCTCAAGCCTTCAAACCCACGTGTAAACACACCCCAAACAAGAATCCCTCGCTTTTCTGCCAACTCACCCCCAAACCCTCCCCCTGCTTTTCTTTAACGATTCGATCCAGCTGTTCGCGAGGCGTTGCCAGCGTGTGTCAGCCTCGGTACAAGCGAAAGCCCACGTGACTTGCATCTACGATTGCACAGCTGACTAGCAAAGTCCGCACTCCAGCGACTAATCGCCGAGACACCTGAGCGCTGTTAATGAGGAGTCTGACTCGGGACCACTTCGAAGCTGTTAATTACAGGACCCTCGTCACCTTGACTCCGCGCCCTTCGCAGCACTGACCCCGTTCCCCCTCGCCTTCTCCCTTTGATTGGTAAGTGCTCGCTTTTCCAGCCGCCTGGCTGCGCGTACGCGAGGCAGACCGCGATGCTGACAATAAAGTTAACCGCGACGCGCGAGGGAGAGTCGAGTGGGTTCCATTAGGCTGCGAAAGGGCTCTCCCCCCTCCCTGTTCGTAAATTTCGGCCGCGCGGGGGTGGGCGGGCTAGCGAGAGTGCTTGTTCTCCAGGCAGGGCTATTTGTTGCTCGCGTTTCTTGGGTGATTAGTTTTTAGAGGGACGTTAGTCTGGAGGTATTCAACGTTGGCTCTCTGATTTTTGCATTCCCGCCGCTGCGAGCCTGCGGCTGGTAGTTTAGGGGGATGGTTTTTTTTTAAGTGTCTCCGCCCTTCTTGTATTTTATGTGAATTTTAGAGGAATGTCCGAGGGTACTCTCGGATGGAAAAGTCTGTTGGTTTTTGTATTAAATAGAGTTGTTTAAAGTTTTGTAGCAGAGATGAGAAAGTTCTTGTTTTCTATATGAAATGCAATTTTGCAGATGTGTTTGGTCTCTTTTAACATTCCGATGGTGTTTCGCTGTGGAGTTTCTGGAGCATTGAAATGGAACATTATTAATACTAATAATATACAAAGAATTTGAAACGAGAGCTTTCATCATCTACCGTTATTGCCTGAGAAAGTGTTCCGTCGCAGTATCTGGCTTAAAGTATTTGGTACATTTAATACAAAGAACCGCATCATCTTTTTTGTACGCTTCGAGCTAATATCCCGTGAAGCACTTAGCCGAAATGTTCTTCACCGGCGAATTCTCTTCTCAGGGGGGCATCCCTGGAAATGAAGCTTCGTTTTTCACGCCCTCCCTTTCGACCCCAGATAAATTTCCGTCGAGGACATCCAGAGGGTCCTGGCTCTTTGTACGCAGCGTAACGAAACGCGGACGAACGGCTGAAAAACCTACGAGGGCTAGCGAGCTCTTTGATTTCCGAAAGCTAAACCAATCTTCTCTGTCCCCACTTCCTCTCCATCCCTCAAAGCCACGGCGGAAGAATCAAACACCCATCAGCCCTACTTCGAAACATCATCTACTCCCAATTTTCTATAAATCTTCCCACAGATTGCCCCATCTAATAAACACAAATCATTTCAACGTCTTCTTCCAATATAAACAATCGAAACTAATCCCCCTTCAACAAACACATCAAGTTGTTGGAAATCTTTTGTCCAATCAAGCACTGTCTTGGCCGTTTGAACGAGTCCAATCTCTTTCAGTAATTGAACTTGTATTTAATAGAATAATATGAAATATAAAACAACGGTTAGAAATATCGCGACGATTGTATAGAGCGTTCAAGCCACGACTACTCACGACCGGTTACGTTACCGATCACAATAACACGAAGGATCTTAAAAACAAAAACCAAGCCACGCATTGGAGTACGTATCGATCCACGCGTGACTCTCTTTAAAGAGAAATATTCCAAATATAATTAGCCTAAATATTTTTCCAACACAAGTGCCCACCAAAAATACAACCGCCACATCTTATCCCTTCTTAGAAACCCTTTCCCCCGTTTCCACTCCGTCCAATCGACGAGCCCAAACGCGCAGCGAAAGAATCGATTAAACTTTCATTTCATTAAACTCTTACCGCCCATAAGCCATCCAATAAACGACGTCCTCGATGTATCCAGCTCGTTCGCCTCGGTTCCCAGGAATTTGTCCCCCCTGGAGTCGCGGTTCCTGTCCCCAGCCCCCCATAATTACGTCCCTTCCGCCCGATTATTCCCCGCGAAAAGGATCCGAGCTCTGTATCGTGGCAAAGGAAAGCGCGAGGCATCAGTGGCCTCGTTGGAAGGACGCGAGGCATCGCGCAGGCAGCGCGCTTCCCGCGGGCGATCTCGATATTAACGGGCCACCCCCTCTTCGTCGCTGGTATTAACGAGAACGAGCCTTTACGGCCACCCCGTCGCGAATTAAATTATGCTTCGCGCTTGTTATCTGCTAGAGCAGAGAGAGTTAATCTTCCGCGTTATCGCGATAAAACGGCGGCCCGCTAGCGGAGAAGTTTTCGGGGCCCCCGGTTTTAACCGGTCTCTCGCCTCGAACAAGCGCCGCGACGTTAATCACTCACGGCTATTCTAAAGATTTACGTTCCCCCGCCCGCGTTAACGAGCATAAAACGCCCGCGAGATACACAACCGCCGCGATCATAACTGACGAGGCCTCCGCGGGCCGGAGATTTATTCCAGCTTCGAAGTCACTCCCTGTTCGAATCGAGTCCTGCTCGCGCAACCTGGACCACTTTCGCGAGAAAGGTCGATCGACTTACTGGGAGTCTAGAGGCTGTTCGTGGAATCTGGTTTTATCTTCTGCGTTCTCTTTCAGATTGAATTTTGGGATGAGATTCTGTGTCGTTTAGGTGTGCATATTTCGGAGATGGAAGATAGGCATCGATGGCATTATGTTGCCGTTAGTGCGACGTTAGGTGTAATTCAGTGAAAGAGATCGCCACCTACCCTTTTCTCTTATTATTCAATGCTGCTAACTAGTTTGTTTCTTTAACTCTGTTTTCTTTTCACCTCCTTTTGTAACAAGGTGTTTCTCAACGCGCAAGAATTATCCGCATAGTTTCACACGATTATAGAGACATGATTGAATGAAGCTATATTAGCGCAACGAAATATCTACGCAGAGCTGGTTCTACCGAGAAAAGCCGGCGGTAGGTTTCCCGAGTAGTCGATCCAGTTAATTTAACTCATGGTTATTACTCGTAATCACGGCGTGTGTCGCGTAATGATTCGGGGAACAGCTTGCACCGCGACCAGGGGCTTCGGTTTCTCTCGGATTACCCGCGATGGCTGGTCGTAAAATTATGCCAGCGGGCGGGTGTTAAAAATTCACCGCGGCCCTTACGATTCTTTTAAATTATATTACCGCGCCTCGTTACCGGGGCGTACGCGCGGTGAATGCGGCATCGTGTCCTTTCACGTGAACCCGCTGCAACCGTGGGTAATTCGTTAACGACACCGCCTTGACGATAAAGGGAGCAACCAGCGAGCTTAATGACGCGCAATCGTGTCTGGCAGCGATTATAAATCCGCCAGTCCACTCCTACTCGGATTCTGCACTCGTTAAAGCAGCCACGAAGCGATTTTTATGGGTGTCAGATGGGAAGTCATTTTGGATGGGGGAAGAACGAAAATTGAGGGGTTAAATGATGAAGTTTTACGGGACATGCGGTGGTAACGAGGGAGATGATTTTTTATTAAGCCTCCTGGTATTCAGGTGTTCTGATTTCCTTGATTTCTCATCGATGCGTAGTGAGTGTAAAGGAAATATGACCTCTGGATTTAATTTAGGGAACTTGTAAATCCTTCGGACAGGATAATAATAATCTTGTGATCCGAGCTCCTTTTATTCGGTTAAGATAAAATCTAAAAGCCCTCTAGAATCCCCAATTCCTATTAAACTCTCCTTAGAGTACTTTCAGATAACAGAGTCCAGGAAGCAAAGAAGTCAGCTCACCATCTGTTAAAGTCTACAAGAACTTAGAAGTTTAGAAAACAGATCTTTGCCTAGAGAATCAGCGAACGATTATCAAATCCCCAGACCTACAATTCAAATCAGAAGCTTCTTCGCACTGTCTAAGACCTCGCAAGTTACAGAAACCTCAGAAACATCAATCCAGAAACGAGAGTCCACGGTAAAGAGTCTTTAAACAGATACCACACACTACCTCGAGCACAATAGAGAAGATGAGTACAAGAGAATGGACGTGGTCCAAATCCCCGTCGACAATGGCAAGGTGTTTCGCTTTCACCGCGAGAAAGAGACTCGAAAGGAGCTGTTTCAAGCCAGAAATCACGAACTTGACCGTGATCTCGCTCGCGGGGAACGTTGATCTCGCCACCAAAAGAGGCGACCTTGTCACCGCCCCGACTGACCTCGTAACACCTGTTACGCCACGCGAATCCAGGCGAGTAAGGTTACGCGTAAACGAGTTTAAGCCACCGGGTCGGCGAAAACACTTTCACTGACCCGCCGTAAAGTGGTTTCGCTCGACCAAGTGGAGATCCCACTCCAAGGCTGGCGCTTCCTCGAGGAAACCACTACTTCCCTCCGCTCCTGTCGCCCCTAACTCTTTCCACTTTCCGTTACCCGTCTGACGAACGAGGAGGCACGGCATTGGCTGGCTCGACAATGAAGAACGAGAGTCGAGGGGATTTTTATTCGTCCCTTCGACCGCGAAAGCTTTACCGGAGAAATCACGCCGCGAAAGAAATCCTGCGGATCCCCGTGCCGTAATCCCACGAACAGGAAATCTCGGGGCTTCTGTTTGCAGATGGATTATTTTACGAGGTAATTTATGCGAGGCGCTGCTTGGGTTCTTCCATTGGAAATATCGCTGTCCCAGATTTGGCCGGATTTTGGGGCACTTTCTTCGATCCTTCTTGTAGCTTAATTTTAGAGGAAACTTTGTATAGAATCTTCCAAGATTTTAATACATTCCTCGCTAGAAGATTCATTTGATTGCTATGAATATTATGCGAAAAGGGTCTCTTAATGTTTTATACAGGGTAAGTCGGGGAGAGATGGCTGGCTTTTTTTAAAATCGTAAATTACACAATTTACACCGTAAATTTAGTGGTTGTTTAAAGGACAAAAATAAACGGGATCGAGTTATCTCACCCGCAAGGCCATCTCACCCGGAATTACCCTACACTATTTGGTACAGTGATGCTAAAATATCGCGACATCTGTGAGAATAAACCTATCCCAAAGTATTCCTCGGGAACGAAAAGCAATAATACAGCAATGATTAACTTACCTGCTCTCCTATCTTATTTACAAGACTTCAACACTTTGCGCAACTAGGTAGACTGAGTAAGTGTCGAGCCTAGCGAGGGCCAAGCTTTTTAGCTCGAGTTAGCACAGACATCTGATTAGTGCGCGACTACGTGGCAGGTTAGTGTTAAATGCAGGTCCTGGTGGGTTCACGATAACTTCCTGCAGCTTCAGGACCTTCGGGCCAGTCCCTGAATGCTGGAACTTCGTGGCAGTGTTACGAAGTTGTTGGCATTTGTTAGTGAAAGACAGGAGGAGAATTGTCGTCCTCGACGAGTTCACGATCACGAACAGGATGGACAGCCTTTCGCGGAAGCGAGCCAAGGATCGAACGTGACCTTCGCTCGAATCCTGCACGCCGAGGAGCTGGGTCCGTCTGCTGACGTTATTCAGGATGATCGAAGGCAACCGAGGATGGGCCGGGAAGATGCTCGAAGGCTTTTCACTTGTGATCTGAAGGAAAGGAGGCAAGGAAGATCGTTTTCACGAAGCTGTTCCGCAGTTTCCGCGCAGATCAACTGTTCTATTGGTGAATCGAGATTGGGCTCTTGGTTTCAATGCTCCGAAAAATAGAGGTCAGTCGGATAGCTACAAGTAAAAATATCAACAAAAGTAGCTACCATAAACGTGATCTCTGGGAATATTAAAAACTCTAAGAATTATCGGGAGAACTTTCTTTTCTCTTTTCGAAGGCGAAAGACGATATATTCCACTAACACTGAAACCAAAATTCATCCGCAATCGCAAATAACAAAGTGAACAAATGCCAACGAGTAGATACACCACGAAATCACGAGCTACGATGCAATCATTAATCTCCTAATATTCTAATCGCTCGCGAATGCGGAACGAAGACTCTTTCACTTAAGATGTTTCCACTTTCACGTCTCGTGACTGGTATTTCTGACGCCCTTACTGAATAACACAGCTTTTTATTGGCGAAACGTGGAGGAAGGTAGTGATTGTATGAATATATAAAGATACCTGTCACCAGTGACGAAACTGTCTCGCGTGAAAGGGCTCGAAGGGTCGAGACGAGTAAACGGGGACAGGGACGTCTGGCTGGGTGATCTGGCGTGTGTGACAACAAATAAATAGTGTTTTATTCACAAGTTAGGTGCACAGGGACGGCGAGTGGAATTGCACGACTGCGTGTGCCAGTGCTCGGGGGGTGGTTAGTTTCACCCCAACCAAAGGGACTCCTCGCCTCGGTGAGTATCTTTGGTGGTACGTGTTGGGAGCGGACTCGATGCCTTTGTCGCTACCCCCTTTGGATCGCTCTTTCCAAGGAAAAAGCGTCCGCTTTTCACGCCGAACTCATTTACCTGAGTTGGGTGGCACGAATCCGTATCCACTAGCGCCTACGATCACTCCGCTCGTGTCGGCGCTGTTCGGAGGAGGCCCTGGCGGGAACAGCACTGGACCTGCAGCACAAATGTTTTTCGTCAGACGTTTCGTAGATATTTTAGTGGATTTCTATGTGGAGAAGAGGCTTCGGTAATTCTTTAAGTGTGTTAGTTGAAGTTGGAGGATATAGGGATGATTGATATTCAAGTGACTGCTGGATATTCTGAGGGTGGTTCGAGGATCTTGGGTGTAGGAGCTGGTAGAAGTTCGCTTTGGTGGATCCACTTTCGATTTAATCTTGTTGGAATGTGTCTTATGTTACTTGAGGATCGGTGGTGTAGGAATAAACGTTGCAAATAATTGAAGGCCTTGCAGCGAAAGGGATGCAACTCCACTTTTGACAGTTTGTAAGTTATGACGTGTACTATTTGTAAAAAAATCTTACGATATCCGATAAAAAATGGGCGATTTATTGCACATTTTGAACCTGCGCCCATTATTGTTTTGTGCAATACGAACGCGCAACTACGTTCCACTTTATAAACAGCCTTTTTAGAAGGCTTTCAAATGTGCGTCGAGTCTGGATGAGGATATTTCCACAGATTATGATGGCGAGCAGGCGCAATAATAATGTTATTCTTTTATGTCTACAAACAGTTTTTTTTCAGTTTACTCGAAACTAGTCAAGATGGAGTTGCACCTCTGTTGCTGCAAGGTCTTCAATTGAGTATGGGGGGTGTAGAAATTGTTGGATTTTAAGTTTTAGAAAATCTGTATGAACCTAGGTACTAGACTTTTAAACGTTTAAAGATTTAAAATTGATTTGTAGTGTTCCTAATTGGATCAAGAGATGAATCGATTGGGATTCCCCGAGAATCAAGTAGCTAGGAGATGTTGAAAAATCGTTATCCAGTTGCGATTTAGTGCACCCACACTCTGCTATGAGCCTAAGATGAAATTAACTCTGTGGAAATAATTAAAATCGAACTTCGAGTGCCCGCGCGTTCCACTCCACGCGTCACTTGAAAACAGAGGCTGATCGAATGCCAGGATCACTCGAGCACGATGTTCATTTGTCCAACTACACTGCCATTCAAAGCGATTTCAATCCGAATACAACGCGCCGCGTCAATCAGCGAAATACCTTTCAATTAATGATATTCTCGTGCAAGACAGGGTACTAATAGAATCCTCCTGATTAATAGACCCTCGGCACAACTGGCGAGCAAGCGCGATCCCTCGAGTCCCACCAGACGCGTCGCGAAACATTAAACGTCATCCGTCAAACTTCCCATTAAGCCCATCCAAACCTTCCAGCGTTTCCACTCGCGGCGTCCCGATTTCAATCACCGTTGGTATTTTAATGAGAAACAGGGTCCCCGGCCTTTCGCCTATCCTTCCCACGAGCGTTACCATTTACGAAAAATCGTGAAACGTGAACGACCAACGCGGCCGAGCTAACGACTTGTCAAACCTGAATGCTCGCGATTATCCTAGCCATCGTCTTTCCTTACCCGGCGCCGGGTCGCGATACATATCCACGATTTCAATGAAATTACACGACTACTCGTTCGGCACGACCTCGACGACCCGGCTGCCCGACGATACGATCGCTGCTCGGCGATACGATCCTTATCGGAATGGCTCGAGCAAATCGCAGATCGGTTCGCCAGGACGAATCGTTCCGGGATTGCAAAATCGTTCGCGAAAGGAACGTAGCCTGGCCTTCACGGTCGTTGCCGGGACAATGATCGAGATCGATGATCGTGATCGGAACACCCCCGGTAGTATTTTCGATTGTTTAACGGTGAATTACGTTTCCCTGAACGATGTGTAATTTTTACACACTTTCGTGGTTTCGAGATGAGTCGCGGTTAATTGAAAATATGATTGATTAATATTTCTACACGGAGGTTTAATGTATTCAACATGGAAGCCTTGCTTGCCGATTTCCCTTGGTAATGGACAGGGGTAGCTTGATAAGTTTAATTATCCATCGTCAACCACCCTTGAAAATTAATCTCCACCGTCATATTTTAACACCCTCCGCGGCAGATGTCTGGACGGTTATTTATATATCTCTGTTTGCGATTATCTCGAAGAGTAGCCTCTCAAGGAAAACCGGTGGAAATCCTTTCCCATTCGGGAAGTAATTTCCAGCACGGACGATTATAAATCGACGTCGCTGGCGTCGGGTCATCAAGATACGGATAATCGTGTCTAATCACGGGGAACACGTCACAGGAAGCTGTGTGTAACATGCTCGCGTAAATTCTCACCGTTGTCTACGATCATTGCGAAATTCCAGCACTGGGTGGCCAGCATCTGATCGATCGATCTAATAAATCGTGCCAGTCAAACATTCCCCAATCATATCTCAAAGCTACCGTGTTCATCGCGTAACTGTTTAAAAGTTATATTAACAGAATATTATTCCCACGTGACTAACCCTGCTACTGGGACCATTTTCACATAAATACAAGCAGAGCCTTGAATTTTTCCAGAATTAATAAACTGCCCCGTAAATATCGAAACCTGTATCACCGCTAGCATACATTCAACCTCAAATATTTCCCTGAAACGGGAATCGATTAACAAGCCTGTCGACGGAGGAAATCATGACTCAGAGGCAAGTTGAGCTGAACAGATATCTTCGAGAGTTTATCTTGGAAAAATCGGAATACCGGGGAACGCGTTACTTAACGCACAGTAGCGTGGTATCAACCAGTTCCAGCACGAGTCAGCGTTTTGTCAGCGTCGTTTTCCCAGTGATATTTATTGTACGTGAGTTTGAACTTGGCACCCATTCCAGTGCACCGCGTTCCACCTCGAACGCGGGGATCGCGTATCCTGGTTACGCGCGCGTCGACACGCGGTGTCGTAAATGTCAGATCAATCGAGGCGACCTTAGAATGGCAGATAAGGAGCAAATTGCCCCCGGGGAATAACGCCCCCGCTCTCTCTTTTCGCTTTCGTGCCTCCTCAGGGTTACCAAGAAGAAGGCACAACCAACAGACACCTCTACGAAGCTAATTTGCATTGTGGTACTCGAGAATTGATTCACAGTGACTTGCTGCGCTTGATGCACCGCGGTTTCCCTTTTCGAGAATCGAAGCACGCGCCGGCTTGCTTCGAGGAATAATTTCCAAGTACAACTTCAAGATTCTAATGAGTTAATAATTTAACCCTGTTTAACTTTGCTGTTCGCTCGTGCATTGGAAACTAAGGTGAAGAAACCATTCGATCGAACTCTCGCGTTTCCCAAAGCAAGCTTTCTTCTTTCATCGAGCCCATTACTCTAATCACGGACGTCGGTTGCCGGCAAATGTCTACCGGGGAGATATAAATCTGTTCTGGTAAAAGTATCGCTCGCGGGATCGCGACAGGTTCGATATCTAGATTACCACGATAATATACCTTCCTCCGTCTCTAGATAATCATCTCGTTTACAGTCCCGTCACGGCTCGGCAGGAACACGGGCAGAATTTAATTGCACGGCGAATTCGCGTGTTTACTCGCCGGCGAATGCTTCTGACAGATCTGGGATTGGAATCGGCGATAATCGGGCGATAAAATTGGTGAGCGTGATTGAAACGAAGTTAGTCGACTCTCGGAGGGGAGAACAATGCTCGCCGGCTCTCTGCTCACCCCTGTTCGATCGTGGATCTCGCATTCCTCCTGTTTGGCTGAGGTAAGGGCCGAATCCTGCGAACAGCTGACTGTAGTCCTGCGCGGAAGCTACCGCCAGGACGAGTAAAACGAAGGCCGCTAGGATTCTCTGCAACAGAAACACCTATTTCTTAGCTCTCCTTAATTTAATTTAAGTTTCTACTAAATTCTAAGAGGTGACGAGGAAACTTTTTATCGAGCCTCTTTAAATCGATAAACGAGGTCACAGTGATTCTCCAAATCGTCTCTCGTTTTTTACACTTCTGGTTGCGTTGCGAAAAGAAGCCTGGCGAACCATGAATTTGCACAATCTTCCTATCAATTTCTGGCGAATTACGATTGGCAGGTTTCTTCTTTCGATTAGCACACGCATCAAGGACCGCGGACTTATTACTCGAAGCTCCTCGATTACGCATCCTTGGCTACTTTCACTTCTACTTTCCATTTGCGAAAGAATGACTTTCGGGAGACTAAAATCGAAACCCTTTCGCACAGTCGCGTTTCAGGTGTGCTTAATCTCCCGGCCCCCGGGCTAGAATCGCGACGCTTCAACGCGGAAACCACTCGAAAGTAGTCGGAGCCCCGTTGAACCGGAAGCGCGGTCGCAATTAACGCAAATTCCACGGTGCTGCAGCGAAAAATGATTAACGCGGCGCGACGTGCTTCGTTAGGCGCGCTTGAAAACGCTCGTAACTGCGAAACGTTTACCGCGATCGCGTGATCGACGATCTGTGCGGTGCATACGCGGTGTGGCCAATAGAAAATGATATTGGCACTGCGCTTGACGTGCTACAATTTTAGCGAACATATTTCGAAAATGACACGCTCCAAAACGCTTGGTTAAGAACATACTTATGCCGTGCTTCTTCCGCTGGAATAAAATATGAAACTCCTAAGATAGATTAAATTGTTCTTCTAAATCATTGTTACAGAATATCCTCTGATTCCACTGAATCGTGTTAGAATTTGTACTGAACAAGTCTACTGTGCAATGGATCGATGATATAATTCTTAAAATAATTAAAAAAAAATATATAGAAAAAGTAATTTAAAGTACTGGACATTTAATACGGTTTTTACGAGTATTACTTCAATTGCATAAATAGTCTTTCAATTATAAAAAAAAAACAGTATCTATTTCTTTGTAAATGTGTTCGTAGGCATTGAAAGCCTCAGATATACTACTTAGAGTTCTCGAGGAGGCGACAGCTTCGATCGTATCGTATGAGAAATATCGTAAGCATTGACAAAGCTTTTTATGAAACCACTTCCAAGTCCATTCTTTTTACATCTACTGTAATTTTCTTGTCACGAGGAATTGAATGCCACATTCTAGCCCTTTTGTTCGATACCACCCTATACAGTAGCCGGGCGAGGTGCAGGACAATTTTTACGAGTGGTCCGCGCCTCGTTGGTCAACAATGTACGAGAATTTATGGGCCAATAGCCGTCGAATAAAATCAGCATTCAAACTGCTCACTCGGAGGCCGTTAGTTCCCTCCGACGTTTCTATTCGATCGAAAGTCGATTCCCGCCACCATTCGCCAGCGTTCTGAAACGCGTGCTCCTCGTAAACTGTCGTTTAATAAATTAACGAGGATGAGTTATGGCCACGGGAGCGGAGCGTAATTGCGAAGGTATTTCGCAGGATTTGTTTTAGTTAAAGCCTGGTAAATCGAAGTACAATAGTGTGCCGTTTAATCGACTCTTTCGACTGGTATCGGTAAATCGTGGCTGGCCGTTGACGAGCGAATATTTATTAGCGAAAGTGTATCATTCGAGGCGCGTTTCAAACTTTAATTACGGGAACTACTCACGACCGCGATTTCTGAGGCGAGAAGTTTTAAAAAGAGAAGATCTGCGACCCGGTTCTGAATTAAGTTCCATCCGATACTTTCCTCTCGTACGTAGGAAATAAAATTTTAATTGATCGATCTTCTCGCCGCGAGCACCGAATGTTCGCAAACTTCTTCTTACACCTATATAAAATTTTCTATGACTATAATCAAGAATTCCAAGGACTGGAATTTTAATTCAAAAACCATTTATGAAGTCGATCTCTAAAGCGACACATTTCAAAACAGAAAAAAAGCTGTCACGACCCACTCACGATTTAAAAGTTCATCGACCACTTTCTTCTCTCCCAGATGAAATAAAATTTTAATCGCCTTTCCAGAAAAATATCTCCGCCGAAATTACACCTTTCCAATCGCTATTCCCCGGACTAACACGAAATCTTCCCAAACAAGCTTTAGGAGGCGCGTGCTCAGAGGAAAGCCTAAAAAGGGAATATGAGAATGAAGGTGACGCAAAGTCCGTGGCGGGCGCAGAGCCGAATCGTAAATTTCGTCCCGGTGTTTACGCGAATGGCGGGGAAAATGCGATTTGAATCCCGCGGCAATCAACGATGTTCTTGTTTCCATTCGTGCCTCTCGTTACGTAAAGCCTGATGAAACGGTTATGCCGCGTTACGATCCTCCTGTCGCGGATTCCGCGCACGTTACGGGCTTGGGAACGATCGCGAGCGCGACGAATAATTGCGCGCTCAGATCACGGCTGATTAATTAACCGCGCCAGGCTGCGCGCGCGTTCTTCCATCGGTTCTGCTCGATCGAAAGCAAGGTGAGCCGCGTCATAGCGACGCGATTTCTTGCCAGCCTGTCGCAATGTCAAGGCGATTAATTGTTGGTCGGCCACGAATTGCCAGTAACAATGATGCAGCGGTGGTAAACGGTACTGTGGCAGCGGCTGCAGCGTGGAATGGCGAAAGCCATTTTCGCCAATGCCTGAGAGTGTGTCTGACCGTGTGCCATTGGTCGTCATCTACTTGTTAGTCATCGGAGGCTGATTACCAAGGATTTCAGGATGATGCACGTTGGAACGGAGTATGGAGGACTTCCCTTTTCTTGGGAGTCCCGTTATTAGAAATAGTGTGTAGCTAATACTACAAACGAGTGATGCTCTTGTATTATACGAGAATATTTTTACTAGAGGGACCGAGAGAGTTATTGCGCGGTTTGATATTGTACAGTTTAAATGGGAAAGAATGGCACTTGTTCTTTGTTAATCTTTGAGGGATGAAGAATGATCTTTGCGAATTCGAAGAAATGTACTAACTGCTCTATATAGTTTTAGTCCTACAACACGTTTCAGAAGTCTGCTTTAATACTGCGAAATTTCAAGTATGAGAAGAACACTTCTCAGATGGAAGGTAATTAATTTTTAATTAAAAAACTCGGCACCACTCCCACGAGAATATATATCCTTCTACTGCAAGTGTTTCGAAAAATTATTTCATGGCTCAAGCAACAGTGTAACAGATTTACTTGTCGTAGCTTTGGACGAAATCGATGGGAACAGAAGGAAAGACAGCTTAATGCCACGTGTAGGCGAGTCCGAGCCGGGGTTGCTGGTTGATTGGCGCAGGCTTCAATTACACTTGCAACCATGTAATTTCCCTCCATCTCGCTATGGAAAACTGTTCGCAAAAAATTCCTCGCTATACTATCGCCGGTTTCCTCGAATCGCGTGCGTGTCTTTATCCCCCAGGAACCGAGGAGCCGCTGGAAAAAATGCGAAACCACCGGCACGAGGCGAGATTCGCACAGGCTCGCCTCAGTCCCCTGCGACCCGAACCTTTCACCGACATTTCGAGCAGAATTTCTGGCAGTCGCGGAAGCCCGAGTTCGAGGATGGTTGCGCAAGGCCCGCGAGAGAACAGCTCGCGAAAGCAAGGTCGAGGTAACAGGGCGAGCGCAAGGACGCTCTCGATTATCGATATTACCGCGCGGAGGTTCGACAGACCGAACTCGATTTCCGAAACTGTGTTATTCGTCACAGAGTGCTCTAACTAATGAAACTTCTCGCGCACCCCCGGCTCGCAACTAGGTCCCTCAGCTCACATGTTCCTAATACGCAACACAGAAGTGTCCTCAGCATTTAGAAGAACCTACTTTCATTCACGAGTCTGTTTGCACAAAGTTTTCCTAGGGGAAACGATCACTCGAATGAAACTTAAACAATCATCGACGTCCAAGGCTGCGACGCCCAGCAGCGAGGCTTCAGCCAACCAAGGCGCGCAGCGTTGGAGGGCCGCCTAAAACGCGGAGGAAACTACTCGAAGAGGCGCGTGTCGGCTCGATTGTGGGTACGAGGTCGCCCACAAACCGCGGCACACATGCTCGGGCACCGTGACGTTAGATCACGCCGCAGCGATATCTGAGCCAACGCGCCGATGATCGCGAGGGAAAAGCGCGCGTAACCGAGGCGACTAGGCCGGCGCAAGCTCGAGGACCGATGTGCTGTATAATTCATGTGAACATCGTTGCGAAATACTTGTCAACGGTTGCATATTCCTGGGGCGAAGCCAGCCGGGCGAGAAAGCGGAGGAAACCTGAGAACTCTAGAGCGTTTTCCACTGGCGGATTAACGAGCCTGGCGCGCGCGCGCCTCGATCGATTAGGGTGATCTGGGTCTTGGCGAAAGTTTTTCGGCGAACATTTGCACGGTGACGGCTGAGATATGCGGTGGGCGGAGCGGTGCTGGATGTTTGCGAGAGTTTAGAGACCTATCCGAGGCTTGAATCTCTTTTGGAGTAATGTTTCTAGATTGGGCGGGCTTTGATGGGAAGTTTGACGTGGCTTGAATCGTTTTTAGGCAAATTTGCTGTGGGTAATTAGCTTCTTCTGTGGATTAAGCGTGGATGATTGGTGATGCTGATTGCTCGAGGGTGCCTTGTTTTGCTGATCGAATCTTTATTATTAGGTGATGAGAGTATTGTTGCAGAAAGAATGCTTTCAACGTAGAGAGTGTTGGAAGATGATTATACGTTTGAGTTGGGAAAGTATAGCGAGACTGTTGATGAGCACCTTGGGCTTTTGCTGTATTTAAGTGTGGAGGTAGCTGATGAACTTACGAATTTTGAGAAAAGGATGCTTCCAGAAAAGAAGACTCAGGTGTTTGAGGACAGCCAGTATTGTAGCGAAAGTTTTAAGAGAAACTTTTTAGAGGAAACTGACAGAGAGTATCTTGGAGAGCTCAGGAACGTAATTTAAAAAAAACTTTGGAAGTGTAAGACACTTTTTCGAGTGCGTAGCCATTTTACTGTCATCGGTAAAGAATTCTATTTCAAATCCATCTCAATCTTCCACCACCCTTATCCAACCCAGCTTTCCTGGAGATTGCAAAAAAAGTATTCTTTTTGCACGGTGCGTGACAAAAATGCTGGAATTATTGCTCGTTGCCAGGTCGTTCGGTGAAATGTTCGAGCTGCTCGAGCCACGAATTTGCCCAGAAGAACTTCAATTTCCTTTCTATTCTGTAATCAATGAACGACCGGCGGTGATCTACGTTTCATTATTTCCCCTGTAATCCGCGCGAAACCGCCCGAGAACATTGAGTTCCGCTTATTTTCTGGTTACCTTTCGACATTCCCCGGGCGTGCAATCGAAAGTACCTCTGAAAGTGACCGCTCGTTTTGTTCCAGCATTGTTCGACCGATGATAAACATCGTGGTGGACTTAACCGAGCGGATCGTCAAGCACGCGCAATTACTTTCCCCGATAACGGTCTCGATTACGATTCGCGCATCTAACCAGGCGACTGTGACCAATAGAGCATCGTTCTAATTTCAAACGCTACCTTTCGTGTCTATTACCACATTCAACTTCAAAGTAGAATTTACGGTCCATCGTGGAACTATAAAAATTGATCAAAACATTGAGTTGCAATATTCAATGACGAGAAAGTTAAGGTGTGTTAAATTTTTCGCAGTGCCAGCTTCCTTTTTCTTCCACTCTATTTTAACATCGAATCGAAGTATATGTTTCTTCCTTTTATGAAAGCTTTACTTTCCATAGACAACGTGTGGCACCACTTACACGAGACTCTATTTATAACTCTAATCGTTTTTAGTTTTATGATATCTCCACACACTTTCTTCCTCTTCCTTCATTTTAACCCTCGTCCTTTCCTTCTTTCCTCAACCCTTTTACCACTTATTCTTACTCGAATCTTGCTCTCCAAGTTCACTTTATTCACTTTATTCTTACTCCAATCATGCTCACATAATTCTGCACCCAGTCTCTGCACATTAACTGTCGATCTTTGCACCTCGATCTACTAATCCCCAGGTTATGCGCGTTACTGGCGCAATAGAGATATTACTGTTGCCATCGTTTTAATCCGCATTAGCAACAGCTAGTCCCATTTGCGGCGAGTACATATGCCGATGCCTTGGACACAGGAGAAAGGCAGCCCCTCGTCAAAACAACGATCCCTCTCGATACTGCCATACCTCGCCTCAAGTTTCTCCATCCTGCATGCACTATGCGTCTCGAGCGCACAATGTCCGATTCGTTAGGTAGCGTATAGAAATATTCAGGCTGCGCACTCGAGAGAGTCGAGTGCTTCCGCGTTAAACACCGAGGGAAACGGCCCCTTCTCTTTCAGGCCAGCCGTCTGCACCATTAATAACGCCGATGCAACTCCGTTGCATCTGCAAGTCGAACGTGTTCGTTGCATAATTGGTGGAAAACCAATTTTCCGTGGCGGTTGGAAAGGCTGTGCTGTAGAAGTAACGCTATTTGTACGAGGAAGTGTATCAAGCAGTCATTAAGCTCGTTAGCATACTGGCTTATTCATATACCGCAATTATCTGACTTTTCTCGCTTATGAATGATTGAATTTTTCCGAGATCTCGAGGGAGAGATAAAGGCACAGTTCTCCATTCTGGTTTCGGATTATTTCTTGAAGGGAAGGGGTGCTTTTTTCTCGATACCTATTCAGTATTTGGGGATGAAAGTTTCGAGCTTCTGGATTCACCGCCACCAATAATGCCTCGAGGAATTTGTTCCAGAGAACTTGAGCTATCGGACTGATGAAAATGGAGCACGGAAGTCGGGCGGTTCATTCGCACCCACGTCTTTTGTCACTCGAACTGGAATGCACGCGTAAGAGCACTTGGCGCACCATTGTTACAACACGCCCACATGTTGCTCGGAATAATGTTATCTGTTCCCTGTTACTTCGCGATGGGTGTGTATGACGGTAGCCGTAAACTAATGTCGTAAAACTATTTTTTAACGGGCTCGAGGAGAGGTTATTGCGCCTCTGAAACGATTAGAGCGAATATTGAAGCAAATGGCGACATTAAACAGTAGAGATTTCGTTACAAGTGAATAATAATTGTGAAACATAAAGGCACCTTTCTTATTTCGCGGATTTCTAACGGACCCAGCCACATAAACAATTTACACACCCTCAAATTCTATATGAATTCAGTGGAAAATCAGTTTCCAAATCACTAAGTGAAACGGTGAAAAGTATTCCCCAAAGTGGAAGGCTGCGTTAATAAGCCGACAAACATGAAAATATTCAATTTCGACACGGTTTCGTGCAGCACTAATAGTTCCAACGAGGCCCGTTCGATTCCGTTCAACGGAGCCATTTAATTAATCAATTAACATTCGTTTAACACGAAAGGAGCTGAAATATATGGATTCTAGTCAACAGCTGGGATTCCACGATTTTTCGACGCGTGCTCGCGTTTTGCAAGCCGAATTAGGCGGATAATTTCGACACCGAGGAGGATACAATGCGCTCGGTGCACTCTTGCAGTGTTGCACTCCTGCTTGCGCAATGCACTTTCATCGAAATTCGTCGATCTAACGGCGTGACGCTGGAAAATAATAATTCCCTACATTCTTTCGCTGCCTCATTAGCTAAGACTTCGGTCATACATGCTTCGCAAGCGAATGGTATTCGTTTCAGAGGAGTGGTAGCTCTGGCTTTCGCAGAATTTAGAGAAGAAGCTTTAACGAAGATAATTTGGACAGAGAACTCGTGTATTGCCCGAGAATAATTAAAGTCACACTTTGCTGAATCGTGCAGACCTTCGTAAACTCGCAAGGGAAGAGGAAAATCGAGCGAACTTAAAGCTAGCAGAACAGGGACAGTGTCATTCCGGTAACCTCGTGGTGTGATTGCATGGCAAGTGCGGTAATCGAGGTCGTTCGTTCAGGAAATTTGACGGAATGCCTCTAAAGGTGAAACGACGCCACCGGAACGAGGAGAAACCTCTATTGGCGTCAAGGAATTCGTTGCCTCGAGCCCGAAGCAACGAGAGTCTGTATAAATTCGTTATATTCCCCGAGGAATTGTATAACGCCTGTGTAACACTCCGAAGATATTAGGAAAATGCGCGGGAACAAAGGGCCATTGTTCGTCGCGGAAAGTCATTTCTCTTTAACTAAAAATCGCGAAGACGACGAGCGTCTGCTCGGCAGAAACGGCACAGGGCAATTCTGCTTTCCAGCCTGAATCAGAGCTGCCGTGGAAGTAGAATGCAATTCGTATTCGGAATATTCAGAATATTCAGAACACGCGGGCGGACCGCGGAAAGGAAGAGGAAGAGCGGAGCAGACGCGCGAGACAGGCCGCGTTCCCTTCCCTCGTTTCTTGCTACACCTAGCGCCCCACAAAGGTTACAAAAGCGAATCGTCCCCATTCAGAGGCTACCGCGGCAGAACTATACCAGCGAGTGAAAGTGCGCATCACCGATCGCGATTTCATCCTACGCGTGTCCCTATTTTATTGCAGAGCCCGCGGCGGGATCGCGCCCTTGGCGGGGGGCCAATTTATTGCGCCAGGAGGACAGGGCCAAAGGTGTTAGAAAACGAGCGTCTTCGTAATTAGAAAGTGGAACGCCCGGCCCCTGCACGTGGCCGTCGCGTCCCTTTATGCGCCGCGCTTGTGCAATTATCAGCCATTCAGACATCTTTCACAGAAACAAGCGAACTTAGTCCTTTCTGGTAACGTGGCACGTTGGTACATAGAGCATAGGATGCATTAATCACCCCACCCCCCCCCCCCCCCTTCAGCGACGTTACCTGCGAACCGGCCAAATCGAACCTGCAGGTGTCCGATTGGAAAGCGTGACAGGTTTGCAAATGCAGCATTTCCGCCGACGCGCGTGAACCGACCCGTCCGCTCTAGCCGCCGTCGATTAATTTGAACCTTACCCACGTGTCAGCTTACTCCACGCTATTACGTCAGCTGGTCGCGTGAAAGGGTTGAACTTGTTTGCCAGCGACGAGAAAGGGAGGGGCACTTCCGTCGTCACGGTTCGACACTTTCGACAGCTATGCGGGAAAGTGGCAATTTCTCTGAGGAATTAATTGAAAAGCTATACCATTCGCCGAGGATTTTTGTGCGCCACTGGAGGGCCAGAAATATCGAGAATGCTGCAACGGGTCTCGGGTGAACGGATAGGTGCTTCTTTCCCTTAGAATTCTCCCTGGCAACCGCTTCTACGCGAGATTTAGTCGCCCGGGGAGCGTCGAGTCTGGAAGCGAATGGGGTTGAATTATTTTAATGGAATTATTTCTTTCTGATATCATGGATTCTCTGCGATTTCAGAGTGGGAGATTCAGAGGGGATTTTGAAGGTGTGTAGCATGTTATAATATGGTGTGAGATCGTAACGGTTAATAAGGTATTTATTAAGAGAACGTGCTAAGCTAATATACCTACGAGAAATGTAGGAGCTTGTGTTCCCTCGCGTGGTTACTACCCGACTGTCTCGCGCGTGCCCTTGTTCTCACATGTTAGCCGTACACGCGCGCGTATAGACGCTCGCGTCCGATGATTGCCGAAACATTCAGAAAAACCGGGCGTCGGAAATACACAACACGTAATACGTACGTAGGGTGGCCCAGAATGGTAATTCTAAAGAATATTGCATGCTAATGGATCATTCTACTGTCTACGAGAGGTAATGCTTCTTTTACTTTGAGAGATCGAAGAAACTGTTAACGACCATGGGTAAAACGCGGAAATATGCGAAGATTCTACTCGTCATCGAGACTTTCGCCAAACAGAGCTGCCCTGTTGGTGTAACCGCGTGATTTACGGGCTGAAAGGAGTGCAGCGCTGTTTGTCGATGAGGGAAAACAAGGAATGACAAAACTGCGATGAAATCGGGCTTCCAACCGTATGAGTAATCGGACACGGTCACTGCTAAGCACGATTTATGTACACCGATGCGCGTGGATCGAGCGGATTTCGTATTTTCAGGAAAAGCTCGAGTTGCGTCGTTCCTCGATTTGTTCTCCGTTGTTCGAACGCTAACGAGCGGTGGTATAGAAGGGAATGAAGCTCGCGGAGTTGGGAAATTTCTAAAATCTCCATCAAGATGATTTCCTCCTCCAAGCAGGTTTTATATTCAACAGGTTTGCGAGCTTTGATTTGGCTTCTTTGAATATTTGAATTTTCTGGTTTTCGGTCAGACAGCGAAATACAAATTCCCCGATCGACATTTAAAGGGTAAGTCGTTAGTGCGTCTTGTGTCACTCTAATAAATTTAGTGTTCGATCAAAACTTCTCATTCTGTATCAACGTGTCGAGTTGCAAAACATTCCAAGCTAAATACGCTTTGCATAACCTGTCCTCGTTCGTTCCGCGTCGATCAGCCTAGACGAATCCTTGGAAAAGTGTGACGCTATCAGGACTGGACACATTTTCAATCGAATCTATTCGAAATGGTCATTTGTACGGTTGATATACTACCGCTGTTTAGAACTTTTTTTGTCACAAAAAGAATGTGTTTATTAAATTGAAATTTTTTCCATTTATTAATATGTGTTTTGGGAATACAACAAATTTTTTTCCTATTTTTTTTAATGCTTGCATGCCCCGAAATAAGTGGATGTAATATGCGTTATGAAAAAAAGACGTCTCTACTGCGTGGTCGATTTTGAGGGATTGGTAACTTAAACCCAAATTAGCAAGCAAAAATTCAAATTAATTCTGTTGATAGAGAAACACACATTTTAGAAATCATAATCAACGTAAGAAGAGAAAAGAATTTCAGACCTGCGTTACTCAACGCACTTCGTGACTAATATTTCAGATATATTCGATTGGTAAAGGCAACGAGAGTTTACAGAAACCATAAAAACTTAGGAACAGTGTAAATATATCAGAAATATCGAATCTCAGTCCTCAAAAGTATCTCCTATGAAAATTTATCAGTCCTTTACAGACAGAGATTAATTTCAAACCAACAGCAAGTTAAGTACTTCCCCTTTTCATCATCGTTACCACCGATTCGAGCGACCATTTTAATTTTCCTTGTCACAAACCTATCACTGGATTCCTTGTCGTTGCAGCCTTCACGACCGCCGTCCACTCACTCTTCGATCCGAATATCTCCGCGAATAATTTCGCAAGGCAATCAGATCCCGATCGCGTGACCGGCGCAGGAGGTTTTCAATTTCTACCTACGATTAGCGGAGTTTTTCGCGCCCGGCTCCGCGAGCACGGACGACCAAAAAAACCTGGGCACAGAAGAAATTACACGAACTCTTTTACAACCGGGTTGCGCAACTCCCCGCAGATTTTTTAAGCCCGTCGGGGCGACTGGAGCGACGCGCGATCGTTTCCTATCGACGATGATCGAGAAACGAATTAAACGGAATCAGCGTAACGGACCTGGCTTGCAGTCCACCTTTTTACACCATCATTTCCTCGAGATGCACGAGGCGATAACAGTGAATCAGCGAGGAATTTTCACCGATTAGGTGGCTGAATCGACAGGTGAATCGTCTTCCTGACAGGTAACGCCGCCGCTTGTTATTCGTTACGTAACTCACGAGCGATCTGGTGTCAGGCAGACACGTTTAGTTGAGCAGCAAAGGTTGCGACAGCCCCGGGCAAGGACGTGGACCTGTCTCGCCGACGGCTACGTTCTCGTGAATGAACGGGACGAGTTTGAGGATTTCCCCTGCTCGCCAGGCTACGTCCGTTCAACTTCTTCCTATTATTACTCTTTCCTCCTTCCTCCTCTCCGCGTGAATAATGGGCCTGATCTCTCGGACGGGTCACCAAGATTACTGGGTATGCTGATTCATCGATGCCTTCGCCAGGTTGAGTAAGGTGTCGATGACCGTTTATCGCGGAGAAGAGGCTGGCAAGAAGAAGTAACATACTAAGGAAGAATTCAAGTGGGTGCTACATAACCATTCTAATTTGTAACGATAGGAAGTCACGCCTGATTAATGTTAGACCCAGGAAACCATACAATGATGACAGAATCAGCAGAGGAGAACAGAGAAGTAGACGAGAGGAGAAGTCTCTCCCTATGCAACTCTAATTTGAAACGCACTTCAACACCGGCTACCAAAAGATCATCAGGCCACCTATCATTACCATACAAAAACCCGTGACGAAGATGAGTATTGTTCTCCGAAAGCACGGAGCCGTCGACCTCGCCGCAATTAGCACCGGCATAATATTAGCCACGGACTGTCGCAATTTCTGTTGCAGCCCTAATTGCTACATCGAGGAATATAGATCAGCGAGCAGATAGAGTTCACGGCGAGATGCTGATGCGCTGCAGGATCGTGCGATAGACGAGGATGCCGAATGTAGAAAGCGGCGACAGAGCACGTGAGCCCTCCGCGTTTTGCACGCTTTTACGCGGTCGCGAAGAAGCTCTCGCTTTTCTAACGATCGATGCTGCCACGCTGCTCGCCCGTCGAAGACGCGCCGCGGCTAGGATGTCCGCGGGGAATCGACGGTTCGAGGCTGTATCAGCGATCACAGCGTCCATAATCTCGAATCAACGGACAATCGTAGAAAGTTCCGCGCGGCGTGAAAGGTAGCTCGGTGCTAGCCGACTAATTTCCACGAGTTACGGTTTGGCTGGCCGTGTACGAACCCCGTGGTGCCTCGTCGCTGGAACAAAGTCGACTCGCAAACAAGAAGCACGAGAAGCGAAAGAAAGCTGCGCAGCGATCCTGAACAGACAGTAATTTCCACGGTCTACGGTGGACTCGTGTGTATTCCATCGCGGAGGAACGCCACGATTCTCCGATCCACGCTAAGCACAGGCACACTACCGACCTTGTAAATCGAATTTATAACAATGCTTCCGGTCGACAAGTCGACGGGAGTCAACGATTCAAACGGCACAGTATACGAGTCGCTCACTCTGCCCGCGATAAGCTTCGATTAGAATCGTGTTCTCACTCGAGGCAGCGCCATGTTGTCCTCCCTCCTCGGTCCTTCCTCTATCCGTGGAGCCGGCGTCCTCGCGTGCACCCAACAGGACACCTCATTTCCCAGCGAACAGGAGGAAGAGTTGTCTACCGATGCACCGCGTGGTCGCGTCCGCGGAGTCGCGTGCCGAGAGGAGCGCGATCGTTAAGGCACAGCCGAACGATCGATAGATCGAGCCGACCCGCGAGCTGGTTCGCCGCAGAAGCGCGCTATCTGCTCCCGCGAAAGTCTCCCCCCACCGATCTCGCCGTGCCCCTCTATTCCGATGAGTCGCGCCGACGAAGCCTATCGCGTGGAAACCTCCCTTTCCCATCCGCGTGTCTCTTCCGCGCCACCTTTCCCCCTCCGCCGCTGGTCGGCCGGCAACGCGAGAGTTTCGCGCGCGAAATTCTACTTACGATCCTCATGGTCCGTCCCGGGTGGATACGGTGTGCGGATAGAGCAGGCCACGTGCCGCGGGGAAACAGCTTCTGCAGGAGTCCGGCTGAGACTGCGGGACCCGGGTTCCCTGTTGGTCCTCAGGAGCAGAAGCGGTGCGACGGTCCCCTAGATCAGTGCACGTTCTCGGCGGCTGGAAGGGAGCACACAGAAGGGGCCAAGCTCACAGACTGGTCGGAGACTCGAAACGTGCAGGCCAAACGGTGGCGATAAAAGGTGGATCGTAAGTGTATGAGCCGCGCTCGCCGTGTCGGGACCGTTTGACGCGAGGTGGGGGCTGTTCCTGGGACTTATATGTCGCCGCTGGAGGCCACCGTGGCTCTTTTTCCCGCCGCCCCGCGGCCCCCGTGGATCCAGGCCCCCCTAGACCGGCCCTTGACGATGGTCAAGGTGGCCACTGCCTCCCGGGGACACCACGCGACCGATCGCCGCGTCGCCATCGCTTCGGGGAAATCGTGACGACGCCCGGCAAGGCTGCTTCTTGCCGCTTTTGGATTATTACGATAGCGCTGGCAGCGGCTGGTGATCTCGAAGGCTGGGGACCGGGGGAACAGGGGCTTGTCGGAGGGACGAGGCTCGGTGGTGGTCGGCTAATAGGGGTGGCTGAAATGGGAAGTAAATTGGGGAGTGTTTTTAGAAGTCCAGCGTGTGTCACTGCACAGATCGCTGGTTCAGTAGAAGGTGCTTCGTATGGTCAGACAGTGTTCTGTTTTATATTAGGCTTCGAGTTCTGGGTAAATATGTGGGGGACTATTAGGAAAATATAATTGAATTATATCCTGCTGGAAGTGATAGATGGCACAAAAGTCATCGTCCGATGTTAATGGTTCGTAATTTTTTTATTTTCAGGTATATGTCGGTTATGTTTTGATATTTCAGTAGAAGAAACTCACAAAATTTATTGTCCATAAAGGTGAAGAAGTATATCTACCCTTTAAGAAGCCGAAAAAATTGTGTCGATTTTTTACGTAATAATTCGCCGGTGGTCCTAACACAATGAAAATTTAGACGAATGTTTAAAGACTTCTCTCTTTGGAACTACATATGTATTTGAAGGCATTGGTTTACGTGAATAACCCACAGACTTTACAACAATGAAAGAATAATATTCAACACGAAATCGAAAATCTAACGCCACAAATTCTTCAGAATACCATGGGAAATGCAATAAGAAGAACCGAGATTTGCACCAATTTGAATAGCGGTCAGTTGTTGGATAATATATTTGGAACATGATGTCATAACATTTATAAGTCTCAGTAAATCGTACCACAAAATAGATTGTCTCAGTTAAAACCAAAGTTATATACTAAGAAAATCTTTTATTAACCACTGCCCTGCGGGTTAAAGGAGTCCCTTTTACTTGGTCTTTAGAGAATCTTCAAAAAGTTACAACAAATCTATCCAGACAGATCAAAGCATAAATTTATAGAATATATTTATTTACTTATTACTTTTCAATTCTTGAAACCACATAGAATCCCGAACCAACCAACTACCCAATTTTTAAAAAGAATCCACAACAAAAAGCACGAATAAAATCACTCCACCTCTCCTCTCTAAGTCCTGAATCAACGGTACACATTACACAGTTAAGTAGTTTATTAATCGAATCCACGTGCCGTGGAGCTAGGCGGGCAAAAAAGACAACGATCACGTCCCCGTCATCGAAGAACGCGAAATCCCCAGTGATCGTCATTGCAAATTCCAATAATCCTCTATTACCACCCGGTCGCTATTAAAATCCTTCGCGATACTAAGCTGACGTTTATGCACGGTTACAGCATCGAGCTCTCGATCGGAATCCGGATCCGTAACCGCGATTAATATCGTCTGACATATTCGCACCAGCACCGTCTGGCCAGCTAAGACTCTCACACATCCTCCTCCGAAATTCAAACCGAAATCGTGCTGCAGCGAAAACGCGAACAAAGGATGTCCGTGGAATGCAGTTGCGCTTCAACTGCATCTTCTAGACGAGACGATTTACTGCGACCTTGTTCTTTTTCGGCGGTATTCGTTGTCCGCAGACTCTCGTCGACTTGAGTACCTCTGCGATGAAAAGACACAAGAGAAGAATATTTGAAAAGGGAAACTTTGGTTATGATTATTTGAAAACTGGCCAAATTTCTGTTTTAAGTAACGCTCGATTCTTCGTTGCATAATTTGAAATGGTATTCGATGGAAGAATGGTTTCCAAGTTACAACGATTCCTTATTAGTATACAGACATGTACATTACGTAAGAATTTTTCTATTCACTTTTGAGTTTCTCTGCGGAAAATTGTTCGGTTCGATCGAACGTAGTTTCGCTGGCAGCCGAAAGGTTACTTGCGCAACTCGAATGTAGTCGAGCGCGTTTCGAGCTGCTTTTTACAGAAAATTCGAGTGGAGGGAACGCCATGGTGTTTCGTGTCCTCGAGGGGGATCGATTTTCACCGTTCCCACCGTGGAGCGCCGTCGAGGATCGCACTTAACGAAGCAATTAATTGAACGGGCCGCGAGATAGCTGGCCAGGGTTCTCGGAAGTTCGCATAATTTCCGGCGAAGAATCCCTAGAACAAATCGGTGCCATCTGACGGCGATTATCGCGACGGAAGGGACGGAGGATCTACCGGCTAAGCATCGTTAGACGGAAATTACCCGTGGCAAAAACTAATCTCATCGTGCAAACCTTTTTCTTGCCCGCGTAATGTCGCACGATCGCCTCTGATGCAAGGCCGCGCGACATCTGCATGTGCAACTCGTTACTGGGAATGGAAATTGAATCTCCATCGAGGACTCCAGGGAATTTCATGACCTTCCTCTGCTCGCAACAATGAAGCCAACGGCTAAGGGGTTTAGCTTCGCGATTCCACCCTTCATCTTATTGCATTTCGAAAGGGTAAGCTTCTGGAGCTTCTAGATAGTTTTAAATCTTGAGAACCGAGGCTTACAATTAGTAACTATTTGAAGACTAGTTATCCATAGTAGCATGAATTATGCACTTGATCCTGATAGTCCCTTAGAGTACCAAAAGTATTTAGAATAAATAATAGACTTCAAAGTTGTAGAACCTCGCCTATGTAATATTTCGAGTTCCCAATATTTCCAAAGTAGGTGCAGATACTGTCTCTTAAAACTGTTGAAAGTTCTTTGAGTCTCGCACTTAACGCGATTCACGAATCGTCAATATTTTACACAATGCTGTAAAATTCACAGACTTGCACAGCAACGAGCACGAGCAACCTTCTACCCATGCATCTCAATCCTACGCCAGTAGAAATAACTGCTTTGCGTAACTCAAGTAGCCAAGTACCTATCTCATGTAACTCAACTAACCCAAGTGACTCCAATCTGAATTAAGTCAAGCGGCTCGAGTAATTCACCTGACTCCACTGACTCAAGTATTTTCATTATCCCAATCGCCTCGAATAACTCGTTCAGCAGGGCTGCTTCGATCAGCTGGAACCCTAAATGATAGGATCGTCTTCCATCGAAGTCCACCTGGATTTTCTCTCAAGGATATTCCCGCGAGAAAGGGCTTGGCGAATGGGCGACGTGCTGCCGGTCGCGAATGTTTCCTGACCTTCGTCAAAAATGGAACCGCCGACCTTAACCCGATAAATAATTAGCGTGCTTTCAGCCACAGCACGGGGCAAGGAGGCAGCCCTTGCTTTCCAATACCACGGGCACGAGAGGACCGTTGGTCCTTGAACGATCGAGTAACCAGAAGCCACGAAATTCGATTCATTTATCGAATGCCAAAGATCGCGTGTAAAGGCTGCGAGCGACACAGCTATGAATCATACAGCCATTAGTTTCTTACAATTTTCTCCATCACGAACCACCGCTGCCAAGTCAAAAATTCCTTGATACCAGAATGAATTTCTTATACCCCTTCATTTTGCAACGACTTACAGCAGGGAAAGTGCAGGACACGAAGCAGCCTAATCCCACAGTTACAAAAAGGAACGGTCCTCTTTTTCTCAGCTGTCTGTACGTGGTCTCGAGGTTCGCTTAATAAAAGGCGAAGAAATTAGTGGAGAAATTTCTCTCGGCTCGATCGAGCAGCGTTCTTACCAAGTCATTGACAAAAATCAGACACGAGCGTGAGATATATTAAAATTCTCCTAGGAGGCAGCATATCCACTCCCTGCAACCTGTGGCTCAAATGAACTCGGAGATAAACAGTAGTTTGTTACGCTCATTAGGGATCTAGATCAATCGAGGAATCACGTGAGGCACTTATCTCTGTAAACCTGTTCCTAATAACAGTTTGCATACCGTTCACCTTCCTCGCAGTACACTCTCTGCATTTTGTGCACCGTTTCCGAACTCGCCTTTAATAGGCCCCCCTCGATATTGAAATTTTTATTTCGATACCTATCAGGGTAACTTACGTACGTCGTGCCTTTACGCCCCTCGTAAACACTGAATATACAGCTGTACGATAATTACTTCACTCTGGGTTAGATGGAGTTTACAGGCATAAACAAAACCCTGCACCTTTTCATTACGTTCAATCTTTCATGTTCGTACTTTGTTGTCGGAATCACGCGAAAGAATGCGATAGCGACGCGTGCAGTCACGAATTGCGTGGCCCCGATAAATCGAGTTACCCAGATTACACTTGATTACAGGTAATAAGCCGCCAAATGGAAAGCTGGACATACGCGAAATTGCTTGTGGGATACGATCCGGTGATCCACGACCCTGAATCAATATTCAGCAACAAAAACTGGCATGCCGCGGAGATTTGTCTTTTGTTTTATTTATCCTTGATATCTGGATCTCTTTCGGTGGCAGAGAAAACTGGTACAGGACTAATGTCGCCATTGTCCTTTTTCCAAAAATTGCTTCTGTGCACGCGACGTTGAGATTGGTCAAGCGCGGAGGTTGGACCTCGATGGATCGCGATATCTTAACGAGTCGCCGGCCTTCGTTGCATTTTCGATCCTCGATCTGCCATTTCGTCTCGTTATTAAATTGGCGAGCTCAATCGAGTGGAAGGGACAGGGACAGGGACAGAAAGAGGGGGATCGGAGAATGAGAAAAGGAAAAAGGATGAAGGTCGACCGTGGACTGTGCAATTACCGCGGGACGTATCGACGTAAAATTGGAAAATTAATTGCGCGGATGATCGCTAAGGATCCTTATGAAAGTCTAACGAAGGTTTAGTCATTGGACGAGCGCGGCTGGAAAAAAAAATGGAGCTGAAGGAGCAGAATTTCAACGACGACTCCGTGGCCTTAATTAATGTCCCGCCGCGTAATTTGTTTGACTTACGAGCGCCACGGTCAGTCTAACTTAATTTCCCCGTAATTGAATTATCCTAATGGGTTCGCATCGTGGGGAGTTGCAAAAATTCCAGAGATACCATTAGCTTCTTCTCCTATCCTTCTCAATTATCTGGAAATTAATTTAGTACACAAAAATTCTCGATAAAACAAGTCATACATTCAGACTAATCCTACAAAACACTTCCACCATATACAGAATTCCAAAAATAATAAAATACTTTATTCAGTAGCACTAAAAGTCAATGGTAACAGAAATAAGATACCTCCATCCATTTTATCTTAAAATTTATATCACAAAATAGATCAGTGATACCAACATGCTAGATAAAATCTTTTATGCCTTCAACCCCTACTGCTCTTTCCCCCGAAAGATTCGCGAGCAACCGGTGACTTTTTGTTTCATTCTCAAGTACCCTGAAACCCATGAACAAGCGTTTTCTGTTACTAAACTATGTTTATTCGCGCTTGCTATTATCATATTCATAAGTAGCTTCTTCAACGGGACACTTGTCCTCGCCGCCATGTCCCCGACGGACTGATTCAATTAAAACATGCTATCATTGACCAAAATATTTTTTTCTCCAGCAAGATTAGATCATCATCGATCGGAGCAGCGTCGAATGATCGTCGGTTATCGAGCAGCTCGCGAGGCCTCCGCCACGTAGAAGTCATTTGCGTCCAGCTGCCAGGCGGAAGAATTTTGCCCGAGTTTTTCCAGGTCGCGCAGAAGGCAACCAGGAACACCTTGTACTCTGATTTTGTATGTACAGTCTCCCATTCGCCGCGGCTTTAATTGCATCTTCGGACTTCAAACGATCTAATTATCCAGCTGGGGATCTCCGTGGCTGAGCGACGTCGCGCTCCATTAACCATTCGCGACAATGTCTGCAGCCATCGCCTTAAATCATCGCATTCGTGTCGGTTTCTACGTCCTTTTTCGTCGTGACGCTTCAGTTTCGCAATAACTCGAAATCTCTAAATATTCTGACTATAAACTCACTAATCCACGGGAGATAATACACAGTGGTGGTAAAAAGAAAGTTTAAAGCATAATGAATTTAATGATAGGCTTCACATACTATGTTGTTATCGCAGATCTGTTCTGGGCAACATTGTAATTTATGGGATGAAAATTTAGAGATACAATTCTTCATAGTGGAAATATCTAAGTCCTGCTACTGTTCACAGTTCAAGCAGGGAATCCTATTCTTTGGGATAAAAACATAGAGAAGTTTGGAATTTTTTTGTAAGAAACTAGCGATACGATTCATCTGAAATTTTGACCATATTTCGATGCATCTTTGAGGAAACTGCAGTTTTTTTTTTATTAATTTTTAACCATAAATATAGTAGTTATGCACAATCGACCATCACGCCGTGCAAAATTCATTGTCCGTTGGTGTGCATGATATCATTTGCACGGCGTGACGGTCGATTGTGCATAACTACTATATTTATGGTTAAAAATTAATAAAAAAAAAACTGCAGTTTCCTCAAAGATGCATGAAAACCTGGTCCAAATTTCAGATGAATCGAAACGCTAGGTTCTTAAAAAAAAATTTCTAAATTTTGATATGTTTTTAGCCCATAAAATAGCATTCCACCCTTAAACTTAAAGTGGTTCTGTCGAGTTCGACTGCAATTGCTACGATTGGGTACCACGATTAGCTCCAATTGAATTTCGAGCAGAAATTGGTTCGTCGATGGTAATTTAGATTTCGAATTGGAATAAAAGCTGTTGAGGGCATGGATTCTAGGCTGCGACACAGCCCACGAAGAGAAGCGAACTGAAGCGCGGTCGTCCTTGAACCAACCACGCTTCTGGTGGTCCTTGACACGTCGGGATCGTCTCATTGTCAGTGTAATTTATAGTGACGTTGACCTGTGTCCAGGAACCATAGCGCGTCACGTTTCGGACTCGTACCCCGAAACGTTCCTGGAACTTACGTTCCGGTTGCGAATCACAGAATGAGTCAGAGGCAGTAACTTTCTATCCCCCGAAAAGGAACTCGAAGCTATCGGTGTGCCCCGTAGAACCCAGCCCACGAATGAACCCTTTTTATTCTCTGAGACTCGTGATCGACGAACTTGAACGATGGAGAAGCTCGATGGATGTAGCAGGGCGTTCCATCTGGTTCGGTGAAGTTCACGAACTTCTCGCGAACACCGCCGGAAGTGGACGTACCTCGGGCTTCCGTTGCAGACGAATTCAGCTCATGGACGCCCGATGCGCGTGACGCAGCGAGTAAATTGCAGGCCTGCTGCTCGGAAGGCGGTGCAGCCCACCGAAGACGCAATTAGCCATACGAATGCACCTTTTATGAGGTCACGCGGCTACCTTCGTGCAACGGGCTCGTTAGCCGATTTTCCATCTCCCTCGCGCGACCGCTGCTTCCAGGAAAGCTTTCGATCTCGCTGGACCTTGGCGAAGGATCTGTTTCGTGACCTATAGTCACTTCCACTTAACTGTTTCGCGAATGGGAGAAGAAGCAGCATCGAACGACTGAGTCGCTGGTTTTCTGATTATCCTTTGCTCTGGTCCACGCGAGTTCCAAGTGGATGTGCCGTGAATTGAGAGGCTTCGGAGATGGATTGGATCCTTCGACGTGACCTGGGCTGATGGGACTGGATATTAGATTTAGAAGCTATTTTTAGGTCATCCTCGGGGGTCCCGCGTCACACCTGATGGGATTTTATTGCGCCAGGCGGGCACTTTAGGCGCGAGGGACGAGGTACAAGGGCGCCATTCCACTGTAACAACCTAATTTCCTTTTCGTTAGTCGCACGGAACGGCGAGAAAAGCTGCTACTGTTCGGAAGGAGGGGATCTCGTCGCTAGATCGACACTTCGAGACCGAACAACGTTGCTCAAATAATTTGAAGCGATTATGCTTGTGTAGAAAGTCGACGCCATTCGCGGAAAATCGTTTTGGAATTCTCGCCAGGGGCGGTCATTTTGTGACAGGCAAATTGCGGGCGGGTAGTAAAGGGAAGGAATGGCTGGAGTGAGTCTGTGGAAGTGGCGAATCAAAGTTTGCTTCGAAAAAAGAGTCACTGTCTTTGGGGAACTCCTTTAATTGTGATTTATTTAATTTGGTAGTATTTAAGGCAGTAAGTAATTGTGGAAAAGTTGATGGGTTGTATGGGTTGAACTTCCATCGTAGAATTAATTTTGGTTTCCATTTCATTTAATTTTCTTATGTTTCCCTTACTACTGGAACGATGAATAAATTTGTACGGTTCTGCTCGTTCCTTGTAATGTGTTCGACAATAGTGGAAATTTGCAAAAAGCTTCTACGAGGGTATTAATCGACCACGGAAGTCGTTAACTAACTAGGCAATGCATGGGAATGCAAATCTTACAGTACTGACAATACAGGTACATCGTATAAAAACATTTTCGTGTTCAGTCGTTCCGGTCGGCGAGATAATTTTCTCGAGAAAATCCAGAGGCCAGTTAGAGCCGTCTAAATTTGCGTAACAGTAAATTCCAATAGTTGTGCGCTCCACCTTTGAACGGTTGCGGCATTCCAGCCACTGTGCACGCAGATGATTGCAATAAAGGCCCTGGGCTGACGATTGCAACTACGTGTTCGATTGAACAACCAACCTGTCTGTCAGAAGTTGACGGCTTAATGATAATGTGAAATGCTCTGGGATCCTGCCTGAATAAATTACGAGGATGAACGTGGTTTGAAAGTAGCGCTTCAAAAACTTGCTGTTAGCGATGGCAGGTAAAGTGCGTTTCTGCTTTTAACTTGAGTGTAACATCCTAAGTTATCGATTCAGTCTAAAATAAGATTACACTGCTACCACAGACGAGGTATAGGATCGACCTATCACCTTATGGATGGTCGTGTCGCCACCCAGCTGTTACCGACCATTAATTTTAGGACCGAATGTAGTGGCATCTGCTCATGAACAGCGTCCAACTCAACAACTCCTCTGAAATGTGTTGAAATGCTGAAAGGTGTATGCGTGCTTGTATAGGTGTGACTTGTTTGAAGGCAGGCTTTTGGTACGCTATGCTTTGGCTCGGTTTGTCAACGACTCGCAGATTTCTCTCCGAAAATCCATTTCGGGGATTAAAACACTATGGCGCTCAAAAATGTTATTTCTTCAAAGCCCGTGTAAGCGATAAATTGACAGATGACATTGTTTATTAGTACTTTGCGTGTAGTAGAACCCTTTTATATATCATACGCCAAAAAGTATTAAAAATTCAGGTTGTTACTGACATTCCCGCAAGTTTCTAATGAACTGTTTAATCATTCTAGTGAAGTAATAATAATTTTCCCGAGGATTAGTTTATTGCCACCATTGAAATTTACAGTAAAATTTAATTCTTAAAAGCCTCTTAGGAAGTTGCATGATGCATGAGTGCGTGGGGTCCATGGATGCAACTGCAAATCGAGTTACTTTTCAAACCCGCATTGCGAAATAAAATTTTGTCCAGCCCGGAGAAATTCATTGATTCAATGTTCAGTGAAGAGTGTGCATGTCATAGTGCATATTATTTCGTGATTTCTCAATTCGTGCATCAGTTTCATCGATTACTGGACCATGTGGGAGGTCGCTTAACAAGATTCTACTACAATTCACCCAGTATCTAGAAGACTTCTCGAGCAATACTTTTCTCGAGGAGCTGGGAGTCGTTGGAGCGAGACGGAACGTCAACAACCTCTACCAAAGTCGCATCATCGCCGAACGATGTGACCTGTCAGTTGAACTTTACCAGCGACAGTGTTCGGATCTCAGTGAACGCGTGAGCACATTATTTCGTGATATCGCGATTCCTGGATTAATTTCATCGATTCTTGGACCATGTGGGAGGTCGCGTAACAAGATTCTACTACAATTCACCCAGTATCTAGAAGACTTCTCGAGCAATACTTTTCTCGAGGAGCTAGGAGTCGTTGGAGCGAGACGAAACGTCAACAACCTCTACCAAAGTCGCACCATCGCCGAACGATGTGACCTGCCAGTTGAACTTTACCAGCGACAGTGTTCGGATCTCAGTGAACGCGTGAGCACATTATTTCGTGATATCGCGATTCCTCGATTAATTTCATCGATTCTTGACCATGTGGGAGATCGCTTAACAAGATTCTACTACAATTCACCCATTATCTAGAAGACTTTTCGAGCAATACTTTTCTCGAGGAGCTGGGAGTCGTTGGAGCGAGGCAGAACGTCAACAACCTCTACCAAAGTCGCATCATCGCCGAACGATGTGACCTGTCAGTTGAACTTTACCAGCGACAGTGTTCGGATCTCAGTGAACGCGTGAGCACATTATTTCGTGATATCGCGATTCCTGGATTAATTTCATCGATTCTTGGACCATGTGGGAGGTCGCGTAACAAGATTCTACTACAATTCACCCAGTATCTAGAAGACTTCTCGAGCAATACTTTTCTCGAGGAGCTAGGAGTCGTTGGAGCGAGACGAAACGTCAACAACCTCTACCAAAGTCGCACCATCGCCGAACGATGTGACCTGCCAGTTGAACTTTACCAGCGACAGTGTTCGGATCTCAGTGAACGCGTGAGCACATTATTTCGTGATATCGCGATTCCTCGATTAATTTCATCGATTCTTGGACCATGTGGAAGGTCGCTTAACAAGATTCTACTACAATTCACCCAGTATGCAGAAGACTTCTCGAGCAATACTTTTCTCGAGGAGCTGTGAGTCGTTGGAGCGAGACGCAACATCAACAACCTCTACGAAAGTCGTGATCTGCCAGTCGAACTTTACCTGCGACAGTAATCGGATCTCAAGCGGTGCGTGTTAGTAGTGTCAACGCGAGTGTAGAGTCAGTGTTTCCACGCATTCAGAACTATTTAAGACTAAGCACCGGTGCTCAAGTTGCTTTTTGATCGTGAAATTAAAGTGACATATTTGCGTGTGATACATTCTATTCGGTACTACTGATCTTGGCCTGTGAACTTGCTGAAGATGCTGCCTTCTTGGATCGTTAGCAGTTAAACCGTATTCAACGATCGGTGAGTGGTACATTTTAATTTTTCAATTTTCTGCATGCTAATGAACAAATGTTTCCTGTGGGGGGATCAGTGACCACGAATACATACTTAGTACTCGTGAACAGTAACATTAACGCGCGTGCTTCCAAATGTTTAATACATACAAAAGCAATAAATAAATTTCATATTCGAGGTCAAAGTTCTAATAACGCGTTTTAAATATTCCAAATTATTTTTCTTGAATTTTATAATCAAAGCTTGATGCTTTGAATACGAGTTACACTACTCAAGTTTAATTACATTCGAGTCATTAGTTTCTCTTAATAAATTGTCAATGGAAAGCATTAATTTATTATAAATTTTAAATTATATAAGTTGAAGCTCTTCCTCATACAAATAATAATAAGTAAGAATGAAAGTTGATATTGGTACTACTTGGTCATTATACTCGCTACTTCTACCTTTCTCTTCCCTTACAGTATTAAAACCAGCCTAGCAATAAGACTTAGTTTAAGAACTTTAGTCGTAAGACATTTACCAAATTTTTCAAAATGCACAAAGCATTGGTCGAACATGGACCAAAAATATTTCGTAGAAATGGGTCACTTTCGTAGGTACCTCCGCGCTGGTGTGCTCGGCTCCTTGGTAACGTTTCCTAAGCATTGCGACTTACGAAACGGAATCAAGCTAAAGCCTACGATCTAGGTTAAGGGCCCAGATCGAGCCAAACTTACCTTCAGTGAGCTTGGTTCGGTCTCGGCAGCTAATCAGAATTTTATTCTGTTTCAGATTAGTATTTCGTCGATAGTTTTACGTAATATGTTCTATTTTATGTATTTGGTCGATGGTTTTACGTAATATGTTCTATTTTATGTATTTCGTTTATGGATTTGCATGATTTATTTTATTTCATGTCCTGTATTTTATTATGTTTATTTAATTTCCTTCCATGCTGGTCTCACAATTACTAACATAACGTAGTTAAATGTTTCAGCTTTCCAGGTTCAGCCCTTTAAAATAAAATAAATAAAAATAAAAGTGATAGTGAAAAGTGTTAGTGAAAAGTGATAGTGACAGAAGACATCTAAGGAAGCCTAGGCTAAGTTATCATAGCATGAAGTATTTAAGGCCCCATGTAAAATTGCCAAGTAGTCACTGAATCATTAGCTTTGTTGCACTTTCGTTGGCTCCTCATCTCTGATGAGGAGGTCGCCGCTGCTTCCATTTTCGGAAGCAAGCGACTGAGCATGGAATTTGTATGGGTGGATCAGTTTCATCCCCTGCTGTTCTTGTCGAAAGGGAAAAGTTTCGGGCGTAGGGGGTGTACCTTTTGGTACACTGCCTGCGTAAGTCACTCGGTTCGATTCCCAGTCTCCGTGTTAGTCGGCTTGAGTCAGGTCACACCTAGTGTTGCTCCTGACGAGTCGCATCCGAGCAAGAGGAATCGTTTGGGTGACGCCGAGCGCTTTTCCCTTTCGACTCGGACAGCAGGGTGGTAGGAACTGCGCCACCCAATACTCCTTTCATGCTCACCCATAGTCTTTCCTTCTTTGCCGAATTTATTTCAATCGGGTGATTGCTTGGCAGTTCCCTAGATTCGATATCTAAATCGAAGAGATAGATGGAACCTTGTTTCCATCCATCTCTTTGGTTTCATAGGCTAAGGGTTTCATGTACAGGGAGATCGACGGAACTTTGATTCCGTCTATCTCTCTACGGGTCTCCGAGCGCAGCAACCTCCTCGCGGTGAGACCTGGTAATCGGTGACGACCACCGAGCCGATAGCTGTGATTGTCAAATATTCTAATTAGTTATAAGAATTGCTTTAGTTGTAAGACTTTTTCCAAATTTTTCAAAGTGCACAAAGCATTGGTCGAACATGGACCAAAAATATTTCGTAGAAATGGGTCACTTTCGTAGGTACCTCCGCGCTGGTGTGCTCGGCTCCTTGGTAACGTTTCCTAAGCATTGCGACTTACGAAACGGAATCAAGCTAAAGCCTACGATCTAGGTTAAGGGCCCAGATCGAGCCAAACTTACCTTCAGTGAGCTTGGTTCGGTCTCGGCAGCTAATTAAAATTTTATTCTGTTTCAGATTAGTATTTCGTCGATGGTTTTACGTAATATGTTCTATTTTATGTATTTGGTCGATGGTTTTACGTAATATGTTCTATTTTATGTATTTCGTCTATGGATTTGCATGATTTATTTTATTTCGTGTCCTGTATTTTATTATGTTTATTTAATTTCCTTCCATGCTGGTCTCACAATTACTAACATAACGTAGTTAAATGTTTCAGCTTTCCAGGTTCAGCCCTTTAAAATAAAATAAATAAAAATAAAAGTGATAGTGAAAAGTGTTAGTGAAAAGTGATAGTGACAGAAGACATCTAAGGAAGCCTAGGCTAAGTTATCATAGCATGAAGTATTTAAGGCCCCATGTAAAATTGCCAAGTAGTCACTGAATCATTAGCTTTGTTGCACTTTCGTTGGCTCCTCATCTCTGATGAGGAGGTCGCCGCTGCTTCCATTTTCGGAAGCAAGCGACTGAGCATGGAATTTGTATGGGTGGATCAGTTTCATCCCCTGCTGTTCTTGTCGAAAGGGAAAAGTTTCGGGCGTAGGGGGTGTACCTTTTGGTACACTGCCTGCGTAAGTCACTCGGTTCGATTCCCAGTCTCCGTGTTAGTCGGCTTGAGTCAGGTCACACCTAGTGTTGCTCCTGACGAGTCGCATCCGAGCAAGAGGAATCGTTTGGGTGACGCCGAGCGCTTTTCCCTTTCGACTCGGACAGCAGGGTGGTAGGAACTGCGCCACCCAATACTCCTTTCATGCTCACCCATAGTCTTTCCTTCTTTGCCGAATTTATTTCAATCGGGTGATTGCTTGGCAGTTCCCTAGATTCTATATCTAAATCGAAGAGATAGATGGAACCTTGTTTCCATCCATCTCTTTGGTTTCATAGGCTAAGGGTTTCATGTACAGGGAGATCGACGGAACTTTGATTCCGTCTATCTCTCTACGGGTCTCCGAGCGCAGCAACCTCCTCGCGGTGAGACCTGGTAATCGGTGACGACCACCGAGCCGATAGCTGTGATTGTCAAATATTCTAATTAGTTATAAGAATTGCTTTAGTTGTAAGACTTTTTCCAAATTTTTCAAAGTGCACAAAGCATTGGTCGAACATGGACCAAAAATATTTCGTAGAAATGGGTCACTTTCGTAGGTACCTCCGCGCTGGTGTGCTCGGCTCCTTGGTAACGTTTCCTAAGCATTGCGACTTACGAAACGGAATCAAGCTAAAGCCTACGATCTAGGTTAAGGGCCCAGATCGAGCCAAACTTACCTTCAGTGAGCTTGGTTCGGTCTCGGCAGCTAATCAGAATTTTATTCTGTTTCAGATTAGTATTTGGTCGATGGTTTTACGTAATATGTTCTATTTTATGTATTTGGTCGATGGTTTTACGTAATATGTTCTATTTTATGTATTTCGTCTATGGATTTGCATGATTTATTTTATTTCGTGTCCTGTATTTTATTATGTTTATTTAATTTCCTTCCATGCTGGTCTCACAATTACTAACATAACGTAGTTAAATGTTTCAGCTTTCCAGGTTCAGCCCTTTAAAATAAAATAAATAAAAATAAAAGTGATAGTGAAAAGTGTTAGTGAAAAGTGATAGTGACAGAAGACATCTAAGGAAGCCTAGGCTAAGTTATCATAGCATGAAGTATTTAAGGCCCCATGTAAAATTGCCAAGTAGTCACTGAATCATTAGCTTTGTTGCACTTTCGTTGGCTCCTCATCTCTGATGAGGAGGTCGCCGCTGCTTCCATTTTCGGAAGCAAGCGACTGAGCATGGAATTTGTATGGGTGGATCAGTTTCATCCCCTGCTGTTCTTGTCGAAAGGGAAAAGTTTCGGGCGTAGGGGGTGTACCTTTTGGTACACTGCCTGCGTAAGTCACTCGGTTCGATTCCCAGTCTCCGTGTTAGTCGGCTTGAGTCAGGTCACACCTAGTGTTGCTCCTGACGAGTCGCATCCGAGCAAGAGGAATCGTTTGGGTGACGCCGAGCGCTTTTCCCTTTCGACTCGGACAGCAGGGTGGTAGGAACTGCGCCATCCAATACTCCTTTCATGCTCACCCGTACTCTTTCCTTCTTTGCCGAATTTATTTCAATCGGGTGATTGCTTGGCAGTTCCCTAGATTCGATATCTAAACCGAAGAGATAGATGGAACCTTGTTTCCATCCATCTCTTTGGTTTCATAGGCTAAGGGTTTCATGTACAGGGAGATCGACGGAACTTTGATTCCGTCTATCTCTCTACGGGTCTCCGAGCGCAGCAACCTCCTCGCGGTGAGACCTGGTAATCGGTGAGAACCGAGCCAATGGCTGCGATTGTCAAATATTCTAGTCAGATATAAGAATCTAACTTAATAAATGTTTCTTGAAATTTTTGTAACTTCTATATGAAGTAAAAATACTTACGTGAAATTATTAAGTGTTGTTCGATTGTTCCTACCCGACCCCAGAATACGCGTACAGTATTAAGATAGAAGGATGAACTCGGAATATTTCAGCAAGGTACCGGAACTGATGGGTTTTTGTCCATTTTTAATGTCCTCTCTACTTCAACACCGTATTGAAATATACCAAGTTACAACTCCTTGGTGATGTATTCCAAATTACATCATGCAATCATGTTTTCCACAAATAATGTTGTTATTTATGTAAATTTTTATATTAAATAAATTTGCTTTGCGTTAAATAAACCCGAATAGAACAGCTAGGTTAAAAGGCGTATGTGTTCTCGTTTTGTTGTGATCCTTCTTTCTCTGTCGTTGAACGGAATACATTTATAAAACGATCTTCAAATTATTACTGTGACCGAATCATTTGTAAATCGCGGCTTTCAAACGATCTAAGTTTTACCTGTGTTGAATTCTAATTCCTACCACGCGTAGCGTTACAATCTTATTTTAGACTGAATCGATAACGTTGGGTGTGACATGAAAATGGTAAGGAAGTGCGAGAGCCCCCCAGCGTGTGACACAAAATTACATTGCGTGAAGGGTTTATCCTTTACCTGGGCTGTGATTACACCACAGACCATACCTCGTCTGTGCCTGTGCTAGAATTAACTCGTCGCGTGGAGGCGCTTCAGTTGGCTTCTCACCGAGGCATTATCGCATTCAACGTTATCGATTAAAAAGGAATGAGATTACAACGCTGTTTACTGTAAGAATTCAAACTATATGGAGTGAATCAGTATTTTAGCAAGAGGTAAAATGTTAAGGTAATTTTTACTGACTAACGATATGGTGAAAGCAGATTCTGTTGCGTTTGAAGATGTCACGCATAGATGGAACTTTTTGCGCGCTGAATTTTAAGAGATTTCAAAAGTTATATCTACACATTGTAACACTTCACAATACAGGAACGTTTGTGGAAAGCCGTATTCATTTTTATCATACGTTAAATTATTTAAAAGCACCTTTGAAATATCAGAATCATAACTCATTACTCAATCATTTCTTATAACACATCAATGGGCCTTTTTGCGTGCTCGTCATACGTCCTCCACTTCCGGCGCATCACGTTCTTCTGCCACGTGTACTCGTGCATTGAACGTTAATTTCAGATAATAACTGGTAGAACTCGAATGAAGAAACAGGAGAAAAATCAGAACACAATTTTCTTCGAAATCTTTTACGTATCCGATTACATTATTATCCGTATCATTATTACGATTAGAAAATCGTCATCCAACGATGTCCAGTTAATTTCCATCGTCGATCGTGACCTGAAAGGCCACGCCTCTAAATTCCTTTAATAACTAATACAATAGTTTTCCGGGTACCAACGAAAAGTGGCCCGATTTAAAATTCCCTCAAAGCCCGCTTCGTTTCTCATGCGATGTCAAGCTAACGAGTTATTGCCTCGTTAATTCTGAAACAACCGTCGCCAGAACGAAAAATTATTCCAACGGCGTCCTTCGCGGGACGCACAATCCGTTTTATACTTACGCATTACAATGCCGCGCGCGGGAAGACGCGAAAAAGAAACACGATGGCATAAGTTCGCGCGATTGTACCGCTGGGAATTTAATTGGCGAGTATTGTAATCCGTTTAATGAACAGGCTGGAAGGCATGTAATTGAACAATAAGGCAAGCTGCCTCTTAAATAATCCCAGAATTATGAAAACGAAATAATAAGCTGCACTTGTTCGCGCTCGGGCGCAGGATCTCGAAAATGGAATATTATATGCATTTCCTGACACACTTATACCTCCCGTAACGCTATAATCGTACGCCTATCCAATTATTCGAGGAACATTTCTATGCCTGCAAGAATTCCTAATCACATGCCTGGATAATTGGTCGTCAAGGTATCAACATCTTTACAATTGGTCTTCTAGTAGTTGCATATAGTAGTTCAGTTCCTTATGCAACGTCGCGTCGCAGGACACGCACGACTATGACTTCATTATAAGTCACCTAGCTTCCTCTCCCTCTGAGATCCTATCGGTGATTAATAATTATTCTAATTACGTTAAGTGGCTGCGTATCTCTGGCTTTAGATCGGTGATAAGGACGCTGTTGGAGGCTGTCTCACGCGTCTGATACCGCTACGAATGTGAACACTTGCGGTGCTTATACAGTTAACGTTTCCACACAGATTTTTATTGAAATACTTCTATTTTCAATACTTTGACACTTTACATTGGAGCTTAACACTTTTCTCCGACTATTATTTGCACGTTAGGTGAAAGCCGTTTGGGTATTTTTGATTGGCTTTAATTGCAAGACAAAGTAGGAAGAATTTGTGACGACGAAGGTACAATCAGCCCTGCATTAGCATAAATGTTCTACCAAGTTTCGGCTTCTGTGTTCGCGCGTGTAGAGGGAAAAAGAAGGTCGAATTACTCAATCGACGGGATTTAGGTGAATCGTGAGTACGCACGAGCGACAATGCCCCGCAATCTCGTTAATGGCTGCGTAATACGGAGAAAACCGCTTTAAGTACTTGCCCAAAAAGTCGCGCGCAATAGTGCTTGTCACGCGATACGCAGGATTTTGTAAGATGTGTCGCGTACTCGTTATATTTTATTGCAATTAATGTCAGGTCGCATCTTTTCTCATATGAATACTAGAATTAACATTTTATAAATAGTACTGCTTCCTGAAGACGTCCAGAGACGATTCAGACGTCTAAAAATGTCTTAAGACGCCTGAAACGTCCAAGAGTAGACAGTTCGCAATCTTTTCCAAGCGTCAACGAAGATCAAGTTGTTAAATTGTCCCTCTGTCTCGTGTTACAGATCGCATCCGCAAGAACAATCGTTCCCGCGGAGCAACGAATATCGCCCAGAAACAGTCTCGAACCACCTCGTTGCGCCGTCTGCTCGGTGACAGGCTCGATGGTCCTAATTTAAATTTCAAGCAGCGACGAAAATGGAACCGCGAGGCTCGCCTTGAAGCGGGCGCCTCTTCTCCCGCGCCTGTCTCGTAAATCTGGCCGATGCTCGTGGCTCCAGTTTTTCTCTCCTCCCGGGAGATTAACTTTTCTTCTCTGCTGCGCGAGGAAATCGTCCAACGATAGGTACTTTTTTCTCGATTCGCGAGATCCAGGTGACACGTCCGTGAAACTGCGACACGCTTCTTAGAACCGCGTTGATCTTTGTGCCCCCTCTCTCCCGCGATCGCTGAAACCCGGCTGGAAACCTTCACCCAGGCACCTGGGACGAGTCGATCGATGAAAGGGATTCAATCATTCAACTAATCGACCTTGCGCTCCGTTTTGAATAATTCTTCAGCTCGCGTAATACCGGTAACAAGTATCCACTACCGTTTTTCCCACGTTTTATCAGCTGTTCTCTGTCGTGCAATTACCGGCGCATTGTGATGGTACGCGCGGATTTGCATCGTGCGTGCAAGGCAGGAGGGGGCTGCAGAACTCAGCTAAAATGGCTCTCAGGGATTTCTGTTCTGCTCTTTCGTAGATGGCACTGTTTTTTACGCGAGTCACGCGAACGTTGGATAGATCTTTCGACGACCTTGGAATTTGTTTTCTCGTTCCTGTGCTTCCTTTATCATCGCGGTGGTATCAGCTTGAGCGAGTGGAGAACATTTTGCTGAACGGAAACCGTGTAATTGGAATTTAGAATGTTGTCTGATCGCTCTCCTTTCTTCTCAGCGTATCAAACCGCAGTTGTTATACCACTAAGCGATCGAGAATGATATTACGTAGATGTGTAAAACGAGAGTGTTTAGTTTAGTTCGTCCAATTAACGGCCTGAATCTTTTTCTTCCCGTTGAATAGTAACTATCGTGTTATTTCACCAGGCGCGTTGCATTCGAAACAGAAAGAACTGAGAACTGCTTCACGCCTTGTTAAATCGTAATTGCTAAATTGTTCTCTAAACGAAAATGGAGGAAAGAAGATCTGTCCTATGCAGGCAAGGACGTTTTACATCGTACAGTTTCATTGACCTATAACGAGGAATTATACAGACGAAAAAATGAAGCTACAAAAGGTTATTATCCAGTTACAATAACCAGACATGGTCATAGAAGAAAAGTGAAAAATAGATGAAAGAGAATATGATTTAAAAGAAGTAGGTCAATATTCGTAGTAGGGACAATGTCTTGCACAGACAAAGAGGCTTTGTGCCCTCTGATTTTAATCATTTGCATCGAATAAAGAAGAGAACAGATACAGAAACGTCACCACTAAAAAGTCTGTTGAAATTCGTGCGAGGAATAGTGAACAATACAAACAAAAGTACTTTGTACCATCTATTTTTACTAAAATAAAATGATTAAAGAAGAGGAACTAAAAATAGACGAGACAAATGAATGGTGCTTCCTCAGTGCCTTAAAAAACGCATTTATCGAGAAAAATGTTGAACTGGGAGAACTAGAATGTTTCGTTAAAATTGACGATACCAAAGTAGATCGATACGTTATAAAAAGGGCAATTTCCTCTGCACCTTGGAAATGGAAGATCGACGAAAAACAGCAAGTGTTTGTTCGGCTAGTAAAAAGACCGAAGAAACGCACGGCTGAGCCGCGTAAACGTTCGCGTACTTGAACCAAGAATCGCGGCCAGTACGTGAGACCTGTGCGCCTATTATCTCCCGATGTGATTAGCATTGTCGAAGTGGCACGCTGGGAGAACACGGGGCGCGCTTTTAAAAGTAAAAGCACCTGCACGATTGCGTAGAGACGCCACAGGACGAGCACATTCGTGCTGTTACGCGCGGCATTGAAACCTGGATTCGTCGGTGTCCTTCGCCGTGTTAATTCAATTTCGCCGATCAAGTGACTGCCCAGACCTCTGGCAATTAGCTACGAGCGTGAAACGTAATCTCTCCTAAGCCGGGAGCGTTCCAACGTTGCTGCAACTAAGAATCTTCCACGAATATTTTACACTCGGTTTGACGAGCTGCTGGGGGAGAGAGTTGAGAGAGTTCGAGTAATGGGAGATGAGATATGAAAACTGAGACATGAGAAATGAGAGATAGGAAATGGGAGATGAGGAATGAGAGATAAGAAATGAGAGGTGATAAATGAGAGATGAGAGATGAGTCATGAGTCATGAGAGATGAGAGAAGAAAGATTAATAATAAGACACGAGCTATGAGAGATGGGAGATGAAAAATGAGATGTGAGAGATGAGACATAAGAAATGAAAGCTGAGAGGTGTACTATGTGTTTATGTCAGGGAAAGGAAGTGTTTCCTTAAAACAAATAAAGCACACTCTCAAAGTCTGACTACTCTTTTCTAAAAGCCTCTCTATCAACAGATGAACGCTTCAGGAAGAATCTTTGGTACCTAACTCGAAGGTACTGGAGCTATCAAATTCTAATTGCAACTAAAGGTTAGGAAGTGGTGGGTTAAGGGTACGAAGTCTTGTGAACGATGTTCAAAGCACCTACAGGTGTGCGTACCCCAAGGAGCTAAATGCTAGTGGAAATTGCAGAGAACTTCTTATATCAGACTGCAACGATATTATTCATATATTATGCAAAGACGGCGCAGGTATGCTCGTTACCTGGAATGCACAGGGCACGCAAAACATATGCACGCGGCAGAGGTTCGCCATCGTGGCTCAAGGCCTCTTGAACTGGCCTTACACTGCACGCAGTTACATATATCCACGTCTACGATGTTCCAGATCATCGTGAGACTTATCCTCGACGGCAGGGCGCGGTTGTTTACGATTTTCATGCCGATGAATGGGCCGAGTTTTAGTCATTGTTAGCGCGCACGTTCCTGGATCGAGCGCGATGAAAACGAGTGCACACCGGTGGCTGTTAAACGACGATCACCTTGGACGAGTCTTCGCGGTGCATGTTAATCGGTGACTTTGCTTTGCTTCGTTTCCCACGCTCTTTCGAATAACACCTCAAGTTATTTTGTGTCCCCTCGGGGAAAGTAACGAAACTGGTAGTTCTCGGATCGAAGGCGGTGGATGAGGAAGAGAAACACGTTCAACTTCGATTTATCTTTACACAAATGATCCCTGAGATCTTCCCTGGTATTAGTAACCTCGCATCATCCTAAATTCTCACAAGCAATCTATCTTCCTCAGTGCTCAAGGCTACTGGAAGAGGAACACTGGAATCTTACAGGACGATCGTTCAATGGAGGCATTAATTTACAGTTTCGTTGCAAATCGTTGCTCTTGGAGCCCATAAAGAGTCGTAAAAAATTGTGAATCATCGTGTTCGCGTTAAAACGCGTAGCACTCGCTTCGCCAGAGACGGAAGATTGCGATTAATCGCGTCGAAAACTCCTCCCGAACAATGACTATCAACGCCGGCGGTGGAACGTGCAATTTTACCCCGCGACCCTTCCCACGTCATTAAAACTTGCAAAATTATGAATCACGGGTTGAATTAAAAGCTGATGCGACGGTGACACAATGGCGGTTGGATTCTCAGGACGCGACTGGGTGCTCGGGCGAAGCAGGAAGCGGCATCGATGAGATTAGCTCTGGAAACATAATTGCGCAATTAGATGGCCAGCCGATGATTCATCGCGCGATGCACGGCGCATTCTAACGAGTCACTTTTTTTTGCTTTTCATGGAATTCGAGGTTTCGTACGCAAATCGGCCTGGAATGGAATCAGCGTTCGTTTTTTAGTATCTCTCCGATCCTTCTGCTTCCATTCCACCCTCGACTTCATCTCTATGTGTTACTCTTAGTGACATATCACTCGCAGCGTCTAGATCCATCTTTCTCCACTTGTTATTTTGATTGATTATGGCTAAGAAACTCAGTCCAACTCTTTCATGGAAAATGATTCGAGGGTTTCGGAGGATTTAGGCCCCTGGAGGGTTGCCCCAGGGTTGTCGAGCAGACTATTATTCAACTTCGGGATTGGTACTTGGAGAAAGGATGTATGAAGTGCTGGAAACGTTTGGGTTCGACTGAGACCTCGAGGAAAGAATCGTAAATTGTTACGAGATGCAAAGGAGCCGCGCAGAGTAGACAATGAGGCTCATTGAGAGGGCCTCGCGACGAGCACGACTACGCTTGTCAACGTGAGAGCTTCAGACTTTCGCAATCCAGTTTAGCACTCGATTCTGTCTCCCTTTCCACATGGCCTGTCTCTGTATTCTAAGATTCCTCAATCTCCACCATGTCTGCCCTAACAATTTTATCTCCTCCCGCTCCGAGATATCAGATTTTCCCTCTCTACTTCATTCTTCTCCTTGTAGCGCCGTGTACCATTAGAGTTAAGTGACACTTAAAAGTTTAATTATTCCTCAATACTCTCGCGATCAGATCTTTGCCCTCGCTTCCATCTTCCCAGCCATCCTTCAGCTTGCGACCCTGAAGTAACTTATTCCCAAGTCTCCATCCTTTCACCTCAGACACCCACTTTCAAAAATAGTATCGCACCCCAGTTTACCCCTTCGAACCAAATGGCAAACCAGACGAACCCTCCCCAGAACTGTGCCGAGCATCCCCCGAACAAAGAATCCATCGATCCAAGCCCTTCATTCGTGACGAAGGACAATTTCGTTCACGGTGACACGCGTTTTCCCAAGAGTCCACGTTTTCGTCGGAGAAGCGAGCCTCGCCCTTCCATTTTTCCCGGCCCGTCCCTTCCTCCCGTGGTCCTCCCACGCGCGTCTAGAGACATCGTCGAAGCGACGACATCGGAGACGAGGTGTGCACGGATCCCCACCTCTGGCCACGGATGACCTCCTCGTGGTCGCGTTCGAACTGCTTCGCAGGGATAAATGTACACTTGCGGTAGGCCACGAGGCTTTTAGCGACTCCAGAACGAAACCGCTGCTCGTCGTGTCATCGTGCATCGTCCACAGCTACGCGCTCCTCTGCTGATCGATCGTGGGGACCGAGCGCCGATCCCCGGAACTGTTCGACCACCGATCACGCTGGACCTGGGGATGAGAGGACCCGTAAGTCTCCCTCTTCGAGCCGCGATCATCGACTTCTTCGCGACTGGTGCGGAGGGGAATCTGGTTGGCCAGCTTCATTTCCAAAGCCAAGATCCATTTCGCGGAGGGCGAAAGTGTACGAAGACGTAGAAGTATTGTTTCAATTTTGGAATTACAAGGATCTGATCCTAGGGGGTTGAAGTGCGTAGGTTTCTGGGGGATAGAAGATGGGAGGACTATTAGGAGTAACTTGGCTGAGTTGTACATCGAGGAGCTTCGTGAGTTTGCTTTTCTTTGGAGGTGGAAGTGTGTGGGTAGTTGAACAAGTAGGCGTTGGAAGGATGGATGGAACAGGGAGGTTGCTGTAGGAGGAGCTCTGCGAGTTTCTGTCCCTGGGGGGTGGAAATGGGTAGGGTTTGGAAGAGGTAGAGGTTTGAAGAGAGTGATAAGTACGCGGGGGAGCTTCTTAATCGTGGGGGAGGGTGAAAGTTCAGAGTCTTCCTCTGGATGAAATGCAAATTTGAGAGAGTAGTAAGTGTATTAGCGAACCACCCAGTCGAGGGACTTCGCGAAACCCTCTCTTCTGGAATTTCTATTGAAAGAAATCCACGAATGTCTTTCATTTGTGGCTAGATATTTGTAATCTTTGAAAGGAGTCGAGAAATTGAATATTCTATCAGCTTACTTGCACTGATACGAACATGTACTAAGTAATCGTTTAATTGTACTTGAATCTCGAGGAATTCAAATGGGGAGCTCGTGCAGAGGTGCGATGCTGGGTGTGCCAAGTGAGAAATAAGCAAGAATCATGCCTCGAACGTCGCATAAACGTGAGTTTCTCACGCGTCAGTTTCACGTGTCACGATCAAATCGAGTATCGAACGTTCAGGGTCGCAGGATCTCGAAGTGGTCGCGGGTGACCTACTGCCGTGCATGAACAGCCTTTCATGCTGCAAGGAAATACGTAACGCGAAGACGTAACACGTGACCGTGAAGTCAACAAATGAATTGCACATAAACGGTTTGCCAGTGATTTATGAAAAGAATGTAGATAATAACAGCGACTGTGCAATAGTTAAATTAGCCTGTGTCCTCGTTATTTCAAATTCTGCAACGATTTCTACCGCGATCTCTTTCCTCTTGATCCAACGAATTTAATCATGAAGCTGAACAGATTTTTAGTAATCATTGACAACGGGCACATTTTCTGCTTCACTTTCTTTATATTAGAGCGAGCACAGGATTCGATGCAATCGCACCTGTCGCTCCGATAACGCCAAATCGCTCTAGAAACCTTCCCCGCCGGTTCGCTGTCCTCGATACTCGACAGGAAGAGGTAAAGACAAGTGTGCAACATCGAAACGAATCGTTTACACGCCATGTCCAACTGTCTGTGGCTGACCGCCTTCGATCAATGCCACGAATACTTCCTCAAATCGACGTGAAAGTGATTGGCAGCGATATGTGTAGCGAAAAGTAAATCCCTTGTCAAAGAACTTTCCTTTATCGACGAGCATGGAATATTCATCGAAGAGAATTTGCGAATACTCTGTTAAAAAATATGTTCCCTTCGTTTCGTAATGAAAGTCCTCGGATTTATTGAGAACATCCGTCTAAATACGTTTTCTTTTATCGTAGATCATGGCGACTTGGATCCTCTTCGCCCTCTTCTCCCTGGTTTCCTGCCAGCTGGATCTGCCACCGCTGAGGGAGGATCCTCGAGAAGATTTCGGCAGGCGAATTCCACCGAATGAATCACAACTGCAGGATATCTTGGCCAGAGTGGACTTCGTAGGTACCGAAAGGTGTAGCGCAAATGTGGTGGCGCAATGGGCATACGAAACGGACGTGAACGAGTACACGCAGCTGCAAGCGGCAAGTACCAACAGGCTTGCGATAACTACATTGCCAAATACAATTTCTGTAAACGTAGAATGTAACGTTATAACGGGTTCTATGGATTTCGTGAGCGAAACACCCGCATGTGTGCCGCCCCAAGATGATACGAACTTTCGGTTGCTCGGTGAAAGCCGAAAAAGCGGGCCTACGGATCCGTTATCCGAATTCGTGCTCCAAATGTGTGACTGATATCTCGAATGACAGTTACAGTGAATTACTAATACATACAGTGAGTAACGAAAATATTCGGACACTTTTTAAAATCGCATAACTTTTTTAGAATCGATCCAAACCACATGCATTTTTTTGAGAAGCCAGAAGGATCAGTTTGGTAAGTGAAGTGATTCGTCGTTTTGAAAAAAGTTGCAATTCGTCGGAATAGCAAAACAAATAGTAACGGTCGTTTTTTATACTTTTGTTATCAGCCTGTAATGAAAATTCAAGAAACCCGTTTGTAGATTGAAGTAAGTTATATACATGCCTTAAATTTCAAACGGGTTTTTTGAATTTTCATTAGAGGCTCACAAAAACGTTTAGAAAACGACCTTTACTATTTTTTTATATTCCGACCAATTGCGTTTGTTTCAAAACGACTAAAGGCGTCACTTAGCAAACTAGTCCTTCTAGCTTCACAAAAAAAGCTCATTTCGTTTGGACGAAATCTAAAAAAGTTATGCGATTTTAAAAAGTGTCCGAATATTTTCGTTACTCGCTGTAACTCATTCCTGTCTCTTCAATCTTTCAACGATATATCGTGGAAGGGGTAGACACATCCACCCGGTTTAGACCACCAAGGAAGGCATAGGGGTTTGAGGTTTCTAAAATCACATTTAATTCCCTTAGTAACTACTTGAGTAGCTATTCCACAAGAGACACCCCTTTTCCCTTACCCTGACCCTAATCCCCAATACCTTAGCCGTTCATTGAACCAAGGAGGGATTATTAGGGATTCCCAACCGAGATTCTTGCCCGATCTCAATTGAGCCAGCTCAGGTGCCCTGGGATCACCAGTTCCCATCCTGAGGACACCCTCAAGGGGTTTAAATCGCCCCTTGCAGGCGAGCCTCAGGCCGCGGGGGAAGCTCCCAACAGTGTTTCCTCGATGTTCCTTGGCGGAGCCAATCCGCGAGACCTCGACCTCCTCTACGAACCGGCTCATGAGACCGTAAAACGTCAACGTATCCCCTCACAGACCAAGGAGCTGCTGGTTTCGCGTGCCCGAGGATTTCCCTGGCACCGGGGCGGCCTTTATTGTCCGCCAGAGGCCGAACACCTCCGCGGGAAATGTTCCCAGGCGGTAGCATTGTGACGGTACACCGAACGATTTCGTAACGGAGCTCATCAGCCACCGTCCGAGCGACGAGAACGGAAATCGTCAGCCTTCAACGCGAAATCCGCTAGGCGAGTCGCGTGATGATAATGACGAGCGTTGGCCATCGGGGCTCCTTTTCTTCTCCTTTCTGGGAAACCGGCATAGCTGAGTTTTGCATTAGACGCTGGCTTAACGCGTGATTCCATCGACGTTGCTCAACCTGTCGCGTGGATGGAGTGTTCTGTCGTTGATGGGAGGGATGCAAGACAGTTGGGGTTCTTTTATTATTACGCTGCTGGGGGAATTATTAATATTTCTCCGTCGATCACTGTAAATTGTCGTTAATTTCAAAGCCTGCATACATTTATAGTTCCTGCTTCTAAAGAATTTGACGGCATTGCGAGGATCAAAAGAATCGCGGGGATTCCTTCGGTAATCCGTGTGGTGCAATTTCCTTGCTAGTGGAATCTTAAAATTCCTTGTACGCCATAGAGTATTCTTCTTTTATGCAACTAAGCGCGCGCAACTGCGCCGTGCACCGCGTTTCCATTTTTATTTTACTGTTTCTTCTATCTGCAATCCCAGGAAAGGTTCCGATAGCTGCGTTTTATCTGTAACGGTGAACCCCTTTGCTCGTTGATTTGCGCTTCGAACCAGTTCCACATGGACGGTTACCTCCGACAAGATTACCTGTCGCTCTTATCAGAGACTGTCGACCTGCGCGTAACAGGAGCTGCTGCTTTTTAGTCACGAATCAATGAAGCTAGGTGGACGATCCAACGCGATTTCCATTCACAACGAGGCGTTTCCTTTCCAGTTGGAGGCACAACGAATATATGCAGACTTTCAGAACCAGGCCTGGTTTCTGATATCCAGGATCGACAAGGATAATATCGCAGACCCTGTCATCAGGCGACGGCTCAGATATCTGTCCGTAGTTGGACCATCGGCCCTCCCACCAGACCAGTTGGACAGGGTAAATAATGAAAACGAATTATTTATTATAACTTCAATGCTGCTGAAAATAGAAAATAGAAAAATTATCTGCTAAAGAAAGCAAACAATATTTTGATTCCTGTGCTACAGGAATGAAATTTAATAGAATCACTCTATTGTATTCTCGACTCCTCTGGCTTTCATACTCTCCTCATAATCTCCTAATTATTCCTATACTAGCTTTACTACTCGACTTCGTCCGAAGTTTAGATTCTGATTTTATAAAAAAGAAAAACTTCTTATTTATTTTTTTGTCTTGAAAATAGTCACGTTCATCTGGATTAACTAAGCATAATCAGCTGGGACACGTTTCGTGACTCCAGAATTTATCGTTCGAAAGTTTTTAGGCGACAGGCAAACGCAAAAACACTTTCTGCTTTATATATTAAGATTATTCTCGTATGATATTAATGGTGATACAATGATCGTGCCTACACTTATAAGCCATTTCAAAGGCAACGCAGAGGATGTTAAACAGAAAAGAAAAGACCAAGAGTCACCTAGCACTTAGGAAAGGAAGTTTAACTCCCGCCATCGCTTCGACGCGTTAAAGTTACCGAGAGGTTCCCGCTTAAAATACGAACAAATTACACTTATCAATCTCCACTGAACTCCCTCGAGTCTGCATTTCCGTCTTGTTCCCAACGCAGCCGATTAATCAGGCTCCCGTTACGCGTGAAAGAAAATAGGAAGTAAGAGACGAGGATAGATTTCCTTTCTTCGGCGAAATAAGAAAGCGCCCGTGGAAATGTAGGAAAAACCTGATCGAGGGTGTAATACAGGAAACAACGCGTTTCAGAGGTGTACTTCTTTTTTGCATGTCATTTATTTGTTGCAGTACAATCGTGTGATCAACGACATGCTGGCTGTGTACAACGAGGCTAGCATTTGCGCGTACAACGACCCCTTCCGGTGTGGCCTGCGCTTGTACCCAGGTAAATAAGCAACGAAACGCGATACGATTTTCGCGGCATCGAGACCGTTGTGTTTCGCGTATTACGCGCAAGAAAGTGCCTCTCTCCAATCGCGAAGCGCGATCGAACGCTGAATATTCCACCCGGCCGCGTCGGAACGCGTTCATGAAAATTCATCGCGAGTTAATTTACCGTGCCCTCTCTCTTTCCAAGTTTCCTTATTTCTTTTTTCCCTTATTTCGAACTTCTCTTTTCCTTCTCACAAGTCATAAGCTCCCTTTACGTAACCCGTTTTAGTCACAGTCGAAAGGATGACCGATGCAATTTTATTTTCAGTGGGACTTCGTTCTGAGTAATCGTTGGAAAAGGATACTTTTGTTTCCGAATGCATTGAAAGGAAAAGCTGTATATTTCAGGTCTTCGAACTACTGCTATTTTCTTGGGCTTTGGGAGCAAAAATAGAATCAACTCGCAACTGAACGAGACCTCGCGTATTTTATCAGTATTACAAGAATAGAAAGAAAATCTGTTGTCGTTACCCAGGCATTGAGTCCTCCAACATATCCAAAGAAATTTTCTGTAGACGCTTCGAGTTCTCAATACTCCACTCAACAATCGACGCTCAAAGAATCTTCTAGCTGAGAAACACGGAAGTTTGGCGATCCTCCGAACAATTTCCTCGTTTTATGCTTCATTTAACACTCGCAGATTCCGCCAGTGATAACACTAACGCGTAGCATACCGCCATAGAAAGGCACGTGATCGGTTTTAACAGCGCCTCTGCAGTTCGAGCAGAGATCGCGCGGTCCAGAAAAGTGCCCGCGGAAAACGCCCGTTTTCCACGCCCGCGGGAGATCGTTCTGTCACGGATCGTTGCCATGGGAAGGACGAACACGTAACTCGATTTCATTACGGCGAACGTAATGATCCAGGGAAGCAGAATGAGGCCATCGAGTTAAGTCTTTCTCAGAGACGTCGCTATTTACATGAGGAACTGTTTTAGTCCTTTTGAACGTGGACCCAGAGCGATCCACGTAGCCCGTAATCGTTGCGGTAACCCGATTTCCGTGAAGCTTAGATCACACGTGTTGCGAGAAACCGTCGGGGATAAATTGATCGCTCGATTATCGTGAAAGCTGCTCGAAGACACGCGCCGGTTGGGAACGTTCGATTATCATAGGCAGAATTTCGCCGGGGATAGGATAGTTTATACGTCGATGTTCGTCGATGGAAAGCGGCCCTTGTAAAACGGAGACGCTTGCTTCGCAGATATATCGCAGATCATGGCGAGGAGCAGGGATTGGGACGAGCTGCAGTACGTTTGGACGGAATGGAGGCGGCGCAGCGGGATGAGGATTAAGGATCTCTATCAGCAGCTTGTCACGTTGAATAATGAAGCTGCGAGATTGAACAGTAGGTTGATGAACGATGGAAAAGTGGGGGATTATGCTGGGACGGCTGAAAAGTTGCTAGGGTTATGTTTATAACTGTTTATAATAACTCTGAGAAAATTCATTTGACTTCTCTTGATCACTTGGAGCTTGAGAATATTTGTGACAGACCTACTGCTATTCCCAACTACTTAGAGAGCTACTATATTTTCTCAACCAGAGAATTTTTCATACTGAAATATAAAAATAGAAATAAATATTTCACTAAGATATTTCTAATTCAATATATTTCATGTTAGACGCGTCCCTTCGCCAAGTACAAAGTGTTTCCAGTTTAACTTGTAATCCAGCCACGAAGTAAAGAAGTTTGACTCTTTATCCAGACTTCACAGACGCCGCTGAGTACTGGATGTTCCCCTACGAGTCTCCGAATTTGCAACAGGACATAGAAGACGTCTGGGAGACTGTGCGGCCGCTGTACGAGGAGTTGCACACGTACGTGAGAAGAAAACTGCGAGACCTGTACGGACCCGAGAAGATCGGCGTGCATGCTCCTCTTCCTGCTCACATACTCGGTACGGACACGCTAACCGGTGCTCGTTATCAGGGAGAATCCAGCGCGGGCATGTAATTAAGAGCGATTAATATCGGCAGGTAACATATGGGCTCAATCGTGGACCAACATCATCGATGTTACCGTACCCTATCCCGGAAAGACTTACTTGGACGTGACGCAGGAAATGCAAGCGCAAGTAAGAGCCAGGGAGTTACGTAATCGTTATCAGGGGAAGGAACTTCGGCAGCTTAACGAATTCAGATGCACACGCCTATTGTTTCCCAGTAAAATCGAAAGTAACGGGTAGCAGAGGCACCGGTCGAAAGTGACGGTGAGGCAATCGAAGATTCGCGAAATTCTGAAGTGTTTCGCTCACCTATTTCCGTCGCGATTATTTTCTCTTCATTGTCCATTGTGAGGGGGATTTATTGCGCAGAACTTTGAACTCTCAGGCTGTTAATCACGAGAGAGAGACAGGGCAAACGTTCGGAGTAATATTCTCGTATGCTTCTAAGAAATGCTCCTTCCAAAGCTACCTGCTTCTTCTCATTGATATGCTTTTTAATTTTATCCTGCCACTTCTTCATTGAATTACGAGGCTTTATTATTTTTAATAGAATTTTCTATTCCACTTTTTGAATTTTTTATTCTCTGTATCTTATGTGAAAGCTTCTGTTCTTTGTGCTTTTTAATGTAGCCTCGTTTCTTATTATTGCTACTATTATTTTGGTTAAGGGTTACACACCGATAGAGATGTTTCGAATAGCGGAGGAGTTCTATCTGTCCTTGAACCTGAGCGCCATGCCCCCTGAATTCTGGGCTGGGAGCATAATCGCCGACCCTGGCGATCGACCTCTGATCTGCCAGGCCTCCGCCTGGGACTTCTGCAACCGCTTAGATTACAGGTAATTCGCTGGAAATTATGCTGTTCGTTAAATCTCAACAGGCGAGTGGAGGACAATCGGTTTTCCTCATCTCTTTAATTGTTCCCGCTGCTCGCGACAGGATCAAGATGTGCACCAAGGTTACCATGAAGGATCTGATCACGGTGCACCACGAGATGGCCCACATTCAGTACTTCCTGCGATACAGCGGACTTCCCCGGGAATTCAGGGACGGCGCCAATCCAGGTATGGAGATTCTAAATTATTCCCTCGTTAGACATCGATTGCTGCTTCTGATTAAGCCTTTTTCTGACCTCTTCGCTGTAACTACGATCACCCTGGTAGCTAAATATAGAAGGGTATCGGTGTAAGAGCATCCAGTCATCGAATCGCTTTCCTTCTAAATAGATGCATTCTGTTCAATCACATATTAATCGTTCTTACATTGAGTCATTAACAAAAAGAATATGCACGAAAGATCTAAAAAATCTGAAATACCTGATTCTCCCTTCGCCTCGAAGTCCCACATCCTCGCCACTTAAGAATCAATGCAAACTACACCCCCGAACGTATTTTCACCAAGCAAGAAATTTCTAAATCGAAGCTGCCCCGGAAGTCGAGGACGAACTAAAGGAAACTGGGAAGAGAGCTTTCTTCCAATAGTAACGCTATCGTGTATGCACGCTAGTCGAATAGTCGAGCCCACAGAACCACGCTGGGGAGAAAAAGAAACGACGACACCGGCTGCGTTACGTAAGCGGTTCTGCCCGACTTCCGGTAGGCGGTCCGCGCCTTCGTCTTTTGCAGGTAATAGCGCGAAAGCGAGAGCGAGAGCGACACGCTCGAGGTGGATTCGCGCGGGTACGAGTAGGGCCTGTCCGAGTGGATGTGCGAATACTCTCCACAGCCTGTACGCGAGATCGTTAAAATATTTTTATTATGGTATAATCGCGCTTTCACCGTTCCATCGGCCGGTCGTTCGCCTTGCCGGCGCGCTATGGAGACAAATGGCGAACCACGGCTACGACCTTGTCCGTACCGCTTCATGGGGCCCCATAAACGCTGGGGCGAGATAGCTTCTGTAGGCGGTGAAAGGGGGCGAGAATTTTTTAGCTACGAATATATGATTTTCAGCTGGAGCTTGAACTGCAAGCGATTAGATTACGGATTAGAATTTTGTGTCCAAGATGGTGTTGATAGAGTTCTATTGACGATGATATAGATTGGAGATGATCAATTTGAAAGGCAGACCCAGTCAGCGTTAGCTCGAGAGCAGACTATTACAGAGAGAAGCTTCGACACTCTATCTTTCACTCTTGAAGCCTGAAAGAACTCGAAAGATTTACTCGTCGCTTCCGCCAACTCAATTGAATAACTATTCGTTCGTTTCGTTTGGCAGCCACTTTCCCCGAAGATTACAGTACCTGAGAGTTACAAGCGTAACGATATTGAGAACGAGTCGATTATAATTTAATTGAAGATAACGAGTTGCAATTGGGGTAGAGATAAACAAGGTGTACAGTTTCCTTGTCCACAGAATTTCCAACGGGGAATATCCTGCAAAATCTTCACTTTGACTTACTATTTTGACAGTTAATATTATCGACGACTTCTCGCTGTCGCAGGTTTCCACGAAGCCGTTGGCGAAGCCGTGGCCCTCAGCATCGGAACGCCTCGCCATCTCCAGACCCTGAGTCTAGGGAACAAGTACATCGACGAGGCAACAGCAGATATTAACTATCTGTTCGCGCTGGCGATGGACAAGTTGGTGATGCTGCCCTTCAGCATCGCGATAGACAGATGGAGATGGGACGCTTTCCGCGGTTACATCACAAGAGAGGACTACAATTGCCACTGGCACCGTCTCATGGAGCAATATGCCGGCATCAAGCCTCCAGTTCTCAGGTCGGAGGACGATTTCGACCCTGGGGCCAAGTACCACATCCCTGCGAACATCCCCTACATACGGTGAGTACTTAATATCACTGACTCTACTAGAAATCACTGATAGCCCGGTTACCTAAGATTAATAAGCCCTTTAACTATCCGGGAAATTTCGTTAAAGTGGTCCCAGGACCCAGAATTTTTCAAAACTAATCTTTTCCGCTGCAAAGGGTGTCCAAAATTCCTGACCTATCGAGAGTTTTCTAAAACAGACCCTAAGCCCTAGATAATTAATGAAGCACAAGGCTATCAGTGACTTCGAACCTCGATGAGGATTAGGGGAACAATTTTCCTAACTCTGACGATCATAGAGAACGATTTCACTCCCGATTGTTCGCAATTAGCAGCCACCTGGCGTCAGTTATTAAATCGTCAGAGCCCCGGGAGAAAGAAGCTTTCTCTCAATGGTGAATCGTGACGGAGACACAAGTACCATCTAGGACATCGAATTTTCGGGATATCACTATGTAGGATCGGATCTGGCGCGTTACGCGATCGTCGTTTCGTTTATTACACGCAGCGAGCTGATGAAAGTTTCCCTTTCTTCGTCGACTCCGGCCAAGGCAATTGCCGGGCAGTTTTTGTTGCGCTAATTACCTGGCCGCTTCCGCGTTAACGGATTCGTCAGGGCGAAGGAATCGTTCTGTATATTCAGGTACGGTCGCTTTCGAATTTTCCCGGTAAAAAGCGTCGTTACGGGCGTGTAACGTTGCGTTACGCGAATCGCGAAAGCGGAATCGAAGATGGCATCGCCGGTTCCGCGTTTGACGCCCCGCGCCTCGGAGTATCGTTACGAAACCCCTCGAAAATGTAATCCGTCCTTGGTTCGCCTTTGGTAGCGAACCCGGGATGCTGCTCCTAAGAAATCATAAGAAATTGCTCTTCGAAGGACATTCTTTCGAAGGATATAGCTAGAAGGAAGGCCGCAATTAAAACGCCATCTTTTTGCTCTTTGGTTTTATTAGAAAGAAGCGAAAGACACGGTATAGGGGCGTTCGTCGCACCAACTAACGATCGCCAGCAGAATCTTTGTACAATCTGTATACAATATACTCTCTTAGGTACTCAGGTATCAAAAGTTATCGAAATGCTACGATCTAAGTTGCGAGTCGCTGGCTGAAGAACAGCCTCAACTTGAAACACCTCCCTCCGAGGACATTTTAAACGAAACACTGCCGAATAACTGGTATCTCAGCCATATTCAGGTATCTTCTACGATTCTCCGTCGCCCGTCTACACAAATTCGAATACCCCCAAGACACCAATCATCCAGGCCTCTAACTGTCCCGCCTAAAATTTTACCAAGCGTCCTCAGTCCAGCGACATTCCCAAAATGATCGGTTACAATAAATACACCTCCGTTAGGCTGCCCTCGGAAACGAAGCCCAACGGGCCTGTAAGAAAGAAAAGAACCGACGCGAGCATTAGATCACGATCGCGCGGACATCACGCGTCGATGGCGCCTTCAGGAGCTCAGTACCCCGAGTGCCCCCCGAAGCTAGACTCATAGTCGCCACCCGCGCCCCCTGAACCCCCGTATCCGCCGCCGTATCCGCCCCCATATCCTCCGCCGTATCCGCCACCGTCGCTGCCGTGGATCGAGACAGGTACTGGTACCTTAACCGGGTAGGGCACGGGCTTGGCGACGGGCACGGGTACCGGTTTCGACACTGGAATAGCCACCGGTCGCTCGACGGGCACCTTGACGGCGTAGGGCACAATCTTCTCCACGGGTACCGGCACGTGCTTCTCCACGGGGTACGGCGCAGGCACCGGCACCTTGACTTCGACAGGCACCGGCTTCTCCACTGGTACTCCCACGGGTCTGTCCACGTGTACCTTGACCGGGTAGGGCACCACCTTCTCTACGGGCACGGGTACTGCCTTCTCCACGTGTACTGGGTACGGTTTAGGGATGTGGACGGGGTACGGCCGCTCGATGGGCACGCTCACGGGGTACGGTACGGGCTTGTCGACTGGGAACGGCTGGGGTACGTGCTCCACGACCTTCACCGCGTACGGCACCGGCTTCTCCACCGGGTACGGCTGCGGTACGGGCACTTTGACCGGGTAAGGGATCTGCTTCTCCACCGGGTACGGCTGGGGCACGTACACCTTGTGGGGCACCGGTCGCTCTACTGGCACGTGCACCGGGTACGGTATCTTCTTCTCCACCGGGTACGGCTGCGGTATGTGCACTGGTACCTTCACCACTACCTTCACGGGTACAGGTATCTTCTTCTCGACTGGGTACGGCTGTGGAACGGCCACCTTCACGGGGTAAGGCACCTCCTTTTCCACGGGGTAGTGGACCTTCTTCTCCACCGGGTACGGTACCTTCACGCTCTTCACGATCGTGATCTCCTTTACTTTGCCACCGTCGCCGTAGCCACCTCCACCGCCGCCTCCGCCTCCGTAACCGCCGCCGCCGCCACCGTAGCCGCCGCCGCCACCGTAGCCGCCGCCGCCTCCGTAGTCACCTCCACCCCCGTAACCACCTCCGCCTCCGTAACCGCCATCGTATCCACCCTCGTATCCACCCTCGTATCCACCCCCGTCGCCGCCAGACAACGCGATCTCGTGTCCTCCGCCGATGTCACCGCCTTCTATGCCACCCTCCAAGTGGCTCAGGCCCCGCTTCTCCTGCTTCTTCTCTACACTCGACTCTTGGGGCTCGGCTTCCTTCGTGGCCTTGCCGGCTGCCGCTGTGGCCAGCAGGCCCAGGAATATCGTGGGAATCTAGGGACCGATCGTGCCGTTTAGAAATAGCTATTACAAAGTTCCGTCGCGAGTCTGGTATGGAAGAATGTTTCAACTGGAGTCTCTATACTTGGGAATTAGCTGCTCTGTCCGCGGGATCGTACTCACCAAAATTCTCATGTCTGGCGGGGCGCTCCGATATCTGGTCGAAGTCCAGACTTTACTGGTTACTTCCCCCCAAGGTGCCACCGTCTTTATAGTCCGCTTTCCCCCGGCCGCGGTTCGCTCGAGCCAGCCCCCCGTGTGCGTACGTTCGCGGAAAAGTGAAACACGCGCCAGCGGTTCGCTCGCTCGTCGTCGCGCGACGTTATAGAATTTTTCTAAATCCTAGGTGGTTCACGACGCCGGTTCCATAACCGCCGCCCATTGGCGTACACGCTCGCGGAACCTCTTCCAGGGTGAAAGGAACGCTCGCCGCGGCATACGCCAGGATATTGTTTACCGATCGCGGGCCTCTCCGCTTATCTAACTCGGATCTAGCCGATCGGTGACGCTGTCGTTAAGGCTTACTCTATTGAAATGACGTGAAAAGTGGTGGGATGATTGCTGGGTGCTATTGTAGTGCTGTATATTGATTTTAGTAATGAGGCCTAAGTTGCGAATTTAATCTTGATAAGTGAGTGATTGAAGATCTAAGATATCAGGTGCGAGAATCCACTGTCGTAGCTTGAAATACCGTTCGCACGGGAGTTTCTAGGAAGAAACGATTCAAGTGGAAATAATTCTACACGTTACGTAAGATCCACTTGTCTCCCCAAAATGTCTGAGTCACTACCACTGGAGAAAAGCACGTCATATTTCTGCGTCGAAGGCAAACACGAATTACCAGGAGTCATTACGCTAACAGCATCTTAAGTAACAGTCAGAAATTTTACACCAAAAGCTACGCTCACTTTCCCCTGAAACGGAAGCCAGGCATTCAATCTCCGCGTCGCATTCGTCATCATTACCGCCATCAGGATCTTCATTAGGAGTTTCAACGATTCCTGAAAGACGCTCGGTCCTACGCTGCTGGCCCCGCGAATATTCGTATTCGCGATTCCCCTGTCCACTCCGCCCGGCACGATCAGAGGCCCGCGCCACCTTCCTCTCTCTTTCCCTCTTCAGCTCCTTCCATGCCCCGAAGTTTCTCGCGAGGACTACTGCCCCCCCTCCGTTTCCGGTCCCCACGGGAAGGACGAGCGCGCGACTGCCGCGCTTCCACTCCCGCTCGTGAGTCCTCTGGCCCGCGACGAGGTCCTTTGATCGGACAAGGAGAGCGAGAGGAAAGAAGAGGCCCCGCGAGGTGGCAGGGTAGAAGAAAATGAAAACAGGTGAAAGAGGGAGAGCCGGCCGGGGGAAGGGGGCACGGTCGGATATACGAGCCGGCGTGTTGTACTCCACGGATGAGGCCCACGTTCCCGCTGAAGATCGATCGCCGTAGATCCCGACAGCCGCGTTTGCAACGCGTCGATGAACGTTAATTAAGCGTACGCGCGGCCTCAGCCAGGCCTCCGGCCGAAATCCATGCGCTTCCGGCCCGCGTGTTTACACGAAAGCGTTACAGTATGCCGGGCGAGATAAGGAACTCGCGGAAGGGAAAACTACGCGATTCCTGGACGTCAGGATGGAAATTTAATCGCGATCGCTGGTAATCGCTTGGATGGCCACGAAAGTGAAACAGCGGAGGGGATGGAGGAATGTCTGCGTGCCGGGGATCTTAGTGGATCAGGTGAAACTGACGGATCAATTTGTTGAGGAAGGAATCGGCTGGAAGAGTTCGCTGCATCGATTCCAGCTGCGGAGCAATTTTATTGGAAGTATTGAACTTGAGAACGTTGCTAATTGTCGCGAGTGAGAGTATGTACAGGGTGTTCCAAAAGTGACTGTGTATTATGCGTAGGCTACGTGGTGTAGGATTTTCTGCTTATTTTAAGTTTCTGCGGTTCTTTTGGTTTCAGAGTCATTCGAGTGTACCTGCTGTTAAATTCCGATTACTTTCTACGATCGTTTTCCATGATTTTATTTTTGGAACGTCCTGTATAGTAGCGACTGGTGTAAGAAGATTAAACTTCCGAAGCGACATGGCCAAGCACCGACGTCTGTTAATATTGATCGAAGTAGTACAATTTGCCAGACCGGAAGAAGAGTATCGACTCTCACGGTTAATCGCACGACTATCGCATAATCTCTCCACCGGTCTTGTTGCTCTTCTCGAGATCAGGGAAAGGCGCCGCGAGCTAACTCTGCTCGATTTTACCGTTTCTGTATTCCGTTGCGTCGCAGTGTGCGGAACGCGTGAAGAATTCGCGATTACGATGCTAATTCCTCGCCGCGGCGATATCCCTCGCGAGGAATCCGTTCCCGAGGAGCGAGCCATCGAAGGCACATGCATAGGAGCTCGCGGGAGACTCTCGCGATCCCAATCAGCCGTTAACGCGTCCCATACCACGTGGGCGACTGGCGACTCGCGATGTGTATCGCGAGGAAAACTTTCGTTAAATGGAAAAGCAGGCTCTTCGATTCGACGTTGCAGTAAAACGAAGGAAAAGGAAAGTTTCAGTGGGAGGAATTGACGCAACGGCTACTTTCTTGCAGCTAAACGGCTCTGTTTAATTTAATCCCCCGATCAATCTTCAACTTACAGAAATATCATTCATTTATGTACCACCAAATTGCGAGATAGCGATTTCCATCGAGTAGAAAATATTATTCATTACCATGGAAAGCTTCGCAGTCGACCATTTATTCATGCAATCTTACAATTCAAGAAAGCCGAAGAAGAATCCTCAGCAAACCCGTCTTCGGAGACCCAGCAGCGTCGTAATTCAGTCACAGTACAATAAATAAGAAACCTAAAGGCACTCCATACAATTGTCCCTACTAAAGCCACAGGCTCATCCATGACTCAGGTTCCCGCGATGTCGGCTTGATTCTCTACCCCCGTTACTAGCTCCGGACCGTTTCCTGTTGTGGTTCGAGTCCCTCCTGTCCTTCAGCCCCTCCCGTCCACCCCCTTTCCAGTCCAGGTTCACTGGTACTGGCACCTGAACCCAATAAGGAAACGGTTTCTCCACGGGAACGGGAACTGGCTTCGTCACGCTCACCTCGTAAGGTACGTCCACAGGTACCTTGAGAGGCACAGCATAGGGTTTCCTCACTTCCACCCCGACAGGCTTCTCCACTGTGTAGGGTTCAGGCGCTGGGACTTTTACAGCGATAGGTACTGGCCTCTCCACTGGCACTGGGTAAGGTGCGTCCACTGGTACCTTAACCTTCACGGCGTAGGGCTTAGCCACAGGCACTGGGTACGGCTTGTCCACCTCCACTGGGTAGGGCTTAGGTACAGGGACCGGGTATGGTCGCTTTACGATCACCTTGACAGGCACAGGCACCTTTTTCTCCACCTCGTAGGGCTCTGGTACTTTGACCGGCACCTTCACCTCGTAAGGTACAGCCTTGTCCACTGTGTAAGGCTGTGGCACGGGTACCTTCACCTCCACTGGTATCTTCTTCTCGACGGTGTAGGGCTGGGGGACAGGCACCTCGACCTTGTACGGCACCGGTCGATCGACCTTCACCTCGTAGGGCACCCGTTTCTCCACGGTGTAGGGCTCAGGCACCTCGACGGGCACGTTCACGAACACCTTCACCGGGTACGGCACCTTCTTCTCGACGGTGTAGGGCTGCGGCACTGGCACCTTTACCTCGTAAGGCACGTGCCTGTACACGGGGTAGGGGATCCTCTTCTCGACGGTCACCGGCACCGGAACTTGCTTCTTCACCGTTATCACCTTGGGAGGAGCCCAAGGCACCGCGTCGTGGTGCCACTCGCTTCTGGGGAATCTTCTCCAGCCTTCGTCCATCTTCCTCGACCAACCCCTGGGAGACTTTGGCCCGAAACTCGTAGTGTAATTCCTCCAGTCCTCGGTGTCCTCCTCTTTCTCCCCTTCGTCCTCTTTGGAGGCACCGTTGAAGTGGTCAGCGTACGGGGATTCCTCGCGCCGGGGTATCTTACGGACGCTGGAGTGCGTCTCTCGGACCGTTTTCGTCTCCGTGGTGGAGTTGCCGCTCTCCAACGCCCTCTCCACGGCCCTTTCCGCCGCTCTTTCCGCTGCTCTCTCCACTGCTAACTCTGCGGCCCTTTCGAGGTCCTCCCTGCGCGTGGCTGAACACGTCAGGGCCATCGAGAGACAGAGGAAGGTGACGACGCTTCGCTGCTGATTGAAAGGAAGTTGGGAAGAGATCAATTGCGTACGATTGAGGGAGAGATTTCTACTGTAATCCTCATTGGGGGGATCTAGATATCTAGCTAGAGGTGCATTGGAGGCTCGGACGATTGAAGAAGTTAAGGGTCAAATTCTCAATTCCTGGAGACTTCCAAAGTTTATAACTTATTAAAACCAAAACAGTTCCAGCGGATGTTGCAACGTTGCAACCACGAATTTTCTATCAGAAGAAGAGAGGTAGAATTCTCGAATTCTTGGGCAAATAAGAAGGTGAAAGGTCAAGCTACCAACCAGGCGTCCCATGACGAGACGTTTCCAGCCGAGGCGATAGATCAAGGTGTACTGAATCCAAATGGATAGGTGCTCCGGTATTATTTATATACCGTGGACGACTTTCGCCAGTCTGACCAGCTGGACGTTTATAGACTTGCCCGTGCCCATGTTAGTGACTATTATCCACGGTTAGACGGTCGACCATTGTTTTCCCCATAGAAATTAGTGGTCGATAGAGTTGGACACAGCGGAAGCGGCATCGAAATGCAGAACTTATAGGCACTCATTATTCAGATCGTAAAATGCCTCAACCCAGCCCCAGAGGAAAAAGTTTACTACACTTCGAATTAGTGCCACGGAAGACTCTGCGGTTTCGGTTGAGCAAGCCTCGAAAGATTTATTGGGTACTGGGTAACAGGGAGAATATCAATTTCTGCGTTGTAGCCTGCAGAAATGGCTGACCGATAGCAGTCTTTTCTACTGCACGACAATTTCACTGGTTCCCGAGTGTCCCTCTGTATTGAATCGAGGCATCGCTTAATGTTAAGCGACTGTATCCAATATTAGAAATTAGTATGGGTTACTTAAAGGGTTACATCCCCCTAGAGGTGCGGAAAAAGCATACCAGTTCAGGAATTTTTTGGGGGAAAAGTATAAGTGAAAATCATGCACAATGTTTTTCTACTAAAAGATACATCTTTTAACTATATTATTCTAAATTTTTATAGGATATTATTATTAACTAGAAGAGATATCAGCTGGGATATGAGTCGTGTTTTTTTAAGCATTAACTGGTGGATATTCCCTAGATTTTAAAAATAAATAACTTTCAGTGATACCTGACAGAAATAACTTTCAGAGATACTTTTCCCCCTAAAAATTGCTGAACTTGTATGCTTTTTCCGGACCTCTATGTGGATGTAACCCGTTAATCCGTATGTACATTAGAAGTTAGAATTAAAAATTTACTTATTTCTAAACCCCTAGACAAGTTTGTAGTCTACATAAGCAATTGGCACCATCAATCATTTCATTTTACATCGCAGATTACACGCGGAAACCACGACCCTTCATGCTACCGAGTGAGTGTTTTCGAGCAAGTCTCCTTCGCTATTGGGTTCCAGTTCATTAATTTCATGAAAAGCCAGACCGAACGGCCAGGCTATTTATCTGCGACAGACGAAAGCAAGTGGTCGCTTTCTAGGGGCAATTGTAAAACCAGGCGAACCGTGCGCCACCATGAAGACACGTCTTTTTTTTGCATTTCCTCCGGAATCGGGAACCAGAACTTCTCTATCACGGAACTGTTTTTACCAGTACCTTTTCCACGATACACAATTCCCTCGAGGAAAACGGAAGGATTTATATCGAGCAACAATCGTTCGCCTAGCCACTTCGCGCCTTTTCGTTTCCTTCTCGGTTCATCCATACACGATCGAGTTTCTCGTACAACTTCGGTGAAACTAAAACCGGTGTAAAAGTTGCACGAGGTCGTTTTGCCATTTACATTGTGCCACTTTTTTCTTCCCCTTCGACGATCGAAGTGGAAGCTGTTGATCTTGAGTCCGCGTGTCTCTGCTTGATAGTCAAGGGCAAGGTTAGTGCGATGAAGGCGGAAGAAGACGTCTGAAAGGTCTTATGGATGTCTTAAGACGTCGCAGACGTCTTATGAAAGTCTTAAGTTTGAGGGTGCTAATTTTGAAATATTTTATATGAAAACGGAGGATTGTTTGGGGTGGCTGGATTCTTTCGAACTGAAAGGCTAGTAGTTCTCCTAATTTATTATGGATGGTTTAGAAAGTTATGTGAAAGTAGGCAAACTCGATTGCTGGATTTAACCCTTTGAACTCTGAGCATCGTGCATCAATTAGCCCTTGAACTTTACACTCTTGGAGGCAAAATTGAATGTAGTTGTGTTTGATAATTAAGCATCGTATTTGAAGATAATGCAACCCATATTTTCCTCCGTAATGGATTAAAATAGATTTAAGAATCTCGTTCTATGTTCCATATTTCGAAAATTATCGATCGTGCAATTACATCGATAATACATGAATAATATCTCGTAATTAAACTAGGGCGCTTCAAGATCGAACATTGCTAAAGAGCAGGTATTGTTACTTCACTTCTACACGTCCCTGCACCTAATTTCACTTTAATTAGGTCGCGCCGAGGCGAATCGATGCTGGTATCGATTATGTAGAAAGTCTTGATCACGGTTACAAGTTATGTCGCGTTGGACGAGTCAATTACGATCGATCTGTCGCAGTGCAATTAGCAGGGCGAAAGAAAACGTGACTGGAATGAGGCCAGTGACTTAGAGATTTCGCTACCATTACGGAGAAAGGATTGTAGATCGTCGATCTGAAATGCAAATCGAAGGAGCCACTGGTCCTGAAATTCAACGGCAATCTTATAATCACGCGAGGCCATACGCAAAGAAAATTGAACGAATTATACCGTGAAGTATTCTTTGGTTCGTAACAAATTAAATAAATGAAATCTCATTGTTCTTCGTTAGTGGATAAAAAAATTGCGCTTTTATTTGTACAAATTTCCTTTATTTTTACATCGTACAACCTCTCGCGGAACACGCTTGCACTAGAATAGAAAGGATACCGTCGATACCCGCCGCAGTTTGCTGCAGTTCTCCTGAGAAATACATTTTACTGCAAGCTGCAGTTTAAGAAAGATGGCGTTACTTGTTTCTCTATACATGCTCAACACAGAAATAACAGTGAATTCAATTTATCATGAACAATCATTCATAAAGCTTATTGGAATCGAATCCCAATAGAAGGGTGTAGGTGTTTGCCCCATCATTATTACAAATGACATCAACTAAGCAACTAGGCTTACAATAATTTCAACATTACCAAACAGAACGAATAAGATAATCTTTCTGTCACGGCATAAAGAATCCTCCATATCCGTAACAACGTCACAACATCACAACGAATACCATTACTTAACATTTAACTACTGCAGCAGTGAACAAACAGTCGCCCCCACCTCCTCGCATACAAATTGCACTATCTACTCGATACCTACGATTTCAACATCTAATATAATACCCATTCATCCAACTCCATCCCTGGACCCCGTCACAAAACCCGAATAAAACTGTCCTTCCCCAAAGAACTTCAAATCTCTCCCCCGAGGGGTACCATAATCTGAAATTTCTTCCATCACCGCCCGCCATCTCCCCTCATCGTTTCCAATCGCGACGCTCGGCGTAGCCAGAGTGCAAGCCGGACGCCCTGTACCGCACCCCCTCGTGGTGCGCAGGGACAGGCACCGGTACCCTGACAGGATAAGGTACAGGCTTCTCCACAGGGTATGCTACAGGTTTAGTGACGTGCACAGGCACAGGCCTGTTGACGGGTATCCTGACCGGTACAGGCACCGGTTTCTCCACATGGTAGGGTACCTCTTTCTCCACGGGGTAGGGTGCAGGCACCGGGACCTTCACCTTCACCGGTATCGGTCTGTCGACCGGCACAGGTATCGGCCGCGGCACCTCGACCCTCACTGGTACCGGGACAGGCTTCTCGACGGGGTAGGGCACGGGTCTGGAGATCGGGACAGGGTAGGGCTTTACCACTGGCACCGGTATCGGTTGCTCCACTTCGATCTTCACGGGATAGTGCACCACCTTCTCCACCGGATAAGGCTGGGACACGCGCACCGGCACTTTCACCGCCACTGGTATCTTCCTCTCGATAGGGAACGGCTCCGGTATCGGCACCTTCACCTCGTAGTGGACGTTTTTCTCCACCGGGTACGGGTCTGGTATGTAGACCTTGACAGGCACCGGCCGATCCACCGGCACCTGAACGGGGTACGGTACCTCTTTTATCACCGCCACTGGTTTCGGGATCTTCAGCGGCACTTTTACGAAAACCTTCACCGGGTACGGCACCTTCTTCTCTACTGCGAACGGTTGAGGTACCGGTACCTTAACTGCGTAGGGGATGTTCTTCACGACCGGGTACGGGATGTTCTTTACCACGGGATAGGGCACCGCTACCTTCTTCACCACGGTCACCGTCTTGTGCACGTCCTCGTGCACGTGGTGGCCGAGTACCTGGCCGTCGTGAGGGACACCTGGCGGGACGTTGCTCTCGTCGTGCTCGGGAACGGCCGCGTCTCCCGCGGAATATGAACTCTCTTCGTCGAACTGGTGCTCGGAGGAGAGGAGCTCACTGTCCAGATGGTCGTCTTCCAAGTGCTCCGCCTCTACGGGCTCGTTGTACGAGTCGACTGTAATTAGTTTATTTTTTATTGGTACTTTGGGTGGCGTGTTAGGAATTTTTAGGTGGTGGCAAGTATTTGGGGCTCTTAAATGCTCTTCATAATGTGCCTGAGTGGTACTTAATTGCTTAAAGGGGCCATTCCGCGCTAACCGGAATGACTCCATAAGTTTCGAGGACTCGGAGCGTTAGATGGTTTCTAACATCGAAATACGCACAGCTTTTCTCGACCGACTCCGTCAAATCCGATCCCCTAGCGTTTCTCTGAAAGCTGTCGTTCGAACTCTTCCCCAGGCCCTGGATATTTCGTTCTCGACTAAGGCACTTCTGAATCCTCGTGCTCGGAGGCTCGCTTTCCTTACGGTGAGCAGGGACACTCGCCGACGTCGCGACGAGCAGTAGGAGGATAACTGCTGCGTTGTTCTGTAAAGTGACTTAGAATCAAACTACCCCTCCCCTTCCTGCAAGCTTTTCTACACAACGAAGACTCGGTGTGACAGTCCTATGAAGTGTCAAAGGTACTTTCCTCAACGCGGTACCTTCAGAAGCCTATCAAACCTGCATTCCAGTTCAAACTTCGAACACGAAATTACACAGGCTAGCCCAATTACTAAAACTCTCATCCACCCTCTAAAACGTAAATCATAGAAACCACTGTCACACCTGCATCCTCAGCTCGTGTCGAACCACTCGAGCCAGAATTCCCCGAGTCACCCCGCCGCGAACCATCGCCCACACTCGAAACGTACCGTGTAACCCATCCTGTACATCGGTCAGATCTGCCCGGGGTGGATCCGATCGCGCGATTCTATCTCGACGTAAGTAAATCAGCTGCGTGGCCTTGCCAGCTTTTATATACAACGCCTCTCGACCATGAACCAGAGGCTGCACACGCCATAGGATCCTACAAACGGGGGGAGAAGATCGCTTTCGCGAAAGAGAGTGAAACTATTCCAGACAGTGTGTCCACCCCGGAGGGCGTGCACGATCGAGGAAACGAGGCGGCCGCCAGGGGGATCCATCGATCGGATCGACAGGCCGCAGGGGGAGCGACGTCTGACCCCTGAATGGACACGTCCCAGCGGAAGATCCATCTTTCAAGCCTTTTGCGACACGGTTTTTCCTCCAGGCGGCGACCTTGAAAAGCACTGCGCCGAGAACGCGGGCCGCGCTCGCTCTCGATGCGAGTCACGCACGAATCGAAAGCGAAAGATCGCTGGATAGAGGAGAAACAGTCCCTTGAATCCGCCTCGGCGAATCTCTGTTGCGTATGCGATTTCTACGCGAGACCGCAATCGGAATGGTGTCTGGGCTTAAGTCGACACAGTTTTCTGTCCGTTTCTGCTTTTGTCGCGAAACGCAGGCTAGCTGAAGAAAAATCTATTCTTTTTTAGATAATCTAGGACAAAGCTGTGTGCCATTTTCACGGCGAATGAGAACTCCTCTCGACAAGCTTCTCTCTGTAGATTGACTTATTCCGATGTCTCCAGCATATGTTACTGGTAATCTCTCTTCTGAATTCGTTTGTATCATGACGCAATTAGGTGCGAGTGAACTGTAATGGGCATGAAATCGAGCGTGTCGAGGAGAAACGGTCCAAGTGGCAAATACGAGCATCATTAGGAGACGCGTTTGCTGTCTTCCGGGTGGCAGCCGGAAGAGGCACAGCGCGGTTTGCCGGGAACTTTCACGGCCGCGTGGATGTTGACGGAAACCGTGGCGCGCGGCTGCAACTGTAATCGCAAGCACTGTGGACAGTTGGAGATTGTAGACGTAACCGAAGCGGCGGATACTTTTGCTCGGAGAAAACAACGATCGCGTTAAAAGCGGCGGTTCTGCTTGGGTTTCGTGGCGAAAACGCGATGATTACGAGCCGTGAACGCTTGATCCCGTTTGTTTGCGGCGATCATTTATCGCGCGGGAGATATTTAAATGGCCGGGGCCATTAGTATGCTAAATCTCTCTATACGGGTTGATGGAATAGCAGACGATCGAGGAGAGAGTGTTTTCTTTGGCGAAATACCATTAGATGTAGTGGGAAATTCGTGTCCATGGATCGTAAGAGTTTGTGTTCGGAAAAGTAGGAAATTTCTGTTTCTTCAAGACCTTCGTGTTATTTTTTCTACATTCCCAGGATTACGTTTTCTACTTGTGTACTTGGATGAGAGGTAATTTAATTTCCTACGTTCCACAGATCTCGTATTGTTGCGAGGGGTTTGGGGTATTTAAATATCAAAATTTCAAGAAGATAGTCAACTCGTTCCAAGGTAGATATCATAGCAAATGGAGATTCGAGATTCCAACTTTCAAATGTCTACTAACTCCAGGACAAAGTGTTATTATAAATTTAATTAGCCCATATTTGGGTGTCTGAGTTCAAGAGATTCCAATTCTTAGATCAACCATGCTTAGAAGGCTAACCGGCAAAGGCGCGCAAACCCGCGGCACTGGTTCAATTGTTTCTTTTTAAATAGTTTATTAACTGAGAATGGTCCAAAGACACGCGATGCATCGCAGATGAGCGTTTCTGATAGCGAAAAACTGCTCGCGATTAAAGAAAGGCTAATTGCACGGGTCTCGTTCGTTCCACGTCTTTAACATAGTTTCCCGTCTCCACTTTCCAGTGCGTGCACGTTAATCGACTTTTCGAAACAGCGCAGCGCGCCAAACACGGCTCGTTCCCTTCAAATAGCGATTTTACAGAATTCATTCCGTGGAATTTGAACGACTCGATGCCCTGGCGCCGCTCGAAGAGAATCGAGCCATCGTCGTTATGTGATTCGTTGAATATCGTGCTTTATTGCCGGTAATTTGCCGCGACATGGCCTGTCGTAACTACAGTCGATAGCATTTCCCACAGCAGGTTACTGGCCGTTTTATTGCGTAATACAGCGGTCGTTATTCTAACCGAATGAACTGCGAGTACAATTCCGAGTCGACAGTTAGGTTTAGAGCTTGTTCAAACGCAATTTACATTCTTTTTTAAACGGTGAAATCGTACGATAACCCAGCCAGAGTGTCTCGAGTATACCAGTTACTGGAAATGTCGAGCACCCACTTTATCGATGCTTGCTGTAGGAATGAGTTCGTGAAAGTGCTGCAAACGCGGTAAATTCGAACGTGGAACGGAAATGAGGATATTACAGGACCTTGGGGGAAAGGAGATAAGATTAAAATTACATAATACGTCTACTATTTTATTATTTTATTACTTCAAACACAAGCAACAAACTAAAGACGAAGTACCTAATAATTTACATCGCTGGAAGTTAAACAGAGTAACTTAAAGTTAAGTCTTCCACTTTTTTTTTACTCACATAAATTTCGCAATCATCCTCTCCCAATTTCGATCAATTAGAGTAGCATCAAATTCTGATTTCCATTCGACACATTCATCCCCCAAATCTAAACAAATTCCCAACGTTCTACTACCCCCACTGCCCCCAGCTACAACAAGAGAGAAGGAATAGAAATTCGTTCGCGGTTTCGCTAAAAATCGCGAGAAGGGAAAGGGATCGGTGTCACACGAGTTTCTCCCGACGCCGGTCTGCCCGTTGGATGACCAACAGGCAAGTCACTCTCTCACTTTCAACGTCAGCTGTAGTCGCGTGCGGCAACGGGAGGATTGTGTAACGACTTGGCTCGTTCGACGGACGCGCATGTAAGTCGTTCGTGAGTCAAGTGGGGCCGGCTGGGCACGGCCCGAAGTGGGTCGAAGCGCAGAACTTAACAATCGCGGACGAATTAACTCTGCAGGCGAGATCCTTCGACATGCTCGGCCGCCTTCCGCCAGGAAAATCGCTCCCCCTGAGCGGCGGCGGAGCTAATCGATGCAACAGCCACGCGCGTGATCCGAGTTAATCCCCCGAGCAATTAATCAATCCCCGAATTACAACCCCCCCCGCTGGCATATTCCTTGCCGGTTTTTTCGCGAAACTGTACCAAGTTTCCGCGAGGGCACCCCAGACGGAGGCGGTCGTCGACGACGATGAGTACACGCGGGTTGCTTAACGAACGCGCAACGAAGATAATTGAACGTTCTCGGATCGTTGCTAAAGCTTCCGGCAGCTGGAAGTTCCGAAACACAGCGCTTCGATGCCTGGCTTCCCTAGGCGCGCAGGAGAACACGCCCGGGAAAAGGATTTTATAATACTCCACCGAATTGTTACGAAGGATACGTAGTTACTTTAAAATATTTTAATAAAAGGAACGAGCTCTATTTTCATATACTAAAGCCGCGCAGTCGTGCCTCCATTTCCCATCAAGATTAGGTAAGAGGAAAGAAAGAAGTTCCGGTAAATGTAGGTTAATGGGAAAACTGTTTTCGAGATACTCTGGGTACCTCGAGAATCGTTACTTCGTATACGAATCGTTAACCTTTCTTAAACATCCTATCGTCTGATTAAATCTCCACCTATAGCCTTGGAACACCCTGTACACGTGTCCTCCCCCCGGTCGAATGCAATAGAGGCGCCACCCCCTGGCCTACCACCGCTCTCCTTCGCTGCCGAGAAAACAGAAGTGGGTTGAAGAGGCCCGCGGAGCTGTTGAGCGGCACGTCGCTGGAAATTACGAGGATACGTGGACGCGAGGGGTGATCAAGAGCATCGATTTGGCAGTGGCGCCTTGGCATCGGGGCGAACTGGGTCGCCGCGACCGATTTCGCGGCGTCGATAAGGCCATCTTTTTTTCGCGCGTGCACGCGTAACCAGCCACCCCAGCGCTAGAAAGCACCGAACGGAAAGCGAGCAACCGTTCATTTGCGCGATAACAATGCTCGATGGTCGATCGACCGCGAACACGTCCCACTTGCGAAACGTTCTATGCATTGCTAATTAAATTAACCCGCGGCTGGGCAAGAAAGCGATCGCTGGATCGTGACGCGGCGGAAGGTTTCCGCAACCTTGTAAAATAAATTGCGAGTTACCGGGGGGTCGTTCCCCGAAACTACGCGATAATTATCGTTACAGAACTGTTCGGTGTTCCGTTTGGAAACGTCGCGGGCCATTAGTGGCCCGCGCAGGCGGAAAATGGAAGTGGGAATTGGTTGAACCGGTCGGGATAGAGTATCTTGAAGGAATTAGGAGGCTGGAAGGTCGGACGGAGTGAAAGAAGGGTGGAGAACCAATGGGGGTGGGCGCGTGAAATATTTGGCGTTTCTTTTTAGACAATTATCAACATTTATATTCCGTAAAAAAATACATATCCTGCTATATCGGTAGAAAAATTGTGAGATAAGCGAGCTGTAGTCGAGCAGAGGTCGCTAATTGACGGTCCCCAACTATGAGTATCTCTTCGCAATCCTATCGATGACACGCGTCGCCATGTTACGGGGCGATTGCCAGGTCTCGGCGCGATCCACCCCGTGGAGAGTGAGAAGTCGTCCGTTGAAGCGTCTTCCACCGCCGTCGGGAGCCCTCCCCGTGGTGGTGATTCCAGGTACATGATTAGATTAAAGAGGCATCTGCTTGTGTGCGGGTGTCAGTGTGCGTGTGTGTCGACGCGTGCCACGTCCGGCGCCGTTCGTTCTCCCTGCGTGATCTTTAAACTGCTGCGATCGGTTGGCGGATCTGGTCACCGCTCGAACGTCCACGCGATCGAGCAACGACCGGGCGCCACTAGGGCGATCTTAATGGTAGCCGTGGCTGCCGGACCAGTCGTTGTGGTGGTAGCTGGGCTCGTGGTGTACCGGGACAGCTACTGGCACCTTGACTGGGTAGGGCACAGGCTTCTCTACGGCGTAGGGGACTGGCCTCTCGATGTGAACTGGGTACGGTCTGTCGACTGGGACCTTAACTTCGACGGGCACGGGCCTCTCTACGGGATAGGGCACCGGCTTCTCGACTGGGTACGGCTGCGGTACCGGCACCTTGACGGGGTACGGTATTTGCTTCTCCACTGGGACCGGGTACGGTCTGTCGACTGGAACCTTGACGGGGTACGGTATGTGCTTCTCGACTGGGTAGGGCACAGGCCTGTCAATGTGCACCGCGTACGGCTTGGGCACGGGCACCGGCACGTGGATGGGACGGTCGACCGGGATCTTGACCGTGACTATTTTCTCCACCGGATACGGGGCTGGTACGTGGACCGGTACTTTGACTGGCACTGGGTAAGGCTTCTCCACCGGGTACGGTTGTGGCACTGGTACCTTCACCGGGTACGGTACTTGTTTCTCCACCGGGTACGGCTGAGGTACCAATACTTTGACGGGGTAGGGACGGTCGACGGGCACCTGGACGGGGTACGGGACCTTCTTCTCCACCGGGTACGGTTGCGGCACGTGAACTGGAACCTTCACGTACACCTTGACTGGGTAGGGCTTCTCCACCGGGTACGGTTGCGGTACTGGCACCTTCACCGGGTACGGTACTTGTTTCTCCACCGGGTACGGTACAGCCACGTTCTTCACGACCGTTACTGTCTTGATGTGCTCCTGATGGCCACCGTCGATGATGTGCCCGCCGTGGCCACCGTCTAGCAGTTGCCCGCCGTAGCCGCCGGACAGGCCCAGGCTACCGTATCCACCGCCCAGATCCAGACCACCGTGGCCACCGTGGCCACCGGCCCCGATATCGTAGCCACCGTCGTAGCTGTAGCCGTAGCCGAGACCCAACAGGCCACGCTTTTCCTGCTTCTTAGATACCACAGGCTTCTCAGCCGCCTTCGCGGCCTCCTCGGCCCATACGGCCGATACCAGCAGAGCGACCGCCGCCGCGTAGACCTGGAAACCACAGGGGAACGTGAGTGTGTCGCGGTTAATAAACGAGCGAGCCAAAGGCAGACGAGACCGAAAGCGTGTTCGAGGGACCGGTTGCCAGAGGATAAACAAAGGGACTCGATCTGTTCGATTACAAAACGTGCTCTCCGATTTCGGTGTCCCGATTAACGCGGTGCCCAGAAGGGGGACGAGAACTCGAATTGGTCTAGGGGGACACCGGATCACTGTCTATCGCGAGTCTACGGGCCCGTTCCAGTTGCCAGCAACCGGATACGGTTACGATTCCCCCCTCGTTACGGAAAGGCACTCCCTGGTGGAAATCGCTCACTGCCGCGACTCCCCGGCCGAGTCACACGAACGAGGGCTTCCGGTCCCGGTTCTCGAACCCGACGCTCGATGCTTGCACCACGCTCAGACGTACCAGGATTCTCATTTTTCCTCTCGAGATATTCCAGGTGCGTCCAGAAGTGAACTGGATGCTGATTGCCGTCGGTTCGTCGCCTTATATACACGGCATACTTTCGCCTTCGCCACCCGGGGCCCAGCAGACCCGTGTACCCCCCACGTTACACCTCTTTGTTCGCGTAGAACGACCACGATCGACGGGCCTACCACTCCCCTTTGGGGCACACCGCTTCACCTCTCCCCCCTACGCCCCACGAAAACGTCCCTCTCCCACGAGGTTTCGTTTTCTTCTTCCTCGCCGCCTCTGTGATCCCCACTGTGTTCCGCCTTCGACGTCGTCCACTGGTTACGCGGATACCCGCCACCGATATCCTCGCGTATGAGTCGTTTCGCGCGCAAACGACCCGAGTCCGGCTTCGTCATTTTTCCGTGGATAGCTGCCTCCGAGATGTTCGGTGAGTCCAAGTTCTCGATTGCCGCGGCTTCGGTAGTTGTGGGTACGGCGAGAACGACGATGGACACATTTCTGTCGGTCGTTTGGTGTTCCATTCAGGATTAAAAGAGCACGGGTTGTATAGAATTATTCTTAGGATACTTCGAATGAAGGGCTTTTATATGTTCGCATGGTGTATTCACTTTCGTAGGCAGGTGTTCGGTGGTTGCAAGTTGGGTAGCTGTGGATTTCATAGGCTGATCGATGTAGTTTCATTGTTTTTTTACTGGTATGCCTGCCGTGTTGGGAATTAGGAGAGCGTGAGATGTATGTGATCTCGAGATACTTGAAAAGGTAGGCCTCTTAATGCTTTTTGCTGGGAGTACTTCGGCGGTTACTTATCTCTGCAGAGTCTCGCCGAGATTTGGTGAGTCTCTGATGGGGCTGATGATTGAGGTGTAGTTACTGTTCTTTTGGGGATTAGAAAAATGCAGGGGCTTTCCTTTTTGGAGGTTCTTGAAATGGAGGAGACTTTCTTCCTACTTTCTGCTTCTTATTTTCGCTCATTAATTTCATAAGATGTATCGTACTATTATGGAAGCAGGATGGTGCAAACAAGTGTAACTTGTGCCTCCCTAAATTATCTAGAGTGTGAAGGTAAAATTGCAGTACTGAATACTACTAACCCTCCAAATTTTGGGAAAATAGTGTATAACAAATGCTTCTCCCCAATAACCAAATTACAATAAAAGAAAACTAGAATTCATAAAGACAGAGAAAGAGAGAGTTTCAACATACTAAAGCGCATAAAGGCTGGCTTCAATAAAATCTACAACACGGGAAATATATATTGCATCACTCTGAAATTTACGTAGTACACATAATTTCCATGGCGATACGATTGACAAACTGATTTCGACCGTAGATAGTAAACTACACACTTTTGCAACAATATTTTCCTAGTACTAATAACAAGAGGGGAATAACTGATACCGTGTTTACTAGAGTGATGCAATAAATATTCCAAGTAGTAACAGAACATTCCAAACAACTGCCCGCTCTCGTAAACAATTACTCCATTCGTCACGAAGAAAGCCCGCCGATATCCTCGAAAGAGGCCTTCGAAGCTGCGTTCGCATCTGACGCAACGTCGCAAAAACCCCAGCGCACAGGTTTTCACCGCGCAAATTGCATTTAATGCCGCCGTCCCAAGCTTCGCCGCGTCCTCCGTAATTTGCATTCCGACCTCGGCAACGCGTGAAATATCTCTCTTAATTACGATTCCCATTCCGGCCCGGTTTCCAGGTATCCCATCCCGATGGGCCAGCTGTCGAGCGCGAAAGGGAAAGGTTCGGAGGCCTTTCGAAAACGAGCATCCGCCATTCCATCGAGCCTACACCGAAAAGTCCATGCAACTTCGGAGAGGTCCGTGGAATTCTCGCCGATCTCTTTCATATCGCGGGCGGGTTTAAGAAAAACCTTGTCTTTCCTGGACGACCAGACCAGTGCAGCGGATCCTCTCTCCTTCCTATTCTCCACCCATCCACCGATTTTCGTCCTTCCTCTCGAGGCAAGCTCGATCGATTACGCGTGCAAGCAACGTAAGAAGTCTCTCTCGTAGGACTTATCCGTCGATGAGATCTCGTGGGTGCAACTATTGCTCCCTTTCATGAGACACGCGGTCCCTGCGTCACGATTTCCCTCTCCGTGCTCGCGGCCAGGTTCCGTTTTCTTCTACGCGCGTGTACGCCTACGTAGGCGCGGCGGTGTTTCTTGCAAATGCGAAAATATTTTCGGGCCCATTCGCGGTGGGCCTTATTGTTACGCAACGAGCCAGCCGCCGTGCGTGCAGGTTTATCGTCAGTTTTAAATGGATTAAGTAGATCCGGTCAGATACAGTGTAGACAGGACGAAATAGAATTGAAAATCTGTGGCGTTAGTTTGCCAGGAGAATCGGGACAGCACGGATGAGACGAGGTGCCCGTGGTAGCCATGTGTTAACGAGGAACGTAACCGAGAGTGGGTTTAGGCTGAAGGATCCACTCGGAATATCTAATTCCCGATCATTAGCATTCGTCGAATGAGATACTACGGCCAGACGCTCGATCTATCTATTCCCGAAAAGTGTCTAACGATGTATCAAGTAGAGAAAGCTTCCTATCCCCCTCGAGAATGAATTTCATCGTTCGCGCGGTTCGTCGTAGAGCGGTAGCCACATGTTTCAACAAAAGGGGCGACGGAAGCCTAGTTTCTTCCTCGCGTCTCGTAAAATCTGGCTAGATCGATTTCTACGACAGAAGCTACGTGCGAAATGGGATTTGAAAGTTGAGCCCGCTTAAAACCAGTCGAAGCCGTTATCTAACGCCCGGTCGATACGGAATGGACCTTTTCCTCCGATCCTTCGACGATCCTTCGACTTTCGCGAAATTTCAGCGTAACGTAGCAGCCTGGCTGTATCGTCGATCTTAATCGCGGATGGTAAGCGTGGAAAAGCCACTCGAACGCGGATCCATGAATCACGAGCTCTCGCCATTCACGGAGAAGGCCTCACCTTGGATCCAATTATTGTCGCAGGTGTTTTCCTTTCCTTGAATATCGACACAAATTCCAAGACGCCAGCTCCTATCGGATCCCTGCTGGCACAGATACACGCGATTCGCCTATTCTCACGGCCACGTGGGCAGATTTCAAAGGTCAATCGATAAAATTCACCAGTAAAGTGTATTCTCGTACAGGGGCCACGTAACCTCTCGGCCGCCGTTCAGTTTCACCTTCGCTGGCGCTAAGTTCCATCGGTGTAATCGGCTTTCCTACGCCGCCAACGATGAATCATCGAAAATTGGACAGCGACGGTAATCCGCGGAAAGAACTTTCAAAGCAGGACTCGTCGCGCGAAAGCTGGCTATAATACCAGGCAATGAAGTGTCTCGAGTCTATAATTAACTAACCCAGACCTACATATCTACGTATCCAGCGTTCATTAATGCAGTCACTGTTATGCTGCTTGTGCTCGAGGATGTAAACGTCACTTATTCAGATTTTTATCATACGATGTTTCCAAAGCATACTTACGCCAAGATTATCTCGAATACTGAACCGCTCGAAGATCCTATACTCGCACTGAGAGTAAGAATTCTTGCACAGAACGGAACTGAAATGGCAACCAATAAGATACCGATTTACCTTCATTTAATACAAATCTATCCAGCAGAGAAACCCTTTTTATAATTTTCCCTTTGTACGCCCAATAAATAAGCCCTTAGATTTGCAAGCTTCTAACCCGCATTACTGTCTCTAGCAATGATGTAAAGCAACAAGTGATTCATTAAACCGCGAAGCATTCTCATTAATTCGTATACACGTGCCCGAAGAATGTGACAGGGCAGAGAACGTGGGACAATCGCGTGGCAGTGAAAGTGTTAATTATTACGCGCCGGAATTATGTAATTATCCAAGAAAACCATGCGGCTAGAGCACCCAGACCTACGCCAAGCCTAACCCAAGTGCCGAAGTCCGTCGGCCAGCATCCCATCCACCGAAGATGCTCGCGTAGATCCGAAAACACCACTCGTCACGCGAAAGTGACTCGAGATCGGAGCGGACGAAACCGAACGACATTCCTCACTTTCGATCGCGGCCGTAAGAGCTTCCAGAATACACGTAGCCGCGTTTCGATGGAAAGTAGACCCGCGGACGTAACGCTCGGACCTCCGCGGAGGATAGTCTCGCCAATATTACGTAAAGGTCGTTGCCGACGAGGAGACTCGGTGAAAGGTACATCAGCGTACAGGGCCTCCGTGCAGCTCTCTCCCCGTTTTCTCTCTTTCTCTTTCCCTCTTCCCGGCGATCTATCGAGGGAAGACACAGCTCGACCTCGCCAGAGGAATCCTAGCTGGCGGTTCGACCTCGTTGACACTGGCCTTGAAAATGGCCCCGCGAACTTCCCCGACGATCGCGAAAAAGCTACCGCGATCGGGGGTCATTAAACGTTCCACGGTGCTCTCTTCTAGTAACTTTCGTCCGATCGCTCTTTCCGCTTGTTGTTCGCCTGGCCCATTGTTCAGGGAGGATGGAGGAGGGAAGTGGTTATTTAACGACGTTTCCCTCCGCGATCGCGATCGACGTCGGCCATCTTGACGTATATGTACGAGGCCCGTCGCATGGAAATCGTACGGCTCGGCTTTAATTCGCTTTCTCTCATATTTCACAGGAATTTCGTGGCTGGGGTCCTTCAGTTCCAGCTTTATCGAGCGCTCTGCCAGGCGGCTGGACAGAGGAATGTCGACGATCCTAGGAGGCCCTTGCACAGATGCGACTTCTACAGGAGCCCGGAGGCTGGCAGGATCCTGGGGTGAGCGTTTCTTTCGAATCTATAACGATTTTTTATAATTGAGGAGTGATTTCTTTAAAGGAGCACATTTCTAAATGGATTTGTTTTTCTTTAGTTTAAGTAGTATAGGAAATGTTTCAGTTTTGTTTCAGACCTTTTCTATGAAACATGTGTTTCCACTTCAATTTTTCAAAAACGAATTAAGCCTATTTTGAAGAGCCACTGGGGGGGATGCAATTTAACGTTACTAAGGCGATGCCGTGAAAATTTGCTTGAATGTCAAAAATGGAAATATATCCCTCTTTGAAAAATCACTTCTCAATTATATGGGAGGCAACGGGAGATGTTTGAGTTCCCTCGCTGCTCGGGCCATTCAGTGATTAGCACAAGGCGCATGAATTATTCTTGGCCCGCCAAGTGAATGACTCTCTCAGTACGATGCCAACTGCATCGATCAACCACCTCTTTTTTATCAGCGGGGCGAAGCAACGTTAGCACGGACATTCTCGCAAAAAAGTGCCATTCTGCCAGCAAAGGCCGCCATTAAAGTGTCGTAAAGCGTGAACGGGAACGTGACTCCGGCTAACAAGATTGACGAGGGAACCAAAATAATTTCTTCCTTCGGTTCTAGACGATCTAATGGCCAAACGGTCCGTACCTCGGAAACAATATCGCTAATAGAAAGTCGATAGCTCTCGGGACGAATGATTGGATAATCGATGGAGAAAAGTTCCATATTCGTGGAACAAATTTTTTTCACCACCTACTCTACCTTAATCTAATCCATCTTTCCCGGAGTGTCTCATTTAAAATCAGCTAGATCGTCGCGCAAAAGAAAAAAGTGCAGAAATCATCGAGCACACCGTCCACGTTTAAGTCCAGTCGAAAAGAAAATTTTGACTGCATTCCTGAATTTTGTTTATCGCCTGGCCCGGAACGTCTGGTTTCCGAGCGTATATTTTACGCAAAAAAATGCGTGTTTTTGAGGAGAACGGGACACGACCGACAAACAGGGAGCTGCGGCAGGAATGCACACGATCATCTACTTTCAAAAATTTCGGGTTCCGCTCGGCGACTTGGGTCGACAGAATTCTTCGACGAGAGTTATTAGAGAGATGATGTCGAGAGATGCTTAGAATATTGCTGGTGCAATCTCTGAGATTTCATTATGTCCTTATCAGACTGGTGTGTAAGAAGCATTCGAAATTGAGCAACCATTGGAAGGATACCGGGCAGCATAAAATCAACTCGTCTCGCCCAAGCTTCTTTAATTATAGATTCTAATTACATATTCAAGGCGATAGGCAAATGACTAGCTCGTCCTTAGCTTGAATCGTAACTGCTCGTTCGTTACGAATATTCCGCGACACTTTATCGACGGTTTTAAATAAATTAGAGAAAGGCAGGGCACCGATGACTCCCGGGAACAAAAATCCTGCTTGTTTTTGCCTTGTTAGCTCACATCACAGGCATCCGGTCTGGTTCCTCCGAATGTCAGCGATCTAAAAAAAAAACCGCAGCAGGAAAGGGTCCTGACATTTTGACCTGGTTGATATTCAAGGCTGACCACGAATTTTTTACAAACTTTCGGTTTTACCACCCAATCGAATCGGCGGTAAAAAAAATCCGCGCCTCGCGACAGCATCAGTCTGAACACAGTTCGTAGTCGCTTCTTGTTACCTTTTCTGTTTAAACGTCGAACAGGGTAATCGATGTCTGCTACAAAGCTGATTCCACGTTTAACATTAAAAAAATTGTCTGCTCACGTTGTTGTTTGTCCATCTTAGAGAACATGATTCTACGCGAGTCCTGCCGATTTCTAAATTCACCCTGCTCCGCCAAAAATGGCACCTTGGCAGACAAACAGGCGAATTTGTTTTTACGAGTCAACAAGGACGCGGTGGATAAGATCTGCGCTGTAGATCATTGGCGATACGAAACTTGGAAATTTAGATATAAATGTACGATTCCATGTAGGATAGATTTGGATCTACACTATGCTGAATTTCCATAATTCCAAGGAGTTATATAAATAATTAAACAGCGTGTATACAGAATTGCCTGATAATCGCCTTGCGCGGGGAAGTTTAATTGGATTCTATTAGCGATGTAGAGTTTCCAGGTTTGGCTTAGTGAAAAATGAAGAAAGAATCGTTTCTCGATTTATAGACACTGTCACATTAATGCAGAGCGTTCTCCGAGAGCCCAAAGGCTCGTAAAAATCAAATTCACGGTTTGGAGGAACAGAGCCCGATCGCTATTCGAGAAAATACTGGATTTCGATTAAAAAGAAAATATCAGCTAGAAGATCCTCGTGCTGGACCGGGCGCTGAGTTACGAAAGGCGACAGGCCGCAGATGTCTGAAAAATCGGGGTCATTTCTGACATTACCGAATAAAGTTCCCCAATTTCTCGCTGTATTTTAATATATCGCTCCATCTGTGGCCCGCGCGGATGTTGCAATCAGTTACATCAATTCCGAATAAATGTCGACACTAGCCCAGACATTTATGCTGCTTTTGAACAGATCTATAAAGTGAAATGTATGGGCGAACGCGGCGGAGAATCAAAAAGTCGACGGGATACGCCTTCGCCGAGTCCTTTCTGTCCCAGATGGTGCTTTTAACGAGCCTTCTTTCGCTTCTTTTATTGTCGTCGTAAGAAAACGGGAATAATAATAAGGCGATGGTGAGTTTTCTCTAGAAATCACGTTGAAGTAATCATAATCGCTACCTAAGTACTATATCTCGAAGGAACGAACAAATAAAAGTCTAATCAACGATAAACTTTTACGCCCGGTGTTCTGCGGTCCGTTTCACACCGCCGAAGAGGAGATCTCGACGCGCAGGGCCCAAAGAAAGCGAAATACACGGCCCAAGGATCATCGACCATAAATCATCCGCGATTTGCAACGGACCCGCCGCGTGACAATTCGTGGGCGTTGAACAGAAAATAACTGCGAGCCTCTTTGAATGTTTAATTCGCACCGTGCACGGTAAATTTCGCTCTTCTCAACATTGTCTCGACGTGGCCCGGTGAAACATCGCCACCTGCACCGGCAAAATCGTTGGGACTTGTGTCTTAAAAAACAGCTGTACAACGAAGATTGTTGTGACGCGCAGTAATTTATTCGCGTGAAAGCTGCCGTTACAGCAATAGATCGTTGAGAAATACGGAAAATATGGAGTTTCTCGATTAAACCCACCGGGCACCGCCGCTTCGAAGCCTCGAACTTGGAATTCTTCGTGAAAGTAATGTTGTTTTCAAGGTGCAGGATCCGTGTTTGTTTGCCCAACGGGGAAGAATCCTTTGATGCGGAGAGAGGAAAAGAAAAGTGTAGAAACAAGCTGGATAATATTTGGCAGAATGAATTAATGGCGATAAAGGATTAATAAAGGAGGAAAGATACAGCTGTGTTTATCTCGCGATGCAACCACACAACGAATTGGAACGTAGAAATTGAACCGGCAAGGTCCAACGAAGAGGCAGACCTTCCCCGGAGCATCTCTAAGAGGAGATACCCTCGACGAACTTCGCGTTGCATATACGTTGAACGTTGCGCGTGGCCGATTGAAAATATTGCGCGGATAGAACTGGATCCGAGACCCATTGTAGCGATCTTACGGCGACTCGATCGCCTCCCTTGACAATCTCCGGTAGTCGCGGTAATCTGGGTCAACGAGAGGGAAACCTATATTCGGTTCCGCAATTTCTCTGCCAATCTGGCGTCCGTCTCTCGATTCTCTGACGACACACGTTGCACGACGGCGGATATCGATGTCGTTGGGTCTATCGAATTGATTAAAATCGTGAGCCGTCCAGCGAAATCCCCCCTCAACTCGCCCATCCACGCTGGCGATCCTTCTTTCAAGAAGAAAAATAATAAACTACCCAATCGACTAAATTTTAAATGGACAATTCGATCGTTAATGGGATTGATCGAAGCGTCCGTCAAGATGCTTCTGAATCTCTGTTCCCTCTTCTCCGACCAAAACGAACGCAGGGATCGTGACCGAGGAGCAATTAAAGGCGATGCGGCTGTCAGGATGCAGAGCACGCGATAATAAATTGTTCGTATCGCTTGGGAGAATCTGAAGCCGAGAAATTGCCTGTTTAGAGCGTGCGTTCGCGTCTCGATTATGAAACATCGCTTATAAAACGACGGAGCCGGTGAGCTGGAGTTTTCGACGAATAAAGGACCTTTCGATAGATCTTAATATCGCTTCTTTATGTTTGATCAATGGAAGTGTCACGGCCGAGTTGTGCTGTGCATTAATCGAGCAGGGCTTGCTATTAGCGGACGATAAACCGGGGAGAACGATGAGTCTTGGATAACTATCCAAAGATTAAGTAATCGTTACATGAGAGGGGACGTTTAAGGCTACAGGCTCGTTCAGAGACAAATTCGACTCTGCCAGAGGTCCCCTCGGTTACAAAATCTACTATCTGGTTTCTTTAGGAATTTCTGTAGCGATTAGGTAACACCCGTCCCCTCGGCACAAATCATAAATATCCTTTTTTGTAACTCTCGGAGGTTGGCTTGAAATTTATTAAACTGTCTACCACTCGTTTGGAGCAATATTAGCCAATCTGTAACTATTTAGTCACAAAATCTTAAGTTACGACACAGTAAAGTATTCTCGGCATGAAAGTGTAGCCACACGTATTTTGGCACAGAATAAGGCCCAGGATTTTTGTTCACTTAATTCTGGGACAACCTCGATGTTCAAGGAAAGAGGGACGAAGTGTGTTTGCTATAAATTGCAAATTGAAGGCGAAGCCGACTCGATCTCCCGGCGAAAAGGGGCGTCGTTTTCCCTCGCGAGGGAGCGGACGCGCCGCCAGAGGATCGATAGATCGAAATCTGACGGGCACGCGTCCAAAGCGGCTTCCTGCGATCGAAGGACGATCTCGGGGCTGGTGGCTCGCGGACGCGTTACGAAAGCGATTGCAGCCGTAAAACCGCGCGTCCACCAGAAGAAACTCGCATGGCAGTGCCTGTTACGCGCCGCACTTCCGTTCCGCGGGCCGTGTAACTTCGACAAGGGAGAAAAAAACAAACGGCAGGGAGACAGAGGGAGAGAGAAAGGGAAAACGGTACATACTCAGCGACAGACCTCTCGATACGTTTCCAGCTTCCTGGAACGCGTTGGTCCATTAGCCATTCGACTGGCTGTGGAAATTGAATATTTCTTTATTCACCTCCAGGTCCCTTGTAAGTCCGTTACGACTGCAGCTGGGGCGTGTAAGTAGAACGAGAATGTTAATTCAGCAGGCGATAATTAATCGCCACTTATTATTCACGCAGGAAGAATTCGCGGGCCTGGCGCTGCCGTGTAAATATTTTTGGGATCTAAACGATCATCTGCGATATTATAAAAAGACCTTTCAGCTTTTATCTTTGACAGCTGCTTAAAATCACAGTAAAGAGAAGAAGCAAAAGACTAACTGAAGGGTAATATTTCTCTCGAATAGAGGGTTGCATCCTTAAGGAGCAGTATCTTCGATCTTTCGAACTGGAGAATGCAAGCGATTATCTCGCGGCTGTTTGTCGAGCAATCTGTAAACAGATCCCCGGGGATCCCGTAATCCCGTATTGGATCAACAATTTAATGGCCGCGATTAACTGGGGATCGATCGAAATTCATGGAAATCGGGGGGCTCGTCCTTGAATCCATTAGCTGCCGGAACGACGGACGTTTCGAAAGGCCCTTCGGAACGGAGCAACGCTGCGAAATGCCCGAGCTGTTTTCCAGCGATCACGATGGCAATAGCAGAAACAATTGCCGTGAAACTGTTCACCGCGTCGGGGCCTCATTACAGCCCGTCAAGGTCTCCTATCAGGCAGCGAGGAAATAGCAGAGGGCGGGTGTCGTGCAAAATCGACTCCCCCCTAGAGCCAAATGACACACGTTTCCCACAGCAGAGCCACGGGGTGTCAGAGATCACCCTCAAAACCGTAGATCCGAGTGTAGACGCGCTCGTGACTCGGTTCTACGTGCAGGCTAATGTAAATCATTCGACATCGGGTTTCTTTAGAAGCTGGCTAAGGCTCGTGATCCCCGGAGAGACAATAGAGCCGACCTCCGCGCGTTCAACTCTGAATTAAATAAAACGGAGGTACCACCTTCGTGCGATGCACTTCCTGATAAATGGGATTCGTTAAGCGAGGGAACGCTTCTGAACACGTTACTCTGACGTGGCGCTTCAAATCCAGGAGTTTCTACTGGAAGAAAGCACAGAGGTGAGGTAGAAGATACCGAGAAACTTTTTAGAAGGAACGTCGAAAGATCCCCAATTGGTGAAACGAAGGAAGAAATACTGTGGAGTGTTATTCCAAGATTTTATTTCCGCGGAGCATTTACGCGCGAGCAACGATTATAGAAGCACTTTTGGCAGGCGGTGACTAGGAAAAGTTCGATGAGAACTGGAGCAGTCGGAGCGATATCCGGTTGTCGGGCGGCAGCGTCGCGACGATCGACTTTCCCATAAGTAGATAAGGTCAGTGGAAGCAAGGCGACGCGTTAGGCGCGCTGATTCTGGTCAGCCAGCATCCCGCGTTGCGAAATATCGGCGCTCGGGGCAGGAAAGTGGCGATTTCGCCGACACGGCGAGCACCGGAAATCGTGAGATCGATATAAATTACGTCGGCGGGGAATACCGAAATGTTTTTGCCTGTCCGCGTCGATTCCCACGAGCCCCGCGCGGCCCCTTAAGCAGGAACCGGAAGGGAGCCGGCCCCCGAATCGCTTTCCAAAAAATTGCTCGTTGCGTCACGATTTAATGCGCGTCGAGCCGGTGCTTTTCCCTCTCGCGAAATCGTTCCTCCGGCTTGTGCCACGACTCTGCTCGCGTATACAGAAGAAGAGCTTCCAGCCGCCCGCATCGAAGCAATCTCTCGTTACGAAAGAAGCTGGCTCGACTTGTTCGAAATTGATTAAACGCAGCCTGCTGGCCGACCGACTCCATCGATATTCAACCCGATGAGGCGTAACTGCGCAATTATTCTACAAGTGAAATGAAATTATTAACAGTCGATTTGGTCTCTTATGCGAGGTTCCTAGGCTTCCGAATCTTCGTCGACTATGGAGCACTCAGAAAAGGGAATGTCTCGCGTTGATATTTCTCTGCCGATGGCCGTTATTACAGCGAGACGCCAACGGAAGAGTAAATCCCTCGTCAGGGATCGAGTTCCCTTTATGTAACCCAACGTCACGAGATTACACCGCCTCTTACGCGCCCCGTGTATCGTTTGACTCTGCGCGGACAATGTTTTGCACGCCCGAAAGGGAAAAGGAGGAAAAGGAAAGGGTGTTACGTCGGTTGAAGCATGAAGCTCGGATAACGGGTGAAACGGGCTCGCCTCGTCTCGAACGTAAAACCGAATCACGTAATGAGTCTGGCTCCTGCGATTTTTCTTCTGTCGCCGTTTCCACCCGTAAACCCACTGACGAACCTCCCGGGCAGCTTTACGATCGATTGCCGTAACGAGGGATCGTTTCGATAGAACGATCGAAGCTTGCCAGGTGATTCGACGATCCACGAGGCCAGCGTTGGTTTCTTTCCTAGTCGCCTGCAGCTGCACCGTCATTGTATTTAAATGACCGCAGTCGCTGACACGCTATGCCTTGGAAATCGTCATTCTTTAATTGATCCTCCGGGTCGACGACCCCGTACAATCACTTGCGACGGATCTCTTAAAGTCTGCGAGTAATTTTGCGAGCTGCATCGCGCTCCGAAGGCACAAAGGAGCGGACCACTCGCTTACGGCTGTTCGAGTATTCGAATATTCGAGTAGCTTGAAATTCGGACCGAGCCGAGACTCGGATTCCGAGCCGAGTACTCGAAGAGAAAAGAAAATAGAAAAATCGACTAGTCGGTTCTTCTCGAGCCGTTCAAAAAAATTCGAGTACTCGATTCTTTGAAGCCGCTCGGTTTTTACGAGTACTCGGTTCTTCGAGCCGAGCCAGGCTCGGCTCGCTTTTCTCGAGTACTCGAACAGCTCTGCACTCGCTACCTCTAAAGTTACTCGTCCCACCGCGAAGCTGAAAAACTAGTAACTCTCAGTTCCCCAGCGATGACGACAGCAATGATAGCCATAACAACCGGCACCCGACTACGCAAACCACCGTGTTCGCGTGGGAGTAGCCAGAATCAAAGAGTGCATTATTTTCGAGGTAGTCAGACGAGATTATTACTCGAAGCTCCGAGTGGCACGGCTGGAGGCGCCTCGATGGAATTACGGCGGCAATTCGCTCCTATTTGCAAATGAAGATCGAGCAATTGTGCAGCGGAAAGTAGACCCAAGGAGGCTATAGACGAGGACCTCCACTCAGAGAGTGCAGAGAACGTCACGAGTGCGAGCCCTCCTCCTCTTGCGAAGGGCACGACTTGGGCGAGTGATACAGCACGTACGTCCCGATTGGACTGACTAAGCTGGCGCGATTCAGGTGTTTTCGAAAGCAGAGCGAATTTAGCAAGGCGGCTCGTCTGAGAGGAGAGTTGTGACACGCGCACCGCCACACTCGAACGCCCCTCAAGTGCGAGCGATTGCCAAAGATAGCCTAATTAGCATCGCGGCAACGTGGCAGAAAGGAGGCTCGTTACGCGTCTTTATTTTTCTCTCGTTCCAATTCCCCGGCGCAGGCCACGATTTTCCGCCGTTCCCCGGTTTTTCCATTGTGCCCGCCGCTGTCGCAACCGCCCACGCTAGAAAGCCGCGATCTCGTTAGCCCTAACAACGCGCGCGAATTAGCCCTCCCTCCCCTTCGATTTGAATACGGAGGGGGAGGGGCGCGGCGCGTTTCCCTCCTTGCTCTTTCCTTTTTCCGCGGCTGTCCGCGCGTGGTCGGTATTCGAGAGGAGAGTAGAGAGAAAAGAAAAGTGCAACTGGGTGTTTTCCTGTCGGCCGTAGGAGAATCATGGAGAGGGGCTCGTCGATGCCGTGGCAGGAGACGCTTCGAGAAGCCATCGGCGAGGACAGATTGGACGCGTCCGCGCTCAGGGAGTACTTCAGGCCTCTCGAGGATTGGCTGAGAACGGAGAACCTGAGGACTGGCGACATCGTCGGCTGGTCTTACGGTAAGAAAACCACTTTTCGACGTTCCTATCGCCTGCGATCCTCTGACGCTTCTGACGCGCCGTAATTTCTCTCGCGAACCTTGGTCCGCGAAGAAGAACCTGACACAGGTCGAGATTTACATACTGAATTTTTAGTAATGCTACCTAGTTTAAAAATTTAATCGATCCGTGCCACTTCTCTACTCAACGCCCTATCATCCCTTAACTCTTAAGAGCTCCCACCCCCGCGCACGTCTCGCCGATATTGCAAGCTCGAAAAATTCTCGCCCTTGCGTCATCCCGCATTTTCCACAGATCCTCGATTATCTAGGCTACTGGACACGGTCTGTCTCTCGCCCGGAGAACTCAATCGGTATCCTTCGATATTCATCTAACACCCCATTAATAAGACTTAACAGCCGGATCGTATCGATTGCTCCCCGATTGCTCTCGCTTTCGTTTCTTTGAATGGCGAGCCGTTGACTTTCCAATTCCGCGTTCGCTGTTCGATTCCGAGGGGGCGAGCGCATGCTCCGCCACCGGCAACTCCTGCGCCGGCAATTAGACGGAAACAAGGAACCGATTCACGTGACGCAGCGCGATCGGCTGGAGAACGACCGCGGGTGCGCGCCTTTCATCGTAACTTGTTACAAATTATGCAATTTCCTACCGTAACAGATTGAAGGTTGCAGTTCCCACGTGCCAGTTACCGGCGAGCGCTACAGATATTCATTGTGTGACGACACCCGGCTGAATTACGATCTCGTGCCACGAGGAAATTATCGGGGGGTGACGCGTCTTCCATCCTGCCCCCGCTGGATCTTGCCAAATTCCCCGCGCGCAAATTCGCAACGGCTGTTACGCAACGCTTCCGTGACACGATTATAGGGAGAAAGGGGCGACGGGGGTGGGGGCTGGCTGGTAATTAATTACGCAGGCAATTGTCTGAGGTAACGAGATTCCGATTGATTAGTCCTGTTGCTAATTAGCCGTTTGGAGGCTCGGAGGAGCTAGCGTGAACTGGTAGGGGTGCCTTTATTCTCTAGACACCTCACAGTTCTGTCAAACTTGTGATGATCTTTTTATTATCCTAGGAACCTTATACCACCCCTAAGGGGAGGCTTCTTATAACCCTTGAACACCCTCAAAGACACCCCTACGGCGAGGTCTGTGTAAAGTGCTTGAAAGGAATACCCGAAGAATCTCATTAGTTCCACGAGGAAATGCAAAGTTCCTGCTCGGTCGCGAAGCTCTGGCCCCGTGAGACTGGCGAATTGTGAAATCAGAGTGGAACGAGGAACGGACGCGAGGGAGAAGGAGGAACGGCGAGAGACAGCCAGAGCCGTGAGACAGGCTCCTCGATTCGACTCTCGTTTTCCATCGCACGTTGCACCTCCGAGTCCCCTCGATTCGACTCTCGTTTTCCATTGCACGTTACGCCTCCGAGCCCCTCGATCCCTCGTCGTTCTCGAGCTCCGCGCGTACGCGCCGCCGCCCCTCTACCGCCTGTTCTCGCGCGAGAACGAAAGGGTCCGCGACGCTCCGGGATCGACTGTGAAATTTTACGGCCGGCGCCGGATCGTCGTTTCGCCGTGACAACGAAAAGAAAAAGGGGGGAAATTGTTGCAGGCTCGGTGACAGCCGGGAAGAAAGGGAAATGAGTCGGTTCTGAGAAGCGATCGCGATGGAAAGCGCAGATGTACGTGACTCGCGCGTAACGCCCAGGAGAAAGAAATTGCGAGCCGCCTGGTTGTATAATTTCTCTTTCGATCGCGATACCGTGTAGATTCCTTCTTCCTTTTCGGTCTTGGGCGATCGCAGGTGCTTGGAAATTTGGCGCTGCCTCGAGATCGATTTTATTCGCTAGAGGATGAATCGCGGAAGGGGGTCGAAGCACCTCGCTCACGTTTTGAAATTCGAGGAGTTCTCCGTAGGTGGTTACGGGGAAAGTTCGTTTGAGGGTTATTGATTGGTGATAGGGAAAAAGATTTTACGTTCAGGCGTTACGTTTTCAAAAAAGGCTCGTGGGAACTGAAAGCAACGCGGATTTTAAGGGGTTGTACCTAATTAGGAGGCCGAAAAGAGAATTTTTTTTTAAAAGCGGGAGCATATATTTTTACAGAACATTTTACACTTAATAAAGCAACATTTAAAGAACATTGGGTACATTTTTTGTAGAAAAATATTTACGTTTATTACGTTAAAAATACAACGACATCAAAGAAGCCTTTTTAAAAACGGAGAGCGAGATATCTAAAAAAAAACTACTGCACCAATCCTTCTAACATTTTGTGGGCTTATTTTTTATATAAAAATCTACTGAATGACAGAGAGTTTTTCCCATTGTATAGTTTCGATTTTATCAACAAAATACGGCTATTAGTAATAACCATGAAGCCATTTTTCATTGATATAATCGAAAGTATACATTGAAAAAAATCCTTTCGCCATTCAGAGATTTTTATATAAAAAATGAGCCCACAAAATTTCACAAAGATTGGTGCGGTAGTTTTTCAGATATCTTGCTCGCCATTTTATAAAAAGGCTCCTTGGATATCGTTGTATTTTTATTAAAAAAGTAAATACTTTTCTACAAAAAAAATTACCAAACGTTCTTCAAATGTTGCTCTTTCAAGTGCAAAAAGTTCTGTATGAATATACACTTCCGCTTGTTCAACAAAAATTCACAAACATTCGCTTCTTTTTGGCCTCCTGACCAGGTATAATCCCTTAACGATTAAAAGGGAAAAGTGTTCCCTTTCAAAGCTCCCCCTTTACATGCCCCGACCACAGAGCACCTTTTTTGTCTCCGTCAATCTCGATTACGGGATTTTAGAACGGTCGGTTTCCTTCTCCTTCGCCCTGCGGCGTAACGATCTACGGGCCCACGCGGCACATTCTCCTCGCAATTTCCAAGATTCTATCTAGATAAATAGTGAACGATTATTGAAACTAGTTCTGTTTATTAATTCCCCCTACTCTCTGTTGAGTCTCTGCAGCATCTTCTATGCCATTTATTTTCATAAAGTAAGGGGGGTAGAAGAGATCGGATCTGAAAAGGGGAGCCTTCTTCCCTTAAGTTCAATCTTCGTCGCCTCTTACCCTCCCTACTATTCTGCTACTTTGTAATAAGACTAAATTCTCACCCTAACGTGCCTCGTTCATCATCCCCCATCATCTCCACCCTTGCCTCGTCGCTCCTGCAACTCGTACCGCTTCTCCCAGCACCCCTCCAGCAAACACGTCATGAAAACGATATTCACGGCTCGACAGCCGCCGTTTCTCGCCCACCCTGCAACCATGCTTCGCTTTAATTACAGACGGAGATTACTGCAAGCGCAGCATCGAGACCGCCGGCCTGCAGGTCTACGGAAGCGGGTTCTACAACGGCGCCGCATCGACGTGCTCAATGACGATCCTGCCAGGCGTCGCGGCCCTCCTCTTAACGATCTCCGCGCTTCGTTAAAGGGGGCAGATTCGTGAACCGAGCGCGCCCGTAGCCTCGAGCGTTTTGCCAAACACTTTCCCTTCCCCAGAACGTCGCGGAACAGAAACGATCGACGATCCTCGATCCGCCAAAGTCACGATCAAATAGACTACCAAACGATTAGGCGACCGTCGTCGTAGGCGTTCCGATCGATCATCAACGGTGCTCCCGGAGATAAATCCATCGCTCTCGACGAGTCCGGGCGCGTAACGGTCGCGTGGCGACACGTGCCCCGTCGCCGCTGTAAGTATTCATTATTAATTTAATCGAGGCGTGCACGGACAGTGGACGGAGCAATTCTACGGGTGTAATTAGTGGACGAGCTCGCGTGCGAATTCGAGCACGTGAATCGTCTCGCGTGCGCATCGCGTTTTCCCGCGATTTGGTAAGGAAGCTAATGGTTCAGCCGTCTGTCGCGAACGATTCGGGCGTATTGTAAGCCGATGCGAAGCGTGCAGTGCAGTTATCATGTCTGACCTGTCCACGGTGTAAATATTCTTACCTTTTGACGCTTGGAAGACTCGGGATCGCGATCGGCCAGGGGGCTGCCGAAGGAATAACAGAAATTTGGAATATCCCAGCGCCCTTCCCTTTTACATTCTCTGGAAAATTTAGCAGCTGTTAGGTGAAGTGCAATAAAGTTTATTGAGGGACGAGATAGTTCTTGAGATTAATAGTTTTGAGAGCGCTTCTACGGATTAATTGAATTTTATAATTATACGATCTTGGCCCATCGCGATCTCCCGAATCATTCCACGACATCGTTGCAATCTTCGCTGAATAGAAACTAGAGAACGTATTCTACGTCACCATCGACTTGTTGGTTGTTAACGCGATTCGTTTTTACTGTAAGGATTAGCTGTACAAGAGAAGGGAGAGAAATAAATGAATGAAGCAATTCCGCTCGGGATATTTCCATCGATGGGGCGAAAAGTGAACGGGACAGGTTTGACAACGAATAGTGTCGTAAGTCGAATTCGAGATCCATTCACAGAGTTGGGGGGCGTTTTTTCATTTCCTTCTTTCGTCGGCCAACTTTTACGAAGAGAGCCAACCGCCCGGAACCTATTATGCCTGGAACTTTCGCGGCACTCACGGGCCTCGAACAAAAGCTGCCCGATGATGGGGCCCGAAATTGATTTGCCGTGATTGCGTAAGACGAAGGGTCCGCGAAATTCGAATTGGTTAACTAACAGCGTTGTTACGTGACGCGAAGAAATTGCCGATCCATGGGCATGGCCCTGTTAAATGTCGCACGTATTCGGGAGATTGTTCCCGAAGTGGTAAAAGTTGCCTCTTATTTTTAGAGCTGCTTAAACTGAATTTCTTCCGACTTAGAGTGTATCCGATTTCGTGAAATTGGAAGTGTGGAGAAGGTAATAAATGACATTGGTGATGAGTAGCTAAGTGTGCGAATAAATACAACATATCCGCAAAGAAACTACGAAGGAAACGACGAGGCAATTGACAATACAAGTATCCAAGTAACCGTTTCACAAATTACAGCAACTTTCATTGCAGATCACTCTTAACTCGAACTCCTCCTAAGTGCTCCCACTCCGCCCACAATCACCTAGATTTCCCACTATCCGCCAGATTTTCTAACATAACATGTAATCAGCGAAAGCAGCGAGCACATATGGGACTAATTTTGCTTCCGTGAAGCGGCACGCTCGATCCCCGCAGATCTCTCCCCGTGCCATTTTATTCACGAGCGAAAATATTGGTTAGAAACGATCGAAGAGGTGTATAAATCATTCATAGAACGATAGAATCTTCTTTTCCAGCGTGTGCTTGGCAATTCGTGTCACCTCCCGGAGATTAACATTCTCAACCCCGTATTTCCTAGACCAATCCAACTAAAAAACGTGACTGTGTCCACTCGTTTTCGTAGAGATTACAGGAATCCCGGTGCAGTTGCAGGTTTGTCCAAAGAAATTGCGAGGTATATGCCTCTCTACACGTGTGCACTGCACGCACACCTTGCGAAATTTTTACGAGGATGCTGGCTGGCCGAACTTTCGTTGCTGCTAGCGGCGTGTAGGACGACAGCTTTCACGAATGGCCGCGGCAGGAAACATTGTTCTTGCGGGACAACCGGCCAGGCGTAATTACACAAAGGTGGTCTGTCCAGAAACTGGTTCACCCACTTGCGTAACGCGAAGATGCGGAGACCGCGCTCGAAACACCGGCAACGGTTGCACCATCGAACGTGCCCGCGATGCTTTTATTCGACCCGTCTCAAACGTGTCCGATCTTATCGCCCCTCACCTTTCGCGCTCGATGCGTCTCGAATATTACTATCGACGTACGCTGGTACGTTTTAATACCGAAAAAAAAAACGATGCACCGCGAAACGGGTGCGGGAACAGCTACCGCACTCGGCTGGACGGTAAGTAAAGGTTGCTTACATTTAATTTAGAGTCTAGCCTTTCTAGCAGCGACGTAAAGGGGACATCATTTTGTTTAATACAGTAAATTATTTAACTTTAAGAATATTTTCTTCTGTTTGCAATCAGACGACTGTGACGGGAATGATTGATAAATAATAAGAAGGATCGACATAAGAAAAATATTTTCTGCAAGTTTAAGGATGCCTCCTTATATCCCAAAAGAGTTTAATGCAATATTAACGATAGTTTTTTTAAAAAAAAATTATAAATCTCGGGGGCTGTTGCAGGAGAATCCAGTCTTCAGGAATAACGCCACGATGATAAATCAAAAAATGGTAGGATAACTTTGGAGGGGATTTTAAAGAAATTTACAAACTTTACGATATGTACAAAGGAGAATAAAAAAATTATATTTCAGATTTTTCTACAAAAAATGGCAACGTAATAACCGCTCAACCGATACGTATTAAGTTAATTTAATCAAGAATAATTTAGATCTAATTAGATTTCAGCTTGGAACAGTATCCTAATGCAAATATCCTTCAACGAGTTCCTGCCTTCGATACGAATGCTCTGCTCTGAGGTTATTAGAGCCTTAACCGCAGTGAAAGCTCCAACTGGACGTCCCGAAATGCTCTTTCTTGCTTCCACGCTTCTGCATCGAACGATCCCATCCGGGAAATCCCCTCGAGTTTTTCTTCACCCGTGTAACCAAGGAATCATTCAAGATCCACGAGCTTCCTGATAGATAACGCGGTTCGATCAATCGCCAACGGGCGCGTATCAGAAAATCCTCGGACTTCCACGCGGAACTGAATGGAAAACGCGGGCAGTGAACGAGTGGCGCGAATCGGCGCGCCGATATCACCTCAATCAGCTGGCTTACATAAACTCGATAACGGTCCTAATTAACTTCCATTAATTCACCACGCATGAACACAGGTATTTTTACCCTCGACTCGTTAATTAACATCGGTTCACCGTATCTGGCCATTAATCGCCGTCGATACACCGCGAACCGGGTACACAAGTGCCTGCATGCAACGAGCCGAGGCCCGGGGGGTTTCGCCGCTCGTTGCAACGGCCCGACGAGAAGAATGGGGAGGAAAAGAGCACGGTGTCGAGAAGTCACGCCTCGCTCGTCAATCTCCCGGCGAGCCTCGGTTTTCGTGGCCCTGGGGCCAAGCGAAAGGGTCAAGGGGTCATTTCTTTTCTGAATCGGCCGAGCGGACGTAGCCGGTTCGATCGGTCAGTGCTGTCCCTTTCGCTTTCGACTCGGATTTCGCGGCGGCTGCTCGGGCGTCTGGCCGAAAACTGGTCCGCTCGGTTGCGCAATCGGAAGACCGGGAAGTTCTCTGTCCTTCCGCGAAACGTCCGCACAATGACTCGCCCGAGCGGCGCGTCCACTTTCACCTGGCCGCGTGCACACGCGCGACGGCAACGTCACCGCCGGGGCCGATGCGTGCACGCGTCACGCGTACCGCTGAAATTCGATCGGGGGAAAAAGCCACCGCTAGGAAACACCGTGGCCCCGATCGAGAGCGGAGCTCGCTTCCGGCTGGCGTCCGCGATGGCATTCCTCTGCGGTGAAGAATTTTCCTTCTGAGTGGGGGTGGAGTAAGCGAGAGAAGTGCCGAGGAGTTTCTCGCGCATTTCGTTCTGGGGTTTCGTCGCTATTCCTTGGGGCAACTGAGTGGAGATCGAGGGTGTGGGGGAAAGAAGAGGCGCGCGTGTAATTAGCGGACGTTTCTGCTCCATCAGGCTCGTGTGTTGCAGCGTAAGTTACGGTTTATTCGAAGGGAGGAGAACTCGTCGTACCCACGATCGACATCAGTCGTTGGAGCCTGAAATGGGTGAAAGCAAAAGGAAAAGACAGCGGGGAAAGAGTTCGGGCGACGAGGAAACGATGACGTAAGGGGCGAGTAGAACGCGATCGAGAGCTGGATGCGATCAGGAATTCCCAGTTGATACTCTGGTCGTTTCAGGGAACTAATTCCGATCAGAAAGCCCCTTCGAAGGGAAGGCGGTCAATCGCGTAAGATTCGGCGGCGCTCATTAACGAGCTTCTTTCCCGTCCGCGATGCAATTTTCACAATTTTCTGCTCTCGCGAAAGCGAAATCCTTATGCATCCGAGTGATTCCGTTTCGAAAGTCAGCTCGCGAATCCTCCGCTTCCGCTTCATAAATCCACAAATGTCCGTCGAATGCGTAATTCCTGCTTTCTTCTTTGCTCGGTGCGCGCGGAGTTCGTTTTACAGAATCATACCGGATGGCACATCCTGATAAACTGAATCGACAACAAGTCGCACGGATGTGTCTCTATTTTTTTTTTTCACACATTTTTTGCTCGTCGGAGCGTGTTCCTCGAAGGGCCACGTCGTGCGCCACGCATAATGGCTCGTTGCGCAACGATTATTTCCTCTTTTCCCTCGCATCTTTTTCATACGCAGAAAAACCGCCGGTGGTCTACTAGTTCGTTGCATAAGCGGACAGGCATTTTCATTCACACGGTACAACGATTTTTTGTCTAAACACCCCGACAGCTTGTTTACAGGCTTAATTAAACGGCCCGTTTCGATCTACCGGGACTGCTTAATTATTTCCAAGCGTAATCGGTATAACAGACAGTTTACGGAAAGCGTTCTATTAGAGAGGGTTTTAATGAGCGCACAAATGCACCGTATTGTTTAAGTTTATTCAGATTTTTTGCTACTCTTGCCGTGGTCTTTAGCATTTAAGAGAGTGTTGGTTGTGAGGAAGTTTAATAGGCGAACTGTGACAAGCACTAGACCACGATATCTTAAGCAGAAACCACATCCCTTTCTGAATAATAGTCTACTGATATCAGATCACGATATACTATGAAGCTGAATTAAGAGAAGAAGCCACTGCGAAACTTTCTTTTACGATTTTTCTTTTTGTGCATTTTCATAATCTTTGGGCTCTCAAAAGAGAATAGAAGCATAAAAGGTTAGTTAAATATATGTATTTTCAGTTGGCAATAAAGTTTTTTCATAGAAACTTACATTTCATTACAAAAGAATGCCTTGAAGACAGACTTTATTTTCAACCGACACAGTGGCTTCCCCCTTTAAAATTTCACTTCTTCAGTTTTCTCCCCGTAAACATTCAGTTGCTATCGCCCTCTGTATCATCGCAGCTCGAGCCTGTTTCAGGGTTAAACGCAGTCGCCGAAAGGCTCGTCGAATTTATGCAATCCGCTGGCTTTCCATTTCCTATGTCAAAACCGCGCACGACATTAATTGAACGTTCCCCGATGTTCATGCGGCGGACAGTAAACAACGCGACATAAGTTAACGCAATCGTTATGCAATGCCTCGTACTTCCACGTTCCGTTGATTCGCCGGTCATAATCTTACGAGCCAGCCGGATTACAAAGCCTTACGTCATTTTCGGGGGGGAGAGGGAAAAAAAACGCGAGAGTCACGTCGGTAGTCGCCATTCTATCGCGATTAAAAGTTACATTCTCCGTGCGCCTAACGACGTCCGCTCGGACCATATCCTTCGTTTTCAGATAGAAACGCCAGAAATGCCTGGACACGGCATTCCGCCGATGGATAAGTTTGATCGAGTGAGCTGTAACAACATCGCAGATCATTCTCGGCGTAGCGCGGAGAATTCCTCCGCTAGTTTCTTCCGAACTGGAGTCTTGTTAAACAGATTCTTATTCAGCTCTCCGTTCGAACTATCGATTCTCTTCCTCATAGACCAGAGCCTAACAGCGCGCAATGGAAATATTCCCCTGATTTTCCATCAGACGTGCGATCGACTGCCTTTAATTCCTGATACTTCGCGAGGTCGTAGGGAACTTCCAGGACCTCCGAGAAACTTGAAGGAACCTGGAAAGTTCGGGGACTTCTACGAGTCCCAAGAAGCTGCAGCGAGCTCCGAGAACTGTCGACGAGACGTTGAAACGGATACGGATAACACTGTGCCACGTTTGGAAAAGCAGGAAGGCCAGAGCCTTCGAACGGGGCCGCGGGTTGCTGGGAAATTTATGAAAGACCATAACGCAGCTTAGTCTAACCGCGTCAAGCCGGTTTAACGACACACTGCGGCTGCCCGAACTATTCAGGGCAACCTTGCTGTCGTCGTAAATGCGCGGGCATCGGTCTCGGGCGTACGAATTGTCGTAATCGCGCGTATCCTGGATCTCGATCAGTTTTTATTTTCTTTTATTCCGCAAAAACATTGACCGTTGCGAACGATATTCGCAGGACTGGCCGCGGAAACGTGCACAAACGTCTGCTCGTGCTATCGATTAACGCTTAGCAGGCGTAACCGGCTACTCCGCCCGTCGAGAACAATAGGCCGTGAATGAGTGCGCCCGTTGCTTGCAGAAGCTAATAACTTCGTGCAGCGTTAAAGAGCGTTTCCCTGTTTCGGGTCCCGTGGGAAAGTGCGCAGGGGCCGGCGGGGAAATGGTCGTTTATGCGGGCCAGTCGAAAAGGGGAGGGCGAAGCAGGGAACGATCGCTGAGGGGGACTCACTTTTGCATGGATACTTGTTTGATAATAATTTATTGGCTCCCGGGGTGTAGCTTCTGGCGTGAATACGAAGGGAAGCTAAATGCGAGGGAGATCTTATCGAATTTGGAATACTGTAACATCTCTGTGCTGGATTATTCTGATCTGAGAATCCTATGTTGATTAAAGCAACACAATTTCTGAATTCCTATTGTTTTCGTTATTTTTTCTTATTACTTCTTTAATTTTATTTCATGCGAAGCTACTGATCCCACGCGGTAATTAAAGGCGTTTCCCCTAATTTATCTTGTTACCTCGCCGTGAGCGAGCCGGAAATTGAATGGAATCTATTTTTAAAAATGCGTCTGAAGCTCTTCGTTGCGGCTAACAGTCGTCTGCTTATAGATTGGTTTTAAGCGATTATTTAAAAATATTCGCGTGCAGCGTTGGCATTCGTTAACGAGGGTCGTGGACGGGCGAAGGGGAAGCTCCATTTCTCCCTCTGCGCTAATTGTTAATTACTCCATTCCATCGGATGTTGTTGGTGAAGAGATTAAACGGCCGATGCTCGCCCGTTCTACTGCGTGCTGGGAGAACAAGAGGGAACGAGGTGAATTGCCCTTCCAATCATCCCATTACGGAGTCTGCTTAAGTTCTAGCCCGTGCCCGACTGCGCGCGGACTCTGTCTTTCATTTACACGAATTTCGTCGAAAGATGCTATCGGCGAACGAGCAAGAATTTCGCGAATCCGAAGAACTCCGCCCGCCTAAACGATTCTGTATAATCGCAACGGACTAATAAATGACAGCAACGGGCCCGAGATCGCGTTTCAGATTGCGGGACTAAGAATCTCAATCTATGAATTGTCCTCGATCCTAGATTCCTTGGGGAATTGATAGAGCTGATTGATAGCAACGATGATTTACTAAAACAATTATCGCAGTTGACGATCTACGTTGATATTCTATCCAGCCTTTGAAAATCAAAAGAAACCCAGGACCTCCGGAAGAGAAATTTAAAGTGCCAGCTTTCCTAAAGTAAAGCTAGCAGGTTTCCCCCTCAATTGCTCTTATTACCTACATACGAATCGCGTCGTTCAACCCAGACCTTTGTCATGCAAATTAAGAGCTTCAATCAAGCTCCTCCACCTCCGAGTGAATCTTCAACTACTCAGCCTCCGTACTCCACGTATGCCTCCCAGGCACATACAAATTTGAATTAATCCCCCTTACGTTACACACTTTGTGGCAAGATCGCCAGTTCATCTATTAAGGTCAAATCAATCGAATGGAAATGACTCCGCGGTACCATCGCATAAACATTCTTCGTTCATCTTATCAGTGAATAGGACAACCTCGCCGAGATTACAGCACATACTTCCATCCACCCTCCACAGACGAGGGTTTGAACCCCCGCGAAGGGCCAGCGAAAGCTGTACAACAACGATCTTCAGAATGAACTTCATTCACGGTTCGCCGACGGTTCGACGAGCAGCGCGGACGCCCGTACAGGATATCCTCGGTGCTTCAGAGGCTCGAGTGGCCGCGGGTCCGTCCGTTCTCTGTCCTTCTTGAGGAAGAACGCGGACCGCCCCCTCTGGGTTCACCCGACCCCACCTTCGGCCCGTCGTGGCTGTGTCGTTGTCGGTGCTAGGGTCGGAGTTCATTGTGCCACAAGTGCATTCCCGAGTGCCAGCGTCGTCAATTGCTCGTTACGGACGCGAGGCCAGTTGTGAATCGGTCTGTGAAAGCGGCAGTGACATACGTCCACTCCTTTTCCACCATTCAGCCCGAACCTTGGGCGTCTTCGCCGCGACGGCCAGCTGACCGGAGGAGCGATTCGCCCGCGTCGCGAAGGAGTCCCCCGGTCGCCCGGGACCTACGTACCGTGCAGTGGTGAAAGGGGAAAGCGCGAGTGGTTCAAAAGCCGCGGATTTTCCGCCCCGCGGAACACGGATACCCCGGCGAATGGATCCGTGGCTGGGAGTGTGATCGGAGGCTGACGCGACGCCCGCGACAGAGGCCCTTTTGTGCGTTTCCTTGACAGATTGAGTTAATTGCAGCCGAGGCCGTCGAGGAGGTCGCCAAAGGAGTCGGAGCGACGGGGAGCCCAGGCCCATCTTCCGCGCTGAAAAATCCACTGTTTTCCGACGTGAGAGATTTTCCAATTAAACCGCTCGCCGCCGCGGCCTTTCGACCGGCTGAGATTTTAATTAACGCGCCCGCTCGCGCGTCTAACGCGCCGCACGGGGATTCGTCGCGCTCGAAGATGACACGAGATAATTGCGTCGGATGTTGCTAACGTCGCGATTAATTTCGCTGGTTTTTTTCGCGTGTCCTTCGGCCGCGCATGGAAACCGTGTCGAGCGAACCGTTAGCTCCGCGCGAAATCACGTAGGAAAGCGAATCGACGCTCCCAAGGCTTCGTAATCGCGGATTCTTTGCTGAGACTTAGCCAATCTGCGTGGCCGGCGTGTAACAATTATGATTTTCCCGAGCGGCAAGGAAAGCCGTGAGAAACCGGCGATTTCCTCGTTAACGGGGCTCCTCGATATTCCGTCCTAGACAGAACTCGCGCGGAAAACAATCTGCGAATGGCGCGGCGGGAGCGTACTCGCGTTCGCGTACAGGAATTCTTCGCCCCAGCTCTTCCAGCGACGAATTCCTCTCTCGGCGATTCCGCGCCGACGTGAAATTACCTTCGGCGCAAAAGGCTGGGGAACAGGTGGAGTTTGATTAAGGAGAGAGAACGACCCGACAAACCGGCTCGATACTGGTCCACGGTGTCGATTATGTAACGCGAGAGCGTACTTTGCAAACGTGCCGGGGAAATGCGAGCATCGCGCTTACGCCGGCAGATTTCTGGTTCGCGATGGGACGAGCGTGATTGCCAGAGGAATTCGCATTACCAGCGGTAACCGGCTGCTCTTTGAATGCCACCTGACTCTGTAGACGTAACGATGATCGACTTTCTATCGATGGTAAAAAAAAAATGTGGGTAGAATACACGCGCCGGGAGTTATGGCTGCAGAAGCTAATTCTGTTCGGTTCAGTCTTGTATAAGTGTAGAGGAGACCGGGGCTAGTTGATACGTTTTCCAGTTTTCAATTTTTTTTTTCATGTTTGAAGTAATTACTTAATAACAAATATGCTAAAATATACTTTGGCCCTTCCTCTTTAATATATAGTAAGCGAGAACGTGAGAAAATACATACAAAATAAAAGAAAAAATATTATTTTCCCCCACTGCGAGGCAAGTTGATACATCTGTAAAATATCTGTTTAATGAATAACTAATAAATTTGAAAAATATCATTTTAATTTGGATACCTTGCTAACAATACAGACTAAAAGTGAACAAAGACGTATTCCGAAAACCAAACAGATTTTTTAACAAAGATAGATAAACATTTTTATTTTTATTTTTCGTTATGTCTGGGATATCCCATTTTAACACGAGGTGTCTCCTTCTTTTTGTTTATATATTTTAATAAACTCATTTGGTCAATATTGTACATTTTCGCGCTTTGCCTTAATGATATTGAGTATTTTTCTATTGCGGCACACGCTTCTTCAAAAATATGTTTTTTTGATATAATGTGTTTTTGATATCATTTCGAACCATTCTCCTAGAAACAAAAGGTAAAAATTCAATCAAAAGTAGTCGGGGAAAATTGATACACCGTATCAACATGTCCCAGAGAAGACGTATCAACCCCACAGGAAGTCATTACGTACAAACATGCCCATAAAAAAATGTAGACCATATAAACAAAATAACAAAACGTAATTACCTTACCTTCAAAAACCTGAATGTGATACCAAATTAATTCGTGTTATAAAATTCTCTATACCGTCTCAAGACGAATTGAAAGATGAACACAACTATTTACATTTCCTCTATATAAACGAAAACAGTTAAAAAATTATTGCTAACGTCAAGGTACACATACGTACGCTGGATCGTAGGAAAGAATTGAACAACAAACATCATATTATATCACATCTCGCTCAAACGGAGCTACATAAATACGGTGTCGAGATAATTCGTCTGTATCAACTAGCCCCGGTCTCCCCTACTCGATTTAATATTCCATTTAATATGCTGAAATTACGCAAAGGACCCAGTTCCCCGCTATTGACTCGAATAACGCGAGTTCTACCACAATAGAGTTTTGTAATCAGCAAAGACGATCTCGTATAAAAGTTGGCTTCTATCCAGTCGAAGCGTGCAAGGTCTCCTCTTATTACCTATTCGCGGCGAGATCTACGGGATGAGTTAATTAAACCGTGTAAATCTCTGCCGAGAGCCAAGCCCGCTGGCAGATAATCGAAGCATTAACGCAATCAGTGGCCGATCTTCCAGCCTCGTCCGGTTTTCTTCGAGAAGAACTCCCTGGCGAGATAGCATCTTCTTTTGAATATAAATAAGAAGCATAGCGCACAGCTCATTCATCGGGCAGCCGTGCCGCGACACGATAACGTGTTGCGCGATGCTTTCGTAAATGGTGAAAGAAATTTCTCACGATAGTAACAGCTGCGTGTCGGAGCCATCGAAATGTATCTGCCGTGATCCTTCTAGCGGGTTGGCGACGCGTAAAAATAATGGAAGAAGGGAGATTGAATTGTAAACCATATGTGGCGCTTGGAGATACGCGACCCAGAACGATAGAGCGTCAGTGGGATTAGAACTAGATGGAAGTGCTGCCTCGGCTGGAATTGTGACATTAGTGTCTATTATCGGATCCACAGTGTACTCGGTGTAGAAACGTAAAGCTGTTTTTCGAGGGGAAGGTTATGAAAATTCGTGCGAGCTTTTGTAGCTGAATATAGATATTCTTTCTTCAAGAATTTTCGAAACTTGATGAGATTGTAATTTCTTATGGGGTCTCGAAGCACGTTCAAGCTCCGATCGAATTATTTTTCTCGCGAATTCTGCGAGCTATAGTGGCTCCGCGTTAGTTATTCCTCTCGCGAATGATCAGAGCACAGGGAACTTGTATCTACGCGATAGCAGCTATCTCGGCGAATTTCCGAAGAGTGAATGGGCTTCGTGATTAGCTTCCAGATAATACTCGCAGAGTTCTTCGAATAAATTCTGAATGTTGCCGGAGCGTATCGTTATTTACATCCCGCCGTATGTTTAGCAGACGCGTCGTATCACGAAGTAAATCAGACAATTGGAGCAACTTAATGCTTCCTGTCGCGAAGAGCGTCCTTTGAAAGGGATCGTTCGACCCTCTTACGTCAAATATCGACCACGCAATCACCGTGCAGAAACGTGTGACCGTCGCTTCTAACGTATCCTCGCTTACACAAAAGAAACAGCTCCTGTAGCAAGATATTCTTCCTCAAAGTAAAATGCCACCTCGATCTACTCTTTCCTCTCAGAAAATCGGCACCATCTCCTGAAAATATTTTACGGTGAAAATTTTCTAAAGAGTCCCGAGATCTCGAAACAAAGCCTCGCCGGACGTCGAGCCCATCGGTGGCCAGTAATTGGGTCGATACTCGAACAGGCCCGATCGACTGCGGCGTACTACTTTCCCTGGAAAACTCGCGCTTTTCCCTTCCGTCTCCGACACCGACGCTCGAAACGTCGTATTGTCCACCGTCTCTCATTACCGATAGTAACGAGACACTTGTGCGTTTAGCGGCACCCGCTGGCCAGACGGTATTTCTGCACGCTTCCGGCGAGAGGATGACACGCGAGACGACGCTGGCGTCACGTTTACTCCACCGCGACGACCATCCAGGTTGCTACGAGGCATGCTGGCAAGAAGCTAATTGAATGTCCACCACGATATTTCGTCTTTTACTTGAACGGTGAGAGAGACTGCGCCTCGAAAATTCATGCCTTCCACTGACACAGTAGCCGCAAGTTTTTCCCTAACAAGGGAGCTCTAACTTTGTAACGGGGCGAGATAGTTGAAGTAAACTTTAAATCCCTGGTGGGCGTGGAGACGAGTATACCTCAGAATTACTAGTTTTGCAGGAAGACACTTGGAATATTTAAAGTGCTGCGTAAGAGCGGCTATCAAGTTGTGGACGTGATATGTTAAAAGAAACTTTTATCTTTAACTTCGATTCACAACAGAAAACCGTTCAAGCTCGAGGTAAAATACTTATACTCGTTTGCCCGTCCATCAATATTTCTACAAGAATCGTTCAGCACTGATACTTTATCAAACTACCAAAAGAAACACGCGAAAAATAATATACAAGAAATTACATTAAAAAAGCGCGATATGTTTAAAGGTTGCTTTCAACTCTGACAAATGAATATCCACAAAAGAAATTGCTCCTTGCATATTCAAATATACTCGATATTCTACGTTCACTAAAAGTTTCATTAGAATTAGAATTCTAGACAGGGTTAAGGGACGTCGTCTTGTAATTCGCCTCACGATTGAGCTTCGCGGAAATGTTCAGGTGATCGAGATCATCGAGCTGCAATGAGCATCGCGAGGATCTGGCAGCTGACCTCCTTGCTGATCATATCTTCGCCGAGGATATTTTCAGCGGACAACTTGTGCCCCAGAATAGAAAAGTGAGTGTTCTTTTCGTGACTCCTCGTACGCAGACTATCAGAGGGAATTGTAACACGTGGCTAGGTGGAGGAATAGCATATATTCTTTTTGTAAGTCACTTCTACAAGTTGTCGTGGTTAGTTGAAGCTTCTTAAATGTCACCCCTCCGTGGGTCTAGGAGAAGATATTTTCTCGAAGAAGAACGTAGGTGAATTGGAGGCGACGGTTGAATTTCGCCCAAGTTCGAGGCAATATTTTCCGCGCTATCGATCGAACGAGCCTTGACAATAACCCAGACAGTTTGTTACGCGGTCACCTGGCCCCGCAGCATGCCGACGCCGTCTCGATAAGGGTATCGGCGAGAGAGACAGATAGTTAATTGATCGAACGTTGCAGTTACACGGTCACCTCGAAGGAAACCTACACGGAGCCGGTTATCGTCAACACGTTTACCTGGTGCCTGCAGATACCGCCCAGGTGCCCGAAGACCCGGACAGAGATGAGGCAACGATATCGCGTAAAAGTGAGTAACTACTCATTCACGTTTCAATTATTTCCGAGCAAACTTTCTGTCCCGCGCCGTAGGTTTGATTATTCCACTTACGAATAGCTTCTTACGGCCGTGGTCAATTTTTTTAGTCGATTTTTGGGAAACTGAAGTTACTGAATAATTTATTGAAAAGTTACTGAATTGGGGAAAGATCGATATCACGGTCCCTGTTCAAGATAAATTGATGAAATTGTATATAATGAGTCGAATGTTACTGAAACGGTGCTGCCGTTGCGATAGACTTTAATTACACGAATGGTTTCAGCCGGCTTTCGCTAATTAATGCAATTGATACCGCGACGGTAGACTCGCAATTACGTCACGAATGACAGGCATGATTTGTGAACGCGATAGAATCCACGTGGAATTCAGCTGGAAGCTCTCAAATATCTCCTACAATTGATCCAGCCCCTCGAAATCTTTCAAAATCTTTCGCATCTGCCTTTAAAACTCTCAAAAATCATTTCGTCTCAGGAACCAGCTGATTAGACATTTCAATTACCACAGCCGTTAATCTATGATTAAAACACCCCTCCATAATCACCTGCTCAACCCCTCGACAATCGAGCAAAGAATAATCATCAGCTCCAGAGAAACGAAACGGAAAAAATTCACCCAACTGTCCTGCACTTTCCCAAGTGGAAAACCGGCCTTCTCCCAAACAGAACGACTGGGGGACACGACGGAGATGGACGAAAGCAGCCGCAATAAATCCGTCAACGACTGTGTAACGTTCACAGTACACGCGGCAATAAAGCAGCGGGTCTTCCGGTTTTGGCCCTTCTTCGCCTTCCTTGCTCCCGCGGTCGATAAAGCCGCCCGGCATAATTGCGGGGAAAGCGAGTGTCTTGTGCGTTTAATTAAACGGCTGGAAAAACCCGCCAGGAAATTGAAAATAAGCAAATACGTCATAGCGATTTCACGTCTGCCCCGACTTTAATTTAATGTAACAGGCGATCCACGATTGCCGGGCATTCGTGGGAAGCTAATATGTACCTAATCGGCGAAGCGACGACTGACCGAAAGAAGGCCCATTTTTCGCGTGCATGGAGCAAGCGGGGACAGGATTTTCAAGCAGGAAATATTTCGCCAGAGATTTACTTCACTGAATTACTCCATCGGCGATAAAGCATCACTCATCACGCTGTTACCATTGGAATGGCGTTAATCTAACGTTACTGCTGGCTCGGAGGATTTATGTAATTATTTCCTGGTCGATCGTCGAGATGGAATAGCAATAAACCCTGTTTCTAAGCTCCTTAAGAATTTCGCTAGCCACGAGAGCTCTCGAGAGCTGAGTGTTATTGCCATCAATTCTCACTGTTTTAAATTTCGCTCCGAGGAACAAACTGGCATTAAAAACTTCAATTCTCCAACAGAGTGGTAATTGATATTTCCCATGCAATCATATAATGTTACGCTGGGTATCCGCTAACTCCGCGGATACTTTCGACCAAATCTCGTCCACTCCCCGCTGGTTACACGGCGAATGCATAATATAATTAAAGGAAAGTTTAAAAGTAGCAGCGTCTGTTAATCGCGGCTCGAGTGATATAATTCTGCTCTTTCCTCGCGGAATGCAGCCACCATGGGAATAATTAGCGCGGCCGGTACGTGCCCGGCGTAATTAAGAAAGTTAAGGGCTCGCGGAGCGGAACCATTCGACGCGTTCGGCGGCGCGTGATACGCACTTTGTTCGCCGGGAGACGAAGGGAAGAGGAGGACGAGCAACTTGATCGGTGGAATCTTAGGCGGAAAACTTGTGCCGGTCGTGATTGATCTGGCCGATAGAAGCGAGCCGCTCGATTAATTACCGCCGAGCCGAGATAAATCAATTAAGCCGCGATTCGCGCGGTGTCCGCTTGATTTATCACCGCCATCGTTCCAGATACCGATGACGATTTCGGTGGCCGGGTAATGACTCAGTAATCGACTCGGGTGCACGGCATTGCGCAATCCAAACGATCTAAATCGACGCGCCAGCCGAACCGGAAGAAAACGTGCGCGACTGTGTTCGATGCAAATGCGATCGGAGCTGGAAGGAACGAGCTGCGCGTTGCCCGCTTGTACTACAGATTTACGTGACGCTAGACGGCGGGTTAAATCGATACGATTTCACAGAAGAATTCTTGGGCAATGAAATTTCAGCGCTCCTAGCCGTCGCCGATTGGAGATAAGCAGATTCGAACGCGCTGGCTGGGAAACGCCTGCGCGCAGGTGTATCGGCGCAGTTCAGGGTTTTTCCAGGGGGAATTGAAAGACGTCTAAACGCGCGTGCCGGCATCGCGATCGTTATTAACGCGTATCGCGCATCGCCGCGAATTTTGCATCTGCTTAGACGCGTGGCCGCGACGATCGAGATAACGGATTGCCGGAAGAGAAAAGAGGCCTCGACTAAACGAGCGGTTTCGCAATAGGCATGCTATATCAACGCAAGAACGGCTGGTCTGAAATGGGAAATCGCGAGCGGCGCGGAGGGGGCGCATCTACGAAATCGCCTGCGTGAAAAGAGATTTCACGCGTAGGCGCGCGATCCTCGTCGAGTTTGGCGTGGACTGTTGAGGTGCTTGGTTTCGAATGCGCTCGTTCCTTGCAGTTGGCTTTTATCTGAGTGAAAAGTGGCGTGGGTTAGGTCTGATGCTGCCTGACGCTAAACTATGCTCCGTGGTAGATTAGCGATGTAGATTAAGCTCTGAAAATTGAAACCGAGATTCCGGAGATATCGTAGCGGACAAAAAAGTTACCACTTTTTCTATCCACTCTACCTCTATTATTTTTTAACATCGACTCAAAAATACAGCATGGACCCTATATACATATTCGGATAGAGAATTGAAACTGTGTAAAACCCAGTTAAAGTTCAATTTATTTAACTAATAAACAAAATCTTTAATCTTAAAACTTAGAAAGTTAGCACTTTCGAAAAGTAATAAAGAATCTGATATTTCGTGAGCGCACCTTCTGCTTTTAGGACGGCCAAAAAGAATACCAAAAGTGGTAACTCCTTTGTCGGCCCCAAAAATGTGTTATCACGTTCAATGTCATAAAAGTTTTTTGTTAGTTACATAAATTCAATTCTAACTAGATTTTACACAGCTTTAAATTATCAGTCAGAATGTGTATATTAAACACATCCCACAGTTCCAAGTTGATATTAAAAAGTAACAAAAATAAAGCAAATCGAAAAACTGGTAACTATTTCGTCCGCTACTGTAGGTGTAATTGGCGAAGGAACAGACTTTGATAGAAGCCGGGCTACTTTAGAGAGTCCAGCCGAAGTTAACTCTGATTCCATAGAAACTATACCCAATTAAATCCAAATTGCAAAACTAAACTCTACATACCCAAGGAACAAACGGAGAAATTTCTCTGATGTAACCACGATTCCCACTATCATGCTTACATAGATCTGTCGTTATCATAAAATGCTACCAGTGGAAACTCTTCCAGGCTCCCAGCACTGGTGAACCAGCTGAGGCTCCCGCCTTGAGGACTTGGTTCCACGGAATCGTCACCCATGTCACAAGCCCCGAACCGTAGAGTTGTTTTCTTCGGCAGAATTATGGTATCTAACATCTCAAGAACCTCCCAAGCCACTGGGTACGTTGACATTAGAGCCACGCTGCTACGAGAAAATACCAAAAGTACCATCGCACCATCGAGTCCGCTCCATATATCGGAGGCAGCGCGAGTCTCCCACGGCTGGAGCTTGATATTTATTGCGTAGGAGCATCGTCGACGCAGTTATATCGCTCCGTATTACGCAGCTGGTTACGCAACACGCGAGAGCACCGCGGCGGAGGACTTTCGAACGGTGGCGATTCGCGGGAATTTTCGCTGGCCGAAGAATTCGATCGTCGCCGGACGATAAAACGGCTTCGATCCGTCGGTTCCGCTTGGCTCGGCGCGGTTTCGTCACGCGCGCTAACCAAGGCGTATCGAAAGGGACGCGAGGCTATCCCATCGAAAGGAGCGGGTCCGACCTGGGACATCGCGTCGCGCTTAGAGAGGACGCAACTGGTAATGGTATAATAGCCGCGCCAGCTAGCTGGGATCGACGTTTGACGGCTGACGTTGCCGCGATGTCGGGACGTTAATAGGAGGAAGGAAGCGAGAGATGATTGTCCGATAGTCCGGGAAGTGGGAGAGGAATTGGACGTCGGGACGGAGACTCCTGATGGGGTGGACGTGATCGAGGAGCCCGCAATGCTCGGGGGTATATTGATTTTTCTAAGAACTCGTGGGAGAGGGGAACACTGGATGGATTTCGTATCGCCCGTCAAACAGCATAAGCGGTAGAGAAATAATAATACAATTGAGCGAATGGGGTTAATATGGAGTGTGCTTGGATAATAGTCAATGGTCTCGGTAACTCGAGACGCTTGCGGTATGGTAAACCAGTTGGAGGCGATGTCGAAGTGAATGGTACCAGCTGGCGTTGAAGATAACTTAATGCAGAGGTGCCAATAAAATTTGAATTAGAAGTAGGAGGTAACGGGAACCATTTCTGAGATAATCGGAGGAGACTTTGAACAGGTTACAAAGTCGAAGATTCATTTTTCAACTTGCAAATGTGGCGATGATAAAGGTTTCCCTTGAAAAGTACCAAGGAATCGGAAGAAGTAAGTGTGAAGAGAGGAACGTTGGAAGGGGAGAACGAGAGACGGAAACGGGGTAACACGTCAATCGACATCTCGAGGCCGAACGACGTTTTCTACGATAGAAAACAACGGAATTGCACAACTTTTGGGCAGCTACGTATTTACTGCCGTTCGATAGCTCTGAACGAGCGAGCCATTAAGTCGAGCCTGCGAATCCGCAGAAAATAGTTAAGTGGCATTATTTAATTGGAACTCGATGGAAGGAACAACGTGTTACGTAAATCTATGCCACTTTCTGTTCCACCGGCTGTGTCATAAATATCGCCATGATTACTGTCATTGTTAATTATAATAACCTCCGAGTAGCTTTATTGATTCAGCACACAAACCAGTTACGCAACGTAGTTAACGAAAAACGATCTCCGATCTTTGTTTAGTATAGGGAAAGAGGCAATGGCAAAAAAGCAATCGTTACGTTATCTCCGTGATTTAATTCGATGTTCTTCCGAAAATTAGAATAGCGACGATTTTAGGATGCAGATGACACTGCTCACCTTGGGTATTTCTGAGACTTAAAAAGAACTCTTAATAGACCCGTAGCTTTTTTTCTTGAAACTTATTCAAGTCTCAGAACCTCTGGCTTCATCCTTCAGATGGACTCCATAGCAAACATTGCAAAGTAATTAAAACTCGCACTATAAAATAACGCCAACGACGGTTTTTCCCTCTATTTTCAATCAGAGTTGGGCAAAATATAATCTAATTACAATGTACAAATTACGATTAAAACGCAATTGTGTAGTCGATTACACATTATTTTCTGTAATCATTAATTTAGGTCGTCGAAAAAATTGTGGTCAACGACCTAAATTAACGATTACAGAAAATAATGTGCTATCAACTACACAATTACATTTTAATCGTAATTTGTAAGTTGTAATTAGATTACATTTTGCCCAACTCTGCTTTCAATTTTCCCCAATTTCCCCCTACTTTCCACCAACGACAGGAGAAATCCATTAGACGTGGAAAACCAATGCTTCCAACCCATAATTTACAACAAATGCTAGTGGTTCGGGCGAACCACATTCTCCTAAGTAAAAGTGATCACCAGGGAAAAAGGACTCAAAAAGGAAAACCGACGCGCCCCGGTTTCCTCTTCGCCTGGGAAAATGGCCCTTCGTTCAACTATCTTCCCGAGAAGACACGAAACGAAGGAAACGGAGCGCACGATGGAGTGGTGAAAAAAAAAAATGGAGATCATTCGAGAAACACGGAAACCAGGGAACGAGGATTACGTGCGTGGACTGCGTGCGCGAGATCGACGCTCGAATGATCTATGACGAGGGGGATTTTGCGCGATCCAGAGGATAGATTAGATCGAGGTTCCTTCGTTGCGCTGGAACGCGGTGGCTCGCCTCGGAACGCTTAAATGGGCTTCGCTCGATGTCGGAAGGCGCGCTTTAATCGCGAAGCGACACCGTTAATTGACACATCGACGAAACGATGGACCTCGATTGGATTCGCGTCGGGGCTCCTGTAATCGCCGCGAAAACGATGAGCATCTTAATGGAACAGGATTGATGACTGGTAGAAAAGTGCGGCCCATTAAGAGAAGTTTCCTCTCGAACTGAAAAGATTGCTAATGATTTACGGAGCGCGGGGGTCACGGGTTCGGCTCCACGTTCCACGCCAGATCGAATCGTGTTTGAGGATTTTTATTTTCCGCGGGATTTGTTCCTGCTCCTAGATCGCTTCGACTCCGCTCTTAATGATATATATTCCTTCGGTCGCATGGCGACCGGTGTGATTAATTCGCGAGTCATTTCACTTGCACAACGAGTCCCTCCACGGGGAAGTATTACTTGCAACATTATGTCGGAGCAGGAATAACGTCACCCGTAAATGGTAATCGACTCTATCGGCCCTGGCGATCTGGGAATCGTCGATAATAACAGTCGAACGATTAACGAGCGAAGGACCTCTTCCCCCGGGGTATTGTAATAAGGATGGACGCTGTCGTGGATGATGCTCGACGTGCAAAAACGCGCTGCATCCTCTTGGAGAACTCGATGAACCATCCGCTGCAAACGAAAATTTCCCGCGAGCGTTTTATATCCACTATTTCGATTATTCATTGTCTTTGATCAGAAAAATCCTGGCGATAAGGAGAAGCTAATAGGTTGGCTGAGCTTGAAAGGCAATTAACTGCTCTAATGCTTCATTACGTCCATAATGATGCATAACGAGCAATAGAATTGCTCTGCGTTTGTTAATCGTGGCCCCAAGTTGGCTGAAAGAGTTTAACGAAAGGAAAGCGTTCTCGATGATTGAGCACTGTGTTTTTAAATGGTTATTAAGCGTTTCCGGTAAATACTGTCGCGCCTAGTCCGAAGAGAAAAATAAGGGGAAAAATTACAAATTAAAAATAAAGGGAGAAAAATCATTAATTAGCTGCTATATTTTCAAATGACATTTTAAGTAATTTTCCTAATTCGCTAACGCACAGTTTACTTACAAATGGCTACGTACAAGTGACTACATGAAATTTCACTGAGAAACCTTCATTTTCGACAATTTTTCACTCCCAGAGTAGAGTTGAGCATTAACAAAAGAAACAATTATTTAAATAATGGATCGAATAAAAGTTACTTTCACTTTAGATTATTCGTCGAATAAAGTTAACCCGATTTAACTTTATTCTACGCGTGACGTGTAATTTTTTGGAACTTTTATTTGTTATTCGAAATTTTTATTTAAATAAAAAAATCTCTGTCTGAGACGAAAATTCTGCTGGAGAACGTGAGAGGACATCGAACCATTGTTTATCGGTACCAAGAGCAGGCGATCGTAGATAAAAAGGAAAACCAGAGCCGTCACGGTTAGATTCGCGTGTAAAACGATCGTTCGCATATATCTGTGAAGCAGAATCCGAGCGGAGAGCGTAAGCAGGAAGGAGGAGAGAAGGATAGACGCGTAATTTATGGACGTGGACGTTGGTTTTCTCGCGCGTATCCACTTACGATGGATTACGAACGAAACCGTTACACGTTTACACGTGCCTGGATCGCTCTCGCTTTCGTTTCCACCGCGAGTGGCCGCTCTCGATCCCCGCTGGCCGTTAGGATCCCATGGCGGATCTCGTTCTCGATGGCCCTGTTCTGGATGAAAGTGGGATCCTTTCCAAGCGCTCGATGTGCCCGTTGCCAAAATAGGCTCACTCGATGGCTCGCACGGCCTACTTTTCTGTCCCCTAATCATTTCCCTATCCAGCGTGCAGCTTCTAACGTTCGCTGGTTCATTGAATACGCGATTATTACGCGCTCCATTTGGATTAAGCAGATGCCTGGCCACGATTTCGATGATTGTGGGACGCACGGAACGGGATAGGGTACACGGGTGCTTCAAGTGCAAAAGTGGTGGTTGTAAGTGTATTATAGGCACGCCTTGGAGTTAGAAAAGTATATCTAATGATGGGAGAATATCGTTTAACTGAAGTTGTCAGGTTAATACTCAACTACTGCCATTTTTTGTTACGATACTTATAGTAGACTAGCAAAATACCCACGCGCTTCGCTTCGGGCCTAAGAGATATTAAGGACTCCGTGAAAACACATTTCACTCCTTTTCACTCCCTTCGGGGTGGAATTTCCAAAAATCGGAAGTTACCGTTTAAAAAAAGGTAAACGGTTTGAGCTGGGCGTTGGTGAGCCAGTTAGTCAGTCAGGTCAATGGAACTATTTGCCTTACACTCCTCGAAGGTGAAATAGATTTCTTCAAGATTAGGTAGCAGGTACTATAGACTCAGAAAAAGTGAAGCTAGTCGCTCCTCCCAACTCTTAATCCAAGAAAAACCTGCATGCCCATCTCGTTTCACTTTTTTGCAGGCAGAGTCAAAGACCAGGAGCGTGAACGAGTGCTGCGAAGGCTACCAAATGATCTCATCCAACGACAATGATACAGACATCAGGTGCGTGCCGCTATGTGAAAAATGCCTGTCTGGTGTCTGCGTCTCGCCGAACCAGTGCCAGTGCGATCCTGGCTACTTGGGTGACAACTGTGCGACTGGTGAGTCTACCTTCCGAATCATTTTGAAGAGCAGCCAAGCATTTAGCTGCTATCGAATCTCACTGACAAGCTACTCGATTAAACGTGTAATAAGCTATTGGGTTGGTGCATATGAAATTCACAAGCGCGGATGACAGTAAAATTCCTTTGTTTATGGTGGCGATACAATAACGATTACAAACTCAATAAAAAAATTTAGAAAAAAATTGACACCGACTTCAAAAAAATAAAAATGCACTAAAAAGTAAAAAATAATTTTTTCCTAAATGAAACAGTTAAAATGCAAAAAATATTTTATTTATATTATTTGCACCAACTTAATACAATACACTCAACTCAACAGAAATACTTAAGCATTAATCGATCAGGGCAGAAAGCAAACCAAAGAAAGACCTGGGTGTCTATTTCGAGTTAAACGATCGACCAATTCTTTCGCTTCCCACGATCGAAAAAATAGATCACAGCGATCGATCGTGCACGCCTGCCCGGCGATACGTTTCCTTCAGAAGCCTGGCGGACCTCGAACCGTGGAAAGCACGAAACTCCGCAACAGACCGGATATATTTCACGCTCGATGAAACGGACCGACCTTCCACGATCGCGCGAACGCGTGCTAGCGTCCACTGATTTTCACGCGAACGCCCCTCGCGATTCCGAAATCAGTGCTTCGATATCGCCCGTTTTTTTTCTGAACTTTCAACGTCGTTTACGCGTCAGAAAGTTGCTAAGATTCCGGGAAATTCGGGGTTGATAATTTCATAAGGGCCATTTTGAAAGGGCGATTTTAGAACTCCTTCGATTAATTGAGTAGAGTAGAAGATGAATGGAGCTTGGATCGTCGATTTGTTTCAAGGAACGTGCACCAAATTTACAGTGGTTATCTTAATGGACGTTTAATGATGTTTATGGGAAGAATATGTTAATTTTCGAAGCTTCGAAAGGAAACGCGGCGCAATTTACGACGGAAGATCGTTTTATTTGCAGCCTGCCCCGCTGGCACGTGGGGCCCCCAGTGCAAAGAGAAATGCAATTGCACCGATGACGTACACTGCAATCCCGTAAATGGTCGCTGCGTGTATACAGTGTGCCCGGCAGGATTACATGGAAAAACGTAAGGTTACATTTACAATGCATAGATTTCTCTCCGACTGAAACGAGAGGGGGTTAAAGAGTGCGAGAATTACGTGGGCTAAATTCTTACTTAACATTTAATCATCCAAGTGGATAATAATCACCATCACCCACGTCCCTACTTCCACAATTATTCATTTCGCAAATACAACCTCATTTTCTTAAAAAAAAAAAGTACATTATAATTGGAGCACACTTGTCACATTTGAGCGCAACCGCATCAGAAGTTACAACTAAATAGCAAAACCCACGGGGGATTTAAATCCACCATGATTAAAGGCTGACTCGATAATGTCACCGCTGGCAATTATCATGCACGGCGTGGCAATTATCGGTGCCATTAACGAGAAGTAGACGACCCCGTGGGCATGCTAATAAGCTTAACGAAGCGTTACGCGACAGAAGAATCTAGACCTGGGCTGGATTAAAGAAGGAAACTCTGTTTATTGTCTCGGGCAACTTTCATCGACTTCCACGTGTGCCTTTTTTGTCACAGAATTGTATAAACGGTGCGCGGGGAGCCGGTTGATCGAAACGAACGTCTCGCAAGCCCTGGAATGATCGAGGCTGCGCAATTTCCTCGCCAGGCCTACGTAATTCAGCTTTTTATTCGCAGGTGCGATGAGTCGTGCCCGAGCGACCGCTGGGGCCCAGACTGCAGGTTGCCATGCAACTGCGTCGGCCAGCGAGACGAGTGTCATCCGGAGACTGGTCGATGCGACGACGACCAGGTTCTCATTGAAAGTACATCGATCACCGCGAGTACAGAGGAAGAGGACAACGAGGTTCTCGACGTCACCACCACCGAACGCGACGAGGAGTCCTCAGCGATCTGGGAAACAGAAGCCACGACAGAAGGTAATCGGCGGGTAGATTCGTTTCGTCTCGAGGTATTTAGTCGCGTGATGCAACTGTTGGTCGAAAGCCGCGGTCCTACGTACATAATATATTCGGCGGCAAACATTTGATCGGTCGAAGCCGCGCGAAACACCGTGAAATATTTGAGCAAGTAGAAACTGTGGTTAAGCATATAGATTTATGTAACGATCGCGTGCGTACGGTTGTTCTAAATGGAAATATACTGTAGAAAGCCGATCGAATCGATATTAATTTGTTTATTTTGGCTGGCTTATTGCGTGGAGGTTGAAATGAATTGTAAAACTTAGCCAGTGACGGGGGTCGCGGTGTGACGAATCATCCGAAAGCGACCATACCGGGGACTACAGCCACCACGACCACGGATCATCCTGAAATTAGGACGCAGCCACGGGAAGACGCGAGCTCGAACACGGCCAGGCCTGTGATCGTCTTAGTTTCTGTCCCAGATCGGAGGAGGAATTTGGAGAAGGATCGAGGGAAATTCGCGATGAAAACTCCGTTCCTGGTGCACGTGAACGACAACGTTGGTCCGAGGGACGTGGCCTCGTCGAAGATCGATTTCGTGAAAAATATTCACACAGGTGCCGATGAAGGTGAGATGATTATTGAGCACGTTGTAGTCCTGGGAAAATTAAATGTGCCTTCTAGCTCGTCTATGTTAATGTAAATGAAGCTATTATAAATTTAGGGGGGGAATCCTATTCTTTGGGCTAAAAACATAGCAACATTTGGGATTTTTTTTTTTAAGAAACCAGCGATTCGATTCATCTGAAATTTGTACCATGTTTTCATGCATCTTGGAGGAAGCTGTAGGTTTTTTTTTATTAATTTTTAACCATGAATATAGTAGTTATGCATGGTCGATTATTAAAAATGAATAAAAAAATTGCAGCTTCTTCAAGAATGCATAAAATTTTCAGATGAATCGAAATGCTAGGTTCTTAAAAAAAATTCCTAATTTTTCCTATGTTTTTAACCCATAAAATAGTATTCGCCCCTTAAGAGGAGTGAAATGGACTTGCAGAGTTAAGCCACTGATTTCTGAGACACTCTGCGTAAAAATATTACATAGAATTGAAAGCTTGTGATTGTAATAATAATAATAATACATCTTTATTACACAATCAGATTGTGCGACATTAATACGTACTTATAATTGTTGTTTTTTTTGTGGTGTAATGGGCGAGATTCAGAAAAATGCTGTTTTAAAATATTATCCTTATAACTTATAACTAATCAGAAGATGGTAATTTTAAACAGACGAGATGCAACTAGGTCCATATCCTTCGGAGCGCACCCTGATTACGGTAGCGTCGATCGTGTGTTTGGGACTGACAATGGTAATCATTGTGGTAGTTCTGCACATGCATTCGAAGATATTGGATCCCAGGATCTCGAGCTATGAAGAAGAAAGGATGAAGAGCCAGGAGAACGCGGGCGCAGGAAGAATTTCGTCGATGGTCACTGGTACTCTTCCACGTGAGTATCAATCTGCCTTCTTTTCTTCATCCGTCTACTCGATTATCTTCCCTTCTATCGTGGGTGAAACCTATCTGTCCTTGACCTCGATTTCATCCGCGTAATGCTATCTTGATGATCGTCTTGAACCGTGGCCGAGGCATGGATCACTCGTGGAAGATAAGCACGGTTTCGTCGCTTTTCCCCTTTTCAAGGGAATCGAATGAATCTATGTGTCATAAGCTAGACTGTATACTATCAGTTCCGACTGCATTCGATGAATCGTTGATTCTAAAAATCGGGGGAATCACGGAGAGGGTGTAAGTATCCATGAATTCATTTTTCTTCAAATTACAGTAACCCCAATTTGCGTGAGCCCCCTGTTCACCTCCACCTCAGAGCCTGCAACGATGCTGAGTATACTCAATAGCGAACCTTTGAACATCTATACCAATGGAGCTGCTACTATTGGTCACCGCGTGTCTGGCAATCTACACGGTAAGATACTGATGATTCATTATACATCTCTGGAAATGCTTCGTGAACGCCAACTACCTTTGCACCCTTTTCTTTCCTTTATCCGAACAGTAGACCCGAGATAATCCGCAGATCATTAATTAGTAATGACATCTGAAGAACTTAAGACCCTTTGGAACCGTCCAAAGCCATCGTGGATTTTAAAGTACTAATTCCAAATAAAGAGCAAGGGTGCAAATTAACCAACCACCACTATCGTCAACCTCTTCGCCACCTGAGACGCAACTTCACGCCATGCCCATGACAACTGACAAATGCCAAAAGCGCGCAGCCCCGCCAGCAAAGCACTTGAAGCCGCAACAGTGTCTTTTTTCCAGGTTTCCCGCAGGACGACCACTACGACCGACCACCATCCACGAGGATCCGCCTGCAGAGCGACCTGGAGGCGACCACGGAGCACATTTACGACGAGATCCCGCTACAATCCAGCCCCCTGTGCCCTCGCAAGAGCGCGTGATCGGGCAGCGGTGAAATCAACCACTCGATCGAAGCCAACCTCCAGATAGACCAGCGTGCGTGCATTCCTATCCATCGATCACGGACGCTAGCCATTCGAACGTTCGACGCAGAGAAAGGGAGCCCCATCGACGGCCTCGTCGGCTTCGTTAATTGATCGAAGGAGGCGTGTCGATCGGCTTTTCCTCCCCCTGGGACAGAATCTAGCAGGGTACCGCGGAAGAGCGGAACAACTGTCGCGAGCGGGGCGTTCGCGAGCCCATTGTTCGCCGGCACGATCGCGTGCTGTTCCAGAGGCGGATGTGAGAGTGTCGTCCGCCATCGAGGAAAAATCCAACCGGACTGGTTTCCGACCTTAAGCGTGCTCTCGGTCCACCGTGCAAGGCTGAACGTGACCGCGCTCGTTCCTCGTGCAAAAACGACCCTGTTAGCTGCGCGTGCTTCTTGCCTGACCGCCGATTAGATTATCCAGCGGGGCGTGTACCGCGACGAGACAACTTTTCCTCGGGGCCTGTCCACGTCCACACGGACATCGAGCCCCCACGAAGCATGTTTACGTCAGCCGCGGGCACCGCGAGCTTCGTTCCTGCACGCTGGACGAACGTGGCTTGAGATGAGTTACAGCATCGCTGAGCTTATTTTTCAAGCTAGTTACGACTCGCTGTGGCTTCCTTATCGATCGCTATCGATCGTTATCGCTCGGCAGAATCGAGCAAAATGTAATCTTTACCACAATTTTGTCAACCGCCTAAATTAACGATTACAGAAAACAATGCGTAATCAATTACACAATTACATTTTTATCGTAATTTGTAATTTGTAATTAGATTACATTTTGCCGAAATCTGTCTAAAGTTGTTGGAGGGAGATCGTAGAATGGCAGGTCTGTGTATGAAGGTATTAATCTACTGCGAAGAAGGTGAGTCTGTACGGAGGATTTGAATTCGTGTTTGAGATTGATGAGATTGAAATTTGTAGGCATGGGTTTGAGTGAAGTAGAATGTGGAATAATAATTTTATGTACTCGAAGTGTTGCGGTGGTTTAGCTACATATGTTGATGAGATGATCTATTGGAGGGAACTATTTCTTGGGGACTGCTGAGTGGAAGATTAGTAACCACGAAAGTAGCCCTAAACAGAGTTCTATCTCCAGTTTTATTCAACTTCCATAAAATTCGGAATTAATTGGGTCTCGAGAACGTGTAGAAGACAAGCTCAGTAAAGATCGACCCCACGCTCGCAATAACTTTACTCGCCGAATAGTCAATACCTAGAACACTACCAACCACTAAGTAGACCACCAAAGAACTGCCTATAGTTCGCGTCTATAGACAAAAACAGAAGGCAAAATCTCTGGGCAAAATCAAGAAGGGCCAATGTCAATGTTTGGCTGTTTTGAATGAAATAAATTTTCTGCAAAATTTCTAACGCCAATTAGTCAACTGTGCCAATTTTTACATCGATCCTCCTCGATCCTCGCCCACGGATATAATGTACATATACAGTAAGACAGCCTCGATAAGCCTACTTTAAGCTAACTGTAGTTACAAGCGCGAATGTGAAAAGAAGCTTCCACTCCCGTTTCTCTACTTCATCATCGATTATTACACCCTCGGTATTCAAAACACCGCCAATCCCTCGCATTCGATCTGCCTGCGCGCCCCAGTGGCTCATAAATGTGCGGCCAGAAGCAGCCTGAAAAGTACCAAAGACATCGCCATTGACCCAAAGGCAATCCGCTTCACCATCCATTTCACAGAGCCGCCCGAGGAGCTCGCACTTGAGCGCGCGCGTATCAGCCAGCCCTGATAAGAGCTGGCCGTGCTCCGGGAGTGTTTAAGGCTACACTTACACGCTGGCATCATCGATAATAATAAGTTTGTTACACGAATCTGCTGGCCGCCTCTCGAGCGAGTCTTTCATCGCCGCTAGCTGACGCGGAGGATGAAGAAGACGACGAGGGGGGGGGGGAGGGCGTCCGATAGTCTCGTAATTAGGATAGGCGGCATGATAATCGCGCGTGTTTGTAACAGCAGCGTGCCTACTTCGCAACGATAAAGAGTTGCGTGTCGCCCGACTATTACGACTCGATCGGAACAGCCGCGAATCCGGGATGGATTTTCACTTTCGTTACAGCACCGACGTTATCGAATCTAAGTTCGTAATCGTGCGTGCAAGAAAGCAGCCCAACCCGTTCCCGGCGTTTCCCTTTTCTCTCCCTCGGCGTGTTACCCGTCGTATCGAATATCGATGCCAGCGTGGATCCTCTGGCCACTGGGATCGAGCCCCAGCCTCGGTTTATCGTAGTTTAAAAATAGGACGACCAAGCGACCGTCGCGCCTCGCCGTTTTATCACACGCGCGCAGAGCTGCATCCTTTGTGGAGCAGCGGTATCGATGGATTACATAAACTGGCAACAGGCCAGCCCAATGTTGGAAACGTTTCTGTTCTTTGAAGGGGAGCTAGGTAACGCGCGCAGCCAGCGTACGTTGCGTTTCCGTACAGGTTCCCCTGAACCGTGAGGGATCCAGAGATTCGTATAGAGTTTATCCCAATAATTTGTGTAGCTCCGTTTTTTTTTTTTTTATACGTGCAGGCCCTTGGCTAAGATTTTTAATAAAGGGAACTGAGAAGCATCGGTGAATTACGAAGCAGTTTACCCCACTCCTTTAGAATCGACACTGAATTTCGATCACGAAGATCGGAGTTCATGGCTACGAAGCTCTCGACGGATGTTTCCTTCCGTTCGGATGATTCCAAGTAGCTGGGTCGCGTTGAAAAAATTTCGCGATGACGGAGGCGTACGTCGTCGCAGCGATTTCCCTGGAACTCGGTCAATTTCGCCACGGCGGGGCTGACGATCCGTAAACATTTCTGCGAACAACTACGCAGCCCAATCGAGGAGATGGTAACTGGTGTTGACCCCAGCCGCGTCAATGTTATCAGGGAAGATGTCATCGCGCGCGCACCGAAAATAAGAAACCAGTTGTCCGTATGCGCTCGCCAGTTCAACATGCCGAGATCATTGATCGTGTGCGCGTGGATTCTAGCGGTGCTGGTCGCTAACACTTTGGCGATCGAAGGTGTCAAAGGCGGTCATCGTTCCCATCACGACAGGCCGAATCAGAGTGTCGCCATCAACAACACCGTCCAAGCTGGCCTCTGCTACAAAAGCCTACCGTGAGTAACGCAGCAGCATTTCCGATTTATACGAGGGCCTCCGCGGTGCTCGCCAAAAACAAAAAAGGAACAAAGGCTCGCGGTTGAATGGTTGAATCGCAGGAACGAGACGTAGCGTCGTTTGGATCAATTGAATTGTGGAACGGCGAGACGTCTGACCCTAGCTTATCGTCGCAGCAACGTGAGCCCACGAATTCCCTCTTGTTTTCATACGACGTATGCGTGTGCTTTCAGTTACGCAGATGCGCTGGAATTGAACTCCACGGGCCAGTTCCCTCGAAATACTCTTCCCTCCACCCCCGAGAAAGGGGCGGTAAGTGCTCGCGATTAGACGTTCGATGTACGCCTCGCGAGGAATTTTCATGCGACGCTGAGCTTACGAATTTTCCATACTCCCTCGTCGCGTAGAACATTCCACGGGTCTTCTTGAGACCTCGACTGCGGATTTGGAATAAACGAGAAATCGAGATAGGGACGTAGACATTCCAGCTTCTTGAAATCGATAGAAAATAGATCTCGCGATCGAATTAAATCTCTTCTAAGTGGATGCATGTGGATTACACTACAGACTCTTTGATTTGCTTCAAATCCTAGCGCATGCTCTTTTCATATTATGTTATCGTCCCCCCCCCCCCCCCCCGTTGCTTCGAGCATTAAATTAGAATCGTCGGGTTCCATTAAAGTCACGAATTAGCTCGCCAAGATTGAGTATCCAGGTTCATATTCGATGATATTTACTATCAGACGAATGGAAAGATCACGATTCTGGCCTGCTGCGACGGCTACGAGCGGAACTCGACCTCGGGAGCCTGCGATCCACGTTGCCTGCAAGGATGCCTGGGCGGGAAATGCACCGCGCCGAACGTGTGCTCCTGCCCGACAGGCTGGATCCCATTGGAAGGTGTCTGCATGCCCTACTGCGAGAACCAGTGCCAGAAGGACGCGTACTGCTTCTCTCCAAACGTGTGCGCCTGCAAGCTGGGCTACGACCCCGACAAATTGACCGGCGAGTGCAAGCCCATCTGCCCTGGTGGCTGCCAAAATGGCGACTGCGTCGCCCCACGTGTCTGCAGGTGCAAGGCTGGGTTCACCCTTCAACCCTCTCCTGAAGGCTCCGACATCCAGTCGAAGAAGTGCGTACCTGTCTGCGAGAACTGTCGCAACGGGGAGTGCACCGCCCCTGGAATGTGCACCTGTCGCGAGGGGTGAGTTTTGTACTTCTTCTGTTCTGTTACGAAGAGGAGAAGTTTTGGGGGTTGAGGTCAAATGGCGGAGGTTACGAGCTGGATATTTATGTAGATTTTAAGGAGGGGTGGGTTGAAAGAGTGGGAATTGGGGAGTATAATTTCTGAAGTATTAGGAACTAATGGTTGAGAGTTTTTCGAGAAAGTGGCTTCAAGTTAAATAAGGAATCTCTAATGACATGAAATAGAAGAAGTAAGAAAATCCATTTCAAAGTTTTCATTATAGTATAACTTAATAAAAAGTAGTGCAATTAAATCATATTTTTTTAAGGGTGTAGTTACCGTGTCCTTCAAACGTTTTGAAAACAGAAGTTATGATTTGAAAATGATATGAGACTTTATTTATAAGTTTCAAGCGAGTGGTTTATATGCCCTTTTTCCGTAAATGTGGTAAACTTGTAGCAAAATTTCTTCTTTCATTAATTATTTAAATATAATTTCGTTTACTTACTTCGTTACACATTTTTTCACAACAATGTACTGTTTTATGTATTAGTTTCTTCGATTCTTTGCAGTAAGCTGCCTTACAAATCAATTTTTTCTTTTCGAAATTAGCTTCTTTCCTTGCGAATACGATACTCGCCTCACTTTCCATATTTCCTCGCTTGCCCAAAATCCTCTATGAAACAAAAGTACTTATTGCACGACATCACGGTAGCGCGACCGCTCAGCGACTATGTAGCTGCGTGTTGATCACGCTAGGTAATAAAACAGCATCCAGCTAATCTGAACGCGAGAGAAGTAATGTCCTTGGTATATTATATATATACCATATACCTGAGTGGATTTAATCGATAAGCCTAGGTGCCCTTTCTCCATCAAATACCTCAATTACCTTTACCCACAATCACCAGGCTACTTGAAAATGGATCACATTCTAAAGAAGGAAGAAACTACCCTTACAAGAACCTGAGAAGCTTCATGAGGTCTCTAACATTCGAACTACTGTTCCCCAGGTACACCAACCCCCAGGGTGACACGGAAACCTGCGTGCCCAGCTGCCCCGGCGGATGCATCGGTGGCGACTGCGTTTCTCCAGGCGTCTGCACCTGCAAACAAGGCTTCACCCTCGACCCGGCCGGCAGGTGCGCGCCAGCGTGCCCCCAGGGTTGTCCGAACGGCGAGTGCGTGGCTCCAGGCGTCTGCAACTGCAAACAAGGCTTCGCCCTCGACGCCACTAGGAAATGCGTCCCAGAGTGTCCCAGAGGCTGCCCGAACGGCGAGTGCGTCGCCCCAGGTGTCTGCAACTGCAGCCCAGGCTTCACCCCCGACCCCGCCGACAACTGTGTCCCAGACTGTCCCCGAGGCTGCCCGAACGCCGAGTGCGTGGCCCCGGGTGTCTGCAACTGCAAACTGGGCTTCACCCTCGACTTCAACGGTAACTGCGTGCCCCTGGCCCCTCACTCTAGCACTTCCAGCCAGTGCCGAAACGGATGCGGCCCGAACGGTATCTGCGCGGGGCCCAACAACTGCGTCTGCGACTCGGGCTTCCGCGTGGACCCAGACACGGGCCGATGCGCTCCCTCCGCGCCGTCGTTTCACTGCAGAAACGGCTGTGGTTCCCAAGGCGTGTGCGTGGGTCCCGATCTATGCATCTGTAACTACGGGATGGCCGTGGACCCCGATACTGGCAGGTGCCCCGAGCTTAGATCCACTGCCCAGCCCCCAGTCCAGCTCCCAGCCCAATGCAGGTACGGCTGTGGCCCGAACGGCAGGTGCGTGGGTCCAAACCGTTGCGCCTGCGAGCCTGGTAGCGTAGTCGAACCCGACACCGGCAGATGCGTCCCGCAGTGGGGCACGCAGACGGGGCAAGCTACGTGCGAGAATCCGTGCATAAACGGGGAATGCATCGGGCTGAATGAGTGCGCCTGCAAACGGGGCTACGCGATAGATCCCCACGACCCGACGCGATCCAGATGCGTGCCCGTGTGCATCGGCGGCTGCCCGAACGGTGTCTGCTCCGGTCCCAACTTCTGCATATGCAACATAGGGTACAGGAAGGAGACGGGCGTGAAGGGCAGGCAGAGATGCGTTCCTGCTGAATAGGTTCTCTTCCCTTTCCCCTCCCCTTATTTCCTTTCGTTAATTAGGTGCGCGTGGACTGGTGCGACTGAGAACCCTTTGTACGAATGACGTTTGTCCGGTAGATGGTGGCGAGTTATGTATACGATTCTGCGTGTAAATTCCGGTAACGTCGTGGAATGCTCTTCGGTTTTGTACGATTGCACGGAAATAAAATAGAAAATGTCATTGAAGCGTCGCTGATAGCGGGCTTTCGAAGAATCCCTGATAATTACATTAGACACCGTATCATCCAACATCCTGTCTCGTCCCTGACGTCACAGGACACGATTGCGCCGGGGAGGGAGAGGGGCGGGTGGATGGAAGCACAAGCGCCAGGAAACGACAGTGATGTGTACGCAGCAAGCTGTGCGTAGTCACGCTTTTGTCACTCGTTGGTCGATGCACCTTGTGAAGCCACTGGCTGCTAAGATGAATCTCCTGAGCGTCGTACTTTGGGCCGCGTTCTTCAGAGCAACCACCGCGGGACTAGCTCTTTCGCCTGGTGAGACACCTGGTGTTTGCACCCAGATAACCACGTAAGTCCACCACCGCGCAAGGTTACCCTCGAGCCTTGAAGCCTCGAGCCATCCCTAACGCGGAACCGTGATTGTGTGCGTGCCCAGTTTTACAGAGACGCGCAGCGTGCCCTATCGCGAGACCTACCGAGTCAGCAAGTGGGGAATCTTCTACCAGACCAAGGAGCGATGGAATTACAGGACAAAGGTAACTCGACGAGATTTGCGAATTCAGCTCCAACGGGAGTACAAGTGTCGTTAGGGGTACGGTGAATGAATATCTCCGATTCGATCACAAGAACGATTCTTCCAGTATTTCCTTAAAACCCGCATGGACACCGTCTGCTGCGAGCACTACCATTTGTCTTGGGACGATGTCTGCAAGCCGATCTGCGATCCAGCTTGCGTGAACAGTGAATGTGCCTCGCCTGGTGTCTGCGCGTGCTTAGACTTACACGAGAAATCTAACAGCAGCAAGCATATATGCGATCCGATTTGCAAGAATTGCGTGCACGGCAAGTGCGTCAAGCCCAACGTATGCGAATGCGATAACGGTTACCACTTAGGGGTGGATGGATCCAGCTGCGAGCCAACTTGCAACGGGCGCTGCGAGGCGATGCACGCGTACTGCACTAAACCTAACATCTGCGCCTGCCACAAGGGTTACACGCCATCTCCAGAACTCGATGTGCGTGTTTGGTTTGTATAGGGAATATCGATTAACGTGTGGGTGGGGCATAAAATTGGAAATGGGAGATGAGAGTCGTATTGAAGGGGAACCAGGAAAGGAAAAGTTGGAATGTTTTGTACGTTCTTATGAAGGTTTTATAGAAAATTTTGAAAGTCTGTGACATTGGATGCGTTAAACTGTATGGGGTGTGCAAGACGTGGTTTCTAAATGCATAGATTCGTATTTTAATGCCGTGGCTATTCGTTCAAAATAGTATGTGACCTAGTTCGAAGTAAACTTGCATTTTTTGTTTCCCATTAAGGGGCTGTTCCGGCCTAGAACCCATTTTTAGACCAAAACCTCCCCTTAAGTATTGCACAAAATAAATAGAATTCTCCCCCTGGATACCCCTTGCACCACCAAGCCTCCCGTGTGGAATATGAGAAGGAAGCTAAGGGCAATTAAACGAAATGATTTCACTGCCAGACTGCTATCAGACGTTTCGATTGTCCACAGACATGCTTGCCGATCTGCAAACCCAGCTGCATAAACGGCGAGTGCACGTCGCCGGGCGTTTGCACTTGCCACGAAGGTTTCCAGCGTAACCGGGACATCGATCACCTTTGTGATCCAAAGTGTGATCACTATTGTCGGTTCGGCACATGCACGGCGCCCAACACCTGCACCTGCGATGCAGGTTATACTCTGGAAGAGGACTTTGTCTGTAAACCGATTTGTAGCGAACCATGCGTGATGGGGAAATGCATTATGCCCGAGGCCTGCCTATGCTACGAGGGCTACGGTCTCCTGGGCGACTCTCGCTACGTCTGCGAGCCTATCTGCGAGAAATCTTGCGTGAACGGCACCTGCACCGGTCCTGCAGTGTGCACCTGCCACGAAGGTTACAGGATTAGCGGAGATGAGACGATGCAACACGTCTGCGAGCCGCTTTGCAACGTCTCCTGCGAACCCTTCGGAAAATGCACGGCGCCTGACACCTGCACCTGCTTCGAAGGCTATCAACTGGTCGAAAGTAGCAAAATGCTTGAAAGTGTGAGTCGAAGAAGGCAGCAGAGCTCTTCTGCGAGCTTTTATGTTTGATGTTGGTCGAAATGGAATTTTCTTTGCAGAGAACCCTGAGTTCGTGTTGCAGTACTATTATTCTTTAGATGAAAATTCAGCGTTCTAATTTGTAGGGTGAACCAGCCCACGTTTGTACCACCATTCACTTTTCAGGGATCAATGTTCTTCGCCGATAACTCAGTCTGCAAACCCGTCTGCTCCGTACCTTGCGTGAACGGCTACTGCAGCGCCCCAGGGTTATGCAGCTGCAATCCAGGTTACGAGCCATCCAATACAGACGTCAACACTTGCGTACCAATCTGCAAGGAGAACTGCGTGAACGGTTACTGCAGCGGCCCGGACGTTTGCAAGTGCGACCCTGGCTACCGGCCTCTTCACGGCAATCCGAACCACTGTGCGCCCTTCTGCGAAAAATCCTGCGTGCACGGGCTCTGCAGTGCTCCCAACGAGTGTACTTGCGACGAGTACTACCACCCCAGCGAAAATGATATTTTCGTCTGTGAACCAACCTGTAGAATGAGCTGCCACTTCGGAACTTGCACTGCTCCCAACGTGTGCACTTGCCAGGAGGGTTACTCCCTGATGACGTGGAACATGTGCGAGCCTGTGTGCAAGGAAGCTTGCATCAACGGCTACTGCAGCTCTCCAGACACGTGTCACTGTCATTGGGGTTTCCAATTATCTGAAACCAAGCCCAACATCTGCGAGCCCGTCTGCAAGCAAAGTTGCATTAATGGGTACTGCAGTGCACCGAACGAGTGCAAGTGCAATCGAGGCTATCGACCACTGAAAAACGACTCGGACACTTGCGAGCCGGTCTGCGCGCAGACTTGCGAAAATGGCTACTGCAGTGCACCGAGTCAGTGCAGTTGCAATAAGGGCTATCGTTTCTCAGAAAGCTCTTCCAGCGTCTGTGAGCCCGTCTGCGCGCAGACTTGTGAAAATGGCTACTGCAGTGCACCGAATCAGTGCAGCTGCAATGAAGACTATCGTTTCGCAGAGAAGTCTTCGAGCATTTGCGAGCCTGTATGCGAACCACCCTGTGGGGACCAAGCGATTTGTATCGCTCCCAGTACCTGCAGATGCAACGAGGGCTATCGTGCTCTAGGTCCCCACATTTGCGAACCCGTCTGCGAACTAGACTGCGGAAATGGCACCTGCACCTCCCCCAACATGTGCACTTGCTATGAAGGCCACCAGAAGGACGCGGATGGTGTTTGCATACCGTTCTGCGCGTCCTGCGACAATGGCAGCTGCGTGGAACCCGAAATCTGTGAGTGCAACGAAGGCTACGTCGCGGCGAAGCAAGGGAACACTAGTGTCTGCGAACCGTATTGCGAAAACTGCGCCAACGGAAGGTGTACAACTCCCGGCGAGTGCCAGTGCGACGAAGGCTTCGCGAAAGGGGACAGCAGTGATAGCGACGGTGGATGCGTCAGTGTGTGCAAAAATAATTGCAACGGCCATGGAGTTTGCCTGGTCGAGAACGTGACCTGCGAGTGCCATTATGGATGGAGGGACTTACATTGTGACCAACCATCGTTTTGCATTCTGATCATGGATGAACCCACGAATGTGTAAATATAGTCGATCTTACTTGAATTCCAAAATCTGGGTATGCGCTTTCAATGGAATTTCTTAATTTATTTTTTATAGAACGGATGTGACGAGCCAGATGAACAGTACAATTGCCAGCGTGCTCGCTGATAGCCCATTGTGCACTGACAGCTGCTTCAAGGAGCTTGATAATGAAACTCTTTGCTTCGACAAGTATCAAACTGACGATACAGGAAACAAGACTGTTGCTTGTTTGATAAGTACAGGTAAAGATCCTTGTTCCAAATGACGGAACGTAAGGAACGCTGTCCTGTCCATTCTACGATTTGCCTTCTTGCTTTTCAGATTCGTATTGTTACACGGTGAGCGTGACGCAGAAGAAGGCGCCAGGTTACGTTACAATGATTGGAATCGCTGGAATCGCAATAGCCGCGATGGCTACTATCGCTGCAGTGTACCTGGTGATACGGAAACGCAGGGAAGGAAGATATTATCCGAGTGAGTGAGTTTAATAATCCAAAGCGTCCCGTTTTAATCGACGATTGAATAAAAAATTCCAAGCTACAAAAGCCTTCAGTGAATGCTAATTAAAAAGAAGCCTTAAAATATCCTTGAATGCTAAAGATCTCCCTGTCAAAATTCAAATTCTAATTCAACTGTACCTCTTAGATTCTATAGATTCATTTATAGATGAAAATTGAACACCCCGTGTATCCTTCGCCCGTCACAAATGACTTCTTAAAAATTCACATAATTTACGTGATTCTGTGCAGATAACGCGCAATCGGTTTCGATGCAGGGACAAGCTTCTTTGCTGCCCGAGGAAGGCAACAATCTCCAGCCTTGCCAAGGCGATGCCCCTGCACCCTACTGATACGCTAGCCTATTAAATTATTACATAGAAATAAGCAACGTTATCGTGGCATTCCTGAATAAACGAGATAATAAAGTAGCCGTGCCTTTTTGTCTCCAAACGAACTCCAGACCGTCCACGAATCAGGGACGGATTTGCATATAAGCAAAGTAGGCTGTAGCCCAGGGCGACAAATTTTTGGGAAAGGAAATTGGAAATGATTTAAACCCGAGGGCTTTAGGCAACTCTAAAAACAATTCACTTTTTCTTCATCTAGCAAATTAGCAATAATTCATATATTGAATTATTTTTAACGTTGCCTCGACTCATTGAAATGAGAATATTTGACGATATTCCGCTGGAAGGGCGGCAGGCCCTTCTTAGCCTAGGGGCGCCAATTTCCAAATCCGTCCCTGGCTCCAATTCATGTCTAAAAAAATATTCGGACCCCTAAGATATGGTGTATCCTGTCTCCCGACGATAGCAGCCTGACTGCAGAGCGACAGATAAACAAAACGATGCGCGCGTTTGTCAGTCCGAGCTGTACACGGGTGAACGACAGCCTCCTTGTGCGAGCAAAAGGGAAACATGAAGTGCATCGGCTGCATTGTCCTTTTGAACGTGGCCATTCTAACGGAGGCGACGATACTCATGACGAGCGGTGACGGGTCAGAGTGTCTCGTGAACGTCAGGTAGGGATGTCGTGCTCGAAACTGGCACAGGAGCTCGATGGTAATCGTATCTGAGACTAAAATCGACGGTAAAGCTACTTCAAAGTTCTATATAGCTGTGGTACATCTGACAGTGTGCAGTGTTTGGCTCACCGATTAGTACCCTCTCGAATTTTGCGCGTGGTTAGAAAGTATCGTGTCCAATGCATGGGTTGCTTGGATGAAAATTTCCAGATGATCTTTGGACTCGGTATACTGAGAGAAATATTAGTGGTGTGACTTATGTATTTAATCTAATATTGCACACGGTAAAGGGTAACTGTGTATGAAAAGCTGATGCACTTGCTTCCTGAATCTCGACTTTACAATTTGGATTTGCTTCGCGTATGATTCGCTCACAGTGAAAGGCGTAAAGACTGCTTTCGTCTGTAGTTCATCCAAGTGACCCGTGGACAAAGTAGGGACAGTCTCTACTTTTGATGACTTCACATTCACTGTGGATGAATCATTCGCGATGCACATCCAAAGTGTAAAGTCTGGATTTGCCTTAACTCGATGCATTTCTACGTATCGATCACGCTGCAAACCTTCGTGTGTATTCGTAGAATCTATTCGATTCAACTAGTTCGCAAATATTTATCATTCGCCAAGTTCATTCACCCTACAACGCGTTTCCGTCTCGCATTTCCACGTACAAGAAAATCGACGATTCGTGTGCATCTGACACGACTGCAACGTCATTCACCAGCGCATCCTTTTCCAGTCGAAGGGAGACGCGGTACGTGCCCTACAAGGAAACATACAAGGCGGCAAAGTGGGTATTTTACAAGATCATGACTCGCGTGAACTACAGGATTGACGTAAGGAATTCACCACATAATGTCGTTACCGTAAACTGAAGGAACATAGGCATCTAGATAACATCTATTAAAAAGGAAAAAGAACAAATTTTATGCATTTTGACACTTTTAGTACAGTGACAAAAGATGTAATGTTATAACAGGATACTTAAAGCAAATGTAAAACTGTTAATTTTAATATTATATAGAAAAATGCTCGAAAAAACATGTCAATGTTCCCCCTGTTTACAGTACCGAATATTCTCCTAACCATGAAACTTTCATCATAACGAAATATGACTGAATCGTTTGAGATAAAAATTTCGAGTGGCTGAAAGGCGATTGAGAATGTGCTTGTATGCTTAATTGTCAGACGTGTTTTTTCTGATGAGGCGTTAGAGAGTTTCTAGAGCGAGTGGACACAGAGTGTCTTTTCTCAATACTTGAAAGAGTTTGCAAATAAATAAACGAATGTACAGCAAGTTGGCTAGCTTTCACAGCATCCACGGGGTAGTACTACGTGGATGCGCGTGGTTTCCCTGTCATTCAAGGCTACACCGTTTTCAGTACGTGACGGTCTGGATGACAGACAGCAGGTGCTGCGACGGATACAGGCGACAGAGCAGCCACTGCGAGCCAATCTGCCCGAGAGCCTGCCAGGGTGGCTACTGCATCTCGCCGAACACTTGCACCTGCTGGTCGGGCCACGAGCCATCGAACGATGCACAACTGAAAGATCACGTTTGCACGCCCAGGTGCGACAGCAACTGCACGAACGGCATCTGCGCAATGCCCAATGTGTGCAGGTGCAACAGCGGCTACAGGTTGACCAGCGGCGACAACCTACACTGCCTCCCGATCTGCCCGGTGGAATGTGCGCCGTTAAACGCGCATTGCTCGGGGCCAGACACTTGCACCTGCAACCCTGGATACGCGCGCGAACCCGAGGAGAAGAATTCAGCGAACTGCCTGCCACAGTGCGACGTGCCCTGTCAGAATGGCAGATGCACAGCGCCGAACCAGTGCACCTGCGACGATGGCTACGCACCTGAAGGGAAGGACACGTCCCTTTGCAAGCCGATATGCAATCACGATTGCACGCATGGCACCTGCACGGCGCCCAATAGTTGCACCTGCTTGCCAGGTTACAGATCGAAGAACGACAGCTTCTGCGAGCCCAGTTGCAGCGAACCCTGCATAAGAGGCACCTGCACCGCCCCTGATACTTGTGTCTGTGAAGATGGTTACGGACCCTCCGAGTCGTCCAAGTACGTCTGCCAGCCCATTTGCGACAACTGCAGGAACGGCGCGTGCAGCGCGCCTGGGGTATGCGTTTGCAACGAGGGCTTTCGACTCGAAGGCACCGAAGGAGGTAAACCGGTGTGCACGCCGTTCTGCAAGATCCCCTGCGAGCCTTACGGGACCTGTGACGCGCCAAACACTTGCACCTGCTTCGATGGGTATAGAGTGATCGATACCAGCGGAAGGGAAAACGAAGTGAGTGGTGTGAATTAGTAGAGGCTATTATAGAGGCTTGTGTAGGTTTATTAATGAGGATTTCTTGTACTATTTGCTTTGAAAATGGTATTGTAAAAATCGGTAGGTAACGTAATTCCTACGTATTTAGGGAACCTCGGAAAAAGAGAGCCACGTACTGAACAGCAGCGTTAACCACCACGGCTACATCGACTCTCGGTGGTCCCTTAGTCCGAACCCCCTCTTTTGGCATAGAGGTTCCTGATCCCACAGTGCTTTTATTTCACATCCCTTTGCAGGGAAGACGCCTGTCGAACTTGATCTATCGAAGATTTCTAGACCCTCCGCACTTGAATATTCCCAAATATGACGTAATATTTCATTGGCCCACATTAATTTTCCTTAATTCTCTACACACGTCCTCAGATACCCAGCAACGCAACCGAACAGCACGCATCAGCCTGCGAGCCAATCTGCAAGCAGAGCTGCGTCCACGGCAGATGCATCGGGCCAGACTCGTGCAGCTGCGACCCGGGCTACCGGGCATCGACCAACGACTCTAATATCTGCGAACCGACCTGCGAGGTCGACTGTGGTGGATACGGTGCCTGCACTGCGCCCAACGTTTGCACGTGCAACGAGGGCTGCGTGCGCGACGCGACAGATCGTTGCATGCCATTCTGCAATTCGACCTGCCAGAACTCCACCTGCGCGGAGCCGAACCGGTGCCGGTGCCTGGACGGTTTCGTTTCGATGAACGAAACTGTCTGCGTGCCTTTTTGCGAGAACGATTGCGGGAATGGGACGTGCGTGGCGCCGAACGTGTGCCGATGCGACGATGGCTTCGTGAACAATGAGAATAATAGTTGCGTCAGGCCGTGTACGCGTGTGTGCAAGGGCCACGGAGTATGCATAGACGAGAACAGAGCCTGCGAGTGCTCTTACGGGTGGACAGGGTGGGACTGTGACCAGCCCACCGTTTGCATCCTCTTGATGAACCTGGACGACGAAAGCCTCTACGGGTGAGTGAGAAAATGGACATTTATATCGATACTAGGGTAGATGTTCCTATTACTGTGCCCTGTAAGGGAAACCGGGCTAGTTGACAAGTTATTCAATTCTGAATTTTCTCATTCTTGTTTTAATTAATTACTCAAGAACAAATATACTGAAATATACTGTGTTCCTTCCTCTTTAATATATAGTAAGCGGAAACTCGAGAAAATACACGCAAAATAAATGGAAAAATATTATTTACACCAAGGCAAAATGTATCAATTTATCCCACCGCGGGGTAAGTTGATACATCTGTAAAATATCCGTTTAATGAACTAACTAATAAATTTAAGAAATCAAATTTTAATCTAGATACCTTAACTTCGTTAAAAAAAATTCTTTCCTTATTTGTTACTGCGAGTTTCTTTGTGCGGCTTATTTAAATATAAAAGCACACTAATGAGTATAGGACACATTAATAGAAACGTCTACCCTAGCTCGCTAAATTCGGCCAGTTCGTGAAAGATTAATGTTTCAGTGTCACCGTTCATAACGAGACGAACAGCACGCTGAAAGATGCTCGCCGCTACGCGCCATATTGTTACGAATGTAACGGGGTGGTGGGTAATAAGAGTCTGTGCTACGCTATGCCTTCCGTGGATAGTGCATCTGCAGTTGGATGCTTCGTTGAAACGGGTACTTGTCCGATGTTGAGGAGATATTATGGATGGAAGGGATATAGGGAAGTATTTGGAGAACGACTGAAGCTGTGTATGAAACAAAATTAGCCAAAGTGCTATCGTTTCACTATACTTCTTCCATTTACAATTAGTTCTAGTGGAATTGCATAGAATTTTTGTTCTTTTCCTTCTTTCATACATATGTAAGTGACCGGGGATTTCCATTTCGAGTGTCAATTCTATTATCAGTTTTACAGTCACAGTAGTTCATTTCTGACAATGTAGAAAGTGCTGCGATGGCAGCTGACAAGTTTCCTCTGTTTTAAGAGTCACCATGCACCCTGATGTATCGCAACAACACCGACGCAGTGTCCATTATGGCTGGCGCTCTGGCAGTGGTCGCGCTGTTAATAATAACGATCGCATCGGCAGCGGCTTACTTCATGATCCGTAGACACCGAAGGAGGAACAGGCGATCAGGTATTCGACTATCGGAGAACATAGAATCTCGTGGAAAGGGCGGAACTCGGCGAACGATAAACGTGGCGCCTGACTTCCGTCGTCGGGTGTTTCCAACGCAGAAAACCGAAGCTTCAGATAAGCCAGATAAATTTCTCGCTGTTCCAATTTTACTTCGCAACATTGCAGCATGAGTAATATAAGTATTTGAGCATGAGTCACAAGAAACGTGCGCGTAATGGCAAACCTTTCTCTGCACCTTTCCGCGCAAAGTGAAAGGATTGCTTAATATTTCTGCGATCCAGGATTTCAGATTAGATGTTAACGAAACCGTTTTGTTCCCAGCGATCGTACAGAGCGCGCTGTTTCAAGGAGCTGTCGCCAACGTGTCCTTGCTATCCGAAGAGGATTCTCCTCAGTGAATTTCGCGTGGATTAAGGTTCAGGGAGGACTGAGAATAGTGAATTTCTTCGAGTGTACAATATTTGTCGGTGGAAAAACGGCTGCCAATGTCCGTAGTGTCTTAGGCCAGTCATTTAGGTCTGTTCAGACTGTAATGCACGCGACAAAGTTTCCCAAAAGACACGTGAAACCCTACAGAAAAGAATAGTCAAACATTCCCACGCGATTTAACTGTTTAGGGCGTTGCCCTACTTGTATTCTAACGATGATTTTCACGAGAAAATATATCAGAGTATTTTACAAAAATCTCCTTCGCTCCATCCATCTTACAGTACGAAACTTGAGGGATGCAAATGGAGTACGAAACGATGCACGAACACGGAAGCGAGGACGAGGCGAAGGAAAGCGAGGAAAGCGCCGCTGTCTGACCTACGCTGGCACTTACTACTTCCACTGCCTTTCCCCTGAATCTACGCCCCAAGAGTATCGCGCATCGGATCACCCTCCACTATCGTCCATTTAAACCCACAAAATGCCAAGACGACCTTAACACATTGTTATCGGGACGCGAGAAAAGAAATAAATAAATTCCCAGCCCGCTGTTTCGCTCACTCTGGGCAGTCGTCAATACCCGACTACAAAGTGTTGAGACACCATCTTCCAATCATTGCAACTAGTACAGCAAACCTCGAGCGCCATACACCCGTGCGTTTCTCCCTAGAAGCTTTATACCCTACGTTTACCCCCAAAGCACCCCTGCACAAATCACACAAGTCAAGTGCCCGCCACGAAGGCGGACCGAACAATATCCTTCCGAACAAAGCCCTCGCGACATCCTCGACGCACTCCGAAATGTCATCCAAACTCGATACTGCCTTCGCGGAGCAGAAAGCCGCCGACGGGCACTCAACGCGCGCCGGTGCGCGGCCTGGAAATTGGCAGGCTGAGTAGCCGAAAGCCGCCCGCCCACGGCCGACCGAATTTGTGGATCGGGGCCGGTGTCAAGGTGGCCGGCTGAAAAGGTAACAAACCGAGCGCGATTCGGTGTCGGCCGATAGAGGAGCAGCCGTGATCTCGATCGACGCGGCCGCGGCGCCGCGGGCAGGGTGGCGGGAGTAAGGGGGTTGTGACGGAAAGGGGTGGTTCGGTATCGCGCAGCTGCGGGCGCACGGTGGTCGACCGGCTGACGGAAGGAAGGCGTCAGTGAACGGGTGGCACGGATCCGGGAACATCGTCTCCCCGGCAGTCGAACGGTGGCCGTTGCTGCGCTGCGCTATCACCGCCGCTCTTGTCGCGACCGCTGTGGCTGGCCGTGGTGACGCGGGTGCTGGCGATCACCGGGGAACGGTGGATAGTGCGGAGAGAGTAGCGGAGAGCGACGCCACCGGGGGGGGAGGCGGGTGACAACGTAGGGCCGGAGTGCGACAGGGGGCTATACGCGCGATATAAGGCGCTCGTCAGAGCCGTCGAGGGCGAGAGGGCGTGCTGGGGGGCGGGAGGGGGTGAGGGCAGGCGACGGGGAAGGATGTCGATGCGCCGCCGGTGGTCGGTTTCGGGGGTTGACTCGCGCCGCGGGGGCGATGAGCGCACTTCCCTCCGCCCTGAGACTGACCTGCTGCCGTTCCTGGCTCCTGCTCATCTGCCTCGTCTTCCTGGTGTCCAGCTGCGGCTGCCGCGCGCGGCAGGATACACCGGCACGTCGACTGCTAGCAGGTGATGACTTGCGCGGCGCCAGCTACAACGGGGAGAAACAGGGCGAAGAAGAGGACGCCGATGTCTACGACGACGACCAGGACTACCTCGAGGAGAACATCACTGTGGGTGAGTGGCGGGGCACCTGTGCCTGGCACCATTCATGGATCCCGCTGCTGACCTGAATCGGCCGCAGGGGGGAGGAGGGTGCGCGGCACGGGCGAGGATGCCGAGGATGGTAACGATCTTGGGATGGGAACTGTAGGGGGGATCGTTTGGTGAATATCCAGCTAGCTGGACGTGGTTGCATAGGGTGGAGATGCTGGGGAAAGTTTTCGCGGGGGTGGCGATGGGGTTGGAGGTGCAAGCAGGTTCGGGCATCGCTTGGTGGGTAACGATTTTGGGAGGGTTGTTGCGTGGGGCATTGCGCGGAGTATAGAATGGTGTCAGTAGGGTGGTATAGGGTAGATGTTGAGAGAAAGATTTGCGTAATGTTTCCATGGGGTTGGAAGTAGAACGAGGCGTTTCAAGCATCGTCGGGGGAGGATGCTACGCTGCGGCGTTGTAGGTGATGGTGGTAACGATTTTCGGAGGGCTCTTATGAGGGGTAGGTTACATCGCGCACAGGTCCCAACGTGATGGTGGAGGCTATGTGTTGGTGGAAGTCTTCGTTGTAGTACCGATTCATCAACTTCAGTTGAAGATAGGAGGAATGGCAATGGTAGCGATTTTGAAACGAGTTTTATATGGGGTGTTGTTTAGAATGAGTATTGATCTCGTGGCGATGGGGTATGCTGGATGTTGAAGAGAGAATTTGTTGGAATATAGATGGGGTTAAAAGTGAAACAGGGAGCTCGAGAAATTGTTGCTACATTACATTTGCAAATGGCAGAGAATCTGCCAGGGAGTCTATAAGTTTGAAAGAGAATCGAATACAGTGGACTCAAAATAGCTAAATCCTTCGAATGGAATATGAATTCTCGAACTCTTTGAATCAAAGTAAAGGAACAAAGTATTGGTAATTCATTCCCAATTTACGAGTGAATCACCTTGAAAGCACCATAGTAAATTAATTAAACAATTAGCTACCAGTCGTTTAAGAGCCCTGGTACATAGAATTAAACTTCGATCGAGAAAACGTTCGGAAATCGCGAGCACCCTCCTTCTGCCATCGCGTTTAAGCTCGTCCTCGATTTCCAGGCGTCCGTACCACCAGTTTATTTAGCAATCGATACACGCCCTTTTGTAGGAGGAACGTTATCTTATTTTCTCGCGAAACAAGGACGATCGAACATGTGTGCCTCGAGATACTTGCCTCGCCTTCCTCGCGCTTGCTCGATACAGACGTGCAAACACTCTGGCCCCGGAGCCACTTCTCGCAGAGTAAACACTCGCGTTGTCATCATCATCGTCATTCAATCCAGACGTTTGCTCACTCAACGAGGCATTTACATATCTCAGCGCCATATGCCACAGCTTCCATCGATTCAACCAGCTAATTCGAGTCCGGAGAAGAAGCAGCAGTGCGAGATCAAAGTGAACCACGATCTCAGCTTCAATCATAAATTCAATGAAAGATTCAAACGAAATCAGCCGCTGGCATGGATCAGCTCCGGGAACTCTTCATCAATTTCCAATTACCCTAGCCCCTCGTAAACACGATTACGCGAGTAACGAGCCTTCGTTTAAACTTCAACCTCTCTCTCTCACAAAAGTGAGCTGACAGGATGGCGAAGGATTCAGCAGCGAGCAGAGATCGTCCGCAACTCCGGGCCCAGTGAATTTTCATTTTCCCCGGCATCCCGGAAACGCGATTATGGGAATTCAGGCGAAAAGTGGGTCCGACGGCTAGGAAAACAAATGTTACGCGTCCCGGAAACGGCGACTGCGCGCGCGCCGGCGTGCACGGGCGAGAAGCTCGTCCTTCTTGGATTTTCGCGCCAACCACGCTGCCGGTATTGATTTTAATGGATGCTGCAAGCTGTCGGCTTGTGTGGGAGCTCGCACACCGCCTGCAGCCGCTTTCCGATCCAAAGGAATCTCGCCATCCCCTGTCCACCGCGACGCGAACGGGAACGAGGGAGAAAGGTTAACGGAGAGGTAATCGTGCGTCATTCATCCCTTGTCTTTCGTGTCGGGCGCCATTCACCTCGAGCCCGGACACACGGCAGCGCGACAGCCGCTGTGGAACAACGCCGAACCGGGCCGCCACACGAATGTTACACCATGAAGTTTGCGAACGAGGTCGAAAGCGTAATCGCCGCTGCCCCCGTGCGCTCAATTATTTATGCGACGCGGCAACACCACCCCCGATTCATCTGCAGTTCGAGCGATCGATCGACCCGGCGAGCTTCAATTCCGATTCGATGCTAGAAACCCGAATTCCTCGCAGAATCTTGTGTCCTGCGTGCAGGGCGTAATTCGGGGCTGCAGCCGAGAAAGGGGTGAGTTCCCTGGGGCGGAGATATGGAACGAGGCTTTTACATGGGGCAGTATTGTTTCTGGGGCAGTAGGGTGTCTAGGTTTCTCGAGTAATGTGTTTGTTAGTCGTTGTTTGAGTTTGTTTTAGTAGGCGATGTGGTTTAAATAATTCTGTAGTTGAAAATTATATTCGTGTAGCGAGAATTATATTTGATCTCTTTAAACGAGATTTTAATAAAAAGTAGTACTCTGAAAAAGTGGAGAATCTTTTGTAGTCAAAAGAAAACAGGGTGCAAGGGTTTGATTAATTAGAAGCTGAAAATGTATTAGAATTCATGAAATAGAAAATAGTAAACGATTTACAATTGTGTAACGGTCTGTTACTGGAACAGTGCCAGCGCTAATTTTTAGAAGCTATTACGCGCAAGTAGAAGTAACGAGTAATGGTCAGACGCTCCGTCCAAATCGTGCTGCGTTAAATAAATCGGATTTTCAGTCAAATAAAATCTTGCATGAAAAAATCTTATTATACATTTTCGATGGATTTTCACCCGAAGAATCGCCCCTGTTCGATTGCACTCCGAATTATCGTTTAGTTACTAACGAGAAAGCCATCCAAGTCGCTATCATTTACCTAACGACTCTCCAAGCTCCTTTCCCTGAAAATACAAAAAAAAAAAGTATTATTCCACATTTTCCTCTCGCGTTTACACAAAGCGCCACCCCTGCAGTCGATGTACCGCGAAGCGCATCCCACATTGTATAATTGAAGAAGCCCAATTAGGCACAACTGTAGGATGTCGCGTATACGCTTCTGAACGCTTGCCAACGGAGTTAATCGCCTCTCCTTGACGCTACGAAACATTTAATAACGATATAATACTATAATTAAAGAGAAATCAATACGCTAATCGGCTGGCAAGCTGCCCAAGTCTAGTAGGCCAGACCGAATCGGGCAATTAGCAGGAGAAAACTCAGCGCGTTAATTTACTAAACAAGCGGGCACGTCGGTCGCGAGCAATTAAATTCGTATTCCGTACGAGGCACGGCGGACCGTTTGTCCGGGCCGACGAAATTTGTAAGAGAAGACGGTGGTAGTTGGCTGGCGAAAAGGCACACGACGTCAAACATCTTTTGATGCAAAAGTGCTCCCTCCCCATCCCGCTTTTGGATAGGGTAACAATGCTTCTTTGCTTCATTAATCGTGCAGAATGTGCGCGCATTCATAGCTGGACAAACAAACGCCGGCGACAAAAGGCTGCAGCCTAGCATCGTCAAAAGGAGGCACAGACACGGGTATCGAAGCTCCATGGTTCAAAGGGACTGAAATCTTTGTCGACGAATAAAGTGGTGTTGCACCCTAGTTCGTGATTATTATTTCGTCTACAGAGCAATAATTTTTGGTTCTACAAATTGATCAGAGGATTCTGCTTGCGAATAAAGTTATTACATTAGTGGGCTACAATGTTATCGGAATATTGCTGCATTAGAAATTCATCTATAGACGAGATCAGAATTTTAGAATAGTGTCTAATATTATATTAATAGCAGCTGAAACGAAAGCTCGTCTGAAAATTGATATTCCCTTGAATCGAAGTAATTCATTTGAGAATATTACCTGCGGTAAATTTGTTGCATCGCTCGTACCAAGGGTGCACTGGCAAACTTTCGAAGATTGAGAATACTCTTGGAGGGTGCGAGAAAAGGGGTGAAAGCCAGAGCCGCATCCCTGAGGGAAACGACAGGAACTTGCGAGGAACTATGTCGAAACACGCATTAACCTGTTAGATGGAGGAAAGTTGACTCGTCATCTGAAAATACCTTCCCGTGGGGCAACACGGGGAACTCATCGCGGAAGTTTCCTAATTACATTCGCACGGGAGACGTGACGTACGTAGCAATTACTATGGCGCAAAGCGAGTTAACTGGTATTCGATCGGTTTCGAACGCGCCAGTAAGATTTCTAACCAAAAATCATCCCCGTTTAACTAAACAGCTCAACCCGTGCCAACCTCTTTCCTTGGATTTAATCCGCACATCTCCCCGGCAGTCAGAGTTTCTCCCACTTCGAGGTAAACACTCGGCAAAGTAGCTTAATGGCTTCTACTCGTCAAGTAGCTCGATAAAACGGGATGTAGATTTAAAGAAGCATGTAACCTACTCGGATACCACGCGAAGTTTTATCAAGCACACGGGGTTCCGTTAAAAGATTCATGTGCCCGGCAACGGGAGCTCGCGATACAAAGGAGCCAACGATTGCTCCTCGTACGGCACGTTATACGGGCGATATTTGTGGGGAACGCGGTGTATATTTCATCTATTATCGAGAGACGCCGTGCATAATCCAGAAAGCTATCGATTTATCCTGTTTACAGCGAAGGGACAGTACCTGGGCTCGCCGTGCGATGTCTCGTGCAATCCGGAACTGCTGCACGTGTTTTGCGACACGGTCACCGGTCACTGCGAGTGCGAGAAATTCTATCCAGTTCGCCTTGGGCCTAGCAAAGGATGTGCCAAACGTACGTAGAACATTTTCCGCGGACGGCTACGCGCTCGTTCGCAACTAGGTCGTTCCGATATGAAAAACTCCATGGTAACGCGGACACGAGCGAAACGAGAGGGGGGGGGGGGGGAAATAAATGTCGAGGGAGGCCCTGTCGCCTATGAATAATCGACATGCCGTGAAAGGATGTTTTGTGCCACACTCGTCCCTCCAGTCGATTCGCAGACGCATTTCTAACTTCGTTTATCGAAACGCTTGTCGCCGCGTTTCATTCGGTAGCCGCGATACTCAAATTTTCAAGTGGCGTCGCCCCAATTGCATCGCTGAGAATAGAAAGCAGCGCTTGCGTTCCACGCGAATTATCTGTGGGGAAAGAATTCGGTTATTAGCCGCTGATCGATCGCGCAAGTTGCACGCAGGCGGACATCTCGGTGAGGAATACCTATGTCAACAGAGAAATAGAGCCCAAAGTGCCGCGTTACCAATTGAGGGTTGAAAGGCTCGCTGCCCTTCAGCGAAGCCTCGGGGAATTAAACGACTGTACGGTTTTCCAGCCAAACGACTCGGGGAGCAATGCTTCTATCGGGCGACTTGCACTTACACGGATCAACACTCGACCTGCACCCAGGTGCAGCACCACGCTGTGTGCGACTGCGAGGATGGTTATCACAGGGTCGCACTGTCTAGGCCTAACAAGAAGGTGTTCTGCGCCGAAGGTACACCGTGCCAACTAATCGTCAGACCCGTCCCGGATGTAATACCGGAATTCTGACTTGTGACAGACATTTACCACTTGCCCTCGCATGTCTCTGATCATTCCCTACCCGACACTTGCAATACCTGAACGATCGCGGGCTATTACTAACGAACCAGGGCACTGTAGTTAGCATTCGTCCCCTTGGAAAATGATCACGGGTTGAAGCGTCCCGTCGCAATCTGTTGGCAGACCTGGTGCTGATAACCACGGATATACCGACCCTGCTCTGCATAGCGTCGGGGATAGCGATATTCACGGGGATGATATGCTTCGTGCTCAAGTTGTTCAGCCGTGCGAGGTACTCAAGGCCGCGGCACTATGCCAACGCGAATCACCCGCCGCCGATGCTGTTCTCCAGCGACACCGGTGAGTATCCCCCCGTGCAACAGATCGACCGTAGCCCGAGAAAAGCCTCCCCCCCCCCCCCCGAATCGATTCGACGGAGGTGAACGGAACGATCGAGCGCGCGCGCGCCCCACGAACCCCCCATCGTTCGTCGACCTTGCCGTTTACTGTAACCACTCGGCCAGCCACGGCGAAACTGTACTGCACCCCATTGCGACGGCTTTCGGCTGCAAAATCAATAAGTCTAAGTATCGATGAAGGACCCCGTCCCCTCCGAAGACGTCTATTTTCGGCCTCTGGCCTACTTCGCTCGGGAGAGACCGAGGGGTAACCGGGAGTAGAGGTCTAACGATCGCTTAGGCCAGTCCGAAGCTGAGTCAAGCAATCGTAGCACAATCGATAGAGGAGACTCAGCGAGGTTCTAACTTCACATCCACGGATGAAAGAGCAAAACGTTGCCGCTCCTACTCGCGGATAATGATACTTTTGCTCGGCAGGCTTTACCGTGCCCGAGCCTCGATTTTCAATCGGATAGTTTTAATAGAAAACGGCACACGGCTGAAGTATTAAGTAGAATCGATCCCTCGAGAAATGTCCCACATATCTCTCAACGTGGTCTAACAGGCTCGCTAGCGCACGCCATGTATTTCTAACGTCCTGATTCCTCGTGACAGGCCAGCGTCACGTGACATCGATAATTATTCGTTTGCGAAGCGCACGAAGCCTGCATGGAAGTACTGATACCAAGCCCGGGGGGGCATTCGACACACCAACTCGACCTGATTACTACATTCCTTGCATGCCCAATTACAAACGAACACTACACCGAATAACACTACACCAACTGTACCGTGATCTACGGTGGTCTTCGGAGCTCCGCGTCCGACGGTCTTCAGAGTGCACCGACGAACCGTTCTTCCCGAGAATTTCCACGATTAAGGGGAGTATACTTAGTCAGAAAACCGAAAAGCAGCGATTTTTTTTTTAAAAAGTGGAAGCACATATTTTCTCAGAGCTTCTTGCACTTAAAAGAGCAATATTTAGAGAACCTTGGGTAATTTTTTCGTAGAAAAATATTTACCTTTATAATAAAAATACGACATCCAAGAAGCCTTTTTAAAAGCAGTGAGTAAGATATCTCGAGAACCTTTCTGAAATTTTGCGAGCTTCTTCGTTGGTAAAATCGAAACTATACGATGGAAAAGAATCCCTCCGTCATTCAGTAGATTTTTAAATAAAAAACAAGCCCACAAAATTTCAAAAAGATTAGAGCAGTAGTTTTTGAGATATCCAGCTCACCGTTTTTAAAAATTCTTCTTCGATGTCGTTGTATTTTTATTATAAACGTAAATATTTTTCTACAAAAAATGACCATAAAACGTTCTTTAAATATAGCTCTTTTAACTACAAAAACTGCTGTGTAAGTGTATGCTTTCGCTTTTTCAAAAAAAAATTCACAAGCATTCGCCTCTTTTCAGCCTCCTGACCAGGTATAACCCCTTAAACAGCGAGCTCGGCCGGTGGGGTCGCGTTAATCGGTGCACCCGGGAGCCCATCGGGCGCGGGGCTCTGCGGTGGACGGTGTCCGACGCGCAGGGCGATAGGGAATGCGTTAGTGTCAACGAAAAGCGGAAGAGCGATTTCTCGACGAGCGCGCTGACGGAAGGATCGAGAGGGGATGAGTAATCGAAGGAATCCAACAGGTATCCCGCTGACGCTCCACGGTGGAAGACCGTCCTCGCGTTCCAGCCAACGGAGCAGCACAGGAGGACCATTGACCTACGCGTTCACCAGGAGGCCGAGCAGCGGTGGTAGCCGCGGTCCCCTGGTACCAGCGTCGAGAGCAGGTGCGGCACGTGCCGCCGCCATCTTGCTTATATCGTGTCACCTGCAGGCGACCAAAGGCGGGAACAAGCATCGACGTACCCTTAGCGACGTTGCTGAGGGATCGTCCGACGGCCTCGGTAGACGATCAACGATCTCTTTCTAGCTCTTTCGTTGTGTCTGTCTTCTGTCTCTGTCTACTTCTCTCTCTCTTTCTTTCTCTATCTCTCTCTCTCTTTCTCTCTATCTCTATCTCTCTCTCTCTCTCTCTCTCTCTACTCTACTCTTTCTATGCCCGCATCTTTCACACTCTTGTACGCCACCTCTGCCCGTCACTCTCCCAGTTCGAGTGACTCTTCTTCTCGTTCGAGTGAATTTGCTATCTGCCCGTGTCTCTCCCCCCCCCCCCCCTCTGTCTTCTTTCGTCGTTCGCTAAAGGGGGTGGCCTGGCGAGGTTCGACGCAACGGGGAGGCGAGATTCCCGAGTTGGAACAGTCGAACGTTTCTTTTCTCGATTTTCTTTTGATTATTTGCAAGGTAACCGGCTGGTTTGGTAGTTGGTTAGAGAATCGTTTGGGGATCCTGGAGTCCCGTTTCCGAGTTGCGTCGAGGCATAACGGGCGTACTTCGCCGTCCAGCATCCGTTCTACCTCCGAACGTAAATCTGTCCCTCCCCTCCGCCCGTTCCCGTCACGCTCGTTTCACGCCCCGTCCGACCGCGAGCCGCCACTTCAGCGGTGAACGCCGACGACGAGGAAGAAGAGGACGGTGGTCGCTTCAAGTGGTACCGTGCCGTTGTCGCTGTTGTGTCGTAGTTGTTGTTATTGATATTTTAGCGTGCCCCCGTAACCGCCTTCCCCGCTGCGTTTCCCGATTTTTCTCCGGTCCACCCGTGACCGTGCTCCGACACCCCGTAGTCGCGGCGAGGCGTCCCTCGGACGCGGAGGGCACAACGATTTCTTACGGGAGAGGGCTGAAGAAAGAAGGGAAACGCGAGCCTGACCCTCGATCTCGTTCACGTTCCCTGTACACGAACGGCCATTCGTTTCTCTGTTGTATGGCCGAGTGTCGGGACTTGGGACGGTTTTACTCTCGTTCTTTCTCACGCAACGATGCGTTTCCGCCGACACCACCGTGACGGCGCTACCGAGACATCCCCCCGGCCGCCACGTTAGCTGGGGAAACGGAATGTCCGTATCACAACCTCGACCTCGTCACACATTCACCTCCAACCCTCCCCCGCCCGGATTGATTAATACCACCGGTACACGTACGTTGTGGCATTCGTGAGATTGTGTACACAGAAAAAAAAAGCTGCATTCACGTGAATACAAAATACGATGTTCTTTGTTGAGAAAAAAAAAACAAAAAAAAAAAAGAAACAACCAATAATCAAAGCGCTGCACGAGTGTGTTACGAGATAGCAAGATGGCAGCGGCCGATTTCGTTGCTCGTTAACGAACGAACGTTCTCTGGTAAGACGTAGAGGAGACACGAAATCTTTACGCACTAGCTAGCTCGCTGCACACGCACGCATTTAATTGTGTTCGTCGGATCGCATGCGATGCCCGGCTTTACAGAGAGTTTAATTGAACCTTTTTTTAATAAACACGACCAACCCCGCCCGCGGCGAACCGCGTGTTTTCCAGTGTCTGTACTTGAGGCTCGCTACCGCTGCTGTACCGTTCCCTGCATCTTAAACTGTTGCTTTGATTTAGCGAGGCTCGAGCAGAGAAACGTAACCGAAACCGCTGCCTGCTCCACTAGCCGGGAACTGCCATCGTCCAGTTCCGCTTCGGTTTTCTGCGTACGATAAAACTTGCAACGCCTTCGATGCTAACGCGCAACCGTCGGTTCGCGGTTAAATGTCCGTTGCCGATGCGTTCGCGGGAACGAGTGACGAGGGGGATGGAGCATCAACCGCGGGAGAAAGAGCCCAAAGAGGTGCAAGGATCTTTATTTTGTTAGATATGCTTGCTATGGATCGAGGAGGCGAAAGCCGTGCCTTTCGAGCGAGCCGCTTTGTTCTCTGGCTGCAGTGAGTCGGGGGATTATTGGCACGGGCAGAAGCTTGACAAGGAAATTTCGGATAAAAGGCGAATGGAAATGAAGAGAGCGCGCGGCGTGAGAGATGAACGAAGGATCCTGGCAACGGAGCCGCTTGGATAGTATTCTAAAGAAACGTCCCCAATTAGAGCGAGGCGAGGGGCACGTTCGGAGGCAGTTTTACTAGCTGAATGGAAACGTGAGCGGTGTTTTGAGGAATGAGAGGACTAAAGTCCGCCGAAAAATGACGGGTGCCAATAATTCTGTGACTCTCTGTATACAGACAAGTACACAGATATACTATAAATCCGCCTCTGGCTGCATTTCCTGTCGCCTTTAGTATGCGCCGTTAATCAATAAGGACTCGTAACGAGGTCTCTGAATTAGAAACACTTAAACAGCCCGGCAAGCATCTGCTCTCTGCATATACGAACGCGCCACTTCAATGGCCCTTGGCTGTGTAATTCTGAGAACGTCGATGCGACACGGTGAATACGTGTCCCGGTGCAAAAGCTGCCGCAAGCTCCAGCAGCCCGTTAGACGCTTGATGGCAATCGATCCCCTTTTACGAGAAGTGCATTATTGATTAGCGAGAGAGCACGCGTCGCAACGCCGTCTGTATAACGCATCCGCTTCAGTCGATCGGAACGCTTTTCGTTCGGGCCGAGGTTCGCTTTCAGTGACAATGTCCACACGACGACAACTCGCACAGTCGAACACCGAACACACGAAGATAATAAATCCTTTCTCAACGAGTACTAACGCAACACCCCGATTGCCCTTGGACCTCGCGACACCAGCTGCGAGACTTCTCTGTACCCCGATTCGCGGCCTCCCGACAGCTCTGAACCGATCCTTCGCCCCCGGCTCTCGGGAAACGGCCCCCAATCGAACCGCTGCCTGTAGACGGGGCGGGCCCGAGGCGCGACCATCGAGCCTGCATTATCCGTCGACGGAGAATCAGGCGAGCGAGCGAGCGAGCGAGCGAGCGAAGGATTCCGTCGCGCATATAGAAATACCCCGCGAGTGTCACGCCTGGTATTAGCCGAGCAGACGCAATTAGTTATTTTTTCGTAATTCTTATCGACTTGTCCGCCTGGCGACTTAGAGTAGCGACGGAGAGCAGGAGGTGCAGGTTCGCCGAGCTCCGTGGAACTGAACCTTAACCCTTGTCTTCCCGATAGGTTCTCGCCGCCCTAGCTTAACCTCGGTTCACAGCTCGACCTCCTCGGCGCGTAGCTACAGCGCCCGACGCCTCGAGAAGGAGAGGAACGAGAAGGAGCAACGGCAGGCGCTGCAGGAGCTCAGGCTGGCCAAGCAACGGGAGCAACAGCAGCAGCAACAGCAACAGGTAGCGCCGACGCCCAGCCCCAGGACTCCGCACTCCACGGACGAGCTGCTGCCATCCGTGGAGGAAGGGAAGGAGGTGTTTTATAACGAGGTACCTTGCCAGAACTGAATCTGTTTGCTTACGAACCAGCCCGTCTCACTCTGGCCGAACAATTGCAAATTTTACGAAGCTAGAAGCATCTCTGAAACTGTTCGGTTTCGAGGGTGACGTGGCGCGATTCTGTTCATATTTTTTAGTAGAATCTGACGAAAAGATTAGCAGGTAAGAGATCTCATTCTCGATATTCCGAATTCCGATACTCCACTGGGTTCCTCGCCACGCGAGACGGGCAAGTGGTAGAGGTCCCTGTGTGGCCGGACACGAGCCTGTCAAGCGCTACGCGCAAGTAACGAACGTTCGCTTCTGATGCCAGCTGTCGTTAGTGTTTATGCAACGCGTGGCACACGCAAGATATTCCATTGCTATCGCGATACGGTAAAGCCTTTTAGCTCGCAGAGTCGGCTCGAATCCCCACCTGTGCTTCGTTAGTGCTGATTCTAATGTCCCGTACGTCAGCAGGTGCCGACCACGTCGGACGCGATAGAGGAGACGTCGGCGAAGACCACCGTAACCACGACCAACGTGAACGGGGGCAGATTCGGGGAAATCGCCCCCGTGGTCACCGCCTCGGCAACGTCCATCTTCGAGGCGAACATCGCTCCGCGCGCCACCGGTGACATTTTTCAAGTGTAGTTAAGAACAATGACCGACGAACTGGAGGGGACACGATCCCGCGGGACTGGCGCCAACGGCCAACGGCTCCAGCCGCCCCGTCGCGTTATCGCCGTGGGGAGCTGGAACCGATGGTCCCCACTTCGACGCGGCTAAGAGTCACGCGCCTAGAACACAGCTGCTGGAACACGGAGAGCATCGGGGCGCGGAGATCCGCGCGTGATGCTCTATTAAAAAAAAAAAATGAAGGATGTGGGTACGAAGGGTGCAATGATGACGGAGGGATCGTTAAAGTTGAGGTTTTGCTTGAGCCACGCGCGAAGGCCTAGAATTATTTATTCTAAAAGATATATTTTTAAATATCTAGGTGCAGGCAGTTACGCAGCCAGCTTCGAAAGAGAGTAAAGGTGGGATTGATAATGGGAGAGTGCGTTCGGCTGTAAAATATGTACGTGAAATTCAGGGGCATGCCTGGCAGCTGGGCGCAGGCGCGGTTACGCGAGGGTGTGCCTGAATCAGGGTGGCACGTGCCGTTGTTTAAGGGTTGAGCAAGATTTCGCCGGGGATTCTGGGTCGGAATCGAGGGTCTCCTCGTCTGGGTAGGTAGCAAATGTTGAGGCTCCACCGTTCGGTAATTAAAAGCCCGATATGATTTTTAAAATTGCGTAGTGTCTTTAAGGCATCGAGGTTAAAGCCTCGCCGCCCGATATTATAATCGAGAGCTGTCGTGTTCATTTATACCCTGGCAAGAAAGTAGATTTCGATCGCGACTCGGTTCGCGCGCACTTCACAGACGAGGATAGATCCGCGACGTTTGGAACGGACATTCGAAATCATTTTTTACGGCTTAAGGTTTTTAAGCACTTATGGATCATTGGCACCGGGGGTAGTATTTTTTTATGAACATTCCGAAGCGTCGAGAGTAAGCGACCGATCGAACAGCACGAGTAAGAATCCGAGCTCCATTACAATTTACTTAACATATCAGCGGTATATCAATTTTTCCTTCTTTTCTTCTGTAACGATTAACGTTTGCGAGACGGACGGAGGGGTTTCCTTTCGCGCAATCGATTCTCTGGATAATTAAAGTTCGTAGTGGTCGTTACGTTAGTTATCAGTCTCCTCCGACGCGGGTGTTGCACATTTATTGCGAACGATATTGAAGAAACGCAGCGTTTTATAACGATCTGAGTTTTTAATTCTTGTAACTTTCTACGACGATTTCTTCAAACCGTTTACAAACACCTATTTGCTAACTTCTAATCACATATCAGGGACAGATCGATACGATTGGAGTGCGAGCACAGAAGGGAACCGGATGCAAGGGGGGGGGGGGAATAAAGGAAAAAGCAAGCGTGAAACATTTCGTGGGTGCGTCTGAAAAAAATTCTCTCTCGACGATCACACGATCCACGCGCATAGTGGCATTAAAACATAGAAACAAAAGCTGCAGAGTATTCGTGAGAATGCAGCTACCTGTTCTGCGACAAAGGTTTATCTAAACATCGCTGGGACGTACTTAAAACCAAACCCACCCCTCTCCCCCCAAAAAAAAACAGGAAAAAAAAACACTTATAATCAACACGTACGTATTCCGTCTTTACGCGAAGGATATATCGACGCGTTCAATCGTTTCGTTTGCTCGAACGGAGTTTGCTGCGATAGAGAAGCAATTGGCAGGGCATTCTCGAGTGGGTCGAGACTAAATATACCTCTAATGTTAGACGAATTATTTAAAAGCCACACCGAGGGAATAGGGGATATATCGGGCGGGGCGCGTCGCGACAGAACGTCGGCGCATCGTCACCGCCGTCGAGAAAACCAAAGCACGCAAGAAACGACAAAAAGCTGCGCTCTATAACTACCACGAGCCCGTTGTATCGCTTTTACGCGACAAGCTGCGCAAAGCACGAGCGGCCTTCCGCCTTTCCACCGTTTTCTTTTCCTCTTATCGATTGGACCCCCTAGGAAATTTAAATGGAACCACGGCGAGCACCGATGAAATTAATTTCGCCGGGTTTCCCCTTGAACTCTGAGGTGCGGAATAATTTATCGCGATTCGGCTAATTAGGTCCACCGTCGAAATTACGAAAATTAAATATTTCTGGTGTCGTCAGGGCTGTCCACTAAAATTCAGGGGCTTTATCGCTTCGGGTCACAAAACGCTTGACGGCGAGGACACTCGGTTCTCGTCTCTGTCCGCGTACCAAATTCTGATTATTAGGAGGCAAGGAGTTGGTTCGTTTTTATCGGTGTACAAGAGTTGCTCGGCTGGCCAGTGTAAATTGTAGTGATAAAAATCGTTAAAAGTAAAAAAGATTATATATATTATATACATATGCGTGTGTATACGTAAGAAGCGATCACGCAACGAGGGGCTGTGCTGCATTGAAGCGAGGGGGTAGGAGAGACGGAGAGATAAAAAAAAAATCCTGTTTGGATCGAGAGCAAACAAAACGTGTATCGACGTCTCGTGTTCGAATAATTACGCTGCCTTTCCCGATTAAATAAAAACAACATAAAAACGATAAAAAGAAAAGAGCAAAAAAGTAGTAGAGAGAAGAGTCTTAAGGAACGTTCTTGCGACTACGCGATTCTACGTAATAATAAAGAATAAGCCGTCCTCTCCCGTTCGCGGGGCGAGGATATCTCATCTTAACCACTTAAACGACCCAACGGGACACACTAAACACGATTGCACACCCGATTTATCGAGACGATCGTGACCGAACGATCCTCCGATCGCTGTTACAGAGAACGGAGTATCGCACAGAGTAATTAAACGTCACAGCCCGCCTAATAATTATCCGAACTACTCGACTCGACCCGCCGCCTTTGATTTCTAAACCAACAGAAATAGAAATGAAGAGAAAACAAAAACGAAAGGGGAAAACCAAAGAATGGTCGATGTTCAGCGTTATCGTTTTATCCCATTTTAAATGTTTACTGTATAATAAAATTGTAATATAGTCGTTGGGCAAATAAAGCTCGTTTTTCGATATATACACATATCACGGGCCGCTCTGCAAGACCACGTCCCCTTCGACCCTTCCGTGCGTGGAGCTTATCTATACCATCCACCAAATGAAACCACCTTCGCCGCAGGTCGTCGAATTTTTACTAAGTAGCTTCCCTTAATTTTTCATGATCCTTTCGTATCGTCGCGATCTGAATCCTGCCCACGGCAAATGGAAATCTAGGCACTCTCGCAGTGTGCTCCGCGTTGCGTTAGAGGCGACACGCTTCGAGATACAGAATTCGGTAGCTTCGAGTCCGCGATGGAAGGAGAAATAACTGTCAGGGTGGAGGACAACCCCTCGGCTGCTGAGAGAACATTACGCCCCATTGTGTACGTTTCTTGGCTGCTGGGCGTCGGTATAGCGCGGCCAAAGAAATGTCCGATAGCGATCACGGTGATCCTGCGTCTGATCCACTTTGGCGTCTGCACGGTGATCGTTGCCTTCAGCGCGATAGATTTCGCAAACTTCGGCAAAGTGTTCACCAGCAAGCTGTTCGAGATCATGTACTGCATGGACGAGAGCATCTCGCACGTCGCGGCTTATTACTACGTTTACCATATAATACAGCACTACGAGAAGTGGCCGGAGCTGATGGAGAGGATGGAGTCGTTGGATCGACATATCGGCAAAGAGATACCGATAAATGATAGACGCGTGAAGACCAGACAGATTTTTGCCATTTTAACAGCTTGTATCCTTGGGCCAGCTTCCCTCGCGGCTCATGTTCTCTATTATTACTTCACCGCGCCCGAACAGATCTACGCCTCGGATCTGCTTCTTTATTACACGATCGCGCAGACGCTGGTGAACAGCTTCGTGTTCGACATCCTCGTGTACATGATTTGCCAGAGATTCAGAATCATCAACGAGACGATCAAGCAACTGGACGAGACATTGGGCGCGCAGTGGGTGGCCTTGAGGATAAGGAGGATTAGGAAGCTGTACAATGGCAAGTGAAGAAAGTTTGTCGAGGAGTTTGATGAATTATGACCAAGTAGAACGCGCCTTTTTTTGCCGAGACACAAGGGGGGATGGTAGAGGAGTTGAGTTCCTAAGTGACGAGCATTGATGCGATTTGCAACATGCAACTGCACTATTTTCTAGTTGAGCAATAACAGCGAGTTGCAAAATCATTGGCACAAGATGACCGAGAGGTCGATGAATGAGTTTGAAAGAAAAGGTGAATGAAAATAAGTTTTCTTCTGGAATATAGGAAGATACAATGCAGAATTTGTTTACCTATGATTTTGTAACTCACCGTTAGTGATGGGGTCCGAAGCAAGTCGAAGTGCTTCGAATCTGTCTTGAATATCAAGACTTTCCAGACTTTCGCGACCTATCAAGACTCACGACTTATCGAGACTTTCAAGAGTTTTAAGCTTCGAATCATGTTCGAAGTGCTTCGGATCCCATTACTACTTCGCTGTACTTTGAACTCCAAGGCTCTCCGACCTGCCCCACTTGCAGAGCCATACACACTTGCAATCTTGACTATTTTACAGAAGCATGCTCCGTAATCATGTCACTGAACGAGATTTACGGAATAGATCTGCTATTATGCTCGACGAATGCGTTTATAATGGTGGTCGCGAAGCTCTTCAGGATCTACATGAGCGCGGCAGAGCAGAAAAGTGGTTTCATATTCCTGAACAACGTGATCTGGTTGATCTACGGGGGGCAGTTCGTCGCGATGTGTTGGGCGTGCACCCTGACGCACCGTGAAATAGAGAAAATTGGCCCCTGCATGTCTGAATTCTCATTGAACGCCCAAAGCGCGACGAAATTCAACAGGCTGGCCTCCTTTCGAAACTTTCGTAGCACCGAGCCGAACCAGTTAGAGATCTGCGATAATCCTTGTATCGATACCACAACGAATCTGAATGCTTTCGGGATGGAGAGCCTTTTGCGAAGAAACTTCGAGCGCGACTGCGCCAGGAACGAAATAAACGATTTCTCGCTGCAACTGCAACAGCATCGCGTGAAATTCACGGCCTGCGACTTCTTCGAGATGGATAACTCATTGCTGACCAGGGTAAGTAGGATCGAATAAAGGCGCGCGCGTGTTCGCGGGACACTGAATTCTAACGACACCGTTTTCAGTTCATCAGCGTTATCACCACGTACTTGATCATCCTCGTGCAGTTTTACAAACCGGAGGGCGAGTCTCAGTAAGAAATGAAACATCGACGAATACGTACAAAAATACATGTAATTAAAAATTAGCAACAGGAACAAACTGTATTGTGCGTGCGCCTAGCCAGTCACAAAGTGCTTTCTATAAAAAGTTACTTTATTAAATTAAACACCGTTCTCAGTGAAATGAAGTCTTTGATCTCGCAAAATATATTAATAGACACGAATACACAGAAGCTGAAGGTGTCGCCGCTGTACGAAATAACGTTAAAAATGAATATTCGAAGCGTGACGTTGCGTGGCTGCTGGACGATGAACGGACTTTAGTCTACTTCCTCGATGGTTGGTCCGGCTCCGCCGGCTCCAGGGGCGGCTCCGGTGGGCCCGCCCGGTGGTGCACCCGGGAACCCGCCAGGTGCGGCGCCGCCCTGGTACAGCTTCGCGACGATCGGGCTGCAAATGGATTCCAGCTCCTTTTGCTTGTCGGCGAACTCTTCCTTTTCAGCCAACTGATTCGCGTCCAGCCAGGCGATCACCTCGTTGCACTTGCCCATGACTTTCTCCTTGTCGGCCGGGTCGATCTTCTCTTTCAGCTTCTCGTCCTCCATCGTGCTCTTCATGTTGAAGCAGTAAGACTCGAGGGAATTCTTCGCCGATATCCTCTCGCGTTGCTGCTCGTCCTCGTTACGGTACTTCTCCGCGTCGTTCACCATCTTCTCGATCTCGTCCTTCGACAATCGACCCTTGTCGTTGGTGATGGTGATCTTGTTCTCCTTTCCCGTGGACTTCTCGATCGCGGTGACGTTCAAGATACCGTTGGCGTCGATGTCGAAGGTCACCTCGATCTGAGGCACTCCCCTGGGCGCGGGTGGAATGCCAGTCAGTTCGAACTTGCCCAGGATGTTGTTGTCCTTGGTCATGGCCCTCTCTCCTTCGTACACTTGGATGAGAACGCCGGGCTGATTGTCCGAGTAGGTGGTGAACGTTTGCGTCTGTTTCGTCGGTATGGTGGTGTTCCTCTTGATTAAAGTGGTCATAACACCACCGGCTGTCTCTATACCCAGGGACAGCGGCGTGACGTCCAGTAGCAACAGATCCTGAACCTCCTCGGACTTGTCACCGTGCAGTATGGCGGCCTGCACGGCGGCACCGTAGGCCACCGCCTCGTCCGGGTTAATAGACTTGTTCAGCTCCTTGCCGTTGAAGAAGTCTTGGAGCAGCTTCTGTATCTTTGGTATCCTGGTAGACCCACCGACTAGAACGATACTGTGAATTTGAGCTTTGTCCATCTTCGCGTCCCTCAGAGCCTTCTCCACCGGCTCCAGCGTGCTCCTGAACAGATCCGCGCAGAGCTCCTCGAATCTCGCTCTGGTGACCGACGTGTAGAAGTCGATGCCCTCGAATAGAGAATCGATCTCGATGCTGGCTTGCGTGGACGAGCTCAGGGTCCTCTTTGCCCTCTCGCATGACGTCCTCAAGCGCCTCAGGGCTCTCTTGTTTACGCTTAGATCCTTCTTGTACTTCCTCTTGAACTCCTGGACGAAATGGGTCACCATGCGGTTATCGAAGTCCTCCCCGCCGAGGTGAGTGTCGCCTGCTGTAGACTTCACCTCGAAGATGCCATCCTCGATCGTCAAGATCGACACGTCGAACGTACCGCCGCCCAGGTCGAATATCAGCACGTTCTTCTCGCCCGCTGTTCGTTTATCTAGACCGTAGGCGATGGCTGCCGCGGTAGGCTCGTTGATTATTCTCAAAACGTTGAGGCCCGCTATCGCTCCCGCGTCTTTCGTCGCTTGCCTCTGGGAGTCGTTGAAGTACGCTGGCACGGTGACCACCGCGTCGGTGACTTTCTTCCCCAAGTACGCCTCCGCCGTTTCCTTCATCTTCGTGAGAACCATGGAAGACACCTCCTCCGGGAAGAACGACTTCGTCTCGTCCTTGTACGTGACCTTGATCTTTGGCTTCCCACCATCGTTCTCCACTGTGAACGGCCAGTGCTTCATGTCGCTCTGCACCGTTGCGTCGTCGAAGCGGCGGCCAATCAGTCTCTTCGCATCTGAACCGATTTAAAATAAAAAGTGAGCAAAACTCGCGAGGCCAAGGATTAAGTCGACCGAGGTCGTGAGTGTGTTAATAATGGAACGGGAATGTACAATCGCGCGATTATTCTGTTATTCTCTTTCTCGACGAGAAAGAACCGACGCGAAGGATAGATGTTTGTACGGTAGATTTGAAAGAGAAGTATGAAGCAGCAAGAATGCCATCAAATGATAGTGCAGTGCGCAAAAACAGCCGGAGGCCACTGCATTGTCACCTAATATCGTCGCAACGGAAGGAGGGCGGACACGTGAGTATCGCGAATGAATAGAGGGAGATAACAGGTAGTTGTGTAAGATCAGTTACAAACTGCGACGCGGCGGTACACATTATGTACCACTACTCGAATGCGTATGCAGCAAACAGTGACGAAGTAAAGCGATCTTAAATATAGAAAAAGATCTTGGGCGTACGTAACGTTTCGTGATTGGGAACATATAGAGCGTTTGTCGATGTAACAAACTATGATCGCAGGATTACATAATCCAATGTGCCAAATTAATATAGCCATTTCAAAAAGAAGACTTCTGGGATTACTTGACACCCCTCGAGGACTCGGATTTGATTAGTTTTGTAATAATGAAAGTAAAAAACAGAGCACTAAAATCTAAATAAAGATTTATAAAGACCCAATTGAATGAAATAGTAATGACCCCAATGACCACGCAGTAAAAATGTTGACTACATTAGCTAACTTAATTGTAAGAATGATGTGGCAAGTATTTCTGCGAAACTATTCAGAAGCAATAAAATTAAATTGACAATGTGTGAATTGGCAACTTTTACGTTTTATAATACTTTTATTTGTCAATTTTATTAATTAATATTTGAATTAATTAAAATTGAAGAAGGTCAAGTAGCAATATAGATAGAGTAGCAGTAGATTCTAGTACTATCACTACGTGTTAATATAAATCGATATGTCAATATATATATTTGCATGATTATATACACGAAAACAAATGAAACGGGTTTTCAAAATATATTTATATACTGAAATGACTCACCGAAGATGGTGTTGTTCGGATTCATCGCTACTTGATTTTTCGCCGCGTCACCGATCAACCTTTCTGTGTCCGTGAACGCGACATAACTCGGTGTCGTTCGGTTTCCTTGATCGTTGGCGATGATCTCAACTTTTCCGTGCTGGAATACACCCACGCACGAGTACGTGGTACCCAAATCGATTCCTACTGCTGGAGCTTTCGCCATGTTTTATCGCTGCGAAACACAAAACAATTCAGAACATGCATCGATCGAGAATACAGTTTTTATATACTCGCAGCAAAGAAACAAATTCATTCTTCCCTAGCGTAGTGTTTTTTAAAATTACTCGCGAGTGCCGATCGAATGGTGTCGGAACGTATTCTCGGTTACTACGTGACCCCTCGAAATAATACGACGCATTAACGTTGAACACCTACTTCGATAACATTATCGACACTTTCCCGGGATTATCCCAACACCTAATTTAATTCTAACAATTCACTGCCTAGGCTAACAAAATCTACGTGCACAACGCGACGTCGAAAGTACGACGCAATAAGATAAGACGCCTCGGGCTACGAACGTTTCTAATACGTTACTGAATAAAACCATAAGTATTGCGTACTTACAATCGATACAACTGCAAAATTTATATCGCGATTTTATTCCAAGTCATCGTTACCTAACAGTTTTATTGAAACCCGAAACTGAATCGACAAATATAGAACGCGAGGTCAATCATCGTGCCCGAGATTCAAACGGTACAACTCAACGAACTCAACTTCAAATTCTCTAAAACAATCGAAGTAGGACAGAACGATATATATCGGCCAAAGTGATGCAACTTCACCGTGACGTTTCTAATTGTTACATCCTTCGAGTATGAATACGATTCACGGCATGATTCAGATCTACTAAATAAAATCCATCAAACGAATGTGATTCTAGGATATGTACATTGAGAAGCACTCACCTTTTATTTTGTTCGTTTCTCGTATGACTTGTTGAGTCGCAGTCTTGTCACCACTCGTTTCACCAGTGTTCACCACTCGGTTGCTCAAATATGTCTGAGAGCGGCTCGTGCAGTCGTCCTTTAATACACTAAATCTCGCGCTTCGAGAAGTTTCTGTGGATGACCAATCACGGTGGTTTCTGCGATTCAACGCCGCGCTCCCATTGGTTCATTGCTCTAGACGTGTCCGAGACAAGGATCAACATATCGGAGTGGGGCACAAAGCTGTGGGAGAAAGAGAGAGAACTGTCTAGACGAGAGACGATACGAGAAGGAGCTGGAACATGTTGTGTTCAAGACCGCGGTTATAATTAGAACGCTAAATCTTTTCTGGTTTGTCCGAGAATCGACCAGCCAAAATTACGCGCCTCGATAGTATCGTAGATATCAAAACCTATAAATAATTCGCATAAAATTGATGTCACATTCTGCCTGAGCTGGGTGAACCCGATCCGAAGTTGCGATACGAAAAAACGTATTAAAATTGCGAACATTTTATTTGCAATCGCGATATTTGAAAGTAATTCAATAACGTTATTGCCAATCTTGGATCTACTTTCTGCTATATGAAAAATCAGTCTTCATTTAAACTGAAGCATTCTGGCAATAAATTTATTACCGTACCATTAGGTTCAATGTAAATGCAATAATCTGTATTGCCTGTATTTTGAAGAAATAAAGTAATTGAACCACAAATGGTAAAACGAGATTTTTATTCAACAGCAAACGCGTGTCGAGTCACGCAGTAGATACGCCATATTGTTTACATTACATGCACGGTTTGCATGCAAATAACGTTGCGCCTAAAATACCACTAAAGGGTTAAAAATAGTACGGGTTGTTCTTAATAAGTTCCCTAATTCTTGAATGAAACATTTTCTTGGCTCGACTTTTTGATAGCGTGCAAAGGAGTTCGAATGCGGTTGTACATGTATTCAGAACAGTTTGATAATCATTAAAAAATAACCCCCACAAACAAATTCTGCTTCTGTATAGCATAACCATGAGCGTAACGTATTGCCGATAAATTTTCGAATTAGCGAATCGATAAAACTGTTTTCGTAACTTGCTAGGTATTACATCACGCGAGATATACTGTTACTACGTGCTGACATGCACACACATACACGACGCTAAACGAATATTTTACGCAAAAATAACTTCGGCTAGGTATAGCGGTCACTGCCAATTCGAATAGTCATTGGATGTCTAACCATGACGAAAATCGATGCTGATGCGCGAACATTCTGGATCCTTCCTATCTGCGTCGAATATTCTACGGTTTTTCCACGGTTTTTCCACAATCGTACTCGCGACACAACATAACACCAAACAATGAAATCAACAAGCACACTTGCACACCATTGCACACTTTCTGTAAAAGCTACCCACCTCCATTCAACCGATGCACACCATGCACACGTATAACGTCAACTTTAAAATTTTGGCGGGAAAGCGAAGTTTAGAAAATTTGCGTGACTACGGCGGATTTTTTTTAGAAATGCGAGACACATACTCTATCATCACATAAAAGATCTTATTTCCGTCTCTTCTAAATCAAATTTAATTATCTCTACCATAAGTATCGCGTCTATTCCGATCGTTATGGTGCAATCTTCCGCAATATTCGACACGTTTTGCGTCTCGAGATTTTAATCCAAATTTGCACGCGGTGCCATTTGACGATGAACGCACCAGGGAAAATTAAGAAATTGGATCAGGTCGTGGTTAACAGAATCGCGGCTGGCGAAGTAATTCAAAGACCAGCGAATGCATTGAAAGAATTGATTGAGAACAGGTTAGCTATTTGAATTCTACAATACAGTTATCACACGTGTTCCGTTTGCATCATGAATTAACTTGTTACAAACATTTCAGTCTCGACGCAAAAGCAACTAACATACAGATTATTGCTAAAGAAGGTGGACTAAAGTTGTTGCAGGTACCTTTCGTAGCGATTCCAGCCAACATGTAACCACTGTAAACTCTGTACTTAATGTTCTTCTCAGATTCAAGACAATGGTACTGGCATCAGGAAGGATGACATGGAAATTGTATGCGAAAGATTTACGACGAGCAAATTACAAGCGTTCGAGGACCTTCGATCGATAGCAACCTTCGGATTTCGTGGCGAAGCTTTAGCAAGTATCAGTCACGTAGCGCTTTTAACGATCACAACAAAAACAGCTGACGAAAAGTGTGCATACAAGTGTGTGCTCGAAGTCATTAAACAATTGAATAACAAAGTTCGAAGGAGCGAATCTATTGTAACTCTTTTTCATTCGCTGTAGGGCAACTTATATCGACAGTAAACTGAAAGCACCGCCCAAAACATGCGCCGGAAACCAGGGCACTACCATAATGATAGAGAATTTGTTTTACAACGTTGCGACACGAAGGAAGGCCTTATCGAATACGACAGAGGAATTTAATAAAATTACGGACGTAGTCACGAAATATGCTATACACAATCCTACCGTAGGATTTGTGTTGAAGAAACATGGTGAAATAACGCCTCAGGTATTTTTTCGTGTTATGGAATACTTGTAGAGTCATGTAATTACCAGTATCTGTTTCGATTAAACCCTTAGGTCCGCACGCTACACAATTCAACCAAGATGAATAACGTACGAGTACTCTATGGCAATCAAGTCTATCGTGAGTTATTAGAGGTGGAGCTCACAGATGAAAGCTACAAATTTCGGATGCACGCTTTAATGACAAATCCGAATTACACGAGTAAAAAGATGGTGTTTCTTTTGTTCATTAACAATCGATTGGTAGAATCTTCCTGTATGTTTGAATGTGCTAAGACAATCGATTCTTCTAGATGAAATATTTATAGACATTTTATTTCAGCGATTCGTAAAATGTTGGAAGAGCTTTATACCTTCTATCTTCCGAAAAGGAACCATCCATGGTGCTACATATCTTTGGAAATTCATCCACAGAACGTCGATGTCAACGTACACCCAACGAAATACGAAGTAAAATTCCTTCACGAATGTTCTATCATCGAGAGGATAAAGTCCGCTTTGGACGAAAAATTGTCTGGGAACAGCGCTTCCAGAACATTCTACATGCAGGCGCGATTACCAAAAGCAGACGTTACTAAAGAGGTTTTGAAAGAGGTTTTGCCAGAATATGAGAAAGACAAAACTGATAAAACGAAAGTAATCCGGCCTCAAGAAATGATTAGAACTGACGCGTCTGATCAGAAGTTAGATAAATTTAACTTCACTATTCATTCAGCGATGAAACATTCTAGAAATAACGATAACATTACGTCTGATGTACATACAAATGAAAACGCAGATTGCGGTGAAAGAAACGATGCCGTTGGTATCAGTGATGAAGGAGCGAATGAAATGGAATGGTTAACACCAGATATAAATAATGCACATCAGGAAAACGTACTTTCGGACATTCGAATATCGAGAACAGAACACTTATCTACACCATGGAGTGCGATTGTAAATGATTCCAGTCCGTCTACATCGTCAGAAATAATAATACGCGACACGAGTAATTTAAGTCTACCTGCTGGAAGTAACAAAGATGGAAATGAGAGTAAACTAAACAGTGTGCAAGATATGCTTGATATTACAGATAATGAATTTGACGAAAGCATAGCGGATGATTCAACGAACGAAAAATGTATTGACATCATCGCTGACAAAGTGCGCAAACAAGTGTATCAACGTTTTAGAACTGCACCACAAGGGGAAACGACTGTGGCGAATACTAGTAAAGAAGAAACAGAAGCTGATAAGACTGATAAACATAATGGATTCAGTGAAGTTGAGACCGCAAATGTACAGGCATCTACGAGCACTAATAGCAACGGAAGTAACGATGTTAAGAGTGTACAGGAGTTCAAATCCTATTCAGTAAACAATTTTACGAGAGAAGTAAAATTAACAAGCGTTTTAAAATTACGCAAAGAAGTAGAAAACGAGTGCCACGAAGGATTGAGAGAGATTTTATCAAATTTAACTTTCGTTGGTTGCATAGATCAAACCTCTGCTCTTATTCAAAGTGGAGTTAAATTATACCTCTGTGACACGAACAAATTAGCGTAAGACCATTTATAAATATTTACGCGATGTAGATAATATGTGTAAACAAGTTAAATTGTATTTCCTTGCATTCAGGGAGGAGCTTTTTTACGAAATCTTACTTTATGACTTTGCGAACTATGGAATCATAAAATTTTCAGTAAGTATGGAAAAAGCAAATAAACGTAACGTTATTGCATTTTAATTTGCGCTCACTTTCAGGAGCCAATCCCTTTGTATGATTTAGCTATGTTGGGATTGGGTACCGAAGAAGCTGGATGGACGGAAGATGATGGCACAAAGGAAGAATTAGCTACAAGTCTTAAAGAGCTGTTATTGGAAAAGGCAGATATGTTAAAGGAATATTTCTCAATCGTAGTAGACAAGAAAGGAAATTTGAAATCTTTGCCAGTATTATTAGGTGAGCATATTTTGGTAAACTACTTATATGCGAAATATAAGTCAGAATTTATTTTATTTTTCTGTTCAAGAAAAATATTTTCCACACGAGGCTGGTCTTCCTCTATATATGTTACGGCTAGCTACCGAAGTCGAATGGTCGTCGGAACAAGCGTGTTTTCGAAGCCTTTGCAGAGAAACGGCGAAATATTACAGTCAAATGAATCCTGTACACGATACTCACGATTGGAAGTATATCACAGAACATGTTTTATATTCTGCAATCAAAGAAAGTTTACTTCCCCCTAAACACTTTGCACACGACTCGACACTGTTACAAATAGCCAGCTTGCCCGACTTGTATAAAGTATTTGAAAGGTGTTAAACGCATTTAACACTTCGATTGCTAACGGAAATCTTCTGTCCGCGTAAGATACGTAATTGTTAATTTGTATACTAATTATCTATGCCAAATGTAAAATATTACAGTGCGCCTACACGATAATATCTATTACATTGCTATGTTTTGTACAATTTTTAATTCAGCAACTCATACTGTAAATATCCCGATTTCAATCTCACTTTCCTATATTTTTCTACGAAAATGTAATAGATGCAAAGAAACAGTATAATAAAAGGAATGATCTATTTAAATATATGTAACTCTATTTGGAGTAATCAAAGAAACATCAGAGTTCAAATATATGTTACAATTCCGTTTAAGTATAAAATAATAACTAACTCTTGGCGAGAACAAGTTTACTTCTCATAGAATTTGTATGCTCCGCTTACTTTCAATATTAATTTCTTAATATTCATCACCCGGCATGTGTTTTTTACATTTGAATTTCAAGTGTAATAATTGTAGCCAATATCTTCTTCAGTGGTGCTCCTTAAAGGACGTATTCCCATTCTCTGTTAAATTAATTAGCATACAGCGCTAAATTATCCTTTGGCGACACCAACCAGTGCTGGTCTTACTACTCGTTCGTGCAATTTGTACCCCAATTTCGATACAACTACAACTGTCCCTGGCTCCTTACCCTCAACTTCCTACGTGAAAAGAAGTTTCATTTTAGTTATCCGCTATCGCTACAAAGTAAAACTTTGAGCCAATTACATATACGGACGTTACCTGTTGAAATAATGCTTCGTGTTGATTGGGGTCGAACTTCTCATTTAGTGGGTTTACCGAAACTAATCCGTGTTTCTTGAAGACCTGCGAAGAAGCATTTAAGAGTAATAATTTAATACGTCTGATATACTTTTGCTTTAATCAATGTAATTATGTACTTTGCAGTTTGTCGTTTACCTTAAGCAATTGCGCTTCGGTCATTTTTAAACCCTCGTATAACGTCTTTAAGTGTGGATTCCTTTCCGTGAGTTCATCCTTTGGTACGCTCTCTGTCGCCTTGCCTAAAATGTCTGCTACGTCTATGAGATCCTTGCAAAACCCTTGAATACCAAACAGCTTTGCGTCTTCTATCTGTTTCATTAATCTAACTCTAAGATTCTCTCCGTCCGCGAGGGACCTTTTGTATTTGTCTTCTATTTCCCCTTTATAACTTCTAAGATTTATTAGCTCCTTATTAAGAAGCTCGACGTCCGCTTGCAATTTCCTTTCATTCTCTGTAGATTTCGGGTCTATAGACTGCGGCTCTCCAGCGTCCGACTTCTTTTCTTCCGTAATTGTACTGTATTCTTGTCTTTGCCAAGAAACGAACGTTGGCTGGGATAACCTTCGAATGAATAAAACGATCGTAAGAAATATTTTAAAGGTCTTAATTCTTCTCCGCTCTCCAAGAACAAGAGACAAGACAGACTGCCGTCAACGCTATTTTCTTTATTCACCGTATTATTTTATACGGTATAACGTTATTGAGTATGTGTCTGCCTACTACGTAACAAGGTAACAGTCTAAGAAATCGCGGAACTTTTTAGCAAAATAAGGAAATAGGATTATTTGTATCGAATGCATCGCGGTTTTATTGCAAGAGCTAACGGAATATTACAATTAGTAAGGAAGCATTACTTAACAACCTAACCTCTATCCTGTACGGTGTAAAACGCGTGCAACGGGCTGCATACGATTTTTATATGATAAGAAATTAAGAAACACGTATCCTTACCTAAGTAAAATATTTTTATTTATATTGTGCAAACTGTCAATCGTTACACGCGTAAATCTGACTGCAACCGGTACCACGATCGATGCCATGTTCCCCTCGTAATTTCACGAAAAAGTGATCAAGGTAACGTGAATTACAGCGATCCTCGTGCTTTCTCAGCGGTTCTCAACCTCTACTTCTTCCCACGCGATACTAAATTATCATCAGTGAATATAGTAGCGTAAAGTTTATAAACGAAGCGCAGGATAAATGTAACATCTTATAGAACTTTGGGTTATGCAAATAGCAAGCAAACCAATAAGAATATACATAATCGTATTGTTTCTTTCATTCTCAAACAGAAGAAACCGCTATTTTTCAATTCTAATTCTTACTACTAATAGTCTTCTAATTTTATTACATTCCGAAGCGATAATTATGTGACAAAATTTATATCGCACGTTAGGTTTATGCAATCCCTTGTCTATGTATTCAGTCAAAAAATTTAATTCGGACACTGCATTTCTGTTTCGTTTCCAAATCCAAATTCGTATTGCGCGCACCGGCGCCGCGAAGAGTTCAGCGCCATCTATAATACAAATTCTTGAAATAAACATTCGTTCGTTCAAGCGAAGATTCAGAATCTTAATGAAAAGAACGCGTTTTAATTGATCGTGTCGAGGTGCCGAAATAAATCAAACATTTATTTACGAATTATAAAATCTTCCAAGCTACTTTAATTAATCTACAGCTTTTAACAATCGTTTATTACTCGTCTCTTTATTGCGACGCCTACTACAGCGCCCCCAAAGTTGTATTTTTCGTAAACTTTAAAGTCCAGTGAAAAGGTCCGTGCTAAATCGCGAACTAATCTTTCGTAGCTAAGACAACTAAAAATTAATGCATTCGCGCATCAGGCGTACTTGTGCACAGCTAAGGTATATATACATAGGTCAGTCTGTTTACGAACTGCGGCATACAAAGGGATCAGATTGCAGAAAAACAGAAACACAACTGTTCAGAGTACAGAGGACATTGGAGAAGTCAATGAACCGTGAATGGACGAACGTAACTATTCACGAACTCTTGCGTGTTTTTACGTCGATCGTCATTGCCTGACTTAACCTAGGTCGTGCGTGTTGAAAACATTATTCTATGTGCCGTACCAAGCGGCATCAACATTTTCTGCGAAAGAGAAATTTCAGTGGAAGGAGTTGGCCTAACCCTACCCCACGGTGCGTTCGCCAGCGAAGAGTCGTCATTTGTTTCGTGGCCGTCGAAGCTGTTATACGCGTTTGTGCTTCGCGCCTATTCGGGGTACGTGACCTTACCTGTTGACATTGAAAGATTTTACGTAGTATATCCTACTCCCCTTCACTCTCTATTGAGTTATCTCTGTCTGTTTAACAACTGTTCGTCTATATAAATTAATTCGATATCGCGAAAGATATTTAATCCACTCTGGCGACTTTATTCTGTTCTTTAGCCAGTGTTGATTGGTAGATTCATTCCGTTTTTTGTCAATTAACTACAATCTTTCGCGATTTGTTTGGAATGAATCGTTGGAAGTCTGCAACACTGCTGTACTTTTTTCGCGCAATTGTTTTAAATTTTAATACTTTCCGTTACAGATTTTTAAGCAATTCGAGTGAAAGAAACGAACGCGCCATTGCCGCCATGACACTTGAGAAATTTGAGGGGAATTCTAGGCGCGATTGGTAAATTTTTAATATATCGAAATCAACAACTCATATTCCATGATGCCTTCTTTTGCAAGCATGTAATTTAAAGTTTCTTCAATTTTATTTCTATCGATATTCAAAATCGAGTCGTGGAATTTTAATTAAAAATTCAGATAGCTCACATTTCACTATATTTCGGTTACGTTTAGATATTTTATTAGATAACAATACTAGTTATTACTAAAGGAAATATTTTCTTAAAAAATCCTCGATTAAAGAAAGGAATAGGAAAAGAAAAGGAAAACGAAAGAGAAATATGACACAAAACTATGCTTATTAAATTCCTGTACCCTTCCCTCTCATACTACTAATCAGCTCTTCTTACAGTAAACCATGTGATCGCGCGCAATGCGATCGTTAGAGTCGGTGTTTGTTACGTAAAAAAATTTGTATTGTTTTTTAGAGCACAGTAGCTCTGTTTAAACATTTAGCCACGCGCGTGAGTAGAGTCAATGCTAGACTTGAATCGCGAAATTAGAGTCTCTGCGATCCTCGATCGCGCGTGGTAGACTTTTATTTTTAAAAGTATACTTCGTTATCGGTATTAGAGTCAGTGCAGTTTCGGGCGGAGGACCACATTCGAAAGATGTAAGCATCTTATTCCACTCTATTCTTTTCAAACCAGACTTTGCACTCGGAAAATTTACAATTTCCACTGTTTCAAAATCAATGAAAATCGTAACGTTTTCTTCTTCGTTACAGGCTGGGCCAGAATCTACACCTCGATAACTTCTACGACATCGTCTGCTGTGCCCGATTTGTATTTTTTTCAAATTGGTGAGTTGCATGCGTTTTTTATTCCTCTGGTCAAATTATGTTGCAGGAGGAAAGGTGATGCTGGGCACATCGCGTTATCAATTAATTGATTAGCGTTGCGAATGAGAGACGATCGCGATTCCAGTTGTCTTTGAAATCTCAATTTGATTAATTTAAAGATAAACTTTCAATATTTTCGAATTCAGTTCCATGGATGAGAAAATAATGCTCCGGCGGCAAAGATATAGATGAGACGGACAGGTATAAAATTATGGAATAAGACGAGAGATAAATCTGCATCGATCACTTTATTTATACACCAAGTTGCTACATTTCTCCGTTTCGAAAGTAGTATTTTCAAAATTTGTTTATATCGGCTTTTTTTCTTTTTTCTCTCTCTCTCTCTCTCTCTCTCTTTCCTGAAAGCGTAAAACACTTAAAACGTTATAGCTCGCATAGTCGTGAATCCTGCGAGACACTAAGCACGTCTGAACTAACAGGAGTACGTAAATACACGAATGTTGTCTGACATCACGATAAACTAGAAACGTAAATTTCGATAATTCACAGTGGAAATTGCCCCCGGTATATCAGTCAATTGATTGTATCGTACCCAGGGCGGGGGAAAGATTTACTTCTTGTTTTTTTTTCAATGTAAATTCGTAGAAACTATCTAATGTGGTCGTAGTAGAGAATGGTGCAAAAAGTATATAAAATATTTTTGCGATAACTTCGTACGTGGGAACATTTCGGAACGAAATTTATTCAAAGCTCACTTTTTGCACCACCTCACCGTTCGTTTTATCTACAAAACGCAGTAAAAAAAAAAACTGCTCCCTTCTGCTTTAATAACAGAAATTCAAGTTTCATGAGACAAGACCAAGACCAGATTAAGATTACGACTTAAACTTTAAACACATTTAAAAAGTCATATAAAATCAGAATTAACAGCTTCCTAACTAAGTTGGTACTTGACGGACAGTGCCTAAGAGGTAGTAGCAATTTTTTCTCATTGTATTCGCACTGATTATAGTACAATCAGTTTTTCCGACCTCCGCGTCTCTTCATAGAAGATGTACATTGAGGACAGTACCACTTGCCTTTTGGCGGTGCAGTGATACCCACGCATGGATAATGAAACCATTCGAATGGACACTGTGGAAAATAACAGAGAAATAGAAGTGCTCTTCGTTAATGCAAGGCTCTATCGATAAGCAAGGACAAAATAGATGGCAGAAACTCGGCTTACATCTGAATTGTCGCACGCGACCATATCTCCGTAAGATACTTGATTACATATACAATATCTTGGTTCGTTTGGATCATAAGTCCAATCTGTATTATCCGAATCCACAACTTGTGTATTCGTGGTTATGACTGGAGGTGATACTGGCTGCTGAACAGAGGCAGCAACGACGCTCGAGCTTGGAACGGCAGGCGTGACTTTCCTAAAAGTAACGACGGTGTCGATTACGATACGTGTAGAATGATACGTTGACAAGGGTCACGGGACCAGCCACTAACAGATGCATACTTCTTATGCTTCTTATTTGTTTCCTGTATAGCTGCGATAGCGGTTTGAGCAGCACCAGCTAATTCTCTACTAAATTCGGCCGCGTGTACGCCGCCAGTGTTGATAGCCTCGTAACTGGCTTTCAAGCTGGCAGTACGCCTGCCTTGTTGCATTTGCTGCGTCGCAGCGATAGCCTGTGATGCTGCGGCTGCTATGGCATTTCCGCCAGCTCCTATGTGACCGAGGTTATAACTTACGGAGCCGACGGAATTCGCAATTGCAGCGGGGGTGGATGGCACGCTCGTGGCGGCAATAATTGGTCCTGAATTTGCAGAAGCTGGTCGCGATTCAGGAAGACTCGGTGAAATTTTTTCTATAGCTAAGCGTTTTTCTATCGAAGTAGAGGATGCATTTGAATCTCTTCTTTTTTCTGCCCGAGCTGTGAAACAGTTTTATGCATAAAAATTCCCCTTTCGTTACGTGACGATTGATAATTCAGAGGGGACGAAATAATTCACTTACAATGACTGTGATTGTCCCGTGACCTACTGGATGGTGTGAAGCTATATCGATTCTCTTTTTGACTACTATTCGTGGGTGGTTGGTCTAATTCCAATGATCTCTTCTCCAATATTTCCGTGATGCCTTTATTATCTGCCTCTAGTTCCATTTTAAATTTGTGCAGTTCCTGATCTAATCGCCTCAAATATCTGTCTACTAAGTCGTACATCTGATTAGCTAAGTGCACCTTTTCGTCCGCATCCTCTAAAGTCTTATAGTACTCTCTTCTAATGGCTTCGTATTCCGCTTCCTTTTCGCTAGGTTTCATTTTCTTCGCGTTCAGAAAGAAGGTCTTTACTTTTTTCTCTAAACTGTCCATTGAATCTGTAACAATCGGAGCGTCCGTTAGCATAATCCTCAAACGGAGTGACAATATATCACGCGCGCAGGAAACATAGATTCTATATTAGTTTAGATGGCACGTACTCTGTACACCTAAGTCCATTTCTCTCATTTCTGTGAATCGGTCTCGTAACTCTTGTGGTAGGTGCTCGATCACTGAAACCGTAGAAGAAGGTCAACATAACCAAACATACATGAAATAAAAAGAATAAGTTTCCTAAAAATAATTAACATCCATCCAACTAATCCAATCGTTGGAATGCCCGTGCATTATACACGAGGTGTATTACAAGATCGGTTTAACTTGGAAAACATATCAGTATGAGCAAAGAAAGTTATTGACCGTTCGGAAAACATGTAACTAACCTAAAACTCGTGGAAAACGGTATGTCGAGCATTCGCTGAAATAACACGGTATTTGATCTTAGAGTAAAATGAGAGGCAGCGTTTAAGCGGTTACGTGCGGTAATGTAATATCTGCTAAGATATTTGCTGTGGGAAAGGTTTTCCATGTTTTCGCGAGGGAGTATATTCGGAAAGGTTAGTAACTTTCTTGAGAAGCTGGGTAAGCAAAGCATGCCTCGTTTTTACGTACTTTCGACATAATCTTCCAAGTAAAGCATCCTTTCGTGCTGGCGCTTCGTTGCCTGGTACTTAATTTACAATTATTTACAATTTACTAAAGGGGAGTGCTTGCCGCCGTGGCAGAATTAACGAAAATTGTAGCACTCGATCGGAAGCGTGTTTACGGCGGCCAAATCCCTTGTTGTACCCACATTTTCACGCTAGTTCTGAGAATTGTGCGAATCTATGGATGATTCATACGAACTGTCGCTTAAAAAATGCCATTTTCGCGAAAATTAGTGGCCTAGTAATCTGTGCATTCGTGGTAGAGCTATTTATTTTGGAATTATTACTGGCCAGTTATCTATTCCTTGTAATCCGCCATCTTAACCTAAGGTTCAGGGGTGTCTGCATTTGGGCCCGGTGCCCCGGATAAAATATTTTCGAAACCTCGGTATGATTCTCTTCTTGCGTCGAGTGGCTGTGTTAAATTCTATATCAGCACTTCTCTCTTACTCTATTAATCTTGTAAATTGATTTATTCTGCTTTCTAAACTTAATCATTTTCGTCCTTAACTGTACGTATACCGGTAAGTATTTGTGGCAACAAATTAAATCATATCCGCCGCTCAAGTATTGAAACGATTAGAAAATTAAATTACGTACCGCGTGTAATTATTTCTTAGCTTAGTATTTTAATTATATTATAGCTACGCGTATTTCTTTATTAAGAAATTATATCGCACAAAATTGTTCGGCAATAATACCGTAATTCTGAGAGATGATCTAGAAATTAATCCAAACTTTAGTCATTCAATACAAACTTTGTATTATAATCGATATAAAACGGTACGAAACACCAAACATATATCAGTGAAATATTTATTAGCAGTGTCTTTCTCTTTTATTTTTATACGTAACCTGGTTGCACAAGCTTTGCGTAGAGTTAAGGATTAAATAAAAGTCGCGGGTTCGCTCGTTCGGCTCTCGTTTCTATCGGTGCCGTCTACATACCGATCGGTGTGCAGCGTGACTATTTCGTGCTAAAAGAAAGGTGTGTTGAACTTTTCTCAGTAAAATGATACGACGCAGCCCGACGAGAATGGACTTACGGCTAGACGATCTGCAAGAATACGAGGCGATGAGGACAGCTCTTGAAGCCAAGAAAGAATCTGAAAGACAATCGGCGTTCAATCCTCCCTCGTTGGGTGGTAAAGTGCCACAGATTGAAATCCAAGAGCGCATCGGTTATATGCCGCAGCAGAATCAAGCCACGCATTGCCGACCAAACATATAATATACAATTCTGTTTTTTATAAGTTCCCCGTGTTTGTAACATAGCGATGCGACGAGGCGCGATCGATAAGGCCCCGAAATGAAAGGAATCGTGCAGACTTATTTTTCCAACATTTATTGTAATATTTACTAAAATATACATGGCAGCATTTTTAATTCCATTGAGTAATTCAGGGAGGTAGCAATAGTGGAACATCAACGGTAGCTTCAAGACGCATCTCGAGCGGATAATTGTAACGCGTACGTTCACTCATTAAACGATAGGCACCCCGAACTCGATTACGAGAATACGTTTGAAGCGTTTAGTGGAAAGGGATTATTGCTATTTCGAAGTATCACGCGCGCACGAAGCTTCCGTTCTGTTCCACTAATTAAGAGTATGCGTATTGTCGACGTTCGTAATTGTTAATCTGATTAGGCGACTGCCGTTAATAACGACGGAAATGTAAATTAAGTATCAGAATGCTGTGGCGTTAGGGCCGAGTAGCGAGGCATAAAAATAAGATATATGTTGCCGTGTATAGAATAAAAATTGTTCGAAATGCACGTGTATTGTCGCGTTGATTGGTAACGTATGGACACGCTATCCGCGGAACGTGTTTCATCCTCTGAACCAGCAGAAAACTACAAGTACTCGAAACTTCGTGTCTGTGTACGAATATGCCTTCGATTCCAATATTAATTGATAAATGCGACAAAGGGCGCACCCTTCGAACGTTCTTTTACCACGACTAACAGCAGTTTCTCCATTATAGCCCTTTGTTGAAGTACAGATGCATAGGTACATCTCTCGTACCGCAGTTCTTCTTTAGAACCTCGTAATTCTCGGGCTCCCAACGTTCCAAAGTGCTTGCCTTGATCGAGCTGCAGAGCGAACGTAAAATATAAGAGTGTCTTCTTTATGCAAATTCGGATAAGTAGAATGAAGTCGAATGAAAGTACGAAAGTGATATCTTTAACCTTGAACACGATCCATTTTAATAGTCTCCTTATCGCGTTGGAGTCAATTGGCTATCGCGAGGAATCTTCTGACTTTCTACACGTACCCTTCTTGTAAACTTGCGGTATTTTACAGACCGTTCACATTTGGAACTTTCCTTCGACTATCAGTGTACATACGTATGAAAAGAAGAGAAACTCTAAAGCTTACCAATTTTGTGGGAACAATGCACAAGCCGTGGGGACCATAAAGGTTAAGCTGAAACGCGAATAGAATAATTTACTCAGTTCTAATTCGTTGCTACAGTATTTGATACCTAATTAAGGGAAATATAAATTTTGTTAGAAACACTCACAAACAGCCGACCAGCGTGACTTGTATCGGCGCGTGCAACGGTTTGATCCTTTGCATCCAAGGATACTTTTCCAATCTCTCCATTATGGGTGGAAGAATCACTAGGAAAAGAAATGTAGATTTTATTACGATAATATAAAACCGAGTAGCTACTGTTTTCATTCCTTCGTCTTCTAATTCAACGTCCACTTACGCATGCCAGGCGCGCACATGATGATCCTTGAAATGACTACTTGGCTGATGCCTTTGATCGCCGCAAGCTAAAACGAATGCGTTTACCGTCGTGTCTCTAGATATACTTATGCCACTGAACAGAGGCAGCCCACCTTTGATTTTGTAAGTTTATTGCCGTTCTCGTCGCTGATCTCAATCCCTTGGCTTATTTCGTTCTGTCTCATCAGGGGAATGTTCACGCAATTTGCCGCGGCTACTGCTGCGAATGGCACGTAACGCTGAAAATCAGAATGTTTCTTTAGGAAATGCTGAATTTAAGAGGATCGCAGAATCTAAGGGGTGCAAAGTAAAAACTGAGCAACGTAAATAGTCATTTTAATAATTTTCTGTCCCTAAACTGTCGAAGGGAAATTCTAATAGCAGGAAGTCACATCGAAGCCCTTGGGAGTAAATAAAAGATATTAGATTAACTTATTACGACGTTGTGCATTGGAAAATTAATGCGAAACGTTACCGGTTATACGAAGAAAAAAATTCAATTTTACCGCCATTAAGGGGTTGGCCCGTTTCGCCCAGAATGTTTTACACCCTATCGCTGTCAACATAGCCGCGGTGGTAGCGCTAGCATAAGCCACCCCCAGCTGCATCTCTGTCGTAGGGCTGTTGGCATTTCTGTTCGTGTAGTTGACCAACGCGTTGAACGACTGGTTCATCCATTGCCAGAAAACCACAGCTGTAGTTGTTCTGAGATAATCAGGAAAGCAGGATAATCTTTCAACCATTTAGAAGAACTAGCAGAAGTGCTTCGTACACAACCCTGACAGAATGTAACTTTTAAATAGAACCAACAGTTTTGCCCCGGTAGGATTAGTCGACCGGTCTATAAAATGATTGGAGAGCGCGATGAAAGTTTAAAATTAAACGCATTTGCCGCGGATTTTATGAGATCTTAAATCATCAGTGGTGAAAGTAATGGGCGGTGTCGTAAATCATCATTCTCGACCCATTCTTTTTGCTGGCTTCTCAGGTTTTATCGCCTCGCAAGCAACGTTTCGGGAAGAAAGTGCGGTGTAGGGAAATGATCCTCCCTGTTTTGAAGATTACATTCTGCCAGTCTTGTTCCGTTTCGGAGGCGGTAATATGTTACAGTTTAATCAATGCCGCGCCTAACGATAAGATTTACTTGTAGAATTGAAGCATAGCGCCGGTTACGGCCATTCCACCTGGCACTTGAAAGGACATTCTGCCAAAGACATTCTGCAGGTCACCGGTGTCGGGATGAAAGGCCGACTCGTAAAGCTTCTTAGCATAGATGATTTGCTCCCGGGTTGTACCAGCTGGCTCCTTCCCAAGTCTAAGGGATAAAGTGACTATTGATTTTTGTAGACGCGAAAAAAAGAGCAGCGCGCGAACTCGGTGCGCTGGATTCTCTGTTGCGAATTTCGTGGGATTCGAATTATTGCTGATTTAATAAAATATGGAGCAATTAAACTAATGACTATAGCGAGCAGGCCTGTAAAATTTCAGGAATTGAGGGAATCCTCTATGCAGGATCGATGCAGCAACGCTTTGGGTAAACATGTATCGTGTATACGTAACTTATGTAACGCGATGTAATTCATAAAACAGGGGATATCTTAATGGCGTATAAAGTCATTTGAATAAGTGATCGTTTAATAATTATAAGTCGCATACTGACTGACGCTTAAGAAGTTTAAGATATTAGAAATCTGAAACTAGATCACGAGGTTTCTGCGATATTCAGAGACATAAGATTATCGCTAGATGAAAGGTTGTTATTTCCACGAGATTAGGGATTTCGTTTTTGTATTTCATGTGACTTTTAGAATCTCGGTAATTACTCCAGAATTCTACAGGTCTCGGAGATTTTAATAAGATTTGATTAAATACAATCTTCTTATCATTTTCTTTTTCCACAAATTCTTTAGTTCATTCATTTCGTAATTTGTTTCGAAATTGCATCGATCATTCGACAGGCCTATCGCTCGAGAAACGACGACGGATGTATCGCCAACAGATTTTACGTTGGAAGCTACGCTTTTTGCCGTACCTCGAGCGTGAATCGTTCAGTGACCTATTAAGCCTTAAAATTAAAAAAGTTTGTTAGGATGCAACATTCTTATTACATCCGTTTCTCATAAAATTGTTCCTCCATCCACGCTACGGTTATTATATGAGTTATATGGTCAACCACCTGCATCGTGATCGTTGGTCGAGATCGTGTAATGGGTGTTCGAAAAGATATTTGGATCGTAACATCTGAGAAACTATTATACGCGTATCTTATACGGTCTGTTCTATTTCGACCCATAGATAAGCTTATCTGGAAAAGTACGTAGAATCGAAGGGAAAAATTAAAAAGGAGATCGAGGAGGTCAGGTTAAAATTTGACAAAGTAAAAGATTGATAGGCGAAGAGGTTGAGGATATTTAAGTTCGTCGCTCACTTTTCAGTGAACGCGTCAGTTCAGTGCCAACGTCCATTGGTGAGAAAAAGAAAGGACAAAGGCTCTCTTCTTCTTACCAATGACAAGCCGCACGAATCTGATGAGTGCGCAGCGACCTTCGATGGTCAAATTTTGCTTTCATTTACATCGAACAGTATTTTTATCACTCGATAGCTCGATAAGAATTTCATTAGAATTCCAATGAGATAATTTGATTAGTCGATATGCGAGGGTGTGAAAATTTTCAAACTTCTATTAATCGATTTGATTTGCGTGATCTCGCGATCTCTTTTAATAACTACATCTTCAGTTTCTTCCAATCCGACGCATTTTCGTAAATACATTTATTTATAGATTAAAATGCTACATATCTTCAACTGCTTCCGTAATACGCAAGATATTCCTCCGAATGAACCAATTTTATTCCACTAATCTAGCCGCAGCTTCCGTGAGATATGTCACTTTTTAAAGTGCATTTATTGATAATATTCGTTATGCAATGATATTCCTCTAAGGAAATGCGGGAGAGATGCATGTTAAGAGGGATATATTTCTCACTCATTTACCCTAAGCCACATTAATCTACCTTTTACACGTAGTTCTCTAGCTTGTAACAAAATTTCCAGGAAAAAAGTATAGAAGCTCTTAACAGTGACAGTTGTGGGCCTCTTCCTTTAACTCCAGCATCAACTCTTACCGTTTCGTTTAACAAGGCCTGTTTTTTAATCACGAGCCTGGTTCTCGTGTGCTATCAGATTGGCTTCTGCTCAAGGAAAGTTAATCCGTCCACCCTCGCACGCGTATCTACTCACTTGTAGTCCTCGCATAATTTCTTCGCTTTGAACAATTCAGACTCGGGGACGACGCAGGTCCGGAAGTCAGTCATCCAGGCAAAGTGTTTCCATCTTCCTGCGAAGGTGCTCAGGTCCCAGAGTGGCTTCTCCACGTCCAATCTTTCCTCCCCCATTTTTCTCGATCGAGGGCTACTGTTGCCTCAATCCTTTCCAACAGATCCGAAACACCGTCGAATTAAACCGATTCTGCAAAGGGTGCCGTGCCTGCCAGCAACGCGATATTTAAAAAAAAAAAAAAACGTCACGGTGAACTTGTCTAGCCACCTGTTAACGTAACACCGTATGTATTTATAGACGTCAGTGCGCGAGCTTGCTCGACGCCCCGAAATAACCAAAATATTGTGCCATTAAAGAATGCTATTATATTTTTTTTTTAATATAAATTATGGATCCGTGAATATTTTTTAACGGGTTAATTCGCAACGTGGATATTAAAATTTCGTAATTCATAAGGCGCGGCTTTTTGGAACATCAACTTTTCTCCCAATATAATACAAATCATAAACAATAACGCGAAATTACATGCAATTATACCACATGTATTTTATAAATATTTATAACAACATTAATTGCTCACTAAATTTACAAAGTCTCTAATTCGCGCCAACTCCAGGCGCGACCAATTATATTCCATTTTTTACATTGTTATCGTATATCTAAATATTTTATTCGTGCGGAAAGAGTGGCGAAAACACGCAGCATTTAAAGATTACCGGAATTAAATTTCAAGCGTTGTTCGGGTGTTTCGCGCTGAACATTTAAACGACCGTTTGGACGCGACCCGAGTGCCGATGTATCGATTGTTCGACGCTGTTCCCCATGGAACGGTGTGCGGTTCAGCGTTCGGCGAGATACTTGGAGGGAGCACGCAGGCGCCGTGAATTATAATAAAAAAATTAACAGACAATGTCGAAACCGATCCATCGATCGATACTATCGCGATGCACGTGAGCCGCTCTGTTTCATCGTCGGAGTCCGATAGCCGATCGCGCATACTCGTACCGCGCGCACCGCGGTGCCCCGGCCCAAGCGAGGCGTCGACTTTCCTCGAAACCCGGCATAACCTAATCAACACTCGACGGTTACACGTTCGTCACACGGCGTGCGCGTGTCCCGTTCGCTTTTGTCCTGGCACGTCTCCGAGTGTTGCCTCGCGATTCTTGTTTCTCGCGTGACGTCACCCACTAGACACTGCGTCATTTCGGTTTCGAGTAGGACCTTCCGAAACCACGGCGTTTCGCGGTTCCAAGCGATTATCGACCATCCACGTCAATAGAAGGAGCTGGCCGCCGACGAACGACCTAGTTTCCACCGAAATACTAGCACATTTTCATTCAAGAACGATATCGCGAAGTAGCCGGCGAGCAGACCGCCTTTTTTTCTGCATCTCCGGCCGCACCACGTCCAATTACCCGTGCACGATCGCAGATTATGCAACGCATCGTATGTGCACCGAGCATAATTCGATTTTTCTTATCTGCTTACCGTAAAACACGTATCACTTCTGGAGAGCCTGCTCCGTTCTGATGCCTACCGTTTGAGAGCGCGCACGCCAGCTGATCCTAGCGGCGCCCTACGCTGGCGCCAGCTACCTCGGTACGCCCCTGCGCTTCTCCCTCCAGCCTCGATTTCTTTATTATTCGTATTATCATCGTTCCATGCACCCCGTACGCTCTTCTACTCTCTCGCCATGGCAGTATATGTCTCTATCTCGCGCGAACAACCGAAAGATCGATAATTTTGAACAATTCCTACTCTACGATTCTTAATTTCCACCACCCCCGTGTTTGGGCTTACGATTAACGCGACTAATTATTTATCCGACTTAGGAATAGGTATGAGGTTTTGTTTTATAACTTGACTTATTGCTGCGTGACACGTGTCACTGAGATATGACATATTTCGAATACTTTCTGATAAGAATTTGTAGCTCGAAGTCGATTTATGCGGAGGTTGAATTTGTTTAATACAACTCCCTTTGATCACGTGTATATGCTTTCGTAAATAATTTTTTAACGGACCATTGAGTCTGAAAATTACGTTAGGTATACCGCTATAATTGAATGTATGTAGATGACGCGAGGCAGCTGTCAATTGATCCGAGCCTGGTTTTGTCGATACGCATGGGCAGCAAAAAATTGGTGTAGATAAATGATAGGGTCTATTGTGTGTACGAAATTCGAAATGGCTTCTTTAAATACCGAGCAGGTTTCTCAGAGATATCGCGTTCCGCTTTCAGTTAAACCTCCCATTAAGATAACATTTCTGTTTGCGAAGGATTATTAGGCTACACGTTTCCCATTTTCGCGTCAGTTTGAAGAACGCTCTAAACGCTCGGTATGGAGTGCGCAATAATATTGACAATCTAGAGCTAATATCGAATGTACATATACGCGATTGCTGGATTCGGCTTCGTATACCTATTACGTTACGAGCCTGTTTACTAAATTGCACCGATAAAGTATTGCTCGGTGGGATTAAAGCTCATTAAGGCTCGTCATTCGATTTTCAACTGTGCCCACGTGGATACAGTTGCTCGGCTCTCGCGTCGTCCCCTCCCCTTTAACGTCTCGTTTCGTTCGCTGATACTAACGAGTAAGAGGCCTCTTTGTTAAGCGTAATGAAACAAACCAAGCAAACAGAGAAAGTTTAAGTATCGCCTGGTGCGGAGGGTCAGCGAGCAAAATCAAGTTCACGGGCGCTCCTGTCGAATTCCTGAAATGTTCCTGGCGTGATTTTCTTTCGCGACGCTCGCTCTGCTCGTAGGCTACGCTGCTCCTCGGTCGTTCCTTTTTTTTTCTGTCGCTTTCGTGGCAAATGCCGTACAACTGCGGCCGCTGCACGAAAAGTTAGCGCACGAGGCCGGGGCTAAGCTGCACACTTCCGTGCCACGCGAAAAGTAGAACTCGACCTCGTTTGTTAGGCGTCACCATATTGTAGCTAAAACTGTCACGAATTATTATTTCGTAATATTTATGATGTAATTTCAGTCCGCGTTATTCCTCCCGGCCCGCCGCTTGCCTCTCCCTGCGGACTTCCGCCGAAGCTTTTTACGATTACTGAACTTCACAATTTCCCTGCGTTATTCCTCGCGTACGCTATATGCCGAAGTTCTGAGTTCGGAATAGACTAAGCTGCGTCGGGCGATTTACCACTCGGTAGTTTCTGTCACGATAAATATCAGGTATTAGAGTAGAGGGGAAATAAAACTACTGTCTTTATTATTTCATTTATTATTCGTCTGAGTGACCAGCACGCGAGAACGATCGACCGTGCTCCTGGAAAAGAAGCATAAATTCAATCATGCTTCAATTAACGTTGATTAAACCAACAGATGTCGAGATCCTCGTGTCTGCGATATCGTTTAAAAATTAGACAACGTGGCCTCTTTGTTAGAGCCACGTCCGAGCATACGCAGAGCTAGCGAAAAGGGGAGTGCCACGTGATTACTGATAATCTTAATGCTTACCTACCTCTTTCTAGGAGTAGCTATAAAAATGGTTACAAATGTCAAAATGCCTGAATGATGAGGAAAAAGAGATCGCGAGGCTGTTAATGAAACAGATCTGGATGGAGTTGTTTCTATAGGGAGTAGGTAGACTCATTCTTCCAGGCTGTCCCCACTGTTCCATGGAGAAAAGAATTCTTCCGAAAAGTGTGCACGCGTGTGTGTGTTGCGAGTAGTGTATCTAGACAGGGCACGAATCGCGTGAAAGAGCATCGTAGTCGAAAAACCGGGTTGCCAAGGCATCTTGCCCTCGGATAAGATAAATTGCCAGGGGAACTTTTTGTTCAATTGTAAAAAGGGGAGATCCTTAAAGATTTTACTTTCCAACGTATGCTACCCTCTTTGTGGGGTTTGTTTGTGTAGGAACAGGGCGCTGTGCCCACTCTCTACAACCCTGGGACAAACTCACACAGTGCCGTAGAAATGATGCGCCAAACGAATTCTGCGTCTACAGATTCATTTCTGTGTGATCGTACATTACAGTGTAACTATCATAGTCGACAGAATATTTTGTTCCCCTTTTGCATTTTCGTAATATTCATTAAATGATGTGTTTTTATTAACAATCTGGGAAACAAGTGGGAAATGTAAAAGCCACATTTCATCAACCCAAATTAATATTCCTCCTAGTTAGATAATATTACCGAATCTTGAAACTTGCTTCTCTATTATATTACTTTCCATAGCTTTCGTGTTACTACTATAGTCGCCTACCAGCACTGGAACAATGTATCTTTTCGTATAATTGAACCCGTCAAAATTACCGCAGGAGATACGGCCGACAAGGTTGCAAAAAACTATCGACGCGGATAATTGATACATTTAGCTTCGCGTAATACGAAACAATTTTGTGCGACAAGTGTAACGTTACACGGGGAACCGGGGTGTCAGCGGTATAGTGTTACGTCCCTGGGGCGGAGTGGCGGGGGTAGCGTTTGACGCATGCGCAGCGGCGCTCGAGTGCCCAGCTGTGCGTGGACGTGAAACGCGGCGCGGCTGATGGTGGTGGCTGGTAGGAAAGCAAGCGAGCGAACGAGCGAGCAAGCGAGCAAGCAAAACAGCCAGAGAGACTGCCCTCCTGTCTCCCCTACCCCTAGCATGCCTCGCGGAGCCCATGGCCTCCGTACACACGGAGGAGAGTGAGGCAGCCCCAGCCGCTCCTCACGTCATCCGCTGAGAGAGAGACGACGGGGCCTCGACACGGCGAGGAGCAATAATTCTAACGAGCCAAGATGGCGGCGGACACGGTGGCCCTGTCCGCGCTCACGCTCGCCAGGGGCGACAAGATCCTCGTGACCGTCGAGTCCGCGTTACCGGACATCGTCGTCGTGTCCTTCGTCCACGGTGCCAAGTGCTTCCAGGGCGCGTTGCTCGACGCCACCAAGAGGTAAGCGCGCCTGCTTACGCCAACTTCTCTACGTGCCACCTTCGTCGCTTCTCTCCCTTTATTCACCTTCCCCGGTTCACCTGATATCCCGTCGTCCTGCTACCTGGCCAATATTCCCTGCACCGTCCGCGAGGCTTTCATTCGCAGACGAATATCGTACTGGCCGATCGTCGGCCGAAACAAGCAGCCGACCAGCGTGTCATGCCGTTGCTCACAGGGGCGAAGTTCGCCACTCTCAATTGTTTTGTCCCCCTCGCGTGTTCATACCCGATCGTGATGTGCGTACGTGTGAAAACATGCCCGATAAGATGACAGCGGATGAAATCCTCGTCGACGAATTTCGGGTTTAGTTGCTAAGGCTGGCCCGTATTACGGGCCGACGGCGAGCGTTGGAAACCCACCGTTAACCGTCGCTCCTCTTCCACTGACGTTAGAACGATCTTAACCATTTGGGAGAATGTCTGCTTAATATTTCTCTACGAGTTGTTAGTATTTACGATAAGCCAAGCTTGTCTTCTTGGGATTAATTGCGTCGGTAGGCTTATCTTTCTATGTAGCGTCAGGCGTTTTGATATGCTGGTGAACTTGTTCCTCGGGAACCATTGACACTTCCGGTGTCGGCTCGACCGTTCGAGTGGATTTTCTTATATAAAACACGATACGCTTGAAATCTTTCTGTTTTAACGGAAAGGATACGTTTCACGTTCCTAGATTTTTCCATGGAAACGTGAAAAAAGGGGTAGTCACTGGCCGTGCGTAGTTACGTGCTCTGCATGTCGTAAGTCTTCTCGTAAAGCGGCTTTTGTTCTGCGAACGGAAGTAGTTTTACGATGACTCGTGTCTTCTTGTGACTTACACCGAAGCTCTCCTCTCCCCTCGGAACTCTTATTTTACGATTGTGAAATAAGCCAGCGGGTATCTACATCGTTCATTAAAATTCTGTTTTATTCGGCGAATAAACTTACCATCCCGCGTGGGATAGGTACCTACTCTTTGTTTTCTGGGCGTTTGCTGTGGTTTTGCAAGCTCTTCACCACTCTCCCTTTACTTCTTTATTGTCAATGCGGTTACAATTGTTTATGATTGCGACAGAAGCATTTGAATGGGAGGTGTTATAACTACGGGTTTTCATTTATATTACTTTTATTCTGAATTAAAAATTTTATTGCAACTGAATGGAGCATGGCACTCTGATATTTACAATTCAGTTTTTATCGTAGATCCATGAATTTTCACTCTATCTTAATATCTTTACTATCGATAATATTGCAACCAAACCACTTGTAGCGATAACAGAGGTATTGGTATGGAATAAATTACGATCTTTTCAGCGAAACATAATTTTAGATCTGTGATGGAAAGGCTGCTATATTTGCTTCCAATTTTCTCATAGATTCAGAAACATTGACTTTGTCTTTGCTTCACCATTATTAGTAAGATTACAACTGCTGATAACAGTGATAGAGTAATTGTAGTGCATCTGGTAGTGGATACTGTGCGTGGATATCGGATCAAATGATAGGAATATTAATTATTTTTAAAAAAAAAACACGTGCGCATTACTGATAAGCGTGACTGAGTCATTTCGGAAGGTGATTAATTTTCCCGAACCACCTTCTTTGTCTCCCATGTGGATCCATAAGATCTTTCTTCCGCCCTCAAAGTGGCTGCAGGTTACCTACCAGTGGATTTGAAGAAGGCTTCGACATCGTGAGTCATACTACTTGCACAGCCAACGCTACCTTGTTCGCACAGTCATTGCTGATTTCACTCTGTCGCGGTGAAAATGTTTAGTTTGACACGGACACGATTCTAGTAGCTACCTTAACGACGGCTATAATCGTGACAAAATATTAACTATTATCTGTAATCCAACATCACCAATTGAAGTTATGTAGCAATGAAAATTCATAGATTTCTGTGAGGGACACGTGGATATTACAGACTCTATATTTAACTTTCCATAATTCGTCGTAATGGCAGTTTTAATTGCAAACGATTATTACCACGGGGGTCTTACATTTTCTTCGAAGTTGTAGCTCATCTGAAAGTTCACGTACTTGTTATAAATATTGAAGTTAGGTTACTTCAGAGTCCGTTTCGGCGTCGATGCTTCTCTACGATAAGGATAGCAATTTCTCTTTGCTATTTTTGCATCAACTGATTATTAATATGTATACTATTACTCTCAGTTCAGTATGCGAATCTACTTAGATCAAAGGATAGAAATTATGAAAATATCGTTGCAAAAAGCTATGAATAATACCAAACTTCACTGGTTTTTAAACAGCAACCCACCTCAATTATTATCTATGTGTGTGTGTTAACAAAGTTGATTTTATCAAGGTCTTTTTGCTCGTTTAATTATATTACCATAATGCTTACATTGCAACGTACAACGGGTGATAAGAGTCGAGCAATAATCTCGTTCCCTTCATCGCGCGAATATAGTGTCTCGCGCAAAACGAAGAATTTTTATAGGGTGTAGCAGGAACACGCGATCCAACTTTGCGAGCTTATTTTTTATTGCGCTACGGCTTTGCAAGAATCCCTGGTGCGATTAGAAATCGAAGTGTTATCTGTTGTTTGTGTGTTAGCAGTAAACAATAATAATACACTCTCCATCCTTCAGATATTTTATTAAATCCTTTAAAGCACTTGTTGACAAAAAAGTTAACACATCTTAACAAAAAAAATTCGCAACAAACTTCTGACATGTTCTATTCATCAAAATTTAATTAAATACGAAGTGCACGTTCCAAACTGCAATTCTCCAAGTAAGAAGCGCCATAATATTGCAAGCATTGGACATAAGTGTCGATTCCCTTTAAGCCTTCGCGACGCAACTCTTATTCAGAACACACCCTGTACATGGCGCAACGAGTAGTCTCTGCTTCGACTCGAATAATTTTCGGTACACGATGAGGGAAGAGCAAACCGGGTGGGGCGAATATTAATATAATTTTCAATCGATCCGAACAGGGTAGTGTCTCTCCCCTCCACCACTACTCTTTTCCCCCCTGACTGCCATCTCCCGTTTCTTTGGCTCTCGAATCTTTTACGAATTCGTCCTCTTCACTACGGTATCTGGCCGTGCCCTTAAAGCCTCTCGTCATTTGCCGGATTTGCATATTTTCCCGGCAAAACAAATGACCGATGATCGCCCGTGCACGCGTAACGTCGGGCCCCGCTCGTGGCGAGGCATAATAAAAAGCAACTGCTCTTCGCGGCCGCGTCCCGGACGCTTTTTCCATTACGCAAGCGGTGTATCATCGTGGGACGCTAATAATACGTCGGCGTCCCCCGATGGATTCTGTCACGAAATTCGAGATATCCGCCGAAATCTGGGAACGCGAATGGTGTTCGGAGAGCAAACGGCGCTCTTAATAAATTAAGTGGCGCTCCGCGAAGGGGAGCGCGTACCGGGTGGTTGGCGGGCACGGAGCGGTCACTCGATATTCCTCGCTCGAAGAATTCGCGAAGAACCGCTCGGCGGCGAAAACTTGGCGAACTTCGAGCGGAAGAGTAAACGAAAACGGGATAGTGAGGTTAGGGAATGAATGAGGATAAGCGGAGAGAGAGATAGAGAGAGAGGCACGGACGAATGCGTTCTACGTGACTAGCGCGACGGGCAGACGAAACAAGGAAAATTAAATTTACGTACTGAAACGCTCCTCGCCTGTTACGCCACTCGCGCGGCTACAGGAATTCCAGGGGGAGAGAAAGGGGCGCGGAGCGGGCAAATCTTTGAAATTATGATTCACGATTTTTATTCATGACGCGGTACTGCTATTTTTTTTTCAACATCGACGCGGGCATTCTAAGGCAAGACGAATCCAGCGCAATAAAGATGTACTCTTGATCGATCGACAGTGCAGGGTAAAAGTGAATGTAACGCGAACGCTTGGTAAATGATAGAAACACGTTTAAAGCGAAGATGGTATCGTGACATTAAATACGCGATAAGCGAAAAAGGGAAAGGGTAAGGGTGGGGAATAAAGGAAGCCTTTGCAACAGGCGCTTCGCGTTCGCAGCACTTACAGCCGAATGCCTTTAGAGTGTTTTTATGTTCGCCTTTGCTTGACAAGCAAAGTTAATTAACGCGGCATAATCCAAGAAGGCAGCATTGTCTGCGGAATATCCCTGAGCACTCAGACGTGCAGCTAACGAACATCGAATAGGTAATGTTTGAACCGAAGCGTCAGCCTACCCATTAGTTTTCTATTTATTCGTGAAAATGCAGCTTCGATGAAGATTGTAGTTTGTTGAACAGCTTTCGCGTTCTTTGGAATTTCACGTGCAAACAGGGAACTCGACAAGTGAGTCGTTTGCTTTTGTAATGAATTATTCGCATTCTCACCTCATCTTTCCGCCCGATCGTTTCCTTTCTTGGACAACTGTTATGGCAATGGCTGTTTCTTTGGTCATCGGATTCAAATATAAAAATTCCCCACATAGCACCTTCTACTTAAAATGTCACTATTACCCATTTGTTATCTGTTATTCGAGACGGAATTATTATATCATTCATAGTTCGACAGAAAGTTTCTTAAAAGTGCTTTTAAAATCCTCTAAGTACCGCGTTAGTCATCGTAGCTCAACTGTCATGGCTACTAGCCAACACCCAACTCCCCTAACTGTTCTGCCAGCCATTCCGTCTCAGCGTTTTCACAATAAATCATACCAACTCTTCATACATCTCTGCGCGTCAACCAAGAATTAACACTGACCCTTTCTACTTCAACAATCCTATGATAATCCCAATAATGGAGGTCTCCGAACAAAGAAACACTCGCGATAATAGAAACTTCAATCCCGCATGGATGTCGGAATAAAGCCATCGCCGTAACACCTTCTGCCTTCCACGTTCATTTCCATCCATAAACGTCAACAAAGTGGACGAGCAATTTTTCCTTCGATTCAAAACCGAGGAAACAGGCCCCGCGCCTGTCGCCGCGAATAACCAACGACGACGTCGCGCGATAGGGCGTAGTTTGCAGCTCCTTCGGGAAATGAAGTTTTTCTTCGCCGTGCTCTGGACGCTCCCGATGAAAATCCACGGCCGTGTACAGGATCCGTTACAATCCGCCGGCGACGTAACAACGAAAATCGCCGCCCTCGGAGAGGAGAGCAGCCGCAGAAATCATTTCCAAGCTTCCCCTCGAGCGCATCAGCTCGACATATCGATCGAACCCGCGAATTTGCCGCGGCTCGTATCCGGCAAACCATTGGATGCGGGTATTAAATGTTAATGGCCATGGTCCGACGAACATCGGGATGCAGTTTTCTCAACGGTGTTAAATTCGAGTGCCCCTCGATGCAGAAAAAAAGGGTGCTCGCGTGTACGGGGTGTCCGACGTGTTTCTGACTGAGCCTTGGCAGCATACATTATGGGGAGAAACGGGGTGTAAACTTTTGTGTAAATACGCGTGGCAGCATCCTCTGGCTGAAAATTTATAGGCGCCGCAAGAGCTACGTAAATTGCTATAGCCAACAACGAATGGATCGTGGCGCAACAAAAGCTTTTATTGTTTAGTCCCGGGAGGCGTAAAAAGGTTATAAATTTTCATGGTAATATCCGTTCCCGTGAACAATACTCCCGCGGCAATTTGCATCGATGAGTTACGTCATTTTGCACACTCTTTTCCAATGTAATATTTATGCCAGACATGATTCAGCTCTTATCGACGGAATTAGCTTTTCATTTGGATTTTTAAGGCTCGAACGAGTTGCAGAGGCCGATGTATATTACATTTATTTTTTTCCACAGGCCGATTAATATGCATGTTCAATTAACTCGATTAATATTCAACATTGCTCTCAGCGATATTGCGAAAGATTAATTAAATTATGCAACTCGAGATACCATTCGAATATTCACATCTATTGTCCCGCGCCCGAGTCGCTTGCAGGCATTATTTTTAAATCATTATTATTGCCATCTGTTTCTCGAAATAATATCTAAAGCGAATTCCCGCGGTTCTCGGTACCGGAATACATTTTCCCCCGCTTCTTTCGAAAACGCACACCGTTTACACTGCGAAGTCGCTTGAAACTCGTAATCTTCAGACGGTGCCTGGAGTTTACTTAAAAATTTATCCACCCGTAGGTAAAAACCTATCTTCGCCGTCAAAACTCGTAATAAATAAGCTCGCAACGCTTGCGGCTTTGCCGAGCGAATAAACATTTATGCAGATGGCATTCAAATCCGCAACGGACGGGAATATTCAACGCAGGCTAGTACGTCGTGCATTAAAAAACGAAATATTTAATATTACCTTCGGTCATTTTCTGTTATCATTTCCACCTTAATCTCCTTATTAACGACGTATCTCCTTATTGGAAGTATTCCGTGCCTGGAACATAGCTGCGCGGCTTCTATTCTTTCCCCGAACACTGCACGTTCGAAGCACTTCGTTACGAAAATCTATAGAAACATTGCGTTACATCTGATTACATTGGGCGAGCTTGATGGCCTCATTTTTTCAAGCATCTTTCCGTTCAGAGTGGATTAAAAAATCTCCTTTCAACAACCATAATTTATCTAAGGGAGAAGGAAATAAAAAATTATATATAAATAAACGCACGCGTGTATTATTAAAGTTATTAATTATATACACTCCGCTCAATCTTGGCGCATTATGACTGATAACGGATTACATAGTTCATGGTTGTTGGTACGATAATTTTCAGCCCGAGATTACACGATCCCACTCGAATGATTCGACGAAAGAAAGGCGGTGGTATTGTCTAGGCGGTCTTAATTAGCCTTCCTTATTCACCTTTGATGCTAGTTGGCGAAGTTGCCACGGGGAAGGTTCGAACTTGCGGGTGAAAGTGAAACGACGCTTAATTACATTGTAACGAGCGAGGTGCACGGCACGTATTCTTCCACTTTGTCTTTGAGTTATGAGCTTAATAAGGCTGCTTCGTGACGGCTGATCGCAATCCATGTACGGCGCGCCGAGTCGCTAATTTTTATGGGGTTCCACGGCATTGCTTTTCTCCGGGAGAGGAAAGGCTTTCGTCGAATGAGAGACTCCAAAGGGAACGGTATTAAAGCGGATTATACTCGTCGAGGTTTCATATGAAATTCCGAGGCCCCATTTTTGTAGATTGTTATGGTTGTTGGTCGAGGAGATAGTTTCTTGTAAATAGCTACGGCACGAGCGGCACTGCGTTCGATGTATCCTTCGAGCGATTATTATGAAATTTCTATCGAAGTTTTAACGGCTGGTTCCCTTTGCGAAGAAGAAGTTATCTTTAATGGCTCTCGAATGAATATTATTGCATTAGGTATATCTTTCGACGCACGATATTGAGCAATCGAGTTTTAATGCCCCCCTCCCCTTCTTGATAGAATGATACGAAATATCTTTAACGACCAGTTCGTCTCGCGTATCAGAAGTGTTAGGCTTAAAAGAAATTAAAGCAAGGAAATTGGGAATAACGAGCTCGTTGCACATCTTTCTTCCAATCGAGCAGGCTTCGTCAATTCCAAAGTCTTCGCATTCGTCATCAGTGTTATTTTTAGAAGAGAAGGAACGCCTGGGAAGCAGTGTGTTCCTGGACAATAACAAGAATTATTCCTTTATAAAGAGACCCGCTCGACCAAGCGCTGCTTTGCATTTTAATATCAAAAATTCAGCAAAGTGTTCTGGCCGGTCGCGGACGTTCTCTGCCGAAAGAAGTAAACAGTTCGCCAAGAAGGGATAAAAGCTTTCCGGGAAGCTAAGTGGAAGCTGTTTCTATTACAAAACCCCATGTTTGGTGAACAAGAGGAAGCAGAGGAGCACAAATATTTGAGGAAGCTCTTAATCTAGGAAGAAATAAGTTTAAAGCGCTGCTTAACCCAAATGCTCTGCCCCATCTAAACATTAAGAGCCTATCAAACTATTTTGGGCAGCGTTTTAACCAGCGAAGTGGCCACTTCCCCAGAGAGGGATGAAACTATTTAGAGAAGCCAGGAGAGAGCTATTTCCATTACAAAATCCTGTGTTTTGCTTGCATAAAGAAAGGGAGGGACACAAGTATTTTAGGAAGCCGATAGGAGGCTTTTTAAGATTCTCTTAGTGATATATATTCTCGTAAAGGTGTAGAATATGTAAAGCAGCAAACCGTAAATGTAGATCAAAGATTAATCTTCAACCCCCATTTCTTCTTCTCCTACCTTTTATCCTGTCTACAGAAACAGGAATAGGCTAACACGGTCCAAACGAAGTAAAGAGTAAAGTTAGCGAGTGCCAGGGAAAGAGATACCTCCCTTTTTAACAGATTGAAATCTCCACCCCCGCGGCACATTAAAGTAAGCCTCTTCTTACGTTAGCACTGCTAGGACGTGCTGGAAAGCTATTCTTCATCGCAGGATCCTGTGCTTTGTGAGGAAAAAAACCGTAAAAAGAGCTTTATACACGGAGGGATGTCCTTTTTGGCGGTGATCGCGTCGTCTGGGTCTCCTGTGAAGGGGATGGGGATGGCTCCGTATTGTCGCAAGCCATATCGTGGTTCACGTGGATCGCAGCACCATCATTTCGGTGGCTGATTGATGGTAGCCTTAATGACTCCCCTTGCAAATCGTGGTGGAAATCGTCCACAGCGACTCAACTGGAGAGAAAAGCAATACACAGTATTGGCACTGGCATCCGGACCTTGCTCGCACAGTCGAATATGCTGGGCGTGCGAAATAAATTGATAAATTCTTTAGCAGCTTAATTCTGGCGGGTCGTTCGCGCGTCCCAATTGTCTCCGTGTTACTCCTAAATCGATTACATCTCTGTTTTGGTATTTTCCCCCAGTGTTAATTGCTTCATTGAATTACAGAGCTGTTACAGTGAACGCTACTCTGCAACGCACGGACATTTAAAGGTATATTTTCAATTTAATTGGACTTGGCTTCTATTTTAATTGGGTGGAGGTATCGATCAACCTTTCCTTTTTGGGGGGATTTTGGGGCGTCGGAGTGATTGCTGTGATTTGTCCATTTTGGTATAGGACGTAGAGAATTCGAGTTTATTTGGTAAACAATATTATTTGTTTTCCTGGGGTACAGTGAAGGGACACCTTAATTCACAACCCGATGAAGTCTGAGGTAGCGGGGCTCTCGAATGGCCCCAGGAGTCCAACTCGACGGAAGTCATGCTGCGGTTAAAAAGTGGTCTGTTTCGGTACGTGACGTGTTTCTTATCGGCACAATGGAATAATATTCTCGCGGTAAATGGAGTATTCAATTGTCGCGCGCAGAATTTGAACAAATAATTTATTGAACTTTCCTGTGACTTTCTTTTATCGCTACTCGTCACTTAAAAATATCCTATTAACACCACATTTCATATTTGTACCCCGAAAAATATTATTATTACAAGAACATCAAATTTACCACTCGAAAATTTCGAAGATGTGCCAAGGTACTTTTAGGAGTCCTCCAAATTCTATTCGTTACCCTTAGAATTACAAACGGAGGTGCAGAGGCACACAGCAGAATGCCAGTCTGCAACCTCAAGCAGAGAACACGCTCGGAGGCGTGGAACAATGGAATCGATGCGCGTGAAAATAATTTCTGTCTCCGGGCAGGAAGCTGGCAGGGTTTAAATTTAAACGAAGAACGGAATTGACTAGGATTCGATTCAGCAATGTGCCGCGAAAGGCCCGTTAAAAAGGCCGAGCACGCTTTCTCGAGGTGTATTATATTTAAACAGCTCCGATTCAACGGCGGCCTGATTCAATTTCGATCCTATAAATACTGTTTCTTTCAACCCCCATCGTTCACCGCGTCACTGCCACCGTTCCAATTGCAGTTTCAGGAGAAAAAAAAATCGCAAAAATCCCGCGCTGTTTTCTCTGGCTTTTTAAAAGCTACTCCATCGGTCGACGCTCGGCGTATCGAGCACCGCGTCGCGAATTAACGAACCTATGAATTTTTATGGTTTGCTGAGCGTTTCGAATACGCCTGCGGTTTCAGTGGACGTCGTCGACGTACAATATCGAACGGGGGAAATAAATTTTCTGGCCATGGCGGCCATACGGGCTGGAGGGCCGCGCAACTGAGGTGGTAGTGACGGGCTAGAGCATTTTAACGTTAAAAATGCTGCGTACAGGGTGTCCTGGAAATAAGTCCCCTGTATATTTTCTCTTCGTGGATTCGGGTAGCCAGATTCTTGGATAAAAAAGATAGTTGCATTGAGGTGGAAAGGAAAATATCGCAGTTGGGAATTTTCGGTCCCTAGATCTCGTTTTGTATTTTACATAGAAAGCTCTGCTAAAAAGAGATTAAAGAATTTAGTAAGGCATACCGAGGAAAATAGAGAAATAATGTGTACACCCACCAATTATGATTAATTAGCACTTTTTTGGAGGAGAGGAAACTACGATAGGAAGCAAGATTGATGTTTCGTGGAACATGTTTCGTTTCCGTGTCGAGTATTGATTTTCAACAAAGCACGTCGCTCAGTTGCGGCGAAAGTGACGGAAAGGTACACATTTTTCGGAACATTCTCGCACTTTGCTCGCACCAAAGTGCTAATTAAAAACTAATATACACTAAGATGCTATAATAAAACAGTGGAGTTACTGTTTAATAAGAATGCGCGTTAGTTTTGGGTTCCGCTTGGAAGTTATCACTAGAATCCACAGATGGGCAAGAAATTATTTCAAATAAAAATTAGCGTACGAAAGTTTTATTTGAAATAATTCTTTGCCCGTCTCTGCTAGAATCTCAGACGCGAAGCGTTTGAAAACGTATTCCTCGGGTCTTAACGTAGAGCAACCACTGTTTCTTTACAAAATCAATACTAGTTCGCTGTATTACACGGACGATGATGAACTTTTAACAAAACGCGTTTCACTGGTATTTTTATCGAGACATTCCAGTCTATTGTTAAAACTTTCCTCGCTTTAAGGACAGTCGAGCTCCGTTCTCCGGAAAGTTCTTCAGCTACGCCATTATTATGTGTTCTGCGTTTTCCACGCCGATAATCGCTGCGTGGCAGCTATGCAGCTGGAAAACTTGGGGAAGTAAGGAGCGTGGGTGGTAAAGAACGAATAAAATGATTGATTGCAGGTTAATGCGTATAATTCTCCCATAAGTATCGTTTACTTTACGATCCTTCTTCTTCTGTTTCTTTCCCTTCTTTTTTCTTGTCGCGTTAAAAAAGTACCGGCAACATCGTAAATTTTTAAGCACGGCCACGAACTTCGCCGCGCGGAGTAGATTCGGTGGACGAGGCGAGAGAAAGTTCCGCCGATTGCGTCATTTTTCCTGAAAAATCTGACGCCAGAGCGCCAGGAAACTCGTATCAGGACCAAAAGGAGAAGATTAATCAGCGGCATGCGAAACGTCGCCCCGAAACTACGGCCGCGTTCGTGGAAGCTGATAGATAGATTTAATAAGAAATGGCTTGGAAATAATTCGATCGATATTGTACGCTAACGTTCGTAACTGTTTATTACATGCAACGTTAGACGTTGGACATATTTTGTGTTCGTGGTACTTAAACTTTCGAAGAGGATCCTCTAGTGATAGTTTCAAACGAGCGACTAGTAATCGTACAATTTCGAAACACTCATTTCTGTTTGCTTTCTATAAACAGAAAGCTTGTGTTTTATTTATCTGTTAATCTTTACTTTACCGTAGACAGATATTTTCGGAAAGCTTGCCACACCTTTGCAGGCACAGCAAACACGGGGGATGGGTAAATAGTGTGTGCTGGTCGAAATTGATGCGAATAAATAAGGATAAGGTGGCTCAATTTTGAAGCAGAAGCTCTAAATAGATTCCAAGCTTGGAGGACTAACTTAATATAAACTTGTTCAAGCTGCTTCGAAGTAAAGATAGAGCCCGGCCAATTTAAAACTCTGGATGTGATTACAGAAGCTGGGAGACGAAGTTAATAGAAATAATTAAAAAGAATTCGATCGACGGAAGCATTAAATATTCTTTACACGAGTATAAAGGCAGTGTGGTACTAATTTGCCAACGAAACTTTCCAGAGAACGGATGTCCAACAGGAATCATTTGAAACTGAACTTAACAGAAACATTTCACTGCAGTAAACAAGGGTGGCTATTCCCAGGACCCAATAAGCACGTTCGACGGTTCGAACGCCAAGTTGGTAGCAGCATTTCCCAGCAAAGACACGTCGGGGGAAACCGATTCGTGGGAGCAGGAGAAGAAACTGTACAATTCCATCTAAGAAAGCTGGAAGAAAATAAAAGCCGTCCGTTGAACCCCGGGCATCGCGACCGGGGTTGCTCCAAACAGATTTCAGTTTAACGATCCATGGTCGGCGCTCACGCGGCCGTCTACTTTGTGCCCCGCCTGGGATACCCTCGCGTATTTTATTCGTGGCCAGTTCGCAATTGGTGTCGTTCTCGGCGACGTTGACGGCACCCTCTTTGCACACTGGCTGGGCACGAGGCGTTACGGCCGCGGATATAAGCCGAGCACGGTAGGCCGGAGACCTTGCTATCGCGATTGCCACACGGCTCGAGCGCTGAACCCGGGGATATAGAAAACAGCTGTTCAGATCCGGAGGGAAAATTCGTGGAAGTCTGAGGGGAATCGCATCGAATCCCCTTTCTTCTTCGCCAGCTTGGAAATAAGTCTGCTGGTGCCGGTAGATGATAGCCAAGGCATCTGTAACACATGAATACGAATGCACTAATTTCTCAGCCTGAGGACTATAATTTGAAAGCTGGCTTCGATTGTATCGTAATTTCTTGAAATTTCGCGTGGAATCCGTGGAGTTAAAATGTTAAAACGAAGCCGGCCCTCCATTTTGTTTAGAAATATTGGTCTTTGTACTACTCAGAAGTGGGAGTAAGATATCAGGCGAAGTTTATAACGTTTTTAATTCACTGCTCCAAGCAAACAGGTGAATTATTGAAGATTAGAAAGTACTCGATAATTTCTCGGATGAAGTATGGAATTTTTTTTATTAAACTGTATTGAATTCTTATCTTCCTGGGAGCAGTGCCGTCGTCACCGCTGTTCTATCCCTCCGCAACTCGGCTTGAACGTTTCCGAACGTCTAAATTATTAGATACCATCTGGAGGCTTTACATAACCGCTTGGTTGCAAAAATTCGACGGCACGGAGTTGTAGATTTACATGTGAAAGTGTGCGTGCACGCGCGTCAGCTGGCCTATTGTTAAAACCGGTTGAATCGCTACGTTTCACTATTTTGAAGAAAATGTTTGTGGCCTTTTTTAAGCAGAAGAGCAATTACGGCGCATATATTCTAACTTGGAAATAGATGATTTAATTAAAGACAAAGGGAAGCTTTCCAATTATTAAAAAAAAAACGTGTACTAATAAAAATATCTATTTACACGAAAGAATTCTACGAAATCTTTGAAAGCAATTATAGCAATGGCTATTTATACAAACAAAAAATTGTATTACTCCATTATTCTTTTTTGGCCGGAATTCGTCATTGGAATACAGGCTAAAAATAATAATGGAACAATAAATTTTCTGTTTGTATAAGTAGCCGTTGTTAATTTTTCTGTTTGTATAAATAACCGTTGTTATATTTGGCGCAATGTGTGTATATCATTAGTTTTGTCAATTTTAAGTTACTAGTGTTTTTAAGTAGGCTTCTTTTTATGGGATTATTAATTTACTGCTTTTTGTTTTAAAAGGTAATTCTGTGGTGATTACACATATTTTGTAGTGTTCATTGATGATATCCACTTACGCGAAAGAATTCTACGAAACCTTTGAAATATGCCCAAAGAAATGGCTCATCACCGCCGCGAGGTTTCTTTTTACAATACTTAATAAACTAGGATTTAAAATTCATATTAAATTCTTGCGCTAAATATGAAGCCCACTAACGCCCCTGCGGCTGAAAATGATCAAAATAAACTTGATCGCACGTTTTTAATTCAAGATTTCTCTTGCGATAGTGCGATCTTCGACGTTAGACAATAAGAATTTCTTATCAATCGTACGTCTCTAAAATGGGTAACGCATTACATCAGAGGATGTAGATAACGATTCCCTAAGCAACGGTGCGTGTAAATACTCGTCAGAAAACAGTGTTTTCCTTCTGATATCGTTTCACGTCCGATCTTCCTCTCACAGATCCGCGACAAGCAGCAGCACCGTCCGCGTCGAAGGTGACGAGAATCGTGAAAAATCCTAGCCAGTCGACCTTTGCACGTCCCAATTTCCTCGCAGATGAATCACCTACATTTTATTGCCGGCTACAAATCACATTACCGCAGCATCCATTCGCATTATTCACCCGTACGGTATGCGCTGCTCGCAGTGTGGCTGGATGCGCCACCAGTTTCATAAGTTTTTTCGCGTGCCTGACCTCGACGAAAAGCTCGTCCGTCATGGGTTTTCGCAGCTGGATCGGTCGATGTACATAGATTTCCGCCGCTGACAGCCTCGGGCGGCTATAAACCTTTGTTTCTTTTTTTCGTGGAGCAGAGTGTATTTTAATTTTCTCGTCAGACGCCTCTACGTCACTCGTGTCCGAATTTTTCTAAGAATTGGTAGCTTCAAATAATCCTGACTTTGCGCCACGGGATCTTATGACGTGTCGCCTGGAACTTAGTTTCACAGAAGCTCCGCGTGTGCTTTCAGAACAAGATGCGCATGGCGTGTATATTGATGTATTAATATATTGGCTGAAGTAGTTGCAAGCTTTCCTGGTGAATGCAAAGCAGTGTCTCACTCGCGTGGAAGACACGCTCGCGCACATTTCCGCCAATAACTATGCGCTTTTGGTTGCGCCGGTTAAATTCTAATGCACCCGGCGAGAAGAATCGGCACGTTTGAATCGTAGCGACGTGCCCGAGAATTTTCCGTGTTTGCATCGCTAGTGTCGCCGGTCGGTTGGAAACTCGTTACTCATTTCGGGTAGAATGTTTCTAATTGCAGCTTCCCTAATTACTCACGAAGCCCTGGGACAGGGGAGCCCCGGGAAACGAGGCCGTGATAAGACGCCGCGCGCGTACAAACAATAAACGAATGCCAGAAGCACTCGCGCACGAAGCTTTTGCCTCATTGAAAACCCATATGGAACGCGAGACCGCCGCGTTCACAACCGGAGAAGAGAAAAACTGAAGTTTTTCACGCGGAAGTGGGAGAAGTGGTAGGTGTCGTGTTGCCTTAAGGCCTGGGGAGCCTAGAAGGTCACCGAGACATTCTTACAGCTGACCACATTCCGACCCATCTAATCACAACGTCCACCTTAATACTCGACGTTCTCCAACCCCCGGCCACGTTCCACCCACCACGGAATCCTATTCACCGTGCGACCCAAGCCAAACACAGCAAGACAGAATTCTTTCTTCGCCGGGCCTCGTAAAACCGAGAGGCAGAGACCTGCCCGCGGTATCGAGCCACCCAGCCGTGGTCCTCGCCGAAATTAAACCTCCCCTCGGTCCGTGACTCCGCGCCTAGCGACTTTTTTCCCCCGACCCCCCCGGTGGCTCGAGCCGACCAGAATAATAAACCAAAAGCGCGCGAAAATAATCCCACGGATAGCGGGCATTCCTCGCCGAAACCCACATATGGCAGCGCGGGAACAGAGGTGGTGGTGAAGGAGGTGAAGGGGGAAACGGGGAAAAGATGGATTGCCAGGTTTGGAGGTGGCCAGAAGGTTTTCCAGCGACACGGATCGCTGCAGGTTCCTCTTCTTTCCTCTCGGTTTCCGCGGGGGCCCGTGGCTGCTGACTTTCATCTAGGACGCCCCGCTATTCATCTAGATCCGCCTCGTCCGCGCGGCCGAGCTTCCAGGGCCTCCGAGCATATCGGGAGCTGGAAAATATTAATGGATATACCGCGTCGGGGTTTGTCTGTCGCTCATTGTACGCCCCCTCTCGAATCGATAGCACCGCCACCGCGTAGCCGCGTTGTTGTCCCGTGCACGAGGAGGATGCCTGGCATCGCTGGCCTTTGGGAACCGTTGCCCAATAATCTTTTGGCCAGCCAAGCGGTTCTGGCTTCTGTGCACCGCGCGCAGATGGTTCTCGACGTTATGAAACCGCACCGACCGCGGTCAGCCTAGAGGAGACCCAGCCGAGGATCGTTTTTTTTGTCCCTCTGCGGTTCGTCACGCGGGTTCTTTCAGCCGCTCCCGTCTTGGAGATGATGGCCCTCGACGAGGGGATGTCGCTTCCCCGCACGACCGATTTCTGGGTAGAATTACAATTGAAAATGTAGAAATCTTGTCGTTGGCGGGGATATTTTAGCGGCGTCTCGAGTATCGCGGTTTAATGGAATACTTTTGCTGGGGGAGTATTAAGATAAGGGGATGTTCAGAGTTTCGGAGAGAAAGGAGAGTTAAAGGTTCGATTGTAAGAGGGTTTAAGATTTCAGCCACTCAGAACAAAAACGGACTAATCCACATTTTCGGCGAGAATTGAGTTAGCAGCAGTAATTTATTCCAATAGGCTGAATCTACAAATCATGTAAAATAGGAAAGATTTATTCTTTTTATCAATGTGGGTTAGTACGTTTTTGTTCTCAATGCCTCATTTGAGCAAGTGGCGACGAACTGATTCTGAGTCACTTTCGATGGAAAACTTGATTCTGGTATGAAGATTTTATTTTTTCAAAGTAAAGGTATCTTTGGAAATTTATTAAAAGCAAACTACGTAATGAATCTATTTTAAATTTTCAGGACTTTTTATTGGATATTTAAGTTATACGAATATATTTTTTTTCGAATTTATTTAAAGTAGATTTACAAGCTGTATAGGATCAGTAACTTTGCTCTGCAAGAAATCTAGTCGACAGTTTTCTGACGAAACGGTGCTTCTAACAATCAACAAACTGAAATGTTTTGAAAACTATATGCACATGGCTATGGCACGCCGGGAAATGTTTTTGATTGGTCGTTTCCTTCTTTTTCTTTTTCAACGATTGAGGTTAATTTACTAGGACCACATTTCACAATTTTTTTCAGACTTCCGCCAGTTTGTCATTTTTCAAAATTTTCAAAGTCGAACCCGTCGTGCCATAGCCATGCGCATGTATTTTCTAAACCTGTTTGTTCTTTTTATTTCCGAAGAACCGTTTCGTCGGAAAACTCAATCATTTCAGCGGAATTTTTTGCAGCTCTCAGTTACTGGTCCTCTATAGCTTATGAATCTGCTTTAAATAAATTAAAAAAAAAGATATTCGCATAACTTAAATATCCAATAATAAGTCTCGAAAGTTTAAGAAAGATTCATTACATAGTTTCATTACCGCGATGTCCCCAGTTAAGATGAAAATATACAAGGTAGAGTGAAGTGTTAATAGACCTTTGAATATTAGTTATTGATGGTTTAACTTTTAGTAGAAGTCTGATGTATTTCGTTGGAATTTAAGCGACTTCCAAGTAACATAGTAGCTGCGGCATACCGAATTTCCGAAAACCGCAGTTTTTCGATCACCCGCTGGGTAAAAATTCCACACAGCCCTGGAGAAATTCTTCCCTTTCAAGCCTTCTACCTCCCCCCAATAACGTTAAAAAAAAAAACTCTTCTATCTCGTGACCTCCTCTCGCCACTGATACGAACGCTTGCCGGCAATTATTTTCAGCTAATCAGTGACGCGTTGCTCCACGCGAGACTCGCGAAATTACCACCGTATCAGCTGGCGAGAGAAGATCGATTTTCCTTGGCGTGCGCCACGGAAATAGGAAAATCGCATGATGTCGTCCATTAATTTCCCGATGGAATTGGCTGGCGAGCCATCGGTTTCGATCCGCCGCGAAAGATACCGCGCGGGCCAGAGGGGAAATATGTTTTCCCGTTAGTCCCTTTGAAAGTGCACAGATTCTACCGTGGAAAAAAGTTAGCTTCCTCGCGTTTGGCAGAGGCGCGTAGGTCCCCCGTGGTCTGATTCTCCCTGAAAGCTGGCGGGTTCGACGGGAAGAGAAAGGCTCCCTTTATGTTCGACTGAGACACAAAGATGTCTCGGTTCAGGCTCGGCGAGCGCCGCGTCTACTTGGTAATCTTGCTTTCTATTTATTTTTTAGCGGGCCCTCTCGCGAGCCTCGCTCCGCTGCAGTCACGAAATTGCAATCCAGGCACAATGACTTCACTGCGCTCCGATGCAGGTTAGCGGCTTACGTGTCTCATCGGCCGGCGATGCACTCTGCCAGGCTATTATGATAATAGTACTTTCATTACGAAAGGTCTTCATTATCTTACCGCGATTCGATCTACCCGGATCGATATCATTTTCCCTCTTAGATTTCATTAAACGCGGGGGGGATCGCGCACCGGAGATTTTAGCCTCCCTGTAATCCACCGTGATTTTCATAAAATATAGCAGGGAACGCTTCGTTGTGATTGAACTATCTGTGATTCTGCAGCCTATTTGGATTTAATACTTTTCACGACATCGCTTTGTATTGTCTTTGAATTACGGTAATTTTTTAGTTCTGATTTTGCGTTGTGCTCGATAAGGTTTCTAAACGTCGAAGTTTCTTATAGCACTTTATTGGGCTTATTCTTTATGCTACACGAGGGATGTCGTAAATGGGGATCAGCTTTTTTACTGCTTTCATATCGCACATGGTACGATACACTTTGTGTACCTCGTGAATCAGCCTTCTGGCAAAGGAAAAGTTCGATTCTTCCCCTCTATACAGTCTTCAGGTACACACCCTCGTATCTCTTCTCTCAGCTTTCATATTACTTGGAAGGTCGATGTGTTTGAACGTGCTGCTTCGAGAGCTCAATTGCTTAGAGCAGTCGGCCAGCAAACGGTCGATTCGATAACCTGATCAGTCGATTTTCTTCGTCCCCCCCCCCCCCCCGTAGTTTTCAGAAAGAGGATTTCGTATCTTTTCTTTTACTTTCCACGTTATTTCTAGGACTGCGGTTTCGACGTAACTGCGAGCGATTAGATTCGCTAGATTGGAGGTAGCGTAGGGAGTGACCTCGAGCAGCGAACATTCTTCGTCCCTGTAACTGAACGCTAGCCATTTTCCACTATCAGGATTAGTAGGAGTAAGATTCCTATACAAACACAGAGCTTTTTCTCTCGTGTGCCAAAGGGATACTAAAAATAAAAATAAAAACCGCGGTACTACTTGTATACCGTTGAGAGGAAGATTATTGATCGTCTTTCGATTTGGGTATTTTCCAGAGGCCTCCCCTGTGGCGTGCAACCCCCGGAGCCGGTACCAGATCCCGATGGCGACAAATTGGCGACCATCGCTGCCCGTTTCAGCTATTTCCAGGAGAGAAAGAGCACGCTGGCCGTGGCCAAAGCCGATCTTCGTAGGAACATCAATCCACCTGCCAGGTATAAGAATGCACGGCCGACGGTCAGGCTCAGGCCACGTCAGGTCCTCTGCAGCAAGTGTAGATCGATCTGCAACGAGAACAGCGAGAATGTGGACGTCAGCAGGAAACGGAAGCACGACGACGTTCAGCAGTCACAGCAACCGCAGCAACAGCAGGTACTTAACTTCTATTATTTCCTTCTGAACTTCACCTCGGTCGATTAAGACACATTTGCTGCGCGGCGATACCAAGAATATTTACACGAATGGTGTTTCAAGGTTTTTAAAAATTTGTGGAGAACATTTGTAACTTCAAGGGAAAATGCTCTTTTGTAACGGCATTTGAGTAATCAGTGAATAAAAGATATAAGGCAGATCAGACGTGACGAATAAAAATTGCGACACACTTGCAAGAAGCTAGTAAATAGGTCCGAAGAAGAAAAATTCGTACACGGTTGATTTTTAAGTAATGGAAAAGTAGATTAAAGTGCTATCTTGCAAGACGCTATTCCCTCTTCAGCTGGAAACTCTTTTAATAATGCATCGTCCGGTTACTGTTCTCCTGATTTAAATATACCTCGTTCGTTGGGTCAACTCGATGTAAAAGAACTTGTTTTTGAAGCATTTCGTATTGGATAATATGATGAATAAAGAACGAAGATAATGTCGCTTGGCGCTCCAATTTGATTAGGTCACGGGTCATGGGTCCACCAGAAGAAGCGATCGACGTTGCGGCCAGCAGCCGCAAAAAACCTCGAGGATACTGTTCTCCGAGTGTCAGTCTGAGAACATCGCGGTGTCGGCTCACCAAGCAACGAAATCCTCGTCGTCCGCGGCTGTGAGTCCAGATTCGTCGAAGCTAGGACCGTCTCTCATACCAAAAATCTCGCGGCTACAGCCGAACGAGATTAGCAACGCCATTCAAGGAACCGGTTAGTTCCTTTCCATGCGAACCGACTGTCCCCTTTTCTGGAATAACACCAGAAATCGAGGATACTTCAGAGCTCCTCGCGTGGGCGGTGTCGCGTAATTCTGGAGTCACTTGAATAACTCTGTAAATCTTTTAGCAAGCTCTAATAATAGTTCGTTCACTGGATGACGCTACTAAAATCTCCGGTCATCCATTTGTAGCACTTAAGAGGCTAGAATTTTGTTTCCGAGGACACCAGCAATCTTTTAAATCGGTATTAGTCTCCTACAACAGCGTTCTGCTGCAACCTCTCGCAATCAGAATACATTTAATTAATTCCCTTATATGAATAATAGTAAAACATTGGCATGTTGGCCTTGAAAACCCATAAAATTTCAGCCGTTTCCTCGATTTTACAGACAAGGTGAAGATCGCCCCGTCCTACTGGAACAACAGAGCCGAGGAGGGCGATTCCTCTGTGAACGCGATGGAGCCCGGCGAGGAACGCATGGAGTCGACGGATTGTGACAGTAATCCCTCTATGGCGTATTGCGCCACGCCCAGAAGGCTGAGCAGTTCCTCGGTGGAGAGTGCTAAGATACCAGAGGAAGACGAGAAGAAAACGTTCGCCGCGGCGGACTCGACAATGAGGCCAAGAACGGGCCGAGTACCGAGAAAGAAGAGGTCTGTCGGATCGATGGAGGACTTGTGGGACGAGACTGTGTTCGAGGATCCGACGAGGACAGCCCGAACCACGCCAGTAATTAAGATCTCGTTCGGCGCGCAAGGCGAGGGCACTGTCCTGAAGATACCCTCCAAGATCCAGGATCCAGAATACGAGCAGGAGACGGACGACGCCGAGGACGGGCAGACGGAGGCGGAGAGGGATCCGCTGGAATTGCCAAGAACGTTCGAGAACGACTACGATTTCCGCGAGGACGGCGAGGAGGACGGCCAGGAGCAGGTGGACCCGCAGAAGCAGGGGGTGAAGGACGCCAGTGCTAAAGCAGCGAAACGGGCGCTTAAAAAGGCCAAGAAGGAAGCCAGGAGAAAGATGCTTGGCGGTGTTTCGCCGGCCAGATCTCCGTGCAATGGATCCCCACGGTAAGAAGCTTGCTTGGATACGGTAACAGGTGCTGGAGAACGTGGCACGAGATTAAACTGCCGTCTCTCGCGTCCTTTCTCTATTTACTATGTGTTTCAGGTACAATCCCACGTACGATACACTGTCGTATCACCGTCGCAAGCATAAAGTGAAGCATAAAAAGAAACACAAGGAGGACCGGAAGCACAAGAGTCAGCAGCAGTCGCAGCAGCAGCCGCAGCAGACGCCGCAGCCGTGTTTGGAGTCCGGTGGCACGGAGAATCAGCAGAATTGGAACGTCCTGCCGGGCAGCGAGTCGTACACAGCTATAAAGGAGCAGTGCCTGAAGCAGAAGCTGTCTATATCCTTGAAGCGATTGAACACGAACGCGTACGCCAGATGCGATTACCCCGTGAGCAATGCCTCCTCCGGCTGCAAGAGCCCCGGCGCCAGCAGCGACGAATTGAGCGAGCAAGAGCCCGAGGTCGACGCCGGGGAAACTGCTCCAGATTTCCCGCCACCCTCCCACCCTCTGATGATGCGACTTGCCGCCACCCCTGTCGAGCATTGCCTGACAGCTAACGGCAGAAGGATGGACGTCGGCGACGTGGTGTGGGGGAAGATTCATGGGTTCCCTTGGTGGCCTGGAAAGGTAGGCGTCGCCTAAATGTATGATTAACACTTCGCTACAATTTTAATCAATCGTTGCACCTGAAAATAAATCTGTCGTTGACCTAGGTCCTCAGTATAACGGTCTCCTGCAAAGAGGACGGTACATCGTCTGGCCCGCAGGCTCACGTCGCTTGGTACGGGTCTTCGACGAGCTCTCTCATGGCGTGCGACCAGCTGAGCCCATTTTTAGAATCATTCAAGGTAATCAAAGTCTCTTTTCTAGACACTAGAATAGTACGTACAGTGAACGATCAATGAAAATACAGTTTATGTTCCCTCGATGAGATTATTCGAGACACGATCTTTCAAGTTTCCCATCTGAAATCGCCCCAGGGTGTAGCCAGCTGTTTGATAACGTTGAAATGTGGATCGTTTCTTGTTGAAGACGCGGTACAACAAAAAGAAACGGGGCCCGTATAAGGAGGCGATACGGCAGGCGCAGAACGAGGCCCGAAGTCAGATCACGCCTAACTCTACGAGCAGCGTGCTAAACGTCTGCGGCTCGCCGCGCGAGGTCAACGTCCTCTCCTAAGGGAAGGTGCACAGGCCACTTGACACCATTCCTTTACTGCCGGGCATCCGTCGGCCAAGATTTTTATCATCGGCGGATCGGAATCGTCATGTAATATATAAAGATTTTGTACATAATTGACCTAGCACTTAATGAAATAGCTCTTGATCGATGTTCTTCGTCTCAGTCCGGCCCCTTCGCTGTCTCGGCCGCGACGACTCGCACGGGTGGGACGCACGGCACGAACGAAGTTTACTGCCACCACTGGTCCCGTGGACTTCTTTATTTTTCTTCTTTTTTTTTAATCCTCAGCTTTTGTTTCGAGCAAACGCTTAGCGCGTAAGTATCTAGATAGGGCGTAATAACTTGTAGAGATAATACGTCGGGCCACCCGAGAATAATTTCGTATTACGAGTATGACTCGCTCGGTGTAGCTAGACAACGGTGGTGTCGGCGTTGACGATCAACCCGAGCGTCGCCTGTTAACTTAAATCCTTTATGTACGTGTACGTTGTACATTTGCGTTATGATTCCATTGCGATCGTTATCGGGATGCCGTGCAAACTCAATCCAGTGCGGGCAGTGAACGTTCGGCGACACCAGTCCGCAGATATCGCTGAATACGATCGTTAATGACACGACTTGACGTACGATGCCACGATTAAGAACATGGACAATATATCCTTGACGAGTGAAGCTACTTGCGGCGATCCTAATTACGCTCTCGCGCGATAGTGCGCGGAATGAATACCGGTGGAGTTTCCAGTCCGATTCGCCAAGTCGGCTCGAACGTATTTTCAATTCTTCTGCGTAATCGCGGCAGTTTTATAAACAGTCGTAGCTTCATTTTGCATTTTTTAGTCGAATAATCTGTAAATCTCTCGCGGCGTTCTTTACTCCGCGTTCTTTGTCCTCTGCAAAGTAGAAATGAGCGTGTGACAAGAAACGTGACTTGAGGCGTGAGACTTGTGCTATTTCTCTTCGGGATAACTTACGTTTCCACGGAAACGCAAATTAATTTCTGGATCGCGGACTTAGGCAATTGAGAGGAACAAAGCAAATAGTAGAAACAAATACAGTGTATTTCCAATAGTAATACTCTTCTTGGGAGCCCAATTTGTGGACATTCTAAACCTTTTAGAATACTACGGAGTACACTAGTGGTTGAAAAAAAAAGAGTTTAAAACGTGAATGATAACAAAAATAGCAAATATGCAAAATTTCGTGTTATAGTCGATTTCTTGATTTTAAACATTCTTTTAACCACCACTATAGACAATTTATTACCAGCAATTTCTATTATCGTTCTTCAAGTTACATGTCTCAAGTTTCGAGGCTCCAACTTAATCTCACGCTCAACCTACGAGTGTCTCGTTTACGCTTCGTGTCAACACTGCCAAGTTACGCAATAGCTACTTGATTTCAACTTGACGATAGTTAAAAGACAACTTTCAGTCTTGGCTGCGATGATAATCCTTTATAATATTAATTCAACGTGAATTCCTGACGTCTGACGACGAGGAATTTCAGGAACGAGTTCGCGTTTGCAGCCCGTACTATTTATTACCCCCTTTTACTCCGTTTCCCTTCACAAGGAAGCAACTCGGAATTCGCCCGTTTCTACTTAACGACTGTCATTACCATACCGTTGGTAAGAAACGCTTCTTCTCCATCGTACACGATCGGAGTTGATTTTAGCTCATTCGAATTCATCAATCATTTCTCTCCCATTGAGAACTTCTTCGTTCGGAGGTCGTGCAAGTTGTAGGCTCTAGCTCGATTTAAGGGGGAGTTTTATGGTAATTTTAATTAGAAATTTCGCAAGGGATGGTTGGTCCCTTATCACGACGATTAGTACTTAACCGTAATCTGACTATCTCCTTGAACGTCAAAGGTCTGCCACTGCCTTGCGACTGCGACCACGTTGGATCTTTATCGTTGTTTCGTCGGCCACCGGATCCTGATTGCCGAGATCCATCGTTTCCTTGCGTCGGGGACTCTCTGCGCTTCAGAAAACGCGCTCGCAGCGTCGACGGGGACGGCAATTGCGCGATTTAGCGAATTAAACGAGAGCCGCGCGGCCAGAGTGGCTAAACATTGTGATTCGTCTTGTGATATCGAAAGCGTATCCCGTAACGATATCAGCGATTCCCACGCTTGTTGCTTGCTCCGCGGTTTAGCCTTTCGCTAACGCCAGCTGGCTAGAGAAATTCGTTCCTCGTTCCTTATCTGATTGTTCTTCTCTTTCTTACCTGATCGAAGGTTCAATGAAAATTCAAGATGATAGTTTTCGAACGCTGGGAAGACGCGCCCTTTCAATATTAGGGAAGAAAAACTATCTAGTAATTGAATTCATTGGGATATAGCCCAGGCTGGGGCGCAAGGAAAGCAGGAGGGATGAATCTTTGTGATAAAACAAGTCTAAATAGTAGAATAAATTTTGTCTCTATGTCACCATTTTAGGGGAAAAATTACTAAAAATTATCAAGGGAGCCTCGTCTCGAAGCAATGAATTTTCTGCTCTGATTACGCAAGATAAATCGACACGGTTTTGTGTGCTCGGAACTTCCATTTTATTCAACGATAAATTGTACGGAATATTGTTCATCTCGGGCGCGTCGAAACGCGTCGAAAAGACAGTCAAGTATTTATCAGCGACCAAGGTAGATAAAGTGGTTAGCACGTGACGGTACATTTGAATTATTTTTATATGCGTGATGAAACATGCACTTAATTGAGGTATATTAGTGGCGTACGTGGAGATATATTTTCATCGTTAATTTTCTTGGAAGAAAAACGGAATCTTTTTTAAGGAAAGGTATTTTACACTTTCGACTTGTTTTTCGGCGAGGAATCATCTCCTGTTCGATTGTCGTGCTAGTTGCGCTGCATCCTGTATTATCACTGTCACTTTTCCTCCTCCCTATTTCTTGACGCTTTCATCTCTTTCTTACGATTACTCTCCGCCGCCTGAACGGTGGAAATCTTTGCATAACTGCCATATATCACGCGTATACGTGAATAATTACAGTATCGATGAATCTGTCGTGCATTCACTACTAAGTTTGACGAAGTCCACTTTGGTAAAGTGTCGATCGTAACTTCTGTTCGTATGGAGACGCTGTACGCTTCGATATGTTCATTCGAAACCGATAGAAGTGGAATGAGAGGATGATTGCTTTACGTAGACAATACTCTACGTACGTAGACGTAGACTTATGACCTGATCGATAGGTTTTCTAGTATCTTAATATATTATTTTGTAATAGTACCCGATTCCATCACCGATTGACCGTCGATTATTTTTTAAAGCGAGGCACATAATTGTCGAATTAAAATGAAAAACTTTTGTCAAGGTCTTGTATTTTAAATTTTGTACGAGATCTTCGAACTAGCTACACGATAAATTCGAAATATGAAAAGAAAAGTGAGAAACTGTACGCGAAGGCACAGAAGTTTCCGTTTCAATTCTGTTTAAATTTATTGGGCTGTGACGTATTAAATGTTTGAGTTATATAACAAAATAAAAAGAAGTGTTCATCATTACGAATGATATTTGTTTTTCAGAAACAATGAAGGAATTTTTAAAAAAAATACAAAATAAATTTTCCTCAAATCTGTAATAAAAAGTCTAGTTTCATTTAAATAATTATTTATCAATCTTCTCGCTTAGCAGTGAATCACACAATTAAGAAGCTTAAAACCTTCGAATTACTCTATCTTACTGATAAGTGTGAAGGATATTCCCTACGTTACAGCTCAGTAAATGCAAAAATACAGTAATTTGCAGCTACATCGGCTGGTTAGCGCGGTCGACGAGGAAACGCCGAAGGAATGGTAGGCGATATCTCGCGAAGGAATGTTTAAAAAGAAGCTCGCGAGGGAAAGACAGACGTGCCCGAGAGGAAAGCTGTGCCGGAAGTCGTGCTCGAAGTGTGCCAGCCACCTAACATGTCGAGGAGAGCCTGGCCGCTTCGGCGTGTTCTCCGTTTCACTGCAACGTCGTTTTTACGTAGAGGCGAGTGTAAGTGTGCGTGAATATTTGTCGAGAATTTACCCGTAAACCGTTCGTGATGCTTGTTAACGAAAATGTAAAAGTATTTGCATGCGCAGGGGAAAACGGCCGCGGGAGAGGGAAGGGAAGTAAGGAAAAGAGCGATGAAACGGGCAAACGATAGATAGATAAATAGATTGGGAGATACTGTGAAAGGGAGACGCGGTGAACTAAGATGTTTTTAAGTAACTGTGATTTCTTCAAATGTTTATATGTATATATATATTATACATATAAATATGAATTAATTTCTACGCATAATATAAACGATGATGTTTAAATGTCTGCTGTCTGTTTGTACGGAAGTCGTAGAACATTTTTTCGACTAACATATCGGTAGAGAGCGTTTTAGCGACGAACAATTTATTGCTATCATTATCATCGCCGCCGATTCACGTATTAATTCGTAATCATTAATCGATTATATTATTACGATAGGTATGCGCGAGTGCGTTGCCTAATCGTCGCGCGGAGCGACGATTGTTGATTCGTTAATTGTAACAGCCGAGTGTCATCGCTGTCGCGTAATCATTGTATCATTCAGCGGGACGCGCAGGAATACGTATTGGCAGAAAACCCGTGGACTTTTCATCGCCTACCGTCGAAACGTACGAATTTCTTCGTTTCTTCTTTATTTTATTATTTTTTTTTATCTCTACCATTGCAATCGACCTCTCACGGACTGTTCCTACAACGTCGCTGTACACGCTGAACTTCTCGTCGAGCAGAGCGCACGGCATACCGCAAAAATCACGATGACTCTTCCCCGACTACTTCGCCTGCGATCGACCGTTGGGTCCGGTACTTAAACGATCGGCGATAGAGACAAATGTTATCGTCGTTTACCACGCGGCAAGGAAGGTACCGATAGAAGTTCGCTGAATCTCGACGTTCCGAAGGAAAGTTAGCATTTCGAAAGCTCCGAGAGTCGGACGACGCACGGAACGTACTAATTCGCTATTGTTTTAAATAGCGCGAGTTCGCTTGATTCGCATAGCTTTAACGATCTCCTACCCCTCTGTTCAACTATCTTCACGATATCTCCTGCTCGACGAAGGGTACAGCTTTGTCCTGAAAAGAAGTGTTCATTTTTCGAGAATCCATTGTGCGGAGGACGTACGTACATACGCGTATCTGTAACATGCACGCAGAGGCGAATGATGAATTTCTGGGGTGTCCTATGGGGGTGTTTTTTGGGGGATGGGGAGGTTAATTAAAGAATAATATAATTAGCTACGAGAAGCAGCTTAGCCCAAGTATCTGCTTCTTCGAAACCAGTGATTTGTTTTTGGGACCTGTGAAGTTCCGAGACTAAGAGTAGAATAAGCAGATGTTTTTGCAATTTCAGTGGTCGATATGTGGTACTTCTAAAAAACAAATGGCCACCATTTAGTTTCCCTTCTCATTGTAATTGCACCACACTTAATTCAAATTAATTTTATCCTGCCGCTGGCAGGCATTCAGGATTCAGTGATTTTTTTTAAACGAAAAGCTCAGGGGGCCCCAGGAAGCCAGAGCCTAAATCGATCGGAGCGTAGGCATTCGCTTCTGCCCGCATAGGATCGCAGAACTTCCGGCCGCGCGGCGAGAGCGGCCGGTCGAACAAATCGTGGTATCGCATACTGGACCTGTATTTTTTTAAATAAAAACAAAGGAAAATAAAAAGAAAGACACGACCGTGTTGCGATTCTGTCGAACGATACAATCGCTTGCTACCCAAGTAGATATCGGGGAGAGAGGTAGAAAGGGAATGCGAGGGAGAGAGAGACGACTGACACTTCTTGATCCTCTCCTGTAGAGAGTACACACAGATTTCTCGTTGTTGCTTCTCGTGCGATCAGCGATTTGTAAAAGCATGCACACACAGCAAGGCACAGCGAAGGTTCAGCGGTTGAGTTTCATTCGAGAGCGACGCGTGTAATTTGTAAGAAACCCTCCCGAGAGTCTTGTACATATTATTTTTTTTACTACCGATGACAAAAGATACATCCAAAAATGCGACTGCTGGGGTGTACTACACACGCGCGAGCCCGTGCGCGCTCTTTTCGCGCGCTCGTGGGCGGGTCGAAACGAGGCGAGAAACGTTGAATGGAACAAAGAGGACATTGTTCCGCTCCGCTTTATTTTCTCTCTCGTTGTTTTTCTTATATTTTTTCCCCTTACTCTGCTCTCGTTTCCTGGCCCCCTTTTTTAGTCGCCTTTTCATTTCGCTCGACCCGCCGAGGAGCGCCAAAAGACGCGCGCGAATCCGCGGCTTGGTACGCGAGCATCGAAGCGTTTCAGGTACCATCACCTTTGCTTCTGAATCGAGATTCAACTGCAGGGAAATAGTCGTAAGAGTGTCGAGCTATTCGATGAATGGAAATCTTCTGTCGCTGGGAATAGCGTCGATATTTTTTAAGAGCGAGCTCATGTCAGAAAATAAAGCATTGATTAGTAACGGAATGGGGAAGGATTACTTTGTGTACCCATCGCGCGAAGTGTCTCCTTGTTTCTCGTGCCCTTTGTAACGGGAAATAGTGACGGGAGCTTTCGAACTTTCTTGTACCCTTTATTGGAAAAATGGTTGCGCAAAAAAAAAAACAAAATTGAAGGAAATGAAGCTGTTTTAATTAATTTAAAGAATATTAGCTCCTTGTGTCGGTAAAGGATATAAGAGAAAGTTTAATGAAATGTTAAAAATTGCGATTCAATAGTCGTCGGTTGTATCGTCAGCATTGTTCTTGCGGTCTTTCTGTTATTTTCCATTCAACACATTCTGTTTGCAATAGAGAATACAGCGAGGCGTTAAGTTCCGTTGTATCTGTTAATTAATAAACTTCGAACGGAGTCGAAGGAATCGATAAAAAAGACGCAGTTCGCGGTCTAATATCCAGCAATTCAAACAACTATGCCAGTAAATTGCGAGCAGCATGGAAGCAGATAATGCTATTCAAACAGGGAACACCTTTTCTAAAGCAATATTTCACGTTTCAGAGTAGAAATCGATGATGCATCCTCCACGTGCACGGTGGCGAACCTAATCGTTATCACCAGTGTCATCGTTTTATTATCTGCCAAAGCATGATTTGACCGCGTTACCTAAATACACCCGCACCATCCTGCTAAACAGAAGGTAAACCGAAATTCCATTTACCATTACATCCTTTTCAATAATTCTCAACGAAATTCCTTGCTTTCCAAACGCGCGTAAGCCTATGCATTTTCACTTCCCACCACTGCTGTTTCTTATCGTTTTAAAATTTACTGGGACTCTAAAATTCTCCTAAAATGGGACTGAAAATCTGTGTAACTTATCAAAGTAATCCTCTTGATTCTACGACCAACCAAAAGTGCGTTATTCAGTAAGCGAAATATTTTTATTTATACCACTGCATAATGAAAAGGAGTGGAGGAAAGTAGATAGGGCAATTTTACCCACTTTATCTCGCCCAAATGGCCCCACGAGGAAAGGAACTTGAGAGGCACTGTCGTAACACTTTGTCTGCTGAAAAATCTGAACCACCGGATTTTTATCAATTTTAAAAGTGCAGCCAGATAAGAAATGATAGCTTCTTGTATCCAACGATAGTTCGTATTAGTACGCCGATAGCGATCAACAGGATTGTAACACGATTTTTGGAAGATAGATAAAGGAATCTAAAAGCTGAATAGACAGTGGTGGACGGGAGAAAGTTTAAAATTTATATTTTTATAAATGTGCGAAAATAATTTCAATGATAGACACTATTAAATTATGGATTTCAGACTAATGGACTAAAACGTCCAGTATTATATTACCGTTTCTTTTATGATGTAGAATGTTGTAGAATATGAAGTATAGCCCTTTTTTATTAACTCGCGATATTTCTATTTCTCTTCATATTTCAAACTTTCTTTTCACCGTGACGGTGAGTGTAGAAAACACGTGCATTAGGTAATCAGCTTCTGCTGTACGCGAGTTCACTTCCAAGCTACTGCGATTATTTCTTATCAGTGCATGTTCGAGGTAGGCGAGTGTACGTAGTGTGTTTCATAATCAGTCGCACAGTGTGCTCGCCGCAAGAAAGATGCGTGTTGCAATCGAATATCGTGGTTAGCGAGAGGATAAAAACGCGGGCGCGAAGTGCAAGTCGTGTACCTCTGGTGATTAAAATGTGGTGCTGCATGAACATTCTGTGAGAATGCATATCCCTTGAATGTTAAGCGCGAGTTGCACTGTCGGTGATAGGTGTTTATCAGAGTGACTAAAATATCCTCGGAAATTTCACTCTTCGATTCGTAGGAAAGGCAGTTGTTCCCGGACCCGCTTGATGGAAAGATAAACCGTTCCTTGCCAAACTAAAGTGATTCCCGAGTAATGAGACGGCTTCTAAGTAAGTTACGCCGTCATACAGGGGGGCGGTTCCTATTTTTCGCCGGAAACTTTGACAAATTGTTGGAAAGGTCATTTTCGGAAAAAATGTCAAGGGCATACGGTCCTTATTTTAAATACCGCGCAAAGGTCATTTCGTAACCCGTGCACCTCCGAAGTGAGAAGCGGTGGATATTAAATATTAATTACTGTCGTAATACGAGCTTAATTCGAGATGACCTTTGAGGGATCACGCTGCTGCACGTGGTTATGATAAACCTCATTTCCCTCCTAACAAATTCTTAAACCTCTATCTACTCAACGTAAGCGTATCTTCAGGCCCTTTTTAATTTACTTCAAAACAGAGGAGATTATAAATTCGACACGAATGTATTTTTTTTTATGTTTGTCCCCGCGTAACTCCTCAGTCTGTTGTGTCAATATATATAAAACTGAAACGTTAAAAATAAAAGAAATTGAAACCAACTTCGAAACATTAAAAATGCACTAAAAAGTAAAAAATAATTATTTCCCTTGTTTAATCCGAGACTCTCGTATCTGTTTAAGTCGGCGCCTCGTCATTTGCACTCTGTAAATCTGACACCGACTTAAAAAAATACGAGAATCGTAGATTAAATAGGGGAAAAAATTATTTATTACCTTTTAGTGCATTTTTATTTTTCTTGAAGTCGTTTCAATTTTTTTATCAACACCTTTATTAACTATACTATCATACACTCGCAACTACACTACTCGAAGACAGTACATTTTATCCTAGCACACCATCGTTAGCTAAAGCATAGATCCCACATAATTCCCCATGCATATTTCATCGCTGGGAAGATCAACAAACGCATGCACGCCCGCTATCTCCTACTGTACCACATAAATCAACCCCACTACGTTTCACTACCCCCTCGGCAGACTAGAACGCAGCGTAGGCCCTCTGCGCGCTACTTCTCACACCCCTAACGAAACCACCCTCCACCTTCGTCCCCCAGGTGCCGTTCCTCCCGTGCACGATCTGCCGCGCGCCGGGCGCGGATAACGAAGAGGAGAGAAGAAGCTGGCGAAGGTACCGGGGCAGGGAGGAAGGAAGAAGAGAAGCCGCGGCACGATAGACAGGACGAGGAAGGGGCCAGGGTGGCGCAGGATAGAGATAGCGTGCTCCCTAAGGCAGCGGTGGCCAGCGGCGAAAGCGCGGCTAGAAGGGGGTGGCCGGGTAAGTGCGCGTGTCTCGGTACATCGCGGCCCAGGTCGCAGCCAACCGCGTGGCGGAAGGCGGTGGGCCGCTTGGCCCTCGTCACGGGGGAGGTTTACGACGTTCGGGCTGGAAACGGCGTAGTCGCGGCGCGAACGCGAACCCAGTGCCCGGTCACCTCCGTGTCGCGGATGCCGGCGGCCAGAGGAAGCGGAGGCGGCGAGCAGCGCGCCGGGAGCATGAACGATCGCCAGGTGCGTGTGTAGCCCCGACGTATGTAAGTACGCGACCGCCGCGAGAGGAAGGTGACGTGGCCGCCCCTGCACCCGTCCCCGATCCTCCGGGGGTGGAGGACGACGATCGATCGGCCGCCGAGCCGCACGAGATGCTCTCGTGGAAAAACACCCGACGACTGGCGCGGCTTCCGACAGCGCCGCTACGTCCACGGGGAAGCCTTTACGCTGGTTATCGTCGCGTGTCTAGGATGCCCGTGAACGGGGGGATGTTTGATCGAAGTCGAGAATCACTCCGGGGGTATTGTGTGCCATCGCTTTTATGTAGATTCACATCGTATAAGTATCCTGACACGATTGCCTGCGAAGGAGTAAGGTGGGGTAGGACGAGGGCAGCAGTTGGACGGCAGCAAACAGTGTCACACTGTCGCTGGATGCTGGGACACTAACCCTGCGGCAAAATAATAGAATGTATCGGGTCTTGGTAGGGACTTAGCGCATACAAGGATTATACTTCATTGATTAAAATGAGCGGCTGTATAGCGACGGGGGAAATTGTTGTGTCTCCGTAGTGACCGTAAGTTCCACTTATGGGAGAGCCGTAGATTGAGTTTTCTACTGGTAGCGCTTGAACGGAGTAGCTTCGAGTGTTCGAGATTCTTTCACTGAGATCATTCGTAAAGACTGTGCGTCCCCTCCGATCGTATATTTTACCTTGCGCAACCCTGGCGCGACCGCTTTCAGAGGAATAAATTCGGGCTTGTATTAAGAGGTCGATGGAGGAAGTAGCAGCTGCTGCTGGATTCTTTTCCCAAAGTAATCTACAGTCATCTACAGAGGTATTCATGTCGCGTAACGTTGGCCGGAAGCAGTGCCCTTCTGTTCGGTAGCAACGCTCCGGCTCCCTTTAATCAGGCAGCTCCAACCTGAACGAGGAATCTAGGTCATAAAGGTGATGAACACCTGGAGAAAGTGCGCTGTAAATCATCCCCCTCGCGCCAGGCTCTTTCAACCACTTTATCGCACGCTCACGTACATAGAACTCGCTCGAAGTAACTGCGGGATGTTTCTGACCCGTACGTGCGAACATCGCCGAGTAATAGAGCCGAGAAAAATAAACCAAGGGATTCTCATTCTTGGCTCCTTCGAGTTCCATCAACGAAAGTCGAGAAGCTACCCTGTACCCTTTCGAAACACGACGAAGCCGCGAGTTCTTCGAGCTCTGCTCCTCTGAAAGGAGACGTTTCGATCGAAATGCCCGCAGGCAGCGTGGCAGAGGATAGGCGAAAAGGCGGATCAGAAAAACCCTCCGGGAGTTTTCACTTGGCGGCACTTTTGAAACACTTGGCGGTGGCCCCGCCACTGTCCTCTCTCTGTTTTTTTTGTCCCTACTTCTTATTTTGCCGCTTTACGCACGCTCTGCTGTCCCGCCTCCCTTCCTCTCCCTCTCTCTCCCTCGCAAACGCTCCCCGTCGTGGCCACTTGCAGCTGCGCAAAATCCTGCGAGGAGCAGCCGGAGCACACCCTTCTGCAGCTGCAGTTGGCAATGCGACCGCCGAGGAACGTCACTGCGCCGATGGACCTCCGGCTGCACGCTGAGAAAGTACCGATCCCGGTACCTGTTTCTCGACTACTTCCGGGGTGAACGTGGTAGGTTCGTTCGATCGGGGGGGGCTCGGATTCACGGCGCGGCCACGGTATCGCCGCGAGAAACTTCTCTCCCCTCGAGGAACATTCGTGCGTAGGTTGACGCGTACCGGCGCGAGGGTATCTCTCTATATCTCTTGCTCGTTATCTCTGACAATGACCATCCGTTCCCTCTCGAAAGCGGGCTAGGAGCGGCCTGGAACCTTTGTCGAACGAACTCCCGCTTGACCTCGACCCGCCGCGTCGAGCTTCTCTCCCTTTTTCGAGAACGGCGCACAGGGTTGTTGCATCGTTAGGGTAGCGGCACGGCCGTTGATTGATAATTGGACGTCGACGTCTCAGTAGCTCCGTAACGTAGTTCGGGCTCTTAATTGAAATCTCAGTGATACGAGGTAGATGGCGAGCGAAAGTTTCGAGTGCACGAGGTACTGTTCTTTCACCGTTTCTTTGGATGATAGTTGTGGGAATGGTGGATCGAAATTGTGCGCGTGGATTCATTCGGAATTAAAGAGTGCAGACGTTTTCTCATTTCAGACGAATGATGATACACGTGTCGTCGGAGAACGCTCAACGATACGATCGGGTAAAGCGTAAGGGCGTAGCGTTTCTCTCGAATCTGTTCAAATCGAGGAAGTTGACGGTAGGAATGAAGATTAACGAGGACGAAGAGATGGAACGTGCCCCGAAGGTTGAGACACCTGGTAAGTTCTCTGAGGCTATGAAACGATCGAGCATTTAAACGCTCGATGGAAGTCAGAATGGGAATCGAGGAATTCTGCATCAGGTGCGAAGAAATCCGTTTATTACGCAAATCGCGCTTCGCCGTGAAGAAGATTACAGTTTGAGAGTTCCTATAGTAACGAAGGATTTTAAATTACGAAATTAAATTCTCTGTGACGCTTCGCAACGTCCATTTATATAATTAAAGGATTTAGAATTTCGTGGCTTAATTATACTTTTTCGAGCGCGCTTAGGCACGTGTGCGCCAGATTTCTGAGGTGAGCAAAAATTTGTCATATTGTATATAATATTCGGCTGTATTGGAAAAAGTTCAGGATGCGCACGAGCGAAGAATTTAAAGAGGATAATCTTTCCTGAAGAAAAGCTAGCAAGTAGTTACAATGCGATCCTTAACGGGGGAAAGCGTGCATAAATAGATAAAGCAGGGGAAAGTATTTTTAATAGCGTGCAAATAAAAAACTAAAGATTAATTTAAGCATCAGTATGCACCTTCGTATACTTAGAATACGGAGTATATTTAGTTGAGTAGCCGACTGCAATTTTTCTAGCTTATCTAAGTTTTATTGACCGTCCCTCTACTAAATCAATAATTTACGAAATTGATGTCTCGCACATTGAATATGTACCCGCTTATTTTAGAAATACACGGAGCACTTAGAGCGAATAGAAACTCAAGCTATATCGCGGTGATTAGGTAAATTACTTTCGGCATTGATTACTCGCGTAGTACACGAGAGACTTCCTAAGCACTTAATTCCGATTTTCCTCGAGGGAATATTCTTATCCCAATCATAGTTTATTCATTAGATTTCCTCGATTACAGGCCCCGCCAGAAGCTCCAAAATGTTCCTTGCGCGATTATTATCAGCAGACCTGCCTCAGCAATGCAATAACGAAATTAACCAACTCATTCCAATCTAATCACATAACACAATCAACTATCCCTTTTTCATTAGGTATAGTGCTCCTTAAAACAGAATAGTTCTTCGCGGCAGCGTGAATTCTACATTAACACATGTAATAAATACCCTCGTCTCGTGCATGAAGATTAAATCTCTAAATCGTCAACTGGCCTCCAAAATTCCCCAACAAACACGAAGAAGCACGATCCGGTTCGGAATCCCTTAAACCGAAGCTCAGCGCGAGGCGCGCTTCACAATTTTCAAGCTGGATTCTCTGCAAAACGGTGCCTCGTGCGAAAATAAAAAACTTAATCCCACCCTCTCGACGCGTTTTCCCATCAGAAAACGCAGCTTTAATTTCAAATGCCACCCACTTGGCGGGATAACGCGCGAGTAATCTGAGCGGCCAAAACCCAAGAGCGGCCGAGTCATCGCGAATCCCCCAATTAGGGTAATTGGCTGGGACGATAACGAGCGACGGAGTGTATCGCGTCGCTTGAAACGCGGAAGGCAGGTCTGAGGTCGATTTCGCTGACTGTCCCCGATCGTATCTGTTACAGCGATCGTCACGAACGCCTGCAGGCGCAGCGGGAGCGAGAATGACAATCAGGTATCGAGGATTCCGTCGACCTTGAGCGTGGCAGCCGTCGATGTCGTCGTCGCTTGTCAGCCGTCGCCGTCGCACTCGGTTTTAACCTTGACACCTGGTAGAACACGAAACATCGATCAGGATATGGAGGCGCTTAGGCTCAGTCGACAGGATAATCCTTTTCTGCAGGTTCGAATCGATACCTCCCGCTCTCTTTCTCGCTGTCCAGCCGGCAGACGAGGAGGAGTAATGTTTCTCCTTATTTGTCACTGGGAACCAGCCACGAAACCAGAGAAACCTTCGACGCGGCAGCTTGACAAGCTTAGATTAACGATTACGTTGTCAAAGAATGTAGTTCCCTCGCGACAGGGTTAATCGATACTTTCTACGAATTTTAATAGTCCTGCGCGACATGTAAAGTGTTTCGTAGCAGCATTAGTAAGTTAGTTAGTATTTCATTCCCTTTGCAATTATCAGCTATGAATATTCAATTTTCGAGCGCGAAAGGAACACAGGGTTTCTTAGAATCGTTAATTGATTTCACTGCATCATTTTTGTAAAAGTAATGGAAATTATTCAAAGGCTGTATTTGCTATTTTCCAGGTACTGGCCAGTCGCGAGAGCCTCGTGGAGTCGATAGAGGAGTCCGAGTCCGACGACGCCATACTCATGTCTCAGGTGAGCCGTGATTCATTCTCGCTGGGGTTTATAAGACCGTAAAAGGAACATCGATCGGGACCTACGGTACATTATTAATGGTAACGTGAACTTGATAACGCGAGGATGATACCGCACAAAGCGACCTTAACTAAGGTCGAACACTTCTTTCTTCTCCGTCAGATCGCGCATTTACTACAATAGATCCATTTCGTCCTAACTCCGGTCAAAGGAATCGGGTATCCCTCTGGAAATATTTTTAGTCTTGGCCGCGCTGTCTCTTGCAGTGTCACGGCTGAATTTCAGCGGTCTTATTATAACCGAGTGGACAATTAGTTAGAGTCGCTGCTGGAACGGGGAAGCACAATTGCTCCATAGGTCGTTTCTTACAGGGGCATACTAGAATTTTCAATTGACCATTTTCTTAAGCGTGAACGGTATTATTTTAACGAGAAATTTTGCTGCGGCTAGAAGAACCTTAAGAATCATTCTCCTAGTGTCAAATTACCTGTGATAATGTTTACCAATAACTGTGCGCTTCTTGTAAAAAGTTTGTACATTTTTATAAAATTCTTCTTATCGTATCGTTGACTGTCGCTTCTGTTTCAGGAATTAGGTGATACTGACCCGCTGACGCTCGCACAAGTGCACGAGCACCTTGTACGTAGTCCACCGCCAGCTTCCTGGCCGCACACTACAACCTTCCACTTCCCTCATCAGAATCCGAGCACCAACGGGAAGAGCGACACGTTGGCGCACTGCAGAAGTCCCTCGAAGACGTCGTCGTACAGAGGGAACGACCACGAGCTCTCTCGAAGCGAGCCATCCACGGATATCAGAGGTGCGAGCCCAATCGAATAGATTTGCCTTTCCATCTAAAAAATCAACACTGTCTCATACACATACATTCGGCGCACACTGTACTCGTAGCTGATAGATATTACGTAGGCGTCGTTAGTGTACTTTCGGTACTGTAGATTAATACAATACGTAAGCCTAGTGCCTGTTTTTCTGTGGTCTGACGGTTTAATAAACGAAATTAGTTTCTTATAATCGGCGGTGGCCGATGGTACTTGGTAACACTTTTATGTTCGAGGGGGTTACGACTCGTAGAATCGCCATGGAGAGGAGGATACTGCCTTGTGAAACTTGCGAGGCTCGTTTTTGGGAATTTTGAAAGGGGGAAGATTCAGCTTCAGTAGAGGATAATATAATTCTCATTTCAAACGCTTCTTCTATGGCGATTCTACGATCGAGAATGCACAATTCTTACGACGTCACCTCCAAAACGGTCCCACATATTATTTCTCAAGTTTCAAGATTTTCATACGCTTTTAATTACACTTTCATTAATTCGTCTCCCCGTGACAGTAGTGGGAAGCGATGTTTTCTTTATTCGTTATATTCATTTCTAGCGCACTATTATTAGCGCTTAATACGCTACCTACGTCACTATCGTTAATCATTTTATTGAAGTGGAGGCTTGTATACGCGAAAGTACAGTAGATCTATGATATAGCGAAGTAGCTGCAAATATTTGCTCTGCAAGCTTCAGCGCGTACGAGTAGCTTGGCCCTAGTACATAGCAAAGTAGTTTGCAAACAATTGCAGGCCTCCGGGAATTATTTCTAGCAAAGGAATCGAATAATCATCTTCCTCGTTTTCTTAAGGGGACTAGGCAGTCAGATCGCTCGAAGATCCAGTACTTTTTGCGAATTAATTACAAGGAGATGAATACAAATTCTGACTAGTACTTTTGGGTAATCTTTATTAATACTATAAACGGTAAAAAAATTTATTTGAACAATACATCGAAACGGTTTACGGGGCGCTCCACCTTTTCGGCTGTAAAATCCTTAATTTTGCGAATTTTAACACAAACCAAGCAGCTTTAAAAAAATGCAACCAAAAAAATCGAGTTTCTAACTTCCTAGTCCCCTTGAAACTATTTTTGCGGGAAAACTCCAAACACCCGTATCTCGAAACCAAACCCTCAGATTGCAGAGTATACTATCACTACTATCAGACCTTAATTAGCAATAGGAATTCGCATATTCATCCCGCTTAAACGTAGCAACGCTTCCCGCCGTCTCTCGCATCAAAAAGCTCGCCAAAAGGACCACGCGCAAAAGCAGTTTGTAATTACAGCGAAGTGGTAGCACGTAGTTAATCCCAAGCTCCAATTGCATACGAATAGCCGCGTGTTTCGATCCGCGTGCAGGCGACGTAACGATCGCAAATACTTGATCGCGGGCATTCCGCTTGCATGCGAAATCGCTTGATCCTTGAACGGCAGGAAAGTGCTTAGCTTCGAGTCCTTAATCGCGAGTCCAGCGAGGGTGCTGGGCGAGGGATATGGTAATGGACGAGCCGTAGCACACGGAGACACGCTTCGATGCATTAACGAATTCATACGTATTCGTCCTGGACACTCATTCGCGACCTTGATGCCGCGCTTATAGACACGCGATCGATCACCCCTTATTTTTAACCCCGCATAAATTAATGGTCGGTCCCCCGGTGGGCGTGCCGCGGCTTGATCCCGTGTTAGGACTTTCGATCGGCTCCTCTCCGTCTTGATACACGCCGGGAATTTATTTCCCGGTACCCGGGACGCTAACGCCCCCCATCGATTTCCACGATGCTGGAGAGTCGCGATACGAACGCGATACGTCCGCGATGCCTGTCACCGATACCGACGATCTCATCAGCTTTAATCAGCCAGCGCTTTCGTCCGCGTAATTTATCAGGGCTACCACTTCGCCCTACGTGGTTCGCAGGTTCTAAGTAGAATTAGGAGAGGAGTAGGGGGATCTAAGATTTTAAACGAGATCAAGGTCGGGGGAATTTAGAAACAGCGGGTTGTCACTGTTGCGGGATGTTTCAGAGCTGGAAGTGAGAATTTAAATGGAGCGGCGGAAGTGGGAAAGAGAAATGAAGAAGGTGAACGTGGGCTTATGTTGATGAGCTTAGCGATGAGAGATTTCTTTAATGCTTTTGGATAGAATTAAAGTAGGCTCTCATTATGCCTCGGCGCAACTTCTTTTCTAACCCACATCTAGGCTCGCCTCGCCTCGGTTTTTCCATACTTGGAGTTATCTGAGCTTGCCTCGGTACTTATACGTGTTTGTTCAATTACTCAGAGAACCTCTTTCTGCGCAGTCACCAATTCAGTAGGCTCGCACTATGCCTCGCCTCTATTCCTCAAAATATTCTCGAGGAGAAATCCGCGGCTCGGAGTCGATTCGAGGCGAGGCTCAGTGTCAGTGAAATTGTCAAACTAAATAAGAAAAGCATAGGGAGAATAAAATGAGCCGAGGTGAGGCAAGTGAGAGCGTAGTGAGAGCCTTTAGGCTTAACTAAGGGTGAATTACACTTAGGCCAAAATTGATGAAAATCTCTTGAAATATGGAAGAGAAACCTGTGAAAGAGCCATTATAAAAAAATACAAGTTTTTAACTATAAATTACAACTCGAAAATAGGAACATATAATTTATGATATTCATTTTATTAGAAAAACGGAAAATTCATGCGGTCGTGGGCGATTTGGGCGTAAGTGGAATTCGCCCTCAGACGGACCACTTTCGAACAATGAAAACGCGATAACTGTAAAATAATCGCAAATATGTGATCCGTCCGAGTTAAGCCTAAAACTGTCAATGTTGAATTATAATTCGCGTATCCAAGCGTGAAAGAAATATTAAAACGTAGAGCCTTTTGTTCCAATTTTTAGTATCCGGTTGTGCGAGGTACAGAGAGCTCCGAGATACTCCGGTTACCTAGCTTTTTTTCAATGATTTATCGTTGAGGTTCAATACACTCGCGTAACAGATGTAATCGGTGCCGGGCTGTCGCATTGCGCGACTTTTTATGTCCTACCTTCGCGGCTCACATGCACGCACTGTTAAGGATCTCGTTTTCACGTAGGGTAGTCACCCCCAGTTGCTCGTTGCATTTTAATATTCCCGGGGCATCGATTTCAGTCGTATCTACCTACGAATGTTACTTTCTATCACTTTGCATGAAATTCTGTACGAATGAAACATCGTAGTATGCAAATGCTTTATGTAACACACGAATCCGCGATTAACTACAGTTATATCACTCTACAAATTCAGCATTACACACTCAAGCGACAAGCATTTATAATCTCCAGATTTACGTCTGCTCATACGTAACCAACTGCGCTCTGCTATCATATTTACAAATATATGTACAAGCAGTCAGTGATGCACTCGGGATTTAATCTTGGGGGAGGCGAGTTGAGCGGATAAAAATATTTCTAATGCAAATTCAATAAAGTTCATTGGGTGATTACAAACATTTATTTAAAGACTAAAATCCAGTTTTCTTTTCTTTTTACTAAGCCTCTTCTTTGGGGGTGCCAAGGCTCATTGCCCTCTCCTTCTGGGTGCGTCACTGCAAGCAGATGCTTAATTATCTCGCGAAATAGTTATTCTTTAGATAGTAAATAATACGACCCCGCAGAAAAGACAGCAAATAACACTCTGCACATAACACAGCACGTGCTCACACTTTCCTGAAACCAAAGCGCCTGCATGTGATCGCAGTTTCATTATCAGAGGCAGCATGAAATATTTAAAGCCCTCGTACGGAAAGGGATACCCTATACATAGATACACGAGAATAGCGAGCAACGTTCCCTAAGGGAAAGTTGCGATGCGAATCGCAACGCTCATCGAAAGTAGAAGCAGCGTAAAGGGTCTATTAAAAAATCAAGTAATTTATTATTTGCTAGTAGTTTTTGCAAAGAATATTTTGAGTGACACCCACCAAAAAAATTCAGAATAATACTCTATTATCCAACTATCCTGTATAAAAGTTGTGGGATGATCGGGTTCGTGCGAACATAGTTAATTAACCCCTCAAGGACCGCCGCTGCGCCCCAATATTCTCTGGCCACGGACGCCGAGACAACCGCGTCCCACTGTTCCCCATGCAACGCATGGAGATCGCCGTTGAGGAGTTAAAAAATTAAAAACAACATAACCTTCGATATAGGGAATAAACATTTATTTTTATAAGCCCGCAACAAAAAGGTGCTTTAGCAAACTAAATGCGTGAGTAAAGATGAAGTTTAGACGAAGAAACTGCTTGCAGACATAAAAACAAAATTATGCCATTATAATATTATCAGCCTAAATTCTACAAAAATTGATAAATTAATTAATCTTCATCGCTATTTTCATCGATAACTGCCATTGTATTTGTTACGTCGAATAAGTCCGAATGGACGATTCTTTACTCATTGATTTTATACTTCTTCTTATCTGGCTTTCGAGACTTTCGAATCGCGAAAAGAATTCCTCGGGTTTCTCGAGGCGCCAAGACCTCGAAACTCCTCGACCCATTATGAGATTTACTGCATAAGGGCGCCAGCCGAAGGGGCGCTAAAAACTATATCGTGCGCTAAATAATAAAGAAATCCAGCTCGTACTAAAACAAAATGTAAATGTAAGTCTTTATTTATTGAACCTCGTAAAGACAGAACAAATTAAATAGAAGATACGCGAAAAAATTTGGGGGTGCCAGAAATTTTCTTGCATACACTTTTAAACCATACTCGCGCCGGCTCTACCCTGAAATCCATCCCTGATACATAGTGGACTGGTTCGAAGTAGTAGCCGCGTGCCTGACGCAAACGTTTCGCCTTTTATTGGAATTTTTCAGATCGCCACTCGCACACGTTCTCGTTGTTGCACCCGACGCCGATCCGTTCGCTGTCGGACGTTCGACGGCTTCACAGATCGGCGGACGACAGCGTGCAGCTGATGTCGAGCGAGTAAGGTGCACGAGCCGTTCGGCCCGCAGGCCGAGATTGGTTTTCTCGCGTTCAGAACGAAGGAGAGCGTGGTTTGTCGGGTGCTAACACGGCGGCGACGGCCCCCGGACGATATTTCTGGCGAGTATGTCCGCTGAGCAAAGAGGATACTCGAACGCTCCTCGGCGAGCAGTAGAGTACGCGGGATTCAGGCTCGCCGAGGCGGCCGGGCCTCTCGAGTGCCGAGGTCTCGAGAGGAAGAGGTTTGTTCTGTCCCTTTGAGGAACGCTCGGTCAGTAGAGTTCATATTATCGATACAGGTTAGCTTGTGAAGAGAGAGAGAGAGAGAGCGAGAGAGAGAGAGAGAGAGAGAGTTAATAATACTATCGTTGTTGGCATGTATCTACGAAGAGAAATGTTCGACTCCTCGCGCATTGAGAGTTTCGACCTTAAGCTCGAGGAGGAGCAGAGATCCAGGGAGATCTTTCGGTTATCCTTCCATATTTGTACGGCAAGATCGATTAGAACCTGTTTCATACTCGAGTGTTCGTATTCGCGAAATCGAAACACCAAAGTGAGATTCGAAGTGTGGAGCCGCGGAGTGGTGAATAATAATGGCCCTTTCGATACTCTTGGATGTTAAGTAGCGTCCATAGCGATTTAAACTGGATACGTCCATTGCGAATGGTTGAGAGGGTCAGTTACACGTTCCTTGTCGAAGAAAGCGACACCTGTTTCTCTTGAAAGTCTAAAACGAAGGGGCGAGCTTTTGGAGCAGACACGTCAACGGGAATCGGTTTAATGAATTGAGGGATTCGTTAGGGTTATCGAGCTATCGATGACGGTTGGTGCGTTATTGTTTTGTACATGGGTGCCGATTTTTCTACACGTGTATGGTAGACCTACACTCGCTTATCGATTTTTTTTTTAGTAATAGGGTAGCACGGTATATCTTCTAAAAAGTGGGGCAATTTATATGCCGTCGAAGTGTGTGGATTAATTTTTAAATTCTCGAAACTCGAGTTGCGAACTTTGTAAGGCTTCTCCACTCTCGAAATTTGAAGTGCTGATTTTGTCTTTTAAGTGGAATATTTTGCTTTAAGAACTGGAGGCAACAAAATTTTTGCATAAATCTCTGTCCACCATAGTTAAAGAAAATCGAAACAAAAATATAAGAATATACAAAGGCTTTCGAGAATTTCGAGTCACGAAAGAAGTGCAAAGTTTGGAATTCTCGAAACTAGACATTTTCTTGGGTTTCGAGGTTTCCACGTTCCGAGAAACCCATCCCTATCGAAAAACTTAGGTATTCGACAAAATTTGCAAAGGAATTTATGAACCTGAAGTATATAACGGTTTTGTAAATTCCCAACAGTAACGCGATTCTCATTTCTGTTTACTTTCCACTTAAAAAATCGTGCCAATCAATCCCACTTGTTTGCAACGTTGCAAGTCGATGAGCGAGTGTAACACGTACAATTTTCCGTAGAAATCGCGATTTGTTTTGTTTATGAAACAGCAGCTTAACATGTTTGCCGACCGATCCCAGGGTTCTTGCATAATTATTACCTGCTAGCGAGCCGCGCGGATGGACAGGCCTACGTTCGATCGAGGGCGATTATCTTAATTGTTAATCGGATCGAAGAATTACGACAACGTGTCTGGAATAAACGTTTTAGCGATCAAGGGAAAATCGTGCGCTCGTGTTGCCAGTCAATTCGTATGTACAAATACAGGCGCCTGTTTCTAATGAGTTTGGCTCACGAATATACGAAGGGACAGTCATAAAGTGGTGCTATACATCCAGCAACAATTGCGATTCTAGTCACGTGTATTTAGTTCGCCACGGAACATAGAACGTTATCTGTACGTCTGAACGGAATTATTTTTAAACCCGTTTATTGCTTCTCCGTTGCTTTCAATTGGGGATAAAATTCCGCCAGATAAGGATGCTACTCATTCTTATTTACAGAACGACAGAGCTCAAGGATAAAACACTCTTGAGGTCGTCCAAACACTTCTTCCTGAATGAGTAATCGAATATAATTTATTGAGAATTTACGCTAGTTATTAATTTATCATTTAGATTTCTGTTGTAAAGTTTCCTTTTAAAAAAGGCGAGTGTCACTTTGTAACTGGACTTCGTAAACTTTACTTAATATTAGGGGCGGGTTCGAAGTTAATTTTTAAATTCTCGAAACTCGAATCCGAAACTTTCGAGACTCGAGGCTCTCGAAATTTGAAGTGCCGATTCTGTTTTGCTGATCTTGCTTTAAGAACTGAAAGTGCAAAGTTTCGAAACTTACTTGGATTTCGAAGGGTTTCGATGCCTCGAGGAATCCACCCCTACTTAATATAATTGATATACTTACCAAGTTCGGAACACTCGACGAGCTGCGTTCAAACAACGCTACGTCTATTTGATAAGCTGAAGCGAGCGCGTAATAACGAGCGAAGAATGTTTCGAATGAATAACGCGTGATGACGGAGTTGAAATGGTAAACGATGAAAGTGGTGAGAAATAAAGAATAATTTTTTTAGTGGGAAAGTTATGAGTTATAAGTGCTGGGATAATTGATTTCAACTGTTAGGGCTATCGCAAGATAGAGCTAAAATTGTGAGCGTCGACTTCGCTGTGGCGAAAAACGATGAAAGCGCCGGCAATCTTCACGGTCCTAATCTTTTTATTTCCCTCTAAATCTGTAAAAGTGGTATACGCAGAACGTCCAAGGCGATAAACGACCAAGTTGAGATAAACTAACAGTGCTGGATTAACGAATAAGCAAAATAAGCGCGTGCTTAGGGCATCGAAAGAAAGGAGAGCATCTTTAGAAATTTTCTGAATTTTAAAATCTAACTTTTGCTAGAAACACTTTTTAGTCAAATTATCAAAAATTCTTAAGGAATCGTACATTGCGTTGAAGTGATTGCCCTGTTTTTAGGGGGCCTCCAAGCTTAGAGCCTCTAAAGGTCTTAATTCGGCCCTGTAATCAGGGATAAACAATGTAAGCGACAAAATAATCAGACATATGTTTTTTATTTCTAATGAAACTTTTAACTACTGGCACTTACATCTCTTACCATTTCAACTCCTCGTATCTCGAATGTCCTAATAAAGTTTTAAAAGTGAACTCGAAGAGGGTCTCGTTTCGTCGTCAGTGATCGAGCTCCAGTGTATCGTAAGAATGATAGCTTGTATTTCAAATATTATTTCGCGAATAGTCGCGAAAGAATGTTGTTGTTATTCGTTACCCGACTAAATTCTCTCGCAATTGCGCCAATTGCAACGAAAGAGATTAGACCGAGCTTACATCGTTGTTTGTTATCGTCGTTGGTAGTTATTTGTTCCACGGTGTAGAGATCTAAATAATTTTCTTTCGCAACTATTCGTTCCTGAGTTCTTCAGGTGCAAATCCACGGTGAAACAAAAATATCGTGTCTCACCTGACAAGTATTAATCTCACGAGACAAGTATTTTAATATTTTTTCATTACTTTCTTATTAGCTTCACGACATTAGACTCTCGTGAGACAAGTTTCATGATATATTAAATATTAATAATATTAATATTGTTATTTAATATTTTTATTATTTTCTTTCTTCAAAAATCTCATCTCTCTCGACTATTTCCATTATTTACATTTAATTGACGCTGAGATTTTTGTCTCACGGTAGAAAAGCCTCAAGTAAAATCTCATCGTGGATTCGCACCCTTACTGTTAAGTTTCTTCAACTGTACAAGCTGTGAATGTTCACCGAGCCTGGAAGAAGCCTCCATAAAGAATATGTGCAGAGTGGTTTTGAGAAGAGAATGATTCGCGGCGCTGACGATGCGCCAAATGTATAGGCCTGAATTTAATAAGAATTTAGAATAATCGTAGGCTAAGAACTTTTTTTATATACCATTGACAGGGAGGGTGGGTACGTTCGTCGATACTTCGAAGGGTTTTACTTTGCAATCGTTGAAAGATAACACACTTTCTACAGTCGAAAGTATTTTTTTAACGTTGCAGCACAATACCACGCGAGCACAAACGAGTGGAATCGTAAGGGTGTTTATTAAATTCGATTTCCCAACGCACACAACATACGTTTTCCGTGGTCTGTCGCAGGCCTGACATTAACTGTCAGCGTGCAATTTTCTCTACATCCTATATCTGTGACTGCGAGTGAAGAGCGTGTAAGTACGACTTTGTAACCAGGGGTGGATTTGTATATAGGCTAAATAACACTAGGCTGCAGCCCAGGGTGGCAAATTGTGGCCGAAAGAAATTGAAAAAAGTTTAAACCAGTACAAAATTCTCCATCTGTGAGTCGCGAAGTGTTTTTTTTCTTGATATCATTAAGTTAGAATTATACTCTGAAATATTTATTTTTACCTTATTAAATTTACCTTAAATATTATAAAAGGGTGTCGCGACTCAAAAAAAGGTTGAGAAACACTGGTTTAAACGCACAGGCTTGAGACAACTTTAAAAACAATTCACGTTTTTTTTAAGTAGACAATTAGCAATAACTCAGATATTGAATTATTTTTAAAATTGTCTCGACTCTTTGAAATTAAAATATTTGATGATATTTCACAGAAAAAGGGGTAGATGCTTGTTAGCCTGGGGGTGCCAAATCTCTAAATCCGCCACTGTGTGTAACCGAATAACGAGAGAACTTGAATGTATAAAGGGAGGAGGTGTAGCTCGGTGGTTGTACGAAAGCCAATTTGTGTTTTGACATTGTGTGTGTGCAGTCACAGACGGCCAGGCAGCATCAGCGTCGCAGTTGGTGGTAATTTTAGCAGGGTTTATACGGAACTTTCAAAATAGTAGCACTTAAGAGAGAAGGGTCTAGAGAATTATAAATTATTATTACGATTACTACTATAGAGTCCAATTGACTTGGCCATTGAGAATTGAGATTGTTTCCGTCGCGTGGGTTGCGATTTAGGTACCACGCGCGTGCGGTGGGCGTTGGGAGTGACTATTAAGACTTCGATTCGGAGTCAAACAGATAAGAACATTAAAAAAAACGAGTGGAAAAAATGCAAAAAAATCTGTAGAGAGACTTATACTGCATAATCTAGTCGAGTGTAACTTATATACCGAGGACTGTGTCGTCATTCCTAAGCGAACATTAAATTAAATACTTGTTCGGATTATTATTCGAGTGTTGAATAATCGATGATGAGATTGTCAGTCGAATATTATTATTATTATTAAACGAACTGGCGTTACATTTGTCGAGGAGGGATGTTGAATGTTGCAATAAACTATCGATTTTACGAGTCTTTACTTAACGAACCAGGGATTCGTAATTTGTTTTTTATATTCTCGATGCTGAGTCAGTGGCGCGCTCAGAATTTATTCTTCGGGGGAGGCGAGTTGAAAGGGTGAAAATATTTTTAATGCAAATTCAATGAAATTCATTAGTTGATTAGAAAAATTTATTTAAAGAATAAAATCCAGTTTTCTTTTGTTTTAATAAAATTCTTGAATTACTTTAGTGGTGCTTACATTAATCTTCTTTTTTCTTTTTCTTTGAGGGATACCACCCCCTGGGTGCGCCACTGTGCTGAGCTAAACGTTTCCTACGATCGTCACTGTTATTACTGTTTAAAATCAAGAGTTTACTGTCTTTGAGTGAAGATTCGTTCGTATGGTTTTGTATTGTATTTTAATATTTAAATTTAATGAACGATGTTGTTTTTTACGTCATTTTCAAAAGGTCACTGTTGATTAATTACTTGAGCGCATTGGAATATATACGTGGGAACTCATGTGAGTCTAAATTTCTAATTCGGAGACAGAACATGTTATTTGATGATACAGGGTAATTATTGATTGTAGCACAATGATTGTAAATTGTGAATCTTAATTTCCCGTCGCTGTTGGTAGTACCATGCATTGGGAAGTGCATTAACTGCTACGCGGCGGAAATTAACAGACATTTGTTGGAAGGAATCTTTGTTCATTTGGATCTTTAATCACGCCAGTGAGATATTATTACGGAAATAAAAGTTTGATTCTTTATACACCGCGTGAAAGTTTATTCAAAGGGCGTCCCCACATTCGTTTACATAATTATAGTTGATGTACATATGCGACGCGGACTGCAGGTATGTAAATTTTATACTATTCAATGACTTGCATGCATTTTATTTACAATTAAATAAGTAGTCGGAATTTTGTGATAACATTAACAGTAATTAATGAACTCTTGCAATTGCATCTAACCGTAGAGTTCCTCGGCTACTTATTGTAATACTTTTGCTAATATTTCGTTTAAAGGAATACAGATATTGTATAACAATTCACTGACACGGTCCTTCTACACAGATTACCAATGTCCAGTTCTTCATTTCTGTATTTCTATATTTATTACTGCCCACCGAATGTACTTTGCAGAGGAATTCACTTGTAAGCACAGATATAGAAATTTATTTATTTGCCATTTCTGGCTCTAGGCTCCTCATGGAGAAACTCTACCGCGTTTGGCAACCATATTCAATAACAAAATGGTTTATTTATTCCTCTAACAATAATCAGCGCTCTAAATATTTTATTCATTTACCGACCGCGATCCCTACGTTATCCCCAAGAAGTCCCCAAGCACGCTGTTTGGACCAGGAAATTCGCCGAGTTAACAGGAGCACATGATACTAGAAGAGGTGGCACGACGAGCTGTGCGAGAGAGAGAGAGAGAGAGTGCTACCGCGAGCGCGACAAGGAGGGAGATAGAAACTATACACAGCCACTGGAAATTAACAATTTTCCCATTTCCCGCGACTATTCTACGAACTTTTAGAATCGCGTCTCAAAGAACAGACCCTCGGCTACTTTCCTACGCAGTCGTTATGCAGATTTTAGTAATAATTAATTAAACAGTTCTGAACACTTCTGGCACAGAGTTACAAATCTGCCGCCATACTTTACTCAAGGATTATCGATCTTCTGAAAATAATTTATACACCTATTTCTGCAGTTGCATCTGACAATATAGTATCATAACAACTTTCAGCAATCGCTCCTACAAATTTTATTCACGAATCACTACACAATTACTAATAAAGTCACCTTTCGTACAGGTTATATTACCGACCGCGATCCCTACATTATCTCCAACTTGGCGTTTGGGCCAGGAAATTCTGCAAAGTTAATAGGAGCACATGATACTAGTGGAGGTGGCACGGCTGAGCTGTGCGAGAGAGAGATAGTTCGCGCGACAAGGGAGGAGATAGATGGCGTGCCACCACCTTCGATTATGCGATCCTGCTACTTCTTCGCTCCTAGTAGCAGGATCACATGACGAGAGGAGGTAATTTTAAAGCGAGAGGGCCTGATGTTCAGAAAAAGACAGAGATACCCGGAACGAACAGGTAGCCGTAGTTCATTCGCTCGACCACTAGGTGGTTAGAACGTTCCTTCGTCCGTAAAGTAATAAAATTCTTAACTCACCTTAGAAAGCAGAAAATTAATCGCACGGTTGCGCAACACTGTGCACAATGCGCTTCCTTGTACCTACACGAGGCGTAGATCCATCGAACGAATAAATGAATAAATAGATTATTTATACACTACCAGCGGCAGTTTAGCTCGTGGGTTTCTGCGCGGTGCGGTGACAGTTGTCGGTTTGCAGACTAAACTAAATTTGTTTGTTCTTTCAGGCTGTAACTTGAACAAGATTTTTATAACAGTAGCAGGGGAATCAATCGAATCGCGTATGCTACTGTGCTCGTCGTGCCGCGAGTCCGAACAGCGGGAAAGAAACAGTAATGCGTTGACGGATATTGATTGACAGAATTGTGCAGTAACGGAGGTATATTATTAATTCAACTGCGAAATGAAGGGCCTTTTAATTTTCGACCATCTCAACGATGTTCTGTTCACCAAGTGCAATAAGAGATTCGCGAATCATGTACAAAAGTTAGCTAGACTTCAAGGCTTGATTTCTGAAAGCAAGGTACGTCGAATTCTTAATTTTTATTATATAAACAGAGGGTGTCGTGTTATTATGATTGTTTAAATGGAATTAGCGAAGTATCGCGTTGCTTGAAATAACAGCTCCTTTCATGCTTACCTGATACTTGCCTTATCTTGCGAGCAACATTGTTTTGTAAAAGATAACGCGCTTTATGAAAGTAACGAGGCACAGTAGGAAATTATTCAAGTTTGTGTATTAATAACAGACAACGAGGAACAGATTGAATAATAAAAACTCTCCGTAGGATGACACGGACTCCAAACTCAACCCAAACGTTATAATGCAATTATTCTCACCGATCGTTACGTCTCAGCATGTAATGGCTTCTCAGTTTGGAAACTCGTACACGTCGATGAAGTGCCACGACGGCACGAACATGGTGTTCGACGAATTCATGGGATACACTTTCATCTACATCTCTTTGGAAGAGGTGGAATTAATGAAAAGGACGTTGGGTGTTTGCGTGGCGATAGTGAGGCACGTCTGTGGGCCAGATGTTGCGGTGTAAGCGAATGATATTGTATAGAAAGAATATTTATTTACATGGTAGGATAATAGCGTATCTAATTTCAGATTAAAGATAAGCAGGCATAAGGTCTGCCTAGTTTCCTCCTTACTAGATGCGTGGGGGCATCTAAGGAATTGCGAACAGAGTATGCTCACAGAAGCCATAGAACAGTTGTCGATAAATACCGATTTGGGCGTGGCTATACTGAAAGTATTACACGACGCTTGCGACAAATTGAAAGCGCAGTCTGAATTTTCTAACGTGCACATATTGATACTGGTGGAACAAAAGTTTCTTTCTCTGTACTCCAGCAAGAATGCTCACGACTTGTATGCTTCCGATATATTGATGATGATGCTGCTTTGTTGGGTGGTGAATCGAAAGAGGAAAGGAGACGATCGAGCGGAGATATATGGCGAAGATGATGACCGTAATGATATTCTTCTGCCTGATGGTAGCTCCTCCAAAGAGGAGCAAGTCACCTTCGGAGCGAAGCTTGCGAATCCTACTTCGGAGGATATTACGAATTTATTTAGTACGACTGTTACTTATACATGATTTCGTGAATTCCGTTAATGTTGCGCATTGACGTGTTGCTTCGTTGCAGGAGGATCGAGAGACTCTTCCATCAACGAAGGCTTGTACTCTTTAACGGATCACGACCTGTACAGTAATTTGATTCTACTTGGGTCCGAGCAAGACTACACCGCCAACGCGGTTCACATCTTTGAATTAGCGGATGGTATTAATCTCGTCATGATAGTGGAGATGACGAATCTCGCCACGTCGTCGGGATTGTACGATAGCTTCTATTATTTGAATATTATAAGTGGTCTGCAGCTTCAAAGGGACATCGATGAGCTGAGACCGGCATTTGAAAGCTTCGATTCGGCGATTAAGAAAGCTTTGGACGGGATAAAAAAGAACAGAGCCAACGTCAGCAACGACGTCGATATGTGCCAGAGAAGGCTGCAGGTGAAGTGGGAGTTTGTTAGGAAGAAGTACGTGGATCTCTTGAAATCCAGAGATCCGGAATCTATCCTTCAGATCGAATCCAACACGTCTGGGTTTATAGAGAATTTGAAAGAGTTGTACAGGCTAACGTGCTTCGACAAGAATTTCCTGAAACAAGGCGTCGATGTGTTAACGACAGTAGGCAAACTGGTTCGCCAGAAGTTGAACGACTTCAGTGATTTTCTCAAAGTGAAAGCCCTGAAGAACTTCACGCTCGGATCATATCCTTTCGCAATTGCTAGACATTTCTTTAGTTCCATGCTTTCGCAAATTTGTCTTATTTCCTTTTCATTCTTTTCTGATAAATTTCGTACAAGAATATGCCTCCTTAATGCCGTATAATCTACGAGAACTTCCCTAACCATCAATAAATATCTAGAAGAGTTTCCAGGGCTTGTGCACTTCATTTACATAGATCGAACTACTCATCGGTTAACTGCTCCGACGTTAGACTTCACGAATCCCGAGACACTTGCTCTAACGACAAAGAAGGTAGAAGATCCGAGAGATTGATAAACCAGGAAGAGTTGGAATTCACGCGAAACTGATCGAAGATTATTTTTGTAGATTTGGAACATGGTTAAACAAAGTAGGATGCACTTAGAAGAAGGACACTTATCAGTCATGTGGAAAGACACAACGTTTAATTATGCTTACTTCTTGTGGTTCGAGGACAGTTCCGTGAGTGAATACTACCGTTTTGAAATATCAAAAATGACACTGTACACCGTTTCTACTGTCTGCTTATTTTCCAGGGCTCGCCTTTGAAATGTAAAGTTTATTTAAATCATGTAATGAAGAACTTTCCAGTGCCAGGTATATTTTGTGGAGACTATTACAGGTTCGTGTTATTAGCATTCAATTTTCTAGTAGCTCCGCTGTAATTTCCACTTACTTCCCTTATTTTATAAATTTCGCAGGAAATTGGCCGAAACGTGTTTCCCCAAATTATCGTTGAATAAAATCAGAATTTACGAGCTCTATTGCGTTCATCTCGGCCTGGCAACGTCGTCGTGTGTCTTGGAGCATTCGAGGAGACTCGCAGCCACGATATGGGAAGTTACAGGCGTCCCGAATAATCCCGCCGATATACTTTAACGACATTCCTTTGCAGTATTTCCGTGTACAAATAAGAAGTTCCTCTGTTAACGCAAATACTTCCACGCTACGATTAACACACGAAGAGAACGATTCGAAGTACTTAACGCATGTATTATCTTGATATTTATAAAACATGGGGTGATGCAAAACGTTTGTATTTATTTCATACGTTAAATGCTTAAAAATGTAATGGCACAATTTAAAAACAAAAACAATTGCAAAAAGAAGAAGACAACGTATACTGAATATTTCTCACAGAGATTCATTGGAACTTAAGTGAACCAAGGGTACACAGAGCATTGTAAATACTTAGAGACGTATTAAAAATGTTATTGGAATAGTATAAAAGAAATAACGTGTAATGCGAATTTAAAGAAATATGGTGAAACGTAGAACAGCCACGAGAATGTATCGAAGACTATTTAGCAGCTCGGTCTATGATGCCTCTCAACTTTGTAAAGCACAAATTTCGATACTATGAACACGGGGCACAGTAGTGTTTCATCGCGACATCCCCGTAAGATTCGTACTTTCTGACAATAGGCTTGCTTTACGTATAGTACAGACGCGGACTGTTTATTTTACATTTAAAAAGTTATAATATACATGCACATATATGTGTATATGTTTCGTGTAAGAAATATTTACAATGCGCACACGTGTAGCGTAAGCACCCTAGCACTTCTGTCAATTCTTTATCTCCTGCGCGAGAATGCTCTAAAGTTTTAAGTATAATTCTTACCTAAGCATTTTGGAAAGAAAAAAAGAAATAAGAGTCAGTAAACGTGCGTTCAATGGTTATCCGTTGAATCGGATTTGCGCGTATTGTCGATTTTTTTCTTCGCGATTTGACTGTAGGATACTTGGGGGGGTGTATTTTGTACATTGTTCGCCTCCGAGGAGTCTTGGCGCGACATTTGAGCGAGCGTAGTCCTTTCACTGCTACTTCGCGTAGCTATCGGCCCCGAAGACCTTCTGGATTTTTTCATCCCAAGGTGAGACTCGTGCAACAATTTCCCTCTGCCTCTACCAACACCGCTCTCGTTCGTCTCACCTTTACAGATCGACTCCCTCACGATCTCGGACTCCATGTTCGAGAAATGCCTGCCACGATTCGACACAGTTTCCCCAACGTCCAGCTTCGTCTCCGAAGCAGCGTTTGCAGGCGGCGGCGATTCGTGGACCGTGTTGTTTGCCGCATCTGCGCTTGGCTTTCTCGATTTATTCTGATTAGTGCTCTTTTCGATATACAGCGCTGTATTTTTCGATTTTGGGGAAGGAAGTGTTTGACTCTGGAATAAAGAGAAAAGCAACTCGGTAAATTTTACGAAATTTCGTATGAGGAAAAAAATATATGGATATTATGGAAACGCATACAGCGGTAGTAGAGTGATCCTTGGACGTTCGCTTGTCATTATAGATATGATCTGGTGATTCAATTCTTGGGGGAGAGATCCTTTCTGATTTCGAACCTTCCTTGCCAGGGTAATCCTTTTCGATTTCATTCTTCTTATCAACATTATTCGGACTACCATTCATTCTTGCCTTTCTGTTAAGTTTAAACTCCCTCACTTGCTTCTCCAGCTCCGCCACTTCGTGGTCGGTTTTGCACAATTCTGGAATTAGATTGTTCAAGTACTGTTCAGCTGCTTTTTGTATGGTAATGGCAGAATCAAGTCCAGAGGTCCTGGTGAGGTCCAAACTAGAAACAAGTATTCCCAATTAAATACCACATATTTAAAAGTCTGTATTTCTCTGATCGACAATGAGATAACTTTGATGCCACTATTGTTTACATCGACCATGCAACAGTGAGCTTACCTCAGCGATTCTATAAGTCTAGTAAATGCATCTGGTGTATCAGACGAGTTCTTGATAGGAGTAGGCTTGTAATCCGAACCATCTTTCATAGACGGATCGATCCCTAAATTATTTATCCTGACCGGAACTGGTTCGAACGTCCTATAAAAGAAAGATTACCTTGTGGTCTGAGATAAAGACTCTTTAATTAATTAATCATAGTTTATACTAACCCCCTCCTCTGTCTCAGAAAGACATGCTTAAATTTATGCGTGCCTCTCTCACTGCTCATCGAAGAGCTTAGCAGGCAAGTCACGAAGAACTCCGGTTTGGAGCCGTTGCTGCCAGAAAAATGTGACACGAATTCTTTGTGCAACATTTTATCCCTGATAGTGGGCACCAAGCCAGTGTCCCGCCTGAATCTAAACCAACCTATAACCTGCTTGCTCTGGTCGCGTATAAAGGCCCTTAACTTCTCTTTATTAAGTCTGCCGACGGAATTGTGCAACAACTCTGGCAGCGGGCAGGCGACGACGGTTTCGATATCTAAAAACGTAGAGACATTATCGCAGGACTGAGGCGGATCCATGGCAGGCTACGATCGAGTATATTTACTGTTGTGTATCTTCACAGTCTCTATTTGATTGTCCGCATCCGTGTAAGTTTTCACTACGAACTCGAGAGTCTCTCCTAGCAAAAAGCCCATCTGGAATACGGAGAATCAAACAAGATTTTCGTCTTTTAATTCAATTGTTTCCAATCTCTAGGTTCGAGGTTATGACGGGAAATGTGCGATTGTTGGGGGGAAATAATCGCGCCGGATGACGATGGATTTATTAGTAACGATAAACGGAGTAAGGATATCTTTTACCTGGTCCCCGCAGCAACGAACATTCTCGTAGAACAGTAACGAGAGAGCGGCTCCCGAAATTGTGATCAGCAAATCACTGTCCGCCATGTTGACAATTAACTCTGTTATTCACTTCGCAATTTCGGTTCTGCCTTTCTTGTACCGTCACTTTTATCGCATCAGCCGCGCATCTGCAACAATGCATCGTATTGTTTACCATTACTTTTTGTCAATCGATTGGACAGTAGTAAATCTATTCGTATCAGTTGAGAAAGCGTGAAAGACTTTTATCGAGGTCCAGAATTGCTGGACTTCCTATTTTTTACGCCGGAGTTAATCGTTCACGTACATAGCAGCTTGATGCTGAGCGATCACTGTGGCTAAGGCACTTCGTTATGGAAAGAAATAAACGTTTGAAAGATTGAAATGCATTTGTCGAAAAAGTCTAGTTTGCTACGGTTTCCATGGTAATTCACTGAGTGTACATTCGTGTGCTGATTGTAACGTTGATAATCTTTCCTTCAAATTGAAAGCACAATATAATATTCGCGTAACGCATATATGGATTAATCAACCACGGCGACAACTTTTGTCGAACGCAAAAATAGATACATTCGATCGATTAGTACTAGCAACTTGTTAATGAATATACTTACATGTATATGTAGAGTACCGGTCAGAAGAAAGTTTAAACTGTGAAGAGTAACAGAAGCAAATACTTTCTTTGAAAAGAATTGTATCGGAAAATTTATAACCCATATAGTGGAGGGGTTCCCGGTGTAGACCAGTGATACCAACGTAATACTTAAAACCGAGTATCAAGTTTGTTACACACGGCATGTAAAATACCAGTGTTAAATTTTCTTTCGGCCGGTACTGTGTATGTATGTTGAAGTAAAATGTTCACTATGTATGAATGACCAACTTAGACCTTAGAGGAACGATATTCCCGATCTAATTAATCCCCACCAATTGCGCGCCAAAGTTAGCGAATTTATTCCCTGGCAAGGTGTGATCAAAAATGTTAGCATCGTTTCTTAATGCCCCAGTATTATGTAACGTTTGAACCGAGTTGACGTAACTTTTTTATATACGTAATTTAACGATTTTTTGTGATGATCGAGCGCTTGCAAGTAAGAATGATGTAAAATACAAAACACTAATTGTAAGTCAAATGTATTAAAATGTAAGCTATTTTCTGGGAAAATAAAAATAATTTTTCTATGAATTGCATCTGTTTATTTCTTACGGTGTGATTTCCGATACGTGTTCAAACGTGTGTTGGCGTGTAGACTATGGAGTGTAGCTTTCGTTCCTTACAAGCAAAGCAAGCTTTTGGGGTTGTTACACGTACAAGAGACGTATGTTTGCGAATTAGTTGCATATTCATGAAGCACTAAGTGCATCGAAAAACAGGGATACAGAAAGTGAAGCTGCAAATCCCCCGAGTAATAAAAGAATAGATAAAAGAGATAAAGAAAACGTTGTTTTAAAAAGGATAATCTGGACGCATATTCAATTGCGTATCAATTCATAAAACGTAGATGTAATGAATTTAATATTGACAAGTTTCTGATATTCATACGGGGCACTTAATATTTACAATGGTTTTTCTTTGAAACCAATCTGAATAAAATAGCAACATATACCGCTCTCCCCGTAAAAACGAAAAAATATTAATGTTTCTTTTATAAATATTTACAATTTCCATCATTCTTTATACGATGATCAAAAAGTATCATAAATATAAACGTCTTCCGACTATTAAAAAGATATTTGTCAGAAGTGGGATTCGAACCCACGCCCACAATGTGGACTGCGACCTGAACGCAGCGCCTTAGACCGCTCGGCCATCCTGACATTGTTTGCTAATCGATTTAGCGCGGGCAAAACACGCGAAGATACATATTCATATGAAAACAAGAAAAAACCTATAAAAAAAACTGATTTAAGCAATAATCAATGTCTAATCTATCAAAATAACCAAACTAAATCAGAAATTCAGAAGAACAGATTAAAAAAAAACATTTAATGGTGGCCAATCATACCCCACTTTAAAGAAAATGAAAAATGTTCCTGTGTGTACTGATGACAAATTTTCTGAATTTGGTCAAAACATTTTTTGAACGGTGAACAAACGAAAGTTTTGGATGGGCAAACGTGGACAATTGAAAAGAATTAATTTGGTCATAACTTCTTTTTCAAGGATAGACAATTGTATCCCAATAAAAAAAAAAATGAAAAACGTTGATGTGTATGCTGATGATAAATTTTCTTAATTCGGTCATAACTTATTTTTCAAGGGTGGCCAAACGAAGTTGTGAGGGGACAAACATGGGCAAATCGTGGGCAAATCGTGGACAATCATATCCCATTTAAAAATCAATAAAGAATTTTCATGGGGGTGCTGGGCGAAATGTTTCTTATTTCCTTACAACTTTTTTTGAAGGGTGGACAATCGAGAATTTTTGTTGTACAAACGTGGTGAAATCGTGGACAAACGAATGGCATCGTTGCTTTATAAAAATTCGTATTTGGGGGTACCAACATCACAGAGCTCTGTAAGAAGCCTCCTCGGGATCCGTCGACAACGGGACCGAGGTACAGTCGCGAACAGTCCTCTAGCCTCCGCTCGCCCAAAATACCCAGTTTCGTACGTACACGTGAGTCGCTGTATTTCTAGCCGCGAAGTAGACTGAATGTAGGGCTTGTGGATCGCGTGATGTAAGCTTTCAGTGATCTCTAGAGGGGCGGCGAGATTGCCTTCTCCGTTGCTGACCGACGAACCGTTTCTCCCGTGCACCTCGGCATCTTTCCTCCCGTTCTATATCCGAAGCCGCGGTTCGCCATCTGGTTCCGTTCATCCTCTACGTTGTCGACCACCTCGGTGCCATGGCGGACGAGCAATGGGAGCACATAGACACGACGGTAAGTCGCCGCGCAGGCATGCCTCCCCCGTCATCCTGGTTCGCGACCTTGACATCCCGACCTTCGCATTGAAGTGGGCAGGTTAATTGGTTCGCTCGGGGACAAGGCAGTCGCGAGCGTTTTGTGCAATTCTTATTCTACAGGCTGGGATGGAAGAGATTCGCGGTGTCTTTCCGGGAGGACTGTTCATTGAAGAACTCGTGATTCCGTAGAGGCTTCTTGATCGCATGGACGCGGAGAGCGAGATGCGCGAGTCTGCGAATGCGGTAGATTTATAATTACGTAGGAATGGTTGGGGCAAGTTCAAACTATCAAGTTCCTTGGTACTTTTAACAAACAAATTGGACGACTGCAACGTAGCAAGTGTCGCAACTTTGTTGAACTTTTGGGGGAGGTCGAAGATCGACTTCGGCTCGGTTGATTACTCGAACGATGCGCCGCTAAGAGAATCACTGTTTAAGTTGAAAGCGAAGTACTTAAATTGCAACCGTACACCTAGCACACGGAGTATCTACTAGGAGCTAAAGATCATGAGAACAGAGCAACAGGGGTCACTGTGAACTGGTCGCTCGGAAAATTCAAGGAGAAGTTGGAGGAGCAAGGAGAGTCCAGCTGATTGCTTCGTCTACTCCATTTACGAGCACCCGTTTAAGTGGAGGATCTCTATTTAAAGGAATGTCCAGTTTGTCGAGAAATAGGTCATCTTGGACGCAGTTTTCAACAGCTGATCGCAATGTCGAGCGTAGCACGTTGCATCTCAGAGGGGCTCGTTACGAAACAATACCATCTCGCGTTCCTTTTGGCCGCCGACGACGATCTTCGAACGAGGACACGCGGGCAGATCCGCGGCTCCGCGCGACGCGTGGATTTTGCGTAGACGAGAGAGAGGAGAAAGAACAGAGAAAAGAGAAAAGAGACGGGGGCGAGGCGGAGCTTTCATTCATGATTTTCGCGCGACGCAAATCCCTACGCAATTCACGCACACCGACGCGTCTCGCCGCGACAAAGACAGAATATTATAAATATAGCGGCGAGGCACGGGACCGTTCGGATTTTATTTTAAAATGGGCTTCGCTCGACGTATCCGCCAGACACCGTGAGTGCCGCATCCAAGATTTATACTTTCCTCTTAGAAAAAGGTTCCCTAAAACGTTCGCCTCCTTTCCTTTTCTTAATTTGCAAAATCGTTTGTTTAGCATTTCAGCTATTATTAGCTTATATGTTAGAGATTGGAAAGGTACCTACAGAAGTGCCGTGACATTTTTAACAATTGTACGTTTCGATGTGGATAGAGAGCCGCGCTAAATATTAGAAATACAGAATTCAACTTACGACACCGTTGGCGTTAAGTTATTGAATATTAATTTACTGTATCAGAATTTACTAGTAATTAACGACGCGGAGATTTTATTATACGTTATGATTTCGGCGTTGTAAGGGTTCATTGAAAGATCGCGTCAGAGATAGACGCGTGTCAGTAAAGCTAAGTTGAAATTGGCGGATAGCCGCGCGTGCTCTGTGCAAAGCTCGCGCGCATCATTGAAAATCACATTCTTAATGATTGCACTAGCATGTCACATGCGCTGTTGCATTCGAGGCTTCGAGAAATCGATCAGCCGCTTCTGCGTCGTCACCTTCGCCGCTGCAACGCAGAGAAAATGCGTGTGACACTTTAAGAAAATCGTGGCGCCTGATCGCGCAACTCATTTCCGTAACAATCGATGAAAGAATATCGAAATACACGCCTCTTCCCTCAATCCATGTTACACTTCTGCATAAGGCATCTCGAGTACCTTCCCTGATAAAGTTCAAAGCCAATTTCTACGCAAGATTAGATTATGGTATCATATTTCTCGACAGTGAATACGTACAAATTATTACAAATGTTTATTGCGATCTGCCACAACATCAGGCACCGGCACTTGATCGTCGACCCGACGTTCAACCCGTTCGATTCAAGGTGAACGTTTGAATTTGGTGCCAGAGGAGGCGTCGATGGGGCGCCTTGACCGTGGGACCTTCGCTCAGGCGCAATGGGATCGGTGGGCTCCGGGAGTGAATTCTCTCTCGGAACACCGTGCGAGCGCGCTTGATACGTCGGCTTTCTCGCTCTTATCGGGGCCAGCGGGATCCATGTTACGTGTTCGCCAGCCGCTGGTCGATAAAAGTGTCGCGGGACCATCCTCGCCGCGGGCATCATTTCGTCTTCCAGGCAGGCGGGCAACGGGCATCGTTCCGTTTTTCAATCCAGTGTCCAGCAGCAACTGGTAGTGCGACGCAAATGATACCAGCAGGTCAAGGTCCCACCATGAAGACCAGGAACAGGTGGATCCTGAGAAAGATCTGCAAGTGCGCCAGCAAGAGACCGGCCCCGCTAGCCGAGGAACTTGACTCGACGGGGTTGACGCATTCCGACAAGGTAACCCCCTGACACCGCTGGCCAATTGCTGGCAATTTAGAGTGACGCCGGTCACGGCATATGGGACGTCGATACACAGAAATACGCATAATGCTTCGGCGAAGTGGCCGCACGCTCCAGTTACCGGAGTTGGTGAGCTTGAACGAAAGTGGCGTTGCGCAAGGTAACGTCTCCGGGCGATCTCTCCTACGCTTGTGGATTCGGATTAGGGTGAAAGTGATGCTCCGGGTGGAGCGCTTGTATGTAAGTGCACGCGAATTTTAGCTGAGTTAGTCATATCCTGGGACGGCTTGCATTCCTTTGAAGAAAGGAGAAACAAGTAGGAGTCGCTCAGTCGAGATAGAACAGTGATTGTATAGTGTTACAGGCGTCTATCGAGATTCATGTCTCTTGCTGGATACTTTGCTTCGACTTCTGTTTAAATGAAGCCCTAAGTTAGTACAGGTTGATGCGTGAGTGTCAGTTAAGATTTGGAGTTTATACTTGGAGCAGATTCGGAGCACAATTATTATTTATTATACAATAATTTATGTCTAATGGTTCCCAATAATGGAAATAATTAAGGGGGGACGAGGTAAGAAAAAGATTGGAGACTCTCGGTACCTCTATTAAGATCTGAAGGCTTAAGGGGGATTCTCGTGTAACAACCAAAAAACGAACTGATATTTACGATTTTTTTTAATAGACTGTTGTTAATATTGGAATAATCTCTTTGGGAATATAAAGAGGCATCTTTAAACTGTGCTAAACTGTCAAAAAGTATTTTTTTTATGTCGATCATTTCTGTTATTTATTAATTTGTTGGAATTTCTCTAACGGTGGTTCTGAGCGAACTTCAGTCTTTTCGGAAAATGTGATTTTGTCCAAAATGTCGGGTTACGATCGGCGCGCTTAACTGACTCGGGTTTTCTTGAAACATGGAGCATAGTTACGGTCCTGGAGAATATCTGGTATATTGCAAGAAAACCGATCCGATTCTTTAACCCCTCCGACCGAGACGGAAAATAGCGGCCGTTTCTTCAGGCGGCCGACGCGGCACAACCTCAAACTGAATGGTAGACATTCGGATACAGCATATTGTGAAATAAAATTAGAAAGCACATGTATAGAACGCAAGATATTATTGTACAGAATGTTAAAATATTACACTGATATAATTTTTATTCAAAATACTCCACTGTAAGTTAATATTAGTGCGCAAAAGTTACTTCCAGTCAGGTCGTGCCTACATGAAACATCACTCGGCCGCGTACGATGGCTCGCGTTGACGTAAATGGCACGTCGTTCGGATCGGAGGGGTTAAGTTCTTCTGCACGTAGTTTTCACGAGGGAGAAACGAATTGATTTCATTCAAATTTTCAGCCTGTCATGGTGTTTGTTCGCAGACCTTGCTGCAAGAAGCACAATGAGTCTGAAATGTGCGTGCCCCCCGTCCATAAAAAGGCAATTAAGTAATTTCAAATTTTCATTCAATTTTTATCGTTTTCTGACTCGATCGACGTCACTCTAAGTTTCAAAGAACCGAAGAGAAAAATCTGTTCAGAATTCGTAGAAATAATTAAACGGGATCGATTCGTCGCGTTGAAAAGCCACGTTTTTAAGTTTTAAAATGGTCAGACTCATCGGAGCACTTCTTATTCTTATTGGTTACCTAAAACACAGTGTTGCTGTACAGTATTTTCTTAAAACGTCTTTTCCACGTGTTTGTTTTAAAAGATGTAGGTTACTAATTAATAACTATTACGTGGACTTGTATTTAGAATATTAAACATTTTTGTATTATAATACTTTGGAAACGATAGCCGGAGAAAGTATCGTCTGAAATTGATCACTTCGTACCGATGACCATGAATGCTTGATTATCTTCACAGATAATAACGACTTCGATATATGTATTTACTTCTTTATTTGCGCAGAACATTCCAAGGCCGTGATTTTTATACCCATTACGAAATACTCATTTCAAGGAAAATTTACAGTATTCTCCAGTAAAAACGTCGTCTACTATAACAGACTATATCCAAATAAATCCTTCAAGTTCTGACAATACGTGAAACTATCAGTCGCAAACGCAGATTCATATCTCTGCTAGCTATATTTCCATATTTGAAGGTTCATTTCGTATGTTATTTTATTTCGAAGGATCACATCGGACTATTCGCCATTTTCCGAATGTTTACTTGAGTGATGAAGTCACTTGAGCAGATATTTCTCTAATAATTTCAAACAATGAACAATTCATCTCAAGCATGTCAACAAGTGATTACAGCGAAGCTTTTGTAACTCCATACAGAGTTATCATGAATTATTCGCACCGTTAGCAATTGTCTTCCAGAGCAAAAGGAAAATGTTTCTTGTGGGATTTCCCGCGAACAGCTAAAGGGGAACGAGACCAAACAACTCCTCAATTTATTTACCCAATGTTCGAAAAGGAGATTAATTCTTACTTAAGCTACGAAATGCAAACCGTACGTCCGGCGATTATTAGACTCCGACGAAGAATACAAAAAAAAAAGTGAAGACAAAGATTTTGTTCGCTCGTCGCGTTCGTTATCGCGAAACGAAACTTCCTTGTCCGATGCTAATTAGGTTCGCGTTAAAGATAAAAATTGTACGTGTGCGTGGATACGAGCAGTGTTCGCTCTGTGCCAAAAGTCTGCCACGATTCCCCAGTTCATTCGTGTGACAGAGGACTTTTTGTTCGTCCAATCGAGTTTAATGTGGCTAAAGTCATACGACGCTCCAGTCTTCCGAGGCGGAACCTTTGATGTTATAGCGCAGCGGAAATAAAAAAGAACGGATAGTTTAAACTTCGTGGAAATAATTCTTTTATCGCGACAAATAGTAGTATTGGCTTATTCGAGGTAAATAAATAGAGACACTTGGCGAAACAATGCGTTCGTAGTTCAAAAGCCGAAGCAGAATGAAAACTAATCGCTCGATGGTTAAAAGCTTTATATTTCTTCTTTATAATTGGGGACGTTTCGCTCCCAAATAAATTTAATTAAGTAGTTGGGATAATCGAGATTCTACTGTGTTTCATTCGCGTCAATTTAATGTGGTGGGAGTCAATTAGCGTTTTCGTTTTCATACTAAATGCCCGTGCCGTTCCCTTGGAACCTCCAGCAGATGACAGTGAAAGATTACACAACTGCTGGTTTTAAGAACTTCGTTATCTCAGAATGTCGCGAGAATACAATTTGCGGCGAAGAAACGAAGGAGGCGATTACTTGAAGCTTCGAGGACGTGATCGATGCGTTTGTTATGCACACGCGGGCACGGTGCACAGTGGGGCATTTTACATAGGAATCGCGGAGGAAATCTCGTGACTTCGGTGTTTCCCAAAATTTTTTAAATACTTTTATCTTTATATTACTTCTTAATAGCCAAGAGTTAGAGATGGATAGGAACATTAATCAAATTGAAACATCTATAACAAATAAAATAGCGATAAACCCCGTAAATAACGATGTACTAATAAGTATGTAATATTACACAAACAATTCCTAGTCAAAAGGATTCAATACGCTGGCTAATCACCACTAGAAACCGTCATATCAGAAAGCAGGGATCGAAAGAGTTCTGAAACTTTTAAATAGGTTCTATTTGAAACATGCCCCGTGGAACTTTTTTGAAAATGTTGAACACTGAAACGATTGTTATATTATCGTTGTGTAATTGTTTAATGACGTTAATATTACTGTCCGTACAAACTAAAAGGATTAAAAAGTAATATAAAATAGAAAGTCTGCGAAAATAGTAAGAAATGCCGATGTTACGAGTTTCTGTTTTCTAAAAGTATTTATGCCACAAATAAGCTGAAACACTGTGGTAAGAAAATCGACACGATTCCCATTAGAATACGAAAGGTCAGCTTCAGATCAATTTTTCTTTTTAATTAACATGAACAGGTTACTTTGCACGATACTTTGGTGCATTGGCTATCGGAATAGAGTGGCGGATACGCAAAAATACAACTTTCAGATTAAACACTTATTTCCTCGCCAGCCCCACTGTGCGGTGTAAAGAAGGATCAAATGTAAGCCCTCGGTGCTTAAGAGAATAACAGGATTTACACGGTGTTGCATAACACCGACACACAACGGTATCTAGTAGGTAATTTGCGTGGAAAAAGATACCGCGATGCACGTAATGCACTAAAAAGCTGAGACGTACGGAACACGGGAGAATTGTGCAGCGTAGCTACCATTGATTTATGCATCTGAACCCAAGGACATTTGCTAAAACTAATCCCCCACAAAATTAAGCTTGCCTCTGAATTGTTTAGCTGCACACGCATTTATCCCCGCGTCTTCTATTTGACAGCGAAATGAAAATCTCGCGAAGGGCCTTATTTTGCAAGCGAACAGTTCTCTCGTGGAAGACTGAAAACTTTGGCCAACCGGATCACAAGGAACTGCTCCTAGAAGCTTAATGCATCCCCCCACTACCCGCGTGCACCAGATGCATGCACCAGATGCACACGCAGATGCAAAGTGCACCGTGTCCTCTCCATTCGACGCGATATTTGAACCCGGCGATTGCAATTACGTAACTGATACGGTATATCGAAACAGAATCGATATTTCTAGCGCATCGCAATTAATTACGATTACGCGCTGCCGGCCGCCGTGAAAGTAAATACAGAAGATGGAAGCTGACGAGGACGGTTTATGGTAATCCGCGGGTAGAAGCTCCGCTCGATTATTAGTTACGGTTTATCGAGTTTTAATCGACTTTGCGGCTGGTGGGCGATTAAGATCGAAAGCGGCGCGGACGGTCGCGCGGCGGATAAACAAATTGGTTAGCATTTTAATCCAATGATACTCGGGAAATGTGCCGCTGGAAACGGAGTTCTGTTTACTTGGATTTTTAACGCACTCCGGTTCGTTCGATTTTAATGAACTCCATCCGATAACTTCACGCTGGCGGCAAAGAAAAAGCTGAATAATTACGAGCGTATAGCCGCGCTCGGAATACCCTTTCGAGCCTTCATTATACGCATTTACAGTCGTTAATATTCATAAGAGACATTGAATTCTGTAGCCGCTGCATAGCTGCGATCGCGCGAGTAGCTCGAATGCAAAGTTTCGTGCTAAGACTTAACATTGAACCCGTTAATAAGAAGACAGGCCTACATTTAACTTCCAAATCGATGCTGATTTATCGAACTCACCGGCGACAATCGGTCGGATCATCGGAGTCCACCGTTGGCCAGAGATCGATCCTCGAGCAGTTTCGTCTAATTAAACGTTCCCTAAAGATGTTGAGAATTTTGTTCGAACCTGCGAAACGCGCGAGCGCCACATAGATCACCGGCATCCGGGAATGATGTTCACTTGCCGATTGTTTAAGAAGGGGGGACCAATTTGACTCCTGTTAAGAGAAGTCAACCACCCTATCGGGGTACCAATTGCATCGTATTAGAGTCTCGTTGCAACGCACTGCGTTGTCGAAAGCCTCGATAGTCGATATGCATCCGTTCCAAGCCCCTGCAATCACGGGATCGACGCGCTGAATAGATCCTCTGCGCGTGTGCGCGGTCCAGGGCCTGGAGACACGTGACGCAACTCGCGTGCCTCGCTGCATCAGACAAGTGAAAGACCCGTGCCGTTCTTCACCCTTCCAATTGCAGCTCGACGATTATTTGTTCATTAAATCGAGACACCTTGCCGTTTAGGGAAGCATTGGCGATGCTTTAGAACTTTAGGTATGTACGAACTTAAATGAGAGATAGAACTCGCGAAAAGATTTGGAAATTTAGAAGCTTGCGGTAAATGTCACTTTGGGACACGAATGCTAAAATCATATGAATTCTAAATCTGTGTTAGTTGCGCGAGTAGTCTTCGCTGAGAAATCATAGAGTGATTTGTGGAATACTATAACTGCCAGGAACTTGATTGCGGAATTTAGGCAAATGTAGCTACCTATTTAGATCGCGGCACGATGAACCACAAAAAGGATAGAAATTGTTTTCTCGAAGAGCGAGCTTTGTACCGCTAGACACCATCGCCGGATTACTAAATGGAGCTTCGTGTCCATGCAGGGAATACTTAGGAGGTCTATTCGACGACGCACAACTACATGCGAATTAAATCTTGACTGTCTAGTGCCGGTTATCGCGAGCTGACTGACATCAATGACCTAAAACGAGAATCGCCTCGACACTGTTATTAATTTATTTTGCAATACGCCACGGGACTTTAACTCAGTTTCAATTACCCGCAATCCTATCGTTAGAGATAGGGTAGCAGAAGATACGCCGCTCACTGAAACTCATCAATCTAACGATGTCTGCACAGCCGTATCAGAAGCAGACAGATCGGCATTCAAATTGACCAACAATTCGTTCCACGTTAAATTCAATGAACTCTTTAATTATATACAAGAGATCCAGGGTGTCGAAAAGCTATTACAACTATGAAGTACACACTTGAGCGTCGCGTACCATCGGTGGGTTAATGAATTCTTCGAGTTGGGCTTGTGCGTCGTGAGAATTGGCTGTAACTCTATCTTGTACACAATACGATCGTGACAAAGTCCCTGTTGCTTGAACAACGATAGGATAGGTCTTTTTCCGAGAATGGCAATCGTGCAGCCACGCTTAAGCATTCTTTACATTGACGAACGCCCCGGCTGCCAGTGCATCAACACTGACTTTACTTCCTGGTCTCGGTGTAAACCTCCACCTCGAAAGAACTCGATTTCGAAACGGACTTAGCAGAGGGCAGAGCTTTTTTTCGTTAAATGAGATTTACACTGAATTTGAGACAATGCAACGTTGATTCTTAACAACGAATTGGACTTTTCAGCGTGAGTCACTTCGACAAGATAAATGAAGACGTATTTTATTATCTCGTGAATCATTTGGGGCCTATGGAAATTTGAAATTTTTTTGGGAATATTCTTGTGGAGTTGCCAATTGATTAATTTCGATTGAAAGCTGTAGCGTTGGGTACCGTTATTATTGCTTTCACAAATGTTTTATAATGTTTACTAGCTTTACTAGTAGAAATTCTGGTTTTATAAAAAAAAATTGATCTCTTTATTTTTTGTGAAAATGGCCACACTCGTCTGGATTAGCTATGCATAACGAGCTCGTGCACATTTCGTGACACCAGAGTTTAGCGTTCGGAAGTTTTTAGGCGACAGACAAACACACAAACACTTTTTGTTTTATATATTAAGATATTTGTAAGTTCGTCTTAAACGTAGCCTCATCTAAAATTCATTATTCGTTGCCAAATATTTAGCAGCTTGTTGGCTGCCACAGAACGTGAAAAATATTATGCGGTAATTTATGATTGACCAACTCTTCCACGCTTCTCACTATTCGTTGCCAAATTGTTGCTGCCTTGTTATCCTCTGGTACAAGACTACGTATAAGAGTTTAGGGGGAGCTTTTATTGCACTTCACTTCTACTATAATACTACTATAAACGCTCGTCTTAAGTTGAATTTTCACAGCTACATCTATTTCAAGGATCGATTACGTGATTCACGGAGAAAATGTTTAGTGATTGTTTGGCTTAATCCACGTTAGTGATTCTGATCGATCTTATCTCGCGAACGTTTATGTATCACCCACGCTGTAAGCGTCTCAGAACAATTTCGAAAGAATGGTAATCAATGCTGCGCCATCTTTCATCGATCTTTCGAACGTATCGTTATTATTTATGACGTGTTATTGCCTGTGCTGATGGATCGGAGAGTTATACAGAGCTTTGCTTCGTATTCGAAACACGCTCGCGATTGCTCCAAATACGGACAGAGAATGTACAGCTACTCCTTCACACTTTCATTGCTAGAGGAATGCGTTTAACAAACGTATCGTGCTGTTGACGGAGATGGTACAGCTTTAAAATAGTTGTTGACGAGGGAATGCAGGAGACGTTAGATATGAACATATCTGCGGTCTGTGAGAAAATTTATGAAGTTGTTATGCAATGAACCGTATATCTTCGTAGCTTTCACCATCATTCGATGGATGAGTAAGACTATGGTACAAAGTTGTCGATGGAACAAAAGTTTTGTTAGTAATTAAGTTTGGCCATTGTTACGGAAAGTGTTTGATATTCCTTTACAAATTTTGCGCTCTTTTTCTAAAATTTCAATCGTGAAGATTATTTTCTTATTCGATAGAGAATTCTTGAATAATGTTTTTTTCAGATAATTTTCAATAATCTCTCTCTTCAGTCGATTGTAATCACCCTTTGCTCTTCCCTCAAAAGTTTGTTTCACTTATTTTTAGCGACACCTGCAGTGCGTCATATCGCGAAGTGGTTTTTGTTTTCCATTCTCAATGAAAGATGAGTATCTATTAACCGCTCTCTATTTTAAATTATCAGTGCCAGACACCCTATCAGTCACGAATGGATAATCAGTACGTGATATCGGTTAGGAAAATTTTCGGTTCCGTCATTCTGAGCCGGTGCTTCGAGATGCAATCGCGGTTTTCAGATGTAATCGAGATTAATTTCGTGCTTTAAACAATTCCAAGTCACTTCTGCATCAGATTCCGTGCACTTGCTACAGGTTGCATCGCGGATGCGTAGACTGTATTCAAATCTATCTGCTCTCATGCCAGTGAATAACCGCAGAATTTCATATTTAAAAAGGCTGCCGCCGAAGAAAATAATCAAATCCTAAAATAAGCCAAAATGAGCTGCGTTTCAATTTTTAAGTAGTTGAACTCAGTAGGTACTCGCTCCTTTTAGCAGAAATATGAACTCGATTGGATGACAAAGTGGATATGATAATTATTGAGAAACTTTCCATGTGCGGTTTTCTATTTCACGATGGTATTGAAACTTTCTATACTTTGATTCATCTCCGATGGGTGAAGAATGGTGTTGAATGCCAGAAAAACCTTCATCAAAGGGGCCAAGTGAGTTACTCATCCAGCATGCCTATACAGTCTCAAGGAGATGGTTACGTGAGATAGGACACGTGGATGTGAGGCTGTTTTTTCAGAAACTCCCATAAAATTCGTGCAAATCCTCGCCTAGATTCCGCTTCGTTGATTTCGCACACCCATTCCCATTATCAATCGTTTTGTTCCTAATCAGCGATAACGAAAAGAAGGCGTTTCTCCATTCTTGAACACTTTGGTGAAAGGATGAAAGATACGATTGGTCGTTACTCGAAAATCTTCGAGCCCAAATTCTTTTCTCTAACTATAGATACTCAATGATACAAAGAATATTAATCTCCAACAGTCACTCTACTATCAATTGGCAATTTGATGAACGACGTTTGATTAGTCAAAGAAGAGACTCCACTTTAAATTCCAGAAGATTGTTAATCAGCTCGTACGTGATCGATGAAAACAATGAATAGAATACAATCAAACGAATAAAACTCCTAAGTATAGTAGCTACCTATATTTAACGTTTCAATGACTATACATGAATCATAAATGATTTTCGTAACGATCCAAAAGTGGGCACAGCGTGAAGCAGAACTTCCAATAGTCACGTGTACAGAGGAAAGGAACGTGCGTGATCCGGCACACGTTTCAGTTCGCCAATGACATTCTTCCGCGGTTGATGACGAAACCTGTACTCCGAATACGAAATTGCGGGAATCCAAGCCGTTTAACTCCATGGAGAGTATTTTTATACTAGTGCACGGGGCGGGAAATTATTATTAAACGCGGCATTAGTACCTATTTGCGAAAACACTGTGCTGAAAGAAGGAGAAGCAAGCGATTAAATTTCTCCTCTTCAAAATACGTATTTCACAACGTACGTAATGAATTACTTTGATAACTTAATGACTCTATAAAACGTTGTAATGGAATTATAGTGTAATTCATTGACGATTAAAGGATTAATGTTTGGATTAAAATTTATTCCTCTTAAGTACACTTTGATTCGAATGTTTGATTAATTTATTTCATTTTGTTGTATGAAATTCGTTTAGGTTTAGTAAAAGAGTAAACGTACGTATATCTGTTTTATAATAAAGGATACCAATGTCTTATCATGGTCGTTATCCTTATCGACATTACATTTACCAGTTGGATTAAAAATACCGGATGAAAGTATTAGCGTCTTTAATCCTTTTATCGGTTCCATCGAAAGGAATTTTTCGCGACTCATAAAAAAAGAAGCCAATTTATTGACCTGCTATTTGGAACTCTAGATCGCGGCACGATTGACGTTTCCTGCAAATCCCTGAATTATTAAAGACTATGGTACCGAGATTATGTCGCTGAAAGTTAACGATCTGTACCTTCGATACCTGATAACACGGATTACAATCGCTTCTCCCCATTTCCTTCAACTCCTCCCTCGATCTCAAACAATCCAAATACAAATTATTATTTCTCCCACTTGCTTCACTTTTTTACAAAATTATTATCCCGTTGTATCTCCAAATTTCGTCATTCAACATCTTCGATTCTATTCCGCGTAAGAAACATATAATTTGAACACGTCTCCCAAGTGCGTCCACCTCGAATTCGGTACATCGCCTTCAGAACGCCTCGTGCCACCTGAAAATCGATATCCCCGGACACGATTTATCGCGTGAGTTTACGACGCTCGCGAAGCCACAGACGAATCATTGAAAAGGGTCGCGTGTCCTTGCGGGATGCGGAGTCCGCGTTCCCCAGAAGAAGTCGATGACGTCAGGGAAGAGGGATCGACCGTTCGAGCCCTCGCGGTCGACCAATCGCGCGGCGAGTTTCGTTCCCTCGTCCAAAGCCAGCCCGTTGCGTCATCCCTTACAGCTCGCGCTCGCCTCTTCGGCGCGTTGCGCGCGCTTCAGCATTAACGGTACCTCAGCGTCCGTGGAAATTATCAGTACCTTCAAATCAACGGTGATCCGCTTACTTACGCACCACCCTCCCCCCTCTCCCAAGCCTCGCACGAGCGTGCAATTTGGTAATCGACTGCACCGCGGACACCGGGGTCAATTTTGACCCGTAACACAGGGTGGTCCTTGAAGAGCGATACAAGTGGAATAAAATTCATCTTCGAAGAGGATTTTATTGAAAATCGGGTTTAGTAGTCTGTGGTTTCTACCAGAGATGGGCAAGAATATATTTTAAACAAAAAACATGAGTTCGAATAAAAGATAAATATTTTATTCGCGACTCGTATAAAGGTAACTCGGGTTATCTTTATTTGATAATGGATAAAGATAAAATATCTTTCACTTAATACGTTATTTAAATAATTTTTTGTTTAGATAATGCCCAACTCTGGTTTCTACTCCGTTTTTCATGCGATCGTCAACGTTCTGTTTGCATCAGCTGTTATCTTAATATAGAAAGCAGAAAGTGTTTGTGTGTTTGGCGCTTAAAAACTTTCGTAAGGTAAACTCTGGGGTCTAGAAATGTGTCTCGGTTCATTGTGCCTAACCTAATCCAGATGAATGTGACTATTTTCACAAATAAAAAAAAATAAATAAATTCTTTTTATAAAATCTCAATTTCGAGCGAAGCCGAGTAGTAAAATTAGTGATTTGATATTCTTGTTTTCTTAATGTGATGGTAATTAGGTAAGTGACACGAGTAGCTTGATGCGTAGGACGGTGCGAATGAACAATTTCTGCGTGTTTTGGGGAAGGTTAACGATAAGTATCGTTCTTGTTATTGTTCTGTGGACCAGACGGGAAAGCCTCTTTTTTTCGTACATTCTTTGATGGTGATGTGGCAGTTTTCAAGCGTATTTTGCGCGCTAGCTGCCCATCGGCTTACACTACTTACCGACGATTGCGTAATCGCGTTTTATACGCCGCGTAGAATACTACGTTTATTGGTACATGGGTTTTTGTGACGCGCGTAGGGGAGGATGGGGGACGTTGTCTTTTTTGTTTTCCTCGGGGGAGAGGTTAAAGAATGAGGGCCGGTTTGAATGAACCGTGCGTTGAAGAGAAGATTCAAAGAACGAATTCCCTTCGCGATGTTCTTGTAAGAACCCTTTTCAGGTGCTAGGTTAGAGAACGAAGGGCACTTTTACAGAACATCTGGGATGATTTTGAGGCAACGATTTCAGAATAAATACTTCGCAAGAATATAAACGTCTAAATTTCAGTAGTTAATACTACTCAGATGTTCTTAACGCTTTCTGTTTAATAAAGTCTGATGAAACGTATACTCTGCTTCAAGCTCTGCAGTGCACAATAATTCAGACCTAAAATCAGAGATCGAATTTCATCATACAGTCGAATAGAATTAAACCAATTTTACTACGACAAACTACTTCCATTTGGCAATATTAAAATTATCCCGAAATATCCCACTGGTTGATAAAATCAAGAAGTTGCAACTTCCCATAATTTAGAATGAAATTTCTGTTGAATGCAACGCAACTCTGTTATCTCGCAACTTCGGACGGGAGTCGATCTTCCATCCAACGGCTTTTTGCAATTTCGTCAACGCGAAGTGGTAATTAACGCTCGTTTCCTATTCCACGCCGAGTTCCACGAAGCAGCTCGCTAATAATCGTGACAAGAAGGAATTTCTACCGAGGATTTCAAACGCGACTCTGCGCACCAAGGAGCCGTTGCGATCGATGGGGCATCGAATATTTAGTTGGCGATCGAGGATCGTGCCTTATCTCGTACCTTCCGCTTACTGCCCATTGTAATAGCCGTAATAAGAGAATCAGTGTACAGTTCGACGAGGTACACAGTAGACAGAATTATATCGCGTGCCCCTCGGAAACGGAAATCCCCGGAGAACAAAGGGAATCGCAACGCAACGATGCTGTTTCGCACCAAAGCCATTAATTGCGCGATAACGGACCCCCGTTACGATATTCTGCTCTGAAGTGACGGATGAAATCAGTGCGTTGAAATAAGAATGAATTAGACTAGGGGGATCGGTCGAGCCGCTTATCATATCGTTTCTGTAATTATATAAAACGAGCATTTCGATACACGTTTATCGCTGAGCTTCTGTAATCCACATTGTGGAATTTTAACTGCTCAAGGGGTGGTTTGCAGTTCTGGGTTTGTATCTAATGATGATGCAAGGGGTGGAGATTTGGAGAGAGTACCGCGTGATGCAATTGTTCTGTCAAATTCGCTGCTGAGGAATCGCGCGACCTTTTTGCCCTTGAGGGGACGAGCCTCCACCTCGAGCACGAGCACATTCACCGGCGATGTTTCGGTCACGAGCGGAGTATGCGAGCGCGAGGAAGTTACCCCTCTCGTGCCCCCACCATCGACCCTTGAACCCCACCCATGGTCGCAGTGCAGCGCCGTATCGCGCACCTCGGCGCCCCGAAACACCTCTCGAGGAAACGACTGTTTCATTCCCGCGTCCGTTCCGTTATTCCGTGGGATTATTTACTCGGTATAGCTGGAGATCGATTTAGCGAGGCTCGAGGGGCTTGAATTCTAGTCCTGTATTAACGTTGGACCAGCAGAGATACGTGGTACATTGAACATTGATAATCATTGATAACGCCTGTTCGCAACAATTCTCCATGTACCTTTCAATGAAAGCAGACCTCTGCCAATCTCCGCGCCTTATCAATTAGTAAAAATCCCGAAAACGAATTGACTCGCGACACCGTGTCGCTGGATTCTCAATTGCGCGCTGAAGTCTTTGTAGAATAAAAGAGAAAAATCGATTTTCTAATTTTCACTGGAATTTCATCCATTAAATTGAAAGGTCTATTCAGTCTCTTTAGACACGAAAATCTCCCAAAAGCATAGAAGAAACTGAAACCTGCCAATCCCAGAAGAACGTGCCCCATTTAATCATCTTAACCGACGGAAACCCGCGTCCACGTTCAGCGGACCAAGCGTTCGCGCCAATTGAATTCGAACTTTCCCTCGAAGAATAATAGCGCGATCGTAAAGGACGATCGCTCGTCGTCCGGGGAGTGCGCCGGTGAATCCGTCAGTGGGCCGTTCGTCTGCTTCATGGCCTCCTTCTGCCCCTCCATGCAGCCGCTACGTTCGTCCATGGAGGAGTGTAGGTACGCGCGTGGAACAGGCGCCTCTGTGCCAGCAGTCGCGATATAAAGCTCGTGGGTTACGCTCGTCGGCAAGGATTTGTACGTGGCCGCTCGGACGGGAACGTAGTTCGTCACGCGCGTCCGTCGAGTCTGTATACGCGGGTTCGTGCGCACCAGAGGACTAAGGAGATCGCGCGCATTATCCGCGTGACTTCTCCCTAACCGTCGATTTCACCAGTGGGGCCCCGTGCACGGGAACGCGTCAAACACGAAGCTTCTGGAGGGCCGGGAGTCGGGGCGCAGCGACGAGGAGGGGAGGGCAATGAAAACGTCCACGTTATCCTCGAGTGACATGATCCGGCAGGAGGTGAGACGAACAGATAGGACTTACGAAGCGGACGGGGCTCGCACCGTAAACGAAGACGCGGGGTTGGCCCCCGCCTACTCGCGACGAGAATTCCGTTTAACGCGTACGTCCTTTTTTCTTCCCCACCGTCCGGAGACGGAGGAAGGATCGCGTAGAATGCACGTCCCAGACGAGATGCGCGCTCCCTTCTCTCCTCGTAACCGTGGACCGGGACTGGCAGAGGGGTGCCGAGTCCCCTCGTCGGGCTCGCGCGCGGTCATCGCGACTCCAGGTTAACCGTAACAACGATCCCATTGTCCCTGGGCCTGGTTAATTAGAAACGTAATTGCCGACGTCTTCGAATGCAGAAAGGGCGCGGATGGGTGGTGAAACGCGACGTGTGCACGATTATCGACTGATAGAGAGGCGTATACTCCGTTGCGAAATATTCGCCCAACTTTCTGGCGTCTGCTCGATCGACGGCTTCTACTGTCGTGAGCAAAAAAGGGGCGAGAGAGACGGAGCGAGAGAGAGTGAGAGTTATCCGTGAGAAGTCGACTGACTGGTGGTGTTGCCCCGTAAGAATGTGTTCGCGGTTTGCTATTGATTGTGCGACGCTGGTGGAAGGAAGAAGGAAAAGTGGCACGCTCGATGGTACGCCCGCGAGTGTCGATGTGCATATCGCCGATCGATACACGCATCGTTCCCGAGTGATCAATGTAACGCGAGATAAGGGGGCTTTAAACGCGCACGGCGGGGGAAGGAAGGGAACGGGGAATTCCGTGGAATTCGCTGCAGGCAGATAAGGGTCGGCTCGGGGCTTCCGCGAAAGACCAGCCGATAACGAATTAATTCTCGTCCGTCACGGTGACGCGACCAGACTTGCGCGATCTCACGCGGCGAAGTCGCCGGTAAGCCGCGCCTCTGGCGATCGGGCCCGTCGCTTCAAATTCGGCACGAGAAATCATTTAGAGGCGAGAAGATCAAGGTGCACGATCCCCCGTCACCAGGCGACGTTCGTTATTCAAAGTTATGGCCCCTCTCGCGCAACGTGTTGCACCGCTGCACGTGCGTAACGGTTACGGTTTTTGTCGGTTACCAGGCGGCGGCTGACGCTTTCGCGGAGGATCGCGAGCCGCGACCCGCCGTTTACGGCTCTTTCGGCGAGGTCGCCCGGCCTAGGAGGCATGCTTTTCGTCCGCCGTCGCTTGTCCTTGGCGGCGCGACTATATGTACCGCGAATTTAATAAAGCGCAGTTTTCGACCGCGTCAATGAGTGGTAATTATCGGGCGCGGATGACGGCGAGGGAATCGGCGTTCCCGGTAAGGCGATTATTAGAGAACGCTCGGACCAGGAAGCGATCGTTGATGCCTTGCCACGCGCACCTATTTGCATGCTAAGCTATTGCATAAATTCGAGCCGCGCGAGAGAGAGAGAGATTGTATCGCGGTCGTGCGCGCTATCGCCCCGTGCATTCCGCGCCACGTGCATTTAGACGAATCACTGTGCATCGGCCTTTGCACGCTCTCTTCCTGTAGAGCGTGCACGCGGCGTGTATGCACTATACCCATTCATTCATAACAGCCCCCATTGGCTGGCTGGCGGGTGTGTCGGCGACGTCACCGCCAGATCAATGCCACACCGTCTCCCGGAGAAAGGAAGAGGGAAACGGGGCGCGGAATTGGCGGGAATTTCGAACGAGCGGCGAACCGAATCGGCGGGAATTTCGAACAATCGGCGAACACCGTCGCCCCGCTGCTCCGTCCTTGGACGTTCGTAGCGATAGCTGACGCAACGCTGGTGCCGCACTACCGCGGACTATTTGAATAGCAAAATGTCCGTGATGGACTATTAATCGCCTAATTACCATAGTAGGCGTACAACGCGCGTGTAAATATATGGAACGTAGATTTTGGAGGTGAGCTTTTCGAGTTGGGTATACGGTTCTCCTTTCCACTCGTCCTTTTACTCGTTCCGAATATTTCGGCGCTGGATGGAAACGGTTTCTGTGATAAGATAGTTGCAGTTAGTCGGTGACTTTATAATTGCGGTGAACTTATAATTAAGTATCGCAGGGGGAATAGATTGCGAAAATGTATGAATTTATGCGACTAGTCGAAACGAACAAATATCTTAGAATTTATAATATTCGCTCGTCACAAGTAATATATTATGCATGGGTACTGAATATTCGTGTTACGAGTATTCAGTGTTCTTTTTGTAACCAACGTGAGAGACGGCGGCGGAATATGTTTCGCTGGCTTTTACAGAGGAATCTAATATTTTCAATCAATTACAAGAATCCTCTTGTCGTACTAATCATTCGTACCGCTTAGCTTTATTAAATATTTCTCACGCGCGGCCTTGGCTACACGTTGCTCAACTCACTTTCATATAATAAAACAAATCGATACTTGCTAACCAAGGAAGAAAATATACTTCAACTTTCAGAATTCGAAGTTCAGGACGAATGTGGAAAATCGATTTCAAATATTTCTTTTCTTCGTGAGAAGAACAGCGAAATTTTCATTTTATCTTCCTCTCGTCCCAGCCACTTAAAAGAAACACCCTGGATATTAATAACGCGAACATTCTCCGTACTCCGGAGCTTCGAAAAATCGAATTTCCACCTGGTATTATCGCTGTTCTACTAACTGCTACGCGAGCCATGTCGCAGAGCGCAATTCACACCGAGTTGACAACTGTTACATTATACTTGAACTTGACAGTCTCGCGTGTATACTTATTAGTTTCCACGAGCCGAGATGAATAATCAGTGAGCGTGGAAACGTGCGAATGAATGCATTTACGCACGGCGCATACGGTTCAAAGCCTCGTGAATTAACTTCTCGAGGAATGACGGATATCGATAAATAAAATCAGAAAAATAACTTCGCCTCGGTAAGAAAGAATCGCTGCTGCGTTTTCGAAATGCCAGCCAGTTTAAGCTTCCTGCACTTCGAACCGGCTGAGAGTAACGTTAAGCCCAACCGAGCCGTATCCAGAAAACCGGGGATTAATGGAAATAGAATGAAAAGAGCGGACCTATTTCTGTACTCTATTCCTGTTCTTTAATGGGGGATATAAATAGCAGAGGCGCAAATCCCTGAACTGCATCTAGAAAACAGAGGACGTAGAAAAAGAATGAGAAAGGAAAGGTTGACTTCGCCTTGAGAACCAGAGAATCGGGACTCGCGTGTTTTCAGAGATACAGTCGAATTCCATTTCGCGCAATAATACTTTTCAGAGATCACCGAAGCATAAATTCTTAGCTGCGGTTACGAAACGGAAGGTCGAGGAAAACTGAATGAAAGAAGTGACTTTATCCCATTGTCAGTGCTAAAGGGAATCACTGCTCTCTGTGTTTCCGAAGGAATAACTAACTAGCATTCCGGTTTTAAATAATCTTACGCTCTCTCAAGAGAGCAAAGAGGCTGGATTTAGCTGATAAAAGGTTTCAGAGTGTGAAATGGAAAAAGTAACTCCATCCCCGCTGGATGAATCAGGGTTCCCTAGGTTCCTAATTCTAAAGTCCAATTTCATTTCTTGCAAGGTAGTCGAAGCGTGCAATAACACTTTTCAAAAGTGGTGAAGACCAGAAATTCAAATTCTACTGGAACCCTATCCATTTAATTTTCTCAAAGCAACAGAGACACGAATCCTAAACTGAATTCTACAAACATTAATCGTGAAGAATAGAAACTTTCGATAAAAAAAAAAGTCACAATTTAGATTCCAAGTTTTCAATTGCGCGACACTTTCCAAAAGTAGGCAGAAATTCCCCAGTGCGTTTGCAAGCCAGAAGACTGAGCAAAACAGAATGGAGGGCAGAATTAATCGAGCATCGTAGTACGCTGTTCTTAATACAGCGGCAAACCTGCGTCCCTGATGCCGCGATCGATCAGGTTCCCCAGTCAACCTTCGTTTTCGAGGAACCGGTAGAAAAGCTGATCGACCTTTAACGCCGGCTTTCCTCCTCTCTATCGCTGCGAGACAGAAGCAACGACCGATTCCCCGCGGCGGAATCGCTGCCGGTGACGCGTGACTAAATTAACAATTATATTTCCCAACCACGTGACCGCTCTAATTGTTCGCCACTCGAATGTAAACCGTCGCTCCACATTTCTTTCTTCCAGTGTTGCTCCGTTATTAATACTCGCTCCAGATTCGATCCGCGACGACAAGTACGTCCAGCGACGAATTACGCCGCGGGGAGGACGGTACAAAAGCCGCTTTAATGACACCTGCGATGATCCACGTTGACGCAAAACCATGCCCCAACGAACGAATACCATTCCTCGGCCATTATTCGCAGCAGTCAAGGTTAATCGACTTATATTAACACTTGCAGTGGCGTCGGCGTGTCATCGCGCCGAGGCACTTGAGTCGAGCGATTTCACGTCCACAGAATTATACGTAGAGTTTTCACTGTTTACTTTAAAAGGAAACTAGGTAAGCTTGAAATTCACTCTATACGAAAATTTTCTGCCGGAAGGAATCAGGACAGACTTAACGGGGTATTTCTTTAAGCCTTGTGCGATTAAAATTATTAATATCGATAAGTATGTATCGTGGAAAACTGTGCTGTCGAATGTGCGCTCGCCATTTCGTTTGGAATCTCTCAGATTTATTAATTTGTACGCTCTGCGTATATTCGGAAGTTTTCAGTGTCGTGTAGCGGATGGTGAAGACAGTGGGTTCGTGAAACTTTTAATTGAGTTGCAGACGAAAATAGGTTTCCAGGTGTTCCGTGATTAGGAAAAAGTGTGAAACACTGGGATAATAGTTATCGAAGAAATTGGCGGGGAAATTAAGAAACAGTTTGTAATAGCTAAGCTAATTATTTTTCATGATATTGTACGTAAATATGTTTACTATTGTACAACCATTGTATCCAACGGAATATCTCATCTCCCTTAGGTCGGAGGGGAGAAGTATTAGATTGCTGGTTTTACAATCGCTTTCTGCAGCGTCAATGCCATAGTTTACGTAAACTATCGTTGGAAAAAATGGGAACGTCGTTATTTATTGAATAAACGATATCGATCGAGTTGGTCAATGTCCGGAATAATTTTTTCCACCGGATATCGCCAAAGAGTTTCTCGCGAAAGTAGCGATTTATAGGAAGCTAAATATCCTATTTCTTGGCGCAGAATTGGACTCTCTCTTCAATTCGAAACCACGATTCTTCGAGGCTCATTAGCGAGAAACCTTGTCATTAGAGAGTACCTTCAATTTACGTAGTCACTGCTTCCTGTAGCAACTAGCAAATTGGAAACTATGGAACGTTAGGAAAGGTAATCGCACTGCAGGATAAAGGATGTTGCACCGCTGAAAATAAATTAGAGGATGTCGAAAACTGTTCGTTTCATGCAGTCTGAATACTCGACGAAATTCGTATTAAATGCACTATATCTTTAATACAGTACTGGCACTTGGAATTATTTTTTAGAATCTTCTAGAAATTACGAAAATCCGAGAGATTATTGTGCGTTGGTAACACCTTGTTTCAAGATAACTGTCTTTAAGGGACCTTAAGATTTTCTTAAATAGAATTGTACCTACTTTGTCAATTGGAATCATTAACCGCAAGCTCCTTGAGGATCTACAATTAACTATAATTATTCCCAAGTTCCAGATGGCTGTTCGTCTTACATTTCTAAACGATGCTTACAAACGCTTATTAAATCGACACTCTGCGACCATTACTCAACTCCGGGTTCACCCCCGACTCTCTCGTGACTCACTACAATCGCTCGCGATTCTTCCGTGCTCTGCTACTCGATTGCACGCACACAAGCGCGCGCAGAAATGCATAAACACTGCACATGCATCCTTTCTAGTCGGTCAGCATTATTAAATAAATTCTTGGAACATACGTGTTCATGGACTCGACTGACGCTGGTGTACCATTAGCATTAACTTGCCCGTTAATTTCTAAACGTTCGAGGGAACCAGAAATATTATAACTATAATTTCTATCTTCATGTATTCCCTTCGCGTCTACGAAATGAACACTCTTTGGTGAAGGGACGTATAGATAAAACAATAGGATTGGATAAAAGAGTGAATTCTGAATAAACGTTGAGGATACTATTTGGGGAATTTTTAAGAAAAGTTGAATTAACTATAATTAAATATGAATTTACTACGATCGTAGGCTCGTTTCTATTAATTTGTCCTCAAATCATGATTTTCTCGCCCCTGTCGTCCAATTGCTAAAATAAGCATCGCGGATCCTCGGCGTGCGTTGCGAAAATCAATATTTCGCTCTCCCAGTAATTACCAGGGTCTGTTATCTGGTAATAGAGGCATAAAATTCAATATCCCACGGTAAGAAGTAGCGTTTCCCTTACTTGCTCATAATCCATATTAGTCCCAAGTGACGCCCACTCTGATCGGGATGACCGTGTCTCGAGAAAATAAATAAAACGATGTCGGCCACGCTCTTCCTCTCTCTTTCTCTCCGTACACACTCTGGGCACAGTTATGCAACACATGCAGTTGCGCACGAATGTCTTTGATGTACAAGGTGGCCCAAAAGTATCGGGCGAGCAGAAGCATGGAGATTCTTTTTGCCACGAGAAATTGAATGAAAAATTACTGCCAACGAGTTTTTCATCGTATCACTACCGCACCGCTGAATAATACAGCGTCGCGACCGATACCCTTGGAGAGAGTCCTTCGCCATACTGATCGCTCGAAGCTACGCTCGACAATGGTACTCGTGTTTACCCTCAAATTTCGACTAGGTATATACGTAGAAGCTGTATTCTGTAGACAATCATTTACGATACGGGGCGTGTAAATGGTTGAGAAAGCGCTGGAAGAGTTCGGTGAGTTCGGTCAGTGGTAGAAGAACTTGGTAGGATGTCTCTGTCAATTTTGTGCCAGACTTTTCACGGAGTAAGTAGCTGGGTAAAATAGATTTTTGAAATAGATAAATAGAAATAAATATGTTCATTACTTCGAGTGATACAGGATTTGGCAAATAAACTTTTCTACGAAATAGTAGTTATATAAGGAAATAGTATTTCATTGAAATATAAGGAAATAGTATTTCATTGAAATATATGGAAATAGTATTTCAAACAATACCTAGTATTTCAAATAGGTAATAGCATTGCAAATAAGCAGTTTTTTTTCGATAACTGCAGCAACTTTATCGATAACATAAGTGTCACTGGGTTCGATAAGAATTAGCAGACTTGCTTATTTCTTTAATTTTTTTTCTGTCCAAATACAGTATATTAATGACACTGATTAAAAAACTAAAACTATTTTGAAAATGAAGCTTCAGATCACAAAACACTTGAATTTTTTGGCATGAAGGATTCGAATGTTCTTCCTTGTCCCACAACTTTGGGACGACCTGTATAGGTAACATTCGGGGGGGGGGGGGGAGCGGTTCAAGGTCGCCAGCCAGAACTGTTACGTGGCTATCGATCACTGACAACGAATTTTCGTTTGCTCGCAGATAAAAGATATCTGCAAGGACCTCGTCCTCTCCGACGACCAGCTGCGATTGGTCATGCAGAAGCTGCACGAAGAGATCCAGAAAGGTCTGTCGAAGAAAACGCACCATGAGTCGGTTGTCAAGTGTTTCACGACTTACGTTCAAGACCTTCCCGACGGCTCTGGTAAGGAAACGTTCTTCCACGATCCTTCGAGTTATTCAAGATTCTAGGGCGATTAAGCGAGAGAATAGTATCAGGTTCGCTGGAACGATAAGAAGGAGTACCGAACATTTTTCACATTTGCATAAGTCTCGCCGAATGTTTAAATATCGAAAGACGAGTTTGTCGGTGTATTAGAATTTCAACGTTCTATGAAACATTGAGGACATGTTGCTCGCCTGTTTGCAGAGAAAGGCAACTTTCTGGCGCTGGACCTGGGAGGGACGAACTTCAGAGTGCTCCTGATCACCCTGGACGGCATGAATTTCGACATGAAGAGCAAAATCTACGCGATACCGCAGAGCCTGATGCTGGGCACCGGTACTCAACTGTTCGACCACATAGCCCATTGTTTGGTGCTGTTCGTGCAGGAGCATAACCTCCAGGGGGAGGTTCTGCCCCTCGGCTTCACCTTTAGCTTCCCGCTGACCCAGTTTGGGCTGACGCATGGCCGGCTCGTCAGATGGACGAAGGGATTCAATTGCAGCGGCGTGGTAGGCGAGGATGTCGTCGGCCTCCTCGAGGAGGCGATAGGAAAGCAAAAGGTGAGTGCTCTCAAAATATCTTCGGACTCGCTGCGCGCAAAGATAATAGGTTTATGATAGTGACAGTACTGATTACCGAGTCTGCTGTAACGATACGGGTCCTTCAACAACGGCAATAATAATTCCGTAAAGACACTACCGATCGTAAGTTCGCGAAAGCTCGTATTATCGGACACTTTAGTTTATGTGCACGTCGATACTTCAACAGGGGCAAGACTTTTAAAAACTTATGGAATAAATCACGAAAACCCGTGATACTGTTTCTAACAACACTAAAAGCAGCTGTCTACAATACACGAACAGAGGTAACGAGCCATAAGGAGATGGGTATTATCAAAACCTTCAATTTAAATTCAATTTAATTACATAAAAATTTAAAACCCTTCATTGGAAATTCAATTTAACTATATTAAAATTTAAAAACCCTCAATTTCAATTCATTTAATATACTTTTTATCAGATACATTAATTAAACAAAGTAATGTACCTGATAAAAGGAATATTTTGATGAAATATCTATGTAACACAAATTTACTATCAGTATATTAATCGTGTAAATATATGCAGAAGCTAATTAAACTCTTAGGCTCATACCCTAAGTACAGAAGCTCAAATTTTCTGTTATACGTTTATGTAGGTTCAAATTAATATAATGTAAAATTTGTTCGAAATGTTAATATTAAAATTTTTAATTCTGTTACGAAGAATATGGTTTCTAAGTGTGTTAATTAGGGGCACGGACGAACTTGATGCGAAATCCGGGAGCCGCTTGTACTCTCTTTTTACCACTGCTGTATGTAGCAAAGAATACGACGAACCGAACCTACGGTCGATAGTGTATACTCGAATACACGTGAACAATGAACGCGGATATGATCTAAATTTGTCAACGATTTCGTAAGAACCGCGCGGCTGAGGTAACGGGGTTGGGAAACAATGACAGGGATGATCGTTTGCGTGCGAGGCGACACCGATCGTATCTAATGGTGAAGCGCGCGTGCTAACTTTGATTTTGTTGTACAGGACGTTAAAATCGATGTGTGCGCTATTTTGAACGACACCACTGGCACGTTAATGTCCTGCGCCTGGAAAAACAGGAATTGCCGTATTGGATTGATCGTCGGTAGGTGCACGTTGAATCTGATTCTCAAAAACCATATCTGATTGCATATTAACCGAGCTTAACGGAATATTTAGCATCTGGAATTCTTTATTTAAAATAGTTTCACTTAATGCTCAGTGTGCGAAGTGGACGCTCATTCAGCAAAAGAGAGTTTTTTATTCATATAAAAATAGTGTTTACGCAATGGCACAATCTCCTTGAGTGCGCCTCGATAAGGTTTTTCTAAATATCTGATTATGTTAGAAACTTATCTACATCGTTCGTTTATTCATTATTCAGCACTTAGTGTGTAAATATCGCATATTGCGTACGTACGCGTGACGTACTTTTCTCCTATATTCTAACAGAGGCGTTATCTTTTATGGCTACGATAATTGGTGAAAGATATTTCTGAGAGAGAATTTTTAATTTCAACTGTTTTCGAATTTTTTCTCAGAGATTCATATTGATTCCTTCTATTCTCTTGTGTTTGCGTGTAGGGACGGGTTCCAATGCCTGTTACGTGGAGAAGACGGAGAACGCGGATTGTGCCACTCCGGGAAACTTCTCGCCCGAGAAACCATACATGTTGATCAACACAGAATGGGGTGCTTTCGGCGAGGGTGGGGTTCTAGATTTCATCTTGACAGATTTCGATCGTGACATCGACGAAAACTCGATCAACCCCTCGACACAGTTGTTCGAGAAGATGATCTCTGGAATGTACATGGGTGAATTGGTGAGGTTGGTGCTGGAGAAAATCGCCAACGCTGGCCTACTGTTCGGTGGCAAGTGGCCCAGCGGCCTCAAGAAACGCGGGAAGTTCTTCACCAAATATGTATCCGAGATCGAGAAGTGAGTAGTAGAAAACTATATCTGGGGATTTCCTAAACGATTAGACATTTTTGGAAATTTTCGTGGCCTTAAACTTGTCAGAGATTTGTGGAAGTTAAGTTTACCAGCGTAGGTATCCTTAGATCTCTGATGAAATCTAAGGTTAAGTAAATAAATATATATAAATTTAATTAGATTAATTCAAATATGGTGAAATATTTTCTACTAAAATATTAATTAGCAATTAAGTAAAATTTCGGTGAAAAATCTAGGACTGCACTTGAATTTTATTAACTTTATTTCAACTACTTGTATCTAAACATTGACTCGACGATATATTTTTCCCTCGAAAATCTCTGAGAGCGTATTCCACTGCCTGGTGCCCAAAGCTTCGAAGAATCAGTATTCAACATTCTAAAATATTTCTAAGACTTTCTATTTGACCTCCGCCTTTTATTCCCTCGATCTATTCGTTGCAGTGATCCCAAAGGCAAATACACGAACTGCCGCGAAGTTCTAGCCGAAGTAGGCATGCGAAACGTGACCGACCAAGACTGCGAGAACGTCAGATACGTTTGCTCGGTCGTGTCGAGGAGGGCAGCCCATCTCGCCAGCGCTGGGATTGCCACTCTTCTTAACAAAATGGATGACAACAATGTCACAGTCGGTATCGACGGTTCGGTCTACAGATTTCATCCACACTTTCACGATATTATGACTGAAAAGATCACGCAGTTACAGGATCACAAGGTGAGAACACTAGAAACAATCCATTCTCCTGTTTGCTCCCAAAGACACTTGTATTCGCAGAAGCAATAGAAATAGAGGTGCATCGAGTAGCGAGGTCTCTAATGAAAATCACGTTGCTAAATCTCCAACAGAGTTACAGCTGCGGAGTAAAGAAGCCCATCTACTTTCCCACCTTCACTTTGCACATGCGTGTTGGAGACTTCGCTATTATAAACCTATATTCCTACATTTCTGATGAGATTTACAACCCGAATGTGAAACAGGCTTCCCGCGCCAGACTCTAGCGATTAATTATTTCTCCTTTATTTTGCAGTTCAACTTAATGCTGTCGGAAGACGGCAGCGGTCGTGGCGCGGCGCTGGTCGCCGCGGTAGCCGCTAAAAAGGAGCGCAGATAATCGGCTGTGCCGTGTCTATTAAACTTAGCTTAACTTAAGTTATACGCAGTAACCGACACGAATCTTACACGCTATTAACACACACATACACACGTACACAGAGAGATGCATAAAGTCACGCGTATATGTGTCGAGGGAGGGAAGAAGTAGCCAGGAGGAGAGAGCGCGCTAGTTGGGTACGAAGGTAAATAATAAAATAGAGATCGAATAAAGCAGTCTACGAGACGAGTGGGAGCATTGAACGGAGCACGAGAGACAGACAGAGAGAGACCAGCACACTTGTACATAGTACATAAAAACGTAGCCCAGATCATTTTAAAAAGAGGAGTTACTACGAGATACTTAATTTATTTATTAATACGCCTATTCGCGAGAGAGGCACCCTCGAGTGAGCGCTGCTTGTTTTTACAAAGCCCAGATAATATAACCAGCAGAGGTTCAGTGGTTAACAACCGATGACGCATCGGGTTTTCTCGATACCCGTTCCAAGCCAGCGTTTCCACTTCGGCAAAGGCTTTCGAAGAAGTCGCAGGAATGTAACCGCAGGCGTGCCCGCGCCGAAGCATTGGGGAAACGAGGAAACGCGAGTCGGCGAGAGTGCGCGTGTGCAGCTAGGCAACGCGATGCCAAATTAGAACGAAGGTATGATCGATAGTACATCGATGTATTCGGCTCCTGAATTCGATAAATCGAAGCAGTAAGACTCCACGGCGCCTCACTTTAGGCTTCCATTCATTCTTCAACGAGATCAATGCCAGCTGAATGACCTGTTCGAACGCTACTGTACGACCCCAAGCAAGGCCTCTAGTGTTTATTCTCCCACGTTTCTACTACAGGCGCTCGAAAATGTATTTACTTTAACGTCTGGCGGATTCCACGGCTTCCATGTAACTTTATCATTGAGCAAGCCAGTGGCGAGGGGAACAGTGGTGTCTTAACTCAACCAGCCGTTAAAGTAAACACGTTTCCAGCGCAAAGTTTCAAGGAGGAAGAATAGTGGGAGATGAGGAGTCCAGGGTTGCGTAAGGTATTTCAATTCCCATTCAGAGTCCACGTTGATCTCGTTGAACGAATCACACCACGTCCCAGAGTTGGACGTCATGTACTGCCTTCAGTGCCCTTACTTCCATTGGCGTCGTCACTTTTGCTACCGTACTTACATCAGCGTATCTCTGCTATTGGCTATATTCCGTGGACGTATCACTGGACTGTAAGCTGTCGCTAAAACTTCGCGGACATTTCCACGATACTTCCGAGGACTATTCGCGATACGTGCTAGAAGTGCTCGCGAAGTAGATGCCAGCTGTTCGGGGCTGTAACAGTCCGAGGGATATTTCCTTAGAATAGCGAACACGGTGGGCTCTCTGTCATTTCTGTTTTGCGAGGTCCTCCTCTGTTTCTCGTCCCCGCGATGGGGGAGCCGCTCCGGAAGCTGCCGGGTAACGCGCAAGGGAACTGGCGGATCCTTGGTTCACATAGCAGCGATTTATAAATTATTTGTATCGTCGTTTTATCCTACAGTAATCTTATTGTAAACGTTTAGAGTGCGTGAGCGAGCGATAGGCAGGGAGAGCTTAGCGAGAATGCGAGTGAGAAAGGGGGTGAGAGTGCCCGCGTGCGTGTAAGCGAGTGTGAGGGCGATAAGTGGGAGACAGTGAACATTAGCGAAAGTGTGTTTTACAACAGTTTATTAGAGAGAGAGAGAGAGTAGTGCCGTTTTAAGGGATTAGGCGGTTTGAAGTATTTTTAGATTTATAGGCCACGGTCGCGCTCAAAACGTTCGCGTTCTTTGGACGTGTGTCCCCTACCCACCCACCCCAACCCCCTTGTTGTTACGAAGACGTGCACCACGCGGCCGATGATTTCGTACGCGTTCTGCAGTGTCTTTGAGAGCGATCTCTCGTACCACGCATCGACTTTGCGGCCAAGACTTACAAGAAATTGAAAGCAAAAAAGAGAGAGAGAGAGAGAGAGAGAGAGAATGTGACTATGTTAGCGCAATTTTCGAGCCGCGACTCCCGATGATGTTCTCTTAAGTCGAGAGGGGCGGTTCCGTTCGTTCGGGATCGACGAAGAAGAACCGTGTTGTTACAGGTAAATAAAATCAACGCTGTATCCTTGTCATCGGTGGTCGCCGAGGCTATTCAATTTCATCTCTCGATTAGTGATAAATAAGATCGAATCATTTCTTCGTTCATCCGCAAGATGAACGCCGCGAGAAACTGTAGTTTCCTCGTTCCATCTTGGACGCGAAAGCGAGCCGAGCGGGATGACGCAAGCCGAGGCTTTTATTTTAAACCGAATTGATCGTCATTCAGCGCGCGTCTCTGCGCCCGATTACGAAACAGCGGAAAGCCGAGCTGACGTCTCGACGGTTGGCGAAAATGAAAAAAGCCAACGTAGGTAGGCCGAGCGCTAAAGCGCGACCTTCCTCGAGACGTAAAAGAGCCCCGCCGCCACTGTATGTACTTATTGTTGTCGTAATGTTACGATAAGACCTCGCGACCGTTCAGCGATAAAAGTGTCGGTGTGCACGCTACGCGTTTCACCCAGTATATCACTAAAGGTGTGAAGCGATATTCCTCGCGATATATTATATATATTGTTCTACCTCGAGATCTCTCCGCGCCCTCGTGTCGAGCGTTCTAGCGATCCTCGGCCCCCTGCCCTCTTTCGTCATCATGCTACGACGGCTGTGGAGACTGAAGGTGGTGAGTACACGAGCCACGACGACGCTGTGTCCTTCCCGGTGTCAGCGTCGATATCGCGCGGAGGGCCACGCGAGTCGAGTCGTCCCCCGATCGAGAAGTCGACGCGTCCGTGCCGTGGCGTATTTTAATAAAAAGGAGCATTAACGAAATAAAGAAAAAGAGACAAAAAAAATATAGAATAGGCGAGAAAAGAGAAATCGGCGCAGACACACTCGGATATCCTGCAACGGTTAATTTTTGGTCGAGCATCGAGTGTAGCTCTTGTTGGGTTGCGCGAGGAAGATGAGACGCTTCGAGAGACGCGACTCGCTCGTGCCCTGATTCGAGGATCGTAAACGTGCCTGCGTTATCGCGGCAGCTGGGTGATCTGTTTGATCAAGATCGTTCGAGGCGAAGCGCACCTGTGGCGCCTCGCGGACCGTTTGATCGATAAGGAACGAGCGGGGGAGATGCTTTCGGAGGAGCGACGTCGCTCTCGGAGCGTAGCGACTTTTTTTTTACACTCACGAACTGGTTAATGTTGTTGAGATGTGTACACGTTGAAGATGGATAATAAAAATGATCGTAAATCCCGTTCACGCGCGCTTAGTACGACCATGCCATGGGGAATCCTTTAGATGTATATAAATTCCAGCTGGAGCCTTCACACTTTGTGTTTATCGAGGTTTTAATTTCTCTGATAGAGCGAGCTTTATATTTGAACACCATTTAACGAGAATTTAGCCTTGATCTTCTGCGAGAACGAATTACGAGATTAGCAGCTGCAAGTTGGACGCGGAGATTTTCAAAGTTAGGAGGAATCTACGGAGTGACTAGCTTGGAAATGAATTTATCTTGGAGTCTGCATCAAGTTGACTAAGATCCCCGAGCTGGACTGTCGTGTAATAATTTATCTCCGTGAATTTTTTATCGATAATCAAAAAATTCAGTTGCCATTGCAGACGCCAGAGGGCTAAGCAGCCCCAACTACCACAGACGCCACACTTAAAATTATAATTCCTATAACCAGAATATCCTCGCAGCTGGCTGACAAGTTCAACTAAGGAGCCCTGGATGAAACATATCTACAACGCTCGCTTTTCTTTTCTTTTCTGCTCGTATCGCGGTATTTCGCGACAACGCCGCCCTCTAGTTGGCAAGAGCCAGAACCACGACACGTCAAAGCCGCAAGGGACTCGGCTGTCGCGGACGGTGAGCGACAGTACGGCGGATTCGCGGTTGAACGATGCGAAATTATGCAGAAACGAGGAAGTATCGTGCGAGGAAGGGCGGAGATACACGTGCCTAGCGAGACCTAAACGCGAACGAATACTGGCAAGGTGCGCTAAAATGATTAGTGGCATTCAAATCGCGCTGAAGAATGCCATTGACGTGGTGAGTGATAACCCTGATAAGCGACGCAGTATAATTTGTCGCCAGCTCCGTGTCCCTGCCGCGTCGTCAACCACGCTTCCCGTCCGTCCACGCGTAAAACGCACGTCCGTTTACGCGTATCGCCGTGTTGCTTTGAGCGGGCCATAAGTAAACAATGCAAAAGTGGCTGAAGCATCATCGATCGCCGCGTTGCGTATATTTCGCTACGGCGGCATCCTGGCCGTCTGCTAGCCACCACCGTCACACGTGCCTCTGTATATATTTACGTTCCACCTATCGATTTGAATGGCGTGCCTTTGACCATCGGCAAACCAGTTCCACGCTCTCGTTCCTTTTCCTTTTCGCCCCTCTGCCTGACCAGTTTAAGCCTGGCTCCGTTTCCTCGCCACCGGCGAAAAAAGGGGACACTGCGAGCCGTGGCAGTTTCCGTTGATGTAGCAGCCTAGCTGGCGTCCATTCTCACGCCGCGTAATCGTTCGCCACAATGTACCTCGTTATATTTAGCCGCTTATGTAATTATTTAAGCCAACATTGCACCTGTCCAAGCAGCCGCAGCGGCTCGTTAGCATGTGCACGTTCGATAAGCCGCCGTGTTTTGCGCCTTACTTGTTTTTCTTACGCGGAAACGTAATTCGATCTTGACCCCAGAGTCTCGTTTACCACCACCCCGCCAGGGTTCTCTCTGTACACGTATACTGACGACGAATTTCCCTGTCGGTTGCAGATAGCACCGCCCGCCACGCCGCTGCAAGACTTCACCTACCACTGGAAGCAGCTAATGAACTTCTACGTGAACCACCTGACGAACTGCAAGGTCCCCATACAGACGACCGGCATCCCGCGGCATTTGGACAGACTGCTGGAGATTCTGTTGGACGAGGAGAAGGAGGAGAATGAGCCCGGCCCCTGCTTGGAGTACCTGCTGCAGCACAAGCTGCTGGACCTGCTGGCCACGCTGGCCAGCGCCGAGACTCCCCCAGGGATGAGGACCGTCTGCCTGGCCTTCCTCAGGAAGTTGCTGGGACGGTCCAAGTATCCTCTGCTGCATCACACCTCCATCTACGGACCGGTGCAGCGGCTGATCGCCCTGTGCAACGGCAACCCGCCATCCCCGATGGAGGCTGAGGAGGTACAGTTCCTCCTCACCCTTTGCTTCCTGGTCTGCAAGTACCCCCACGTGACCAACATCATAAACGACGCTCCGAGTGTTCAGAGGCAGAGCGTCGCCGCCAGGAGGAACTCCGAGCGCGTGGAGGTGGAGAAGGTCACTTACATACCAGCGAGGAAGAAGAACAGCTTCAATCCTCTGTTCGAGCCGCTGGACACCCAGGCGGTCACTTTGATAAATCCGAATCTGTTCAGCTCCGAGAGCGACAGGCGGCGATCTGTCGGTTCCAACCGGTCGTCTAGCAAAGCGGACACTGTCCATGGATCTTCTAGTCAATCGAACGCGTCGGTATCGTCCAGAGGGACGGCGAACGCGTCACAGTCCTCTAGTCCCTCCGCGCAGAAACCGGCCTGCAAGACTGCGCCGCCCGCCGCGTCCGAGGCATCGCAGAAGGACCCGGCTCTGATGAACGAGATAGACACGCACCTGCAGAACCTCCGGGACTTGAGGCTGGACGCGGATTACGGCGGTGCCTGCGAGGACGCTAATTCCGAGAACGATCGGAGCCTGTCGAGACCAAAGACGCCGCAGAAATCCAAATGCCTTCTACTGGATGCCTTGCTGAGTTACATAAATACCGCGGTAAGGGAATGGGAAACTCGAGATAGTGATATCGATTACGCTTGCGATTTCGGATGAGGCAAGCGACTGAAACTTCTTGTCTTTCCGATGCCTTCGATGTAAAACGATACTAGAAAACGAAATAGCAATCGCACGTCTGCCCGGTTGAAGTGTAACTTCATCTATTTGTTTGGTCAGAATCAAATTCGCTTCGTCCTATCGTTCCGAGTATTAGTATCAGATGGTGCCACGATGGGTAAACCATCGACGAGGTTCCGTACACCGTGAAATATATTAAGGGCGGCATCTTTTTTTCAGGACAATACAGTGAGGATAAGAGCGTGCGAGGGAATAATGGTCCTGGCGTCCTTGGACGACCCATCGTTCTCTCAAATGATAGCCAGCAGTGATTTAACGTCCCTGATATCGAGCAGACTGGAGAGCCTGTTCAATGCCATTCCGGCGCACGTCGATCCAAGCGAGATCGACGGCGTGGACGTGACGTGGGGCTTAGATTCGCCAGCGTGGACGAAGGAGAAGAAGTTCTCCGGCTGCAGGCAGGTCGCTGCGTTCTTCATGTGGTTCGACTACTGCAATCAGCTGATCAGAGAAGCCTACCCGGACGTAGCGGGCGCGCTGGCCAAGAGCGTCAGAGTGAACTTTTTCGAGAGGATCGTGATGCCAGCTTTGGCTGAGCACCACGTTGTCCTCATCACCGCGTTGGTCACGAAATGCTTGAAGGAACTAACGTCCAACGCGCTCTGCGCAGGCAGGTGGACTGTTGATCAATAGAGCGTCGTTGATTTAGCTGTAAAGCTAAAGTTCTTTGTTTTCGCTTCAGAAATGAGTTACTGGCTCGTGGGGCAGGACAGAGGCCCGGAAATACCAAACGTGTGGACGTCGCCTGTGCTGCACAGGCTGATAGACAACTGTTTCACGGACAGCGATGATTTAACGCTGGAGACGCTGAAGCTGTTCGAGGAAATGATAGAGAAGAGGAACGAGCATATACTCCACTGTCTCGTATTGGTCTACCTATTAGCGCGGGGCTATTACGATAACACCGCCGCAGATAGCGCGATTGCGTCGTGGAGCGACGAGGAGGACGAAAGGGAGAGGGAGAAGAAAGGCTCCCTGGATCTGTCTTACGAGCAGAGCCACAGTCGCACACTGGCGCCCAGTAACATTCACAGAATTGTCAACTGGTAAATATCGAATCAATGAATAATCCCAAAGTTTCGATGAGAACGAAGCATAGGGAAACGCTGTATCTTATGTTATAAGAATATTTGTACAGGGTGTGCAGTAATTCCTGGTGCAATTAACCAGAAATTACGTTTTCGGGACAATCGACACTCGCATTTTCCACTGAGAGATCCCCCGTTAGGAATTTACCGGACACCCTGTACAAGCTAAAAAGCCGAGGGCTTTTGCGGAAGCTGAACGTCAACCCTCCGTTTCAGTTTCCTGTCCCTGATTCCGCGTTATCTACAAACAGACACGGACGTGAATAATTACGAGCGATACATGGCTGACTTGGAGCGGCAGTATTCCACTGTGCTAACAGACTGCTCGCTGATGGCCTGGCCGTTGGAGGCGGTGACCGTCGACGATTCAGCCAGCTCAGACTCCAGGCCAGAGGCTGACCACTGCTCCGTAAGGTTCTACATGGGCCCGTTCATTACCATGCTCTTTGAGAAGGTGGCCAACGTGCCGAGGCAGAAGTACGAGATCAATTTGCAGCTGACTGTGGTGATCTCGAGACTGGCCCTGTTACCTCACCCGTACCTGCACGAGTTTCTATTGAACCCGCTGCTGCCGTTAGCACCGGGCACGAAGAGCCTGTTCACTTGCTTGCAAAAAGTCGTCAAGCAGCTCGTGAACGAAGTACCAAAGACGCCCGATCACAAGCGGATGCTGAGGGAGACGCGAGAACGATTGCTCGAGGACTGCTCCCATGATGGGTACGTAGTCGTTTCGTAAAGAGGCAGCTAATCTACGGCTTGGAGCGTGATTCATGGTATGACCGAAAAGTGGAGGGACTTCTCCGTATAAATCTGAATGGAAAATGTGTAAGGAAGTTTCCTCGCACGATGCTTCGTTTTCGAGGGAATTCATTTGGAAGAAATTGTCAGATTCTGTAAGCAATTACGCGAGTCGGCGGCATTGTCTGTCTAGTTGGGTTGCTTCTACTTGGGGTATAGCGTCTGAGAAAATTCGTGACTCGGTTTCTTATTAGAATGTTTATAAATGGGTTGATCGTTCCTTCCAGATTAAATCAGAATATTATGCAAGGATTTAAAAAATCGAGAATATGAAAGTAGAGCGTCTACGTAGTATTATTTATTTATACTTCTTTGATTTCTGAGCGGAACTTTGTAGCGATAGAAGTGAAATTCCACAAGTAGAAATAACATGTAATAGCTAGACGAAGTGGAGAAGTCGAGTTTCTCGAAAGTAGAGCTTCGTACGAAAAAAATTTATTCTATATTTTTTATGTACTTTTGTAGGAAGAAACATTTTCTTCTCGGTTATACAAAGGAACACGCTCCATTCTGTATTGTGCGTGCTTCGTTCATTTAATGGTAACAACGTTATCGTTATATTTTAGAGAGAAGGAGAATATCCTATTCGAAAGTGTGATCGTGACGGAAGAGTTCTGCAAAGAACTTGCTGCGATAGCGTACGTTAAATACCACCATTCTATGTGATAATTAATATCAAAGAGGGCGATGTACATTATAGGTATTAATTAATGTATTACGGCCGAGTAATTTACTTAACGATTGATCGTCATTCTAGATACGCTTAAAATAGAAAATTGTTTTTGTGATGACTTTGTAAGATACCCCAAACGTATTTATAAGTATAGCTGATAATATATTAATGTTAATATTTGCAATCACTTATTTGCACAATTTAACTTGTGACTGTAATAAAGAAAATATGAAAAATCATTATGTTTCAACCATGTTTCTGCACTACTGAATTCTCTATTACAAGAAATCGTTTATACAAATTTGCTGCAAACATGAATCCTTTAATGTGACCTTAAGTCATTAAAAGGAAAGGAATTTATCAATTTTCTCAAATTCTTTGCTCTCTGTAAGAAACATTCTATCGTGTAAAGGAAATGTATTAAGAAAAATTTGTAGGAAATCAATTGAGAACCTCATAGTCTCACGTGTGAAAGCAGATCAAAACTAGGTCTGACTAGAATATCTGAGAAATGGAGTGTCAAATGAGAAGCGCACCTTCGATTTGCATTCAAGCACTTATTAATGACATAACACTGTATTTAAGTGGCAATATTTGCAAAAATATTTCAGTCATTAAAGTGAGCAATGACAACTTGCCAGCAAATGGTGAATTGTACTTTTTACCTAGCCTTAAAGTATGGAGAAGCATATTGCAAGACAGAGACCCGTGCGATGGAAAGTGCGCAACAATTTTGCAGCATTTCCTACACAAGCACGGCAGAGATACAAGCGACAAGACCAGCGCCGATGTCGCAAAGGAGGTAAAGTATAACAGAATATAACTATTGTAAAAGAAGCAAACATAACCTAACTCCAACACTCACAAATATTAACTTTTACAGGTTCTACAGTTATTAATATCATCTAGCAGTAACTGGTCAGTGAAACTAGAAAGATATACTTTGGAAAATGAACGAGTCTGCTTGTTCCTGCAACGCCTCCCTCTTACAGCGAACTCCATCAAAACTGTTATCGCGCGCAAACGTAACTTCGGTAAGCCTCTACCGATCAACAAAGTGTTTCATTGTAAAATAGACGAAGATAAAGAATCAGAACTCACAACAAGAAGATTAGGTTTAATAAAGAACGTCACCGAGAAACTTTTAAGTTTACATGGTTGCCAAACGAGCGAGGAAGAGTCAAATTTTAAACTTGTCTTTACCACTAAGTCGCAAGGAACAGTGGAAGAAAATTACTCAAAGTGTGTATGCGGAGTTGTGAAGAATTTTAAACTGAATACTAAAGAGACAAAATTAACGTGGAAAGAACATATCCAAAATAAACTCCTCGAATCGAAGGAGCTGAACGAACAGAAATATTTTGAAACACAGGAGCGCGATGTGATCGCGGAAGATCGGTTCCTTGAAAATGTTGCGAGAGCAACAGCCACGTTCGAATTACTCTCTCTAAAGCCAAGTCGCTCTGTTTTCATTGGATGTAATTCGGCAACCGATAGAAGTACTACGAATACGAAAGGTTTTTATAATTTAAGAGCTAATACGTGCTTACCAACATTACTGGACATGTGTATTTTTTAGGTGCTTCTTTTGTGTTATATAATACTGCCAGGATAACGGCTATTATCGAAAAGTATAATGACAAAAGGTCAGAGGGACGATATCCTAGTTTGCCGAACATCGATGATGTGAATTTTGCTCTACTAGATCAAGAGGTATTTTATTTAAGGAATATACTTAATCATCCTTAGTTGGGAGAAATTTTCTGCTGAGTTAACGGATCTGTAATTCCCAGGAAGAATGGGAACTTATATATAACTTCATTATTGGGTATCCAGAAATGATAAAGAGCTGTTTGAAATGCGAACCTCAGTTCCAAACAAACCCTCAAGTTATCTGCATATTTCTGTCACGACTGTGCCAAAAATTTAGTATATACTACCACAGAACCAGAATTTTAACTGTGAGTTCCATTCATATTCGCAATGTTGTATGTAATTGTGAGTAATAATTGATTACATATTTATTACTGTTTTGTTGCAGGAGGCGTATGATCATCTAATTCCAACCATGATTGCAAGATTATACATGTTGCACGCATTGCAAATTATATTCGAAAACGCGCTAGCGTTGCTTGATATAGTTCCTATAACTCGAATGTAATGCAACATCGAGAAAATGTTTAAATTTAACTGTTTACAAAGATGATGTCTCTGACAAGTCAGTATGCAAAGGGAAAAGAAAATACTGATATGTATATTTTTTCTAAAAATCAATAAAATGATGAAAAATATTGAGAAACATGCAATTTCGTGTGTAAGACAAATAATTGGGTAATCAGCCGTAATATCGTATTCGCGATCTAATTGCATTTTGCAGCACATTATCGTAAGAACAGTTAAAAGCAGGAAAACATGGTTTTGCGAAACAACCTCGAAACATAATTGATGTTTGTAATTCGAAGTAGATTCGTTATTGATTTAAGTTTTTTATTATCCGAAAATGTTTCAAGAGGTTACTTTCGTTTGTAACTTGTATACATTCTAATAATACGCCGCCTGACTCGGTCGATAATTTATTCGGGAAAATGTATATACTCTATCGAAATAAATATGAAAGGGTGGAAATAACCAGTTTTAATCGCTTTCAACTGTTGGACATCAATAAACGTTGCGGACAATCTGCTGTATCATTATTGTTGGACATGGATACTATTTATAGCTTTGTAATATTTCATCGTGCGATGAACGAAGTATAATAGAAGTCGTTAGGATTTTATCGGAAGCTAGTAATTTTTGAATTATCATTCTTTTTCGCGGAAAGCAAATGAATAAAAGTTGCGTGCAACTTACACATCGGTGATCAATTCCTGTGCGCATCAGCGTTTTTGTAAAAGTTCCTCTAACCTTCGATGAAGCTCGTAAAAATATTCAGCCTTCGGAATCCTACGTTTCCCCGCACATATGTATCTTCCAGCGTCACAGCCCGAAAATATTATTAAACATCGCCGAACACCCGCATAAATCCGTTACATTTAAACGCGATGCTCGACGCTACGTAGATCGCGAAAGACTCAGAAGTACCAATTTGAAAAAGCACGAGCGGCGATGGGTGGGACGGATGAGATGGCGCGATTATATGAATTTTCAAATGCACTTTTCTTAAAATCCCGAATGCGAGAAGATATCGATCCGTACCATTGGGGCATTACATTACATTTAATATATATGTGAAAACGCAATTCATTTTCGACAGAGAAACAATAAATCATCCCTATAAAGAGGCACTGAAAAAGGTTTCGAACGAAATAAAAATCGATCAGGTAGCTTCGAGCTGATTCCCGATTAGATCGGTAACATTGAGCTTGATCGTCACGTTAATTCGGTGCATGCGATTCCTTGACTTTCCTACGTTGCACAGGATGAAGGGTGATGCCTAGGCCAGGAATATCGTGCATGAAAAACACACGCACGCTAGCGTGCAAGAGAGCGAGACGAGGAATACGGCCAGCTGTTTGTTTTGTTTTCGGGCATGAGATTCACGTGACACCACCGGTGCTGGTGGCGGCTCGTACGGCAGCCTCGTACTGTCGACGCTGATTGGCCGAGGCAGTGCACTCGCGCACCGCTCGGCCAATCGCGGGGCGCGTAAGAAACGACTCCTGGTGCTTCTACGGTGCAGAGACGTTTGACATCGATAAATGCGTGAGAGTGCTCGCGAAGTGCGGAGGTATCAGGCTGTCGCTCGCTCGTCGGCTTGTCGTAGTCGTCGTCGTCGTCGGGGGCTCGTGGGCTCGTCGTCGTCGGTCAGTTTCGAACCTCCTTTTTTTTCTTTGTCCCGACTTTGGCCCTCCTCCCCCTCCCGCCACCCCCCACCCACCACCCTCACTGGTACCCGCGAAAACCTGTGCAGAAGTAGTGTTTGCCAGTGCCGATTCACGCAGTGACCGTCTTTCTTTACACCGTCGCTCAGCTGCGCCTACTTTCGTGTGCGAGCGAACACGTATCCGGCGTGCCAAATGTCACTAGGTGGACGATAGGGTCGAAATACACTCGATTCTCTACACGTCATACACACGCACGCGTTCGCTGAGTGCATGTATACAGAGAAAAGAGAGAGATAGAGAGAGAGGGAGAAAGTGGGAGAGAGAGAAAGAGAGAGAGGCACCACGTATCCACGTTAGACAGGACGTTGTCAGAAACAGTACGTTAATGTGTATTGTCAGATATACGCTGCACACACTCTCCCGTGACTCTTAAGGTTGCTTTCGCGTGTATTGCGTATTCAAGCAACATTCTATGGTACGGTTGACGCGTGTGCACCCACCGTGTTGCAGTTGTTTCTCGTATGGGAACCACACGCTCGTTACCGATCATACACACACACACACACGCTCAGGCACACGTATGGGATTTTCGCGCGTGTGCGTGGGCGTGTTTGTGCCTGGCGGTGTAACGTGCATGTGTGTACTTAAAATCGCTCGCAGTCCAGCCGAGAACGGAATCGAGGGAGCGCCTCTCTCTGTGTGTGCCCATCGCGAACGGGAAACCAGTACGAGCCAACAGTCGCGATCGGTCGCGTACCATGCGAGTTTCTAGAAGATTTGCCGTGTGTAGTTTCGCGCGTGACAGCGTACGTTCCCTCTGACGAGCAAATTGCGGTTTTATTGGCACACGGGGCTTTACGCGTCGCTTCGCGTGTGTTACCGCTGCCCCGTCTCTCTTGCCGCCGCGCGAACCTTGCAAATCGCTACGCGCGAGTTTCACGGGAATCGTTGACCTCGCGAGAAGTTGACCGATTTCCTTTTTCCAACTTTCAATCGCGCCCCCCCCCCCCCCCGCCGATCGTCTTGAAATGCCGATGTAAATAGTTCTGTATTCGTCATAATATTCGCGATGCATGATGTGACTGTCGAGGGACGTCATCGTGCTTAAATCCAACTCTGATCGGTGGTAAAGAGCTTTAATTTGAACGCGTTGGTGATATCGCGGCATCTAGACCCGTTCTCATAGGGTTCCCGAGCGAGATCTACGCGTTCAAGGTCGCTGCACAAAACAAGCAGCCGGCACGTAAAGTGGTCGCATGCACACGCACGCCGCACGGCCGTCCGCGGTACTCGCATTCTGACCAAAAATAATAGAGTTTCTCGAGGCGCGCGCGCCAGTCGAACCGGCCCGTCGATCGAGGTCAGGTTCTTTCGTGTTCAGCTCGCTCGCCCGCGATAAATTACCGGCGACGCGCGTAATCTCGACCCTTTCGACTCGCCTCGTGACTTCGCTATAGTGTGCCTCTTTCCAATTGTACCGTTCGCACTCGGCCTGTCCTCTATTCCGCGCTCTCCCTCCCTTTATCACTCTCTCTCTCTCTTTTTCTCTCTCTCTTTTTCTCTCTCTCTTTCTCTAGTCTAACGCGAAACATACGCTCTCTCGGGTTGTTCGCTCGCACGCGACTCCGTGTAAGGAAGTGTAGAGCAGCGGCGCGTCGTCACCCCTGCCTCGGTACTCGCGCTCGACGATCTGATTTTTCACGTGTTTTGGTGTGATCGCAGTGAATGTTGTGAAACGAGGGTGAAGAAAGAAGAACCGACGAAGTCAGGCTGAGATAGCAATATAGGGAGGGTAGAACGAGAAGGTAACACGAGCAAAGTGACACGCCGTCGTGGAAAACAGGGAGGGAACGAACGCAGAAGCTCCGGGCATAAGGGTCAGACAGGCGCGAAACACGAAAAACGGACACGAGACGTTGCATCGGACACGGCGGGCAGAAACGACTGGAGAGGAAGCAAGATACAATACGTGTGCGCGCGGTGGGAACGTGAGAGAAGATATCACGAGCGAGAGAGAAAAAAAGGACGGTTCTTGATGCCTATCGCGGTTGGTGAGTACTGGCCGTCGATTTGCCGTCCGCGCATCTAGTGCCCGTTGAAATCGGGCTTAAGCCTCGCGCCCGCGCGTTGTGTGTGCGCCGCGTGCCGTGTCGTTACGTGCACCTAAGTGAACGCAGTCAGCGAGGCGCGCGGACGGACGGCCGGACGAACGAGAGACCAGGAGGACGAGGAGGTGGCGGCGGCAGAGGAGAAGAGGTGAGACGGTCGTGCACAGGCGGCGGGCGGAGAGAGGAAAGTTCGGGGAACGGCCACAGCGGCGACCCAACAACATCAACATCACAGCAACAACCAAAAACAACAACGCAGCGACAGAGCATCGCCGTGGTGTGTCCTACCGGGTTCTATTCCGTGCGCGTTCCTGAACGTATACCGCGTTGTGTGTCCCGCGTGGTGTGTGGTGCCGGGGATTGTAGGAAAGAGGTAGTGAACCGAAGCCGCCAGAATTACGCCAAACCGGGGAAATATGAGCATTGCTGCCCTACTACAGGCCGCCGAGTATATTGAACGAAGGGAAAGAGGTGAGTACCGCCCCGGGCGCTACATACTTTTTCTTTTTCCTCCTCCTCGTACCCCCTCTTTCGAAGTCGAACGCCGTCAAGTTACATCGGCTGAATGTGCCTGTGCTCTGCTCGCGTGTATCGCGTGTGCCTTGTCATTGGCACATGGCAACGGACGCGCGTGTGCCGTCGCTGGATCTCGGAACCGCGACCTTTGTTATTACGCCTTTTCTTGCGTCGCTGATTTTTCGTTCGCGAATCTTCTCGCTCGCGTCTTCTTCGACGTCGTGACCAGTTTAGAACCTCCAACCTGCCCCTCTCTTCTGTCGGCACTGCTCATCGAGGATGAGCTGTACGCGCCACCAATATCCACCGAGCGGGCACGGAATTTTTTTTCGCGCCTTGAGCGTTTACGTTTCGGAACGGCACGGCGACCTTCGCCGATGGAGCGCTCTGACGTAATACGGTGTACGGCCGCTGTGGCCGCGACGCATTGCACGCCCGTTTTTCGGTCCACGCCGGGTAAACACCGATGTATACAGGGCGTCTCAGATCTAAATTTGAAATGTTTTGCTGTCTCGAGCTGTAAAGCTTGAATCTGTTACATGCAGAGTTCTACGTGTCGTATATCTATGAGCTGCGTGTTGTGCACGGTCAGCATCCTGCGACACGCTTGTCTGCGCCACATCAGTGCATTTTCGAAGCGTTGTTATTTTTTCCACGATACGTGAAACAAAACAGTAATTAAACTCTGTTACTTCTAATTCTATTAGTATTGCAAAGCTTTCTGTTTATATATAATTAATAATAAACTGAATAGTACCAAGCCACATAAAAATCCTAAATTTCAAAAGCATCGAAATTGGAAGATTCTAGAGATTGTCATATAATTAAATTTTAATCATTTCTAACGAACACACTATCGTTCATTAGTTGCAGGCCCGATCACTTTATGTTCCTACATATACTGATTTTAAATTCGGAGCATTGAGTTGGAATCATTCAAAACCAAAATCGGAAGTGGCTTCTAACTCTGATCGTATTTGTTTCTCGACCTACGATTATTGTACAAACTTTACTTCGATTCAGAACCCTTCTTTTTAAACATTCTCCGTAATACGCGACCACTCATTTTACCCACGAAGCCAATAATCTCATGACTCGTTATAATTAAATCCACGCCGGTAGTTCTGAAGCGCCCTGTATGCGCGCCTTGTTTTCTCGCGGTGCACGGCGCTGCGTGCGTGCGTGTGCCGTCGTGGCTGCGTAGGTCGTATCGCTGAGCGTTTGTGCGTCGGTGCGCGCGAGAAGCGGTAACGATGATCTCATTTTATCACTCCACTTATAATACCGCTGCGTCGTAGCCGATGCTGCGTTCCCTCGCGTGTGCGCACCGAATCGCGCGTTATCTCCGCTCCTCCGTCGTTCCTTTTACATTTCGCGAGCCCCGATCGTTTCTATTTATCTTCCAAACTCTCCCTGCCACTCGTATCGCGTGCTCGCCCGCTCGTGGTCTCGCCACAAAAGTTCGATCGTTAATGTAGTTCTAATTGAGCCCACAATCAACGTGGAATAATTATCGAGCGAATTTATGTAAATATCTTCGTCGACTATTCAGGAGGAAGCGCAGAATCCCACCTCAATCAACATCGCCACATTTTTATATTTTAATCGCCCCTCTAACCCGTTCGTTTGTACCACATTTTAAATCCTCACCACAGAAATCCGACCAAAACGCTTCATTTTTAAGAGGTGATCTAAGCGTCCTCAATTACCTGTAAATTAATACTAAAAAAAAAAGAAACCCGTTTAACCGTGGACTGTTTTCGGCTTCGGTGTTACGGCGAGCAGCAGCTCGTCATACGATTTTTTATGGCCTCGGAATCAGGCGCGAGCACCGCTCGTTATTCGATTCGAACGGGTTAAGTTCAGTGTCACGTGACCTCGGCGTGGTAGCCGATAACAGATCTCGCCGATTCCCCTGGCTGTCGTTAGGGGTGGAGCTCGTGACGTAAATAACCGAAATGTACACGGATCACAATGAACGCGGGAGACGTTGGTTTGCATTTTCCCGCGATACCGCGGCTCGCTCTGAAACGGGCTCGGTAGAGATTTACGGGGCCGTAATTCTTTCCTGTTTCTTTTAAGATCCCCGCGCGTCACGTACGCTCACGCACGCGCGCGGGCACACGCGGACGCACACGTCCCCCGGCGAACACTCCGAAACAGAGAGGAGCGAGAAAGAGAGAGAGAGAGAGTGAGAGAGGGAGGGTGGAGAGGCTTCTTTGTTTCTCTCTTCTCCCTCCATTACCGTGCATCGATCTCTCGGTGGTTTAAGTTCGCGTCACGCGAGCAAGCCAGCTATAGGGACGTTTCGTGTGTGCCCGTTCACGAGCGCAAACTCTTTCGACGCTGGAGTAGCGGCCCCCAGAAAGAGCTTTCCGCGTCGGTTTATTGGCCGCACGTCGGTAAGAACCAGAGGGGGTGGGGAGGGGGAATCACGGGGGGTGAATCGTCGATCGAGCATTAACTATTATTGCCCGAAGATAGGCGAGATAAGGCAGTTACGGTTATATTAATCGGCCTATTTGGCACGGGCTCCCTAAAAAAGAACGTTTATTAGCGTAGAAGCTGCGTCGTGCACTCGCTTCGACGTGTCGAGAGTTCCACGCTTATTGTTAGCGTCCACTTTTCAGATCGTGCTAGAAATAAGTCGAAGATTTGCGCGAGAAAGGAGTGGAAATTTTTGATAATTTATCTAACGTGTATTCTGTTAGATTAACGTATCAATTAGGTTACTCGTTCTGGAATAAAGTTACGTTTCAGGCTGACCGCTTCCAAAATTCTCACCCATAGATTCATTTTTAAAAACATTCACAACGTCAGCGTATAAATAGCAGTTAGATGACTGAGGTATACTAGTTTTCTGGTGACAAATATGCAGCAAGGTTGAATTCCTACGTATTGTGATCGATAAATCGTTAGGTCGCTGTTTTGCCAGCCCCAAGAATTCTATTATCTGCTCCTGCTTTCTACTTATGTACAGCTCTGGGCTATAGCAGAAGCACTCCGAGTGTCTAAGACATCAAAACAATTGCATTTCAAAGATATCCTATTTCAACGCCGCGTGGAAGGAACGCGTCGTCCCCGTTTAATAAAATATCTGCTGCCTGCTAATACTTTGCTCGATGGCCCGCGATGAAAGTTAGCGTAACGGCCGGTAATATTTTCGGAGCACTGTCTGTCGACCAGTTTCGTGCCCCGTGGCTAACAGAAGGCCCCGGCCATTCAACAGAGGAGTCACGAGTCTGAATCCTTTCAGAGGTCGTTCGACGCGGCTGCGTTAATCGGCTTCGACGCTCTGATCGCAGTGCGCGCGTTCAACGAGCGTTAAACTAATATCCCGGCCGGGCATTAGCGAATTTCGTCGCGGCACGAACGGAGTTACGCGGCTGTTCGTGTTCACGATGAATGCGCCCCACGAATTAAATTGTCCGTATGCGCAGCCCGAGGACTTGGGGGACAGGGTCTGCTCCTAACACGGAATACACTTTCGTGGCTTGTCGCGACGATTCCCGTTGAATTGCTCCGTTGACGATTCGGTCGGCCGGGAGCGCGTTTTCAATTCTCCTCCCATATTCCACGGGGGAGGAGGAACTGGCGGAAGGGCGAGGGAAATACCGACGGCAACGAAAATATAGTATACCGTATATATTCTTACATATTTTGCGAAATGTACCTACTTTGTTTTTTATAAGAGTCTGTCGACAACGCTAATTAAATACTTAATCTATGAGAAATTTCAAAGCGTTGTATATCTTCAAGACAGTTGATTGTAAATTACTTTTTCGTCTTTGAGTGAGGGGAATGGGCGAGAAATGGAATGTAGGAGGAGAAAGGAAATTCTCTCTTCTTTTTTCTCATTTACATGTGCACAGAACTGGGCAGAGTGGAAATTTTTATTTCAACCGCGCGTTTCTGATTGACTCTTTTCGGCCTGCAGGCTTCCTTCCGTCGATTCCGGGTCGAACGAGAGAAAAACTCTGTCGCATGCGCCGCGGTTTAATAAAAAGAAGCTAGCGTAGAAAAATACACGTGACCCCTAACGAGCGCAATACACACGAGCCTGCAGAGGATATTCGAGAACATTACGCGCCCTCTTGCTATCGCGTCCCTACTTGTTCCGCTGCGGTCCAACGAGACCAGGAATGTTTTGTTAATTCTCTCCTCTATTTCTTCTCCAATCGTAACACGCTTCAGGTACCTTGAATGACGGAACTTCCTTCGAGCTTTTCTTCGTTACCCTCTTTTTTTCCTCGGGTTAAGTACGAACCGAGTGAATTTCGCGGTACTAGGCGGAAAAAGTCTTCCCTTTTAAGGGTTACACGGTGAATGCATCGAAGCAAATAAAGGTTCGAAAATTTTTACTTTCACACCGTCCGCTTTATCCCCGAGGCTGTCATTTTGGGCGCGAAGCTTCGTCGACGGCAGATTTAATGCTTTTTAGCGAATAGCTTAGCGTTAACGAACGAAGAGACAAAACAGAAAAGTAGAAAGCAAAAGGGCTGAGCAGAAAAACAGAATCACGGGACCATTCTTCGCGAGCCTTTGTTCAAAGACTCCCAGGGGCATAGAGAGACGGGTGTCCCGTTTTGTTCGAATTTTTGGAAAAAATAGCCGCCTCTCCGTAGCCCTCTTTCTGCTGCTTCTAAAAACTAGTTTCACCGAGCTTCTCTGCTTTCGTATCTCTCTCTCTCCCTTTTTTGCCACCCTCCCTCCGCCCTTGCTCCCGTTCCCACCCACCGTGCGCAACTTTGGCGCGCCATTCACCACGCGAATTTCTCTTTTGCACGAGGCGCGCGAGCGCGGCCTTATGGTCGTGGCATGCGAGCGAGACGCTTTTCTTCTTTCACCGGGACAGATGGTCGATGTCGCCGTTGAGCGCGTGTTCTTTTTCACGGACTGCCATTAAGCCTGTTGTACGATGACGAGGATCGGCCCGAAGACTCGCCAAAGGATGCATTTATAATTTACACCACTCGTTATATGGCGACAAGCCTTGGCCTCAGCGCCCGCTTTTTGCCCCGGCTTACTTGCTTCGCGTCCTCCCTTGTCCGTCCACTTACATAATATCAATATCTTCCTTGATCCTCCGAGTAGAAGATCCTCCTTTCTCTCAGGGCACGTATTTTTAGTAACTTCAGCGAGGAATTATGGCCTGTGATTTATTTGCAGAGGGAGGACGATCGAGGGCAGTTCTAAAAAGAACTTGTGGAATATTTTGATGGATTCTAAGGAGATTGCTTCTGCGGCTACTGCCTCTTTTCCGAAGTAGACATTTAGGCCTCTTCTTTCGCAGTTAATTTGAAAATTAGAGTCCAAACGCAGCGTCTTCCTCTCTCTAACTCTCTGCGGAGTCTTGAATTTCTACGCCCTTCTGAACAAATCCTAAACCCTAAACTGAGATTCATAATCGAAAATTCAGCAGAGATAAAAAGCTCGTCATCCTACGCTCCACCTAAAAATCAAGCACTTCAGCGTCACAAAAGGTACAGCCTTCCCGTAGCTCATCGTTACCGGTAACGTCGACGTCGCGCACCGTGGAAATCTCGCGCGAAACTTGCTTCCCCTGGCCTCGACGCCCCCCCCCCCGGCTGTTACGTTTTCAAATTTATTTGACGGCGAATCGGTTGCTCGCGTCTGTGCGCGGCGTTAACTGAAATCGCGCCGTAAATTCCGCCGTTTCCGAGGGGGCGGCGGGGATGGTCGAAGCGGTGGATCGCGCGAACCAGTGTTTGCGGCGGAGGGCTTTAATGCCGCAGTAAGTTACGCTGGTAAGACAGAACGTGACTTTATTCCGCCAGGTCGGCGGCCGTGTACGCGCGCTTAACGAGCACGGGGCCCGGCCAGTCATGTTCCCCCGCGCGTTTTTTCGCCGCGCGCCGCTCGGAATTCGCGCGACGCCCAGGCGACGCGGCAGCTCTATCAGGGCTATCCGCTGACCGACGATTGGTTTGTCATTGCAGAAGCTGAACATGGCTACGCCTCGACGATGCCGATACCCGATGATATGCGGACGGTCACAAAAAGGCCAAAGACGAAAAAATCCCAGGGCAGCAGGTGAGTAACTTCGTTCCTCTACCTTCCTCTCGATACTTTGCTTCTCGCTCGCGTTGGTTCTGTTCAATCCGCAGAGCGTTTCTTTGCCTTTGCTTCGTTCTTAAATCGGTCGAAAGATGAACGCGGGCTTGAAGCACGGGGGGCACGTCATTTTCATGGCATTCGAGGGTTTGGTAATATTGTGGGAATTTGTGTATTGTTAGTGTCATTGTTTTCTTGAAAATGAAAATTCGGTAGATGAATGTAGGTAGCGGACGTTTTATGATCGGGCATTTCGAAATCGACTTCGGGATTTCCGTTTACAAGGAAATTTGATGTTCTTTCACTTCGCAAAGTGACCGAGTTTAGGACCAGTTCAACGATCTATCACAGTAGGTCATTCACGATCGCAAGGATCAAGATTACAGTACGTCTTGCATCATCACTCTTCACAATAGACGCTCGAACTTTCGATCTTCGGCTTGTTAACTCGTATCTAGTTGTATCATTCCTCGCAATGGACGTCCGAAGTTTCGACCTTCGGCTCGCCAACGACGTGTATTTTCAAAATCACTCCATTACGCGGCGGCGATTCTGAAGTGCTCGCGACCTTGTTAGTCTTGCTCCGAAACCAGTTGTCATTCTACAAGTTACAAAGCGTAATTTTCCATACAAAAACAAATGGAACGAAGCTTGAATCGTCCTCGACACAATGACTAATTTCTTTAATAAAGTAGCATTCGCTCTTAGATGTAAAAAAACAAACTCTTTGAAGTGTGTGTTTTTACATTGATTGAAATTACGATATTCGTTGTACGAGATAATGATTTAGTAAGAATACTCTGCGTTTCTGTTATCTCGGGAATTTTGATCGCGATCGTAAATTATTTTGAACTTTAAGTAACATATATTTAATAAAGTGAAATATGGATCGATTATCGTATAATCAGATAACCGAGGTCCACCGTTCAGTGGGTATCTAATTGCCCGACATTCATTTCACCATTGAATTTCGAAAGAAAGCTTATTTCCTCGGTAAGTTTAAACTCGTCGCGACTTTAAGTCTCTCTCTTCCTTAACTCCGCGAGTAAACCGTTTCGCTGCTTTGAAGTCTAACAAGAACGTTCTTTCCATTACAGGACTACACATAACGAGCTGGAGAAAAATAGGTGAGTGCTCGATTCATCTCGTTAACTTAATCCTATTTCAATCTGCCGTTTTGTTTCACTTCTACACCCATTGAAGTACGCCTACGAACACTGTCGAACGGATTCCAGAACTTTCGTGTCAACCACTTCGTTCGACTCTTGCGCGTAGATAGAGAGCACGTGGCGTGAAAGGATTTTCAAAACCATAAAATTCTAGTAGTAACTCATGATCAGATGGGCGTTGTTATTTTAATCGTAAAGAATTTCCAGATCAAAGCAGTTACATATTTTACCGTCAAAAAGAATATTGGAAAGTAATTTGAAAAATTATCCTCCCATTCATTTTGCAAAGTTCTCCGAGCTGAAACGAAAGCTTCACATTCGCCCGATTATCAGGGAATTTCGGTGGCAATAATATTTACCTTCCCATTAACGAAGTATCTACTCGGAAAGCTGTTTAACGAGGGTGGCGAGTGGAATACACAGGACTCATGGTCTTTTTCCCCCCCGGATAAACGATGGTCCCCTGTTTGGGCATCTGTTAAATTGGGAGCAATTTACGGTTATCTCGCGTCATTGTTCGCAGCGGATAAAGGAGTCCGCCCGTTAATTAACATGCGTGATACGTGTGATTAGACGCGACCCTTTTATACATCGGGTCAGGAAAGTTCGAAATGGAGCGGAACAATGGTCGGCGAGACGCTCGGTGGAACAGGTTTCCAAGGGTGGCTGTACTAACCCCGATTGTCGACGTGATTTATAAGTCACCCACCCGCGCCCCGTTCTTACTCCGCCCCGTGGTCTATGAAAGAGGAACGGTCCACTGGACCGTGCTGATGAGATCAGGCAATTTTTGGCTTGTCGTTCATTTATAATACTGACTGGGACCTGGAGGGTAGGTCCTAGCCAGTGACATTTATATATATATATATATCCCCACAGTTCCCATCCTCCCCCATCGTTCCCTCTGCCGAATGGATGAATCTGTAGCGCCAATATCGAGCAGCAGAACACTCTCGCGCGACGGGGCCTCAACCCCGTCCCCGGCCTGGCGCGTGCACCGATCGCGCGCCTCATCGGCGAACTCGCGGATTCACGTTTCATTTGCGAATTCACTTTTGCGCGAGCCCGAAGGGGGTCGGCGGTCGTTGGCTGCGTTGCAAAGGGCCTGCCAGCGATCCAAAGTTTAGCGATGCGTGTTTCGACGTTAACGGATTCGTGGGTTAGCGGCAGACAGGCCGGCAGGCGGGCGTAGAGTCGAGAGGGGCGGAAACGTGCATAAACGTAAAAAAAAAAAAGGAGAGGAGAGGGGAAAAAAGACAGAAAGGCCGTGGCTTTGTTACTCGCTTGTAAACCTTTTCGCCGCGCGCCGGGGACACAGGAGAACGAGAGCTACGGCCACGGTAGAACACAGAGAGAGAGAGAGAGACAGAGAGGGACGAAGCAGGATAGAGGCAGGGGGTTGGGTCAGAGAGAGGAGAGTCGTGGGGAGAGAGCCTATCGATTTTTTTTGTGCCCAAGCGACGAAAGTATGACGGGAGGGGGTGGTGGTACGTGGCACAGAAACGGGCAATGTAAAAGCCCACCGCCAACCACCCCGTCACACCACGTAGTTACGTTACGTAACCAAACGCAGCCACGAGACTTTCACGTACGTACGTGTACGCCGCTCCACGGAATCCCTGGCAGACGTGGCACTTCTCGCATGGTCCCCCGATATTCAACTTTTCGATCCCGTGGCGGGAAAACGCGATTCCCCCGGCTCACCTCGTGCGAGGTAACTTCGAGGACGAAGGTAGCGCAGCTCTTCGTTGCTACCGTGCTCTGTAAGTGGGAGAAATGATCACTTTTGGTGTTGCTAAAGAAAGAATTTATAGAAAGGAGACTCGGTTGCGGCCAGGTTGGAAGGATACGGATAGCAGCAAGTTGAAATCGGTATGTTCGGAAAGAAATCCAATGCCGAATTCCAATAAGTGCAGCGAAGTTCCTGGCATATGGTTCCTCATGAACGTTTCGTCCTCTCGTGGAGTGGAATTGGTACGAGGATAAAATAAATAAATTTCATCCAGAATTTCAGGATCAAACAGAGGCCCTCTCGATTTAACTGTATCGAATCATCAATGGGAACTGTAAATGGTTGACTTCTTGACACTTTATCTGCCGCTCTCGCGTCTACGTGACTTCGCGATTACTATCTAGCATCGCATGTGGACCGAGAAGATGAAAGCTATTAATCTATCAAAAAAAAAAAGAACCTCGCACGTAACGTATTAAACAAAGGGATTTCGCGGCAAGAGGGGCCTTTTCATTTTAGCGTGCGGTTGTTTTAGAGAGCTCGCGAGACGTCGGTTGGCGTGCGTGCACTGTAATTTCCGATGGCAATAGTATGTCATCAGAAGTACGACAGAAGGCCTTTTTGAGGGTGCATGCAAAATGACCGACGTGGACGTCGCCGCCGCCGCGGTTCACGCATGGTTTCAGGGCTAGAGGTGGACGGCGAATAATGACAGGAATTTTAATTAATTGCCGTAATAACGACCCACCGCACACACGCTGCGCGCGGACAATGAATTTGCATTTGTTTTCGCCAACGGATCGCGGCGATCCTCGTTGCATCAACCGGCGCGGGCAAAACGGAAGCACGCGCAATTGGAACGGAGAGTGGACATTTTTCTCGACGCTTCGCTTCTCGCGCTTTATAAATAATAGACGTGGCAATATTCGCTTCTGGTAACGGGCTCGATGCCGCCCATTCTTGCCTGGCGATTCAGTTTTATCGAGCAGCCGCTCCGTGTGTGTTTCGAGACCGCGTTTAATCATCGCCGGGGAATCATGCTTTTTCTTCATAATATCGGGGGTATTATTCGAACACGTGAGATAATGTTTGATTACTACGAAGCCTGGATTGAACGCTCGCGTACCAAGAATATCAGAGTCTCTCCGCGTTGGGTATCTCGTTACGCCAAGAGCCGCTTCCGGTGGGAAAGATTCGTGACCCGTTGATACGAAATAACCACACTGTGCCTGCATGCTCGCGAAATGATACTGGCCGGGGCTCTTCGTTGCGCTCGGCTCCAGTGAAATTCAAGAATCTTTATTTTCTCGTTTCCGGGATCGTGGATTCGGCGAATCCAGCGACTTGCCGCTTTCTAGGTAGCGGGGATTCTTTGAAGGGGCTGTTCTGAAGATCGGAAACAGCGTTTCTAATTCGGATTGCTGAGAAATTTATCGGAAATAGACACTGGGAAATGTCTTCGCTCGTAAGAGTTCTGGAACAGTTTCCTGGCGAGAGACTATTTTCACTGTTTTTCTGCATGCCGAAGTGGATTGCTCGTTATTCTTAGCATTCGTCTTCATTAGAGAAATGTGTAGAAAAGTAGAATCTTCGTTATCCCTAATTTAACGAATTTATCGATTTTAGGTTCGCAATTTAATTCGTCAAAATATAAGAGTTGCATCCTAGCAGCGCAGTTGCGCACACCTTGCTTCATTTACAGATAATGAATCGCGCACTCTTTGTTCCAGAAAAGAATCTAGGTTACTTTCTAAAAAGAAGGATACTTAATTCGCAATAAAATCGACGGGAAGCCCCTCAACATATTCCACCGATAAAACTACAAACATCTTATTCCTTGAACTGTCCAGAGAAGCCGAGTCAAAGGAATCTGGTTATATTCGAGCTTAACGGCGCCACTAAAAAAAGTTCACTGTAATTGTAACAGCGGCAAGCGAAACCACGTCGATCGTTGCGTTTACTTTCGTTTTTACGGGCGCAAAAGTGATTCTTATCGCGCTCGCATCGTCGCCGTTACATTTCGACGGGAGGATTCGACCAGTGATTTACGCTCGCGCGCAATTTGTTAGGGCGCGTGTTTTAAGATCGGCAGTCGCAGGGGGGCTAGGGGGGAATGGATTTACGTCGGGCTGCGCAGATGTTAATTTCCCAACTGTTGCTATTTACGACGACTGGCTAAAACCATTTCAGCGCCCGGTCTCGTTAGATCCCGAAACAATGAAATTTTAACATCCCACCCCAATGCTCGTCTACGCGGCGAATTAATCCTCGAAATAGACCAGAGCGCGGGGAACGGTTCGATTTAAATGGTGATCGTCGTGTGTTGAAAAAAAAAGAACGGAGCACGAATCGAAACACCTGCTTTTTAACTCTTTGCGATAGTACGAAATGTTTGGGCATCGATTTTTTAGTCCAGCGAGTCTCTTGTTTGGAATATGTAAACTTTTATATATGATGTATGTAATATAGGTTTATTTATTGTGTCTTCTAATTTAATTCAGAATTGCTAGAGTACATTTGGCAAAATAATCGAAAACTAGAAAGGATTAATATAATAATAATAATGATATAATAATATTAATAATAATATTAACAGTAATAATATTAATAGTAATAATATTAATAGTAATAATATTAATAATAATATTAATTGTAATAATATTAATAGGTATAATATTGATTTTAATAGTATTGATAGTTATAATATTAATATTAATAATATTAATAGCTATAATATTAATAGTAATAATATTAATAGTACAATATTAATAGTAATAATATTAATAGTACAATATTAATAGTAATAATATTAATAGTAATAATATTAATAGTAATAATATTAATAGTAATAATATTAATAGTATAATATTAATAGTAATAATATTAATAGTACAATATTAATAGTATAATATTAACAGTAATAATATTAATAGTAATAATATTAATAGTAATAATATTAATAGTATAATATTAATAGTAATAATATTAATAGTAATAATATTAATAGTAATAATATTAATAGTATAATATTAATAGTAATAATATTAATAGTATAATATTAATAGTAATAATAACAATAATTTTTGTATTGCACTAGTAGACGTTAAGAATAATAACACAAGATAAAGAAGCACAAATACATATAAAAAAGCAAAAAGGAGAAAGTTGTAAAGATCGAAGTTAGATAACATATGTAAAAGTAAAGTGCAAAGGTAAGTAAAGTAAAGTGCAAAATATCGTATTCGATGCGTTCGTTGGTGACGAATTGCGGTTGACGGCGTGATCGTCACCCGGTAAAACGAGAATGTTTACCGTCCCAGGATGTGTTCTCCATTGTTCTGCCTCTTCTTTCACAATATTTGCTCGATAAAAAGTGAGGTGATAGTACATTTTGGGAACGAGGTTAATGCTGCCGCGCAGTGTTTACTCTGTTTCTATCGGAACGTTTCGCACGCAGTTCTGGCGAGTAGCACTCACCGTGCGAAGGATAAGAAGCGTTTTATCGTATTCTGTGTTTCTTCCCGCGATGAATATGTATTTTATTGAAATCAGTATTGGAAATGAGAGGAGCAGCTTCGGTCGACGAAAATAGAATGACGCATCCCGAAATGGTATTCCGAAGTTCTTGAGAAATTTCTTTAAAAAACAACAACTTATTTTATTCCACGCTTTTCACTCGCCTCTTCGGGCAGTTCGCAGAGTACCTATCCTACGCGTAAGTGATACCGCGCGTAGGAAAGAATTCACATCTTAATCGCGGGACAAACGAGTCGAGGCTCGCGAAACCGCGGCCTCAAGAGCGTCGTGCCTCGCGTTTTCTTTCCATGGCCGATTGATTTCGCCCGTATGCCGAGGACACCGGGAAAAGTGGGCCGACACAGGTGCGTGAGTATGCAACCACGCGCAGTAAAACGTGCAAACGCCGGGGCCAACGACACGCTGTCCTAAATTTGGCCCGATGCGGCGCGTCTAAAATAAGTGTCGCGGTGTCAAACTTTCCACGGAGACGTGGCGATCCGCGTCGATCGATGGTTCCTATCCTCTGGACGTCCGCGTGCAAATTCCCGCGGTTTGTTCCAGTCTTTCAGCAGGCCTGCAAGCGGCTACCACAAGTGGGAAGCAGCTTGGTTTGGATGGGAAAGTGTTTTTCATCTGGGAAGCTTGTTATACAAAATTTCTTTGGTATCCAAAGCCGCAGATCTCAAAACTATACTGATCTCTCATGCCCCAGAACCTGAGCCGCGTTTCAACCGAACTTTCGATGTCAGTATAGAAATTATCAAGTCGCGTCCAAAGTTTATTTTCATGTAAGAACTCCCGTAGTATTCAAACCTTAAGATTTGAGAACTCTGCAGGTTGGTGCTCATCCCCCAGGCCCTGGGGTATGTTTCACGGGCGTTTCATCCCCAGAAGCATGTCCCCAGGATGAGGACTAGCGTCCCCGGGTACCTGAGCCAGCTCACCAGTGCTGAGACCGAGCAAGCCTCGACTGCGAGCGTTCTGTGAGCGTGACAGCCAGGCTTAATGGGGAGCGAGGGTGTCGGTGATGGGGGTTAGACAAGGGAATTTCCTCTGTCTGCCTCGTGGAACTGTGCAGGGGGCTCGAGAATTCCCCTTCGACTCTCGAGCAAGGCCGGCTGGCAGTCATCAGCTGTGACTCGATCGTCCTAACAATTGGGCTTGGGCTAGCATCGGCAGTAGTTATGCCCAGGCATACACCGGCAGTGGCCTCTGGGGCCTGTTGGAACACTTTGCTGCAGAAATGGCACTTCTGTCAGCGAAACTCGTGGTTCGAAGTGCGAAGGATACACCACCTTCATCACTTACAAATTACGAGTAACAGTTTATAATATCACATCAAATGAAAAGTACCACATATGTATAGAATTGAGAAATGCATGGGAGCTTTCCTCTCAAGTGTAACGTTCCTCAGAGGCCAAGGATCTCAAGAAATCCTGCCTGAATTCTACTGCAAATATTCGATGCTATCGTAACTCGATCATTTCACTCATTCGTACACCCGTTACGTTGTCTACTTCCATCGATAATGCGCGGTACAATAATCGGACGAATCGCAGCACTGACCACGCTTCCAGAGGTCGAACAATAGGCACACGGCTGTTAATAAACTTAATGTCTACCTGCCGCGACGACACGCCCGTTGCATAACGCTAAACAGTTACTAACGTTGGGTAATTGTAGCTAACCGACGCCTAATGTGGGCTTATTAGCCGATGGGCACAGAAGGATCCTCGTTACGACTAGTGACGAACAATGTTTGCTCGGCGGAGCATCCAGATCGCTCATTTACGCGTTGTTATATTATCCGTCGCAACCAGCGTCCCTAATTAACACGATCCTTGAACAGACGCGGACTTCCGATGACGTTCACACTCTTCTCGGTAAACTCAAACGAAGTAGGAATATTCTACCAAAAGTAGGAGAATATATTGACTTCAAAAAGTAATATCTACTATCTAATACGCCCGGTTTGAGCCCTCTGTCAAATTGGGTCTTGTATTTATATTTAATACATTAATTTAACATTTTTATTCGTAGCTTAAAACGTTTATAGTAGATACAACTTGTACCTAATACATATGTATTTCATTTACAACTGTATTTCAAATAATGTCAATTATGGCATTAACATTGTGCCGCCCTTTTCAACTTTACGCTCTAGGCAGCTGTTTAATTCTGCCTTAACGTTGGCTTCTCAAGATAAAAGCGTTTGATAAGAATGCAATCAATCGCCGCCGCAGAAACGGCGATAATTGTGCTCCACGCTGCAAAGAAACTGTTCTAAGGTTCTACTGCAAATTTCCGATGGCCAACTGCATTTTCGAGCACCGTCGGAGTGAAGGGCACTCTGCCGGCCAACCAAAGGGCTCGGAGCCTTCGAAAAACTAGCCCCGCCAGCGAAAATTAAGCCACGGCCAGGCACCGTCGGGAGCAACGGACGATTCCTGACCAATTTGAAATGCATTGAATTTTTAAGCGTCCCCCTTTGTGCCGCCGCTGCGTGTCAGAGGCAACTTCCGGTTAAAGCTGCGCACGCCGGTGCCCCGTTCGCGCGACGTCACTTTTCGTGACAATCGTTAATTCGCATCCGCAGTCAGCCTTAGAGCAGGACCCAGTTAAGTTAATTAATTTCCCGTAATCGCGGGAACTTGGACGATTTCTCTGGGCGTTGGAAAGAGAGGCTTCCAGGGGTCGGCACCGAGAATAAATAACTCGGGCATTCATCAAGGAGAAACCTTTGCTCCGTAATATTGAATAATAACGGCACAGGGGAGGGGAGGAATTCTCGAAGCTGTTTAGTTGTTCGCGGTCTTTAATTAATTCTGGCCGCTCGACGGAAGCCGGAAGCGATTTTTGTTGCTGCCGAGTCGCGATAAGTCGGGCCGCAACTTCTGTCCGCTAATGAAAATAAATCCTGGGAATCCAGATGAGGTACCTACTAAGAAAAATTCATCGTTACTCGTCAGCCAGCAAAAAATTTCCACGTCGCGCAATTTCTTCGTCCCTTTTATAACTGACGTGTACCTGACAATTCTAATAAGGCAACTAACATTTACACAATATTTTCTATAACAATCACTGGCCGAGCTTCTGCTCGCAGGACACAAAGAAAATACTACTTTTTTTTTTTTTTTTTAATTAAAAGCGGTCTAAATTACGACCGTCTTGGGAACGAAGAAGAACGCGATCCCGGCGGGAAGAGCCGTCGTGCGTGCACGCGCAGTCGGTCAATAAATTTAGATTCGCCCGCGAAGATACAGCTGTGTACGTAGCCCGTTGCATGCATTAGCGGGAAATGCAGGCGGGCCGCGCATACGTAAGTGCATACATCTTTTAAATCTGATAAACGGGTGTACTTACGTGCGCCGCGGCGATGAAGCAGTGTAAATGCACCGACGTTGTCCCAGCTATGCGGCCCGCGGAGCGGCGCACGGCCAAGAATAAACGATCGATGTTATTTGCGCGCGGTCGGCCCGATGTTAAATTAATTATTGGCCGGCGCGGGCGATACACGCCGAGCGGCCAGATATTACGTACGGTGAAAATTGCTAAATGAATATTCAGCGTGGAAATACGACGGGCCCCCGACGCGACGAATTAGTCGGCGGAGTGCGCGCCGGGAACTTTCTAATTGATCGTGTCGCTGGGAAAAGCGGCGCGCTCGTGCGCCGTATTTAAATCCGCGATCTGGGCGAGGGAATCGTCGCGATACACTGCCGACGAACGTGGAAAGATAATCATCGCGCCTCGGGGGTGGGTGTAATTAAGTAAATTAAATTCGCCCGAGGGGAAGTGATCCGCCGAAGGAAACACCTCCGGTGGCTCGACGATGGCGATCGTTTAATTTTAATCGCGATCGATGCTACGTCGAAAGTAATGCTTTCTGTAAATAAGATAACGATTATCGGGAAGGCTATTCGGAGCAGGCTGTTGCGCGCTGAAATGTTAATTATATTACGCGAACAAATATTGCTTTATCGTCGCCCGAGGTGTCGCTTTCCGAGGAGAAACATCGTGTTCTCTCTCTCTCTCTCTTTTTTTTTAATTCATGCGTTGCTTTATCTGGGAGACACGTGCAAAAGAGGACTCTTTGTTGCATTAAAAGGGTATCGTGACGTGTTAATCGCGTTTCGCCGTTGGCCTCGGTAAACAGCGGGTGAAGCTGAATTTCGATCGAGCTTCCTCCAACGCTACTTGTGTACTCATTTTCGATGCACATGCTGCGTTTCTTTATCGAACCGTTCTCATATTTTCGCGGCAGTATCTTATCGCTTTATTGTCACTCACGTGACGATCACGCTATTGCAAATTCTCGGCCGTTCAATAATTCTTTCGAAAACAAGTGACACGGCGAGTTTGATTCGCCGCTAATTAATCGCGCTCGTTTCTCGTAGGGTGTTTTGCTTTAGGGTTAGTGTTTTGGTGTTAGGTAACTCGGGAGGTAACGTCTTTCTATATACAGTATTATTAGGAAACCGGGGGATGCTAGGCAATTAATTTTATTATTAATCGTGACCACCTATCTTTACAATTTAAAATCCTCGAAATCTCAAACTCCCGCAATCGGTATAATATTAATGACGAATCACGTGGCTCCGTTTAAATTATGCAATGCTGTTCAGATTCGGTCTTCGTTAAAATCGATATTATGTAATAAGCAAAGCCTGATTGACCGCCTGCTAATCAATACACCGAACCGACACCTATTTAATTGAATTATTCGCATCGTCGTTATACATTAAACGTATCGTACGGCTTGCCCGATTCATTACCATTAACTACATGCATATCCACCGAGTTACGGAGGGATTAATTAAGCTCCTTGCCCGCTGAAATACATCCCTTGAAATCTTTTCCTGCATCTATTTCTCCCGCAGCAAGCCTTACAATTCCACTTCAGAATGAAACGCCATTTTGCGCTGAATGCACCGCAAATATTTTGGCTTCCCTTCCGCGAAATTGAATTAAAAAACACTCGTAGACATCGTAAACCGATCGGGCCCTCGAACCTTTCCGTGGCTGGTCATTTTTGTTGTGGTTACGGTATAAAAAAGAAAGAAAAAAAAAACTACGCGCCACGCCAATTACGGGCGAGTTCGATAAAAGTGTTTTTGCACGCAAGAACAAAAGAGCCGGCTCCTCGCTCCGCGTATACGCTTTCGCAGAGTAATCGCCTGGCGACGTAACCGCGCCAAAATAGCCGCGCCACGTTAAGTAATACGGTAACAATGCGTGACAATTTTGCATAAATCGCGTACCACCTCGACCTGCTCGGTATCGTGCCGAACGATTTAGCGAATCGACGCGACAGACCCCCTGCGCGAGAAAACGGCCGCTTTAAATGTCGAGACGTGTTCGAACGTGGGCATTAGAATCCTCAAGGCCGCTTCTTAAAAATGGCTATTCACCAGAAGTTTCCACTTGCTTTAAAACTCTAAATCTGTACTGGGGAAATTAAAACGGACTCTAAGTAATCTCGAAATCTATATGCAGATTAAATCTATCCTTGGCTGATCTTCATTGAAAAATTGAAATGGTCCCGAAATGGATGTCGGACGTTGGCGGCAAGATTCAGTATCTAAATTGGGGCAAATTCAACGGGTTGGTATGTTCGAAACGCTTTAGAATCTTCCTAGCAGATGAATCGTTTGCATTTCCTTTAGTAGCGCCCCGTACATCCAATTATTTTTCCATTAGATCCTATCCTCCTGTTTCATGCATTGCGTTCGCAGTGAAGCTAATTAGCTAATAATCTCCATGTAATTACATGGAGATTAGTTTATTCCTCCATGTCCCTCGATATCATTCGCTCCGTGCAGTCCCTCTTCGTAAGGCCGCCATCGAGGGGTCAGAGTGCGTGGATTATCGTCTCTGCGCGTTCCAGCTTCAAGGATCTCCTGTCCGCGAGCGCCGCTTGCCCGGAGGAGGTGCCGGGGTGCACGTTCCGTCGAATCGTCCTTGACCCTGAAGCCGAGCTGCATCCTGCCCCGTGCACTTCGCAGAGGACGTACACCGCGCCTGCGTATCGCCCGCCACCTTCCCTCCACCCCTTTCTTTCCATCCCAGCCGCTGCATTTCCCTTCTTCCCTGCTTCTTGCCTCCTACACCTTCTTCCCTCTTTCTCCATCGTTCAGCGGCCACCCTCGCCCTCTCTGGCTCGGTTATTCCAATAGTTGATCTTCCACGTTGCCCGAACGGGGCACCAGCGAGCTGGCGCAAAGAGGCGTTATTTTGCTAATAGCCGTGTTTGAAATTAATTTCGCGCAGGCATAATAAGTGGAGATTTCACTAAGCGTTATGGGCTACTGCGAACTTTGCTGTTTTACGTACCCACGTTTCGAAAGTTGATTCAGGGAGGTTTTCGTGCAAAATTGAGCGATGGTAATCGGCATTTTACAAGCTACCAAGTAGTACGCCAACTAGTAATTCCAGAAAAATTGTACGGTGTGAAAAGTGTAGTGGATTGGCAGCTGCAAAATGAACCAGAACCAGTGTTTTTTTTTTTCAAAATGAGGGTATTTTATGGCATCCATCAGAGCGAAGTAGAAACTACACTGCGATTTCTGGTCAAGCATCGCGCGCTTGACGCGCGAATTAAACAGTGACGTTAAGATAATAAATCATTTTCGAAATCTGTAGCTTCTGATGCTTCCAGAAACGAAAGTGACACGAAGCAAAGAAATCGCCACGAGTTTGCGAATTGAGCTGCCGGTTACCGATCCGACTCGCCGCGCTACCGGGGTACGCGGTATTTTTCACGCGCCTGATATCCGAGTTTCGTTATCACCGAACGATGAGGCCGGCGCGGCGTCCATTCCAACTGCAATCGCAGTGCAGCAAGCTGGCGCTCGTTTATCGCGAGACGCTGCGTCGTCGCTTGTTTCGCAAACAACCTTTCAATACCGAAAAAAAAACTGATTATGTGGGGCGAACGAACGCGTTATTGCCGGTCGTGACAGATTATCGGACAGAGAACAGTCGGCCGGACGGAGCGAGTAGACGGGGCAGCCTTGTCCCATCAGGCCTCTTGGAGCGAGTCGCCGAACGAGACGCCGATTTCGAGGATTCGCTCGAGGGCTTGTTGTAGCCTCCGCTGGCCAGCCGTGACTTCGCGACTCCTCTTCTGTATTTTCATCTTCGGTTCACGGGCAAGCCGAGGTATTTTTAAATCTTGACGCAGCCGCGAGCCGCGAGCCGCCTCGGATCGATGTTTCTCTTTTTCTTTCGCCACGATAACGTAACGCGATGGAAAGTTTAGTCCGGCCAGCCTTGGTTCTGACGCCGGTCCAGCCGAGCCCGCGTCAAGTACCGGTTGTTCTTCAATAAAAATTAATTACCAGGCACTCGTTGAATTCCAATCGCGACCATTACGTTACGGTTCGTCGCGACGGACAGGTTGTCGCCACGATTAACGACGATTATTCACTTTTCTCGCTGTTCAAAAATAGCTGCAGCGCCGCGGCAGAGAATAAAGCGCTCTGCTACGCGCGCGCGGCTAAGCGTTTCCGATTTCACTTTCGCGGATAACTTCGACGAGACTGAAGGGAGATTAAATTTGTACGATGAAGGATGTTGATGGTAGGAGGTATGAGGTTTGTTATTTGCGTAGGTAGCTCAGTCGAGCTTGTGGTCGGTAAACATAAATTGTGAAAAACTTGCGGACCGAAACGGAGCGAGCCAGCGAAAAACATCGTGGCCACGAATCAAAACACGTTTAAATTTCTATTTCTGAGAGGCTTCTTGGAAGCAAATATCGAAAATTACGACTGCTTCGGCAAGATATACATACAGAAAAAAATCGGAAGGAATCTAGAATCTACGCTTTGGACGCTGTAGCGTTCGACAGTTCCAGAGATGTTCGAACTCTGAGAGATTTAGATTTAGTATCGATTTTGTCTTTTAATATTCTTTGAAATAATGTTCTCTAGATGGTACACACCTGTATCCTCCTTTGTTGAATTAGTGGTAACGCTTTTTAAATCGTTGACACGAATTTTTGAACCATCTTTGTGTTTTTGAGGCCTTTGACTTTCATTGCAGATTTGTTTTAGCAAATAATTTGGGGGATTTCATTTGGGAAGCTCTTATTTTCTTAGAAACTACTGCACTAGCACTAAAAAGGAAGGTCTCTTCTAATATTCTTCCTAAAAGAGAGTTCCTTACTGATGGATTCTTTGAGCCAAACTACATCCAAAAATGTACATCTCAATATCTACATTGCATTTAAATTTAGAAAAAAGTGTCAAAGGTAAAAGTTACTCATTGTCCGTCTAAAAGTGGCCAGATGATTATTCAAACACCCATATCAATCAGAATTATCATTCCCCAGTTTCCCAGATAAAATTCCGACAACAAAGAATCCTCAAATCTCAGAAACAATCACGTTATTTCTTTATTAACAAACTTCTGTTCCATTTTACGATTTCCATCACCCAAGTCAGTTGCCGTCTATAACTCTCAAATATACTGCATCGTTCCCCAATTATTTTGACCAGAGCACCCCATGCGTCCACTGAAGCTGGATTCGAACGGTTGCCGGCGCCTGTAACGCCTCGCAATCGGCGAAGAATTCATTTTTCAACGGTGCGTCGGCCGGTTGTTTGCCTCGAAATTTATAAGGTCGCCCGATTACGCTATAAATTACAATTTCCTGTGCCACCACGGCCCTGGAACGAATTGGCGGCTGTGTCTCCACTTCGAAGGGTCGCCTCTCGCAACCGCGTGCGCGCTCTTCACCGTCGAATTCTAATTTGTTCCTATCGGCCAACACGCCGGCGGAACCGCTTTTTTTCTTCACGTTCTGGAACTGTTCCAGAAGCCATACCAGCGCCACTCGGAATCTGCAACCTGTAGATACGAATAACCGTGCAACCGGTGCTCCCTCAACCTTCCTTCCGTGTCCTTGGATCATTTACCATTGCCTCGGTAGACTTCGCGTTCCGTTCCTTCCACTTCCTTTCCCTTTTAAAAAATCAAGTCACTTGCGAGCGGGAATCTTCTCCCTGTAGCTTCATTCAAAGCGCATACGCCGGGGCTCTATATATCACAGAGATTAAGGTGAAAATAATTAAGGTAATAATCAAAGGAAAATAATTAAAGCAAGGTTGAAAATAATTTCTGTGAAGTGTTTTCAATTTGTTTTTTTTTGGAGTTTAGTTTCTTGATGATATCGCGTTTTTTTAACCATAGTAGTCCTTGAGATAGTTACGCAGGTACTTGAGATAGGAATTAATAATAGAACAGTTTCGCGTAGAAACGCGGCGATTGGATTGCGTAACAGCGATTAACATAATTCGCGATATTTGTACAGGGAATCGTTTCTATTCTCGTTGCTCGTCGAGCCAAGGATAATAATATTCCCGGCGGTGCGCGCCCATGACATACGATCAGTTTGTCGATATCGATCATCGATACGACGTGGAAAACACTCGAGCTGGCTTGCGTGAATCCTGACCTGCGTAAACTCGACTTTACGTAAGGCATGAATGGAGAAAAATAACGTTCCGTAAGTGGAACGCGACATTTAAGGAAGGGAAACGTCAACGAAGTAACGCTGGACGAACAGTCGATCCTCAAGTGTTTTCGTGTCTCTAAAGTCAGTTACACGTGTTCTGGAGCTTGTCCTTCTGACTGGTGGAAAAAGTATCACTTATGTAAGGTCCTTAGGTATCTAACTTTTACGTAACAGGGGCATTATCCGAAAGTCAAAGAAAGAGCCTATTTTTAAATAAAAGCTGTGGCGCAATAACTAGCGATCGGCGATTTTTAATATCGTCAATTTGTTCTTAGAGCTTTATTTACACAGCTTTACAGTCCAGTAAGTGATAAGCTGTGAAAGTAAATTCTGATTAATTATAATAATCCGCGGGTGGTGCAGTTGTGTAATACGAGTTGAGAAAAGTTAATGCATAATCGTATAACTATGGTACAGAGAAGCTTACAGTTAGCCTGGAGTTAGCTCGAGTAGTCGGATTTCAGATCTTCGATTCGGAATCTCGTTTGGGTTTGTTTTGAATGAATTTTATGGGAATATGAATTAAGAAGCCTCTTTGGAATCCAGTTTCAGATGCTTAATTTGCATCCGATGCTCGATGGTTAGTTTTCAAAAGTACTATCGCTGGGAAAGGTGCTGAGTTATATTAATTATTTCTACAGTCGCGTGTCGATTGCTAAAAACGTCATCTTGACGTGTCAGCACAGGCTGCTTTTTGCCACATGTGTTCTAAGAACGCGAGAAATCGCCATCTGTGCAAACTGTGACACAAAAGAAGGGAACGGGTTACGTTGCACGTCTCATTCAAAGAAAGCTCGATAGATTTCTAAAAAGTCCTTTTCCTCGAGAACGAAGCTTATTAAGAAAAACAAGTTAGGTACTCTAAAATTTCGTCGCCTTTCTCACTTCGAATTCTTCTGTCCCTATTGTATTATATTTTGCGACACCGTGTATATTGAGCGATACGTGTTACGATTAAATACTTCCAGCCCTCGATTAAAATCAAGAATAACTTTGCATTTTAATCTACGAATTAAAAGTGATGTATATCAAAATATACCGACATTCTTTAATTTTCAGAAAATATGTGTTCCATTATGTTTCTATTTAAATCCCATTCTAAGATATTTGCTCAGACGCAAACATTTTTCTTTCCCAGAAAAATCTGACATACCCATAGATACTTTCTACCCAAATACTTTTATATATTCGTCACTCCACTATCAACGATAAATCCCCCTGCTAGATCCATTTACCAAAAGAACTTTCCCTTTACGATTACCCAATCTAATTAATATTACAAACACTGTAGGTGGCAAAAATCAAATTCTACCCCATAGTATTACCATCGGCGCGTGTAACATTTTCCAATAATTTCTGTTTTTAATTTTGTCGCTTGCACTGTTTTCCACAATGCCTCTTTAATTAGCTCCCAGCCCATTCAAAGCAACTCTGTTCCCAAAACGTAATCACACATTGCCAGCCACCATTTACCAGCGTCCAGCACAATTCCACCAACGTTACAGGCATTTCGCGCGCCCAGCTGCCGCTCGTCGACCACGGGAAGGCGAGGCCGTTTCCTTCTGGGACACCCTGTACGCGGGACGACGAACCTGCGGGCGACGGGGCAGGGGATGGAACGGGAAGGAGCGAGAGATTCGCATATCTAGCGTGCAACGAAAGCGCAGGCATTAGGGACGTTGGACCCTTGGAGCCCTCTCCCTTGCGCGCTGTTCACCGTCGCCACTTTGAATCTCGTTCACCTTGAGCTCCGCGCTGAGCAGGGGCTCTCATCCGCGCGAGCGTCGCGCGCTCCTAGGCTCTGCCCGTTAGACCGCTGCCGGTTAGCAACGAGATTAGGTTTTTTAGACACCGCCAGATAATACCGAGGAGCGCTCGGCTCGGCCGCTGTTACGCAACGGACGGTAGCCTAGGTCACGCACGTTGCCAAGCGGCGTATGCGAAAAGCCGAGCCGAGGGACTCCTTCGTCGTCGGGCCGCGGTGCCCGCGACGCCTCCCCGCCTGCACAGGGCACCGTCGACGCGCAAACGATTCCTCGGCACGCCTCGCGCGACCTGTCAGCGGGGGACAGCTCCGCCGCGATGACACCGATGGATGGCTGATAACAGAATGGGAGACTGTTGTTCTGGCCGAGGCTGCCAGTCCGCGGAGATGATGAAACACTGGGATAGTTCTACTCGTGGTAGAGTCCCGTGCCTGTGACACGGTATTTATTTTACGCCCCGAGGACGCGGACGTAACGGCGCGGGGGAATAAATGATAGCTCGTTTAGGGAAAGGTTCTCTGGGACAGCTAGGAGCAGTGTCGCCCGGTGTGGGAAATTGGCGGAGAAGTGAAAATTGACTGGTACTGGATCGAGGCGGACTCGGTAGCGAGTTAGTAATAAATATCGGCTGAAGTAGAACGAGACTGAAACTCGCGAAGTCGGATGAAATTGAGGCTGAAGTGGAGTGTGGAACTGAGATCGTGCACGGATCGGGGATTGGAAATCAACGTAAAAGATTTCGATACTGTTTTTGGGTCCTTTGAATTAGAATTCATAGAAATTGTTCGTGGAGTGTATTGCCGAGATGGGACAGGCGAAGTCCGCTTCAGTGAAATTTATTATCGTCCAAATTGTCTTTCCTAACTGACTGTATCCGAAACGCCACACAATTGCTGTGAAAACTGTTTCAGAAACTGTCCATTCTACAAGGATCCCGGTACCATTATCAGTCACCTACGAAATCAAAGAAGATCCTACCAAAACTTCCTGTTCCCTCAATTTTCTTCTCATTCAGCATTCTTTCTGTGCACCTTCTCGTCGAATTTCGATCGTTCCGCGAGCGACGCCGGACGGATCGGCCGAGCCGCGCGACGGAAACCGATATTGTTAATTCCCACAGCGAAATAAGGGGGGGAAAGATGGAGGTGGCGAAGAAATCGGAGAGGAAGAAAAATGGTAATTAAAACGAGAGCGCACGGCAGGCCTCGGTTCGAGTATCGGCTTCCCGGTCCGGTTTGAAAACGATACCGACGTGTTCCCCTCTTTTGTCCCCGCGTTCCTGCGCCCTTCGGCCGTCTCCGTTGCTCGCGCACGCCGCCCTCGCACACCCGCGACCGTGCTGCACTCGTTGCCCCCGCGACACACGTGCCAGACTTTTAAATTCGCTGGCAAGGGGCTACGGTAGATGTTGTTGGCTCTCGTGGTTTTCGCAGTTATCCGCAGAGGAAACGGCGGATATCCTATCCGCCAGCTCTCTCGGCCGTGTTTTCCAGACGTTTCTCTGTGCTCACGCGAGCCCGGCCGTACCTGCAGGAATATGTTGCTCTGTAATGGACGGGCATCGCGAAAATTGTATCACCGAGGGCGGAGCGCGAGCAGGAGTCTCGTTTCGTTGGCAAGCTGATTGCAAGGTATAACTGAGCGGGGGTTTTGAGAGTCGCATGGATTGGTAATGGAAGTGGACTGGTAGCAAGGTGGCTGGCAGGAATTGGAATCGGAGTAGAATGATACAAATTGGTGGCCAAATTATTATACTTGAACAAAAATTTTTGAGAGCTCATTAAGTTTAAACGACGTATCTCTGCGAAAAATGGTCGCAAAAAATATTTGAAAACGCATTTTAACGCTTGAAGTTTCTAGTTTTTGAATCTAGGGCTCAATTTTTTTTCATCCATTAGGATACTGGTTTATCAAGATGAAGCGCGGGAAACGAAGTTTCAGAATTTTTTGCCTAGTTCGAATGTATACACGGGCGAAAGAAAATTTTTTCCCGGTAGATCTAACGACGAGCTCTTATGGAACAAACATTTCTCTTTAATTTTGTTTGTGTGATTTCGTTGCATGATTTTTATTAGCCCAGTTATTCGCGATCAAAGCGAAAAAGGTACTTTTCACTTTGGACACCTATAACTTGCGAACTCATGATCGTAAATCAATTTTCATGACTGTTTTGGAAAGCTAAGAAAGTTTCCTTTCAGAACCTTTAATTGCCAATTTGAGATTTTTTGTTTAAATCGTATTAAATCCATTTTAAGTGATCAGAAAAATGGACGAAAATGTTTTGAGTATAATAATTTGGCCACACTCTCTACTGTTTTGATACTGAATTGGTACTATACTGTTTTCAAAGATTTTTGGAGTAGGAATGTGGGTGAAAGTTGGAATGAAGCTTATAGAAATTTACGAGGAAACGTTAAGAACAGGTACAAAAGTCCCTATTGTTAGTTTAAAGAATATTGTGTTGAACAAAACTTGATATACACAATGTTATAATATTCTTTAAACGAACAATAGAAACATTCGTACCACCTTCTATGAACTTTGAGGGGTGTTTTCACCTCCTAAATATGCAAACAGGCCAAAATAAAAAAAGAAGGTCCCTATTTATTATTTTCAGGTCCTCTGAAACATATCCAAAAACCAAATCAATCGGATGCGGACACCCGAGAACCTCTCCTTCTTAGTATTTTTATCTCTAGTAACTATCTCTGGATTACTATCACTAGTAACCCAGAACTACGATTCAGAAAGTTAGCCCTACCTCCGAATGAAGGAGAAGCATCATGGAAAGAAATGGCTCATCATTGAATCCAAGCCCCCGAACAATCCCCAAAATTAATTACTCACTAAATCATCAAAAACTCAGGAACCGAATCTCGGCTCAAGGCATACAGAAGCATATCCCGTTCTAGCGCCTGCTGGCTGAAACCTCGTTGGAAACTTTTCGCCCGAGCAGCGAAGAGAAACGCGATAAAGTAGAGTGCACCCTTTCGAGTCAGCCGGAAGGATCGAAGCCTAGGTGGGCGAGTTCCATGCCTCTACGTCGAACGGTTCTCACTTGTCCGCGAACCAGAGCGGACTCACCTGTGAAGCGGCGCAGTTGTTCGCGTGCTCCCGCGACAATTCGATTACGTAATCCGAATTTCGGGCCGAGCCGAAGTATCCCGGCGGGGGGGAAGAAGCGGAATTCTCTGGCGAAGCGGATTCCCTGGAAGATTTCCATCGGTCGGGGTCCTTCAATCGCGACGATTTCAGCCTCGTCGCGATCCCCTAAAGTGCCCCGCGTCTTTAAACGCGCGGAGGTGAATGATTGCGATGATTGCAGCCAGCAGAGCAGCGCGGACGATGGAAGAGGGGACGTGGAAGGCGGGCCGGGCCATGCAGATAATGACGACGATAATGACACACCTCCCTTTCCCTGCTTTCCTCCCTTGAACTGGAATGCCCATTAGAGGTATTTTTCTCTTCTCCTTGACCACGACGAGTCCTTTAGCCATTCGCCTCTTCGCGCCGGGTTACACGCAACAGAGGCAGACTGGCTGGGAGAGGCGGACGCTGGCTGCCGTCGCTGTTGCCTCGCCGTGGCAGCCTGCCATTTGTGCTACATTTACGAGTGAATTTAATTTTAAATACCTCGACGCCTCGCGCGAAATCGACGAGAATTCCGCGTCCGATCAGCCGCGAGACGGCTCCCGATGCTCGGGTCGACGTCGACTGCGTTGTTGAATGAATTTCTTCTTCGGACCAGGCTTTCCTTTGTCGTCTGTTATCGACGCGTCTGAGATCGTTTCGCTGGATTGTCTGGTGGAACAATGCGGATTCTTGGGGATTTATTAAAAATAAAATTTGCTTGCAATTGCGGATGTTCGAGTTGATTAATTGGGGGGAAAGAGAGCGCTGGAAAGAACGGAGATATTTGGAGGTTTTGCGTAATCTACCAGCGCTGACGCAACAGGAACAGTGATAACCACACGCTAGCGTTCAGGGTCATTCGGAAAAAGCATATTTATGCGATGCTTCGGTATCATCGATATCTTATCTCGGGCAATTTAAATTGAGCAAGCACGCGAGCTTCGTTTTATCGCATCTCTGCTTTCTTATCTGAAATTCTGGCTATTTAATTTCTCCGTCAGCAGAATGCACTGTAAAGTTGTGTAAGAAGTATCTGTTTATCGCGAAAGCACTATCGTATATCGCAGACTTACTTAGCACCGAGCACTTCGCGCTAGCATTATTCTTTTAACAAATCTTTACTCTTCCGTTAAGGTGTTATATCCAATCTCATCGAAAAGAATCCCATTTAAAAACATTGTCGTAAATTAATATAAATTTATTAATGTGCTGTATTTAACTGTACGAAAGTAATGATACGCAACAATTGCGCCAATTATCGCAATGGCTATTTATACAAAAAAAAAGAAATGTATGAAACAATATTAAGCAGATATATTTTTATACAATACAAAATACTTGGCCGCTGCTCTCCGAATTGCTGTTGCTAAACTGAATAAATGTATATAAATTGCTTTAAAATCTTTTTCTTTCTTTCTTGTCTCAGTGATGCCTTGTCTCATTTTAATTATTAACCAAGACAATTAACATTTTTTCGGTTTCGCAGCGCCAAGTATTTTGAATTGTATAAAGATATACCTGCTTAATATTATTTCATACATTTTTTTCTTTGTATAAATAGCCATTGCGATAATTGGCGCAATTGTTGTATATCATAACTTTTGCAAAGTCAAATATAGCACATTAACAAATTTATATTAATTCACGACAATATTTTTAAATGGGATTCTTTTCGACGAGATTATATACTTGGCGCTCTTTTTTGTACCTTCTTTCAAAAAAGGTAATTTCGTGAGGATTCACAAACATTCGCCTCGTTTAACAATATAACCACAGGATAAGAAACAATCAACCTTTCCTTGAATAAAATTAAGCTGCTCGCTTCCCACTGCTTTGGAATTCACGGCACGCCGTCTAACGCCATCCAAATCCAAAACGACGCCGTATATCAGGCACTTTCTCTTTCGTTGTTTCGGCAACCAAGCACCCCACGCCCTCTTTCGGCCATCGATCCCCGTTAATCAATAATCCGCGCGCCTGTCTCCGATCGACCAGCAAGAAACGCGCGTCGAATCGCAGACTATTACCAAAGTTCCTCCAGAACCACAGCCAACGATCACCGAGCCCGGCATCATCGACCGCAGGCGACTCCACTCGACCGCCGTTTCCTCGCGGCCCGTAAAACTCCCTCTGCAATCCTTAAACCGAGCCTGCGAAAAAAAAGGAAGAACAACCAGCGCCTAGTTCCGTTCACCGAATAAAAACCGTCCAACTAACGTTCGGTTTCGACGATCGATTTCGTCATGCGACACCTTTCGCCGAGGTGACGCGAGATCACGAGGATCGGACGTCGTACCTGTTGGACACGGCAAAAACCGTGGGCGAGGTGGCAGCGGCGGAGAGCCGGGGGCGGGTGGGTGGGTGGTTAGGCAGACGGCGGGGCGAGGAGGGTGGCGCGAGGGAGTAGGAAACAGAGGTTTTGCTGTTTCTGGAGGCTCGGGGCTCGGAGAGGGAGAGTCGAAACACGCAGAGGAGCGCGCATTTTCAACGCTGACTGGTTTCCCGTAATTTTCGGGAGAGAGAGAGAGAGCTGGGGAGTTATATCGACGGTTTCGACGGTGATTGGAGATCGGTTTGTGGGCTACCAGGGGCGACAGAGATGAGAGAAGGGCGGGGGCGCCGCGGGGGTGGTGGGCACGGGCGAAATAGGAGGATAACAACGCCACGTTAATTATGCGTTAACAGCCTCCAATTAGAGACCGCATCGAGCATACCCCGGCCCTTGCCCGCCCCCCCGCCTCCCCCGGCCGCCATCGTCTCTGTCCCTCTTCCGGGCGCGTTTCATTCTATTTCATGCTCACTGGCACTAACCTTTGTAGCAGGTTCATGCAGCCTCGAATCGCATGCGTTCGCGTGTAGGCGGACGTCGAGGGGGCGATCGATACGCGGCACGGGCTTTTTCAAAAGCTGCGTGCACGAGGACTTTGAAAAATATGCGCCGGAAGGGGTGGCGCGCGCGGGACCCCTCGCCTCGGAGATGGATTCGATGTTTAATGGGTTGCCTGATACCGGGCATTTGAAAAACTGCTGCTTGTCGCAGTGCCTGGGTAATTTTCGGCTGTCTCCTTTATACGCTCGGGCGATGTGACGAGGAATGGCCTTTTTGGGATGGCTGGTTTTAGGATTTCGGCCGGGGGCTGGGATTGCTTTATGGGCGTAGAATGTGAAGTTATTGGTGTCGCGGGTAGATGACGTTGGTCTGTTATAAGGGATTGGGATTCATTGTTCTGTTTATTTCGGTGGTCTCTCTTAGGAAGTCGTGGTAGTGTCCATCGACGTCGTCCGTTATTGTGTGAAATGGGCAGGGCTGGGGAAAATAGATTTTTTGAAATAGATAGATAGAAATAAATAGGTTTATTTCTTTGGGTGATGCGGGATTTAAAAAATACACTTTTCTTTGAAATAGTCGTTACATAATGAAATAGTATTTCAAATATATATTTTAATACTAACTCATGCAAATATTATTGAGAAATGAGTATTTCATTGAAATTTAAGGAAATGGTGTTTCAAATAACAATAGTTCAAACAATACCTAGTATTTCAAATAATGACTGACTGACTGACAGCACAAAAAATACACTTGCAAGAAATATTTCACTATATATATTTAATTTCAAGAAGGTAGCGAGCGACGTTTAGGAGATTTGTTTGGCTTTGAAATTTGTACCTGCTATTTTCGATCCCCTATTTCCTATTTGCGAATCTGAGTGTAAATAGTAAATAGTATTTGCTCGTGATTTATGCATTAAATAAAATAGTATTTTCAAATAGTATTTTATTCAAGCATGAAACGAAAATAGTATTTTCAAATAGTATTTTATTCATGCATTAAATGGAATAATATTTTCAAATAGTTAAGCGAATAAAATTTGCCCCAGTCCTGGAAATAGGATTGTCACCCCTGCATAAAAATTCAAGTCGATCATTCACGCTTGTCCTTCAGTATCTATCTGGGTATTGAACAAGCTTTTGAGTGACCGTAGACTGCATTGGTAATTCTTCCATTAAGCATTCCTAATTCTCCATCACCTCCGATTACCAAATCACCACTACCCCCGTATCATATTTCTATTTCAACCCAGCTCGCTTCCTTTTCTCTCTAATCATCCGCGGTGCATTACGCCGAAATCCACCGCGATGAAATATCACTTCGCATCGAGGATACGAAGAAGCCCAGCCTCGATCCACAGGAATCGCCGAACGTCTTCGTGAAAAATCGTTTACGCTGGATAGATGAGGCCAACAACGAAAACGCGAATAGGATATTAGTCTGTCTTTCGAGACCGAGTTCCATTGAGCGATCCATCAATTCTTATCCGTCCTTAAGCTTGCGCGATCTTCTACGTCCTTCCACCCTGCACCCCTTTCAACCCCCGTCGATTTATCAGCATCCCCGTTCCCCCGGGCCAAGGATAGCCTAGCCGAGGATTTGTCGACAATTAAAATTAATCGGGCCTTAGACGAATCGCTGCCAGGGCCAGTTAATATTCAGGGAGCAAAAGAAGCCAGCGCTGGGAGTCTCTCTCCTAGGTCCGCCTCGAGCAAGAAACCCCCGAGGGGGACGGGGATGCATTAATCATAGACGAGTAGACGGTCAGATATAAATCTGCTTATAGAAGACGTCGCTGAGCCGAACGGGTCCCTCTCGATGCGTCACTGGAAACTGCTCCTTGTAATTATTCTTTAAATCGTGTGCCCCATTATCCGATGATTAATCGCGCGAAACAGTCCCGCGCCGCTAAGGGGGACCGTTATTGCGATTAATCCGTCGCAATTGTCTCGCGAAACTTGATTGTAATCGCTGGGGGGTAACCGGTGTATTCCAGATTCTCTGCAAGGAATGGAAAGATGAAGCAAGGAGATTGCATTTAGTAATATTCGGAGAAGTTTCGAGCTGCTTTCGATAGCGGAAAGTACGATCGTTTTTAGGGTTCGAACTTGTTAGAATAATTTATTCGAGTTACGTAGATATATTCATTTTTTCAACACTGTAGTTGAATAAAAATTGAAGGACACTGTCACACTGTTCTTCGTTCCAAACTTATACAGAAAATCCTTGCTTCATCTTCAATCGCTAATTTTTTAAAGCGCAATGCTTCCTATCGAAACACCTCACGCCACACTTTCCACGGCGCATTTTTCTACTCGACATCGTTCCAACAGCCTACTACGCCTCGTATATCACAGAGAAATGTATCGGGGCAACGGGTTTCATCGCAGACTCCCCCCAATTAGAGTAATTGGTATTTAACTCGACGAGCATCGTACACGGCCGAAGTGAATTTTAACTTCGCTATCGTCGGAATGATCGCGAGCAGCACCGGCGAAGTTAACAGGGGAGAAACAACGGCGGGCGCGGCTCGCGAAGACAAACGTGAAAACCGCCGGAGATTTTCGATCTTTCTGCTTAATTTCCAGAGAAACGCGCATGAAAACGTTTCTATGGAAAGCGCCGGGTTGCCTCGCCGCGCTATCTACGATCTTACACGTTGTAAGGACTCCCCTGCTACGTTAATCCGCGCGGATGAAGCAACGCCTTTTCCACATCGCGCCCAAACTATCGATGGAATCGCGGCCGGGCGAGCACGACGGTGAAACTATTATACTGGCTGGCTATCGGTGCTTTGTCGTCGGCGATTTCGTAACGAGGCGCCAGGGATCCGATGCTGGGCGCGAGAAAAGATACGAGGTTGCACGATCTTCTTCCGGTCGGAGGAGAAAACGAGAAGTAAGGACGCGTGTCTCTGCGAAATGATAAAATCGCGGTAAATTACAACGCGACGCGCTTTTACCGGTTACGCGAGCAAGTGAAGTTTCGACTGTCACGCTCGTTGCTCCACTCTAACTATTTCTTCGTTTGATTTTCACGAAGATGATTGTGTAAAGTGAGGGAGCACGTAATGTATGCACAGTTTTCAAAATATTTATTCCATACCACGCACAATTTTCACGGCAATATGATTGATGCAATGGCTCGTATCCAACTTACAATATTTTGGCCAAAATGGTAAGCTACAGATTTTTGCAATAAATATTTTTCCTATACAAATAATAAGAGAGACGCGAGTGGCAACCTGATTAATATTCGATTGATGTAATAAATATTTCCAGCACAGTATATATCTAAAGATTTATCGCGAGGGAAATTGTTGCCATCATGTTTCATTAGCCGAGAATAGAAACGTTGCAGGCGCGGTGAACGCTTATGAATTCAGTGAATATGGTCAATAAATGAGTCGACCAGGCGGAAAGTTTATATTCGAAGGGTTTAGGGATGTGAGGATATCCTTGAAGTTAAAGTTGAACGAGTTTATTCTCTGTTTGAGTAATTACCCCTGTTACATACGCGGGAAATGGTAATTTTATGTAAAACTAGTTCCTGCCGAGCAGCGAAATGGTTAAAATTCGATGAAACGAAAGGGTGAACTTACTCCAATCCTAAACATTCCTCGAAAACTTTAAGAGGCTACTTAGCTCGTTCCGATTGCCAGTCACCCCACGCACGATCATAGAAATAAAAGGAGCTGCAGAGCCGAGCAAGTGGTGCGCGTTCCGTGGCATCAGGAAACGGAGTTAATTGCGTTCCGTTTTAAGCCTGCACGTACAAATACGTCACGTCGGACGTTCGTTTCGCGTTCGCGAGCCTCGTGCTCGCGAAAGAAATTGAATCGTCGCTTGCAATCTCCGCCCTCCACGCTCTCCGCCCCCCCCCCTCAGTCTCTCCCCCGTTTTTCCTGCTCCCCTCGCTTTCGAGTTTTTCGCGAACCGAGAAATTGAAATTCTCGGACGAGCACGGCGCGAATTTACGCGGTGCGAGCTACGGGATAACGAACTGTATGTCTAGAATGTTCGATTTCCCTTCATCGCACCCTCGCTTCCGGATGGAAATGGAAGCGAGGTCGATCGAACCGGCTCTCGAAGAGGGTCCTGGAACCAGTCCGGAACCGAGATGGGGACGCTCGAGCGACCTCCACCTTGAAATCCTGGCCAGATCCGCGCGCACACACGCCCGCCGCGTATCTGTATCTGATTGAGCCCGATAAATGCCGGATTATTGCTGCATCTTGCGCGATAAAATCGGCAGATAAGCCACATTTCTGGTTGCCGCGTGGTTATTTCGCACGATAAACCAGCGCGTTTCAGTCTCGAGCCCACGGCGCCCTTCTCCTCGATCTGCGGGCAAAAAGGTCGACTGTAAATAGTAAAGGTGCGTTACAGCGATTCTTGTAAAAATCGATATTCAGTCTATAAAAATGAATGTCAGTTTTAATGCTTGGAAGCTCCCTTAACAAGAAACGCCACGCAGCTCCCGCATCTGAATTGTTGGAAATTAAAAACGAAGCCTTCTACGTGAATGCGATGCTCGCACAGGCGGCTCGAAGGGCGGAAAACAAATATTCACGGTACCGTTGCGCACGCAGGGCATTTATTAAATATTATTCCTGAAAGCGAGATACGAGCTTCGGAGTCGGTGGAAATAATTAATTAACCGCCGAACTCAATCCACAAATAAGTACGCAAATAAAAAAAAAAGATCAGGAGTGCCGGGCTATCCACTCGGCGGAGGGAGCCGAGAGAAAAAGGGGGGAAGCCCGACGAGGTGAAACGAAGCTGAACTTTGATGGATCGTTCGTAATCAACCCGACGATTAATTGAAAATTGAACATTTCCCAGTCCCGCGTCTAGTGTGTAACTGAATATTAAATGCAGCTGCCCGGGGGTAATTGGTTCTCGCTGACGTTTATATTACGTCGCCCGGAGGCGGGAGTTATCGTTATCGGGCTGTCGCTAATTCCTCAGCTGTTCTTATCACTGGTCGGCCATGCCGCGAGGAGCGGAGCGGGGCTCGGGCGGCTGCCGGGGGTGGAAACGGCTCTGGTAATCCATACTTCGCGAGTATTTCGTGCGCTGGATGCACTCCGAGCACGATGCACCTCGAGGGAGGAGCGCGTGCCTCAAGTATGCATAGTTTCGAACGCAGTGGTATAAAATAAAAATAGAAAGGGAAGAAAAAAATATAGAGAGAAACAGGGAGGAGGAAATATTTCCCTCGGAGCGACTCGTCCTGCGCTACGCTGCTCAGTACGTATTCTGAAAATAACTGATACAGTTTTTCCCCCCCGTTCTAACCGCGCTGTTACATGACCGTTGCTTTTGTTTCCAACGGGGTCTTCCTCCTCCCCCTCCCTTTTTTCCTCCGCCGTGCTCGAACCTTGAGATTTTTATATCTTGCTCGGGATATTATTTTTCCCTCTTGAAGAAGCGAAACGCCGTTGCGCCTCCCCTTTTACCCGCGAGACGGGCAACGGCGCGGAGGGTGGCCTCGCTTTTACGTCGGCTGTTTCGCGAAGTGTGTTACGAGCGGCGAACAAAATTTCTCCGAGCTAATAGCCGGGGATATTTTTGCGTTTCTATTCGATCGTTCGTCAGTATCGTTTTGGATTATTGGCGCTTCGTCTACTGGGATATAAAACTCGGAATGCTTGGTATTTTTGGTGAGCGGGGTTTTTTTGCGAGTCTCTTCTATTTCTCTCTTTTTGAGGGGGGGTCGCGCAAAGTGAAAAAAATTCCCGTATGGAAACTTTTATACGTACCGCTTGTAAATGCCACCCTTTGTCGCCCTGGCGATTCGTTAATATTCCGCGATGCTTCCTTTTGATAGCTGCCCTCGCCGCGCCATCGGAAAAGCACTGTTCTCGGTTTTAAAAGTTTATCCACTAGTTTTGCCGGTTTTTCCGTTTTACGCGCCTGTAAAGTCCCGTCGATGCTCTTCGGCGTTTTATCTGGCAGCTGTTTCTGCTCTGTTATTGAAAGAATATTTAGCTCGGGTAAAGAAGTTTTTCGAGCCGTTGCGATTCGTGCAAGCTGACACAGATTTCACCTGAAATTTCGGTTTTATTTGTGACCGGCATAAAGGATATAGTTAGCCTGTTTTACTGAAACTGTGTCTTTCGTTTAGTCAAGAGAATCGCAGGCCTCTCGAGTAGTCTGACTTTAATTCTATGAGAATTATATTATACGCTCTCTACTTCCACCGATCAATTTCCCCACATTCACAAAAAACATGCCTCCCAAGGAAAGCTTAAGAACCAGCCGAGAATCCCGTCGCCGTTAAAATCTACCCCGCAGAATTTGTCCATCGCAGGCTTTTCCCACGAAAGTTACTCCCGCGACTTCGTTTCTCGCCCGCTTCCTTTCCATCAGCCTCGAGTTTAAAGCAATATCCCGGCATCCTAGCCGGCGCTGGTTCGACATCAGCCGTGTCAGCCGGAAAACATCCTCTCTTTTTTCCCTGCTTTTCGAGAAAAATCAATAAGCCCTCTCGACTCGATTGCCAGCAAGACGCTGGCTCGTAGCTGCTGCGGGCACAAGGGGGTGTGGCGGTGGTGTGATTGCGACGTCATGGTGGTTCACGGGGAGAGAGAGAGAGAGAGAGAGAGGGAGATAGAGAACCCCGTGTGATCGTTAAGGAAGTTAGAGGCAGCCACGGTGGAAAAGGTGGGGGCGAGGCAAGAGGGGAATCCCCGAAGTGCACCTCGGCTCTAAATCCTCGGTGCCTGGAGCTTTCCTCTGGCCGGTGCTGGCCCATAGAATTAGGAGAAGCTGGTCGTTTCTCCTTCAGACGGATGCTGCTGGAACGAGGCGGCCAGAAAGAGGAGGGTTTCCTTCCTGGAGGTCCAATTCCTTTCACCGATCGGAGAATACCCCTGAGGACCGCGGAGGTCGTCTCGTTGTCGTTGGAAAGGCAGCCGGGCAGGAAGGAAGGCAGGAAGGAAGGAAGGAAGGAAGGAAGACAGGAAGGAAGGAAGGAAGGGAGGAAGGAAGGAAGGAAGGAAGGAAGAAAGGAAGGAAGGTGTATGATAAGGACAAGATGGAGGATAAGTCTACGGAACGAGATGGTAGAAAGCGGGCCCGGATAGGTGGTTAAAGGAAAGAGGAAAGAGGAAGAAGCCTTATCCAATAGCTCGGACCCGAATGTCCCTAACGAGCACAATAGGTCAGGTATTGCGCAAGCTTTCGCTGACTCGGCCAGATCCCGGTAGTATTCGAATTGGCGCGATTCGAACGGCGTGCCGGGTAAAAAACGAGCCACCACCCGCCGTGTGATTCGATCGTACGGCCTCGTCGCCCGGATATTCGCCAGCAGGGTGTGGGGGAACGAGAGAGAGAGAGAGAGAGAGAGAGGGGCATATCCACTTAGCTTCGAATTGGCTGCTGACCTGTGAAAGAGATCCGATCTTGCGGCCAGAAACGTTAATACCCGCCCTCCTACGCCAGCCCCAAGAGTTTTATTAGGCAGCTCGACCTGTCCAGTCCCCTCACCGTTAACCGGCCAACATGACCGCCACGAATCATGACTCATAATCCTGCTGCTGATAAGTTCCGTCAAGGATTCCTCCGGCTTCTTCCTACCCTCGTGCGAGGATTTCGTTGGCGCGAACGAGTTCTTTGGCAGCCGCCGAGAAGCGCAGGAATAGGGCAGCCGATTCTGGACCTTTTCAGGGATCCTAGGGGTGTTTTGGGGGAAGAAATAGTTCAGCTGGCAGGTTAGTAGTAATTAGAAGCTTGGGAATGTTAGCTTATGGAAAAGACTTTCTGTTTTCTTTTTGGTTTCTTTCTCTGGGGCATACAGGCTGTTTTATAGGATATGTATATCGAGGGGTAGTGTGTACTGCAATGTTTATACGTGCAAACAGAAAGTAGGAGAGGGAAAAGAATTGATTACCAAACCTTGAATCTAGCCATTGCTATTTGCATAGGACCATGGATTTGTGTTTCTTATCGTTCCTCTTGCGTGCAACAATTTTCCTCGATTTCCCCCCAGTAGCTGTGGTAATTTAAAATGGCGTATGGCCCCAGAAATGAAGACGTCGCGTTTATATCGATCGATCGTATCGCGAAGCTTTTATAAAGCTTCTTAGTAAGAAAATGTCTCGAGAACGATTAGCGCGCGGACTTATGCTCGTTAAGAGTTTCTTTTTATGAGTCCTGCCTCCTACTAAGTTTTTACTTGTACTTCTGGAACACTTTGTATATTTACAAATGGAGGAGAGTTGAATCGGCTCGTTGAGAAATGATACTCTGGTGTTCAGCACCGGAGGTGACTAACTTACTCTTTTCATTGCTATGTAAAAATAGAGATAAAGAGGATGATAAAACCATCTCACGTAGTCGATACAACACTGCGATCGATGACGATTCCTTGAAACAGAGACAGAATGGAAGTATTTTTACATCAGAAAGCTTCTAGAGATACCAGCTTTGTTCCTCTACGAGACGAGTCATGGGACGATGTCCAGTGCCTCGTCATGAGGTCAAAGGGTGCACCATTGTTCATAATCAACAAATTGAACTATGTAACAACAAGATCTTTGAGACTTCGACGTCCCACATTCCTATAATATTCAAAGTATCCAAGTGTGAGCAATTGTATCCCCTAGAAGATTGTCCCAAATTTTATTACCATTTCAGCTTCCATTGTCACCAAAGTTCTATTTTCGAGACACTTATTATTTGAAAAATATGACGCGTGATTAATATATTCGCTATCAGTGTACACACATATCTCCAAATCCCTGACAAAGCTTCAGTGACATTCAAAACTCCAAGACTTAAACTAGAACCCCTAGAATAATTTTCCTATTATCCTATAAGGAAGCAAAAACCAAATATTTATAATTATCTCCTCATTAGAGAATTATTTCAAAGTAAACGTTCCGAGGTACTTCGTATTTCTTCTTTAGTGTAAAAGATAGCCATCCCTGTTTAATACTCCTCTATTGCAATCGAGGAGAAAATAAATTGCCGAAAGTGCAATCACTGTTGGAGTTGCTGCTCATTTCTCTTCATTAACAACATAGTAGTTAATTCCTGCTCCCACAGGATCAATTTCTTATTCCACTTCGACTGGATGTGTGCTTCCTCGGTGGTATCCATTTAGATTCTTTAATCTCCTTTTCCTTTGTATACTTGAAAGGGGTTCTTCAGAAATGATTCGATGAACGTTGGTCGGGCGACGTGTCCGTCATCCAAGTCGATCCGTTAGTCTCTCATCAGCGACACAAAGCTTGGCAGCGATAAAGAATCGATCGTGCAGCGTGCCTAATCTCTGCCGCGAGATAACAGCGTTTAAACGATAAACGGTCTTCGTTTGATCGTTGGCACAGTTTTTGTTTGCCATTTAAATATGCTCGCGAGCGTGTTATCTTGTTCGAGGACGGGTTCAGCGAGGTCGAAATTAAATGGAGCTAGCGAGAAGTCGACTGTTGGTTGAGGAATGCGGGACCAGGAAAAGCAAATTTCATTTATGCTTTACAAATAAAATTCTACTTTAATAAGGGTGAATATTCACTGCGTCTTAAGGGAGAAAGATTATTACGGAGGTCCAATTTTCTGGATATTTAATTTCATCGTTCTCTTGAAAGAATGATCCTGATTGTTATAGGGTCTGAATTTCAAATCCTTTGCGTAATGTTTGACTTACTAAAAAGGTGAATTATGTCCTTTTGACCGGTATCAACTTTATAACATCCCTGTTGGTACGGAATATTCCAATTCCCCTCTCAAATTTCCAGGAATTTAATTTTTTCTCTTCGTTGCAAAGTCTCGAATAAATCACGTCGAAACCAGTAGAATGGTAACTCTCGCCCTTGCATCAATTTTAACTCGCCTCATGCTCCCCATTAAAATATAACAAATTCCTCAAAGGTCAAACTCTACCCACAAAACTGAATCTAGTGTAAAATAAAAAAAAAAACAGTTCCACTTCGATCATTACTTCCTCTTAATCTTCTCATTATCCCTCAGCTGGCACAGCCGAGACCTTCATTAGAAAAGAAGGGAAGAAAAAAGCTCGAGCCACCCGAAAACATCGGGAGAGTGTTTATCGCAGGTAACGCCGATCGCCGATTACAATGCAGAAGCTCACTCTTCCGTTCGAACTTCTTGCGCACCCCTGCCGGTTTAATTTATCTTTCGCGAGAGCGGCGTCGTAGGAACAAGAAGTTTCCCGGCTCCTTTTTCCCCTGGGCGGAATGTTGAGAGGGAGGCGAGTCCCGGGGCGAAACAATGCAGTAAAACGCGGAATGGAAAAGGTCGTGGGTCCTTTAGGTGCCTTTCCTAAATCGTTTCGAAGTAGATCCTCGGCATTCAAGAAGGTGGCTGCGCGCCCGTCTCTTCCCTTTTCTTCGCCGGGCTTGTATGGCCTCGTATCTCGGAAAGGTTGCGTTCAATAGGTCGTGCCAACTGGTACCCGACGAGGGAACCGTCCTCGTCGACGTCTTCCTCTTCGTTCCACGCTTTCAGGGGAGCTGTGCTCGCGATGTGGCACGACGCGGCCCCGCCGTTTCGTGACGCCCTCCATCCCCGTCCCTAGATTTCCTCCCTCCTCCACCCCTCCCCCTTTCCGCCCCTGTCTGCCACGTTTTTCACGATCCCGGCCCCGCCGAAGAGCCCGTGGTAGCAAGGGGACGATGGAGGATACCCAAATCCTTCGATTCGATGCCGTGTCACATCTATTTTAAAGTCAACTTCGACGGTGCCGCGACAGTCTACCCCGATAAATAAATTTTTGCGTTACTTCTCGCGCAGGCGAGGGAGGAGAGTCGATCTAGGTAATACATCTGAGCAGTCTCGTCGTTGCCTCCGATATTAATTCCCTGTTTGAAAGCGAAATAATTTCCACAGGGACACTGACAATCAGTGGTAGTAGAAATGCAAGAAAAGTTGGTGACGTACACATACGGTATCAATGGTGCAGAGCAAACTCGCGGAATTATTTACGAAGACTGTTGAAGTCAAATATGTACTTTCGGTCCTCCCCCGGGTCTTCATAGAAGCTTCCCTCTTCGTCGCCGATAGTTCCTCAGCTTCCGCGCAGATGCCACCGAGGAACGAAGCGAAGGCACCCTCGCGAACGAATTTCGCAGCGCGTCCACGAACCGCGGTCAATCGATGGATCCTCCCGGTCTCCTTGGTCCCCGCGGCTGTAAATTTGCGGCGGCCATTCGTGGCCTCGATTACCAGCCTCCCCCGCAATTGTTTACCGTGGCTAATTGGCCGTTACTTATGACTGCTAGCCGGCAAATATCGATCCCCGAAACGGCTCGATAGTAGCATTCCAACTGTCGCGGGGTGGCGAGGAGTCGCGAACTAGCCTCCTCAACAAGTAGCTAGCCCGCCGTGGAAAACGGACGGCTCGGACGATTATCGCGCGTATCCATCTATCACGATCTCTCACCCCCTTGTTATCTCTGTTTTCATGAATCCCGCATCCAGATAGAGCGAAGAGTAAACGGAGGGTGGGCGGGGTGAGGGATCCCAGAACTCGAGGCGATCCTCGCGAAAATCGTGAATCTCTGTCGGTGCACACGTGCATTGGCACGCTTCCATTTTATTTTCGTAACCCGCTCGCGCCAGAGGGAAGAGTAGTCAGGAACGCCTGGCTTCTACCCCCCACTATATCTATCCCCTATCGCTGCCCCCCCCGTTCCCCTCCGCCGTTTCTATTCGCGGCTGTAGATGGCATCCCTTGCCAGCTTGAACTTGACCTTTCGAACCCGCCATGCGATCGCGCCCTCGCTGCTTTTCTTCCACTCTTCCAGCTTTCGTCGCGGACAGTTCAACCCCATCCGTCGAGCACCCCCCTCCCCCCTTTTGCCCGGGGATCCCAAGGGGTAGAGGGGGCCGGGTAACGCGGCCCGTCGATGTTTGGGGCACGGGTTAAGTGCGCCACGCGCGACAGCGTAGGTCGTTACTCGGTACCATTGTTCCTGTGTATTGTGTGCTGCCTTGCAGGGGTATGGGAGTACGGTGAGAGAGGAGTAGGGGTGAGGTTGGTAGCAGTCTTCGCTGCTGTGTGGACAAGGCAAGAGCTCGGGGACGGTATTAGAAGGGGGTTTGGACAGTAGTGCTTTGAGATCTTGTGGTGTGCAGCAAGGTGAGTAAGGAAGGTGTGGCCAAGGACATGTATGGAGGCTTGTGTACTCCTTAAGAATATCGATTCGTGCATCACTTGAGTGGATCTCAGGTTTGTCACTATGTTCTTGCAAGGTATAGTGTTAGAATTGTTTTTTTTCTTCAGAATTTTGAAATTTAATTTATTCGTTGTTCAGCCATATCGGGTATTATGTGGGAGAGTATTGATAGTTTGTGACACGTCGTTTTGAGTTTCACATGGTGAGATTGTTTTGTATAGAGTATTTCTATTAGATTTGAAATTAGAAAAAGTAATGTGTATTTGAGGCATTCAGAGCGAAAACCGACTAACCCAGAATTTTTGCGAAATCGAGTTAGCAGCGATAATGTATTTCACTAGGCTGCACTGATCATATAAAATAGGGAAAATATTTTTCAGTGTGGGTTAGTTCCTTTTTGCTCTCATTGCCTCATTTGATCTGGGGTCTGGTATCCAATGTTTCGCTAGAAGCTTGTGAGATCACATTCTAGATTTAATTCTCGATTGTAAAAGGCAAAAATTGTTGGTTTAAAGTATACAGTTACGTGGTCGTTGTCGTGCGAAGGAAACAATGAAGTTATCGAGAGATGAATAAAATTACACACTCATTGACTATCAAACGAGACTTTAACGCTGTTACTTGAAATATTACAGGAAGCTTGCCTATGTGATAATTCCGCTTGCAAATTTATATCGCTGAGAAGAATTAAATACGATACCTTGTCTTTTAATTCCTGTTTCGTTTCGCGATGCTTCATTTTCAATCTCCCTCCTTCGATCACCAGTCACTTTCAATCTACAAAATATTAACGATCGAAACTTCCTCTTCTTATTTTTCTCTCGTCTAATCTCATGGACGCCGAGTATCTTCGAATCTCTCGCGAGATTACTGCCTCTGTTACGTAAACAAGCGTTTCTTATTCCACAGCCATCGGCGTATGCATCTTTCATGCTGATTTTATCGCTTGCTTATGAGGCTATCGTGCACTGATTGCACAGGGAACGAAGCAATCTCGTTCTCCGGTTTCTTCAGGAGCTTTCGGGGAAATGTCCACTGAGCGTGTCCAGAGTTTTCAGTTTAGTGGTAGTTCATGGGGGCTTATTTATACACCGATTAAAACTGGACACTGCAGGCAACAGTTTTCATTAAACTTGAAAACTAATGAATTTTTGCAGAATACAGATTTCAGAAATAGAGAAAGTCAATTATTTTCATTGGCACCCGAAAGCAAATCATTCTAACAATAAGTTCCCTAAACATCCCTCCACGTTACATTTCTATTTGGCCGCTGCTCTAAGATTTCCTTTACAGACGAATTACATAGATGCCACTTCAGTAGACTCCGGTACAATTCCCCAGCCACTTCACATAAAAAAATTCTTTTATCACTCCAACAACATCCCCCTTTCCACCATTTGATCTCTCGGCACAACTATAGTGGTATTTCAACCCTCAAACAATGTAGCCATAATTTCAACTCGATCGTATCCAATTTCGAGTTCCGAGCGTCATCCGGACCTTCTAAATTGAGAAGGCCATTGGCGCGCGAAGCGTTCTGCTTTTTCCACGACAAAAGGTGGGGGTAAACCGTGAGGGTCGTAAAATTTCCAGCCCTGAAAGAAGTTCCTGCATGCAAGCTGCACCCGCTACGTACCGCGTACGTACGTACTTCCGCGATAAAACTTTCATCGTGCTTTAAAGTCTCGTTTACGGACGCGCGGCATGGTCCATTGAAGTGGCGACGAGCTGGAAAAATCCACGGTTATCTCTCCCCCCTCCCCTCCCCCGCCCCCTCGAAAGTCCGTTGGCGATCGTCTGGTAAAAACTGTATCCGCGAGATTAAAAACAACCAGTCGAGCATGATTTAACGATCGAGTTTTGGCAAACTCCAGTTGACGGTTCTTGTTGCTTCTTGCCCTGCTCCGGTTCCGACGTCCCAGCGCCGCCGATCCCGCTCGCGTTCGTCGGAAAAAGTGGCGGCATTTCCGGTCCAGGGAACGAAACGGCAGAAGTTGAGAGGGGCCAACAAACTGGCGGTCGTTAATAAAATTGCCGGAATCTGCGATCCCGGGGCGTCCAATTCGTGTTTTGTTTGCGCTTAGTTGTCGGGCGAGCGTATCGACCAGTCTGGCCGCTGTTACGCTGTAATTATGTCATTAAATTGACGAGGCACAGCGCGACTAGCGGGGAAACGGGGCGGGGCGTCGATTCACCGTTCAAAATTGGGTCGAAAGTGTGGTGTACACTTTCTTCGTGGGACGCTTCCTTTCGGAGATAATTGATTTTGAATCTGTTGCGCGCTGCGCCTCTGCTAAGTGACGCGCGCCCAGCTACCGGTTTCGAAGCTCGTTTTCTCGAAAAGGAAAGCCCGTATGGAAAAAGTGTATTCCACATTTTTTATTCAGTTTTTAAAGTAGAATAATTTCTCCTAATTTAAACAATTCTAAATAATTATTACGTTGCATTATTCATATTCGAAATAACGTTATGAAAATCGTGCAATCACCCACACAGGCATATTTCTGCAGAATTAATTTAGATTCTAAGGCTGAAGAGGCTCTCGAAGCTTGCGCACTGTGGCTTCAGAGCTCCCCTTCTCAAACCCACGTTCTGAAACCGACCAGAAAATTCCACGGGACTATAATTATTCGTAACAATTCCCACTGTTCGATGGAAGATCCCCTCGTAGTTAGCAGCGTCTTGAATATCACAGATATTCTACTTCGATTCGAGGATAACGCGTCTTTCAGGCACACGGGCTGTTTATTAGTCTCTGCCAGCTCTAGGCCCGATCAAAGTGCGAGCGAGAGCTTTATGGCCGCGAATGAATCTAATTTTACCCGCGCCTATCAGTCAGGGCAGCCGGCGCTATTTCCATGGATCTAACGTGGCCGATTTTTATTTCTGCCGGTCGATGAGATATCCCACATGTCTCGATAGGATGTCCACGTAACGGGCATCTTTTCCGCCATTCTCGAAATACGAACGAATCGTGTGTACAATAGTAGCGGCCCTCCGAATTCCGCGAACGCTTGCTTCTCGTTACCATTTGCTTGTTCAACGCGAACGTGGACGCCTTTGACGGGCAGGGGAAAAACGATCTCCGCTACTGACTCGAGCGAGTCCACGTCTGCGGGAACACGACTCTGCGCCTCTACTTCCGCGTTAATCGCAGTGGAAAGTGTGTTGAAATCGAACAGGCTGCGTTTGCCAAGCGACATTGCGGGCTCTGTGGTGGAATTAAGTGGATTCAGGCGTTCAGATCGAGGAAAGTTAGAAATCTTGCGACTAGGTGCTCGCAGCTTTGTGTTGGCGATCTGGGGCTCTGGGAGAGTAAAAACTACCATCTTCTTTCTTTAAATCCTAATACCACAATTCACTTATCACAGTGATGCATTCTAGGAATAAATCACTGCTCACGCCAGCTAGAACCTCAGTATCTATTTCTAATTTAATTTCATCAAATTCATATTGGGATAAAAACAGAGTTGGGCGTTATCCAAATAAATGTTTATTCGAATAATCTTCAAATAAATTTTTATTCAAATATTCTTCGAAGCAACCTACCTTCGAATAAATTTTTGATCCTCCCCTTAGCAACCTACCTTCGAATAAATTTTTATTCCTCCCCTCGGCAACCTAACTTCGAATAAATTTTTATTCCTCCCCTCGGCAACCTACCTTCGAATAAATTTTTATTCATCCCCTCGGTAACCTACCACAGTTCTCCCAAAAATCCTCAGGGGTCGCGAATCCATCGCCTTCCAGTAACTCATATCAACAACAAGAGAGCCAACACCCACTCCCCTGGAAGTTCCTCGAACGGAGCGGCAAGAAATCCTCCAATGGTTTCGCTAAAACGATGGCGACGACAATAACATCGTTGTCTTGCTGGCAAGCGCGTTTCATCCCACCTTGCATGCACACTTTGCGCAAGCCTGCCGCGAAAGGGCCCTTCTGTCAACAGGCAACGATAATAAAAACTTAACGGCCACGATAATAAGAAAGCGGCAGGTTTTATCGAGCGACGGTAATGCATTCTTTGCCGCGTTATCTGCGCGATAAGGCGGAAAATGCGCGAGGAAGCCCCGCGCTACTTCCTCGGGATAAGGAATAAAAATAAATCTGGATGTTGGCAGGCGTTGGCAGTGGCCGGCGGGGGCAGCGCGGCGCGGCGCGGAATAAGGTCGCAGCTCGGCTCATTAAATCAGCCGTCCAACGAAATCCTTCGATGGGCGGCTGGACAATTGGCCCCTTTGAAGGCCCCGATCCCGCGGAAATCGATTCAATAGCCCCTTTTCAGAGGCTGGTCAAAGGGTGAGCCTTTTGCGGTCTCCCGTCGACGCGGCCTCGACATCATAATTTATCGCGACTGCTTTTGTTCGAATCTAAACGGGACACGGGAACTTGTTTGAACTCATTTGAATACCGCAAGGGTGTTTTACTGTCGTCGTTGGCTGTTGCACGAACTTCGTGGTGGCTGAGCATATTTTTCTAGCTTTTTATTAAACGGTTCTGAAGGGGCTAGTGGAAGAATATAAGTAGCAAGATAATAATAATCGTGAATCTACATAACGTTAAATATCTTTAAAAAAAAAACAAGAAATACACATATTAGTTCCCAGAGTTCTCAAAGAAATAAAAACACAATTGGTAAAAGAAAAAAAGACCCGAGGAAGGGTAGAGTAGGGTTATTCGAAGATTCTGCCACACTGAATTAAAATTTTCTTCTCGTAGAATTCCACTTTTAATATTACAAATAGGAAGCATTCTGAAGAATTCTATACAAGCTTTTCAAATACACATTTTCCTCTCCACTTCTTTTTATACACACCAATGTGAGGCAGTTTGCGAACTCGTGAAAAAATACAGTCTCTGTTGCTTCGAGCAGCTCGTATCCCTAGAATACTTCGCTACGAAGATATCCGCGCGGTCAGCAGATTAACGATTTCTGCCTAATTGATTGATTCCCGGTGTGCAAATAGCCGCGTGGCCTTGACCGCGAGTTAAAAGCAGCCGCAGCGCGTACAGCGCGCCTGGCCATTTCGGTTTGATCCGAAGGCTCCCGTTTGATCGGCGACTCGGCCGGCACGTTACGATACCCGCCGATGGAATATCGTGACCGAGGCCCGTTCCCGCGTAATAAAGAAATTGATTCGACATTTCCTATCACGTGCCCGGCCTCCATCCAGCGATCCTCGAAGCTCGCGAACGACCGTGGACGGAAGCGTTAACCAAATGAGCCCCTCCCCCGCCCGTCGCCCTTAATGGAAGAAATCGCCGAATTTTTCGCGTGACCCGCGGCCATTTCGTCCGCCGAATGCCTCCCGTACGCGACGGTAATGGCCACCTGCCCCGTCCTGCTACGTGGCGAGCAACGCGTTCTTTATCGCCCCGACACGATCGAGACTGTATCGTACATCATCGTTGATAGAGTCGAATGCACCTATCGGTGTCCAATGTGTGCGCATGCCGAGGCAGGGTTATTAGAATAGTTTATGGATGCTTGAGCGTTGCGAGTATTCTTAGTGTATCGCGATATATCGTGAACAGTGGCGATTTAATAAGGGACTACAGGTATATTCGCACTGTTTGGTGGTTGTTCGAGCGTTAGATATTGGGCGGGAGCAGAGACGGGCAGAATGTTTATTTGAATAAAATTTCGAGTAACGAATAAAAGTTAAAAAATTACTCGCCATGCGTCGAATAAAGCTAACTCGGTTTAACGAACGAATGACAAATAATCTCTTTAACTTTCATTCGTTATTCGAAATTTTATTTAAATAAAAAGTTTGCCTATCTCCGGGTGGGAGAAATATCAATTGGGCCAAGTTATGCAGAAAGCCACCAAAACTCAATGATCTGAAATGGAGTAAATTTAGTTTGAGGATTTTAATCGTTAAAGGAAAGTAGCTCTGTTTCCATTGGGTATATTTTATTTCGTTTTATTCACTTTCAAGCTTTTCTAAGGCGTTATTTAATAGTGAGTAGTATAATTAATATTATTTTCAATTCTCCGTAGTTTTTGTTCTTTTGCAAAATAAAGCTCACAAAATTGTGAGATCCGTACCGTGTTTAGTTAAGTTTTTGTCATTTTGAATATTCGTGTAACGAGTCACTAGAATATTTGAGTAAGGATAATTTGGGAGATAGAGTTGCTGTAACGATTCGGCATAATAGTGCAAGTTTCGAAGCTGGGGTTATTGGAACACTTTAGAAATATTCCAAATTTAGAAGTACCTACTCTCCGAATATCGTAGTAGTCCTAATACTCGTCCCGGATAAATCATGCTCGATAAATATTAGAGCAAGGAGAAGTTTGGCAGACAGACCCCACCCCAATGTAACACTTACGCACAGTGATGTGACACATAGTCAAGCACCTCGCCCCAAGCTGCATGAACTTCTCCGGCGAAGAAAAATTAGCCGCGATTCAGCGCGAAAACATTTCGCAGCCTACAAGATCTATAACCCGAGCATCACGCGGGATTGTTTTTGTCCCCCCTCTCGTAGATAAAATACGCTCTGAAACTTTCTCCCCCGCTCGTTTTAAACACATCCCCGCGGTCCACGGGAGCATCGATGAAACGACAGACGTTAAATCGCCGGGAAAATGATATGAATCGCTCGGGTCCGGGAGCATCCGTTATGCCAGGCGTGCATCCACGCCGCCATTTGCGTAATCCGAACCACGGCTGCTCGCCGTTTTATAACGCCGACAGTTGCTGCTACAATTATTGCAGACCTCGCCGCTGTTCGCCATCGTCCCTCGTGGTTATTGCCATCGTAAAGTGTGACGTACGGAATCGCGCGTGCGGATTCAAATTCACGATCCTCTCTCCTCGTCCGCTTGCTCGATCGATTCCTTCGTTCACTCGACAACTCCGCGCCCGTTGCTTCCAACAGCAACCGTAGATTACGTTGTCAGAAAGTTTCGGAGCAGTGGGCGCTCGAGGATCTTTTCGTACAGTTAAGGATTAAGTAATAATAATTCTTTATTGCATCACCAGACATTAAGAATAACAAGAAGATAAAGAAACATAAATACATATAAGAAAAGAAGAAAGAAAAAAATAGTAGAGTTAGAAGTCTTAAAAACTCTCTCGCCTAAAATCTTTCGAACGATAAATCCTGTCGTCGCGAAACGCGCCTCAGCTAATTATCGAAAAATATTCTTTTCTCTTCATAAAATCAGAATCTAAATTTCGTTCGAAGCCCAGTAGTAGGTAAAGCTAGTTATACAATATATGTGAAAGTAGAAATACAGTGCAAAAGGCGAAATCCTTCATCCTCCACCTAAATGTATCGCAATGAGTGGACGCAGGGAAATTTGGAAACCTGCTGCTTCCAAACTTCATGTTGGTAGTGTAACGCATGCGGCTTGGGTTACAACGGAGAATCGTGTTATATGACTTAAGTTAAGTGCTCACCGGAAGAGAAGTATCGTTAGAGCAACAGTGTAACATCTAATGCGTCTGCTTAGGTAGAAGATGCAAACGGTGAAGTTTGAATAGTAGAATAATGCTTGAGGCTATTGAAGCCCCGGAATAGTGCAGCTCGCCAGAAGATGTGGTTGATCAATTAACATTTTTTGCAATTTTAATACCTGGGTTGATTGAATTCGACGAGGTCGACCACTTGATTTTACTTCAGTATAAAACACCAGGGCTATAAAATACGAGGAAACAAGGGGAAGTGGTCCGTCTATGGTCAGACGCGCCACTGTACCAATATCCCTGGAACTATATTCCCTCGTAACTCTCCATACCCTGTACTAAAAACTGTCACCAGTAAAAATAAATTAACGCACGATCTTCATAACCGCGAACAAATTTAATAAAAATTCTACTCAATAATCCGCGCGATACAAAAGATTTCCTGCCACATAAAGTTCGCTGGTCCAGCATCGACAAATTCATAGAGCAAACACCAACTGAAATACCACCAATTCCACGCAACGATCGCCTCGCCATTCAGTCTCCATTTCACTCCAACTTGTTGACTCATACATTAATAAAAGTTAATAGCCGCGCCCAAGCTTTCAATCCGCTGAAATTCGCTAGAAACTTCCCGAACTTCGTTCCGACCCTTCAGCTAATTAATAACGCGTCTAACAGCGTTCCTCTTTTCTTTCCTGTTCCAGGTGAGTGTCCAGTTAAAGTTCCTACGACGGTGAATCGCCCGTCGACCTCGGAGGATTAAGGTAAAGGAAGGTGTTCCCTTTCTCGCCGAGTATTTCGCCGCGATGAATATTAATTCCGACCGTCGGCAGATTAAATGAAAGAGTTCGCCCACCATTCGAATTCCCCCTCGCTCGATGCTTTATTAATCAAAGTCCACTGTCGCGCTCCTCGATCACGAAGCCGAACCGCTGGCGTTTCGCTCCCCTCCCCTGCGACACAAAAATCCCCGCTGAATCTCGCGCGGGGAAATGTACGCTCGGAGTGCATGAATTCTCTTGGTCGGATATCTCTGTGCGTTTTCACGTCTCTCGATAACGGATTTACTCGAAGCAACTCGCTTTGTTTCCCAGCCGAAAGGGAGCCGCGGAATGGCCACGGATCGCTGGCCGAAATTCGTCAGTCGCACATTCCACGTTCGTCTTTCGTCGAGGAATCGTCCCCCTCGGTTCGAGCGACGTTCCTCCGCCACCCCCGCCGCCACGGCGATTGCCTTAACGAAACGGGAGAGATCGCCCCGCGTCTCCGCAAATCCTGCTGGATTTCTTCGGGGACGGCGACGCTCGTCCACGAGGATATTGGAATTTTGAAAATCCCCCGTTCCTCGGCTGGCCTCGCGCTCGCTAGACGACGGCTGAGAAAAGAAATCCTTCGGAAACTGCGGCCAGTCTGTTTCCATCGTTCCCCCCTCGTCCTCTCGCAGTCACTCGGAGTCGCCGCTCTTCCGTTCCCCGGTGGCAGATGTTTCGTTTGCACACGGCCCTCGCATTTCTGCGCTGCAAACCGAACCCGGTCGACCGTGACGTCCACGTTCCTTGGGTGGAGTGATTAGAATTGCTGGGCGAAGCGACTGGTAAACACCGTTCTACAAAGATGTGTTTGATCTTTTATATCAAATCTTTTATATCTTTTGTAATTATTGCAGATTTCAGAGTGAATTTTGAGCTCTCAGAGGGAACGCGGGGGAGACGGTTATTCTAAGAAAATCACGCGGAGGATGTATAATATAAACTTTTGCACGGAGCTTGAGCATCGAGACGAAGTTCCATCGATCGTCTCGGGAGCAGCCATGCACTTTCAAAATCAATTTTCCCCGAAAACGGAGCCCCGCGCAGAAAACTTTCCCTCTACGCTTTCGACTGAGTCTTCCGCGAGGAACCGCCCCAGCTACCTCAATCTTTGTTCGCGCGGGGCGTTCAGCTCGCGGAGCGCAACTAACCCCAGAAGATTGCTCTCGGATCGGCTGCCATCAAACGGGGGCAGCCAATTTCTAAAACCATAGGCTATTCGTATCACGAGTTTAGTGTTGCCCCCGCGACGGTCCCGCTCGAGGAGATCCCGGGGGGGTTGGAAAGCCAGTCACGGGTGGAGAAGACGCGCGGCACCGGGGGGGATTGATAAGTAGATCGCGAGGAGAGTATTCGATTTCGCGCGGCGCATCCGGTGAAACGCGTCACGGGAATCGCGGCCGATTCGATTAGGCGGGGCCCGCCCTCGATGCTTTTAAAACTTAATTCCCCGGTCGAAATGAAATCTGGAGGGCAGGGCCGCGGGGGCGGGGGGGAGGACCCGTCCTAGCTGGAGGCAGCCGGGGTCGCCTCGCGAAATTCAGGTCGCGCAAGGACGGCGAATTTATGCGCCACTGTTGCGCGAAGACTGCTCTCCGTAACGGCGTTACGCAATCCTGCCTCTTAAATAATCTGTTTTCGGGGTTACGTAACAGACAACCGGGGGCAATCGTGTCTGTTTCTGAGATCCTTGTCTGATAGTATATTCCTCATTTCGTTTATTTTTTATCGCGTCTGCGCGTCAGTCGGACCTCGGTTCTTTTGCGTGCGTATTAAAAGCTGAAGTGTATATTTACAGCGAGATTGAGGAGAATGAGGAAACACGGAATGTTGAGAAGACTTTGAATTGCTTGACAGACGTTGTAGGTCGTATTTATTAAAGATATTTTTTAAACCTTCGCTGACCTCACGCCCCGCACTCTGATCGATTCGAAACGAACGATAGTAATCAGTGCTCAAGCTTGATTGCGAGATTAATAAATCTTACAAGCTGCGATCGTATGTCTTCAATAGCAACAGTGATCCACAATTAAACAGTTCTATTTTTACGAATATTTCAACCAGCCATTTAGATTTTAGATCCTTCTTATCGGCATCCAGTATTTTAATCGTAATTACTTATCAATACGTACTAGCTATTTAAATGTGATCGGAATTATTTGAGATACTTCATTCTCCAATCGCACCCCTAAATTGCAGCTACCCATCTTCCTCGTCGGAGATTCTCGAAAATAGCAATTCCTTCGGATAGCAACAGCTTTCTCCACGAGCCCCAGTGGCGTCGCTCTTATCAGCCCCTCGCGCAAGGGCCAAACAAAGCCGACATCGATATCCCCGAACACCGGTTTCCCCCTTCAGCTTGCAGCTTCTTGTTTCCCCAGTTTTTTTTTTTTTTTTTTGATTTCCCTCGACGGACGTGTACACCGTGTCTTTTTGTGCGCCCACGTTCAAGGAGTCCTCGCGTCTTCCCACCCCGGCTGGCAAGGGTTCGTTGTCTTTAGAAAGATCCTACGGTCCCTGCAGGGCGTCAGGAGAGCCTTCAGCCAGCGTCTGCCGGTTTCCTCGACGCTGTCTTCGCCGCCCCCCCCCTCTGTTCCTCGCGCAGCCGACAATCAGCGACAACGCCTCGGGCCACCGAGTCCGACATTGTATTCCGTCGCTTCTCTTCTTTTTCGGCCTTTTCACCTTCACCGGTAGAAATCCTCCTCGCTCCCACCCCCTCTCCTTCCTCTCTCCCTCGACCGGCTCGTCGAGTGGCCGTCGTCATCGCGAGAGCCTCGTCCACCCTTTTCCTCTCTATCTCTCAGCCCCTCTCTCTCCCTCTTTGATCCGTCGCCTCCTTTTTTATCTCTCCCTCTCTCTCTCTCCCCAACCCCCTCCGCCTCGCCAGTCGCTTTTTCTCGAACGGAGCTCGACTAGATTGGCTGGGAATTTCGTGCATTGCCAAGTAATTACCGGCTATGGCGGCACAATGACAGGGACCGCACCCTCCCAGGCTGGCTAAGAAAGAAACAACCCTTCCGGCTAAATAACGCAATTCCGAGCCGGCCCCTTCGAGCTCGCGTCGTCGAGGAATGAAAATAAAGCTCCCCGCGCCCCTCCTAGCCGCGGGTATTTAAGGGAAACCGCTCCCTTTGGTCGCCCCCGATGTAGATCCGTTTCCGTGTTCGACGTGGACACTTAGGGGCTGCCTCGCGAAGGGGTGGGTAGTGGCCGTTGGCTGTGGCTTGCTTCGGTTTAGAACACACGGTTTTAGTAGTTAGTAGAAAAGGGGCAGTGAATTCGTCAAAGCGGTAGACGTCGAAGAGGATAGTAGGATTCAGAATAATTTTTGTACGTATATACACTAGTGTATACACTTTTATCCACGAAGATGGACAGGTGTTTCGATAAAGGAAATTAGCAGCTTCTATCCTCGATAGTATTGTGTTAGAGAGCTTCGAGCGGTCTATGGTGCTATCTATGCTTCCTCCACTAACACTATTCCAGGGTGCTTAATCTTAGTAAGCAAATAAGAAGTGGAAGCTTAAGACACAAGCGTCCGCATCGAGCGCAGGACGGGCGTCGATCGCGCCTCTCCTCCTCGCGTGTGCAGCAAATCTGAATTAAGTAAACATAATTCACGGAAACCGTACAGTGCCGGGCCGATACATGATAGAAGCCTTTCAGCCGAGGCATTAACACGCTTCGTTCCTGGTAGGAACTGACACCTTTGAAACGTGGAGCGCTCCAACGGCTCGACATCTCCTCGCCCGTCCACGGCTCTGCCGATCCCATCCGTCGCGGGGGAGAAGCTCCGTTCGAGGCCACGGGGCCATTCTTGCAGCGGAAATTACCGTAAAACCGTCCGACCGCTGGTTTTTATGCTAATGCTTGGCCTGCACTCTCGATTGAATCTCGCGAACGATCATCATTTCCTATCAGCCCCGTTAATTCCCTCCGCGTAACGAAGGCAAATGTTGCGAGCCCCGTTATTTGCACGGTATATCCTGGTTTGCGTTCAATTAAGCGGCACGGCGGCGCGCGCCCCCTCGAAACTGGCGCTTTCAACGATTCCAAACTTAATTCGGCAAATATTTCCGACGCACGATATTAATCCCAGCTGCGCTCGGTGTCTGCGAATATTCGACGCAGCCCCCGGATCGATTGCCCCGCGCAAACGGCTAATGAATTATTATTCTCCGGCAACAGGAATTCGCTCGGCTGATATTCGTTTGTACCGGGAATCGAAATGCTAAGCTGAAAGTCCTGGTATCTGTTTGGTCTTTTGGGAAAGACGGGGAGACGACGTCCGCTTCGTTTTCGTGGGGTAGTTGGGTGCAAAATATGTTTCAAGATTGTTAAATTTATGTGTAGAAATGTGATTAAGCAGTCCACTTTTTGATAAGTAAAATTGTGTTACACACTAAGGCGGTTGTACGGAGTTCGTAATGCTAAAATGCACAATGAGTAATGCGAACTCGTCAGTTTGTATCGTGAAAAGGAAGCAGAGAATTATTGCAATCGTAAATTTTAAATATGCACTGTGTCTATTAGTGGTAATTGGTATTCGTAACCGAATTTCAGGTGTAATTGTAAGTAACGCTTCCACAGCCATGCACTACTTATTCATGTCTGATCTCGCATGGGGTGTTTCTACTTGCCAGCTCCATGCACATATTAAGGGGTTAGACTACCTTGGCCAGCTCAGGAAATATCGCATCTTTGGGAATTTATTTCTAAATGACAAAGACACTTTTATCGATAAAATTTTTTTAACGAAGATAGGGTCATCTTTGAATAATATATACAATTTCTTTTCAAATATCAAAACATTCCGAAAACTCCAAATGCGCGTTTCTCGAAACCACGTCTTCCGAAACGCTGTAATTTGAGTAGTAAACCTCTATGGATTTTTATACAATATTACGCAGATGTTCTTAAATGTATTCTCTACCGTCCGACCGTAAATTTTTCGATATTTCAATTTTTACCTGACTTAAGCGTAAATATATCCCATTCTCTTACACACGAAAATCGGCTTCTCGCTTCCAAGTGTAGCTTCAATTCGTTACTTTTCAACCAATCGAAAAAATTTCTCTGCTTCTTCATACCCCTTACCAACCCTCCCCTAAATTCACCATTCAAAATTCAACCACAAAACTACCTTCCGCTTCGACAATTCCTCAAGAATCTCCTTCTTAAGAAACTCCAACGTGTCTCCAGAATGGAATCGAAGACGCCAAACATTCGGCGCACAGAATAAAGCTCGCCACCGCGGTTCTTCGTGGGATATCGATTCCACAGCTGCTGTATAAACAGCTCTGGCTGGACAACGCTCCGGTGCGGACGAAAAATATTCCCAGACCTCTCTCGGACTGCGCGAAGCTCGTCGGTTGACTGGAATTTGAATGAATCGCGGTTGAACGATGACGCGGGCCGCGCTGGAAGCACCGGAAACGCGGGCATGGCTTCCGTGTCGGGCGGGCGTCCGCCATTACGGTACCCGGAGGAATAAACCGGTCGACCAAGTTATTCTTCGCCGAGCTTATTCCTCGCCTGTTCTCAGGGAACAGCGGCACGCTTCGCCGCTGTTTTATGGGCGAGTCGTTGCCGCGAACGTGATCGCGGAATTTATAAATGTTTACCGTTCTGGAGCCATTTCTTCGGATTACAGGGGCTATACAGCTGCCCCTGCTACGTACGAACCGCTGACGACGTGGATGCTGCGCCTTTTCATGGCGTCCCGTGAGTGGATTCCGCTTACCGCAGGAATTTCTGTGGGAACCTGGGATAACGTTGCGGCTGCGAACGCTGGCAGCCGATTTTCGCGGGTGTTAGTGAATCGGGGGCTCGTTTAAAGGAATGGAAGATGGTAGAATGATTTTAGGACCGGGTCTGAATACTTTGCTGTCTTTGTGTTTCGTTTCTTAGATTTATTTCTTAGATTTCTTTATTCACAGATATGTTAATGTGTATTTAATATCGGACGATTTTGAGGAATTATTCAGATTCTACGACGATCGCTGTACTAATTTTTCGTCTTCGAAGCAACTCTGCTGAGTTTCACGAGTGTCTTGTTTCTTGGATTTCTGTTTGGGATACTGTGACCTCTGATTGCCGGCTGATCTTTTATTTCTTTAGGTTAGTAAGTATTTCCCCCGCGATATAGTGTGTAAATTGCCCCATTTGCAGTGGAAAATTAAGAATAAAGAGCAGGGGCGATTGTGTTGGAATTTTCGATGTTTTAGTGGAGTAATTAAGAGTACATTATTATAACTTATTATGGGAGAAGAGTACAGTAGAAGATGTTAAGTCATTTTAGGTAAAGTTGAGGATAAAATGTTTCGAAACGAATGTTTTTCTCGTCGGCTCCGTGAATCCCAATCGATGGAGGTGTATTTTGCGTCGGCGAAGTTCAAGGGTACAGGGAATTAAAAATTGTTTACTGCTGACACGTGTATATTCTTGAGGAATTCGCCGAAGCACGATGACTTTGTGGATACTTAATTTTTTTGTGACAGTTTCAGCATACGTTTTACATTTTAAATTGCTGTTATGTAGTTATGAAAACACCGTGTTGATTAAATAACAGCGGAAGAATGCCGAATTCGGCTCAAGCAGCCCAGAGGTGGTCTCAAAATTTCCATTTAGAGAAAAAATCGCTCCATAATTAAACAGCCTGACAAAAAGGAAAGTTTGCCAGGAATTTTGCAGAACCTAATAAAATTAACGACAGATATCGTCGCTTAATATACGTTGGGACTTGTAACAATTCCAATGCAAAGCTGACCGGTGAAGGGATCGAATACGATACCCTACCAATTTTATTTCAATTCTGTCTATAAACCTTATCAACCACAAATCCTTTCAACCAACAAATCTGTCAATCTAGCGATCCCACACCTTCTTAACGTATCACCATTTCCCACAATCTGAATATCCCTAAAACGGGGGTTTAGCAATTCGAACTCAAAAAACAGAAGCGACACTGTTTTGTTTTTTTTTCTCTTTATTACAACCTAGTAAAATAAAGTCTCTAAAGTCTAGACGCCCATTTCCACAACATTCTTTCTGCTTTCGTTCAATACTATATAACAGACGATATTACCAACATCGATCTTTAAACTGAAATCTTTCAAACACCCAGCACACGCGCCATCATCACCATCGTCATCACCTCGACGTTCAGTACACCAGTTCCCAATCGAAACCCCGGCCCCATTTCGCACGAAGCTCGCTAAAAGAAGCATCCCCATCGCAACTGTATTTACGAAGGAAGAGGCGTAACCGGTGCCTGTTATCGTTCGTTCCTGGTCTGTTTGCATCCGCCACGATACCCGCGGCCCGCTCTATCGATGTTTTCCCCGGTGGTCCAGCTGAAAAACGCATGCGTTCCCCGGCTTTAAAAGCCGCTGAAGCTCGTTTCACGGTATCGGCGGCGGGGAACAAAGCGCGCCGGGAAAGAGGGTCAGTGGCAACGGCCGGCCGGCCGTCGTTGTCGTCGTTGTCGTTGCGAAATGGAGCCAGGGGATCGTGACGAAACGGCGCTGGAGAGAGCGCGGAGAGGAGCGGGGAGGAAGGGCGGCGGGCGAGGGGAGGCCGGGGGAAGCGGGGTAGAAAAAGTTGCAGAGAATCGCGTTTAAACCGACAGGATTTCAGAGACGACGCCGCGCCGCGCCGCGAGTAAGCCTCTCCGGTGGCGAGAGGAACGCGGTGCCCTCGGCGCGTTTGCCTCCGGAAATTCAGCTCCTTTCCTTTTGTTAACTCTCTGTAACCGGCCGCCATTCTCGGACACGGGCTTTCGTACCGGTGCACTTGTTACCGAGCACGGTTTTACGTTCAGAAACGCGCCCATTATCGTGGCCCCCTCGACGGAAGTTGGCCACGATCGTTTCCCTCCTTCCTCCACTCTCGAGTGCCGTTTCATCGGTGTTCTTAGCTTAGCCACGATGTGCTTCTCCCAGTGGATGGGAATTAATGTTCCACGTGTCCTGATTCTCTTTGTGCTTATTTTCTTTTAGTGAGATGTGGCTTGAGTTGAGTGGCTGGATTATTCGCGAAAGTCTGGAGGGACTATTTAATAAACAATTGTTTATTTATTTGTTTATAAGGCTCTCCTAAACGACGTTTAATGTCTACTAATTGTTTATTTCTGCCAGTTACATCTTGCGTGGATTAATAGAATTTTTATTATTATACCATATTTATTCATCATTAGTTCTATGAATTCAATTGAAAGTCGTTTCATTGGTGGCCATAGATCAGCCTCGATTTATAGTGTGCTAAAAAGAAGCTTAAGGTTTGGATAGAATAAAACGACAGCAACATTAAAGTCCGAACTCTTTTTTCCTGCAGCTAGTTTGCTATTCCCTGTCAACACGGTGTCTGAATTCTCTCAGACTATCAACGAGCCTCGAACAAAGCAAACCCATTAAGTAGACGTACAAGGGAAGAGTCTAAAGGATTCCAGTCTCGTTTCAGTTTTTGCATAAACACGAAGAGCTATTTCGAATTAACACGGTCACTTTGAGTAAGAAGAATGGCTGGGGAACCGGTGGAACATTGATTCATGATTGTATGAACAGAGCTTTTACCGGGATTGTAAATAAAACTCCCTAGTGAAATATCTTTCCTAAGATTAAACTCTGTTAACATTCAGAATTTAGCGATACGGCGCTTATAATCTCAACGGTGCATAAATTATAGAATCTTTCAACACGCGTCATTCGTTCTTTGTTTTTTTATTATACAATTTACTACACCACTTAACACTGCCATTCATCTGAAAAACGATACCCATCGTCCAAGTTCAAAAACCACTTCAAAATTCATTGCCTAATATTTAATCAAACTCAAATACGTCCTGCAGCTTTCTAAAAAATAATTCATCGACCTCTGGGTATGCACACGGAGGCCGCCATTCAAGGAATAGCCTATTGTACGTGTCCCGTCCACTCACGCCAAGGAACAGCAAGTTCGATGTGAAATGTTGCTCGGGGAGCGGAGGTAAAGTTTTGTTTCTATAAAACGAAAACCAACTCCAGCCCACTCGGAAGTCGTTTCGCGCAGACGATTCTATTCATTCCCGACGCGGGACACGTCGATCACCTGAATAGAAACAGCTCCGGTTAATCCGCAATAACCGTTCCCGCTTAACCGTTCCTCTATCCACATAAATAGCGATCGCGTCGCGTCCTGAATCGTAAGATAAAGACCCACGACGCGGCTGCACTTTGCATTAATAAAGAACACCTACACTTTTGTCTCGTCGGATGGCTTGCCGAGGTCGACGACGACTGGCGACAAATACAGCCGAAAATTATGCAGACTTTTGCTAGGAATCGTTAATAAAAAAAATAATCTCTCATCAGTTTTCCTTTTGATTAGCTTCCTGGTTCATAATTAATATTTTATCGTCATCCGAATGCTCTGTGGAGTGTTTTTCTGGTGGAGAGGATCTGTTCATTTCTGAGATATCAATTTTCAGAGTGACTTATAACCCTTGTGTTAGACTCTGATCTTCTTATAATAAAAAATTCTCATCTTGTTTAAGTAGTAATATTAATAGTAAATAACACATCCAGTGTGACGCTTATGATGGGTAAAAATAGATCCATGTTCAAATTGATCTATTTGTAAATGAATTCTTAAAGCAAACAGAGTCTTCGTAATAATTTTATTAACAAACACCATGTGATAAGTGAATGTCCTCAGTGAAACGACCATATAATATCTCCTTCGATAACTACTATTCTAATTCTTCTTTTTTTAAAGCATCCGTATAAATTTTCTTCAGCCTGTTCCCTACTTCGTTTAAATCAATTATAGGACTTACTTAATGCACGCATGGGTTAAGTGAACAGAAACGATTTCAAGGAAGTCATAAGTGAAACGACCGCATAATATCTCCTACGATAATCGTTATTCCAATGTTTTTGCTTCCGAAGCACCTGCGCAGACTTGAGCTATTGCAAAAAAAGGCCAGCAGAAAAGGGTCCTCTTGGCAGTTCATTAAGTTTCATCAATCCGTTCGAACGCTTCACTCTTTTTCTTCTATCTCGTAACACTTTCAAGGTTTTCCCACGAACCGTGACTGCGCTCACCTTTCTCCCTCTCTCTTCCGTTTCTCTGGAAGCGAAACACGCTGGCTACCTGGTCGCCAGAGTTGGCTCGTTCGCTCTGGCCCGCGCGCATGCACACAGCTTGCAATCCTGCTTGCATCACGGCTGCAAAATGCTCGACCACGCTCGACCCAGGAAGATCCAGAACGTGGGGATTGGTTTCGAGACACCTGGATTCACTGTTACTCGAATCTGAAGAATTTTCAGTCTTCTCGCGGATTGAAAGTTCGGGTAGGCAATAGGCTTTGTACATTTTTTCTAAGTGGCACGAGATGATACGATGGACCTGAAATTGAAATGGCAAAAGTGAAAGGAACTCGAGACTAATACGCGGAGTACATTTTCGCTATTGGCAACTATTGTGACAGTTAATAGTAGATAAGGGACTGATTTCCAACGAGCAGAGCCTCCACAGGTGGCTTTGAATTGCGCGATGAACTTCCTCAAGATAAAAATATCGATTTGTAACTTCGCAGGGTAGTTCATTTCTCCTTAAACTTCTTCTAGAGAGAACGAACTGTGGGTCACATATTCAAACTCACACTCCTCATCAGCGAAAGTGTTTATATAAATTTAACAGAATCATCGTGATCGATCGTAATTTGCTGTACGCAAACGCAACAAGTAAACGAAAAACGCCATTAATCAAAAACGCCCCCAAAAGTCGTTACCACATCGTGTATAAAATTCCCCGCGGCTTGAAGTTCAATGCGAGGCGAGTACTTCGCGGTTATTATTCCTCCGTCACGTTTTCATCCCCCTTGTTCCCTCGCGTGTTCGAAGCCAACAAGGAAATTTCCATATTAAAGAAATACATCGAAGCGAGTCTAGCTCCCAGTGGCGAATAAGAAAAGGAATGAGTTTATTTAAGGAGATTTTCAAGCGGTTGAGGGGTTGCTGGAGCATCGGGAGGGGGGAGGACGGGGCGATTTTCTCTTCGTCTCTCCTCTGTATTACGCGTGCCGCGCTTCCATCCGACCGTGTATTCCATCCTGTTTTCGATCTGGAACAAGATGAAGAAACCAAAGAGGGCCCCCGATACGGAATATATACATAATGAAATTCACGGATGCAAGGAGATTGCCGCGCGAAGCGCAGGCGGCGAATCGAAAATATGCGGAAGAAATATAGCCGGGATTCCAGTGAACCGCCGGCAGAGCCGTGGCGTTTGTGAATTTTACATATTGCCGGGAACACAGGAGGCGAGCAGAGGCGCGAGGTGAATTCGAGCGTCTGAAAGGAGCCGGCCTGTCCTTAAACGAGGGTGTAAATTGTAAATTATTGCTCGCTGCGTGTGCCAGCGGTGCGAACAGAGAGAATAATATTACGAGCGAGTTCTTATCGTACGTGGGATAATTACGCGGCGTTTATTGGGTTTATTAGGACTACCGTGAGTAAAACAGATAGCTTTGTTTCGCAATCCTTGTCTTCATCTCTTTGTTCCTTATTTAGCTGCGATTAGGAGAAAATTGTGGCGGTGGATATTGAACGGTCGAGAGAGAGAGAGAGAGATCTGTATTTGTATGACTAAGGCTTTTTTTTATAGCTATAACGATGCAAGTGCAATTGCCACATTTTTGCCGCACCTTTTTTTTTAAATGCAATTACATATGAGTTTCTTACTGCGTTAATTATGTCGAAAGATATTACTTTGGGAGATATATTTGAACTTTCCAGTGTGGCGATTGAAATTGAAATATCCTTTCAAACTAATGGCATTTTGGCACAAAAGATTAATACTATGTAGCAACTTCCTTCAAGCAGTATTACCTTAAAGTCACTCCGAATCACCTTTTACATTAACACCTTATCAGTGGCGGGTTTAAGAAAAAAGGCCCAGGTGGCAAACGTTCTGTGGGGCCCATTCTGGGGGGAAAATGAGGAGGTAGTTTACTAAAAGCGGGCCAAGTGTAGTAGCACGAAAAAAAATGTAGTGTTTGGATATCTATACCTAATCATATTTTTTTTTTTTGGAAATGGGGCCCTGCAGGGGCCTTATGTGCAGGGGCCTATGCGGCAACAGCTCATCAGCTGCCCTGTTAAATCCCCCACTGCGCTTTATCGACGATTCACGTGATTTCACGCCAGATTGACGGAGACACTGTTATCAATTACTATAATACTGCTATTTTTCCATTGAACGAGTGAATTTATGTCTCAACTGCCCTTATTATCTGTAAGTAGCCATCACTTTAGCCACCCGTCGAGGAGCCGTTAAACAGGCCCAATAATATAAGTGATAACCGTGCAGAAGACAGTCCGACCATCGTCGTTATCATTTATGCGCTCGCGTTCTTATTCATCCGCGCATTCGATCGGCCAATATCGTCCAGTATCGATGTCGCCCTCGTCCCCTTATCGTTCGAGTGGTATCCTCGTGGAGGTTTACGTCGCAGCTCCATTTCAATGCAGTGTTTTAGAGAGCGGGGTATTCGCTGGATCGCGGATAAAAGTGTCCTTTGAGGCGGATATTGGAGCAAGGTTTAGTGGAGCTGGCGTAACAATATTTTGTCTTGGGCGCAGCGTCTTCAAAGAGGTAAGTAACTTCCATTGAAAATCAAAGAGGCTTGCCGAGCAGCCGCTTGCCCAAAGGGATAGACGAAGAAAAACACGCGCGCGCCCCTGTGACGTTTATTTTTTCTCCCGCTCCCTCTTCGATAGCCGTTGCGATCTATATTCGCCAAGTTCGCGATTTTTCCACCTGCACGCCCTTTAATTCCTTCGATCTCGACGACGTTTCGATTAGGTTCCTTCCTTTGGCACCGGGCGTCTTTGGCTCCACTCCCGAAACTCCAATCGAAGGGGGCAAGGGACGGAGTTGTTCCAGATTGAATAATCCACGCAATATGCTGGATGGGACTTACTCGAGACGCTGTTATCGTGCTTTGCTCGCGATCTCCAGTTCCTTTGCTGTCTCGCGTCCTCTGGTACTCGCTATTCTGGATGCAGGTGGTACTATCCTGGATCGGTGGACAACGATATTCGTCGTAACTGAAACCTTCGTTCAAAGGGAAAGGGTATTTCTCAATTCTGGAATTTGGGATAACTATTTCTGGGATTTGGAAGTGACTGGACCATAAGCGAGGGTAAATCAACTGACTCGAGTGCTAATAACTAAATTTATTACAACTGGATCTTAGAAAACTTCCTTCTCGAAACAACTTCCTTTTCGTTCGTCCCACTTGAGCGTCGATTTTATTAAAAAATGATGGTTCTGATAAAGAAACGTTTCCTAGCAATTTCGACCGATCTTCAAACGAACAATCAGCCTGTACAGTTGAATGCTCGCTACGCAATGTGCCAGCACCTTATATTTCAATCTCTCGCGAAAGGATTGAACCCTCAGAAATTCACAACTTTACACTCCTGATTCGATCGTAATTCAATCCGACGGAATCACAGGCTCCCGCTTTTTACTCCGTTCGGCCGGCAGCTGCCTCGATTCCCATGGAACAATTTTTATAACTTAGCCCGCTTTTAAACGCCTCGTCGCATAAAGGCCCGCCTTTATTCGTAACCGTGGCCGACGCGTTCAATCTCGATTCCTAGGGAAATCAATTCCTTTCATCCCCGAGGTGTTTCCACCGCCGTGAGCAGATCTGTCAGGGGAGTTGGAGGGATACTTGATCGCGGCACAGGTGGTAGGAGAAAAGAATTTCCCTCAACACAAACAACAGTTTAGCGGTTTCTTTAGACCGAGTAACTCTGCGATGAGTCAACGATTCGCGGGTTTCTACTGTATTGGGTGAGATAGTTAAAACAGTCTACCCCTCGAAAATCATCAACTTTCGTCAGAAGCATTCATCGATATCATCCCTAGTTTAACAAATCCATTCGACATAGAATTTGGGGAATATCCTGAAATTCTATCACAACAGAATTTTAAACCTAAACTGCTCTATTCCAATCACGAGTAGTTCACACGAGGCATACATTTCGGTCTCTCAAACTTCTCTTTCACCCACAAGAATGTGTTCGCATTTTCACAATCCCCTTTCCGTCGCAGTACAATTTTTAAAATAAAATCGAGATACAGAATTCAGCGAACCATTCGAAATTCTGTACGTACACAAGATTCGCATTTTCGCAATTTCCCTGCCGTCACAACGTAATTTTTCCCTGCCGTCACAACGTAATTTTTCCCTGCTTAAACCCTGCTCTATTTCAATCGTTATAGTAGTTCACCCGAGGCACAGTTCAATGTCCCAAAATTCTCTTTCACCCGCCAGGATGAATTCGTCCCATAGAATTCGGCGGCCGGCCCGCAATTCCGTGCACGATGCTCGCTGGTAACGCGCGTTCAAGTGTCCGCAGATTAGGGACGCGCGGTGCATTAATTGCGAATTAATCCCGAACGGCGGACTTGACCCGTAAGGTATTCGGACAGCCTTAATAAAACGCGGCGATAATTTAATACGCCCCCCGTATATCGCCGCGCCCATGCAAATTTCCTTAATGGAATAATGAAAATCCTGCAGCGTATTCCGCGTACGTCCGCGCGTCGGCCAATTAGCGGTTCCATCGGTGAAAAATTAATCTAATACACCGCGGCCCGATGAACGAGTCTGCGGTGCCGGGCCCTATTTATTTCGCCCGCGTTTAAAATAAATTCCCTTCTACTTCGAATTGCGCGGGGATTAAATTATAGGATCAGTTGGATCCCAGCTCTGCTCCGGTTAGGTGGTAGTTTTTCCAGTACGTTCGATGGGCGAGATTGATTGCATGGACATTGGGTGTAATTGGCGGTAATGCTTCTGTTGGGATACGGGTAGTTTTAAGGATCGTGACTTTCGGATTTAATTTGGTTATGGTACTGTTTGAAAAAATACCGAGCCTGTAATCCCGAGGAACATGAATCTTTTATTATCATAGGTTTTACAGAAGTATTTAGCTGTGCACTTTTATCTGCTACATCTGGTATCGATTTCGTACTGCCTGTCTCAGTGGAGTTGTTAGATTCAAGAACGAGACTCCTCTCGTTCTCAGTCACACTAAAGTTCACATTAACCCCTCGTTTTGACACTCTTCTATATGCAAAATAAATATATTTTCTCCAAAGCCGACTTATAAACTATTTTTTCCCCGAAAATATTATATCTGAACAACAACTCCGTAGATTTTTAGCTTCTAATATTGAAATTTGTAAAAGTTACATTTTTTAAAAATATTTTCTTGTTTTCTTCGGCACGTGGTAATCTAGAATTTTTCCACGAAAACTGTGATAAAATTTCAATAAAAAAATCCATTGGAACATATTCTAGAGAGTTTGAAAATTACCCATGATTTTTATTATAATGATTGGATTCTTTAGATGGAAATGGCAGTCGTTGAAAATTTGTTCTTGCTGTGAGCTACACAGCTATGTCAAAGTTGATTGAAAAAAGAGGTGTGTGAACGAAGGGTTAATGTTACACCTCGGTTTTATTAAATAGTGTAGAAATGGGAGAATTTGTAATTAATAGAATCCAATGAATCTAATTTGCTATGCGAAACTCCTGCATCTAACAAATGCAATATCGAGTAAGCCTTTCTGTAGCGAATGGACGAGATGACAAGTTGCAGTGTAGGTGGTAAAATGCTCGACGCCTAAGTCGATCCCTCGACCTCTTCCACGAGCTCGTCGATTTTCAGGGCTGCCGGGGGCAGATTTTTCGGCTGAATTTCAATCGTCGATGCAAACGGAGCGTGTTACGCGCATCCTGTTCGTTCTGCGAACGCGCGCGGACAATGCAGCTGCGAGCGTAACGCTCATTGTCGATCGCGCGATCGTTTCATGTAAATTTAATGCGTGCCACGCACTCTCTGTTTCCCGATCGCGACAATACGGAACGAAACACAAAAAGGAAACACTCGACATCGATAAGCCGAACACAACAGAAGCAAGTGAACGTGTCAATTCAACGGGAAGCTCGTGTTAGCAGAAATTAACCGTCCCGTGGCTATACAGGGTCATTTTGGACCCGCGCTAATTACCAAGCTACTTATTTTACTCATTCCTTATTTAATTGAATAATTTGAATGGGAATTATAAATCAGAATAAAATGAAAATATAATATAAATCTTTATTGGGGGTCAAAATGGTCCCCGAATCCATCAAACGACCCATATACAACTCCTCCATAGTCCAAGGGGTTAAAAGGGAATGAAATGGAAAGTGGAAGGGTAGAATAATTAATAAACAGTAAGAATTTTAAACATCAAATTTTTATTTCATTAAAGTACAATCTTTAAGTTGGGATACATTTAGTATCGCTAACGTGTGTTCGTACAATAGCCACCCTTTCTTCGTTCACTCAATAGTCGGACAATTCCCACCCCGATTTTATAAAAAATGTTGACTGATAAATTAACCATTTTGAAACGATGCTTCAACGCGCTGGAGCAGTGCCTACTCTAACACGCGCTCGCTGCAACGCTAGTGGCCCATTTTCACGAGCCGCGAAAGTGCAACACACGGTTCGCTGGTGGGGTCGAAAGTCTTGTGTCATCGTCGTGAATGGCACGCTGAAACGCGCCTGGAAGTTTGTTGAACCCTCTGCTCGCGGCACAGCTCGTTCGACGCACAGCCGCGCAGTTTCGCCCGCGATAAAATCGGCTGTTCATCGCGCGCGCGACCGCGGTCCTTCATGACTTATTCAATGCGCGAGGCATAGGGGGTTTAAACGACCCCCAGATACGGCACTGGAGGAGAACCTAACCCTTTCGCGCTGCTCGTTCCGCTTCAAGATTTCTCTCCCGGCTCGCCAGAGCGATGTTGGCCATGCTGGGATTCTTTGTGACATTTTGCCGGACGATCGACACGTTTCCAGGGAAAGCTCCCTTGTTTCGTCAATTGACATCGATTCGATTTAGTTGTTTCGCGCGGTTCGATGCAGGGATTTCTATAGTGCTCCTACACCTTTTGTACAGTATTTCTATAGCGTTTGCACGCTATTTCTACATCATTAGCATACTGTTACTACACCATTTCCGCAGTCTCTTTGTGCAACATTTGTACAGTATGTATTTCTGTATGTCATTACATACCACACCACAGCAACTTTACTTCTAAATCGCATCTACACTATTTTTACAACACAGCCACGGCACTTCCACGTCACATCTACACTATTTACATACCATACTCCGCATATCTCATTTCTACATCAGATTTCACATCACACAATCCACACAACAGACATCACAGAACACACATCACAGAACACACATCACAGAACACACATCACACTACAGATATCACGCAACACGCAACACACAACACGCGACACACAACACACAACACACAATTGCTAACTGAAGCACCTCGTAAAAACGCAACAAAGTTGCAAAGCGCAAATGCTTTCAACAATGTTGCAAATTAAATCGGCAATCAATCTTAAAAATCTCGGTTTGCAACATTGTTGTGTTCCCAACAAGCCTAAAATAATGTTGCAAGCCTAAATTTGGCTTCTTTTTCCGGTGCAACAAAGTAGCAAGCCTTAAAAAAAGCTTCTCTTGCAGGTGCAGCGCGAAAATGTGCCTCTCTTGCAGGTGCAGCACTTCAAAACCCCCCTGTTCCGAAATTCACTGCACGATTCTTGCACCTGCAAGAGAGGCTGATTTTCGCGCTGCACCTGCAAGAGAGGCAGACTTTCGTACTGCACCTGCAAAATCGAAAACTTCCGCGCGCGGCACGACCCAGAAATTCTGATTTTTCCCAAAATTGAGAATTTTAAGTAGCCCACAAGCCAAAATCAACTTCGATTTTCCCACAAAACGGACTTTCCCTACCAAAACTGAATTTTCAGCCAAATTTCGGGGTTTATAGGGAATAAATATTATTTTGGTTTGTGGGCTATTTAGAATCTCTAAATTTGTGGGAAAATCAGCATTTGTGGATGGTGCGGTGGGAGGATATTTCCAAATTATGCAGGTGCAGTAACCTCTGTTATGCATAAGATCTGTTATGTTTATGTGGTGTGTGTTGTGTGATTTGTGACGTGTGTTGTGACGTGTAATGTGTGATTTGGAAATAGTATAAATGTGATGTGGCTGTGAAGTGTGATGTGTAGTGTGCGATGTGTAAATCATATAAATATTAAATGGAAATTATACGTTACGACCTGTGAAATGTACAGTTTGAAGTGTTACGTGTAGAGAACGATGTATAAAGTGTGATTAAACCTCGCTACATAATGTTAATCATAATATTTTGTGACAAAATATGTACATTGCCTTGTAAAAAAGATTCTACGAGAGACGATATAAATCTTGTGAAAGGTAAAGGCGTTCGCAGAATTAAGACAATCACAAGCTCCGAAGCACTCTGTTCGCGACATATAGTTGCAACACAGCCCCATTTGTTCATCATACCACAATGTGTGTGCCCCTTTTCCCAATCTCCCATGCTCTACTCTCCTGGAACCCGGCCTTCCTCTCTTCCCTCCCTCCAACTTCTTGTGCGCCTCCCATGTAATCCTCGATGCTCAAAGCGATCTGTAACATAACGAATTTTACATTAAACTGATGCGATATATTGCGATGAATAGCTCGCACAATATCCCTTCGTCACTCTGCCTAATTGTCTCTAGATTCTCAAAATATCAAACCTATTTCAAGGAGCATCGAACGAAATCCTTCGCCACGACTGCATCTCAAACATCGCTTTCGATCCATCACAACTCCCATAAATACCATCTTTATACCCCTCCCTTTAACGACCTGTTATTCGCTAATTTATCCCACGGCTATGGCTCGATCCTCAGCCGATTTCTTCCTACGTGGCTACAGCGCGCCGAGACGCCTTCGGAAAAATAAAATGCCGATCGTTTCTTGTTTTCCTCGGGCAATAAACTAACCGTAAAAGCGGGTTAAGTGATTGCAGCCGCGTCGAGGGAGACTGCTCCTCGTTCCCACCCCGCTCTCGCCCTCGTTCCCTCTGTCTGTTTTTTTTATCCACCCTCGTTTCCACGTAGGATATCGTGATGGGTTGATTTATCGATTCGCAGTAAAGCCACGAAAGGTGTTGTTGTCGTAGCCGCGTTTTACACGCCAGTGCCACCGGTCGCGGCCCCTTGGATCGTGGATCTGGTTAAGGTGCCTCGCGGACCGTGACGCCGGGTAATTGATGAACAGAATTTCGAGAAATCACCACCCCATGACCTAGAAACTCTTCCCTCCTGTTGCTCGATGAAACCACTTCGACTTCGTGTCTTCGTTTTCCATCGAAATAATGGACTCGCTTGACGCATGCGTTTCTAGCACTGAAGGGACAGAAGTGAGGGAAGATTGTAATATGGTGGGAAACACGATGTTCCTGTAGTTTAAATTTTGCTATTATCATGGGGAACGATGCGGAAAATTGGCTCCATTTTTTTTGTGCTCGAACGAGGATCTCTATATCCGCTTATAAAATATACATATCTTGGAAATAATGCTTTCATGTTTTTTAATAATGTGTGTTATCCCCGCGTACTAGATATATCCAAAATACAAACTCGTGTTGGAGCAAACGCTCGTTATCAATCTTTATCAAATTCCCAAATTATTGACTAATTTCTTAATCTTCTTAACCGCATCTCGTAAATACAAGATAAATCTTTCAGTACACTTTTATCAGTGATAAATATATAACGAAATCAAAGTTTGCACTCCCTCCCACTAGGGATAGCGTATCGAAATCGCGTATTAACGCACACGTGACTCCACGACCCACAAGCTTATTTCAGTATTCGATGATCCCTCCAATCGCAAAGCACTTACAAGTTCCACTTGTACCCCTTTGAAACGGTTCCTCTCCGATATCGTTCCTCTTCGCGGTTCTCCGTAGCCCGCGGGCCCATCGAGGCATCATCTTCTAGGAAGCTCTTCGACGTCGCGATCCCACGATCCTTGACGAAGACAAAAGTCGTGAAGTCCGCCTCGCTCCGCGCGCACCTCCGTCGCCAGTGGAGGATAAAATTTCACGGTTGCGGAGATATTCCGCGCGCGTCCTATCGCGACCCAGAAATCTTCAGCGGGCTCGGATCTCTTAATTCGTGGACGTGCGTGTCACGACCCTGGCGTTTTCAAACCCCCCCAAGTAACGTGGAACCCTGAGCACCGCGGGCTGCGTGCCTTGAATTCTGCGGACTACGAAATTATCTGCGAGAAGACCCGGCGCAGACGACGATCCTCGTCGCACAGATTGCTGTGCAGCAGGTGTTTGCAACCTTGCTGGTGGCTGGCACTCCTTTGGCAGAGTGGCGAGGATTGTGGATGCCACAAATAAAAAAGAAGAGAAAAGATATTTGAATAAAATCAAATCATAATTTGTTGTGGAAGCTGGAGCTCTGGGGTGTGCTTTCTGTGCAGGGTCCCATCCTTATATCTTTAAGAAAGGCAATACCTCCAGTAATTGCTTCAATAGTTTTCGAAAGCCCTCAGAACAGAGTCGCCGATGGGAAAAATTCGAAAATTCGAGTAAACTCGCATCGGCCTCGCCGAAAGCGAACGGCGTAGTCGGATTTCGCGAGTCGCCCGCGGCTTCATCCTCGTCCACGTTGTTTTGCCGCGGCTTACAGGCTCGAGGATAAAACGGCCCAGCCAGATCGCATAATAGTCGTGTACATCACCAGATACACGAGTTTTACGGTCGAGAGCCGAGACGACACGGCCGCGTGGCTGGTGTTTTTTGTCAACCTGGGGATCTGGAGTGTTAATCGGACAAAGAGCACCGGTATCCCGCGTAATATATGGCCCCTGGTATTTGCATGCTTAAGCAGGGGACGCGAGATGAGAAGACGGCGGGCGATGGCGAATCCGCGCTGAAGCGATCGAGTGATTTCTTGCTGTTTGAACGTTGCGGGCAACCGTGGAAGTAATAGAAATTAATATTTTCATGACTCCCGTTCGACATTACTCAGAAATCACGAAAACTCTAAACTCTTCTAAGTTTCCTTCAATGCCAATCCTTGCACAGAAATCCAGCCACTGTAAAGAAAACCCCCATCCACGCAAAATACTCCAAAGCCCCAGAATCCCAAATCACCCAAGATACTCACCTCTCATATCGAGCCCATCCACGCCTACCGTAAATTAATACACACGTGTCCGTCTACACGAAACGAACATCCCCCGATTCAGTATTCACACTCCAGCTGTAGAAACTTAGACAAACAGTTCGACCCGAGTCCATAAAAATAGCGGCGCAAGCCTCGAGCTCCTGTTCTCTGAGCGGCGCGCGGCTTAACGCCGCGTAATTTCGTCGAGCGTTTACCGAAATGGGGTCGTAACGGCCGCATTTATCTTTCCGCGGGCTAGTCGGATGCCGCGGCTCGCGAGTTCCCGCCATTTTTCTCGCCGCTGCTCCGCGTCGCTCAGCGCCAGATACGATTCATCACCGCGGATGGGGCCCGTTGAATTCCTCCGCGGAGGATCCTCCGGCGAGCATTAAGGATGCATGTATTCGTTGATCCACGGCCAAGATACGCGAGGCAATACGTCGCGGCTGGGACGAGAAAAATACCCCTTTCTATTCCAGGGTGTAGCCGCGGCGGCCGGGAGCGAGGGGCGCCCTCCGCGCTCGCTGTCTCCAGACGTCAACGCGATTTGTACCGCGGCGATATTGCTCCGGTTAAAAAATGAAATTTCACCCCGCCCCTCTGCGGCTGGCATTCCGCGACGGAACTTCGGGGGAGTAGCGAGGATTCGCGGCTGTTTTTCAGGAGCCCCTTTCTCCGGCTCCGATGGCATGTTTCTTTTGTTGGGCGGTTTTTAATATTAGGCTCGAGGGGGCAGCTTTGAATATTGAGCAGGCCGAGCGCAGGAGTTTGTAGAACTCGTAATTGTTTTGACGTACAGCGACGTCTTTTCCCATACCAAATACGCAACGGGGGTAAATTTGAGAATTAGACGTCACGAATAAGTGCAACCCCCTTTCGCCGCTACTGCTCGCTTGCGGAAAGAGATGGAGGGATGATTTATAGAGCGTTAGATAGAGGAAGGAACGGTGCAACTAAAAACTATGTGAACCGTTATTATCAGTTAAATCTGAGTCGGGAAAATTAACGAGATTTGATTGTAGTTTTACGTGAAGTGTGCAGCAGAATACTATCTATGCTTAAGAATTCTTTGCTTTCTTCTTTGGTAGGGCATAGTGTGGAGAAGTGGGGATTGTTGAAGTGTCGGAGTCTCCCAGTCTGCAGCGTTAAATTGGCAGTGTTTGGTTTGGTTGCTGGGGAAAGATTGGTCTCCTTCGATGGAACGGGGATGATGATCAAAGCGCGCCGTGCACAGTGACGATTCAGCAAACGACGAATTTCCAATGGTTCGTCCTCCTCCTCCTCCTCTACCTCCGGTTCTCCGTTATTAAGACAGCGGGAACATGCGAGCTGCCGTTCCATGTCGGTGGAAATCAATTATTCAACGAAGAAGCCGAATGCTGAATCTCTATGCAGGGTGACGCGGTTAAATCGAGCCGCGGGGATATCTTCGAAACTATTGATGACATTGGAAAATGTTTTAAACAGAAGTCGAATGCTTTCGAAGGAGGCATCTGACGTGAACGCTTGTGCTGTAGGTGGAAGCCTGCAGGAGAAACGAAGATGAACTTTTTGAATGGAACTCGGAAGAGAATATATTTCATTTCTTTGTGTTAAGGTGACTGCCTACCTTCAACTTTCGGAAGTTCTTAAAACAAAACCATTAAATATATTTACTTCCAGCTTTGTGGCTTCATTTCTCAATCTTTAGAGAATATAAAAAAAAGTTGTATGCCAAAATAGTGGTTATGTCCGGAGTTATAGTGCTTCAAATAGAGCGCTTTAAAAAAATTTATGCAATGTGTATGAGTGTGGCCATCGCCTAAGCTAGATTAAATGAGAAATACTGAAAATTAAAAAAAAGCAGTGTCTAAAACAGATACCGACTTCTGCAAAAAATCGGCGGTTTTCTAAATCGCAAAAGTCTAATTTTGTAAAAACATGATTTTGAGAAAGACGCGTTTAAAGTTTTAGGTACTGTTAGTTTTTAATTATTTTTTTTTAACGTTGCCTAAATATGTACAAATATAGGCATACAAGTTTCCATTAATATAATTTGAGGGTTTCTGTTAAAAAAAATTCCAAATACATATCGCACTCCTTTTCAGGCCGGCGAAGTAGGGAGACCCCTTAAAATTACTCCTAAGCTCTTCGATACAAATACCCCAATACTATTTTCTCAGCGAATAAAAAGCATTAGAAAGTACATGGTTTCACTTAAATTTTACTTCCACGCCCTCCCCGCATTTAGAAACAAAAACACACACACAATTCAACTTCTCTTTGAAACTAGTTTCTACGTCACCAACAGTTTCGAAGACATTCCTATGGGTCAATTTAAATTGCGCCCCGCGACACGCGTACAAGATGCGACAGGAACGAGGCCCATTGTCCGCCGAGTTCCCATCGTATTTCCTGCTTTTCAGCTTCCACCGTCGGCTGCCTTTTCCGCTCGTCATAAACTGACGCTAATAGTGTCTTGGAGCGTCGGAGCACCGCTACAAATTGGTCTTTCAATACGACGAACGTTCGCTTCTGCCTCTTATTATTTCCCTCCCCCACACCCCACTCCCGGGTGTCCTTATCTTTTTACCCAAATTGCTTCTGCGGCGGTGGACCTCTTCACGTAGTCATCAGTCGTCTGTCGATTTTTTGAGTCCAATTAAAGTCGACCCTGCCTCCTTGCCGTCTCTTCGCCTTTCCCTCGACCCCCTCCCTTTCCCTCGACCCCCGTGGCCTTTATTCCCCGTGACATTCTCAAGGATCGTTGCCGTCGACGTCGACGTCGTTCGACGCGATACGCGTCCCGACTGATTTCACCGCGATTGACGCGGTTCTCACCATTTCCTCGCGTACGTACACACGTTGCTGATAACGGAATCGCGGCGCTGATTTTCGCGTCTCGCCCGCGGAAAGATTCCCCGGAACAGCGGAACAAAGAGGCCCCTGTCTACTGTTCTACTGTGTGGCTAACCACGCGTAATATCGTTCGATGTATTTCAGGCTACCGTTGTTTTTACTCGCGATTCTTCAACCCGATGCGAAACTCCGCGTCGCGTTAAAGTACGTTGTTAGCGTTACTCGTGCTCGGAGCACGGCTCCCTTGTTAGCTCGAACGTGTGTGGAGGGGCGCGCAAGGGGGCAGGAGGATCTTTTTAAGGAATGTTTGTATATCATTTCCTGTTGTCGCTGGCACGATCGCGGGGAGGTTTGTCTGTCGTCGTTATTCAGTGGAAAAGCGGAGGTGGAGGTATCGGTTGTTAATGCGGAATTGGTTTATTGTTACGGGGAGAATAGCGCGGAGAGTGGTATCGTTGGGTTTCGTTAACAGGGTATTGTGGCAGAGATTCGTTCGTACCATTATTCTGTGCAAAATAGGAGACAGAAGGAGTTCTTGTATGGGATTATTGTTTGGAGGAACGTTCAGGGCGTAGAGAATTATATGAAATTACAGAAAATCCTGTAAGAGGTCATTGAATCGAACCATATTAGGGACTTTACGAATGAGGAACTTCCATAACTCGTACTTACCACAGCGTGTGTTCGCTATAAGCTCGTGGCTCGGGACCAGCGGTGAGCTTATAGCGAGTGGGGGACTTGTTCCTAATACAAGATCCCTGTCACTTTCGTTTTCGACAACAGTTCGTTCAGTTACTTTGCACAAATACCAGAAACGACGAGGATGGCAACGAACTTATAGCGTAAAGTGTAAAAGGAGCTTATATCGAATCTATCCACTTGTCAGAAACAGAGTTGCTTCAAAAACGACGCGCATTGTCAATGTTTATACTCAAACTTTCGCTCACGCGCAAAAAGGCTCCAACGCGGTGCATTTCTTCCCGTTAATCCCGTGTTTCCTACGGGTCTGAGCAAGTAAAAGGTTTAGTTTCAGCTGAAACTGTTTCTGTTTCTGTTTCTGGCGAAAAAAGACCACCGCCCGCCATCAGTTTCACAAGGCAACTTTATCGTCAAGCGTAAAACAATAACGACACAGGGCTACTGTGCACATCCCCCGCCTCATGGCTCTCTTACTCCCTCGAAAAGTAACGACTGCGAGGAAGGGAGGAGGGGGAGAGCAAGAAGTTGAAGCGGCACGGAGGACGGGACTCGTTGAGGCGCATTTTATTTCCGGCGGTTATCCAGTCGTGGAAGGCACGATGGCTCCTTATATCGTCGATCCCTCGACGTTGCTCGCGGGACAGATGATTTTCCACGGCTGGTCTCGCGGAACCAGCGAGAGGGGCAAGACTGCACGACGGTCACGAGTCACGAATCCCTCGGCTGCACGCCGCGGTGCTTTAGAACGTCACGAATTTTACCGGAGGTTACAGACACAATGGTGACTCTCCTCTCGGACAGCGCTCCCTCTCTCGAGACCCACTGCTTTCTTTTTTCCCTCGCCTCTCCTCCCGAGACTCTTTCGAGCAATCGTACCCCGGAGGCTTCCTTCTTCGTCGCCCTCGGCGACGCTCTCCGCGCTTGCATTCCAGATATCGGCGACTTCGACGCTTGGTAGCTCCGATCGTTCTCTCGATTTAGGCGAGATGAAGATTGGCGGTGAAGTTTCTGGTAGTAGAAGCAGGATCGAATTTTAGTGTTCCGTTACCATCGGGATTTATTTAAAATAGGAGATGGTGTTTAATATTTCCAAATTTAATTTATAGTTTACCCAGAACTCGGTCCACGAAGACTCTACCGCTTTCCAGGGCAAAGCGTTCGTGACGTCCTCGTGGCCCAAATAAAGCACCGTTAACTTACCAATCTCGCGAGTATCGATCAATTCGCCGTTTAATGGCGCATCCACGGGGCCCGTCGGGGTGCAGTCCCACGCGCGCGCGCACGGCAGGTGGCAGAGGGAGGCAGGCTGGCCGGAAGGGCTAGGGGGCGCGCGATTTCTAAACGTGACAAATGGACAGGAGGATCGCGGCTGTACGTCATCTGGAAAGATGTGAAAATCGATGAACCCCGGGGCTACGGTGCGTTCAGATTGCAAAAAGAAATATTCCCCGTGCTTCTTCTTCCTTCCGCCCTTTTTGCTACGGCCCTCCCCCCCCTCCCTCTCACGGTTAGACCCCGCAACCCCCTCCTCTGGTATATACAGGGTGTCCTTTCATCGGGCGACACGCGATGCCAGTTCGCCGAACGTTTCGTGGCTATAAAATTAATCTTGCGTGCAAAACGTAGATGGAACGGAGGAAAAGGAGCAGAAACAGATGGAGGAAAGAGAGGGGCGGAGAGGAGCGAGAGAGAACCCGCGCCTCGACTCCACCGAACGATTCTTCTTGCACCCTCTGCCTCCTCTACCGCGCCGTCGACGTTCCTTTTCTTCTCCTACACCCCCGGCGTGTCCTTTTCTTTTCTCTATCACGGCTCGGCCCCCCCCCTCCCTTTCCCCGGCGAAGCCGCGAATTTGATGCTTGGCGCCTGCTGCCCCAGAGATACCGTAATTTATGACCCCGCGGGCACCGATCTTTTTCCTCGCCCGGCCCCCTTTTACATCTGTTTTGCTCGCCACTGGCTGCGCCGGCTATTGAAATCGCGTTACCGATTCCAGATTCAGGATTAACCGCCGGGAATCCCACGTAATTTATCACCTTTGCTTAGCTACCTTTCGAGAGGAGTCGATTGGGCATTTGAAACGCGTTAGTAGGGGTGGATTGTGGATTAACTCGTTGGAGAGAAATGATGCGATGCCGTCGATTTGATATATTATTATTCTCCACTGATTGTCAGATAAGATTGTTACTATGAAAATCTGCCGCGTGGAAAGGCCTTGACACCCCGCGGGACTGTAATAAGATGCGCTCGGGACGCGTCCCGTTAGGGGTACGTAACTGGCACAGAAAAGTTGGTCGATCGAACGGCTAAACTCGCTGCCCATTCTGTGCAGTAATTACCAAAATAGACATACTCGGGGCACGAGGCAAGCGGTGGGACGTTGAAGCGGACAGGCGGCTGAAAGGTGTACCGAAATTTCCTAATTGTACGCCGGGGGAGTTCGTGATTAGGAGTTGCTTACACGGACACGCGTTCCTGCGATTCGAACCGCCTGCCCCGCGGAGAACGAACGACACCTGTGCATTCCACTTGGCAAACGATGCAATAACCCTAATTACTCGCTCCTTTCGCACGCTACGTGCATCCTGGCCCCGATGGATTCGTCAAGGGGGCGAGTTTCTCGCGTGGACGAGCAGGGGCGTTCCGAGTGGATTTAGTGGTCGCGTTACACGCGGTAAAAAGTCGAAACTTTGACTGATTCCAATTGGGGGAAGGGAACGTCTACGTGGTAGCTTTTAAGCGAAAGTAGTGTAGATCTCAGGAACAGTGCTTCGGGTGTGAATGGCCAAATTCAATAGAAAGACAGAAGTTTCTATTTTTTTTAATTCTAATTTTTATATAAATTATCATTAGAAATAGGTATAGTGGACACTGAGAGGCTGTTCTCATTATAATTCATAGGGGAGAAGATGAAAATGTGAACCAAGAGTTTTTTTTACCTGATCCATATTACCACTCCAATTTCTGAAACCGTGTTTCTGATAAAATTCTGTATAAATGGCGTAGCTTTAAAATAGTTAAACTTTCAAGCTAAAGAGCTACTGATACATTTTTCAAATCTATGAGCCACCATTTCCACCTTTTGTTCAAGCAAGTTTTACATTTTTAAGGTGTTTCCTTCGAAACAAAAAGAGTGTTCCACCTTCTCCTTTGGGGAAATAAGCTGGTATTCCACAAAAATGGGGAGCATGATTGAGTTAATCTTGCCACGGGGAAGTGGCATTGAGCGATCACTTGAGTTCCTACTGCTGTACCTGCTTTTCTCCACCGCATCTTGGAGCTTTTGCTTCCCATTCCCTGATTAGAGTTCATTGCAACGAATTTCGAGGTTCGGGGCGAGGGCTGAGGATTATATTTCCACCCCTAGAATTTAGAGATACCCGCGGAACAATCCACATCCTGGTGGATTATGCTTGCGGCGAGTGCACGCTGGAATTTCGTTTCACTCTGATAAACTTTTAATATAGTGCTGGGTAATAAATGTGGCGCATAAATCAGATGGGTACATCGAGAATACACATTCCATTTTCTTCTCCCGGTGACCGTTTAGAACAATAGAAGTGTGCCGAGCGTCTTGGCTTTCGTCCTGAAAGCACCGACGAGTTCAAAAGTTTACGAGGATGAAACAAAGGATAAGATTTTTCCCCGGCCCTCACTGTTGCTGGGATCTGAAACTTTTAGGTAATGTACGTTTCGTTTCGTGACAAAGGACGCGGCGGATGGGTCGAGACTCTCTTCTTTCTTTTTTTATTCGAACGTTGCGATTCTTAAAAAATTTATCGCCCAACTTTGACAACTTCTAAGGCTGCTCCCATAGTTTCATTCTTTCTGCTGGCTACTACGGTCGAATTGTTTCCGCGTGACACGTTGGAACGTGCAGTCGGACTTCCATTCGAAGCAGCGCTGGATTATCGATTCTTTCATCGAAACTTAAGCCTGCGAATATAATACTTTCATAGATGGACACTCTCTCCCAAATTAAAATTTATAAGCGAGCTACCCGAGAGTGTGTGCTGTGATTTATTTTAAACTCGGGCTTAAATCAAGTCCTAATTTAATTCGATATTAAATTCTACCGTGACACAAACTTCGTTTGCTCAACAATTTCAAATTAATAATAAAATTAATGATAAAAATTCAGCCCATAAACTGACACTAATCTCAAAACACTATGCTCCCACCTCAAATCCCTTAGAACTCTCTATAAAATGTTCGAACTCTAACCAACATTAGCACACCGGTTGTACATATTTCAGAAAGTCGAATATTCAAATCAAGTAAAATTTCTTAGAGTTCATAAAAAAAATTTGTAATATTTTCCCAAATTATTCCACACAGAGTAGGTGTCCTAATACTTACGAACGACAGTACACACCCAAAACCGGTCACCGAGTCACAAGGCCATTTCGAAGCGAGGTCGCATCACGCGGCGCGTTACAAGCAAAACGCATCGCCCTGCTTGCAGCCAGCTCCACGGCTCGCAGCCCAGTAAAAAATGAACGTAACTCCACCGATTAACACGAGAGCGGAGAATCTCGGGCTGACCTTCGGCGCAGCATCTGAGGCTAAGTCCGAGGCAGCCAGGTGGTCGCCGGTCTTGGTTAAACGTCTTGACCTCGCCGGAGCGAGGACAGGGGCGAATTTTTGCCGCGAGTCTCGCGCACCCCTCGCGAGCCAAGGCGCCTAGTCCTGGAAAAGCGGTTGGCGCGCTTTTTGCTGGACGCTCGAGCGTTAATAGAGCCCCGTCGGTGAATAAAATAATAGCGGAGAAGGCCTGCGCTGGAAAGTAATTCCGTGCGGTAGGGCCGACTTCGTTCCCACACGGCGAGCAAGCGGGCCGAGTTTTCTTGCGCCTAGGAACATTTCCATGACCTACTTCATTATTCGTGGCGGCGCATTTACGTTGCGCTTTATGCCTGCCAAGGAGGCGCCCTTTGAGCCGCGGACAAAGAGCGGAGAAGAGGGCCGCGCCGCGGAACCGCGGAGGGCGCACGAGTGCTGGGAATTATTCCACCCTTTCGATCGCGAGCGGCTCGTTTAGGGGGCTGGACAAACGATATCCCGATTGCCTCGAAGGCTGCTCGTTTCATTGGTCACTTTCAACGGGGATGCATTTTCGATAAGGGACCATTGGTAAATTGTTTTTTAAAATTCACAAGCTTGTAGTATCGGATAATTTGTTTTTTTCCGTTGCTTTTTAATTCTGCAGGGTGAGAACACCCCTTATTAGAGATTAATGTGCTTTCGTTAAGGTTTCCTAATATCTTCCTGTGCACGTTGAAAGCTGTAGTAGGTATAAAAAGATACATCGTTCATTTATAACTTTTAGTTGCCTTTTTCCCTCCCCTTTGAATTGAACCACGGAAGAACCGCTCACGCCAATCGCGAGACCGATATGGGCGCAACCTACTATGACCGGCGCTCACGTCGCAAATTAAAATAAACAGGCAGGATACTGCCACTGGCAGGCGGCCAGACACGCTCCCCAAACAAGCTCGCGCGACGGAAATCGCTGTCGCGTTTGTACCTTTCAGACGGGCCACTGTCTTTTTAAGAGCTTTGTGCGGTGCCTGCCGACGAGCTGAGGGATTCTTTTTAACCTTCCCACCGCGCTGGACCCGTTAACTGGTCGTTTGGAAGCCCTTACACCCTGTGTCTTACTCGGTCGCGATGGGCCACGGTGCAATTTGTGGGTGTAGGACTCGCCGGGAACTTTGAGATATGCTCGGAGAGTCAACCCTCCGAGGAAAGCGATTCCACTGATTATGACTTAGATTCTAAAACTAATAAAATATTTCTATACACGATTGATTGTAAGATAGATCTGTGGCGCACCCAGAGGAGGCAAAGGGGCTCTGAAATATCCCCAAAGGTAGAGGCTTTTTAAGATGAAAAGAAAACTGGGTTTTAATTTCTAAATAAATTTTTAAAGTCACCTAATGAATTTGATTGAATTTGCATTAGAAATATTCGAATGCCCCCAAGATTAAATTCTGAGTACGCCACTGTCGGAGGGAGACCTAGGGGTGGTTTCAAGTTCCCTTGCAAATATTTTATAGAGTATTGTAACCTGCAGAAATTTAAGACAGAACCACGACGATACCCCTTGTTATCTCTATAGTATAATTTAGTAATTCCTAGTTCAACCTCGCGGTGGTTGAATTTCCATCGCGTCTACTCTCAATTCGTAGTAACAGGGATGAAAAAAAATTTCTCGTTCCACCAGCGTGCTTCTTTCCTCTCGGTAAAAGCGTGGCGGGGCTGGAGGAACCACCCTCGAAACATCGAAAAAACGTCGTGAAACGCAACGACCCTTGTTCCAGGGGTTAATTCGTCGTAACCGGGAGCACTCGGCGTAATTTCTGGGTTCCGCCTGTGGCGAACGGGAAGAGCGGGCGGAAAAGACGCGGCGACGCGCGTCTTTCGAGCATCTCGCGTGGTTTCTGCACGTACGTGTACGTGTTTCTGGGTAAGCACACGTAACCTCTTATACAGCACGTAGCAGCCTCTCCTCCTGGCCGATACAGTTACTCGCTAGAGCACGTCCGACCGTTAGCCCGAGCCCAATAATCGCGTGTAACGCATGTACAGGACGATCCAAAGTCCGAGGCATTGTTCCCAGTTTCTGTGGGCTGCGTTCGAATGAACGCTCATATATGTGGTAGATGGCGTTCACCGTTTGGTTCGTGGCTGTTTGTGATTGAATAGGTTGGCGGAGTTTCGAGTGCGAAGTGGAGGAATTTGAGGTGATTAGAATGGAGTTTGAGGGGTGTTTGTGAGGAGTCGGTAAGGTTCGTAATATTGGTATTGTTTGGTGGGGTTGAAAATTCTAACCGCAGGTATTGAAAGTGAACTGGAATTGTGAATTCTGAGGATTTTAGATATGAGGCTGAAGTTGGTCGAATTCATAATTGTGAGATAGAAAGGAGGTTTGGATATATTATATATGGGGGTTGATAATATAGGAGGTGTTGAGTATTTTAGTTTGTGTAGAAAAGGGAAGATGAAGTGTATATTTTATTTTGCACCCCCTACTGAATTTATAACTCAGGAAAGCACAGTAGATACCTTAAAGGAGCTTCTGAAAATACCTAAATTTCAGACCCAACAATTTTATAGAAACATCAGAAGTTTCTGTGCTTCTAAAAAGGTCGAATTTCTTTCAGAATTTACACTTTCATTAATAATAATAATAATAATAATAATGACTTGTTAATGTCAATTGCGAAGACCAGTCCATTTAAACGAACCCTCGTTAATCCGAATTAGCAAATTAGTTTTCCTTTAATTAGCAAAGCTTTCGCCACAGAAGCCTCGGAATTGTTCCACAGTTTCATTCCTCTCTAAAAACAGCGTGAACCTTCGTCTTGAACGGATCGACGGACTGGCATCGATTATCGTTAGGTATACGACGGTGGAACCAGGACAACGTCGGAGACAGAAGATGCCCAGTACATACCATCTTCCGTTTCCGACATGGACACGTTGCAAGACATCCTGCAAGACATCCTGCTCGATGGCCTCGATATTTCCTGCCGGTCGGAAAGGAAAATAATAGGATCGTTTCCTTGTTCTGGAGATGAGCAGTATGTTGGAACATTAACCTGCTGCCTCGGTGGCAAGAAATGCGAGAATCATAATTCTTACTGGAAATTTTCTGCTTATCGCACTGAAAGCCTGCAGATTTTCTGGCTTCCTTTCTTCCATTCTGTGACACGATAATGGATGTATTATATTAATTTGACGAACGATTACAACGACGGGGATGTTTACAAAGACAAATTAAATTAGGATGGCGATGCATTGGAATTACACTGGTAAGGTAACAAATAATCACGCATTCTTTGTGCAGGAACACTTTAAACGAGAAAATGTGTTTAAACAGAAAGGATTAAGAAAGAGCCTCTATGATATTGAGAAAATTGGTCACACTCGATTCGGCACATTCCAGTAGAATCAAGCCAGCACAGAAAATTGACTAATTATCAGAAGACAAAGCTCAGTTTCCAAAAGAATTCTCTTACAGCCACGATTATCTTAAAGCCGCCTTTGCATAAATAAGAAGCAAATTATCCTACTGAAATTTGTACACAATAACTTCCAAACTCAGAACAAGAAGATAATCTTCGTTTAGGAGGAGTTACAGTCCTCCAAGCAGCCGTCGTTAAATTCCCAAAACGAGGTGGAAGCTAGAAATGATATATTCGTCTCCTGTTTGTCCGAAATTTCCCGAACGGGTCCGTCTGTTCTGTTCCATTTTTCATCCGCAGAGATAAGACCCAATCCAATTGGCACGGCTACATTTCCTCTCCCCAGCCACCCCGTTCCAACCCACCTGACCCTCCATGAATTATAGAAGCTTTATAATTTACGGTATTACGACATTACGGAATTCTTATGGGGCGAACACACGGGGGTCATATCGACCGCGGTGTTGCCCAGGCCCCTGGCGGTAAGGTTCGCTCCAACATAGAAATCAAGTCCTGCATTAAGGCAGTAACTCACGGCCAATGCTTCTTTCCGCCAGCGATATTTCTCTGGCACCGTAGCTCGCTGCTGAACTTTATTAAACCGAGTGGGGGAGGCTCGGAGGATCCACCCCGCGGCTGTTTTTCCAGCCTGGCTGGAATCGCGTTTTCGAACGCCCGTTTCGCTGCTGGTGGCTTTGGAAAAAAAAGTTGGCCGAGCTGATGACACTTCCTCTTGGACGGGGAAGGTCAACGGTGATTGGCAGGAAGAGGGAATGGAACGGTTGCGCCGCGCCTGTCGCCGCGTTTGCTGATATCGACACGGTGCTGGGTTGACCGAGAGGGTGCGCGCGGGCTTCGGGTTACTAGTTTGCTTCAAATTTCGAATATTCTCAGCGTGTAATTTGTGTAATAATGTGCGAAACGTATGGGATGTTTTATTAACAAGCTCGCTACCGCTGTGGTGGGGAAAAACGACCAACACAGCTCTGCTTTGGTTTTTATAGTTTTGCACGATGTACCGTAGATTTTCAATTATACGTATGTAAAATGTAAGAAATAGGAAAATCAAAGAAATCGGCGCGTCACATACAGGTACGCTCTGTGTGATATAATTGTGTAAAACGTTGCAAGTTTATTTAAGATCTTTAAGGCATTTTACTTTATTTGATGCTTTAACTAAAAGCAGTGAAAAGCATTTAATCTGTATGAAATATCATATTTTCTGCAAACACAGCGGGTGTTCTTATACTTGGGAAGGGCCAGTGTACGTGAGGCGTGGTAGCGAACGTATTAAAAGATGGGAGTGTTTAGACAAGCTTGAAATCTGTTTCGAGTGGAGAAGCTTGTTTGCTCCCTCGTTATATGCTCCATTACCCAAGTAACTTTGGACGTACAGCTTTGGAGCATCGTGTAGGTATATTTCGATGATACCTAGAAATGCTTGTACTGTCAGATAAATTTCACTGTGAAATCAAACGTGGTCACTCACTCTTCCATCCCTGCAACTCATCAAACACATCCCTACACGGTCAAACTGTTTGCTCAATCACCGTGATTGGCAAGCACGCTCCACGCTTTTGCAACTTTTTGTGCTCTCAGCCAGTGATATTGAACATGGAAAACAATCAATATCCCGCGATATTCCGTGCAAGTGGTTAAACAATAACGAACAACGAGTAGGTATGTACTATAGACCAGAAAGCTCACTTTATAAAGAACTCGCATTAGGCTTCATCTCTTTAATTCTCTTCCTCCGAAGATTTTTAAGATTTTCTGAATACATATAGAAATCTTAAAACGACGGCTTTGACTAAATATAGAATTCTAAATGATACGCCTCTCGCATTCAAAATTATTAATGCCAAAATTAACTGCTCGCCTCTATTGCAACTTGTATGTTTCTAAGCACCAACCAGATACATTAGAAATAGCCCAGCACTTCTCCCTCAGGCTTACGAATCAAGTTATGTAACACGTGACCCGATTAATCGCCTAATTAATTCCGCTACTCTGCAAATAGACAATATCGCCAATATTCTCTTCTTAGAATTCTATATTAGACTTATATTTATAGAAATAATAATAATCATCCTACCATCTTTCTCCCATTCCCGAAAGTGCAATCACCCATAAACCCACCCCCTTTCACACACTTGGGACCTTCTTCGACATCCCACTTCAGCAAGCCCCAAATGATGCCTCACGGCAGGGATAAGTCGTCGAGTCGCTTAATTCATAAAGGGCGAGATTCTGTGGCGCGCCCGTTATTCATTCGTCAAAGTTCCTCTTCCCTCGACACCTCCTCCTCCCCCCCCCCCTCCCCCGTCGACCAGCGACACTTTGCTGGCCTTTATCCGGAGCCGGCGCGTCTAGACGAAATTGAATTTAAATATGAATGCGAGCACGCGAGCGCAGCATGCGCGCTTGAATCCGCCACGTAACGCGCGTTTCACCGTGGATTGGTCGGATATCGGGAACGGTTTATCAGGTATTCTCGGTTTCCCCCTCCCCGTCGGCGTGGTCGGGGGCTGTTAGGGGGGGGGGGGGGGGCTAGCAGCGTTTCGCATGGAATTTTCACGGGTAGCGTCGGGGGTTTCTGCAAATTGCCACGGTTCTGTCGATTAATATTTGACGAGGGATGAAGAGATCGTCGGTCGGGCAACGCTGCTTTTTCCCTTTGTTTTTGATGCGCACCGCGCATCGAATATGCAAGTCGCTTCCCGCCAAGTGCTCGACGCCATTACCTGCGGAATTTTGAGGACTCGCGCGGAATCGTGGTGATTCCGGAGTGCCGGGACGTCACTGTATCCGTAGGACTAAAGAGGTGCCTCGAGAGGAATGCCCTTTTTGCGAACCTGAGTTTCGAAATTTCGCGGTAGGTACTACATCTCTCCGAACCTCCTTTTTACTCTGAAATGTTTATTCCACCTTCTACCTCTATCTTATCCAGAATATGGATCGCGAATCTCCCTTCTCCTCCCAGACGCCACAAAATCTCGCTACAATATTCCGCTAGAGTTCAGTGCTCGTGTCCACAGGAACTCGGAAGCCGGAACTTCGTTAATTACGTTACTCAATCGCGTTGCAAATTCTTACGCAACGGGGAAGGGGCCCCGAAAGAAGGAAGCGGCGGCGCGGAAGCGCGAAGCCGAGCCTTTCCTCTGTCTCTCTTTGGAATTCTCGGCTCCCCTGTGCACCCTCGTCATAATATACGACGAGGATCCGCGAGGCCCCCGTCCATCTCGACTGGCAGGATGATCGAGACCGCTGATCGACTCGAAAATCAATTATTCGTCGGTGCACCGAAAATGCACATCAATCTTGTCGTGACTGCTCGTTTGCTTCTCTTCAGCGGCGCGCATAGTTGCACAATCGGGCCTCTGTATTGGTGTACCTTTTCAAGTGGATCAGTTAACAGCGGCTGATGAGAACCGTGATGGATCACCGTGCCCCCTACCCCCTCGCTCTTTTTTTTTTTAAGAATATTCAACCCGTTCACGTACGTACGTAGAAATGCGAGAAGAAGGGGCAGAGAACGTAACGGCGGAGGCGACGCGCGCGATTGTCAAGTAATTCGTATCCTTGTTATGTCGTTACACGCCTTTCGTCGACAAATTACCGTTTGGGGAGGGACGCAGCTTGGGTCGGACAGTGGATTCAAATATGGCGAACTACGTTGTTTGCCTGTGTCTTATAGTTTTCTAAGCAATTTTAAATTTTTGATAGTTGCAACTGTTTGGAAATATATCTGTACAGATAAGAAGCGGATATTACTCAGGGTACCAATTTTTTTTGCTAACAGAAAAGCTAAATATTAAAGAATTGGAGTTTTTCAATGGGAGACACTAGGGGGAGTTCCCCTAGTGCCGCTGGCTTAAGTTTCTTCTCAATTAAGAAGAAAGAAGTAATATTAAATCAATCTCCTTAGCTGTGCATACGCGATTGAAACGTGGCGAAATCTAATTGTTATTTTTTCCATTCCCTCTACAATTTACGCGGAATAACGGCTCGGTAGCGGTTCAAAAATCACAGATGTAGCTACTGTCCGGTATTAGGTGCCGTCCGGCGTTAAGGGAACTCCCTTTACTTCAGACTTGGTATCTAAGATATATTCTTAAGTAGTAGTTTGAAGAAGATAGAAATTATGCGAATCTTTTTGAAATACCAGAAAAGTCTCTCCTGTGAAATGGGAACTCCTGTAGCTAAACTACAATAGTTGAGATCTGTCTTCTTTTGCAGTACATTTCGAATGGCACGAGTGTCTAGAATCTTTCGAGAATCGACAGATTTCTGGAGGCTATGAAATAGGGAGTCAAATGTGAGCTGTCTCGTAGATAGTTGCAATGGATTCATGGAATGCGGGAATAAAGGAACGACCATAGTTGTTCATGCGAAAGGTCGCATCGGGAACAATTACCAAGTGATTTCGTTCGCATGAATCCGTAATGAGAGCCGTCGATGGCGAATTACTCGGAATTTGCATCGAATCTAGATGCACGACGTGGCCATAAATTATCAATGCGCTCTATTAATGCGCTAGACCGACGATGTAAAACGCTCGGCTAATTCGACGCTGTCACCTCTATCGGCGAGCTGTTTACTCGGACCGTTCCTTCCCGATCTGGCCGACACAAAATCGAATTAGCCCCGTTACCAGAGTAATTAATTAATCCTCTACAGAGTACGATTTACCTATTCTTGCCCCGCAGGCGAGCAATGTTATTCAGCGCGAAATATTCTGCGTTCTGTTTTTAGAATTTCATTGAATTCTCTGTGGAACAGTGTATCTGTATTGAGAATCTGTAGCTTTGTTTTGCTAGTTTGGGATTTATTTCTGGTGTCGTTCATAATTTTATACGGACCGAAAGAGTTGGGGAGAAGGGAAAGTTCCTTGATTATGCAGTTTCAGTTGGAAGAAATATAATTAGCATTAAAATTAGTGACAGATGAAACTTCTTGTATAGATCTATCTACTTTCAATCTATTCTGCGTTAGGATCAATGCCACAAATTCAAATATGGAGTCACAGCAACAGAAGTGACTTACCTAGTTGTTAAATGAATATTTTCTAATTTTGTATATATCAAAGAATTACTCCTATTAATTATAAATATCTAGTTGCTGAATAAAGATTCCATTTTTCCTGTTTCCTAGTTAAAATTAGAAATAGAATTTCGTATTCTAACCCATTTCCACTGAAATCTTTCTTATTTATCTATATTTTCAAGAAGAAATAGTACAATTTTTTTTTCAAGTCTAACAATCGATACAGTTTCAATTCAGTTCGTTGGATTTTTATTTTTACTTTCTTCTCCGCGTTACTTACACCGAGAGAACGTGTTTCATCGCGAGGGGTCACGTTTATGAGCAGTTTCCGCGTAGCTTGGATGTTTCGCGCAACGGTGTGGTGCGAACTATCAGCAAGGAAAGTAACTTCTTTTTCCACGCGCGAGTTCGGCAAACAAAATGAGCGGTAAGAAGCTTTAGAAGCTCGTTCGTACGCGGTTAGATAATAACATTATCAAGGGAGTACGAAGGGTGAATTTCTTCGCTACCGCGGTTCACGCGATACCTTGTCAAGTAATTTCGTAACGTTTCAGTCGGTTGACAGTGGTGCCTTAATTCCACGATACTACTCTGTTTACGAGTAAATAGTTGTCGCAAATAAGCGACAGTCTGTTCACGAGTTTATATCCGTCGGTTGCTCGGGGCTTTCGTTCTGGTCACCGCGATCCAGTAAATTTCTGCCCCTGTCATGGTCGCGTCCCAGTTGTCGAGTTCAATTTAAACTTCAATGCAACGCACAATAATTTAATTTCTTACTTAGAAACGTGGTAATAGAGAGCCAACGGTTTATTATTATCAATTCATCTATTAATTAAGCTTTGACGTTCCAACTATTAAACAAAATTTAAATTCACATTACACACGAGAAAGCTTAAAAGTTTTATGATTTGTAGAGTTACGAGTTAAATGAATTATTAAGTTCGAAGTCACTGTTCCACATTTTTCAAAGGTTTTTTCAACATATCATGCGTGAAAACTACCCGAATCCAAGTCCCCTTCAAAGAAATTACAGAAACAGATTTCCTAGATCCCGTACACAACAGAACCTCAGCCCCGCCCCACTAAATTCCCCACACAAATCCCCCCTAAAAAAGCCTAAACCCGCGAATAGAAACGTGTCGACATCGCTCACCCGTGGAGGGCTACTAGGAGATGCTGAACACCAGCCAACCGCGCCACTTGCGGCTTACTTTTTCCTCTCCGTTTCCGTATAATTGGCGGCGACGGTGGCGCAGTTCGAAACCGCGAAGTGTCGTTCATCGCGTCAACATTATAATGGCAAAAAGCATCCCCTATGCCCCGTTGCTCGCCGAGCAAAACTGAGAGGCGACGGGCCTCGCGCCTCAGCGCGGTTTCAATCGAATAACCCAGAACCGTGCCGCGAGTAATTGATCGATATCGATTGTCTTTTTATTCGATGCAACGCTGTTTTTCAAACAGCCGCTTCTAGGGATGATGCTGCTCGAAGGAGCTCCTTCGCCCCACCGTCTTCCGTCGGAATAATATTGTTGTTTCGATTGGAATTAGCGGGAATTCAACTCTAGCATCGACGCTCTGATAGTCCACGTGCTAAGGGATTTAACCGTTGGATGGTGGTGTTTGGGCCTTTTTGAGCCAAGCGTGAGGTCTCTAACACTATAAAGTAATTAATAGTAATACATAATAAATAATAATAAATTGTAAAAATAGTAAAAATGATCAAAGTAGTAAAAATAGTGAAAATAGTAATAAAAAGTAATAAATAGTAATGAATAGTAATGAATAGTAATAAGTAGTGATCAAATTTAAGTTATCGATGATAGGATATCTATCTATTTATGACTTGCTATAACAAGAAAGGGGAAAAAAGAAAAAAAACGACATCCAAAGTGCGTATAGTGGGACTCCACCGAATCCTTCGCTGTTCGAGGGTAAAGTGATTAGATAGAAAGATGAGTGAGAAATTGTAGATTGAATGGGGAAACTGTTTTAAAAGAATCGACGATGACCGGTGTCAAGCGAGCTGTTTTTATAGGAGCTGGAAATCAGGGACGCTGATTCACAAACATTTTTGATGTTCCCAATGGCAGGCGCGCGCCTCGAGGCTGCGAGGCAGCCTTAATCGGAACTCCGTGCATTGTTTCAACATAATACTTTATGACTCATAGAACTCGCCACGTTATCGCGGGGCTGAGTCACGTTGCAGCGGAAAAATCAACGCTCGGCTCCGCTTTTTTTTTTACGAGCACTGGAGCCGCAGGTGTATCGCGCTTTCCGCGAAACCGCGGCGTTCATTGCTATGGAAATGTATGAAAACGGTGACAGATGGTATTTGCGCGGTACTGATTTAACAGATAATCGAATTTACATGTCAATGGCTGTGTACGTTGCTCGCCGCTGGCAATTATTCTGAAGGAGGCACGTGCTTCTATTCTGCATGATTTTTAGAAGTACGGGTCGTGGATTGGTTGTTACAGGATTCTGGCATCCTTTTGAGCGCGCGTGGGAAACGTAGATACAGAATAAAGGTAGATGTTAATTAGAGTTTTGGATTTATCGTAGGTCTGTGGTATTAGTTTTGAAAAGTGTTACTTCTGTTTGGAAAATTTTGTATTAAGAGTACGAAGTTTCGTTTCGTTTCAAAGTATACATCTGCAGAACTCTTAATACTTCTGATGCTTTCCAGAAAATTTCAGCGCAAAGTGCCGATACCCTTTATCTTATTAAGTATACTTTTCTAGCGCCTTGTTTATAGGACTTTTTTTACTTCGCTTTGCTTCCCTAATGATCCCCTTATGGGTACCATCCAATTAAGGGAAGATCTGCTGCGCTGTTTTAACTGTGACTTTGGACTTGAACGTACTTTCAATTTAATTACGCTCACATTTTCTAACAACGTTTAGCCGGGTCCATCGATGAACGAGTAAAGAAGGTTGGGAAGGGTAGAGCCGTGGAATAAATGATATTATTTCCCAGCCGCGTACAGAGGCGGATAATAGCGTGGCGAGGCAAAACAGCTCCTCGTGATTGCCGATCGGCTTACGAGGACGAGACTTAAAAGCTCGAACGAGAATCAATTGCATAAGCCTGTAAGGCGTTAGAAGAGTCAGCCGAGCGTGCGCACGGCACGTGATATTGCCAAGCTAGCGAGCCTAGAGTTTGCACGCGTCCACTGTCTATCCGCAAACTTCACAATCGTATATTTCCTTTTTATTATATAGAAGCAGTTGAAAAAGAGGTTGAGGATTTATGGGGTACGTAGGATTCATTAGTTCGAATAAAAAATAGGTGGATGTGTGTCGAAGAATTAATATGTATTAATTAGAAAGCATTTCCCCCTTTTATTGCACCAGTGACTTGTTTTCTTCTTCAGTAACAAACAATAATACAGTGAGATTGGAATTAAATAAATGTAGGTGATAATTATGTAGCGGTTAATCAGCATCGTAAATAATAATTCCTATTGTGTCAGTAAGTAAGAATATTACGCTTCAGGGAGCAGCGAGTGCCTTCTTGCTGTGGCAAGTAGAAAATGCCTGTCAAGCACAGACCAAGAGGATTCGAAAGAGCACAGGATTCAGTGGTACGAAACTGTGGAGTATTCTTAAACTAGGAACCTTTTCTAGCTATCAGAGTAATTATATTTTAAAATATTTAATATATTTCCCTTCTCATTTTCAATATATACTTCCAATAAACAAAAGAAAGAAAATCATTTGTGGTACCAAAATAAATCTTCAGCAATCTAATATTTTTTTTAATAAACATGCCACCCCAATGTGTGCCTCGTAAGACAGAAATTTCCAACATCTTTTACAACCGCAGCAAAAGAGTAACCAGAAGTGTTTGCCACATAAGAATGTCTGTAACTCGAGTTGAAAGTTGAGTGCAAGAAACGTTGGTTGGTATTTCATCCACTATTTTCGCGTGGCAAATTCGCCGCCACAGTTCTGCTCACAATTGGTGCACTTTTTCCTCCTTTTAAATAAACGGAAGGCCAGCGACGTGCGTTTCCTACGGCACTGTCGACCTGCATCGACGTGTACACCGTGCCGTTGCAATTGCGCCGCCGAGTGCATCGAACCCGTGTAGGTGAAAGTGAACCAAAGCGGTTCTCGTGCACGGCCGTTCGCTGGTTGCTCGCTTCTTTGTCGAACCGTCGATCCAAAGGTTAAAATCGAAATCCACCACGATATTTTCCAATGCATACGTCTAAACGTGCTACTGCACCGATCAAGGAGATTACTTACAATATTTGCATGTTAAACAGTCAGTATTTATTAGAGATATCCTGGTTCCTTTTCTTTATCTAGTTTAAAGCTCACTCGTCCTAGAACAAAGTTGAGCGGAATTATTAGCGATTCCGTCGAATTAATGGAGTCTGCGCCTTCATTCGTGACTGCTGCGTTCAGATCGAACGAGACTCCGGCGAGCTTAATTACGACTAAGCGAGAAGCACTTGCGCCCTCTTTGTATCGATATTTGTATCGCGCTATTGTCTGGATTAGAAGATCGATGGGACGCGTCTGCCTTTGATAAATACATTCACGCTAATTGGAGGGTTCGCAGTGATTTAGGCACTCGATTGGTCTAATTTAATTGCGTTTAGGTGTGGCGAGCTTTAACACGCTTCCTCGTGGTCTGCAGGGCGCAGCAGGAATTACATTAATGGTGGAAAGAAACGGGCGATCACTTGTTTAGAAAAGCTTCAAATTACGGAACAAAGTTTTCTTTCGTAGAAGACTTCGTTGCTTATGGAAATTTTAATATTCAAGATAGTTGAAGACTTTTTCTTTTAATATGCAATGAAAATATCCTTCCTCTTTACCCTGCCACTGAAAACCTGAGTACAGGGCAAACTTCAAAGTAATATCGAAACATTTGAAGATAATCCCAAAACTTAACCACTAATAAAAAAGTACTAACAACTTCCACTGTTTTTAAAAATAAATTTCTACCGAACCCCAAATCATACCATTATAGCTCCAAATTCAATTAAACCTAGTGTACCACTATAAATCCACTGCTCCGCTTAAAATACCGACAAGGAAAATGAAGTTACCCGAGAGAATCATAAATCCTCGGTGGAAATCTGACGATATTAAACGAAGCACTGCCTCCAGCCGGTCGGAGACGTCTGCCGCCCGTTTAAAAATCGCGTCCCCGGCTTTGATTCTGCAAACGTCAGATCTGTGGCGTGCAACGGGCGATACGGAGCGTGTTTGTCTGCCCAGGCAGCCTGTTATCCGAGGGAAAGCAGCTGCGCGCATCTTATCAGCGTGGATAACACGCGTAAAAATAGACGTAAGTCGACGATCGGCCAGTGGAGCACCAAAGGAATCCGAAACAGGCGGCCAGCATCTGAAGGACTCGGCGCAGGTGAGAGCCGAGGGACACGTGCACCGGTAACCGTAAAATTTTTATATTTCAAACGAGGCCAGCGGACGCTGATCGAAGGTGGTGTCGGCTGGATGCGTCGATAGCCTGGATCGTGTTGCAGACAACCGCGGAGGAGGGCAAGGACGTCGGATTAAATTGATTAACCGATTAATTCGAGCCGAGACTGAGAGCCTGGCGAGCAACGGAGAGGATTTAATAACTGATAGTGAGCCGCGCGGGATATTTTGAGTGGCCAGTCTCTCGGCAAACGAGCACGTAAACAGCCAGTTCTCTTCAAGCTGCCGCGAACCCCAGGACGGATTCGAATTAAACAACATCCACCCTCGAAGGGTTAATCGTTCTAGAAACTGGAGCTGTTTGCGCGCAACTTGCCGGAAAATCTTTCCCCAGCTGTCCCAGTGTTACCCTGGCGGTTGCCGTGGCCACGTACAAAGTAAACACGAAGTAAGTTCTCGAACACGTCACTAGTCTATATTAGCTAGAGAAGTGTCTAGGTACCCCGAGGACGGTTTCATCCTCAGAACACATCTCCATTTTCATTGCACCAGTGCCTCCGACATGCCCAGAACTGATTTACCAAAATAAGAATATAACAAAAAAGCTACCCACCCGTTAGTTACGAACCTAGCCTCCATAAGAGCCCACAAACTTCAACCCCTCCGGCGTACAATCGCCACAGACTTCTTCCACTAACCCACGACAAGAACCTACTTCGCAAAATCTCGAATCCAGCCACACCAGTTTCCTTCACCCTTGCGCTAAGCCACGAGACTGACTCCCGCCGCCCGTCGCGATGATAAATACGACGGAATGATCGTTTTGGTCGCTTGATCCGCGATCCCAGGCCAGGTTTAGGGCTCCTCCCGCGCGACGGCGAAGTCAGTCTTGGCCCGTTATTTCGGATTACGTGTGGTGGGACGCGGGATATGTAGCTGTGGGCTCGAGCCCTAATGAAGGCACGTGCTGCCTTCTGCGCTGCCGCCGCCGCTGGCCCAGCCAGCCTCCTTTGTCGTCCGCGACACGCCGGGGCTTTGGACCAGCTAGACACAGTTTAATTAAGCGAAACCAGACCGTTACGCCGCCTATGTATGTACACGTGTCGGTGAACGCCCGCGCGACCCGTGTATACACGGCTGCCGTGTGCCAGCTGCATACGGCTTGACCGTACCGACGACGACGAGGACTCCCGCGCTCAGCCGTGCAGGATCAGGAGTTTAAATACAGCCCCTAAATGCTAAACTTGTCGGAATGTCTGGGGCCGAGGTATCGCGGCCGCGCCCCACCCCGCCCACTTTGTGATTCTGGGCCACGGGGGATGATTTTTAACCGGCCACGGAAGCGTACACTGTTTCCCAATATCGATGTTAATTTGGGGAAGTTTCAGCTTCCTCTGGTGCTCTTGGGTGGTTGTGAGTGTGCGTATATACGTTTGTGGGGGACGCAATATGAAGTTCGAAGATGGTTGGGGGTCTAGTTTGTGATACGGCAAGTGTTGCTGCTGAATTAGGGTGTTTTAGGTGCGTTGAGATTTAATGGGGGTGGAGTAGTCTTTAGAGGATTTCGGTATTGGGAAGATTGAAGTAGAGTGTTGGGACTGAGCTTTTATCACACTTCAGGAGCTATGGCTCTGAGATAAGGACTGTTGGTTGTGAGGTAGGTGATTAATTGAAACAAGTCTTTTTGTTACTACAAGAAGATTGAAGTAGAGTGTTGGGACTGAGCTTTTATCACACTTCAGGAGCTATGGCTCTGAGATAAAGACTGTTGGTTGTGAGGTAGGTGATTAATTAAAACAAGTCTTTTTGTTACTACAATCTAAAACATTAATTAAGAAAACAATTGGAGCCGAGAGAAAGGATATCGGTGCTCCCTGGGCTTAATCAGAAAAAGAACATCCTTCCTTCTTTAAACAATAAACCGTAATCGCAGTATCTCCTCTCAGAGCGTTGATTCAAGTTTGACGTTTACATTGCATCATCCACTCAGCACAGACACCAAATATCCAACAAAGACATTAGCAGACCTTGATAGCATACTTTTTTATCAATTCAGTACAAGAAAGTTTACACTTTCAGCACAGGATGCTTTCTAGGAAAGTATCACTTGCAGGACAATATAGTAACACCGCTATGTAACAAAGATCGTATCATTAATACCAAGCCTCCAATACACCTTCACGTACTTTATCAATTAAAACTACCCTACGACAGAACACCTCTTTCATCCTCACCTCCCTTCGCGCAAAACACTCCAACGCCTCTACTACAAGTGTCAGTTTTTCAAAATAATTTAACACCTCCACTCCGTGTAGTTTCCATCTCCGATTCAATCCCATTAACCGGATACTGCGCGCAGCGTCGCGGAGGGTCCCGTGCTGGTAGAAGTTTTCGTGGAGGAAGGCGGGCGCAAGTTCGTCGTCCAAGTCTGGCGGGGCCGTCTTGACCGAGTGAACGCTCGTTTAATTAAGATAAAACCAAATTCGCGAGCCCGTGGCCGTGTACAAGGGGCAACCGAGGGTCTATTCGTGACCGGAACCGTGGCAGCGCGCGAAACGGGCGCATCCTCCGACCGTCCGCACCCACTCCCCCCATCCCCCCCGCCAGCAACGGGCTCGCTTTACGAATGGGCAAGTTTAAGCGAAGCGTAAGTTCGTACAAGTTGCAGCCCCCGACTGCCGCCGAGTATCCGTCGTAATAAATTGCTAAGCCGTTCCCGAGCCACTCGCACCGAACGTCCAATTAATCAGGGATGTTAATTTCGCCGGCCAGGAGCTTCGGGGGCTGGGATTTTAAGCGAGCCCGATTAATTGTCGCCCTTTGATCGCGAATGATTATCGCGATAATTCCATCCTGGGTTATTAATAGACTTTCGCTGCCGCTCGCTCCGCGATCCTCTGTGATTCTTCTGCTGAAGATGGTGGTCGGGGCGAGGGGTTGCAGAGGGTCGCGAGATTTGACGATGGTGGTCCTTTGCGGTGGCTTCCGTGTCGCGGAGAATTTCGTTGGATTCCACTGTGTGTGTCTTCGATGAGATGCGAAGAGGTTTCTCGAGTTTCTTTGTGATTTATCGAGTGTAAGGGGTGGTTGTAGGATCTGGGGGTTTATGGAGGAGTCATTTGTTGTGGGTGAAGGTGCACTGTTAGCGATCTTTCTTTTCTCGGCAATGCAAGATTCTATTCGCACCACTGATTTTCAATCCCTCAAGTGTTATGATGAATTTAATTATTCACGTATTTACATATTCGTTATGTGGCGTTTAAAGTCCACTAGATATTTTATATTTCAGTCCAGAATAGTATTTTAATAAATATTCACACGTTCTACTATGGTAGACACTTTGCAATTAAGTTGACAATCGTCCAACCGCAACCTTTCTCTATTCTATATCCCAGCATCTTGAATTAGATCGCAGCATAGGCGATCGCCAGCAATTTTGATCCGGGCTAGCCGATTTCCTCGCTCATTTAATTAAGAATATTAAATTCGCCGAGCGGAACTTCGAAATTCACCGATACCTTGACTGAGCTCCTCGCGGAGGGGGCCGAAGTTCGCGTTTAATCCACGGGCGAAGCTTTCCGGAGAAACTTTTCCCTTCTTGCAGCGGAAGCGGAGCTTCATCCACGGCGATGGGAGGCGTCAGGGCGAAAGGCTCGCGGTAATATTACCAGGGAATTTAGGCGCACGTGTTGCTGCACAAGAGTGGATTTTAGCTGTTACGTAACTTAGCCGTGCGACACGTTGCTGAATTGCTGAGAATTGTGCGCTGAAGCTAGACTCGGCTGAAGAGAACGCGACTGTTTTGGAATCTTGTACTCTCCGAGCGTTCGTTACATTTGAAAAAGGAGCCTAGACACCTTTCGTCGTTGTATAATTCAGTACATGTTACATAATGGTTTCCTGAGCCATTAAGAGTGAAGAAAGAAGTCGAATATTCTTTGAGTCTCCGAATTACACTTTCATTACATTTCCTGTGATGAAGTTCAGAAGACAAAGACGAGTAGAGGCATGTACGATCTACAGTCAGATAGTTTAGCTAAAATTTAACTTAGAGCTCCTTCTGTATTAATCTAGAATTCCTGATTAAGTGATCTACTTAAATAGTTTCCAAGTTTTTCATCCCCAAGTCTGTACTCGATGAAGAAATAATTGGCATACAGTTATTACCTCTGTCGCTCTATATTCCCCGACTCCTCTCCTTACTCTTTCATCGCGACTGGTACAGCGCACTAATATCCAAACACCTATCAGCCAAACCATACAAACGTAAGTTCACTTTAGAACGAACCCTCGTGAACTCCATCGACCGCCAATCCATCGTAGGAATGAAGCGAAACATTGGAGCGCGGGACACGCAACTGGCGTGAAAAGCTAGGAACCAATCCGACTCGACCAGCGGAAAGTAGAAACAGCGGCAATGGACGGCACGCTTGAAGGGGTTAACATTCCGCGAAAAATCACCGTGGACCCTCATGAATTATTGAAGCATTTCCCGTGCATCCGGCGCTGGGCGTAATCGCGCAGAATAATTTTCCCTTTTCTTGACCGATAACCGTCCCGGCATCGGGCGGAGAACATAGTCTTGCGTGATGCTTTATCTAAACGGCGGGGACGTGTTAAAGCGGAATTATAAATCGTGAAAAATGCCACGAAAATATCACGGACCCGGAGTATTTATTGCCTGGAACACACGCTCTCCTCCCGATAACGCTTCTGCACGCACTTGCGTGACGACAATTCCCTCGAAAGGGCCGAGATCGAATGCGATTAGCGCTCGAAGCTGCTACCGTTTCGAGTCGCGGTTTTCTCCGCCGATTTTTACGCGACGGAACTGCTCGAGATCTCCCGCGATAGGATTCTTCCACAGTTCTTTAAATCTGAAATATCTGGACCTCCCGTTCGGAAGCTAAGGGCAAAGAATATTCACGGTGCCAAATTATCTTTGAAATGTGAAATTATCTAAACGCTCATACGACTCATTTCTCCAATAATCCTCCACGTCGATTGCCAAGTATTTATCTTCCCCTCTCCGAGCGTAGCTTCCTTTCTGATGCTCTCGCAGGTCTGAATGCCTCGGTATCTAGCAGCACAACCGAGCGTAGCGTGTCCAACAGCCGCATGCATTACCTTCGCCCACCCTGACAACATAATGCTCACTGTCTAGTCTCCAGTCTCTCGGATGTGTTGCCAATGTATCGTTTGAAAGGCGAAGCACCGCTCTATCGACGCCCCCGTGCACCTACAGGAGCCCGTCCGCGCGCCAGAAGGCGGGCTTGCCGCGTCCTTCTCACGGTTCAAGTTCCCTCAAAGCAGCCAGCACGGCGAGACTCCTCGGAAAGATGTTCTGGGGCATCCCGCAGGGAGGAAATCCCTGGAGCCGACGGTGTATAGGATCAACCGGGCGACTTAAGTCGCTTTAGCTAATGCGGTTGATAACGAGTCGCTGTGTCCTCGCGAGGCAACAGTCTTTCGTTTCGCAAAGAGACCCGAGCCTCTTGAGAAACTCGCCTCGGCGACGTTGCTCGCGGAAGCTTGGGTTTCTCGAGATTCTTTTCTTCCACCGGGCTCCATATTCGGTTGGCGAATTCGCTGCTTTGCTTGCTCTGTTCCCTGTACTTGTGCGCGAGCTTCAAGACGGCCACGTCGAGTGGGCTTGTTTGGGGGAGGAGAGAGAGCTTGCGGTATTGTTGCGTAACGCGTTGTGGCCACGGTATTAATGAGGAGCATTATTCTGAAAGTCCAGCGGATGATTTCCTTGTGACGAAGCAGGCTTCTTATTCGTGCTCAGTCTGAGCTTCAATCTGCGCATCACTGTGGAATTAGGGTTCGCGGTGGAAACATAGAATCATTTGAAAATTTCAAGTTAAATCCTAAGTTGCTTTGAATGTTTTTAAGGGCGAAGGATGGAACGGAGGAACAATGATTCGCGTCTCGGTTGAAGTTTTAGGGGCTGTTGGGCGCGGATCGAAACGGGGGTTTGGGGTAATTAGTCGGTGAAAATTGTAACGGTGCGCGGCTGCTGGTCGTTTTTGGGCGCGATATGGGCCGAGGGGACACGCTGGCCGAAGATTTGATTGATGATGGAGTGTGTTTGGTAGTTGATCGACGATTGAAAGTGTCGGCGGTGATTGAAACGCGGCGCTCGAGCGAAAAGTGGAGTTTGTAATAACGACGGAAACTGTGTTCGCTGGTAATTTAGTATGCGATACAGGTTCCAACTTCCATCGATAGTTCGACTGTAGCGCTCGCGTGTACCAAGGACTCAACATTCCTACGATAACCAAAACTCCACTTAGGTACATTTAATTTAAGCGTTCCTACTTCCATTCGTCGAAAACTTGATAATTTAACAGAAACATGAATCATAAATATCGCGTTAAATTCATTGCTCAAACGAGCGTTGAAAATTTTCTGAAAAAAAGCACTGCCTCGCGTAAGAAAAGTTCCCGCTGTACCGGCGGCTTCTTCATATCGAATCGTCGTCCGTTTCCCAAGCCACGCCAGCAGCCACGTAGACGACCCCTCTACTATTTCTTCGTCCCTTGGCTTCGATTCCTACCGTTGTTTTGCTCCGAACGACGCGACTTTTCCTGCTCTATTTGCACACTTGCACGTTCATAATTCCGCCCGGATAAAACGAATCGCTGGAGCAGGACAAATAACGAGCGTCTGTCGTCTCCTTGAGGCTGCTGCTGCTGCTGCTGCCTCCGGTTCGTTCACCCCTGTCCCCGTGTAAGTGACATTATCCACTCTTGCCGTAACGCTTCAGCCTTTATGTACTAATTATCGGCTTCTACGTTTCCTCGTAGTCGGCACCCGTGAGTCGTTCGGCGGCATTCCAGGCCGCGCTACTTCCGTGGGAACGGGGCTTTGTTCATTAACTTTGACATTTTCCTGGCGACTATAAGTCTTCCTTCGACAGCACACGCGCTCCACGGAATCTTGCACGGAGGCTCGAAGATATCGATGGAAAGATTGGGTCGCGCGATTACCGCTGGGGTGCGTTCTTTCGAGACACTTTTGTCCGAGGGTAGTGGTGAATGGATAAATAAAATAATATTATTTGGGAGATAGAGAAGTGGCTGTGGAATAATCCTTCGAACTAAAATAAAATTCCTATTTCTTTCGAGTGGTATTAATGAGGAATAGAGGTGCCAGGCTACCGTAAAGATGGCTTCGAAGAAGCTTCATCGACACTGCAGCGAATCAAAGCGTAGAATATGAATCTCAAGCCCTTGCAAAGATTAAAAATTGTTCAAAACCTGTACACCCAACCTATTCACTATGTAATTACCGAAGAGACGAGAGTATTTTTCCATCAGACATTGAAGTAAAAATAAAACAAATTTCCCATTACTGCTATCTCCACGATCAAACATCGCTGTTCAAATTATTTTGTAACACTTTACCTGCACCCGTACAAATGCCTGCCAAAAATCCCTGAAAGCTAGAAAACATAAGTACATGAAAATCCGCGAGAGACTCTCTTCGAGAAGCGTCCTAGCCTGGCGAAAAGGTTCGGCAGAGGAACCTTTCCTGCGTTTCTGAACGTGGTATTCCTTCCCAAGACGCCAGGCGAGGCAGTCGAAGGCGGATGTACGACCAAAACCGACGGATCTCGTTCGTTCTCCCCGACCGCGGGGTCGCGGTGCACGTGCACTCGCGGTGCATCGATGCACCGCCGCAGCCGCGGCTGGTCGGAAAGGAGCCGAGTGCGGGCAACAGATAGAGAAACGGAATATGCAACAGGGACGGGCAGATGAATGTGGCAGCAGAAGGCACACCACTGCCGGCTGGTGGGAGTAGGTTGCAGCCAGAAGGAGGGAGAGAAGGGGCCAGCAAAGTTACGAGGCTGTTTACAGGCGGCTGTTAAAGCGATCTAACTCATGGCCGGCCAATGCACCCGCCGGGATTGGCTGCAGCCACGCACTTGCGACGCTGTTCGTGCCTTGCCTCGATACAGCTCGCCTCAAAACAACCTCGATTTCCACTCGATACCGAGGCAGCCGCGCCGCGCCGCTATCCGAACCGTCTCGAGGCTGCTTGGCTCTCGAAAGAAAAGTCTTGACACGTATCGCGAGCCTCGCGTGTAATTACAATGCTCTCACGTAGGAGGTGCCTGTCGGAGAATTTCAAACCGCTTGACAGAAGAATCAGTAAAACTTCGCGAAGATTCAAGTCGATCGACTTTTAACTAACAGTCGTGCATTGAGTTCCAAAGACGTACGCGTGTACACTCGCGACTCACGGTTCTCCTATTAGACACGCGCCTCCTCTGTAACATCCTCGTCCAAGTATCAATTAACACGTTGTACGACCACCGAGCATTTGGAAAAACATTGCTCGCAGGCTGTACGCTACATTCTAAGTAGCTTTCTTCGGTATACATAGCCAGCGTATTTTTCATTCAACGTATGGAGAATGTAAGAGACGTGTCAACTTGGGGCTCCGAGACTCGTCTGGGATATCTGATTGCGGTATTACGAAAAAGTGGGCCTCTTGTGTTTTATTAACGTGTTAGGCAACGATGTTCCCCGATTTCTGATCGCTTCTTCATCTCCCACTGTCCTTCCTTTCCGTCATAATCGAGATTGATAGAAGGCATCGCGCGGTAGCTTGCAAAAATGCATGTTACGCCCGAGATCCTATCTTTGTCGGGGAGAGGCTCGATATTTTTCCACCGTCCGTCTTTTGTGCGCGGCAGAAGAGCGCAGAGGTTGCAGCCACGTCAGAAATTCCCGTCATTCCCTCCCTATCAATCTCATCGTTCTTTGACATCCTCTTTCCCGGTCGCTGCAACATTTTTGCCAGAGGGCCGATGAGCACGGGGGGGGGGGGGGGGGCGAGTCGACACGGGGGTTGGGCCTTCAATCGATACCACCGTGTGACACCAGCATTATGAAATTCCTGTCCCGGCTGTTCGGCGTACCGGGGCCTGATGAATAAATACTTCGCGCGGAATTCCCGTGCCGAAGTCGACGGCGTGCTTCGCGAAGACGCCGGTTCAAAGAGGGGTTGGGGGGGGGGCGAGAGCACGGAGAACGCGACACGCGTGTCGGTAACGTTTGAACGTTGATTATTAATTTGCCGTGGGTCTGGTGAACGGGGCAGAGACGGCGGAAGGGAACGGCGGCAGTCTAGCCTGATAGTCTCTCGCTCGGGTATTCGAAAACGATCATGCGCGGATGGTTTCGCCGCGAGTCAACAAACTTCGCGTTATGCAACAGCGTCTGTTGACGATGGATCTACATGGAAAGAGTTTAAAGGCTCTTGGGACGTGTAAAACATTCAGAGCTAAGCGTTGAAAGTTGCTTTGGAAAACGTCGCAAGGCACTGTGTTAAACTGTTCGAGGCATTGATAGCAAAAACGGGCTAACCCACATTTTTCTTTGTTGCGAAATTAAGGTAGCAGTATCGGTGCATTCTAATAGGCTGGATTAATCATATGAAATAGGAAAAATTCATTTTTCTTTTGCTCTCGATGCCTGATGTCTGTTTGTCAGTGATTCAAAACGGGGTAGTAAACCAGCTAGAAATATTTTCAAAATGAGAGGCACTTATTACGAGCACAATTCCCGCGTTCACCCAAATTAAAGCACCCCGTTTTCAAAATTCAGTCTGTAAAAGCACGAGCCCCGTTAAAGGGACGCGGATGTTATAGCAAAATTTCCATTCAGCCCGCGCGATCATCGCCAAATTCCCTCGCGTTTCCTCTCCCGTGGACGTGGAATTTTTCGTAATTCGGCCCGGGTGAACCGTCGACGATCGAGCTCGCGTGTAGAGGCAATTAAAAAGCAATCGACCGCGAGAGCACGCGAGTTCTTGGAGCGTGAGCGGGCGCGGCAGCGGGGAAGAGAGAGAGAGAGAGAGAGCGAGAGAGTTTAAAAATAAAATCTGGAAGCAGGAAAAACAGAGGAGCCCGGGCGGTTCAGGGGTGAGTCCCGGGCGGGAAAAGGACACCCGGCCCTCCCTTTAATGATTCAAACGAACCGATTACACGTCCCCGTGGCAACTACGTGGACCTAGTTAGAAGAGGATTATGGGAGCCTTTAGTTTTCAGTTGCCGGGGTGTGCCTTTAAGCGGCTTACCTTCGGCACTCGTGCGCATTGGCATCCTCCGCCGTGCACCCCCCGCGGCTCCTCCGCGTTTCGGGCAAGCTCGATTGTACTAATTTACGATGCGACGCGCGTAGCCGATTTTAATGGTCGCTGGCCGGGTCCTACCGACTGTTTCCCAAAACGAGAACCTCTGTGGCAGATGCTGGTACTCCTGTGAGAAGTGTTTTCTCGCTGGCTCTTTGGCTGATGGCTCTGGACCAAGATGCTCAGAGGCCCCTTCGATTTTAATGTGATAGCGAGGCGCCAGTAAAAATCGGCGCAACTGATGGATGGCGAATCTTCGCGTATAAACGAAACGAAAGTGTGCAACGTTCATTTTCGGGGAAATTGATTTTGGAAATTGAAGAATATTCTCTACTCCGCATCTTTTTTATTAGTATCCTCAGAACGTCTTTGGAAAAGATCTACGTTTTCATTTCGATACTTTAAAGCTCGATGATCTCGATCAAGAACCGTTAGTCAAAATTCAGTGCCGAGACCTGTAGATAAACAATTTGTCGAGGCACCCTTTAATGGATAAATTATGATATAGAAATGGCGAGAAATTTTCACAGAAGCTATCTAAAACGTAATAGCGCTCGGTTTCCCCTAGAATAATTTGTTTACCGTAACCCAACCACCTATCGAACTCAACCCACGTCAAAGTTGAACAGCTACGGCTCGCTCCAACTCTATCCACGCCATATTTGCGTAACATTTCACGCTTCGGCGACTTTTCGTTCCATCGCCACTCTGGCAACGCAGGAGGGGGGGGGGGGGGGTGGGTGGGCTGAATTTGCTATATCGAGGCTCGATTCCAAGCACGGACGACACGGTATCGCCGGATAATCGAGTCTCCACGCTCGACCATGCTCCGTTCAACTGCGTTTCCAGGTATACGCGGCACACGCGAAGGTTGTAATTAATTTCGGTTGTTACAAGGGTGATTTAGTGGCTAGCCAGCGCGTCGTTGCGCCCGGGCCGAACGATAAAATTAATTGCAATTACTGTAATTACGGTCCCCGTCGCCGCGCAACTCTTTGACAGCGCGGCTGCCTAGCGTACGTCGTGGCGATGGTATTAAACGCGCGAAAGACTGGCTCGTATTTGGAAATTATTAGCTGAAATTGCTTCTATTAGTACAGCCGCTGCTTTTAGATTCTGGAGCCATTGTGAATTGACGCGTTGGCAATTTCTTGTTTCTGCTAAGAATCATTTTTTTCTATTTGTGTTCACGGTTGTATTGTATTAATGGACCAGAATGAGAAGACACTTGGTTTGGTGAAAATATACCGTATTCAAGCTTCAGATCGTTCTAGGATGATTTTCGAACTAGTGCTTCAATTAAATTTTGTAGAAAATGGAAAGAAGATAATTCCTTCATCGAAAATTCCATCGCACGGGGAACATCGAAAAGTTTGATCGATTAAAGTCTTTATTTCGAGGAAACATTGTTTGCAAAGGTATCGCAAATTTCGAACACGTCACCGGGTTATTGATCCAGGCATAAAATATTCAATTTTCGAGGCAGCCGGGTAGGGGATCCAATTTTCAGAGATGAACGTTGATCAAAACTTCGCGCGAACCTTTTTCCCCTGGATCAATAACTCGGTGATGCAGTTTTTGATCCTCCACACTTCTCGCGAGCCATTTCTTATTAATCACACATTTCTGGCGTGATTTTGGTACGCAACTGTCAGTTACAAAATATACCAACAATCTTCTACATATTTCATTCGCTACATTCCGTTGGTTACAACGCCAACGAACAAATGACACAATAAAAATATGAAGCTTTCAATAGATAGAAAAATTAATTTCCAAGAACCACCCTAGTGCCCTACAATCTTCACACCCAACCGCATTTTCAAAATCACACTGCATTTAGTCCCACAAAATTATTGCAACCCGCAAATGTTCAATCACGTACCTACCACATCCTACTGAACTCGAACTCCTTTCGATACACTTATTGAACAATCCAAGTCCCTTCAACCCCACCAACCCCCAAACTCAACCCCCCAAGCCAACTCACTCAAAATAAATCGCCATGGTTCCTCGACGAGTTTCCTCAATATTCCACACACAAACAAGTCCCACTTTCGAGATAGCACAAACCCATACAATAAACTGCCCCAGCACACCAACATTGCAAACGTATTCCAAACTTATAGAAAATTCATTAGTTCCTTGTCACCCAACGCTACTGTGCCACCTGCACCAGTCACCTTCTTGATCCAATCTAAACGGCTTCCCAGATCCAATCTAAACGGCTGCGATAAAACTTTCAAACTATAATACAATCTTCCATTGAATCTTTCGCCCGGATAATCGTTTTAACCACGTAACATTCGGCTCCGCTGCAAAAGGAATTACGGTTTTTCTACCCAGCCGTCGAGCCCCGTTAAATTGCAATCTCTCGACGTGTCCCTAAATGCTGGTGCAGAACGCCGCCCCACACAACCCCCGGAATGCATCCATCTACGGGCAGAAACCGTCCACTCTGCGGCCCCGCGGGGCATAATACCGTTTGATGACGTCATTAAGCCAGAGCTGGCTTATTGTTTCTCGTAAAAGGTACGTGCAAACGCGCCAGCCCCTGTGTGTGGTGGTCGCGGGCGTCTTGGTGGTTCTCTTTCGACATAACCTGACACCCCTTCCCTCCTCGCCCCCTGCCCCCCCCCCCTCTGCTCCACCCTCGTCGGCCCCGTCATCGTCGTCGGCGACGTCCTCTGCGACAAGCTCGCCACCGCCGTCGTCTCCATTTTCCACGGCGGAACAATAAACCGGGCATAAACTTATAATTAAATGCCCGTAATGGCGCGTGTTTGGCACACGTGACGCGCGTCCGCCGCCACGGAAACTTATTACCGCGGACGCTGAAAATAAATCCCGCCGTCTACGGGGACCCGGGCCAAGTATCTCCTGTTTGCCGAGGGAACGACGTGTCGCTAGGTCTTTTGCTTGATTGGGTTTTCCTTCTTTCTTCTTTTTTTCTCTTTTTTTTTATTATTCTTCTTCCGAGGTCCGTAGGTCACGAATGAGCGAAGTTTTCTTTTCCTTGGAAAGCACTCCTTCTTCGTGAATCCTGCGAGCGAAATTTATTTGTATGCATGCTGCGCGGGCACCTCGAAGCTCTTCTCAGGTCTGTTTCGTTAGAAGTGATTTTGTGTGTTTGTTTGCAGACGCAGGATCGTGGATTCTGATTTGATACCGTTCGTGGGAAGGATTTTTCCGAGTATTTCGTATCGCGCGCACAGGCGCGAACATTGAACATTGTTTTAGGTGAAATATGCTTGGGAACAGGAAGATTAAATGCGCATAATGGTTTTCAGCTCTGCATCTGAATTGTTAGGCTGTGTATTTAATATATTACGCGTATCTTTATACATGAGTGCTTGGATAGTCACTTCCCACTTTCATATTGTTATGTGCCCACTGAATTCTTTTATTTAATAATTCGTCCATGCGAGGAAACTGTAGGAGGCACTGTCGCTGGGGGGTTAATGAGACAAAGACACCCTCTGCTAGTTTCGTGGTCCCTGGGATATTGTTGGCGATATGACATGCACACTCTGTCTCGCGTATCATATACCTTGACTATGGTTATGGAATAATTACAAACTCCAAAAGCTACTTGAATTACAATGGACAGAGTTTACTGATGAACGGAGGTGGTTCCAGTTGAAGCTTTCACAGAATACTGTTGTAGATTCAAAAAAGAGGAGGGGGCAAGGAAGCTACCATTGCGAGACTGTATCAGAAGGGAAAAGTTCTATTATTTTCTAATTAACTTTTCAGGAAAACTTTCATCAACGAATTTGTGGGAGCTCGCTGATATCAAGCAAGAATTAGTTATCCCGTAATTTCCTTTCTGTTCTACCACGCGTCTTTTAAGAACATGGCGAAAGTATTCTGGAGACGTGCAAAAGTGCTTTTGCAACTATTTCATTATCGAGGCTGCGTGACGACTAGGAATAAGCTCGTCGTTTTTATACGTACGGTCGTCTGGCGTTCAGATTCGCATTGCCGCGTATTGCGCGAACGAACGTGTTAAGCAATCAAAGCGAACATCGGGGACGCGATGGTTTTTAAGGGGACGATAAACGGGAGCAATATTTAACACCTTCGTGACCAGTTGCCCGCCGGGCAGAAATGGAAGAGAGAGTATTTTTAAACCGTTACATGTTCCTTTGCATTTTCGCCGCTATCGGAGTTCAACATTCGGTTATCTAGAGCCCGATCAACGTGGCCTCAAAATTCTCGATGCCATTCTATTACGAAGCACAAGCTATTTCCGTGCAGCTCCAAGATTTCAGCTCGTTGATACATATTTCGTACGATGCAGTTTCTAACGTGCCCCGATATTTCCGCGACAAAAAACATTGTTGCGTTTGCACCCGTTTAATTCTACTTAACGAGCAAAATTTACGTCAACGACCGCGGCAAGTGCTTCGGCTCGTAAAAACCAGCAACGAGTTCATGAACCCCCCCACATTTGGTGTACACGCGGGGTAACGACTTCTTAAGCGCCATGGTAACTAAATATTAATTCGAGCTACTGGGTTAAATTACGGCGCCTAACGCTGCTTCACCTCAGTATTCACTATACGCACGCTTTCATTTTAATTTTCTCACTCTTAAACTACAATCTCCCGTTTAACTTCGCTATACCCGGATCCCCTCATAATTTCATATCAGAGATATTCCTTTCTTCTCTCCACTAGTCTCTCGCGCAAACCAAAGAAAAATAAAAGAATCTCACTCGTCCACGCTCCCCACCCCCACGGGGGGGGGGGAGTAGAAAATCTTTAATTTAAACTATCATTCAGCCCTGCCTCGCGAAGAAAGATTACCCCGCGTTCATCGACGAGCCATCGATATCTAATTGGCGATCGCCTTCGAGTCACGAATTTAAACGATTTTCCATCCCCTCGAAGCCCGGGAAGAGAACGAAGAAAAGGACCTTTTCCCTCGAGCGACGTCCCGGCTTCCGGCCTCCATGCTCGTCGCAGGATATTCCTGCGGCGGTGGAAATAATTCGGCCCCCCGTTTCCCGTTTTCGTATTCCGAGTGTATGTTTATCGCGCGATTCGTTCGGCTAATGGCCCGTGATCGCCGCGATAATCGGGATCTTATCGCTTTCCCCGGGCCCATTTTCGTCGACGACCTTCGCCTTCCACGAGCGATGGCCCCCGACTGTGCGGTGGTCGTCGAATTCTTACCAACGCTCTGCGATGGCGGGGGGGAGGGGGGGGGTGTTGGTTTGCGCCACGGGGGGATTCCCTCGCCCTTCTCACCCCTTTCCATTTCTTCCGTTCTCGGCCTCAATTTTGTCCTCCGTTTACGGGCTTCCAGCGGAGCTTACCGGGCGAGATTCCGCTCCATTCATCGTGCGGTCTACGTGACGCGAAAAACGGATGCCAGGAAGGCTTTCGGGGTAATTCGAAAACCTACCCCTCGGCCCGGCAGCGGCGGCGAGTTACGAGCAGGTTAAAGTTTCGAGCCGGGGAGGGGCGGACGGTTCCGCGTGTGCAGAGCGTTCCTGGCGCGATGGTATCGCTTGGAAATTTAAGTCTTCGGCTGGCGGGGCGGGTGTGGAGACTACCTTGTATCGTGCTTCCGAGGCGGTCTGTGTCGCTCGATTGCGGGAGGCGAACTGATTGTTGGCAAATTTTCAGGGAATTGATTTTTCATGATGGAAGGTTGGGGGGGATGGAGAAACACGAAGTGACCAGTGATTTTCTTTCGTGTTACAGGAGAGCTCACCTCAGAAATTGCCTGGAAAAGCTGAAGGTACTGGTTCCGCTGGGTCCAGAGACCTCGAGACACACGACGTTGGGCCTCTTGACGAAGGCCAAGCGTTTTATCAAGGTAGGCGGAGACTGTGAGAATTTACGTAATCAAACATTCCTAAACATTTTTTTTTTTTACACTTTATGCCCTTAATGCTTACACTGTATTATAATTATTGCCATTCGTTTATTAACCCTTTGGTACATTTTAATAATATGAAGATAGATGCTACAATAAAGTAACGAATATTACTATAACAATATCAAAATAGTTTGTCCCTGACAAATCCCTTTCTGTTAGATGAAAAACAAAGGATAAAAAATCGAAGGAAATTCAAGTCCACTAAAAACACAACCGCTCCGCTGCATCTCCCACAAATCCCCCCTAAATTCCCGAATCGACGGCTACGCGAAGGGCTGCTCAAAGGATTCCGAACAAGTCCTCAGATTTAAACGAGTACCTTCAGCCGAACAGTTCCCACTTCTCTCCACCCACAGGCATCCCCGTCCACCCGTTGCCCTCGCGTCTCGAAGCGCCCCCAGCCCCTCTGACTCCGGCGAGAGGGGCGGCTAAGTAACTTTCCTCCTTTTTCCGCGATTATGCGCGCGGAAGTTCCTTCGGTCGCGCTCGAAACAACTTGTACGGAACACCGAAGCTGGATCAGAGATACACGGCAGAGACTGCCCGTAAAAGTCCGCGGCCGGGGTGGTAGGGGTGTCGGACGGGGGAGGGGGGGGGGGAAGAGGGTGCAGGGACGTTTGAATATTTCATGGGGTTTCCCGTGAAGCCGCGGTTCGCGGGAACGAGCAAACGGAGCGGAGCGCGGCGGGAAGAAGCGAGGAGGATTCAAGAAACCAGTGAAACGTCGGAACCTGCGGGGAGGGGGGAGGTGGAGGAGGGAAGGGGGGACGTGTGCTCCGTCTACAAGGAGAGAAAAGAGAAAGGCAGGGTGAGCAGGGACGGGGGTGCGAGGGGAGGAGACTCCTAGCCGGAAAACGGGTCGGGTAATTAGCAAGAAAGATGGCGGAAAAGATGGCCGAGTGTGAAAAGAATCGCGGTCGAGCACAGCCGGTGGAAACACCGCCGCAGAGGGAAGGAAGCGGCGGCTGCAAGGCAGAAAGAAAGAAAGTCCAGGGGCGGACAAATAAAGTATTACCCGGCACTACCGCCTGCTACACGCCACCGTCTTCTCCAGCGCGAGATACGAATGAGCTCTCCCTTCCCCTTCCACCCTTCTCTTCGCCCTCCTGGCCAGCCACCCCCTTTCTCGCGATGACTCATCCCCCTCCGTGCAATGTTGGGTGGCAAGAAGCCGGTGACTTCTCGATCCTCTCACGGCGTAGAAGTCACGGCTACTCTCGACGGATTGGGATGTTGGAGCTGATGAAACCTGATTATTGGTAGTTTTGTTAGAGTTGCAAGGGGTTTCAGGTGGTAGAATCGGTGGAAGAGTTCTCAATTAAAATTCAATGTTTCGAAAGGTTAAGTGGAGGTATCTGAATATCTTCTCTCTTTATGAATGCACGATTAACCTGGAAAGAGTATCTTATTAAAAATTTCAAGAGCACAGTCGTTTTTGCTCACCCAGGTATTTACTATTGCCTTCTCTAAAAACTACTTACACTCTAACAAAATCCACGAGACTGTTGATACAGCCCGGGGATCCACCTGGAAGTTAAGCTAAGCTATGCTAAAACATAAAAAAGATAGCACAGCGTAGCTTAGCGTTTGGTGGAAACGGTTCCATAAGGATGTATCGAAGCTAAGTTTTTAAAACTCGGCGCAGCATAGCTTAGCTTTCAGGTGGATCTCCCCGGCCTAACATAACATCGGAAGCTATCTTCTTAATAAAACCCATTAACCATTGTTCAACATTCTAACAATTACCCGCACCCCTGAATTCCTAAGTTTCAAGCCGCATTCCAGCCAGGAATCGCTCGTCCAGCTCGTAACCTCCCCTGCCTCCGCGCCAGACAGCATCCCCTCGACCCCCAGCCTTTAATTTTTCCTCCGGTCGGCTTCTCTCCACCATCTACACGCTTCATTTCCTCCTCCAGTTTTCTCTCGACACCGAGCCCGTCTTTTCCTCTCGCCCGCTGCCTCCACCTTCGTCCCTCGACCCACCGATCCTTCTTCGCCCGCCCTCGGCCGCCCCGGCCCCATCTCTCCCCTTGGCCCGCCATTTTTTCCCCCGTTGGCCAGCGGCTGGCTGACGATAAATCAACATGCGCCCCCGTTAATGAGCGGGCCCCGCTCTCAGACGACTCTAATTAGTCGAACTCGTCGCCGGCCAGCCATCGAGCCGCGTCCTCCCGCGGCTCGAACTTTCGAGGAGCTCTCTATAGAACGGCGGATTTTAATGCCAGCCGTGTTTCGTGATATGCCAGCCCAGCCCCGGCTGCGATCGACGGCGGAGGCGAGGTCGCCTCCGCGTCTCGATAAATTTCATAGCCAAGGAATTCATCCCGTGCCTCGATACACTTCGCGGTTTCAACGCTGCTACGCTGGTTCCCTGCAGAGACATCTCGGCGTGCAGGTTACCATTTTTAATTACAAAAGCGTAGCTTCGTTCGCGGTATCTGTTTCCGAGTAGTGGCGCGAGGTTAACAACTCAATACCTCGGAAGTGATTAATGGGGAGGTCTGTATTCACCAAGAAGCTTTTATTGCCCTTCAAGAATTACCGGTCAAGCACCTCCACACCCATTGCTCCGCGATACGTACCTCAAGTACGCGAAGATTTGCTAGGATCTCTGTGCGTGACCGAATGTTACGTCGCCAGCCTCGGTGTCCCGAATCGCATCCCCGCAAGCACAGCAAAGGGACACCGAAGCGGCGTGCCCCTGGGAATGGCGGACACGCGGGCAGGGAGGTCTTGGCGCAGGTATCTAATGCAGGCACGTGATGTACAGGTACCTGCAGATCGGATTGATATATACCGAGAATCTCCCACGCGGGCCCTGCATGCATGGACGAACGGTGGATACGCGCCGCTGCACGCCCGGCTCTGCAAACCTGCGCGCTCGCGCACGGGCACGCATATACGGACACGGGGGCAGAAAGAGGAACGCGCACAGAGGGAAAGCCGCGCGCATAGTCGCAGACACGTACACACTCACGTTGGCACGCAGCCACGCACGCACGGACTGCTGCACGCTATTGTGCTAGCCAGCCTGTAATTTACTAACTACGCATCCATTGTCCGTCGCCACTCTCTGTTTGCCGCGACACCTTAGCCAGCCTTTCCGTCGACCTACGAGAGCCTCTTGGTATACGGCAGTAGTGCCACGTTTCTTCGCTTTTGTCTACCGACTTGCCTCCGACCGGCCTTTGAAATCCCGTTTCTTTGCCTTAGCTTGCTCCGTCTGCGGCTCTCTTTAACCCCCAATTGGGGCTGAAGTTGCAGGAGGCTGCGGCGGAACGTTCATTACCATTGTGCTTCGTATCGTTAGTTGCATTGACGGGCAGACGCGGGTGGTTGGATCGTGGTGGAGAAGTATCGAGAAGTTATTGGGTTTTGTAGCACGGGGTAGGTAATTTAAATTGGTGGATTAGATGTAGGGAACTGAATCGCGGCTGGGGTAATTTTTAGGTTGGAACTTGTCGGGTGTCGTTGTTGATTTGCCCGAGGGTGGTTTAATTGGAGATCGGAGGTAGAAATGCAAATTTCAGTTGTATATTAATTATATTTTCTCGATTTGTTTTGCTGCGAAATTTTAAGAAGTTGGGCATCTGCCGACGCAATGGCGCAAGAATACAGAGAATCATTCCCTTATTCTTTTTTACATTTTCCCCTGTCCCACTGTTACGCGTCTCTTCGTCACTTCAAACGTTACCCACCCTTTCCCTGTTCCACTTTATTATTTTCCTCGCGCGAAAAGATTAAACCTCACCCTATCGTTTCCACCGTATCTTCACCTTTCACCCTCGACCCTCTTTCATCTCCCACTATTTATCTTTCTGCGATTCTTTTCCCCTTATCTTCCTTCCCGTATGACTTCCGTTCTTTTATTTAGCGCAATATTCCTTCGCGAAAGAGAATTCCCCCGCCACCCTCTCCGCCCTGCAACTACCCCCTCCCCTGTCCCCATCTATCCAGGTTTTATTTTCATCTTTCGCGTCACACCGTCTCGCAGCTTCTTTTATTTTCACCCTTCGACTTCCACTCGCTTTCCACATTTTATTATTTTCCCTTGCCCCTTCGCTTTTTTTTTCCAACCCCCTCCCCTTTTCTCTGCTCCACGAATAAAACGCCACTCACAGACGCGATACGAGCTCGCGTTAATGCATCCGCGCGTTATAGTTGTATTAAGCGCGGTGCATCGGTGCGCCGCACCGCGAAAGGAGGAGAGCGAGATTGCGATTGCGTTAAGGAAGACGACAATGGCGGGGCTTCCGCTTCAGAAACGATGTGTCTCCCGGCTGCCTGCGATCGAAGCGGAGGCGTTCCGTATACCCCGGGAGGATGCTGCCACGGTTTTCGCGGGCGATGATGATATGCGGAGTCGAGGAGCGAAAGGGGGACGCTTCCTCAAATATTTTCTTACGTGCGATCTAAGTAGAGCGTGCGAGGAAAGTTTCTTAGTACGGTTACCTGCTGATCACCTATCCGTAGAGAAGTTAGCAGTCGTGGTCCGCTTTTCGGACGACCGATGGAGACGAAAGAAATTCTGTTCAACGGGATTAGGAGTGCTTCTCCACTAAAGAACCAAAAAGTAGTAGAAAAGAAAATTGTCTAATACTTCTATCGAGCCCCCGCTACAAAGTTTAAAAGAATATCAGAATTTTCGAGTAACCAAAGTTCCCTTGTTACCGAAAGAACTGAACTACAACTTCGCCCGGAACACAGATCACCCAAGAAATCACAGAAGTACTACACTTCGAAAAACGAACGAGGTTTGTCTTAAGAACTGTGGAAGGTCGCGGAAAGTGGTCGTCAACCGGTGGCCGATGACTTACCTGGAAACGGAACGATAATGCGTACGGCGCGAGAGTGCTTCCTGCAATTATATTGCTAGCGTATACGGCGGAGCGCGTTCCATCGGCGGCTGGATAATGTAAATAAAATGCGAGCGCCGTGCACGGTGCGCGCGGCGTTATGCCTCCTCGTGCGCGTATTCACCCCCGGATCGAGTAATGCGAGTTTATATTCCACGTAGTGTCATAGCATCCTGCCCGGCGCAAGGTGGAATGTACGTATATGTCCCACTGGCCAATAAAGCCTGATACGATGTACAGGCCGTGGCCCGCGGAATACGAATCGGTCGTGCAGCTGCGACATTAAATTTCACTGTTTATTATGTCACCGTGCCACGGAATACGGGATACCGCGCGTCCACTTCGTCACGATCGTGGGCTACGAGCAATGCTGGTCGCTATCTGCAGAATAGACCGTTCTGAGTGCGGCGTAGTAGCTCCGGGAGATATGCTAGTCGAATGCAAGTGTTTCTGTTACGAATCGACGTATTACTTCTATTACCCTAGCCCAGGAGTTGGCAGCATATGCATAAATATGACTCGCCTGACACATGCAGGCAGAGATGGGCAAAATTTTTATTTAAATAAAATTTGGAATAACGAATTAAAGTTAAAAAAAATTCGCCATGTGTCGATTAAAGTTAACACGAGTTAACCACGCAACAGAAAATTATTCGACGCCAAATACACCGTCGAATAAAGTTAAAGTTACAGTTAAAGTTAAAAGATTTATTCGACGCTGAAGTTGAAACTCTCGACGAATAAAAAAAGTAACTTTATTTATCGAATAAATTCTCGTGGAATAAAAACTGAACTTTGTTCGTCGGATAATTTCTCATCGAATATAAACACTTAACGTTATTCGTCGAATAATCAAAAGTTAAAGTAACTTTTATTTGATCCTTATTTAAATAATTTTTTACTTAGTTAATACCCAACTCTGCTTGAAGTAATGGCAGAACTTGCAAAGTTCCCGCCATCTAGTAAGAATTAATGTACTGTCTATTCTTTAATCTTTATCCTCAGCAAAGAGTGCGTATTTTTGTGTTATTAAACTTCTATGGCTCTTCTAAAAGTAAAGAATGTGTATTTTACGACTTTTTGCCCTTCTCAAGTCTCGAGTTACCGACCCCTGCCCCAGCTTATGCGTCGTAGGTTTGAAGAGGAAGTTGTTAAACCTTCCTCCGTTTGATCACCCTCTGCTTGTCGTTATTCGAGCTATGTTGCAAGTGGACACTAGCTCACTTTCGATTGTTACGAGTTTAATGTCGACCCCACCCTGGATCAGTACCTACAATTTTGCGGTCTTGATTTTTATTCACTTTTAGCACTGTTTTACGTCGATTATTTATCTAATTAGCTCAAGGCACGTTTATTTTTTAAACGAACTAGTTGCTCGTTCATTCGAATCGGTGGTTATTAAAAATACCTTCCGCAGCTTGTTCATTAAATCACGCGCGGCCAGCGAGGAATCTTCGGTATAAATGGGCTGCGGGTAAACCGCGTTCTGCCACACGTCGGACGTAACCCCACGCAGAAACGGAATATTCATTACCCGATGCATCGCTCGCGGCCGCGAGCGAGCGAGCACACACGGGCCCGGCCTGCTTTCGTGGGCGTTCGTTTCTGGGTTATGCAGCCTTGTGCAATATGCATGTGCGTGTCCTCGTCGGCCGCGGCGCTCAGCCAAGGGGTGGCAGGGGGTGTATGGGGGTGCACGTGACGCACACGTGCGCCAGGACGGTATTCAACAATCCCGTGGCTGCAGGAAGATGGCCAACGCGACAAGGTTCGAGGCCTGACGCAGGCGAGACGCTCGGTGGCCGGTCAGCCGCCGCCTCAAATATATATTCGCTCGGCGGAGAGAGCGGCTCGAATAAAAATAGATGGGGGACGATTGGAAATCATTGGACGTGTTCTGAATACGCGACGTGAGACGCCGAAGTGCGTATGGAGGTTGAAATGTCGAGGGCGATTTGGAACGATATTATTCCCGCCTGTGGGGATGTTTCTGAGGATCGCGAGGTGTTCTGGGTTTTCATTTCTTCTGGGGTTGAGAAGTTTGAGTGGAGAAGCCTTCGGGATGCTTGCCGAGGTTTGGATACTTATTACGGAAATGGTAACAGGGCGCCCGTTTTCTAGACGAGTTTCGTGATTAGGTAGTCTAAATGATCTAGGTTCCCCGAGAGATCGAAGTAGATCAATAACTTAAGTACATATTAGAATCTAACTTCAGTTGGACCTATAACAAACAAGGAGCCACGCGAACCTCCACATCTCTCCTCAAACCACCCTTTCAATATCTAATCCTCCACCATCAATCGGCACCTCAATCGACAGCAACGAGGCACCAAAATCTCCACAGCGCCGCTATAAAAAAGCGCGAGACTTCCATAAAAAGTGCCTCCAATCGTAGAACTTAAGAATCGACGGGACGTCGACCAGTACGTCCCATTCGCTCAACCAATTCCGCGTCTCTGAGCTCGGTGGAATCGATCGAAACGGCCGCGTCGAACGGAATTAAATTAACGACGTGGACGCCGACTAACAATCCGTGAGACGGGCCACGATCGACAAGGGGGAAGAACTCGCCTCCTTGGGACGTTTCCGGGGGCGAGGAAAGTGAAATGGATTGCGGAGAGGAGCGTGCGTCCGCTCGATTTAAAGAAGTAATTTGGTACGGTGAAATCAGGCTGACCGGATATCGAGGGGGGCTGGCAAGGGGGCCGGGGGGGGGGGACTTTTTCAACGAGGCCGAGCATAAATTCTTTCAGGTCTCCTCTCTCCCCCTGTCTCTCCCTCCCAGAGGATTCGTTTCGTGGGTGCCCTTGGGGGGATATTTAATGTTCGGGAACGGGCGCTGCCGCTTAGAGACAATTGCGTTTAATTGCCGGGAAAATGCAGCCCCCTCGCCCCTTCCCCTTCTCCCCGACGCGACGGGGCTGGGTCTGTGTCAAAGGTTAGATAATTCGTGCGGTCGAGGGGAGATCGTCGGTTCGAAAGCGCGATGTTCATTAATTTTCAGTGACAAATTCGGGGCCAGATTAGACGGCGCCTCGGGTCTTGCATCTTTGGGTCGTTAAGCTGACACGTTTGAGATGCTTTTGAGGACCTAGCAGCACGAAAGCATGGTTTATGGTGCAACGCTATCATTCAGTATTTACGTGAGGTTGGAAAAGGGTTGAAAGTTGAGACGCGACAGAGATGCGCTTTCGCTCTGCTTCGCGAATCATTGGGGTTAAATATTTCGTTAAGGGGTGCGAGGATTTTTTGTTTACTAGGTTCATTTGGATTCACATATAGTTTAATGATTAAACTATGTATGCTACTGGTTCTTAGTATTGCTACTTGATAAAAGGGCGAGGGTTTTAAATGATTACAGGATGAAGACTCGATTTAGAAGCTTATCCTAAGGTGTGTATTATTGAAATTATGGTGCAAAATGGCCCCAGCATCCAACGCGTAGTCAAACTAGCCAGTTCTCTGGGGTTGAAATAGAGGACCACGTCCTCCATGGTCCATTAAAATTGTTGTAAAATCGCTTTGCGTAGTCCCCGAGCGAAACAGCGGCCGGGCATCCTCGTCGCGATCAAAGTTTCCTGGCACGAAGTAGCCGAGGCTCGGTTTTAAGATGGTTCGCCGCGGTTTACGACAGGAACGAAGCTACTCTCGCTGGTATTCCCAGCCCTTATCTTCGCTGTAAACTCATATCGTGTCGAATGGAAAGTACGAACATCAACTCTTCGAGCACACGCACCGAACGACATCCTGGATCGTAGCCGGACCTTATCTACGATCCAGAAGCCGAGACTCGCCCCGTGGATCCTCCACCGAGTAACGAGCTTCTGTTGTCGTTTGCTCGTGGAATTTTTGGCAAAACTCGAATGGGGAGAGAGATAGAGGAACCCAGGTTGTTATTAGGCGACGAAGCAGGAGGCGGAAGTAAACCAAGAAGATGTTTCAAGTGATCTTTTACGTAATTAGTTGATGTTTAGGGAATTAAGCCTCTGAAGTGAAAATGAAGGAGGAGGTGAGAAGGGGAACGGGGAAGGATAGGGACAGATGTGTGTTTGAAGCGAGATTTGGGTGTGATTAAGATAAGTATCTGAGAGCCTCGATTAATATCAGAAATAATAATTTTCAAGCGTTTCTTCATTCATGACCGACGCTAGATTTCTTTCTTTTTTAAATGCACAGCCCCGCTTATTTCACGCGAGCACGTCGATACCCGGGTTCCTATAATTAAACAGATTACTCCAAAGCAACTTAAGACTAAGGCTTCGCGCCGGACTAACGACACTCTGGACTAAATGTCTCCGTAAGCTGGCACACTTAACACTTTTTCTGCCTAAAGGCGAGCTAAGAATGGATGGAATGCTAAGTGGTAGATTCCCTAGGCCTTCCAGTCGAATTATTCCTATTAGTAATCGTCTTTATTACTCTGATTGCTAATTGCTCATCATTCTTTAAAATAAAATTATAGTCTCATCTATATTTTTATAGCCTAACATCTGAAATTTTAAACCTGCCACACAATATGATAATTAAAAAAACAACAATATACCTTTCTGTTTTTCTTTTTTTTATTAGCAACGCCACTCTTTGAAAGTTTCTTTGTTAAGCTAATAATTTCCTTCTTTCTAATCGTTTCCGCCATGCCATATTATTCGCCTTCATCCTCCTCCACCGCCTTCCAATTGCTTATCTTTGCATCGTCTTATTCTCACGTCTCGCTCTTTTTTTTTATCCTGCCCTCTTATTCCAAGACGTTCGCATCTCCCGAATAGAAGAAGTGATTACAGGGGGACTACTGTGTAGTGTTCTGGAAGGGTGTCATAAATCGCAGAGTGCTTCCACCCCCTTTCTTTTAACCGTTTCCACGGCCACGTCCCCCTATCGTTCTTCTTGCCGTGCTTATTTACATGCTGGCTTCGTTCCTCCCTTTTGTTTCTTTGGATTGCACATTCCTGTCCAGAAGCATGCAATCTTTGCGAAGGAAAGGAAAGAAGGAAACGTGGATGGTGTCTGTTACGAGCAAAATGTTTGGGGCTGTTATTTCTTGAATTAATATCGTCGCAATTTTCTGTAACAGGGTACTGTGTAACTGTGCTCGCAGGAAAGAAGAATATTTGAAATATTTTTTCACGCGCAGTGTAGGTATTTTTACTCAAAATGAATTTTCATTTTGTTTGAGCATAAGTGGATTAAGTGGACAAAGTGGGCTACTGACGGAATATTTAGTAACGAATCGGTTCAATATAGAAAGCAATACGTCCAGAAAAATTGATAAGCATGTAAAGGAATAATTACAATTTTATAGATAGAATATTCTATATAGCTTCCCTCTTCCTTTCTTAATTATTTCCAGTAACTTTCTCCCCTTATCTGACTATAGAAATACCATATTATGCTCGACATAATCCCATTTTCCAAACAGAAATTGTAGTCCCCGTGTTCGCGTATTCCTCGATACAACTTCCTTTCTCCGGGAACTTTTTTCATAAAATTTGTATAACTTTCGCTCGAGGAGCTTGACTCTACAATGAAACTAGTTTACGAAGCGGCGCGCCTTGTTGGAATAAACGCAACGGAATAGAATGAAAAATGCATCGTAGCGGTACACCGGGCTGTCAAACCGTAGCGGAAGAACATGCTGTCAGGTCTGCTCGTAAATTGCGAATTCGAATAATGATAGGTTTGCACGTGTCACCGAAAATTTCACTCGTTTCCGTCGCACCGCGCGCGATAATTTCGTTGTCGGCGCGATTTGTACTTTAAATTTCAAATACTGTCGAGCCGATGCAGCCTCGAAAAAACAACGTCAACTCCACCTTAATATATCATCTGCGCCAACACTCGGAACGTTGGACAAAAAAAAAAAAAAAACTTATAAATTACATACATCAGACAGCATCATCGATCATCCGCCTAATTTTTCTCGCAATAAATGCTCGTTGCATAAATGGATCGGGTCGGCTTGAATAAATCCCCCGTGATTACGCGAAGTCCGACACGGTAAACAATGACACCATTTAAAAGTGAAATGACGCAGCATGCGCGAAGGATGTTCCAGTAAATGGGACAGCTTTTAACGCGATGCATATTCGATTTGCTCGGTCACGGACGCAGGTGGAAGAGAAGAACGCCCGCGATTGGCACACGAATCAATAACGACGATCGTGATCGGCTCTCTTAATTCTCGATCGCGTGATCCGTCGCCTTAATTACTGCGCCGGGCCCTGGATCACTCTGGATGCACGGTGCGTCGTGTCTTCTTTAATTGAATCTAGTTGGGACTAGGTCTCCGATCACGATGGCCACACTTCCACTGGATCTCGTTGCAAGCCACGTTCGCTCTTCAACCTTCTGTCCTCTTTCTTACGCAACTTGTACCGCTATATCGATTCGCTGCGCCGATCTATGAATCCAGAGGAATCGCGCGCAATCGTATCCGAAGCATTCTTGTTTCGTCTGCAGACATCTCAATTTTTTTCTTCTACTTTCACGAAGCTCGCGTTGCAACGCGTTGATAGGCAATTGAGATGAGGTGAGCTTGTTTCAGGGAACTGTTTGGTCGATGGATTTCTTTTTTATTTAGAAAGAAAGTGTAGGCAACGTTTGTTAAGGAAGGACAACTTAGAAGATCGATGATGCTGGATACTGTTTTTAGGTTTTTGGTTATTAAACAGCGGGGGATTGATGTTTTATCGCGATGATTATGCTGCGCTATAAGTTATCGGAGAGCTACCGAAGTGGCGTTCTCTTTTTCTTCTCTACTAAATTTTACGAGCTTTTAATGCTAATCAGTGGTGAAAACGTGAATTCCGAGGCGTTTTTCGTAAATTTTTAATCCACTACTTTACTACTGCGTGTCGTCGGCCAAAAAATGAAAAATGCGACACACGAAATTATTCATTCAAATTACGAAAAAGAATTTCAAGTTCCTCGGAAACGCAATGCAAAAGAACGAACATGTTTTGTTGAATGAATGGCAATCAGAAATAGCCAGAGAATATTTTTCTCGCGTAAAGTTTTAAGCTTCACTGGCTTGCTGTCACGACAAATTCCTCTTTCGCGACTCGCCCCGCACAGAAGCCTTCCCCTAATGAAAGATTTGCTGGTAATAAAAGTGACAAGGGAGGAATGTATCCACCTGATATTATGGATGCTACTGGCAAAGTAAAATTGCACGTCTGAAAGGATCGCGCAGAATTCAGGGGGGCAGTGCTTATTCCGGCAAGGAAGCAGGGAATGCTCGTTATATCAATATTTAATTTAACTTTATAATTAGGTGGAGCCTCTGCTCGTTTAAGAGCATCCGAAGCAATTGCTGTCGTGCGAGCAGAGACGTGGGGATTCCCATCGCAATCGGATTTGTCACTATTGTTAGACAAAAGAGCGAACTTTCCAGCGAGCCCGAGTCGCTCTCGAGACAGAGGCTTTTCCTCTTTCATTTAAATTAAAAATGTTCCTTTTCTCCGCGCAACGACGTTTGCCCCTTTCATTATTTATGCATTCCCCGATGCTTCGCGGCCCCCATCATCGATTGCGAAATGAACGAGCGATGCGTAATGCCTCAAAGTCTTTGAGAATGTTAGTTTATACGGCGCTCTTTGTTACTACGCTACTGGAAACTTGGCTGTGCTTTTAATAGTTTGTCGTGTATAATATTGTGGTGGAAAAATAGCTATTATTGACGGCTGGATGTGGAATACAAATAATAGTGAAAGAGTAAGTGTTGAAAATATATCCATCGATCGCGATAGATTTTCAATTTTCAAGTTTTAAAACAGCTATAAATTTTATCTTAAATTTCATTAATGGTAACGAATACTAATAATTAAATAAAATGCAAACGTGCAAACATTTGTTTAATACTAATATCTATTTTCGCGAATAGATTGAAATTAGCAATCCGAAGAATTTCTTTATACAATTGAGGCAAAGGTAGAGAAAATAAAATTTCCACGCTCATTAAAGAATAACGAATGGCTCGGTGGGAGGATATTAAATTCTCTAAATTTCGCGTCAGACATCGCCAATTACCCAAAGTTTTATTATAATCCTGGGGCTTAGCGAGCCGCGTTTCCCATTAATCCCGCAATTTTTCTCGGCAGTTTCGTATCTATAAAACAGAGTCCCACAGAGTTCGTTCATTCAATTAATTCGCCGGAGCGCATGACAAATGAAGAGACAGAATAAAGGCAAGCCAATTATGCGACTTTGAAACGGCCGCAACACAGTCGACGACGGTCCCCCGCTTGTAATTTGGATCTCCTCTCGTATAATTTAACATAAACGCATTAAGAAATACTTTGGTCGGGGCTTTGCGCCAAACGGATTACCTGTATCTGTATTTTCAAACGAATGCGATAGACAAAAGAGTCGGAAGATTAAAGGATTAAACGTCGAGGATTAGCTGTCTGCAATCGACTAATTTGCCTATTTACTACGAATTCAATGAAATTCGTAGAACGAAAAGCAATCGTAGATATCGCCTTCGTAACCTGAACTGCCAATTATCACTATCAAAAGATAGACACAAGATTACCCTACCCCATATAAAATAAACGACACTGAAAAAATTCCAAATTCACAAGCTACTACCCACAAGAAAGTCCCTACGTTCCGAAACTGGTTCGACAAATTCTTGCCTAATTACCAGAGTTTCGGAAATTCCTACAAACTCACTATTCACCCAGCCACTCTACACAAGCCTTACACCAAACTAAGCAAAACCTCTCAAAGACCTCGTCAAGCTGCACCGTCTTTCCACCATAATACCAGCAGAGATTTCCCTCCGATATCTCCTGGAATTTATTCAAAATCCTCTTTCCGCCCGTCCCACGCACGAGTCCCTCTGAATTTTCAATTTCTCAACCGAGATCCCCCGTGGACCTGCGGCATCTAGGGAAAAATGCCTGTTCGCCCAGCCCACGCGAGATTCCCTCAGCCAGTGCTATCGATCCGGCCGGTGGACGACGCGGTATCGTCCAGGGGTACACGTGAGCCGGTGCACCGCGTTAATCGTCGCCTTCCCTCCGTTTCAGAGCTTGGAGGAGCGTGAACGCAAGCACGCCGTGCACAAGGAACAGCTGTCTCGCGAGCACAGGTTCCTCAGGCGACGGCTGGACCAGCTGACGAGCCAGACAGGCCTCCATGGCCTCCACGGCCTCCACGGGCTGAGCTCCAGCGCCCCGACCGGTTCCTCCTGCGGGCCTGGAGCGGCAGCCGCCGCCGCCGCGGCTCTCCTCTCCAAACGGCGCAGCGTATCAGAGTGCTCGCTGGGCACGGCCTCTTCCACCAGCTCCACGGCCAGCTCCAGGAACTCCGACAGGTCTGCGGGCAGTCCATCCGTCTCGGAGTCCGGTGAGTACACAGCCCCTTGCCTCGATTTTTACTGTACCGCATCCTGCAGAGATGTGGCAACTAACTTGCAACCCACCCGAGTGGCGTGCAAAGGGATACCTCTGAGGGCACTGAATGCCTTCTTTGGCTATTATTACAGGCTTGCACTTTTCGCTTACGTCTTTGTACACCATGGAGACTTCCACTACTGACGATCTGCTCTGCAGTTGAGGGAGACGAAGGGCGACGTAGACTGTGGTTCTTTGATAAAGGGTTGTTGGTTGTACGAGATGTATCGTAAAATGTGGGTCTATTTTCAATGGAAGCTTTAGGTAACAGGTTACTGTGCACTTGGTGCAATAGTTCGCAATAGAAATTTTGCAGATAAAAAGTTAACGACGAGACAGTTTAGCATCCTCCATGGGAGTTAAGAAACGCAAGAAGCTTTGCGTATTTTAAGTTCGAAATAAGATACTTGTTCTTAGATATTTGTGCGAACTGATTGTATCGTGTTTAAGCGTAGGATACCTGAAACAGGTTCCACTTATTATTCTACATCCAGTGCACGCAGCACCAATCGTCCAAGTGCCATGAAATAAAAATTACTTTCTTGGAAGCAACCCCTTTGACTCGCGGCGGAGACGTTTCGTTGGAAAACGTGATCGAAGGGAACGACAAGTGGTTGCACTAATCGACGAGACGAGCAAAGTAAACAGGGAGCAGGACGCGTTTAAGCAGTCGTTTAAGGCTCGCTAGAAACGCGCCCCGTGGATCGCGTGGAAAGGAGCGATTTAGAAGCGTTAATCTCGCATATCTGGGGGACCCGTTACGATCACGGGGAGAGACGGCTATTGCGCCGCGGCCTTCTCCTCTCCGAGATCATATTTATCGATCGCGTCGGCGGCGACGCGGTCATGTGAACGCGGCGTAAACTTCTACGCGACACGGCCGCCGCGTGGCACTTTGGTCGTTGCACCGCGGAACGATTTTAGGCGCGGTGTTTCTAATCCGAGATTTCTCAGGCGATGAAACAGCAAGGTTGGCTGAGTCAGCTCGTTAGAACGGAGGTCGATCCTCCTATATAAATACGCTCGCTCGGGGAGAGAGTAAAATTGGAGTAATCCGCGAATTATGAGTCAACTGTTGCGGCACCAGGCTGTAAAACGCCTCGAGTTGCAAACGCATGCGAAAGCCCAAACCATCACCGATATTTAACGCGTGCCGAGAAATTCGAATCACTTAAGAGATATGAGAAACAGCGATAATGTGTCTCTTATTACTATTTTACAAAAGTTCTGACTAGGCGAAAGAGATGAAGAAGCTTGATAATTTGACGCTTATCACTTTGAGAGCAGGTTGGAATTTTAATTAGACAAGGTGGAGATCTGAATTATGTGCTACGTTCTTGTTTCCAGATGGAGCAGAAATTATTGACTTGTTCTACTGCAGGTACAGTGTATTTCTGATGAATTCAATTTATGGAGCAATGTACACTGACCAAATACAGTAGTACCGTGTCGAAGAAAGGTTAGAGGTTTGCAAGGTAGATAGTACTCGCTAAACTGATTAAAAAATGATGAACGTAAGTCGAAAAATTAATCGAAAGAAAGCAGGTTATTCGAGGTGCTAGAATGAAAAATTACTTGTAACTCTAATAATGGTAACCCCCGACCTGTGTTCACTAAACATATTTTATCTAGTTTACTATATTAATAAGGACTATCTACTTTGTATTCTCTGACCAGATTTTTAACACGCTTTATTTAGAAAAATGAGAGTCTCTTGTCACTGTTCTTCTTATTAAAAATAATTCATAGACCTCCGCATTTTCCTTCGATTTATCCAACGGCATGGACGTGAATAATTCTTGATTTGTGGCTTTAACTACTTTCTATGCAGTATAGCCTTATGTTATAAAACCCTTTTCTTACCACACGACCGAACCCAGTGCTCTATCATTAATTTCCTCGTTCAGAAGTTGAGAAACCTCGGTTCGTTGAAAATGTTTCCAGGGCACCAGTGAATTAAAATTTACTTGCTCGCACAAATCGACCGACTGGCATTCAGTCGCCAAAGCGTGTTCATATGAAGCCTATTAAAATTGAAATTAGGTATTAAAGTTGCGTCCCAGTTCGGTAGTTAAATCTACACTGTAACTTTCTTTCTAATTACGGCAGAAGTTGCTCGCTCATTTGAATATTCTCTGTTTACAAATGCGGCGGCGATCAGCGATCGCGTATTTGAGGAAGCCCGTGCAAAATTCAGCGGGACACAACCTATTTCGCGGAGGAAGCTGGATCCTTGCATATCAATATTTAATTTAACTTTATAATTAGCCCAGACTCCCTGCGCTGGTTTAAGAACGACTGAATCGATGCCTCGCTGACAAACAATGTCGCTGGGCTCCTCGACGAACCGAGATTTATCGTTCTGACGAGCCGAAAGAACGAAGTCGACTCCGGTATTGTTCTGGGGACGTTTCTTGTTTAGTTCAAACGTAGTTTCCTTCGGAACACTTCGAAATTTATTAGAACCTTCAAACTTAAGTTTTAAAGTTGCTCGTCTTAATCAGGGACAATTGCAAATTTGTTAAAGAAAGAAAGACGCCTTCATTTAAAGGATTCAGTGGAAATCTTAACTCTTCCACCAAAAAACTCCCCCATAAATGTCGTTATAAGTGAGCAAAGACGAATTAAATCACTTCATCTACAGTAAATGCAAGTGGGATGAAAGAAACATTGAAGTTCTGTTACTCCGACAGTTTCCACTTCGAAATCTACTCTTGCTCCCCAATTAACAAGTTCAAAGTACCTCGAGCAACGCTTTCCACGCGATCACTGACCAAGGATCAGCGAGGCGATCGGTGTCGACGATGGTCACGATAAGGGGTTGAGAGAAAGCCGAGAAATTCGCTTGAAATTTCCGAAGGAATTCGAAAAATCGCCGCCGTGGCACGCGTGACTTATGATAAGTGCTTGGCTCAGGATATTCCCGTGGGATCATCAATTTTAACGTTCACCCCCGTTTCGTTCGCGTCGCACCCCTTAACCCCGAGCCCAGGCCGACCTCCTTTTTCTTTAACCCTGTCCTTCTCACCCCCTCCGAGCTTCCCCCACCCTCTCGCCGTATATCATGCGCTGGCGAATGCATTTTCGCGACGTGCACCGAGATACAAGGAAACGAGTCGATCATCGGGTGTCCGCCACCAAAGTAATGATTCAAAGGGAAACGGCAACGATCTCGCTCGTTAACCCTCTCGTCACGCTACAGGATGTTCCACAGATTGATGGACAAAGCTAACGAGCGTGTTTTATTCGGATCGGGTGTGAAAGAAGAATGTATAAACGCGGAGGAACTCCTACGGTCCTATTAAACATTAATGGATACAGTATAATCGAGATATGAATAAAGTTATTTAATGTAAAAATATCGTCGAGACTAGCAGCCTTCTATAAAGTTTCCAATACCGAATTTATATTATTTTGAGGAAGTACAGGGACAAGTACTCTTAGACAAGTGCAACTGCACTTTGTAATTTGAAACGTACAATCCACTTACTCTATAATAATAACCCTTTTTGTGCCCCCGAGTTTTTATTGCAAAACGAGATCGCCCCTTCCCCATGATTTTCATAATATCAGAGACACTTAAGGCGTGCCATACTCTACACGCGGAACGAAACAAGATACCAAGAAGCCAACCATGAAAACCTCAATTATTCCGCGATATCCATCCAATCTGCGGCGATAAAAATTTACCGAGCTTCACGGTAACCGTTCGTGCGCGACCGATAGGGGGACGTTGAAATGTCCTGTATTAAAAAGGGCAGGGGGGAGGGGGGGAACGAAGGAAGCAAGGAACGCGATATCTTTCCGCGCGTTTCTATCGCGGGACGAGCGTGTTCGGATAACGCGTCCCGAAGGGAGGAATAAAATGCATCCTATCGGGCACGCCGAGTTTACGAGCCACCTTCGAGGCGAAGGATACCTCGAACCTCCTATCGAATTTTGCCCGATTTCAATCTGAACGCCGCGAATGTAACGGAGCACGGCGAAACCAATGAAGATCGAACCGGGACGATAAGTCGTCGAACGCTTCGAGGACCGTTTAAAGTTTCCGCGGTCCTTTTCTTCCCGACGGTGTCTCTGCAGCCCGGTCGTCGTTCTTTCCCTCCTCGGATTTCGCGAACCTCTGTGTCGTTTCGAGTCGACGTTTGAAATATGCTATCGTAAATTAGATTCAACCTTTAGAGTCAATTTTCCATCCCCGCCGAGCCGCGATCGGAATCGCGCCGCGTTTCCTTTGGGAAAGAGAAGTCGACGGCGGTCGAGTCAGATTTCTGTTGAGCCGGGGATTTTTCATTTTGAGAAGTCGGCGAACGGCGGGACTCGTTCGCGTGCTTTTTGAATGGGGATGTGAATGGCCCCGTTGAGGGACGCGGGGAGAGTGTAATTGTTTGAGACGTTGGGGCGTTGAGAAATAAGAAACAACCTCTTTCCGATGTGGCGTTGAATTTCTTTTTTTTTTTTAAAGCTAGTTAAATGTTAGGGGTAAATTTCTGGGGAGAAATTTGTATTGCAGGTAGAGACTAATAAGAGAACTAGACATAAATTTCAATAAACTGGCCACTCAAAATATCAGCAAATTCTACGCGAAAGTAACGATACGTTCAATGACTTCGTCTCAATTAAATCCCCCATTAATGAATCTCTACATTGCATTGGTATTAAACGCAATGACTTACATAATATATAACATGCAACGTATCCGAAACTAATGTGACAAGTGAAAAGATGCAAATCTCTGACATAAAAACAAGTTTGAATGTATTTACTTACCAGTCCGCAATCCGTGGCTCCGTTTTCACGATACAGTCAGCTGGAGTTCAGGAGTCCTCGACTTCCGGCATGCGCAGTTTAAACGTCAGTAGCACATGCACTCGTTGGCGTGGAGCGGAGCAGATGCACATTAACGTAATTTGTCCATCAGTCATATACGACGTCCTCGCTTTAAACCGTAACAAAAGACAAATTTTTCGTTAAAGAACGTTAAATAACGTTTCGTCTTCAACTAATTAAATGCGTACTAGAGTCTAGTGTAATAATAATGTTTACAATTTAATCTGACACTGTTTTCCTGATTCTCCCTCTGGTATAACACGATTCTAACGAAAACGAACTCTTTTACGTCATTACGTCACACAAACTTGAACGTATGCCACGATATACTAGCAACGAGTCACGAGAAGCAGTTTTCGAAGGAACTCTGCTCGCGGTCACGGCCGAAACAACACTGACTAGTCTCCGAGCTATGAACGTTCGACTTCGGCAGGACGTTTGTGTTTACTTGGAATTTGACAACGCCCGAAGAATGTAAGGTAAATCGTGGGGAAGAGCGGAGGGGTTCGGTCGGTAATAACCGTTCTGGCAAATATTTTGGTCACTTGTGTGCAGGATTTACGGTGCGGGATACAGAATACGATGCCTGCTTGGGTATTAAATGTATCTGTTTTCCCACGTTTCCCTCTTTTCAGTTTAATAATAATAATCACCGGATGAACAAACATGCCAGCTTATTTTCTATCACAGCCTCTATTATTTTTAAACTATTTATTTGATCCATATATTCTACATAGTTGTAGTGGTTCGTAAATATTTACGAACATGTCATTGATTCCTCTTGTTAGTAACTTCGAAATTATGAAAACCAGGCCCATTATTTTATTCCCATCGTGTCCCTATTTCATTTTCAAGATAAAAATAGTGTTATTCGATTCCTCTTGAGGAGAGGCCGCTCAAGAATCCGCAGCGATCGTGGCACGCTCTTTCAGCCAGGAGCCCTCTGTAAGCCTCGCGTTATCATTAGGTTCGAATCGTTGATCGAGGCGAAATCAGCGATTCGAGCAATGCAAGCGTGACCCACCGGCGACGGAACTGCATCTGCGCGTTGCACATGGAACGGAAACCCGGCCAGAAGACGCTTGTTTCGCGATTACACGCTCCAATTCCGATTCCACCCCGACCAGCTTCGGGGGGGACAAGAAAACGAAGCGATTCGAGGCGGACAGGATAATACGAGCAGCGTGTCGTTAGTTTCCTCGTTAAATTCGCCACGATGCCACCGACTTCTCGATAACTCAGCAACGACCCCATATAGATTATTAATTCGACGAAACTGGCGGTCCGTGGCTCTCTCGTATCCTCTTCCTTCGACTTGGTCCTCGGCAACTGACGCCCTCGTCTTCATTTTCAGTTTCACAGTTTCGAATTTGATTGCTAGCAATAGGCAGCACGTGGAAACTTAGCATTCCACGTTAGCGTGCAAAGAGAAAATTACGAGAGTAACATTCCATAGTAATATCGTGAATACTTATATCTGCAATCCAAAGAAATATATAAAGATGTATATACTGATTTGAAAAGGTTATTGAGTTCCGACTGTATCAGCAAGAATGCTGGAATAATTTGACAAGATCCAATCAGTGCAAATATTCTGGCAATACCTAATCCGAAACTCTGACTAATTCGAATGCCGAAGAAGAGAAACCTAGTGGCAGAAGAAGGGAGGTCTTCGTCCCGTTCGCTCATAATAAAAACACTTTAGGGGCCAGCAATCATTTGATCCTATCACTCCCAATGAAGATCCATCATCCTGTTCGCGGAGGAGCTCGTTTCTCTCGGTTCACTATTTGACGAAATCTCGAGTCGTCGACGGACGTTTTTACGATTCCTCAGCAGAATCGTTGCGTATTACCGCGAGATTTCCTGCTGTCGTGGGCCCGGCTGAGTCAGCCCGTTAGCAAACTTCCGGTTCGTTCTCTGTCGCTTATGAAGTTTCTGCTAACGTAAGACAGGGGTCGAGAAGTTAGAGGGCGCTGGGCCGGGCGATAAAAACTTATACGCGACGGCCATGCCCTTGTTGACGATCGACGGCCAACTTGGGACGGATCTTTCCACCCTTTCGCGTTTATCTGCCCACTAAATTCGTTAATACGAGCTTCTCGAGCTGCCAACACGTCATTCCTGCGATTCTTCCTGACGCAGTCGATAGAAAACGCCGGCTGACGACAGACGATCCGTATCCCCTTACACTTAGTCTTCAATTGTCGAGAATATTATTGCATGCTGGTTCTAAGGGACGCCTGACTATAGACCGACTAGTTTCACTTGCACTGTGTTTCAACACTTCTTTTTAACTTCGCTGCCATCGTTTTAGGGAGAAATTTAATTATATTTCCACCCCACGAGACGGAATAATTTTTTACAAAAAATCAAAGTGCAACAATTACCCCTAAAAGTCATGAATAATTACCATCCAGAAAACTGAAGAATAGGACAAATAGCGACATACACGACCCCCGTTAATTTTCCATAAAGCAACCCCTATGAGAAAGAGGAGAATCCACTGCAAACGAGCGTTTGGGGATGAATACTGTGGAGAACAACGAGGAAGATGAAAATAATTATTGGAACGCAGGCGTATGGGCAGGGATCTTGAGCCATGAGCTTAATCGAAAGTCATTAACGACACAATTAACGGGGGCTGGCTCGGACCTCGCGAACCGGAAATGGGACGCGTCCGAATAGTAACGAGGGAACGAAGGAACGAACGAAAGTTCAGTGGGAACGAGCCGCACCCGTGGGTATAAACCCCGAATTACCTTCGAGCCTTGCTGTAGATACACTTAGCTACGCGAGCTCCCGCCACGAAATTATTTTATAACTCTCGACCAACTTTCAGCGCTTCGCTTCTACTTCACTGCTCCTTCTACCCGTACCCACCCTAGTTCTACCCTTCGAGTCCTTTTGTTCTTTCCTATAACGGTATTTAGGTCAGCGCTTCTCTTTTTCGTTTGAAATTTTCATCGAGGATTTCCCGTCGATTTTATTCCCGACTCATCATTCCCGAGGTTTAGGTTGAAATTAAGGGAGGTATTTTTCCACGATGAATAATGGATAGCGGTCGATTTTCTTTCGCCACATAACGAGGATGAAATTGGCAGTGCAAGAAAGATTATTATTCTTGGCTCCCGTGTTGGAGTATTATATTATCAATTAATGAGTCTCACCCGGAAACTATGATTTTCCACGTCTCCGCGCCACTGCCTCTGCAAACCTTGAGGTAGAATGATCTCAATTTTATCCAGCTTTACGAATTCTGACGAAGTAATTTAATTCTCTTTGGTATCCAGGTGGACACACAGTCTTCTTTCAATATCCATCTTGCTACCGAAAAATACGTTAAAGGACTGAGATAACGTTAAGATATTTCCTAGAAATAGCATCAACGCTTTGAAGTCACAAAAGAAGCTTCTTTAGCACCTTAGAGCCCTTCACAAATAGTTTTTCGAACTCACCTACCACAGACAACTAAACATCCAAATAAACAGAAAAAGGCAGGAAGCTGGTGAATATATTCAAAACACATAGTAGGTGGACATAAAAGGGTCCCGTGTGAAACGGTCCTTAAAACCCTCGAAACCTGCCACTGCCAAAGACGATGATAAAGCAGAACGTTACACGAGGACCGAAAGAAGCCAAGTAAACGGAATTCACGCTAAACGTCGCGCGGCGTTCTCGAAGTTCTCGCCTGCAACCATCACCTCGCAGTTTCCTCGAGGGAGAGGCGCGGGGCATCGCCGAAAGTTTCGCGTAAACGGGCCTTTAATGGCCGTGCCGTTTCATTTCGCAATATGCAAAAAGTTCGCTACCCCCGTCGTCCCGCTTCCCCCGTTTTCCCCGATGCTCTCCGAGCTCGGTGTCGTTAGCCCGAAACACGCGGCACGCGCAGCCGAAGCCTCCTTCGCTACGTGTCTGCCTAATCCCTTTACGGCAAAATTTGAGGGTTAATCGCGTTAGGGTGATACATCGTTGCTTGTTTTCGGCGGCGACGAAGCCTCTGAAAGGATTGAAGCCCGGCAAAAATGAGCGAACGATGCGAGGCGAGACACGCCTCGTCCGTCAGCCGAAGTTTTTCCCATTCGAGCCACCTAAGCCTGCCCCGCCAAGCTGTTCCTCGCAATTAGGGGTTGAATTGTTTTGCGCGTTCGACGGATTCACCTCTCCACTGCAAAGTGTGCGGAGACCGTGACTCTCACCGGCTCTTCTTAATGAATCTTCGATTAGATAGTAGATCAAGGATCGTGAGCTAGTTCTCGTATTTTAATGCTCGGGTCTTCTGATATTTAATCACCAAACCGTAATTCGCGCCGCTCGGAATATTAACGCCAAGCGATTCCATGCAAAATAATAAGTCGAAGCTCGCGAGGATAAAACTCCTATTTGTACGAGCGATAATTTCTAATATTCGGGGAGCGGATCCAGCCGTGCGCATAATTACAGAGACAATATCTGTCCCTCAGTCGTTGCCATTTGAAAACATATTGCAAAATGGATCCCGCACGGTTGCGTAACAGCCCCCCTCGTGTAAGGTAGATTCTGCGTAGCTATCGACATCCCTCGCGAGGGCATCATTTCCATCAGCGAAGACCAGCGCGAGGGGAAGATTGGGGGATAGACAGAGAAGGAAGTATTGGCAAGGGACCCGCTCACAATCTGGTCTGAATGAGATCGAATGGAAGTGCTCGTGGGTCATAATTAAGAGCGAGCCATTGACGTAATGCCGCGCGTCACGTTGCCTCATTGTTGCTACCAACTCGCAATTAGCCGTGCGAACAGCCAATTTGCTCGCGGCATAATAATCTTCGGCTAGGAGCAGCGGAGGGGGGAGGGGCTGTTGAATTTTCGAGGCGACATCATTGTTCGACGAGCGTTCGATCGATCGACTCGAAACCGCGTAACTCGCAACAGGAAGCGGAAAGCAGCTGCCCCCCCCCCCCCCCCGCGATCCTCCTCTGCGAGTCCTCCTCGTCGAGGACCTCCGCATTACTTTCCCTTTCCGGTCGCGCATCCCAGAAACCGTAAACGCGCCCCCACCCCCGCCACCCACCCCGGGGGAATTGCTACGTAATCGAGCCGATATCCTATCTGGATCGAATGTGCCCGCCCCTCCCGGACGGTTTAATCGACTGCCATCGATTGTTTCTGCTCGAACCGGCTGGTACTCCTCGCTTTGGAGGCGGAAGGAAGGACCGTGAAGATGAAGTTAGGCTTCGGGTTCAACTTGGGGCTTTGTGTTTGCTGGTTTGATTGATGCCTCGGTGTAGATACGTTGGTCTAGATTGCAGTGGAAAATTGGAGGTTCGGTAGGAAAGAACGAGCGTTGCTTGTGTAGCGAGTTGAAGCGCGCGATTGATGGGGGTTTAAAGTGGGTGGGTGGTAGGCACAAGTAGGTTGATGAAGTACGCAACGAGCGGGGGAACGTATTCGATATAAAATTCCAGCAGAGATTCGCGTTAGGATTAAAAATGGCCAATAGTTGAGAACCACCGAGGGGGTCAACGTTCTGGATAATCTATTTTCTGTATCAATAAACCACGCTCCCTTTAAAGCCATCGCATTTTTCTACATCCTTTAACAACTCCATTTACCGTCCGGCCAACTCAAATGCCCCCTATCAACAAAACTAAAAAGCACGGGATAATCCATTGATCGGCGGATAATCCCGGCGATTAAAAACACGGAACGTATCGTGACAACGGCAGATTAAAACACGTGGAAAACTACGGACAAAGTATGCAACATTGCCTGTTTGCGCGGGCTGTGTAAAGCCGTGTAAACATGCATAGTTTAATTATTGCCGGGGACCATGCCCGATTGTTTCCCTAGCGCTTCCATTGAGCGCGTGCAAACAGTAGGCGATCTGGAAGGATCGAGGCGTCGTTGGCCGCGTCTTTCGCACGCGCCATTGCATCCGCGCGGTCGAACAATGGGGAAAGTCTCTCGAAGAAGCAACGACGGATAAGAAAAGGGGACATGGGGCCGGAGGGGGTGGGCGCGCGCTCGCTATCGATGTACCGCGTGACGCGCTCCCGGGGCGAGCCGATCGCGTTTGCAAGCGGGACACTTGAACCGAATCCGTGGCTGGATCGGATCCAGTGTAAACTCCGCCGCGGACGCCTCTCGATCCAGATTGAATGTCAATTCGATCAGCACGCAATTCCGTCGAGGGCCCGGCGACGCTCGTCGAATTTCGCGCCAAACCCGTTAACGGACGGGGGAAAACGCGCGTCCGAGGCGGCAAGAGAATCGCTCTTAGATCTCAGATTACTTTTCACCTCGCTCGGAATTATTGTTCAATTTCACGTAAACAGGCGTGCATTAAATGGGCGAATTTTCTAAGATTTTTTTGCGGGAAAATGGGACTTGTTTGTGGAAATGATCGATTTAGTGTTACTGGAGTCTTTTGTTTGGTGTTAACAATTAGAGAGAAAATTATAAGTAAGGCGGAAACACGTGGAGTTGCAGCACTAAAAATTCTATGGTTAAATTAGTCGACGTTGCGTTTTTAGCGCTGATACTTGAAACAGTAGTTCGCGACTCTCGCGCTTTTTAATTTAGTTTAATTGCTACTCCGCTTGCTGTTCCCATTATACGTCAACAGTAGGGAAACGCGGTGCATTATACGCGTCGTTGCAATTGCGCAACCGATTTTTTCAGCATTCCCCCCCCCCCCCCTCAGGATCTCTACAAAATATAGAGAAAGGGGGGAGAAGTTTACTGCTCCGCTGTTTTTCCCGTCGACCATTTTTTCCTCTGCCGTCTATTCTATTCACTTCGATTCGCGTGCCATTCAACGGACATTCCACCGACCGGGTTTATTCATTTCCTCGATTCTGCATACTATTCAACTAACCCTTTGCCCCGTCTGTGCCGCGGCGCTATTCAACCGACCGCACTTTCACCTACGTGTATGATGATGCGCAAAGGCAGACAGCCGAACAGCGATCGCTCGATGGAATCAAATCTCGCGGACAAAACGTGTCTTATGCTGGAAGGGAAAAGGAAGCAGTGTGCATTACACTCTTCCTAGGATTCAAAAGGCATCAGAAACCATTGTGGGTAGAGACCATTGGATACATATGTTTTTTTTATTTCTTATGTAGCTTTATAGACCGAAAGTGATTTTACACCATACAGTGATCAGGACTTTAAAATTATGTTTAAAAAAATTACTGAGAAGTTCCAGAGACCCAAGTTTGCTACTGTGGTTTTTCTTCCGGTGACATATCTTCTTTGTAGTGGGAGGGTTACAAGCTTCTGTCAACCGTTCACTTTTTAAAGAAGCTTCGAAACCTATGAATCCCCCCACGAATCGGTACAGAAGTACTACTCCTGAGAAATGAAACCCGATTGCCAGCGTAACTGGGGATTTCTCTGTCAGTTCGGGCTTGGAAGGTGAAAGGGATGAATCAACCCTTACAACCTCCTGACAGGGACTGAGGATTGTTCCTCTCAGCTCCCTATATCTCGACACCATCAGTGCAATTTATATCATGATGGAGTCTTCGTAAGACACAATTACTCCCAGTCGAACCCCTCGCAGGGTCTTAGCGCTGGTGAGCTAGCTTGGGTACCCCGGGATCGCTAATCCCGTCCTGGGGACAAGCCCCGGGGGTGGGACAAGTGCAGGGTGATCAAAAACCAGGTCGAAGAATTTAGGAGCATACTGTGGATTTATATTAACACTTTAAGTAGCCCAAGGCTTTCCAAGACGCTCCTTTAAGTTTCACAGAAGAGCGTAGAAAGCGAACTTCCCCGCCTTGGTTTCTTTTCAAAGTACTTTCCCAAAAAAAAAAATATCGACGCAAAATCACGCCCGCTTTGTTAGCAAAACATTTCTAGGCCATCTTTTAAAGTACCATTTTCTCCTAAATTCTTCGACCTCCTGCTTTTCATTGCCATGTATTTTTTGATGGCGCGAGGCGATTGGGGGTGGGCGCAAGAAGGTACCGTAACACTTGCTTCGGTTCACGGAGAATGCTACTTCGCACAGCGGAGTTAACTTTTAAGGCCGGACGGTGATTTATCGCGCGCGCGCCCCCGTTCCGAAGGCATTCCATTCTGCAAGGTGAATGCAACGCGCTCATCGATTATCGTACACGTTGCTCCCGTTGTCACGCGGTGCTTCATTCGGTCAACAATGCTCCCTACACGTACTTTGCCTGTTATTGATCACCCATTTGTCACGACCCGTTGTTTTTCGCCCGTTTTTAGCACCGCGTTTTTATCATCCGCCGGCAGGGGTGTCACTTTGACGCAAGCCCCGGGAATTTCTGTCGCACCCTTCCCCCCCCCCCCCTCCTCCCCCCTTTGCGAGAATACCGGGTCGCTGTTTACACGCGATCCGGAACTTTTCGCCAGATCTGCGAATGCTGTTGGAGAATTGCTGAGTTGGAGAATTCGGACGAGTTCGAAGATTAGAAGAGCGAGCAACTTCGGGCTCGCAACTATGTATTTTGGGCATGATAGTTCTGTTCGCGATCTCGAGGTACTTGGGCAGTTTCGCGAGTTCAAGGTTGATAGTTGCGATGCTCCTGATCTCTGAAACGTGCGCTGCTGAGCGGGGAAGTTCCGATGCCCCCGTTTAAGATGTCCTAAAGCGGGCTGCAGCTGGTGCTGGAAGATTGGAGAATGCTAATGAGGACGGAAAAAGAGCATGCGACGTTTAAATAGTTGAAATCATTCGGTGTCCAAGTGGTGAAAGATTGAAGGGTGACTCTCGAAGCTCGACTACTTGAAACAATCGAAGTGCCCTTGTAGAAAACACTGCGATTGTCAGAATTAAGAAAACAAATATTTTTATCGGAAAATGTTCTACGTGCCCATGGTAATGCTATAGTATAGAATTTTAATTCAATTTCAAAGGAACCAATTAAGCGGTAGGTAAACAGGGGTTGGTACTTAGAGTGCTTGCGAATTTAAATAAATGGCAGATTCAGTTTTCTCCATAATTACTGAGAGGTGCCACAGGATTTACAAATACAATTCTTTTTCTCGTGAATTTCGACTATATTAGTGCAAAAAAATAGACTACTTTGTGATGTATTTGGGTCATTGTATACTTCAACTTATTTAGCAACTAAAACAAATCAAGTTTCGCAAATAATTTAAAGTCACGCAAGTTTGTTCTCTCTCCTGAAAAAAATTGATTTCTGGCGCTTACAGTGTTTTCTACAAGGACTCTCCAATTCACCGTCCAAATCTTAAAGTACCTTCCCTTCTACATTTATATTTACGATCGGACACTGAAAAGCTTCACTCAGAAGAATGTACAAAGGGGCAAATATCCCACGTTTTCCTAAAATTTCATCCGACTTATCAACGAAACGTTCGAATATTCTTATAAGCGAGAGGAGGGAGGAGCCATTCGAGGCGCGTTTTCTCTCGTCGATTCTCAGTTGGCCTGTCTCTCGCCGGATCGTCCAGGTCGATTCTCACTAGGTGGATCATGATCGAGTCTGGCGATTGAGGGATCAGATGGGCCAGAGGCTGGCGGAGGGCGGGAGGGCGGGGTTAATCAGTGCAATCATGAGATTAGCGAGGAAGGGGAGAGCAAAGGCAGGCACGTAGCGTTTCGCAGGAATGGGGGAGCACTTGGCGAAGAGGGGCGAGGAGGAGTTCGCATATCGATTCGGTATCCCCGGACCTCAAGAGGCTCGCTTTGATGTATAATCACTTTGGTCTCGCGTATCGTATCGTTGGAAAAATTCGAAACGCTTGCAAAAAATGTCGGTTACAACGCGGCAAGGTGTTCTTGGACCTCAGGCTCCTTACTTAAGATCAGTAGTATTAATCAATTAACGCAACCTACCCCGTCTAACCGAACTGCCAATCTTTAATGACACGCAATAACGTCTCGAGTGCCACAAATAAGAACACGGGGGCACAAAAGTGTGCCGTTAAAAGAATTCGAGTCATCTCTGAATAAGCATAGTGTGGGAACGAAGAAAAGAGCTACGAAAACTAAACAGCCTGATGAACAAGATCGGGTACCGAAGATTCCTATCACCCTTTAGATACTGCCGAAAAGTCCCCCCCCTGATCGTTTCGATATCGACCAGAATAGGCGACAATATCGACCTCTCGTGCACGAGATACAGACACGTGATTAGACTTCAATTTCCATCGAGCTCGTAATCGCCTGGCCATAATGATAGCCCTTCGCGTGGTGGAAAATCGAGGCCCCCGTAACCAGCCCACCCTACCCGGGGTCCTTCGTGCCGGGCTGCTTATTTCGGCGCGATTTCCTCCGAAGACCTTAATGCCTCGAAGCTGCTGGCCAAAGCGATTAGGCGAATTACTAAACACGATAAGGACCGTCCAGATAAGGTTTCTGTCCCGAGGCGTTACTAATAGTTCCTGTCGTCTGCTTGACGTTGCTGAAGGCCCAGCCGTGTTCAGGGCGGCGACGATGCTCGCCAGACGTCTCACTTTTATTCCATAACGTTAGACCCAAGAAGATTGCATATAATGCCTCGTCCCTGCAGATCGTGCATAAGACGAAGGAAGTATAAAATGAAGATCGAGATCGAAAGACTCCTGAACGGGGGTACCGTGAACGTCGAGATTGGATCAGAGATCAGATTCAAAGATCCTCTCCTCTTCTCAGAGAACTGCACAGTTTGTCTCTTCGGCCAGATCCTGGGAAACCCCGGGCACTTCGTTACGCAAATGCAACTACTGCTCGGAAAGATAGTTTGTTGATTTCTGGGGATGCAAGAAGTGGACATTTTTGTGAGTTGTAATAGAGACAGTAATGGCTGATGCGTTGTAATAAATTTTCTGCGCTTATCGTTTTAATGGATCGCGCGAGACTTTGTAGTGGTTCATGAAACAATTTTTGCTCTCGAATCGCGTTTATAGTGATTCGTGGCGGTTTAAGTTGGAACGGGAGGGATCGTTTCAACCCTTGCTCGGTTTTTCATCGGTGACCACCGTTAAATTCCACGATACGGGCTGCCTCGGCTTTAAAATTACATTCCCTTATCTGCCCCGACATACTTGGGAACGCTGCAACTTTTATCCTTCATTACGTGACTCCGAAAGGATGCATGAAAAATTCACGGGCCCCTCGGTGCACGACTGCCGCTGGAACGTCTGCGGTAGACCGGGACAGCCATAGGCCGGAATTAATTCTCTCTGTCGCGTTTACCTCTCTTCTACGCTCTGCACACCCAAGGAACCAGGCTCCCACCCGCGCCAGACCGCCTTTTAACACGTCCTCGACCGTGGAGTCGCGTTTTCTACGTTGCTGAAGGAACTCTGGATTGCTCAATTTACTATGAAGGGATCAAATACTTGGTCAGATTGGTGAGGGATTTCTGCGATGAATCGTTTCAAAAGTGTTTCGATTTTCGTAGCGCTCCAACGTCGACTATTCTCAGTGGCGATAATTAGTCATCCTCTACTAATTGAGATTCACTGGAAAATATTCTAGCAGTATTATCATCTCCAAATATGTTGCGTCGTTAGATTCTGAAACTCGAAGAAGTCTACCTTTCTCGTGCAAGAAAGCAGAGTTTTCACACGTGTTAAATTAACATTCCAAGTCATGTTCCTACTTAATAATAAACCAAAACTATGGGTATCTCGTAAAGCACACACACTTTTGTATCAACAATCTCAGTATCCAAAGAGAACAAGCATCTTACTAAAACGAATATCCCTTCTCAAACTCCCAGCATCCCTTTCGCTCTGCATCTACAGCTCGAAAACATCCCCCGTGTTCCCGTCTACCTCGAAAACTTAAAGTAACCAAGCCGCGAGTCCCTCGAGCGCGAATAATCAGTTACGCGGTGCGTGGACTCGTTAATATTCACCCCCCAAAATCAGTGCCACGGTTATCAAGCTGACGCGCGTCAGTAGAAAGCCAAGCCCCCTTAGGATTTCGCCAGCGACGAGGATCGGAGACAATAGAATAGCAGCGGGTCGGAAGGCCACTAAACTCCGCGCGGAACAAATCCTTATAATATTCGGAGCGATGCTCGTCTTCCTCCTCCGCAAGGAGGCGCCATCGATTTCCCCGAACCGCGGTTAATTCATCCCCGTCGACGGGGCGCATCTCTCTTCTTGCGGCCACGTACACAGCCGGGGAGCGCTCGGTGGCCCCCGTGTATCGATTACGGCATATCCGATTCCCCTCGTTCTTTTTGCCGCGTCCTGTCCTCCTCGTCCTCGCCGTCGTCGCGGTTGCCTGTACGGCTTTGTTACGAGGTAAAACACTAACGTCGACGTAAATGCGACGCAGCGTTGAGTTTCATCGTATCGGAGCGTCGTTACGTGGCCTGGGCTCGGCTTTCACCATCTCTCGAACCTATTGTCGAGTTTCGGAGAAGAAAGGATCCGCTGGTGGCGCAGGATAATTAGCTCAGGTATAAATGTCACGAGCCTCGGCCGCTGCACCACCCCCTGCCCACCCTCTCAGCCACCCGTCTCTGGATGATCTTTCGGCTTTCGTAGCTTTGCGCCCGCGGCTTTCACACGACGTGGGAGATACGCACTTCGCTCTCGCCAGCTTGGCTCGTCATTCCTGCTCGCGTTCCTTTACTCTTACGTTGGAATTCTTCTCTCCCTTGGCAGGTCAGAGGTGTTCCCTGTCGCGTTCTTTTCCGTACAATCGAATCTGAACCGTGGAATAGAAAGAATAGCTACCGATAGTCGCCTATTTCTGCAATAAATAGCATTGCAATTTAAGCAGTGTAATCAGTTTATTCGGGGGAAATAAATAACCCAGTGAATGCTTCCGTGCTTTTCTAGCCAGTCCTGAAATGCCCACGCACGATGTACAGGAAGCATCGATTGCAGCGGCATTTCTATCTCGGAAAAGCGAGATTCCTCGGTAGTCGGAAGTATTCGTTTAACAGTCGACAGTACAGACCCCTCCCCCCTCCCGATCCCTGCTTCAACGTTTACCCCTTCGGCGTGTATAACAGTTTCGTCGCTCCCGCGTTCGACGGGGTCCACATTCCGCGGCGTGTAACGCGCTGGCCCGGCGGTGGCGGCAACAGCACCGGCAACAACAACAACCGCGACGACGGGGATGAGAATGCCGCGTCGTGGCTCTCGTCAGCGTCGACGACGCCGCGTAATGGTCACGGCTGTCAGCCCGGGCGTCGTTTCCACGGTGGAAACGACGCCGCGTCGCCGTTACTCTCGCGTGTCACTACCATCGAGGCGGGTTTTCACCGCGAAGGTTACAAAACGGCCCGGAGAGACGGCTTTATCGGGGGAGAGGGTGAACGCAGGGGGGAGGGAGGGAGGGAGAGAATTGAAAGGGAAGAGGCCGGCCAGCGGCGGATAGGTGGACGGTGACGAGGAGGAGAGTGATCGAGAGAATGACGGTAAGAGGTAATTGAAGAGAAAAGGGAAGCGAGATTTTGAGCGAGCAACTGAGTTAGAAGGGGAGGTGCAGAGTGAAAGTCAGGTGTAGGTAGGAAGGTTGGGGAACACTCGAAGATAGCGGGAGGAATTGGAACGTATGGAGAATTATTGGGGAGTACTGGGGGAGTATTGAAAAATACTGAGGAATATTGACAAGTATCGAGAAATATCGATGCGGAGGAATGCTGTAAATTACTGGGAGAGCAGGAAGTAAAGGTGAGAGGCCGTGGTCCCTTCGGAAACAAATCTCTTACCCAGCAGCAACGAACGCACCAGTGTCTGACGCCCAAAAATCAATGACCCGGCGAAGAAAGAGCCAAAGGAATGCCCGAAAAGCGAGCACGGGGCGCGGAAGAATAAAATCAAATAACGCCCGGAGACATTCGGCGACCGAAACAGGAAAACAAAGCGACAGGGAGGCTGGATGCGGAATGGAGGAGCCGTATCACGGTGGACGTGCGCGAGGGGAAAATCCACGGCGAAAACGGAACGGCGGGTGGAGGGGGGGGGGGGTCAAAAACATCGGGGAACGTTTCGCGAAACCACTATTAAAACAGAGCGAGAAGGCGGGACACGGTGGACAGAGAGGGTGAAACGGCTTTATTAAAAAGTACGGGGAAAAATATACGTACATATATACTAGCCAGCGGATAGATGTAGTTCTGTCAGAGGCAGAGCGAGAGGGCCAGCGAGAAAGGAGGACCGGGGTGGGCCGAAAACAGTAGGAAACATTTCGCGAAACCACCCTCCGCCACCTTTCCCAGCCTGCTCTCTACACCCACACACCCATCCCTCAGCCATCCCACCCCCTCCCCTCCCCTGCCCCCACACCGTTCCATGCCATTGGCTGCGTGCAAAGTGATTAAAAACATGGGAACGGGCAACTCTCGCACCCACACCATCCACGGGGGCTTCCTCTTCCATGCCTCTGCTCTATCGGCCTTCCTGTGCTCCAACCCCTGTTTTCGGTCCGGCCGGGATGGCCACCGCAAATGCCCGAGGGATTTGCTGCTCTCGGAGTATTTTATCCCTTCGGAGACAGAAATGGGGTGGGTGGAAGTGGGGTGGTAGGCGGAGGGACAGATAGACCCGTGGCTTGGATATTTGAGTTCTCCATGGCCGAGGCTCCTCTCGCAAGGATTTTTCTCTCGTCCAGCCACGAATTCCCCCGGAAACGATCTTCCTTCCGCTGCTCCCACTATATTCTCCTCGATTTAATGTTTTAATACCTCGATCCTGCGCGCCTTGATTCGAACCTGTTTACCGGGGAAGGCTCGTCGATTTCTCTCTCTCTGTTTCGGTTATAATCCACCGAACGAAGCAGAATTTATCGATGGAGCAGCGTGTTTTCTGTTTGCGAATATATGGCTTCGAGTGTCCCGCTCTTCTGCCGCTGAATTTTTAGGGACTTGCGGAGGATTTAGCCTTTCGTTTTTGGATATTTCTTTAATTCCGGGGCTTTCACACGCGTGGGCACTTCGCTCAGAGATACTATTGGGCGTTATTTTGCCACTGTGAATAACTGTTTGATAGTGAACAGTAGTAACAAACTCAGTTACGTCAAACGATACTGATAATCGATACGTAACTTTTCTGCCAGTTTTCGACTTCAGTTACTACCATTGAAAATATTAAATAATATACACAGTTGGGGTTTGAAAAATTCTACCACCCAGCGATATACGTATGTAAAATCATCTCTGCGTGTAATACACGCGGTGCATATTAAGTAGACGCAAAGTTTGAGTAAAATATAGCGCAATCCCCTTTCAAGTTCTGAAGCTCGATGATTCTCAGCGTACCGGCCAGCGATTAACAGCGCCAATCTATATCTAGACATCTCCCTGTACGAAGAAACTTTCGCTCCGTCTTCCGTCTGTCCCGCCCTATCTTTTTCACCGAACTTTCGAGGACGAAACGCGTTCACGGCGGTGACAGGCGAATAGGATAGCATCTAGATGGAAAGTTCGAACAGTGGAAGCTCGGATACTTCGGCTCCCAGGTAGGCGTCTCACGAAGGGAATCTATTCCATCTGTCGGTCGGTCTGGTGAACCGTGCCATTGATTGCCCACGGGACCTCCATCGCGATTCCACAGATGAGAATACAGTGGAAAAGTTTCCCCCGTCCTGCATCGGGATGTATCGTGTAACGCGATGTGCCACAGATGACGTATAATGTGCCTTTTTAAGTGACGCGGGGGAGGTTTTTTGCCACATCATGTTTTTCATACCCGTTGACGTCTGTAATGCAATCTTGGCAACTACCTTTGGAGGACACCAAATCCTACCTTGAATCTTGCTATAGGTTTCAGAATTCGAGGTATGTAAACGTTTCGAATTGCTTTGAATTTTAGGCTGAGGAATTTAGGACAGGGAAACTTGAACGTTTTTAATTTTGAACCTCTAATACTTCGACTGCCACTCAGATTTATTGAGGGATCTGAATTTAGCTTCCCTTTCACGAGAATCGATATGGAATTGGAAAGAGTATTATTAAGATACAAGAAAGAGGAATGGAGCCTTCGATATTGATATTTCCCTACAGTCAAAGAGAAAGGTAAATTTATGATATCAGATGTTATTCTTTTCCGTGCATTTGGAGGTGGCCTCTCGGAAACAGCGACTGTCTGCTGGTATCGTCTTACGTAACCGAGCCCGAAAAAAGGAAGACAGGAAGAGGGCCCACCCCGTGGGATTTTAAAATGCTGGAATAGTTTCTCCTTACCAGTTCCCCAACTTCAGTACTCGGCCTCTGTTACTCCTCGGAAACAGCCAAGAATACGTCGTTCGGCCCACCTGTGTATCCTCTCCCTTCACTTCCGACCAGCAAACACAGACTTTGCGAGCAACGTGCCTGGCTTGATGATATGATAATCGTAACAGGGGATTTGGTTAAACTTTGTGGGTGGAGCCCGTGTGCGTGTATCTCCATTTGCATTCCTCCAGTTGTTCTACCTCCTATTGTAACATATCAACTCATTCGATATTCAGTTTTCCAAAACTCCGTGGCGTTCAATTTTTCCTTCATGATCGAAGGCCACCGTTTTAATATTCGACCAAAACTCGTCGCGATAAATAATGAATTCAGCATTTTTCCACTGAATTCAGGTCGAAATAAATAGAGAAACGGGCAAGACTCAGAAACTTGGTGATATTAAAGAAGAGAATAATAGTTTCTGTTCTGCGTGCAAGCTGAGGAAATATGTTCTTACTTCCTGGAGCCCGGGGAAAATATTTTCTAGGTGCACCGAAAAATCGTCATGTGTCTTTCCAGTGAGAGCAGGTCGACATGGACACGCGCTAGGACCTACTGCCCGATAGATCATGCTCCTGGGTCTTGAATATGTTAAGCATGCACGAAGATAACCCTATCGCGAGCGCCTCGCAAGTTAAAAGGGGCAAAGGGAAGCAGTCCTGTAAATTTTGGACGGAATTATTATTCCTCGAAATAATACACGGTGCTTACAAATGATCAGTAGTGATCTAGCGTGTTCCACGTTTCTGGAGAAAATAAGTTGCATCGAAAGCAGTGCGAAGTAAATTCGCTGGTGAATAAAATTTTCACTCTTATTAAGTTCTGAAATTTTACACGAAACCATTGAATTCTGCTTGCAATAATTTCCAAGATACACTCAATCCTATTTCCTCGAACCACTACACAAAGACACCTCCAATTGGAAATAAGGATATCGAGTCCAAGTATAGAAAATTTGAATTCAAATAAGGAAAATCAACTTACAAAAATTTCTAGGTAATTTCTTCTAGGAACATGTTTGCTACTAATTTCTCAAAGTTGGCGAAACTTCGCACACTGAGTGGCCAAGTACAGATAATCCCAACCTAAGGAATTGTTTTCTAATTAAATCCTAACACACCTATAGTAGCTTCACCGAATTTTCCGCAGCGCCAACTTTATACCAACGTCAATAAATATCGCTGAATTTGATTTGCAAATTGACCCGGCTGTTATCCCATATTAAGCATCAGCGAAGAGCCCTGTCTTCAGCGTCGACGAGGGTTATCCCCTTAAGGGTTTAAGCGCGAACGAGGAATTCAGACGTGCACGAATATCTTCGTTATCGGGAATAGTTGGCCAGCGACGATGGCCCGTGAAGTAACCTGCGACGAGTAATAAGTCTCTGGCTAGATTAAAAACGATAAATGTCGTTTGGCTGTGAGACGCGCGATAAAGACTCGGCTATAAAACTCCCTCGTTTCCCAGCGGTGAACGAGGAAGTCTGAGAATGTTGAAGATCGCGACGTTCCGCGTGAGATAGTCGCGGCAACGCCATAATAGAGGCAAGACGTTCTCTAATTTCGCGATTATGCTCGTAAAAGTTTCGCGTCGCCTTGCTTTCGAGGATCGAAAGTTTCCTCGCGCCTCTAACATCCCCTACGATAGCGTTTTACGCCTGCCTCGGATTAGCTTCCCTCGTTCGAAAGAGAATTTTTTTTGACACGTAACGAAGCTTCCAATTTATTTAGTGTGCGTGGGAATATTGTCTGACGCGCACTGATTCAAGATGCAGTTTGAGTTGATCGCGAAGGAAACAGTATAGATTTGATGATTTTCCGTGGGTCCTTTTGGGTATTTTTGATCGGCCACTTGGACACTGCTTTTGGAAATTCGAAAGCCGTAGGCATTCAGTTGAAATCATTATGCAATGGAGCTGTGGAAGAAATCAGTTCGTTTTGGATATATAATTTGTCCAATGTAATCACGTGATTAAAGTGCAGATTCCATTAAATTGTAACATGTTTCGATCTAACAACCTCGGAGTAACGAATGCAAAATCGCGATGATTACTGTCTCAGAAGAGCCTAGTCTCGCCTACAGAAAAGTGCAGCTGCATACATGCATGTAAATGCATAAAGATGAACACGGAAAGTGGAGCACATGTAGAAACCATTGAATTTTGCCTGGAATCGTTTCCACGATATAACTTGTCCCAGTTCCATGCACCACTACGTAAAGGCACCTCTAATTGGAAAAATAGGATATCGAATCCAATCCGATTGCAAAGAATTTAAGGAACAAGGAGATCGGTTGGTCCGCTATTAAACTGCAATATAATCAGGCACCGGAGTATCAAGGAAGATCGGATTGCACGGTCAAACGTATTTAGAGGGCGTCCAAGCGACAACCAGATTATCTGAAAATATTATTTAAAGGGGGTGTGCAAAGTAGCGAACGGGATCGAAGGTGTTCCAGCTAATAGCAGACGAACGCGTCGTTACGTACTAATAGCAATTCCATTTACCACCCTTTATACAGGACCCGTACTTCGCGGCACGCTTTTCACTTCCTTCCCTCCCCGCTTTTCACTTCCTTCGCTCCCCGCCTCTTTTATTGGACAGTTGTTTTCATTGCAAAGCTCGCAGCGATCCATTAAACGCCGCTGCCTACGTCAACACCGAAGCCATTAGCTTTTGTTCATCGAACGGTGACCAAGTTGAAGGCGATCGATCCATCGATCGCTGGCCTTCCGACTGGGATAAGTAGAAATGATATTTCATGAAACTTCGATGGGCCGGAATGAAGAACCCTTCATCCCCAGTTTACGTTCGCCGCGAAGGTCAATCTCCGAAGTCGTCGACCCTTATTCAATCGCTAAACAGATTGCAGTCCACTGTTACTTCACACTAGCACGCCTCTCCACCCGCGATAATAAAAATATTCAAACAAGCATGTAACGAGCACATACCAGGCACCCTGATAATGGCTCAGCAATTTCTAAATTGCTGCTCGACGTTCGCCAGTCCGCGACGTGTTCCATTAATTGCACTCTACTCCACCAAGCCCAGGCGCAAACAACGAAGCCGTGTTCCTAAGTAATGGCCCGACATTCACGGTTCAAAGCCTCGCCCCCTCCACCCCCCCGCACCCGTTTCAGAAATCCGTTTCGGCTTTGCGCCGAGACTCCAAGAAGAATTGAAGGTGCGTGGAAGTAAGAGAAGTCGGGGCCCCCGCGAGCCGCAGGATGTGAATGCCACCTTTGTGGGGAGCTCTCTCTCTCTCTCTCTCTCTCTCTCTCTCTCTCTCTCTTTCTCTCTCTTTTTCTCTCTCTCTCGTCTTCGTCGACTCCCTTTCGCTCCTCAGTCGTTCTCGGTTTCTTCAATGCGTCCCAACAGCCCCGTTCGCCCACCCTCGCCTCTCTTGTTACTCGTTTCTTTAACCTTTTCATCTGCTTCCGCGAGAGTGCATCTCTCACGCCGCCCCCCCCCCCGCTGCCCCCGACGTGTAGTTATTGCAATCCGAATAAATGACTGCCGTTGACTCTTTGTCGCCCGCGGCGAAACTTACGAGATTTACGCGCGACCTCGTCACAAAGGATTCGCGACATGGGATTCCAGGATCGGCGCGTGGATGCTTCTCGTTTGACGGCCGCGATTCACTGGCCGGGTAGAAGCAAATTGCGGAAGGGGCTTGGCGCTTATTGCTTCGCGAGGTTGGCAGGCATGAGGTATCAACTACCTATCGTGGTGAGTTGATGTGATTGGCGACAGAATTTGCAATGTGCCACTTCTACTCTGTAGAGAGTAATGCGTAATATTTAGAGGACAACGAGGTCTAGCTCTGGAGAGAGATGCATTTCTGTATTGCACTGACTCCACCTTTCAGTTTGATAAGGGTTGCCAAGGAAAGTACGACAGTACTTCAGTTGATAAAATCCAGAGCTTCTTCGACGGAAAATGAAGATTACTATTGTATTGCAAAACCCACGATTAAGTTAACCGACTAAATAATAACTAATTATAATACACAATAAAAGTAGCAACAACCCCATCCCCAAGCTTCAAAGCAGTTAGCACCCCTCGCGACTCAAGAATCGGGAAGAATTCCACTCTATGCACGGAAAATTAATCCTCGTCCAATAGCTCTCTGCGCCGAGATATTTGTCGAGCCGTCCAGATCGATGTAATTAATCCAGGATAATTAACGATAAAGCAAGCCACGGGGCCGAGAGGGAATATCGCCCCGTGTATTCCCGAGCACGCACCTGGGTGCGTGATCCCGCGTGCTGGAGGTTTTAATCATCGAGAACGGGCGAGTCGTCCCTGGCTGAGAGGAAACAGGGACAGAGAGGGAGAGAGAGCGAGAGAGAGAGAGAGAGAGAGAGGGGGGATGGTAGAGTCCAATGGGGTTGGAAAAGACGACGAAGAGGACACACCGCCATTTTCGTAATTACGCGCGACCGACGGGCGGTGGATATTAATCGAAAACTCACGGCGATAGGGGGCGGCGAGAGGGCGCGCGGGGCGAGGGAGGATCGCGACTCATCGTCGCGTACACGCGTGGACAGCGCGGAACGTTCGACGCGCGTTCGATTAGCGGGGTGTGTTCCGCGAGCCTGTATAGTTGGAACAAGTGTTATTGACGGGTTAAATAATTGGCCGCGATGTCGACTGGGGACCAGTTACCGATAGACCTAATTTCAGCCGACAAAAGGGTCCATCCCTGATGAATCGTGACGCGATGGGTGGGGTGCATTTAACGTTGTCGGAGGAAATGCTCCTGTTGCGTTTGATAACGCATGGTGGTACAGGCTGGTTTGAATGGTCGGGGTGTTTTCATGCTGGGGGTTGCACGTCTTGATTTTGAGCAGAATAATTTGAGGGTAAAACCCGTGTGCGTTTGAATATTCTTGTTGGAAAGTGTGAGAAGTATGCAGTGAGAGAAAGAATTGAAACTTCAAAAGTATTTGGACGTAATTATAAACTGATCGTTGGGATTAACTCTTGACTTAGTAATTGCGATCATAATTTGTGTAGTGACGACATTATTATCGAAATAAAATGTGTATAGTAACTTTGAAATCACGTTCTCACGGGGACTAAGTAAGTGTATGAATACTCTTTTCAATAAATATACAAAGTATCGAAATTCGAAGTTGCACCGTGTCCGCAGCCTCAATTACTGACGCGTGTCTGACCACATACGGGGTTCATCTACTTGTCCATGCCTATCCGCTGTGTCTACACGTGCAAGGAAATTCTTAATTTATTACTATTCCCTTTTAACCTCGTGTATAAATAGTTATGAAGCACTATGAGTACTTTAGAGGCACTACAACGCGAAGATTTAATCAACCGCTTCCCCAACGCCGTCAATTAAACGAAAATTCCCGAAAGAAAGATAAATCAGTAAGCAATAGAAATTCCTAAACACACCCCCTGTGTCGCCTAACAGCCACCCTAGGAGAAGACTATCCCACCCGAGACAGGGGTTAAATCGCGTGGATTCTGTTTAACGAGCATCGAACGAGAAGAGTATCGAAGATTAAAGGGAGTGGTAGCTCGCGGTCTGGCTGTCGGCTGGCCGGTGGAAAATAAAAACGCCGCATCGTAGGCCATGCATCACCTTTTATTAAACGATAAATCGACGCAACGAAACCGCCCCCCTGTTGCCCCTTTCGATAGCGAACGCCCCCGGTGGCCGCGGAGCCGGAGAAACGGAGACAAGCGGCCGTTTTCCAGAACCCGAGATATATCGTCCTCCGCTGTCTGTGCTTTCGCGCGTGTTCCCTCTGTCTTCCTTTCCCCGGCCGCGCGCCCGGCGAAAGGCAGAAATAGAGGCGAAGAAAGGCCGGCGTTCCGCCGCCTCTCCACGTGTGTCGGCAACGAAGGGAGAACGAACCGTCGGAAATCAGAAGGAGCGCGCCTAGCCGAATACAAATGGGAAACGGAAGAACGTCGTTATCGCCGTAATTTGTCGATCGCGTTTGTCACGGGCATCGCGCGATCACGATCGGTCATCTTTCCCCCCCCCCCCCCCCCCCCTCGGCCTTACACGCTCGCACGGTCCGAGGGAATTGAAACGAGGGACTCCTCGAGGTATCGAATGACGTGGCCAATGGTGACGCTCGACGGCGTGCTTAGTCGTTTCGCCGGGCAGCGAATTGATTTCAAGCGTTCGTCCGACTTTGCTGAGCTAGATGAGTCGGGAAAGAAAACGTGCACTCTAGTTTCGAGGGTACCTAATATAATTACAGCGTCTATCGGACCTTCTATTCCGAGGTGGAAGAATTATTAACTATGCAGGTATTTAATCCTCAGTTCCAGAAAAGAAACTTTCAAAAAATTCTTTCCACCAAACGTTCGACGAGATCTCCTCTCGAAAACTTCAAAGGAACCAAATGACGTCGGTACAAACGCTTCTACAAACCATCCGCTTGGTAAAGTCAGAAAACGAAAAGGATTCGTCGAACCACCTCAAGGATCAATAACCCCCTACAGCCCATTCAAGTGTCCTTGGTGGAAGAACTTCAAAAACACTCGAACCCAAGCGACGCGGAGTAGCCAGAAAGACCCAGGAACGATGAAGAGAACGATGAAGGAACGTCTCCCAAAAGACGATAACGCGAATCGAGCAGCGACAGGAGGGGTGGTGGTGGGAGGCGCGGATCGCTTGAATTTTCCATCGCAGCTAGACGCGGCTGATAGTATCATATCTCCTGTTCCCCGATAAGGGAGTAGAAGCTCGTGGAACGCCGACAATGCATTCTACGCGTTACACGACAGCTCGACACATTCGCGTGTCTTGACGACAAGTGATGGACAAACAGCGGAGGGCGTCGGAGGGGTAGATGGGTGGGGGGGGGGGCGGTGTGTCTGAGGGGGTGGGTGAATAGCAAAGCAGGAATCGACATTTCGGCGCTTCGTGTTGCCGCGACTGACGCGCGTGTGTCGCGGAGGAAAAGAGAGAACAACGGGGAAAGGGTGAATAGAGGGTTGCCTGGGGGGTGGTGATGGGTTTGACGGGGCGAGGGGTGAGGCGAAGTGGAAGGCAGATGCGGAAGAGTAGGGAGGGGCGAAGAGGAAGAGGGCGAAGGGAATTACTATGGTCGATGTCGGACAGTACGAGACAGAGGCGGGAAGAAGAACCCCTAAAGAGACGCAAAGGCAGGCCGAAGAGAGGAGCACGGAGAGAGGGAAAAGCTCTTTGACAAGTCAAACATGCGCTAACGCCCTCGTAAGATAGTCACTTTCAACATGGCCGACGAGCGCCAGACCCTTTCTGACCCTCGCCAAAGGAGAACAGCCCCAGGGGGATGGTCGTCGGGGCAAACGAAATATTTGATTCTTTTTCCTCCTCTGTTCGGAAGCGGGCCTCGATTTTCGTTTAATTGGCTTCCTTAAGATACGCTGCGTCGCCTCTGCGCGACCATGGTCGCCTATCTGTGGCTCGTGAGGCCACGGCTACACGCGGAGGCTCGAGGAATAGTCTCGGAATTCGTGTCCCCGGGTAATAGAGACCGGTTACATTGGTTGGATTAGCTCGACGTGGTTGAACGGTGGCGATTGAAATTAAGTCGTCTCGATTATATCCCGCAACCGAGGTATATGGAAATTCAAACACGTACTGCTGAAGGTAAAGTTTTCACGTTACTATAGGGTTAACAACGCGACTTCGCCGCTCCACGAATTAACAGCGCCGAAGTAACGCAGGCCACGGATTTCAGTGGCAAAGAAAGCCCAAGACTTGCATAATTCGTGGTACGGTTCGGCGCATAATCATTCGCAAACACTGCGCGACGTAATCCAGCGAGTAATAGCGTCTAGAGTCCTAGAGCTACCCCTATTGCGACTCGACGACGCTTCGAGTTGTTTAATTGGATTTATGAAGGATTATTAAAACGCTTATCCTTCGTAGCCACTCTCCGCTCACCTGCCTCGATCCTAGAAATTAGCGATAAACATTCGAACGCGCTGACAGCGTGCTCATACGTACTCCGGCACATCCCGCCACCCCGAAATATCCCCAGCGATATCTTCAACCCCATCTTGACACGCGATCCTCCCACTCAACCCGTCACGTCGAAAGTCGTCGTCCCTCCGCTATTCAACAAATCAGACCCCCACCCTCCCTCCTCCTCCCGCGCCTACCCCCCCCCCCCCCTCTGCAACGGGGTATCGTTCATCGTTCGCCGGGGATCGATCCGAGCCAAGAAGCGGTCCAATTTTCGCGCGGCAATCGCGGCGCGCAACCGGCGAGCGGAAGTTCGCCGAGAGTTATTAGCGGAGCAGAAAGCGGGGCCCGGCAGGCTCGCGACGAAATGTCAAGCTCTCGAGCAATTACGCTCGATTCATTAAGCCGCGGCGGTTCATTGCTTCCAAGTTTCACCGCGAAACGGTGCGCGCGGCCGCTAATGACGTTCCCCCGCCGCCGTCCCCAAGCCCCTTCGTCGCCGCTGGTCCGAAGGAAACGATCTTACCTTTCATCCCGCTTCTTCCCGACCTCTTCAAACAATGGCGATGCAATTTTTACGAGGGGACTTCCGGCCTCGCCCGCGGGGAAACGGGAAAGAGAGGCGGCCGGTCGTCTGCGAGCTTCGGGGAGGGACAGAGGGGGGGGGGGTGGAGGGTGGCCGAGCACTTTGATCGTTTAGAAAAATTGCAGTTTGCCAAACAAAACCCGCTTCTGGCGGGGGTGGTGCGAGCGGAAGTGAGAGAGGGCGGGTGGCGAAGGGTGGGGAGCCCAGGGAGCCGCGGTGCAAGACGTGAAGTGGAAAACCGGCGAAAAGTTCGTTAATTACAGGAGTTTTCGACGGTGGACGTACCTCGCGAGGTCGATATTCTTCTTCCTGCTTCCCACATCCCACCAGCCCCCTCTCTCCTCTCGCTTTACCTCTATCTGCGACCCCACCTCAGACCAGTTTCCTTTTTCGTGCCTGCTCCCCCCCCCTTAACGCGTTTTCGCGGCGTGCACCTACCCCTACCACCCACCAGCCACCCCCGGCCGTTCCGTAACTCGACTAACGACTCGAAATCTCTTTAAGCGCCCGGGCCCTCGTGGCTTTCGCGACGGGCCTGCACGTTAACTCGAGCTTTAAGCCGGATTACTTGGGCTTAAATCGTTCGCGAGCGAGCGGGCGCTCGCGCCCACGCAAACACCGAATGGCTGAGTGGCTTTTTTCACCGGACCCGCCTCTCTTCCTCTTCTTCCGCGGCGCTCCGATCTCGCGGGCCCCCGAAGACGCCGAATTCAGGGCGAAAGGGGCGTGCTTCGGTGGTGAATAACGAATGGAAAGTTCGCTGGTGAATCTTGGCAGCGATTAGGGGCTTGCTTCTTCGAGCTGCGAATGAAAACGCGAATAGGAATATGCTTAAGAAGCGTTAAGCGATAGACCGAACGAATCGCGTCTTGACAGCGTGAAGCTGAAAAGATGAGGAAGATTCGCCGGAGTTTCCCGAGGTAAACGGTCCGCGAGCCATCGATCCCCCGTGAAAAAAAAAAAAGAAATCACGGCTGAAGCCCCCCGATTTATCAAGCAGGAGGGACGAGGGCAGGTCTGATCGCGTAATCGTAATTGTTTGCCCCTAATCACGGTCGTACGTCTTCGTGGCGTGCCGCCGTTGCATTCGGCGTGCTCCCTGACAAATTACACCGTACCCCCGATGCATCTTCGGGCGACGTCCGCGCGAACGTGAAATGAAGGATCGCGCCCCCGCTGTCTCCTTGGAAATTAGCGGCGCGCGGGACGAGTCGGCGAGGGGTCGGTGGCGGAGGGGAGTCCCTGGGAGGAACGGCGGGAAAGGAACGTGTAATTTTCGTTTCGCGCTCACTCGCGGCGAAAATCCTCCTGCGGCTTGGCCGGACGCGCCGGTTACCGTGGACGACCCGGCAGGAAGCGGTCAATTATTAGGCGTGTACTCTCCTAGGTACGCGGGTCTCTCTCGCAGCGGCGTCGAAACGGGACGGTTCGGCGGGCCGGCCGTTTGCATACGTTTTAATAGACGGGCCTCGAGGAAATTACCGATCCCGGGGCAACCGGTGCACACTCCGGGGACCGCTTGCAACTTTTCTGACGGCCAAACTACCGCGAATGACCGCCGCCCGTATGCGTGTTCCCGACGCGCGTTAACGGCGTATCGAGCTTCCGCCTGGCATGCGACGCAGGACGATACGTGCAACGGCGCATAATTTCCCACGGAGATTATAAATACGGGGCGTGCTGGCGGAGGTATATACGGCGACGGTCGGACAGCTGCTACGTAAAAGTTAGAGATCGGTATCTGTGGGCGTGCGAGGCATGAAAAATAGCGCGGAAAGCCGTGCAACGACCGTGGCAGAGCCGCGAGCAATCCGCGAACCCGTGCTTCTAAAATATGGCGAGAGGCGTGTGCGGCCTGATTCTTCGGGTATCAGCGCGAGTGTTTACAGAGTAAAGCGAATTGTACTTTGGGGGGAGGCTGCGAGGACCTCGATAGTAGTCCGCTACCAACGAGCATATAACCGGGGATTCTTGGAGAGCTGCATATCACGTGTACAAATAGTGATCATAGATCCCCTTTTTTTTATAGATAGTGTCCAGAAATCCCAGAGCAGTATATTCAGGGAGGATTGACACAGGGCATCTTAGGTACAGTATGAATCTACCTAACCAGCTCTGCCTGCTGAAGATTTTCTATGAGAGAAAGCTACTAGCTTTACTCGGCTCCGTCCGAAATTTAGATTCCGATTTTGATTAAAAATTTTGTATTTTTTTATTTCTTTGTGAAAATAGTCACATGCATCTGGATTAGTCAGGCGTAATGAGCTGAGACACGTTTCGTGACCCCAGAAGTTTATCGTCTGAAAGTTTTTAAGCGTCAGACAAACACACAAACACTCTCTGCTTTATATATTAAGATTAAACACACATGATAATTCTATATACCGTGCTTCTCTATGTGAAGACAGAGAGTAATGTCCCACTGTTTGGTGACTTCTAGCTTCGGTTTCTTCCAAAGTATTTAGCCCTATATTACCCATGGAAAGCGAATTAATTTCGAGTGAATTCTTGTAGCCTCAGGAACATTCAAAATATTCTACACCCTTCCGTTATTCCATTTTCTCCAACGAACTTAGAGGCCCAGCGGAGCCTGACCGCGATCCTCCTTGGCAGAGCCAGCCTCCACGCATCCGTGCACCGTTGATAATCCTTCTTCCGCCATCCGGACACGAAACCGCCCTGTGTTTGTCTTGCAGAGCATGGAAAAACCGACGCGTCCACGTATCAGGCGGGAATTGATATTCGAGACACGGCCAGCCCCTTCGTTCGCGCTTATCCCTTCGCGGCCTGGCTCCTTGTCCCACCTCGAGAGCTCGCCTCTGTTTCGTATATTTAAACAGCACAGCCCCGGGGCCGGGGACGGGGGATGAGAATACTATTTGTCAACACTCGTGCATTTATACCCAAGCTCGTGGACATCGACGGTAAATCATGTACCTGGGAGGGGAACAATTGACCACGAGGCAAGCAGCTCGCGCTCCACGTTCGGTGCACGTGATACCGGACGAGACCAACACCGCCCTGGCGGAGCAGAGGATGCACGGGAACGTGTGCCTGGTGCAGGGCAGGTGAACGAACAAATATTGACCAGTCACGGAGTTGCCATAACTAGCGGTAATGGTCGGCTCGTTTCGGCTCTCCTCTCCTCTCTCTCTCTCTCTCTCTCTCCGTCGTCTTCCCCCTTTGTTTGTTTGTTTGTCTGTCCCGTGTCCCCCGTTTCTCTTCTTCGCTGCCTCCGACGTCACGCCCCGTCATGATAGGCTGGTCGCTGATCCAGGAACGCCGGCTGTTTCGGAAATTAAAAGGCGAACGGCGTGGCCGAGAATCTGAGAGGAGAGGGTTGGTGGTAGGTCAGAGTGGTTTGATTTAAAATGTCTAAACGGTTTTGGGGTGGTGAGGAGACCAGCAGCAGCTTCCAAGGGGTGAGTTCGAGGCGTTGGGTGGAGTGTATATTGTTACTTCGGAGGAAGGGTGAAGATGCAGAGAGCAATCGATATCTTTATTCGGTCGGAACTTAATGTACACTGGAAGCATTGGTGTGTCAGTTCTTTTTCTGGGAATATTCAGTTCACGACTCATAAATGCGATTTGGATCAAGCTTTTTCGTGCAGACACCAATGGAGACCTCTTAGGGGGTTGTAATCACACTTCCCCTTGGGACTTCTTACTTGAAGGCTTTGTGACGAGGCTGATAAGAAAGGGTTTCAAGATTCTAATCTCCGAATCGAGAAACATTGTTCGGAAGTGGCATCCAAAGACCTCGGCAGCCTAGCAAAGGGATCCCAACCGCAAAAACATTAGGAACCCCCAAACTTAAATTACTGCCCCTCGCTCTACTGATTCCCCATCGATGTGTTTCAAAGGGGGTGCATCCTCTTCCAGAAAGTACGTCCAATTTCCCCAGGAACTTCACCTCGCCTGCCTACACTGCGAACTTTCTTCGGCCCCCTTAGACCAGCCAAGTCTCGAACGCGTCCCGGCGAGCCTGTCTAGCCGTGCGTCTAGCAAAAGGAGCGCGACGCCTTTCTGATAAAGAAACGCGAGAAAGAAGAGCCGCGCCGCGAGGAAATTAATAATCCCGGCGGGTAACGCGGAACGCGTTCGAGATATTCCGCGGCGCTGGTGGAGCGGGGTGGGGTGGTCACGGACGGACGGATAAAAAGAAAGCCGGAAATTATGATTACGCCTGACGTTTTAAGCGAAACAACGTCGGGGGTTGAAAGTTAGTCACCTTTTTTCTGCTGCTCGGTGTCGTGCCGTACGACTGTACAGTTATAAGTATCACACGGACTTTTGACTGGGCTCGAATAAACTCAGGATTAATTACCACAATCCCGGGGAACATTATCGTTATCTACGGTCAACCCACCCACGGCCATCGCGGCCCGTATCTTTACGATAAATAGTATAACGCGGCGAACACGCAACAGCGCCACGTCACAGTGTTTATTATCATCTGATAGGGGCTTGATTAATCATTGGGAGTGGAAGGAAAACAGTAGCAAAGGAACGGCCGGAAAATGGAAAGAGTGGACCGCCGCTGCGCCTGCGAATGTACTTTTTATTTCAGGGACCAGCCGCGGCGAAACACGAATTTCGATCTCGTCGTCTCTGGCGACGGCCGAGAGAGAGAGAGATAGGGGGTGGGCGAGGAGAGGGAGTCGGTGTCGACGGAAGCGTCGAATGTTTCGGGTATTTTTTGCACGACGTCCACCCCTTCGCCACCCCCGTAAGAGGACCGAAAGGGTGGATCGACGGTGGCACCGGCGAATTGGTGGGGTCGGGGACCAAGCGGGGGTGCACACGGTGCTGGTTTTAATGAACTCTTTCACCCGCCACTCGTGCCACCCTTAAACCGCCGCTTTCAACCGGCGGTTCTCAGACACGCGGTTGCGTTTTTCGCGGCGATCGATACGCGTGCATGCACGCGCGCTCTTTTCTTCTTGACTAATCCAAAATCAATTTAGAGCCCCCTAAAACAATTCTAACTACTCATTAACTAACTTAAAATCCACCGCAAATTCTCCATCGTCTTTCAAAATTGAAATAAAAAATTTCAGAATTTCCCACTACCCCGTGAAATATGTAAATGAAACCCTTTAAATGGACCCGCCCCCTGAATTCAACGAAACTCACGATCAACTCTTGCGAAGTTGAAGCGTGGTAATTCAGTTGCTGCGGAAGCCCGAATCGAAGCGTTCCGGTGGGTCGAGGTTGAGGGCCACTGTCACCTGGACAGGTTGGCGATGTCGAGAGGGCGAGAGGGTGAGAGAGCGTGGTGAGGGGGAGGGCATAGCCGGCTCGCTCGGTGTGACGAGAATAGAGGCATGTTATTGATTATGGAAAAATACCCTTGGCTCAGGGGCGGAAAGAGAGGGTCGCAGGGGTGGTCGGCACCCCCTCATCTTCGAACCATGGTTCCCAGCCGGTGTCATGGCTACTGTACACCCCGTGCATTCTCTGTCTGCCATCCCCCTTGTCGTGTTCTTCGCTCGCCGCAACAGCCCACCCAACCCCTCCTCCTCCTCCTCCTCCTACCCCCTGCGCTTGCCTAATCATCCCTTCTGTACGGTCGTCTGACAGTATGACGTCATAATAACGCGGTACGTCCTTGTCGGCTGTTACCCTCTTCGGAGGCAGTCGATAAGCTGGATCGGCATTCTCGCTTATCGCGAGGATACACATCGTTATCCTATCAAACGGAAAAGTCGATTTCACGAGTGGTTGCGTGGGAAGAGTTCCGAGTTCTGCGGGAATCTCGCGCACCCTAAAGGGGCGGGTTAATTTGGCGCGCGAAGCTGACGGTAACGTTCCAGGGAGACTCGAGTGCTTCGGGTGTATTTTATGGGACACGTTGGTTTATCGTTAGCGGTCCATTTTTGCCTTATTTCTTATTACCTGAATTCTACATTTCGGGGGGGGGGGGGGTGTTAACAGATTCATTTCGGGGCAAGAGATGTCTCGTGTAAAGTAGCTTTGGAAAATTTAGTGGGATGGTTGGAAAAATTTGGAGGAAGAGATAGGTTTGTACGTGGTTACTTGTTGCAGAGTTAACATCCAAAGTGAATTGATTAAGATCGTTGGAAAAGGAGGCTAGAAATTTTCAGCAAAAATGTATTTATACGGTGCATCCACTATTCTTCTTTACTGGAAAAGCGTCTTCCTGGAAAGGAAGAGCTTGGAAGGGAGAATAATGGGAGTAATTCGATTACTGTGTTACGCTGCTCTTCAAAATGCGTGATATAAAGGTGTTTAAAGTGACTCTTTAAAAACTGTTACCCCGCTACGGTAACTCGCGAACTGTAGTTTGCGAGATATTCGCGTAAAAAAGATCAGCTCTTCAAACTTCGCAACAAGTATTAATTTTCACTTTACAAGAAACTTGCTAAGTAGCTTCCTTGTCCCCAGCTAGAAGGTAGGACATATTATTTAGAAAAAGTAGCTCGAACTAAAAAGTCTTATCTTGAATAAGAAGCTAGTTACCTACTGCTAAGAGTTGAAAAAAAAATCCCCCATCAGATATACTGCTCAATATAATTAGAGGGTTCCCTTCTGAACTGACTTTATCACTTCTTATCGTTAGCCAGCACGTCACAAGACGTTATACAAGATGATCATCAAATGCAAATACTGAATGAAATTATAGAGTACTTTTTTCATCCCTGAACCAACTTCATTTTTCTCCATCATCGAAAAATACAACCCCTAAGTGTTCGCTACATATCATCCTAATCAATTCCTCCTCCAAACTCTGCAGACCCAGAAATTCAAATGAGAATTAAATCCTCCCTTGTACAGTGAATTCTGGGTATTCTAAGTATTCACTGTACTCTACAAAACTGGTACCAAAATACTACTATATTGATCTTTGAATCTTGTGCCAATTCCACGACGCCCCTACCACAAAAATGAAAAGTTTCTCTTCCGGCAGGCTCCTTGGTCCCATTCCACCCTTCCAGTATCACATTAAAGGCCTCTTCGTTAAGGGGACAAGGAATCAGGGTAATATTCTTGGGTTACGTTATTTTCTTAAACCGTGCTGCGTTCAAGCCTTCCCTCCTGCGAGGGATTACCCTCGCAGGTTGCCCTTGTCTCGTAAATAAGAGCCACTCTGTTAGAGCCATCAGAACCCTTGCTCCCCGGCAACTTTTTAATTTCCAATAGATGTTCCGCAATAACACTCGTAAATCTCGCCGCCTTAAGACTCTCCTCCCCGCTCGTTTCCATCCCCCTCCCGCCGATCCGCGCTGAAATTTACCGAACGAAACGGGGCTAACTTATTAAAGTCCACCCTTAGGCATGGAACAAACGTTTCCTGCCGGAGGAGTGATCGCTCGCGGAAGATCCTTAAAATAGAATTAAAAGGTTGCGTGCACGGGCGTTGTTTAATCGACTACACCCCTCGTCGGTGTTCGTCGACCCTTTCGGGGTCGCCTGACAGTTTTGACGTCATCGCGCCGCCCCCTCCCCCCTCGCGTCGCGCACCACCCCTGCGGTAAGCTTCGGCCCCTGAAGCGCGAGCTGGCATGGCAGCCTGTCGTTTTTACCGGCTGAGAAAACATCCCTTAGAACGGGGACGAAGTTTAAGAAGCACGCCGAGCGTACTCCCAGCAGAGAAATGATGCAATTAATGGTTAAGAGATATTTCTGTGTTCTGTAGTTTCATTTATCTCCACGCTCTGCCGCTCGTATATAGCTTCCTTCTATACACTGCAGCATTTTTCTACGCATCGGCAGTTGCGGTCCGGGTTAATTATACGAAGGATCTCGTTTTTCGTTCATGCATGACCAAATGCACGGTAAAAATCGCGGGGGCTTCTTTGACGCGTAAATGTTTCCTTTTGCAAGAGAGGAACTAGAAGGTAGAATAAATAGAAAAGATAAATTCTGCTTTGATAATTCTGCGGGTATAATTCGCCTCGAAAAGCGAGGAAAGAGATGTTTTTGAATTATTACGAAATATTCGCGCTGACTGTAAAATCCTTCTCGCTCCGAGATAAGAGAAAAACCTTGCCTAGTTCAAAAACGGCACATTCAAATGAAGGCGTTCGAAACGAATCTATAAACCTTATTCATCCTAAAATATTTTTCCAAGAACAACGCTCGACAGCCATTTCTAGCGAGATCTCTCGACCTCCCAGCCATGGGAAACTACCGCGAACGATCGCAAAAGTTGCAACAGGGTGACACAGGCGACCTCGAGGTGCGAAAAGCCGCTAACTTTCCCCTTCTAATCAGCCGGCTGGAATTTATTAGGGCAACTACAATGGCGGGGCAAATTGTTCGACTCGCGAGCCGACCATCGTGCGAACGAAGTCTCGGGAGCGCGCAATTTACCCTTTGGAAACGGCCACGTCAAGTCCTGGAAACTCCGAGTGTGCCCATTGTAATTATTATTCGGGGGCTCGTGGAAGCCCCGGGAACTCCATCGCGACGCCCACCACCACCACCACGATGACGGTGGTTTTCCCGCATGAAAATCCAAGTCCAATTTCGCGTCCCCTTGATAAGATCCGACCAGCCGAGGCTGCTCCAATTTCAAGCTCATTATTATGCGGCGCAGTGTCGAACAGGCGGTCGACACACCATCCGCTGGCAGAGTAAGGGTAGCTAGGCGCGCCGTGGGCAGGGTTAAATCTGCTTCTGAAAGCCCCGAAACGACGCTCCGTATCCGATGTCTCTTCTCCACGGAATTCTGTCGCCTGGTAATACACGCGGCTTGTTCCCGCGGGGGACTGTAGCAGACGAAAGAGGCGATGGGGCACGGAGGGGTGAGGGGAGGGGGCGCGAGAGCGCCGAGCGGGTGGCGGAGAAATAGTCACGAAGGGGTGGCGAAGACGAGTCACCCCTTAATCTTCATTAAGCATCCCTTAACTGTTCGCGGCTCGCCGGGTGATAATTCTTCGGCGCCTTCCCTCTCTAAAAGCCCCCCTTTCCTCTGGTGCAGGAAAAATAGAAAATCTTCGCCGGGTCATCGCCTTTGAATCGCTAGACACCGATCTTTGGTATAAACAGACTGTGAGAAGCTGGATGGAGGTGGAGCTGCAGATATTCGTGCTCAGTTGGATGACACGGTGATGGCTGTATCTGGCTCAGAGTTTAGTCTCCAAATTCTACCTCTCTGAGGTAATTTTGATAGAAGCTGCAGCTAGTGGCTGTGAAGGGTTACTTTACGTGATGAACCCCTGATGTATGCGATAATAATCCTTTCGCGTGTACAAAGGATTAATTTTGCTCTTGTGAAGCAGTACTTGCTGCTCTTTTTCCATTTCACACCAGCCTGGCCAACTTTAAAGGCTATCCCTCGAATCTCCATTTAAAATTGTATCACGGATAACGGTCCCCGAATCGGTACAAATGGAGGAACGATACTCGCGAGGGCACGCCGAGGGCTTTAAAGGACCGGGGAGGTCGTTCCGGGCGTAGGAAACGTGTTCCCGCGGCGGTGTATCGTGAAACCAACTATAGCAACGGTTCCCATAAGGATAAACCTCGTTTCGCCAGACCGAAATTGCTGGAGGGGGGGCGGTCAACGGTTTTCCCATCGTTGGCCGATCTATCGAACGGCGCACGATCGGATGGAAGCCGCCTGGCTCCGGCTTTCCAGCCGCTCGAGCGCTTCTTTCAGCGAGACACTCGTGCACCGTATCGGCCTTGGGTTCGATCAAGGTGAAAACTACGAGGCACGTCGCAAAGGCTTGGCAGGGCGAAGGGCACAGTGGGCGGCTATCCTTGCTGAGGACAAAGAGGCGCGAGGCGAGACCCTTTCGCCCGTGACTTCGAGAAGCGTTTACCGACATCTCGGTGCCCAACAGAGAGGCCCCTTTCCTCCTTATCGCCACCCTTCGCTCCCTCTCGCCCCCCCCCCCTTTGCCCCGTCCTTTTTTACCCATCGCGGGGCGAACCCTCTTTCTCTCGCCCCGGCTAACAATGGCGAAACGGGAAGCTCCAGAATGCAGCAGGGGGCTGAGTGCTCATTGCTAGAAGACACTTTCGGTGGAGTGATGCTGCGAGCAGCGTAGGACGGCCAAGGCTCGGCGTAGGGAGGGGGGAGGGGGATGCACGTTTCGTCGAACAATGTGCTTTTCGCGGCTGCAGAAAAAGTCGAGGAAGGGGTTGTGAGAGGGGAAGCAGAGGCGTGCACGCGAGAGGGAAAGGAATAGCGAGAGAAACGAGAGTGACGAGAGAGTGAGACGGAGGGGGGGATCAGCGAGGACGTAGGAGACGCGGCAAGAGCCCCACCGAAAAGGAAGCCCCGTAGACGCCGGGCGTCGCGACGCCAGCTCCCACCGTCGAGTAAAAAGCCGGTACCCCCTTTCCCGACCCTCTCCGCTCGGAGTCTCCTTTCCTTTTCCTCGACATTTGCCTATTTGTCTAGCCGAGACGAGAGACTTTCCCTCTCTGTCTCCCTTCCGCCCCGTTTTTCAACCCTCTTCCGCCCGCCCTCCCGACCCCCCCCCCCTAGTCCTTCTGTCACAACTTTCTCTTTCCTCTCCTCCCCCCCTTCCCTCTCCCTCTTCCTCTCCGCTGGTTCTCGTAAAGAATCATTAGGGACAGCATTAGTACACATACATATCGCGGATGCACGAAAGGGGGAGACGGGTCCTCGTTAACCATCGCGCCGGCGAATAAAAGAACGCGCGGCGGTTGCCCCCCTCTGGTCGCATCGGCGAACGGATCGTTGCGTCGCTCGAAAAAAGCGGTCTAATGGACGAAGCCCGTTCCGATAATACGGCCGGCGAATTAATTCGCTGTCGTCGATCTCTCGTCAGTTCTTTGCGACGTTTTATGGCGACGCGGTCGTCGTTGCTCCGACGCTGCCTCCCCCCCCCCCCCGTCCCTCCTCTGGTCGTTGCCTCGAACCCCCTCCGGTTCTTTATGCCCCCTCGAGAGCCGGGCAAACCGACCACCGCCTGTCTCGATGGAAATGAGCCGACTTAATGCCGAATCTCGAGAACCCGGGGACACTCGACTAGACGAGAGGAGTCGTCGTTTTACGAGGAACCGTGTTAACTAATGGAATTGAAGCGGACACCGGATGATTGGCTGTAACTACTGGGGATGTTGAGATGTTCTTCAGAACTGGTTGTGTTCTTTGCCTCGAGGCTTCAATTGTTTCGGCGCGTCGGGTCGTTTAGTCGTTGGTGCTGCGACTCAGTTTGTTACGGTTAAGTGGAGGGTCGTTACTGAAAATCTGTTTGATCTGGACGGTGATAGAAAACGGGATGAGGGTGTTGGGGGCACATCCGGTGCTCCTCCACCGGGAGGCACCACCAAGGAGGTGGGCCCGCGGCTGAGTAATCCGTCAGCTGGAGTAGAACTAGTATCACCCCCATCGTAGTTCGGTTGCTACATTATCTTGCCCGTTGAATATATACAGTTTGTTGTTAACTACGCCCAGGCTTTCACCCTTCTGGTCCCTACCACTAGGGACCCAACAGAGGGAATGTGTGTTTGTTAGGAAGTTATCGTTGGTTGGAATAGGAAATTGAAGTGTAACGTGTCGACGCACAGTGTGACGCGTAATGGTTAAAGTATGAAAACCGAAGTCTAAAACTTGTAGCTAATTATATCTTAAAATACTAATAAAGGAACGTCGATTTTAATACTACCCGCAATTTTTACTGAATTTTCTAATTTGTTGTCAGAAATGAGGCTTGAAATTTATTCAAATTCTTTACACACGTGATATTTCTCGAATGTTCATCCGATTAATTTGATTTCCGTAAGTTCTGTTTAGTGTTATAAGACCTTCCGAGCTGCCGAATTTTTTGGGTAATATTAATAATTTCTCCCAATTTTGTATATTAAATATTTATCATCTTTGAGTTGAGTTTTAAAAAAGTACCTCCGTCATTTTTTGTACATTAGTTGGGGGCATATTAAACTTCACATTCACCACAAAATTGCACGAAATGGAGAAAATAATTGAAATCGTTATTAAGACGCTGAACGTCCAACCTTCTACGTAGTCTCCGAGTCTTCATGTTCTGATTCAGATGGAGGCATCATACAGCGTATAATAGATTTAGAAAATATATTTTAAAAGAATCGAATAAGTGTCCATTTTAGCCCTTTGCCCCCAAAATTCATATGCTCCAAAGTCTAAACAATCGATTCAATTTTTCACGCATTCCCGATAAACTGATAAAAACGTTTTTCAAACAAAAGTTAGCCAGTAATCGCGCGACAACAAACTGTAACCGAAAGAATTGGCGAAATCCTTTTCATTTAATAAAAAATTAAGATCACCTCAATTTTCTAAATATAACTTTATTTTATTTTCTCACCAATCGATGCATCTTTGTATCCTCTGTAAAAAAAAAGTATTAGGGTACTTAGGTCGAAAACTGATTAATTCAGAAGCTCCGAGTATTGTCGCGAACGAAAATATACTTTGACACACTGTTGCGACAGCGCGAACTACTGACTTGCGTCTGACTATGTACGCAGCCATTCTACTTGCCGCCTCACCCATCAGCATCTCGCGCTCTAACTAAGCAGCATCCCCACTCTGTTCTAAACACTCCAGTGGATCCGAAGCCTAATCCATCCATTCTGTATCTCACTCATCGCCCACCTACCAGGCTAACCAACGATCGCTGAAACTATTCCGTCGCTCGCGAGTCAACGTCCGTGCCCACAAGTCGTTTCCCTCCTTCATTCACTTCCTGCCGAGATTCCCGAAGAATAGGATATAAATGCGCGCAGCTTCCTCCCCGAAAAGTTACCCCGACTGTTACGCGACTTCGCGAATTTCGTCTCGTAAAGCAAAGACAGAGGGAATGGGGGGGGGGGGCAGGGATGGTGGGGACGGTTCGCTACACCCCTGAGGAGAATTTATCCCGTGGAACGAGCCAGCGGACAACGGACGACGTCCTCGATCAATAAGGTTTATTGTTTTCGCGTGTTCACGATTTCGTTGGCAACGTCGGCCGTGTTTGTCGGCGAGTGCGCCCGTTCCTTGGGAACGACGGTATCGGATGCACGGCGTGTACGTGTCGCCGTGTACACGTCCGCGTGCGCAGTCTTCTGTGTACCATCGCCACGGTCAATTGACCTCGTTCCCGTTCCTACATCTGGCCGCGACTGGAACGCGACGCGCGAAATGTCACTGATTGCACCCCGGCGCGACGAGCCACACGCGTACGCGCCCGGCGCAGTTGCGACGTATGGGTGCGTCGAACTTGTCCCGTTTTTCTTTTGGAATTGTCGCGAGAGATAGTCGGACGATCCAAATGCGAATCAAGCAGCTCGCCAATTCGTACGGGTAAGGATATCGGCGAGTGTGGCGGAGAGGAGTTGCACGCTTATTCGTTTTTGTTTCAATTGCGGTGTGGTTGAACTTGCCCTGCCCTTCCTTCTGCGATTTTCATCCTCGCGGTTCCAGCGAATTCCTTTAAACGTAGCGCGTACGAAGGGAGAAAGCGGAATCCACGGTGTTACGTTAATTAGTTAGGGAAGTAACGTAGAGGGGCCATTATTCGAAATCGATTTCCCGCGCACAATCGCGACTGGTAATAATTAAAATTGCGGCATAGTAATTCCGATGATTAAGGGCCACGCGGCGCGCAATTATCGCGGCAACCTGCGCCGAAAAGCAAATAAATAACGTAGCAGATATAAATTCCCGCGGACGCGCTTCTGTCCACGTTGTTAGGGGTGATAAATTCCATTGAAATCGTCAGGCGGTCCCCGGTGAAAGTTTCGCGCAGTATACTCTCAAATCTGTCTAAATATTAGAGAGAGCATTAAAGAAGAAACGATCTTCGACTGCCATCCAATCGAAACAGGAGCAGCACGCGTAGCCAACCGGCATGCCCCTTGGTATCGTTCGTTAAAAGAGCAGGAAGCAATCGGTCGTGCAGCCAGCGACGATAAACAAGGGGAAATACCGCGCACCTGTGCCCTTCTGCTTAATTCCCGCGGACGTTAAAAAGGCGAGAGAAAGAGAGTGTCGAGGACGAATCGAGCTCGCCAGATGTTGGCGCGAGAGGAACGTCTGCGCAGGAAGGAAAGCGACAGCGGGCTCGCGCGCCGTGGCTCCGTCGAAGGAACGGGCGGGTAAAGACGTCGACGGGGACGTCGACGGGGCCCGGAAAGGAGGATCCCGCCGTTTGCCAGGTACACCCGCGGCCTGGTCTCGCTGTCGTTAATTAATCTCACGTGATAAATGCTAAGTCGTCTGCCAACTTCGAAGATGTTAACGCTCCGCGTGGCCCAGCTGCGTGCCGCGATTGAATCGGGAACAGGAGGACGCTGAGACACCGGTGGCAGATGTTGCTGCATAAATTTCTGTTAATCCTTCGGCGGCAGCGACCAAGTCGTTTGTTTCCCTGGCACCGAGCGAAAGATCGATTGTCGTGCACGCCCGTCGCCGGGGGATCGATGGAACCTGGTTGGTTGCCGCGGTTTCAACAGCTCTCTTTAAGTCTTTACACTGACATTGGTAGAAAAAGGGCGATTTCACTGGTCGAAAATAATCCGAGTGTAATCCGCTTCAGAAGCCACACTGGGTCTATAGAAAAAAGAAAGATGAGAAGGCTCGAAATTGAGGAGCGAATTTTCAATCGGTAGAAAATCAATCTTCACGCGAGGGGAAGCCAAAATAGAAAATCTGTTAAGAAACGTCTGAGAAACAATTTAAATTTCCGTCCACCCTCAGCCGCCACGTGCCCTTTCCCGGGGCGACGGGGGGTCGCTCTCGTGCCCGTAAATACGTTCCCACAGCGAAACGAGTCGCCCCCCTCCCGTAAATTCAACGGGAAAACGGGCTCACGGCGCGATTTCCTGGCGATACAAGTTGCCCGAACTCTGTGCTAAAAGCCAATCTCCAGCCGGGTGCGATTAGCGTGACCGTCCACCCCCTCGTCCCCGTCGTCTTCGTCATCGTCAATTGAGCAGCCGCAACCTGGGGGGACGAACTTCCGAGATAGATAATACCCGGGGATGTCCAAGTTGGAAGACCCGGGAGTCTCTCTCCGAGCCCCATCCCCGCGACCCATCTCCACCCTCTGCGCTCCCCCGTACCGACCCTCCTCCACCTTCGAAACTACCACGAGCACGGAGCGACGGAACAGGGCACGCCTCGTGGATGTGTTTGTAATTCTACTTTCCGCATGATTCAATTTATTTCCGTGGCGCCTTGGCTGTGGCCGACTCCGCTGGGGTTAGGTCCGTCGAAAACGTACGGGCAACACGGAGAACGGGCTGGAAGAACCCCCCCCCCCATCCCGCCCTCCCCGCAGAGAGTGAAACAAATAAAATGAAGGGAAAAAAGAGCGGGGGGGACGAGGGTTTGGGTGAAAAGGTAGGGGTATTTACGGGGTCACGGGCTCTCTATTTCCCGATTCACCTCGATTTGCGATAATGAGCTTTGAAACTCCTTTAACCGACCAGGGTAGTATATTCACTGGCGAGGGCTCGCGGCGAACAGGAGCGCGCACCAATGGGAGACAACCCGTGAAATTCTATTTCCTTCCGGCGATCGGTCTTCCTTCCCAACCACCTCTAACCAAAATTCGTCGTTATCCTTGTGGGGGATGTGTACACCGCCGTCCAGGGGCGATGGACTTGTTACCGGGGCTGGCTGCTACGGTTTTTTATGCTTGCGTGGGTTATTCAAGGGGTGATTGGAAAGGTGTAATGTGGACTGATTGGGGAATTTGAAATGTAACTGTTTTGTTTTAGGGGGCTTTCTTTTAAGGGGTGGCGTCTTTCACTTAAAATTTAGTAACAGATGTGGATGAAGAGGTGAGTTTTGAAAAAGATTCAACTTTTCTTGGCTTCTTCCTCGTTGAAGACATTGCGGAAGCCGAGTTCAATCGCGATGTTAATGAAATTGGAAATTTCATCGACATATTTGATGTAATAAGTGTCCCATACTTTAACTTCCCAGAATTAGAATGCAATATTCAACATGATTTGATGGGTTTATCTATTAGAAATTCAATCCCTAAACTGCTCCCAACGTTCGATCCACTTGGCGCACCGTTTTACGGCCGAATTTCACGCCGTTACTAAGGGGCCACAGGCGGGCCGTGTTCAGCGGTCGGGTTTCCGGTTAATCACTTCCCCCGATCGCGACAATTTTCGATATAAATCCTTGCTGGAAGCCGTTTGTGCACGGCGACGGGCCATTATTAGCGGTCAATCGATGGAATTGGCCAGCAAGGTCAGCCATCAGTTTGCGTCCTCGATTCGTTCACGTGTTCGCGGTTTCCCTTCGCCCGTGTTTCCTCGCTGGCAGCAAAGGTTCCGACGAAACGAGCAGGCCGAAAAGTATACCAAAAGGGAAGCAGAGATAAAAGGAATCCGCGGGTACCGAACAAGAGCGGAGTGGACGAGAAGGCAGACAAAATTGAGTGTAAAGAAAACTGGGGCACAGGAATACTGAAAGTCGAAGAACGAGGGGAGCAGATCGCAGGGATACGATAGATCGAGAAACCACGAGGCACAGATGCCGAAGGGGCCATCAGAAAAGAGCAAAGAATCAAAGATAGCGCCGATCCAAAGGAGTGTGACCGAAATCAAGATAGGGGGATCAACATCGGGAGAGAAATCACAGAGGGGAAGCTCAGAATTCGTGGAAGAGGCGAGCGAGGCAGGGCGGAAGAAGGAAGCTCCCGGAAGACAGAGAGAGAGAGAGAGAGAGGGAGCGTGTGCGTACGTGTGGTCCAAGGGAGGACAGAGCAGGCGGAGATCGTTGGATCGACGCCAATCTCCAGAATAACTTAGCGTCGCACGCGTCACCAATATGGCCGAGGCTAGGTGGTCGGTGTACGTGTGGTGACACGATACCAACTTGATGCGCACACGTGCATCGCCCTGCTGGCGTAGACTATGTGATTTAGACCACGTATATACCTGCGTTTTATAGGCAAATTTCCTGGCATCGACGTCTCGCGGCGCTATACCATCGGCCCGGGGACGTGGCTCTGCGTTAACCTCCAGTCTCGCGAAAATATCGCCGGATCCAGACGACGACATCCCGTTTCGCATGGACCGTTGTTTCGCTGGCTCGATCATAGACTATCCGCCAGGTCCGCGTGATCTCTAATATTTATCAGGCCTCCGCTCTGCCCGAAGACGGATCGCGATGGCGCTTTTGGGGGCGGGCGTAAGCGATGGAACGGCTCTGTCGATGATTTCTCGCAGGGTCGTGTGCTCGGAGGCTTTGCCGCTGAGATATATCGAGGGTACGATTGTTTGCTTCAAATGTTTAGCAGGGAACCGCAACGGGAAGGCAGCGGATCGTAAAGTCGGTGCTGTGGATGTTATTATTTTGAAAAGGATCTCTGACACTGTCGCAGGAATATAGTTATTAAGTTTGGGGTGGTTTGCCAAGATTCGCTCGAGAATCGGTTTCACGGTGATTGAATATGTTTCCGCGACTCGGGGGTAGTCATTGTCTCGTGGCAGGCAGACGGAGCTTAGGAGATCGTGGCGTAAGGGAAGCTTTAGGTACAGCTTCGAATTATGGCGAGCAGTGTGGCTTAAAACTTCGATTCAAAGTGGGCGAAGGAATTCTACGATTTGGCATGAAGTTTGGGAAATCGACTATGGATATTTAGCTATAATCGAGTACGGTTTGGCCTTTACAACAGAGAATTCTTAAGGGGGGTAAGTGATGATTGGATTTTGAAAATAGATTGGTAGTAACAGCATCAATGATTTTGATTTTCATTGAATTCTGAGTGTTTCATTATTCCTGCTTTGTAACTGCCCTCAAGTTTTATCTACTCCATCCCTATAATTTGGCGAATAACGAACACAGCGTGGCTCCAAATTTTATTTAACGAGCACTGCTTCAAAAAAATAAATAGCAGATATGTCCTCCAGAAATACAGTTGGGTAATTTACGAAAACGTTACATTTACGACTGCATCTCTTCCGTCTGCACGCAATTCCATCGAGCGTCATATTTCACTTGGAAAAGAATTACGTGTCGCCAAAAGGGGGTTAATACGAGGGAAGATTGGACAAATTCGCCGTGGCACACACGCGAACACTAACTGGAGCAAGATCGAGCTGCTCGAGCGAGCGCTTGTTTTTGCAAAGCACGCGGGGAAAATAATTTTAAATCTCTTTGAAGTCAGCTGGGAAGTGTTTTGCAGTGTCCGTAACACGTGACAAACATGTTTGTTCTAGTTTTTTACGGTCTAACGGGGGAGCGTGTTTTGAATCGAAGTATCACATAATTCTCCGCCCCTTCGCGGCCGGAGACGGGCGTTAAAGTTCCCCAACTTCTGGTACAATTTTTCTTTCACGCCAGCTGTTTCGCGGATTGATCGAATACAAATTTCGCCGAGTGGTATTTCTTACGCGGCAACGAAGCGGAGCGGGGCAAAGATAAATATCGTATGAAACGGGGCCTAGCGGAATTGTAAATAAAATCGCGATCCACCTTTTTCGAGCTGCTATGAAATAAACAATCTGAAAATACTTTCAAGGTAAAAAATTGGTAGCCCGCAAATTCTTCGATATCGATCAACGTCTGATTCCATGATTAATATTAATCATTTCTCGAAGAATATTGGGACATTCCATTCCCATTTTGAATGGTACGAGGCGCGCTATTTTAATATTGGAAATTCATCGAAATTCGATACTCTGACGATAAATATCGGCGATAAAAGTGGTAGTAAAAATCTCCCACTCTTGGTTGAAAATTCGTTCAATTATCTGCTGCGATCTATTTTTTTCACTGCTATATTTTTCGACGAAGCTCGCACGCGCCCCGGCCACGATAAAATTTCGCCAGACGTCGGCCGCGTTAACGGTCAGTTAAGAGCACGCTGTAAATGGTTGGTAACAAACAGTTCGTTTGCGGGGACAGTTTGTTTTGATATTTCCCGGCGGGCGGCACTCTCCTTTTCCCCCATTTATTTCCTCCTCTTGCGCGATTCTGCTTCCCGAAATCCGCAATTCAGGAGCTGATACGAAACGCAATTTGCCCCGACGGTAGTAAAACTAGATACCCAGACTAAGCTTCTCCACTCTTTCTAAAAGCGGAAAATATACGACGCGGAATCGGGCGAGGTTCGTCGAGGAACTCGTTGACGCCGTCGCTGACCTGGAAACAGGGTTTTCGGAATTTTTCGAGAACCGATAAAAACGACGCGAAAGTTTTGACGAAAGTTATCCCGCCGTTTCTCAATCTGTATTTGTCGATTTAAATGTTGGATTCTCGTGGAAATTTTACGTCACGATTGGCAGACCTCCCAATAAATCAGAATGAATACTAGCAAAATAATATTTAATATTATTGCAGAAACAATTCTCTCTCTCTCTCTCTGATTTTTAATATTCTGTGAATTTTATGCTGGATTTTCAACATTTCAACTTTTTACACTAATTTCCATCTTGTTATTTTTGTCTGAATACTACACGGGAAATGGTTGAACACAAATTTTACAGTAAAATTAGTTTTCATTGTCCATTGGCAATAGTAATTTCAGTGCTGATTTTTTCGTGTGAAAGGGAGATCAGCCTTGTCCATAGAACATTTGATAAACGTCGGTGGAAGTGTTTGAAGAATATTAGTCGCGAATAAAAACATGCATAAAGATGCAAATAAATTTATTGGAGCATCGAATATCATGGAAGTGTATTTCAATATCGCGGATAATGATCCTTCGCGTTGTTATCAATTTTACGGCAACATTATTACGGGAATTTCGCATGGAGCTAAATTTGCATTCGTTTCGCGTTTGCAAGGGCTGTTAAACGCTGAATTTCGAAAACTGAAACCTGAATGAAACACCCATCGATCTGGAAGAGTGGCAGCCAGTAAACAAAATTCTCGAGCACATTTATTAAGTGCTTCAGACCAGACCGGGATATTATTCCGACAACTTTTAAATCTGAAACACCATTCCAACCACCACGCAGCATTGTTAAAATAATACCACGCTTCCCTACTTCGAGAAACAATTTTAAAATTAATAATTATTCACCCGAAACACTATTTCAACGCCACAGAACCACTGTTCACAATTAATAATTCAACTCGATAAATCATCATTCCCTACCCTTAAAACAAATTCCCCATTACTCTCGCGAGCTCTCTAAACCCATTAAATTCCCCAAAATTTATTTCTAACCAGACACGCTCAACTGGAATCGCACCTGAAACGAATCCCGCCCCAACGTCCTCCTTCGGAGCACGGTCCGCGTCGCTCGCCTCGAGTACGATTTTTCCCGGCAAAACGACGCCCAAAAGCCGCCCTTAAATCGCGTTCCTTACAGCGCTCCCCTTGCGCCGCGATTTCCGTTTCGCCCCGTTCCCGAAACAAGGGGGAACCGCGCTTTAAAATTACACGGTACGAAGGAGCGTCGAGCACGGATGATCGAGCGTCAGGCTCGAGCAAAAAATCGCGCGGGAATCGGGCCCCGGCGATCGATAAACAACAATTAAGCCCGAAAGCTTCAGGTAAGAACGCTAAAACGCGAAAACCTCTTAGCGACGCTTAATTACCGGGGAGTGCACGCGAGTGGGTGGACGCGGGGGTGGCGGACAGTGGCGAAAGGGGGACAAAGAGGGTGGGGGGGGGGGGATTGGGAGAAAGAAGCAGCCCCTGAAGACGAGGTGAGGCAGAAGGGAGGAAAGAGGCAGGAAGAGATCGTTGGTGGCTGGTCTCGGATTTGCATACAAACGAGTTTGGGATTTCATTCGGATCGCACGCGTGTATTTCCACCATTATAAACATTTCATTGCCACTCTCTATGGTCCCGCTGGGGGAGGAGGAGTGGAATACTGTTGCCATCTCCAATGGAATAGATTGCATTCTGATTCACGCTTTGACTCGCTCTCGAAGATACTCGCGGCCTCCTCTCGCGCTCTCCTCCCTCGCAGTCAGTGGCTGTGAAGCCTCGGTTTCTCTCGGCCCCAGTTAATTCCTTAATTTCGCGAATAATTAACGCGTCGCGAGATAGGGGGCGATGTAATGGGTTTAGGTGTCGGGAATTGGGAATTTCCGTGGGGCGTGCAGTTTTTAGAACGGCGTACCGCGGCCCCGCGCGATTTATACAATTTTTGCGAAGTCTCGCGAAGCGCATGCCGCGAATTAAGCGAGTCAAGCTGCGACGCCGCTGGAGTGCTAATGTAAAATTTCTCCGCGAGCCCCGGCAATTGTTCTAACTCCGCGCGACACTCGGCGAGGCTTCATCTTCAACTTAAACTCCATTAGCACCGTCGCCGCTAATTCCCTAATGAATTTTAGTTTATTCGTTCGCTCGCGAAAGTTCCGCCTGACAGTCACGTATCCCGCCTGGCTTCCCGTTCCAGCGCGAGGACCGAGCCCTTTCGCGGCGTATCGCGTGGGTATTCCTAACGGTTCGATTCTTCGCGCGCCCGGGCTTTCGCGCCGAGCATCGTCGTTCGTATAATTTTCACACGCTGTTGTTTCATGAACGATAGCCAGGCCATCGTTAAGCATTTATACAACGTCTAAACCGCGCGGCGGAGCAGCGCTAAGGAACCCCGGATGTATTCAAATGCTCCGCGCCGATCGTTTTTTATGGCGGACACTGTAAAGGGCGGGAGTTAAACGCGTCGTCGAGTCACTTAAGCCCGCCGTCCGCCGTAGATATTTTTACGAGCGATAACGTCCAAGTATCGCAAAACTTGATCGAACTATCGAAGTGGGGCGCAGGCTGCCTCGTTTCGCAACGTCGCTCCGGGGTATTCAATTTCTTTTTTCCCCCGTAAAAAAAGAAACTTTGCCGGGCACCGATCGAACGTTCAGGCTGATTAATTGCTTTTGTCGATCAGTCGCTTTTACCGTCTGACACGCATTAAACAATAATTACTTTGCGCGGCACAGATTTCCCGTCGATTGCATCTATTAAAGGAAGCCTCGCATTGTGAAATGATAAAGAGCTCTTCCGTTTCCTTTGAGGCGACCAGTTCGCATGTTTCGGTGCATCCCGAGCTTGTCCGAGCTACCTAATTAGCGACAGTACTCTCTTCCCTTCTGCGAGGAGCAGGAAGGGGGAATGCTGGAGGGTTAGCAAACCGAGGGAACCGTCGATGGGGCTCGGTCAAAATCGAGAATCACCGTGTATTTTGCCCGCCGACAATTAAACTTTACGAACCGGCCGATTAATTACAGGGAAACCGGAGGCAACCTCGGGATCACGGTTAATTTCACTTTAACGATGCCTTTCAGTGCCGTCGCATCTCGTCCCAGAGTCCCCGGCAGTTTCGTTAAGTCCGCGAAACTCTTTTTCCTATCGTCTTTCATCCCAGGCCACTGCTCCTCTCCTTTCTACCAGGCAGTCCTTTCTCCTCTTTCCCTGGCCAGACGCATTGTCCGGGAGCAGGAGCAGCAAAAATTTCGTCCAGGCGAAATCAAGCACGACGGAATTTCCCTCGGATGCTTTCTTCGCTCTCCTCCGAGCTCTCTGTTTGCGATAGGTCGTCGCGACAATGGCGAAGAGCGTGGGCAGCGTAATTCGGTTCAAGTGGATGGCTCGTGGTTGGAAGACGATAATGAGTGGCGTTTGCGGGTGGAACTGTTACCGCTGGAATTTCTCGCGATGCTAGACGTGCATAGATTTGTTTAGATGCGGTTAGGTCTTCTTAGGTCTGCTTCGATAAAACTTGGATCTTCATAATGCTGTGTTGGCTTAATAAGCTTGTCAGTTTCTACTGTTGTAAAAAAGCATTCTACACCAGCGTGCAATTGCATTTCAAATTCAGCATGAGGTAGAAATTCTATCTACTCACTTTCACGTTGCGAAGATCAGTGGCGGATTTAACGATCTTCATTCTGGCCCCCGCACAGAACGTCCCCACAGGGCCCCGTCACCCAAAAAAATTATGATCAGGTGTAGGTATCCAAACGCTACATTCTTTTTGTACTACTACACTTTGCCAGTTTTTAGTAAACTATCCCTTCATTTTCCTGAAAAAGGCCCCTGCTCAGAAGGACCGCCTGGGACCCTATCTTAAAAAAATTTTTGATTTTAACCAAACACTATATTCTTTTTTGTACTACTTCACTTAGCATTTTTTAGTCAACTACCTTTTCATTTTTCCCCCAGAAAGGGTCCCTCAGAACGTTTGCCAGTTGATCTTTTTTTCTTAAATCCGCCACTGGCAAATATGTAGGCAATTTGAACAAAGCGATTCACACGAACGTAGATATACATATAGTTCAGTGCAGAAATAGCGAACTAAACGTATTAAAGATAACAGATAATCAATTGGACGTATTAAACGATTAATAAGAGAACCAAGACCCCCGAAATTTCGCAGACATTCGCGATCTCTCCTCCCCAAATCGATGCTCAATTAATTACCCTCGATTTACTCCTCTGCTATGCAGAAAATACCAACGAAAGCGTATTAAAAATACCGCCTTACGCGGCGCTGAACGTTGCGACGCACTAGTTTGCATCAGTTTGACGAAGTTGAAGTCCAAAGGGGTGTTGCGGGCGGGGGGAGGTAAAAGCGAGAGTGCCAGTGGCTCTTGTCTACCTTTGATTTCCTATCCCTCGCCCCCACCTCCCTGCCTTTGCCCCATCGAACCCGTGTTCGCCTCTTTGCCGAGCGGGTAAAGTGTGTCAGCGACCGAAAATAATCCCCTGCGCGCGGTTTGTTAAAAATATTTCCAAGCGGCGCGCGTGCACGAGCGCCCGGCGAACGTGCGCCGCGCGGTACACGCCTCCGAGGGGAAACGCCGTTATGTCAATGCCGGTGCCAGCGCAATAAAAGACAATTTTTCTTCTTTACGACGTCAGTGACCGTGCGTACCAGGATCCCGCCTTGCAGCGGGAACGTCCGTTTCTTCGATGCTCGGGCTTGGATCTCCGCCGTGTGATAAACGAACCTCGCTTTTAACCTCGGTCCCGGGGACAAACCGTGCTCCTCCGGTGATGAATGGAACACGTTTGAGGAATTGATTTCCGTCTAACGGGGCGGCCACGTTTTTCCGGCTGTATCGCCGCTGGATACGTTAACGAAACTCCTCGAGCGTTCTCAGTGAAATGTAGATGGACCTTCGCGTTGCTCGAGTTCTTTTCTAACGGTGATGCGTTATTTGAGTCTTGGAAATTGAGAGAAAAAATTGAGCGGGTTGATCGGCGAATCCCGAAGTTAGAAATTCGGTTGATTTAACTGAAGATTTTTTAGACCGTTGCGAAAACTATGGAGGGATTCTTCTACCATTTTGATGGAATGCACAAGCCTGTTGGGAATAGAGTTACGTCTGGATCCTCGTTTCGCGAGTGAAATAAATTTCTCAAAATCCATCCGAACTTCGCAGTTCGCGCGACTGCAGCGCGGCACGTTTTTAGAGGCGACTACGCGCTCCCACTTATAAATTGCTGATTTACAGGACCGCGATAACACCGTTACACGGCCGTGGCTTTCCGCGGTGTGCATCGACGACGGTGCTTTTTGCAAGCGACCGCTGCGATCCGCAACTCGCTAAGAGGCGCTTTGCTCGGCAAACCGAGGAGCTTTTTGCGCCTGCGCCGCGACATTGCCACGTTTCACTTCCACCTTAAACGATTTCCCGAAGTAATTGTAACCGCCGGCATTGGCCGAGAAAAGTGACGACTAACAAGAGCATCGATTAATATAAGATCAGCATGGATTGAATTTAACAACTCTTTATGCCACTCGAATAAAAGGATGGTCTTGAAAAAGCTACTGAAATGTTCAGACTTGTTCGCACAGGTATTCAAAGTGGTACCACGCAAAGCGTTACCACCCCTAATTCAAGAATTTCTTCGCTCAGAAGTCCGACACACCTGTCCTAAACAGCAACCCTCGTTATATCACGGCTAAACGTTTCCACCCTAATCTTTCTCTCCTCAGAACCTCGCGTTACAAGAATCTTGTATAATCCGAGCTTCTGAGTGATTACAGAACGATATTTTAAACCTCCCCTTGTTACATCACCTTTACCCTTGCTTCCAAGGATCCTAAAGACCCAACACAGTGTCCTATTCCAGTGTAATCCCCATTCATTACTCTTACAATTAGTCCAGCTTCGATTCTCACGAATACAGTTCCAATTCTTACAAGCACAGTCTCTTCCATTTGCCCAGTTTTTTTATCAGCCACTTCAAATTCTTCCCAGACCCTATCCCACTTCAAATCCAATCGTGCCCAGTCCCAGAGCACTTCTCGATCAACTCCACCTGACATTATACCTCTTCCAATTAGCCCCATAATCGGTTTCTTCGCCCAACTCGCACCCCTTCGCCCGCCCCACCTCCCCCTCCATCCCCCGGCAGACCTCTGCCCAGAATTTCCATCGCCGTCGGCGTGGCCTCCTCTCCCGCAGTCGCAGCCACGTACACGCGTCCCCTGGTAGCGACAAATTCTCCCCGGTGCCCTCGGGAAACCGACAACCGGCGAGAGATGATTGGCGCTGGCTCGCGTGTAGAGAGGAGCGCCTATCCCGCGGGACGTAGCGCGCGGAGGAGAGTTGGTTGCTCGTGTAAAAGAGGAGGCAGAGGGTCACATCCTCGTTCCGTCGACAAAACACTTCTTATTGGTACCCCAGCATTCTGCTCGCGACTGTACGTTACGCTAAGGAGGCGAGGAGACCCGGCGAAACACACTCCTTATTTCGCTCGTGGCCGTAAAGCTTGCGCGGTGATAAAATCTTTCTGATAATTTATACACCAGCCCGGGACGACGGCCAGATGCGACAATGGATGTACGTACCGCGAGGCAGAGCATAGGCGCAGTCACCGTCAACCTTTCTCTTCCCCATCCGCCCATTCTCGCGCTCCTTCCTTTCCTTCTCTCCCATTTAGTTCCTCTCCAGCTCCCCTCTCTCTTGTTTCGCTCTGTCACATCTCGCGCGGGGGGGACGCACAGTTCGTTTCTCTTACATCCACCTCCGATTCGACAGCTCTCACGTAATTTTTTCACTCCATCTCGCTCTCGCGTGACGTTGCCCCAGCCGCTCTTTCTCTCCTTCCTACATTTTAATTGTTTTCTCCCATCGCGACCTTTACATTTTTCCTCTCTTCCCGGTCTCTCTTCCCTCTCCTCCCTCCTTCCCTCTGTTGCCCCTTTTATTCCCGGCTCGATGCGACAATATACTCCGCCATTCTTCCCCCTGCATCCTGGCCCTCGCTTTCCTCTCTACGCTTTTTTTCGTTTACTGCTCGCGCGTACACGCACACGAGCAACGCGTGGCCGCCGACGACGGTTATATTTTACGGCCGACGATGCGCCACGGTGACGTATACCGCGTTAAGGGCCGCTTCCATCGTGACACTGATATTTTCCGCGGTGACGTTTACCGCCTCGGGGGCCGTTTTCAGCGAGACACTGATCGCCTGGTTCGGCGTCGGGTTGTCCTAAGCCCGACTCGGTAGGGTGGCCTTAAATCTTACGATCTTTTTAAATAAAGCGCGAATGTGTATAAGTTCGACAAAGGCAAATAGAAACAGATGGTGCATCTGTAAAATTGAGGAAAATCGCAGGTTTGCAAAGTCAGAAGGAATTCGAGGAATCTTTGACACTCCGAAGTTGAAAATACATCGGATAGAAAATTTGCTGAATTTTACCTCGAAGCAATTTATGAATACTAGAATAAGCTGAGCGACTCGATATTAACCACGTTTCAACGAAGTAACAGCCTCAGCAGTTCCCCCCGAATCCCTCCTAAAAACTTCCTTTACTACGCCAGGAAACGAACTAGATTTCCCATATATTTTACACCTCGAAACGAACTATAACCTCGAATAAGGAAAAACTTTGCTGCCGGATGATCGATTTACCCCCAAATCGCCTTACGCTATTTTCCGAAAGCACCCTCAGCGATGGCCCATAAACCGTCTCGAAGGGCTTATTCCCTCCCCCCGGGTGACGGGGAAAGGAGTGGCCCGATAACGGGCAGCTACGACGGGAAAAAAAAATCATTGCTCCGGGGACAAGCGCGCTTTTGTCTGGGAGAAAGCGTCGAAAAATCCACCCCCTCCCGCCTCGCGCCTTTTTATCGTGCATCTGCTTGACCTGTAGCAACTTTCCACCGTCGTTCGGGGGGCAGAGGAGCGTCTGGAGGAATTTTATGAATCGTAACTCGCGCCGACGCGAGAAGGGCCCCATCAAAGTCTCGTTAAACTAGTTTCGCGCCGATCGAGCGATCTCCGACCTTTTCTAGCGTCGGATATCCACCGTACTCCCCCACCCTCCCCCGGGGGCGTATATTAAATTGTTTGCTGTTCTCGAATTCTACGGCCCCGTCTCTTTTATCGGGCGCCACGTTATCCCGAGGAACCCTTGCGCCGTCCTCAGACACGCGTGGAAATCATTCGCGAAGAGCGATATCGCGATCGGTGCACCGAGAAATATCGGGGCTCTTGGATAACACCCGCTCTGGCAGTAAACAATGGGGTGACTTTCTCCTTGGTTACGTGTAGCCTGGCCCCTTGACTCCCACGCCTATGCGTGGGCAGGGCCGAATTGGGGTAACGCTGGACCCCGAGCTCTGGATTACTTGGGGAGACAGACATCTTTTTGGGAAGAGTAGTAAAATTGAATTTAGCGGAATACGATGGAGGAAGCTATTTACAACTGCTGAATTAGCGAGCTTGAGTTATATTAGTGAGCGTTAAGGGAGTAAGTTGCGCCACCCCGAGACGCTCGAAACTAGACATTTTTTTTCCACATTCTATGAGGTTGAAAATTATTTCTTTGCTTCTTATGTGTAGGGCATGTGTTAGTGTTTATATAGTGTAAATACTATACAAAAATATTAAAAGATGACCGAGTTATTTGTTGTCCCGCGAAGCTCCTCCGCGTGAGCGAAAGAAAGAAATAATTTTCAACCTTATAGTATCTGTAAAAAAAATCGTCTACTGTCGAGCGTCTCGGGGTAGTGTAAACCCGTAAGTGGAGAACAAAAGATTCTATTACTAATAACTATTTCGTTCGCGTGTTGAGTATGCGTTGAGTTGAAAGCCTGTTTATAGTCAGGGCGAGGTAACTTCATGTTCCTCTTCCCAGCCCGACAGATTCTATCTGAGACACAGTCCAATCGCTCAGTTTCTCGAAAGAAAAAACAATCTAATGTAATGCTTTCTATTTCCAATTCAGCCACTATCGAGAACCTTGAAAAATAAAGGGGAAACTAACAAGCCAACTTCACGAATGCACCCACGGTCGCGCCCCCAGCTCGCCCGCGTTACCTGCACGCGGAAAATAAGCCGGGCACGATCGTTTCGAGCGCTGCCCACCCTTACCCCCGCGTTACTTTAATTAAACTCCCCCGCTAAGTGTGTCCGGCGCGGCGAGCCGAGCGATTCCCGTGGAATCGAAGAAAATTATCATCGAACGTACCGCCGGCCGTACTTTCCCGGAATTATCTCGGGCAGGTCGCGGATGGGCCGCTCCCCCGAGCGTGGTTCGGGGGAGGATTATAGAATCAACGTGTCCGCGTGAGCTGCGAGCCAGTGGCGTGCGGCGAAGGGGCGCGTGCATTTCCGTTCCCTTGCTCTCGCGGTGAATTACGAAAGTTGGCCGGCATTTTGAGCACACGGGGATTATTGGAGCGGGGCACAGCGCGCGGTGGAAACCGCCTACGGCATGTGTAGCACCGCTCGAAAGGCGTAGCCTCCGCGGCCGATATCGATTCGACGGAATTCGCGAGCGTTTACCCGAATCGGGGATTGTTACCGCTTATATTTATGAGCCACAGCTGTCCGATCGCATCTACAATTTACTACGCGCATCCTGTGCAGCTGCGTTTTTTCTTCCTTTCTTTTTTTCTCTCTTTTTTTTTTTGAAATTACCCAACGAAGAGCAGTGGACAACAGTATTACCGTATGACGGGAATTATTCGCGGCGCGCTGAACGGCGCGCCGATTTATTTATCGCCCCGGCGGCCCACCAACGCCGTCCCCCCATTGCTCGATCGTATGTCAGCGCGAAAAATAACATCCTGGACGGGGCTTGCTCGCGCGTGGCGAACTTTCACGAGTGGGAATTGTTGTCTGACGTGTGCCCCCTTTTGTCTGCTTGCAGATGAGGTAGACGTGATCGGTTATACGAGCAACCAGTCGGACACCGATGATCACAGCAGCGTGCAGAGCAGCAGCGACAGTGGCGTCGCAATGTCCACCTCCAGGCTGACCCTTTCCGAAATGATGGACAATCTTTAGGTGAGTGGCCCCGTGAGTGACACGCGACGCGACACTTTCTCCTTTTACTTTCTCGGCAGAGGTTTGTTGGATTGTCGAGAAGGTGTTGAAATGATGGTAGCTTTTAATTCGTGATACAGTAGGAAAGTGGAAAGAAAAATGAGTGGAGAATGTAGAATATATCTATTTGTGTGGTGGCACTTTTTTGAGAAAATTAATTTCGAAAGTGTTAGAAGACACGTGGACAAGGAGCGGCGACCCAGTGGTTGGCTATATCACTAGCACGTTTCAGTAGGATGTATATTGCATTCTGGGCATTAAATTGATTTAATCATATGCTGAAGAAGTTGTACAGTGAAGAATATACTATGGTCTTGATGGAAAAATGTTGAATAAAACGTAAGAAATACAATTTATCGCTTGGTAGCCTTCGTGAAGTATTTCCTCAAAACAGAAGAGAGCCAAGTAGAAACGCTTGGTGTGCTGTCAGACGTAGATCAGTTCATGCTCTAGACGCGTCCAACGTTCTGCTACAAGTTGAATTACAAGTATGCCAGCAGAAAATATTTTAATATTGACAACTGATTATTTTTCAAATCCTATCGCAGGAATTACTCAATTCTTCCAGGAACAACCTCAATTTTTTAAAATCCTTCTCTCAGAAAACGAGCCTCAAATGCAAAATCTAATTCCACACATGCAATCTATCTCCACACGGCCTATCTTTCCGACGGTATCACGAATTGCTTAATCAAAATTTCGCTAATACTTGAAACTCTCCACTTTTCAACATCCAAAACTCGCGTCTCAATAGTTCACTTTCGCATCTGCGTCACATCGTCGGACGAAGCCGCCAGAAACCAAAGTGAAAAAAAAGGGGGAGACGCTGCAGAAATCACGATACAACACCCAAGCTAAGCAATTAATCCATGCTCACGTTCGATTCTACCCGAAGCGCTGTTGGCGCGAGCGTGTAAAAGAGAGTAACGCAGCTCGGCAGCCGGGGATATTTACCAAAAAAAAAAGCGTGGAATGTAAATCTCTCCCTTTTTTCTCGCTGGTTGGGGCGGCTGAAATGAGGGGGGGGGGGAGGGAGGGGAGGCGGAAAAGGGAGTAAAAAGCAACAGATCCTCGACAAATAAATTCTCACGTCCGTGCCTCTGGGCTATTTGCAGACAAAGAGATGGCGCGGTGGCGGCGGAAGAAAGTGGAGGGAGAGCACTTGAGGGCGCGGAAGAAGGTGAAGAAGAAGCGTAGACGGGGAGAAGAAACGGAGAGAGAAAGGGTGGCGGGAGCTGCGTCGGGAGGGGCGCGGGGTTTAGCAGCGGAGGGAGCGTTGGAGGAGAAAGGGGAGCGCGGACGGGAAGAAGAGGAGGAAGAGGACGAGGAGGAAGAAGCCATCGGGGCGTGCGAAGATCGACGGCGCGCAAACTATCAGCTCGCGTATACGTACGCGCGCACCCCCACGTATCCCTGGCCCGAAAGGGTTGCGGGAGGCTGGCGAGAAGTTTTTAAGGGGCGCCAGAGCGCGGAGAGCCGCGCGTGTGTGTGCGCGCTCGCGCGCGCGTATACATCTTACGCGAGGAGGGGGGGGGGAGGGTTTGGGTCTCCGCGGGGGAGCACAAGGGAAACGTAATGCTCCGGGGGTAAGACGCCAGCGGGAGCCGTGCAACGAGAGACAAAGGACGAGAAACGAATGATGCAACTTTGGCAATCAACGAAACTGACCAGTGGCGACGGGAGGAGGAGAGGAGAGCCACCCCTTGCCTCGCGTGTTGCAGCTACCGAGAGAAACGGAAAGGGGAACACGGATCCCCGTAGCCCTGCGTCGAGCAACGGGGGACAATTGAATCGTCCTCGAGAAAGAAGCGCGCGAGAGAGAGAGAGAGAGAGAGAGAGCCTTGTAGCGAAGAGAGCGAAGTGACTGACGGAGAATATGGCGTGTAAATTGCCGAGTGCCGACGGGTATTGTACATATTTTTAAAGGGAGACCAAATATATCGGGAGCTTGAGACAGAGAGCGAGAGAGAACGAGCGAGAGAGAACACGAGAGATTGAGATAGAGGGACGATAGAATTGCAAGAGGAAGCAAATTCCGAGCGTTTCTTTCCCGGGGTTGCAGATACCAGATAGCGGCGGGGAAACGCGCCGTCGATTGGGGCCCTTCGGCTTGTCGATTCTCCCCCAGGGCGAGTTAATCGTCTCTGTCTTCAGTGGACCTCGATCCAAGGACCGATCTGATCCATCAGAAACGAAATCGTCGTGCGCCCCTCATACCTGCACCCTGTCTCTGGCAAACCGATGCTCGACGGAGTTCGCGTAAACCGTCGTGGAGCTAGAGAAATCGCGAGAGAGCAACCGCCGTCGGTGAGCCTCCTCGTCGCCCGATCATCGCGCGAGAGCCCCCCCCGATCGAGCCTCGATTTATCTCGATCGCGACCAGCCACAGACTCATGGAAATCACCGTTTCTCCGTGAGGAATCTCGACGACGCGACGGCAGAAGCTTTGCTCGTCGATTGCTCGACGCCTGAAGGACGAAGGGGTAACCGGTGGATTCGCCGCTCTTGTCGATCTTTATTCATCGGCGAACCTCGCTGCCGCCATTGTGTCCGCTTCGTTTCTCGCGCGGACGCTCGCTCGGAGCAGGCGTGCAACTCTTGCGATCGTGTTTTTCTTTCGTTTTTCTCATTTCCTTGCCGCTTTTCCGCGGGGACGTGGACGACGCCGATTCGGCAGTGTACTCTCGACGGGAACGGTGCTGCAGGTTTGTTCGATCCTCGGAGAGATTCGACCCGAAGAGGAGAAAAAGGGATCATCGTTCGCGGGGCGAGGAGACTCGAGCTTCCACGCTTTCTGGGCCCACGGTGATTCCCGATCGACCGTCTCTCTCTCTCTCTCTCTCGCGGTGAGTTGCTCCGATTCGAACGAGGAACCAGCGCGCGGAGCGGGCGATCAGACTCGGCGGTGAGACGGAATCGTTCGTCGACCAAGAGCGCTCCCGAGGCGCCAGAGAACGTTCGGGTTCCGTCGCGATCGTGGGCAGGAAACGAAAGGGGATGAAAATCAGCGTTGGAAGAAAGAAATGAAGAAGGGAAAGAAGCATAACGCACGTCGCGGAGGGATGAAGGATGCCGGCAGCCGATCTGGAGGAACGTCTGGCCGCGTACGTCGGCTCGGCGAAGGGATCGTTTCACATTCTGAACTGGAGCAGCCGACAGGGAGAGGGAGCGCGCGAGAGCGGGAACAAAGGAAGTTAATTGCCAGCGAACTCGCGGAGACGACGGGATCGACGCTGTCGACGGAATTCTTCGGGAACCCTACCTGGTTTTAATTAACCGACCGAGAAAAAAAACCTTCACAGCCTTTCAGCAAGTACACACGCGTCTTACACGAGCAACCACTTCATGCATGCCGGGAGGAGGAGGAGGGACGGAGACAAAATCGAAAAATAATGTACACCTAACGTAGGACCACACGCGTCATGCATACACGCTCGGATGGACACACATCTACATACACGGGTTACACGATCATCTCAAAATAGAAAAAAATACGGAAACGTGAAAAAAAAGAGAGGAAGAAAAGCGAGGAAGAGAGGAACACGTATACGTTAACCGTCGTGCGCGCGAGGGCCACGCCAACGTAACACTGTAATTAAGGGTGGATACCTGAGAAGAACGCGCCGTTCAAGGCGAGAGAGAGAGAGAGAGAGAGAGAGAGAGAGGGTGAAGAGTAACTCTTAATCGTGTACGATATAATAAGTAACGTTAAAACGTCGTTTCATTGTAATACACATTCTCAAAGAGTACAAATTCTGTAAGTCCCTCGTTTGGGTGTGTTTCGAGGCCGTACCGACCTGTTGTTGTTACGTGATTGCGTTTTCTTTGCCGGACGGCGACGATTCGCCGACGGAGGTACGACAGTGGGCGCCTTAGTTTCCTCGTCCGGGAACGATGGAGGAAATGCGGGAGAGGGGCGCAGAGAAGGAAAGGGGGCGGGAGAGAAGCGTGGCGAGTTAAGTCGGGGGTGGCAGTGCTTCTGGGCGCGGGAAGACGATGGAGATACGGGGCGGTAATTAGGGATCGAAGAGAAAATAAGGTGGCGCGAAGGGTCCAAGGTGCTCGTAGAGGGAAATCGATCGATAGGACGGGGGGAGGGGGGGGGGAGGCCTGTTATACAATAGACGGCGAGTTAGAGATCGACTGTCTAGTTAGAGATCCGAGTTTCCACTTTGCGGCTCGAGTGGTAGTTCCCTCGGAAAATCTCTGACCAGGATCCGGTCGTTCTCGTTCGACCGTGCTTGCCTGTCCTTTGGCCGAACACCGTCGCCGCCCTCGAGCGAGCGCGAAACGCCCGCGGAATGCTTTTGAATCGGGCATTCGCGAAATTTTCAACGGCCACCTCTGTGCTTTCCGATCGAGGCGAAGCGGGAAGCGTCCGCGTGATTGCTCGCGCGGAGAGGGTAGGCAGCGAGTGTCCTGAACACGCTCTAGAAGAGAGAGGGAACGCGGTCGAGTTTTTGTGGACCAGGTTCACGCAGACCAGATAGACTGATTACCAAACGTAACGAGTGATCTCTTGACGACGAAAAGAAAAAAAAAAAGAAAAAAGAAAAAAGAAACGGTTCGAACGGCGTTAGTTTGTAAGGAAAATACGAAAACCGCGAGACGTTGATCTCTGGGGTGCAATTTCTCGACGGGGGCGAGCACGGGGGCGCGAGTTGGCGGGTGTTCTCTCGCGACAGGATGGCCCCCGATTGAGAAACTCGCGAGCTGGGGAATGTACGGGCGTATTCTCGTGAACGCGGCGACGTAGGAGCCCCGACGAAAGCGGTACAGAGATCGCTGATCGCCCACGGAGAAATGATTAAATTCGACTTGGAAGGGAACCGGGGTAGCGGTGAACGTAAAGATACGAGGGTGAACGACAGCCAACGCGAGGGGGCAAGAGGCGGTTTTGAAAAGGGGTTGATCTTTCGATAACGCTTGGGGAAAGAGTGAGGGGAGAGAGAGAGAGAGAGAGAGAGAGAGAGAGGCAATGAAATCCCTCGAATCCCACCACGAAAGCGACCAAGCCGAGTGAAATATTTTCAGCGAGGCAAGCCGCGAACATTTTTAATATTAAACGTAATGATACTCCCCCAGTCGTTGTTGTATCAACAATCGACCCTTATCTATAGATTAAACGCAATCATATTGGTTGTTGCAGAGGATTTACCGCGGCCGACACATCAAGTATATAAAAAAAAAAGACGGTGGGATTCGAGATGAACGCCGACGCTGGAAAGGGTCCTCTTTCGCTGTCCCTTTTTTCTTCCTTTCTTTTTTTTTTTGTAGAAAGTTGGAGCGCCTTCACACGTAGCCGATAGTAATCGTTTCTAATGGGGAAGAACTCGAGAGATCGCCTCCTTCGCCATTGGGACGATGCTCCCTTCCCATTTTCGACTTTCCTTTCGCCGCGTCTCGGATCGGACGGAGTCAGCGAACTTTCATCAGCTAATTCGTTCTATTTATTCGTCTTTCAATGAGTTTCGGGGTTGGGAGTGGACGGGAAGGGGAGAATAACCGTGAATTTCGATCCGAGAAAGGCCAAAGTATCGCGGAGAATTATTTGTATTTTATATCAAGGACTATGTTTGTCTTCTTGCTTTTTCTTTTTTGTATCGTGTATTACGGCACCATAGGTTTCGGTCTGAAAATTTCCATCGATCGCCGACGTATTTATCAATGAACAGAAGCGGTCAGTTCATTCGATGAAAGACGCGTCAGATCGATTCACCGCCGTGGTGTGGTAATGCAGTGCTTGTGATTATTCTACGCGTTCGAGCGAATGCCAGTGGACGTTGACTGTCGTTCGCCGTTTCAGGGGCGGTGAAGGAGCGACACGGGGCGAGATGCAAGGGACTACGCCGTTGATTTTTCGATAGAAACAGGGATTGGAATCCTTCGATCGCACGGGTTAACTTTAGACCGGGGTGGGTGTTTTTTCGGGGGGTGGGGGGGGGGGCAGAGGGAGGGGTGTAGGATTATAGAGACACGAGTGACAGAGAGCGGGACAAAGGGTGCGAGGTAGGAGGACCGTGAACGGGCTAAACGAGGGAACCACCAAGAACCACCACAAAGCAAACCAAAAACTAAAAACAAAAAAAAAACGAAGAGAAAAAAAACCACAAAAAAATCATAAACTACACAAGCGTCTACAAAGTAAAAAAAAAAAAGCGACCTGTTTTAGGAGGGTCGCGGGGAGGGATAGCGATGCAAACATTAATAATTAACAATTTTACAAAATAAGGAGTTTCAATTAAGCGATTAACGATTGAACGTCTCTTGAACGTGTAGATTGTTGAACGAGCGCACCTACCGTAAGTTATTCTACCATTTCTTTCTTTTCCTTTGTGACTTTTTTCGTTTCGTTTCGTCGTTGCCATCCAGTCGTTGTACGTGCCGTATATCTCTCATGTAAAGAAAACGATGGACGTTATATCGTTTCTTGATCTGGGTTCGTAGTACCTTGTAGCGAGATAAAGATGTATGTATTCTATATATTAACAGGGACACGCTCGCCCGATGTATTGAGATCTGTTTTCACGCCCCCCACCCCCCGCTCCCCCCCCCCCTCGCGAAACGAGAGAACTAAACAGCAGGAGAAACAGGGGATAATCTCGGATGAAAATCGGTATCCACCAAGCGGCCGCGACCGGGCGATCACCGTGTACTCTCAAAATTACCCGCACAATCGCCTGTCCCTGTTTCTTCGACAACATTCCCTTGACTCTTAGAGAAAACACTCAAGGTGGATCAGCTGAGCAGATGACGAGAAAACCGCCCCGCGACAGGAAGCTATAATTGGTTACGTTAATCGCCGATGAGAGGATCGATCGATCCGCGTTTTGTACCACGTGTTCCATTCTTCAAATACATCGGGCCAGTCTGTTCCCACGAAAATGTGATATTAAAATTAACACGAAAGGGAAAATACGGGAAGTCGAGGCGGAGGGTAGTATAGAGGGGGGGGGGGGGGAGAAAGAGAGAGAGATTTGAATCGACGAGGAAATTTAACGTTGGATTTTGGGGATGGTTGGGAAGGGAGGGGTGAGGGCGTAACGAAGAAGATCGATGTGCACCGATGCATATAAGAAAGCCAGGCACGTGTGCGTGCATGTGTGAGTGTGAGTGTGTATATGACAGAGAGAAAGGGAACACAGAGAGATAGAGGTGAGCGCGTGGACGGGGTTTGAACAGTGAATGACGGTTCGGGTACAGATCACAACACAGCAGCAATATGAATTGATGCAGTATTGAGCTGACAAAACGAACGACAGAAAAAAAGAAGAATAAGGAAACTTGTTACTCCAGCCGCTAGAAATAAATGTAAGATGTAATTCAACAAATGGTATGCAACGCTGCGTTCATTCTGAGCTCAAGGGTGTCATCGCGGGGGGCGGGTAGGGGGCGGGGGATACCGCTGAAGGGGGTTCGCTCGTCCAGGAAGATCAAAGGGAACGGGTATCGCGCCGGGCGAACTCGTTCGCTACCAGCAGACTATGTCCAAGCGTTTCCACGGGCAGACGATTTCTTTTTCTTTTTTTCTAAAACGAAACTCAGTAGGACAGAGGAGGGGGAGAGGAGAGGACCGATCGCGATCGAATTTCCTCGATACATTTTCCAAAAGCGAGAGGCGCTTGAGCTCACTGTGCGTATCACGCGGCCCTCAGTCTAACGTTTAAGGAATCTTTAAGTAATACTTGATGATCGATAAATTAAAGTAAAAATGGAAAAAGAAAAGAGAGAGAGAGAGAGAGAGAGAGAGAAAGAGGGATGCTAAGGAGACGATGATGATGATAATGATGACGATGATGATACAAATAATGAAATAATAATGAAAAAAATGGGTGTTATTTTTAGATGTCTATTAGATTATCAGAACCAGAAAACCTAAACGATAAAAAAATGCTTAAACATAAAAAAGGAATAAAAAAAAACGAGAAAAAACCTACTATTAATAACTACTACTACTACTACTACTATTACTACTACTGCTGCTACTACTTCTACTACTATTACTACCGTAACTTGTAATAAGGATTTAAAGGAACATAGGAACTTAGTTGATGCGATTTCACAAGATGCAACACTCTTTTTGAGAAGAGCGTCCCTCTTTTTACGATTACCTGCGCAGGGCGAGGCACACCGTCCAGGTCTGGGTCAGGTCCAGGGTAATTCCCCTTACTTTTCTCGAAGACGAACCGAGCTCGCACGCCGACAGGAGCCGAGCAACGGACAGAGCGGAGGCTCTAACCCCTACCCCCCCGCCCTCCCAAACCCCTCCGATCCAACTTGTCCGCACAGAAGCCCGTACACACATATGCGTGCACAGTTGCTGTTTTTAATCTGGCTGGACGTGTCGCGCAGTCCTGTGCAGGTGCGGCTACAATTGTGGGCGTGAAAGGGACGAGGACGACGAAGGGCGACGGGTACGGTCGTTTCTTTTTTTTCTTTTTTTTTCCCCCTCCCTCCCAAAGAACGAAAGCGCGTGTCGTCGTCGTCTCCTTCCGTCGCGCTCAGGGACACCCTTTTTCCTCGAGACGTTTTGCCGCTTTCATTGTTTAGATGATTACTATTTAACGACAAAAAAAAAAGAAGAGAAACGAATAAAGTGGAACGCGAAGAAGACGGCACGGGGGATGATTGTGCGCGTGGCGGGGTTATTTTTCTTTTCGAGTTGGAAACGACGCTTCGGGGAATATACGAGAGACCGAACGGGGGAGCAGCGGGGACTGATCGATGATTGTGACTCGAGGATCGTGCCAGCTAGCCGGGCCGTCCAGCCGCTTTTTCCCGACGAGCACGGGGTCGACGATCCGACACCCGGACGCGAGACACTTCGCCGATCGTTAGCGACGACTTGGGGCGGGCGCGATCATCCGTGGGCCAAGGACACGGTCTCGGATCATCCAGAGGAACGGCGGGCCGGGGACCTTTCTCTCGGGATTCCATCGGGGCAGAAGCGAGCGAGGACGCGAGTCCTCCTCGTCTCCTGCAACCTGACTCCAGCGTAGGAAACGGGGGAACCGGACGAGGGAGCAGGCTAACGAGAGCCAGAGCCGAGGAGAATCGGCGCGGCGAGAACGGTGACGGGGGAGAGATGCGGGGGAGAAAGGTCTCACGGTGCCGACGTTGCAATCGCGCTATTGCCGCGTGGCGATACTCCTTCAGACGAAAAGTGCGGTCTTTTTCTCGGTCGTTGTCGAGCCACGTAAAGCTGTCACGGAATAAACGGGGGACGCCTCTCTCTCCGGCCGCAGGCCGGCGGGGGTGGCGGCGGGGAAGAGGGGAGGGGGCGCGCGCGGCCCGCGGGACGATCCTCGAGAGGGGTGGACGCACGCGAGGGGGTTTTCGCAACGGCGAGAAACGGCTCGAGCGATACGAGGAATCGAAGGAAAGGAGCGCGTGGGCTAGGCGGAGGCGAAGGCGAAAGAGAAAGCGCGAGGGTGACGGGAGCGAAGTGGCGGAAGGTCGAAGGGACCGGGGGTTGGAGGCCACGCGTGATCAGCCGAGAATTTTCGCGGAAAGCGGGTGCGCGGAGAGGGTCGAAGGGGACGAGCTTAGTAGCCGGGGTGGCGTGTGCGCGTGAGGATGAGAGCGGGTGGAGGCGCACGGGGAGAACGATACCGAGAGATCGTGTGCGAGAAACGAGGCGAACAGGGGAGGGAACGGTGCTCGAGAAGCCACCGTCGAGCTCTCTTGTCGCGACGAGCATTTAATCAACGACAGGGAACCGCTCGGCGGACTTAATTTCGGCAGGCGAGCCGAGGATGCGGCGGATCTGTTTCCGCGGGGCGACTGCTGGGGAAATTGTAACGAGCCGCGGGTGCCTGTGTCGAGCGGAATTTTCGAGCGTTGTCGCGCGCGCCGGGAAACTTTTGACGCGACGGGGGGTGAGTGAAGGTGTAGAGTCGAAGGAGGCTCCAAGGGTGGAAATTCAAGGCGTTATAACGTGATACGTGATTGTAGCGAGGGGGGGAGGTGTGCGAGGGGCGAACGAGAGGGTGAGACGGGTTTGGGTGCGTGTTCGCGGTGCGCACGCCTAAAAATCGCGCGCGCCTGGAACGTGAGCGATATGGGTGGCAGGGGGTGTGAGAGTGGGTGCTTGTTTTAAAAACGTGAAAGCGGGTGTAGAATGGCGAACAGCGGCTATAGAAATGTAGAAGAGGCGAGCGAGCGAGGGAGAAGACGGAGTGAATGAGGCACACGAGGGAAAAAGCCGAAATGTTGAGGGGTTGAAGGCGAGGGCGGGGGCGAAATGGAACGCGGAGCAGGTTAAAAGGCACGTTCTGTCAATTTGTCAATGTTGTCACGATTCGATGGTCGATTGGTATGCCTACGATTGAACCTCCATTGAACCAGGTGGACGTATGATGAAATATCCTTAAATATGATTCAGTACGATTCTTATAATTATTATCATTATTAATAATTAATTAATTAATTAATTGATTATCATTATCGATTATCATTAACAGTGCGAGAAGTAGGGAATATACCAGAAAATAAAAACAAACACGAAACAGATGCAGATGATTAATGGACAAAATGAATGCAAAAGAACAAAAAAATAAAAAAGATGAAAGGCAACCACTTATATATTATTGTAAATATTTACTTGTAACTGCTATTCGTATTGCAGAGGTTTTGTTCTCTCAACAAATGATTTCCTCGATTCTGCGGGAAGAAACAAAAAAATGAATAAAATAAAATTTGTGTATTATTACACCGAGTGCTCCTTTGTATTCCTTCGCACCAACCCGCCCCTATTCGCGAACAGCGGAGCATCGTTAAACCCGGATGGAAGCGCCTTTCCTTTTCGACGCTCGCTCGAAATCCAATCTAACGCGTGCCTACCTTCTCAGTTCCCTCTTTTCCGCTTCACCCCTTCTTCAGCGAACGAGGCGATGACAGCGAATTTTCTGAGCAAACAGGATCCAGGCTCGCGCTGAAGGAAATCTGGATCGCGTGACGCGCCGCGCGACATATTTTTACACGCGAATGATAAGTTATCGCCCGTCCTCCGCGCGGCAGGTCTTGATTTCGTTTTATTTCCACCCCCTTTTTTCCGCGGGCGATTCGTCTCGCGCCTCGGAAGATCAAGCACCGATGTACGCGCGTTCTGTCGCCATCTTCTGGATTTATAACCGTATCAGAGTATCGATTCCTTACGTGTGGCAAAAATTACGGCGCCGTGGGACCTTCTTTCCGGAAACTTTAATTTATTATGAAACGTAATCAAATTGCGGCGACGGCACGATGTACGGATCTCTTATCCCGCCGGTATCGATCACTCTGATCACCGTTCGATCCGCCGATGCGAATGTTTGCCCATGCATTTGAGAAACGGGTTAATGGCAACGGAAGGACGGTGAGAATGACTCGAAGCTACGTGAAGTAAAGATCTCGGTGTTTAGAGTCTCGTGGCGTGCATCAGGATGCGCAGAAACGGTTGTTGCAATGATTCATGATTTTCTGTTCTCAGATACAAATAAACGACTATGTATTTATAAGGATATTACGTAGGGTATAACTGAAATTGATGTTAAAACTTTAACAGTATGTTCTACTCATGAATGGAGGAAGGTGAAGCACCTGAGAAGAAGTATTTCTCCACCCATGTTTATACGACCCTTTTTCTTCCTTAAGAGGAACAGAAAATGCCCCTAAAGTTTGGCCACCTATTACAGTTACATCCTGTGCGCGCAGGGGTGTATTATTCATTCAACTCCTCATCCCATTTTCAGAAAGCTATCACTGTGGATAGGAGTTACTTCTCAGAATGAGGATCTACCTACGTTCTACGTTTCAATTTTATCTCAATAAAAGCGGGGTACGTTTTTAATCACCTGAGATCTCCAACTAGCCGCGTTTCAGGTACCCGTTCCGCAGAACCTTCTGTCCAGAAACTATACCCGAAGTGCATGGCATAGTAGCAAGAACAAAAGGAACGTCGTCAAAGCGGAAACTCGAGACAAAAACGAGTCTTTGCCCGCGACTTCGATCGCAGGGGGACATCAGCGTTTCGAAAGCGGGGCAGAAATATTCTACGCCCTCGACCAGGATTCTTCTCCTTGCAACATGGCTTCCGATAACATGGCTATAAAAATCTTGGAACCGTCAGTGTGCTTCGGGGGAAAGTAGGGTGCAAGCGTCGCTTCGAATCGAAAGCAAGAGAGAATACGGTAAAACGAATGTGTGACGTCATTGCACTCGCTCGACGAGCGCTTGACAAAGAGTCGAGATTCTGAATCTATGACGTAACGGTGGTGAAGTACTCTTTGGTAGGCAGCCCACTAATTAAGAGCAGATACAGTCGGGACAATATCAAATGGCCGTTTAAAGGCACTTTCCCCCGCTACGATCGCGAGAAGAAAGGCTCGGGAGCGTTTCGAGAACTCGTGACAGCTTAATTTTCTAAGTGTTTCAATAAAACTTAGTGGGCGAATAGAAAACCCTGTAGCTCACCAACCCTTAAAGTAGATATTCTCAGAAACGAGGTTGAATCTGGTTAATGCACAGCTGATTCAAATTTTAATCACTTCCACGCTCTCGGTCCTAAATATACAAGAAATTCTTTGCTAAAATTTAATAATTTGTATCTTAAATCGCCAACGCAAACCTTGCTAATGTACTTGAATCATCTGGATACTGACATCCATCTGTTTAATTCTGGGTCATGGACATTAAAAACAATTCTGTTTGCTCGGGAGTATTTAAATGATTAGTGGCCGGCGTGGCGAAAGAATTGCAGGGTGGTTTTCAGCGACCACTTGATTTTATTCCGCCTCTACTGATACCGAAATCCAGTCGACCTACGCCCTTCGAGCATCAGCCTCCGGGCGACCGAGTTTCGCAGAACCATGTATCACGAGCGGGGTGCTTAACGACACGCAGCTCGTTTCCGCATGGCCGATACACCGTGCTTCACGGCCTAAGCACCCTTCGACCAAGGTCGAATCCACTTGGACAAGGGCTGGGCCGTAGAGAAACAGTGAAAGTTATGGCGGAGAAACGAGGGGAAGTGCCAGCGCTGGTCGAGGGAAACGGAAGAATTGGGAGTACGGGATTAGGTCCCTCCGAGGGAGCCGCAATTTCTTAGACACTGAAGTATAGAAAACTACGTCTCCTCCGACAGTCCTGAATCTCGCTTTCAGAGCTGGCACGGTCCGCTTCGAGATGGGTTAGGTGCGAGACTGGGCAAACGAGATTCTAAGAATGGAGGACGTTAGATGGTTGTAAAGGACGCTGGTTATCAGTAATTCAGAGTAACGTGTTCGTTTGAATAAAGTTTTGTATCCTGTGTTTCGTTGTATAAACGAGGGATAATTCAGTTTTGAAATGGCCGTATGAACAATTAGGCGGGTAAGTTTTGGGAAATTGAAATGTTAAAACTTTGCAATCATCGGGCAGGTAAGTGTGTATCGTTGGAATAAATAAAGTTTTTTATTTTAAAATTCATGCTCTTTGTTAGAAATCTAGTTGCCAGCAAAGGACAACGGATTCTTCATTTTGGGACGAGACAATGGAACGAGGAATTAGAACTACAAGTAGTTAGATTAATTCTAATAAAGATATGAATTCTGTTATCCCAAGTGGAAATTAAAATTCCATTTCGAAATTAGCTGACATAAAATCGTGCAAGGTAACGAGAAAAATCTGCATGATTAAGATAAAATTTGTAGAGCGTAATTAGAAGACTATATTAATTGAGAACTAAGTTCTCAGAAAATTCATAGCGAACCACTGTAAAAGGTGACGTAATTAATAATTCATCTGAAGCAGTGTCTTAAAAATAATTTCAAGGCATAACACGTCTATGTAAATATAATTCGGTTACTTAAACTTCTAAAGAAAAGTGTTAGAAAAGCAATATGAAATCAATTGACGAGAGTTTGAAGGTGGGCACAGAAAATATTAATAGACATATTAAACATGTTACAATAAGAAAAAAATAGAATGGCGCAGTAAAAGCGCGGTAAAAAAATTAATTAATCTTCTTAATGCCGAGACAAAGAAAAAGATTGTGCAAAAAGAAAGAAATATATACATATATTAATAAGAAATACGACCAGGCAATCATCTGCTTTGGATCTTCTTACATATCATGAATCAGAATCCAAAGAATTATAAAATGTGCAACTCACCGACCGTAGAGTACACAGAGCACCGTTCCATTCCTGTTATTACTAATGATGCAAATGTTACACGTTTGATGAGCTGCATTAATTATATCCAATTGTAATGAAACTCCAAATGGTATGCATGTAGAAGACTTGTAAAACCCAATTCTGTTAGAAACCAACAATCTATTAGCTAATCAAAATTGTATCTTATGACAAAATTAACAAAAAATTGACACGAATAAATAATAACAATTATTACTCTTAGTAAACTTTTAATTCTTAGAAGCTCCTTTTAATGTTACTGTAAGTTGGAAAATCTTTTGCAAATCAAGAAGCACGATAATTTTGTTAACGAACCGAAATTTAAGTGTGTAAGTACTCAGCTACTGGAACATTTGGTGTAATTAAGAAATATATTTAAAACCTCCTACAGTACTTAATTGTATTATCAAAACTGTATTGCAAGTACTGTCATGGCCCGCTTAACACAAAATCTCATTCAACGAGTTACTAATTACGTGGACACTCGAAATATTCTTACGCGAGAGCAAGCGGCGATTCTTTCGACCGTGGTTGGCCCCGCGGAATCGAATGCCGTTCTAATGAAAGAAAACACAAAGGGAAAAATTCACCAACGCAACTGAAAGTTGTTGGACGCGAGCAAAATTTTACTCCACTCCCGTGGTTGAAAAGCGACGAGAGGGTAGGTGCTCTAGAAGAATTTTAAATGCGTAACAATGCTGGCTCTAACTTCGCTGTATACTCGAGCAATTATAATTAAAGCCACGGTGCTCTAGAGAGAAAAAACAACTTTTCTGCGCGGCCAACTTTGCGGCTGCATTACGCGTGAACGGGAAATTAACGACTCTAAAGAAAAGAGTGTACATATCGAGGGAAATGAAAAATAAGTTCCACGAATGTTTCAGTCTTATTTTCTTCTCATAATTATTTAAGATGCTGTTCGCGGTAGGGCTGTAACGAATATTCTAATAATGTAAATATTCGAATATTCGAAGAAATTATTCGCATTCGAAATTATTCGAATTATTCGAATATTCAAAATATTCGCAACATTTTTACTAAATATATTCGGTAATTAACCGATATTTGATAAAATACCACAGTGTTATAAAGTAAGTCAAAGTAATAGGTACCAAATTCCAATAAATATAATAATCTAAGTATTTTAACGCACTTTTATTTTTGCTTCGATTGCTTATAAACTATTACTGAAAACTAAATGCATTGGCAATAACAATTATCTATTATAACAATTAAATAAAAGAAAATATGTATTGCCATCCAAATACACACGCCTGCAAAGTTTTAAGTCTATTGGATAGTTGGAAGTGGGTTGAAATTGAGTTTCCAGATTTTAACCAAACAAACATACAAATAGACAAAGAAACATACAACAAACAGGGGATCGAAGCTGAATAAAATCGGTTAAAAATCGTTTAAAAACTAAGAGTGCGTGTATACCTACGTGATCCTGTAAACGCGGTTTGCCAAACACTCTGAAGTTGCTCCTTCGATTATCGAAAGCATCATGGCTATCGACTGTGCACCTTGGCGCCATTGCAAACTTCCGCTCGTTCCACTTTTTCCCGCGTAACCAAAAACTTATGGCACATAGGCACATTCATAAAGTTTATGATCTTTAAATAAACTCGAATTCAGAACTTATTATGAAAGTTGTATGTTAATTTCAAAATGAGCGTTACGTACATTAGTAATTATGAAGCAAGAATAACAGAAAAATTAATACAAGCAACAGCGAAAGCTAATGACAAATTTTCCCTCGCGATATTAATTAAATATTTAGTTGAACACACGATACTATTGCGAAAGCATATAAAAATCTAAAATTTAATTCGTATTGGTTAGGTGTCCAAATTCCAAAACTTTATACAAGAACGGATAGAGTATAGACCGAGCGTGTTGTTGATACAAAGACCGCCACTAGACTGAAACAGACTACGTTTCTAACCTCGCTTACATATCGGTTCCGTGGTCCGTTTCAAACTCGAATTCCAATGGTTCATAACTTCGCAGAGTTAAAAAATAAGTTAATTTCAATCGTCAGTTTAAATATTCATTGTCGTTACGATTTAGATTGGTCATAAGCATAGTAATGCATTCGTGCGATTACTTTCGTCCGAGTAAATTAAGTGTCGAAGCTTATTACTCTAATGTTACTTCTTGCTTCTAATATGTAATTGGTTATCCTCGTAAATTCTAATGTAGAAACTTCCGTGTTCCTCCACTGTATCTTTCCATTCTTTGCACGTACATCGCGAATCATCACTGTAATTTTAGGTTAAATCGACAGTCTAGCCTTTCTCCCACGATATCCCACAAAATAATATGTTTATCCTGTCCTAAAACATTGATGCGGATGGATTATCCTTTAAAGTTAATAATACAGATTCTGTCACAGAGTCACTTCGAAGGAAACTGGCGGAATTGCAACGTGCATCAAATCAACAACTGAATATCGCCTACAAGTCCAGTAATTGGCTACAGTAGTTGTTAAATTATGTAAGAATTAAAAGAGGAGCAATAAATAATTTTTCACGTAGTTCTAAGTGTTTTCTACAATTATTATGTTACGAACAATTTCTCAAATGAACACTGTGGTTGCACCGTCTCAAATATGGCTGAAACGTCAGCCAGTGTGTAGTCTGTACGGTGTGTTGGCTTGTCACGGTGGTTCGTTTAACGATTTATCTCGTTTCGCTACGCATCGTCCTAAATGTCCTGTATTTCTTCTGGAAAATACATCGAGGAGGAAGCGTAAGCAGTCCGGCAGAACTGCTGTCAGCACATGCAGCGCAATAGAAGGAGAAGAAATGGCACCAACGCGTGTTATTCTAATGTCGTGTGGCAGTTATAACCCTCCGACCAATATGCACTTAAGAATGTTTGGTACATATATATCATTATAATCAATATCTTTTCTTCACGTAAAAACAATACCGTTTAATATACGCGTAATAGAGGATACGAGTTCTGCGTCAGTCATTGTTGTTGACTATACAAATAAATCGAAAATACTGTTTAAGATAACACTGTGTAAACAATTACAGTTGATGTCATTGCCCGATATAGAAATTATTTTTAAACCCGAAACACCTTTGTTCGCAATCACTGAATACCAAACGCATTTGTAAATGAAACTCTTTATTAACAGAATAGTTTGAAGTATCTGCGAAGCCTTGCCTTTTAAGGAGATACTTTCTTGTATCTCGTAATTCCAATGCTGTCTTACCGAATTTATACGCTTTCTACAAAATATACACAAACAAGTGAAATGTCCTTTTCTTCCGTATAATTTGTAGAAATAGCCAGGGATCACCTCCATCGAATGGGAACGCATATCGTGGTTGGAGGCGTTATATCTCCGGTGCACGATGCCTATGCCAAGAAAGAACTCGCGAGCGCGTCGCACAGGTGCGCGATGCTAAGGCTCGCCTTGCAGAACAGCGACTGGATTCGACTGAGCAGTTGGGAGACTAGGCAAAACGGTTGGACGAAGACTAGACTAAGTTTGCAGCACCATCAGAATCTATTAAACTCCGTGATGTTCGACACCAACAACCTTAATCGCATACCGATCGAGGATTTGGAATGGATACCGGAGAACGTGAAAAACAGCTCCGATCGCACTCCGATCCAGATAAAATTACTGTGCGGCGCCGACTTGCTGGAGAGTTTCGGAACGTACGATCTTTGGGCCGAAGAAGATGTGCGTATACTTTTGGCTGTTATCGTTAAAAATCGAAGAGGCACTTGAAATTTGTTTGCTTACAGATCGACGCAATCGTCGGCGAGCATGGCCTTGTCGTTATCACCAGGGAAGGTTCTAATCCCAATAAGTTTATATACGACTCTGATATTCTTTCCAGACATATGGTAATTAATTGTTCCTAAAATTTGGTCCTAACAATCACGATTTTCATGTATTCTTAAGTTCTGCGTTGTTGCATGCGCAGCACAATATATACATAGTAACGGAATGGATTCCAAACGAAGTCAGCTCGACTCGGATACGGAGGGCTTTAAAGCGAGGCGAGAGTGTCAGATACCTTCTACAAGATGCTGTGATCGATTATGTCTATAAACACGGGATTTATGACGCAAAGACGACACCGTCGACAATGTGAGTTTAACACAATTTAACTGAAATGGTAGCTCGCATAAATACTGGCAACTTAATAGTACATCTTTTAGTAGATTTAAACAAGAATTTATTTTTATGTATTTTGTACGAGAAGAGTGCACATTTTCGTAGCACTCATATTCCACGTAGTTGGTGAGTTTAGAGTAAAGCTGGTTGATCTATGACGTTGTAAAGCCGTTTTACAAAGTGATATTATATTTATATAAATATATATTCTATGGCCAAAGTTTAACCCTTTTAGTACTCAGTATTACCGATCTATCGAATAAATCGAAAAGTTGACAATAAAAATATCTTTAATCGGTATATCAGTTTTCACGAATATGGAGTTGGAGGATATATAATGAATGTACATATTTATACACTGACGTAAATGCTCTAGAAATCTATCAAATGCTCTTTTTTTTTATAATTTTTTAATGGCATCGGAGACGCTGAAAAAGCAGCTGAAACTTAGCAGGTTCATTTTGCAGGAGAATATAAAATATATGCACCCGAAATGATATCTATTTTTAATGAAATTATTTACTATTAAACACCTCAACTCGTTGCTCAATATATCTTGGTACCTAAGATATTAAATTTTATTGATTCGTTTAAATATTTATAGTCTTTGCACATATAAAATAATTGATTGAACTTTAGAAGGGTTAACGTGCATGGTACAAATGTTACAAAATAATAAATTAGTCTAGCCTAAGAGTCTTCCATTTGTATATAAGTCGAATTTTCGGGAAACAATTCCCATAGCACTGTAATTACGAATAAATTGTAGCAACTGCATTATTTTACATTCCTTACGTCACAATATGTTGAAAATTACATTGAATCTGTTTTTAAGATAAGCACACCTATTCATGGTCGAAGGCGTAACGTTCTTTCTTCCCTAAATTAATACATTAAAGCAACATCGAACTCCAATAGTTGCGTTGCGTGTGTGCTTCTGAAAATCGCTAAATTCCAACGATATCTCCTAAAAAATAATTAAACACCATGAAGAAGATCTGTCGAAGCCTTCAAGCATGAATTTGATGTACAACGAGCAATCGCTCCATTAACGAGGACCATGTAAAATATAGTGTCTTGTTTTTCACGCTGCCAATCTGCTTGGACACTGAAGTAAGTTGGAACTGACCTCGCCCAACGCGAATAATTACTTGAACATTGATTCCAAGTATCAAAGCACCTTTCTCACGCCGTCGCCTAGCGACGTAACCATGGAATCCCCGAGTCCGATCGAAATAATATCCATCGACGTGCCCGATGCGGTTCTCCGTAAGAATATCCAGAACGCGGCGAGCGTGGCGTGCGTTGCTTCCCGGCACGGGGGCCTCGAGGAGGCGCGCGAGAAATTCATTAACGCGCTCGTCGCCGAGAACGGTAACGCCAAACACTTAACCACCGTGAAGGCCGCGTATCCAGGCCTCGCGAAACAGATCATCGCCACCGAAACCGGCGAGTCGCAGATCCTCGACGAGGTAGGTTTCGCTGACGATGATAGGAAGCTCAGGAAGGTCGTAAGGGTGCAGCCCCGACCGTGTCAGGTGGAACAGGTCTCCACGTGCGTCGCCACCTCGTCCAAACACGAGGCTAGCAGGAAGAGTAGCGCGAACGCCTGCGCCGGGGCGATAGATTGCGTTAAGTCGGACGAGGATAGAATTGGAGCGATGCCCGCGGACGATAGCGTCGATGTAGGATTAGCTGGAGACAAGGAGGATCCCGAGAATAAATCTTCAGTTTCGTCCTCGGCTCTCCCTGCGTCCGTGGATAACAGCGGCCGGCATGAATGCGCTCTCTCGGACTTCAGCGTGGACAAAGAGGATTACAGGCTGACGCGGTACGGTTTAGACGACACGGCGGAGGACGAGAGCCGAGGACAAAACGAGGATTCGCGGCTAGGAGAGGAGCGCTGTTGCATGAACGATTCGATGGGGAATCAGCGGGCAGCCGCGCTCCCCAAGAGCGAGAACGCTGGTCGGAGGGAGAGCATGGATGTGGTCGAGCAAGACGGCTTCTCCGCCGACAGCGTTCGACGCTCCAACACGCAGGTTTTAGTTCTGGTTAGCGCTATGATTCACAATCCCTTCGAAAAAGATGGCGCGACCTTGATCTTGGATGAGAACGGGGTCCAAGGTAAGGGCGAGATCACGATATACAAGGGCGACCCTGACGGGAGCATCGACAAGCTGAGCCTCTTGGTGCAGTCGCCTATGCCGCCGTCTGTGTGCGAAGAGAGCACGGTCAAGATACAGGAAATAGTCGACGACGTGTTTGAGAACGCGAAAGAGGGATCGGACGACTCGTTGGCTTTGGACACGACGTCCGCGAAGAGGGACGTGAACCTCGAGATAGACGGTAAGTATGTGAAGTCTGTCGTGAACTCCCGGAAGAGCCCAAGGAAGACTAAGAGCGGCCAGATGCGGGTATACGGTAGCGAGAACGAGGATCAACAGGTGAGAGATAGCAACAAAGCTGAGAGGAAGAGCACCGATTCTTGTACCCAGTCGGAGGAGACGTTTTACAAAACGGTGTCAAAGTCCTCGTCCAAAGTGTCCACCTCGAGAGCCAAGAGCCCCAGGAAGGAAGGGAAGTCTTCGCGGTCGAGCGGTCAGAGAACCGCGAGCAGTTCGAAGATCCACGAGTTTGGTATTATCCGTGATGATAGGACGAACACGGCGCATAGATACAACGCTGCTATCAAGGGAAGCCTCGACTCCGTGATCGCCACCAGCGATTCTAGAACAGTGTCCAGGCGAAGGTCGAGGTCCGACGAGGTCTTCTCGAAGAAGTCCAAGAGCTACGAGTCGATAAAGAAGATCCAAGAGGTCTGCTACGAAGATCCTTCTAAAGCTGACAGCACGTCGCAATTGCTCACAGCTAATGACCTGGATATGCAGACAGAGGAATTTTGTTCCGTCTGCTGCTACGTGAACGAAATGTCCCTGAGAACGGAGGAAGGAATCGCCAGCCCGACCACGGACAATTTCTACACTCTGCGTTCGAATTGCAGCTCCATCGTGGACGAGGATTCGACCGAGTGCGATATCTGCAGCTCCTGGAACCTCCAGGAGTCTACTGATACACTGGACAGAAAGATCGTGGCGGCCACCGATTGCGACCAGCTCTGCGAGATCTGCGAGATCTGCGGCGAGCTGTGCGCCACTTTCAACCCCGACCAGGAGGCAACCTTACCGGCGACACAGAGTTCCAGGGATTCCGCGCACGATCGAGTGCTCGAGCAATCCCCGAGGAGTCTTCCCAAGGATAGCTGCAGGACCGTTGATAGCGTTGCAACAGATCCAACATTGGACGACGACAGCTTCGAAATCGAGAACTGCGGGATCCTATCTCGACCGTACTCGGTGGACGATCGACCACTAGGCGACCAGGCGGGTTCGAAGTACCTGTCGAAGTCCCTCACTCTGTCCGAGGTACCTGTCGGCAAGAAGAAGTCGCGGGAGAAGTATTTCATCCCGAAGGACGAAATAGCCATCCTGACCAGCGGCTCCAGGCGAATGAGCCGCAAAGGTTCCCTGCTGAGGAAGAAGCCCGAAGACCAGGTGAACGTTTCCCAGGACAAGAGGCGCTACTCCTCGGTGGACAATCTTCAATTGGCGAAGGTGTCCGGCAGGAGCGGCGACAAAGTCCTCAGGTCGAAGAACAGCAAGCTGATAGGCTCCGCGGACAACATACGTGCTTCCAAGAGTTCGAGGAGGTGCAAGTCGTTGCAGAGGTCCGCGGACAACGTGCGATACGTGGATTCCTCGACGGACAACCTGGACTCGCTGGTCGAGAGCCTGGGCATAGAGGACGAGGCCCGCGTGGCCGTCGACTGGACTGGCAGGCCGAACATCAGGGACAACGAGACTGTGAAGATGATCCTCACGAAGCACGGTATCAAGATAATCAGCGAGAAGGAAACTGCTCTGTAATCGACCACCGCGCGCGATTAAGGAACGGCACGCTGGGAATTTATCAGGACGGAGACCGCTCGCGTTAGTTAAGCAAAGTTACGGATACCACGCACATATATGTGACACGAATTGTAGACGGAACTCTTAGGTCACCTGCAAAACCGGTAACTTATATATATATCGCCTTCAGGAGATACAAGATTTTTCACGGTACGATAGAGATTAGCCGACGAATCCGTATACCTGGACATTGAACTCCGGGTAACGGGCCGCATTCGAGCGAGAAAGAGCGCCCGCGGCGTTACCATTCGATCCTGCCCGAGGGCTACGATGTCGAATTGAAATGATTCGTGAGACCTTCCGGCATCGACGGAGACGGCCGTGGACGAAGTGGGATCTCGAAATCGTTATTATTAAGCAGCACGTTGATCGTCGTAAATAGGAAGAGTTCTAAACGAGTATAATATGCATACCGAGAACACACAGGCCTTCGTGAAACCTCCTTTAGAGAACGCAGAGAGGAAAACGATACTATATTATGTTAATGGGGGTAACGAACTAATTTAAGCGACGCCGCTGTTGAACGGAATTAACTGACGTAGACGCGGCGAACGTTTCGCTGGCACGTGCGTTGAGGAGGAAGGCTCGAGACGTTAGAATAGAGAGCGAGGGTACCGAGAAAGTGGTGGAAGGCTCTCGTCGGTGGAATGCACCGTGTTCCACGAACGCTGTTGGCAACGCACGTGCACGGAAAAGCGGCAAAATTATCGAGACAATCCTAATAACGTGTCAATACTACGGAAGATCGTTTCAATTAATTATAAAATATTCTACGAACTATATTAAGCGATACGATGGGCTGCGGTACATCGATCGGTGAAAGCGTTTCAGGGATCTGCTCGGACTGATTTCCACCTTCCCGGACACCATCGGAACGGAGTTCTTAACGACGGGATCGGCGAGACTCCCGCGCATTGGTTACTTTAACGTTACGACCGAGTGTCTTCATCCGTAACGAACGCGTCTGCCAAATGACTTTTATTAAACATACGTGCCAATTGTTTTTTGATACCCTTTTTAGATCGTGATTTTTACTATTTCGAACGCCATGTCAGTATATAGTTTTTAATCGCCGGCACTTTCTAACGTTAAAGGAATCGAGAGAAAGAGAGAGAGAGAGAGAGAAACGATTGTTAATTTCGTGACATTCGCGCGATGTAAAATTTAAAGTGTTTCGAGTTATCGGATCCTATAGCAAGGAGAGGATGTGGAATTAGACGCAGTTGATCTCAAACAGCTTCTATCTGAGTAATCTAGATGGAATTTTCAGAGGGCGTGTTTGAACATTTCTGCCAATCGCGGGATATTTATTATAAAAAGAATTCACCATTGGAAATTCGGTAAACTGAGCTTTCAACCCCCAAAACATGTACCATTCTGTATTTCTTCTAGATTCATCGGGTAAAAGAATGTTTTTGATTGAAATTGACGACTGTACTGTTACCGCCTCTCTTTGTAAGTATCAGTTTGATAAATCTCTCTTTCCTTTGTATCTTGTACCCTGTTGCACGGTGTCATGCGCCTCTCTGTCATGAACTTCGCTTGAGAAACCCCTCCAGCGATTACTGTTCTCACAGTGAACCTCCACTGCATCTAACTGTGATGAAATCGTCCGCTCGGGTTTCGTCGAACGGATATCTCTATTAGTAACAGTTTTATTTAGCATTTTTTTTTTTCTTCACATTCTCTGACTTATTGGACGAGATCCGCGTTACGCTTAGGTGCAATGGAAGCGAATCATCATTGTTTGGAATTATGGCTGAGCTTCTTAGGCGTACCTGTGTTACATAGTGCCTAATTTACATATTATTCTGCCAGCAACGAGACTTTTCGACCAGCCACTGTCGAGGAGCATCGTGTTTGGGAATGACTCTTTTGCGAGAAGCGATCATTTTTGTTTTTCGTTGTTTCTGGGGACGAATGTCCATTCTTGTCGAGACCCCCCACCCCCCTTAAACCCCTTCTTTTTGTTAGTCTTGGTACGCAAATCTTATTTCTTCATCCCCCTCCCCTTAAACAGACACTGTTCGCTCTTCTTGTTATTGTATAGTGACGTAGATAGACGAGGGTGGCGATGAATTGCTCAAGCTGGCGATATCGAACGTTTAACCCTTTGGGGGCGTAATTCTGTTGATGAAAGCCGTTGCACCGGCCAGGGGGAAGTAAATTTCTAAATTCTATTGTTATATTTCTAGAGGATATATACACGTGTATGTGTTATTTATTTTTATTACGAAAGCGAGGAGTGAAAAGCGTAGAGTTATGAGAAAGTTGCTACTGATAACGACGCGATCAGTGCTCGGAAGCGTCACGAAACTCGGCCGCAAAGGGTTAATTCACAAAGTGCTTCCTGAGTGCGAATAAAACGGCCTTAGGCCGCCCCTTGTATCTGTTTTGGACCGACTCCGCTTCTTTCTCTATTCCTGTATCTTCGTTTCTTTCTGTCTATATTTTCCATTATTTCGTGAGACACGTGAAATGTGTTTCGGCCATCGCGACTTCTATCATGCAATCGTTAATGTCGAGAAGACTGCCCCGTCCACCCTATTTCCCCTCACAAACGTTTCTGAAGATTGAAGAAAGAGATGTTTCGCTCGACTCGATGGAATTTTCGAAAAGTCAGAACTTGCTGTCGCTGCAAACTTGCAGAAATTAGTAACGAAGAAAAATTATAATTGAAAATTGAATAAGAAAGAGATTTCGATTAAGAAAACTAAGGATAACTGGGAAATCTCGAAAGCTACGGTCGTCTGACCCAATCTCTGTTAGAATCACTAATTACGCAATAATCAAAGTGATTCCGCTCACGGAATAGCTCGATCCTGAATATTCAAACTTCCCTAATTCAAATGCATTTGAAGTCTACGCAAAGTCCACTGTGAAAGCACTCGAAGAAAAAAGAACAGTCGTTCTCTGCCCATCTCTTTCTCAATTTCTACCCTAAGAATAAGCAGCCAGCCCGCAACTATAGTCTTCCCTTTTTCGCTTACTCCAACTCGTTTGGAGGAACGGTTGCCAGAGAATAAATCCCCGATGGCATGATAGAAGTCGATGTGTGGTTCGATTCTGATGGAGCATGTGATATGTGTTTTCCAGGGTACAGCAAAACCTGCATGCCTACTGTAAGACAGATAGTTGACTGTCTCGTTGCTGCTCGACCCATGCCAATCCGATGCGGCCCCTGCCTTACTGCTAAACGTACTAATACTGCTACTAACAACAATCGCGATAGTAACGGCGTTAGTAGCACGGCTAACAGCAACAACATCAACAGCTACATCAACAACAACAAGAACGTACACGCCTACGAGACCATTAAAAGCTTTAGTACGCGCGAGAAACTCACGGTCCGCTGTGCAACCAGCCGCGACTAGGATTTCCTTATCTTTCTTTTGTTCCTCTCCTCTTTTCTCTTCTCGCGGTGCTGGGGAGCACGTGAGATTCGTTTATTAAACATTTGTTTCGTATAAGGGGAGGTGCCGTTAGTAATGAATAATTCCTCTTTGGTGTTGGCGCCGAAGTAGTACTTAATATTTATAGCTGAATTCATTTGAGGGGAAACGTTTGTTTCGTCGTTCAGGTTTAGCTGGCGGGCGAGCGTTGATTACTGTTTTATAGTAGACTGATTTTTCTGTCAGGATTTATTTATTTATTTATTTATTTCGAGCGGTTTTTCGCTGTTTTAAGCTGTTAGTATATTGATAGAGATGTATGAAGTCTGTTCCCAGTACAATTTTATTGACGTTCCTTTTTTTTTTATTGGGGGTTTGGAGCGATGAGATGCACCTGAGCTGATGTTGGAATTCTTTTTCTGAAGTACAACAGTGGATTGTCATAAAGTAGGATGTAATATTTTTATAATATTGATGTTGGAAGGTTGTTAAGAAGGTGGGATGGATTTGTAACAGAAATATATAGTTGACTGATACTTGATAGATACATATGTGTTTGATCTGATCGCATCACTGAGAAGTGTTTTAGCAGACTTTTGCTCTTTTGCTGTCTTTTTATATTGCGAGGATCTGTTGAATTTTACTGGTTCAAGAGCCGAGACGAATAAATCAATCACGCGAGGGAAATGAACATATCTTCGAAGAAATAATTCTGATAAAATAATTTATAATAAATCCATGTTTCATGCGGATAATCGTTATTATGTATCGTGTAATTTATTAACGATACGCTTGTTTCAGATTCCACTTACCTAGGCATGTAGTATTTAACGTTAATTTTAATTAGAACTGTTGAATTAATTGGAAGAATTATTTCTTGTTATCTATACCTGTATAACATCTATTCTCCCCAGCACTGCTTCCATTAAATGGGAGATTTTTCGTTTGTTTATCTTTACAGACTGAGTCATCTAACGCCGAAGTCGAAAATATTTGATAGACCATCAATATTATAGGAAATAGTGTCAAACGAAGTTAACCGTTAAAATTCCATTATACCAGTCGAAAGTACCAAGAGTTATGAAATTTGAAAAATACTTAAAAACGCACGATTTTCTCTAACATCGATGGTTTACAGAATACTTTGCTTCTTAGCGTCCGATCATTCAGCCTGTACACCCAGAAATACTTGGAGGCTTGTTATGATTATGAATAGCACGTACTTTAATATTTGAGGAAACGCTCTTTGATATCTGGCACGTTATCGTAACTTGTTACTAGATCTCTATTTTCACCTTCTATTGAACAGAGTGTTGAACAACGTTCAACAATAAAGTAGGCTCGAAGGTACGCGAAAATATATAATCCTCTCCGACCAAACGAGAAACGACCGTCGTTAGCTTTGAATATCCATTCTCCTTCAGCGCTAACGCGATTAAAAAATAGAGAAAGGTGGTGTGTCGCGCGTTTAGAATGGTCTTCAAGGATCCAAAGATTAAAGACTTCGCGGGATCGAGATCTAATTGAAATCATCGACCTTTTAGGATCGGCTCCTGTCTATATTCTCTGTAGATTATTTTACTGGTACACTGTACTGTTGCGTGTTGTATCTGCAATTTTGCAATAGCTACGACAATCCTAGGTGCAGCGAGCGTTGCGCAAAAGTCTCTCGAGGCGTGTAATTTTGGTAACGATTTAATAACATGCCGATGGGAACGATGTTTGCTTTGGTACTTGTTTCAGCGAGATTGCGAGACACGGTGGTTTCATTTCGAGAAGAGTCATGGTCATCGACGATGGTCGTGCGTGTCCAAGCGCTAGGATAGTGAAAACTGACAGTTCGTTGATGAATTGTTGACCTATTAATTCGTGTATTATAATTTTACGTCGCACGCGAACCGATATTTCCGACGTTGTGAATTTAAGGTTCCGTGGAACGCCGGCATTTGTTAACCACGTTGGTCGAACAACGATTCATTTTTAATTCTAAGGCGGTGGTTGAATTTGAATTCAAATCACAGACGGTCTGTTAGATCCAGACAGAATTTGATTTCAGCGATTGTTTCTTCGATCGTGCGCTACCGTCCAGAAGCTTTTAATACTTTTCATAGAGTTCGATGCGAGATACTTCTATAATATGTTTTCCTATATGAAAAGGATTTATGGGAGGCAAAATATATAATTATATACCAATAAGTAAAGGAATTATTAATAATAAAGTATAATTAAAACCCAATATTCGAGGAATATTTATGACAAATTCTGCAAGTAAAGTGGCAATTGATAGTTTATTGAAAATGATATATAAAAAGGGGGATGCTTCCACGATATTTCAATGGTTTTGTTACTAAATAGTGATGGAAATAATGTCTGTGGTTCCTTTTAGACGTCCGCGGTTTAATAACGAAGGAAAGCTTCTCTTCTAATAACTTCAGACTGAAGTATGAATTATGGACGGTAGCGCATATTTCACCGACTTCAACGGACTTTCAATGAGGATCTCGCGAGTTGCAATTGTAATTCAACGTTCTCCAAATGCGAGGGCGTAACGAGAGAGAATTGTATAAGAGGAAATCAAAATAGTCGATACATATTTTGTATACGTTGGGAAGAGAGAGAGAGAGAGAGAGAGAGAGAGAGAGAGAGAGAGATGATGATGATGATGAGAGAAAGAGAGAATGATCGAGAGAGTGTTTTGCTCGAAACTCAGAAAGCATAAAAAGTTCGGCGTGCTTGCTAGCCTGTTTGGCACATTTGAGTATTTTTTTAACGAAATTTTTTTATCTGTAACCAGGAGTAATTATATATAGTATACGAGCGTCTAGATGATAATCTACCGAGAAACCTTTTGCTTTTGACCAGTGACTTTTCGTATTAATGCTTTGCACACCAACTTCTCAGGAACCTTAGAATTTTATCAAAAAAACTCCAAATAATCGCGGCTCTAACTCCGTGCAATTTGAACAAAAGAAAAGAGAGAGAGACGGATGCACCGAAAATGAAAAAATCCTGAAGTTTCTTTCGAGACCCTGTTACATTTTTAAATTTTACAAATTAAAGAAACTCCGAGCAAACAGGACTCAAAGTTTATCGAGTACATACACGACAAGAAATCGTAAAGTTAATGAATATTTTGGTCAGATTTAACAAACTTTGTGTGTTTTAATATTTTGAAGAGCCTATTAGCTGTTTCAACAAAATAATCCAACGATATTTATCACAGTGAAGATGGTTTCAAGTTGTCGCCGAGCCTCTCCTTTTACATCGCTCTTTTCACGATCTGTTTTTCTTTCGGTACAAGATTTTGCGAACTTTTGTTCAACGTTAGTGCTCGATAAGGGCTTCTCCCATCAGATATCGTGTTCAGCTGAACGGCGAACAAGCCTCGCCTAAATGGCAGTTTAAGGGGGACGAGAAAAACCTACGAATCCGTTTCGATTTCATTCGAATATCGTACGAATTATTTCGCAGTCTTTCACCTAAGTGCCAGATAATTCTAAGATATCGAGGAATGCATTTGTTTCAATTGATTATCGAGCTGAATGCGTAACATACGGCGGCTGGATCATCAAAGTATGCTCGAACGGAATCGTGCACCGCCCGATCTGCCCTAAACGCGTGCAATTTATTTTTTAATAAGTTTCCCGTAAATACATGCTTCAGGATCGATGGTCGATGTGACGTATCCCAGTACGATTATCGATAAATATACTTCAATCTAAGTACCAGTTACAAAATATAAAGCTACATGAAGAAAAAAAGAAAGACGAAGAAGTTCACATAGTTCGCACGTTGTATATGTTTGTATACTATGTTAATCTAGTGAGTGTCGTAAAAAAAAAACATGTATATCTGTGAGAACGTATAAGGGGAGATAAATAAATCAGAAACGAAGAATTATATTTCATTGACACCAATAAACGAGCAATTTTTATTTCGTCGCTTCACACCTGAACCCTGTTTACCATAACGTTCGCGATAACGTTTCTTTCTAGTTGTAAATTTTCAACATTAATATCGATAGACAGCGGTCGATACTAATACTGATCTTACCCGGTGATCTTTTTCTTACTTTTACGTTTTGTAGATCGAACGCCGACGTGGAACATTTCGTCGTGGTCCCAGAGCGCTAAGGAGCCAGAAATTCTAGCGAAGAGTAAGAACATCAGGTAAATTCCTTTTCGATCTTCGCATGTAGTTTGTTTATTTACATACTTATTATTAGCGACACCGTGGTACGTAGAAGTTCCTGCACATTTACATTATTGGCCGTATTTCGGAGGGAAGGCAGAGTGGTGGAATTTAGAATACTGTAATTGGAATGTAAATTCGACGATATTATTGACATTCACTTCGTCCGGAAGAATAGTTAAGAAACCCGCCCATTTATATTCGCACAGCAAGTCCTAATAAACTTCCTTCCCCCAAATATTTGCATTCCACTCGCGATTTAAGAATGAATCTAATATAGATTGAATCGACGGAATGCCCTCGGGGATAATATTCACATTTATACGCTACTCTAAAAGTAATGGAGTTATGGTACAAAATATACGACTGCTATTTATTAACAATTAATAGTATATCTACCTACCATTCGCGTTTCGCCTCGCGCTGCGTCTTTGGAGACTTAACGAGAACTTCTTTCTCACCCTCAACTCGCACGCAAACACTCAGACGTATACGGTATACTTCTGTTTAAATTAAAAGGCTTCCCTTATCGGCTATACAGAAGAAACTACGGTATCACGAATCCCTGTCACTACGCTAGAGAAGTTAACGAACTAAGTAGACGATAAGTCTAAAGTGAATCGACCCTGTGAAACGCGTGAGAGACTTCTCACCCACTATTGCACGCAACGAACAACCCCCATCTCCTATCACCCATTTCATTCCACTTTATTTTATTCCTATTACGCTAATCACATCTGTTACGCGCGCTTCGGCCTCAACTGAAACAGGCAGAGGGATACAAAGCCCACGATCCAGGCTAGCAGTACTAAAAATCCAGTGTACACCTCAGGCTCCTTGACGGAAGTCCCTTTCTCCAGAAGACCCCTCATCGAGATCCCCGGCACTGTTATGGGTAAACTCAAACTGAGCCATCGAAGGGGCTTCGGCATGCCCTCGATTGGCCAAATGAGTCCTTTAAAATGCCAACAGATCGCCTCAGTGTTTTGTCCTTAAAGATAGGCCTACCCATGTGTCCCTAGGCTTTGCCTTTCGATTGAAATACCGACGAAACATTCGAAACGTGACTCAAACTGAATTCGGGAGATTTCAAGTGACCCAGCTGTAAATTCCTTCGTGCACTGCGTTTCAATAAAATTTACGATGAATGGATTTTCGATTTTTCCGAATGTAGAACATTATAATATGTAGATGAGAATTAAGGAAGCTTTATGAAGAAAACGTGAAACGAGATATTTTCCTGCGGACGAAACGTGAAACGAGATATTTTCTTCTATCGATGCACTGTTCAAAAAAGTAGAAACGTGTTCTCTGAATAACTATACTTTTTTTTTACCAATGACGCGTTTATCAAACGCGTGATTGCACTGAATTGATTATAATGTAAGTCTGTATAGTTCGAAGAAGTATAGAATTTTTTGTGGCCTATCTATAGAGCACAGAAAAATGAAATAACACATCACACGACAAAGCTTTTAAACTACTGATCCCTTTTACGAAAATTAGCCTGCAATTACTTCGAACAGTGCACGAAGTACGAGCCTTATGTTTAATTTTATAATGGAGATTTTAACTACTGAAATTGAACGAATTGCATATATCACTCACCACAAAGAAGTATCAACGGGAAAAAGCTTCCCACGGACGCATAATTGACGAGAGCGTAGGATGTGCACATGATCGATATCGCGAAGCCTGTTAAAAATTTAAAAGTGAACAGGATCTTAACTTGGTTTCGACTTAATCGCAATTTTATATTAACTTCAATGCTCACCGTACATCATCCCACAAATTCCTTCGAGTATGGCTAGCGAAATGACCGCGGTCATTGATCCTTTACACTCTACATCGAAGTGTAAAAAGCAGACACACAATGACGCTGCTACTTGAATGACAATCACCGCCACTTGGGATGTCAGGTGTGTAATTAATATTTCCGCCGTTGTGACACCTAATTTCGAAACGGCACATAGATTTTCAATCACAGGATTTGCTCGAAGGACACGAGTAGTTAAATGGATATTTCAATGTTTCAAGTGATCTTCGTTTTCAAAACTTTACGTTTTAATTTCTATAAAAATTGAGAGTTGCTCGCTGAAATGGAAAGTTGGCGCTCCTTTTATTTGAAATTCAATGGAAACGATCGATCATTTACTCGAGCCTACTAATCTTCCGAGAACATTAAGTATACACAGAATAATTTCATCCGACGGCTTGTATAATTTTTTTTTTTGCATGCTCGGTATTTAATTATAAGGCGCAATTTACCTTGAACCAGACTTCTATCCCACACGCCTGAGTGTCGATCTGTGATGATTATACTGGAGCAAATTGATGTTGCCAAGACGAACACTAACCTGAGACAAGTGTGTTAATAAGAAACTTATTTATCGTTTGAAACGATCGTTTGAAGTTTCGAACTTACGATAATATGAAAGGAGCCGTAACGAACTTTACGTAATTCTGGTCCCTCTTACCAAAGATGGGTTCTTCGATCTGGAAAATTCAATAATTCATCCTGATAATATTAACGATTATTATATAATGCACTGTTGCAAGCATAAAGTTTCTTAAGCGTACGTACGCGTATCGGTACGTCCGCGAATTTCGGAGATAGTCGACACTCCCTCATGATCTGTTCGTATTCGTCGAAGAAACTGTCGTACAGTTTTCTCTGTGCGAACAAACCGATTTGTCTGTCTAAAAGACAAAACAATATTTAGAAAGCATCCATTTCGTTTCTTACCATAAATCGCCTATATTTCAACTGCCACTGTTCATTAAAAAAAATATAATTTCATAGGCCTGTGTTTAAAAAGTGATTGTTAATTATCATAAAGGCGCGTACCTGGCGTATAAAACGAAACTTCGATCTGGCTGGCCAGAATGTTCTCCTCTGACGTCGATAAAAAGTCTTCCAGCTTCGTTTCCAAAGCTCGCGAGAAATTTCCACCGAAATGCATCACGCCGATGCTCTTCTTCTTTGTTATTTCTTGCACTGCCTCGTCATAAGTGTCGTAATATATCTAAAAATGGAACGTAGCCAGCGCATATAACGGTGCAGGTCTCATCGGGACTGGTTTCCTAAACTTCTGAATTAATTAACATTGGCCGCATACCTTCTGCAGAACAGAGTCGTCGATTCCCTTTATGAATCGGCAGCTGAGGTCAACAAAATTGCAAGTAAACTCGTTTTCATCATACGTAACGTTGCCCCGATTTCTCCCGTAATTACAGCTGCCAGCTTCGTCGTTCACGATCGATATTGCGAGCCCCTTTGGGTCCAGACCGGTGGAGTTGAAGAATAACACCATTTGTAATATCGGCAGGATTATCGAGAACAAAACACCCCTGTACAAACAAATTTTAGATGCGACACAACACGCCATTTGTGCCATCTGCAAATAACCGATTGGCATGTCAATTACCCGGGGTGGCGTATGAACTGGAGTGCATTCTTCATGAGCAGGGCCTCGCACCTCTTCTTCACACTGCTTCGCAGCAACTCGTTGTTCTGAAATATGGCTTTCCCTTTATTTTCCTCGAATTTTAAAGGTGGCTTGATTCGATCACGACTCTTTCAATCTCTCTGGGATTTATGGAGATTCTAATTTCATGTTTCAGAAGTATATCATTGGGCAAATTCTACGGTGAAGAGTAGAATATTTCACGTTACTTTGTAATATATTTAGGGCTGTGTTATTTGTAACACAGCAGTTTTAGTGATGCTGTCAGCTACTTATTTCTTATTCCCCTTCTACAAGACGAGAGGAGAGTCTCGTAATAGGATTCTTTAATCAGGATTGAGTCACAGAAGGTTTGACTTTTTCGTCGTGTATTATATAATATTCTGACATTGTCCTTAGATGTAATAAGCAGGCAGATGAAACACGATGTTACACTCTCTTGAAGTCATAACTGAGACTTAAGGAAGCAATTGAACTTTGACGAAATATAAGATCGCATAAAGAATGGGCTGTTGAAAAATGGACTCTGAAGCCTATAGTACATACCCGATAAAACGAAGAGAAATATTTGTTCAACGTCTGTTTAAAAATCGACACTGCCACAGTGGAAAACAATTCTATTGACTTACTTGCTTCCGTTCATCACATGCAGTTGCCTGTTAGCAAGGAGCTGTGCATATATGGTTTCAACGCGATGTCCTCCACCCTATTCTGTTTCTCAATGTCAGACATTTAAATCAAAGGCTGCTAAAACGTGGATAAAATGACGTGCACTGACCTAAATGCACACAACTGTCTTTGCAGAAGCGTGTTTCATCTCAAATAACTTGCTCGGCAGACTCGAAGTGTCAGTGAAGAATTAAATCGAGAATTTCGAGAAAAAAAACTATGCAATTTAACAATGTAGTTCATTGACGTAAAAATAAATTTTCAGAAATTAAATTTTAATAAATAGTCGCAATAACAGTATAGAAAATAGAGTTTTAGGAGTTGACATTACGAGCTCGTTAATTAAACTATAATCGGAGCTAAGGCATGTGAAATTTTGGCTAAGCGATCTAGAGTTCCCCAACTTATAAATATAAAAATTTCAACTTTCTATTTTAAAAATTGACGAAGATACGATTTATTTCTCAAAGTATTAAAAATCATCTATGTCTGATCTAGAGGACCATTAAAATAGCGTCTATGTCAAATTGTTAGATGATATGATAAGGAAATTGAAAATTTGGATGTGTAATCTAATGATTCTTTAAAAAAAAGAAGGGCGACCAGTTGTCCTCAAAAGAGCGTTTCTTACACAACGCATTGAAATTTGAAATATGTGCTATGATTCTGATACTTCTCTCACGAATGTTAAACAGATATAAAATTGCATGCATCACCTTTCTCGGGAAACTCTTGTAAATGGTGTCCAGAGCGGCGACGTTGGTAAACTCTGCCGGAGGAACTGGAGACTGATTGATTCCGTCAGGCGGATTTTGCACTTGCGATTCACTCAAGCTCAAAAACGCTTCCTCCAAGGAATTAGTTTGATATTTCTCCAGCAGATCGGTCGGCGTTGATTCAGCCAATAACTGACCGCATCTCATTAATCCGATCTGAGCATTTTAATAGTTCATTACCATAGGTAATGCGTATCGCGTGTCTTTTTACAGCGACTCTTGTATGAAATATTATTACTCTAATGCGCTGTGACTATGTTCTTGCGTATACGAAGCAGTAATACTACATTTCTGGTAGAAATTACTTAATTATCAGTGTGAATAATTACGTGTCTATTAATTTCTGCGGCGGAGTATTCCCTTTGCAATTTTTAACATTCTAAATTCACCTTTCCATCTTACCACAAAACCTAGAATTCAAATTTCCTAACATCGTAATACACCTTTCGGAGAAACCATTACCTTATCCCTTCCATTCCGAATTAAAAAATTTCTTATTCCCAGCATCTAAATAGTCTGCACGAGACTGCGACAGAATGTTACTTACCGTGTCTGCTTGCTTCGCTTCCTCGATGTAATGCGTGGTGATGACAACACTGACACCATCTTCCTGCGTGATCTTCACCAAATAGTTCCAAATACTGTTCAAAGAATCGCTAGCTCACTTTATCGTCATTCGATCTTCTTTACGCGATCGAGAGGCAAAGAAATGAAATTGTACTTGCTTGTCCCTTAAAACCGGATCCAGGCCGACGGTGGGCTCATCAAGGATCAGTAATTCAGGCTGATGAAGCAAGGCGGCTGCAAAAGATAATCTCCTTTGCTGACCGCCACTCATGTTTCTCACTAAACGATCTCTGGGTGGTAGCTGAAGCAGATCCTTCAGAAATATGTACCTGTCCTCTGGAATCAGGGAGTACAGTAACTGCGTTACAGTTGGATGAACGTAACAGGACAAGTTAATCTTCGAGGAATACTTTATATACTCTAATTGAGGTATGTAAAGAGTGTGGAATGAATTAGACTGCAACAGTGAGTGCATGGCGAGCATTTATAATGTCGAGAAAAGATTACAAGTTTCCTTGCAAATTGGGTTAGTGCGAACTTTCGTACGACACTTATTATTACTTTTCGAAGGTGTTGGATTCTTTCCCGGCCAATGTATATAACTATTTATCCGATAACGAGAGAAGTACACGAACAGTTTCAATTTGAATCATGATTTACCAATCATTTCATTCTCCAAGCCATTTATCCTGCCGAAGAAGTAAAGCGCTCCAATCACAGAGAACTCCTCGACCAACGAAATCTCCTGTGGCATGTAACCCACTCGCGGTCCTGGAACTCCCGATCCCTTGGTTCCCGGCTTTCCACCGAGCACCCAAATTTCACCGCTGTCCAATTTCCGAACGCCAACCACGCAGGAGAGCAGAGTGGTTTTGCCACAGCCGCTTGGCCCCAGGAGACCATATCTGTAAGGAATAATCAACGTACGCTGAATTAAAGCGCAACGAACAAGTGCAGAATCACGTCTACACAAACATGTATAGAGGTTGAATGAAAATGTTGGCAGAAGTTGCTCACATGGATCCTTTGGGAACAGTCAGCTGCAAACCATTCAGAATCGGCTTTCCCTTCTCATATCGTTTCCTGGCATTCCTCACGACGATCGCGTGCTCCACCACCATTTTATGAAACGTTAACTAGCTAGAATCTGTAACAGACAAGGTGCGATTAAATTGTCTAAACGTGTCAAGCGTTTCAGCGTCCGAGTGTGCATTACGATTACATTAAATGCAACAGTTTATTTTGGTCGTACTCAGACAGGAGATCAAAAGCTCGTTAAACTGACGTACGCAGCTTCTCGTTAATGAGTTGTCCATCAATCAATCAATCGGTGCAGCCTTTTCTGCCTGCTTAATATTCATAACTATTCAAATTGCGCAATCGAGACGTCAGTAACGTGTTACTTTGTCGCCTCATAGAATTATCTCTCGTGTAGAAGGATTAGAAGTTTTATCTACGTTGAATTGTGTAGCTACTGTTCGAACGTCTACTATCAGAATTCTTTTTCTCGAGAGTTCCTTCCAATTATAGTGGGATCCTTGAGCTTAGAAAATACTAAGCTGTGGGAAATAATTAAGAGGATTAATCTATCTATAGGGGTTCCACACGTTTTCGGAGAACGAACCAAATATCAGAGATGAAAGAAATAGTGTATCTAAATATATCGATTTTCATAAAATACAGTATATAAATTTAACCGATTTACTGTCAAACGGCAATGCAAGTTCTTTGGTTGCATAAAAATTCACTTCTCCAAGAACCAGATAGAATTTTTCAACCTGCCGGACGAACCACTTAAGTAATATTGCATCGCGTGATTCTAGATTTGTTGAACGTATCGTCGAAACGTTTCATTAAAAAGAGTAGGTATGCACGTACTTGTTCCCCGCGTTCAACAAACTTAGTCGTTTCAACGTATTTATCTTTCACCGCTATAATAGGCCACGGTGAATCTAGGACTAACGATCGCGTAATACTTCGCAAATTACACCGAAGAATTTTGCCAAGGCCATCAAACTCGTCCCTCCACTTGAACATTAGACGGGATACTTCCTTCGCCACGGTAATCCATTTTTTGCATAATTCCTCCGGCCCTTTCACTTTCTTGAACCCATCAGGCATCGCGACTAGATTCGCGGCGAAGATGATATCACATCTTAGAATAATTATAAACCCCTACACCTCCTATTTTTGCGAATCCCCTGTCTGCTCTTATTCCTCGTATCATCCAAAGACTCGGGTTACCCTGCTCCACATCTTCGCTTCTAAATCGCAATATTTTACTACCATCGATTTCGACGTCACAGCAAAAATTGACGAGGCAGATGAAACGAATTGAAATCAGAGATAATCTTTCGCGAATTCACGGCACTGCCTTCTTCGAAAAAAACATTCGCTGCGTGAATCGACAGGGCAAATGAGCTCGATGACGCTGAAACAGTTAAAAACCGATACAAACACTTTTCACACGAGATATTGGAGCGTCGCATTTCGTATTCCGTTCAGACTGCCTTTACGTCGAATACCGATCTCCGCGGTGGTCCTCGTTCATTTATCATTCCGACCATCTGTTTCGGGTGTACATTATCGGGACCGTGTGATACGAATTTCTAACAGTACTCCGCAACCCTTCCCATTACGATTTATTCGCGGGCACGGGACGCGAGGCACGAGACTTTACTCGAAGAAAGTGCTTTCAACAGTAGCGGCCACGTTTAACCATGCGACCAGACTTTCGTTTATTTATAATCTTTCAAGAAGCACGGCGCTCGGCGACATATAGCGGAATAATGGAAGCATTTGATTCAATCTGACGGTGAAAGCGATTGCAGCATACTCGTAAGACAGTGGCCGAAAAGAAATCATCCGAGTTAAATGTCAGAAAAACACCGCGGAGGTAACCAGTCCTGGTGGTTGTGCTCTTTCGCTAAATCACTCTGCGTTACAGTGACCGGGGAAATTGCGAATGTATTATGGGTTAGGACCGTGTGGCGGAATTGCTCTTTCGTTTCGAGCATGTACCAGGGAAACAGGACGACGAGTTTTGTACGCGGATTTCGATCACTTCCGGGAGATGTTAACATTAATTTCGTGGAGATATTTTGTGTTAACAGTGCCTTGAACTACTGTGAGTCTGTATATAAAAATACTCTTCCTGGTATTAATTTTAATATTAGCTTCCATCAGCTTTCCAAGCAGCTATTTCAGAGCTTGCGCAGTCCGAAGTGTAGAATAAAATTATTTCAAAGAAATAAAAAAATATTCCAGTTCTTGGTTTTTAAATAGCTGAATACTAGAGTGCGCGTCACTCGACACACTTAAAGTCAACTTGCCCAAAAAGTTCCGCCCTTTTGACTAACTTTTAGGCGAGGAATCACCGGCACGCAGTTTTACACGGTGCCAGCAGACGCAGTGGAATGAATATTTTTTACTCAACTGCGTATCAACGAAAAGTAATGCAATAACCAGTAACTACTCTAAAAATAAGCAGGCCAACGGGTCCGTGACTCATTGGCGACAATAAAAACATTCTGGCCCGTGCAATGTTCGACGGCAGGTTTACGATCGTTTGCCACCTCCACCTAATCTCGATCCGTGCGTGCATTCTACGTAAGCGAGATCGAATAGGACCAGTTCTAAGCAGACAACGCGGATGCTCTACCGTTACACGAAGGGACTATCCGAGTTGGATGCACTCGACCTACGATGCACTATAGCAGCTGAGCATGCACCACGTGTCGAGAGTCCAGGGAAAAGTATAACTCTAGGTCAACGTTCTCGAATGGGCGCCTGGAACGTGGAACCTTGCGACCTAATGATCGGACCTATAGTTTCAGACTGAACACAACAGGGTCCTGGATGCTGCGACCGTCTTGGAACACTCTTTCATAATTGAAGAATAATATTTCACAACGAGCTTTCCCATAAAACGTGCCGAACTTTCGGGGCAACCTGTGCCAGATGAAAGGACCGTTTAACGAACAATTACCAAGCAACTCGCACGGCCGTGTTGGGGGGGGGGGGGGGGGAAATCAGAGGAATCGAGATATGTATTGGCAAATACCTGGTGCCAGTTGAAATTTGCGCAAGGTTAATAACAAACGCTACGGACTTATGCAAATCCTGATACTACCGTGCAATTTGCGGCACGTAATTACCAATGACAACTAGAGCGTATTTTTTCTCTTGGAATCCTTGGGGGCTACTTTTTTTGCCTGTAAAAACTACATTTTCCGGAATACGCACGATTACACGCGATTTCAAGGCTGATGTTACGACACCGCGAAGAAAGTGTTACGAACGGCAATTTCGAGTCACCTTCGAGTATCGAAACTGTATGAGCGATGGTGTAACGCGCCTTGATAAGACTCTAGCGATCGCCAGCGAGATTTGAGCAAACGGTAACCCACGGGAGAAGTGAATAGGGCCTTCGAGGTTTCCCAGTGGCAAAACAAAAAATACGAAAGTCTCGGTGGAAGGACGGAGCCAAAGGTCCGGTGATTAATAGATATTCGAATTAATACGTCAATGGTTTATGTCGTTACGTAAGCTGGCGGTGGGTTGTTTGTATATGGCGTTCAAAAGTCAACGACAGTGGCGATAGTTTACTGAGTGAGGAGTCAATGATGGTGGTTAAGGTTCCTGAGGTAGCCCAGTGGCAAAAAAATATGAAAGTTTCGGCGAAAGGACGGTGCCACCTCGTGCTCAATGATTAGCGAATGGTAGAACTAATACAGCAGTGATTTAGCAATTACGTAAGACGTAGTACGCAGTTTGTACAGTGGTGGCGAAGAAGAAGAAGAAGAAATATTAGAAACTATGCGATACCGATAGAGAAACCTTGTTTCCATCCAATAAAACATGATTTCATTGAAGATGATTTAGTGCGTGTAATTCTGGAATTTTATCTCCATTTCTATCTTCTGTAACGTGAAGTCACAAGAAACTTATATTTAAAAAATCTGCTTATTGCACATCCTGCAGAAGTATTATGTAATTAACGAGACAGGTTACTAAGCTACTCGCCACAGAATTTCCTAATTGGTAACAAACTGTTTCTTACCTTAAATTTTTAAAATATCTTCTCCAAGCTTTCGCGGTATAACTTCTCGCACAAAGAAGAATCCTCCTCTTCGCCACATTCCAGAATTAATCCCTAATAATCCTCCCACGAGCTGTGTCACCCATCACTGCATCTCATTATCCAGAAATCAGAGTAAAAATCGACTGCTCGTCCCCTCGAGCCCTCCATCCACCAACCCTATTATTTACCCTCATACTTATCATACCGAAGGCGTCCATCGCGCGACCGAATTACAAACCCCGGCTGAATGGTCCCCAGAGGATCCCGATCATCGTAGCCATTTCGCGGTTCTCGGTTGCGGTGAGCGTGGACGGATCTCTGGCCAGCCCGCGTTCTTATTTCCCCAGCAAAGTAAGACACTTCGACCGCCGCTGGATCTCGGCGCGTGGGGCAATAGGCAACGAAAATAGGCGAGTGTAGAAAGTAAATTCGCCGGAGAAATTCGCGCCCGAAGAACGGCTCGAGCGTGCCGGGAGGACGCAGCATCTCGGCGTCGGTCGACGACCGTTCGGAGTTTTCGACCGGCTGACCGCCTAATTTTTGCGTCACTTTCGTGGACCCCGCGTCACGAAGAAAGTAAACGCCGGGGAACGGGTTCGGAGAGCACGTGAGCGACGAGTTTTCGGCCGAGTATCTGCTTTAAATAAATTAAGGGGGACATACCCCTAGGGAGGCCTAAAAGCCGACGTTCTTTTAGAATTTTTCTTTAAGAAACCATTAACATTATTGCACACGTAATTGTTTTATTAACTACGTCACCTTCTTGGCTATGATACTTAATTTTTGTATGCAAAAACAAATGCGTCATACGCTGCAGAGATTCCCGGTACCCACTCCCGATTAAATAGATTTTTACCAAAAAGCAAGTCAGTTTCTTAAATATATACACAAATGCTGTTTTTGACTGGGCGGTTTTTTTTATACGATTCACAGTTTCTGTTTAATTGTATAAAGAGTCAAGACTCCTTGTCCGAAAATTGAACGTTTCATTTAGAGTGCTGTCATTTCTTTAAAATTCAACTTTTTTTAAATCGGCCACGTCGCAAACAGCATTTGTTAATATATTTCAGGAAACTAATTCGCTTTTTGCTTTCAGGTAAAATCTGTTTAATTGGGAGTGGGTACCACAGCGAACGACACATTTGAAAATAGCCCCCATAACTTCGTTACACGGTTAATATTTTCACATACAAAAATTAAGTATTATAGCCAAAGATGTGACATGACTATTAAAACAATTACGGGTGCAATAATGTTAATATTGCCTTAAAAAAAAATTCTAAAACAACGTCAGTTTAGGCTTCTCTAGGTGTATGCCCCCCTTTAAACAGCGAGGCGGCTGATTGCGTGCCCCGTTCGTTCCTGCTCGACACGTTCGCTACCACCTTGCGTTTGAAAAACCTCCCGCGATAGGCAACGACATATTTTCCAGTGGTCCTACTCGACGAGGTGTACATTTTCCATTTGGTGCATGAATAATGTGAATGCCCGCCAGGTTGCCTGGTATCAATGTCTGACGAAAGTGGACCATGCATATTTCGCGAAGGTAAAATGCAGAATCGACGATGCCACCTGTGTATGATGATCTCGATTTCATAAGAAATGCCAGTGGTATGTGACGCAACGTAGTGAACGTTAGGGGTCGTCCTTAAATTACGTAAGAAGGCTCCTTGGGGCGGGAGGAGGTCACGAATTTCTTACTCTTTCTTACAAGGGGAGAGAGGGAGTCAAGTAGCTTACGTAATATTTAATATTTAAATACAATTTTCAATGTGAGTAGCCAAAAAAAGCGATGTTTGGTCGTGTACAGGAAACCGAGTTAAATGAATTATATAAACCTTTAAAAGAATTTTAATAAAAAAAAAAAACGTATGAAAGGGTGGAGGAGGAGGTTAGAATCTAAAATCTTAGGAATTTTTATACTGGGGGAGGGAGGGGATAAGAAATCGCTAAAATTACCCTTGGGAAATTTAAGAACAGCCCCTTAACAGCTGTTCACTTATAGGAAGGGTGCCACTAGGGTTGATTGAGTATTCGTAAGAAAGAATGGGCGATTTAGACGTTGGATTTGATTGTGGGAAGTTTGTTATTAGCTTCCGTGGTATAATTCTATCTGTTTGTGTAAATTTCGCAAGTCGTAATGTTCGAGGGGATTCAAGTGATTTGGTTTAATTCGAATAGGATATAGTGAGTTAAGAGAAATTACGATAATGTCGATAGAAGAGATTCTGTTTCCTTCGAGGACAACTGGGATGAAAGCATCGAGAAAGAATCATTGGTTCACGCGTCATTTGACACTGAGCGAACATTTCTGCATTGGATAACATTTCCTGCTTCTTTCAAATTGATCTTGCTTCCCTTCATTTTCTAATCGACCAGAAGACCTTGACTAAGCAGGTGCTCGTGGCAGCATGAAGAAATGGTAATCAATTTGCCTGTATTCCCTTCCGGAGATATTTGCATAGCAATGAACATAAAGGATGCAAATCTTGATTTTTTGTAGCGTTTAGAACGTTAATAAAGTCTACATATTCCATGTCTACAAAAACTATTTAGCGAACAACATAGCAATAAATATTGTACAAATCGTATAATGCGATGTATATTAACATTCATCAATTTTGTGCAATCGCAGTTTAAAATAGATGACGTTAAAATTTTGCATATCGATATCGACTAGCATATATTGCAAAAATTACTTCTTGTTTTACTGAAACCAGAGAAGTTCATTTCCTATCGCGAGTATTAAACCTAAAATGCTTTATAACAACCCTACACTTTAATTCAACTTGGACACCATCAGAGTCTCAAATCACTCAACTGAATCGCAGGGCGCAATTTCATTTCGAAGATCTGTTACTTCTTCGATTATTCTGCGATACATCATTGAATTAACGAGACCACAAACAGGGGAGTCTAGAAATTGAAATATTAATATTGCCCCGCTCGAACTTTGGGTCCTCCATACCCAATTCACATTCTTCGCTAAATACTAACTCGCGGTACGAAAAATATTTCAGTCGTCAACGATTTTCTGCCGTGCGTCAGCGATCAGCGAAATATAAGCAAATGTCTTTTCAACGTGACGAATAAAATATTGCACGTGTCGCGCATAAAGCCATCGCATTGTCAAGGTACATTGAAATGAGACCTTGGTTGATAAAATCCTAGCAGGCTCGACGACGAAATTAAAAAATCTTCGAAAAATATACTTCTAGAACACCGACTTACGTTTCAATAACTACTAAGTGAATTGGATAACATTGGAGCTTATTAGAAGGGTTGAGAACCGAATAGACACCATTAATATTAGTATTATATATTTCAAATCCGAAAAGATTTCTTCCATTCGAGATGCTTGTAAAAAGTTATAAGGCCCTGTTTCCAATGACTATGCATGGTATTGTGTGCATACTTTGACACTGTGGTAACTTGAGACATAAGAGTAAATATTATACAACCGTTCCATTCACCATTCAACGTTTTATGACACAAGTATCAACCTGTTCACTGTAGTACCTACTTTTTTTGCTTAATAAGTCTCATCTTTACGCTCAATGTCCGCGCTATGGCGCTAATAAATTTGGCGTATTAATTTGCCCGTAAACTACATGGTTTGAGATAATAATTCAGTTCCCTGCAATTTTTTCGACGGTCTCAGAAATGTCTGCAAGATCACAAGGTAAGTTGAATTTTTCTAATGTTCTCCTAAGTATTACAGAATACCTCGGAATTTATTGTTTCTCAATATTTGCAACATTTTTTATGAATATCTAAGTGTCACTACGATTCACGTGGCACGCAAAGGTTTTCTTGTTTGTTAATATTCTACTAGAAATCGCAGCCCAGGGATAAGGCTTATCAGACACCGTCCTGGTCTCATCAGAGCATAATTAATTAAACCATTAATTTCCTTGTAAATTTCATAGTTCCCTATGATATTTGCGGTATCCTCCTTTATGTACCATGAATTAGGCGGAAAGCTAAGTGCTCTCTTCCTCGTTTCATCTATTATGCAACGTTTCCTAATGTTACTGAGAAAATTATGGCCCCATGTTCGGTGAGACTTATCATTATGCTAGCGGAGGAGCTTCAAGTGTCGAGAAAACAGCGAACACTGCAGTGTCAAGGAATTTTATGGATGCTCCCGAAACACACATTTGTCAAGCTGAAAGCACAGTATACGCTGTGCAAAGTACAAGAAGGTCCTTAAATATTTGACTATGTTAATAATAGAATGAATCTTTTTTAAAACAACGCCAAGACTTATGAAGTAATCCAGTAGGCTGGAAAGAGGAAATTGCAGATTTATTTTAAATTGCCCTGCTTAATCAACCAAAGTGTCATTTTTCGTAAGTTTCTTCGTTCACTTGATACGACCAATTTCTTTCATATAACTTGTGTGGACTGCTACTATTCGAAAACAAATTAATTATAACACACGAAAGTTAATTAGAATCGTGGGATTAGCAAGTAACTAGGCTACAAGGATTTTCACTGCAAAATATGAAAGTATAAAATCCTTCTTTACCACGCAAATTTTGTCTTCTTTTCGAGAATTCGAAAACAACCGTTCACAAAAACACGGAAAACAAAACTACGCTATCTAAATATGTTTAAAGCTGCATATTTCGCTAAATACGAATATTATTGATCTAAAATTTTCGTCAATTTTCGACCCACTTTTCTTTTCATATTTCCCGTTTCATATGACTGATCTTCTCTGCGAATTCAAATCAGGCGATAGGTTCAGAAAAATGGCGGGAAACAGCATTCACAGTTTCCACCCAACCTCTTTTAACTAAATACTGAAACATATTTGCAAATCGCTCCACCCGTTCACTAGTAAATATATATAAAACCCTTGTCTCTATTTCAAACGCATGTTTCACAAATCCACTTCGATATCACAAAAAGGCGACAGCCCCACAAATTATTTTAAAGTAAAGAATCTCCAAAGACAGTGCACAACGAATTCTTTGCCTCCGGAACATCCACTTTCCACAAAAACGGAAGTATTAAAACCACTCGATCCTCCGGAAACTGCGAAACGTCACATACGTAGAAAGTCTGATCGGAAACAACGACATTTCCTATGCACCGAGCTAATGGAAGCAACAATTCCCACGGCAACATTTTACCGCGGTTTGTTACGAGACCCAAGTAATCTTTGCAGTGGAAACGATAAACAAAAGAAAGTTATCGCACGGCTTTCCCGATAATCACCCGGGCGCATCGGACAGAAAATACGAATTCGTTGGCACTTGTTGTAAAAATGATTGACTTCCGGTCCACTTACCGCGTCACCACGAATAATCCTTCAATCCTCGAAAGTGAAACGTGACCACGCTGTCCTGCGCTTCTGAAAACGTCCGCGCACCACGGCCGTCAAATTCGAACGTTTGTAAGCGGCAGAAAAGTCGACGTCGATCGCTCGCCCCGGTATGCACAGCCACCACCAGAAAGACGCGCGATGGAACGACGCCTCGAATCGTTTCGAATAGTTCCGATGTCCAAGGCAATAGATGCAGGCGCACGGCGGTGGAGCCCCCCCTCCCCCGTGATTCTAGTTCCAGGTCTTCTTCCCCCCTTGTATCACTGAAATATTTCTGTCCGCGCGTGCAACTTTCTCGTATTTCCTCGTCGGACACTTTTCTCCCCGTCTCGTGGTTGCAGAACCCTAACCTATTCTCCGTGCGGCTCGGTGGACGTTCGGCGTGTTTTCGGCGGGAACCTAGACGACACCGGTTGCGCGACGAGATATCACGTTGCACTGATTATATCGGGCATGCCGTTTCCGGGTGGCAGTCGAAGCGTATCGTTGACACCGGCGATCGCTCGAAACGGACTGTCGACGGTGGAAGACTCCTAACGATCGATTGTCGAATCCATAGATGGCTACGCGGATGTATGTCATGACAGCGTTGACAGCCGATCCAGGCGTATTTTCTGGACGTGCTGGAATCGTCCCAGGTCCGAGCGTCGCACCGTCCAACACACGACTGCCGTGGCCGCTGGTCTCTTTGGGAAATCAAGATCAAGTCTAAAAGTTTAGCGATCCCGGGTGGGGGGATCTATGAATCGGTAAGTTGGCCATGTGTCTATCGAAGGGGGCCGCAATCACAGGTGCAGGTACTTTCGTTGGGAAGGGGAAAAGTTCTTTCTCTCGGCTGCTTCGCCGGGCGTCCTTTCGAAAGGCCAACTATGCTTGGTCGTACCATCCCGTGCGGGATGCGCTCGATCATAGTACCATCGCCCTACTAGCGAACGCCCATGTGCGTTCCCCGCGCGTGCTTGTTCGGGTTATACAATGCATTGCGTCAGATAGGTTAGAATGATGTAGATTTCAGATGAATTTGAAAGTGACTGCGATTATAGCAATGTGGGATCCCTTGGATTCGAGATACACGATTTGTGCCGAGATTGTTTTTTTTGTGCGATATGTATATTTTAATGTTTTTCTTTATTTTCAATATTCGCACCGTTTATGTCCTTACGATATCTTTTATTTGTTCGAAAACTTTAATTTTGGAGGAAAGTATTTGAAATTCAAATTTTCCCTTGTGCATTTCGAGTGAGTCCAAGTCGAAGTTGTGTGAAGTTACAATTAGCATAATTTGTTTGCTGTGTGCCTGGGATTGCAAGCTGAACATTTAAATATACCTGAAAATTGATTTATTTATACATGGCTCGTAGATTTAATGCGACTGTATTCATATTTTATCCTATATTATTCTTGGTATTATCAATTCAGGCATATTAAATACTTATTTAACCGACGATCGATAAAACAGTAAAGAATCAATGATCTTTAGATGGTAAATCTAAATAATCGCTTCTCGCTTTACCGATTTGGATGGTCGTATTCAAATAGTTCGTAGAGGCATCATTTTTAAACGTAGAGTGCGCACCGAATCCATTTATTTTCCACGAAGTCGGTATTTCAGTTCGCGTGATCCAAACTTCTATAAAATGTTAAGTAGGTATCTACTATACCTCGACGCGACGACACGCTAATAGTAGGGGTGTTTTCCCCTGTCCTCCCAATTGTGTGACGTTTAGAATTAGATAGTGGTTCACAGAGATGCAACTTATCTAGCTAAATACATTCTTAAATCAACAGTTGAATAATAATCCTCAATTTATTACTCACTGTACAGTATCCTATTATTAATAATAGTACACAAAACACAATACATCTTTATAATTCACGCACACTTTCCCATTTTGGGAAATCCTTCGCCATATTTTTCAAACATTTATCAGCAACAGTGCTTAAAAACAAATACGCGTTACAAATGAGATACATACATTAATTTCGCCGCGAGAATAACAGAATGCAATAGTGGTTAAAAAAATTAGTTGAACGCTCCTTTCGGCTGGAGTAGACGCGTCTGGGCCTTCGGAATCGAAGTTCCCAAGCGCTCGAGGACTTCCGCGATTGGTTAATTCTTTTTTCTTGTAAAACACGCACGTCACAGCGCAAATACCACCGCCTAACATGTGGCCTGCTATTTCCGCTTGTTTGTTCGCTGTCAATAGGCGATCGGCTAGGACGAAGCGATTCTCAATAGCAACGTCCAAGCCCGGAATACATTAGAGCCCGAGGAGAGCGCAAAAAGGTATCTTCCAGCGGAAACATCGCGCCTGACCATTATAAATTCAATGCCCATACGCGCATTAACAACGCAACACTATTTCATTTCCATAACGTCGCGGGAATTCACTGAATTTTGCACAAAGAAAAAGAAACGCGCTCACGATCTCTCGGCCCGCATTTGCATCCGTCGTTAAGCGAGCCGCTTTGAATATTTAACGTGCACGCAATCGTGCTGGAGGAGGCGCTCGGACGAGAAATAGGAAAAGTGCCTCGGCGAGTCCTTCGATGGGAGGCGCGCCAACGGTAGGTCAATTAATTAAACATTCATGGAGAATGGATTCGTGGATGGACAGATCGGCATCATGGTCGCCGGGATGTGAAATGTGGCAAAATATCGTGGGGTAATTTGTCGCACAGCCGAAAAACGCTCGAGTGACCTTTCGTTTAATGATGATCGTGGGTTCATGCATAATGCATCGCAGTGTCTATATATAATATACTCGTTCCTTCTATTCTCTTCCTAGCAGAACGATCGGACTTCAAAATTACGAAGTTCTAGCCTTATACGTGGATCCACAAATCGAGCACCTTCACCCTTTCGATGGCAAGATTCGAGGTCTCATAAATGTCCACGGTACACGAGAGGTGCACTGGCAATGTTTTCACAGTCCACGGCGTGTTTCGCTAGCACTAAAATCGCAATGTTAATACGTGCAGTATTCACGTTCACGAATGACACACCTTGGGTCCCTAAGTCCGAAGAATTTTCGCTACGGTTAATGGACGTTTCTAGAATGAGTTTCTAAGCTCGAAGAGTCCTTGTAGAAAACACTGGAAATGCCAAAAATCGAATTCTAAACTTACTATATATAAATAGTATTACCATTGCCACATAGGATATTCTCCGACAGAAAAGAATTTCTTCTTAATTTTGGCACTTACAGTGTTTTCTACAGGGGCTCTTCGTTTAACACTGGTGTTTAAGTTATTAAGTTAGTTATTCAAGGAGCTATTCCTCCCGGCACTTTGGAAAAACATGGTTAACGTAACCTGCATCGGAAATCCTTGCAGCTGACGTCAAAGCACGGATGGATGACTTGTATTTAATCAGGTTTAGTCAATCGATACGCTAATAGCAAAACAGATTAGTCAGCGGAAAAGTAACCGTTATTATCCATCGTGGATTCGAAGACACTATGGAAAATGGCAACTGGTTTACCGTCGTACTAGCCGACCTTGTCTCTTTTCGCGAAATGTATCATTGTCATTGTTCCAAGATGCTCGACAATTAGTTTTCAGATCCTTGAATTACGCTAATAGAGGAATACATGACTTTCTACTCTTCTGATCTGCAAAACTCACAAATGAACCCTGCGATCAGATATCACGCACAGTAGGACTCACCTTTACTCTAATTAAATTCGTTAAAAAAGGAGAATCCATTAATTTGGTCATTAAAGGGAAGTACAACTTCGAGTGACATTCCTCGTTCCATTCAAACTGTATAAATTTCTCCAGAAAACTACTTTCATACGTCCAAATGATGCTTCAGTGTTTCGTAATCGCGAAAAGAATGAAATGAATTATGAAAAAGGCCAATTCCCAGAGGCTTCTTCAAACTCCCGTTAAGTTCCGCCACCATAAATGTTTGAACTTTTCTCCTAGTATTGTACACGTTGATTCATAAGCATGTATCCACGTTCAAATTTCCAATCTACCATTGAAAGGTCAAGTTCCTTAAAATCTGACTTCCCGAGTTCCTCAAATGAGCCCTCGAAACCACAGAAGCGCACAATTTCCCTAGTTCCTTGGCCCAGAATTTTACCGCTGACTAAAACTGTGTGGGCTCGGGTCCAGGGCTAATTGCGTCTATCCCGAGTCAAGCAATCGTCCCTGAAATGGAAAGTACGCCTAATTCGTGGAGGTTCGAGGTCCTCGTTCCTCGTCAGCGCGCTAATCGTCGCGAGGAAAGTAAAAAGGTGTTGTGCAATCGGCTGAAAGGCGCCGACGTAGATCGCCTGGAATCGTGGTTTCCTGAACTCGACCGACACGTCCATTATGTCGTTTCATAACCGTTTCTTATCTATTTCGTTTTGGCCGTCGGCAACCGACCCGCTTCTGCCCCAGCATCAATCATAACGCCTTTGATTTTGCCATGAGGACGAGTCGTGGCGGAACTGATCAAATGCAACATTGTAAATCACCACCGTCGAGCGACTTTTTGCCATATGGATAATTCTCCTCCTTCGTGGAATAAAAAGATCTCGCGCTCTACCGGCGAATTACTATGTGCCGAGCTTCGCGATCAAGACGTCATTCGCGGAGCAGGAAAAGCGTTTGCGAGTTCTAGTTACTGCCCAAACACGGGGTTACTCAATAGCTTCATGTAATCGGGGAAAGATAACGATTTTGAAAGTTATATTTCCTACTGGAATCCGTTGCATGATGGGTACGCTTTTAATTAGCCACTGTAACTTGTTGCCACATTATGAACCATTAATTCCATGGATTTTCATTTAAGCCGATACTTAAGCGTTCTGTTTTCTTCCTCTGGGAATTTATATTAAGAGCCTCGCCTATTTTACCATTTATATTTCTATTGTTTCTTTAATAAATGGTGTAATAAAGGCGTCTTATTATTACTTTTATTATTCGCCATTTTATTAGCCATTTTCTGTGAGCTGCCCTTTTCCGAAGATGATTCTTCCATGGTGATCGCTTCTAAAGCAACGGGTTCGCAAGAAATTTTGAATTTTCTCTTCGACTTCCAGCTTTCTCCTCTAGATAGGCAGATACGTATTTTTCTTCTCTCGTTACGTAACCAATCGTTTTCCCTCCTTTCAGAAATTCTTATTCTCTGTGTAAGAATTTGCTACGCGCGTGGTAGGACAACAATTCCCTGCCCTTTCCTTTTCTGTGTCCAAGGACAAGCGAAGAATCTGCATATCAAGCCAAAAACTTTCTATTCGTTCTTCACGTAATCGACATAGTGGCATTTTTTTTAACGTCGTGCAGTAAAGGACATTGCGAGGTTGCTTGTATTCGCGTGTAAATCGTTCCACGAACAGATTTTAAGTGCAACTGGAAGCTCGATTTCCCATTTACAAGGAGGAACTCTAAATTGTGTAATTCGACCGACGAAAATATTTAAAAAATCTTTCAGATAAAAATTGTAAGCTTTCGAGGCGTTTGATTCATAGTGGATGAATTCTTCTCATAACTGGAGGAACTGCGGCATTAATTTTCACCAAGATTTAAAGAAAATCCAGGGGTAAGATTTACAAATCACCCCAAAAAGCAGAAGTCTTCTCATCGAAATAAATAACAGTGTATTCTTCGGGATTGTCATTTTTTCCACTAAACGTCCTTTCCAGAAAAGCAACCTCTTTGCTCGCACAGTTGATCCTGTAAAAAGCGCTTCGATTCGACGACCAGTAATTACTTCGTTCCTACGATGTCAACACTTCGCGAAAGCAGTGCACTTCCGTTCTCCAAGTTTCGCGGTTTAGCGCGTCGAGACGGGGTCATTAAAAACGTTAAGAAACTTACGAGCGCGAAACACCGCAAATCGCGCGTATTGCAACCAGCCCGAGCATACAGAGCGGTAATTAATTTACAACAATGAAAAAACCTACCGCCTGGAGTCATAAATCAATTTCCAAACGCGCGTAACGCACGTGCAGGCACTGACTTGGTCGCAAAAAAATTTCCTGTGCGAATATTCAAGGATTGAAGAAAGCGTTGATTCGTTTAAACGACACGAAACCGACATGGAAATAGTGGTTGGATTCGCTCTGTTCGGCCACTGATAAAAGAAACCACGCCTGTTTCCATCCTCCGCGCGTCTGATTCGTGGGAGTCGTAGATAAAAAAAAAACGCTCGCCAGGCAAATTTAGACGAAGATTAAAATAACAAATCTTCAGCAGCCACAATAAAAGCGAAGCACCAGTAACTGAATCCTCGATTTCACTCACCCCTAGCAGAAAATTCTTCAGCACCTAAATCACTAGGTAGACAAAAGTATTTCAATAATCTATTCGTCAATAATTTTACTTCCTTCGAGTACTGGATTCTTTAACGATCAAAATTCGAAGGAAACTCGGAGCATTGGAATTCGCGAAACTCTCGTTTCCTCTACGTTATTCTAAGACCGACGACAAACGCTTCACGAACCAAAAGCTGTGCGTGCCGTTCGCATTTATCAATCGCTTTGCTAGAGTCGTGCGAGATTACTGGATCGATCAGCCAGGCCCCAGCTCGCCTAAAATTTACGAGCGCTTATGGCTAACCGCAGGACCGTAAAACCTAAAATGATCGAATTGCGTGCGCAGGAAGAAAGGAATGCTGTAGCTCGGGTTCCATCATCGCAGACGCGAATGCAGATTTTTCAGGCGGCTCGACCAGTTTAATTGTATTCGACGTGACATTGGCATTCAGCGTCCCAATGTTCCCCGCCAGGAATTAACCATTTTACCAGAAGGATTCGAAAACTGTTGCTGTAATTGTGATTCTAAAACGAAGAGCATAAGAAAGTTTTCGTATCCACCGCCACACATAATAATATAACTAACAAGGGAAGATCCCCAACAATTCTGAAACTTTGTGAATATGTAAAGGATTTCCTCCTGATTACAACGCAATTTTTTTTTCTTGTCTCACCCCCTGGAAGGGGGTGAAATTAATCCCTGAAAATTCGGCTATTTCCCGATTTTGTGTTATAACTCGCGAACTGTAAAATATTTTGTTACCAAATGATAGATTTAATTAAAAGAAATAACAACAATAATTGCGTTCCAATCAAGAGGAAATCCCCCTGCTATTCACAAAGTTTCATAATTTTTTTAAATCTGTATATCCTCTACACATCTCCAAAGTTTCATAAGTTTTTTAAAATCCATATATCCTCCGCACGCCACCAAAGTTTCATAATTTTTTGAATTTCTGGGTTGGGGATCTTCCCCCGTAATTGAGATTAATGGAGCCCGCTAAAGGAGTTCGCACTACCAGCCGAGCAGGAAACTGTTCCAGGAAAGAGTTACGTTGACTCAGATCCATATCGCAGGATCGTTGTCAATAAAACAATTATGATAATCACGCTGCAGCCAGAACGCGTCGTAAGTAGAGTACCTGTATCGCGTCGCGTAGATCGCGATATTTATAATTGCGTTTCAGAAACGCGTTCCAAATAGAAGTTCACGATTGCTGACTCACGTCCAGTGATTCACGGAATCGCGTTGCGCGTCGCCGCGTCGTTGCTGGGAAATCGTGGGGCGATGGATCGAGTAACGAAAACGAGACTTTCGGTAGCCGCGAATCTAACGGTTCGCGGTGCACGAGTGACGGGCGAGGAGCTACGGAAAAATGCAGTTTGGTAATAACCGTTGGCAAATCGTTGACCCGATTTCTATTCCAATTTCGCTATGCTCTACCTCAGAACGCCTCCTTGGTAGTTTCATTTTCCGAATAGAGTATTTCCACACTCCAGCCACGAAAAGCTGCCCGAGCTAGGCTGGCGATCTCGACGCCTGGTAGGAGAAGTAGGCGCGCGTGCGATTTGCATAATCGACACTTAATCTCAGCGCGCTTTCCTTTATCCTGCAATTTTAAGTGCAAAGGTATGCTTGTGACGTAGACGTCGCTTGTAAAGAAAGAATTCAAACCAACGATCGAATGACACTGTCAAAATTTTCCGTTAGTTGTGAAATAACAATACTTTTTTTATTATCTTTTCTGTTCCAAGAACACGTATTCGCTGAAACTTTTGTCCCATACATTTTTGCATAAATAGGGAACTTAGATTTTTCTGGTCAGCATTTACTCTGCTGTGAGAAAGTAGAAGTTGTGGCAAGCAGATGGGGTGTATGGGGTGCATAATGGTACTTGAATAAATATTTCTAACTTTTATATACTTCCTTAAAATATCTGTTAAAAAGATATATGTTCCACCAGAACTTTTCTTAATCGAATACAAACTAACTGTTAAAACTGAACTTTTACGACAGACTTAAAGCATTAATGTGCAAAGTCACCTTAAAACAAACAACAAATGATTTAAAAGTTATAAGTTCAGTAAATATTTTTTTATTATAAAAGTTAACAGTTTCCTTTAACAATTTCTTTCACAATTTCCCTAACGCTATCATTTCACCACCAGGCTACTCGAACCGAAACGATTCAACTCATCCAGCATCACAAACCAGCTCTGCCTTCATTCCCAAAGCTTCCACACCCTTCGCACAGTCTCTCATCGCACTCGAAGCCTAATTCTCTTCTTATTCCGCAATCAGCTGCGGGGACCTGGACCGCCATGCTACCCAGCCTCCACTTAGAAGCCATTCTGGGGATTCCCCGTGGCCGGTGGCTGGCAAAAAGGAAACACCGCGAGACTCGAGCCACCATCGAGAGTGGAAGGAACGGCCCTAAACCGGATCGTGGCTGGATGCTTCGCAAGCGTTCGCCAGAACGGCCCCAGCGAAAGCCCCGGCCGACGATGGCGCCCCGAGCTGTCTCACCCGGGGAAAAATCTTCATCTCGCACACTGGCAACGCGTATTTATAATAGCCTGACCAGCATTGCCCCCACTGCCAAGTGCCCTGGCCATTCCAACCACGGCATCGACGGGTTGCACAAGCGTTTGATTCTCCATCCTGGAGCCAGCCAACTCAGTCCACGCTGGCTTCGCGTTCAGGCTACTCTTGCTTTCGCGACACCGGTTTCCTGGTTACGACTCCACGCTCGATTCGCTGTTCACGGGCCCCTCCACCAGGGCACCCTTCGACCCTTGACAAAGGATTTCTTTAGTGGCACCGGGCTGGAAGGAGAAATTCGATCTGGGAGGAAGTATCGTCCCGTGCCATTGGGAATAGAACAGGTGCCGAAGATTGTGTGAGTACTGCCGGTGCTCCGCGAAGAACACTTAGAACTGGTCTGCGCGTGCAACCTGGTCACCTTGGATGCTGCAAGTGTGTTGCTTGGGAAGAGAATTTTGATAAAAAAAAGTGGTGAAATTCCGCGGTGGATTATGGATGTATCGCGCTGCCGGCGGTGAATGATCGAACCGTGCGATGTAATTGATTCGAGGACGGACACGCGGCTGGGGATTCATTGTTGACCGTCGAGGAAGCTGGGAAACGGATTTCGTCGTTGAAACGCAGGTTAGTGTATTTATTTTAGGGGGCAAATGGGGGAGGTTGTGTCGGTGGGATTGTTGATAGTTGATTGTGGAAGCCGGTGAATTAATTAGAGGATATTGGGAATTCTCGGGATTACGTTTGAGAAAGAAAGGGATCAGTATGAAGCAGAATTTACCTTCCTCTATAAATCGCTGGTTCGAAGTGTTTCTAAAATTATCTGTTTGGTAAACTACGATGTAGCAGTGTAATAGTAGAGTTTGTTACACATTCATGGAGGACGACGATCAGAGAGGTGACTACATTGCAACGATTGCATACTTGCATACGTGACGTCGCCTTATGCAAAAAGGTGGAAATTCCCTGTGACTTCCACGTAAAGAGCACGGGGCAGCCTGAATTTCATACTTTTATCCGATGTCGAAAGTATGGAAATGCGCGTCCAGGCTCGCGTGCTCACGTGCGAGTGACAGTATATGTAATTCTTAATTCACTCGTGTAAGCACAGCGAAGGATTAATGAAAAAAGACAGCAGAACTTCGTTGCACTTTCAAATATCTGCAAAACATGTTTTCCGCCGGGCAGATTCTAATTTTAAAACATGATATTCGCGAAGGTGATCCAGAAAGCCTCAACTATGCCCTGTTTTGTACTCTGTGCTCGTAATAAAAGAAATACCAAACAGTCGTATTGGTTTTACTGTAATTTGAGTAGCTCTGGTTGCAAAATATGAGGGAAAAATTCAAATGTGGATGATCGATTCGTTGCTGCTTTCGCAGAACCTTCTTTGTTATCGTGGCCACAATTTGAGTGGCAGAAATCGATGGATTAATGGGCAGCGTGAATAAATATTCAGAATATAATAATGTGGAGTACGATAAGAATGAAATGTGGAAACAAAGATCTTCCACCATCGCTTCGAAGCAATCAGTCTTTCTCAATACCATAAACACACCGCGGATCGCAGAAATCATCAAGATAATTGCCTGTGTTAATTCACTGAGAAATTTACATCCCCAGACGTATAATTGGAAATTGCAAAATTTAAAGACACCGAAAACCATTCCATGTCCACACCGAAGCAAGCAGATTATTTGAAATAATTTATTCGAGTGCCGTGATTTCGATACAAGATGTTATCGAATTGATTATCATATTCAATTCACTACCAACACGTGCTTAAAAGAAATCCGTCTTCGTCGGTCTAATAGGAGGTCACCAATTCAAAGTCCAATAATTGCGAGATTTGAAAAAATAAAATAAAAAATAGGAATCTTTCATGGCTATTTTGAAGTAATTAGCCTTTTTCAGCGGCATAATTTCAATACAAATTACAGGCTTTGTTGAATTAATCAGCATATTCGATTCGTTGCTAATTCAAGCCTAGCAAAAGGATCTATTTTCATCCACTCAGTGAAGGATCATTGCACGTCCAACCGTGGCAAATCGTTATCAAATCGATTGTGGTATTTAATTAACCCTCGGTTAATACCGATTTGCAGAATATCATTTTGTATTCTTCTAACAGAGAATCATTTCAAGCCACATTATTCGCGATCGTTGCACTCAGGCGACTCTGAGAAATTCTGATCGCTTTGTGACCCCTCCAAAGCAACCCGATTTCCTACGATCGTCGCCATTCCTGCGATCTTACCTTGCATGTAATTCACGGAGCATTGGAAGAACTTATTAGAATCATCTGTGGCATTGGGACTTCTTGTTAGTCGTCATTAGCTCTCGAAAAAAATCATTGACTCGTAATACTGAACGGCAAGAATGGCTCGTAATTAACGACAATGGTAATTAACGTATCGCTGCGAGATATGAATTGTTATTGAGGTGAGGGTGATTCTGTATGAAAAAATAAGTAAAAAATATAGAATAAATTTTTTCAATTGAGACTAGGTTTTTGAGAAAATCGACATTGAATATTCTTCGACTACGAGTGCAACTTAACACGTACACTTAAGGTGTTTAAATATAGTATTAGTATCATACGTAATGTTGACACCTTATCTGCATTATGTGCTATTATTTATCTCTGTCTGCCAGAGTGAGTTTATAAATGAACATAAGAGACAAAGTCTCGCATGAAAAAAATTGATTCCATATTTGTGATTTATTTTTTCATGTCAAATCACCCCCTCCTCGGTTCCTACCATCAATACCCGGACACTCTGTACAATTCGTTGATCCTGCGACCCTTCCTGTGTTCCCCCGTCCGTCATTATCATTTCACGGTCCACGGTTTTCCTTTTAGTAGTCCAGCAAATTGCCCGGTTGCCAAATATATTTTGCAAGGACCGCGTAGAGTCGGGACATAAAGTATTCCCGGCGTGTAACTCAAGGTTATCCGGATTCTACTTTTGTCGCGGAGTTTATGAAAATTGTGCTCCGTTGGCGGTACGGCGATTTTACAAATGCTGCAACAGTGGATGGAATAAAACGCGAGGTTCCGTGAAAGTCTAAGCAGCTCGAGGTATAAAAAAAAACAAGCACGTACAGGGGAATCCTTTTCAGAGATTTGACGAGACTTTGACAGAATAGCAATGGTATAATTATTCTTCGCTGAATGTGAGGTCAAATCGTAACGAAGAAATCAATGGTTTGTAGTCCCTGGATGTTTCAATAATCGTGTCACTTTGATTTCGTAATCGCGGGGTGAATTCGAATGGCCATAAAAATTTTCATCCACTCCGGTGAAACCTGGCAACGAATTTCTCTAAGTTCCACGCGGATCTCTCTTACCTTTGATCCTTTATGCCGGCTGACGAAGGCGATTGCGAAAGATACGCCTATCTAGGGTTACGTCTAATCACTTTCCATTTCTTCAGACTTTCGCGCCGACTTATCGTTTCTTTTCAATGAACTTGCACGTCGGCCTCCAGCGCGCAAGGAAACTGCGGATATTTGTCAATCCCCGTGACGATATGTTTACAATCTCCAGCAACTAGTAAACAAGCTCTCGTACCTTGGATTCCTTTGAGAAATTAATCATCACTTATACGAGAAGCTTGGTGACGTTTCATAGTCTTCTGAGAGGTTCTGATAATATCTACAGAATTAAGAACATCTTATTCATATCACTCGTACATTTAAATTGTCTTTTTATATATTATACGAGCATTCGCGAATCAGTGATTCAAAGGATCACAAGTATTTCGTAAAAATGTCTACGATTTAATTCAGCTGGTATATTCACCGAAACGAGCTTCATTTTTCTCAAGTTTAGTCGCCGAGGAGACAATAAAAAAGCACCGGTTGCTATTAAATCAAGACTGCGCGCGGATAGAGTTCCCGTTTCGTCGAGCTTCGATCATCGATAAATGTCCAAACCGAGGCCAATACTGGGTCACGTTTGTTAAATGTTCGTTGATCGAGCGGGTGTCATAATTAATGAATTTCGTGACGATCGTGTTTCATTCGCGGCTTGTTTTGTTTCGCACGGGCCCGAAGAAGTCTCCGAGCCAAGAAAGAAACGATGATCGAGCGAAATTGCGCAATTACCTGCACCTCGTTACCGTATAACATAACTGGGACTCTACGCTGTAGAAGAATAAAAAAAGAGCGTAGATAGGACATCCTGGTTTCGGAAAAATACATTTTCCAGAGGACCTCTGCATAAATAGTGGCGCTACCCCTAAACTACCCCTGAAATCTTTATAATCATCATTATTACAATGACTGTTCGAACTTTTATTCACGAAACATTGCAAAATTAATTCCCAAGGAACGTGAATCAAGCATTCGACACCATCCACGCTCATGCAAAGTTGAATCACGCCCAAGTTGCGCACTCCGTTAGAACGATACCATCGAAGAGTTTTACGAATTGAAAGAAAGCACAGGAAGTTGATTCATATACCAATGACGAAGGAATTAATAGTGGACCATGTCACCGTTCCCCCAAGTCTACCAGCCTTCTTAAAAGCGTTACGCGTCCCTGAAAAAATGTGATATAGCGGTGCAGACGCGCGAGGGCCAGTTCTCAGTAACCTAGTTACGTAACAAGGTCGAGCGTTTTTTGGAAATGGAAAGTGAAAAAAAGAAAAGGGGACACGCGTCCGCTTGGGACCGCCGCGGAGAGCGAGTGTCCCCCAAGAAATCGAAGAGCGGGATCTGGACGAAAGCCGATTGCGCGTGTTCGAGGCGACTTCTCCGACTGGTCCGGTCAGCTGGAGATAGGTGAGAGTCTGTTGCACGACGTTACATCACTGGAGCGAATTACAAGACACCGTGTATTACGTATGAAAGATCCTTAGGTGCGGCGATTACCTCGGCCTTCACCCGCCATTTCTATTTCTGCGCGACATTTTTTAGAGATTTCTGCATATCACAGCAGATGCTGCGCGAAATTCTTTATCTCTCTGTGGAAGGTATTAATAAAAAGATTTATGGCCTTTAGGAAGCTTAGGATTGATATTTTTATGAATACACTTCAGTGTGAAAAATAATCATCGAATTAAGGTGGTTGGGGTAAATTGAAAAGTGTGGAATTTTCGATAATTGTTTTAACACAGTTTTTAGATGTACAAAAAGGTTCCACTTTTGTTTAAATTTCTTTTCGATATCTTTCACCGTTCTCGCGATATTTCGCGAAAAAGAGCATTCTGCATTTTTTCAAGGGGTGGTTTCACCCCCGAAAACCGCACTGTGGTACCAACAGAAAGTAGGTTTGTGTTAGGGATGAGCTACTCTACTTGCACACAAAGTTGCATAATTTTCTGATTTTTCGGGTTACCTAACTTCTCTTATTAGTTGGTGATAGTTTACTTTAGGGCAGTGATTCCCAGCCTGTGAGTCGCGAAGTGTTTTCTGGTGGGTTGCCACGGTTATTTTTATTTTACGATTTTTAGCACTTATTTATTTTAATATAACCACATTGCTATATTCTATTAATGATGTAACACTGATTTTTCGTAAATAAAACGAAATAAATATTTAAGATTGCGACTCAAAAAGGTTGGGGAACACTGTTTCAGGGAATTCCTTTATTCTGTGTGAGATATATAGGAAAACGGTACCTTCTTGTACCATAATAATGGTACTTTCGTCATCGTTTGCCTTTAACTTTCTTTAGAACACCACTGTAAAATGGTGTGTTCGATAACCGTGAGAGTGACAAGTGGTTTATTCCAAGTAGAGCCTTTTGTGGCAAATGATTGATATTTCGAATATATTGACACGCAGTTTAATTGATTTCTGTGGGTAGCGCTGCCTTTAAAAGGTAAACATGTCCGAAATACCAATGGCGAAACACAGAGCAGTCCGGTATGCAAATGTGATACAAATATTACCTAACACTATTTTCTGCAATGCCAACAATTTAGAAAATATGTAATTCAGGTTCTGCGTCGGATGACCTGCTGTGTGCGCAGACAGCCGAGCACGTGGCAAAGAGGTAGATGAAGCCAAGCGTAGCTGGAGCCCAGCACTTTTACCTGCAGGTGGCTCTTGCTCACCTGCTATGGCAACTAGGAAGTGCCGAAAACCTTTATCGAGGATTTTAAGCACCCAGCCTCGAGAAACCGCTGCTCGCGCGATCGTTAACTCGGTTCACGGTACACCGGGTGTAAAATTAATTTTCGACGCGCTGCTCAGGCGGTTATCAAACTGGTTTCTCGCGAGGGAGCATTTGCAATCTGAAAATTCTGATTTTAATTCTCGTTTGTCATATTGAGTGAAAGTGAGCCGATATTTGACTGTGAAGTCAAATTTCTTTGAGGCATCTTTACAGGTTGAGACGCTCTCTGAGTTGGGGATTTTTTTTATTAAAGTAGCATATCACAAGAGTATAACGATAAAATCTTCGCTAAAAATATTGAAAATTAAAAAAGTTACGATTTTTTAAAAAAAACTTTTTCTGGAACTCGTTTCCTCTCAATTTTTTTTTTTTAAATACGATAATACTTTAAATGTTAATTTTCAACGATGAGCATTCATTCTTCAATGTTGAAACTTCGTCTCAGAATTTTTTTGACATAGTTTAAGAGATAGTTTTTAAACAGCAGCTGATTGAAAATTGACTTGTGTCAAATGGACCCAATCTGACAACTATGTTCGAGAAAATAATGAACCTTCGTGTGTTACTTTACCACTTACATATTCGCCATTCCCATTTCAATAATAAACGAGCTGTTCTTTGAACACTGATAGCAAAGAATAATCCTTGCAGAATGAGCAAAATGTTGGCAAATGGTGTTTGCTTATAACACAACTGTCAATGTTTTTCACCGGTCTGTGAATAGGATATCGTAATTATCATCTTGAAAGTATTGTACGTTATTACAACAACGAGATCTGGTGTGCAGTGGAATTGCTTTGAATACTGATGCTTTGGTCTCATGTTAATGTATCTGTCATTTGAGGCTGAGAAAAATCACTAAGTAATTCAGACGATTTTGTTACTCAATGACGCATCTGACAGCCTGAGAAATTATTCAATCGGCCATAAATGAGTTTACCAAGTACTATATGAATAATTTCCTCTGCTTCAGAAATGGAGGCTGCCACCACACCGCCGGCTGCGCCGACGGCTTCCTTGGAGCTGAAGACACGAAGGGCACAGTTTCAAACGCAAGCCTCGACTTTAGATACGAGAAGGAAACAGGCGGTATGCGTGAGAAGGGCCTTCAAGAAGTATGGGCCCAAGAGCAACCCAAATATTATCCTCGATGGGCTGAATATGACTGTATCAAAAGGCACGATGTAAGTTTTCCTAATGACATTTTTCCGCTTTAAATAATCCAAATGAAAGTAGTTATAAATTATCGAGAATTTGAAGGATACTCCGCTTAATTAATTAAGAATAATTAAGGGACGCGTACGAAATTAGGAGAATCTTTCATTCTTCAAACAAATCAAGAATTCTTAGGCAGATGCAGTTGTATATATTGAATTTATTTGGAAAATATTTACAAGAAGACTGCAGCGGTATTAAACCGGAGACAATTTGAAGAATTAATTGCGGGTCCTTTTGCGAATAAACTCTTTCACAAATTCTGTATTATTTTTCTAAAAAAATAAGTACATTCGAATTTTAACTTTTACTCTTGATAATAATTAAGTACAGCTTCATTGCTGTAGTAATATTGCCAATGAAGCTCCAAACTTCTCAGCTGCAGCGTATCAATTATTTTCCTCCAAAATACGTCGTTTTACCAATTATTTGCCTTCCCCTGAATACTCAGACTAAACACTCAGCTGGGCCAAACACGTTTTCCTTCTGCCTACTCCGACCAACTTCCACGACATCCACGTCCATTTCGAGGCCCTATTTGCGCGCGTAGTGTTAAATAAATCGCGCGCCGATGTTGCAATTTACGCCAGTACAGCTGCTAATGGGAGAGCGCGTTGCTTCAATGCCCATTGTCGTGAAAAAGCCTATGCAAAAAGCTGCGGATCCACTTCGCTGCATATTCCTCTCGCCCTGTCTCGCTCCCGCGTGGAATTACAAACGATTCGGATCGGTTAAAAGCAGCCTCTTTTAAAGGAGACTGTATTGCGTAAAATTCAACGCAGAGACGTGGAACAATCCACTGTTGCACGCTCGTTGATCTTTCCAACTGGATGCTGAGTCTCGTTCCGTCACCTGTGTCACTCCTTTTTACCGCAGGCAAAGTCCACGTGCACGGTCATGCTTCCTCAGAAAATATATCCACCGAGATGCCTCTTTCTTTCCTCGACCAGCTGATCGTTTTAACACGCTCCGCTTCCGCATAATTACACACACTCAGCCGTCGAACGCGCCGCAGAGTTTAAAAGGGGCACAAAGTTCGCCAGGGGACGCGCATTGCCTAAAGTTCATCTTCGTCGAGCAAAATCAAATGAAATATTAATATGAAGTCTCTAATGAATTCATACGCGACTCTTTTTACGCGGAACATCAATCGTGTATTCACTGCTCGTACAGTGGATAGTGAAGCATATTTAATGAAGCATATGTATAATATAAAATATAAATTAAAGTCTTGAATTGGTAAGACTTATTAAGCTTCATTATAATTATTTTTGCTAATTCTTTATTGGCCGCATTGGCCAAAGTTTCGATGTGAATATTTCAGAGTAAGAATCTCTCAGTACTCGTGGTGAAAAGTAAGACTGTGCCTTAAAATCCTAAGAGCCGTAAGGTATATTAAGAATTAAAACATCTGCCTCAAGTATTCGATTGTTCGATGTGCCAAAGCGTAACATATTCTTCCTTCGATATTCCTTTAATACTAACAATTGAGAAACCATACGAGATGCCACAGTGCCTCACTCTTCGTGTATTTCGGTGTTCAGATATGGCCTCCTCGGTGCGAGTGGCTGCGGCAAGACCACGTTGCTCTCTTGCATCGTGGGTCGAAGGCGTTTAAATTCCGGGGAGATTTGGGTGCTGGGCGGCAGGCCAGGATCCAGAGGATCGGGTGTTCCCGGGCCGCGGGTGGGTTACATGCCGCAGGAGCTCGCCCTTTACGGGGAGTTCTCCATAAGGGAGACGTTTATTTATTTCGGCTGGTGTGCTGGCATGACGACGGAGCAAGTGGACGTGAAGCTCGATTTCCTCGTAAAGGTGAGTTTTAACATATTCCACGATAACATCTGAGCATAACATTGTGTAACAGTTTTTTTTTTTCGAGCCTATGCAATTTCAATTTCAATTTACGTGACCGACTACAGATGAAGAAGGCGCGCAGAATCACCTGCGATCGATTCATCCTCTGCATATGACACGATAATTGTCCTTTTTTCTTTTGCTAATGCATATTACGATTAATTGGGTAGTTATGATCTGCTGGTTATACAATATCGTGGTCTTATGGTCAGTCGATGTTAAGTGGGATGATACAGTGTGATCAGGCACGATCGAACGATCCAGATGCAAGAATCTGAAGATTGCTAGTCTTCTAATCGAGGAACAGTGTGTTATTTTATAAAATTTCAAGTTAACGACTTCTATTAGCCATTAGTGAATCATTTCTTATTCTATATCACTTTGCATATCAGCCTTAGAAACCAAATACCCGTGTTCACAATCTTCTACCCACACGTGAAATTTAAAGCATGCCCAGTTTTCTCGAAAGCCTCGAAACTAAATAATTAAAAAACGTGAAAAACAGTAACTTCCTAAGAAGACTTCAAATTAGAAGCTAAGAGTGTTGAGAAGCTGAATGATCCCTTAATCCTCGAATGGTGGAATATTATACAGCTTACGCAATATACTTTTATTCGTACGAATTCTATTTTATATCGAAACTTCCTTTCTTCTTAAAACGCGGTACTAACGACCAATATCTACCACGAAGACTTCCCGTTTACCCACCAAGCGGCGATTGGAACTTAAGTTTGCCGCGGTGAACGAATGGGACTCACGCGGCCCGTTTTAAACAGTTGTTGCAGCTGCCGTCAGAAAATCGTTTCGTGAAGAACCTGTCAGGTGGTCAGCAAAGGAGGGTGTCCTTCGCAGCGGCTCTCCTTGCAGAACCAGAATTGCTAATTTTAGATGAGCCCACCGTAGGCGTGGACCCTGTCCTCCGCAAGAGCATCTGGGACCATTTGGTCCACTTAACGAAGGACGGCCACAAGACCATCATTATCACCACGCACTACATCGAGGAGACGAGGCAGGCCGGTATGATCGGCTTGATGAGGGGCGGCAAGCTTTTAGCCGAAGAGTCGCCCACGAAACTGATGGAGATGCACAACATGGACAGCTTGGAGGACGTGTTCCTGAAGCTGAGCAAACGTCAGAACATGGGCCTCCGAAGGCGGAGCAGCATCCTCAGCAGCGTCACCGGCGTCCTCCCAGAAGTTGTACGTCCTTCTCCTCGCTTTCCCTCCGTGTCTCGATAAAAAGATCGAGGGGTAAATTAGCTTTGTCACGGTCCCAGCCTCGGACTTGGAGATTTCAAATATCATGAAAATATTTTAATTTAAAAGAGTTTAACAAATTCGAACTCAAAATCGATATGACAACTCACGTATGAGTTATTGCTAATTTGCTAGACGAAGATAAAGTGAATTTGTTTCTAAAGTTGTCCGTAGCCTCTGTGTTTAAATCTCTTTGTATTTGTTTCGTCCCAAATTTGCCGCCCCTAGGCTGCAGCCTATACACACCCCTGCACGTTCCAGGACCCAGACGACGAGATGAGCGGCGAATTCGGGGACAATGTAAGCGTTTCCAGTCGGAGAAGAAGCACCGCCATCGGTACACCGGACGATGGACACGTAATTATCCTCCATTCTCTAAGTAAATCTATCTGCCTCGTTGAATCGATTTATCTGTATGTAACCTGGCGAACAGGTGCCAGAGCTACCGCCCGAGGAGAAAGGGTCCTTGGACTTCAAGATGCTCGACGCTCAGCACATGAAGGCTCTGATATGGAAGAACTTCCTGTGGATGTGGAGGAACGTCGGGTACGTCTGAATTGAATCACGACTGGCAGTGGTGTATAGAAAGATTGATAGCTTAGGGCTTAGAGAATCGAGGAGCTACGAAATTGAAGGGCTCGATGGGAAGCAGGCACGTGCCTCGATGCCAGCATTCCACCACCTTCTAATATAAAAGGAAAACAGTGGCATGAGCTTGTTCTCCACTGGGCTCCTCAATTAGAAAACTGTAAACGAGATTGGCGATATCTATGGGATAATGTCCTAAGGGATGCGTTTCTTTCAGCATAATGCTGTTCATCATCGGCCTTCCAGTCGTCCAGATTGTTCTGTTCTGTCTTTCCATCGGCAAAGACCCTGTAGGTTTAAAGATAGCGATAGTGAACAACGAACTGAACAACACCATGGATCTGTGCGTGCCATCGATCGGCTGCGACTGGACGAACTTGAGCTGTCGGTATCTTCAGCACCTGGAGAATAGGTCAGTGGAGTTGGTGTCGTACGATACTGACAGCGATGGCAGAAATGCCGTGAGACGAGGCTGGGCCTGGGCTTCCATATTCTTCCCTTCCAACTACTCTGACTCGCTATCGGCCAGACTAGAAGATGGCAAAGATGCCGATGACTGGAGCGTCGATTACTCCAATATGCAGGTCGTCATGGACATGTCCAGTGAGTTTAATCGTATTTTCGAGAGGCAATTGCATCGGCACTTTACCCCCGAGTTGTTGGAAACATAATGTCGTGGCGCAGTAAAACACCGCCTTTATTGATAAATCTTAAAAGCTGCGATAGAAACTTGAGCCTCTTAGTCTATATTTTTTCAGAGACAAAACAATATTATTTCTTTCGGTATTACTTTCTCTGATCTTCCTCTTTTTAGACCAACAAATCGGCCAGCTACTCCAACGAGACCTTTACATGTCTTACCAAGAATTTGCAGAGGAGTTGACCGTGGCGTGCAATTACAGCAGCAAATTAACAAATATCCCGTTAGACGTGAGTGGAAAGTTACCTTCGTATCTGAAGTAATCGATAAATCTAAACGATTTATAAACATCCACCTTTCTACGCACAGTTTAAGCAACCGATATATGGCCCCAAGGAACCGAACTTCACAGATTTCGCGGCACCTGGAATCATCTTAACGTGAGTGTTTTGTAAATAGCTAAGTCGCCAGGAGAGTTACAGACTCGCATTGCTCTCACTTGCAAACCTCTGCCTATCTGTTTTAGAATCATTTTCTTCTTGTCAGTTGCTCTAACATCCGGCGCGATGTTGCTAGAAAGGAACGAGGGTCTCCTTGAGAGAAGCTTAGTCTCTGGTAAATAGAGAGAACCTGTTAACGACAGGAATGCGGAATTAAAGGGCATGCTGAACACATTTCTTCTCGCAGGTCTGACTGGGCCGGAGATCCTCTTTGCTCAAGTGATAACTCAGTTCACGGTGATGATAGGGCAAACAGTGATGGTCCTGATATTCTCATTCGCTGTATTCGGCATCACTTGCGAGGGTGATATCGGTTGGGTCTCTGCCCTGACTATCCTCACTGGCCTCTGTGGAATGTGTTTCGGTACAGACCGCCCTCTATTAATAATCGTTACCGACAGCTGTTTTCCGCTCGACATTGGTCACTTAATGATAATGATTTCTAGGATTCGTTATTGCCTGTGTCTGCGAAAACGAGAGAAGCGCCACGTACGTGGCAATGGGTTCGTTTTTGCCCATCGTCATGCTGTGCGGAATAATTTGGCCCATCGAAGGTATGCACACGGTGCTGAAGTGCATCAGCTACATCCTGCCATTGACGAAGAGTACAGAGGCGATGAGATCCATGCTGGCCAGAGGATGGCCAATTTCTAATCCCACTGTTTACGCCGGTTTCGTTGCCACCTTCATCTGGATAAGCGTCTTTATGACTCTGGCGATTCTGTTGATTAAGTTTAAGAAAGGTTAAAAGGAACTCCTACGCTGATTGCGCGAGTGAATTTATATATTGTAGTGCAGGAATTTCTTGCACCGAACAGACTGACGTAACAGCCCTTGCGTTAAGGATAGCGTGAAGTATTTTAGAATGGAGTCTCGTACAATATGTTTGAACTGTGTGGTCTGTTTATAATAAGCGCATTGAGGGTGAAGGGGGAAATGAATGAAAATTGTTTCGGACAGTGCAACGTATTCTTTCTTGCTCAACACAGTTGTATTATATTTATTATAGGTACTTTGGTAGTATTAGAGAATAAAGGCAGTACTAGTTGTACAGTACAACGATAAGTGAATCGTGAAGTATGAGTAGGGATTTATGATTATATAATTATCAACTTCATATGATGTCTGATTTAATAACACACGAGAACCAATGATATTTTTCTGTATCGCGACATGATATTTTCATTTAGAATAGTGTTACAAGATCAGCAAATATAAATCCTGTTTACAAAATAAATCGATGTACAGAAGCCAGTTATTTGTTTCGTTGCGTATTGGCACGCATATAGAAAAGGTCTTTAATTGTTAATAAGTAATTGATTGTCATCAAAATAACTACAAATACTATGTAGGAGAGTAGTCAAGGTTCTCTATTGTAAGTTCCAGCTGTAAAAGTGTATAAATTGTTTGTGGGGAATGCATAATTCCTTGAATAAAGTGAGTTTTTACTAAAGACTACGTTATACTCCTGCCACCCGTATCTAATAAGTGTTAATAATTAATTAATTATGACGGGAATGATTGCAAATACGATCTAGGAAAATAGTCGAGGGTTTAAACCAGGCCTGCTCTCCGGGACACTTTGGGAAACTTTCGGAGTGTTCGTGTTACCGTAACAGAATCATTTGTAAATCGCGGGTTTCGGATGACCTAGTCTTACCCGTGTTCAATTCTAATTCCTACCACGCGCAGCGTTAAAACCTGTTTCGAGACTTCGCCGGTAACGTTGCATGCGACACTAAAATCGAAACTTCTGCCACGGACCAACCAGGTATAGGATAGACCATTTTCATGTCACACCCAACGTTATCGATTAAGTATAAAATAAGATTGTAACGCTACGCGTGGTAGGAATTAGACTAGGATGAATGGTTCATATCTGTACTACCTTCCATTGATAAATAATTTCTCAAACGGTAAGGCATAAAAATTCAAATCCGTGAATATCGATCGCGTTTTATATTATTTCACGAAAGTTACGACAGCTGTCGCGACGATCATAATCAGAATTACAAGATAAGTAAAGGGTTAGATATGTTTTAGTTTCTCTCTCATACGCATGAGTCTCTCATCTGCGGGGGACTCTGTCGAAGAGGAGGGTTGATGAGTCCTTAGACATAAGTAAAGGGTTAGACCCATGGGGTCTTGTCAGAGTCTTCTTTCAACTAAATACAAAGTAAAGGATTACCTTCCTTCGATTGGCACCCAATATTCACTCTTTCTTCACATACTCCATGCACTCATACATTTACCCTAATAATTTAAACATACCAAACAACGATGCTTCCTTAAACTGCCCTTGAAACTCCACTTGAAATCGACTTAGGGGCCGTCTTTACATTACATAAGGGTAATTTTGGCGAATTATTACCCCCTCCCTCCCCCAGTATAAGAATTCGTAAGATTTGATATTCCAACCCCCTCCTTACGTAATATTTTTATACTTAATTTTTTCAGTTATTAAAATTCTTTCGAAGTTTTATATAATTCATTTATCTCGGTTTCGGGAAATTTAAACTAAACCTACTTTTATGGAACATTAATGCTAGAATTTGTATGTATTGAAAATTAAATTAAAAAATATTACGTAAGACGCTACTTAACTCCCCCCTTGTAAGAGAACGTAAGAGAAATTCGCGACTCCCTATCTTCCCAAAAGGTCTTACGTAATTTTAGGACCACCCCTTAGCACTAAACCTTAGACCCAACCAGTACATAATAAACTCTATCAAACCCTAATATATCTATAATTCAACGTTATAAATTCCCTACTGCAAGTTCGACTTGTTATCTCAACATACAATTGCACGCGGTTCCCCACGTCCATACAAAAACAGCATCGAAATATCAGAGGACAGGCAGGGAGCAGGTTAAGCGCTGCTTGTAGGTACGACTTAGGCTTGATAGGAATTGCACGCGACTCGACAAACGGGATCTCGTCCCGGGGAATATTAATTTCACTTACCCCGGTGGGCGTTGTAGAACGTTAGTGGGACTCCAAGGGAACTTTAACTAACCGAACATGATTGATATTGTGTCGTGGAACCGGCTCGTCCCTGTCCCCGTAATCCTGGCTTAGTCCGCCCGCTGTATTGTCGCCGGCAATAACGGGGCGAAACACGCGTTACCCCTAAGACGCGCCGATTTTCAAATTAGTCTTCGCGCGCGCGGTCTGGCTCGGTAATTGAATGGCAACACGTCGGAATTCGGATCTGTACCGACGGATTCTATGCGGATTATGCGCGGCCGATAGGTCCGTATGCACCACGTCGTGTTTTGAATCAATCAAATCGCTCGATCCCATAATCCTTGTTAGCGTTCATCCTATCGGCGAGTCCAGCGGGACGCGTACTTACTGTACCCGAGTATTTAGCAAGTCGATACCGAAGTATTTAACGGGACAGGGGTTCAACACGCTCACGCATTTAGGAGGCTCTTAGCACCTATCAAATCGAATATCTTATAAACCAGTGGAAATACGAGTTGAAATAGTGGACTAGGGTTTATGCTAGGGTTTCCGGGGGGCTGGAGTGAATTCATTCTAGTTGGCTCGTTTTCGTGCCGGTCCTAGTCACCAGTTAGCGCTCGTTCTTCTAAATCCTAGTCGCCAATGGTTTCGAGCTCGAGACACGATTTATCAGATTCACGTTCGCGGGAAGCACGTCTCCGACGTTCGTTGATTTATGGCAGGGGGCGTTAGCTGTGAAAACGTCTCTGTATCGAAGTTGCTTCGACGTAGGTTAAGGGATCGTACCTAGAAGGCATCGGAAGTCGTCGTAGACGCGACGGAAGCGCTATAATTCTGTCGCTGTTCGGCCGTGGGGAGGTGAGTCGGCTCGACGTTGGTTATCTCGCAGGGGATACGTATACAAGTGTCTAAGTTTTCCACTCGTTTCCATCATTGGTCGGACCAGGGGTCTCTCTCCCTGCTAGCCAAGTTGTCGCATTCAATTCCAGCCGAGGTCGCGAGAACTTCCCTCTGGCGTAAATGATTCACGCGAATGTGGTTACTCGCGGCAACGGCGTAGTTTGTAGAAAAATCTCATTGATAACCCGATCACATAAGTTGATGAAACAGCGGTGCTGTACACAACGGGTCTAATCTCGAATTTCGATATATTCTCAATTAAATTGATCCACAATTTTCCTTCTAATAAACCGGACGACTGGTGGTTACGCTAGCGAAGGGCTTCACTCGGTAGTGAAACTTGCGAAGTCGCCCTATTCCTCGAGCTTTACTACTGGAATACTCCTGCTTACCGAGCGCCGCCGTTAAACCGTGCTACTACTGAAACAGCACTTCCGCAACTCCACCAAGGGTCACAGATAAAATTTCGGGCAACTGTACTCCATTTCTTCCCTTGTATTATCGAGACTGGCCAGTACGATCGAGTATCGCAGTTTGGGAAAGTGGTTTGGGATGTCGATCGTCCCTGGCTTCGAAAGTTTCGGTGGAAGGAGCCTCGTATCTGGCTTGGACCAGCACCGGCTGACAATTGTCTGTAATGTTCGACTGTTTTACCGTATTTGGATCCGCGGAGAGTCTGGTTAGTCGACGTATCTCGCTGGATGATCGTTGGGCCGATGGGTTCATCCGACCGACTCCAGTCTCCGCCGGAGCTGTTCTACATTCCTCGCTGCTCCTTGTTTCCCGATGCAGATCGCTGTTGAACCGAGTCCCACGCGGCAAACATCTCGGGTAAATAAACCGTGTAATCCGCGCTGGGTACAACGGCCCACGACGGTTCCCCCATTCTTCTTCGCATTGTCCGCTCGAGTCTTATCTTTTTCGCGGGCGACCGTCCCGTGTACGCTATAAATCTCGGCGAGGGCCGCTCGCTGGGAACTTACGTATGCGGGACGAGGGAAGTCGCGCAACAACCCCACTTACTTTACTGGCCTCCTCTGTGTTCCATACTCCGCGCACACACTCCCTATCGTTCGGAACTTCCTACTCGTAGCAGCCACTTCGGTGGCTGGGCTGTCTACTGACCGAAGCACAGCTTTACTACCACTTTTGCTTGTCACTGACCCCGGCTCATTTCAATTCTATTATATTTCAAATTCTAATAAAAGTTCACTGTAATATTGCGACAATACGGAAGTGAATCGTATGCTCTTAAGTCACCCTCGAGCTGAGGGATCCTCTTAGTACAGTGTTCCTCAACTTTTCTTTTGCCACGATCCTCTTTTATAATATTCAAGTGACAAATAAATAAGGTAAATCTTTCCTTCCTTAAATTTATGAAAAATCTGTGTTAGATGTATAATTAATAGAATACGGTAATGTAACTATATTAAAATAAATAAGTGCTAAATAGCGCAAACTAAAAATACCCGCGGCGACTCCCAGAAAACACTTCGGGACCCACAGGTTGGGAATCGGTGTCTTAGTACCTGTGTGTGCCTCGGCATTGCTACATTTATTCCATCGATTATCAAACACCCGTAATCCTGCCGGTCCCTGGGCCCCATTATTCCCAGAACTCCAAATCCCGGACCACGCCGAAGCCACCCCCCTTTAGAGGCTTCCAGTTTTCGTAATATATTCGGTGAGCGAGCACGTGGACCCGGCCGGACAGTGGCACAGGACAATAATCGTCCTGGCGAGGACGGGCAAACATCGCGCATGTATGCATCGCGTCACAATGCACGCCACGAGCAGGCAACACGCGCCAGAGAAATCGTCGCTGCGGACGGCGCCCTACGGTTCGTCAAAGCAGTAGCTACTCGGTGGACGGTTTAAATAGTTAAGCCAGCTGGCGGCTGGGCCTGGATACGGGCGCGCACCACCCCTGATTGGATCAAACTTCGGTAGCCTTGCATTCGATAACTCGTACGCGCGAGGCGATCGGGCTCGAAAGCTGGAGATTATGTGGAACGCGCGCCAGATCGAGTGGACCCTGGATAAATAGATTCCGCCGGCTGGTTCGCTGCGGGGCGGGCATGAACGATTGTATCCTCCTAGGTTCTGTTGATTCTGGCCGACTCTAATCCCGCTGGCGGGTGCACGAATCAGCGGGGGGGGGGGGGGGTGATCGTGAGCTCTTGCCTCGATGGGGATGACTCGGGGGTGGTTGTATTTATGTTCTGGAGCTTGCGCCGTTCTTTCCTCGGGGCGATGACTTCACGAACGACTTCGTGGCACGTAGAGTGGCTCTATGATATTTTGAACTCGAACGTTGAATTAATTTCCCGGCAAGTAGAATGAGTCAGCCAACTGTCAGACCGTTATTGTATCGTTACCCGCGGCTTTCGCGCGCAGGCTCCTCGTCCCGCGTTTGATGATTATCGTTCTAACTAGTCGCCCGTTGACAAACACGACGGTACCTCTTTATCTGCTGTGTGCATTCCCCGACCCATTTTGCCGCGAAAATTTGCAAGGCGTACTGCGGGAAAAAGGACACGCCTGTAACTTTTTTCTGCAGACAACGCTAATTGGGTAGCCTGGCCAGTGGCGTGGAGAAAGGGAGAGGGGGGGGGGAGGAGGGGGTTGGTCGGATGGTACACTGGTCTCGCATACGAAGTGGCCCGAGATTAACCGGGTGCCGGTGTAATTTAGGGGCAGCATCCAGCTCCCAGAAATCAGGATAGCCTGATTTAGGAAACGGCACCAAAGCATCGGCGACCGTCCGTCTCGCTTTGATGGAGCGAATGAATTTTTCAGCCAGCACTGCGGCCCGCGCTTCAACGCTTTCAAAGGGTCTTTTAAATTCGCGTTTCTTTCTGTTACGCCGGGACAAAAGGGGCCCCTTCATTACCCGGAGCCCTTCGAAAATATACACACCGCCGGCTCGTTACCTTAATTAATACAAAATCGGCATCGGGATGCCTCTCTATACCGCCCCGATGTATCAAGTATCAGAGACAGCGGCTATTCAGCGAACAACTACCACCGAGACCCCCAACAGAATTCATTTCCTTAATGAAAAGTGCATCGAGCTTTGCAAACAAGCCTCCCACGTCTGATCAACGCTCTAATCACTCGAACTTCCTTCGTGGTCTTCGAAAATCCTCTAACCACCCAAACGTGCACACACGCCGCCTCCACCGAGTCACTCTCGCCACCAATATCCACCGTCATCCCCCGGTAATCCCCCAAGTTCTCTGCCCGCCCCCTTTCGTCCGCTTATTGCCCGCCGGGCGAGAATTCATTTCGAGGCGAGCGCGGGGGATCCCCGTGGCGGGCGAAACACAGGGCGTAAGACAGCCTCGCAATACTTCCCCTTCGATAAAGAGCCGCGCGGGGGGTGGGAGGCGGCGGTGGCTTTTGTCAAGCGACGACGACGCCCCGGCGAAAGGACAGTGCGCGTCAAAGACGCATTCACGGCTGCCCTCCTTCTTGGTTGCGCGAGAAGAAAAAAAGAATTGCTACGGAGGGGAGGATCGCAGCCGGGGAGAAAGAGGCAGAAAGGGTGGAGCGTAGGGTGGCCGAGGGTTGCCCCATGGCTCGGGATGGGGTGCACAATGGTACGTACACTGTCCACGATGCGGACCATTAGCGGGATACATTCGAGTGCACAGTCCCGCTGGCGTGCATGCATTAAATGAACAGTCTAGCGGGACTGGGTAGGTGTAAACGCGGCAAGAGGCAAACGTTTTCCCATGGCGCCCCGCCGCTCCGCCTGATATTGCACCTACCCTCACAAGGGAGGGCCTGTACGGTTGCAAAATTATCCGATGTACTCCGCATCGAAACTTTGGATATCACTGTCGGGGGTGGCTGGGTGGTCGGTACTCGCAGGGGGCGGGAGGGTTTACACGGTAGACCGGCTGAATGGAAACGCTCCCTGCGAGATTCCGCCGCGATAGAGGGTAACGCATTCATTCGGTTCCACCGGACTCGCCGTTTCTATGGGACTTTTGTGATTGATAACGAACGAGCAGGTGAAAAAGGTGGAGGGAGCCTGCCGATGGTGATTGAAGTTTATGGTACTCTTTCCTCGTGCTTCTTGGGTAGTTATGGAGTGACTAACAGATGTTAGGGAATTTGGGAAAATCGAGTCTTTCTGGCATGAAGTATAGCTCGGAGGGATGCAAGTTACTTAATAGAATTTCTACGGTAATTCGATTTTCGGCGAAGCTACCCCTATCTCTGTACGCCTGCTTCTTGTATCGAACGTGATGCTTTAAACAGTAATACCTCAAAGCAAGGAAAACTCGATTTACGTCGCTCCGCTCCTCAGCCGCCACTTTGAAACTAACCGAACAGGGGAAAGAATATCGACGTTTAAGAGTTTCCATTTATTACGGTAACTCGCGATGAATCCTGGGAAACAAGTGGCAAAGTTTTTGATTAATCCTTCGCGTAGACTCACCTCTTGCATTCCACGCTGCGTTTCGTTCGTTGCATACAAAATCAGCACCAGTATTCTACTTAATGAATCTTCCCGAAGGGCCTGTACCTTCTCAATCCCACGTTGGAGTCGACGCTTCATACTCAGCACGTTAAGCAACCCACCTATTCCCTAAGAACCGAGCTTTCACAATCGCCCTTCCGATTCGAATCGACTACCTCTGAAAAATTTCATTCACCCTGGTCGAAGCGCGCAACCCCATGGCGTCGCGCCCCCGGCACAACGGCTCCGGCTAATCTGATTAGAATTCGATCTCGACGACGGACAACGAAAACGTTAGGTCAGGCTCGTGCCACCTCCATCCACAGGTGGCCAATTAATTTACAAGCGCGCACACTTTACGTGACATCGATTGATATCCTCGGCATGAAGTCAACCCCCTCGGCCCCGTAGGTGGGGCCCTCGCCCTTTTCGAGTGTACCGACAAGGGTACAAGGCTCGTGGCTCAGGGGCGACGTGTGTACTGGGACGAGCTTCCGGGCCTATCGTGGTCTCCGTGTTCGACAAACGCCTCCATTGTTCCTCGGCGCACCCGGGGACTTTGCGGACGAAATGGGCGTAGAAGGTGTCTGCTCCTTGAGGACGATGCAGGCAGCTTTCTTTTGTCTCCCTTCGTGTTTACATTGTGATGAGTTATTGACGACTTTAGGCGAGGATGGGGGTGGGTTCCTCGAAGCACTAAGTTTCTCGCGGTATCCTCGTTCTGGCTGAAAGCAATGGTAGCTGTCGCGACGGTACCGGAAACTTGTAAACAATACAGCTCTCGGCGTAACTCCGCCTTAGATTGGAAACACGATCGTCCATAGCGAAAACAGATAGGGCGCGGTGGTTCGATTTAAGGTAGCCACATTTCGGACAGGGTGCATCGAGGGGGCGTTTTACAAGCTTCCTTTGCGACGCGCCATTCTCCTCCCTTTTTTTCTCCCCCCTTCCTTTGAACACTTGTTGCTCAGCATCGTGGGCGTGAAATCGATTTCGGTGCAACCGATATCCGGTGACAAGAGGTTCCTGCGATTTTCCAGGACGCGTGCCCGTTTCACCGCAGCCGCGACGGGGCTTCGTTACAGACAACCCTCCCGCCACTCTCGCTCCTCCGCCCTCCCCGTCGAAACCAGACTACGACCTCGAACTTCCGTACGGGCCGGCCGTTTCCGCTTTTTCGGATTATCTCGGTCGAGTTACGTGATCGCTAGCCAGGCCGCGCGAGGTCGCTGGGAATTCTATCTGAAATTGCGTCCCCCGAAGCCGGACAACACAATAATCCCGAGGGCAGTCCTCTCTGATGATGAAAAGAAGCGAGTCGAGCATCCACCAGCTCCTGCCTGCCCGCCGTCCAGCCAGCTTCGTTTATTAGACGGATAAATTGTACTTCAATCTGTTTCCAAGCGGTCGAGCGTCGACGATCAGGGACTCCGCGCGATCGGTAATTAAACGGCGGAAGGGGGTGGCTTCCTGAGTCCGTGCTGAGATTCAAAGGATTCCCAGTGACCACTGGGAATTAATTAATCGCGATATTCTCTTACCTGCTTCGTACCGTGCGTTCAGATTCAACTATCCTCGAGTTCCTTCCACTATGAAAGAGAAGAGAAAAGTCGCGCGGAAGGGTGCTCTATCGTTAGCCAGCCTAGCACGTAGGCTCGGTGGATTTAGTAGAAGACGAGTTTAATTTAGAATCTTCTCCGCTTAAAGTGCCCCGGCAGCTTTCTTTTAAGCGTCCATTAAGTTCCGCGAAACGCGTGCTCGCGAGAAGTGGATGAAAGCCCACGCCGGGGATAAGTGACTCAAAGCAAAATTCAAGAAGAGGCTTGCGTCCTCTGAACTCTAAATACTCCCCGAACAGTTCATCGTATTTTTGCAAATATTCCGCGCAAAATCCTGGCAGTCTACTAAAGTGTTTCAATGAAACCAGCATTCTTTCGATCGGCCGATTCGCCGAACCCCGATTGGACTGGCACAGATTGATTCCCTAGCAGCTAGATGAACTGTCGCGATTAACTGGCTGCAGCGAATTACATCCACTCGGGATGTATCGATTAAACGTATCGCATGAAATTGCATATCCCCTCGCGTAATTGGAACGTATCAACGGGGAACTTCGGCTTGGCGCACAACCGATCGTGCACAGGCTATCGCGGATTCCACGGGCTGGCTTGTTAGCTTGGAAAAATAGCTTCTCGCGGGGGGAGCCAGTCGAACGGACGGTGGTTGTCAAAAGGAAGGCTCCTCGAACGGGCGAGCCTGTTTTTCGCTACGCCGTTCCGCTAGCTACGTCATTTTTTCAAGTTCCGCCACCGTGGCTTTATTCGCGTTTTATGAAAGCCCGCCCAGCGCTCTCCTCCCTTCCCTCTGTTTTTTGGCGGGAAGCATTGCCTACGCTAGACGACGCGAACACCCGCGGCGAAGACACAGCATCTCGGTCTCGCAAATCACTCGAACCGCCGCGCTCCTGTTACCACCACCCCCTCCCCCCTGACAAAAGGGGGATCATTAAGTTCGCTCCGCTGACAAGACGAAAGGGGTGTTCGTTCGCGGGGCACGGGATCACGGGGGTGGTTTAGCCCCCGTGGACGCGAGATTCTGGAAAAAGTAGGGTAAATCCGGGAGACGCGGTCGGGCTGGAAAGTTAGTCGAGTCGGTATATTCAGACTCTACATTTGTGTATATGTAAAAATGTGTTAAGGTTCAGAACAATTAATTCTCTGGAAATCAACTGTTTCGACGAACTTTCCGGCCCGGCCGCGTCTCCCGGATTTACCCTAAGTGGATTTTAAGAGGCTGGTAATACTGGATCCTTTCGTTGGAGTTTCAATTGGCGAGGGTTTCTTCTGTGAAATATTCCGTGACCTCGGGGGGATGATAGGAATAATTGTGAATTCAGTAAACTGGGCTGAAATTTGATAATCTGAATACTCGATTGCTTCTTGGATATGTTTATATTATTTCAGGATTCAGAAGTGATATCCTCCAACTATCCATCACTTTCAAGTCTTGTTCCAGGGTTTCGAGACTAACCGTGTACAATTTTAAGGGAATATATTACCAGCGCACGTTCCTTCTTTAAATTGAATGCGCAACCGTCCAGGATAGGAAACGGGGTGGTCGTTTTCCAGAGTAGACGGGGTTGCACGTCGTGTCTAAATATTAAGAGGACGAAGCTTGTAAACGATACCGCCGTCGGTGGCGTAATTCTCTCAGCAGCGACGAAACTGTCCCGCGCGGGATTTCATTAGCCCTTTACACTGCTCCTCGTGTTACGTTTCTCTCGCCTTGACCAGCGGGGAAAAATTAAATTACGGTCGCCTTAAAGAAGGGATTTCGCGCGGCACCCGACGCGGATCTTCCGGAGGGACACGCGAGGAACAAAAGGGAGCACTCGGCGATTATTATGTAAGTTCGTTGTCCACCATGTCTGAAAAATAGTGATACTTTAAAGGGTTCGTTTCCAAGTACATACATACATTCGTCCCTTGGGGCCGTCCTTAAATTACGTAAGGGTCATTTTTGGCGATTTCTTACTCCATCCCCCAGTATAAGAATTCGAAAGATTTTATATTCCAAACTCTCCCCCCTTTCTTACGTAATATTCTTTGCATTGCATTCCTTCAGTTATTAAAATTCTTTTAGAGCTTTATATAATTTATTTCGATGCATGTGCGAATGAAAATCGTTTTAGGCGACTCGTATTGAAAATTTAGTTAGAATAATATTACCGTAAGAAAACGTAAGAAATTCATGACCCCTCCAAAAGACTTACGCAACTTATCGACAACCTCTTATCGTGCTTGGATTCTATTTCCGAGATAGTTTATTCTTCAGAAAAATTCCTTCTTCTTTAATTAAGCTTTAAGAAGCTGTGAACGCGTAATTATATAGCATCTCGGATTTAGACTATTAAGTACTACTCAATTACCATCACCACGCAACCAGCCAGCAACCCTCCGAAACAGACAAAAACAAGAGAGCTCGCGCACAAAACCCTCACGTCAGAACGTTGGCCCGAAGAAGCCCTTAGGTAAAGCTCATAGAAACGCACAAACTTGCCCCGAGCGAGGAGAAGAGGACATTTCCACCGAGTAGAAAACGCTGAACAGCAGGACGAGGAGGGCGGCGCGGCTCGGGGGAGGGGAGGGGAGAGAGAGAGGGTGTTCCAGGGATGCGTCTGTGAAATTCAACCAAGCTGTTCCGCTGGTAATAATGGACGAGAGGCAAGCGTTGAAATGCAAATTAGAGAGCGGGTCGCGGACAGCTTGATACATGTGCGGGGATTGTGGTTTCGCGCGACGCGCACCGCCGCCTATATTCGCCGAATAAAGGAGTTTGTTTTGGAGTTTTGCAGCAGCAGCGCGGGTTGGGGGGGCCATTATGTACAACGTGACGGGGGCTCTCTGGCGCGTTACCCTCGGCGCCCATCCCCCTCGGCTGTCTCTCACCTGCGCCCGCTGGGATTATCCAACCCCTTGGACGGCGCGCTGGGGGACGCCGCGGCGGGCAGGCAGGCTCTCTGGAAATGACCGTTGATCGCCGGCAACGCTCGCGAGCCGGCCGACGTCCCCGGTGTCGCGCTACGACGTGACAAAACGCGCAATTTCCATGACCGTTTCGCTGATAATGTAACGTCCCAGGCCGCGGAAATGAAAACGGCTGCGAACAGCGATACACCACCCCCGGCGTTTCCGACCGGGTCCTATGCCGCGTGTGCGTTCCACGGTATATCTCCGTGCGATTGTCCACTCCTCCCTCGGCCCGCCAGCGACGAAACAGACGGCAGCTTTTCTCCATTCGACGGGCCGGCCGCGTTCGTTAAACGAATCCTCTTATCTACACTAGCTCGCCCCTGCTATCGTCGATCGTTCCTCGGTATTTCCGCCCCTTGGAACGCGATCGCGGCGCACCTCGTCATCCCCCTTTCTTGTCTGGCTCCCCGTCGCTCGGGGCTTCGGTTGGTGTTTTGCGTCGCGATAGCAGCGCATAGTTGCGCGTAATTACGAATACGCGGCTGCTTTTTTTGCGCGGTGAAGCGACGGTGACGCGGTCTCGGGCTAGCCCAGTGATCGAACGGAGTACAGAGTGATCCGTGTTGAGTTTGTTCGAGCAGGAGCTTCGTTACTGTTCCCCGTTCCTCGTCCCCCACTCGTAGCTCGTCGCTTCCTAGACGTTTCTTGCTCGTTCGCAAAAATTCCTCGCGGCGCGGGAAGCTTGTCGTCCAGCTTCTTTCCCCTCGCTCTATTTTCCAATACCAAACGCGGTGTTTCGTGGCGGGCAAATAAAAGGAGCGTAAATCGCGCCGTTTGAAATGCGCGTGGCTTGGGTCGCGTGTATCCCGGCGCTCGGTGAATCAGGCATCTCCTGTTTTACGACAATGAGCCATAAAGCCGCGGCTTTTTTCCCAAGACTTCGCCCGCATATTTGTCGTTCAAGCGCGCCCGAGTTCCGTTCGGCGACGCGCTCCGTCGATCTCTCGTAAAATCGGGACGATAAAAGCGCGTTCTCACGGCGCGGATCGGGCGCGCTTGATCCTCCGCTGGGGCTGAGCCTCGATAGCTATCGCCAGTCTGCCGATCCCGCGTATCCACGCAACGTCGATTGCCGGCGACGCTTTCTTCAGTCTTTTTCTCTTCGACGACCAGGGACGCTGCTTTGCGGCGCCTTCGACGATAGCCTCGTGACAGGGACGGCAGGAATTATCGACGGGGACGATCTACTGCGTCCCGGCCGTTGTCATTTTTACATTCCAATGGGTTCCGTCCGACGAAGGAATTAATAACAGGCTCGGTACCCGCAATGAACTGTCTAAGGAGCTCCCTCGATTCGTTTTTGTTCGAGCCCAGAGCGGTTCAAGGGAGCTGGAAGTTTTTATCGACTCGCTCCACGCGGCAGAAGAACGGAGAACCTGCGCGCAACTTCTTCTCGGAGTCGTTTCCACCGATTAATTAACGCTTATCTGACCGTCGACTGGTGGCATCGAAAGGGCCTCGCCGCGAAATGGAACGCAGGGGGATGGATCCTTTTGAGACGGACACCCACGGCGCCCGATAAGGGGATATCTTGCCAATTAGTGTGCAGGGCTGGAGGAGGGTGACTTCTAGGTAGGGGTTATACGGTTTAACGCGTTGGTGGTTGATTTTAGAAGATTAGGCCACCTTTGGATGCTCGGGTTCTTTGAATCCGCGTGGCTGTTCAGCCCTTTGATATGCTTCCATGGCTCGTGGAACACCGCGTTAATTATTATACAGTTGAAACGTTTTGGGGTGAACCGTAGCTCCTTCCTGCAGGCTGATTGAATTAACCGGCTGAGACAGCCGAGACAGAGTTAATTCATTGTGCGATGGAAGTTCGGTTCTAAAGAAATCTGTGTCAGAGTGAAGAGAGATTTTCGGGCAAACGTTCGGCACAATGCTTTGTAACGTAACGGGGATTAGCTGGAATAAGGTGCAGTCGAATTTGCAGAAACAATGTTGAATTAGGAATGCAGGGAAGTTACTGTCTCCTCCTATCTTCCCTTGCTTCTTTAGTAGTAGTATCCCCAGGCGCGCCGTGCCGCGAATACTCGAGAGAAGCAAAACAAAGAATCCTGATATGATTGACGCACGGTATCTCCGAACCCGCGAGGGAATATTAAAAAGCGGCGTGTTTCGCTACCGCCGACCGGTGTCGCGGAAAGAACGCGCTGCAAGCTCTGCTCGAGCCAAACCACAGGAATATTCCCTTATCTTGGACTTGCTCCGGCTTCCGGGGAAGTATAAACTGCTTTCATTATTTTTAAACGGACGTTTCGCCACCATTGCTGCCTGCTTCATCAAGGCCGGGGGAAGCATCGCGGGTAAGCTGACTGATACTGACACGGCAGCAACAGCAATGCTGGCGGAACGTGCCCTCGTAAATAATGAACGAAGCTTATACCTGCGGCAGCCAGCGCTGCACGAGCCTCGGAGCCACCGATTTCTCTTCCCTAAACGGATATTTATCACGCATTGGGCGCTCTTTAAAATTTCACTTGCACCCACTGACGCGCTGCCAGAGAAATGCGCAGGAATCGACTGCTTAACGTCGATAGCGGGTGGTTAGTTGCGGTGCTTAATATTTTATGAGGTAGGAAGTACAACAGATAAAATGGATTTAATATTGGGAGACTCTTTAAGGGGGTACATCCGTTTGAAAGCTCGGAAAATTAGTACATTTTGTGGATTTTTTACTAGTCAACGGCTCGATGAAGATTTTCTGTTTTTCTATTATGTTTGTATAGTATTATGAACTACTTAAAAGAAAGTTTATGGATACATATCCGACACTCTCTCGATTTTAGACAGCTACAAGGTGGCCCTGAAAAAATCTATATGTCGTATCTAAGATTAACAATAGTACATTTTTTTTTATAAAATATGTTAAAAGTTGTCGATCTACGGCGCCGATTTTGAAAAAATTGAAAAATAAGGAAGTGGTGGGAACAAAGGATAAAGTTAAATTTTTCTAAGAGAAATGTCCACGTTTTTTTTCTTTATAAATAATAAACGGGGAATCGGAATAAAAAAATTAAATTTTTAAAGCATGAATCTATGAAAATATGTAAAACAATCCAATTTTTGACACTTTCAAAGGCTTATACCCCCTTAAGGGTATTAGGCAGTCGCTTTTGTAAAAAATCAAGCATTTCTTTTTCAATTAATTACAAAGAAGTAAATTGAAGCTGGGACTTGTTCTTTGATCCAATGTTTATTAACATTATAAGCTTTAAAAAAAGCATGTGTGTTTCGGAAAAAATATCCAATATAGATGACGTTACAGATGAATAATTAATGAGGCTTTATAAAAAAGTTTCCTACATTTCTGTAGCTTCTATTAAATTTAGCTAGAGTCGCTTGCAGAACTCAGGTCGGCGAAATTAGTCCTCCGCGTGACCAAGTACCTACGCATTACCTTCGACCCTAATTAATTTAGTCACCATCAAAGTCCTTAAGTCCCCGTGTCAGTGAACACGGAGAACGCGAAGCTGGAATCAACTTTATCGCACATATTTCGAAGGGAGAGAGCTTTTTTCGTATTTTATTCGCCTGCCGCCGTTCCTTCCGTCTGGTCGACCCTTCGGACAGCGTCTCGAGGCGTCGAGAATCCCGACGACGGCGCCCAGCATCTTCTCTATTTTTAACACCCACCAGAGGCCTTCCTTCCGCGAGATCACCTCCAGCGCCGCGCAATTGCGTCGCCGTTTATTACGGCCGACATGTTTCGCGACACATTAACATATTACACCCAAGCAGTCGCGGGCGTGTGTGCGCACGCGAGGACAAAAAGCATGTTTGCTCGTCAGCTTTATCAGACGTTAAGCTCGTCCCTCTTTGTGTGTCAACTTAATGCCACTTCAGTCTCGGTGAAACCCCTCGGTATGGTCCGCGTACCACTCGACTCTCCCTTTCTTTCCCGCCCTCCCATCCCCGCGCGTCCCTTCTTGCACCCACCACCTTCTTCCCAGCCTCTTTACTCCTCCATCGAATCTTTCCAGCCTCTTCTCCACGGGATCCATAACGCTTCGTCTTCCCGCCAGACTTTTACGCGCCTCACTCTGCCCCTACCCCACCCCTATGGCAACGCCGTGACCATTTCGGACCCGAGATAACGACGGTTGTTTCGCGTTAGCCGAATAAACGACTGCCGTTGCCTGTTGGCTCTAGCAAGCTCCTCGGGGCTGATCATGTACCAACAGCAACCCTGTCTGCCTAACAGAAGGTTTTATTCGCGAAACTGGCTATAAAGAGTTTAAACTATGAATATTTAACCTGTAAACTCTCCATATTACTATGAGTATACTTCATATCCCGAACACTTCCAGTTCCTCTGAATTCTCTAAACTTTAATCCTAATAAAGAATCTTCATTGCCTCCCCTATCAACCTTCCTCAATCCTTACTGAAACGCTTGAGAGCCTCGAATTCCTCGCGCTACTCTTCAATATTGCACAACATTCCTCGTCAAAGGTCCCTGTATTAAACCCATCGCCCCTAAAGCACAAACAAACCAACCATCGAAAGTAACAAGGCTGTCACGCGTTCCTAGCGTAAACTATCCATCGTTGTGACCTAACCCAGACCACGTTGTTCTCTGGCTACTCGTCGATCCTCCATCGAAGCAGGCTAACAAGACTCCGTTGCGCAGCAGAGTTTAATGTCGCCCTATTCCATCGCCTTGTACGCGCGTGGTTCCATTGGTGACGGATAACGATACGCCCCGGTATGTTCAGGGCGAGATGCAGTTTTCACGAACAACGGTTGTCGAGTTGTCGTCCAAACGACGCTTTACCACCCTCGACATCCACCCGCCTCGTTTTTCCGCGACGCAAGGACCCCTGGCCTTTAAAATTGATACGTATTTGCACGCGTTTCACTATGGGGATTATGGGGGGTTGAGATTGAATCGAAGCGCGCGATTTCGTGGCTTTGCGAACCTGCTGAACCGCGGGAAAATGGGTTGTTTGTGGTGTGCAGGTGGAACGAGAAGAGCGATTGTACGTACAGGGCGAGGGTCACGTGGATCGAGCGAAATCGATGGCAGTTTTTGGGGATAATTTCGGTTTCTGCGGCTCCGCGTCAGGGGGATGATAACGTCGACCATTTTCTGTGAATTATTTGAAAGTCGACTCGAAGTGGAAGGGCTCGTACTTTATTCCGCAGCCGGGAGTCTGTTCTATTATTCAAACTGTGGCGGAATGATTGTTAGAGTTGGAATATGGTATCTTCTTTTCCTTCCTTCTCGTCGAAAAATCGAATCACAAAGTCGAGCACTGCGAACGAAGCGTGACGCTCTCGAGGGTTGTTCCTCCGCGTGGCCACGCGTGTACACGCGCACAATTACCGCGGGTAGGAGATGGAAATTAAATACAAATATTGACGCAACGTCAGCCGCCCGCCCCTGTGTACGTTTACGTCGACCAGCTTCCTCTTGCCGTTCGTTCCATCGTGATCATTGTCGATTCCTCCGCATCTCGTGGAACAGGATGCACTCCTTGAAAACAACGACTGTCCTCGTTACGGTTTTCGTGCGTGCAACCAACGCGTGACGTTCCACTACGAAAAGTTTGGACCATGAACCAGGATGACGATACACAGTGGCTCGCGAATCTGTTCGCGAAACAGAATTACACTCTGACGCTCTCCTTTATTCACAGCAACGCTCTATTTTGGCCAATTAATTATTCCAGTAAGATTTATTCAAGATAGATCATACGTTAGGTGTAACTGTGGTAACACAATCGGCCATCACCTCTTTTCCGGGAAATTTAAACGACCTCGGCCGCATCGTCACCTGCGTCAAAGGATCCCCGCAAAGTTTCGCGTGGAAAAGGAGGGAAAGAAGAGGGGAGAGGCTGGAAAACGGACCTCAGGTGTTGCAGAACGTCGTTGGACACGATTTTAGGGGGTGAAAAGGATGCACCTGATTCTGCCACTCAGGGCACGCGGCTGAAGCTAGTACTCTAATTATGTGCACACCCTTTTGTTCGGCTGGTTAATTTCGTTTTTCAAAGCCCACCCCCGCGGAGAAAATTAATTGCCGGTTGGGAACGCGTTCGGAAACAATAACCGCGTTAAAGAGCGCTTTAAGCGCGAGCTCCGCGCGGAAATTGATACCGGCGGGGGGGGGGGGGCTGTCAAAGGCCGAATAAAACTTGCGACGACGCTTTGACGGCTACGGGACGAGCCCGATTGGAGGCGGATCGATTAATACCTGTAACGCGTGTCGCTCGGTGAAAACCGACGCGTATGGTCGGGGCGGAATGAAAAAATAAAAACAGGGGGAGCGTTTCGTTGCACTCCGCATCGGGAAAGTATCGAGTGTACGGGAGTGATTTTTTTTTTTATCAAACGGCGCATTGCCTGTGTAATTCGAGAGCGGTCGGGACGATTGTTTCGAGGGTGGTGAAATTAGGGAGTCGGTTTTTGTTTTGGGGGTTAATTTTAGGGCGAGTATCGGGTGAACGAAGTGAAGTGATTTTGGATGTACATCGTCGAGGGGAAGATTGAAGGGAAATGATAGAAACCTTCTACTGAAATCTGTGGGAGCTCCGTAGAAGTTTAAGTTTCTTTAAACTTCTCTGTTATCCAAAATGGTTCTGGCGAAACATCTCGGTCATTTTTCAGCGTCGGAGAACAGCGTTGGGCAAACAGGGAATTTGTATGGTCTACTTTGAGCCTGGAAACTTTGAAAAAGTTTCAAAGAAACGTGGCGCATAGCACGCGTTATTCCAGTGCCAGTAGTATAAGGCGCGATAAGTCAGACGCAGGCGTTGCGCGGGCTCCGAGTGAAGTGGAACTATTTCGCGCCACATCGGCCGCTATACTTCACCGCGGAATGAAGATCACTCGATCTCTGGAATGTAGCAGCACTATATCGAAGTAATTCCACGATTATGCACCAAGCTAGAGGTTAGCCAGGCGAATAACACTCGCTGGATAGTCTCCCAGAGGGAATCAATTTTTTATTCCGAAGTATGTACATCCTTCGGCAAAGGGGGTCTTTCCGCAAGATAAATGGATTCGACGACGTGAGAGATCCGTTAGCCGAGGCTGCGAGGGGTGCAGGGGGAGAAAGAACGAGCAGGACAGAGTGTAACAGAGAGAAACATGCTTGGGTAACGCAAATATTTGGCCCTGTTACTTCGGTAATCCCGAGGCGCAGCCGAATCTCTATCGATCGCAGCTCCAAACAGACTTTCGAGCGTGAGGACAGCAGGCCGTCCCGATTGTTTCGTCAGTTCGAAATTCCCGGAAAAATTTGCACCTCAATTGCATACGGTCTTTTATTCATCGCGATCCACCCGCCTGGATCCTCTATACACATATACCTCCAAGTTAGATTAAACCCCGTCGATTACCATGAACGATCTGCGAAAGGCTTTCATTTTCACCCCCTTTTTCGCTTCACAGTGGATTACCCTAAACAGCTGTATCATAGGACTATTAGAAAGCTCGAAATGTTTCTGTGCTTGGAACTCAAGTCGACTGAGACTCCCTCTATCGAATTCAGTCGGGCATTCGATTATTCGATCTAAGCAGCTCGAGTGTTGCACGCTGTTGTCAAGGAATTCGATTCTGTTCGAAATACAGCGGAAGATAGTGTCACCCAGAAGAGCTTAGAATATTCTGCTCAGTGAAATTGAAACGGACCACGCGAGTGTTTCCAAATTCTTTCATTACTTCTGTTCCATTCCGCGAGATCGAGGCTCGTGACGTTTAACCCACTCAGCGTATTGGAACGCAGCATTGAAGCCGTAAAATCGAGCGCAGCTCTGTATGCCACGCTCTAAAATCCCCGGCAGACCCGAATATAGATCTCGGCACGGAAATTTGGTGCGATTTCACACTGCGGAACGTTCTTAGAGCCGTGAATCGAAAGTAAATGGGGAGCACGTCTCCGGGCTAAACAGCCGCAATTTTTCTCGCCGCTTCCCGTTGAAATCTCACGGCGCCCGGGTCAAAGTATTTTGGTCACATCGCAGCACATGTTGTTATAAAAGCAGCAACGACTCCACTCGCTGCCGGCAGCGCGCGTCCCCCTTTTGTAATGCGAAAACGATTTCAGGCGCGGGCGCGTCGGCTTCCCCGTATTCCTCTTCATTTTAACTCGGCCACGGCGCGCGATGCCGGCTCTCCCTGTCTTTTCAACTTTCCCCGGCGGCGCGGTATTAGTCCCTCACTTGATCAAAATGACACGCTCCCCGTGAAAAGGGGCCTATTGATATTAATACCAGGGCAGATGGCGCAACGTTGAAATGGAGGAAAAGCACGGGATAGAAACATCCTAAAAACCCTGTGTTAACTTTCAAGTTTCATTAAACGGGAGCAAGGGCCAGCCACTCGTTTGACCAAACCTCGGACGAGGGAGCAGTGCATCTAGCAACCGTAAATTTAATCTCGGTCGAGGCAAGGTTATCGGGAAAGAGATGGGAATAAAGTTAAACAGCGGGAAATGCGACAAAAAGCTCGGAATTAAAACACTTTTAAACCATTCTATGAAATTTCGGGTCTCGCTGAAAGCATTCATCTGAGTATAGTCATTTGATAGATATACAATCTTGAAAATAGCTACTACCATAAAGTAATAATCCTTGTCCCCCGGTAGCCATCACGAAGTTGCCAACGAGGGACGAAAAATAATAATATTATATTCTTACCTCACGAAATACAACGTTAAATCACAAATTCGCAAGCTTCAGCCTTCCTTCTCTTACGGAACCCAATAAACTTCTGTCCAAAGGGGTAATCAAGCAGAAAGCTAGCGAAAGGCTGGTTATTGGTTGAAGGCTCGAATTGTGTAGGTTTGGTCTGGATCGCGTTAACAGTAGTTTATCCACGAAAGTATTCGGTGATTTCACGAGCTCTAGGAGCTCTAGGAGCTCCGCCGAGCCGTGAATCAGGCTCCACGTCTGGGGCCGACGTACGCGCGACGTTTCCACGTTTTATGACGATCGATCGCGCGGTCCGGCTCGACCAGCCTGGTCCTATTTCATCTCCATGCCCGTCGAGGATGCAGTTAACTTTTTAACGGTCCGTTAATGCGACGTGGCATCCTGCGACTCGTCCTTAACGTGGCACACGTCCGCGGAAGGTCAGGAAATATCTTACGGCTGTGTGCAGTTGGCTCTCCTATAACCGTTGCTCCATCCACCGTTATACGCGTCGGACGTTACCCCGCAGCCCGAGGCACCGCGGATTTAACTGTTACGAGGCTGTGTTACGCGCACGATCGTCCCCCGATGCTTAGCGACCGTAGCTTCTGGGGATCGTTGGACGCTGGATCTCGAAGGCTAATAAAAATTCCGCGATTTTAGGTGAACCCTTCGAGTAACGGCGAAGGAACAGGCGGGGGGAGGGGGGGGGGGATGGCTCTGTTTGCCGCGCGCTTTGATGGGCGAGTTAAGGCACGTCGGAAGTCGTAAAGAGGTTTGATGTAGCGGATTCTCGATGTCTGCTGGAACCTTGGAAATTTCATGCAGATTGATCTTCATGCTCTTGTTCTTTTTATTCAATATCCAAGTGAAACGCTTCGTATGTAAATATGTTATATACAAGTCTGAGGGGTAAATTCACCCCCCGAAATTGTGACTGCACTTTGCGAAACACTGTGCACTCGGAGCTCTAGTTCTTACACGTTTCTGTACCGTATCGGAATTCGAATATCACTTTGAAGGAAGATTTCGGAAATACGGCAAATATCAAAGAGGAATCATTAAGGGTGTACAGGACTATTGAAATCTCGAAGAATCGATTTTTATTATTATTATTAATTATAAGAGTGTCATCCTTTGTGTACATTCACAAGAAAGTTTCGCGAGGAAATTCTAATAATTAGGAAAATTATAGCGCTGATCGTAATTCAGTAGAGCGGTATTGGCATGGGGAATTTAACTTTGAAGCTGTTTATCTTGAAACTACATTTTTTAACACCGTGTACATCATAACTCATGAACGAATGAATATTTTCACTTGAATTTTTAACTGAATGTGCAGAATTCCTTCCCCTACAGCGTGGAATTTCCGTATCAATATTGGATGGTTGTTGAAGTTTTTATAAACGATTAAATAGGATTTTCTCGTAAAAATTTGGGGAAAAAATGATTTATGCGTAACATTCAGAATTTTAGTTTAAAATCACCAGTAATGTTCCATGCTGTAGATTTTGGTGTAGAAATTACTCACCACGAAACATTTTTCTTTCAGATGAGTGGTTTACCTACCACCCATAGCCACATTCATATAGTTTAAGAATCTCTTTTCCGTTTTGTGTTTCGGATAACCTTTACAGTACTTTTCGTCAACGCCAGGGCCACCCGATTACTTTTCAACGCTGTCCCCGTATTTGCCATGTTTTCTTTTCATAAAAAAATTCAAAACAATATTGAAGATACGATAAAACAGCCTGCCGAACCTCAACTTAATTTGTCTAGCCGTGTTTGTACGAAAAATTCATAAAGAATTACCTATTTTTCGGCCCAACAAGTTGCAATCCCCCCTTAAATCCGTTTAGTGTTCCATCGCTGGGAACACTTTCCTAAATATTGACGCCCTCACCCCTCGACCACCGCGTGTAAAGTCATTGTAACCTACCCCTCAGCAACATTCGAACCGTCCAGCCAACTTAAGCGTCCCGTATTTTGTCGACTAATCGGTTTAACGTCAAAGGGACCAAGTTAACAGTCGATTTTCCCGATAGTTGTACACACCTCTGAGCCCTTGCCCGATTCATAAACGGGCGCGTAGAATTCTCCACCGTCGGCGCTACAGACCGACGATTAATTAAACTGTCGCCTCGCAGAAAATTGGCCGTCACGCTCCCCCTCGATTATCGCCTTCTTTTTCCGGCCCGTGCGTCGACGGCATCCGTTTTCGTGTAACTTTTGTACGCCGCCGTGTTACCAGCCCCTGTCAGCATCCTGGCTTCTAACCTCGGTAAACAAATAAATATTTGCACGGAGGTTAATTAAAACACCCTCCCGGGCGAGGAGCGATGCCACCATCGGCGTACCGAAAGCAAGCAGCCCGTTCCTCGCCCCGGAAAACGTCTAACTGACGTATCAGCGTTTAAAGGGGACGTCGCGCTTCCGCCCGAGCAACCCCCTGTCTCTCCGTCACGAACGCGCCATGAAACTTTCATAATCGAATATCCCGTCGGAACTCGCCCCCCCCCCTTGGCTGTCGCCTTTCGCTACTTGCACCACCTTCCATTGGTTGCTTCCTCCCTCGCGTTGTCTTCCCGCGGCCCCGCGACTTTCTACCCCCGCGTTCTTCGCCCTCGGGTTTTCCTTTGCAGTCTGATCGATGCGGCTTGATTCTTTGTAGATCTTTCGGCTTCTTATTTTCTACCGCTGAATTTTCGTACTGTCGTCCAGTTTTCAAATGGATAGGTACACTTTTATGAAAACGATGATGTGGGGCTTTAATGCGCGATGGGGACTTTATTCACCCTCCCACGACGAGGCAGTGCGCGTGCATTTCTGGAATGTTGAATCGTTGAACTTGCCGCGAGTCGTGGCAATTGTAGTTTCGCGGTTGCAATTGCGAGGGTGGCACGAACACGGCCGGCCGTTATCCACACCTGTCAAGAGCATTACTTAACATACTTCGTCGGTCGTTCTTCCGTGTCTGTACGCCCTCGACGGGGCACATCCGCGCTTTCGTCCGTTTGCTTTTCATTGCGCCGCGTATGTGGGTCAGGTGCAAGGCAAACGGCCCCATTATCGGACGTGGGTGGATAAAATCGTCCGAAACAGGATTCATCTACCAGATATACTCGTGAATGAAGTTACGGTAAAAATTCATTGCCAATCGCAACAGCAGCTTCTTTGAAATTAACACTATCTCATGGAGACGTTATAATAACACTTTGAGTGGTGCAAACTTTTAAGAAATGCTCCTTCAATTCTGTGAATGGGTTTACCTGGCCAGGCGGCCGAAAACAGGCGAATTCTCGTGAATTTCTTTTGAAAAAGCTGAAGCATATATTATGGCAGAACATTTTGCACTTAAAAGAGCAACATTTAAAGAACATTTGGTAAATTTTTCGCAGAAAGATATTTACGTTTATAATAAAGTTATTTAACCAAATCCGAGAAACCTTTTTAAAAATAAATTTGGTTTTGCGGAGAGCACTGCCATTCGTAACCAGATTATCTAAAATCAAAAAACAGAAAAGATTTCGTTAGTATATTAATGTACCCTCTGATTAACGGATGTAATTTCCGAAATATTAATTTAAAGCAAAGTGACGGCTATTTAAAGTTGAAATCCTGATTTCTCCGTATGATTTTTGCACGAAAAAATCGGTTGCTCTTTTAAGTGCAAACAGTTCTGTATAAATATATGCTCCAGCTTTCTCAAAAAAATTCACAAACATTCGCCTCTTTTCGGCCGCCTGACTAGGTATAACCCCTTAACTCGCCTCGAGCAAACATATCCACGTGAAAATACGTAAAAACCGTCCGTTTAAAATGAGATTCCATCTACTCTATCACTCATGTAATGAATAAATATTTCCAGAACTGCAAATTGAAAGCTGCCCTCTTCCACTTTTACCCACACTGCCGTACCTTTCTACAATCGCATCCCCTAGCCGTAGCAAAACAATGGAGAGGTGGTCGCTGGAAACAGAACAACCTGTAGAATCTTGCCACCGGGGTCGTAAAGTGTTCATGCTCCGAGGAAGATCGAACTCATCCCGTGGCGCGTATAAACGTTTACCGTGAGATATTAAACGCGCGATACCGTATCCAACAGTGTGGTATGGAAGCCGGTGCGCCGAGGTATCTCATCCACGCAGCCGAATGAAATGTTAATTGAAACAGAAATCAGTGTCGGCGCGTTTCCAGCGAGCTTTCTGGTCGTAGAATCGGGAATGCACCCGCGTATCGGCAGATTTACGAGGCACCCTGACGCCCGGCGATATTCCGGGGACATTCTTTTTCCCCCGGACGAATGAAACGCGCCGACCGATCGCGAGAAACGCGGATAATTCGACCAGGCTGTTTACCGAACGGGGGAGGATCGACGGGCGGCTCTCGGCATGGCCGATATCGCGGCCGACCTAGTCAGGGACATTTTATTCGAAAATGCCAACTGGCGATCCCCCGTCCGTGTTCCACACCGTGATTTCCCGTGATATACACTTATCAGCGCGGGAACACGCGCCCCTAGCTGCAGAACAAGCACGAGCGTATAATCCGACGCGTGTTACACGCGGTACAGATTCGACGAGCAGCGAAATTGCGACGATTACATGACGGCTGCTTTAATAACCCCGCGTGCCCGCCGAATGATAAAAGCACGAGCGTTCCCATTGGCACGAGGAACGTTTCGTGCCATTTGTTGTTCGTACCTTTCACTGCGCGGGTGCCAAGCTGTGGCTATGAGATAGAAAAGTGTTCGTCTCAATTCCGCCACGCAACATCAAGGGCCACCGTTCACTTAGAATATTTAAAATCAGTATTCCTCGACTCTTAGGAGCGGATGCTGTGTTTCCACGATTGTTGTTGCACTTCGCAGCCCCGCGAGGCCTTTCCGGCGACTAATTGAGATCGATAAGTAGGATACAATAGGGAAATTAATTAACGGGCCGGTTTTGGGGGACGGTCGATACGCGCGATCCTCCGTTTATTTAACAATAAAAGCCGACGACGCGACGGCCAAACGGTGTATCGTCGGCCGGCATAAATTGGAGGGGAACACGGTCTCGCATCGGCGGAGCCGCAAGAACGCGCGACACTAATTTCCGTTTTAATTAACATTTCACTCGGGCGATTAATTAACGTCGCGGGATCCTGGCTCGCGTGGCTCGCGTGCCGCGAGCGATTACTCGGCCGCAGAGGCAAACGCGGGGAGGGGCCCGCTTCAAAGCTTATTTTCCTCGGTGGATTGTCGCGGTTCCGCTGACGGTGAGCGCGGGGGGGCCGTTTTAATCGCGCGGTGGCGCGTGATCGCGAGCGTGTGCCAGGCTAGTCGAAGACACACGGGAAGAGCCGACAATTTGCATGATATTAATTAGGAGACACCGCACCCCATGCAAATTCCGCGTATTGTACGTAATTAATGCGGTTCCTCCACGAAGTACTCGGTGATTAATGCAGGCTTGGCCGAAGGACGTCCCCGGATCTCGCCGATTGTTCGTGGTAGCATCTTTGTGTAGCCGGAGCCAGTCGGCCAGATGGGTTCTACGGAGATCTAGGATGGTTGAAGCGAAGGGGCCATCTTTATCCGCCCGCGTATCTCGCGCGAGACTAGAAGATCCGGGGTAAGGTTTGCTTGGTAAACGGATTTCAGATATTACCGCGATGGGTTCGCAACTTTGGAATATGTAGACATCTCGACGGAGTTACGCGGCCTGCTGCGTGGAACTGTGGGGTAGAATTAATTATGGAACTGAAACTGGGGGCGTGCTGACTCGAAGCACGTGGAAGCTTAGTGGAAGGATGGATTGGGAAGTTGATGGGGATCTTCTATTATGCCTCTTCCCCTATTTATTAGATTTATTAGATGATATTAGAACCAAGGAAGACTTTCTTTATGAAAACAATTCGCCTCTGTCAAATCTCTATTATATTCCATTTCAATTACAGTTCACCCCTTTCCCTACGTCACTAAGTATTCCAGAAAGCTTCACAGAATTGGAGTTAAGGGAGAAACGATCTCGGTGTTTTTCATTCAAAGCGGGGTGGTCCCCATTTGCAGAACGGGTGGAGCGGAGCTTCCCGTGAAGTCGCATGTGATGTCCTCGTGGCTTCTCTCTCGTCGCGGCGCGGCACACTACACGTCTACCATCGGCCGCCACGCGCTGGCTGTTTCTACTCGAGCCGAGCCCCGTCCTAGCAAACTTCTCACCCTTTGGAAAGTGCGCCCCGGGTGAAAACAGCGTATTGACGGGTGCTTTCGGATTTACTCGGGCGATAATGGCGGCCAGTATAGAGAATGTTCGCGGTGCGAGTCTCCACGGCGACGTCCCTCTTTCCCATTACGCGGGGCTCGTTCTTGAACGGCATTGTCGCCACCAGGCGTGCTCGCTCTCCAAGATAAATGAGTTTTGAGACAATAGGCACGACGGTTAAGGCTGTCAGTAGTCGGAGGGCTGGGGTGGCTGGACAAGGGGTTGAAAGAAATAGAATTTTTCGACCGGGTTGGCTAGCGATGTCTAGGATCGAAAAATTTATAGGGAAAGCAATTCCATCGGGTAACTAAAAAGCTGGTAATGCCACGTGTACTGTGCACGTGTATCTGTAAGGGAGGTTAACAGACTGTACTCGCGAATAGGGGCACAAGGGAAGGAAAGTTGGGCGGGTGTAGCTCTGATGGTACAAGTTAAATGACTTTCTATTAAAGAAAGACTTGGGCTGCTGGTGAGTTAATTGATCGACAAATTACTTTGTGCTTCGTTTACCTTTAAAGCAGAATATGCTGATGGATGATGTTGAAACAGTTTCCCGCCGTTTGCAAAGCAGCGTTTAATTCAGGATACTCATCGCAGTTACTAATTATCTGCTTTGTTCACGCACTCTCACTTTCGAGCTACCCCCTTCGCAAACCTCAAACAATGATCTGCCTTCCTTTCTCGACGCAAGCCTCGAGCCTCGCTTCGATTTTGTGAAGTCTAGGCCTTCATTAAGATTCAACGCCCACCGTTGCAGTGTAAGTCCCCCGAACGATCCATAAACTCTTCCGTGCCAAGATGCTCGGGCGCGCACTTCCCCAGGTTGCTTAATTAGCTGGTAACGGATATTGCGTCGAAAGTTGCGTGCCGGAACTCTCGCCTCTTCCCTTCGAGCCAAGCTTCTCACTGCTCTACTGTATCTCGATCGATAACATTTGTATCGCGAAAGGAGAAGAGCATCCGGAAGTTCCCACGGAGACTCGTAATTCCGCCCACAGCCATCGCCGATATCCCCGGAGGAAGGGGCGAACTCTCAAGAGGCCCGAAAGTGTTTGGAAAATTTAGAGGGTCTACGCGTCTAGTCGCGAAGCTCCTTATTATTAGCCAGTTCTGTGGCGTAGGGGTGGCGATATTGCTATGGAGCCTACACTTAACCCCCGCCCCGCCGCCTCTCGCCCGTGGATGTCGGAAAGTTATGGAATGGCCGGGGCCAGTAATTTACCTACTAAGTGTTTGCGTACCGCGAGCCACGGCGGTATGTAAAGTTAACTAATTAAACACTTACCCGAACTTTCGAACAAATTAAACGAATGCCAGGGTCTCTGGGCCGCGTCATTAAACATCCCCCTCCATCCAAGTTTTTATTGCCCTTTTTCCCCGTATCCATTCTGTTTCGTGCCCCTTGATCCCCGTCCAGCGAAACGATTCCCAGATTTCTCGCGAGGTATTATCGTGGGGAGAATACGTTGGCCAACAACGATAGGTAGGATATAATATAAGAAAATTAAATTCAAGAATTTAATTCTACTTTACTGGTGGAACAAAGCGTTAAAACTTCATTTTCTCCGTAAAGCTGTTTTGTGACATTCTCTGTTTTTTCCTTTACCCTTCATATGTGTGCGTAAACTTTTAAACCCCCTTAAAGGAAACGTTCAGGGCACCGCCCTTGTTCTTCTTCCTACCGCCCTCTTCGCAAGTGTACGTTTCTATCCCGACGAGGGGTTGCTCGCTGCTACTGGAACAATTTGCTCCCACGACGGTTGAATCGTCGATAGGGAACTTTAATTGGCCGATAGCCGTGGCGGGGGCGAATTGGCAAGTGCGTCGATACTTTGGCCCCATCGATGCAAACATTACGTGACTCCGATACGCGACCGGATAAATTCTCTAGTAAATCTCGGGGGTGGTACGAGCCCGACGCTAACGATCGATAAACTGGTTATAATGCTTGAAATTTTCACGCTGATCCCTGGCATGCCTCTAACATTATTATCTACTGCGTTAGGGGCTGTGCACTAGCGCGAACCACGTAGCAGCAGAATGCCTGTTCCACGTCGATGAATACTGGTAAGCGTCGATCGGCAAGTCGCTTCAGAAATTCGTTAATAACTTTCTCATCTGGCTTGATATCGTAACTACGCGTCCATTCTTCTTAACACTTCACCCTGGAAGGGTGTGCTCCACGATCCACGCGCAGAGTTCACGAGTTACACCGCACGCTTGGAGTTAAAGCGTTCCACGAGACACGTGGAGTAAGTGTCAGTGATATAGGACCGTGCATAGTCAGACGCCGCTAGATCGGATCTTCTTCTAACTCCTATCACGAATGTTTGTCCGCAATCTAGCTTTATAACAAGCTTCCTTTACGTAGACACTTATTTCTAATGTCTTATTTAAAACGATACATTAAACAATATGAATATTATGAATACGGAAGATTGAAAGTGGTCTTGTGGGGAGAACAGTGGGAACAGGCCTCGTCATAGGTCAGATGCGACGAAGGCTGGCCAGAAGGAGGCAATTCGAAACGGCAGGCATAGAGATCCTCTCGTTTATTTTCCCTCTGGCGAGCGTGAAACAATCCCAGCAACACTTGTTTCCAAACACCGGCGCTCGCCCGACAAATTGACACAGAAGGAATTCCAATTACCCTTTAAGCGGGGATACCGCTGGCTTCTCTGGCGTCCCATAAAACCCTGGATCGCTGATTCACGATGCCGCTGGATCGTTTCAATCGCGTCGGCGTGCACCAGGTTCTCGGGCGACCCGGTACAAAGGGATGGATCAATAGGTAATGCGGATCGCGAGCGGAAGGAACTGGGAATTACGAGGCAGGCTCGCAGCCGGCGCGTTATGAATGGGCTTAAGTCTCGCCGCGTCTCGCGACTTCGGGGCAACGGAAAGAAGTGGCCTCGAATACTCGAACCGAACAGCGGGTGTGTAAATGGAGGGGGTTGTTTGGGGGATCGACGTGGGTACAATGGATCGTTGGCTGATTCGTAGAATTAGGCGGTCGAGGCAGCTCGATCGCGCTCGGGGTAAACCTGTACGAGGCGCGATTCTACTTGTGGTCGCCGGAGATTAAAACTTTCACGGGGCGAAGCTCCCTGTCCAGGGTCGTTAAAACTTCTCGTAAGAAACCCGGAGCGTCTTAACGCATATAAATGGTGCCTTAGTCGCTCCAGGGAGACGAGTTAATATCCTGCGGACAACGTTAACGCCCCACTTGGTTCACTCCGACGTCTTTAACGTCCCATGTGTATCGACGCCTGCTTTCAGCCTGCGTTTAATTTCCGTGGCAGAATTGCATGTATCCATCGAGATACTGCGAACCTCTCGTGAAATTTCTGCGTAAAATTCTCAAGTGTCTGAAGAACTAACAATAAGTTTCCTGCACCCTCGTGGTGGTTATTCTGCAAGCTCGCTTTAAAGTTAGATTAAAAATACTAAAGCTCGCCTGGCCAAGACAAGTGGGACTCCTCTGTACGCCAATTACATCGCATATGTTTCATATCTCTGTATTCCCCTTGTTCCATTCACGAAACATAGTGGCGGCTCGATTTGGAACGCGATAACGCCACCGTCCCTCGGCAGGACAATTAAGGGTATTTTTAAAGGTCGTAACTCGATCGAGTGCCTCGTACGACGATCCCCGTATCTCGATGGCCCTCCCCACTGTAACCTGGCAATTATTAAATTACTTTTCAGCCGGGGATCTGTAGCGAGGGGTTGAGCCCGCGGAGCATCGAAAACCAGTGCTGGCGTTAATTGGAGTTTCCAGTTGTTGGAGAACTATTGACAGTCGGCGACGTGATATCGCGTCGAGGTCGAGGGCTGTTTACTGGGTCGCCTGGGCGAGAATAGACGCGCGCGTGCCCGCCAGGATTTAATGTTGCTGATTAAATCTGGTGGCACGCGGCGATCCGCTGTTGGGGATAATTAAACACCAAAGAGCATTCTGCAGTCGAAGCTCGTTACTTCTTCCTCATCTTACGGATTCTGATCTCCTCGAGTCGTTCACTGCTACAGCAGAGTTGGAAGCTGGAGTCCCCCTCCGATGTTCACACGCGTGGATATAACCCAGCTGGTTAAATCACGCCGGTTTCCCAGCGATCTTGATCTCCACGTAGGACAACGCTTCGCCTCGACTTAAACGCCTCCCCACTCGACTCTAATCCCCCTAATGAGCGTAGAGGTCGTCGCGTAGATTAATCTCGCTTCATTTCGACACAATCCTGTTTCGAGCCCTCGCTGAAACTCCCTGATGGAAAGGGAACGCCTAGGAGTTTACCCGACGGAGCAAAAGGGTTGCTAGCGATGTTGTAATCGTGCTAATTAATGCTCGTCCGAAACTGAGCAAAGAAATCGCTTGAATAGAATTTGTTAATCGTGGAACTCGAGTTTCCTTATCTTGAGTAGCGGGAAACTAAAGATAGAGGAAGTAGAAGCGTGTGCCGAATCGTCGTGGCTCGCTGAAAATATTGTGTCTGTTCGCTGGGAAGAGGGAATGAAGTATTTCGAAGTTCGAAGGCGGGAGGGGACGAGGTGAATCGCCAGGAATGATATTCCGCCCCGTGTTTTACCCTGAATGTCCGACGAGACATATAAAAATTTCTTTAACTCTTCGTTATTAACCGTGCGCCGTGAAAACTGCACGTGGATCTCAAGCTTCTTATTTCGAGCCCAAAGAAATCTCTCCGCCGGATCTCCGAGCGCGAGGGAAGAAAGAAAAGCGAAATGGTACCTACTCCCGCATCGAGGAATCGTAAAGAACGTCGTAGTAATTGTAACTGCGCTCGTCCTCTTTCATCGCCTCGAGGAGAACTTGGCTGCATATCGACCCGATGCACCCCCGCTGCGTAAATCCTTTCGTGCAGCTGCATCGGGAATATTTCGCGCTGCTTCTGCCCGCTGCTGAATTTCACGAGCTGCTCGAGGCTTTAGCTGCAGTTCGGGATTGAGAATTATAGAATGGGATCGCCTGATCGTTTGAAGGGCTCGAAATGAGCTTCTCTTATTCAAATATACATGGAAGACAGGAACAGAGTTATCCCTTCAGAATTTACTTCGCTGCTTGTCGGGGTATAGCGGTGTGCGTTTCATGAAAAACTCTGTTAAACTCCTATTCATCTGAATAACTGTGAAAAGCAGCAGGAAGGCGCACTTCCTATTAGAGTCACTGGGCGAGTCCGACTACGGACGATCCACTTCCACTTGCTTCTACCACTTGTTACGAAATATCTTGCAATGCCTACAGAGAATTAAATCGAAAGTCTCCTTCTCTTTTCCAGGCCTCCATTATCTACACATTCTACGGAAAATCCTCTTAAATTTTTAATAAATTAATTAACGGTGTCTGATCATGGACAATAAACTTCCCCTTATGCGTTGCCTTTCCAATTTCACGTTTCTTTATCCGCCGATCGTTTGTCTGTTTAATTACAGCGTACCTTTAGATAGTAGGGTGAATTTAATCGAGGATTAATTCCACATTTGTAATCGATAATCGTGCACGTCCGTTGGGGAAAAGCCCGTTCGCAAATAGCGCGGCCCGTTTGCACGGCGGAGGCGAAAGAAGCCATAATGAAATCGAACTAATCTGTTTTATCGGGAAGTCGCGGGAGATCGAAACGAGCGTTGACGCGTTTTAATATCGCCGATATAAAATTGACTCGGGATTACCAGGAATTAATATCAGGCCGATTCACCGTTTTGATTAACCGTGAGAGGACGACCGGCATGCAAGCGTATTTCAACTGCACAAATATTCGATGCTGTTCAAAGGCACTCCCATTGGCGTTATAGATTCTCATTCCTCTTAAACTCGTAAGGGCCTGGCCCGAACTAATTCCCGTCTGCTGCGTTCGGAAGCATTCCACGCTGATCCAATCGTGTGTAATTACTCAAGGTATTATTGATATTGCCGGGATATTATACCGTTTACTCGTGTATCCGTTTAATCAACGTAGTTATTTACTACATAACACTTTCACGGCAAGGTACATAATAAAGTCGTGGCAACGGGATAGTATCAGGGTAGTAGTGTGTAATTTAAAACAAATCAGATTCGACCAACCTCGATTTAATATAAAGGTAGAAAGACCGAAACATAAATAACGCAGATTTCATCAATCGCAGGAAAATTGTGCCGTTTGATGCCGCATGATTACTTTGGACCATCCCGTTTTCTGTCTACACAGTGTCGGGATCACACGTCGGGAACCATTAAAGAATGTTCCCTGGTATCATGAAAATTCCTCTGACTACGCGGGAAGTCGTTTAAAAACTAATCTCACGGCCATTAAAAAGTTGTAACGAGTCGTCCAACTTTCGTCCGCGCTGGCCGTGATCGCGCGCGCGCGGCCCAAAAATATCACCCCGTCAAGCGTACTCGAAATTTCAACTTTTCACTCGCCGAGCAGTGTGCGCGGGCGACAAAGATTCACTATTTCGACCCTCCTATCGTTTCCAGACGCGGGACGGGTCCGTCTGTTTCCCAGCAAAAACGAAGGGAGCGACCCGGTATTTACGGGGAAAGCATTTTTTGATACACCTCGGGTGTCGATCGTGATTTACGGGGGACGAACGATGTATTGGAAACTCGAAACGCGGCTTGGGAAATTAATCGACGAGGCGGAACCACGATTCAGTGTGAAACGGTGTCGCGAAGTTTTCACAGTCGCTAGTTTTGCGGCGAGGGCTGCCGAGAGAGAGAGAGAGAGAGTATGAAAAATGTAGCCACGATTTTGAAAAGACGAATAGGTCTATGTCTCCACAGTGGTAAATTCGAGCTTCTGTTAATTCCAGTGTAAGACTATGGCGTAAGAAGATGTACAGGGTAACAATGACATAGATTACAGGGACGCCTGACTATATACAGACCACTTCCACTTGCGCACTGTATTCTCCGTCCATCGGGACCCTTCAGCAGTGAGTTCAAATCAAAGCTCCTACACCACTGGAAGCCTCAAAACATTTCCTCCCACGTGTTTTCATTTTAAAGCATCAGGCTTATAAAAAGACAGTCCCCGGAAACTTCTTTCACCGAATTCAATCGAACCCCTTCTTTCTTAATTTATTTATAGAACCCAGTATTCAAATTATTCCTACACCTTTGCTTATATGAAAACATAAACGTGCTGCGAAAGGGAAACGTTCTTACTAAAAGTTAGTAGAACCGGGCGAAATGCGAAGTGACTAGCAAAGAGGAAGATTTAATATCGCCCCGTTGACGGAGGAATCTTGGCGAAAGAAAAAGCGGCACGAGAGGCGACGTCGTAACGCGATGCCAGACGAAAGAAAAACTTCAAGCCGTTTCCCTCGATAATTAATAAAAGTCAGTTTTCGCTGCCCCGGTGTAGCGCGACTCAGGCGTTCGCTTGCAGCGTCTTTGCCGCTGGAGCAGCCTTTTGTTCGTGGCAAACGTTCCGTCGATGCAAGGAACTAGACGCACCACGGACCCGACGTTATTTCACGAGCGCCGCGTATATAATCTGTATCCGTCGGCCATTAAGACGAGAATGTCGCGGGCGACAATGAGGGGACAAGTCAATAAAGTAACGGGGACAAAGAGGGCGGGACAAAAGAGTCCCCTGAAGAACAAATAAGTTCGGTTATAAAGCAGCTGGCTCTGTGATATAAAAGACAGGACGAAGCTGGGCTGGTGAGCGCGTAAACGGTTCCAAGAGGCAGGGGCGAAGGGGAGGAAGCGAGAGGCAAGCGGGGCACGTCGAAACAGCGAAAAGCGAAGAGCGAGAAGCGAAGAGTCAGAACGGAACAACGGAGACAGCCATTGTGGAATATTACGTTTTATCTCTTTCTCAGGTGCTCGTCGAGAGAACCATCGCGGAGGTGCACGACGGAGGACGTCGTTGAACAAACTCTGCTGCTAAAAAATAGAGGTGTAATTGAAGGGTGATCGCGGGAAAGAGAGTCTGGGAGACTAGCATTAAAAATTCTTCGTCGCTGGGATATTGAATCGTGAGATAAAATGGGGGATTCGTTGGGGTGGCTGATAGATTTCGAGGTTAGTTAAGTTTACGGTGCACTCCCGAGGGGCTGAAGTGTGGAATGTTGAGTACCTAATCTCTAACTGCTAACACGGTAAAAGCTCTCCAAAGTTTGCTATGAAATTTTCCTACACTCGCAGCTTTAGGGCCAATCATCCTTGCGATTACGATATAAAGCTATTCTTCTGGCATTACCCAAGCCTTTCAATTTCTCTGCCTGCTCGCGATTCTACCTTGGAATCCGTATAGTTGCGGAGACAGCAGGAAAGCACCGGGAGGGAATTATTTTCTCGTTGCTCTACTTCATTCTCATATTCTTTCCCTTGGCGACAGAAAGCACTCGCGATCTCGGCCTACAGAGCGTAGGTACTTTATACCCCGTGTCCCTCTGTTTCTCCACTGTCGGTCTCAATCTGCTTCGACTCGGGTATTAAATTACAATCACCGTCCGGCACACGCTTCTTGCCAAACGCTCTGGCCGCATCGATCGTTGCTCGAGCTAATTGTCAATTTCCCTCGCGATAAATCATGCAGGGAAGCCTGCTGATCGCCAGACACTGTATTACCGGCACAATCGCCGTCGTTAGTCCTGGCGCGAGCAATTATTCGGATTCCGCGTGTCCCGCGCTCGTTGTTCGATTAGCTTTCACTGCTGACAATACGCTGTGATGCGTGTACTAAGTGAAACGGGTTTTTTATTTGTCGTGGAGGATGGGAGTGTCGATATTGGGGGATATCTAAGAGGAGAATCCTATTCTTTGGACTAAAAACATGGAAAATTTGGGATTTTTTTTTAAAGAAACCAGCGTTTGGATTCAGCTGAAATTTGGACCATGTTTTTATGCATCTTTGAGGAAGCTCCAGTTTTTTTTTTATTGATTTTTTACCATAAATATAGTATTTATGCATGATCGACCATCACGCCGCGCAAAAGAAACTAAGACCTTAAGCAGAGAATTTTCGATACACTTTCACTTTTCAGATATTCAAACTTAAACAGCTATGCTCAGAGGTTCCTAAATTAAATTATTTAGTGTCCGATAACTTGAAGCTCTAATCGCCAGGTTTAGCTTAGGTTACCCGAGGGTAAGTTTACGACGCTACAATATGCATGAATGATATCTCGGGGAGAAAGTGAACGGGGGTTGATATGCATCAGCTGGGAAGAGCTGCAGCTGAGGCAGCAATGAAGATGTGACAACGATCCTCCACAGGCTTCTCTATTTGCTTTAGTGTCTGGAATTGCTAAATCAAGCAATAACAGCGGCGCTAGTTTTATCACCCGAAAGCTAGGAGGATTGAAACACGATAATGAACACTTTCCCGCGCGAGAAAGTCGCGAGAAGACGTTCCGACCGCGTGCATCTTGCGTGCCGCAGCGATTACCGTCGTTATCGCAGCAAACACCGGGTTTACTGTCTCCCATGTGCGAACAATACCATATTCCCGCTTTAATGGCGATCTATATCATGGTATCTCGGCCCCATTAGAACGATCTGTGCGTGTGCTTCGAATATGTGTTAAACATCGGCCGTAATTACTTTGAATTACTTCACCATTTTCCTCAACGTGCCCTCCCCCTCCCGATCGGCCCAGCAATTACGGGACTCTCGACTAGGTATATTCTCCTCCGTTTCCTTCATCCTTCCACTGTCGACGAGTCAATAAAGCAAGCACAACGGAATGTCAGCGGAAGGTCTCGAGGAACGCAGGAACGTCGTTGAAATCCGTGACATCAAAGTGGAAAGAAAGCCCTTCCCCCCCGCAGGTGGTACGTTCGCCGGGCGCATCACGTTCGTTATTATACAAACGAAGCTACACGAAAGGTAGAATTCCATTCGTGGCCTCCCCCTTCGCTTTACACAATTTCCCGTGCGTCTCGCCCCCCTCCCCGAAGCCGGCGAAATGGACAGAATTCGCAAAGCTCGCGAGTAAAAAGCTAGTCGCGAGGGAAAAATCAGAGGAGTCGAGCGGGAGTGGAGCTGGTAGACGCGGGTGGTGGGCTCAGAGGGGGTGGAAGACGAAGTGGGGTCTTCCGTAGACGTAGTAAGTGGCGACTCTATTATTTCACTTACATTCCATTACCGAGGACTACTCGGTGTAGCGTGGCTACGAGTGTCGGGGCTCCTCTCGCAGGGGAGCTCACGGGCGGCCACCCTATTCCAAAGTTAAACTCCACCTTCCGCCATTTACGAGTCGAGTAAAGCTGTTTATAGCGTTTAGCAGCAGATGCTACACTCGTAACAGCTTGCAAATGAAAACGATCTCGCGAGCTTGTCCTCCCCCCAGCCCCCTCGAAAGCTCGGTATGCCCGTTGGCCGTCTATACCGAAAACGTGCACCGCTGGAAACAGATAGAACGTCCCACGGCTTTCAACGAATCCCGAATAATTCCTTTTATTATATTACAGCCGACTCGTTCTCGCTCCGGGATGCTGGCTCCGTAACCCTTGCCGCGCCCCGTCTCGCTCTCCCCCGTACCAAGCCGAATTCAAACGTTGGCCAATTAACTCGCCTCGTAAACGCTCCCTCATTATCTGCCGCTGCTTCCCCACGCTCCCACGGGAATCGTTTACACGGTCACTTATGTCGCTACCCTATGGCGCTAATACCCGTAAAAACGGGCCGAAGAACCGGTTAAAAGCAACGCTCCTAAGTGGAACTTAATTGCCGCCGTAAAACCAAACTGCTCGATCCTCGATAACGGAAGCCTGCGGTTCAAACGCGAGCCCTTGTTTTCGTTTTCCTTTCTCCCACACCCGCCGCCCAGATGAACGGCACTTGTAGAGGGGGGGACGGGACACGTAATCAATTGATTAGGAAGCCGAAGTCGGGTCGTTCGTCTTTTCGTCGTGCTTTTCTCCTTGCCGATGCGGGATACCCACGGTGGCAGCTGCAAAGTGGTCGTCGACTTGGTTCGTTCGTCGTGAGATCTCGTTGAATCGTTTCAAGGTGTTTTCGTGTGGCCTATGAAGGGATTATAATTGATTGATTTTAGTAAATTTATTATCCATGGAATGAGACACTAGTTTGTGTTCGTCTGCTTCTGTTCAAGCAATCCTTGATAATTTATAGGAGGTTGAAAAAGTTCAGAAACTCTTATTTTTAAAAAATTCTGTTAGGTCTTATATGTTTCGTTTAAGAAAATATCTGTTCCTGTGAAATTTTTATTGAAAGAGATGTCACCCTTAGGAACCTCTTTAGAAAGTGTTCTCATGGAACAGATATTTTAGAACGTATATAATAAAAGTTCCATGGAAACAGTTATATTAGAACATTTATTAAACAAGGGTCCATAAGATAAAGAAAAGCACTAAACTATTAAATACTAGTTTTATTCTTCGTGTTTATTTATGAAAATCATAACATAAGTAATTAAGAGTTTCCTAAGAAGTATTGGACAGAAAAGAGAACTTGTCAAGAATAATAGCTAAATAACATTTTTTTATAACTTACATGAACCAAAATACACAAAAATTCTATAATATCTGCTTAGAAATGATCTACTTAGGTAAATATTACAAATAAATAACACATTCAGAATATCAATTTAACTGTAATAAGTATTTATTATTGTTGTAGCACTATTCACGGAAGTGCATTCAGTATTTGTTACAAGGATCGAGAACTTTTTTAATATTGATGAACAAAATACCTGTTCCCGTTACAGAGAAATTTTTATTTTTACATTTTATAAATTCCACTGCAGCAGAACTTTTACTTCATCAGTTCTCGTAGAAACTTATAATGTGAGAACATTTTTAAAAAAGTTATCACGGTCCATGTTTCAAATAGAACCCATTGAAAAGTTCCAAAACTCTGTCGAACCCTGATTTTATAAAACACTTTAATAGTTGTACTTTCGCACTCCTCTGACTCAATACTGTCGTCTTCTCTAATTTTCCCTCCATTGAACACACGTGTCCATGTGGAGGGTTTCCCGCGTCTTCATAAAAACAACCGCGAGTCACGACACATCGCGTTTTAATTGTGCCACGCATCACTCAAGGGCCACCCCCTTCGCTGAAGGTTTCCGTGGCAACGGACTGGGCCAAGACCGTGGAAACGTTATCGTTCCTCGGTAAAAAGACACGGTGTTCGCGTCATCTGTGCGGATTCTCACCGTGGCTGGCGTCGCGCCGCGGAAAAATGTGCTCAGCTTCGGGAAGTTGGTTCTCGCGGTGCTGGTGCTATTTCCAGGCATTTATATCCTTTAAAAATACTGTCTGGTATGATATTTCACTCGCCCCGACGAGACAAATGTCCGAGGACAGGATCGAGGGGTGGCTCTCGCGGATTTAACCGGGCACGAGCACCGCCGGATGCAACTTGAGTTCGTGATAAATCGGTGGCGCGCGTACGAGAGCTCGTTGCACCCCGATCAATTACTTTTATATCTGTCATTTATCCATTGACGCGCCTACCTGCGAGGCACCCTTGACCCGTCTTCCCCTTTCGCTCTTGTAGTCGCATTTAATCTCAAGGGGAAGTTACAATTCAACTGTGATCGACATTGGCGAAGTGAGACTTCAAGAATCCTGAGACATATAAATTGGAAACTAATAGCAAATTAATTGTACATTGTCTGTCTTTAAAAATATTCCCCATGGAAAATTGGATATGGTGGAAATTAGAACGTCCGAAGAGTAAATTTGAAGTAGTATAGAACGTATATAGTCAGACGAAGGACCCCGGCACGTATGCGGTGCCCAAAAGGATTTCAAGTAGAAGCAGCCCGTAACAAGTCAGCCGGGTGCGTTCCGCTGAGGACAAACACGTCGATAAAATACACGTTGTGTTCCCCCGCAGCGGTTATTTAACGGTAAAAGAAACTTTGTTGAACTCACCATCCCGGGGTCGACTACAGTTAAGGGTAGATGAATCACAGAGGCTGGATGTCACGTGTACAACAAGGGCCACTACCCGAAGTGGGGCTTCCACTGGGTTAAATGGGGCGTCGATATTCTTAATTTCCCGGAAGAAATTCGGGGAGCCAGCCCCATAGGAGCACCATAAATTACACGTCTACCGTAAGTCGAGTGGGAGCGCGGAAAGACCTGCCTCGATACTTTCATGGAACTTTGTATGCCCCGAGTTACAGACGAACAACCCATTCCGTCTACGAGACTCTAATAACTTTCCCTGCATCTTGGATCGTGAACAGGGCGGCGGATTGAAAGGCCAATTAAAGCGTGGCTTTCGACGTGAAAATAGGGAAGGTTTGGCGGTAAGTTACGAGGGGAAAAGAAGGATTCCGAAATGTTTCGCGTGTCGAAGGAAGGAACGCGGAGTGCTGGAAGCCTGGCGCGAGGGATAAAGAATTTTAATCGCACTCCCCCTCCTAGCCGCTTCCAGGCAGCAGGCAATGAAATCGTTTACCCTGGCGCATCGAGCTGCGCGAAAGCCAACGGAACTGGCTTGCAATTCAACGCTGGGAATTCGAACGAGAATAGGATTGCAAGGCGATCGTAATCCAGAAAAGTGACCGGTTCGATTTCACTTTGCCGGCACGTTGATTCTATCCAACACGGGGTAGGGAATTGTGGGGAGGTGGGACGCTTGTACGCGTCAACAAAGGGCGATTTAAATCAAATCGCAGCATTCATGGAATCTTCCATAGCAACTTAAAAACATCTCTGTTTCGAGGACCAATCGGATTCGCCTGCAGGCACCAACAGTGCCCACAAATAAAAATCGAATCACCTCTTTAATATCCACGTAACATTCGTAGCCTCGTATTTTCTATCATTCTGTTTACAGTGTCACTAAACTTGCAGTATAATCCGAACAAGTGCGACTTTATATGAAAATATACGAGAACATCTTTTGCACCTCGCATCGCTCTCGGCGGATTTTCAAGCTTTATTTCCTGAAAACTCTGTCTCGTTTCAGAAACATTGTTATGCCATATTTACCACTGCAACGCTGCCAATTTCTAGTCGAGACTTATATACAATATATTTCCCCACTTACTGCTTCACGCAGAACTTCCTTACACAGAGCTCGCTGAACAAGCCAGCAGCTGATCGATCGCTAACGCGCCGCTCGCCGTCGCCCCTCTTTTCTCGCGCTTTTTTTCAGCGGGCGGGGCCACCGTTTATTTCCCCGCAGCCGAATTTCAAGGCAGCGCGAAATGAAGCGAAATTAATTTCACCGACGGCGTCTGAACTCATCAGAGAGAATCAGGGTAGCGCGTCGTTCCGTTGGGGCGCGAGCCCGTTGAATTTGATACCGTGTAGCACCGTCGAGTCTCACCGCGACGGGGTGAATCCGAAAATTCTGGGCATTAAATCACGGTTAATTTCCTCCCTGCCGCGCGATAACTCCTGGGGACGGTGTGATTGAGCCATTGTAATTTTTCCGTCCGCCTCGTCGACTCGGCATTCCGCCCCTGAAATAACTCTCTCGCTTCGACTCCTTCATCGATCTCGGGACCGAAAAATTTGTTTCGCTTGTGCGCTGTAAATCGTCGCGACTCGTCTTCCTAGAGGGGAGGATGGAAAAAAGCTCGCCTGTTGGCGTTCGGCCCCTCGGGGATCGAAATTAAACTACCTCGCATCGATTAACGCCTTCATTCAACGTATTCACCTTTTATCCTCTTATTTTCCCCCTCCCGGCGCCTTTATCCAGGGATCGGCCGAGCCTCTCGAACTCGTTAACGAATTCTTCGACGTTGCTGCAGTCACCATTGGCCAGCATTCGCTTCCCCGCGAGCCCGTGTAATTTACGATCGAGCCATGGCACTCTGAGAAATTGAACGCGTAATTTTCCCCTGCCACGCACGCTGACAGGCTCGCGCGGAGAATGCCGAAAGACGGACAAAGCGTCGGGCTCCCACCCTTGGCCCACTGGAAGACAGTTTTCTTATTTACGAGGGACCGCGGCGGGGGCGATGTATCGACGCGGTAAACGTGGCAAGGTCGATGCTCTTTGTTCGATCGACCTGTGCATTCATATCGCGAACGGCGTTGTCGTTGCAGCGTTTCTTTTGGAGTACCGAGGCACCAGGCGCCTTTTATTCTGCGTAACATTTAATGGTAAATCGAGGGATGATCGTGACTGCAGTTGAAACAGTGGAGGATCGTATTTCTGTACCTCTTATCGATTATATTATTGATCAGCCGATCGAAGACACAATTTTCTAGTAGCATAAAGATTTCTACTTTTCCATGGATTTATCGGGGCTCGATGCTTTCTTCGTTAATCCACTAGCCGTGTAGTCGTTCGACGTTACATTCTTCCCCTATTCGCTCAGGCTCTGTCGAAAGTGTTTCCTTAAGCGAACGCTTAGTTGCATAGCTAAATCCTGCTTCGTAGTCGCGAGCCTCATTGGGAATTCCACTAAAGACCCCTCGAGGAGAAAGTCCACTGAAGGAGGGAGAAAGAAAGGGGCGAGCCTGTGCATCCTTGTCACGGATAAGTATCGCGGAACACGAGTCCCTATCCGAGGGACGCCTTTATCAAGCGTTCTGTGCCCGGCTATTCGTAGAAACGGGCTATCTTTAACGGACGAGAAGACGGGCCGAAGGAGATCTCCCGTCGTTCGATGTTAATCCGTCCAGTTTCGTTAATCTCGCGAGAGGGCGCACCGTCGAATCGAGCATTGGAAAACCAAATAAGATTCAAATGAAAAGCGTCGAAGCGAGAACAAAGCCTCGGTCTAGGGGGTGGATCATCGATTCGCTGTTTGCTGGCAGAAATATACAAGGAAGATTGTAGGAGAGACGCTCGGCGACTTGCGGGGGTAGAAGAAGCTCGAACTTCTTTCGGATGAGAAATCACTGTTTGCGTTTTTAGCTGCAGATACGAATCTGTTTAGAGTGTCTGGGAAAATGGTGACACGCCAGTCGCTATTATTCTTCTGGCCACTGCGGCGAAGGGGGAGGATTTATGCTTCGTCGATAAGAACACGGTGGTAACGAAGGTACGGTTATTTTTATTCGATGCTCGATGGAGTTTCATCCCTTCGACGAGTTCGACATTCCAGGAGAAATTTTATTGCACACATCGAAGATTTAGATACGTGAATGTAAAACTGGTAATTAGTTTCGGTAGCTTCTATTGGAGATAGAGAAAGTCGTTACTCTCATTCTGTCAAAACTGCTGTTTTCTTTTTATTGGAACTCCGATCTTCCAGTGAATTAACGTAGCTTGTCCACTGGTCGATACATTTATCCTTCGTAACATCTCCATGGTATACCTCGTTTAATTTATGTCATGGATTGCCTGTGTTACAAGGCAACGTTGTCGATGGAGACATAAGAGATCGAACCAGGAACGTTATGTGGGGGGTTGGAGACAATATCCAGCTCCGAAGGAACATGAGCCACGCAAAAAACCTAGCCACGCCTATCTCGATCAGCGAAATATCCGAAATTCGACGAGAGGAAGGAAAAAGTCGTGGAAGAAATTGGGAATGGGCAGCAGGCTGGGGTCGAAGGGTTGGCAATATGGCGAGAATTCGAGGGATCCCATAGGGTGGCTTGAAAATCTTAGATAATACAGGATCTTTGTACAAAGCATGACTCTCAAAATAAGGAACCTCAGGAATACTTTAACGACACAATATTACTTTCCACTACCATCTGAACAATTTTCATTTTCCTCCACATACATCATCGACCGTGAAAGACAGTGAAAAATTTTTCTTCCGGAAATTCCTTTATTATTCACTTTCCTCTAACTTCAAGTGTCTCAGTAGACTGCACTTGGAGTTTGCATTTTCTGCCCCCGTTTCCTGGAACAATACCTCGTCCTACCCCGCATATTTTCGTCCTACCCTGTATACACCCTGAACGGAAGGCAGTCAGGAGGGTGCAAGGGATGATGTAAGCTGCTAAGCGGCCGGACAATTCTATTCCCTCGTCTCGCCAGTGTCAGCGCGAATTGATGTTTGCTTCTATTCAAGCGAAACGAGGCTCCCTTCGTTTTTATGCCATTAGGGGAAGGCCTCGTGGGTCGTGCATGCACGGAGACAGGCGGTTTCTTCTTTCACCGCGACAAGCGTCATGCTTCTTCAGAATCGTCATTCAGCAGTATCCTTGTAACTTGGCTAATTAACCCACCAGCCCTCGGAGTATATAGAACGAGTCTCTATTATAAACTGAGAATGCGAAGCGAGCCGGGCTCATGCTCCCACGATCCTCTGGAATCAGAATCCTCGATTCATCTTCCGTTAGCCTGAAAGCTCGTCGAAGCTTGGTGGCTACACGTTCTGGAAGTAAACAAATTTATGCGTCTTCTGGCGTGCGAGCTACTAAAGATCGAGGCCATTCCGAGATCAGAAAGTTTTTACGATCCACGCGCCCGAGTATACTACATTTTCTGGTTGTAAGAACGGTTATGACTGAAATCGGTCCGCGCTTCTTCGAGTATTCTTCTCGACGGGCGCGAACCTCCTTCTGACGCTAGTCACACGTGTCTCCGAACCAGCCATCCGAAATCGAGGGAAAAATGAATCCCCTGGATGACGATTAAAGCTTCTACCCACTCGGTGTTCCGCCCGGAACCTAAAAACAGCTTCGCGATCTTCTCTGTCGTATCTCCATCGCTTAAACTTATCGTCCGCCGGGCGATGTCATTTGTCTGGCTGGGACGGGATCAGAGTGGAGTAAGAACACGGGGAAAGACTTGGGAAAGAACATTGAAGGAAAACGTCGGTGTAGTTTGTTCGTTCAGAAGCGCTGCTTTCTTCAAGAATTCTCCAGGTATCGTAACGAATTCGTTCCACTGGTGGCGATACACACCGCGGCTCAGCGCAACGACGTAGTTCTTGGGGAAATAAATTTCCAGGCTCTCGATGGCCGACAGCTCGAGTTGCTCGTGGCACTTCGACGTTCTCCTGTACGAACTTCGTTTACAAAAGCACCCTTGTTCCCGGTGTCCCGGCAAGCCCCATTTGAGTCATGAATCGTGCTGAACCCGCATAAAATTTGCGTGACCCCCTCCCAGTCGAAGCAAGGTCCAGAACGTGCCCCCAACCCTTCTCTGCCCTCCGCTGCAAGCTGTACCCCCCCCCCCCCCCCCCCGGCAACCCTCTGTTCAAACGAGGTCGCGCCGAAGATCATTGAATACGTACATCAGAAACGCGTAAAACCAACCCCTCCCCCTTCGGGTCTCTTCGAGGGTTTTACGACGGTACAAAAGTAAGGGCTGCTCCGTACATCGAGTGTACCAGGCAGCTGATACGATTTCGTCGTAAAAAACATTTTTAGAGAAGCCTGGAACTTCGGGAAAGGGTTTCGTAAGATTCCTCTTGTTACTAGTATCGCTTCTTGGAAAAGTATCGGAATGACATTATGGGGAAAAACGGACCCTGCGTCGATTATCTAACAGGAATACGTTTCATTCTCGATATACCCCGAGTACTTAAACTAGTTTAGCCGTCGATTCCTTCCCCCATTACCCACTCTATTTATAGATCTCACCTTCCTAAGTCCAATACTCAAAGAATCATCTACGTGTCAGCCGAAAGTGAATCCTCTTCCTCGCGACTGAATTATATATTTCACCCCGCGAATTTAAATTCCTGGGGGTTGCCAGTGGGCCGTGCGAAATCCAGGGGTGCGGGGGGGGGGGCGCCGTTCGCCTCGTCACTCGCTCGTTCGAACGCGATTTTAAATCGGCGCTGTCGGCTCGCGCGTCACCCCCGAGCCAGCTCGTGCGCCGTGATTTCACCGTGGGATCATGAATATATTCAAAAGGCGCGAAATTTCCTGGAGCACGAGCACCGGAACGGGGGGAGGGGGGGGGGCCTGGATCCGCTCGCAGCCGTGGTAAACAATTTACGCTCGTCGCTGGAAAACCGTCGTTTAATTTCGCGATGCCAAACACCGTCCAACGGCTGAATCTTTCAAATCCATTCCGACTGTTTGTCGCGGGCTGATTCGTCGGGTTTTTTTTAGCGGGCCGACGAGATGAACGTTTGCGTAAGAAACTCGATACCGTACTGGCTCGTAACGCGGATGCAATATTCAGATCGATTGGAATCGTTATTTCAGTCGGTTCCGGTGTGTGTCTCGTTAATTTTCATCGGCACGGATGCTGGGCTTTCGGGGTCATTATTGAACACGTTTTCGGTTGGAGAGGGCAGGTTGATCATGTTTGGGGCGCACCGTTCGGATTGCTGTATATTAGTTCGCACTTCTGGGGGCGTTTATTAATAGGGGAGTGGTTGGAGAATTCTAGATAGAAGAATTATATTCCTAGAAGGCTCAGATTGAATACAGTAAAAGTAAGAAACAAAACTCGTCATCGTATTTAGTCGAAGACTTTTAACATTAAAATCATCCCTGGATTCTTTGTACGCGAACTTGGTTGGACTCCTAAGCTACCCTTCTGCTACCGCGGAGTATCTGACCCTAGAATGAAGCGTTCAAGTGTCAGAACGATTGCTGGGAGCCGGCGTGGCAATCTCTGCTCAGCAGGCAGCTAGGAGCGAGTTCATTGCAGCGTTTGAAGAATATTCCACGAAGAATGGGACAGTCGCGTGGGTCACAGGTGCTCAGAGGCACAAAGAAGCGAATTTCTTCAGAGTTTCAAAACAAAACCTGCCCCCGACCCCCCCACGAGGATGGACAAAAGGCTGGAGCTGCTAATGGAAACAATAAAGAGAGCGAGTTGGAGGGGAGAAGCGTGGATCTTGCTAGGAAATTGAATTTACAATTTCACCCCCTAAATGCCCTCTTTTGTCGGATAAAAGCTGCCAGGCCGTAATAGGCTGGCGCGTCAACAGCTCGCTCGTTCGTTCGCCGAGCTTTTCAATGGCGCTTCAACCCTCCAGCGTGACTCGCCTCTAACCGTCGACCTTCATAAACGATGTCGTCACGCTACTCTTCCGTTCCGCGCTCCCTGATCCCCGAAAATTCTCGCGAGAATTAATTCTTTCCACCCCGCCGTTGCACGGCTTACTCCTCCGCTGTCAAATTGTTATTCAAAGGGACTCTTGTCTTTCTCCCTCGACTTGGGGTACCGTTCCCCTTCTTGGGGGAAAGATTGGAGTCGATTTTCTCCTGTTCACGGTCGATCTAACTGACGAATGAAGCTGCAGGCACGCGGGCGTCGTTCTCTCTTACTTACGCTGCTATGCTTGTGCTGGGCGAAGCAAGAGTGTACAGAAAGACGACGATGACCAAGTAGGTACGTTCGTTTAGTTCAGGGAATGGCTGTTTGCGAACTTGCTCGAGTTGAGAATCCTGGCAAACTATTGTGTAGCTAATACACTTTTCCGAAGACAGACTGCGCTTTCATAGGAATTTTTCGTAAATATTTTGTTACTTGTGTTCTCCATTACCACCCTACCCTGTTACTTTCGGGGTAAAGTGACTCGACTCAGGCCTAACTGAACACATAATGGCAGACCGAACCCCTATCGAATCACGTCCCTTTTTGTCCCTTTTACCTGCTTTTTGCGGACCCTGGGTCAGATTTTATTAGTCAAGTAGTAGATCACTTTCCTTCTTCTTTTCCAATCGATATCTTTGTATCTTTGGAAATCTCTGGAAAATGGTATCGAGGTTTATTCATCAAAATACCTGACAGAGTACGTAGGATTCAGAGTGCCTACAATTTACAATTTTCAAGTCTACTTTTCAATCACCTATTAGTTCGAAAAGATATGAAATACCTCAGCCTGACGATGTGTCTCAGACGCGACACAGTTTCTCTTAGCTGATTAGCGTTTCAAGCGTACCATTCAATGAGTTTTCAATTTAAGTGCACTCATTAGTTGCATTGGTTACGAAACCCTGTCGAAAATGGCACCGAGCGTCGCTGAGCGACGGCTGAGGCAGTCGGGAGCGTTGTCAGGCGCAGGCCTCGAGCGTTTCGACGCGTATTCACGCGGAGCGTACGGATCAGCTCGTTATTCCGCGGGGATAACAAATTGTTTATATGCCAGACGCAGCCAGCGGGATTTTACTGCTCGTAATGGGACGTCCATTCGTCGGCATTACTTGCAACAGAGAATGATATTAACGACTGTCATCGGGGGCGAAATTTTACGGCACCGTTTCGACTGCGCTGCATCCACGCACGTCGGTTTAAAGTTTTACGCGATCCTGGCTAGCTTCTGGCTCCTATTCCGAGAGAACTGTTTCCTAAGATTCAAAATCTGCCAGCGGAACGGCACTTTTAACTGTCGAACATCCAACGACACGAAGCAGTGGAACTCTCGAAGAATCTTACGCAATGCGTTCCATTCCACACTGATTTCCATAACAAGTACAGTACAATGCACCTTTCCAAAAGGTTCGAAATGTTTTCTGAGTTTCAGCAACCTTCCCAAAAATAGTGTATCAAAAATATTAAACTTCACGAATCTACGCCAGGACGTTAAAATCACTAAGGCCTCTGGGTACCAAAACAAGATTTCTCATTGACAATCCCAATGTCCAGCGCAGGTGGAGCGTGCATAGGACACTCGCGAAACGGTCGAGAGGGTTGGTGGGTATGGAAATGAGGTATGCTGGATATGGAAGTTGGGTCCGAGCAGACGATTCAGCCTTAAAACGAGGGCTCAGATTAGCGAGGCTGGCTGGAGTGGCGGGTACAGATAAAGTGATTACTTTCAGCACCCGCGGTCTCATTCAGATCCTTTCTTTTAATTTAGCTGGGTCCCTTTTAGAGGGGCATGTCCCTCCTCCTGGCCAGAAGGCTGCTCCACGGCCGGCGATAAAATTAAGCTCTAGCCTGCGAGAAAGATTTATTCGGCAGATGGAACTACCCTCTCTCCCTCCCTTTCTCTGTCTATGCACGCGTGACGCACGATTCAGCCTGAACGCAAGAACGATCTTTTCGGTCGTTCCCTGAAGCCCATAGAAAAAGTGTATCCTCCCGTAAATCCCGGCTGCATCCAACAAGGAGCGCCGCCATTCGATGAGGCTGCGTCAACTCGGCAACTCTTCGAATGGCTCCTCGCGGTGTTCGAGGTCTAATTAAAAGTTGAAGAATTGCGCGGGCAACCCCTTCCGCCCTGGCGTTCGTAAATAATTATCTTGCCTGATAGAGGGGGTGGTGGTGTCTTTTCGGCGGGGAAGCTGCGTGCATCCGGCTAGCGTTATTTTAGCTAATTAACCACGACCCAGCCGGCGTCCTTGTATTTTTGTTACAAATTAGATCCCACTGATCCCGAATTTAATCAGGTCTAATTAACGTAGCCCTCGTCTCGGTAAACATTCCCCCTCTAATGCCGCGGCTACTTAGTTCTGATTAAAAAATGTTCCTCCGCGTCTCGTTCTGCAACGATTATTCGTCGAGGTGTATGCTCCACTCTTGGAGAAAGCGCTTAGGAATTTAAGGCGCGTTAGCGCACAGCACGGAGCAGCAAAGTGCCGAACGTATATTCGTCTTTTGATAGACACACACACACGTGAATCCAGGTGTCAGTATCCACAAATCCGCGAACGTCGCAATCTTTTTGCACAGTGTCCTCCGTGGTGCGCGCGAGCCGCAGGAACGAGGATACTGCTGTAATCCAAGCTGCACAAGGGGTTCCCTGCGAAGGGAAAATACGCGTGCACACAGGTGCCCCGTAATCGATTTGGGAGCGCGGTATCTCGAATTACAGCACGCTCCACCTCTGATGTGATTACGATTCCGCTTGTAATTGGCATAATGGCGAGCTCGCGTCGATTCCGTATTATTTGCAGGCATTGTTCGGCCCCGGTAACGAGATATACTGGATTCACACCAGCTCTAACGTTCTTCATTAACGTTTCCAGGCATTCATTTCGCGCCGGGCGCACGTGAGAAAATTGTTTGGCGAGTGTCGGGGCGATTCAGCGTGCATATCCCTCGTCAATGCATGAGATTGGAAACTCTACAATGGGATTACTCTGCCGTATTGTTCCCGCCTATCATCATTTATTCTATTGCAGGCGATTTGCACACATTTGGGGGGGGGGGGGATCTCTGTTGATTCTCCGAAATCATTTATACCCGCTGTCAATGTTCAGAGAAATGGGTAACTAAGCGAGTAATGTATCGTAGATTTATCATAAACAGGGTTCCTCGGTTTGTCACGCTCGATTGTTATTCTTATCCGCGCTATCGTGGATAAACTAGAGCAGAGAGCCAGAGTTGCGTGCGCTCGCGTCGACGAGCGATAAATTACGTTTCCCCTGGAAACACGCGGTCCCCTGGAGGGTTCCTCGCCGAACCGATCGCTCCACTGGTCGTATAGTTTTTGCCTCGGTCCCTCGATCCTTAATTCGCGGTGGCAAAGCGATGGCTGGTCGATAGGAAGCTGCAGATCCGAAAGCCCGTCTCCCGAAAGGGACAGAGGCCACCATAAATCCTGTCGGACACATCCGATTATTGGCGCGAGGGCTGCGCTACTCGCGACCCGGCCCCGGATGATGCACGGGCTCCTTGGCGAGGATTTATGAAGCAATACTAAGTCTGGCGCTGACCCAACCGGCCAACAAGTCCTCGACGCGTCGAATAAACAAACAGGGAAGGAATCGCGCGCCACCCGGCGAATTCGTTTCTCGCGGCGTCGAAACGAGTAATTCCCGCGCTTTGCCTGTCGCCCCATGGATAATCTATGCCCCGCGACTTTCTCCTGCCACGGGCACCTTCGCCCGTGCCCCCGACCGCCCCGCGCGTCGCGCTACCCTCCGCCTTCTCGCCAGTTTCACTTTGGAACGGGGACAGTGTCGTTATTTCGTAAAGACGCGACAGAAGTCGGCTTGGAGGAATATTTCCTGGACCCTGTCCAGCGGTCGACTTCCAGAAGAACGACGAACAGTACCGGGAAGTGTCTCGTTTGGTATAAGATTGTACCATCCTCCGCGGCGAGTGTCTTGTTTGTATAAAGAACATAAGCTTGAGAAGTTGGAGGGATTATTCTGCGATCTCGCGTCTACTTCCAAATTGATTTCTCGCGCAGCTTCGAATGTACTCAAGGAATCCTGTGCATCGCGATGGGAATTCGACTATGTATTCTTAACGCGCTAAGAGCATCCCAGGCCTCTCCTGTCCAGATGCCTCGGTTAATTGGGAATCAGCGGCACAGCTGAAATATTGACGAGGCGCGAATGGAGTGGCCGGCACCGGATGTTCGTCTCTTTGCAGCGGAAGACTCGACCGATCGTGGGCGACGAAGTGCACGAAGGGCTGCTACCGCTCGAGCACGTTAATCCTCGCGGGTCTAAACGCGCCACCGCGCTTCTTCCGTTCGATCGGAAGGCGAGCAGCTCCATCGTCCCGATGACTTCCGGTAACGGAGCGGCCAGGGCCTCGGCGGACTGTAAAACCATGAACGGCTACCGATGGGCGTCAACAGTATCGACGCGTGGGCTTTACGTCCCGCGCGTTTTTACAACGCTGTCCGCGGAATTAATTCTGTTTTTCTTTTTCACTCCGCGCGAAATGGATCGTATAACATTGGCGGGAAAGCGTGGCGCTTTACAGCGTCGATTCTCGATCCGTTCGGGCGATCGATCTCTCCCTTTTACCACCGTCCAGAGTGGACTCGCGAGCCACGATCCGAACGATCGGAATCGTATCGCCAAAGGTCGGACTGTAAATTTTTTACTCGACATTTTATTTGCACGGTATTCACGAGGAATATGCTGTTTTATTGGGCACCGTTTCTTCCTGGACAGAAATTACGATCATCGTGCTTTCTGCCCCTTTCCCTTCATCTCTGCAGCCGTTCTCCCTTCGAGTTTTCCACTATTCGTCCAGCGCGTCTTTAACAAGCGCGAAGCGGAGTCCCTTGGTGTGTCGAACGCGTTGAAAACAAGCCCGGCGGGGAGCAGCGGCGAGTATATTATTTGTAAATAGTGTCTCTGGCAAGAGATATGGCGGAAGGTGTCGGATCGATCTTCCCTGCATCGATTCAATTATATCGGGTCAGCGTGCATGCGAATTCCACTTAAGCCCACTTCTACGACCTTGCGCGTATTGACGTGCGGTTAATCAAAGCGCTTTACCGCCATTGTGCCAGCCGACCCTCGGGATTACCTTGTGTTTCGATAATTGGTGTCTTAGGTTATACTGCCACTAATTATCCTAATATCGCGTTGTGCCCGATGTCCACTTCTGCTGCCAGGCTACCGAGAAATCGATTAATTGGCAGGGCATTTCGGATCGATCGCTCCCCCTTTATGTACTAACGACGAATGAACTGATCGAGTTAATTTCTAATCCTCCGTTTGCACTCGAGCACGGTGCGAAAGAATAGCTAGCGCGAAGATTGTTGCACGGACCACGTGACGATCCTGGTAGAGGTCTAAAGATATAACTCAAAGGCACTGAGAAGAAAGGACTTCGCAGAATGCTTCCACTTCCTCCACCAGCCGCGACTTCTAGGTCTTTCAGTTTCACCCAGCCTCGACAGGCGGATAGATTTATTTACCGTGATTCCAGACGAAACGGCCCCTCTACATTCCCATCCCTATTCGGACATTGAAACAAAGTATTCAGCGCGCCCTGAGCCAGCCTCTACATCAACGATCACACGCCCGAGCTGGCCCGCCCCCGCGAGTTAAATCTCGCGTACCAACGATAAAGAAAAGAAGTCGCAAAGTAGAGGTGAGGGGTGGCCAGGATCCTTGCCGTCTTTGACTACTTTCTTAAACTCACGGCCAACTCTCTCTCTCTCTCTCTCTCTCTCTCTCTCTCTCTCTCTCGTTCCTATAATTCATCAGGGACGGGACATTCGAGCAAAGTGGCTGGCTAGAAACGGACAAAGAGGAAAAATTATAAAGCTGCTCCTGGGCGATGCTTGGAGGTGTTCTCTCACAGTGGAACTGCATTTAATCGCGAACGATTACAATTTAATTCGAGTATTGCGGAAAAAGGAGTTGCGCAAGTAGTACCAGTCGACGAGTTACGCGACATCGTCCTCAAGGGACGATTAAAGTCCTGTATAGAGTAGCTTGTAAATAATTACGATATCTCTCTGACAATTTCTCGCCTCTTATCAGCACGCAGTATTATCTCTCCTCCTCCATCTGTTCGCGAAACAAGCTTACCTTTATTCCACCGGGATGGAAATTTTCAAAACGACCAACAACGTTCTGATCGGATTTCCCTGAAAGAGTTTTATGTTCAGACTCTGTCGACGTTTAAAAATTGCATTACAATAGGACGAAACGGGGAACGGCGCGAGTCCCATGAAAAATTACAAGACCCCCTCCTGTGAACGATGAGAAGCGCTCAGATCCGAGGGAAAACAAGATAGGGGATGTTAAAAGCTGGCGAAAGTAGCTCGGGCGGATTACGCGCGGTCTGGTTGAGGTTTTTGAATATTTTCTTCAAACATTCACTGTTTCCGCGTCAGAGAAATGGCCGCGCGCGAGGCTTTATCACGAATATGCGAAGATCACGAGGCGCGGTATAGTTAATCTATTTTTCTGTTAAGCTGTTCAATATTTAATGATCAAACGAACGGCGCTGATGGGTCAGTCGTAGCTCCAAACTCCCAGCTGCCTCGTTTCTTTGTCGTGGTACCCCAATTTTCCCGCGCAGATAAGTGGAAATCGAAGTATTTTTAATTGACGGCAGGTTTTTCTGACCGCTGCTCGCCGATCGATTAGCGCGAATGCCCCCACAGTTTACTGGCCGGAGCTGGCGACCAATCTGAATGCCAACTGCTCGTGGTATCCTGGCGTCGTGATGCCACAGTTATTGCATTACTGGGAACGTGCATTCCTCGGGTTAGGGGCAGCCTCCCGCGACGTCAGAGGGTGGCGACAGCAACCCCCGTTCGACCGGTCCTCGGCGGTTTTCCTGCTAAATACACGCCTGGGCGCGATGGTCCTGCGTTAGCGCGACGATAACGTTCTTGCCTCGACTGGCGCGAATTCAAGGTGGAAATAAGGCCGCAAGAAACCTTAACTGGTGCAATCCCGTTCGCATTCTCTTATTTCATCTAGCATCAAGTGAATTAATGTTTGAAGACAGCTGCGCTTTCTATTGTACTCCCCCAACCACTGAAATTCATCAGAATTCCACTGGCATCCCTCACTTTATGCTGACGCGACGTTCTTTCTTGCACTCCGCGAAGATCAATCTACAGTTTCATAAGTATATGAGAACAAATAGCCATACAAAGAATTCTTTTTCAAACGAATATAGAAGTTTCCTCGATTCTTATTTCCGTCCGTGGTGATTTTTCCAACGTATAAGGGTCTCAGCTCGAAACGCAGGGCTGTTGGTAATCCTCCGGACGGTGAAATGGATTTCAGTTTTCCCGTGAGCAGGCAGGGGAGACGAATGGAGGAGCATTGGAAAGGGAGTCGAACTGGAGCGTGATAGCAGCGCGAGGCGGTACAAAGGAGTGGCCTGGCAATTAGGGGTCGCGAATTAAGGAATGGGCGCGTACATTTCCTCGGTATCGATCCCCGTTGCGGCATTGACGAACAGACGCGAGCCCTCGACGAGACGGCTGGCCTCGGGCGAAACAAATTGCTGTGGCCATCGCTGAGGGAATTAAAGAAGAGCCGACGTCAGGACGGGGGTGGTGGAACGTGGAACGGGCGAGGAGAAGCACGCCCGGGTGGGGTAGCAGTTCGGAGAAAAATAACCCCCAGAACAGGGGACACGCGGATTACAGGGCGCGTTCTGCCTCCCCTTCGAAACCCGCCTCCGTCGTCCGTCATAGATAAAGAACCGACGAAGACGAAACAGGCAGGAATTTTCCAGGGGCCGGCCCCGAGGACGATTCACGAGAGCCGTGGAACACAGAGGAGCAAAGATCGAGCGTGCAGATAGGGGATGATTCGAGACACTATGGGGGAGAGTCGAACCATAGGGAGAACTGGGAGAAAAGGAGGACGGAGAGGATTGATACGGGGTTGACGAGGCGAACGCGGAATAATCGCGTTCCTTGGGACAACTTTTCTATTGGGGGATCATTTACGAACGATCGTGACTTCTCAGCCATGAAATTTCGTTGACTTCGGTGCCTTTTGTGAGTGAACACGCTAGCTTCGATTTTCCTCCGAGCGGTTTGTTAAAGGAGATTCGCCAGACACAATTCACTGTACTCTTGGAGAGTCACTCTTGTTATATGATCTAACCACGATTCTAGACTGGTGTTGAAGACAAGCTGACGTTGCCGTGGGCGTCGCGGGCGAGGCGACGCGTGCCCCTAGCGCTCCGCCGGGGGCCGAGACGAATCGGCAGCTATTGTTTACAAAGGAGTTGCGTGGGGAATCTCTGGGCATAGCCGTCTAATTATGGCCGGGCGGCTAACTCGGTTGTGAATTACGTCACATCAATAATCACGTGACTTCGAGAGGTCCGCTTTCTTCTCGCTTCGAGGCTCGGACGGAGCACGTGTTTCGCGATCGCGCGTGTACTTTTATACCTATCGAGCAATTTGCGTTGCCAGATCGCTGGCGCAGTCAGCAAGTTACTTAGTTCGCGAGTATTTATTTTCTTCAGATTCGTGAGAATTACATGGACCCGAGTGTGCGTGCATTAAAGCTTGTAAGTAGTTGTAAATAGTTCAGTGTCTTTATTAAAATACTACATGTTTTCTGTGTTAAACCTACGGCATAGTTCAGGGCTTCCCCTCTAACTTAGTTTTCAACAACGGGGATTATTTTATTACCGTGCAGGAATTCGGAATTTTAAATGCCCTCGGTAAATAACCCTGATGTGGTTAGTCTGATAAATTTTTTCCTAACCCTTTCCATAGTATCTATAATATAAAAATTTGTACCAAGGCAGAATAGATTTCTTAATAGGTTTCCCGTTAATAAGCTTATTATAATATCACTCTCAGCACCACACACAACTATGGCACAGCTAAAGGAAATCTAGCCACCAGGGGCCAAAACTTCTTCCGTTCTCAACGCAGTTGTAAGATAATGTATTATAAAAGGCCCTCTGGAAACACAGGGGGGGGGGGGGCAAGATCGAACGCGCAGACAGGGGTAGAGTCGAGATACATAGGCCGTGGAACGGTCGGAGGGGAATATCGAATCGGATAGCGAGGATTGATGTCAGAAAGAGGAAAAGAAGGGAAACGAAGAGGAGGCTGAAACGGCGCTGCGAAGCAGAGGAGGCGAGACAGACAAACGGGGCGTATAGCGTGCCTTGTGTAGCGCGTATTACGAAGGAGGTCCGTACATACGTAGCGCGGAGTTTGTGTATCCATGGATAACGAGCTTCCTCTCTTGCTCGGCTGCCTGTTACCGCTAATGAGCTACCGTTCTGTTTTCTGCTCCTCCGCGTAGAAAGGCGAGCCTGGGCTGCTCTGCCCGCCTGAGAATGCGAGAGCGATCCCCCTCCCGTCTTTCTATCGGCGCCCGTTCAAAAGCGAATTCGAATCACGACGCGCCCCTGTCGCCGGCGTCGTCGCGCCCCTGCGTCGCTTGTGTCTCGTTAACGCGTGACGCGCCGTCATCCCCCGTGTCGCCCAGATATCCACCGCACGCAACAACCCTTGCCAGAGCCGCGGCCGATCATCCGCACCACTCGCCGAACTCCACCTGTCGTCGCTTTTGTTCGCGACGCGTCAGCTGGGTGCACGCATCTCGGCGTACGTCGATGACTTTTCGTGGCCTGGGGCGGTTTCAATGGTTGGGTATTAGGATTCACGATGATCGTATATTCCGACGATGTGACTAGGTTTTTAGATGAGAGGGTGTTTCTTTTCTTGAGGGTTGATGAGTTTAAGGGAGATACAGAGGGAGAGGTTTGGAGACAGCTGGTTTGTCGGGTGAATCTTGAATCGATTTGGACATCGAATCGAAGCGTCATCCTCTGGTGTGTTCAGACGACGGTTAGCGTCTGACTATCAATGGTTTATATCACTGTGCCTCGACGTCAGTTCGTTGGGTTATGGACTTGCACTGCGGTATCGGTTGCTCCAGACTTGATTTACACCGGCGGTTCAGTTACGCCACAGTCACGATCCCGTTCAAACATTCAACGGAGCCGTAAATAGCATTGCGCCGTGATTGGAGGCGCGGGATTATCTAGACCTACCCCTCTGTTTGTTTATCCCCAGCCAGAAAATTATTCCACATAAACGAACGAGCACGTCTCCCTGCTTTTATTAACACTTTCGCGTGACTTTCGCGTGTCTCGCGTTGTTATCTCCTCGAAAGCATCGATAGTAACGTCCCATAATCCCAGAGTGTTCGCTGGGGGGGAAGAAGCCAAGCAGGGACTTATAGCGTTATTTTTCGAAAACCTTGCGTCACTGCGGGCATTAATTAACGAAATCCCCCGTCCATCGTATCGTTTTGCCCGTGACGCGATCCCCCCTGTGCCTTGATGAGGCTCTATGTGCCGCTGCTAACGATGCGCAAAACGCGTATCGTCGTCGTGTCCTCCCGGAGCCGAAAGCACAACGAATGCTGGTAAAACAGGCTGGATGGAGAGAAAGATAGAGGCGCGGGACGGATGGTGGTGAGGGTGGCACACGTCGCTTTAACGCGTACATCTTAAGCGTGGAACGAGAATACCTGTCGTCGTGCAGTCGCTTCAATTTCTCAAAGCTATAGCGCGACCATTCAAGCGTTTCAGAAACTCCCGTCGCGCTGGAAACGGTGTTAATTGCCGGGGTGTCAGGGAGAGGAGGGCGGCGGCGGCGGCGGCGGCCGGGAGGGGTTGGACTTCATCGGGAGTTGAAGCTGTGAAAACGTTGTTGAGAAACGTCGGTGGAAACGTTCGCGCTCCAGAGAGGAAGATAAATTCGCGGGTCTGTTTCTGTTTCCGATGATTCGCCACGGTGCTGCTTTGACGGCGTCGTTGGCACGGCACCGTTTCGCAACGACATTTCGAGGCACCCTTTTAACCGCGCCTCGTATAAACAACGCGCTTTCCGGCGCGCATTATCCAACCGGGAACTCGTTTCGCGTTATCGTGTCGGGGACGAATCAATTACGGTGGAGGCTCGTCGCGTTCCGCGTATGTAATCGGGTGAAATGATTGTCCTACGGGTATTCAAATGGAACGACACAGTCTCCTGTTTGTACGCGTGTATGGGCGATACTTTAGGAGCGGTAGGTATAGGTGTTCGTGGTAATGGAGGGGTGGAAAGTAATCCATGGGGGAAGATAGTCGTTCGCGATACGGCCCGGTGTCGAATACCTTCGTAAACGAGGCAACGCCACTTCTCTGCAGGTTCTATTAATTCAGATAAGACGGGGCAAGAGGCGTGAAAGCCTGGCAGCCCCTGCGACGACCTATCGACCCTAGTCACGCATACAAATCGGCGGGCGCCGTGGGGTTTAGGGCGAAAAAGGCCGCCGCTATATCGTGCGGAACGCACGGGCCAAAGTTACAGGGAGGGAAGGAAAGGCAAGAGTCGACTTTATCGGGGCTGTCGTAAGCAAATTTATAACGAGATTTCAGGTGCCCATTAACGAGCTTCAAAGTCGACGGGGCGAACGCGGAATAATCGCGTTTCGTGGGACAACTTCCGTAACGAGAGACCATTTATAAACGATCGCGCGCAATGGCGTCTTTTGAGCAACGAAATTTCGTCGGTTTCCAGACGGTCCTTTCTGCTGCATGTGCACGCGCCATTGGGAAACAGTTATTTAGGCAAGCATTTGAACTTCGTTCAGAAATCACTATAATTAATTACGCCGGCGGAGGAGTTAAACTGAAATTAATGTGGATCCAATGGACTATGATTTCTAATCAGAACTAATTCGACCCTGTTTTTCAATCCAAATTAGATCTAATCCTGACGTATCCCATAGTTGATCTACTCTCAAGACCTACACTGTTTAAAATCTACCTCTAAACCACACCTCAGATAAAACTGTGTAGCAAAAAAATAAGGAATTCTAAAGTAGTAAAAGTAATAATGATAATAATTTTATTAACGGTGGCTTATTCAGGTACCTTTCACGGTGGTGAAAGGAAAGTTTAATCTATGAACGATAAGAAAGATAAGATAGTTTTATTACAAAGAATTGTATTACTGGTACCGATGTAACGCACAAAGCCTAGTATTAAATTATTAAGTTTTCTTTTCCTCGCCACTGTAGCTCAACCATAAGTCAGCCCCGATACTTGCCACTGTGAAACCTAACACTTATCGTACATAGATCTTCGGCACAATAATGCACGTATCTTTTTACAGTAGTTGTTTGCTGCTGTTAATCTGAGGTTTCTGGTGGACGTTAAGCGCGAGCTGGTATATTCTTAATTAAGTTTAATAGCGGCGGACAGCCCCCACGAAGTGGGTTGTCTCAGCGTAGCGAGCGCGGGCTCGGTTCGAGATAAATTCAGCCGTGCAACGTTGATACCCCTAACCTTCGCATTAACGTATCACCCGAGGATTAGCCGTGTCCTCTTAATTCGGCGGAGCGGCTTTAACCTCGCCAGTTTGCGGTTAATAATAAACCGGCTGGCGTTATTCCAACTGTAACGATACCGTGGGCGCACGCACTTTGCCCCGTAAAGCAGGCCGTTACACGTACGCGGCTCTAACTTTACGAGCTTTCGGGGATGTTTGTTATTAAATACGGGGGCGTAAACGAACGCCCTTGCGAGTCGCGTACACGGCCCTTGGCGTATCGGGGCTGCGGTATCGACGACTGAAAAGTTCATCGTCGCGAAACGAAATTCATTCCTGGCCGCTCGGACGGTGATTCGAGGCAATTAACGTTTATCGGGGATGCAGAGAGAGAGAGAAAGAGAGAGAGAGAGAGAGAGAGAGAGAGAGCGGATGTGCCAGATAATTATTCCGCCGATCTATCCCCCGCGCGTAAATCCACAGCCACTGTTAATAATAAAGTTCCTGACTCGCTGCCAAATCTGGTAACGCGGCGCCCCTGTTTAGATCACGGATAACGAGTTACTTAACTGGGATTACGACTGGTGATTTGTACGCTGGGCACACTTTGTTGGCGGGTGGTCGGATGACAGGGCCCTGCTTGTTTTGGCTGACGATTCTGTTTTGGTTTAGGCTTGAGTCAGCGGTAGGTACTTTTTGAGGGATTTGTTTAAGTAGTTGTAAATTAATGAAAGCTTGGGGAGTGGGATGGTTTCGCGAAACGTATGATTCATAAACAAATTTCTTTTTTTCAGGCCAGGATCCTTGCAGTGGATGGAGGCAGTGCAGCCATAATGATTAACAGGAATTCGCCCGCGAATCGGTGAGTGCATTGGCATTGTACGCTGTTTACTTTGGCAAACACCTCTAGACCGAATTAACGCCCTTTGCACGCTCTGTCCATCGAGGACACGCGGTCCTCTGATTATAATGCAGATCGATACACGCGATATTACGCAAGCCTTCGACTCGCAACCTGTTCTGCCCGGGATGCGATAAATGCATCGGGGTGCAAAAGGTTTTGATCACGATCTGAGTGGCTGTTATACGTGCAACACCTTCTTCTACCATTCTTTCCTTATGTCCGATGCCAGGGACACTTGGACGCTATCAACAGGCAAGCTAATAGCTTCCAGTATCCGATACTCCTTAATTAGAAATCCAAGCTTTAAAATCTCTAAATTACGCGTTTACAAAGTCGTCCCTGTTATCTAACACCAAGCCTGAGCATCTACAGTGAATTAAAATAATATTCGGACTCCCTTTTAAACGGAATAATTCTTTTAAAATTGGTCCAAACGATTTGAGGTTCTTGAGGGGCTTCAAGCATTAGTTTACTAAATGACGTGTTCCGTCGTTTAAAAAAATGCCAAAGCCTCTGAAAGATACGAGTACCTAAAATCCCCAAAATCCTCAAATTAAAAAGTGACTTCTCCATTTTCCTTAACAAACGCCATGTATCTCGGAAACATGTAAAAACTCTCCTGCGTGTCCCCCTTAATAATGTTTGCCTTTGTAATTCGCTCTGATTGCATTGATTACTCTTTGCTCCGTGGGTCAATCGAGAAGGCCGGTTTTCATAGCCGCGCCCGCAGCTCGAATCGCGGCCATTTCTTTCGTCGATCCAAATAATTCGAAGCGCTGCCGGTGTTCGTTAGTTACATCGCGCCTAACGACCTTCGTTTGTTCCGTGTCATCGGCTGCGGAGCGGGTAGTTTTCGGCGGCCCACGGGGGTAGGAAAATGTCGGCCAGAGTCGAGGACGGTTCCGGCGGGGCGACGGCGTAAGAGGCGGCCTCCAAGCGTCGCGACGCCACTAATTATACCGCCTCGCACTCGTAGATTCAAATAAAGGAAGGAAAAAGAACGGGGACGGGCGAAAATGCAATTACAACGACCTTGTTTAGTGCTCGCGGGTAGGGTGAAGTTGGTCGTTTGGAAAGTGAAACGGCAAGTCGTTGTGACTTGCTGCCCCGCGAAATGAATGCCGCTAATTTGCCGGGTCAGGAATATATTCCTTCTGGCGCCTCTCTCAGGAACATTCGCCTGCTCCGCGCCAGCGTGCAGGCACCACGGCGAGCCTCGATTTCACTTACACGAAATCTGCTCGTAGATCTCCCCGGCAAGTCAGCCTTGCTCGAGTGCCTGCGGCGTCCGTCGACATTGTTGCCTGGAATCCACGCGGAGTAACTGAAAGCTGTTTAACTTCCGCGTAAAGGGACAGAGGGCCAGAAGACCCCTGGACCTCTCGCTGTCACTGTTGATGCACAGTGGGTCGATGCGAACCGGAACCGTGGCCACCAGGGAGTCGCCGAACGAAGGGTTGTTCAACGTGAAAGACCGAGCGAGGGTACGCTCGATAATTTGACGTTTTACGGCCGTTCTGTCCGGAGGGAAGAGGGACTGCCCCACGAACACCTCCTTCGTCGCCTCTCCTTTGGTTCCCCGCCCGGCGAGATCGTGGCTAGGATTTCTCCCTTTCACCATAGGCAGCCTTTTTCGTCTCCTTTCGCCTGTTCGATCCGCTCGCAGGGCCGGGGGTTACAAGTAATCGACGTTATCGCGATTTTATTGCCGATCGAAATGATTCCCTCTAACCGAAGCAAATATCCCCGCTGGTGTTTTATCGCCCGGGATACGTGCGATCGCGGCGGGTGCTGGACGGCGGGACAATGCCGGTGGGAAGTTACAAAGGAGGCGTTTGTTATCGCGCTGGATCACTGTTGCGCAACGTGGCGCGACGGCACGGCAAAGAATAAACCTGGGAGGATGGATTATCGGCGTGGATTTTTCATCATCCGTCGCGCGTAGTAGAACTTTGTGTCTCGAATGAAAGCTAATAGAAAATCGAAGGCAACAAAGCGATTCTAACTTTACCTTTCCCGGGCTATTTAATTGCAGGGATCTGGATTTTCATTCGTCCGATATTACCCTGGCCAGGCTCTGTTTGACGACTCGAATATGAAATTGATGTGTGCTCGGAGCGTTTAATTAATCGCACCGGTTTTTACTACCGTTTTTCAAACTTTCACGAGCTTATTCGACCGTACTGTTTCACGCCGCTCCCTTCGCGCCCGTTTTATCTTCCGCGTGTTCCAGCGAGAACGGGCTTGCGTCCACGCGGTTAATATCGCGGAAAGCATTTAGCGTATCAACATTTTTCGATGCAGGCTGAATTCCCTTTCAAGCGCACGACTTTCGAGAGCTGGAGGTCCATGTCTCGAAAAGCGGTGCCGATAATAAGCTCAGTGGTTCGCGTAGTCTCGTTCGAAAGCGTTCCCACGCGAAACACAGGTTTTCCAAGCGCTGTTGCGAATTTATTTCGCGGCGCGTTTCCGGGCCACGCGGACAGCTCCCAGGAGTAACGAGCAACCTCTAATTAGTTACGAAACATCTGCGGTACATCCGTTTCGCGCTATTCCTATCCTTCGAACGCGAACGGACTGGCCGCGCCGTTTTCACCCACGCTGCCCGTAAACACCACTCGTAAACGCCATAGTTTATACCGGCCGATTTACACGGGATTCATACGCGTGCACGCCTGTTACGGGCCCATTCCGCCCGCGTGCTGGATACATTTTTCTATCGGCCCGTGACGTCCTCCTCGAATGAATATTCATGCCGCGGTTAGTCGGTCGCGAAACACGGATCCGGCATTGTTTTTTTTTCGAGGGTAAATGGAATGAATTCATCCCCTTATGGTCGGGCTTCTATTTGCTTAATGATGGCTAGCTGGAAGGTAATTCGTCCTACTTTATGCTTTTAAACTTCTGCATTTTATATCCTCCGTAGCAAGGGAAACGTTGAAACGCAAATTCTTTATTCCTCAGAGAACTGGCCTGAGTAATTGACTTATCAAAGCTAAAGGGATGGGCAACTGGTGTAATACCACGTTGTGCATATATAGGATCGGGTTTCGTAATTGAAAAGTATCATGTAAGAATAATTAGGTTTTTATTCAGTAGACATACAATACGTCTCAAATCGTTACACATTCTATAACCTTTCTGTACCTAACAAACGAAAAATAGTTAAAACTTGGCAAATTGGCGGGACTTCAAAGAAAAAGTTACGATTCTGTCCCAAGATATTTCGTACTATTTATGGAAAAAGAGCTGTACAATTTAATTTATTTATGAAAGTTTTAGGTCCATCAACAATGTAATTATACGAGAAATAAGAAAACCCTTGGTGTTTTTATTTCGGAGAAGAATTGACGCCTTCAACATGACCGCAAATTTGCAACACCGGTGCGCGAGTCCCACCGAACGTGTTCATGTATCTTCATTTCTACCGAACGCTTTGTACCAAAAATAATAATTTTTATTGTTTGAATGTGAACTAACATACCTTGAAAGTTTGGAAAGGATCCGATCGACAGTTTCTTAGAAAAAAATTCCCCAAAAATCAGCTTAGTCTTAGCGCCCTAAGTAGGGCTCCCCACTTAAATACCAAAAAGGCTATCTTCCTCGTATTTACCTGGATTCCCGTTGCATGGAACGCCAGGAGACGTTCGAAGAATGACAAGCTCGGTAACCCCTTCGACCACTGTTTCCCACCGCCGTCGACCACCCTCCACGCGTCTCGCTGGTGGTGAGCATTATTTAACCCACAACCCTCCGTCACGGAATGGTGGTCGCAGCTCGAGAAGGAAAACAGTGTGCCTTGAAAACTGGAGACCTTTCGGGGCGGTGGCGCGAGAGGGTGTTGCTTCGTCGCCCCCCCTGGCAACCTTCGCTCCCGTTTCACCCTGGCGAGCACAACAAGCACGAATCGACGTTCGCGGCGTTTTCACGTAAACACGAGACCTCTCGAAGTGGCTTTGAAGTAGCGCCCCGGGAGCGACCGCGCGCCTATCTACATAAAGGGGCGCAGCCACCCCTCGGTTCGCCCGGCACACGCGCGCACATGCACTCCCCGACGTGCGTGCGTGTGCCCCCGCGCGTCGTCGGCTATGTATCACGAAGTTACGTGTCTAGGTTCTCGCGGAATCGAGTTTGTGTACATGTCAACGTAATAATACATTTTCGTGCACGCCGGGCGCGACGTGGCGGGCTGAAGAGGTGCCGTGGTGTGGCGGGGACGTAAGGAAGGGTGCTCTCGCTGAGGGTGGAGGCTCCGCGGAACGAGGAAGGAAAGGGAGGACCAGGGGCCGCGACTACTTGCAGCAAGTCAAAGCGGGGTAAACTATCGGTTTGTATCAGCGCATGAACCGGGCCCCCCATAACTTTATTTTATCCTCCTGGGTTATATCTAGATTTATTGGTCGGACGTTGGACACGCTATTTCGGCGTTATTTATGGCCACGTCACGGCGCTGCGCGGCCCAGTAAAGTTGCAGCGTCGGGACGCGCTCGCGAGCGCGCGCGCTTTACGCTACCAACTATCGAAAAGGTCCGCCGATTTATCTGGCCCGGCTCGCTCGATTGCTGACTCGCGCCCCTCTCACCCTTCCATCTTCAGCCCCGATCATTTCCAGCCAGGAAATAAGCATTCTTCGACGGCGTTAAACGCGATCGCTCCGGGCGATTCTCTGGATCCTATTTATTTGCGGTGATCGTCGAGCCCCTGTCTCTTCTTCCACCCTCTGGGAATGCTACTATACTCTTCCAACGTTTGAGCAGTACAGTGTGGATCTTGAATAGTCTCTACATATATCCTGTTTGAATTCCTCTCTTCAACAAGCTTTCAAGGGTGCATCTACGGTGGTTACAAGGGGTAGCTTCTCCCAAACTGTATGATCTTACGTCTCACTCGGGTGTCCAACTTGCAACCCCCGGTCACCCCACTCACTGACACAGTCTCGTCCATCAGGAAGACCCCGTCGTCGACCCTCGAACCCGGCGATTGTTTCGCGCCAGAAGGCCAATTTTCGTGGCGCGCTCGCATTCAGACACAGTCGATTGGGAATCAACGGCGATTCAGCTGGGAGACAGTGGCCCCCCGCCGGTTCGTGGTTCCGCGCATGCAAAGTACGTATGAATAAAATATATTTGACGGCGGTGGCAAAAAACGGCCCCACCTGCAATTCGTTGGAGCCACGACACAGTATCGTCGTCCCTCCCCTTCGCCTTCTTCTTTCCGCCGTGGCACGTGGTTCCGCGAAAGAAGCCGTCTCCCGGGGCTGCTTTAAACCTTGACTACTGGGGCGTAAACACGAGGACCGGAGGGGAACGGAAGTGGTCGGTAGCGAGCAGTATTTCCGTACGTCATCTTTAAGAATCGATCCGCCCGCTGGCGGATGGATCCGCCCGCTGGCGGATGGATCCGCCCCTGGCTACCAAAAGGCAGTGTAGTTTTATATCCGCGCTAGCTGGGATCGATCAATCGAGCTCACAGCGCACCAGATCCCGCGAACGTGCTCCCCTAATCCCCCTAACGGCCGTGCATTATAGACCGATACTACTCGCGGCAGGAAGATCGTGAAACGATCGCCTCCACTTTCGCGTGTCCGCTCCTCGACGTGTTCGTGCTCGAGGACTTTTCCCCGACGCTCCCCTGTGTCTGTCCGTCAGCCGGGCTCGTCGAAAGTTTTTCTAATATCCAGTCGCTCTAACGCGCAACCCGCCCACTCCGCTCGTTCGTCCAGGGAATTAGGTGGAAACGACGGGGCCACGAGTGGACCCTTTGATACCATTCGAGCAAGTAAATTCCACGATCCATGCACTTCTCGTAAAACTTCATTTTTGGCTGGGTATTTCAATTAAGGGGAATTACCTGTGTTACGTTCCCACCACCGACCCAACTCCGTTCCGAAGAATGTGCCTGCGCCTTGAAAGATCAGCGAGATGTTCGTGGCCCGAATTCCATGTTTTCTTCTCACTCGTCTCGAGCTCGCTCCACTCAGCCGACGCGCCACTCGAGGCATCTGAAAAGGACGAAAAAATCGGGATTGCTGCCTCGCAGGGGGCGAGGACGGCGATATCTCCGATAGACCGGTGACCGGAACGAAGCCAACGCTGATAAACCATCGGCTTTGTCGTCCACCCCATTCTTTCGAGGATCCAAATTGACACTCGAGATCGATTTAAGCCCGACGGCAATAATGAGGTAATAACGACGACGATGGCGAAGTCCCGGGGAAATATTTTATGGATTTCCATGGAGAATCCCGATGGCAATTTCCCTTACAGTCGAGCAGAGGGACACCTTCCCGCGTCTCTTTCTCCTTCGCCTATCTCTTTCTCTTCGGCTCGAGGAGCGATCGCTATAAGGTGGCAATCGCATGATAATCAGTGTCGCGTCGTTATTGGAAATCCGATTTCCTTGCCAAATTGTGCTACGAATCGATTTGCCAGCACCGATGGGAATTTTCTTCACGTGCCGCTTCGACCCACGCGCCCCCGCACACACTCGATCCCCGTACGTGAGTGTTTACGAACGCGCACAGTCGCTCGGTGGCCTGAACGTTTCCGCCAGCTCACGTTCGATCGCGAATGCAAAAATCCGGGGCGACAAAGAGCCGAGCGAGCGGCTGAAATACCTGTAACGTCGGCGATTGCAGCTTGTCGCGAGCGTCGCAGCCTCGTTTGTCACGCGCACCCTCGCGTTTCGTCGCTGCGCTGTCTTTGTTTCAACTTGGGCGCCACAGAAGGGGGTTGAAGTCGCGAGTTTCCCAAGCTGAATCGACAGGAAAGACGGTAGATCCTCAGTTCCCAATGATTCGATATTAGTTTCACTTCTTTCGTTCTCTTCGAGAACTCTATCGATTGCGAATCTTCGAGGGACCTAATTGCATGAAAATTCATAAGTCCCTCTGCATCTTGGTAATGAAAAAGGCTTCATGAAAAGTTATACAGTGCAATTGCATTCCGCGAGGGTCCCTTTGTCGATTTCTTTTATCTTCACACCCCTATTTTTATCATTCCATAACATTGCCTTAACACCTGAGATCACTGCTTCACACTGTCACGTAGCTGCAATAACACCAAACGAGGTAATAACGGTTCTGTTAATAGCGCGATTGTAGTACGCCTCGGCGTGCTCCATTATCAAGCGATTCACTCTCAATTTCAGAGGGGGCGGGGTTCGCGCGCCCCTTTTTGCCTAAAGCACGCTTAATTTTATTCACCCCGACCCCTGGAACGCCTACTTGTCACGTCCTGCGAGAGGGAGCAACGCGGACCTACATTCCCCGAGCTCGAATCCCCGGCGCTCCGACTTCTCAGCTGTTTCTTTCCGTGAACCGTGTCGGGCAAACGTGGCGCGTTTACGTGAGAACACAGAGGGATGCTTCGAATTTCGTGCACACAGTTTTTCCACGTATCCCCTAGCGTTCTAGGTAACAGGTCATATGGCAGACGTCAGGCTGCACATTGATCATTTCACGGGAATCATCCCCAACGTACAATCTATCATAGAAACGTAGACAGTTTCTGTTATTATTAGTAGCCCAGAATTTTTCAATAAATCCTCTGCCGCATTGTCCCATTGCGAAATACGAGATACGGAACGTGCAAGGTCCTCGCCACACGGACGGACCATTTTCGTCACTCTGCTGAACTCTTGAGTGGAAACACCTTGTACAGGGTAACTCCTGCGACTGGATGCGATTAGCTGGGAAGTTTTAAAGGACACGATGGAGCACTGTTCGCGCGAAAAGCCCTCGCTGCTCGAGGGGCCGATCGATCTTCGGCGAGCTCGATCTCCAACGGGTCGCCTGCACGTCGGCCACGCGACGACGTAATTCGAAAAGTTGCCGATTGGAATCGGCCCCCGTCTGCGACTTAAATGCTCGACACACACCTGCCAACACGTAGCGCAATTAGGGCTGTCGGCTGCGCCCCTCGATGGGCCACGTTCCGCCGGCCCCGCCGTCGGCTTTATTTCATTTTATTTTTTCGCAAAAATTCCAGCCTGGTCGGAAACTGTGCCAGAATTAAATTCGGGCGTGACCGGCACGCGAACGAATTTTTCGTCGGTGAAATTCGTAATCGCGTTAGTATCAATCCCTTCCTTTTTTCCCCTGCTCTCCTTTTCGCGGGCCTGACGCATTCGATAGGTTTCGCTGGAGGTGTACACGTGAAATAGTTATGGGGAACCCCTTGGGCTGACTTCGTGGTACGAATATATTGCAATGTAAGTTCGTTATTGGCACTGAAATTGTGCGAATCTAGTGCAAAGAGGATTTCAGCCACTGCGCCCTGGTAATGAGTCCAATTCGTTGGCGCGACGCTTAAAGGTTTCTACCTGCACGAACTCGTGAATTCAATATTTCGTCGAGGGTGGCGCAATATGGTGCATCGGAGGGGCGATTGCGCAGGCAGGGTCAATTTTGCGGGACGATCCGCGGCTCCGGAGGAAATTAACCGCGGCAAAGACTTTAATGGAAAGTAACGCCGTTATGGAAAGCGGCTTATGTAAAATTCGAAGCAGCTGCTCGGCGCAAGAAGTCACTGGATATCTTCATGGGAGATTTGCATGCACCGAGTTAATAAATATGGAGGACACTTTCTTCGGCAGAGGCTTAAACGCGGCGTGACATTAAATAAACTCGTAAAAACTCGCGCGCGGCCAAGAACAGTCATCGTCTATATTGCTGGTTCGAGAAAAGTTCTCCCGCACCCACCCTCTGCATTGCACCCACGTTCTATGACACTTTCACTGGAAAATGGATGTCACGCCGTATGCCACTTTCTCTTCGTTTTTTCCTCCCCCTATCGCCGCCCCTTTTAGTCCGTTCATCAGCCTGTCAGGCTTGTCTGCAGTTAATTAACGGTGCAAGTTACTCTCCATTGGATTTCCAGGCGTAACCAGTTTCCCTGGCGCGCGCAGAGATCCTTGCTCCCTTCTTCCACGGGGGTTGCGCGTAAAATGCAATAGCTAGTTTAACGAGCGGTTGTCGCGCAACGGGTATATGAAAGCTCTAGCTGAGGCACCAGAGACGAGCCAGGTTACTGGCTAAAAGGCCACTGCCTTACAAAGAATTCGCCGTTTTATATTCCACTTTGTCGTTGCCCCCTAGCCCTCGACGCGCGATTAGGGAGCGCGGGTAGCGCGATATTATCAGCAGATTTAATGGAAAGATCGTAGTAAATATTAGGTATAAGAACCGCAAGTGCAACGGAAGCTGCAACCACGGCTACGACGAGGACCGCAACCACGACCGCAGCTATAATCGTAGCTATGTTGTTTCGGCTACAATTGCAGCTGTACCAGTAATTGGAGAGGGGACAATGAGCTTCAAAGACCTGGGAATTATTTTTCTTAAATACTCGGCTCGATTCGTTCGGCTCGTGACGAGAGAGCACCGTCTCGGTGACGCATCGTCGAATACACGAATCGTTGCAGCCTGCAACAGGATTAAATTAACAGAATATCGTATTCATGGCGGCGCTTTAAATTCAATTCGTGTCATTAATAATCGAGGGCCCCGTTGACTTGTTGATCCATTTGTCCCTGCGCGTGATTTCCAGCCGGCCGTAATATAAATCCCATTAGAACGAGTGCGCCCGTTTTCGGTGTACAACTATTATTAGCGTGCCACCGTATCGGCCGCTGATCGGTTTACTATAATGCGTTTTCTACGTACCGTGGATGAACGTCGGCCAGCTGTCATCGCTTTTGACGGATGCGCCTGGCTGTGGAAAACGTACGCCTGTCTGTCGAAGCCCGTAGACCTCGAATAATCCACATTGTCCCAGCCTTGCTTCCTGCCAGCGAAATCATTTCCAACGAAAAGTTTCGGGGGGACAGAGAACACGTCTCTCCGTTTTGACTCGATCAATCGAACGTTCGAAGAGGAGCTTCCGAAGGAACCAGGATTCTCAGAACACTGTACCTTATTTCTGTAGCACACTCGTCGAACAATAACTCTTCCAAGAAGGCGATCCCGCTGTAAATCCAACGTTTTCCGTAGACGTGGACTATTTAGCCCGAAGATTATTGGGGGCTGATTGAACGGCATAAGCCCGGGGGGTGAGTACCGTAATCGGGCAGCTTGCGGTCGGCCCGCATCCCCTGGCAAGATCGTTGTACCGCTTTCGGCAAGCTTGTGCCAACGCGCTCGGAAGGATCCCTCGAAGGGTTATCGTGGGATCTCGGCCTGGAAGGCCGCGGGATCGGTATCACCGACGCTCCGCGTCCAATGATAAAAGGCTGGGCTGCGCTTGTGTTCGGCATGGGAGGGGGATTAAATGGTGGGCCGAAAGAGACGGGTCTGGCAGTCGATTATTCAGCGGCGCGGAGCCGAGGAAAAGTAAGTTTAACGGCGTCCCGCGGAACTCCCGGCGAATCGATTTAACGTCGCTTCACGCCACCGCATAAATATTTATTATCGCGTGGAAGTTGTACGAGGGGCGCCGATTCGACGTCGCGGCACGGATATGAAATTTCCCGGAAATAGTTAAGGTGTACTTACTCGGCCGGCAGAAATTTCCACGGTGGCCCGCTCCTCGATTCCTTTCCATTGGTTTTCTTCATCTCGCCCCGCTGGAAATTTACCGAGGGATCAAAGCCCGTGGAAAGAAGCTCACGGCCGTCTCCGTCTCGTTCCCCCCGGCTCTCGCTGCGCCCACAGGGTGTCCCGTTTCGCTTCAGCGTCTTGAAGAATTCCTCAATGTTTCTCCTTTCCCGCTATTGGCGAGACAGGCACAGCCCTTCGGGGCTGACAGCTACCGCGGTGGTCAAAAGAATCTTTGACATTAATATTTTTATGCCTGCGTAACTAACGCTAGGTTTGAAATATTATCCTGTTATCAGTGGCTTGTTATAGCAGCCCTCCAATTTACGGGACATGAACATTGAAGCGCGATTCTTTTTAATTCTCTCTAATCGCTCTTTTATGTTCTTTATTGTAGCTTTAGAGTGGCTCGATTCTACTGTTTATGATGCACTTTCAAACGATTTGTAGTTGACTGGAGCTTTCGTGTTAAACAGGAATATTAAGGGTAGCCAGGTGAAACGGGACACAGCGTGTGTGACGATCGCCTAGAGGGGAGGTACCGAAATAGGTGTGCGGATGCGACGGTGAATTCTCCACATCGGGGATGGAGAAGCTCTGGGATCGCTAGGCGTTAGACGAGTTCTCGTTCTCCGATCCCGGATGCTACGTTCGCCCTCCGTATATTATAATTTCGCTAACCCTAACCCTGACGAAACCCAAGAAGTCGCCGTCGGTGGAAATAATTCCGCGAATCTGTTAATGGAGTAGGACTTCGAGCAGTCCGTATTTCGCGTCGCAGGGATCTAACTCCATTTCCCGGTTGCGAAGACGAAAAGCTGCGGTTCGTGAATGCTCTTGAAAATTAGACGCGTTTTAGCGCGCGCCAGTGGATTTCCCAGCTACGAACGAAGCGGCGAGATTTCTGCCTCGTTACAATCACCCTAAAAAGTGATACTCCGACCAAAATTCCTCGGAACCCGATGAAAAGGTTCTGTGAAATCGAAATGAGCGACGGAGAAGGGTCCGCGCTTTATTCGTTACAATTCCCCAAACATGGCGGGATACACGGTGCCCTTTCAACGTCACACGTTGCTAACCAAATTTCCCCCATTGCTTTCCGTATTCGCGATATGTACGTGGAAATTTTCCAGGGGAACTCGAAGCCCCGGCGTTGTGTGCGCCGTGTGCGTGTTGACGCGAAGGGTTCGCGATATTGTGGAGCCCTCTGTGTATGCAAAGGGTGGCCCGCGTTCACGGTTATAGAGGGGCAACGGTGTCGAACGGCGGATGTGTATGTTTCGAATTTTTAAGAGAGGGATCCTGGCCTGACAGCATGAAAAAGTATCGCCTTCCGAGACCTTCCCCGAACTCCTGCTCGCGCGGCCATGCTGCACGCAAAAATTGCGCATACATTTAAGGGCGGAGTGGCTGGAGGCAAGGGGACGGAGAAATTTCGAATCTTATTTAGAAGTTTCAGCCATCTCTGGCGGATACTCGAGTTCGTCGGTGAACAGTCTTCCTTTCCTTCCTTTTGCCTCCGTGTTCCCACTCTTTCGATTCTTCTCTCTCCTTTGAAACGCTGCAGGTGTCCGTGTAGGCGTTCGACTTTAAAGTGTGTGATATTAACAGCCAGTCAGCTTAGAACGATACGTATTTGAACCGGGGGCGTGGATTCATCTTGATTCTGGGATCTAGATGAACGTTTTAGCTGCCACGTGGAACTGTATAGCATCTTAACCAAATTGTCTTGACGCTAAAGTGGTCATCCTGCATAGATTAACACAAACTTCATGAAAAAAGGTTGTAAATTGGCGAAGTTATAATGCTGATAAGGTGGCCCCCTGCTTGGTGCAGAGGTTGCTGCAAGCGCAGAAAACGAAAAGCAATATCTGACAAAAGTGTGCACAAATAAATTCATTTATACGAATAAAGGTGCCAAGAACAAGATCCTATATAAAATTTTCGATTTATCTCACACCCCTCGAGGAAAAAAATCCAAAAGTGATGGATTATTAGGCACCCAGAACGTATGTAACCCCTCAAGTCTTTGGTAGAGCAGAATTCTATTCAGAATTTGAATCTGCTCTCTCGGATGGGACATTTTCGTTAAGCATTCTAAGGAACGTAATCCCTCGGGAGATAAACTGAATGATTGCGAAGTAAATTAGAAATCGAGGCGCTATTTCGTGGCAGATAGCCGCGGAAGCAGTTCCATTTGCTGAAACAAAATTTCACCCTCGAATGGTATAATCCCTTCAACCCGTCTAATAACTCGCCCGACGAAATTCCGCTCGTAACACCTCCACTTACCTCCCGCTGCTCCTCCATATCGACTTGCAGTCCTCGTGCCTGTAGAAATTTATTAGGGAATCGGAGCCGAAGAAGCGCGATGCGCTACGTGTGCACGCGTATAAAGTTGGAGAAGAGGGTCGGGGGAAAATACGGGGGCGTGCGGATGGAGGTGACAGAAGGCTGGCGATCGACGCCGGGAAAAGAGCCTCTCGAAAAGCTGAAATGCTCTCACCCCCTCCCCCCCACCCGCCCCTCTTCCTCCTCCCTCTTCCCTCCCTCCTTTTTCCTTCCTCTTGCACGCTCGACGACGGTTCCGCCACGGCGAATGCGAATCGCTTGCTGAAGCGAAACGTTTGTCGAATGATGAACCGATTCCGTTGCCGCCAAGCACATCGTTGAACCACAGGCTGAAATAAAATTGAGAAGTTTTCCGCGGTGATGAACCGCGCCGGCGAGGATCCGCGGGGCAGGACTCAGTGGAAATGAATTCCCCTCTTTTCAGCGCCGGCCTTTTCAGCCTGCTCCCTTTTTGTTTCTATATTCGCGTCGGGCCGGGAAACGAATTTAATAGCGCGTTAACGTAACTCGATGGCTCCTCGATTCTGGACCAAGCCTCGTCCATCGCGCCTGTTTACGAATATCCCGAAAGCTCGTTGTTCAATTCGCGCTGTTAATTCGAGGCGAATATCCCACCCTCGGCCCTGTCAATCGGTTCACGCGCTAAATTTCCGGAAAAAGTTTGCGCGCGCGGCCCAGGTGGCTGGCTTTTCGGCTGACGGTGCACGCGTGGGCGAGCAACGGAGGTGAAAGGCAGCTTCCGCGAGATATGCTTGGAAAGTCTTCTTTGGGGGATGGAGGGAAGAAAAGGTGCAGGGGGAGGGTGGTGTCGTATGGAAGTAGCCTCTATTGACACTTTCCCCGGTGCAGAGGAAGCCTTTGAAATTATGAAATGAACTGCGCGTGACGAGCTTCTTGTCTGCCCGGGCGCCTGGGGAATCGAATAGGTGGTCGATTATCATTCCTCATTCATCGCCGACTACCTGATATGTATGTCGATGGAAATATCGATCGAAGAGGTCAACGTGAAATTACTTGGTGTATACAAATACTCGAACGAACCGACACGCAAGCTTTAGAACTTCATATGTCTCGAAAGAAAAGACGGTCGTGAGAAGAGAAAGAAATTAGAGAAAAGATTGACGCGGCGCGGCTTCGGGCTGCTGGAAATGTTGACTGAAAATCCCATGCGTAATTGAAGGGTCTGGCATGCGCGTTGTGGGACAAGACATCGAAAACTGCGAAGTGTCAGAAAAAGTCTGGAAGAAATATTTTTCTGTCCCCCATCCTGCAGTTTCCACGATTCTTCGGCGCTTTAAAGCGCTGGGAATAGAAGCCGAGGCACGGGACGTGGCTTGCAATGGGGGGCGAGAAAAAATCTCCATAAATAATCCGGACTGGTTTCGACAGTTCTGGGCTGTCGCCCCTGCCGCATTCGTTATCTGCACAGCACATTTGGGACGGTCGCGCCGCTGGCTCATTAATAAAGAAAATATTTCGCCGCCCGGCGACTTCCTCGCGTCTTTTCTGCGATCGGACCACCAAGGGGGCAGACGGAACTAGTGGAATAAAATTCCGGGGTAGCGAGTTCATTTCCTAGCTGTACAATACTAAGAAGCATACTGGGAGGGTTTAATGCACACTGAATGGGAAATAATGGAGGTGATCAAGGTGAGATTAAACGGGGTAACAGTCGAAAAGGGTTGAAAATTATTTCAACGAATGTAGGGAAGAGTTCGCAATATTTCTCAGTATTTAATAAATTTAAACGACATCTAGTGGTAAATGAGAAATAGGCACAAAACCTTTCATGCTTACACCCTATTCTGTGCGTGCTATAAACATTTAAAAATATCAGGTATGATTCATGTAACTTTTTACCAGTTTATTTCATCTGATAATAATCGAACAATGCAGTTTTATCCTGTAGTTTTCTAAAAGCGGGTTTGACATAGAATATTTTAATAGTAGGTGTCTAAAAGATCAAGGTACAATATTCAATAGTTAATTGCGTTAAAATTAGTAACATATATAAAGTATAACATAAAATATCTTAAGTGGTACGATATCGGCAACCCACCCCTATTTGAAGTCGCTTCTTATTCTTCAAATCTCGTTAGCATCGAACAAAACTGGTGGTGGCTGATTGAAGTAGTCACTATTCCTGGAGTCCAAAGACTAATTACCCAATTTAGATCACTCGAAACGGTTGACGGCAGTGACGTTAGTTGAATAGCCGTCTCCATTATAATTTATACGATTCCATCCAGAAGAGTTTTTCTTCACGGTGCTCGCGGTGTATTTCGCGTGGAAATTGTATTTCATCGTCACGGCGATCGTTAATTATAACAGCGGCGGAATATAATTGCCTTCGTTCTCCCGGCGTTACGCAGCCATCCTTCATTTTTCCTAACACTCGCGTTAAAACTGTTTGAAATTTCGCGTGGAAAGTCGTGGCGTTGAATTATGATAACCAGAAAGATCCTCCTCTCCCTTGCCCCCTTTTCATCCCTCTTCCTTCCTGCGCCAGCCAAGGGCCCTCAATCACTCCGCCTACGTCGCCGCGTGCGTTCACGCGAACCTTCGGCTCTGGGGCCATTTTCAGGTGAATCAGAAGGGACTGTCTCCGCGGGTGAGGAACACTCGACGGGGACCAGCCATTTTTCGACTGGCGAGGCGCTGATTTATCGCGACGCGCCCGGTATCGGGCGAGCAGGACGCGAAATACGCGGCGGTGTCGTAAATCGGCGACAACGTGACAGCGGAGCGGGCTTCGTCGTCGTTAAATCAGCCATTATCGTGGGGCCCCGGCTATTCTAAATCTGTCGATGGTTTATTAACGGCGCCGGTAATAGAGCGGCGATCGACGATTCCGATAAGTGAGCCCCCTCTCCCTCCACCTAAATGCAATAATACAGTACAATAACGTTAATAATTCCGTTAATTATTCGTCGTTACCGCGAACTGGGTCGCGATAGTGCCTATCGATCCCGTCCGCATAATCGCCGCCAGTCAGCCGGCCTCTCGCCTCCTGCCACGCATCCGCGCTCGGTCACGCAGTTAAACGCCACTTCGCCGTAATTACTTATCGTGAAAGTGTCCCGTGCAGCTCCGGTTAATCGTGCGTTAATCCACTCGAGCCGATGACGCGGTGTTCACGAGGCACCGCGGTCCAGGTAGCGAGTCGAAGTCGGGCCAGACCGCGCTGGACGATCCATCTGTTGCGAGCTGGGTGTACGAGCTCGACGTTGTCACCGGAACGTGGGCGTGTTAACAGGTTAATGAGATAGCGGAGGATTGGTTGGTATCCGCGTCTCGGGACTCTCCTATAATAATTCGTGAATACGATATTATTTATTTATTTATTCCATTATGGGGACAAAGCCCAGTAATATATTAGAGCGAAGCCAACTATCATATAACACAAGAATCCCCGAAACGAATGCCAATCGTGCGAAGTTATGCGTACGTGGAGCAGCTAGGATCGAAGGAGCTGAGAGTAAAAAATTTATAATTGAAATCTTAGAGAAATTTTCTATTCTACGCCGTGGTGTTTCAATATGTTATTGTCAGGGTGGGATGGGGAGTTCTACGGTTCTCGTTCCTTTATCGAGGACTATCCGCAGGCCTGGGTCACGGGTCGATAAATTGCCGAGGCTTATCGTCGCGCACCGTACAAGGGGAATGCGTAATTCGCCTGTTAATGGGTTCGATACGATAGAGAGGTCGGTTTGCAGACAACCCTGCCCGCCTCTTAACGACGGCGCTCGCCTTCGTCGGTTAAGCAACGGAGCGGGCCCTTCGCCGTAAACTCGTTCAGTTTCTACTGTTATGGGGCACGCCGCTGCGAGCGGAAAGTGCGTAATTTGTGGGACAAAGCGTGCGGTGTTCAGCTTCGAGAGACCGTCGAGCCGGTCGACGAGGGTGTATTGTGCCACCGACGCGAGTATTTCCAGGGAAAAGCGCGCTCGTTCGCGGGGTTCGCGTGTTTTAGTCAAATGTTTCAGCGTCTTTTCGTTTCCCACGCGGGGATCATAACTAGCATTTCCCGGAATTGAAATTCTCCGCGTCAAGTAGAGGTTAAGAAGATTTCCATTCTGGCGGGGTTACAACCCCTCTGAATCACGCATAATCGTGTGTTATACACAGCAAGAACTTGTGGAATGTTTTCAGAAATCCGGTGGAAGATAGGATAGATTGGGGCCTCTGCTTTTGCTAATTGACACTCGAAGCGGTTTAAACGCTCGCAGGACCGAGAGGCAAAAATCACGCGTGGCATTTCTGTTGGAACCGTTCACCTGTCGACGTTCCAATTGCCGCAGCGTTAAGTAGTCCATTTTACACCGCGTTAAATGCAAATCCCGAGGCTCCACAAACGGCGAATTAAGTAATTTGTAGAAATTATATGTTCGTTGCACGCTGGCGTTGCTGAAACGCGAGTACAGAATATTCAGCGCACGCATGGGTAGTTTTCAAACGTACAGCGTGCTCCAGTTTCAATTCGCTGATACTTCTGCTCTGGCGAAGCCAGCGTATACCCTGCGAGCATTATAATCGAAATCGCAAGCTCCTCCCTATGGGAAACCTCTAAATACCGATACAATTTCTTGCGGCGACTTCCCGCCGATCTTTCTCCATCACCCTCGTAGTGTAATATCATGAAAATTTCATTACACCGTCTCCGCGCATAAAATATCCACATTCCGAAGGCTCGGATGCCTCAGGTTTCTCATCCGAAGTCCAATTAACAGGCTGCGAGCGTACTAGATATTATCCAAGCCTCGTTCAATTACCGTCCAAGCTTATGTTTGGGGTGGCTCGTGGTATTCCCGTCGTTATTAATACCCTTCGAACGATTGCGCGTCAGTTGTGACGGACGATAACGCGATTTACCCAGCTCCGCCGCGCTCGACGTGACGTGCCGTGTTACCCGGCGCGTTGTTCGAGACGAGCATCTTCGTCACTTAAATAATCAAGCCAGCGGGATCACCGGGGTGACGTCCGTGGCCGTGTGAAGCGCGGCTGTATGCCGGGAGGCGAGCGCGAATATATTCGAACGATGGAAGTTCGGCTCTGTCAGGGCTGTCGTTTCAGCTGACGTTAAGCTCGACGATGCCAGATTAATTCCAGATTACAATTTTAATCCGGGAACGCGCGTCGAGAAGGCGACGTCTCGTCCATCTACTCCGCCCGATTTTAAAATCCTCCCTTGTCGGCCAGTTAATTGAATTCACCGAGTCATCGAGTACCCCGGGCTCCTTTACCGCGGGTTTACTGTGTCGGCGGGCGAAATTAACTGCAGGATAATGTCGGTCACCTGTGCGTCGGATAAGCTACTTCATAGCTGGCGATAGAAGCAGCTGCGGGATCCACGAATGGGCCAGGAATCTTAATTAAAAACATTCTGCCGTATTCTTTAGACGAGAAAGCAAAGTCTGCGAGGCATAAACAAAGATGGTTTGAGGGACACTTTCATGGAGCCAGGGTATACCTGAAGGATCCAAGATTGGTTCCTCATCTCGCCGCCATCGAAAGCAATCAACGAAACGACCAGCCGAGAGTAGTCCTTGGAGCGGAGCACGCAGTCGTCGCCCTGTCTTCTCCGTTGTCAATTAAAATTAAGCGGGAGAAGGATGATGACAAGGTAGCTCGATGGAGTGCCGCTCAGCGACAGACGTAAACAGGCGAGGAGCGTCCGTACTCGCTTGTCGGGGAAGCGAAAAAACCGTCTGCTCGAAAAGGGACGCCAATTATTGTGTTTACTCTCGGTAAATAATAAGCGAGGGCGCTTGTTACGCTCGTCCTGACGTTCCGCGAATCGACCTGCTTTCCTCTCGAACGCATCCCGCCTGCCTCAGAATGGAACGGTGGCCTCCTCAGGATATCGCACACGTGCACCGGTGTCGTTTTAATCGTGTCAGCAGGAGACATCCTTATACCCCCGTCACGCCTCTAACTAGACGGCTCGAGAGGGATGGTCCTGTTACCTAGGTAGGCGAGAGGAAAGAAGAAGAGGAACGTCCTGGTGGAGGGGGGACGAGCGTGAACGAGCGTTCGCGAGGACGGCCCATTATCAGGGCCAATATCCAGGATGCTCGACAATCCCCTAACGACCACCCGACCAGACCCATCCTCCACGTATCTCTTTTTCCTCCTTCGCCACTCGCCTCGTTTCGTCGCCCTTTGGAAACACTTTGGAAAACTCCTCCCAGGAACCGTTTAATAGGGGAATCCCTGAAAATGTGTTTAACTGGCTCTATTGCCGCTTCGTACGGCTGTATCTTTTTTAGTGGACTGTACACGGTGTGTCCAAAGTAATTGATCCTTTGGGCACCTTCAGGGAACTCTTTTTGCTTGTAAGAAAGGGTATTTAGAGCTTTGTAAATACTGTAGATGGCGAATTGGTTAGTGTTTTTAGAATTTATGTTACCACCTTGGTCAGGTCAATAAATATCGCATGTTTGGGAATTTATTTCTAAGTGACAAAACCACTTTTATCAATAAAAAGATTTCAATGAAGATAGACACATCTTTGAATAATATATAGAATTTTCTTTTTCAAATATCAAAGCATTTCGAAAACTTTAAATGCGTTTTTCTCGAAACCACGTTTTCCGAAACGGTGTACGCTGTAATTTGAGTAAAACTCTATGGATTTTTGTACAATTTTGCACAGATATTCTTAAATGTATTCTCCGTCGTCGGACCGTTAATTTTTTCGATATTTTAATTTTTACCTGACTTATGCGTAAATAAAGTCCATTTTCTTACACACGAAAATGAGCTTTTCCCTTCAAAGTGTAACTATTTTATTATTTTTCAAACAATCGAGACAATTGACGCATTTAAAGTTTTCAGAATGTTTTGATATTTGTAAAAAAATTATTATTCAAAGATGTCTCTTCATTCAACGATCTTCATTGAAAAGTTTTTATCGAAAAAAGTGTTTTTGTCATTTAGAAATAAGTTCCCAAAGATGCGATATTTCTTGACCTGGCTAAGGTGGTCTAACCGCTTAATGATCTACGCACCAAGAATAGTATAGAAACATAAAGCAAAGTGGCTGTAAGAGGGAGCCAGGTGGGGCGACAGTAGTACAGGTCAGTGCATAGTCGGACGTAGCTAGTACGCAGCTAACTAGCACTACGTACCCTCCGTAATTTCCTCGCAGGCGCAATTTTAAAGATATTATCTACCAGAAACCCGTCGAGCTAATAAAACTTCAATCATCGGGATTGTAAACGCTACTCCCCGCGAAGCAGCCTCCACATTACATAATTACCACTGTAACGTCGTGTACACACATTACGCGGCTGGTCGCGTTAATTCCCATAAACAAGCAGGCAAACAAAACAGTCCAGAACTTTCCGCAGGACACGATGCACACCGAGTCGCTCTACAGAGGATCTCGAACGTTTTTCCCCGTCCTGGGGAAGCCGGTGCTTCGGTCCGTCGAAATTCCTCGTTAAACAATCGCGGCCGAGTTTATCGAGTTCCGGAGCTCCGTGGTAACGCCGCGGTTCTCGAATAAACTAACGTTAATTATAAACGCTCTGACCTAGCTGCCGTGCCCCTCTCCCCCCTTCGCTCTTCGCCCTTATCGCGAAACCAACCGACTATCCCTACCATTGTCTTTTCACCCGGCCGGTTCTGTTTCCCTCCCGCGGACGGTTCCAGTTTCCCCATTTCTTTCCCCTGTCTCGCCTCGGCGTGGCTGGTTTTTTTCTTTCGCGACCACCTCTGTCGGGCTTGCCAGCGTTCTTGTACTTCATTGTTTAATTTTTCTTCGTTATATCTGCTCTCGTTCGTCCTCCCTCGCGGATTTGCACTCGGAAAACAGCGAGACGACGGGGGATAGACCGTACCACCTTTGTCGCCAGCCTTTGTCCCTTCCCGTCCCTCCTTTCACGGATCTTTCGGGTCTTATCGCGATTCGAGGAGTCACGCTGCTCGCCCCTGAATCGACTCGTTATATAATTGACCGTTACGTGGCTGGGATTAATTAATCAGCCACCTTCATCGCGATTCGATGTATTGTTCCGTGGCCTCGTGCCTCCCGCAACGAGGCGCGCTTCGATTCACCCTTCGTTTCGAACCGATGGTCGTGTAGAATTCAAGCTACGGGGGATGCAAGAAAGCTTATCTTCGGGTTGATTGGATATGGGTAGGGAAACCAGGAGGAGGAAAAAGGACACTTGTATTCTTTCTAGTTATTATATTTTATTCACAATTTTTATTCACGAGCATCTTTCGATGTGGGACATTCAGGATCCAGGAAAAGAATTCTTAAGGGGGTAGTGCACTATTGGATACGTAAAATTTCTTTGATACCAAAAAATCGTTATAGTCATGCTTTGCACAATTTATTATGGACACTTTTGCCAGTAATTACAAAAGAATCGTATAGAGCCAATCATCTGAAAGCAAAAGGCTTCGTTGGGACCACCTTGTACAGCAAAATCTACAGAGTGTAACTTTGCCGATGAATTTGAACAAAAATTGTGGAAGTTACACACTTTTATGGAACAAAATCGTCTTTAATCAGTTATAAAATGTTTTACGAATCTCCAATGTTGATGCGGGAATTCCACTCTGTAGAGGATGGAATTCTACATGTCGAACAAAAATTTCAAGTGAAAATTTTCATTGGTTCAGAAGTTATGAAGTAGGTACACCGTGTCTGGAAATGGTGTTTCGAGAAAAACGGCATCAAAGTTAAGTCCGCTATGCCAATACCACTCTGCGAGGCCGTTACTCGACGGTGCACTCAATTACGTTCGCTGTTATAACTTCTACAATTATTTGAATTTCTGCATGAAATCTTGTTTAAAATGTTCGCAAAAGATAAGACTTTCAGAATCAGTAAAAGGTTAATCGATTTTTTTAAGCTGAAATAGTCCACTAACCCCTTAAACGCGAGAAGACTTGTGTGGACTTTTGGATATATTAATATTCTGCAGGGCTTGGGAATACCTCCACTTTTAATAACTTATTAACGGTAACATAGTGTTTAATTCCTTAGGAAAAATTCTACACTTCTGCTGTAGGTACTTAAATCCATCGAATCACATGATACCTCGATCGAACTAATTTGATCGCCAGGGATTAAAATACACGCCGCTGTTTCATCGTGTAGCCAATATCGGCGAGGCTCTCTGTTTCTCTCCACCCCCGTTCGTAACATCGTGGCCCCATCGATTCGACTTAATCTTTCGTTTTATGCATGCGACGTAATTCCTCGGTTTATGCTTGGAAAACGGGCCTGGAGACACGGCGGCGCAGCCAGCAGTCTTTTTTCTCCCCCTCGCGACGCGGCATAAAACTGTCCGGAACAGAATGTCGTTGCCCCGTTACGTTTAATCGCATATTTATGCGTGCTACGTTTCGCGGGGTAAAGTCGGAATTAATTTCGCGGCCCCGGTTCAAGGAGAGCCCGACGCGAAATATAATTATTAAGGGAAAGGGGAGTCGAGATCTGTATTGGACTCGGGCTCGCGTGCTGAATTACGACGCCTCTGTTTTGCGCCGTTTCCCCTTCGAATCTCAGCCACCCCTAAACCTAAAACGATCTCGACGCCGATAGATCTCTGCCGCAAACTGTAGCCAACATCCTGAAACTACGAAATTGAAGCCGCAGCATCGATCACTCGAATCGAACGAAGCGAAGGCTGACAAATATCCAGCGAACCTATAATCAGCTGATAAATCAATCTCTCCAAGCGTGCCACGAGTGTCGCGATATAATCTCCCAGTACTCCCTAATCAGAGTACCTAGAGCTAACCGTTCGAAAAAATATTCTGAACGTCGAGCGTGTCGCGACGTCATCCACCGAGGACGGGGAAAGCAAGCCGTGGAAACGCGGCGTAATTACCTCGACTGTAGGTTTCCTAACGAGACAGCAGGCGTACGCGAAAGGAAACAACTGTATCATTATACTTTCGCGCATTGCTCCGCGAGCATCACGGGCCCGTGGATCCTATTATACCCGGAGCCGGGATACTGGAGTCTTGTATCCGTTTCCATTACGCCTTCCAATAATCCTAATTCATTGTCGATGAAAATCCCAGTGCATTCGGGGGGGGGGGGGCGGACAGAAGCTCTCTCGACGGGTCTCGATACAGCTTGCAGGGGAGAAAGGTAGCTGGCGGGTGGGATAGAAAAGGGGGTTAGCGATCTTTCTGGCCCGAGGATCGATCTGTCGAGTGCGTATTCGGCCGCGCCTCCAGCCCCCCGCAGCCACGGGTATTTGCTATGCCGAAGGGTCTCGTGGGTTCCTTAATAACGGACGGTAGGCCCTCTTCATTGAATACGCCCTGATACCTTTATCCCGCGAAATCCAACGCAGCTCGGGCGTCTGGAATAAATTTTCTTTTTCGTCGGATTCAATTCGGATCTGGGTGACACCAGCCACCTCGTCCGCCGGATTCGTGAACACCCGCCCGCGTCATTTTCCCCCCTTCGACCTTCCCCAGAATCGATAGGGTGGAAATTAAGGCGTCGTCCTGTCTACGTGGCGTGCACACTCGGGTAGTGTGCGAGCTGACGATTTTATTTGGCTTCCCTGAGGCGAAGATACGTGGGTGCTTAGCTGTACTTGCTGGACCAGTTGTTAGGGGTGGCTTTTGTGGGGTGGGATGGATCATTCAAAGTGGGGGAGGTTTTGAAAGGATTCGGTCCAAGTCGGTCCCATTAAATATTGCAGATGGATGAGGGGGGATAGACTTGTAGTTTACGAGTTGCAGGTATTGCAGTCTCCAAAGTGGATCGTTCGAAAATGTCCAATCCTAGCGATCGAATCAGTTTTTAAACGGCGCGAGGGCTTTTGTTCTCATTGATGGCGTTCAATGCGAATTACCGTGTCCTCTTGATTGTCGTATATAACTGAGATAACAATGCAGCCCCTCCCCGGCACCGCGAAATAATAGGGGGGAAAAACGGGCATTCATCATCTATGCATCGGCGAGTCATCGAGATTTGTGGGCGATCAGGCACAGAGTGGAATTGAAAAGTCAACGCGGTGCGCTGGAAATTTGTGAAACTGAATCGACCACGTTTATCCAGCCGTGCGTTATCGTATCGATTGTTAGCATGGATATGATGTACAGGGTGTTCCTGCTGGAAGTACCAATGCTGTGATCCTCCCAAGAATCTTCCTTTTACAATTCTGAAATCGTTCAACGTGAAAGCAAAGTTTCGTCACGATATTCGACTCGGATTATATCCAGAGACTGTGTCCAAATTAATTTCACGGCATCCTCCAGGAGAGAAGCAACTACGAACAGTGTTAATTTTGCAGTGAAAGGTTCCTACGCTTTTCTCCGCCAAATAAATTAAATTAATTCTATTTTCATCTGTGTTCCACAGAATTAAGAACTTCCCCAGGATAGACTCGCTTTCTATCCACGAGAGAACATCACGCCCAAGCTTTTCTTATACAATCCCAGTATCCTTGAAAGCAACGAGGGGAACCTTGGGCCGCTTGAATCGCAGTGCACGTGTCGCTCGGAAAGCAAAGTCGTCGCGGCGAGGCAGCAGGAATCGACGGCCCATCGAGTCGTTCATTTAAGCCGAAAGTTCCGTAATCGATATCGGCCAGTCGACTCGACAAACGACTCAGATATCGGGAATACGCTCGTAACTTTTTCCTGCCACTTTCCCTCTTTCCTTCCCCAGCATCGCGGCATCGTCGATTTATGCCAGCAGTAAATTCCGCCGACCAGCCATCGTAAACTTCCATCAGTCTGGTTACGCGGAGAAAATCTGCCTCTGCGTCCCCTTTTCTCCATTTCTTTTTTTTTTTGTTCCACGTGTGCGCGCCTCCCGTGGCCAGTCGATCAATCGGGACGTATCGTTCGGATTTCACGCCGATGCGCCGGGTCCAACGAAAGCTATCGTCGGATCGACGACTCGTCGACCGACGGTAACGCGTCACGCCGAGCGTAAAACGCTGGAATATCATTATTCTTGGGCCGTCGTTCGAAACGTCCGTCTGAAAATTCAGCTTCGCTCCTCGCCGATTGAGCCGCGTCCACACTGACACCCATTACTGTCCGAATCCATGAGTGTCTATTTAAGACACTCGGTAATCGAGGTGGCAAGGGCCTTAATACAGAAGCGTTGCTTCTTCGCTTCATCTTCATCGCCGAAGTTACCATCAGACACATGACAATGAATATTCAGAGACAAACACTTAGGTTCGCACTGTGAAACCAAGTACAATACAAATTGTAATGAGTACACATCGAATGCTCGTATATTTGCATAGTAACTGATCCAGCTTACACAGTCTCTATGCTTGAATACGTCAACATGAGCACGTGCACGCGCGTATGCACACGCGGGAATTGCCCACGTGTGCAGAGATTATAGCCTTCCTGTTTGCCTACGCACTGCAGGGCTTGCTCCGCTGTTCATATCCAGTGATTCGCGAGTCCGCACTCAACGCCACTTTCCCTGCCTCTGGACCACGCCAGGCATCATTTCTATCCTGACAACACACCAATTTCGTCCGAAACTTAAAACGCATAGACACATTACAGTTTAACGCTCGCGTAGAGCATGATCCAGTAGTGTATCCAAACGATAAGTCAGACGTAGGCGCCCATTGATCCTCGAGCCCATATAATCGCGCATATTGCCATAAAATCGCGAGCATTTCGTCGCCGGGACACGCGTCCAGCCATCTCTGGCGGCGATCTGTAAATTTCATTTACAAAGCCGAGACCGTTGCCTCTTTACGATCGTCTGGATCGTGTCGCGATCAAAAGCTGGTCGTTCCGCGTGTCAGGTCCCACTGGCGAGGCTCCCATAAGATATTAAAGCGGCATTGTATCCGCGGGACGCGGAGAGCCACGGGGCTGGTGAATCTTGCCAGCGCGTGACGTCGATCGTACGTCCTCGGTGGGTTTCGGGGCGGATTATCGAGAGACAGAGACTTGGTCGCTGTCGCAAAGTCGACGTGCCCCGGCGGTTAGGCTCTCGAGGAATTCCTTGGCTTCGTTGGTGACGAGCCGGTCGATACCCAGGTGCCTGGGGACTCTCTCGTCCCCAACTTCGACGGCCGCGCGCGCGCGGCCATGCTGCTCAAGAATTCGAACTCTCCGATTTCTGGGGGCCGTGCAACAATTAGGGGCGTTCCACGACCGAGTGGCCTGCGGTCTCCTAATCTCCAGCGATGCAACCGCCGCTCCGTGGATCAGCAACAGCGGGACTGGGAGCCGGCGGACGGATCCCGAGGAAGGGGCACGTATCGTCGCTCGGGAGACGGAAACGGCAAAGTCGAGCGACTGGGGCGCGGTGAATGGGAAAGGAACTTGCAATTAGCGTAAAAATCGAGTGTACTTGTGGGGTAGCTAGCAAGTAGAAAGCTTCGGCTTGGAATTTTTCAATCAACCAACGCGATTTTCCAAGGGGTTATACCTAGTCAGGCGGCCCAAAAGAGGCGAATGTTTGTGAATGTTTTCTGAAAAAGTGGAAGCATATATTTTCGCAAAACTTTTTGCACTTAAAAGAGCGACATTTAAAGAACATTTGGTAATTTTTTGTAGAAAAATATTCACGTTTATGATAAAGTAATCACCGACAACCAAGAAGCCTTTCTTTCGCGTGTTTTTTTGCACGAAAAATCAGGCTTTCAACTTTAAACAGCCGCCATTTTATTTTAAATTCATATTTCGTAAATTCCTTCCGTTAATCAGAGGATATATTAATATACTATCGAAATTTTTCTGTATTTTTTTTATTTTGGTTCCGAATGGCAGTGCTCACCGCAAAACAAAATTTTTAAACAGGCCTCTTGCATGTCGCTTGTTACTTTATTATAAACGTGAATATTTTTCTACGAAAAATTTACCAAATGTTCTTCAAATGTTGCTCCTTCAACTGCAATAAGTTGTGTACAAATTTATGCTTCCGTTTCTTCAAAAGAAAATTCATAATCTTTCGCTATTTTTCGGCCGCCTGACTACTTACGTATAACCTCTTAAAATACTTGTTACTAGTATAATTCTTGAACATATGAGGATTTTAAAGAATAGTAAGATGAGAACCTAATTGAAAAGCACATCCCTGTGCGTACACAAATGAAATTATCTCAAGCTATCCACCAAGGGTTAATTTATCGCTGTTTCATTTAAGCCCGCGGTACCTCGACACCTTCCCTCCCCAAAAGCGAAACGAAATCCCAGAGCAAGGCCGACATATCCACAAGCGCGTGAAATTCAAAGGGGGCGGATATTAAAACCGGGGACATTGTAGTCGAATTCATTGTTGGAGCGGCCCATCGTATAGGAAGACGGACAAGCGAGGCCGTTGTTGCGTTCGCGTAGCAACAATGGGGCAGGCATCCCGGGCGGCGATAAGTCTTTCGAATGGCCGATTCGGGGGCAGGAACGGGGCGGTCGTGATTTCACAAGAACACTAAGTCCTTCCGGGAGCGTAGTTAACGTTAGGCTGACGTCTCGAAGGGTCTGGCGGGATCAGCGTGGCGTGACGCGGGAACAAAACGGGAAACGGAAGAGTTCCGCGAGGCTCCATTGTTGGGAGCGATTCTCGCGACTGGAAAAAAGGAGCTGCTCCTGGCGGGTGGAGCCGGCCGGAGTAGAAATGGAGAACGGTCGGGCGAGGACGTGGACAGGGGTCGGGGGAGGGGGGCAAGATCCCGCGAAATTTCGCGGGGCGCAGCGACCCGTGCCGGCCGAGGCCACGATAATAATACATCAGCCGGAATAACCGAATGTCCTGGGCTATTGGTTTTTTGTCGATGCAATAGATTCCGGGGAAATATAAATCTGCCTATGGCGCGGTAAATTAGCGGCGACTGGGAAACCGTATGACGCGAGCTCACAGACGCGCTCGCCAACTGTACAACCGTGAACCAACGGGATTACTCGCTTCAATCTACAAATGGATTCATTTCGGCTGCTACGGTTGATCGAATCGAACGAAAAAGGTTGAATGATTTTCCACTACTCTGGTAGGCAGCCGGGGGGTGATCGAGCGGCGTACTCGAGGAGAATGCCTAGGACAAGGTGTACGGAGCTTTGTTGGAATGGCCACCGAAGTCACTCGGCAGGTTATCGTTTGACAGATTCTATACCCTTCCAGTTTCAAAGGTAGAATGCACTTCGGCCTGCAAGCATGCGCTTCTTGTACTTCAAAGACAGTCTTTGTTTATAAATTTTCTAATAAAATGGTGTAACACAGAGCTATCGGGGAACATTGGCTCCTTTCAAAGGGACTCGCCTTGTTTTCCGCGGACCAGTTTCTAGGTAGAGGATACCCCAGGGTGGAAGGAAGGATATTATGGATGGAAGGGTGCAGGCTTCTGGTATGCAGATGCATCGATCGAAGACAGATAAATGCACGTATGTACGCGTGATGCAGGCGTACCGATACGCGCATACGTCGTAGATGCATCGATAGCAGTCGCTACGGGCGGAATTCTGTAACGTAACGTGTTTCGCGAGTTGGAAACAGGGTGGAGGTGGTAGTTACAAATTACACGAAGGCGATAGAGGCTGGAATGCACGCGAACGCCTTTGTTCTCGGAAGGGAAGCTGAATATTGTGTGGCCCGATTATTTTGTCGCAACTATAGTCGATCATCCAGGTCATCGACATAGTTCTTTTTGTTTAGTCTTTGTCCCGCGCGTGGGCATTTCCAATGGGCGTGGGCAGAGTGCTCCATAATGCAGCTGCAATTTTTCGACCGGTCGGGCACGATATTTTTCTCGCGACATGCCTGCTAAATTAAATTTCCAGTTTGTTTAAAAGGAGAGACGCGCCCGATGACCGGACAAATATTTGCCGCGAAGCGAACGCGTGTAACAGGTCCCTTGTTGACGGTTACAATATTTAGTCGCGTTATTAACGCAAACTGAATTTTCAATCGCGCACCGTTTTTTTTTTTCTGCAGCGGCATGGTTCGTTTGAGCCTGCAGATATCCGACGTCCCGGCGTTGTTTGTCGTGCTACTGTTTGCCAATGTTCAATTCGTCAACTGTCGATTTAACGGGGAACAGCGGCTATCGTAGCGGAGGAATTTTGGAACAGCGCGCTCTGCGAAATTAGAACTGTCATTTATTTTTCCCAGGTATTCAGTAACGGAGTAATAAAGATTTACAAGAGCCAACGGGTCGAAGACCTTAGCTTTTAACGCCGCTAGGAATTACGTCCCTCAAATCCTTCGAGACTTCTCGAAAGTCGAGGGAGGCTCCGCATCATGGGCGGAGCGTTCTTCGATCCTGTCAACCCTCCCTTATTATTATTCGAGATCGCGCGCGACGTGTCATTTGGAAATTCGTGCACCGTCAATTTTCGCTCTTCCTCACCGGCGGTTGCTGAAAAATTTATGAACACTACGCGTCGTTAAATCAAGCGGCGACCGACGTGGTATTCCTGTCGTCGCCGGGAGCTCCGCTCCTTCGTTCCTTCGCTTCTTCCCCGAGGTTTGGAGATGAAAATTGCGGTTAGACTAATTGCCGCCCTCCTTTTTCCACGGTAACAATGAATTTTTTCGAGACTCGTCAGGGTTTGTCGCTCGGCAGAGTCTAACGCGCAGGGTAAATAAGCGACTGTGGAACGTATCATTACGGGAATTAAGTTTCAAGCACGCCCTCGTGTTCAGGCACCGCCGCGGAATTGTATAGCGGCTACTTACGCTCCTTTCACATTGACGCTAGTTCGTTGATTATTAGTATTACTTCTTTATTGCGCGGAACAGAAATGGATGCAAAGAAAGTGGCTTGTGAGATGTAGAAACGAGGTTCAATCTTTTAGAATAATTCAGAGGAGCTCATTAGGGAATTGAAACTAAAGCGTAAACCTAAACTTAAATCCAACGCAAATAAGGATTACGTTAAATGTCTAGGGTTAGGTAAAAGTGTGGTATAGACCGTGCGCAGAAGAACGAAGGATCTACAAGAGGAATCATTCACTAAAAAACTGTTTTACAGATCGGTGTTTGGTCACATGCCAAACTTTGACAAATGGGTCTCGTCCAACAAGCTACTTTGCATTTCTGTTAGAAGCTATTAGAGTTCCATTCTGGACTCCTCACGGTGACCCATAACCTTCACCAGCTATTCAATTAATTTTCCTCATCGTTCGACAGGTATCCCTGCTCCATTCGAGTTCTTTAAGAGGGGATTCTCGTGTAACAGGCCCCGAAATTTATGAATTTTTATTTAAATAAATATGGTTAAAATTGCATTGAACTCTTTTGGGATATAAGGAGGCACCTTTAAACTTGTAGAATTTTTCTCTATATCGATCCTTTTTACTATTTATTAATTATTGTGGAATCGTGTTAACCCCTTCGTCGATTTTGGCGTCAGGAGTAGCACCTGCCACAATCACCTGATTGCAAAAAGAAGAAAATTTTCTAAAAGTTAAATAACTTATCCAGGCACTGTACCTGATATTTTAATTTTAGTTTCTATTTATAATACCTTCATCGTCGATATAAAGAATAATATGAAAAACTTGTCTCAGAAAAAACTTAATTTTTCTTTCAAACGCTATAACTGTTTCAATTTTTCATTTTTTTCTTTATCGATATAAAAAATTTTTTTCTGCAAGTTGAAACGCGCCTCTTTATATCCCAAAAGAGTTTAATCCAATATAACCAACAGTTTTTTTAAAAAAAATCTTAAATATCAGTTACTTTTGGGGCGGTTAGGCGAGAATCCCCCCTTAATCAAACTACCTTTTCTACATTCCCAAACATTCGTGATACCGATTCCAGTTACATCAACTACTTCAGTGCTATCGTCGACGAGAGAAGGGGTTCGTTTGTTAACGAACATTGAGCGTAGAACGAAACAAAGATCCGCGCTCCACACCTCGTCACTGCCTTCCCCCGTCAGGGTTGCAAAGGGAGCTTGTCACTTCCCCTGATCGATAGGAGGCCTCCCTATTCGGATCCAGCGCGTTCCTCCTTCGAACCTCGCCGGCAATTCTTGTCAGCCGACTAAAAGGGAGAATTTTATGGTGGAGGCTGAGGCGGTGGATGGAAGCCGTAAAATTCGCCTCTTTCTCGGGCGGGCCGCTAGATAGATCCCGTCCTCGTCTCTCGGCGGAGATGCAGCGGCCGGATGAAGACGACGGGGGAGGGTGGCGAGGGCCCGGAGGAAAAAGACGAAGGAGAGCGGGATGGTGACGATCGTGGGAAAATCAGGCCTCGGGATATTAAACGGCGAACGATAGATTCTGACGGGAACGGAGCTCGCCGGGGAGCCGTTATCAATGACGTTGACGTAACCCAATTCTCTAACAGACGGTAACTACGTTGCGACGGTGGCTTGCGGGCTGCGTACACTTTCGAGGTCGAATCGGATTTACGCGACGGCGAACGGTTAACCGGATAATTCGGCCCGGAGCCCCGTCGATTTGCCGGCATCCTAGAAGAGGTCGTAATACGATTTCGGCGCTGGCAGCTGCGACAATTATTCGATCGGTCGTCGTCGATTACCCGGCTTCCATTCCTATTCAACGGCGCCGCACGGTTCACTTCGAAAAGTATTCAGTGCCCGCCGCGGGAACCGAGCCCCGCTCGGAATCACCGGCTATAAATGTATGGAATTGATATCACGAAGGATTCCCGTCCAACGAGAATGTTGGAAGATTCTCGTTGAATCGGTACGGTGGAGCCGCGTGAAGGGGTGGCCTCGGGGTGGGGCTGCCTGATTCGCCCCATCCGACGTGGATCAGATTCCTCCGCGGGCGCGTGTGTGCGTGCGCGCAACCCTTCAATTTACGAACACGGTAACGACTGGCATACGTAATTGCAGTACAAGCGGATTTTATATTATCCCGGCTCTCGTGGCGCAAAGCAGGCGCGCATAAAGTTACAACGTCGGACCCGCGTTACTCACTCGGCCCCGGATACAAAATTGCGCTCTTTATGAGAGGGATATTGCAATTTACATTTATACGAGACGCGCGTCTCTCCGTGGGACGGATGGGCGGGATCGGGGGTGGGGGCGTGGGTGGAGGCGAGGAGAGGGGTTAAAAATGTTGTCTTTCTGGGGCGGGAAGCGGTATTAATTAAAATGTTAATAACACAATGGGGACGAGCGCGTTGCGCGCTGCGACGTTTCCGCAATTAAAGGGATTCAACCGGGAAGCCGACGGAAAGGGCACAAGGGGGAAGGTGGGGCTGGGAAAAGTTATTCGCGGGATTCCTCGCTTTGATGTTTCTGTTCTGGGATCGTTTAGCCGACGCGAATCGTTCCCCCGATGCCAAATTGGAATCCCCGGGCGTCGCTCGGCGATCGCCGCGAATTTTCGTCCAAAGGGGGAGGGAAAAAGGGGGGGGGGCTCGAGGGGCTTCCATTCTGCTTACCCGGCGGAGAAAAGACCCCGAGGAATTATTGTTCCTTCTGATATCCAATATCGAGGTAAGATAACTCTTTCCTTTGAAACCAGTGGGACGTTCGAGTTATCGGAACGGGGGGAAGGGCGATGGTTTCGTGGACGTTGCAATTACGCCCCCTCCCCGCGCCCCGCTTGTAAGTCAGTCACTTCTCTCTACGTTTCAGGGGTTCCCTTTTGTGGGCGCGTAACTACCCGACTTCGCAAAATCGATGCTTGTGTTTTGAACTCAGCTTTGGTACACGCAACATTCTTTAGTCCCATGGATGCGCGGGAAGTGGGGTGGAAATTTTTCTCTTGATTGCGGGTAAAGTGATTACTTTTAGCTTCCACGGTGTTTTGTATTTTTCCTGAGACTGTTTGATCCACGGACACGTGGCTGGGGTTCCGTCGCGCAGCAACGCGAACGGGCGCGCCTTTGTTTTTCGTAATTAAGTGATTCCATTCAATTAGAGGTCCGTCTGGTTCAGCACATGCCACAGAGGCGGCTGCGTGTACGCCACGACACCTGGACCGCCGTTTTCCTACCATTTGGCGAGCAATTCACTCCACGGAGGGTTCGCGCAAAATTCTTTACCGCGGTTTCGGCTCCGTTGCTTCTGACTGACGTTTTCGACCGCGAATACAGATAGGACGGACAAGGATGGATGAGCGGGCAGGCAACGGGCTGGTAAACGCATCCCAGACCTCTTCATTAGCGGGAATGAACGTTGACTGGACAGTGGCGAGGCAGTAAAGCAGTAACTATTTTGAGGAGATGTTAAGCGTCTTTATGGAACCTCTAACTCAATTATTATTTCGGTTCTAGCTGTTCCTTTCGAAGTAACAAATTTCACCGCTTCTGGATATAATCCCTACTAATATATAAAAGTGAAACGTTGTCTATTTGTTCGTCCTTTTTTCACGCCTAAACTCCTGAATGAATTTCAAGGAAATTTTGAATATATGGAGAAACGTGGGAAACACCATAAATAATTCACAGATAAAAAGAAGGTAAAATTCATCCCACTTCTGTCCATGCATACAATTGAAGACAAAGAAAATGTAAGTAGGATATCAGAAGAGGTGAAGGAATTATTTGTGATTCTTAATTAAACGAGACACTCGTAAACATCCAACTGGAAATTTTTCCAACAAATAGGGTACAATATATCACACGCATCCATTTACATTTCCACCCCCTTGGCGCAAGGGGGCGAGTCGATTCGTAAGCGTTGCATGCACCGACAGAAATAGCGTCGGGGCGAATTAGATATGGCAAGTCCAATGAAACTGCTTACACACCTATCCCCCGATACAATCTGCCCCAACCCTCGCATTGAATAGGTGAGCACAGTTCCATCGAGTTTGATGTTTCCCCGCGATACCGGTGTACGTACGTGTTCAGTTTCCATTGAATTTGATATTTCTAATTCGCGGACCGTCGCCCCGCGTAAGCTCTGTCTGCGAGATTTAAAGTTATTGCACGTACCGTGGCGTTTTGTTCTCGGTTCCCGCGGACGAACCGACGATTCTGTCCTCGTTAATCCCATCCCCTGTACCCCCGCGCCGAATTACCGCCGATCTACTTTGTAATCGCTTGCTTGTTAACAATCCCGTGGAATTTTGTATTTTGCGGCGAGCACGATTAAAAACTGCAGAATTTTTACCGCCAACCTTACCGCGAATTCGGAGAGAATTTATCCGACAAATAAAGATAAGTGTTTTATTCGAAGATATTAATCCGTAGCAGCGAATAAATTTTTCATCCGTAGCTTCATCTTTTATTCGAATTAAATGACGATTACGACGCTCTCAATTTCTACTATTTTTCCTGTAGGTGTTTATCGAGTTAAGGGAAGTTGCCAGGCTTCCTCCTACCCTGGCGAGGGTGTCCAGTGACACGATAAATCTTGATATCAGAAATCAGCCTGTAATTACTCGCATCGCCTCGCGGAAGGGAAAGTCGAAGCGTCCCTTCGATGGCTTGGAAACTGCAGCACTTTCTCCCGCGACCCTTATCGCGGAGTTATCCGTCCGGTCAGTCATAGACGAGCGACGTGGCCGTCGCAAAATCTCTAACCACATTTCACTTCGTACGTAGGCGGTTTTTGTACAGGGACGTTGATGATGTAGTTTTAATGAGGGAATGAGGTTGTCGACGAAGTGTGATCGCGAGCTGGATGGTAGGGGTTGCCGGGGGATGGCGAGCGACAAGGGCTGAGCGGCGTGGAAGAAGAGATCGAGTGCCTCGCTGCTCGGGATCGAGAGTGGACCTTCCGGGAGGTTCTTCACCGAGTGGTCTTTGAAGAATACACGCGTGGAGCGTGATGCATCCACTTCTAATTACTTTGTTACTCCCCCAACACCCCTGGCTGAAGGTACATATATAACCTTAGAGGCTATTTGAAAAAAGACAATTAGAATACTGGACCAGTTTACTGGTGGAAAACAGTACGGAAGTGCTGGGAAATTTGATTGGATTTGAAGCGGAGGTAGACTTTTGCTTCCCGAGGAGTTCCGGTGCACGCGAACGACGGAAGCCATAGAACAGCCGCGAGAACAGGAATCTTTGTGTTAAGCAGTGAGGATCTGTCGAGCAAACTGCTTTTGCATAAATTTTCCTTAATTCTTTGTTCTGCCGCGCCGTCAACGTTTCTGTCTCGACTGCGGGAAAGGGTACATTCGTCGTGAGACGTCGTTCCGATGAGAAACCCTCGGGCACCTGCGTTCGGGCGACTTTAATTCCCGCGCATCTGAACGGACACGTTGAAAATTTAAGGCAGCCCCGCGAAGAAATCTCCCTCGTTAACAAACCGAATCTCCATAATTCTTCTCGGGCTGTCCTTTTGCTCGTTACTTCCTTCCAATCTTCTTCAGCTATCCTCCAATGTCCCCGCGTTCTTTTAATCATTAAATCGCAGCCGCGCGACCATTCTGTCTTACACAGTGAAACCAGCAAGATCTTCTACGCGAATGCGTATTTATTAATTGCTAATCGGTGGAATTGAACTTGCCAAACTTGGGGAACACCTGCGATCTCCCAGGATTTAGCATTAGCGGTAATTTCTGCTCCTGGTAACTTCCGAGCTTTCGGCGGTGATTTTCGAGCAAGTTTGATAACCCGCTGGAAGGAACTGGAGCTGATGTTTCATACAGAAGCGGAAAAGTTGAATTCGAAATTCGGTTGGCCGCGCGACTGCTCGCGTAGCAGGAAATTAAACGATGGGCGATGGCGAGAACGCGGGATCCAGGAAAGGCTTGTTAAATGATGGAAAGGGAAAAGGATGCTTCCGAGTCAGCGGCTGACGGTGGACGAATCTTTGGAACTTTCCTGCCCAGATCTGTCTGACGAAAGAAAACCAAACTGTTGGGACCGGGGACAGAGAAATCGCTCAGACACCTGTAATACTTTGAATATACGACGAAGAAAGTCAGCAGGGTAATCGGATGAAGAAAATGGAGCGTAGAAGATATTGGAGCGAAATGAAAGTAGAGCGAAGTTGGAAGCCCGAAGAAAATGGAAGAAATAGTAGTTTAACGAGCTAGCTACTTCTAATTACGCGAACGGGGGAGTTAGAGAGACGGAAGTTGAATAAGAGAGCGAGGAAATAGAGGAACGAAGATGAACCGGTGCTATCGTGAGAGATCGATGTTCCCCTCGCGCTAAATCCCATAACTCGGTGAAAATTGTGGAAGTTGTATGGCAGCGGGGGTCCATCGTCGCCCCGGCAAATCGAGTCACGAAGCCGCCTGCCCGCCAAAACTGTGAATCAGGGCGGGGAATAAATTTTCCCAGAGATCCCCGTCTCCTTCCTGGACGAAAACTGCATACTTAGGTTTGTACATAGCCGAGCGACTCGGGGCCCCGGAAAGCTCCTCTTCTTGCCTGTTTGTCTTCTCCCTTCGACGCAACCGCTCTCCACGCCACGTCGAAATAAGCGTTTCGCCGGTGGAATATTTTTGGACGGCAGCCACCGGCGTCTGGGAATCGCGCGACAAACCCGCGGGGATGCCGAACGTCGTCCAAGTACCGTGTTCCCTTATTTATTCCCGCTTCCATCCATTGTTTCTGCAAACACGCGGGGCCCTCCTCGTGGCCTCGATCGCGAGCACTCGCGACGCGGTGCTATTAATCTGTGCCAGCGGAGGTGTTCCTTCGTTATCGAAACGCCGCGGGGGTGTAGGATCGCTGTCGTCTCCGGATAAACGTTACTTAACACTCCGGGTAGCGCAAGGTTCCGAGAAATGCCTCTTCTAATCTAAAGTCTTAACCCTCCGTGGTCGCACCTTCTTATAATCACAAATTGATCACATGGGGTTCACTTAAATCTTTTATCTTTTGAGTGATAATTGTATATTCGTAATTTTGATATTATACAAATTGTAGTTCAAGAAGCGCCATTTTTCATGGTTGTGGAAAAAAGCGGTATTTTTATATTTCTTTCGCGATAAATCCCCATTCGGAAGAATCAAGAATCTGTTTGGAGTTTTGGGTTCAGATAAGTTCAGATAAGAGCGAAACATGAATTTTTGAACACGTCATCAAGACCCCGTTCAAAAGCATTTTCAAAGCAATAATTGTATTACTTTTATATTTTCGTTTACTGTAGAAATGTTGTTTAATAAATAGAAAAAAGTTTTATTCCATTACTATAATCATTTTCGTCGCAATAAATTCCTGTAAATCGCTGAATTTATCGGCGTGCTAACCGGAATCACCCCTTAATTCAGACTGTGCAGAGATATTCAAGTGAGAGCAAGGTGTTAACGCCCCTTTATTATTTCAGCGCGATATGTATACGTTAACACGCGGCGTAGAACGACAAATAACCCTTCCTTCTCGCCTTCCTCTGTAAACGTCTGTCACAGTATGGCCGTTTCTACTGGGACCAGTGACCACGCGCAATTAATGGGGAATTCAGTGTACGTCGAAGGGATTCGGGTCAGATTTAATCGAGTACAGATAATTCCGCCCCTCGCCGCCGCCCTTCCGCCTTCAGCGTCAATTTATTCCCGAACGCGGATAATCGAGCAAACAGCAATATTCCCCGTCCGAAGTGACGCGATTCGAAAATATCGCCGGGCCCACTTGCATAATATTTGTCGACGTTTTCGCGGCTGAAGCGTTAACAATGAACCGCGGCCAGGTGAAAAGGACTGCTCGATATTCCGTTCGCCGGCGGAGTTTCGAATTGTGTGGAAATCGCGAGCGTCGATTTACTTCCCCGTGGCGTTCGAAAATTAATTAACACGCGGCGCTGAGTTTGCCTGCCTTTTTCTAAGGGGGCGAGGCTGGTGGCAGCGATCACAGCTACTCGCTGGTGGCGAAAAGTTTCGGCGTGTCTCGATGATTTAAATGGAACAAAGCCCCGGCGCTTCACCGTTCCGCGCAGAACGAAGAACGCTGGGCGGCTCGCCTGTAAGTCGGGCGTAATTACGCGAGCAACATTAATTAGTAGCGGCGTTAATTATCTACCTACGAACCGGCGCTCGCTCTCCCACGCCCCCTTTACTCATCGGCAATGAGCGATCGCGGTCGCGTTTTGCGATCGCATCGCCTCGGAATCTTCGCGCAAAGCGATATTCGTCAAGCTGCAGCTCGCTCTCTTTCTCTCTGTCTACCCGGCGATTGAATAATTTCGCCGAGGAACCGAGATTTCATATGAATGCTTGACGCTGTTTGTGCTCGTATTGATCACGCTGGTATTTAGTCCATGCTTCGCGCCAGACAGGCGTGGAAACTGTATCTGTCGATCTTATCGAGTAGTTCTCGTGGAAATGCGTTCACACATTTCCACGTTGTCTCGCGATCGGGTGTTTCATGGTTCAGACCCGATCCCTTTTGATTGTTATTAAATTGCGACACGTTTGCAAGGTTATAGTATCGTGAATGATGAAGGCACCTATTTGACTCCACTTTTTTTTTAGAAGAAATGGTTTAAAAAGAAGGCTAGTTTATATCCTTGTTCGCACTGCTCGATTTTTGAACAGTACAATTTTATTAGAAGTCGTTGTTTATTGCACCAAACGGGCGCGGAGAATTTCTAAATTCTCTATCGAACAACTCGCGGCGTTTAAGTGGAAAACTCCGGAGGGACAGCCGCGATTATGGCGGTCGATTAAAGTGCGTCTGAGGAGGGAAACGTTAATCGCGCTGGATAGGTACGTGTATAGAACGTCAGCCGTATTTGGGTTAATCGCGTTTCAGCGAAAATTGCAGCGACGACCACGCATAATGGCTTGAATACGGCCGTGCGTAATAGAAATATAATTTCGCGTTAAAGGGACCATCGGAATAAAAAGGAGGATAATAAAGAAAATAAAAGCGGGAAAATTGTGTGAAAAGTGATGAAATACTTTGCCTCGTTCTTCCCTGCCTCTCTCGCCCTGATTATTTAATGGCGACGTTCAATTTGCGACGCGTTCCGCGCCGATACATTTTTCGCCGCCCGCTCTCCTTCCTCCCAGCACCGTGCCGCCCCATTGTTTGGCGAAAATTTCAGTCGCCTCTCGCCGCGCCCCTAAAGAATGAATCATCGAATTCCCTCTAGTGAAACTGATGGCTTCTCCATACATTTTCACCCATCCATTCCACCGCGCTCGCTCAAACTTCCCCGCCCTACAAGCAAACACCGAATTTTCTACCCCCAAACCAAATCCGACCGTCAAAGCCAGCGACAACTATCGAGCTGCCTTCCACACCCCCGGCCAAACATCAACTTCCCCGAAAGTGACTTAACCATCGGTCAGGTGGCGTGCAGCCGCAGGTGTGCCAATGGAAAGGCCCCTGGATACGCTCGGCCCCTCTAACTTGACGCCAATCGAGGCAATCGTGATTGCAATTAGCCGCGGGATTTCAGACGATCAGCGGGGAGGCGCGTGTGGATGGTTTTCGTCGCGTGGCTATCGAGGGAGGCCGGCAGGTCGGTGTCGGTGGTCGCGGATTTACACGGCCCAGCTGCCGCTCCGTTGCCGCTGAGAACCGGGCCAGATTGTTGTTTACCCCGTCGCATAATTGCCCGCTCCATTTACGTATCAATCGGCGCATTACTGTTGCGCCATAGCCAATTAACGTACGTGCCCGCTCACGCCCGCCAGATAATGCGCCCTCGCCGGCCGCACAATGCGCGTCCGCACGTTCCATATGCCGCCGCACACGCGTCAGTCGTGCCACTTACAGGTCGATCTGTGATCGATGTTCACCCCTGCTTCCTCGATTCCGGAAACGACGACGCAAGGCCTGCTTTCTTCGCCGCGTTTTAATTCGCGAGCTACCGGCAGTGACAAACGTTTGCCGGGCTAATTTCTGAGCCACTCGTGAATCATAAAACGAAACGTTTTCGGTGGGGGGAAGCGAGGGGCTGTGGACATATTAGCGGTTTTTATTTGTGGTACGCCAGCGAGGTAGTGCGCGTGCGGAGATTGCAAATTGATGTTCGGTTGATTTTGCAGCTGAATGATTTTTCGGGGAATTTTGGTGGAGCGGAATTTAGCTTCGGTTTGATGCGGTGGTGGAGGCTAGTGGGGGTGGAGGCCTAAACTGTGGGGAACCAGCGTTCTAGGGAGTATATTCTATCTTTTGAATGGGAATAACAAGGTATCGGGGTTTCGATCGAGAGCAATCGAAGTTGGAGTCAGATTTTCCTTTTAATCGCTGATCGAGCGATTAGCAATGTGGCTTTCAATGGTCTTTTCAGGCTGTTCCTGAATCACGGATAATTAAATCGAGGACGGATAAGCGGGGGCTTTGAAGCTGGCGATACTGGTTGGACCATCGTGAAAAGTGCCTTCTCACTTTCAGAGGAGTAAACTTAATATTGCTTTGAATATAATCACGAGGTGTTGCAGTGATCTGGTCGATTTCCCCTTTGTCTCGCGCAAAGACACCGTCATTTATTGTCAGTGGGCGAAAAGGGCGTGAACGATTCGCAGTGGAGGGGTAAAAAAGCAGAGGAGACGCTCTCAATACAAATTGCTCGATCCAGCGAGAGGAATTTTTTTCAAAGCTCTCTCCAGCCGCCCTTTGAGCGGCCTCGTCGTCGATCGTGGATTATAATCACCGCGATAAAGGGGTAATGAAACGTCGATGGGGCATATCATCTGCCGGCGATAAATTCAATGCATTCTGCTGTGCACCGGATCTGGCACATTCGAGTCGCTGCGCGGTGAATTTATGCCGCTGGGAACGAACCGTGAAGTACTAGAATCCTGAAACATTTGTGGTTCGATAGAACACGTGGACTAATTCACCAGAAACGGGTAAAACTGTCGCTCTCTTTAAGAAAGTGTACTGACGTTCGCATTTCGAAATCGATTAAGGCCATCGATTCAGAGATACTTCTCAAGCTCCCCTTAAAAATAAAAATACTGGTCGAAGGAACGTTTCCCAAGACGTCACCAGCTTAATCAGCTTTCAGTCTACTGAGCTGACTACGTCGACGAAACAAGTTTTCCCATCTTCGGTATCGTAGCTCCAGCTTTGCTTCCTCGATTGCTCTATGCCAGATAAGAATGCGTAGGAAGAAATCTTTCCTCGCTACTCGTTACGGAGTGAACCGCAGGCGCCGCGTTCGTCAGACGTTCGCGTTACCAGCGTCTCTGGACGAAGGCTTAACGACGCCGGCATGAATTTTAATTGCCGATACCGAGCTCCGGATCTGCGAAATAGCCGTGCGCGCGGCGACGTTCGGATAGCCCGTGCTATCCCCGCGCGGAATGATAATGATAACGGTTATTACAGGGCCCGTTAGCTTGAGTAAGATCGCCGTCTTGTTTGGTGGTCGGCGTTAAGTGTCTCCCAGGCTCGATCGCAACGAACGAGCTTGGCTGGGCTTCTCTGCAATCTGGTTGGAGTAAGTGGACGGTGCTTTGGTGTTTGAGTAGCTTTTGCAACTATTGGCTAGTTGGTTGATAGGTAGATATCAGCTAAATTTTAGAGCTACAGCTGGATACTAAGATTCTAGATGCGACGAAATATGGATAGCATCTGACGGGACAAATGGCAACGGTATATAATCAGTAACACTCTGCTCCGATGGACAAAGGTCTTTCTTATTACTTAAATCCCGGACTAAAGAGACACTGGACCATCCGACCGTCGAACAGACAAAGCTAAGAATGCCCGTTGTTCGTCACACACGCCAGGTCCACGGAACTGTGAGCTATACCAGCGGACTGCACAGTTTCCATTCCACCGTGCCTTTTGTTCCACGCACCGTCGCGGCTGTAGCTCGCTCCGCGGCGCAGATAACATTATCGGCCAGTGAAAATAACGGTGTGCACGGGCGTCAGCCATTTATCGAGCCGATATAACGCGTTAAGAGTCATCGCGTGCCGGCCAGCGGGCGATAATCGCGATATAATGCGTTCCCCGGCCGTCCACTCTGCGTAATTATATCGGAGCGGGCGCGAAGAGGCCCGTCGCCGCCAGCGAATAATTTTCAGGCCGCGCAAGGATAATTCCAGGGGCCGTGTGCATCCTCCAGGCCCACGGGGACGCGTTGATATGTCGTCGGTAAATTTCAACGAGGCCGCGGCACGCTGGATTTGCTATCCCAGAAGCCATTTCACTATTAATGCGACGTTGATTCACGTGCAGCTGCATCGCCGACTAGCCGTCCGTTTAGCAACCGCACTCTCCAATCGCGACTGATTGCTAAGGCTTGATAAGTGTATCCAGCATGATTGTTCGAGTGACGCGAGACGTCTGGAAGCTTGGGGAAGAAAAAGACCACAGGCGTAAATTTTGTGTGTTTTTTTTTCAAGTAGTTGTTACAAACCACTGATGTTTTTTTTATTGTAGATGAATACTGATGCTTAAAATTTTTTCAAGTAAATATTAGTGGCACATAATACTATGTGATACACATTATAGATCGCATCAGGACTTTTTAATTCACGAGGTAACTATTCACTCCAGCTTTCAGTTCCTTGCCCAGGCATTATTCATCTTTCCAGCGTTTCAACTATGAAAGAAACGCGCAGCAGTATATCTGGCCTGACTCCATCAGCTCATAGCAAGGCGCCGTCAAAGGTTACATCGTTGTCGCGTGCCAGGCTGAACGAATTAAATTCCTCCCGTTGAATTCCGCGTGGAAAGAATTCGTCCGCCAGGGGAGGCCATCGCGGAACCGCTCCTCGCGATCGTCGATTTGGAAATTCGTTGCCCCAAGGAACGGTGGGCTTCTACGTTCGAAGCAATTGCCCCGGTTCTGTAGCGACACGCCGCTGGTAAAAGTTAGAGGAGAGTCTTCTTTTTACCAAACCCCCTACCTCGCCGGCTTTGATTGTTCCTGAACGCGAGCGCCGCGCGTGGCTGGCAAGCAATTTTGCTAATTAACGCTGGAACAACTCGCTAATTAATATAGACGTTCGCCAGTTAACGGCTGGAACCTCCCAGCGGGTTATTTTGACCCTTTGCGTTCACTGGAACGTTTATTTCTAATTTTCATTTGCACGCGCGCGGGCAACGACGCTGTTAAACCTTCCGGCTACCAATTCACGCTGGGACAGTCTATTTAATTATCGGGCAACCCATTGGCTCCGAGGAATGCTCGGTCTTGCGGTGTCTTAGTTTATTAACTTTATAGGAGCAATGAAAATTGTGGTGTCGCGACGGCTGGACGCCGAGTAAATCATTTATCATGAAGAATCACTGTCCGTTCCGCAGGACTCGTCAAATATGAATCAATCGGAACGCGAGGCAATCCCTCAGTGCTCGCGGTCATGGTTCATGCAGAAGGTCTATTTAGAAAATTGCTCGTGACTCGGCAAACCGAGGCCACTCCATCTACCCTCGGCGTTTTTATCTTTTTACAGACTTCATCCCTTCGGAGGGAGGCTGAGGTTTGGAGAACATTTAATTTCCAACTGCTAGATCGAATATAAATTGAAGCCCGGGCAAAATATTAACGCAGTACCTGAGCGTGTGTTTGTTTCGAAGCTCAGAATGTACAGAATTTTTGTCGCGTTGCGCACAGCGAACACAGATAACGATCTCGAAAATGAACCAACGCTTTTGCACGTTTCGGAACCGAATCGATACAGTTTATTATAAATAACAGGAGGTCGTGCTCGCGGCCGAGTCGTTACATAGACCACTGTTTTTACACAACAGTTCCGCGGATGGTCGTTGGCGAGTATCAGCCGAAGCTACCGGCAGTGTTTATCATCCTCAACTCGGACTGTCAACAAGCATTCGTTATTGTTCGTGCCCCGCCGACCAATTCCATCGATGCCTCTTAATTGCCGGCATTATTTTCGTTCTTCACCGCGCCGTTTCCACCTGCCTTCATCTCGTTCGTTTGTTCGTTGCCTTGGTGCTCACGAAGCCCTGTCTTAGCAGGAGGCTCCTCGTAATTTTGTTCGCGAAACTGCCCGAGGGAGTCGTTCGCAAGATTATTAAGAGGGATGGTTAATCTTGTGGTTAATTTAATTTTTCTCTAATGGACTCTTGCGAGGAAAGGAGTTGTTCAAAAGGAATCTACCGATTTCTGTGAGCAGGTCACTCGAGATTATTCCATCAAATTATTACTCGTTCAGTACACTGAAAAATATTTGTACGTAGTTTCACCACGTCGCAAAAGAGATACAGCAGAATTGAAATAAAAAAATCATCCTCCCAAACTGATCCAACGATTTCTGATCACAGAATCCATCCCTCAACTGTGCCCCACGTGCTACCCCCGTGACGAACGCCGCAGCCATTTTTCCCGTCGCCGATTACAACGTCCTTTTTTTAGTGGAAATTAGTTCGCCGGAAATCTGAGCCCTCCGAACCGTTCCGTGGCGCCAATTAATTACGCCCAGCTCTGTCGCGATGTTTAATTAAAAGTGCAAACGAGCGGCGACGGGGAGCCCCCCGGTTCGAGTTTGGTCGCGCTTTTCGCCACGCGAGCCACGTTTCTCGCCGTCCTCGACGCCGCGAGGCGACACTTCTTCCGCGTAATTAATTAATGGATTTCGAGGCACCGTCCAGTCGAAACGCCCTCTACGGCCACCGCTCTTCCCCGATTGGAACAATTTCCACCCGCTCTCCACTATTTCTCCCCCAACGTTCCTCTTCATTTCCCATCTCCCAGGGGCGTGCGTACGCGCGCGGACGGTCTCCTTCGTCGAGCACGGAATCGTCCGGTTCCCGACGCGAGAGTCACCGAAAAAAGGCGATTAATCCGTTCGCACAGCGACCGGGTGGCAAGGGATGGGGGGTGGAACAGCGGACAAAAGGAAACGGGAACGAAAACGAGAAATACATTCGTCGACGACGAGGCTAGGGGGGCAGTGAAAAAGAAGCATTAACGACCACCTTTTTTCGATGGTATTCTTTTTTTTTCGTCGCGCCCCCACGGCTTATCGTCGATCGCGATTCGCAGGCGTTTGCATTTTAACAACCTCGTTGTCGATCCTGCTAACGTCCGCGAATGAATTCCCGAACCTCTCCGCCCCCCCCCTACGGATCGAGCCCGCATCCTTGCCAAGGACCAGCGTTTTACGAGCCTTTCGAATTTTCCACCGAACTCCTGTTAATTCGCGCGGAACGGATTAACGAGGATCGCGCGAAATATATTTCCCTATTCGCCAGTCGAACGGCGTTCTGCGCCCGCCGTTCCCATCCACCACCGAAGGGAATCGCGTCAGTCGGTTCTCCAAGCAGAATCCGGATCGCTGGAACGCTGAACCAGAGGCTGGAATGTTTAGGAAACCGGAGCGCTCGGGAAATGTGCATTTACTTTGAGTCTTCCTAATCACTGGCTGCATGTTGCAAATGCAGATTGAAATTGTATAGTGGGGGTCAGAAATAAAGGCAGAATACGTTCATTCTGTACTAAATTCATTGGGAAGTGGCTAAAAGCCTCGCGGAGCGTGAACACTCAGCACGATTTCATTCATTCGCCCAGCCTCGCGTTTGCCAGTCGTGAAAAACAAATTTATGGCTTATAAAAGTGTTTACTGCCTGTGCGTTTTTAATGCCGTATTGGTATAATCACTGAAATTCATTTCAGAGCCAGGATCACTCCGTATTGTGAATAAACTCGTCCATTTAAGAGGCTTTGAGTTTAAGTAGCTGTCTGTTCGCGTGTACTCCAGCTTCCCATTCGAAATATTCATCACAGAAATCGCCGGTGGATCGTTGAAGCTTGTGTAATTAATTACCTCGCGCGGTTCGACGCGCTTATAGACTTTTCATGGTGAATTCCAACTTGCCAGGGGCATGTTTAGGGGCGAGTCTTATCGTTTCTACATTAATGATCCGAGTCATCGCGCGAGAGCGTTTCAGGGGAAACTTGGCGCCGTAGCTTCTTTGTTTTCGCATCAATTTCGAGTCATCCAGCTGGAAATCATACGCTACGACATGGGTGTAAAACTGTAAACACGGAGGAGGAACGTCCACGTTTTCACCATTATTTTATTAAAGAAGAAGGCGTGTTATCGCTCAAAGTATTCCCGAACAATTCGCTTTGAAAATGGAGGACGGTCGATTGGAATGCCGAGAAAACAGTCTCGAGCAACGCGTAGGAATCCGGAGTATCCACTCCCGATAGTTTCGCCGGGAAAAAGTAAACGGAAAGAAGGGGGTAGTTTTCCCCAACGACTAGGGTTCTCCCGATTCTTCGGAGCAGACAGGGGAGCAGGGAGAGCGGGAGCTCGGATCCGCGGGAGCTTAAGGAAAACGGAGCTGGAAGTATCGAAGTGAAACGAGTAAAAAGGGCGCGCTCGAGGGAAAAAAGCGAGAAGACAAATATTTGTCGTAACTCCCTTTGGTTTATGGAGGCCGCAAGTTATCAGTTGGTAACTCCGGCAACTTCTTCCTGGAGCTCCCTACCTCCTCCCCTGCACTGCGCTTTCCCACCCTGCGTTTTTCTTTCGCAGCGAAGTTTTTTCGAACGCGGGGCCGGGAAATTTCCATCTTCGCCCCTTGGCGACGCTCATATTCAAACAAACCCCCCTGGCTCTTTCGAAATCTCCGGACCTTAAATATTCTAAAAGAACGAGCGCTCATTGATTCCATATTCCTCCGGCGCGAGGGAGCCCGCGCCGTTCATCGCTGCCGATATCACGTTTCGAGGCGCGCGATTCGAGAGTCACTCGAACGGGTAAATGGAACGACGAGCGTCCAGAATAAATCAGAGGTCCCTGGGTCCGTGCTCTTCTAATTTTGCATTGGTGCTCGGCGATCCGTGACACGCGAAGAAGAAGAAGAACACGCCAACCCCGCCGCGACCTACGCTTTCCTCGCGCTGTCACGTTCCCTGCCTCCGATACCTATGATTCTTTTCTTTTTTCCTGTACGCTCGTCGTTAACTCGATTCCCTTCGAACCGTCTGCTTTTGTTTTCCTTCCACGACGCCGACGTCTCGTTACAGACGGTCTGCTCGCGAACACGCTGAATGCAACCGGCCGGCCTTCCAATTATTTTACTCGAACCGGGTTACACGGTGACAAAGCTACTCGATGTCAATTAAGGCCTTAACGAATTCGTTGTCGACGGCCTCGTTTTTTTTATCTCTCTCCCATGGCTGCGCTTCGATCGAAGCTTCAGCGCGCAGCCGCGATCAACGATTTCGCCGCGGCCCTGTTACCAGTCGTTAATTGGACTAAATCGCTCGCTCGAAAATCAAGGGTCGACGTAGCTTCCCCGCACTTTCTGTCATCGGGAGCTGCAGATTGGTTCGGAAGCATCGATGGGGGTGGGTGCTTGAATTTATTTAGGAACTCGAAGCGCGCTTTAGATTCGAAGGAGTTTAGAACGAGGTGGTTCGCAGTGATGGGTAAATTTGATTGTTGACAGTGACAGGTGGCTGGGCGAGGAACTTATAGTCTTAAGCTTTTAAAGTTTTGAAGTCTGCTATCTCGCAGAGCTGGGCTCAGTTTAAACTTCCATCCTGCAGAGCGAAGTTGGTATAGACTGGACGTCATCAGCAGCCTGCGCGGTGTAGCTTGCCACTTAGCTTGTCGGAGACGAGCTCGGAGGACCATACACACCGCTGAAGCAAAGACAAACCGATCGGTGGGGTGATTCCGTGAAGTCCAAAGGATTTCAGAGTCGCCGATCGTAATTGATTCTCACGCGGTCGTCCCGCAATATCAAGCCCTTTGCTCGCCTACGTCTAATCTACGTCGATAATCTTGACAGAGAGTTTATTACTCCGAAGCCACGGTCCCCCGATAATTGGCGAATTAATATCTCTTCAGGGGTATTAAGGCCTGGGCCCGAATGCCTCGCAGCAGAACTTATCGCGAGCCCTCGCCCCTGGACACCTTATCCAGCGGGGAAGTTTATCCCGAACTAAAACGATCAATTATTCTTAGTGGCTGGTGAATCGTGTCCCGTCCCTGTTACAGCCACTCCAACACCGTAGATCCTCGGCTCGATGCTTAATCCCACCCGCAGCATCGATGCATCGAGTCATTACTTAACAGTTGAATCCAACCGAGAGGCTTACCTCATGGCTAATCGAAGATTCTCCAGGAGTTCTCAAGGAACTCTCAAAGAGTTTCACAATAGTACATTCTAAACACCCTCGGCGATTAACCCTGTACACACCGAGTTACGTTACTCAATTCTATATTATTTATAGTGCCCAAATTATCATTGAATCATTCTCCAAATCATTCCCTAAATCACAAATCCATATCGCTTATGAATTAATAATCACGATTTCTCCGAAACCATTGATCCTATGATGATGAATTTCGGTGGGTATGATCCTCTTAGCCCAGAGGTACTCGCTAAGAAATCTTTTTAAAAAACTCACTCGCTTTCACCGAAAAAATATATATATATAACCTCGGCAAAGCCGGGAACTGTAAGCTAGTAATATTATGTAACAATTCTCTATAAGAGCCACTTTCATTTTAACTTCATTAACAACATACTGCCAAGTATCGAAGTTAATGCATGCTAAAAATTCAGGAGTTAGAGCTGGCTGGCGCCGCTGGAAGTCACGTTCGACCGTTTCATGGATTAATACGGGCGATCGTGTAATCTGGAGAAGCTTATCCGCGCAATCTAATGGTCCCGTCTAATACAGTCTGCCCAGGGGTGGCTGGTAAATATTCGCATTAAAATTCAGTGTTGGTTATCGGCGAGGGTAGCTCGAATTAGCATTGTGCGCGTATAACGGGCACGAATGCAACGTGACCAGAGGGCGAGTGGTCTAAATCAAGCTTTAGGCGTCCGCGCACGTCACGACGCCTCCAAGTAGCGGGGCCACGTGCTGCTGCCCGCGACGAACACGTGCGAGCGCAGGGGTGGCAGAGAGGGGAAGCAAGAGGGTGAACGGTGTTTTAATTTCGCCGACAAGCCAGATGGACCGAATGGCTGGCCATTCCTTTACTACCACCCTGTACTGCTCTTGATTAACGTCGATTCCGCGGTGGTCGCCTTTACCTTTTCATTTTCTTACCTCTCCCTGGCAAGATCGCCTTTCCGTCTCTGCTCGCGAAGAAGTCGGGACACGGGCGACCTAATTTCACCGCGAGGCAGTTCGAACGCGAGCCTCGAGACATAAACACGGGGCCTTCCCTCTGTTACTTGTGCTCGCGTGTAACGAAACGTACGTAGGTATTCATTCCGTGCTCACTTTCATTATTTCTAATCGTTCCTAAAACCAATAGTGCTCGCGGAAACTTGAGCCCGCTTTTCCTGATTAATTAGGGAGATGTAGCTTGCAATTATTTACCGAGCAGCCCGCGATTAACCGAACCTTAGACGACTCTGCTCGTCAGGCATCGCGACATAGCGATAAGGATCGCGAGGCTACTTGCTCCCGGGTGAGAGTAATCCGAAACGTTACTCCCTTTGACCCGTCTCGAGATTGATCCAATAAGGAACGGACCCAGAAAATTGCCACGGCCACTCGTAAACGGCGAAGTGCACTCGGTCGGTTACGACGTCGAAATATTTCCTGGATACGAATTATGCCGGCCTAGCCGGCACGTGACTCCTTTCCTCTCTGTAATTGCGCCCGAAAGAGTTTCGGCGGTGCGGTTTATCGGCTCGTTAAATCGAATTATTAAATTTATCGTTTCATTCGCCGTGGACGTGTGCGTGCGCTGTGCGGCAGGCGAGCCCGTCCATGTATTTACATAAACTGACGCTCGTTAGCTTGCATCGTGGCGATTCGAGGAATTTAATAACGCCGGCCTTGTTACTCGTTTCACGGCGAGCCCGAGGGGAGAGTCAAGAATGGATCCTCGATTATTCCATCGATCGGCAAAAATCCACCACCCCGCCGCGATGCAACGCAACGACTTGCACCCTCCAATTGACCGTGGCCGATTTGCTAAATTAAATTCGTTCAAGTCAAACTTATATATCCAAAGCGGGTAATTAACCTAGCAAACTGTGCTTCAACTTGCGTCCCGATATAAAGCGCACGCGACACAGTTGCCTTCTGGATCGTCGAAATCACGTCGTCTCCTATGCAACTTTCCTTTATTCGACCGATATGATGTAATCCACTACCCACGGGCTACGGCTTCCTCGGGATTGGAATGCCCCTTGACCCGAACAATAACATCGAAACGATCCACTTACCTCGAGTCCTCCTCGACCTCGTTCCCGTGCCAAGATGGGGCAGGACGAAAATGAAAGGCGGGAGTCGGTTCATCGAACATACTTCGTACGGTAATTTATTACAATTTGTACAGATTACAAATCGGTACCTATGGTGTCGCGTCACACCCCCACCCACCCACCCACCCCTCCCAACCCCCGGTTCGACATCTTAAAAAGGAGCGGATATTGAGCAGAACGCCGCTCGTCGCTGCGCTAACGTTAATCATATCAGTTAGATTAATTACCCCTCTGTATGTATATCTATTCCTTGACGCGCGGTGAACACTGGGGTCACTAACCAATTACGAACGCGAACGAAAGGATGAATACCAACAGAAGTAACAAGCGCTCGGCGTGACTCGTCGGGGTGCGCATCGCTTGCAGGAGGTTACGACGAATACTCGACAATTTCGCACCCCCGAAAATCACAACTCCCTGATCTTCGACTTTAACCCCTTCTCTGCCACCCCCCCCCCCCCCACTCACGCGTGCCTAGTCGCGCATTGCTGTGTTCACCAGGCGGCCCCAAGGAGATCGGGCGATTTCGATCGTTCGCATCGTTGTTCCGCGAGGTTCAACGATACTCCGTGTAAATGATAACTGTAATGCAATGATTGGCTCGATCCTCGGGGCCGTCTACGCCGACCTCCCGCGTACCCAGACCCACTTCGAATAAAAATCATTGTTATTCCGACTATCTACTCCATACATAGTAACATACATAACTGGAAGCCCTAGACTACTAGGTTTTACATGGACGATGTAATCGGGTCAGATTGTGGCAGCGGTGTCCTCGTGGACGCGCGCGAGCTACCTGCTGTCGCGGGTATCCACGACCATCGTTCTCGTGGCGGGCGGCAGTAGCACGATCGTCGCCAGCGCCAGGATCACCATCGTTCCAGTAGTCCAGGTCGAGCTTAAGCCGGGCGATCCGTTCCCACCTGTCGACAGACGGAGAGTCGTTTAGTCTTGCTTCGTCTTCAGTCTTGTCATTCGTGAATCATGGGAAGTATCGTGTCAAGCAGTGGCGCACACAGAGGGAGGCCTGAGGGGCCTTGGCACCCTCTAATAAAAAAGGAAGAAGGAGATTAATGTAACCGCGACTGAAGTGATTCAAGAGCATTGTGAAACGAAAAGAAAACTGTATTTTATTCTTTAAATAAATTTTTACAATCATCTACTGAATTTTATTGAATTTGCATTCAAAATATTTTTATCCGTTCAACTCAGCTCCCCCCCAGATTAAATTCTGAGTACACCACTGGTGTGAAGAGATTCGAGTATCGTTAGATGCTTGTGAAAGCATCAGGGTTTTTTATAATCGACATTTCTGGCGATCAACGGAGCAGATAATTAATTTAATTTTACTGTTATAAATTTTATTATAAATGATTGTGAGACACGCCAAAATGCCAGGCAGATTCGAGTGTCTGGGATATCACGTGGCACCGCGGGCGAGGGTAATGATACCCGAATTCCGAAGCTCGTTTGAAGGCAGAAATTAATTTCGAGATACTTTAGAGCCGATAGCGGTCATATCGAAAATCCATTTGTCGGGGACTTCCGGAATTGCTGGTATTAATCAAGCTCTGCCATGGAACGCGGTCTAGCGTTCGTGGTCACCTTCCTCAAACGAAGGCCTCCCCAGCAATTATAAATCCGTCGCGATGAGTTACGGGGCGCGGATCACTTTCGCCGTCTTTTTAATTATAATAAAGAGCGGGGCGATCGCTGGGGCAGGCAGGGCACAATGCTCGTTAGTTCGGAGAAAAATGTCCACCCTGAAGGATCCAGCGTGGCTTCGTTGCCAAGTCTTCCAGCTCGCACTTGTTTCCGCCAAACTTTGCTGCCTCCGATAGCTATTCTTAACCCGTAATCCTAAGTTATTTGCAAAAGAGCGCGGTGCTACGGAGAAAATTGTTTTTTTCGGGGGGTGGCCCGCTGAATTTAAGGGTTCAACTACTTAAGCGACTGAGTGCGCGACTTGGAAAGGCTAATTAAATCCTGGGCGGTAATTAGAGAGAGAATAAAAGTATCTCAGCCTGTTAGGCCTGTGGAATTGTTTGAATTTTACAGTCAAGTGTCTACAAAGTTCGTTTGAACGGTAAGGGAGGAAAAACGGGAATGTCCATTTTTCTTGATTTTGCGATTTATAGCATATTTTGTTGGTGGCAACTGGTTACTACAGATCTGACTAATCACAAAGGGTTATAAAGCTCAAGTAACATAACGTTGAAGATTTGGTATTCTGGTTAAAAAAAAAGAAATGTCCACTCTGCACTGGAACAAAATACGAAATGCCCACACTCTTTTCCGAAGCATAAGCTTCTGTACAAGAAAATTAAATTCATTAAACCTTATTTCATTATTAATAAACTAAACTATTTATTACTATTATTTATTCTAAGTAGACCACTTCTGTAACGCTAGTTTATCAGAAATTCTATTCCCCTTTTGGAGCATTGATAATTCTACCTTTCTATTGTTCTACAATTTTTGCTGTCTTCTAATCCTCAAATAACAGAATTTACTGGCTCCCATTTAATAAAAGGGTCCATTGGCGTGTAACAGCTTTGTCCCATAGAAATAAACTAGTGCTCCATTTATCCCCTCATTTTGCTTTATGGAAACGTGTGCGAAACGGTGAGGTGACAGGTTGAAAAGCTTCGAATCTCCTCCGGCTCGTATTATCCCATCGTTACAAAACGTTCCCGCGATTATATCCCTCGATTAAAGCAACGATTGAGGGACCCGTGACGGGGCACGTGTCCCATACCAGACACGGTAGAAATCATTTTCACGAACCGGGCGATTCGATTGGTTACCGCGTCTATAATGTTGCACATTCTGCGCTGCATCCCGCCATCCGCCCCCTCGATCCCGTAATTTCGCCGCGTAACAACGCGGGCGGTAATGCCCGTTTGTATGTAAACGATCCCGGACCGGTGGAATAATTATTAACAGACAGTATCGAGCGGGGTGTAGTTTAAATAGTCGCCCGTTAAATGGATCCAGCGTAGCGGGAGCATAGCCTGGCAACGAAGGGTTCTGCGAGCGTAATTCGTGGCGCGAACGGAAACGGGGCGATCCTTTGCAATTAGAATAATTAAAAATATGCCGAGAAGAATTTCGATACGATGTTGCGCTCTCGGAGGGAAAAAAAACAGCTTGGCATATTAAACCCTCCCCCGTCGTCGGATAATGAACATAAATTTAAAAGAAGCATGCATCTTCTTCCTCCTACCAATATCCCTTTATCGGCGGAAATTCATCCGAGCCACGTATTTCTCAGTTTCCTCCTCTCTACTCAGAAATTCGTTATCCCTACTCTGTTCCCACATATCCGCTGCAGTGTTTCGCCGTAGCGCAGCGTTCACGTCATGTTACGAAGCGAAAGATTAAAAGCTAGAAAGGAAAGTGGAGGTGGGCAAGCGTATCATCGAGAACGGAGGCGTGGAAAAAAAATATCGTCAGCCGGCGAAATCCAATTAATCGAGTATCGATCGCCGTCCTCTCCTCTGTTTCGTTTTTCTCCAAGCGTCCCGACGTCCCCGTACCGTTCATTACGGAAACAGTGACCCGCCTACCTGGACAAACCGTGCGATTCCAGGTTTATGAAGCTCCGTATATTTCGCCGCCGACCGGCTGCCGCTAAATTCACCACCCTCCCACCTCTTTATCGCCCGTACGTATCGCGGGGGTTGGGGGTGGGCTAATAAAGTTCCACGCGGGATCGCCAAGGAAAAACGAGGAAAAACGGGGAAAGGGGGTGGCGTGGGAAAAAGCGCGGAAACGAACGGACCCCTGGCTATTGTCGGCTAGAAAAGTTGGGGTGGAAAGTTGGAGGGGGTGGGATCGCGGGTGGGACACGGATGAATTATACATTCGGTCACGGGTAGGCGGGGGCGAAATTAAAAGCGATCGCGCGCGTAAATTGGGAGAGAAGTGTTCGATCGAACTAGTTATTTTCATCCCCTTCGACTGCTGTCCTTTCTACGTTCTTCCCCTCTGGAGTCGCGAGCACGGTGCGCGACCTTTATCTACGCATCGGGCTGTGCGATTGGAAACAGTGGGGCCAATCGGTGGGAAATTATCGAGCACACGCTGGGTGTTGACCTGTATCGCGGGTAAACGGAGGGGTTGCCCGAGGCACGACTGCTTGCACGTGAATTAAATTCACGGAGTTTACGTCTTTGCCGATCGATTCTATATTCTGCGTAAGATATACATCAGTAGCTGATGCGATGAAAATTATTCTTCGAGTGAATTAATCGCAGCGGGGGTCACTTGAAATCGTTCAACTTTAAGTGGCGTTCTGCAGTGATTCTTGAGTTCGAAGCATAGCGTCTTGGACGTAGTTAATGTGCGCCATTCGGCGACGGGGTGAGGAAGATACGAAGAAGCCGCAAGGCGGGAGCAGTAAATCGGGAGTCGTAAAAGAACGAAGGATTTTCGAACGGTGAATCGTTCTGTCGATGGGGCTTGTTCGAAGGATAGCCATTGCTCGAGCACGCGGTTAAGTCGAGAGGATTTCATGGGCCAACGCTGTCAAAGTGCATTCTTTGAGGCGACAGTGTCCCGATCAAAGAGACTTCCTTCGTACCTGGCAGTTTGTTTCAACTGTATCCTCGTACTGTGCTATCGAAAATGAACATCATTCGGCTTCTCTCGTGGAAATCGAGCTATTTCGTAAGAGGAGAGGGGCTAGAGTTTCTTGGAAGGGATCAACGCTTTGTTATTTAATAATTCAGGACGGGGGAAGGATTTGCTTAGCCGCGAGTTCGCGGGTAACTCCAACGTTTTCTTAAAAAATATTCCTTGCCGCGGAAGCCTCTTTTCCCTCGCGGGAACTACTTTTCAGATTAAATTAACGCATTACCACTGACACACGAGCGGAGCTTAAAAGCTGAATTATTAAAATAATGCGTGCAAAGAATTTCCGCGGGATTAAGTTAATAAGCGCGGCCTTGCCGGCAGCGAAGTTTAAACGAACGTGTAGGAAAAACGAAATACGATATTAAGAAGCAGGTCGTTTGGGACGTTGTGAAAGGTTAATCCGGAAAATTAGGATAATCCAATCGAGGTTATTACAGGAACGATTTAAGGAAGTAGAACGAGATTATTAAGATCCCGCCGCGCAGCTTCTGTCTTGAAATTAACCGGGCATTTTTAAGAAGATTCCCCTGGAATTCTCGCATATACATCTCTAGAAACATTTCAACCATCTCTTCCCGTAAACCATTAAAATTAAAGAAAAATTATGAGAGAAAACATTCCTGCGTGGCTTTTAAAGCCCCAGAAATTTCATCTCAGTGGGGGCTGGATAAAATTCACCCCTTTAATGGACAGTTTACCCGCACGTGTTTCCTCCTTGAGTGCCGCTGACAGTATTAACAGCAAAACGAAATGAAATTCAGATCCTATCGAGGCGCCGACATACCTCGCCGAGCCCATTAGCCCCCGTTAAATTAATCCCCCATCCGCATAGTAAACGAAAGCAAGGTAAATTGAAGGCACAGAACGCGATGCGCCCGGCCAAGGGTGGCGATAATACAGATTGGCGACGTCGCTCGCAGACGGCCCCTTGTGGGTGTGGGGTTGAAAAAAAAACGCTCGAGATCTAACGAGATTTCACGGAGGACCTTGTTGTTCGACGTAATAACTCGCATCGGCCGCGTCAACCGTCCCGGCAGCCATCCAAGTAGCTGCCAATACGGGCCGCAGGCTCGTTAAAAAAACTCTCTAAACGATTTTTACCCCCGCTAAAACGGAGCCCTTTGGTCTTGCACCGATCACTCGCGACACGATCCCAGCATCACCACCTGCCAGCGACCGGGTGAATTTCTCATAAATGAAGCCCTTCTTTTCCCCGGGAACTCCACGTCTATTCTCCGTCGTTTCGAGGTCTTTCGACGAGCAGAGTGCACTGCTCCGCGGATATTTTTGCTGTATAATACCTACTGCATAGTCGCGCGGACCTTCTGTTTCTGAGAGAAAATTGCTTATTGTCAGGAGCACCAAGTAGAGAACACCATGAAGACATGTCGGTAGATAGTATTTGAAGGGACCTCGGAGGAAATAATGAGGGTTAAAGGGTGGAATGGAAACAGAGAAGAGTCTGTGTAGAAACGTCTGATGCTACTGAAAGTCAGACACGAGAAATCGAATATTGGTAATAGAGACCTTCCACGAAGATCTCGCGCTTGCGATAAAGCATGGATAATAATACAGCAGTGAGAATCTACTGCAGTAATATTTTTGGATAATATTTTATGTTAGTTATACTTTTCCCAGGATCAATGAAAAGTATCGGCTCCAAACATCGCGCTTCCCTCCTGAAATAATCCACGTTGCTTGCCACGAAGCTAATGAAAAAAATCCCCCTCTTCCTGCAAGGCGGTGAAAAGTGAAGAGGTGGCTCGCGTGTCGCGGTATGGCATTCTCCAGCGGATCGTGAAACACGGATGGAAAAATGGAATAAGTAGGGGCGACCGTCCGCGGCCCATAAGCGAATATAAATATCCACTTTGTGGAATAATTATAGGATCGAGGAAGTGGCTCAGTGGCCGGCCGTTACGCTACCAGAGACTAATGGTACCCGCGACTCGCGGCCTCGACTTTTAATTATGAGGATGACGATATTTCACATCGCGCGGAGAATTATTTCATTTCAGACGACGGGACGAGATATTTTTCCCGCGGTCTGAATCGCCCTTACCGCATCACCCTTTCCCCTCGGCGGTGGAATTTATCAAAGATCGTGCTGAATAATGGAGGCTCGTTTGCGAGAGGACGTTGGGAAATTACTGTTGCCATTCGGTTCGGAAGAAATCGCCGCTTTCGTACTTGACGGACACTCGAGCGGTAAACTCTCTTGGAAACCATTACTCCCCGTGGTCAATCGGCAAATCACGGTCAGGGTTAAGATCACTCAATGGTCACAATTTTGCGGGCAATTGACAGTTTTGCTATGAAGCTTTAACATGGTCCTCGTCACTAAAAGTGGTTAGAACAGACTTAAAACAATTTTCATTATCCAAACTCGGATCGTTAACTTCTATATTCAATCCGAGAGGCTGCATAACTAGCAAGGGAAGGTATGCAACCCAGAAATTCAGAAAATTATGCAACTTTGTGTGTAAGTAGAGCAGCTCATGGGTAAGCGAAACCTATTTTTCGTTGGAGCGGTTTCGGGTAGTGAAATCACCTCTTGAAAGAAATGCAGAATTTTCTTTTTCATGGAATATCTCGAGAACGGTGATAGATATCGCAAAGAAGTATTATAAACAAAAATTGCATCTCTTTTTAATATCTACAAAACTGCCTAAAAGTAATTATCGAGTTAAGGGTTAGTGGTGGGGATAACTTGAAAATGATGGATTTTTCGATAATTATTTTTACATAGTTTTGTAGATATAAAAAAAGATGCAACTTTTGTTTATACTACTCTTCGATATCTCTGGCCGTTCTCGAGATATACCACGAAAGAGAAAATTCAGCATTTTTTCAAGGGGTGATTTCACCACCCAAAGCCGCACTATGGCACCGACAAAAAATAAATTTGTCTTACTCAGCAACTACTCTACTTGCACACAGAGCTGCGTAATTTTCTGAATTTCCGGGTTGCCTAATTTCCCTTGTTAGTAACAGAACGTATGAAGCTTCTTTTTCTGTTCCCACATCTGACCCCGCGGAACCCTCCGGGGAATAAAGCTGCCTGGCCAGCTCGCTCTCTCGCGATCTTGAAATCCGCTGGAAATTTCGAGCGTCCCACTCGTCGCGCCGACACGACCCGATGTATCATTCACGCGAGCGTTTTCGCGTTCGCCTGTCAACGGGGAGAGGCTGTCGACGAATTACGCGCGGCAACAATAGCTCGCGCCTAGCGTAGCGGGTTGTTTCGAAACGTCAAATCGAAATAACGTCTAGCGCGCGCACGCCCCGTAGCTTGGCGGTCGGCCAATTATTTGTTGGCCCGGAAACGTCGGTTTTCGGGCCTGGAAGCCGCCCCTCGCTCTTCACCCAGCGCCCCTGTTAGTCGAAGGTAGGAAGGAGCACAGGGGCGAGGGGGGGGGGCGGAGGCCTCTCCAGCTTGTCAAAACGTATTCGTACGCGGATACAACGCATTATAGAACGCGCTAGTCGATGGATCGCGTCGTTCGAATCGCAGGTTCCGGTGATTGCAGTCACCGGCTCGAAAATCCAGTTGAAGCGGAGAGAAACGTGACAGGGACAACGGCGCTCTGACTCGTGTCCATCAACTGGCCCCCATCCGCCTAGCCAGCCCCCTCTGACGCCCGACCACTGGCCGTTCCCACTTCATAACAATTTCGATAGCGGCCGCTGGTTGTAATTGCTTTTTCCGCGCGCAACGAGCTTTTCGAAAAACGTCTGCACCGGCGCTGGAACCGCGATTGATTCTGCGACGATTCATCCCATTCTCGATTGCGCAGGGATCATCGAGAACCTGCCGGTACTCTAAATCCTTTTCGTACATTCTTTTTTACTTGAATGGCCGAACGATTTGCGAAACGATTTTGTACGGTGTGCTCGTTCTATCTGCTTGCTTACACGCTTCTCTGTGTGGTTAACGGATTTAGGGCGTGGATAAGAGGGCTCGTGTTATTTCGTTCGTCGGGAGGAACGTGGAGGTTCGATTAGAGAAACGACATGAGGGTTGTCGTTCGCCGTGATCGTCGATCGCTCGCTTGAACGCGCTCCGCGGGAAACGTTAAAGCGTTTACGCGCGCAACGCGGTTTATCGCGTTACCCCTCGGCGACAGCCGCGATATTGTTCGCCGCGGGACGCTTTACCCGAAGACAAATAGCGTCGGGGAGCGACGAGACGGTATCGAGATACGGGGCGCTCTAAGTAGTACGGGCGAGGATGGGTCAGACGTAAGAGACGCCTGGCGCGGGCTTCGGAGCGTGGGCACTTGATTACTCGGCGAGTCGTGAATTAACAGTTAGGACGGCCATCTGTGCGTGATCGATGGTCACAATGGTCACGTGAAAGCAGTTCGAGGCAGTAAATTAAAATTCACTGGACAGTAATGAAATACTGTACTATGTTTCTTAGCAGACAGCTTCCAGCTTTTAACTTCCTCGAAAAACGGGTGATCCATTAATCATCCACTTGGGAAAGAATATAAACTCTCGGGGAAGGCGATTTATTCTCCTTTGCTAAGAAATCGGTACACTGTAGCAATTCAATTCTAAGAAAAGTAATGTGTATCTCAACTGAAACTCTCAGCTCAATTCACGAATATATATCTAATGAATATCTCAAGATAATGTCTAGAAACAGAAACACTTCGAACATACTCCATCCGATCACTACCCCCCAGCAGATATGCTGAACCTCGCCCATTTGTCACATAATTTATGTAATTTGTGGTGAATAATGTCGAATTATTATTATTATTAAACACTGTCCAAATCCCCAGCATCCACATTCCCCTAATTAAATCTATCTTCCAATTATGAAAATCATCCCCTTCCAAGAAACAGCTGGTGGATCTCCCAAGTCGATCCCTCCATCGACCCCACCTAAAGAAGCTTCCTCATTACCGATTCAAAAAGGTTCCCTGTCAAACTACCAAGCTGACGAGCACGGTAGACTTGCCAGCTCAGAGTAGTGAAAGCATCAAAGCAATCCACCTTTAACGACGGCCCAACCGCGTCGTCGCCGTGGCTAGGGGCGTTTTGCTTTTTGAGAATTCATTCCTATATCTCCCGTAACCCATCTGCCGTCGACCAATTAAATTGCCGGGCGCGGCCAATTTACTACGTAGCCGAAATTGTTTCGTTTTGATTGACAAGCGGGCCGGGATCTGACCGCGTGCCGGGCCAGCTCCATCAAAGCGTTCACCGAGATAGCGTTTCACGCATGTATGGAGCGTATCGCCCGCATCCACCCCCTCCGCCGACAGATTATTTCGGGAGGCGGTGGGTTAGGTCTGGATTCAAAGCGGCCGCCCCGCCACCGACGAGCAATTGGGTCGTCGCGAATTTGCACCTGAATCGACATTAGAACAAGACGGGCCGAACCGGAGCCACGGGGCTGTGATTGCGAGGGCGAGAGGGAAATCGAAGTCGATCGATCCCCACTGCCAGCCAGACAATCTTCTGTAACCGTTACTTCGTTTTCTTGCTCCTATTCCGTCGAGCTGATTGCTCAGGAATCGAGTCTGTCTTATTCGTGGCCATTGGGGAGATGATAGCCGGGTGGAGATTCCATGGGGTTGTATTATGAGTCGCAAGCTGCTGCTTCGGGGGATAAATCTGGATCGAGGACGGAGGGGAACGTGGTTTTTATGTATCTGAAAGGTTCGGATGTTAAGGGATGTGTCAGGGGTAGAAGTGAAGGATTAGTATCTGTACAGAGGGGGACAAAAGTATGTGGACACCTTATAAAATCGTATAACTTGTGTGTGATTAGTTTGCTAAGTGGCGTGTTTCGACGCTTTGGAAAATATTGTAAAGGTCGTTTCTTCAACTTTTTTTCTGAACCTGTAATGAAACTTCAAAAATCCCGTTTGTAGATTTAAGTAAGTTGTGTACGTGTTCAAAATTTATTTTATTACTATTTTTTGCTGGTCCGATTAATTGCAATTGAAACACTTCGCCTTGGAAACTAATTCTAGTTTCTGAAAAAAGCTCAAATCGTTTCGACCAATTTTAAACAAGTTATACGATTTTAAAAGGTGTCCACATACTTTTGTCGCCCACTGTAGATCGTACAGGGACATTGAAGTAGCGTTTCTTAAAAACGGAGTAAAAAAAGGGGGAAACGAATTTACCGCGCGGGTGGTTAAGCGGAAGTGCACGGAATCTGGTGTTGCTGAACAAAAATTCCTCTTCAGCCGTTAATGGCAGGAATTGTTAGGCATTCTGCAGTCAATTATTGACAATTTATGTGTATACAATGCTGCGAAGGGTTGAAATGGCGGGGTATGCTTTTAGCGAAATGCTGAAAGGATGGAATGCACGATACGTCACATACGATACGTGTTATTTCGAAAAACGTGGATTGCCTGCGTCGATGAAAAATATTTACCCCCCCCCCCCCCCCCCCGTTTTCACTGCGCGCATACCGTTTCTACTGTTTACAGCTTGTCGCAATCAAAAGATACCAGGAAAAACCTCCCTTTGTTGTCCTCATAGGTGAAATCCATAGTAATTCGAACCAATTTGAATTCCCAGCAGCAAATTACAAACTGAATGGGATCAACAGTAACCCAACCAGGTTGCATGGCCTCCGCTCAGTGGGAATGTTAAAGAAGCCCCTTTACACCCCTTTCGTCGTAACCGGAACAAAACCAGATTCTCGTTGCATGTATTACATTAATAGTTCATCCTGTTCCATCCGGCACTGACAAGAATAAATCTCCATATTTGCATTTTTCTTACACGCCCAGCTTTCTCCGCGCTTCTTCCTGCCTCTCGCTGTTCTTTTTCCCTGAAATCCCTTTCCGCCTTGCAGAGGGGTTGCTCGTAATTCCGGGACGAAAGAAAAACAGTCTCACTGGATCGAGCTTACGTTACCGAGTTACTAATCGAAGTAGATAGTTCCTTCTTTTTCCCAATTCTCTCTCTCCCTCCCCCGCTGGCGATATATCTCTCTCTCTCTCTCTCTCTCTCTCTCTCCCTCTCGCCTGGCCCTCCCACTGCTCTCCTTCACCCCCTTCATTCGGCCTTTTTCCTACACTTTATTTCTCTCAGATCTTTCGCCGTTTCTCCCTTGTTCCCGCGCTCTCCCCCGCGCTCGCTGCTCTCATTCCTCTCGCGTGCTCTCACTCGACATACAAACGCGCAGCCAGCACTCTCGTTGCTCCTTACTATTCCGGGATACCCTCGAAAGTGCAGCCGAGAACTCGCCTCGCATTGATAATGCCCGAGGTATATTCCGTCGATGGACGAGCTGGAGGGGCTGCTGGAAGGATGCTCGAGGGAGAATTTCACGGGGTTAGAGGGTGGAGAAAGAAACGCTGGAGAGACTCAGCTCTCCCCCCCCCCCTCCCTCCCTGGCAGGCGAGGGGTATCGAGCTCAGACTACCCCGGGACAGAAGAAACCGGAAATGAATATTAACCGAGGCCTGTCGCGAACGACCTGCCCCAGTCGAGTGTCGACTGTGTCGGCGGGAATCCTTGATCTCTCGTCTCCTGCAGCTGGCATCTATTGATCCTGGACCATTGCGACCTCTCGGTCTCGATACCACTCGACGGTCTTTATTTTAAAGGCTCGGAGATTCACGGAAATTAGTGCTGACAGTAAAATACTCTTAATTCTTTGTTGCGGCATCGAATTCGAGGCCACTTCGGCAAGAACGTTCGAGATTCTAGTTGCTCCCAGCTTCAATTGCGTTTAGCGTATCATAGACCAGTGCAATGGCTAGATTTCGGGCATTGCCGGAATGGGGACAGGGCGTGGAATAAAAGACCGGTTCCCCTGAAAGGCACGCCGCGTTGCATCGTCGCGATGAAGAATGCAAGGCTACGTTTGCGTGTCCCACAGCGCCATTAGTGAATTACTTTCCCCGTGGAGAGCCACGTCCTTTTGCGGCTAGCTTCCCTTTGCGTTTACGTTGATCTTCGGTCTAGGCGACGGTTCCAGACGACACACATCCGCGGCTGCGGTCTAAAGATCGGTGAACGGTCACCGAAACTCGGGGCCCACCATCCAATCGAGGGCCGTCCGCGAACACAAGCGGATAATCAGTGAACGATCCTCCAAAGACAGCCGGAGCTCTCACGAATACCTGATCAGTGATATCATCAGAAATTGGAGAGTCCTCGTAGAAAGAAATTTTATCCATAAATGTTCTACGCGTCAATAATACTATAGAATTTGATTTTTGGCGCTTGCAGTGTTTTCTACGTATAAGGACTCTACAATTAATGCACCCATGCGTACCTAACACTCAAAATCACCGCAAACAGAACCCCACAGGACGAAATAGGAGGCGTACAAACTCGTAAACAACGACGCCCCGGATGCTCTCTGCTACATGGCCCGAAGAAGACCGGGGGAAAAGCATCGCGGCAGATGCACCGTTAACGTATGAGCCGGAGCCTCCGCTGGATTCGGTTCGTTTCGTCCTGGGGAAGACATGGAGCTCGTCGACTCCGCGACGGTATAAAGGGGAGCTTCGATTCCCGCCTGGGGAACGCAGCGAAAGAAGCGCGCGAGGGGCGAGGAAACAGGCCGCAGTCCTTTAACGGTACGTTTACGCTCCTTTTACGACGGAGTAATGGTATTGGCAATCGGGGTAGGCACCGACGCCGGTCGACCACCCCAGCTCTCGAGTGGCGACGGCGTCGTACACGCTCCGTAGTTGTCCGACGACGTACGCCTCGATCTACTCGATATCGGCCGCGTAATCGCGACCGCACCCGCGTAAATCACCCGCGGACAATCCGTGGCCAGACGAGCATCTTGGAGCATGAGTCAGCGACCTCGTAAACGAGCCACCCTCGTTGCAACATCCTGCCTCGCCCTCGACCGCCGACGTCCTCCTCGAGTGTCTCGCGGATTGAGCCATCAAATTGATTTCTGGGGAGAAATGAGGGTTGGGGAGGGGCCACCTGGCCTGGGAGAAATTCATTCCCCTCGACGCGCAGGAATTCTTCCGAGGCGCTCAATGTCCAAGTGGAGGCGCTTTATGTAGAAATTAGTGGCAAGGTTGGGATTATGCCATTGGATAATCACTCCCTGTAGAGATATTCTTCTTTATGAATTCAGGGGTCGAACGTGTCTTTGAAGGCACAGGTTTGGGATACCCTCGACCTCCAAGCATTTGAATGTGTATTTTCGTGATAAAAGGCGAAATTAGTAGACATAATGGAGGCGGTGGGCGCGCGGAATTCGCACAGAATTTCAATCTGCTCGGTTAATTGAGACGGTCCCGCGGTGGTTCGGGAATCGAGGGCTGAAATCGCGGAATCGCGCCGCCAGGAATGTCCGCTCTTCCCTGGCTGCTGGTATCGGTGGAGGATTAAAATTGAAAAAAAAAAGAAGAGAGTGTGCGGTCGAACGGGGCGGCAGAGCGACCGCGGTGATCGAGCCAGAGCGGAGGGAAATAGGGCAAAAGAAAGGGTTGGAAAAAGTGCGAAAATGTAGGGCTTCGCCGAGGTGAAGCGGCCAGGCGGGTGACTCGATAAAATTTCGTATATAAAATGAGCTGGACGTGTGTGCGGGTGCATCGCTCTGGGTGCGTAATTGCGCGCGCGGATGGGTGTGCTCTTGTACGTGTGCGTACACAGGGTGTTAGGGGGTGAAAGAATAGTTCTGCAGAATCGAGAGAGAAATCTGGCTTTATTTGTGTCGTTCGTGAGATTTGAATTACAAGACAAGTGAATCATATAAAAATGGGGGAAAAAGGTGATGGTACGAATGATAAAAAGAAATAAGAAAATAAAATAAAATGATAAATTCTGTGCAATTTAAATTTTGCTGAATTCTTACTGTATACAGGCGTCAGTGATATTGAATGAACAAAAATTTATGGGACAGAAAGTTACGAGAATTGCGATTGTTTAAAATTGTTCAGGATGGTCCAGCATCGTGTGAAAAAACTCTGTGCATCGCAGCTGGTATTTTACAGAGAAGAGAGGAAGCACCCTGTATAGCCGAGGAAGCGTATTCGTTCGATGCTCCAGAGCACGGGCGTGGGTTATAGTGGCGCGTTAATAAAACCAGCGCGTTAATTGCTGAATTCCCCATTGATTAATGGCGCTCAGGGCTCGGCTGAAGGCAAGAGTCAAGTGAGCCGACAATTTCACGAGCGAAGGAAATAGCTGGCCACCTACGTCACCGGCCTCCAAATTGGGGAAATATTCCGCAATTGTGCCGCGTCGACGATATTTCCACCACCGATTTCTCTCATTCTACCCACTCTTTCCTATTTATTTCCCTCGTAATGGAATACCCCCGCAATTCCACTGGAATAACGCGGACCTTCGGAAACTTCAGCTGCTGATTGGGAAAGCAGCGACTTCCCCTTCTTCAACCCCTGAAAATTCACTTCTACCACTTTCCTGTTGAACTACCGCGTCTGCTGGAAACAGTGGACATTTCTAGCCACCATCTTGAGAATACGTATGTACGTACATAAGTTGCAGCGTTCCCCTTCATCGTGTATCTGTCATTCGCAGTCACGAACGTTCATTTTCACGCTCTTGCGACGCTAGCCTTGAGAGAAACCGAGCGTTGAGATATCACGGAAATCTACGACGCGCACTCGGAACGTAGACCCAGACGAATCAGATTTCTGTGAAGTGTCTTCATCCAGTCACTGGATTTTCTCGTAGCATGGTATTCCATCTATCTAACTTCATCTCGCTTTTCCTCCACGTGGGATCAATTGTTATTAGATTCCTAAAAACCGATGACAGGAGCTGTAAGATTTGTAGCGTCACCTAGCTGACGGCCAGTGGAATCGATCCACTGGCGTAATTAATACAAATCCGCATCATGTTCGGCATTAATCTTAGACGTTGCTAATAAGACCCAGAGAACGCTCCACTTCCTGTCCCTGATTAATGACTCATCTTGGACGCTTAAGGGCTGGCACGCTTCTCCGAGGGTGAAATACACCTACGTAGGGGTGCGCGTCGAAACGATGTATGCTGGAAATAATTATGTTTGCCCCGCGTGCCAAGGAAATTGAAGCTTCTTCTGTTTAACGCTTCCTACAACTTGCGGAGTCGCTTCGGGGAGCAGATAACCATTTTATCTGTATCTGAAACGTTGCACGAGAGTCTGACGGAGCGAGCGTGCGGCAAGGGTGGGTCTCTATATGCTATCAACTTAAAAGATCAGTGCCCCGCGGAGGAGCGGGTCGAAAACGGTGACAAATGCCCTGGAAATTCCATAAAACGGGATCCAATACGCGATCGGAGCAGCCGAGTGTTTTAAAATACAAACGGGCACGGAGTTAACAGAAATTTATGCGCATTTAGATACCCCCGAGGATCCTGTTCCTCAAGTGCCTCGATGTCTCGTATTCTAATCGGAAATGGATTCCCCGCGTGTACATATTTCCTTCCGAGACAACCCCCCACGCGAAATGGGTTTCCTCAAAGAAGCCTATAAAGATCTTTTTCCACGCGGAGATCGAAGGATTCCCAGTCTGCTTCCTCCGCTTGCTAACAGTTTTTGCGTCCGACTGGTCAGCGGAATTCTGATACGATTCGCGATAACGTTTCCTCCATTGCGCGCCGTGGAAATCTCCGAGGAACAACTGGCGTACGCGAGTTCGCTCCAAATTGCACATCTCCCGCATTTCCATCAATAACGCAGGTAATCGAGGAAAGGAGGGATCGCACCGACGAAAGTCTGAATAAAATTTCTACAGTAAAAGACAGGCGAGTATCCAGAAAAATAACCACGAATGTTTCCCTGCATTAAAACAAAATTGCAGAACACTTGGATCGCAAGATAGACAGTTCACGCCTGGAAACGTTTTGAATTCTGAAGTGAATCCTCGTTGTTAATACAGGAGCCGATTATTAAATTCAGCGAAATATAGTGACCGCGCGACAAAGAAGCCGTGAACAGGGCGAGGGTGTATCCACTGCTGGTGGAATTGAAATCAGACAGGGGCGCGCAATAATTGCGTCAGAGGCGGAGAGGAGAGCACGGAAACGGAAAGCCACGAGTGGCGGGGGTTGGGGGGTGTGCTCGCGGGGAAATGATTCAGTTAGGGACGCGATCCTATTTCCCGTAACAGGGTAACGGCTTTGCTTTTCCAGCTGGAACAATCGGCCCTGCCCTCCACCGTGCGCCGTTGGCTTCTTGGCGAGGAGCTGATACGGCCGGCGAAGCCCACATAACTGCCATGGGGTTGGCGTGATTCACATGAGAGATCGCGCGGGACTCGATACATCTGCCCGCCAACGCGGCCCATAAACGTTATTGTTGCTGTTAGCGTTATTACGTTTCCACCGAGGAATAACACCCCCGCGACTCGATCACTCCTTTGTCAGAGTTTCGGTACTTACGAGGACGAAATGGACATTGGCAGGACGCATAGCTCGTGCACGTTCCGGTCTGATTAATCTCTTTACAGTCGCGTCTTGGCGTCGAGACACTTATCTCGGCTATGGGACGGAAGAACAGTTGCCAGCGGCGTGTGATAGCGCAGGCTTGCGCGATCGAAGACAGATAGGCAATGTGGAATGAAGTTTCCTTGTAAGGGGCTTCGCGGCCGGGGAAATCGATTTTGAAAGGGGCCTGCGATCCTTCGATAGCGATTTGTTTTAGAATGGAGCCTCATATAGAAGTGCATTACACGGTGTGGGTGTGTGAGCGTTAGAGTGGGGCTTGAAAAAGAAATTATATATTTTTTTATATGTCCTACTACCCTGATTTGTTCCTTTAAATATACAAACACTGTATAAAAACTTTAGACAATACATTCTTATGTTTAGGGGTAGCTGAAGTGACTCACAGATTCTAGAAATTATGAAAATTCAACGTATAATGGTCATATTTTAATTTATATATTTAAATTTATATTTATATGTGATAGTTTGCTAAATTTATTGTTCACAGAGGCTCAGACATCAGACAGTGTCTGTTTTCCGCTGTCAAGGTACAATCTACTAATTTTTTTACTTATTTATATGTCAGATGGGGCGCTATGGTACCTTTTCTCAGTTTCTATTTTTCTTAATAAACAAAAAAATGCATCTGAAAAAAATTGTAATGTTCTGTGCCCTTCCGTACAATTATCATGTATATTGGAAATTTCACCATTATTGAGGTAGCCCTAAATATAGATCAATTATCCTCATATTTTGCTCGATTTTATTCTTTATAAAAACGAATAAATTGAGATGGTAAGAAGGTCATATTTTCATAGCTGAAAAATAAGCTCTACCCTAATATACATGGATTTTTATGTAGCATCACTTTATAGAGATCGGTAGATTGAAATGTAGCTAAAAAAATATTATAGAAATTTATTTGCACCTGTCGTAAAAAATTCGATATTGATACATCAAGATTGTTGCACCTCGGTATGCCTAGTTTCCCATAAACACTCGTTTTCTCGTTATCCGATGCCCAACAATTGCCCGCGAATTACCATTAAAAATCACCTATTATAGCTGCGTATGCTTTAATGAATCCGCTCCTCGTTAAACAACACAATTATTTCATCGCTACATTTAAATTACAGGGCCGTGCCTCATTAACAATACCAATAGCACTGTATTTGCCGCTTTACCTTCAGGATTCGGCGGATTTAACGAATTTCCATGCGAAATCTCGCCCCGGGAATAATCGTCGCGCTTCGGCCGATGTGTTCACCCCCTCGGCCGACATCCCAGCGTCATTAATTAATCTCGACTGGAAATCTCGTTTGCGAGACTCGAAAAAAAAAAGCGACGCGTACACGGGTCGGGCAGACGCGAGACTCTTGCAATTTGTAAATTCGCCGGGGTAATACTTTATCGAGTACCTGCCCGTCGTCGGTTTTAAACCTACCTACCCTCGAATTGCTTAGATTTGAAGAAACTAGAGGCTGGACAGGGGAATTTAAATTATTCCTACCGATCCCGCGAAATCGATTCACGTCATTATAACTTAAGAAGAGAATTCTGAGCCACCGATAGTACCCTCGTGCACCTAATTCCAGCGGCAATAGCGACCACGATCTTCCTCTATCTATAACAATGCCTTCGATTCCCCAGCCGCCCACCTTTTCTTCGGCAGGGTGCATTGGGACATCAGAGCCAGCCAGCCGGAAAGAAGATAAAATTCCTGGATGTCGGTCCGCCTCGTTAGATCAGAACGACGCAATTAACAACGCGATTCGATCGATATCGGGCACCGCGTCTGCTCGGACGGTCGTATTATCCTATCGAGCCTGATCGGTTGAATTTTACCGCGGCGGTGCATTGTTCCCGTCGTCGCTTTCCCTGGATATTAAAGGGGGGGAGTACAAACGCCTGGCAATTGCCTGGCCCAGTTTCCCAACTTCCCACCCTCCCCTCCCGAGCCAGTTCTCGGGAAACTTCATCCCCCTTGTCGTCATTCCACTTTGTATCGACGATTCCAGTTGCCACCTAGCACAATCGAGCCTCGCTGGCGCGACAAACGAACGGGATCCAGCGGACCCTCTATTAAACGCGATCTTTCTTTCAGGGAAGGGAGGATCACCGTTGGGGAAGCTATGAATTCGCGATCTTCCGGCTGGTAGCAGTGCTTGGAACGACGCGAACCGTTTCAAGACCATTACTACACCGGGATAAACGAGCGAGATCATGAATCGTCAAAAGCCCCCGCTGTAATTCTTTCGCCCCCTTGCCTTTTTCTCAGCAGGATTCCCTCCCCCGCGAATTCATCTTGTTAACCGTGGCTCATAAACTGCGCTGCAGCTTGGAGCTCCCTCTATTAGCTGTGTTTACTGAGTTAATGGGGAGCAGCGGCAGAGGGGATCGTTTGATCAGGCGTACTAGCTGCGAGAATTCTTCCACCTTGTAAATTCAATTCTTCCTGGCGAGAAGGGATCTCTCGGTAGATTGCGCGAAATTGTGTAGGGTTTTTTCTATATTAAAGTTGTGCCGTAACTAGTGGACAGAAATGCTAGATATTACGAGTTTACCATCACATTTTCATTCAATCTTAAATTATTAATACAGAGATACTTCTGACTTAATAAAGACACTGTCGTTTGCTGGCGTTCTGAATTAACGATCGAATCGATGTCCACGAGTCATGCAGAAAGCTTTGTGTGACGGGGGTTGGTTTACTCACGGTGCCCTCGCGGCGGTGATTCCCCCGTGATGGACGCGATGCGCGGCGCGTCCTCGTTGATTTCGATGTCAGCCGATTTCCGGTAGACGTCCGCGATGAAGGCGGTGCAGCGCAAGTGCAGGCGGCCGTTGTGGAACATGTCGTTGGTCACCTTGAATTCTAGGATCGATTTCGACACCTCGGAGTCGTCGTCCTGGGGGATCGGGAAGTATCTGCTTCTGTATTGCGTGCTGTCGTCCGCTATCTGCAACCAGAGACGTAAAGTTTCGCTGAGCTTCCAACTACGAGCCAACCGATGCGAGCATTCCCTGCACGCCCGCCTAACGTGGATAATAGCTTCGCAGCTTCCTCCGTACTATCGGCCCGGAATCTCTACGTTTCATCGAGCCTCGATCCGCGAACGGGGCGCTGCTGCGCTCAGAACGGTTTCCCCGAGAAACGGAGAAACGTTTCGCGTCTTTTGTCGGCGAAATGTCACGGAAGATTTACCTGCGAATTACATTCATTGCGCGGCAGGTGCGGTGGGATATCCGCGCGTTAATAATGCAAGAAAACAAGCGCGGAGAGCCCGAGTAAATATTTAGCGAGCAGAAAATGAAACAGATTAATTCTGAAACGCTGTGTTCTATGCATTACGGAAACGGGTGTGTGTAAAGCATGAATTATTGTGCCACGTCCATGGTTACGCGAAATGCGCGTTGTTTGGAAACGCAACGCCGGTTTCACGCCGACCCAAACATCCCCCGTTCTTTAATGTATGGCTTATACATTGTCGAGATTGCGAGCGCTTAGAAACAACAAGCTAGAGTAATCGTAGTAGTGAAAGTTGATTTCAGGGAAGCTGATTCATGTTAAGAGTTTATTTATCCGCTGACTAAGAAAAGCTGGCATTAGAAGCTAGAATCAACATTCGTATAAACCAAGTCCCGCATTCACAGACATAATTAATCTGTCATCCCTCAACGACTCAAGAATCCCGAAGCCTCTCCGAGCAGTTCTCAAACAAGTTCACCCGCCACGTCTACCAAGACTTATTCTCCTTATCCACGAGCTCCTTCCGCCATCATCAACGAACAACGCGAACAAACGACACTCTCTCCACTTCCGCGAAGCATGATCGTTTAATTAGTACGTTGTTTAAGCCGCCGTCGCAGCATTATTACGTTACAGGGTCCCTTTAACAATTCCCTAGGCAAATACCAGCCTCGATCTACCCCCTCCCTTCGGTTCAAACAGGGCGTTCAATTCAATTTCTCGCGACCTCCATCGAAGGTGGCGAGATTTTCCTAGGCGAAGCTCCAGCAGACACGGTGTCTTGTACCCTTCTGCTTAAAGGTATTACGCAGTTCCGTTGCTCTTAACGTAAATGAACGGGCGCAGGGCGCAGGCCCAGCTTCCGCCTGCTCGCCGACCATCTCGGCCATTCTCCGTTCCCTTCTTCCCTTTCTCTTTTTTTATTCCTCTGCCTTCTACCGCCTGGCGCTTCTTGAGAGGAGGCCAGGGAAGAAGGAGCGATGGCAGGGTACAAGAGTCGCTCGCCGTTATTACTTCGGGGAACAAACGAGCAGGGCTGTGCATTAAGTTCGCGGACTCGCGATGACGCGGTGACTATGGCGGCGTGTTCATAAAACATAATGCATAAAGCTTGCCGTTGTCGTCGAACCGCCACCCCCGCCCCTTGCGCCTCACCACCGTGTCAGCCGGCTATCACCGGAGGATTTGCAGCCGGGTTTTCCTGGTGATCCCGCGTTTCCTCGGCGTTGTTCCGCCCTATCGGTGTCGTGGGAAAGGCGCCGCGACGCGGCTGCAGGCGTCCACGGATAAACCGTCGAGTGGAATGTAAATTCAGGCATCGGCCGGGCTGGAAAATCGCCGCTGATTGCATTAACGTATCCGCTGGATACCAAGCGCCGAGAATTTCGGATACTTTGATCTCGCGGAGCTGCGCGATCGATCGGGGACAGTGGTTTAAGCTACTTAATTGTTAGACACTTTGGTCTGAGATTCAGAGATACTGAGACGTTCGTTAGCATGGATGCCGGAATAATTGAAAGGGTACTCGAGTTTTTGATACTAGTGCTGGAGTATTGCTTCTGGTTTTGTGATTGGAAGTGGGGGGTATCTATGAGGCTGGATTAATCTGAGACTTTTGGATTAGTTCTGAATACTGAATGTAATTGAATTTTCGAGCTGAAGGGCTTGTGTGCCGTTCTACCATGGTTCAGACGGACGATTGCTGGTGTTGGATTATTCTTCAACGAAGCTGGGTGAAACTCGAACTTTTGTACTCACTCCGCGTAATGTTTTGAAACGTAAGTCTTCGATATTTATTGAGCAATCGCCGAAATATGGATGCATCTAAAGTCTAGACTCGTCTTCGTCTTTCATCCCGCGAAATTTCACTGCAGCAGGAAAGTATTCATCTTCAGTTTGTCAGGCTGTAGATTTTACGAGTGTTTTGTGTCCCCGCGACGTTCCACGCCGATGCAAATTCTGCGAGGTTTCTCAAAATTCCAGTCGCCCTCGTTTATCTTTCGAACGTCAGCGTAACATACTGCTTCATACGAAATTCCTTCTACGGACCCGTCCCTCGCGGAATATAGGTCACGTTCTTTCCTCGTAACCGGGACCTGACGGCCGCGTGACGGCGCAGACATTTTTCCAAGTCCATTAATTAGGATTAACGCGAATTCAGGAATCTTGGCCGCGAATTGTGATGAAACTTTGCTTCAAGTTTCTTCATTCCCGACCGAGTCCTTATTACCTTCTAACTGGAACTTTATATGTATTTTCCAGGCCACTCTGAGCCCTTACGTTCTTTGACCTCCTTTCTTTAGCTCTAGATTCTCTGTGCGGCCAATTTCAACTTCTGCTGTATCGATCAAAGTGTTCATCTCGCAGAACAAGTTTCTGCGGGTGACTGACGAAGCTGAAGAATGTGGACACATTTAGACTAGACAACTCGCCGCTGTGAGGTTCATATTTTATATTCTACACCGTCCTGTCATTCCCAGGCCACGTAACACCATTTCCTCTTTAAACTAATAGCGCGCAGAATGACTGTACCAAAACACTATGAGACCATGCTGTCGATATAAAATGCCTAAAGTACTTCAAATTCAGCTCCATCCATTACCAGAAACTGCACCCTTCAGCCTCGCGCTGCATTCGTTGGAATACGAGTCAAAGAATCCCACCCCCAACGATCACGACGTACCAAGAGCTTCTTGCACTCGCCAGACAAGAATACCTCAAAGCGCAAGACGTCAGGTGATGACGCACGGAACGTCCTGATCAGTTTTCACGTGGACGTCGCATCGGAAGGAAGCGCTAACGACCGATGTTTTCGTAGCCCCGATCCGGCATTGCCTCGACCAAATCCCTGCCACCGACACCCCCGATAATACCTTTCCGATGACCGATCCCAGAGTCGCCGTGAAAACGAGGAGGGAGCCAGGGTGATCGAAATTCCCGTCAGCCAGTCGATTCGATCCGCCAAATTTACGAGGCACCGCGAGATCCAGCGGCTGATTTGTTGGAAATATTCGTCGATGTTTCACGGACCGGCGAAAAGCTTCCGAGGAAGGAGCACGCCGAGCGAGGCGGAAGAATTGGCGGCGAGAAAATACGAGCGGAAAGTTGATTCCGGATAGGTGGAACACGTCGACGATCCTCTTGGCAGAAGATCAAGTACGTTCGAGTTGAGTCGCTTAAACGCCGAGGCTCCTGAAGCTGTGTACTTCGCTTCGAATCCTCTGATTTTCTAAGGGGGTAAAGGAGGGAGGCGTATAGCTTGCCCATGGGGAAGAATAATACAGTGGAAAGCGTACGCGTTGTTTTAAAATCATCGCAGGTATTCACGAAACCAAATAAAATTCCAAATTCTTCGATTTCACCCCCCAGCGACTTCAACAGCCTCGAGTATCCGCTTAAATGCGCGGAAATTTTATGCCGCGTACCTCCGTCGACGATTTCACGAAGTCGCGACCGAAGTGTCACTTGATAAACGATGAGGACTATTTTTAGTATCGCGAGGGGGGCGAAGAATGCTCGGCGCAGTTTCCCTCGGAGGGGATGGTCTCGTAGAACGCGGGGCGAGCTGGGAAAGCCAAAGAGGAACAGCGCCGGGAGGACATTAAGGGAAAGTTGTCGACAATGGCCAGGTTAGCTGCAGTCCTTTCCTCGAGCCCGTGCCCTTCGCGACGGGGTGAGTTACGCGAGCTAGAGCGGGGTGACACGCATCAGAGTTGACTACGGGCCCGGGAGCCGAAAATGGCAGGGTGAAATTGCTGGCTGGGTGCACTTTCCAGCGGCCATTGTTACAGGCGTCGCGGCGAGACACGCGGAATTTTCAGTTACGCTCGCGACCCGCGCGCGCGTCCACCGCCCATCCCGCCTCGCCCTCGGCGAGAGGAAACTAAATCGCCCTGCTTTCAACTCGTCGCCGGCACGCGTTAATTATAACCGATCCAATCCCATAAAGCGGCCGAATTTATTTCACGGCCGTCGGGCGCGGCAAAATTATTTCGTCAAATAAATCTACCTCCCTGTCCCTCCGGCCGGGCAGAGCCATCCGCCTGGAAACACACAGGGAACGTCGAAGAGCGCGTTAAACCCGAATACGGGACAGACGATACCGCGTTTAAACTCGCCGACGAAACGTATGATGGCTGTGACAACACCATAAACCAGGGGGTGGTTCTAGAGTGAAAGGGGAGACGCCTGCTACCCGAAGGGTAGGGGGTTGATTTTCTGCGTCCTCGCGGGGAGGAAGGAAACCGAGCGAGACGCGCGTCGGAGTTTACCGAAAACAGGGTTTGCTGATGATGTTTGCTGGCGTAACAGTAGTGGATGCTGAAAATTCGGAAAAGCAGCTCGCTTCCAGCGAGACTGCGTATGATTGAAATTTCAACGGCGCGCGTGTATTAGCACGTTGCGTGATATGGGAGAGAAGAAAGCGACTTTGACGAGCGTGAAGCTTGCTCGCTGCGCTCGGGCAACACTTCACGCGAGGCAAAATCGCCCCTCTCCATTGTCACGCACAATAATTTTTTCAATATCTGCATGGAAGGTGTATTGAGCGGCGGTATCATGAATTTTGGGATGTTAACAAAGTACTTGCAAAAATGTACAGAGTGAATTAAAATTGAAGTAACACAATAAAATGGAACAAGCACAAAAACCGAGATAAAATGATATTTTAGTGTTTTCACACAATTGTCTCTAGCTCCGGTGTTTATGTATAGATTTTTTTAAGTAGCACCTTGTTTTCTTCGTAAAAGTGCAAACTCACCGTAAAAAATGAGAAACTGGGCCTATTTTTGTAATTTCGATTTTTCCCAGATGATTAAATATATTGTCGATGTCAATTTCGGTCGACAAAAAGTGACTTTTTTCACATATTTCCATCGATTTCACCCGAACTACTCCACCGATTTTAAAATTTTGTGAGATACATTTGTTGGTGATTCAATTATCTTTAATTTCAGATAATTTTCGACCATATCAGTCGTTCGCAACAGGAGTTATTCGCAATTAAGTGGGACCACCTTTTTGACAGACAGGTGAAAAGTCCACCTGTCGATATCTCGAAAACGTACACATAGAATTTTTTTAGACCTTATTTTCGTAATCGGAGGGCTATTTTACATAAGAAAAAATAGTGGCATCTGCTGCACAGAATGGTTGTAAACTAGGTGTAATGACTCCAATTTTTGGTTATCTCGCCACTCCATAAATTTGTTGTACATCGTCTCGTACTTTTCTTTCGACTTCGACAACAGCAAATATTCCTCAATCGCTTTTGCAGCTTCTGCGATTTCGGGGGCGTGTCACATCCCGTATCATTATCACTCTCGTTATCACACATTTTATCTTTCAATAAAAAGCTGCTGTGACAGTTGTAACGTCAACATAAACACTCATGATGGATATCAATTAGTCGAACAACTGCTTCTCTCGCTCAGCGTCCGTAAAAAAAAGCGCCCATTTTCATGGAGGTGTTGAAAAAAAGTTTCTTCCCTCCTTCGTTCGTTCCAGCGCAGTCTCGTTTTTGTTTTTCAATCAGTCCACGGGCCTGTAACTAACCAGTTATTTCGCATTTCAGCGACACCGGGGAATCGCGCGTTGGTGCACGGGGCTGCGCCGTTCGGGGAATTTAAATTTATCGAGATCCGCGGTGATACATCCGCGCGATGGCCGGGGCGTGTGGGGTAGATGTTACGATGCCTCGTATGCAAATAAATCGTTATTCCGCGGTATTTGTTAAATCAACCAAATTATTCCGTTAAATCGCCGCGCCGCCGCGCATCGACGCGTTTAACCGGTTACAACGGCCGGGGCCCGAGTGGAGGGTGAGTTATATGTTTTCCGATCGACGAAAACACGGCGGGTTCGAAGGAGCGCCGATTGCCTCCGTTCGTTACCTTCCGTCCCCTGTTTTCCTCTTTTTCGAGTCGATGCCCGATTTAACCGGACCGGTGAAACAAATGGGCGCATTTCCATATTGCCAGTGTTTTATGCGCCGCTGGGAACAGGTTAGCGGGGCATCGCGCTCCTGGACAATTTAGAAGAACGAGTCGAGGGCGGGGGAATGGTGGAAAGTGCCGTGTACTTAATGTTGGGGAATCGGTTGAATATTTCTGGGGAATGGGTGTGTTGATAAAAGTAATGGTAGTAAACGGAGGAGGGGTGTTGACGTCGGGGTAGGTACAATTGATCGGTACCGAGGATTTTCCCTTGCATTAAGTCTGCGTGGGGGTGTGTACACTTTTCTCTGGTTAGCGTGTAACGCTTCACAGCATTTCCTACGAATTTCGTGAGAAATTTGTATTCGATTAGACTCCAGAAGTAGCTCTGTAAACGTATCGACGTTTGCTGGTGCTCCAAGAGGTCTATTATCCGAAGCTGTGACAAAACGAATGTTGTCTATTAGAGCTAAGAACAAGGGTACGTGGGAAGCGAATAAAAGGTGTAGCTGGAGAAACGACATTCATTAGTTCGTCGTCAGGGCTTGCATTGGATATCGTGTGAGTAGAGTGTCTCTCTTCGAGGTGTCTGATTCGTCTTTGTCCTCTAAAAATAAGACTAGCACGTGAATCTTTCTCCAGTTCCATTCAATAAGTTCCATTGGATCTGTACACTTAAATTCGGAAAATTATTCTTACGCTTTATGTACACATCAACGCCCCAGTATTAAATTCGAATCACCCCAAAGAACAAATCACCAATATGCTTCTAAAACTTCAGAATTCCAAAAATATTGAATCGAGCAAACGTGCCCTTCTGATTATTCATTTCTCAAAAACTTCGCGCAAAAGTGGAGCCAGCAATCTTTCATCCAGGGCCATTTTAAAATCACATCACCCACGTGCCAGAGATTTATCAGACACTGCAAAGCAATAAAAAAAATCTGTGTGCGGGGAGTGTTCTCCCGAGACTTCTTCCAAAGTCGATCCGGTTGGCAAAGTGACGTTGCCTAGGTTGTTTCGCGATTTACCAGCCACCGTCGCGCTCGACATTCCGTACTTATTCCAGGCGAGGACTCATTTGTGACAGGCGGCGACAAAATAATTGCCACTGACCGAACAAACCGCCAAACTTTGCGGCGCAGGCATAAATGTTTAAGCGTGTTTACACGCGCGACGCGCACGTTGAAATAATTCGCCGGTGGGCGCAAATTAATTACGAATTATAAGCGGAACATCAAATCGCTCTAATTAATTAATCCATCACAATGGGCCCGAATACACCCGCCCCACGGCTACCGGTAATGTCGAGGGCATTAATAATTCACTCGAAATAATCGGCGGCGGCGTTATTATTACGGTCCGTCGGCCAGCCTCGCGGAAAATCGTTGGGCGAACTTTTTTTTTTTATTTCACGCTTTCGCATCGCTCGACAATCAACATTCGCATTGTCTACCAGTGAAAATTCCAATTCCCGCGCATCACCGCACTCATTCGCGCGATTCTGATCCGGAAAAGTGACCAGCCCCGTGGTTATGACCCGGTGAATAACGCCACCCCGACGATGTTCCCGAAACATACTCATAAAAATATTCCGATTTCGCTGTTCGATGAGCTTCACACATAGAATTATCATTTGGGAAGCTGGCGTTCCGGAGGGATCGCTCTTTAAATGCTCTCACAGCTTGAAATCTGTGCGAAGTAATTAAATTCCATTTGAATAAACGAGAAATTTATTATATTTATTATTATAGTCGCGTGAGCGGCGTACCGAGTTTAGGAATTTGTAACAAACAGAGGAGTATTAGAGAAATAAATACAGGAAGCTGTAGCGGATTAAAAAGTGTCTAACCATAGCGTTCAACTTTACCGATGATTATAGATTCGAATTGAACGCGTTGTACCTACATGTTGCGACAGAGCGAAATTCAAAATCAACGTGCCCCAAAAGTGGTGGGCAGCGAAACACATCGGGAGATGTAGCAACGAGCACTCTCGCGATCCACTTACCCCTCTTGCATCCCCGAACAACGCAACCGACAAGTGTACCATCCAACCCCTAGAATACGCGCGTTGAATCCGCGATACCACTGCTCTCTGCAGTCCCTTTCGTTCCTACATCAGCAAATATAACGCGCGATATTTGTCACCTACCCCTAAGCACTTAATCCCTAAGACTACTTCCTCGCGGCATCGACACCGTTCTCTGCGACGACAACCAGTACAACATTTCCACATTATACGGATCCTTATTCTCCCCGAGCCAATTAAATCCACCCCCCCCCCCCCGGAGCACACGCGACAAACATCCGCCCACGTCGCCGCCACAGTCTGCATCGATTTTCCTCAGACATTCCACCCCTGCATATCCAATACTCCGCCGGCGGCCTCTTCAAAAGGAACCTCCCCTCCCCTCGGCTGGTCCTCGACGCTGTCAAAAGCAGCGAACACTTTTCAGCAAGCAACGCCGGCCACCCCCGAACCTATCCACACTTTTCATTTGTCCCTTCCAGGGGGACACCCTCGGCGATAGTAGCAACACGATTCAGAGCGGCACGTGGAGCGCGGAGGGTGAGGGGCCCCGGCTATTGCAGAGGGGGTGGAACGTAAATGGAACGGAACGACACGGGCCGCGGACGGGGGTTCGGCGGGTGGTTGGGTGGACGGGGGAGAGCGGAGGTGTCTTCCGTGTGGAACTTTAATCATCCAGTAAGGTCACGTAGCTACGGCTGGAGGACGTATATAGAGGCGATGCTGAGGGCTGAGGCGAGAGAGAGGGAGAGAGAGAGAGAGAGAGAGAGAGAGAGAGAGAGAGAGAGAGAGAGAGCTTGGCGATATACTTACCAGATCCTCGTTCAGCTTCCACGTAATGGCGGAGGCGGGCCTGGAGTTGCCGGTGGTGCAATTCGCCCGGAGCATCTCGCCCACCGCTATGCGCTCCTTCTCGGTGCCGATAGTCGGGTCCGTTTTTGGGGCGTCTAAGGCATAATAATTATGTCGTTTAGCACACGCGACCAGGGCCAGGCCACGCCGCTAACTCGACGCCTGGCGTCGCGCCAGACCATCGAGCCACCTCAGACACGGGGGTTGACAGGGGTTAGCGGCCAGGAAACACCTGTACAACCGGATCGCCAACGGACTTCCTTTATACCCGACTGTCCCCTCCTGTGGCATGAATTTCGCGTACACGGGGTAGACTTGTCAGCCTTTCAGTTCCTAGAGACTAAAAGGGTACCTTCTATCTTGCTACAGATTCGAATATAAGGACACTCAGGCCCTTTTTGCATAAAGCGCATAATTATATTCAGCGAGTTTCATTGTCGAATATTTAAAATTGACGGGGGTATGGTAAATTTTGACAACCGATGTTGAGTAACTGACCCTAACTCGTATCTAAGCCAAACGTACATCAATCTGAACATAACACCACCTACGACTATTTTTCTGATTATATTTTTTCAATAGGTATTCTGTATTTTGTTCCAAATATTATGCAAATATTGAATAATAAAACATTTTTTTCTATATTTCTCCATTTTATGCAAGATGAGCCTGAGAGGGCTATAATTGAAATTAATTTCACTGGTTAATTTATTACACAATTTCGATTATAATGCAACTACAACACTTTTTGCACCGAGGCCCTTCTTGCACACAACAGTACAATTTCTACCGATTGTTCGTCGTTAACTAAGGGATGAACTTGTCTTCAAATGATAGTTGAAACGAGTTGGTTTTAAACGTTGCTGATTAGAGGATAACCGGGAGCAGAAGGCTCGGGTATTCGTAGTTCCATCTACCCCTAGGCGTTCTTCCAGGGAGGATCGGCGTCTGCGTCGCGTTTCTTCCGGTGAACTCACGGCGATCCTAAATCTGACATGAAAATGGGGCGCACGTACGGCTGGCACGTGCGCGGCATTACGGTGCACGCGATTCCCGGGATGAGGAATTTGTCTACTCGGTGAAACTTTTTAATTCTCCGGCAGACTCGCACTTACCTACGACCTCCATTCTGGCTCTCTCGATCATGGTGTGATAGGTGGGACTTCCGGCGGACACCTCGCACTTGTACTCCCCCGTCAGCTTCCTGGACACGTCGACAAGCGTCACGTCGTGTGCGTCCGATTTTGTGACCTGCGAAAACGAGGGAACGATACTTGAACACGTGATATCGTCGCCACCTAAGTAGGTACAGGAATATCGGGGGAAATCATGTGACCGATGGAAATCTTCCACCGCAAAAATTTCTTGGTTACTCCACTTCTCTGTCTCTCGCTCTTTCCTACAAGCTCGCAGACGCACACTCAGTCAGCGGATTTTCTTTCGATTACAATTCGCGTCACATATTAAACCGTCATTCCGATTCCCATGTCAAGAGGATACTTAGAAATCTGACCCAGAGCTCGCGTCGACCTAACTTCAGCATAATCCCTCCCTAATCCTGACACAACACTGACCTAATCTTAAACTAATCCTCCCCTAATTCTGACTCCATTCTGACACTATTCTGATCTAATTCAGAGGCGATTCTGACCTATCTCTGGCTTAATCCAGAACCCAACCCAGGCCCGTAAAACGCGTAATTTGTTCTCCGGCTTAATGAAGAGATGTTCCAAGACCGTGAGATTGGCCGACCACGCTAACCGTTTCTTTTATATTTCCGTCCGTATGTTTCGCGATAATCCACGGTATCGTCCCCCGCAGATATAAGCGGGGGCTACTTCCTGCGTCCAGTGTTCTTTCGAGTAACGAATACGCTGGTGTACGCTGTTAAACCAGTTTACGTAACATCCTCGATTTTCCGTGGCCCCTCCTTTCTGCCTCGTTCACGGACAAATCGATCCATCGGGCAGGGAGGCGGGAGGGTTTTTATTTCGATCCGCGGTTTCGTCGATCGCCCCGTTAAACGTGGGAAATCCGAAAACTACGGTGCTTTCGGGAACGAGGGCTCCATCCGGAGCGGCTGGAAGACGAGGTCGCTTGAAACACCGTTCGAAGAACGCTCCGCGGGGGTGTGAGATACTTTTACTAGGGGCGGATCGAAGCGAGTTGAAATCTGATAGCGGCAGACACAGGCTGCGAGGAAGTTTCTCCTCCGTCTTCGAGATATCGTTCCACTCGAACTTGATTCCGTCCCGTTATAGGATCGACTCGCCCAGTAAAATGTATTCTTCTATCGTTCACGCTGGAACACTTTCAACCCTCCCGTCTCCCATCACGGATTCGATTAATTCACCCCGCAGTGGCATCGATTTCGGACTGCGTTTCATCTTCAGGTTCCACTGGACCATTCGAGGGCCGATATGGAATGATTTTTCGTCGAAATAGACCGATTCAATTCTATCTGAACGACGCTTGGAGAGCTTCCGAGAAAGCGCGGAAATACCATAAAATATTTCAGCATTTGGGCTTGAAATGAAAAAAAAAAAAGGATTGTTGGTCGATTTCAGAGTCAATTGCTTCTGGCATGATTTTTATTTCGAGGGGAGTCACTTGAACTTTTCTAATTTATTTTCTGTATATTTTATTCAGCCTCTGGTAATGAGCGTATAATTTCGTGAATATAACACTTCTCTTCCTTTCTCTGTTTCATTCTTTTCGCTTGACAAAGCAGCTCCCCCAGATATTACTTTGTATTCCACGCGAATGTCGACCTTCTATCTAACCCTCTCCACGTCTAAATCTCGATCGGACTCTGCTCTCCCACCCTTCAGCCTCTGCAATCATTTATATGCATCGCAGCAGGCCCCTCTGCCTGCTTTACAAACTACACCGGATGCGGGGACAAGTCCTTTTCACCGTTTCCGCCAGGCCTGATGGAAGCGTGGCTGCGCCATCGTCGGAAAGAAATATCGACGAGACTTCTCGAACGCTTCGTTGAATGGTAAGTCTCGTCTTCGCTGTAACATGGTCGTCGAGTGGCCAGGTAGACCCTTGTGCGACTAAAGTGTCACTCTCCGCAACATTTTCGCCATAATTTTCCTGCAAATATTTGCCTTTTCCATAATAAACACTCGTCTTCTTCTGCACTATCGTGATTGAAATTAGAGTCAAATGTCCAACGTTTTTTAATTTCCAAAGTACCTTCGGAAACATATTAAAGAATATTATGAGAGTAGGGTTAGGAAATAGAGGAGGGTGCACACAATTTGTCAACTAAATCAAAGAACGTTGCGTGGGTGCTGATTTTTCGAACCTGAATTTTCGGGTTGTCGATCAGATTTGTTTGATTTAAGTGTTGCACACTTGCGTAACGGTCCATCATGTTGACAGACCTCCTCCACATTCGAAAATTTTGCGCTGTAATTCACGGATTTCGACTGTGTACAAGGGGACGTGTATTTATTAAATCCCTGTTTACGAATGGGAACAAATACAATATTTGTTTTCGAAATTCAGCTCGGTGATGTTGCGCCATAACGCGGATTGCGTCCAGCGAAGTCAGATGAGATTGCAATCCAAACGGCGGCGCACCCGTCACGTTAAACTCAGCAATTTTTAACGATCTTTACACGGCGACAATTCCGCAACCAACAAATCACCAAAATACTTATCCGCAAATAATCAATATCATTTCATCTTTTTTACACAGCGAAATGCAAATTCACTTTTCAAAGCAATCAAACATTCGCCTTCCTACAAAATGCACATAAAATATGAAACGTCCTAAACAAACTACCATTGCATTGATATCACGATAAATTGAACACTCTAAATGAGTCTACATAAAATTTCAAATTTTTCACACTCAATCTCCAAATTCCTCTGAACAATTAAGCACAGCTTAACCACCCCCCGGACGCTTTACGTCACACCGAATCACCACCGCCCCCTTCTGAATTTCTCAACGATATCTGGCGCAAAACACACCGTTAAATCCCGAGAATGTCGATAATCCTCTCCGCCGTAAACATCCTGCTTAAAGTTTCACGCGACAAAAATCGTGGCCGCTTAAGGGTGGATAAAGTCTGTAGCGGCAGCGGGCATATCGTGCGCGCCAGTTTGTTCAGGTTCAGTGTCGTGATAACGTGTAATGACCAATAAAACGGGATACAGCTAAGTGGCGATAAAAAGGCAGGATTATCGGCACGGTTACGTCGAGACGTTTAGGTGGGCTGGGGGTTATCACCGTATTGGACCGACATAATTCCGCCCCGGACTATGGCCGCATCATAGTCGAACGGTCAGGTGAATGTCTGCCGTCGTTCGACTATCTCCCCCTTGTACACGCTACGTTCTTCTGCCTGTAAATATTATACGAGCAGCCGTTACTTTTACGCCCTTTCCCGTATTTTCATACTCCGAGCGCATCGTGGCCTAGGAATTTCCACCCTGCTAGAGGATTTACGAGCGATTTTTCACGTCGTGGACTCGCGAGCTTACTTTTCGGTCATCCCTCGTAGGAGAATCTACAAATCTCATTCTTTCCTCATCTTCGCTTCTCGCGGGGAAAGGAATCCCTGTCCAGCTTTAAGAGTCTGACTCTATTCGATTTGAATCGAAACGTTGAAGTGCTTGGTCTTGCGTTACGATAGTTGCCAGCAGTAATAATTGTAATTCATGTATTCGATTCATTTTGCAAACAGTTTTTGCTTATACTTTAAATTCATCCCCTCGGTGAACGTGATAAAAGTCAGACAGAGATTTTATTTTCACGAGAATTTGTCCAAGAGCCACTGTGGCAAGCCCGTCCAGCGCGACGACGAGGAAAAATGATCCCCGGCCTGGGAAATTCCTTCCCGTCGGAAGTCCGGTACAAATTTTTATTAAAGATTCGTATCTGCGAGTGGCGCGTCGCTCGCGAATGAAGAATCTGTTTTCCAGTGTCTCGTGACTCCGTGGAAAGTTGGCGGGACAGAATCGATAGGGGCAGTTGCGAGGAAAACGAACTCCACCCCCCCCCCTCCTCCCTTTCTGTCTGCATCGATTCTCGAATGCTGGCCTTGGCGAACGCAGGCCAGCCCCCTCTATTTATCCAAACGCGTCCCTCAGTTTCTTCGAGGATACTTTAAACCTCGCGGGATTACGTCGGGGCTGTCTCGGAACTCGCCGCAACCTTTCTCAACGTCAAAGGTGCTTTGCACCCTCGCCCCTGATTCGATCTATTTCCCTCGGTTTACGTCTTCGACCGTCCCTTTCATTCCACCACCCGCGCCGTTCGTTTCCTCCCTTTCATTTTTCGCCGCGTCGAATAAATTTGAACGAAACGGATCCGCGCGACCCTTTCACGATCCACCGGGCAAACAGAGCAGAAGCGTTGTCCGTTTTCCTGTCTATCAGCCCGAAAACACCACGATCGGATTTCACTTCGCGATATTTCACGCGGAATCGCGGGCAACTCTGTGTGCGAATTTTTTCGACCGGAAATTGCCAGGCGAAAATATTATCTAAACACGCTGCTCCAGCGGGGCTCGCAGTTTTCCGCTTTCCGCACCCCTTCTCGCCTCTCCGTGCTACGAATCGATGATTGGATAAAATTTTATTCCATTCGGGAAATAAGAGAGCATTAGTAAAGTACTCTTCCAAAATTGGTTAACCATCGTTATAATTAAGTTTGCAGAGATAACTCAGATTTAGTGGTCCATTATCTTCGCCAAGGGTTCGTTCCTAAAACTTCAGTTCGCATCGTCCCTAGCGATCACCGATACCCTACCATCCACGCTGCAACTCTCAGGTGTATGTTTTCCTTGAGAACGTTAACGAAGTTCCATCCAGGTCTCGGACAAAGGACGGTGGACAAGAGGGACGTCGATGGCGAGGGAAGTTGATGCTCTAACAATTATTGCGACCACGGGGTTGAAACGCTCCCTGGGAGAGGGGTTAGCGCGAGGTTTCCTTGGCCGTTTCAAAGAAAGAGGGCGAATGGATCGCTGCGCGAGAAATGGGCGAGAGCGAGGCGCGAGAAGATGGCCACGGTGCCTTCTCCGGCGTCTTTCGTTCGCATTGGGGCGAATTTCACGAACCACTGTCCTCGGCCAAGAGGACGCGAAACGTAATAATAAAGAAGCTCAGCCCGTGCCGCTCTTGGGAAATTCTGAAGGAGGTCTGGAAAGGCGAGCTACTTATTTACGGTCTTGATCAAACCACGCGGAGTCACTCGGAAGCCACGCGGCGACAGTGGCTTCATCCTCGACTCCCACGTTCTTCTCGGTTTGCGCCAGCCGCCCGTGCCTCTGGAATTATTACGTTACATTTCCCTCGTAATAATCAAGGGCGCTGAGGGCATTTTCTTCTACTTCCAACGAGCTAAGTCGCGGCGAAACACGTTTCTCTGCTACCTACTGGGATCTCAAAGCAGTCATTAACGTTCGCCTTCGATCTCTCCCTTAAACCATTTAATTTATCTCGATACTTGTATTCGTACATATCGGGCCCCGTATTACCTTCGACTCAGTATGGTTTTCAATAAACGCTTTGGTAATTGAAATAAAAATTCACCCAAATTAAGTCCAATGTCGTCGGAAATGGTTGACCTGAACCACTTGCGAGTTACTTTATTCCAATCACGGTCTCTAAAAATCCACATGCAATCTTCCTGCCGCCTAAAAAATTTGCTCCGCGTCATTACTTTTTCAAGGCTAAAGATAGTAGACGTACGAAAACGAAGAACCCAGGTTGAACTGCAGAGGGCTAATAAATCAGCTCGCCGACGATTTAAAAAATCACGGCGGCTCGTTCGTCGCGGTAAATATTTAAAGGAGGCTGCGCCGGTCGGAAGGAAAAGTGGTACAGGTGGATGGTAGTGGATGCAGGAGGAAGGGGGTTACCGAGGCAGGGGAATCGACGCGGGTAAAACACGGAACACGCTTGACCCAGGTTCAAATCCACTCGAACGGAATTCCAAAGGGTCGTGTCGCGGTGGTAGCACACGCCATAAATCAGCCCTATCGATTTCTTTTCGGTTTGGTCCACGTGCACGTTTTACCTTCGCACTTACGCCGCGGAAGAGCGGCCCACCCCGCCTGGGGGGTGATCTAGCAAAAAGTTTCACCTCCGTAAGACAGCGACGGCCCTCCCAAGACTTTTATCGACTTTCCCCGTTTCCCGTCGGCAAAATACACGGTGCGCATTCTAACAATATCACTCCAAGTATTTCCTTCCCGGGTTCCCCTGCTTTGAAGTATCGCCCGTGACAGCACCGAGGGCTCCCACAAAAGCAAGTGTGGCTAAATTATTTAGGCAGGATGTTTCAGGTGAAACAAGGCGAGCGCGCGAGGGTGGAACCTCGAGGATTGCCAAAGCGCGGCGACGGGAATTCTGTTAGTTGGCCTTTATCTGCCGCAGCGCCATGGGGGTGTGTCTCCATTCCCCACGGAGCAGCTAACTGTCTTTGTCTGTCCTATCGAGTTTCGGGTCCGATGGAACTTGGGTAGCTTTGCAAATATTCCTGGAACAGTGCAACAGGAACTAGGTGGTTCGCCGGGGCAAGTTTCCGCTAAATCTTAAACTATCGAGGAGGACACGGTACTCGAGCGACGAAATTCTCGGATACCGCGGGATAGTCCGCGCGCGAACACCCTGTACATTTTTCCCCGGCGGGGGGAAAAAGGCGAATCCTCGAGTGGCGAGGCGGAAAAATCGGGACGCCACTCGGCCTTATCTCGACTCGCTTTCGAAACAGAGGCCAGGGACTGATAAATGGACGTCGCGGCGCGTCCTTGCGCCGTCTCGCGAAAGAAAATTGCAAGTTTTTCTACCGCCTCGACTTCCGTCGCTCCGCGATTCCGCGAGAATAATGTCGGCGCTGCCGGATTTATCGGCGAAACGGTATTCGGGGCGATCGGGTTTTTGCCCGTGCGGGGATTTCGTGAATTTTCGCGGAAATTTTAACGATAACGGTACCGTAATAACTTCGCATGGGTGGGGGAGGGGGGGGGGGAGACGAGCATTGTCCCAATTTCCGCGGATTTCCCAGCGATGCAGCGACCACAGGAACGCCAAGTAATCCGAAATTTCCCGTTGTTCATGAATTTTTGAGGAATTTATGCGTGCAATCGGAAGCGTTGTAACATTACGTTTTCATCGTATTCTTTTCCCGTCCCCTTTCCTTGTTTCACCAATCGTGCAAACGATTCTGCGTTTCTGTTTATCCGGCTCCATTCGAGTGGAAGCGTCGATTATTTTTTCATTGGGAACGTCGCTAAACATTTTCAACTCGATTCGGAAAGTTTGGCCTGATTATAATTCACTTTCCCCACCCCCGCCGTAGCTTGCCCGTGCTGACGGCCTTGTTTCACGGCGGCCGGGCACCGAATCTAACGAACGGCTCGCGAGACTTAATGAGATTTGCGTCATAAACTTTCATTGAAGTGCTCATTAAGAGAGCCGAAGTTTAATTGCGCGCATTAATTGAGGAATCGGGCGCAACAAGGCGCGCGTTTTCGGCTGGCCACCCTCTAGCGAAGAAGCCACGATTCCCATTCGTAATTAACAACGTTCCGCGTTAACGAAGAAACCGTGACGTCCTTCTTTCGAGTGCTTTGCGTGCGACTCTATAGTACCGTATTTGTCCGCAAGTCTATTTCAATCGGGTGGGAAGGATGGGTGAATGGAGGGGAAGTGTATCAGGAAGAATTCTCGTTTCGACCCCTTCAAAGTTTCTGCGTTGATCGTACTAACAATAAACTCCTGATAAAAGCTTCTAACCTTCATAAAATACGATGAATCCTTCACTTAGGCTTCGCCCTTCGGTCTACTAAACACTTCTGGGATTGCAAACCTAAACCCGGGTAGTAATTATGTTACGAAACTACCTGTGGTTTGAACTTGCGAGGCTCGCGGAATATATGGGGGAGTTAATAGTGAAATTTGTTCTGGGATAATCGAAGAGGTGTACTCACGTTCACGTGTATGCCGTCCACGTTGAAGGTGGTGTACGGTGGGTTTCTCTCAGGGAGGTATCGATAGAACTCTTTTTCTTCGAAGAACCATTGTATCGTGTACAATGCCAAGCCTTCCAGATCGTAATGGCTGGACAGTGTCACTGTGTCACCTGATCGCACCACTGCTGGCACGTTCACTGTCAAATCCTTCATTCCTGTCGCACCTGCAAGCAAACATCCACCTTACACGCCTGACCTCCTGGTAGCAGTACTCTTCTTCTATCCTAATACCAGCCGTAGGTATGTGGCTTAGAAATTAGAAACCTGGAGCCGCAGAATATTATTCCGTGTTTCACTATCGATCTGTGAATTAAACGCGACCTCCGTGCCCCGTCGCGTCAATGCGGTAAACGTATTTTTCTCTGAGATGTAAATAAGTTTCATCTGAAATTCGCTGCTCCGCTCGAGAGCCGAACTCGTAACGATATTCCACTCGAATTCACCGCTCGAACTGCGATTCTCTTTTTCGCGCTGCGAGGATCGAACTGTATTCGAGGGGGAAACAAAATTTTTGGGAATTCGGACCGTCACGGAATTTGATATTGTACGCGGCGGTAAATATTGAGATTGAAAGGGAACTAGGGCGCTGTTTGGTAGGGAGGTATAAACAGATAGAACTGATAAAAAAAAAAGAGTATTCCGTAACGCCTGCGAAAAATAGAGATCGACTTATTGGAGAATATCGCGGTCCAGGTTTAGAGTTGTTGATTTTTTGAAATCCCAAAATATCACATCATGATTATTCTTTAACCGACTTCAAGAAGGAGGCGGTTATAGATTCGACCCGAATGTATTTTTTTCTTTAATGTTTCTCCCCGCATAACTCCTCAGCATATGAGTCGATTTTGATGACCTTTTTTTTATTTGAAAGAGGGCAATATCCCGGTAGTCGCATCCTACGCTGCATCCACATTGGCCCAATATTTTGCCAGTCCTGTTTAATAATAAAGACTATTGTTACCTAATTATTATTATTGTCTCCGCATGTTGTGTCAAAATATATAAAACTAAAAAATTAAAATTAAACAAATTTAAAACAAAATAAAACCGACTTCAAATTAATAAAAATGCACTAAAAAGTAAAAAACAATTTTCTCCCTTATTTAATCTACGACTCTCATATTTTTTAAGTCGGCGACTCATCATTTGCGCTGCGTAAATCTGGCGCCGACTTAGAAAATATGAAAGTTGTAGATTAAATAAGGGAAAAAAAATATTTTTTACTTTCTAGACCATTTTTATTATTTTGATCAATTTTTTCATTCAATGCACGGTACTAACAAACATAAATAAACGATTTTTATACACTGTAGCAGGTATCAGTTTCGTAGATTCCCTATGATTTGCTGGGTGTTGTATTACCAATTATGAGGAAATACATAACCACGGTACGCAGTTTATTTTTATAGAGAGTATTCGTTTACTGCTCTAATTGGCAATGGAAGAAATGGAGGTAGCAGAACGATGAAAATATAACTCTCTGATTTTTCTTGAATGGACGCGTTGGAATTATTAATTCTCAAATAAAATAATTATTATAAAGTAAGATTAGAAGCTACTTTGCATGAAACGCTTTTTTACTTGCCACTTTCTATCCAGCGTTTATTTATCGTTCTAATTAGATATTCCAGTCAGGGCGAGACGCTAGAATGTACGACAATTAAGGCCCGTTCCCAGCGTTAATCTAATCGCGCGAGTAAAGTCCATTTAGACCGCCAAGTATCCCTTTAAACGGATAAGCCATCTCAGGGTATTACGTTCAGCCTGGAAAACGTCTAATCTTGACGCTACCCAGTTTCCACGTTTACGCTCGTCCATTCCGCCCGAGTGCAACTTCCTTTCTCATCTGCCCCGAGCACGTCTCCATTGCGCGGCACGCTCTTAGAATTCTGTGCAACCGAAGAACCACCAAAAATTTCTTAATACATGCCCTTACAAATCGACGATAAATCTCTGTTTGTCTGGTCTCCAAGAAGCGGGATACAGTTTCTGGAAGCGAGGAGCTCCAACATTGATTTACCGTTTTCTGAGAAACTTTCCGTCGAAACATTTTAACGCTATCTCGCCCGCCGGAGCCCCCAATCCCTCCGTGTTTCTCCCGGAGATGCTTTCTCGTATGATTTTACCGAAGCTCTTGTTTGGCCTGCCATTTCTCCGCGGTTTTATTCAGTTTTCGGTCCAGATAGGATCTGTCGACGCGAACAGACGCACCCTAATGTAATGCGTTCTTCCCTCCCGCGTCTTTCCTTCTCTCCCTAAATTTAAGGAACTGGTGTTCCAGAAATTTCCAGCAGAATCTGTTGTTCGCTCCCAGATGATTATTTTTACCATTCACGAATCGTCATCGATTCCCACAGCGTTTCGACGCCTGGACTGAGCTTGAAAGCTTCCATCGTCGCGTTAAATATTGATTTTGCGGGGAGAGTGGCGCGATACCGGTGAAGACTGTGTATTTCTACGGACGCGGTGTTTTTATAGGGATGCTTAAATAGCCAGTCGCCCGCCGCGCGATAGTCTGCGGCGAGGTTTGATACGGACTTATTCCGAGAGGAACGTCCCAGCGAGAATATGGCCCCACGTTTCCACCATCCCGTGGGAAACAACGGTAATATGGCTCGCTGGACCAGCGATATTGGCAATTCCTCGTGGCACGACGGAACGATAACTCTACTTTGGGGAATTATTGCCCCTTTCCTATATCTAATTCTTCCTCCAATTATTCAATGCACACTGCCCGTTCGAGTGAAATGTATACACCGAGTTGTTCATTGATATATGAATCTGAATGGAAGATACGTTTTATATCGACAGTCACTGGGACTTATAGTTTCCCAGGATATCCACTTCGAAACTTATGACCGAGCAAAGAAATAGCGACGCGGATAATATATCACTGTCAGAAACTAAAAAACTAGTGATACAAACAGTAATTCTTCAGGCGACCGTAGTGAAACAGTTTTCTATGCACTGACGACTGCGTTAGTTTATACGAAAGCTAATTACACGATGATTAAACGTTTGCTTGATTACCCACGTATGCCCAACGTCCCCTCCAATTTCCAAGCGAATTAATATTCCCCGCTTAATCGAGCTTCCTCCTAGCTAAACGTTCCGTTCGCCCGAGCGCAGTGGCGAGCTGCACGAAGAAAAACAAGCGTCCTATTGGGGCTGATTGCGCGATAACCCCGGTCTATTGGCTATTATACCGATCGCAGGCAAAAGTTTCGTTCCCCGGTGCAACTGCTCCCCGGGCAAACAACAACGGCGAATTGGAACGCAATAAAATACCGATGAACCGCGCGCACAAGCGGCCCCCTCCGATTGCCGATATAACATTACAGAATCGAACGCGGGGTGCGAGGGGGGCGGTTAAACGCCCCCTTCGATCGTGCCTATCAAGAGTGAACGTTTGCGGGAAGAGACTGCTCGTAATCCAGGTTCAGAATATTTTTCCGCCTCTTCCCTTCCTTCCGGGCGAACCGCGCCACTCGGAGCCACTATCGAAAAGCCACCCTTAACCGTGCACGTACAAATTTTCATCAAATCGAACCACAAACGTGGACGCTGTTAATCGCGTCGAATTGCCTCGAATATAAGCGGCGGCGCTGCGCGGTCAACGAAAGCTTATCGCGTTTCCTCCGCCGATTAATTGGCTGAAATTGGGGAAACGAGAATTCGAATTTTCCGCCGATCATAAATACCTGGAATCATCGCCATTTTTCGTTCCGCTTCGTCGAAACTTTCCAACCCACCCAAAGCATCGATTCGCTTAGAATCTCGCTGGCTGCTTCGTTTGTCTTTGAAACGGGAAAAGAGGGACGTTGAAGCCGGGCGTAATTTCAATTTGAACGGCAACTAGCACGATTCGGCAGAAACATCGAGGGAGGTGATCGTTATAATGTTTCAGGCCACCGCTGTGAATTCGGCGCACGTGGAAAAGTAATCGGGACCGAGCTGCGTTGAACGATGGAATCGGTCCAATTTCGTGGATCGTTGGTAAGTGAAATACACTGGATGGTGGCCACGTATCGGAATGGGCGTGTTTGAGCCCGGGTCGCGGCCTAATTACGTGGATAATTATCGCGGCTGATTGGTAGGCGACGTTGGTGTGGCCCACTAATGAATATGGATAAATCGTAAGTGGCCCGATATTGGTTTTCGCCGAAACGGGCCGCCGTGCAATATCGCTGATTTATGGGATCGACGGTGCGTGGGCGGAAAGCGCACGATCATCGCTCGGTCTATTTTTGCCTCTCACAAACACACAGTAGACAGGATTTATTATTGATAACCCGGGGGGGGAGACAGACCCCATGCATTTTCAGTTCCATTCTCCAAGTGTAACTTTCGCAACGTTCCGCGGAGCGTGGATAAATTTGCACGTTTGCGTAGTCTGATTAGCGGGGCATCGTTGCGAGCACGCGTTCGCTCGCTGGCATCGAAGACGAAGGTGGTGCCACGTTTCATTGACACGTGGCTTGTAACTAGCCGCGTGCCATTTTTACAACCCCCCCCCCCCCGCCACGTAGCGCAATCAACGCGATCCACAAATTCGCGAAGCTTGGTTCCGCGGCCCATACATATTGTCCAATTAACACGGTTCAGAATTAACGTAGCTCCGCGTAAGTGACGCCGCGCAGTCGCCTAATTCGTACGGTGTAATATTTGCGAAGCTACCCCGCGCGTAGTTTAATAACGCGCTGTCTGCTGCTGCAGCCTGGTGGCCAATTCAACTTTCACGAGCTTCGCAGAATGCACGCGGAACAATCAGTGCTTCCCTTCAATTTCGCGAAGTTCCCGCGTCGCGAGTACAGCTTAATTCGCGGGGAGCAATTTTTTGCTGCCGCTCGAAAGGAACTGGGAGAATTAGTCGGCGAACCGGTATTTCAACCCCGCTCATTATTTATTCAACCGCGAGCCAGCAATTATTGAATCCGATAATAATCGTATTCGGAATTAACAGAAGCCAGATATGAATTTATAAACGGTAATTCGCAATTCTTAACTGCGCTCTCGGTTCAAGCTACAGGGACCTGCAACCGCGTTGCGAAATATAGTTTCCCTCTCGTGGAAAACTCTGTTGATACTAAAGAATCTATAAAACATGGAGTTGAACAACGAGAATTACGCGAAATGTGTCCGGCCACGGTTTGCCAAAGTTTCCCAGGCTCCAGGCAAATTCTGTAATGATTCGTTGCATAAACGAAGGGTGTGTTCATTAAGGGAACTATATCACGGTTGTATAACATAAAATCATCCGTGACAAACGCATTACCGCCATAACATTCGGGCCACGCCGAAACAAATGGAGCCACGGGGACGCGTTACAAGCGCGCCCCTAAACGCGATATAATTACCTTCGGCCGCGATATCCATTTCGCATCCACCGATCATTAACGCATAATCACAGGCCATAGCCGGGATTTTATCGCCTGAAACCTGGGCCGGCGAGCAATCACGGTTCTGCACCTGCGGAGGACCGACGAATCAAAGATTAAACAACCACCGACGCGGTCTTGATTAAACCAACGTGCTGGTGGCTGCGGTAGAATTAAATATTTGCTGGAAATTTATCAATGTTTCGTGCGCGGGCCAGAATAAAGAAAATGCCGGGCAATAACGTACGCGTTATGGACCATGCGTCGCTAATTAGAATTTTCGGGCTGGATATTGAGTTTCGCCAGCCACGGTGACACAATTGAGTTATTATCAACGGCGGTGTTTCAACCGATGTTTCCCATAGTTCCTAAAGAATATTAATCACCTTTCGTTTCTGCCACAAAGTCCCCGCCACATTCAGGCGCAACGTCACGCGGGCCCATTCAGATTATCAATTCCCCCCGGAGTTTTCCGGGGCGTGGAAATCGAGAAATGTCGCGAGATATATCGGGAGCTGCAGAGCATTCGAGCTCGTATTAGCGGCAATTGGGTTGGAGGAGGGCGCGATAAGAACGGGGGATGTAAACTGCGAAGTTGCCAGCTTGGAACCGATCGTGTAAGCAGCGGTATCGCGTGTAGCGCGCCTTAAGGACCTCCCCGATCGGCGTTCGAGTAGAAATTTCTAGCGCGAGCTTAAGCCTCGAACCTGCGGCACCGAATTTGGCCCCGAAACTATCACAGGCGCCGGGGATTACCGTGGAAACTTCTTGTCTAAGCTCTTACAACGACCTCCCGCCATTCCAGATCCTAAAAACCTCATTCCGATTCGTATCTTCTTCTGCGCGCATTAAGCGACAAGAATTTACATTACGCGCGCAAGAAAGGGACGCTGCTTGATGCTGATGGAACACGGACCGTCTGTCCTCTTCATTTTTCTATGGATTTTCTTCCTCGGATATTTTCTGGTCGGTCAATAAAATTTCTTTCAACGAAGGAGCCGAGCCTAGAGACACCCCCGTCGAATTAGAAAGGGTGGAGAATGGACGATACTCGCTGGCTCGTGGAGGAACGAGCCTTTCCTCCCGTTACCCAAAGGCCGAGGGGGAGGGAATTGATTTAATCTGAAAAGTATTCGATTCTTCCGACAGGCGTGGCACGCGCAAGAACTCGCAAGGATACGTCGCTGGCCTTTAACAAGGGGATTCTTTCCGCCATCATCGGGAAGGAATTCGCGTAGCCATTCGTTTCCTCCGACCCACCAGCACGAAATCCTCCGGGGAGGAAGTTCTTTCCTCTGTAAAAAATTATTCCCCCGTCCAGCCCCCTGGCGAGCTCGTGGGGGATTTTTCTTTGAGAACCTATTGCCGTGAACGGAATGCTAGAAAATTCATTAAACTCCTTACGTCCCCCTGGCTAAAGGGGACGCTCTCGCAAATGAAAATGCCTCCCTTTGTCCCGAAAAACTGGACTCATCGTCGCGAAAGACTTACCCGCGACTCGTTCGATTCCTTTGAACAGACGCCCGCCCTTTGTCGCGCTCGAATATTTAATCGACGCGGCTATTTGTCCGCCGTAACTAAAGCTAACCAAATCCTCTCTCGCCGCTCCCTTTGTTTCGTTTCCCATTCAAATCTCCGCCCACGAACGCTCCGGTGTAGACACTTTCTTCGTCGAGGTATTCTATGTGAACCACTGAGTTGAAAATATTCAACGGGTCTTTTCGGTATCGAGTAAATCGGTCCCAAAGAGGATACGCAGTGGTGAATCTTTCTCGGAGCACAGGTTTTCAAATTCGAGTTTCTTAAAAACGAAGCCTCGTAAGAGCAACTTTTACAGCACCTTTTCGATTTATTCCTCCACGGAGAATGTCCTTTCGTCGACTCGCCAGGCGACGCACTGTACTTTCCCCCGATTCGGTCTCGATTCCTTTATCGAGGCGCGTAAAAGCGCCATAAAAGCGCGCGTGCGTGAAGCTACGTTCCCGATGGATCGCCATCGAGGAATTAACATCCCTCCACCCTCGGCCTGGTCCCCGCGTCGAATACTTGCGATCTTTCGATTGTCTTACCGCGGTCGTCGCTGGATACCGGGCAGAAAATAATCGCTGCTTTTACGACGACCCTCCCGGGACGACTTTCTTTACTCCGCTCGCGACGCCGCCATTGTTCTTCGGCCCCGTCACTTAAAACGCCATCCCCGCCGACTGACGTCGACTGGTTTATTCCACTGGCGGGGACGTAAAAGCGAAATAAAAAAATACGACCGTCCGTCGCTGTGGTTCCGTTTCTATGGCTTATCGTTACAGTGATACGAGTTTTGGAAGGGTTGAAACGATCGGGCAGTTGGGGGCGGCTTGTCGTTGATACGCGAGCCTGTAAGCACGAAGCTTCGCCGTTCGATCTCGCTCGTTTGTCAAGAATCTTGTAATCCCTCGGTTATCGTTAAGCTGGGCAGTTTTACTGCCTTGGATTCTATGGTGGATGGATGATTAGGATGGCTCTTATTTTCTACTTTTGAAGTTTATTCGCGGAACCCTCCAGATTAATTCCATATAATAAAAAAAATCTGTGTAAAGGAGCCCCTGGTGCCTTGAACGTTTAAATAATTACTTACTTAAAAGCGCGCAAAGTTGATTTTATTTAATTAGCCTCTAAGCTACTGATTACGTTAAAAAACATGTCGAACGAAAATTGTATATCTAGACAAGGAGTATCTTTTATATTGTATTACTTTTTCTCTGAGAGTTGCCACGAAGAAAATCTTGCAAGAAATTTCACTTAAATAAGAGCCACCCTGACGGTGAGCCTTTAAAACAGGGGGTTGCAAGAGAAATTCTTCCTCAAGATTGAATATCTCCATTTATTAAGTATTGTTACAAATTATGGTCATTACGCGAGGTTCTCTCGTGTTTGAGAGACTGTTAGCACTAAGGGCGCTCCCGAGGTGGCCAGGTTTGCCCTCGACGACGCCGTTATGTCGCGCGCTGCCCCGGTAGATCGTCGCGGTATCTCAGCCCGCTTCTATCATTTCTTATCGCCGCTGGCCACATTTCCTAAGATAGAGAGAAAATAATCGCGGCCCCTGCGATATTCTCGGCACGGTGCATCTCTTTTTCCCTCCGGTTGCCATGGGTTCGCGGCGTCGCTATTATTCTCTGTAGTCTCAGGCGCGGAGCTAAAAGCCCCGTTTACAACAACGCGCGAAACGAGTCTGTGGCCTCGCGTCTCTGAGGGGGGCTGAGTAAACAGATTGCAATATTCGACGCATGAAACTGTGACGAAACCGTGTTTCTACTTAGACTCAATTTTCGCTGATAGGTTCCCAAGCAGGAGGCTCGTCCATTCCTAAATGTACGATCCAATTGTACCAATGTGTATGGTGGCTTGAAATTCATGCGATCCCTTGTTTGAATAATATATTTCCGAATAGAAGTTTCCGCGAATACTTCTACCAGCGATAAATGCTGATATACAATGGCCACGTCTTTAAATAGAGGGTGGAGAAGAGCGATCGGCTGCTCTTTCCACTCCCCTAGGCCGTTCTTCCGCGGTGTTCGAGTAGATAACCTCTACACCGTAGTTTCGTAGCCGTGAGGTGCGATATCGTCTTAAGTTTGCCTTAATTACGCGTTTCTAATTACTCGCTGCACGGGGGTGGATGCGTTCCCGCGCGCCTCGCCCGAGATCCTTTGCATTTAGACTCGTTTACAGTAATTTCGTTCACGGCGCACCTACTGCGTTTCATCATTAGCAGTTGATTAGTCGATACTCGTTAATCAAAGCGGGATCGATAGGCAAGAAATTTCGCCCCTCTGCAGGAATAATTTACAGCCACCGCAGTCTCAGTCCGCGGTCACTCGTTTCACCAACGTTCACAATGAACGACGCAGATCGTGTTCATATCCTTCCAACATCGCGACTGTGGCAAAAATAATCATGTAGCATCCACCGCCGGTATGCTCGCCAAACAACGAGCTTTTCCCCAAACGCATCTCGAAAAAAAAGGACAATCTTCCCTCCCCGAACGCGAAGGGGTTCGGCCCCGAAGGAAAAGCGGCGCGCAGAGGCTCCGGCTTTAATATCGAGCCCGAGCATCGCTCGTTATTAACGGTTTACGGAGAGGAGAGGCGGAAATGGGCGAAAAAAGGGAGTGGAAGAAATGAAAAAACGCCGCTGCCTCGACCGTGGGCCCTCTTTAAGCTTTCAACGGTGACGAGTGCTTAACAAAGTAGCTGGGGAGGTCGCTTTGAGGCGGTGGTTTTAGTGTTATCACCGTTACGTGTGCCAAAATCGCGGGGGGAGGAAGAAGCGGCGATGAGGGGGCGACGGGGAGACAGAGAATGGCAGGATCGTGGAAACAAAACGCGCCGGGCAAAAAGGGAGGATTGGCCCGGGGGCGAGGTTCGAGCTGCTCTTTCTTAAAAGGGGTGAGATACACCCCCGTAGCTCCTTCTCTCCTTCGACTCTCCTCCTCTATTCCAACCCACGAACGAATTGGAAATTCAATTTGCCGCTCGCCTTTCTTATTTGATCGCGCGAGAGCACGGTGCCCCCTGTCCCACCCCCTTGGCGTTCGTCGTGCATTTTTCAAAATCAGACCACCGCGAGGGAAACACGGGACGACCGCGAGCCCGCCGTTTTAGGCGGGTGCATACCCTCGCGGAGATCGATAAGACGAGTCCTGAATTTTTTCTCCCTTGGAACGGGCGGTGGAAGTGGTTTCATCTACTCGATACTCGAGACGCATTCGCGTCGCGTGGTTCGAAAAAGTAGGTTGATTTAATTGTCGCCCTTGCTCGCGAAAGCCACTCGAACTCTTGAGGGACTTCGATGGACTTGCCACGAATATGCTGTTGTTGGGGGAGACCGGTATCTCTGGAATTGATAGCATTCGTGGAGATTGATTCGATGCAATTGAATACACCGCATTGGAGTCTCCTTACCCTCGTTTCAGTCTACTTTCCGTCGCGAAGGGGCGTTCAAGAATAATCGATGGATGAAAGCAGTACATATCAGTCATTCCCGATGACACGATCTAATACTGAAAAGTGAAAATTCTAGTGGAATAATGAAGGCCGGAGATCTCAGACCATATCAGGATCTCTTACCCCCAGCATCCCCAGAAATATTCACGATTAATCTGATCAGGTGCGAATAAATTCAGTCCGGGGAACTGATCTGAAAATCAGTAGAGATGGTTTCGTTGATCGATCTCTAAGGAAACAGGATTAACGGTGCGTACAACTTGAATGTCGATGGCCACGGAGTCAACAGAAGCGTTCCTCTGACAATTTTCATCGGAAACCTTTAGATCTCCGACTCGCGTCAGCCACGTCTCCGCGCCTTCCATGGCTATCCTTCGAGAGGCAAAGTTTCATCGAGTATCTGCTCTTTCCATCCCTCGCCTCTTATAACTGCCTGTTTCGCCCGTGTCGAGGGGCGTGCGCCACCCTCGCTGATTCTCCGTTTCATCCCCTTCCCACCGGCTCGTCCCGTTCGCTCCCCCCTTTTCCATTCACCCCGGCACGGCGTCGTTTCCCTTGTTTCTCTTCTGATACAGTCTACCCCCGTCTCGCAGCGACAATAAACGTCGTTTAATCAGGTTAAGGGGAGAGTCTGGAGCCTTGCCAGCCGTGTAGTGGGTGTTTCGAAGCTGCGCGCGTACACACGCAAACCGGCGGACTCCGAACTGCAGTTCTGTGGTATACGGATCGGTTACCGTTCGAATAATACCGCTTTGAATCGTGGGGATAAATGTCGTGTATTTAACGGTTCGAAGAAGGCGACGATGCTCGTGCACTGCTGCCGTCGATCGATCAAAGAGAGATTGATACACGGGAACGGAATTGTCCATTCTTCGACATCAGAACATATACTTCACTTCGCCAGGTTTCCCAACTACATTAATCCAATCACGATACTCCATCTGTACCATTAATAACCCCCCATCACGCCAACGTCAGAAACTTGGACACCTTTCGTCGAATCGCAATCATTCCGACGCTCCTCGTGTATCTTGGGACAGACCTATCGGGCTTCTTGTTTCTGAATTACACGCGTATCGGAGGCTCGATTTATACGAAGCAATCGCAGGAAGATATCGACGTGATGACCGTCTCTGCGTCAGCAGAACGGGGGAGGGATGGAGCCCCTTGAAGAGGCACGATCGTTGATAAGCCCTCTATCCAGTTGTCCGACGTTAATCTAGGCTCTCCTGTCACGGCTTCTTGCCCCTTCACAATCGATGTTGCGCCTGCAATCGACCGGCAACGATGTAACGCTCCAGATACTTGGTATTGGCAGACGGGGGGACGCCCAGCTCGGACATGCGCCATTTCTTGCCCATCGTGGATGCCGGGGACGGTGATGTTCGCACCCCTTTCCACGGTCGTTCGCCTCGGCTGGATTACTTTGACAAAGAGAGCCGGCCAAACTGATTGGATGCCGGCGAGACCTCCGTGGCTTCCCGTGCTCGGTCTCTTCCTTGGCCACCGCGATGCCAGGGAATCGCGGAAATTTTCCTTTATGCTGATGGGATGTTTGTACAACGGGAGGGTTCTTTGACTCGCACGGAAAGGGAGGCAGAGACATCCCTGTTTCGGTATTAGGGGAGGGTTATTACAGATCTGTTATCTTCGGAGGCAAATTTTTAAATCGGTATGCGACAAAGTGGATCCATTTTGGCTATAAATGAAGGGTAAGAGGAAAAAACGGGGAATGTAGATTTCCCGTGATTTTGTGATTTACAGCATACTTTGTTGGTCGAAACTGGGGCTACAGAACTCTCCAATCACAATTAATAAAATTAGCGGCTTTCTTTGTTTCGGCAATAATATAAGTGGAAATTTCTTATTTCATTTCAGTATGCTGCTTTGTTCAAACCTGAAAAAGTATTAAAATAACGCAAAATCATTATTATTTTATTGCTTATTTTTATCTGATCCCTAATTACAGTATAAGCTTTATCCTATAAAGGATACAGATAAATTCATTAAACCCTCTTTCTTTACTAACGGACCAAAGTATTAAAACTTAATTTTCTCGATAAAGCAATTTTGTGACATTCCCTGTTTTCTCCTTACCCTTGCAATTTACAACGACGTTAGCGTGGTCAGTTAGAGAAATATATTCTTCCAAACATTTCTCTGCTGAGCATCATACCGTACGTTTGTAGCTCAAAAGGAATCGATAATTACTGCGGAAGATTTTAAGACAGCCACTCCTCTCCATTACAAAGACTACACGCAACCTGTCGAGGTTGAATCGCAAGTTTCATCTCGAGGAGGGCGACGCGGAGAGTACACAAGCTTCATCCCCCTTACGTTCCGTGGTGGCACGACTGTTGGAGACGGTAATAGGAGGGAGGGATTCGTTTCGAGCCGGAGGATCGACGGTCGTTGGAGAAAAAGGAGCTAATCAGTCGAGACTGGATCGAACGGGGGCCAGAGCCAGGACGTGATCTTCGCCGTGACACTTTGAGTGCAGGCACTCGGAGGGTGAAAAGTGGCCGTTCTTCGAGGGAAGGGTTCCTCCGTGAGTGACGGGGACGCGTGTCCAGGGCGACTGGTGTCACCTTCAGCCCCTGCTGCGTCGATGATTGGAAATTGCCCCGCTTTCCCTGACGGCTCGAGGAAGAGAGGGAACCAGTGAAAAATAATAGTGAGAGGAAAAAGGAGGACGTAGCCGAAGTTGAGCCGCAAATTGTTCATTAAGGTGTCAGCGCGAGCACCGCGGGGAAATAAGATTCGACAGGGGCCATCCCCCTCTGACGGTGCAGTAGGCAAAGTACTTGGGATTTAATCTAAATCTTCAGCGACGCCGCGTGCCGCGGAAAATAAGGGAGCCGGGAGCCGGCGAAAGAAACTTTTCTCGTTAGAGGACAGTCCCTTTTCTGCGGCTGGGGTCCACTTCGGGGAGCTCGATTATCCTTCTTTAAATGCATACCGACGAAACGATCAGAACAACCGCGGAAGAGGGACTTAATCCGACCTGGCTGCACGGGACTTGCTAATTTATGTTAAAGCAGAGCATGCCTGGCAACTTCAAAGACTCGGCGAGTTTTTCTCACTCTTCTTTTATCGTTCTTCGATCATTGTGGTTGTCGCGGGACTTTCTGTTTGTCAGACGCGAGAGTCCTTTGGGAATTCCGAGGCAGAGCGTCTTGATTTTGAAGATAATTTCGATAATGGAAATTAATAAGTCAACAAATGAATTTTCGAAGGGACGAATGGCTTCAGCGTAGTGCTTGCTCGATTGCAAGTGGGTGTCTAACTTGGGGAAAGAATCGAGGAAGAGATTTAAGTGGGAATTGAGCCACGACCAAATCGATGGACTTGTCACGCTCGGAAGTTGCAGAATTTTTCCACCCACTTTCACGAACCTCAATTCTGTTTATGCTGAAAGTTTCCTTCAAACCCACGCCGCAGGAAAGTCGATAAATTCAAGCATACATATTACAGTCGCGAGCTATGTTTCTTCGAGTCGTGTAACCAAGTTCCACAATAACTTACCGCGAACTCGTTCGTTCCACTGCGCCAGCCTGACTAATCCTCCCTGAGGGGTAAAGCGAACCCTGGTAGTTCTCCCTCGGGGGGATGATTCGAATTATACTCGATGCGTCGTGTCTCCCGACAGTCCCGATAACTTTACGGTGGAATAGTCGAACGGGACTAGAATTTCGTGGGTGGATCTTCATCCCTTATTCTCTACGAAACTGTCTATCGAATTATCAAAATGGGCAGCAGAGGTTAAGTATCAGTTAGCTATCAGTTTAGGTATCAGATCTGAATTACCCGAGCACTCGTTCGGTAAACGATCCAGGTTTAAACTGCAGTCTAGACTAATCCCGCGGCTAATCTACTTTCCCCGGTGCGTATTAGCGGTGTATATCAGTTGGCCCGTAAACCGTGGATTCCCGTTTCGGAACCATCCATTTAATTCCCGTTTCGAAAGCATCCATTTAATTCCCGCACCGCGGGCCACGTCAAGACGAACTACTCTTCACGCACTCCGCACACGCGTCTATTATTTCAAGCATTCTGGGTCACGCAGCCACCGCGCGCGCAGAGAACCAACTTCGCCTCCTCCATTGTAGTTGTCTCTTAGCGTGGGCGCCTCCGGCAGGGCTTTGTCCCGAAGTAGACTAAACCCCCGTCGCCCGTTTCGTGTACTCCAGCGACGATTCGATGCCCGAACTCCATCGAAGACTATCGTTTCCCGAGGGACGTCCAATTCTTTCATCTTAATTCATCGAGCCAACGAACCGGCACGGCTATCCGACGATGGGGAACAATTTTCCACCCGATTTCCGGCGTCACTCGATTCGGATTAAACCCGACTTACGCCTTAGTGTTTGCCGTGTAGATCGCGGCTCAAAGAAACCGCGTTTGCCGCGCAATAAACCGTGACGAATGGTGTACAAGGTAAACTCGCTGGGAAAAGGCAGCCAACGGCGGCGTCTGTTAGTAATGGAAGCATCTCGAACGCGCAATGAAGACGGGGAAAGTCGATGCTGGCGGATCGAACCAGCAGCGGATTCCTCTCAGGAAGTCTTGTACATCTCAGCGTTTAAGTTTTTTTTTTTTACCTTGCAGCTTACGTCGAAACGGATTCTGCCAGAAGAAGCAGGAAAATAATAATAAGAAGCATAAGAGAATGGTATTCTCCTCGGAGATGGATTTCCTGGGATAAGGGTTGAGATACGAGTCGAGGCTGCGGTGTACAAGGGAGGATTCTCGTGTCCCTCGATATCGATGGATCCTTTTATTTCTTCCTTTAAGGGGGTAGTGGATTATTGGATACGTAAAATCGTTAGTTTCTTTGACGCTAAATTACTTTGATACCAAATAATCATTATAATCGTGCTTTTCAAATTTATTGTGGACATGTTTGCGAGTAATTACAACAACAAAAAATCGTGGGAATCTATAAAATTTAAGGAGTTATTAATCGTTGAAGGTAGCCCTGTACGGTGCGCCGCTGCAGCAAAATGCTTTGTGGCGAGTACTTTATATATCAAAATCTACAAATTGGAATTTTACCGATGAATTTGAACGAAAATTGTGGAAGTTACACACGAATCAATTTTTTTCCCATATTTTTACGGAAAAAATCGCCTTTAATCTGTTATAAAATATTTTCCAAACATCCAATGTTAATACGAGAATTCCAGGCTGTGGAGGAAGGAATTCTACACGTTCAGTAAAAATTTCAAGTGAAAATATTCATTGGTTCAAGAGTTATGATGTACACCGTGTCTGAAAATGGTGTTTCGAGAAAAGCGGCTTCAAAGTTAAGCCCCATATGCCAATACAGTTCTGCGAGGTCGTTACTCGACGGTGCACTCAATTACGTTCGCTGCTATAACTTCTTCAAGAAATTCTGTTTAAAATGTTCACAAAGAATAAGACTTTCACAATCAGTAAAATGAAAAAATAATCGATTTTCCGAAGCTGAAATAGTACTACCCCCTTAATCCAGCTTCTGAATCGAGCTACCTCCACGGGGGTATCCTTTTAATTTCATCCCCCGTATGATATTACCAACATTTATTTAAAACAACAGTCATTCCACTCTCAATCGAGGGTATAATAATTACATGCATTGTTTTCCGAAGCAAGCATCCGAAAGTGTATCTCTCAGAATTGCATTCTCCGCAGAGTTGGCGAGATGTGCAGTTGATTAAGTATTATAAACTCACCGTATCCTTCACTTCCTCCCCGTTCCACCCCCATTAAACGGACCGCGAAACGACCATCCACCAAAAACAGACCACTCGGATCTCCCAAAAGGCCTTCATCCTCCGTCCTCAAGTTAACAATTCCATTCCCATAAAACGTCGGGATTCGGCGCCGCCTGCTGTTCTTGACAATCATTACCGCCGGTAATGGAGCGCTTTTGTCTCGTCCCTGTCTCGATCTCTACGCGATCCACCACTGTATCCCCGATCTTCCGATACGGGCTGCCGTTGAAAGCGCCGCCCCAACCTCACCCCTTCCCCCCTCAGCCCTCCGTCGCCACGGTAATTATAACATCTGACCCGCACCCCGTTCGTTCTGCTCTGTGGAAACGTCACGGGCAGACGAAACGGTGCGCCAGCCCTCTCGTCGCCCACCCTGCAGCTGTCTCTGTTGCTATTTGCGCCGACGACAGGGAGGGAGGAAAATGGCATCCGGGCTAATTCACGTTCCTTTGCCAGTGACGTTGCCCGGGCCGTGTGCGGTCAGTCAAGATGCATATTCGGACGCGTGTTTCGGGTGATGCATTAGGCGTCGTTCCCGTGACGCCGCAGCGACGGGGGAATTTGCGGGTGTCGCGGCGGTTGTTTGGAAACGGGAGAATTGTGGCCCACTTGCCGCTCGATTTATGGATCGCCGCTGACACGCTGTTTCGCGTACTTGCACGTTTTATCCCCGATGGCTGCCGGCAATTGCTCCACTGACGCACGCCGGTCCTCGCTGCGTCTGGTGGTTAGATTTTAGATCGTGGAAGGTGTAACTGTTTATGTTAAAGTTTTGTAATTTGTAAGTCTAAGTAGTGGACGCGCACATACAGCGCACTTTTGTTTCGTTATTGGCGAATTTCGGGTGAGTTGGTTCTGCGAGATTGTGTGTCTCCTGATTCTTAATCGAATCCTTCAGATTATCCGAATGGCAGGAAAGTTAGGAATCGAAGACGCAAGCATCTTCGAATAGTCGCGAGCAGCTGGTCCCGCGTGTACGCGCAGTGTATAGGGCTTGCTTCCTCGCCGACACAATGCCGCTTCGATTACCGATAATCCGACGATAAGGAGGGGGGGTGGATAATCCGTGGCAGAGGATCATCCGAAAATCCTCGACAAGAGCGCCATGCTTTATTACCATTATGAGTGGCCGCCCCTCTTAAAGTTTCAAGTCTAATCCAGAAAGCGGCATAATCCATTCGTGGATAATTGAGTAGTTTGCCGTGACTTTAAGGTGGCACAGCTACGGGAAGCGGGTTCGAGACGCGTCGAAACACCTTGAGCGAGGGGAAAAGCTCGAATTCTGCATACCGGCAAGTGATTGCTCCACTCCCGTGGGAATTCCGGCTGCGGGTGAAATTCCAGGCGACTTGCGGCCACACCCTCGACGAAGTATCTTTATTCATGGCGAAATGAGATTAAATCAGGGGGCGTATTTATTAGCATTTATCGTTCCCTTGGCAGAAAATTCGCGACGGGGGGGAATAAATATCTAGACGATAATTGGCTGTCACAGATTGCTCCTTTTGCAAATATCCACGAAGGTATCCTACGAGAATCCGGCGCGAGAAATCAAAGTTGAAACGGCCAGCGTTGGTCCACGCAGGATCCAGGTCAGCTTTATGCAAACGAGCGCTGGGGTTTTATAAAAATTCATAACATTCCCCCAGCTTCCCTGCGGGGAACACAAACTGTTTAACCAAACATTCGAGGATATATTCCGCTTTGCGTGGCACTTGATACTCGTTTCATGCCGCCTCAAAGACCACTGGAAAGTGCAAACAGCCATTCGCTTGCATCCGAACTTGCGTTTTCCATCCCGCGACCGTCCCCGCTTCTCCGGCTGTGTCCGGTTAAATTTTTCTACGCAGGCATGATATATTCGACCGCGATTAACAGAGATTTCCCGTTCTCCCGAGGCAGAATTGCCCATTTGCCGCGCTCAGCTAGACCGTTGCCGGGTATTAAATTAAAGCGATAAAGCAAAACTAACCCGGCGTTTTATTAAGAAAAAAGCGTGCCGCATTAATCACGGCCGCAGTCCCAGATCTGTCTCGCGCTGCGCGGGTTACTTTATTACTACGTAAACTGCGTTTTCATTTCAGGGCGAGCCAGTCGGTGCGGCAGCTTAATGCACAATCGATACGATCGCCAGGGATCTCCCTCGCCGCGGGGAACAAGCTGCAAGAAGGTAGGAAAATTCTTATTCCTCCCAGCGAAACGGTTTATCCGCCGAGGAAATTCGGCGCGACACACTCTTAAACAACCCTCCCCCACCCCCAGCTGCAAGTTTCGCAATACAATTATCGAATCACACTGCAGACGCTCGTAATTAGTGAAATTGTATGTAGGTACATAGTCGCCTGCCAGCCACTGACGTCAAAATCATTCGCTGCACACAAGATTGTGTACAGGGGTTGTTTCATTGTGTTCCCCCGGAGTCTCTTGAATGGAGGAACCACCCTTGGGCGAAGTTCGTCAATTAGAGGATTGTTGACGCGTGTCCATAGGGTGTTCACGAATTTCTGACGTGAATCCGGTAAATTTTACATGGCCTCGACGAAGTAGCCGGGGAAGCATTGATAGTTACTTGTTCGACGAACAATTTCAAGGGTAACTAAAAAGGTAGGGAATGTGATTTCCAGGAGCTTCGCGGGGGAAGATATAACTCGGCCACTTTTTAATATTTCTGTACAATATTTATACAATATATTCATTAATACATGCCCTAAAAATAGGAAGTATAGTAATAATTTTAAAAAAATCGTTCAATTTGGTTCGGTTTTGAGCGTCTTAGGGTGGCGCGACCCCTTAAACTCGTGGTTTCACATCGAGCAACCCTCAGACCTCTCCACATCAGAATCTCTGCTCATTTACAACCCCTGCAAAGGAGGATCTCCCACCAGTTCCTCTAGCTTTCAATTTTGATATCAGTATTCCATCTTCGTTGAAGCCCTCCGTGTATTTACGAAACAAGAATGTTGCTCGCGGTTCATTCAATCGCTGCTGCATTGAAATTAGCTCGCCAGGCAATGGGGAAACGTGGCCATAAGGATTGGAAATCGAACAGACGCGGCAACTACTCCCTGTCGAAGAAAACGTGTCCCTCGAGCAGAGCCATTCACACCCACGACGGGCATGTAAACGCAATCTCTGTCTTCGTCCCGCAAAACGCCAATGCCACCCCATTTCCCAGCCACGCACCCCCGTAACGCTCGGTGCTTTCAATACTTTCGACGGGGTTGCGGCATCACGTATCTCGCGCAGCTTATAACAAGAAACTTCGCCGTGCACGGTGGACGTTATTTCCGTTCGCGTGGACCGATGTCACGTTAATTTTTCTCCGACCCACCCCCTCCCCCTCCCCCCCGCCGCCCGGCGTCCAGCCGGAATAAGGGAGTGGCGAGAGTTTTGAAGCGTCCCACGGGGAAAATCCAGTTATCGCGAGTGGACCGGACTCGACGCCACGCCATTCATTCGAGGCTCGCTGCGGGGCTGGATGATAATTGCTTTAGAAATCGGCGTCTCCGACGTCGTTTCGTCGCCCTGGAAATCCCGGGCCCGTCAAATTGGATTTCATGTACCCGAGTGACCGGTCGATGTCACTGATCGACCTGATTCCAGCTCCTCCGCCCCGCGTCTCGGGTCTCCTCGCGAGGATCTCCTCTCACCACCAATTGCCCAATAATCGTGGGATTTCTCGAGGAAATTCGGGAATTATATTGAACGAAAATATAAATGAACGGGGTGTTTTGCTTTCACTAATCATCGCCAGTAAATGCATGTTGTAGGAATAGAAGGGTTTGTAGTTCGTCAGATGTGCGAGTTATTTAGGTAATTTCCTGTGTTTTTGGTTTCCCACAATTATTATAATCGACTTGACTTATTTTATGATGGATCTTTACACGGTAATTTTATCTCAGCCTGTTTCGAACGAGAATACTGCAGTCACTTGACAGTTCGGAGCTCAAGATTAGCGTGCTTTAAGACACCCTATCTACCGAAGAGCGCGAGAAAGGACAACAATCAAAGGGCCAAAGGGGATCAACCCCCTTTCGTCTAGATCGAGTGTCAATTCGCGGTAATGGAACTCATTGCGTCTCAAGGTGGAACGAGCCCTCTAAGTTTCCCGTTTCTATCGCGCCGTCGAGCACCTCGATCCTCTAATTAGACACGACATCGGTAATTGCGCCGTTCCAGCTGCTGCGCCGCTTCGAGATCTCGTTTTAACCTGGATACGTAACGAAGCCGCACGGATGCGATACGATTTTCAAAATACAGCCCCGAGGGTTGCCTTCTCTATCCTGTTTTCGAACTATTTACCAGGATTCCACTAGGCACTTATCCCTGATAATTTCGAGACTCGTTAGCGCGACAGTATCGTTGGATTAATTAAACAAAGCCAGGTCGAGGGATATGTTTCGATAGAGTACATCTAGTAATGAGAATACTTGGAAAAATTTCCAGAAGCTATATACCTAAGAATCTTCTTACATTCAACCCTAACAATTGAAGCTCGATTTCACCTCCAATTGGAGCTTAATTTCACCTCCAATTGAAGCTCGATTTCACCTCCAGTTGAGAGCAATTAGCTTCCTATTCAATTGCAAACACGATTGTCCCTGGCCAGAAGGCCTCCTTTTTAACAGAATCTTGCTCTGATCCATCGTCCTCGCATATCAGCTTACAAATGTCCCAACGATTGATTCTCAGCGACTCTGTAACCAAAGCAATCGCCACTAAATCGACGCGTTCAAGTGTCGCGCGAGAGCTCCTCCAACCATCGAGTCGCGCATACTCGTGCTAATTAGCGATGTAACGCAACTCGTCGCGCCCACGCGTAACAGTATCGAGCGGATAAACGGCCACGGTTCCGATACAGCCGCTAGTTAACGGAGTTAACGCCGTTAACGAACTCCTGCTCGAGATGTCTACGGGGCCGTCCGACCGGAACGCCCGGACGAACGTGAATTTTCCCTGTAATTATTATACGTATAAATTACTTAGCCAGTGTGCGACAAAACTTTCCGCGCTTTCAATCGAAACTGGCCTGTCGCGTGACTGGCATTGCCTGCGACACGCTATTGCGCGCGGAATTTCTCGAGTTTCCAACTGGCGTTCAATTGCCAAGTATCGAACGTTATTGCCCGCGAACGATACCATGAGAAAGTGGTTAATTGCTACCCTGCCTGGCTCGTGGGAAGTTCTGCAAATGGGATGGAGGGGTTTGCGAAGTTTTCCTTCTCTTTCTCTGATAACTCCTTTGTTGTAATCGATCGATCTCGGTACAGGGGATAAATAGGTGATTTGCAGAAGGTTTCTTAATTGAATAATAACCGCCACTCGGCATTTAAGTGACTAAACTTCTTAAACGTAATTAAGCTATATCCAATTTCCGATTCTTCGGTCTTTTACCTCAATCCATATAAAATTCAACTGCACCTTAAATCCTCCTATACAAAGTCACCAAAGTCACAAATTGCTCCCTGCTCTCGATGCATGGTTACGTTCAACCCACCCGTCTCTCAGCGGACAGTGAATCGCGATCCGCGCGGAGTGCGGCACATTCGAAGCGTAATTGAAATATATTTTTATTCCCAAGTCGGTCCGGAGGCTTTACCGGTCGTAAAGAGGTGCTTCATAAAAATTTCTCGAGGACTTAAAAATAATGGGCTCGAGTTAAGGCCGGGTTAAGATCTGGTCTACCTTCTCGCTTAGCCGCCTCAGCCAGCGTTTTACGGAGGGGCCCAGCGCGAAACGGCTGCTTCAGGCTGCGAAGTAAGTGCCACTAAGCAGCTACATCGAGCTCCGCGAGATTCGAGCTTGCCCATACACCCTCGCGAGGGCCGTAAACGCGAATCGCAGAGCCGAGCAGTACGTTTCAGTTTAATAATGAATTAGGATGGCTGGCCACGAGCCGTCCGTTGCATCGCGGCGCGAATGGGGCTGCTCGCCGTGTCTGAGGCGCTCTTATCGAGGCTTCCGATGCGTTTAACGCCCCATCGATCCATCCGCCCCCTTTCCTGCCCGCTCAGGCACTCTGTACCGCTTTTTAAACATCGACCCACGAGCCGGGAACGAGAGATCGCTCTCCGCGACAAGGAAATATTGGAATCACGAGCGGAGAAGTAATACTGTTGATTCTTATTCAACATTTGCCTTCGATAGCGCGGAACGGCGGTAGGTATCCTTCCTTCACCCAGGAAACACGACACAGACGGGAAATGATAAACGTTTTCCAGGACGGTATCCTCTCCCCGGGGGAATACGCGAATTCGCGACGAAAGATCGCCGTTTAGCTTCGATATATTGTTCCATGGTCTCCCTGGGTACACCTTGAATCACTTTCCTGGTTTCTGGTCGACCTACCCTTGCACACGCTTCCGCTACACCGTCAGATCCTACTGCATTTCTCTCTGTTTTTCGAGGGAACCTTTCCGCCACCTTTTACCCCCTTGTTTTATTTCTCATCGTGGTAGGATCTTGCGGCGCGAATCCAGCCATCTTGTTCTCGATCTCTTTGGTAAAAGACTGGATGGAACAACGGCCAACCCGAATTGAATTAAATTGTTATCGAGATAGAAATCACTTATCGAGTCACTTGGTACCGTCTCGTCGGTAGAACTTGCGCGCTCTTAGTTCGAATTTGTCGTTCCAAGTCGGAGGTATTATTTTTTTTTTTTTACCAGGGAACAATACGAATGTTTCGTTCAGCGGAGGAATTGGCAATCCGAATAATACCACTGGAAGAAAGGCATTGAGCAGGGAGAAAGAAGCTCGAACAACGAGTTCGATTAAATCCTCGTGCTCGGGAGTGTTTCGTTCAAATGGAACTGGTATTCAAAGTAAATCCCATTCGAATCGACGGCCGAAGGAGCCCATTGGCTCGCGGGTAAAATCGTTTACTGGCGTTATAAAGGCGCAAAAGAAAAGCTCGACGAATTCGTCCCCTAATCGATGCCAGCGTCTACGATCGTCCGCGTGAATTATGCACCACCTTTCACGGGAATGGAAGAGGTGTTGTTTGGAATTCAAGCGATTCCCTTTGTCCGCAAGGGGGAGCATCGAGGGCACGGGAAAAAAATTGCATTTTACCATGGAACCATGGCGAGTCTCCCAGGATAAGCTGCTCGAACCGGCGGCAGCCATTTCTCTCCGCCAGAAAGAAGGATTTCGAAGTTTGATCCGAGGCGTCAATAATTCCTTAAAGAGTATCCCCCGATCGCATTCAACCCAGATCACGGTAAATGTTTTCAAAAACTTCGCGACAATGGTTTACAGCAAAATGGGGATTGCGAGGGCTGGGGTTTCATCCCCTTACCTACTTCGTCCGAAGAAGCTCGACATCGGTGTATGAAAACATTCAGAAAGAAAGTCCCAAAGTATCAGAATTTCCAATCGCAAATTTTCAAACAACTCCAGAAACTACCCCTTCCACGCGGCACAAGTAATCACGTCCATCATCGACAGAATACAGCAGCTGCCATCGCTATCCCAACTTCAGGACTTGCCTCGGCTCTGAAATCCTCGAATTACGAAGATTGAAGAGGAAATCAGGGGGGCGCAGCGCTATCACGAGGGAATTAACGCGAGCATCGTGGACGCGTTGAGCGTCGCGCAACGAGATTAAAAGTATCGTCGCTGGCCGGGCTAATTCGCAAGAAATTCATCGAAGAAACGCGGCTGTGTAGGCGAGAGGGGCGGGCGTGTAAGTAGTCCATCGGATACGCGCGATTAAATGGTCGTTCCCTCCCCCGTTTCCAACCCCGTCTTCGTCCAGGATTCGCGCTTACACGCCGCTACTGAATAATGCAGCTAGACGCCGGTATACAGGAACAACCGGCGCGGTAATTACCGTCGTTCCATTGAAAAGAAGTTGGCTTGATCATAATTTCGCCATTAGCCGCCAAGGGAGGGGGTTGGCTGGCCCTGGCCCGTGGTAAAAAGGGGGATGGACAGCGGGAAGGGGGGTGGTTGGCGAGGGTGGAGGAAAAAAAAGGGCGGGAACACGGGTTCGTGGAACAAAGACGGCGAAGAAAAGGATTCGAGAAAGAAGTTAAGATGGAGAAACGCAGGGTGGACGGTTGGAGGGCGGGGGAGAAGGGATAGAATTAAGCTGAGACATAAAAGTGGGCGAAAAGAGTGAGAGCGGGCTTGGTTGTTTGAAAAGGAAAAAAAGTGGAAGTAATTCGCGCAGATACCGCCTGCAGATATTGCATTTTTATAAGGCGCGTACCGTCTTCCTTCCTTCCTTCCTTTTTCCTCCCCCTCACTTCGTCCCACCCGCCTTTATTCCCTTTCAGCCGGCAGAGACGCCGGTTAAACTTCCCCGTGGACGATGCTAACGACGATGCGATTACCGTTCACGGTTCCAACCGCTGTTTAGAATAATTCACTTGGCACGATACGCCGTTTTACCTTGCCTTTCGACTTGCTGGATCTATGGGCGGGCGAGCGAGGGACGGCGGGAATCGAGATCTGCGCAGGTAGACGGCGGAAGTTCGTTTTAATTAACGATCTACTCTTCGAGACCCTCGCGAGATGTGTAGAGATATTTATTTACAAGCGTTTGAGGAGTTTAATGGTTGTAGAAAAGCTAGGGTACAGTGTTCCACTCCATTCTACTCAGTTTGTTGGAATTTCGAATGTGACGTTTTGGACTGAGAAAGGGGCATAGCGTGGCCGTGTGTTCGCTGAATTATAGGAAGTTTGAAAATTCAGAGAATTTAATCGACGCGAGTGACTTCTAATTAGGAAACACATTCTGCTTGCAAATCTATAATTCCTCGTTGAAACGTGGAAACCGCAGGCCCCTGCCATTCGACATTCACGCCAGAAAGCACGCAGTACATTATATTTTAAATATTCCTCATACTTTAAGTGAGTGAAGCAGTTGACTGTCCAATGGTAGGAAGTTCGAAAGGAAAGTTCCCTTCGCTGGATTCTTAACTTCGAACGGAAGTAAGGGTATCGATATAATTTCCCTGAGATACAACTTCCCTCTGTCTTTCCACGAGTTCGCGATCCCCTTCTTCGCAGAAAGCCGGCTGTCTCGAGCGATGCTGGGAAAAAGAGCAGAAAGGGGGGTAACTTTTGTTCGTACCTGGTGCAACGGGCGCGCGTCGATTTCGTTTGCGGTCTGATTCCATTTATTTGGGAATTTCCTGTTTCCCGTGGAAACGATTGTCGAACACGTGTCTCGGAGGAGGCGTTCGCCTCCTCGCATTAACTTCCACGATGCTAATTACCCGAGATCGCTGTTCATATCCCCATAACCGCAGCCATGAATATTCATGGCGCCCTTGATTCTTATGCCAGCCATATTTCTATGCTGACGGTTGTATGTTAATTATCTTCTTAACAGGAAATTCACGGTGGCATCTGGAAAGCTTGTTACGCGCCACGCGACTTAGCATTCTGCTTTTTCAGCCTATGTTCCACGGAGCGGGACGTGTGAGTTCTTCACTCCACTGTTCCGTCTTTGCCCACAGAATTATAATACTTAATGATCTACGATCTTGTTGCGTTACTAGCGCAGGCGATGAAATTTCTCGCCCGATTGATTAATCGATGTTAAAGAAGGGATAACGATCTAAAGGAACTCACAATGTATTCAATGCGTGGAATTCAAAGGATTCCAGCCTGGATCCTCGAGCATTCAATTCACTGTAGTATCGAGCACAACTTTTCAATCCTCCTTTCGTTATTTATAGGGTTCTGTTTAAATACATTTACTGTTCCCCGCGGGAGGTACTCTCAGTCCTTCAACTAGATTGAAGAAAGCCTGCACAGCCCGCAGAGAAAAGGGACGTACTCGAGGATCTGCTTAAGGATTCGAGTCCAGGCTTGTTCCCCGGCTTAATCCAGGCCTATCTCCGTGCCCCGTCGCTCCTCTCCTGTTTGTTATTCCCGCGTAAAGCGCTTCCAATCCCAGAAATATATTACGCAAGTATTACAGAAGAATGGAAGGATAAGCTGTCGGGGGTCCCATCCTGGGCATACTTCGTCACAGCAAACAATATTCAGCTCACATTCCGCCGCCTAAATCTTCCAAATATCTCATCCCTGTTCCCCGCAATTGCCCTGCTAGGAATGTCCATTTTGCGGAAGGCCTTCTGCACCCCCCCATTAATAAAAACACGTGTACATCTTCGGCCTCCACGTTGAATATCCATAGAAAGTTTTAGGCCTGAAGAACGGGTAGCTTCTAAGAATTCCAATCTAAATCCGAACCAGAGAACCATTCTAAATTTCTCATTGACCGTCTGAAAATCCTCGATGCTCCGTCCACCGTTCGTAATTAGTAAAATCAGTTTGGCCTAACGAATCGCTGAGCCCGCCCCCCCCCCGATTCGCCAACTTGCGCGCATTCTTCCTTGGAGCACGTCTATTAGCAGGATCGGCCAGCCAATATGTACGTAAACAATTGCGAGAGCGACTCGAGCTGGCCAGCTCGCTAAAGGGAACTTTCGACTTAACCAAACTCCCGCCTAATGGGAACAATGCCAGGCAAGTTCCGTCCCGGAGCCAAGTTCCGTCCGGAGTAACTCGCGACCACCGAGTCAGGACATTTCGAGGCTTCGCTCTCGACCCGTGGCCCTCTCGATCCTCGTGAACGCCACTCGAATGACCGCGAGCTGCACGGGAAACAAATTGGCAGGATGAGCGGTATTGAAACTAGCAGCGATCGGTATTACTCGAGGCTTGCAAGGTAAATGGCCCGGTCGTTGGTCGCGGAGCGACCTGATGCTTGAGATAGGAATAGCCTTTCATCGATACATCAGAAGGAATCAAAAGGACAAAAAGGAATTGCTGATCACTCTGACCGTTTTCACTGCGAGTCTTCGAATCGCATCGATTTTTTGCAACGGAAGGGACCTTTGTCCTCTCTATGGACCTATCTGTGTTTAATACTTGAGTGTCTACATCGACGAATCTGGCACGGAATTTAATTGTGGCTGAATTATATTGCAAGGTGCATCTTACAATTGTCTTTTCTTCAACCACAGCTTCCTAGCTTCCTTTATAGGAACAGAGGAAACAGTTTTCAGCGAGATCAAGAGCACTTAAGATGATCGCCAAGGAAACTAATCGGATCTTTCTGCTGGGGAAGGTCGAACGAAACAGATTCAACGTATCAAAGACTTGCTGCCTCCTCTTGCGCGGCTGTCTAATTTAAAGTAGGACGAATCGCTGAGGGCTGGGATAGAGCACGATCTTTCTTCCAATTATTTCACCTCCGAAGCTTTTCGACCGCCCCAAAGCCTGCGCCAAATTAGCAGCACGCATCGTGTCTTTGGGAAACGCGTAACTCGATGCTCGTATCGAGTCGTATGGAGTTGCTATAATTGTCGATGAAGTTGCCGCCGCGAATGCACATGTTCTGAAGCATCGCTGGGCCGGCTAATTAACTGGGAAACTCTGCTTCTCGCTGTCTCTTGCCTGGAAGGGGCTGGAACGCGGATCTAAATTCATCGCCGTGCTCAATAATTGCTGATTAATTTACGTGCTCACCCGAAGGCGGCGGGGGTGCAACGTTCTGCTTAGCAACGATCGCGATTGGCCCCTGGCTTGAAACTCAAGCAGCCCCCACGCCTACGAACGTTGTTTTCATTTAATTTTCGGTGTTTGTTACCGTTAGAACGCTGGGGAGCTTGACGACTTTGGCGTTCAGTGGAGTTCTTTCCCGGAATTAATTAGATTCCACCCTTTGGAGTCGCTGCTAAAGGTGCTAGTCGGGTGCCTCGCATCGTCGCGAGTGAAACTTGCCACTGTTTCTGATACGCTTTCTGGTCGGTCATCTTGATGAAATAAAAGCGGATCGAGGAGCTGCCTGATAAACTCAATAGGAACCCATCGACCATTCTAGTGGAGGAGAAAAAGGTAGCCTCAGGCGATGGGACTCGAATAGCGACAACCGGAATAAAGAAAATAAACCTTAGGTATTCCATTTTGGATGACTAAAAAAGTTCCCACACCATCGCCCAACGGAAAAGAATTTATTGAAGAAGCTTGCGTCTCCGTCTATGTAATAAAAAATGCTACAAAAATTCTGTGTATTACCTCGACCATATCTTAATGTACAGGCAAAGCGTCAGCTAGTATAAACTTATAGTTTCTGTTAAATCAATTCTCGAATTACACTTGACTACGAGGTGCCATTTACCTTGCAGTGCTCCGGGATACCATTTTATTCGCAGCCGTTTCGTACAATTTTTAAACAGAAAATTCTACAAAATAAAGATTGCTTTAAAACTATATAAAAAATCCAAGCTCCATATTTTTATTTATACGAACAAAAATATCCCGAACTTTGTCCTTTGTTAGTAACTTCATGGTGAGGTCCCCCCTTAAGGGGCACCACTAAACGCCAAACTCCTTCACTAGATCCCTAGAAAGTATCGCGCAAGGGAACAAAGTCTCGCGTCACGTCTGTTTCGCAGCTGGCCCCGGCTCGTCGCACGCCTCCCTGTTTGCACGTCATTAGAAGTCGCCCGTAGAGCTCGACACGGTTGTTGCCAGGACGAGCGAGCGAGGGCTCGAATCGAACATTAAGGCAAGTCCTCTTAATTTCGAGCAGCTCCAGTCGCCTGTTTCCTCCGTAGCCTGCGTCGGCCGACCATCAAATCCCCTGTGTGCGCGAAGCTGGCGAACGAAGCGAAAACGAAGCTTCTTCCGCGTCCGCGACTCCAATTACGTCTCCTCTTCGGCCCCCTTTGGCCCCTTACCCTGACCCTCCCTCGCTCCGCGCCCCGTGATTTACACCGTTCCCCTCTCTGTCCCGTCGTCTTCCACCCACGTTTCCGTCTGCCATCGCTTCTCTCACCTTTCGCTCGCTCCACTTTCCGTCTCTTCCAGCCCCCGCCGCTCCCCTTCAACCACCCCCTACCCCCCCCTTCGTGTTTCCGCGTTTCCCTCATCCAGCAGTGGCACACTCGAGCCGAGTTTCCACTCTCTCGTAAGGAGAGCAGACATAATTAGCCGCTCCTGTTTTGATTAAGTTCTCCATCGAGACCCGACGACGACGAGGAAACGAACCAACTCGTCGCAAGTATAGCCTGCTCCCTGTCCCGGCTCCCGGGTAGCACGAAAAGACCCCGGCCAGGGGCAGGCTCCGGTGACACCGGGCGAGATGAGATCGTGTCCTCGATGCCCGAATCCTCGGCTTCATTAGCGGACACACGGTAATTAGGCGAGTTCCCGCGCGACGAACGATATTTTTTAACGGCAGACTTGGAGTAATTAATCCTCGACACGGCTACGCGGCGTCCTCCTTGCTCCCGCCAGTCCTCGAGGCGATCCTTTCGTTCGGCAGGGTAATTAATAATTTAGCGGCTGCTTCATGGCACTGCCGTCGAACTTTCTCCCGCGGACATTTGTGCTCGTTTCGCGAGTTAGTTTTCAAGACTTGGATAAATCTTCTTCGCCCCCCGCTCAGCTTATTTTGGAGGAAGATTGAGTTGCTGTTCCGTGAACAGGTGCACGGGACACCGTTTCAGGTCGTCAGGTGTTCGGGCGGGTTTAATCTGTTTGCTGAATCATTCCGTCGGAACTCGAGTAGAAGCTCAACGTCCGATCGAACAGGTAGCACCTAATTCTTCATCTGTCGACCACCGTGAGTCCCTCTGACACGGACGAACAGTCGCGTAATTGGACATCTTCGAGCGGGTCTCATCCTTAATTAAACCAGTCGCAGGGGCGCGCCGTCTGCGAGACACACGCCCTCGCGTTAACGACCGGCTTGTCGCTCGTGCGTTTGCCCCTGCATCGACAGCCTTCGTGAATCGTGAGCGAGGATATTTCATTCGTGCGCCGGGACACGAGACGTCGATGCAAACTCCGGTTGAAAATGCGACGATACGAGGCGAGCAGTCGGAGATTTCAAGCGGCCTGCTAACTTTTAATTAACCACCAACGGCACAACATTTTCGTAATTGCGGTATTGTGCAAGTTAATTGAACGCATCAAGAGTTACATTCAACGGAAACTCACTCGACGAGAATAATATCCCATCAGACATCAGCGAGTGCGATTTCAATCCCTCGCGACTCATTGTCTCGCGAAGCAAGAATTTATTATACCTTGCAGGGATACTTTTATTTCCCACTTTTTTTTTTAAAATTCACGGTAAGGGATGTTAGAGGCTGCAATAGATTCCTGGCGGACGGTCGTAATGATCTGCCTGGCCCCGCGAATAAATCGACTATCGATTTGGGGGGATACAGAGGTCGTATCCTGGCTATCTCAGGACCCCAGTCTACTGCTCCCTAATTGATCGAACAGGAAGACCGTTGTCGGGACGCGCGATTCCCTCTTTCTTCCTGGAACGGCGGTGGATTAAAGTAACGAGATCGAAGGGGTGAATTCGAGTCAGGGGCGAAACAAAAAGTGAGAATTAAAATGGCGGGCCGCGGATAACGAAGCGAGGATAAAAGGACGAGTTTCTCGTGACTCGAACAGCCGTCCTTCCGGCCTCGTTATCCTTCCACCAGGACATCCGAACACCTTGCAGACGTCTCCATTTATTTCTCCCCCGTCTCCTGTTTCTGCCGAGCTGTGGGGAATAGTCCAGTTTCCCTGCAATTTCGTCGTTACTTCCAAGCTTGTAGCTTTTCGAACGACATCCAATTCAATGCGAATTTATAATTTTAAACATATTCTACCCCTGTAATCAAACCTAAACAAATATCCAGCATTTAATTCGACCACGTGACTAATTACACTGTACTGTATTCGATACACTCTCGAACTTTAAATGGAACTTTTCCGTTAATTAAACTATTACTATTATTTAACCAAATGATTAATATCTTGTAAATTTATTAACTTTCGGCTAAGAATGTCACTGAAATTCATCCTTAACGCTTCAAATATCCGCGTGTTGACCACATCCCTTGCTTCCAACTCGAACCGTCAACACTCTACGACCTTCACCGAAACGAACCGAAGGCCAAGCACCTACCAAAACATCCAGGCCGCCTTCTTCTAATCGCCGCGATAAGACCTTGCCACAGAAACGTCCGCGCGTATCGCGAGTGTATACTGTCGCGAAGACAGCGGCAGAGAGGGGGTCAGAATTTTGTTTGCAATCGGAGGATCGAACGCAGTCGCCTTATCAGTCCGTTCCACGGCTGTACGGTCGCGTTTCTTTTATGCGGCGTTCGCCGTCGACGAGGCGACGCGCGTACGTTTCCACGGGAACGACAGTTTCGCCGGAGTTTTCTATCGTGCTGGCGGAGATTTTTCCTCGGGATAAGTGGCGGGTTCTTATCGCGTGTGTTTGGTAACAACTTCGACGGTATTATCGCGTTCGGGGGTGCGCATCACGAAACGAGGATGACTTTCGGGGAGGAGTTCCCGCAGCCAGGCAGCTTCGCCACTTTCAACTTCGCATGAGACTGTAGTTTGTCCCAGGTACCTTCCTTCTCGATAAATATTCCTTATTCATAAATCGTGTCAAAATAATCTCCCTATAAATCGAGCAATTGGAAACATCGCAGCAAGGCGGGTGCAGCTCTATTTTTTACAATTTTTCAATTATGACGTGCAATATACCCACGTAAAAAAAAAATCTAGATCATTTAGTACACGTTTCACGCAAATGAGCGATTTATTGCAAATTTTAAACCTGCACCCATCAGTGCTTTGTGCAATATTTTTCTTTTGAGCAGCTCGAGATTGAAAAAATATTCCAAAAGGAGAAATAAAAACTTATCAATTCAATAACCGCTACTTATTGTGTGAAAATATATATTTTTCAGTTAGTGTTCTCTTTTTAATCTTAAGTCGAAGCAGTAGTTCTATAAACAGTTTCTTCTAATTTACTCCAAGTTTGTAAAAATGGGGCTGCACTCCTCTTGCTGCGAGGTACTCAATTCTACTCGAAACGCAAAGAAAGGTATAGCTATTATTGCTCACCGAAACCGTGAACCTTGTAATGGTCTCGTAGTATACTCGGGTGTAACGTTACACTTGCCGTTTTGAGGCAAGCAGCTTTCGCATGAACAGCTTTGCGAAACTGCACTAGTTGGAGACGCAAATGTGTATTCACACTTAAGCCGAGCATACTGCGTGGTTCTGAATAGTTTTCGATAAGGATATTCGTTCAGGATACTTGAAGCCATTTCAATGACACAGCGCTGTGGTTTTGAAGAAAAAAAGAACGGAAGCCAAATCGACAATGTACAGGCAAAAATTCCAAAGATTTTTCTGCACGATGCTTATCGTTCGAAAACTAAGCGCGATCCCAGTTCCCGGCGACGGCTTTGGATAAATATATGCGATCTGGAAGTTCTCGAAGCTACCTCGAATTTCACGCGTCGACGGGTCTAAGGACCATTCTCCTCCACTGTCAACGCACGCACGTAAAAATAGGGTGAATCGAACGGAATCGCACGTCGTGCACGCTCGCCCTCCTCCCCAAGGTGCTTCCGCTTTCTCAGGGTCGATAGATCGCGCCGCGAACCCTCCGGGGATGTTCACCGGGGAAATTCTCTTCGAAGATAAACTGCTCCACCCCTGGGGGAGTTCTTTGGAAAATTTCTGGGTGCCCTCGGAGTCGCCCCACCTACTACTCAACCCCTGCTCCTGCCCCCTAGCGCTGCTACCCTCGTCGACATTCCCCGATCCCTGTGGACGTTGTAATACAACACTGTTATAACTTAACTAGCTGGTTAGTTAAAACTGTCACTCCTTTACCTGGAACTACATTCACTGGGGAGATTCTTAGTTGTTAGACTTACAATTATAATTAGAAGTGTTATTTCTCAATCGTTATTTCTCCACTTCTGTTGAGTTTCATTTAAGCTACCCAGCATCATCTGTCATTAACGAGAGTAGTGCTCCAGTGGGCTACAAAATTCCCTTCGACATCTTTGCAATATTTAACAGAGAAAAATACTAATTTTCTTCTAATACAGAAGAAAAGATAACCCAGTCCGTGTCAGATTAAATTCTGTGTTGTTAAAATTTTAAATGACAGTATCTACTAGCTCGTTCGTATTAATCAGCCACATTAAAATCCACGTGTGCAAGCGATGCAAGTAGTTATTGCGAGACTCGAGCAAAAGCGTTGCGAAATCTTAAACACGTAGAACCTTGAAAATTTCCCTCACAGACGAATAGAACGGAATGAAAGGGACGGAACCGAGGAGTATAGAATCGAAGGAAGTCAACGGTGCCAACAGGACGCTTCGGTAGAGTTTCCCGTGGCTCGGACGCCGGAGCAATGAGCGAATTTCCATTCCCTTGTCCTCGCAGAATTTAGTTTCCATGGGAAATCGCGCTGAAAAATCGTCGAATGTTCGAAATTCAGAACGCAGTAGAACCTCGATACGCTGATTAATTACCCGCTGGAAAAAGGAATGTTCGACTAGAATCCGATTTCAGCGTTATTCTACAGCGAATTATTATTAAAACACTGTTGCTGATTGGAGGGACGAACAGGGGATGCAGATCGCAATCCACGCGCTTTATGTACTGCTACATCGCTGACGTTGATATAAAGACTAATCTAAATCAAATAGCACATCGTTAATTGGCAGGTTTTATCAATATCGCGCAACCAACGGTTTATTTCCAGCGGTTTACAGCTAAACCCGGTCGCAGTCCAATTTTCGAGCTGCCCTAGGATAACACAAATTTACCTACTGCGCTTCTATCACTTCCTATAACAAACCTTCCACTGCACGAGAGAAATATAAAAAGAAAACTCCGCTTAAATTAACAAATTTAAAATGTGTGATAATCAATGCCTAGAAAATATATTAGAATTTATTACATTTTGAGGGGTTTTCTTTCAATCGACCATCCCTGATATATTCTAAGCGAAGATATTACATGGCGAACAAAAGCTATTTTTTAAATATCAAACCCTTTTCATAATATAGTAAAATAAAATACAAGCCTTGTATTAATCGATTATTTGCTTTCCTTATAATTATCGTTTAAAAATCGTCTGCTTCCTTAACCCCTTACTGTGTCCTAATCCCTTAAATGAAACAATATCGCAATTAAGCATATAGAAGGATAGACCCTGATCCCCGCGTGCAAGTGAAAGCGACGGAATTGCAACTCAGGAATTCTCTGTCCAGTCGTGTCACTTTTCCACTCAGCGCGCCCGATGGTGATAAACGTCGCGTCCAAATAGATTCCCCGCAATTTTCAGCGCGCCCGCCCGTTCGCCATTTTCGCGAGTAATCCTGGCCCGTGCACAGGACCCGAACAAAGGGCGAGCGCAACGGAAACGGATCTCTTGGGTGCTGGTTCGGAAGCGAGGGGGCTGGGATCGATGTTGTTTTCGCGAGGGGCGCGTCTGGCCAGCGGCCGACCGTCACTACTGCGAGACATAGGGCACTCGTAATTACAAAGCCAGCCGTTTTATAGCACCCGCGTTTTACGGCTGGCCATCTGCATACGGTTCTGGATCGCAACGACGTCTGTCCCTTTTATCCTTTTTTAGCGCGCCGAGGCGTCGGACGCCGTTGGCGGGCCACCAAATTTCGGCTTACGGAGTCGCGGTGTAATTGAATTGTTCTCGAGCGAAACTTAACGCCAGCTGGGTTAGCGACAAAAAGAAGGAGGCTAGGGCGGTAGGTAAAGGGTGAAAGATGGACCTGGGCCTTTAAGAGGCGATTCCCAGGCCAAGAATTTAGAGAATTCGTGGCGCTTTTGGTGGGCTCGTTGATTTACGTTTGGAAGAATTCTTCTTTCTAAACGGAATTCAAGATATAGAAAGAAGCCTCGTAACTTTCATGCGCCGGGCTTGAATTGAATAAAAACGATTTGCCAGTGATATATATGAACGGATTCGACAACCGCGCGAGGTTATAAATCTCGATCGAGCGCGTTACAAATGCCTGTAATGATGCGCGGCGAGTGTACGGCCACAGATAAACAGAGCAGAGCTCTCCAGCGAAGGGTCTGGGGACTATCTAAGGGTCCACTCGGCCTGGCTGGCTCGTAAATTTCCAGGAACACGCCGGGGAAGAAAAATCTCGAGTCGTCGGGACCTCCGTGGACCCGTGGGTGTTCGAAGGGTGGCGATCGGGGGATGGGCCAAATCGAAAAGGACATAGGGGAGGTTAGAAGACCCGTTTAGTCGTATCACGTGCGTCGTTACTCAGAGAAGTTTAGTTACTACTGAGGGGAAGATCCCGAAAATATTTCGCCCGCGAAGTGGATCCGGCAATTTCGCTCCCCGCGTAAAACTATATAAGGCAGAGCTTTGCAATCAACTTGAGAGGCGCAATCAATACCGAGGAACACAAATTCCAGAGAATTTCTGTCAGGCGACGATCTAGATGTTTGTTGAAGTCGTTAGAAGGTAGTTCTCGAGGATCTTGGAAAATCTCGGGCGATTTAACTTAACAAGCTGAAACGTCTCGAAAGTCTGGGAAGTCTTAAAAGTTTTCAATATTTCGCGGTGTTGTAGATCTCGCAGTGGCCGAAGTTGCCGAGGAGCCTGGAAGGCGGAATTATGAGAAATACATGGGGCAGTCGTGTCGAAATACGCGTCTCCCCGTTTAACGCTCTATTTATCCGACGGGGGGGGGGGGGGGGCGAAATTCGCCGGCTAATAACCAGCGGCCGTAACGAAGATAAGGCCAGTGGCTCTGCGCGAACGTCGCAAACTTTTCGCATATAGTTCCGCGAGAATCGCCGCGACGTTTTCCGGGGAAGCGCCTCGAGATAAAGCTCGTGAGCCCCGACGAGCCACTATTTACAATTACGTGTAAACTGGCGGCACGTAGCGTCGAACTTCTACGCGCTTAGTTCTCGGCAAGCTGCATCGAACTCCGTAGAATTTAGCCGAGACGTAACGACGGCAAAGGGAACGGCGAACACGGGGGTAGAAAATTCCCAACACCCTGGAACTCTCCTACGACCACCCGTCGTGCCGAAAAGGCCGTTTGTAATTCAATCTACGAGCAGCATCATCGAACGTGCCCCACTCGTCTGGACCCGAGGAACGGTTACCGCAATCTCACCTATCGCGAGACCACGATGGAAATAAAGATACTCGGGAGGGTGGATTAAGCGTTATCGATAAACCACTTGCCGCGAGACTGAAGGACGGGGAGAGCGCCGGGGTGAGATTGCAGCTTTCCTGCGGACGCTCGGTTCTTCAAAGGGCTGTTCCGTGGCTGGAAAGGGGGCAACGAGGCCAGAAGGGGCTGCTTATCGAGAGAACTCGAACGACGAGGCAGGATAGGAGGCTACGCAGAGAGGAGGAGTCCTGACTCGGTTTCTAGCCGGCCAACGGAAAAGGAGGCTGCCGTGTTGATCGCTTGCTTTTCAGCCTGGACGATCCGTGGACGTGCGCGAGCGCCTGTATCGCGCGTACACGAGAGGGACAAACGACAGACAAAGGGTGCAGCGTTCAGTTGTGCAGCGAAAACGTTTGTCGGGGCACGTACGATTCTATTCGCTGCCAAACGAAAAACCGATAACAACGCTCTCACGTCGTAGCCGAGGGAGCAGCGGAGGGTGGGAAGGATTGACAGAAATCGAGGGAGCGGACAGGTGGACGAGAGCCGGGGATAGGTCTCCGGGGCTGGGAAGCCTAGAAGCCTTTTATTAATGTCGAGTCATCGATATCGGTCGAGAGGAAGGATGCCCCAGGGGGCTCGCCGGGATTAGGAGATGTTGGGACTGTTTTATCTGGTGCTTTCGTTGGAGTTATAGTAGATATTTCACCTGTAATAGCCTCGATCTGTCGATGCACGTTTGAAGAATGGGCGAGACCACGTCGATACCGAGTAGCTACCTAATTGCACGCATGGCTGCTGGAATCTCAGCATGAATCGCTGTGTGTATATTCACAGGATTGCAGAAGAACAGAAACTGACTTAGCCATAAGGGAGTATTATAGTGTAACTGCCCATTTTTCAACGCTATCTTCAGGAATTTATTTAAGAAAAACTATAAGTTTATACTATCCGACGTTTTGCCTGTATATTAAGGTGTGTTTGAAGTAATACTTAGAACTCTTTAGAAATTTTTATCGCGCATATATTTCTTAAAAAAAATTCTTTTCCGAGAGACGTTGACGTGGGAACTGTTCTAGTCACCCAAAATGGAAAAAGTAAGATTTATTTTCTTTATTATGTTTGTCGCTATGATTGGAACCACAGAGGCCCCGTAACAATATAAATTTACAGAATGACAGGATTTTAAAAAAAATATTAGATTTTTGCTGATAAATTTAGCTATTTTCGTTTCGTAGAATTAATTTTATCCAAGATAGAAACTCGTCCGAGATTCCAACCATAGCGACAAACATAATAAAGAAATTTAATCACAGTTTTTCCATTATGGATGACTAGAACAGTTCCCACATCAACGCCTGTCGGAAAAGAATTTTTGTGAAAAACCTTGCGCCAACGAGTATGTCTATGTTCGATAAAAAAATTCAAAAGAATTCTGAGTATTACTGCAAAAGCACTCGATAACTACATTTACTATCATACAAAGAATCCCAGGGAAGCTTGAAACCCTCAGCACCTTTCCCACGAAAACCCCCGTCACTTTTCGAAACCTACCACGCCTGCATCCTAAACGCAAACTTCGCGCGAGTAAACCGATCAGCGCCAGCGAAGCACGCATCGAACTCGATTACCAGTTCTCTGTCCCAGGATCGTGGATCGATGGGCTGCGACCAGACGCGCCCAGTTTCAATTAATTTTCAGCGCGCAGGGGTAACAGGTAGCCATTGTTCGCCAACTGTTCCCCGGGTAAAGCTGATCCTTGCTCCAGACGTCGGCCCACTTGGACGCTCGCGCGCCCCGACGGCTAGCTTAAATATTGAAACACCCTAGGAAGAATTTTTCACAGGGGATGGACTCTCTTCGCCGCGAACTAGCGACGAGCATAGTGTAACCATAATTTCACCATTGCTCGCCTGATGCCTTCTCCGCGGCGGGAACCGGCTAACGGCGATTCCGAATTAAAACGGCCGAAAGACCAACCGAAGTACCGTTTCAAGTGGCCCGGGGAGAAAGGCGGGACCGCGAGTTCCTCCGGGCCCCGTATAATGAGGAGAAATGAGGAAACGCTGATCGAGCGCGCCGGGGAAAGTTTAATCGGGGGAAGAAACGTACGAGCGACGGGGGCGAACTTGCAGGCAGGCTTCTCGCGGCCTCCTGGACAAGCGGACGCGGCGAGCCGCGATGGCGGATAAGGAATAGAATAAACTTTCGCCCGGGGTTGTTAATAAAAAATTAAGAAACTTAGGGAGGAGGTGGCGGCGCACCGGGCAGAAAAGTTTCCTCGATGGAGTGAACCCGGGTCGAACGGTGGCGGCACGACGCCACTTATTCCGGGAATTATTGGAAAACTGAGCAACTTCGAGGACCGTGTCCCCGCGGGGGAAATCGGTGACGAGTGGGCACGAGTTAACGTGGCTGGAAAAACGTGGAAGAAAAGGGATCGTTGGCTCTAGACAGTATCGTGATCATCTAAAGATCGATTAAGCCACTGAGCTCGGAATCGCGTGTCTGAGAAGAAGAATGGAGAAATTATGAAGGATATCGTTGGAGGAAACTGTCTGGTTCGTTGAAACAGCCTCTGTCCTTGGTGCTAATTCGTAACTGGCCCGTGCATTAGCAATCCTGTATGAAAGGAGAAAACGAGGAAAGGCAGGTGACGTTGCAACGTTTCTGTCAACTAATGCGACAGCTAAAAATAGAAAATGTACCATGCAAATACATCCCATTTTCCCGAAGTGGCGCAGAAAACGCCGGGGATCAGGAGCTCGAGTCTGAGAGAATGCCAAGGAAATAAGCCGCCGTACATCTTACCGGGCGAAGTTTCGCCGGTACATTTCCCAGTTGAAATCGTCCAGATGACGTTGACGCATCTCGAGAACCCTCTGGCCGTTCCTCTGCGCCCCGAGGATCGCGTTTACATCGCTGTGTAACATTCGTATGAAAATACGCAGTGTTACTTGGCGGGCGATAAGGGAAGAGGGGGGGCGGAGGAGGATCAGGTTAAAATGCGCGTGAATATTAAATGGACGTTCGTAGACGGTGGAATCGTGTGTTATTATGTGCTCCCTCTTGCGCCCCCAAGCCCCGCCGTTGCGCTGTAAGAATCGAGGAGTGTGTTATCGCTGAAAAACGCTGTGAAAAATAGCCGAGCGTCGATGGAGCGTGGCACGTTCGCCGTAGCAGATAGCGGCTCGAGCATCCGCGTAATAATATTAGCCGGGACGTTGAAATATTACCGTGGCCGAGGAACGATCGGTAATTAATTCGTATTTAATGTAACGTTTATTGGGCTTTAACGGGGTCGCTGGGGCGTTAATAAATAATAACGCTCGATTCGCGGAAATCGGGACTGCGCGTCCCGCGCGACGTCGTCGCTCTAAACCGTTAACGAATTTCGGCTGGTTCACGGCGCATTCGGCGAGTTCCGTTTCGCGGAGGGGAGCGGGGGAGGAGCCACAACTACCCCCGCGCTCATAAGTTATTTACGGTATTCGAAATTAGATCCCGTAAACTTCGTCAGGGTAATTTACCACGGGGCCAAGGGCGGCTGGGTGGGGGGCATCGTCCCGTTTTTATCGCCGAATTTCCCGCAGAATTCTCGCCCTGGCTAGCTCGCCCCCTCGAGCGCCGACTATAACCGTAAACTTGTTTACGCGGGCAAAAGAAGCCGAGAAGAAAGAAAAGTAAAGGGGCCTATTTCCTTGACACGATTGCGCTACGTGGTTTCAACGGACCTTCCTCCTCGTTGCCGCCATCATAAACACTGTTGGCGAGACTTACTTTACATATCCCGAATTTGTTGCGTATTTATACGAGCACGGATTAATAACGCGAACCTAGCCGATAGGGGTAAAGAGTACAATGGTTGGCCACCTGACAGTGATGAAAAAGTATAAAGAAATACCAGCTATTTAACTTCTAACTTTTTTTTTCGTACTATTTATGCTAATTTCCATTTCAAATTCACTAAATCTAGATTTATAATTCACTATTTATGTGACATTTTTACTTAAATGGCCAACGATTGCACCCCTTACCCTATCTTCGTTCCTTGTCGAATAAAAGCCTCCAGCATCGAAGTACTCGCTTGTAAAATATTGAAATTTCAATTCCCTTTGCCCACCTTTTTCCACCAGCCCTGGAAACACATCACGAATTCTGTGCATAATAACATCCCTCTGCTGGAATTTGAAATAAACCGTTGGGCGGTAAATTGTCCAAGTACATTGCCAGTTGGAATGAAACGCATGGGGAATTCGAGGCCGAAAACAGAGGCAGGGTGTCAAAGCCTCGATTCTTCTTCGTCGGGGGTAGCATCCCCGGGGTAGAAGTTCGGAACGCGAGCGTTGTTCAACTAGGAATTCCGATCGATACGATCTTTCGGCGAACCTGTACCATCTCTCTCTCCCCCCCCCCCCGCCCGGAACGTTACTCTCACTCCGCCCACTCTTTCCCTCCCTTCCACTAAATCCTGTTATCGCCGTGTCATGGCGCGTTATCGGGGCGATTGTGCAGGCCGAAACCCCCTTTCGCGATAGATTACTATAGGTCGTAGCCTGCCTAACGTGTCCAGCAGCCGAGCCGCCATGAATCACGGCTTATGGTACGGCGGATCCAATTTCCAAAGCGTCGCGACGCAACGAGTGCAGCCCATAGAAATAATGACAGCGACGATGATCGTGAATCGCGCCGTCCCACGTGATAGGAGTATATTGATTCCTTCCGCGGCTGGAACACGCACTTTCCTCTAAATTCTGGGCACCCCAGATCAACGTAGATTGAATTCTAAGATCCCGATGCGAGGAAATACTACAAACTAAAAGTTCACGATGCTAGGGGTTGCATTTAATAATGTTGGAGTCGAAAAAGAATCGCAGGTATCATATCTAGAATTCTCGCGAACACTCTATTTCCTCATTTCCTTCAATTTCTGTTCAGACGAAACTGAATCGTTCTCCCTGCAATACAGATCGCAGACGACGGTGGCAGCAATCTCGATCGCGATATACAGAGTAGCGGTTAGTAGATCGTTGTCCCGGATTATTGCTTCTTTGTAATGCAAAACGTCGCGTGATAGCGACAAGTTATCGCCAGGCCGTTTCATTGTCGACGAATACGCGGGTCCGATACGTCAGCCGTCGCGGCGGCCACAGTGTCCTGATCTATTATTGGTTTATCAGCTGGATCCTGGGGTACGCGTCTAGCCGCGTTACAGTCGATTATCGTAAATCGTTACAATACGTCAGTCATGCCCGCGACAGCTAGGGGTGGACAATAATTCTCGGGTTGACAATCTAATCCTGGATAGCAAACCGATGCCGGATGTAATTTAATGGCGAAACAAGTCGACCGTACGTCAACCGTTTGATTGAGAAGGAGCTGCAAGATAACGATGTCACCGTCGAACCGAGGGGGAGCTGGCTGGACGGAGTGGACAGCTCCGCGTCGTCAAAATTCTGTCGCGTCCAGTCGATCCCTGTCTGCGTGTGTCCGTTCACCGTTGACGAACTACCGTTTTCTCTTCCAATTTTTCCGCAGTTCCGCCTCGTCCCATTCATATCGCCAGCTGGCTGTCCTTTATTTCCAGACCCTTCAACGGCTTTCCAACCTGACTGGACATCGAATCAACAGCGAACGGAGGTGGAATATTAGCTTTCTATCTTGGGTTGTTCTATGTTGTTCCTGTTAGCTGTCTTCGTATTATTCCGCTACAAAATTATTAGCCCCCTTCAACCCTGAGTTTCTATCTTTACCATCGCGGGTCGCAGTCTTCTTTAATCCTCAACTATTTCTGAATTCAATAACTGATCTTAAAATTCGTCACGGCACGTCAATCATCGAATTCCCTTCTTTGAATTCCTCGACAACCCCGTTCACTTCGTCCACCCTTGCGCGTGCCGAATGTCGTGGCCACTCTACCGACCTTGTTTCGAGCGGAAACAACAGGGCACGGATCGCGCCGTGTCGCAGGGTCATTTATTTCCGGCATCGGAGCCGGCCAGGCTGAAACGTGAGAAGATTACCCGTTGTCGGTCGGATACTCTCCTTGCTGCCGGTTATTGAAGATAATTGGGGGGAAGCCGGCGAGGGAACGCGGCTCTGTGTACCCAGACGTGTCTGAGGCTGATTGCCAGCAGCTACGTGAACCGTGTGCTTCGCGGCCGCGATTTACTGAACCGACGAAGGGCGCTTAAGCTGCCGTAGAATCCGCGTGCACTCGACAATTTGCGTATCCGCGGGGCGAAGCGTTACGCTAACACTCCGCACGGTAAGTTACACTCCCCCAGCCGCGCATTGTTTGGGTTAAACGAATCTTTGCCTGCGAGACCTGACGGGTCGTCGAGAATCCCTGCTTCACTTTGCCCCAGCTTCCCCTCCATTGGACGATTCGCTTGAATCTGTGTCTCACGCAAATCCGTGCCTATATTTTCCTTTGTTGCCATAGTGTTTGTTGAAAATTGATTTCGAGCCGCGATAATACGTTATCGATCTTTCCGCGCTGGCATAAGAGAGATGCACAAGCCCCAGAGCTCGGAAACTCGAGCGTGGCGCACGTATTTGAAGAAGAAATGCGTGGTAACGTAACGCTGTCTGAGATTCAGTAGTATAGGTCAACGCAGTAGAAGCCTCCCTCCCTGGCCAGACATTCACAGAACGAACTCCAGCGAGCCTGTTCGTTTCATTCCAACTGTAACCACTCCCTGTAACAAACATACTTCCCCACCCTTCTACCCCTAAAACTACCACAACCCCTCTGCCCCACCACTCCCGAAAATCTCCAACATCGAGCACCGCCACTGTTCTCCATTCTCGTCCCAACACTCCCCACAATCCTTCACCCTTAAACATCACCGCAACTTCTTGCTCCTTGGGAACACAGCTCCGCGAGTCAGCGGACCACCCCGGCATCCCCCCCGACACCCCTTGGGATCTTCGCAGTATTCTTACTATCTCGAGCGTTCCCGAAAGGGTGCACACGCCCGGGGAAAAGCGGCCGTGTGTTCGCCGACTCGGTCGCCTCCACCCGGGGAAGTTTCGAGCTTGTACACGCGCTCGGTCGGAAGCCGCCCGCGGCCCCAAGGGGTTTGCAGTGTGCAGGAGTTGCGGAGGACGCGTGGATACGTGTTTGTTCGTAATCCAGTCGGCGAGGCGCGTAATATTGCGCCGCGCCGGCGTTCACGAGCGGGCAGAGGCCGCCCGGGGGTGTTCCCGATCGTCGAGGACTGGAAACTCCGCGGAATCGTGTCCCAGACCCCGTTATTTACATAGATATTCGCCCCACGACGGCCAGACCGGGGCGGATTAAGGTCGACGGTCGCTTTACGCTAGACCCAACGACGCCTGGACGGTTCCAACGGTGAATTCATTGCTCCCTCGTCTACCCCCGGTGATCCATCGCGCGTATTCGGGGCTACGGGTGCGCCGGTCGTTAGAATGGTAAGTGGCTTCTCACGGTGTACAAAACTCACGGCTCCGGGGAGGTGGATGCTCCGCGCGTTGCTCTGGGGCGGCGTAATAACTTCGCGTAGCTTGAGATATTTCTCGTTGTTTGAATGGCGGGAACGAGCTGCAACGGCGGTCGCCAAGGGGCACGTTTCGGCTGATGGAAGTGCCTTCTTTGTGCCGGAGGATTTTTTTCCGCGGCGCAAATGTCAGGGTCACGCTCGTGCTCCCCTTCTGAGGCGGAACTACCGCGGCGGTGCATGCCTCCTTTGCAGGGACACGCAAGAACTTTATCGTTTGAATGCCGGTACTTAATTACGCCACGCTGGTCAGGCATATTAACGTTTGAATGCGAGCACTTCGTTTCACCTTCCCTTGCGCCGCCTCGTAAACGCTCCACTCTTCCTTTCGCATTTCGCTGTACACTTTCAGAAACGCGAAGTCAATTTCGCGGTAATGGCACCGTTCACCTTGTTCACTTCCCTCCGTTTTTATTGGCAGCAGGGTGTTGGATGAAAGTTCGGTAGTTATTTAGAGGGTTACACGGGGACTAATATTTCGTAGTTTTCCGTGATCTAAACCACCCTTTAAACTGCGCGCAATTACGTGCCCCCCACAATCCGCGCCCTGTTAAGGTACTATTGAACAATCCTCGTTCGATGAAACTCCCAACTAATATTCCCACCGTAGAAATATTCAATCCTGACGATCGCCCTCCCCCTCCACGACCACTTTACGCCCCCCGCTCTCCAACGCTGCGAGTCCCATCACCACGGAATTTGACTTTGTACGGGCGAAACGGGATTAAGTCTCCCTCGAATTCCATTAAAACTTTGCGCGTTCGATGGCCCGTCGGGCGGAAAAGAATGAATCGAAAGCATTGCCCGGTTTTCCCCCTCGTTGGAGCCTTATATACCCGCGGCCACGAACCGAACGGTGCCCCGAAAGATTTTGATAAAAAGCCAGACTCGGCTGACTCCTTCCGCGGGGTTGGAGTGGTCACGTTCCCGGCCAGTTGCGGCCGGCGATTCGCGCCAGTGTCAGCCGGAAACTTTCGGCAAGTTCGGGAACTGCGCTCAGAAAATGACCGGGATGTGCCCAGGAGGGGGAGATTACTTTGACGCGACGAACGGTTCTTAGCCGCTCTTTTCGACTGGGAAACATTTCTGCCCGACGAGTGACCGTGTCCGCGCGCGCGTGTGTAGAAGCATGCCAGCCGGTTCAAAGTGGCAAGAACTCGTTGAAAAGTTTGCCACGGAGCCGCCCGCGTCCCGGCCGAGCCGCTTTCTCGTACAACACCCCGTACATCGAGTTTTCCACGCTACCAGCCCGTTCCCTCGCCCGTCACTTTCCACTTCTGCCCTTCCACGCGCTGCTTCGTCTTCCGTCAGTTTCGCCACCCCACCCCTAGTCGTTGCTAGCCTTTGCATCGCGTTCTCGCCTCTGACTGCGAGGGGAATTCGATACCAGCCGCGGGGAACTCGCCGGACTTCGTTCTCGCCACTTTCTGTCTTCGAGTCTCGTGGATCTCCGCGGCGAACACTCTTCCGGCGGACTTTGAGCAGAACTTTGATAGCGCTTTTGGACCGTGGCAGTGGAAGGTGTCAGCGTGACACACAATTACAATCCTCTGCCACGATTAACCCACATTTAAGAACAGGTGGATGTTGATTGCAAGCTGACAGATACGGGAGAAATTTGTGTTTTTCGCGCCAACCCCTTTTGCGATTCGAGGGCGAGCGGATCGCAAAAGTCGACGGATACGTTGAATCCGTACCCGCAGGGTACAAAAGTTTCCATAAATGGCCCGAGAAAGTCAGCGTTCCGTTCGCGTCGACGCTTGCGGCCCATTCAGGGCCGTCGGGGCCGAAGGATTCAAAAGCGCGTACCAGAGGCGGAAGATAAATGGATAAACAGACACGGATCGGTGGAAACAGCACGTCAAAAGAGAAAAGGCCCGGTGCACGGCAACGACTTGGCGTCGTCAAAGCGCGGGCTCGCTCAATGGAGAGGCGAAGAATGGCGGTCAGACGTTGAGAAACGCTGCGCGCCTTTTTTCCAGCCCGCGTTTTCCGTCGCTTTCCTCGTTTTGCACGGGGAGCTGGCTTTGCAAAGCCAGACGCAGCAGAATGCCGTGCGCCGTTCCTTTGTCTCATTTGCAGTAATCGAACGCATTAATCATCGCCGGGCGTCGTTCAACGAATCGACGCGACGCTCCTCGACTATACAACCCGAACGTTAACGAGACCCCTAAAAAGACGGAAAACAGAGGCTCCTATTCTATCGACCAAGTCACCCAGTGCTTAAAAGTCCTCGTCGATATTGCGCTCGATACCCACTCCACATTTGGAGCAAGGTTTCTCGAAACAGAAGAGGGACACTGAGAATCTGAAGATCGTCTTGGTAGCATTCAAGGGTTTCAAAGATCCTCGTGAAAGAATGAAGGTTAGATTCTTCTATTTCGCAGGTAATTCGTCTCGGAAGACTGGAACACACACCAGGATTTTTAATATTGGAAATAAGATAACGTGGAAGCTCAAGTATTTAATGTAACCGCCAAGCTTTCTACTGTCAACCATAGAAAATATTTTTGAAAAATTCTGAAGTCCAGTTTCCTGTCGTCACGGGGAAAAGTAGTTGTGATCGCCAATTAGGGGCACTTTCGCGTCCTTCGTGGAGGTTCGAAGGGAGACTGAGAGTGGAAGAAAGGAAACGAGCAGCGAAAGCCGCGAGAACGATGAGCGCGAGATCGCGTTCGAGGCTCGATTTGTCGGCGTTATTGCGGGGGGAAACGCGCTGGGAACCGGCGCCGATAGATTTGCGGCTTTCTCTATGCGATATTCACGGGTAGACGCCATTGACGAGCGTTCATTCGTGCCCTCTTTCGAAGTCCTTCCGTCCGCGTACCTGTACGCTAAACAAAGGGCTGTGGCTGCAACGGAAGAATACCTTCTTTTCTCCGGCGGCGTTTTTTATCCGTCGACTTTCGCCGCATTTACGTGGACCTGAATACGTAAGCTTTCTATCGACGACGGTAGATCGGCCGGCACCCCCTGCAGGTATATCGCGTCCTGGCATTGCACGAAGTACTTCGGAACGAGAACGGAATCAGATTTCGAGATCATTCATGTGTCCCCTTAAAAAATCAGAAATTCGTTCAAGGAATAAACTAGAATCCGATATTCAAGCAACGTCCACTAAAAGAAGATCCCTGTGAATCGATGCCCCACTTCAGCCAGCCGCGGTAAACAAATGGAACAAGAAACTATCCAGAGTAGTCGTAATTCCTTTCCCCTCAGTAACAGCAGTGGTTGATTTAAAGAAGACAATTCCCCCCCCCCCCCCCCGTCAAAAGCGCTGGATATATCCGGGCCGGGATCGCGATAAAACGGGCGTCCCGTGTAATCGAAACTGTGGAAGCTCGATCGGAAGCGTTGCGTATAAATTGTAAGAGTCGTGGGTGGACTTATCGGGCGGAAGCCGGCGGGGAAAATTGCTGATCGCCCGAAATTTCGGTTCACCGTGCGGAAATAGATGCACACGTATCGTGGCAACCACCCTCCAGGCCACCCCCCAATTGGATCTCGTCTTCGGCGGCTGATAAACTCGCCCGACTGGAATAATTCCACTGTACGTATCGGCGGTGGTTGAATCCTATTAAGTCGAGGAAGGGGATGGCGCGTTGGCCCGCAGCGTGAAACAGCTTTTTGCAGCGGGCAATAAGTCGCCAGCAAATTAAGCGGAAGCGGGGGGAAGGGGGCGGGAATTATCGGGCAACGAGTTTGGTAAGCCCGAGATTCGATCGCAGCTTCGTAGAGCTGCAGGCGTGGTCTATTCTCTGCTGGGGCCACTGTATTCTTCTGTTTTCTGGCAAATTAAACGGCTACCCGGTGGTTATCGCGCGTCGGTTGCGCAAGCAGGACAGCGGCATAGTTCGAGGATCGAAAATTGCGAAATTTTTTAGCATAGCTTTAAGGGGTTCATTCTAGAGTACGTATTGGAACCCTCGATTTTGTGCCTTGCTGAGTTCCTTTCGTAGGAATATTTTCTTATAATAAAGTGTGAGGGTTGGTGAACTACTAGAAATCGAATAATTAAATTCTCTGGTGATATTCATGTGAATGGGGTCATTCATTAGAATGTGAATGGAATGAAATAGCTCTTAGGCAATAGCTCTGTGAGTAGAATCAAGTATGTTTAATCAGACATCTTAAAATAACAATTTTACACCGTTGCATCTAGCCAGAGGGACGTTAAGTGGAATAGGGGAATAGTAGTCGGACGATGTACAGGAAAAATACCACAATCACTATGCAAATAGGAACGGATCTACATAGTCATGCTACAAATCAGTAGAATAACCCCACGTTTGGGCGGACAGCCTGCCAGTAGAATAGACTACAGGTGTGTCGCGGCAAGTCTAAGGAGAATAGGACGGTGTCTAGTCAGACGGCCCAAATAGAACAGAACGCAACACGCATCCATCACACAGGCATACAAAATTTACTACCATAACAATCTCGAGCAGCTAAGAAACTCATCGCCACTCATCAATCTCACTAAACTCCGAACTCTCATCGCTCCCCATGCACTTTCCAATCACTCCTGCCTCACCAGCCAGTTCTTGTACCCTGCACTCCTCACTTTTCATACGATTCCGGCCAGACTTAAAATTCTATTTTGAAACGTTCTATCAGCTTAACGATCGCACTGTATAGCCCCTTCTTAATCGACCTCTTTCTCGAACACCAGCCTGCCTCCCAAAGTGGGAGGGTTGGAAACGCGCTGAGCAGTGCACCCCGAGTCCCAGATTACTCGATTGTCGAATTCGATTGGCCGGGCTGATTGAATCGCCAGGAATCGTTCCTCCGTCCGCCAGGGAATTCGAAAAGCCGCGACGCCACGTCTCGCAGCCGTTCTCGGGCGTCAAATAAAATATAACGAGCCGGGTGGGGGGGGGGGGGGACACGGCCGTCCGAAAGATGGCCTCGGGGAAAAGCCGTCATGGAAAGCTCGACGAAATGTCTTTTTCGCCCGCCGGTTCCGGCGGCCCAGCGTCTTGTCGCCGAGTGCACGATAAGTGTTTTCCTATCGAGCTTTCCATTCCCGATTTTAATGGGCCGACTGGGCCGGCTCGTGCCTCCTCCCCGGACAAATAAGCTGTCTGGGCAAATAGATCCTCCAGGTCGATCGATTTGACGAACGACCATGGAGCGTTTGTTCTTCCCTTTGCTGGGCGAGGATATCGTCTTGCGTGGTCTAATCGTAAGATCCCTTTGAAATACGCTCTGGACTTGTCTACTTGGATATACTTTACAGGCTCAAAAAACGGATACTGATTTTTCTGTTCTGGAAATGAACAGTGACTTGCTGTTTTTAAAGAATTGTGTTCGATTTTAGAAGTATTGTGATAATGTGATATCCAGTACTTTTGTTTCAGTAGTTTATTTGTAATTCTTTGCCAAAGAACATCGACTTGTCTCTACAATACTTGGATCTTGACTTCCAGTGTGGAGAAACGACAAAGGATTCTAGAGATAAGTCGTATTAATACAGCAATCTGAAATGAAGCACAGAGCTGATACGCTCGTATCATCAATTCTTTCCCCTCGCAGCGCAAAACGTTCTTCTACGCTCGAATTTCAATTCAAATCGCGAGATTTGAATCGCAAATGCCCGTCACGAGTCACATAAATTCGTGAAACAATAAAAACTGGGGGGGACAGTTTGCATAACTCTGTGGCACAGTTGCCTTTCCTCGCGTTCATTCGTAACGACGTAAAAGGAATTCCATTAATTAAACAGAGCCCCACCCCGTTTGAAATACAAATTTCGGGCCAGATGTGGCGTCCCCTTATTTTTCTCTTCGCTGGGGACAGGGAAGAAGGGATTCTCCAATGGGAGCCGCGCGGAGTGCTGCTGGTTCGTCAACTTTCTAAAAGGTTATTTTCTTTCTCGGTGTCTCCTCTCTTATTTGGCGGCGGGAGATGCGTTGCCAGGAAATCCGTGGTTTCATCGATCGCCGGGACGACGGAGAATGTAGAAATCTCGGGGAGTGGATAAAGCGCGATGAGGGAACGTCTTCCTTGCATCGAGGACTCGCTTCGACCGAAAGTAAAGTATTCCCCGTCTGGTTACGATTTTGCAACGCATATCAGACCTTTCGGAATCATTGCACCAGATTAAATTTCCCCGTGCTTGGTCTCCAGGGAATATTCTATCAAACCATCCCCATTTTCGCGAAAAGACCAGGGGGGCTGAAACGACGAAATTAATATTTCTATTTTATTTCCACTCATCCATGAACTGTTGCAGCGAAACTCGAGGGCCGAGGAGGCGCGCACAGTTTCTGGTATCGAATTACCTTAATTCCCGCGTACAATAATATCGTTAGACTGTAATTTCGCACGAGAAAGCCTTAGGAGAATGAAAGCTCTACGCCGGGGCTTCATCCTTTCCCCTTGAAAGCAGATTAGTCGCTACGTGAACGCTCGGTTATTGGGTAAATTTATACAACCCGTTATCCTCCAATATAATTCCCGGCCTCTGCGGTGTGTGACTTAATTAAATTGATTTAATACACGCAAAGTAATTGCCGAGACCTCCGTCGCTACGCTCCCTGCTGCTCGATGAAAAACAGCATCCGAAGTGTACGGCTACGTGTCCCTTTCCGCGCGTCCCAGACGATGATTTCGAAATTGTTGATAAATGTTTGATATGTAATTCCACGTCGATGGGGGAGGAGGAAGAGACCCGGGGCTTTGGGATTTAAGAGTGGAATCAGAAACTATAAATACGTGAGCAGGGGTTGCTACGTTTCGCAGATACTTGGACCAACCGAATGTACCTACGTGGGATGGGAATTTATGCGTGGAACTTTCCTGGGTCGCCTGCACAGGGTGTTTCAGGATTATGGCTAGGAATTTAGCTGGAAGGGATGATAAATGGAAACGAGAAGGTTTTGGCGAAAGCTGTTCGAATCTTCCTCCTTCCATTTTTCTGGCCTTTTATTAGATGATCCGCGAAGAGACACTGACCGTTGAAATAGTAACACAACAAGTTCCACTTTTATAAAAAAACGTCACCTAACCCATTACCCAAGTACAATTATATTCTACTTAGAAAGTCTGCTCGAGTACCGTCACATTTTACTCAGGATTCCTATCCACGACCATAATCTACTTATAACGTCTAACCAAGTACTGCCTCACTCCACTGCGGCTTTTCAATCAAATATTACCACACCTTACTAAACTCTTTCCCACAAATCCCTCCCTCCTCACAGTCCGCAGTGTTCGTCCAATTCTCTAATATTTGAAGATTACCACACGCAATTCGACTCGTAATCTCCACCTTCCCCCGCAATTATCGACCGGAGTCAAACCACCTACGCCCTTCCTGGTGTAAAAAGTACATTCCCATTAGAAGAGCCGTTCAAACAGAACGTTCCACGATCGTAGCCGATATCAGTCAGGCACGTTTCCAGAGCATTGAATCCCACCCCCTGTTAAAAGTACACCTGCTTTTTCGCCGCCGGCTCGCGCTAGTTAATTGAAAATCAGCGATGCACGTGCGGCATGCACGATGCCCCGCGGGCGTATGTCTTATCGCGAGCCAGTGGCTAAACTCCGCCTAATGAAGCACTGCGTTGCCCGCCGCGCTAAAGCATAAATTTCCCTGGCGTGCGGGGGAGAGAGAGAGAGAGAGAAAGAGAGGGAGGGAAAAAACAGGGATGGAGGATGTGGATACACGCGCGCTGCGCCTGCGGCTCTTTTAAATCATTACGTGACCCAGGGGGAAAGTTTCGCGCGGGGGGTGTAAATTCCTTGGGGCGGAAAGCGCGGGATTTAAAATTAATTTTCCCCATTGCAATTGCGGCTGGCAACGCGGTGATTAATCGACTGGACCCGAGGCAACTACCTAGGATGCTCCTCGAAGCCTGTTACGAAGGGATTAAAATAATAAGGGTGCTCCTCGAAGCCTGTTACGAACGGATAAAAATGATATCTCGGTAAAGGATAATGAAGGGGTGGGCAACCCCTTCGACCTTCTAGATCCTGTTTCTCCTACCATTTCCATTCGCCATCCCTAAGCTTTCGACGACTTAAAGGGGTAGAACACAACAGCATCGCCTATGTAACAATGGGAACACGATCCGTTTCTTGTCCAAGAAAAGGGAGATATGTCGAGCACCACTCAGGGTGTGGGGAACAAGCGATGCTTCCGCGAAATAAAAGCCTGCTGGATAAAGTTGCGACTTACAGGAACTCCGTCTTCTGGCCTGGCCATATAACAAGTAACATCAATCTTCCTTCCAGCTAAAGGGACTTCGTCGAAGGTCCCCGACCAGGAAGGATCGACAATCGTAGATCCGAAGCGGAGTAAGCGCGGTGTAACGACTAATTAACCGAATGCAGGCCCCCGACGGCTCATTACCGCTCATTTAATAAGGTCCACGGTCGAAACTTCGCCGCCTTTGTTCCCGCCGCATTGTCTCCCACCCGGCTGGCTCTCCATGAAATACGATTCCGCCTCACTCTCCCCGACGCTGGATTACCAGAGGATCCGGGGACCCGCCAAGGCCGCGAACAATAACCGGATCGCGGAGCGTCGATTCACGAAGATCTTGAGGAGAAAATTAAGCCCCTCCGCGCGATTAGGGTGAGCAGACTCCAGAAGGCCGGCTCGCGATGAGTCGGAATCGCGTCGGACGAATTCGTAATCAAGCCCGCGTGAAATCTCGTTCGATTGGCGGTCGCACCGGCAACCACCTGTTTCTCGATCGAACGCCGCCCCCCTCGTCGCATCGTTTCGCGCGGCGGAAGTGGCACTCGAGCGACGAGCCTCGAAGATCCGATCGTCGCGGGGGGCGCGAAATAAAAGGCACGCGGTAGGGGTTGCTCCCGCGAGGAAGCATCCCGCGGCCGAGCGAGACGAGGCGGGCTCCGCGACGCGTGGGGTCTCTGAAAAATTTATGAGCGAGGCTGGGGACGCAGTTTGACCCAGTTGACGGGGACCCGTCGGATGGCTGGCGTGCTTTCGACGGATTCGCGCGGACGTCTCGTTAAAAACCACCGACGACGGGAGGAACCACCTGTTTTCTGGGGGTTGAGTGCCCCTAGGAGATGGGGGATGCGTTCGGCGCGAGGGGGTGACTTCGAGCGAGGACGGTTTTGGGGCGGTGAGCACGCCACTGGGGGGTTGGTAAAAATTCATAACGACACCGCCTTCTGCCGGAGTGTTGTGGAAGAGCGACTTCGTTACGTGACAGTAATTCTGATAACGGAGGCTCCGGCGTATCGCAGCTGCCTTTCGGGAACGGAATTCTGTATGCTGTTTTACCGTGGATGTTCCTGACGCTGTTAAGGAAGTTCGAATTCGTGGCGAGACGCGGATGGTTTTTAAACGACCGGCTTGGTGGAAGCTGCGGAGTCGAAGCAAGATTCTTGCAAGTGGAAGCTTCTGCGCCACTTCAAAGTGTGTATGTTCTTGTTAGAGCTTGAGTTTCTTGGAGCAAGTCGATTCGACGAAGCTATCGCTATTTTATCGCGACACTTGCGTGCTTATCTGCTATTTCTTAAGTAAAAAACAAGTGGATACTCGGAAGTTTCTTTTCGATTGTTCGATTTTGAAAAATTCGACGAAGAAGAGCCCGCTTCAGAATTCTATACGCTGCCGAGGGATTCTGAGAATCCTAATTGAGGAGTTAACCGTGACAATTCATCAGAGTTAAAGATAATTCCCCAAAGAAATGAAGGAAACGGAGCCCCAGCGACGCGGAGGAATCGACGTAGCTTCGGAACGTCGTTTTCTTAGAATTCTGGACGACGATTAAACCCTCAAACGAGACGAAGACCTTCAGGGTTCATTGAAGCTCGTAATTTTTCTTCGGTACACTTTCCACCGGCATTGTGCGGATCGAATTGCGATTACTCCGCTCTCCTTCCGCCTTTGTTAAGCGCTATCCGCCGTTTAAGCTGCTTCCACTCGCGCAGCTTCCCCTCGCCCCTTCGTTTTCATCCCCTTCACCTTTCCGCTCATCCCTCTTTCCAGCGAGCCTCGCAGCCAGCGTGGCGCAGCCAACGCCGTGCTAACTCTAAGTAATGGGCCAGCGGCGTGTTAATCGCGCGGCGCGTAAGTTAATTAGTCGAAACTTGTAATCGCGGCGAAACGTCGGCGCAGATAAAAAGGGATGGCGCAGCGCGAAGGGGTTGGTCAGCATTCGAGGCCTCGCAATTCCCCCTTTGTCTTAAAATCATCTCCACGATCTCTTTCCCTCGAGTTTCGAAGCTACTGGAACTATTCCGAAACCTCGTTCACAGCGATCGGCTCTCCTGATTATTCCTTAGCTGCGAAATTAAAACTCCCTTCGCCTCAAGCTCGTAATACAAAAGGTTCCTATCGGTCTGTGGAATTTAATTTCTGTATTTCGTGTTCCCAAACCATTGCTAGGAAAATACTCGAAAGTGCATTGAAATGGAAGGCAGATACGCGGAGAATATTCCACGAGTACCTGAAATAAAAGTCTAACTCTGAATGAGCACCCCCGATCATCATCTCGCCCGATGTCCATTAAGGTTGATTCATGGAATTACTGCTTTTTATTTATTTTCGCGAATGTCACGTGTCCCAGAACCCTTGATCCCCTTTTCTCACACCACCCCTGCACTCACCCCTGCCATTACTCTACACGGTCCCGCAATTTTTTCGCGCAATCGTCGTTTTTCCCTCGCGCCCTATTCAGCCCCCGTAATTCCAGCGCTGTCTTACGAGTCCCTTTTTTCCCCCGGCCTCCACTTTCCTCCGGTGCACCTGAATCCACCGGCACGTCCCCTCCCCCCTCCCCTGACCACCCACGGGGGAAAGGTTCTAATTAATCAGCGAGCCTTCGTCGCCTCGTTCCGCGAGCAAATTCACCCGAAGTGGTTTACCTTTGTGGGGGTTAAGGGCCTGGGGAAGATAGGGGGCGAAAGGGTTCAGTGGAGATTGGCGCGAACGCGTTCCATATTCCACGATTCTGTTTGAAAAAGGAGCGGCCCAGCTTCATTCCGACCTGAATTTCACTCGAGGATTTTAACCGAGCTCGAATTAGACGTTTCCAAGTCCTTACCACCAAGGAATTAACTGGATTACGATTAAACGCTGGGAATTATTGATCGACGATCGTAGGTGTTGCATCGGGGGTCGTAAAAAGGCACACTTCCTGTGGGCGAGCATTTAACGATGTAGAAAAAAGCTCGACGTATCGAGAATAGGAGGAAAAACGGTCGCACAAGCTGCACCTTCAACGATTAGGGTCACGATACCGACTTCTTAACTCTTGTGGAGAGTTTAAGTCGATCCTCTGACTCTAATAAGCTCTGCTTCCAAGCAAACAGAGGCTACTTCCTCCGTGGCGACTTTGGAAAATTGTAATCTTGCTAAGAATCAAGAGGATTTCTTGCTTAAGCTTCAAATGGGGGAGCAAGTAGCGCAGGTCAATATATCTCACAGTAAATCTGTTGTTATTTTCTAGACACACTGGTGACTATTACAGATTCATGATTCCCCAGTGCTACGATATGGAAAAGAGGCGCTGCACGTATTTCAAACTCGTTTATAAAAAGAAATATAAAGTATCTCGTTGTCGTCGGATTAATGCCAGCTCGTACTACTTTCTGCGACCGAGGTACGACGTATGTATATGCATGAGACGCTTCACTGTCGATCCAGAAAGCGATTAAATGTCGTGGCTGTCAACTTTCTCGCTTCAAAGACCTACATTTTACCCTGCTTCGTGCAAGTCGAATAATTTTTCATCGCGTAAAATGGAGGCGTACAATCAGCCAGCATCCAGGTGTACTTCTCTGCGCCCGCCCAGCAGCTTCCTCTACGTTTATTGACGTTAATCTCACGTTTCCAAGTCCGGGGCCATGGAGGGCCATTCGGAATTATGTTTCCTTTTTTTTTTTGGTGGCAGACGAGGGATTATTAATGCAAGGAATCGGCTCGCCAGCGAATCGAAATCCGTGTAGCTTGAATACAACGGTATCGTGACTGACGTGGTGGAATAATAGAGACACGAGCTTTCGACGGGAGCGTGTTTCGTGATCCCAAGACTTAAATCAAACATCCTCCAACTTCATCACGTGCCGTTGAATTATTAACCCAGCTGTAATTCCCGAGTTTTCGGTAAAAGGGAAGGAACTCGCCCACGAAGGATTCATGCAGATTTATGCGCCGATATTCGAGCGAAAGAATTTCGTTACTTTCTGAGTGCAACTCTCGGTTCAGATAAATCGTCAAATCCTATTCAAAATTATAATTCGATAAGTGTCTCATCCTTAAATTACTTCTCCTGCACCGTAAATCCCTAAGCTCGTAATACTTCGCCGCACGTTAATAATATAATTTAGAACGTAAAAGAAGGAAATTTGAGCGAAATTGATCCTTACCCGGTAATTCTTCGGCTAGTTCGCGAGCTTATCCTCGAAATTTTCCAAGTCCGGCTGGGGAAGCTTCCGCGCGTCAATCGAGGGGTCGGAAAATTGGCCGCGAATAATTAACCAACTCCCACGGTGGGTTTTCAATCCCTCCACCCTTTAACGCTCTCGCAGGGACAAAGGATTCGCGTTTTTACAATTAGCTACTTATTAAACGGCGCATGGTTTCGCGACAAAGGGCAGAAAGAAGCGTCTGCTTGTTCTCTGGCATGAAATTCCTCTTAATTTTCATCCACCTACCACGAGCCACCCCCCTTATTGATTATTTACACGTGCACCGCCGCTGAACAGTCTTATTCAGAACAGTTTTCCCTCGTCTCGCAACAGAAATGCAGCGGAATTAATGGGCGACAAAGGAAAAGTAATTAATACCCTCGTATCGATCGCTTCCACCCTATTTCTCGTTGCCGAATCTTACCCTCCCTTAATTCCACTTCACTCGTGGTGCTCAGACGAGACGATGGCCGTGGGAATTGTTCTCGCCCAAGTCTCCGCGCAGATGGATCCCTGGCTCTTGAAGGGTTGGCGTGTACTCAAGGAAAAAAGAGGGGTGGCGTGAAAATCGCCAGGGGTTAACGAATTCGAACGCGAGGAAAAGAGTACCGGCTGTCAGGCGGCCTCGCTAAAGGAGAAAAACTCGCGACTCGCTCCACCCTCGTGCTGGAGGAAATCCTTTATTAAATGTGGCTCGAAGAAACAAAGACACAGAGAGGAAGGGCGGCAGGGTGGTCGGTGGGGCAGGGGACGAGCGCATAAATTATGCTTATGAGCCACTTCGTGTGTCCCTGCGTCGCCATTTTAAAATTATACTTTTAAATGTGGACCGCCACCGCTGCTGGAGACGCTTGCAGCCCTTCCACCCCCCCAGAGACGGCTCACCACGCGTCATCCCCCGTGCACAGGGGAGGGCCACGCTCGAAAATTTGTTGCCAGCCTAAGAGCGTTATTTTGTTAAGAGTCCCCGGCAGCCCAGTGCTTGGAATAAATTCTCGCAGCCACCCTGCGAAAGGAATCGGCCCGCATTTATCCTCGCGAACCAAAACAACTGGTTTCTTGTGCAGTCCGAGCCCTCGTGCACCGCGGCGATATCATTTATTATTGCACGGGGAAGTCGGATGCCGCGAGACTCTCTGGCTGCCACCCCTTTCGCCAAGTTATCGCTTCGGGGAGGTTAACTCCGTGGATTCTATCATCACAATGGTTCTGCTTTAAGTTTCGTCGTCTATCTTCCACCGGGCATTTAGTTGCACAGATGTTTCCTGTTTCGACGCCCTGGGCGTCTTGCAATTTTATTACCCACAGTTTCCCGACTTCGAGGTGAAACATAAGCTTCCTTTCTCTAATTCTTTTCAAATCTTGGTGGCTGGTATTTAAATGAATGCAGAGCGGCTAACGTTACATCCTCTGACCCATGGCGGATTCGATTTTCTCTGAAATCCCTGATTAAATTCAACAAGACTGAGCCTCCAAGGTACACCCACCAAAATGCGCAGAGTATTCTCAGAACACTCGCAGGAGGAACATTAAAATTGATTCCATATTTAAAGCAACGATCCCAGCCCCTCTATATCCCGAATCTCCAATTCTCCCGTGATTTACTCCGGCAGCGAGAGATTCGAAATTTTCCGTTCGATTAAAACGGAGGGCGAGTTGTGGATTCGACGAGGGTGCGAGGGGTGTGGGAAAGGGTCGAAGTGTTCAGATAGGGCGCGGATGCACTTCGGCTAATCAGTTTTAAGGCGGATAGATTTTTAAATCCCAGAACGCTGGCGAAAGTTTCGCAGCGAAGAAGGGGGCGGTGGAAGCGATGGGGGAGGGTGGCACCGGAGTCTCGGGCTCCCGGGGAAGAAATAGGAGTAGAATGCAGTAGAAGAAGTATGTGATCCACGGTAATGGCCGACGCCTTGCAGTTCTCTCAAAAACTTTCGACTCGAAGGTGAGTCTCTCTGTTTCCCACCCCCCCCCCTCTGCCAGCCCCGTTCTCGCGTTTTTTACGCGACCCGTTCTTTCCCGATCCACGTGTGAGCCGTCTCCACAGCCGTTCCTTCCTTTATACGAAGGCTTAACGTCTTTTTTACGCCAGACTGTCGTCGCCGGGCGAGAAGCAATTCTTCTAAAAGCAGTGTTACTCTTCAGATTTTCTCCCCGTTATCGTTTCACTCTCGAGCTCGCCGGCTTCGATATCTGACACTGGCTGTGTGTCTAATTGCAGTTGCCTGTTTCGCGAGTCTAATGTTTGCGCCGTGTCCCAGATGGTCCTCGGAGAGCCAGGGGTTTCGAGAGCTCCATTTCGAAACAGATGAAAACTGCTGCACCACTTCCTGCCTTTCTGCCTCACATTCTAAACGTCTTCATATCGCCAGGCTCCCCTACTCCCAACCAAGAAACTCCATTCCGATGCTATTTAAACCTTTAATCTGCAGTGTCGAAGGTGTTCTATAATCCAATGTGAGACCCCTCGAGCCACCAAAAGACTCGCACCCTCTCGACTTGGCGTTTTAAATGCAATATAAAACACCGCTCGCCGCGAGCATGAAGTAACATCGCGTTACTCGTAAGTTTCCGTTCAACCCTTAATTACCATAGCAGCGCGTAATTATTTTCCGCCCCAGCGGGCAGCAACAAGTTTTTTTTGCCTGCGCCCAGCATTTCCCAAGACCTCTGAACCAACGGTGTAACCATCACCTTCCCGTTCCCCCCTCAATCTTGCTCGGCCACCGGCTCTTTCTCCTCCCCTCCCATTGTTTCTCTTCCCCCCGAAGGCTTAACGGCTCTTTTATCGTCGGCCTTTCTTCACCCGTGCTTGGTGCAACCGTTATAAAAGCTCGGCTGCAATGTAAGAAACGCGCGATCTCAGCGCGTTCCACGACAGGGAACAATGGAAAATGGAACCAGCCAACGATCCACGCCTCCCCCAACCCGTACATCCCCCGCCCCCCCTCCTTGCTTTTCACCGTTATATTTCTATGGATCGCGGCGCAGATTCCTCTGTTCGGATTATTGTAAACATTCCGGGCCGCTGTCGTCGCGCATCGACCATTGTAACGCGGCGAACCGACGGCAGAACGGGAAGGGAAATTAAAACGGGGGATCGAATCAGCGGTGATTTTTTAGGCAGCTGCCGTTCCCATGGAATTCTGCATAGAAATTCGACGGAATTTGTGGGCAGGTAGGAATGTACAGGATGGAATTGAAAGTGCTGTACGATGATATCTGCTGCTAAAATGGCATATAAATCTCGCTTCCCGAGGATTACTTAATCCCTGGAGAGATATCGAGTCGACTTTATTCAGATCGTGATCACCATTTGTTTTCGCAACTCCTACGTTAATTGGCCTACACTTGACGACCAATATGACGTTCATTCTCACTTCAAATGATGATTCTTTCGCTTTGAAAAGATTATGCTTTTCAAAGAAATAACAGTGCCCTGGTTAAATATGTCGACAATGCCACAGTATATTAAATCCTCCTTCAAATTCAGGCGACAATCTCCCTTTTACTATAATAGTGGCGGGGGAAATGGTTTCCTAGACGAAAGCCGTTCTAATTTCGAGCGATTCGACGGTTCGACCCATTCCGCGGTGAAGCATCGGCAGTAACAGTTTCGACGGTGGAAATCTCGCGGAAAACAAGTCGACGATGTCGGGAAGTTGGCGCGGAATTCCTGGAATAGCGATTCCGCTGGGTCCCCGTGTTCCCCAACTTCCCTAATATCCGAGGAACGCGGGGAAGAAAGGACACGATGTTTTGAAAGGGGGGGGGGAAGGAAGGGGGGCGTCGCGCAAACGCCCGCGGAACATCCAAGACGGGCGCTCCGCCGCGAATTTTAAGCGGTACATCGCGCGACCTTATTTCCCCCGGTTGTTGCGAGACGCAACAGTATAAATTGGGAGTGTTCCTGGGACAGGGAAAACTGGTAAACAAGTGCTGGGAGTGGATTAACCAAAACGCGGGGATTTATCGCGAGGACGTTGCAACAGCTCGCTGTTGTCAGGTTGACTGGCTTGGCAAACTCGAAATTGTTCCGGCAAGTTAACTAGGTGGAAAGAAAAATAGTCGAGCTCGAGGAACGTCGGCATATAGGACGGGAAATGGCGAAATATCTGTAGGAACCCCTACTTAGAATTTTGAAATGGGGTGGTTGGTGGGCTCGCCAGCAATATTCCATAATTCAAAATAGAGACGAAGATCAAAATTGATTTATTTACGTCTACACTTTCATCATGTATAATGGAGACGGAGATCTACATCCCTATCTGTCGTTGAACGCAAATTATTTACCTTTACAAATAAATTATTATCATAAGTTCTGAATGATCTCCTCTTGTATGGACTCCTTCACACAAAGATAATACGAGTGAGTTAAAGATTGACCCTCTAGATCCCTAAAAAATAACAAAATACCCACCCTACGAACCCGAGGAACCTCCTCGACCCCAACCCCCTTAACCCTTGCTCCACACCCATTACAAAACAGATTCACGACACTGGGTCGATCCCCGAAATCCAGCTACTCGACCCAAGGTCCACCAAAGGCTGAGAGTGGATCGTGCTCCCAAGCTCGATTCTTTCTAGCAAGGACGAGAGAGAGAGAGAGAGAGAGAGAGAGAGTCCCCAGGCGTCTTGCATCGATTGCCAAACGGCGGAGGGAAAGAGAGCAACGGGCACGGAGGGAGAGTCGATGGGGGAGAGCCGGCACACATAAATAAGGCGAAAGGACAGCGGGAGAAACGGGAAACGCTTCCGGATGTAATTCTCGAAATAGGTTCCGGTTTCGGTTCCGCTGAAGCGAGCGTGGCCCAGCGCGCCGCGTCGTCCGGCGCGGAAGGGTGGCGTGCGGTGTCCCTGCGGTCCACGGTTCGCCCCTGTGGCTTTTTTCGCGGCTCAAAGAGCCAGAAAATGGCGTCACACACACGGGCCACTTTCCCTCCTTCGTCGAGGATGGTCGTTCCATCTGTCCCAAGTGCGCGGGAGAATAATTCCATCGACTGTGATGAGAGGCTGGATTAAAAGGCCTCATCCTTGGACGCTATGCTAAATTGCTCTGGTTCCTTAGGTCCGTTTATTCTTCTCCTTCTCCGAGTCCCTCGACGAGCACCCAACCCGGAGCTCCCTTTGCGCGACGCCTCTGATTTAATCGCGAACGAGGGGGCTGATTGCGCCGGGACGACGGGGCGCGATTCGTTATGAATCGTCGTTGACGAGCGACGCTTGTGTCCTCCCTTCCTGCGTCAACCTGGGGAATACCTTCTGAATTTCTGCGCTGCTCGTTGGCGCCTTCGTGCTTGCTGTTTGAACAATGGTGTGTTCGTGGTTTGTGGGAGGTTCTTTTGGTGGTTTGGGAGAATCAACTATTTTTGGGAATAGATGTTCAGTTGGACGTGCCAGATATTTCACTAGATAATTAAGCAGTACCGTTGTCAGGTTGTAAAAGAATCATTCTCAGGTATTCCGCAACTATTTCGCGCCTTTTCCAGTGCCCAGAGGGATAAGCCTCTCGAATAGCCCGTAATTCTCTCATTGCAACGATAAGTCGCTTCATAATCACCGCGACGCTTGCGAAGAATAATAATGCTTTAACATTTAACAGGGAATAAACGTCCACGCTATTTCTTTGTGATGCACCGCGCGGAGCTTCATGCGAGCGGGATTAAAAGCAGGCAAAAAAGTGGGAGCTGTCTCTGGGTTGTTTAAAAAAAAATCTCATATCTGCCGCGCGTTGCGGGCTCCTCTCTCTCTCTCTCTTCGTTAATGAAAACACCGGGCCTCCAAGCATCTTCGCGGAGCCCGGCGCGCTTCCCCAGCCCCAGGGAAATGTCTCTCTGGAAATTTGAAGATGTTCTTAGAGATTCGACGCAGCAAATATCGTAAGTCTTTCTCGGGATTGAATTAGGAAACGCTTCTCTTCGTGTTTCCGTCTGCCTCTTTGATTCTCTCTCTCTCGCAGGGGATCATTCCCCAGCTGCGAGTCCCTTTCCTCAACCTCGCCCCCTTTTTTTCCGCGCAGACAGCGAAATTTGCATGCATACCCGAGCTCTTTTCCGCGCGATCCTTCACCCATTTGAATATAGATCAGGGGCAACGTATGCTGCTACTTCGGAGTGTTCCTAGCTGGGTAATTCGAACCTTCTCGCCTCGGAAGACTATCACACCGAGTCGCCGTACAGAGTGCTGTGAAAGGCTACCAGAACTCGGTGAACGTAGCACCCACTCAACTCGATATACAAACTTCCATCGAGCAATTTATACTTCAAACGCTCGAGGTTAAACGGACGCCTCTGCGAAACTCATCCAGAAGTCATTCACGTTGAAAAACACTTTTCCCAAGGTCGCGTCTCCTTTTGTCTGGCGTAAAATTTCTCGTCATTCCACGGATGAAATCGGAACAGCGGTGTCGTTTGGACGTCAGCGCGACAGTTGTTCGGAAACAAGCCTTGCAAACGGGGGAAACAAAGCGGAACACGCGTGGTCCCGCAAAAATCGTTCGCCACTTGAAAACACCGGCTCGCCCGCCTCGTCCTGCTTGAATTACCCGGCTGCACTCCTGATCCACCCGTCGGGCAAAACATTTTCCGCGGCCTGGGAACGGGGAATTAATATGGAAACCGCAGTGGGCTGCGCCGCGCTTCAGACCAGCCGCGGTTGTTCCGCAATAATCGGCGCAACGCTGCGTTTTTCGTCCTTTTTCTCACTCCGATCGAATTCGGTGTATCGACGTACCGTTCCGACCTTCCTCAATTTCCACGGCTGCTGCACGATTATTTGGGTCGATGGGGGAGAATTTCGGGGGTGAAGGGTCGTTCAGCCGTCTCCCAGCGGGCGCAAAGTTGGAATACGGGTCGCGGCTGACGCGATAATCGACTGTGTGTAATTCTTCCTCCTTGTGGGAAGGGTGAAGGCGAAGAGGTGTACAACCAGATCTGTCGATTGGTGGATTCAGTAATTGACACCTACCTCGTGATAATCCCTGCTTCTTGCGAATCTCATAAGGCAATTTACGACGGTATTAATTTCACCACCAGTGGAAAATCTAGATTAGGTAATTAATTCACGTCCGACCCTCGCTAAATCATTCGCACCTCCACTTTATTAATTATTACCCAGTGGTATTTAATCCGTTTTCGTGTACGGCGAAACGAGCGTCACGCCATCGGACGCGGAAATAAAAACTGCGAATTCTCGATCGACTGGATGACCGAAACCGGATCTGGCACGCGTGACGAACTGTGCCCCGGCGTAAAGCGAATTATTCCGAATCGATTGGACCGCGATTAGCGGGTATAGCCGCCGAAAATGGGACGAGAGCGTGCGGGGGCAAGCGCCGGTGTTTTCAGATTTGGAAATATTCATCGAACTTGTTTCCATTTGTGGAGTGGCTGACACATTCTGCCGCTCTCGATGTATCTGCGAAACGAACGGTTCCAGTGAAATACCCGCGAAACACGGGAGTATACTCCTATCCCGCCAGAGGAATGGATTCCCAGTAATGGTCGAATGATACATACCGAACACAAGGATCCAATCGCCTTAGTAAATACGTACATCGCGTAGCCATCGATAGAATCATCCCCCTGGAAGGCCACAGCTGCCGTCACCGAGGGGTTCGAGTATACGTACGAATTTTATTCTCATTCCCTCGGAGTCCGTTATCGTTGCGATACAACCCCCGACTGGTATGTACACTCGTAAGCGGGCCCAGTGGCAACAAATCAAGATCAGGTGGCAAGTGTTGCCCCGAGGCGCGAGTGGAACCACCCCCACGCTGGAATCGAGTGCCAAGTGGGCGATCGAGACGGTATAATAAATAAAGCTCAAGAGGGAGGAGGCTGCGCCCATACACGTTACAAGCGCAACCCTTAACGCGTCGGTCGAACGGGCGGGATTTACCATTTCGAAAAGGCCCGGACCTTCGTGGCAAGGTTCACCCCAGGGTTGCGCGAGGGGCGGAAGGGGTTGGTGAACGCTGTTGGAATTCATGCGGGGGATGATGGATGGACTGGGGCACGCGAAGTCGTCGAGTTTATAGTCGATGGAATTTTGCCACCCCCTCCCCCTCTGCCGTGCCTCCCCAAGCCTCGCGAGTTGTTTATTCTTGGGAAATTCTCGGCCGGGTGCGTTGGAAAAAATCGTCACGTAGCCGGGCCGTGCTCGCGCGCTTTGATTTCCGCCGAATTGTTTGCGAAGAACATTTCAGAAAAGCGTCACGTAGCCTGTTCGCCAGCGGAAACTTGGGCGAATTGTTTAGCTTGCCGCGGGCCACTCGGCTGGAGGAATTTTTCGGCGAGCGCCCAGGGACGATTGTGACAAATGATTGCCGGGGGTTGGGCAAATGGAACGTGTTCGCCGCGCGTGAAGTGGAGGGCGAGCGTGGCGAGGGCGACGCCGCGAGATGTTTACGAGTCAATCGCCGGGGAGGGGAGCCGTGGCGTCGGTGTCTTTTTAACGCACGCGACTGGCATTCCTTTGCCGGAACGATCGGTGATGGCTCGTGTCTATCGATAACTAGCCGGCGCGCGACTGTCCGCACGAGTGGGCGAGAAAAAGGGAACCAAAGCTGCGCTCGACACCAGCGGAATTCAATGGGAATCAGGGTGTTACGTTTCGTTCTTTGAAACAGTGCGCTTACAAATCTACTATGCCCCGCAAGGCATCCTGTTGCACTAGTAGTATAATACTTCGACTGTACAGCGGATATTCTCTGTCGTCGTTCCACGAAAGTCAGAGAAAGTTCGCAACAAACTCCAACAGTAAAAAATCATAAAGAAAATATAGACCGATAAGTTTGTACTTCGATGTCCTTGCGTGTAAAAGTGAGGTGTTCAGTTGTAAAACAGGCCAAGACGATTCTTCATCTGGCGACTGAAGTGCGCCAGCTCTCGCGGAATTCATTCTTAGTCGGGGCAGAGGAATGGAATATCAAACACAGTCATCAATCAGGCGCGTATACCAAGTAGAGAAGGTTCGCGGCGTATCAGACAAGCTGTATCGTCAATCGTCCTTGGCACAGCAAATACGGCGAACCACCCTCGATCACGCAACTGGAATAAGGACAACCCTTCGGCACCCAGAACGGGGCCACCCTCTCATCACCAAGTGGAGCAGGATCATACTACGTCAGACACACGCTGCAGGGTCACGCGTGGCTGAGCAAGTAGAACAGGACAGCGCATCGCCAGGCAACTAGAATAAAATCGTACTTGCACGGGGGCGTAGCTGTCGCGAACCAAACCAGAGCAGAAATGCTAAAGAATTCAGACTAATTGAAGCGTACAATCGAAGGCTACCCGCACGATCCCCTCGAATTTTTCCCAGCAACCTCGCGACATTCACCCCCGGGAGGAAATGGCTCGTGACACGAGCCACCTTTTAACATGTCCAATCCCCGGTAGCCGAACTAATTAGTGGACTGTCCTTCACGCCCGCGCGAGCTCAATAAAAGGGACATTTCCGCAGGCCTCGTATCCGGCCAAAACGACGCTGAGTTTCCCGTGGAATCGGAAGGAGCGGGACTGAGGGTGGCTCCTTCGCGCGATTGAAATAAAATCGTCCACAGTCGGCGTAACGAACTAATTGACTCTCCTACTCCCCGGCGCTGGCTTTTTCCCTTTTTCTTCTCGCTGGGAGAGCACGTAGGCGGGGGAGAGTGGGGGGTGACGAGGGAGGGGTAACAATTTGCGAGCAATGAATAAAGAAGCGAGCGAATCCGTGGCCGTTTCGCCCTCCATTACGACGAAAACTTCGCCCGTGCCTTGGGGGGATCGTAACGAGCCCCGATCCTGAACTGGTAACGCGGTAAAGGAAATACTCCAGGACCATCGTCGACGATGCTCGCTCCCTACCCTCTCCTCCGTCCCAGTTTCCTTCCTTCAACCCCCGGCCTCAAACCCCCCCGCGTCGTTATCGGCCTGTTTTTCATTCGTCATCTCTTACAGCTTCCTGCACGGCAATTGCGATACTACTGCCACTCCTAGGGCCAATTTCAATTTCGTCCTTCTACTCAGGGAAGTAAAAGCGCCTGAAACTTCGTTGTTTCCTGGGGAACAGTGCCTCCACTTTTCTCAACGTCCTATTGCTTTCACTCCTTTTACATTCCACGGAGAAGCGGTGTGCGAGCGAAGCAGGAAGGTATCGATTACTAAAGTGCACGTTATTTGCGGGGTACCCACAAAACTTTCAATATCAATTTCTCCAAAAATGATGCCCCACATCGAACAATTTTATCAACATTTTTGTATTCGTTTTGGCGCGCCGCACCTCTGCATTTTCAGTTGTAACACTGACTGCGGGACAGTGTTGTGAGATCGCAGCGGGCGATGGTGAAAATGGTTGTAATCTTTGCGAAAGTAGTTGAATATCGATGGGCAAGCTTTTTACCGAATAATCGCGCCCGTGTATTCCTCGCGACCGTGTTTTCCATCGTCCCGACGAGAAAACCGGCTGCCTCCTCGATGCATGAAAAACGTGCCTCCCTTGTTCACGACCTCGAAGGTCTCGAGAGCGTCCCACATTTCCTTATCAACGACGAAAGCGCGCACACGCCGCCGACTGGTTCCGTAAACAAGAAATCCAATGATAATCGCTGTTAGACGCGCGATGTTGATAAATGAAACACGGTCGCGGCTCGTCGGCCGTTTTCCTCGCCGAACTTCGACGCGGTGGCGCGCTGTCCGTGAGAAGGGGGATGGTCGGATCGACCCGATGGAATTGAAAAGTCGCGCGGACAAAGGGAACACCGCGGCTGCGACACGCTTGGGGTTTCGCGCGACTCATCAAGAATCATTCGACGGAAAATTTGAATCCGATTCAGCGACTGTGGCGCCCCCTTTGAACCTTTGTTTCTTCCGCGACATCGAGCAGCGATTGAAACGGGCGCGAACTGGGGAATGGAAATCGATGGGAACGGTAAACCGGCCGTGCAGATTAACTTGATTTCTCGGATGAAAGTCTGATCGAAGGCGAATGATATTTATAGACGCTATTACTCTATATCAGAGGGTGCTCGCTCTTCGTTCCTCGCGAGGATAGGGGTCTCGAAGGTGTCACGCGGATGAAGGAAACTCGTGATACCTACTCGTGAATGGTGGACGAACAGTGTAAGGCAACACTCGGCTGGATAAATAGATGTGGTCGGTTCGGGGGTAGGCAAGTGGGAGGTCGGTGTTAAATATGCAGTCACGTGCAGTGAGACTGTGCACGATAAGAATCACGTGGCCATTTTTCGTTGGGCGAAGGGGGAAGAGTTAGAGGCGCTGCAAGTAGTAGAGAGCCGTGATGGGCCGGACAGGTAGAATAGAACCGTCACTGAGCGAAGAGGTGGAATGGGATCGCTCTCGGCTGGGAAGGTATAATAGAATCGTAGGGTGTAAGGCAGATGGAATAGGATCATCTTTGGTCGGCAAGTAGAATAGAGCCCTCCTTGGTCAGACGTGCATAATAGACTAGCCCATTCGTTAACCAACTAGGCTACGGTATTCTGTGCAATTTGTCAGTGAAATAGGATCGCGTTGTGTCGGACAACTTAAATAAACACGTGCCTTTTTGAATATAAGGGCAAGATTAGAATAAATAAGTCAGTGGGGAATCAGAGGAATTTAAAGAAATAATAAATATCTTTGAGAATGGGCGAAAGTCAGCTGTCGCTGCATCTGATTTAAAACGCACTAAAGAGATTTCCTCTTCACCTATGTCACGGAGGAAGAGTACTGACAGAGCACGATGGGATTATGTCTGCATGCTGCATCCGAAGGATGCACTTTCTTCGATGTACATGCAACCACCTTGAATATTCATGAGAATATCGTGGCCGTTGGAAACGTCATTGCACCTTCTTCAGGTAGTCACATAGGTAAATTGAATTGCGATGAGAAAATGGTATCCCACATAACCAGAGATAATGGATTCCCAACAATAAATGTCCCTCTGCAGCGACAAGCATTCGTCACTGAATAACAAGATTCTCAAAAAATCCGCAATAAAATCGTCTAACGTGAGAACGCCCTGCCGTCACGTTCCTAAAATGTGTCTCGAAGGAGACACCCCTTTATTGCCAACTCGGGAGTGCACTGGAAGATTGAAAAAGCCAAAAGCTTTTTTCATCGTGCGCCGGCGAAACTTTCAATATATCCAAAACCTCTGTTTCCAGCCACTCTCCTATACAACTCGAACGAAAAATTACACATCTCGTCGGGCTAGAAGCGTCGCGTTTAATCCGAGCGTTGCTGATTTAATGCAGTCGTTCGAGCGTGTCCCTCGAAATGCCCGGGGAATGTAAATCCAGGGGCCGATGAATCATCGCGGTCGCGGGTCTCGTCACGATGAAACCCACCCCTTGGAGCAGCGTTCCTCGACGGGATCGGCCCGATAACGGCAACAAGAAGAATTCCGAACACGTACGCGACTCGGAACAACGAGCAACGCGAGGTGGGGTTACAAAACGTCCCGAGGACGAAGGAATCGTTAAAAGAAGGACACCGTGCGGGGGACCGGGAACGAAATAAAGCTAACCCTCTACGTCGCGAGGCCGGGTCGAATGTCCAAGGCGACGTGCCTCTGGAGGATCCTTTTCCACGGCCTCGTCGTTGACGAGATCGTCGGAAGACATCCCAGGAACAAAGAGCAAGATGACGTGCCACGGCTGAAACACGAGTGGCAGAACAATCGGGGGATGTTGAGGGCGAAAGGTGGGAGGCGGGCGATGGGGGTGAAGCCGATGAGGTCTTCGAACCGCGCGCCGAACTCCTCTCTCTTCATTTCTGCATCCTTCGTGCACGGATTTCAAAGAGGATGGAAAAAACGACAACACATCGAGAAGGAAACAATGTATCGCCGAGGAGGCCGCATCCTGAATACCGTTGCCTCGAGGAAATCTTCCGCCTGGCCTGCACCCTCCCCTCCGCGGCCATGTTTGATCCCAGACGGCCGAACGTGGAAGAATAGGGCATGGACAGAGGGCTGAACCAACCCCCGTCCGGGGGATGGAAATATTTCGCTTGTCGGTTGATTAACAGGGAACTGGAAGCGGGTTTTCCCCGCTCCGTTTCCTGGAATTTCGATACCCCGCGATGATTATTAACCGCGACGCTCTAGTTTCTTAACTTTTCTTAATAACGATCGCTTGGTGGCTCGGAGCCATTTACTTTGAGCTCCTGGGCGCTGAAAGAAGGGGTTTGCTAAAAAGTAGACCGATATCGATAGGGTATTAGTTATTTTCCTAATAAAAATTATATATTTTTAGTATTTAGTTATTTTCTCTAATTTTTCTAAGAAAGGAAAACGTTGGAAATATTGTTTACAGTTTAATTTAAATCAACCCCCACACTGTCGACTAAAAATTCCCTGTTCCCCTAAATCATTTGTAGTCACTGGACATCTGTTTTTAATATTATCTTGCTTTTGATGGGTGATGTCTGAAACTCGTCGGCTGACAGACACTGAGATCGTTTTCATTCGAACTTGCAGCGGGCAACGTTAACGCGATTAAGTTGCACGACGATTCAACCACGGAAGTCTTGCTCGTCGCCACCGCGAGTCGTTAAACGGTATAACGGACGAGCGGATAATTCGATCAAGTAATTCGGAGTAATTGGCCAGCAGCGGTGCGCGCCAAGTTTGCCACTCTGCCCGAGGTCCCCGCGACAAACGCAATAATAAGAAAGCTTGGACGGGGCGCGAGGCTTGCAATTAGCAGCTTCAAATCAACGAAGTCAGCGACGACCGTGGCTGCGCTACGGAATTTCATTTCCTGCCTGCTTCTGGGACCATTGTCGCGCCTGAAACAGCGAAACCTGGCCTTGTTCGTCGTTCCCCGTTTGTATTTGAGGCAAAAGAACTCTAAAAGGATGGCGGATGGAAAAATACTTTGGGGTGGTGGAGAACGAGCGCTGCAATAATTTATTCTATCTGATCTCTCAGAATATACCCTCTTAAAATTCAGAAAATTATTTCAAAGAACGTGCGGTATCTATTACAGAAGTAATTTTCATTTGACTTACTATACCAAAATCAGAGCTGAGGAACATTCAAAGACTCGAGAACACCCGTTATCGTATCTTCGAAAAACACTACATACAATTGCCCCATTTTCCATAATAGTGTGTAAAAAATTCACACTAATAATGAAAGAGACATCGCCACGTAAAGGGTTCTATACCCAAGTCCCAGTCTCCATCTCGTAGTGTAAACTCTCAAAGAAAATATCCCACGTCGGACAGAACAATCCTTTCACCCCCCAGCGAAATCGTGGGAGCACATTCGCTGCATTGTTCAATTTCCTTCGTTTCGGTTAGATTCGTCGAGCCGCGAGAATGCCGCGAGACACTCGACCGGCGCTAGACCGTAGCCGAATGGAATTAGATCGCCGAAAGAGTGGGTGGATCAGGCACGAACGGAACGCGCTGGTGGCTTAACCAAATTAAGAATTTATTCGGGAAGTTTCCGTGGAGCAGTCAGCCATCCGCCATTCTCGCGGCTGGGACCGTGGAAAATCACTTCCCGAGAGTGAAGCGAGCGTGTCGCGTGCGCGTGGCGCGCGAACCGTGCACTCGCCACTTCCTGGACCCGTGCACCTTTGTTTCGCCGACGACAATGACAACAACGACGACAGCCACGACGATGGCAGCTCGACGGCGAGAGAGAGAGAGAGAGGGGAGGGGTGAGGTCAACGGGTGTGGGAGGAAGTAAAAGAAAGAAAAAAGGGGGTCGCGTAACCGCAATTACCAGATTAAAGTCGAGAAGCTTTCTCCGCTTTTCCTCTGTTCTCCGCGGGATGGACTTTTGCCGAGGGAGGGGGGCATCGGATAAACCATGCTACGCTATGCATCAATATCGCGTCGCTCCATGGAAGAAAGGGTCTTTCGAACGAGTCGAAGACGAGGAAGAAATGGTGAAGGGAGCTGGTATCCGTGCGCTCGCGTTTCGCAGATTTTTTTCAATCCCGCCCCCTTTCACGTCTAAATAACCAGGGCCGGTAAGGAGCGCCGTGCGCGGGGCCGCGCGAGGGGGTGGAAAGCCGGGCGCAATTAGTAGATTGAAATCAAAACAAAGTTTGGGAGGAAGGATCAAGGATGAGAGCATTCGTTCAACGGGCGAGCCGTGTTGTCCTTTCAGAGATTGCGACGCGCGCGGGTTTCAGCACAGGAAATACTAATTAGCTATATAATAATGCTGACAGTGTCGCGAAACGGCAGGCGGAGTGAGGAATGGTTGCTGGCAAGGTGAAAACGAATGTGACGTGTGATACGTGATAGGTGCAGGGTTGGTATCTACATTATTTTCGAGCAGATTGAATATTATCCTTTGTAGCGGATGAAAGTGGCGGGGAAATGTGGCACGCGATGCAAGAAGTATTATGAATGAATACAGGCAAAAGGTCATTAGGTAATATAATAATTGAGAAAATGTAAATACAATGAGCTAAGCAGCTGTAAGAATGCCTTCTTCTGAGTGTTAAAAAGCAGTCGGTAGGAAAAACGAAGGAATGATAGTAAAATTGACGACGGATATCTAATGGGGGGTGGTTCCCAACGTGCATCTCATAAACCTAAAGAAACCTAGCTTCTTATTTAAGAGGAATAAGAAGCTGCCAGAAGCTAGATACTTTCAGCGTGAACATAGATTTCAAAAAAGAAAGGGCCTCTATTTTATTCCTTCTTCAATTCATCGTTAAGTTACACAAAATCGATCAAACCCTTCATTAGCCTGCTCCAAAGTGGTTACCATAGTCCCCTACGAGGAACACAGCCCATTGGGCCAAGTTCAATAAAATCCATTACCCTGAAACCCAACCCTCGGCCACCCATCCAGTGCTCCTAGATTCCGCTCGTCATCCTCGTGCTGGATGACTCATCCAACCCGGGAAACGGGAGGGAAAAGCATCTACGCGAGGGGAATCGCCAGCAACATTATTCACGCGTTCGATCACGCGAGTTCGGGGGAACGACAAGGCTGGATTCCAATATCGCGAGAGCTTGGCTGGAGTTACGGCGCGAAGGGGAGTGTTTGGAAACGCGCTGAGATACGGTGTAAATGCAGAAAACCAGCTGAAAGCAACGGCAAGAATTGAGTGCGCGTAGGACGTGTAGATTCCGCCGTGCACTTCCCCCGATCTGTCCTTCTCTGCGGTACCAACTCCGCGGGAATCCCTCTGCCCGTTTTCCGAGGGGCAGAGTCAGCCGGCTGGAAAATCTGCGGATCGAGGGGCTGGGTGACTCAGAAAATTCCGAGAACGAGAGGAATAGAGGGGGCGGCCCAGAGTCGACGGGAGAAGTCCAGGCTTCGTGGGACTCGTTAAACAAACTTCAATGGAGGGATGAAGAAAGGAGATTGAATTACATGTGCAGAAGTAACCGTGGACTTAGAGCCAGGAACGCGGAAGAAGGTTAAGGGAAGTTGGGAAGTACGAATTGGGAAAGAAAATCCGGGAGATTGTCGCGGGCAGAGGCTCAGGTCGAACGGCCAGCGGTGGCGAATCCGCGTCGTGGCTCGTTGGTTGGAGCGTGTAAAGTGAAAGAGGCGCCCGTGGCGGGCGCGACGATCGAGGGAGCCAGGAAGTACGATGTAACAGCAGCAAGGACACTGACACGTCCTGGGGATTAAACCGAAGGGGACCGTTGGTACCGCCTCGCAATCCAAATGGGATCAGCTGGAGGGGTAGCGGACAGAAGTCACCGGTAACGACGCAATTCCTGCTAGCCCGCGTTAAACGACCCTCGTTCCAGGGGACTCCAGCCAATCCCCGGCCCCTCCTGCATCAGCAGATCCGCCAGCGTTTCTGCGAGCACCAGGGTCGAAGCGGTCAAAGAGGCCGGCGAACGCGCAGCGACTTCGAGAACGAGGGAACCAGTTCGCTAGGTTCTCCACGGGTCCTCAGGACGATCAGCCCACTTAGGGGGTAGTTACCAAGAATCACCCTGCTTCCTATCGATACTTAGCGTCCCTCCTGGGACCGTACCTCCAGCGAGGAACTATCAAAGACCAATGGATTCACCAAGCACCACGAACGACGGCTGCTCTTTAGCCGGCGCTGACGCGGTACCGATGCTTCTCCGTAATATCGTCGATCACTGGTACAGAACTTACCCCCCACTATCAGCAGCAGGTGGAACAGAGCACGCCGCACTTCTCCGCACTTCCGTCGAACGTCTTTATCCATCCTGCCGCAGGAGGATCCTCTCTAACGGCGCCGATCCTGCCTCGTCCCCCCACCCGTTGGCGGCCGGCGGCTGTCCAGGGAATTTTTCACGGTGCACGTCAAACGACACACGCCGCGCGGCCGGCTGACATCAGGGCCCAGGTCCCGGGGAACCCTGGCGGCACCGTCTCCGTCGATCCTGTCGCTGGTCACTGTCAGAAATCCAGCGGAAAGCTCGGCACCACCGTGACTAGAGGAGCGGGGCACGCGGGCGCTTCACACCGCACGCGGACGCGACAGTTCCTGACTTGCAACTGACGATGGATGCTGCACGAAGAGTTTGCGCCGGCCTCGCGCCCGCGCACAGAATCCTTACTCCCCTGCGCTCCTGGCACCCTCGGTCAGTTAGTCACCCCCGTCGCTCTGTCTCTCGCCCACCGCCTCTTTCTCGTTCTTCCCGTTCTTCCCGTTCTTCCTCCTCCGGACGCGCCGTTCCCTCGCTTTCTCGCGGTCTTGCCCGTCCACCCCCTTAACCGCCCCCCCGCGTCGTCGTTCCGTCTCCTTTCTTCCCGACATCAACACACCCCTGCCTCTGTGGCCACCCCCTCACCCCCCCGCCCGCCCCTGCACCCCCAATCGCGTTTTCTCCACGATCTCGTCTCTCTTTCCCAGTCCGCACTGTTCCTCGGCTCCCTATCACGCCTTTTCCACAAGCACCGCGTGCACGGGGCGGCTGCCGCGTCTCTTTTCGCTTCGTTCTCCGCAGGACCGTCCTCTCCTTCGTCTTCGGGAAGTTAGGCTACCGGGAAGTTCAGAAAATTATGCATCTTTGCGTGCGAGTAGAGCAGTTCGTCTGTAAGACAAACCTATTTTTTTGTTGGTGCCATAGTGTGGTTTTAGGGGGTGAAATCACCCCTTGAAGAAAACGTAGAATTTTCTCTCGGTGCTCCCGCTCACCAAGTTACTAATATTCTAATAGAGCTTCGGTATATGTCACGGCGTGACTAAGCACACAGAAATCGGTAGTTGGCTGGGGTTATCGTCGAAATGACGCAGAATCGAATTTATGCTGATAACCTTGTCGAAGCTGCAGCCTCGGGAATATTTATGTCAATCAAAAGACGCGAGTTCATAAACACGTTTACCGGACAGCTGGAAATTGGAAGGATCGACAATGTTGTCGGCATCGATGTGATCCTGCGTCATTTTAATAACTTATATATTTTACAAAGTCGTTAAGTGGAGATAACTTGAAAGGTATGGATTCTTCGATAATTATAAAAAAAGATGCAACTTTTTTTCGATGTATCTCACTATTCTCGAGATATTCCACGGAAAAGAAAATTCTTCGCTTTCTCCAAGGGCTGATTTCACCCCGTAAAACCGCACTACGACACCGGCGAAAAAATATATTTGTCTTACGAATGAACTACTCTGCTTGCACGCAAAGTTGCATAATTATCTGAATATCCAGGTTGCCTAACTTCTTAGTTAGCCCGGCTGCCCCTGTGTCTGCTTCGCCGTCCCCTTTTCCTCTCGTCTACGCCGCACATCCAACCTCGCGCGCATCCTTTCGCCGGCTGTATCTCAAACGCTAAAGAGTTTCTTAGGAAATTGAATTGAATCCCATCCCTCGGCCCCGCCCCGCCCCGTCCCTCGAGCGACTTTACCCTTGTTGTGTCTCCTCTTCTTGTTCTACCAGACGGTCCTCCTATCCTACCCTCGATTTGTTTTCGGGCCGCAACCCCCTTTTGTGCCTTCGACCCCTGCTCCCTCCACGATCTGTCTTCGTCTGTTTGTTTCGCCCTCCAAGCCTCTCGAGCGGCTCGTCGCCTCGATATCCTCTCCCTTTAACCGCCCATCGTCACCTCTGCCCGCCAGCTTCCTCGGCAACTGATTGTCTCGCCGTTAAGCGGCAATTTATATGTTAACAGGGCCGAATCGGTCGAGAGTCATGCATACGTTTAAGAAAAGGGGGTCGCCGTGGGGGCCGAGGGGCGGCGGACAGGAGAAACGGTCGCGTGACGATGCTCCAGCCGACACTTTGCTCGTTAGTCGAGCCAACGATCGCGCTGTTCCGTCGATAAGGATCTCCAGCCCTGCCCCCCCCCCCCTCTCTGGTTATCGGTTACATGTAAATTCGTGGCGAGCGTGTAGCAAACATTTCGTCGGGGGTTGGGGGTGGCACGTGGGATCGAGGGTTCTGGAATGGTCTATCGAATTGACGTGGATTTCGCGTCCTCTGGGAATTATTGCGCACCCTGATGGAGGGCTTGGTTCGATGAGTGGAGAATTTAACGGGGGAATGGTGACCAGAGTGACTGTCGCGTGAAATGTTTGGTAAAATTCGCTGAACACGCGCGGCACAGTTCTCTCGATTTCATTGCTCGAACTTTTCAGAATCACTTCCGATAATTGATTCTGAAGTGATCGAGAATTGATTGAGAAGCGATCGCGATCACTTAATACTTTCTCGCCGTACCGGAAATCCTAAAGCAATGCGACAAAGTGACTGGAGGAAGCCAGTGGCGCGGCCATGAATTTAATCTAACCGAAACTATAGCGGCGGGGCGAAAGTTAAATTACCCTGGCGCCAGACGCGTTAGCCTTGTACGTACCGTGTGCGACACGCTCGTGGATCAAAGCAGAATCGACGCGTGCAACTCGAATAGACGGGCATTAGTGGATCTGGCCTGGTCGAATCGTGCCTTGACACGTGTCCCCAGCCTACAGCCTCCCTGGGCATTGCGTAATCCCCTCGAATACCCACGAATCGTGTGTTTAAAGTCACTCGAGTAACGTGAACCCCCCCGCGCTTTGATCCCGCGACACCCGTATCTATTTAGAACGCCGAAAATCCTTTGGAGAATTCGAAGTTAAAGGAGATTCTCGATTCACCAATAATATTCATTAGCGGAGGCATCCGTGTAGCGACTGACACACACGCAAAAGATTGTTTTCTTTTCTCTTGGGGTTGTAAGGCCCAAGAGACTCCGTGGTGCGAGGTGTTAGTTGCCTTATCACTCGCCAAATTTAATTTTAAGTGACTATTTTTAATTGATACGACAAAACGAGAACTTGCTGGTCCGAATGATGACCAGAAGAGCGTGAATGTTGATCGATGGTCTTGGTCACGAACGTTTGACTAGACTGATCGAGTTAGTCCGTACGATGACTAAAAGTATGAATGTTCGTAAGTGAGTTTTAGTCACGAATGCTTGACTGACTCACTATTTTGATTGGGACGTTGATGATAGCGATTCGAGGTTTTTCGTGAGAGACTGATGTCTTCCTTTGAGAACCGATAGAATTCTGTCTCGTGTTCCTTTTCGGCGTCGAAGGTAGACAAGACATTAGATTTTTGGGAGGTGTCAAATTGCTGATTGGCTAGACTTTCCTCCAAGAGGAGGAACCTTCCTTCCGCGATTTGGTGGTGGAGGAGGAAGGCCTCTCCTTCTTGGTGACGTAGCGGGAAAAAACAGACATCTGGCTAACAAACCTAGCTAGGTTGTTCGGTCGGAGTGTTTAGCCAGGGTCACGGTTTATGACCGTATTGTTCCGTGAGTTAATGGTGGACGACGGGAGGTCCCAGTCCGAGGTAACCGTGTACCCTCGCTGACAGAGCAATTGAACGTATTATCTTAGGACGAAAGCAGTCGAAAATATCAGAAAAAATGGCACGACGTCGATTGCCTCTTAGTCATCTGGCAGGAAAATGGTTCCCAACGAACGCTTCGAGAACGAACAATTGCCCACCGTGAAGGACGTTGAATTTTCGCTTCGTCCTGAGCTCGCTTTTGTCTCGTAAGACGGAACATGCTCCCCCCGTTGAGAGACTCCGTCGATCAATAATATACCATTAAAGAACGAAGTATGATATATTGATAAATATGATTGGGATTACGATTACGATAAAAAATGATTGATACTATAGACGTGCGAACTATGATAGAGGTATAAATATGATTAAGATAGTGAGTATGATAGAAAAATCTGGACATGACAAGCCTTTAAGTTTCTGGTTGGATGGGAAGCGGAGCCATCTGTTTCACATTCCTTTTGTAGGTCCCGGTGGCTGTCCGTACGGTGACAGCTCGTACGACCTTGTCCTTGCCGGGATGAACCATTTCGATTCGTCCGAGACGCCACTGCAATGGCGGAAGATGGTCCTCCTTCAGCACGACGATGGTTCCCTCCGTAATGTTGTGAGCCCCTTTGGTCCACTTTTGACGCACGTTGAGCTGATTGATGTACTCTTTGTGCCATCGAGTCCAGAAGTCTTGCTTGACCTTCTGGATATGTTGCCATTTACATAGTCGATTGCTTGGTGTTTGGCTGAAATCGATCTCGGGCAAACTCGTCAAAGAATCACCAATCAGAAAGTGACCAGGGGTAAGAGCTAAAGGATCATTGGGATCGGACGATAAGGGTGTCAAAGGTCGTGAGTTAAGAATAGCTTCGACTTCAATGACGAACGTATTAAATTGCTCGAATGTGAACAGCTCTTCACCGACTACGCGTTTAACATGGTGTTTGAATGATTTTACGGCTGCTTCCCACAGACCGCCAAAGTGTGGAGATAAGGCGGGCATGAAGTGCCACGATACTTCCCTTTCAGTAAGGAATTGTTGCACCTTTCCGTCCTTTTGTAAAACTTCGTATAGCTCCGTTAATTCGTTATTGGCTCCAATAAAATTACTACCGTTATCGGAATATATGTGCCGACATATTCCTCTGCGCGCGATGAATCGTTTTAAACTCGCAATGAATGTCTCGGTTGTCATATCGCTAACCACCTCGAGATGTACGGCCTTTGTAGCGAAACAAATAAAGACGGCGACGTAAACCTTTAATTGTGTACGGTTTCGAAAACGTCGCTCCTTAATATAAAATGGTCCGCAATAATCGATGCCACAATTATAGAAAGGCCGGTTTTCGGTTACACGAGCGGCAGGTAGTTGACCCATAATATAATCTGTCGCAGGTGGTTTAACGCGGAAGCACCTGACGCATTGTCGAACTATTTTTCGAGTGGCGTTCTTACCGTCGATCGGCCAGTATGTTTGTCGAACGGCGTATAAGGTGGTGGTGATACCAGCATGGTGATTTTCTACATGCACCTTTCGAATAATGAGGTCTGTGATATGATGATCCTTTGGAAGAAGAATCGGATGCCTTTTCTCATATGATAGCGCTGAATTTTGAAGGCGCCCTCCGACACGCAAGAGTCCTTTATCGTCGATGAAAGGATGTAGAGGAAGGAGTTTACTTTTACGATGTAGTTGATATCCAGATTTCAGTTGATGAATATCTTGTGCAAATACGGATGATTGTACAAGCTGGATGATGCGGTCGTTAGCTGCTTGAAGCTCTTCTATAGCTAGAGGTCCTTTGAAATGATTACGTATTCTAAAACGTAGAGAGTACGCGATAATATTTCTTAACCGAGACAGGTTTGAGTAACGGTCTAAAATTTCGTTGCTATTAACCGTTACCGTGAAACACGAAATTCGTTTTATTTCTGGGATTTCATTGGTGAAGTTAATTTTTGATACTGGCCAAGTTGATTCATTGTTTGAAAGCCACGCTGGTCCATGGTTCCAATTGCGGTTTTGAATAAACTGAGAAGATGCTTGTCCGCGAGATAGTAAGTCTGCCGGATTATCGTGTGATCTGACGTGTCGCCAAGTACTGACATTTGTTTTCAATTGAATGTCGGCTACGCGATTTGCGACGAAAGTTTTTAAATGGCTTGGTTCTTTGTTAAGCCAATTCAAGACAATGGTTGAATCTGTCCAGAAAGTGGCGGTTTCGATTTTTTCTGTCATTGCTTCTTGAACGGTTCTGTACAACGTAGCTAAAAGAGCGGCGGCGCAGAGTTCGAGACGTGCGAGAGTTATGGTTTTTAGTGGAGCAACGCGGGATTTTGCACATAGAAGGTCGGTTTTAACGTGTCCGGTTTTGTTGATGGATCTGACATATAGACAGGCCCCGTATGCTCGTTCGCTTGCGTCGCAAAAACCATGTAGTTCTAGTTTGCGAAATGTGTGTTGCGTGACATTTCGCCTGAACGAGACATCATTTAGGTGTGTTAAATCTTTTAAGAATGTAGTCCATTCGGTGTGCAATTTGATTGGTAAAGACTCATCCCAATCAAGTCGCAGTTGCCACAACTGTTGCATAATGATCTTAGCGGTGATGGTGACTGGCCCGAGCAAACCTAGCGGATCGAAGATCTTTGCAATGGATGAAAGAATCGTACGCTTTGTAACTCTTTCTGTTATGTGGGAATCTACAGTGTAGTTGATCTTATCTTCTCTTGCATTCCAGAAGATACCTAACGTCTTCACCGTTGTGGAGTCGCCGAAGAATTTTGGATGGATCTGTTGTTGCGTGAGTCCAGTGAGAAGTTCGGGCTCGTTTGATGCCCACTGTCGAATGTTTAAACCTCCTCGCTGGAGTATGTTGATGATCTCATCGCGTAAAACCCGTGCTTCGTTGAATGTATTTGCACCGGTCAGAAGGTCATCAACGTACATATCCCTTTTCAGTGCGATTGTAGCCTTCGGATGATTGGCCGCTTCGTCGTCCGCAAGTTGGTGAAGACACCGTATGGCTTGAAATGGAGCTGAAGATAGTCCGAATGTGACCGTGTTTAGTTCGTATGTCGCGACTTCGTTTCGTTCATTTCGCCATAGGATGCGCTGATATATACGATCTTTTGGGCGAACGAGGAACTGGCGGTACATCTTCTCAATGTCCCCGGTCAGCACATATGTATACATGCGAAAACGCAGGAGCAACGAAAAGATGTCGTCCTGAATGGTAGGTCCTATTCTTAACGTGTCGTTGAGCGATAAGCCGCTGCTCGATTTGGCGGACCCGTCGAATACAACCCGTACCTTCGTTGTTGTACTAGAAGGTTTAATGACCGCGTGATGAGGCAGGTAGAAACCTTGCGTGTCGTCCGTTCGTACCTGGCTCATGTGACCAAGCGAGAAATATTCTTCAATTACAGCTGAATATTCTCGTCTTAAGTCTGGATCGCGACTGAGTTTTCGTTCTAACGAGGAAAACCGATTAACAGCTTGCGAATGCGACTCACCGAGGAGCGATATTTTTTCGTTGAACGGTAATGCGACGATGTAGCGACCCGATGCGTCGCGTTGAACGTGGTTGGAGAAATGGTCCTCGCAAAACCGTTCCTCGGATGAGAGATGTCGTCTCTGTGGTCCTTCTTCAACTTCCCAAAACCCTTTTAGATCGAAATCTAGCTTTGTCAGGAAGGTGTTGTGTTTCCCCCGCGGCGCCGTTGATGGTATGCTCCCCCCGATGACCCATCCGAATTGCGTCTTCTGGAGTATGAGGTCCGGTGCGTTGGGAGGGGATAGGTTAATTTGCCCGATACTTAGAGACGCGAGTGAAGGGCCGCTTCCAATCAACATATCGACTGGTGCAGGCCGATGAAAGTGCGGATCGGCTAATCGAATATTCACTGGAATTTGTAATTTTGTACGATCGATCTGCGTGTCCGGTAGTAATCCTGATATTCGAGGTATTGTAAAGAATGTTAGGTTCCGCTTATAATTTGATGACCGTGATTCGATGGTGGTCGTGACGATTTGATTTGTTACAGTATTAGTGGCATTGAGAGCTTCGATGGTTAATGATAATTTCCTTTTTGGAAGGCGTAGTTTCGCAGCGAGTTCTTCCGTGATGAAATTCGCGTTCGCACACGTATCCACTAATGTCCGACACTCGGTTGGTTGTTGATCGCGATCAAGGACATTGACGATCGCGGTAGTCATTAATCCGTTGATCGAACCATCGGTGATTGGAGTGACCTTCCGGCGATTACGTTCCCGAGATTTTATTACGAACCTCTGTGGTTCTTTCCGTGATGTTAATAGTCATGATTTAACGTCGGCGCGAACGGCTACTTCTTGATGCAACTTCGTATTATGCGGTTCGTTACATACCCTACATCTTCCGGATTTACAATTCTCTATTTGATGATCTGAACGCAAACAATTTAAACATAATTGTGCCTTACGTGCGGCTTCGATGCGTTTGTCGACGGTCATTTCGATAAATTTCGCACATTGATAAACGGCATGCGAGTCGTTATCACAAATACGGCATTTGTTGATGTAATTGCTAACGAATGCTTGACGTTTTGCTCGAGGCGCTGAAGGCGAGTATCGTCGTTTCATTGCCGTCGTGCGAAGTGAATTCGATCCATTGGATTCGCTTCGGCGTTGCATCTCAGCTTGCGAACGTTGATGCAGGTGGATCGCTGTTGATTCCGGTTCGTAATTTTGGCACTGGTGTGACGTGATGAACAGAAATTTAAATATTTCCGTGATTTCTGGCATTTCGGTGTCCGTCAATGTTCGTTCCCAAGTCTTGCGCGTATCGTTCCCCATGCGAGCCACCACGATGCTCGTCAGCAAGTCGTTTGCAATATTCTCCCACGAACGGCCGAGAGCTTGTAACGAACGAACGTGTAATTGCATATAATTTGCGAGATCGAAAATGGATTCTGACGAATCATCAGGCATAGCTGGTGTGTCTCGAAGAAGCGCGGCGTGGCGGAGAATGAGAGTCCGCTTGTTGTCGTATATCTCGATGAGATGATTCCAGGCCTTTTCATAATTTTCATCGCAAATCGTATACGCTTCTATTGCTGCTTCGGCTTTACCCGATAACGAAAGGCGTAAGTAATTGAGTTTTTGCATATTGCTCAACGCGGGTTGTGCATGTATCATGGAAGTGAACGCGCCCTTGAACGTGACCCACTTTTCCATACGACCGTCAAATTTTGGTAGGTCGATTTTCGGGAGTTTGACCGAAAGCCCGCAAGTGGACGTAGATGGCGCAGGTGAATCTCGCGAGACATTTCCGATGTTTGTTGGGGGTTCAACTCGGTTCGCGCATGTTTCGAAACTATTTAGTAAAACTACCGCTGTAGCTATGATATCATCGAACTGGTCCGTGATTTCCTCGCGTTCGGCCTCAGCTTCCTCAAAATTTTCAAGGCGTGCCAATTCGTCTTGAATGTCGTTTAACGTGACGAATTGTCTACGAAGTCGTTCAATACGATCGTGAAGTTTTACGCGTTCCTTATCTGAATTTTGATACGATTCAATATATTTTGTGAAACTATTGATCTGCGTCTTGAATGTACGCTGTTTTAGTTTCAAATTTGAAATGATCTGATTGTTATCAGTGGCGCTTGCTCTCGCACGCGTGTTCGTTTTCGGTTTCGACATTGTAGTACAAACGGATGGAAATATATGGAAAAAGGAAAGTCACTAAGAAAACTGATTGACAACACTCAATAACGAGCCTACCTTGATCGATGCCTTGTGCTCAGGTGGAGTCGTCTCAGGCCCGGATGATTATCCTTGACGTCGGATGTCCACTGCTCGTTGTGGGAATTTAGGCGTCCGTGCGAAGAAAGTAGTGTATAGTCTTTGTTCACTGCACTTCCACGATCATGTAGATCCGGCTCGAAGGACCAAAACTATGTAGCGACTGACACACACGCAAAAGATTGTTTTCTTTTCTCTTGGGGTTGTAAGGCCCAAGAGACTCCGTGGTGCGAGGTGTTAGTTGCCTTATCACTCGCCAAATTTAATTTTAAGTGACTATTTTTAATTGATACGACAAAACGAGAACTTGCTGGTCCGAATGATGACCAGAAGAGCGTGAATGTTGATCGATGGTCTTGGTCACGAACGTTTGACTAGACTGATCGAGTTAGTCCGTACGATGACTAAAAGTATGAATGTTCGTAAGTGAGTTTTAGTCACGAATGCTTGACTGACTCACTATTTTGATTGGGACGTTGATGATAGCGATTCGAGGTTTTTCGTGAGAGACTGATGTCTTCCTTTGAGAACCGATAGAATTCTGTCTCGTGTTCCTTTTCGGCGTCGAAGGTAGACAAGACATTAGATTTTTGGGAGGTGTCAAATTGCTGATTGGCTAGACTTTCCTCCAAGAGGAGGAACCTTCCTTCCGCGATTTGGTGGTGGAGGAGGAAGGCCTCTCCTTCTTGGTGACGTAGCGGGAAAAAACAGACATCTGGCTAACAAACCTAGCTAGGTTGTTCGGTCGGAGTGTTTAGCCAGGGTCACGGTTTATGACCGTATTGTTCCGTGAGTTAATGGTGGACGACGGGAGGTCCCAGTCCGAGGTAACCGTGTACCCTCGCTGACAGAGCAATTGAACGTATTATCTTAGGACGAAAGCAGTCGAAAATATCAGAAAAAATGGCACGACGTCGATTGCCTCTTAGTCATCTGGCAGGAAAATGGTTCCCAACGAACGCTTCGAGAACGAACAATTGCCCACCGTGAAGGACGTTGAATTTTCGCTTCGTCCTGAGCTCGCTTTTGTCTCGTAAGACGGAACAATCCGTGCTCGCCGGGTAACGCTATTTTTCATACCCCGGAATGGGAACGAGCACCGCCGATTTCCTTTCTATCGCCAATTAACGGCGAACGGTGCGCTAACAGCCCTCGCGTGCTTCAACATCGAATTCCGCGGACGTGACGAAACGGCACGCGCCCTTCCACGCCCTGAAAGTTAAATTACTACCCCGCGGGGCGCTTTCCAACGAGGACCGCCGCCTGAAATCGAACAACAGCCAGGAGACGGATTAAGAGGGGCGGGCAGCTGTAACGTTCGATCGAATTACGTTTATAACCGTGAAATACGCTCGAATTAACCCCCGGAACATTATCCTACCGTGCCTTCTGCACCCCATCATCCAGGTAATCTACTTCAACTTTCCACGATTCCGGTCAACCCTGTTATTTTCGCTGCAACCCCCTGGAAGCCTCTTCGAAAATCCGCCGCTCTTCCAGCGAGTGAAAATACCTGCTTCGCGGTGAAAGTCGGGTGAATTCGCGCCCCGCTGCGGCTAAACTTCCGCGAGGATTCCCCGGGTTTTTAGCTCCAACCCCGACGCGGATTAAAAACCACCCTCCTGGCGTGGACCGTGACACGCGACAGTTTGCACGCGGAACAGTCCACGGATGTTTATATATCGGGTTCGTAGCGGTTGGGTAAGCTGTCAGAATGGATTTCAAAGTCGATTAACCCTGTCTGCCATTAAAGATTCTTAAAAGAAAAACAGAAATGTTCCGCGAGGAAAAGAAACTGTGTGGCTGCGAGGGGGGAAAGAAAAAGGCGCGAATGATAAAAACGTTCTTCTTCAGCTACTGTATTCTCGCATTCTACCAACTATCCTTCCTGTCGTTAACGAACATATCCTGGTTACCTCCACCCTCGAATATCACCCTCGCCCTCTGGAACGCAGGGACGATAGAACGATCCGTTTCCGTCGCGTTCACGCGGGCAATCTGCGCGTGCGCCGGTGCACAACAGCGACGAGAATGGACCACTCAACTGGTGCCGGCTAACAACTTTAAAAGTTCCGACTAAACGAGAAATTGCATTAAATCGCGTTCCGCCGAGCCCTTTCAGTGTTCCCGCGCGCCATGGGCGACGTTAATGTCCCTCGTGGCCGCGATAATCCTTCTGAAATCACGAAGCACGTTGGATCTGCGACTCGCTATCACGTTGCACTCCCTTCGTCGCGTGATCTGTAATCCCGAATTCGCAATGATAGGTTGGATTAGGTGCAGCATCCACGCTGCTGCATCTCCAAGTTTGCGCTTGGTCCCTCGAGGCGAGACTCTTGTGTATCGCGGTTCAATTTTGCATCGGTGTGTTTTGGGGAGGTAGGAACCTGGAAGATATGTTCGTTAAGTCGTTTCGAGGGAAACGTTTTCATATACTCGTGGCTACTGATACAATTAATCTCAACGGTGACAGATTAAAGCTTCTTTGTCGCTGCAAGGTACAATGCTGAAATGTACGCTGTCAGTTCTAAGTTTTATAGTCGTATAAATTCAGAAGAGTAATTACAGAAACCACCGCACTGTCTGTGATCACCCACGGTCGTTCACTTTGATAAGAAATACAAAGCTGCGCGTGCAACGTGGAACGGACATGCTGTTCGCGAATAAAGTGAATCACCGTACGTTCATAAATCGCGGAAGCATCAAATGAACTTCCCGGCAATGAACAGAAATGTTCTCTCCGATTGAAACTCGAGGAGCAAGCTTCCAGCCGTTCTTTAAGAGAGACGTATAAATTGTACGCCGTGGAAACGGAGTGAGTACAAAAGATTGGGAATGTTAATACGAAGTTACAGGCTGCTGACGTTCGCGGTAATAAACTGGACAGAAGGGCACTTCGGATTGAATATTCCCCGCGACACATAACGGTGGGGAATTCTTTTTCTGGGTCCTTTGTCGCTCTACCGGGCGAGAAACTTGGCTGCGCCGCGCTATCCCGAGCTAAATGAAAATAAACCGCCATCAGAAAAAAAGATAATTCACTTTGCCGTAGTTAAGGGGTTAAGAGTCCCGAGTTTAGATTCATTATGAACTTTCGAGACTTAAACGAGACAGTCGCCGGCGAAGAAAGCAAGGGGGCACCGTCGCGTCGCGAGGAAGTTAATTTCAGATTCGTCGGGGACTTTTTGTCGACGGAGCTGAATGAATGAATTGAATGAACGATTGAGCCACCGAATTCCGTATGCCCCTGACGTTCACTGTGTTGATCGTTACGTACATTCATCAGCATTTACCTAATTGCTATCGACAAGTGCCCTGGGAAATGACTTCGTGTGTTTATTCGAGCATGTTAAGTGTCTACTCCACACGAGTATCAATTTTTAAATAACTACACTGGCCCCGGGGATTAATCAGAAAATTGGTTGTTGAAACCATTCATTAGCTACCATCTGAATTACAAATTCACTATGTAACAGATCATCGCGTAATCCTGCAAATTTCGTTTAAATAGCAACGATTAGTACGATGTTGTAAAATCGATATATATTTCGGAGAATATCAGTCATTCGCTTGAAACATCCTCCAAAACGTTCCGCACTTAACAATTTAACAAGAGATCTACTACACTCGCGTGTTTTCTACAATCATTAATGAAACCTTCACCTTAATCCCCTACGTGCCTAAAACATTTGATTTTCGAGCGATCGATCAACCACGAGGCAAGTTATAGAGCGAGACCAGCCATCTTGGACGACGAGAATACAAGAAGAGCCAGAAAGGTGTCGAACAATCAACGACAATCGACAGTTTGCTCGCTAATTGCAGCTAAAGGCGCGAGCAAGCGCGCGAACTTCGGCGTCGATCATTGTCGATGGTAGACAAAGCGGGGTGGCTTTGTCGTAGGCCAACTCGGAAGCCGCGAGTCGGATTTCCGGCAGCCTTGTTCGGCGAAAGGCGTCGCGACGCTGGTTTCTAGGGTAAATTGAAACAACGTCGCTCTTGATCCAGCTTGGAGAACCTTGATGCAACGATCCCACGAGACACGAAGCCCTTTCAACGACATTCGACACGCCCGCCCCTTCGTCCTTCGTCCTCCGATCCTCCGTTTTCTCCCCCGCATCTTTCCAATCCTCGAAATACATCCGCCGCAAGTGGGATAATCAAAATCGCCAGTTACGGGGGCCATTGTCGCGGCGAGGGCCAATTTGTCGCCCCTTCAAGCGAAACAGGCATCATCCAGGCTTATGTTTTATTTAACTCGCCATTACGCTGGGCGCGCGAGCCACCTGTCAAATAGCCGTGGAAATTGTTTTAAAAAAAAAAGAATAGAAAAATCCCCGGCCAGAGAGAGTCGCGTGCCTGCCGGTGCCCGCCCTGTTGACAGTCCTTTAAATCGAATTCAACGATCAAATTGCTCTTTACATTCGCTCCCCATCCTTCGTCGGCCGATATTGTTAATTACTTGTTTGTCGGGATGTCGCGGCTAAACAGACGTGCGCGCAAATTGCACGTGACACTAGGTAATTCTAAACGTACACAGCGACAGGGGAAAAAGTTGATGGCTGATCGGCGAGCGTGATGAGATCAATCGATGATCATACGGACGAGGCTCTCGGTAGCTATGGAGGTTTCGAATGAACCGACACAGGCTGATTGCTGTGATTTTAGGAGGGCGGTGTTTTGTTTTAAAAAGGGTACCTAAATCGGTGATTAATGACGGTTATATTGTTCACAAAGTAGGCATATAAAGCTACAAAGTTCTTGGAGTATATTTATTCCATCAAAATGGCAACGATCGCATATGATTCCACGCTGCTCTGTGCCTCGACTCTCCCATTCGGAACGAAGAACTAGCGAAAGAAAGGAATCCATAGATCTTCCAACGAAATCGCGTTTTGATGTCCATCTGTCCTTCTTGGCGAGCCCCTTCGTCATCTTAATATCCAGCCAACGTTACAGTGGATCGGATAGCGTAACAGCCCGCGAAATTCGCCTCTTTAGTGCCACCAGAGAGGGCATTAAAGCCAGACGGGATATACATTATAGTATCCGCGGTGTAATAGATGCAGGGTGGCGCAATAACAACGATGGCCGCTTGCGCGACGGAATTAGGGGGCGGGAGGGCGTAAAGTTGCCGAGCCGCTGGCAAAAATGGAAGATTTTCGCGATAAATTCCGGCCGGGGACAGTCTTAAGATTTATTCGCCCGCGCGAATGCACCGACGTCCCTCTGAACAACGGGGGATGAGGGCGCGGTCATGGGATGGGGGACGGTTTAACACCACGCCCCGAAACAGTGACACGCTTTTTCCATCGTCGGGCGTCCCTTTAACTCGCGCTTAAAATCGCCCTTATCCGTCCGCGGTTCAAAGTGATCGACAGAGTCTTTTCCACCCCTATCGTCGACAGACGGACGATTCGATATTGGTTACTCGAGGGCGTGACGATTGGGTGAAATTTCTGGGAACAGTTGCTCCATTTTCTCCTCTCCAATACTCTGCTCTCCAGCATCCCCCTCGGTTCTACATCCCCCTGCTTCACCGCTCCCATCCACTTTCCGTTGGAAACATGAATTGTAGTTAGCGGAGGACTCGAGGCTCTAGAAATTAATTACCAGCCTCGATTACTTTTTTTTTTCTTCTGTTCGTTGAGAAATACGAGGCAAGTTTGGGCCCTCGAAGAAATATAGTCGACGTGTCACGTGCAAGTTCGCGAAAAGTCGAGCGATCGTTTGCGAAGATCAGTGGAATAAAGGAAAGGAGATTGGGATGATGATTCTCTGGTGGAAGTATCCTCTTCGCCAGGCGATTGATTGCGGCACATGGGGATTCAAAGGGAGGGTGGTTTTATTCCCCCCACAGGGCGGGAACGTTTACGTTCCGCACGTTTCGATCGTTCTGTCCGTCAGTCGGTTTCCCATAACAATATCGACTTATCGATCATTCGAGGCCGACATATCCCTACCAGCCTCCATTCATTCGCCGTGATTTCCGTCCAATGATGTTAATTGTGGCGGAACAGAGGGGGGGGGGGGGAAAGTGTGGAACGCAGTGGAAGCGTGACGAGGGGTTGCTTAAACGCCTGCTTCCAACGATATTGCAAGAAGAACAGAAGGAACTCGGAAGAAATCAGGGAATCACTCATCGCGAGATCACTCTGAACACTTAAATAATTGATCAAATGACATCGACGCGATAAAAGTCTGCCAGGAACTCCAGTCCCCATAAACGAAATTAAGAAACGTCCGCTTGGTCATCGAGACGTCGCTAGATGTAAGTGGGCAGCTTTTTTCCGGGAGGAATGTTATTTATTCGTACGTACGACGGCGCCAGCTTTATAGATATTAAGAAGCGAGCCGTGATAGAGGCCACGGGTCGCCGTAACCCTTCAAACCGTCGATTCGACGGAATTTATGCGCGGACGGCTGGCCGAGATTGCGTTCCCTGCCCCTCGCCCCCCGTTCCCCGTCTTCCTTTGGCCTCGCGGCGAACCTATTATGCTGGCCGTGTACTCCCTTGTATGATTATTGTATTTCTGTCGAGCAGCCTGGGATATCTCCCCCTGTCCCGTGGCTGTCTCCATCCCCTCGTGCCAGTCTTTCCTCCTGACGTCTGGACTTGGCCGGGCTTGAAGAATCGTTGCTCCACTTCCCAGGGAAACAGCTTTTAAATATTGAAGACACTTCTCTCCCGCGAGATGTATTCCATCACTACCTTCAATTTTAATCTACGCGACCACGTCCACCCTGAACAGCACGCCAAGTCAACGCTTTACATGCAGAAACAATTTCTATCCGGAATTTCAATTCTCCCCTTCACCCTAGAAAACGTGAACCGTCGTACAGAAGAATTGCCTCGGGGAGTTCCGCAGGTGGCAGAGCTTCGCGAGCTTCGTGAATTTTCATTAATTACCCTCTGTCGCCTTTCCCTGCACCCCCAAACTGTCCACGGGAGCGAAGCTCGAAAACTTGCGCCGCAAGATATTAATGGATAGCAAGTACGTTTTAGTGAATGTTCTTTCGGCAAAGGACAGTATTAAAAAATTTAGAAAATTAAGGGCGGAGGGGAGGAGCTAGCCGGCGAGGGAGGAGTCGCGCGGGAATTAGAAAGCATTATCGCCTGTCTCCGGTGAAAATTCAATCAGTACCGCTAGGCTGGCGGTAATTGAAACGGCGAAGAGACGCGAAAATTCGACGCGAATTCGTCCAGCCCTCAGGAACGCGATGGAGTGTCACATCCGAACCCGTACAAATATGCGAGCGTCCGGCAAACTGACCAGAACGATAAAAACTCTGCGGACGTACTCGAATCCATCCTGGGAAGCAGCGATCGAGCTTGCACGTCCTCGATCCCCGTCCGTTAATTAACGGAGACGGCGTGACGCGTAGCTGTAACCGCTTTGCGGAATCGTTGGATCGTTGGACACTGGCTGGGCCGCGGAATTGCCACAGTGAAACTACTGTCACTTTTAAGGGAGCATTTAAAGCTTAACGTCCTCATTTTGTAGAACGGATAAGGATCGACAAAGCACGCGTGTAATTTTATCAACGAACGCATCCTCCAAGGAAATCAATCTGCTCGAGTAGGGTGCTGAATAAATTGAACAATTTTTTCGTTCGCGTTAAAAGTGGAGCCACGAAGCTGTGACGTTTCTAGTTCTCTTCAAACTCCACTCGCGGGTGATGCTTACCCGGGTGTACTGTACTGTATCCAATTTATTTCGGGATACTTTGAGATTCGAACGCGGGGGTTGATAAAAGAGTTATCGTCGCCCTAGCCTCGTCGTTTCACTCCCTCCGCTGCTCGTCTCGGCCCGTGATCGCTATAATTCGTGGCGACGTCCAACCGCGCTGGTCGCGATGCAATATTTTTAGGAACGGCCGCCTTATCGCCGCCGCGATGCGTCATGGGCGTTATCACCGCGCATCCCGGAGAAACGCCCGTTGCCACGACGAGTCTCCGGCAATTGTCTACCGAAGAGCTAAGTACGCGCGAGTGCTATCTGCGATTGCACAGCGGCGGGGCTGCGAGCTTTCGGTGTAAAAAAATTTTTCATTCGCCTCGTAACGCTGGGCCTCTCATCGCGCGTTAAATGTAACTGCAGGGGGACAGAAGTGCGAGGGTAATTGAAAGTTCTCCGCTTTCATGCGCCGCGAGTAATATAAAGCGGTTTATTTAATCAGCCGGCCATCTTCGTGGTGCAGGGATGTTTCAAACGCGATAACGCGTTTAATTGTCGGGATTTTCAATCGGATTTCACTGGTATTTGGAGGCCGTGAATTAAAGGTTTCCTAATTGGACGGCACTGAATCGAGGGCCATCGAGATAAACTATACCGAACTCGATACTCGAAGGATTGCATTGCAGTGGAAGGCTTCCGAAGTCTCAGCGTATTCAACGCTTGCGAACAGAGCCTGCATCAAATCGAACGGTTCTGTATAGAATTCTACCGAATCCCTCCATCTCCGCGCTGAATTCTAGCGAGTCCTGCTCCCGAATTGAATCTCATCGGATCCATCGCTCCCAGGCCCCGTCCCATCGACTTGTAACGCCTCCAATCGAAAGGCGCCGATTTTTGGAAGCCCGCCAGATTCAATCGTATCGACCTAAACGGCTTCCAATCAAACTGCAGCGATTCATTATACTCCCAAATCGAGGCCCGTAAATTTCAACGCCTTCGAGCTGCATCGCACACAATTCATAGCAGACGCACTTTCTCAGGGAACCTGAAGGAGCCGTTCACCTACGAGCCACGCTCCCATCCCCGGGCCACGTGTAACACCCCTTTGGTCCGGTCGGAAGCCACCCTTCGCCGCAGATCGTGCTGACAATCGTCTGGCTAGCTGAAAGCGACAGAGGGGAAATTCCATTGGCCTCTGTCGACGCGCGATTTAATTTTCCGCCTATCGGTCCCGACGCGTCCGACGCCGATCGCCCCTAAATGCTTCGATGAATTTTAGATCGTCCCGTCGCTCGTGCTCCCCTCAGCAAAGTTCACTGGGTCAGCCTCCTCCGCCGCCTCCCCCGAAGACGGAAACCGCGAGGAAATCTCCGGCGAGTTTTTCGCGACTCGCCTCGTTAACGACGATGATCGTAACGTAAGCACGACGGGGGGTGGGTCGCGCGGGGAGGGCAAAGAGCATCGGCTTGTAGAATTATCGGGAAAGTGCAATCGAAGATGGCTCCCTGCCAAATAATCCGCGGAAGCTCGACACAGGAAAACGTAAAAGCCACGCTTCCGCGGCAGCGGGATAGACAAAGAGGGGGAAGGAATGTGGTGGATTGCAATCGATAGCATCGCGGGGGTAAACGATACTAGCCAAGGGGTCGAGGAGGGGGGGGAGATGGTGGATCGGTAGGAAAATGCATCCTCGAACTACAGACGGCCGGATTATAATCTAAGATTTCCTTCCATCCGGGGGGACGGGGATATAATCGACGGTTTCCTGGTATCGAAGTCAATGGATGGAACGCGAAACTTTCCGGAGGGGAAAATACGCTCGGTGGCTGCCGTCCTTCCTCCTCGCCCCCTTTTCTGCGCGAATTTTAATGGGGCTTCGTATCGGGACGCTGTTACGACGGGAATATGGACGGTGTTATTTGTCTTGCAGCTTCTGGGGTGAAAGGTTAAGGTTCGCTATTCGAGGTGCTCCGAGGAAATGAACGTGCACGGTCGCGGGCCGACGAGACTCGCCAGGAAGAGAAATATTTGATGCTAATTGGAAGAGCTTCTCGATTTTGATTGCTGTTTATTTGGATGGAATTTACGTCTATGTGCTTCTCGACGAACGGGGGTGTTTATTGCGAAAAGTCGAGGGAGAACTCGGACCAGAGGGATAGCAAGGTATTTTTGCGCTACGTTCGACGGCAAACCACTTCCCCTGATTCAATTTCCATGCGCGGTGTTTGCGAATAAACGTTTATACACGGCAATCGGAATGTTTAATAAACAGTGGCGCGACTGTCAACCTCGAAACGTAATCGGTGATTGATTTCCCACTGGCAGTGTGATACGATACGCCCGCTCCGTGTCCGCCCAGTTCTCTGATTTCTTTCATCGCAGATGAAATCTCTCTGATTGCTTTTTAAATGATTTTTAATATAAATTCAATGAAATTCATTAGGTGATTATAAAAACTCATTTAAAGAATAAAATCCAGTTTCCTTTTCTTTTTACAAAGCCCCTTTTCAGGGGGGGGGGGGGTATTTGCTAGAGCCCCTTGGGCTCCCCTCTGCATGCGTCACTACCCCCGATCAAATTCTAATCTCACCAAAACCCTCCGCAATTAAAACGAACCCACCAATAACGTTACAACACCCAACAGACGCAACATGAGAAACTAATGCACCAATTCGAGGACGCCGACTTGAAGAGCCCCCAAAGCCACGTATCAAAAGAGCAACCCCTCCCAGTCGCCGTGAATACATCGCATGCGCCCCGACTCGGCTCGCCACCCCCTCGCGGCATAATTATGCGGCACATAATAATTGCTCGGGCGTTTATGCAAATGCATAACTAATAATAGCTGCGTCGTGTGCATTCATCATAATGTTATTACACTTAATGGACGGGGCCGCGGGGTAGGGAGGGGGCGTGGGCAGAGTCGCGAGTGTGTTCGCGTCGCAAAACAAATCGCAGATATACAGCGAGGGTTGCATCGCGATGCACCGCTGCGAAGCTTCATCCGTATGAGAAATAGGGGCGCAGAAAGGGAGCGGAAGGATGGACCATGGGTTGGGTGAAAGGGCGAAGAACCGCTAGCTGCCACGATGCGAGAGGAGGTCGGGGGTGGTTGGCGCACACCCCTGCACAACGACGACATTCAACGGGAATGACAATGCACACTCGGCTGCACTTGCTGCTTAATGTCATCCTCAAGCCGTGCCTAGTACCATTAGTGCACGCGTACACGCGCGCTCATCTACGTGGTTCGCTGTGTCGGGGCCCTGTGCGCGTCTGTTTGCGGGCACCACGGCTGCCTTCCATTCTTGGGACAATGACGATGTTGCCAGTCCACCCTGCCACCCCCTAACCGCCTTCGGCGGATACTGGCCACGGGGAGGGCCGTCCGACGCCCCCTCCCCGCCAGTCGAAGTATCCACCTCGGACGTTCGGGGGCGAAGGGGTTGCCGAAAGATGCGTCTAGGGGATAATGGGTCGTGTAATTGCTTGATCAGGGGGGAGGGGGATAATTCTGCGTCGAGTTTCCGCGCGGTCTAATTGGGCTGGTAATTAAATGGAAGAAGCGGATGGAAGAGTCAGGGGACTCTGGGGGGGGCGGGGGTGTCTTGAGTTGCTCTGTTCTTCCTTGAGATTTGGACTCAGGTTTGGCTATTTGAGGGAGACATTTTTGTGGATAATGATGGGAATAATGATCCTCGGTCTTCCGTATGCAGGCTGCTTTTAATGGTCGCGGGTAGTGGCGTGAAATATTTGTAATGGATCGAAGGAGGGAGGTTATAGCGTTAATACATGGAGAGTTATTGTTCATAATACTCGAGGAGAGTCGAGCATGGCTTCACTCTCAAAGGTAAACAGAAGCGTGGATACCGCGGCGAAATATTCCGACCTACCGACGTCACATCTGAGGTAGCAAATTATGTGTGTATGATCCCTGGGGGGGCTCCCACCAAACTAGATCGGAAAGGTCGTTTAGTTGATCGCGAGGCGTTGGCAATGATGGACGACGAACAGTGCTCGCGTTCCGAGTGATTTCATGAGAGAAATCGTTGAGTCCGAAGCGTCTCGATTTACATAACTGCTACCATTATCCACTAAATTCAAAGCAATTTAACAAATGACGACTAAAACGTACAAATACACCTGTGTCTCCTAAACCTTAAGGGGTCTCCCTGCGTTGACGACCCGATATGAATGCGATACTTGAGATTTCTTTTCAAGAGAAACCCTCGAGTTATATTAATTGAAAACTTTATGCCTACATTTGTACATATTTAGCCAACATTTAAAAAAATAACAGTACCTGAAACTTTAAACGCGTTTTTCTCAAAACCATGTTTTTCGAATTGGTTAGCATGATATCTAAAAAACCAATCAGTCGATATACTTCAAACTTCACATATATCTTCAGTAGGTGTCCCATTCTCGCCGGTATCAAAACTAAGTCCGTTTTGGCAAAATTAGACTTTTACAACTTAAAAAAGCAGAGGAGTTTTTTGCAGAAATCGATGTCTGTTTTAGAAGCCGCCTTTTTTTAAACCCCTTAAACAACTCTGTTCTTCCAATACTATCATTCCCATTGCTAGCCAACCCTCGGCCTGATATCCCAAAGACACTGCAATCCAAAGGTACGTGTATACCAAAGAAGAATCTTTCACGGCCCCTGCGACTCCGAAAGCCAAATATGATCCACCGATTCGAAGCACCTCTGTTTCCCGGCGGCTCCGGGTTTCGGTTAATTAAGTTCGCCACTGCTTCGGAACGCGCCGCGACGCGCACGCTGCGGGTTACGAATCGACAAGGGATAACCGGTTGCCACCGACGCTGAAGCTGAGAAGAACGGGGGGCGCGGCGGTGGAAGAAAAACGAGCAATCGGAGGCGCGATCAAACGGCTCGGCCGCGATAAAGGGCGGAAAAGCGTCGGCGCGTGGAAAACGAGGCAGCCGAGGCGAGTGTCGCTCGTAGTCAATTCGATAAACGGCCACAGCCACGTGTCGGTGGGGGAGGGGAATGGAAAACGGTAAACGACCGTCGCCGGGATGTTATTCAATTTCGCATTCATTACGCGCGGAAACAGGGACCGTCGCCTCTCGCGATCGCTTCGGGCGTAGCTGGTTCGTTAAAGCTTGCCTCTCCGCGACTTCGCCTGTCCGTGCGCGGTCGAACGTTGCGTTCCACGGGCGCGCGGGGCACGTGTGCGCCGGGGGAGAGAGGCGGAGGCACGCGGCGGGGGCGCGAAGACAATGTCGAGAGCACACGAACGCAGCTGGCAGCTCGCAACGAACGCGAGACACGCGAACGATGCCCCGCACTAATATTGACGTTTGTGTGCGCAAACACACGACAGCCTGCGCGATGCTATTTGCCAGGGGGTGGGAGTGATATTGTGCTCTCGAACGTGCTCCGTGAGGCAGGTGTAGCCGAGCCGAGCGATACCTCGACGAATCGCGCGGGGGTGGTACTGTATACTGTAAGCAACGTTACGAGATGAAGTTCAGGGCGTTCAAGCTCCCTTTTCTTCGCTTAAACCCTGCCGAACCTCTACTCCGGTATCCAGGATCGCGAGAATAGTCGGGGGTTGAAATAGCGGGGGTAGGTAATTGGAGTGGCAGGGTGGTCCTGAGTATTAAAGGCAGATGCGAGCAAGAGAAGTATCGAGTGGGCAATTCGGGATTGTAGTACTATCATGGGCAACTAAGGAAGCTTATTATTCAAGATGTATCGGTACATGTTTATTATCCATTGGTACAAGTTAGCGGATGCTTCTCGGAGATCCACGCTTCAGTCTCCCTACCGCCTCTCTCGCGAGCACACACTTCAGAGACGACAGAATCAATGCACTCGAAATCCCACTATTTCCGCAACGAATACCCCCCAAGAAACGTATCCGCGTGAACAGAAAGGGGATCCTCGTGCGAAGCAGAATATCGTAGGCATTGATCTTGCACCTCAGCGAGGATTCACGGTACAATACGGGATCCACGCGTGAACGAGAGTCGCTCGTAGTCCTTTTCCATCCACGAGTTCACCGTGGTGTCGCGATAATGATAACACGAATCCCCGGTTTTTCCTCGCGAAAAAGTGTCCTCGCCATGCGCAGGAAGGCTGAGAGCGCTGCGGCACCTCGTAACGAATATCCGGCGGAATTTCTCTCGCTTCGTTTTTATGTACGAAGACGTGGGCGAGGACGTTTAGCGACCCACGTGCTTCCTTTTTTTCCTCTCTCTCTCTCTCTCTCTCTCTCTTTACTGAAATGAACCACGTTTCTGTGCAGTGCGGCGAGCGCATGAAGAATATCGACGGTGCTTGGCGGCGAAAGGCTCCCGCAGAATTCGCAACAGGAAGTTTCCAGGGGCAATCGATTGCCAGCCGGAGTTGCGGCTTCCGGAGGCAGTTCGCCGGGAGTTTGAGCGCGGTATGTGATCCCCACGGCGCCGCGGCAAGGTAAGGATAAAGTAATTAGCGTTTAACTGCAACTTTTCGCTCTTATTTCGCCGTCAGTTCGACCGGCGAGCTTCTTAACTGGCGAAAATTGCGGAACGTGCGTCGAATGTTCCGTATCGGCGGAATTTTATCTCGAACGATGGGAATATTCTCCGCGGAGGGGGTGAAAAAAATCTCCGTTACCGGGGGGGGAGAGAGCTGGTTTCCATTATGCTCTTACTCGATCGGAATTTCGCCCCGCGAAATTTCGAAATTTAATGCTACCGCCGCGGCGCTTTATAATTCGCCTCGCGACGGGCTCGATTGGAAACGAAGTGCCCGTTCTTGTTCAACTTGACGTTCGGTTTGACTGGGGAAATTATATTAAAATACCCGAGAGGCTTGTTATGTTTAAATATTTGGATGATTGGCCACTCCCTACTTGCCAGGGATTTATTTCGCTGTATAATTCGATAGGCTTGCACGGTTTTCGCAGAAGTGGAATTTGAATATTTGCTACCGTTAATTAATACAAATTACGCGGGACCTGCACGGTAACAACTTGGCTGTCAATTATGTAACTTTAATCAGAATACATATGTAACATTATCACGCGCATTTCATTAACAATTGCAGGCAGTTCAATTTAGGGCATGTTATTCAGTGTATTAAATCCACTTGTGTCTGAAATCTCCGCTGGGATTTGTTTAGGAACTAATTATAAATGATAGTAGTGTCTGATAATTTTAATGGACCTGCAGTAATCAGTAGAATTCAATGTAATTCTTTCTACAATATAATCGACTCCCTTTTCTGTAAAAAAAAACAAATCTCAGGCTTCCCTAAAATATCGTTAACCGCACCATTCCGAGCAGCATGCAGTTACGCTTTCGTTAACCGGACCACGCACCCTTTCTACCTTTTCCGTCCACCCACGCCCACACCACTTTCAACCCCTTCGCATCAGTACTCTCTATTTCAAGCGCGACGTATCGAGAAAATAGGGAAATTGCCGTCATAAATGGGCACGGTGGCAATCAACCGATACACACAGATTCCTGTAAAGCGATATGCAATCTCGAGCGCTAGATATTGTTATCTATCGATTCGATGATCGTGCCTATTGTGTACGCTCGCCCGCTCCCTCGCGACAGCCCCCTCGCAATATCGAATCGTTTATACATTTCCCCGTGATCAAACCCCTCCGTCCACGCTTTTTATCCCAGCAATTGCTCGTTAATATATCGGCGCCCGTCCACGCGACTCGATCGAGAACAGTTTTTAAGCTCGCTGGCCCGGGCTTTTAATGCCTGCTCGCGTGCCACGGGAAATTTTCGCGCTGATCGAGGGAAATGACGAAGTTCCAGCAATATTCCCGACGAAATAAATTTCATTTTCATTCCAACTTTGTCATTCCATCTATTAAATTCCGAACACAACGACTCCGCTGAATAGAAATATCTCAATTATACATATAAGCTACGATCGTAGATCTTCATTGCACAAAATATTCCACGGAACGGTCGTTTAAGAATGATCGCAGGTTTCGAAGCGCGTTGAAAGGAATACGAGAGCGTCTCAAACCCTTCCCTACTTGCAGCCACTGCATCCCGCGGAGTAGCAAAATATTCCCACCCTTGGACAAACAGTGGAGCGATAGAAGGGCGCGTCTATTTTTCTTCCCTTGCCAGTGCCCCGCCAGAGGTGTCTGTACGAAAGCCCTTCCGTGTCCGGGGAAGGAATTCGTGAAACGTAGCGCGGCTCCCAGGCGACGCGCTCGAATGCATGGAGAGGCCAAACTACCGGGGTTGATTCCCGCGGGAAGACGGAAGCCGTGGACGCGAGAATTCTACTTGAGACAACTACTGACCCGTCGCTCGTGCTGTCTTCGGAACTCGCCAACGGGGAGCTTCCACGGGCAGCCCGCCTCTGCACGCCTCGGCAGACGTGCGCGCTCACATACACACACGGCCGATTCAATTGTTTCGAGAACGAGCCAGTACGACGACGCCGTCGGTCTTGGTCCCGTTCACCCTTTAACCAGCCCCGAAATTGAGGGCTCCTCGGGGGTCAGGTTACCAAACAGCATCGATCCTCGCGGGGAGTAGAAGGGTTCGTCTCTAGCCCGGGGAAAAGCGAGGCCCCGGGCCACTGAAGGGGGGCGAAATCGAATCGATATTTAATGTAAAAGGGAACGCCGCTTTGGGGAGCTTAATGCCCCGCCATCTGGACCCGATCCTCTTCCTCTTTTCGCGCTAGGAGCCAGCCCCTGTTGTGCGAGCGGCGGGTACCACGACTCGGCGAAATTTAATATTGAGCAGGTCGACGGAGGCCACTCGCGGAGCCTGCTTTCTTTTGTTCGACGACGCTCGGCGAGCGTGATATTGAAAATTCATGCAACACGGTTATTAGCGAATAGTTTGTTGGAAGTTTATTAAAAAGTTCCGCGGACGGGGCTAGGCGAAGGGTACTCGAGGGGGCTAGTGGCTCTGTATTCGGTGGAAGTTTAGCTTCGATTCCTCTCGAGTCGAAAACTTGCCTCTTACGTATCTCTCCTTGGCTTGTGAAACATTAGTGACTATCGATGTGCAGGCATTGGAGAGTCATTCTAGACGAATTAATATAGATGGTTGCACAGTATGACGGGCAAGTTCTTTTCTCCTTGAAACGTTCTCTTTTGTTGCTTTCCCATGCATCCTCTTCTGTATTTCGGAACGTTAATACCTATAATATCTGCTTATGTAAGTAGAGTGGTATTAAGCTTGCATCCAATGAATGCAACTCGTGTATTCAATCGAGTGTTCATTAATACTCTGTTGACATAGATTACGTACATATCGTTCGCTTTGTGCACACATATAGTATGTCCACTTTTTGTGAAATTTGAATTTTTATAAGCAATAAATAGTTCTCGACTGTTTCTTTATGCTGTACAAAAAAATCACATTTATATCTACCTCATAAATTTGTGAAACCTAATATTTTTACTCGTGCGTTTCTCGAAAACGCTAAAAGTGGACATACATTATTTGTGCAGCTAGAAATCTATATTTTCTACTGATAATAGTTTAGAAAATATACACCATATTTCACAATATTCCTTGAGCATTCTGACCAATGTTCTTCTTCAAAAGTATTGCTCGAAATTCATCAAATAAAGGGCCGGTAAGCAGCAGGCAGCCATAGCCAGAGAGACAACAGCGTGATTTACAAAGAGGGATCTCAGGAGCCTTGGCTAGGGTTTCGAAAACTTTCCCTCTCGTCACCCTGCTCGATCCCCTTATTGCTTTATCTCTTTGTTCCAGTTAAGCCGCTCGATAAACTGACACTCACGATTCCCCTGGAATTCTCGATGCCTTTTTTCCGAACCCCCTTGCCCCTGCGACCACCTCTGGTCTCCACGACTCACTTAACTACCCCCATACCCGATCTCCAGGAAGTGCCTGCCGTTTCTTCGCGGTTCGAGGTTATTCTTTGCCATTTGCTTAATTTCCTCGAGAGCCCGTCCTTCTGCTCGCCCTGGATCCTTTGTTTCCCGGCGATTGCCTCGCGAATAGCACCGGGCGATCATCGTTGCCCCTCTTCCCCTCGATTCGCTTTGATTTCGACGACCCATCGACGCTTTCGAGGCTTTTATCGGGGCGCCCGTTTAATTAAAATTTATTACTATCCATCAACGCGAATGGGCAAGCGCCGCCTCCCCGCCTCCTGACGAAGCTTCATATCATTTCACGCTCGACTCTGTTTTTAATAATATCGAACCGCGGGGTCCTCCATTGCTTTATGATTTCGGGCAGCGGCGGTCCGCGGTGCCGTGTCCGGAACGTTTTAATATGTTTGATTATCGCACGGCGATCTTCCATTAGCTGATTTGCAAAATTTGCTGTGTTAACGTGTGAAGGTATTCATCTTCCAAAGTCTCTGTCATGCAGAAGACTCAGTTCCAAATTTTTTACCACCAGAATCTCTCCAGGAAATGTTTTCAGTAGTACAACATAGAATTTCTTCGCCGCCGAGTAGAATAGTCCGCGCCTGGTCAGACCGGGCGAGAAATTCATCGATGACGCTCAAGTCTCGCAGGGAAATGCAATTCCACGGAATCTATCGTTATCAGGAGGCAAGAGCCACCGCGATTTACATAACGCTTCCCACGATGCTCCAAGAAAGAAAGAAGAAAAAAAGGAACTTGGAGCCATTCTAATGAAACAGCTCCTGTAAAATGTAACTACGTGTCTCTACCCATCCCATTTCAGATACAAACGCGTTCGAATGTCCCCTATTATCTTGCCAATAACCCGTTACCTACTACCTATCAGTGTACATGAATCTCCAAGCCGAAATCAGTCACTATAACTTCCAGAATGATAAGTAATTCTGGATACAAACTGTCCGTTCCCGCTGCCAGTTACTCAGAGCGACAGGGATATTCATATTTCCCGTTGCGACGGGTCTGCACGCAGGAAAAAGAGACGGAAGGACTCTCTGCAGGCTCCGGGAGGGTTGCGATGGAAGTGGTTCGGGGGTGGGGGTTGGTTACCGATGCAAGTTGAAATTTTAATGAACGCCCGACTGCTTCTCCGAATTCAGCAACCCGGGAAGCACGCGGGCTCGAATTCCGCGTTACCCTCGTCCTCCTGTCCCTTCTCGCTCTGGATAACCCCGACGCCACCCCCGTTACGACCGCAGCGACCACCTACGGGGGGGGAGGGTTTGGTCCGACGTAAGGCAGAGTCGCTAGCGGATCGGGAGCACCGAAACGGGACGTGCCTCGAATCCGCGTCGCGCACTCATTTACGATCTGCCGAGTGATAAGAATTTAATGGCGTATTAACATAAGCTAGAAGAAGGGGGGGTGGTCGCCGCGGATTGCCAAGTCTTCTTCCCCGAGGGTTGCTCTTTTTCAACGGTCCTCTTGGTTCCTCGTGTAATTTCTCCGCGGGAGTGTATCTCGAGCCTGCGATCGAGACGTTGCTTTTCACCCTCTAGCTTCGGAGAGTATTACATTTGGAAAGTGGGGTGGGAGAATAGTGCAGGGTGAGTCACCTCGAGTAAGTAATTCATTTCTTCTGTTACAGAGAAACGGTTTTCTTTTCAGCAGGGTGCATTGAATGCTTGAAGATGGTCTTTCCTAAATACCGTAGCGTCTTTTAGATTCTTCACACCCTTCCGGCGTGAAGTTCGTCATTGGAAGACTTGAAAATGGTGGGGGTCTATACGAGTAATTAGTTTCGAATTTATAATGTGCTTCTTTAAAGACACTATATTCTTGAGAATTAAGGGAGTTAGAGTGTAGTTAGAGGAGTTAAGCTGCAATGACTCAGCGAGTATAATAAAACGTGAAGTATAAAGAAGGGGAAAGCAATCTAGGGTAGAATAGCTTATGCAAATGCGTGGATTAGACGGTGGCCCGTGGTTTATTCCATTCTCCTTTTTTCCATCGTTCATTTCCAGTTTATTTCCATGGAGGCTGTCGTAAAGGGGTGGCCGTTTAAATTCGGGTTATTTCTCATGCAAGAGGGTGGTTGATGCCACGGGACGTCGACGAAACTGCTGTCTCTCCGTGTCTTCCTCGCATTGACCGTCTCAACCTCCTTCCCACTACGCCGTTTCCTCCATCTCGCCTCCCTGACTTCACTGCGGCCCTGTTACACCCCTGGAAACAACTGCACGGCCATTTTGTACGTACTCTTCGCGAGGTAACTCGATTCCCTCCGCGTTCCACCTGACGGAACGGCGTCTTATACGTCGTCAGATTCGGAAGAAGCTCCTTATCCTCTTCGAGGTTCGCCTTTATCTTGGCATTCCACCACGATTCCACCTCTTTTCAATTTAAATAGTACATGACACGATTAACCATACTGGATCTATACTTTAGAAACACTCCTGTTGCTATTCGAACACTTTCCTCTCAACTGAACTGTGCTTATCAGAGGCAGTTATAGGAATATCAACCCTCGAGCCTTTCTAGCACCCTTTCCTCTTGAATTATCGCGCCTTTCATCCTCCTATCAGGAGAAAAAACAAGGTAGAGCTTCCTGACTTCGTTTCCCAGGCGAAAGGCGAAGGAACAAAACCAATGGACAGGTGAGGCGCATCCTCCTCGTATTCTATCTTCCTGCAACGGAAGATGGCTGGCTCCTTTCAAGCTGCCTCCCCTTTAATGACATCATCTATCATTAAGCGATCATTAAACTTTCATATCTGCTTAGATACACCGGAACGCCGCCCTTTCATCCTGGCCAACGTCATCAATTACACCGTCCAGAATCTCGCGAGTTCTTCTATTTACGAAGGGTTAATCCGCCGCGTAATCTTCCAAGACATTAGCGTCAGAAGAGCCAATGATATTCGCTGTGTCTCGCAGATTGCTGAATATACTGCTCGGTTTTTAGCTGACAATCCTCGAGAAGACTATCTTCTGGCTCCTTCGAGGCGCGGGTTGTTTAAAATTTTCAGGGGACGCTCGTGGAAAAAGGAACACAGTTTCTATTACATTATTTAAAATTCATTTTATTATATAGAATATTTTCGTGTAGTTTGATGTGGATATTTCGTGAAATTGCAAAGGGTAGTTCGAAATTCCGTGAAATCGAGTTCTTGAAATTTTGAACTTTACGCTCAGATTTCTGCCATTTAGTGTTCCCCTGCGGGTCCAAAACTCGGGAATTCGTAACATTTTCATGTCGACTGGAACGGAAGGGAGCAATTTTCCAACAGCACAGGCACCCGCGAAAAGTGTGTTACGAACATTAATTACCTTCTTGGAAGTTATTTCACTCCGCCACCCCCATCGAGGACCTAGATCGTCGATAAAGCGATAGAAACGAGCGTACAAATTCGACCAAGCTGGCCTCGAATTAATTTCACCGGCTGTTTCATTTACAGGGTTTCCAGAAGCCCCTCAGTTTCCTCGTCTGGCCGTATTCAACCCCCTCGGAGCGAAAGTTCAAGCCCAGCGGGTGCGGGGGGGGGGGGTGTTCGAACGAGACGCAAAGGTCATAAAGGTGAGGTCGGATGCGGTCAGAAGTCGTTGGCGTTTCTTTTAATTCCACAACAAGCCGAGCACCTAGCGGCTAGTCGGTGGAGAAATATTATTAACCCCCAACCCCCGGAGCAAGCTGAACGAGGGTACCATTAATCACGATGGAAGGAAGGAACGATCGTTAAAATTTCGTTCCCCGATCGATTCCTCGCCCGCTGGAACGAAATATAATTCATTAGTCGGTGATGAATTACCACCCCCGCGCGGCCAGACATTGGCAAATTACTTTTCTATTTACTAATTGAATCGACATGCCCCAAGCTGCTCGAAGACGTTATTCACGGCTCTGTCTTCCTGTCTGGCCTCGTTATCGAAACCGTGGCTCTCGGTGAGCTCCTGGAAGAGATAGGGGTGAAACGAACGAACGTATGGGGGTGGAAAGCATGATGGAGTAAGCTGGTCCATTCGAAACAGCATCTTTGTCCTTTTTACAATACAGCAAAGTGGTTTCTATGGAAGTTACGTTGAGATCAGTTTCTCTTTTGTGGGGTGTATAAGGTGAAAAGTCTCTTTTTTCTGCTTAGGGGGTTGCAAAATAATTGTCATACTCACCTATAAATGTCTTTTCAAATGAAGACTTTATTCTTAGCTTCATTACTTGTATATTCAACTTAGAAATTTATTGATTAGAAATTGAAATGCCTGTAACAACCCTTAGTAAATTAATCTAAGTTTCTACGACCGTAATTATGTTAAATAATTAATCGTATGCTATTCCATAAATCAGTTAAGAAAATGTCCCATCTAATCACTTTGGTCCAATCTTAGACAATAGCTCATATTAAGGACACTCAGTATCCATCATTTATTTCAAATGGATTCAAATCCAGAGTCCATGCAAAGCGTCCATATTCTCAAACTTAACCGTCTAGAAAATCTGCCGTTAATTTTTTTCTAATCGAACAAACAATTTAACTCAGATTCTTCACCCTGACGAGCCACGCATCCCGTCCGTTTTAAGCTTCAATTCCCCGCTGATTCGCCCCCAAATTAAGGAAACCCCCGGCTAGATCGAACACGCAGGTAGAACAAAACCGAGCCACTCCCGATCGGGAAACATGATTTTCCAATAAGAGCGGCCAGCTTCCTCGCGGCGCAGTCGGTTAATTCAATCCACCCCACGGTCCAATTACGAGGGTGAAATCCGAGGTGCAGCGTCCAGTACACGCGGGGGTCGGCGAGGGGGTGGTTGAGTCGCTTGGCCATGACAGCAATAATGGAGCAGGCCGCAGCGATATTTGAGTCGATCTGTAGCCGTCTTACCATTTACCGGGGATAAACAAGACTGATGAGAACCCACACCGCCTCCCACGGCCACGCTCGAGCTTTCTTCGTTTCCATCAAGCCTGTTGGCGTCTGGGGGATCTCTTGCCTCGTTTTCAACCGTCTTTAGACCGGTTCGCGATGGTTAATCGATGAGAATCGACGGGGAACATCGACCCTCCACTCTCTTCGTCCCTTAATTCCGCCAGTGATCAGGGATCGGACGTTGCCTCGGGCGAAGCACGAATTAAAGATCGATGGTTTTTACCAGGGATTCAGGTAAATCGTCTTCCATTGAATCCGCCTGTTTCGACCCTCGTATGCAGGAGGGGGGGGGGGGTGAATATCCTCCTGCATCCCTTCATCCCCTATTCCATTCTTCTTTGCTGACCAGTGCCTGGATCAGTATGCTTGCGTTTTAGGAATTTAGGATTTATCGTTTCAATTCGCGAGGAGGATCTCAAGCGATCTTCACTTGCACTGGATTTGTAACGTGTTTCTTCAGAGAGACGTGCCTCCCCGTGGAGCTGACTAGGATAATCGAGAGACGTCTCCGAAACGGGGGAAAAACGTCGTCAGTGTCGAATTAATCCCGTCTACGCGGACAAAGCTCTGGCGAGGTGGTCCGTCCTCGTGACAGGAGCGTTCGCGACGGAAAAAGTTGGACAGCTCTTGGACACCTGGCTCATTAAGCCCGGAATTTCGACTGTCGAGCGAAAGCCCGCTGAAAGTTCCTCCAATATTTACCGAATATTTTCGCCGCGGATCACGGCAGCTTCCGCTGGAACTTGTTGAAACGCGCGACCACAGGGGACCTCCGCTGCTTTTCTTCGCGATTCCACCAGTTCTTCATCGCGCTCCTGTCAATTTGCAGCTGCCTCTGCGGCGTTCCTCGAGTTGGAAAACTGCGCGGGGAATTGGCAAGAAAAAGGGGAACCCCCACTCGTAACTCTCGGTCCACCTCGCGGTGACCTCGAATTAATCAAATCGAATTATTAATTAGACCCCGAAGTGCTCTTAAATCCGGGAACATCGAGAGCACTCAAGCCCCACGAGTCTCCGGGGAGGTTTCGATACAAGCTACCCCATTCCGAATAACTACCAAGCTATAGAACCTCCAGACACATTATCCACGGCTGCAATAACAATCCGGATCTATTTGTAGCATCGAAACGCAGACAGATTGGAGGCGTATCGTCCCACAGTCTGCGCTCCCCTCCTCGTTAACTAACCTTCCTAACGACGTGTTCGTTCTCGTTCAGAAAGGAGCGCCGATCTCTCGGTTATACAATTCACGGTGCAGCGGGGCGAGCATTTTTCGTTTCCTCCGCGAGAGACTCGCGATACCATCGGGCGAGGTTCGCGTTCATTCGGCGTCTCGATTACGCGCCACAGACGGCGGGGAATGGAGAAGGAAAAGGGAGGGCAGAGAGGTTCGGGGGCGCGCGTTGTTCGCGATGTTATCGCGTCGCTGATGGTATTAATTAACGTCAGGCCCCGTAGATTGGACGGACGGGTATCTCCATGGAACGATACACAGCCTCTGTGCGTTTGGAGGCCGCGAATCGGCGCTGCGATTCCACGGTCCCTCCGCCGCGCGATCGTTTCCAGCTTTTGTCCAGGCGGCCCTCTTTGTGCCCGGTTACTAATAAACCCGGCTCGCCCTCTCTGCCCTTTCAAACTCGAGAAGAAAGAAGCCTCCGCTAACACCGACCTCGGTGTGCCACACGGACGGGCGGCACACAGCGGCGAGGTGTAAAAAGACGTCTGGTCGCGGTGCACGCGTGTGTCCACCATAAATCTGTTCGCGATGCGCGTGGAAACGTGCTCGTACGGGGAGATATATGGGGGCTGGCTGCTCCGGGGCTGCAAAGTGAATAAGATTCGCGTCTATGTAGGGTGTTTCTGAAGAGAAGGACACTTGGGGCGGAATGGAAAATGAGATTCTTTTGGGGGGAAGGGTAGTGAAAAGGGTTGAAGCGATGCGAAATCGCTGGAAATCCCGTGTGATGGTATTGTGGCTGAATTGTAGAGTTTGGGGCGGTTGTAATTTTGGAACGGTTCGGTTGTTCGATTGGATTTGAAGGATATCGTGGTGCAGTGCGATAGGGGTGATGATTTTTTTTTTTTAAATGGAGCTGGGAATTGTTGCACGCGGCAGAGATTCGGAAATATGATGAGACTGAATTGTTTAATTTAAATTAATGGCCTTGTATGATGGATTCTATTTTATTTGCTGTAAAATCAGAAATATAGGAAGCCTGCACGATTGCAGGATACACTTTTTAGAGCTCTCATTTGACAGGTTCGATCAGTTGAATTATCTAGAATCTGGATCATCGATGCGTTCCTGCATCCTGGAATTAGTATTCAAATTACTGACGGCTGGGGTTATTTATATGTGACAGATATCAGCGTGATATGAATTCGTTATATGTTGGAAATATATCGCCTTCGGATTTAGTAATACTCGCAGTCAGAAGTTTTGTCCCAAAATTATTTCAAAATATAATCGATTTGATCACCTCTGAAAAACCCTATCCTATCGTCTTCCGCATCGTAAAACACGTCTGACATCATCATCACACATTCATGATACTTCTAGCATAATATACATAGTATGTAATTCCTCGAGTGTAACAGAAGGCTATCGTACCAAGAAGCTGCAAAGGATGTTGGTCTCAAAAATTGAATTGTTCAATATACACACCACTGGTTCCTAAAAGCAGCCCCCTTTCCCTGTCTCCAAACTTTTACACAAACCTGGAAATAATTTCCACGTCTCCCAAAGGGGTTGTAAATCCCTGTTGCGCTGAGATTCCACCCCCCTCCTTGTGCATGCAACTTGTAAATAAGCAAGCACCCTCGAAGGGAGAGGGAGGAAGGAAGGACTCGAATCGCGGTAAATACGAAGGGAAAAATGGGAATCCGTCGGCTGGGAAACGAGATTGCTTAACTAAGACCTTAATGAGCAAGTCCTCCTTTTCAGACGGCCGTGGCCGACGCGAAGCAAAAGATTGAACTCTGAATCCTTTGACTGGGATCGCGGTGCAACGTTGGTGAAAAGCTAACGAAGGCTTGCCAAAGGACAAATCCCGTGCCGAATTCCTTCCACCGTAAGAATCATCCTTTCGTTTCATTTCCTCGCGCTTCTCTATCGGGAGCCCACTGCCAGGGGTGGCTGGGGGTTGGAGGGGCGAGTCAGTGCCTGCATTTCTCTACGAATTACAGAATGGCGTTTCTCCTATTTTATTAGACGTGTACAACGTGACTTATTGGCGATTCAATTACTCTGGTTATTGGAAAAAGATAGTGGCTAAAGGAATTTCTAGAATTTTATCGTTCATCCTTCAAGCTTGGCGGTATCCTTAAAAGTGCTTTAAAAAGGCACTTAAGAGTTAAGTTAAGAGGACTTCTACAGTTAATATCTAGGACTTCTGTATCTCCAGTAGAATCAAATGTTTTTGAGAAAGGAGATTAGGGGTTCAAAGGTCGAACCTAACAAATATTTAACAGCAAGTTTATTCTGTATTATTTAAGCAAGGAAGTTTCATCAACAGCCGAGCAACGTTCACGGAACAGTGCGTCGGTAGATCCTCCTTTAAGATAAATCTCGGCTGCTATTTGTATCGATTTAATTTACTAAATAACAGGAAAACAACGGTCCGTTTCGCGGGAAGCTGCCCCTCGAAATAGAAATCTCCGACCGTCAATATTTGCAGGCTTTATGAAAGTACGTACGGTACGTACGGCACGTAGCTCAACTGTCCGCCATTTTAACCCAGAACCTAATATCAATTTCCTTCGGAGAACTCCACCCAGCCACCTGTTATCGTTCCCCGATCCAAAACAACGAGACCGTTTCGGTTCCACGTTCTCCAAGCAATACATCGTGTTTGCGCCGAAGAAATCAAACAGAACTCTAAAGAACGTGGCATGTCTCTTCGGAGTCGATCACTGGAACCCTTTCGCCACTTCAAACGCGTCGCAGACTCGGGAAACAAAGCGATCGTGATTCCTTAGAAGCTATCTTCTCGCGATAAAATCAATGAACTCTAAATGAAGCTCGCTATATTCTATTTAAAATTGATAATCGCACAGCACGATATACTTCCAAGGTTCACTCGAGTCTCGACATCACATCGGATCACTGAATATTCAAATTCCCTCGCTGAAAGTGCCAGAGGAAAGAAACAAGGAAAAGAATGGAATACATTCACCGAGCACGTCCGGTCGAATTAATTCCAGAGAACCTCCACTCGGCGCCTTCGGTTTATCAAACAATTACCAACACTCCATTGAATAATACCTACCTTCTCCATCGGCACAGACATGAACAGCCCCGTCGTTCTCGAGGTAATTACGCGCACTTTAATACCGGAGAAAAACAGGCTCCTTGGAGATTCCCTCGGCACCAGGGAACAGAGATCTCGGTTTGGGTTTAATTAAAATCACATCGGGGACTGGAACGCTCTCCGTGCATCCACTATCACCCATTGCGTAAATGGAAGTTGAGGAAACTTCTCCTTTACAAGAGAATTGTTGAGGAAATGGTGAAAAGCTGATCGAACAGTAGAAAGAAACTTTGCGAGCAATTAGGAAGCTGCGTTCTGGTACTCGTCCTCCCCCAGAGCCACGAATTCGTTCTCAACGATTAATCGCGAGTTACCAATCGCCCAGAAGAAGGAACAAGACGATACAACGAACTTCTTTACGTCAGAGAGCCGAGAGCGACTGGAGTCGATTATCACGGCCTCCTAACCCGGATTATTGCGCGGCACGATGAGGATTTTATTGGTTAACGAATTTATGCGGCGCCTGGAGGCCCCAGTAAAATCTAATATAACGAGACACAGTTGGCAACGGTTCGCCACCTCGTAAAACATCGCGGTACGCTGCACCAGCTCGGCGCACGACCCCCCGGGGACGCGTGCAGCGGCATTTCCGCCCTTGCGAGAAGGAGACACGCGCCGCTGCGCGACCTTTTTCCCTTTCGTCGATGCACGCCCGCTCCCCCGCGAGCTGTTTGAATTCGTTCAGGGCTGAACTGATTCGCGGTACTGCATCGCCTGGTGGAAGGACACGAGTAAGACAGTTAGAGGCAGGGAAATTGCGAAATCTGAACGGTTCTGTAGGAATCTTCCTCGCTCGCGATCGAGACAACAGATTCCCGAGCTTTTCATCCATGAAAACTGACAGCGGAGCGAGTCTCCACTCGGCGGTGTAACGATATTCATCGTTGTTGGTAAGTCGCGTGCTCCTCCGCGCGAAGTGGCTCTCACGAACGAAGATGGAAGAGAGTTCTCCGAAGTTCCATTAACTTAAGGGGTGCCCATTCGCGCGGCGGGGAGAGGGAGCAGGGCTTTCGAGGGGGGAGAGCCCACTCGATGGATATGAACAAGAAATTCTCGCCACAAACTCGTCCCTGGCTTCCCTCTTTGACTCCCCCGTCTCGTAGTTCCACTGGATCCTTCTATATGTCATTGTCTGTCGGCTTTTTCGTCCTCCTTTGCGATATTTGTACGTCTTCCTCCGGGCTTCGTCTTCATCACGTACTTTCCTCTTAGGCGAGGTGGTCGTTCCCGGCATTCCGGAATTGTCGAAGCTCCCGGTGTCATTAAGCTTGTCTAAATTCGTCTCAGGAGCGTCAAGCTTTCTTCTTCGATTTTTCACTGAGATGCTCTTAGAATTCTTGAGTCACAGGGATAAATATTTTAATAGAAATAAGTGCACCTTAAATAACCTTCTACCCCTTCTCTGTACCTTTCCTTTGATTTAATTATCTCTAGTCCGAAGTAAAATCGAAGAGAAATCTAAGTCTCTTCATATCCACGGATCCCCATTTTTAGACACAGCAGTTTAGCCAGAATAATCGCGACTTGAGAACCCCAGCACTCGCGGCACCAAGATGATTCATATTTCAAGAATTCAAAATAAAAAGGTCTAAGAAGTTTGCCCGCGAGGCGTGTCGAGATCCTTCAAGAGTCAGGTGCCTCGAGGAGCAAACTTTCCTCGTGGATCACTAGGAAAGAACACATGGTCCCTCCATCGAGTCGCCGACACTCCCACGGCTGATCGAGAATCTTGGAACGATAGCGGTGAAGGAACGTTACCCCGGGTTCGCACGGAGGGAGCTCATCCGGGCCCAGCTCCCTTAACATCTACGGACCAAGTGGAATCGCGGGGGGATGTGTCGTCGCGATCTTCGCAGCGGCGAGGGTCCGGCTGCCCAGGCGGGATAGAACGATCCCCACGTTCCAGGAGCCGTTATTACCAGCGACACGTAGAAAGTTTATAGCCGAGGAACAGGATCGATCCGAGTCTTTGAGCTCGGCCCAGCGAAACGTCTGTCGTCCCAGTTATGTGTAAAACGTTTACCCCGGGTCTCGAGCTGGGAACAGCCCCGAGAAAATGTAATTCCGTCGGTGCAGTCGGCTCGTAGAAACTTTCGGCCGCGCGGCCGATTTATCGCTGGCTGCACCACTGTCGCCGCCGTTGAGCTCCACTACTGCGCCCACTTGGACCCGCGCGGTAGCTCCGTTAGCGGTTTCACTGTCGCTTATTCATGTTTAATTGATGCTTACGGAGAAATGCTCGATAAATATATAGGGCGATACTGAAGGATCTTGTTAGGTAAAGTTCACAAGATTCAAGGGAGCGTTTTGGAAACTTTTCGGGCAGCGATACACTGAGACATACATATGTGCTACGTGGAGAAGCAGAATGCAACGTTGCCTGAGGTATATGATGCGTTAGCAAGCGTAAACAACATTCTCGTAAACATGTCGATGTGCTTCACTGTTGAGTTTAAGCAGTTGTGGGAAATGAAATCGATATTTGCTAGGTATGTTTAAATAATTTTTATTGGACAGACTGGTGTACGAGTGCTCGTTTCCTGTTTATGAAATACTGTTTCTGTTTAAAGTATTTGAGCTTGCACTAAGCGATTTAAATATCATTTAATTAAAACGATAAATAAAATCGCGCGTGACCACGTGCACAAATATGATAGGCGAGGATATTATTATTGACACTGACCTCTGACTGACGCTGCCAACTAGAAATGCACACACAAACATTGCGGTACATTGAAATATTTAATTCTGCATTTAATCAGAGAGCTTCTAACAAGAACTATATATTCGAGGTATTCCTTAGGGACTTGCAGAGCCAACTGACTACTTCAAATAAGATTTCGACACGGATGCAAATTATAACCTAACATTAACCAGCATCAAATAACATTCTTCAACATAATTTCCGCACCCTTCATCATCGCCCTAACAAATGCTTCGACAAACAATCTCCCTCCTCTTCGCATAAATATCAATAATCAACCATCAATCCCCAAAACCTCAAACCACCAGCTTCCCCAACATCCACCCCCCATTCAACAACACATCGAACTCCTTGGGTCCCAAACCTCGCCCCCCGAAGAACCACCGAGCAAACACCAACCCTCCACATCCCTCAACCTTTCAAAACCAACATCTGACCATTATCATGATCCATCCGCAGCCTCCACCCACGCACGAGAACCGGGTATAACACTTTGCACCTCTGACTGTCTGACGAAGCCCGCGGTGAGCTCCCAAGAATAATACGGAGCGTGACACGCGCGGGTCGACGAAAGGCGCGCCGCGCGAGTGCAGGCAGAGTCGGATCGATTTGTTCCTCGGGACGGGCGTCGCGGCTTTTTGCAGCCCCGCTAAGAAATCACCAGCAGCACGAGCATACAGGAGCGTGCTCCCCCTTTTAGCCACCCTCCCGGCGCTTTTTCTCCAGCCTGTTTCCGAGACGCGCGACGACGCGGGACACAAGGCGGACGCCCGCGCGAAGACGGACGAGCGATGGGACGGGGGTCGCCGTTGTTCTCCGCTGCAACTGGGTCGTGCTCGATATTACGTCGCGAATCTCATTTGCTCGTTTGTTCGGGTGGCGCGGAGCTCGAAATGGGATCGACGCGACTGACGCTCGTCGCGACGCTGCGAGCCAGGGGAGGGTTTGTTTCGCGATTTTTGCGATGCAAATCCGTCCGTAGGGTGGATGTCTGTTTCGCTCGGGGATTACGCCGCTCTCGTGTTCGTTCCCCGGAGCCCGGAACGCGTCCAGGATGGTTATAGCGGTAGTTCGTGCGGCGTCCCTCTGTCATAAACGAATCAGGGCCGGGGACGTTGGTCTTTGGAGCTTTACGGCCGGACAGGGTCGTTGGCGAGCTTCGATTAGGGAAACTGGAGGAACGGTGGTGGGTGTGGTTTCAGGAAGAGGTCTGTGTATTTAAGGAAGTACAGTGATTGCTTGTATGGACCTGTATACACTTAGTTGTAGTTTGTCTCCCGCACAGGGGTAGGGGTTGCCTCCAAGGGGAATTTTCCTCCGGGGCAACTTTGAGACGGGACTGACGCTCCAGGTGTACCTTAGCTGACTCATTGCGAGTCGTAAAGTTATTGTTCAATAAGGATGATTAGTTCTGAAGAGTTGTGTAAAGGTGGAGAATTGACGAGTCCTTGTAGAAAACACTGTAAGTGCCAAAAATCAAATTCTATACTGTAGTATTACCATTCACACGTAGAAAGTTTCCGATAAAATTTTTATTTTTAATTTCGGCACTTACAGTGTTTTTTACAAGCACTCTATAATTATCCTTTGATTTCTACCGATTGGTCTCCACGCATTTAGGTTTCATCCGCGTTACTTGTATTATTAATGAATTAAACTTAATTCAAAGAACGGCTTAGTTACTAAACAACAACTATCTAAAAAGAACAAGATTCCTGTAACCCTTGATACCCGATCGCACGCAAGCGCCACGAGCCGCCTTCGAAATTCCTCGGAATTTACCCTGAGGGATGACTGTTTACGCAGGCGATTAATTAAATTCCTCGAACGCCCGGAAAGAAACAAAGACCGTTGAATAACGTGGGCGCGCGTGTTGCTTGCCGTGGGAAGCGAGGAGCACGCGAGGGGAGAAGGTAAACATTTGGGACGGCTAATAAACAATTCGAGGCGGCCGGGGTTCGCGGGCCCGCGGAAAAAACCGAAAACCCGTTTCCCCGGCTGTGTTCTCATCGCGGTAGTCGCCCTTATTTACCGGAAGCCGCGCTAATCCGTAAGAGGAGAATTAATTGTAGGGGCGGGGCGATTGCAGGTGGGGGGGGGGCTGTTTAAAAGTTAAGATGCCGCGATAGGGGCGATAGCGCGCTGACTAGACCGCAGGACGATCCTATAAATCAGATTCCGCCGGCGTAAACGGATTATCGGCCGGTAAAATTTACTGCATCGTCGCTTTTACGCGCTGCGAGCCGAGTGCACGGCCGCGCGGATACGGTTCCGAGAGGAGTGAATTATGGAAACGTGTATCAGGGACGAAACTGAAGTGGGATTCTTGAAATAAGAAGGTCTACCGGCACGGTGGATCGGGGGATGTTTTAGTCCGACTGAGTCCGCGGGATTTTGAGGAGGACGTTCGAGGTTTTGGGTATTAAGGTTGATGAATGGGGATGGTCGGATGAATATGTAACCGCAGGAATAGTGGGAAAGGCTTAACTGTTTTTAGCGACAATGCTAGACCATTGAAGTCGAAGTTTTGCGTCGCTGTGAGAGAAGCTCGAACGTGTTTTCATTCAGCACTGGGTATAAGGAGACTCAACAACCGTGGGTTCTTGTCGTAGTGTACATGGACCGAGGAGGAGGCAAACATTTGCATATTACGCGCCAGGAACAGTTACTCGGGATGGCTTGCTTTTAATTTCAATTTTTCTCGAAGCAATCCTTCTCTATTCTCCCTGGAAATGTTTATAGTGTTTACAAGCGTCTGGACATACCCCAAGACTCCGTGAACGCAGGGTGTGGGAAAAACAGGAAGGGATTCGAGGCAACTCCGTCCTATCCTCGAGTTCTCATTATACTAGCGCCCCAATGTTTCCAACCCCTTCTGCGTAAATCAGATCCGCGGGATTAGTATCTTCGCAACGAACGTCTTTCGCGTAATGACGCCATAACCGGTGTTATGGCCGGCCCCCATTGCCCCTATTAAAGCTGAGGGTCGAGTGTAATTTTTCTCGGCGATTTTTCCAACCCCCGCTTCCTCCAGCACGCTCCACTTTTACGTGATTTCGATGGAGGCGAACTTTTCCCGCGATAACATCAGCGGCCAGCATAAATGGAGCATCAAAATTATAGAAGGGGCGAGTGGAATGGTAAGGGGGCCGAGGGTTGAAGGTTACAAAAGGGGATCGATGTTCTCGCTGTTACACAAGAGATATTGCAGATTTTAGGGTTACATAAGCGAGTTGAAGGTCTGAAGGTTACGCAAAGGGGTTGAGGATCTGGGGGGAGGCTTGCACAAAGCAGTGGAGGGGTCGTGGGTAACGAAGTGGGGGTTCGTGAATAGACGAGCGTTCCCTGCGAATTTATAATCGCCGGAGTGACAAAGTTACGCAGCGACGATAATCAATTACCTCGCAACCCTGGCCCCCCGCCGCGTTGGTCCTTTTACTATCGAGCCTGACTTTAATTTATATTCTAATGCCGCGCGACCCACTTCCGCGAGGTACAATTTGTAACACCGCCCCCCCCTTCAATTTAAATCTCGATCGCGCAGATTTCACCTCACCTTGTCATCGATCGGTTGTATTAGCTGGCCCCGATCGAATCGCTCGGCGAGTATCTACGATCCCGGCACTACGGTTTCACGTTTCCGATAGAGAATGGCGGCCGGAAAGGGGTGGACACTTCGCCGGGATCGCTTTTTCATCCCTCCGGCTCGGGCTGTCGCGCCCCGGTCGCGGGTGACTGCACCTGAATCGAATTAATCCGGATAACGGCAGATGCATTTTTTTCCCATCCACCGATAACCCTGAAAACAATGTTGCGCCCGCGCCCTGTGCGCCCGCCGAAACGCATTGTCGCTCGTCGCTACTAGCTGGCGCGAACCGGTGAATTACATTTTACAATTTTTGACGAGGCGTCTAACCTGGTCCCTCTCTTCCTCCCTCGCTTTTTTTTCCACGGGGATTACAGGGTGGAGGAGGCCCGTCCAGCAGAGGAATATCGAGGGCTCCTCGCTCGTCGATCGCAGCCGTGATTCATGTAGTTCCACGAGGAACTGCGAGCGTCCCCTCTTAGCCTCCTGTCGTAGAATATTCTGAGTAGAGTTAAAAGAATTCTCACTTTGCATTGAAACTTACTTGCGCCCTTCTGGTTGTATCTCTCTTTGCAGAGGATCGTGAATTTATGAAAACTAGATTGAAGGGAGTTTAAAGTGACTCCCGATCGTGATTGCATTGCTGAAACTTTTATACTGCCCGCAGGAATCTAATAGCATCGCCATGCGTTGACTCGTACTACTTGCAGACGAGAAGCGAGTATCGCAGACGAAGATAGACGCGACTTGGTTCCACCGGCGTACGCTGGCAATCGTTCTACCCACGGCACGATAAATCATTGACTCGTACCACTGACTAACGCAAACCTGCCCCCGCCCCACCCCCCCCCCCCCCGCGGTTCGCCCATATTGCCCGATGAATTATTGACCTGTACTCCTGTCAAGAGTAAGCACTCGCAGCTACTTTCACCGAGCAGAATTTAACAGACCGCCATGGGCGGGGGTATCCAGCGGCGGTGTAGAATTTTCAGCGTTTCCAACCAGGAGCCCGACGTTGAGGGAACTCCGTTGCGTCGGAAGTACGAACAAATATCGCTGGAAGCAGTTACCGTTGCGTGGTTACGCTTTAAAATTTCTCGCAAATTGGAGGAACTTTTCTCGAGTCCCACCCTCCGCGAGCGAAACAATTCGTACTGGCATCCCGCGACTAGAAACGGTCGCGTATTTACGTCTTCAATTTGCTACTTCTAGCGGAAGGGACGTTAAAGACGGCTTGTATCTTGGATTCCATTGGAGTGCAGCTCCTCTGACCTTGTTACAAGCGAGAGCAAGGGTGGAGGGTGGGTTTGGTGGGAGCCGGGTAGGAAAGTAATGGTTAGAAAAATATCCTCGCGACGATTTTCCATACGCGAATGGTTCCATATTGTCGGACTTGGGGGCTGGGAAGCTAGGGGGGCAGGAAACGGTGACGCAGGGACACGCGATCGTACGGGTACGATGGGGTAGGGGGTGGCTGGGCAGGGGTGGCGGCAAGAAAAAGGCAGCGAGAAGAAAAGTTCTCCGAGGAACGAAGTAATTTAAAAAGTTTCTGCTCCATGACATCTCGCGATAACAAATTATCCCCGCCCCATTATCCACAAACGCGATTATGATAAGAAAGAAGCTGCGGGGGTGGTGGTAAACTTTAATGCAGCCAGCCCCAGTTAGCGACGGAATCGCCGTCGGTCGGGATATTGTAACGTCCGCGTGCTCACAATTCACGGGAACCCTGGAAACGACCGGCTGGCCGGAGAAAAACAGAGGTACAACTTGTCCCACCCCCTCCGCCACCCCCCTCCCCCAACGTGCTACGTACGAATTCCACGGCCGATGGAGGGTGTCCGCGTTCCCCTGGATTAAGGAGAAGCTACTGTCGCCTGTGGAGGGTGAGTACCTAATAAGCTGTTCAGGAATTCAGGAATTTTTAAACCACCTGTCCACTGGCCCGAGTCTCTCAGTATTTACGCACCCCATCGCTTGCAATTCGAGAATAATGCTTCCAGCCGCGCTGCGGACGCTGAGGCAGTTTAAGTCTCGAGAATGAGTTCTCCGCAGGAGGCGCAGTTTATCGCTGGATGCTCTTAGATCGTCGTTCTCTGCGACGCTCCAGCCTCCGAGCGCGATGCGTATCGCAAATTGCGAAGATCGACGAGTCTGATTGCTGCTGTGACGGATGAGGGGCGAGGGCGTCTTAAATCGAAGTTGAAGGGGTGCAGTGGGGCCCCCGGAGGCAGGGTAACACCTAATCTGTTGTTTAAATTGGGCTTTCCATCGGGGATGATAGAGTAGGTGTAAAGTTACGCAGGCTGAATGGCAGAAATTAACGAGAGATTTTAAGGCGAAAATATACTTTTATTACTCACGTGTAGTAGCACAGGGAGAGTTGTACTTCTAGGTTATAGTTCGGTTAGTTCTTCTTCCAGTAGGGATATTTTTATTGCCAACTTAACATCAGGTAAAGAATCGAAGAATATCTATGGGATCGTGCTGTCTGCTCTTCGTGTAACTGTAGACAGATTTCCTACTTTCATATGAATAATTCTTCTGTAACTACAAATTTTCCATCCGCAGAAGTTTGCCAAGTGTGATAATATACAGAATCCAAAATCTTTACAAAAACGTGCCTTCAACGCACCTTCGAATGCAGCTCAAGTTCGTGGAACAGTTTCCTCTGTCATTCGGTAGAAATAATATCGAACGGAATTAGGACTTTGAAGCGATGATAGATCCGCCACTTTGGATTTAAACACGAACTGTCTTGAAGGAGCAGGATTTAATCTAACCGAGTTATCCCGCCGAAGCGTATTACTCGCGGAAGTAGCGTCGGGCCGATTAGACGCTGACATTGTTTGCATCACGTTCCGTCCACAAGCGGAAAACGATGATGAGACTTTATAAACGGCAAGCACGTATCTATCCCCAATATTAAATTCCGTAATGTCTGAATAATTGCGTGGGAACGATGCTGAGAAACTTGTGACGCGATTTCTGAAGACTGTAGGATGACTATCGAACTTGCGAGTCTACGTTCCTGAGTACTTGCTTAAAGTTCTAAATATAACTTTAAATTTCTTCGGCTTTCCTTTTTTTCTGTAGAGATTTGTACCATCTTAACGTCTCTGCTAGGAATTCTTCTTGATGCCACTCTGTAATCGTGCAGATTAATAATATTTCTGTTTTCCTGCTGCCTTTAGATGGCTGAATAGTTATAGAAGAACTATTTCCTGTTAATGAAACACGAGTATAATTATTCACGGGGAATAATTTGTGTGCTTTTTCAGTCTCCCGGTGTAGAAGAGTTCCCAAGGTGTTTCGAATACACACCACTATTTCACCCTCGATATTTACGCTTCAGTTGAACGCAATACCTTATCCTTACAGCTACTTTGAAGCTGAAGGAATGCACTTCCTAAGAATATAAGCATCGAAGCGTTCCTGCACAGGCCGATTCAAAAGCAGCACCAAAAGTTTGCAGACGCGTTCTACTCCTCGAGATTAAGTAAACAGCCCTCGTACGGCAGCAAGGTCCCCCCCAAGCAGATCCCAAAATTATTTAAACCGGTCCATAGAAGGGAGCCCTTAGAAAAATTTACTAGCCCCCGCCGCAGTCAAGAATCTACCGCGGAGAGGCGCCATTCTGCTGAATTTCAAGGATTTCCCAGCATCGATCCCACTCTTCCAGGACACAAGGCTGTTTAAGCTTCCCCCGGTCGAGAGCTCGCACGAATTCAGAAGCCGAAGCAACGATATCCTAGAATAGTCCTGAGAAAAGTGGTGATAGGTTGAATTCCAAGGAACCAGGGGCCACTTGATCGCCAGAAATGCTCCCTCTGCTCTCCGAGCAGATAATTATGCCGCTCGAGGCTCTGTAATTAAGGATCAATGTAGGATCACAGGGGATAATTCTCGGGGAAAGAGAGAAATCCTGGCCAATGCACACGCCCTGGGAATTCCACTAATACTTGGGAATTCGCGAATGGAAATCTGGTAAAAAGAGGAACGAAATTCTCTAACAAACGAGGGATTAAACGCGAGAATTACGTGCTGCGTGGCTTCGGGACGAACTCAGAATAAGGAGCGAGTGAAAAAGGAGGAGGGTACATATAGTTAATTAACGAGAGCATGCCTGCTCATCGTGACACCGGTCATCGGTATTATTCCGCGTTCGCTGGCGCGTCGCAGGTTGCATATTTATCGCGGTCATCGCGCGATAAATCAGGATAAGCGTATTTCTGCATCGCGGCTGATGATCGTCAATCGAACGATAAATTCATGGCCGAGCGATCCGTTCGATAAATATGTGCCGTTTCCCTGGCTGACTTTCGCGGCGCTTCACTTGGGCCCGATTTTCCAACTCGCCCGGAATGTTTAACAGTTTTCCAGACCGTTCCGCGTCTCGGTCGTTGGACGTCGCGCGCGATGCTTTTAATGATAATTGGCGGCGTGGTGTTCGTCGATTAACGGAATGAAATTGCAAACCGCGTGGGACACTGCGATTTAGACGTTCCAATTAAAAAGGAGAAAAAGGGAGGCAACAGAAAAATGATAAAAAAATTCTGTGAGTCTGTTTCGCGGTGCTGAAAGATTTTCTGAGATGGTTCGAATTCTACAGAACACGTTCTATCGTGTATAAGTATTTATTCGTCGTTTAGAAATACCGCTGGTTAATTTTTGCCGAAGGCTGGTGGAGACATTGACAAAGAGACGGACAAACTTGAGAATAATCGAAGTTCAGTCGATGGAAGCGACCGCAGGCAGCCCGAGACTGATACCCATGGAAACTTTCCCATCAGCAAGTGCAGCCACGAGCCGAGTCAGGTCGAGTCGAGGCGTGCTTGCTTGCGTCCCTGGCACCGTAAAAGCTTCTGGAAAATTCGTATTTGTCGCCCTCAGCTCGCTTTCCCATGGTACACAGTAACTTTCGAATTCATTCGTACGCTGTCACGTTTACCCATCCCGTAGTTCCATTCCTAGTACTGTATTCAAAGCGTCTGCGCATCATTTAATCTGAAAACTAAAGACTCTAACAATAGAACCAAAGAAATCGACTTCAGAATTACAATCAGCGCTCTAGGACCCTATAATAATTTTATATAAACGTACTTCCAAACTCGCTTCGTTCCCAAGTTACGCGACCTTCACTTCGACTGTGAAATAGTGGTAGAAGAAATGCGAATTTTGTTATGCGATTGGACTCAAAGATAGAGCGGAGTGTGCCCTGGGTAATGCATTTTGTTTGAAGTCGATAGCTTGAACGGTTCAAGAGATACAGACTTCGGAGTGCGGCGCCCGAAGTGCGCGCTGGACGGTGAATGGCGGCCGAAATCCCGGAAGCGCCGTGACCTACTTTTTTTCTCGGAATTACGCACGTCAACAGTAGTAGTAGTAAAAAAACGCTGAGTCAGCGCCCTTCACTGACCAGCGCACAGGTGCAGCGCGTGGGACAGGTCAGCGATGGGACCGAGTGAGAATTCTTAGCGAGCGAGTGAGACATCGCCAGCGGAGATGGTGAAAATTACGTTTCTCTTTACACGACGATATCTCGGCAACGGATCGTCGTATCAACGTGAAACAAAGAGCATATTAAAGGGGAGAGCCCACCGCATCTGATAGTGCCTTCGCTGATTTCCTGGGACTCCTGTACTCGCGGGGAAAAGAGATTGAATTTGGAGTCATTTTAATCCGTTTCGGGACATTGTTAATCTGACTATTTTTTGGAGATTTGTTTAAGTAGTGTTTAATAGTGATTAGTAATGAATGTAATTGAGTTGTGGGTGGTATTTGTTGAAGGGGAAAGGCTGTAGAGTCTGTAAAAAAATGTTGAAGTTTTGCGTAGAGTAGATTTTTTGGGTTATTGAAGTTTGTATTAGATGGAGTGTGTTGGATAGAACATTTTAGAGTAGCGATGTATCTTTTGCTGTAAAATTAATGGATTTTACTTGTGTCTCAGTGTGTTCTTAGCACTCAGATAAAGTTTCTCGAAGAGGCATTCGCATTAAAAAGTATTTCAAAGTTTACTCTGTTACCGTGTACTTCGTTCTAACGACAAGATAACTTACAAGCTGTCTGCAATCAAGTATGGTTTCAGGCGACGTGTACTAAGGAAGAATGAAATATAAAATTGTCAAGTGACATCTCCTAGCAATGATGTTCTATATCGCGGAATCCTGATTTACCGGACAAATTTCGTATAACCGATTCGCTGAGCCGGTCGCAAGAACAAGTGGCAGCGAAGAAGAGTTTAAACGGAGCGCTAGTTACAGGGAATCTCCGATACGATACAGAAAAACGCCGATAAATCAGTCGATACGTTGGCGCAGAAATAGAAGGCCGTTTCAACTTTTTTTCCCCCATCCAGAAGAACTCGACGTAGCAGCTTAAGCAAACTGAATTCAATTTCGCTGCCCTCCGTTCGCCAAGCTCGCGAATCGCCGAGAAACTTCACGGGCACATCAGCGGATAACTATTTTGTCAAGAAACTTTTTCTCAACGTCACCGTCATGTCACTTGTCCCATTTAAAGAAATAACCGCGCGCCAGTCCAACGGGATTCATTCGCAGACTCACTTTAACCCGACATTTCTCATTTATCCCCGAGAATGGGATCTAATCAGATCAAGAACCCCGCCCACCGTATCGTTTGAAGAAATTCAAACGCTCCGCCGTAGAAACCCGAAGCTCCGAGCCCACAAAGAAATACGACCGCTGTACCCCCAAACTCTTCCATTCCAAATAAAAGCCGCAGCGCTCGCGCGGCACGTAATCGTATCAGGATGGCTGCAGCAGTCCTTGCAGCTAAAATAATCCTCAATAGACACGCGACACATGATCCGCGCGGATGGATCACAATAAAATAAAGAGAATACCCACGTATATGAAACAGGGCCGTGCAGTTGCATGTACGCCGACTGATTTTCATCGAAAACGGACGACGACCGAGCAACCCCCTGCCGTCGTCCCCCAGGCAACCCCCCCCCCCCCGGTGTTCATACGGGCGTACACGAACGTAACGTCGCGTACTACGAACCGTGAAATGGACGAACATCAGCCGATACTCGTTCCACGGCGAAACGCTACATTTCGCAGTGGCTGGGACGCGTTTTACTTTCTTCTCTCTCTCTCTCTCTCTCTCTCTTTTTCTCTATACATGCAAACAAACAACACCGGCTCTCATCTCCGTCCCCGGAAAATCCTGCCATTTGCCTCACCCTTCCGGTCGCCACGGACGACAGACACGCACCCTTCCTTTCCCATTCAGCCGCACGACGACTTGTTCCTGTTCCCCGTCGCGCATCCACCGTCGGAGGCCCTTACTACGCGAGGAAGAACCGAAGAATTATTTTTGTAAATCGGCTCGTTTCCAGCCGATCTCATCACTGGATGGATCCGGAGGGGGCTGGGAGATGATGAAGGTCGCCTGTGCAGCGGATCGTGATCCCCAGGATGCTTGGAAAGTCAAACTACACCGTCGCAACCCTTCGTTCTCTTTCAGCCGACGGTTCGAGGGGGTGGACGGGGGGTGATTGGACCACGGGGATGGACAGAGGATGCCGAAGGGCGACATGTTACGGTTGCGGTTCTGCGAGGCGTCGCAGGGGTGCGTCATCGAAATCTTGCTGCTGCGGGCTTCCCTTTGATAACTTCCGAGGGAATGTGTCACGGCTGGCGTCGCAGGGGAATTCCTCCGACGTAGGCAGACCTACGCTGTTTGACAGGTCGCAGTCTGATCAATGACGTGGGATATTCAAATACGTTTTTTGTCAGGGGAATATGGATGGCGGAGGTAGAAACGCAACTGTAGTGGTTACAAAAAAGTTAGATACAGGTATGTAGTTCGAATTGAAAGAGCTCTATCTTAAAATTCATGTACCATAGATTGAGAGGTTGCTATAATAGCACAGTGACACCACTGTTACCTAGAATTCAAATTTCCACAACAGACACGTAGTAATATGAATTGCAAGCTTCCTTTTTGCTACCACTAGAGTAAGAACCCAAAGACGACACAGTAAATCGGTACACAGTAAAAGACTACAGGAAGAAATACTTCACCCATAGAGAAACGCAAATTAGTGATGCTGATTAGTGGAATTCAAACAGGGTCCTGAAAGGGTACCACTTTCACGACAGCGAAGAGAAAAGGCGACTCCGAGGGATGAAGCCCGGGGTCGAAGGAGGCAGAGATCTGTTTGACTGTCGAATTGCAGACGGCTTGCCCCTTTCCCAGGTTCCGGGTTAACGCTGTAGCGAGTTTCTTGAATGCATCCTGATGCAACGGAACGAATGGAGGCCGCGTTGGGGTTCCCCCATCGAATTCGAGTCATATTATGCGCGGGGAGCGCGAGAACGCTGACGAACATAATCGCATTAAGGCCGCAACAAATTTCCACGCTGTCTGGATGCTTATTGCTTACGTGAGCATCACTGGATGCATACTCGAATATGCGCCTTGCTTCCCACCGAATTGCACTCGCCCCCTGCACCCGCCCCGGCGCTCTCTGCGAGGCACCTCGTGTGATCAGAGCCGGGGCCTCGAAATTCCAATGGCACCCGCGAAGTTTCCCCTTAAGCTTATTATACCGCCAACCGTTCCTTTCGTTTATTTATTCGCGCGAATCCTTGCGGAGTTAGAAGCGTACGACCCTCCCCGCCACGGGAAAATAGAATTTCCTAGTTGCGGAGTGGCGAACGCGATTTCCATGCGACGATTTATCCACTCCTCGCGGTTAAAAGTTTCTGCCGCGGTGTAAGGAGGTGGTGGGTAGCTGCGGGTCGCGAGTCGAGGTTGGGAGAGGATAGGGGAAAGTTGAAATGAGGATGGAGTATTATTTAATGGAGGAGAGCCACGCGTGAAACGTAGCTTCCCTTCATTTCTGTCACTCGGTGGAAGTGAAACGGGTGTTACAATTGCTAAGGGCAGGGAAATTGAGGAGCCGGCGCCGCCCTCGGTCATACATCCATCGAATATTCCTCTTTGACGCGAAAAGCCACGCTGGAGGCGCGCTAGCGCGGAGACAAACGCGCGCGGTAACTCGAGCAAACAAACCGGGCAAACGGACCCTGTAAATCGTGCCAATCGATCGGCTCGATGGTCGACCAGCGGATCTATGCCTCAATTAACACCTGCCTGGTATGTATGCACCCGCCACAATACGCCGAAACGCGTCCTGATTAGCATAGGTTTTCGTTTAATTACGCGCGGCCGATGGAGTTGTTCTTTTCATCGGCGAGTTTATTTCAATCGTAACGTTTCTCGAACTGGTGTTAGTTAAACAAACGTTCGGGAAATCTGATAGCAATGCCAACGAAGTGTTAGGACGAATTCAGCTGTTCTTTAAACTGCAGGATATCGAAACGGATCCGCTTTATGAAATTTCTGGCTAATAGGTACGGGTGAAACGGATGCGGGCCCTTTCGGCTCGTAAAGAGGAGGATGATCTTGCGTTTCATCCACGCGGAAGAAGCTTCCTGGGGGAAAGGAGCCCGCGAATTATCCCCGGAGGAAAATGGTGACGAGGATTTTGGCGGGCGATCGAGTGTGACGCGAGGAGTCACCCCCTTTCTCTGTCGCATCGTCAGGCATTGTAAAAGATCCTCCTTTTTGCCCTTTGAACCATGATCTTTTATGATTTACGGGTAGGTGGAAGAATTCGAGGGGAAAAAGGAAGAATTTTCGCAAGAAGCTAAGAAAAATATTTTTACTTGTTCATTCAAAAACAAAAATGGAAAATTGAGAACTTTAAATGGATTTAAACTGGATATTAAATAAACTTTAACGTTCCCTCGTTTGTTTAACTCCGCCGAAAAGAGAAAAATTATCTAACGTTCTCGTTTTATTTGAAGAATCATATGCGTACCGCGTGGTTCGACGTTGTAGAAGGAAATCACGGTGAAATGCCTCCCGGCGATTGAAAACCTCGACAGTTAGCAATCGATGGGCACTATCGACGATAGTAGAGAGCCGCGTTTAACCAGTGCTCGATGATTTTCCGCGGATTTCCGGAAACAAACGCGATAAACCGTGCTGGTCGTCGAGCAGCGGAACACGAGCCCGCCGACGAAACAAGCTTAATGAAACGTTTTCATTGGCCATTGTTAACTAGTTTGCTAGGGGAGTTGTAAGGGGGGAGAATTGAAAGAAGAAAAAATATGAAAAACGAGCAGGGGAGAGGGATCGATCTGTCGAATCAGTGGGGCTGAAATCGCCGCGCCATGTATCGACTGTATCACTGGGAAACACATTTCATGTATCTTCTTTGTTTTCAATTCAAAAAGGTATTAATATTAAAGCTTCTTATAATACAATATACTTTAAACTAAGCGTCCTTCGCTTTTTTTAAAAAGAAAAACTACTTCGTAAAGAATTCTTATTAACAGCACAAATAATTAAATTTAAAATGCGTTTTCTTTTTCTTCGGCTGAATGTTCAGGGATATCGAAGGTAACCATAAAAGCTCAATGAATGAGGACGAAATTAAATCGTTGCCTCAGAATTCCCTTCGATGGCGATCCGTGGGAAGGAAGCGCGTGGCTGCGTTTTTATTAGAGCGTGGAGAGGAATTAATTTTCATTGGGGGACAGTATACCGGGAGTTTCTGGGCGAAAGGATTGTTTTGACAGGGAAAAGGGGACGACAGGCCACACACATTTTGCAGCCTCGTGCACGCCGAATGCCTCCATATTCACTCGTTTACTTGTAGTTCCTGTCTTGTACGCCGCAACTCTGTGTGCGTCCGCGCTGCCGCTGTTTGTATCGCTTGTTCATATACCGCGTGACGTGCAAATAATCCCGAGGAAGTAAGCGCCGAAATTGTTCGTAATTTCAATCAGCGCGAAGCTCGCTTGATTTTCCAGGAAATTAAAAATTCTGTCCAGCCATAACTGACATTTTAGCTGGCTGTGGAAATTCCCAATGACGCGCGTTACAACTGTCGGATATTCCTCTTCAACGCGACTGAATCTCTGTAATCCGATTGGGGCTTTTCACGTGCGATCCTCCTCCTCCCCATAATTGTAGCTTCGCGTGTGCGCCCCGAATAACTCGCGGAGAAATTGAGAGCAGATGAAAACGAGGGTTGCCAGTATTCTGAGCTCTGTACTTCGTTACACCGTGTGGATACTTGCGCGGGATACAGAGAAGGCTGCCTGGATACCGTAGAAATACCACGACGGGGACAGTTTCCGTCGTGGGAATGAGGAAATTCCGAATTCTTAGCCGAGGAACGAACGCGCCTGAAAATTCGCGACGAATTGCAGTGTCGGTTGGCTTGCCGAGGAATTTAGGAGTATCAAGTTTATTTAATACCCGCAGTAGCATCTCAATGCAACCGTGCTATGAAAAACGCGGAGGGAATCGATGAACAAAAAAAAAAAGGCGGAATGAAAATGGCGATTGGTGACACGAGGTTCACGTGGAGCCAGAGGAAACGTCTCCATCGTTGCTTGGTCTTCGCAATTCTTACGAATCTTCTTATCGGAATACTTCTCTTCTGTCTCGGACTCTTTGCCTCGTTCTCCATCACTGCAACGATGCAGTTCAATGAAAGGAACTTGTTCCAGCTGGTTTTCAAGACACTAACACTCTACGGGCTCTACATTTCCGTTCATAACCTGTTCGGCTTGAAGCTGTGCTACAATTACTTCCACTACGCTGAAGGGTAACTGTTTTATCACGTCATTTAGGTCGTTTAGTTATTATTGATTCAATAATTAATAACAGGTTATCTTTCATATATGTTCGATTTTATACATCACGTTTTATACATCGACGTCAACTAGAGGGCACTCGAGACTCACACACACGTTCACTCTTATACAGTGGCGGACGAAAGAAAGTTTATAATTTTTAACATCCCATGACTTATTTAGAATTGGTCCAAACGATATGAGTTTTTTTTTGAGAAGCTAGAAGGATTAGTTTGCTAATTGACGTGTCTCGTCGTTTTTAAAAAAAAATGCAATTGATCAGAATAGCAAAAATATAGTAAATGTTTTTTGAATTTTCATTACAGGCTCACAAAAAATAGTTCAAAAAACTACATTTACTATTTTATTTTGCTATTCCTATCAATTGCAATGTTTTTCTAATCGACGAATCACGTCATTTAGTAAACTAATCATTCTAGCTTCTCAAAAAAACTCGTGTCATTTGGACCAATTCTAAAAATGTTCTGCTATTTTAAAAGTTGTAAACTTTGTTTCATCCGTCACGGTATAACTGTGGGCGAATTTCACTAACGCTCGAAACGCCCGCGTGTTCACGATCGTTACCGAAAATCACACGCGTTGCGGGCGATTTGGACATACGTGGAACGCACCCTTTATAAAACAATAATGCCTTTGAACATCGATGTCCCTCCACTCGCAAAAATGCCCCACCCTGTTCCTCGACCGCACTCTTTTCTTTCCTAAGCAGTCCGACCCGCTTTGAAGCCTCGAACTATGCGCCAAGCATGAACTCGAGCCGGTGACGTTGAACTTCGTCGCACAATACGCGGTAAATTGCGAATCAGCCGGCTGGGGCCCGTGATTTCGTGTAAACGCGTTAATGCGAGCTACACGAGGGGCGTCGCCTGCCCGGCAGGATATTTTTCGCCCGCGATACTTCCTGGCGGAAACCGCCGGCGCGATGTGAAATTCACCAGATTGCAGCATTCATCAAGCTGGCTGCGAATCGGTGAATACTATTAACCGACCCGTGTAATCGAATCCTCGAGTGCGCGCGGGGGATGGGGGTGGTCTACGAGCGGCCGAGGGCGAAAAATGGACGAACGAAATTTTCCGGGGGCGCGTGCACGGGCGGCACGAGGGAACTTTTGGGGGGGGGGGTAGGAAATTGGGGAGGTCAAGGGGCCAGAAAGTCGTGAGCTAAGCAGAAAGCGGAGAGGGAAATGAAAAGGAGGGAGGACGGAAGGTCACAGGCAGGGGACAATAGGGCAAAGAAGAATCAGGAAAATTTGAAGGGAAGGAAGACTGACCCAGATAATTAGACCCGAGCATGTGCGCAGCCCGGTAGAAGAATTTTACTCAGAGTCGCTGCAAAGGATTTGTAAAACCAGTAAAGAAGGAGGGTGGCTTAGAACGAAGGAAAAGAAAATCGTGGCACAAGGGAAGCTCGCAGAAAGGGGCGAGGGACGTGAAAGACACAATGATGACAACGTGTGTGGTGATAGACGCAAAGGGAAATGTTCGCGGAATCGTTCCGTCTCCTTTCTCTTTTAAATTAAACACAGAGGTGGAAATCCCAGAGTGGCGGGAACTGAGGATAAAGATAAACAGAGGCGGGTGGGGCACGAACAGCGGCAAAGAAAATGGTGGGAAATGAGGGGATGGGGGTAAAGTGAACGAAGCGAGAATTAACCCCCGGTGTGTTTTTCTTAATTTCAACGGGTGCGGCGTGAAATCAGCGACGGTCTGGAATTGGAAAACCGGCCGGTTGCCGAAGGCCAATCGATTTGTCAGTATTTTCGAGTAATTCCCGCGGCGGCGGTGGTTCATTTGTTTTAATTACATTCCCTCGTTAACGTATCTTTGCGGTTCAGCTCGCGGCGCGGAGATTTTCGCGCCCTATCGACTTGGAGGCCTCGATATACGAGCACGCCAGCCCGTAGAAATTGCGATGCCACTGAAATTGGTCCCGACGGGTTTTAAATTACTCTCGCCTTGTGAAAGATGGATCCGGGAGAACGATGCAGCTCGCTTTCTTCGGACTCCAGAGCCGAGCACGCCAGCTGATCTGGCTGGTGATTTCCTCTGTTCCAGGCCCTCGATGAACCTTAGACTCCTCGCGTGGACCATGACGGGACTGTTCGTGGTCTTCGTTGGATGCTTCATGGCCAGCATTTGCTTCTCCACCGCGGAGCAGCTTGGGCTTCAGGTTCGCGAAACTCTTGTGGAAGGTAGCATATATTCTCTCATTTCGTGGGTCCTAAGACCGATTTTCTGTAGAGATTCTTAGTCACGTACCATTTATTTACCTGAAATCAAATTGAAATTATTGTAGGAATAAGTTTCGTGATTCGTATATGTTCGGGAGCAACGGAAAAAGGGCCTTGGGTGATAAGACTCGAACCCACGATCTTCGGGTCCCCTGTGCTATTGGCCATCCACCTTACCAATGTCGCCAAAGTCCACCCTCCTAGCTCCCTTTTATAAACGTTCCTAATCCCACGTTATTTAAACACAAAAAAATTCAGGATTCATATATTGCGATGGGAACCACGATAATCCTCGATTGTCGACAGCGAAATCGAAGTAAAATCGATTAGCTGTTCAGAGCCACTGGAACGTGCGGCGTCACTCGTTACTTCCCGCGTACCTGCAATTTTCAATCCCCAGTCGCGCTTCTTTTACAGTTCGACCGTGCACCATCGACGGGGGAGGCTTCGAATTTGAATGTTTAATAAAGAGGGCAACGGCACGGTTATATTCGGCCGCAATAACCGCCCCGCCGCCCCCTTCGAAATCCACGGATCGTGTCTCCATGGCAGACAGATGGTGAAAACGGCACGCTGCGAAACAGTGTCCCGGCATAATATGCAAATCGGCGGTCGAGCATCCCCCTGCTTCCCCCCCCCCCCGCGCGCCCCCGCCAGCCGTGGAAATTACTGATGGAAATCTCGTTTGGCGTCTACCTACTTAATGAGCAGATACGGCACGAGTGGATATTCTCTTGGAAATTCGAAACGTTTGCTCGCGATAAACTCGCCCGTCGACGCCATCCTGTCATGCGCGCCGCTGATCGATGATTCCGACCGGCTAGGGTGAACGTCGATTTTACGGGAACACTTTTGTTTCGTCACCTTTTCCTGTTGCGTCGCCCGCGAAGACACATTCCGCGCTCCTCCGTGGATATTCGTAACTAGGCTCGCGTAATTCCTCCCCGCGGTGGAGTATCGAATCTCTTCGCGCACCTAATGAAGCAGCTCTCGAGAACGAGGGGCCGGTATCGAGAAGAATGAAGGAACGGTGCCGCGTACCAGTCGCATGAATCTCAATCGCTCGATAAGGCCGGTTTTATCTAAAGGTATAGCGTTCCGTCGATGGAAAACGCCGTGAAATTCCACGGCTGTCGCCCGGCTGGACGGTAACGCGCCGCGGGATATTTCACATTAACGTATGACTTTCCGATATTTTATCTACCCCGCTGGAAATTCATCAGCGTTAGGAGGCCCGGAATTCTACGCGGCGGGCGCGGGGAGGAGAATTTAAATTTTCCTGCCACGGTTTGAATCGCGTGGCTATCATCGAATTAATTAAAAACCGGCTGTCGTAATAATTAAATATCGACCGTGCCAATTAAATGTTCGCGCTGAAGTCGGTCCGTTTCGATCTCTTCGCGTGCCGGGCATGCCGGGCAAACAACCCTTTGATCCACCGCGGGAAAAATTATTTAACAAACCTCAACGATCCTGTCGCGTGTATTCTTGCGAACGGGCGTCGCAACGTGTTCCGCGCTTTAATGGGAAAGAAAGTTTATCCGCGCGGCGGGTGCTTTCGGTGAATTTCGAATACTGTTTAATGCGTGTAAAATACAGCGAAATTACGGAGCCGGCGAAGTAGTTCCGCGAAGCAGTCTCTCTTCGTAAATCTTCCAGAGACACGGCGCTCTGTAATCACTACTCTCTATTCTGGCTGCAGCGCTCTCCGGGCACTTAGAATTCTGACGCTCGGCGGAACTTTGACCTTAAAGCTACCTTCGATGCCCTAAGACCCGTCGCGAGCACACACGCGCGCCTCTTTGGCGCGTAATTAGTCGCGGGTCACATCGGGAACTCGTTTCCACGTCGAAGTTCGCGCTCGGCAAATAGCCGTCCGAGAGGGAACATAATCTTCAGTCGCTGCCGGCTTCTCTGGCTGTATCGAAGGGCGGCGTGGATTCCAGGCACCTTACCCACCGTGAAAGACTTTCCACCGAGACAGAAACTGTCGCGGATACTCATCGGACGCCCGCGCTAAGTCCATAAACTTCGCACTCGGCTCGGCATTAAAATTTACTTGGCTCTATCATGAAAAGAAATTCGCAAGTTCCTCCCACAGCGTCGTTCCTTTCCAATGAAATACGATCGGAATTGAAAATTTTAAAGCCCTCATATATCGCGCGCAGAGTTTTTCAAGCGACACTGACTACTTTACAGAGATCCTCTTTCATTTAATACACTTATTATAATACTTCGTAAGGATACATGCGTCCTGTCGAGCAGGCATGAAAAGGTACTTCACCGACGTGTCTTGGAAGCGGAGAATCGATACGATGCAGGTGCACATGCGATGCTGCGGGATAGATTCCTCCTCGGACTGGCACAAGACGTACTGGCTGCGACGGGACCTTCTTGTCCTGGACTCCCCCGACATCCTGAAGTAACGATCTGTTAATTATTCCACAGTGGGGGGGGCAATCGAGCCTCGGTTATCGCGGCCTGCATCGTCGCCCACATCATCGGGTCCCATATCCCATCCACGGTTATCGCCCATTATCCTTCCGACCGATTTCCATGACAATGCACGGACAGCGCAAGCTTTATCGTCCCGCGATCGTCAAACCATCGCCAAACACGTCACCACGTCCGTATAAAATGCCAGCGCTGCCTCCATTTCCGCCATGATTCGAGGCCCGTTGAAAAAAAGGCTGCGCAAATATCCGAGCGGGACACCGACGCAAGATCCGATCGGAACATTCGCGGATAAATGTCGAAGATAATTAACCGTCATAAATCAAACAGGGAATCGACGAGTCGCGCGCCGCGCCCCCTCCCCGACGCTTCGGAAACGGTCCTCCCCGCGCAGCGCGATAATAATTACGCGTCACGCCTGTCCGCCGTTGGCCGAGCGAGTTTCCGAGGAACTTTAATGGAAACGCAGAAAGTATGCCAGGATTTTAATTACAACTACACGCGCCCGCCCAGCGCTGGCGCGAACCAGGCAGAAACGAAATTTTAACGCGTGGGCGGGGGTGGCTCCGGGCTTCGGGGATGGTCGTGGCGTTTTAAAGGGGCCGTTGCACGATTTTCTAAAGCAGTTAATACACGTAAGACCAGCCGGGCAGAGAGACCCTCTTACAATTCTCGCTGTGTACCCATTCTCGAAGGAAATTCCCATCGCTCCGTGGGGCTGGAGCGAGACGGGGCGCGCACGTTTCTCCGGCGTCTCTTTCTCCCCCGGTATACACCTGACGAGCATTCCACGCCCTGCCAACGATGCTTCCGAAAAGGATTTAAAACGCCGCGAGGCGGAGTGCTCGCCTCTGGTCAAATTGTTTCGTCCAAGGGCCCTCCTGATCCGAGGCCCACTGAATTACGGACAAGGGGCTAGTCTTTTACCTGAGCCACCCGGCGGAACGCCCACCTGAAAGTGTTCTCCATTTGGGTCGCGTGGGAGAGAGGCGGAGTGGAATGTAGCTGATGGTGTTCCTCGGTGCTTTCGTTTTGTCCTGTTAGAGAGGTTGCCTTTGAATCAGTGATCTTATGGGGACTTTAAGGGGCTCTGAGTGGAATCGTTTTGGTTGCACTGAATCAAAGGTATTTGTGGTTGAATTTATAGCAGCCAGGTTTAAAAGAGACATATTTGGATAAGAAAAGTGTTTCCAAGTAGTCGCGTAATCTTTTACAGTGAAAATGTTGCGAAATGATGCGTAGTAATTTGGTTCGATAGTTTGCTCGTCGAACGTGTGCATTGTCGAGTGCGTAAATTAACAAGGAGCAACTTATAAATGGGGCGATGTTAATTCGAGTGTATGAATTTATATCGTCTCGATTGCAGTCACGTTAGTCGATGTGCTCAGCCGGTAATTGGCCAATAGTTAGCTCTCCAAGGGACTGATATACGCGAGCATTATGTTCCGGTGGTAATACGTCCAATAATAAAGGGTTAATAGCGCGTTCTGAACAGAAGCCTTTGTGTCGCCGCTGGTAATCGCAGGTAGAACAGTGGGTTATCGATTTCTCGTTATGTTAATTGCGGAATTATACCTCGAAGTGGATCGATACCCCGCCCCTCCCCTCTGGATGCCACAATTATTCGCTAGTGTCAACCGTCCCTATCAATCTCGTCAAATCAGCAGACGTTATATTATATCATGTGCGAGATTTATTAGAGACGTTAATGAAGCATGGCACGCAGTATCGTTGAGGCCAGGATTCGACCGAAGTTTCATAAAGTTCCATTCTATTCTGGTATCGGAAGGAACAATTTATAAGCTAAATGCTTCCTGCATTTACAAGAGATTTATAAACGCCCAAAGCAAATGATGAGAAATCTGGCAAACGCAAGAAGAATTCAAGCAATAGGAGAATCTTAAAGCAAATTCTCGTAAATTTTCATGATCGAGATTATCAGGTGACTGTAGCATGGATGGTTTCAATAATATCTGTAATCTTTATTCTCGATTAATTGATTCTCAGAAAAAAATCTATCCATGTGAATCATTCCCGTCCAAAATATATTATATTACATTGCCCGCAGCGAACTGGAGGTTCATATGTTTGACTCAAAGGAGACACGAGGCCAAAGTAGCCACCTCACAGAATGGTCCCGTCATAATCCAAACTTCTACGGTCCCCCGATGTCGATCCAGCCATAGATCGAGCTACGAACGTTTAATTACTCGAACGCAGCCAGCGTATCGGACACAGGAGGAAAGTCCTGCGGCCAGCACCGGTCCCTTTTCACTCGGGAACTTGCCCCAAATGCCACCGACTGAGAAAGCAGCGGCAGCCAGAGTAACAGGGCTCGCAGCTCGTTCTGGACTTGGCGGACATGTCCGCGGACAAGTTCGAATTAGCAAGTTCACCAACTCCCGGAATTCCGATCGTTGGCGACCAATGCTCGAGAGGAATCACTGGAAGATTCGATGGAAAAATCTGCGGGGAACCAAAAGTCAATCGTGGATTACGATGAAGTCGAAATGGTCACTTTGAATAGTGGCGTGAAAGCCAGTTTTCCTATGAAAACTAGTTCTCTGTACAATCTTTCCAAATAGCTGTCGCGTGAAAAGCCTTCACTTTTTCCCTTAGAATCTTCCAAGGGGATAGATCCTTCACGTGCTACTCCGTCATTCCACCTCAGCCGAATTCAGTATCCCATATCAGACGTTTTGTATGAAATATTTAAGACTCTAATTTGAAGTTTGATAGGAGCGAACGTTATAACTGCGAAGTAGGGAAGTTCCGTCGTTGTTGGTTGAATGAAGGCGACGCGGATCGAGGGTCGATCGTCCCGAAAATTTTCCCCGTGAAAGTCTGCGACGTAGCGACTCATCCAGGACGATGGAGCACGCGAAGGATGGAGAAAACCCGAGCTGACACGTGGGAATGCTTATTTCAGGTACGCCGAGCTGGATGGTCGCGTGACACCGCCTGTGGTACCTTGGAGTTGCTGTCGAATCGACGTAAAGGGTCCCTGCTATCACGATCCCCTTCAGCTGCCAAATCCCGAGCAGAACTCCACTCGAGAGAGCCTGAACGCTCGAGGCTGTCTGATCGTCATGAAGACCATGTTAAACGGGGCTCTCTACTCCGCCGTTGTGCTGATCGTGTTTCTGTTTGTGTCGCAGGTAAATCGATGATAATCGGGAAACGTAGTGGAAGGGATTAACTTCGTTAAGGGAGGCCCTGAAACGGTCCGGGGTAAAACTTTATGAACTAGACTTTCTTTTCGTTATAAATCAATTTTTACCATTTAAGGTAGCGGAAATTTTAAATTTTTAACGAAGCCTTGAAAGGTGATTAAAAATTAGATTGCAGTAGATTAAATGGGCTCCTTCATTCCAGTGTCTTATATTAAAGCAAAGTTCCTTGTAATCGATTCGATGTGAATGTTGAAGGAGTCGATAGGGAAATCTTTCCGCAAAGAATACTATGACAGCCTGGCCAAGGTGGATTCGAAAGTACGCCCGCCCAATGGGCAAGAAGGTAGCATTCCGCTTCACAGCGGAAGCTCGCGTGCCCGAAGCTCGTTTCGTCTCTCCAATTTAATCCCGTTTCCACGGTTCTTCGGCCCTTGATATCATTAAGCCGGCAAATACCCGCGGTTAATTAAGCCCGCCGCGTACCATCCACTCGTAAGTTTTTCCTTTATCAAGCGATAAATTAATTCGTTTAATTCGATGCCCCTTCTTCGTGGCCCCGTAACGTCCCTCGCGGTGCCTGTTTCCGTTCTTTCGACGAAGAATCACCGACGAGAACCTGTCGAGGACCGTTCGAGGACGTGGGCTCGCAACGTGAACTCATACCGGATCTACCCCCTCCCCCTCTAACCAACCAAATCGACCGGAGATGCTTCCACTAAATGCTAAATTATTAAACAAGAAGGCTTTAACTCAGAAGGGATATACTATCACTGAACTAGATTAACTCGAATCCCAATAATACATGTTACCCAACCAGCTGCAAATTCTTTCCCCTTCCCAGAGTTTAACGAAAGCAGCGTATAACTAGAACTCCGCTGTGTCTCTTCGCTAGCACAGCAGAAATTCAATCCTCCCCCGAAGTGTCATTAAAACCCAATCTCCGCACCCTGCAGAAGCACCTCAATTTACACCATCGTTTCCCCATCGACGGCCAGAGGAACCAAGCTCCTAATCGCCAGCCAAGAAACCCTGATCCCACCCCTCAGACTCTCCCCCGCGGCCCTTGATCAGGCACAGGAAACTAACCACCCCTCCGTCGAAAAAATAACGAAACATTCTCGGCGACGTCGTAAACCGAGGCCACTGGCCGCGGCTAACGAAAACGTGGCAGAATTTTATTAAACCACCCTCCCCTTATATACGCGTCGAGCTAAAAAGAGTCGAATACAGTCGGGGAAGCTTCTCGAGAACGGTGACAATGCTCCTCTCTCTCTCTCTCTCTCTCTCTCTCTCTCTCTCTCTCTCTCTCTCTCTCTCTCTTTCTCTCTTGCTCGCGGGGGAAACACGGGTGACGCGTCGTAAAGACGTGAAACACTGTTTTACGAGTGGGAGGGCGTAGGGGGCGGGTAGAAAAAATTGCAACGCGTGGAAACGCCACGGAGGGAGGAAACGAGCTTGGGCGGGGGGTGGTTGGACTTTCGAGTCGGCCGGTAGCGTTATCCGCGCGTACGTGGCGTCACGTATGAAGGTGGAAAAGGTTGAAACTGTCGGTTCGCAGGTCGGGGTGGCCGTGTTGTCGAGGCTCGACTTTACTGCCGCGAGAAATGCAGTTGCGCTCGGTGATCGGCGCCGAGGATCGCCAGGCTGGCTCTACGGGCGCCTCGATTTCGGGAACGCCAGCGGACCTAATCTCTGCCAGATCGATCGGGTTAGTGGGATGGCCGGATCGATAGTTAACGGACGAACGGGCGTAGAGTAGTTTTCCAGCTGGCACCTGGAGCTCGGGGTCCACCTGCCTTCGTTATCGAAAGGCGATGAAGGCTGGACGTGTTGGGGGTGCTCCACGCGCCTTGAGAAGGGTGCAGGTGTATTGTGGACGGAGGGAGGGTTGAGATTATTTATGAAGGAATGTGCTTTCAGCTTTAACCCTTTGCCATATAACGAGTCACACTCCTGGCATTCATCGTGTCCCTTATACAGGAGACGTTGCAGCTGCACTCAACAAAAAAATGAAGCTGAGAATTTAATGTGGTTTTCAACTATTCGTAGATTGTCAATCAGTGTATTTATCTGTTCTCCTATTGAAGTTCACTGCAACACTTGCAAGCTTTACAAAGATCGTAAGGCAAGAGGTTAAATATTGAAATCTTGCTTTTGAGAGTTCTAATCTTCTTGAAAGTTCGATGAATCCTGAATTAGTGCACCCTGCTCCAAGTATCTTCATGGAGGTTAATTAAATATACTTGATACAAGAAAGGTTTTTTGCCCACACTGGAAAACGACTATCTTCTCTCAGCTTCCCAAAGTGGAACGCAAGTTGGTCAGTCGAAAATCATAACCCCTGTCCTTCTAGTGTCTCGATCAGCGCTTCTCTCTCAGAATAAACAGTGTATACAGAAATGGCTTGGTGCGAGCGTAAATCACCTGGTCATAACGAAGTCCCGGCGACGCGTTAATTGCCAATAAAATTAAATTAAAGTAAGAGGGCCACTCCTCGCGCGAGCGGTCATACTTTGCATAACACCGTCCAGACAGTTTCATCTTGCTGCGCCCGTCCTTCACAGGGTTTTATCCCGACAGTCTCTAATTTTCAAAGCGCACGTGTGTAGCTAGGAGCTCTGGCAGGCGAAAAGAGTTAAAGGGAAACTGCGGCGGTAACTTGCCAACTTCGCGAGAAATATTTGCAGAACGAAGTTAGCGCCTCTGTCGACCCCCTCCGACCCTCTCGCGGAATAACACTTGGCTCGAGTGCCCGCCCGGTCGGTTTATTTGTTTAACGTTCTAATTTCTCCGGGTTAGAATAAAAGCGCGACCAAACGAAAAAGGAACGCCTCCCAGGGACTTTTATTAGGGGACCACAATGGTGGTTCTTTAATAAAAGTTTTGAAAGTTCGCGGAGGCCACTGTTGCTTCCCCCTTTCGACTAATTTCACCCCTTTTGCGATTGCATTTGGCAAAATATAGCCGGATAGTTGATCTTCGACTGATCACCTTGCGTACAGCGTTAAGAAATTAAAAGTCTTTTGAAAATTGTTCGAACGGATTTAGACTTTTACTTTCCTGGTTCTGTTTGAGAGTTTTTATATAGAGTCTCGATAAATTGTTAGACAAATGCGTGAAGTGGCGTCAGACACGCGGAGAAGTTTCCCCGCAACGACTTCTCTCTTCCTAATCCATGGATTTTCTTCTCGACCCCCTCGCAGAAGAACAGCGGACGCGGCGATTCGATGATCGACCTGAAGCCGCTTGTTTATTCCAGCGATACGGAATGAAATCACGAAGAACGGGCTCTCATCAGCTAACTGGGAGCTTGACATAACAGATGGATGATATATTTCTACCTCTGCCGGCTCGCATAAAAATCCCGGCCTCTGAGTGCTGTACGTGGTGAATTGGTAGAAACAAACCACATTTATGCTCGTTGGTTTGATGCCGCAGGAAAATGCGTTGACAGATAATTGATAGCTTTGGATAACAAACGTTTCTTTTTTAAAATTACCGAAATCGTGGGTCTATCAACGATGCTAATTAAACGCTACTTTGTATTGTACAGAATTATTAAAAGATTGTCAAGTGGAAAGCGTTCGTAATAATGTTTCTGGTACAACGAACACAAGTGCAATAGCTACAGGCTCCTCGCCTTCACTGGAACACAGAAATCCTGGTCAAACTTAAACTCCTTAACTTCCAAGCAACCCAGTAAAGTTCTACAGCACTAAACTTAGTTGAATCCATCTGCATTACAGGAGAGAACGTGCCATTACCTTTCATAAATGTTATCTACCCTGTTAGCTTAACAAAAAAAAGGGAGAATTTCAAACATAGTTGTTCCCATACGTTTGTTCGTTGCTTCAAGTCCCTTTAAATAATATTCTACGACGCCCCGTTTCTAATCGACCACCCTGTATATCAGACTCAAAGCAGCCCGTATCGATCACGCGGTCTCGTCGATCGTAAAGATCAGCGACGTCGTGGAACGTCGTCCAGTGTTCTCGAGGCTTTTATCGAAATGAAAAGCCGCGGAGGAGGGTGGCGCGCGTTTAACGAAGTAGCACGGCCACGCGCGGGGGTAGGTTAATCGATCATCGATTACGATACACTCGAAACGGCCTGCCGAGGAACAAACAAGCTTCCGCGGGATCCGGCCGGAACGGTGAAGGGGGCGATGAGATAAGAAGTTGGAATTTCTTTTCCGCGGTAGCCAGTCGCCGAGATCCCGACGATGGCTTTCACTATGATTACTGGGATCGGTTAATCGAGTAGCGCCGCCAAATCGCTGGTATCGAGCCCGCCGATCGATGGAGCGAAGGACTGAAAGGGAACGGAGGGAAGAAGGAGCTTGCAATCTCGAAGGAGACTGTGGTGACGATCAAGAACCACGTCGACGTGATTTAGCGACGTGCCGCTGCTTTAAATGTCAACGTGTTAGGGTTTATACTACAGATTGTTTAACAATAACTGAGCATCCGGTTCGTTGTGCCGCGGATAAATTAATGCTAGGCATTTATTTTCCATTAATAGTGTCGAGGGAAATGTATACCGCGCGCTGGTTGACAGCCGTGGTTCGGCGTTAATTATCCACGTGGATCATTAGTTTTAGTTAATGAATCTGCCGTTTGTACAATCGCCGATTGATTATTGAAACGTCTATGTATGAATTATATCGTAACGCGTTGTATTGTGCCGTGGGAATCGTATCTACCACGCGAGGACACTTTTGCCGGCTTCGGGAGTCTGATCTAGTGATGCAGGTCGGCGGATTGTCAGGCATTCGTTTCTTCAAGGAGACTCGTGTCTCTTGTATTGGAAATAAGTAACCAAATTTCCTCTGCGTATTTCATGCAGTCGCTTGGTGCATATTAATCCTCAAATACGGCAAAAGAAGCCCCCCGGAATTTTTATCAAGGTAGCCACAATGGCCACTTAATTGCACATTGTTCTGGGAACTCTAGATCAACTATAAACACCCAAAATCAGATTCATAGTCACATAAAATGGTTGTGAAATCTTCGTACAAAGAGTGTCTACATCGCCTCGAAACTGTTTCTGCAAAATATCAACAGCAACGAATTGAGTCTCCAGTTTCTCGTCGATAGAAGTCACTTTACCCTCGTCAAGCTCCCCTCAGAGATCCACCCAACAATTCCACCGTTCCTCGATCCAGGATACCACCTAATCCCCGCAGAAGAAAGCCCGGCAGAAGAAGCCCGGAAAAGAAGCATAATCGCGGCGCGGCGAACGGTTGTTCCGATGACGCAGACTCGATTCAACCTGTCACAGGCGTTGCGCAAGAAACCGCCAGACGAAGAGGGATCCAGCCATAGATCCCACGGGGGATTCGTTGCTCGTTCCGCTTCGCGCTTTTGCGCATTGCAACTCTGCGACACGGTTTCCACCCTCTCCCATTTCAGCCGCCGCTGATCCTTCCCCTCTGCGCCGCGAGACCCGAATCTTCCTCTTCTTCGTCCAACAGGATCCTAACAGGATCCAGCGATCGAGCAGCTGGAATCTCTGTTAAACCACGTCGAAGAATGGATTACCGGGCGGCGCTTGCTCGATACAGTCGGAACGGAACGAGAAACGTCCCGACAGGGACGAAACAGCTCGACGGACGACGAAAACAGACGAAATAATCGCTGAAGGCTGAAACAATCGACCGTTTCGCCAGATTGTTTACAAACACAGAGACTGGGGAACAGCGGGATGAGGACAGGGGGTCAGATTGCAAGGAATCCCCGGCCGAGTGTTCGACGGACGGAACAAATGGCGGGGAATCGAGTTTGGCAGCCGATGACGGTCAAAAAAGCATCGATCGGTGAGCGAGGCTCCCGGGGGCGAGAAACGTTTCCACGGCCGCCCACTGCGAGTGCAACGGCGACAGGGGTTGCACGCGTGCGAGGAGGGGGGTGGGATTCGTGGGATCGACCACGGCCGAATAAAACGGGACGAAATAAAACGCGGAGGCAAGAAACTCGCTGAGTGATCGATTGACTGCGAGGTCACCGTTTCCTCCCGTTTCGACGCGGGAAACGCCACGGCCCTCGGCTTCCTCTCCTCGTTCATCCTTGTCGAATTTAATAATGGCGAATTTACGCGCGGCGGCATGCAGCTCGCGAGCTCCACAGCGTTGCTGCAATTTCCTCCGACAACGTTCTTGCCCGGCCTTTCCTCGTCGTCGCGTAAAGCTGCTGGTTTTACGCGACGATCGAGACGTTATAGTCGCGGCAAAAGGCAGTGGCCACTCAAGGTCGCTGCGGGGTGCTGCCACCGTCCCTAGAGCGGGCTGAAATGTTCCATGGCCTGTTTCTTTGAGGAAACGAACCGCGTGCTATGATATAAATCGCGTACTTGCCGGAAACTATTGGGAGTACAAGTGTCTTGTATTTTGAGATTTGTGGTGGAAGGTTCTTTTTATAAAGTGTGATATTTGGCTGCTAGATTGCCTTCCTGAATCGAGTCTTCTTTTAAATAGCGATACTTTGTTAATATATTACAGACTGATCGAAGAGGTTCCTCCGTTTCGCGATGTGCACGCTGCAGGGCTGATCGTGTATATTAGTTAATTATTTTATTAGCTGAAGCTACTTGTCTTCGCTCGAACAATTATCGAGGCATTGGAAGCAAAAACGAGCTAACCCACTTTAGAACTTTCTTTCGTTGATGCTCTCTTACTCGAAAACTCGATAAGCCGAAACCTCTATAATTCGAAGATTTTCTTTCCTTCCCTTGAGATTCGAGTTATCGAGGTTCAACTGTATATCAATTTCTTTATAAATTCTACGTGGACAAGTGTCGACAAGTTTCCACACTGGAGTGCACCCCTCAAACTATTTCCACGAAGTTACCAGTCGGAAGAAGTACCTAGGCGACTAATTAGCCCGACAATACACGGATCTATGAATAATACGCGGCCGATGGTAGTCGGGTGGAATTAATTAGCGGGCGGAAGACGCTTCTGTTTTGAAAGAAACTGGGTCACACGCTGCGGGTGGGGGGGGGGGGCGAAAAGCAACCCCCGTGGTCGTCGTATGTATGCTAATTGAACGAGGGGCAATCCGGAATGGACCCTGGCAGCGGCTTCCAGTTGATTACCATGGCAAGTGCTCGTGCAGAGGGTTCCTCCTACGGACGACAATGTGAAAACAGCTTTAATGCTCCTTGCCGACTCGGTGGCCGAGAGTGGACGACAAAATCCTGTCCCGGGATTACAGTGTCACGGGGTAACATCAAGCCTTTCGTCTAAATTGAAGTCACCGGCGAAGAAGTCGCTCCGTGGGATCGTAAACACGGCGGATCTTCGAGAACGAAGGGGCGCGCCGTTTCCGTGCCAGTGAAAAGCAAATCCGCCGACTGGATCCGAAGCCCCGTTATAAAGTGTGGAACGTTTGTAAAACCGGATGGTTTATTGAGATTCAATATCTTGAATATTTCAATGCCAAACACGCCGCGGAGGGATATTTAAAAATTGCTGTGGAAACATTGTTATGCTTGATATTTGGTTAGCGACATCGGCGTGTACTGCTTGGCCCCGTGGCTCGATACGATGGAAAGTAAACCTGTATCTGCTGCACCGAACCGTTCGCGAACCGAGGAACGGAGAATTCGAGGACTTTGGGACTCCAGACTCGAGAGTCCTGAACCTGAACGTCAGATCCACTGTATTCCATAGAAGATTTAGAAATCCTCTTCCTCTTTTCAACTTCGAGCTTCCACAACATAGTTATTGTCGATGATAAATCACCTTCGCTTATTAACTGTTTACTAAACAATCCCCATGGACGTCGTTGATGAACGAGGGAAAGTGGACAGTCGTTCGGCATGGGTTGCATCGTGTTCCTGGTGTCGGTGAACGAAAATCGAGGACACTTGGAGGCACGGTCCCGTGCTCGGCACGTGTACCGGTTATTCTGGCGGCCATTGTTTCCGTTCGATTCGATCAGCGGCGAGCGTGCACGGTACGATCGAGAAAGCAGTTAGTCCCATTCTGGTGGCCAGCGAACCGATTCGAGAGTGGGCGAGGCTGCACGAGACAGCGGAAGCACTCGAGGAAATCCCCCGCTCGTCCAGCAATCGATTGCCGAAGAAAAGCGTAGCCCAGCAAGCCCGTTGCCGGTCGACAAACAACCGCGGACCGCCACCACGGCCACGGGTCCTGGCTCTTTCGCAGAGACTCGCTAAATTGAAACTCGATTCGGCCTCCAAGTGTAACGCCAACGTGCGAGCAAACGCTGCTGAACGGAACAGCCTGGGAAAGTGTGAGGGGAGGTTGATGGTTATGGGTTCGTTTGATAGAGCGGGCGTTGTTGACGAGGGCACTGGCGTGGAATAACGCGTGAGTAGATCTATGGTGTAGTGATTTTGAGGATTGTGACGTGGAGGATTCTGGGTCAAAGGGAGCTTTGACTCGGGGGAAGCTGGGTGCTCGAGATCGGAGGGTTCGGGACTCGTGCCCTTGAGATCTTGGAGATCTCGAGGCTTCAGAAAGCTGTGGCTCGAAGATCTCAAGGTTCAGAAAAAATGGGCTGACTGTGTCCTTGGTGTCTTGTGATCTAAGGACAGTTGTATCCTTGGAATCTCAAAGTTCACAGTAACCACGGGAAAAATACTTTAGGATAATTAGTTGGGCTTAGTAAACACTGTTTATTTAACTTCCCAGGGAAAATATTCCTCAGCCAACAACAGGATGTCCAGAAAATAGCCACGCGTTAATCCAGACGGTACAATTCCCTAAATGTCCACCCGCGGCGACGAAGTTTCGCCAGCAGTTCGAGTCTTCTTCGAACTCGGCTCGCTTTTATCAGGCAAATACGGGGAGAGTTGCGTTCCCTCGCTACATTTCGCGGCCTGAGTTTTCATACTCCCCCGGTCCATCGAGGGCGTTCTTGCCCTGCCTTGTCTCGTTCGTTCCTTTGAAAAGCCAAAAAGTTTCGCCCCGGAGCTTCTTCATCTGTCGCGGGAATAACAGAAAATCCAAATAGAAATGGAGGAAGAAATGTACCTTTCGGTGGCTCCCAGCGAAGCTCCAACCTCTAACGCTAACGAAGGCTGCAGTCAAATTCACAAAACTTTAAAAACACAATTTCATTTCGAATAGAAATATCTCTGCTTCCCACGAGCTTAAAACTAGAACCCGTACCAAGCTGCGCTACTATAAGAATTTCAATTCGTCTGGTTCGCCAAGTGTCCACCCTCAATCAAATTTAATAATAATAATAACTTACTTAGAGACCTCCGCGTGAATTTTATTGCACTATAGTACGACCAGCAATTTGCATCGGCGCGAGCAAAATACTGGGGTTATTAGAAGCAATTGTTCGGCGAGAAGATAATCGCAACGGAACTCCCTTTGAACGTCAAAGGAAGCTACGCATCGAAACAACTAGCCTCGAGGGGAACAAAACGTTTCGCTGTTCCGATCGGCTCCATAACCACCCCCAACCCCGTCGTTGCAATTAATACGAATCCATGGGATCAATAACGCCGTCGGCTGTTGCTCGGAGGGAAAATCGCGGCGAACGGACGAGCGATTATAAATGCATCCTGCGAGCTGCGCGTGTATCCGCTTCGGCCGATTAAGATTCATGTAAATTTCAGCGGGGCCCGTCGTATTTCATGACTCGTTCCCATCCGCGGTTCCTCCTGGTTCCTTTAATTTCCGTCTTCCTGTCAACTGGTGTTCTACGTTGTAAGCTCGTCGAGATAGACGAGCCAATTAAGAAATATGCATCTCTATTCACAGGTTCTTCCTGAGCAAAAGAGAAATATAGATGGGGAGTATAAGAATAAATAAAAAATAGCGAACCATATTTCTGATAAATCTTTATTACCGACATGATTAAAAATACAAAATGTGCCAGAAGAAATTGTATTAAAAACACAGTGTGTAAAGGATAAGCATCCAATGTTGCATCGCGATGGAGCGTTAATTACAGATTTCTTCGCCTGGAAAATGAAGGAATTATTTAATTCTATAAATCAAAGATATCATCGCTCCCCAAGCATAATTCTAATATTATTTTAAATACTACAGTGTCAGAGATATTACCTTTACAGTTTATAAATCAGTGATTCGATTACTTGCACAACGCCTCGTATCTAATAGGGCCGTTCCGCCTACGCATTGACAAGTTAAAAAGAAGGAAATATTGGGTGGAGAGTGGACTAAGTAGGCGTCACCACAATGCTCCGGCTATCGATTCTTTTCCCTCCGTTCGCCGGGCTCTTGGCTGGCGATAGAGAGGAAGGAAAACGAGGGAAACCGAGGTGAGCTTCCGCGCTGGATCCCCCGAGCGTACAGCCGACGGCTGAAAGGATGATGCATAATTGCGGGCCGCAGCAACAGGTAAGCATCGGCCTTGAAAGGGGCAGAGAGAAATGATAAAAATGCGATTAAGCAGGCGGCGGACGGACGAGACTCTGGCCCGTCGTCCAGATAGAAAAAGGGAGCGGCTGGTCTTCGTTTCTAGAAATCACCGGCCGTCGGGTCGACGGATTAACAGAGGCTTGCCGGCGACGCCGGGGAACTGAGCATTGTCGGGGTTTCGCGTCCTGCGTTTGATCTTTTAAAGGCTGCACGGTTAAAGTGGCAGTGCCTCGCGGAGAACGAAGGTGGAGGAAGATGGAGGATGATGGATAGAGCTCGGATGGCGGCGCTAACGTGTTCCGTCCTGGTGATTAATAACGTCGCAATAAAAATGAGCAGAGCAATTTCGGCGGTGCGTTATCCGATGGCGTGTTGGGGGAATGATAATGCACGGGTGTAGGAAAGCGTGAATTGTGGGGGAGATTCGTAAGTGAATTTATCTGGGAATTCATTCGCGAATTAAAATATTACTGTGGATATGTGAGTCTCTGAAGAGAGACACGGGGAAGATGTTTTAATTTGGAGTGATTATAAATGCTGCACTTCGTTAGTATTCCATTGAATTAATTTTGTCATTCATTTCGCAATGATACCGAGTTCTTTTTGAACCTATAAAGAGGTATTCATCAATGTAGGTTGAAAATCTTCTACGCACTGGAAGTCGGCATTGTTCCGAGTAACTTTTACTCGAAGGAAATTTAGAAATAACGCACGTGGAGAAAGTTTCGCGGAAATACCGTTGCCATGGCACTGGTTGCGAGGCGCGTCTGACCATTCACGTGCCACATTTACTTGCTCCCGTTCCCCTTTCAATCCAGACGCACGGTGCAATCACATCTCCCTAAATACTTCCATAACTTTCGACACAGGCTTCTCTGAGAAAATTGTTTGCAGCAAAACTGATTCAGGCTAGGAACTTCCAAAACAATATATCCCCTTCGATACATAAAAAAATTCTTACTCACCAAACGGGTAAATCATCACTTTGAGAGACTAGGCATGCTAAACTCAATTCAAGTAACTCCCCCCTTCAATACTCAACTAACCAATTTCCACTCAAAAACCATACCGTCCCAGAAACTCAAAACAATTCCCACACAGTACTCCAAAGCATTCTCTCTCTAAATCTAGAATCCCTCTCACCTTCGTCGCTCTCCAGTTTCCGGAATAGCGTCCAGTCACGGGCCAATTAAACGTCGCGTAAAAACCACCCCCGCACACCGTGAAACTCTACCCGCTCCATCCCGGACGTGACGACACAGGCGACAGAGAGGAACGACGTGAACGAGTTAGGCGAACAGCTACAAAAGGCTGGCTATCATAAACGTCAATGAAACCCCCGAAGGATGCTGGAACAAAGTGCCCCACCCCCTTCGTGCCTGTGCACGCGTGTCCCTGAAAAGGGGCGACCTCGGCAGGTAAAGTGAGGGGTTGGTGAGGCCGAAAGGTGGAGGGAAAGAAATGGGAGATGGCGGAGCGACACGCCAGGGGACCGGGCGAGTCCTCTGATCGGTCAATAACGATTTCCTGGGGAATATAAATGTCCCCGGCGAGCAGTCGGCCGTTCGATTCGTCCCGTGTCCGGCGCTGCCTTTTAATCTTGTAGCTTTGCCTCTTTTAATCTCGTTCCATCGACCAGGCCCCCGCCATCCCCGCGCCTAGCCCGATGCAATTCCTCCTTCCGTTCGCTCGCTCGTCCGCGCGGAAACGTCGCTCATCCGAACTGTTCGCGGAAGCAGCGCGGATGCGCGGCTCGCCCCGATATCGTTGCTGGACTTAACGTGGACACAGGGAGATTTACGCGAGAGGCTCGGCGCTTCCGGTTCGACGGCGATAAGGCTCGAGAACCTGCAGCGGGACCGAGATAATCGCTGGTATAAGGATCGCGATGGACGTGCTGATTATCAACTGCGACTCATATTGTGTCTCCTGATAGCATTCATTCAGGGAGACAAACGGGGCGAGTTGATGCGAATAATCGAGCTACAATGGAACCTAGATCTCCGGTAAATTGATCCTCTGCCCCTTTTATCTTTTACTAGCAAAATACCCCCGCGCTTCGCTTCGGGCCTAATTAAGGACTCCATGAAAACACATTTCACCCCTTTTCACCACCCCCTTAGGGTTTGATTAGGGCAAAGTCGTGTAATTGGGTTTTAGGCATTTGTGTGGGTAACCTTTCGGAGTAAAACCCAAGTTGATATCTAATCGATCCTAAAAGATATTAAAGGATCCGTGAACACACATTTTACCCCGTTTCACCCTCTTAGAAATTGGTTAGGGAAAAACGCTGAAACTTATTCTTAGGCATTTGCGTAGGTAACCTTTGTAAGTAAAAACAAAGTTGATATCTAGTCGAGGTTAAGAAATAATAAGGAGCTCGAGAAAACATATTTCACCCCTTTTTACCCCCTTCGGCTTGTAATTTAAAAAAATCCCTTCTTATCGACCACCTACGTCGCAAAAGGAATACACCCTCCGAATGTCGAATTCTGTGAGTCCGTCAATCTCTTCTTGAGCGGGACGTGTATCGAATGTTTAGAGTACGGAGATTCGATTCCACCTGTAAGTGATGACGATGACGTTAGATTTCATGATGTATCTGGGATAGTGGAGGCTTTCCAGTCAATGGTCCAGCGAGGCTGCAGAGAAAGAACGATTCTCGTGGACAGGTCCGTCGACCATTGTTCGGTATTCCTGGTTATTTAAGTTTATCATTGACCAAGCGATTCCGTGGGATCACCGTGGACGGATCACGATATATTTACAGTTGAGCAGGAGTGCCACATCAATCTCCCATCGGGATCCAATGGCCGTTCGGGTTTGCTCGCAAATCCACGTCGTTTAGGTGGCCGGTGCATTAAACTGGATTTATATTTCCTCGAATAGAAGCCGATGGGATCGATGGGTATTGTCGGGCGGGAGCAGCGCCATTTTGCATCTTATTTAAGAGCTTCCCTCCCGGGACCACCGCGGAGTTATAAAAATGAGGGCGGAGGGGGGTTTACGGCGACGGTGCCTTTGTTGTTCCTGCTCCGCGGGACGTTGTCAGTCGGCTCTGTCGCTGCTCGCGCCACGGGCTACGTGGACGCAGATTTATGGGTATTTCGGTGAAGATGAGCGGATGAAGCCGTAGTCTCGTGAGTGGAAGGACTGTTTGCAGACTGAAGAGGATAATCCCGGGGATCTGGGACTAACAGGGTACCTGGGCACTGTTAGACCGGTCTCGGATTTGCGGCACGATGGGGACGATCGTGGATTGGAGGTGGGACTTCGGAGATTCTTGGAGATCGGATGATTCCGAGGGCGACTGGACCACCTGGGGTTATCAAAGCAAGCCAATATTCTACGTCTACGGCGATTCGAAGGAGATTAAGTGTTTCCTTCGAATTCGCGAATGCAGCACTGTTTCTGAGGATAATACGTAAGCAGCGACTCAGAACTTATGGAACATTCAATATATTAGGCGTGACGGAGGCTTCGGTAGCATTATTGAGATTCTAAACATTGAAATCGGACCTGTTTAATATCTAGCCCGGATTCAGATTTGTGTTCTTAAAATTTCAGAGATTAATATACCTACAAAGAAATTCCCCCCGGTTGGGATTCTAAGGGACTACATAACCCAGTTTTATTTTCTCTCAGTGACTTCTACCCGCCAGTAGAATTCATTGAGACGAATCGATTCCTCAGCCGTCGCCAGCCCGGCCAGACACCTCGATCCTCGAATCAAGAAACAAGGGAGGATCGATCGAGATATATCCCTCGTCCGTCACGCTGCTTCCTCGAGGATCGAGCAACTTCGTGGCTCTCGACGATACCTACGTGGCAAGGAGGAAGCCTGGGAAAAGGGTTCGAGGTAGTGGGTAACAGTCGAACGAAGGGCAGCATAAATCAACCACACGGGGCTCTCGAGCGGGAGGAAGTGTCGAGGCCTGCAGCCCGACCCCCGTCAATAAAATGCATAGACAGAGAACTCAAGTTAAAGATGAGCCGCCTCCGAACCCGCACAGAGAGTACTTGGACGCTGACTCGACCGACGATGAGGACGGGCGCAGTAAGATTTACGAGAGAAATATTAAAGGCCTCCCCATCGCTTTCCAAGCCAGCTTCGGTTCCTCTCTCCCTCTTTCCGCTTTTTCTAAATCGCTGCTTCCTAACCTGCTTGAAAATGTAATTGATTTGTATGTTCTATGCATCGATGACACATGGGTCTTTCCTTCGTATTAATAAGCGACTCTTCCTGAAACATAGTGTCGTGCTACATTCGCGTATATTGCAATGTATAATTGACTACTGGATAGAGAGATAATGGAGTCAGTGGAGGTTGTAATACACTTTGATTAGGGAAATTTTGTGCGTCCTATGAACCTTCAGATTTAATTATCGTGTAGGACTCTGTTTCCGAAGTAAAAATATATGGCAATTGCTGCGCCCTCTTCGGCCCGAGACGCCTCCGCAGGCTTGAACGTTACCCTCTGTAACGCTGTAAGTGAAACAGGTGCAAACAAGGCAGGGTAATACCGGGGCAAGGAGATGAAGAGCTGTAATTGGCGAACCCGAGCCCCACAGAGAGCTAGATTACTCTCGGTACAACTCTCTCGTTCCGCCATACAGTCAGCCAATTATTCCTTATTTGTCGATTCCTAAATTGAATCCCATTTACCGCCCTCGAACGAGGGGAATTGGCAGAATAGTGATTCCGCGGGCGATAAAAAATTAAAGCCCTCAATTTGGAGGCAGTGTCCCTCAGCCGTCCCATCTATCCACATTAAAAGCTCCCCTTCATCGATTAGCATACCCAGCCCCTCGGACCGATGGAATCGCGAGAATTAAATAACTTCTAAGCCAGCTCGAACTTCACCGTACTCTCTCGCGATCCCCGATATTTCACCACCCCCCACCCCACGCCCGCCCTCTGACATAAAAGTATCCAAACGCGAGCGTTTAATCTGATTAAACGCTCTTCGCCCGGAGTCGTCGATTGACGAGAGTCCTCCCTCCTCGTTCTTCCCTCCCCTAAGTATAAAGAAACGGGAATCTTAAATATACCGAGGGCAAGGAAAAGGGGACGGAAAATGAAAAGGGGATCGTAATTACTGACTCAGCCGGCACTTGAACCAAACGCCCCAGGTACCTCGTAAACCTAAAACCAACAGAGGCTCCATTGAATCGATGCACTTAAGGAAGCGTCGAAAGAGAGGTAAACCCTACGCCCCGAAATCCCGGCTAGGTGTCACCGCATTTCCCAACGATTCTGTGGCAATAAGCTCCCTTTCTACGGGCGGGAGGGAGTAGCAAAGCGGCGCCCATCGTAAACGCGGCAGCCAAACGAATACCCGCGGCCGTCAGTCGCAGAAATCCAGAAAAACGTACAAGGCGAACGTGACGGTGGCGCAATGTAAACCGTGAAAAACCATTGGAACGGGTACGGGCTACGTGACAGTAATAAGTCCCCGGCAGGGGCGGCCGGGTGAGGCGCGGGAGGGTTGGTTCGGTTCGAAACGCGCGGCTTGGAGAAGAAGAAAACGAGCAGGACGACATCGTTACCATCTACATAATGCCACGCTATCATAGGCCAATAAATTATGGCAACGTGTCCTCCCGCGGCGCCTCGATCGCCCGACGTGTTTCCTCTTCCGCCGATTCAGTAGCTGCTCGCGATTTATCGTTCCTATTAGATTGCCAGGAGCAAAGGCGTATCCTTTCGGGCGCGGGAGACCGGGGGGTGGGGGGTGGGGTGAGAAGGGCGCTAGAGGGACAGGGAAGAGGGCCAGAGAAAAACGACACTGGGAGGGCGTATAAGGGAAAGTAGAGCGAGGGAGGGAGTCCTTGGAACGAATGTCTTCGATTTAACTCTCCCGCCGGATTTAAGGGGGCCCATCGCGGGCGCCATTGTCTCCCATGGGATGGCTAACGAACGATCCTCGCTCGTTCACGGAATCTTCTCACGTTTATTCGCGCTCCAGCTGCTGCTGCGTGAAATGATGACTGCTAATCGGTGGATGCGCTGTGTTGCAGAACAAGCGGCCGTGGAGATCGAGGAGGAGCTCAGGCCTGTCTACGAGGAGGCGGAGTTGATAGATTTGGTGAGCAGTTGGCTTGGTTCTTTCGTTAGTTGACAGTGGATTCCTAAGTGGATAGTCAGGTGCATAGTCACCTTAGTCCATCCAGAAATGAACTTCCAATCTAAGTATTTAAGAACATACATCTACCTCGACGTGATCGATACCCATTCAACCGGAAGTAACTAACTTAATAACGAGCTGTGTCCCTCGAGACCAAACAGTGTCCGGCACGCGAAAGTTTCATATTTGGCCGAGTTTTAGAGACAACATAGTCTCCTTGCCTACCCTCAGGGAGGAGGAGAGTTCTCCAACAGTTCTCCCTTAATCTTTTCTGAGTATGCAGGTAACTTGCGTGAAAGAGATGACAACGTTAAAAAGGGTAGACGACGAGGAATGGAGTTACTACATCGAGCTGACGATCCGTGATTTCTTCCTGAATCCAAGCGTCGAGGTGCTCTGCGTGTATCGCGTCTACAATCACCTAAACGTGTCGTTGAGATTCCCCATAATACCGGTGAACGAGCTCAGCTACTTCATCCGGGAACCCCGGGAGATCCTGCGCGCCGACACCTTCCGCGAGCGCGTGCTGTTTGGCACGGTGAACGACAATGTAGAGAGCTACGTTCTTCAGATGGTTCAAAACGTGCTTTCGCCGATTTTCGTGAAGATCGACACCTGGCCGGACAGTATCCTTGCCCCGCTCGCCTCGCGTTTAATTAATCAGCCGCGGGGGTTGCAAGTTCCGCTTCCGAGCTCCAGAAACATCAGGCAAAACGCTTCTGTCAAGCTTCAAAACTTGTCGTTCTCCTTCCCCTCGTCCCTCCCTGCTTATTCGCGGTAAAGAAAATTTAATTAACTCGTGATACTCGCGAAAAAACTTCTGCAACCTTGGTTTCTAGCTTTTCTACCTTGGAGCGAGTAGTACGAGTCAATGCAAAAGCCGCCGAGAATGAAACTTTCTGAATCTGGTTTAAGTGATTTTGAAAGGTGGTTGAAGAGCGTCTAATTACACAGAAAATTCATCGAGCGCTACTCTTCAAAGCTACGATCCCGTAGGAAAAATTCCTGCATCCACATCGCCGGTCCAGCTGCGTTAAAAGTCCTGAAGTATCTTTAATGGGGAAGAAATTCGAAGAAGTTTAGCATGTGCCATCAAGGTGGCCTCTTGAACCTAGTCCGGCATAGTCTCCGCCTCTTAAGGTCACGACAATCCGACGTGACGAAGTAACCAAGTGAATTTGTAACTTCGCCCGCGCAATCCCGTTACCGCCGCGCGAACTTCCGGCCACCGGTCCGCAGGGAGAGGGGCGACGGGCAGGGAGGGGCGAAACAGGAAGGGTTGTACGAAGTTATTATTACCATAATTTTCGGCTAAATGCAGTGCGCGACTCGCCGCTCGGTAAATTCAGCGTCGATGTTTGCCCCGCGCAACGGGATTACTCGGCAGCCGAGTCAGAAACGATTGCATTCGGACGGAAGCCGCCTTCATTATTTCTAATGGATTCCAACTGGATCGAAGGGACGTGTCTGTAATTACGCAAACTGGACGCGAGCGTCGCTCTACGCCGCTCGTCGAAAAACTCAACACCTCGAACTTACTTCAGAATGCAGGCAGAGGTTCTAATAACATTCTTACCCTCCACTTCGGCGAAATTCCTCTGTCCATTTCTGTTCGCGCGTAATACTGGATTGGCCGTTTTCGAGTCAAGTGGCACTCGCGTTGATGAGACTACATGAAGGACTTTCGCGCGAGGAACGCCGAGGAGGCGTAATATTTCATTTGGCTAATGGGGGAAATGTTATCAGACTTTCATCGTGTTTTATGCTAATCGTTTTGGATTGTTATGATTGTCAGGATTCTATGAGAGGCTGATGCCAAAGCGTGGACTTGGTAACTTCGAGTGAAATTGAAGCTAGGCTCGTGAGAACGTTCGTCCATTTTTTATAGGATTTCAATCTTCTAAAAAAACAAACTATCTATTATCTGGCACACCCCAGTGTACCGATCTTCCTTAACACAAAACACATGCGTGAAGGCGGACTTTTTTACCAGCCTGGACACGTTCCTGTGCAGCCTGACCGACCTGGCGTACAAGTTGCGAGGTTTAACCGTGATATATGTGCCCAAAGAGGGTGGCGATCTGGACAGTGACGACGCCAACGCTGATAAGGAGTTGGTGAAGAGGCTGGAGGGTGTGGTGGCCTATTGGACCGCCCAAATCAGAATAGCCCTCTCAGACCAGGAACAAGCAACACCCAGCGAATTATTGTGCCTGCAAGATGAGCACGAGTTCTGGATCTATCGATGTTAGTATCTCAGAAACATTTCTGGTGAACTGGCTCCTGGGACCTAAGGATCATTCATAATGAATCATTATTGAGAATGCAGTTCGAAATAAGAATGAATCGAACGAGATCTCCAGGACCCAGTGCACAGTCCTCAGCATCATTTCCTGAGTGTCCGTTCTACAAAAAGGAAAACGTTCCCTTGGTGACAGATGACAATCTCTGCGGCCTGAACTTCCAGCTGCAGAACCCCCTCGTGAAGAAGATAACCGAGTTCCTATCAGCGAACCAGTCGACCTACGTCCGACAGTTCCTCGCGCTGAAGGACGAGATCGAGAACGGTGTGAAGGAGGCTAAATCGAACATCGAGTTCCTGCGAGTGGTTGACGCGCAATCGGTGGAGCTGAACAAGTGCACCGAGCCGTCCTGCCTCGGCCAGCACCTGATGAAGACGATACACCTGTTCAGAACGATCTGGCTGAATTCACCGCACTACAACACCCACGAGAGGATCGAGAACCTGTTCAAGGCCCTGAGCAACCAGATAATCGTCCTCTGCCGGAACTACATCGACCTGAAGGACGTGTTCGCGGGGAGGACGAGAAAGTCGATGGACAAGTTCAGGGAGTGCGTGGACACTTGCGAGAACTACAAGTCACTCTACGAAAAGGTTTGAGTTCATTGGAGGCTTATTTCCTCTGGGGACCTCGGGTTCAATGCAATTATCAACTCCCTCGGCGATATTACGAACAAATTCACTGGCTGGTCGGTGCATTAAAGGACTATTAAACGACGTGCGCGGCGAGTCACTTTGGATACTTGGGGAAGAGCCGTTAGCGTGGAGTTCTCGCGTTAAGCGGAAGTCACGGTAATTGTAGCCTCTCTTTGGGCCGGCCCACAATGATCCCGCCGTGGAACGCCGGGAACAACCGTCCCTCCTACGACGTTAAAATAATATTCTCCGCGGCGGGCGCACACCCGCGGCCGGCAATTAATCTTAGCCTCCCTTTAATCGTGTATCGTTTCAAAACAATTCCAAAGATTGATTGCCCCCGAGACGTGCTGAATATTTAACACGCAATTAATGGGATGAAAGGTGTCGTTTAGAGAGTAAGGGAGAAACATTTTACCCTCTGTTTGGGCGTCGTTTGTCTTGGAAAGTGCGAAAGCTGGAAAGGGCGATTTTGATGAAGTACGATCTTAAAAAAGCTCGTCTACTTTCAAGAATAGTCACTCATCAAAAATAGTAGTTGTCTCCTATGCTCATTGCAAAATCGCCAGAAATGGAAGTGCATTCTGCCACTTTCAATCTTAATGCAACTCCAGCTTCAGTCCAAGGTTCATCTACAAGAATGTTTCCACCGAGCAACACCCTCATTGATGGGAAGAGCACAGGGACCTAGAAAATAATTTGTCAGCCGGGGATTAGCATTCCATCCAACCAAAGAGGGTGGCTTGTTGTCGACGCTAGGGTAAAAGAGGGATGTAGAACGAGGTCAAGTTTTGCGCGTTAAGCAGAAGTCACAATAACCCTCTTGAGCTGGGGCGTTTGCAGCGCGAGCCAGATAAGCGCAAACAAGGGGTGAGAATTGGCGAATGTCGCGTGGCGAGGGAACGAGTCGAATTGGGGGTGAATTACGGGGCATCTACGATTTTTCTACGGGAAATCCCAGCAATCGTATCGCGTTGGCCAGTGATCGAGGGTGGACAAACATCCCTAGGGAGCTGGAGGGTTGACTTGCTTAGCTGTAACAAGTATTTATTAACCCCATGTCCAGAGGGTTGGTCGCCTCTATTCGCTTTCGTCACTTTAAGGGTGGCGAACCATGCTAAGTAATCTATAAAATCCCTAATTTAGCTTTCTACCTATATTCGACGTTGCTTGTATTAAAGTAGCCAGCGAATGTAATGAAAACTGTGTAAAAGATAGCACGAAGCTCTCGTGGTGAAAAATCTGGCACAGAAGTTGGAAAATCTGGCGTGAATGGGAAAGAGGATTATCATTTACGCGGATGTAAATTGATAAGGGTTGAGCTTCGTTCCTGAAAAAAATAACAAACGGATGTTACGTGGTAATGGGTAATTTTAACATTGCCAGATTAACTTTGTTCTTCTTTTTCAGTCACGTTACTTCCTCACTTTGCGCAGACAGAGTTTAACTGCAGTTTATGAGATGATTGAATTAAAAGGGAAGTTTAAAGCACATTGCCCCTTTGAAATTTTATTACTTTGGAAAAGGTCGTAATTGCCCCTCTGAAGAGCGAAACGAAATCTAGCGTCCTCTGAACCTCCGCCCGATTGACTGTTTAAACATGAACGAAGCAATCGGCCCCCTGAACTCACAGAGCGTCGATTCGATACGGGATACCGCGCAATAATTCCCAAACGAATAATATTAGCCATTCGTGCAATAATCGTGACCTATTCCGTTACAAACGTTCGCTGTAAAATTTAAAAAAGCAACATGTGACGTCACGCCGGACGTCGTCGGAGTGCAGAAATGGCTTTTAAATGTCCAATATTTCAATTATTGATAAACCACTTTGGTGTCCGAAACAAACGAATCCGTCCCTTTCAAAAACGACGCGTGACCCGGTGGGCAACATACACTCACATCACTGCCTATCCAAACTAAAAAAACCGGAAGGGAAGAAAATACCAAAACGATTACGACACTTGTCAAAACACGGGATGACAGTTTTCGAAACTCCAACTTCAATTGTCCGTCTAAACTATTCAATATTTTCCAAGAGAATATAAATCTATCTTCTCTCAAATTCGAGTCACAGTCTCATAAAATACCTTGGGTACACTGGACAGGGGGTGTGTCCTAAAAAAAATTATTAGAACCCTTTAATTGAAATCGTCATTCATTAAGGACAGAGCTAAATGACAAAAGCAATTGTTGAGCACAATGGTTCGTATCGTTACAGAAGGTTGAACAAACCTTAAAGATACTTATCGAACCTTCTAACAGATTTATAAATGATTACCCACCCACAGTAACCTAGAAAAGAAAAAACACAAACGTCGTCACGATAGGGAACGCGTGAACCAGGGCCGAGCAGGCGTTCCAAGCGATTCATTTACCCTTAACAAAGCGAAACGAACGAGTACACCATCCCTTGGGGGTGGTTACGAACTGCTTCAGCCAGCAGCCAGCCGATAATACAGAATCGAAGGATGGACGGGGGTTGCAATCGGACTTGTTTAACCGCTTTAAGTCTCGCGCGTTCCTCCGCGAGATCGATGCGCCCGTGTCGCGAGCCGGATATTAAACGATCGACTGCTTGTCCCCGTGCAATGCAAATCAGCAGTGCTCTTTCATCCACCCCCTGCAAAACCTTTTGGTTTTCAGATAATCGAGGTCCACAACAGCGTCACTCACAAGCCGTGGGACTTAAACGTGGACAATATATTCCGCCATATTGATATTTTCATCGGCAGGTGCCACGACATGATTGAGATCTGTCAGGCGATGATCGATTTTGCCAGGTAATCAGCCCATCCCCTTTGCACCCCCCACCGCCAGCTTTCCACCGCGGTGTTAAGGGGGAGGAATAGATAGAAGCGCGAATACATCTCGATTCTTTCGAGCTATAATAGCATCTTCGATCCTTTGGTGTTCCATGGTTGAGGGGTTGAAGTGGGTGGAAGTTGGGTAAGGATTAGGCGAATGGTAATTGGGGGTTGGTGCGTGCAGGATGGACGAAACGACGGAAATCACGAGGCCCATGTTCAGCGGGACAAAGGGGGAGGAGTACGAGAGGGTGTGCCAGAAGATCGAGAGACTTTTCCACGAGGCGTTGCAGAGGATCGAGCAGAACTCTCACAAGATCTTGGACGTGAACCAGAGTTCGTGGCACGACGACATGTTCGCGTTCCGCGCCGAGATGAAGGATCTAGAGATCATCATCGAGAACTTGGTTCCGTCGGTTTTCCAGGGCTTGAACAACGTGCAGGAGGGGATCGAGGATCTCCGCGGTTTTTATACTTACATGAACCGAGAGAATCTGAAGCCTCTGTTCGACGCTAGGACTTGCGACGTAAGGAGTCGATTTTTTATAATTCGATGATCTATGCCATTTCTAACGTTAACGAAAGGGTTCAGATTGCTTCTCGCCCTAAATAGTTTCACTCAGGCGTCTCCGCGATCATTAACAAACAAATCTGCATCAGTTTCCTAACGTCAGAAATAATCCAAGTGATCAATCTACCTGCTTCACCTGACACACTTCTTCCGCGTCGCAGAAAACTGGCAATCACTACTTGCATCACTCAAAGTCGATTTTCTCGTAAACGAAACCTGCCACGGGAAAAAGTTACTCTACATTTTCGGCTTGCATTGTAACCCTGAACCTTAGAAACAATCGCTCGCGGAGGATACCGAAACCTTTTCTGAAATATTAACAAAAATAGTAGTATAGGTCAACGATAATTCGGGCAAACGCGTTAGCTCGACTTTAACGATAAGGAATCTCGATTAGGAATTAAGGGAGATACTCGCTGGTGGTTGTTTCTCAGATATGGGAGATGTTCGGCCAGGATATCCAGCGGACGAAGCAGGAGGTACTCGATGAAAGGGAGGAGTATCCTTCGATGGCTCCTTATTATTCAGGCAGGGCGTTGAACTTACGATTGAAAGGTGCTCGCCTGCAATCAACAAAGGTGATGCTGGAGGAAGCTGCGTGGATGCCATATTGCGGGCTCAGTATAGAGATCTGCCTGCAGCACGACATCCTGATGAAATCGATCGAGGACCTCGTCCAGTATCTGTACAGCAACTGGACGTACAATATCGGCGAGAATCCGCGCGCGCGGCTTGATCGTTTTCTGATGCGTCACAGCGAATCGAGGCCGGGCCTCCTCGAGTGCAACATCGACCCAGACATCTTAAATTTATGCCGCGAATCCGCTTATTGGATCAACCTCAGGTTCACCATTCCAGTCCACGTTCAGATCGTCTACGATAGGTGGGAGAACTTGTGCTTCGTCTACGAGAGCGTCCTTGCTGTCATCATTGGATACAACAAAGTGATAGAAGGTCAGTGGAGTCGAGATTATTGCAGGGTGGAGGGTGAGATTTTTTTGGAGGATTGAATGGGAATGTCAGGATTCTTCAACTTGGATTTGATAGATAAAATGAATCGCCACTATGGGAGAGGAATTTTTTAGTTATCGAACACCAGGAATATTGTTCCTTACTTTCGGCAATTAATTAGCTTCTGCAAGACTTTATTGCGTAATGTACTAGTCTTCGAAATCATAGCGGTGATTTTTAAGTGTGGTGGAGAATTTTCTGTGAATCTGTCATTTTAGGGGATGGCTTCGCAACGTTCAAGCTACTGCAATGCAGCTGACGTTTAACTTCCGTCTAATATCCAGCGTTTTAATCGAGAGATTCTTGATACCCCCTCCACGAGCACGAAATTCGCAAAAGTCGTCCTTCGAGGTTCACCCCGCCGCCGAATCCCATTAAACGCGTATTTTCCAATTATGTGGATCGCGATCGAGTGTACCCAATGTATATTATCGCGAAGTAATTAGTGCCTCTCCGTGACTTCGATAGAATCACTAGATTTTGTCGAAATAATCATTTCTATTCCATCTTTCTCGCTGATACGAGACATGTATAAATCGAGTCGACTCGCACACGTGTTCCAGCCGTTCGAACGAGCCGAGGCAAATATTTTGAAGTTGCCGAGCGGCTGGAGAGTGTTCGCGGAAACTTCGCGTTTGTATATTGAGTGCTCGAGATTGCGAAATAGTTGTTCCAGCACGTTTCTACGAAAATACCTCGAGCGTCTTCTCATCGTAGCTTTTAACGCGCCACAGCCGCGTGTTATTACCGAGAGAGAGGCTGCAAATTATGAAATATTTAGGCGAGCTGGAAGTTTGCGCGAGGAGAAGCTGGCTAGGACGGAATCTCGATTATACCAGCTAATTGGGAGTGGGTGGGGGTTGTTTTCGAATTAATTGAAGAATTTGATTTCAATTACACGGAGTGTTTCGCCTAACTTGACGGCCTTAAGTAACTGATAGCGGAGTGCACGTTTTAATACTCCGGGAAAGCTAGCCGGTTCCTTTTAACTTGTAACATCGAATTTTCAATCGCGATTCATTTCGATTGCAAGCCCTTGGAGGCCTTTTCGTTCCAAGTTCCGTGGCGTTTTCTAATAGCGCGGGGAATATTGATGGGATTTCGGAGTTCTAAATTGGCATTACCGACAAATTTCCGCCATAACTGATTGACTTTATCAATTTGCATGATTCCTGATCGAAACAGGTCTCGAAATATCGCCCGCCGCGGAAGTTATAGTCGCATATGGGAGAGTATGATTGACCCGCGCTAGTGTAATTCCACGGGAAATGTAAAATGGCGGGGAAGAGGGTGCGGAGAAATCGAATGGCCTATTGTCAGTCGCCATTTTCCAAGTAATATCACTGAAGCTGTATCTGCCTGTAACCCGGCCAGTGTTTTAAAAAATATTAACAGTAGACAACCGATTCTTTCGTCCTAATAGAAACCCCCCAAAGTTTCGTTTCGCAACATCCGACAAAATTTATTAGAACACCCTCCACATAAAACCCCTAAACATTCTCCCTGTTGCCCTCAAGTACAAAGGTTCCTCGCGATCGTCCATAGACCTCCACCCCTCGTACGTATCCAGCAATGCCGCGTAGAAAGTGAAACGTTCAATGAAAAGAAACTGCTCGGGTAATCGTACCTGCACCGTCCACCCTCCACCCCACCAGAAACTCAATCATGCAGCGTGAAAAGGGCCACTGTAAAGCAGAATATCATACAATTCTTGCAGCATTGTCAACCTCGGAACGCGAGCTGTTCCGCGAACTAATTCGCCAGCTAGATAGGAAGATCAATCCCGGCTTAAGCAGGCTGACATGGAACACGGAATACGTGGACGCATACATCGAGGATTGCTTTAACCGAACGGCAAATGTACGCTTCCCTCTTCATCCCTTTCTCTCTCCCCCCCTCTCTCTCTCTCTCTCTCTCTATCTCTCTCGCTCTCTCTCTCTCTGCTCCCACTATTACCGTGGCCGGCGCCTATATACGGGCAGAAATTTATGCAGCGAGTCCGGCTCTGTCCCGGGCGAAATTAAATTTTGACCCAGCCAAGTGGGGATCCGTCCGCAGCCTTTGTTTGTTTAATTAAGCAAGAAGCGCGTGCCGTCGAAACGGAATAACAATAGCGGATATCCGACGGTACCGTTTGCGGCCGTTCGTTACACACATCCCCCCCCCCCCCTCGCCTAGTCGTGGCCAGGTAGGGGAAGAGGGGCGCTGGAATTTGGAGCAGAGGCAAGGGCGAAGCCCGAGCGAGCGCGATGCGAGGAGGTACACTCGCTCGAGCAACGTCGCTCACGCGAGCTTCCTGGCTCTGTGTTCGCAGCTGCAAGAATTCATCGACGTCTACAAAGCCTCGAACCTGGAGATCATGAGGATCTGCCAGCACATCTGCGACACGCCGATGATAAAGATACGACCCAACTACACGTACACGCTGCAGGAGCTGGGGGAGGAGGTGGTGAGGGTCAGGTAGGAACGCTCGAGGAATTCGCTTCTGGGGGTCGGTGAATGGATGTTGGTCGCTTTACAGGGACCGGACGTTCGAGGAGGTACGGAGCAGGCACAGGACCGTCGTGCAGTACGTGCTGGTTATCTACGACGGATTCAAGGACGTCATCGAGGACGTAAGTTTAAAAGAGGGGTTCCTGGGTCTCCACGGATCAACATTAGGGTAGTCTTTATTTATAAGCGACGAGATTTTTTTCATATTACACCTAGTATGGGTCCGTTTAAAAAAAAAATAGTTCCTGAATATGATTATTGCAATCGGACAACAGGAAAGGGTGCCGACCAGGCCTTAAAGTTTAGAATTCATCAATAGTTGGGATTTAAAGAATTTCTCAAAAATGGCAAGCCCTGTCGAAATTTTGTTGCAATAATATTATAAGAGCATTCAATTTTCTACACTTACTGCATATATATTTTGCGACGAGGCCCAGGCGGCAACTGCTCACCGGGCACCCGTTAAATCCGCCACTGGCTTCACGTGGCGAAGACGCTATTACTGTAGAAATAATTGTGCCCCCTTCGAACGTATGCCAGTGGGAACAGTCGTGCCATTTTTGCAACGTAACCCGCGCATAAAGCGTCGTCTCACGGGAGGGAATGCAGAATTCTCGCGAAATGTCCGTGGCGTTATCCCTGCAGGCCATAGGGAAGCAATTCTCGTGCGAGCGAACCAGGGGAACGTAGTCCAGGACGATTCGCGTTACGATATGTCGCTCCGTGACGTGACTGCAGCTCGGCGCACGTGTCCCCTCTTCGTTAATCCGGAATCTGTCGAAGAATCGCAGCTACCGCTCCAATGGGACGCCACCCTAGATCACTAGAAACGGTGTTCGCCGTTCGACACCTCGATCGCGCCGATATCGATCGACAAACCGATGATTGACCGTTTTCTCGATCATAAAATTGTGAAAAGTGTATTTTTGTTGCTGTCGCGTGAAAAGGGAATAATATCGAACTAAAATTAGGATGTGTGAGGGTAGAAGAAAGATATGTAACCCCAGTTAAGGCTACTTTAATGGTCCTGAAAGGCCACGCGATTTCTTAGAGGCTACAGTGACTCGCCTGACAATTCTTTTACAACAGTGTTTGAAAGAGTGGAAGAGCTATTTGCACAAAATCGACGTAGTGGTCGCCGAGGGCCTGAGGCTGTGCCTGAGAGGATCTTTAGAGGCCATGTACACTGCTCTGCACGGAGAAGGGACCACACCTCCTTCTCCCCTCGTTTTGGTCCACGTTGAACTCATTAATAACAAGGTACATTTCATGTTTTTAATATTTCTGTCTGGGAAGGTAGCTTCTTGTTATTGAAAACGGGTGGAAAAGAAGGAAGGGACTCGAAGCTTGTGTAGACTTAGAACGTCTAACCCTAAAGCTAGATACTTCTTCCTCGTTCTTAAGTGGATCAGCTAAGATCGTGATTATCGCGATAAAACGCAGTAGAATAACATTTATAGCCAGAGCAACGTTCTCTACAGAAGCTCCAGCACACTTTCCACTCTTCCAGATACACTTCGTACCCAGTCTGGTGGACGTAGGTTGCGTGATCTCGGTGATATTCGACAAGCTGCTGGAGCCACTGAAAGGTGTCCATCGACTGGTGCATACATTCAAGTTCGACGTGACTGTCCCGAAATTCTGGCGAATATACGAGAAGGACACGGAGCTGCTGGACCTACAGCAGAAGCTCAACGACGGTTAGGTCACCGCAGATCTGCCCGATCTTCGTCTATATCATTCGAGTGCCTTCGCTTTCCAGAGGTCAACTTCTGCTTCGTTCAGACGCAACAGTACCTGAAAAACTGGGAGCCGTTCCACGAGGTGTGGGAGGTGAACAGGGACATGTACATCCAGAGGTGACTTGGAAATGGCGAGAAACGAATTCTGTGTTCGTGGCAGACGGTGAAAAATCACCCGCGTCCGGTGCCGTTTCAGATACGAGAAACTGAGGCCCACCGCGGAGTCTTTCGATTCGGACATCACCAGATACACCTTAGTCGCGAACAACGTCCAGATGCAGGACACGGTGATGACCGTGCACTTCCTCGACGTGAATGCAGATAGATTGAAGGGCGTGATCATCGAGCAGTGCTCTGTCTGGCAGCAGAAATTGATCGACCTTCTGCTGAGGCAGACCGAGAATATGGTGAACCACGTTTATCACTATATCGCTGACAACTCGAAAAAGTTAGTATCGCGATAGCTTGGCCGGAGAACAATGAATTTGTATAGCGAATCGTGGTGGAGTGAAAAACCTTTCAACGAGATATCGAACGACAATGATTTTAACTTTCGGGGCTCAGATATTTAGTGGACAGATTCACGAGTGTTTCTCAATGGATGAAAAGATTTCGAAGATCGAGTCAGATATTGACAATTTTTCCTCTTGAAAAGTGATAAAAATTCTTCCTTTTTGGCTTGGAAATTGATTAGAAAGGCCTCTGTTGAAGATGTCTTGCGGACTTGTTGGTAGCTTTGGATTCGTATCGAGTGATAGTCACGATCTTAGGTAGCAGATCCTTCTCAAATAGCAATCACGTAGATTCGAGGAGCAATCGGTCCCTCTACGATCATTTATCAGAGAACCACTCGTCCAAATAGCCCCTGCCTTCTGCCCGAAGCGAAACGAAGTACAAATTAAATTGTGCTCAAGCTACAGATTAATTACTAATTGACAGCGTCTACGATTTTCGAGTGGATGGGGCTTGTGTTCTGGTTAAAGGTCGCCAGTTTGAGCTACTAAATCTACTGCTACAAATCTTTTCACGCATTAAGGAACGTTTAGTGTTTCGCTAATACTATCAAAACAGGTAAATTCTTCAAGAAATCAGGGAACACATATCAGAAGTAGCAACAGGCTTCTTATTTGCAATTTCTTCAATTTCTATTCCTCGTCGATCTTGATATCCCTTTTCCTCACACGATCACCGCCACTCATATCAATTTTCCATAAGATTGAATGCAGCCTCTGATCCCCGTGGCTGTTCCACCGGATTCTGTCGCGGCTTCATTCGGAATCTCGCGGGCAGCGGTCGTCTTAGTAAATTCATTTGTTCACAGAATATCGAAGGAGCCGACGGATCTGATCAGTATGCAATACGCGATGCAGTTGTTCGAGAGGCTCAACGCCGAGATTCCGAAGGAGGAGGGTGAATTCCCGAAGATCCTGGAGCAATGCCAGACTCTGGGTAAACCTTTAAACGTTTCTCTACTTTCGCAGAAGGGTGAATGGGACGCGGGGGAGATCGATAACCCCTGTTAAAATCAGCGATGCTCCTCCGTGCGAAAGGGAAGAGACGCCCTGGCCACTTCTCGCATAGACGTCGTAATTGTTGCTCCTTTCCACCCCTTTCTTTATTGCAGAGAAGTACGAGGTGCACTTGTCGTTCGACTTCAGAAGGAAATTGAACGACGTGCAACCCTCGTGGGCTGCGTATCTGCTGCTACTCACCAAGTGCGAAGTTATGCTGAAGGAGAAGAAGGTAGGGATTCGTCTGTGGCGACTTTGAAAAGTGTATCACTCATGGAGCTTGTGAATAGCGAGGCGTGGTTGAGATATCTATGTATAACTTTGAGATGAGATCCTCCTGGGGTCGATTTTAACTGGTCACTTTTGAAAGATTCTGAAGAATTTCTTGGAGACATTTTAACAGTTGTGCAAAATCAATGGTGTGTCGCAGGAGGAATTCAGGACGATTCTCCTGCAAGATACAATGATGTTCAAGGACGAAGTGACGGCCATAGTTGGCAGGTTCTCTGACACTGGCCCGTTCACTTCCGAGTGGAGTGCGAAAGGTGAGCATAATCTCACAGTAGCACAGTAGGAAATAACTTTATGCTTCAACGGCCCAGAGGCCCTGACCTGGATAACGTACCTGAGGAGGGAAATCGAATCCATGCTGCGCAGAGAAAGCAAGCTGAAGAGTCAGCTGTTGCTGTTCGGCATCAACCAGCCGGATTCCGCGGAGCTGATTCTGTTGCAAAAAGTAATTCACTGTCACCAACGTCGAAAGGGGACTTGAATGTTTCATCCTCAGGAATTGGCGGCTGTCGAGCTGGTCTGGCAAATCACCGACGAGTGGAACGAGGCCTGGGATAAGTATAGAGCTGAGAACTTCTGGGAGATCGAGATGGTGGAGATGGAGGAAACCGCGAACATCCTCTTCAGGAAGCTGAACCGCCTCAGCAGGGAGCTCAGGCACAAGAACTGGGAGATACTTGAACACTCGAGGTGATCTATTGCAATCTCAGAAGATTCGTTGCAGGGTCTTTTAACAAAGTCTCAAGCCTACCTTGCGCCATCAATACCTTGAATTATTTACTTTCTCATTATTCAAATACAAAAAAAGTTTTGAACAGGCAATCAGTCTCTCATGCACAAGTTAATAGCAAGGAAACGTTTTAGGATTCGAGTGGACAAGTTCAGACGCACCCTTCCCTTGATCACGGACCTAAAGAATCCAGCTATGAGATCACGGCACTGGGCCAGGGTCAAAGAGGCCGTCGATCGCGACTTCGACGAGGCATCGAAGGAATTCACTCTGGAATTGATCGCTGAGATGCAATTGCAGAATTTCGCGGATGAGATCAACGAGATATCGAACGCTGCCACGATGGAGCTGGCCATCGAAACTGTGAGTAAACTCCCGGTAATATTAACAAATTGTTCGCTCGTAATTGCAAGCGTAACAGTTACCGCCTCGATTACGTATCTTGCCGTCAGTGATTCCAAAGGGCACTTGAATTGCTTTGAGTATCAGATTCCTTTGGGATTGTCGTTAGAATCCCCGATTCGGGTGTAAACTTAATACCTGAGGTAGATCTGTTCCCAACTTTGCTTAAACCTAGTTAAACCCTAACCCAGACGGCGGTTCAGAGTGTAAAATCCCTGTAGAGGAGGAAGCTATCGATAGAGTTCAAAGCGGAAGGCAAATTACGTAACTTCTTAGCTGCGTCTTGGAATAAGACCTGGGCTTTTTAAACTCGGGGAACATTAGTGTCAAAAATAGTTTACAATAAGTATCATGGATCACTAAAGCATGTTCTTTTGGATCTTAAAAGAACAGCTAGTCAGTGTCGCATGTTCATCGTGATTTGCAGGGCCTCCAACAAATAAGCGAGGTCTGGAAATTCATGCCCCTGCACATGGTCCCTTACAAAGCCATCCAGAGGCTAACATCCATAGATGACATAATGCAAGTCCTAGACGAACACCAGGCTCAGCTGTCAACAATGAAAACGACAAGGTCCAAAAGTTCTTCAATCTTCAAAAACATTCACCCCGCTTCGCAATCATCTATTTCACCTCCCCTACAAAAATCATTCGACATACCCACACGCAAGTGTCACGAACGCAGGTTCGTCGAACCGTTCGCCGACGAAGTGGACCACTGGGAGCGCACCCTCTCGACCGTGGTGGAGGTGCTCGAGTTGGCCCTGGTGATTCAACGAGGTTACATCTACATGGACAATATATTCACCACGGAGGATATCAGGAAGCAACTGCCCAAGGAGACCGACGAATACGACAAGCTGACGAAACTGTGGATAGAAATAACGTCACGAATGGCAGCTCACGCTTTGGCTCTGCCAGCGACCCACGATCCGCGTACGTACCTTCGCCACAAAATCTACCTCGATATCTACTTCATTTCCCACCTCGGACAAACGAGCGAATATCAGGGGAAAGGAGAAATAAGCAAGGGATATTTAGAGGAATTCTAAGAACGCGAGGTAAACGCAACACATTGTAATTCGAGGTGGGATTCGCGCCGTAATATCCGCGCAATTCCACCGTGGAATGAGAAGGGAAAAATGGAAAGAGAATGTACAGCGAGTCGTCTGTTTCAAAGAGAGAGAGAGAGGGGCAGGAGGGAGGGCGGTATAAAAAGAAAAGGGGAGCAGCGTGGCCGTAGCAGCGCTATAAAATAATGTAAATCCGGTCTACCGGAAGCATTTGCATTTTTTCCACCCTCCCACTCAATGTCTCTGTCGTTTTCCCTCCCCTCTATCCCCCCCCCTGCAGCCACGCTGCTCGAGGTGCTGAATAAAATCAGCGACAACTTGGAGTCGATGCAACGGGCCCTCGAACAGTACCTGGAGACCAAACGGCACGTGTTCCCGAGGTTCTACTTCATCTCCAACGACGATCTGCTGGAGATCCTGGCGAACTCGAGGAGGCCGGAGCTGATACAGCCCCACATCAAGAAACTGTTCGAGAACATCAGAAGTTTGAGACTCGGCAAGGTGTGTACTTAAGCCCCGCTCGCATGATCCTTTTGCAATACTTTCCGTGCTTCTTGCAAGTCTGCCGCTGGAAAGAACCTGGCGGATGGGATGTCCTCCAGCGAGGGTGAGTACGTCGAGTTCGTCAATCCCGTTCTACTCGAGGGGCAAGTGGAGAAATGGCTGTGCAACATTGGCAAGTAGCTTCGAATATTATTTTCGTCTGCCTACGGTGGCGATCTGTTAACTAGCAATAAGTAACATTCGTCTGAATTAGAAACGCAGTGTAGAATCTATTTAAGTGTGTCAAGCTTCTGCACGAGCGACAGCTATCGTTACGTTACATATTTTCGATAGAGCGCTACCTAATCCCCCCGTAATTACCAACTACTAACTCCCCCGTCGAGTAAACTGAAAATTCATCAAAATCGAGATCCACCCAGACGTTGAAGCCGGAATCGAATTAAGCGGCTGTCCTTAATTAATTCCGCCGACTGGTAGAATTAAGAGGGTGGCTGAAAGTTCATCGAAAAAGGACGAAGATCCCCAGCCCCCCCCCCCCCGTCGACCCTTAAACGCGTCACATTCGTGCCATCCACGATGAAAATCCGATTTGGTCTCGTACAGGCGACCCCGTGAATGCGCATCCGCGATGGTGAAAAAAAAAGTGGATTAACCCTGGCGTTCTGCTCGTTGCTCCCTTTCATCCCTCAATTTTCAAGGGACCGTCCGGTAACAATTTTTGCTACGGGAGAAAGGCACACATTGTATAGAACAGCGACGGGGCTGGGGAGGGGCGCGGGGGAGGGGATAGGCGAGCAGGAAATGGAAACGAGAAAGAATACGCGGGGAACGGTGGCTGTTTCGCAATTGCAGAAACCGCGATGAGGGAGAGCCTGCGCGAGGTGTTGAGGCAGTGTCGAACCGCCCTCCGGAAAATGTCGGCGAAACGCGACAGGTGGGTGAAAGAGTGGCCCAGCCAGCCGGGAATTACGTCCACGCAGATCCAGTGGACGGCCGACTGCACCCGCACCCTGCTGCACTGCAAGTGAGTGGCGTGTTGCACGCGAAAATTTAGCGACGTTAGAGGGGCGTACCGGGGCGGTGAAAGAGGAGGGGGTGGGTTAAAGGGAAGACTGAATCCAGCCTGGGGGGACGTGGGGGGTCACGCGGGAGGGCTGCCGGAGACGACCAGGGAGGGAAGAACGGGGCGAAGACGGGGGGTGGTTGGTTAGGGCACCGGGAGAAAGTGAGAGGGACCAGCGGGGGGGTTGGGATCGCGGATAGAGGGACACGGTAACTCTAATAAGGGGAATTTTGCATATTCTGCCTCTCGTGCTGCGATCCACCACCCACGACCACCCCCCCTCCCCTCATACACCCTCGTTTGCATATACTAGCCGTACTGCGAATAATTTAAACCCACCCGCCCACCCACCCCCGTGGCCGCTCTATATCCGTTCCTACCTAGCTGCCAGAGAATCCCTCGGTCCCGGGACCCCGTTCTAACGTTCGTGCCACGGGGGTTGGCGCGCACCCCGACCACGAACCGTCTCTCGGTTACCAGAGGGGACGACGCGGCCGGTGAAAGAAATAAAAGGGCGCAGAGGTGTTGGACAAAGAGGCTGATTATGCCGTTGGGGAGGGAACGGCCTTGTGCGCTTTGGACGGCAGAGGCTTGGCCGGGAGGGGTGGAAATTTTCGCGCTGCTCTTTGGCCGCGGAACGGTCGGGTTAAATGACTGGGCTCTGGGGGTTTAGGCGGCGCACGTTTGAGGATGAGGGTTTTTTTTTTAGGGGAGATTAGCAGAGTGGAAGGTGGGCAATTGGGCCTCCTTTAATTTGGTAAAGTTTGTTAGGTGCGGTGGGGGATTGAGGTGTAATATTACGCTGACATGTTTTTTTAATTTTGCTCGGAGGCAGGCGTGTATCAGAGAACGGGGTGTTTAATTTTAAAGCCTGCATTGGGTGTGTTACATTTGCTCTCGCCCCTAGAACGGTGCCATTTGATAAAAAAATAGATCCCGAAAAAATTTATTGGAATCGGACAACAGGAAAGAATAGTGACCAGGCCTTAAAGTTTAGAATTCATCAATAATTTGGATTTAAAGAATTTCTCAAAAATGGTAAGCCCTATCGAAATTTTGTTCAAATAATATTAAAAGAGCATTCAATTTTCTACCTTAAACTTTAAGGCCCGGTCGGCACCCTTTCCTGTTGTCCGATTGCAATAATCTTTTTCAGGGAGTATTTTTTATGAAATCGAACCATATTAGGAAGTGAGAGCAAAAAAACCGCAGGTTGAAAATAAGGGCCACCCTAGCGTTACATGGCCGAGAATGGCCATTCACCTTCGTTTAATAATCGATTCTGTCTGGTTGAAGAATGGTGGACGCGAGGCGGCCGCTGAAGAAGCTCCGAAAGAGACGGAACCAGGCGCTGAGCAAGTACTCGGAGGCCATCAGGGGCGAGCTGAGCCACCTGGACCGTCTGAAGTTCAAAGCCATCGTGGTGATCGAGATACACTCGAGGGACGTTATCGAGAAGATGTACCGCGCGAGTAAGTCATCCGAGCGGCTATCCGATTTCCAATCTAGTCGGCTTACCCCCCATCCCGCCCCGTGCCCCTTGTAATTTTTCCCAACGTCCTTCTGCCCGCCCACGCTCCCTCAACCCTTCGCGGCGGCTCGTGGCCCGGTTCCTCGCGGGTACAGACTGCCTGCAACGAATTATGGGTTTCACGGGATTTAGCTGTGTTATGACGTCGCAACCGGCGAGCAACGCGTCTACCCTGGGCCAGGCCGTTCGCCCCTCCGCCTCTGGCGTCCCTCGTAAATTCATCCCCCGATGTAGGGTGGAAAATAGATAAACGAACGGACATATAGGTGCGCGCATTACCCTTGTAACCCGTGGAAACAGTCGAACGCGGACGCGGTGCAAACATTGCTAAGTGAGCAGGTACAATATTTGCGAATCGTTGCTGTAATGCATTTGGCAAACTCGATCGGCGATCGAGCTCTCGGTTTGCAGAGAGCTAGACGCCGCGTGATAGTCACGAATTAAATTAATACCGCCAGGGAGTTCGACGTTGCATCTGGTCGCAACGTTTCCGCGTGAAAATTTCACGCTTCCAGGGGCACGCCGGAATTAATGGGGATCCCTGGTCATCGAGGAGACGGCTGGGGGGTGTCGAGGGGGTTGGGAGCTGGACGGGTAATACGAAATTCGCCGCCGTTTCAGATTGCAAGGACGTGTCCGCGTTCGAGTGGCTGTCGCAGATGCGTTTCTACTGGGACAAAGACGTCGACGACTGTATCGTCTGGCAAACGAACACCTACTTTGTCTACGGCTACGAGTACCTTGGGAACACGGGCCGTCTGGTGATAACACCCCTCACGGATCGGTAACGCATCGAGTTTCCTTTCTGTCCCTTTGAAGTGCTCGCTGCAACATTATCCAGAACTGGGCGGCAACTACTTTGTTGAAAGACTAATGGGCGCGAGAGTACCTTAAATCAAGGGAGATCGCGGGTCTTCATACTTCCGTCCCGGGGAAATGGAACACGTGGGTCTTAGGGAAAGGTGTTTCAGAAATGGTAGAAGCTTTCAGGCTGACGATTTTAGGGTGAGAATGGGTTCGTGATTGAAAGCTGGAATTTCAAAGATAACGCTATACGTAAAAGATTCCTAAGCTCGTAGTAATCTAAAGAAAAAGTATACCGTGAAAACCAGCCCGTAGCGAAATTACCCGTGTAAGTACAGTTGAGTATAGGAAACGGGGCCACGCGTGAAAGCGATTCCACATTACAAACGTACGTACGGTTCAGGGTCCTGTTACATGCAGGTCGATAGCGCAAGGTAATTAGGTCAGGGGTCGCGACGATTGCTGGCACCGCATGAAATTACAACCGATCGCGTCCTCCGCCCGCCCCCCTTCGAAATATTAACTTGATTACTCGGCTGATGGAATAAAGCATACGCGAGCTCCACTGCAATTCGACGATAAATTGCCCCGCAGTTCAGTTCGATCCTATTCGCCCAGCCTGTCGCCGTCGCCCTTTGCGCGACGAGCTCGAGATCAGACAACTGAGCACGAAGCCGTCGATCGGCGTTAATGGATGAATCGTGAATTCGTTGTTCTACAAAAATTACAACGTCGGCGAGGAATTGCAAGCAGATGGGGGCGGGGAAAGCGCGATAAACGTTAATCAACGGTGTCTGAGAAACGGGAACCAGACCCTTGAAACTTCGCGGCTAGAAACTTCGTCTTCGTCGATCCACGCGAAGAAACGTCGAGTGACAAAGTTCAGGGAAACACTGGCGAAGATATAATTAACGTCAAGCAACAGTCGTCTAATTTAACCTGAAATGGGAGACGAGATTTTGGTTGATCTTGATCCGTCATCGTCAGTTATTCGAAGAAAATTATTCTGAGCTTGCTCGTGATCAAGATCGTTAAGAGATCCTGCGTTAAGCTAGTAGTTGGCAATTGGAGACGAGATCTGCGGCATCAGGAGTAGAAATTCTACTCGTGCTAATTCTTGTCCATTGGATCCATGGTCCTGTTAACTTCATACAGTTTTCGGTTAACCAAACAGGAGCAATTGCTACAGACAGCTACAGGTAATTTACTAGAAAAGAACACCTGTAAAGCTTCTAAGTTTCATCGCTTAATCCTCACGCACAACACTAACTCGTAGCCCAGAAGAGACCTACAAGCACCCTTCTGCAAGAATACTTTGCAAGGGTCCAGTTAAGGGTGTTATCAGTCAGAATATTCCGACTGCAGTCCCCAAGCAGAGGCAAATATTTGGCATGAATCAGTGTTTGCAAACTCGCCCCTAGCAACACAGTAGGGCTGTTCGAGTACTCGAATATTCGAGTAGCTTGAAATTCGGACCGAGCCGAGACTCGGTTTCCGAGCCGAGTCGAAGAGGAAAAAAAAAAGAAAAATCGACTAGTCGGTTCTCTTACAGTCGCTCGAAAAAATTCGAGTACTCGATTCTTTGGAGCCGCTCGGTTTTTACGAGTACTCGGTTCTTCGAGCCGAGCCAGGCTCGGCTCGCTTTTTTCGAGTACTCGAACAGCTCTACAACACAGCCCTGCAACCTATTTATACGGTTCAGCAACCTACATAGAGGAACCTGCACCTGCCAATCGGACAGCGCATCCAACATATCCTCAGCTATGATTCCTGCGTCCATGTCTCCGACTTTAGAAACGTGACGATCAACCCCCTGTCCCATATGAACCATCAGGCGACTCCGTAAAATCTGCCCAGCCTCTGCAAACGCGACTTTCTCGTCCAGCGAGCTGAACACCACGCGGCACGTGTACCCCTGTGTACACGGTGGTTCAGGACACTGTTCAATCTCGTGGCCCTCGATAGTAACGCTGCCTGCGCGATTCAACATCAAAGGAGACCGATGGGGCAGGCCGGGGCGCAGGGCACCGCGGCGATACTTAACGCGGTATCGATTTAATCGCGATAAAAGGCTGCCCGCGCCTCTCTAATTTATGGAGAGGGCCGTCGCTACCGATACATTTGTTCCCGAGCGAGAATTTGTCTTGCGGAAAGAAGCTCGCGACGCCCCCTTTCCACGGGCCACCCCCTGGTTCCTAGTAGTCGCACCCTCCCGACGTCCTGGCGTCTCGCCCCGTTGGAAACGGATTAAACGACGAATCGTGGCGTGTCCCAGGGAAACGTTTCACTGCAGGATAGGGCGCTGTATCGTTTGGGAGGGGACGATCGATGGCTTTCCGAATGGATGTTTATGGAATCGCGCGATCGCTTTTGTTTCTTTGTAATACATGCTTCCGGGTGTTGAAGGAAATTGGGAAGGGTTGGAGATAATCGCAGGTGTTTCAGGTGTAGCTGCGTTTTAATTGGCCGCTGAAGGGTAATTTATATTGCATTCTTGATGATCTTTTGCGACAGGTGTTATATCACCCTGACCACTGCCCTCCACTTGTATCGAGGAGGCAGCCCCAAGGGACCAGCTGGCACAGGGAAAACGGAGACGGTGAAGGATCTTGGGAAAGCCCTCGGATTCAACGTGATAGTGCAGAACTGCTCCGAGGGTCTCGACTACAAAAGCATGGGCAGGTTGTTCTCTGGACTCTCGCAGACCGGCGCATGGGGTTGCTTCGACGAATTCAATCGGTACGCTGTGGGGCTAGAATGTAGACGTTTCTAGGCTACGGGAAGTGTAGAAGCGTCCACCACAGACGGGGATGAAATAAATGGGCGTTTATAAAGAGAAAGCCAAAGGCTATAACAGCTTCTTTGGGGTGGATGGTGCTACAAGTGCTTTACATAAAAGAACATCTTTCAAAGCCAAAACAGTGGCGGTTTTTCAATGAACTGTCTAAAGGCTGGAACAGACACGATACTAATCCGATACACTGATGTTTTATTATGAATCCAATAATGTCTGATTCAACCTTAAGAGTAGGTGAAACTGATACATCTTTTCTTTTGTTTCTTACATTGTACTCCCGCTTTCCTTGGTATATTCAGCAAACTAATGGACAGCGTTGAAACGCGCTTTACCAGATTCTTTCATGGAATCGAATTGCCTTTTTCTTGCTGCCAGCATAAATATCGAAGTGCTGTCGGTGGTGGCGCAACAGATACTCTCGATCCTCACCGCCCTCTCGCAGAGGCTCACCAAGTTCGTGTTCGAGGGCTGTGAAATATCGTTGGTGCACACCTGCGGCATCTTCATCACGATGAATCCCGGTTACGCGGGCAGAACCGAGCTGCCCGATAATCTGAAATCCATGTTCCGGCCAATCTCGATGATGGTGCCGGACAGCAGCATGATCGCTGAAATCAATTTGTTCGGGGAGGGATTCGAGAACACCCGAGTCCTGGCTAAAAAGGTTACATTATCATCGAGCACATTGTTCCCCATTTTAATGGCGGTGAAATATAGAAAACGGTCTCAATCGCATCGTCCGACAGGTGTACACTTTGTACACGTTGGCCCAGCAACAGCTCAGCAAACAGTACCACTACGACTTCGGTTTGAGAGGCATAGTGACGTTGACGAGGTACGCTGGCAAGAAGAAGAGGCTCTATCCCAAGTTGCCTGACGACGAGGTAAGATGAACGAAATGGAGAATGTTTTAGACTCACTGGCAGTAATTGAGACATCGATCCTATATTTAGTTGGAACGTGGCAGCGATGGTGTACGAAGCTTCATTGTGATAGAAATACCTCTGACACATCTCCTGCACCCATAATTTTTGCTTCTCCATTTAGAGAGTTTTATTTAGAATCCCACAGGAGATACGAAGCATTTAATGCAAATTGCCACAGAACTATTCTTACGCCTTCCCTTCAAAGCAAAACCACCCGTATTTATCACTCATCCCATCCACGTTCCCAAGAAACGTCAGGCTTGGACACTGCGACTTTACCAAACGAGTAGAATCAGTGAACAATGATCATCAACGCGCGCACAGGTGATAATCCTCGCAATGAACGACATGAACATCGCCAAGCTCACCTCCGACGACCTGCCGTTGTTCGTCGGCATCACCAGCGACCTGTTCCCGGACGTGGAGGTGCCTACGGTGGATTACGATGAAATGAACAGTTACATAACAAAGGAGGCGATCAAGCAGAAGCTGCAGGTAATATTCTCTGAAAACCCCTGCGAGTCAAACGATCCACCACGACTGTTAATCGAATTTTAACCAGCCCCACCTTCCACACAAAAACCCCCAACCGATCTAGAAATTACTCCCACTCGCTCAGACTGCTCTCTGGCGTATATTGAATACCGATAATCCGCGCAGCGAGTCCTCGCCGTGAAATTCAATCGGGTTTATTATCGCTGCCCGCGCGAACTGTTAATAATCACGCATCGTCGCGCGGAATCTCGCTCGTTCCGCTGAACCTCCTGTAACACGAAGCGGGATTCGATTAAGCCGTTCGCGCCTGTCACCTCCGAGCCGGAGGATCCGAAGGGCACTTTTTATCGAGCGATCGAACGAGTAGAACGAGTCGACGATCGACGAGTGCACGGTCACGGGGACGCGTGGGACCAGATACATTTGAATTTCAATTCGGCCTGAATTTCGAGCCCTCCCAGACGCCTATTAGCGTCGCAATCTAGAGGGGCCCACCGTTGAACTTGCGCTCTCAGTGCCCCGACTAACGTTGTTTGCAGCCTATTCCCTTGATACTGACGAAAGTTATCCAGCTGTACGAGACGATGAGCTCGCGGCACTCGACGATGATAGTCGGCGAGTCGAACACAGCGAAGACGGTGACGTGGAAGGTGCTGCAGAACGCGAAGACCAGCATGAAGTACGACAGGAGGCAGGGCTTCAACGTCGTCCACGTGTATCCGATTAATCCGAAGGCGCTCGCCCTCGGCGAGCTTTACGGCGAGTACAATCTTTCCACCGGGGAATGGCACGACGGCGTTATATCCTCGATCATGCGGAAAACCTGCTCCGGTAACCAGCTACCGTTTCGTATCTTGCCATTCTGGCTGGGAACAGCCGCACAGAATCGCGTTGCTTTTGACAGACGACAGCCCGGACGAGAAATGGATCCTCTTCGACGGGCCTGTGGACGCTGATTGGATCGAGAACATGAACAGCGTGATGGACGATAACAAGGTGAGCCCTTTTAATCGGCTGTTTAAGCGGCCGAGCTTTTATCAGTGTCTAGGAAATGGGATTTCATACGAAAAGTAGCATCGTTTCATTTTTTCTACATCTAGCTGTCCGTAAGAAAAAAGAAAATGAAACCTGCTACCCATCGTAACTGGGGTCGATATGTGGTTTGATTTTAGAGATACTAGCTTGCGAAGCTTTTAATTTTACCTGCTGCGCGGCGCAGATAAAGGAGTTGTGGGAGGGAAGAGCGATGGGGTGGGCTTACGATTGTCAAAGCTAGATTCTCTGCAGTTTTCTTTGATCCCTGGCTTCCTCCAGTTCGCGATACTTGGGCTTCTGGAACTCTTCGATCTCCTAGTCTCTGATTCTTTCAACCTTTGACTTCTTCGTATCCTCGCAATTTTCTGCCTTCCCTAATTCCAAAAGCCTTTCTGTATTTAGTTTCCCAATTTCTAAAGCTCTCGATCCTCGCAAAGCCTCTCCTCCCCCTTTCCCTCCACATCCCCCACGAGTCACCACGAGACAAATCCGCCCCGAAGGTTCTAACGCTGATCAACAACGACCGTATCACGATGCCCGACCAAGTGTCCCTGGTGTTCGAGGTCCAGGACCTAGCCGTCGCGTCCCCAGCGACGGTTTCTCGGGCGGGGATGGTGTACAATGACTACAAGGACCTCGGCTGGAAGCCGTACGTGAACTCCTGGCTGCAGAAGTTCCAGGGAAAAGCGGAATTCCAGGAGCAGGTAAAACACGGCAACCCTCGAAGTCACCGGGCGGCCTCATGAATGAAGGCAACGTTAAGCAGATGAGGAAGCTGTTCGCCGAGCACGTGAACGCGACCCTCAATTTCAAACGGCTACGCTGCGAAGAACTCGTCCCCGTTCCCGAACTGAACGCCGTCCAGTCGCTGTGCAAGCTGATCCAGGTGCTCGCCACCCCCGAGAACGGGGTGGAATTCACAGGGGACAAAGACTCGTACGCCAACATCTGCAAAATGTGGTTCTTCTTCTGGTATGACATCTATTCCCCTCGATGAATACGTAAATCAAAAAGGGTTGCATACCTTTGACGGGCCGTAAAATAGGGTCACTTATGTGAATTTTTTCTCGCATAAAGAAATGTCATATTTGAAAATCAAGATATACACCTTGTTGTGTATAAATTAAACTGTATTCCTTTAAAAAATAAATTTGATATCTTGAGAAATGGTGCCATAGCAGCAACTTCTCTCGAGACCTCTCCGTAATTACAGCACTTGCGGTACCAAAAATATCTCAGAGATTAGTGGACCGATTTGAATAAAACTTTGCACGAATACTCTTAAGACTGTAATCCAGTGCTCGTCGAGACGATTTTTCGATTAGTGCATTAGTTTGTTTTTTATTAACAAAAGAATATGAAAACTTACAAACGGGGAGGTTTTTGATAAATCCATATCTAACATAGAAAATGTATTGCGTATACTTAGGAATATCCTCCAGACACCAATTACATTGCAATTTAACTATTATAAATGGATCCACAGGTAAGGAATCGCGAATGAATGTTCTCCAAATATTTCTAGCATGATATGGTCACTGTGCGGGGCAGTTAACGAGGAGGGTCGCTACAGGGTGGACAATTATATTCGAGAAATCGAGGGCTCGTTCCCCCTGAGGGACACCGTCTACGAGTACCTCGTGGACGCGCGTCTACGCGCGTTCGTTTCCTGGGAGGAAAGGCTGCCTCAAGCATGGAAGTTTCCTGCAGGGTGCGTATCGCGAGTGCAACGCTTGCTTCTCTGCACACGATTCCAAAACGCACGAACGTTTGAAAACGGTATTTGCAGGACACCGTTCTACAAAATTGTGGTCCCCACTGTGGACACGGTTCGATACGAGTTCATAATTAGTGCGCTGTTGGCGAACGAGTTCCCAGTGCTACTTGCGGGCCCGGTGGGCACGGGGAAGACCTCCGTGTTCCAATCGGTGCTGGACTCATTGGACAAGGAGAAGTACAGCGTGCTCGCGTTGAACATGTCCGCGCAGACCACTTCGAAGAACGTGCAAGTGGGTATTTGCGAACGAAATTCGTTCGTTCGGCTGTTTGCGTTCCGCGGATAGTCGAGGGTACTTTGGTGGTTCTGCATGTTTTAGGACACGTTCGAAAGCAGGCTGGAGAAACGAACGAAGGGGATCTACATCCCCGCGGGTAATAAAATCTTGATCGCCTTCATGGACGACTTCAATATGCCCATGAAGGAGACATATGGCTCGCAGCCGCCGCTGGAACTCATTCGACAGTTGATAGGATACGGATTCTGGTAGTAGCTTATCGTTTCTCGTCGATCGTTAAGTATATCGTGCGCTTCGTTATGAAATGAATTTGATACGCTGAGTCGATGGTAAAGTTTTATCTTTGAATAGGGATGATGTGAAGAAGAAAAAGAGTTTTCTTTATTACACAAATAATTTTTATGCGCCGCTGTGAGTGGTGGATAAAATTTCTTCCAGGATAGGTGCCCCTTCTTTTGGGAGTGTATTCTTTGAATGGCGATTTAATTTGCCCTGCAATTCGTCATTATTAATGAATTTTCGAAGGTACAACCGTCAGAAGCAGGTAAGGAAGTATATACAAAGGGTGCAACTAATGGCAGCGATGGGACCGCCTGGAGGTGGTCGCAACGTTATCACCGATCGACTTCTCACCAAGTTCAACCTCATCAACATGACGTTCCCTGTCGAGAAGCAAATCACGAGGATCTATGGGACGATGCTGAACCAGCACTTCGCCGAGTTCCACGCGGAAGTCAAAGGAATATGTTAGTAAACCATGAAACAGTGTGTATATCTCCTGTGTGAAAAGTTTCCAGCAACAAGCTGACTGAAAGTTGTTGCTTTCAATTAGCCAGTGAAGTGACCCTGGCCACCATCGGTCTATACAACAGCGTGGTTCAGAAAATGCTGCCCACGCCAGCGAAAATGCACTACTTGTTCAACTTGAGGGATATTTCGAAGGTAGAAAAGGAGAAATAAAGCACCGTCGATCGTTTCTCCTTCGAGTTCAACGTTTATTTTATTTTACACATTAAAATTGTTAATGCCTGTCGTACAATAGATATTTCAGGGTCTACTACGAAGCCACGTGGATTATCAATACTCCAGACAGACGTTCCTCCGATTATGGATACACGAGGCGTTCCGAGTCTTCAGCGATCGACTCGTCGACGGAAAGTGAGGATCTCTTTAAAAGAAAATGGAAGAAACAGATAAGAGGCTGTAATCTTCGTTTCAGGGACAGCGAACTCTTCGTGGACCAACTCGGCGAGCAACTTGGAAAGCACTTCGAGCTGACCTTCCACAATATCTGCCCAGAAAAGAGGTCCCCTGTATTTGGTAAGCTTCATCTTAGTGGTAGTCACAACAGCAGATCTATAAACTAAAGTAGACTTAGACTTAATTTACGCCTGACCCAAATCTAGCTTATAGCAAACATAAGCCTGATTTCCACCAAACAAAGCACATCATTTAGACCCAGAATCAACATAAACTTTATCTACCCCGACTTGGTCTTAACTCGGTGCAACTCGGACCTAACGAAAGCACGATCTTCCTAGGCAGTTTCATGAACGCCTGGGACATATACGAAGACCTCGCCGACATCGGTGCGGTGAGGACCCACATCGAGAAGCAGATGGACGAGTACAACTCCTCGACGGGTGTGGTTCCTCTCGATCTAATTCTCTTCCGCGATGCCGTCGAGCACATTTGCCGGATCGTTCGCGTGATATCTCAGGTTTGATGATCCGCGTTTCGCGAGCGTCTGTCTTCTGGTAGCTCGCTGACCGTTCCCTGACGAATGCTGAAAAATAGAGGGAATCGGTCCGGAATGCTCCAGCAGCGTACGAGAGCCAATCAAGCTGGGCGGCTTAATTAAAAATGCAATCGTTTCGCCAGCCCCGTGGCAATATGCTTCTGGTCGGTATCGGAGGAAGTGGCAGGCAGTCGTTGTCGCGTATCGCCACTTACATGTGCGAGCTAAACCTGTTCCAAATCTCGGTGACGAAGCAGTATCGGCTGGCAGAGTTTCGCGAGGACCTGAAGGCACTGTACCTAAAAACGGGCGTGGAGAACAAGCCGACCTCGTTCCTCTTCAACGACACCCAGGTGATCGAGGAACAGTTCCTGGAGGTGATTAACAGCATGCTCAGCACGGGGGAGGTGGCGAACTTGTACAAGAGCGACGAGATGGAGGAGGTGATTCTGAATCTTTACTTTCGATTGCCTCGAAGGAGGAGGAATTCATTTATCGCGGTGGGAGGGAGGAGGGTTCTGGCTTATGCTAATACACATCTTCTCAGATCCACATGATACCAAATTTCAAAGACACTGTCATCCACCTAAACACAAGTAGCAGCATCCTTGACAAAAAGAGAAAGCAGCCATTATTCAAGGAATCCGCATCCGTTTCCGAAATCAGAAAGCCGAAGGGACAGGCGTTTCGCGCGAAACAAAGCAGACACCGTCTCCGCGATCCAATCGCGTAAGAAAATTTCCAAGCTCCCCGGCTCCCCGAGATTCGACTTTTGCCAGACTGCGCGCAACCCCTCTTCCCTCCATTTCACATCCACCCCCCGCGGCCGTTTCCTCTTTCCCGCATCTAATCCACTCGCATATATTGGATCCTCCCCGGAAGTATTTTCCAATACACGGACGGGTCCCGGAAACCGAGTCGCGACCAACGCCCGCACGCCCTCGACCCTTTCTCCTTATCCGGCAGATTAGAAAGCAGCTGACGAAGGAGGCGATGCGGTCTGGACGCGTACCAACTACGGAGGCGGTCTATGCGCTGTTGATCGAGAGGGCGCGCGCCAATATGCATCTGATCCTGTGCCTGAGCCCGATCGGGGACGCGTTCAGGAACAGATTACGCCAGTACCCGGCCCTGATCAACTGCACCACCATCGATTGGTTCCACGAATGGCCCAGGGAAGCCCTCCTCGAAGTTGGCAACAAGTTCCTCATGAATCTCAATCTGACGCTCACTATCACCGGCGAAAATAAAGTGGTCGGTCCTCGTTCGGGCATCGTACCCATCCCGCCCGTCCCTTCCCTCACCCCCTTTTTTTCCGCGCGATCGATCCCATTCGATTCGATTCCACGGGGGATCGAGACACCCCCCGAGCCCCGGCCCCCCCCCGCCAAAGAGCGGCAGAATAGAAAGGGACGCTGCACCCTGGTCCCTCGCCCCTCCCTCTTCTCTCAATTTCGTGGAATCCGATTATTTTCCTCTCCACGGGGTCGCCTCCGCGCGAATGATACGACCGTCTAGCGCATCCACTTCCGCCCGAAACGGGAGCGGTGGGGGAGCAATCGTCCGAGCGTTTCCGGCCACGGGGGCGCTTAATATTTTCGAATCTGTCTGGGGGCTGGTGCCGCGAATCGGGTGGCTTGGTTTCAAGCAGAGACGCAGCATCGATCTCTGAATTTTCCACCGCCATTTGATTTTCCTTCCTTTGGTCAGCGTGAAAGGCGAGGGCGCCGTTTCGCTCCGATTGGAATCTGCTGGGATTGAGTTTCTTTTCTGAGGGACGATATAAGACAGTGCGGAGGAGATTCCTCATTGTGCCGTGTCAATGGTAGTGTTTAATTGAATGGTTTGAGAGGCTTGGGGATAGATAATGTTATAGATTCATTGGATTCGTTGGCTTGATTGGCAATGGTATTGTTTAGTGTTTCGGAGAGTGTTTGATATGGCGCGCACACATTTTGGAGGAGACGGATGGGCTCTGGTAGCTTTGATGAAGTAGAGTTCTGTTTTATTTTGTGGTATGTGGAATTGTTTGTAGGAGTCTAGGCAGTCAGCGACAGCGGTGCCGCTGGCACCTCTTCAGGACAGAATGAGGGACGCAATCGCTGGGACGTTTTCCCTGATCCACGAGTCGGTGTCACGGTTTTCGCGGAGAATGGCTGCGGAGATGAAGAGGCACAATTACGTGACGCCGGTGAATTTCCTCGAGCTGGTCGCGGGCTACAAAACGTGAGTTCGCGGTACAATTTACGTCCCATCAGCATTCTACTTTGCGAACCAAAATACGAATTGATAGCTTATAGGCTTTTATACAATACTTAATGATTCGTTATTATTCGATAAACGGCGGCATTTTGTTTAATAATGGAGATACTACCAGCAGTGCTGGTAACTGGAATTCATAGCTTAAGTCTCTTTCGACCCTTGCCAACATCCTTCGACGACGAAACACCCCACAGACAGCCTTGTTTCACGTTTAACAACAATTGCTCCTTAAATCTCTTTCACCAGTTTCAATTACCCTTTCCCTCCCCTTGTGTGTCCTTTTGCCACATGCGCCGTATGGCCCACTTAACTTTATCGTCCGAAACAAACTGGGTACCCCATTTAAATCGATTCGCTGGAAAACGCACAACAAATTCATTTCGACGTTTGCTTCTGTATTAAATTGATTCATATCCAGTTATGAAATATCATGCCCGACGATTTTATTTAAAGTGAAAAAACACCATCGAAATCGTGGTACAAGAAAAGAATTATTTTTAGTGCATTTTAATTTAGTTTTTTGTGCATTTTTAGTAAAATCGTTTAACATAAACATTTTTGATATATTTTTATTTTCTAATTTTTAGTGTTTGTGGATTTACATTTCACAGCTCAGATTTTTTTTACAAATATCCTTTATTGCTGTATACAGTTTAACAGTTTGCTGAAACTCCTTCCTGCAAAGTCAGAAAAAAATAATTCTTTTCTTCGGAGGATAAAAACAAAGAGGATTTCCATATCTCCTCCACCATCTTCAATTGCCACCTTATTGTACCCCCTCGAAGCTATTCAATCCCTGTCTCAAATGTTTCCCAATACCGCCATTATCGATCGATTTAAACGCGACAACCCGTAGATCCCACCCTCCGGGACGTTCGCGTGAAAGCTAGCCACGGGAGTTTCGATGCTCGGGGGATCTCGCAGGCGGTTGGAACGCGCCGGATAAAAGGAATATGACACTCCGTTTAAAAGGAAGGAAAACAAGCTCGATGCCTCCTCGACAATTCCACTTACGACGAAAATATTCCGGTCGTAAAGATAACCGTAGCAAAGTTCCGACTGCGAATCATCCCCTTTGCCGCCGTCCCCGACGCTGCTGGCGAGTGTATTTCACGCAAGTTGGGCGGAACGCGGCGCATGGCCGGCCAAAGGACCCGTCGCTTCGACGAGGCGTCACGATCGTCCTCTTTTCAGGATGCTGGCGGAGAAAAGGCAGGAATTGGCGGACCAGGCGAACAAACTTCGCAGCGGTCTCTCCAAGATCGACGACACTCGGCTTACAGTCAACGAAATGGCCGCGGAGCTGGAAGTCACGCAGGAGCAGGTTCATAAATCTACCAGGGAATGCGAAGAGTTCCTTGTAACGATAGGTAGGCGTCAGCCCTGACGCTGATCTATTATCATTAGTTACAATGCCATCGATCCGACGTTTCCGCTCGAGCGAAACTGGGCTCGCCAACGATCTCACGATTGTTCAGCTGCAGATTATGACACAGGCACCGCGAAAGGAAGGTAGTCTGACGTCTGTGGTGTAAGTAGAAATTTTAAGGGTCTGTCTCCTGTAGCGTGTTGTACAGACGCAGGTAAGAAGCATTTAGGGAAGAGTCTTTTTGGTGGGGGATGTTTCCGAACAGCGCCTCGCTGGTTTGTCGAATTTACCTATTTGCAATTGTGCCGGTATCGTTCGAAGGGGCTAAGAGGAAACATGTGGCATTTCGCAGTGAATCAGAGGCGCGACGCCGACGAGACACAGAAAACCGTGGCCGCTAGATCGCATCGGATCGTTGACGAACAAAAGGAGTGCAAGAAACTCGAGGAACTCGCCCGCGCGGATCTGGCAACTGTCGAGCCAGCTTTGAACGAGGCAACGAAGGTATATGCATTCCTCGGTTTACTGTTTGTTCCATTTTAATTATTAAATCTATCGAAGTAAATGTGTTTTATAAAGTGTTTTAAATCGTAGAATTTGTGTTAGTAGAACTTGTTATTTATCAAATCATATGTGCACTCCGGGAACTAGTATTCGTGAATCCATTCATCCCGCAAAAAACTCTCTGCTAATTCTAAGCGTCTCACTCGATACACGCTACCATTATTCGAAGACACCCAGGATCTCTACTTCCCGTTTGAAACTTTCACTCGGCGCGCACACAAAACTGAGTAGCCCAATCTCCTCTTCTCCTGCCATTGCACGAGGCATTCGTATTTCATCCCGTCGATCGTTCCCACCCGCACCAGGCCCTGGACGCTCTCAGCAAGAAGGACATCTCTGAAATAAGATCGTTCACGCGGCCGCCGCCGAAGGTGGAGATGGTGATGGAGGCGGTGATGATACTGAAGACCTCCGAGCCGAGCTGGGCGGAGTCGAAGCGTCAGCTTGCCGACGTGAACTTTCTCAACACGGTACGAAACATCGGTGGGCTCCTTTGCCCGGCGACATCGCTACCGCCCCTGTACGCGGGACGCTCGGTTACAGCTGCGGAACTTCGACAAAGACCACATATCGGACAGGACGCTGAGGGCCATTTCCAGGTACACGTCCAATCCCGAGTTCGAAGCCGAAAAAGTCGGAGCGGTATCGATCGCCGCCAAGTCTCTCTGCATATGGGTCATAGCCATGGAGAAGTACGGGAAGCTTTTCAGGTAACCGAAGCCGCGATAAATATCCCAAAAGAGGTCTCTTCCCCGAACGAGTAGGTGAGCGTCGAGCAACTCCCGCGCGAACTCGTCCCGATAACGGTGGCCCTAGATGGCCGAAAATCGGTGGAATTTTCTCCGTCAACCCCTCTCTCCCCCCCCCCCCTCTCTCTCTCTCTCTCTCTCTCTCTCTATCTCGCCCGCCGTTCGGCGGAAGAAAGATCGGGAACGAAATTCGCTTGGCTAGGTGGCCTGCACGGTATTGAATCGCAGGATCGTGGCGCCGAAGAGGGAGAAACTGCAGGCGGCACTGAGCTCCCTCAAGCAGAAGGAGAAGGCGTTGGAGGAGGCGATGCAGCAGTTGCAAAAATTGCACGAGAAGCTCGGCAAGCTGCAGCAGATGTACGACGCGAAGATGAAGGAGAAGGAGGAGTTAATTAAGCTGGCGAGTATATACCGGGGCGATCCGAGGCCGAAAGCCGAGGGGTGGGAGGACACGCTGCTGGCTAGCCGCGAGTGCTTCTATTTGCATAAACTCGCGCTTCAGCCGGTGCTGAAAGTTCCGTTTGCACGGTGTTTATAGGCGAGAGATATCGTCTGAGGTGGAATCGTAAGCTAGCCGTGTTTACACCGACCCGTTATTCAGTGCGAATTTTCGGACTTTTACCCTGCCCGACGGGACAGGGAAACGCCACCACTTTTCGCGTTATTTGCAGTCCGTGTGCGAGCGAAACGTGACTGGCGGCTGTCGGCTCTCTGGCGATTCTGTTTCATTCACTCGCGTATGGTGAAGCGTGGGATATGCGCGGCATGGTGCTTGGTAGTGACGGTTTAAATCGAGTTGCAAGTAGAATGTCAGTTGATAGGTGATATTAATATTACGCAATATTATGGGAGACATTTTGTAAGAGTTGATTCAATCTATTAAAATAACGAGAGAAGTTTATAGAGTTATATGTCCTGTAATACTGATAGTTACTCTCTACTTTGCATTCACTAAGCCTGGAACCGAAACGCCTGTAAGGGAGCAACCACCTTACACCTGTGCAGGTCAGGTTGCATTTGAATAGATTCGCGCGAATATCCTCGAAAGTATCGATGGTATCGAAAAATTTTTCAAACAAAAGTTGCATGGTTTCAAAGAGCGCACAGCCGAACGTTAATAATTTGTTTATATCTACAAATTTAAAGAAGATACGAATATTAATAATATTTTCTTAAGGAAAACTGAATAATTATTAATAAATAAATCGACGCATATGCCAAAAACCATCCAACTTTTATTCGAAACATTTTTCGATACCACCACCAGTTTCCAAACTATTATCCTACGAACCCTTCAATAGAACACCATTCATACTTAAATAACTCGCTATTTAAATCTCTCGCAATCTACACTTAATTTACACGCCTACTTAAACCCAAAAGATGCCTAAAACCTTCCCTCTGGCACCCATAGTGCCCTTTCATAATCTCCCTAACAAGTGCCTATAAATGCAAAAGTACTTACCGACTAATTCCCGCCGTGTTTTCAGGCGGAGCTATTGAAACTGAAACTGGAGCGCGCTGGCCTACTAGTAGACGGTCTCTCCGGCGAGCGAATTCGATGGGAGAGCACAGTGGGGACGTTGGCCATGTCCTTCGACTGGCTACCGGGCGATTGCCTGATATCCACCGCCTTTGTGTCTTATTTGGGCCCGTTCGTATCCAATTACAGAGAGGAGCTGATAGGCATCTGGATGAAAGAGGTGAGCGCGGCGATCCGATCGCTGGTCCAAGTAATAATCGTAATTCGCGGATATCGTTTCCCCATGGGATATCGAGTATCAATTAACGTGGAGATAACGAGGTTCCCCTGGATCCCCCGCGGAACCAAGGCTAGCCGAACCCGCCGCCCTAATTTCCACCACGCTTAAAAACAAATCCGCGAAGGTGCGGGAGAAAGAGATCCCAACGTCGCCTAAATTGGACGTGGCTGAGTTCCTGGTGGACCCGGCGCTGATACGGGAGTGGAACCTCCAGGGCTTGCCGTCGGACGACTTCAGCACCGAGAACGGCATCATCGTGACGAGGGGTAGCAGATGGCCGCTGGTGATCGACCCGCAGTGCCAGGCGGTGAAGTGGATCAAAAACATGGAGTCGAAGAACGTAGGTACCCCTCGGCTGGAAAGGGGATAACCGGGGAGCCTGGTCCTGTGCAAATCGAGCGCAAACTCTGGCGAGAAAAGGAAGTCTAGGGTCGAGGGGATCTAATTATGCGGGAGGGTGTGCAGATCGCAGCTTTTACCTAAGAATCACGGTTTCAGGCACTGAGAGTAATTGATTTCGGGCAAGCGGACTTCGTGAGGGTGTTGGAGCATGCTCTCCAGTTCGGCAGGCCTGTACTGCTGGAAAACATCGGCGAGGGGCTAGATCCAATCTTGAACCCCATCCTCGAAAAGGCGTTCGTTAAACTAGGTAACGCGGTTCTGTTTGGAGAATTTCAGATTTGAAGGCTGAGACGGTGTAGCCTCGTAAAGAGACAGCTTTACAATGCTGCTTGTTGCGTGATGATAACATACTCGATTTTCAATGAAAGAGGGGACAGTATTTTTTCTTTGCGAATTAATTACAAAGAGATGAAAGCAAGCACAGACTTTTCCTTTGACACTATATGTATTACTATCGCGATTTTTCATCGATCTGATTGCCTAGAGCCCGTGAAGGGATAATTAAATCTAGCCCTACGTTCAGGTAACCAGGTGATGATGAAATTCAACGAAAAGATGATCACCTACAACGACAAATTCCGGCTGTTCATCACGACGAAACTCTCGAACCCCCATTACGCCCCGGAGATATCCACTAAAACGACGTTATGCAACTTCGCCATTAAGGAGCAGGGTAGTTAATTGTCTTATCGTGCGTCGGGAGGAAAAGGATGGCTACAATGGGCGAACGATGCTAGATGGTGGGGGGTAGATTGGGGTGCAGGGACGTGGCATCCGAAAGCAAGGGAAAGGGGTGACTAGCAAGCTTATTATCCTGTGCGCAGGACTGGAAGCCCAGCTCTTGGGGATCGTGGTCCGGAAAGAGAAGCCGCAGCTCGAGGAACAGAAGGACAATCTTGTGCTGACAATCTCGACCAACAAACGAACTCTCAAAGAACTGGAGGACAGGATACTCCAGTAAGGCGATCGATCTCGCTCCTCTTACCCCTCGGAGCACTATTACTCAATCGAGAATATTCAAATCAGCTAATCGACAAACAGTCACAGTAGCTAGGGAATCTATAGGAGGCTTCGATTCCTTATCTTCTCACATTTCTATCAAAATACATCCACTTATCTCTTCCACCCACCGTGAAAACCTATTTAAAAGCTTCATCCCCTTTACGCAGCCTGCTGAACGTAGCCGGGGACACGATGCTGGACGACCTCGACTTGCTGAGCACCCTGCAATCGTCCAAGGCGACCGCCATCTCGATCGAGGAGTCGCTGGTGGTGTCGGTGAAGACAGAGCAGGAGATAGATCTCGCCAGGGAGGAGTACAGGCCCTGCGCCGAGCGCGCGGCTATCCTCTTCTTCGTCCTGAACGACATGAGCCTCATCGATCCCATGTACCAGTTCTCCCTAGACGCGTACATCACCCTGTTCATGCTGTCCATCGACAAGAGCCCGAAAAGTTTGAAGCTGACGGAGAGGATCGAGAGCTTGAACGAGTACCACACTTTCGCCCTGTACAAGTACTAGGCCCGCCTTTCATCTGCCTACACTCGACAGGCAGCGTATAAGTGTACCAATCATCTAGGAACACTTGCCGAGGCCTGTTCGAGCAGCACAAGCTGCTGTTCTCCTTCAACGTGTGCATGAAGATACTGGACGCCCAGGGCAAAGTCATACCCGCCGAGTACGACTTCCTGCTTCGCGGCGGGATCGTTCTCGACAGGGAGACTCAACCGGACAAACCGGTGCCCTGGATGCCGGACGAGACTTGGGACAATATCACGGAACTGGATAAGCTGCCTGGCTTCCATGGGCTAGTGGCCTCCTTCGAGCAGTTTCCCAGGGACTGGCATAACTGGTGCGAAATGAGAAAACTTGGGATGTGAAATCTAGCTTTACTATTCGGCTTCGCCAAAAATTTGGAACCTGATTTTATAAAAAAAATTTTCTTATGTTTTTTTGTTTAAATCGTCACATTCTTCTGAATTAGCTAGGCATAACGAACTGGGACATATTTCGTGAGCCCAGAGTTTAACGTTTGAAAGTTTTTAGGGGACATACAAAGACACAAACACTTTCTGCTTTATATATTAAGATTACGGAGCGGTTGATAAGAATCTGACGTATCGCCTTGGGGATTCGTTCTGTGGATTAAAATCACAAAAGGGTTTATATATATGCATATTTTAATACGCGTGATTGCTTTAAGCTGTGCTTTTTGTTTTTCCCAAGACTCTGCGCACAAACGCCTTTGGGAGAGCAACCCTTTTTCAACCGTGCGCGTTAGGTGGTTGCGGTTGCTCTTCTACAGGCGTTTCTAGAATACAGAGTTGTGGGAGGTTTATATAAAATATTTTAGTACTTCTATATTCCCTAGATTATAGTTCCCATTCAATGTTCTTCGCGCAACGTTTTTAATGATCAACGTGCAGGTACATCAGCACGGAACCGGAGAGCATACCGCTGGTAGCCGAGTGGGAGTCGAACTGCAGCGTGTTCCAGAAGATACTGGTGATACGCAGCTGTCGCCCAGACAGGATCTCGTTCTGCGTAGCGAACTTCATCGTGCTGAATCTCGGCCAGAGGTTCGTGGAGCCCCCGGTGCTCGACCTGAAAGGGGTCCTCGACGATTCCGTCCCTCAGAGCCCACTCATATTTGTCCTCTCGCCGGGCGTGGATCCTACGGGCGCTCTGACGCAGTTAGTCGACAGCCAGGAAATGACTAGTCACTTCATGACGCTTTCCCTGGGTCAAGGGCAGTCTCCTATCGCCACCAGGTCAGCTGCGTTTCCCCTGTTAATCAATTACGCGAGGGAAACGTCTCGGGATATGCAACTAAGGGGTGGAAATAATTGGGGAGTTGAAATGGTAAATGATATAAGTGCCAGGAGTGAAATTTTCACTATTACCTTTTTAACCACAGCGGCCGTGGTATTTATGGTCACTATTTTACAGCTCTAGAAACTGAAATAAATTATTCCAGCACTTACAGTATTCACCGCCGCACTTAGCATGGAATTCGCACCCTTCTCCACTGAAGAATTAATTTTTCATTTCCTCCTCAATCGTTTACACTTTACAGAATGATAGAGGTCGGCGCGAAAGAAGGAGCGTGGGTGTTCCTAGCTAATTGCCACCTGTCTCTCAGCTGGATGCCGAAGTTGGACAAAATCGTGGAGACCATCGGACACAGTGACACCATCCACCCGGAATTCAGGTGGCGCGACGTACAATCGAGCGTGAATGTCGCCCAGGTGGATAATTAAAGGGTCCGTCTAATTGCAGATTGTGGCTCAGCTCGGGCCCGACCCCCGAGTTCCCTATATCGATCCTCCAAGCGGGGATAAAGATGACCACGGAGCCGCCGAAAGGTCTGAAGGCAAACATGAGGCGCCTTTACGGTTTAATAACCGAGAGCCAGTTCGAGCTGTGCCAAGCCAAGTCCAAGTACAAAAAGCTCCTGTTCGCCCTGGTATTCTTCCACGCCGTCCTCCTCGAGCGTAAAAAGTTCCAGCAACTGGGCTGGAACGTCGTCTACAGCTTCAACGACTCCGACTTTGTGGTAATTCGCCTCAACTTGGGGAATTCGTAATTAATATTAATCATACGATTACCTAGTAAAGCTGGGTGTGACAAAGCGCACAGATTACAAGCTAAAGTGGTAAACTGTCCCACTGTCGCGACAGGTGTCTGAGAACCTCCTGCAGGTCTACCTCGACGAGTACCCGGTCACGCCGTGGGAATCCCTGAAATATCTCATAGCAGGTGTCTGCTACGGGGGCCACGTGACCGACGACTGGGACCGCCGGTTGCTGATGACGTATATGCAACAATATTTCACAGAGGAGGCCCTGACCGCGCCCAATTATCGTTTGTCATCCCTACCGACCTATTACATACCGCGCGACGGCTCTTTGGCCTCCTATCACGATTTCATCTCTATGCTGCCGAACGTGGATAAACCGGAGGCGTTCGGGCAGCACCCGAACGCGGACATCACGTGCCTGATCATGGAGACCAGGAACATGTTCGAAACGCTGATGGGCCTTCAGGTGCAGGCGGTTACCAGCGAAGAAACTAGCAAAGAAGAGAAGGTAAATATGTGGGATCAGGAACCACCAGGCCCTTTTTCCGTGGCTCCCAAAGCATGGGAATTACAAATTCTATTTCTACATAATAGTTCATAGAATCTTTCCATTCAGTTTTCCAGTCATCTTCCATCTTTCTGTTCTATAGGTGAACCAGCTAACCGCAGATATATTATCCAAGATCCCCGGGGATATCGACTACGAGACCACACAGAAGCTGATAGGCCCGAAGAAGTCGCCGTTGGACGTGGTGCTGCTGCAGGAGATACAACGCTACAACGTGCTGCTGCAAAAGACTCGCAGCAGTCTGCAGGAGCTCCAGCAGGCGATCAAGGGCCTGGTCCTAATGTCCACGGACCTGGAGGAGATCTTCACTTGTGTCTACGAGGGACGAGTGCCGTCGGTCTGGCTGATCGCCTACCCATCCTTGAAGCTGCTCGGCCCTTGGACCAGGGACCTGGTCAGCCGTGTGGAACACTTCAGCGAATGGGCCCGAACCACTCATCCGCCGTTGCTGTTCTGGCTGACCGCCTACACATTCCCCACTGGCTTCCTCACCGCGGTGCTACAGACGTCTGCGAGGATGTGGAGCGTGTCCATCGATTCCCTGTCCTGGGAGTTCTCCGTCTTCACGGTCAGCGAGTCGACTATCATCGAGCCGCCCACGGTAATTTGCAATTTGTCGTCGAATTTAGAGCCTGGATGACCGGAATCAGTGAAGTACAAGTGGGGTTTTTCAAAGTGTGTACTCTCAGTCTACTCTCAGCTAGATGCAAGATAAATCTATTAGAGCAAACGTAGAAGTTAGCTTGTATAAAATTTAATTTACACTAAACCGTGAACGTAGATGCTTCCTTAAATCTAACGTAGTACTTTATCAAAACCCCTCATCCGTTCTAAAGTACTAAGACACCACTCACCCCCTTACACTAATCCCAGAATATACTCCCTTCGAGTTACCCCAAAGTTGAATTACAGCCACTCACTTCGTCGCCGTCAGAATTCAAAGAGTCTCCTAGAAGCTAACTAAACTTCGTCCATCCTGGCATCTCTAGGGCGCGGAAATTTAAATGCCAGGGTGCAGAAACTCACTGCCCTTCGTACCCCGCGATTTAATATCGATTGCACTCTAACCGTGTGCCCGCGTAATGTCGTTCATTCGCAACGGGCAACGGCATTTCCGTCGCTGAGCAAGCACAACAATCGATCCACACATCCAATTATCAAATCCTCCCGCTCTCGCCCTTCTCCCTTTTAATGCAAGCCGAACCAGCCGACGAAAAATAGACGGTGGACGGGTGGAATAAAGAATTCAGCGTCGCGATATCGCCGCGAAATAGCGTCGTGTGTGCATACTTATAACCGTGTGTACATTCCATTACAGGACGGCGTGTACATACGCTCCATCTTTCTGGAAGGCGCTGGCTGGGACAAGAAGAACAGCGTCCTCGTAGAGCCAGCCCCCATGCAGCTTGTTTGCAACATGCCGGTGATTTACTTCCGGCCCACGGAGCACCTGAAAAAGAGGACAAAAGGTAGGAGGAAAACAGGAAAGCTCGCGAGATGGTGAAAAAGGAGAGAGAGAGAGAGGATAAGTCTCTCTCGCGTCAAAGCGTGGCCCCTTTTTCTTCTTCATTAATTTCTGTACACAGGACTGTACACCTGCCCCTGCTACTACTACCCGCAAAGAAGCGGGGACCAAGGACGCGCGTCCTTCATCGTGGCCGTCGACCTGAACGCCGGACCAGAGGGATCAGAGTTCTGGATAAAAAGGGGCACCGCTCTCCTGCTCAGCCTAGACACGTAGATTCAACAGATGAAGAATACTTAAGTTTTAAGGACGGGACCAGGGAAGATCGTTTCCAAATCACCTTTCAGTTATTCCTTTCTCCTGTTTCTCTTTCTCAGTTAAAAGAAACGCTCGCTATACGTAGCAGAATATATTTACAATAGTTGTAGTAGAAAAACGTAGCTTAGCTTTCTTTACACGCGATATCGGTGGTTTCAACGTACGGCAGAGACGCGGAGCTTCGACGCTGAGGGTAGAATCTGTAGCACGCTCGCGAGAAAAGGAACGATTAGCCATTCCGGAGGAGGTCTGGGCTTATTAGAGGAAGAAGACATAGGTTCTTCCGCTTTCATCATCAGCGGAGCACGACGAAGACCGCTGACACCCTTTAAAGTCTCTGCGACAGTCGTATTGAGCCTGGCAATGTACTGCACCCAATCCACAGGTGAGACGCCGGTTGCATACGTCGGGGGCTCGAGAGTGAATAAACTGTCCCTGGCTTGAAACAGAGCTTTTACCGCGTCGGTTGGATTACTCTGGTTTCTTAGACCGTCCACGAGGCCTTTCACCGTGGAATTCAGCTGCGTTTGGAAGTCGACCCAGGCGGCTGACTTATTCCAGGCTTTGCTACTGCTCTCCGCGATCAGACCCTTCAACGACGCGATCTCGCTCTTCAATTCGGAGAAAGACTCGTTGAACAGCTCGTGAACTTTATCGACGTCTATCTTGTCTGTGGCATTGGCAGAGTTCAGGAGACTCATCACCGTGTCGTTGATCTGTTTCTTGAACGCGGTCCATTCGTCTGGAGGAATGACTGGCTTCATGAACGCGGTGTAATCGAATTTAGAAGCACCCGAGGGCCCACCTTTCTTGGATGCTTTCAGAGTAGGGGAGTCCTGGTTAGGTTTTAGCTTACTTGCTTCTGCCACCCATTCGGCCTTCGCCGCTGAGATCTCGTCCTTCAGCTTGGCGAAGTCGTTCATGGTGGAATCCTTGAACGCGGTCCAGCCGACTGGGTCGATCGTCGTTGGCTTTCTGCTCTGGATATCCTGAATTATCCCGGCGAGAGTGCCGTTGATCTGAGTGCGGAACTCCAGCCAGTCGTTGGTCAAATTGGACAATTCGGAATTGCTAAATTTGCCAGCGAAAGGGGCGCCCAAGTTGCCAGCTCGAGGAGCCATGTTAGCAGACGCTGTCGACAGGGTTGCTAGCTCCAACGGCGACGGTGTGCTCCTGAACGCGGAGAAGCTCTTCATCACCTCTTCCCTGTAAGTGCTCCACGCTGGATCACCTGGCGGAGGCATTCCGTCCTTGATCTTCTTCACAGCGTCGTTGACTGTCTTGATGACATCTGTCTTGTAGGCAAGCCAGTTGTCCACAGAGCCTGAGCCCCCAGCTGCCAGTTCCGTTGCAACTGTGGGCCTCTGACTGTCTATTTTATCCTTGAAAGCAGAGAATCGATCTTTTATGTCATCGCTGAAGGTCGCCCACGCTGGATCGCCAGGCGGTGGCATGTTGCTTGCCACATCTCCGATGGCGTCGTCCAGGGATGATATAATATTGTCCTTGAAGTTCTTCCAGTCGAAAATCGCGGGGATCGTGGATTCCTTCAGCTTGTCGCTCTGGTTACTTAACTCCTGCTTCAGCATCAGCTTGGGAGCTAGCTCTGCCTTCGTGGACGCGATCTGATCCTTCAGGTCAGCGAATTGATCGTGGATGTCCTGCTTGAAGGCCTTCCACTTGCCAGCGGCGGCTGGACCGCCGCCTATGGTTCCTATGGAGTCGTTCAGTGACTTGACTATGTTGCTCTTAAAGCTCACCCAGTCCTGGTACGCGCTCGCTGGGCCAGCTGACCTTAAAATGAAACTCTCCGGGTTCCACGGTGTCTTTTCAATCGGCACAGGACTCTCGACAGCTTTCGGCGGATGCAGGCCTGACACTTGATTCCTCAGGTCGGAGAACGTGTTGTTTATGTAATTCTTGAAGGTCACCCAGTCTGTGTCCACCGTGACGGACGCTCGTGTGTCGTTTATGAACGTCACGACGTCTTGAATCGTGCTGTTGATGCTGCTCTTGAAGTCCGTCCAATTGGCTGGCATGAACGAGGCTCGTAGTACGGGACTCACTGGCCTTCCTTCCTTCCACGCCTCGAATGAGACAGTTGGTATATCCTCGCATGACATCATGGGGTTATTGGGACCTATGGCGCGCATCACTTGAGCCTGGGTTTGCGTCACACCGTCGGAACAGTCGCAGATAATCCTTGCCAGGGACGTCTTACGCAACTCCTGCAGCTGGTCTACGGTCGGGGAAGAAGTAACGTGTTAATGTGATAAAAAGACAACTTATTTAAACTACAGAAATTACACGAGTTCCCACTAGACACTAAAATGTAAATGAAACATGGGAAGTTCCTAGTGTAACTCTTTTGCCCGGGTGATCTCTAAACACAGAGGCAGGGGACAACTTTACAAACTCTTCACTTCTTTTTCATGTATCAAATTATGCAATACCTCACGTGTGAGTTTTCAAATTTAATTAATTTTAAAATAGTCCCAACTCTGGTATTCAAATATTTCATGCTATTTCACGGAAGGGGGCGGCAGACGGTTGTTAGCCTAGGAGCGCCAAATCTCCAAATCCGCCCCTGACAAACATTCCTGCAAACACGCCAACGCCACTCAAAATGTTAAGAGAACCACCACCCCCTCACCTTCAGCGAACGAATGAGGCTGTCCAGCTATCTCGTACCAGAATCGATCTCCCTTCTGCAAGCGAACGAACTGATCCGCGATCAAGCAGCTGAACGTGGGACCAACGATCCCACCAACCTTTGGTAGCTCAGCCAGAGCACCAGTATACAAATCCACATCATGGACGGACGCGTACAATGTCGAAATGTCCTCGAGTGTCTGCGGATCCAGGTGCCCCTCCAGGTCGCTGAAGCTCTCTGGTCTCCCTAGCCCACAATGCTCCCTCCACCTCGTGTACCCAGGGAGCCCGTGGTCCCTACCGCGCTGGATGTTCAAGGACACCAAGTCCAAGCCGCATGGCACCGTAGCGTTCGACATGGGATCCTCGAAGAGGTGGCTGGTCAACTGTGAAGTGACGTGAGTGGAGGTCATTTGGATGACGTTCCCGGTTGCGGACGTCACCGAGCTCTTCACTCCTCCCTCGACGTACAGCATGTAGGGATTGAAGAGTATCCTGTGCAGCTCCACGTAGGAAGAGGTGCCCTGCTGCTCGTTCGTCACCTTCATCAGTCCAGGCAGCAAAGTGTGAGCGAAACGGAACGCAGCCGCTGCGAAATTGTTGGCGATAGTTGGATCGATGCTGGTACCATCCGGGTCCTCCGTCCATTGCCTGTAGCCAGACTTCAGGGGCCTCAAATCCCGGAGGTTCGTCTCCTGCTCGCCGAGGACGATCGGTATGAATTCCTGATAGGTGATGTGCTGAAGCTGAGCGGCCACTATGCGCCGGGCCTCCTCGTAGAGGGTCTCGTCGTCCCACTCTGGATTGATCTTAGCCAGCTGCTCGACGACCCTATTGTGCTGGCGCGCCCACAGTAGGTGCATCGTCGTCAAGTGCAAGTTCTCGTTCGCCCTCGGGTCGCCAGCAGCGAAGCAGTACCGTCCTCGGAGCCTCTCGGTATCCCTGTTACAGCCGTCCTTGGGATTCGTGCTGGCCGGCAATAGAGTCCGATTGTCCGGGGTCACTTGCATCCTTAAACGACCGCCAGCGAACTCCTTCAAATCGCGGGCCGAGCTGATGTCCGATCCGTAGATCGCTGAACCGTCGATGAACGCTGTCACCTGTGAGTTAGTCAGCGATTAGAGATACTTCCTTGGGACGGACTAGTGTATATTTTAAGGATATTGCGGGTTTGGTTAACTGACCCGTGTCTGTTAACCGAATTTCCGTTCTATTCAGTGTCTCCATTGCTCACTCCCCTGTGAAAGCGATAACGAACGCGCCGTTATCGTCGAAACGCGCGGCGCTGTTACAGCGATAATGAGCTTAATTAATTGGCTGGCTAGCGAGCGGGTAAATCGCGTATTATGCGTACGAAGTTCCATATCAAAGGGCATGAACGAGAATTGTTTGATGGGATTGTTCTCGGCAAGTTATGGAGGATATTCTGGGATATAGAAATATAATGGGAGAGATTTTTTGTACAGAAGCAAATGACGAATCTGTAATATGATTCTGTGGAGATTTAAAAGAATAAGTCTTCTTAATTCGCTGCCATTTTGTGTACTATAATGAAAGAGGTATTTTCAATAATTTCTAACATAACAAAAGGTAACTAACTATGTAAGGATATAAAGCACTCTGCCCCTTCGTCTATACAACCGTCAATACTTCAGAAACAAAACCACCTAAGTAGAAAAATCGAGGAATAGCCAGACACGCCAGCCAAGACTTTTCAGTGAAACACTTACTCGATAAATCTTCCAAAATCATTCCACATTTTCAGTTACACCCTTTACAGGAAAAATATCATTTATGATTACTAAACTGCGAATGTTTATGCAAATATACATTTTTAAAGAAAAGGACTAAACAAGTGGGACTTTGATAGAAATATGTCTCGTCATTGGAGGGCTTTCAAAATTTATTTTTTATTTTAAAAACTGTTATGTTTATTTATTTCTAGCATATTAGAAAATCGAATATAGTGTATTCGATTTTCTTACAATAGAGAAGTCGTAATTATCGTTATAAATATCACACTTGCATAAACTTTCGCAGTCTAATGATTACAGTAAACCTAGAAAACTCCAAAGACTCAACCTACAAAAGGTACCTTCCAAAACTGAAAAAATATTCCACCTTCGATTAACGATTGCAAGAACAATTACAAGAGTCTACTAAAGAGAAACTCTAGATCCTAAAGGAGCTACATTATCATTCTACAAACTCAACAGAGTTGATCAAGCGAAAGAAAGAAGCGGTACCTGGTTCAACTGCTGCCTAGGCCCAAGTCTGCACTGTGGCGCTGGAGCGGACCTGACAAAGTCCATGCAGGTCCTGCCGGAGACATCGAAAACAGGATCCCCAGCAGCTACGGGAACAGGAAAGCACTCCGGGTGGCCCACAGACGGCGGGCAGCAGGAAATAGATGTGCCGTTGACACCCTGGCTAATCGCAGTCGCGGTGATATCGTGGTCCAGAAACTGGCCGTAAACAGCCAGCATCACCGTAAAATCCTGGTTGGTGCTAGGTGACGGCTTGTGGACCTTCAGGCTGACTTCCCGGGCGGATGGCAGGTCCCCTCCCGAAATCGCCCTGCGCGGCACCTGGATGCCATCAGCGTAGCTAGGTGGCAGGATCCTTTTAAACGGCGTCATGGTGGCTCCGCGCTGCATGGGCCGGTTGCAGCTGCCGTCGAAGCTCCTGTACTTGCTCGCTACGCATTTGGGAACGTCCAGGTGCTTGCAAGCGCCGGAGGGCGACCAGCCGCCGTCGAAGAAGCTCCCGAAAGCGGATGGTTCGCTCAGGATGGTCCTCGAGTTCTCGATCTTCCTGGTGGCAGCTAGCTCGCCAATGGCGGACAGAGCGAGCGTCCCGACGCTCGCGCAAGTGCTCACGGCGTAACGGTGCCTCGATTCCGGGGACGGCGATGGTAACGGGGACGCCAAGGCAGTCGCGTCCGCGAAGAGCCGGTCGTCCATCGCCTGGCGACCAGCTTCCAGCCCCTCCTTGTACTCGTCCTCGGTGAGCGTTGGAGGACTGGCGGTGTTGTCGGCGACCAGGATCGAGTTGGAGGATGGCAGGGTCGCTGGGTTGGTGAACAGGGTGTACGAGCCGGATCCAGGGGAGAAGCCCAGCTTCAGGGTGCTGAAGTTAGCGGGATCTTGGGACGAGAGGGATGTGAGGTTGGGGGTGGTATCCATGATGTCGTGGCTCACGGAGTAGCTGACTGCCACTATGAGGGCCATCGTGAAGATCGCTCTGGAAAAAGGCAAGTGATTTTCTTTTTGTTCTTCATTGCTGAAGGGTGGTCGACAAAGATAAAGATTCACAGTGCTGTGAAATCTAAAGCTGGGAATCCGCCTGGAAGTTATATGCTAGGCTGTGCCATACTACGTTTTAAAAAAAATTAGCTTCAATACATTCTTATAGAATCGTTTCCACCAAAAACTAAGCTAAAACCTAGCATAGCACAACATAGCTTAGCTTAGCTTCCAGGTGGATTCCCGGATCTGGGGAATACATTCAATTTACGCTGACACCCAAACTGGGATGTCTGCATTAATTAAAGCAGCTGACGCCTAATTCTATTAAGAACTGGTCACACCTCGATCCATGGGATACGGATTTATTTTATTTAATTTCGTCACCGTTCAAACTTTCTTCTCACTACTACTGTATAGCTATTCCAATCTACCCGTGGTTACACAGCTCCTCAGGAATTGCCTGAACCGCCGCGACGTTGGGCAACCACACTGTCGCCGTACGATTACGCGTGTAACCAAGGCCGGCGTCACGTAACTCTAATCAGCGTACGCGCGAAACGCCGCATCTTGAGCGGCCGTTTGCGTCTGGTAAGCGTCTTACGCGACGTTTTACCCCGCAAATACGATAACGAGCCACTGTTCCTAATACACGTCAGCCGGTGTCGAGGGAGAAGCCCTCCAGCTACCAAAGTGCGATCCAACTGTCACTCTTTATCGCGCGACACAAGCCAAATACATCCATCGTTAGCTAGCATTCGTCGAACCCTAGATCCAACGAGTCTGCCCCCGCGTATTTCTTCCATGCCGAAGTATCGCGTGCATGCGTTCGAACGGCGGCCAGTCGAAACCGCAACGGAGAAACCGAGAAACCGCGAGGGATCTCTCTGTGCCCGTTCAAGTTCCTCCTCGCGTCCAATGACTTCGATTCAGTTCAAAGACAAACACCTCTCTCGAAGGCAACCATTTGCATGCTTAGATTGTTGGCAGGCGAGGGTAGAAGATAGTACAAGCGGCAAAGTATCGTCACCATGAAAAACCTCTCACTTCTATGAATCCTCTGTCACCTCTTTTTAAGAACTCAGCGTCTCTGAGAGTTTCGGGCATTGAAATCGCAAGTGTGGAAATGCTGCGAGGATACGCGATAGAGGTAGAGACTCACGCCACTAAGGTGTACGCGAGGCATCGCAGCCGCATCCTCTGCCTCCTTCGGTAAGAGTAGAACGGATGAGTGTCGTGGACGTAGTACACCCTGGCGGGCTTGTCCTCGGTCAGCGAGGTCTTCTCCGACGAAGGCATTCTTTCTTGAGCGCGTTACAGCTACGACCGGACTGAAACGATCGTCCCAGCCGGCGGTCGAGGTGAGCGATGAATTTACGTAAGTATCCGCTTACGGTGGGGAATGGATACACGAGGATTTTTGCAGTGGCGCATCGAGCCGCCGGAGATCGTTCACGGCGCGGCTTATAAACGCGGAGCATTCTACTCGGCGTAGATGTATTGAAGATTTCCGAACGCATCGAGTAGGGAGAAAGAATTCAACATTTATCGCTTCTACTTTGATACTCCGAAAGAATTGTCTGTTGCACAGGAAGATTTTTTAGGACCAGACAAATAGGAGATCGTTAAGAATGTGGTAGATTAAATTGTAGATGATGGGAAAGAAATGATGGAGATTAGATTTTAATTGCTTTCTTAGTCTGCTTGGAATATTGTGGATGAAGGTCTGAGGGACCTTCGCTCGACTTGCTTCACTAGCTGAAGGATTATAAAGCTCGACCTCCTTTTTTCTGTTTTCGTATTTCTGTCTTCTTTATAGAATTACTGTTTTTTTTTTTGTAGTTTCGCGACTGATTAAGTATGAACGATAGTGACTTGATAGTTTACTTGAACGATAGTTTACTCGATGACTGAACGTACATGTTCTTCATGGGAGCTGTTTGTTGCAAAAGGCCGTCTCTCTTGCGTCACGGGCGCAAGGCAGCGCGCCTCGCCGTGTAATTATATAAACGCGCTTAATTACACACGCAAAATCGTAAGGCGCTCATGGAACACCAGGTTTTCATCGTTCAAGCGCAAAGCGGCTTAGAGCGGTCTCAGAAAAAGCTGCGCGACTTGCAAACATCACTTAATTACCCGTTTATCACACTGGCGACCTAAACTGTCGTTCAACATTTAATAACCGCTACGGGTATAAATAAAGCCTGCAAATCAACATATGAAATGTGCTAAATAAATGGCAATACGCAGTGGCTAATAAGATTTCAAACACACCTAATACGTGTATTAAACCAAAAATTTAACTAGCTCTTCTTAAATCTACAAAATTCAGTTAAACAATTTAAAGAAAAGAAACCTGGTTACACCCTTAACACCAAGAAGAGTCATCAACTTACATAAGGGTGGCGCAGATGCAGCACTGATACTGCCTGACGCGTGACTTCCTGGTCCTCAGGAGGCTCGCGAACTCCACGTAATCAGGCGAGTCCAGGGGCCTCGTGAGCGGGGTCCTCTCCGTGGCGCGTCTTCCTCCGTACATTCTGCACTCGCGAATTACTAAACCTCACTGATTACTAAACCACGGTGGGAAACGTTCGTCGAACCGTGTGGACGATCGGCAACTGGCACGTCAAAGTCGAAGACGGTCTGGTCGAGTTTCTTGAGGCGACTCGGTTTACAGCGGCAGAACCGAGCCGAGTCGAACGGAATTTCCGGCCCCGCACCCCTTTCTCTCGGTGGTTACAGCAAATGAATGTCCTTTATGAAAACGTAGCTGGTAGCACGTTGCAATGAATATAAACGGTAATCGGCACTTATAGATTCATACCACTGGTCTGGCACACTACTCGTGACATTGTGTTAACGATGTCTGTGCGATTGTGCGCACGATGTCGAGAAATATCGGTATTGTGTAACACGCGACGTTCACTCCAGCGTATTTAAAGTCGAACTGGCCTCTGTTATCGAATGCACCCTTAAACGGTATCAATCATATGTTTCTATCCGCGTTCACATGGTGGTGGTAGCTGTGCTTCGAACCTGAGTGCCGAGCGCGTGACGGAGAAAGGGAAGGTTTCTACTTTCCCCCCTACTTGGATTTTCTGTGCGTCGCGATTACAGCGATGCTTATGTATTAGTATTATTTATACCGATGTAATCACCTGTTGTCGCGTATGCTTGCGCGTAGTCGCTTATAAAACCTATGGAACGAATAAACAATCGTCTGGCTACCGTTAAGTGGCTGTTCCGGTCTGGAGGTCATAAAAATAGGTGGTTTTTCGGAATTAATTGAAGGAAAACTACTGTATATAATTTAATGGGACTTTTTACATTGTATCAAAGGTGTGTTAAACTATGGAAATATTTTTTTGTTTTATAATTAATCATTGCAGATGGAAATGGGAAATCGTTAAAGTCGAGGAGTCAAAAAATTCATCCTAATCGGTGGAACGTGTGGCACCTAAATCATTGGTCTGAAATAAAAAAACAGTGCCAGATTATTAAAGGGCGTGAAACTCGCTCGTGCACTGAACAGTAAAAATGATACTTTTGGGGGAAATAATGACACTTGATGTTTGAGATCACTTTTTCCCTATATTTTTCCTCCTTTCAACGCCTTTAAAAATTACTAATTCTCAATTTTTTAAAATTTTATTGGTTTGCCCACGAGCCAGAAGAATATTCTTCAAAATAAAAACAGTTTCAGTCGAAGCAGGTAATAACTTTTGAAGTTCCACCGATTTTGCGAACACTGGTTCGAGAGAAACACGTTTAAAATTTTACGACGAGTGCCGCTTTGGTCGAGTGTTACCCATGCATTTGCCGCTACTCAAATGCCTACAACTTCGTGAATTTTACGAATTTCAAAAAAATCCTTTTAAACACGCATTCCTAAAAGGTTGAACATTCGAAAAATGAAATAAACAAAATCGGTTTTTAGACGGGGACCTCCGCTTAAATCGCGTTTCAGGGTGAGCCACCATTATCACGTTGATATTCGATACCAACTACCACCCCTCTGACAAATCTGTGAATTAAAGAAGGCAAAGCTGAGAAATGTGAAGCTAGAGAGAAGAATAGTAAACTCCAACGTTTCGCGTCCGTTCTTCGAGTATTCCGTAACCACTACTCGGTGTATATACGCCGTCATACGTAATGAATGTTCGCAAGTAAACGAGATTACTTCTAAATACTTATTAAACCCTACGTAAATTCTGAGACATCTGAAACCCCAGAAGTCGACCAGAGGGGTGGGCTGGCGTTCTTCCCTTTAGCCTCTGCACTCCTGGTTCCTCCACGAGAAAAAAGAAACCGGGTAGGAATTGTGAACGCGGGTGCCATTGACGAGACGAGTTGAAACGAGTTTTAGAGAAGTTTCCGAATGGGCCGTTAACGTAGCACCGCGCAGGGAACAGTGGAGAGTCCGAGACAGACGCAATTAAAGCAGGATCCTCCACGCTCCTCTTCTTCTTACCACTCACAAGCCAGGACTAATCGGTCACGGAACTGATGAGTGTCTTTAGACCTTAAACGAGCATCCGAAAGGAACGCGAGGACAGCGAGTCAGGCGACCGAGCTACTCGGCAAGTGCTATCGTAAATCTTCCGCAAGTACTCGTCGCGCTGTCGCCCATACACCTACAGGCGCGAGTGGTTATATAAGAAGAATCGAAGGATCGACGGCCGAGAATGAAACACGACTCGCGTCCTCGCATTTTTATCCCGCGTGTGGCGAGAAAGGCGGCTAAGGGGCCGAGAACTATTACCAAGGATCATCGACACGTCCCAAGATGTACCGGTACAGTGTCGTACTCCCGTCGTCACTTTGTACCGTGCAATTTCGATCGATCGAAACGGCGCGACGACGCCGGAGCGTTAACGTGCAGAGTGCTCCATAACGATACGAATGGATCGGGGTTTATCGGTGATCGCGAGCGATAACGCAGCGATCGCTCGTTCGAGCCCACGGTAATCAACGTGTCAACGTTGATTACCCACTTTACGCGGCCGTTAATTGCGAACCTGGACGAACTGCACTCGACACGGGTAATCGATCATTCGTTTGCTCGTGATCGATCCGGGGGTTTTGCAAATCGCCGACCGGGACGAGCTACGAGCTACGGCGCGAGAACTCGACTGTCAGAGGCAGGGGTCGACGCTCGGACAAAGTCTTACATCCTCCCTTTTTATCTTGTAACGTGGGCGTGTAACTTAATACGTGACGCAAGATCAGAAAAGGGCTTCCGCCCCGTTGCCGGGCTTCGCAGACGCATAAATCGCCGGATCCTCCCGCTCTGTTGACAGCAGAATGCGTGTGGAATCGGCCTGCGCGTGTCGCGCGATGTACATACGTGGTCGAGGCACGGTTCATCATAGCACAAGACTCATTAATCTTATTCTCGATTAAACATTCGTTTACCCTTCCTCTAAAGACTCTGTTCCATCGTGAAACAACTACTGGCTCAATGTAGACCCACTGCGGGATTTGAAATGCGTTAGCCGAGAATGAGAGCGTGTATCCGTAGGAAAGGTGTATTTTGTCGTTACATTAAGATACTCGTCCGTAGGTCATTCCATGCAGCAGAAGATGTAACTCTTGGGGGCCCGCAGCTCCAGCCACTGTTCCTGATTCGGGACGTACATTTCCGCTGGCATGCGCTCCAGCCCAGGCGATTCCGGGGACCCGTGGTCGTTCGTCCTTCTGGCTGGGGAATCAAACGCAGAGATCGATCATCATCGACCCCTATCGACTCCAAAGCCTCGCCCTCTTACCCATTCGTTTGCGCATAGCGATGGCCTCGCCAGGGTGTCGCAGGAGGAGCCGTCCCACTCCCTCGCAGCGTCGCAGCACCTCGTTCTTCAATAGATGATCCCGCACATTCTGCGAAATTATCGAGCAATTCGTCACCCATTTCGACACGTACGCGAAATCCATGAGCAACTGCAGCGCGCCGTACTCGCTGCAAAATATATCAGGCTCCCCTTTGGCTCGACGATTCGTGGAGTGGCTACTCGACCATGCAAACGTCTCTGTCCGTCGGTCTAATGTAACGTCGCCTACCTCGTTTTCTACCGTCCGCTTTCTCTTTCTCTTTTGTATCCGTCCTCGGGCCGAGTGAGACTGATAGGACCGAGGCTCGCAATTTACCTGAATTTAATTCGATGCAGGTATATGTAGTCGAGCCACGCCTCGCACATTATTCTCAGGATCATGTTCGACGTCTCGTGGTCCTCGATCACCTCCACCACGGGAAGCAGCAGCTTTTCTGCGGAACACAGGGTTTAGGAGAATCCAACGGATAGTATACGCATTTTCTAGGGTGGCCCTTAATTTTCAATATGGAACATTATTCCTGAGAAAGTTTATTGCAATCGGACAACAGGAAAGGGTGGCGAGCAAGCGTTCAAGTTTAGAATTCATCAATGGTTTGTATTTAAAGAATCTCTCAGAAATGGTGCGCCCTATCGAAATTTTGTTCAAATAATATTAAAAGAGCATTCAATTTTCTACAATTACTGTAGATATCACTTTTTCGTGCCTCCAACCATTTGTTAGATAATAGCGTTTGAATGTAGTACGCTTATATTATTAGAAAAAAATTTCGATAGGGCTTACCATTTTTTAGAAATTCTTTGAATCCAAACCATTGATGAATTCTAAACTTTAAGGCCTGGTCGACACCCCTCTCCTGTCGTCCGATTGCCATCAACTTTTTCAGGAATCATTTTGAGAGAGCAAAGAAATACGAAAAAGAATTCAAGCCGTATAAAGAAGAGTCATCCTAAATTAAATACTCGTTCAGGGGATCCCCGTACCGAAGTAAGTCTCCACGTAGAGGCTGGCGGCGACTGGGGCGACGTTGCTTCCCTTCCTCCAGTAACTGGACCGTGGGAAGCACATGTGCAGGTTCGCCAGGCTGATCACGCGGCAGATTTTCGCGAGGATGTCGATGCACTTCGTAGCGCATTTCTGTGAACCGAATAATTCTCGCTACGGCTACGGCCCAAGCTACTACTCCCAAGGAACGTTACCTGGAGTAAATCCACGTTGGTGTTGACTTCGGAAACAATCTTCGCCCTCATCTTCGCGCAGACGTACACCTGGACACTGACAGAATCCGTGGAGAGAGCGGCCGCGTGGTCAGCGAGCTGGAAACAGTAGCGTTAGCTGTAATAACGAAGAAAAAGATCACTCGGTTCGCAACGCCAGTGGTACCTTCAAGTAGGACAACTCCTCGAGACAGTTCACAACGTCGCCCTTGACCAGCAAGAAGAACACGTCGAGCTCCCACGTGTGAGCTATGATCTTCGCCTCCTGCACGATCCACAGCCTGACCGTGTGGATCGAGTGATCCAACCGATGCAGGACCACGATCTGCTCCGAGAGGGGTAGCTCCATCAACGGTGCCCCGATCACCCACTCACCCCCAGCCTCGCACTCGTTGCTCAGCCTGACGAGCAGCTGGAACAGCTCGACGAACTTCTGCCCGGTGTCGGTCCCCTGGAAATTCGACTGCCCCCTCTACTTTACAATCTAGCTCCAGTGGTTTGGAATCCCCTGACCCGCAGACGCTTCCTTTTCGTCTCGAACTGACCTCTGTAGGCGATGCTCTCGACTGGCACTGGAAGGCAGACGTGTAGGCAAGCCTGAACAGCTGGTCCCAGGCGGTGATGGTAGCGTGGTAACCGAGCGCGTCGCAAAGATTCTGCAGCGCTGGACGCACCGTGGGTGGCACTGAAGTTTAACCAAGTACATATTTAAGTAAAATAAAAGGATGTCGATGAATGTTTGTAGCTCTAATTCACGCGATAGAGATTTTATGGTCACTTCACCGTGATTCCTCTGGACGAATTGACTAAGCCAGTCCTTGAGATGCCCTGCCCCGTGACTGTGATGAGTGGCGAGCGGTTCGGGGGACCACCAGAGGATCACGTGGTCCAGGATGCCCGATAGCGCGCCCCAAGCGACTTCCTGATAGTAATTCTTCACCTTCTTCATCGCGCTGCTTCGGAGCCTCTTCTCGCCTGGTACAGACGTGCGCATCCTTGTAAGGGGTATTTGTCTTTTGAATCCCTCGAGCAGGGAAAGCTGCGGGGGGGAAGGGAATGGTACCTCCGACGGTCTTCAAGGCGTCAGTGCCCAGCAGCCGCGGGGAAACGTCCTGCGCGACGTTCAGCAACCTGGGGACTTGCTCGTTTTGGGTATTGACCAGGGTCTGGATGCTCTCGACGTTCGACATCTCCGCCTCGGATCTCGGTGAGACGCTCTCGATCGGCGGCGTTAAGTGTCTCGTGAGAGCTCTGCGAAACGATCCTTTGTGAGCCTCCGGGCGCAAAGGGAGGAGAACAGTAGCGTCTCTATGGGAATTCGAGGGTTGAAGTGAGCTTGAAATGCCCTCCAAGAGATCCCGCGGTGTCGCGGGGAATCCGTCGAATTCCCATAGCTACGCTGCTAAGAGTAATGCCCGCTGAAAAAGAAATTCCTGCAGATGACTGACCGGTAGATCTCGATACTCGAGTCCTCGGAAGCCTCGACGTCGAGGGGCAACGACGACGCGGGATCAATTTTCTCGCGGGGCTCGTAATTCGCTAGAAGACAGTCGATAAGTTCGTGGCAAGACACCTCCGCCCTATTTTTCGCCAGTATCTGGAACCGTTGCAAATCACCCGCCGCTTTTCAAACTCCACTGAAACTCTGACTTCGGAGGGAATTAGCCGAGGAGGATATTAAACTGCGCTTCTCCTCTTTCGTTCATCTCGAAAGATGGCGAGAAGCTATCCACTTCGCGATTTAGCAAGGAAAAATCGAGGTAACTGATATGACGATTAGGCTTGCGAATTACAAGTCAAGGGGCCCCCCCAAAGAAAAAGGGAAAAATAGGAAAACGTAACCACGACTGAAGTAATTCAAGAGCTTCGTAAAAAGAAAAGAAAACTGAACTCTCGATTTTTTAAATAAATTTTTCTTATCACCTATTGAATATTATTAAATTTGCATTGGACATATTTTTATCGCTTCAACTCGGTTCCCCCAAAATTAAATCCTGAGCGCGCCGCTGCGCCTGAATACCTGCAATATGCGAGTGACAGACATCTTCTTCGATGGTTCCAGCATGGAAGGGCAGTCATTGAAAAACACGTTCGTCGATGGATCGGACACGGCGATATCGATGTCCAGGATATCGTTATAAATGTTCACCAATCTGAAATCAACGCGTGCTCCGTCGCAATTAAAATCGCGGCCACGATGGGGTTCATAATACGTGGCGCGCTTTAATAATAGAGTCATCTTACCTAAAGATGATTCTGAGTAGCTCCACGCTCTTGCAGTCGACGATTTCGTTAATCAAGTTGCGAGTGAATCTCGCGAGCACGTTCAGCTTCCGCTTCAACGCCGTCAAAAAGTGGCTCATCTTGTGCTTGTATATCGGATGGCTGCTGAGTGTCGTCGAGCACATCGACTTGTACTCCTTCGTCGCTTCCTCCAGATGATTCGCGACGCCATCGTACACCTACGTGCGAGACATGATAAATAAACGAATCCTCGTAGAAGAATAAATTCAAGGAACAGCCTGCATCAATCCCGGAATATTTATCGCCGATTCCCTCCGAATCGAACGGTCTCAATTGCCACTATCGACGCCCCTGACGCAAAGGAAGAGTAACGCGGAGAGGGTTAGTCTCAACAATCGAGGATTCGCCTGTTGATAATGAGAAACCAAGCTGCCCCGAGAAGTTGGTCCGCGGCAAGTTAGTTTCGCACCTGCAAATCACAAGCCTGTACGTCTGTAATGCCCTGGATGATTAAGGCTACGCGCTCCACGAGGCCGCTCATCCTCTCGGCGAGCGCCGAGGACTCGGCGAACCATTCCTCCAGGACACCGCCAGGAGGTGGCAGCCACTTGCTGATATTCGCCCTGTAATTAGAATCCATCTGGCGCTCCCCAGCTTCCCCTCCCGAGGCGCTCGAGTTTCCTTCACTCGATCATCTGGAGAACGGTCCTTATCATTCCACCTCCTGCTAACTGCATTTAGAAAGAAGCGCTTCTTTCCACGCGCTATCGCTTCCAGAAATCTAGCCGCCGCTCGAGCTGCGACTCTGGTAACTAAGGGATCGCAGGCGCGTCGATAGCTTCTTTAATACACCACGTTCCAGTTGAGTTCGGATGAAAGCTGATGACTAACTCGCTTCGCGACTCTCCTGATGCTCTTGATTACCGTCACGTTTTCGAAATTTAATTCAGCACGTACGGTCTGAATAAATTCCATCGGCACGACTGTTCTATTCGATAGCAAAGCATTGTCGCGTGTAACTCCTGCGGTGTTACCACGGAGACGCCTAACGCATGGCAATCCTTCCTACTCCTATGCAACGCGGTTTCGCAATCGTGGTTATCGGCTCGTTCGTTAGTTCCGCGAGATTAGTAATTAATTTACTAGGACAGTACTGTTTTATGACTTTCATTCGACTTTCATTATGGCCTTTCATTCGGTTTAAATTGAAGTTTCTAGTCAAGGAATATTTCTGCTCGGTCGATAAACTGATCCAGCGCTGTCCAAGCCAAAGCACGCGGGCTCTGGAGTAGAGGTATTATATTAGATTCCGATTCGATTCTTTAGAGAATTGATTGTTTGGTTTCGATTTTTTAGAAGGGTCGATTCTTATAATTCGATTCTGAATCGATTCGGGAATCAATTCTTTGAGGCGAATCGACAGCCTTACTGTGGAGTTCTCCCACTCTCGTTCGCGTTGTCAAGGATACGCGCGACGCTAAAGAGGCGAGTGCGCAGACGCCACACGTGACGTGGCATTAGTGACTCACCATGATTCACATCGCTGCACAGGGCCGTCTTACCAAATTTGAGCGTCCTGGGCTGAAAAATTTTGGCGCCCTAGCCCCCAAGAGTGCAATTTCTTTGCAATCGGTGCAAGGCATCAGAGCCCCGGGTCTCCACCAAGGCAAACACGAACAGAAACAATTTTTCTTCATCGAAGAGAGAAAAGAGACACAATGTCGCGCGATGTTCACTTCACGCGGAGTCGCGGCCAATGCAGCCGCAGCGTAACAGTAAATGCCACGGCGCGGCGACATGCTGTGTGTTTAATTCGGCACTGCCGCGGCATCATATTTTGAGGGAAATACAGAATATAATGTTTTCTCACTGTCACCTGCGGTTTGATCCGCGCGGATCATGGCGCAAGGATGCTCCAGATAAAAATTTTTTACCCCAAAATTGAAGAGGAAAAAGCATTTCAACATATTTGATTCTTAAGCGCCCTTCGATCACGGGCGCCCCTGCGCTATAGCCCATTGGTAAAGTCGGCCCTGTCGCCGCGGCGAGCCAATCAGAGCCAATGTTATGGCTACAAATTCTTCGCGAATGTTGGAGGGGGAAGCAGGCACGTGTGGAGCCCCACCTAGATCCCATTGTGTTTTAAAAATTAAGTCATGCAAGCGGGTGAACCCCCCGGTTAGTTCAACAGTTTGTTCAACTTCGCAGAAGATAATGACTTTTTTTTATCAGTAGCTGATTATTGCAGATATTTACTTCTCTTCGTAATTTTAGCAAACGACACATTGAAATCGCTTCGCTTTGGTACAGTACTATGTGTGAAATCTATTGAATGCACCGCTACATTATTACGATAAGCAGGTTTCGTAGAGACTTTTATTTCGTGCACTGTTTCGTGAGATGAGATGTGCATAAAATGGACAACCTGTGTTGTACTTGTAGAATTGTTATTAACCTTGTTATGCGTAGTTATGCGTGAAGTTCAGTGAAGTTAACCAGCTGATGCCAACAGAATTACACTGTTATACGATAACCATCGGGAAAAAATGGGTAAGTGTTTGTTTTTACTTACGTGGCTCATTTCTGTATGATTGCCTATTGTTATAGGTAACTCGAATGAAAAGCCAACTGTAAAGTCAAGTAGAAAGTCAAATGTAAAGTCAAGGAATGGAATTAATATTCCACCCGCTTTACTTCCAACTGCTAAGCCACCTCGACCATTTACATCGGAAGATAATTTCTTTGAAACATGGACATCATGGAAAGAAGAATTCCTGATGTTCAATGCGATGGTAAATGGAGGCAGCAGCAACAAAAGTAGATGGGCAGATTTGATGTTGAATCTAATGGGACCGATCGGACGATCTATTTTTAACACGTTCGTGTTTAGCTTGCCAGTCGAAAGCAAAGATATAGATATATTGATAAAGAAGTTCGATAACTACTTTATCTTCGCGACAATGAAGAGGAAGCCTCGAGAGAATGTTTACGAATACATGAACGACTTGCAGGTAAATATAAGCAGCGTAACGCATTATGATTCGTAGAAAGATAATTCTGTGGTATTATTTTTCAGGCCATGACCAAAAAGAAAGCTGTTCAAAATGAAGAAGCAGTTATAAAGAAAAAGATTTTAACGGAAATTGATCAGTGCAAGTTTACCAATGCTGCCAAATGTTTCTTACCGACATTTACATTCTCAAATGATTTTGGTAAACTGACATTAAAGGAGATTGCATTCTTTTGGGAAATGTACAATGATCACAGTCTTATGAAAACTTGTAAAAAATGTGGTTTGGATCACAGCGCGGGCAAATGTCCAGCAGTAGGAAAGTTCTGTGAAAGATGCAATGAGTTCGATCATTTTCGCAGACGGTGTCCACAAATCTTTCTCGATAAATGCACCTATTGTGGAGGTGCACATTTCATTAAAAAATGTCCTGCTTATAGGGAGACTTGTACTAAGTGCCAGAAACTAAATCATTTTTCTTGGAAATGTCAACCTAACGTAATATTATCTTGTCGGTTCTGTGGCTCGAGCCATCCTGCGGCTAAAGCATGTTGTCCAGCGAGAGATAATGTTTGCTCTCTGTGCCACAACATAGGACACGTTCCTTCAAAATGTAATAGAACATCTCATCAGCAGAAATGATTGAAATGCCATTAAAAAAGAAACTAAGGTGATGAGACCAAATAGTTCTTCACAGTTTCATTATACTGTATAAAAATGACAACTATATCGGCATCATAAATTTGTCAAGAATAATATTTTTCATCATATGCCCCTGCTAAAAGTGGACACAATATTTGTGCACTAAACCATCGTTTTTAATCATTAAATTTATTAATAACTTGTAAGAATATAATCTACTATTTTTATACACACGTTATACATAAGTATGTATAACAAAGTTGTTATAATCAGAAATGTAATTAGTTTATATTATAGTATACTATTTTACGCACAGGAATGAAATTAATTATATATTTTACAACATATCTCTTGTCAAGTTTTTTTCTTTTACTAAACGCTTCTTCTGTTCCTTCATTTTATCCCATTGTGATTGTAGCATGTCATTTTGTCCTTGAGTACGATAGTACCTAAAACAAGATTCGACAGAAATGACGATAATCACTTTCCAATACTATAATTGATCTAAGAGAACATATTATTTACTGTCGATACTCCGAACGTGCTAATGTAACGAGTAGGGTCATTATATGCAATGAACCCGCAATGTCATGTACTGGTACCAAGTGCGTAGTCTCTAATATATTTCCAGATTCTGTTGTTTTCAGAATTCCATATACTTTGAAGACAGTATACTTTTCCTGGAAGAAAATACAGTGTTGCTTTCGCATTATCAGATGTGTTAATTGTACAAATTTTATTACTGAGTACTAAGATTTTATTAACCCATAAATCTTACCCATATAGCACAATATGTGTTATTTAGATTCTTGATATAAACATCCTTGATATTTAAATTCGCAAAACTCAGAGGGAATTCTGAATTATTCCCTGGTGTCAAGGATAAGAGAGTGCCAAAAGTCTCGGTCTTTGGAACAAGTTCTCCTAATGTTTGTATTGTTTTAACACCATTCTCTTCATGATCCTCGAAAGAAAGAAATATAGGAATATGCTCTACTAATAAAGGAATGTACGGAATATCATTGTATAATAAATTATTCCGTGTTCCTAAAGAAACCCTCCAATTTTCGCACTGATCTACTTCGCTCATTTTATATTGTCCCTCAAATTTTAAGTCGAAACATAGAATTGTAACATCTGCGAGACCTGCGAGTCGACTACCGTTGATTGCCAACCTGAATAATGTTCTAGTATATAAATAATTATTTTTCTTAATTTAAGATCAATGGAGAAAAATAAAAGAAGGAATAAACTTTAATTACTTAACGACGAATCAAATTTTTCCGTCATTTTAGAAATACGTGCACATTTGAGTTAATCCTATTATCCGTTCCAGGGGCCGGAGGAAATGTTACGCCGGTAGAGTAATTAGCGGTGGAGGATAGTCGAGCCAATCAACGCCAAGATGGTAAAGGAAACTGTCAAGCCAAGTGACACCACGCCGCGCCGCCACGCTTTCGAATTCGTGCTTCGCGAATTGGCGCTGGCGCCGTTTCGTTCCCAAATATAAATAAATTAAATATAAATCAATGTAAATCAATATAAATCAATAAATTAATAAATCAATAAAATTGGAGCCTCATTGCATGTAATTCCTTTACCATTTCGACACTTCATCCTTTACACTTACCATACAATTACTATACAATACATCCACTACTCACACACTGCTTCAACACCATTCTTATTTCTTACACTTCAGCAACAAACAACACACATAATAGTTGATAAATTTACATACTGGTTTTAAGCTTGCGGCGAAAACGCAACAAAGTTGCAAAAGGCAAATTTTTTGCAACAATGTTGCAAATGAAATTGGGGTGTTCGAGACAAAAATTCCGATTTGCAACTTTGTTGCATTTTCGCGAGCCTCGACAAAGTTGCAAACCGAAATTTCGCTTTCTGCGAAAAATGCACAAAGTTGCAAATCGGAATTTTTTGTCTCGAACGCCTCAATTTCATTTGCAACATTGTTGCGAAAAATTTGTCATTTGCAACTTTGTTGCGTTTTCGCGAGCTTCAACAAAGTTGCAAACCGAAATTTCGCTTTCTGCGAAAAATGCACAAAGTTGCAAATCGGAATTTTTTGTCTCGAACACCCCAATTTCATTTGCAACATTGTTGCAAAAAATTTGTCATTTGCAACTTTGTTACGTTTTCGCGGGAAGCTGAATAACCTTACCTGAATACTTACCACATTGTGCCCATATCGTAACACTACTTAGTTCCTAAGTTAAGAGCAGTGTATAACTATTGTGAAACGTGAAGTGCAATGTATGGAGAGAGAGCCTGATGTATGAAGTGTAATTGTTTGGTGTGTGATATGTGAAGTGGAGTGTGTGAAGTGTGATGTACAAAGTGTGGCGTGTGATGTATGTCGTATGGAGTGTGAAGTGTAACGTGTGCGTTCAACCAGCCTGGTGAAATGCTATTCGATTTTATTAGTATATACTTTTTTTAATGAAATTAATTCATATATATTATGGGAAAATATTTATGGGATAATCTATAGATTTGAATTATCATTAATGAGCAATTATTTTGTAGGTGTGAATTTAAAATTTAATTTCATTTAAGATAATTTAACAATTTATTTCATTAGTTGAAAAATTTAAAATGATGAATTACTAAAATGAGTGATTTTTTTGGTAACTTACCAATAGATGGCGGGCAGCATCAAATCCCTGTGGTCATCTAGTAACGTAGAGTGCACGACAAAACGCGACAAACCCATCGAATTTTCACAAAGTCGGTTTTCAGTCGTGTGTGACACACTCCCATCAGCCCCATACCTCGCCCTGCGACCCTACACAACTTCGTTTTATAAGAAATCGAATTTAACGCCCTCTGAACTGGTGGAGTATCAATTCCGTTCAACTTAAAAGCACAAGTGAATACAATAGGAGCGTAGTGGCAAGGGGGTTTCATTGAATAAAAGTTTATACAAATTAAGCACTAATGGACATATTCAAATTCAATTCTGTATACGCGTTGTTAATAGGAGAAAATTTACAAATGTATTAAATAAAATAATACGGTAACTGACAAAATAGATTTATCGTGAAGTTGCACGGACAGTACTAACAATAGATAAACTTATCATATTTCAAATGAGGCGTAGTTTCACGGAATGAAACAATTGAAGTGATTAGAAATATATTTAGTTCTATACAGACATTCGTTTAGTTCACTTCGCTTGCAAAAGTAAAGTAGTTTCAAGTTCCCTTGACAATGTTTCGAATTGTCGGTAACATTTTTTAAATAAACATATTCAACACCTCTGTTTCGAACTGCCTTTGTTCTTTCAATCGACATATAAGACGGCCGTACATTTTCCTGCCTCTGTTCAGTTTAATTCCTTATAAATTACATTACTTAAAACGATGAATAAGGGTAACATTTGGAAAAGAATTTTATAAGCGTTTTTGTATGTGGACAATATAAGTTACTTAGATGAAATGTTTAAGGTGAAAATGTAATCAAGGAAATGCAAAGACCACCACCATTAAGCGTAGAAGGGGATTCTAAGAAAAATTGGTGTAGCTGGAGGAGTGATTTTGTAGAGTTTTTGAAAAAGGAGGACCCAACAGAATCCTACAAAGATAGATGGGGGACATTTCTTTTATTATTCATCGGTCCTGTGGGACAAGAAGCGTACAAAAAATTATCCATGGATCAAACATCAGAGAAAGAAAATTTTAATATATTACTTAAAAAATTGGATTTCTATTTCTTGTTCGGCTCTAAAAAAATGCTACTCAATGAAAGCATCAGCGAATATGTTAACAGCTTGATGGTACAATAGTAGCATCTCACGATTTGAATCCTGTAAATTGGATCTAATTAAAATTTATCTATGTTATAGGACATTGCAGTAAAGAGCAACCACGGGGATCCTCAAGGCATAGTTAAGGAAAAGATTATCGATGATATTATGCAACAGAGATCTGATGCAGACTTTCAAGTATTCCTACAATCGTTGAACTTAAGTGAAATTATTTCTGAGTGGATGTCAGTGCAAAAGTTCACGAATCAAACAAATGACAATCAAAGTCGTAAGCAATACGTTGTGGCTAAAAAATGTCCGATGAACAGCAATGTGATCGAATGTATCAGATGCGGGAGACAGCACGCCCGTAATAAATGCCCTGCCCATGGAAAGCAGTGCAGTAACTGTAAGAAATTCAATCATTTTACAGAGAAATGTAAATCTACTATAACTTATGTCGAGAATTGTAAAAAGTGCGGAGCAGAGCACAAGCAAACAGAGTGCCCTGCTTTCGGTTACACATGCACCAAATGTGGCAAGAATAATCATTACTCATGGAAATGCCAGGTTCCTATGGTAAAGAATTGTTCCAGATGTGGTACGGACCACGTTATGACGTTGTGTCCGGCGCAAGGAAAAGTGTGCTCTCTGTGTAAAAAGCCTAATCATTTGGAAAAGAAATGTTCCAGCAAATCATCAAGTACATGAATATTTCTATTATGAACATAGATTTCTGTATAAACAGAAATAGAAGGAATCGTAAATATATATATATATATTTTTCCAAGCTTCTATAAAACACTGATTTCAATATAATATAATACATTTATATGAGATACTCGTGACACTTGTAAAAGCAATAAAAATGACAATAAAAATTCATCATTGTTTCCTAACATTGTCTTGTAGAATTTTTAAAACCTTGTCCGATACATGTTTGTATGTATTTTACGTACAAACGAATACGAATGCATTCGTGTGTAACACATACTACCAACTGAGAAATTCGTTATCTCTCCAGTATGCGTGACGCATAAAGCTGACCAATCACGATCGGGTTACTGTGCTGAGTCGGGGAATACCTACAAAATACCAAACAATTCTACAATTCAGTGTATCAAGGCGGTGACGCACTAATGACACTGACGTGACGACGTGACCATACGTCTGTAGCGGCTATCTACTTGTTCCTTCAACGACGTGTTTATTTCATCTGTTCGGGTATCGTACGTAATTAATTACTGTTCATATAAGTTTATAAAATTTCTTGTAAGTTTTAACCTGCAAGATGTTCGTAGAAGCGCGCGCGTAATTGCAATAATAAACGAATCTGGCAAGTAGTAGTTCGGTGTAGTAGGTTGTGCATAACTGCCACCCGTTGCTTCACATATATAGATACATACTGAACAAAAGCAATTCAAAATTATTAATTACGTGATAACTGTTGCTTGGCAGTTATTATTTTTATCTTTGTATTACAGAGATAAAAGCACGATCCTGATAAAACCGTATGAAAATGATCAGAGATAAATTCGTTCCAATGCCGTTTTGTGTTGATGTTACAGTAAACTGTTGCAGCTATGGAAGCGTACGTAACTCCTCCACAGCCTTTGTCCAAAGCTGGAGATATGTCTGAAAATTGGCAGAGATGGAAAAAAGATTTCTTATTGTATCTAGAGGCCAGTAATAATACAAAAAAGTCAGACGACTTAAAAGCTTATCTTCTGAGAAGTCAAATAGGGGAAGTTGGTCAAGAAGCTATAAACAAAATTATTCCACAGAATTCAAAAGTCAAAGATGACATAAATATTTTGTTAGCGATGCTTGATTTACATTTCATTCCTAAAAATAAGCATGTTGTAGACAGATACAGCTTCTTCACCAGGTCCAGGAAAAGTAAGGAATCTATCGAGGAGTACATAGAGGATTTAAAAGTGAGTTACTGTTAAAAGTTGTTACGTATCGCAGAGATAATTGAATTGTACTTCCACTTTCAGAAAATGGCAGCAAGTTGTGGCTTCGGACATATAACAAACAGTCTTATTAGAGACAGAGTAATCGCTGATTTAAAAGATAAAACTCTGAGACAGAAGTTGTTTGAAATACAAAACTTGGATTTGTTTACATTGATGACGGCTTTTAAAGAGCACGAAACACTTGCGCAACAAAAAAGTCAAGCTTCCAATAAGAACACTGCCGAAGTTAAAAAGAATACTAGCCATGGTGCACAGATTTCGAATATCGAGAATGCTAATTATAATAGTAATATTACAAAGCTGCCCGAGCAGGGTCAGCAGAATTTAAAGAATAGGGAAACTAGAAGGCTGTGTTGGAGATGTAAGAAACAGCATCCGATTAAGTCTTGTCCTGCTTGGGGATTCAAGTGTGAAAAGTGTGGCGAACGTAATCATTTTACCCAATGCTGCCAAACTGGTAATGACAATCAAGGAAGAGGAACATACGTGCCCAAAGTACGTCTTTCATTTTGTTACTTGCCAAAAAACTGTTCTTTCATTCTTTGGTAATCGTACAATCACATCCTCGTTCTTATTTATTTCAGATGAACACGAGTATCCCACCTCCTAACTTGAACCTATATAGAGGAAATCCAAAGGTAAAGTAATCTGGAAAAATGAAAATTAATTATTGTTAATTTATCATTGCTTGTGAACATTCTTCTTTTCGTTTTAAAATTAAACTAATTTTATAAAAGACGACGATATGAGAATGCATGCCGCATCATCTCCTGTAGTTTATCGAATACAGAATTATACTTTGTAAAATTTATGAAATAATTGAAAATAGAAAAATAAAATTTTTTTTTGTCGCAGTGTAACAATCTTCCCAGCATTCCTAGTGTCCCCATTGTGCCCAACGTCCCCAGTGCTCCTTATGCACCAGAACATTTTGGATCTAATAATAATGCATTATATCCGAATCTACATTATCCGGCGACGACTCCTGGAAATACGCCGGTACGATTAGAAAAAGTATTTTAAAACAAATAAAACTTGACATAATATTCTTCACGATTTCTCGTAGAATCCGAATGCATGGTCATGGGTTGAACAACAAAAAGTTATAGAACAACAACATGTAAAAGCAAATAACGACTTCCAGAGAACCGCACCACGGGTAATTCACTTCCTGTATCATTGTATGTGTAGTACTACTTTAACTTAAACTAATGAGATTTTTTCAAACAGACTGTGAATACATCGGCAAGTCGAGATCCACCAACACCTGAACCAAAGAACAAAGATAAAGATGCGTGCACCGTATCGTAAGATAAAGTATCAATGATAAAAACTTATTTGTATAGAAATAACTATGTATTATGCATAACAGTAAATAAATTTTAGCTTTGACGTACAACGCTGTTACATTGGTTCCTAAATTAAATTAAAATTAATCACTGTAATCGTTTAAAAAAAAAAAGCAAATGGCACGTTAAATGTATGTTACCAATCTTTTTTCTTGCTGTTAGTAGCAAATTTCACGAAGTGAACTAGAACTACGAGTATGCAGTTATAATTTTCCGTCGGCGATTAAGTTTTAAGTAGATAATAAGTTTTATAACATTTCTTAAATGGTACATACAGCTTGCTAACAAATTAAATAAATAAAGCACTAATCTCTTTGGTATGAGACTCACCAGATAATTGCAATCGAAAATATTAAATAATATTTTATAATCGAACGTGCGATTGCTTTTGTACTAAAAATTATATGCTTGATAGATCGAAAAGATATTATCTCTATTAAACGATATGCAGTGCTTTATAACGAGTTACATTAATTTTGTGAGGCCGCGTAAGAATTTTTACTCCGTTCGTTAGAATCTGTCATGGTATCATACGGTAATACAATAAATAAGCATATTGTAAATTTGATAAAAGTAATGTATCAGTTGACCGCTGTGTATGAAATTAATCACTTATCGCTTTCCATGTCACAAATCTGTGAAATTGTGTTCCTACTGCTTCGAATAATTTAACATACACAATACTATGCGTGCCTTGTCATCAACTGGTATATAAAACATAAATTCTCGATCTTACTCTACTAAATCACAATAGATTGGTAATGCTTAGGTAGTGATTACGTGTTAAAAACGCTACTTTAGTAACAAAAAAAATAGAATAAACAGATTTCTAGTTATAAAAATCGAATCGTCAAGAACAAGCAGATGCCAGAAGTATTTTCAGCTTACAGAACAGCTCCTCGAATGTTTCCATCAATGGTAAAATAGTAGAAAAAGATTAGCAACACTAACGGTAAAATTCTTCCAAAAAGTATGTCGCTGTAGAAAAAACTGTGTAAACGTCCAATATCAAAATCTATAAAAATACGCAGTAAAAATTGTGATATCTCCTTCCAATCAGCATATTATGCACACTTTATATTTGTATCTTACGACGAATAATAGAAGTCTTTGACGAGTGAAAGACTTCGATGTCAATGGCATTAGCTCTTTAAATACGCGCGCGTACGTACATGAATATTTGTGGATACGTGGAAATCTCAGGCCCATATTTCGTAAATATAGTTATAAAATATCGAGTAGAAAATTTGCGACACAAATGTGCTTCCATATACCTGTATCACCAGTCTATCAGTGATGTATGGTTTTCTCAGGAAGCTTCTCGATTGGATGGACTGAAGGCGAACGTGCAGGTCCATTAGCGCATTCAGGTTACTGAAGGTGCGTTAAGATTCTACATAATGCTCTGCTATTGATAACGTTACTAGATACTCTCCTATTTATACAAGAAACGAAGGTACAAGAAAAAAAAAATGTGTAAATGGTAACTTTCTAGCTCCGTGTAGTGCGAAACCTAACTCTTTGTATAAATATCGTATTATTACACGTAATTCTCGGTATACTGGCAAGTTAAATGATCGTGGTGCAATCTGTGTCAAGTTACGGACGGGTCTTGACTAAAATTGTTTATGTCGCCCGAAGGAATTACCAGCTTGTTTAAGTTATAGGGTGGTCTTTTTGGTTTCGGTGGCGGTGTAGGCGGTTTCGTTTGTACGTCAGCATCGTCTGTAGGAGTTGGGAGTTTGCTTTTCGACCATTGCGCTAGAGGTCGGTTCAAATTATTCAAGCTGCCCGTCCCGCAATGGGTAACGGGTAGCTCCTCTGGAAGATTACAGTAATCAGCCTCTCGAGTTTTCACGGGTAAAGGCGGTGGTGGATCGTCTTCCGACGCTGTGCTGTCTGTCGTGCCGATACTGTCCCTGTTCCCTTTTCCTAAACCGCTCGACTCCATTCCATTATTTATGTTCCTTAAATAATGTTGGGTTTGTCCGGATAAGCGGTTGCTTATTCTTCTTTCTTTCTCCACCTCCGATCTCAGCGGACGCTTTGGTGTTAGCTGTATAAAAATATATTATTCGATGTACTTATCCTTCAAGAGATCACGCGCCGATGGAAGAAAACTCAAATTACCTCCTGACGGAGCTCGAATATGGGAGTAGTGGGGTAACTAGATAGTAATGGTGTGATGATAGGGGTTGATGTAGCTTGCGACACTTCGGTCGTAGTGTACCACTGACTCGTAGGTTGATCGTTCTTCGCGGAAGCAGCTGAATCACTCTTACGCGAACTCCTCCGTTTCGAGTCTTTCTTCTTATTCGTCCCCGGACTTGGACTTCCCAATGCCTTCTGCAGGGATGCCGAAGACAAGATATGCGAACGTATCGATGCATTCCTATATACCGGGAAGATAATGTCATTGTAGATAATGAATTTTATATGAGAATAGAAGTTAGCAGTGACAGTAGCATTGAAAGTGTTTTAACAATTTACTATTTACCTATTTAATGGAGTGGCCAATTGTTAGCAAAGATGTTTAATCCAGGGACAAACATGATAACATAACAAACGGTACAAAGAAAAATATCATGCATATAGAGAATAAAGTCTAAGAAAATAAGGAAGTAAACGAATATGTACAAATATAACTTTCATAACATATATGTACATATGTGGCTTTCAAATTCTTCTTTCTATTACTATCAACTTCTCATATTCCCATATTTACAGCATGTAGCTAATGATATAAAATAAACGTGAAAGCGAAAGGAAAATAAATTAATTGATTAATGTGATAATTCGCCACAATATGTACAAATGATTAAGTGCGAAAAAATTATTTGTACATGTATACATATACAAAAAATGCTAGGTGCGGAGAAAGGATAATAAGATATTGTGCTTATCAGGTCCAACAGCGATATTCCTGAAATCATATATATGTATATATTGCTATAATAATCGTTTTTGGAATGAGAACCCGAGAGTATAGAATTAAAGAATTTTTTTTTGAATCGCTATTTAGGGGTATATACAGTATGCCTGATTTAAATGTACACGCCCAATTAGTTTTTAGACTGACAAGGGAAGATCTTGAACCCGAAAATTAAAAAAAACTGAAACTTTGTGAATATGTATGGGATTTCCTCCTGGTTACAACGCAATTTTTGTTTGCTGCCCAAATTCACTCTAAGGAGGTGAATTGATTGACCCCTGAAAATTCGGCTATTTTCCCATTTTGTAACTCGCAATCTGTAAGAGATAGAAACAAAAATTTCAAGACAAAAGTTGCTTCTTTTAATTAGGACTACCATTTGGTAACTTACAGTTCGCGAGTTATAATACAAAATCGGAAAGTAGTCGGAATTTAAGGGGTCAATTTCACCCCCTCAGAGTGAATTTAAGCAGCAAACAAAAATTGCGTTGTAATTCGGGCTGGGACTATTCGATTAATTTAATATCCGAATATTTTTAAAGTATTCGAATGCTGCGAATAAACTTCGAATATTTGAGTATTCGAATGTTATTATTCGAATATTTGAGTATTCGAATGTTATTATTCGAATATTTAAGTATTCGAATACTATTCTAATATTTAAGTATTCGAATACTTGGATATTCGAATTATATTCGCCAAATAATTGAGCAACAGAAGTATTCGAATATCGAAAAATTCGACAAATAGTCTCAGTCCTAGTTGTAATCAGGAGGAAATCCTCTACATATTCACAAAGTCTCAGAATTTTTTAAACTTCCGGGTTCGCGATCTTTCCTTGTAAGAAAGCCATAAGGCAGTTAGAATATGTGAATAATGTACGCATGATATAATGTGACAGCATGAACGTACTTATAATGGATGTAGAATGTGTAAGTAGTTGACGTACTATAGTCGAGCTGATTGTTCAAGACTATAGTGAAGTACCAAGGTAATGAAATAGTGAAGCTAGTTTCGCACGTGGCCGTGGCGTCTTTACCTTGATAAACTGACGTTTTGAGTACCAGATGTGGGTGTACTGTTGTTAAAATTGAATGATGCGAGCGACTTGAACGTTGCAACTTGGGATCTTGTGAGAGAGGATACCCTGGAGTGAGTTCCACAGCTGAACGAGATAATTACAAAGTAGCCACATAATATTGTAACAAAAGACACGAAGGAATGTCTACGGAACGCCTTTCCTTCAGTCTTGCATGAAGTGTAAGTATTACGAAACATTTAAGCGACTTTATACACTTTCGCATGCATATTAATATTCACAATGTAATACGAATATTGTACCAAGAGACAACTATGATCGTAATCCCGGTACCAAAGCCAACATAGTTCGACAACGATAACGATAATGTTAGTAAAAGTAATTGCTATATTTGCAGCAGATAATAATAACACGTATCAACATACACAATACTTACTCTGAATTCCCAATATTTGATTCGGACAAACGATGGCTGTCGCCTCTAGAGGCTTGTGGTCTCCGCATTGTAACAGTTTGCGTTAAACTTTCGATTTGCAAGTCGCATGTCTATCACAATAATCAATTTTTTCAAATAAATTCCCCTCGCTAAATAAGCGTTCTATCTATTACTGTCATAACTCACCCGCTTTCCGTACTTTGTCTCTACTTGGCTACGCATGGATGCGAAACATTGCTCCAAGCGTTGATGAAACGGCGTTAATTCGGGAGGCGCGCGCGCCTTGTGCAGTTGAACACCGACGCCCAATACAGGAATTTGTTCAGCAATTAATCCTTCCAGCTTCAGGAGATCGGAGCTTTCTTCCGGATGAGAGTTCCGGTACTCGGGATTGAGAAACGCCTTCTCGTAATTGTCTATACCGCCCATTACCGCTGGGTCCAGTATACCGTTGAGCTTCATGCTGAGAGGATTCAATGGAAGACTGTGATCAGCTTTATGCGCTACGATCAAATCTCTTAACGCGGTGTGGGTAGCTTCCATCGTCTCAATCGCGTTCCGAAGAGGACTGACCAAGTATGTCTCACTGGACGTGACAGGGAAACATCTAAGGATTCCTGGTAAAGGATGGCTCGTTACTAGCACTGTCCTTTCCAGCCACAACGAGGCGAATTCGTTGTTAACAACGGTGTTCGTTTCTTTTTCTTTGTCGCCAGAGCTTGACGTGGTCAAGATGAAGTCTTTCTTTGGCGCTGGTCTCGAGAATCGGAAACGCTGGACATCGTTCACTCGATGATACCTTCAACGCAATTATCGCAATTAATATAAATCTCGTTAAGATATAACTGGACATCGGTGGACTTGTACCTCAGCACTGCTTCCGCTGTTATAGGTTTCCCACTAAGCCGATGTCTTTTCTCATCCATTAATGGATCTACTCTGTTAATTTGCACGTATTGGTAATTGGACTCTAATATCTCAGGAGTAGGAGGACACAATCTATTCATTTGTTCGGCGTTTGGCAATTGGTTCAGTGTCCGTGAGCAAAAGTCACTGAGGCGCTCGTACTCTTTTCCGCGATAAATAAACACCTGGGAATAATTTTTTTGTAAGAAATAATTATGTAACCGAAATGTGTATTAATTTAGCGAGAAATACCTTGTTCTGTAAAAACGCAGGGTGCCCCCGACCGTAATATGCGACACGAAAATATTCAGGCTCCGGTCTTAATTGCTTTACTATGGAATCATAAAATTTGGCCATGCGCCTTAAAAGTACAGACAGCTGCAAGTAATCGAACGTCTCCTCTTCGTATTGCGCGACCAACTCTTTACACACCGCGAGTGCGCATTCCCACATTTTACCCTTGTCAAAATACTCGATCATGTGATTGTAAAGTGCTTCTTTCAATTCACGATGCGTTTGACAGGATAAGTATCTGTGTAAAAAAAAAACTACAGTCGCATAACTTGAAAAATATGTATGATATTAAGAAATTAAGTGGGACTAGTGTCGGCACCTGTGCGATCTTAAAAGCGGTGGCAATGGTTGGTCACTCCAGGCCAGTAGTTGACTATGAAGTTTCAAAGAATACGCTGCTTCGGTATAATTGTCGCATTCTAGGTGCAATTCGCAGAGCTTGTTCACATATCTAGAAAACAGAAATATAATTTAATATAATTTTCCACTATAAGTTAGTGGAAGTTGCGTATCTATCCAATACACGTGGGATTTAAAAATACAGGAACTGCGCGAATACCTGATATACATTTCCTTCCTATTTATTTCCGAGTAAAATTCTAACAAGTTTACGATGCACAGCATTCTATGCTCCTGCGACTCGGCGTGAATGATATCGCGATATTGTAATAAACGTTCCATGAGTTTAGCTACCGTGTCAACGAAACGTAAACCCTGTTCTCGCATAGTTGAGTGTTTTTCGCAGAGATTGCCCATCACTTGGATCCAAAGTAAACGAAATTGTTCGTCTCCTCTCCCACCCTCAACCTATTAGAATATTTGATGAATTTATAGCACGGCTAACGGATAGAAAATTATGTTAATAATTGTCATACCAAAATATCTAATTTCGCGATCATCTCATTTTCGTATTCCGTAAAGTTCGCTTTTATATGAGCAGGATCCCTTTTCGTATCGCCGTATCCTTCAACGATACGCGAACTGTAATATTCGCACTGCATCATGTCGAAAAATATGGGTATGGTCGCTTTCCTCAATTCGCTTTCTGGAATTAATGCCATTTCTAATATTGCGCCGACCAGGCCAGGGACGAACAATATTTTGTGTTGTCCCAGATTGAACCACATCGATCGTATTTCAAAGGCGGTCTCTCTGTGCGGGAAGAAAATTTTCGACATTATTTATGATAGATAAATGTATGTTGAACTTCTGAACAAATTCGCATAAAGACACGTACCTTCGCATGTCATTGTAACGGGAAACGATGCGATTGCGTTTCGATGGTGTGAACGTCTCCAATTGTAAAGTGGGTTGCGTCAAAAATGCGATTGCACAATGGAAGAAGTTAGACCAAGCCTGCTGCTCGAAGTCAGTGAAGTAATAATCCCTGATAGTGCCCGAGAAATAGCGTAGCGACTTTAAGATTATGCTGTTCTGAAGCATAATCATTTCACACCAGTCGCTCGCGAATACGCTTCTCGACACTAAATCTTTGAACACTAACAATATTTCCATAAGGAAATCGAGCAAATCGAATTTAGTTCCGAAGTGATTTATGTAGATTTCGTAATGATGTTGCGTCATTTGTCTGCATCAGAATACAAAGATAAAATATTAGACGCTACTCAATGTACAGGATTTATATTCGTATCTTGATTATTACCTGAATATCGCCAACATAACAGAGACCAGATTTCCTACCAACGGATTCTCTCTATCCATTGATATAACTGTTTGTATGATAGTCCTTAGGGCTGTGAGCATAATTTCTTTCACGTCTTGCATCGTGCTTCCTATATCTTTCCTAAATGTTAATTCCAAGATGTCAGATAAAATCTTGACACACAATTCTACCTATGTAAACATAAGACAGACACGTATCCCATATCATCGTTGCAGATCGTTTACTTATATCCTTGTGAATACTTAATCGGAAAATAGAAAAGAGAAGATTGAACGACATGACAATAATCACCATTCCTAGAAATCTAGCATAAAGTACTTATCCTAAGTAGATCAGTAAATCTCTCATATCATTAGCAATCGTCATGCCAATAATCCAAGATTAAATTGTAAGTGACGCGTGTTTAAACTCGCCATGTTTGTATCACAGCAATTACCTCTTCGGAATAGCCGCGATGCTGGTTGAGTCGATGTCGATTTTCGCCGAGCAGCCTGGCTACCTTCGCCACGCTTTTTCCAGGCGTACTTGACAGCCCCTTTTATAGGCCAATAACCAAAACCAAACCAAACACAAAAAATGAAACAGCCCTATGTTAGTTAGAATATAATGCCAGTTGACGCATAACAAAAAAAAAAATAACAATTATATCCTCAATATCGTCCATCACCTGAGTGAGATTGCATCGTAGAACTGCATGCAAGAAGGATGCAGTGCCCCTAAGCAATAGGACAGTTATGAAAGGGCAGATGCACTATGCGAGACCGAAGAATTAAGAGATTGCCTATTTGCCCTTTAACAAGTCATTCAACATCTTACCCCGAGCGGCGTAGTTTTCTATGTCATCTGATCAGCAGAGAATGGAAAGACAGACGTATGAAGAATGATGTATATTTTATGAGCTTAGGTAAGCGTCGATTCGATGCGGTACCGTTTAATGAGTACATGCTACATCAGAAAGTAGAAATGTAATTACATTTTCATGCTCTGATCGAACTTTACAGAGGATGTCTTTGATTTCATTATGTTCCTTTATACTTGTTTCGAAGACTGAATCTATTGTTTCAAATAATATGTATTAGCTATGCCCGACTACGTCATACTATAAAAATAAAGACATCCTGTTTAAAGAAAACAAAACAAGATTAATAAGATTCGCAGAAAGATGCGTGGCGAGAGGATGTCAGGCTGCACGGAAAGCACAAATAATGGCACTATTTATAAGTTGGGTAGAAAAGTGTCGAATGCATATGAAAAGCTCCGCTCACATTTCGACTACGACAATTATAACATACAGATGGCACGGAGAATTTTAATGCCTTAAATGCAAGACATATACCCGCGTCTAAGCCTTGTTACGTCACATTGGTATTAACATGAACGAAGCTTCGGTAGAAATGCCTCGAGTTGCTCAAAAAAGGATCCTATAATTTCGAAGAAAGATCAACATGTATCGATAGCAGCATTCTTTTACATATTTTTACGTACACTTTAATGAGCAACTTGAACATCCTATTTTCTTCACACTAAAACTTAACGAATCAGACTGATCACATCCAGTAACATTACGTTTCTTACCTCCTCTTTGGCTTCCAGCAAATCTCGAACTAAAATAGTAATCCTAGGCAATAGAATCGCCCTGCACTCGGCATTTAAGAAAAGAGGACTGTGAACGATGTCGTTCACGGTCATCATTTTCTGTTTGGTCAATCTTCCCGCTGGTAAAGTGACTAACAAGTCAGTCAATATTGTGCTCAACTGTTTGCCACTATATACTCGTAATAAATGAGGTATGGTAGTTGGCAAATATTTAAGGCAAGCTCCTTGAACCAGTAAGGTACCGTCCGTTTCGTGTCTCATGAGCTCAACGATAGATTTCAATAATTCCGTTAATGTTTGAGAAAACTCTTCTTCGTCTTGATTAAGCCTATTATAACATACGAGTGCGTTAATGAAAACAATCGCTACTGAACTGCTCGCCAATTTAATTTTATCATTAAAACACATACTCGGTGAATAAAAGACGAGATTCTACAACAAATCTCATACAATATTGAAGACTTTTCATAGTTTTGAGAAGTACGTCACGTTCCTGACCGTCGTTATTAGTTGCATTGTCTATGCGTTTACGTAATACTGCAATCAACTTTTTATACGCGAGCGTCGCGGAGAAACTCTCAGATATGTATAAGTCTAATACCGGTTGGAAATGTTGATACTTTCTATCGGACACAAGACCGATAATGTACAACAAACATTCGAATACCATATCGTCGTAAACATCGCTATCCGAATTACTCATTAATATATTAAACAAAGCATCTAAAACATCCTGAAAGAAAATTCTGTTTAATATGCGTGTACTACGAAATTTGCATATACATCTCTTTTTCTACGTACCTGTAAAAACTTAACTACTTCCTCCCCGTCAACTTTCATTAAGGCAGCTAAAGATTCTTTTAAATCTGTGTTATGCGACGCCCAATTTAATAAGCCTAATAAGTCTACGTTCTGCGTCAGTTTCGTTGAACAAATGTTAGTTGCTATCAAAAAACTGTCTTTGGTACTTAAGGTAAGTACCCCCAGCGTTGGTTTCTTCTCAACGTTCAATTCCACCTGGAAAGACAGCAATCAAGATTCGGCAGCTCTTATTTATGTAACATTAGTTTTATACGGATATCAGTTTTACCAATTCACCCCTTGTCGATGGCAATTTCAGATATGAAATATCAGTTTCTTCGTATTTCTTCTGGTCTAATTTATAGACTAGCAGTTCGTGCTGTATATCTTGCAACGTTGTTCCATTACGTTGCATCAATTTCACGTAACTTAAAGCGAAAGGTTTCTCAGTTTTATCCTTCGCCTCGTTCGAACTGCGATGCTTGAACGTGAATTTCAAGTGAGCTTGTTTAAACTCTTCGATAGGCACAGCAATTTTAAATGTTTCGCACCATCTAGGTTTATCTTCGTGATAATAAATAACACTACGATATTCGTCGATCGGTAAAGCTCCACCACCAAGCGTCATAACACCTGGTATCGGCGTGCCAAACTCGTTACAGACTTTAACCTGCCGAAGAAACAGAATAATAATGCACACGAACGTTTTACCAGTCGTTAGACGATACCAACCGTTACTTCAACATTTTTATCCGTAGACTTTGATCCTTTGTTAAATTCACCGCTAATTAACGTGAGGTACAAATCATTCCTCACGTCGCCCGGTAAAATCACTTCTGGAAATCCCATTTTCCTTGCAATAGCAACGTTACCGAGTACTAAGTGAGGGTTTTCTTCCCGTACCTAAGATCCGAATACTTGTTAATATTACGAAATTTGATTCTAAACCATTATCAATGAAATCGAAACTTCAGTTTACTTGTTTCGGGTCTCCTCTGAGCAGCTTTAAACTGGTCCACAATCCTTGACCGCCAGCAAAGTTGCCGTTATTGCCATTACTGCTTTTCTGAGTATTTGCTTCCTTTTGAGAAAGAATTCTACGTAACGTGCCGTCTAAACTTTCTTTCTCACAGCATCTGGAAGAAAAGGAAAGAGCCCAACAAAACAGATCTATCTTAACTGTATCCACAAGAAGTTTCTCATGAATACACTTATTAGAATATAAATTAAAATGCAATTCTCCGCTTACTGTACGAATGGAATGAAATGGTGATGATCCGAGTCCCCTTCAATTTTACCAGTAATGTACACAGTGATATCCATCGCAGCTACACCGAACGGTCTCCTCATGTTTTCGGTACTTCTGGCTTTCTGATTAATTTGTGCAACGCTCGATCGACGGTAATCGATATCTTTAGCCTCCATGCCTCCTACCCTAATCACGTAACAAGCTAAATAAACTTTATCCTTTGCTAAATCCCGAGAGCCCAAGTCTGTGAATAATACTCGAAGATTATGAAGCTGATCTATGTCTCTCGCAAGCCCCTCCTTACTCCATGATACCACATAATTCTCAGTGATTGCTTTCATCTCGCGACCATCGTACAACGTCAGTAATAATTCTACGTCTTCGGTCATCTTGCATACAAAGTTTCTTACGCTAACAAAAAAGATATGCGAGTATACTGGTGCTTGCGGCTTCGAAGGCTTCTTCTTTGTATCTAAAGCCGCCTTTCTTATTCTCTCCGCAGCTGTTTCATGGTGATAATACAATTGAATTGTACTGGTTTCCTCGGGGTTCAGAACGTTCCCTTGATCGTCGCGAACGACCATGTCCATACCCAGTAACTGGTTACCCGTATCGATTTTAGCCGTCGCCAATCTTTTCATGTCTTTCAATTCATCCACTGTCAATGTGCCACTTAAAATTTTGCTCCTGTACCCTATCAATTCTAGAATTTGTTGCTGCATCATTCTGAAGTGTTCCGAATGAGTCTGTAAATAAATGTAGTTGGATTAATTCTATTTCATCGAATATGTCTTTATCAATGGAATAACATTTGCTAATACGACATTGTATTATACAGACCATGTATAAATGCTTCCAATGATGCCCCCATTCTCTCAAAACATTAGTAATCTCATGTATCAAGCAATCTATACTCATCGACTGCTGAATATGTATATAAGACTTGGGAAAGATCCCACATGTTCCCTTAAATTTACTACGCCCGTAGTACCAATCTCCGCACTCCTCCAATACATATACCACTTCCCCTACGGTTAATCGTAATGCATGGGGGGTCCCGTGTGCAAAGTTATGAATGGCTGTGTAATAATAGATAATTAGGTACACTTAACAGTGTCACTTTTATTATATATTACGTGTCAGAGACACATAGGGCGGAAGAAGTACAGAGTTGAATATTTATTATCGATTATTTACTTTCGCGTACGCGATATTGCGTAGAATTATCTGAACGTGTACGTGACGAAACGTGACGCAAATTCTTAACCATTAAATCCACTGTACGTTCGAAAGTAAATTAAATTTCGATAAGTTCGTGGAATGTAACGAAATGTAGTAAAGTACTTAAGAGGAGGATAAAAAGAACAGCGTATATGTCATGCAATTATATTATGCAAACGATAATGTCATTGACGCGACGAATCGTTTTAATGAATAGTCGGAAGTGGATTAAACATTTCCGAATGATGGAAATAAAGTAGTTGCGTGCAACTAGAGGCGAAACAGCGGCAAGGGAATTGTTTAAAATCGATGTTTCGCGCGCAAAAGAAGGAGCGAAGTTTTATCTGGTCGGGGCACCTCCCAGGATGTTAGACCTTACAAAGGCCAAATTAATAATATTCCACGAATTATTCCTCACCTACTCCTGAATCTTCTTTAACCTGCTTCCATGTCATCGCCATTCTAATTGAACACTTATTATAACAATGTATGTACACTAATTACATCTCGATTCGCACGTTCGTTGTGCGAGCAAAATACGACTCATTTATCTTGACATCTAACACAACTATAATGAAAAACCACGATGCTACTGCCTCAATATTATCACAGTGATGAGAACACGGATCAAGCTACATACACCACGAACCACATGCCTCGCATAGATATTCCAGTGTCCAACGCACGTGATTCCTTTCGAATCAGAAACCGCGAAAAATTAAACTCCTCAATTTCAGCTGGTGCGAGCGTATATGCTTTCGAATTGAAAAATCATTAATGGGAACAATCAAATTCGTTTTCTTTATGATTCTGGGTTCGTTAAGATTTTTTACATAGGACACGTGAACGGGGGGCATCCCCACCATCCCCACTAACCTCTACCCGAATGTAAGACAGTTCTTTCAAATTTTCAATCGGTCAATCAAACGTTTACATTATATTTTTTAATTATCCAAGATGCGAAGAATGTACAAATTTTTGTTTTTAAGAATTATCTAACAGAGGAATGCACAAGTTTTTGTATTATTAACCCTAATCACTATAGGGGTCGCCCAACAGCCAACAGCGATACCACATGTCGCGCAGTCCCGGTAAAGCGGTTTCATTGTGATTGTGTTTTATAATACTGAGAGGAAAATTTTATTGGCATCCTCGATAGTTTCCGAGGAAGTAATTCGCAATAAGTACTGTGGGTAAGATATTCTACACGATGATTATAAATTACTTGTTTAAATCGGCTAAATAAGATTTAAGGAGCACGTGTTAGTCTTTCTGTTTTTTTTTGCTTTGGCAATCTTCGTATTTTATTTTCTTCGGTGCGAGATGAAATTCGTAATTGTTTATTCGCTTTGGGATCTTTCCGATCAGGAGACTGCCGGTTCTCCGCAGCATTCTTTTCATTCGTCAGAAGTTGTACCTATGTACCCGCCTTAGTTATTATTCAATTTGTCAGCAGATTATTCCCATTACTCGTCGCGTTAGAGTCGACGAAATGTGATAGCCGTTTGAACGCCGGTAGCGTGTAGTTGGCTGGTGAATTTGCGTCGCGCAGGACGTTTCGAAAGTTTCTAAAATTCCATGTATATATTTCGTTCATTCACGGTTTTTATCCCACGTTTGTGAAAGAAGCACGTTAGCGTAAACTTTGTAGGTCATTCTTTGTAGGTGACCGGCATCAACAGCAAAACAAGCTATGGCGTTTTGTATGTCGAATGTAGTAACAAAGGGGACATCAGCGTCCAACAGGTGAGACTAAGAAGATTCCCAGTAACTAATTTCTCGCGAAACTTAATCTCTCGAAATTTATTCCAACGATCTACGATTTTAATTTCATGCCCTCGTGCTTTTCGGAATATTGCGCGCAAATCACGCGTTAGTACCCTTCTGGAACAATCATTCATTGTTCAAGCAAACGATTTCCATTCATCTTTTTTCACGCGCAAAACATACAGTTAATCGAATATATTTCTTTTTACACATATCTACATGATTTTTTTTTTAATGTAGTTCTAGTGGAGAATTCACACTGTACGTGAATGATTTACCTGGAGAACTGAACGAGGTATGTAAAACTATGAATTGTCATGTATTATAGATTAACCGTTAATAGTCTGCACCGAATCAGAATACTTGTATTTATTAAAGTTTAAAATGTCCCGTCCCTTTGGTTGCATTGAATTTTTATTAGAGTACACATCATTTTTACTTCGCGTGTAACGTACTAAATTGTAATGTTGAAGCATGGCTTGCTGCAAATTTTTAACCATTACGGGAACATCATTGGACATTTCTACCGTTCAAATGCTACTTGGGCTTATATTACGTATGGAACATATGGCGAAGCGGAGAGTGCCATAAAGGATCTGCACAATGTGTCGCCATTACGTTTGAAAGTATCATTTGCTAGGGAAAAAGAGGGCAGCAAGATACAAGTTGCCAAACCACCCGCTGCTGCGAAACAATATGAAAATCATGTCGCTAGAGATGTTAGACCTGTGGAAACATCGACGTAAGTAGGCGTATAATTAATAATCCTTCATATTTTTAATTTACGATTCGAATATCTTTTCACGCTTCTGATTATTTAACTAAACGTGTTCGTGTTTGAATTAAAAAAGAGGAATTCTAATTTCTGGTAGCATGCAAGCAAGAGGTCGAGGCCAACCGATGGATATTTTTAAGAAAATAGAGCCGAATGCAGGACTTCCGAAATATACCTACACGGCGGACGATGATTTGTTATATTTGCACCCTTCCGATCCGCATACGTTTAATCCATATGAGAATGCGGAACCTTATGCAAACACAAATACATTATGGACAAGGTATTAAACACTTTATACAAAATGGGTAATCTAATATTTGAAATAAGTTAACTCTTGTGATAACATGTTAGAGGGCAATTAACTGTTACGGACGATGGTAAGAAGCATGTTTCGATGGGACGAGGCTATACGATGTACGAAATCCCTGATCCGGATCCTGAAGTTCAGAGCAAGATCTGCAAAGTGTATGAGAAACGCACTTCTGTAAGTAAATATATTCTTTGGAGATAGTAGTACTTCTATTAGTTTTTTTAAAAAAAAAAAGTACCGAAGATTATCTCTTGCAATTTGATTTAACAGGGTTTATATGAATATGGGCAATACATGTTAGAAGAGGATACGATCGGAAAATGTAAAAAATGTTCGAAACTAACAAAGTTCAACTGCGAGAAATGTCATGTCTTCTATTGCAGTAGAAACTGCCAAATAGCCGATTGGCCACAGCATAAAATTGAATGCCAAGCCATTCCGTAAATATTTTTTTTTTCATCATTAATTATTCCAAATATTGGATCTTGCATGTGTATTAAGATCCTTTTGTTCTTGTATTTCATTTTAAGAGCTCTGGTGACAGCTGTGAGTTCTATGCACCCAGTGCAATTAAAGAACGAGGAGCAAACACCTACTAGAAGTACTCCTAATATCCAAATACCCCTACGTCGACCGAAGAAATTAGTAGAGGCGGAGGCATGTTTGAGCCCACGAGTACTAAATGCCGTTTCGAACGATCGAGGTACGAGCGATCTACCTCCGGCAGTTTGTAACGATAGCGCGAAAGATGTTACGCCGAAATCCTCGCACGCTAAAGCTACCGATCAACACAATGGATATCAGAAGAACGAAGTAATATCCGAATATAAAAAAGCAGATAGCGTTGAAAGTGTAACCAAGAAGCGGCAGAATATTAGTGCCGATGATGTAACTAAGATAGAAGAGGATATAGCGTTCTCCAAGCAGACATTTCTGCCCAAATCAAAGTTCACAGATGTAAGGATAATTTTAAAGATGGGCTGCGAGTATTGGGTTCAGAAGGTGGAAGATGATGATAATCTGGTACAGCTAATGACTGATTTGCAAAACGAGGCGGAAGAGGGGCAGAATGTGAAGCCGGTTCTTGGAAAGATTTATGCTGTCCCGTATGAGAACGTGTGGCATAGAGGTACAGTCACGTGTTTGAATCCTTTGACCGTAAATTACATAGACTACGGTAACGATGAAGTTGTAGATACAGATGGGTTTCGTGAAATTCATAAACACAAGAATATTCCAAGATATAGTGCCAAGATCCGTATATCCGGCAAGGCAAACGAGAAATATAAACACCTCAAATACGAGGATATAGTACCTGTTAAAATGATATCTGTCGATTCTGACAAAGTAATTAACGTCGAAGTGAAAGGGGAGAATGATGCACCGACACCGCAAGCTGTTCAGGCGAACAATGTTCCCGCGCTGATTGCTTCAACCGAGTCCAACGTTAAGAAAACTGTGGTAACTCCGATAGCTCCCACTCCCGATAAAGCCCAAGCCCAAAAGACTCTAAGTCCTGATAACGTCCAAGCTCAAAAAACTTCAAGTCAAGTTAAAATCCAAGCCCAAAAACCTCCAAGTCAAGTTAAAGTCCCAGTGCAACCACCTCCAAGTCAAGAGAAAGTATTGAGTTCTATAAAGAAATTGAGAAGCATCGTGAATACTGTGCCTGTTGGTGAAATTGGCGTTTTAGAAATACACGCAGAATTGAGTAACAATACTTATAGTATCACGTTACTACCGAACACTGCGATGTCCGGCTTTGAGAAACTTCTCACCGAACTACCTCCGATTTGTGAAAAGATTTCAGAAGATACCAATCACAGGTACGTATTAGAAATATACAAGGTGCGCGGATGGAAATAGTAAGATCCATGTAACGTACTTTGTGTGATGGAAGATTTACGATTCCCAGGCCACAGGTGGGAGATGTAATATGCGGGCAGAGGCTCGATGGTGATTGGTTGAGGGGCTATGTATTATCGCTTCAGTCTCCTTTGAAAATGGCTATGATAGATGAAGCTAGAATGATGACGATTGGCAAAACCGTGCCGTGTTCGGATATATTTTTGGATATCTGCGCTTTCGGCGCTACGTGCGAATTGAATAATGCTAAATCCAAAATTGCGGCATCTGAGCAATACGAGTTTACAGTAACGGCACGTAAATCCCAGAGCGAAATTGAGATAGAGATCTCAGTTGACCAGGAGACATTGAAAGCTATTGTAAAGCCATGGATACCGATGCCAGAACAGAAGGGAGTACAATATGCCGAATTGGGAAATGGAACCGAGGTTTGAACGTCAACAACAATTACCACAAGATTAATAATCAATTTAATATAATTACGAGGCTGTTTTAAAGATATTTTTCTAATAAATGTCTCGTTAGTTATAATAGTGATTACTTTAGGTATGCCTCACTGCTTTTCGCAGTCACATTCATTTGTTCGCTCGATCCCTGACTGCTCCGGAGTTAGAACGATACAACTATATTATGCAAAATGTTGCAAAATGTGCACAAACTGGTAATATGCCTCGTGATACAGCAATAACAGCGACCTGTAACTAATTTCCATAAGTTAAAGCATTGACTTTTTGTATCAGCTGCAACTCTGAAGGAACCACCAGTTGTTGGACAAATGGTAATATCTCAGTATATAGATAATAATTATTATCGCGCAATTGTTACCAAAGTACAGGATGATAAAATTACAATCGCATATATCGATTTTGGTAACACGGAAGTTTCGAATATAAAGAAGCTCAAGGTCCTGTCTGACGACTTAAAACCGGTTCGTCGCTAATTATTACGCTTTATAATAATACATTTTTCAAAATTATTCATAAATAACGTTCCAAAAGCTGGCGTCATGTTCGGCCAAAATCCTCTTAAGCGATGTTCCTGAAGATGTTCCTATGACGAAAGAAGTAAGTGATTACCTCAGTTATCTAGTGGGAGCGGAAGTTCCTTTAATATTGACGCGTGACCTTAAATCGCCAAAATCTGGCGTACATCTTAAAACGGCCAGCGGAGAAAATATTAGTAAGAAGCTAACCGAACTACTTACACCTATTTGGAACAAGCTTGGCGAGGAAGGTAATTATGGATGAACGATAAGCCTCTTTCCGCTGAGTGGCGTTACTTAATGTTAACGTTACAATATAATAATATGTTTTAGACACAACCTGTTACATGGTGAGCGATGTGGACGTCGCTAGTTTAGGAAAAGTCGGGGACGTTACCGGAGTACTCGTACTGCACCCTATCGAGCCTTGTTCCAAATATGCAATGTGCCCATTAGATTTCGATATAATGACTCACGTTTACGACATAATGCCTAAAGCGGTAAATTTTCTTTTAAAAAAAATATTGCTTAGTTATATTACCTCGATATTGCGCATGTGTATATTGTTTTATTTTCATATAGATGGCTGAATATTGCGAACGGACCGAGCACTATATCCCGCGGGAAAAAGAGCTTTGCCTTGCTCTTTTTGAAACTGGATGGTACCGTGCCGCTTGCATTTGCCGCAGCGAAACGCCTACAACAAGCACCATTTTCTTCATCGACTTCGGGAATGTAGAGAGCATTAATCACAAAGATATACGGCCTATGCCGAAAGATTTCACCACTCCTAACGCGCTTGCGAGCATTTGCAACATCGTCAGTAAGTATGACGCTTCTGATAAACATTGCGCGTTGAATATTCGTTGATCGTCGATCACATTTCTGTAGATTTAGCGCCCGACACAGACGATGACAAAGTTTCCGCAAGAATCTCAGAACTGATCGTTCTCAACGCCTGTATTAAAATAAAGATCGTGCAGTGTCACGAAGCAACTGGAGTATATAGCGTGGAGTTGCCGACGGTGCAAGCCAAATTAATCGAAGATGGTTTGGTGTCGCCTTAAAAGGATTTGGTTTTGCGCAGCTTGGATCTACGTTTTGTTACAAAGAGCCCACGAGGGCATTGAGACGTTTTAGTTTTAAAAGCGTGTTTTTATTCTTATAGAAGTTTAAACACTGTATAGTAAAAACATTGTTACTTTCAATAGCACTATGTGAGCATAATTTACTTTCTCAATATCATTTTACCCCCTTAATTTTGTTACCGTGATATTTTATTTTCTTAATACCAACTTCAGTTACCTTTTGAATGTAATTATTATAATATCGAAGGGAAGGTATATCGTAGCATTTCAGACAAAAAGGATATAAGTTTTTTTGTATACTTTGCATATAATTGATAATAAATGAAATTGTAAAACTGAATCACCTTAATGTTGATCAAATTAAATGAAACTCCCACCACATTTATGTAATTCATGAATCCTACTTCCTTTTTTCATACACCTAATATCCATTGTGAACTTTTTTAATATTGTTCGGGAGTTCTAGGGCCATTGATACATATTTTTCGTGCCGCATGTAACATTGGGCGAATTCTATTCAACCTCAAATCGCTCGCAACGCTCGTGATTTTCATTACATATCGCGATCGCGGCAGGCGATTTGGGCGTAAGTGGAATTATTGATTCCGAGTGGAATTCGATCATAATCCCAATAGTGGTTAGAATTGAACCTAAATATGATAAAAATTGTTTTTTAACCGGCTTAAAAAAGAAACAGGTTCTCAGTTTGAGGTGTTTGTATGTTATACGTATTCTGTTTGTCCGCGAATTTCTCCGTAACAACTGAACCGATTTTGGTGAAACTTATTGCATTTAGTTTGACTTCGATCTACTTAGGTCATGGAGAAAGAATTATTAATATCCGTCAAGTAGTTTTGAAGTTACACAAAAAAATAAGAAATCTGTTTCATTATAATACATTGTATGCACGGACAGGCAAAGGACGGAGTATATCGTGCGTCCGAAAAACAGAGCGAGACAAAAGACAGTAAAACAAAATAAAACCGATTTCAAAAAAATGAAAATGCGCTAAAAAGTAAAAAAAATTTATTCCTTTTTAATCTACGACTCTCAATTTTTTTTATGTCGGCACCTCATCATTTGCACTGTGTAAATCTGGCGCCGACTTAAAAAAATTGAGAATCGTAGATTAAACAAGGAGCAAAATTATTATTTTTACTTTTTAGCGCATTTTTATTTTTTTGAAGTCGGTTTTAATATTTTAAAATTTTTGTTACATACACACGGAAATGCAAAAAACTAACAAACCGATCTTCGGCTCTTACAAATTACCAACTTAAGTACAGCCGCTTTCTTTATCAACTTCACGAACTTCAGTAATTCAATTTTATCAATTCTTCGAGCCACCGGTCTTAAATGTAGAGTGCGCGTCAAATCCCAGATTTTTTTAGCGAAGTCGGTACTTCAGACAGCCGTGTACTTCAGTTCTCGCGATATGAAGTCCTACAAGATGTTAGCTCCGTCCTTTACCTCGCCCGTGGACCCCGTGGTTTAACTATACCACATCACGCTTTATGTATTACCTCAGCTCCTAACCTGACATACAATGATCTAACTAACCTTCCTTGATGCATCAGTTCAGATGACAGATTGCTGCAAACGACTGTCGACGCTTCCAAACAATAGGAGCAATAAATGATGAATGCTCAAATAAGGCACCCTTACGAGGGCATATTGCACAAGTATACCAACGCCATGAAAGGCTGGCAATATCGTTGGTTTATCCTCAGCCCTGAGACCGGTGAACTGCATTATTTTCTCAGTGAATCAGAGAAGAACCAACGACCAAGGTGCTCAATATATTTAGCTGGTGCTGTGATCGCGCCAAGCGACGAAGATTCTAACACATTTACTGTCAATTCTGCCACAGGTGTGTATATATACGCAGCACGATACTCTACGCCGTCATATAGGAAAACAGAAGTACAGCGTCCGTTATAATGATTGTACATTAACGCAGGTGATATGATTAAATTAAGAGCCACCGACGCCCGTGCCCGGCAAGAATGGGTGGACAAGCTACGCGCCGTTACAGAAATGTACACCAGAGCAATAGCGAGCAGTCACCCACCTTTACCTCCGAGAGAACATTCCACCAACTCCGGCCGCAACCCGGTCGTCAAGCTGGAAGTCTTAGACGCCTTCGCCAATTGCCAGGAGCAATTGAGCAAAGTGGAGAAACACAATCTTCTGCTGGCGCAGACCATAGAAAATTCGAGTCTCAACTTAGACCCCGACTTACTGGTGCTTAAAGCCACAGCGCACACTACGTTGCACACATTAAATCAATGTCTGAACATACTGTATCAGTAGCTCTCGTCGCTATGCACCATTACCATTGATCAAAGACTTATAGAGACTTTTCCCGCCAGATGCATTTCGATTAATTCGTGTAGAGTATCTTTCGACCCTCCTACCGACAATCCAGCTGTGCGTTCTTCCAAGTCAGAGATCTGGGAGAGTGTGCTAACTTCTTATGTTGTTGTAAAACTTTGAGACACAATACTCCTATAGCATTGAGAAATTTTCACCTGTACATTTTATAGTATGTAAAGCATGCAACTCGCAACAGAATATTTGTATATACGTATAGACATAGATTGACTTAATTCTCTACCATTGGATCAAAGTAAGATTGAACAAATATTTGCAATGATTACGTGTAAACGAGTTAATAAAGAAAAATGACGGTATTCATATACATATCTGTCGATCGTTATTATCCTAAAATGTGTCATCACGATGTAAGCGTTATTGCGCAATGAAAAAACATTTTCCCTGTTGTATTCACGGTTTCGAAGTAAAAAAGATGAAGCTGCGATTTCATCCGAGAATGAATGTCAAGGTCGCTGAAATAGGTGAAGGTGAACAAGCTGGAGACTTTTACTTTGCTTAGGAAGCAGAATCGATCAGTTTGATCATCGCGTGGTCCATGTGAAGATCGTAAACACACTCGCTCATCGGATATCAAAAATTCGTATTCTTACTAGCGCAATTATGGTAATAAACCGAAACGTACAGTGGCGCGAGAACGATGTTACTCTGTTTTCCGAGTCTGTATTCTGTGCTTTAATTTAATGTTAAGTATATAGCCGACGATTCTTTCAAATATTAGTTGAAATTAAATAAAAGAAGTGAGAGAAAAGTCATGTCTATTACACCTAGACGAGAACTGTTGACTGAGGCTGCAGGTGTTAAGATCTTTAGGACACCATTGTTAGACGAGCCATCCGATCTTGGGACCGCGGGTAAAATTTCTGTAACGTTAGAAAATGTTAGAGAGACCAAATTGCACGGTAAAAATTGCGGATTTCATCTCACGAAATCCAAGTGGGATCCTTATCCTTGGGTAAGCTACGTTGAAGCCGAGAGTGCCGCCGACGCAGCTGGACTTAAGTAAGTTGGAAGAGATTTATGAAAGATAATTACGATAAATGTTACGCAAACTTCAACGAATTATTTCGTTGTGCTCAGAGCTGGCGATTGTTTGACGAGCGTCAACGATAAGGATGTAATAGGGCTGAAGATAAAAGAAATTGCGAGATTGATTCATCACCATCAGGAGCAAAATATAAAGCTGTTTCTATGGAGATATTCCAATGACGAAGAAGAACAGAAAGAAGCTGGAGTGGCGATAAAAGGACCACTACCGGATGTAGCCAGTAAACTTGCAAATGCGCTGTCAGGAGTTGTGCGTAATTCGATCTCTTTTATAATTCCTTTATAAACAGACTAATCTTCGAAGATTTTTACGCGATACTTTACGGAACAACTAATCATTATGTTCGCTCAGGTCCGAGCCTTGGAGTGCCCCGTTTGCTTAGAAAGTTCAACGCCCCCAGTCTCTCAGTGTGTTCACGGTCACATCATCTGTGTTAGCTGTAGACCAAGGACACAGCGTTGCCCGGTGTGCAGAATTAGACTGGGTCAAGGCAGATGCTTGCTCGCGGACAAACTTCATAAGACACTCCACGAAGTTTTCGACATAAAGGGCAGCTCCCGCGATAACGCGGAGCAGCAAACCTGCAGTCTTCGAGATCGACTTTTCGGCAAAAGTAAAAGAAAGAGTGTAACATCGGCGACGGCGAAAAGTAGCAGTGTAATTCCCAATGCGCGCCAGTCGTTGTTAACTAAACTGTTCCTGGGCGGTTTAGAAAAAGCTGCTTCAGCGGATAACTTGACGGTGGTTCCCAATGGGACATCGAGCGTACGCGAAGCCGCTCACAGGAATGACTCGAATTTTGACGAGCGTTTGAGCGTGCACGATCGGATGAAATCTGCAAGCACCGGAGAATTATCGAAAGAAACTATGAGCAATGTGTGCGATCGCCTGCAAATTGGCACGCCGAGTAGACCAATGTCGAGTACCACTAGCTTGGTTTCCACTGTGCCTCCAACACCCATTTGGGGAGGTTCTATGGATTCCGTGTCCTGCGTACAAATAACGTGTCCTCTCTCAAAGCAGAACGGTTGCAAATACATAATTACAGCCGACGCAGTGCTGGAACATTTGTGCTCAGCTCACGAGGTACCGCAAGTTCACTTTCATTCGATTCACGTCAAAATCCCACTGCCACTTCCGTTCGGTTCAGAGGCTGTTTACATCTTGCATTGCGGCGGAGATCTGTTTTTCTTCCAGGTATGTTTCTCAGACTAAATAGAAAGTTGTTTTAATTTGGTTATTATAAAACTCGTATTATGAATTATGCATGTGCAGCACGAACAGGAAACTGCTTGGATCGCTAGCGCCGCAGTAGGGAAGAATGCATGGGAATGGAGTCTGCATGGTCGAGGAAAAAACGGTAGCGAGATAAAGATTCGAAGAACCGTCGCGAGTCTCGAAAATCCCATGATTTTAACACCGCAACATATCGCGCCACTGCCGAATGCTTTGTCATTGCACACGTTGGACATTCAATTACTGGAATATCGCCCGCGCGACCAAATAGATGTCTAACGATATAATGTAAAAAAAAAATAAAATAACAAACTTGTTCATTTCTTATCAATATAATTAAAAATGATAAAGTACACCGTACTTTAGTATAAAAGATTATCGTACAAATATCACAATATTAGAATGCTTAAATAAATGATGCGCCACGCATCATGGAATAATGCGCGTAACGCGCAAATGTGCGTGATATCGCGTTAAAATCAACATCGAGTTAAATGTAATTGTTGAGGCATGCAGAGTTAGATTTGTAACATATACAAATGGATAATAACATTATATAAAATATATATTGCTCTCGTATCATCGAGGCACGTAAGGTGATATGAAAGACGTATGTATGTTTTATGCAATTACGGTGTTTTGCGCAGTATATCATCCATGTATGGTTTAAAGAACTCAAATTGCCCAGTTCGGGCCGCTTGGCCCGCCATAATATCGTATGCATACTTCATTACCGCTAAGTAGTTCTCCTTTCCAATTATACTCAGTTGAACATTGAACACATGCGTATCACAGGACGGCGTCATCTTTTTCCCGACCGACATACAGAGCTTCCTTTTCTTCGCGTTAGCTTGCGAGTCCCCTACCTCCGCCTCTTCCTTCTTTTTGTCCCTTTTCGGGCAGCTACAGACTCTAACGGGAAGCCTCCGTCGACCCAGCACCTGCTTGTGAGCGTCCTCCAACGTGAAAATCAGCTCGGTGGGTCGACGATTCATGCCGGACGGGCAACTGTTTTTACATAGAAACTTGAAATTCATGAGCACGTAGTGGGACCCGGCTTGCGGTGTGCGCAGCGGCGTCAGCACAGAGAGGTGTTCATTTTTTTCCTCGTACATGCTCGAATGATCCAAGCAACGAACAACGTGTCTGATCAGTCTAGGATCTATATCTCGGTTACTCGCGTTGTTCAATGCCATGTGGTTATGGCACCTCCTGACTGGATCGCTCGCGTATTGATCCAGACTAAACACCATGGCAGTGCGCAGACAGAGACCGTCCAAAGCTGGCTCCCATTTGAAACGTAACGGCAGTGTTTCTTCCATGTTAATGAACACTTTTCTCAAAGTCGGGGAATACTGTGCGACCGTAATGGAGAAGTTGTATAAAACAATCTTACTTGCAGGGAATGAATAATTTAATAATACACACTTACAACCCAATGCTTGCTAGAATCTTGATTGGCTAATAAAAACTGGAAATTATAGCCACCAGGGAATTCTTCTCTTACAGGAGTATATGTTTCTGGCTCTTGAAAATATTGCCCATCATCTTTTTGCCTCATTTGTTTCCCTTCGGATATATATTGCTGTGTCAAATTTATATTGTACTTTTCTTCGATGTCCTCCTTCATTACTTCCTCTACTATTGAAGGCAACTCGCTGTTTCCCCTGTACGAAATGTCAACAAGAGCGTCAACAAACTGCTCTTACCCTTACAATTATAAAGCAACAGATATTCTTTTCAAGGAAACATCCTGGAATGAATATTGACAAGTATACAGTCGCATCGGAAAATAAGTCGATAGTCTTTAAAATCGCAAAACTTTTTTAAAATTGGTCCAAACGACTTCCCGCAAATCACCGATTTTCGAGCTTATTCTGCGATCTTTAAGCGTTTATAGCTCAGAGCAACGTAAACCGATTCAGATCAAATTTTCAGCATGTATACAACTTACTTCAATCTACAAACAGGTTTTTTGAATTTTCATTACAGGCTCAGAAAAAAGTTTAAAAAGGACCTTTACTATTTTTTTTTGCTATTCAGAGCAAGTGCATTTTTTTTCAAAACAACGAAACACGTCATCAAGAAAACTAATTCCGCTAGCTTCTAAAAAAAATTCAAGTCGTTTGGATCAATTTTAAAAAAGTTATGCGATATTAAAGAGTGTCAACATATTTTCCGATGCGATTGTAGATGCTAAAACACATTCGATCCAAGTTTGTTGACAGTAACAGTGGGACTATTATTGTCATGTAATAAGCTAGTTTAGACAGCTTAATTGTCACATTTCTATCAATATTCACAACAACGATCTTTCTTTTGTAAGAATATCAATTAACAAAATCGATAGCTGGAAGAATACGAATACTTTTGTTGTAACACTACATATCCTCTACGCCCGATGCAAGGAAAATTGAAATACCGACGAACGTATCGTAGTAAAACTCTTACATCAACTCTTCATTCAATGTAGCAAACATATCATCCGGGAACAACGCCGACTCTTGTGAGTCTGAGAATCCGTTTGTGTTGGTCATTTTATAAAAGTTTCTTTCACTAATCCGTTTATTATATTCACAATATCAAATTTATCAAACCACGTTGCGGCAAAGGGACGCCATTTGTATCAGCGGGAAAATCCTTTGTTCAAATTAGGCTCGATCCTCAAGTCCGTTCCGAACGACATTGAAACCGTTTCCAACGCACGTCGTAGCTTAACAGCGATACTTTCTCGACACAGCGAATGCAATGTTACGTGTTTGATAATGTGATGGAAGATAATGATGGATCGTGTACCAGTTTATTGTGCCCGAGCTACGGTTGAAATTTTCCTCGATTTGCATTCTTCGCGCTCGTATGCGTCTCTATTGTTGACGCACTTCCTGAATACATGCCATATTGTTTATGGCGGGAATCACATGTGGCGCGCCACGCCAATGTACGTCAAACGCAAGAAATAAACGACTTCAATATGGCGAATGTAAGGGATAGTGATACGTCGTTGTGGCTTCATAACAAGCTCGGAACATCAAATGATAGCTGGACTGGGAGCTCCATTTGCTCGCAACTCAATGCAGAAGTACTGCGGAACATTAAAGACTGTTTTCCAGACCTGCAGACGCAGGTCAAACTCAAATTACTTCTCTCGTTTTTCCACATACCCAGACGGAATGTCGAAGAGGTAAGCACAGTTCGCTCGTTGCCGAACATTTAACGCGGCTCGAAGGCACGAAGGAATGCTTTCACGGAAGATAAATTGCAAAGTACTCGGAAGATTAACTTCACGCGCTAAGCACTCGGTCACGGAAACACATGCGCGCATCGCAAACCCGCCACTTATTTAACTCCACTGAGGCGTTAGATGTTTTTCGAACGTTTAGTAAATACTCGTGTTCTATGCGGGACCAACGTCCCCCATAGAGTTAAATGTCATTTGAATCTATGAATCTTTACTATCGAGATCGCCAGAAAGCCCTGTTCAATTTCTTTGAACGACGTGGAAGTAGTCTTGCCAATCGCGATTCTAATTTTTACAGTGGCGCGTCGAACTGGAAGAAATCATCGAGGTGGCGTCGTTGGACAGCGAGCTGTGGGTATCGATGTTATCCGAAGCGATGAAAACTTTCCCGTCGACGGGTTCCTTGAACACAGACATCACAGACTTGGACGAGCACAGACCCATCTTTGGGGAGCTGGTCAACGATCTCCGAAAGTTGTTGAAAAAGCAGAATGACCCGGCTATGCTTCCATTAGAATGTCATTATCTCAATAAGACTGCGCTGACTTCAGTGGTTGGTCAGCAACCGGCGCCGGTGAAGCATTTCACTTTGAAGCGAAAGCCGAAGAGCGCCGCGCTGAGGGCGGAGCTCCTACAAAAGAGTACAGACGCGGCGAATAATTTGAAAAAGAGCACTGCTCCCACGGTGCCCGTAAGGAGTAGAGGAATGCCCAGAAAGATGACTGACACAAGTAAGTCTCTGTACACAGTAAGGCCGAGTAGCACTTCGAGAGGACACGCGCAGAGTCAGAAGATAATGTCATGCCTATTATTTCCAGCGCCACTGAAAGGTATTCCTAGCAGAGTCCCAACGAGTGGCTTTAGATCACCTTCTATTACAAGCTCCTCCATGTCTAATAGAACACCACTTAGCAGTAGAATCCGCAAAGACGGCGGCATTAAATTGCTAGACATTAACGAGCAGCCGCTCGGATACGCTCAGGCGAAGAAGCGAAAGAAAATGCTGGAACTGGAAGAACAGCAGAAGAAAGTCGCGGAAGCTCAAGCGGCCGCGGCCGCCGCCGCGTCAACGGCGACAACCACCACAGAGACATCGACAACCCCGGAATACGCTCAGGGACTGGCTTCGATCAATCCACCGGCTACTCCGATTACCCCTGTGGCGCCCGTGCAGCCTTACGCGACGCCTACTACTCCGAGCGGAGTGACCCCGGCAGTAGTTACACCGCAAACGCGTACGTTTTTATATAATTAAGGCCACATTTACCAATGGGCTAAATGGGCTATAGCGCAGGGGCGCCCGTGATCCAAGGGCGCTTAAGAATCAAATATGTTGAACTGCTTTTTTCTCTTCAATTTTGGAGACAAAAATTTCGTTCGCGGGCATTGTTTCTCTTCGTGTTTGCTTTGGTGGAGACCCGGAGGCTATTGCACTCTTGGGGGCTAGAGCGCCAAAATTTTTTAGCCCAGCGCATAGCATAGCTTAGCTTAGTTTCCCGGTGGATTCCCGGCTTATCACGCGTTCAGCGCACAGAGAATAATAAATTGTTCCTTACGCAGCTACTACATCTAGCACACCTACGACTCCAACCACACCAGCGCCGGTTTCAACGCCAACGGTCATCACGCCGGTAGAAAGTACCCCTGTTGGAGTGCAAACAGTCAGACCAGCTCAGACTGTTACGCAGATTCGTATACAAACTACCGCGCAGCCTGCCAACGCGGCTGCCAGCACGAGAAAGGGATTGTCTCTCACGGTACGTATAAACAAAAGCACGTCTGGCACGATAAGTGACGGAGCTGCGAAGTCATTGCTTCCTATTTTTTATGCTTCCAGCGAGAACAAATGTTAGAAGCACAAGAAATGTTTAGAACGGCTAATAAAGTGACTCGACCGGAGAAGGCTCTCATTCTAGGTTTCATGGCTGGCTCCAGGGGTATGTATTCCGTTCAGAAATCATTTAAGTATCCCTTGGCGTGTTTTACTTAAAGCTTCCTGTTACGTATCTAGATAATCCTTGCCCGAAATTGGGGAATATCGTGACGGTAATGCTATCGGAGAATACCGAAGATGTGACTCAACCGGACGGCACCACTGTGCCCATGCTGGTCGAGACGCATTTCCAAATGAATTACACGAACGGCGATTGGAAGAGGATAAAGAAGAATCGACGGGTCGTTACAGAGGAATCTACGTCCGCTGCGACACCAGCTCCCGGCGCGACCGCCACGGCTTCCAATTAAAAGATTAAAGAAAAAGAGAGAGATTACTCTAGTTAACGAGGGTCAGTCATCCTGTCGTTGTTCTTGACGTTTGTTTCTAGAATTAAAGGAACGTCAAGCACAATGCGTGACCCGCGTTACTTGTATACGGTGTAAGCAGACTTGTGTATCATGTTTCCTGTAGTAAAGCTTTGAATATGTACATGTTAAAGTTACATGCGAAAATTGTTTGCGTCGATCCGAAATACATGCGCGAGGCGTCCCGTTCTCGTCTCGCGACAATCTAGCAACATCGCCGCGCGAGGGTGAGAAAACTTTAGTTTCCATTCTATTATCGGAGAGTAGCGTTAAACGGCAGATCTAACGAAAGTTTCATATATTACGGAAGTAAAGAAGAGCCTGCGTTTCTGACGCGTGTCTGGTTTCGCCGACGATGAGCAAAATTCTCAAGTCCCTTATCATTTACATAGAACGTTACATTCTATTTATCGAGAGATAATGTGATATCTTCCATTGCTGAGGAAACCAGGCGTTGCTAGTTCGAATACCAGCGATTGTCCCACATAATTTGAATTTATATATATTTAAATTTATATATCAATATATAAATATATGTTCTCCACCATTAAGAGAAGAATGATCATAAAACTTATAACATTGGTATTTGAATAAAATATGATTATATTCACTAACCTTCTATTTAATTAAAGTTATCCAGTGTGTAATTGGCAATCGATAGTGTCTCGATATGTGCGATGTTCCGAGTCCAAGGTCATTTAGATATCCAAACATCTGCTGACATCTATGTCGCAGTTTGTGCAAGCGTGTCACATTTACGAGCGGCTAACTCATTAATTTTTTAAATCTTTTCTGACAGCGATCGAGGAACGAAACGCGAGCAAGTTTTCAACCACTTCGCTGAATTTAATGACTATTTTACGTGGCACTTAATGATAATGCGTAACGTGCGTAGAGCGTGAGTTACATAACCTGTTTACGAGCCGACCGAAGGCTTGCACTCGATATTCAGTCGAGCGACGTGCTTCTGTAACTTAACGGAATCCAGAATCTCACTTTTATTTTAGTCAAGTATTCCTGCATTTTTATATAAGCGGTAATTCCTACATTCATAATGCTCCGACTGTTCACATCTTTGCGTCCTCAGGCTTGCAAGGTAAGTTATTATTATTTAACCACGCGAACGGAGAAGGCAGAGTTTCTGATATTCTGATTTACATTTACAGGCCTTCGCTGCAGCATCGACTTTGACGAAAAATCCAACGTTAGTAGAAAATGCTCGCAGCATCTCTGTTAGTTCTAAGCTTCTGTGCTGCCACGTTCAAGGACCTCGGGTTCAAAAGCCCGCACCAGATTTCTCTGGGACTGCGGTGGTCGACGGTGACTTCAAAGAGATAAAATTGGGAGGCTACAGAGGGAAATACGTTGTTCTATTCTTTTACCCCCTAGATTTGTAAGTGATAAATGATCGGAGTACGAAGTAAGCTAGCTTGTTAATGAAACTAAATTTCGGTTCTCGTTTGTAGCACATTCGTATGCCCGACAGAGTTGATAGCGTTCAGCGAACGAATTTCAGAGTTCAAAGCCTTGGGAGCTCAAGTGATCGGAGTCTCCACCGATTCCCACTTCAGCCACTTGGCATGGATCAACACGCCGAGGAAACAGGGCGGGCTCGGTGGAAACTTGGGTTACCCGTTGCTCAGCGATTTTAACAAAGAGATATCAACGAAATATGGTGTCCTGCTCCAAGATTCCGGGATCGCTTTGAGAGGGCTTTTCATCATAGATAAGGATGGAATACTCAGGCAATTCAGCGTGAACGATTTACCCGTGGGCAGAAGCGTGGAGGAAACGCTTAGGCTCCTTAAGGCCTTCCAGTTCGTCGAGAAACACGGAGAAGTCTGCCCGGCAAACTGGCAGCCAGATTCCAAGACGATCAAACCGAACCCGAAAGAGAGCAAGGAATACTTCGAGTCAGTGAATTAAGCGGCGAGTATAACAATTTTTATACGACGATGTAATGTAATGTAAAATAATATATAAATAAAACGGCAACACAAATCTCTAAATCGTGTTTATTTCATCTTTCCCCAGCGTTTCCCTTAATTACAACATTCGCGACTGATAACTTTTCTCCCGCTCCGTTAACGAAGCGAAACGCAGTTCCCCTTTTCGGAGCGGAACATCGGGGAGAGAGCAAACGAATAACCGAAGGCACGCGTGTTTGTATGATCGAGCTTCTCGTAGGTAGAAGTTTATTTTTCCCAATAAGGTGGAGGGTGCGCGCGCTCCGGGGGCCGCTTCAATCAGAGGCAAAAGGGCACCAAGGGCTCGCGGTGCTCGAATAGAAAGCAGGAGGGGGGGAAGAAAAAGGTGCGTGAACGCTCGTATGTACGCGTGTGATGCAGAGGATCGAGGGGTGAATTCCGGGGAGCAATCTTCTGCTGGTTAATTTGATTCTTTGTGGCGATGGAAGTAATAGAGCGGCGGGTCAAATCTCTCAGAGTCCGTTCCGGATTACCCGCTCTCTCTCTCTCTTCCGTCGTTTTCGCTACAAAAGCCCGTTCCCCTTCGAATTTACGTAGGCAAGGGAGAGGCTGGGTGTCACGGAGACCGACCGCTACCCCTACTTGAGTAATAATAGAGGAGTTTCTCTATAAATCCTCTGCTAACAATTACTTCCACTATTCGGCTTCTTTAATTCATTTTCCCTTAACGTCTCTCTTCGGCAAATTTTCCAGAAGTCAGAAGCACGTGAAGAAGAAACAAGTTGTGAATGAATCAAGGCTGGCGCAAGAGGTAACTATCGTCTCCGAGGTGTAAAGACAGGGAGCTCCAATTAAGCTACAGATTCGATAGGGAAGGGTGTCGAAGAGGAGGCTGATTCCTGAGCCCGTGATAAATTTATAAGAGAGAGCTTATTATTTGGCGAAGTAGATACCGTCGCCGGTGACGCCCCGAAGGAAGGGATGAAGTAACCGGAGAAAGAGGGTCGGGGTGGCGTCGTAAGATAGACAGGGTACTGGGAGGGAAAAACTGAAAAGCGACGCCCGAGATAAACGGCTCATCCTCTCTCGCCGTACAAAATCCAATCCTGTCCTTTGCAAGCCGAATTCTCGAGATTAAACATATTTCAGAGAGCACACTCAACTCGTGCCTTCGAGCCGCCGGAATTCACTTCGAAGCGTCGACACGAAGATCGATGATAAATCTAACTCTGAACTCTACATCGACCGAACTACCCCCTCCAGGGTTCAGATAATTAAAAACCGACCACACACGTTTCCCTTCTCCTATTTTCTCCCATTCAAATGCTGAAAAAGCCAAGACCACCGTTACATAGCGATTCCTCCCTGTCGCGGTATCTTTTTTTTTGTGTCGGAGTGGAGGTGGAGCGGGTGTACGGAAAGCGGGGTCCAGCAAATGCTGAATATAACCGGCTGAAATCGTAGAAAGGAGCTTACGGATTAAACCGTGGCCACAATAGCGAGATTGATTTTTTCCATTGATTCGCGTTCATCCCTTCGGAAAGTTTGCAGAATCGAATCACGCTACTCCTCCTCCTCCTCCCTGTCGCGCTCGATTCCTCGCCAGGACGGCGGGTATCGATTTTCCTTTTGACGCTCGCCGATTCGTCGGTAATGTCCGTCCGATTAAGAGTGAGCCGTGGATTATGTCGTCGCCGGGACGGAGGGATTTTCCTGTTCTAATCGACTTCCTAGTCGCCTATCGCCGCCGGTTTGTTCCACCCCCGCGATTGTTGGGGCTACTATACGGCTTCCCGTTCTAATTGCTCCTCTTGTTGCCCGTAACTAACGCTTAAACGACATAACATTTCTCCCCGTTATCTCCATTATTCCCTATTTTGCGCAGGCACACAGGGATTCGTCAGTTGGAGGATTGTCGACCGAGTCAATTTACGTATCGGAGTTAATCCAGGGTGTATTAAAGATCCGGCCCGTCCAGGAGAATCGCTTCGAAGCGAGCGATTCTATCGCGGTCAACGTCATTAGCTTTCCGACTGGCCGTTCTTCGTCGGCGGAGAGAAACTCAGCCAGCTCGTCGATTATTGTTAGAGCAACGATCGAAGGGAACGAGCGAGCGAGCGCGTCAAAGAGGATCCTCTCTATCGTTTCTCGTGAAATAGAACTCGCTCCCGTCGTTTGAGCCTCTTTAGGCCGCCCACCCCCTCTCAAAGTTCCCCGCCCCCCGCTCTTTTTTCCCCTCGCGGAGCCGTCTAATAACCTGCCAGCTAGCGACTGCTCGCGAAAAAGGAACATTTTCTTAAAGGAGCATTCAGAGCGCGGCTTGATAGGTGGATATTATAGTAGCTGGGGGTTACCCTCGGTGGTTCGACGCCGGCAGGGATGAGGAGGAGGGCGAGGAGGGAAACGTGGCGCGGCCACGAAAACGAGGAGACACCGTCAGAGGGGTTGCTCGGTGGTGGAGTGAGAGAGAGAGAGAGAGAGAGAAAGGGAGGGGGGGGTATGCATCCATCCATATCCATCCCGGGGTGGCTACCAGGGCTTTGATTACTTGTTTTAATCTTCCGACTGCCGACTGGGCGAGCATCTGTCACTCAAAATCCGTAATTGCGCGCGGTCCTCCACCCCTTCGCGGCAACCACCCTCGGGCCTCTGCCCGCCCATCGCGGGGCTCCGAGGGGCCGGGTTCTTGGCTTTGAGCATCGCCATTACCTTTCTTATTGCTCGTTTAGCACTTTCACGCTGGCCTTCCGGTTACCGGAGCGCATTCGAAGGCGATCGGATAATCGGATTAGCAGCGGCGCTCGTCGAATTCCTGCCACCGCTCTTCTGCGATCTGGTCGCCATGGCTCTCGACGAGGCGAAATTTCGAATAGATCCAGGCGAGCGAAATCACGTTCCTACGGTGGCTCGAAGGCTCGTCGAGATAAATCGCAAATGCATGGAGATGTGTCTGCGGGATGATCCGGAGGAGCGTCTCATTGTGTCGCGGACACTTGTAATTAAAGGTGGCTTTAAGTGGGCTTTGATAGGTACACTGCCATCCACCCCTCTCCCCCTCCCCTAGGTGAACGTAAACAACGAGCTGCTTTGTCGTCCGATTCGCGACTCGAGCGGCCAATGGCAGGGACAAAAGGTGCATTTAGCTAAATGCGAACGCGCGAGCTCGTGCGTCGCATTGTTTTGATCCAGTTTGAGTGGGCGCAATTAGATCACGGCTACGCGAGAGAGTTTCGTGCCCCGTGGGCCGATTGGCTTCGTTTCAGGCTGCGGACGCGGGGGGGGGGGGGGGGGGGGTCGGCGAACAGGGGGGTTTGGAGGTTGCAGTTTTAGCGTGGAGGGTGCAACAAGCGGGGCGGTGGCGTGTCGCGAATCTCTTTTCATCGATCTGATGACCACCTCGTCCATTCGTGCGGTAAGTGGATAGCGCGGGTTGGGGTGGACGGTGCCTTGTCCGAGAGCCAGCTACATCAGAGGGGGGTGGTTCGTTCATTTAATACCGTACCGGGCTTTTTTTTCTCCTCTGGCGACCGCTAAACGCGCGCATCAGCGGAAGGTAGCTTCATTGCAAACGCGTATCACGCGAAGCTTCCTGGCTATCGGCTTTTGTTTTATCGAGGGGACGGGCAGGGGGGACGGAAGTTGCAAATTTATGGAAAAAGTGATAGGATACTCTCGGAGGAGCAACCGTTCTGATAAACTTCAGCAGCGAATTGGGGCGATTCTAAAACTTTAAATTTAACAATAAGCCTTTGTAAAAATGAGGGGCCCAGTGGAAAACAGGCACATGCCACATAAATTTCCGTTTATTCTAGCACCTCATAATTTATATTATGCTACTTTTGGCATGTACGTTTCTCCGAGAAAAATCATATTAAATTTACTACGCGACGTGAATAAAAAAAGAAATGTGCAGTGGAGGAGGGGCCCATGCCACGCAGATCTTACATTGTTTTTAAAATGGATATAACCGATAGAGAGTTGAATTATTTATACTATTATTCCTTAGGTATTTACTGAATACACAACACATATTTAGCAATATAATTTCCCACTTTGTTAAAAAATATTCAAATTATAGGAGCTAATAATCAATGATTTATTCGAAGTAAAATGTACTAACTAATAACCTAAGTAATAAAAGTAATTTTTCAGTAAAAATTTGATAACAGTTGTCATTTACCATCTAGTTCAAGTAGCGCTTAAAATAATTACAATCTCCTACCCCGTTTCTTTTGAAAATAATTTTCCCTTCTACTTGCTTTGCTCTTAAATCAGAAAACGGTGGCATGGCTTGTTTTCCACTGGACCCCCCCCCAAATGTAAAACAACTTTTTAGCAACTGTGCGTCGTCCAAATTGTCGATTAACTCTGAATCCTGCAGGATCACTTCTAATTAACATTCAAACACTCGCCACTTTCAAAATACATATTCCGAACTTGCCCCGTCCAGTCATGTAGCTACTTCTTCAACCCCTTACCCATCCGAAGAGAATTCAGCCGAAGCTTCGACGAAGAATGACAAGACACGAAGGCTGAAGCAAGGAGACGGAACACTCTCGGCAGGAGACTCAGTGTCTCCGTCGAAACGCGACGTAATCGTTCCTCCGTCCGATTTAATCTGCCCGATTCAACCCCGGTCCCCCAGAAGCGCCGAGGGAGGGGCGCAATCTCGGCGACCGTGAATATACCATGAGCAAGGAAAGAAGAAGCGTTTCGCCGGGATTTCCGCCCGCCGCTGCTGCTCCTCTCCTCTAATTGTCGGAGTCATTCGGTCCTTTCAAAACGGAACAGATGCACCGACCTGTATTCGAGAGACCGTCGGAGGGGGGTTGTTCCCCGGGTGGATGTCTCTTGGGGTTATTTTCAGTCGATTATCCGCCCGAGAGTAGGATCAACGCTGGTAGTTCACCCCCACGGGCAACAGACACGACGGGGTCTATTAGTGGACGAGAGGGGGGTTGAAACCGGCGACTTAATTTTCGTCTTTGGCTCGCGTGGACGCGCGGCGAAGCCTCAGAATCCAGCCGCCGGGACCGGGACTCGATTGTTTCGCCGATGCTTCGTCATTGCTCGCGCGTGCAATCCTGACGAATTGACGTCGGGACACGCGACGCTCTTTTGTCCTGGCAAAAGCGCATCGCCCCTTCTACGAACGCTTTTTCACCTACGCGCTGCTTTTTTTTTCTATTTCAAAGGGACGATTCGAACGGAGAAATTATTATCGGAACAGGGGCGGGGCGAGGATATTCTCCTCGGTCGAGAGTGACACTTTATTTGAATGCTAACTGTATTTAGGGAACTGTAAGCACAACTTCCGCGAAGCTCAGGAAGCAAAGGGTGAGGGGTTGCGTGACGAAGATTCGTCCCATTCTTACACCCCATCTGTTGCCTATATTTCTAACCTAGCTGTACTACTCGGCTTCGCCCGAAATTTAGATTCTAATTTTATAAGAAAAATACATTTTTGAAAATTTCTTTGTGAAAATGGTCAGATTCATATGGACTAGTCAGGCATAATGAGCCACATTTCGTCATCCCAGAGTTTATCGTTCGAAAGTTTTTAGGCGACAGAGAAACGCACAAACGTATAGAAACTTTCTGCTTTATATATTAAGATAATCACTGACGATTACACCGTCCGAGAATCAGAACGATCGACTGAGCGCCGAGAAGTCGCGAACGATGGAATAATTTAAGTAGAACGGGGACAGCATAGGGCAGACACTCGAGAGAGGAGGATTCCTAAAACGCGACTCACTCGACGACCTGATAAACGAATGCTCGAGCGATTAAGGGAATATCGTCGGTGCGCGAGGGGGTGGAAACAGAAGCCGTGGCTCACGAACCGTGCAAAGGTGGAGCAGTTGTATCTTATCTCACGTGTAATCAACATCGTCCACCCCAACTGTGACGCTCCTAAAGCTCCAGTAATTACTTAGATGGACGTGTCCGAACCTTTGACGCGACCACCCTCGAGAAATAAAACGCGCCCACCTCTGTTGTCGATGCTTACGGGCGGACAAAGAGGAGCGAGGTTAAGATTCGTTTAATCCTCGAAATTAATTACTCTTGATCGACGGGAAGGTTGCCGGGCCGTGAACGGGGCTCGCTCTCCCTTCAATGGGCACCGCGTGGATTTCAACGATTATTTATTCTGTCCAATGAATTTCTCATTGATCGATCTTGCCGCGCGACTTACGTGTTAAATGGAAGTTGCCATCCGGGGACAGGGGGCCGGCGGTAATCGCGATCGGAGTCGAGCAATTAGCCTGGTGCATCGGGACGCGGCGAGAAAGGGAATAATGCGAAACGAGAACGCGCATGATTAATAATCGCGCGAGCATTGGCTGTGTCGGGGTTTTATCCGTTTCACCCTGCCAGACGGACGTATGGAAATATCTCTTAATTCGTCCCATTTCGCTGTAATTGCGCTGTTTCATTGACTCGCGGTGAAATTAACAGCGAAAGTCGATGGAGCTTTCGTTGAATTATCGTTCGGATGATTCCAGAATATCGACAATAGGTTTCGCATACACGGGCGAGGGAATAAGAAGGAAATCTAAATTGTAAATACGCATCTTTCATTTCTGCCTTTGGAATACCTTCATTAGCAACAATGGAAGAATTAATGCGACTCGAGGAACACGCGACTTGAACGCTAGCACATTCGAGGATACTTTTAACGAAAAAGGAAGATGACACGGAGGCTCGAGAGTAAAAGAATGCTTAAAGTACTGCTCTCATTGTCGCGTTAGATATTGTCATTGATAACGCAACAGTGTGAAATTATTAGAAAGTTGAAGGTTCGTGCGTCGCGACGATTAATTCGCGATTGCCAAAGAAGGCCGATCGAGGAGCAGACTGATGGTCAAGTAGATAGTACCACCTGTCTATTAGCCCTTGGTATCCCCGGGTATCGGTGTTGTTGATCCTTTTCTGGACCCCGGGCGAGTGCTTCGTTAATTAATCTGGCAGCGACGAGACTCGGCCGGCTCAAAGGCACCCTTTTTCGCCCCGGTTCATCCATCCATTTACTTGCTGCGTGCGATCTCTTTCCGCCCGCGTTTCAGGATCAACGCGGGAGACAACGACCGACCAGATAATTATAGTCGTGTAAAAAGAGGAGAAAGGTAGACAGTAACGAAGGGTCCGGGTGCCCGTACTTCCTAAGAGCTCTAACATTAGCCACCAAGGTGGTACTCCGTGCAATTATTAATCGTCCTCGATCGCGCCATAAACTCCCGCGACCGGAGACTTTTGGTCCCCTCGATTCTCTTTAGATTATTAATAAATACACGCTCGTACAGAGAGGAAGAGGAGCTGCAGAGGTTTACAGCGACAGACGCGAGTGCGTGCTTCGAAATCGCGGAAACAATGACGGAGTGGAAAAGAGACGGGAGGAATGACAGGAGCCGCGATTTAATTAGCGGTGTGAGGGTTCCTCGCGGTGATCAGCGTGGCCAGTGGAAAATGGAACGGCGATATTTAGCGAAACGGAGCGAAGCCGCGAGTATGCCGATTGAAATTTCGTCGAAAGGGTTGATTAGTAGCCGTACTCTCCCTCGCTCCTCCCCTCTTTCTCCCACTTGCAGCATTAGAGCTGACGGCGGCGTATTGTGAATTGTAATACGATCACGCGGCATTGTGCCCGCTCTTCAGCATATGCGACCGACCTGCCCGCCCGGTGCCCCGTGCGCACGTTTCCAGCGTGTACGCGCGAGCGTACGAAAGCGAGCCACTTTTCGGGGGAAAAGGAATAGGAAGCGTGCCGCTCGTTATTTCGAACAATGCCTCCACTTCGCGGCGGAACGGGGGAGGGGATCGCTAGGCTGCAGGGAATCGTGGAATTTCGCAAAAATTTCGCGGACGCTATTCTGGGTGAAGGGAGCATTAAAACGCAGTTTCGGACTATTCGGGCGAAGTAGATTAAACAAGCTACAAATCTAGAATACTTGTCCTGTAATTCAAAAATAAAAGAGCCGTTCTCCAAGCACTCGCGTTGAAATTAAAAGCACGCGCGACAGGCATATGAACATCGTTTTCAGGAGCCAGCAGGTAGAGGAAGAAAACTCGCGAAACGCGCCTCGATCTCCACGGGACTTGATCGAAAGTCGAATCCCGCAGGAAGATTGACGCGAGCTCGCGAGCTTGGAACTAAAAGGGATAGAGGGAGAAAGGGCTGCGGAGGGGCTTATACCGCGCTGCCAGATCGAATTGCTTTTTACAGAGGACGGTCGCGCGAGATATCGAACGTGTGCGCGTGCATAAGAAGGCGATTGTGTACGGATTCGCAGTCTGCTTTTCTGTGTTAACTCGCGCCCGCGCTGTGTGCGTGCGCGTATGTAGGAAAAGAGAGAGAGGGAGAGAGAGAGAGAAAAAAGAACATGAAACGTTGGTAGGCACATGATGCGTGTGGGGCGCGGCGGACAGGCATAAAAGAGCAAGCGAAAAAGGGAGCCTCTTTTTAATCTAGCGACGATTCGCAACCCCCGGCTCCTTTTATAGTTACGCGCTTAGTGCTTATACCCATTGACTCTCTCCACTCTTGCTCCCGTTCACTCTCTCCTCTCTCTCTCCCTCTCTTTCGCTTTTTCTCTTTGTCGTCGTGTCGGAGCCGGTCTCCTCTGTGACCGAGGGCCCGAACCAGTCCTCCTTCCGCCTCCGCTCGGACCTTTTCCCCGAGTTTGGATCTCGGTCGGGCCGAACGACGATCGTACTACTTGAAGCCGGACAACGCGGCTCCACTTGCCTCGCGTTTCTCTCCGGGCACTCTTTTCGACGTTCCGAGGGGGTCGCGGCGCTTTGGCGAGCCTCTGCCCCGTGCACGAACGATAAATGAGATGGTGGATTTGGGACAGAGAGGTGTCGCATGTTGTTCGATTAATTTCTGTATCCAAGGGTTGCTGGTAGAGCTCATCGATTAGTCAATAAAGTTTCTTCGTTAAAGACGTAAAATGTTTTACGTGCCCCGTAAAAAAAACAGGAAGCAAAGAGCCCGGTTCTACAAGCTCCTCCATCCACGCAATCAACGCGCGTCGACTAAGATTTACCTTGCAACCACCCTCTCGAGCGACGTGCCCCGCAATCAACCCCTCGAATCAGCGCCCCGCTATCGCGCCTCTCCCCGACAATTCCTCCGATTTCAGACCACTCATCTCCTCCCCGAAGAAGCCGTGCCGTGTCACCGTGGCCGGCTAACGAGCGGCTGATCGCGCGGCAGGGGTGCGGCCGCGGAAACCTTTGTCCCGTGGTCGCGATAGATTTTTCCAAAAAATTATTCCATTAGAGTAATTGTCCCGCGGCGCCGGATAATAACGGTCACGGAAGGATCCCGATAATGGCCGCCATAAATTGGCCGAGGCTAGCATAGCGGCGTCATCTGCGCCGTCTGGCCTTTTTTTTTTGCCGCGCAGCTGTCGCGAAGTCGTCGCGCTTTATCAGCCGTGGTAATTAACTCGATTAGCCGGGCGATGAAGCTTTAAACAAATGAGCCGACTTCTGTGCTACAGCAATTAACGTCCCCACCCCCACCCCCCCCCCTCCGACTCGCCGGTATCGATTCAGCTGCATCGCGAATCACGCGAATTACGCGACACTTGCGTGAACCCGTCATACTTCGAGCGTGTTGTTTAAACAGAGGTCGTTTCGGATGGTCACGCGACTTTCCCCGGCTCGGATCGCGGATCTTTAATCTACTAACGACCGGGGATCCCTTCTGCCTCGCGGAGAACGTTCAGCCATTAGCGATTACCGATTCGTTTCTCTGGCCCAGGCTGACGCCTCCGAGTTGACGCGGGTGACGTGGAATCGGTCCCGCTGGGGGGTCCTGGACCCCTGCGGACTTGGAAATTCGTGTATTCTTTGGAGGAATTGGGCTCGCTCGTGTTTTGATGGCACCGTTGCATCGATCACGAGATTTGTTGGGAGACAACGACATGGGCAGAATGGCTCGGTGAAGGGGAAAATAAACGAGGGGTCCCGGATGCCGAGTGGAGAGTGTGTGTATTCATGGTCTACTTCGCGTGCTCCAGGGGTTTTGGAATTTATGTGGGGCCACTTAGCCCCCGTATGATCTATACTCTTTTTATGGACTCAGATTCAAATGTATATTAGATTATAAGGTTATTTCTGCGGACTTATAGTAGGCTGTATTTTCTGGATGTTATAAATTATTATTATAAAGCTCTCATTAGTAGAAGCTGCGGCAAGTGTTAAGATTGTTGCTTAAGCAGCTTCGAGGTCTACACGGCTGCCCGTAAGGAGCTTGCCAGTGAATTGTGGTTTACGCTAATGTGAGCACTGATTCTGAATGACCTACTTTTCATTTCACTCTGGTGTATCTGAATCTGCTTTCGAATCTATAACTTGGAGAAGGGGAGAATTTAGTTGCTACTGTCAACATCTGCTTGTACGTTTCGAGCCCCTTCCTATTAAAAAAAGAGTCCAGATCTTGTATCTACCCTTGTGAATCTTTTCACCAAGAACGCTAAGTTAAAAGATCATTTCCATTAGGGTTTATACAAAAACCGACTATTGGAAAAACCGGTTTTCGAATTCGACTATTCCCAAAAAACTGGTTTTCGAATTTTCACAAAAAATATATTTAAAATAGAAAATAAATATTTCTACTTATTTTAAAAAAATTCGGTTCTTTTAATATTCATGGAATCACAAAAGTATAACAAAATAAAATAATAACTAAAATCCGTACAAAATATAAATTATAAATCTTTACTTCATTTAGTATTTTTCTCCCGACAGTATGAACTCATGAAGATTAGTTTTAAAGTAAACTGTTACCTACTAAAATATGCTTGTGTCCGAGGCGATTTTAACTCAAAATGTTAACGTTTTAATCAAATAATTAATTTATTTGTACATATTAATTCCAGCACAATAAACGGTGTATTTTTAAATTTAAAAACGGTTTTCGAATTTTACAAATTTATAAAAAAGTGGTTTTTAAAAACCGTCAAACACTAATTTCCATCTCCTAAGAAAATTTGAGAAAATGTCTGTATGACCCAATGATTTTTAAACTACCCACTGAATCATTTCCCACTATCCCCCCCCCCCCCATCCCTTCGATCTTCCCTCAGAAATGTTCGAAAGGAGATTAAACCCAGGGTAGAAGTAATGAGACCAATCACCTAAGGGATGATCGAAGAATAGATTCTTCCAAAGATTTCGTGAATTCGCCGGTGTAACACGATCGTCACTTACTAGAGACCTCGAAGAAGGACACGGGGGCTTCGAGACCGTTGTCATCCCCTTCGACGTGTTAAATTACCCTGAGACTGGGGCGCACGGGAACGGCGACGGGGGAGGTGTGCAACTCGACTCTAGATTGCAGCCGACAATAAGAGCCGGTGAATTCTCGATTCCCTGGCAAACAGAATCCTAACACGGTTTTTCGAATCCGAGAAACCTCTATTCAGGGGAGGGTGTGCCCAGAGGGGGCTAATTGACGGGTGTTTGGATGCTCGGGGGGAGGATTTTCGAAAGGTGCGAGGATCGACATAACACGCTCTCTCTTTCTCTCCGAGGATTAAACACGGAGTTGAAAAACGAGCAGAGGCCCGTGTTTTTTTGGTAGCAGCAATTTGTTCCGCGTGTACAGGGTGGTTTATTTCACTCGATGCGCGTGGAAATTGTTAATCATAATGGAAAACATTTGAAATGTTGTTGGAAACTTGAAGTTTCTTTGATAATGCTACTTTCTACCACCACTTTGATTCTTCTCCTCGTTACACTAATCTTTGCAGATTTTCTGTCGAGGTACCATTCTCAACAAAAGCCATTCATACTTATTTCCTCCACAGTTTGAATGTTCGTTGATCTTCAGCACGTATCGACATTATCGGGGTCGCTCTTTCAATATTCTACGAACCTATCACAGATTATGGTATCGTAGAAGGTCGTGATTCGTTAGCGACGATGGTCGCGATTTAACGATGTTCGTAGAAACCTCCCTTCCGTTTTCACGGCGAATGGAATGGAAGGAAATAGATGTTTTCTTTCTCTTCCCCTTTTTTACCAACGATATCGACGAGCCGCTGAATTTTCCAATCGGCTTGTTAGCAATAGGGAAAACGTTGTTCCGCAACGGACACAACTGTACAAGAGTAACAGGAACGAAATTGGAATCGATCGATAGATGGGCACACGCTTGTGGATAACATCCTTTCATCGCAATTACCGAGTTAATGAGCCGCTTTAAATATCCAATGCCGTCGCTTATTAACGGTATAAATCGTGTTTAATCAATCGAGCTACGATTACTCCACTCGTCGCCATCGGCCATGCGGAACTAATGTTCTTCGACATCGGTTACACTTCGACGTGATTCAGTACTCGTTGTTTCCCCTTTCTGCGCAGCTTCTTCATCCGGGTATGTCTCCCGATGCGTCAACTAATGCTTAACTAGACTCGTAATCGTCCTCCATGGTATTTAAAAACGTGCACCGAGAAACTCGATAAAACACAACTAAGTAATCGGAACGCAGGATTTGCAATTCGAACGTACCAATCATTAAACCTACATTACTCATGCTGCGTTTAAGTAAATATTCTGGCAAACTGTATACGCAAATCCTGCGTCAAGCTGGGAATCCACCCGGAAGCTAAGCTAAGCTATGCTATGATTTACCTTAGTTTTTGGTGGAAACGGTTCCATAAGAATGTGTAGAAGCTAATTTTTTTAAAACTTAGCATAGCATAGCGTAGCTTCTAGGTGGATTCTCGGTTTTAGTTTGGACTTCTAAACGGAAAACCTGTCCCTTCGAGTACTACTTAATTACTCGAGTATCCTTCAAATTAAATATCGAACAAATTTATCTCCACAACTTCTACATCACTCTAGTCTCCATTACACCCCTATTTCTAATTTAAATCCCAAACTATTATACATTCCTCTGCAAGTTATCGATAGCTCCCCAATCACAAACAGAAGATTCAGCAGGTTCCCGAAGAAACTCAGCCCCAGAACAGTCTGCACCGCCCACCCAGCCGCCCCCAATTCTAGAATCGGTTCATCTCCGAAGGACACTTGCCAACGACGTCGCAATCGGATCTCAAACGAGACCGCGGCCAGGCATGCAGAGCACGGGATGCGCAGTCGGTAGCCTCGATATGATCGAGTCCCAAAGGGCGGCGAAAAGGGCACGGACGTGTTGCTGGGAAAACGCAGCCCGTGCCGAGGGGCGCGGGGGGGTTGGCGGGTTGGTCGTAGAAAGGAAGACAGTAAACGGCGCAAAGAGGGCGGAGAAGAAAGGACAGCAGAGGCGAAATAAAACTGAAACGCCGACGAGGGCGAGGAGCAAGAGGCTCGGGGGCGGGCGGGGGGGGGGGAGGGGGTGTGTGGGGGGTGGGAGGGATGGAATCGCTCCACGGATGAAAGGCTCGTGGAGAGATCAGAGGCGAGGAAAAAGAGGCGAAAGGTGCGATGGCGCGCGACGGGGTGTGAGAACGATGATTGAAGTGCACGTAAGTGCTTACGTGCGCGTACTTACTCGGATATGCGCCGATGTGTAGGGCGGATGCAGAAACGTGGCGGTGCAGCTTGGCATTGTCGTCCGTGCTCCCTCGTGGTCGCGCGCGCACCACCGCCGATGGCTCCTCCTCGGCCCTCCTCGACGGCAAACGGTGAATCTGCTTCGACCTGCACCAACCGACACGCGTACCCGGCGATTCCTCGCGAGCTACCCCTCGCCGCTCGGCGACCCACGATTCGTCGTCATTCCGATGGTCCTCGTAGACCGATTCGCGAGACCTTTCGCCCTATTCTTCATCCTATCGAGGCTCTACTTCGGTCAAGCGAATTCTAGGCTAGACGCGAGAGGGTGGAGGCACTGGGTGGTGTTTTAGGGGAGGTTCTCGGTTTTAGAGATCAAAGAATGTTAAGGTAACGAGAGAGACATCTTTTTTAAATTTTAGATTCATTTAAGCAAAGGTTAGGGTGGGCGCGTTAAACGAGAACCTTTGGAAACGGTGCCGCTTGTGATTTTACGAGTTCTATACCATCGATGTTCACGGGTTTTCTTTCAAAATACCCTTAGCCACGAATACTCGCAGTTATCGGAGCTACTTATCCCGAAATGTTTTAGCAAACTCGCGGAGAAGACGATTCAACGTGAAGATGTAGAGAGTCAAGCGTGAACCGAGCATCACGATCGACGATCGCTAGATAGTCTACTCGCGTCGATTCGATTACATCATCGTACCACCGCCGCGATACTACTGGTTCAGTGTGCCGAGTTACGACACGCAGCGCGATGTTTTCATTATCGAGGCAGAGCCCGTAGACTGAACCGTGATATTGAAAATTACTATTCGCTCGGCGAAGGTGACTGTTTGGGTACGCGGCTCGTAGGCTTTTCCGAGAATTGTTATTGAGCCTATTAACTGTGGGGGACTCTGTTTTGCAACGTCACGCATCGCGGGATAGCGGGGAATGTTTTCGTCGACCTTCCAAACGCTATACCGCGTATGTTCCGAATTTCCCGGGGCTACAGTCGGTTTACCATGTTATAACCATCTTCAATTAATTACTCCCCGATAATCGAAATCGTGGAGCGTGGATTATGGCACAAGGACCACCCCTTAGTATATTAAACCCTTTTCAGAGGCCAGCCTTTTTTCTGACGCTTTTCCCAGGGTTGTTTCCTGTAGAAAAGAAAGCTCCTCATTCTAAATCGCCCTGAAGTTGTCCCGCGTATTCGCAGAATGTATTTAATACTAAAAATTACGATATCTGAAAGGTGAAACGACGGAGTTCGGATCTGGACGATAGAACGATTCCCGAATGTCGTCTAAGGCGTCGAGAAGGGTGTTGGAGCGTGATTGGGAAAGGGTTTTCTGAACGACATCCACTGTGTATGGTTCAACGATCATTATTAGCGATTACGAAACGATCGGCTGTACAATAATTCGAGATCTCGGATCACAAATGTCCGTACAAAAACACGACGCGACAACGGCGTGTCTTTAATTGACGTCTATAAGATAAGGTGGTGTGACAATACAGTGGAAAGGAGACGCCGGTATCTTCGAGACTCTACCGTTCCCTTTCGATAAAATTAATCGTTTAGATGCTTATCACAACAGGTAGAATATGTCGTAGGAACCCTGCCTCTGTCTTACTTCGACGTAACCCTAACAGTTAATTACAATCTCTTAAACGGAATGTGTCGCGGTTAATACGCTTTACAGGAGAGAACCATAACCATCCCTTTCGTCCGCTTCGCTTTTGCAACGTCCCCGATTATCGAGCTCCCGAGCGATCCGTTCCGACCTCGTAAGAAATGATCCTACACGCGCGAATCTAACAGGAAACGAAAAGGCGGTATACCGAAAACGGCCGAGATGAAACTAGAAGGAGAACTAATGGAAAGGGTTAGACAATGGGGCAGAAGTGTGCTTGTCCCCCGCGCTCTTCGATGAAAATATCTTAAATATAATCGTTCCACGAGCAGTTTCTTATCGACAACTGACAGACTAGATACATACTTATATTACAATGTTCGACTTGCCGGAAGTCGCCAGTCGCGCTGGGCCGCGGCTACCCTTAAAAGACCGGCCGAGGAGCGTCCCTTCCCTCTCGCGTTCGAGAGAACCTCCGCGGTGCCGTTCGAACGGGCACGCGGCGCTCGTTTTTGTAACAGGGCTGTGAAAGGCATAAGAACGCGGAGAAGCGTGAGATCGTCCTGGGGAGACGCCCACGACGAAACGGGGAGGCGAATGTCCCCGATGGACAGACGTGGTCGACGGCTGGACCACTTTTGGCAACTGTACACTTTAGAAATTAAACGAAAGAGGCTAATTTCAACTTCACAGGGAATCAGTTATCGAATAGTTACTTACGCGTCCTCCCCCATAATTTTCAATCAGGGGCGAATACCGCTTGCGCCCAAATCGCCCGTGAGTTTCGTCGTGAGATTCAAAGTCGATTTTCTCGAAAACGAAGCGCGACACGAGAAACAGTTACTCTTTCCTTTCGATTTATAACAGGTAAATAAGTCGAGAAAAAGGAATAACATTTTTCGTTATTGCGATCCATTTTGGTGAAAATCGACTTTGAAATTCTCGACGATGCGTGAAAATCGCGTCGGGAAAAACTTTATAGAAAATCACGGACGATTTGGGCATAAATGGAATTCGCTCGTTTGTTCGACAGAGTGCCATATTCGAGTGTTGAATTGTAGGCGCTTGAGTGCAAGGGAGCCAGATAGAGTCTCTATGGTCAAGGAAGGCTAGATCGATAGAATTTTTAGATATTTGTACGTTGTTTCAGGTGTACACTCCTAAGGACACTATTCTCGAACAAATTTTGCTATTGATTGTAGGTGGAAGGCATGTAGTGGGCTTGTAAAAGAAACTAGACTACTTTGGACCACTAAGATTCTGCGATTAGTAGACGAATACATGTTTGAAGTCTGGTATCCTTCATCCCTCGAGCGCTCTGTTAGATCAAGCTCGCTTATAGGTACCCCTACGAATCCATGAATTAAAGAAACTCTGTAAACATATAACTTCCACGAGAATTCATCCGCCCCCGTCGCTGTACAATACACCTACCACTTTGTCCATCAGAAGCGCCCAAGTTACTACGGATCCCAGCGCCTCGCTAGATTCCTTCCACCCACGATACTTGCAATTATAAACCCCTCAAGTATCCCGCACTAAATTCTTCCGAACTTCTCGAGAAACGACTAAAGTCAACAAGCACCCGGGGTCCCCCGAAGCCTCTGCGTCTACTACCCATTGAAAAAACCAAAGAATAAAAAGAATAAATGGAGCCAGAGAACTAAGCCTCGAGAACAGTGAATGGCCCGTAATCCAACCTTCGTACCGGTCGTCGTCCACGGCAAGGAGCAGGTTCTCGTTCTCAGCCGGACAACGCGATCGTGACGAGCCGCGAGAGGGACAGGGCGCCGTCGGCGACGGTTGGTCGCGGCGGGCCGACGGTCTCGTGAGCCGGACGGTGTTATTGCGAGGAGGATTGGGGTGGTTGCCCGTTAGGCGGCGGCGGCGGGGGCGGCGGCGGTTGCGGGTGAACCTGGTGGGGCAGGAGGGTGTGCGGCTGCACGTGAGCTGGATGATGATGGTGGTGCTGGTGGTGATGGGAGTAGAAGATGGGCTGGGCGGCGGACGGGGGGCAGGTGGTGCCGACGCCGACGCCGACCCCGACGCCGACCGAGTGCGAGAGCGCCGACGTGGCCACCGACGCTGGCGCAACGCCGGACGCGGGTGACGCCGCCACCGACACCGTCACGCTGCCAGGCGTTCCGTTCCCGGCGGACGCCTCGTGGTACAGTATCGGCACCCTGACCAGTCTCTGGGCGGCGTGGGCCATGTTCGCCGCCTCCAGTTCCGCGGCCAGCTGCCGCTTCCACTTGTTACGGCGATTCTGGAACCAGATCTTCACCTGGGTCTCCGTGAGGCGCAGGGAGGCGGCGAGGCCGGCACGCTCCGAGGACGACAGGTAACGCTTCATGTCGAACGTGCTCTCCAGCTGGAACACCTGCGACCGCGAGAACACCGTCCTGGTCTTCTTCTTCCGTTTCATGCTGCTCGAGTCCCGCCCGTCCACGCCGACCTGCACGCTGTTCTGGCCCCCGCCACCGCCGCCCCCGCCCACCCCCGCGCCGCCGTTGTTGCCGTGATGGCCCGTCGAGTTGGTCGATTCCCCTTCGCCGTCGGCCTCCGGGCAGTCGTCCTGCTCCACCAGGTCGTCGTGGCCCTCGTCGCCCGTAGACGGGCTCCGAGTCCGGTGCAGGCGCTCCTCGCCGTTCTCGTCGTCCAGGTCGTCTGCGCACAGCAAGAATCGAGGCTTTCAGAATCGGTGGGTCAACTTGTGGGGATCCACCAGGAAGTCGGGAACGGGTATCACGATTGTCACCGCGGAAGAGAGGATGGAGGTTTGACGACAATTTTCTGGATCAACTGTATATTAGAGTCCCCTTTGGAAACGATGCACCGTAACATCCAGAGGATCTTATCGAGTTCCTTCAGGGCTGAGGACACTCGTCTACAGTTGAGTGTTAAATATTATCAGATGGTGGAACACTTGTGTGACCGCATGCAGGGTGTAGGAATACTAGTAGCTGGGGTTGGAAGCCCGGGATCTCTTTGCTTCTCATTTCAATGTGCTTCAGGAAGTTCACTATGTCTCTTTTCCACAGTATCAGGAATCTAAAGGGGGTATTCTGGTCTGGTGCGCGAGTTTCATGACCATTTTTCAGAAGTTTTTATGGCCAATCAAGGTAGGTGTAGTTCCTTAAGATATTAGGAAAAACTTTGTGTACTACACTTACTTTGATTCCCCTAAAAAATTCGGAAAAATGGTCACGCACCTCGCCCGCTAGATCAGAATACCCCTTAAAGTTCTACTACTTTATTAATCCCTGGAAACTGGAGTTCTATGGACATCATTCTTTTCCATGCATTCATTTTCATCTGAACCAAATTTAAACACCCCCTACGTGCTAGGAAAAAGGTTGAATAATTTCCGCCTAGAATCCACAGGACCCATAATCGAATTCTAGAGAAGAGGATGATATTATGCACTTCTAGTATCGTCTATTGCTCATCGATATCGATTAACTCTTAAAATCACCTATACACTACCGCGTGCACGCGCGTAATGGAAACATACGTTGCCAAGCAGAAGCACGCGAATCCTGCCGATGATCGGTAGTTCATTATCATTGTCGCAAATGCACGGGGGTAAATGGATACTATCGAGAGCTGGCGTGTTGTAAATTTCGGCGCAATTCAGCCTGAAACTATGAAACTGCATCGATCGAACGGATTGGGGCTCGATTCATCGCCCATCCCCTTCTGACGGTCTCGCGATCGTTTACACAAAATCGACGAAAAGTACTATCACAATTTATTCAAGGCACTGCAGCTACTACTCATTTTCAGGATCTCCTGAGAACTCTATGAATAAAGAAACACTTCAACCCTTGCAGAAGAAGATATCCTCCCAATTAACCATTCTGCTCCCTGGGAGTAGCCTATTTCAGAATCACTAAAGACTGCAGGCTAATCTGATTAATTTACAATTGTAACGCACCAGACAGAAGAATGTTTGTCGGTCCCTTTGATCCCCGTGGGTGAATTTCATCGGATGATCGCGATAAACGCCAGCGGCAAGTGACAAAGCACCAACACACGGCCACAATGATTTCGCAAATCACGCTATTCATCCGAGATCGTGAATGTTGCAGCAACGGTTGCCGCGCTAAATGCGTTGATTAACCGTTTGGCCCTTTAAAACGTTTCTCCCGTGGCTGGACACAGAATCGACGAGGAGACCTCTTTCGGTATTGTCGATCAGCGAATTCTCTCTGCCCAGCGAATCGCGTATTCAATAAATCGTTCGCCCATTCATCTCCGACGGCGTTGCATTTAATGCGTGCCCGATTGATAGCCCGCTAATTAATATTCTATTTATCCATTTCGATATAATTGCTTCGAATCCTCGGATGTATTAGCGGGGGCGGAACCTTGTTTCATAGCACGCCGAAACATTTGTCTGTCCTGTACTGATCCTTCGCGGCAATCGCGCGCTAATCGATCCTCCCTTACCGCGATAACGATCATTTGTTGCAGATCACTGTACGCCGTGTGCTCGCCAATCCCGAAACAATGAAACTTCGAATTTCCCACGGGATGGAAACATTTCACGATCAAAGAGACTTCCAGGGTCCGAGAGGCCCCCGCAAAAATTATTCGTACACGCCTACCGCTTATTTTAGCCAGCGAAAGGTGACGAAGAGACGCGTGTTTTTCCCCCAAGTTAAAGAGCCCTCGACGAAGCATCGATTCTTAAGCTACATGTGGTCTACAACACTTAACTCGAAGCACTTGGAAGGAAATGTTGGTGTGCGCGAAGAGCCGTGTTCTGCGTCTCGTGTCACACATGTGGAGATTGCAGACTTTGTCGTTGGAATATCGACAGAAACTGCGAACTCAGTCAAGTTTACACCCTGTTTCCTTCATTGGACGCTCCTCCACTCGTCAATCTACACATCCACAAATATTTCCTTTCCAACGGCAGGCACTACCACCCCTGTGATTCAAGAAATCCGATGATCCGTCGGTGGCGAGAGGAAAGCAACCCAGCCCCGTTCATCGACGAGGAGAGACTCGTCGGGCGAAGGCATCGAAACGGGTCAAAGATCTCGAGACACCTCGAGGAAGAACGCACCGGGGGATGGGGGTTGTTTTTGGGAGAATGGGTTTCGTGGGTGGACGATAGGGCGAGCGTTGCGAGACGAGGACTCTCGCGAGGATCGTGGACGGAGGGAAGAAGACAGAAGGGCAAGGTGTGGGTCTTTGTAGACGTTATACACGTAAGTGTATAAACGCGAGCGTGGACGGAGACGAGTACGGCTTCCACGGCTTCCACCACGACAAACCAACGTCGATCGCCTTACCCGCCGATCGTTTTACTCCTGCCACTTCGCCAAAATACTCGACTGCCTGGCCGGCTACTGCTCGCACCTACGGAGTGAACGATGAAAGGCGAAGTTGCCTGATAATTGGCTTGCCTGTTTACGGATTGAACTCTGCGCACGTGGATGCTGGGTATTGCTTTAGAATTTGATATGATTGTTAAAGATTGTTGGAAAACTGTTGCCACGAGCACAGTGGAGTTAGGGGTGCTTTGAATTAGGGGTATGCGAAGAGGTCCCGGTGTCTGTTGTTGCTCCCATCACTCGCATAATTTTTTAAGGGGACTTAAGGCAGTAGTTTCCGTGAAAGAAACACTTTACTTTCAATGTATTTGTAAAAAAATGAAAGATTGAAAAAAGCTGGAACTGACTGGAAAGATTTTAACGTTCCTCTGTGGTTTTGCTGTAATATTGGTCTTAATAAGTGACGTGATCCAATTTCAAGGTGTGATTCTTATTGGTGTGAAGCAATGAAAACTAAAATTAAAACAGAATGATTAAATTGGTGAAGCGGCGATTATTTCAAGAAAAATTCGTCCGTGTTTGCGCGCTACTAAATATCCGCACATTTTTTACGAAAATCTCGAATTTTTACGGACCATATCAGAGGTTTCGCGGGAAATGGCACGTGTTTTCCACATCCTGCAATCTTCTCAAGTCGATCTGAACCTCCGTTCATTCGCAACTAGCCGAGAACTAGAAGAGAAAAAAGGATTCCAGAAGAACGCGTTTAAAGTTTCTGGGCAAAGCCGACGCTATAAGTTACCGCTTGACCCTTTTAGCTACCAAATTAACAATTCCGCGAATTTTAATATAAACCAACGGGCATATTATTCGGAAAAGATAGTATTTCCGGCGAATGCAATAAAAAATCGGTTGTTCGACTGCCTATTCCATTAAGCTTAAGCAATCTTTCCTTTCAAAGTGGAGGCCCTACATTATCAAATTACTCCTTGCTACTCGCCATATTTCCCCCTATTTAGAGTTTCAAGAGCAGCGGGGCGCACTCAAAGAATTTCCAATGAAGAGCTACACCGACCGCGCTCAGTTGGCGATAAATTCAAACACCGTGAAACGAAATGTCCACACCGAGTGGATCACGGAACCGCAGCGGGTCGAACAAAATCCAGTGCAACATAACCGAAACACCGGAGCCACCCCCGAAAAACCGAGATAACTGTTCCAAGCGGAGCTACAATGGGGAAAGCGGAATCGAACAAATGCCCCGATATTTATTCCCAGAGAATGGAGCGATTCGATGTCTACATCCAGTGCTACGCTTCTTCCTCGCCGTTCCTTTCGAACCAAACTCTTCGGCCAACGTGACAATATCAGTACACTACTGACCCTTTAGTATCTCCACCCTACGATGCACGATTACCTCGCGCACGTGCCCTTGCACATCGACTATCATTCGCATCCCTCGTTTACCCCTTCTCGTTACGCTGGCCAGGATGGAAACACGAAGACGCGCACAGCGGTGGACTGCCTCTCGGATCACGTGGCAGTTGACGTGTTAAGAGAAGAATACATTCGACGAGGTACAGAGAGAGCCTGCGGTGGCATGCATCCCGCGGTAGGAAGTGAATACTTAGCCAGATGGATAGGGAGTGGTGGCCTTGGTTTCAGCCGGCGACACCAGGGTAGGAGTGTATTTATCGCGTGGAAACTCACCCCTTTGCGGGAAGGAAGCAGAGGCAGGACTAACGCGGCTCAGGGTGCCCACCACGTCGCCAGGCGACGGATGCTCCAGCGTCTGCAAGCTGTGCGTGGGCCTCCATGGAAACGGCCAACCGGCGCCGCCGGGGAGGACGCCGCGGATCCCGTCGGCGTCCACGATGTCCGATTGGCTGCCTACCTGCACCGCGTTGCTTAAAGCCGAAGAGGCGGCTGCCAGCCGAGAGTGGTGCTGATGCTGCTGCTGTTGATGCAGATGCTGCAACGTAGACGGGAAGAAAACGCCACCGACCCCGATCCCGACTGGGTAACGGCCAGCTATCAGGGACGACATGAGGCCCAATCTGAAAGCAGATGAAACGTAATGTCTTAGTGGAGTTCGAAGAAAACCGTGGCGTGAATACGAACTTGGGAATTTTTTCGTGCCACCGGGGGATGATTAATTATTAGATCAGGAAGACGAGTTCAAGGGTGGCGAATGTTTAATTTGTTTCACGAGGATAGAGAGAGTAAGTGTAGCGTTAAAGGTGGAGGAAATTGTCTGATTGTTTTCAAGTATGTAAGGGGTGGTTTCTAGTTGAGAATTGCTGAGTTAATAGGTCGAAGGATACAGTTGGGATGGGGGGTATTAATCATTCAAGGTCACCGAGAAAGTACCCCCGTTATTCTAGCTGGTTAACCAGCAGCTGCATCTTTCGTCGATTATCCTGCTTCGTCGATGCGTTCAGGTGTAGAGAATAGGAATTTGGCTAGTAGTATAGGTCAACGGAAAGCTCGAGCTGGGGAGTTCTTTTCTATTCCGTAATTTCTAACATCGAACGAGCAAGCTCCTAGGTTCTACCACGCGTCGACTACCACCCTCCTTGGGTCCTCAATTCACCTACGCGGAATACAATTCGAACAGTCCACCTCATCGAGTTCACCCAGTCTACTGTCCCCAATTCCATCCCAACCGGGCAACGCGAAAAAAAAAACACCCCGGAAGTCGCGCCGAAATGCATTCGATCAGCATCCACAGCCCCGAATGTCCACGGCGCAGCCACTTGGCCGTGTTTTTCTCGCGGGGGTTTTAACGAATCGTTTCGAGCAGCGTGCGCCCGTAAAAGTGAAACCGTACGGGGAAATGTTTGCCGGGGCGAGCCGTTTAAAGCCGCGCTCTAAATAAAACACCGCCGAAAAAACTTGGATTAAAACAGCGGCCGCGTTTTCCACGGGGCGGACCGTTCTGAATGCGAAACCTCGGGCTCACAACCGGATCGCGGCCGTGTCCGAGGCGTCGAGAGCGCGATTCAGTCGAACCTGTCTTCTCTGCTGAAAAACCGGCAAATGTTTCCAAACCCATTTATCCAGTCCGCAGCCGCGCGGAAGTGAATTCCATTCTTTTTTTACCCCTCCCCGCCGCCGGTAGATAAAAAGAACGAGAGGGAAAGATCGCTTAGGGGTGGGGTGGGGGGAGGAGGGAAGCGTGTATATATCGATGCCAGCGTGCCCCGTGCTCCTCGACCACCGTTCACCCCTGCCAGCCATTAACATCTCCCCGGGCTACTTGGTCCTCGATGCTCAAAGGAATTTCGAGAGTTATGCCTATTAAGAGCGACGCTTGCGTCGCAACAATGACACCATTCCCCCCCCCCCCCCCAGTTTAGCCCCACTGTTAAGAGGGAAAATCCGCTTACGACTCGCAGCCTCCGCGAGGATCGGTCTACCTGCGCCGTGGATTCCTCGCCGATTCGTACCTGCCGCGGCAGGACACGCGTATTCGGTGAATGGAGTAACGAGGTGCGAGGGAAAGCAGCGGCGTTGGATACTCGTCGCCGTGATTGGGAGCTGTTGGTGGGTTAAGGTGGACTAAGGACTTTGGCAGTGGGGGTACGGTTAAGGTGATCGCGAGATGAATTCTTGGTCAAGTGGGGATTGGTACGGTGAGTTGGGTCGAAGAGTGGCGGCGCCCAGGGGTGTGTAAAATTGGAATTGTTGGGGTGCATGGTAGTTTGAAAATTTGCTTCGAGGAATCTTCAATTAGAATATAGGTGTGCACGTATAAACGTCCCAGGCTGCTACTAAACTTTACTATAGCGTTTATATGCTCCGCTGTTATAGTAAACCCTGATCCAAATGACTCGCAATCATACCCGAAACACGCGGGCCTCTTCGGTCGCCGCAGACACTGGCAACTGCGCGTACCCCACAAATACTGCTCGCAGCAACGCGTACCTGCCCTCTGGAGACCCCGGTTGCCGCGTATCCACGGGCAGGGCTCTCAATTATGCCGGCCATTTTGCCAGGTCGCGTGTAACAGCCGCCCAACGGCCGTGTTATGGCCGATCGTTACTCCTGATCAGCGCGGTAAGTGCAGCTGCGACCGCTTGACGCGGAGCAACTTAACGCGAGCGCCGATTTGCGGTGACGATTTAGTTCGGCAGAAATGTAGGTAGGTAGGTAGCCGGGTTCCGGCGTGAAACGCGGTGGAAGGCATAGTAGCGGCCGAGGCTTCGGAAGCCCTACTACTTCCCCTGTTCCTGGCTCGCTTCCCTTCCAGTCAGACTGCGCCCAACGATCTGATCGTTGCGCCTCGATGCGCTCTCCTCTCGCCCGTCACCGATTTCGCGCCGAAGCTCGCCGACTTAGTCGATACCATCGGTTACCGTAGGATCGCTCGGAGACGTGGCGCGGGGAGAGTTCAATTTCATAGGAATTTGAAGGGAGTTGGAAGCCGATGGAACTTTCGCTACATCGGTATCGATCGATCTACAAGGTCCGCGAGTAGATCGATCTCTTATCGAAGCGGAGTTTCGTTTTCGTGCCTTTTGTTCGAGCTGGTCGCAGGGGAAGGGTGTGATCAATGGACGGCGAGAGTCACAGGCTTCCCGAATTTCTCGTGGCGCGGATTTCAGCCGCGTCGCCCCGACAAACACCCGCTAAGTGCATTGATTATCGATGTTCGACGTGGCTCGTTTAATCAGTGGCGCGGGGCGAAAGAGAACGGGGGAGGGAGACCGGGCAAGGGGAGACGGCAGCAGAAACGAGGAATCTAGTCGAGCGCCCTGATTCGGACACACGACTCCCAGGTAATGCTGCGATTAACGATTTATCACTGGGTCCGGCGAGATTAACTTCGAGACAGATTGCGGGACAGGGAAGAGGGAATCATCTGCGCGAGTCGGTTCGGAAGTCACGTCGTCCGCTTTTAAGGAGAGATCGCGTTTCACTTGGACATCGAGCGGAAGAGTACAGAACTAGAGTTCGTGCGTCTCAGTTACCGTAATTACTAAATAAAGTTTCGCTTTAAAGCACGATCCGACGTCGCGTGAATTAGTTCGAAGCCCTGTTGAGAATCCACGGTCGGCCCCTAAAATCCACGGGGCCAAAGGAAAGAGAGCAAATTATCCCCGGAGAAAGGGATATCGCTAAGATCTTCATCCCTCGGTAAATGTCCCTGTAAACAGGGCGTCTAAAAGCTTCCTGGCGAGCCCGAGGAGCTATCAATCGACCTCTAAAACGTGTGGCGATAATTGCTCCTCACCTTTTTCCCTGGGTCCAGCCCGAAAGGACACGCGATCCTCGCCCTCAGCGTTGTCTGCATCGATATCGGGGTCAGGGGGGGTATAGTGGCGGGCCAAGAAAGGCGGACAAGAATGGGAGAAACGCAAAAGAGGAGTAGCGGCCATACAGATGCCCCGGGAAAGATAAAAGAAATCTGACAACCGCCCTGTTTGTAAGCATCAGCAGGGGTGGGCCCTTTTCTTCCGAGGAGCAGGTATAAACACCAAACAGTCGGCCGGAGGAGCGTGCCCCACCTTTTTCTGCCTAATTCTTGGGCGGCTTACGTCTCCTCTTAGGTAGCCAGCGGAATGAATGGCCGGAGGAGCAGGGGTGGCGAGAAGGAGGGGGCTCTATTTCTTTCTTTCGGCGCAACTTTCTCGCTCGAGCCGTTTCTTCTTCGCTCGATCGATTCCTCGAGGGCCCTCGACTTCCTACGATTCCCGGCGATACCGAGGCGCTCTACACACCTCCGCTTCATCCTCCTCCTCAGACCGCCGTCAATTTCCCTGATCTTATTGGCCCGATCGAGTGGCCGTCAAGAGGAACCTCGTTGATTACGACGCAACCATCTTCCCCAGCCCCTCGCCACTGTATAATCGGATACAGACGACTCTGGTGAAACGCCACGGTGAATATCCAGCGCTCCGATCGACCGTGGATCGATGACGGTGTCCATCGATTCGACGCCCCTGGTCAAACACGGGGGCTGGATTCTTTAACCGCGCCACGGGATCCTCGGGCAATTTGTCCGTTAAACTTCTACCCCCTCCGCCCCACGAGCCGTACCCCGTTCAATGGGTGGGGGGAGGGGACATATTATCCCTTTTTTCTGTATTGATTATTATTCCACCTTTGCTCGCGTTGCTTGCGAGCGGCGAGTAAGTGCCGTTCTCGAATATAAACTCTTTATGCGGTGGTTAACGATCGCTCGTAACACGATACGTTTTGTCGTGTACCGTTACAGCAGGGGTTGCTCTCTAGCCGTAGACGAGAAGGAGAAAGTCGATCACGCACGATGGCGCAGCGCGCGGGCAATCGCCAGGGGTGGTTTCTCTGAGATTTCGCTGCGATTTTGGAAATCTTCGGGGGGGGGGGGGGGTGGAGATTTGTTTAACGGTTGGGGGGCTTGTTTGAAGAGGGTTGATAGCCGAAAATTTCCGGGCTCTGTGATATTTTATGAGGCAATGACAGGAGGAAGTATCGAGGGTGTTTAGAAGGTAGGGACATTTTTGGGGAAAGTTTGAATTCTCTTTAGAGACTCGTCTGAAAGTTTCTATAGCTGTTGCATTTGATTTATTCACTAGAGGTTTGGGAGAATCTTAGATTTCTATGTGAAATGTGCTTACAGAGTACAAGGTGGGTTATAAAAAAATTTACAGCTGAAAAAGTGGATAAGTTGAGTTCCATTTTGATAAAGAACGAGTAATTATGTCGTGTCGCATTGACATGTACCTCCTGTTTTTATCGATTCGACTGGCAACGTTCGCGGTTACGTACTGACTCATGAAGTGTCATTACGATGACCCAACAATGAGTTATTGGCTTTCAAAGTGCTCGGCTAAACCCGTTGCTTGGCTTCGTTCCGCTCGCTGCCTGTTACAGGCCAAGTGGAGGATTTATGCTTGCGCCTACACGCCAGGAGACAACTTCATTTCGCTGGATTCCAAGGAAACAACTTAATTGCTTTAGCGCGTCGGCTTGCCGGCTTTATAACGCGACCAGGACACGACCCCCTCGCCTGGGAATTAATTAAGCACACCTCCGGACAATCTCCTCCACTAAAAACTAATTCAACTATCGAATCATTCCCTAAACATCGACTGAGATCCGACGGCGAGATTCCACCTGAAAGCAACGTTCCGAGAACGGGGAATCCGGCACGTCCGTCAAAACCCATTAAATCTCAAGGTCCACTTAAAAGATTTTTTAATAACTCCTGGCCGGAGTGTCATACACAGAGGGAACAAAAGTTATCCGTGTTTTCATTATTACGAAGTGTGCCCCCGCTAGCCGTCACTGTCTAGCGAAGTTTTTGATTTGCTGGGGAGAATGGAGGCGTCATCAGCGTCGACGAAAGTAGAAGAGAAAACGGGGAATCGAAGAGACATGCGGGGGCAGGGAAAGAGAGAACGGCGGAGTGAAGGGTGGCAGCAGGGAGACGGTGTAGGGCGGAGGGGAGAGTAAGAGAGATACTGTGTTTCGATGCGATTATTATTCGTGGTCTATTCCCAGCTACCGTTCATTCCACATTTGTTTCCGACGTTGAACATCCATATCGCCCTCGAACGGGCGATCATACACAATGGGCTTTATCGTACCTTCCTTTGAAACTTGGAACGCGATTCCACGCTAATTAACGAATCATTCTTCGCGGCTGTAATTAACGAGGCCGACTCTGTCGCGGATTATCCCCGGCCCAGTAAAGATCTTTCGCGCATATAGGCGTCGTGTGCCCGCGGTGACGTTACTGAATATCGTTGCCCCCCGCGGGAAAGTAGGGGGGGAGGGGGGGGGCCTGGCGTGATTTTTACTCGCGCGAAAAGAGAAAGCTGCCCGAAAAAAAAAGAGAAAAAGGAGGGAAAATATTCTTACGATCCTTCCTGTATCTCGCGTTTCAATGGCAACTCGGCGAGATATTTTCTCCTCTTTAATGGTAAAACCCCCCCCCCCCCCCCGCCCCCGTTACATTCCGCCGCGCCCGTCGGCCACGGATAAACACGCGGTAATTAGATCGTCAGCCGCGTGGAAAATGTCGAAGATAAACGGGAGACGGGGCTTCTGATTAATTCACCGAGCCGGCGCGGTTCTCTCGCACGCTGCAATATTATTAATCCCGACGCGGATTTCTGTTGATCCCTTTTCAACCTGGCAGGAGATAACTCAACTCTGGCCAGTTGAATTCTTCGGCCCTGTAAAGTACCTTTAAATTTACAGCGTCCGCGCGAATTGGGGGTGGTAATCAGGGATCTTTCGTCGATTTCTTCCTACGAACCAGGTGAGAGTGCGGTGTGAAAGCTTTACCGAACTACTCGGTAAAGGTAGATTTCTTAATTCTGCGCTTGAAGCGACAGAACATTAGGAAAGTCTAAAAATATTTTCTTTTATGATGGAAGTAAGGGGCGCCGAGGCAACTTACCTAATAGCCACTTGCACCCCTTTAGTAAAGGCAGCCGAATCTGCATTATTCTACGATATTTCGTCTCATTTCAAGCATCACGGGTCACCCGACGCGAAAAGAAACACCCTTAAATCTCGGCATCGTGTGATTACCAAACGTTAACTCTAACATCGCGCCGCGAAACAATACACCCCACCTGGTCCCGTTCCCTGGAAACGAGTTTAGTCCCGCTTATGTCGCGACTCGAGCTTAACGCGCTCCCGCAAACGCGCCGTGGCCGCGGAGAGCGAGAAGGGTGGTCGGGGGCGAGGTGAAATTCGCGGAGCGTCTAATTCAGATAATATTCTACACGGGAATCCTTTCCGCTGAAATCTCTTCTCCGAGGAAATGCTATTACCGTATCAGTTGAAGGAGGGTTGCAGAGGGGTGGGCGTTAAGCGTCGAGACGCCCCATAGAAGATTTCGCGGTGTAAGCTTTTCGCGTACTTAGACGAGCTCGCGCGGGGGCCAAGACTCGGCTGGATGCCGTAGGCAGCCGATTTAATAATAAATCAAGCCTAGAAGTTGCTCGCTTCCTCCGCGGAAGACGCGGGGGTCTGCCGAAAATGGCCCGGGTTAGGTGGCCGTTCCTCCTGGGAGAGCCTTTAGGCTCCTTAACTTTGACTACGCCGCCGTTTCATCCGCTGATGTATTATGCACCCGTTCCCCGATCGACTCTTTTCTACTTTTCGCGCAAGCCCGACATCCGATCTACTTGCCCCGCGGACATAGAATCGCTAAGCTCAAGAAGCCTTCGGCATCCTCTAGCGAAAACACCATGCCCTGTCCTGCTTCAATGTTGATCGACAGAATCATCAAGCGCGCTCCAGCGACCCTTCCCATCCGCCCGAACTCACCCCCACGGTGGCACCCCGCGTGTCACCGCGACGGGCCAGGAGAATCTTTTACCCCGCCGCGGGATCCTAAATGGCGCGGACGAGTGGGACTTAATCAAATGGTAAACGGGTGGAAAACAAGCAATTGGAGGCATCGGGCGCGCAGGAGCGAGCATCAGCCGGTTATAGCGGGGAGCCGTGAATCGGAAGGGGGGTGTAAATCTGATAAAATCATCTGGAACCCTCCCGTCGCAGCCCCCAGCGGCGTGGACGGAGCGGTGCTCGGCTTCCTCTCGCTGATATATCCGATACAGAGCCGGGACGTCCCTAAGTAACGTAAGTAATGTAAGGAGGGTGGTTGTTGCTACGGTTGTTATTAAATGAGACAGCCTAATAGGCCCATTACGGACCCCTCGGTCCATTCCCACATAATATAATCCTCACCGCACGCGTTCTACCCGCTCCCTGCTACTTTATCAACCCACCCCCGCCCCCCTACTGCCCCCGTGTGTATCTTGATCCGAGAGCACTCACGCCCACGAAAATATCATCTGCGGCCTGTGAACACCGCCTCTCGCTTCGGCCACCGGTGTCTCCTAATTTCGCATCAACGGGATGCGCCGTCCGACGGACAATAAGCTCCCTCCACTCGCAGAACAGGATCTTTCATGCTGTTCTCTTCACAGGCGAGTCGGAGGCTTTGATTTGAGAACCGTGACCAAGGGAGGTTCAGGGGATTCGGATGCTGCTTGTTGATGTTATTTGGGAATGCTCCTTGGAGCATCCGATGCGAAGGCTGGTAGTGTTTATTAGAGGTGATGTTTGGGGTTGGGGGTGTTTTGATCTCCCAGGTGTAACCCCTGAAAGTGTGTAAGAAACACGCGGTGAGTGTGAAAAGCTTTTCCGAAGATGCAAGAAGAATGTTTGGCGAGAGGCATAAAGATTTTTGGAGGCTTAGACTTGCGTCCATTTCGCGTCCATAGGCTTGCGTTGTTGTTGTTGTTGTCGCTCGCAGAGGGGTTGAAGCAGGCCTGGGAGATTTGAAAATTTGTATCGATAGCAGCGCTTCTGGTTCGTCGACGATGAACGTTGATTGCGTCCACTGGCTCGCGATCATCGATGAAATAGTTATCGGGCTAGTGCACGTTGCAGCACAGATATAAAATTGATGGCGCGCGTTAATTCCTTATTAGTAAACATTGATAGCTCCAGTTTAATAGTGATGCCGCGATAATGCGAAACGTTAGTTGCAACGAGAATAAACTATGCACGAGGATGCGGCAGGCCAGCGATAAATACCATCCTCAGTCCTGGATACATCCCATTCTACTGTAATTTCAAGGGCGAAACGCTGCGGTATCTTTCGCGTTGTTTACATTACGCTAGCGCACACGCAGAACGCGTAAACGCGCCTCCCAGCTCGAAAATTGTGGGTGGAAAGTAGAAGCGAAGATACTCGGCTAATAGAGGATCCAACGCGAACAATGTGCTTGGAAGAACAATCAGGAAACTCGGTCGAAAGGATCGAATACAATCGAGGCGGGCAATCGATGCATCTTTAAACGCGACCAGGCGTTGAATGAAAAACCGAGCAGGATTAATCTCTTGAATGCAACAAGCTCCGAAGGGAATTTCCCTTGGAACTCCGTTCTCAGAATGTAAACTTTCACCCTTTAAGCGTTGCGTAGTCTGACATTCGTGCGCCAACGACACTGCAGCGTGACGTTATCGGTTTGCTTACCAAAGTGCTTCGCAAGCCTCTTATCAATGCGCCCTACGAACAACGCAAACTATCACTGGACAACAACCGTTCCAAGCCGCCGACACATTGCCGGGGCAACGAGGTTCGATCGCACGAGTCACGTGGAGCGCAACGTGAACGGTGCAGAAGTCGGTGGTTGGTTGATAGGGGCAGAGAGTTCCATGGTAAATTCCAAGTAAGGCCACGAGGTTTGATCGGGCGACTAGCTTCTAAAAGCAGATCAATAGAAAGGGAAACGTACCTGGACAGCATGGCCAGGTCGGCCGACGCTTGGTGGCCAAGCAGCGGATTCGCCGCCGCGTCGCCGGGCGGCGAGAACGTGGACGCAGGGCTGGTAGCGCTGGTAGCACAGCCAATACCGATACTGGTCGCGTTATTTCTGGTCTCGATACCGTGGCCGAGAGCGGCGTTCCGCTGCCCGGCGGCGAATCTTAAAGGCGCGGGCGAGGACAGGCCTCTGTTCGGGCTGTCGCAAGCGGAGCCGATCCTCTGCGAGTTCTGCGTAGGCGGCGAGCCCCTGTCCACGTCCGAGGACTGCCTCTCGCCGGACACGGTGGACGTGGAGTCGACGGGAGGCGACTCGGGCCTGCCGAGGATGCTGGAGATGCTGAAGGACGTGTACTGGGGATTGCAGGCCGGCCTGAGCGGCGGCTTGCCCATGTCGAAGCCGAACGAGTGATGATTGCCGAGGCCGCAGCCCGACTTGCCGTTCTTCTCCTGGAGGAGCAGCTCCGCTGGCGTCGAGCTGCTCCTCGAACCCTCCAGCTCCAGATCCTCCTCGGACACCACCGACACCTCGATCTCCGTCTCGCCCGACATGCTGGACGCGCCTCCAGCCGCCCAATGTTCGGGGATCCTAGAGCACTGCACGATGGCCTCCGTCCCTTCGGCAAATACCCGCGACTGGTCACCTCTGTCACTCAACACGATCGTCCTGGCTCCCGTCTCACCCTCCCGTCAGAAGCGCGCCGGCTGCACCGTCGACGATCCGACGGCCGTGCACTGTCTATCCGACACGCGGAGCGGTTCCAGTCCCTCGCGTCGCATATCAGGCGGTAGGTGCGCCGCTGCTGGCGTCCCAGCCGAGCTAGAGGCCACGTCGCGACGTCTCCGTCGGCAGGATGTCTCTCGGCGTCGTGGATCGGAGACGGATCGCTCGATCGCGCGACATTCGTAAGCGATACCCTGGACGACAGGATGATAGGAGACAAGACACTTTGGAGGGACCACCCTTCCCAGCGCCACCCCTCTCGTCCTTCAGCCACCACCACCCCTCCCGCCTGCACGCGTGTGTGTGTACGTGTGCGTGCGATGGCACCTCCTCCCACTAGCCGCCCACCAGCCTGACACGCAGACCCGTTCTTCTCCTCTCCTCCACGGTCTCCGGCACGGCCACCCCTCTTCCTCCGGCTCGTCTATCCGCGGAACGTCGCCGTTGCGTGTAAAACCGCGAAGAGTAACACACCGAGCCACTTCCTCTAGTCACTTTCTCTTCCACTGATCGTTAATCACTGGTCTGTCGCGCCGCCGACACCCTCCCCCCGCCGCCCCCCACCCCCCACCCCCGATTCGCTCGTGCCCGCGGAATCGGGATTGCTTGAACGTTCGTTCACCCCGCGAGGTCTGCCGCGTCCGCCGGTCGGGATCCGTTTCGGCGGGCCGATTCCGGAGCAGTGTCGAACCCCGTGAACTCCGCGGTACGCGACAGGCGTGTGAAATCGTGGCTGGCTAGCGCGCTGATGGGAAGGCCAGTATCGGTGCCGGCACGAGCTGGCGAGCGACGAGAGCGTACGGCTCGCGGACGCGTAACGCGGCGAGTGATGGACTGCGGATGGGCACTGTGCTCGCACTAAGGGTAGGAAAACGCCGGAGAAACCGCAGGTCACACGAACGAGGGCCTTACTCGAACATTCGCGCACGCAGCGCGCCGAGAGACACACCGGTGACCGAGGAGGCGGGAGGGAGGGAGGTCGAGAGAGAGAGGGAGAGAGAGAGTAGGGTGGAAAAGATCTGCGGGGAGAGGTTGTGAGAAGGACGGAGCGCGTCGAGTCACGCTTCGAGAGTCACGGGGTGGTAGTTGCGCGTCGGACGGACGAGCGTAGGGGATGGTTGGAGCGAGACGGCAGGGACGGAGGGGGACGGAAGGGTGGCCGGTGGCGTGGAGGGGAGACAGAGGGCGGCTGAGCCGCAAGTTACCAGAAGGGGTGCCGTTGTTGGAGGGGCAGCGGGCGGGGCTGAGCAAATGGCCTTCCGTGGGGGATGGATCTCGCGATTTCTCATAGGGTGGAGGCGCGATCGATGACTCGTGGCAGAGGGTATCCGGCACAGGGGTAGTCGCGGGCGCGGGCCAATCGCGTGTGCCGCGTCGTCCTTAACTCGAAAGATACTCGCCCTCGACGATCCCGCGGATTACGGAGTAGGGTGGGGGGGGGGGGGGGGTGGCGAGGGGCGGCTGCGGCGGTTCAGCTAGGCTACCCTACCTACCCCCGGTCGGGCCGCGCGGGGGGGGGAGGAGGGGGACAGGGGGTGGGGATAACACACAACTCCGCCAGCGGTGGCCGTGCCTGGCCGTGTTACTTATCCATTATAACACTCCAAGATCTTGATTTAAGCCTGCAGCCAGCGGTGAGCTTTTAACCAATTAGCCTTTATAGCCTACCCCTCTCACGGCGGCCCCCTCTTGCCTCCCCCCGTTCTGCCAGGCCTCCCTCTTCCCGCCCGTTTTAGCTCGTCTCCTCTCTCTGTTCCTACTCCCGGTCTCTACCCCAACCCCTCTGCTCCGGTGGCACGATGGCAGTTGCCGTACCACCTATATCCGTATTCTATACCAACGTCCTCGCCGCAGTCGCGCGATGTACCCACCTAATCTGCTGGTTCTCTCCCTCCCGCCCTCCCCCGCGGTCCCTCGCCCCCTCTCACTGTCTCTCTCTCTCTCTCTCTCTTCCGCCCCCTCGCTAGTTACCTCTATCCTCCGGTGCTTCCCTCTTTTTCATCCAGCCGAGCCTTTCCTTCTCGCTTTCTCTCCATAACCACACGCGTTATGCGCGTCGGTGTATCAGAGGCCGCGTATTCGCGCGTGCAAATACCCCGAGCACGTAGTCGGTTGGGAGGGGGTGGGTTTCTCATTCCGAGCCAGGAACGTCGGAGCTCTCCCCTCCGCCCCTCGACGACCAAACCCCGCTTCCTCCGTCGCGCTGCTCGCGCGAGCTTAAATACGCGCCGGGGCGACGGAAATTAAGAGCCGGACCAGCGCGATCCCGTCGCGATACTCCTGTCGCGCTGCCTCACTTTTCCCTTTGCTTTCGCGCGGCGGGGGGATATCGATTCGCGGGGACCGCACTGGGCGGCCAGATGAATCCAGCGATGTTTTAGATGTTGGATCTTTGATGACGATGGGTCTTGTCGAAAATACTTGCTTCCTCGTACAGGGAATATTGAGCGTTGCGCCCGGGATCGTGGCGAATATCCGAAGCCTGCTTTCACCCATGCTCTTCTTGGAAATGGGAGCTTGTCACGTGTGTCGAGAGAGATTTCGTTAACTTCAGCGCGGTGCTTGAAAATAATTGATGTCTTTAAGGAGTCAAGTGAAAAAGCTCGCGATTTTCGGGAATTTTTTGTGGTAAATCTCGTGTATATTTTTTTACAACTATTTGCTTATTTTCAATGTACATGTATTCAGCAACTCTCGGTAATTTTGTTATAGAAAAATATTAAAAATTGAACGAATAATAATCATTTTCCCCGAAGTTATTTTTAGTGGTGGGCATGAATTCTCCAAGCTGGATCGTCTGAAATCAAAAAGATTCTGTTAATGTATCTGGAGTTTATCTGGTACTCGAACGAAGGATTTTTCTAAAATTCGATTTCAGACAAAGTGCGCGGCCGTTTAACGCAAAAGCAGGATTTCTCCATTTCTGAATTGTTCGATTTTCCTGAATTAAAAACAGAGCTTTCATCGGAAACAAAAATCCTTCGTTCAAGTACCAGATAAACTCATATTATAGTAACAGAATCTTCCTCGCTTTTCGATTTTAGATAATCCAGCTCGGTAAAACCATGCTCACCACTAATAAATAGCTTCCAGGAGAGTGGCTGCTATTCGTTGATTTTTTAATATTTTCCTATAACAAAATCACCGAGCGTTCTTAAATACATGTACTTTTAAACTAAGAAAATAGTTGTAGGAAATATACATTAGGTTTTCCACAATAAATTCCCGAATATCGCCTTCTTCCTCGCCCGCCGACTAGCCATCAACCCTTAAGGCTTAACAGAACGATCGTGAATTTTGGTAGCGCAGGGGGTAGGAACGAGCCGAGAATGTTCCCTTAACGATCCTCCTCGAGGGAAGTTGACAACACGCGCGAAGTGCGCGCGACGTAACGGGCTGCCACGCACGCGGACCCAGCGGGAAACCGAGAGAAGCGCCTCAAAGCAGCTGAATTTCGCGTGGAATCGGGGCGGGGTGGGGGGGGGGTGAGGGAGAGTAGCGCGAAAGTAGGAAAATGATTACATAGCCAGCGGCGGAAGGGTCAAACGCGCACGTTCTGCTCGCAAGGAGCCGGATAAAACGCGAACAAAGCGAGCCGCGACTTGTTCGCGTAGCGGTACACGGATTCTGCCTTCTCGTTAACCTTCGCACAACCGAGAACGAGAAATCTTTGATCGAGCCTTATAAAAAATCAACCACGAAAATGGCAGGGGTAGCAACAGAAGAAGACGAAGCAGCAGCAGCAATGAACACAAGTCTGGTCCGAGCAGATTTCCACGAAGTCGCGCGAGAGTCCAGCATCCCCGAGCCCGCTTCGAGTTTCCCCAAGGAAAGAATTCGCTGGCAGCGCGGCTTCGAATCGTTACCCGCTTAAGAGATTTCGCGGGAGGGTGGAGCGGCTGTCGGTGCGGAATTTCACCGCGTCGATTCCGTCGACGCCACTCTCTGCCCCCCCCCCCCACCCCCCACCCCCCGTGCTCGGCCAGGAAAACACTTTTTCCTCGTGCCTACGCGTAATACTAGGGACGAAGCCGGCCGCCTTGTGTTGTCCGTATTTTACTTTGTGCTCGGTGCGTAAGAGGATTATATCCTCTCCGCGTGGCGTGACGGAGAGAGACGGCGAGACGGGGGAATCGCCGGGGGTGAGAGACAGAGAGAGAGAGAGAGAGAGAGAGAGAGAGACAGGCAGACGAGAGCGATCTCAGGAGAAGCGAAGCAGACGGACAGAGCGTTCCGAGGGGGTAAGGAGAGGCAGTGGAGGAAAACAGAGACGGCAGGGTGAAAAGGGAGGTAAGTGGTGGGTATGCTTCACTTTTCACGGGGGCGCCATTGTTCCCTATTATCCGGCGTGATTAGTCGATGATGCAGGTAAGCTACCGCGGGGGGTCCCATTATACTCCTGGGGAGCAACTACTCGCTCATCCGCGAACTGCGTGAGTCTCACCCCCCCCCCCCTCCTCACCCTCCCTTGGAATATCGCGACCATCCTCTTGAAGGGTGTCCTCCTGTCCGTCTCTGTCTGTCTCCGTCGACGGTAGCTTCTTCTTCCTCCTCTCGCTCCTTCACGGGGAAACGCGCCCCGCCGTTGAGCGGCTGGACCGGCTGGCTCCGTGAATCGGTTGCTGGCCCGCCGACCTGCTGTGAAATTTATACTCTTACAGCGGCCCGCAACAATGATCAGCGGCGTTTTTGCACGGCCGATTTCTACCGGCCTCTCTCGGCCGCCCATTATGCGCGAATCTCTTTTCCGCGAGTAATTAGACCGTGCCCCCGGCTCGTTTTACCGAACCGGCGCACCTGGAGATCGATTTCGAATCGATCCCAAGTCGGCTGTTGGAGTGTTGCGGTGCTACGGTGGAGATCTATGGACCATCGTTGGGCGCTTGATCTCGGGAGGACCCGATTGTTGGGAAATCGTGCGGGGCGAGCGTTGGGTACACTTGAGGGAACTTCGTGGTTTACGGAGAGGCTCTTTTGCTTGATGCTTGGGAGAAGTTAATGCGGAGTATGAGTAATTGAGAACGCTGGATTAATTAGCGTTCCAATTGAATTTAGTTAAAAACGCATTAAAAGAATGAAGTGGTTAACGAACAGTCCCGATCTAAAGGCTATCGAGTAATTATGGACGAAATTGAAGAAGCTGATTCGTGAGAAAAAGCCACAGAATAAAGAAGAATTTTGACAAGCCACAACATTATCGCGGAGGGAAATTTCAACCACGAATTGTAAAAATCTTGTTTATTCAATGCATTTCAATGCATTAAAACTGTAATATATAGGCACGTGTGAACGTAACAAAATATTAATACCTGAAATAATTTCCTCACAAATCAAAATTAATAAATCTGATCGGAAACTTTTTTTTGCTTCTGCTTGTTTATAAATCGAAGTTTGTGTTATTCTGTTGTTATTTACTTTATACTAAGCCCCTCTTGGTTACCCATTACTTTTAACTATATATAATAATCCTTATCATTACTAATATACATAAAAGTGAAACGTTGTCTGTTTCTTTGTCCTTCCTTCACGTCTAAACGGATTTCATTGAAATTTTCAATACTAATTACAAACGTCCCAGATTAGATTATAGGCTATTTATTTTTTTACTTTAGGCTTTTTTATATTTCAAACATCATAAATAATTCCCGGGTGAAACCGGGTGACGGTTCAGCTAGTATTTCATAGTGCTAAAGCATGAATGATTTTAGTAAATTTCGTATTAGTGCGTGGGATCGGATATTTGTTGCCAGTGGTAGTACTTATCGTGAAAAACTTTGCAATAAAATCGTATTGGAAACTGCGCCCGTGGTTATTATTGATGGCCCCACGTCCCCACTGATTAGCTTCTTAGATTTCCTCAGACAACGTCTCTGATTATCCCAATTCCACCCCCGATTTCCCGGCCCTTCGAATATCACTTTTCACCGAATCTGACCAATTTCTTTCGAACCAATTTGCGCTACGTGCCCCGCTGCACGAGCAACCTCCCGTCACGCTATTCGAGCCCGAAGCCGTTAATCGCGTGATCGAACACTCATAACGCGACACCCCCGCGCGCGCAATACAAACAACGAGTAGGAGGAGAAGGCAGAGAGCCTGAGGAGAGATCGATCAGCTCAACAACCGTGACATAATGCCTATTTAACGAGGGATACGCGGCTGACAGGTAAAAAAGAATGGGAAGAAAGGAGGAGAGGGAAAGACGGCGGGGGAGAAAAGAGGAATCGGCGGAGCAGTTAGATAACAAGCGATTAACGACGGTCACAGCTTAAAACTGGAGGCAGGGAGGGACATAATGGCGACGGAGGTAAACGAGGAGCCCCGAAGGTCGTGGAACAAGGCAGCGGAGAAGAAAAGCCCCGGGTGTGCTGGTTGGCTGCCGGCTTTAATACCTTACATTAAACCCGGCGAGTAAGCGACTAATTACTTGACGCCGTTCACAGTAAACGCGAATTAAAAAGGAACCGGTGGCTCGTTTTCGTCAACGCTTTGTCTCCGTCCGGGCGGAGCTACCCCCCGTCCTTGGGCCACTTTCGTCGGGTTAATCTTCGCGCGGAGATCGATCGAAGCGAGCGTCGAGAATCGTTTCGCCAAAGGAACACAGCCGGGCCCGCTCGATTTCCATCGACTGCTGCTGAATTCCAACGATTTCATGGAAGCGGGCAGCTCGATTCGTCCACATCTGCATCGTCTGCATTCGAGATTTAGGGACCCTCTGATTATTTATCTCAGGTGATATAAAAGAGTTATGAATTCGTGTCTCTGAAGTTTAATTCGATACTACTTAGACGAGGGAATAGATAATCTTTGCAAATATATCGACAGGGATGAAGAATTTGAGGCGAGGGGATGACGTTGTCCAAGGTGGATGAATTAAAATCGTGGCGATGATAGAGCGCGGAGGGTAGACGCGCTATGTTGCGGTCAATAATGGCGTTTTCACGTTTTGACTGGCGACGCGGGGGATGCGATCTAAATTTCGGGCCACGCGCGCCGGGGGTAGTGTTAATGGACGAGGGCGAGAGTATCCCCTAAGGACAATCGTGCCGGTCAAATTAGGTAACTTTCGTAAATAGCCACCGTGTGGCTCTTAGCTCGGGGGGCGCGGGACGACCAGGGTTAAGGGTTGCTCGAGCGTGTATTTTTCTCCTCTCTGCGGGTATCCTCGCGGAGTTCAGGGTATCGGAATAATCGTTGTGTTCTGCGGACACCAGAGAAGCTAAGATTCTCGTGAAATAACTGGCGCCCCGGTGAAATTCGCAATAGTGGAATAATTGTGGAAAATAAAGGCACCCCTGGGAGGTGTATAATATCCAAGAACGTTTCGCTTCAGGTAAAATACATATTTCAGAGATTTTGAAAGCAGGTACCTATTCACTTTTTTTTTTTATGTATGATACCAATAATTATATTTCGAAATTGAAAAATGGCAGCAGTCTTTGTCAATAATCGAACAAATGGGAGGCCGTGTAAAAACGTGGCATATCTGTTATTTTGTTGGTGCATGATGTACGTGGATTTACTTTCCACGGGATGCATTATGATTATTTTAACAAATGGCCGGTCGTTCGATGATGAGAAAAAGGCGAATTTAACTAAAAATTCACGTCCGCCTGTTTATGAGCGTGCAATTAAGTAAACAATAGCTGGGCACAAAAACAGCACGTGGCTCGTTACGCCGGGATGCAAATATAATATTAATACAAAGGTAACAAAAATTTCCCCAATATTTTACTGGCACGTTATCATTTCGCGCGAAAGCGAGCCCCGTCGAAATGTTCGATATTTCAATTCATTGAGGCAACAAACATCCAGCTCTTTCTTACCCAACGGTGCAAATAAATAATAATTTATACGGGATACATCGCGCGATTAATTAAAAACTTCGTCGAATGAAAATCCCCACCCCGTGTAAGCCGAGCGATGCAGGGATATGCGGGGTGTTGGTTTTTCGAAAAAAAAAAACAAAAAAAAAACAATAAACCGAGAGAAACAGAAGAGAAAGAAAAACGCAATCTTCGATATTCGCTCCGCGAGAAGGGGGAAAATTGCGCCTGCATCCATAATAAAAATCGTGCATTGCGTAAAAGCGATAAAAACACGAGATAAAAGTCAGATGACTTTTCATTAGACAGCGAGGCGAAAAACGAGATAAAGAATAATTATCGTCAGTGTCACCTAAGTAAGTAGTTCCATGAATTTCAACGAAAGCCTAAGCAAATGTTTCTTTTCCTTTGGGATATTCAGATGATTGCAATCGAGCTGTTACTTAAAATAGTACATATTTCAATAAACATCTCTCAAATATTTCTGAAACAAACACGCAGCACGATCGATTGTTAGAAGTTCCTAGAGGATGTACGAATTAGAATTACGCTAGGGGAAAGTTGAAGAGGATACGGAATCACAGTCCACACAAAGGGTTAAATCACCCTAAAAAATCGTCTCCAACAAATTATCCCCAGCCACCCCAGCGGCTGCAGAGTTGCTACACACCCCCCCAGCCCCTCGGTCGCCATTGTCTTTTTCCACATGCATTTTCCAGGTGTATTTTCGACGGTTCTGTAGCCGGACCCGGACGAAGCCGGAAAAATTCCTCGGATGTAGCGTTTGGCCACGGGAGCCCACGAAAAGTCGTAGTTTCCACCCTGGAGACTTGAGGCTTCGACGCACACCCCTCACAGCCAGTCCAGCGCGTACTCTGTCTCGATGTTTATGCGCGACACACGCCCGAGCATCGCTGTTCAAAAGCTCGGCTGGGCGTGTTGACCAGCAAGCTCTTTAAAAGATTCATTGCCCGAATATATTTCAATTTAACAGTGCTCCGGCAGCGGTTTCAAAAGATCGTTCTCATTGAAATATCCACCGTTCTGTTTATTATTCTGTAGCTCGTACAAGCTGATACAAAGTCGATAGAATCATTAATAATCGAACAGAATATTAAAGTGTGCCTAAAGGATAACAGATACGTTTGAGAAACGGACAAAGTCCAAGGAGCCCGCCAAGGCACGGAAATCGAAAAGTTGAGCTGCAAGTGGATCCCCAACTACCCAGAACCTCAGAAACGGGAACGTGCTCCTCGTCCACTGATAACTCCGTCCACCCACCCCCGCAATAATTCCCGCCAAGCACCGCGTCGACTTTGGGCACCGTTTCCCAGCGTCTCCGTCCACTTTGTCCCAAGAGTAACCGGAGGAATGGCCGCGCGTGTCATCAGGGTCCACGGAATTTCTTCCTCCATCCCCTTCCGCCCCCCCCCCTCCATCAGAGCCCGAGGAACGGTCAAATGTCCCCAGCTCCATTTCGCATTAATCCGCAAACTGCGAGGGCGGCCGTGCCCGTGGAACTTTTCAGCGTCACCGGTCGCGTCTGTGCGCGGCTATTGAGCGTGCACGCGCGCGAAACGCGGTCCCCGGCGGATTTTGCGTTTCGGGCCGTTTCGGGGAAACCGAGCAAGAAACAGGGACGGTCGGCGACGGGGCCGGCGGGGAGACGCTGGGTAGACGCTTCTTTGGAGGCTTGAAATGGAGTCTTGCGCTCGCGATGATTACGCGCGCGAAAGAAAGAAAGAGCGGAACAAAGAGGAGGGCATGAATGGAGGGAGGGGACAGGAAGAGGCTGAGAGAAAGAAGGTACGACTGGGTCTCCGTGATATTGCCGCCCGGCTAAATGAAACCGCACGTGAAAAAAAAAAGAAAAAAAAGAAAGAAAAGGAACGCCGGGAGAAAGGTGCAAGAGAGCGGTTCGTCGACGCTCCGGCGAATCGTCGTCCCGACGCCTACTCGTTCGATTTTCTCCGCGCCGCCACCCCTCCGCCGCAGCCCCTCGATTCGGAAAATTCCAACAACCTCCGGAGCTGTGTCGCGGCTTGCTCGGCGGACGGGGTGAATCGAGCTCGATTCTCCGCGAGGATCGACGATTCCATCGATCGCTCCAGTAACATTTTCGGGGCTGCGCGCCTCCGAAACATTCGCGATTCCGCACGGCGCCCTTGGCGAGGACCTGTTTTCAGGTGGATCTGTCGAGGGAATGATTGGGGAAGAAATACGATGGGTAAGTTTCGCTTGGAAAGTGGTGAATTATGGAGAAATGGAAAAGGGGTGACTTTCGGGTTTCGAATAGTCGGGTGAATTGTGCGAGTTTTGAAGATTGGTAGGCCACGATTGCATCCAGCTTGAGTTAAGTAGATACTTCAGAGTAATACAGCGGATTATGGAACAGTATTGGTGGAGAGGGATGATGGGTGATTAACGCGTAATGGGTGCTTAAATTCCTGCGCGAGCTGAGCTTGGAAATTGGCAATTCACGGAAAAAGGAAGGGCAATATAGAATTAATTGGAGATTAGTTGTGGAAATTGTCTTCGTCATCTACATTCTTTCAAAAATAATTCAACATAAGTACAAGTTTGATGTAAGATGATTGGTATCTTAATCAAGAAGAAATCGATATGTAAATCTCGCCGCGAAATGTGTCCGAGAAAAGGCAGCCTGTTCCAAGGGAGCACCCCGAAAGTGGCATCGGAGGCTAGAAAACATCCCCCCGCACAATGTCTTTTCGAATAATAGCCTTTTCAGCTCGACTTTCAGATCCTTTGATCGTATCTCTAAAAGGGGTGGTTTGCGACTGCGTTATTCCTGCACGGCGGAATGCATCTGAATGTTGGCTGTTGTGAAAAGAAAATCGACTTCCATTTAGGGGGCTAAACATAACCCGAAGGTCTCGAGAACCATTGCGAAGGAAGTTCGTAAAATCTCTAGCCTGTATCACAATCTTCGGCCGTTCCCGAAAAATTTCTTCCACGTTTTCCCCCGTCTTACACTAAAAATCACAAGCCCACGGCTGGCGCGAGGAATATGCGCGCCAAGACCGCACAGTTCGCGCGTGACTTCTTCAAAAGAGGCTCCCATCGTCCACGCTAAAAACAAAAACGACGAAAGCAAGGGAGAAAAGGAAAAAGAAACCACCCGGCGCGTTTTACATTTTTATTCGCCACCCCGGGCCGGTGAAAGGGCGGCGATCAAGTTTTCTCCTTTGCGAGGGACAGAGGAGAAGGCCCGCGCCGGTTCCCGCGCAAGAGATAAAGACATTCGTGGAAAAGCTCCGGCTGCTCCATTCTCTGGCCGTCCGAGCGCGGTTGACCGTTGCCAAAGGACCGTTCATTGCGGGAAAACGAAAACGCGAATCGTTGAACGCGAGCTCCCAGAAACCGCCCCCCTCCCGCCCCGCGCACACGCCTTGCACGCGCGCACGGATAGAAAAACGGCGAAAGCGAGGGGGGTGGTGGGTGGATCGCACGGCTGAGACGAGCAGAGAAAGCGGGAAAGAGAAGAAGAGACAGAAGGGGTGAGTCGGTCGGCGGGGCCGGGGGGAGGGGTGGGAGGGCCGGGAGGGTGGCGCGATCGATCGGGATGGCTCTGGTTGCCTCCGGTTCAAAGAAAAGCCGGCGCGCGGAATCGGGTGCGGTAGGTAAAGCGTGTATACGCGCGACATCCGGCTAATCAGAAAATGTAGGAGCGCGGGAGACTAATAGAGAGTGAAAAGGCATCGGATAAACAAACAGCGGGCGGCGAGGATCGAGAGGCTGAGGTTGGGGGGAGGGTGGTTGGCGGAAAGAGAGATGGAGAAAGAGAGAGAGAGAGAGAGAGAGAGAGGGACGGAGAGTCATCTTGCTGCACGGGGGGGAGGGTGGGCGGCGAGGGGGTTGAGGTGGCTGGTGAGCGGACGGTGGAAAAGGACGAGGCCCCAGAGGTTGGCCAGAAAACGAGGGAACCAGCGTGAAGAATCGACGATGGCTGAGGTGGGGCGGGGGTGGGTGAGTAAGATGAGAGAAACCGAGGGAAAAAGGAGAGGCGAAGAGGATTGGGAGCGGAGGAGAAAATTACAGAAGGTAGCGAGAGAGCGAGAAGGGGCCAAGAGGAACCGCGTAGGATGCCCGAGGAGGAACGAAGCGAGAGAGTCGAGGGCGAGATAGGGCTATTAGGGTTGGGTATAGGCGCCGCCCCGGCTATTAGAGGGTTGTTTCACCCCTACCTCGATGTTGAAACGCCGCGGTGCACGCATACGCGCGCGTGCCCCGGAACCGTGTGTGTCGGCGTCCTCCGCCCCGACCACCCTTCGCGTCCGTTTCCACCCTGTGTCGGCTCCTCCGCAACGTGCGATCACACGCGCTCGCACACACACACACACACGCCGCCCTCCACGTGTCTCTAGGCCCACGGTCGCGGCGTCATATCGCGCGCACACCCTCGCACCGTGGCGCGGGGGGTGGCAGGGCAGGCGGTTGTACACGTATACACGCGTGGTCGAGTCAGGTTTCCACGGCAACCGGCCGCGCTCGCGGCAGAGATGCCTTTAATAAGTATCTTCTGGTTGGAGATGGACCAGCCTAGCGTTCGCCCTCCCCCCCCCCCCCCCCCCGACACACACACCCTCCCCCGCACCCCCGCGAGCGTGTGTGGGTGCGCGTGGACGGTCGGCAACCGGCTAGAACGCACCACCTTTCCACGCTGGCCGAACGGGTGGTTGGTGCGTTAAACCATCTCTCCCAGGCTCGGTTCATCTTCTTCTACCATTTACCCGCCGCGATCCACCGGTAATAGAACGCGGTGGAGTCACTGCTGCGGTTCCCCTGCCTCTCTGCGCACACGTACAAGCGGACGTGCGTGTGCGTCGCCGTACCGATACCAGAGTTGGCGGGGGTGAAACGGTAGGGCGGGAAGGGGGGGAGGTGTGTGTGTGCGCGCGGAGGTGGCCAGGAAAGGGAGGAGAGAGCACCGCGGCGGCGTGGTGTGTGTACACACGAGCAGATTTGGCGGCCGGAGGGTGGAATGCGCGCGGGGGCGGGGGGTCAGGGTGGGAGGGTGGGGTGATACATCGGTATGCATTTCAGCGGCGGAGCCACCGCTCGGAAAGAGGGAAAGAGGGCCGCGGGTAAAAAGGGCGGAGATGCGAGGACCGGGAAGTAGGGGTACCGGTTCCAAGGGTGAAAGAGGGTTCGCGGAGGGAGAGAACGACGCCGGGCGACAGCTCGTCTAAATGCTAATAGCTTTATCGACTGGATCTCAAAGTCCCCGAGTTTCGATTCTTGCTCCACCTTCTCTCGCGTCGCGCAATCCACGCTCCCATCTCCGCGCCGAGCTTCCACGCTCTTTATACCGCCCGGCTGAGAAAAGGGAGGTGGAGGGGGGGGGGGAGAGAGTAGATGCCCCTCATTCTTCTATCTCTCCACCTATATTCCTCTCTGTGCCTTGCTCTCTCACCCTTTGCTCTTTCCCCGCTTTTGTTAGGACGGCGTTACCGGTGATATCCGCGATTTTTTGGATGAACGTGGCCCCCGCCGGCCCGTTTGTTCTCATCGGGGCACCGCCGGCCTTCCGGGTCACCGCCCCATCGCTCTCTTCTCCCCCTTTTCGTTAAACTTTGTTCCCGCATCGTATCGAAATTCCCCGGCAACGGGATAGAGGCGCGAGAGGGTTTTGCGGCCGGGGAGCTGTGAACCGCGATCCCAATTGCCAGAAGCTACGCCACTAAGGAACTCGGTTGAAAGAAACCTGAATTACGATATTTAGAGCAGACCGGCGTCGGTGAATCCCCGCGCTCGTATCGGTTATCGGCGATCACTGACCACCGACTTTAATTGATCGTCAGAACTTTCACAGAGGAACACAACTTGCGCCTGGAAGCCTTTAAGAGTACGGGAGACCGGGGTAGGTTGTAGCGCGGGGTAAATTGTAACATAAGTAAAATCATTTGAACGACAAATCTGCTAAGCCGCAGTATGCGAGAGCTGCTTGACGACATTGGGCACCGTCGGTTTTAGTGACACAAACGAGCGTTGTGTATTCATCTTCTGATAATAGTCCAGAATTTTAGTATTTAGAGCACCTCAGTAAATGTTGTCCGAGCACTTTTATTTCAATTACCTGACCGTCATTAGAAACCGTTTGAATTTTTGTTTCTTTGTCGCAAACGAATCAATACTCACACATTGCTTTATTATAATGTATTTGATGTTTAGTTTCTCGTTTGCTGAGATAAAACGCAAAAATTCCACCTCGGGGTAAATTTTAACGTGTTACTACATTTACTCCGCTCCAAATGGTGATAAAGCGAGCTATTTTCTGACAAACCGGAAAAAGACGCTCTGGACGAACAACAGAATAATCGAGAATCCAAAAAGTAGAAAAAAGTATAAAAGCAATAAGTAAAGAAAGCGCAGAAGATTTTGATAGAATCAGATGAATAAGCAATGATTGTTTAACTCACATATATCTAATGTTTAATAATGATCTGTGTTTTCATTTATATTTTTTAGAAATGTTTATTTCTGCTCATATTTGTATTTAAATACGTAAAACAGATGTGTTGGAATTTACCCCGGACTGGGGCACATTGTAACAAAGCCTCAGGTTTGTTTAAGATGAAGCTAGGTGTCAAAGTGTCCAAGAATTTCTCAAATACTTTCACGCAATCAATTCACCACATATGTAAGTAGTAAATCATACACGCAAATTATTTCCTGATCGACGAAAACACTTTCGAGAAGAAACAGTGCAAACTTGTTTGTTACAATCTACCCGATCTCCCCTACAATATAATAAAAGACTTTAAAGTCTGATTGCGTTGAACGCAAGTATTCCTCCTCTTTCCCTCGACTTCCTGAAGACTCAAATATACCAGCACGAGAATTAGAGGCGCACTTGCGTAAGCTCGTTTTATCATTACAATGCACCGGATTATTCCCGGCTTTTAACTTTGACGATTATCCGCAACTCAGGTATTACTCCACGTTTCCACTTCCAGCGGGTGTACTTGAATTAGATATATTCCGCCCGTTCGATGGCTAACTGCCCAGAAAAGGCCAAGCTTCCATAGATAGGCGAAGTCGAAGAAGCAAGCATCCTCTCGTTCCTAAGTCGCCCGTTCCCAAAAACGCCACCGAGACATCATCCAGGGCCGGGTGCATCGAGAGGACAGGGAACGCAATTGCGGTAAGTGCATCCCGAGCCAGGCGACTGATTCATTAGGAGGGCAGAGCGGGGACACGCACACTTTGGAATTTTCCGCCTCGGCTCGAGCCGCGACGCTTCGACGAGGAAACGGGCAGCGAATAAAAGCGAGCGCGGCAGAGGGCGAGTTAAGGCAGACAACCCGAGGCTCGATAACTAGTTAGCCTGATATCGGATCGGGAAAGGTTTCTCGTGCTACTATCAGAGAGATTGGCTGGCGTATTGTGCGGCTGGGCTGAATCCCGCGGAACGTTAATATTCGTAGGCAGCCGCCGTTCTGATCGCAATAGCAAGTAATACCGATGCGGAACGCGGGCCACAATGGGCCGACCAATCCTTTTGATAGATTCTGATCAAAGAATCGCTGCTGCTCAAAGTATTCGCCGCCCTTTGCGCCCGTGCCTGTGGCCGTTATCGATAACACAACACATCGAGCGTATTCCAGGATAAGAGAGGCACGGGGTGGGGGGGGGGGGGGGGGGCTGGCCCTCGGCGTAATGCGATTTCCGCGAGTCCGCGAGCGGTTTTGTATTCTGGGAACGCTGCCTGGGCCTCCTTTGACGCGAGCCATGTCGTGATGGTATCTCGGATATTAACGTAACGCGCGCGCGAGCGAAGATCCTTGGTGGAGAAGATATTGATAGAACGTAAAATCCGCATTTCGGAGGGAAGTGTGATTTCTACGAAACGGGGGTGTTCGTCTATCCTCGGTTGTAATCATGCGATGTACAATTTAAGGGTTTGATTGGAACGATCGCGCAAAGTGTATGATCCAGTGAGCTGGGCCGCGAATTATCACGGGAAGTCGTATCGGTGATCAGTTATCCATCATGCAAATGAAACGCGTGGACGCATTAATGCAATTTCAACGAGCTTCAGATAATTGTCGCGTGACTGGGCGAAAGCTGTCCGTATTCTATAGGGGAATCCCGGCGAGCTTTCATCTCGAATATTAACGTTGTAGCGTCCGGGAGCGGAATTTTTTTTTTTTTTTTTTTTTCGATAAAGGAATTTCATGGCCGACGGTATTGCCGGTGTTTCATTGAATATTACTCTGTATCGTTCGATGGCCATGCCAGCTGCTATATTTTTCACAGCGGAGTATCGTTGCGCGCAGGGCACCGGTGTCTTTCAGCGGGAACGACATTAACAAGCTGCGCGCACTCTGAAACATCACACTCTGTTCTAACGAATATAAAGCTCTCCCTGCGGAGAACTTGTTGAAAAGCTGAAAGGAAATAGCCGCAGCTTTCGCAGTCTACGAGTCAACTTTTTATACCGTATAAATTATACACCAGGATAAAAAGGACAAGAGATATTCATCCCCTTCCAACTCACGCCATCCCCAACTCCCTTTATAAACAATTCGGTAACACCAGCTGTGTAGAAGAAAAAAAACCATTCTCCCTCGCGATCACAGCAACGATACAGGCGAATCTCGCTCCTCCAATTAATTCACCCAGCGAGTCCATCGAAACGGAGAATGTTCCAGCGATATTTCCTCTCTCGAATTAGCGAAGCTGTTACCGATCGCGTGGCGGGGCATCTGATCGGGGCTGCGATGGTCGCGTGGCCACGAGGGCGCTTCTAATTACCGATAATAGCGGTAAAGAGAACGGCCAAAGTGTTTGGGAGGGGCGGCAAGGGCAACGGAGAGAGATAGACAGAGGGGTGGCAGAGCGGGTGAAAGAAAGATGAAGGAGAGTGGGGCGGTGGTGGCGGTTTCGATGGGCCCCATCGGAGAACCCTTCGGTTATTCGAAACAACAAAGACCCGCCGGCACCCTCTCCGCCGTATCCGCTTCCCCGGCAATCATTTACTCTTGCTGGAGGCCATCGCTCGTCACAATGGCCAAGTTATCCATCCACTCCGGCTACTTGCCCGGGAAACGACCACCGCCCGGGGCTGGCAACTCGTCTTCTCCATCGCCTCCGCTCGGTTTCCGCGCCACCGACACAGAAGGAAACAAACACACACCTCACCAACGGGCCACCTACACCTCCGGTGGTGTACCTTTCTGCCGGGCGTGTATGCAACGACCGCGACGTTCTCCGTCGACGTTCCTCCTGCCGAGTTACTTTGCGCCGCGAGATTGTCCCCGTTCTATGCACGCTCGCTAAACGTCCCAACGATCCTGTCTCTCTCTCTCTCTCTCTCTCTTTCTCTTCCTCCTCGTTCCCTCTCTTTCACCCTCTCCGCTCTGCCTCTTAACGATCGTTGCACTGCCGCCGTTTCTGCCATTCAACATCCTCGCGCGATCGTCTCCCTTTTGTTTCTTCCTACTGCTTTTGTCCAGGCGGAGAGTATTACGGGACACGCTCGGTTGCGACTGATTCTACCCCCCTCCCCTCGGAACAGATTTCCTTGGCGAACCTGATTACTATCACCTTCGCAGGAAGACGCCAGTGGACCCAGCTCGCTCGCAGTGGTGTGCTTTTATTTGTTTGTGATTGAACGATTATTTTGTTTACAGGTTCTACGTTCAGGGTTTGATGTGTTTTGTTTAGATTGGCCGTTGGAGAGTCGAGGCTCGTTACAGGTATCAGACACCGAGTCAATCCTCGTCCCATGACGCCAAAGGACTTCCCCCGGTGTGCAACTCGTCTGTTTCAAGAAGCTTTGGCGGAGTATAGGGTTTCTCATATCGGCGCCGCGGAGACGGAACAGCAGGAAAGCCGTAAGCGGCGAGGTGCGTATGTTTACGCGTAAACAACGGACAGTTATCGCGAACTAACAAGGCGCAAAAGTTCGCGTCGGGTTTCACGATGCTCGCACGCCCCCACGCCTGTCACGCGTTTCTCCCTGTTTGACGAATAGCACGCGGCGCGGATAAACGTATCCGTTGAAAATACGCATAAAAATGTTGCAGCGTCGTAATCAGTTCGCGTTGCCGCGCTACCTGACGTTTCATATTTCATCCCCCCCACGCTGGTCTCTCAACTGCCTTGGATCGCTCGTGGAAAAATAATGCGGTATGGAGCTTATGCTGTTTTACACGCGACTCTTTGGTCGACAGAATATTAACCCTTCGTTGACACTCTGGCCGCGAGCCACCCATAAACTGATTTTCACGCTCTGTAACTTCTATATGCAAAATAAATAACTTTTCTCCAAAGTCGACTTACAAACTATTTTTTTTTCTCAAAATATTACATCTGAACAACAATTTTGTAGATTTTTAGCTTCTAATATTGAAATTTGTAAAAAATACAATTGTTTGAAGATTTTTGGTCGTGTTTTCTCGACATATGGTAAAATAGAATTTTTTTTTGCAAAAACTGTGATAAAATGTGAATAAAAAAATTTTGGAATACATTCTAGAGATCTTGAAATTGACCCATGAGTTTCTTCATAATTATTGGATTCTTTAGATGAGAATGGCAGTGGTTGAAAAATTGCTCTGGGTGTGAGCCACCCAGGTATGTCAAAGTTGATCGAAAGAGGAGGTGTGTCAATGAAGGATTAAGACGTGGTTGTATCGAGTCCGCGCTGGAATTATTTTTAAGCGCTTGTAGTTTCACGTACATTTCAGTGGTTCAAGTGTATATAGTGCACGTATTTATTCAGGGTCTTACCTATTTTTAATTGAAACGAGATGACTTCGCCGATCCCACGATATTGTGGATTAAAATTCGACTCGTTAAGTGGCAGAATTTTTTCAGGCGTAATATTTTCTTCGAAAATTCCTCGCGGAGGAATTTCGGACTGGATATTGTCCAAATATTTTCTGCTTAACGCGCAACGTTATAATTACGCATCAACCGAGTGGGACGTGTAGTAATGCCTGAAATAAAGAACGTAGGAAACGAATAGCCCCGGAAACATTTTCGCCTGGATCTGGATGTGAATGGGCAGATTTTAAAAATGCCAGTGATTTATATTCCCCCGCGTCTTGATACTTTTGACGGATTAAAAACGGGAAGCCCCGATTCGTAGTGGGTAATTATTCGAAGCATTCGAAAATTTTGCAAATCTCCCAAAAACCTGCAAATCCCATAAAACGACTCTAATCAGAGAAAAACAGCAACTTTTTAAAATTGAAATGCCCCACCACCGAATGCAGTTTGCCCCTTAAATTTCACCCGAAACCAGGGCGCGTAAAGAATTCTTAACGTCTCGAATATGCATTTCAATCTACGGGAATTGCAATGTTTCCCCCCCGGGTGTCTAGAATCCTTCGCGGTTAAAGCTTTTCACCCATTTCCCAGGCATTGAATCTCCAGCGACTGCCAGGCAGTTCCTTTCTAACATCTTACAATCAATAAAAGCTTTTCCGAGTAAGTTGTTGATCCGATTCCAACGCGCCGGAGTGCGGGCAGCAAAAAATTTTAATAAACAACAGCTCCTCGAATTTAGACGAAATTTACCGAAGTCACTTTCTCGCGACAGCTATCAGCCTCCGGCAGTGGCGCGCCGCAGAGAAAATCAGGTATGTATTTCTGTGGAAAAGAAATAGAAATTCGGGTGGTCTCGGATTACGCGAGCCGGCGCAGAGAAAATATCACTCCGAGGGTGGAGTATCGTTTAAAAATTTACCATCCACCTTCGCGGCGATTCCACCCTCTTATCCAGCGGCGCACCCCCACACCCCTAAGCCACCTTAACGACCGAGAACCGGAGCGCGAGGAAAACAGCCGGGGAGTGGATGCTCGGGGTAACGGGATTCGCGGATAAAAACATTTTCCGCGGTTCCGAGGGACGTTTTATCCTGAACTATCCGCCTCCTTTCACCCCTTTACGAGGGCGCACGATTATTAGACGGCGGCTGTAGGAAAGCTTGAAGCGCAGTTTACGGCGAGAGTTAGACGGTGGCGAACAAGAACGGGCGAAACCACACGTACACGGCTCGGAGCGATATAGCGCGGAGCGAGCGGTTAGCTTCGACGCGAAACTGACCTCCCTCTATCCACGGTAAACTGCACTTTAGCACTATAGGCTCGCTTAAACGATATCGAAGCCCAGGCCCTTTATACGCTTAAAAACATTTACCGTCATTAGGGGGGGGGGGGGGGGGGAGGCGATCGCTGGCGGGCCGCGCCCGCCCGGCGCAACGCTCGATAATTTCCACGATTTTCCAGGCCTCAGCAGCCGCGAATCGATCTTCGCCGCGATTCAACTCCCCGTAACTCGCCGCTCGCATCGCCGTAAAACCCGCTTGGCCCCTCCTCGGACCGCCGTCTATACCGAATTCCCGGCGAATATCGTGTACACGGGACTTTAACGATTCCGAATTCGACACGTTGCTGTCGCTGGTAACGGAAACGCGGCGGAGATTCGGCTCATCCATTATCGAGGAATACGATATGTTATCGACGGAATATGTCCGTCAGGAATTTCAAATACGCTGAGGGGAGGGTGGGCACCGAAAGATACGGAGACCTTGCCGCGCCATATAATATTTTCATTCGCAGCTTCTACGTATCTCTAAGGAAACAAAACTGCCGACTAAAAATCACCCTCTGATAGGTCCATCGATGCTCCCTACGGTTCCAAGGATGTCACTCTGAAGCTAAACCAAGGACGTCACGGCTGGCCGGACACTGGGGGTGCCGCCACGAGAGTAACAGTCAAAACATGGAAGGGGACGGCGTCGTCGTCGTCGTGGCTTGCCGATCCCTTTCGCCGGGAGTCGACGGAAGGTCGTAGGACGATCGCGGCGTCGGGGACGCGGCGGACCGCGTAATGCGGGGCTGGATGTCGGAAGGATACCCACGGGTGGACCATTAAAAGGACGAAAAGAAGTCCCAGAAGGGATATTGTACCGGGCTTTACGCCGGCCTACGGATAGATGGATGGATGCTGTCGCACCTACGACACCCACGGCTCCCGTGCTGGTTTTGCTTCGGTGAGCCCACATGTCGTCGACAACGGCCTTAACCCTGCCCCTCCGAGGAGAGATGGGACCACGAGTCGCGCCCCAAATGGACCATGCCGGGAAATCTATAGAGACGGTCTAATAGGAAGCAACCGAGCGCCAAGTGGTTTCCCGCCATTGGGGGACAGACGGCCGAGGGTAGGGGGGGGGGGGAGGGGGCGACTATCTGTCGGCATTTATCATCGATTAAATTGTAAACGCCGCTATCCGAGTCCATCGGGGGCCACCGTCTGCGCCCGTGCCACACCAGCCGGTGCACGGGGAATACATTTTCGAGTGAACGGGCAGCGCCCGCACCCCCCGGGGGCCAACCTTGCAAATCGGCCGCGAAATCGCTGGTTAACGCGTCCCTCTCGAATTTCCACGCAGTCTCTCGCGCGATCATCACTGGAATTTATTGTTTCTCAAAGTATCAGAGGGGGTAGATTGGAGTTTTTGATCCTGCATCGAGTGCCGGGGAATTCGGGGGGTGTCTTGGAAGTTGGCGGAGAGAGAATAATGGGTAGATTGCTCTGCGATTGGTTAAAGACAATGTTAATCTACGCGAAGTCGCGTAGGCTACTAATGAAACCCACCCAGTGAACCATCAACGCGCGATTAAGGGCTGCCCTATATTAACGAGATTTCCGTGGAAATTCGAATAATTGTCGCGTGACAGACAGCGATAGAGAACCGCGACAGCCCATTTCCTGGCGCGCTCGCGATCGCTCGCGGGAAACACGCACGTGAAATATTTTACCGGGGCCGCGATAGCGGCGCGATAATTGCCTCGCAGGCGGTCAGTTTAACGTCCGCAAGCGATCGTCAATAACAAGTTCGTTCTACAGTATTTCACGTTAAAATAAAAAAAAAAAAAACGTGGCAACGAGAGAGCATACCGTGGCGGTTACACGATCACTCGAATTGACGGTTTGCAAATCGCGGCCGGCACGAAAAACACAATCGGCGTATAGCGATTCTCGAATGTGCGGAAAATTAAAAGAAACATTGTGTACTCGATAGATCTCCCGCGAGATAGCGATAACGAAAATTCGAAACCGCTGGTTAAACGTTCGCGCTGCGGTGCCGCGGACCCGGACACGATCGCTAGCTTTACGCGCGGAGGATTTCCAATTACAAGCGGAGAACTTGCGCGAGTGGTGAGCGTGGACGGCACGCTCCAAATACGCTGCGCGGGTAGATAGCTGCTCCGGTCGAACTCGCCGATCCTCGCTCGGCTGGTAATTTTTGTTTGCCGCGCGTTTATTCGCGAAGCCTCGGCAACGTGCGTAGGCGGAACAGGGGCTGAAAGGCAGTGATATCCGTCCGTCGATGGTCGACGGTGATTTTCAAGGGATCAGGCGGCGCGGTGTGTAAAGCAGAGAAAGATATCGGGGGGACAGCCGTGGATGGGGGTGACTTGCAAAGGCGTGCTGTGGAACGAACAGGGAACGAGCGGCGTATCCGTCGTATCGGCTCTATTTATGGCGCTACTTGTCACCGCCGCTGGCTTTCGGTCGCTGAAATTTCCCAGGGAATGTTTCCCGCGCAGAATGGAAAGTCTCCCGGATAGAAGTTTCCCGATAGATCGGCGGGGGGGGGGAACGAGCGGCGAGAGGCTACATTGTGCCCCGTATCGACGTAAACAGCCAACGCGTACTCTCTCGATTCCGTGGCGCGCTTTGAGGACGCTTTGCTCCGTCGCCTCTGCTCCCGGGCGAGAGGCGTCCCGAATTTTCGTTTTCCCGGGGATCAGGGTGTCTCGAGGTACGTACTTATTCCACGTATTATTTGCAGATGAATAAAGGGAACTTGGAGTGAAGTACAGAAGTACCTGAACAGTAGCGGGATGATTTCGCAAGGGTGCTTGATTCCTCGCGAATAGAGGAATAGAACGTGCGAACGTGTGAAGTGAAATATGATCTCACGAGCAGATCGTTAATACCTACGTGGTGGAAGAACGGAGAATCGCGTGGAAAAGCGAGCGGCCACGGCGCGGTCGGTGGCGACAGCGAAAGAATCTCATCGCTGGGAGGACATACTCGCCAGAAATCCTCATTCGCTGGGCTAATAGAGGCGACAAGGGCGGCCATCAATTTGTCAAGTCGGAAAGTCCTGCGGTACGTGTCGCCGGCAAGTATCATCGCCGGCGTTATCCATCCGGGCACGGAAATTTCCTGAAAAATATTCCCTCCCCGAAGGGCGAGAAGTCAACGGCGCCGGAGACAGATAGACGGGGCTGGGGAGGGGGGGAGGGGGCACGAGAGGGGCCAGGAGGAGAGGGCCAGAGGGACAGACAGAGAGGCTGGCGGGGAGGGTGGACAAGGATGCGGGGGTGGAGGAACAGTGAGTACACCGGCCACATTGGCAGCAACAGTGGCAGCCAGCAGCCACCCTACAGATACTACAGAGCTGTTGGACAAGCTGTAGCCTTCACAACCGAATTAGAATGAATCGACCCTTGCCTCCTGCTCCCTTTCGGCCTCCTCCCGCGGTTTTATTCTCTTTACGCGTCGCTTTCACCCTGCCCTTCCTCCCCCACACGCCCTGGCCTCTCTTTCTCTTCATCCACGCCCGCCCAGCTCGACCCCACTCCCGCCCCCCCCCCTCGCGCCCCGATAATCTTCGTTTCTCCTTCTGAAAATCAGCCCCCTACCCTCCAGCCACCCGCTCCTTCCCTCCCGTTCTTTCTGAAACGCTTCAGCGCCACCCCCTTCCGAACAAACCCCCTCTGGCTGCCGGCTTCTGGTAACCGTCTTTCCTTCCTCCCGCCCCTCCACGGAAATCTGGCGGCGGCCAACCCCCGTCGCTATTCCTTCCCTACTTCCCGCCGTCGCCCACCCTGCCCGCAGAATATCTTCCGCTCCTTCAGCCGAGTTATATAAAGTTTTTACGATTTTTCGAGCTCTGCCTCGGAGAGTCAACCCTCCGCCCTCTACCTTCGAATCTACCTCCTCGCGTCTGCGGTGAGCCGCAGTGCGCGCCACCCGGGGGATAATCCCGTGTATCTTTCGGATAAGAGACCTATAAATTTGTTTGCCCTGTCACCCGCCCCGTTACCCGGGCCAGAAGCATTAAGGCGGCAAGCTCCAATCTGTTGGTTCGCCCGGCGATATGGCTGCCGCGGATTCCCGAGGACTTTCCGTCCCCGGCTGACGGCGGGGGAGGGGGGCGGGGGGCGAGGAAGACGAAAAGGGGAGGAATCGCCCGATGAAGTTTTCGTCCCGCGCTCGCTCGGCTGGATCCCCCGGGCTTTGCCGGGATTCTTATGAATTTCGACCTAGCCCGCCATTTTGTCGCGGTCTCTGTGCCACCCTCCTTTCCTCCGTGAATATCACGAATTCGATTACGCGGCGAACCGGGTAGTTTCGACTGGTAACCGTCCTCGAGATGGGATCGAGGAATTCGGTGCCCGCTCCTCGCTGGACCACGGATCCAAATCAATTCCACCGGTGTGCTTGACCAAGAAAAATGTCGATCGAAAATTTGGGGGTGGGTGTCTTTGCTTCCGCATTAAATCGACAGTGATATCGATACCGTACAATTACATTCAAGTTGCAGAATAAAGATCGGGGGAATACTTCCTCCTCGGACTAAACAGAACTTTCGTTACTCCTTCCCTGCAACCGATCCCGCACAAGGCACCCTGTAAATCAACCCCCTCGTTGAATCGCATTCAAGCGAACTTCAAATGCAGATCAGACCTGCTCTTTCGTGCACATTATTCGTTGGCGCGCGACGCTGGGCGTTCTTCGGTCGGGAACAGAAACATCGCGGGCCGAAAAAGAGCGCGCGTTTATCTTTTCTACGAGGATCGATCCGTTGCCGATGAACGAGGCTAATTGCACGTGAAAACTGTGCGCCTTTAATGCGCTCACTTTGCCAGCCCGGCTGTGCGATGCACTTCTAGCGGCGCACTGCACCAATTCCAATCCCTCCCCCAACCCTCCTGTATCACCAACCCCCTTGCCCCCGTCTCTTCGTACCCTCCCCCCGCCACCCTCCCCCCCCCCCCTCGATTCATTAATACTGTCCTCCAGAGACCGACGAGTAGAGCCGTGTGCTAAACGACCTCATTAGGACGCACGCCAAATGCATTTGTTGTTCCCCCGTTCGTGATTTTCCGTGATACCGGCTGCCTCTTGTTATGCAACTCTCTTTCTCTGTACGGTCGCGCGTCCCGTTGTCTCGTTTCATTCTTTTATTATCGGAGACATCGCCTATTCAGGACGGTATCGCGCGGAACGGGGAAATTCTCTCGTATAATGGAAACTTTTTCAATGATAAAGAAGAGAATGCCGTAGCCAATTTGCGACTAAGAAGGGCGGGAGGCGAGGGACGGCTCAAACGTGAAAGATTAAAGGTAACGCGTTTGCCTCGCGATCGAAACTTCTGAACGCGTCGAGCCTGCCGATTTTTCGACGTCCCTTTTTTCGCCTCTTGTACACTGCCGCACCGTGCAGTGCGTGTTTTTGTTTTTGGAACGTGGTATAAGGGCGGTTTTTTCGGGGCAATTTATCGACGCTGGTGGAAATAAATCTCTGCGAGAGCAAGTGTCGCGGATAACTCTTCCCGGTGACCGTTCGAAATTTAACGCTCCCCGAAATTTCAGCGTTTCTCGCTGCACTTTAGGTGCGCTTTTTGGGGGGTGAGGCGCGAATAGAGGGTGCTGGAAGATCGTTACCTAACGCCGCGGTGCAGTGGAGTAAGTAAACGAGTAGGAATGCGGATAACTAGTCGACGAATGGTGCAGGATGCTGTGTTATCTTCTATTGGTGGGTTATGGATTACGGGCAATCTACCCTTGAAGTTAGGTAACCATGAGAGCAAACTCTCCCTTGCAGGTGGCAGCACCAGGCAGCTGAGACTGCAACCCTCGGAGCCTTCCAGCTGGCGGCAATCGATCGTCCGGTGGTAGTTACCCTCGGCCTGTAACACAGTATCCCTCGTCATCCACTGTTGATAGTATTGGAGAAAGGAAGTTTGTTTCCCCGCGGAAGCTAGTGATTTTTATTTATTACATACCGTCTGGGAATAAGTGTACACCTCCACTTTATCTAGCACTGAAAACCTCAGTCGAGTTCCGTTGGTAGGAATTCTGTTATCATTCGAGAAACTGCACATGTGCATCCCCCATTTCCCCGATTCGAACGCAGAGCGACTCCCCACTCACCAAGTTAAGAATCTTTATAAGTATTCCTTTCAGCTGTTTCTGAGATAAACGTTTATTGCAGACTTTTATTGTATTATTTAAAAAAATCTTGAGTAGCGATACGAGGCAGTCAGAGACAAGGAAGAGGAAGGATCAAACGATTCCCAAGAATCGCCATCCATATGGAAAGTTTCCACGGCGCCCAAGGCGGTGTCACGCTCGATTGAAGCTCCCTCGACTGCGAACTGTCTGGACATAATTTCCCTGAGTTAGAGTAGACCGTAAGAAAGTAGAGGAGACGGAGCCTACGAGGGAGGATCTTGGGGCACCCCGGTAGCTCCTCCGCCACCCTTCTGCCGTTCACGGTATCCTCCGCGAAAGGGTTCCTGCCGGTGTAAAGCCGAGAATCCCCGATATAAATGTCAAGTTCGCCTTTCGGCTTTCCACTCGAGCCTCCCCTTCCTCCCCCGTCCCACGCGTCCTTCTCTTTCATCGCTGAGGGTTGTTTCAGCCCTCTCGTTGCCCTTGACGGGCGCTCTGTATCTGTCTCCCCTGCCCCGTCCCCTCCTGTCGTTACTTACTCCCCCTCGCGATCCTCGAATTTTCCCTCCGTGGTTCCTGCCGAATTTCCACCGCCTCCCCCGCTCCCCGCCTTTCGCGAGTATGCTCACAGTTCGGTTCCCTCGGCTCCGCAAAGTCCGACAACCCCTCAGCCCACGATCTTTCTCTAAGCTCCGTTGCCTCGCCGCCCCTTGCCACCCCGCCCCGCCGCCCTATCCCGGCCGTTTCTCGGCGGCGAAACAACAAACAAAGTGCAGAGAGAAGAGAAACAACGATCCGGCGTAATCGCGGCGATCTTCGCCCAGGAAGTGAGAAGGCAATTTGGGCGAACCGCACACCGCCGTTACACGGGGGTAGGTCCAGCGGATAACGAACGGCCCAGCGGGAGGTAATTAACGGTGTTTTCCATCCCCCGGAGTAATGCTCCTCGTTACGACGGTTTCTGGCCGTAGAACACCGAGGGGGTGGTGTGTCCGGAGGAACTCGGGGGGGGTTGGACTTCCTTCCACTGATCGTGGAGTTTCGTCTACCGGCGCGCAGGAGTTTTGAGCGATGCTCAACCGAGTTGTTTTAGATTAAAGGCGATCACGTATATTTATTTGAGCCTGGTAAGAGTGTCTTCTTGGATAGGGTGGCTTTAGGAAGTGCTTGTATAGCGGTGTTTGTGAAATTACAGTAGTTGGAAGGAAATTCGTCGAAGCTTCCCTTCGACAGAACTTTCTGTAAACGTTACAGTTTTCAACGTAATTACGCTGCTAATTGCTATTCGCCTACCCAGTATACTTTGAAAAGGTCACGGGCATCCACCCTTTGAATTGTTCGCAGCCCCGAGAATCGTCTTAATAATCCTCTCCCTTCTACAACCCCGCAGTCACGTAAACTCAATAATTATTCCGTGGAATTAACGGTAACCTACTTGGGACCCCATCTTCACCTAATTTTCTCGCACTGTTCGCTCGACGCTCTTCTACGCGAGGTTCCGTCGTCGGATTTCGAGGTGGGTTCCTCAATTTTCCTCGCGATCATTAAATACTTCAAAGCTATTCGAGGTACACGTTTTCACACTGAGAATTGTCTACCCTTATCAAATCCTTCGACCTCAGACTTACTATAATACCTCGCGACCACGCTGACAGTTTTTAAAATCGACAACAACCCCTTTCCCCTAATTTTGCAAATTCTCCCCAAACGACCAGCGAAACCTCGAGTTCCTCCGGAGCTGTGCAATACCTCTCTCGCGTGCTCCCCGACCTCGAGTCACGCAGATTCAACGCGATCATTCCTCGAATCAACGATCACGACCCCTCGCAACGATCTTACACCTACCCCCGACGTCGTCATCGAGCACACCCCCTCGCCCCCTTATTCTTCCCATCGGCAATGTAACCAAGACGACGCGGCGTTGTAGATGAGGCAGCAGGTATACGCGGCTGCATCACACAGATCCGTGCGCCAACACACCCTCGCCGCTCCCCGTGCACACATCGGACAACGACACGCCTACCTAACGCCGCGACTGCGGCGGAACGCGGCCAGAGAGTTGCCTCGCACCGGTAAATAATGCAAGCCGGGGTAATGGCGCTATCTCTGCGCATCTTTTATTAAACGTTCGCTTCGCCGTCCCTGCCACCCCTCCCTCCAGCCGCCGCCGCCCCTCCCGCCCCCCCCTACCGCTCGACTATCCGAGCTGGAGCTGTTCCACCCCACACCCCCATAGCCGGCCGGGTTATTGCCACCCTGACTGCTCTCTTCTTCGCGGAAAGGTGCGCGGAGGGCTGCAACTGCTGGCCCCATGGCTCATTGTCTCTGGCCAGGGCTCGTCCGCGCGCTTCGTACTTCCCAACGTGACTCCACTGACGTTTCTGCTCCAGCGGCTGAGCTTCTTCAACGTCGCGAGATAACGAGGTGGAAGCTGCTCGCTGGTTGGTAACAGCCTGATCAGGAAACGCCGTGCAATCGGCCGCTGCCCTCGAGATAGCTCCGGCGAAATTGAACGAGCCAGCATGGGAACTCGGGGGTTTGTGGATCCAGAGATCGTGCCGATGTAAGGGAGGTTCTGCGCTACTGTCATCAGACGTTCAATTTCGAGGATAGGCACAGTACCTACAGGATAGAAGCAAGGTGATCCACTTCTCTCGCGACAAGTAACACGGTAGAAGAATTCGTAGATCATGGTGGAAATGCGAATAAGTGGTCGAGAGCAGATATAGTTCGGGTATTTGCCGAGCCGGCACTTCGTACCGCGAATTAAGCGAGACGCCGCGGTTCATGCAGAATCGAGATGGAAAAGACGGCTAGGCTGATCCGTGGCGGCAGCTACTCGAGCGTGGAAACGCGAAGGGCTGCGCCGTCGATTCTCGCGGGCGTGCTGATTTCAATTAGCATTATTATTAGGGCCGCATCGGCGACGAGGAGCGCCCGATAGTCGGCCGTCCTCGTCGGCGTGCACACAGCCGGCCGCGGGCCGCGTCTAAACGCGCAGGTCCCTCACGCACACGTACAACACGCCTGGGAGAGGGACCACCACCCCCCACAGCGACTGACGCTTTGCTAGGGGGTGTTTGAAAGCGGTGAAATCAATGCTTCTGTTTGCACTGTTGAGGTCGAACCGAATTCCGTTCCTGCCTGGCCGGATCCGGCCTGTGTGCGTGCAGCCAGATACGGCAACGTTCACCGACACGCTTCCGCTACGGCTAAGGTGAAAGTGCACGTAGACGGTTGCGCGGAACGGTTTTACCAATTCACCAGCCAGTTTATTGGGGGAGGAGTTCGCAGCAGCGTTGGTTAACCAGACTGGTCTTGATTTCATTCTGTCCCTCGAAATGATTGTTACCGATGATTAAGCAAATTGTGATTAATTCGCGGCTCATTAAGAAATTCTCGCAGCTCGGGATATTGAACCGCATAGTAACGGCTAAATCACTTCGATTACTTCGAAATTACAGATTCGCAATCCTCCGGATTCTTAAATCTCACCGAAGCTGCGAGGTGACTCTGCACCTCTGAGAATAGCAATTCTGCCATTCTTAGTTAAACTATCCTATCTAGCATTTTTTCATTTCTTGAGATATGTTGAGATATCGGAAGTTCCACGCGTCTTTTACCTTTCAAGTAAAGTTAGAAAACTCTACGTGCTTCGTAAAGATTTATAAACAGTCCAATGTATTTAACCTAACTTCCTTCCAAATGGTTAAAACATCCTATCTAAAACTATTAATTAATTGGTACGTTAATAATACAATACCTCCCGGTACACCTATTACAAAAAATTATATTAGGCTGTTCCGAAATAATGTTTTAATTTGAATGAAAGGAAATAAGGACGGTAGAAAGTAAACGATAAAACTTCAGTTTTCTCGGTTGTTTCGAAATGTTAGAGAGGGCACTTTAACTAAAGAGGGCAGAATTATCGCCGTTCCTTTTGTACACGAGCTTCCTAAATCTCAAGCGTTCCCAGTGACCATTTAGAAATTCAGGCATTCGAGGTACAGAAACGGAGTTTCGTCGCAATGATGGAACGTGTACACCATTAACGTTTAAGTGGACCAAGTTCTACATCGAACTGCTTCCGGTGGCCCGTGGCTCCACTGGCAATCGCTTCTGCCGGAGGTCCAGGTGAACGTTTTACGTCGATTAGAGGCGACGATTAAACGGGCTTCGACAATTTGTGCTGAGCTCTCGCGCCCTTTCACCGTCGAAGCCCCGATGGTCGGAAGTTTCGGAAGAAAGGACGCGAGTTTCCCAGGTCCCCGTAATCCTCGATGATCTCGTTAGAGGCACGAGACAACCGAGATGCGCTGGCACCGCCACCGGCAACGGCGGAACGGGCTGAACAAGGAAAGAGAGAAGCGCGGACGCGAAAGATAACGGCTCACAGCCAATCGATCGATTCGCGGAGGCTTTTGTTCGTCTACGGTCCCGTTATCCGATTTAACTACCAACGCTCGATGGAGGCGGCACCCGGGTAAGGACCGACTTTATCTCACCGCGTTGCAGCCCCATCCGTGGAACGGAGCCTGCAAAAAAAAATATTGCTCGAGTCTCGTTGTTCCGTCAACCAAAGACAGAATACCGACGGGGGAAAGAAATTGTTCCGGGATCTCGTGAGAGAGGATTCCGCTAGCAAGTAGCTTCCGCAATTACCGAACGCTACTTATTCCTAATTTCCCCAAATTTCTCGAAATCCTCTCCAGGGTGGTATAATTAATTATATCAACCTCGGACCCTCCGACCCAATGTCTGATCACTCACCGGGCCACTCTTCTCCCGGACCAATTACCCAAATAACAGATTGAAACCAGCCTCTCGACCATCCCCCCTCGCCGGGGTCCGTGTCGAATCAACACCATCCAATTAAAGTCTGACCGAAATTATTATCGACGATTAATCAGGGAACGTTGCCCGGCTTGTCGGGAGGCACGGAGCAGCGTCTTTTTTTCGGGGTCGACGCTCGCCTATAAATAGGGCTCCAGCGCGGGGCCGAAGCGCAGTGGTGACCGTGGACGTATTCGCAGACACGGTACCGACAGCTATTGAGCTATTACACGCTTAAGTGGAACAGCCTGACTACAGTGGCGTGCCTTGCTGCTTCCGATGCGTGCAACGCCACGACCTCAAGCTGGTAATCCGTGAGCGAGTACGAGGAGCGCGCGGTGTTCGAGCGGTGGCGGAGCTCGTTGCACCGGAACAAACGAAGGCGAAGAGGCCCGGCCAAAGGGAATGGCTGCTTCGCCATGAATAATTACACCGCTCGCACGATGTTGTCCTCGAGGACTTTCCTGGTAATTCACAGCGTTTCGCGACGGGAGCATTGAAAAACTGGAGCACTGCCGACCATTTCATGCTCCCTTAGCTTGAACTCGAACGTCAAGAACTGTCGATTAGTTACTAACGAGACGATTAGGTGATTAGGTTTCGAAGGAGATCTTTCAGAGAAGGTAGTCCCATTTTCCAATTTTTCGATTACTCCACGCGAATGTTAATTCCAACGATATTAATGATCCCGCAGCAAAGCGGAATTATAGACTCCGAGGATATCGCTCTAGTAGCTCAATAGGTCATTCTAAAATCGAGGAAGGAGCATCCCCGTTGCTTTCCCGGCTATTTTTCTAGCCCCCGCTGGAGCATCGGCGGACGTGGCCGTTAATTCGCGACGCTAATGAGCCGCGGCTAAGAAATACGGGTCTCCAGCACTAAGAGTCCCGAGACAGATCGTTAATTAGCGCCCCTCGTGTTCCCCGGCGAACTTGAGCGTTCTCGAAAAAGAAGCTTGCGGACCCCCGCGCAGAGGCGTCCGCGGCGTGGTTACGCCACTGTCGTAGCTCCCGAACGTGGGGTGTGCGAGTGTCGCGCGGGGGTTGGTTATTTCACGGTCCACTCGCTCCACTCACACCCCTTACAGGCGGCGGCGGTGGCAGCCCCTTTCCAAATCCACCCCTAAGAATTAATTCGAGAGAATCGTCCGGCGGCCGAGCGACAGCCACCTCTTCTGCTTCCACTCAGGATCATCTCCTCCCCGGGCTCCGTACCCAGCCCACCCCCGCCCGGCCCCTCCTGGGATCTTTCTTTTCGCCTCTCCTTTCGCATTACCGTTCGCGTCGATCTAACTTCCTCTTGGCCCGTGCCTTGATAACGCAGTCGTTTCGAAGGGTCGAGATAAAGGAGGCCTGAATTCTGTGGGGGGGGGGTGGGAGGGAAAAGGGGGAGAGGGGCCAGAAGTGTCCTTAAAAGCGGGGACACGCTTTTTCATTGTCTCTGGCTGAACGGACGATAAGACAGATTCCCGGGGGCTAATTTTTGTGCGCCCACTGCTATCGACTTGGAACGGCAGCTGGAGAAACCTTCGACGTTGTTATTATTATCTCCGGTTCCTGATAATGAACAGACTTGTATCAAAACTGTGCACTTCTATAGATTATTGGAGGGTGCAGAATTTTGACGCAGATTTTTGAACGCGCGGTGCAGAATTTTCAGAGAAGCACGCGCAGTCGATGAAAATATTTCACGCTGTCAGGCCAGCGGATGGGTCGTTCGACAGCCGACAAAATGCAGCTGGCCTCTCCGCGGCCGGGTATCGACGTGTCCACGCGGTCGGGTCGGGCTCGAAATATTCTTCTCATTAACGCCGACGGACGTTCGTCGATGATGACGAACGGCACACAGCTCGATACCTCTTCTGGAGCGCATCGAGCTGTGTTGCGGTGATAAAAAGTCGACCGTCAGTCACCTGTCAGCTTTCGCGTGCAACGTTCTCGTTCTGCGGGAGGTGGCCGCGAGCCTCTGCTCCTGTTTCAGCACTCCGCGTTTAAATGACACCCGTCTCCTAAAAATGTTTCCGCGCCGCAGAGGCGCGGAGATCCAATTACAGGCGGGCCACCGGTTTCTGGAAGCGCCGCGACTGCCATTGTGCCAGCAGACGAAGTTTCCGCTGGCCGGTAATTCGCGAGGGATTTTGGCGTGCCTCGCGGATCGGCGTGCACGCAACGGTAAGCTTCTAATTTCAGCATCAAAGCAAGGCGCGAGCGATTTTCCGTCAATTGAACGTGGCTGGCTTTGGTAGGGCCGACGACAAGGCTGTTCTGTCCGTCGCGAGCCGTGCGTGAAAGGCTAAACGAGTCTCAAAGCGAGGAATATTCCTCCGCCATCCGGCCGTCTAATGGTTCGGCTCACTTAGCGGCCCTCCCTCCAGTCCCCGGCTCTTCCACGAAAACGTTCCAGCCACTTTTCTTCTGTGTGCGCGCTTGACGGCTGCACGGGAAAACGATCGCCCGGGCCCCGTGGTCCGATGAAGAAAAAGCGAACGGAGCCGGTCGTAGCTGGAGGACAATTAGGATTGTAATCCCGCGAACGGAATCCCTGGACATCTGGGGCTCCCCTCGAGCGATGTGGATCGCCCGCAGCTCCACGCCAGGCACGATTTCTCGAAGGCGAACGTGTCTGGGAGGAGCTCTCACCTTCGCCGCGTTTAATTATTCTCGGGGATCGGCTACTCGCGGGGAAGAAATGGAAGATGAAGTGGAGGGCGCTGAAGAAAAATCTGGAGTACCCGAGCTCTGCCAGGAATCGGGGATTTTCCAATCGTTAAAAGAATATTACATGCGGTCACAGGCGGGAGCAATAAATTCTCGCCGATCTAGCAGCATTCTTATTCCGAGGATCGGCAGGATGAACTTGTAACGCTGCGACTCTGCTGCGACGATCGGCGAACAATTCACGCTGCATCATCATCACCGAGGCCGATCGAAATCGATCTTTCCTCTCGCTTGCGCCCGCGCCACGGGGATAATCTGCGTGTATTTACTGGCAAAAGGCTTACGAGTGTAACGTACGGTATTTATTTTACACAGGAACGTACCACTGCGTTCCGACGTGGTTCAATTTTTGCGTTCAGCACAAAAAATTTGCTGGCTAAATCCGCTCCCGCTCACATTCGTCCTGCACAGACTAGCGCACACTCCCAACCTTTCGTTAATATCCACTCACACCTTACAGCTACTAGCGTTTCTCTCCATTTCGTTTTTTGCTTTATTCATTCCCGATAAAATCTACTTCGTCTCCCTCGTTTCTCCTTCTTCGGAGCTAGCCCCCTTTCATGGCGATCAACGGAATATGTTACAACGGTGGGAAAAAAACGGCGAGACTCGGCCGCGCGTTCGCCCAGAGAGAAGTACGGTTAGTCTGGATTTTATATCGCGGATGGGCGTTTGTTTTTCCGCACTATTTTTTTCTCTCCCGCCCACGCACATTGCCTCGACGGGGGATATCGGATCGAAAACGCGATACGACCGCTAACGCGGTGCTCCGATGGATTTTATAACGTCACCCCGTCCGTTTAATTTTTTAATTATATCCGAATGAAAGTGGGGGGTGGGTTTACGCGGCGGGGCCTGCGATCGAGCGCGTGTTATTCTTCGTTTACGTATCACCGCGTATTTATCTTTCCGCTCGGACGACGGATTCCCGCCCCCTCCCCCCTTTCTCTCTCACTCTCTCTCTCTCTCTCTCTCTCTCGTTCCAGCCGACGAAATTTAAATGCCCCGGCGATATCCTCCAAGAGATACGCTCGTTTTTCTGCGCCTCACCCCCGCGTAAACCGATTATCCCTATCGGAACGACCCGCGTGCGTGGGACGACGAGCAGCCCGTGACGCATTCTCGAGCGCCTTCGACGAGCCAACTGACACCGTAGTTCGCAACACTCGAGGATAAAGTTCGCGCCCGCGATCGGGGGTTCGCCGAACGATCCTTGGAGATGAACGAAATGAATTCGGGGGATAAGGTAGCGGAAGAGCGACGGAGCTGGCGGTCGAGCTGCGTGGTAGCAGAGGCGCCCACGTTTCACGGGATATTTACAATTGATTAGAGATTTGAAAGTGATCGGCGGGTGACAGTTTCATGTGGAAAATCTCACGAAAGCAGGGGGAATATTTTAATGTACACTTAAACTCGAACCCTTATAGCTTCGATAAATATACCTCCCTCTATTTCGTCCTCTCCGAACAATCGAATTGTTCGTCAGAATCGATGGAAAACACTCGCGATACCTCCTCAAAATTACCACTTCAATATCTCGGCTTTAACAATCAACAAAGGCAGCTTCCCTGTTTCCAGCAGTTCGACCACCGCACCTCGTGGCCCGTTAACTTAAGAAACCCTCGCGCAGGGTGTTTCCGAAGCGCAGATACTAGCCTACCTCGGAAAGGAATCGTTCCTACGGCAAACAATCGAAAGTCCACCTTGCACACTCGCTCGTACCCGCGTCTCTGAAGCACCCTGCGCCAACACCGTCACCGCACAAATGTAACAGTTCATCGGCTCTCATACAAACCACTTCTCAACTGCCGTGCCGCGTACTTCTCCCCGTCCGAAAGTCCGCTCGCTCGCGTCGACGCGCGGCTAAGAAGGCGAGGACGACGTCCACGCGGAGAATCGTCGAGTTCGCTACGCGTGCGGGTGCGTGTGCGGGTGTGGATGCGACGACAGCGTGAGGCCCGTGGATGATGGGGTGGAGGTGGGCGGCGGGCCAGACGCTGTTACGGGGGTGGCGGACAGGTGGTGGCCGAAGAAGGTGGGCCCTGTCGGTGGGTAAGGTGGCGCTGCCGGGTGATAATAGCCAGGCGGTGGAGGCGGCACTGGAGGTGGATGATGGACGTGGGCGTGCGGATGGGGGTGAGCGTGCGAGTGGGGCAGGGGGTGCTGATGGGGGTGGGTGGCGAAGAGGAAGGCAGGCGCGTAAGGCGATGGATGTGGCGGCGTGGTTGGCACCGTGGGACTGTTCACGTCTAGCCCCGGGTTCTGTTTCTTCCACTTGGTGCGTCGGTTCTGGAACCAGATCTTCACCTGGGTCTCCGTCAGCGAGAGGGATAGCGCGAGGTTCAGCCGTTCGCAGACGGACAGGTATCTGGTCGTCTTGAACTTGTTCTCCAGGGCGACCAGCTGCTCGTACGTGAACGCCGTCCTCGCCCTCCTAGGCTTGCCCCCGGTACCACCACTGCCGCCAGTGCCATTCTGGCTGCTCTGGTTCTGGCCCTGGCACCCCTGCGTCTGCATCCCGCTGGACGACGACGAGGAGGATGATGACTGCCTCTTCTTACAGCTGGAGGTGGTGACGTTGCTGCTAGCTGTGGCGTTCCCCTCCCTGGCTGCGTTCGACGACTCCTGGTCGGTCACTCTCATCTCCACGTCCTCGTCCTCGTCCTCCTCTTCAGGCTCCTCGTCCATGTCCTCCATCCCCGTGTCCGGTGTGCCCTCGTCGTCCTCCTGGCCGCTGCCGCAGGCGAACTCGCCCCGCGAGTCACCATCTGAAAGCGATAACAGGGGGCTGGGATCAGCGAAATCTCGCCTCGCGATGGATCGCTCGCCGGGCAAGGAAAGCGATACGGTGTTGCGTGACGAAAATTGATTATACCCGGGGATAAAATTGCGCGGCTGGTGTCGGTTTACCTATGACGGAGAGGTAACGCGATCCCGGCCGCTGTTTCACACCCTGCTTTCCTCCGGCTGCCCGGGGGGGGGGGGGGGATATAATGGTTACGCTCGCGTTCAATCCTAGGATACGGTCTGATACGATCTTTCGAGCTTCACGCGTTGACATTGCAACGAGAATGTGGGCTGCGGAGGACTCAAGCCTTACGAACTTGGGTTTCTCAAGCCCAGTGATCTTAAATAGGTGTTCTAGATCCAAGTTTGCTAGGCCTGCTAGTCCCTTGGACACTAAGATACTAGATCCTACGAAAAGAGCTCAGAATCTTGGTGCACTTCGTTCGAATGATGAGTATACGATGCCGCTTGCGAAGTTAAAGAAGCGCAGAACCAAAGGCGCCCGTAACACGATTGAGCTTTCGCAACTAGCCGTTCCACGGGGTCCGTACGAACGAACCCCCCGGTACTACTGTGGGGAGCCAAGATCGGCGCCGTTTGTTCGACGCAATCAGTTTAACGAGCGTGTCGCCGGCCCCGGCCGCAAACGTTCGTGGCGCGGTACCCTGGCGCGTTTAATTTAATTTTTGTTTGCTCGAGACGCGGTAATTCGCGGAAAGGTAGCCGGGATACGCTGCGACCGGCCGATCGCGGGTATCCCGTTGTCGACGGTGCCCGCGCGAGACCGATTGAAACGCGCGCGAACCGAGGAGAGACGGGGCACTGGCCGCGGCTACGAGGGAGAGAGAAAGAGCGGCCAATCGTTCGCTCAATGAGAGAGGAGATTGGAGATTCAATCAGCACGCAGATGTCCCGGGGACAGATATTCCCTGGCTCCGGTCCGTGGAGGTTGGGGTGGCCCCGGGGGTGGGGTGTAGGTTGCTGGATAAAATCAGAAAGAGATAGGAGATTGGAAAGGGACGGACAGGCGGACAGAGAGGGCAGAACGTGGGATATCGGTGGATGAGAGAAGGGTAAAGACAAGCAAACGCGGGAGAAAGAAGGAAGGAGAGAGCGGCAGCGGGACTTTATCCGAATTGGCGTGGCTCGTGGCCCATAGCCCGTAGCCGAGCACTGTGCCTGAGGGGGTTGGAAGTCCGTAGGGGGCGACGGATCGAGAAGGTTTACGCCGTAATGGGATTTGTATCTCGTTAACGCGCGATCGTTCTTGCCCCGTCGTACAGGCCGCTGAACGGCTACCCTTCTCTTCTTATTCCGTTTCCTCTTTCTTTGCCTATTTCCGACGGTGGCCGGCCACCTTTCATCCCCTTCAATCTCGACGCATCCAAGATTTCAATCCCGCTGTTTTTATATCCTATGTATGAACTGCGGCCACTTCGCCGCGCGAGAAGAATACAAGTTCAGGCATTATCTGAATTATTTCTATGAACATTTAATCTGACCACCTTGATATTTGCGAGCAAAGTGTCCTTGCGTCGACGAGTGTTCAAGAGAACTCGAAGATACCAAAGATCTTGATAAATTTTGCTTTTAAAACCACTGCTTCAATTCTGTTTATTTATTTATTTAAACTTGCTTGTGGACAGTCGACGCGGAGATCGATAGTAACAATCTCGATCACGAAGGTGGCCATGAAGCGTCTCGGACGATTAAGCGTCGACGCATCCGTAACGAAGCAGCCTCTTATCGGTTCAATCGACTTTTTATAGCGTCAGGATCGGCTCCGAGCATTTATCTCGCTTAGATCTTCTTCGTTAAGCACGATCGCGGGACTTCTGTGCCGGTGAAGCGATCTGGGGGGGTTGCGTCCCCAGGGAGCGGCGCTAAGGGTGCACAGGGGATGCTGGCTCGTGAACACGCCGGATCCGCACAGCCACGAATACTTATTTCGGTTTTCCTCGTTAAGCACAATGGCAACGTTCGACGGCAAGTGGCGCGGCTTGGGAATAGATCGGTAAACAGTGTCCCCGTCGTCGACGGCTTGGATCGAAGCCTAGAAACGTTAATAGAGGCACGAATGATGCGCGATTGCAAGATGCACGAGCGTCTGGCAGCAATAACCGAGACAGAGGAAACGCGCGGAAAATTTAATGAATGATGAGATTCTGATGGATCCAATAGGGGGATGAGAGCAGTTCTAGGAATAAATTCAGCTGGCGAGTGAATTATTGATTACGGGGCAATATCGTGTCACTTCCCTCCCTTCTCTTTATCCTCGCGCACAGATTGCCATGTGAACGGAAATTCGCAATTTGGAAACATACGGTTTGAGTCTAAGTACGAAGCGGAGGCTATTCCAAGACGTTGTATAACCGTTTGAGCGAGTATCAATGGTGACTTGAACGTACAGAATATTTCTCAATACACCAACTTCACGAAGAATCTGTTAAGCTACCGGTATCCTAAAGCTTCAATGATCTCCTCTACTATTCACAACTGGATGCTCTGTTTATCCCACAATCAGATACTCGCGCCAAACCACCCTCGATTATTTCACCTCTCAAATTTACACCCACGCGATAATTCGTACACCTAGAAAGCACTCCACGCTTCTCATCAAAGCCCCTTTGAAATTCTTATCGCCTCACCCCTATCCAAACACCCACCAACAACCTACACCCAATTATCATATTATTTCCCGAAGCGAGAACAATGCAGGCCATCCAGAAGAGAACAATACGCGCCGTTACGACCGCGGAATCGCTCCCTCAACGAGCCGCCGCGATACCATCGCTCGTTTCGATAAGAAAAGGCACAACCGCCGCCGCGAGTAGCCCAAGGACCCAGCGTTTAACGGTATCTCGGTCTGCGGCCAGGGGTAATTACAATTTTTCCAGAAATCTAGCGGAAAATCCGGGAGATTTCGGATCATGAACCCGGGATCGGGGCAGGGGGTGCGAGAGCTCCTCCATGGCCAAAGACGGGTAGGGGGAATGGCGTGTGCAAGGGCGCGGGGGGGGGGGGGGAAGCGTGGAGCAGGCGCGGCGCCACGAACAGGGAGAGAGAGAGAGAGAGAGAGAGAGAGAGAGAGAGAGAGAGAGAGAGAGAGAAGTCATTATGATGCAGAAGAGCCAATTTTCTGGGCGGCTTGGCGCGATGCGACGCGATACGCCGCGATGCTGCGCGATTATCATAACAACCGACGATATTATTCCGTCGGTGGATTTGCCGCGAGAGGGGGCCTCGCTGCGAGTCCTCGCCGGCACGGCAGTCGAAACGGATTTCGCCGATCAGGGGGGGCCTGGCACTGATGCACTTTTAATAGGGGTTGCCTGACCAACCACCCCCTCACCCCGGAAGATGGATGGCCTCGAGGATCGTGTAATCCCGATTTCATCGCCGCGAATCGATCCTCCGACCGCGCTCCTCCTGCCACTGGCTCCACTGTCCACGCGCGAGAGATTCGCGACACTCCTCGGGCCACGAGCCGCGGGATACTACTTTTCTTCTCTCTCCTCTAGTATCACCCCGGATGACGGAAGACGCGGGGCTGTCGGTTGATTTCGTTCGCAGCCAGTGTCCCGTACCGGGATAAAGGGACGATAATGATGGGGTTCAAGGACTGGTTAACGCAGATTAGCGGAGCAATTTGTCACGCTCCGACAGGCCACCCTCGCGACCCCCCCGACCCCCTCCCCCTCCGTCCACCCGCTGCGCGGATGGCTTCCTTCGCTCTGTTTCTACGTCGTTTCACCCCCTTCGTCGGATGCTTGTTCCTCCGGCGTTATCGGCGGACCGGATTCCTCCTCTTATCTGCCCGCCAGACTCCATTAAATTCGAAAGTCAACTGTGAAATTGGGATCGGCGCGGCGCGACTCCACTCCGGATTCGATCATCGGCGGGAGATAAGCTTTCCGCGGCAGATGCGCGGGAATTTAATAAACGGCACCGCGGATTCGCCATATTTCTGGCCTCGTCTTCTCGGGAGTTTTGGCGGCAACTTTGGGAGACACCACGCCCACGGAGGCAAGGAGATTTATTGTATTTGTAAGGGTGACTATTTTTTAGTACGCAATAACTAGTTCCGTTTGAGAAAAGACTTGCCTGTTGTTGGACGAATTTTGCTCGATCAATTGAAACTCGAAGCAATGAGATATGTAATTTAGTAAATTTCAGTGGAAAGAAAGATTCGTAAACAGAGATTTGACGAGTTAGCCACGAGAGCGATCGAGGTCTCGCTAATTAAGATACTCGGAGCGACGATGAAGGGGCGTTTAAGCGGATCACAGCCGAACGAATCGGTCAACGGCGACGTTAACGATGCTCGAGGGGCTCCCGTTTCTGTGTTCAGAGCAACCCGTCTACATCGTCACTTTTGTTGCGATCCCCGTACACGCAAATAACTCCGAAACGGCCGAAATCGCGCGGCGCTCGGGGAAGGAGCCATCCTTCCAGCGTCTAAAGTTAGAACGAGGAAGAAGCGAGACGAGCGCCCGGAGAGCGAGGGAGCACAGGTCGAAGACGAAAAAATATCGTTCAAGATCACGGGATCGCGGGCGAGACGAGGCCCATATGTTCGCAGAAGAACGAGACCGAGAGCCGTGCGGTGTTTTGGCGAACGGTTACGACGACGGAAGACGCGCGAGCAAGGAGGAAGCAATAAAGATGCGAGCCGCGGCTTTCAGAGGAAAAAAAACTCGGGGGACTGGGGGACTTCGGCGGAGCAGCTAGTTGTTCGGAAGCAACAGATTCTTCGAGACTAATCGTTCGCCGAAGCTCACACTCCGAGGCGGATTTACAGCGAAATCGGCGATGATCGCTTGATGGGGTCGCTGCTGACAGACACGCAGCGTTTTCTACTGGCTGATTGCAAAACTGGCCGATCCACTGACTGTACTTTGAATATTTCTACCAGCAAAGATACTCCGTTAGAAAGACTTTGGAGGAGAGGAGAGTCCTCCGATGAAACCTAGAGTCGCTTCAACTGATAATTAACAAAGCCATATCGTGGCTGGAGAAAATAGAGTAAGATACATAACAGTTCTTTTATCACTGATTACAGCTCAAGTTCTCATTCCCCACTATTCTTACAATTGCGCTAGACTTCCTCCACCTACACCACCTAAAAAAGTCGCTTCCTCGAGAAGTAATTGCCAATCAACATACCCTAACGAGACGAAATAACAAAATCAACATCTACCACTCAAGCATGTCGTGGGTGGAGGAAATAGAGTGAGATACATAACATTTTTTTTCTCACTGATTATAGTTCAAGTTGTCATTCCTCGATGCTCTTAAAACTCTACTAGACTTCCTCCACCTACAACACCTAAAGAAAAGTCGCTTCCTCGACTTGCCAATCAACGTACCCTAACGAAACGAAATACGAAAATCCGCATCTACCACTGTAGAAACAACTCCTGACATAAACAGGCTACCGCCTGTCAACTAAAGTTCAGGCATCCATCAGCCGTACATTACGAATGGCTGTCCCACGTGAACTATCGCAACGAGAGATGATGAACCATCGGCTGGCTGATCAGGCGAATCGAGGAAAGGAGCCAAGATTTCACCTTCGTGTACGCTATCGGCCCGCCGATGTCGCCTGTGAACCGGATTGTGCACGACTCGCCCGCCGGTGAACTTGTTTGGGTCCAGGATGTTCTCCACGGAGAATGCCAGGCACCTCTTCTTCGCCTGTACGGTGCTAGCCGTGGTGGTGATGCTGCCGGTCGCGGTACCGGTGGTTCTGGCCGCGTTGCCGGAACTGCAGACGGTCATGACGTTGGAGGCAGCGGCGGCGTGCGCGGCTATGTACACAGGAGTCCCGTGGCCAGCTGGCTGGCCACCACTCTGAACACAGGAGAAAGGATGCACGCCGCGAGTCGCGAAAGGGTTAAGGAACTGTTCGGAGCCGGTGCCCCTGGAGGAAGGGGCTGTTAGGTCGACGGGGCTGCTGGGATTGCTCTCGTCTATCTCGTCGCGGCATACGTCGACCTCCACGTCCTCGTCTTCCTGGTAATTCCCGTTACGGCTGCCAGGATGCACTTCCTCCTCCTCTTCTTCTTGCTCCTCCTCGTCCTCCTCGTCCTCGGCGACGTTCCTCTCGAGGGTAACGCTCCTATCGCGCTCCCCGTCGTCCTCTTCCTCCTCGTCCTGCTCGTCCTCCTCCTCCGCTTCCGTCTCCATCCTCTTCTCCCTGGCCTGGGTGTCCATCTCGTGGAACTGCTCCTTCTCCGCGGGCCGAAGTATCGGCGAGGTAGAAGGCGAGTGCTGCTGGCGCACGTTGTCGTATCGCGCGAAAGGCTCGCCGGCTCGTACGTGGAGCAACACGTGCCTCCTTTCCTGAGGCGGCATCGACAGCCCGGCACGCATCTCCGCTTCCTCCCGCTGTAGGACGACCGGTCCTAGAGGCGACACGGTCCTGCCGTCCTGCATCCTCCACATAACCCCCGCGGTCCCACTTTACGTGCCCTCCCGACGCTCCATTCCGCGTCGAACCAGGAACACCGCCGGCCGCCGGTCACCGTAACACCACCGTTTCGCGCTCAGAGTAGCTCGCCGAGGAACACCCCGACGGGGGACATCACTGGCAACGCGGTGGCGTCGCACTCGACCCAAGCCCCGGTCATCGCCACTAATCCATAAATCGTCGCACTGATCCAGTTTATTCAGAGGCGCCGACGGGTCCGCGATGTCTGGCGGCAGGGAGCACTCCTCTATCCGTTCACTGAACCGGCGGCGTACACTTGGGGCAACGAGAGCCGACGACCGGGCGAAAGCATCGGGTCCAGGGCTGGCCCCCGATCAGCGTGGTCGCGCGATTAGCAGTGTCTTTGGCAGGCAGACGCGGCGCGCGCCCCGTGAAAGCTGCTCTCGGGACTTGCACGTAGAGCCATGGTGGCTGAATAGGTGGTATATCGGCGTATTATTAGTACCCGAGGAGCAGTCGTAGGAACCTAGCCTCGCAGCGGAGAGCATCGGGAAACCCTCTGGTGAGGTAGGTGGGAGAGAGGGGGGGGGGGGTTGTTCCGCCTCGAGTGGGCGTGTCCAACCCCTGTTAGCTTACCAAAAAGCTCCGGCGGGCTCCAATGGGCGTGCACGTTGGCGTTCCACCGGGGGTTGCGCGCACACACGTGCTACCCCCTTGTTCGTGGCGGGTGTCCGAGAGCTGGCCCGCGGCTGCCTCTGTGTGGGTTCGCGCGTGCCCGCGGACGTACACGACGACGAAGGCGCACCCAGACAGCCAGGGCCGGGCTGAATGGACGGGCACGAACACGGGAGACCGGGAGCCGCGTGCAGACGTTTCGCGGCCCCACGAGCGGAGCTTTCGCCAGATACTCGGGTATGTACACACAAGAGTCTACCTACCCTCCCCTTCCTCTCCTCCATCCAGCCCACTCTGGCAGCCCCCACTACCCCGCGATCCGACCGGCTAAAGTGGTTTGTCTTTGATTTAACCACCACCGCCACCGCCGCCGCCGACTCCGTCGATGGAGGAACGGTTTTCCCTTCCACGCACGTTGCCGCCGTTCAACGTTTCCGCAGGATGTGTGGAGGAGTCGCACGCTCCGCTCGCTCCTCGGCATTAGTGATCGTGAAACCCCGCCGGGTTTTGTCGATGATCTTGGCGTGTAGGTTCGGCGGGGGGGCGGCGCATCGTTCGCCTCCGGGATCGTTGTGTACAGTAATCGTGCCGGGAGTATAATCGCGCCGGCTACGCTGGTTATCTTTCTGCCTCCTCTATCCGTCTCTCCTCTCTCGCTCGCGCCTTGGCCTTCCTCTTCGCCCTCTTTGGCGCAGGGTGGAGGGCGAGCCAGGGACCAATACTAACGGTCGGCCAGCCGACCGAACGACGGATAGAGGAGCCAGCGATGCTGGTGCTGTTCGAGCTGCCGGTGCTGCTGTTGCCGCTACCGCCGCCGCTCTTAACTCTGCGCACCGGATATTGTTTACCCGACCATTTAGGTAATTGCTGGCCTACCGCCCTGCCAGCCAATCGAACGTAACCGGCGGATGAGCCTGCGATACCGAACCCTCCCTCGCCCCTCGACCCTCTCTCTCTCTCGTGCATGCATCTACCCTCTCGCGATCCCTCCCCGCCCGCCGTTTTTCCTCCCTTTTTCCCTATCCTCTCTCTCTCTCTCTCTCTCTCGCTCCCTCTATCTCCATCCCTGTTCAGACTACCCTCCGATCATCATCGAGTTAGCTCAGGGGCCAATCGTTCGGCGAGATTGACGCCGCTATTCCCGCCGTCGATGATCGATTCTTTCCACGAAATTGACGAGCTACGCGTTACAACACCCCCCGCGCCGCACCCCGCGACGGCCAGTCGTCCGATTGTTCAATGGCCGATCAAACGTGACGATCGATCGACGCGGTGTATTAATAGCTCTGTCGACGGGGGAAGGTTACGCAAAGCCTCCCCCGTGAGATGGGTCCAATTAACGGGCACGGCGGAAGGATAAGGGAGTCCTCCTTCGTCGCGGCTGGTTGTCTTAAAATTGCGTAACACCCGGGGAATCTGTTATTGATCCCGTCCCCCGACCACTCCCCCCATCTGCCGCGTGTATCGCGGTGTCGCGATAATTGGGAAACGGCGGACCCGCCGGGGCCGCGTTTCAATCTCGCCACATCAAAGAAAGAGCGCAATAATTCAGGGAACGGCCATTCCGCCTGGAAATATACGTATCGCGTAAGCGTCTCGATATGCGTTAGCGGCGAGAGCTCGCGGGTTGACTCCGAGCAGATGCTGCCTCAGCTACTTAGCTCCTCGAATGATTAACGCACCGCCACCACCCCCGGAGACACTTTCATTCCCACAGCGTTCGTTAAATTTAGAGGCGAGAAACCGGCTGGAAAGAAACCGCTCGGCCGCCACCATTCGTCCCGCCCCCGTTAATAAACTGTAATAATAGGTCCGCGTGCGAGTCAGCCTCTCTGTCTCCCTCCAGAGCGTTTCTTTCTCCGCGGTGAATCGATAGCACAATGAAGCAGATCAAATATTTATAATCCCCTCCCCCCCCCCCCCGGCCAGCTTATCCGGCGCGTTTTACTTCGAAATACAGATGTTTCAGCGTCGACGTCGCTCGTAATCGCGTCGCCTCTCTGTCCCCTCGCCAGCCCCTCTCCCGCTCCCCGCGGCTCGCGTGATTTTCCAGGATGCCTGGTGCGCGCACTAATTTCCCGGTGCGCGCGGCCGCGGCTAATGAGCATTATCGTAAATTTATTTCGCTCTCCCGGCACGGCCACCGCATAAGAACTAACAAATTAATTTAATCCGTAAATGACACGTACGGTGTGCACGGTGCATTTACTGCATTGAATGCCGCCGCGCCGGCTGCGGCTCAATTTGCAGCCCGGCCACCGAAGCTTAATTAAAAATTTACACCGACAATGTAATCTGCGCGCTCGCCCTCCGCGCCCGTCGCTCGCGTGCCATTCGCCGCTTCGAACTGTCCTCCCGAGCGAGCCTCCTTCGAAGGCCTTTCCGGACAGACGCATTTTCGTTTCGAATCCTACGCTCTCGCGTTTTTAAAACAGCCGAGCGCCGGGAAGCGCAAGTTATCGGGGACGCGGTGAATGGGGAGGATAGAATAAACTTCTCAGCTAGCGATCGGCGGGCCAGAAGAAACAGGGTGGTGAAACGGGGGAGAGGTCGAAGAGTAACCAGCAAGTTAAAATCCCCCCCCCCCCCCCCCGGTACGCGTCACGCTCGACCTGCGACTTTCAAACTCATCGCCGTTCGATGGTCCCGCTTGGAAAAAAAAAAAGAAACCACCCCGTTAAGTATCGCGCAACCGAGCCGGAAGGGTTGCCAGGTTGCAGGTGAGCACACCGCCGGATTACCCTACCTGCCAAAGTGATGTGGGTTTAGGCGAGCGTTCCTAATAGTTCCGAAACGGTGCGCGAGTCGAGGAGCAAGCTAGGCGGATAGATAGATGGCTAGACCGGCAAAAGGAGGAGGATCGGAGGGAGACGGTGTTATGCAGCCGCTGCGGACTTAGAGGAGGATAGCTGGATAGACACAGGGGCAGCGGGGACAAAGACAGCCCTATGTCGGTTGACGAGCCAACAGAGGAGGACGTAAATATAGAATAAGGGACGATAGACCAAACAGAGACGGGGAGAGGCTGATAGAAGGTGGCTAGAGGGATGGGGTAGTTTGGAACGGAGATCGAACAGACCAGCCGTGACCAATTTGCGCCCGTTCGTGCTCCCGATTCTGATCCCGATCCCGCTCGACCCCCTTCCACCCTCCCTCCCCCCCCCCCCCCACTTCCATACATGCAACGACACTCGTTCGCATACATGGCCGAGCGGGAGCGCAGACACGTAACCGGCCGTCGATCTTGCGTGCACGAGACCCCTGGGCCGGGCCAGGCATGCCAAAAGATACTCGTCAGAGAGGAAAGTCGCGTTGTGTTGTCGCTCGTTGTGCGCCTGGCCACCCCAAAAGTTTCACGCCTATCTGGACCGACGGCACCGCCGACTTCGTTCGCGCCACGATAATTGGCCAATTAAAACCGGCCGAGAGCGTTCGAGTTACCTGGCATCCGATAATTATACGGTATCCTCGCGGTGGTTCGACCACGTATCCACGCGACCAAGGGGATAGCCGGGCGAGGGAGAGGAGACAGAGAGGTGCCGGGGAGAGAAACGGAGAGGATCGCGAAGGGAGGGCGCGAGAGGGTTGCCCGCGGAGGAACCGACGAGGAGGGATGGAATCGACTATTCCGATTACGTGGCTTCGGATTCTACGATTCCCTTTCTCTCCACCTGGCCCTCTCGTTCCCTCCGCGCTGGTTCCGAAACCCTCCCCCTCCCGCAGAAACCCCGGCACCCCGGGATGGTCTTCCTCTCGACGTCCTGTCCTCTTCCGCGTAAATCAATGCGGCCAGCACGCCCTCTCCTTAACCCCGTGACGCATGACTGGAATATTCCTCGAGTCTCTCTGCGCTCATCCGCGGTCTGTTTACCGGGACTTGTTTCCCCAGGTATCGATACAATGGCGATTGACGAGGACGGTGGGATGCCCGGTTGGCCAGGCACGCCGGTGGTTGACGGATTGGTTGGATGTTAATTGATTCGACTTGATGGGGGCGCGGGGTGAATGTCTCGCTCGTTTCAAGACTCTCTTGTCGGTCGCGTGATTGGATGCTGCAAGGGATTTGGGATTCTAGTTACGACGAGTCTGACATTTAGAGTCCGATGTAAGCTCGCGGTGAAGGTGGGTCTAGAGGAATTTGAATTTTCGGTAATTACTTTCCAGTCGATGGAGGATCTTTGGAAATGGTGAACCATCAACCACCCGATCCCTTACGTATGTCTCATTAGGAATGCTCCACTTTGATTCATTCCACTGGCAAGTGATTGATCGTTTACCCCTAATTAGAGATCGGGGAAGCCTTGAAAAAGTAGACGAAATTACGCGTGACACGAGCGGAAATTAGGTTCGCGGGGAACAGAATGATGTACGACCGTTATACTTCAGTAACCTTAGCGACAACCGCGCTAAGATACTTGCGCGGCTAGCAGTCGCTCTATTTCCGAGGCTGCCTAATTATCCTCTTAATTGGGAGCGTAGCTTTCATTTACGTTTCACGGCCCACCCGAAGAAATCCTCTCGAATAAAGAACCAAGCTCCTTCCACGTGTTCCGCGGTCAGATTTAAAAAAGAGAGAGAAAAAAAGAGGAACCCGAAGAACTGTCGTACCGTGGCAGAAATTTGCATTACGGGAATCAGCACGGTTCCGATGACGTTTAACGCGTAATCGCGTAAGCGTTAATTGTTGCCGATTGCCGCCTCGCAATTAACATTTCCTATAGACTATTGGCCAGCGATTAATGATAATTATTCAGCCTTTGTTTAATAAAGCTCCATTTCGAGTGATTATCGCGTCGCGGCTTATCGAGTTGACATTATCAGGAGCTAGCACGTCATTCAACGTATGGCGGCAGGTGAACGAGAAATTAGACAAAAGAGATTTTCGTTCAGTGGCTCCCAAATTATTACCCACTCTTCACCCCCACGCCTATCAAATCTAATGCCAGTTCTTCAAAACCCAGATCACTCGGAACGTCCCTAATTCTGGGCAACAAATTCCTAAAACTTAAAAGTACAATTCAAACATCCTTTCAATTTCCTCCAGGCTCCCTCCGACATCCCCTAACATCCGTCACATTCATCCAAACGAATCCCCGCGAGACCCTATCGACGTCTAAATCCCCTCGATTTCAACCGCCTAAAATTTCGCCGAAGAAACGAATCAGGATACCGATCCGGCAGGTTATCGCGATTCACACCCCCTTCCAAGCCGAGGGTGCACCCACCTCGGCCCGGAGATATTCCAGTATGCACGGGATATCGGGAACAATGGCCGTAACGGGGAGCATAATGGACCTAATGACGACACAGCTTTCCGGATAATTCGATGTCAAGGAGCAACACTATTTCCAAAGGACGAAGCGTGCGAATAGGGCCCAAAGGAGGTGATTACGCGGTGGAAACGCGCGGGGACACCCACGTGCCCGAGCGTACGGGGGCTGCCGAGCCCCGTAAAAGGGTCGCCGATGGTACATATATAATATATCGCATTAGGGGCGGAGAAAACGCGGACCAGGGTATCGCTTACGCGTTATTATTGCAGCGATACGACACGGTACGGTGTCAGCCGTGACCTCCCTTGGGGGCCCGGGGCCACCATATCATATACAATGTAGGCACCAACTGTCACACCATCCGCGTGGCCCGGGGATCCCATGGAAACCGGCTAGGCGTGCTTTATGGTGCGTCAAATTAAAAGATTCCCTCCTTCGCGTTCCCTAACTGCGATCTGATCCACTTGCACGGCTCTCGCCTATGACCGGGGCTAAACGGCCGCCGTATATCCCGCGAGCCTCCGCTCGAGCCAGCCGTCGGGGACCGTGCTCGTCGCTGAGTCTTAATTTGCGGCCAGCGATGCGCGCTTTCCGGCGACACGCTCCGAAGAATCCTGTGATTCCACGGGCCAAGGGTGGGATAGGTTTTAGAGGATCTCGACTAAACGCGGGCTAATTCGTTATTTATTTCCAGCGACCGGGAGTCATTCTGTTGGATAATTAGTAAATGATTCTCGGGGAAGTGTTTCGCAGAGACCGAAGAAATCGATGAGAGGGGCGACAGAAGATGAAGTACTAATGGTGGCAGGAAAGTAGTTTCAACAACCCGATTGGACGAGTCAACGAAGAAACGAAAACTGAAAGGGATATTAAATGGATCGCAGTGAAACTTTAAATGCCCCGAAAGGCTGAAAGCGCAAACCGCCGGCTGAGATTCTCTCCCATGTTTGCTGAAGAATTAGGTGAGGAGATGAAACGAGTGTTTGACGTAATTACCTGACCCATTGCCTTGCCCTTTTCCGAGTTCATTGTCTCCCTTTACCACGAAATATACATGCCCTGGCAAATCGTTTAAGTTACACGCGACGAGAAACTGATCACGTATGGTCTGATCCTTCGGGAAATGAAAATCAGCTATCTGGAAATAAATCAGTCGGCTGATTTCATAGCGACACAGAGATTACGGACATAAGAACAGCTACGAAATATCAGAGAATTGCCTGCAAAGGTTAAACGAATAATGTGGTGTTGAAACACACCGCTATTCAAGATAATCCGTTTAATTTTCCTAGAGCTAAAGCTGCACAGTGTGTCAGCCAGCGCTCTCCTTCATTAATTCTCGCCCTGGCTCCCCCTTCGAGTGGAAAATGTCTCTATTACGCGCCGGGATACGCCGCTTAAAAACTTCGGGCGCCTTCTCGCAGGAAAAGCATGTTCTGGCATCGTAGAACACAGTGAAAATCGGAATTTCTATTGATCGCGAGTGTTCGTTAACATTTGAAATTGAGCCACGTTAATCAGAGGTAGAAACTAATCGAGAACAGTTCCACGTCCTCGAACTACACTCTCCGCTTCAAGACGAAGCAAAGTAGAATTTACAGAAAGATCTCCATCAAATCTAACGACCTCGATTAAATATACATTTCTATCCAGCACCCATCTCCGGGCCAAACAGCTCCTCCGACTAATCTTCACGTGCAAACTTCACGGAGCTGTCAGAAGTTCGCGCGGATGTACAAATCGCGGCTAATAGCGCGCCTAATAGCGATTTCGCAGCACCACATCGCTCAGAAAATCACGGCTGACCTACCGAAACGTCGGAACGTTCCACCGTCGCGGGACTCTTAAATTTGAGGCGCGAACAAGTTCGCCCAGACGCTGCCAGAATCGCCAGGATCGTTCCCGGCGAGGAATGCGCAAAGTGGTATGCCTGATCGACCGTCGCCCGAATTTCGGCGACGATTCGTGGCTAATCGGCCGTTATTATCGGGCCGATTCGCCACGCGACGTGATATTTATGCGGGGCCGTCGGGCACCTCTCGCCCCTTCGCCCTGACGAATCCGCGTTCGACTCTCGAGTATCCTCTATAAATCACGGTAACGAGCGCGCCCAGCCCACGCATAGTCTTGGGAAAAATCGGCGCATCTCGTAGACGAGCGAGTCGGCCGGAGACCGGGTTTGAAATTTAAGACGAGTGAATCGTGATCCTGATGGTCTCGTTCAGAGTTTATCGGGGATCCAATTAGCGGCGATTCCGGAGTACCAGGGCTGTCGTTGCAATATTTTAGAACGCTGGCTTCGCATATTGCCTTTCTTTTGCTCGGATAGAGACCTCTCGGGGGCAGGGAAGTGTAAAATAACGATGATAATCCGCGGGCGAGAAGTTGGCTGCTCTCCATCAGCGAGCGTGGACGAAGTTTACCCGCAATGGTCATTAACTCCGGCTGCAAATTCTATAATAGGGAAGAGCAATAGGGCTTGAAATATCGCAGCTGATGATAAACGGGGAATGAGAAATACGAGGAAGACGAGATTTCTTTCGCGACGCATCGTTCACCGTCGAGGACGCGTCCGCGGGCGCAGGGTCCCGCGAAGGACATCGGGAGAAAAAGCAGAAGGACGAAGACCGGGGAGGGGGACCGTTGGATTTCTGCTCGATCGGCTCCACCGTGGCCCGTCTCCTTACTGGCCGCGGGTGCACGCGCGCGGATGGGGTGACATCTCATTAGGGAGACAAATTGCTTCACCTCTCGACTCTGTATACCGTCCCACTACCCCTCGCCCTGCCCGGCCTGCGGCACACAGGAGCGCGACGGTGCCCTATAAATAGATACTAACCACTTTCCCCTGCGACGCGGTGCACGTTCAGAATGTGCAGAACGCGTGAACGCAAAGGGAGAATTGGTTCGAGTCGATCGCGACGCTTCGCCGTCTTCATCGTCCGACCGTGCCTCCCCCTCCCCCCGTTGGTCCAGCGCGTTTGCATCTCGACGCGGGTGGCGGGGGAGGGAGGGCGACGTACAATATTCGCCCGGGGGAGGGCGGGGGCGACAAAGCTGGAAGGCCAGAGGAGAAATCGCGCGGAGGCGAAGAGAGAAAGAGGCGCGAGCGGGATAGGGGGAGAGAAACGGCTGCGGCTGCTAGCCGGCGGCGGCGTGGAAATGTATTAGGGCTCGCATAGCTAAACTAATTGGTTAAATCTGTTGGGCCGCATAACTGGGAGGCTAATTGGGTGATTTCCTGACAAATTATATCCACCCCGACGACTACGCCTACTCGGTAGCGGGACCGTTTGTCACTTGACACTTTGAAGAGGCGAACGTCCAACTGGTGGAGGGCGGCGGAGGAGGAGGATCGAACGAACGTACGAACAGAGGAGAAAGAGGGCGAGGAGCCGACCGCTAAGACAGAACTGTCCAAGTTTATTCGCGCCCGGCGACCTGACGGGGACTTATGGACCCGTTTCGTTCACGTTTCCCGCGGGTCCGCGTCCTTTCGCGCTGCCTCGCGACCGGCGATCCACCCGAGCGACGGCGTGCGAAGATCGCCCGACGATCCCCCCCCCCCTTCCCCCGCCCGGGGATTATTTTTACTAACGAGCCGCGATGGGCCGGGGCCGTAAAGTTTCGCACGGAATTGCCACCGACCGCGTCGTTAATACGCGTACAGTCGTTAAGAATTCAGACGTCCCGCGCGGCGGCGGCGTCTGAGAGACGCGAGGACGAATTGAAAGTTACGGGACGCGGTGCCAAGCGCGGCCTTTGTGCCTAAACTACACCCTCCGACCTCTCCTTTCCTCCGCCGACGACGGCTGGATGGCTGGCGCGTTCCACTCGCCGCCATTACTTTCTCCTCGCCAATTTCAATCGAATCTCCGCGCGTCGAAATAATGAAGAAACTTCACACGGGCCGTCCCGCGTCTTCCGTCCGACACCCTTGGCATTCTCTGGACCCAACGCTCTTTGAGCCTGTAAGTTGCCGGACGGCGGGCAGAGGAGCGCGGGCGGCTCCGCTCGCCTCGAAAAGTTTACGCCGCCCGTTTTTATTCGCAGACGGCCGGTTTCGTTAAACGGCAGGGGGGGGGGGGGGATTTTTTACTGCCAGTCAGCTATCGGCACGTCGATTTTCCCCGCTTTTACGCGGTAATCGGCGAGCCTGCGTCGCGCGGCTCCGCGGAAACGTTTAAGGGCATGAAACCGCGCGACACGGCCGCGTAACGTTCGGGCGGTAGCGACAGGGTTGAACAATAGCAGCGTAGGATCGCGCGTACGGTTATGAAAATACGATTAACGCTCGTGAAATATTCACCCCTCGGGGCTGGCTCGGTGTTATCGAACGATACCGGTGGATTTTTGGTTATTTATCGGACGCATCCGACGTTCACGTGCCTCGTTCATTGGGGAGCAGACCAGTCTCCGAAGCGAACGCTCGCGGTCCACGCCGTTCCTCCCATTTTCCGGTCATTATCCGTAGCTTTTTTCCACGAGCATGTCTCCCTGCAACGTTTTAATCGCGGCGAGGGAGCCTGCCAGGCTCGATCGAATTGAGTAACGTGGTACATGTGTGGGGCAAAGAAGGAGTGAGAGGGAGAGAGAGAGAGAGGACGGTCAACGGGAGCAGTTGGAGTACAGGATTGCTCTGGTCGATTCTAATTGAATCGTCCTTTGGCCTCTAAGCGATCGGAGTTCCCGCCCACCGTTGCTGACGAGTGAGACGTCCGACCCCTCCCAGCATCCACCGGTTTCTATTACGCGTTTCGGAGTACAGATTCCACACCGGATGACTCGTCTTATTTTAGACGCGATCCGCTCGAATTCTTTCTTCTCCTTCCTTTTTCCGTTCTGCCCAGCGAGCCGCCGGATCCATCGCCGCCGATAATTACTTGGAAATTAATTTTCCCGAAACAGAGATTGGCATCGGGCGTGGGATTGCTTCGACGGTGGAATGGAAAAATTGCGGGGGCAGTGGAAGGGGCGCGAGGAGCAGCAGAGTTTCATGAACCGTTTAGCGATCGGTGGGAGAATTTCGCGCAGGGTTGTTTCAGAGATGGATACAGAGACGGTTTGGAAGAGCGCTTAAGGGGACCGGACAGTCGAAAAATCGATTTCTGTTATTGCATTTTCCGAAAGTACTATCTTCCCTGAATAAAATGCCGGTTGGTTTATATTAATATTCGCAAAATTGTCGATTTGGCAGCTAAAAAGGTCAAGCGGTAACTTACAGCGTCGCCTTTGGTCAGAAACTTTATACGCGTTTCTCTCGAATCTTCTTTTCTCTTGGTTTTGCCGTATTTGCGAATAAACCGAGGTTCAGATCGACTTGAAAAAATTACAGGATGTATAAAACACGTGCCATTTCCCGCGCAACCTATTATAATATTATATGGTCCGTGAAAATTCGTGATTTTCATGACATAATTAAAAAGTCGAGTTTTTTTGTAACCCACAAACACGACCGAATTTTTCTTGAAAGAATCGCCGTTTCTCGGCCACCAATTTAACAATTCTGTTTTAATTTTAGTTTTTATTGATTGCACGGGGAACTACGCATGTAACAAACGAGAATGACACCTTGAAATTGGAGTTCTAAGTCCAATATTACAGCAAAACCACAGAAGAACGTTAAAATGTTTCACAGCCAGCACAGCCATCTTTAAAGCGCATGTATATTTCGTACCAACTTTTTTATAATCTCTATGATAACAATAAACATTGAGTAAAAATATAAATCTGGATTTACTTTCGTTTTCTGAAAAAAGAAAGTGTTTCATTCACGAGAAACGACTGCCTAGTCCCCTTAAATATGCAGATAGTATTATTTACTCCCTCGCTCAAGCTACTAATCATCCATCCATTTCAAACTACCAATACAATCTACATTTCCACTCCCATCTCGCTGCCACCCGCGCCGCCCACGATCCCACAGAAAAGCGTCGCGGACCGAAGCGTCTCCGTCGCGCTCTGCTTCGAGCGTTATTTTTAAAAACCGTCGGCGAATTGTCTCTGCCTGCCGTCGGGGCTTAATTCCGTCCGCGCGTCGATAAAGCGTCGAGGCCCACCCCTTTTGAATCACGACGCTTTTGTGGAGCCTTCGGCCGAGCAAATGATCGGGCGCCACAAAGGGGCAAAACAGGTGCCCCGCGTGCAAAAAGGAAACAAAAAAAAAACGCTCGGAGCCAGCCAGCCAGTCGGCCATCCAGCGGCCCCCATGCGTACATAAGACGGCCACCCCTTCGCGGGATCGAGTGGGCCGGCGCGCACGCGTGGGTATTAAATTAATGTAGTCGACTCCGTAGCCGGCGATTAAACAAAGGGTGAAAATTGAGCACCGACCTACCCCCGCGGCGGTTGGGGCACACGCGCCTCGAACGGGCGCATCGGCTACACCCACCCCTTGGCAATTTCCTGGCTCGATCGCTCGTAACGCGCGGCGGTTTCCGGCGTGGTCATTTCCTTCTCGTTCCACGTCTCCCCCTCTCTCTCTCTCCTTCCTGCCGCAAGCTTTCGACTTCACCCTGATATCTGCTTCATCACGCGCTCCATTCTCTCTATTCGCGTATTTGTTTTGTCCCCGGGGAATTCCGAGCGAGGGCGGTCGCCGCGCGGAGCGGCGTCTTTTAGCTAGGGGGTTGATGAGTGTAAACAGACTGTAGAATATTAAGGGTTTGTCTTTCCGGATATTTATCCGGCCGCTCTTCCATTCGACAGACTTCGGTGTGCTATTCTAGCCTCTCCCATCTCGCAACCCTCTAGGCTGGGTGGGGGGTGGAATTACCGCTTTCTCGCGGTCGTGTAATCGCGCGTACGTTTACATTCAATTCCTCCCAGCACCGACCGCAGCGATTACGGGCCTTGTCGAACGAGCAGCCGGCCAATCACGAACGTCCACCCTGTCCGACGTTTCTGGAACTCCTCCGCGACGACGATAGCCGGGTCGCGAGCAACGTTCCGCGACGGTGTGCGCGCACGCGGTTTAATATATGTAAACCGCGGGTATGTACGCGTCCCACCTATGTACACATCGGCGGGGGCCGCCGCTGGGGGGCAGGGCTGTTCGTTCGTTGAATGCGGTTTAATATTAATGGGAACTGATGATAAGCAGCGCAAACAAGCGTCGAGTCTCTCGGGAGAGATCTGCCTTCTGTTGGCCCGGGTTGCACGGGGGAACAGGAGGGGCCGGTACACGCGTACACATCCACGCCAACGACGGTGGCCGACTACGATGTCGATCCGCGGAAACACCGGCCTGTGGCAGCGTAGGGCACGCACGACCGTCTTCCCGCTGCGTTCGGGCACCGCGATCGTTTACCCGTCACGCAGACTGGCGACTCTTACTGGCACAGATGCGTGCAAATGAGGGTGCGAGAGGGGGTGGGTACTGGGAAGCGATCTCGCCGGTACTTGCTTTGCCAGCTTCCTCCCTTTCTCTTTTCTATATTCCGCGACCCCCGCTCGTCATCCCCTTCTCCCCACCCATGTGGACACATCCCCCTCCCCCTCTAGAGACGAGCCGTGGCACCGCGATTGTGCCCGCTAACCTATTCGGTTTCGGCGCGAGTGTTTGCTCGGCAAATTAGAAAACGATCGGCGATCGACTCGCCGAAGGGTGCCGGGCCGGGGAGGGGGGTTGCTCGGCTCCGCGCTTGGGGACGAAGGGACGGGGACGTGGACCCAGCGCACCGAAATTGCTCGCTAATACGATGTAGATTCCCGGGGCATTTGTTAACGCGCCCGATCGTCGAATTTCCCGTGGCTCCCTATTGAGTGCGCGGCTAGTTAATCGGTCGTGTGGCGTGGAAGATTGCCGGAGGGTACGGTGCCAAAGTTTTCACGGAGATTTACGATAATTCACGATTGATACGCTCGGCTGCGCTTCGGTTAATCTCCGTATATCTCTGCTCGCTCTTTCGTGTTCTGCCGGTTACTCCATTACTTCCGCCGGAAAGACGAAGGTAAGTCAATCGCGGGGAATGAGGATGCCCGAGTAATGGAGCAACCGGCGGCTAATTTGCTCCGCGATCATCGCCGTTGCGGTGCAGGTTATCTCGCGGATATTCTCGTCGCCGCGACGGAAGCCGCAACGAGAAACACAAAGCCCCTCCGGTTTCCTGCGGCAGGCGAGGAACGAGGGAATAGCTGCGGAGAGAAGCGCGAAGCGGAGGCGGCGCTGGCGGGAATAGGGATTCCATTATTTAACCGAGGTAGTTTAGGCGAGTATTAGGGGTTCGAGTTTATGACACCCCTCGGCTGTCCGGATTGCCTATTAATACGATATGAGGCCCGGTGTACCGGCGCGCCTCCGCTCGCATCATCGCGCCGGCGAACCTGCCCAGAGCACGAATTTTTTTATCGCAACGACGTTTCGTATGAATGCGAAAATTTTCTTTCCCCCGCGACGCCGACCGACCGCGGAATACGCTCCGCGAGCTCTGCCTGCGTCCCCCTTTTCACCGGGCGATATCTTTATTGCCTCTTTTCATTCCGGACAATCTCGCCTGGCAATTTATCCGCTCGCCACCCACGATCGTTGCTCTCGCTCGCCAGTTTTATTTGGGGGTGTAATTCAAGGATCGTTCGCCTGGCGATTTTGCACTTATTCCTTTTCTGGTAAATCGTAAGGGAAAATTTCCTATTTCATTGCTGAAGAAAGAGGAAAGGTGGAGCATTTCCGATCAACTTCAACGGTAAGCTTCTCAGAAACTGTTGTACTTTAAGGGGGTAGGCCACCCCCTGGGTTTTGCATGGACGAAGCAAAGTTATAGTCAAATTTACCAATTTTTTTTACGGAGATAACGAAATAAATGGAAAATTCAATATGAACTTGTTGCTGTATAACTCTCAACGGAAAAAATCTTATTTTTTTGCGTATAACTGTGCTTCATCGAAGGTGGTCTAACCCCTCGAGGGGTTACATTCACCTAGAGGTGGACGAAAAAGCATAGAAGTTCAGGATTTTTTGGGGGAAGAGTATAAGTGAAAATCATACACAATGTTTTTCTACTAAAAGATACATCTTTTAACTATATTATTCTAAATTTTCATGAGATATTATTATTAACTAAAGGAGATATCGGCTTGGATGTGAATCGTGTTTTTTTAAGCATTACCTGGCTGACATTCCGTAGGCTAAACGATGCATCTGGAAGCAAAACTTCAAATAGATTTTAAAAATAAATAACTTTCAGAAGTAGCTGAGGTTCTCATATTTTCAAATTCTGCTTTCAATTGTGCAATAACGGACAAGCTTGCAAAGTCTTCTTGAAAAGAGAAAAATGTTATTTTCACGAAATTCGAGATTTCAACTTCAAACGGTCGCCCTATTTCACCAAAATACAATATTAAAATTCGAAGAACGTCAGGTACTTCTGTAAATTATTTAGTTTTAAAATATATTTGAATTTTCGCTTTCAGATGCATCGTTTGAACTAGGGAATATCCACCACCTAACGTTTAAAAAAAAACACGTCTCACATCCAAGCCGATAGCTCTTTTAGTTAATAATAACATCCCTTGAAAATTGAAAATAATACAGTTAAAATTTGTATCTTTTAGTACAAAAACATTGGGCATGATTTTCACTTATACTATTCCCCCCAAAAAAATCCTAAACTCGTATGCTTTTCCCAGACTTCTTAGATGGATGTAACCCCTTAAGATAACCCTGTACACTGAAATTCCCAGCACCGTTTCCAAGAATACTTCGTGCAACGTTCAATCTCAACACCCACGATTCACAGTTGAAACCCGTCGTTCTATCTTCCGGACGATAATCGCAAGGACCCAACAGACTCGCGATCCTTCGGTAACGAGCAAATTACTCTCGGTACAGCTGCCCGGAGGAGCTCGGGAATCTATCGGATTAGCCTGGCGTAGGACGGCGAAGATTCAGGCACCGCCAGGAGCGAGGCGACCGTTCACGGTCCTCTAAACGTCGGGTCGCTCGTAACTCTTAAATCGAACGTAACACGCTTTCAATGAGTCGAGGCTGGTCGTTGCCCGTCCGTTGGATCTGCTGGAATCCTGGCCGGTCACGGTTCATCGAGGATCACCCCGCCACTTCAGGAATATACGCGGATAAGTCGACTCCGGGGAATCCGAGAGGATTCTATGCTTTCTGGGCCGTTGGGCCAGGTGAGGTGGGGCTGGCAAGGGGGAGCTTGACGGGGGTGGCGGGAGGGTTGAACAGAGGGAGAGGAAATCGAGGCGGAAGGCAAGTCGATGCTCTTATCTGTCTACGGGGGTAGGTCGTAACGATTACTCGGTCGGTCTGTATAGGTACGGCGAAGGGTCTGCCGCTTCTGCTCGAGTTCTCGAGCCCAAGGGTCACGGCGCTGGCTCGCCAGAGTTTAGAGATATTTTCCGCCGTCTGCGGAGCCGTTCCCCGACGGGGCCGGGACTGCCTTCTTAATTAGGTCTTAAGCGAAAGGCAATTTGTACTCGGATATAAGCCGAAGCGCAAACTCCTCGTGGCCACTTCTTGTGTTTTAAACGTTTACGAGAAGTTCGAATCGCGGCGCGCGCGCCCGCCACGAGATCGTTACCGGGGTAATCCGTAACCTTTCGGCCCGTTACTTGGGACTTGTTCTACCGTGAACGCCTTGAGATGTGGATACGAGCTTCTCGGAGGAATTGTGCAACTTTGCCGAGCGAGAGCGTTGGAGGAGCAATAAGTGCCACGGTGTGCGGGATTGTTAGGTAGTGGAAAACTCGGGGCGAATCTGAAGGCCGCCGTACACGCTCCTTCTTGCCGGTCGATTTGCTTGTACGGTCAAAAGTTGTAATGCGAGACTGGGAGCGCGTGTCCACAAACCGGGCCGATTTAGTATGAACGTACTGTTGATTTCCTCGAATGAAAGCAATTACAAATTTTGACTGTAGAAGCAAATCGAACGGCAAGGAGGGGCTTGTATGACGACCTTAAGAGGGTATGCTCAGTTCAGCTTTAAAAAAGGAACGCGATTTTCGGGAATTTTTCATGGAATTTCTACTGTATATTTTTTTTTTACAATTATTCGCGTATTTTAAAAGTAGATATATGTAGCAACTGTCAGTAATTTTGTTATAGAAAAAGATTAAAAAATCAACGAACAACGGCCATTTTCGTGGAAGATATTTCGGAAACCGCTGTATCGATTGGCTTAAACTTTTGCATACCTCTTTTATATATCAAAGACTAGTAGCTGAACGAAGGATTTTTTATTTTAACAGAAACTCTATTTTTAATTAACGAGAAACGAACAATTCAGACATAGAAAAAGCCATTTGTCAAAAGTCAACTTTTTGAAAAAACCTTCATTCATCTACTGAATTCAACCATACATTAACAGAATCTTTTTGAATTTTGAAATTTAGATGATCCGGCTCAGAGAGAACTTGCTCACAGCACAGCGCCTTTATCAAAACAGCTTTCGTTTATTTTTTAATGTTTTTCTATAATAAAATTACTGAAAGTGTCTCCATATATGTACTTTCAAAATAAGCGAATAGTTGTAAAAAATATACAGTAGATATTCTACAAAAGATTCCCGAAAATCGGGTTATTTTTCGAAAGCTGAATAGGCAGAACCCCTTAATACTTCGTAAAGTTTCTGTTTTGAAATTTGATAGAATTCCTGGATCTTGATAAACGTGAACGTGGGTGGTAACTATTCCACTGCAAAATCCTGACAAAAGCGAATTAAGCGGACTTCTTCCAAATCGAACTATGCTACCTCCCCGATCATTCGAACTTGAAACATTCCTTGGCCAATCACTAGAACCTACGTTCCCATGTGTTCCACTCTGAGAGTCACGGCGTAGCCTTAACCACACCTCGCCCCGTAGATTCGACCGTTTCCATCATCGCAACAATATCCGCCGAACGGCTACAAAATACGAGAAGCGAGCGACAGAAATTTTACCGCAGCCACCCTGCCGCGGAGTATAATAACAGTTCCAACTCCCTAAATATCCAGCGGTGGGCCAAGACACGTCGTCTCCGTCAAGCAGCTGATGCTCCCCGCCACGAGGGCCAGGGTGGATACGGCCGTTGGAGGACCGGCGAAAGAAACGGCATGGAAAAGTAGTCGGAAATCGTAAAGTGCTCGACGCCTCGGCCCTCCTGGACAAATAAGACGCCGAGTGGAGAAGACGAAGCGGCGACGACAACCGCGACGACGAGTGGGACGACTCTCTGCTACGCTTACACTACGCGGCATTCACCGTTGGAGAAGCTGCTCGCCTCCATTCAGCCCGGCGACGGCGGCGAGGGCCAAGGGGGCGCGAGAGCTTTGCCCAGGGAGGGGCCGCGACGGGACGAGGACGGCTAAATAATAATTCTCACTTAACTAACTCGGTTAACTAGCTTCGCCGAGGCTAATAATAAAGGCGTCGTCGCGGGCACCGGCCGGCGGTGGGTCGAGAGGAGAGGATCGTTTTCTTCGGAGGGTACCACGACGCCGTCGTGCACCGCGGCGCGTCGACGTGCCGAGGGGGAAGGGGGCACGGCTCGCGGAGCGGGCTACGTCGAGGGTCTGAAGTCAATTTGTCGGAGAATGCGCTGGCAACACGTGCGCGCCCGGCGAGCTCGACGCGCGTCCCTCTCGCTTGTCCCGCGGAACGCCGACGTCCATCGAAAAACTCGCAGGAGATCTCCTAGGGAGCGACAAGGAACACCGCGAAAAGGCCAGGCAATTAGCCGTTCTGGGTAGTCGAGCCGGGCCCAGACGCGGAGTCTCCTCGAAATAGGGCCTGGGATTTTCCAGAGTGGCGCGACTCGAGGCCCGAGTCCATGTGCTCGATCGCTGCGGCGACCTCGCTCCCCGTATTCTCGCTGGGCGGGAGAAGAAAAATGAATGGGAAATTAAATGGCCCCGTAAGGAGAATCACCGGGCGCACCAGGTGTCGAGGTTCGAGGCTACCGGGATCTCTCGAAAGTGAATGCAAACGAATCGCAGCGGCGTCTAGGGTAAAAGGAAAGAAAGGGGATTGCCGGGGCGGCGAGGGGCGTTAGTCCCGTCAGATTGAATTTGCATGCTTCTCTAAATGCTTCGGTTCGTCGAGGAAAGTATCGCGAGTGCAATGAATATACGCGAGATCGTCGGGAGAGCAGGGGACGAGGGGCGCGCTGGAGTGCAAGTGGAATGCCAGAGAGTGCGGAGTGGAGGACGAGGCATTATTATAATTTTCATGGCACTGGCTCATTAACCAGAGGAGGTCGCGACCTCGTAGCTTGAATGTCGCTTTACAAATTGCACGACTATGCCCCGAGTGCCCTGCTATAACCCAGCCACCCCCCGACAACTGCATTCTATCCTACGTCAACAGGACATCCAGAGGGACTCTGGTGAGCAGAGGCCAGAGACTTCAGGGGTGGCAGGCCAGCCGCGAGAGCCGACGAAAGCCAAAAGACGGTGGAAAGTATTTTTTTTTATCGGTCAGCAGCCTGTGCTCTGATGAAAAGGTGTACAACCCACCCCCGGGTGGTGCGGGTACTCGTGGATCCGGGGCGACCTTTCGGTGGTCTGGGGGGGGGGTGGTCCGCAGCCCGCCGCTACGTAGGTATCCACTTCTAAACACGACCCTACTTACTCTTTCCGTAGTCCTGGCCTCGTAGGACTCGCGTCAGAGCGGTAAAAGGGTAGATAGATACACGGCACGGTATTAGTAGGTATTAGGTGTTGGCCTGGGAAAGGCTGCACGTGCTTGCGAGGAATCCCATCCCTCCTGCGAGTTCGGATAATTCTTTAAGTGCTTCCTTTCCCCCTTCGCGCCTCCTCCGATCTCGCCACTCTTACCCGGGGGGCCGATCCTCGGTCTCGACCTAACACCCCTGCCTCCCCATCCGCGACTACCCATCAGAGCGATGTGCTCGCGGTACTACTAGCTCCGGGATCCTCTATGCCAGCCGAGCCTCTTTTTCCCCCGTCGTCGCTCGTCGTCTTCGACGGCTCGCGATCCTACGCCACCCAGACGGCTTTCAGCTAAATTTTACGCGTGTATACAACCCCCCATCGAATTCGACGCCAACCCCCCTGGCCCCCTCGACCATCGCCCGTGCACCTTGGATCAACGGAGACAGAGAGAACGAGAGAGAGAGAGAGAGGACACCCCCTTAATCTTCTTAACGCGAAGTTAAGCGACGTCGCTCAGCTAGACGCGTCGACTTTAATGCATTCGATAATCGGATAGGCTAGAACGGATGCTTAACGCGTGCTCTGCTCCGTAGATTAATTATCTATCGGTAGGAAGAGCTGGGAAAGATTTTTGGGAATCCGGTGTTTCGGGCGCCTTCGACGGGGATCGATATTTTTTGGTGGCGCAAAGGGAATGCATCGTTATGTTCGAAAATCCGGATTCACGTGTCCCGGCTTTGAATAGCGCTGCGCTCGGCGGGCGACGCGCGAATGGGCCCCGTTACTTTCGCAATTCGACACGGCGAGTTACGTAATTAGAATAATATTGCCGCGCCGCGAGACCCGTAATTTCCGTGACGCGGCGCAGTCGAGCGACGGCGTACCCTGTAAATGACATAATTATCGCTGAATGAGCGGGCGTATCGCGCGGAGGCTGGCTCGCCGGGCGGAATTAGTTACGCAACACCTAGTTCTTCCGCTCGAAAGTGCCGCCTGAATCCGCGAGCGCGCCGGCGCCGCGGCGGACAAAATAATCCTAAGCGGAACAGCGGCGCGATTACGCGGCGCCCGGTACCGTTTTCCTTCGACGCGGACGTATCATCCTCTCGACTTCGCCGACAAGGACATCCAGGAGGCCATTAGAGCGGGGCTGATGCCTGGCGTGGAAAAGTCAACGAACCGTTCGAAGGTTCCTCGGCATCTGGATGAAATTAAGTCGGCCTTCGCGTTCGGCAGACAGTCTGTCTGCTCCTCCGGCTGCGGGATATTTGTGTTGTCCTTTGAGGACGGCACATGCACCGATTCTTCGCGGACGCTGACGAATTCAATTGGCCGACGAATTGACGGCTAAACGACCCGTTGCTCCGCTCGATGCGAGTGGAAATGTTGAGGGAGGTACAGAGGGGCGCATGATAGTATCGCGAGTACAAGAAGTGTAGTGAGACACTTTCGAAGTGCTCGAATAGCGATTGCTCTTGAGTGGAGGGTCGCTTAGAGCTAACTATCTCTGTGTATTCATGTGTTTCAGGATCTTAACGTGATCGTGTTAAAAAATTGTTCAAAATTTGTCTGAAAAAAAAGAGACACAGTGAATACGCAAACGCGATAATTGCGAACTAGGAATTTTGCAAAAGCTCCCGAACACCGAGGCAAGACGTCGCACCACTCCAAGGATCAATTTTAGAAAAAAGAAGGGGGAACCGAGGATTAAAATTCCGAAAATCTTTCCCCCGAAATGCAGCCTCATCGGCGCCGGTTACCGATGAATGTTTAAAAACAGCCAGCGAGCGAACCGTCGCAATTTCCGGCCACGAAACTTCTGCACTCAAACCTCCCTCGGCAACGGACGACGCGACGCGGAAAAAAGTTCCGGCTCCGAAAAAAAAAGGGAGCGGAGGGTGTGGGGGATGCGAGGGAATGTTTAAAATTTCGCTCGGCGGGCGGAGGATAAAAAAAAATTGCTAATTCGGTTCTGTGATCGAAGACAATTGGGGGAACGGCGACGACGGAGGACAATGCGTGGGTGCGCGGCGCGGCGGATGAAAAGCGCGCCGCGAGACCGTTGAAAAGCGTCGAATTCGTCTGCACCGTTGGATTTATAGGTAATTATTTTTCTCGGAGCGGGTGCATACGACGTGCCGCGGGAGGGTGGCGTTGGCCGTGGACGGGCTTCGTCGGGCAAATATCCCCGACGAACGGGAGCCGGCGCTGGGCGTGGAAACTAAAGGCTGATCGTGTCGCGGATGTACATTTTCTACGGGGATCGTATTCAGAGAGAAGCGACGAGACGCGGGGGTGCGGAGAACGAGCTGATACAACCGTCCGGGCGGGGGGTGTGAGAGGGAGTATAACGTGACAATCGCCGGATCCGAGGATTCGCGCGAATCGCGAGCGGGGACTTAGCTAGCCCCCGTGAATACGTGAATCTCCGCGGAGGAGTGAGCGGAACGGTTAGATCCGGGAGGGATGCAGGAGGGCGCGAGGGCGAGTGGGACAGACGTATAGAGAGGTATGGCGAGGGCGAGGGGTTGTATAGATACATCCCTGCGGCGGTGGTTTGTAATATTATGATAACCCTCCCTGGCTGGCTGGCTGCCTCACCCCTACCTCGTTTCCCTCCTACGCGTCCCAGGCTGCGCGGCCACCCTCTTTCAGCGGCCATGTTGCCGGGAAATATGATTATTGTTATTATTTGCACCCTCCTTCGACCGCATCCTCCTGACTCCTCACCTCCTCGTGGCAATCCCCTCATCCCACCGCCGCTGTTCACTCGCACTCACTGTCTTTCTTTCTCTGGTTCGCGCTCCCATCGTTCGCCACGATGCTCGCAACCCCCTCGCCGCGTTCTCTTCGTCTTTCCCTGTTCTCTTCCCCCTGGCAGCCTCTTCACTCATCCGACCCGATCAAGCTCGATTCTCCCTCTCCCTCTCTCTCTCTCTCCCTCCTCCCGCGTCGTCTCCAGGCCCAGCGGAGGCTCTCTTCTCCGCTCGACGAATTGAGAGGAAACGAACGAGAACTGGTCCGAGGCAACCACCCGTCCACGGAGCTTCTCTCTTTAGCGTGCTGTTTCCCTCCCTGCGCTCTCTATAGGTACACCTATCGGTTCCCTTCTTCCTTTCCCGTCTCCGTTCCGCGGTCGCTTGCAAAACTTTACGACGCGAAATGCCATCTCCGCGTCGCGCACTTTTCCACCCCCTCCCCCCCCCGCCAAACCTCGTTCCCGCTCGTTCCTCCCTCTTTTTTTTTCTTTCCCTAACGTTTTACTTTTTATTTTCCCGCGCTTCTCGTCTCCCTCCCACCCTCTCGCCGCCCCGTCGGCCCTTCTCTCTCCTGTTTCAACGCGCAGTTCATCCGCAACTCGTCCCCGCGGAAACGTTTCATCGACCGAGACCGTCGCTTCTTCTTCTCCTCTTTATTCTCCTCGGGGCTTTTTTTTCTCTCGCCAACCCCAACCCACCCGTAAAGTTTCCTCGCGTGACTAATATTGAGAAGTATCCTCGACGTTCCGGGAACGAGAATCTACCGTCAAACCGATGAACGGAAAGCTTCTCTTCCTCTCCCCCACCTCCCTCGAACGGACTCGCATTAAACGCAATATTCGTGTACCGAGGAAGTTCGCGAGGCCCGGATTAAACGTCGTCTCCGGGCGGACCCGCGGGGGAAAAAAAGGGAGCGAGCAACTAGCGCGAGGGCGCCCCGCGAGATTGCCGACGTCCAGCTTAAATATTCCTGGCACGTATCCCGGGGCCGAGGCGTCGCGGCGACGTGCAGGCCATTTCCTGCAAATTCGCCTAATCGTGTCACTCGACTTCTGTGTAACGCCCGGCCGCGTTAAGTGCGACGGGAACCGGCGGCGAGGTGACGCGCGATACGAACAAATAAGCGAACAACGAGGAGGTGGGGGGGTTGGGGGTGGCGGAAGAGGCGCGAACCGACGAAGGCACGGCGGAGCCGGTGGCGGCGGTAGAGGAAAAAGGGAAAAAGTAGGGTGGCAAGGAGGTGGTTGGTCTCTCGTAGCAGTCGCGGGAGCCGTGGTAATAAATGGGCAACACGAGCGCTTATAAGGGGTAGGTAATCTAAAGCTTTCGAGGCGGAGGAGGCGGCCGGGGAGCGTGGAGAGAAAGCGAGCAAGGCGGAGGTTTCCTGGGGGAGGGTGTAGCGGAGGGGTTCGGAGGAGCGGTGTGTAGGATGAGAGGAACCGGCTGGGTGAGGAGACCGCGGAGGAAGGGGGACAAGGGTGGTTACGGCGAGGGTGTGAGATAAGGTATAAGGTGGGTAAGATGGCGGACAATTTGCCGCTCGACTACTCTTGCCCGCACCCCTCCCTCGGCGATTCCACCCTTCCCCGCCCCGCCGGCCTATGTACCGGGGTAATAGATGTTCCTCCTTCGCGGCCAACAGAGAAACGTTGAACGCGCGCGCAAGCAGCGAGCCCCTCTGTTCCCCGACCCTCTTTCCCTATCTTTCTCTATCTTTCGCCCGCGACACCCTCCTCGCGGCTTCCTCCGTCCCTCTCGCTCGCCCCCGCGAGGCTAGGCACCAGCCGCGCATGAACGTACGCGACGGACGCGAGAGAGAATCACGCGTGCACGCGCGACAACCGCACGGACACGTCGGAAAGTTTCGCGGACAGCGTGTACACACGGGGGACCGGCTCCGTGGTATCCGCGTACGCGTGGAGGTATTTTAAACGCTCTCCACACCGTCACCTGCCACAGCCGCCGCTGCTCGCCCCTCCCTACGCCGCCACCCCCTAACCCTCCCCTCTGCCCAACCGCCGGCCTACCCGCCAGACCGCACCAGCATGCTCTCTCTTAGCATTCCATCCGCCATCTTCTCACTTAATAAAATAATTACCCCAGGCCAATTAAGCGGCCCCTCCCCTCCCGCCAAACCCTCTTCCTGCACTCCCCCCCGTCGCTCTTCTACCCCCGACACGAGGGACGACCGCGTATACTCGCGCCACCGCGGGGGCACGGACTTTTCTTCTCGAATCTTCCGATCGTGGTGAGATCGTTTTAAAAGAGCCTGCCCGGTGGGAATACGATCGAGTAAAGGAATGGAGAACCGAGGGGACCGTTTTCCTTCGATTGTCCAACGAACTGTATAATTACGCCGCTTTGCTGCAGTGTATTATGAAAATCTGTCGGTTCAGATGGATCGTTTAGTTATTTTTAATATTAGCAGTAATAAATGCAGGGTGAAGGTTTGTGTAATTATATTTGCGACGTTGTGAGTCCACGTGTAATACTGTAAATTGATAGCGCTTTTGTGATGTTGAAAGAAGAGTTCAGCGTTCGTAGTGTTATAGCGAAATATTTCAAATTATGAAGTTAGATGAGACGCCGTGAGCGTTTGTATTTCCCGCGCTTCGTGCTTGCTCTTTGCACATTGGAGGCGGGGTGGGGGTACTGCGCGCGTCGGTGAAAGTTTAGCGGGGAAAAAGCGTAGGTACTGCTCGTCAGCGTCGAAATTAATTGTCGATTCCGATAACGGCGTCTCATTTTTACATAATTACCAAATAAACATACCCCAGGAACTTGGTGTCGCCTGGTATCCGCCTCGAATATGCCCGCGTCCCTCTTGATAACCATTGTTCATTTGCACTTTGACCGGCGTCAGAATATCCTCGGAAGATTTTCAGTAATCGTCAATTAGATTCCGAGTGGCAGTCCGTTAATCCATTACACGGCACTAAAGTCCCTCGGCACACGTCCGTTAAGCACTCGGTAACTCAATTTTACTCATTAAATACAATGCAAAAGTACAAATTGACGGAGAGCGAAACGCTCCTCAACGCGCACGGAAATTCAACTATCGAAAACTGTTAGGGTCACGTGGCGCGACATCTATGGAAGCGCGCGCGATTCGAATACGCTTTCCGCAGTAGCTTTTCAAAGCGTCGAGACGAGCGGGAGTAGTGCTCAGATGGCAGCACCATTCTGTCGTATCAAAATGGCCGCTGTCTCGTTGGGACGTCGCGTTCTTCTGAAGCAAGTTACAGACGTTTTTACCGCGAATTCGCGTGTGCGGTGTCAAGTGCAACAGAGAAGATGCCAGTGGAACCTCGTGAAGCTTCCTAAGCCGGGAGTGAATGGCAAGAGTTATCGAAGAATCGTTCATTTCAAGGATGAGTACACGGTGCAGCCTTTGGAGGTTACGAACCTGGCAGGCAGGGATCCTGTTAGCGGTGCGTTTTCAATCAATGTCCCTTATTTCACTCTCCAACTAATAACTTAGCAGCGTAACGAGTCTGTTCTCGTTAATTCCCATTGCAATGTATTAGTAATTTTTTTCGTGGTTGTGAGTAAACTTTTCCTCTGGAAAACTTTGTTTTCACCGGTAAATTTATATTGTACGAAAGCACGTATCAAATAACATGCAAAAATATTATTTTTCAGCTTAAGAATTTATCCGTTGCAAAGTTACTATGTTAAAAAGACCCTGAAATTTTGACCAACCTATACTGATGCTCGGAACAAGTTGAAAAGTGGAATCCGTTGCATCGTCGAACTAGTTGCGAAAACTATAGAACCCGTTTTCAGCTAAATACTTTGTTGTTAGACAATCACCGTAACTGTCACAATATCGGCTAAAAAATATGTTAAAATTTCGCAACCGTTTTCGCCATATAACTTTCCGACAATAACATTCCTAACCTCCAAATTGGTTCAATTAAACTCTATACATCGAGTACTTTCCATAAAAATAAGTTTCGACTCCAAAAAAGGTTTGCCAGAGGAAAATTTCACATCGTTTATTGGATGATATAGATTATTTTCAATGACACATTAGATCGCAACCTTCCCAGCACTATGTGAATCACAATTTGAAGCAGCAGAAAGAAATATTCAAGCGTGGTGAATTGCAGAATACTAAAAATCTCTTCTTTTTGGTTAATATAATAGGGAGGGTCGTAGCGAAGGGTATTGGCGGAGGTATTAAACACAAATACCACTGGATCCAATGGGTGAGGGATGGGCCTACCGACTTGAAGGAGAAACCAAGGGAGGACAGAGTTCTGGAAATACTGAAAGATGGATGTAGAACTTCTTTCGTCGCTTTGATTGGGAGTGGCAAGGAATTGAAATACATCCTGGCCACGGAGAAAATGAAAGTGGGTGATATAATCAAGACGCATAAGGGTGTCCCTCGCAACCCTGTCAGGCCTGGCGAAGGGGACGCTTTTCCGTTGGGGGCTTTACCTTACGGGACGCAAGTTAACTGCGTGGAAACATATCCAGGCTTCGGTGGCGTCCTCATCCACGCAGCTGGAACTTACGGGACAATAGTAAGAGGAGATGGGAACGACCGTGTTATCGTAAAAATGCCCAGCAAGAAGGAGTTCAGCTTGCACCAGACGTGCATGGCGACAGTGGGTAGGCTGTCGAACGTGGATCACGGAATTACACCTATCGGCAGCGCGCAGAAGAATCGAGAACTGGGGAATCGACCCCGAAGCGGCCTTTGGCAGAGGAAGACCGGTAGGTTAGGTCGAAAGATCAGACCTCCGCCTCCGGTGAAAAAGTTTGATCGATCAGTGACTCGAATTGAAAGGGAACGCCTGCCCTTGAATTTGCCGCTGTTGAATTCGTAAGGTTAAATATAAGAGTATATAAAATAAATGGCTCCTTTATTGTACCACTTTATTGTCCTCGTTACTTGATCTGGTACCATAATCAGCTCCCTTCATTTCCCGTACAGTTATGGCGTGTGTTAGGTAAACGGAACATGCGAGATATGTTCTTGTTCACACACGGCTCTCGCACCTAAGGAGTCTTTTGCGACTTTATTCGTATGTGTGTCGCGTATGCAGCTCCTAAGCCGTGATATTTTCCTCCTTTATGTATTGTTTTGCGATATCTTTAGTCCTCCGATCAGTTCAGAGACCTTTATTGTAGTACACCGTTTGAAGATTAGGGTTGCGTAAGAGTATTTCATCTCGTACTTCCGGCTCTAGATCTTTAACGGCCATGGGTACTCTTTGCACAAACAGAGCGCAGCAAAGAGGGGTTGCGAAAGTTAGGCAGACTCCACAAATCAGGACCTGAATGGGTACCACAGCCCATCTCGCGTTGCGCAATAATTGTCTTCGGTCCATCATGTTCATTACAATGGGGGCCAATACTGCAACAGACACAAATAGGCGACGTAAATCAATTAAAAATGACTCTTAGCATTAGTACTTAAGGGGTGATGCGTAGTTGGCATGTAATGTATATTTTCTACAACTATTTGCGTATTTTAAAAGTACATCGTTTCAGCAACTCTCGGTAATTTTGTTATAGAAAAATATTAAAAAATGAACGAATTAGAGTTACTCTCCCGGAAGCTATATTTTTTTAGCAGTGAGCATGATATCTACGAGCTGGATCATCTGAAATAAAAAAGTGAAGAAGATTCTGTTAATGTATTAGTTTATCTGGAACTTGAACGAAGAATTTTTTAAAAAATAGAGTTTTCATCAAGAACAAAAATCCTTCGTTCACGAACTAGATAAACTCATATACTAACAGAATCTTCTTCACTTTTCGATTTCAGATGATCCGGCTCGGAGAAATCGTGCTCACCGCTAAAGCATAGCTTCCGGGAGAGTAGCTGTTATTCGTTTATTATTTAATATTTTTCTATAACAAAATTACTGCGAGTTGTTGAATATATGTACTTTTAAAAATAAGCAAATAGTTGTAAAAAATATATATTAGATTATCCACAAAAAATTCCCGAATATCACGTTTTTTTTTCGTCTGCCAACTAAATAGGCATGAATCCTGGAAGGACTTCTCTCAATTGACTGCACGTATTTTTAAATTTCTAATCCCAATCTTTACCCCATCGAATTTGACTAAAATCTTTACTATTTCTTTTTAGAGTACTGCTCCAAACTTAACTCGTCTGCAACACCCATTCATTACGTTGGCTTTACTCTTTACTTTCTTTTAATCCCCAGCTGACTAGGTACTCCGTAAACTGTTCTGTCCAGGAGTTTAATTTAAAAGAAGTCGTTCCAGGACACGAGAGAATATCTCCACTTACTCATACTCGGCGAGGCCATAAGGATACGAGACAACGTAACAGCGGTGATAGCTTTCCTAGCGGCGCGTCTGCTGTAGCCAAGCTTCGTGCCATCCTCCGCCTGCAGCTCGATACCCTTCTGGAGCTCTGACATCCTCATAAATGGGATATTGACGCAATTGGCGGCGGCCACGGCCGCAAACGGCACCAGCCTACCGACCAGGGGTGGTGCGCTTCGGAACAGCCGATTCAAGCCTAGAGCAGTGATCACAGCCCCTCCGGTCGCCACAGCGTAGCTCTGCAGGATCGTGTTCATAGGGATAGGGCTGGAACCGCTGCGGTTCGTGTAGTTGACCGTGGCATTGAACGACTGGTTCACCCATTGCCAGGTTATCACGTGCGCCGTTGTCCTGAAGAATAATAAACAAGGCCACTCCTAGTTTACCGATACGCCACAGCCTCATCCTCACCGCCAGTAATCCTATTTCCGCGAACAACAACCGAGTTCGCGGTCCTAGTACGACCTTAACAGCGCGTGTACGCAAGGCTGTTATCATTGCGCGGTCCTAGGCGAAGTCAAGACGTTGGAAGCACGAGTCTCGCGATAAAATTGCACGAGGGTAATTAAATCCTTCGGCGATCGTTCGAACTCTCACTTTCATCTGCTCCCCCCCTGGAAAACGTGACTGCTGATCGCCAGTCGGGCGATCAGACCGCAATCCGTGAGCGGATTTTGAAATTGAACGGGGTGAAAGTGTATCTGCTGTTATCGCGTCTGTTGCCGAGAAGACCGGTTCAAGGTCGCGGCGTGATAAGTCGCTAGTTCCTCGAACGGAGTGTAATGGTACACGTGACGTATGGATTACGTACTTGTAGAACGTCAACATGCAGCCGGTTATCATCATGTTCATGGGAACCTGGGCGCTCATGCGCCCGATCATCAGCATCTTCTCGCCGGTGTCCGGATGGTAGGCACTGTCGTACAGGTACTTGCATCTCCATAGCTCATCGGCCGTGAGCCCCAGCTGCTCCAGGCTATCCCCTTTCCTTGTGTACGACACAGAAATCCTCGAATTACGTACTGATCGGCTCGAGAACTTAGGAGAACGAAAGAGAAATGCCTCGGGTATCCCCTAACGAAACCTCTAACATCGCTACGGCCACTGACACCGCCAATCCCTCCACGAGAACCTGGCACACGTATCGAATACCTGTACTTGGTGACGATGTCCCGGGCATGTTCTAGCTCCTTGCCGCTGACGAACAGATTCAACGGATTGGTGACGGTGAGGAAGTGCAACGCCCTTCCCCGGTAAGTGTTCTGGTCCCAGTAGGGCTTCTCGATGTCTATTCTCCGCGCATTGGCCGCGCTCGCATCCTTGCTCCCCGACATTTTGCAGCTCCTTTCCGCTCCTGTAACCCGTTCCTTCTACCACCGGCTCTCTAACCTGCCGTTCTCCTGCCCTACCACCGGGCCCGGCCCCACCACGCACCTTCGCAGGCCTCGTGGAAGCTGCGACCGTCTCGCCAGGCTTCGTCCTTTCGTTCTCGAAGCCTGCGGATGGGTTCCCGTCGATCCGGCCCTCGCGGGTACGCGTGGACGCTTGCGATATCGCGTTCCCCGACGTCAACTGGCACGTTCCACTGGTCAGAACACGGTCTTTCCGTCCAGGCCCGGGTCGCCTCCCTCGCCTCTCGCGACCTTTCGATCCATCGCACTCCACGCGCTCTTCACTCTTCCCTTCCGCGAACCCCCTGGGCTCTGTTATCGATAAGAGGCACGCCTGCGCAACCACCGCCCACGTATTGCCGTTTATTTCACACCACCAGGAGATGGTGGCACGTTTCCTTTCAACCCGAAAGGGTAACTGTATTTTATTTTCGGGGGTGGGTAAAAGGGGTGGCACGTTTACGTTAAATCACCGAGCGATTTGTTCTCCAAACCTTTCGTTAGAGTATTCTCATTCCTTGGTAAGTTTGGAGTAGAGGTATCGATCGGGGTGACTAACCGAAGGGTGGTATTTTCAACCCCTGTACAGCGCTTCCGTATCACTTCTCGAGATGGAGACACTTTACAATCCTCCCTATTCGAACAATTCAAACTTGCGAGAATATGATTAAAACCGGTCAAAGTTCACCGTAGAGTATGTCGATCGTTTTGTCTTGCTTTGATATTCCCCCCTCCGTCTTTCGCGTTATTCAACAAGAACACGCGACTCCGTGTAATTCGCGTAACAGTAGCGGAGACAGCAGATTCCTTGAGTCTCATTGTCAGTCTCGCCAGGGCTCGCCTCACGAGGTCAAAGAATCGCGCTTCTTATCGAGCCCGATCATCGAGTATTTGGAATTTCGAGGTCGTTGCCTCTGCAGACGCTTCCGGCGGAGTTCGCCGAGTAAAAAGGGAACGATGGCACGTTCGTTCGTTGCTGAACTTTTGATCCATGTGTTTATTCGAAGGCCTTGCCGATATGTTATTCGACATATCGATCGTGGGTGCGTCCTCTTGCACGGCTAGCAGGATGGCGTTGCCAGTGCAAACATTAACGCGCATTTGGCCTTGTTACAAGCTGCTTAGTTATCAGGGTCATTTTCGATTCCAAAGTTCAGTGACTGTACTACGGTGAACCGTCAAACTTTCTAACTGGCTGTGTCGATCCAGTGCGCACTAATAATAGTAAAATAGTCAAATAAGACTAATAGCCTTCCACAACAATTTTCAACCAGCGCGCAGTTAGAAAACGCCCAATTTATTCGACTCGACGAATTTTCTCGGCACTAATTTCACGTTCTCCAGTTTCTAATCACTGCCACAATTTACCTGAACGATCGATTTTTCAGCCTAACGTCGAGCTACTTTGTCTCGCCTCCTATCGCGGCTGAGTCTTATTAATTATCGTTAATAATTAGAAGAATCCGTGCCACATTCCATTTCACTTATTAGAAGTGGAATGGACTCGCGTTCCAGGCTTCCCTGCCGACGTGATTCGGATGAGCCATTGAGGCAAAGAAGCACTGCAAACACTGTAATAATCTCGAAGAACGTGTTCTGATAGTTTAACGACCTGCAGAGAAATGTCTCGCCGCATCTATCACTCAAGTCGCTAGTTATTAGCAACGGTTTTTTTTAACCAACGCATTTCTGTCAACGAAACGTTAGGTTTTTCATTATAGCGCCGGGTATCTGGCACTTTCTTGAACAGGAATGCAAGCACCTATGTCACAATTATTACACGACTATCGCGAAGTCATAAATCTAAAAACTCATCTGATTTTAAAAGGAGCTCTGAATAGGGTGAATGAAGGGGAAGCTTGCATGTTCTAAATTGATTTTTTTCGTGCAGAAAGAAGGCCACCGGCGGCATCGCGCGATCGCGAGCAGGTACGAGCGGTCATGACTCGTATTCAAAGGGCTTCGCGCGAATAATGCTCGCCAGACATTTATCTATTCTGTCGGTGGAAGCGGCGCGGTGCTTCCAAACAAGGTGGCCCACTTGCGCCCCGTTACTGTTGCACATGCAACTGAAACCGAAAACGAAAGGCACGACGCGAGAATTCCAGTTCGCACCATTACGCGCGATCGACCCGCGTTTACGTCGCGAAAGGATGTTAATTCGAGTGGTGAAATTTGTCGAGGTTACTCGGCTAAGTTCCAGAAGCTCGGCCACTTAGCCTGTTAGTAATTAACGCTGCTTTAAGATTAGCACAGTCTCGTTCCCGAACGTTTCGCCGATAAGCAGATGCGCCTGACACGTGGGCGCACCCAACCAGTACGATTTTTCTGTTACTAATTCGAACGAGTTCCTCCTCTTCCCTTAATTTTTCATCCACTATAACGCCACCGTTTTTTTTTTGGCTGGAAAAGGAGGTATTCAGGCCGTGAAATTTTCAAGCACGTATCACGCGTGTCCTTCGATATCGAACAAGATTACCATAATTTTTGCCAGCCTTTTACGGGAGACGCCGCGTTTAGCTTCACCTAGTGACATAATTACGTACGAGCGTAAACAAAAATCCAACGTGCGGATATTCTACTTATCAGGAGGACGGCAAGGATAATTAATGTGGCTGCGCGGGTTTAAGCGAGTCCGATACTTTCACCGGAATCGATTCGAACGAGAACCACCGCTGCAGCTCGGTGTGGCGATCCAGTGAATCTCGCGTAATAATAGCATACCGCAGAGAGGAGCAGAAAACATCCTTGGCCGTGGAATAGAGGCCACGGCTGACGAACCGTAAACGCGGCCCGACACGCCGAGTCGCCGGGCCGTTTCTCCTTTTTCGATTGCTGCCAGCCGGCTCGGGTCTCGTCGCGATAGCTTGTCCCCGAGACAATGGAATTATTCGCGAATTATGCAAAGCAGCAGCACGGAAATTACCGGCGGCCAGGGGAGCAGAAACCTTAACGTCGCCGGGAGTTTTTCTGCTGGCTGATCGCTGACGGAATTTCTCCACTGCAATTGTCATGGGCGCCATCATTCTGTGATCTCTTTCGCGAAGGAAGATTCTAGAGTTGAGCGAAACGTGGGTGATCCTCGGCTTACCAGCGAGTGAATGTTAAAGTACATTTTAGTAGTAACTAAAAGACTATTTCCTGTATAAACGAAGAAGATGACGTTCCCATTTCCCGCGGTTTATATCCAATTTGCGCGAGCCGTAACAAGACTAAGACTGTCCATTGATATCAAAATAATAACCACATCCTCTACGCTCGCCGCCAATACTTTCTCGAGCGATTATTTGCGCCACAGATCATCGACATGCCTCCCAATCTTCGGCATTTACTTCATTCATGAAACAGTCCGGAAGAAGCCCACGCAGTAGTACGAATGCCAACCTTAATTTTTTATTATTATTGTTATTAAACGTCTTTATTACTCAAAGAAGAAGCTTGAATATTTACAACAAGAGTGAAGACAATCGCCCACTGCGGGAAGAATTAGCAACTTTTTCTCCTGTACTGGACGTTCCTGCGGTTCGAAAGTTTCGTCACCAATTCACGCGTCTGTGTCCAGTCACTTAATTATCGAGAGAAGACGGCGTTGATCAGGAGCCTCGAACGCCCCGACCCTTTCCGAACGCCATTCCAGCAGATTTGTTCGGCGATCGAGGTTCAATAATTGCCGAGTTCCTCGGCGTTCTTGCCCCGTCTCGATTGATTACGACACGTCTCGTCTGAACGGGATCTGGACCAACGAGATTCGCGGTTTGCGTTTTTCTGTAATGTCGCGTCGTCGACGTGTCCACCGTTTCCCATAGGTAAAATCTGCACACGCGCGGCAATCTGGTCCGGGAATCAGGGGAAACGAGATTATCGTTTCATGTCCTGTCGATGACTCGGTGGAACTGGGTCAACGAATGATCAGGGTAAGCAGGTTACGTCGCGTCCGAGGATTCCGCCTTCCGGGCATCGGCATCTGGTTCTTACCCGGCCGTTTTGCAGAAGACGATGCCGCTTCTGCGTGCACTTTTTGGGGATGTTCGTAACCGCGAGTGAAAGGCGCCCGACGCATCCAACAGGCTTGTCTTTTAATCACCGAGATCGCTCTGGCGCTCCAAGGAAAGCCATTGGTGGCCTGATGTTTCGAAATAGTTTCCAGGACACACCTTTAGTTTTAGATCGTAATCTGGGGTCGCATAGCTTTCCAGGTCTAAAATTACCTCGTGCAAACCATTTATGTACCTATCTGTACAGATCAACTAACGTACAAGAGTGTGCAAAATGTGGGTACACGAATTTGAGTGGGGATTTTAGTAGCAACGTTGGCTTCGAATTGGATTGGATCGTGAGTTATTTTCGAACAATTCTTAGCGAGGTCGGTTTCACTTAGATAACCTACGGGACTTCTCATTTTTTGTGAAAAAAATTGCGTGCCTCAGAGAATTATTAGCGGAGATCTTATCCGAAGGAGAAACTATAACTGTTAATGATTGTTTACAACCATCGTTTATAGGGATATATATCTAAAGAAACTGTACATTGGCGGTGCTTTTTATTTGTCCAGATATGCAAATGTCTCGGCCCCAGCTTAATGGCGACAGTTACATCCGAGCCAACTCGTGAAAAAGATACCAAGTGCCCTGGAAAAGTACGAAGGCGGTTACCAGTGCATCGATCAAACGTAAATGGCTATATTAGTCGAGTTTTAGACAGTTTCAATTATTCGAGCGTTGAGAAATGGAGTTGGTACTTGAATAAATAGGAAACAAATGTGAGGACATCGTGGAGTGTTCTCGTCGCGGTGATGCCTCGAAGTATGTCGATTAAAATGCGGGGAATGGTATTGTGACGTGTAACATCGCGGGTTTAGCCGCTTGGCATCCGATTTCCTGGTCTTATCTTGTAATCTTAAATACCAGCGTAAATAAAGAGTAAACAAAAATAGAGCAGAGTGTTTGTGCCAGATTCGAGCGTTAGATAGGAGCACGGAGTCGCGAAGATGCTGGAATGCTTGCCTCGGTGTTTCGAGAAAAATAGTGTAAATATAAATCTATCGGACGCGATGCTTATGGTCTGAACAATTATGTTGGCACGCGCGATCCGTATACGCTGCTATCTCAAACGATATAATAGATTCTCTGGCTGAAAGGTAAAGGAGAAGGACATGGGGAGCCGCAGTGGCAGACCTCGTACGTTTCATTGTGTAATTAAAGAAAATAATCGAGGACATTAGCGATGCCTAAGAGAACCATGTCACTGGTTACGTCCAGTTTGATAACGAAATCTTAAGATGGAAAAACGGCGAGAAAGTAGATCTTCGGGAAGAACTAGTCGCTGCTCTTCTTCCATCGCAATCAATATATTTCCTGTATCGAGTAAGTGCCGTTTCCCGAGTTCTCTACGGTGGCCTTTCGTCGATTACTAATCGTTAGAATTCAGCAGGAGTCCGATGCATCTTTTCCATCTGAAATTTATCTAAACTAAAGTTTCTCCGGGTCTCCGATTGCGAATAACTGTTCCCCACGGGTCCCAACGAATGTTCAACCCAACTCCACACCCGAAGATCCATTACCTTAGAAGATACGTTTCGGTGTAATCGCACGAAACAGTAGGGAACTGTCACCAGCATTCGGGATGGATAGTGCAAAAGCGGTCTCGACACCAGCGACAGCTGATTCTTCCTCAGTCTCGTCCACGTTGATTCCCATTTCAGTTTCCGGGAATGGGGACATGTATTAGCAATCAACGCACAGTTCGTTGCGGTTCCTCCGGCTTTAATAAATCCAAGATTGTCTTCTTGATCCGTCAGGGAGACTATAAAACCTGTACCGTTAACGTCTGTTCTGCGAAACGACGCAGGCGTTCCAGTTTTCACGGGCCGCGCCAATTGAAGTTCCCCCAAGGTCCTCTAAGATCTTCAAAAGTTCCCTGGATAACTCGAAGGTTGGCTGGAGGGCCTCGCATAGCTGGTCCCATTCAGATCGCAGGCTCACGTTCGCCAAGCATGCCTACTCGCGTGTTTCCAGATGATGCCAGTCTCGTGATACCAGTCTCTGTGCAGCATTATCTAAGCCGTGGACCGGTACCCCCACCGACCTAAATGCACCACGTATAAATGGTCAAGACACCTTCTATCCACTGTCAGTGAGCTTGTAGACCTAATCTCGTCTATCTGCTCGAACGTTCGCGAGCCACGGCACGAGGTGTCCACGTTCTCGATCATTTACCGCGAAGGCTTTGCTTCGTCGAGGTAACCTAAGCCGACTACGGAAACACGTGCCCGTAGCGGAAATTCGCGCGCTTATTAAAGGTTCGTCATCGTCGGTGCTCACCGTTATCGGACACTGGAATTCGGCTCGCAGAATCATGAAGTGCGAACGGGGTGGAAGGTCGTGCGTCCTTGAACGTTGGGGGTTGAGCAGGCTGGTGCGAGTCGGTTGCTTCCTATTAGTGGTTCCTTGTTTCCCGTGTCAAGCCTTCACGTTCGACAACTCCACGAACACGTTTGTCGAGCGATGTCGCGCGGATTGCAGCTTCCAGAAGGACTTCGTCACTTGCTGGAAGTACAGGGTCGTCAGGTGGCTTCACGATGTCGTTAGGGAGAAGGTACGGTGGCTTATTCTCTTACAAAGTGTCCTCACTCGTGCTGCGTTTATGCGGATAGTTGCATGCACGAATCTACCGCATGGGCGATTTCGATAGGTTTCTGTAGCGTTTTAGAATCATTTGCGGTGCTCGAAGGAGGCTAAGACTAATTGAGACAGCTAGTAAACCGAGGTTGATGAAAAAATTTCTAATACAGTAAGGATCTAGATCGTTACTTTGGCAGCAATTTAGAAAATAAGTTTCTGCGTCCTAAGCTGCTTACGAAATTACGATCTTTTCAAAGAAATTAGATAAATGTCTCTCCATTCGCTTCAGGAATTCAGCTACGGCCCGTTCCGCCTAGTAAGGATACCATCCATGCCGCATCAAACGGTTCTACCGAAATTGCCCCAGTCCCGAGTGTTCAAGAGCAAGGCGATCGAGGCCTTGGGCTTCGTCAGGGATGCTGTGGAGGACCTGCTGACGAAACGGGCCCTTGTCTACACCGTCGACAGCTGTACGAGCAGGAGCTTCGGTAGCATGCCTTTGATCATGGACGAGGACGAGTTCACGGAGATGCAGAGTAGGAAGGAGTCGGAAGGTGGTTTGACACGATAGCTGGACATTTTGTTTACTGGTTTTCGTCCACGGTTCAAGAAGATTAACAGCGTATGCCCAACAGGCGACTGGAGGATCTTCAAGAAGAAGAAGTCGATGATCCTGCCGCTTTTGATCCTGCTGAATCTGGTGAAGCTGAAGCTGCTGCTGCTGCCGATCTTCCTGGGGGTCCACTTCATCAAGAAGCTGCTGGTCCTCGCCTCCCTGATCGTGCCTTCCATCCTGGCTCATCTGAAGATCTGCAAGGTCCCGCCACCCCATCAGCAGGGCTACCCTTATCACACGTGGTCCACCGCGGCGGAAGCGCCTGTCGACTATCCAACCGGTAAGAGGAATCTTGAATCCTGGCATCGTGCTTCGTTAATTCAGGGCGCAGCCAATTAGGTACGCCGGGATTATAGAGGTTGCGGAATGGTTCAAGTGACCGTGACGATCGATCCGAATGCCAATAATCGAAAAGCACGAGGAACGACGACCGATGACACGAAAATATATATTAATACCCTCCCGCCGACTACAGTTACATAACGCCTGATGATTTGTCGCGGTGAATTGCCGGCTGCACGAATGACAGAATCCGATAATATTTCTGCCACGATGACTCGGTTACGAGGATAATTTCAGTAATTACGCGACTTCCTTTCGGGTACGGACAAGTTTAATGTCACTGGAGCGTGGCGCTCGTTCGCTGGACGGGCTACAGGTTGTTCCTAAATTGTTTATTGTTAGTCGAACTTCTGCTGGTCGTATTCATAAAAGAGATGCCTTAAGGGGGGACCTGGTTGAGAACGCTGAGAACACGGTGATTTTTTAAGAATTATTTTCTCAACAAATGTAAGGAGAATCTTTCCAAAACTTTAAGTATGTTTTATTGTATATTCAGACAACAAGAAAACTTTTTTTTATTCAATAATAATTTGTCAAATTCTGTACATCCTAGCTGATCCAATTTTGCTCGAAATAACAAAGCCGAAGTTTCTCTTAATTGACAAGAATTTGTATCGTCGGTGTATTAAAAAAATAAGAAAACAGGGCTGAAATTGACAAAGTAATTGGACTTTAACGAAAAAGTTATGATTTGGGCGGAAAGTTTTCGAAGTTTTTATGCAAAAGAATGGTTTAATTTAATTTCTGCATAAATGTTTTTCATTCATCGACGGTATAAATCCACGTCAATTAAGAGAAATCAATAAAACAATATTAAATACGAAACAGTTTTCTTGTTGTCTGAATGTACAGTAAAACACCCTTAAAGTTTGGAAAAGTTTCTTCCTATATTTGTTGAGAAAATAATTCCTAAAAAACCACCGTGTCTTCAGCGTCCTAAACCATATTCCTACCTTAAAGGCGCAGGTCCATGTGCTTCTAATCAGTCATTTAAACATCCACGGTACAAGAAGTGCAATTGCACCGTTTCATTGATTACTGCAGACGCTTAAGAAATGAACACTCGGCTCCCACTTCCTGCTATCACTAGAAAGCCTGACTTAGAATATTCCAGGGGCGACCCGAAGGAATCTGTACATTAATAAAAAATGTCTTTCCCCCTGCAGGATACGGACAGGAGGAGGCGTGGGCACACAGGAACGACTACGTAGGAAGCGTCCCTTACCCTGGCTACCACGGCTACCGCAACCCCTACGGATGAACTCGACGGATCCTAGGTGGTCGTTGACAGTCGTCCTGTTCGTTGCTACGAGCAACGCGTTGAATGTCGAGCAACCGAGCGATAATGCTGCTTCCTTCCCCTGTCTTCCTACAATAACTTCCGAACATGTTCCCCAGGTGTCAGTGGTTCCCTTCCTAGCGGCTCACTAATCTCGTTCCCTGCGCTTCTAAGCAGACAGAAACGCGCGGCAATCGGCGCGCGCGGAGAAACGCCGTTTAGCGGCGATTATCGTCTTGCGTTTGGTCGCGAAAAATCCTCGCTGGACAACTTTCACGCGAGCGTACCGTTAGCGAGCGGGGCGACACTTGGCGATGTCACGGAAAGCGCTCGCCATTCTTTCCCGCAGGATATCGGATCGTTGGACGGGATTTTTTGCATGGGTAACGAGCTCGCGGCGCACGCGAACCATCCGCGTGGCGAACTAATCAGGTCCGTAAATATCACGGGCCACCATAAGTCCAAGGTAGCCGCGGTCTCGAGGGAATTTCGTCGAACAAGGGTGCCTCGCGTGTCGTCAATGCCGCCGACTTCCGGGATCGTGATGGGTGTGCTGCTCAAGTATGCGGACCGTTCACGTAGATGTGTAGAAATATGTAGTAGCGAAGATTCTGGTAACTAGGCGCTCTTATTGCGGGCATTTTGGTATAATAAAATGATTGTGGAAACGAACGGGGGCGGTTGAATTTATTGGGCCTGAGTAGAGGCAGAGGAGGCAGCGGGAGGAATTCCGTGTTCTCGCTACTTCGGATGCTTATCGAGTGTAGTTGGATGGAGGATAAGTGGCTCGGTGTTTCTCCTATTTACTTCTTTTTGTCAGGGAAAATTGACGAATTGTTTTTCAGAAACGCGGCCTCTGATAATATAGAGTCCAGAGACATTTTTTTTCTAGTAATGAGCCTTAAAACTTTTTACATACGGTATATTAACGGAGCGATTAGAATTATAATTGACCTGTGGATGCAGAGTAGGAAAGGTCTTCGGGCAATTAAACGTAATACACAGTCTCTTTAGTACGTAATGCTGGTGACCTAGGGAAATGTGCTCCTACTACTGCAGTCACTTGTCATTCAGGCGTACGCACGTCTACGGTGATTATTAATGCAGGTATGAGAAGATGCTTCCTACTGTTACAATGACCTTTCATTCTGGAGCAGACGCCTGTGACCTAAGGAACACACAAATTCCTCTAGTGTACCGTTCGAGTGATTTTTCAATATTAGTTCAGCGATTTCATCTGGCGTAACATAAACAAGAATTATATGCATTATTCTTTGCATTATTCTCGAATTTCACCTTTCAATCTTAAAAATTCCTACGGTTTACTCTCCAAGGAAAAACTCATACCACTTTACAGTGCCCCCTCCTTCATACCAACAATAATAATCGTTACATCAGCTGTGACATTGCCTAGACTCCCCAAGGCACCTATCAAGCTTCCTGCCGTCACTCAACTTGCTGCTCATTATCGAGTACTCTACGCCACATAATCGCTCCAATTTCCCTCAATCGCGCCTAATTAGCGCGGATAAAAACGTTAGCACGAGATTGCCAGCGTAAACCAGCCTCGAAGTCATCTCCAGGCCTGTTCCCCGCGCCGAAACAAACCCATGCCCAGGTGATGCTCATGCAGGTGGTCAAGGTCGACTCCTCGGAAACTCGAAAGGGGCCTTCGCAGTGACCTACTGACAGATTTGGACGGGCGCCCAGGCCCACTGTCTACGCGCGCGTGCGCGCGCTCCCGTACGAACGTGTTGACCTGGGCAACGACGATCGACAGACCGTTATCGGCCCGTGGAAAACCAGGCGGGGCACGGATGTGGCGCGCGTCTCCGCGCGCGACGCTCTTCGGGTTCGACACGAGCGAGCATCGCGCGCCAGCCGGTTGCACGGCAGCGAGTACCTGGTAACCGTCCACTATGTAGACATTAATAACAATGATCCAGCCGATCGGCTGAAACGGCCAGAGCCACGGGGATCCAGGCAGCCCGCGACACGCAGCCTGAACCCGCCTATCGCTAGAGCTCGACCGTTACGTTCTTACGTTCGAGTTGTGCCGCAAAGGGTGTATTAACATAACGGCACGTCGCGATGCGTACTCCCGATGCTCGATATATCATGGAGGTCCGAGTGGCGCCGACGGGCTCGCGATCCATCCTGGACGACGATCCTCGTCCAGGTCGTCGATTTTCGACGGGGCTCGCACGCTTTCGCGCGCTCACCGAGGGACTGGGAGACTTTTTTGGAATGTAAAGTTGAGGAAGAGATGTGGAAATTCTGGATGCGTTGATTGAGGGGAAGTTTCCAATGCTTCGAGAACCCTTGAGTGTTTACGACGCTCAAAAAAATTCCGGAAGATTGGAAACTGCCTGGAGCAGTCCGCGACACTGAATTCGACCCATCGTCGCAGGAATTGCAGCTAGAGCTAGACTGAAGACACTGCAACTAGCTCTAGCTAGGCACAAAAGACACTTGGTCTAGACACAAAAGTGTCGTCTTGTAGACGTACCTTTAGGTGTGCGGTGAGAGCTGTGGCGAAACATGGATAATCGGATTTACCTGTGGGGGATGAAACTGGAGGATTTAGGTTTTGAGGTGAAACTGAAGGATTTAATAAGTGCACAACAGTCTTGTGCAACGCTGTGTCTTTACAGAAGGAAGGGTTCAGCTCGTTAATATAAAAGGAGGACTACGTCGAGGGGTTGGTGTGTGTCATTATGGAGAGGCAAGATGTTCTTAGCGTTTTTGAACCTATTTAACGATTGCAGGAGTAGATGTATAAAGTTTTTGGTAAATTACAACTGTACATAGGTAGCCACGCCTGGAGTGTTCCTTAGATACATCCAGTACATGATTTATGACCGAAGTGCCAGCTTCCTCCTGTTGCTAAGCTGCACCATCTCTTCGGTACAAGCTGTTCTCTTTCGAATTCGTTTTTTATGCCACTACTTGCGTGTAGAAGAGCGGTCATTATTCAGTTATAACTAGAAGATCAACATTCGAAGGCAACTTTGTATGCACAGAAGTTTGCGCATGAAAGCAATCGTAGAGCACTTTCTAAAACCGGTCGGACTTTTTGTTCTTGGTCGCCCCTATTTCTGGGCTTCTTCTTTTGGACTCGTGCGGGTCAAGTTTGCCCTAGGTGTCTTCTGAAGTTGAACACTTCAATCTACAATCACGACGTAGTATCTTCCTCGATGAACATCGAGTTCAATTGCTGCCGCGATTCTACGTAGGTACCCTACAATATCCTCTCTCTCTAAAACTTATTCCTCGTAAACTCCAAGCTTCTCTCGCGACACCCGGACCTAGCATCATTCACATTCGATTCCGATCCACTATCAACTCTCGGCTCTATCTCAGTTATAGATCTGCCTCTGTTGAACTCACTTCTGTTTTACAACCTGCGTGCCATTGTGATAAAACAAATTTTTACGATCCCCGTATCCTCGCGATCCACCTCTTTCTCCCGACAACAGATACCATCTACTAACATCCATTGCGCATGGAAAAGCATGCCAACCGGTGTCGATAAAAGCCGGGCCTTTTACCCATTCGTAGCGTTTAGCCATTAATATTCACTTAAGGCGGAAAGATCTCGAGGATGTTGCAGTCATGCTCGAACGTCGGCGAGCGTTACACACGAGGAATCCTTTTTAAAAAAGAAGGAGGGCGGCCCCTTTCATCGTGACCCTGTTTCCGGAACGAAATACATTTTTAGTATGTCCGAGGCGTAGCCGCGGCGTTGACATTGAACGGAGCAACGATAACAGCGATCACAGAGGCGTCCATTACCACGAAACTTTGTGATCGATCGAATCATTGCCACGGGCTGGCGAACGTCATCGGACTTCCGTGGTCCCATTCCTTTCATCGTCATTGCTCTTCTCGCTGGCTCATCTAATTTCTCGCGAACGTAATCCGCGGAATGAGAATCCAGCGTGCCAGCATTCCGAGGGAAAGTGTCCAATTCAATTGGCACTCGGTTTAAAATTCAATGCGTGTCCGGTGTTCTCCTGGATCGATGTAAAACAGGCGATCGCAATCACGGGCTTCGTGGAATCGTACCTGTTACCAGCGAATTCGGGACGAGGCTCCACAGAGAAATCGCTCGTAAAACTGTACGACGGTCATTCGACCCGTGACAAGTTCGTTTGGACATCGAACACGCATCCATTTTCCACTTATTACCGTTAGCATCGCGGTTTTTGGACGTTCCCGCGCGGTAAGTTATCTTCCGGCGTCGATCGACACGGTTGCCGGCAATTCTGATTCGCGATGTTCGTTTATCCTTTCAGCGGGATGGAAAAATGATGCCGAGACCGGATTTGCAATCCCCTTAGGATGAAAAAGCCAGTTTTTCAACGATCCGGATATTTGTGACAGGATTACAGTGACGCCGGGCGAAACAGGATCTCTATGTCCTCTGTCCTAATTAAACAACTCGTCAGCATCTGCTTTGCAAGCGATTGATTATTCGAGCCCCCCTTCGAAGCTCGTGTTGCAAATGCAACGACGTAAAACTGCGAGTTCTATGATTTAAATAGACTTCTCATAACGCTCGCCGAGCTGGAAGTACGATTCAAGCGTTACGTGCTTGGTAACTGGCGTTAAGACACAAACGCACCGAGATTCCTCTGTCTAAACGCACCGACAGCCACAGAATCTAGACCAGAAATTATTACCGCACTTCCGCATCAACGTTCATTTCACCTACGCCATCACCATTCCCAGAAACAAAATCAGTGTCGAAGCTGGTTGATCGTAAAACTGTCGCTAGCATCTTTTCTAAATCATTCACCGAGAACTAATGGGCGATTCAGGGAACACCGGCTGCCGAGTGCACGTTCAAATTTCACGAGCCATCGAACGTGGACGCGTCGTCTGCGATCGCTAGGATGGTCGAAGCTTCGATCGATTGATAGACAGCGAAGCTACGAGGACGAAGGGAGGAGGAGAGTCGACGCAGGGCGTCATCAGCCGAAATTCCAGCAGGTGAAATCGCTTGTTGTTAGACCCGCGTCGAATTCGATCGGATTTGAATGGAAGAGGACGACGACCGTCGACGCGCGAAGGTGAAAGAGAGGGGCCCGCCGTTCAGAGCCGACGAATGAACGAACTTGGGACAGAGGAAGGTGGAAAGGAACGGACAGAGGGTCGGACAGACGGGTGGCCGGGTAACCCAGATCGAAGCAGTCCAGCCGATCCTACGAAGACTCGCCAGTGTCGAATCGACCGTCGCGCACGATTCCGACCTCTCGCACGTTCCTTTCGCGCGGCGTCGTTGTCGGACGCCCTTCGGTCGCTTAAAAAGTACCCCTTGGACCTGGAGGCTTCAGCAATCGACGGGGACCATTCTTCGATCGAGATAGAGGAGATTCCTGCGAGGTTCATGTCATCTACGTGCCGTGACAGTAAGTACAGGGTGCTTACCCCTATTTCTCTAGACGAGGCTTGATAAATTGGTAGGAATCCTTTCTTACTCATCCCTCTAGAGTTCTAGGCAATCGAGGCGATAGGATAGTTGGCCCACCACTTCGTTCATTTCTATTTATTTCCATTGGGTTCAAAGCGATCTGTTCCACCAGCGAATGAAACTAAACGATCTACATACCCCTGAGAGAGAGAGAGAGAGAGAGAGAGAGAGAGACACGGGTGAAACGTCCACCACGAGGCCAGAGAGTCGCTCGGCTCGCTGTGAGCCGTAAAAAGCGCAAGAGCCCGAGTGCTCAGCGGACGATCGGTTTTACCAAGTCCAGTTGCTTTTGCTGTTCCCAGGGGACGTCCAGCGAGCGCAGCGGACCGAGATGCAGTTGTGTTTGAGCAGTAAAAGTAGCTAGCCGAGAGAGAGTGTGCGTACGTGCCAGTCCGGGGACAGGGATCGACGGTGATCGAAGCAGAGGCATCATGGGCGGACCGAGAGACGGCGCGATCCTGGCGATGCTGGCGATCGCGTGGCTCCAGTCGGCGGTCGGGGTCAAGGACCACGTGGTGGCCTTGGACGCGACCAGCCAACCGCTGCAAGAGGACGCGATCGAGAACGAGGTGTCGTTCGCGAACGAGGAGCTTGCGGACCATCCGCACAGGATGCCCGGCAAGCCGAGCAAGCTCGACTTGAACCTGGGCCAGGTGATACAGACGGACGACAGGTCGCAGTATCAGGCGGAGGCGGCCGGAATGGAGAACGCGACCGTCGTGTCCAGCTGCCAGCAGGGCGGCCCGGTGCCATGCGCCCGGAAGGACGTCGCCGAGCTGCTGGACAGGCTGTCCAGGATCGACGCGTACAACGTGACGGACGGCGTGCAGATAATAAGAAGCCGGGGCGCCGCGAGGAAGAACGAAAAAGGTAACGACCGGACGGAACCAAGCCCACCCGATAAAGTTCGCCGGTATGCCAGAGAGCACGTAGTAAAGATACGTCTGAGCCGGGACATGGTTCCTGGCAGAAAAGCTAGAACCTTCTTCAACGGTGAGTCCACGGTATCGCCGAGTCACGCTTTCGTAACTTGCGTACCAGCGTCGCGAGAGATTCAGCCGGCGATGTTGCTATGGACGGGATTCACCGCGAATACCATCCGAATCGCTTGTCACTGTTATCACTGTGCGCCGGGCGCCGAAAGTGGCTGGGCCTTGATCGTACGAGTGTCCAACGTCGATTGGTTTCATTGGGCGAGGCGAGAGTCGGGGCATCGGGGCCGTTACGGGGCCTTCGAGGCTTGTAGAATTGTTTGCTGGGTCGATGGTCGTCGGGAGAGTAGGGGAACGGTTTTGAGTCGACTTTCCCGAAACAGGAATCAGAGGAGGGTGAGAAAGGTAATGAGAAATGTACACACTCGAGCCTCGAGTGGTTGGAAACCTGCTTTCCGTCGGTACACTTTTGCGCCTGAATACTCAAATTGTTGATCGAGGTCTGGGGGACAGCAGGTTTCGTCGTGGCAGGTATGATAATCATCATGAAACTTCGACCTGGGGAGCATAACGACAGTCGAGGGACGATGTCCTCTGCGATCAGGGCCCAGATGAGCTTTCGATTAGATAAGAACGAGGATGTACATACACGCAGCTCTGTGTTGAAAGAATCAAAGAATTTGTGACGAGAGAATGGGATTCGTCACGTTGTGGAATAACGAAACAGTGACACCGCTATGCTAGCCTAACGTCCGCGGTATATCGATACGCATCAAAACGAACGCTTTTTCACATCACACGATTGGCTTTTTGCGTGCTAAAAACGGTGAAAGTGGCTGGGTCACCGCTGATTGGCAAAGAAACAAATTGTTCGGCTTCACCCGCGCGAATTTCTTCGCCGTCGAATTGGAATCGTTGCTTGTCGATTCTAAATTTCACGAGGTTCTCGAATGATTTTCAGCAGCCCCCAGAATTTGGAGAGCGTCGAGCGAAACGACGGAGACGAGAATACGCAGCATGGCTTTCAGGACTAACCGCAGGGCTTTAATTCGCTGGTACTTTTGCTTTCAGCCATGTTTCAGGGAAAGAGTACCTTTTTAACAGGATTCGGACTTGGTTTTCTAGCGTTTGGCCTGAAGAAGCTGCTGCTACCTCTGATTTTCGGTGTACAGGTCATTAAGAGCATCCTGCTGGCCCTCTTTTTACCCAGCATCATCGGCAGTATCGGGAATATCCTTGGCAAAGGTACGCACATCGGCTGAATGTAAATGAAATCGTATGGAAAATGATATTCCGGAATCTGCTCAGAGTGTTTCATTCGTCGTGATTCGTTTCAAATATTTCTAACACTCTTCACAGAAACATTTGGTTTTCTTGAAGGACACGACCTTTTTTCAAGGCTAAAGTTCTGAAAGTTTCAAACTGTTACTAGGAGACGTTATTTTTTTTTAAAGAAAGGGCAAAGTAGCGTGGTTGGTTAAGTTGATCACGATAAATGAGCCACCCTGTTCTTCTGGAATCTAATTGCTCGTTCCTCCTCCCAGGAGTTTCGTCTTTCGCGCAATCGGGGCACACCACGGCACAGCCAGAAGAGAATTTCGAGTTCAAGGATAATTCCGATCTCTACAACGACGATTACTTGTCTCGACAGCCTGTAGGGACGTTGCCTGCCTCCGCGATGTACGACGAGAGCATGATGCAGAAGAATCCTGAAATTACGTCGCGATACTCGTTCGTCGATCCTAGAATAACCCACGCCAACGCCGTTTCGGACCGTTACTACACCAGACACATAGCAGCTAATGGGCTCGCCAAAAAGCAGGACTTCAAGGTAACATCCTATCATTTTTCCACTTTACTCTTGCACCTTCACAATCTAACATCCATCCACTCCATTCCCTACATTTGCAAATATTTCGACGCCCCTCGCCCTCCACTAACATCTGTCAAATTTCTTCCACACTCCACTGTCAACGTTTAAATTTCCACTGTTCTGCACTAAACTTTTCAGCTTCCGCAGCACTGTCCCCGTAACGTATCAATTTTTATTACTCCCCACCATTTTCAACTACCCCTCCGCTACAGCCTCGCAGATCAACGGAACTGCTTAGCAACTTTTCTAACTGAAAATCTCCCCAAAACCTCGTTAATGTCGACGACAGGTCTTCCACGAGATCCCGACGAGCTCGCTGATGCTGACCAACTACGACCCGTTCTACTCGCCGCTGCTGTCGCGTCTCGACGCCGTCTTCTCCCGTCTGGGCCACACGACAGAGGGTTGCAGAGAGTACGCCGTGTGCGCGATGTACCGAAGCCCGGCCCGATACGCGCCCTACTCGAACCTGGTGTCCGCGCAATTATCCAGGGAGCTGAACGAGCTGCGGAGGCCCAGCAGCGACAACCCGGACGTCCTGCGGTTCTTCCGGTACATGAAGGCCGCGAAGGACGGCCAAGACGGCTTCAAGTGCGAGGACGCTTACACGAATTGCGCGGTCGCGCGGGAGGACGAGGGTCTCAGGCAGAATCAAGCCATCCTGGCGACCTACCAGGACATCGACAAGTTGGTCCACGCGAGGAAGCTGTAGGGAGTGTCGACCCCTTAAGAATCCCCACAACTCGATCCCAGGAACTGAAAGTCTGGTCAAAGGGCCTGGTGTTTTTTGGTGGTCGTTAGTTGACAATGTATTTAGTCGATTGCACGCTGGTATGCAGGTATCGGTACCTTGGGAGGTCTGACAGAGGTTGCAGTTCGTAGAAACACCGCGTAACCGACCCGATGATGTTATTTATAAGCGAGGTAGACGTAGCTGGACTGATTTAGAGCCAGATAGTCGATGGCTTGAGCGAGATTAGTGCTCTAGAAACCTGGCAACTGAAGTGTGGATAAACGCGAAATGAGAGTTTTGGTTGCTTGGCAAGATTACTTAAATTGGCTATTTATTCGAGTCACTTCCATTTAGATACTTTCACGTCGAGTATTTTAAACTCCGTGGTAATGGATGCACGATTGTTCAGTCGCTTCGAATTCTCAGCAACATGAATAATCGATTACTGAAACACCTCGTCGTTCAGATATGCGTGCATTTAGACACGCCAGGCACTGCCTATGCGGGCTTTGAAGTCCCCGCGTGTTACTCATCTTGGGCATTTATAATGTCCAGTTATACGGTGTCCCAAAGCTTTCTCTAATTAAATATTCGTACATCCATTATATCTGGTATTTAAGCATTCAGATATTCATGTATTTTATTACTCGGGTATCTACATACTTAGAGATTTTGAATATTCTATCACCTTGAAGTTCATTGTAGTTGACAGTGCTCTCCACATTCGAATAACCCAGTACGTATTTCTATCGAATATCGAAGATATTCAGATATTCCACATATTTATGTCCCAACGATACTAGATTCTGGTTGTCCAGAACAGAGACTGTTCAAAGTACAAAAAGCCCTCAATAGTCGCCGTACTTGCATACCCGCGTACATCGTGCTATTTCAAAGCCAGGAATGGAAAGTCTTCCAAGCACTTCGTTTCCAAATCAGCCCAGACAACTGCACAGATCACCAGATGTCCATGCACGGTCCTAATTGAAGTAATGGGACACTTAGTCCTCGCGAAATTGCTCCGCGGATCCACGTCGTCTGGGAGTTTAATAGTGAGACATAGAACCGACGATCGTTATATCGACCGCAGCGATAACGGTATACCCCATCCAGCTGGATTCGCGTATACTGGCGTTTAAACGTTACGCTGTCGCATTAATGGCTGGCTAACTGTGAGCAAAAGCAGGCCCGATACGCGAACTGGACTATGCGTGACTTTCTCGAACGAGACTCTAGGCGCGTTCGCGTGCGTTGTTGTCGGCGATTGTCGAAGTACGCGAAGTCCAATGCGTGGGATCACCGGACTTCGCGTACACGGAAGATTGTCGCGTCGCGACGCCGACGACCGACGCCTCGATCTTCCGACGACGAAGCACAGTGATTCACGATTTAGCGTTTAATTAAGGTATCGTATGGAATGATCGAAGAACGCGGGGGTTGGTATCGAGACGCCACCCTTAATTCACACCCTCGAGCCACCCTCCCGGTGTCGTCCAATGCTCCGCGAGATCAGTTATTTATTTATTCCGCGCCCGTCGCGGATATCGCGGCTGTTAATTTGTTAATCGATCGCGAGAGGTGCACGAACTTTCCCGCATAAATTAATGCCTATTTATTTATTCGAGCAGGGTCAGAGCGTCGACTCGACGCGTCCATGTGTACAGTGCGCCAATAAATCCTGTGACTGCGCTACTTATCTCTTATCTTTCTTTAACGTTCTACCGCGACGTGGTCGGAGACGCTGTTAAGGTTTACGTCGCACGATGTTTGTACTTCAATTTCTCTAAGTTCCAGTGAAATTTCGTTTGCGAAACAGGGTCCAGCGAGCGTAGAGCGGCGTGGCCGTGTGAGTCGCGAGAGAAAACGAAAGGAGCAGCTCGATGACGCACGCTCGATCGTCGATTACGAAGGAAAGTCCAGTGACTCCGTTTCATTTCTCGCTCCTGCTCGTCCCTCTTCGTTCAGGGCCGCCTGGTTCCGGTCCTATATCCGGGGGACTACTTTCACTTTCGATTTTTAACCGTCTTTTTTTCCACCGTTGCTCCAGCGACGACCCACGGATCTTCCCCTCCCCCGCAGCGCTGCCCCTTTCGTATAAATGAAACGGCCGGACATGAGCGGACGCGTCGCACTGCTCCAAGTTCATCCTTCGGTTGTGTTATTGGCCCTGATTTAATCGAGATCGCGCGAACACGCGTATTTTCTTGAACAAGGTGAGGATCGTTTGCTCTCGCGACTCCAGTTTACCGAACCTCTTCGCTGCCACCTTCGACTGGCTAATATTTACTCCGCTACACTTTCGTTGCTGAAAGCAGAGTGGCCGCGACAGCTGCCTCGCGATCGTAACATTCTGCTGTTGGTTCAACGCGGCTGTGGAAGATTTCCTGTAAAATATTTTTGGTTACCTACATTTCTGCAGGAGTTTAAGGAAAGTGAAGTGGTGGGTACAGATTGGTCGATCGATTCTAACGGTTGCGTCTTGAATACAATGATTACAGTAGCTGTTCTACATTCGTGGCGCCTTCCTACGGTCTCAGTACACTTGGTTCGATGTAAAATCGGCAGGGAAGAGTGAAATTCACTTGCGTATCTTAGCGAAGATTAATGTCGAAAAGTGTATTTTGGGTGGATGACGATAGTTTCTTGTCTACTCGATACGCTTGCGAAGAATTCTGTGTAATATAAAAGTGAATATTCTTCGTCAATCCCTAAAATCAAGGACCCCACTGTTCCAATTCTTCCTTTTCTCGTTCGAAACTACGCGACATCTAAATCAGTATCAACCTTCTAATCCACGTTCTCCATACAGAATACGACGAACGCAGGATAATCTCAAACACAGTTCAGTTTGCGATAGAATCGTTTCTCGGAATTAATCGGAATTTAGGAAAATTCGGGATCCATGGATCGAGGAGAATGCGTGATCGGCGTAACGAATATCGTGCACGCGCGACCGGAATACAAGGTTACGGACCCGGTTCCTTTCAACCCCGAGATCCGATTGGCCCGTCGAGCTAACGGCACTTCGGGATCTACAGCGCGGCTACGATCCAACTTGCTCTTCAGCGGACATTCGTGTCTGGATCGTGGCTCGCGGCGAGCGTTCCTTTTTTTTCCCTTCCAAATACGGTGAAACGATGTCGTTCGTTCCCGCGTTTCGAGAGCCTGTCAGTTGACGAACATCGGTAAGGATCCGTACCGATTTTTCATACAAAAGCACGGGACTTTCTTCAATGTCGACGAGCCATTGTCCATGGAATTAGAATTCGTGTATCTGAGATGAGAGAGGGCACAGCTGTTTCGATAGGAGATTAATAGTTTTAGTACACTCCTCGTTGCTTCGATTTTTACTTGGAACTTTTTCGGTCGAATGGTGGGTCTGTCGTGCGTGGAAGGAGGTAATACGGGTTTCGTGCTGTCGAGCACGCGAGAGGAGTGATTAAGCGTACTTTGACAAGTGCTCCGCGTGAAACGGTTGTCGATAAAGCGATGTGACTGCAGGTGCAACACTCAGGTGAGCAGCATGCGGCCAGTGCAGTTGCTGGTAACCCATGGTCTGGTGCTGTGGGTGCTGTTGATGCCCTGCCACGCGGTTACCTTCGAGGATGGGAGCGATGGATCGCTGGTTGAACAATCCGAGGGACGTGGTAAGTTTATCGAGTTTGCTCGATACTTTGCATCTTGGATTTTTTAAATTTTAACTCTTCAAACTTGATGACACAATATGAGCGTAAAATCTTATGGATAACGAAGAGATGTAATGGTTAAAGAGTGTCCCACCAAGAATATAGTTTTATTTCGGATGATCCAATAGAAGCGAATCAGGCATCTATAATTTTATTAGATTTCGATCGATCGTTAAGGAAATGACTGTGTGCCAGTTACAAGCTTTAGCATGGCAATGCAAGTCGATCATCCGTAACTACCTAACTGTAGTGAATTCTTTTAGAGAACCTGGCGCCGCAGCCGCAGGTACAAGGCTCTTTCAACAGGACCCGAGAGGGGAAGGGACTTTTCGATTGGATCGGCTTAGGGACAGGTCGAAACGTCGATCCGTACATGGCGAAGACAAATAAGGGCTGCTTGAATGGCGATTTAGCAGAGTGCTTCAAGTCCCAGGCGTTGAGTTCCTTTTCCGACTTCTTCGACCAGTCTCGTTACGATCTGAATGATTACGTTAAGGTTGTTAGAATGTCTAGGGACGTGGTGAAGGAAGTGAATCGTGAGCCGTACGAATACTCCAGCGAGGCAAGGTACAAATTCTCGGAAATCCTTTCCATCTTGAGTAGTAGTGGTAATTTGGCCATCAGACTTAATCTATCTGTCTCAAACTAAACGTATTGTTGACCATTTCCTCTTTGAACTACTCAATTCTACAGCTTCCACTATCACAGTATTAACGCTAATGTAGAATAGAGGAAGCAATAGGACTAGGGACAGTGTCTCAATCATCAGAATTTTCTTCCACCGTGTTCTTCTTCTTTATTTTAGATCCAGCGACTCCGAATGGGACCAACTCACGAAGTTCGCACTCAGGAAGGCAGAGAAGTTCGTGAAAACTGTAGCCATTGAGTTACACATTCCATCGGAAGAGACTGGAGAAAACGAGGTGTATGCTCCTCGATTCCTCGACGAAATTGCAGATGAAATTGACACCCTCGAAAATAAAAAGGACACCCTCTTCTGTAAGCACTCTGTTCCCTTCAAACAGCTTTATCCATTAATTTCAGCACCCGAGTAATTGATATTCTCTTTTTTTTAAGCTCGTCATCAACTGAAGAAGCTCCTGATACCTATGTTGATCGTTTTGAAGCTGTTCAAGCTGAAGCTTCTGCTGTTCTTGCCTCTGATCTTGGGCTTGGCGTCCTTCAAGAAGTTCCTCGGCTTCCTGGCGATCGTGATACCCGGTCTGATTGGCTTCTTCAAGCTTTACAAGCCTCTCACGCAGAATTATCATCCTCCAGTCTATAGCCAAAGTGGCATCGCCTACCCCCATTACAAAGAAAATCCCAACAGCTACCCCTACGGCGATCAGGATGTTCATCATAGTCCTGAGTATCAAGGTTACCGAGGGGACACCGTGTCCTTCGGCCAGGACCTTGCATATCGAGGCTACCGAGACTATCAGTCGTAAGAATGCTGAATCCTTCACTGTATTATTAGCTCTATTTGCTTCACTCGTTGGAGAACGCGATAGTATTGGGCAGCCAGCATTGTTGGTAACTAAATTTCCACTTTTACGAATTAATCTATTCATATTCGAAATTTTGGAGTCCTGTTATTGAGGCTCAATGGGCGTATTGAAGATTTAGGAACTCATTTAGGGACTCCAGTTGTGTCTGTTACTATATTTTAATACGTTCTTTATATTCTACTTTGTTTTACGTAATTGGCACTATCATACGAATGCCTTGAAAAATGCAAGGCGTTGCCATTTCTGAACAGTGTGTTATTCAGGAGTTAGGTATTATATAAGAATGGCCATGTTTCGAGTTGAAACAGCGCAGACAGTTTTCAGAGACTTCCTGCCACGCTGTCACGATGTATATATTATTTAATTGTGCCTGTAGATATTAATTTAATGAACGAAGTGTAGCATAGTCTTCCTTCTGCGCATCGGACACTATTTATTTTGTAAGTTATTTAAGAATTCGTAAGTGTACCTTTATTTTTAGTAGCGAGGCTTGAAATAAATCGATGCAGTTTCTATATTCTATCGCTGTCGCCAGATTAATAATCCATTTTCTCTGAGTGATCAGTTGTACAATTGATAATTGAGCAGAAATTATTAAACACCCCAAGGCACCGCGCTTGTAGAACCCGGGTCTGACAGAATTCTTTTATTGCGATTCATATTAATTTCTTAATATTATGTCATAGGGAAAAACGACAGGAAGGAAATTGAAAAACACAATTCTTCTTTCAAATAACAAGCTACTTAGTAGTCCCCAAGTGTAATGTAATTAGCCATTAGAACGTTCTCACGGAAGTGTTTACACAAAAGAAGAGAAAAGCCGGGAAAGCACTTTCTTAACGTTTCGATAACACCGGCGATAGTGATCAGACTTCCGTTCCTCTATTTGCCACGATCGTTTTAGCCGTGCATTAATGATGGTGCACGATGTTACGTTGTGCGGCACGATGAAACGGAAATCGTAGGAAAACTGGGCCAACGGAAGCAGAAAATGAAATCCCCAGTCAAGTGGGGAGTATGACATTGTCAGCTGCTATTTTCTTTTAACCAGATAACCAGCAATTCGTCGATAAGAAAAAATTAATCGGACACCAGTGTCCCACTTTGATTCTTTTACTTTTTGCCTCTTGAGTATACTATTGGAGGCCTGGATTAACACTATGTTGGTGGCGAGTAGTAGAAAGTTAATTTACAGAGGACACGAGGCTAATTATCGTTTTATATTTTAAATAAAAGGGTTGAAAAGTGGATCTCGCGGCTTAGATCCATAAATCATGGGTCGGTTCTGTGGCTATTTATTTAGATATTCAGAAATCGAATTGAATACGATAGATCTCTCCTATCTGTATAATCTCATCTTTTAGCTTCCTGATCAATTTCGTCTTTACTTTCCAATATTGCGTACTTTTCACATTATCTCTCATAATTAATCGAAAAATATTGTATCTGAAATAGTTGCAAGCTGGTGCATAAAATAAGGAGAATAATCATCGGCATATCCCTTTCGTTTCAGAGGAACTCGCAGCGCCGCGTCCTCATTTAATTGCAACTGGTTTCTGTGTCGTATAATCATTCTAATTACGCTCGTATAATTCGACAAGGCGTATCGTCGGTGTTTTATGGCACTTAGCGTTCCTCCGTGTGCGCAAAATGATCCGAAAGCGGCCTCGCCATTACGTTCCAGAAATATCTGACCTCGGCGCGTGTGGTTCCCCGTTTTCTCGCATTTCTGCGGCTCGCTATTAATTTCCCCAGCCGGAAGTTGCGGGAAAATCGGGCCATCAGCTATACGCTAACAGATTACGCCGATAGCCACACCTGTTCATCCCTCCACCACCGTGCACCTCTGTGTAAATTACCTTGTTGTACTTCAGATATCCTCTGAAATCGAGAACTTGTGTGAAGGTATTCACCTCGCATACCAATGAGCCGTGATTAATCAATCGGACGCCACGATTAATTAAATTCCACGAATTCCATTTCAAATCCCTTCCTTCACCGCGCTGTAACGTTATACAACCGAGAAATGGGCACTTTTCCATACCAATTACTAAAATGGAACAGCCTCTGAGATTCGATACCTGAATGGATCTCAACGCCATTTACGCGCTCGCTTGTTTTTTATTTGCTAAGCGACAGCAGCGTGACAAGCGATTCGAACCGCGTGAAAATCTTGTCCACTGTTCCACGCTTTTCCCTCTCCCTCTCTCTCTTTCTCTCTCTCTCTCTCTCTCTCTCTCTCTCTGTCTCAAGTGCAAAAGAGGGAAGGATATCGTGGACGTGGCAACCGGTCCGATGCGATTCTCACTCGCGATCCTACGGATCGTATGGAACGGACTTGTTGACCAAGTGGCCTCATTCGATCAGAAGACCGGAAGCGGTCTGCCTCCCGGGGCGATACACGGAAAACACGGAAAGCCGAGGCACGTTCCGTCGTCTGTCCATCGATTGCGAAAAAAAAGTGGCGATTTTGTGAACCAGTTCGGCCATAAGATCCCGCCGTTTACAGGCATGCTCGGCTGCTTGCCTGCATTCCACGCACTGTCGTGAAATTCCACGTTGATTTAACTCCAATTAATCAGAATTTAATGATAATTCAAGCTGATGGGCAATGAAACTAATCTTAAAGGATGACGGCATCGGGATCCTACGTTTCTACCAGATCTGTGAAAACTCGTCGATTTTTCGTGTCTCACCGAGGAGGCAAACCCGTCGTGCTATGAGTGAGAATCCTTATCGGTATCTCCGTGTATCGGCAGTCTGCAAGCCAGTATCTTTTGCGTTGGCAATCGAAACATGCGCCATTCCACTCTTATAATTTCACTTTTAGAGGTCGAGCTGTTGCCCTTTATTCGGGATCAAGGGACGGAGGACGGGCTCACGTGTTTCTTTGCCACCCGACTCGCGAGACCAGCGTGCTAAAACGCACCGATATAAACGCGTCAACGGGAAAAAATGAGGGAACAAGGTTACTGGGAGAAAGTTAAGACGAAACAGGTAGATATCAAAGCGCCCGAGCAATGCAAATCGGCGAACCTCACGCGCGACTAATGCTTTTTCGACGATCGTGATGGAGCGCTGTTTAATTCTCGCCTTGGTCGACGAATATCTCCTGTCGCTGGGTGAACAGTTTCGATTAGTCTGCGGAGGCTGGGATAGCATTGAACATGCACGCCAGCAATTTCCAGCTTGATGGGATTTGCACTTATGTGCGTGTCAAAACTGTTTCTTTTTCCAAGAAGAAATTGGAATTCAGCGGGATAGATCACTCAACGTAGAAGATACATTCGGTTTTAAGGTATCTTGATCAGGGAAGCTACAGCTTGCGTAGAATCGAAGATCTTAAACTTTTCAACCCCCTTGAATTTCACCTTTAGAGATCTCTGAAGTCAGAGACTCTAGGAGACACTAGGACTCCACCTTGAATCAACTGGAGATCTTCCGATTTCACCGGAAGCCAGTCACCCACGCTGTCTGGCGGCCAGCGAAACGGGTCCATAGTCGGCGACCCTGACGAATCGTACGATTGGAATTCGACGTAACGGTTCGTGGAGTACCAAAACACCTCCGGAGGACCGTGAGATCGACTCGACCACGGCGAATAATCGGTTACCATATACGATTCCGCGTTGGCACGCTTTTTCCTGCTTTTTTTTCCCCTCGCCGGCGTTTGCTGATGGCAATGGCGTGTTCCACGCAACTTCAGCATTCTCCAAATTGAACGCCACCCGACGGACTTCCCGGTGGAACGATTTTGGAAATCAGAACACGAAGCTCGGCCCGTGTGCAGCGCAATTTTCAATCTGAAATGCAAATCGCGACGCGGGGACTGTTGCACATTGCCACGTGCCAACGCTCATTTTGGAGATGAAAGTTTTGAGTGTTTCACTTCGTTTCAAAATTTGGTAGCCGAATAAATTTGCTGCTACTAACGCGCATATGTTTCGAGAAGCTAGTCCATCTGCAATGAGAGTTTCACACTAGGTTTAGAATATTTTGTTGATTATAAATAATTCGAAAATTTATTCTTTTAGTATGTTATTTTACCTGTTACGCACATTCCAGTTGTGTCTGTGCCAAACGGGTATATTCTACTTGCAACACATTTAAGAGCCAGAGTTGTTCAACAATTAAGTGCAGTTAAAGTATTTGCATACAATAGTCTAGTGCGAAATGCAAGTATGTTGGTTTTTCTGTTATCATTTTCTCTTTATCGCTCGCGAAAGCAGCCTGCATCGGCGAGCCGGCTCGGTTCAAGAGCGGATATCGTTGTTTTTCTGCGACCACTGCCTCCCTCGCCACCTCTTCACGCTGATCTCGACATCACCGCTGCATCTCAGACGCACGTCGTCGTCTGATAGTCGTCTGATCGAGGCAAGAATTTCAGGAACATCGATTCGATTTCAGAAACGCGAAGGTCACTTGATGCCTACGCTACTTCGCTTTCTAGTATCCTTTTATCTCAATGTTCTTTTTCTCATCGATGCACTGCGTGTTTGGGAAAGTGTATCGAATGTACGGGACGAATGATTTGCATTTAGACGCGTCTACTTTTTCGTCCGACCGAAGTAGTAACCGCATTTACAGTGGAAAGTGTTTCATTGATTAAAAGTGGGAGGGAATGGCGCTTTGTGCTTTGCTTCTGTTTCACCTGCGGGTAGTTAATGGGAGCTTATTCAAATTTCTCAGACTTTCCGAGGGTATTTAAAGCTTTGTCTTTGTTTTGGTAATGGGACAAGCCGACGGGAACTCGCGAACGCGCTCGAACTTGGCACACTTCGTCGTGGACACGTTCTTCCTTCCTGGCGTAATTGTTTCCGGTTACGGCACGCGGTCCCGCGATATTTACTTTCTTTACAAGCGTAATATAACGCCGGCCCGTTGCTTTCTAGAGTGTTTTTCACCTCGATTTGAGCCCCCGCGTATCCGACGCGGGATCTATTGCGCGCACGTGTCGCGATTGTCATTGCGCGCTTCTGGGGAAGTTTCCCCTGCATGCTGGAGTTGAGGGGAAACAGCTGCGTGCGAAAAAAAGATCGAAAGATCGGAATTAGACGAGGAAAGAGTCCGTGAAGTGGCGATGGTAAACAGAGTTTTCCTGAGAAGTTTCTCCTTAAATCCTCACGCGTGCACTTCCGGCGGGGTCCTCAGTTACGTACGAAACACGCTTTCTGCCCGAAAAGCCTGTGGGTGGAAGACATTCTTTGTGTTTTTTCAGTGGCAGAAATTGGGAAATTTACAGCTATCCAATACGATTCCAGGTTCCACAATCAACCCTTCCCGGTTTCAGGCAAGAAAATTCAGTGCGAAGTTTCTTCATATTAGAACCAACATATAGCTCTCAGAAGGATCCCCAAGAAATCCAAGAAACATAACGTTAACCACCCCCATCCAATCTTACTGAGCCCGAGTACCCGGCGTCCCGCGTAGTTACGAACTAAGTGCACCCAAGAAGCCCATCAAACTTCCCCGAATCAGACCCAGAGGAAACCTCCAACGTACAGTCGGAAGAGTACCAAGGACCCGAGCGTTGCTTCGTTCCCGTGCCCCTAAGGGATCGATTCCCTGTCAAACTTTCGCAATTGCAGGGGACAGACCTGGCAGGCAGCCTGTCGTTGGTTGGACCGACGCGGTGCGTGCTCCACATCCGTGACACCGTTCTCGCGGTCGTGTCGCAGCCGGGACCAGCGTGCCCCGGGAACAGGTCTGTGTGCGTGGACGCAGGTCCATACACGCACGCGGATACTCCGTCGAAGGAGTCCCCGAAGGTGTCACGGGGGAACCAGTTTCGCGACGGAGGAGAGGCCCTGATGTTGGGATCAGGTCGGTCCTCTTTTCATCGGTAGATCTCGCGCGTAGAAGGAGGCAGTCGATCACCGGGATACCACCACCCGTTTGCTCAACGACCAGTCAGCCGGCTGGGTGGCTCGTATCAAAGGCAAAAGTGGGCACCACCCGCTCCCCAAGTGGTCCGGGGCCGGACGACCGAGGGTGGTGGTCGTGCAGCCCACGTTTCAGCGCGTACGCTCGTGCCCGGCAGATCTACGTGTATATAAAGTGGCCGGGGCGAGACCACGGGTTCAGAATACTCTTCACGCTCGATCCACGCATCGGGTGACACACGCGCGAAGGGACCGCAGTGCCCAGTCCGACCAGGAAGAGGAAGAGAGAAGAGGCGCCCGTCCTCGCAGCGTGCCCTCGACCCAGCTTCCATTCACCGCCTCCGAGGATCCAAGTCGAGGTTGGTACCCATCGCGTAAACCCCCGCTCAGTGGATGCCTGCTGGAGGGTGATTCAGGAGTCCGCGGGGGGTGCGAGTTGAGTTGGCATTGAATCGAGGTGAACTGGCTTGACAGGTTCCCATTCAGTTTAGTAGATGCCACTTAGTAGATGCTTCTGGCTCTCTGAGAAATCGCCTCTTCTTTCGATGGTCAACACTGGTCCCTTCTTACGAGTGTACTAACAAAGGCTTATCTCGTTCGCAGAGGAAGACAATGAAGGCGATTGTGGCATTCCTGTCGATCTCGTGGCTGGCCGTGTGCCTGGCCAACCCGCTGGAGAAGCTCGACAAGATGAACGTCCTCGAGCAGCAGTCGACGACGATAACGGAACGCGCCAAGTACGAGGAGGAGCTCCTCCGCAAGCTGAACTCTAACTGCTCCCAGAACCACATCAGCAGCTGCGTGATGCTGAAGCTGGTGACGAACATGAACAAGTTCCTGAAGAAGGCGTCGATCGAGCTGACGGACGACATCGAGATAAGAAAAACCAGCCAGGTGTCCGAGGAGGTCGTCACCTTGCAGGCTGGCAGGAGCAAAGACGACGAGTCCGAGGTCCTCGAACTTGTCGCGAACAAAGTGTACGCGTTCATCAGGTCCAGGAGCATCAAATGGAGGATCCTCCCGGAGGACGACGTAGTCGTGTCTGCCTCCGAGGACGAGAACGGATCGCTGAACCTTAGCCTGTCCATCGAACGAGCGGACAACGTGCAAGACGGTAAGGATCAAAATCAGATACAGTTAACTCGAAGTAACCCCTTACGTACATTACAATTCCCAACCCTAAACCATCATCCCCTATACGAACGAAGGGGAAACCACCTAACCCATCGATTGCTTCGTTTCTTTTAACACAAATTGTTACACTTTAAGACCCAGCGACTAGGTAATGCCTCAATAGACTTTACTACCATAGAAAGTCCCCCTCGATTTTCCTTCCCCAATGAAGGTGACAACGACTAATCCACCGGTTCTTGTAGGTCGCGGGAAGAAGAACAACAACATGGGCCCGCTGATCGCCGCGGCGGTGCTGAAGATCGGCCTGATCGGCGGCCTGGCCTTCAAGGCCCTGGCGTTGCTGGTTGGCAAGGCGCTTCTTCTCTCGAAGATCGCTCTTCTCCTGGCGGGCATAATCGGTCTGAAGAAGCTGTTCGCGCAGCAGAAGCACGTGACGTACGAGGTGGTGGCCCACCCTCATCACAGCTCCAGCCACACGTTCAGCGCGGACCACGGCCACGGCGACAGTTACTCGAGCGGATGGGCGAGAAGCTTCCACGGCCAAGGGCCCATTTCCGGGCAGACTGACGCCCACGACTTGGCCTACTCGGCGCACGCGAAGTGAAACGAAAAGCCCCGATACGGATTCGTCGTGGCTGACGACGCTCCTCAGAGTTCGTTTGCGTCGAGTTAGGCCCTCGGCATACGCCGATCCTTGCCAGCACGTTCTTGCCATTAGTTTTACATAGTATTTAATTCCCCGATTCACTCTGCCCACCCTTAACTTCTCTCCACTCCTTCACTCCTCCTCTTTCGCGGTCGTTCGGGTAGCTAGACACCCTGAACGATTTTCTCCTCTCCTCGGACCCTCGCGTGACTGACTTACGATGGACGAGACCCTCCTTTGATTATGAACGTGACCGTTGTGTTCGACGATTTTCCATAATTACATGCCCTGTTATAGGTTGATAAACGTGGTCGCGAGAATCGATGATTTCCGGCGTGGCAGTTCTTCGAGAATCGAGGGGCGAGATTGGTGGCATCGATGGCTGATTATTTTATTGTAGCATCGAAGGATCGATCGAAGACTGATATTTATACGCCGCTTGATTGATCGCCGACCAAGAACCGATGGGTGGTTCTGGCAATAGTTTTAGAATTACGTTCTCACGACTGGTTAGGCAAGCGAATCACGTTTATAGATGACTGACAGACGAACGTGACCCTCCCATTGACACCGAAACACACACATGGACGTACGAATACGTGGAACCTTGTAACTATACTTGATTGACATAATTTATAATTAACTTATTCCCTCGCCCAAGCGCTGCGCCGCGCACATTGTAAAATAACGTTATCTTGTGTTATGTTGTTTTCCTTTGTATAAATAAATATTTATTGTTTTTTGTAACGCGTGTACACTTGCAATCTGCATCTGATCCTGCGAAGTGTGCAGAGTGAGTTTCAAGCTCCAACGACGAATTTAAATCGCCTTCAAAGCAGCATCAATTTTTCCTTCAAGACCACGTCCCAAAAAATTTTATCAAGTTCTACGAGAGTTTTTGGTAAAGAAATGTTCAACTTGACCTACCATGAAGTTTGGTGTTGAAACAGAGAAAGTCATTAGATAGCAAGAGGACGACACCTCCGTAGATATTTCCTTCCCTCCATTGCAATATGCAAATATAATTGCACGTGTAGACGCAAATAAAACAACTTCTTTCCACCATTAATTGCAGGCACTCCACAATGCAATTACATTGGAATGCAAAACCATGGCTGCTGTAGGACTCGTCCTGCAGCTTCGAGCTTTTTCAGCGCGACATTGCTGCGAAACAAGTTCTTTTTATCACGTAACAAAGCAAGAATGTCAAATCTCCAGAGGACTTGTTTATTCAGACAGATGCACCGTAATATTCCTTTGCTTTCGTCTCACGTTCGCCAATGTACTCCGTACGAATATGTAAAATGATGGAGCGAAGTGGGTTGCTCGTTATCTTCGGATTTGGTCTGTTTGCGAACCGGAAATTATTCGAATCAAATGCTCGGTATCGTTTACCATTACCAACAACATACCGCCGAAGCTCGGCTAATGGCACAGGAATTCTTCTTCAAGCGGGGCTTGTGGAGAATAATTACAATGCAACGGTACCGCTAATTGTCAATTAAACACCTGCATTTAAAGTTGGTAGAGTGGAAATTGGGCATTTTCGGGAAGAAGAAGGCAAGAGTTTTTGGGGAATTGAAAACGATGTTTATATTTGCCTGAGACTTTATTAATCCAAAATTCATCACGTACTCATTTTTACAAAGTTTCACTTTGGCATTCCTTTCGCGCTTGCCTGTGCCTCCGCGCGCTAGCTTCGGCATCGAAATTGAATCGATTATCATCTGAAATCTGCATTTCATGTCACTTTGCAAACTCGTTACAGCGCGATCGGCAGAAATCTCGTATTCGACGAAGTGCTCGAAGTCATTCGATGCGAAAAATATTCCACATTGTGGAACTTAGCGGTACTTTAACGGCTGGTACGACGACAACGACACCAGGAATGTAACCCTTCGCGAAACCCCGCTGTCTTCGTTATCGCCAACCTACAAGCCAGCAAATATGTCGAACAGCAATCACTCTAATGATGCCAAACGCCACACAAAGCGACCTGAACCCGCATAGAAGAACTCGCCAATTAAGTAAATCATCGACTAGCACGCAGTTCTATCGACAACAGAAACGTTTCAAAAGTCCGCGATCTAAAAAAAACTCGAGTCCCTCGACCTAAATATCTGCTCGGAGTGCTTCCCACCCAAAAGCCCTCCACGTTGGATAAATGTCGGAGGCGTCGAAGATGATTGGAACGAAGGGAAAACTGGCGAGGACCAACGTGGTGCACGCGAGGCATCTCTCATTCAAATAGGATGACCTCGTTTCGCCCCGGCCGCTTTCTCTCCACCTCGATCGAGAAAGATCGGAAAGGAGATGACGCCTCGATAAGGGACAGCGAAGAGAAAGATGCTGTCCCTCCGTGAGATCAACTTTCGGTTTCGGGTGCGCCGCGGGGGAGGGAGAGGGTGGCCATCACCGTTGACCCAGTTTACGAGTCGCCATCCTTCTGAATCGGAAAAAAAATCGACACGTGTGTCGACAGTCCAGCAAGGAAGCTCGCGAGCGGAGTTGCCAGGCGAGAAGGAATTTTCTACATACTTATGGAGGAGAGGAGGAGGTTTAATTAACCAGTTCTGACGATCTTTTGCGGAACGAAGCTGCCTTTACCGAATGGAGAAGAATTGGAAACAATTTGTTTAGAGGGGAGCGCTGTAACTTCGGATACTGGAACTTTCAGGTCGTTCTGTGTACGTTGACCTTATTTAGTCTCTTTCGTGTTACTTTAGATATCCTGATTCTATCGAACGGTATCAGAAGTACGAAAATCGGTAAAGGAAATTCTTCTGGAACGCGCGAGGTCGTCTCGTGGCCTGGTTTCTTTTCGAAGGCGCGTTTTCGCCGGATTCGGAGAAATTCGTCGGCGGAGGAGAAAGTATCGAATATTGATTGAATCCTCTTGTTATTGACACGAGGATGTTGAACAGACACTTCTGGTAACGGTGCCGGTCGAGCCTGTGAATGATCGAGCGCCCTAGGCGGCGATAGTCGACACACATTCACGTATCGAAAGGAGAAAACGTCTTTGGGATGGATTCTAACGTCCGTCTAGCGTTTATGGGTGCGTGGAAGATAACCGTGGACTTGGAGAATTTCAATTTTTTTATGGAGAAGGGAGGTCGCGCCGACCGAGTTTGCTACGAAACCTCTGAGATTAAAACGAACCAATCTAAACCTATGAATTATTGAGAAATGAATCCCCACGCATTCTTCTAATTTTATCAGCATCATATAAAACCTACTGTCACAGAAAACTAATCAAAGCTTGGAATAATTAGTAAAAGAAAAGATTTCCCTAGTGCAAGTTTCCTAAACGTTTACTCTATTACCATAAAGCTTAACAGCTCCTCGAAACGGAAGTCCCTCGTAAAGCTACTTCAACCGATCTCTGTCGATCTCCATTCGAAACCCTCGAAAATCAGTGATCGATTTTCCCAGCCTATTCCCCGGCCCGAAGGGCGGTGAAAGGGCGCAACGGGGGCCCGGAATCGACTGACCAGGAAGAGGCTCGCGGATATCGAATCCCCGCGGATGCCGATCTGGTTTCAAGGATACGCGATCGTTCCGTGTGGCGTGGCGTCGTCCCGAGGAACGAGCGAACGGTTTCGAACCGAGCCTAGTTATACCAGCCAGCCGGTGTTACGTATATGTATACCGTATCGGCGGGCAAACGCGAAGGGAAGTGGAACAGAAGAGAAAGGTATGCGGAGAGATGAACTAGTTTCATTTGGCGATCTCTTGATCGAAGCCAGACAGGCCGTTCCTTCCACAAACGATTGCCCATCGAAGGATCGGTGAATCGACAAAGGGTCCGGACCCAGCATGACCGCGACGAAGCTTCGTGTACCATTTCCCAGAATCTTGTTCACCGGGTGAACAAGTCCCGTGACGTCAAATCGCAGGATCGTGAGAGGGACGTTTCTGCGCGCTGACCGCTCGCCACCAGCCACGGGAATCTGTTAATTGCATATTGAACGACGAGCAAGCGGCGTATCGGGGCTCGAAATCGGCCACGTTCTCTTCCGCTCCACTAAAGCGCGGAAAGAGGGAAAGGAAGCCGTGGCGGGCGGAACCGTATCAGGAGGCAGATATCCAGTGATCTAGAATAAGAGGCGACGGCATAGTAGCAGTGTTAGATCGGGGGGGAAGGAAAAAAGTCACGCCATGGGGAAGATGAAGGGAGACGGGACCGGCGGCGAGGCGTCGGCCGTGAACCAGCCGGACTGAGACGCGTACGCTCGCCTCGGCCTCGCAGCCAACCGCGGCGTAACGCTCTGAAACGTCTCGAAAACAAGAATTAAAGGAATCCGCGAGAGGATCGCCCGACCCGGACGAAAAATTGCAGGCTAATGCACACGGTAAGAACAGAGAATGCCCCGTGCGCCGCCCGGTGCTCTCGTTGCTTTTTTCTCCTAGTACAATCACCGACCGGCACGTACAACTATATAAATGAGATTTGAAGGCGGCTACGATGCACCACTCGGACCTCCGCCGTAGGTTCCGCAGGATCAGTACGTCGGTAGCTATTCCCGCCCGTTAGCGCGTGTGCGTTTATATCGATAGGAGACCGTCGGCTCCGTTGCGACCGCAGCCACTGTTCGCCAGCAGATCGGGGAACGTTTCGATAATCGTCGGCGAGATGGATTGGTACCGGAAGACGCCAGGGGGGCGTAGGTCCCTCGCCCTTTGCCTGCTGATCGTTTGCGCGCTGTCCACCGTTGGCCAGGCCCAGTCAGCGGAGGCAAACGACACCAAGGAGACGTGGAGCGGGCTCACCACCAGTTGCTCGAGCCCGGACGCAAAGAACACGTCCGTCTCCTGTTACGGCGTGAGGATCGTGAGGAAGATCGTCCAGCAGCTGCTCGAGAAGTCCAGCAAGGAGCCTAACATCGAGATCTTCGATGGGGTGAGCCTGGTCGAGGTACCTGGCGCTGGACCAAGCAGGAAGGGAAGGCTGTTGAAGGGATACGGGGGCGTGATGCAGTTCTTCGAAGGAAGGGAGCTCCGAATAAAGTTGCCCAGCTTCTTGCCGCAGAACATCGAGAGCGCTCTGCAAGAGAGCCTGCCTGTTGATCAAGGTTGTCGGTGGATCCGTTCGGATGGCTGAGGTAGGTCTGGGATTATTCAACTGAAGGGTTTCTTCTGCTTTCAGCTAGAGCAGGCGGCGGCGGCGGTGGATACGGTGGACTCGGAGGGGGCGGTGGATATGGCGGCGGCGGCGGTAAAAAGGGAGGCGGTGGCGGATACATGATCATGGCCCTCATGATGGGTAAGATGATAATGTCAGGGCTACTTTGCGATAACGTTGAGTTCTTCGAAATGGGAACACAGGGGACTACCAGTGATTCTTGATCGGGGACACTTGATTCGAGGTTTCCATTAATTCAATGTCTCCTGAACGGTAAGAACTTCCTTTAAATTTCAGGAAAGATGATGGCGGCAATGGGATTCGGCGCGCTCGGTCTCCTCGCCATGAAGGCGTTGATGGTGTCCGCGATGGCGTTGATGCTCTCGCTGATCGTAGCCGTGAAGAAGCTCACCCAGAGTCATGACAGCGGCGGCGGCCACCACGTGGTTTACGCTCAGGACGTCGGCCACCATCATTACCGAAAGAAGAGGTCCCTGGGCGACGAGGATCAGGATCTCCCGTACAGAGGATACGCGCACCTGTTCGGTGACTCGCGGGTGTCCTGATTTGCGATACAGATGCAGCAGGCGGTCGTGGATCATCCTCCGACACGTGATCACCAATCCCGCGTCGCGGAGACATCGCGGCCGAGCCTGACAACCCCCGACGTGACGCGTTCTGACAGTGACAATGACATTGACGCACATACAAACACGTGGTGACGGACTGACAAGCTGTAGAAAGTGACGGCTCACGGAATCGTTTTCGCACGTGAGAAATGTGATAAACGTGGACGGTCGACGACTCGTCGGGACGTGGGACCGACATGGACGGACGCTGGATAAACCAAAGTACACGTTCAATCCTCTTATTTCTTATGTCATTCTTTCTCGTTTACACTCATCCTTTTGTACTATTTATTTATTTCGCAACATGAATAAAGAGAATACGTAATCATTGATCGAACTCGAGGGAGTTCCGTTTATTGCCGGGGAGCCGAGGGAGTCGGGCACTCGATGCGAGGAGGAGCGATGGACCGGCTGGAGGCGCGCAAAAGGAGTCGCGATCGGGCACGAGAATAATCGGGCAGCGAATCGCGCCAATGAGGAAAGTGTGCCACTCGAGTCGACGAGCGGTGCGTCGCATATTCCCGTCATTCGATCGTTCCCGACATTCACGGCAGCTGATCGCGATCAAATACCCACGAATCTCTCCTAATCGAACAGACGGGCGAGCATGAAGAAGCAGAAACCCGCGGCACTGCTCGTGTCAGCCGCATCTGCGAAACAGATGTGCGAAACATGCCTGCAAGTAGTACAACGCGAAACAAATCATCCAAAGCTAGACGACATTCATTTCAAGCGCGCATTCAAACCGGCATCACCAATTACCCCAAAGCAAGCCACGGTATCAGTTAATTAACAGCCATGGCTCGTGAAATAAGTCGTTCATTCGTAATTATTAAAAAAAAAAGCGTGGATGATCCGCGTGACGATTTTGTGGCATCGTTACGCGTCCTGGAAAGTTCTCTGTTGCGTGGAAATCGAGTCGACCGAGCCGGTAGCTTCTGCTCGCGGAAAACTCTCGGCCAGAGTCGGGAATCCGCCTCGCGCGAGTCTTTCTCGCGAAAGAAAGGCGCGGAACGGACCGACGGAAGACTCGGTCGAGAGAGTCGGATGTGTTTGAGAGGGGTCCCTCTTTCTATGCACCTGTTCCTCCGCGTCACCGTCCCCTCGTCCTCCCCTTCTACCGCGTCCCTCGCGTTTCGGCCCGTTCACCGCGTTCCTCTGTTCCCCGGCGAGGCCTGGAGGGGGGCAAGACCCACTGGCCCACATTCCGCAGCGCCTCCTTTTTTACCTTTGGAATATCATAAAACGGGAAGATCGCGGTTGACGTCGGCTCAGAACGCGGCGCGACTTCCGCGCACGCGCGTCTGCTGGACGATGAACTTCCGCGGGTGCAGTTTCCAAACTGCAACACGATTCTGCATTGATTCGCAGGGGGATAATGTTCTCGAACGTTTTACATTTATGGAGATCGGGTTTTAGGGTTTGCGAATGAATTCTTTCCTTAGCTATTCCTCCTTTCTTTTCACTTTGATTGTAATTGAAACATCTGGAATTCTGGAAATGATAGAGTTAATAGGGTTCTAAAAATACCCCCAGAGAATTTTTCTTTCGGAAATATAAAAATCTGGCTTTAATGTGGTTACAACTGTGGAGCCACATGGGGTTGAGTTCAAGCTTTCTTTGTGCCTAACTTCTTCTTCTGTTCGAAGAAAAATCTAAGCTCTTAAAGACTATATGCAATCAGATCCTTGTCAGAAGTTTTCTCACCTACATCCAGCTTCACTTTCGTTTTCTCCTTCCGAAGCTCAAACAAGAGGACAATAGACTCCCCTTCGTTCCTTAAAAATTGCCGGAGATGATGAGACTTCCCCAAAAAGTCTCCAGACTCATCGCGTTAATGCTTCTTCGAACCCAAAGTCTCCCTTTCTCTCCCATCCATCTGACCTGCTTCATCAAAATCGACGCGCAACGCTCTGCTTTCATTTTCGTCCTCCCTTCTCTGAAAACAACGAGCGGCAGGGCAATTAAATTTTTACAGCGCCGTAAAGTCGATCGCGTCGCGCGTTCCCCTGACGTCACCAGCATCCTCCAGGGAAACCGAAAGTTAGAACGTTTTCGTGAATGGGCCAGGTGAAGGAAGATCGGCGGGTGGAGGGGTATCGATCTCGTGCCTCGGATTCGTTTCCAGGTTAAAGGGACCACGAATCGAATGACGCAGGAGGTTTCTACCATTTGAAATACCAGAACGGGTAGACCACCTGCGCCGTCGTTGCGACACACGGTCGTATCGAACGTCCAACGGGCCGATCGTTACCCCTTTTTCTCGAGCCGTGATCGTCCCCTATTTAATATCGCGTTTTCTGGCACACGGAGCCGCGAGAGACGAGCCCGTTACATTCCACGCTTATTACCGATCGACGGAAGGAAATTTAAAATTCAAATCCGCCCGCTGGCCGATTTTTCGAGTGGCGCGCGTGTCAACGGCGGGTCGACGATGCTCCGTCAGAAATTCCACGCGAAGCAGATCGTAGGGTCGTTAGACGATCGGCGATTCGCATATCGAGGAGGCGACTCTCTAATTCCGCCGTCGAGATAGAATCTTCGCAAGTGGCACGACCAGGCCGATTAAACCCGCCAACGGGGAGGTGGAAGCTTTGGTCGCGAATGATTTACAAGAGTACAAGATTCGAATTCCTTTGCCTCGAGATTTCTTCGATTTAGAGAGCATAGTGGGGTCTTTTGGATAGCGATACTTGATTCTACTTTGTTTTAACACACTTCTGTCACTGGCGCAGTGAAAACAAGTGTCCTGAACCTTGACAAAACACTCCATGGAACGTTTCCTCCGCGGGCATTCCCAGTACATGAAAATCCTCTTCGTTCTCCCTGTCACGGACCCCGCAATTCCGCGCCGCGAAAAGAGTATAATCGGTACGCTTTATTGACCGACTTCGCGCACGTACGCTTTCACGTGGAGGCTCGCGATTTCGCGGGGAGCATTTTGGACGGCCGACGATTGTTAGAGACGCGAATAAATCACCAGGAATTTGCAAGAAATCCTGCGCGCACGATGTGTCGCGAGTCACTGGCTCGAGATAGCCGAGCATTAGCGGACGAGTGTCATCGGACGTTTCTCTGGATTCAAGTGAAACGCTGTATGCTAAGTGAGCCGGCCAGAGGAGAAAAAAAAAATGTTAATGTCACCCATAACGCCGATGTTCATTTGCCATTTCTAGGTCTCGTTCGGCGGTTCTCGTTCCAGCAAATCACCGGCAGATACGTGCGGGGAATCAGGCGAGCCTCTGCCGCGTTTCGCCATTAAGTTAGAACAAACCGTAAATGAGTAAGTTTCTTCAAATGCTCCGATTTTCCCTGCGGTTCTCCAAGTGCCGTATCTTCAATCGTTCCAGTTCAAACCTAGCAACTTGTGCCCTCGTCGTAGGCGAATGATTAACTTGCTCGTTAACCGAGTAAAAGTTTTCTAAACCGCAGGAGTCATTCACGAAACGCTCGACGGTTTTACGATTCCGCTGAATGGCTTGCCGACAATTCGCACGAGTAAGGATACAGGCCAGCTATATTTCTAATAATCTGTCGCTCGATTGCCGCGCGACAGGCAGGAATTAACGTTAAAACTGAAAGTGGCTTGATCCACTGACACCGTTCTCCCAGTTTCGAGCTCTAAAACGTCAGCTTTGCACATCGTCGATCCCGGTCACGCTCCGGGTATCGCCGGCGAGTATGATCGCTGGCGAACAGGAGCGGTCTCCTCTGGAAGCGGCGGAAATCACCGGAGATGAGAGAGTCGTCGGGCTTCGGTGAAAGTTTACATAATCCGTTTAACGAGCAATATCGGCCACACCCAATTTCGCGCGGCGCCCGCTTATCCTAGAGGCCTGGTCATCGTCATCAGCGGTTTCTCGTTGCTCTAAGCATAGCGATTTTACCGGGGCTGGGCGTGACCGCGTAAAGGAGAAACTTTGGTTTTACTTTTTAAGAGCTCACGGCGATCTGGCTCTCCCAACGGGAGTGAAGGATCGACGAAAGGATTCCGACCAGGCGGACCGAGATGCCCGAGAAAGGATGAATGACCACTGACGTAAGATCGTGCGAATTTCCTTTTCATCGCGTCCCTTCCTCCCCGTGGCCGTTCAGGCCTCTTTGCGCGAATTAATCGCGGCGATTACTTCCGCCTCTGCACCCTAATATCCCTTATAATCTGAACTCAGATATCTGCCGTAACAAGATCCTGAAATCTGTGCAAGAACCGTCAGTACTCCGTGCCTCTCGTACGCTCCCAGTGTCCATTTCGCAAGGGGGTTAATAGATTCCCATAAACAGGAAGTTTCACCTAGTGACATCATGCGCAGGCCAAGTTTCTATCCTCGGAACGGCAGAAGCCTCGTCCAAAGGCGATCACCGGGAAGATCGTTCGCACAATCGATTTACGCGGTGCTACGCGGCGATCCTCTTCATTGTCGAAGAGTGTCACGGTGCCGGTGGCAGTGCGAAGACGTCGCTGGAATTACGATGACAACGGGAGGGGGGACCGCAGGCCACCTACGCTCCCGCCGCGATTTCGCAACCGAAAATTCCAGCGTCGCTTTGTAACCGCTTCGGAAGGAACGAAACGAAAACGACAAGAGGCGGTTATCGGCGGCCCGTGAGAGCCGCTCAGGGGTCAGAGTAGAAAGTGGTGGCGGCGGCGTGTGCGTGTGCCTCGATGAAGGTCGGATCCGGGATGTTTGAACCTGATCTATACCAGTTTTCTTTCATTCATGACGATCCTGCCTCGCGCCCGCCACGCGGGAGAGAGCACGCCGATTTCTGGCCTCCTCTTCGTGGCGATCGCCAGCGAAACAGGCCCGACTGGTCGATCCGCGGTGCACTCTGCGCTCACGGGATGTTTCAGGATTGTTTTCGACGGGTTTGAGTCGCAACAAGAGTCGCGACGAGTCTCCGCAGGTTCGTTCGCCGCCGATCATCATACCTTGGCTTTCCTGCTGCTTCCTGTCCACGGCGTTTAGTGCCGCTAAGTCGTACATGTTTTACCGCTCTCGCTGAGCCGTCGTTAATTGGGGGATCGTCGATAATTGCCCGAGCAGGCTTCATAACACGCTTCAGAGCCGGAGAAAACGCGGCGCGGCTAACAGGGATTGAAATTTCCTGGTTTACTGCCTCCATTCAGCGGAGTTTCATTGCCGCGTGTGTAGCTCGTTACATACGATAAATAGACGATATTCATCTTAGATTAGCTACAGATCTTCCCTGCGTCTTATCTACTATAGCATTAGGATAATAGAATGCAGGTCCTAAATGACTCAGATTGCCTTTGCATCGTCTCTAGATTGCTCCAAAGCTATCTGAGATTCACCAGAAAAATGTCTCCAAATCCCCCTGTAGGCTGTAATCAACAGGAACCTTGATGTCCCTTAGATATCCTCTGGATAACCTTTCAGAGTTTACTAAGGCCCTATTTACTGCGAGCATAGAGTCGCGTAAGGTTGCTAGCCCGAAGATAAAAGGGAACAACGGAAGAGAAGATTTCTCGCCGGAGGCTACGTCCCCGGCCCACGGGCGTCCTGTATTTACCTGTCCTGTCGTAGGCAGGTCGCAGGTCGTGGGGCCCCGATGGGCGGTTGCTCACCGAAGGAACACCTATCCGCGTCCGCCGGGCGAATACTTTCGTCGGTTAGGCCAGCTAAACGGCCCGTACGCGGACCACAAAGACGGCGTGGAACATCGGTGACGACACTCATGCAAGGCAAATAGGAAGAAAAAAAGGAGAGGAGGTGGGGCAGCGCGGCAGGCGACGGTAGAGGAGGGGTCCGCCAAATATAAGCTAAAGAGATTGTACGATGGACCACACGAAATTTCACTACCGCCGGGACGGGTTTCGGAAAAAGGGCGTCGTATTCCTTGTCGTCCACACGCCTCGCTGCTACGCGCGCACCGCACTCTCTTCCGCAACGGTGATAACTTGGGAATCATGAAGTTGTACGCGTTTGTGATACTCGCGGTGGCTGCCGCCCTCGCGGCTGGACAGACCATCGACAGCTGCCTGCAGAAGGACAGCATATCCTGCCTGCAGAAGAGCCTGTACAGAAAGGCCAAGGAGTTCTTCGATACCGACAGCCTTGAAGTCGTCAGTGGTGTTAGCTTGGTGAAGAGCGGCGGCAGCCAGAGCAGAAGCTCAAGAACTGGCAAGGATCTTGCATACGATCAGGAGATCGACTCTGCTAACAACGTCGCCGACAGGCAGAACGCTCTCGTGAATTTTGTGAGCGAGGAAGCTGGAGAGTTCCTCACTGGTCGCAGTCTCAAGGTAATTAGAGTTCCATGTTTTAACCGTTCTACTATCCTCCTCGAAAATACTTGCTCGACGTTCGCTCGGCGTACCAGTTGCTTCATGTAATTTCTATCTTCGTAGATCAACTTCAGCCCCATCATTGACAGGATCGGAAGTTCTGCGCGTGCCATCAGTGACTCTGCACCGGAAGAAGTCCGCCAGGCCATTGACCTGGTTGTCGAAGGTAAATGTTGAAGCTGTAGGCTTGGTGCTACAGATATTTGCAGACACCCCTGTATTCATCTAAAGTGATCTGGACATCTCGAGATCGATCGAGACGAAGGCAGATAACTCTGAAATAGCCTGCTCGGTTCTACGATCAGATTTAGATGCTCCTACAGGTTCTTCGAAGAATCTTTGTAAAGAATAATTCAGGCTTCTCTTAACGGATCCTCGTGTTTACAGGTCGAGGCAAGAAGAAGCAGTTGAAGCAGTTGCTTCCCCTGTTGCTCGCGGCGAAAGCGAAAATCGGAGCCTTGGCCACCCTCGGCTACTTCGTCACCGGTTTCATCGCGAAGAAGGCCATCTTCGTCTCGCTGATCTCGCTCGCCATCTCTGCGTTCATCGGTTTTAAATCGCTGTGGTCGAAGGGAGGGCACGACGCCACCCCTTACCACGGATGGAGCAGCGGATCCGCTAACTCTGGGGGATGGTCAGCCCCTGTGCCTTCCGGTGGATGGTCCTCCGGCGGGTCATCCTGGGACGATGGTCACGGATACGCGCAAAGTCAAGCGTACTCTGGCTACCATCACTAATTCCTTACGATCTTCAATTGTGCCAGCTGTCCCCTTTCCTTCTCCTTCTCTCTTCTTTCTCTTACCACCCTCCCAGTTCTTCCTCTCGCTCTTACCTTTGTCCTCCCTTATCTTCACCTCCCACTTTCTCTCGTCGATCCATAAAATGCCCAAGCACGATTTCGAAGCAGATCGTTCGAGACGATCCTCTCACCCCTCCGCCACCCAACTAGGATTACACCGTAGGGAATATTTATTGTTTATTTATCATGTTTTTTAATAATAAGCGACAGGGCTCGCGGCCCAATGTAAATAATACGTATTAGAAAACGTCGAGGTATGCGTGTACGAATAGAATGGACCGAATACGTAAGAATCGAACATAGAGGCTAGTCGGAACGCTTCGAGTGCTACGACGTAATCGCTATGGTACAACGTCAATCTTAATCCTCATCGCAGCTGAACACCATCTAGTCCAGTACGATCTTAACTCCATTGAAATATACTTCCCAGTGCCCGAATCTTTGTAACACCGATATCCATCGATCAAATACAATTTTTATAAAAACGAAAGCTGCGTCATTGGTCCTCCTACAAATCCAACCGCCCCTCCCGAAGAAAATACAACGAACGATTGAACGATGGAACGTATCCGAATACCATCGATATATCGGTCACGAGCCACCGAAGGTCTCCACTAAAAACACCCAAAGCCCGAGAAACCGTCCGCAGGCTCAAAAGTCATCGTTACTTTCTCCAAGCTCGAATCGAGCCCGCCTGCGAAGCCAGTTGAGAGCCTCGCGGCCGAAAATCCTCCCGGATCCGCGACGGAGAAAAGAGAAATCATGCGCGCGCCGTCGACTTTCCAGCCTTCCAGGAACCTCCGAAACGGTTTCTTTTTTCGCTGTTTCACCGGCGAAATTTCAAGTGCGCGGCCTCGAAACCGGCCTGGTCGGTTCGCCAAACGGTCGCGCCGTCGCCGGAGTCTCGGCCGGTTCGAGATGGGAGCGCAGGAGCGCATCCGCGGCGCGCTGCGCCTCGCGCCGAGGGGAAAGTGCAGTGGCACGACGGACGGCCGCGCCGCGAGCCCGTCGTTCCCGCGCGAAACGGAGGTCGAGAGGCCGAGGCTCGCGTTCGTCATTCTTAATCGGGTCGAGAGGACGGGCATTCCACTAAATCTTCCGCGTCCGATGTCCTTAAGTCCCAGATAGGAGGAAAATGAGCGCCTGGAAAGGAGGTCGAGACGCAAAATTGCTGTCTCTTCCGTTCTCACCGCTGGAAGTCGCTCGAGGACGATAGTAAAAATGATTTTTGCACCGGGGGACAGTTGGGAGGCGTCAGTGGCCGCGAGAGGGGTTGGTTAATAATTTTTCATTCACTCGGAATGTTCAATGCCGTTATTGCTGGTGGAAATCCTGAAAATTGTCAGCGATCTGGCTACAGCCAAGAGGTACCTATTAGAATATTGTACATGGACAATGTGATTATATACACACAGCCCTCGACAAATTATACATGTTACAGGACTTGGATGCACGTGTCCTCGATGAGACAGCTCGTCACCAGTCCCCGCCTTGTCAAACTGTGCAATCAAATCTCGTGGCGATTTCTAGGAAAGGCGAGAATCGCGAGGAACGAGCGAAATGTCTTGTTCGAGGCGGCGAAGGAAAGTGTTTCTCGTGGACGGGGCGGCTTTTTGCGTTACAGGGAAGAGGGACGTTGGGATTGATCGATCGAACTCATTAACGGCCGTTTTTCTGGCCTTTTCGAGCGGCATGTGCGCGAAAGTGATCGAGCCAGATGAGAAACGAATGAAATGGCCGATGGTAATGCAGTTAAATTAAAAAGAAATAAATCATTGCACACGATTCCATGGTATCAGGATTCTAGGTTCCATCGATGCTGCTGTTCTATAATCACCACAATGTATTTCTAAAAAAAGGATTGTCGAATTCCTCTTTTCCTTTCGTCCAGAACGAGCCGTAGCTCCATACTTCCCCAGCGATCTACACTCACTGTGCACACCTCTGCCCCACCACAAGCATTTCATTAACAGCGTTCGAAGTAAATCCTATTATTCGATGGAACGAAGGTGAAACGATCCGAGACAGCAAGAACGCGAGTGTCACGGCTCGTTACGTCCGCCTGTACCGCGACAGGATCGCGAGGGTTCCCAGGGAAAAAAAGATGCGGGATTATTTTGAAAGGAAGAGGAGACTTTCGTTAGTGGCGAAGTCACGCCGCGGAGATGCACGGTGCATTAATCGCGACGCGGTATTCAGGCAGCTACAGTACCTCCTCTTTTACCTGTTCAAATAAAATCTCCTCGCACACGACACCTAACTGAAATCAAACACTGGATTAAATATTCACACCTGAACACTTCCCTTCTGGAACCATCTTCACCCTAAATAATACCTTCCGAAGCGCACAAAAGGTAACAAAGCAATTTTCCCTAACTAGTAACGCAGACGTGCAGTCTTCGCCCCCCCCCCCCCCCCCACTTACTGCCCCATGAATTTCGATACGACCCCGTAAATCGTCTGAATTTTTTCGCCATTATGCGGAACGCCGGCAGGAAAAATCGGGACGCCGTGCCCATTAAAAATGCCCGAGCAAAGTGCACGGTGAGCCGGAGGGGAGAGGCGGAAGGAAGAAAAAGAGTGCCATGAAAATTGGCGCTGCGCCCCGTCACGGATCTGCGACCGGATGAATAGGGGCTTTCTTTCCGAATCACAAAAGCGGGATTTCACCGCGTGCTCATAACGCTAGCACGCCTCTGTCTCGTTATTAGAGAGTCGTAAACTGAAAACGGTAGTCGAACGAGCGGCTTTGGGCTGGTATCTAAATCTCGACGGTCGGTTCTCACGTCACGATTAGCCCGGCCAAGTTTCTCATGCGTCACTGGGTTACTGGATTCTCTGATTCTCCGATTCCACCTGGCCGTTCCGTTGGATTTCCACGGCGCCTTATTAGCCGCATACCGGCGGCTTCGATCGCCGGTTAATGTCAACCTCGGCCATTCGGAGTGGACTGTCGCTCGGGGACGTCCCTTCCGTGCCCGATCGCCGCCACTCGCATCACGGAAGCTTGTAAAATCTGGTAAAAGCGCGGCATCGATTCCTCCGAAAGATGCACGGCTCAGGAAGCGTACGTTCGAAAGGTTGGACAATTTGTTAATGGACATTCGATGCACCTCAGGAGCCGAGGAATGTCGTGTTTCTAATCTGCTGTTGACTTAATCTTCCCGATGCGGTGTACAGGGAGCGTGTTTTTAAGGCGGAACACCACTGTAACGGTCGGAAAAGTAAGCCATTTCAAGAATATTTTCCAGAAATAAGTTACAGATTTCGTATAAAATTTTTATTACCCACCTTAAAAATATGTATATTAATTAATCTTCTACACCATCCACGCGCGCTCGTCGAATGTGTAACTATGGAACAGCAGGCCCGAAATCAAATTTCATTTTTTTTATAAACTATACAACTGTATCCATTGCACGTGCCGATTTTTTAAACAAATTGTTTTTGTAAAAATGGTGAGTTTCAGAAGAAAAGTTACGAAAATCCGTTAATAAAATGGACAGTTTTTCGAGCGCATTTAAAAAAATTTGTTTTCAATCAAAGAATCTATACGTGCAACGGAAACTACACTTATATAGTTTATAAAAAAAAAAATGAAATTTGATTTCGGACCTGCTGTTCCATAGTTACAACATTCGCCCAGCGCGCGTGAGGGTCTAGAAGATTAATTAATATATTAAAATTTATGCATGTTTTCTATTATTTTTTTTATAGTCTCCTGAGGCATCGTACTAAAGGTAGGTAATAAAAATTTTCCATGAAAACTGTAAATTATTCCTGAAAAGAAAACCTTAAAAATGGCTTACTTTTCCGGCCGTCACAGTGGTGTTCCGCCTTAAGCAGGAACTAGATATCCAGTGTTCTTCTTTTGTGAGATATAGTAGCGCGAAGCCTTATCTTCTACCATCAGATGCTTCCTAATTATTCCCGGTACCGTATCACCGTGAGCGAACCATAACAAAAATCTGGCCCCTGAGAAGTGAAGGAACAGGCTGACTAAAGCAGACTCTGTGTCTTTATAAAACTCTCACGTGGGATTATAGCCTCGTGATCACGCACGCAGGTGCCTCGAGCTACACCTTGAACTTCACCGAGCGTTTCGAAACAACAATCGCCAGCCGACCGTTACTCTTTCCCGCGTGGCTTCTCGAATCGCCTCTTCAGACACAGTGTCTGCCTCGCCTGCATCGATCTCTGACCCCTATTCTCTGATGCATTCGCCCTGAAGATCAAGTGGCTCAGTTTCGCATCGAGATCGATTCAGTTGTACGTATCTGGAACTCTAAATGCGATGCAATCATTGAAAGCGTGTATCCTTCATTCAGAAATAATAATTCTACAATGATAATCGAGCGTTGATCCACGTCGATCTCTCCTCCTCGGAGACACGCGTGTCCCATCCGTAGTTTCGATGAGCATTCCGACTTTCAGCGGCTTTCTTGATCGGCCGAAAGTGTGTTGCCGCGTCTGCTCCTCTCCCGCGAGCTCTTAACCTTTGATTCCCTCGTTCTCTAATAATAAAGTCCCCGATGAACGTCCGCTCCTCTTTGGAACGCAAACGAATCCTCCGCCGCGATGCACGGCCCAGGCTTCGCTCCCTAGCGCATCGAAGCGTTCGCTATTTCGACGCCAAAGGCGGGCACTTTAACGTTCGCTTTTGTTCCGGTGCAAGCAGCTTGTAAACTCGAAACGGCGACCAGCGTCAGGTGGATGATTTCGCCCGGGGCGACGTTCGCTCTCGTGGAGCCCGAGATCTTGATCCCCGAAACGAGGCGGAAGGGAGAGGGTCCCCGGTCTGCCACGAGGGGGAGAGACGGCGGGTCGAAAAAAGGGAATGGATCGAGGCGCGATGAAGGCAAGTGAAGAGAGGGAGGGAGAGAGACAGGGGAGCCGAAATTGAACGCTCGACCCAGTTGTAAATGGGTGACTGACCCCGTTCCCAAGATAATATCTCGCGTCCATCATCTACCGATGTATGCTTCGATGCTGGATCGACATCACCTGCGACAATTAACGGTCGCCTACGATGGGAGGAGCGCGGCTGCTGGAACTTGGACCGTGGATCGGCGACGAACGGTATTTTCCGTTGCCCCTAATGACCCAGCCCTGCGGGGGGTTCTCCTTTCGGCGGGGAAAGTTCAAGCGGCGACTCGGTTGCCGGAGATGCTTGGGGAGCTTCGAATGAACTTGCAGAACTTGGATATTGATTGTCGAGATGAGGTCAGAGTAAATGGGGGATGATTTCGCATGGTTTTTCATTAACACGTGGCATTCGCGGGACTGCGGAGAAATTGGGACACTACTGAGAAGTTTGTAACGCTTTAGGTGGCGTTATCAACACCGCCGGACCAAAATATCGGCAGTTGTACAAATATATTAGGCAGTTCAGGACGTAAATCTTTCGATGCTTTGGATAATCCCAATAAACTTTCTGCAACTGTAGGCAGGCTCAAAGTAATCGCCGCGGAATTTTAAGTAGCCCGGAATAGTTTCGAATGTCCACCAGGGAAGAAGAATTTAACGATGCTACATCCCAAATAACTGTAAGCAACGTTGGACCGGTCTAGGTGGTTCCAAATGATTCTGAAACAGTGTCAAGCAGGCACCGTGAAATATCTTCCGGGCACTCTCCGATGACACCCTGCCTTCTACGATCTCTGGACTGTATAAAATATCACGCGTCCGTTTCCTTTACTCCTTCAACTATGGGAGCCAAAAAATCGTGCCACTGTTCCGACTTCCCTCTGAATTCAGGACAATTATCACAGAAAGTAAGGGAAAGATGTCAATGATAAATCCGTATAAAAAATCAGGCATAACGATTCTTGGGAATAAGTGCAAGGTAGTTCTCCCTCGGACAAGTTTATTCACCACACATTATCTTACAGTTCAAGCTGTATAATTTAATTAAAATCAGCAGTTAGTAACCTGTTTATCGCCTAGATTCCCCTTTTCAACAATTCTAAGTAGGCTGCTCAATCCTTTCTCGGGGATATCGATGCACCCCTCGTTCCATCTACGCTCGAACGAGACAAGAGTCCTCCGCTGGGTCACGATCCAGTAGCTCTCTTGTCAAGCACAAGGATTGACGGGCACGTGGACGTCCCTCGAATGTAAAAGGGGTCCCGGCCCGCGACGGGCAAGCGTTCGAATTAATAATAGGCGAAAAATCAGCGAAGAGGCACGCGAAGTCGTGCGAGAAATCACAAGGGAGCCAGTGGTACCTTTCCCCACGACCTCTACCCGTAGATTTCCCTCATTGAATCTCTCATCGCGACGCGACGGCGCGCAGGGGGGCTCTCTCCCTTCTACCGTGGGACCTTAATGGTGGCCGAAGTAGGTCTGCTGCAGGCGGTAAGAACGACGGAAACGAGGCGTTCGCCAGGGGGAGCACGAGGAAGAAAATGCAAGTGTGTCCCTCTCCTATTTCCCCTGTGCGGCCGCTCGGTCTCCTCGCCGAGGTGCTTGCTTTTTGCCCTGCCGAATTAAACGCGCGAGGAGAGGGATGCCGAAAGGGAGAGGAGGTCCTCGATAGCGTGGCCCCCGTAGGACTCGTTGCCGCGGAGGGGGGTGTAGGAGAGAGGAGCAGGGAGACGATCAGAGCGACATAGGGGGGAACGGAGAGGGAGAGAGAGAGAGAGATAGAGAGAGAGAGAGAGAGAGAGAGAGAGAGAGAGAGAGGGCAGGAGGCGAACGCGAACTCTCGGTGGCCCGTGCCGCGCGAGGTCTCCCCTCGTGCGATACTTCGGTATAAAAGCAATGCAACCTCTTTTGGATGTAACACACGGGATCCGATCGACGCATCCTGGCGTCCACGTTCACCAGCTACCAGCGCAACAGTTAGTCGACGCAGACCACGCGACGTAGGACAATAAACCATCCGTCCTCCGTTGTATAGCAGCCGACGTGCACGCTCCACGGGGTGGTGAATCGTTTAACGTCCAACTCCAGCAACCATGGGCAAGTACTCAGTGACCGTTCTGTGGCTACTCCCGGTGCTGGCCGTGGCCGTCGCTCTGCCGGCCAATGACAAACCCGCCACCGAGAACGACCTGATGGCCACCATCTACAGCGATTGCCTGAAGAAGGAGTCCATCAGCTGCATCAAGTACAAAGTATTCTCCTACGTGGACAAGATGCTGGCCGACAAGGAGGATATCGCGCTGACGGACGGGATCACCGTCGTAAAGACGTCCAACGCCGAGGAGGGCGCACCCAGGTCAGTTTCGGTACTAGATCCAGCTGGGATTATTGGGAGGGGTGTGATTTGCGAATATTTCGAGACGGATAATATTTATCGATTTTTATTCAAGTATTCTTCGCGCATTCTTGGTAGCTCGAATGACTCATGTGTCTTCGCAGGTCCATCGAGTCCAGCGACCTGGAGACGCTGTTGTTCGATCGATTGGGAAGATTCCTGAGGACCCACACTGTTAAAGTAGATCTCAAAGGTACCGATATCCTTGGCGCGATTGAATCGGCTGGACGAAGCTTCGAGGACTTCGCTGACAATGCTGTGGAAAGCCGAGGCAAGAAGAGTGAGTATAAAGCATCGTTGTTCGTTCGAAAGCCTCTTAATTCAAACCCCGTCATCAAGCCAAATTCTCGTGTACTCGAAACCGGAGAACAAAAGGATCTTCTCGAATCCCCCATTTTTATCGTGCCCGGGCAATCAGACCCATTTCAACTTCTTCGGCGTGTACACACCTCGTTCCCAAGGCAGTTAATTAGTCGCTGAAGTATCTACCAGCCTGTCCCCCCGTCGTTAATTATGCAGGGACTAACGAGGCCCGGGGCGCCTGTTGAATCGTTTCTAATCTCTCGTCGGACGAATCGCCTAATTATGTGCTCGCTGGCGTTAATCAACGCGACAAGCGGTTAACCGGGATTCGGGCCTCTACGGTGTCAGCTGCATCGCGCGAGTTCCTCAGCCTCGTCGCGGCTCTATTCAACGGGCGACGATGACGGTGCTGGGGAAGCTGGCATCGAGACGTTGACCCACTGAGGAACTGGTTCCGCTTCCCCTTGAACCACCGTCGTGAAACGAGGAGAGGGTTACCCACGCCGGCCGAGCAAGAGGCAGATAGATCCCGCCGGGCGAGATTTTTGACATACTTTCCATCCTGCACGGGGTACATCGCCTTGACCTTCGCCTATTCTACTTCGAGATCTCCTTCGCTCCTCCGCGCGTGATCCTGAGAAAGGTCGGGTCCCGCTCCTTGGGACCGTCGCGTCCCTGCCAGTGTCCTCCAGCCGCTGTTTCGTGGGAAATGTTCCTCGCTCGAACATTGTCCCGAATGGAAGTGTGTTCTACACACGGCGCAGGATAGTAATCGCTGAGAAACCGTGGCCACGGTACGCTGGGTACCGGGTCTCTGCGCGGCTAACCGGTAAATTAGCAATAAGAGATCGTCGGGTTCCGGGCAGCGAGTCCATTGTACCATCTAGCGTGGATTTATTACAGTAACGGTCGAATTCAGTGACCGAACATTATCCCGTCGCACAAGCTCCTATTTACCGTTTCAAAACCGATTCGAGAATCCTCGAGCACCTGTTTTCGAAATTAAATAGTAGAGGTTTACTAATCGAGGAGTCCTACATCGCCTCACGCATTACCTGTGAATAATATTCCAGCGGAGGCAACTTTATAAACACCGAATTTAACAAACACGATACGAATTTACAGAGAAGGCCCAGAAGATTCTTGGCCCGCTGATGATGGCCCTGGCCCTGAAGGCTGCAGCCCTTTTACCGCTGGCTCTAGGCGCGATCGCCGCTATCGCTGGCAAGGCCCTTTTGGTCGGCAAGATAGCCCTGGTGATCTCAGCGATCATTGGACTGAAGAAGCTGTTGAGCTCGAGCGGAAAGCACGTGACCTACGAGGTGGTCTCGCACCCGCATCACAGCAACAGCCACGTTGTCAGCCACGACGAAGGGCACGGTGGCGGCGGTGGTTACGGCGGCGGCGGCGCAGACTACGGCGGTGGCAGCTACTCCGGCGGCAGTGGCCACGGATGGGCCAGAAGTTTACCCCAAGATGCCCACGAATTGGCATACCGCGCCCATCAGCCTCAACAGCAAGCATGAAGCGTCTGATAGAAACTTTCCTTCCCTCAACCCTCTACTTTCCCCTATTTTCTATCCCTTCTACCACTCCTCCCTTTCATCCGCCTTCTCTTCCTTCTGCGCCCCTTGATCCTCTCGACTCTTCGCGACTATCCTCTACTTTATATTTATATTTATTGTTCCTATCATCCTCGATACTTGGAATCGTCCATTCTTCCATCTTCTCCTCTCCCACTTAGCCTATTATTCTTATTCTACTCCTTCTTTCCCTTTCCAACTGCGAGCCAGTACCTCCGCGTAGATACTCGTTCAATTGTATAGCGTTGCCCCGGGCCTTGTTATTTATTCATCGTGCCTAAAGAAACCTAGTATTTATTTAATTGTACCCGACCATCCACGTGTGCTATTGTTATAATGCCTCCGTTGTTCTTTTTATAATAAAGAGATGTGGCGAACGGCGCGTTGGCGTCTTGTCCCAAAGAAAAGAAAAATCAAATGCAAGATGCCTGTGAGTCGCGTCAGTGATCGAGGTCCACCCTTGGGAAGACGGGAGGCGGCGCTGGCCGAGCGCGCCCGTTTATCCTGCTCGCCTGCGCCAAGCGTGACACAGGGGATAAACCCTGCTGCCTCGCGGACAGCCTTCCGTGCTGATATTTATGAAAACGAGTGAAAGTAGTATAATAACACGCCGGTGCATCCACTGATACACGAGCCAGATACGGCTTAACGAGCTGCGTGTAAACACAACCGCGACGCGGGTAGGGATTCCTCCATCGACCGAGTAGAAAGTGCATGGGATACGCTCGACCTGCGCCTCTTTCCCCCGAAAGATAAGTCTGGATAACTTCTGGAACGCGCTCGATCCCGTAGGAAGTGCCCGCGCGTTGCTCGCGCGATTCTCCCCACCGCGCGTCGCTGCTAGAAGGGCATTCCGGTGAATATTTATGCCTCTGCCGCGAAGCACGTCGTAAATACCAGCCAGGCATCTCCCGGCGATGCCACCACTGACCCACCTCCGTCCATCGGTCGCTTAATGGCTCGTAAAACCTGGCCGAGCTTCTTTCATTCCTCGCGGAGCACCCTCATTACCGGTCGCATAGATTACCGTCCATCGAAGCCGGATACGCGAACTACGAGACCGGTAACCTGCATACCAGGCATAACGTTACGCGCGCCGTAGCCCCGCTGCGTCGGCTCGCAATAACGACGATTTCATTGGCCACCGAGCGACGCGTGACGCTCCTCCATCAACGGGGATCACCATGCAGAAAATGACGAGCGGCGTCGCAGGATCGCACGTCGAACCGGAGACCCGAGGAGCCGGGGCAACGGAGAGGCGAGAGATCCTCGTCGCTTTCGCCGGAGAGATCATTTTCACGGCACGTACGCGGCCGAGAAATCGGCGACGGCGACGTAACGCAGTTCCGGCAGCCTGACGAGGAGCCAACCTCGTTCGAACGCTCCCGACGATCGTCCTGACAGCCGGATCGTCCACCTGGCGATGGATCCCGCTGAATCATCGTGATCCGAAGGAAATCGGTTCGCACGGAAGAGGGACGGAGGGCCGTTCGATGGAAAGAAATCGCGACGGAACAGGGCCATCGCTCCCACCGAAATTTCGGTCTTGCCTCGGTGCTTTCGTGACGCTTCACCGCGCCAACGAACTCATGCATCAGGGGAATGATACGCCCCCTCACCCACCCCCCCTCCTCGATCGGCAAGGCCTACGCGACTATCTACGTGTAATGCGTTTTCACTTGGCGCGACCCAGTTACCTAGACCGGCGCGATATCGACCAGGACGAAAACGGCAAGGATGCGAGGGAGGCGACAAGGATAAGAGGAAAAAGCGCGCGGGCTAACTGGGCCGGCCGATAGCGTCAATCGGTTAACGGTATGCTTGGATCGGCGAACTCCTGGCCTTCTATTTTTATCCGCGCTGGGGGGAGTCGATCTGTGGATTGGTACAAGGATGTCCCAATGGCGAGGTTTGTCGGCTGGAGTGGGTGGAATGGATATAGTGAGGCACTTGTTTCTGGGCCAAGCAAACAGGCTTCGGTAAAGATTCCAAGGATCTCAATGAGTCGACTGGTATCGTGATCGGATCACGGTCAAATGTATTCGAGTACAGCAATTACATGCAGCTTCCTTCGAACACCTGTCCACCGCAGTTTACTTAGACCCCCCCCCCCCCCCCCCAACACTCTGGCTTAGTGGCTCTCAAGGTTCTTAAATCTCGACAGCCAAGTGCCCTACTGTCTTCTTCCTCTCTTAATTCCACCCACCGTGTCTTTACCGATCAGGAGTCCGCACCAGCAGCCTTCGCGCCACGCTGTGCCCTTCTTACTCGTCCATCTAGCCGCGGATCCTTTCGATTTCAGGTTCATCGAGATTCGCCGATAAGACCGCCAGGGGGAACGCAACAAAAGGACTGGACGCGTGCATGCAGCGAGACGCGCGCGGCCACGTGGGTACAAATCGAACGGCAGCAAAACGTTCGGGCGCGTCGGAGGCGTTGTTCGCGATCTGGTTAGACCGGTCTGATCGAATAGGACGGCGTTAGTCGGAGGGGCTGGCGAAACGATACGCGGCTCTGGTGGGGTGCGACGAAAAGGTAGGGACGAATCCCCCGGGCTGATCCCTCGGAATTCTGCTCTCTATTCACCGTCCCCCAGGTGGATCGCGGGATATCGCGGTCTCAAGTGATCCTTGGCAATGAAAATGCTCCCGCGATGGTGGTGTACGTACCGCGGCCGTGGGTGGGGAGGAATATCGCCACGGTGGTACACCTGACCAGATATATAGAGCTAGGGCAGGGCTTCCGTTGCGGACAGTCTAGTTACAGTGTTCTTCAGTACGCACGCATCTCGCGTACACACGTCATCTAGCTAGTTGCGGCGGGCAGACTTGATTAGACACCGATAGCCGATTGCCAAAGAGGAGAAGGAGGAACAGGAGCTTCGTTGTTCCGAGCCGCGTGATCGACGTCCACTTGGTAGGTATAGTGAGCTGCGAGTGAGACGGGGAACGTCTAGAAGCTTAGAGTCCCGAAGGGTGTTCATTGGGATGAGAGTCTCAGTCGAGTGGTGCAATTTCCTGGCATCCTTCGCGATTTAAACGAACGATCATCTGTAGATGTTATCGTTTCTTGAAGTCGAATATTTGGAACAGGGTGTCTTGCACCGAGCTCGCATATAAATTCAATTGACTTCTCGATGAAAATCAGGGTCGTGAGCTACTTAACGATGCCCTTGAGTTTACATGCAGAAATATTAATGACTATTGTTCCGATGCTTCCAGGCTGCCCTGCTCAGAAGATGAGACACTTCGCCCACCGTTACGTGTACCTGGCCGTCCTGCTGGCGACGGCCTCGTCAAGGTCAGCCGAGACAAACCCGGCGACCAACTCCATCGACGAGGAGGCAGCAAGGTCGAGCAGCGGCAGCAGCAACGTGCTCGGTGACCTGCGACAGATATACCAGGTCTACAAAGAGTGCGCCGACGACGAGCTGAGTCCCTGTCTGAAAGTGAGACTCCTCTCAGCGATAGACAGGATGTACAGGAGCTCCCAGTTGAACCTGGCCGACGGTGTGACGTTCGTTCGAGACGACCCGGTGACGAGCGAGGAGAGCGAGCCGCCCAAGTCGTTCCAGGAGATCGAGGCCAGCCTGCCCCGAGCCTTGGACGACAAGGAGGACGCCCTGAACACCATGATCTTCGACAAAGTCGTGAAGTTCTTCCAGAGTCGCACTCTGAAGCTGAAGTTACCGAACGTCGAAGACCTGCAACGTAGTCTGGTGGAGGAAGGTGAGAAGCATATCCCTGAAGTTAAGGCGCCCACATTCTGCGTTAGGACGAAAGCAAGGGGGGGGGGGATATATTCGGTTAAAGTAACTCGTTCAAGCAGCCGTCCGAAAGACGAAGTTCCGTATTCGATTTCCCGGTCCGCTAGACCGAATGGCCCACTCTTTTTCTCTATAGAGCCATTACTCCATTATCCTTGGTCCGTCGAGCGAATTTGATTAAGCTAATCAATTGCCTGCCGTTCCCAGGTCGCAAGAAGAAGAAGAACATGAGCGGCCTGCTGGCTATCCCCCTGTTGATCGGCGGAACGCTGGTGCCCTTGGCTCTGGGCGCGCTGGCCCTTCTAGCCGGCAAGGCGCTGATCGTGAGCAAGCTGGCGCTGGTGCTCGCCTCCATCATCGGCCTGAAGAAGCTGGTCTCCGGCGGCGGCGGCGGCGATCACGGCCACGAGGTCGTCCAAGTAGCTGGGGGCCACGGGTCCAGCGGATGGGCGAGATCCAGCCACGACCTCGCCTACTCCGCCTACAAACCCTCGTCCACCTAGGAAAACCGGGAACAGATCACCCCACGGGGTCGTGCTCTCAGTCTCGTCAAGCTTCGCTTTCACGTATCGCGACTCACGCCGAGCGTCGCTTTCCTCCTCGATCGTCCTTCATCCTCGCAACTCTTTCGAACTTCGTTCCCCACCCATACTCCCCTCGCGCCTTTCTCCGCCGGTCTTCCGGTTCACCAACGAGTCACCTGTCCTCGCCTCTTTCAACCGAGAATCACGAACGCTCATTCGACCGTATCATCCTCAGTATTTATTATCCCTCGCGGTGCTGCCAGGCAGCTATGTGTATTTATAGATATGGAAATATATTAAGAACAACGTTTGTACCGTCGCCGAGGAGTTCTTCTTGCACTTCCCCGCAGCAAATCCCCCGCCTGACACGTTGTCCGCTTAACGCAACATTCGAGCATTCTAATTCTAACGACAACCATCGAAGATAAGGTCAGAGGATCTCGCTAGGAGGATTCGGTGTCCTCTATCGCGCCCCGAGAAACAAAGCTCGACGATCGACCAGCCTCGAATCGCGAGGCTACATCGAAAGTAACGCTCGACGAGACGCTACGGAGCTGCGCAATTAGAGGAGATCGACCGGAGTTTATCGTCGGAACGGTCGGGTCCACGGACGATCGCTGTGTCGATCACGCGTGCGCCGGCCGATGCAGGCCAGCGGAGCGAGCACGCTTCCGGCTTCTTCCTCTCCTCCGCAGAAGCCGCCGAGAGGAGACGAAGGGAGGCAGAGTCGCGTTACCTACATACTGGAAACGCGTCGACCACCTTTACGCACTTGTCGGGGACCTGGAAGCTCGGCTGCACGCGTGCGCGTGAGCCACGTACGGGCGGCCACACACGTCTGGTCGGGAAGTAAACCAGGCCGACCAGACCGACCAGGCCGGTCAGCATCCGCGCTGAGCCTTTTCAAGGTGCGCCTAACACTCTCTACCATCCACGAGAGAAAAGCCGCGTCTCCTCCCCGCCCTCCCCGGGGCCCCCTTCTACGTTTCCCCACCGACGATCGCCACGATCTCTCCCTACCCGAGGCGTCGTGGTTCATCGATCCTCGGGTCAGGTGGTCCGGTTCCCGTAGAGATGCCGCCCTTCCCGACTTCCGAAAGTCGTCTCGAGACTCCTCGAATCCGTCGCCTCTTTCTACGCTGTCCGCCCAAATCGCTCAATCTGCTCCAATGCGTTTTCAACGAGGCTACTTTGACGGTTTCGTAGGAGACGCTGGGGAAGGAATACTGATCCGGTTCAGCGTGGATGCAGGTGTAGTTTTAGGGTCGGGTATGATCGATGCGTTGCTTGGGATTTATGGAATGTGGGTCAGGAGTTTTTATGTGGGACAGACTGGGTATAGTGGTAATTATCGGTAGGATTGAAATCTGCAGTGGACGATAAGGCTGCGTTTTCCTTTTGTAAGCCTGCAAGGGAGTCGCGGAATGCGCCGGTTTCGTGGATCGTTGGTCGATTAATCCGTTGACCTGTACTACTTCACCACCGAATGTTTTCTACAGGGAGCATTGTATTTTTCCAAGCAAAACGGGAATAGATCCTCGCGAATCGCGTTCATTCAGTCGCGTGAATGACGCTTCTGCTTCATTGCTGTGAGCTAGATCCTCGAGCAGTCTCGCAGCAGCGTTAACCTCGACGAAGATGCTTCAGAGGTATACCGCGCACCTGTTCGCTCGCCAATCTCGCGAGGCCTCTTCTGACCCACTTCCGAAACTTAAACAAATTGTCACGGCGAAACGCGATAGGCTTCGGTGAAATTCAATGAGAAGGAAGTGGAGGGTCAAGCATAATTTCACCGATGACCCAGGGGCAGTTGAATTCAGCGAGTGACGAGTACCGGGTCAAGCAAACTCCGCCAAAAATACACCCGGTGACACGTATTTTCAGAGAAATGATCGAACAGAGAGTCAACGAGCGTCAGGCTCAGCTACTCGACCATGAATATCTGCGACCGCGGATGATATTCATTCACCGAGAAGCACTTCGTCGCATCCAGGGAAATTCGCCGACAGGTCGGGCAAGAATTCGTGCTGGAGCATCTCGGAGGAAGAGAGACGTGGGAAGAGGGACGAAAAGAGAGGAAGGAGAATCCTGAGGCTTCGATCCGTGGGGGCCTTGACCTGACCTCGATCCTCAGGCGAGTTCACTCTCGCCGGCGTCGTCGAGAGGAAAGTGTTCCATTACCAGCGGCGCGCACCTCGCGCTCCGCCTCCCTCTGCCACCGTGGATTAGCGTTTTGGTCCACGGGAATAGCTCGTGGCCCGTCTCCTCGTAATTCCATCGGGGTGTCACGCGCCGACACACTCGGCGATCGTGACACGGATCGATGATCGCGATCGGTTGATCGACGAGGAGCGCTTCCGCGGCAGCGACCGTCGAAAAAGGAATTAAAATTGGCATTCGTTACTCGCGCCACGGTTGAAGATAAAGTGAAAGTTTTCTGCGGGATGTAACGCAGACGGTTCTTTTCTTCTCATTCGCCTGTTTTTTTGGTCCGAGAGATCGATGCACGGGGCAGCTCGTAGACACTTTCGTTTTGTCGGTTAGGCGATCTTCTAGAACTCGTTTGCGGTGGCGGCGATCTTCTTTTTGGCGTCGAGGTGTTTTCATAGTAGAGATATCGAAAGACTGTTTATCTGGCCAGTCATTTATTTGAGGTGCCTTAGTCTTTAGAATGAATTAGAGAAGTAGGATAACGTTCGTTCAAGGGTTATTAATTATGCCGCTGAATTAAATAAATCTATGGTAGAATTAACTTCCAGCTAGCGTCAAAATTGAGACGTGAAAGAGGACCAGGACCGAGGTGCGAGGAATCGGAGGTAACACTAGTGTAAGCATCTTCAAACCCGCGGAGAAAGTCGCGCGATCCTTCCCCGCCGTGATCGGAAACCGACTCGCGCGCTTCTGCCCTCTCATCTTTCCTTCTTCTTCTTCTTCTTCTTCCTCTTTCTCCACGGTTTTCTAGGCGAGAAGTCTTCGGGGTCAAGCCGAGGCGCGGCCAGGCCTCCTCGAGGAGGTCTGGCGCGGACCCAACTCGTCCGCACACGACTCGTTCGCGTGGACATTCCATGAAAAACCGTTAAACGCGTTGCTCGCGACACTCGCGGGAATATATTAATTTTAAACTGAATGAAGATGACCTTAACCCGTGTGCCGCCACGAATCGATTCCACTGGGCGAGAGAAAAAGAAACGGAGAGAGGGAGAGAGAGAGAGAGAGGGGACCGTGGCAACGGATGAGAGAAATTGGCAGGGAAACGCCGGGGGACTCGCTTAAATTGCAAATTACAGTTAAGCGTGAAAACTCGTCGAGCTGCTCGGGACCAGCGAGCGACGATTGGACGAACAATTCGTCTAGATATCGCACGTGGTCCTCGAGGAATGAGGATTCGATGATGTTTCAGGAATCTCAAGTATGTGTGTCGATTGAAAGCTCCGCGGCTCGAAAACCCGCGTCCTGTTTGATGGGAGGCTGTAACGCGACGATGAAAGTTGCGGAGGCGTGAGATTGAAGTATCTTCTACATAATGCGAGGTATTATACGGCTTGTTGAAAGCGAAACCGCGGCGGATAACGTGTCTGACTTTATCGCCGCGACTTTCCGCTGGATTCCAACGGTGATCCGGGTACGATAGAACGCGAAAGTCTATTAAGCTCTATCAGAGGGGACGTAGAGGGTGGTGGAAGTACGTGATCACGGAAACGTCCCTACCTATCAATTAATCTTCCCCCCAAGCAAAAGACAAAATCTGAGAAGAATCAGTACTACTCGAAGAATGCCTAGTAGCAGAGATATCATCGCTAATTTCGCTAGTAAAGCCGTGAAACTGGAATCCACTTTGACCCGCGTCTGGTCTCGCTGGTCCAAGGCGATGGAACCTCCGCGAGGATGGAAAAGGGCATCGACGCGTGGGCAAGCGTCTTCCACTCTGCGATTTCCACTCTCCCTCCCGGGCGGTGTGTCGGATGATCGAGGAGGGCCCCGTGCACGTGTGCGTGCCCCGCGGGAACGAGCAGGGCCCCGTGAGGAGCGAAGCAGCCTCGCCAGGAGAGGAGAAAAGCGAGAAGGACGCGTGTGCGAGCGTGTGGAGGCGCGTCAACGGGAGACGAGCACGACAGAGAGAAGCGCGCTGGACGACCGCCCGGAGGAGAACCAATAGCTCGTACGGGTTGTAACCCGACGGCGGGCGGGGGCCTGGCCGGTGGGGGCCATCAAAATTTCAAAAACGTACGCGGGCCCCTTTCGCGACGAGGATAAAAGGCAGCAATCGTGATTCTTTCGGCCAGTGTCGATACGATCGCCGCAGTAGTTCGAGTAGCACGGTGCGAGTAAGCAGTCCGGTTCGTAGGGAGTGTCGAATATCCAGGAGGCTACGTAATTCCGTTTGATTCGTCGAGTTGCATCTTTGGTGACCGTTTACGGAGATGTTCAAGTACGTGGTAATCGCTACGCTCCTGGTCGCGTCCGCTCTAGCCGCCCCGGCGGCGCAGGACCCGAGCCAGCCGTCTATCCTCGAGGAGGCCCTCGACGTGTACGCCTCGTGCTCCGGCGAGGAGGATCTCGCTGTGTGCTTGAAGCTGAAGGCGCTGCGTTTCGTAGACAGGGCGGCTCGGTCGGCCGACATAGAGGTCGTCGACGGGTTCAAGATCGTGCAGACCGAGGAAGCGAAGAGCAGGTAAGGAACCAGCTGGGGAAAGTGACTGCTACGCGTTCGGGGTTGATTCAGTGAAATGCGAACCGCGTCGCCTGATGCCGTCGGTGATTACGCGGGCTTAGCTACCGTCGATGAAAAGGGAATCGCGAGCAGCTGGGCCGAGCTGACGGGGGGGATTTTACTTTCCAGCCGTGCTGACAATGCCAGGTCCCTCAACGACATCGAAAGTACCCTGCCAACTGAGATCGAAGCCAAGGAAACGGCTATCAACGAGGCTCTCTACGACAGGGCTGCCAAGTTCCTTTCCACGCACACCGTTGAGCTCAGCCTTCCCGAGGAAGTCTCCCGCAGCTTCGACGAAGGTAAGCCCCTGAATTATGCTTGAGCTTCATCGACCCGGATTCTTCATTCATTGATACTTTACTTGAGTCAGTTAGCCACAGTCCACAAGGTGTTAACCATAAATGTCTGTTACCATTCTAGCTCGCGGAAAGAAGAAGAAGATCGTGAAATCCCTGATACCGATCCTCCTGCTGCTGAAGCTGAAGGCTGCTGCCCTGATCCCCATCGCCCTTGGCGCCCTGGCCCTCCTCGCCCTGAAGGCCCTCGTGATCGGCAAGATCGCCCTGATCGTCAGCGCCATCATCGGCCTGCAGAAGCTGTTCGCCAACAAGCAGCACCAGAGCTACGAGGTGGTAGCTCATCCCGTCCACTCCTACGGCCACGAGGAGCATCACGACCACCACGGCTGGGCAAGATCGGCTGGCTCTGATCTCGCCTACAACGCGTACAAGCCCTCCGAATAGTTTGAACGCCTCATCCAGCATCGCCTCGCCTCAATTCTCCACCTTCGTTCGCCAAGAGTGATCGTCCAGCCGCTGACGATCACACAGGGGCTGCGCGACTCGAGCCTCCCCCGAGAACCGTGTGCAGACCGTGTCGAAACTAACCCAGTACTTAACCCACCACAGGACCCGTTCCGTCGAACTGAATGTACAGTACGTGACTAGTGACTGAGCGTGACGAACTGTGACCGCGGACCGAAACACTGACGAGACTCTTCAGCTCCGACATAGCAGAAATAATTGTGCATAGATTCGGCTTGCCCACGGTGATCGAGACATCGAACAGACTCTAGCAGGAAGAAGTGAACGGGTGGTAGTCGCGCACCCTTGACCATCCAGTGCGGTATCCCTTCAGGGGTCGACGTTCCGTAGCGATCTCATCGAAGCCGAGGCTTCCGGGGGTCGAACGCGCTCGGCCTCTTAGTCAGTACCTGGTCACAGGGCCACCAGATTCAATCCAATGATTATTTATATACCACCCTGACCGGGTGTCGCCATGTAACTTATCGCATTATTTATAAATAAATCGTAATTTTATATGAAACGCCGCCCACAACGCCAACTGTATCCTACATTCCGCTGACGCACCTAATGCTGGCTCCTCGTCCAGCCCGTTAATTGATCATAACTACGTTAACGCTGCGCCGATGTTTGCCCGGTTAGTCCAGTGATTTCTTTGGACAGCGTGTTTACTGTCACTCGGTGGCTTTCGTCACGGCAAACATCGTCGCTTTTCCTCGCCCTCCTTGGATTCTTCTCATCGCAGGCCAGCTCGCCGGAGTTTCTCTTCGGTCGGGAGACGTTGCCCCGACGTTTTGACAGTGTAACGAGCCCAGGCTCCGGGCCCTTCCCTGGCCAATGGAAATTGCTCTCCACGGGTGCATCCGGTGTATCGAGGGGCCACGTATATCCAGCGGGAAATACAGACGACCTGTACTTTCGCTGCTTGTAAGATCCGTCGAGTGAGACCGATTGTTCCGTCGTGTGTGAACGCCCCCTTGACGCCTATATAGCCGGCTGATCGTGGGTGCTGGATCAACAGTATTGTCTCAGAAGTCGGGCACTTTTCTTCCGCCGGATTTCGTACGGCTTTCGTGCAGCACTTTGCAGAGTCGTGATTCGACGTCGAAACGGAGCGAGTCCGATTGTGCGCGCGACACGATGGAGGGTGAATAACGAGGGGTGGTTAGGTGAGAATACAGGGGAGCGGAGGTTGATCGTGATAGTGACGAGAGTGGTTCTTAGAAGTATTAAAAATTTGGGAAGACTGAGGGGTGGTTCAAAGGATCTTGACACAGTTTCACAAATTTTAAATAAATATTAATTTATTTCTTTCCAGGCAAGAAGGGGAATCGAAATTCTGTTGCATTTGCGTTTCTCATTGCCGATACGCTCAAAGTAATCTTCTCTTCAACCCAGTCACCTCGACGCGACTTCTCTTTTCCCAGAGCGGAGCTTAATTAGCAATTCCTCTTTCTCGTCGAACTTTCATCGCGCCCAAGCTTATCAACTTTCTCCACGATCTTCCTCCAACTTTATTTCCTTCTGCTGTGCATCGATCATCGTCCGAGAGCCTCGCCACGCCGCCATGAAGCGTAAACTCCGTAGCTTTTGCCTATTGGTCTTCGTTTCGACTGGTATCACGGTGATGATGGAGCCAGCGGAGGATCCAATCGCGAACAACGAGGATCCGATGAGCTTTAACGAAGCCTTCGGCGCCTGTCTAGCCAGAAAAGAGTTCGGCACTCTGGAGTGCGTGAATCGTGGCGCCCTGAGTACTCTTCAGTCCCTGAACCACAAGGACGACCTGGACTTCGACGAAGTGCACCTGGAGAGAGCTGACGGTTATGGGAGGGAGCTTCTCGATTGGGACTACGACCCAAAGGATTTCGGGAACATCGTGAAAGCGGCGACCAGGTTAATGGAACGCAGAAGTCTCAAGTGGAACCTGGACAACTTGTATCCTGGACTGCAGCTCAGGGCTGGACCGATGTTGAACGGAAACGGGATGCTGGAATTCGTGGTCAATGAGAGACCGACGACTTTCGGCGACAGACAGGCTGGAGCAGGTGAGTGAGAGGTGTTCTCGAAGGATTTCATTGATGAATGTGTCGATTAGTGATTCGTGAAGGTGGGGGATCAAATTCTAGGATCTGACAGAGGAGCCGGTTGATTCCAAGTAGATTAATATTAAATTTGTTAGATCTCGCGAGGAATGGTTGTTTAAAAAAAAAATACCTGCCTCGTGAAATCGAGGCTACTGGCCAAAGGAATCGTCAAACTGTAGCGTCAGCATGGAAACGAACCCACCGTTCTCCAGGGTTCGCATCTTTGCTGAGGCGGCGTTCGCCACGAGCTGCTTTCTGGAACTACCTCCAGTAGGCAGCACGGTCAAGGCCACGGGCGATGCAGAGTCGAGACCTTGAAGTCTCGAAGCCTAGCATAGTTACGAAGCTATGGGGACTGCATTGCTTGAAGGCTTACGATCTTGTCAAAGGTCTAGCGCGATCTAGATCTACTTTTTTTACTAATAACTAATATCATTCGGTAGATTTATAAGACTTTGAATTTTTATACTATTTTTGGTTTAGAGTCAATCGTAAATGACTCGTGTTGATGTTTTTTTCTTCCAGGAAGACAAATGATGAGGCAACTGCTGCTACCTTTCCTCCTGGGGTTCAAGTTCAACCTGGCTTCCCTCATTCCCCTACTTTTTGGGTTTCTGCTGCTTCTAACGAAGAAAGCATTGCTACTCACGAAACTAGCTTTGATCCTCAGCGGTCTCCTAGGATGGAACACGTTATTTTCCACTGCTTCCACGCCTTATCCGGGTGGTGGATTTAACGGGTTCCATACGTATGGTCAGGAGACACCAATTGGAGGATTCCCTTATTACGATCATCACAATTACCAGCATCGACCCTACAGAGGCTATCAGAGCAGCGATTTCGGGCCCTACAGCCAGCACGTGATCAGAGAAGTGGTCGACGTTTATGACAACACGGAGGAAGGCGCGAAGAACAAACGAAGTGGGAAGAATTTCGTCTGGGCGAAGAGTAGCTAATTTGCCTGTGAACGTTTCATTCAACTGTGATTAGAGGAACGAGCTTGTTGAACTGGAACAACGTATACCTTTAAGGTGGTACATTCTTCTTATAATCCAAAGATGTAGATTTATAGCAAGTGACAGATGCCTTTTTATAGGAATTAAAATGTCACAGAAATTTACGATCGTGATATAGCTTCTATCATATCCCATCGAATAAAACTGGACCTCGAGGAGAGAACACGACCACATAGCATATCTTCTTCTTCACCCTTCCTTCTTCAATCATTTCACTTCCAACTTACAACAGTAATCGTTAATTACGTAATAAGTCGTCAGAAAGAGAATGTCAACTTACATCCACTTTCTTCGAATTAACCGAGTATCACGAAGATCCTCGTGCGTTCAAAGTAGTACAAACAACCGATATCTCAGACATTGAGCTACAACGAAGGGATGCAGCCAACCAAAACCAAAGGAGCTGTCCAATTCAAAGTACATATACTGTGTCTGCCCGACTAAGGGTCACTAAAACCCTGCGACCAATTTTAAAAAATCTTGAAATTCTTCATGGAACAGCAGGCCTCTCTCCGTCACTGTCAGTTTCGCGCGTGAGGTTCGCAACTAGCATCCCCAAACTGTTTTCACTAGGCGAATCCATTAGTCTCACTCCATTATCGCGTCGCCCTCTCTTCCGGTCGCCTAACTGTACCGGTTCCTTCGTACGGAAGAAGGTGGAACCGTGGCGAGCGTGAAACTGGCGTCCGGGAAACGCCGCTGCTCGTAAAGGTAACAGCGTTCATGGTCCCGTGATCGCCCCGGTAACGCCACGTGCTCCTAACTCCTTATGTCAAGTGTAACAATCAAGGTGAGCATATATTACAACGGGGAGACGGTCGACCGTAAAAGTTCCTTGTTTCACGGCCCCTGAGCCCGCACGAGCGCTGTTTGAGTTTCTGCACTCGCCTGGCCGACGTCGGACATGCGTGACCGTCGGATTCGTTACAACGTAACGGTTCGGTTTTCTTTCTCGGGGAATTTGTCGCGTGAACGGCGATCCTCTTCTTCCTCTTCTTCCTCCTCTTCCTTGTGCTGGAATTATTTCACACGATACCAGCATCTCGGAGGCTGATCCTTTACTATTTTAAACACCTGTTGCGTGCGAAATCGTATTAGCATTAAAATTGATATCGCGATTACTGTTATTAGCATCGTTCTGTATTTTCAGGCATAGTTTCCCGATTAGGAACAGTGTTGAAATTTTTCCGCTGCTATCAAGCCCAATTACGTAGCTACCTGGGGAAATGATATTAATGTGCATCCTGTTTTTTGTCCGAAGTAGGGTAATTGCGATGGCTACCTAGTCACAGGAACGATGAGCGCGGAGAAGAGCGGCCTGGATTTTCAGACGGACCTCGAGTCACCATGAGCCAGTGGACAATATTTAATAAAATTCGTTGTTGTCCCGCTCGTTTGTCGGATGTGGCGCGTCACGGTCTGTAATCCGTGTCGGATTAACAGTATCTCCACCGTATTAATTAATGCGTACTCAACAGCCATTCGTTTCACCGTCCTCCGCGCGCCATTAAGGAGAACAATGCACGGCAGCTTCAACGTCGATATTAACGAATGCAGACACGGACTTTCGCTGTAAAATAGAATGCCTTCGGGTTTCCACGGCTTCCAGGCTGCTGAATTTCACCTTCATCCCATTTGCAAAATCCTCATTAAGCTTCTTCTTAGTCAATTCACCTCGAAGAAGCGTATTCTTTACCTACTGCTCTTCTTAAACCAAATCTCGATTCTGATATGAGATAGATAAAACTTTTCCAAACGAATTCCTCAAGCAGTATCGTTTGCCTTTTGAGGAACTCTTCAATATCATTCAATAAAAGAATATATAATCAAATTTTTATGTTAAACGATTTTACAAAAAATACAATAAAAGCTGAAAAATAATTCTGTTCTGTTTTCTCACTTTAATGATATTTCATAACAGAATATGAATCAATTTAATACAGCACCACGATTTTATTTAAAGTGAGGAAACACCGTCGAAATTGTAGTACAAGAAAATAATTATTTTTTAGTCTTTAGTGCATTCTTTTGCAAAATCGTTTAACATAAAATATTTTTTATCTTTTATTTTCTAGTTTTTAGTATTTGTTTCATTTTTTGTTTCATTTTTATTTATTTTTTGTTTTTTACTGTTTGTGGATTTGTTATACATTTCTTTTTAAATTTTTTAATTCTGACTTTCTTTTTTAAAAAATTGTGTTTTCATCCAACCTATGCACTTATGCAAAGTTCCAAAACATTTGGGTTGGTGGAAGTGGGTGAAAATTGAGTTGCCAGATTTGAAGCGTGCGCCAACATACGCACAGTGGATCGAAGCTAATTGTAAGTAAAAAATCATTTAAAAGCGATCCTAAACTCTACTTCGCCGTGCACCGTGGCTCTTTCGAGGAATGCTAGAAAAGTTGAGGAAGTAGGAAACAAGGCACGGAAACATTCCAAAGCTAGAGCCACCGATTCTCTTTAGAGCAGGCCTCTGATCCCCATTCAGCGGCCAGTTCCGAGGTGGTTTCGGCTTCACTTGGCAACCAGGTCGGAGGGATACTTACTTACGGGGCTGTACGACATTGTTTTGGTTCAGGAGTCCCTCCTCCGAAAGGAGGAGGCGTTAAACAGCGCGTGGATCAGGTGTGAGCCGACGGCCGTAAGGACGAGCAGAGGCTGATGGTAGGAGAACGCGAAATACCCTTATAAAAGAGCTGCCACGGATCCGTTCGAATTAGTCCGCGGGATTTTACGAGCGGTCAGCGTGCCGCGAGATCGATCAGTGCTGGAAGCCGCGAGCCTTGAGCCCGTAACAGAGGAGTATCAGTCAGCTTAGGACAGGATGAGGAGGACTAGAGCCACGGGGATTACTTGTCTCCTTCATCTGGCGTTGATGGTCCACCTGGTGCAGAGCAGAAACGAGTACACGAAACTGTTCGACAGATGCTCCAGGGAGAAGAACGCGTTCGACTGCCTGAAGCAAAGGGCCCTGGAGATCCTGGACACGGCGATCAAGGACGATTCAGTGTACGTGATCAACGATTACGTGTCCATCGCTAGGGATACCGCCGCAGCGGCTGGGGGCACAGACAGATCTCTCAAAGACAGCAATGGGACAGAGCTGACCCTGGACCAGAAATTGGATAACAAGTTCCACGAGTACCTGGCCTCCAGGAGCTTCAAGCTTACTATTCCCGGCGATACCTTCCAAGGTAATGGAACACCGCGTTCGATTGGATTTAAAGAGAAAGATCTTTAGAGACCTTCTTAAGATTTGGTACAGTAAGCAACCACATCGAAATTGAATAACTGATAAAGTCGCGCGATTTTCATCGTTTCAGGTCGAAAGAAGAAGGACAAGGGATACGGGGCGCTGATGATGGGAGCCCTCGCTGTTGGAGGTAAGTCTCAAATAGCTTACAGCTTCGAGAAAACTTCTCCTAGAATCTGAATCTCAAGGTGCTCACGGGTAAACTGTTTTGCAGCGATGATGGCGCAGCTGGCCTATGGAAAAATCGCAATGATCGCGGGTACGGCTTTGCTCACTGCAAAAATAGCGCTGGTACTGAGCGCCATCGTCGGTTTGAAGAAGCTGGTGTCCAACCAGGGAGGAGGTGGCCATGAAGTGATTTACGCTACGGGATCTGAACACCATGGGAGCTATGGTGGCGGGTACAATGGAGGCTGGCAGAGGACTCTCGATTCTTCGCTTCCTCCCACTTGAATCGGACAAAACATAGGAAACTTAGCCTTATTGTATTAAACGACGAATGGGAGTATTTATGTATGGAACGGCGAGGCGTAAAGTGTACGATATTTAAGAACAGTCAATACAAATTTCTAATTATTTATTTGTAAAATAAAGTGCGAGGATGTTCGTAGTTATATCAGGTGTATAAAATTGCGAATGACTTTGGGGAAATAATTGGAGGGAACGTGACGCAGGTATCACACCGTTGCTGATTATATATCCTAAACAAACGGAGGCATATTTAATTTAATTAGTGGTAATTGGTCACTTAAGATCAATTTATACAGCCACCGATACGGAATCGATTCGAGTCAGTTTGATGCTTGCACGGTGGAAAATCAGCGAGTGCCCGTTGAGTGCTCATCAATTTTGCCGATTTGGTTCTTTCCCGCGTCGCTGGCTGTATAAATTGATCTTTATTCGTTTCTGCTGTTCAACGAAGCGTGTTCTACCAAAAACTAATGATACTTCTATTTATTTTCATCCACGAGAGTGTTACACGCAGGGAATGTAATGTTCACTCGATTTTCGTGTATATTCTGTAAAAATGATCCACCTTGACTGAAGAATAAAGATTGTCAAATGAGAGACTCCCTGTTTTCAGAGAAACTTAAAACATCATCCCTGATGATGCATTTTGCTTTTGTGAAACGTATAAGATTTGCCGGATTCTGGATATAAATTCGAGGCTCGTATTCTTACTATTTATCGTATTTATTAACATTATCATATTTTTCAGGTATACATTTGTACTTCGAGAGTGTATAACGCAGAGTTCACGAGTGCTCCCTGAATTACATGAGATTTTCCGCAACAAGACACTTCTTTATTGGTACATCCTCCGTCGTTTCCGATAAGCGATATCGTTTTCTCCAAAACCACCGTGTGAATCGAAATCGATGCTCGAGCTGTGCGTGTTCTCGTAGCTGTGATATGGATGCTTGATTATTTCGTACGACACCTTATCTTTGTGCTCTGAAAAAGAAGTTTCAAGGTATCAGTTCCTTCCACCTCTTTCCTATCTTTCTTAATCTTATAAAAATTCATAACGAACCCGAACAAAACGCTAAGCAGTTACATACTGAGAAATTAAATTCTATACACAAGTATCAGTGATTCTACGCACAGAATAATTTAAATACTCATACAGGTAGATGGAAGAAGCACACTCACCAAAGGCTTTCTTCAACGCAATCGCAGTAGCGATGGTAAGAGCGACTTTAGCAACGATCAGAGCTTTGCCAGCAATCGCGGCGACGGTATTGATCATAACGTAAAGCATCGTCACTTTTCCAGCTCCCAGGAAGTACAGCAACAATTTCCCATAACCTTTGTACTTCTTCTTCCTCGAGGTGACTGTAAATAGGATCCACGTTTTGTTATTCCACACGTTAATGCAATTAGCAGCACCGTTTAATGAAAGCTTCAAATTCAGTTATTGCAAGATATATTAAGGAGATAAATAAAAGAGCTGCCTTGTCACGCGATGTGCAGCTGGAAACCTGAGTCTCCGCTAGAAAATGAATAAAGATCGTTCGCGAAGATTGCGTCGAAAGGAAACACAAAGTGGCGCTAATTTGTGGCGTTCACCGAGTAATTTAATAATTACCGGCTAACGCGAGTAACTCTGTAGAAGCGTTCCCACGAAACCGTACTCCACATTATCGAGGATGTACGTTCCTTGTTCGAGAGTGTTAAGACTTTTCAGAAGTAAGTTAATCTGAATACTACACAGTTAATTAATCGAAACTCCACTTGTTAGCCGCCTGACCTGCACACACCTATTCCCCTTAACCCTCATTTCACATCATTCACTGCTACCAATCTCCAAGCTTCATTATCTTTGAACGGTACATATACGTTCTTCCGAATTAAGAATATCTTCAAATAGGAATCGACGAATGAAAAGTAATAGAGAAATTCGAATTAAACTCCACAGAGCCTCTATAAACGACTAGAGATTCTTATTCAATAAAGGAATCAGAAAAAAATACAAGGTATTCACAAGGATGACACTGGTACGTCGCCTGATCAGCACTTGCCAATTCCCTTTGAAGCCAAACTTCCCACACAATCCTCATTCCTTCCACACTATCCACTGCCTACAATCTTCCCCTCGTCATTCGTACACACGAGATACCGAGAACCAAGTCCCTGCATTGCGTCTGCCCAAAACCCACCAATTGCCCTGAAGATCCAAGTACCAATCCCCACTTTCGAGCCTCCCAAAACTCACCCTCGTCAATATCCCCACCACCCTCGAACGACCCTCCCTCCACCTGCCGCGCTACTCTGAGCGACGTCTGGCCACTTATCGACCGAATCCCCTGCGCGCTGCTGGCCCCGCACGCCGGCGAATTGCGATCCCTTTTGCAATCGATCGAGATCGCCGAGCCGGGGTACGCGTCTCTGCGAATAACCACGCAGCCGCAGGCGGCTAAAAGCCCGCAAAGCTGCAGAACTGCCAAGGTACGTCGAAGCATGTTCGACGCAGACTGGCCGGCTGGACAGACGGCCATTTTTATAGGGGCAGAAGCAATTAGCGGTTACGCCATACAGAGCGTGAATGCAACCGCGGTGAATCGTTCCCGTGGTGTGTTTTGCGGGATCGGCCGATCCATCGTCGTAGATCACGGGGGCATCTTGGGGCGTTCGCGGACGAAGCGTATTGCTCGCGTTCACGTTTCAATCATGGTCTACGGTGCCTGTTAATTGCCGGTGTGCGCGGCGAGTGTGAAACGCGCATTGAAATGAAAAGGAATTGGGCTAATTGCGGGCTTAGGCAGCTGCGAATCGTTTACGAGTACTAGGAAGCATGATGATCGCTGATAAGAAGAGTTGCACCGAAGAGCGGGTGTTTTTTTTATGGAGGCACTTCGTTGAGGAAGAAATGGTGAAAAAGTGTAGCTTTGCTTCGGAGGTTTCACGATTCAGGGTAATGTCCTGTTAGGGAAGATCGTTTGTGAATCTTTTCTGACTTACTTGGGTTCGTTTTTTTGTGGAAGGATTAACTGTGCATGTAAGTGTGAGTTTCGAGTATCTTTTGAACTCTACCCTTTATTTTCTTCGAGGAATTACATAATTCTGAACATGAATTTCCAGGATTTCCTAAGGACCACTCGTACGAGCCACGCGTAACACTTACTAACTCGGGTGAGGATGAATAAGTCGCGGATAGAAAGCAACAGAGGCCTCTGCAGGTTGAATAAAACATTGTCACAAACCGAAGGTACCTGGATGCTCTCCTAGCTCCGCCTCCCTTCTTGCTCATACGCTGGGAAGTGGAGAATAAGGTTTAAAAGGCTGAGTATTTTTCTGCCACCGCTTTGTGTGCCACCGGGCCGATCGAGCATCCTCGATTCACTGTTTCGATGCAGGATCGCAGCCTCCGAAGGTCGTCAATCGCATTGGAAGCTGCGGAAACCAGCTACTGTATCATGGCGAACGCTATCTTCGACGCTCCTTACAGTTTATTATTTTGTTTTTATTATTATTATTTAAACGGGACTAGCCCTTTAATTCGTTACTTGAAATTTAAATTTAGATAAACTCTTAGCCCAGCTCTGAGCTGCGGTAATGAGCTAGGTCAGAACCGCGGCCACCTGTCGCGGATCGGTGACCTGAATCTAATAACAAAGTGAAACGAGCCAGCTTCTTATCGAGATTCATCTCAGCCGAGCATCTCCTGTTCTCTAACCCATTGCCACGCTTCCCTGAAACGTTATCCCTGAAACCGCCTTCTGCTGGTCACGTTTCCGCGCGGTGCATCCAATTGCGTAAGGCGGAAACACTTTTCCGTAGGCTCGTTAGCCCGCGCGGCACGTGCGCTGCGTAAAGCCGCGCAAAGTGGCAATGCAAACGAGCAGAAGACCGAAAGTGTCACTTTAGGGGAATTTATCGGTGAATGAAAGGCGCGGGCTCCATGGAAACGAGTTTCCATTTGCACGACACGTCTGCCTTTCAACCTCGCTTGTTAAGTGTCCTGTAACATCTACGAGGATTTTGGTAGAATTTCTGAATGGAACTTCTTCGTTTCCAATCGTCTGAGCTAAAACATGATTACACCAGGGAGGATCGAAGAGTATCCTACTTAGGTATTCACGTTCTGATACTAATACATTCACCCATCTCTTTACGCTGCCCTCGTTGGACAACAAATCAACTTTCTCTTGTAACAATGGGAAACTTGCCCTGAAACGTGGCCACCCAATTTCATAAACGTTCATATATGTGTCTCCATCTTCGGAGATGAGATTTCTTGATTACATATTCTTAGCTATATTATACTCCCCGCAACTTTGTCTCAACTTCGTCTTACAGCGTACCTTCAACCACATAGGTACCTGAGATTTGAAACATAATTTCAGAGGTTTCGCGAATCTTCCTAGTTCGCGCGTAAACCTGCCCAACCGATTCAGCTTCCGACGTAATTCACGCGCATTGTTCACCGTGGAATCCGTACCTCGCGGCGCTCGTGTGAATGCTGCATCGTGCCGTGAATGTGGCACGCGCTTTAACACTGTTCAACTCGGTCCGTCGCGGGCCTGGCTATGTGATAACCGCGAAGTAGGTGAGCCAGCATGGAGGATGCATCGTCGTCGCATTAGAGATGCGTTAACCTCGATCGAGCTTGTGCCAGCTTTAAGCCGCTCGTGAGATCGGCATAGTGACATATTCTATTTGATGGATGCAGACGTGTGTAACAAGTGTCAACTGTTATGAATCTATGGCGCAGAGTCAAATGTCAGTTTCTAGCTGTCATCGAGGAATTGGATTCTAAAATTCCTTTGAACTATAAATCCCAAATACGTGGGACTTTGGAGCTCCAGGTACTAAGAGATCCGAAGGGTTGAGTTCTTCTTTCCTCGTGAAATATTCCGGGCTGAGATCCGACGTTTACCATCGAATCTTCCTCTGACACGTTTCGACCTGATAACTCCTAGAGCCGAGAGGCGTTCGTTTTCATCAGCGTGGACACGCCCAGCAGGCTTCGGAAAAAGAAGAAGTCCGCGGAAGTGAAGGTGAGGAGCTGCAGCCTGGTGCAACGGGCAAAAAACGTGCAACCGATGCGGTTCACTTTTAGCGGACGTAATCTCCTGTTCTGTTACGTGTTCCGTCGCGGTGTGTACGCCTCGAAATTGCTCGAGTGCCCGCGAGCCATTTGAATGAGCAGAAATGAGTCGGCGATTATATCCGTAGCCTAAACAAAATCTGAATTCATCGGTCACGGTGTGCGAACCGTTCCAATCATCCCGCTTCAAAACAAAGGAAGATCGAAAGAAACCTAGACAATTCCACCAGCCTCTCGTCGAGTTTGCTAAAAAAAAGATCTAACGAAATTGAATTGGTTCACCGAAGACATCGGCAGCATCAGCACAGAAAGCAACGCGAGCGGATCGATACCATCGGAGAAACTCTGATCTGTTCTCCAAACACGGGTGGGTTTTCATAAGATCCCACCGCGGACGTCAATTTGACGCCGATGGATTTACGCTCGATCTAATCTGGATCGTGGATCGCGAGTGGGGGAGTAGGGGGGGCTCGCGAGAGTAAGGCCGCGGACCGTCCGCGACCTAAAACTACTTGCGACTGTCACGAATGCATCGGAGAGGTCAGGCTGGGTCACGGTGCCAGGTACGCCAATGGGATGCTTCCTGGTGCATCGTTCTCCTCCCCTCGTTTCCCAGGCGAATCCCAGCTAGCATCAGTGAAACTTAACGACCCGGGGCCGCCAGCCTTCTGCCTCGATCCTCAGTGGGTCTGTGTGTCAGGATGGGTCACATGCTCGCGCTATGAGAGAATCCTACGGCAGCCTCGACTCCGGGGGACGCACGGGGGGGTAAAGGATCGCTGGCTTGGAGCCTTGTGGAGCGATGGAGGACAGAGAACGCTCGTTCAGGCGCTGGATGAAGCAAGGTGCGCGGGGGCCGTGCCTCGCCGCTTGCGTTTCGTCGGTACAGTTGCTTACGTGGGAGACGGTTCACCCCCGTTCGCGAAGGACGGTGGATAGGTCGATGGTATATATCAGCACCGGGACCAGGTCCTGGCGCCAGTTCTCTCTAGTCGAGGATCCTGAAGCTCGCGATAGTGTTCAGATCAACGTTCCAGTGACCAGTTTCACGTTTGCCCACCCGTAGTCTGGATTACCGTGCAGGCTACCTGAGAGGATCGAAGATGGGTCTGTCCAAGTGTGTGTTGGTCCTGTTGGCGTGCAGTGCGGTTGGCTACGCGTCTACAGCGACGAAGGATGACGACAGCCTCGTGGACAGGGGGTTCAGGGCGATGTACCGGGTCTACGAGGACTGCCAGCACAGGAACATCGCGATATCCCCTTGCCTGAAGAAGAAAGCCATCGCGTTCTTCGAGAGGCTCGGTAGGATGCGCACTCTGCCGCTGTCGGAGAACTTGGAGCTGATCAGAACCACCGACGAGGCGCCGAAGAGCTCGTTGTCCGAGCTGGAGAACAGCATGGGCAGGAACGCCGCGAGCAAGGACGAGATACTTACCGAGATCCTATTCGACAGAGTCGCCTCGCTGCTGAACAGCTTCAATATCCAGATCCGCCTGCCTAGGACGAGCTCCGGCGAGCTGAAGAGGGGCATGGAGGAGGGCCGCGGCAAGATGAAGAAGATGATGGGCATGATGATGATGGGAGTAGCCATGAAGATGGCGGCCTTGGTGCCTATCGGGCTAGGAGTGCTGTTTCTACTGGCTGGAAAGGCGTTGATCATCAGCAAGATCGCTCTCGTGCTGTCGCTGATCATAGGGCTGAAGAAGCTTCTGAGTCAGAAGCAGAGCCACGATCATGGTGGCTGGCAACAGGGCGGCGGCGGCGGCTGGGACAGGAGCCTGAAGAACGTCTTCGGACCCCTGGAGTCCACCACCACGGAGCAAACGCAGGAGTACGCGCAAAGCTTGGCTTACTCCGCGCGACACCAGCACTGATGCTCACGCCTGGGGATGGAAGAGGAAGAGTCTCGGGTTCTGTTCGCAAACGACGTCTGCGGATATCGAGGACCGGTTATCAACCTTTCAGATGGAGGACTTCTTCGGTAGATTTATTGGACTGATATTTTATAGTGGCGATGATTTTTCCTTCGCGAGGAAATTGGGTGTTCGTTGGTCGCAAGGTGTGGTGGAGTTCTTCGTGGAAAGGAATATCGTAGTCTCGTAGGTTTATTGATACCTACGACCGTTGGTATTCTAGTTCTAATAGACTGAGTCGTTAAAGTAGCTTAAAGTGATCCTAGAGATCAATTATCAGTTTCCATAGCTTTCCACGAGGGAACTTTAACGATATTATGACTCCAACCCTTGTCTCTATGAATATTCACAACGATTAGTAGCCGATTCCCAGTTCAGGATTAGAAGCTCGAATTGTTGAGACTCTTGAAGCCAAAATCGAATTATTACACTGGAAATTTTATTATTAATCTGTGTTTGCCTTCTTTATAAATCTGATAGCCTCGAACGTCGGCAAAAGGAGTAGATAACAAAACTTACCGCGTAAGTAATTGCCGTCCGATTCCGCGAAAGGTGTGCCAAGAATGCGTCGAATAAGTGCAATCATTAGCAGCTGAATGGCGTACACGTCGATAGGAGGATCTCTACATCACGTAAGATCGAGCTTGGGTACCTGAACCGTCGCTCATTTACATTCCTCGCTCCTGAAGAGAGCACTTTGACGGGATAATAGGGACGCAGGCTATTTTCACGCACGCAAGTTTCTAACGGAACCCGAGACGAAGCGTTTTAGCGTTGATCGGAACGACTGACAGAGGGGAGAACGATCTAGGGGAAGATCCACGGGACAAACTTGTAGTCGTTCCTTCCTCTCCCACCTTCTCCATACCTGTAACTTATTGTTAGTCACTTAAGCACGGTGCAAAAGTATTTATTCTAGAACGCCATGTATTTATCGCTACCGGCTCACCCCTGTGTCCGACGCCTTTGGTTTCGTATGCAGGCGAAGACTGATCGAATAAAGGAGCGTACACGAGAAAAGGAAGGCAAGAGTCGTTTAATGATTTCATGATTATCGCTCATTCACCCGCTACAATAATGATACGTTATATGTTACAATCTTACGCGCTGGTTTTCTGATGCTGGATCTGAGGAGGGATCAGAGATCCGACTGATAACCGCGCAATTTCCGCGATTGTGCAAGCAGAGGCGAGACAAGGCTAGGCACCTGCCTCGCAATTTCCCACTTGCATGTATCGCGGAAATTGTCGGGACGATGCTCGTTTCGTCAGTGCACTTTCAGCCCCAAAACAGCTGCGAACAGGGCGAAGAAGAAGCCCGCGAGGAGGGCGGTGGCTTTGAGGAGGATCAGCCCTCCGACCATTGTCGGAATCAGAGCGATGAACTTCATCTTGTAGGCCATCAGCAGGGCTATCATCGTGCGGTCCATTTTTCGCCTCCTTCGCCTTGGACGCTCTAGAAATAATTGAAAAGGTGATTGCTGCCTATCCCTCGATGCTTCTTGTTCACTTGTGTCTCTTGAATTCAATAAAGTGTATTTAACGAGTGCAATGGGGTGGAAAGACTTTGGAGTTCTTGGGACTTCAGCAATCCTATTATTTTATTATTCTAAATCGGAGTGAACGGAACAGCAAATTACAATTATTAGCGAATAGAGCAACCGAGTATCTTAAGTGCGTGCTGTTTTCTGTATCCTCCATTTCACGTTACCATGTTCCAGTCCGTAATCCTTGGACACAGCCAGAACTTTGTTCCTCGTCTGTGATTTGACGATCCTCGTCTTGTCTTCTCCGCGTACAGCAATCGCGTTCTGCGACACGGCCTTGGTGTAAGCATCCTTGAAGACCTTCTTCCCGAGGGGATACACTTTCTGGACTGCCTGCTTTTGATTGGACCTCGAACTTTCCAGCACACGGACCACACAGAACAGGGTTAACAGAATCACGACTAGATTCACTCTCGATCTCATCTTCTCGTCTCGCGAGGTCACCTGAATTCTTTCCACGATTATCCACGATTACCAATTACATCCTCGAGGTTCTAACGAGGTCTCCAGTTCGCGGAGCACCCGTCAGACTCGACGAGCCCTAAACTCATCCGCCCCTCTGGGTATTCGGTACCGTTTCTTGGTAATTACGAGTAGGATGCTCCTTTTGCTGATAGTCGCGGCATAGCTTCGTGGAAGTTTCCCTTCAGATCTCCCTGAAAGGTGAAAACAATGGAAAACCTCAGCTGGAGTGTACGATCAGGTGGTTTCAAGGAAATCCACAAATAATTGAAATGCAAAAAAAAAGTGGAGAAGATATCAAGAGAAGAAGTAACAGTAAACAGACACCACAAAAAGAAGTAGAAGTAAAAGAAAGTGGTACCAAAAGAAGCAATATCTGATCTCCCACCAGTCAGGCAATCAAACTCTCACGAATCCACAAAGAATTATTCAAACCTACACCCTTCAAACACAGCATTTCAGAATACACGAGTCTGAAGCTGTCGCGTGTCAGCTCTTTCAAAAAATAAATTCCAAAACTGCACCAACACCCAGCAGAAATCTTCCAAAGAGCCAACAGCTACCACGAACAATCAGTATCTCTACAAAACCAACTCACGATGCTACAGAGACTCCAGCTGCTGTCACTCAGGGATACTGCAGACCCTTCTCGCGGCCCTCGAACTCGCACCCCAGCGAATTACCAAGGATCGTACTTCCTCGTCGAACGGATCCCTATAGTCGCGCGAGTTCCAGCTAGCAAATGCTAATGACGAAGAGACAGGTGTTCGGAACGAACTGAACAACGAGCGACCGCGAACTAACTGATGCGCTCTTGATTCCTCGACAACGACCCGAGGGGAGCTGGCCGGGGTACCGCGTCGGACACGCTTCAGTTGCCAGCAAGATCGACAGTCCGTGAAAAATGAGCACCGCGCGACGAGCCGGCAATATATGCGTGCAGCAAGCACTATGATCCAAATTGTCGACGGCGATATATGTGTCAGGTTATATTGTCGAACGGTACAACTCGTCGCCGTGGATTCGTTGTGCCGCGGGTTCTCCGGCCGGTGGAACGGGGGTGGGATACACGGGGCCCAGGAGGGACGTAATTACGTAGGAGTCGTACGCCGGCGAGCACGCTGATTTTTGAGTTACGCTGCGCTGGCATTCGGGCCGATGACAAGTGTTCGCCGCGGCGATCGATCGGCAATTGGATTTGGGTCGGTCGAAGAGGATTTTTTGGTATTTCGAGGGGTAGATAATCGAGGGTTTAGGTTGAGGGGTTGACGAACTGAAATCTTTTAGACTTAGTCGAGTTTCTTTCTTCTTTGGGGAGCGTAGAGATGGTAGCAGTGGGGATGTTAGTTTAGAGTATAAGGGATTAGTCATGGAATTAAATAAGTGATTGATTTTCTTCTGTTCAATTTTACAAGTTGCATTTTGGAATTTTTAAATGGACGCAGCTGCACTGGTGGCTTACAAGAGAACATCTCGAACCAGAAAATTTAAAAAATTCCGAAGCTTTGTGAATATATAGGGAATTTCCTCCTGTTTGCAACGCAATTTTTGTTTGCTGCCCAACTTCACTCTAAGGGGGTGGAATTGACCCCTGAATATCCGGTTATTTTTCCGATTTTGTGTTACAACTCGTGAACTGTAAAATATTTTCTTTACCAAATGATAAATCTAATTAAAAGAAGGAACTTCTGTCTTGAAACTTTTTTCATAACACAAAATCAGAAAATAGCCGAATTTTCGGGGGTTAATTTCACCCCTTTCGAGTGAATTTGAGCAGCAAACAAAAGTTGCGTTGTAATCAGGAGGAAAATCCCCTACATATTCACAAAGTTTCAGAATTTTTTTAATTTCCGGGTTCGGGGTGTTTCCTTGATAGAAATTATTGCCACGCACTGTAATCGTGTTTTAAACTTCTTGTATTTTATGAACAATGAATTCCTGCATCATTCACGTATGCTTGAATACCATGATGGTTTCATCGAAAAGGCGTTGCTCGTTTATCAAATGCACTTCGGTGTATCGAGGCCCGCTAATTGGAGATAGTCATACATTTCTGGGCTCATTTATGCGTTAACATTGACACAGGTACTCTCTCGACTTACTTTCAAATTTCACGTGGAATCATATATTCTGGTTATAAATCATGCACCAATTCTCTCCAAACCGTGGCGTCTGGAGAACCGTTAAGGAAAATATTAGCGACGCATGTTGATTCGGAGTTCATTAAGAATTGCTAGAAGTTACACAGATGTCGGATGTTAACAGAGTTTGAGTCAGGTTTGCGTCGATACTTGCATTTCCTGTTTAGATTCTCCTTCCAAGAACACGGCGAAGAATTTCCCTGAATTTCCAACGAAATCAAAGCAGCGAAATTAATGAAATTGCCGTCATTTATTCGAAAAGGATGACGCTTAGGGCATTATTCGATTCCCTCGCGTATGAAGCTCGGAACCCGGTTGTCGAGCAGTTTTATTCATGTGCCAGCTAGAAAGAGCATTGTGTCGTTCCTCGAGGAAACGAAAGACAATTTCGCGGCTTCCTGCGCGAACACGGGACGGGAATAATTGCAAGAGAAACGTGCACGGTCAGCCGCGGCTGGAATAAAGAAGAGAAAGACGGAGAGTCTAGTACTGTAGAATCACTATGATCATCGCAGACCTGTTTCGTTGCTTTGTTTCGACACTGGAGCATCGCATGTCGCTGCTATTTCGTTTTCAAAGAAAGGTAACGGTCGGCTCTTGACCATTTCAGTTGGGAAGGGAGCGCGGACACTTCTGCGAAAAGGTGTTGAACTTACATCTTCGCGTAGGAGAACCTCGGCTCGCTGATTTTCCTCTGATTTCAAAGTGGGGAAAGTAATACAGAGTCGTAAGAACTTAGCCTTGGGGAGTGAATTTTAGAAGGGTAGAATCTGAGAAATTTAGGAATTAGGAAATAGAGAACCAAGGAGTCTAAAAATCTAAGAACTTAAGAACAAAGGAGTCCAAAAATCTAGGAACTTTAGAACGAAGACCGAAGAGACTTAAAATCTAGAATTGAGGAGCATTAAACTACCCACCAATGTTCTCCATCATTTTACTTGAGTCTTTTCATCAATTGCAGCTTACTTACAGGCTTCCTCCTCGCCAATCGCAGTCACCGTGACCATATCGTGTCCAGCAATAAATACTCAAATTACAGTACACCACTTAGCTTACTGAAACATGCTATACCTTAAACTAATCGTGTTTCATCGCCAGGATCACCAGCACGATATTCAGGCAATTATTCTCCGATGCATGGATTTATGAACACCTCTCATCAACAGAGCGTATGCAATTAAAAGAACGTTTCGCGTATGTTAATTGAAAACGTGCACGAGGAACGTGCACCGTGAAAACGGAGATGCACCGAGTAATTAGCAACAATCTACAGCATGCGACGACAGAATTGTTCTGAACATTTGTCCGCGAGAAATGCCTGTAATAACGGGATAGAGGTGGGACCCTCTTATTATCCACGAGACAAACTTCTGCGATCGAGGAATTTTTCTCACAAACTTAGCGATACATCGAATCTTCATTCGTGACGAATTTAATCTTCTAGCATTGAAATTTTACTTTCTGCAGCAAATGAATCCAATTCTACTGTACTCTTCAAAATAATACCTACCCTCGAATCTACCCTCCTGTGAAAAGAAGACTTAAGTGACTCCTCTAAAGAATACCCACATCTCTCTTCCTCTTTCACTGAACACTCCGCGCGAATCCACGATGCACTCCTACCCCCAGTCTCGAAATATTTCCCCCGTCATAGACCCCCTGAATTCCCAAATCTAAGAGCACCCCACTAATTTTAAATACCCTCGATTATCGGTACGTTCCCTATCGAGCCACCTCGCTCTCGTCCCCCCGCAACGATTCACCCTCTGCCCCATTTTCATTTGATCCACAACATAACCGATCGCTGCAAGCAGGCCACGCTCGGCCCAGGTAGCCGTGAGCCCCAGCCGATTACTCAAGCGTGAAACGAACCACGATCAACGATCGAGACGGCGAGCACACTCTCGCAGCTTTCGTCTACGTCGAAGTTGATGCAGCAGCCGCCCCCCAGATGAAACTGCCTCGCCGGGACCCGCAGCGTGTCCCGCTAACGACCTCGTCCAATGATCGGAGAGAACAGAAGACCGTGGCGGCCGGGGATGGTCGGCGATTCCTTCGTCACGCGTCAGTACCGAGCTTAGATGGTGGTCTCCTTCTCTGGGCTTTTCGCGATCCAGCTATATAAACTAATGGTCCGGCCTAAGACCGATGTCAGTTGACAGTTTATTTCCCAACAAGCAGCCACGTCGACCGTGTAATCAGCCCACCTCTGTGCCTCCTCTATTCACCACCACGTCGTTTGACGGCGAGGAGGTGCGCAGCCCAGGATATTCTCTACCGAAAGGCACGTTCAACCAGTCGCTCGATAGACACACGCCGCCCTTCACTGTGAATCTTCCGCAACCGCAAGCTACTATCCAGACCTGAGAACGTACCCTTTAAATTTCTTCATCGAGGATTGATGCCTTGGCGTGACGCTGGCGAACGACAGCGTCAAACGCGACAGGAGGATGTTGCTGCTGTACCCGTTGATCTTCCTGCCACTGTTGACGGCGACGGAGACCGCGCAGCCGGCGGTCGTGCAGCGAGGATGGAAGCTGCAGCACGAGAACACGAGAAGCTCCGCGGAGTGGATCAGTGAGGGGATTCTGAGCGTGGTTGACAGTGTTCTTCCTGTGTCGCAGTCTTCTGTCGAAGGTAAGCGGAGTTAACCTTGATACCTTGGATATTACTAGCAGCCCTGTGTCACCTGGGCTCTTTGACTATTCGCAAAATTTTTCTATCGTCTGTCTCGCGCTTAACCAAGGCTATCTGTCGAATTTCCCCTGACCCACTAGCGATCGAAGATCACGAAGCGCGTTAAAGAACCGTGTAATTACACTGGCTAACCACGTTTCATGCATATCGTGACACGATGCTTGATCGTTCACGGCACGTGCCCGCCCAGCACAAAAACCATAAGTGCTTTCCACTCCAGTTCACTCTATTGCCTTGTTCATTTCGCGGACGCGACTAATAAGGAGCGCTTCCTTTTTCTTCCCGATGTCCCGCACTAGCTCGCGTGCAATTAACACGACAAGCCTCGCTCCAAAAAGCTCTGCATCACGCGCGCGTGATTTATCGCTCGACGCCGGTGTCTTTTCATCTCTGGCGTTCATTTCGGATACGAGTTTCTTGTATTTTTCATGAGCTCGGATGATTTTAACTGGAGCAGATCCCGGGATCGACTCGGACGTTGTGCACCGAGGGGAAATCAGACTCTTAGGCTAATCGAGTTAACAATGTGAACACGAATTCGACCTGAATACATGGCAGCACCATCCGCGAATGGAGAAGCGTTAGATTTAACGACTTCCTACTAGTGAAGGGTCGTTACCGCTCTGTTACAGCTCGCATGAAGAAGAAGCAGAAGCTGAACAGGTACCTCATCCCCCTGATCGTGGGATTCATGCTGATCAAGTCCATCCTCCTGCCAATCGCGTTGAAGACCCTAGCCATTCTCAGTGGCAAGGCAGTGGTCCTCAGTCTGATGAGCTTGATCCTGGCAGCCATCGTCGGCCTGAAGAAGGTCGCGCAGAGCCCTTCTGGGGGCTACGAGGTGGTGAACGTGCCTGCCGGTAAATACAGGAGGCAGGATATGTTTGAGATGGCGGAGGACACGCCGGAGTCTGAGCCTTACAAATTTTACAGAGAACGGCGTAAAAGGAAGTAAAGATCTGTGGTTTTGTTGTAAACGATTTATTCGGCTTCTACCTATCCTCCATTCCCACTTCCTTTAATTCTTAAACACGCGATATTGTAGAAAATGAATTTTTAATACAGAAAGCTATAGCTGTTTGTGCATTTAGTTTTCAAATTTCAGTTCGAGAAATTGACGAGAGAATTTTAAAGAACTCCTGCCCTGAAATGGTGATATCGCAAATGAATCTTTAGCCGAAGAGTTTAGCGAAGTAAGTCTTCGTTCATGAAGATCCTTCTAATTGCTCTGACGTTACAGTGGCGTTGGGAAACACATTTCATCTTTCAAATTAGCGTCAGTGAAATTCACGACGCTGGTGGAACTGCTAATTGCTTCGGCAAGCGAAACGATCAAGCTTGGATACAGCGAGCAAAGGAAGGGCGAGGTGGATTGTAGAAAGTGTTTCCAACAATTAGCGATCAGCTTCTTTGAGAGTAATTTAAGTGCCATGTAGGAGCAGCGTGGGATGTGTGTAGTTAATTGCTTCGAACCGCGTCTAGTTTGACAGGGGGGTTACGTAATTACGTCGCTAATTCGCGGAGAGAAAGTTTATGTCGAATTCCCGGTATTATGAACTACACGAGGAACTCGCGCGCCGTGTATCAGGGGCCTTGAACTTCATTCTACTGTCGGCGACGTGCTCTCATTGTTGTTGACTAAAACACTGAATTTCTCTTGTCAGCGAGACCGATACTCTTTTATTAGCAGCTTCCTGTTAACGTTACTAAATTCTTCAATTTAATTGGCTTCTGGATTCGCAAGAAATGAATAGCTGCTGTAAAAATTAGAAAGTAAATAAGCCACCTCATTACGCGAAGCTCTCAAACCAGTATTTTCTTGTAAATGTACGATCGGTTTCAGTTCCAAATTAATTCTCAATTTGGCATAACGAATGGGATAAAAAATCGTGGTACAGTATTCTAATTACATTATTAAATTTAATTTACTAAAATATGAAGCATAATCCTATTACACTAACTAGATACCACCCACTGTGCATTTTTGTTATCACACAAAAAGAAACAGGAAAATAATAGCAGCGTCACAAAGTCAGATAGCTATGAATACAAGACTAAAATGCGTCTACACGAAATAGAACAGGCCCACTGTGTCACTAACCCTAATCCTTGAAGACTCAACACACTCAGAGGTGCCCCCAAAAATCACCCCACCCCCTATCAAACGCTCTTCGCCGTTCTTCCACCTCCAAAGCCTCCAACGACCAGGACACACTCACCGCGCTGAATTCTCTATGAAAATTGTCTTATACACAGAAGAAAACTGTGTCGTCGGTGTGGGGGGAATCAGAAGAAAGTAATTCGGACGCAACAGTCGTCGGAATTGAATCATCGTCGAAAGCAGCGTGAGTAGCCGCGAAAAAATTTCTCTGTTTAACGCCTAGCTATTTGCATTCTGGATCTCCCTTTCTTCCTCTATCCGTCTCTCCCTTTCTCTCTGTCTGCAAACGGCCGTGCCCTTTTTTGGAGAATACGCTCGCCGTTTCCGGAATCGCTTGGGTCCTCGGCCGCGGTAACCGAGTCGGCTCGCGTGGAGGCAACTGGGATGTCGGAAGTGGCTGTGCCTCGAGGACGGGCGTAACCTAGAAAATTAATCGCGAAAATCCATTGCGTTCGAACGGGGTTACCGTTAAGACGGCGAGATGACGATGTTCCTCGCGACTGTTAAATATTTAAAGAGACCCGGCGAGACAATGGAGCCGCTCTCGGGAATAAGGCAGTTGCCATTCCGAGGCGGTTGCCGCACGAAAACTGTCCCCGATGAGATACGCATTGTTGTACATTGTTCGTCAGAACGGACGAAAGCCTTTGGGCCACTTCGCCTGGCTCGTGGAATGTTTCAATCTAAATGTGGGCCCACATTTCGACACTGGTTCGGAGGCAAGCTGATTGGCTATGTATGTATTCGCACTGGCCTCTCAATGAGCTCATTTTCATGCGTTAATCAATTGCGAATCGTACGAGGATTGCGGGTAATTGTTGACTGAGGTGGTTCCTAGGCATTGGGTTACGAATGCAGTGGCATTGAAAGGTGGAGGAGAATGCGTGGGTGGTGTTTATTGAGTTCAGGGTAAAAGAATGATGGGAAAAGATTCGTGTGTGATAAGAATGGGCTGTTTGATACTTCTTTCGAGTTACTGGCAGGGATCGAAAAAGTTCTGGAACTCTTATTTGTAAAAAAATTCGGTTGGAACTTGTAGGTTTCGTTTAAGAAAATACCTGTTCCTGTGGAATTGTTATTGAAAGAAATTTTACACTTAGAAACTCCTCTACCCTTGCCCTTAGAAAGTGTTCTCGTGGAACAGATATTTTATAAATTATATAATAAAAGTTCCATTGAAATAGTTATATTAAAACCTTTATTAAAATAGATTCTATAAGATAACGTAAAATACTAAACTATTAGATACTAGTTTTATTTAACAACAAATAACAAATATTCTTCGTGTTTATTTAATAAAACGTATGGAAATCATGACATAAGTAATTAATAATTTCATAAGAAGTGTTGAACAGAAAATGGAACTTGTCAAGAATAATACTTAAATAACATTTTTTTTTAATTCGCATGAACCGAAATACATCAAAATTCTATAATATCGGAGTAGAAATTATCGACGTAGGTAAATATCATGAATAATTAACTCATTCAGAGTATCAATTTAACTGTAATACTTATTTAATATTGTTGCAGTATTATTCAATGAATAGTATTCAGTATTTGTTAAAACGATTGAGAATTTTTTTAATATTGATCAACAAATTATCTGTTCCTGTTATAGAGAAATTTGTATTTTATACTTTATAAATTCCATTCCAACTAGAACTTTTATTTTCAAGAACTTTTACTTCATCTGTTCTCATAGGAATTTATAATATAAGAATATTTTTAAAAAGTTCCACAGTCCATGTTTCCAATAGAACCTATTGAAAAGTTCCAGAACTCATTCGAACTCTGGTTACTGTCTCTGTTTTATTGCCAGTCTTGCCTGTTTCCAGAGAAAGTGGTCGAAGAGGCTACCCTGCACCTGTTCACACAATTCTGAAATGGTTTACAAAGCATTATGAAATGAATCTTATAGAAGAATCGTCAGCGTTGTAGATTGTACGCACAGCAATTGAAACTTAAATTACAAGGTTATTTGCCTCAACTCCTTTTACGAAGTGAAAATTAAACGAAGTAGACGTTAGAGTTCCTTACGTTACACGTATGTTATGAACGAACGAGGCAGGAATAATTTCACCAGTGTTCTAAGAAGTTATATCAGGAAACTCATCGACGATGTAATCTTCATCTTGAAACTACCGATGTCTGTGGGTCAAGGTGAACAGCTCGGTGCACGTGGAGGTACCTGAATGCACCGACCCCCATCCACGGATGAGCTTCGATTCTAACTCTCCTTCGTGATTAGGCGAGAGCAGTGTCCTCAGAGACTAGTGAAGAATATCGTATTCCCGAAACCTACTTGAAACGCTGAAATATTCTCAGCTGCCCAATATCTTCGTCGTGGAGGACAGTAACTATCACAAACGTCAGGTAGTAATAGACACGCTTTCAGCTCTTAAAATCGTGGACAAACATTTACCCATTCGGTCGTAAAACCATTGCCTTGGCAAAGGGAATGCGTTGTCACGTGAAACTCAACCTGTTTCCTAAGAATTTCACTGACGAATCGCCGCGAAACGCGGAGATTTCGACCACAGAATTTGGAATTTAAAGAATTCGTACCAGGGAAGAAATGCGGTTTCTGATTACTGCAGCCTAGGTGAATCTCTTTTCCTCCATCATTTATTATTATAAATTTTCTTCCCATTTCACACCTCTGTTATATAGTAGCACACCACTTTTCTCCTATTTCTCCACAGAGAACATACCCGAAACCCCACAAAACCCCGTGTACCTTGCTCGAAAACTAGAATGAAAGTGATATGGAAGTATCCACGAGCGGAGTTACGATAAGATCTAATTCTCCTTCCACGCAACTCGACTTTCTTCGAAGCTCAAACTCCGACAAATTGCGTAACAATTTCCAAACTACCCAACTGCTACATGGCCCATACAAAAAAAAACTCCCCTCTTGCCTTGTACAGCGTCTTTGAAACGCAAACGGCCTCGAGATGCATCGAAGAAGCAACCAACGAGAGTTCCCAGATGGCCCAGGCGCCTATAGGTATGGCTACCTCCCCTACTGACCCAAATCCACGGGCCAAGGTGGACCACCAATATCGGGTCCGATACCTAGACTAAGGTCCGCCCAGCCTCGACACCTTCCTCGGCTCACGGTACAGTACGTCTGCGGTTTGTTTAAAAAATTATCGAAGAAAGTCGCGTTGTCCGCGGGGAGGTGGGCAACCTGTACCACTGATGACGATACCTGGTGTGCCTTGTCCGTTTGTCGCCGTCATACGCGTCATCAGAGTGGGGAGATTGGGGAGGGTCCCAGCTGGTGCACACCTATAAAGATAGAAGCTACGGAGGGTCGGATCACACTTTGCTCCGAAAATCTACCCAGGCACGTGCTCCGACAGTCTTCCGAACCTGTCGTGTATTCTGTCGTGTCAGTCTAAGGAGGATCCAAGGTACAAGAAAGATGAACAAGCTGGTGATTCTGGGGCTTCTCGCGGCGTCCGCGGCGGCGGTGCCCGCGCCTGACTACAGCAGCCCGCAGATGGACAGGGATCTCGATTGCTTGGAGCAAGAGAACACGCTGTTCAGCTGCATTTTCGTGAAGGCGGTCAGCTCGCTGGATAGGGCGGCTAGGTCCAGCGACTTCGACATCGTCGACGGGGTGAAGTTCGTACGGGAGACACCGAGTGAGTCTCAAAATTTCTTCAGGAAACTTCCTTACGAGTGTTCGCGTGGACTTGAACTTGGAGTTAACTTTGGGATCGTTTCCTTGGGATTATAATTTGAGGCAGGAAGTAATCGTTCTTTCAGTCGCCTCTTCTCTCCTATCTCTTGATTTAAGGGCAGTTTCTCGTGTAACGGCCCCCGAAATTTATGAATTTTTGTTAAGAAACTATTGTTAATATTGCGTTAAACTCTATGGCGATTTAAAGAGGGGTCTTTATACTTGCAGATTTTTTTTTATGTCGATCATTCTCATTATTTATTAATTATTGTGGAATCTCTTCGACGATGCTGTTGTCATGTGTAGCGCCTGTCACAGTCATCTGACTGCAGAAAGAAGAGAATCTTCTTAAAGTTAAATAATTTACGCTGGGACTGGACCTAAAATTTTAATTTCAGTTTTTATTTATAACACTTCTTTTCGTCGATATAAAGAATAATTTGAAGAATTTGTCGAAGGAAAAAACTTACTTTTTCTTTCAAACGCTATAACTCTTTCAATTTTTCATTCTTCTCTTTAAAGTTGACCAATTCCAGTGTAAACTATCTAACTTTCCCGCCAACAGGAGTTACATCGTCGAGAAGGTTTACAATAATTAATAAATAATAAGAAGGATCGCCGTACAAAAAATTTTCTCCAAGCTTATAGTAATCTCCTTATATCACAATAGTTTTATAAAAAAAATTCTAAAATACCAGTTGCTTTTGTAGCTGTCAGACGAGAATCCCCCTTAATAGAAAGAAGTCTATGAACTTGAACCAGGGGGCTCGTGAACTTCAGGGGACAGAGATTTAAATAATAGCTAATCCTAATCTCGCGCTGTTGCTCGTGAAAGTGTACACGTTCCATTACTCATTCCAGTGGAACGCAGCGGGAAGGACCTGAAGACCGAGGTGGACATCATGAACGAGCTGCCAGCGGACACGTCCGACAGGGCAATAAAGCTCGTCAGCATGCTGTACGAATCAGCCATGTCGTTCGTGAAGTCGCACAGCCTGAAGCTGAGCATGCCCGAAGATGGATCAATCTCTCGCGCTCTCGGCGAAGGTAACTTTCAATCTTCCGCTATGATAGAGACGTCCCCGTTACGTAATCGTTCCCTCCCTTTCCACGACGATGTCCAGACACGTCCAACGTCACGGAACCGCAGCGTCACCGGCATGGACGAATAAACGGTTCAACGAGCCTTTCACCTTCGTGATATCTATACGCGACGCGGCAACCTGTTCCGTGTAAACCCGTTTCTTACTCACCTCCCATTCCCTTTTCATATGAAATTACGCCTCCCCGTTTTGAAAAAACGAAGAATAGAAGGCGCGTTTCTATGATAACGGGCGTTCAGTCCCTAGGGACTAATAGACTAGCTTCGGAGCTCGAGGTTAAGTAGGAATCTAACGCGCGCGTGTAAATACGCTTCGGGGTATCCGTGGTAAAAGTGTTTGCTGAGATTTTCTCATTCTCGAGGACCTAGCCAGTTCAGGGATACGTGGAGCGATGGTGGATATCTGGTGTTTGGAGAAAAGTGGACCTCTTCGAGAGCTTCCCACTTTCCTTTTCACCCTGAGAAACCCTTAGGAAATTCTACTTCAGCACAAAGCTCCATCAACTGACTTTTTTGAGCTTTACCAAAGTAGACCCCAAAAAGCAACGCTCCTCTCCACTCCATGGAATTCCTGAGCTTCCCCTCTGCCCCCCAAGTGCCAATGACTCCAAATATATCTCTTATTTAATCTTCTTTTTATAGGTCGGGCCAAGATCAAGAAAATAGCCCTACCCCTGATCGCCGCCGTAGCAGTGAAGCTATTCGCCCTGGTCCCAATTCTCCTGGGAAGTCTAGGGCTCCTGGTCCTGAAGGCTCTGTTCGTAGGCAAGATCGCCCTGCTGCTGGCAGGTGTGTTGGCCTTCCAGAAGCTCTTCGGCAGCGGCAGCAACGGCTCGGGTTACTCCAACTTCTTCGGGAAGAACGCTCAGCCTGTGACCGGATGGATAGATAGCGGTAGCCAAGGCTGGCCAGCTGGATCGGCAGCCGCGATTCAACCTCAGGGCTACTACAAGAGGAGCTTCGAGGGGAACTCGAAGATGGACGCACATTCGATGGCGTACTCCGCCCAGGCACCGGCCACGAACGAAGCCAACTAGGAAATCGACCTCGACGACGCTGTTTGCGAAGAACGATAGGATCCAGGATACCTGGAGGCCATATTTCTCGAGGCTGGCGCGCCTCTGGGCCCCTCTGGGGGCCGCTGGGCTCACTCGACTGCTAGATTAGTGTATTTATGCGTAACTGTGAATGTAACTTATGGACCACGTAAATTATTCGACTACCCTGGCTATTAATAAATTATTTCCACTGAAATGCTGGAGAGTTGGACTCGGAGCGGCTCGTTCCTGCTGCGAAGGGACATAACTGCGCGTGGCTCTGGCTTCGAATGATTGTTCGTCGAAAGCAGGGGCGATTTCTAATTTGAAGAAATTATTTATGCGCGCCTGGGACGGGCCCGGCCTCGGGTGCATAGAAAACACGTCGTACGTGATTAGTTTGAGCTGCGAGGGAACATCGACGCCTTTATCGCGCGGCTTAAGCCGACGATCGGTCTACTACAGGCTCATATGCGATTCCGATCGGACATACTCTTCGTTCGCACTCCCACCGACCGTCCCGTACTCTCTTTTCTCGCGTTCTCCTTCCCATTTCATTCTGCACGCGCTCCATCGGCCCCTCTCCCTCGCTCCCGTGCGCCGAAAGATTCGGGACACCGACGGTTTTGCATGCCATTCCGTGTCACACGGGAACACACACGGAAATCTAATTTTCACCAGAAGACTCGCCGTCGACAGCCTCGTGAATATGATGGACACGACGGGCGCCACTGTTCCTCCTGGCCATTGTCGCGGAGGGCTCTTTGAAAAGGCGAACTTTTGTGGAAACTCCGGTATTGTACGCCGGAGACAAAGGGGCGCTTGTTAGCTGTCCAACGGATGTCTCCCTTCACCCTTTCCATCGAAACACAGTGCTCTGTTGTATCACGGAACGCCGTACTATTTCATCTTCTGTGTTCGATTTTATGGTCCGCTTTCACAGCTTCGCTGTGGTGCGATTCGATTTGCTTAAGGGGTTACACCGAGTCAGGCGGCCGAAAAGAGGCGAGAGTTTGTGAATTTCTTTTGAAAAAGTGGAAGCATATATTTTTACAGAACTTGTTGCAATTAAAAGAGCAACGTTTAAAGGACATTTGGTAATTTCTTTCTAAATAAATATTTACGTTTATAATAAAGTAACAACCGACATCTAAAATTCCCGAAATATTAATTTAAAACAAAATGACGGCTATTTCAATTTCAAATCCTGTTTTTTGCGCGTGATTTTTGCATGAAAAGATCGGTTGTTTCTTTATTATAAACTCAAATATTTTTCTACGAAAAAATTACCGAATGTTCTATAAATGTTGCCCTTTAAACTGCGAAAAGTTCTGTAAAAATATATGCTTCCGCTTTGTCAGAAAAAATCACAAACTTTGGCCTATTTTCGGGCGCCTGACTAGGTATATATAACCCCTTAATATTGCTTCTCTTTAGAAGAGAATAGTTATATATTCGATGACATTATGGCTCAAGCCACTACTCAAGAGATTATTCTTTTAATTTATGTAACTCTCTCATTTTTACCTTTTCATAAGTGAAACGACGCATGCCTTAGACATGGTGACCATCAGCTCTTTAAACTTCCTCTTTCAAGTATCATCTACCCTTATTTCTACCCTCCAAGTAAATTTGTACAATTTCTACAATTTTCATCATTGCTTCCCTCTATAATCTACCAACTACCATTCATATTTTCCATTCAAATGCCATTCTACTTGTCCCCAGAGTAATTTAATCACGCTGCCAAGGAATCCGCCACCCATCTGCCAGAAACGAGATTCAAATTACTAACGAGTCCACGATTATCTGTCGCTCGAAAGTGATCACGGGTAAAAGGAAAATTAGTTTCTATCGGCAGACGCTACGTCACGAGGGGGCCGCGATAGTGTGCAGCGTGTCCCGAGAGAGCAGACGCGACGGAAATTAAAATTCTGGACACTGCGGTCCTTGCACGTTGCTTGCCAAATGGTTCAAACTTGCCCCACCATCGATCGCGGGCGGTCGTATAAAAGCAAAATTGCCCCTGAGGGCAAACAGTCAAAATCCTCGCCTCGACCACGCGATATTCAATCGATGACAATGGCGAACGCGAAGTTGCTGATGGTCTTGGCGCTGCAGCTGGCGTCTATGGTGGCCGCCGAAGACGCAACCATGCAGCTGATGGAGAGCAAGCTGACCAGGACGATGGAGGATCTGAATCGACGGGGCACCGTCAAGATCTACGGCGACATGATCACCCTGGAGAAGGTGGACGTCGAAGAGGACGCAGAAGTGAGCAGAGCTAGCGAGGACCCTTTAGTGAGCAGAATCGAGAAATTCTTGAGGACTCGCAGGATCAACATCCATTTTCCTAGCGATGGCTCCTCTGCTGACTTCTTTGGACGCGCCCTGGGGCAGAAGGACGTCGGCGTCGAGCTCAGGGGGCTCACGAAGGGAGCTTCTGAAGGTGGGTTTAGTTTCAAAGAGGCGGAGATTTGATTTTCTGGGTGGTAGGAGCATTAATTGGATGGGTTAGCCTTGAGATTGAGTTACTTCTCGCGAGGGTAAGGTTTTGAGAAAGAGTCTGGGTTAGAGGCTGATGAATTTTGAGGGATTGATTCTGAACTTATACTATTCGTTTGTAATAGAAGTAACTAATTCCAGAGCATTTCACTTAATAGTGACATTCAATTCGGAATATTTATAGCTTTAAAACTATTGAGAATCAAGTACCATACGTTCATTATAAATATGGACTAAGTAGATCATGATTATTAACTTGGATTTGGGAAGGAATTGCATATGTAATATTCGAAACACCCTATTAGAACTGTCATTATTTTTATTCATTATTAGAAATCAATTCTCGACAGCTTTTAATTACAAGTAATACGTCAAAGCTTCTCTGAAAAGAAGAAATAAGAAATCACTGTACACTACATTCCAGTCTACCTTCCTCAATAATTCAACATTCAAGCTTCGCGCTACCACGAGAATCCGGGATAATTCTGAAAGAAAAGATTATTTTATGCATATCCTCTACGTCGTCCAACGACGCAGCTCTAAATGATCAGTACCCCGGTGGAACCTCTCGCGACCAAAGTCTCTCGATCCTCGACGCCTCGATCCCCGCTGTGAATGGATCCCTCATCGGTCCCGAACTTATAGTTCCTCGCCTTTCTAAAGCCTCTCCAATGCCGTGGAAGTAAGCCACGAAGCCGAAGAACGATTGGACGGTAAGTGGGACTTCCGGTGGGGCGATTTCCGATTGGGCTCGCCCCTCGAGCCTCTTTCATCGGCCTCTTTTCGCGCGTCTAAATTGCCGGCGAACTTTTTCGCGTTTCCTCGCGCGAATTATCCGCGCATTTTCGAGCGGCGAAGCGACGGGCGAGCCCCGAAGGGAGCAGCACGTCGAACGGTAGGCAGGACGAGGGAGGGGAAAGTAGACGTCCGAAGCATAGAAAGCCATCGAACACGCGTCCCACTTCTTCCGCATCCGCGAAAACGCGGATGGTGCGAGAGAGGGATCCGGATAAAGTGGGTCGTCGCTGGGATTCCGGGTTTCTGGGACGGCTGGCGAGAGAACAAGCCGAAGGAGGACCTTGAACGAGAGTGCTACATGTCGAAGAAAGTAGACACGTCGATAAGTGGCCATTAGAGGCTCCTAGAAACCCCCTCCGCCCATCCAAATCAATCCCCATAACGAATTTCACTTAATCCATTGAATCCTCCAAACGTGGACGCAGCGACACTTACTTCTCCCGTTTTTTCTTCAAACACAAGCTGCCAGTAAATTACTGTAGGGGATCTGGCTCTAATCGGATCTCGCGGAGCCCTTGAAATTATTCCAGTCGACGGTATTGTACACAGATTTTTGACTCCGCGCCGTTTCCCTTTCGTTCCAGCCCGCACGAAATTGAAGAAGATCCTCCTGCCGCTGCTGCTGGCCTTGAAGCTGAAGGCAATGATCGTCCTGCCGATCGTCATCACTCTGATAGGACTGATAGGTATTACTGGGCTCGGTGCTGGAACGCTGTCCCTTCTTCTCTCGGGAGCAGTCGGCCTGAAGGCGCTCCTTACGCCACCTCCGCCGTATCCTGCCAGGGTTAGCTATGGAATCGTGAAGCCCGAGGTACACCACGACCACTGGCACAGGTCGCAGGAGGAGGTGAACCAACCCTACAGAGGTTGGGCACCCGAGTACAATCCGGAGCAGTACCCTTACCAAGAGATCCCTTGATTAACCCTTCGTCGCCTTTCATCCCCTCATCCCGTCATTCTATTTATTTCCTCTGGTATACTAGCACGCTGAATAAAAACGTCACGTTCTCTTTTTTACAACCTTGTGTGTTGATTGAAACCTGGGACTCGTGGATAATCTAGGAACTCCATTACCCATTCAACATTGCATACTTTGCTTCATCTTTATTAAAGATTTATTCTTCTCCATTTTTTATCCCCAGTCATGGACCACCCTCAAAGCTATTGACAGACCAACATGCATCCCTTATCATTGACTTTATTTTTGCACCGCTCGTCCTGCCCGTGATACCTGCCAAGCTGTGAAATAATTAAACAAATAATTGGAAATCCGTAATGAGGCGGTAAGCAGGTTACCCATGGAGCCGTGGGAGACGGCTAACGACCCAAATAGAAGCGGCGTCGCGGGTGGGGGAGAATGCAGCGACAGGTAGGGAGAGGATGGAGCAGGTAGGGGTGTAGGAAGAGGAAGGAATCGGGGTCAGTGTGACGAGGAAGGTGGGAAAACCGGTCGCGACAGCGATTGGTGGATCTTGTTCCCCACCTTGCTGGATCCACAGGATCAAGGTCAGTGGGTCATTGCCTCCACGTGGACTCCCACCTTCTTTCTGGCTGTCTTTCGTCGGCTGTTCTCTCCGCCGTCGAGCGGGGAGACGGTGTAACGGGATCGGTTGTGATCGGGCCTAGAGCGTTGGAGAGGGCAGAAACCTCGGGTATATACGAGACCAGCCGAGGGGACAGCACCGTCAAGAGCCGCTCAACTCTGAGCAGAAGAACGCCCAAGGAGCTCGGGTCCCAGCTGACGTTCCACTGATGCATGAAGTTCGTTAAAAGCTGGGGTCCCCATGGTTCCCTAGAACCTTGGAGAGCTCGAGAATCCTAGTATAATATTTCCCATAGGTTTCAGAGCTGTAGTGGTTTGTTTAAAATCTTGAGGGTACCGAGTATTTTGGAACGTCGAGTTGGTTTCAAGCACTAAAATCTGTGACTGTAGAAGTGGGTAGGTTTTACAACGTTGATTCTTTTTTCCTATCTAATTTCTAAGAGACGAGGGTGTAATTGGATGTATGCAGAAAAGGAAACTTGTTTTTAAAGTCCTAGATTTTAGTGCCAATTTGGAAGGATATGAATTCTGATTCATAGAAGATCCATTGTCCACGAGAGTGGCCACCTTTCTATTATACAAAAAAAAACATTGCAATTCTTAACTACACTCTCTCGAATGAAACACTCCACATACTGCTCCAAGAGAATCACCAGTTACCAAGAAATCATGTTCAACATCGCTGAAATCCATCGCCCACGGGAAATCTTTAAATCCCACAAAACCGGAGACTTCAATTTTAATCAAATATCCGCTAGCAAAGCTATTAGACAGCGTGTTTCCTTTCATGAAAGTCCAACATCCTTATCGAATGCTCTCTGGAGCAGCATCCACGTCCCGAGAAGCAGGTCATCCAAGCAGTTGAGCAGCTGAAACGTGCCCGAACAGTCGGAGGGAGCGATAAAGACGAGCGCGTTTGGGCAACGCCTCGAGCGGCATTAAGCAAGGAATTCCAGGCATTCGACACTCGCGTCGGGCTGACCCTGAAAAAAAATGCGAAAGTGCGAATGGGCAGGATGCATTGCGAGTGCATAGCGGATGCTCGTTCTCGAATTAACGAGGTCTAAGCAGCCAGCCTCGGCCAGCGACCGGGATCATACGTTTCAGATGCGCCACGGTATATTCTTCTCGTTTCGCCGGACCCACGGCTCGATAACGCGGATGCATTTGCACGGAACCGCGCGCGATGCGTCGCGGGAACATTAGACGCGTGAACTGACCGGATGCACGCGACCGTGAACAAAATGGATATCCGTGAATTCGTTCCGCGAGCACACCATCCGATATGTAAAACGCAGACCTGATTCTGCGAGCCTCGGTCGGCCATCCGCTGGACCGAACAGGAGCTCGCAGGATTTCTAATTCCATCGTGTGCGATCTGATAAATTTGAATACGATTGAATGTAAAATTAGGTACCACGGGAGGGAAATTGCAAATATACCATCGCAAGGAAATTGGAAATATAGTAGTTCTTCTAGGCAGTGCAAATCGCAGGAGATTGGAGTGTAAGATTCTCTATAGAAGGGAAATAATAATAATAATAAACCGTCTTTATTCTATTATAATATAAAATACAAACAGAAATAAATTTCTCTTGGCTTCAAAGGGTTAATACATGCCTTTGTGTTCTTTTAATAGACTTCGTACATTGGTTCGCGTAGTATGAAGCATAAAGTAATTAAAATTCTGCTACAAATTCCAGTAGTCTCATTTTCTCTGAATTTATTGCACCGCAGTGGAACCAGACGTCATGGTCAGACACGCCGGGGCTCTTCGTCCGTAGCAGCGCTCCTCGTACACTAATTCGTAGATAATGAGGCCCCAAATAATCTAGACTGTTCGGAATCTTTGGAATACCAGGAATCTTAGCTTCGAGTTCAAGTAAGACGCAGTAGAATTGGGCGTTATGGTCACTGGTCAGACGTGTCGATGCTTCCTACTCGAAGACACTTTTCGTGTTTTAACTTTTACACTGCCCCCTAGTAATTAACATTCTACCACGAGCTAATAATACTAATAACCCTATGAATCTTATTATCTGCAAATTTACAAGCACTGAACTCAGACAGTGGAATGAGATATCATGGCCGGACACACCGCCACGCTGCCTTCTAACTCTTTCCATACCCTAATTCGTATAATACGACTTTCAAACACAAATTTCCACAACCTCACTTCCGCCGAATTTAAAAACTTTCAGTAGAACCGTCCTCTACAGTCAGACACGTTACCATTCCCCATTCTCAATCACGCTTCTCGTGTTGTAATTAGTCTAACGTAGACCCCCGAATAACTTAAATATCGCCTCAAGTCTCGAGATTGTAGGTCTCTCGAAATTTACTTGCGCGCAGTGGAATCAGACGTCATGGTCAGACACGTCTCCGCTCCTGATTCCTCGCGACACGGTTTCCCGAATGGCGCGCCGTTCACCGGTCGTCCTGCCCAGGATACGATCGTTTCTTCGGAGGATCGCTTCGCGCGGGCTCCAGCGAGCATGGATCATCGGGAGGGGGGGAATTCTGTTAAACCGATCGGCGACTGTAACTTTCTCGCAGTCGTCTGAATTTTCGAGCGAAAAATGGGGTAACCGCGGCGTTCGATCGTACAGGGGCCGGGCGATCGCTCGGCCTAATGCCGCGCAATTACCTTCGCCGTTTCAGGCGCGCAACGCAAGCGGATACGGCGCCGAGTAGAGAGGAAAAATGGACGGAAAAGTCCGCGATGCCCGTGGCCTGATTGCGGCGCAGACAGGGACAGTCGCGTAAAATCGTAGTTCCCCTCTCAATGGATGAGCGATTGATCGTTCCCCTGGTGCCTCCTCGAAGCTGAAAGCACGCCGCCCGTTAACCTCGATCGAGGGGATCGATCCGTCCGTCGTTCTCGCCCGTTTCTGTTATATCATTCTGTCGATCGTCGGTGAAACGTGGCCAGGTGAATTAAGGACACTTATGAAATTGCAAATCGGCCATGAAGGCGGCCTCTGCTCAGTTTTAATTTTCGCTTTCGCAGCTTGGAAAGTAGAGTAGCCTCTGACGCTGTCGGTCATTGATGCTTCAAGCTCCGCGTAAACGAACCGCCCTCGAACATATCGAAAGCACGTCGCGCCCCGCTGGCGATCGGCCGGGATATTCGGCCAAGCTCGATATGCATGATCGAGTCACGTATCGAATATAGGCGAAGGATGGTAACAGTATAGGAGGAACAGTTACGAGCAACGACAGCAACACCCGTGCACGTTTCACTGGCGACACGGTTCGTATCGATCGTGGCGATTGGAAAGGCGTGCCTGCGAATCAACGAAACCCCCATCGATTCCAGCGCATTCCGCGGAACGAAGGAGATAAAATACTTTCTGTTACATTCCGCGAAGACGATAGAAAATTTTCTACGCGCCCAGAGAAACTGGGTGATCGTACCTGAAATTGTATTCTACTTTGCACAGGGTCCGTTGGCTATTCGGAGATGAAACGTTTCTGCATTTCGGTGGTTAACGATCGAGGTGCATCGAGCGCGGTCGGAGCGATTCTCTAGCGAATGGCCGACTCTGGCGAAAGAGGAGCAGCTGGCCGGGAGATCGGCGCGATTATTAACGAAAGGAAGGCGTTGCGGTAAAAGGAAGTAACAAGTCGCGAAATAGATACCTGAAGAAGAAGGCTAATCCGCTCTTCTCCGACACACCTGCTGGACGAGCATGCGAGCGCATCGTCTCGGCCACGCGAAACACCGCGAGCTTAAGCGCCCAGAGTTTATCGCCCGAAGACTGTACGCACCTTTTGATGGAGAATTAAATGCAATTTTGTAGGAATGCGTTAGCCTGGTATGCGCGTGAAACTAGTGGATGAATATCTGGATGAAATGCAGAGGATGTCCGGCTGCACTCGGGAAATAATTCCCTCCATGGAATACAGGTAACGAAGATTGCAATGGTATAAACATTACCCTGTTTCAATTAAGATATCCTGCAAATTAAAATCCACGCGGAAATTAAAAGAATAAATAGCGCAGAGAGTGCATGGAAAGTGGAGAACGTAGAAACGTAGCCCGTAGTAATTTCTGCAACTACCAAGCGTGATAGAAATAAGTCTAAACGGCATAGCTTGGAACTCTCGTTGAGAAAATACAGAAACAAATTGCATTGCTTCGCTCTATCTTCGTTTCTCCACCGGCTGAAGCAGCGGAAGGCTGGTGGAGCGTCGATAGTCTCTCGCATTCGCGGCTCGTCACGCGATTTTCAAAGTCCGAGGCGTCCGTGAAAATTGGCCGCACACTTTCTCGCCGTCAGATCCGTCTGAAGCGCCGGTCGTTGGAGCGTGACTCGCGAAAATCCGATCTCCCGCGAGCTAACTGGGCTGATTCGAAGTAGGCCTCCGTCACGTCTCGCTCAGCCGAGGGAAATAATGCGTTCACCCGCGTGCATTCGTGAAATCTCGCCGGCTTTTCCTCTGTCTGCCCGACCCGGATCTCGGGGACCAACTGTGGCCAGTCGGTGGCCGTCTCGATTTCGTCGTCGAGATGGAAAGTGGTTCCCTGGCGGGTGGCCTCGGTCACGGTTAACCCCGTCGGCGACGATCGATCGATCCCCGCGAAGTATTTCCTCCAGCGCAGCCCCCACGATCGACGAAATTCAACAACTATCGTGGCAAGCATCCGCGAATGAGCAAACGTAGATAGAAGATATCTATCCAGAGTTTTCTATCATATCTGGCAAATGGATACCCGAAGAGAAGTGACGAACCTACTAATCATGTCATACCGATCCCAAGGAGTGTGATTGAATAGAATATTACAGTCGACGAGCGATCGACCCCTCGCGTGTTCGATCTACGAAGCATAATTCGCGGTTGGAACGCGAGCTCGCCCATCGATGGACCGTGTTGACGCGCCGGATAGTTTCTGGAGCAAACGGAATTGCCGGTGAAGAAAGTCGCGTGCCTGTGGGGACAAATTCGCCTGGGTCCCTGGTCTGCTTACTGGTTGGGCCTGGTCTGTTGCAGGTCTCGCGGAGGTGGCCAGGCTTCGCTCTCATTAGAGTATCCTTTTTTACCCCGGCAAATTCGACAGAGATTCGAATTCTCCGCTCTATTTGCCGCTCCCTCTCGCCGCGTGCGAGCGGCCGGCGCGGTGGCGGTGGCCGCGAGAGGGCCCCTCGCCTCCTCTTGTAAGGCCGCAAAAGAAGAGAGCACGCCGCCCCGCGTGCTCTCGACTACGGAGAATGTATGGAAGCGGCCCGAAAGGCAAAAAGGAAAAAGGACTACCCGCTGGCTCGCTCTATATATACTGCAACTATCCGAGGGTATGTCCAGTGCACGGTACGCGTCCCGTCCGTCAGCTTCGAGTATACGAGGTCCTTCCGTTCGAGCCTTCGCCCGCGCCGTACAGCAGGATAACGGAACGACCCAGGGACAGACGCAGAGATCATCGCGAGATGAAGGGATTCGCGGCTCACCGTCAATTGTCGCGCCAGCAGGCGTACCTCCTTCTGCTCCTGCTGGTCGGCTGCGCCAGCGGGGAGATCGAGAGACGCACCTCGAAGCAGATGGTCGAGGAGTCCCCGGAGACCTTGGCCTCCAATCTCAGCAAGGACTGCGGCAAGTCCTACAGTGCCACGTGCCTGAAACTGGACGTGGTGTCCTTCCTGGACAGGCTGTCCGAGCAGGAGGACATCAACATCCTGCCCGGGGTGTCCGTAATCAAGGAGAACGGCTCTGCCAGCATGCCTGCCTCAGAAGTGGTCGCTAATCTGGCCAGAGACTTCCCCAACGACGTGGAGAAGAGGCTGGACGCGTACCTGGTGCACAAGGTAGGAAGCTACCTGAACAGCCACTCGATATCGATCAAGCTGTTCGACCCGAGGACCTTCGAGGCTGCCAGGAACTTCAACGAGGAGACGCTGGCACAGCTGGGTCTGAACGGTGGACAGACCGTTGGAACTGGTGAGTAATAACTTCGGAGTTAAGTAACCCTCTGTTTAAATTCATCGACTTGTATCCCCCACATCCATTTTCAATCCCGAGCAGTAGACTGAGCTAATCGTATATTTAGGGCGCAAGAAGGACAAGGGCGGGAACGGTGGTCTCCTGGCCGGTCTGATGATGATGAAAGGTACACTGGGCGCTGTTGGATTCGGCGCCCTAGCTCTGCTCGCTGGTAAAGCCCTGATGACGGGTCTGATGGCCCTGATGCTCTCCGCTATCGTCGGATTGAAGTCCCTGGCAGGCGGCGGCGAGAAGAAGACCACCTACGAGATCGTCAGCAAGCCCGTCTACTCGAATTCCCACACCCACAGCTCCGAGGAGCACCACGGCCACGGCTACGGTCATTCTGGATACGGGAGATCGCTGGACGCCATCCAGGACACCATTCACCAGGCCGTTCTGAAGTACGGGAACGCGCGGGATCGTCGATCGCTCCGATTGAATTAAATCTCCTCGCCCGAGGAGCCCCGCCAGCTAGCTGACTGGTGGATACGCATGAGAGAGATCTAGCCGCACGTCTCTACCTCACCGACTTCACACTTCGTTTCCTCCTTCCTTTACTTCCACACTTCACGAATTCTCCTCCATCGCCCCGCGTGTCTACTGTCTGGCATCCTCCGTCGCCTCCTCCGCCCCTCCCTCCCTCCATCTGTACACGCCACATCTCTCGGTACCTTCGTCTCGCTTTCTTGTCCCGTCGCCTCTCCTCTGCTCTCATTTCTCATCGTCCTTGCACTTTATCGCCGGTCTTACAGTTATCCATAGATTCGCGGCCACCTATCGCGAATCGCATTAGTCCGCGCGCCACCGTTCCAGCTGGCCCGTCGTTGCATCTTCGAATCGTGTACATGACCTCCCCACTCCCCCGTTATTTATATTTATGTATTACGTATTTAATGCATTGTAAAGTTTTTAATAAACGAACTTTTTAAGAATGTGCCCGCGAGCTTGATGCCGCCCCCCGCGCTAGCGACGCCTCCGGGGAACGAAGCGGAGGAAGGGGCTTTCTTTTTATGCCTGCTTGGATGGTGATTCGGAGCATTTGTAATTTTAAAGGAGAGGCCTGCGCCTCGGTTCGATTGCCCGCAGGAAAATGGGAGCACAGTATAGGAAATTAATGGTTGCGCCGACGCGCGCAGAAAGTAACCGTTTTTCCATCGATTCGCGCATCAATTTCAGTTTTAGAATATTCAAGGCAGCGTAACGCGAAGCCTGCGCTTCGCTTCGGTTCCCCGCCATGGAAATTATACGTGGCGATGATAATTGCGAGATTAGTATGGCAGTCAATTAGAGTGATACGAAACAAGGTCGTCCCCTTCACCTTCGCAGCCCGGCGCGATAGGCTTCTTCGCGGCGAACCGTCGCCCAAGTAGCCGGGGTCATCATGCGCCAGGCGTTCTCCTACTCGGCGAGTTGTCACCGAATCGTTGGAACCCTACAAGTTCTGTGTGAAAAACGTCTAATTTGCAGCAGTTATGAAAACCAAATTCTTTTCATATTTCTACTACCGTTATCAATTTTATTCCCATCGAATTTTTTATTAAAATTGCAGGTAGCAATTCCTTTTGCTGTCACCAAGAATTATGAAAGGACAAAATGAACGCAGTACTCTAACTATTATTGAAATAATGGCACCATCTTTCGGAGAACTATCATTTTCCCTCTCAAAGGGCTTTCTGTCGCCCGAATTTCCATCATTTCTCGAGCACGGGGTCACCAAATTGTCCCTGAAATCTCGAAGCGCGGTATCCTGTTCCGAAGCACGGACGAGGAAGCGCAGGGTCACCGCAGGAACGAGCTCAGTGGTACAGCTTGTCATTAAGTTATTTGCCCGGTCGGCGGTAAACGACAATCGTGACAGGCGCAGAAAAACTCTGATAAATGACATAAATCTCATTGTATATAAACGATTACCAGCTGCCAGAGATCAGTCTTCGGTAGCTGGTGAGAAGTCGACTTATTCGTCGTTGATAATCGCGTATCGAACGATGCTGAATCCGAGGATCGTTCGAACAGTGCGTGAACTCGCGTTCATCGGATTCGTGTTGCTGCCAATTGTTCATGGTGGTGGCAGCGATGGGACCGTGATCGCCAGGGATAACAAAGGGGACGTGGATCCTTACAAGTTCCTTGGGAACAGCGCTCGACAATAGTACTGTGCTTTCGTTCTGGATTTATCTTTTTTTTTGTCTTTGCAATTGATATTGGGGAGCTGTAAATTTGTGCTCACAGAATACTTGATTTTACTCGCGTCTTAAAGTTCTTTATAGTGCTTTCAGTCAGTTAGATAATGTAATTGATATTGAATCGAATGTTCCTTTATTCTTTAAATTAATTATTAGTCAAGATCTGGTTTTTATTGATTAAATTATTGCACCAGCTCGGGTAGACAAATATTCGACTACCGGAGGAATGGAGTCAGAGTGGACATCAGAGTAGTGCCAACCCCAAGAAACGATTCGACAAAGAACGAAAGCGACGGCTTCCCAGAATTCCCAACGAATGATATAGGAAGATGTATCATCAACTTCTCGCTAGTTTGCGCGAGGAATCGTTTCAGTAGATTCTTGGAGTCTATTAGGGAGCTGAACGAGATCTATTTGATGGGCCAGGAGATTAAGTTAGTGAAGATCAGGGTGATCAACGATCGTGAATCCACCAACGACTCTAATTACACCATCGAACGTAGTGTAAATGACTTCTTCGACACTTTCGCCCTGAGGATCACGTTACCCAGATGGAATGGAAAACGGGAGAAGAACCAAATCGATGTTATGTTGGACGAGACTGCTCTGGTTGAAGGTTCGTATGCAAAAAAAAATTGAGAACCTGTTTCTCTATCTCTTAATAAATTATTCCTCGAAAGAAAAATTGCAAAAGGTGAAGGAACTAGGAGCTCCACGGGGAGGGCAGTTCGTGAATGAAATTTATTTCCTTCCATACTGTTCTGATTGGTAATTCCGAATATTAAAAAACTGTGTTTGTTGCAGGTCGAGGAAAGAAGGGTGGAGGAGGTGGCGGTGGCGGGAAAGGAGGCGGTAAATGCAAGATGATGATGATGGGAGGCCTGATGATGCTGAAGATGAAGCTAATGGGTAAGATGTCTACTGAAATTTCCCCATTGCAATTTGTTCCTCCGTTTGTACTGAATTCTCACCAGGCTATACTCTTCGAAACATGACTAATCGATCTTTCACGCAATAGGAATAGCAACATTGAAGGGGATGATGATGGCAGGCATGTCTCTTATGGTGTCCATGGCGATGCTGATGCAGAAATGGATGAAAGGAGGCGGAGGAGGAGGAGGCGGAGGTGGTGGTGGAGGTAATATTCAGAATGAATTATTATTTTCAATAGCAGGCACTAATTGACCCTATAGAATTCAACTAACTGTTCCATTTAATACTATAGGAAGGAGAAATATTAAGACCAACTTTCTTCTTATCTCTTTTAAATTTATTTATTTTAAAAAAATACAACGAAATCAAACACTGTATTAATATCTACAGGTCAATACAAGGAAATTGTCCTCCTCACGAAGAGTGGAGGTGGTGGCGGTGGTGGGGGCGGTGGTGGAGGTGGCGGTGGAGGCGGCGGAGGAGGCTGTTGTGGACCGTCAGACAGTTATGGCGCACCTCCTCCTAGCAGCTATGGTCCTCCATCTGGGGGCGGTGGTTGGGGACGCAGCTTTGGAAGGCGATTCGTCACCTCCAATCACGACAGAATTCAGACCACTGATTTAATTAACTCGTCCACTGCAGTAGAGAAATCTGTTTCCAATGCAGGCATCACCGACACCCCGAATTATGGGAATCTTCTCAGCAATTCGAACTTCTCATCTTCGAACTGGAACATGAGTAATTACGACGAACTGCAAAGATATCAATATTTTAAGAGTAATGGAAGTAGAGTAGAAAATGATAAGGATGCGGAACCCTTGTTGCGTTTAGGGTCCACTACTTACGCCATCGACACAGATTCCTATCAAAGTGTGGACCCAAGAAACTATGTGGTCGAGTCAAGTCCAGTTAGCAGCCACGTGGATAATGTGAATCACGTTGGTTCGACAAACTACATTGCAAATAGCTACGACAATAATGCGCCCCGGCCAATTTACAGCGACGAGTGGCAAGCTACCGAAGGGAAGCTTCAACCATCGAGTTTGATGAGTGAGCTGCATGGAAGTGGCCATAAATCTGAACTTGAAGAGTCTTTTCTACGTGGGAGCTGAAATCTTCCTGGAGAAACTCGTAGAGCGACCATTTCCACTGTACAACTTGCAAATAAAATTTAATATTGAGAGATACACATTGTTATCTTCCCACTAAGTTATTTCCCTAAAGCTTTTGGGCGCCTGGCAGTAGCCGACCAGCAACCACAGTGGCAAGTCATCGCAGCCTAGCTGGGTGGGCTGCGTGCTTCCAGGAGCAACGGAGCTGACACGCATCATCTCGGACTGTAGTATTATTGCGAATCGATTTTTTACCCATGCTCAGATTGCAACAGTGTTGCTAATCGAATTTTAAACTGCATAAGTTACACCATCCAGTTCCAATATCACTGTTCACAAACTAGAGTACATAGTTTACACATCAGAGTACATGCATCACAATTCACAGTACGAGATTAACATACAATTTCCATTCGACTTCAACAACATTTCCACTCTTATTCTTCACTACTTCTATAACACTTTCACTGTACATGTACACCACTTCCACATCACAGTCGACACACCACACAGCACAAACCACACACCACAAACAACATACAACATACAACATACAACATACAACATACAACATACAACACACAACACACAAAAGAGTGTAAATGAATTTCCCTTTTCCCACAAACTTGAAATTTTGGAATTTGTGGGAGAACGGAAGTTTATTTTGGCTTGTGCAGCGCGAAAATCTGCCTCTCTTGCAGGTGCAGCACGAAAATCTGCCTCTCTTGCAGGTGCGGCACTTCAAAAACCCCTTGTTCCGAAATTCAATGCACGATTCTTGCACCTGCAAGAGAGGCAGATTTTCGCGCTGCACCTGCAAGAGAAGTTGCGGGGCGAATTTTTGCTTTTCTTGCAGGTGCAGCACGAAAATCTGCCTCTCTTGCAGGTGCGGCACTTCAAAAACCCCTTGTTCCGAAATTCAATGCACGATTCTTGCACCTGCAAGAGAGGCAGATTTTCGCGCTGCACCTGCAAGAGAAGTTGCGGGGCGAATTTTTGCTTTTCTTGCAGGTGCAGCACGAAAATCTGCCTCTCTTGCAGGTGCGGCACTTCAAAAACCCCTTGTTCCGAAATTCAATGCACGATTCTTGCACCTGCAAGAGAGGCAGATTTTCGCGCTGCACCTGCAAGAGAAGTTGCGGGGCGAATTTTTGCTTTTCTTGCAGGTGCAGCACGAAAATCTGCCTCTCTTGCAGGTGCGGCACTTCAAAAACCCCTTGTTCCGAAATTCAATGCACGATTCTTGCACCTGCAAGAGAGGCAGATTTTCGCGCTGCACCTGCAAGAGAAGTTGCGGGGCGAAAATTAACCCCTCGCAAAAATGGACAAAGAAGGAACAAGGATTTTCAAAATGTGTGTTGTGTGTTGTGTGATGTGCGAGATTTGAAGTGTGTAGTGTGAAGTGTGAAGTGTATTATAGGATGTGTGATGCATGGAAGTTGTGTGGAAGTGGTTCAAGGATGGAACTGAAGGTGAACGGTGTAGGAAGCTTCAAAATGCTGTATAGTAATATATGAAACAACACTTTTAAATTTGTGAGAATAAATATACTTTATTTGCAACATCGTAATAAATTGTACACAGCATTAAAATACTATTATACCTATAGCATTAAGGCACGGTTAAACATGTGCAATGCGCGTTGCAGAACACCATTACAAGGGTCGATTTTTATGGTTTGGCGCGCAACGTAGGACCTCGTACCGTAGGAAATTTTAAGTGTTCGGCGCGCAAATGCGTGCTGTTGCACATGTTTAACTGCACCTTTAAAGCAATGTGGAACTGGTGAAATGTTATGTACCCGTCGAGTTCGTCGCTCCTCACCGCAGGCAGCCCGCCAAGCTAGGTTGCGACATACCGCTCTGGATACCTCACTGCCTACTGCCAGGCGCCCAAAGGCTGAAAAATTTAGAAGTCCGTAGGTTTAATAAACAACGTGGAATAGGAAAACATTACGCAGAAAAACTATTGCCTTATCGCTCCATGCCTTATATTAAATTTGTGACAAGCTATGGAATCATATAGCAATTTATATCAATTTGTGGAAAAAGTAACATAATCTCCATGGTACTATCCAAACCCATTTTGTGAATAAATTTCCTCAATACCATTTTCCGATGGTACTTCTTACATCGAAGTTACGAACGTTTGAATATTATTACCGACACGCGCCTCTCGACGTGCAATCGCTAGCGCCTCTTCCGTACGTTCTTCGATGCTCCTGTTCCGCAGTCTACGCGACTGACATATCACCACAAATCACTTGTATTCATTTCGCCTCGAACTATGTTCTCAGAGGAGGAAAGTATCTCAATGGAGCACGGGAGGAACTCGGTTATGCTGGGAGTCAGTGTACTTGAATGAAACGAGCGGTGGGCGACAATTCCATAATGCACGCAAGTGGTGCGCATTGAAATTAGGTGTACACACGTATTAATCGTACGGTGACTGTGCGCTAGAATTAAGCTGCGCGTCGAAATGTGTGCCTCGATGTCGTGTGTGGTTCTTCATCAACGGTTTAGAATCGACCCCGTGTAATGGTCGACCCACATCATTCTGCGACTAGCTACTTCATACACGCGGCACGTAGCATTTTCGGAGACAACGCGATCTGATTTGAAAGGAGTAACGGCAGTCAGATTTTTTCAAGCACGCTGACCGACAATCTCTGCCTGCTTCTTACATATCGACACTGCGATTATTCACTTACCATTTACAGCTGTAAAACATTCTAAAAGTGACAATAAAATATACGCTTCTGAAAGATACGAGAGACTGATTTATTTCACGATTCCCAATCATTTCCCTACTTTAAAATCAAGATCTGGATCCTATATATCATTTAATCTAGCCTATTAATAACTATCTAAGCATTCTAAGCAAATACATTTCAATAAGTAACTTGCAAGGCGAATAACGTTATGCTAAATATTATTAGAGTTTATAACAATTCTGCAATACCTCTGAATTCGGTCACTTGCAAGTAGCCAAAGCTTACCAATTACGTATATTCAATGGGCACTAGTAATATTTCAAAATTCCTAAGGGTTGTGAAACACAAGAATTAAATGTGAGTTAGGTCAGGGTTTTGCTACTTGAGTTACGTCTGAATTTAATCTACGTTACGTGTGAGCTAGATCTGTGTCTGCCCTGTTGGATCTAGATTAGACCCGAGTTTAGCCCCAGATTATATCAAAGTTGGATCATCAGTGACTTCATCTTAACAACCTACGAAGCACGTCTACCGTTGCACAAATGAGACAAGAGTAGATCCTTCTAAATTCTGTAGAAATCGAGTTCCTCTGCCACATTCTCCATTACACCTGTTGCTTCAAAGGTTTAATCACCCGTCGACACGTCGACAGGCGATCGACCGCGCAAGATATCTACGAACCTGGAAAATCGGTGAAAGTTCTCGAGTGGCGGGACAAAAGTGGGCTTCCGTCGTGCCTGAAATAGGTGGAACGTGTCACGCCACGGGTTCACGAATCGGTTCACTTTCCTACGAGCTCGCGCGCACCACGCGCCTCTTTCGATCTTCCCTCGGCTTTTACTTGACGTAACGGAAATTACTGGCGCTTCTCAGTGAATAATATCTGGAAAACGAGAAAAAGAGACGAATGCGGAATAATTTAGAACAGTGACAATGTATTTGCATAGCTTCACTGGGAATCGTGTGCGACGAGTTAATGAGCGCAGAAACTGTGCCTTCCTTTCTATCCACGTGATCCTCTTGCGTCCTCGCGTAAACAGCGATGACGTGATCCTGCAGGGGGCAAGGATCTGATCAGGTTTTGCGTCGTTCGGTATTTTTTAAATCATTTATAAGCTGCAGATATGTGGAGGTACCTGTCAACTATTCTTGCTACGAAGCGTCTGTTACTCCTGAGTGCCAATAAAAGATACAAGCCAACTAGGGAATACTATTCCGGGATCTCGCGATCCCGGCTGTTTTTTGGATTCCAAAAATCCCGGGATTTTTTAAAAATCTGAATTACTTTATGAACACCTGAAAAATATAAAAATAAACAGAATAAATAAACATAGTTATTTCATAATAATAATGATTTATTTAAATAGTAATATTGTCGTATATAACTAATTAAATTATATTTATTTTATCAATGATATTCTCACTGTCCGCTATTTCGAAATCGCGCGAGTTGCAAATCGCAACTTGTCTGAATACATAAAGTCGAAACATTGTAGACATGTACTTCAGGTGCTTTGCTATTTCTCCGTTCGCACCTCCAAAAATTTTCATAATGGTTTACTGATATTATGTACTTATTCACACTTTATTAGTCTTCATTGTTCTACTGTTTTTATTGTTAAAAATGAATTTAGCTGATGTTTCAGACTAACGATAGAACGTAAGTTTGTTTACTTTAAATAAAGATTTAGAATTTTGACACATAATATATCATTTTAATTACTGTAATTATCTATTACCCAATCTCGGGATTAGTCCCGGAATCCCGAGGTAGACTTTAAAAAATCCCGGAATAGTAAATAATGACCCGAATTGTATTCCCTAAAGCTAACCCAATCATTTAAGTAACTGTCTGCTGTACACGTTTTTATACGATCTCCTTTTACACACTCGCAATCAGTTGTACGCCTTCTTCCTCCATACCAAAGATGTGTGTCAGACTCATTCACTCCTTCGAAGTGCCTTCAAGCTGGGTGATTATACAATCGAACCAGTTCTTGCAATCTTCACACTCTTTAATCCCTTGCACTCCCTGAAATTCCTACAAATGATCGCAAAATGGGGTTCTCCAACACTTTTCCAACACCCTGTATTTCCGCGGAGCTCCCTCGGTTTCTAAGGAATTAATCAAACGTGCCTGATTGAGCTCGCGCGGAATCCTATCGGTATTAGGAGCGTAATGGACGACCCCGTACGTGACAATGTTAAAATTTTTATGCCCACCCAATATGTAACGCGTCCCAGTTGCTTGGTTCACTTCGAGCACGTGCAAACCAGTTCCGATGCACTGCCTCTGCGTAAATACTTTCAGCCGGCCGCGCCGGCCTGCGTCCCTGCTTCTTCTCACTTCCGATTCGAACAGCTAGAAATGATCGGCGCGTTTTGGGTAAGCTTCCACGGCGAACGTGACACTATTCGTTCACCTACTTCGTAACGTCGAGGAATTTCTCCACCTTGTTTACATATACCTGCGTCACACATCGCTGTGGATTACATGCTACTAAATTTATTTCACATGTACCGGGTTACTGTTGTTAATCCTACCACCCATCCTTATCAGTCCACTCAATAGAGCCACGCGTTTCTTTCCAACTGGATTCTAGAATTCAAATTCATCGTTGATCGGAGCCTCGATAATCGTTGCCCCAGCATTGTCAACTTTCATTATCAAAGATCAGGATCTGCGAACGTGACGGGAATTTCCATAAAACAAGCTACTTTTGACAAAATTAGATAGAAGTACCAAACAGTATTTATATACTACGCTACACTATCGAGAAATCTAAAGGGGTTAAACGAATTCTCATATGACTCGACTACTCATCATCGACGTAGACACTTTACATTAAAAATCCTCTACACTAATCCTGCCTATATATGTATGTAGGCTGTCTTAGAACGCAACGAGCCTCTTGCTCTTCCATGGGTATCGACCGAGCCGAGGAAAAGGAGGAAAAATGGCAGCGGAAGATACGAGCCCGAGGCGCGAGCATGAAATTCGTTCCCGTGAAAGAAAGCCGCCGGCGACGGCATTTCGGCAGTCGAGGGGCGAGCGAGCCAGCAATCCGGTTGTGCTTCGACCAACCTAGCTGCCTACCCAACGGTCAGATCGATAGTAGGTCAATGAAATTCACCGGGCCGCGTTCGACGTTCGACTCCTTTGACCCGCCCGATTCTTCCCGGAAGGGGACTGTCGTTAACGCGTACAATCATCGTCAACGTGACGTCGAAGACGTTGAAACGTACTCCATCCTCATTGCGCGTAAAGCGCAATGTAAATTTTCTTACTCCTTCGGTTGTATAACGCGTCTGACGGTGATTAATGGGGCGACGAATTTTGGGAGTTCAGGGAGCCGAGAGATTTTTGAACGGTGAGTAATGGGCCCGCGAAGCACGTAGCGGATAAAATTGATGACAAATTTCGTGTGGGTTCGAGGAGACGTTTGTGCGGTTATGTATGCTGGAATATCTATTTTCTGTTTGCGATCAATCTTCCTATGGCAAGCCAGTTATTAACTCAAGAGGTAAGAGTTGCAATTTCCTGTGCAACAGGCGTAGCAACTCCGCGCGCGAGAAACACGAAATTTCAAGGTCGAATTTTCCTGTCGCTGACGAAACGACATTGAAACCATTTCTCTCAGATGATCTACAAGATGAAACCAGAGCCGGGAGCCGAGATAACGGACGCTTATCGGTCGTCCACGCCTGAATGTAGGTTGCTGGTGTATCGCAGCTAATCTGGTTAATGGGAACACCTTCACCAACGATCTATTAGTGAAACCCTCGGGGCGGAGGTGCCCGAGGATTCGTAGCAGAATCGTTGTTGCGTGATACGATGTCGGTTGCTGTTTCCTCTTCCCGTCGGAACTGAAATCCTTACACGTCGTATGGCGTGAGACTTTGTGTACAAATACCCCTAACATGTTTGACGAATTTATTGGCTACTCTTAGAGCGACAAGCGCAAAACTCAAAAAGTATCGAAACGATTTCGATGACCCATATCTATATCAGAAGAATCATCGTTTTAAGAGGACTCCCTACTTTGACGGCCTGAAAAGGAGCGCGATATTTGGGATTTTTTACGAGAAACCGTCAAATTATATTAAGGGGTCATTCTACTTTGATCGGTCGAAAAATGAAGCTACTTTTAAATTTTTTATATTAAAAATTTTTGAATATAATGAAATAAAACTTTTTGGAATTTATTAAGCTACTCTTATATTATATAAAAAAAATTAGAAAGTTTTTGTTAACTTGTTTCATACGTTTTTGTATAGCGTCAATGTAACACCTACACAAAAGAGGTATGTTTGTGGCGTAGATGATTTCACGGCTCTGGCTTATCTGAAATGAAAAATTCGAGAGATTCTTAATCTGCGTGAGTGTGGCTATCGCCCGTAGCTCGATCAACAATTTTTGTTGAGGAATAATAAAATGGCACCGGTTTGAAAGAAAAAGTTTTTAAAAAACGGTTATGGAATAAAATAATAATGTAGTACATATTTATCAGGAGTAATAAAGAGGAGAATATTCTTATGCGAATGAAAGTAAGATGTTGCATAAGCGAGAATGCAGCAAACCTGCGAAAAAGTTGAAGAACGTAAAACTTCAGAGTTTTCAAAGGAAGAAAATTGCTTTATCATTATCCCTTGTACCTGGTAATTACCAGAAGAATGCAGATGAGGTAAGATTGCAATTCGATGCATCAAGTTCATTGCCCAGCGATTTCTCCTGAATTGATCAGATGTTTTCTTATCAATGGTCTACGGTGTCGAAGCATGCCAATATTACTTAAGAACAAAGCGGTAGACAAAACCGAGAGATTTGTTTCTGATTGAAAAGAAAGGATGATTACCGATTCTCATCTGTGCTTGCAGATCAGAACAAACTACCTCCCCCTTCTCAGCCATTCGAATCACCGAAAGATCGCATGGAACTCCGCGCGAATCTGAAAATTGGCGACGTCTTTCACGACAATCGACCTCGATAAGGAAAGTTACGAATGAAAGAAGTTGCTTATTCTAAGCGGGGCGTTGCTCCGTGCTCCGAGCGGCTTCGAGTTGTGTTTTTTTCGGTCCGCTTCGAATTTCGCTCTCTCGCGTTCCACTTTTTCTTTTCGTCCATCCGCATCATGGATTCGGCGATCGGCTTGGACGGCCTCGTCGAAAGTCGACGGTGACTCGTCTTTCTTCCCTCCGCGGAAATTCCTAGGCATTCTGTGTTGGTAATCGAACGACGATCGAAGTGGATCACTTGCAAGATCGTATCGGACCGGTTTGATGGTACACGGCTCCGGTAACGGTCTGGTGATTCGCTGCTTCTCTGAAAGACGGCGAAAAAACTTTCTTGGAAAGAACAATGCTACCTGGACCAGGTCTAATACATTATACCTGTTTGTACATTACGTCCAGCGTCTGAGGAACTGTTAAACCTATTAAAAATCAAAGGACAAGTGCACCTAACGTTTCCTCCAGGGTTCGAAAGAGTTCTAGGATTTTTCAATAGGTTCTGTTTGAAACATGGACCGTGGAACTTTTTGTAAAAATGTTCTCATTCTATAAGTTCCCCTGAGAACTGACAAAGTTAAACTTCTTGAAAATAAAAATTCTAGTTCGAATGGAACTTTGAGAATATTTTCTAAAGAAGTTCCTAAGGGTAATATTTCTTCCAATAAAATTTCCACAGGAACAGATATATTTTCTTAAACGAAACATATAAGTTCTAAAAGCTTTTTTTTAAAAAATAAGGATTCCAAAACTTTTTCGATCCCTGGTTTCCTCAGTATCTCTCGACTCGGCTTCCATGAAAGCTCCATAATCAACCCCATCCCTCGACGCCCGCGGCGTCGAAATAACCCCCACACGCTTCCGAGGCGTCTGCACAGTGCTAGCAGCAAAATGGCCGGAGGGCAGCTTTTACATCCGCTTTCACCTGGAAGCGGAGGCACCAGGGCAGCCGAAACTCGGTGTCCCCGGTGCATACAAACTCCGAAATCCTCGGAGCCAGCAGGCCGTGGAGCTGCTGCCGCCGCGCGCGTGCCCGTGGCTCGACGAGCGGCCGGTTGCAGCCGGAGAGGAGACGATAATGACCTTCCACGGAGTAGCCGCGGACGGAGTAGGAGGGCCTTTGACACACTTGACGCTCAGGTGAATTGTAACCGAGAACGGAGGAGGCCGTGGTTAGTTTTGAGCGGGAGATCGAGCGGAGCGCGTCTCACGAGAGAAAGAGAAGAGAAGAGAGAGAGAGAGAGAGAGAGAGAGAGAGAGAGACGGGGACAGCCAGACGACGTGACATGCGGCCCAGGTGACACGGACATGTCGAGGAGGTCGACTGGAACGTCTGCGATGCAACGGTGCCGCGGTAATCTCAGTATCGGTCATCTCCCGTCGTCGATCGTCTAGGAACCAAGCAACTGGATTCCCCGTTCAATTCGAACCCAGATTCGCCGGAGCTATCGAGGTCGAATCCACCGGTGGGGGCGGCTGGCGTGATAAAAGAGCCACGTGGGTGTGCGTCTCCGTTTGACGAAATCAAAAGTGCACGGTGCCCAGTCGTCGTGGTGCTTGGTCTACATACAGGTCGTCGTTCTGCTCGATTTTCGTCGATCCGAGCCGTGAGAAATCGGTACCAGCTTTCCAGGCCACCGCAGTGGATAGCCGTCTAGTTCTCGTCGAGGATGTATCCGAGGATAGTGCTGGTTCTCGTGTGTCTGGCCGCGGCGCAAGCGGGCTCCTCGTTGCTCAGCTTCAAAGACCTGAGGAGCTACGCGAGGATTCTCCACCTGGATCGTCTGTTGACGAACAGGACTGGCAACGAGCTTTGGGACGGACTCCTCAGGGACTGTGACAGGTCTGTCACGTTCTCTTGTATACAGAGGAACGCCTACTCGTATCTGGACGACGCTTTCGTGGAGCGGGACAACATCACGGTGTTCGACGGGCTGACGTTGACGAGGAACAGATTGGATTATGGAACGTGCCGCAGAAAGGATGACCAGGACGCGCTGGACGAGAACCTGGTGGACGACTCGGGCACGAGTGACTGCGACGAGGAGGAAAGTGAGGAGGTGAAGGAGGAGGAGGGTCGAGGGGTGGAGCAGACACCTTTGGAGGAAGTGACGAGCGCGTTGCGAAAGAAGGCGGTGAAGTTCCTCGCGACCAGGGATTACGAGATCCAACTACCGGAGCTTTTCTTCGAGGGCGCCGCTGTGAAGATTAGCCCCCGCGAGGTGGACGAAAACGGCGCCCTGCTGAGGGTCGATTTCGGCCAGCGTGCTGTTGAGAGTCAAGGGAGGATCTTCAAGAAACTTAGTACGAATGTTGATTTATAAGAGAGGATCGTTACGTTCTCTTTTAATATAATTTAACTCGCCTTGTTCTTGTTTTAGGGAAGTTCATACAGAATAAATTGCTAACGAGTCTCATGGCGCTGCTGCTCATCATCAAGCTCATCAAGTTGAAGTTTATGTTCGTGATACCATTCCTGTTTGGCATCGGCACTGCCAAGAAGCTTTTCCTCAAGCTGCTGCTGTTCTTTATACCCGCGTTCGCGCACGTCTTCAAGCTTTGCTCGAGCTACTACTCGGCGCACTCCATGAAGTACCATCACCATCACCATCATCAGGTATAGGCGAAAATCAAGGGATCGTTAACTAAACTAAAATAGAGTAACACGTATCAAAATATAATATTGCTTTCAATTTTAGATAGCACACCACCATCACCACGTCCCGGTTCCAGTGCACGTTCCCACCTACTACAACCCCCACCACCACCATCACGAAAACGACGACCTGGACACCTACGACTACGCTCACCCTCACATCCAGTACCGGAAGGACATTGAGGAGCTGAAGGAGTGGGGCATCGAGCCGTACGAGGACCCCGACGAAGCCCACAACGAGCACGTAGGGCACAATACAGTTCCTGTGCATCCTCCAGGGGTGCTCCCAGCGCCCTTCCCACCGCCGGCTTACCCCGGAGGCTACGGAGTCCCTCAGTACGCACCGAACATTCCACAGATACCGCCGTCGTTCCAGGAAAAACGTCCACCCGTAACGGCACACAACTTGGCCTACTCGGCGTACGTCGACAATAATCGACGAGTAGTGGTGCAGCAACCCAACGCAGCTCTAAACACCAACGCCCCCTTGAACCCCGGCAATCTGGTGCCATCCGCAGTGCCAGTTGCGACGAACACGAAAAACTCCTACGCTGTCTTCGCGCAGCCGAACTCGCGGCAGATATCCACGAAAAGCTCGCAGGTGGAGACGAAAACGCCTGTGGTAACTCAGAAACAGCCTCAGGACGATGAATACTATGGGCCGATGGTTGGCCGGCTCGAGGATATCTTCAAGCAGCTGAGGTTCTTCGAGGAAACCTGCAGGGAGAGGCTGGTCTGCAGCATGTACAAGAACCCGACCGTCTACTCGCCGCACAGCAACCTTGTTTCGAACGAGCTCTCCAGGTAGGAATATCAAGGCTCCAAGGTGCTATTAGCGAGTTAATTGTTTGCTCGCGGGATTGCTTCGCGGAAAGGAGAACGGCCTGAGCAATTATTACCGCGCGAGGGAGGTTCGTTCGGTGGTTGACATCTTGGAGGATGTAGAAAGGGGAACGTGAGTGCCTGGGTTACTCCTTCGACAAGTTATTCTTCCATTCGGAGCACTAATCTCGCGACTGTGTCACTTACGGCGAGCAATGGGTAGCCGCAAAAGTGTTAAGATGGACAAGAATAGTTCATCGTTCGAGCCCCTTTGAAAACTGCAATTTTTGCATTGAAAAATTTACGCTTCAAACCTATTTGGCAGCTGCCTCGACTACCAGTAAACCGCCGCGGCACGATTATACTCGCAGCTGTGGGGCGTGCATGAATTTCAATCATCCCGCGTGTCGATTACCAAGAGAAAGGTGGCCACCGTCCCAAATCACTCGAATCGGAACGTCGAAATCGCGTTGCTCGCGGGCCTGTCTCTTTTTCCTCTCACGTTCCTTCCAGCAGCTGCTCATTCCCGGAAACAATGAGCCTGGCTGGGACCAGCATCGGGGGAAACTATTCGCATTAGAAACGTGCACTCGTTAGTTCCGCCAGCGAGTAGAGCGATCCGCGCGCTCTTCACCGCCACCACTTGGCACGCCCGCTTTATTCAACGAGATTATCCTCTTAGGGAGGACTCGCTAAATGGCGAAAGTACCACAAATATTAGCGCGAAGCAAACAGGGGAAGTGGGTCGGGGTTCGAGTCGCGGGGCAATTATCGATTGATTACGATGTGGGACTGGGTCGAGACTGCTGTTAACAAGTTCGTTTGTTTTTCTTTATCGTTTCCAGAGACCCGCAAGAGCTGAAGAGAGGCGGGCTGGAAACCTCGTCCAGCCAGAAGTTTCACAGATACCTCAGCGCCGCCAGATTGGGTCAAGACGGTGGAGACTGTCTGAGACTGTATCCGTGTCACATAAATACCGAGTAAACCTGGCGTTCATTTTTCATCGCTCGCTATGCAACGAAAGACGAGCGGGGACCTGTACGCGCACGATCGCGCGCTCAAGTCACTGGCCAGGCGCTCAAGTCCCGAGCCTGAGCAGCCACTTAAGTCACCAGCTAACCCGGACGTTCAAGTCTCCGGAGCAACTAGGCGTCGAAGTTTCCAGCGCGACCACGCGTTCGAGCCTCTGTACGCGAGTATCAGTGGTCGATTCAGCTAGAAGCAATCGCACAGTCAATTCGGGAAGCCACGAGTGCATAATTATTGCTGTACAAGTCTGCAAACCGGATTCAATGTTTCACCAACATTTCCTCATTTATCGTTGTGAGAGGAAAGACGTTCCACTCGTTCCTCGAGAGTTCCAATATTTTTTCGCTCGTGGCGTTCTGCAGTAGGATAATTAAATCGAATGAGAAGGACGAGGTCTTCCTCTTCGATTTAACTACCATTTGCCTCTGTAATTTTATGTTACGAGCGTGATCTATTCAGTGGTGTAGATAGGGGATGATTTCTTGTGGAAATTGGTGGATTTTTGTACAGCGGAGGATACGTAAATTCATTGTTGAAACGTCACAGCCGAATGTGGACCCATCAAGTCCTAGTCTTCTTGTTTTCGGATAGATCACGCGTTGGTTACTGTTATTTATTTTTTTTGCTGCGTATTTGAATACAAGAGGACTCGATGGAGTCGGACTCCGTGTGAAGGGATGGAATAAAATTTTCTGACAAAGTGTCAAGTACTGCGCGTTCCATTGACATCTTGTCAGGAAAGTCACGTAGATACGAATCTAATACTATTGTATTAGATTAGTGTCGATTCCTCGTGTAATCTTCCTCATATGTGTAATGAAAGTGATACGCTGGATAATGTGGCATTTAAAGCTATCCGTGCGTCCTACTGTTTCTAGTGCTGTTAAATAATAATATGAGTTGTAAGTGTATAAATATTCTCGAAGATTATGCGAATTTGCAAAGACACTGTTTCCTCAATGATTCTTAATCTTCCGTCAGCGAATGTGTTTTCCACGAAGAAACTTCCAATGTTAGATTATAAGGACTTATTTATTTTTAAATATTATTATTTATTGTTACGTTCTCGGGTGCCATACCCAGCTATTACTTGCTAAGCTTAATAAACCGCTCGATTACGTTTAAGGAATAAGTTATTCGTTGTACAAAGAGGAACAATGCTTCGATGATGCTACCTCGAAGTTTCTATGTATACCATTGTTTTGTTCACAATAAATTATGTAAATTGAGAAGTTATTATGCCTAGTGTTACTCATGTAGTAGTACAGTGTCTTCTGAATATCCTCTGAAAAGTAAAGTAAGTATTCCCACTTCAATTTAATTATTCTACCGCGCAGGATGCAATGAAATCTGCTTAGTTATCTTAAATTTCATATACGAGGAACCGAGACTTCACCAAAAATTCAATTTATTATCCTGGCATTAGCCGCGGAGTTATAGTAAACGTCATATTTAGCTAAACTTGTCAGCTTCTTTATCGACTCAGCAAGAACTATGAATTTATCTGAATTCCCCTACCAAACCCCACACACTCGAATCAATCTTATGCAAGTACATTAAACTCCCATGGAAAATCACTTTCCAATAAGTTTCCAATGAACCTACACGTTCGCCGATCGCGAAGCATTCTTACTTTCATCTGTTCTCCTCTCACGGACGCTCGTGAATTCAATTTCACTTTACTACGACTAGTTTTCAAGCGACCCAACGTGTGCTCTCCAAAGCGTGGCTCCGAATCGTTCCACGGGGCCAAGAGCCGGAGCAGCTCCGTCAATGTGGCGAGGACGATTGACGAGGAAGTCCTTCTTGGATGGACAGGTCGCGTGCAGAGCCGGAAACGGCGGGAAGAGTGTCGAGATGTCGAAACCAAAATCGTTCGCTCGCAGGGACGCGAGCCGTGAAAACATCGGCACCCTAGATAACGAGGCTTTCTTCTTTCCTTTCAGCCGGCCACACGTTCCTGATCAAAATTCATCGGCCGTCCGTGGCTCCCATCGGCTATAAAACCGCGTTGTCTTCGTTCGAACCGGCATTCGGTGTTTAGCTTCGCAAATCGGTGGGTACCGTCATGAAGTTTCTTACGATCGTAGCGGCCGTGGCCACTCTGGCTGCCCTCGCGGCCTCTGAAAGCACGGAGACCACGGCTGACGCCCTTCGAAGCATTTATTACAGGTGAGCTTAGCAAAGAGCCCAATGGAAGTTGAATTTGATTTTATATAAAGTAAACGAGGTTAATTGTTCCTGGACACGAGGCTGAAGTGACACATTTTTTTTATATCACAGATGCATAGACAACGAGTCGATGCTGTCCTGCGTGAAACCGAAGGTGTTGGCTTACCTCAGCAACGCCGTCAAGCAAGACAGACTGGCGATCACCGATGATTTAGTTGTGGTGAGATCCAGATACATGCCAGAGGACAGCAGCGAGGAGTACTACCCCTCGCAGTACGACTCTGTGGACCCAGCCAGGAGGGAGTTGCTCAGGTCCATGATGCTGGAGAAAGTGGACGCGTACCTGTCGAGTCATCAGCTCGAGGCTAAGCTACCAGAAGCCATCGTAGGATCCAACATCGTACCGAGATCCTTGGTGGACACCATGCCGAGGAGCTTCGCTGTTCCTCTGTCTGACTCCTCAAACGGTCAAGGTAACGAAGATGACTTTAAATACTTAGTAACATCGCGTTAATAATTTGCAAGCTCGTTATTGTTCAGCGAATGACTGAGTACTCGACTGTGATTGTGAATTGTAATTCGCCTCGACGTGTTCCGCAGGCCGTGGATTCGTGAAGAAGGTCATGATACCGTTCCTGCTGGGCCTCAAGTTCAAGGCGACCGCTCTAGTACCGCTGGCCCTTGCCCTGATCGCCCTGAAGACCTGGAAGGCCCTCACCCTGGGCCTCCTGTCCATGGTCCTCAGCGGAGCGATGATGATCTTCAAGCTCACCAAGCCAAAGGTCGCCTACGAGGTCGTGCACTATGGACACCCACCCGTGGAACACCCCCCGCACTGGGACACGGCGCCCCATGGACCCTACAGAGCCTACAGGAAATAGGCTGACCCAAAATATCCACCCCCCCCCCCCAACCCTAGATCTTTCTATTTAATATTTATTCGCGCGACTCTGTCTTATTTATAATAAAATCTCTTAAATGACACCACGAAAACCTTGTCTACCTTTGTCACTGAAACCCTACGCGCAGAGAAGCACGTGCTCACTTTCCATTTTCTTCCCTGCCTACGCGATGAGAATCGACGGGAGATCAGGGACTCGATAGCTGGGGGCTCGGGGGATCGAGAAAGTCGCCGACGGTCGGAGAATTCACTGAGCATTCTCGGCGAGTTCGTTGGAAACCGAGCGTCGGGGGAGGAATTGGGTCGGTGGAGAAGTGCGTTCAGCTTGGAATCGAGAAGTAGTAAAAGTAGACGTAGGTTGCCTCTGTAGTCCCTGCCAAACTGGACACGCCGGTTGATTGAATCAGTGGCTTCTGAAGTTCCTTCTACTATACACAAACGAAACACTCGTGGCATGCTTTCGTGGCGAGTGGACACCTTCGCGTAGAATGCAAAGAGCGAAGGACTGCGGCGAACTTGAAAAAGAATCGAGACCAGAACACGCGATAACAGGGAAAATAGAGCTGTCGAGCAGCCGCTGAAAGGCGGCATCGATCCACGGCTACTTCGGCCTGAATGTTTATGCAAACTCGACCCAAAATTCCAATTACCGTTTCATTGTTACGGGCAGAAGGAAGTCGGGCAGAGCGGACAGAAAAGTGTCCCCTCGCAACCCCACGCGCGCATTCTCGCACGAGAAACTCGCACGCAACGCGCATTCCTGATGGCAGTCGGAGGAGTTCCCGGTTCTTCGCCAACTCGGCGAGCGTAGAAGGCAATTAGGGTCACTGGAGGGTGAAATTGGTCCTTAGCTATCAACTCTCAACTTTTACCCTTTGAGCGCACACTTGTCGACGGATGTTACGACAATTGTTAACAAAGTGGCTGTGTAAAAAGAAAAATACCAAGGATCCAATTATCCCCTTAGATTTAGGGGTTTGCTGCAGTACAAATGCGATTCTGTATTACTGTTAATTTCGTAGGTGACAGTCGAATTAAAGCTTCCGCGGTGAAGGGTGAATGCCACTTTTAAAGGGGAGGGGAAAGCGTGCAGACATTAACGGAGCACACGTGTGGAAAGTGGCGTGTTCGTGGCGTGAATGAACGATGGATTCAATGCCAATGTTACGGTGCCATTGGTGCCAAGGATGAAGGGTCTTCTACTCTTACTCGGGCGGGCGCGACTTCCGCTTAGGCGTCGCGGCCGATGCTGTAAGATAGCTGGCCGAATATTCGAAAGTTTCGCCCACTTTATTGCGTGATCGGATTGTTTTATTCACCACCTGATCGAGGTCAATGGAACGGAAGGTATTTCGTCTACCTCTGAATTCATCTATGCAGCTTGAACCCTCGATTTGAAAAAAATTGTACCTAGATCTCGTGGGCCACTTAAAATTAGTCTTCAATAAAACAGCGAGACTCTATGTGTATTCCAATACCATGTCTCCACACAATAGGGGTCTCGAAGAAAGTCTCAATGCTCACGGAATGCAATAGCACTTTCTATACGACTAGAAGACACTAGAAGCGTAGTTACTTACAATATACCATCCCTAAATCTCCAGTAGATCTCTTCCGAACGTACCCACCTGCTTCCTCCACAATCCAGCGCACAGTTAATCGCCGATTATTTTCCAAAGCTGATTACGAAGTCACCAAGTATCGTCGATACCAAATAGCAGAGTCCATCCCGCGGAATGTATACGACCAATTACAGCCCCAAGTGGGTCTTCCGCTAATAGAAAGCGAACTCATTAATATCGATAGATGACCGTGTCTCGCGAGCGAACCGCACGGCACCCGTTGTCGCAGAAAGCCTTTCCTCGGGCTTCGCTGATCCTGCCCGTTCCCGTAGTCCCGTCACGATCGTGTCGAGGCCTCGATAATCGAACACCATACCGAACGAAAAGAAAATTCGTGGCCGGATGGAAGTGGGGCCGGTGTTCGGGTGCTCCGCTACACTCGGTACGCGCTAAGCCTCGGCGATGGGGGCTTCGTATAAAAAGCCTAGTACCCAACCCATCGGCATCAGTCGTCACCAGACGATCGTCCCTCGAGCAGCCTTCTTCAGGGGTATCGCGAGTCGACGTTACACCGTAAAAATCATGAAGTTCTTCGTCCTCTGCGCTCTGGTGGCCATGGCGGCGGCCCAGCCGGCGAAAAACGACCTGTGGAAGGGCAGCAGCATGGACCAGATGGTGGACCAGACCAAGATAGAGTGCGCGCAGAAGAACGACGAGGTCTCCTGCATGAAATTCAAGGTCCTGAACCTCCTCGACCAGATCTTCCGCAAGGACAGCTTCAAGGCAAGTGGTGCTCTCCCTCCGTTCGACACGATGGGACTGTGCGATGGGGTTGCGCAACCCCGAAAGTGACATCGTTTCACTGTACTTTTACTATTCAAACAGGGAATAAGAGTAGCCTCTAAGGTTTGAAAGTATTGGAATGCGAAACGGTATCGCGTAGACGTACCTGGCGGGAATGTCGCGTTTATTTCGGGTTCATATCACTTTCCCCTGTTTGCAGGTTTCGGAGACGGTGGAAGTGACTCGCAACTCGTACCCCGTCGAGGAGGTGTCTGCGCGCGGTGAGGCATCCTTCCTGGACAACGTTCAGACGTACATCAACTCCCACGACGTCACGTTCAAGCTTCCATTGGAGTCTTCCGTGAAGGTGAGCACCAGGAACATCGACGACGACCAGCTCACCTTCGACGTCAAGTTCGGCCAGGGTCGCGCCGTCGAGGAAGCTCGTAAATCCAAGCTGAAGAAGGTCGTCATCCCCATCCTGGTGTTCGTCCTGCTCAAGGCTATGACGCTTATCCCGTTGGCCATCGGTGTCCTGGGTCTGAAGGCCTGGAACGCCCTTCAGCTCTCCTTCTTCAGCTTCATCGTTTCCGTCGGGATGGCGATCTTCCAGCTGTGCAAGAAGATAGCCGCCGATGGCCACGGAGCTCCACTCGCTGCTCATGGCCCGTGGGAGTACCAGGCCCAATACAGATCCTTGCAGGACGACCAACAGCCGTCGTCGCAGTACGCGCAGAACCTCGCGTATTCAGCGCACGCACAGGCGTAAACTCTCCCCAATCCCCATGCGTTCTTCCTTTTTTTTTCAATTTTCCACTGTCGCCACTTTTGTAAGATACCTGTCTTCCTTCTGTCCTCCGGACTCTTTATTTAATAAATTATTCTTTGCAATTTATACCATGTGTTTGTTCCCTTTAATGCTGGCCTGATGATTCTTTAGGAGAACGAGGGTCGCTTAGTAATATAAATGGAATTTAATTCAGAATTGCGGTAGGACGAAGGTGGGAGGATAATATATTGATAGGAGGGATTGATATATTTTCCGTTATTAAATTGAGGTAGCGAGGGTATCTGGACCTAGCAAAGTAGATTTTTATTTAAGCTCAGATCTAAGTCGATGAGTTGGAATATAGAAGAGAATAATTCAATGCTTCTAACTCTGAGGGAGTAATCCATTAATATTTGAAAAAGTGTGAAAACGTACGCTTCTTTTCGCTGATAGAAATCACTGAACGATGGAGAAGACTTCAGAATATATGAATATATTTCTGATCGATTTAAGGAAGTTAATTACACTTAGATGATCAGCATGCACCTTTTAAATTACTACCTGTATTAAAGCAGAGCTCTACTATATAAACCTTTTCCAAAAATTACTGCAAATGATGGCGTTTATCTTCACCCAATCGTTTTATAGCCATAAGCGGTTCATTAAACTCTGTAATGTACCTCGCAACTGCACATAATAAACAATTATAGCTAACACCACACATCGTCGTTCTTAATTAACGCAATCTGTATTCTGTCCTCACCATCGATAAATTGTAACAAGGTTCAAGACTCGAAACTGGCCACAGGGCTCTAGTAAAAGGCTGACACGTAGTCCGGTTCTGCAAGGAGATTATGCCTGATAATAATCAGACTCTACTACTTCGCACAGCTACGGAAATACAGTTTTGTTGTATGCGTGCCTATTGCAAAATGAAGATCCAGTTTCGTCTTCGTTGCGACCTTCCTGTAGTCCAACGCTTCCTCTAAATACTTTCCTTTTTTGGACTTTCTATGACTCGTCTACGTTGTTTTCGAGCGTTCTCTTCGAAGTATGATACACTTATTTGACATTCATACATATATGGAGCGATGAAACCGAGGGAACTTGAAAGTGTGATTTGAGCACATGCTGTCATTCTCATGGAACGTTTTACTATAATTATATTGTAATTATTTGCAAAATCCTTTATCTTAAGCATCTATGCCTAGCTGGCGAAAACGAACGCGATTTTCGGGATTTTTTTGTGGATTATCCACTGTATAATTGTTTACAACTATTCGCTTATTTTAAAAGTACAAATATGCAGCAACTCTCAGTAATTTTGTTATAGAAAAACATTAATAAATGAACGAATAACAGCTATTCTCCTGGAAGCTGTATTGATAAAGGCACTGTGCGGTGAGCACGATTTCTCTGAGCCGGATCACCTAAAATTAAAAATTCAAAAAGATTCTGTTAATATATGCTTGAATTCAGTAGATGAAGGGTGGGTTTTTCAAAAAGTTGATTTTTGACAAAATGGGGACCGTTTAACGCATAACCGAGTATTATTCGATGTCAGAATTGTTCGTTTTTCGTTAATTAAAAGTAGAGTTTTTGTTCAAATAAAAAATCCTTCGTTCATCTAGTAGTCTTTGGTATATAAAAGAAGTCTGAAAATGTTTAGGCAAATCGATACAGCGGTTTCCGAAATATCTTGCTCACCGATATCAAAACAGCTTCCACGAGAATGGCTGTTATTCCTTCATTTTTCAATATTTTTCTATAACAAAATTACTGAGAGTTGCTACATTTATATACTTTTTAAATAAGCGAATAGCAGTAAAAAATATACAGTAACTATTCCAGAAAAAATTCCCGAAAATCGCGTTCTTCTTCGCCAGCTGACTAAGCGTAATTTCTCACTGTACTTTCACTACAACTACATTCATTCGTTTCGAGAAGAAACCACCAACATTATACCGACGAAATAAAGTACGAGTTACCAACTGACAAACGAAGCGCTCAGGAAATTGATATCTTAAATTCTACTCTATTAGAAGTATAACACAAAAAGACAATAACCACGTCAACTTCCCTAACACTACCCCAAAAAGACCCTACTCTTCAAGAGTCCAAATATCTCGAGTACCACTTTCTCCAACCCCCCACTCCCACGACAATGAAACCTTCAAACAATGTCGGTAAAATCACCAAATTCCCAACGACTAATTATTCATCGGACGAAGATCTCCAGTTTTCTAATCGCGATCCCGTCTGTCCCCGAAGAATCCAGGAGCCCTCCAAATACGCGTTACCGTTCGATCCAGCCGTCACCGTACAACAGGAACGGTTATCCCGTTCTCCAAACTCCTCTACTTACGCAGATGGTATACGGGTTGCTGGCGGGCGTTAGAACGAACGCCAAGTAAGAGCAGAGGGACGCGTGGTACGCGGGGCAAGTTCCGTTTCCCGTGCCGCGCCGCTGGCCGCCGCATGCCATCGTGTACGGCGCACGCGGACGATCGTCCGAGGCGTACGTACACGGCTCAACACGCGTCGGGGCGCGTGCACGCACGTACGGCCGCCGCTCGGGGCGGGGTGGACGCGTCGCGCCGGAGGGGCGGCGGGGAGGACAGGCGGCGGGTCTATGTGCCAGTGAAATTTGAATAATTTTCCTTCGATCGTCGATTCCCGGCATGCGCGACCGAATAACATAGATTCGCGGGGGGCAAATTAAATAAAAGGGGCGGGCCACTCCTCCGTCAGTCGCAGTTCGATCGGCGATCGCTCGCTCGCACACGCACGGGTGGACGGGTTCGATCGTTTCTTCGCTTGATCACCGCGAGATAAACGTCGCCGAGGAAGGACAGTGAGGAGGATTAGGAGGACAGGTTGCGGGACGAACACGGCTGAAGGATACGAAAGGATGCGGGCGTGGGCGCCGATCGCAGCGATCATCCTGCTGGCCAGCGGGTCCCTGGCCAGCGAGGACTTCCTCTCCAAGTCCCTGAACGAGTGTATCGCGGCGGACTCGTGGACGTCTTGCCTGAAGCACGAGGTCCTTGGATACCTGGACGAGAAGCTCGGCACTAACACCGAGGCTAGATCCCTCGACACCGTGGACGAGGCTGTCGTAGCGAGGACCTTCAAGTACCTCAAGAGTTTCGACTATGGGGTCGACGTGCCGTTCGTGGACGCTAGCTTGAAGTACAGACCCAGCAGGAGTCTGGCTGATCTGGACGTGGAGTTCAAGGGGAACGACGTTGCCACTAGCCAGGCTCGAGGTATTCTGAAGAAGAAGCTGCTGCTGCCGTTCCTCCTGCTGCTCAAGCTGAAGATGAAGGCCCTGATGCCCATCCTCGTCGCTATCGTTGGAATCAAGGCGATGAAGGCTCTGGTGCTCTCCAAGCTCGCTATCCTCCTCGTCGTTGGCTTCATCGCTGTGCAGCTCTTTAAGAAGGGTGGCATGATGATGCCGATGGGTACGTATCTATATCTCTAGTAAACTAACAAACCGTCTGCTAATTAACTCCCAGCAGAGTAACGTCGGAAATAACCACGCGGTGCCAGTCGTTTTTCTGTCCGCCGAAAGGAAGAAAGTGAAAACAGTGAAACTTACTGTCGCAGGAATGTCAATGGAACCTGCTTCACCGGCATACGGAGCTCCACCTTTGCCCTCGACCACGTCGAGCTACGATCCGGCCAACACGTGGGACGGAAACGGACCATACTCCCGCGTCTGGACGCCGACCAACGGCGTGGAAGCTCAGAACCTCGCTTACTCTTACTACTCCCCAGGCAGCAACTCAAACTCGTACAGCCCGTCCTCGTCCTCCGCGTCTTCCTCGTCGTCAGTCAACTCGGCCAGCTCCACCAACTACTAATTGTAAGCCTCGCGAATGGGCGGCCAGCTCAGGCTGCCGTCCCTTCATCCCCCGATTAACTCATGCTCTTCACCACGGATCGATCGTTCGGCTATGTTCGATCGACAGACGAAGCCCTACGTCGACACGACCAAAGAAACGCACGCCAAATAGCACCGGATATTATAGATGACCGTCGATGATCGATGTCACCGCCCAGATGATCGACGCCAAGACTGCGGGACGTTTACTCGCCCCACCTGGGGAAGGTTCCGTCGCTCTGTCGAGAGATCTATCCAAGAAGATGGCCCGCTGCAGTCGGGGACCGAGTTTCGGATCAGGGGAATGTTTTCTTGCTTGGAAGCTCGACGGGCAGACGGGAACTCTCTCAATTACTCACTCAGCGACGCGTGTGCACGTCGAAGGGTACATTAATCATTAGCCAATTGACACGGTTGGGAAAGATACTGGGCTCCGATTGACGACGAGTCGAAGAGCTGACTCGATATTGTTACCGATAGCCAGGATATCGTTTCTTCGGCGATCCTCGGCTTATTTATTGCTCGCGCGACACGATTATTTATTGTCTCCCTCGCATTTGTTAATAAAAGCATGTGTGTAAAGGACGGAGTTACTTTTTGCATCCCTTCATGTCCCGTTTCGAAGTCACTAAAGGGACGATTTGTCTCTCTGGCAAGTCCAAATTTGGTAAAATTTTAAAAAATTCTATTTCTCATGCGTTAAAAAGTTAAGATCTTGAACACGAAGATTAAAAGAAATTCTGAAACTTTGTGGATATGTAGGGGATTTCTTTCTGATTTCAACGCAATTTTTGTTTGCTGCACAAATTCACTCGAAGGGGGTGAAATTAACCCCTGAAATTCGTCAATTTTCTGATTTTCTTTTCTGAAAAAAGTTTCCAGACAAAAAATACTTCTTTTAATTAGATCTGTCATTTGATAAAAAAAATTATTTTACAGTTCACGAGTTGTAACACAAAATCGGAAAATAACCGGATTTTCCGGGGTCAATTCTATCCCCTTAATCTGAATTTGGGCAGCAAACAAAAATTGCGTTGCAATCAGGAGGAAATTACCTACATATTCCACAAAATTTCAGAATTTTTTTGAATTTCCACATTTGGGATGTTCTCTTCTCAAAAAAATGATACAAACACTTTTCAGAAAATGGAACAGAGAATTTAAAAATTTCATATTTTAATAAAAATCACTTTACTAACTCTACCCACTTCGGTAACCGAGTTGAACACAGTTTCCCGAGTGATAGTTCTTCAACGTAGAGTGCGCATCAAAAGCGTGGATTCTTCACCAAGTCGGTATTTCAGTTCGCACGAAACTGAGTCCCATAAGACGTCAGGTCTATCCTATGCCTCGTCCGAGGTGCTATCTTCAAGTAACCTTCACCAGCCTGGGGACGCCTACAAAAGATGGCGCCTCCATTGCCCTTGAGAAATCTCAAGAATTACCAACAGCTAGACCAGTGCCAATGCCATATAAACTCAAAAACAATTAATACCTTAAGCTCCAAATTACTAAAAAAAATTATCGAACAGTCCCCATTACTCATAACTAATTACAATAACTTTAAGCACTGAAATTTGTTACTTTTCTATAATCATTGGCCCAGATGAGGCATTGAGAGCAAAAACAGACTAACCCACATTGAAGAAAAATTAATTTTTCCTATTTTATACGACTAAGAAGTAGTACAGCCTATTGGAATACATTATTGCTACTAACTCAATTTTGCAAAAAATCTAGGTTAATCCGATTTTCCTCTCAATGCCTCGATAATTATGATACTTCGAAAACAAACTATAATAGAAGAGAAATATGAGTCGTCGAAGCATTGCCCGCATAAATAAATTAAAATTTCTCCAAAATCCCTCAATATTCTTTTCATGGGGTTCCATCGATTACCAAGGTCCTCCTATAAATGCACCCACCGCGAAGGATCTGAAAATGGCCGTGTGGGTCTCCATTATAAGAAAGGGGCGACGGTAATCTCTCATTTAGCGGCTTTAGGCGACCCTTCCGTCGCCGGGACAACCCTTTCGTCGTGTGTCTTTAACGACGCGCAGCACGAACGCCCCTTTCACCCGGGGGAACAACAACCCTTTCTCCTTTCTTCCGCTGGACGGATCGAAAAAACCGCACTGACCAGAAAACGCCGTAAAAGTTTATGGTGCGGCATGGACTCCCAGGTAATTCCCCGGTGTCGAAACGCACCGAAAGGGTTTAACGGGGGGCCTCGGAGAGCTGCGAGTGGCGTAAGCCTGCGTATCCTTACAAGAAAATCGACATAATCCGCTTTGGGCCTTAGTCCTTTTCACCACTTGACCACAGGATTTCCTTTCGTTCTGTCGTAAACGCCGCCGCGAGAGGAGAGAAACGGAAGGCCGTCCGTCGCGCGGTGTTCTCGCTGCATCGCCAAACGAAGGATTAATGGGACGGGTTCAACGGTTTCTGGTCGGCACCGAGTGAATCCTATCTTTCGCGAACCATACAATTGTCGAAAACTTGCTTTCTCCGCTGGGGTCAAAGAAACAATACCTACAGTAGAACACTATGAACTTGACGGTTCGGTATTTGTGGCTTTTCCACTTCAAAATCAAATTCTTCGGTAATTTTCAACCTTTCTATTGTTTGCTAAAGACGTTAGACCCTCGTTTATACGCATCCAGAGTGCAGATCAAAGGGGAGTGCGAATTAAGGTGTCGAGCGATATCAGTGGCCGAAAAAAGGAGGTCAGGAATTTAGTTGAATAGTCTCGTGGTAGAAATAGCGTTGTTATACTAAATCTACTGTATTAAGAAGTACCACAGGGCCGGCAGGATGTGTCCAGGAAGTTGTTCCCGCTGTTCCTCCGATGAAATTTCCGCATCTTTTCATTTCCAAGTTATTTATAAGCGTCTGCAGCCTGGCTTTCTCGCGCGTTTTAATGAATTCCGAAAGAAAGACCGGTTCGAACCGGTGGAAGGGGGACGCACGGGGCGCAACCCTTTTTCCAGAAACCGCCTCCTGTTCGGCCCCGGCCTCGTTTGTACCCCGAATCATCGTCATCATCGTAGGAAGCGGCCCGGTGTTTTTTTTTTCTTCTCCTTTTCGGCCCGAGCGCATTCTCACGGTCCACCGAGGCGAGCGCCGTCTTCCTCGTTTCCCATTTAACGGATTTACGATCTACATTGTGCAAACCTCGCTAACAAAGCGTTGCTAAATAGTCCCGCGAGCTGGGGGCTGCCTCTCGCAACAGATTTCCCATATAACGATCGCCTCGAAACAAGGCCTCGAGCAGCTTACACAGCCGCGATCACCGATTCCCGCGAGCCGACGCACGCTGGGGCCTGCAAAGCTTAGAGGAAGTGTATTTCGGTCTAACAGTGTTCGCGCCAGGGTCAGGGGATTATTCGTAAAGCGTGTCGCGGTATGAAAATTGATCTCGGCTTCTCTTTGTCTCCCGCAGCCAGGATCGGCGGAATAAGGCCCCAAGCACGATCCTGCGCGCAGATCGATCGGTCCGATCGCACAGGATGCGTAACTTCCTGCATTCGTATTCCCCTCGCCGCCTCCTGTTCGCGCACGGACACTCGAGGGCACCGAAAAACGCCGCAGCGTTTGCCATCGGCAAGCTGCACCGTTCGCTCCCGTTTTTTCTCCCCTTCCCTCGGACCTATTAAAAAAGCTGCTAGAAAACTGGAGATCCTATTGTGGGAAGGACGCAACGCGCGGCTGCCTGAGGTTTTAGGGGGGAGGGACGGGGTGTAACGCCTGTTGCGCAACCGGAAGGGAATCTGTAACACAACCATCCTTCGTCCTCTCGTCCCGTTGCGTGGCAAAAGGTGCTCCAGGCTCCACGAGAAAATGGAATCGTAACGGGGGAGGCTCGAGCGATGCACCGGGACGACAAATCTGGAGAAAGCTACCAACCCCAAAATGATAAAAAATTATGTAAACCCAGTAGCAAACTCCTAATTTTGTGATCTCTATTTTATCAAAAATTACCAACCCAAAGACCACCTATTACATTATATAATAATTATTCAAACTACCAAGACATAGTTCCCTTTCAGGTTTAAAAAGCAAAAACTACAGAGAATTTAAAATAATACTAATTATAGAACTCGCTATTTAATAGCCCATTAAAAAGGACTTCCTTCCGAACAAAGGAAACTTTCCTTCTTCCTCTTCCTCGATTAAGGTGTCGTAGACTATCACTTTCTCGATGAAAAATAGACTGTCTCTGGCAGACTTAAGTGCCATTCCGCTCCCAATGACCAGCTGCGAGCAGGGTTTTTCTAATCGTGGAGGAAACGGAAGCGTCCGGGTTGCGGATGCGAGTGTCGCTTCAGGTTCGCGGAGGAAAGTTGCCGAATCGACGAGCTCGCACTTTCTTTCTCCCCTACCTCTTTCGCCGTGCCCCCTCGCCGGGCGATTGCGTAACGAGAAATCGATCTTCGTTGCATCGATACGTGCGGCTTGCGGTGGATTGCGTAATTTCGTTTCGACGAGCCGCCTTTTCTACGCGCTGCCCTCGTGGGTCTCCAATTCAGCAGCAATAAGGACGCGCCGTCCCTCGGAGCGCTCGGCGTCCCTGTACACGGCGGCGACATTTAAATCGCGTCGCGACACGTGACATTTGACGCTTCCATCTGCGAGGCGAATTTCCCCTCGCTCGAGCGCGGCCAGCGGCGACGAACTGAATCCACAGGCACTTGCAAAATCCTCTTGAGCAACGTTTTTTTTTCCCGTCCCGGCTGGTTGCATCTTCCCTTCGGCCGCGTTGACATTTGCCCGTGGACTGCAGCGGCGCCGCGATAAATGCGAACTGGCCGAGGGACGCGGGGATCGATTCGCAGGATTATTTAAATTGGGGCAGTGGAATTCATGAAGAGCATCATCTTTGCAGATATCTTCGTCTCTCGGTAATTAAGATCTAGGAGACTTAGACATGGAAGGATCTCGAAAATCTCCAGGCCCCGAACTTGATAACGATACGAAATTATGTCTTCGAACTTGAAGCTCGATCGCCGAGGCCTCGTCGAACAGGTGCAAGGGAACAGTTCGGCGGTCAATTCTTCCGCCCCGAGATCCGATAGGCGAGATAGCGACCCCTCGAAAGGCAGCCGGTGGAAGAAAGTAGCGAGAGGACAAGGGAAGAACAAAAAAGATCCGCGGGCAGAGAGAGGAGCGGCGCGGGGAGAAAAGGCAGAAAGAAAAGTACAACGAGAGAAGAAAAGACGCCCTTCGGAGAGACACAGGTAAAAGTGAAATGATGCGAGATACCCGCGGTTTGACAGCCGCTAACGACTCTATTCTCTCCAGGTTCGTCGAAGGGTTGCTCGTAAACCAATCAGCCCCCGGGCGAAAATTCGAGTGCCCGCCGCAGCGTTTCACAGAGGAATCAGCGAGAGGATGGAAATCGGCCGCGTTCGCTTCCTCGAAGAGTCCTGGTGCCCCATCGCCGTCTCATTATCTCCCCGAAGATCGAACGGACGCGATCTCTGGCGGGAATGAAATCAGATGTTACATTGTTCTACGGCGACCTTTTCGCTGCGGAAGATTGGCATCGAAGCCTCCCGCCGTTGCGGAAGGACACGAATTTATTTGGACGGTGATGTAAGTAACGACCTCGCCCAGGATCCAGCGATCCTGCCGGCGAAAGAAAGCACGAGAAGAATAGAGCGATCGCGTAATAATAAATGAAAAGGAGGTGGACCTGTTCGTTAATCGTGATGCTCGATAGTCCACTCGAGTCGAACGAAGGTAATCCTTCAGAGGCATCGTAGTTTTCAGGGTTCGAGGTAAGCCACGCGAGGATGTTACTGTAAGATCGTCCTTGGGAACGAAGTGGCTTCGACATCTTTCTCTTTACCTCCAAGCCTTTCGGCAGGCGTCTTCTTTTAATCGTCCTCGTGCCTTCTTCCTTCCTCTTCCTCTCCCCGTCCCGCTCTAGCCGGCGATCCACGAGATCGCATTCCACGCGCGGATTTTTCGTCGTCGCGCTCGAGAGATCGCGGTTGCGTAATCGATCGCGCCGCGCGGACACCCCGATAAAATATCGGGCTTCGTTAATGGACCGAGATTGATACGCGTTGGCTCGATACCGCGTAATTATTGAAATTTATGATTTTAATCGACGTGCCCGGCCGCGCGGCGTCGATCGGTTTCCGTTTTAACTAATGAAGCTGCGGGGTAGCTGGTGCGGGATGAAATTTATTGGAATTGCGCACGCCGTCCGGCAAAGTGCCGGCGTTCCCTTCGTTGTGGTTACGTGCTGCTGGCCTGGCGACGGTTCCATTTGCGCTGGAAGGTTCGGTAAAATGTAGCAGCCGATGCGAGTATGTAGCCGAGCCGTTGCGACACGTCTTTATTAGAGACAACGCGGGCAACTTGCTTTCACTTTTGTTCGAGGGTTAATTGCTGCGACTGCGTTTGCAAGAATGCTGCGTCATTCCGAACGATTTCAATTCGGCTCGAACGTGGCAGAGATCGGCGTTGTAATTTGATTGAGGCGTCGAGGAATTTCTCTGGAGTAGGTATCTATCGAAGTTACAGTGGTAGTTACAACTTCATTCAGTTTACTCTGCGGATCTAACGAGCTTGCATCGACGACCAGTAATCGAAAACGTCTAGACGAAACGGCACGGACGATTAGGAATCGCTGTGTGTTCATTGAGCGACTTGATCAATGGACTTCGTGTTCGTCAAGTGGGATCGGTACGGTGGATCCTGGCCACCGGGGTATCGCTTCTTCTGCTCCCGATTTATAAGCACCACCGAGGGGAGCTAATTGACACGGTCCATCGAGTGGAAGTCGTGTTTGACGGGGCTTCCTGTCGCTCGCTTCGCGATCAGTTGTCGATAGACCGCAAGTTAATCCACTATTTATGCGTTTACGAAAGTACAATTAAGAAGGTTTAACGAGGGACCATTCCCGAATTTACGTGTACTTTAAATAAATTTCTGAGCCACCGTGCCGTCGAAATGGAAGATTCTCCTGTTCCCTTTACGCCTTAGAAGCTACCAACGAAAACTGATTACTACCGCAGGCTTTCCCTTCCTCCCCACCCGCTCAGGTATAAATTACTGTCCGAGTTTGAAAAGTAGGGCCAATAATGCATGCTCGGAGAAACAAAATTGCTCGTTCCCCCCGGGGTAATCTACTTTCCGCATCAGCCGACGAAACTTTTAACACCCGGCCCAGAGACTCCACCGTGCCAGCCATCCTCCCGTCGTTTCGACGACTAAGTGGCCAACGATTAGCGCGGGGAACGGGGCGGCGCGTATGTAATTAAGGCGCCGGTGCTAAAGTCCGTTCCACGCGATGCGCTTCTATCCCCCGTGGACGAGCGCGGCCGAGCATCGATGCGTCACGAAATGTCCGGGCGCTTCGAATACCCTACGAATTCCTATCCTTATCCGCGTGTCTTCAAGGGTCAGCGAGCCCGTTGCAGCCGATTATCCACGGTGGCCGCCGCGAGACACCGGTAAAACTACGGGAGGGGCAACGAGCAGGAAACGAAATGGAGCCGCACGGGGTGGGAAAAGGCATCAGTGGGGCGCGATAACTCGCGGCCGAGGAGCTGCCTCTTGGAAACTTCAATCTTATCGGCGCGAAGGGGCTGAAAGAAGCCCGCGAGCGGGCGTCCGCGTCCTAGACGCCTCGGAACGGAGGATTCCTTCGGGGTGCCGTCACGGGTTTCGTGCATTCCTGCGCGGACGCCGCGGGAGGCTTCCTTAAAAACCGAAAGTGACACGGAGGAGGACGCTCGACTTGGGAAAAGACGGACGGGCCGCCGGCTTGTGTACGTGTGTCGAGGTTGCGTGACACCGCTCCATCTTGTACCGGGGGCCCGGAAAAAGAAAGAACCCTGGGAGATAAACGGGAGGATAAGGCCCCCGGCGTTTTCGTGGACGTCCCCGTGACGAGTGAACGCGTTAAGTGCACCTGTGCGACGAATACTTGGCCACCGATTCGGCTGATAGTACGCGCGGGGAGGGGAACAGGTGTAAATGGGCAGAGGCGCGCGGCCATCGAGCATTACAGGCAGTCGAATCGACCATGCTTCTCTTGGGAATGGTGGCTCAAGTAAATTCTTCACCGGGGGAAGAATACTGCTCGGGGTCGACACATCTGCTGCTTGGAAAAATCGATTTTTTCATTTCATTCTTTTTTTTCTTGAACGTTCAACATTTTAGGAATACGTGTTTAAAAGGATTTTTTGAAATTGATAAAATTCCCGAAGTTATAGGCATTTGTACCGTCCATTCGGCACTCGCGTAAAATTTTAAACGCGTTTCTCTCGAAACAGTGTTCGCGAAATCGGTGGAACCTGTGTCTCCAAAAGTTATTACTCGATTCGACTGAAACTTTTTTGTTTTCAGGAATATACTTCTGGCTCATGGACAGACTAGTAAAATTTAAAAAAATTGAAAGATTGTAATTATTAAAGGCGTTGAAAGGACAACAAATATAGGGACAATGTGATTTAAAACTTTAAGTGTCGTTATTTTCTCAAAAATGTCATTTTTGTCATTTTCTCTTGTCAATCCACGAGCGAAATTCATGCCTTTTAATAATGTCTCATTGTTTTTTTAGTTCAGATCAATGGTTTAGGTTGAAGTGCTACAGGTTCCACCAATTTGGACGTATTTTTTGACGCCTCGACTTTAACGACTCCCCAACGCCACCTGCAATAATTAATTATAAAACAGAAAATGTATTTCTATAGTTTAAGACATCCTTAATTCAATGCAACAAGCCCCATTAAATTATATGCAGTAGTTTTCCTGTAATTAATTTTTAAATTTCACCAATTTTTATGGGCTCCAGACCGGAACAGCCCCTTAAGAATTCTGTGCTTGCACTGTCCTTTCTTAATAAAGGCTTCTTATTACGCCAAAATGTTCATTTATTGGCCAACGCCGCTCCAATTCCCCTCAAACCCGCAAGCTATCTTCCATTAACCTCTCCCAACCGTTTCATCAAGCTCCATCGACCATTAACATTCTCCTCCATTATCTTTTAATTGTCCACGAGGAAAAAGCAGCTCGCGGCCGTGGCGAGAAACCACGCCGATGGAAATCATTCGAAAATCTACGGATTAATCAAACCCGCGCAAAACAACGCGAGAATAATGCACCGTCGCTGCCGGCAAAAACGCAGCCGCGCCTTTCGACGCGATGAAAAACCGCGTCCGCGTCCCGTTACTCTCAACCGGCCGTATTCAAACAGAACGATTACCGAGACGATTCCAATTAATTCCCTCGCCGCCTCGATTTAATTAGTCATCGGATCAGCCGCACAATGCGCGCCGTTAATCGGTAGAAAATTGCTGTTAGACTCATATTAGAGGAAACCAATGGCCTCTGGTCGCAGGAAGTCGATGGTAAACAGCTGGCGATATTTCCAGGCACCTGGCCGAGGAATCGTTCTCGCGTAGCTTGCCCGTGATCTGGAAGAACCAACGACGCTGTGAGAAGAAGAAATGGTGGATGAAAAAAATAGGGGGCGGAAGAAAGAGCCGCCGAAAGTCTGGCAGGGGAAAGACGTTCGCGGTTGAAGGAAGGGGGTTGGAGATGGCTTGGTATTCTCGAGTGAAGGGTACTTTCTAAACGGCTGCCGCGTACCCCTGGCATGCGGAAGGGTTGAAGCTAGCCTGGACTCTCTCTTTCATCCAATTTTTTTTTATCCCTTACCCGATGCAATAGGGCGGTTGCCGCCGGAGTCCCGTTAGGTCAGCTCGCCGACAGGCTGCCCCTTGGGGTGGGTGGTTGTGCAGTTGCGGCACTCTTCCCCCCTTTTTTTTCTTCTCTCCCATGTGCTTCCTTCGAATCCTTGTCTAACTGTGATCCGTGTAATCCACTCGCAGCTTCCGCGTCTGGGGGAATGGTTTCTTGAGTTTTCTCACAGTGCACCGTTTGGGAAACGGCGGTGGGCTCCCTTCCCCATGGGAGTGGACCTCGTTCTCCCTTTAAAATTCAACCTGAATTAATGCTTTCGATCGCAATGACTGAAAAAGCTGGGCGAGAAGGGAACCCGAGAACGGAGGGGCGAACAGAGAGGCGGTGAAACTTATTAATGGAAGGCGGAGAGGTTAATACCTACGGGACTAATAATCAAACCTTTGTCGCTGATTGTAGCCTGCAAAACTGCCCCAATTCGCGCGACGGTCAAGGATCAATAAATATAACAGAATATTCCGAAAGAACTTTACAACCAACCCCGACGACGCTCCTGTTCCCCTGCGCAGTAAAACTCTATTACACATAATTGTAATAAAACGACACTAATGGCGAAAAAACGGTCCTCGAAATGAGCACGTTTTCCACGTCACCGTGGTGCCTGCCTTTCGCCGCGGCTTATTACCCTGCAAATGGTCAGCGTCGGCAAAGAACGCCCCCTGACAATAAACAACCCGAGAGGCCTACCCCCCGCGGAGCCTCGCTAAAAACCATTGTCCCCTGGATATTGTGTTAAAAACCTGCGACAGCACGCGAGACACGTAGCACCTTTACGGCAGTGTCGTTAAGTTAATCAGTAGGGGCTGCGAACAGTCCACTTTCACGTTTATCATCCCCCTTCACACGATTCTGGATATTGTACCCTGGATTGTCGACCATTTCCTGCAACAATACACCCTCTGTATAGTCGATAATTGTAACGCAGGGGCACGTCGAAAGGTTGCACCCCTCGCGCCACCCCTAAAGCAAGGCCACGGCGGACAAAGGCAGTACCTGTCGTAAAATCATTACATTGTGGACAGATTCGATCAAGGTACGCGTAGGTAACTTTCTTCCAGCCCGACTTTTACACCCGAAGACTGCTCGACCTCGAGGCGCATACAAATGCCCCGGGACGTACCCCGAGGCTTGTAAATTCGACGGGAAGTTATTGCACCCCCGGCTGTGCCCCACTATTTCTAAAGCAAGAATCGCGTGTATCGGGGTCCCCTTAATTGCACCGTGCTGCTTCCCTCGCGGCTAAGCCAGGGGTGCCTTTTCTTATTGGGGTCGAATGGCTGGACGATTTCGCGCGAAATAGGGTGGATTTTTTTAAGGAGAATTCCAGAGGTCAGAGGTTCTGGCAGCCGAAATATTCGGAGTGAATAGGGGGTCGGGGTTTTAAGCTACATGGCTGGAGATAATTAGAAAATTCTGTGACTAAGTGACTTTATTATTAGCTTCGCTTCCTAATCCCCATCGATTGCAGTGCATCGCATAAAGGTCTCGCACAGCCTTCCCGACGCCTCCGCTGTCAATCATTCTTTCCGCGCACTGCCATCGCGTTGCCCAAGAAGCACAACGGGGAACAGGTTCCCGGCGAGGAATACCTGAGCAACGAAAGTCGATATCCACCGAACGCAACGCGAGGGAGAGGAGAAGAAGAGACGCGAGCAGCGTGCCTGCGCGTGCCTCGGCGCGTAAACTTTTGCCGTTCGCTCGGATGAAGGGGGAGCAGGGAGAGAAAGGAAAACGGGCCCGGGAAGAATTCACGGCCCAGCAAGGTCGCGGGGACCGTACTTTTGGCGCCGTTTGCAAATTTCCACGGACCTTTTCATCAGCCGCCGTCCGAGCGTGTTTTATGCGTTTACGGTGCGCCTCGCTGCGCTCTTCGAGGTCACCGCGTCTCGTCTCTTTTTTTTTTCCAGAACGACGGGTCCACCTAACGGGATCGCGAAAAATTCGGCCCTACCTGGCTCCGCTGTGAAAAGTAACGCCTCGTCCCACTCGCAGGAGCGTTGAAACCAGAACGGCGGTGGAGACAGAGCTCGGCATTGATCCGAAGTCCTCGCGGAAGGTTGCGCGGGGCGGATTTTTCTGCCGTTTCGCGGAGTGAGCGCGCCTGGGCAAGAAAATTCGCGGAGAAACAGTTCCTGAAACGTGGGCCAGAAAAACGCCGGTTTCTTGCTGGAAATCAAGGCCGAGGCCTCGACTTTGCTCGTTAGAACGCGCCCGGCCGAGCGGTTTGCTACGTTTCTTATCGCGTATCTGGCGGATAGAGAAGCTAATCGAAGAAATAATGGTGAGCGTCTAAACTCTACTGCGCCGTCGATATTGCACACGTGAGGCTCGAGGCACTGATAGCCGGCTGAGAAGAAGAATTGTGGGAAACCAGCTGTTCCCTTAGATTACCATCGGCGAGAATAGAAACCCGAGTATGTGAACGTACCGTTTGCATATACGCGAGCGGGGGTTTCGAGAATGTTCTAGTTAATTGTATTTCCCCGCTGGTGAACGTAAACTGGAGCAGCAAATGCTGGCGTTAATAAGCTGCTGCTCCTCGGGCGCGATCATGGAAAAGGTCATGAAACCTTAATTATTCGCGGGAGTCCCTTCGTGGCTTGTGAAAGAAGTAAGGTGTAAGAGGAGATCGGCTACCATCAATTAATTCCTCATTTTTAGCGGGGGTGATTTTCACGGAGAATGTACAATTTTAATTTACGAAGCAGAAAGTGTTTGTGCGTTTGTTTGGCGCCTAAATACTTTCGAATGGTAAATTCGGGGCTGACGAAATGTGTTCCAGCTAATTATGCCTAACTAGTTTAGATGAATGTGAATACTTTCACCAAAAAAGTTAATCAAATTCTTTTATTTATAAAATCAGAATCTAAGTTTCGGGTGAAGCCGAGTAGTAAAGCTAGTTGCTTGTAAAAGCTGAATACTTATATTGCTCACTGTCAGCATAAATGTACTCAAGTACCTTCTTAACGCTTCGTGGTCACACGGCGTGTATCGCACCTCAAAAACAATTTCCGAGTTAAACTGTCACGCCTTTAGGACTTCCAAAGGGGATCTATCTAAAAAAAAAATGAATAATAAAATCGCTCTTTTTCCCACAACCGTGGAAAATCGCTCATTGTCAACTACAAATTTTATCATTTCAAAATTTACATTGCTAGGAAAAGACTATTAGACCATGATTGTATAAGTATTACGAATGTACAATTATCCCTGAAAAGTTAAAAGATTGAAAAATACGAAAATGGTGATTGAAAAAGTGTCGCTGAGGTGCAGTGGACCCCATATCACCAATTTGTGATTATAAGAAGGCGTGACCACGAAGGGTTAAATGAAAATCCACCAGCGGAAAGTGGACAGAACTTGGGACCCCCAATTAATCCAACCCCCTCGCAGATTTCCTCGACACATTTTCTATTTCTAATCAGAAAATTTCTAGTCTAGAAACCACCCTCGCCGCACAAAATAAAGACGCATTACCCCCTGTAAATCAGACCCTTCTATTCGTGAGTGATCGAGGGCCCCTCGGAGCTGCGGTATCGAAAAACGAAAAGAGCAAGACCGCCTGTATGGGACAGAGTGCTCGAGGGGGGGGGATCAGGTTCAGCAGAAATAACCCGATACGTTATGTCAGCACGGGCAAAGGTGCATCTCACGTATCCGGGGTATACACCTTAGTCTGCAGCGTCCACGTCAGGGTCGAGGGAAAGAGAGCCGGGAGTTGGTCGGTCGGTGATGGTGGGGGGCAGCAGGACGAAGGGGAAGGAGGCAACCCGAGAAGAGAGAACCCAGTAACCTAGTGCCGAGTCGCCTGGAGGTCTGCAAAAACAAAAGAGAGAAGTGCGTGCCACGCGCCCCGCTCGCCGATCGCCGATCGCCGATCCCTCGCGATTAGCCGCGGCGCGCCCGCTAAAATTACCCCCTTCACGCGTTCGCGCGATTTTATCGGCGACGAGGGTGGCCCACGGCGACCAGCCACCGTGCGCGCCCGGGATTCACCGATTCTTTTCGACGATACGCTGCTTCCCCGCCCACCGACTGCCACGAGTCACCTGGCTGAGAGGTTCAGCTTAAAATCAACGATATCCTTCACCTATTTCTAAGATTTAATAATGGTGATCTGTATTGTTGTTTCTTCGTTGTTATACAATCTGTAAGCCAGTATATTTATGAAGGAATTATCGCCGTGATCAAGTACCTACGCCAGAACCGTAGATTACAAGTTTCTCCCCGCAGAAACTCGTCCGAGCGGTTTGCACCGAGAAAGAAAGGAGAAAATCGAGTAAAGAGCGACCCATTTAGAAATGACACAATCACAGGAGCGCGCGAGCGGTCAGCGAAATATTTCCACCTCCCGAAGGCCATGGTAGCAATCGCGACGGAGAAGGGTTTGGGAAAAGTGGTGACCAACGGATCCGATCCGTCCAATCGTGCTTCGTCTTCTGCTTTTACCATTTATTGTACAAAAAGAAAACGGAGGAAGGAAGGAACGGGGATAGAAGAAAAAAACAAAGATGAATACGAAACAATTACCCTTGTCTAGGAGGGGGGGGAAAGTAGAATGAACAATAATTTACGTAAACTCGCGTGTCGAGGGGCTGGCAGCCCTCTTACAAATCTCGCGGTCGAGGCGATGTTCGGGCGCGACGTTAATTAATCGATTCTCGATTAGAGCAGTGGAAACGACGGTCGGGATCTTTCGAATGTAACCCCGATGCGCAAACTTATCGACCTATCGATCAGCTGCGTTCCACAAAAAGGTCACGGGGACCACGACGAAGAGAGGATCCGCGCTCGCTCGCAATGCAATTATGCTCGCGTGCGTGCTCGTATTGGACGTTTCAGCCGAGGGATCGTCGGCTTGACAGCCGAGAACGATCTGTCACGCGAGACAGAATTGGAATACACGTTGAAAAACGACTGCAAAAACGCTCCATCTGTTCCCTCGATCGCGCGCGACCAGACGCCTTCTACAGTGGCGTTTTCAATTTCAAATCGATCCGAGATCAAATTAAATGTCTATAGCGAATATCTCACGGCGGCACCTGCACCTCCACAGGATGGGAGTTCCTCGGCCGAGCGATCGGTCTGCGCCTCGCTCCGATCCTCGCGCGATTCCTACGCTCGATCGGTCCCATCGCGCTTCTACCCCGAACAGAAAAGTACAAAAATATATACTCGTCTCATTTGTATATAATATACTATGTATATAGATCTCTCGCTCTCTCTTTCTCTGTGTGTGTATGCGTGTATGTAAATATATATAAAACTCTCTGTGCATGTAACAAAGTCTCTCTGTTTCTCTGGCACGCGCGCGCGAGCATTTGTACTGCCTCTCTCCTTTCTCTCGTCACAGCAACACGACGCGATACTCCTCTCTTCGTCTACCTTTCCTTACAACTCCTCTCTCTATCTCTTCCCCGCCGTTCGCAGCAAGACAGAGAGGGTAAAACGGCGGTAAAGAGGATCGCGCGCGTCGCTGATCGCGTTTACAATAAAATTAATATATCATGCGGTACAATGATACAAAGGTACAATAAAATCGACAGACACCACCCTCATCATCATACATACACGTTAATGCCTCGGCTGCCGCTCCATATGCGCCTCTATCATCCACAGCGCAGTGATTCTACTTTTAAATAAGCCTGCCTTGAGCACGCTCGCCACCGAGCCACGCCACAGTCTACACTAGGGTCCAACGAAATATAGGGGCAAAATATTTCTTTATTATTCCTGAATTCTAATGGCGAGCAAAAGTTGCCTTTTATAATAGTGTTTATACTGCCAAAGTCTGAACGTGATCAACAAATTTTTCGAGGTGTCGCCAAGCCCTTCAAATATTAATATTTACTGAAATATTAATTTCTGGATATTAATATTCACTGAAATATTAATTTTTGGATATTAATATTGAATATTGATATTAATTCTTGAAAGGCTTGGGGTAGCTCAAAAAATTTCTTGATCACGTTCAAACTTTGGCAGCTTAAATTATAAGGGGCAACTTTTGCCCCCTATTAGAAGTCGTAAATAATAAAAAATATTTCTCCCCTATATTTCGTTCCACCCTAGTCTATACTTTAAACTAAGCTCGCGGATCACATAGCACAGACGCCGAGTCACGGTTCCACCTGTCCCTAAGCCGCGCGATATTAATATTTCAGATAAAAATAGGCCACGATTCTGTCGCGCAGGTAGATTATCGTAAATGACATGTGTGCGACGTCGAGCTGTCATCGGAAATCAGAGCTTCGCGTGGAGCGCGGTAGCGAACGTGTCGATCAAGCTTTTCGTTAATCATCCAGCGCCTTATTCACTCTAGCCGCCACCGTTGGAAATGCTTGTCGATATTATTCACGGTCCCTTATAGATGTGTCTGTCCTTCGTGCATGGATTGAAACGGTTGAAGCTTGGGAACGCGCGATCGCGGTAACTCGATGCAAGGGGAGCGATCGAAGGGATCGCGAGAAGCGCGGGGCGCGTGCGCCTGTGCGGGCGTTTGAAAACGCGGGGATCGCGCGCGCTACGACACCGATGGAAAGAAGTTACGTGTAACAATGCTCGCGGCCGCGCGGTAACTGCTTCCTCGCGGCCAGAGAGAGACAGAAAGAGAGGGGAGGATGAGCTGGTAGGAGAGAATTCGCGCTCCTGTAGCCGTCGTGCATCGAGGAGCGCGCTCTCTCTCTCTCTCTCTCTCTCGTATTTATACCGCGTTGCACGAGCGCGAGTTCCAGCGGGTCAACGAACATTCAACCCGCGTGCAAGCCGAGCCAAAATGGGCAATCACTTCCGAGCAATCCTTTCTATTATACAGCCTTTTCAGCGGCGCCGAGTCGCTGGTGACCAACCCCATTCCTCCTCGCAGGATCCGTCGATTCTCGTTTCGGTTGGCTTCGCTGTTGGGGAGGGAAGTACACAAGACACCGTGGTTCGTTTGGTTTAAATAAATATATTCTACAGCGAAGAAGGATAGAATACTTGTTCTGGAAGGGTTGAAACAGGTTGTCGTCCGCCGTCCGCTAAATACAGAGTGCAGAGGCAACGATGACGGCTCTCTTGCGCCGACATATGCGTCTTTGTAGGTGGAAAAGCTTTCATCATCAAGTCCCTTTGCTGTTTATAAGTTCTACTCGGTGAGGGGATGAGAAGTTGAAAGGGAACCGTGGCAGGCGACTTGCACATCGTTCTCGTCCGAGGCTATATAAATTTTCTGAGAAGATAGTTCGTGTGCCACGAAAGTTTCCCTTCCAACTCTCTCCCATGTTTCGTACAGAATATGCAGAAAGAAATGCTAGATCGCGAGCTTTTCTTTCACGAAAACCGCCACCGTTGCTTTCTTTACACCCTGTACGATCGATTCAAAGACCAGGTCACCAGCGAGCCGAATCGCGTTTTAGATGACAAGCATCTCACAGGTCGCAATGACGTTGCGCCGATGGAGGGACAAGTACATGTATTTCTGCGACGACCTTGTTCGCGCCTCGTATCGGCTCTATCGGCAATGGATAGTATACTGGTAGCGGATAATTGCGGTGGAACAGGCGGCGATATAGTGGCAGTATTAACAGTAACATACGGAAAGAACGAAATTTCTGTTGAATTCACCAGAAGTGCCTGATATCCTAAAACCTGTGCACAGTGACTTACACATTTCTTCGTACTGATTCAAAAGCGTCGGGGACGATAAGATTACATACGTTGCTCGTGTTTCACGATTTACGACACCTTCGGTTTCCGTACCCAAAATCAGACGCCTAACTTCTTCGATGCTAATAGCAGAAATAAAGATACCTAAAATGGGCGAGCGAACGTAGCGGTGCTTCCCAAGTCACTGCGACTCCCTTATCAAAGCTCCGAAGACAAAATGCGCCAGTCGTTCGGTGAATCCAACGTCGAGGTGTATGTACATGCGAGCGTGTATGCGTGTGACTTTTACAGTAACCAAGTAACTATCGGAGAGTAATGACAACGGGTACAGAGGGTGTTTCCAGCGGTAGCAATGATACGGGGAAGCGTAAGTTCGCGGTGATCGTCAAGGATCCTTCGCCCGCAACTACGATACTAACGCGTACACACTATGTAGATTCATAACGGTTCCCCCTTAACGTTATGGGTTTAAATAAAAAAAAAAAAAAAAATAGTAACATCTCGAGGCCCTATGTTGGGCGGTTGGCGTGACGAACGCGCGTCGAAATGAACAACCCTGCGAGACCGTCGCGACGCGAATGGGTCGACGGCCCTTCGATCCTTCGATCCTCCAGTCTTCGCGTTCCTCTCCTCGATCGTCGCCGAATCTCTGATCCAACGGTGCGGAGGAGCAGCGACGATTAGAGGCGACCGATGTCCATGGCAGCGCGAAGACTCTGGCTCTTGTGTTCCTTGCTTCTAGAGAGGCGTGGATCGCGGGCGCGAGCTCGTTCCGATCGCGGAACGATCCGGATTCCTCGAACGGCAGTGAAGTGGTTGCTGGTCTGTCTGGAAGAGAGAAGAGAATCTGTGTTACTTGTTGCATAGTTAATCCTTTTACACGCCCGTCGAGCAGTCTACGACGAGGTCAATTTTAAAGGGAAATGTAGGAAGGTCTTTAGAAGAGTCAACCTGTTGCAAAGTGTCCACGGTAGCCCGCCACGATCGTAAAATTAGGAACGCGAGTGCCGCTGGGGTGTGAAGAGGGCGCGGTGGGTGGATTGGAGAGGTGGGAAAGAGAGGAGGGAAAGGGGCACAGCAGTGGAATATCCTGATCCTAGCGAAGGCCGTCTGGTGCATTCTAGGCGGGCAAAAACTGCATAGGAAACCACACCCTGCTTCTGAAGCTCGAGTATCCTCAGGGACGCACGGCCTCCGCTTCGAATCGACCCCTCCCAACAGTCCTCCAAATCCAATTCTCGTAAAAATCTCATTTGGCGATTATCAACACGGACGGTAATTAGACTGATACCAGATCTACCTTAGTTGACACTCCGATTCTAATCAGCTTTCCTAATCGGCACGATGTATCTTTAGACAGTGATGAAACTGATTAGCCCCTTGAATAATAACTTCCAGCAACTACTATCGGGTATACCAGTTTCTATCGTGTAACACCCATATATCACTCATATCGCTATTTTATCGAGAATCTGATGTCAGCGTGCAAGTGACTAATATTAAGAATTTTATTACCAAACTGGTACCAATGCGAGCGAGTTCAGAGGCGTAGATCAAGAGCATTAATAGCAACGGCGTGTAGAGTCTGGCAGACTTCTATTCGATACGAGACATCGACTTGTTTCGAAAGAACTCGAACGATAAAAGGCGCGCGCGCGCGCGCGCGTGCACAGGGATGCAGAACGGACATGCGAGTGACGCGTGGTACCGGCTACCTACGTTCTACCTACTTCACCCACCTACCTAGCAACCTAGTTGTCTGCCCCGTCTATTCCCGAGGTGTACGCTTTATCGTTAATCGATAGAGCACAGGTACGGCCGGCCGAGCTGGATCGAGCTGCTCGGAGCGTGTCGAACGGCCTTCGCGACGATTTCGCCGAGGTCGCCAGGCGCGCGCGCGCGCTCTATCTTTTTGTCCCGCTGCTCGGCGAAAGATGCTTCGCGGAAGTGGCGTAAGAGGAAGCACGATCCTCGTGAGTAATACCCCTCGCGAGATATTCAGCCGGCGGCTATGGCAGGTCACCAGCGAGAGGAATCAGGAAGGAAAGGCTGGACGTCGATCGAGCATCTCCGACAGGAATTCCCGCGTTTTTTGCCGGCATCTCGGTGATATAGAAGACTAGTAGAATCTGTGAAATCCAGTGAAAGGGACTCGGAGAAACGTCCGTCCTCCTCGGAAGGTGAGAGCAGCGATACAGTGGAAGATACCAGCCGAAACGGAGAAAGGTTTCACTTGCACTTTCCGGGCTGGTGCTTCTCTGGGCCAAGTTCACCCGAAAACGTTACACGGATCACTCTCTATCCCCCCGAGGAGAAAGCGTCGCGGGGCCCCCTCGAGCGGCGCCTAGGCCAAGATCGCTCGAACGCGGCCGAGGAGAAAACGAGAGGGAGGTCGGTGGCACGAGGGATCACTCTCTCCATCCTTCGTGAACGCCGCGTGCCCCGGTGTATGTAAGCGCATACGGATGCAACGGCGCGAGGGAGGGTCAGCGGAGGACGCGGGAGGAACGGAACGAATGGTCAGGCAGTTGGGTCCAGCGGGGAGAAATAAAACTAGGCAGACCAGAGAACTCCGTTAGACCGCCTCCACCGTCTGGTTCTCTCGCTTCTCCGCGGCGGCCTTCTCCCTTTCGAGAGGGAGTGTGCAGGTTGGAGGAGGAACAGGAGAGAGAATACCTAACCTAAGCCACCAGGAGAGCCCGTGGCTCCGGGCACGGCACCGCGGTTCGCCCCTGAACTTGGTTCTCCGTCTTGCCCACGCGACGTTGACCCACTTCCACGGCCTACCCGATATCTCTCCACCGTTCTAGACCCCGAGACTACCGATTTTCCCGCTCTCCCGCGGCACGCCGTCGCGCCGCGCACCGGCCTCTAGCGATTGCATTTCACTGGCCCAGATACGCGGCGACGACAGCGGCCACCGATACAGGTTGCAGCCGACCTGTTGATCCGCGATCCTAGCAGCCCGAGAGGATTTTATTCCGACACCTCGATCGCCACTTCTCCCTGCCGCGCTCCGCTCCGCGATTTCGGGACGGCGTAAACAGCAGCGCCGGTTGGGATACCTGGGAGAACTAAATTCGTTGTTGATGCTCGGAGCTGCCGGTTCGGTGACGTTGCCCGGGAAATATGCGACGAAAGGAACCCGGGCTGGACTGGAGTGGCGCCGAGTTTCGAGATATGCGGCCGATGACAATCGCGGCAGCGTTATCTGGTGTCTACTTTAGCCTGGCTGATAACAGCCCGTAGCAGACGCAGGCTAAAAGTGCAACAAGTTATTTGCCGTATGCACAGTGATTACAGAAGTGGATAAGTGTCTCGCTTATGGATGCAGGAGGTTCACGATTATCTAATGAACCTTCTAGAATGAGAACTGAATCGGTACTTGGTCGGAAAGCCTGTCGACACTAAATCTAGAGCTACTGATCTCTCTAACGCAATTGACACTTGACCTTCCCTCGATCAGTTTCCTCCGGTCCAGACTCTCGCTACACAATGAAGAGGGTAAAGGTCTGCGCACGCATATCCGTTCCGTATCGGTTCCGTTCCGGCGTGCCTTTGGTAAGAAGAAGAGAACTGACAGGGAACAGATACGTGCGTTTGGACGTTAACGCAACGTCTATCTGGCCAAGGCCCGCGGGACCATCGCCACGGCCCCAGAATGGGAGTGAGAAGTAGCTGTCTACAGTGGTTGCCGGTACAATATTCATCAGGCTGTTTGCATATTCAAGCGCGAGGAAGTACAGGCTCGTAGCGCGACGATGAATCTCGCGTTCCAGCGTGACATCTCGATCTCCTTGGGTCTTATCTGCCGCTGAATTTCCTGCTCGGTAGAAGGATCGCGGCGGCCTGCCTCATATATTATTATTAGAGCGGGGTCTCGGGGGCGTTATCCGTTATCTCGCGTGGTTATCTGTTATAGACGGCGAGTTAAACGAGCTGGCGATAATGAGCGGTGCACGCGCTGTATATCTCTCTCTCTTTTCTTCCCCTATCGCTCCCTCCCGCCTCTGTCGGATAAGTTAACGCGCGACCATCGAGAGGGCCGGTCAACCTGCGCCTGGGCTCATTGATTCAGAGGCGGCAATGCACAAGTACCGGGATAATCGTTAGTTTATATAACAAGTCATTTCCCGCGGCCACGTGATTTTCTCGTCAAGGCGATCCGCTCACCACCACACTGCAAGCGGCCCGCGCGACACACAGCTGCCTCTCTGACTCTCTGCCACCCATAGGTCACCATCAGCCTCCTGCAACCACCGACGGTCTTCCTCCGGCGAGATCCCGTCGAAATTTTCCCGACCAACCGGTCCGATTCGATCTGGAGGACCCCGGAATCGCTGGACGCGGGACCGGGGGCTTTGTAGGCACGAAACTGGGGGAGATTGTCCGCGGATGAGGCGCGTAGGATTCGGTGGAAAGACTGTACAACCGGTCGCTGGAATTCCTGACGACCGGTGGCCGTGGAATGGTAAACAAGTCTCCCTTAAATTGGGAATAATCAGCTTTTCTAGTCGTGTTAAGGTGCAAAGAGAAGCGCCCAGGATGGCTGCACCGATGGTTCTAGTGGCTTATTGATATTTGACTTCCTGAAAGCTTCACTCGCAACTGACCGCGACAAGACTGCGTGACGAGCGATTGCTACTTTGCACAGGTGTGACAAAAGTGTGTCGCGAGAGTATCCGGCTCGGCGAACGCTAGACAGTGATCGGCGAGGATAATAGCTGAAATCTCTGGGTAATCTTGGATAGAGTATAGTCATTTATAGCTACTAATCGTCCGTGGTACACAAGGATCTGCGCGCACCCAGTCATTTTCCAGGATTATAGAAAACACAAGAGTCTTCGTAATCCTGCCCGGGCACTACGAAGTCCGCGCAGAATGTCAGGTGTCCCTTTAACGTGGATCAAAGATACTAAATGGATAGAAGTAGAATTTCTAAACTTCGACCACTCGACGGTCACCAAAAAGCTGTAGCTCTCAAAGTTCACAGGCAAAGCTTTGCCCGATTATGGATGATCCACAGGGAACACCGCACGAAATCAGTATCAACGCGGATCGCTCGATTCCGCGGTCTCCGTGGCCGTAGGTGTTGCGAGACCCCGATGCATTCCATAGAACGCCGGTAATGGAACGCTAAAGAAGCTGCTGTCCGAGAGCCCGTGCGCCTCGCGGAACGATGGAAACGTGGAAAGAGGGAAAAAGATCGAGAGAATGACTACGGGAGGAGGAGACAGAGAGAGAGACGACAGAGAGAACGGAGAAAGAGGGATGGCGGTTAAAGACTCGGCTGTAAGGAACAGAGACGAAAGAAGGTAGAGATAAAGGCGGGAGGATAGACGGAGAGACGGAGAGTCGAGGCAAAGGTGGTCTTACCGGCGTAAATGCCACTGGTTGGCATTATCCCGCTTGCCCGGCCAGACCTTCGATGCATCGAACACATCCCGCGATGCTGGCAGATGATGATTGCCCCGGCTGTAATCGCGATATCGTCCGTCTATGCGCGAGGGAATTTCGCGTGTTGCGCTACCACGGCCATGGCCCATTTACCCCACCAGACACGATATTTGCCACGTCCGCGCTTTTCCGTTCCTCTCCTCTGTCTTTTCAACCACCCACGCCGCGCCGCGGAAAGGTCGCCTCGCGGAGGATTCCGCGGCACCGGCTCGCCTCGGGAGTTCCTCGAATTTCGCTCGCGTCGGTCGCCCGAACAGCTGACCGCGAGGAGGATGGCGAGGAAGCCGGAGAAAAGGTCCGACGGTGGAGAGCTGCCCGTCTGTTAACCTCCGCCTTCCACGGACCACCGGCCGCGGCAGACCTCGAGCGCGATTTGACGTAATCGGCCCGCGAACGGATCGCAACCGAGGAAAAAGGAATCGCGGCGGTACAAGGACAGCCGGTGAAGCGGCGAGGCGCTCGGCGAGCTCGTTAGGGAGCCCGGCTCGAGGCTTCGCCACGGCGAAGTGGAAGCGGACAAGGCCGGGGGAATCCGTGGAATGTCGAATTAAAGTCCGCCCGCTCTTCGGTCCTCCTCGGCCACGATCTCCCGGAGGCTAGGGCAGCCACGTTTACTCTAGACGGGTATGCCGCGCCGGGAGGAGAGACGCGGCGCACGCGGGCACTCGCGCTATCGGCCCGCTATGGCCGGTGGACGATGAAGGAGAGGTGAACGAACCTCCGAATCTCCTGGACGAGCGACAGAGAGCGCGAGAGGCGCGGGAAAAAGTAGGAGAGGCAGGCTTGGAAGAGTTGGACACGCCGGCTGGATCGTGGAGGTGGAGAAGGACTACGTCTGCGGCCAGGCAACGGCTAGAGAGGCTAAAGAAAAAAAGAGAAGCAGAAAGAAGGCTGAGAAATAGACGGGGTGGAGAGGAGAATGCTGGCCGGCAGGACCAGGGAACGGACGAACGCGTATATCCTCTTTGTCCGGGGCACGGAACGAGCGGCGAGCTGTTTCTTCGGCCGTCTCGCTCCGCGGGATTATCGCGATCCAGCGATCTCTGCCGCGGCATTAATTGTACGTGCCGCCCATTAGCCTGCTATTATGCCACCTAGTGTCACAGTCTAACCGGCCGTCTTTCGCGCAGGCGAAATCGACGGGGAGCGAGGGGGGCCGAAGTCGTAAACTCTCGGCGCGCAAAAAGGCGGCGTTTAAAAAGCTGCAACCGCGAGATACGCGTTCGACGGATTGAAACGCGACGACGCCGTTCAAGGACGAAGCCACTGTTCCTTTTCGCGAGAGAGAAAGAATAATGGCAGCCTTGCAAAATCGGTGCAGCGAAAACAGACCAGAGGATGGCACGCGGAGTGACGCTCGACAAGCGGATGCCTTATGGAAACGCCTGCTCGCAATTCCGCGTATAATCAGCTGATAAATCGTTTCACTGGTCGAGGTATGGTAGAGGAGAGACGGAAGATAAAAAAAAAACACTGGTATAGATCGATTAATCTTCGCGTGGAAAAATAGTATCGACGCTACGCCGAAGCCAAGTGGAATAGATCAACGATGTTGAAGACAATGTTGTTTTTGAAGAATTGGAAACTTTCCCACTTTTAGAATTGAAACTCTCTGGGTTAATTACATACTGGAATAGGTGATTAGAGATACGAAGATGTCGATTACTAAAGAATGGAGTTCCAATTGTGCGGGGAGATTATTAAGACCGTTACCACTACTTAGCGCCGCGGCACCGGCGCGATTAAAAGCTACTACCTTCTGAATTCAGTGTAGCCTAAACATGTTCTCTCTGAGATCATTCCGAACCGACAAATTGAAGTAAAATCGATGCGTCTGGTTCTAGGATAAGGGCTGTTAATTGATTCGCGCGAAGGGCTCGCCTGTGCACGAGCAATTTTGAAGCTGAAGTTAACGTTACCACTGATACTAGAGCCACTGTTGTAGAAACCTATTATGTAACCGATAAATATACATGGACACGGTGTTCAGATTAAAAAAGCGATAAGATGCTAATTCTCGCCTCCTCGATATACCATAGATCAAATCGGCGTTTACTTCAACTTCCAGCTCAAAATAAAACCTAGATTACTTACTCCAGCTACCTGTATGCAAAACCTCCTGCATACTGGATTCATTCAACACGGAATTAACTGAAACGATCCCAGAGGAGCGATCAGAGCCGCCGCAGGCCCAACCAAATAGAGTAAAGCTTCGGTTTTTCGTCGCCGAGTGGATCGTGCCGGGTGCGCCAGTGCGACACGTAGGCCTCGGAGGCTCGAATCGGACGATGTCCGAGCACGTATCCGAATTCAAATCCGGGGGCGCGATTGTTATGCGAGCTGCATCGGTTCAGATGCCTGCCTGCCAAAATCTGCGAGCGTTCGGTTCGATAGCAACGCGGCGCCTGCTCCGAAAGCAACGGAGCCGATGCGTCACGCAACCTGTCGATATCGCGTCGGTTCACCCCTGGCCCAACCATCGATCGTCCGTCCAACGATCTTCAGATTTCATCGAGTCTCTGTCCAAAGTCCACGCGCGGAATTTTCGTTAAAATCGCACGGTCAAGACTGGAAAAGGTGGGAGGGGGAGCGGAGCCGGCGACGCGAAGAAAAGAACGGAAGAAGGAATGTGCGAATATACGCGAGAGAGCAAGAGAGAGACGATTGGCATGCAGGTCGCGCGGTATGTTGTCCTAGGTCACGCTTAATCCCGCTCTCCCCTTCTCTCTCGCCATCTCTGTGGCTGCTTCTCTCTCTCTCTCTCTCTCTCTCTCTCTCTCTCTCTCTCTCTCTCTCTCTCTCTCTCATCTCGTCGATGGTACATACGCGACGCGGGATGCATTCTACCGGGGCTGTCGTCTTTCCGTCATCCTCATAATAAGATCGTGGCTCCGCGCGGCAGCTATACGCGAATCGTCGGTGGAAGTGATTTACGAGCGGCCGTCGCGGGGCTCGCTAACATTTCCAGCCTTTCCGACGGTGTTCGTTGGCTTTTGCTTAAACACGCCGGATGAATATCGATTAGAGGCGAGCGTGAACGTCCCCGCGGACAGCGACGTCGCGAACGTCGCGAGCGCGACGATAAAAATAATTGTACGATCGCGGGGGGAGGGCGAGGGAGGCGAGGCGAGGGGGGGAGGAGGAGCGAAAATAAAAGAACTCGCCTCTCGATTCCGCGCGCCGCCTGTTGCCGAGAGAATCGCGGATACGTGAACGGTTTTCGTGAAAGTTTCGGGGTCCTTTCACCGTGGAACGCGGCTGGTATGACCCAGAATGCACCGAGCAGCGGTGGCTCGGTGAATTTTCACGCAGGTTTCCCAGCGAGATCGCCGGAACGGGCGTCGCACCGTCGAGGAAGAGAGGCAAAGGCACCGGCCGCGCGCACGGCGAGCGAGCAAAGAGCCAAGTCGACCCGAGCGCACGGAGGAAGGAACGAACGAACGAACGAACCCAACGATCGCTTATTCCTGACGAAGAGGGCACGATCGGCGGCGGCGGCGCGCGCGACCGGGACGGTGAATGCCCAAAACTCAGCTGGTGTCAATGAACTCGGCCATGTGAGGAGTCGGACGAGGCCTCCCCGGCTTATACCCACTATCCGGGTCTTGTCTTTCCCATGGAACCGAGACTAATTTCGTGACTTTGCGAAAGCGTTCGGGGCGAACGGGAAACCGCCCGGGATTCCCTCCACCGCGAGCTTCGCCGCTTTCTAGATCCACGTCTAAGGACACGCGATTTCTATCGGCAGCGAAGTATAATGAAACGATGGAAATTACGTGGCCCGGTCGATTTTCCTTTCACCGGACTGCGCGGCGCGCTCCACGCGGACTACGGGAATTCTGGCAACGCGGTGCGCGTTCCCTTTGGACGCGGCCCAGATTAGCAATCTAGTACCTAGATCGTACTGAATCGACGTTCAACCTTGAAATCCCGATTGATCATTCCCAAGTCTCGATCCTAGAGGCTTCCTATCAGCTGAGATATTTAACTAAATGCTAAGTCGTAATCGCGACTCGTTCTGTACACGCGGAAATATCCATAGAACTTTGAAAAAATATATCTTAATATTCTTCGTATTCAATGTTGAAGTCCCGATTAAATATCCACGATCCTCCATTATCCGTTCCCTACAAAGCTCGGCAAGGAGAATTCCTGCCATCTTCAACGCATCCTAGAATTCTCATTAAATCATCTCACGCTACGCGCAGCCGGCTAAAGTACTCGTAAAAGAATGAGAAAGCGATCCTGGCACGTCGGACTTCCCTTAATTACGCGCAACGCCGACATATTCGGCTCGGGTCGTCGAGGGTACGACGGAGGTGAACGTTCTAGGCTAACAGTGGCACCTGCTCGCTACCGCGACAAGAAAACCGACGGAAGAAGGACGAAGGTGAGCATCTATCGCGGTCTCTGTCTTTGGAGCTCCGAGTTTGTCTGCATCAACGTGGAGAAAAATTGAAACAGGGGGGCCAGATCGAGGAGGGAGATTTTCGTGCCGAGAAACGGGCGCCGGGCTCGATTCGACACTGTGACGTAACGTCAAGAAATCAGACAGCTTCCCTCCGCCCGTCATCTCCCCCCCCCCCCAGTCAAACCCCCTCCGCCCCGCGAGTTCATTTTTAACCGGCTCCCTCTCTTCCTCTTTTTGAGTCGCCGGTCACGCGCGGGTCAGCGAATCTTCGAAGAGGAATCCTCCCTTCTTTCGCAAGCTGGACGCGCGAGCACGGCTGCCACGCCGAAGAAGGTAGAGGTGGAGGTGACTGGACGGGAGAGACAGGGAGGTGGGAGGGTTGACCGCCGAAAGAGAAGTTCAAGTAGTCGCGATCCGATCGCGAGACTCGCGAGGATGCGCGCTGACGCCATCATCCTCCGTGTTACCGATCACGTGCGGCGAAATCCTCGCATTTAAATCGTACGCATCGGAGCCACGAGGCGAAGGGTCGCGGCATGATTTCAGGGGGTTGCTGGTAGCGAATGAAATCGAGATCGTTGGGAGCGACGAGATCTAGCTGCTCGAGATGAACTCGCCCCGCCATATGTCGGGCTGTCGTTACGTAAGCGGAGAGCACAGATGGTTTCAGCAGAGATGAACCTGTTTCCACGGCGGCGTCGATCGGTGACGGGAAAAATCGGCACGGCCAGCTCGCCGGAGATTAGTCGCGGCGATAAGTGGATAAGATGGAAGAAGACGAAGAAACGGGAATAAGGGGACGCGTTGAATTCCGCGATCGATGAGCCGGCCAGTGTCGGCCGACAGAGAGGGAAGGCTGCTCTATAAATACGCCGCGGGAAGAAGTAATTAACGGACTCACCTCTTAGGTGCAGGCAGTGACAGTCTTCGAGCGGTTCATTGACGAGTCTCGTGCGATGTGAACGGCCGATGTCTTCCCTTCCGTATGTGGATGCTCCACACCGATCTTCTCAAATTCGAGGACGAGGTCTCCTCCCTTCCCCTCACGCGTCCCATCGTCGTAGAGGCGACGTGGTCGTCGCCGTCTTCGACTCCGCTGGTCCTTCCTGGATCAACCAGTGGCTCTAAAGAGCTTCAATACTGGCCGGTGGGATCGAGGCCCGTGCTGGCAGCCATGTCTCGACCTTGAGGTATCTCTATTGCTTCCTCGTCTCTTCCGGAATCCTCTCCTCGACCTACCGCCACTTCCCTCAGTACTGACCGGTCGGATCGAGCCCAGCCATGTTGCGGGACATATGTCTTCGAGATCGACGTATGCAAAACAAACTGGACACCAAAAAAAACCAGACCCACGAGCGTGTTACGATCGAGAAGGGGGGCTGGCCCGTTCGGTGGGGAGTAGCTGCCTCCTCAGTAGAGCCCGGTGGGGTCCAAACCAGCTGCCATGATGTCGAACGATGATGTCAATAGTCACTTCAATGAAAAAGGAAGATCTCAGATTCCTCGGGCGCGCCGTCAGCTCCCTGGGAAACGGTCGCGGTTCTGTTCAGTAGAGGCCAGTTGGGTCCAACTGACGAGCCATATCTCTTCTCCCCAGAAGTTACAGCGAACTGTTGTCTCTGCGAGCCGCGGTACCCGGTTCCTCGGCTACGAGGGCGACGCTGGTGAAGCCGGCAGTCGATCGACCAAATCAACGCACGAAGACTCCTCGATTCCGCGTACAGAGTACAGCAGGAACAAGTTCTCCGGGGGGGGGGGGCCTGGCACTTGGTGCGAAGCTATCAACTCCGCGAATACGAATGCGAAACCGCGTGTTACGTTGCCGTCCTCTGCCGCGCGACCCACTTTCCGTCGCTGCCGTGAAAATGCCGACTGATCGAAAGAGAAAATATTATTGTGCCCAGAGCACGAGACCCGAAAAAAAATCACTCGACAGCTGCTGTGTGCGTGACCGTGCCCCACAGAGCTCTGACAGCTCCACGGCGAGTGGCCTCGCTTAAGTCTTGGCTGGCCCCCCACTTGCTCGACCGGGGGCGACGCTGATTGGTCGACGCCACCGGCTACACCGGCAATCGGCACTCCGATCAAGCTTTCGGAAAATTTCCCCCGATATATCGTCCGGACGGACGAGCCCAACCCCCACGAGTTGGCCAAGACCTGGAGGACCGCTACGTGGGGAGGAAAGTGGGATTCGTTGGTCACTCGGGGAAGGGAGACACTTCCGACAGACGACGGGGACATGCCACCTTCCTGGGGTTCCATCGCCGAGCATTTCGGGGCCCCGTAGTCGAGGACCGCAACACAGGGAGGACTAGTTACCCTTCGGCTGCAACGCGCTCCGAATTCGAAACTGACCACTGCGCGAAACTTCTTTGAAATGATGGAGAATCGTTGATATTTGGATTAGGCATACGGTGGTTGAAATTCAGGGGATGCTTATGAAATTTCTATACCCGCGCGTTTGCTATTTGGTATACTAAAGGGGTGGCAAAAGACAAACGCTTTTAATTAACGATAACTGTGTACGATATCCTCGCGATCGACCACCGCTGTCAATGGAACTATCGATCTCTAAATCCGTCGGTTTCCATTGCTCCAACGGAACGGCGAATTCGTTGACCTCGCGTAAAATCGATTCCGTCGTTATCGTGTTACGAGCAGTGCCCATAGCCCCGCGGAACAGAACTGCTATCGCCGAACACGACGATTTTCCCCTTAACCGCAATCTTTCACGGTGAAATCCACGACTTTTACCGCGACGACGGCTCCTCTTTCCCGAGAGAACATGGAAGTCTATCGAACGATTCGACGAATCCCGGAGCCCCATCCTTGTTGGAATAAAACTGCCGTTTCTTAAAGCGCTGTGCCTTTACGAGGCCGTGTTCCTCGATCTCCCGAGGAAACCGAGAAACGAAGCCCCCGGCAATTTCAATAAACAAATCAGAGCGCGACGCGGAGCAGCCGGATCGTCTCGGCGACATGCTCGATGCAAATGCCAGGAAAATAAACTCCGAGCGGCCACTAAATCATCGCGCGATTAACACCGCGGCTAGCCACTCGCGGCCTACGTTCGTCCTACGAACCGGAATTCCGCGACTTCCCTTCGTTCCAGCCCTAATCCGCCCGATAAGGAAGCTCGTTAGCTAATAGCCTCTCTATCTCGAATCGACCGTACGTCGGTGCGCTCGCGAGGTCCCCTGGGTACGCTGGGAAATCGGTAGCGACCCCCTCGATTTCCCGGCTTCGCGCCAGCTTTATCCTATTGTCGTTGACATTCCCGGAATCGTAATAGCGCGGAGCTTAAACCGGTAACGAGGCGGTAGTCTCTCGGAGGCTTCCGTGTCGGTGAAATACAAGCCTTCCGCGAACTAACCCTTCGCTCTTAATCCCTGCTGGACAAGAGAGCGCATTGACGCGTAACGCCCGAGCTGTAAACGCGCCCAGGCGTTTTCGGCGCACCCCTAACCCGTTCGCGCTATTCAAGAGGATTTAGGTACGACCCGCGTTCCCAGTAGTAGCCAGGGACCGCGGACTCGCGAGCGGCCGAGCCGTTTATTGTGCATCGGTGACTATTCTTAAGTGCAGCCGCGGATTAAGGGTGTGGCCCACCGTAGTTACCGTTCTGGCCCCATTAAGACAACAGGCAACGGCGTGGCTCCTCGTTTGCGACGGTAGACAATGACCGGTGGGCCAACGCATCCTACCTTCCTCGAGCCCACCTTCTGCGTACCCGTATCGGCTCAGGATTTCCTCGAGCTTCGAGCTTTCGGCCTCCACAGGAACTCCTAATCTCCCTTTCAAGGGAGACCGTGTTATTCTAGGTTCTAACAGACGATGTCAAAGAAATCCCCAGCCTGCATTTACTGCAATGCAAAACGTTACGTCGCTCTTATCGATCGCAACCGTTCGCTCCTTGAAGCTTGAAAGAAAAGCCACCGTCGATTTGACTCGGTTGGTCTGGGCCGACTGATTCGACCAGCGAGCTTTACGACCGCGAGAGGCCTTTAGAGGGAACGGGACGACCCTAACGGACGCGCGGCCAAAAGGAGACGGAGAAGAAGAGGGACGAAAAGGAAGAGGCGAGGGATGAGGGGACGGTGGAACACGCCGGGATCTGATCGGCCGATACAAATAAAGCACAGCCCTGGCATACGGCCGTGTGTAGATATACCGCGAGAACGTGCAGTTTGTAGTTTGTCGCCCGTCGTCGCTCGCGGCTACGACTTCGTGTTACTGGGATAAAAGGTGAACGACTCGCTTGGGTACTCGCTTTGCTCGTCCCACCAGCAGCATCCCGCTCGACGTTTGGAGGGGTAGCGTCCTTCTACGAAGTCTAACCGGGGAGATACACCGGTGACAGAAGGAGAGGGAGAGACGCTGGGAGAGCAGCGAAGAGAGAGAGGCAGTGGAACATCGTAAGAGAAAGAGAGAGAGAGAGAGAGAGAGAGAGAGAGAGAGAGAGAGGGAAAGAGAGAGTGAGAGGGAAGGGGGAACCATAAATTACTTGATCATCCTCGAGGTTCGATTCGCCGACTGCGCGCGCCTTTTCGATGCACCGCGTTCACATTAGCGGGATTTTTCCGCGGACACGTGGAACCAGGTGCCAAGTGATCCACCCCCGCGCGATCGTGATCGATCCTCCGAGCGACTATAATAACGATAAGCGCGAGCAACGCAGCGCTCGGTCGTGGTTAATGGGCTGAGACACAGCTGCACGCATTCCGTTGCAGGCGATAGCAGGTTTTCGAGTATTTACGATCGCTGGACGGCTTCAACAACCTAATTCTGTAATTGAGCTGGCAGTTTACGCCCTCGTCAGCCGTAACGGCCGCTATTATGCATTTGTACAGGGTGATTCCGGAAACTGGGCCGATCCGTGGTCCTTTTACGCGCGAGAACGATGGCAGGCGAAGCAAATTGCGAAGGCGAGCGAGTCGCGAAGAGATTCACGCGGCATGAGTAACTATAAATGTTTGATCGTTTTTTGATGGGGATTGGATGTTTCCTTTGCGATCTTTCCTTTACCGCCGGTCTGATGCAATTTAGTCGGAAAATGAAACGTAACGCAGAGGGAATTTTTCATGAATGCTCCTCCGTTTTATCGTCGGCGTTGCGCGCGCGGTGCAGGCCTGTAGTTTAAAGCGGGAGACCGCTGTAAAAAATCGGAGAAAATCGAGATCTTCTTATTTTCATTTTCTGAAAGAGATAGGTACGTCTCGAGAATGCTCCCTTCAAATTTGATGAATAAATTCGTAAAATTGACGGGGGTATAGTATTTTCCGTGAAGCGGTGTCAAGCGCGCCTCGCAGCCGAGCGGAACTTTGAACGCGTTTTTCTCAGACTGACATTTTTCAACCGCGTTGACAGTATACAGAGAAAACTATACGTCCAATTGACACAAACAAAGCCATTTATTGTTCGAAAAACCTGTCTATATTACGCGACGATCACTTCTTTTAATTAACGGCCTCCTATTTTTTTATCAACAGGTTTACTCCAAAAAATGATTTTCTTCTTTAGTGGTCCGCCATTTTGTTATCTTTTGCGATATTTACTTTTTTTAATCGGCGCGTAATAGACGCGGGCTTCTAGTTTCTAAATATTTTTGTCTTGTTTAATTTGGATTAATCGTATGGCTCAGGCACTGTCAAAGCCACAGGAACGATTTTGCCGCAGCGCACATTTTAACGAAGAGTATACCGGAAACGGATTTATGAATTTGATCGAAAAAAAATTCTCTTACCCTTCAATATAGACATATTACCTGTACTAAGCAGTACATTGTTTTACTTGCGCTGGTTGGTTGAAAAAATATCCCGAAAACCCCCTTACTTTGCAGACCATTACAGTGTTCTCCCTCCTTAATCTCTCTGTTGCACCGAACGGCTACCGTAAATACACGTATTACCGCCGCGACAGAATCGTGATTCCTTAATTGTTCCCAGCAGGCATAATCCCTTTCAAGGGAGGGCAGAATCCGTCCCCGGGGCGCCCGACACGAGAACAGGAAGCGGTGTAATTTAGAGGCCCCCTCTCCTACTCGACAGGTTACCGATTCCCATTTCACAGCCGCCGCTGCCCCGAATGTCGAAACTTCGTTCGGGCTAGCGCATAGTTCAGAGGTGAGCGATGCCCTTCCTCTCGATAGATCGCTTCACGATCAAGGCAACGCCGTTGCTCGCTGGCCCTCTTGCAGCCATTCAGACTTCCTTTTTTTTCCTCTCCTCCCTCCCGTCCCGTCATCGCGCTGCGCGTCAATGCCGTGTACCCGTAGGACACAGAGGAGATTGTGCAAGAAACAGCCTACCTACTTATCCAGCCTTTGCGCAACCAGACAGTTTCGAGAGGACGTGGCGCTTCTCTTTTGAGAATGCAGCATCCGACCTGAGCCACGGCCGCCCGCGCGATGAACGAGCGAAGAACCGCCTCTCCGCTTGGCCCGCAGCGGCCAATTAACCTGCTCGATTCGAGAGACGACGAAAATGTGGTCGCGAGAAACTCTATTGCGAAGCTTGGTACCTACCCTGGGAAGGCTTCTTCGATCAGGTCAATCTTTATTGCCAATGAAACGTCCTTAATCAGCCTAGTCTGTCAACGGTGGGCCCATTTTCAAACCTAGCTCGTTCGAGCACACTGGCCCATTAAGCAGTTAATGACAGTGTTAAGGGTTAGATGATCGGAGAATTGTTTGTCCCCTCAGGACTCTTCTGTCGCTTGAGTATACGTAAGAAATTGTCAAATAGAATCTAGGCCACCCTCGTGAAGATTCACTGGCCACGTGCCCGCAGCCTCTCCGAGGCGTCAGTGGACATGACAATTGCACGTGACGACGCGATGATGGAAAGCGAGAGGCTCAGGGCCGCGGGCCCCGATCAGGAAGCTCCGCGTGCCATCGCGGCGATTTACAAGGTGTCCCGGCCAGGTGAGGAAAAACGTCGCGGGAGGGGGCCGGGACAGACGAAGAAGAAGCGACGGCGATCTTAATCGCGCGACGTGATCCTAGGTCGTCGAAGGACTCGGAAGTCGAGGTCCCGCGCGCCGCCGCGCGCGACCGCTGCAGCGCCGTCACGCCAGGCCTCAGCTTGCTCCACTAGCGGCTGGGAAAAAGTGAAAGACACTATGAGAGGAGGATGCGAAAGAAAGAGATCGAGGGGCGGGGAGGGGGGGGGGCCGCGAGCAGCGTTGAACAGAGACGAGGAACGGCGTCGGGCAGCCGGCGACTGAGAGGCAATGAGGAAGAGGAGACGACGCGGAGAGGGTGACGCCGGTGGAAAGGTGCGAAGGCGAGGGAGGACAGGAGGAAACGAATCGAACGCGAGAGACAGGGAGGGCCGTAAGAGGCGAGGGAGAGAGAAAGAGGAGCGTGGGCTTAGGAGGGAGAGAGTCGGTTGTAAAAGGAACGAGAGATAGATGGCTAGAAGGAAGAGAAGGAGAGTCACTCGCCCGAGTTGTCGAGGCGATTGTGCCGATGTGCGTGGCAAAGTTTTGCGCCGGGCTCTCCCTGACCTAACCACTCCGCCTCTCTCGGCTCGCCTCATCTCGAGCGTGCCACCGCGGCCTGCCTGCTTCGCCCGCTTCCCGAACACCGTCTGGCGAACGCCGAAACCCTCCCAGCTGCCCCAGCATCCCCCGATCCGCAACCCCACGATCGCAAAGTCTCCGCAGCCGAGGCGTCGATCTATCAAAATCCCTTAAAACCTTCAACGGGACGTGTTCCCCGAATCCCGACTGGTTAACTCCATTCTGCGTTCAGGATGGGGGGTTCCGAGTGTTTTAGCTTCGAGTGGCACTCGAAGCGAGATTTCGCTGGGAGGTAGACTGATTATGTGGGTGGAGGCAGCGTAACGAGGCTCGTTCAGGTGTTCGTACCGTGTTGCCGCCACGCTTGAAACCGCCGCGAGAGCTCGCAGGAGTTCTCAGCAAGACGCAACGCGCAGCCTCTAGGTCGGCCGTTCACCCGGTTCCGACGAGAGTCGCGCCCGGGAACGTTGAAACTCGATCGAATTTCGCTGTTCGCCGCGAGCACCGGGAAACACGCTTCCGGGAAAACGCCTGGGTAAAAAAGGAGTTGGCGGGCGATTCGATCGGAGCAGAACGGCCGATGGAATCGAGAGCCAGCCGCGTTCATCGAATTCCGCTGGATCGTATCGATTAGACGTGGTACGGTTGGAATATATCCATCCATACAAAGTAAAGTCTTGGAATACCGAGTAGTAGGTAGCTGCACGCGTATTGCGCGATGGATCATGAGCGATCCTGACGATCGTTCAGCGACGGTTCATCACCGGGGCGCGATCGGAGGAGGGCGGCTAGGATTTCTCCTGCGGGCGAGAAAGTTTCGCGGCTGATGGATGACCGAACGACCGCGAGAGAACTGAATCATCGGCGACGAAGAACGTCCGTCATGGAACACCGCGGCTGGACGTTTCGTCTTGGTCTCCACCAGCCTAACTGGAGTTTCGGTCGCGCCTCCTCCGACTCCCTCCAAATGAAAGCAATCGCGTGTAACGCGAATAGGCCATTTACGGAGAGAAACAAAACTACGCCTGAGTAAAACTTGCTGTACCCCCTTCCGGGATAGTTTCCTTAAAAAAAAAAGAAGAACCCTCGGCACAAAGTCGCTAAAAGCAACGATGATCAGGCTGATAGCAGCGACTGATTTGTTCAAGACTCATCGAGCGCGTCACAGGCAACATTCGCCGTTGGTCACGGTTTCCACTTCCTACTCGCGGTCCCATTCGCGCCGTCGCTATCTTTCCCGCGGACGCGTGTATCTCCGACCATCAAATCGATCATTTATCACCAATAAAGGAACGCGGCATCAACCTCGTCATCGCGGCGGCAACAAATTCTACCCCGCTCTCGTCCATTTGCCATCGGAGCGCACCGTCTCCTTTGTGGCGTGCCAAGAGGCTCACGTGTCCAGGCCCCGCTGGATCCAGCCGCGCCAACAATAGCCCGGGAACGAGATTCCGCCAGATTCTACCCTGGCTGACCCAGCTGGCTGTTAATCGAGTCCTGCCGGCCCGATACTGTTCTTCAAGGTAAAAACTTCGGACCGTGTGATACCTTGCCCGCCGGTCCCCCGCGCTGGCCCCGCTGCCCGTCCATCGGAGAGCCCGTTTCTTGCGAATCGATTGAGCTGGATCAGTGACCTGAGGCGCCGCGGCTGGTTCCATCGATACGGGCACACCGAATTATCACCGTTTCCCTACCCCTCCGCCCCTCCCGTTTCGTTCGCGGAACGGCCTGTCTAGCCTACCGTGTCCAGCTCCGCTCGGACGCCGTGCGCCCATCGGCCATCGCGGGTCAGCGGTGACCAAGGGGACGCGGCTCGATTCACCAATTCGGGATTCCACCGGGCCGCATCGCCACGGAGAACTGGTGAATAAGTGACGATAAGTAGGTAGATAGGTAGGTAGGTAGGCAGAATGGATAGGTTGGTTGGCTGGTCGCTCGTTAGGCTAGGTGCGTTGACCCGCCTGGCGTGTTCACTGTTCAGCTAGAGAGACAGATAGGCTGAGAGAGAAAGAGAGAGAGAGAGAGAGAGAAGGGGAGAGAGAGAGAGAGAGGGGAAGGATGAAGAGCGAGGGAGACAGAGCGATCGTCAGATAGCGATAGAACTAGAGGCGGAGGAGGACGAGGAGGAGAAGGGAGGTTGCCAACACGTCAGGTCCGCGATTCTCCTTCCGCGGCTGATCGCTCGGCTGAGCCGAAAACCGAACAAAGAACGTTGAACTCGACTCGTTTCGGCTGCCGTTCGCACGTTCGACCCAACTCTTCGTGGGATACGGTCATCGTGTCAGGATCGAGGCCACCGGTTTCCGTCACCGGCACGCGTCCCGTTCCTCGATCGCCACCTCCGCTCGATTTATCGTCGCTCAACCGCGAGACGCTGTGGGATACTGAGATAACACCAGGGTGTACTTGGAATAACATCGTCGAAGACGAACACGCAGACGGGGTAGCTGGTTCGCGCCACTTTTTACACCGCGCACCTGTTCATCTCGATGCCTTCGAGTCCTTGGTACGCTACCCATTCGATCCTCGTTTCTTGCAGGCTATAAATATTAAGAAATAGCAAAGAACGCGGAGCCCTTGGCTCCTGCTACCGTCATCGCCTCCTACGACACTCGCGATATGAATATACATATGTACTCTTCCACCCACAGTGGTCGCTTGCGCAGCGAGGAGCCCAGTTTTCAAAAGGAATAACCTAACGAATGATTGTGGGCATCAATGTCAACTACGTCCGTGGTTTCGACTCATCTCCTCATGGCGAAACTGCCATTTCATAGTTGCAGCATCGATAACCGCCCTGCTGCATTCCACCGTAGATTCCATCCGCGTAATTGATTAATATGCAGCGAACTCTGTAATCGTAGACGTCTATGGCCGCCGTTTCAGAAACGATAGCAGCGTGCTTCTTGTCAGCGGGAAGCACATTGTTTCTTTAGAGGTGGAAGCACGCTTAGATGGCCAGATCGTGGACGTGTTAATCTCTCTGTAACGCAAGATCGCCATGAGTCACGCTTCGGGACACGGTGATTAAGCGATACAGAGATTCCGGGCCGGCGATCGCAGGTAAATCTGGATCGCCGACGATTCCAGGAATTCCCCCGTCCAGCTGCAGTTTCTTGCCACGGATCTTGGGCAAGCGACTACAACAGCCGGCCGGCGAATTAAAAACCGTCGCTTTTTGCCGCCGTTATCCGTCATAGGCGGAGTCGAAATACGAGCGTGCACGTTGCACTATAAATTGATAACGCGCGAGTATGCGAGGCGTTGCGCAAGCGGGTTCGCTGGGGACTTTCTATCGAGGCGCCGATCGGCCGTCGACGCAAAATTAATTTGTCGGTTAGAGGCATGTGCTGCCGATTCATCCGCGATCTCTTCGCGGCAAAGTTCGCCCCTCGTATTTTGGCCCACTTGAAACGTGGAAATCGCGAGGAATACGCAGAATCGTTTATCTATCCGGACGAAAGGAAAGCGAGGCCCGTAGCGGTTTGTCTCCCCGGACGATCTCGCGAAACGGAGGTCAATCGGTGATTTCGCGGGCCGTGAAACGCTTGGCCGTCGAAGAAAGAAGAGAAACCCAGCGCCTATCCGTACGCGATAATGGAAACCGACCCGCATATCCGGCGATCGACTGTTAACACCTTCGCCGTGTCCCATCTCCGTCCCTCTTCCTCCGTCTGTCGCGCTTCTCTTTTACTTTCCCCGGCTCGAGGGGGGAAAAAAAGACGAAAGAAAGAGACGGAATAGAGGGAGAGGCACCTTCCTCGTCGGGGAAAGTGAAATCGGTCGGCTGCACGGCTGCACGCGTGCTCACCTTGTTCTTGCCCGTTGGCTGCGCTTACTTGTCGCGTAAATCAGACGGCCGGCCAATGTTACCATTAATAATGGAACACGCTAATTTGCCTACGTGCCCCGTGGGAGCGAGGGGTCTGGAGAAAGCGCGCGCGGGCCTTCGACTCGCGGGTGACACGCGCCCACGCGTGATACGCTTTCGATACGATGAGGCTTGCAATTAGACGGCGATCGTTGGCCGCATAGGAGAGAGCGCGGAGGAAAATGCAGGAAAGCTGGACGAGTCTGGCGGCGGCTTTTTTGTCGCCTCCACTCGCGCAGATCGGCGGGGACTAATGGAGCAATGCCAGGCGCAAGAATGTGTTCGGATCGAGTTTAGATGCTAAAGAGGCTACGTAGGATATCCTGGTAGTCAGTGACTAAAATCGTGATTACCGGCCCCTACCAATCCATTACCGATTTAAGCATCCACTCGATCCACTGGTCGGACCAGTGGTACGTGACAGCCATCACATCCTTCGTATACTATACATCCTCCGGGAGCATCTCCTCTCGCGTGTCCGAGACCATTTATCTCCACCGCCAGGCAGCATCGCACCTCTAATGCCATTCCCATGGAATAAACAGTGCCCGGTATCCGACGAACCCAAATTCCCACAATACTTAACAGAACCTCGCTACCTATTCTAATAGCCTTAGCAATATTATCTACCGACTTTCGAAAGAATGGAGGAAAAGCAGAAATGCGGAGAAAGTCCACAGTACCGAAAGAAGCCGGCATATAGTACAACGAAACTGATTGCAAATTAACGAAAGAAGAGTTAAGAGGGCAACATACCGATCTTTTAAGGACAAGTAAACTCACAAGAGAACGCTCCAGCTATTTCCCAGCTAACTAAAGGAGCACTCTGACGAAAGTCGACCAGGATGGCGCAGGGTGGACCCACAGGATGTCGAGGAACGTCCATCCCTCGAGCACGTCCGCGCCAAGTCGCGTCACGCACGGCAGGGCTGTTGCGTGGCGATTCAGCGCCCATTTGCATTTGCCCGGGCGTGTGTGCACCGGCGTGCACGTGTGCAGACGCGGCCGGTCGCGTGCAAGCAGCGAATCGCGGGTGCAGTGTGTGCGTGCGCTCGGTCGATCGGCTCGAACGCGTGATCGGCACGCGAGTCGAATCTCGATCGGGACGCGCGCGTGCGATTCGCTACGCGACCACGATGCGGCCACGAAACAGGGTCGAGCGCAGCGAGCTGCTTTCGCGAGTCCTCTTTGCTAACGATCGCCATTATGCGAGAGTGAAAGAATCGAGAGTTTTGTCTGGCGATTCATCGAGTGGCCGTTAGAGAAATTGCTCGCGGTGCAACAAGCTGTAACGGGGCGTCGGGAGGTATCCAAGTATTCTTCGGGTTTCACATTGCAAAATTTCATGGACGATATATCCGTCGAGGGGAGAGAAGAAGAACTCCAGAAGCGTTTAACCAATCCAAGAGACGATCTACTGTGCAACAGAGGGTTGAAAGAGGTTTACCCTCGATCACTTCTTTGCTCTTACTACCTAGAACGGTGCCACATGATAAAAAAATAGTCCCTGGAAAAATATATTGCAATCGGACAATAAAGTTTAGACTTCATCGATAGCGTGGATTTAAAAAAATCTCAAAAATGATAAGTCCTATCGAAATTTTGCTGAAATAATATTAAAAGAGCATTCAATTTTCTACAATTTCTATATATATAATTATATCGTGCTTCCAACCATTTTTAAAATAATAGCGTTTGAATATAGCCGTTCAGGCGGGGCGCGCGAAACGCGGGCCTTTCCGTAGGTATTCAAACGCTATTATCTAAGAAATGGTTAGAAGCGCGAGAAACTTATATATACAGTAATTGTAAAAAATTGAATGCTCTTTTAATATTATTTGAACAAAATTTCGATAGGGCTTACCATTTTCGAGAAATTCTTCAAATTCAAACCACTGATAAATGCAATAATCTTTTTCAGGGACTATTTTTTTATGAAATGGAACTATGTTAGGTGGTGAGAGCGAAATAAATCGCAGCTTGAAAATATGGACTACCCTAGTACCCATCCTCAAGTATAGTTGAAACTGTTGCACTTACAGAACGTTATCAATTGAACTCAGCACTCGGGCAGCTCGGGTAGCCCGGGTTCGCCAGTTCCCGGCTTGAGGACATGCTTCGGCAAGCCCTGGGCCCCATTTCTCCAAAGGGCAATGCAATGCCAAACGGAGACACGCACCCTTGCCAGAGACGAAGGAAAGTGCAGGGATTTGTTGGAAGCGTGGCAGGAAAGAAAAACGCTCGCCACGGCTGGAAGGTGCAGAAGGAGATCGCCGTCCAGTCTAGCGAAACTGGCACAGTGTCAAGGTGCCTCGCGGGCACATTTGCAAGCACCGCGGACGGAAGGGGGGCTTAGAAGAGGATGGTGGAGCTGGTTGGTCGTCACCCTTCCTCTCCTTCCACGTTTCACCACCAGGTGGGCGCGAACCGGGTACGCTCCGTTCCCTTCTCGCGGACGCAGACTTTCACGGAGGCTTTCTTTCTTTCGCGGCCGACTTGCGATCCTGGTGTGCCACTATTTCGCGTAAACACGCCCGGGATATCGCTGCGTCGCGCCGCATCCGGGGTGAAAGGCAAAACGAACGTCACGCCCGCGATATGGATTTTCCATGGAAATGAAAAGCCCCGTGACGCGGCCCGGGCGACGCCTTTCTCCGCGCCCGGGCGATATTCGCATCGCGTCCTGTGGCCGATGCACTTTCTTACTTTCGTTTTGCAACCGCCTCGACGGGGGAAACGGAAGGTGCGCGGCTGGCAGTTCTGTCGCCTGAGAGTACGGTGAAAATCTAATGATTTAGAATACCTAGACACCATGCAGATCCTGTTTAGAAGGTTCATTACAGATAAGAGGCGCCAGTTTTCTCACTCTCAGTTTGGCGATGCATAGAACCGAGCGGTGTACGAGATGTCTGACTTTTCAACGTTTGTTCCACTTATTTTGGTATAGGGACACGGTTACTTGGAGTTGCTTTAATGTATTTGACTTCTCCATCTAGAATATAGTAGTTGGGTTACGTGACGCGAGGAAAACGTTCGTTTGAGAGGTCTATTAAGGATTGGAGAAGTTAATTGGTAAGTTCTGAGCTGGGTGATGGGAAGAACCGGATGTTAACTTCTCCATATGGGAACATGAAAGTTGCATAAGACTGACGAATGAGATCGATTATTTTGGGGGAGTGGTTGAAGTCTCCCGAAGTTGTCCGACTAGTTGGAAGTTGGGTGATGACAGTTCAGCAAGATTCGCCGAGTTCCCGAAGGAGCAATCGTTTCCAAACCCATCGAACTTGCATTATCGAAGGTACGACGTACCGTCTGTGTAACCAAGCCCACTTCGAAGGGACGTCGTTCCGTCTACGTTAAACAAGCCAATTATCGCAGAGCTGCGGTAAAGCTGCTAAAAGATTCATATCCAAACATGCCGATGGATGCGACCGCGTTCGTAACTCAGTCACGTAACGTCCTCGAAAATCGAATTCTTCCGTGTACCGACGCTAAAGCATTCCGCTCGCCGTACACCGGTATGTCATTCATAAAGAAATTACACCACACATTACTCAACGATTATTTATAGCAAATGGTCGTGCATAGGCGAGCTACGAACACCTTTCTCGCCCCTCATGAATCAGAACCGCCATAAATGGGGAAATTCGACAGCCTACAGGTGCGTTATTCGGTCGTGCGTGCAAGGGGACATTTGTTCGTGGGGTCTGAAAGTACGGAGACCTGTGTAACAGGGAAAGGAAAATTAAAAGAGATTTCGGAGGTTTACCAATGTTCTCGAGCAACAATCTAGTAGCTAAAGCTTGTACAGCTTTCCTGGCTAAAGATTCTGTTCCCTTAGGATCGCGCTTCATCTTGGGATCGAGAATTTTATCTAACACCTTTTCGCCCGAGTCATCCAGAGCCTGTTCCCCAAGTACCCATCCTTTTATTAACCATCAATCAATGGAAGCACTCGCCTACGCGGTCTATCAGGTGCAGAGGCACGAGAAGAGCGGTAGGAGGGCCCGTAGAAGGGCGAACGAGGCCCCCGTGGAAGTCGGTGCCACGAAATGATATTCAGCCGAGTGTTTCGACAGGCTGGGTGTCGTTAACCTCCCGCGCGGTTCGTGCCCCGTTAACTGGCAAACAATTGTCCGTTCTAGGACTAGCTGGGGCCGGCAGGGACGCCCACTTGTCAGGGACCACTTCAGTCCGGCCGGCGTGTCCCGTAGGTTGCGAATTGGGCGTTGGCCTCCGGCTGCTTCCTCTTGCTGCCAGGTCGAGCGACGAGCACGCGTGGAATGCCACGTGTGGGACCCAGCGCCGGCATCGAAGAAAACCTTTTTCCTCCCACCTTCCCTGCACGGGATTTCGGTGGGCCAGCGGCCGAAATTGACCGAGAAGGGGACCGGTGGCATGCGCAGAGGCGGACGGGGGGGGGGGCAGAGAGGAACAGAGCTCATTCGGTCGCGGGGAACCGCGTGTGCACGCCACTGGTGCTCACAGAAAATTCGAGGGATCCACGTGGATGGCCCGGATCGCCGAGAGTGTTGCAATCTTGCACCAGGCTCCGACAGCTCTTCTACGCTCCCCTTCCCTCTCCGCGGCCCCGACGCTCGATGACTCTTTGTATGATTTCTCACGGTGAACAGGATGACGGTGCCTCGTGGGGCGCACTCCTACGCGGTGGCGCTCGTCTTTTTTAGGGGCCGACTCTGACTTCCAGGCGATTCGGTATTCGTTTGGACTCAGTTACGTGGCCGGGTGACGTAAATCGGCCGTTGATGACCGAAGGCGTGTCGATGCGCCCGATTGTCGCTCTTGGCCCGTATTTGGAACGCTGCCTGAACTGGTCTCGCCTCGGGCTATCGATGCGCCTTCGCCGGATTTGAATTTAATTAGACACGTTGGACTGGATGTTAAGTACGGTGGGTGGAAGTAGTCTAGTGAGATCGAGGTGCTTGGGACGCAACCAAGTGGCGCGCGAACCGAGGTTCCTGAAGGACCATTTTGTACGAGAAAAGAGCGGACTATGAAGAAGCTAGAGTGTGGTCGCAAAATGAAGGCAAGTTCCAAGCGGTATCTCAATCAAAGACATCCTTTGAACGCAATGATAGGTTTGCCTGCGTGTCCCCTGGCCTCGTTTACGATCGACAACTCCGAAGTCAATATCAGACGCGAAATTTACAGCTGTGTTCCTCGAACAGTACGGTAGATCGCAGCAGGTTTAACGCCGGCACGGCTGTATAGTAGAAACGTCACGCGAGACGAGCTCAGCTGTCCGCGGTAACGTGCGCTAACTCTCGGCCCTGATCTATGGTGTCAGGGTCCGTGGCTGGCTCGACTGATCGCTCTATTAGAGCTTGCTGGCCGACCGTTGAACTTCCTGTCCCACTTTCTTGAAAACTACACTCCTCCGAGAAACTGGACTCCGCTATCGGTTACCTGTTTCACTTGCCGGGAACCCCTGATCGAGTGTTTGAGAGCAGAAAGCAACTGTACTTGAGCGTTCCGTTGAAAACCCAAGTTGGACGACCTCCTCAATCGTAAGCTTCCTCCCTTTACAAGAGAAAACGTAAAGAGCCAGAGCAAGCGCCCCGCAGTACTCCCCGCGGTTCCACTGCTCATGATCGTTGCGTTACGAGGATCGCCGGTCAGTGCTCCAGGCTGACCAGTTAAATCGCCAATGGACATCGGTGAAAAGTGGCAGGAATCGAGGAAGAGGGAGGTGATCACGCTGCCTGTCAGCGGCTGCGGACGGTGTTCCTCAGAAACGTATGCAAATGCCGCGACGGAGGGAGAGAGGGAGAAAAGAGGAGGCCCATCTAAAATCTTCGCGGAGGATCAGGGAAGGATCGAGCAACGGTAACCCATTGTATCGGACAGCCGGTTCCTTTGCGGCGAGCTTTCTCACGATCGGTCAGTCGGCGGATAACCCAGAGGCGAGCCAGGCCCCCCGACGTCTCGCGGTACCTCCGCGGCGAGGATGTGCATACATACCCTCGGTGCGTGCAACTGGGTTTACAGCCGGATGCAGCGAGGTCGCGGGCACAGATGGAACGGTTGGCGCGGAGCGGGGAGGGACGCGCACAGGGGACGGGGGCGCAGCCGGATTTCTTTTTTCGTGCGGGCCGCCAGTCGCACGCGGCCACACGGCTAACTGTATTTTGACTTTGTGGCCTGAATTGCGGTAACACGGTAACTGGCTCCACCGCGCGCGACACCCTGAAGTAACGGGCCCATATCTCGCTGGCCGGCTCCACGGGGCCTTCGCGCGTGTAGCCTACCTACATAAAAGGCGCTCTCACGGGCTCGCGCCTCTCGTAACCCTGCCTCTGTGCACGTGAGCGTGCCTGGCCGCCAAACGCCGAGCTGATACGCGCGTACACGCGGCACGATAGCCGCGCGCTGGAACAGCAGAGACGGGGAGGCGGAGAGACGGAGAGGCCCGCTGCCGCGACAGCTGCGCGGAACGGAGAGGAGCAGAGTGGAAGAGGACCGCGGACGTACGCGGGAACGTGAAGAGGACGCTCGGAGCGGTGGCGGTTATCAGCGTGTGCGTTGGTAACCTTCCCCGCGCGCTCGCTCGCGCAACGGCGACCGTTCCTGTCCGCGTTGCAACGTGAGTGTAGGTACAGTTAGGTGGAAGGTGGCCACCGGCCCGACTCTGTAGGTCGGAGCGAACCGACTCTCCGTATATCCTTCGCATCCGGGGGATCGCCTTCGAGACGACAGCAGGACCTTGGGCCTTAACCCACTCTTACTGGGAAAGGGACTAGCGGCCTGACGCTTCTTCTTCTTCTTCTTCGTACCTACTCGCCTCTGCGCGCGATCTTCTTCCGCGTTCACCGTCTCCCAGAGTCCAGCTACGGTTCGCGTAGAAGATTTTGTCCAGGGCACGATGAATGCGAGACGGCTGGGGGATGCTTGCAGGCACTCGGAGTGGATCTGAGTCGATGGCTGTGCGAAGAGTCGAATGACGTCTGGCCCAAATCGATCTTCTACTACTTCTGTATTAGCTACTGAAGCCGGCAATCCACCGGGAAGCTGAGCTAAGCTGTGCTACGCGATGCTACGTTTGAACGTAGCTTTTAGTGGAAACTATTCCGTAAGAGTGTATCGAAGCTAATTTTTTTTAAAACGTAACATGGTATAGTATAGAATCGCATAGCATAGCTTAGCTTCCCGGTGGATTCCCGGATTGAGGTACCCAGCAAACTGTTATTTCTAATGGTACCATGAAAATCGATGAATTCTACTTTAGACTACCACGAACAGATTTAGACTACCACGACGAAGCACCGCGGCCCTTTCCTGCCGCAATGAAAGCGCCCCGTGGTACTTGTCGCTGAAGGGTGTATCCATGAATGAACGACATAATCCTGCCCGAATCCCCTGGCATTGTCGATCGGTCCTCGATACGCGACGATCGACGTCGACGGCGCGGAGAAGCGTGCCGCGGGGACGATCACGTGCCACGGCACGCGACACGTGACTCCGTCGGTCTCCGCGATTCGCAGGAGGTTCAGGAAGCGGCGGAAGACCGGGGGGGGAAAGGTATCCTGTCCCTTGCACAATCGTCCATCCCCCCTGCCACTCTCCATTCACCCCTTTCTTACGCGCGTCTTCCCGTGGAAAATGGGCGCAGCTGTTACTCACGCTTTCTCGAGAACCCTTTCACGATCTTCCCTGCACCGTGAAGACGGAGAAGCCCTCCTTCCGGGATCCCGTGTATCTCGTATTGCATCGGACTGGTTCCCTCCCTCCTTGCAGGGGAGGGAGCAGGGGGAGGGTGAAAGTGGAGGGAGTGGATGAAAGTGAAGGAAAAGGAAAAGGGAAAAAACGTACGTTCGAGGGGTCTTTGTTGTCCGTATGCCGTGCGAGCCACGGTTACGGCAACTGTACGGTCCACGGGCACCGGTACACGGTCTCCACGGGATCGATTTCTTCCTGGAAACTCTCGAATTCGATCTGACGAGATCGACAGGGCACGGCTGCAGACCCGGAAGTCGCCGCGCGGCACCGCGGCCCACGCGTCGCGCGCCTCTCCTGCCACGGGGATGAATGCTCGTACGCTGGTACCTGAAGGCGGAATAATTATCCACGATATTCGATCGAGGCTGCCCGCCCGATCGGTCCATCACCGACGGCAGATCCCTTTCAAGGTCTCGGACCTAATACTTTCAGGCCAACGTTACAATGCAAAGTGACGCTTTAAAAAAAAAAATAAAGCGAGCTTCTACCGCGCGCCGAACAATCCTCCCCCATGGACTCGTTGACCGATGAATGATCGACGAGTGAAAGAACGGCGCCCGGTTCTATCCACGTCCAGCCGTTCCAGCCGGAAAATCGACGCGCAGATGGTTGCTGGCCAGCGTGGCGACGCGGAGGACGCTGGTCAACCGTGGCCAGCCACGAAAAATGTCTTTTTAATTGGCAATTAGACGCGTCGTAGACCCTTTCGCATCTGTCATCCAGCCGCGGGTGATCTTTCACGGGCCGCGCCGCCCTCCGGTGTCCCTACCCTCGCTCTGAATGGGCGCCGGTTAACTAAAAAGCCCTCACAGAACGTCCGAGCATTCTCCTTTTAATCCCTCGGACGCGCGGCCGATATTTTCCCGGCGAGTGGCCACGCGAGGTGGCGAAAAACGAAGAAAGAGCCCTTGAAGTGAAACTCACCGGTGAAACCCCGACCGACCACTGGGCATTTCTCATCCCCTAATTTGACGGACGGGCGTGTGGCCGTCGTGCCTCCTCTTTCAGCGAACTGTATAGATCGTCGTGAAGGCATTCAGAAGCGTGGCCTTTTCAGTCGTCCGTGTTTTACATGCCGCTGCTCCATTTTGCTCGCGCCTGCTTTCACGAGAGCCAACGGTGAGAGAAATTTCGCGAGCGCCACTGTAGCCTGTAGTGAAAGTTTCGAGGAACTGCGTGACGCTCGTAAGCAAAATAAACGCAGATTTTACATCTATCCCACGATTTCGAATTATGATCGGCTGGCAATCAGCCTTTATACACGCACCGACACTCCCAGCCCGAAATTTAGACACTTTGACTGCGACTGGCAACAGATCCGCGTGGATGGAAAGTGGTGAAAAGTGTAAGCATTTCCAGAAGTACGCAGCCCACGCGTTCGCAAGGCGCGTAAACGCGTGGAGCACGGTAGAGGGAGAAAAGTCGCTGTCCCGGAAAAGCGATATCTCCTGCGGGGCTGGGAGCTCGCGCGCGCGTGCGGGCACCGGTAACCGCTTCGAGAAATATCGTCGGACGAACAATGGTAAGGAACGCTCGGTTAGGAAGCGATAACAGAATCGAGGCAGCATATCACGGACCTTGAATTGCGCTGGGCACACCTCCGCGTGCTGGCATTACGCGGCCACTTGGCACCAGCCACGGTGTGCGTATACCCGACGCATACATCGTGCTTTTTACCAGCGGTGATCTATGCGCTCTACGATTACGCGACGTTCCTCTCATTCTCCAAACGCCCCTTCTCCCTGGCTGAAAGAGAAGCAAGATGTATCGACCATTACCCGCAGCTCTCCCTTCCCTAATGCGACGTCGCTATTGTCGCAGCTGTTTGATAAATCGATCAGCCGGGAGGGAAGAATTCTGCGATACCAGGGGGTTCGTTCGTCCTTAAGGGGTTATGCCTACCTGTAAGGTTTAAAGACACAAGTATTTTCGAGATTTTTTTTTACAAACTTGAAGACTTTCTTAAATAAACGGTTGTATATTCGAAAGTATATACTTTAAAGTTCTTATAGTTTTGTTTGCAATGGGATATCTAAATCAACAATGGAATTATAGGCGATCTCCCTATCGAAATTTAGTGGCTTTCTCATGGTTTTTCATTTCCGTTGCGTAGTTTACATTTTGCAGATGAAAAATGATAAAAAGTGAGAGCGATTCTGTGGCGGAAATCGATACTTTTGCTATGAGAAGCTGCCATTTTGTAGCAAATTAATTTTTCAGGATAATGAACGATTAAGAACTAAATAACCTAATGCACTAACTAAATTCCCGCGAATTTTTTATTTCAGATAAACCAGGTGAAAATTAGAGTGATATATTTTCCGTCGCAAATATTACCACAAGTAGTTTAACATGTACATTTTCGAATGCACAAAGGTTTTATTAAAAAAGCCTTCACGTTTTTCCCCCAAAAATTCCCGAATAAACATGTCTTTTTCGGACCTGACAGGTAGGCATATTCCCTTAAGACAGTGAAAGTTGAGATTTGCGTTTGGAGTTGTGGTGATACCTATCTTGAGTCAGGGATGAAGTTTTAGGTACTGGGAGTTTCAAGTGCGATGAAAGTTTCGAGGTTATAAAGTTCTAGGGTTGATGCGCGAGGGAAGGGAGTGTATACGGTGGAGGAGATAATCGTAGGGATATGAAACTTCTTAGGCTGGCTGTACTCCTAGTCACTTTCTGATAATTCTCACCTCTTCCAATAATCATCTCACTGTTCTACGAGCAGTTACTTCATACCTGCGCCCCTGGCAACGCCCCGGACAGCTTGTGATCCCCAAAACTCAACAATTGAATCTACCTGAGGCACGCAAAGGGGCCACCGAAACGGAATGCAATAGGAAGCGTCGATGCAGTCAATATAAACACGGCAAGGCGACCCGGCTATGGCTAAGTCTAATTTCAAACACTTACGCGACTCCGCCGAGGCGTCGAGGGAATCGATAATACACCGATGCACGTCTCTTCTTCGTCCTTCTGTTCCGTCTATCCTCGTTGATCGCCCGCTGCTCTCTCCCTCCCTCCCGTCGGCTACTTTCTTTCCTTCGCCGATTCATTCGGACTGCCGATGATGTTTCGAGAACAGTTATGTGGGAGTCTGGGTCACGAGGCGTGGCTTCTATGGGGACACCGTCCACTGTCCCATAGAACCACAATCCCATTGGCCAAGAAACGCTGGCGAGGCACGACCGGAATAATTATGTAACCTGCGCTTCGCGGTACGCGAGCCAAAGCGTCCGTGATCGAGGGGGATTGCAAAGCACCGTGGAGAGGGGCCCCGTGGATGGCTGTGCCGGGCCCCGTAGGAGGGGGGCACCGTGACCCCTGAGCGGGCGAAGAAAATAGGTGCCGGTCTGCCCACGTGCGCCTCGTGTTTTTCCTCTTTTTCCTTTCTCCCTTGGCCTTTCGTCGTCGCCGACTTGTCCCCTGCCCTCTCAAATGGCAGTTCATCATTCCGTGCCCGGCGTGGAACTGGGAAACGATCGACGCGACCTCGACGGGGATGCCAACTATTTATTGTCACCGCGGGCACTTTTATCGGCGATGGATTCGTGTCAGGGAAAAGGTTAATTATACCCAGTCGCGAGCGAGTTCGAGCCGATCGGCGAGCTTTCAAGCGACCTTTCGAAGCGTGGCTTTCGAACCTCCGGATAGAATTCAACATCGTCTTTCGCGGGGCCAGATGAATCTGAGCTTTGATGAATCTGTTGGGGATCGTGAAAGAAGTTGGCCGGAACCCGGAAGCGCAGAGAAAAAAACGAGGCTCCACGATCGGGATCCATCGGATGAGGCAGTCGTTGCAGGGTGTAGAAGCCATCTGCGTGGCTCAAAATCGACGCCCACACCGCTGGCGGTTGCATTCCATTGATAAACTTCCGCGGTGTGGATACAATGAATCGCATATACGCGAGTCTCTTGTAGGATATTATATCCTCGCCTTACGTCAGACCCGGCAAATTGATTCCACCTTTTCATGGCGAAAGACTCCGGCGAAGCGAAGGCTCTTCCGTAACGCACAACGAAATAAGTTTCGCGCGATTCTTGTCCCTGATTATACCCACGCCATAGTTCCTGTATTAGGCGCAGATGTTACGTGGTGAGGGGAATCCTAATTACCATCGGTTTTCGCCCGCTCGCCTGGCCACTTCCGTGTACCATTATTTTCACCTTACGCCGCCGATGTTCCTTTCTTTTCCCTATCGGGGGAGGGACGTTGTCGTTGATACTCCTGACACGATTCTCCAATTAGAATGAAATATGAAACGGACGATTTCAAGACGGGAAGGAGCAAGCTCTACAGCCACGTCTCTTCTCCCGAACATCGATGCTACACAGGAATATTTACTGGGAATGAAACGGCAATAATGAAAAGTATCTCGACAGCACAACGGAGAAAGGGGTTTCAAAGATTCCGAAACTCTAGGACACTTCGAAGCAAACAGCCCTTCGTTCTTCTCCCAAGCGAAGGAGAAATTAGCAACGGGGAGAATGCTACCTCTGTCTTAGTAACAATCGCTGTTCCCAATTATCATGGCCGCGCGAAACGAAGCTGAAGATTTTCGAGGCACCGGCGAGCCTAATGCCCCAGTAACGGGACGACTCTTCTTTCACGGTGCCGCGAATTTGCAATTCAAATAATTAGCGGGTCTGAAAACGAAAAAGCGGCGACCGTGCCGGTGGCACCTCGGCGGCACGGCTGGCTTCCAGGCGAAAACGGATGTTCGGTCGAGGTAAAATCGGACATGGGTCGTTTGCTCGCCAAGTTCCGCGTTGAATGGCGAACACACAACAGTGACTTTTTGACCTAAATTCTTTAACGACCGGCGAGGCTGACGTCAGTGAGTCCTTGACCGTAACCGCCGATCGCCTATACTCCACCACCACCGCCGCAGCCATCGCCATGGGATCGACGGTGACCCTACCGGGAATTTGATTCGCGTCAAGCGCTTCCTGTTTCTCCTTTCTGCTCCTTCTCCCTTGTTTCACCAACCGTCTACCCTGTTCCCCTTGCAGCTCACCCGAGAATTTTCGAAAGTTTCACCTCTGCTCCCCGGCGCACTGTTTTTATCGTCTCATCCTGATGCATTTGGCCACGAGTGGGAAGTAGAATTTCTACGCGAAGATGTGCCTTTGGTGCGCGGGAATTTAATCTACATTAAATTTGTTATTAGATAAGTAAATTCTTCTACGTATTCCATGCTGCCTGATTCAAGTTTAGGTACTCTCATTATTGTTATAAAGCTAAGTGTCGGGATTCCAGGGGGTAATAATTAGAGAGGGTGTGACTGTTTCGCGGTAATCCTCTCTGAAGTTCAGGGACGTTTCCAAGCTACAATGAACGCTTTCCCTACGATGTGGGAACGAGATGCTTATCGTTACACGAATCGTCTCGAAAAAATCGTACAGATCTGTGGGTGGTCAGGCATAATTATGTGGCGCGCGTACAGCACAGAGTGTTTACTTATTGAAATTGTAGGCCTACACCAAATCGGCGAAGATTATACCCGAAACCGGTTCCGATTGTGTAGCTATTTTCGGAGGTTCGCAAACTCATAAAAGTCCTTTACGAGGACCGATGGCCTGGCGCGTCCGCAACAGTCGCCCGCTGAACGAACGTCCATCCATTTAAACATCCATCCGTTCGTCCCGCGTTTGCGCGACACTTCAACCGCGATCGAAAAAAATTCGTTTCGTAATCCTTAATATGCACCGATCGAACCTCACTGGGCAATAAACGCCGAAGCTTACACCCTCTCGAGCGGTGGATACTTAGAATCCCAGAAAGGTGTTAACACCCTTGTTGGCTGGGGTTACCTAATCCTGAGGGTGCAACCACGTGGATGAATTGAATGTTAGGGTATTCGGGGGTGCAGGGGGAACCTGTAGGGGCTTAAATAAATCCTGGGGGATCTCACCCCTTCCCCCATAAATCATTATTTCCACTACAAGAATCCATTACATCCCCCAATCAATGAAACTGGCTAAACTGCGTCTTCGATTTTCCACGGTGTCTCCAAAATTTGCTTGCAGAATTTTAGAAGAACAAGTTGACCTCTATCACCGATTCCCACAGCCAACTGTCGCCCTCTACTTTTACCGCGGCCCACCTCGTGTCTTCCAGCCAAAAACCTCCCAGCACCGTCGCCGGCAACCCGGAACCAAAATACGCGCGTCCAGTGGAGTCCCGACGACGTGGTCCCAGCCCTCGGGGTGCAGTTTGTCGAAACGTTGCACGCGCCAGCCGCGTAACACGAGATTCTCGTAATCGAATACGCGAGAGAGCGGGCGTACAAAGGAGACCACGGGACACGGGAAAGGGAGAGGGTGGCGAGAGGGGAAAAAAAACGCAACAAGAAGGGGAGCGGATAGGATGTACGTAGAGGAGACAGAGAGTATTCGGACTGGTCGGTCGATCGGACGCGATGGTATACTCGTTACCCGAATGGTACCCCGAGAGGTCAGGGCACAGGATGCACCGATTTTTTGCTGGCCAACATTTTTTTTCCTCGCTTCCCTCCGTTTTTTTCCCCCAGCCGCCGCTGCTCGCCATCCTCTCCTCCCTTTTCCCTGTGGAAAAATGCATAACGGGACGCGCGACCCCTCCGAAGAAACACCCGGGGGAACGTGCGCGGCATCATCGAGCCGCACGAAGTTCATCGATGCTTCGCATCAGCGACCCTCCGCGATGGGAAGCGGAAGGGGGCGCGGGGTGGCCGGGTCTAGATCGGGTCTGGAGGGCGAGTTTCCGGGAATCAGGCTGGTTTGCTTAATATTTACAGCGGCGGCCGAAGGAGAGCTGAAGAGTGATGTTCCTAGGCGCGTCCATGGGGCGTGTGAAGGGGAAATACTGTAAAAATTAGGGATGCAATGGAATGATCGGTTTCTCGGTAACTTATCGAGGATCTGCCCGAAGTTGACTTCAAAGGTGCCCACTCTGCTGCAGGGTACCTCGTGGATAATGTTGACTGAACGATAGAACAGTCACAATTAACGAGAGACCCATAATCAACAGAAATAGCAGAGAAACAAGTGCCTCCCGTGGAGCTGAGAAATTAATTCAACCGAGGCATTCAAAATAGAGGATCGTCGATGCGCCTCTAGTATCCTCCAGTTAACCCCGCTCTATGCCACCGGCAGGTTCCCTTAAGGGGGGATTCACTCCTGTAAATATATGATTTTTCTTTTAAGAAACTATTGTTAATATTGCATTAAACTCTTTTGGGATATAAGGAGGCATCTTTAAACTCGTAGAATTTTTTTGTATGTCGATTCTTCTTGTTATTTATTAATTATTGTGGAATCTTGTCCACCTCTTCGACGATATAATTCCTGTTGGCGGAATGTGTAGCATCTACCGCAGTCACCTGATTGCAAAAAAAAAAGTAGAAGTTGCTAAATAATAAGAAGAATCGACATAAAAGAAATATTTTCTGCAAGTTTAAAGATGCCTCCTTATATCCCAAAAGAGTTTAATCCAATATGACCAACAATTTTTTCAGAATAAATTCTTAAATATCAGTTTCTTAAACAGAACTTTCCTTCTTAAACAGAGTCCTGTTGTATTTACAAAAAGGAACGTAGGAACCAGCAGCAGCCCGCGACAAGAAAAAAATCCTCACGCACAGCGCCACATTTCCTTTCATCAATCACGAGGGGGCGCGTGACACAGGGTATCGTGCCCCGTACCGTGGAGCCACGGCCGTGCTTGCACCCTCCCAAGGGGGGAGGATGGATGTTAGGTGAAAAAGGACGCAACGTGCCCACGGTGAATCCAGAATTCGAGCCCCGAGCGTCGCGACACCGGCCACGGTTTCGGTGTTATATGCACGAAGGAGCCTCGGTCGTTGTTGCGCACGAGGAAACGTGACGCGAAAGCAAGCGAGTCCTTTTCCGTGCATCTCATTAGGACACCCAAGGAAGAGAGAGAAGGACAGAGGGAGGAGGGAGCCAGGACCTCTGTCGCTTATCAGGATGGATATATTTTACGATCGGGAAGTCGGCCGGGCTTCCGTTGTTGGCGGCTACCTAATTGGACGGCTCACTTCCTGGTACGATTCACTAGGAGAGTAGGATGCACCCTCCGCGACTTTCCAAGCCGATCCACCTAGCTCGGAAGCTCCTCTCCACTCCGTCTTCGTTTTCCTTCTACTTCACGGCCCTCCCTTCCGTTCTTCCTCTTTTCATTCTTCCCTCTGCTCCATCTCCTTCCCCGCCCATCCTCCTTCCACCTTCGACCACTGTTCTTCCCCCGACCTTCCCTCTCGACCCTCCGTCGTCCGGGGGGCCGCGGAGGAAGTTTAACGCCGGCCGCGGCCCGGCGTAGCCTCCTGCGTTCGCCGCGCATCCGTGAAAGTGAAACGGAGAAAATCAGGTTTCGAAGACGAGGCTTCGAACCTCCTGCGCGAACGACGACGCCCGAGAGGCCACCGATAGAACCGGAGCTTATTGTCTCCCCGCGACCGGCGCGGAAGGTGAGTCGAGAGCCCGTCGATCGGACGCGATCCAATGGACAGGGACACCGCGTTTTTCTGCCACCCTCGGACCGATGGAGTGCGACGTCCAACTCTGATGATTTTCGCCTCGCAGCGATGCGGTGAAGCGGCTCCGACCGCTCTCAGCGGCGGAGGTTTCTTGCGGGCCTCGGCGCGACTGAAGAAACGGGAAGTTGATGTTAAGCACTGATACCATAGGCAATTCTAGGCTCCTCTGTTACGGACTTCTTCGGCGCAGATGGCAAATTACAATTACCGATCTTTCTTCTGGCGAAGCCTGATAGAGCAGGGCCATTCTTGTTTTGTCTGGGGCGGATTGCTCCCCTTTGTCGTAGGGAAATAGTTGCGACGAGTGGTAGCTCTAGTACAACGATTCGAGTCGATTTGGTAAAATATGTCGGGATGAACGACGGCCTCCGAGAACTACCGGGACCACGGAAAGTTCTAAAAATACCTGACTCTTTACAAACCAGCTCGTAGGAGGTTCAGGCCCGGCAATCGTCTTCCTGAATGCCTGAATGTGCCGTCTCAGCTGAGAGGCGGCCGAAGTCAGCTGACTTCGAGCGGTGCCCGGCACGGGTCAACTCTCCCTACTACTTTCCTCGCTCTTTGTCCCCCCTCGTGCTTCGACTTCTGGATCGTTCAGCCGTGTCCGCGAGCGCCTTGAGAAAATGTCAAGTTCCCTCCTCGTCCATTCCCAGCCCGAGCATAGCTCGTCCACCATCAACGTCCGCAGAAATAGAAACAATGCTTTCGTCCGGCGTCGATTAATCCGGGAATAAACTATCTTCCAGGGAAACCGATCGTTACCACGGCCTCGGTTCGTAAACCGAGAAACCACAACGCGCCAGTTGCCGGGAGGAACGCGCGATCCTTCCGTAAACAGACCCCAATTTACGCAACAGTTTCCCCGGCCGAGCTCGCGGTTCCCGCGATCGTTTCGGAGGGTGATCCGAGCGACACCCTCCGGCAGCCTGGATCCCGGCACCCTGGTCCCGGGTCCTTTCGTACGCGCGAAATCGTGCGAGTCGATCGGCCCGCCGCCATGGGACAGTGTGCAAGGAGGAAGCGGAGGAGGGAAAAAGAGGGAACCGGGAAGAGACGAGCGCGGAGGATGGAGCAGCGGCTAAGGCGGCGGCAGGAGAAGAAGAGGAGACGAAGGCGGAGGCTGGGGAAGAAGAAGAGGAGGCTGAAGAAGCAGATGAAGAAGGGAGAGGAGGAGGCACAAGTCGACGGTGCAAAGCGAACGAGGTATAGAGGAATCGGTAGGCGATACGGGAGCGGGGGAGGTCGAGCGCGCGAGGTAGGGAGGAGGTGGCGGTCCGGGTGTGGGGAGGAGGAGGTCTCTCAGGCGTGGGGGACTCGCGGGGCCAGGGACGAAGGGAAGTTGGTATCGCGGATGGCGATGGCGATGGCAGAGTCAATGTCCTAGCGCTCGCACTGGGTCACGGCGAGTTGCGGCCAACGACCCAAGGCAGAGCTCCTCTTTACTTTGCACAGAGCAAGCGAGGAGGAGGAGGACCGATGACGAAGGAGGAGGGGGGAGACGAGGACGGAGCGGGAAGCAGGGACAGAGACGGCAAACGGGCGATAAACCGCGAGGGAGCCAGAGGGAACGACAGAACGAAGAAGAGAGAGGCACGAAGATAAAGAGCGTGGTTCCCTGGTTCCTCGTCTCGCGGTGTGTATACTGGGTGCTCGAAGCGAGAAATCGTGGATCCTCGCGAGGATCCTCGTTTTCTGCTACTCGGAGGATCGGGTCGCCTTTGTCCTCCGCGTCTGTCTAACCCCCCAGACCCGGGGCCTCAGCTGGATTCGTAGCTGGACGCGGAAACCAGCCTGAGAATTCTGGCTTCCCCCGTGCCGCGCTCCCGGGGACATGCGAGGAAGCTGTTATCGGCCACTCTTTCTCCGGTATGATTTATTTAATTACTTGCCCGGGCTATGCCCAACGATGTACAGCGCATTCCGAATGAACCGAGCTCGCCGGCTGGCAGCAGCTCCAACTTGATCGAAACGATGACAATGACCCTCCAACAAGGTCTATCCGTCGCATCGACCGCGTTGGGTAAACTGCCAATTGTCGCGAACGTCCGTGCGATTGCATTTGGACGCCAGAGTTAGTAGCCCTGGCGGTTCACATTGTTCAGAACTAGGAGAGCTTGCTCCAATTAGAGCATTCCGAGTGGAGGTTCTCTTCGGGGCGTGAATGACGAATGGATATGGAGATAGGATTCGCTCTCTGTCCCCGCAGTGTCTAACAATTTTGTCATCGCAATTCGGCGACGAGAGCCGGGAATGGCCCCGATGAAAACCGTTTCCGGCGAGGGCCGCGGAGCGTTTCCCTTCCTTCTCGTTAATCTTCGAGGCTGGGACCGGTTCCGCGATGTTCCACGATCGGTATGACTCCTCTTTGTGCCAGGGAGCCTTAGACCGAGACTAATAGATTACATTCTAGCCGTCTGTCTCTCCCGTTCAGCCTCCCTGTCCCCGTGGACCGTCTGTCCTTCTCGGAGGGCTTCTTATGTAATTCCCCGTGTCCCTCGTTGAGGAATCGACGAGACGCACGGAACACGAGACACGCCAGATAGAATCTACCGCGGCTGGATTCGCGAGATAATTCGAGGAAAGCCGATAATTTACGCCCGAACACCTCGGAACAACCATCCACACCCCGGGAGTTGATGAACTGTCGAAACTCTCGCGACGCGGAGACCAGCCTCCGTGATTTGTCGAGAGAACCGGAGGTACAGATCGTTGGAATGCGGCGTTAGATTCTTAATTGAGACGATAGCTTCTCCATGGGTCTATTGGAGGAAGGCAAAGATCAACTTCTAATTATAGCTTCCCGCTGTTAAAGGTTCATCCGAGTCCACTGATTAGTAATCGGGAACTCGAGTTCCTAGATACTCGAATTCCACCTCGCCTCGAATTCCACCCATGTCATTAGCATAATGAAGTAATATTTGCTTCCATGTCGCTTGGTGCTCGAGCGTGTCCGCGATTCAAGCGGGAAAACTCGCGATGGAAGCGTTCCCGCACGAATTTCATAGGCCTCGGCAATAATCACGTGGTCAAAGCGATTTAACCCATAAATAAATAAATTCTACCAGTATTTCGCGAACGTTCGTGAAGCTCAATCATCGATGACCGATCGCGAACGCATCGGAACAGATCTGGCGGGCCTCGCCGGAGCGTTCTCGCGCGAGGCGGGTCGTGCTCGCCCCGAATAATTTTCCATGGCTCACGGCAGCGATCCACTGCAATCGGCGGTTTAATTAGATGCGCACTCGGCGCGAAAAGACACAGAGAGCGCGGGTCTGGCGCTATACGAGCACAAGCTCCGAGCGCGCGGGTACCAGCAATAAATTTATTCGGCCAATTACTTCGGAACTGACGCGAGCCTATGGCGAATCATTGAGCGTAAAGGTCAATAGCACGTAGCTCTAACTCCGCGCCGGGGAACAAGCGTCATCTAAGCGCGGGCGCTAGGCGCGAGCGTATTCGCAGCGACGCCGACCGAGATTCAGCTTTTAGAGCGATTTGATTTTATTCTCGTTGGCGGGCTACCGCGTCGGGGGAAGGAAAACAGAAAGTACACGTATACACGGTGGACCGCATAATTCGATCGGCTTCGTTTCATTCCAAGTACCAGCATATAGAGCGGGATTAGAGAATTCAGAAGTCGATTAGAGCAGCGACAGAAACGGAGCAGTAAAATCGTGAAAATTCTTTTGGAATTAATTGTTCCTTTAAATTTATGTAAACGAGCCAGTGACTCACTGTACTTGAGAGATACAGGTGTAGAAATATTTTATTATTAGAATTCTGTGCGCTTGGTGTGTAAAACTCTACAGGTGAGTATTTAGGTTCTAATGTTAGACGACTCACCCTGTATATTTATATATAATATGCACCGATATGTACGTATGTACTCACGCGTTCCCTTTGGATGCCTAATGGCGGCTCCCAGTTAAATATCGCGGAATCACTTCACCCTGTTATTATCTGTACCACGGTCCCTATACGCCGTGTAGGGATTAATTAATCGCGCGATTAATAAGCGCACTGCGAATTTCAAATATTTATGAGAATGGAATTCAAGCGTACGCGGCTCCCGGGGAAAGCCTAAGTGGGAGAGATCGCCGATAAGCAGACGGAAAATACAGGAACGAAGCGCGGACTAGCTCGCGGCAACGAGACTACTCGCTGAACGAGAAGCGAGCGGCGATTAAAGTCGGCGAATTACATCGGATCGTCGAAATCTGTTCTCCAGCAGGTGGAAGAATAACTGCCACCTTCGCGGGCCCGATTAATGATTCGGTTACTCGATCGATCTTCCCGAGCCTCGGGATCTTGATCTTCGAGATCGGTCAGCTCCTTCAAACGATCACCAACGACAGGGGAACATTTAGAAGCGAAAGAAACCTTGTTACTGCCTCGAAATCGATACCGATTATAAATTGATCTGGTTCGCGTAAACGGAGAAATCGGTAGTAAAACAGCAACGAGAGATTTCCAAGGGAACGGTCGGAAAAAAAGACGCTGTGGATTATTTCCTCGTTACTCCGACGACTGATGGAATCGATGATTAATATTACGTTTAAAGGATTACTCCAGCTCGCAGCCAAATAAACGATCCAGCACAGCCTCTTTCAGATCTGAGCGGCTGTCGACGGCAACTCTCAGCTAACGAACGCGAGGAATTCCAAGCGAACGAGTTACTTTTTCACTCCAGGCCCGTAGGTGCCCGGTCCATTCGCGCATGAATTATTCTCTCGACTTCGGCCCTGACTGTTAATCCGCCAACCCATCTGTCGGGAACCTTTTCCTCGCCGGTGACGTAGACGGTCATCCTCATTGGCCGGCCCGTCGACTCCTCTATCGAACCTAGGCAATGATTATTGGCATCGTAGAGAGGACTTGGCCACGGGGACGATAACAGATTCGCGTCACGTCCCTGGCAGTCAGGGGATTTTCGACATGGTCCCGTGACTTTCCTGAGAGGCAAGCCTAATTCGCCGCAGGCTAAGTCTCTCTCGAGGGGGCAACAGCAGAAGCTAGGAGACGCGTGCACGTGACGCTGCACGCTCGGAGGAAACCGGCCCCATAAGAGGCGATTCGACACAGAGAGCTCTGTCGAATAAATTTGAACATCGTGCTAGCTCGTCGAAGGATCCAGCAGGGAATGGTACCGTTAGCGCGGTGCCCACGAATAGTTCGCCAGTGATCGAGCTAGCCCCGATTCTTTTCTGCCTGCTCACCTACTTCTCACCTCGCTATTTGCGGCCACGTCATTGGTCCTGCGCCTGTTGATCTGTTCTCCCCGAGATCGCGAGGCTGCCTCGGTTCATCTCAACTGATTTGAAACGACTTGGTTGTTGGGTGGGCTTCCAGGAAGAATGGAGGGAGGGCTGCCATTGGCATTCTGGACTTTGGATCCACGATTTTTTATGGGAGGTTGTAACGATGACGGATGACGAGTCTACGCGTTGTGTTCTCGGGGAAGTGTTATTCGATGCCGGAGGAAGTGGAGCCTGATCGCTCAGAATCTGGGGCACGAATATTTGAAGTAGCCAGAGCGGTGGGGCAAGTGATAGATCATGTAAACGTCGTGCATTCGCGAACCGCTCAAGTGATACTTAAGAAAGAACTATGCGCGAGTACACAGTCGACTCAGATTCATAATACATATGGCGGCTCGATTCCGTCTCTACGGGTGCAGACGATGAATAGACCATAATTTAGATAGCAGACGTAGCCGCGAGAGGCGGCTGACCATCGGCATCAGGGTCAACGCTGCAACGAGGAAGCGAACGAGAGGCCAGGAGGTGTGTTGCGTAATCCGGATTTCAATCGGCGCGTTGTCTCGGGGTCAGCGTGCTTCGAAGAAAATCACTTTCCTTCCCAAGAGCGCGGAGCCGCGCGGCCGAGCGCGTGATCCTTCCTTCCTCCCCCGGTGCGCGGCTCTTCCTGGTTTCTCAGCTCGTTACGAACGTAACCCCGACAAATTATCGGCGCTGCGAGCCGTGGACGCGAACACGCGCTGCGCAACGAAACGAAAAGGCGGCGGGAGAGAGAGAGAGAGAGAGAGAGAGAGAGAGCGAGAGAGAGATAGGAGAGGACGAGGGACGGGAAGAAGAACGACAGCACGAAATCTCGGATGCGCCAGTAACGCAGGCCTTCCCGTACTTTCACTTCCTTTCCCCCCAGTCGAGCTCTCTCTCTTTCTCTCTCTCTCTCTCTCTCTCTCTCTCCTCCCTGTGTTTTTCTGCCTCCTTCTCACCTTCTCACCTTCCCGCCCCGGTCGTTGTTTCACTCTTTCTCTATCCCGTCTGTCTCCCTCGGGCATAGAACTACTTTTCCTTTCAAGCCCTTGACTGAGGGTACCCGACCATGCCCATCACGAATCCGGAGGATCCTCCTCGCGGGCTCGTCCCCTCGCGAGAGCCCTCCTGTCCCGTTCCGCCGCATCTCGCCCCGCGTGGGATAAATAGTCGCGTCCAGCCGCGGCTATAGCCGCTCGATCACTGAACGAGCAACGCGCGGAGGAAGGAGAAGGACGAACCGCCGGCGAGAAGAATGAAAGAGGGAACCGCGGCGTGACCTCTCCGCTTGTTCTACGAGCGGCGCATTATGCGCAGAGCTAGCTCGCCTAGGGAAGGGTGGAGAACGCGGCAGGGACTGCGAAGGGATGCCCGAGAGCCGCGAACGTAGTAGCCGGTGGATAGAGGGAAGAATACCAGATGGGTGGGGGGGGGGGGGAGAAGGAGCCAGGTGAATAAGAGAAGACGACAGGGGTGGGTTTGTTTCGCCTGTGATCGGCAGAGACGGAGAGGATGTGGAAGTCAACGGCGACAACAGCATCAACAACAACAACCATAACACCAGCGCTGATAAAGAAGATGAGGCAGAAGAAGAAACGAGAAGACGAGGAGGGCAGATGACAGAGACAGCGCTCCGCCGAGGGAACGGGCGCGAAGGAACATGCAGAGGAAGAGACCGAAGGAAGGCTGCAGAAGGCAAGTTGCCGGGCAGAGGGGCTGAGGAGGGCCCGAGGCGAGCCGAGATGATGCAGTTGTGCGTTTGCAAGGAAGGCGGAAGGAGGAACCGCGGAGGGAACCGGTCCCGGTCACTGGGCCACCAGCCGGCCGTCGAACCCGCCACACTGCCCCCTACCACCCCCTACCCCTCCTTTTCCTCTCCCTCTCTCTGTCCCTCTTCCTTCTTGCCCCGTGCGCGATCGCCGTCCCTCTCTGTCCCGCTTCCTTCGCCTCCCTGAAACTCTCCTCACCGCCGCGTCCGCGACCAGAGGTTCCCTCCTCGCGAACCTTTCTCGCCACTCTGGACTCGCCGCGACGACGACTTTGCCCGCTTCAAGTTCTTCAAACAATGTCAACTCGCGTGTAGCAGCGGTGTGCGCGCGCGCGCGCGCGCGAGCGCGACCACCGCGGACCGATAATGCTACCACCGGCCACCATGTTTACTGGCCCGAGGATATATGCTACAAGGAGCTGTCTTCTCGCTTGCGGCGACGTTTTCGCTGGTATTCATCATCGACACCGTGGCTTGATGCAGGAAATCAAAGGGCTGCCACGAATTATGACGTTCATAGCGACGATTTTCTTCGTTCCGTGGCCGAGATGAAAGAGAAGCTGGACAGAAGAGGGACTTGGTTTTGGGGGCAGGAGCTAGAGGAGTATTCTTTTGATAGCAATGTTATTTTTTCTATAAGCGACCTGGAGCTTCCAGAGGACCTGGTTTCGATGGTAATGAGCATTAGCTAGGTCTGAGTTGGTAACGAGGTTTCGTGGAACTTGAGCTCTCGGAGAACTTCTTTTCCGCTTCCTACCCCGCGAGGAGGTGTTCCATTTCTCACGGCAGCCGAACGCGATTCTTTCCCGCGCGGAATCGTGGAAAAGGCAGAGGAACGGAAACTCCTACGCCGCGGCGGTGGGCATTGATCGGTAATTGGGATAATACGCTGGCCAGTTTGATAGTCCAGGATCGAAGGAATTAATTACTGAATCCGCCGTGGTCGGATAGACGGGGCCGCGTTGGAAAGGGACGGAGACACGGGGACGAAGACGGACGCGCTCGTTCGCGTGGAAAGAATGGAAGAATTAGTTTTGGATCGGGCTTTCGATCGTGAGAGAGCAGGCGAGCAGGCAGCGCAAACGGAAGCCTGACTCGTACACGGTAATCTCGGCAAGATACGCCAAACATTTTCTCTTAATTAAGAAAGGACGTGGTCGTAATTAAGTTTCCCTTCCACGTTATTCTACTTGCTCGTTTCAGCCTCCTCGGTGCATTACTCTTCCTCGGTCCCCGTCAAAACACACGAGTCGTTCGATGACTCGCCCGAACGACACGCTGCTTCCATTCAATTAAACAATCCGGGCATCGACGAAATTCGCCGCGATCAGCCCACCCATCTATATTTCTCGGTTTAATAAAAAGAAAAAAACTGCAACGCGCCGGGTGTGCAATTACACCGAGCGTGTACGATGCAGAAGTCCGAAGATCCATTCCTAGAAACAAACGCGATCCCTATCGTCCTCTGGCTCGCGTTTATCGCCGCGTTTCTCGGAATCTATCGGGCAGCTCTGGACGCGATAGCGCTATCTCCGGCGTAGCGTTAATTTAGCAATCAGCCGGATAATATTACAATCCTCTGTCCGTTGAGTCGAGGCTTGTAGTCCTTGTCCAGCTATCAGGGCTGGCCGATCGACTTCCTGATAGGCGGGGAGGCCAGCCTTAACAATACCGCCGCGCGTTATCGCGCCGCGATTGTCCCTCGCGCGTTTCAACGCGCTCACACACGCCTGCGCGCCGCTCTGTCACGCGGTGATCGACTGTCTGGAAAGTTCGATGATTCCTGTTCCCCGGTGTCAGGTCGCTTAGATTGCATTCCGGAGATAGAGCGAGCCAACTGGCAGGTAACCGTACGCACATTGGCATATGCCGCCGCGTTGCCCGGTCCCAAAAGGAATGCGCGGGATCTCTGACTTTTCATTTTCGAACAACCGCGCATTTTCTCTCCGCGATGGCCCGTGAGAATCGACGAGGCCGCGAGGCCTCTTGTGGGAACATCGATGTGACCGAGCTGGGCTTCGTTCCTGCTCTGCCTTCAAAATAGGTGCAGAAGCTTGAAAATCACGCAAGTACTTAATTAAGACAATTAAAATACACCGTTGTTAAGTCCCTAGGATTTTCAGTAATTTGGCATTTCAATATTTGAAGACGCGTAAATTAGCGAAGTCGTTACGCGTTATGGTCAGGTAGAAATCCCGCTTCTCAGTCGAAGAAGTGCCTCTGCTGTTGTACCGTCAGGTAGACGAAAGGAGCCTGGCTTACCCACTGCCAAGGTCCTCTACCTTCTCCCGCCGCTCGTGGCTTCACCGACAGCCAGTTCCTTAGCTTCTGCTAGTAACAACTGCAGATGTCTTGATTATCCAATATTGCTGAAGCAGTCCGACGGTATCCGAAGCTTTCCATAAGAGCAGGCTCACACGCGAAGTGTGCAAACCTACCCCTCCGCTTCCACAAGTAAAATCAAAGTCTTCATATCCAAAAATAAACGCTCGAACAACTCCAGCATATACAAAATAAAAACCTTTAAAATCATTCTTTACGTCGCTTTATTGCCAGAATCCCACCCAAGAAAGTCTCCTCAGGTGCACGACCCCCTCTGAACGTTCGGCAAGCACACAGGATTCACGACGGACACTGGTTCACCTTGGCAAGGCGGGGGTGCACAGAGTGCGGGTGGGCAGAGCGGTGGGCAACAGGGGTCGCAGGGTGCAGGGGCGCATGGAGGGCAAGGAACACAAGGAGGACAGCAAGCACAGGTTCCAGGGGTGCAGGGGAGCTTGATCTCGCATGGGACGGGACAGGGTTGGCAGGGTTGCAGGCACACTGGCTTGCAGTCCACCTCGCAGACGTACTGCATCTCGAAGGGCAGGTCGTTTCTGACTGTCAGACACTTGCCCTGGATGACGTAGCAGTAGGCCAGCGCCAGGACGGGATTGCCACTGTAGGGCAGGTGATGTGGCCGCGGCAGGTGGCCGTGTAAGTCGATGTGCGTATATTTTAAGGGGGAACAGCTACAGGCACCGTGCTGCAATCGATACCAGGGAGGGTGAGAAGTGAGGATGGGTACACGAGTCTTTAAACGTCACTGTAATGGAGAAGCTTTTTAATCTGCCATTAACGCCTGTTCGCGGCACTTGACCTAAGCTGATCGTGCATAAAGAATTCATCGTTCCTTCGCGGGGGAAGCAACACTGCCGCGTGGAATGCAGCGGAAAGGCAGACGCGGCGGAACGCGAACGCTGGGCGAGGTATTCGGGTGCCGCGAGGATCGCGTGAGACAGCGAAATTGATTTCGCTGCAAGATAAATTGAAGGGCATCCCTATCGGTGCACTGGGTCTCGTGGATAGATTAAGATAAAGTTAGAGCCGCGCGGGGGCAGGAAAATGATAGGATCATTCGATATCTATTCCAGGGTTGATGCGGCACCTCCGAGCAACTTCAAGTACCCTTTCCTCTGTCGCGCCACGGGTGGGGAAAGGAAACAGCCATCATCGAGTCATCAGCTCAGAAGCTAAGTGCCTGCGAAGCTATGACAGAGCAAAATTTCACGTTCACTGGCTGCAACGATTTCTAGAGAACTGGGGCACCTGTTGGTAGATCGGGAGAAATCGCCAGCGTCCCCCGCAACGTCCAAGTCACAGAGCGCTGATCCTTCGCGCAATAGAAACCAGCTGAACATTACAGTTTGAAGGGATCGCTTACTTTGTCCAGGCCGGAAGCCATGATCAGAAAAGCGGATGGACCTTGGTGCCCTCTATCCGTCACAGAGCTCAGCTTGTTCAGCGACTGGAGAATGTCGTCCCCCTCTGTTAAGCCGGTGTGAATCTGAAAGTCCTCCCTGCGTATCCTCGATATCTCGAACGGGTCGCCCATCGTCTCGCCAGACGCTTGGAGTTTCTCTACGTTGCTGACTAAACGCGCGACAGCGTTGTCCATGGCGATCTACGAACACCGTTCAACGTCACGTGTCAATTAGTTTAAGAATTCACATGGGACCAGAGAGACATATCGCTCCTTGTGTCTGCGCAATGCGAGCCACGCGACTCGATCGCCATTATTCCTAAACGGATCTTGAAGGCCTCTTAAAGCAGCCCTCCGAGCTATTTGAACCGAAAAGGACTTGATCGAGTCGTACGGTTCGCGCCCGTGGTTCCAGACCAATGTGCAGCATCTGCTACGCCGCGGGGCATGGTAGTTGACTTTGATCAAGCAGAGATTAAAGCGGAAACGCGTAGGAACGTGGACCTACCGAGTATCCTCGACCTGCGGTCAGCACCGCGTGGTTGGTGAGCGTCGCGACGGTGAAAATGTGCGGATTAACGGAGCACAGAGCCATCTCTTTGATGTGACAGAGGGCATCGGCCATAGCCAACTGCCCCTCCGCGTCCGTATTCCCGACACGTACCCTCGCCCCGGATTTCGCCGTGATCACCTCGTCGGAAACGTAAGAATTCTCCCCGACGCTGTTCCTCACCACGCACAAAGCCGCCACCGCTTTAACCGTCGGCGGCTGCAGTAAATTCACCACCTGCGGGGACGCGATTTCTCTGTTAGCTCGCCGCAGGGGGAACGGAGGCGATAAACCAGGACTCCTGGCCGGGGGTGCACGGGCCGCCACTCCATTTGTCTTTCTTTTCGCGCTAACCGGCATCGACCACTGTCCCTACATCTCCGACAACTTATAATCCTAATTTCCCTGTGGTTCGTACACAGCTACCTGGATAATATTTCTCTGAACGCAGCCAGTCGCTTCCAATCTGCCGCGAATACTTTTCTTTCTACATCGCTCTGGCAAACAACACGTACAACCGTGTAATTGAATTGTAATAAAGTTTCTCTGGTCAGTCACGAACTTCATCCAGATGATACGGGTTAAATTGCAGGATTCCATGAACCGTTGCGAAGCTACCGGGGCGCGGAACCGTGGCCGTAATCCCGTTAATCAAATTGACTAGTTAATAGCCGCGGAGTTGAAGCGTTCGATATTAAATCTATAGAGTTATTGTATGCGCCGTAACAATAGGTCTCGGTAAACCGCGTGCGTTTGTTCCGCGAACGTGTCACGGCTGGCGGTTTCTCGCCGATGGATGCTGCGGATTGAACTAGATTCCGAGGGATCCCGGGAAAAGGAAACGGGACCAGCTGAGTCGCGAGAGGCTGCCGCGCCTCGAGATGGCATTATGGCATTACTTAACGATGATTTATGACGTCTGCGATATTAAAGCACCTGCATGAATCCAGCACAGGCCGCCGCCCCGCATTTGTCCCTCGACATACCAAACATTGAACCCTGGATCTTGACGTCGACGCCGCCGGTGTCGTAAGTGACACCCTTTCCCACGAGCATCACCGTTTCCAGCACGCAGGCGGGATTAGGGGGCTCGTAGGTCAGGAATATGATCCTGCCAGCGTGCCGGGGGATCATTGAAGCCGCCCGGTTCACGCACGCGAACAAAGGATACTCCTGGAGCAGAGTGTCCTGGTCGGACACCACCTGCATCGTCACGCTGCTGCCGCAAAACAGCTCCGAGAGGTACTCCTCCACCCTTGGCGGCGCCATTCTTTCGGGGTCCGCACCACCTACGAGCGGATCGATTGAAATTACTCGGGGAAATGGGAGGTCAAGCTCCCCTCGTTGCGAGCAACATAAGTAATTGATTCTTATGGGGAACTTAAGGCTGAGCTATTGCTGCCGATGGAAATGCAACGAGGGTTGGCTCGATTGTATCCATAGAAGATTCAAGATTTAGTGGAGTCATTAGGGGGATGTGAGACAGTAATATCTCTGTCAGACGATAGATAAAGTAGAGAACGTAGACGTGCTTCCTGTACCTTTCCATATAACGTATCGGAAAGATGCAAGAGCCTTTCATTATTTACGCAATGTTTCCGGGGCGGGAAATTTTTCTCGAACGGCGACCACGACGCGGCAAGAGGAATCGCAAAAGCGCATTCAATTGAGAAGCGACCCTGTCGGGAAATAAAAGTGGCGCAACGGGTTCTTCACGCTTCGAAACTTCTCCAATGACCCACGTACATTCTTCGACGCTTGCCGGACCGCCGCCATCGCGCATTCTCTCGTTCCCCGGTAAAATAAGATAAATGATAATGCCATTCTGCCCGGGATGAGATGTAACGAGCCGCGAGATTTCGGCTTAAATTTGAATTTACAGACGCTCCTCTAGAAGAAGCTTTTCTCTGTACGACGATTTCCCTGGATAATTCCATTGCCTCAAAGAAGCTTTCCGTCCACTGGAACGAGGATAAACCGAATCGCCGGTCAATTAACGTGCACCTCCGACTGAAGCTTATTCGCGGAATCTTCAGGTTCGTAAAAAAACCAAGAGGAACGTAAGTAATCCGTATTTACTTCGGGCGGAGCTCGCGTCTGACAAAGCGCGGGCTTCTTTCACTTAATGCTCAGCCTCCTAGCATCAGAGACTGTAATTACATGTTTCTACCAAAATTACCATTCAACATTCTCCACTAACATCCTCCCCATTCATTCGATCGAACGAGATTCGAGGAGCCCTCCTTCATATTTCAGAAATTAAAGCCGATGATTAATGAATTGCCACCGGATGGTTTCGCCAAAGGCAGACAGTGGATCAGGAGAGACGGTAATTGCAGAACAGTCGAATTTAACGACGAAGAACATGGGGTAGTCGTTTCCCAAGCCCTCCGGCGACATGACTTCGTATTTCGTAAGTGGAGGGAAGTGCATCGACAGTGAAATAAGGAAATGCACGGGGCGACGGTGTCCCGGCGGAACGCCGCGACTAAAACGTATATACGCGACTTTTTCTCGCTTAATTAAACGCCCGAGATTCTTGAGAAAATGTGGAAGCGGAGCGACCTGAAAATTTACATTCCCCCTTTTCCGCGTGGAACGCGGAGAAATGTCAAACCGTGGCGGCGAGAAAAAAGAATTCGGCCGACGGTTTGTGGAAAATCGTCTGTCGCGAGATTATGCGAGGCTCGGAATTCTGCCAGTATTTACGGCGAAACGGGAGCTATGCGCGAGGGAGAGCCTTGAAAGGATCCCTTCGAAAATGGAACAACTCGGATGCCCCGAATAGCTGTCGCCACCGAACGAATTCAGCTGGCTCGAATTAATTAATTCGACGACACGAGTCGGGCTGATTATGCCTGTGTACAAACGGAGATATTACCCGATTCCTCCGGCGTTTTAAATATAAAATACTATCTTACTATTGGATCGTCGTAAAGAGTATCATTCGCTGTTTGCTGGCAGGAATTCGCAAGCGCGGGCGACTTTTGCAGCCGCTGCGGTGAAGTTTCGGCAGGGAGGACCGTTCTTGCCACCAACTCTCCGGAAACTTCACGTCGGAATTGAAACAAATATAAGCGTCGTAAAACATCCTCCCGCTCGGTGAACATCGTCGGGAGGCCGCGAACAGACGAATAACCAGCCAGCTCGAGGATAAACCACTTTTCTAGCACCGCGCTCGCTGAACTTGTATCGAGATCGTGGCGGCGGGAGGATCGCCTCGATCAAACTTTCGAGTCTCGGGTTAAGGAATGCTCGCAGGACCGTTTTAACAGGACTCAGAGGCGCGAGACGTCGGGGATTCACGCTCGACCAGCTGCGAGTGGAGAAGCGGCCGAGAGCCCGCGGGCGATTTTTCCTTCTCCCGTCCTATTTCTCGCAGGGACGTACGCGAAACGGAAGTTGGGGCCATTCTTCGGCGACTACGCTCGATAAAGCAACAGGAATCTCGGACGGGAAAGAACTTACCGATGTCCCTCGCGACGTATCTTCCGCTCTCGAGGGCCGAGGCCAGTTTCACGATACCCTGAAGCTTCTTACTGCAAATCGGACTCCAGACGGCCAGCTGACACGCCTTGTAGCAACGATCCGGGCATATCTCTCGCACCTCCAGCGGCTGGACGGGCAGAGTGCAAACATTTAAATTTCCGATAGAAAGGCGTAACACTGTATAACACTTTACGGTAAGCTACAGGCTGCCGAACACTCATATAGATCTTTCTTTATTGCTTTCGTCCACTGAATTCATTTTCCAAACTACGCCCACATTCTGCGGAAGAGCCTGTAACCTCCCTCGGTCCTCCAATTACAATTAGAGGCCATTATCAAATTAGGTCCCCCGCATTGGCGACTGGAGATGAAGGATAGCGCATGATAAACATACAGTTGCTGTGTAATAAAAGCAAGGAAGTGTACGCTTCACCCCGTTTGCCCAATTAGGATACCAATAACGATGCCTGTTATCGCTGAACAGGAAAATTGATCGTGTGTCTGTGGCACGTTAAAAATTGACATGATTGGAAGCAACGTAGTCCCAAGAGTTCCTGGGAGAAGCATTCGCGGGATGCCGAGTTTCTATGCGACACCAGGTCCTCGAGAATATTTTACGAACCAGTGGGAGAAAGCTTTTCGTCGTTGCCTGTACGCAAAACATAGACCAAGCTCCAGTCGAGTTTCTAGCGCAGCTTCTTAGCGGCTTTGTTACCGGCTGTGCAGCAAATATTAAAGCGAATGATCCTCTTACTGGATCACAGGTCCAAAAGCGACGAGCTGAACTATCGCCGAGCATGCTTGCTTCATTCGAAAGCCTTTCCTTGAATTATTATCCTCAGTATTCCACACTGCCCATCGAAAAGCTCGGTTTTCACCCTCTACGTTCCTGTTAGAAGTACCGAGCACCCGTTGCCGTTTAAGTCTGAATTTTCCTCCCTCGTTCCTGGACGCTCCCCTTTTTTCGCCGGCGGGAGAAAGTTTCCAGCATCAAAGAATCCTCGTTTCTCGATTTCGCAGGCCTTCGTTATCCGAACGCCGGGCATAGTTCCGCGTTAATGTATTCGCCGCTTGTATCGGAGCTGCTGTGTATATAGATACACGCCGCCTCCGATAGCTATTATTTCGAAGTAGGTGAATAGTTCAGAGCTGTATATAGGCGGTGGTATCGCATTGAGAGCCCGCCGAGTACTGGGCAACGTTTTGTAGCCGTTTAGCGGGTAATGGCGGGGCGAGCTAATAAGAATCTCGAAAGATTTTCGTCTTCCAGTCGAGCTAGCGTAGAAGAAATCATTGAAGAAGTTGCTGCTATCCGGGGGTCTTGAAACAGTTCCCCTTTTTTTGGTCTGCTTGCTGAAATCCTAATGGAGTCCTTCGTAAACGGATCAGCGAGTATTCGAAATCTTCAAGAGCGGCTAATCTCGCGGAGCGCTCCGAGCAACTCAAAATCATCCTCCCTTCCTTTCACGTGTCAAAGAAGAGGGGAAGAGCGTCGCGAAACAGAACGAAATAAATGGAGGCGGTGGAGAGAGGTGATGCGAAAGAAAAAGGAGGCCACGGCGTTGCAGAAAGATGGGTGGACGGGGGTGGAAAGCTGAAGGGTGGAGGGGGAGTGAAAGCGACGAGAGAAAGAGACTTGTGGAGGGAGCGGAAGCTGAGTCGGGACGGAAGAGGCGAAACGAAGAGGCGACGTTCACAACGGCGTCCCGATTACGCGGCGTCGGAATTCCGAGGGCGTCTTCCGGTATTTGGAAAACGATGCCCTGTATTCGCGAGGCCCGCCGTGGGAGGCGGAGGGTGGAGGGGCGGCTGAACGGCGGAGGAAGTGCGGGCTGACGAAAGAAGGAACGAGCTCGACGTCGATGGCTCAGACACAGAGCAGGGTCCTAGAGTATTTCGCTAATTAGGTCGCCCCGACGGCCGTCAGGATTTAGGAACGCGAGGCATCCGCTACTCTTGGCAAGACGGAACGCCACCCTGCCACCCCCATCCTCCTTCTGCTCCCGATGCTGTTCATCGTGGAAAAGGCACGCGCTCCTTCCTCCCTTCGTCCTCCGTGCATCGAGGGGGGGGGGGGTCTTAAAGTTACAGCCCCGAAGCACGCGGAGACGAGCTCCGTCTCGAAGATAAGGGATGAAAGTCTTGGGGAATGTGCCCTGGACCGGGCTGGTGCATCGAGAACGTTAACTGGCGCCGCTGCCCTAGCTTATTGAGGAATCGCTCATCTTCCTGGGAGGGGATGCTTTCGTGTGGCTGGCGTTTCGATCTCGTTATTAGCTGCGGTCGATGTAGAATTCAACCGGGCCGAGGTATCTACTTTGGGGCGAGACTTGTGGAGCAATGTCCGCGGAGTGCACGAAAGAGATTGCTCAAGAATTCGTCGATTATCGAGAACCATGGCTCTAGTACATTACGAGTTAAATGTCGAGGAGTATGCGGTAGGCAATGCGAGTTCAAATTTTTATGCGTTATTACGAATCTCCTGAATCTCGTTTCTTTTTTTATCAAGCGGCATTATTTCAGAGGCAATCTGTCCTGCGGAGAATTCCACCGGCTGATTTCAATTGTCAGGTCACTTCTGGTATCGTCCGCATCAAATCAAACCGTTTACGGCGCAGCTGCGAAGACGACGATGAACAATGGCCGCGCGCGATTGGCCAGGTCTCCGCTCGTAAGACACACTTATCCATCAGCCGCAGGTTGCGTGGGCGCTGCCGCTGACAGGTGTTGTTTAATAGCTCTGTTGACCGCGTGTTTGCGCTGCTGATACCTGTCACGCGCCGCTGTTTACTCAAAATGTCGTCGAACCCAAACGCTTTGTATTTTATACACCGTGATACCTGCTGTTCGTCGCGAAATTATCTAGACCAGCGGGCACTGAGATCCGAAGTACGAAAGAAGAGAGAAAAATTCTTGGGAAGGAAGGAATGAAGTAAATCTAATTTAATATTACAGCGACCGAATGGTTGCGTGTACCATCTGCTCCGCGGAGAATGAAACTTTTAAGTTTCGTTCAGGGTGGGGAATAACAAGTGGTCTTGTGTTTCCTCTGGAATCAAAAAATATGTCGAAGATACACTTAAATCAATTAAATTCAAACAATCAATTCCTCGTACATCCGAATAAGGTTAGATATATTGGCCGGTAGAGTTTCGTGAGGGGTATTCTCCCACCATACCGCTCGTCTGTCTCGGTGCTCCTTTTCTCAATGTTTTCTGACTCCAAAGTCTTCTGAGCCAAAAGTGGTGGGGATAGCGCGAAGCTCTTGACGCGTAGACCAAACCGAGTTCTTAGCGTAGAAATACATACATCGGAATAGGTTTGCGTTAGCGCCGAAAAAATTCAACAGTTGTATTGCTCAGAATATTGATTCTTTCTCGATAGCTTCATCTCGTATTGGTCTACGCATAGCTTCGTAACGCACACAAATGATACGCTAAGAATAAATAATAGCGACACGGCTACGTTCAGGCGGAGCCGAGCTCATCGTCAGATGCTGGTGGCTGATTTCTCCTCGATCTGGCCGCGACCTTAGTTTCCAAAACACTGTCACATCTCACGTGCCTTGTCCTTTAGGATAGGAGCGAGAGAGAAATCGGGCTTTTCTGGCTTAATGTCCGCGTGCTAATTAACGTCAATCATTGAGGGGATAACGAAGTGTATCCGTAGCGATGGGACAGGTTCGATCGTTTATCCTGCGACTAACTGAACAGCTTGACCAAGAGTTTGCCAAGTATTATCGTTTCATGTAATGGGGGTGACTCCGTGCGCACACCAGCGTCATTAGTTATGGATTAAGATGCCGGGGGCGATTTCGGCCCGGCCACCGACGGCTCGCAGGATTTAGGTCGATTTAGCGAACGCGGACGAGTCGATCGGGCAATCAGACCCGGCCGTGCCGAAACACCGGGCCAGGCCTGAATTCCTTTCAAACACGGCCAACGGGGCTTCCTATTCTGCGAACGTAGCCGGCCCCTCTGTTACCGTTGTCTCTGTTTGATTGGTTTAAATGGCGCTTCAGCGGCCACAATTTCACCGACTATCTGGGAAACGCTTTAACCAGCCGCGTTGCCTACAATTGAGAGGCGCGCGTTTATCAGCGACGTTGACGTTACTAATCTTCGGCTGCACCGCACTCCGAGGGCGTTCGATTCGTCCAGGCTCCCCTGTCTTCGATTTTTCTCTAATTCTTCAATTAGGATCGACGCTGCTCCGCCGTTTATAGTAAATTCGAGAAACGGGTAACTTTCCGTAGACTCGTTCCACTTGAACGAGTGGGATTGTTTCGTTGGGTGTTGTATGATGGAACCCGTCGCTGTGTCGCATGTATTAAAAACATGGAAGTTTGATACTCACGACGTAGAGGCCTTCCAGAGCGCCGAGAAGCGTGACAAGTTCGACGTTTTCGAAGCGTATGTCCGGTAGGAGCGCGAGCATGGGACATCTGACGCCAGCCTTCAGTGCCCTGTTAACGGAGATAAGGTTGCTGATTGACGGATTCACGGCGGGGGTGATTATTAGAATCGAGCACAATACGTGATTCGCGGGCAGCGAAATTCGAGTATCCTCCGAAGGAGAGGAAAAAATACGGTGTATCAATGTCAATCTATGCGAAATGAGAAAGTTACGATCAATCTCAATATCCATCAATTTGCGAACAGAATCAGCCCATTTCACCGGAACCGACACCCACCAATATCGCACATTTCCAAAACACAGTTTCCACGTTTAGGCAATATTGCAGCCAGCTTCATCGAAAGCTTGATTCCAGCGAGAGTATCGACCGCCAGTATGGAATCAAAGAGACTTTGATACTTTTAATAGCCGAAACCTGAGCCTGGTGACTCTCTGTCTTTAAAAAAAAAATATAGCAAAAGACTGACTGCGAGCCACAACGATCGGGATCTATCCAAAGCGGGATATGGGAAGCTTTTCAAGCGAGAGGCAAACGAAACTACAGTCTTTCATTCTGCAACGAAAACACCCGAGTATTTTAGTCTGTACAAGAATCCCCCCGAATCGGACACATTTCCAAATACAGTTCCTTCTCCTGTGCCGTCTCCCCCGGCCGAATAAACGAAAATCGAGTGGAGATTTCATCGTTTCAGGTAGCCGAGAGGCAGAGCACGGAATCAAAAGCTCGCGACCAATTTCGGGGGCAAAGTGACGGGCATCGCGCAGCCACGGAAAGTTATTCCTTCCTCTTCATCTCGTAGACGGTATTGCGGCTGTCATGCTGGCGAGTGTCGGCAACGTATGCGCGGAATCCTTCGGGGGTAAGATCCCGACAGCACAGCAACACCATCCTCGCGAGGATATCCCTGGCTGTTCGCGGAATTTCATTTTTCAACCGAATTTCCAGGGAATCGGACACGCGGCTTGCGCGGAATTCTCCCTGTTCGTCGGCCCGGTGACGAAACAGAGGAAGACCGCGAAGGATGCTCTCCTTGTTCCCAACGCGTGATTAATGGAAATCGAATGCTCGTGATCGCGGGTGCTTTTTCCTTGCCCTTCTTCCCTGCATTTTTCTTTCTCCGTCGGTTCGTTCCAAATTTATTATCAGGGTCCCTCGAGTCAGCCGTGCCCCTCCCGCTACGATTATAAATACACGCGGCCTCTATCAATCATTCAGCCACTCTCTTACAATGGCCAGTGCCTTCCTGATTCGAGGTTAACTGTTCCGTGCATGTTCGCGTAAATATTAAACGAGGAACCACCGAATCTGGCCCACCATCCACTCCCAAGGAAACCTGTCTACAAACTACTCGCCGGAGACCAAAGCCTACACGACACTCTAAGTCAGTGGCGCGGTTAATACGAGCGTTTCAGTCGGCGCACCGTTGAAGCGGGATGTAGCTGGACGCTGTTTCGACGAATTAAAGCTCCCTTCCGCCAGCCGGAATCGCGTAATCCGAAAACTCACGCGGCTCGTTAGCCGCCGGTTTGTTGTCGAATTCAGTTATCAAGCCTCGGTTTGCAGAACGATGCTCGGCCTTTCCCGCGAAAGCAAATCATTTCGCCATGAGCCTTCGCCATCGCTCTTGGACACGGGAAACTTAACCGCGTTACCCCAGCCGGCAGAATCTCCTTCGTTATTCGACAAACAAGTAATCTGTGACCGTGTAATGACCCCTCGGCGCAACGGCCCCCCTTTCGCCGCCCGCGCGCCAATTAATAAGCAATTACGCGCGAATTATCCTCGGCTAATCTGCCGGCTGTCGGTTTTTGTTCGAAATACAGCAGCGAGTTGTGGGATCGATGAGAGCGCCGATTAGCGATTAATTATTAAGAGAGACCTGGGTAATGATTAATTACCACTGGGCAGCGTGCAGGGCACATTTGATCTGCGACAGGCTACCAGGGGCTGCTGATTCAAACACAATACTCGAATATAGGAAATTATGGGAGGACAAATGAATTGAGCGTGCAGAAAAGACACGCGGGTCTAGTATAGAATTAATTCTACACTTGTGGGCTTCGAGAGGCTTAATATCACTGTCGTCTTAATTCTTTAAATCACATACAGGATCAACAGAAAATATTTGAACGTCGGTAAGGTAAGGATATGATTGTGTTTGCGTAGCCAGATATCGTGAGACGTTTGTAAATTCGGCGACGAGGCGTTTCATGCTACCGATGATTGCGCGAGAGCTTTTTAACAGCTTTAGAGGAATTAGAGACGAGTGGAGAGTTATACTACGCATCGTGCGCGAGTCTTTTTTCTGCACACTTATTAGTATATCCATCTATTGTTCGATTTACCTTTGTATGCCTTTGGTGGCCGCCTCGGCGAAGCTCCGCACGTCGTGGTAATCCATGTTAAGCGGCCCGGTTGGACTGTAAATGAGCCTTTTCGCGGGCAAATTGATGGGCAAAACCGCGCCGATCACGCCCAGGGCGGAATCGATCTGGGCAGCGCTGTATAGCACCGTTTTGAAGGGTTCCGGCTCGTCGAAGCCCGGAGCGCAGCCCGACACCAGGATTATGCCATCGTAGTCGCAGCTGCATATATTCACCTCGATTTTCAGCTGACAAGGCATCCATCTGGAATGAGACCCAAACTGCGTTAGTCTAGCCGTCTGATAATTGTCGCCCCTGGCAGCTGCAAATTATTATTTGCCGACTGAGCGATTGACACTGACGTTCGGCATAAATTTTTAAATCACTTCCTTCAGTTAGGTGATTGAGTATTTGGCGGTGAGTGCTGGGGGGTTGCAAATTCAAAATCAATGCGCAAGGGTGGAGTATATTGCGGGGTAGCCGGAAGTAATTGAGCCCAGTAGATTCAGTAGAAATCCAGGGTTCCTTTATTTTACAAAGCAGAAAATCTCGTTCGCAGATCCTAGGAATGCAGGGTGAAAAGGTTCAACGTCTTCATCGCCGTGTATGAGGAAGCGTTCGCACAGAAGGACGCCCCTCGGGTGCGAGGCTACTTCGTGGCTCGTGAAAATATCCCAGGGAAACTTTCTTTCAACGTCGCGGACGCGTTTAACAGCGCCTCGTGGGATTCGTTCCATTGGAATCCTTTTAAAAAGCGGCTGACCGTTCTCGCGGAATTTTTTCGATGTAATTCTCGGGGAAGCGCCGCTTCCGATTTCTTTTCGCCCAAACTTTCGGCCGATTAACGGGGGAAATTGAGATTGCTCTTTGCGGGTCGGTTGTCGGGAAACAATCTGGAGCTACGTTCCTTCTTTCCGCGAGAGGGTAGCCAGTTGTTCGAGGGAGGAACGCTGAGCGTCAATGGTCGAAAAGTTTCGCTCGGGAACTGGAGGAAGAAAATGGGGACCGCGAGATATTTGTAAAAACCGCACGACTCGAGACGCGGCTTATGGTAAACCCTGGGGACATTCAACAGCAGCTACTCAGGAAATACACGGGATTTATGTTCCCCGAGATTCGTATCTGATCGCCGAAGTTGGGAGAAGGATATCGCTTTAAACGCCGACGTTGATGGTTCCATCGACTTCTATCCTCCAGCTTTTAACTCGAATCGGTTGCGGTTAACACTCCACCGAAGAACGGGGAGATTCTTCGAGTCTTTCTTCTCGAAGTTTCTGCCGTCACAATTACAGTAAAGGTCCAATTTAAAGAACTTCAAGGGAGGCTTCAAATTTTGCGAGAAATGGTTATAAAGTCTCATCGAACATTACCAGCTCCTATTGGACGCCCCTAAAATGTGAGAAGGAACCTTTGCTCACTCCTACTTCCCTGCTGCCTCAGTTGCAAATTAAAGTGACTAAATTACTCACCTCGGGGTTGACAAAATGTAAGTCCAAACATGGCTGTGTCACATGCTAATTGTAAAATAGTAAAATGCAATTCGAGTGCGCAATAAGTAGAAAAATTCAATTCGAGTGCGCAATAAATCATGAAGAAAGTTTCTCACAGAGCCGTGACCAACGCACACGCGTTCACGAGGGCATTCATTCACGTTTGCCACGCATTTACCTCGATTCCACCGCCATGATGAGCCACACTGTGTCAGCGACGTCGTGTCACCCTCGTATCTGCTCTCTTGAGTTCGGCCTCCCGTTCCCTCTGCTCTGGAGCACGCTTTGAGATCACGATTCGACTCCGCGTCCCCGTCGATCGTGATCGGGAAATCGTGGGAAGCGAGACGGCGATCCTTCACGTCGAGGGGAGACACCGAAACCACTCGGACTCGGGCGTAGGAGAAAAGAGCAGCGACGAATCGATGCTCGCCCTTCGCTACGTGCTTCAGGCTGGATCGATCTCCGCTGCTCAGATCCGTTGTTCTTCGCTTCAGGCTGCTGAATATCTGGCGATCGGTTGCTTTCAAAGGTCACCACTTCACTGACGACGCTCAGGATTACTGGTTTCGTTGATAGCGGGCCAGTGCTCACCTGTTCGACGATCATGGCAACAGGTGACTAAATCTTTATGTACCTTTCATTCGTCAGTTATCAATCTGATTTTACGCTTCTCTTTTATGTTATATTTGTATTAAAATTATTTATCTTTTCTTGCTTCGATCTATGTTGTTTCGATTAGTTTTTTCGAAGCTTCCTTAGAGTATTATGCATGCAATGGCCTCGAATTTATTACGTGCTTAAGTTAGAGATTCCAAAAGCGCAATAACGTGGTTAAATTCCAAGTGCCCAACAAGTTCCTGGGCGATTCTGACGAATGGCTGGTTTCCAGGAGTTTCGACGTCGACCTTCCGATAAACCACATCGGATTCGATACCTCAATCGCGACAGTGAATTTACAAGTTCCAATTTATCGAGAGCATTGCGGCCGATAGATCTGCGGTGGCGAACTTTTGGCCAACTTTGGCTATGTTTATCCAATTTACTGGCCACTGGATTCGATCTGTATTTGCGCTGATTAACCGTACAGATAGGTATCTGTTGATTTTTAATCACTGTTTCGTTTTCGAAGGAATTCGATCGACCGGATTTCTGTTACAACGCAACAAATGAATATCGAAGGAGCTCGAACCGTGAGAACAGCTGTTAACGTTATCTAATCCTTCGATGAAGACGATCAATAGCACGTTTCGAATGCAATTACACACGGGGGAATTCGAGTATCCAATCTTCGATCGATCGATGAACGTCTCGTGGAAAGGAGAAGGAGAACTCTACATTCTTGAACGCAACACTTACAAAACGATATATATTTGTATGCAAAGAGAAACAAAATAAATATTCACAGTAATTCATACAGATCTTTCGTAGTCTACATCGGCAACGTCGCTACTCCCTATCGTTATCAAAATAATACCTAATCTACGCTGTATAAAACTGACTAATATCGTACAAACTCCAAGACACACGCATACAGTTCATCGCAGAGCTCTATCGTCCCACCGTTTCACGCATTCGCGCTCCGAATCATTCGTCGCGAGACATCGCACGTCTTACGCAATGGACTCACGAACATCCACCATCCTCTTCGCGATCCTATTACGATTCAATACTTTCGTTACACGCTGTAACGCTGGGGCGGTGGTGTGCACCGTATCCCACGGAGAATATTTATTATACATTTCGTTTCCCCCGCCATTAAGTATGTTTAAATGTTAAAGTTTAATTTACTCTACTTAGTCTTTCAAACGCAGATGACAAATCTCCTCGAAAAAGAATCACACGCAACGCAGAAGGTTCCCCGATTCGATCCAAAAAACCAACACCGATATCCCAGCATTTAGTTCCTCCTCTACCGTGTCTCGAAGAGAGAGTCAAAAAGTAATTTGGCACATAGTCCCTCTGTTTAAACACCTTCCCCCCCCCCCCCTGTGTCCCTCGGAGAAACCCCGATAATCCCGCAGCCGACTTTAAATAATGAGTATTTCACGCGCGTGCACGTATAGCGTGCAGCGGTCGTATGGCAGATCAGCGAATAAAAACAAGGGGATCGCAAATGTCAATAAAGATTCGCCAACTCGAAACGACGTCGCCTTAAGTGCTCCGCGCACGAAGTTGAAGCGAACGAAAGGGGGCCGTCGAGCAACCCCCGAAAACTCGGGGATGGAGGAAAGGAAACGAAAGGGGAAATCGAGTCAGCGGTAGTTGCAGCGTAGCACTTTCCCGTGCACCAATAAATGCCATCGTTTGTACTCCGCAGCTACCGGTATACTGGCTCGGGAAGACCCTGGGAAATTGAGTGACGAGGAGAGTGCACGGGTCGCGACTTACCGATTTCGATCCATAATCGTAGAGCTACTTGAAACGTAGACGAGGCTGGGAAGCAGAACTCCACTTTTACGTGAAATTTCGAGGGGGCCTTGTCTGGTGGGCATTGACTGTATTTAAAGCTCGAGCCAAATCGGTGATTCGAGCATCGTGCACTCCTCTCGCTAGTCCAGGGCGAGTTACTTGGACTCTTCTAAACGAAACGCGCGAGTGTATCCTTCCTGGAATCAACATACCGCGATCACTCTCATTAAGTATACGCGTGTGTATTCGTTCTACCGTCGTATGCACGTGCATGTGTCATTCGTCGAGCGGCTCCACGAAGCCTGTCTTTGTACTAGTGTCTACCCTGTGACGTCGCGCTCGAACGTTTTCGAGAGGAATACTCTTAAATCTGAGATCACCCGCAACAGGTTCACGACAAACGTTCTCCCTCGATGGATTCTGCAGCCGATGATCCTCAAATAACAAGGATCACAGAAAATCGTGCCCAACGTCTAATAGATTGAATCGAAAGAACATGCCACCTTTCTGTCTTATTAATAAAAACCAAGTTCGTGATCAGTGTGATTGAAGATCGCGCAACTACAGCATCGTGCCTGAAAGAATCTTGTGTCAGTCGTAACATTTATTCCTTTAAAACAAACACTTTCATTCTGCAACGCTCTCCCACTGATCGAGACCCAAGTACCACCCACTAAAAATATACAGATTCATAAGTCTATATATCCATCGCTGAGCTACATCTACAGGGTGATTCCACAGTACGACGCCCACTATCATACATCATCCCAAACGGATACACAAAAGTAAAACAGAGGAAATTAATAATGGTATCCCTGTTTCCGTTGTTCCGGCAAGCTGTACTTACACTGCTCACGTGCCAAGTCCTACCGCGGACCCGTGAATTAACAAGTGCAACCGATAATGTTCGCCGAGCGTATGGAAGCTACGAGATGAAAAGGAATAGGGGAGAATACCTAGATCTTCGAGCACGATCGTGGACGCATTCGCGAATCAGCAACGACGGAGGCCTGCCTCACAGCCTGGTGCCTTTGCTGACCTCGTTGGCCACGTTAAGCGAGACGCTCTTAAGTGCATTGAGCTTCCCGATGTACCCCTTGTCGATGTGAAGCTTCCCATTCTCATCGACGATCCCCTGGAGGGTGGCAGTCTTTTCCGGGCCATTCGCGATCGAGGTCACCGAGGAGGAGGAGGTCGCGTTCGCCGTGTTCTGCTCGTTCTGGAGGCGCGTGCTGCTAGCGTACAGTCTCCGCCTGCCTGGGAAGTATCTCGACATCTTCAGCGCCAGCGGGTGCAGCAGGTGCGCCTCGTACATGTCCTCCTCCGGATCGGCGGTGATCAGGCTGACGAGGATGCCCACGATCACCGTCGACATGCTGCCTATGAGGGCGTAGTACATGTACGTGATACTGTACAGGTATTCAATGGGCCCCATCGGCGCCACGCTGGTGGCGTTGCTGGCTGCGCTCGTCAACGGCTGATAGACCGTGCTGTTCGGCACGGAGTAGTACGCGTTCCCCGGCTGGGTGATCCACGGCGAGAACGTGTCGTTCTGACAGTTCTCGGTGGACAGGGGCAAAGTCTCCGCGTTGTTGCTCACTGTCAGATGACCGAACGTGATCCACAATGTAGTGACGTGGCTGAAGACCATCCCAGCCGCGGCGCCTTTCCAGTTCGCGCACGGCACCAGCATTGCCAATAGGAACACGCCCAGCAGGGGGCCCGAGGTGGCCGACGTCATCAACATCGACGACTCGATCACACCGGACAGCATCGCCACTAGAAAGCTCACGCCCACTATCAGCACGCCGTAGATAACGCTGATCCCCTTGATGAACCTTAGCTGTTGGTTATCTTTCAGGTCCTTCAGAGCGGGTATCTGACCGAGGAAGTCCTCGAACGTGACCGTGGCCAGGGAGTTAAGGTTCGAGACCGCTAGCGTGAGCGCGCTATTGAACAACGTGGCCATCACCAGGCCCAGCAGGCCGGGGAAGTTCAGGAACTTGTCCTCCACGTAGAACGGCACGATCTCGTCGAACTTGGAGATGTAGCCAAGGGTGAGAGGATCGCAGTCCGCGTAGCTGGCGAAGATTACCATACCCACCACCCAGGAGAGCGAGAACAGCACGAAGATTATCGGCATGTTGGCCATCATTGTCCTGGAAGGAACATAATAAATTCCACATGTTAGTAGGCAGCTTCAATGGAAGATTCGAGAGAGCAGGTCTCCGATAGCTCCTCCGTCGCCTTCTACCCCGATATACTTAGTCATACCCTTGGCTGTCGATCGTTATTTACGTTAGCGTTAGAAATAGAAGAAACCCAAACCCTCGGGAATGAATGTTAAGAACGCGAACCCTATGTCCCTCTCGCATGGTCGAGCCGACACTGTTGACCTTAGCCGGGTATCTACCACTAAAAATTTGGCGACGCGCCATTTAACCCCGACCCCTCCGTCCCGACCAAGGACTCATTGATTATGTGGTAACTTGACTTGCACACGAACCTGGAGGAACTCGAGGACTCAGAAATCGCGGCACGGTGTATTCTACTCGCAAACACCTCGCAAACGTGCCAAAGAAAAGCAAGACTACGCTTTAAAATGGGAGAGAAGCTCGTGTTATTTATGGAGTTCTCAATTGATTAATCGAGCGGAGATGATTTCCAGATCGTAACGTAAATCGGGGGTGGCATGTACGAGGGTGCAAGAGCTTCGTTTTCCATTTCCGCGATCGTTCTCTGGAACGCATAGCGACTCGACGCACGTTTCCATTCCTTTCCTCACGTTTGCGCGATGAAAATTTTATCTGAAAACACTTGAACCGGCGAAACGGGTTTGGAAGCCGCGCGATAAAGTCGCGAAACGGCGACAATCTGTGGTCGGTTGCATCAGCTTGGCGTGACGGCACTTAACGCACCGTTTCTGCGATTACAGGCCACTTTTTATTTTTATCTGCTAAGGGCGAAGTGTTTTTATTGCGGCGTGCCGCGATTACATTCCAATAAACATCGATTTTGGACGCGGATGTCTGTCGCGACGTTCCTCGGATTTACAGTATAACGAAGATCTATCGTCCAATCGTCGATCCGCTGGCTGAATTTTTCGCAACATGCGCACTCCAGCGACAATAGTAGCAACGCCACTGTATCGAGCTTTCTCGCGCGAGCTAGACGGAGCTGCGATTTTTTTTCACACCCACGCGCGCATTTTCCGAGCCGCTGAATTCGTATACGCTCCCCTCCTTTCGAATCCTCTCGCTTTAGGCCCCATTGTGCGCCTTTCAGGAAAGAACCTCGCGAATTATTTTCGACGCGGGCGCGTAGAAAGTCTCCCGTTTCATCGCAAGTGTCGGAGGATGAGAAACGAGCGGCGCAGCTTCGTTGCCGCGACATTGAATGGAAATGGACATTAAATTGGCCTTTTCAGAATAATTTAACCCTTTGACGCTTGTGCGGAGCGTGCGCGAAGGACTGGCGCCCGTCGGTGGTCTTATTCAATGTGACACGACACCGTGAACAGTGATTTCAAGCTTCCGTTGTCTAAACGACCCGACGCCTCGCGTTAACGATTTTTAACGTACTCGAAATGACGAGCGAGGGCCGTCAGCCGGGAGCGCATCAGCAAGGTTTCGAGCACGCGACAGTGAAAGATGATAGTCGTCAGGTAGCTTCCTTGCATCTCATTACCGATACAGGCCATTAGACGGAGCGATCGATGCCGCGGGATCGAGGAACGATCGACGCGAGGGCCGTTGTTTGTCCCGCGATTCCGGTAATCGACGGGGAAAAGCGGATCGAGCGGGCCGATTACTGGCCAATCAGAAAATCAAAATAACGGCCAGATAAGTGTCAGAATTTGCATAATTTAATGCCGAGTGAGTGGTTATCACGGCCGGTCACGCAACGCATGCCGCTGGATCATAATAATAACGGATAAGATAATAAGCTACGCGCAAAAATTGCGCGTTTCGCGACAGCGTGACGATGACTCACTCGCCCGCGGAGTTCCTCTCTCCCGGCATGATTGACCTTTTAATCGAACCGTTGACCGTCGGGCGCTCGAGTCACGCGGAGCGCTCCACCCTTCCACGGATTGCGTGGAGACGAGAAAACTGGGAAAGAACGAACGCGAACGGTAGAAAAGAAGGGAGTACGAATTTCCTTTGGCCGGGCCCAGGAAGGATTTCCTCCTGTCGTCTAGCCCGAGGGGAAACGGTCGATTCCGTGTACAACTCGACTAAGTGATCGGCAAACTTTCGACGCGCACCCTCGACGTCTCGTTTCCGGGGCAACAACTCGAATTCACATTCTGACGGCCGCGGCGGCGGGGCACTCGAGGATGCGACACGCGTCCACTTCACGGTCCGCGGGATGTCTGCCCAGGCTATTTTCTTTATCCTCGCGGCGGGGGCCGGTTAAAGATTGGCCAAACAGAGGGGAAACGATCGGGGCTCGTGGGAAATCGGGGCGAAACGATGGTCCGCGATTACGTTTGATCGACGAATCCGGATGTTTTTATGGTGGTTCCTTTGCCGGATAAACGCTTCCAGATTGAAGGTTTTTCGCACGCTTCGGCGTTAACGGTGGCACGTTGCACCCGCGTTGGTTTATCTAAGTCATTACGTGTGTTTACATATCTACCGCGTAACATGCTAATCCCGCGCGTGCTTCCAAGTCCTGCGAGGGGAACTCAGGTTGCTGAGAAACTTCGGTATTCACGCGTGCCCTGGGACCGTGTAATTTCCGGAGAAATTTCGGAGGGGACTGGCGTAGATTTCGGATAAATCTGGCTCTTTCGCGGAATTTCTTAACCGTTTAGCGCTCAATGTGACGTAAACGTCACATCATTTTCAGAAGCGTACAAAAAATCGATATTCGATCATTTTCGGTCCCAAAACGGTTGAGGTCTCTGAATGGCTCTGAGATGTAAGCCACTCACGCGTTTGCCGCTGTAAATAATGTTTACAGTAACCATGGAAACGTTTCTGGCGAATGCATGTTGGACATTTTTCGATAACCTGAAACGTTGCTCTTGTTTTCTTTGAACAGTTGAGAGTAAAATTATTTCTTTTACATTTTATTTGGTAGATACTTGTAAATTAATTGTTATACTAGAAAAATAATGCTTGTAAAGTTAGTACACGCCCAGTTTGACGTATACGTCACATCGAGAAAATCATACATCGACTGGCTTTTTTGGGAAAACAACGATGAAGTGCATGTATTGGGGCCATTTTTCAGTTAACTAATCGCAAGAAATCGGTTTTTTTCCACCGAGAAAAGTGTCTGGGCCTTAAAGGGTTAATGATACCGCTAATACTCGCTATTGGAAACCGCCGTAACGATCGGCGACGAATGGATATTCAGTCGAATTGGTACTCACTTGACGACTTTGCGCTGACTAGTCATGCTGCAGTATCTCTGCACGAAGTTCTGCTGGCAGCCGAATATGGATAAACTCATGAAGAGCTGACCCAGAGTCGCGGACAGGCTCGTCACGCGAATGGTCGGGTCCACGTCCATGCTGAAAGGCGAGAAGGATTTAATTAATCGAGGGTATTTAAGAAAATTTAAAAATGTCCTATGCAGGAGCCTGAAAGAGGGACAGGGGAGAGAAATGGCACTTCTTTATCCGTTCGAGAAGTTTCGCGGGGAAAGGTAGACTCAGGCTAATCCGCAGGTAACCCCCATTCATTTCCGCCCCGTAAATCGGGGCTACTTTGTTCCTGCCCCTTTGTTCCCCTTGTTTTGAATTGGAACGACGTGATGAATGTCGGGTAATTTTATTGCAGGTCTTAGGGAACGTACCGGTACCATTCATCTCGCGCGACGAAGCAGCTGCCCAAAGCTGGCGGCGAAGTGAAGCCGCGCGAGCGCAAAGTAACCCCGATTACGGCGCCGAATTTCTACGCGAACGTCTTCGATCCTCCCCCTGCCAGCCCCTCAAATCGACCGTAATTAACGAGCGACCGATAGCGCTCTATTTGAATCAGCCGCGAGACTCGAGCGATTTATTGGATTCGACGACGGGGAAGCTGGATAATTCGATCGCTGATGACACTTACTTGAAAAAGTCCAATCGGCCGCGCTCGTTCGTTATGTTCAAGATCTGTCTGGGCCCTATATCAGCGGAGCCTCGAACGACTATCACCAGCGAGATGCCGATCATCGTCAAACCCTGTATAACGTCCGAAACGATGGCTGCCTTCAGTCCTCCCTGTAGAAAAAAGCAGAAACGGTCGTCGTCACTCTACCAGTAACTCAATTAACTCGATTAACGCGACTAATGTCCGCGTTGACGTCAATGCAATCGCGAGTCCCAAGTTGCTACATGTATAACGATTCGTGGCGTGACCTCGCGACGAACAGGGACAGGCAGCAGCACCGTATCCAGCCGCTGTCCCTCCTCTTCTCATAGAGAATTTTACGACCAAACGTATCGCGGGTATTTACGATCCTTCTGGCTGGAAATGCGCCACGAGCGAGCGAGCTCTTTTAAATTCTGAATAATTGATGCGCCGAGAATGTGTCGTAGCCGGTGAAAACGATTTTAAAGCACCGGATCTCGGTAGAGCTCCGGCTGCTCTCGCCGGGTATTGCCGTTCGACGTCGTACGTACCATGACGCTGAAGACGACAGATATCGATGTGATGCCGACGATGCTGGCCCAGTAAGGTAGCCCAATCACAGCCTTCAGAGCGACGCACGGCGTGAATACCGTGACGGCCAAGTTCAGCAAGCTCCGTATCACGTAGGAGAAGCTTGCGAGGCATCTGACTAGCTTCGAGTTGAACCTGGTGGATTAGCATAATTGCTAGAGGTCTGTTCCGCCGCCCGTGCCGGACATGATCGTTAAGCGCGGCGACGGAAGGTTCCAAGGTTCTCGCGTGATCGATGACCGAACGTTAATCTTTCGGCCGCGAAAGAAGAAAATGCTGTCTGACCCGGGGAGTGACGGGAACAAATGTCTGTCGATGGCTAAGGACGGATATCACTTTGAACCCGCCCCCCCCCCACCCTTCTCGCGCAATTTATGCGACCAGACCGCGAGGTAAACAGGGAATGTAAAGCAGTTCCGGTTTCGAGGAACCAAACACGCCGGTATCAAGTGGCTCCAGCGTCGTGTACACGGTGAATTTGAATTTCCCCGTGATCCGTCACGTTTCCGCGTCCATTTTGATAGAAAACTGGGGGGCGGAGAAGGGGATTTCCTTTCTCGTGAAAGCTGATGTTTCGCTCGGTATTCGACTAGCGGGAGGACAGGTTAGTAACTTCCCAAAGCTACAGCTAATTTATCAAAAACTACGCGAGATGTGACAACGAAAGACAGAACGAAAGCCACCGCGTAACAAAATGACTGTCGAACTCTTTCCCATTTACAACTTGAAGTACCTATTCTAAAAGTTATCGACCTTCACGAGTCGTCGAGAAAAACACCCCTCCGGATGTTACAATTTTAATTAAAAGCTAACCCACTTGCTTCCACGTGTCCCCCTTCTCCCCGAAACCGCGATTCTTCGTTCTCCCCGTCGTTAAGTCGTAAAAGTGTTCTGAACTGAGGTGAATAACCAGGAAACTCGCTCCCCAGGCCAGAATCCCAACGCGTTGTAGTCTTCATCAACCGTTCGCGCCACCTCCCCCAGGAACACACCGAGACGGCCGTGTTGACGGGCGGGAGGAACAACCCGATCCTCGGCAGATAATTACCTCATGTCCAGGTACTGATAGACGGACGTGATGCCCAGGCTGTAGTAAACAGGAACGAAGATGAAGCAGACGATAGGGTACGCTAGCAGCATCCCGTATATCGTCTCCCACATCGCGCTGCCCCTGTAGTAGAGCTCCGAGGGGTAGCCGAGGAACGACCTGACGCCCAGTGTTCCGCGGGCGATGGACAGCATCATAGCGCCCATCGACACGGTACCAGTGGCGAACACGTAGTCCGCCTTGGTGGTCTCCTTCCGACGGCCCCGGAATTTCCCCCATAACGGTATCACGAACGAGGCGACGATGCAGCCGACGAACACCAGGTAGTCCGTCACCATGGACGACGCGTTCACCGTCATCCTGGACTCTCCTGCTGGCCCGTTACTTCCCTCTCCCTCGAGTCCTTCGTGGTACCGGAAACACCGAGTACGGCGATGTTAGCTGAGCTAGCGGGGCTCGCAACGAACGGCTTCGTGTTTGGATCTACCCGCCGGACAGCTTCGATAGTCGAGCCTGCCGGCCGCGCGAACCGCCCTTGTTTTTGAAACAGCGAGGCTAGCTCGAACGAGCTTGTCGGGCTTTCCTAGGAGTCGCGCGGCGGGGAGAGTGCTCGAGGCGTCCCGATCGCGTTCGGTGATGCTAACGGTGAAATACTCAGTCGAGAGCGAGACGAGCGCGTTGCCGCCTGAGCAGTAATTTCGTAGCGCGTTACGCAATTTTCGATACGATCGACGCGGATCGAAGCGACGGCGCGGTCTGACTAACGCCGTACGTTACCACTTCACGTTATATTATGCTGGAGGCGCGGAGAGGGAAGAAGCTATGGAGTCCGTCAGCGTGACGAGGACAGTCACATGCTGACTATCGTCCGGAAGGTAGTAGAGGGGCAGGGGTAAGGAGTGGAAGGGATTCGGTGGGCGGGAAGACGCCGGGTGTCAAGCTTCTTCTTATCACCTATCGCTACTGTTTATCGGCGGTTCAGCGTGACCGCGTGTTTGTAGACACGCGGGGCTTTGCATGCCGTAACAGCTCGATGCCGCTGCCGGATCCCCTAGCGACTATCGTAATTCTGACGGCTGTAAATCAACGCCAACTTTCTTATTTGCCCACGTCGCGATTGCAGTTCGGGATGAAAGTGCTGGATTACGAGAGCAATCGCTTTTGTTTCGCGACGGGGCGGCTGTGGATGCGTCCACTTATGCCTTTTTTATTTCGTATCGCTGAAGTTTATACCAGTTTATTATGAATTTTCGTAGCATTTCTTGTCGACGGGGCTTTCGTCTTCGTGGGTTCGATAAGAAAATCTCGGCCGACGCGTCCTCCACCCCCTGCGGCGTAGATACGAGCGCCGTTCGAACCTCGCGAATTATGCAAACACTGATAGACGTGCACAACGTAACCGGATTCATCTGCTCCAGTTCGACCGATACGTCGCTCTCGCCGTCATAAATATACTGGTAAGTATCGTCGGCGGCACGTGACACGCATCGACCATTTGTTTTCCGCGTGTCTATCGACGCCAATCCTGACGGAACCAACGGAGGAGTGGCACCGACGGAAGGAACAGGCGGGGAAACGAGGCGAGAGAAGGAGAGGATGCTAGTCGAGCACCTTCCCTGCAATTACCCTCCGGTAACTCGCGGCTCATCGACTCTTGCCGAACTACAGCCCCGAGTCGCGCAACGTTTTAACCCTGAAACTTCGACCCCTGCCCCTATTTACTTCTCCGTGAAAGGCTTTCTCGGCTTTAATCGCTGCAGCTCGGAAGCATCGGGACGCTGTTCGCCGACGCGGTTCCGCGAAATCACAGGGAAGGGAACGAGCTACTTGTGCTGGCAGGCCGAGGGAACCAGACGCCGTGAAACGCGCGGCGCCGCAGTCAATTTCGTTCGTTATCGTCGCCGACTTCGTCTGCACAGGTATCGAGAGGTGCCTCTCCTACAGGGGGATCAGACGCGCGCCTTCTACTTACATTAGGTGCATGATTATTGTCGCGACGCTGACTAGTGGAAATTTCCCTGGGAAACCTCGGTGCAAGTTAGTCGAACTACGGGGGCCTCGGAACTAGAAAGTCACGAGATGCAACTTACGATTAGACTTGTCGATGTTCGAGAGTTGGGAGGGGTTGGAAGAAGCTGCGGGAGTTGGAAATGTTTATAACACTGATAAAGGGAGGGACGTAACAAGCAGACCGTTCTCTTCAAAATCTCTAACTGCCCCCCGGCTTTGGGGTTGCTCTTTCACCCCAATTTTCTCACCTGTTTTCTCATTTTTAAACCCCGAATCTCTTGTTACAACCTCCGGCACGTTACTTCGCGTAACCAGGGACAATGCGGGTCGCACAATGCGCGAGATGCAAAATGTTGACGAAAGGGTGTGCTAGCGAGACTGGAGCCAATGGGATGCCAACAACGGTGGTAGTAACGGGACGTGGGCACATTGTATCGTGCACGTTGGAACAATGACGCAATGGCCTTCCCCCTTTACGGACATTTGTCCATTCCGCAGTTCCCTTTCGCCCTTCGACACCTCTCTCGTGCAAAATTCTCCTTGTCCCCTTTGTTTCCCGCCTCTTACATTCGCCACGGAGATAGGGGGCTCGGAATATCGTGCGCGCAAAGATAGAGAGACGTTTCCCTGTCAATCTATCCGTGCCCTTTTTTAATTTAATTTAAACGATTTTATTCAGCTCCGATCCTCCGTTTATTTGTTTGTTTGTACGTATGGATGATTCAAATCTGGCAACTCAAATTTAACCCACTTCCAATTATCCAATTGTCTTGGAACTTTGCAGGCGTGCGTAGTTTGGATGACAATACAATATTTAAAAGAAAAATCAACCCCCAGCGGGTGAAAAAATTACCCAGTCATCAATAAATATAACCCACAACGTTAAAAAAAAATTTATGTTAAAAGATATTATTAAAAGTGCACTAAAAACTAAAAAATAATTATTTCCTTGTACTACATTTTCGATGGTGTTTTTACACTTTAATTAAAATCGAGGAGCAGGATATATCATAGCAGAATATGAATCAATTTAATACAGAAACAAGGGTCGAAATGAATTCGTTCTCACATATACTGCTCCACGATTCTATTTCAAATGAAAAAACACCATCGAAATTGTAGTGCAAGAAAATAATTATTTTATTAGTTTTTAGTGCATTTTTAATAAAATCGTTTAACATAAAGTTTTTTTTTATACATATTTTATTTATTTCATGGAATTAAGAACTTTTATCCGCGAGACTGTAGAATCTATGCATCTGATTTGACAAATCCAAAACAACGAATCCCCTTATCTGCTTGTCATTTAAAACCATTTACCTGATCCAGTTCGATATCTTCGAGGAGTCGCACTTCACACGACATCATCACGAGACAGTCTGGAAATAGAAGGCTCTTGCACGTGTTGGAGCAGTTCTTTCGCAACGCTTGACCAATTCAGAAACTACTAAAAACCGTTTGCAGCTTATCAGGCGCGATAAAGCGAGCTGTGCTGTAGAAATTCCCAGCCGCTCTCTCGGCCGAAACCTCCAGCAGGCCCCCTCAATTAACAAGAGCATTAGACTAAATTACTATCTGCGAAAGATTCCACGATTCTTATCGAAGTGTCAGGGGCCAAGAGTGACCGTCTGGGACGATTGCGCATGCACGATCTTTCCTTGACAAATATTGTTATTATGTGCGTCGAAACGTTGCCGGCCACTTAATTCGCCTCGATCGCGCCGCGTGGATCCCGCGAGCACGTGGCCCGGGAGTTCACGGAAGCCGCGCGATCACGAGAACGGTAGTCACAAGACAAATAATTGCCCGGCTGCGAATTCAATCGATGACTCGACGCTGCCCCTCTTCCCAATCCGATCATTGCGATTCGTTGCCGGTCGAGCGCATGCAAATTTATTCGAGACGCGTGATTTCGATCAACGGGGGCCAAGTAATTAAATTTTTATCGCGGCCAGTCGTCGCGTATCGACGGTGGACCTCGTTTTTATCCGCGATTTCATCGCTCACACCCCACGAGGGGTTACGATTTTAATGAATAAATGCTCTCTTTTCAGCACACGTAGACACCGACGAGTGGGAGAGTTTTATGTCGATAAAGTTTCTTTGCTGACTAACGTAAACGACTGGAATGAATGAACGTTCACCGTTCCGCGAAAGTATTTCATTCTGCGAAGAAGCGATAACATTTTAACGTCATTTCTGCCCAATGTTTTTTCGATCGCGTGGAAATTTATTCCCGACAAGTGGTTTCAATCATCAGCGACAATGAAATTGTTTCGAGAGCCCCGTGACGTATCGTTCACCGCGAAGCTTGTCGGCGGTGTACCCCAGGGGAGGTTCGCAGTCGATTTGAGGTACACCAGCGCGTTTTTCAAGCGTGGGATGTGTATGAATTCATTTAGTGCTGGACTCGGTGAAAGTGTATGGTTCCGCGGGACGTATGGAATGTTCTCGCGTCGTACATTCTCATTTCCATCGTGGCCACGGAAAGTTTTGACTCCACCGCACCCCGAACAGGCTTTCTCCAAATTTTTCCTGCTATTTAAATTCTGCGGATTTTCGAAGACTTGTCAAAGTTCCTGTCTCCGAACAAATCGATCCGTCGACAGACCATTCTGCGACAGCAGAGTTTTCAGTTATTCACAGGTAATTTGCTGTTTGAACATGGCAGACACGTCTTCGAAATACCCTCGCCTTCATCTTCCACTTCGAGGGAACCTTGCCGTAAGAGGGACTACGTTTCCACTTGGCCGAAGTAGACGCACTTCGCGTGCCTCGGCGAAGTGCATACCCAGTGAAGTGGACGCGACGTGAAGTGGAAAGTTCTCGGGGAGAAGCGTAATTCAAGAGAAGAAAGGAAGGCGCGAAGCATAGCCAGGCCAACGATGGAATTCGCTTAACGACGGAAAGTTTCACAGAAAACATCGATGCTGCTGTTACGAAATGACGAGGCCACGTTTCTACAACATTTCGCTTTTAAAATTCGGTTTTTTTTCTCGCTGGTCACGGTTGGCCATGCAACCCGGCTCCGCCGCAAATGGGGATCGCTTGCAAATTCACGCGAGGCTTTCTGCCAGTGGATTTCAGAAACCAGCAAAAAAAAAAGAAGCTTTCGTTTCGATAAGCACCGCAGCTTGCGCGTTAATTCCATCTCTGAATTTATGTCAGCGCACTTGCCACTGGCTGTATTATCTGTCGCTTTCATAGTCCGCTCCATGCAACTTTTCAAGTCGACAGAGACAAATGGTAGAGAATGTGGCAAGGTTATTATCCAGTGTGACATGGAGAACCCAGCACGTGTATAATGTGTCACTCCATCGCAAGTGTGTAAAAGGCATCGAAGCCTTGAGAAAACTTGCCCAGCTCTCTACAGGGCATTGTCTCTGATAACTGATCCCCTTGAAATTCCTCCGTTTTCGTGCAATTTAAAGTTAAGTGCCGTTCAAGTGACCCCTGCCCTCCGTCTCCCTAAATCTACCCAAACTTTCGATCGATCGGGAATGTAATAGATTTGACGAGACACGACGTCGCGTCTCATGAAACTTTCATCGCTAACCGACTCCCGCCAATCATCGATTTACACGGTGATAAGAGTTACGAGCAAAAAGCAACCGCCTCGATCGATGACATTGTCCTCCTCGAAGGCGTTCTCTCGCCTGTTTCGCTTTTTCTTCCACGGAGGAAGCTGGAGTGCCGCGTTCGTCGAACCGTTTAGAATGCAAGGACTTTCCGACCGGTTAATCGTTTCTCGATTAGTTAAGAAGCTCGCGAAACATCTTCGCGTCATCGGACACCTGCCGCGACTTCGACGAGACGCGAGCAAGTTGAATGGCAGGCGACACGCCCTGCCACGAGGATTTAAAGGAAAAATCGCCGCGCAATGTCTGCGCGCGGGAACGATAACGCGTGTTTGTAATTGACTCGAAGAGATTAACGATAAAGCACGCCGAGCACTCGACGCTTTACCGGTAGATTGTATGCATATTGCATGAGCTTCGGCCTTTTTTTTTTTTTTAAATCGGCGCCAGCTACGTTCCCGGGAATTACATTGATGCGCGTATTCTTCGAAAAACGCTGGTAAACAAAGTCCCTCGAGTCTAAGAAACTTCATAGTTCGTCACTCCGAGTCATTCGTTTGATTTACGTCGGTATTATTGAGCAGATGAAAAGGGATGGAAATTTTAAGAACTTTTCAATATTCGTCAGACACAGACACGCTGTGTTCTTCTATCAAAATTTTAGTATCTAGCATCGCGGATGCAATTAGCCAAGTGTCCCCTCAGCTACGAGTCGTTTCATTTACTTTGTTAAAGCATAACACCCTCGTAAATCAGAATGACAACTTCGAGTGCTTCGTACTCGTCTCTACTTCACGCTCACTCTTACAACACCATTCCACATTTTCGCAATTCGCGAATTACTTGCCCCTCCCGCTCGACTTACCGAGTGAAAATTCCTCCGAGCTTTCGGGTTTGCACGCAAGATCGTCCCGGGAAACTTTTCGCCGATCAACAGCCCGATTCCTTTAAACGCGGAGACTCGAAAGCTGACGTTAGCGGAGCGTTGCTCCATGTAGCGCGACACGCGGGGACATTCGACGCGAATGGAGGAACCGCGATTTTTCTCGCCTGTCCCGTGACTCCCAGCGCGTTTTACTCGCGCTGGTACGTGCTGATCACCGCGTCCGTTCCGTTCCGTTCCGTTGCGTCACGGAACGCTTGGATCGTCGCCAGATTCGCGAGATGGCCCGAGATGTCTCTTCGGTGTCTTCGCCTTGCATCCGACTGCGCGAATTCCGACGCAGATCAGCTTCGTTTCTCTGTTACTTCGTGGGAAAGGATTCCAGCAGTCGAATTAAATTCTGCGCGGGTTGTTTGACTAGGAATCGGCGCTATTTAAAGTGTATGTTCTATAGTAATATTCATATCAGAGAAGTTCAGATCTGACTATGTAATTCTACCAGTGCATAAAGTTTAATGATCAGTTGTGCGTGCATATATGCTCTCGGTAACGCTGATCATCGACCTTAACTCATTTCCTACCTACGCTAACTTTAAGCCTGCCTATTAACGCTATAAATTCATCAGGAAGCATTGGAATTATCCACTTATCTTTCGTTTAAAACTTGTTGCACAGCGATGCAACACACCTCCTGGAAGCCTGGGAAGTACAAACGACTGGTCATGAGACTCCAAGCAGACATTACAGAGATAAGAGAGCGTGCGTCTGTCGGTAAATCATTCCCACGGTTCATCCCGGCTGTCGTAGAAGCGAATAGCATTCCTATTGGAATAATTACCACCCACCGAACCTGCACCGCGGCCCGGTGGAAAAAAACTCGCGTCTCGAAATGATCGTTAGGCTCGCACTTGGCAAATTGGAGAGCCAAGTGTGCCGCAACGTTTGCATCTGTGTCTCGACGAAAGTACGAAAAAGAATTTGAACAGCTGTTATTAAAATGATCCGCCCGAGGGAAGCCAGCTGACGGATGAAAAGAGAGAGAGAGAGAGAGAGAAAAAAGGAAGAATCAGCATACAAAGCTGCCGATCGAGCGATTCTCCGTGGCAAACAAACATCGCTTTATAATTGCCGACCATGTTAACGCCGATAAAAATATTGCCCGAGCGCCATTATGTACATCCGCGGGAGATCGAAGATTTCTCTTGCGTCAGTTCCCCGCTATCAATCACGGGATTCGAGCTCCCGTTTAATCGGGAAGTCGAAGGCCCCCGGCACGATAAACACTGATCACCCAATTAACGATTTTGTTAATGCTAACCGATAGCCGGGTTTTATCAACGCCGCTCTGTTTCTCGATATACGCCGCGGCTGTCGGGGCGGCTCTCGAGCCGCCGTCGCCCAGAATATTCGAAACTGTCAGTCGCAGTCTGGCCGCGTCATCTGGCTAATGAAATTCATTGAACAAATCGATGAGCTGCGTGGCTGGCCGACCATTTCTCCACGAAACCGGTGGGATCGCGGACCCGGGACCATCGGGACTCGTCAAAAACTGCACTCGATCGCGTCCCTGCGGCCTGCCAGAATGTAGTGTTTATTTCCGTCGGTTAAGCAACCGGGACGTAATAATAGGCATTCTTTCCGCGATCTTTCAGCGACGCATGCATAAATACCAAAGTTCACAACGAGCGTGGCGCGGACGCGTCACGAGTTGTTCAGTTTCTTGAACTTTTTTCTTTAAGCGCGTTTGATCGTAACGGTTATACGATAGGTCAGCCTCGGTCGTTCCATTCGATCTCGATGGGTGAAGTCTTACAATGCGGGCACGTCATTGCGCATCGCTGCGTCGCGTTGCATTTGGCACGCGCCCAGATGCACCGGGGACCGATAGCGAGCGGATCGGGCCAGAAAAGTTGGAGATTTTTCGGTCGCGGGGCTGGACGTGATTTAAATTTTCGCCGAACTTGATCGGACTCGTCCTATGGAAATTCGCGTCCCTCCCTTTTGCCGCGTGATGTACACACTTCTCGCGTCTGTCCCGCGCCCCTGAAGGCTGCGCTCGTAACTCCGTTTACTCCGTATCGTTTACACAGGGTGCTGTCTGCAGGTTGTTTTCACCCGACAGCCTCGCTAATTATGCGAGGCAGCTTTCCCTGACAATTAATGCGGCGGTACACTCCATCGACGATTAATTTGTCGGCAGTAAACGCGCGGAGAATTTATTACGCGACAGGTTTTATCGCCGCTCGGACATAGCGCCTCGCGTCGTTCATCTTTTCCTTTGCTCCCTCGATTATTCGACGTCGACCGAAGCTTTTTGCAATTAGGATCACCCGTTCGCTGCAGTGACTCACGCTTACGGTTATAGTTCTCTGCGAGGCTTAATAAAGATTCCCTCGAACGCGGATATTACTCATTCAACGACCAGTCAAGGGATGATCGGTTAATTTTCTCTTCCCGCGCTGCCGCCCGACATCTTTCATTTATTGCGAATGTATTCGCGGTACAAGTATAGTCCAGAACACGGGAGAAAATTAAACTGCTCCTCTGCGGCTAACGGGCGAAATGAAGCGTACCCTTGTGCCGCGATATGATAATGAAAATTTGTATCCGACAGACGGGCGAAGGCTCGGGTATAGAATAGTTATTCCGTAGGATGCGCTTGCAGAAATAGAAAAGCTAGAAGGAAGGCTGCGTCCAACTCCAACATACGCGAGACCGTTTAGCTACCGAATAAGATCTGAGACACCGTATGAGCGAAGGCTTTCACTTGCCCTCCGCCGAAACGTAAATCACTCGTCAGCTCTAGCGTCTCGCAGATCGCGAACTCCTCGTGATTCAATCGCCTGTAATAATTCAATCGGCCGGTCTACGCGTGACGCGCGTCAACAGTTGCGACCGTAGCGATCGCTGCAGCCGATGAATAATCATCGACCGAATTTAAATGCATTTGAATGCGTAATGTCGCGTCGCACGTCGGCCAAGTTTTTTTTTCGCCCGCTGTGAGTAAGCGCGCCGGCGATCGCGAGTGGGCTCGACGCTTCTGCCTCGCCTCGCGATAGTCACGTCCCCGATAACGATCGGGAGACATGGAATTCACGTGCGCCCGTCAATCAAAATCGTATGAATTCCTGTCCCTATCTTGAAAGATCTCGCGAAGGTGCAAAGAGTGGAATACGGTGACGCACGCCTAATTGTGAGATCCTAATCGTTCTCGTGCCGACGATGACGAAAAGCATGGTGCATCGTTTAAACGCGGAATAGCTAGAATTCAGTAATTGGACACTCGTCGTGGGAGAAAACTGACGCGTCATAACGATATCGTGTGTATTACGCGACTTTCTTCTCGAGGCTTTCAGAACGATCGTCCCGAAGCCGTAACGCTGCAAATATTTGGTCGCACGATGCCTGAAGATCTTCGTTCACGTGAACCACACGCAGACACCTCCTTCGCGGCTCTCCCTCAGGGGGATTCGAGGTCACGTGGATTTAGACTTAGAGAGCCTCTTGTTTACCCACGCTGTTGTTTCCACAGATTCGCGTACCGCGGGATCTTTTTACGCAGCGCGATGCGTTCGCGGCATTAGAGCGGAGGAGCTTCAGTTCTCTAAGTTAAACGAACGATACCGCGCTGATTTACGACGCCGAATGTCGTTGACGTCACGTTGCTCCGCTCGTGGCCTCATCCGAAGCCGTAATTTTCATTCGCGTTTACGTTAAATTTGCAATTTAAAGTCGCCGGTGAGTGGACAATATTGATTTATCGTGCGAGTGCATAGTCACGAGGAAACGTGCCATTAAACCTTCTTCGAGCACGACTTCTAAAAGCGTTGTTATTGTCTCTGAATCTCCTACGCGCAGACGCGATCAATCTTGCGATTAAACGTGTTTATTTAAAATATACGTGCTTGGATGCAAAACACATATTTCATCCATTCAAGTCTAGAGACACGAGCCGTGCATAGCTGATGAACCGTCAACGCGTTAATAAACTTGGCCATGATTTTTTATAAAAAGAGAAACGGGAAGATCGAGCAGATAGGATGTCCGAGGCTTCGTGCCGGAGCCGTGCCTCGCGGCTTCGACTTGGGAAAGGTCGCGGCGCAAGGGGAATTGGCCCCAGTGGTAAGTCCCCGTCCGTAGTCAGACCAACGGCACTAGCGGCTGACTATTACGCAAGGCTGACGCATCACCGGGGAATGATAATCGCGACGTTTAGTCGATTTACCTGTCGGGCAAATGTGTATACTCGCGATACCATCAACAATCAGTTCTCACAGGTGACAATATAAATCCCGCGGCTGTAGGCAGTGTAAGTAAGTTAAATAAAATGTCGCTGCGAGATGGGAACTATCTCCTTGCGAATGCCGAGTCCGCAAACAATTGTAAAGCAGAGCGGGCGCCGCGTGTTTGATATGGAATGATGGTCTTTGCTTCGTTCCATAATCGTCTCGTAACTTTCTTCCACGAAATCCAGGTTCCTTCTTCGAATGAAACTTCCCCGCGTAGAAAACGGCCGAACGTTACCTCCGCTGACGCGCACGGTCTTACTTTTATTATTCTTACTCGCGTCGTTGAGTCACGCCTTGCGTTCGGCGATTAGGTTTATTTGAAAGAAGCGAGGTCCTGCGGAAATCAAACAACGCTTCACCGCGTAGAAAACGGCTGAACGTTACCTCCGCTGACGCGCACGGTCTTACTTTTATTATTCTTACTCACGCGCTTGAGTCACATCTTGCGTTTGGCGATTAGGTTTATTTGAATGGAGCGAGGTCCCGCTGAAATCTTCTGTTTAACCGTGCGAGGTTGCTATTGAAGAAGCATTGAACTATGCTTCCTCAAGGGGAGTCAATAAAATTCTAAGGAATCCCCATCTGAAATCCCATGTTCCTTTATCTCCCATCTCCCGCCTTATAGAACCCGTAATCTTTGTGCCAATAACAAAGAGCCATGGTTATCTGGAGCCAAACTATCGGTCCCGGCGCGGGTATTCAGATGGCAGTCGATCGATGAATAACCGGGCACGCGGACTAGCCGGGCGGCGGATAACAAGCGGCACCCGGGATTCGTTAATATGCGCGCTAAACAAATCGGCATCGCGTAATGACACCGTGCTCGCGAGCTGATCAAAATCTGCCGAGGCAGTTCCTGCGAGAATGACAAGTCGTTGACAGCTCGCTCGCGGCATCAACTTCCACAACTAACTTCGTCATTAGGAATCGGCTTCTCGGCTTCCGTCATCTGATCGTCGGCGTCGATCTTATCGAGCTCCATTAAATCTCCCAGTTACCGAATCTCGGGTCCTCGGCGAAGAAGAGGGGAAGAAAGCAGTAGTCCAAGTCGTTAACACTCGCCGGCGATTTGAATTTCTACACGCGTGCACACGTACACGTGCCCTCAGCCTCCCGATTTTCTCCTAACTCTGCGATGGCAGACAGTTTTTCTTCAATTAAATGTTTCCAAGCCATCAGGTTCAGCTAAGAAGGAATCGCGAGGAGAAAGAAAGCCGAGGAGGACCACGGAAACGGAAGAAATGGATACGAGCCCCGCTTGCCGCACAATTTCCGCGAAATCCGCGTCGGAGGGGCTGGTCCTCGTTAGGGTTTCGCGAATGGGGGGCACGAAAAAGGTCGACGTAGCTCACTGAGACGCGTTTCGCCCGCGATCCTCCCTCCGATTCGCGGGATCCTCGCGGCGAGCATTTTTCTGCATTACGGTTATTTCGAAAGTAAATCGTCCGGATTGATAAAAATGGACCCCGTCCGTTCGCCGACGAAATCTCGCGACGAAACAAATATAAAGGGCCGGGAGGAAATTGGACGATGATATACGCCGCCTCTATCCGCGGCAGAGATCTTCTCCTTGATTTATGTCCGTTTTACGCCGCGACTTCGCGGCCAACGACCTTACGCTTTCCTCCCCTTTCTCCAACTTTCCACCGATATTCCGCGGAATCCGAGCGAGATCATTGTTCGCGAACAATGTGTCTGGAGGGGTACAGTTTGACGCAGCGTCCTTTTATCGTGTGCCTTCGGATTATTAAAGCGACGGTACAGAATGTCGTCGTAAATGGTTGCCTTCGGCTAGGCAAATATTTGACATTGCCAAGCATCATCCAGGATCGGTCCTCCTTCGCGTCATCTAAGCGTCGTTATCGAGGAACGATAAATAGTACTTGGCTGCTACCGCGGCTGGCGTCTCGCTAAGAACGAGACAGGAATTCGCTAAGTTCGATTGCTCGATCCCGGTGCTCCGCGCGCTATGCATTCCACCGAAAGTTCCGTCGATCGAAGTGTTTCGATCTGGCCGTCCCTCGGACGCCTTAATTTAGAGGCGCCCCCCCTTCAAGTCCCAGATCCTTCTGACCGAAAGTTTCCGGGCGTTCGTTTAACGTGCTAATTCCGAGCCGGCTCGTTTGGACGGCTCGCGTCTTTAAGAGAGCGAATTCATCTGAATTTCAGATCCCCCGGGACACCTGGCGGAATATTAAACGCGGCGACGTTTTATTTTCGAAACTCGCGAAGATTAAAGTGTGTTCTTCCATGGGAACCGGTACTCCGCGAGTTAATTATACCATTAATCCGTTACTCCGAGACACGCCTTCGGAGACAGTTCCTTGTCGCGAGGAACGACTAAAAAGAGACTTCAGTCCAGCCTCCAATCGCCGGTCCGGACAGAGGACGGAAGCTTATTGGAAGGAGAAGAATTCTTATGAATGGATCGTGGATATATTTACTTCGTGTTCAAATGCCATTCTTTATCAGGCTGTTCCACGATTCTCCGAGGCCAGGCGGGGTTCTAAAGCTGGGTTGCGAAGGCAGAGGAGAATAGAGGCGATACGATCGGTAGCGCCGGTTCATTCGGCCGATTATCAAGCTATCTGCCGGCGATAAAAATAAACGGGATGATTCATCGTTGGAAGAGTGACGTGGCCGCGACGTTTAAAAAGCCGCGGAAGATAACGCCGGCGCGATTCGAGGGATCGTTTCACGTCTTTGCAGGGGCCAGGGCTGTCTTAAAATGAAGGTTTAATGGAGGGTCACGTAACCGGGAACCGTGCCACCCGCCTGGCCGACTCCTGCAGATCGAACCGGCTGCCGCATGCGGTATTAACTCCGAAATTAGCTAGTTCCTCGTGAAATAGCCGCTGCCTGGCTTGCGCCTAGATCTAATCAGCCTCGGCCGCCGAGGAGCCGCGAGCCACGCTGTAATTTGCGGGGAAGCGTGAGATAAGTCGCGGCCGTTGTTATCGCGGCGAGTCGGGCCGCCTCCGATACCAATTCGCCGTGGTGCAACCTCGAAATTCTGCAGCGACCTGTTAAATCTAACGACCATCCTTTCTCTGACCAACGCTGGGAAAGCAGTCACTGCCTCCTCCATTATTTGGCCGCCACCCCCCATTCTTCGATTATAATTTGCTAATCTCGGAATGGGGGGCACCCTGAGTCATGCTTCCACATCAACCGATATATGTATTTAGCTTTATACAAAGGGAGAGAGAATGTGACGTGAAGAGACCTCTTAATTCACAGTCTTAGCTCATAGTTGTCAATTGTAATTGACAGATCGCGATCGAGGGCCTTGCAGCGAGAGTTTTTCGACAGTTTTTGAGTTATAACGCGTACTATACTACAATTCGTTGCAAATAAATAAAAATAGAAATATTAATGTTAATATTGATATTTTTATTATAGAATATTTTTTCGCCAAAATTAGAAATACAATCTTATCAACTAAATAACTACTACTTATTGTGTGAAAATATATATTTTTCAATTAGCGTTCTCTTTTTAATGTTAACTCGAAGCAATAATTTTATCCGAGTTGGTCAAGATAGAGCTGCGCACCACTTGCTGCAGGGTCCCCACTTCTATTTATAGGGTGCATTTGTAAATGCCTTGAAGAATCTCCGTTCGAGTTAAAAGGATCATTGTGGAAAGGTTACCCACGGGTTAAATCGACACCTGGGTACGAATAATCGAAAAGAAATCAAAAGCCTATTAGGTAGAGAAGGATTATGCGGTACAATCGGAGCGATAAGATAAATTCGAGCACGGCCTCTGCTCTCTGTTTAAAACTAGCTTTCCGTGACGGCAGCGATCTTCCCCGTTAATCAAGGGAGCCGATTGACGTTAAACAGAACGGCGGGCTTGCTCGCCCTGGCGATAGAAAATTCTGATGCGAGGCGACGCTGCAGCGAGTGGCATGTTCCGAAAAAGAGCGACACGGGGTTGGCCCTTGAATAGCCGCTGACGAGTGCGGTAACAAGATTTCGCGTTTGGAAAAAACCGTAGTAGATTTTACGGGCACCGTTGGTCGCGCTTGAAATTGCCGCTCCACGCTCGAGGAGCGACAGAAACGCAGCCTCGAGTACGTCAGAATGATCGTACGTGCTCGCCAAGTTGTCCCAAGACTGCCTGTTGTCCCGTGATTTTTCCCCGCCGATAACGAGCGTCGTCGATAACGCGTGAACGACAATTGGCCGTGCACGTGATCCAAGCCTACTATCGCCAAACACATCTGTGTATCGGTAGCAATTTCTTCATGCAAATACCGGCTCCACGTGTCGCAAACTCTTGAAATTCGACAAACAAGGAGAACATTCCGGAAACTCGAGCGAACTCGCGATTATCTAGACACAATGGGCATTATTCTCCCCCCTCCTCGATTCATTCATTACGATCAGCTGTGTCTTACATGCGAAGGAAGGAAATTTACGACGACAAGTGTGCAGCCCATTCAGCACGACTATGACAATTGAAAATAATTAGAGGATCGTGTACTTGAACAATTTAGATAGACGGGGCAGTCGATAAAACTTTCATTCTATCACACGAAACGTGCTTCTTTCATCCCCGACACTCGGCTCGTTCTCTGGAGTTTCCGAAACGCGTGATCCCCTAATTATTTCCCGCGGTATATCATGCTGACAAGGGTGTGTGTCATCCAGCACGACGACGCCGTGATCCATCAAGCGAGCAAATGGCGTCCACCGCTGTCGTATAGGTACACGGTGCCCTAAAGACGACAGGGCCGGGTACTTTTGATCGAACGAAGCTGCGGTCGAGGTCAAGCGACTTGGAACGCGAGGTCCCAACAAGGGAGAAGATAGTAATGCTCCTTGCCCGCTCTAACGACAACCGCGAAGCAAGCGGGCGTGAAATTAACCGCACTTTTTTAATCACTGTATTCCGCGGTGGCGGCAACATTCTGGGGCCGAGCCGGCTGATACGGCCAGGAGAAGAGGCGTTGCGCAACGCGCGATGAAATCCGCTCGGAGCGAGTAGCGTACCCGTCGCGTGCCGCGCTCAGCGTGTAATTAGACTTCTCCCAGTCACAAGGTTATCGTCGCCGCTTTGTTTTATTCAGGCGAATCTCTTTGCTTGATCCAGGCGAGCAGGAAGATCAATGGATTTCAAAGGTTATCGCGTATCAAACGAGTGAGCCATCCGAATGCTCTACTGTAGCGGCTTTGGCACTAGCGCGCGTTCGTTGCTAGGGGTACTTTTACCGTTACGCGTTGGAGGCTCGGGTTTTTCCCCGTGGGCCGGGGAGAGTCAGGCTATGATCGCGTGATGTATCTAGCAGCCAGGCTCGGACAGGCCCGGGGTTTTCCGCGCGCGGACGCGAGTTTTCGCGCCAAAAATTACCGCGCGTTTCCGGTGTCGCTTGAGGGACGCGGCCCTGTGAGAGGGCCGCTCACATCTGGAACTGCCTGTAGAGGCCACGTCTCGCGCCGTAACGTTCGTCGCGTTTAGTTGATTAGCCGCGCTATACATTCGACTTAATAATAGATCTGTGTAGCAACAAGAATCGCCTATCGCGAAATAAAACAGAGTGTGGTGTAAGAGACTAACTAGTGATTTCCTTCTCAGCCATCACTGCTATCCCATGGCGCTCCGTGACGTTCCAGCTGCCGCTTGCTCTCATTAGAAGAAAAACGTGGCTTTCGGCGGGCTTCTTAATAAAAGGTAACGAAGAAAGTTTGAATCCAATTTGCCGATGGGAGGCGTCCTTTTAACGTACTCTGGTGAATTTCAAAACCCGAGAGATATGAAATGAAAACGGACGGGCCGTTTCACGGGATAGGGCCAGGCGCGTTTCCGCGACGGGAATTTGTTTCAGTTCAATTTAATTAAACTTCTTAATGGTATTCTAAGTCCGACGACGTCTGGAACTTTCATTTAATTCACGTCCATCCTTGTTTGCGCAATTAAATGTCTTTATCCGAAGTAGAACTGATCGCTAGTGTCCCGCGGGCATTTCTTAATCCCGGGGACCGGTGCAAACTTTCTCAGCTCGCCGTTTGCTATATTGAAAATTTCAGCTCCCAACACAGTCGCCGCACTCTCTCTCTCTCTCTCGTCAATCGTCACGTATGGAACACGAGGCAGCTCTCATTCATCGTCCCATTCGGCCGGCATTATTTTTAACTGACCGCAGTTCCGCTTACGTAACAATGTATTTATCGTAACACGTGTTTACGCCGGGGAACACGAATGCCGGCCGCGGAGGAACAACAGAAAAGTTTCAGATGCTTCGAGAACGCAAACGCCCAGTGCACAGCTGAAACACTTGTTTTCGCAGCTGCAAGTATTTCGGATCCATGCGCGGATCAATTGAACAATGGAATGGGCACGGGCTTGCAGACGTCCAAGGAAATGTATGAACTGCAACTGTGTCTGGGCAAAGTCGTGCTCTTTGTGCGAGAAAAGCCTTGATGTGCAAAACGATGCGCGACAAGGCGAGCATACTTTCTTAACTCATCGCCAGTGGAAACAGTCTTCGCGAAGTAGTCACCTCAAGAAGAAAAATTTACCATCTAGTCGACAGAAACGAGGGCCACGCGCGATGGGAATTGTTTTAGAGCACGATGACAAGCTGCACAGTGGATATTTGACTCATCAGTGGAAGAGGATATCATGTATCAGACAGGACATTAAAAAGAACGGAATTGATATCGAACAGTAATCGAACTCTCCAGGCTCATTAATCTGCACCAGTTCGATTTAAAAACTCTGTAAAGACTAGCTCTAAAGACCATTCCTAAAGATCGACCCGCGCAGTCGTCTCTCGTATTTTCAAACACCGGGAAGACTTCGACAACCCCCGCCTCCCCCATATTAGGGAAATTCTGGAAATTCTAACACGGAGCCCCTCAAGTTTTCTTTCCAGTTGCCATCAGCGAAACTAGCGAATACAAATCATGCCGGGTCACCTGCACAAAATTCGCCCCGCGCCCCCCGTGTTCGTTTATACACCGGGCCCGAGTTAGCCAACTGGCCGAAGGATTAATTAAAAAGTTTCGAGCCCGGCAAAGTTAGCGAGGACTCCGAAAAACAGCGAGGAAAGTGGCTGGTCGCCCTCCATTGGCCTAATCGTTGCCTCGCATATATTTCCCTCGATCGTACGTGCACCTAGGGAACTCGGGAGGCGGTTCGATAAGGGTGGTAGTTTTGGAAGGGTGGAAATGCGAGGAAATTTAGAGAGCTGCCTGCGTTGAACGCGCACGCTGCCGGGAATTTTACAACGCAAATTTCACGGGTCGTCGATAGGAGTTCTCTTTCGGAATACATATTAATGATCGAAATAAGATGATCTTCGCGCCATTTTGAAAAGCCTCTCAGCCGAGGTGTCGAAAAGGTAATTAGCAGAAAATTTGTCCCAGAGATACTGCTTCATCCTCTGACCCTCGCAAAGTGCATGCACGCGTCGCTTAGTAAAATCGTCGTTGTTATTCCGAGCAGTGGCAAAGTGTGCTGTTTGTTTTATATACAAGCCACGGCTTCGCAGCTCTTTGTGCGCAAAGTTGACAGGATTTCTTTTCCCTGGACAAGAGACAGGCAGCCTTTTTCGCCGTGCTATTAATAAAGAATCAAGTAACGCTTTGGCAGCGCGAAACTCGTTAAATCCCTTCGCAAAAAGCGGGAACCGATAAGAGGATTAAGTAATTAAACGTTACCTGACACGCAAAGCTGAAGAAATTAATATTACCTTATCTCTTGCGTGCTTTCTAACGGTTAGCAAAAAGTCTTCGTTATAGACAGGACTTGCGATAGATGTTCGAAATATTATACACCGTAGCCTCCGTCTAATTCAAATCACTAACAATCCAAGTACCGGGACACAAAGCACCGAGCACTTAATCACTCGGAACGTTCCAGAATCGCCGAAGGTTCGAAGCAGAGGAGCCTATTTCCCCCGAAAGAACATTTCTTCCGATCTCACTGCTCTTAAAGGGAACACAGAAAGAAGGCGAAGGCACCGACGAAGGCTTCGATACGCGAGGAGTAATCTTCCCGACGAGTTAATCCCCCGAATTCCTCTTTACTTATAAAGCAGCTGCTTGGCCAGTGTTATCTTATCGATCGTTCTCGATGGGTGGAGCTACGCGTAACGGACAAACGCGTACATGAAAAGGTGAAACAGAAAATTCGCAAAGCTGCGCAGTTTTCATTCGGAGTCTCTGGGACAACAACGTGATTCCCTGCGTTCGAGCTGAAACCGCGACTCGCTTCGCCCAAGTACGTACTCGCGAGCGCAGAATGTCGCGAAGAAAGAAGGAATTTTATAATACGAATCCGGTCTGGCACCTTAGCTCGGAGGAACGAACCGGACGTCTCTCGGTTTCTCCCCGAAAAAACGAACGCCAAGAGGAGTGGGAAGAAAGTGGAAAGGGAGGAAAGGCACGCAGGGGTAACAGCGTTCCTCCAGCCGGGCATTAAGGACTTTTTGATGGCGTCAGATGCCCCTTGCCTCTCTTTTTATGGACGATTATTGCGAAAACTTTCGGTGCACGGATGGGGGAGGAGGCCCTTGCTTCTTCTACGCGTCTCGACAGTTCAGGCTTGGCGAAAAAAAGTTGGCCCGAAAGGTGTGGGCGTTAAAGACGCTGCGTTCCAGGCGGTGAAATCAAGCTGGCTCGCGATGCAGGAATTTTCTTATTAATATTTTAGGTATTTTAGGCATTGCTGTAACCATATAGACATCCTCAAAACATTTCAAGCGATCTTCGAACGAAAGAATATGGGTGACAAAAGCTACAGCTGTTTCTTCAACTTCTGATTTACAGACCGTGCATAAGGGGGATTCTCGTGTAACAGCCCTCGAAATTTATGAATTTTATTTTGGATATAACGAGGCATCTTTAAATTTTCAGAAAATATTTTTCTTATGTCGATCCTTCTTATTATTTATTTAGTATTGTGGACTCTTGTCCAAGTCTTCGACAATGTAACTCCTGTTAGCGGGACGTGTAGCACCTAACACAATCATCCAATTTGCAAAAAAATAGAAGTTTTTTAAAATTAGATAGTTTACGCTTGGATTGGTCCACTTTAAAGAAAAAAAAAATGAAAAATTAAAAGAGTTATAGCGTTTGGAAGAAAAAGTATTATTCTTTGTCCCGACGAAAACAGTATTATAAATAAAGACTAAAATTAAAATTTTAGGTCCAGTACCATCGTAAATTATTTATCTTTAGCAAATTCTACTTCTTTTTACAATCAAATGACTCTGACAGGTGCTACACCTGGCGCCAACATCGTCGAACAGGTTAACACGGTTCCACAATAATTAATAAATAATAAAAAGGTTCGGCATAAAAATAAATCTACAAGTTTAAAGATGCCTCCTTATATCCCAAAAGAGTTTTATGCCATATTAACAATAGTTTTTTAAAAATATTCATAAATATCGAGGGCCGTTACGCGAGAAGCCCCCCTTAAAGAACCCCAGGGACTAATTACGGTGGGTGACAGGCAGAATTACATCACGCCTCTTCGAGGGGTGGTCGTTTTTTCTCGAGAATTCGTGGACGAGTTATCCGAAGGCGTTGAAAGTTTTCTATGCTACGTGGTGGGCGCGCGGAGTCGCGAGATCTCGATCGACCGTAGCTATTCGAGAAGCAAACGTCCCCGTGGGTTCACAGAAACGAACGACAAGCAGATTCGTCCCTCGGGGCCACGGCACCGTCACGAGAAGTTCGTTTCCTCGCAAACCTGTTTTCCAATAGGCGGGAACGCAGCTTCGCGGAGCGGTAAACAAGCGACGCGCGAAGGACAAGAGTCTTAAAAGAGGCGTCTCTATTTCTCGAGCCATACGACTACACCGATGACTATTTTTACACTGGCGACGCAGACTCGACGGCCCGTTTGGCTACGATCTTGAACTCGCCGACTATTCTAGCCTGTACAATTCCGTTCGCTGTGTTTTCGACCGTGTCTGACACTGAAGCCAGTGGTTTCCCTGCGGGACGACCATTCGGTACTCCCTGGTACAGTTCTTCGCACAAATGCGCGGGGACGAAAGAGAAGAGTCATTCGTTGGCAACGGTCGCTGGTGTATTGTGAAGAAGCTTATTATTATTTTGTCGAATCCGCTAGGAAGCTTCTCGCGCGAAGCTACGAGAGCGACGTGTGCAAAGGAAGCACCAGATGTGGAAGCCAAAAGACACGTTAGTGGTATTACAGAGATTAGGAGATGCGTCGAAAGTGGGGGACAAGGTGAATCTATATGAGATTAGCCACCTGCGGTTTATATACCTATGTGGATAGACATTCTGTTCCTCTATCTATGCATCAATTCTGCTTTGGCTCTCATTCAAATATAAAGCATCAGTGAAACTGATGCGAGCTTAGAACGTTCCTCGCGAAAACGCATCGCTTAACAGGCGCCAGTGGAGAGATGCATTCGTTTCCATTCTCCTGCTATAAATACAGGCTGCAGGGCATCGTATAAGCGAAAATAAAGCGGCAGTTGATTCGAGGAAAGGATGGAAACAAGGCGGATTCAGCGATGTTTTGCCGAGTGCGATAGACGAGGCACGTTGCGCATTTCTAAAGAGCATTACCGTGCGAGACAGAGAATCACGCGGAACGCGAGTAATCGCAGTGGCCTCAAATCGGGACGTTTGATCGCGTTCTCGATGCTAATGGTTAATATCCGAGCGTCTCCTCCCGGAATTCGTGTCTACCAATCGAACGAATCTGCGAGTATAATCAGATCCGTAGGTTCTTTCGTTCGTTTCGTCCCGAACACTTGCGTGTACGTGCGTAACGGTGCGCCCGGAAATTACTGGACGCGCGTGCGCGTGCGGAAGAAATCCCAGGATCCTGAAAACGGATCGGGACTTCCACGAAGAAATGTAACGTCTTGAATTGAAATTCTTCTCGATTTCGCTGGGGGTCCGACAATGTATAAAAGGAACTTATAAAGGAATAATAATGGACAATCGTTTCTTTTTCATCTGAACCTCTGAGGAATACAGCTTTGAGACTCAACTATCAACAGCTCGTTCTCTCTAATTCTAGGCTACGTCGATAATATCAGAAATAATTAGGCTAAGTCCCAGACAAACATCAAGGCGAAGTCTCTGTGCCATTGTTTCTCGTAAACTACGCTCTCGCATCAGTTACATCGCTGTAATATAAATGAGTGAAAGAAAGAGTACTCACTCTCCGAATCCTGGTACTCGAAGTTCATGGACGTCGCCATGCGGCGGGCCTTCTCATTCCTGAACGCTTGGTATGTCCAACATCCGATGCTGCTTAGTGTTTCGCGACCTCGGGAACACGCTTGCTGGACGCTTCAGGAGACAGTGTCTTCAAGTACTATTTTCTACGCAAAACGAAAGGAATCACTCCGTCAGGCTTTCTAGGAATCACGAGTCAATCGTTAAAATCGTAGCTCTCTCAAGGTCCCCCAGCTCTCTCAAGGTCCCGCGCGATGTTGTCAACCATAATCGACGAATTTCGCGTCGTGCCTCTACATAGCTTCTCCCACTCCCCTCTCGAACGAACGATCAGTTATCGGCCGGAATATCCCACGACCTACCCGTATCCCTCGCGACCGTAGACTGAAGCGATTTTCGTAAATACCAAACAAGGTACGCGACCGTGACTTTCTCCTAGGCATAAAGGGGCGACGCGAATCGAGGCAGGACAATTTTGGCGTCGAGAGTGGGGCCCGTGCGTGTAAACAGAAACCAAAGCAACCGAGGGAAGAAGAAAAATACGAGGAACGATACGCAGGAAAAGACAGAGAGAAGGCAGGAGAGGGAGAGGCGGATGGCAGGCCTAAGCAGATGGAAGCAGAGAGAGGATTATCAGCTGTTGCAGGATGAAAGAAGAAGGGGACTGGACTCGTCCTCGTTAATTCACTGAAACGGACGTGCCCGACTGGTTCGTTAGCTGCATCGCAATAAGCAGACGCTCCCGCGTACGTAGCCCCAAGAATCGGCGCGAGCGTCCCGCTCGCGAGCCACCGGAAGCGTGTTTATCGGGAGAACGCATTCAATCGCGGCCCCTGGTTATTTTCAAACGCGACAGAGACCTTTACCGCGCGCAAAAAAAAAAATCGGTTTTCCCGTTTCCACGATTCACGCTGAGAAAATCGGCCCCGCGTGATAAATAACCGTGGGCTCGCGGTGAATCACGGGGAACGCTTGAGCGTATCCCGGCTCGCGCGCACCGATCGCTGCAATTATTAAGCTAATTGAACGCGCGGCAACGTTTCCGCGAACGTCAATAAGAGACGAGCGCTGTAAGGCGTGTATGTAAAGCGGACATCTTTCCCACATGCGTCCGGGTGTTTGAAATTTCAGAGCAGGGAAACCTTTATTTCGCTGCGGGTCTATCGCTCGCGAGATGATTTAATTCGATGCGTCATTTAAGGCGTACAAGCCTGTCAATAAAATATCGATATTCTTCCCCACACTTTGTATTCGCTTGAAATACGCTTCTTTAATCCACATTTACGGGCTCTGGTACCTGTTTGAAATTTTAATGAAAATTCTCTTGAACGACACGACGATTCAGAGCCACGAAAATGCCTGGCAGTAAACCTTCCTCAGCTTTATCACTCCTCCACCGATCACCCACCTTACCAAAACGCGTAATCCAAGGAAGCGAACCCAAGGCGAGTCGGCTCGCTACCGCCCTCGAGGCACATCAGTTTTCATCCAACGGAGCAGAGATTACGTACCCGGGAAGATTGATAATCGCCTCTGTGGACGTTCACGAAGCCTGATCCACGGGGAGGAACGCGGGTAGCGTGAACCGTCGAGGGAACGAGGATACGCGCGAACATCGATCGATGCACGCTGCAGCACTCTGCGGATCGTCCCGCGACGGGATCGTGCGCGATTTCTGCGGATCTCAAGACGTCCGCGGCGGTCGGTCAGCGACGTAATACTGGGAAGCCGGGCAGTTCGGGCTGGTGTATTTAAAAAGCAGAAACGCAGCGGCGGTGGCGTTACGACCGCTGAACGCAGTGGCTGACAGGTTGGCACGGTGCAATACGATTGGCACCGGCCACAGCGAGCACATGCTCTCCCGGCGTGCATTGTTTTCCACCGCGGGAAGTTAAAAATAGAAGGCCCTAATGGAAGCAGCGCGAACGCTCTGCAGCTCATCTCGCAGGTGCTCCTTTTGTTGCCTCCTCCCTTTTGTACCTGCAGTCGTGTCTCGCGGTCGCTTAATTCTCGCTGGGTATCGGGATAAAGGCGCGATGATAATGGCATAGTAGCACGCGGCAATGTGGTATCCGCAGGCGCAGGTACGCGGAAGAACACCGAGACAACGCGGCACGCGGCTGGCAGTAACGTTCGCGTGGCCGAAGTGAAATAAGGCAGGAAATTCGTCGGCGAAGAAATCCTTCGCGTTTCCGTATGAAACAGGTTGCCTGGTACGAACCCAGCGGATGTAAATCGAGCCGCGAAAGATTAATCTGGCATTGTTCTTGGCTCGTCCGACGCGGAGCAGTTCGACTTTCAGACAAAGGGGAACAGATGACGAACACCGTCCGCGATGGAGTGCGAGTTGCGGCTACTCTGAAATCGAACACCTGTAATCGAACGTACCGTGCCTTTGCTGGCAGCGATTCACGTCGTGACCAGCCTTTTTTGCGTAACCATTGCAAAAGGAGCGCGGCACGTGAAATGGGTGAAACGATATCCGTCGCGTGAACCGAGGAATTAACGAAGGGCACGTGTGTAGCGACGAGAGAAAAATCGGGGAGGGTTAACCCCGCGATTACTTTGCCAATCTACGATCATGTTTTCCATTTTCACCGCCCGATTAATTGTGTCGGGCAGACATCGTCCAATTCCACTGGCAGCGCGGTTGCGAGCAGAAGTTTCCTGGCAATTTTATTCTCCGCTACTTTGCATTAACACGTTTCCCGGCGGTAACTTCCACCTAACGTTTCCGTCGCGAATTTCGGAGTTCGGGATTAAAGTTCAATGAAATTAAGCGGCACGCGTTTAACGGGAGTATCGCGGCCTTGTTGCTATCTCGTTCGCGGCACTTCGCGCGGGAGGAGAGTGGACGGTGTAGTTACCGATGATAAAATAGAAGAGGAGGCAGTCGGGCAACGTGACTTTCAGCCAGCTCTTCGGAAGCAGAGAGACATAAAAGTTGACAAGCCCCTTCGTCTCAGAGGCTTAGAAATTCATCAGGATTTCTGAAAAATATTTAGACCGATCAATTGCGCGCTAAAGCGATGCTGGGCCGATCGCGATCCCACGTCGGACCTTAAGGGCTTGATTTACAATGGTGGCCCAGCCGCCGGACCGATCGCAGTCCGTTATTCACGGCGCGGGAACGTGACTGGAACGTGAACCGAGAACGCTAAATAATATTTGATCAAACCGCCGGTTAAATCCCCACCGACATAAATCAGCCCGTTAAGCCCGCCGTTTGCTCTCCCTTCAGCTCTCTGTTTTTTCGAGTGATTTCCGGAATTTCGAACGGCAAACAACGCGGCGTAAGCCACGGCTCGGTAAGATGCTCGTTTGACGTCAAATCGCGTCACGCAGCTGTGTGCTTGCGTTACGACGAATTACGCCAGTGGAAACATTGCCGTATCGCATAATCAAACACCGCGCAGCCACACGCGACGCGTCGTCACCTACAGGTGCGGAAACATTCACGGGACGATGAGTTACGCGCGCGTACAACGGAGCGTTTCGTAACGCGACGGGTTCGATTGGATAATCACCCCTCCCCGAATTCCGCGGACCTTGGGGAATAGAAGCGGGTGCCCTGGTGAGTCGAGAGATTTTTACGAACGCTCGTAGGACCTTTTAATATCGGGTAGCGATCGTGCTCTTTCCAAACTGTGTAATTTGTTAATGGATCGGCTGCGAGGGAAACAGCGACGCAAAGCAGGCAACGCGCAGACGGAAGAGGAATGGGTTGGTTTAAATTTCATCCGAACCTTTGAGCAGTCCACTTGGCGAGATGCAGTGAAAAAGGCTGCTCGACCCACGAGAACGAATGAGTTCGAATCAGGGACGGTGCCGCGACTGGTTATGATAATCGAAGAACCGTGCTCCATATTTCATGGCAGCGGGGATGACAGGCGAAAACTGTGCGCACGCGGCCAGGCATCGGAGCTTTGGCAAACTGTTCGCATCTCCCTTCGAACTTCCGCGAACGAAGGAACCACCCCTCGGTCCCTGTTTGGGGACAGTCACTTTCCCTTGCATCCGCAATCCGTGTTTCACGAGTTTACGACGCATTTACATTCGCGTTTAATTCAGACATATGCACCCGTGCGTGCCGTTGGATCTTGGTGTTTCGCGCTCGGAACACCCACGTCTCTCGGCAATTGTAGCCGTTTTCCATTCGCGGCGCTCGACTCTCTACGCCGCGCCTGTTTCCGGCCCAAAGCAAAGATTAGTTCCTGGCACACATTCCCCGCCGCATATCGGGGCAAGGTTTAAGCGGAATTGCATCCAGCGTCGCCGAAACTCGGCGCCGGCACGTGTTACGCCAGCGACGGAATTGCGTGCTGGCTTCTCTTTGCTCTCTCGCTACTCTATTATAGCGTCCCCCATCTCTGTTTGATGTTTTCTGTCGGGGCTGGCTCTGGGGAAAACTGTGAAACTCGATTAGACTGACTCTCGCCGTTTCCTCGGGTCCGCGCGCTCAAAATCTGACAATTAGAGGGCACAGGAACGACGAATGCAATTTCCTTCTTATGGCGAAAGGATGGACGTGTAGTTGAATTTAGTTTAGAATAGAGAAACTTCGAGATCGAATATGGATCTCTGTACTCTAATGCCTCTGGTTTCTCTGCCCTCTATTTGGCGTTCTTGAAGAGGGTTGCAGCTTCGAAAGTAAGTTAGACCCAATGGGGGGCTAACGTAGTATCTCGGACTGCGTGGATATCTTTGAATTCGATTTGAAATCCGTGTACTCTGGAGATCTGCCAGGAAAGTGGCTGCAGCTAAAGTGTCTGATTGTCAAGCCTGCCCTACACGATGAGACTTGTCTTGAGGCATGCCTCGAGACGAGGTCACATGTCTCCTGCTGGCAAGTTGGAGAGAAGGAGAGAGAGAGAGAGAGAGAGAGACCTGTCTCAAGACATGTCTCAAGGCAAGTCTCATCGTGTAGGGGCCGCTTAAGTGAGCATTCGTTAGCTTTTCTTTGCAAAATCGTGCTCGGTTGTCTTCCATCTCAGTTACCAGTAACGCTGCCCGGTTTCGTGCGACATGGAAAGCTTCGATTACCTAGACTTCATTCTAACGCTGTGGCAAAACATTCACCGGCATTCGGGGGCACAGGTACATCTGTTTCTTTTCCTTGAGAAACAGGTAAATCTTCCTTGGCCAAAAAGGTGGCCCGTGTATCTGGTATTATATCATAATTGGTAACACGCAGACTTACGGGACCACCCTATAGCGTCCCAGTAAATGTATCGAGTGGGTTCTGTTACGGACATAATTTACAACCCCACGAATCCCTTTCAGCCACGTGCTAGGGGAGGAGGGCACCCTTGTCTCCGTGTGTCTTCCTCCGCCCCTTGTTCTCCCACTTCTCTTTCCCACTCGGAGATATGTACGTAGCTCCCTTTCCCCTCCACCTGCTCTTTCATTTCTAATTTCTTGCCGAACTTCTTTCCTTCCTGTACTCTTCTTTCCATTCTTCCACGTCCACTTTTGCTGCTGGACCGATATTTACTCAGTTTCCCCGGATTACTTTCATTTTCTCAGTTACAACTTCTTAGATCCTGCCATCTTTGCCAACCCGCTCTTATCCCGTTGCTTACGACTTTTTTGGGCTCACTCTCGTCACCCCTTCTCCTCCCCTAGTTCTATTCCCGCACGGCTCTGTTTGCGGTCGAAACGGCCGCGAATTTTCGAGCCAACGGCTCGTGAATTAATTAGAAACACATCCTCGCGGCGCAATCGGGAATTCGACTGCATTGTGAATCGATGCCTTCACAGCCACCAAAGTAGAAAGTTCCGGCCCGCTCGTAGTTCGAGTAGTTCGTTAAACTGGCTGCGCCATTGTCGAACGCCCCTCTGATCCGTGTTTTCACTGTAATAATTGTACCACTCGGGGGTCTTTCGTCGCGAATCGGGAGAGCGGGAGACCTGGGTCCAATTTATATAGCGGACAGTAAATAATCCTATTAAAGGCTGAACTCTCGATGCCAAAGAAGGCGCGTAGTATTGGCTTCCTGGCGCTCGCAGAGTGTTTACTGAATTCCGGTCGACAAGAAAACGGCGAGTTCAAGCGCTGATTACATCCGCTCCCTCAATTATTTACGAGACTTCCGATGCTGCTCGACGTTACTCGAATATGTTCCTTGAATTTTACATGGAATTCGTGCCGCCCCGCTCTTCGACGAACCAACGCGGAACGGGGGGGCAGGGAGAAGGATAAAAATATTGTCGCGTGGGGAACCGTTGTTGGCCCAAATCCGAAGGTCAATTTTCGTCAGTTGCCGGCCTTCAATCATGGAGCCAGAAGTAAAAAACAGGAAAAAAGAGCGCAACTTTTTCAAAGCGAACGACGAATGGCTGGGCCAGGGCAAACGAGCAATCCAGAGTGTCCGCGGGGCTGATTTACGACACGCGCGGAATACGAGCGAGAATTCCAATAGGAACGGGGATATACTTTATTGCAACGGGTCCCCCGTGACTGCTAAAGATTAACACGTAACACGCGTGCAGAAACGGGATTACACCGTAATTTCCGGCTCGCGCGTACATATGCACGCGAGGAAAGAGGATTACGGCGTTTATACCTCCGGGCGGAAAATACAATACTTTGTTATTGCCGCCTTTGCTCGAGGAACGCTGACCAAGTCGCTTCTCGTCTCACCCCGTGACGCGAGACTTTTAACCCGGGTCGGTAACAGAGGCTACTCCGAGAATCCAAGAGCACGCGACGCTCGCTGAAACGATGAAGAAATTCTGTTCTAAGCAGCGAGAATAAAGCAAGTGTCGAAATTCACCAGCTCCAGCGACGAATGAAAGGTGACGTACTAATAGGGGCTTGTTTCTCGTCTCCGATGGAGAAGAAGATTTCTCTGTTTCAGGGCGAAGGAGAGGCCTCGAGCGGAGGAGATGATAACGTTAACGATGACGAAACGCAAGTCGACCCAGTTCCACCCTTGCCCGTGCACGCTCGGACGAAAAGCTGATTTACTGCGAGCAGTGCCCCCGCCGCCAACCCAGGGGCAATGCTACATTAAACATCCCCCTCGAATTTATGCGGCATTATTCCGAACGATTATATCTTCGTCGCTGTAACTCGCGGCGACCGCGAGCCCCGCCTAATTGCATAACCGCGGGAGGAAAGACGGCGACGAATTAAACGCGGACAAAAGCAGGAACAGGGGAATTCGTGGGGCGAGCAGATAAACGAGTGGATGCAACAGCCGTGTATGCAACGAGATGGACCACGGAGGGAGGAGCAAAAAAGAATTCACTTCGCTGATTTATAGATGGCAATCTCTTGGATGTGCTCGAAATATCACGCGCAGTGGCGGGCGTCCTTCCTCCTCGGGCCGCGATGCGCAAACAAGGTCCTCCGATTCGCATCCGTACAGAAAATTGGCATCCATTCGGGCCACTCGTTCGCCCGTATAATACCTAAACGTCTGTGTCGGACATCGGTGATGCACCGGATACCGATGGACGTTCTGAACCGTGCGTCCTGCCTTCAAAGGGAGAAGGACGCTTATCCGCGTGAAACGATGGGCCTTCGTTAATAATTATGAAAATCATGTTATACGAGAAAAATGCTTCCGGTAGTAAAGATGATCGATACGATTTTTATAAATTCTCCAATTCTACGTTCTCGCGCGGTTACTTCCCATAAGGAAAGAATCAATGGATCCTCAGCTCCCCGACGATAACGCTAACAATTATACAGTCATTCGATGCTGGGAAGATTTATGTGCGCTTCGAGCATTTCTTGGCGTTCTTTCTTCCTCTGTTTTCTCCCATCTCCATCGAGCCACGTCTAGAATTATGCTTCCCGTTCCCCATGCCGTTCCCTCGGGATTCGTTTCAGCCCTAAGCATTATGAAGACGCAGCGCCCGGAACTGCGGCGGTTCCCCGGATTACGGAGAATCCCGCTGCGTTAGGGGTTGCTTCCCGTCGGGCCCAGAATCTCGGCGATCGCGTTCAGTACTTTTCCAGCCTTCGATAAGAACATAGGCATCCGTGGGTCGTCGGCGCGTCCTGGGAGGAATCAACCGACCGCCGTTCATAGAAACTCGAACGAGACACCGGATCGCATTCGCGCTCGACGTCAGTTGTTGTCGAAATTCTGCGTACGCGCGACCAACGATTCACAAACTGTATTTAAGCGATACCGGCGGGCAGGAAGGGGCAGGAGAATTTACTTCGATTCCAGTTATTCCCCATCTGAGAATAGGTATTTGTCTGAGATGCGCGCTACGGTTACGTTAATACGTAACAGCGCCGTGCATTAAGATTTATGATCTACGTGTGCCGTGCTGTACTAAACACCGATGGATCCAAGTACCGCATGATTTTAAGCAATTAGCATGGATGCCTGTAGGTGGAGTAGGAAATAAGCAATTTAGATGATGACACTCTGCTACACGGTAGAAATGACAGTGATGCGCTGTACGATCGTTTAAGGGGTTATGCCACGTTGAACGAAGCAAAGTTAGTCATTTTCTTCAATTTTTTTAGGAAGATAATGAAATAAATGGAAAATTCAATACGAAGCCTGTTATTGTACAACTATTTCCGTCAAGAGTTGTATAATAACAGGCTTCGTATTGAATTTTCCATTTATTTCATTATCTCCCTAAAAAATTGGAAGAAAATGGCTAACTTTGCTTCGTCCAACGTAGCATAACCCCTTAAGAACGACAAAGTTGTGTTCAGATCTGTGTGGAAGTAGGGGCTTTTACCTAGACTTCCTATGCTCTTCTATTTTTCGATAGATTATATCATTAATTTACTTTGTGTAGAGTAAACGATGTTCGAGGAGAGTTTGGACAACTGGCGAGGTAAGGGTAGCCCGCATGGCGAATCAGATTTCAGCGATGTCTGACCAATGTCGAGCATTTCCCCTGCGCGGGAGAGCGAGCTTCTTGGCGCAACCTCTCGTTAACAATGTAATTTCAATCGTGCGAATTTAGTATTGAATGTCATCAATGACGGGATCATAATATTTTATGGCCCTTTTGAATATTAACGATGGCCCATCGAGGTTCCAGCTCGTAGTGGCATAGTAATTCGCTCGACCATCAGGACTGTCGCTCTTTTGCCTCAGTCGAGTAATTTTTACCGCATGAAATGACCAATATTCCCCTGAATATTCCAACATGTCGGTCCACGCGAAGTGACGATAAACGTCTATAATAGGAGCCGTGAAAGTTTCACGGCAGAGAAGCTATTTCCGCTCCGTTTTAATTTCGCATAAACTTCTGCGAGTTCCCTGGGACGGGAGGGGGGAGGTGGGGGGGGGTGGTGGTTTCGCAAGGAGGGTCTTGTTCGGAACGGTCGATGACGGAATCCGAAAACTTCGGGGCCGAGGGTTGTTGAGAAACGGGGAAAAACAGAAACGAAAATGCGAGGGAAGGCGAGAGATGGGTACGCGCGCCTCGTTCTTCGAAGTAGTCGACGGGAGAATTTTTTCTAAATTTGGAAACCGGGGCGAGAAGCACCTCGAGTGCTGCTTATGACGGGTGAGCAGGCATGATCGATGGATAAACTTCACGGATAATTAGGTAACGGCGTTCTCTCTATTTACAGGCGCGTTCTAGCGTCGATGGTGCGCGAAGCGCGCGAGCAGAAGCGTTAATTTTCGAGAGGATCGCGTCTCGTAGGAGCCTCGCGTGAAACCGCCATCCGTGAACGAAGAAAAAAAAGAAAGAAAAAATCCCACCCTTTCTTCCTCGAGCGGTATTTCATTTCGCGAGCTCGTGATACCAGCCCCGGCTACCTGTCGCGTGAAACAGCGAACCGTAAAAATCTCGTAAACCGCCCCGGCGATGTAAAAATCCATGCCGTTCAGGCCGCATTGAAGTTTCTTTATGGGAGCTTAGCGGGGCATTCGTTTTATATGCTCTCCCTCCCATTTTTTATACGTCTTTTATACTTCTGTTTACCAGGTTGACGCGCGATCGATCTCCGATCGGGGACGGCAAACTCGTCGATGACCGAGCGGCGGGAAAGTGTGGATTGTTTCGGTTCGGGCGAGGGAGCAACGAGCGGGGAGAATGATTGCACGAATTAGCAATTCAATTTCTTGCGCGCGGCGGCGACGCGCACGGATGAACCGTTTCACCTTTCAGACAGACTAGAGCCGGTCGATTGGATCGACGATTTAATCTCGATGTCCCACGGAGCCTTTCTCGTTCACTTGATCCACGTCGACAATTCCCGCGTGACTCCTTAATCGCTTCTCCAATTATTAATGATACGACGGAATGAATGGAAACGTCAGCTTTAACTTCCGCGCTGGGCAGTGTCTTCATTATTTGTGGAACGAGAAATGTTCTCTTTCTTATACCGTGCAAGGATCGATCGTTGAAAAACTTACTTCTGGCATTCTCCCGCAACAAGAACGGCAGAGTATTAAAGCCTCGAACGCTGTGCGCACCTAATATTCGTCGAACTTTACCCTCCAGCGTGGCTCGAAATAACTCGACTGTAGCTCCGCTAATTTCGCGACCTCTAAGAGCGCGCGAAGGCGAAATGCCATTGCTGCCTTTAGCGCATCTGCTCGGCGTGTGTTACGAGAAAACTCGCTAAAGCTTCCGAACAGCACCCTCGTCCCATCGCCATTTCTCACGAACGTCACGATCGATCTCCATTGGGCATCGCCCTTCGACCAACTCATCCGTCGATACACACGGAACGCGATGCGACGAGCGAAGCGGGGCCCACCAACGTCGCCCAGCCACCGAGAAATTTCTTATTCGTCATCCGAGGCCGACAGGCAATTCCTATGTAGGCTGTACAGTGCGTGCAGCGCAATCTGATCGATCGATTCTACGGACGACAGTGGCTGTCAGGCAGAGGGAACGATCCCTAACGATCCCCGCCGGTCTTTCGGCGAAGCCTCCGCGACAGCATCGGCGTTGTTTCAGCTCGCGGGGTAACCGCGAGCAGACAATGGAAGGGAAAGGAGGCCGCGAAAAGTCCCTCGAAGAGGAATCGCGGAGCCAGCTACTTTCGGCTTAAAATATCGGCAACTTTCTTACCGGGCGGCGTAATACGAGTTTCATTTGCAACGGGGGTAATTTCCCGTGCACGGCTGCAGCCGCTTTCGAGTTTCCAGCTCTAGTTGCCAGGCGCAGCTTTTTGCCGGCTGTCAGTAACGGGGAACGATCGGCGGGAAGAAGCTCGCGTGAACCGAAGATAGACGTGCTCCCGCGGAAAGAAGCTAATCGGGAAAGGCTCGCGCACAGATGCAGAGGCGAGCGCGGGCGCGAGCGTTCAATGACGTCGCGTGTGGGTCCCCTGTGCGTCATCGCGACGAATCGATCTCGCGAAATCGCGCCGCGACGACTCGATGCTGTGCGAGGACTTTCGAGGTCTCGCCGTTTTCGTCGGCTCCTCTCGGCGCACGTTCGACGCGCATTAGGTTCCCCAGCGATCGTTCGAATGTTTTAGCGATGCTTCAGGGAAGACGATAAACGCATCGACGGCGCTTACAGTGGAGCTTCCTTCGCTCGAGTTAAGAGGATCGCAGCACGATTTATCGAGGCCTTAGATTAAGGGACGCTGGTAATATGGGTCGCTGACTGTATAAAAGGAACCCGTGCAAAACTTGAACATTGGCAAGATGCGGTGGACGTAATTGCCCACGCGAATATCAATTTAAAAATCGAGAATCTGCTTAGTCTACTGCGCGTCGTTTACACCGTCCGACTGGAGGTTTACTCGTTCCAGACGGGTCGCGAGTTGAAACTCTAATTATAGCTGATACATCGGGAGCGCTTTGCTCTCAGCGAGAACGATAATAAACGTCCCATTAATGCATCCGCGTTACCCTTTCTGCACTTCCTATTTGTATGAGCGCTTGTGTAATTCAGTGGCTAAGTACGAGGCAACCGAGACGCATTTACGCGAAGGGAAACCGGTCTGGGAAAGTGCATTCCGAGGGTGGGAGTAGCGACTCACGAAATCATGATACTCCGCGGAAGATCCAGAGGTCTGGAGGAAATTTCTTCCCCGGAAGAATTGAATTACCACGACGTAAGGTAGCGGTGGGGTAGTTAAGAGAGAGGACGGAGCCACCGCCGAGACGCTTTTACAGAGGAAATAATGCACCCTGCCTTTCCTATTCCCAGCCAATCATCCCCTAAACGAGGATTGTCCAATTACGCGAGCTTGTTGGCGTAATAATACAACCCGCGCCTGGATCATCGAACGGGGGACTCTTTTTCCCCTCGAATTATTCGCTGATCCCTCCGTTATCAGTCACCGGTGTCGGCCACCCCTAATGTCCGTAAAATCTATCGAAATCGGCCGGTGTTTCAATAATCAAAAAGCAATCAGGAGGTTTCTACGGTTCGCAAGGGGGGCTGTTGCCCGATAAAGGAGAGGGTTGAGATCGCAAATCGATTCGACGATCGAGAATCAGCGGAATACGCTCCACGGACGTGGCTGGCGCGCGTGTGTGCGCCGGCCTAGTCTCTGTGAAGTTCAACCTCCCTCCCTGCCGCCCCTTTCTCCCTTTCTTTCGCGCATCCGTGACGTCACTGCACCCCCTACCATCGCGGCTCACCATCACCGCGAGGCTTGCATCCCTCCCTTCTCTTCCGCGGCTTGGAAAGAATCTGGTAGGGGTCGATACACCCCCACACACACCCCCGCCACCGGCAAACTGGCCTTCTGCTTCTTCTTCCCGAAACCTGCCTTTTTCTCAGCCATCTCCGCCGCTCTCTGTGTGCCTTCTCGTTTTCTCCACCATTTATCTCTCCCACGTTTCATCCCCCGACTCCCATCCCTGTCCCCTGTCTCTCCCATTCTCCATTCCCGTCTCACCCACGCGCCACCCTCTGCGCCGACGTGCAGCGCACGCACTTCGCTGCTCGTACGTGCCATTGGAAGCTAGACAAAGGGACGAAGGGAGGAGGCGTAAGGTAGATAAACGGTGTTGATTTCGAGGCACGGAAGCTGACGGAGGGTTGGACGCAACGGCGATGGGAAAGTGAGGTAATAAGGGCCGTCACTGCGCGTGACACCGTTGGAAATGCTCTCGAGGGAAAGGGGGTTAGCTCGGCCGGGGTTGAAGGGACACCGAGTAGAGATGCTGGTGTTAAAACATCACCTAATCATCCCCTAGGCTGAGCCTCTAGGACTCGTCACTGTTAACCCATTTCGATTCACGTTTTTGAAAGATCGGAAGTAGATATTCCCATCTTTCGATACTGATCCGAGGGTGACGTAAGTTCAGCTTCGCTACGGAACTATCTTCAACTGATAGACGCGTGGCGAGAAGTGGTAAGAGGCTTGGGGTAAGGATGTTTAAAAGAACGAAAAGGAGGCAGTTTGCACGCGGCCGAAAGATAACGAACGACACGGGAACAAGGCTCGGGAGGGTGAGGGGGTACGAGGGGGAGAGATGGGAAAGAGGCCGTGGAAAAAGTCAACGCGAGGAATCAAGGGTGGTGAGGGTATGACGCACGCGATATAAAGGTGCACGCACACGTGTCAGCCCCGTGACGGTTCAGTGCCGTCAGTGTCAATGGTCCGGCCGCGTCAGTGGCAGTAACTGGCGCGGACAACCGTGAACCGCACCGTTGGGAAACAGGGAAACGATATTTTTCAGCAGTGACAGCGACGCCGCTGAACCGTCGCCGAATCGTTACGTGTGCGTGGACCTTAACCGGTGCGTGCGTGTGATGGGAAGTGTGCGTGAATACACGGGCCACGCACACGCAAGCGCGACCCCGGCGTGACGTCACAAGGGCGGGGTCCTCGTTGGCAGTGCACCGGGACGACGAAGGGGCGAGCAACACGTGGAAAAGGGGTCGTGTCAGATGACTGCTGCGCGTCTGCCACCCCTTAATCTCTCTCCCGTGCCAAGTTGCCCTAGTCGCTCTTAAAAAGCGCCTCGAAACTTCCAACCCTCCGTCTCACGATTCGCCGCTCCGCTCCTTTCCCACGAGCCAACGTTTCTTTTACCAACCCTGGGTCAGGGAAATTGGGTAAACGCGGTGCTGCGCTGGATTGTCGGCGGAAACGCGGCGACTCGCCTGCCGGAGCGTCATCCTCCGAATTTGCTCGAAGTGTGCAGGCGACTTCGAGCGAGAATCTCGCCCCTCCGGGAGGGGCTGGCTCACTCCACCGGCCATACTTTTTTTCAACGATCGTGTGTGGTCCTCGGTGACGCAGGAAGTTAACGATACTATCGGTTTAAAGTATTATTTCCGGTGACCCGGATCTGGCCAGCTAGCTCGAATACGGGCACTTCCCGTGGCGTCGCATTTCGTGCATGAATCTTGAGGTATTTGTGCTTCACTCTCGAAATGGTGGAAATTATTGTTACCGGGTGCCGCCAGAGTTATGGGATTTCTTTTCAACGGGACAGAATGTGTATTACAGGGAGAGGCGTTGGGAATAGATTTAACTGAATAACGAATGTAACCATAAACTACCATTACAGCTTTACAGCTTTAAATACAGTAAAATATCCTGCAATCGTCCTATGAATAATCCCAGGCAAGTTCAGAATTCATCCCAGATTTTCAGTTCATCAAAATTTTAAAGCTCCACCGGGCCTTACTCGCCGGGAATTAATTAAAATCCGTAACTTCCACATTAATTATCCCCGCTGACCAGAATGGAAACTCAAATTCGAACAACCTTGCAGAGGAATTTCGTAGCTTAGAGAGTTTCGAAATTCCAGTATACGGTAAGCCGAGAAGCCCCTGGAAAATCGGCGGTTCGTCGACCTCTGGGACCAGGAAGGAAGTTGGTTGTCGAGGAACCTTGAACCGGTACCGTGTCCATTAGAAGCGTGTACAGGGTTTGAGATCGATTTTCTTCGCGCGTCCAGCGCGTACTTGCCAGCTCGCAAATAGAGTCTGCTAACTCGATTTCCCATAACTGTCCGCGGTGCATTCGAAACAATCGTCATCGTTAATCTCGGTCAAGAGATAGTGGCCATATTTATAAGGCACGTTAGTCGCGTTGCGGGTCAATTTCCAGACAGGCGAATTATTAGGGTTCCCAGGCAGCTGGTCTCGAGCCCCCATGTGTATCCATCCAGTCGTGGACTTTTAAACATTCGTTATGTTAAATTGAATTGAATCGAGTTCATCGGCGGTCCCAAACGGCCTTCCTCGAACGGGAAATTAACGAACGACCGCTACGTACGCGTTTTTCCCATTATCCTGTTTATTTACCGGTCTGCTGATCCCCGGGAGACTATCGCGAACAATTCTTCGCGTGATTTAAAATTTGAACGATCGATCGGCAGCTCAAAGCCATGGAGGATCATTTTTCGCAAGCGTTGGGAGAGGTTCTACGATTGGAGACTCTATAGAAAGTATTCTGAATGAAAGAGCCAGCTGTAATGGAATACTTCTCCGTCGCTTCGCGGCTCGGATAAGGTGCTAAGGAGCAACAAAGTGATGATGTACTCATTGGTCAAAGAGAATTGAATTTTCATTGACACTCGTTCGTGTCAATGATCGTTGGAATTTGCAAGGATGGTCTCGACGTGTACGGAATAGAATGCATGGAACGTTCGAGCAGCTAAGTGGAAGTGGGTCTAAACAGAAGACACTCTAAGTAAGTAGAGCAAAGCGATGACGACAGTCAATTGGACGTTCGACGAGCGGGAAACTCGGGGACAGTGAATGAGAGAGGATCGACAGACCATCCAGCGAATCGTATGAGTTTAGGGAGACACGGGCAGCTGATCGGAGACGCGCGTCCCGGATCACGCGTCATATTCCTCTCCTTATCGCTGTCGCGACTGTTGTTATCGCGACGCGCAACAGCCAGACGAGTCTCTCGAATCAACGTCATTCCTATTCGTCACGGTACCTTTCAGCGTCACTAATGAACGCTGATTCACCGCGTCAGGCGTTACGATTTCGTGACTAATTCCTCTAACGATTTCCAGGAACTCTTATGATAACTTTCCAGCCATCGCCGTAACAACTGCGATCACGGAAAATTCTTATTAATGGAAACAATGGATATGCCTTGCTGACGAACTTAGACAGTAATCTGTGTAATTAACCAAACTGTGGATAAAATCGGATTCCATCCAGTGGCCGGTAGAGAGATTTTGGAATATTTCGTTGAAGATATCCGTAGTAATTAAAAATTCATCGAGTGCTGCGTATTTAATGCGGGGCATGAGACTAATTCAGCTATATGGCCCGTAGATAGAATTCCACTAGCCCACTCTAGGAGATTAATGTTTCAAACGAAAGCAAACTGACAATGATTTATTCTCTTTTGTTTTCGGCGCGTCATCCTCGGATTAATAAAGTTAATCCGAAACATTTCGGTGTTGCAGCATACGAGAGGCCTCGACCCAAAGTTAATGAAATTCAGAGGGGCACAGTTAGCTTTTGCGCGACGCGTGAACCCCAGCCGAGGAACGAGTCTCGGTGTACGTACTACGGAATTTTCATAAAAGCGTAATCGAATCCGTTTCGTTCAACAGCGACGCCAGAAATATTTACCGTCGCCTATTACCAGCAACGCCGGCCGACTAATACAATCGCTCCAATCTTTCAAAAATTCAGTGACGCCGTCAGGAGGGGGCTGATGGAATTATGGATGAAGAGATGACCTTCCAGACCCTCAACCTATTCTCGGCGCCTACGTTTCGGTTGAACGGCAGAAAGAATTCACGATACCGAGGGGTTAGGCTTCTATACTTCTGATTACGATTTTACAAATCAATAACATTTACTTTTCTGCGGTAGGGAAACACGGGAAACTATGGGCTGTTACGTGCCATCGGTTTCAAATTTCATCTTCTAGAGACAGGGGTGGAGTGCCCCTTGAAAGGAATACGCGAAGCGGCTCCACGAGGGATAAAATATTCAAATGTGTATTTTGTCGTCAAGCTCGCACGCCGAACACCCCCCCCCCCCCGCGGAGGTTCAACAACCCCTTGCGCAAAGGGGTTCTTATGCATTCCACTTAGGCGGATACCGATACGGCCGGGCTAATTTTAAGCAAATCTCCGGAGCTAATTTTAATGGGTAATTTTACGGTGGCAGGTGCCGTAAAGGGGACCATAAACGACGAGATATGTATATCGCGGAGCGGGCGCGGCCTCGTTTTTTACGCCCCGCCAATAAATTCTGGACGAGGTCTATGTATAAAGTTAAAAGCAACCCGGTGTAGCTCGCACCGGCGCGAGTGCATTTGTTTGAATTTGCAAGTTCGCGTGCATAACAGAGCGGGGCTTGACCACTCGGCCTGCGCGGGCTTTCTTATTCGACTAGAGAAACTATGCTACTCTGCGATATCCAAACCAGTCGGAATGTTCGCTCGAAGAAGTACAAGGGAGGGAGGGGGGCAATTGAGCTCAATTGGTCACGAGTACCCCGGTAATTATAATCTGAGGAGTCGAAGGGCCACTGAAGGCGAAAACGAGCCAAAACCGTATAGATATTTCTCGGAAGAAAATCTTTTATGCGTGCGAAACTTATTTATTAATAAGAAAATATTAATATGAATAAACTTCGAAATCTCAACTATATCATTCATCAGAATAATTATTATATCTAAATATTATAATGCTGCAATTATTTATTTTATTATTTCATTTTTTAGAAGAATAATTTTCTGTTTTTGTCACTTAGACCCGTAAATGTTAGTTGAAATACGCGCGCAATATTATTGCCAAAATTCAGCGAACTTACCAGCACCTTCGTGTAGCCGTTGTCGTCCTAATAGCTGCGTTGATTCTGCATCATCGTCGCCCTGGTTTCTGCATTCATTCTCCATCGTCGTCGTGAAGATACCAACGTTGATTCAGCATCGTCATCGCCAGCATGAGCTGGGCAGCACTATTTACTTCACGGCACTTTATGGCGACTCGAATACTCGCAGGTATTCGGCTACAAAACGTAAGAAACAATCAGTAAGGATTAGGTATACATAGCAAACATACAGAGGGTAGCCAAATTATTATACTAAAAATATTTTCGTCAATTTTTGGGATCACTTTAAAATGTATTTATTACGATTAATAGAAAAATCTTAAATTGGTAACTAAAGGTCTGAAAGAAAACTTTCTTAGCTTTCTAAAACACCCATGAAAATTTGTCTACGATCATGACTTCGCAAGTTATAGGTGTTCAAAGTGAAAAAGAACCTTTTTTGCTCAAAATAAAAATAGCAGTTGAGAAACACTTTTACGTACTTGTAGCTCATTTTGATTTCACATCTTTTTTTTATTTTGTAATTATTATTATCTTCTATTTTTTGTGATTTATTTGATTTCATGTACTTGACGTAATTTTTTTACTTTTTTCAATAGAATATTTCTTGAGAATTTTAAGATAATAACAGTAAATCTCTGCACCGTATACTTAAACATTCTGTACCAGCAAGTAGGCGCATACCTCTTTGTTATAATTAGGTTTCTACCCGTTCAATAAATAAATAACGCGAAATCGTGCCTCCTTGGAAATCACTTTGGCGGGGCCTCGTAAACGGAGCTTTATCAGGCAAGTTACTTTGCCGTCGAAAGCACCCTGGCCGTTTTCGTCCCCGGCGAAGTTCTCTGATATGCGTCCCACAGCTACCTCGCCCTTTGTCGGTCGATGGAAACATTTGCATCCAGCGTGATATCGAAATCCAGGCGAATTCGCGGAACGCGATCATCGATTAGCCTTCCACGGAATCGAAAGCGCATATTCGTAACCGTACGAGTTTTGGGATTAGCGCGTGAACTTTGCCACACGAGCCACCGAACAAATCGCGAAGTTAATGCCCGACTGTTCCTCATTTACGAGAGCAAAGGGAATTTTCGAGCGCTTCAACCGAGATCGCACGTTTGATCCTCGATGAGAGATGAAATTTTTCAACCCAAAACGCTGTGAAATTGGCTCCACTTAAACGTATCTCTCAAGCATACGTGTAAAATTGCTTTCGCAAGGAGTACGGTATAAGGTTTTGCGATAAGAAGGGCGAGGCATTTAAAATAACCACCCTGATTTACATTCACATTATTACCTCCACTGCGAAATGTGTCAGATAAAAGTTGCATGAGGTTTATGGCGTTCTAGCTGATACGACGTTCTTGTTTAAAATTCTTAGTGGCCGAATTAATGGCTCGCGGTTCCTTGGAATTATTTATGCCGAGTACACCGAGTGAAATTATACGCTTGAACGTCTACATTGAAATTTACGAAACAGTCGGGGAAACCCGACTATCCGACGCACAAATATGTACCAACGACTACGTTACTCCTTCAAGAACAAACTCACAGCTCGACGTACATTTAAGAGACTTGCTTCGACCGAAGTATCCCCCACAATTACCTTTTCCTTGTCACCCGCTCCGTGGCATGATCCCTCGACCGCGAACCGACTCAGCCCTGTTCCCGCCTCAAAACCGCGGCGAGTCCCCCGGTGCCCGCAATCCTCGCGGTCGAATCCGGCCAGGCCAACGTCCCCTAAATTAGGTCTGATCCCCTAAATTTTCGCCCGATACGATCGCCGAAACCGAGACAGATCGTCGACGCGATCGCGCCTCCGTTCGGCCGACCGGTGCCAGGGAAATTCGGCGCGCGGGAGGCGCTGGGTCCGGTATCTCCTCGCAAGGACACGGGCCGAAACGAAGGAGTTGGCTAACTAGTTTCTCCGCGGAGCGTGGTGCATGTGCCTCGGATGGGGAACAATGCCGATACACCTACACGCCTCGCCACCAATACGCCGACGCGGGGAGGCCTGTACGTCGGAGTTACGACAATATCCCGAACTTACCAACGGCAAACTTTCGGCAAAGAGACAGACGGAGGGAATGGGAGCAGCCACGGGGACGGCTGGGGGTGGCAACGTTGACGCGACACCGTCAAAGGAACCGAGAAACGTCTGCCTTATGGATATGGAGAGGCGTGGGCGCTCCAAGAGTGGCGGTGATAGCCACTGACGGAAATTTCCAGTCCCAGATTCTACCTTCCATCCCCTGTGTTGGCTTTATGACACAGTTTCTCTCTTTCACTTTCGCGCCTGTACCGCGTGGACGTCCGAGGTGGATCGTGTCCACACAGTTCTCTGGCGGCCTGAGATTCGCGATAGAACGGAGACGCTAGCCCCGAATTTACGGGCTTAAGTGACCGAGGGTGGCCTTGGTTACCTTTATAAATTCCACGGGATTCACTGGCTGCTGGTATTCTCGCTCTTGTACATTGTGAAATTTAAAATGCATGCGGTGGGGAAGCTTAAGTGTACAAGGTGCAACAAGTATCTGCGTAACGTGTGCAGAAAACCGGAAAATAGGAGCGAACGAACGTGAAGCTTTATCCCGCGAAGCAACGTATTGTACGTAAGTAGTTCAAAGATATTCATAGTGATCTACATGGTATCAGAAAGGAAGTCTCAGGCAAAGTGTCACTCTGCTTTTACTCCGATTTAACAAGCAAGCCTGTTCTCGCGGTTTTCCATTATCTCGTAACTGATAATAAATTAAAATAGAAGAAAAAAAAGTGGAAGGTAAATGAGAGAAGACTGGGCGGAGTGAAATAAGGACTAAGGGAAACGCGACGATCTCGGGAGCAAGTAGCTCGTCACACCGTTGGCACCGCGATTATTGCCCACAGTTTTCCTTTCTCCTTAAAGAAAAAGCCGGTTATAAAGTTAATTTCAGCCAGGCGGGGTTTCTCGCGCTCGCACGATACTCTGGCGAATTAATCCTCGGCCCCGGTAATATATTCCGATTGAATTATTTTATGCCGGAACAGCGGGTTCCTTTCTTTGACGTTCCCTTATTTTGAATTATTCATCGTCGCGGCAGAAATTGCTTCCGCGTGCTACTTTCAATTATGCCGTTGGTCCCGCGTTCGACTGGTGTCTCGAGGAGTGGCTGGTTCGCTCTTCGACGTGCCGTCACGTCAATTTCGTCCCTTTCCTCGACGCGCGCCGAGCTGTATGTACGTTGGAAAGGTCAGAACACGAACGCGAAAGTTATCCAACTCGTGTCCCCTCCAAGATTCCGAACGATCGCAACTTGCCGCGGTACTTGAAACGGCGGATCTGCGTTGGTAATGTTGCGTTCGCCCATCTCAGCCAGAGTTCCCGTGTCCCTTATGACTTATAAGGTTGTCGAGTTATCGAAGCTGCGTGTAATTTCTGAACTGTCGTTCGCTCGGTCGAGAGTGCATGCTCCTCGAGGTAGTCGCCGCTAACGTGGCTGTGAAACAGGCAAAATCTGAGAATAGAAGAAGACCCCGAAGGCCTTAATTTTCGAGGCTTATTCGCAAACTTAATAGAGATTGAGGATTCCCTTCCACCTCGTCGCTCCGAATGTAATAAAGTTTTATTAAGCGCCAAGGAATGTCCCGTCTTGCAATTCTCTTCGATGCTATATTAAATTTTTATCGAATTATTGGCAGCCGACGAGTCGTCAGGTCCGCCGTTCGATTTCTGCGTAACGACCAGTCGGAAATCGGGACATTTCCACTCGGACATTTTTAATTTAATCGACACAGTACAGGTCCGCGCTTGACATTATATTAAGAAAGCAGTCTGGGAATGGTTCGGTAATTCTCCATTTCAATAGAACGCCGGCGACAAAGGTGCAGGGGGTCGCAGCGTCGAAACGCAATCTGCCCAGATCGACAGGCGATGTCGCCTGCAAATGTTTTCGTTCCCGTTTACAACGGACGTTCCGGGTGAACTAGACTTGTCGATAGATCGCTCAGGGATCCCGCTGGACCCGTCGAGCGAACAGTAGGCTAGAATTAAAAAAGAAAAAATAGGAACGGCGCGAGAACGTAAATTAAAATGGACAGTGCAGCGTTTCGGGAATGGGTTTCAGCCGATTGAATTAACGAAGAAAAACAGTCGATATTCGCGTGGATGTGCGCGGCTGTACGCGTGGAGGGTTACAACGTGTGAATCGTCCCTCTTCTTGGGATGAAATGAAAACGCTTTGTCTTCCCAGCAGGACGAATCTGGCTATAAATTTCTGCACAATTTCAAGCAAGATGCTTGCAAATGAATCACGAGACTCTGACTTCCATGCCTAGGATTTCAATGTAGGCAAGCTGTTATTTTAAGCGAGGCGAAGGTTAAATTCTTCCCGATCCCTTGTAGCTATCCACGGAAAGTCGATCGAGTATCGGAAGAAATTATGGCCGTATGAAAGATCCTGTGCGTTAATTAATATATTTATCCTAATCGAAATTAAACGGCCTCGGGTTTCCTGCGAGCCAACACTGCTCCTTTCATCCCTTCAGCTTTAAACCAGCCGATCGACCAGCCGGGAAAACGGGAACGAATGGAACTCGCCCGATTGTTGACGTCGGCCATCGACGACCCCAATCAACCGATTAACGTTGCTACGCCAATGTCGCCGTTATCGTGGTCGTCATCGTAATCATCGTCGGCACACGTCATCGCCGGAAATGCCCGCGTCCCTGATCACCGGGGGGGGGGGGGGTCGGTCCCGTCTCATATCGTGGTGGTCGTGTCCGTGAATTCACCCTCAGGCTGGTAACAACCAGGCGGGGAGCAACATAATATATTCCCGATCCGGTGGCTCGATGTTCTAAAGGCGGCTATCAAGTTGTGGTCGCCTAATTTACGATCGCAGCAAATAGACGGCCGGGTTTAGCGAAGGTGGGCTTCGATCTATCCCCGTACCACGGGCTTCTCGTTTCCTCCTCCGTACGAGAAAGCCTCCTGGGAGTTTGTTATCGCGAAAGGAAGTAACGTACAGAGATGGTGGATCCTGCCGTGGCACGAACAATTAACCACCGCAGGATCAACCGCAGCCAGTCCTTTCGTGGAGTTCAATTAAAGGGAAGATGCCTTTTCACTGACGAATAACTCAATTACGCTTGGCCCCGAAGTCTGATTACATCGAGTAATGCTGATCTATCGCGGAAAAGATACACGCTGATGAGTTGCCGCGGTAGATTTCGGGAGGAGGAAGTTTCAGCTGTTAGACGGATCAGCTGGGAAGATTCAAGCCGGAACTTTACCCATTTCACTGATCTGGTTCACCAAAGGGAGGGCCCGCGTAGCAGATATACGTGCGGAGCATCGGGCTTTGAGAGTAAGAATCTACCTGCGCACCTAGTAGACCTGTATTCAGATCCGATCAGACCTCGAAATCCAGATTATCGTTCGTGAAGTAGCACCAGAAATTAGCTGGCAAGAGGAGGGGTTCATAAACTGATGCGTGTCGATCAGCCTCGTCAGGATAGTCCAATTTACCAAAGAGACTTATCGAAAGTAAGGAGCATTTAAGGTATTTGCCATAGCAAGAATAAATCCACCGATGACCCAGAAATCTCAATCACTCGGTCTGGCCTGATCCCCCAAAACGGAGGATCGGGTTTCAGATCCTAATCCATCGTAATCCATCCCGCCCGTTCTCTTCTTTTCGCTCCTCCGCCTCGGAACTCGGGAAAACTCCACGGCTTAGCCTCCCCCAGGAGGAAGTTGAGGAAGGGCAAGGACGAGGCGACAGGGGTACAATGGCTGGCCAGAACGAGGGTGGAGGCCGTTGAAGGGGATCGAGGGGGGATCGCGGAGGATCGAGGAGGCTCGAGGAGAGCCAGGAGGGGTTTTTTCCCTGGCGGACCGATCGGTCGATGGTCCAAAGTCGACTGTCAGGCCGCGGCGGTCGGTCGGCGGCGGCGACGGCGTCCCGACGCTTGCGCCCCAGGTTTCGAGAGTCCGTCAGACGGCGCCCCGACCCTGGTACCGTCGGACGGACCGACCGGTCGGGCCACCAGTCAGCCTCCAGTGAGCCACCAGCTCCCTCTCTCCCTCTCGCTCCCTCTCTCTCCTGTACGTAGACTCGGCGCGTACGCGGGTGGGCGCGCGCACCATCTCGCACCCTCGCGCACCCCCAACCGTGAATTCACGGACTCGTGGCCCCGCGTCGGTGTGGTGAACCGAGTTACATGCGCACATGCACAGCAGCCTCTCTTTCTCCTCTCTTCGTCGCACGCTCGCCCGACATCCTGCGAAGAGAGAGAGTGCTCTATCCAGCGAACGACTGGAGAGGGAGTACAAGTTCCTGGCTCGTCCCTTGCGGCTGCAGTGCGTTCCCAAACATCCACGAGACAACCTCGAACGCGTCCGCACCTACGCACCCACGCATTCGGTCGTTCGAGGGCCACGAGGATAGTGGATCCAGTACCAACTCCAGAAGCCGAGCCGAGCCTCTCCTGATCGGATCGACCAGCCGCGCGACGCTTCCCGCTACGTCATCCCTAGGATATTTGAATGCCGTGACGCGCTTCCCCGACCGTCCTCGCAGCAATCGCCAGGGCTCTGCTCCCGCCGTCGACTCGATACCACCTCGTCGGCACACGTGGTGCTACCGTTCGTTTTACGCCTCTTCCGTGCGGTCGATTCCCGGGTAATCGTCGCTGAGGAACACCCGCGGATCGAGGCTTATCCGCGAGCTGATTTTCCCGCGCGTGAGTCGTCGTGCTCGCTGAAAAGCGTGTCGTGCGTGCGGACCAGGATCTCGCGACGGAGAGGAAGACGTCGTGGAGAGCTGAAACGAGATTTAAGGAGGTCCTGTCCAGTGAGGCTCGAGTGAGGATGTTGTGAGGTTCAGATGGAAAAGTTCTCGTGGATGGTGGAGGTGGTCTGACAGGGGTGGCTGGAGGGTGAGGGACCGTGGGTGATCGACGACTGGTAATCGGCAGGAAGTGCGTCTCATGAGAAATGTGTCGAACGAGGAGGTGCGGAGGATGCCAGACTCGATGGAAAAGCTAGCAGCGTGACGCGTACACGGCGGTGATCTCGATAAGAACTGGATCATCCTTGGGCAGAGCAAGGGAGAAAGGAAAGGCCTCAGCGAGACCACGAAGGAAGAAGTGCAAGGACAGTGGTGGATCCATACGAGGGGGTGTGATACAGAGAACATTCCTCGGTCCGTCGATCAGCTGACGTGTTAAGTGACCGCAGGTGGTGCAAGGACTCTAAACGTCCACGTAAAACGCGAGTAGACAGTGTGCATCCTGTTGATCCCGAGAGTCAACCGAGGGTGGGTTAAAGGACGAGCCAGCCGTAGGGTGTTCAGGGGCGTGTGTCGACGAATCTCGAGCGTGTAAATAGGTGTACATAAGGATCCAGAAGGTCGACTTTGATCGGAGAGGAACATCGTTCGCGTTCAGCCTCCTTCACTTCTCTCCTACTCACCCGTCTTCTCGTCTCTCCTCGAATCGTTCTCGCGCTAGGATTACTATTCTACACTTAATGGATAACTGATAAGCTCTGAGGACCACCCTCGTATAGCGGGCAAAGCCGGACACGAACCTACGAGAAGCAAGGGAATCCTAGGTATATAGCCGAGTAAATCGATGTATAAATGTACGTAACTGAAACTTAACGACTAAGCAAGTTCGCAAATTTCGTCGCGTGTGTCTGTACGTGCGTAGAATTCTAAAAGTAATCTCTCTCTCTCTCGACTTTCGTTTGCCGTGGTGGCGTTCCGTTCCATTCTTCTCGGTTGGCGAATAATAAAGAAAGGAGACAGAGAATTTTAAGAATTACAATTCGCAAAAGCAAGTCGGAGCAGTACGGGTATCCAGCGCTTAGCCTTTTTAGCCGTGGCGCGGTGATTAATTAGCTCGCGGACGTTGTCGGTGCGAAACACCACACGTCGAATTGCGCGTAGAAATTCCTAGGAAGGAAGACGATTACCAGAGGTGACGCGTGTCCATCGCGAACACTTGAAATCGGGGGTTCGTTCGAGGTCACGCTCCACGATCGGTTCGGGACCCATTCGATAGCTCGCGGCAAGTAGTCGACTCGCTCGAAAATCATTCAGGCTGATCGCGAGAATATTTTGCTCGCTCAATTATAGGCCCTGAAGAAGGCTCCGAGCCGTTCAAGTTTAATCTAAGAGGAAGCTAAAAAAGGGGGACCAATTTTTCACGCTCATTCGCAATATCTATCTCGTTCCTTCTTTCTCATCTTGCCTACCATTTTCCTCTCTCTCTCTCTCTCTCTCTCTCTCTCTCTCTCTCTCTCTCTCTCTCTCTCTCTCTCTCTCTCTCTCTCTCTCTCTGCGTCCCTCAATTTCCGTCCTTCTCCACCCACCTTTATCTCCTTAATCCAGCCACCCAGCGGACTATCCATAAATCTCTCTGTACGCTCTTTCCGTATTAACTCCGTCATCGTGAGAAACCGGCCGGATAGCGGGAATACGAAGAAGGAGTGGTAACTCACGCAAGCAATAAGTCAAGGGTGAACTAGTGCGAACGCGGGGGGGGGGGGGGGCAGGTGGGTACATACTTGGGTGACGGTCCGGCACCGCCGAAGATCAGGTTCTAAAAGATTTTGACCTGTGGAGAAACTGTTGAAACCGTAGTCGGGTGGAACGCAGCGGACCGTATTAGGTAACTAAGTTAAGGGCGAGGGGACAGTGCCGAGTAACAGGTAGTACGGTAGTGGTTGTTGCAGCCGCTCTGCCCGTCGAACCGAGGAGAGTGCCGCGACAAAACGAATCGCCGAGCCTGACCGAGTCTAGCCGTCAGCTACGTGACATTGCCCGTTTGATGAGGATGCCATCATCCTGAAACGGGCATGACGCCCCTGGCCTCGAGATGCGACGAGACCACCACCATCCTGCTGTTGCTGCTACTCGAGCTGGCACCCGGAGCACGCTGCTACTCGCGCGCGGCCGCCACGTCCGCCTCGACTCTGTCGAGATAGCATCAACAGTGGACGGCGAGGGTGCGAGTGATGCCGCTCCTCGGCAGCATTATGACCATCGACGCCGGTAGTCCGACAACGGCGTCCACCAGCGTCTTCGAGGAGAACATGACGTGGTCTCGACCAACCGGCGGCTCGACGTCTTCCGTTAACGAGGCCCACGCGACCCACGCGACCCCGAGCGACCAACAGCATCCACTGCTGCTATCAGCCGCCGCCGCGACTATCGGCCAGCGTGGCACACGAAACCACGACGCCACCGACGAAGGACCAACCGAGCCAGCTACCACCGCTCAAGGGAACAACAACACCATCGGTCAGGTGAACGCTCACGGCGCGGAGAGAACGGAGAGGACGGTTTGCGACTGTGCTGCACCGAACCCGGGGACTCGATTCGGCGGCGAGGACACCGCGTCAGGGACTCAGCCTTCCTTCGCTGTCACCGAGGAGGTGGACGAGGTGGACGTTGCTGGTAGCGTTGAGGGGAGTAACGCTGGCTTCGACAACACCACTGACACCGGCGTTACCTCTGACCAAGAAGACGCGGAGAGACTAAGGGAGCTGGAACTTCTGTTCGGCTTGGGGGGCATAATGGAGGATATCGGCGGGGCGAGTAACGACTCCTTCAACGACAGCCTAAGGTACTCGTGGAACGGCAGCCGGTACAACGACACGGAGTACATTGTGTTCGGGGAGAGCTTGTATCCGTCAGGGTACACCCTGCCGCATATTATTCTGGCGTCTATCTTGGCGACGCTGCTGATGATCGTGATCGTGGTGGGCAACATGCTGGTGATCATAGCCATCGCCACGGAGAAGGCGCTGAAGAATATTCAGAACTGGTTCATAGCCAGCCTGGCTGTCGCTGATTTCTTCTTGGGCCTGGTGATCATGCCGTTCTCGCTGGCCAACGAGATCATGGGCTACTGGATATTCGGCTACTGGTGGTGCGACATTTACTCGGCTATGGACGTGTTGCTGTGCACCGCTAGCATCATGAACCTGTGCCTGATCAGCCTCGACAGATTCTGGAGCATCACGCAGGCGGTGGATTACCTGAAGAAGAGGACGCCGGCCAGGGCAGCGCTCATGATCGCGCTAGTGTGGCTACTCTCCGCCCTCGTCTGCATCCCGCCGTTGCTGGGTTGGAAGAGACCCACGCCCGAAGAGGAATACCCCAAGTGCAAGGTAAGTCGTATCAACCTCCGCGACTCTCGCGATTAATTCATCTTCCCGAACTATGACAACCTTCAGCTCGCTCGATTAGTTCGGTCCTGGATCTAATTAACGCGCTGGAGATCCAACTTTGATGGAAAGGAGGAAGGAAACTATGCGCGCTGACGCGGCGCACAGTGGCTTTGCTGTGGCTGACATCACGCAAAGACACCGGGTACTAATTTAACACCGCGCTTCCACCGAGACCGTTAATCTTCCAAGCACAATTTACTTGCTCATTGTCGAACGAACGGCAGAGACCAATCCAACAGTTAATTATATCCTCGAAACACGGTGCACCGTCGATTCGCTGTTTCGCAGATGACTGATTAGAGTCTGCGGGTGTGCGAGCTTCAGATTTCAGAATTAAATAGCGACGGGAAAGCCGCGAAAGTGGCGACGAAATGGAGAGAACGGTAACGAGGACTTCGATGATCCTCCACTCCCGTTTCATAACAATTTCTTCCTATTCACGTCAACCAACAGCTCCCTTGTTACTCGATCCGCCAATTTGCCGACTTATCGCCGAAGAGGCTCCAATTAGACTCTTAATTACTTCCAGAAGGCGAACTCATTGTTCGACAGCTTGAAACGACGGATTACGAGCAGCGAGAATGGAAACAGCCACGAATCCGAACTTAGTGGATCGAGTTTGGCTCCATGCAGAATCGTCAAAGATTAGGAGGTTCGGTACTAATGAAGTTGCGATAGGCAGAAACGTACGCCTGAAATTTTCCTCTAAAACTGAACTAGGGGAATATTCGATGTAAGTACAGAATATTCAGCAAAGAAACACAATCGACGCGGATCATTAGCGCAGTAATGAGCGAGTAAACGAACCCACGCCGTTGCAACCCTAGCCAGAGACAGGAATGCCGAAGCTTGAAGCATTCCTTAAGTGAAAGAATGCTGATAAATTCAAAGCGGGAACACCTGTGATCCTCGCTTATACCTTATTTTTACGACTACTCCTTTCAATTTCACTGTATAGGGTGCACACGTAAGAAACACGTAGGCAGCTCGAAAAGTAGGGTCCTCCCACATAGCCTATTTCCAGTCGTAGCATTTCCATGGCGTATCCTGTAGCGGTCACGCGAGAAAGGCGGGAGCAGGATGTAAAAGGGGAAAGAACAGGAATATATCGGACGGTTCGCCTTTTATGCAACGGGGTAACCCACCCTTATCCACGACCCCTCGAAACCAGCTTACGTTGGCCTCCACGAAACACCGGCGAAGATTGGATTTCTATGCCAGACAGTTTGGTCCACGGTAGCTGACTCGTACAATTCACGGGCCTTTCCCCTTTTCCTCCTGATGCAATTTCCCTTTCCTTTACGCATTCCGGTTCCCCGCGATGCTCTTTGGGCCAGCCAAACGATCGGGGGGACGTGACCAGCCTGAAAAAAAATACAACTCACTGGCGGTGCTCGGAGCACCGAGGTTTATCGTTCCTATTGATCTCGTTGTTTCTCGCTAATTGGAGGGCTCGAACCGTTCAAACGCGCTCGTCGCGCGCCACCGTTGTTCAATTAACCCTTGCCCGTGACTGGAACGCGAACGTTTTTAAGGGGTAAATTTTGGGCATCCGCTTCCACTTAAACGAAACTCGTAACGAGTTCATCGTTAATGCGCGCTATTAAGCCCGTAGAGCGTAGAGCTACCTGTTGTCGAGCTGGAGAGTGACGTTTTAATAGAACATCGTATTGGAGGGCTATAGTATTAACAAGCCTCGAGGATAACAGGAAAAACTTGATACCCAGGCTCGAGCTACTCATGCAAGCATGCTTGAAATCGAAAGAGAGATACGATGCAAATAAATTGCATTTCAAGATAACTACGAATACCATACACACTCCTAAAACCCTACAACCTGAAAACTCATCAGAAATAATCCCCCCCATTGGTCGAAGCTAGAACTTTCCATTTATTGCTACCCATGTAAAAATTCTTTAAATGGGAGACTCGAACGAAAATGCAATCATGATGAAATTTCCCCCGGAGTCTACAATCCACGCGCGCGTCCCTGAGATTTCCTGGAAGCCACCGAGTTCTACGTCACGTCCATCAACCTTACACCCCTCGGAGAAACTTGTTGCGAGCTTCTTCGGACGGGCACCGAGCGGAAGTGTAAAAATCGCGTTTTCAAGCCACCGGGGTAATCGAGTTCGGTGCTCGAGCCGGCGTTGTATCGTGATCTCGAACGGTCGCGTCGGTTATTAAGCGCACGCGAGTGTTGTTCGCGTGACGAGGTAGCGCGTGCGAATTCCGCGCGCGCGTCAATCTCCCTGAAAACTGTGCGACGTGGCGGAGGGAGCCGCTCGCGAATTTGCCAGCCGACCGAGGGAGCCGAGGTAGATGAAATCGGGTGACGGGGAACAGGGCCGCGCGGAATCAACGGGCTAAGCTTATCGGGTTAAGCCGCGGGCGTGTTGACTCAAGTCGGCATTAAGTTCGCGCGCGATACGTCTCGGCTCTGCCGGTGTAAAACCCCAGCCGCGCGCCATTAAGCGGTCGCATCGCGTCATGGATACGTGTAATGCAAGAATAATGGCCCGTGCCGGGGATCTCTAATGGTTTATTAAGACGGTTCGCGATCTCGCGTGGTTCACTCGCATCCCCTGCAGGCACCGAGCTACCCGGCAAACCGTACGCATGTGGATTAGACAGATTACAGGGAAACGCCAATCAATATTTTCAAGGGGAACAGAGCATTGCTTTTTCTCTGTGCAGTGCAGAGGTTTGAGGTGTTTGATCATTTCAAAATATACCCTGTAGATATATCTTAACGTTCCTGTTGTAAATATCAGTATGAGATCGTGAATATTCCTTCGCGATCTTCATTATTCTTCAGCGAATTAATAGTTGGAGTTGTCGTGCATAATTGAAGAGTCTTTGTAGAAAACTCTGTAAGTGTCAAAAATCAAATTCTATAGAGGAAGTACAATATATTTGGAATACCGGTTTGTTTAAGACGAATAAAAAATTACGACAGGGGATGGGAACAAATAAAACTGCGTAATATCATAGGGGAACTAATAAACTTTTATATTCCAAACTCTCAGTAATAATAAAAAACAAAAAGCAGCTGAAACTTTGATTGAAATGAAAAATGACAGGAAGTATCGGTTTCGTTAAGGTGCAGGTAATTTGGAATACCGGTATTGCAATTTACCTTCACTTTATACATTTAAAAAAAATGTAGATAATAAAATTATTTCCTTTATGATCTAATCAGACTGAAAAGTCACAATATAGGAACAATCTTAGGTAAATATAAATGAACAGCGCTGGCCCAAAGCAACGCGGCGGTAACCATTATGCGAGAAACAAAAGCATTGCTAAGCTGTGGAATATTCCAAATTATCTTCACCTTCGATATTCCGAATTAGCAAGATGGCACTGAAACCTAAAATTTCGGGCCACACTTTGTATTCTTGAAATTATCGCAAAAATGATACGGAACCATGGAAGGAACGCGCAAATGGGTAGGTGAAGTGTTTAACTCTAGCATTTTGTCATACTTTAACCATGAGTGGACCGAATGAATACTTGCTTAAAAAGTTTTGCAAATCGACGTTTTCTTACTCTGCAGATTAAGTGGAAAATGTCAAAATGGCGGTTCATCTACAAATGGCATTCGTTAGCAGGTAATTGACCCCTATTCTCTACGGGGTTACAAATTAGATAACGTTAGTAGTTAATTAAATACTTCGGTATTCCAAATGTGCTGCACTTCCTCTACTATAATAATAATAATAATAATAATAATTCTTTATTGCACAGTAGACATTACAAAACAAAACATATAAGAAAACTAGAAAGAGTAAGAAAAAAAGAAAAAGAATAATTAGAACTTATATAGCACATATAACAGTAGAGAAGTGCAAAAGGCGAGGTCGAGCTGTCCGCTGTTGTTAACCTTACCACTTAAAGCTACTTAAAACTAACGATAACAGTGCATATGGAAAATAAATGTAGATAGCCATTAACGTAATTAAGGGTAAGGTCAAGAGTAACAAACTTCATATGTGCGACGTTGAAAAATATCCAGAGTAAATGTTAAGAATTAATTGCTATTGCTGATTAGCCAAAAATAATGTCACTGCATGCTTGCAGGATGAGGGGGCGGCTAGAGAGCGAATCTCGGATAGAAGGGAGTTTTAGTAAAATCCATAATAGTTATAGTATTACCATTGGCACGTAGAACATTTTCCAATAAAATTTTCTTTTTAATTTGGCACTCACAGTGCTTTCTACGAGGACTCTTCAATTATCGGTCCACAGCAGTGTTTAAATTCTGCGTCTGCTCGAAGATCCACAAACGTTCCCGCGGACGGCGGAAGGTAAGACCGGAAATGAATCTTCATTAAGGTTGGCACCTATTTTTTCCCAACTGTAATTCACAGTCAGCCGACGGGACGGCTGGACCGCTATTACGGAGCTGACAATCTCACAGCCGCTAAAGACAGGCGCTCCTCGCCGTCGGATTTTCCCCGAGCAGTGACAAATGAAGAAGGACAAATGCCAGGTGACAGAAACGCAGTTCAGAGGAGGCTGGTTCGGGCTGGCTACTTGGGAATTGTCGTGCTTCAATCTTTTAACGCGATTAGCCCTCCAGTGTTCGCGGAGCAGGAGCAAAAGAAAAAGGCAGAGACGGATTTCACGGTTTCCGCGCGTCTCCTTCGCATCGAGTCCCGTTTGCACGTTCTACAAACTTTCTAAAACACTCCACTGACTTCCCGGCGACTAATTCTGAAACCTCAATCCTTAAACTCTCGCCGTTCACACTTCATCTCCCTCGAAGAATTCTCTCCCTGACAGTGAGTGGATGATCGATCCGCGTTAATTCGTCAAACGAAGGGGGAGGCGCGTCGCCGTCAGGACTTCATCTTCCGAATCCGGACCTAATGTCTGGAATTCTCTATTCGCGGGAGGGCACCGCAGAACGCGCCCGGTTTTCGAGAGCTTGCCAAAACAACGATACAACGCAGAGATACGGTGTTTAACCGGGACAAAAGCCGAAGGTCATCCTCTAATGCGATTACCATTTCTGGCCGCCACCAGCCCTCCTTTTCGCAGACGTTAAAAGGGGTTGGCGGCGAACAGCGCGATTTACGCGTTCCCCCTGTTTACCGGGATCGTCCACCGGATCCATAACAAAGGGCCGCTCGCCCGAGTGAAATATTTCGCGAAACCGCACCGAACGGGATTTCAGCGGGGCGCGCGGTTGAAAGGGTACCGTGTCGCGCACTCGAGAAAACTCGTTCCCGATTAAAGTGTTTCGAGCATAAAAGCCCGGCCGCTTCTGTCGCGTTTGCCGCGACTCATCCGCGAAGTCCTTTAACTATCAACTTTTCGAGGAGGGCAAATAAAGTCGAAAGCTCGCAGCCCCGTAGGTTACACCGTTCGTTAGCCAGTAATTAACGGACTCTTTATCGCAAAGAGCCGCGTGCTCTTGAAACATTTGCAGGATTTATAACTGTTGCGGATGGCGAGGGTTGCCGGGCGAGGGGAAAGCCGGGCGAATCGAACAGCGGGAATAGAAGCGTATAATTAAACCGTAATCAATAGGAGTCCCCCGTTCGCTAGATAGCCGACCCGCGGCTCATTCCAGCGGACAGGATAATTAAAATTAGGGAACGGCGCGTGTCGTCTGTTTCCTCCATTTTTTCTGTCCACTTTGCTCGAAGCGCGATTTATATAGGAAACCTTCCAAGTCTGTATTTCGAGCTGGAAAACTTTTTCACCCCGACAGCTAAAGATACAAGCGACGTTGCAGGCGTTTAAAATGGATGCATTACTCCCTCGTCCCGACTTCTCTTCGACTGCCTCGCGCCGTGGTACGTACAAGTTTCTTTCTGATCGGCAACTTCGCGGCGGAAAAGTTGGCCGGCGATTTCGCGTGTAACGACACGGTTCCGAAAGGTTTGTTAAGCAGCTCGGATAAACAGGGGCGGCGCGCAGCCATTTGTTTAAGTTTCGTAGCACCCTCCCGGGTACAGACGTGCTTCAATCTCCTAATGCGATTAAGTTCGCGCTTGCCGCGCGGAACAGCCGAGGACGAGAAGAGAAGTTGCATCTCTGGGGTGCATTATCCGTTACAAGTTCTAATAAATTTTCGACCGAGACGCTGCTCACGGCTTCCGCGTGACAGAAAGCCGACCCTGTTCCGAGGAATCTCCACCCGGCTCGAATTAACCTGGCCCTCCGCGGAGCTTCCGGCCAGAGACGGTTGCCGCAGTAATGAAATGGAAATTCTTCCGTGGCCTTTCGAACCTCCCCAATGGCAGAAACTCTGGTCTAAAGATGAGGTCTCTCTAAAACGGGCGAAACAGAAAGAAGCCTTCCGGATAATAAAAAGATATCTCGCTCGAGCTCTCTTCGACCAAAGATTCCCCGAGTCGAAAATCGACGAATCTGAATCTGTCGAACAGAAGGCTCCAACGAAATGTGCCCCATTCGAGCTCGCTACTGGCAGCGTTACTTTCAAGTGTACGGAGACGACTAGATCGAACTGGCTGCGCGAAACAGCCTCTGAAGCGTGAATGACTTGCAATGAAATTTGCAAACAGTACCGACTGTGTCTCGTTCAAATTGAGGATGTTCCAGCACGATCGTGTGAACGGTAAAAGGAATTGGTCGATCTCGACACTTGTTTCTCCATCTGATTCTATCAATCGAACTCTCGAGGCAAGCCTACATTCTATACAAAATTCTCCTCTTCTGATTGATCCCAAACAAAAGATTCGAGCCGCCCCTCGTGAAATCCTAGGACATTGCATCGAGCAAACGAGAGGCACGTGCCTCTGTCGAGCTAATAGTATCGAAGGCAGTACGAGATCTGCCTGCGAAGCAAAATAACAGTGGATACTTGCGCTTCCTCCTTTAAACTGGCAAACTGGAAATGGCCCCTATCGACGATGTAGAGCAACGGGATCACATGTGTCTCGTTAGAGTTTACAAGCTTGCTCGGCGCACCCTGGAGAACTACGTACTTGCTTGGCGTTACGAGGAAGCTTGTTACCCATAAGTATTCCTCCACTCGCAGCTTTCATTCGGATTAAACAGTCTATAGTCGTCAGGATTCGAAGGCGAAACGGAAGTCCACCGTAACGATCGGTGCTTCCCCGAAGCGTGCACACTCGTTTCCATTTGAATCAGTTCCGTTTCGAACGATGCATCATCGAGTCACGAATGCTGCTTGCTCGAGCTGCAGCCAGCTCGTCTCTCTCTCTCTCTATCTCTCTCTCTCTCTCTCTCTCTCTCTCTCTCTCTCTCTCTCTCTCTCTCTCTCTCTCTCTCTCTCTCTCTCTCTCTCTCTCTCTCTCTCTCTCTCTCTCTCTGTCCTGGAATCGCGGTTGCTCGCGATGACAGGCGATCCTGGCGACGTGGATTTCGGCCAAAAGCGTACGAAATAAAATTTGCGTGTTCCCACTCTGGCTGCACGTAGCGAGCTCGATACGCGAACTCAATTTCCCTGGCACGTCGACGAGATCCGGCGGTACCTCGTGAGGTTTACAAGCGTTCCTGATCGGTTTTACTGTCGGAAGCGTTTCCCTGGCATCGTCGGCCGCGATATATCGTTACCCCGTGGCGCGCACGGCAACAGAAATTGAAAGAAAGATACTCACGCTTCCTGCCAGTATCTGTATCTCGTTACGCGCTCCTCTTTTTATGATTCCTCGCAACTCTAGACTGCGCCAGCCTCGAGTTTCACCCTCTGACATTAGAATCCCAAATTATTCACGCAAAAAAGCGATGGACCGTGAGAACGAGTGAACGACAACGCCGGATATCTGCCGAGAGAGCTGTTTTTAAGAAAACTCGTCCCATTTCCACTGGAGAAATCTGTGCGTCAGCTTTTGACGAAGCGCAGCAACGGAGTACTGCATTTTCGAGGCTCGCTGGAACGATGACACGAAGCACTATCGCCTTTTCCCGCCGTGGCATGCTTCGGTAACAAGGATTCAAGGGTATCGTTGCATCTCTGATTTCGAAAACTCAGCGAGCTTGGAATTTCCCCGGTTCGCTAACAAAATGCGCACCGTTCCTACACCGAGATCTTCGCGAGCGGAGAGCACCGCTTCCTTCTCGAGCACGAACTTCTCTTGCCCCTATTTTCAATGGAGGGGGGCCGGCATTGTTACGAAGGCGACACGATCTTCAGAGACGATTATACTTCAATGCGATTGTTAACTGCGAGCCGTTGTTGGGGAGGACTGAATCGATTCGAGCCGCGATTTTCGTGTCGCGCAGATTCGAACCGTGCTCGCGGAACGGCTTGTTCTCTCTGCCCCTTTTTACGAGCCAAGCCCTCGTGAAATTTAGGCAAATTCTCGTGCTTTCGACGGCCAACGAGGTCTTCCCGAATGAATAGAATCCAACCAGTTACGGTGTTGTAAGCGAGCGGTCCAGCGCGGCGAAATTTCGTAAAGCGAAACCCACGGCGCAACTTTTTTGCCACTGCCTCTGTAAAACGGTCCGTTAACGTACGGCTATCGCCGGGCGCGATAAGGGAATTCATTTACGAGCGCGAAATAATCGTATTCGTAGATTAGAATGTAACGCTCGTATCGCGGTTTTTATTGTTACTATTCCTTATCTCACCCTTTTTTTACGACAACACGCAGAGATTCGTGGAAGAGCTCTCTTAGTAGACTCTGAGTAGCTCGTAGTAGAATCTGAGTAGATTTCTGAATTAAATAGTAACCGATGCAATGTGTGCTTCGTTTGTAGGTATAGGTATCACCAGGATCTATCGATGTAAACGCTGCCTTTCTGTACAGTGAAGGTAGAGAAAGTATGTAGGGTAAACCAACCAGTAATTGACCGCATACCAGTGAATGACCGTTAGGCAAAGAAATGTCAATTATAAATTTAAAAATATTATATGTTTATAAATGAAGTGTAGTTGCACTTTTAATATCCCATATTTTTAGTTACGCGGATTAAGCAAACATTAATAAGTACAATTCTTATTAAAAGTATGCTGTCATTTACTGGGCTTCTACACGTTTTGCATTTTATAATCTTTTTTTTTTAAATTACGTCAGAATGAGTAATTATTTTTATAGAAATTTCAAGAAAAATAAATTAAATGCAATTTCAACAGTTGTTTCGTTGTTATACATAAATTTATTAAAGTATTAATTTGAAAGGTCCATAAATTCAACAATTCGGTCATTCACTGGTTGGTTTACCCTAAGTACTTATTCTGTATCGATCAAAAGCGAACCACTGGAGTTTAAGCAAATCTGGATAGGCAAAAGGGTAAAACTCGATGGCTTGTTGGAGAAATAAACACGGAGGTGGTGAGTTACACGTTGGTGCACCCGAGATAGCAAACGTCGCGGGCGTGCAAACTCATTTCGTGGCGACAGGTCTGTACGTTTACCCGCAAACGGGTTCTCATCCCCGGCCGGAATTGTCATGCAGTGGATCCTGCATCGATCCCCTTGTCAGGCCGGGGGAACGCGAGAGCGTCCATTGATATACTTAATCGCGTAGAATCAACACCTTTTCCGATTTAAGTTACCACCGCGGCGTGGAAATTACGCCAAGTGCTTGGCGATCTGGCTCGATTCGCTGGACGAAACGGCCCCGGATCGATTGGATAATTACGCGGCCCGGCGGATTTAATCGGGGGATATCGTTCACGCAGCGCGAAAAGTGCTAAGGGGCGAGAGAAAGAACGAAAATGTGACGAGGCTGGGAAATTCTCTTCGTTATCGGTCGCTGCGGTTCTATTGGATCGGATGTCTCGGTATCCTTTGAGAGACTGACTCTCGGCTGGTGTATTCGTTAGGACTATTTAAAAGACGAGAATCAGACAGAAATTCAGAGGGAAGTGAACTCTTTCAGACTGTAGACATCGCTGAGAAACAGAAACATCGCTGAAGTTCTACAAAATTGTTTAACTTCTACTCCAGGAAAGAATACATTCCAAACGAACAGAATGTCTGAAGAACTGTTTGCGCAGGCATCAGGAGAATCCTGTTAGCTGACCACTGGATGCAAAACGAATTCTGCTGCACAAAGTAGCGGAGTCCAGCGAAAGCTCTATGGAATTTGCGTCCGAGTATTTTTCCGCCGGCACCTGTTTCACAAGGATCCGCGGGAGATGATCCGTCTGAGTAGCATTCGCGAGGCCGCGAGTTTATTTTAATCGTTGCTTAATTGAAACGGGGATGGCGGTAAAAACGGATAAAGGACAGCCGAGGCGTGTGACCTCCGTCCGAATTAATTCCCGCGAGGAGTTCCGTCGCCCCGGCTACCAAAAACTACGCCCTGCGCACACGGAAACGAGATTATTAATCAAGTCGTCTCCCTTTGAGCCGATAAAGCCCTCGGACCCGTCACCGAAATTGCAAAGCGCCGCAATTCGTGTAAAGGTTATCCGGTTTTAATGGCAAGCTTCCGGAATATGCAATAGCTCAGTCGCTGCTGTGTCCCATTAAGGATTCTTTTGTCCCGCCCGGCAACGCCTGTTCGCTCTACTTTGGCGAATTTCGAGTGTGAAACGAGGGGTTCCGTTGTCGTCAACGGGCTCCGAGAAAATATTTGCCTTGCCCTCCGCCGAGCTGCCAAAAACCTCTCGTTTGCCCGAAAGTCCGGGAGTTGTCCGCCGTCCCCAACGTCACCGCTGGTGGACCACACCTTTCGAGTAAGTCCTAGCGCGCGTGCTTTACATGCATTTCCGCGGAAGGGCAACACGGCTATCTCTTCGGCTACCTCTTCGACCCTTCGCCCAACCGCGAGCCGAAACGGCTGATTGCGAATGGATTGTTCCGCGAAGCTGTCTCGCCGCGGGGAACGTTCATCTCCCGACAAATGCGCTCCCGTCCACGGGCGATACGTTCGTGTCCGATTAATTTCTTCCGAATAAACTGCGCCGGGAACGGATGGCTCTGTAAGCGGGCGCCATTAATCGCGCCACTTTACACACCCAGGCCGCTCCGTCTTGCATCTCAGTAATTTGCTGCGAGCGAGAGACCGAAGCTCCTCGACGGACGGTCCTGTTTGTTTCAATTTAACCGACCGCGTTATTCGTCTTGATTCAGTTCTCCCCGTTCAATTAGCTCGCGAGGAGCCTGCACCTCGAATTTATCGGGGGAAGATTCACCCTTGTTCCCGTACGGGGTTGGGGGGGGGGGCGAATGTTTGGCTGGTTCGAAGGGGGAGGACGAGCAAGTAGTAATGAAAGGGGAATCGAGCAGCTATTAATGTTCTACCGTGCTTTGTCGGCGAGAAACGAATTAAATAAGGAAAATATTATTCTTTACGGTGCCTTCGCTGGCGCTCGTATTGTTGCTGGATGTTTCAATAGGGGTGGCTGCCGTGGAATGTGTTTCGCGAAGACTCCTTCTCTTATTGTACGCTACCCCTTCCGCTTGGATTTCACGATCCACTTTCGTCCAGAAATCTCGAAGAGCATCCCCTCGCCGTTCGCCCCTCGGCCACCCTACGCTACAATACCGCTCGCGGAGCCTCCATTCTGCACACGTGTTGACACAGCCATTCGCTTCTTTTCTGGGCCACAGATTCGTTTAATGACCGTACGAATTCATCCGCGACGATTTCCTTTCGGGGCTCTCGGTGAAAAGCGACCCTCTGTCGCCGTCGGTCTTCGTTCGAGGACCTCTTGCTTCCGGAAACGCGATAGTAAGTACAGGGACGAGGGACAAAGATGCTGGAAATTGATTCCCTGCCAGTTGCGTAATCAGGGTATTCGAATATCTTAGTGATTCTCTTTCCCGGCGCGGCAGATATCCAAGGAAACGAGACTTCGCTCGAGGACGCGGATTCGATTGTAGATCGCAGCTGAATTTTCAAGCGCACGGATAGGCGGGCTGATCGGTAAACGATTCCGCAAAGTATTCAGCTCTCGTTCCGAACGAGTGCAATAACGTGTTGCCGCATCCTCGCGGGCTCCTTGTCGGATTGTGGTAACAGAGTGCGACGAAACAGCGTTGAGACTCGAGAACAGATGATCGCAGATTCTTTCCCGCGACGATATACGTGCGGCTGAATATAATTGCTTCCGGAAGATTTACTGGCGTGTGATTCTCCTCGTGCAAATGGCACTGGGAAACGATTTCGCGATTTAATTCGCACTGTCTTTATCTCCAGATAATTCCAGGCTTCCGGAGTGGGGAATTTGAGACGAAGGTGTTCGTCTTTGTTTAACTCCTTAAAGGTGTAAAGGAAATTTAATTAAGTAGACGGAGAGGGAAGTCTACTTCATTTCTCTTAAAAAAAGTTCCAATTCCGCGGAGACTTTATACCCCTATATCAGCCACACAGCACCGTATTAACAAATTTTACGACTGGCTTCGTGTTCGGGGGTCAGATGACGTCGCAATTACCGAGAAAATGGTGACGTAAGGGCCGGCAGCAGTGAGTCCCGAGAAGCGAGCCGTGGTCCTCGAAAATTTCAAACGTTCTCGATCCCTAAACTCCGCCGAAACCAAGATACACCGCGCCCAATTAAATTACCCGCCCTCGCTCGTTTTCACGGGCAACCCCCTGGCCAGGCTCGAAGTTAACCAGGCAATCGACGCCGGGGTGGCGTCAGAAATTAAATCGATACGCATCCAAGTTAAGTTCCTCTGCCACCTCCTCTCCCCCCATGTCCTCGCTCGGCCGTCAGTTCAGTGTCAGCAGTGAAATCGAGGTCGACTTGGAAGAGCAGGAGTCGCGCGCGACCAACACCTTTGTCAACGGCGAGCCATTGGAAGCTTCAGCAATATTGAACTCGAAACTGACCGACAGGGAACTCGATACCAACGAGAAACTGATCGAAAGAAAACTGAAACGTGCGAAGCCGTAGAAAGGAGGAAGGGTTGATTTGCTATGTTCGAGTGTTGTTTTTCCTCTTTCCTCAGTTTCTCCCATTTTGTTTCAAAGATCTCACTCGACTAAGAAAACGGAGGTAGAGTTACTCAGAGGTCTCGCACATTTAGATTCACCCAAGTTTTAGAGACGATTCCTCGGCGCTGCCTGAAAAGATCGACGAGTTCAAATGTTTCTCATCCCCGGAAACCGGGGTAGAAATCCGCGTGGACGCGTTGATTCAGTTAATGGATAGGATCAGCGAGTTTCGAGGGGTGCGGGGGAGCAGGATCCACGCCGCCCGCCACCGGTGTAATGGTATTTTTATTTAGAGAGAAAAATCGCTCAGCTGACAAACATTGCGGGCGAACCGTCAAATTCAGTCTGTTCGTGGGGACGGTCTTAACTTGCGGGGGCATGTTTTATGACGAGAGATGCTTAGGGGGTTATACCGCAAAATGGCGGCCAAAAAAAGGCGAATGTTTGTGAATTTTTTTTAAAAAAGCGGAAGCGTATATTTTTACAGAACTTCTTGCACGTCAAAGAGCAACATTTAAAGAACATGTGGCAATATTTTCGTAGAAAAATATTTATGTTTAAAATAAAGTAACAATCGACATGCAAGAAACCTTTTTAAAAATTTTGTTTTGCGGTGAGCACTGCGAGTCGGAACCAGATTATTTCAAATTAACGAAGGGAATCTCCATATTATTAATTTAACACAAAATGGCGGCTATTTAAAGTTGAAGTCCTAATTTTTGCTCGAAAAAATCAGGATCTCAACTTTAAATAATCCCTCGTTTTGTTTTAAATTAATATGTTGGAAATTCCCTTTGTTAATTATAGGATAAATTAATATACTAACGGAATAGAATGGAGCAACGACGAGAAAAGTGAATTCGACGCACAGTTCTCTTAGAACGGTCTGCGCAACAAAAGTTCGACGCTTTCCCTTGCGAGCGCTGAATTCCATTAAGGCTGATCCGTACATCGCGGCATGGGCCGATCGAGGGGTGAAGGGAAATGAGATGGTAATCGGGATAGGGTCTGTTTTTCCTCGAACGAGGATCGTCACAGCCGTGAAAGTAGCTTCATGGATTTCAATCAGAATAGTGGGAAGGAAAGTGGCAGACTCTGGCAAGCGTCACACGACAGCACCCACCGTAAATAAATTCCAGAATCGTGGCAGATAAACTCGAGCAATCTAATTCCCACGAAATTTCGCGGATCAATCAGCACAGTCGCCCGTAATTCTCCCCAAACCGTGGCTCAGAAAGAAGAAGGACCGTGTCCAGCGGGCCGTCGTGGATTAACTGGAAATGTAATTACGCCGGCGCTGCGCGTCAGTTGGAGCTCATAATTACTCCCATCCAAAACATAATTAAAAAGCGGACACGGATCCGTGACGCGGCGGAACCGGCGTATCTCCGGTCCAGATATTCGCCGCGGGCGGAGCGGCCCCGTGTATCAAAAAAGCTGCACGGTGGCCGGTGGTTGTTTGCACGATGGTCGTTAAGGCTCCCCCGAACGTCCCGATCGGGCCAGGTTGCTTCGGAAGCACGAAAGCCAGCCCTCAGCCGAAGCCTGGCAAGAAGGTGTCGGTCGAGCGATGTCGGCCTTTGAGCTTTATTACAGGCTGCACCCTCTTTGCTCGGCCCCATCCTTTCCGCCGCTTTTTCCTACTTCCCCAGTCGCGTGATCTCTTCGCCCTTCTAACGACCACGCAACGGCGCGCACACGTAAGCACGCGTATTTTTCTTCCCCGCCCGACGAGCTCGCTGCTCCCGCGCCCCGGATAAGCTGCAGTAATTCCCAAGCTTTCTTCGTCGCGGCAGCCGGCTCCGCGAAATTACCGGCTGCGTCTGCACTTTTTCATCGTCCGTCCCTAGCCTACGTACGATACCCTGCGGTTCGCATCGCTCCCAACGGAAGGCTCCTTCCATGGGCGCGGTTATTCGCACAGATTATTCTAACGGCGATGGATAACTCGAGGTTTACGACGATGTTCAGTAACAGCTTCTCTGCGCTTCTCTCGGCCTGAGTGCGTCGGGGATGCTCCTAGGTGTTATTCCGAGGAGAAAGCATCCCCCGGCTGGTTTATTGTATCCCAGTTCGAGCTGCGCCAAGTTTTACCGCATCTCGCGTCTGGCAGTGTTTATAGCCGGCGAGCGTAGCGCCAGAAACCGTACGTACACAGGTCTCGTTGTCAGCAACGAAAGAGGGGAGGGATGGACGCCCGACGAACAATAATCTCCAGCTCGAGGAAGCGACCGTGCAACGTTAAAGCGGGCGCGATGTTAACCAGGACGAATATCCTACCATGAGAACGGCGGCCGTATACGTTTAATGCTAATTATCATATCCGGGATGGGCCGGGACGCCGGCAGGATTTATGTAATAACATTTAGGCGGCGTTTGTCCTCAGATACACACGGGGCCATCGTGTCCCGTTAAATTATAATAATTTGCAGCAGGCTGGAAATCGTGGCCGGGAGGTCGCCGTGAATCCTGTTCGCGAATTAATCGTTCTCCGCACTGCTCGTTGCCTGCCAGCCAAATGTTTGGCCGGTGAAACGGAGGGAAACTTGCCGGCAGCGTCGCGGAGCCTCCTCGTGTCTCCTCGACGCTTCGTTCCGTTCATTTTCGTTACAAGTGTCTGGAGGGCGAGTCGTCGATACTTACAGGCTTCTTGGATATCAAAGGCCCTCGAGTGCTGTCGAGGCGGAGTGCAATCGTGCTCGAGAGGCCGTTTTGATTACGTCAGTAAACCTCTTGGACGCCTTAATCCTCCGGGGTCGTCGCTGATGGGGATCCCGCGACTCCGTCGAAACAAAACCCTGTCCCGATGTGTTTGGATTGATCGGGGCAAGGGTCGAGGGTTCGACGCTGCTCAATCTTGCCCCGCGTTGGTTACTCGGCCGATAGAGGGATCGAATATGGCCAATCACTCCGCACGTCACGTTAACTGGCGAATGACAGGCTCTGCGTGAGACAAGATTTCCCGGATTCTCAGTTTTACAACCCGGCGAGTGTTTCATCGCTGTGTCACGGTGCCTGTTATTTTACGCTCGGCGTTTACGGGAGCATGGGTCAAAAGAACGGCGACGAGCAGCTGAGAGGAATGGCTTGCGAGGACAGGGCAATTTGCAGGCAATTCCGCGCGGCAATTCGCGAGGACGCGCACGTAGCCGAGGGTACGTGGACGATGCCATCTCGCGACCATCCCGCCGCCGTTTCCCCCGTGAAAAACGTGACGAAAGGCGGCGGAGCAATTGAATACCCAGGGAGCCGCGGGGAAATTCCCGTCCGACGGTGAGAGAAATGATAATCGTGATCGACTGTTTTGCCGGGGGCAGGATTCGAAACGATTCGCGGTCGGGGTGCAACCACCCGAGAATGACTAAATGAACCTGTTCGCGGGGAAAATGCATTTCCCGTCAGCGCTGGACAATTTGCTGGCAATTCGAGGCGAGCGCTCCGAGGTCGCGCGCGAACAGGCCGCGTCGTGGCTCTCAAAAACTTCGTCGCGAAGCGGAACAGTTCGGAAATAATTTTTCTTAACTGCTGCGACGACTGGCGGAATTTTACGGCGACTTTGGTTAATTCGGGGATGGAAAAACGGATGGATACAGTGGCGGTGAAGGAAGCTATAAGAATTCCTTTTAGCCCCGCTTCAAGTATAGATCCCGATCTCCCGTCGGGGGCTGATTAAACGTGCAGCGCTTTTCCGGGATGGAAAAGCGTCGATTCGAGCGAGAATTAGGAAACTTCCGCGTGAAATATTCAAGTAGCCTCTGGAGAAAGCCGAGGACCTGGTGGGATGGAGATTTCCGTGAGATTGTAATCGATAAGATTGGAAAAGTGGAAGAGTAAGTGATTTTGGGTAATTCGATGCTTCTGGAAGCAATCCTGACGCGATTTGGAAACGTCGCCCGTTGAAAGGCGCGTTTAAATGAATTCCGACGATCGGGGAAGACTATCGAAACACTCCGATTCCTCGGGCCCACTGTCCCGAAGATGTATCGCACGGGGCCGTTTCCGTTCAGGGAGAGAAGCATGGGGAACGACGAACGAAATCTGAAATCGTATGGGTAGGCAATAACAGTGGCAATATTCGTTATCGTCGGTAATTCCATGGGATCGCGAGAACCGGAAGAATTGCGGAACCGGACAGGGGCGACGTCGTTTCCGCGGCGAATCGCATTCTCCGTCGAGACGGAACGATTCGACGGCAATTCCCCGCGGACACGCACGTACCAGCTCGTACGTGAACGTGGAGCGTTGCTCTCGCGGCCCGCTTTATTAGAGCGCATCAGGCCCGAGGCATTCAAGCCATTTCTTATTATTGAAACTGCCACTGGAAAGATCAACCTCCGCGGAACGCGAGCTTGGAATTTAGTGCCCGCAGCGGGGCGGACCGGAGAAAAAAAACTGGGTCCCAAAGAGGCGATATTTCAAGGGAAACGAAGCACATTAATCAAACATGCGCCGTGTCTGACCACGCGCTGACCTGTTCCACTTACAGTCGAAAACGCGAGCTTCTACTTCGCGCTTTCGGCGAATGAGACGACTGTATTTTTTTATATTTCGATGGGGAAAGTTTCGAAGGAGTGGATTCGTTAGCAACGTCACCGGGTGTCTCAGAAATAAGTGATTTCATAAGCTTCCGGATTTGCAATTCTGCGACTTCAAACTGTACCCCGATTCACAATTATTTCCGCAGATTTCACAAAGAAATTGCCCCCCGGTATTATCGAAACGAGCTTCCATGAATTCTGGATCTTCATATCGAATTCCCGGTCCAGTCCTGGATTTCCATCATTTATGAGCTTTTAGACGGCAACGTTCGTCCGCGTGGCCGCGAAGAATCAGTCTTCCATGCTCTCAAATCCCTGGCTGGAATGATTTTCACCCCCGAATTTCCTCCCTGGTTGCAATCCTTCAGGGAGCGGCGGAAGGTGGAACGCGCAGCGAACGTTTCGCGGCATCGCGATTCCGCGGGAGTACAGCGCACTTCCTGGAATAACTTATAAGCTTCCTTCGACGTTCTTCCCCGACCGTATCCGCGTCCTCGTCTCTCTTATTCCCTTCGGCGTCTCGTTTGCATCGCCCAGCGCCCACCACCCCTTGTTTCGAGATTATTCCCCCTTCGCAACTTTTTAATTCGAACGATCTAACCGGGAGAGAAGTTGATCTTCGAGGAGAATACACTGGCCGGAACTTCGTTCCGCTCAACTTTCGTTGCAGGATACTTTCAGACTTGCAATGAATTCAAAGCATGTATCAACGATGTTTTTCGCGGAATATTCTTGCCCCCTTTTGATAATGACTTTTATAAGCGCGTGATGCACTGTGCTTGAAATTTCCACGAGACTCCATTATGCAATAATCTTTTCTATTTTAAATGACTGACATCCTCGCGAAGGATCTTCTCCACTAATTACAGCAAAAAAGGATATAGCTACCTTCCGACTCTATATTCACCGTAATATACGAAAGTTCCGCAGTAGATCGAGGAACTTAGTTCTTCGAGTTGCCGGCCGTATTAAACGTCTCCTTCTTCCGTTCTCTCATTAGCTTCCCCGCGCACCTTCGTATTCTTGGCGGCCGCGCGCCGAGTTACATACCATGGTTTTCTGTTACGCAGGATCTACGTCTCCTAGAGCTCGCCCTCCTCCCTTCTCCGCGCCATTCCTTGGATTTCATATGCGAGCCAGATACGGGGACGTATTCAGGACGCGCGCACCGCGTTCACCACCCAGGAATACCGTCGTTCACGATGTTGTAATCGTCCCATTCGAGTGTCGCCAGGCCTTATTTTAATTAATGAAACAGAAGAGTATCCCCTGGGTTCTCGTGGATATCGTTGAGCGTACAGAGTTTACTAAATTCGTAGTCACTGCGTTTAATCCACGGTTCAGACCCGTTCCTCAAGATATATCGCTGTTATAATATTACGCGAGCCAGCGGCAGCGGAGAGCGTTGGCAGTTCTGAGCGGACTTCGTTGCAACCTGGCTGTTGCGCAACAAACTTGGAATATTTACATGCAGCGATGGATGTAGGTAAGTTGCAGCGGACTTGCATTACAGCTGCATGGCCCGCGAGTGTTCTGCATTTTGAACTTCGTTATCCAGTGTACGCTTTCATAGAATTGAAACTGTTTCGTTTAAGTTGATAATAGAAGTTTGACAAACGACTGGGAAATGTACGGCCTCCATTGAAGCCACGCTTCCCCTCCTAAGATATATCTTTGGATTCGGGGAGATAATCCTAAGGTGAGTGGGGGATTAAGCCACCCTCCCTAAAAGGGCCAGGCAAATGTTGTATGCGACGAACAAGCCCAATTTACGACGTTCTCCGAGGATAAAGCGATTTTTAAGCTACTCGGGCCTTTTTCAAACTCCCAGGACAAATTTCCAGAGGAACGACTACGAGATCGGTGAACTTGAACCCGCTTATACTCCGACTGAGATTTGTCAAAGTTCTAAATGAACGACATTCGTGCGTCGAGTGGACTGTGGAGTGAAGCTCCGGACAAATGCGTTTCCACGAGAATCGGATAAACACTGATCGAGTTTTCAACGAACTCTGAGGTCTACCTGGCTTCCCGTTCGAACAGAAATCGACTGTGAAAGCTCCGACGAAAAGTTTCAATTACTGAAGAAGGATATACTCACCCGTTGGTGAGGGGTTGAGCTTTCATTAAATGGAAATTCAATGCAAGTGGCGGAGAGCTGTGAAAACAGGAATAGCAGTGGCTTAAGATGCTGGTCGAGGGGCTGTTTGTAATCTTACCATTCGTGTTTTTCAATCAATAGCAGTCTGAAGGCTTCAAACGTGTCCAGGAAATGCTTCAAAATCGATGCACGGGTAATTCTCTTTACACGCTTCGATAATTTTGATTAAAAACCCCACGGATTACCGTGGCCCTCCGGCGGGCGGGGGGGGGGGGGCAGCGAGGAGAGCGCGCGAAAGTTAATCGCGAGGGGAAGATGAAAGAACTCCGATAAGGATCGCTTTACAGGAGACGGGTACGCCGCCTTTGCGATCTTCCGCCCTCTAAAATTTCCAATAAAGCGCCTCTACCCCTGGAGACGCGAGAATGGATACTTACGGGGGTTGATTCTTCCTTCTAGCTCGAATTTAGATGGAAGGGTGCGAGCTGCAGGGCTCGAATTTAACTCGGCATCCACGAAGCTCGGTAAGCTCTTCCCGCTCGCTAATGAACACTCTCGAGCGGCCTCGAAGTAGAGAGAGGATGCTTCCACGTGTATGTACAGCATGTTGGGAAAGCAGACACTTTCGACTTTGGAAATTCTTTCGAAACCCTGCTCCTATCGAGAGCATTCGCGAATTTCTGAATGGGTGGCGCGTGCGTCGAATAATTACTTAAAGCACTCGGTGACTCGGCAAGGCAGAGAATCTAGGCAGTGAAATTCGATTAACCCCCCTACCACTGTGGACACCTTGGCTCGCACCGAACACCTGTTAAACGAAACGAAACTTTCGGCCTCTCCTTCGCGGCCCAAGTTTAAATTGACAATTAAAAATTCCCGGGCCGGTCCGCGTGTACCTCCGTCTTAATTATTTATCCCGATAGTAATTGGTTATTCAATGCACTCATTAAAATTAAACTCCTCCGCGGTGTGCCACTTATACAACACTTCCCCGGTGGAACGAGTTGCTGGCAGGGGCAGTTTAATTTTCTCGAAATATTCTTAGATACCTGCCGCCAGGAGCTGGTTCTCCTAACTTTCCTCATTAGCACCGGGGAACTTGGCCGTTCTGCATTTACTTACCCCAACGAATTCGTTGTACCCTGGTACTTTTCGGGGGAGGGTAGTCCGCGAGGCGGGCACTCGCGTCCACAGAGCAACGGAACCGAAGTGAAATCGAGTGGAATTGATGAAACGCCTGGCTGAGAGATTAAAAGAAGAATAAAGGAAAGTTTGTCACTGGAAGCGAGGAACTCCCCGAGTTTCCTAGACAGTCCCGAAAAATTCCCCCGATTCCCAGCGACGCCCTCCTATCAGGCGAATCATCTCGTCGTCGAAGGACGACACGCTTATCGTTAGACGAGCCCCGATACTCCTCCGCGAATATTCCCCCGTGAACGGTTCTGTTTCGTGGTCCCATTCCGCCGGAACAGAGACGTTTTTCATGGGAGCTCCGACACAATATTTCTCCCTTACTGTACTCGCTGTACCTCCGCAGCCCCGTCCTCCCCCTTACCCAGATGCTTCCCGAAACCATGGCGAGAGGATCCGAGCGATCGGAAGAAAGCCAAGAAGCATGTGCGGGAAGCGATAAGGAATTCTAGCCAAGCCATTGAAACCTCTGACCCGGTATGTCGACCAATCCTTCGGCTACGCGCTCCCTCTCCCCCTGTCGCCCTCTGTTTCTCTTCTCTTGTCCCGCTTGCCTTTGTGTTTCGTCTGGCGAGGAAGCACGCCCCGGCCAGCACCGCTCGAACGATCACTTCGAGCCGGAAGCCCCGTGTCAATTAATTGGTCGGAATAAATAATTATTCGGACGAGCCAGCGTGCAACTCCCGTCTAGTTTATTCGGACCGGTCGATCGAGTAGCTGCAGCTTCGTTGCCCGTTTCCCAGCGCCCCGGATCCGCGTATTCGATGCACCGTGGAGCTTCATTTACACCGGCGGTTCGTAATTTCGCTCCGCAAGTGACTGCCGGTGGAAGACTGTCTCTCCGTGCACCATTACAGGCGCCCGCGTGATCAGGGAGGAAACCGTAATCACCGCGGATATCAATCTTCATGAATGGAACCGGGGAGACACAGCGGAGAAATATTCCCATCCGCCCGGTAAATATCAATCGCGGTGTATCGCGAATGGGATCGTTCTCGCGCAAGTATCCAATTTCGCGGCGCGATGCGAATCCGTATTAACGACCCAAGGATGCCGGATCGGATCGAGCCGAACAGATCGGAATTAATTCGGCCGTCCGGCTTTAGGGAAAAATGCTATTCGCCAAAGGGACGGGAGATAGAATTACGCCGGATGCGAGAGATAAATCGAGGCGGGGACGCGCTAACGCAGACAAATCGCTCGCGAATTTCTGCCCCTCGCTGCGGGGTAATTGTTACCAGGCGAATTATAACCGTATTTAGCGACGCGAAATGCCGCCGCGCGAAGCTACGATTAACAACGGAGGCACCTAGGTATAAGGGTAATTCGACCGCGATTAAACCACTCGCCGTTCGGTTCGACCTCTCCTTCGCCGCGGGAAGGGGCTCGTTAAGGAACCCGCGGGAGGGTAAATTTTTGTCCCTTCTAATTAGAAATCGCGTTCCCTCGCGCTGGGGGTGATTGAGTGATTCTGCAAACGTGCCCTCGTTATCGTAATACGGGGCGATACTTATGAATCACTCGGCGAGACTGCCTCTGAAATTTGGGAAACTGTGGGAGAGACGCGACACGTCACGGGACACAGTATAGGGCTGAGAATCTGAAAATGTACTAAACGCTGCGAGCACGATTATCCTGTCGCCCGAGCGGTGTACGGGATAATATGTATCGCGGTGGCGTGATTGCGCGTTACCGCAGCTGGAACGCTGAACATTAGCAATAGTAATTAATACCGTGTAATATCCAAATAGGATGAAATCGACGTTGCGGTAACGGATCGATCGCCAATATCCCCTGTCCCGTGGCGGCTTGGTAAATCACGGCGTAATATTGGTTAAACTTTCCAAAGGACTGCCGGCGAATCTTCTTCGGCCAGAGCGGACCGGGCTTTGCTATCGATCATCGAAAATTTTTCCGCGGGCAAACGCAATTTCGCCGCCGCGTAGACGTGGCATAATCGTGGCTCAGACCCGTATCCTATATATTCCCACTTCTCTCTCTCTCTCTCTCTCTCTCCCCCTTTCTCTCTTTCTGGCCTCTCTCCCCCGAGAAGGAACGGGGAAATTGCGGCTTTTCGTGGCCTTCGACCTGTCGCTCTCGCGCCAACGCGTTATGAAAACGATCGGGAAGCCGATCGAACGGCATTTCGCTCACGTTTCTCCCTCGCGGATCGACAGCTACGCGGAGCAATTGTGCAGGGACGCTTCCCGATGATAACAGCCACTTTGGGCGTGGATTTACAGTTTCTAAGTAGCAGATTACTCTGGACCCGGTATTCGCAACGTCGCTTCTGAATTCAATGTACTTTAATACTAGAGCGAGTCTTTCCAAGCAATAGGTTCTAGACTCGCGACATCGGGATCTCTTCCAAGATCCTTTGACTACCGGGGGCTATATTTCAGACATGAATGCACGATTTCTACAAAAGACGTCCCACGTCACCGGCAGCCGTGCTATTTGTCACCGAGTCACATGGAGCACTGCTGACCCAATATATCTATCCGGAGGAAAATTGAACCGCGTTTGGTTGGTTGAGGGATGAAAGTGGAATCGTAAAAGAAAGGAGATGAAGTTACGCGAGATCCTGTGTAACCATTGCTTTCCTATCGCCTCTACTCGATTACTCAAAGCTCTGCGGAATAATAGACACTCGACGTTGATCGTGTCAACGATTCTGAATCCAAATGTTTCCGGCCCTAACCCGACGAGCGGGCTGTTAGAGCCATAAAACGGCCAGTTATAGTCCTAAGCCGTTACGTGCTAAGAATATTTGCCGGTGTCGGGAAGAGTCGCAAACGAGAGCTTGAACGAACTCGCCCTTATCTCGGCGTGGCTTCACGCACGGTTCGAGAGTCACGCGCCAGTTTCATGATACCGTCGCCGCCGATTTCCACGGCCAATGGGCAGGTCGAGCTTCATTTCCCCTGATCCTCTCTCCACTCCAGCGATTCCATCCGCGTTTCGGTCCCTGGACGGTTTCCCCTCCGCGACACGACTTCCGGCGAGCGTAGCGGTAAGCGGTAACTCCTCGTGCAGCGGCTGTTCTTGCCCCAGCTATCGATAGAAGTCGTCCAATCTGGGCTATGCCCTCTCCCCCACCCCCCTTCCCCTCCCGTACGACAATCCGATTTCGTTTTGCCCCGATGGCCGCGCGCGCTTCTCGCCTGGCCGCCCCCGATTTCCCTGGAAATTTAGGTAATGGGTACGCTGAGTCTCGCGCTGGATTTTAGTGGCCTCTATGGCTGCCGCTACTGCGCCAGGATCGCAGGTAGAAGCAGCCTCTAGACTCTAGGTGATCGCTAAGACATTGCGAGTCACCGATTTCTTAGTTAGCAGGCTTTCTAGAACCTGCAATTCGAAAGCTTCTTGTCGCAGACGTAGAAGTGTTAAATGGCTAGACGCGAAATATAGTAAACTCGATTTCCCGATAATAATTGCGATTTATCGAAATGTAGGCTGTTCGATTTTCATCAAGAATTTACAAGAAGTAATCACGTTTGAACAATCCGCGGCATCGTGCATCCTCGAGCACCCAGAACCTCGGCGCGAAGGGTGTCGTCTTTCACGTTAATTCGCCCAGCTGGGTCAACCCCATCGAAATTACTCTAGGTCTTCCACGATTTTATTGCTCCTCGGTGGCAGTCCCGATGAAATGTGGCCGACAGAAAATTTGCCTAGCGAGCTCCCCCGGAGTGAATCGTCGGGCGCGGCGATGATTCACTATGGTAATCGAGAAGCCGCGACGAACGGGGTGCCACGGTAATAACGGCGGTAACGAGGGCAGTCGAAAGAGTCTTGCGGGCCCGCGGGGGAATGTTTGTCGGCGTTCCATCGATCCACCGTGAAAATAAAATCTCGCGATTCGAAGAAAGGGCCGAGATGAGGTTTACTCTGCTCTAAAGTTTACCGAGGGTCCACGAGATAAATTCGGCTTGGTCCCCGGGTGGAGAAACGCTGGGAAGATGGATGGGCTGGTAGACAAGGAAGAGAGACGAAGAGAGATGCAAATGGGAACAAAGGGAAAATACAGAAGAGTGCGCATACAATCAGGAGGACACGACGCTTCGTCCGCGAACGCAGCAAACCCTCGGAGGAAACTAGAAAATGATACGCAGCAGAGTAAATGTATCGTTTCTGAGTAACCTCCTTCCCCCCTCTGTTCGTATATTTTATAATAAAATTAGAGGGTGCTCGAACGACCCGCCATCCCTTTCAAGGGAGCGCGCGAGCTGCAATCGTTGCAGGTGCGCGAAAACTTTTGATGAGAGTTATAGATGAGAGGGGAGGACGAAGAATGGAGCGCGCTCCTTTATTACAGGATCCTTTCCCTTGCTGGGCAAAGGACGGCTTCGAACGATCGATGCCGCGAAGAGAACAAAACCCTGTGCTCTCTTGCTCCGTTTCCCTCGCCCCCCGTCCCTCTCCCTCTGAAACTGTTCCCGTGAGCAGCAGCTCGTGAAGCCGAGCCCAAGGCTGTAGGGTTCTCGTATCTTATCGAGAGCGAGGATCGATACATACAATTCCAGTGTTTCCGCCTTATCTACGAATACACAGGCGCTGGCGCTCGTAGACGAGCATCCTCCAGCCCTCGACACATCGCCGGCTGGAGAATGTGGGCCTGGACGAGAGGGCGCGGTGGTGCTCGTGACCTTCGTACACGTGTCACCGAACGTGATCGACGAGTTTCATTAGTTGGCGCGGCGACGATCAAGGGACTCGACCGGTGAAGAGGGTTTCCGACGGTCAGATACGTGTTTTTAACCCATTAACTCCGGCACAGTCCGGTGCAGCCTCCGCTGGTATAATGAAGGACGTTTGCCAGGAAGAAAAGCACGAGGGGTAGGTTTCTTAAGAGGCTTAATGGTTGGACGCTGAAGGGGTTGAAGCGTTGCAACTTGCACTTGTTGGATTCAGAGCTGTTCAATTAGCGATATACTCGATAGGTTTCTTGAAATTGTAAATGTCATAGGTACAGGGGAAAAGGATTCGATGGGCTAAGGGATGAAGAACGATCTCCCCAAAAGAGAGAAGTTTAAGGGCACGTTATTCAATTCCTTTCTCGTATTCCCAGAAAAGCATTTTACCTGGGTGGCACAATCGATCTGCTATGAAATTGCCCGGCTCGATGAAAACCTACATAACCGCTGAACCAAGCAAATAAACGACGATTGCGATTCATGGATTGGGAACAGCGAGGAGGAATAATCAAACGACGATACGATAAATACGATCGCATGAAAAACGAGGAAACGTGGAAGTCTGTGTCAGAGGATATAAATTCCTGGCCGAGTTCGAGGGAACTTTGCTAAGGGAATAGATCGCTGGGAGAGATCTCGAGTTTTGCAGAAGCTTCATCGATTCAACGGTGATTCGGCGGTGGAAATCTTTGAAAATTCTCGTGTCAGACTTACCGTTAGCCTGATTGCCTTAATTGCACTTCCAAGTACTTCGGCCTGATCGCCTGAAAGTTTAGGTGTTTTGTTTCAGACAATAACGTTAATGAATCGACGATTATCATAATGAACTTAGGAAGTAAGATCCATTAACAGCTATACTCTCCAACCCCGTTGTGTTAAGAGTCATTAATCTGAAGGATCCTCCGTGGGGAGAGCACGTTAATAAATCAAAATCAGATAGAAAAAGGTGGTTAACCAAGACCTGGCTTATAAACACACTTTTTACCCTCGCTAGTGCCTCGCTTCACCTTCATTATTCTTCTTGCGGATACACTCCCCTAACAATATCGCCGACCCAGCCGATGAGTGGGTCTCATCAAGACGGATAGCCGGGTCGATAATTCTATCTGGCCGCGCTAACGAACCAGCCACGATCTTTTGTCGCGGGCGTCGTACATGATCGATTAATTACGTTAACTCGCGGCAACAGCCTCGAATGCCTCGCTAATTGTCGAGATCGGAAATAAGCTAGGCTCGCGCTATCGCCGTCTAACCACACGCCCCGGCTTTACGCGCAATCAGGCAGGGGTAAATAAGCAACGCCTGGGAGTGAGACAGCTCGAACGAGCCTCGCTGACTCTAATTAATTTCGTCGTTCTTCGGCTCGACGCCGGGAACTGGCATCCCGCGAATGAAACCCTCTGAACGAGACCTAATCCACGGTTTCGCGCGACACCTAGCTCCTAACCAGCAGCAATCAACGTTTCCTTCGCGAATTTGTAAAGTGTAAGGTGGCGGTGGGCGTTACAGATTCGATGGAGACAGCGGTGGATAGGCTAAGCGCGAAATCGAGAGACGTTTCGCGTACTTCTTCGTAATTGAGGAAAGATCGAAGGCACTGGAGGTGAACAGTGAACTCCTGTCACATGCAGCTTTGAAACAAAGTTATGTCAGAGGGATTACAGTTTACATCGAAGGCATTCGGATTCAGTAGCCTGAATGGCTACAGCGGCCAGCGATCAGTCGGATAGTCAGCTCGGCTGGGAAAGCGTCTCCGCTCGGAGCTGCTGAAGCAACAGTTGTGCCATTCCATCGTCTATTTAGATCCGAAAGTACGAGTCGTTACATAATCTTTAAAAATAATTGAATAGCCATCCAGCGGAGCTCGCGGAAATATTTCAAGTCGGCAATGTGTCAAGTTCTCGCGTCTTGAACGCTTGCCATAATTAACAGCGCCGCCGATCGCCGGTAGATTTATCCGATAATCAGCTGGTTATCCTACTTACGCCTTAATTACGCTTCAGTGGCGCGTTATTGCGATTGTCAGCGATCGACTAGTTCGCTTAGATGGTATCGGGCGCCTTGGAGGGCCGACACAACCAGCGTATTGTGGATTGATCGAACACATTGCCTCCGGCAGCGTGTATGACTAATTAGTTTCATTAAGTTGAAGAGCAACGATCGACCAGATTGTCACCTGACAGGATCACAGGCTCGCCGGCGGAATGATCGATGCGCGCATCGGCTAAGCCCCCTGCAGCGCGCAAACACCGCCAAATAGATATGTATCCTTTGAGCTGTGCACATACGTAAATACGAGGAATCTGCAAACGCCTGCGACGTATCGCCGCTGGATGTGACTGATTAGTTTCATTAAGCGGACGGATCGAGAGCCGCAGGTCTGATCGACCGGTCTAACTCGGGGGACCGATTAAATTACAAGTACCCAACATCTACGCGCAATCGCTGCACGAATGAAGAATAACGAAGGGGAAGGAGTTCCCCGGAGCAATTAATATCATTCGCACCAAGCAAAGTCGAAGGGATTACGAGCCAAGGTCCTGGGATTCTCAGCAGGCTGACGAACAAGACGCCGCATTTCCATTACCATTACTTAACGCGGCCGTCGGTGAGCTACGTCAACGCACGAACGCAGAACCGTTTCGCGCCGCGGCCTCCGCGTCTGGCTCCGTCGAATTTCGTGGGCGAGGCTAATTGACTTCATTAGCCCCGCGGCTGAGCGGCCGAAATTGGTAAGTAGCCAGGCACTGGCCGGGCTCTCTGGCGCTAATATATCCCGGATAACAGGCCAGCGGTGCGTATTTTTTGACGCTTTGCTGCGTCCGAGCCAGCAGCCCGTTCAGTCAATAAGTATCGGTGAACCGATTAAATGTTTGTGCCCGTCTCGCAGCGCCCGCTGTTCATAAAGTTCATTAATTACGCCGGCTGTGAAATTCCTGCGTGGTGGAACGACGGGTATCAAGGGGAGAATCAATAGTCGGAATTTTTTGGCCCAGCGAGTGGCTTCGCCGACGCGCGCTAGTAATCCCTCCCTTGCTAATCGACGCGATTGCATCGTCGATTAAGTAATTTCACCCGCGATTCTTCCAACGGTCCCTCGACTCGCCCAAGAAAATCTAACGCCTCTTCTCTAAACCTGAACGATTCAGGACTACAATTCAATTCGTCACTCTGTCAATTGACCCTTCACTAAAGATGGAAATCCGGCCAAAGCACTCGCATGCGATGGAGTAGAAAGCTACGCTTAATTCCAAGCTTTATATACACCTTTTAGAAACAGCCAATGGAGAAAGAGGAACAGGGGGTACAGAGAGGCCAGAGGGAAACAATGTTGCGGGAAAGGAAAGCAGTGAATGGGAATGGAGGATGAGGAAGTTGCTGCATATCGATGTTCTCTCTGTCCAACTCCCGCCCCGCTTCCCCTTCAGCATGACTTCTATTTCTCTTTTGCGTTCTGCTATACACTCGGTCCCCCAGTTTTCGTTAATACAAGCCAGTCAATAGCAAAGCTCGGGGCTCGTGGCTGTTTGTCATAGAGGTCCCAATGCATTTCGTATTGGCAGACGGCTCGCGGCCGGCCTATCGTCGGGACACTCCTGTTTATGCGTTCCCCCTCCCTGCGTCTCTCGTTCCGCGTAGAACGTTCCTATTTACCACCGATTCCCGATACGACGCCGATAAGCAACGCTCCCGAAAATCGTTTACCTTTGCTCGCGGGACCAAGCTTCGCCCGCAGACGTCGCAAGTTGCAACTAGGACGTTCGTTTCCCTGATTAAAGGGACCTTTTCCAACACTCGTTAAGCGCCCAAACATACCGAGCAATCCTGCAAGAGAGCCTCGGGTTCGGATATTTCTTTTGTAGCGCGCGGACGAGATTCGTTATATTCTCGTGGACCGCGGTACGTATTCACTGTTTGGCGAAAGAATACTTTTCCCTGGCGAATGAGTCAAAGGTGAAACGAAACTCTGCTCGTTTGCGAGTCAAGCGTGACGGACTTCCACTGCAATTTTCGAGGATGGTTTCGCGTTACGCTAAGTTCTCGCTTTGCCTTTTTTTTTTAGGACGGTACAGTAGGGCTAATGAGGCAAGGTCTGGGAAACCCTAGTGAAAGTGATACCATCGGTGGTTAAATAACGTTGGACGAGACATCGGGAGATAGGAAATAGGCACTTTGCGAAGGCGGAAGGAAGAATTGCAGCGATGGCGTATAAGCGATGAGAGCAATATCTCTTCCGAAGCCACTCAAACGTTCAAAGTTCTTTAACGTGCAACGGCCCGGGAGCCTGTTCCAGGAAGATCCAGTATTTTATTGGCCATTTGAATACTTCCCGCGTTTATTCCTCAACTCCCCGTGATCCACTATCTAAATGCACCGCCTTAAATAAAGAACAAACGCCAGCGGGGCCGTTCCAGTCTCTTCCCGCGGCGCCCTGAAAAATCCAGTAGTACAGGAGCGTCGTTGATCAGACGGAGCGTGGTACGCTCCCCGATACAATTTCCCAGAGTCTCTGTATTCTCGGGATCGCGACGCAGAAACTACTGAACGAAATTACCCCCGAGCAATTCTTAAATTACCACCGAGCTGGCCCGTCAGGCTGGTTGAGTCCTTAGCCCATTCGGTCCACACTCTTTTGGAGCTCCCTGCAGGCAGGATCTTGCGCAACGCTCGAAACGAATTACTAGGGAACGACAACTATTAGAGACGCAAGGATAAAGTCACATTGGTCAGAAATGTTCACGGAACACGTCTGTAGGGATGTTTGGTGATCAAGCAGGATTAAATAACTACGCACTTGTGGAAAAGTAAAAAGTATTTATTAAAAGAAATTCAGGCGACGAAGCCTCCCATTCGACTAACCCTGTGTGACTGACTTCGTCCCCGAGATTCGCACTTACAAAACACTCTCTTGACGCGCGCTCTAGTCACCCAAACTTTCAACACGCATTCGAAGAAACTATTCAAACCTCTCGCATTCCCATCCATTTGCAAGTAGTTGTCACGCGGTTTCTCTAAATACAGTAGCTAGAAGCACGATATGAAATGTGTCTTCCCTCCATCGAGAATCGGTCCCGTTCGCTACGAAAGACCATCGAATTGATCGCATTAAATCAGGCGGAACACACACAGTTTCGTTTCGTTCGCGCGCTAACGAGCGCGGCAGGTAGTTTCGGCCGAACTCGAACGGGTTAATAAAGGGCAGACTTCGCGAGCGATTCGCGGCGCAGTTACCGTGTCCGAAGGATAATGCAGCGGGGGTAAAGGATGGCCGCCACTGATTACTGCCAGGCAGCCTCTTAACGATGAAGAATGGCCCGGGCTAATCCGTGCGCGCAGTCCGTGTATCCCGAAACAGATAAGGTATAAAATAGTGGCGCGGACGTTCCGCTTTGTTCGTCAAGGCGAACGGTCTCTCCCGTGAAACGGGATCCTTTCCTTTCCGCTAAAAATACACCCGCCGAGGATAATGTAGGACACCGTTTCCATTCGGACAATGAACAGCGCGGCATTCACCGAGCGCCTGCTTTTCGACGTCTCTTTCGGAGAGCCTCGTTTAATAACCGATCCACGCACATTCAACCAACGATCGATGGGACACGCGTGGCCTTCGCCGAAGCGCGCGAAAATTCAGCCCGAATTGGATTCTTCGTTTCGTGCCGGGTGTATCGTTCCCCCACGTTGCGCTTAATTTCCAGCGGAGCAGGTGCCTCGCGCAGTGGCCGCTACGACGGTTAATTGAAACTATCTTAATGCGATCAGTGGCATATGTAACGAGTTGGACAACCGCCTTCCCCGGGCGTTAAACTATTGCCCGAGAATGCAACGTTCCCTGGAACGAAAGCATCTGCTGGAAGCGTTTTGAAGCTGCATTCAGAGGGAAAGGCGTCCTTTACCAGCCGGGACAGTGGCGCAAAACAGAATACACATCAGACAATGACGAAGTTTAAAACGGTTGCGCGGCGCATATTTCGAGAAGTTTGCTCGGAGCTCCCGCGGACGAGAGGTCGGGCGCGTCTTTCATAATTCTCTGCCGTATTCAGGGACACCGAAAGAAACATAAAACGCGTATCAAGCGCTCGCATTCCCGCTTCGAGGGCGTCTCCTTAAGTTCATTGTTACTCCTTTAGCATTCAAATGGCTTCGAAAGTAAACTCGATAAACTTCACGGCGTGCTCGTTCAATTTTAATATCCCGCCATAGAAGCCACCGTCCTCCCCCACCATTCTCGATTTACCCTCGCCGGTTCGAAGCTCTTAGAACACTACGCGACAGAGGCTGGCTGGTCGCTGGAGACGCATAAACAATTCACGTCCGTCGTGGAATTTTCACCAAGAGACTCGTTGCGCGGCCGTTCGATCGATCCCTACAAAATTCAAGCCTGTTAACCCGGCTGCGACGAGGCACCGCGCGAATTCAGCCGCGTTACAGCTTGGACAAATAAAATCGGCCGGTGCAGCACCGCTACCACACCTCCCCCTGCGCCATCTCTTCCCCGCGGCCGTCCGTTTTACACTTTATTTACACGGGAGCACTCTGGCTGCTTGGAAAAATAGTGGAACGGCAGAGGATAGGGGGAGAGTCGAATGCAATAGGGAGAATTCAGGTCCGAAGGTCTAAAATTGTTAGCCGTAAAGTTTTTTTCTGCAAGTTCACCGTGGAGAGAGAAAGCTGCTGCTAAGCTTCGGCGACGGTAATTTCCGTCGAGTCAGCCGCGATTCCTCCTGCCGGGGCCATCGCAACGGGTTAGAACTTTCGTCGTTTCCTCTGACGGACGCGTGTAGTCGATCGAGAGGGGGAGAAAGAAAAATCCACGAGACGAAGTGTTTTCCGGGCGGGAAGATACCGCCGCGTCGTTTCTGATCTATCGATTAGTTTCACGATGCCGCTCCGCTCTCCCTAACCCGGGCCCGTCGGTCGATAAGCCGATCATGTGTTTAGAGAGGCAATAAAAATGATAAGCGGAAGGATAGGGGATGGCCATCCACGGGAAAGCCGCTTCTTTGGGGAAGATGCTGCAAGTTCTTGACGCTTTTACTTTTTATTTATCGCGGCCTACGCCCTCCGAGAAGAATCTACTCAGGAATTGCCGTTTTAAATCACGTTGCAGCCCCTTTGAGGGTGGCTTCGATGGAACGTCGTGAAGAAATGACGCAGTCACGCACCTGCTACTCGGCCCAAACGAGCGAACGACGGGAATGCGAGCTCCTACGGAGGTTTCAGTTAAACGAAACGATGAAGAGACTGTAGGAGAATCGTCAATGCAGTAGGAAGACTGCAGTCGAAATTGACTGTACGCAAAACTGAGTGGCTGAGAGGCAGACAGTTTTGGTCCTCAGTTTGCATATAAAAGCTACGCTATCACCTTTTGGCTCTACTCTCTGCGAACATTTAAAACGGATTTCCTCGAGGTAGAGGCGCGACGAAAAATTTTGTGGCGTCAGAAAGGGTGAAAGAACCGTGTGTCGAAAAGCAAACGAATGTATCAACCGACTGTTACGAGTTTTCTTTCCTAAAGACAGCCTTAACTTCATTCCATTCGATTTGTTCTTTCGCACAGGATCATCCTTCTTTAGACAGGGCGGTTTGTGGATGAATTTCATAGCCCCCGATCGATCATCCCTTGGCAGGGGCTCGGACACAGCGTTCGACTTTAGATTTTCTGTTCCAACGTCCGCCGCCAGCTCGTCGATATGCACGGGGAAAATGAGAAAGGGAAAAAAGCATTGGGTAGAGAATTTGTCGAGCGTCGAAGAATGCAGGGCGACCAAGGTATCTGGAACTGGGGGGGTGGAGCAACGGTGAAAGGGGCAATCGATATCGGTGTAAAGGAACGGCGAGAAGAGGGGACGAAAAAAGAAACCTGGGATCGCGCAAAAACCGTCGAGTTGGAGCAACACTTTTTGCGCGACCGCGTGAATTTCCTTAACGCCAGCTTTCCCTGCTATCTAACCCCCGAATCCTCTCCTGAATTGGGGGTGGATCTACGGCCCGCCCGCGGAGACCGTTCGTCGACCCCCCAAAGTGGCGTTCCGTTTCCTTTCGAGTTCGAGCGATAATTCAACCGTGGTCGCGCCAATGATTTGTGCGAGCTCCGGGAAACCAACTAGGCGACACTCACGTAAGCGTAATGTGTTGGTATCCCTGTGTGCGCGTCTCGCGTCAGCTCGTTGAAGTGGAAGAGAGCCACCGACGGCGAGCGACAGCGTCGATGGAAAGAAAAGGGTTGGGAGGCCGAGGGTAGGGCGAGAAAGACTGCGAGCAACAACGGCTTTCTATTATTGAGATTAAAAGAGGGGGGAAAAGGCGGGAAAGGAAGGGGTGGGCTCGATTCCGCGGCGAAATAATTAGCGCGAGCTCCAGGGATACTGAATGCAACGATATCGCGGTGACGTCGAGGCCGGCGAGGGGTGCGGGGATTTCTACGGTCGATCCATTTCGGTGAAGTACTTTATTTTCTTATTTGGAGAGGAAGCAAATGGTCGGAGCGATCAGCACGGCGGCTGGGAACCATCCCTTGCGCGAGACTTCATTTCGCTCTGATATAAATGCACGGGAATTTCTAAAGCTTCGAATCGAGTGCTCCTCCACGCTTGTAAATTATATACTTTAGAGGGTAACTTTCCACGGGCCGCGCAGTGAATAGTATTTCCGCTGCACCGTTCGCCAAGCTTCGACGCGGCTTGCGAGGAGGTCATTCCCATCGCTAGTTACACGAAGCACAGGCCTAAGCTAGGGGGTGAAAAGCGGACGTGAGGGGGGAGGGAGGCGACGTAGCGGAGAAGGGAGATGATACTTTCGCGGAGGAGGGAAAGAGAGAGAGGGAGAGAGAGAGAGAGGCGGGTGGTGGATTTTACTTGCCGGATTCCTGACTGCGATGGCGGAGGCCGCGTTATTGGCGAACGGACAGAAAAATCGATGAGAGTGGCACCCACTTTCGGTTCACCGAAGCGAACGTCTCCCCGCGTTTTCTCGCCGTACGACACTCCTCTATGTACCCTGTTCCTCGCGCCGCTGCTGCCTGCAAAAACGGGCCGAGTACTCAGTGTAGATGGGACGCCTTTCTTAACCAGACGTCTCGATTCGGCATAGTGTACATTCCGGCGGTTCACTTCGAAACCACTTTGACACACGGCGTATAGAAGCTCGCACTGCCGATGGCAGCCGAGTCGAGGATCCAGCCGATTCTTGAACCCGTTGCTTCTGCACGTCCTCCCCAGAGATAACCGGCGACGGCAACGAAGTTGACGGTTTCATACCGCGGCCTATTCTTGAGCCACTTCGGGCCGTTCCGTGCACCGATACGGAAATGCCATTAGCAACACAGTGGTGGGTCCTGTGTTCTGTATAATTCCTGAGCAATACAAGGCCGCTTCGGAGACAAACGCCGGGCATCGATGGCAGTAAAGTTGAGGGTGCAATCACGGACCGCAGGAGAGCGAATCTGCCGAGTACCGGCTGACCAGCACCTCCGCTAAGGTTGGAACTGGAATTTCCAGCGGGGTCACCAGACCGCAGAGCACCTCGGACTTGGACCGTGTATCGTTGCTGGCCGCTAACCGTTAGAAACCGCTGTCGGCAGCGCGTTGCTCGTAAACAGTCAGTTGTTCCGGCGGATATGGCCCGCGGCGCGGCGGCCAAGTCGGCCTTGGACATTAATATCCCATTTGGAGTTGAGAGTTCTGCGGTTCGTCGCAAACGAACCGTTCTTGCGGCTCCACCGATACGCAGGCAGAACGGCACTCGGAGTCCGCGAATTCCTTAGGAGACTGGCCCCGTTCAATCTTTCCCGGTCAGCGATTTCTGTTGGGCAGCGGATACCTACTATCCCTCGGTTGCATTCAGTTCCTGCTGAGACCTGGGTAGCTTTTACTTCCACGTTCAAGTTGGGAGAAATGGAGAACGGACGGGTTCCAGTATGAATAGCGCGGGGTGCGCATCAAGCTTTATCGAGGACAGAAGTGTTCCATGGCCTGTGCTCTCGGATAGACGTTTAACTTTTCACTGGTTACGAAAATTATACACTACACAACCGGCGGCGATGGGTTATTAAAACTATCCGCTCGATCCATTCGCCGCGAAGCGTGGAACACAGCTTTCCACCGACAGGCGAAATTCCCCCGGAATATCGAGGACCGCGGAGGGAATTTTTCGTACCAGAGGATGTCCCGAGCGGCGAAAGGCAGTGAAATGGAGAAAAACTCGTAATCCAATGGTGCGCTGGCAACGCGGACGCTTAAGAAGCAATTTTCCGTGAAACTGAACGCGTATCGATGCACCCAACAATAACCACTTCCGGCTTAATTGCTCTAATCGCCGTGAAGACTCATCGCCGGCTATTTCGCGCGTCCCGCCTGAGCGGCTACAATCCGACGCACGAAAAAAAAAAAACAATGAATTGCATGGATGCTCGACAGGATTGAAATGAAACTGATCTCCAGGGATTGGTCGCGACGAAGCTTCCCGCTGATCTATGATTCAAGAGGGAACGATCGCGGCTCGAGCAGCCGGCAAATGCGAGATCGTTGTTGAACCACCGGTCGACTTCGTTTCGGGGGACGTATTCCGAAGAAATCTGTTCTGGGGAAGGTAGCTCGACAGCAAGCGGAGAGCCTCTTACTCGATTGAATACTTACCGCGGTCGACGTCGAAGCTCGACGTGGTAAGTAGTTAGACTAACAAGAGTGGCGCGGGCGAACTGAGTATCTGGCGAAGAGGCCTGACGAGGATCCGCTATTTGTCGGAGTTATGGATACGAGAGAGCGTAGCGTGTCTCGTTAATTCGTAGTCTCGACGACGAGGAAATTCGTGGAAAGCGCGGACAGGAGTAGGTCTGATTGAATTAGTAGCTGCTAGACAGTAGCAATTTATTTTCCACCCCCGCGCGATATCGCGGAGTGAAAAGTACCTGTCTTCCTGCAGCTTTCACTGCCCTTTGAAGCTCAACCATTGTTACGTTCCGAATGCGAGATCGAAGCTGACAGAGCGGCCCGGTCCCTCCTGTCGCGGTTCACGTGGGAGTCAAATATTACCGAACTCGCAGAGGAATAATTAATCCCAATCCTCGGAAGCGAGCGGTGGCCGGCGAATTATCAACGTCACGAGCAATTAGAAGTGAAAGGCGCTCCGCGCCGGTTCGGCCCTTCTAATCCGTTCTAATTTCTTTTTTTCCACCGGTCCACCCTCGCGCCGATTCTACGCTGAATTATCGCCGCGATAGCGTTAAAACAATTCCCTGGCCGGGCGATAAAGCGCACGAACCGTGCCGTGTTATCTTCTCGCAGTTCGTAACGGGGCGGACGATTTAATATTCGCTCGCGCCGCCCATGAATACATCGCGCATCGCGCGTCTACGTGATTTTACGAGGGCGGAATACGGGGGAGGCGGAGAGTCGGCGAGGGATCGCGGGAACGAAAGGTGAGAGGCGGCGAGGCAGCGCGGGGCTAGTATGGGTGCTGGTGAAAAGTGGTTTTGGCTCGTTACGAGGAACGTGGGACTGAACGCTAGCGGAAAGCGTTCGTGAGAGATGGAGAGCGAGCCCGAGCGGCTGTTTACGAGCAGGCGCGGCTGGAACTAACCGAAGTGCAGTATTTTCACTGGTAATTTTGGATAAGAGCTGGTGGCTACGCCGTGGAATCGTGAGGGGATCAAAGATTGCTGGCAGAGCCCCGAACCGCGCGAAGCGAACGGTTCGAAACTACCGGACGCAAAGTTGCCAACTCCTCTTACTATCTCCGCAAAGTGGTAAGTCGACGAAGAACGGTCGATCGGACACGATTGAAGAGGCATCTGACGAAAGTCTAAGTTACCAACGTTTCCTGCGAATACTCGCGGTCGCGTCGGAACCACCCGAGGTCCAAGCGAGATCACTTACACTTCTGCAAATCGCTCACAGGAATATATACGCTGGACTTGATTTCCACCGTGGACGGCGGCTTCACTGTGGGAAACTCGATTGAAACGAAACGACAAAGGGCGAAACGAGCTAAGAAAGGACGAGAACCGGAGGGTGGCTCTGGCTCCTGGCAGGGTGGCTGTTAACGCGGTGGTTGGGGGAGGGGGGTGAATGAAGCGAAGGACGATGCTAGGCGGTGCTGGTACGCCGGTGCTCGAGAGTCTGCGGTATTTTAATATCTGACATTCCTGAAACGGCCGATCATCCGACTCTACTACCACCGGCATCCTCGCTGCTACGTCTAACAGCACCGTTTGCATCGGCAGCCCTGTTAACCGCTGCTAGATATCGCTGTCACCGCGTTACTGTTATTGCTGCCATCAGTGCTCGCGACGGGTTATCGCTGGAACTGCATCCACCCTCGATGATCCGCTCGCTGGATCGACGGAATGACCGTTGGCGCGAACGTTAACCGGCAGCCGAGCAGAACGTTCGTTTCGAGGGTAGTCGCTGACGTTCCAGCCGTGATTACAGCCGTTCCAGATGTACCATTCCGCTAAGCGTTGCGAAGGAAGTGGCTGAGGCCTTCGCGTCGATCCTTCCTTGCCTACTTATTCGGCTTTGCCGAGGATCACGACGCACCAACTGTAGCAACCGAGGTTACGGTGCATGAGCGAAGATTCGGTGTATAATATTCTGTCAGGAAGTTGTTAGCTCGACAGGAATGCGATAGCACGAAAGGAAACGCTGCGGAAGACACAAACAGAAGGATAATTGCTCACCTCGAGACCTGAGCAAAGTATTATATCCCTGGAATAGCTCGACGCACGCGAATATTTTTGCTGTTCTCGGTACATGGTTGCTCGCAGCTCTGTGTGCAATGCACTCAGCAACGCGGGCGTACAGTTGATTTATCAGTTAGCGTAATTGCAGCGCCGCGGGCGGGAAGCCTGTAGCCCTTATTTCGCCCAAGGTTCCCCGCCAATATTTCAGCAGGCAGGAACCCCTATAATGAGCCGCGCGGAACGTTCACCTGGGCGCGTTTCGTTGAAAAAGTGGATCATTATTCGCGGAGTGCGAGTCTGTTCTGAGAACGACTTCATCGATCCAATGTATCTTCCTCGGTCAACGTCCATTTCCCGATCTCATTTGTCTCTGTGCTCGCGGAAGTTCCTTTTTCAAGCTGGCACCCGACGAGCTCCCATTGCCGATTTATTCCCATCGCTTTCCCCGGCCGAATGATAGTGGAAATTTCGCTGGTCGCCAGCCATTATTTCTATTACCCGACCTCCGCCGGTGCCATTTCTCGCGACTCATGCTTTCCACCTCCGAAAGGAATTGCAAATTGTTTCCTCGCGAAGTGGTGTATCCTCGCTATCGTTAACCTTATTTTCCCTTCGTTCCATTTGTTACCTCGGACGTTAAGATATGTCACTCCGCTACGAACAACGCTTCTCCGATCCCGTTTCGATCTTCACTGACGTCTTCCAATGAAACTACATTCGCTCTGGACTCCATGCGAAATGTCTGCCATCCGATTCCGATGGAAGGAGACTCGTCAGCACGCGCAGTCCCGACTGCCTCTTTTAAAATCGCCTTTAAATCGCGCGAATAGAAATTCTGTCACATGTCCCGGGCGCTTTAACGCTCGTTTCTTTCACGTTCCCGAAGTGTTCGCCTATCCCGAGGTATATAAAAGGTGTGGAGCAAGAGGATGTTCCTGAAGCTGACACGGGTCAAAAGTTCAGGGGAGGATAAGTGGCTGGAAACGCGGCCAGACGGTGGGAACGAGACAGGATTTCCCTTTCGAACGTGACGAACGAGGAATCTCCTTACACGCTTGCTCGCTGGTCGAGCAAGGTAACCGACAACGTTGGTTACCGCTCCGGTCTCGATTCCACGTCCACGGGGCAGAGGGAAGGGGCTGCACCACTTTTCCAATCCGTCCGACAAATCCTCCAGGTATTTGTGCAGATTTCCGCGGGAAATTCACGGCTCTCCGCCGTCGATAAGACGAGGAGGGTGAGATAGGAATCGCGGTAGCAAAGGAGCATCGCGCGATCGTAGAGACTGCAAACGGGATTTCGATGCGCAAACGCCTTCTGAGCGCGGCGTCTTTGAGACCGAGCAAGTGTTCGGGAGAACTTTTGCCTCCTCGCGGGATCGGAATCGCGAACGTTTGTAACTGAATCTCCCATCGGCCTTCCTTTGTACATACATTCTTCGCAGCCTACTTAGCCGTCTGGTTGGTGGGTCAAAGCGAAGCCTCGACGGGGGCGTGATTTTTCATTGAGTTCCGACAGACCGTCCCTGAGGTAGAGGGACCGTAACAGGGAACCCGAGCCTTTCATTTCCCTAACCAAACGGAGCACTCTAGCTAATATCATCCCTCAAACGCACTCGCCACCATATTACCAGCGTTATCGTTCCATTTGGAAATCCGAATGGGTTCCCAGGGCGAGTGAAGATACGACGACGGGCACGCATGGCGGGCGAAGCTTCGTCGGCCCCGACACTATTCAAAACGACGGCTCGTTTGAAAGGGAAGTAGCTACCGTTTAATCTGCCGCGGCAAAGGTGCTGGCAGCGTAATACCAAAGACGCCAGACCGAAAAGGGAACGCTGGCCTCTGGCGATGGAGGTCAAAGGATAAGTGGAAGTGGCAATCGGAAACAAGGAGGGGCGAAGGGAGAGGGGAACGGGCGCAAAGGGGAGGCAATTGAGGGAAAAACCGGGAAGCTGAGGGGAGGAAACCCGCTGGAAAGCGCGGATCATCGCGGGGGAACCGTATACGCCGTACGCATTCCAATCGAACATAGCCGTTTGACCTGACGATCGAATTCCAATCAGCCACCCCTAAATCCAACCCCGTCCGCCCTGCTATACCCTCTCGCTCTGTCGCGCGATGCCTACGCTCGTTTGCGAAACTATCTCGGGGAGATTAGGCGCTATAGAGAGCGTGTTCGCAGTGTTCGCCTCGGCAGAGAGGATCCGTGAAAGACCAGTGTCGTGAAAAATCCCTTTCGTACTATCTGACAATTGGTGCCCGTTAATTTTCCACCTTTCCATTCATATTCCGAAGAGATATTTAGCCTTCACTGACCTGCTTATCAATGTAGATGACGATGGGGTTGAGCCACCTCCAGGTCCAAACCTGAAACAAAAAGAAACGGAGGATTAGAATAATTCTTACATCGACTCCAGTGAAGTGAACTGGAGTATTCGGCAGTGGGTTTTATAAAAATTCACGCATTTTCTCTGCACTTTATAGAAGTCGTCGATAGCTCTATGTCCACGATGTGGCGGCGCAGCTATAGGTTTTGTCGATGGGATATTTTGCTCAGCGAGATCTGGCTCTCCGCAGAACTTTTGCAATTCCAGGGCGACGCCGGGAGATCGTGTTCTTCGGAAGCTCATGAATGGCGGAACACGCGACATCTGCGCGTAAGAAGGCACGTACGGGTCCGCGAAGTTTATTTCACCAGGGACAACGTACACGCGTACATATGTCTCGGGGTGCTCGAAGTTTTTTATTATCTTGTCGGTGGGTGGCGCGGCGAGCAAAGTGGGGAAATTTACGGCGGCGGGGAGCAACGGAGGCGCACGACGGCCGGACTTTTTTACGCGGACGTCTCGGCTCACATTAATTACTTGCGCAGCTCGCGCCGTTTCCCTTTTCTTCGGGCTTAATGGCGCTGGAGCCCCGGGGGATTAGCCGCGAGCGGGACGCAAAGCGTTAAAAATCGCCTGAACAGAGTCAATGGCGCTGCGATGATTTTTATTCGCTGGCTAGGTAACGATAAAGTGAACCTTTAATTCACAAGGATTTCGGATGATCTATGCCCGCTCGTAATTACCAACGAGCTCGGGAAAAGCGCTCGGGATCTCCCATTCGCAGCAGCACTTACACTGTTCCATTCGGTTACCTACCTCCGAGGAAATCGATCGCTCGCGAAACGACGAAGCGACATCCATTTCCTGAGCGCGAACACTTTCCAAACGCGTCCTTATTAGCTGATCACCCGATTGCCATTCACGACGCATACTAATTGAGTTTCCATATCCTCGAGGTATAATAGATCAGGGGCTAGACACGCCTCGCGAATATTAATTCAATTTATGCGACATGGATATGAATTGGATCAATATTGGTGAGATCTTCGTTACCGGTGCCGCTCGCAATTGTAATCGCAAAAGTGGAATTGAGTGTGATAAAACCACGTCTGTCTATAAATAGAAGAAACCAAAGTCTAATGGAACCAGAAGCTGCAGCCTGGTCCTGGCGTTCTTACAAATAGCGAAACAATTCTACTCGTATCGGAAACTCGGTTCGACTCGGTGCCGTTAACGATCATTTCCAGCGACAGGCGATGCTGTAATAAGTTCAACGAGCGGATCGTCGCATTCCTCCGTGGGCGTTATATCCTGCAGGGAACCGAGGGAACGACGGGAGAGGCTGGAGGGGAATAGGCGCGAGGAGTGGAATTTTATCGTGGCTCGAAGAATAATTCGCTCGCGCCTCGATCGACGGACGATTCGTCTTTCGCCGACGAAATCGAACGACGGTACTGGATTCTCCTCTCTCTCTCTCTCTCTCTCTCTCTCTCTCTTTAATCGTGAACGGGAACGAGTTGCCAGCGATCCTATAAATTTACCGAGGGCCTCCACGATTTTGTAATATCCCGAAAGCGGGCGTGTCACAGAGCCCCCTGGACTCCCTCCGTCGCCAACCCGCTTTTATTGACGTTGACTTTTCGAAGTGCCAACCCGGTTCGCGGGGGCTGGATATTCGGTAAAGCCACTTTATCCTCGCCGCCACTTTACGTTCCGTGCCGGAAATTCCGAAGGCCTTGTTCGTTCGAGCGGGCGCCTGATCTCTATTTACAAATGGTTACGCCCGGTGCCACTGGGAATTATGGTTATCGTTAGTCGCGGTGTTTCCGCGCGAGCCAGCCGCCCTCCACGTGACAGTGAGAAATTCCGACGGGACGGTCGACGTTTCAGGGATCGTGGTTTCCCCTGGCGGTCCAGAATTATTAGTTTCCTGCGCGACCGTGATCTCCAGTCGATTCTCGCGAACTATCCGCAGGCTCCACTGCGCAAATAAACGCGTGCTCCAACTTTCGAGCCATCCGACAGTGTCTATACGATCCCGATTCTAGCCCCCTACTCGTGTTTAGAGTACGATCGAGGGGTAGAAGAGTGCTAGGTAGATAAATACCCTCCGACCGCCTGTGGGGATCGCTCTTTGGGCGAGATAGGGGAGCGAACGCCTGCATAGAGATCTGACAGAGCAGGAGTCGACCCGACACCCTGAAATTTATGATTCCCCTGGCCAGAATGGGGCCAGAGCCAAACGATAATGGAGTTTCTCAGCGAGGAGAAACAGAGACGTACGAGTGTGTACCCCCGGATGAGATCACGCTCGATGGAGCCGGTGGAAACGAGAAAAATTCGATTCGCTCAATCCGTATCTGTGCTGGCCGTCCCGGTCGAAATTCTCTCGTATCAGCTCCGACGGAATTTACGGAGAATCATCTCCGACAGGTCGATGGAATCTCCAAGGCCTTCGCGTATTCTTCCGTCGCGTACCTTCTGCTCTGCCTCCGTTGGATCAGCCACTCCTCTTCGTTCCCGCCAGCCGAGCAGACAGCCGAATAAATTGTTTCCTCTTTAATGGTGATCCGATGGAGAACATCGAACTGACGCGTGACGGGACCCTTTGTTCGTCCCGCGAAAGTCGTTGCCCGCGGAACGATACTCAACGGACATTTGCGTCTGCGGTGCTGGTCCTTTAAAAGCCCGAGGATATTTCGAGCACTCAGGAACCACTTTGGCTCGCATCGCAGTTTCATATAATATGCTCGATGTCCCCCCGAAACTGGTTGAAAGTTATTAGATTTAGTAAAGGATAGCTCCGTCATCGCCATCCTCGATATAATTTGCATTTAACTTTGAATTATACACGTGCCTCTTTCAATCCACCGCGACTTTGCATCAGCTAGACAGGCTGTTTGAAATTATTTCTCCTGGAAGGGAATCGATAAACGGTAGCAAGGAGGGCGGCCGAAGACCGGAGGACGAGCCCTCCTTTCTCCCAGCACCGTGACAAGTTGATAAGTGCAATTAATCTCGGGAGCGTGACATTAATAGCGAAGCGGGGCCCGAGACGGTGGATTAAAAATTCCTGATACCCTAACGGGCACGATGAACTCGTTTGCTTCAAGGGGATTGATTAATTGCCGGGGCCTTGTTTCCGAGTGGATTCATTGCAGGCTCGTTCGTGCGGCAAGATAACGTTCAGTCGAACGTTACACGCTCGCGGAAAATAATCCGCGCCCCGTGGCCAATCGATGCGGAGCCCGGTTTAGTTTCTCTCTCACACAAGTCGCCAGTTGCGTGTTATACGCGGCAGCTCCACTAGCAGCAAATCGCTTTCGCGAGATCAACGGCTTTTCCTTTCATCCGGTAACAACAATTCGCGACGGGGATGAAGTAATCATATAGCGACGAATAGTTTAAAGAGATGCTCGAAGATAAAGAGAATGGAACGTGGCTCGGGTTACCCGACGAACCCGGCTTTTCCAGCCTCGGCAGAGGTAAAACACGAGCTTGTTTGCCGGAGGCCTTTTTGACTGCCTCGCTTTCCGTCCGCGACGAACCAAAATAGGGGGCACGCTTCGTAAAATCTGTCAAATACGTTCTTCGTGCTCGCCTCGTCAAATTCTTCCTATTTCACGAGGAGATTTAACTACCTCGGTGTTTATGTGCCGTCGTTTAAGTAAAAATAGAATGGAAGAGGGGCAAGAAACAGAAGTGGAAGTAGAACCGAGTACGATAAACTTTCAACCAGCTGTTACCTTCAATTGTGTTTCCAAGTGATCACACTGGCTTGCTTGAATCACCCGAAACGACTGTACTTCGTTACCAAGAAACTCGAAAATCCGCGGGATAATCGCGCTTTAACGCGGCAATAAAACAAGAAATCCGCGCATCTGCGTTTGACGCGGACACTGCTCGGAACAACCCCGAGGGCTGCTAATTAAACGTAATGCAGAAAGCGCGGAAAATATCCGCGCTGTATAATATTACGTCAAGCGAGTAGTGCAATAAAGTGCAGCCGGGATGGGCGTGCTGCTGGCGGCATTACCGAGCTTCGAGAAATTCAGTTACCGCGTATTCTCCAGCCAATTCCTCGGTAAAATCTGCAGGGAAGTGGTGCTCGCGCAAGTTCAAACAAATTCCCTGGACTCTGCTTATTCTAGTCGCGGGACAAAGGGTGCCGCTAGCTCGTTTCGGCTGCTCGAAAGCAGCTTTATCATTCCCTGCCTCCTCCTCACTCGATACGTGGCAGGTCATTAGCGAACTGCATTCTTTCGGGTCTTTTCCTAACGAATGTTCCTTAAAATAGGATCTAACTTCCTTAAAGGTAGTGGAACTGCAGGGAGAAGCTTCCAATATCTGATTAGAACGCGCTCTTTCAACTGTATCGTCGCTGGACCAAGAGGAGACTCGCGCCAGTAGTAAAGGTCCGGCATGGGTCAGACGTCGAGCACTGGCAGCTGCGATCCTCGTTCTGCTTGACGTTTCAGTAGCACTTGCGAACATTCTGCCTGGATAGAAGCACCGAGGCTGTGCCAAGGTCTCCAGCATCTTTCCGTGGAAACTGAGCGTAACCACGAAAACCATAGATCCTCGAAGCTGCGCTACCATTTCCTCGGCTTTCAAGGGGACGCTGCAAGGAGATCCTTGGAAACTTTCTGTTGCCATGGAATTTCACTATTCCGAGGGAACTGGCGTATTCTTAAAAGTCGGACAAGAGGCTGGAGATAAGGGAATCCGAAAACGTTTATCGTGTGACAAATAGAGCGGCCCTGCCGGACGAGGGTCCAGGAATTTCATGATCTCGAGATTAACCGAAGCCAAGAAGGACCAGGCCAACGTTGAAAGTTCCTGCCAACTTGATTTTCTTCCCTTACAGCGTGATAATCCTACTGGAAGAGACAAAAGGGGGGGGGGGGGGCAAAAAGTTTCGCGGCATTGTCTGAAGAGCCACCAAACGATTGTCAGATCCTCGGGACGGGAGCTGGAGGAGCGGCGAAGAGGACGGAATCGCCAAGGGATGGAAAGTTGGTAAAACTGTTGGATGATGAATGGTGCTCGATCGTGTCAGCTTCGCGAGCCTGGGACGGGCCAGGCGGGCCGAAATTAAAATTGAAAACTTGTCGCGCGGGCACATTTTTCGTCCTCCAGGCTGGCTATGATTCAATGAACGGTGCATCGAACCACCCGAACCGCGGGAATAGAAGCTCAATGCGCCGTTTCCTCGAGGACAGTACAATATTCAACGGGACTTTAAAAGGGCAAGTTATTTCGAAACCCATCGCTTCGACGAGCACGGCGAGCATAATCCTTTGAGGTGGCAACTTCCAGTCCATCAAGGGTCCCAGTAGGAAAGATCGTTCCGGCAAAAGTACCGGCCCCATTTTGCGAGCAGTTACCCAAGAAAAGCAATTTAATTCAATTTACCTAGTCGAGGGGTCGGAAGAGGGTCGAGCGGCGAGGCGGGCGGAAGTACGTAGAACAATAAAATGAAAGCTCGCGGAGCAGAGCGAAGGTCGGGCCGACGTGTCCATCAACGCCAAACGTAAAGCCACTAATTGCGTTACACCGGCAATCCTTGGTAGCCAGCTACGTCTAATTAAGCGTAATTACTCCTCTAACGCGGCGGTTGGATCAAGGGCGTGGAAACGGGGCGAAAACTCGAAGACGCGTGAAAGAAAGTGGGGAACAGGATGGGAGGCACATTTATCCGAGCGAATTTAATGGCGACAACGAGGGGGGCGCGCGAGAAAGTCGCCGCGTAGGCGTGCACAGCTCGTGAAAGCTTTCTGGCCGAGTGGAGCTCGCGGCTAGCTTTGGACACCGTTAGTCAGCCATAAAATCGCTGAACACCCCAGTGCTTGCGCTCGACCTCCGCGAACCAAGAACGTCGTTTCCTTCCTTGCCCCGTTTCCGTCCGGGCGGCCCGCGTTAAAATAAAGCTCCGAGAGAGCAATGCGTTTAAAGTGTTTACTCTTCCCTCGATCGATCGCCGATGGGTTTTTGGTGTAGCCACTTTGCAGGCACAACAGTCTTGGCCGCGTTACAAGGTACACTCCACAGGCTGTGTCGTCGCGCGTTATAGGCTTGAATAATGTCTTCAATTTTCCTCGGTCTTTCGGAGGATGCGCGTTCGGGTTTAGGTAGAGACGTGGACATGAATGCTCGACGAACTTCTGGCTGAATATTGACGATAGAATGCATACGACCTGATATTCTAATTCCAGTAAAATGAAAATGCAGATTTGTCAGGTAAAATAATAGAGGTCCGTCAATAAAGTTAACCTTTCAGATAGCGCACGTTCTACGAAGGAGGGGACGTTGATGCTTAAGGAGCTGTTCCGGTCTAGAGCCCATAAAAATAGGCGACTTTAGGAATTAATTAAAGGAAGACTGTTGCGTATAATTTAATGGGACTTTTCGCATTGAATTAAGGATGTCTTAAACTATATAAATAAATTGTTTGTCTTATAATTAATTATTGGAGACGCCAGTGGGGAGTCGTTAAAATCCAGGCGTCAAAAAATTCATCCAAATCGGTGGGACCTGTATCTCCAAAAGTTATTATCCGATTCGACCGAAACTTTTTTTATTTTGAAGAATATACTTCTGACTAGGGAGAAACTAGAAAAAATGACAAAAAATAACATTTTTTTTAGAAAATAATGACACTTAAGGTTTGAAATCACTTTTTCCCTATACTTTTCGTCCTTTCAATGTCTTTAAAAATTACAAATTTGAATTATTTTTTATTTTTACTAGCTTCTCCACGAGCCAGAAGTATATTCTTCAAAATATAAAAGTTTCAATCCAATCGGATAATAACTTTTCGAGATACAGATTCCACTGATTTTGAGGACACTCATTCGAGAAAAAGACGTTCAAAGTTTTACGCGTGTGTCGAGTGCCCTGGTGTTACCTATACGCTTTTGCCGCTACTCAAATGCCTATAACTTCGGGAATTTTACGAATTTCAAAAAATCGAATTCAACTTTCGAAAAATGAAATAAATAAAAATCGATGTTTAGACCTCCGCTTAAAGCAGATAGTTCCCGATTGCATTCGAGCTCCCGGGGAGGAATTACGCTCGGAAAGCGATTCGTCTCGGCGACGGGGGCAGAATGTTAATGGCCCTCGATATGAATCACGGTGAAAGAGAAATTTTTTAAAGGACCCGTGGACCCATAGATCCCCGGATACTGAAAGTTTGCATTGTAAACGTCGGGACTTATTCTCCCCTTTCCTGCGCCAATACCGGCTCGATTGAATCCGCGCGAGAGTAGGTACGCTTCCGCTTGTACAATTCAACCGAACAACTCCGCCATCGTCAGGTTAAAATACCGCCCGCGTTTTCATTTCTCGTTCACCAGCAACCGCACAGGAAAGTAACGGGTGTACTTTACCATTCTCGATGCTTACTCTTCTGATCTATCAATCTTTGTACATAGTGGCTTTGGGATTGTCAGAGCGAAATCGTCAAAGCTCCACGAGCTATTGGATCCCGCTCATGCTTCACCGTCGTTACACTTGCGAGCAGCGTTCCCTTTATTCTCCTCGGCCAGCTTATTCCACTATTCCTGCTGCACTCCTCCGTTCTCTTACTTGCGATGCTTCAATTCATCAATTTCGATATTAAACCGGTACCAACGCGGTTCAGCCCTGCCAGTCAATCACGAGGCCGCGAATGAAATGAAGTTTCGACGTAACAGAGGGCCTGGTCACCTCTCACTGGGAACGAGATGAACGAAACCCAAAGCCCTCTGGTTATTCTCACAATATTGATGCGCTGTTATTAACGAACCCGGCAATCCCGCTTAATTACCAACATTCCCTGCGTTAATGAAGTACGCAGCCAGCCAGCAACACCGGCGGCCTGTTTATACGCGTTAACGCGAGTGCTGGCCGGACAATCGTATTTGTCCTACCGAGGAGCGAAGCGATCGGCCGGAAACAAGGGTAGCTATTAAATTTTACGGAGAAATTCCGCTTGTCGACCCCCGGCGTTGAATATTCCAGTCGTTTCTATTTCGTTCCCGTATTATGTGTACCCAACCCCACCCGCCAGCCACCCTCTTACCGCCCCTCGGCGCAGGGGCTCGAATACGATGATCGATGCGACCGGGAATCGTCGCTCCCGTTCAGCCGCTCGCCGAACACCCGTGATTTTCTCTATTTATATTTAACTGGCCGTTCATCCCCCTATAAATAGTGGCGGTGGATATCGCCGGGAAGGCAGGGCGAAGCCCGCGGCGCACGCTCGTCGATTTACTCGCGACTGCACGCGGGGCGAACACTACCGGCGAGTTCCGCGCACGTATTCATGCGGAAACGTCGGTCAAAGACGCCGAGTCACGCCAACCTGTGGGTCCTGGCCTGATAGGAGGTTCGGTAACCGCCTGACCACCCACGTACGTTCACCTCCTCGTTTATGCAAGTCCCAGGGCTTCTCAAGCGGCGTTTTCCTCGGTGCTTGAATAACGAGCAAATCACTGGTACCGATGTTTCCTTGTTTCTCATTTCCTCTCGCGAGAAAATCAGCTGCGCTGATTGCACTGGGAGTTGAAGTGGGAAAAATTCTGGGGAACCTAGAGGCTGCTGGCGTAAAGTAGACAGTGTCGTTCATGATCAGACACAGTAGACGACACGGCGGTGTGTCGCGCGGCTGGGAATGGATTCGTTGTAAAGTAGTTATGCTTAATCGTGATAAATGTGTTTGGCCACGATACGGAGCTATAGATTTTAACTTGAATGCAGGGGAACAAGGGGAAACCATGAATATTAACTCGGCGAGAGGCGCCACTGGGTTAAATTTACCACAGAGGCTCAAGTTGCGAAAATATCTTTTTTCTCGCGCAATCCTGTACCGTGCCGTTCTAGGTATCTTTTAATAAAAGACCAAAACCTTTCACTAACACTACGTAAACTGATGATTCCGAGTATGTATGTACTGTAGGAAAATTCTGAGTACTATTATTTTGAAAAAGTTGTTGCGAATTGTTTTCTTTGCGTTCGTCGATAAGTTCACAGCATCTACTTTTGGTGTCGATCTGAATTTGATATTGTTACTAAAGAAAGAAGACTAATTTTTGTTATTCGACTTTATAACCAAGTAAAAATTAAGAAGACTGAGTTTCTCTTACAATTTTTTAAAGAACTTTAATACAGATTTTGAGATATTTCATAAATTTGTTTGCTTCTTAAAGCAGTCTACTTTAATATAAAAGTAACAAAGTTAAACAAATATTCTGAAACCGTGGTTTTCAAATTTAGGGTATTTTTGACCCAGTAGCGACAACGTGTGTCGAATATTGGGACGTGCATCCCGCCGAGTTAAATAGACAGGCTTACGGTACCGAGAATCAAATTGAGAGACCCTGCCCTGTTGCGTACACACACCTTGCAAGCTCGTGCACCTCGAAGGGGATCAATGTGTAGCCAGTTAGCCCGGACAAGGAGGGGGAGTCTGAAAAGCAGCTTCTTTCTCCTAAGCGAAGTGAACGCGAACACGGTGTGGCTCGCTGCCAGAGGCTCTGCCAAGAAGAATTCCAAGCCACTCGATTCTCTGTCACAGATAGCGCTTTAACCCCGAACCTGTCGTACTCCTCATGTAAATCGCCATAACCGGTTGATCATTGCCCCGCCGATATCGTTACGGGCGCCATCATCGTTTCCGGATAACTGTCGATAACAGATCAGGCCCGAAATACGAACTGTATCGCGAACGGAGCGTCAGCTTCCCTTTGGAACGCGGCCGAAACGACGGCAGTCTAATGGATTAACACGCGGTAACCGAATTCACTGGCACTCGAAATGAACCCCCGCGTGCAACGGAATGCAATAACGTTATTTCATGCTAGGTAATATCGAATATCAAGCTTTCCCGTTTAGGCTCGCGTAACGAGTAATTTCGTCATTACCGCGCGGCATTGTCGATTAAAGGGCAACAAGTTGCCGCGCGGCTCATTTGCATCGGGAGCTGAAAAACTCGCTTTGTTCCGCGTCCAGCTAGCCGAGTATCGCCTGTCGAGATTTATCGACGCTTTTAATTGAGTTCCAAAGGCCGATCGTAGATTCCCGTTGCTGTTTAACAATTCGAGTCGCCGTTCTGAATGCAATTTCCATCTATCGCGACCGTTTGCGTTGTCGGGTAGCTTCCATTTCATTAAGCTTTTCCCGCTTACCGGTCGACGCCTCGTCGCCTAGAGCAGCGGTCCTAATTTAAACGGAGTGCTGGATCGAGCGTCGATTCCTCCGCGACTCTTGAGCGGCTCGGCGCCGATGCAGCCGACGCTCCGCGAAACTTGCCGGGGAGGGTATATCGGTGTATCGCGTGTCTCGATTGACGTCCGAATAGAAGGAACATCGGCCGCACGGGGTGGTCACGCGAACGCCGTGTTTCCTTACGCGTCTGTGCATGCAACGCGGCCGCATTTGCACGGTATAGTCGGCAGGCAGCGCGTGCATATGGATGCGCATAATTACGAAAGTGATGTCGGCCAGCAGGACTCCGTATATACAGGGGTCGTGTAAGGACGTGGCGCATACGCGTTTTCGCGTAACCGAGCGGCGCGGGTACAACGACCGCCGGCGACGGTCCCTGATATGCAATGTTTAATGAATAAGCTCTTGGCCCGCAGCCGCCGCAGGAAACCAGGGAGGTTGACATCCCGTGAAGTACGGGGTAAAACGTGGAATTATTCATGTAACGATTATTTTCCACCGTGAATAGAAATTAACGCGGCTCCATGAATAAGCGAAAATGGAAACGTTCGCTCGCGGATCGCGACGGCCAATTAAAATAAAACCGGCTTCAATCAACGTTCCCTTGTTTATTTCCGAACGAACGTTTCACCCAGGCCGCCAAGTTAATCCCATTAAATGCGTTCAGCTGTTTACCAGATTTCTTTATAAACGCTTAATCTCTGGCATAGCGAGGCACCACCGGTGACGAGCAGGACCGACCGATAGAGGAAAGTCGAAAGTATGAAAAGTCAATTCTACGACGGACGCGGTGCACCGAGGTGCTAAATAATTTACAACCGGAGGGGCGCACACACCGTGAGGCTGGATACTTCCGCCGCCTCCTAAAAGCACGTCACTTTAAAAGTTCGTAATCACCTCGGAGCAACAGTGACAAGCAAGATTAACGTTTACTAACCATTCATCGCGCTGCCGAGTTCCGTGCAGCTCGGGGGGGGGTAAAAAGTTCCCCTATATCTTCCCTCGCAAAGTTCGCCGACGATAAAGTGCACCGTGCATCTCGGCCAATAAGGAGCCTCTGAAAGGCTACTACGATTCCGGAGTAACTCTGACCAATGGCTTACTGCGGAGGGTCCTTGGAAGGTGACTCGAGGGATCGCAAAGTCTGAAAGTAACGTCAGCGGTCTGGATAATTTCGAGAACTGAGTCGTTATGATTCTTTCGCCAGAGCGACGAGCTATTTGCTCGCACGCGGGTCTATCGATCACACGTAGAAATACCGAGGCGGACGTAGGGACCGCATCTTGCACCGCAATGCACTCTCGACCGCATCGGTATTCAGCCGCAAGTCCAAGCAACTGATTAGGTTCCACTGTTATTCCGGAGGCAACCTATTTTCGATCACGTTCCAGGTTGATCAGAGTTCGATCTGGACGATGGGGAAAACGGGAAGCACCGCGAACGAGCACGGCGAAGGTAGAGATCGAGGGTGCTTGCGAGCCATTCGTTTGACCCAGTGGACTTTTAGTAGCCCGGTCTCGTTTGACCCGTTCGCCAGGGCCACTCCCGTGGGGGTCGCTTTCATAAATGGCCGGCCGAAGTTTGCCCGCGAGCGGGCAACTTTTAATTTCGAGTTGACGTTCGCCTCAGCCACCGGCCAAGAATGGTGGCGGTCTAATAACCCGGCCAGGGCGGTCGAAGCTATAACTTTAAAAGCCGACGAAACGAAATTTCCACGGCAACGCCGAGCTCCAAGTCTGCCGCGCGATTCTCGACCCCTACCTGACTTACGTCCTCGCAGGTTACGGTTTACAAGCCTGGAAAAAGGTTTAAGCGACTCCTTATTCCAAGAGAATGGAAGCGACGAGCCAAGGAAATGGCTGAGATTGTTACTGGAAAGCCCGAAGATTTATCGCTCGTTCCCTAGGCCGATCGACCGCTAGACGGAACGAGCCAATCATTCGGTGAAGTGCATGGCGAATTTCGGTGGATTCCTCCGCCATTATCCCCGCTAAGTACCTCGATAGGACGTAGGTATCTGTGACCGACTTCGACCGACGCTACTTTCTGCCCGGTAGAGCGACGCGGAAGGGCGGGAACGCGAACAGCGATAGAGACAATGGAAAGTGTTTACCGGCGAAAGATGTAAAAAAGAGACCGGCACGTGAGAAATGAAGGCAGGGATGCTTATCGTCTCTTGCGTCCCCGAGGAATAGGTCAAGATCGTCCAGTAGCTCGCACAGGCGTCGAGAATTACACCTCGCCACTTTGCAGTATACTGATCGATCTTAATAAAAGAGTTGCTCGGTCCTATCGAAGATACTCTGCCTGGGAATCGATTGGTTGACCGCGGGGGGATTACCGCTGCTTCCGGCAGCGGAGATTCGCCAGGCTTACGACGGGTAGCCGAGTCTCTTTACGGCGGTAGTTTCAAACAATATCAAAGATCCCCGGGTTAGCGGCAACTTGGATCAATTAATCTTACACGATCTTCCAAGAGGGAATCGGCGAGGTCGCTCCGTGCGCGCTGGAAATCCAACGGTCGCGAGGCCAGAAGGAAGTTAACGCGATTCCCTGGCAGCATCGAGGTAACCCCGAGGGCATCTCGATCGCCGTACGCGTCCGATCTCCTGAAATATTCGTCAAAGTGCTGGGTCTTTGGCGCCGCCTACGGCTGATTACACTCGCCGGCGTCCAAAGCTGCGAGGCGGGGACGGCACGGCTCTCAAACAGACTTAATCGTCACTGGCGGCAATCTGGACGGATAATATTCGTTATGAATTCTCGGTACATCCGGCCCGTATTTGACCCGGCTCTAGCTCGGCGCAGCTTCGCTCTCCCCCGCCCCCCGCCCCCCGCCCCCCCCCTGGCCCCAGAGTATTTTTCACGCTCATCCGCCAAGGCAAACCCTTCGTCACGTTCGCTTTGGAGGACTCCTTTCCTCGTTATGCACAAAGACAAGGGGATAGACGGCGGAGGCTCTCCCGCTCGTCGAGTCTGTTTGTGTTGGTGCGCTGCAGCCGGACATTGTGGCTGCATCCTCGTCCTTCTCCTCCGCCTCCGCTTCCCGGCCCGGCATTCTTTCTTAGCTCTTTTTTTTCTCCCCCCGCCCCGTCCCTCGCCTTTCTCTTTCTCCTCGACGATTATAGCCCAACCCCTTAACGGCTGGTGTTGTTCTTGGCACGGGGAACGTTAACGAGCCGGCAACACACCGGTCGCCCAGGGCTATTGTGCACCGAGAGCGTGTGGGTGGTCGTGTTTGCGTGCTGGCACGCGCACGCCACCGCGGGGGTAGGCGAGCTTATGCCGGGAAATGTACGCGGCGACCGCGGTTTTCCAACGGACTGCGCGGTGCCGTGGCCGAGAAACGGCTAAAGAAACTCGGGAATGAAAGCGTTCTCTGGATTCGGGGCTGGGGAATTGATTAGATTCCGCGCAAACAAGTCGAAGCTAGGCGTTCAGTGATGCTGGCGGACGTTAGAATGCCTGATCGATATTGGGCGAGGTGGGTGCCCGAGCCCGCGCGTTTCCTTGCTAATGACTTATCGGGGCTCCCGATTGCGTCCCGCCGTAGTTTTCTCGGCTGCGATGCTCGCCTCCGCCCTTGCTGACGTTTCGTTAAGCTCTGCTTGTCATGCATGAATACGCTCTTGATGGTAACTCCGGCCTTTTCCTGTCAGTGGGTTTGCATAAAATGGAGGCGGGTTATTCCGTGGTTGATTGAAAGATACACGCTAGTTTAGATGCATACGCGTAGTGTCGCGCATGCTTCCGTGGAAAGAGAGGAGCCTCGATTTACTCTTGTAAGCCCGTCGACGATAACACTCGTCGTCTCCATTGATCCTGGGAAATGATGACGTCGGAGGAAGGGGTGAGATCTATTCAGGCTTTGCTTCACGCACGTTTTTCTACCCGAGAGTCCGACGCGGAAGGGCTTTGTTTACTCGGTATCCGCGCGAGGAACAAGTAACTTAAGTCGCAGCAAGCGAAATTAAAAGTGTACGAAGCGTTTCGAGGAGCGGCTCGGGATGAAGCACGTACATATGTACACAGATGACGAGGGCCTCCGGAAAGTTGCAAGAAATTTGAATTGCAAATGTTTTATGCAGACCGGCGGTATCTCTTGGCAGGGACGAGTGGAAATATTTATGACGCCGGAGCTAGTGTGCTTTTTCTATCCAACGGTGCCGCTGACAATGCGCGCACGATGGCGCCCCGGCTGATTTCATCTCGCTAATTGAAAGCCGACTGATTACATCCCGGTACAGCGGAACAAACGCGAAGCATTATTATCGATTTAATTTCATATTAACGAGCGTGCTGCATCGATGCATTCCACGCGAGTAAAATCCCCGGAATATATTTCCACTTCAATTCCCAACGAATCTCTGAGAAACGGCGGAGCCCCGCTTTCTACTACGCCTCGCTGGCAATTCACGCCCATCGATGCTGACAATTTTGCCTGCACGCTAGGCTGCGGGCGAGTTCGCCGAATCAACGCCGAAACTTTGCACCCTATTAGACTCTAATCTATCCAAACAGTCACAGCGAAGTGGTCGCCTGAACTTCCGCGATTTCGCTAATTGCGCGCGCGCGCGCGCGCGCACGCGGCCCCGCAGCCGGAAACGGAGAGTAGCGGCGAGGTGTGCAGTTCGAAACTCGGCGAAAATTAAGGGGAAGTTGACTTTGCCACCAGGCGGGCTGATACATCAAACGGGCACCACCTGTTCGTTTCTCCCTTCGGCTCTTCTTCCCCCGGGCGGTCTACACGTGAACCGGCCGTAGGCACCAAGCCAGCGGGCTATTAAAAGCGGAAACTAGAAACGGAACCGGGCACGGAAGCAGAGAACCGGGCCGGAAGTGACCCGTTCGCTGGCGCTGCGACGAAAGCGACGTCCCCGACTTCCGCCCGAACCGACAACTCTGCAGGGCTAACCCGTCCCTGGATGCTCCTTCTCCAGAACGCCAACCCTGTTCCGAGCAATTCGGGCTGGCTAATACTCGAGGGGTGACGAAAAGCACAGAGGAGGGGAGTGCTTGATTAATGGCGATGGTTGTCAAAATGAGGAGCTAAACGGCTCGAAGACGTGGCGCGGTTTCGAGAAGAGGAGGTCCTCTTGGCTTAGGGGGATCCTGCCGGAAGAATTCCGTGAATTCTCATTACTTTTTGAAAGAGGAAATTGATGGGAACGAAGGAAGCCAATGAATGGCGTCGATGGAGAACCTGAAATCGTCGACCCCACACTCGGCAGACAGTCCTCTCGAGAGGATATATCTCCTTCGTGGGCTCGTATCTCCGTATCCGCCGCGCAAAACTGCAGCCATAACGCGCGTCACAGCTGTGTGATACAGCAACGAGAAATACGTTGGCCAGGCCAGAGGCGGATTATTCCGCGGAAACCCGGGATTACGATCCCCGGGCGCGTCAGTTTTTACGAAGGATCGCGAGACTGTATCGGAATTTCGAGCGACAGAGCGCCACGTCAAATCTACATGTTCCTGGGGAACAATAGCGCGGCGCTTCCTTCGTCTCGCGGTCGTCGAAACGAAGATTATATTCGTCGCCGTAAAACGATTCCCCGACGAAATTGATCGCGGCCGGAGGTATCGAGCGAATGGAAGCCGATAGTAAAATAGGAAATGGAATTTCTTCCCCGTAGATGAAATATCTTTGGCGTACTCGCTGCGAATCGGATGTGCCGCCGCGGTGAACGTACCAGCGACGATCTGACAGTGATATCGTTACTCCGTGGCATTCCTTGGAAATCAGATTGCCTCTTAAAGTGGCGGGATAGCTTAGAAGTGCTTGGAGGCGCGAAGGAACAGAAATGAATCGAGTCGCCCGATTAACAGGGATCCACGTCTCCTGTATCACCCTATAGGTACACGGAGGCGAGGGTATCGCGGTTATTAACCTTACGCCCCTTCGCCGGGAGGATCGTCCCTCCGTATCGAGCGTTTGCAAGGGAGGCACGAAGGGGGGAAGAAGGATAAAGAGGAAAATGGAAACGGATTACGGTGCAGCCAGTCGATCAGTCGGGGGATGAATTGCACTTTAACGGTAATCGGAAATCGCGGAAGGAGGCGCGAGCTGAAACCACGGGACAGGGCTTTAACGAGAACAGGGGAGAAGGAGAGGAAGAGAGATACACGCGGGTGTGGACGTTGGGGGTGGGGGTGGGAGCGAAGGACGAGTCGAAAGGAGGAAGCTCAAGCAGAGGGTAAGAAAAGAAACGTGAATCGATGGAGAAGTTAATTTGATCGCTCCTCCAAGGGGACGAGCGAGAAGAGGAGGGGGGGGGAGGGGGGAGTACGAGGGGGCAAAAGAAAAGCCCAACGCCCAGAGGTGAAGCGGGCGAAGCTGATTTACGAGGCTGAGAAGTCTCTCCCTTTCGCGGTGAATTGTACCACTGCCACTTCTGGCTCTCGCGTGGCCCGCCGAGTCGCCTTTTCTTCCCTCGTATTTCCTTCCTGTGTTTTTTTACACGAATAGCAGCAACTCCCTGCGGTTACGCTTCTCCACGCCCGGGAGCCGGCTGAAATTTCGGACAGAGACATTTAAACCGCAAAGCGAATGCGAGCGGGAGGAAATTTCCCGAGCTCTTCGACGGGGATCCTCCCAGATAATTCCAGTGTATCCAGCAAATACATTGGCAGAAGTGAACTAGATCACGCCGCGGTGGTAACAGGAGCAACAATAAAAACTCCTATGACGCATCGAAAAAGAGAATTTTTTCAACTTTTTTAATAATACGAGAGGTAGTAATAAAGCAGCCGGGCCTAGAGCACGCGAAGCCACGGCATTTCGCCTCTCCCTTCGAAACTTTCCGCGTGGTATCGGGGCTGACGCGATTAATCTGCAACGGCAACGATCCTGGCAACTTCCGCCACAGCAGAACAGAAAGGAATACCGTTCTGCGTTCCTTCGGAAGGAACGTACCGAGCCCCGAGTCTGGGAATCGAGCTAGATTTGCGAAAACTTCCTTTGAGAACCCTTCTGCAATTCGCCAACCTTTTCAGAGGCAAAAATCTACGTAGAGAATTCTGCAGCTTGCTCGCGGGATGGCCGTTATAGACGGACGGAACGAAAGGGCCGTCGTCCGCCACGTCCAGCGAATCAATTTCCTCGAGTGACGCCCAGTTTCGCGGGCGAACATCTGTTAGCTTCACGCGTCGTCGACGAAACTGGCGAAACTTAAATTAAACGAAAGCGTGGCTAGCCGGGGCCTCTGTTCGTTTTCATTTCTAACCCCGTTCCGTCCCATTGCTCTGCTTTTCCGTCTGAATTGCTGCGCGAATGTCCATTGGCGCGTGCGAGTCGGAAGAATAATAGGAGAAGTCGCGATAAAATTAAAGGCAGCTGCGTGAGTCTAGGATGGGAAAGCATCGTGGAACCGCCCGCTCGGGAGCGGGTAATTATTTTCTCCAGTTCACTTCAATCTCGCTAATTAGACATTAAAGCGATATCAGTTAATATTCATTAGCCGGTTGAGAAACTTTTCGAATGCACGCCACGCTGTCTTCTCCTCCCCCCCCCCTCCCCCGTCGCGGCGCCCGCTTTTATTCGTTTACTAGGCGCGCTAATTCCCTTTCTTTTCCACCCTCTGATATTAAACTCGACCAATTAGAGTAATTGAAGAAGGAGGCGAACGTGCCGCCCGTTCCTCGCGAGATCACGCGACTGCGAAACTCCGCGATGACGCCGCCGCCCTCTGTCACCGGCGCGCTACGATCCACTTTCGTGCGTTTTCATGGACACGAGGGGGGAAAGTTGCATCGACGTTAATCCCGCGCATCGTCGGGCTAACGGAGCGGTCGGCCGAGCACTCCGTTCGAAAACAATCAACCGCGGGATGAAATATTCAACGGTTCTCCTCCTCGGAATCATGCAAGTGTTCGATATTTACGTTGCAGAGAAAATTAAGGGCAGAGCGCGACATTGGCATTTGCATCTCGAAGGTTCTTGCAGGCTGCGTCGCTTCCAGCCCGGCGAGCAAATTCAAAAAGCTGCAGCCCACCGAAGGGCTCGACGTTGAGCGCGTCACTGGTTGCACGGATCAGGGAACTTCCGGAATACAAAGTAGGGAAAACGTGGTGCCAGGTGGTGGCCAGTATCGCTCGTTTTTTTTTCCCCTCCCCTGACCCGCTTTCTTTAATATTTATCCTATGCAGATGTATGAAAATTTTCCGCAGTTCAACTCGAAACTGCCGGCCGCCGCTGTTCCCCTATTTGCATTCGTCCTGCCGCGATAGCGATTCACCCGGAAGGGCAATAATTATAACGGCGCGGCGGCACGGTGCTCGCGGCCGTGCACGCATCAGGCGTACACGAATCGAATTCATCTTCGAGGGGAACTCGGAGGAACGGATTTGCAAACCGTGACGGCTGTTCGCGGCGTTATAAATACCGATCGCGTGCACCGTTTATCGTGACTACTTTTCATTCGCTCGTTCCTGATAGCCGCTACGCTAACGCCTGGCTTGGCGCAAGAATCGAACCGTCCAAAGGGCACGTGTTTCCAGTATGTTCCTTGGGAACAGTTATCTCGATTCCTTTGTAGGTGTATAACTCTCCAAACACTCGCCCACCTGTGCTCACAGAATTTTTCCACCCTCGCGAGGGCGATTCAATTTTCTCTCCGTGGAAGAAAAACACCTGAATTCGCCGGCTCGGAAGAATGCTCCCGTTTCGCTCGCCCGGGCCGTGCGACCTTTGTACGCTTTTAACGAACAAGCTCCTTCGGATAGTGTCCACACTCGAGCAAATGAATCGTTCAGTAGTCTATTCTCATCTCGATCCCCGAAACGTTCTATTCTAAACGCGATGCAATTGTCAGCCGCGGCTGAATGGAGTTGTAGAGATCGGGTATCAATTTTGCATGGAGCTACTAATTAGAGGGGAGTTCGCTGGAAGCCCGCCTGAATCTTCCGTCGACGAGTGTTTCTCTATTTCGCCTCGACCTGGCCGCGACCCTCCGTAGAATTGCTCAAGATCAGCGGGGACTCTTTCGTAAGGTGGGGAAAGAGTTGCGAGCATAACGACGGTAGAAATTGGAGGCGGTGCACCGTGTACAGGAAGCGGCGCGAGTAAAAGTTCTCATACTCCGTTAAGTATATGTGCCGTCAGTCGGGCGTAGCTTCGCGACCGCGGCAATTTTCTCGGGTTAAACGGGGAAAAAATCTGCCCGGCCAAGTTTTCCAAGTTCGAGCGACACGCGAGCGCTGCACATCCCGTCGCCCTTTCAAAGATCAGCCGAAAACTTCAACGACGGATTCGGGAATCGGTCGTCTGAAATATCGACGATCGAACGCGCGCGTCGCGGTTGCTCTGGTATGATTCCGGCGTAACTTTTAGCTCAGTGGCAATTAACGGGCACTCGGGCGAACAAACGGCGACTTTTATACGCCCCCGCACGCCGTCATAAATAATCATGAAATTACAAAATCGTCGGCGGGCACGTATGCACGTAACGAAACTGATAGCCGATTAAAATAACGCCGGCGTGATTAATATGCCGACGGTTTTATCCACGTCACTCGCGCCCCGTTATCGGCCCGTGACACTAAACTGATCTCGACGAGCTTTTTCATCGCGCAGAACGGCGGCCAGCGAGGCGGGGGAGTGACAGAGAGAAAATTATAATTGACGTACGCAGCGGCCATTGAATTTATCCGTAAAATTAATCATCGTCGCGGAAAATGTCCAACGAGTCAGCTGATTAAAAGGCTAAAAATAACCGCAGAGAACAGCTTGCTTTTCACGCTCGCACCGAACACCCTTCCGCCCCCTTTCCCTCGCCCGTGGGTGCTTCGTTTCTCGCGCATCTTTCTCCGTTTCACTCCCACACTCGGCTGGACTGAATGGAAGTCGCATCGAGAGCCCACCGCATCGATTTCGCCCGGCATTAATAAGCAGGACACGATGGTGGGATGGCACCCAAAGTGGGGGCGGGGAAATTTCCCCAGGATGAATCGTTCCGTGTCGCCGCGAGGGGGGGGGGGGTGGATAGCGAGAAGGAGTGGAACGCTCATCGAGAACGAGACAGGGCAACACGGGGGAGGAGGGGGGCAAATATCCGACAATTTTTCCGGTCACGATTTCAAAGTCCACGTTCGAGTGTTCCGTTATTCATGGCGGAATTATTGCCCGCATTACCATTTAACATGGTTAGGGATTCCGGGAGCAGAATCGTTTCCAAGTGGCCGCCGCAACCGCCGCACGCCGGTGAATCGATTCGTTCGGCCACCCTCCTTTCTCAATGTCCCGTGCCCAACACAACTACCAGCCCCTTATCGTCGGACCGCGATCGTTCACCGTGTTTCTTGCCGCGTTTCCCACCTTCCCCCCTCCCTCCGCCAGCCCCCTCAGCCGTTTTTAAACGCCGTTCCTTCCCGCGCCACCTTCGATAAACCTGGAGCTCGCTTACGTAACTGAACCGTGTCCGCTGGCTGGCGGTGTGTTTCTCGCTACTTTCCCCGCCTTATCGGCCCGACGGCATTCATTTATTACGCGGACAAGATGGGCGGACCTCTTTTATCGCCCCCCCCCCCACCCCACCTCCTTCCAGCACGTTCCCCAGCGCTGGCAGCTTTAAGATGCTTAATTTCTTTTTACGCCGCTGCCGAGCCTCGGATAAGTCACCCTTTTTTCCCGGGGCCGCGGGACGAGGGGATGGGAGAAGGAAGCGAGGGGTTGGGTCCGTCACGCTTGTGTACACCGGAATCCGAGGGGCGATATCACGGTGGATGGGAACGTTGAGTGAGAAGAAATTGACTAAATTGAGGAGGAGCGGAGGCGGGGAATGGAAGGGTGCGTAGCAAACCCCTTGCTCGTGGACGCGCTAGTCAGTGTAAGAGGAGTGGCTGAAGCAGGGAGGGCAGGGATTCCATGGGATTAGGTATGTTGACTTTGAATTACGATGTATACTATCTACATGCCATTTTACCCAGCATATTCTCGTCGCGTTAGGGACGCAAATCCTGCCCTGTCTCCCGTGTCGATTCTTAAATAAAACCGTGGTAGTTTGTATGAAGTAATCGGGCCGTTTGGCGAGAAGAACGTCGCGTACGTAGCGCGCGGAGAAGCTCCGAGAAAGAAGGGAAGTTAATGAATCGCCAGGGAGCGAAGTGGCGCGAGACACAATGATACAATAAGAGAAAAGTCGCGGGAAAGAGGGAGAATGCGTTGGACGGGATAGAAAAAGAGAGATGGCCGGATCGTAGGAGGACGACAAAGTTTCGAGGAAGTCGATGGGCCGGAGGCTTAGGGGCGAGAGTGGAGGGCGGCTGACTTTTCTCCTCAATGGAATATTTCGCGCTTTACTCAATCTGCGCCATCAGAGGGCGTGGACCGCAACGACCAAGTAATTACATGGCGAGCACTCCCATGGGAGGTTTTCAAAGATATAAAAGTGAATAAAGGAAGCTGCTCGTTGGACAGAAGGGTCGCGGGGGAATTGGCGGAGGAAGGAAGGAAGAAGACCGTGATTCCGTGGCGACGGAGACGATGCCAACGAGTGGCGCGAGGTAACGAAAGAACGACCACTATCGCGGCGGGGGATATATTTAAAATAGGTCGATGAAAGAAAGGACAAGCGATGCAGCCTAGGAACGAGAGAACGCTGGACAAAAAATAACCAACATTAAATTTATTCACACCGAGCTTTGTTTCCGATCCCGCGGAATAACTGGGATTTCCGTGTGCCACAGAAATTCGACAGCGGGTATAGAACCGAGCCGATATTAAAGGGAAACAGAATCCACTTCCCTTCCAAAGGAAGAAAAGAAATGGCGTTTCAATCTCGCCGAAAATCTCGGATAAAGCCCCGAATCTCGGTGTGGTTCGAGGCCTGCCACGCGGCTCGGTCACTTTCCCGGAAAGAAACTCGCGCTCGCTTCTCTATTCAGTCGAGCAGAAAGGTGCTTCCTTAATTGTGGCCCGGGATAAAGCGTGTTTGTCGGCGGGCGACGCTTTTCATGCACCGGAGGGCGTGCTCGCACGCCAGCTCGCGACCCAGATCCAGGCAAATGCTTTCCATTTGTTCGACGCGGCCTCCGGTACACCGCGAAATGGCTCCCTTCGGCCTGTTTCGGATACGTGTCTGACCACGCAGCGCCGACTCCCCTGGCGCGCCAGGAGAACGGCCGCGATAACGCCAGCCGTGCATCGATGATTGGGCAACGGACAGCGCCCGAAATTTATTACAGCCAACGTGACGGACGAGCACCAGTCTGGCCCCTCTTTCAGCCGCCCAGGTCGGACTTCTGATCGCGCGGCAATTTCCGGGCGATATTCAATTGCCCTTCGTAAAACTGATATTTCCATCGGATTCTCCCAGCCCGGATAGCTCGCGACGCGAAGATCCAGTTGTCAGGGATTCGCGCTCGCGACCCACCTGTGGATAGATGGAAATCGTCCGATGGGAGTTTATGAAAAACCGACCCTATTGCCAGCACGCGTTCGGAGCCGTATTGCGGCTTTTCCATGGCCCGCGAAAGCTGCCGCGGCTTTAACGCATTCCCGATCCGCGGCTCGTAGCGCGGGCACATTCGCACGTCCGTGGGGGATGATGGGCTTGCCGCGGCGTTGTACGTGCCGCTATTTTTAAAGAATTCTCAACTGTCTCTGTGTATTCCATTGTAGAGAGGGTTACGCGGGATGGTTTAGTACCTGTCAGCATTTATATGGACTTAGTGTCTAACGGTGGATCTTGCACTGTTACGGAAATGGGGCTGAACGGAGTCTTAGACGGGGTTGGACCGCAGCCCAACTGCGTATCCCCGAATAAATTCCCGCAAGAGTCTCCTACGTTGCGACTATCCAGCGAGCCCATAACGAAGACACTTCTATTATGGATATTACAAATAAGCAGCGCTTAAAGGACGTTACGCGACGTCGCGGAACGACGGAACCGTGCCGTATAAATCTCCACGTGACACCTGATTTCCATACTTGGCAGGGGCGCCGCGTCATTATCAAAAATAGCCGCGCCCCTACCGAAGATCCCATTACGCCGTATTCCTGCAACGGATTCCATCCGTGGGAATAAAATCCCGCTTTTTATCCTCCCGCCGGGTTCATTATTCATTAGTCGTCCCTCTGGCGATAATTCTCCGCCGGCGGGCAGAGAGAAATAGCGCCGGGACCGTCCGCCTTTCCGAACCGCGAAACGACCGTTTCCCACCAGACAAAACGCCGCCCCCCCCCCTCCTCCTCCCACCCCCGCTCGCAATTCTCCGGCATTCACCGGACGCAAAATCGGTCCGGCAGCTCTGAAAAACGTTCGAGCCAGCCAGTCGCTCGCAGGGCGCAGCCACAAACCACTCTTCGGCGACGGAATCCGCGCAAAAGGAAGAGCGGATGCTTACTCGCGCGCATCTATTCAGGAATCCACGGCCAAGACGTGCATTTGGATAAGCGGCCCGTGAATGCCAAGGAAATTCGCCGTACAATTTTGCCGGCGGCAGAGGGGGAAGCGAGGAGCGCGGAATGGGCGGAAGAACACGCGTACTCGCGGAATCAAGGAAAATCACCGAGCCCCGCCTGCAAGAGGCGAGTCGAGAGAGAGAACGTTGGGGTTGCATTAAACTCGCGTCCGCGTCTCGACAGAATTGCGCCGTCATTAACCGAAATGTCGCCGCGCATGGCAAAACTACAGACGCTTGATACGGAAGACACTTGGAACTTCTTGCGGAACACGGCTAAATCCATTTTAACGGCGCGCGTCGGCGAGCTTCCAGCGGCTTCTTTCCGAGACACCACCCGCGGAGAATCTCCTCGAATTCGAGCGCTAGGCGAGCCGCTGCCGAATCGCGGATGGAATTGAGCCTTGATGCGAGGGGCGAAAGTATTATTGCGCAACTAAGACGAGTCGAAGGTGGCTGGTAAGTTTGTTTCGGCGAATCAGTGGCAACGGGGAAACTTTGATTAATCCAGGTGCATTAACTCGGCGACGCTCAGGGAAACACAGATTCCGTCGGGGCGAAATGAGACGCGTGCGACTGATACACGTGTGAACAGTCAGGCACTGTCAAAGTGTTGTTTAGACCAGTTGCGCAAGCATCGCAGTCCGGAACATTAAGCGGGTTTACGATTCGAGCTTGACGATCGCGACAAAAACACCCGATTTTCGCAGCCTGCTGCATTTTGCAACGGCGAGTAATTACTTTTGAAATTGCCCCGTTTCTTAGTAGGTATGCAGTGTACAGCAGCGACGTAAAGCTTGTCGTAAACCTCGATACAACGGGAATGGGGGGGGATTTAAAGGCGGCCATTCGTTGCCAAATTTCTCTCTCTCTCTCTCTCTGATTAAAATGGAAACAATAGAAGCCCGAACTTTTAATGATAAACAGGATACTAATTAAAATGCTTTTGAACACGTGAATTTGTAACTCGCGTTCCCTGACACGTTTCGCTGTGGCTCGTATTTAGAATGGAACGTATGAAGCCAGAAATTGAAAATTCTACCGCGAGATTGCGGAGAAATATTTGCTGGCCGGAAAATGTCAACGTGCCCGGTAAAATTCGTTAATGAAAGTCGGCGCAAAATAACAGCGGGACTACGGGCAAGAAAGGGAGCGGTAACACGGTTATTTGCATGAATTGCATATAAAGACGCGACGAAGAACGCAAGCCCGATTCACGGCCATGAAGCAGACCGCACCCTCCCATCCCCCAGCAGAGAGCCAGCTACACGTATAACGAACACGGAGTTTCGTTTCCGAGGATCCTCTTCTCCCAGGCCTGAAGAGACATTCAAGATTAAATCGGCTTTACGCGTATTCTCATGTTTCCTGTTTTTCACAAAGACTCGTATTTACCGAAAGATTACGGAACGTTCAGCGTATCCGGACCACGAACCAGGGTAAGGTGAGTGAAAAATCTTTGAACGCGGCTCACTCGTGAAATAGAAATTCAAAAACCTGGTATGCAATATAATAGAAATCGAGGGAAACAAAGAAGCAGAATACGGGCTAAATAATCGTAGGACTCGTTGAATTCTTCGAACGATTCCAACTGTCTGAAAATTCTCAAACATGCGTCTTAACATTTGTGCAAAAAGAATGAGAGTACGATAGAAGATAGAAACGTTCATGTGTCGTAATCGAGCCGATTTGATTCAAGTGTTGTGTATTTTCATTAGCTTGCGTGTTCTGGGGCGAGATAACGGAGGAAATGAGGATTTGCGATTGCATTAAATTTCGCGACAGGTCCGCGGGAGAAAGAGCACGTTCGTAATGTACTCGGTGCACTAATTTTCCCCGGATGGCAGAACGAGGCCCGTGTACTCGGTCGAATTAGCCAAAAGCCGTTCCAGTTGTCGCCAAGATGGTGGATAAGGAAGATGTAAAGCGCGGACTGAAATTTCGTTTTTAGAAAATTGCAACCAAACCCATACTGTGGTTAGTAGCCGCTGCCAGGGAGGGGCGCAATTACGGCGATTCGAGTTCATTGTTCGCTGGACGAGGCTCGTTTGAAAGAGGAACAGTCCCTTTTGTCTGACTAATTTCCTTTAGGTCGAGGGAGTATCTATTCGCTCGGCGAAAGATAGTTTTCTCGTGTAAACTTCCCGAAAGAAGGGAAAAGCAACAGCTGCGCATCTTTGTTGCCTGACAAGTTCTTTTCGCTTGCAATTAACAGGAAACGGGGAAACGCATGAACCCCAATTTCTCCACTAAACAACATTTCCAAAAGTTTCGCATTAGAAGAACGCACACCTCTGAACTAGCAACTTTAAAGACAAAAGCAAAATCTTCCTATTGACCGAAACGGAATACTCCAAGGGTAGTCTTAACGAGTCTTCTAGTTTTAAACCCCATTCCAACGTAATCACTTGAACGCACTAACTTCTGTCTTTAATTGCCGTTCGTGGAACTTCGTATCAAGTGGAGGACACACAGAGGAAGGGCTGGTGCGAGAAGAAGACGCAACGGGTGGATGGGAAAGAGGCGGAATGCGGATGCAGCGAAGGAAGTGGCAAGTTGGAAGCGTTTACAGGAGCCCCAGGCCCGCGGCACATACGATCCATTCGACTAAGGTTCAATCTTGGGGGTTCAAGGCTCAGCATTGGCTACCTTCACGTGCAGCCAGCGATGCACGCGAGCACATAATTGAATCTCATTGCACCCCAGGCTACCGTCTCCACGGCTGACTTGTTTGTACATTCTGCCTCCCCTTGTTTTCCATTGGCTGGCTATTTTGGAGTTCGTTCCGTCGTGACGGAAACACGCGAGCCGACGCGCGACGAGCTCGGTAACGAGAAGCACCTGGCTGACGAGTCTACCGCGTCAACCGTCAAAAAAGAAGAATATGGAGCGAGGATGATTTTGGTTGCACCTTATTGAAATCCAGCAGCTATTCAATTCTGCAGGATTGACTACTCCCCGTAACTACTTAAGCCACTATTCCTATCGACGATTTTATGCTACGATGGCTGCAATCTACTCATCCATTGAATCGCGTAGACACATTCGCTCCCCGGTCGATTATTAACTCACGACTCACCGAATGCAGTATCATCAACATTGACGGAATTATCGCGATGCTGAATGTTCTAGGACCGCAGCCAGTACCGACTGCAAACTATTACAGCCCCGGGGTAGAGTCGGCGGCGAGTTCCATCTCGCGAATACACCGGAATACCGTGAGGATCGTGGAAATCGTCGCGCCGCGACTGCACCCGAGTTGCAGTCAGGGAAGAGATCGATGGTCTCGCGTGGATCGCGCCACGTCCATATACAGACTGCGGGAAAGATTGATGAGCCGGTTTCGGCGTGCGCCATAATCGTTCCGAGCTAGTCGCCGTGCAACACTCGCGAGTCCTACAGGTAACAGCTTAATAGGCATAATTGAATAGACCGTGAGCAGATAATTATTCTCCCTCTCGCGGCGCGGTAGGCCGCGATTACGAAGCGAAGCGCAGGTTACGCGCGTTACGCCGTGTACCGTGTAGAAACGTTCGGCTGGGCGAACACCGGGGGGAGTAGTCGAGCCGCGTAATTTATCAGCCGACCTATTTCCTAAAGTCACAGCCGAAAGATCGAGATACAACCTCGTTCAGAGCGACCCGATTGTTTCCGTGGCCACTCGCCTGATTTGCAGTCGAATTATTGCACTGTGGCTGGGTCCTTTGTGAAGCGACGAGTTCGCGTCGCCCTGTCGGGGGATACTTTATTTTCCGCGAGGGTAATGAGTATCGAATTCGCGGACATGCTGCTTGAAAGCTTCAGCAGAGCTTTCCATGGAAACATTGTTCCGGTCCGTGTCTAGGCAGCTAATTACCGGTGTAATTAGTGCAATCCTTTGCTCAGTGATAGTAATTTGAGGCTCCGGCCTCGATTGAAGGATGGGATAACGAGGGCCGAGACAGAAGCGGAACACGTTGCGGAATTTGGACCCTCGTTAATCGGTATTTAAAAATAACGAGGCAGCCGAAGGCGGGGCTCGCGTTTTGAACTGGATACAGTGCTACTCGGAAATTCATCGACGCGCGAGTTGACGGTCTGGTATTATTGATAAACCGGTGGATTAACCTCGCCAATTTGCGCGTAAATCCTCGGCCTCCAGGTTCCTGTATTTAAGGGGTTAGCTCAGTCGGTAGTGTCAGAAAAAGAATGATTTTTTGGGAATTTTTTTACCAAGTGCACGCATATTTTTATGCAAAGGTCTTTGCATTCAGACGAGGAACAGTTTAACGGGTTATTATATTATGGTTTGGTGTGAAAGTATTTATTTACTGAAAAATTACAACTGATTTCCCGAAATGAGTTTTTGGATTGCGGTGACCACGATTTCTCAAGAACCGCTTCACCAATCTTTTTGAAACTTTGTTGGTTTCATCTAGACATTCAAATTTAGTCTTTAATCGAAGCATTTGTTTTTCCAGTGCATAGCTTTTATTTTATGGATGAGAAATGAGCGTTCTTTTCTACGAAAATCGATTATTCCACTTTAACATCTGCCATTTTGTCCCAGATTAATATTTTATAAAACGGACGGATTGAAGACTGAATAAACTATTGTACTACTAAAATCTTCTGCGTTTTTTGATTTTAGATAATCCAGTTCCAAATAATGTTGGTCACCGCGAAACGTATTTCTAAAAACAGCTTCCGGGAAATCAGTTGTAATTTTCAATAAATAAATACTTTTACACTAAAACATAATATAATAACTTGTTAAAGTGTCCCTCGTCTGAATACAAAAACCTTCGCATAAGAGTATGCATGTACTTTCTGAAATAAATTCCCAAATAATCATTCTTCTTCTGACCTTACTGACTGCGCTAATCCCTTAATGGGTTATTCCGATTATATATTGCAACGTATTCTTTAAAGACCCTTCAAATCGGTCGAAAAGTCTTCTCCATTCTATTCTTTCCAGCCACCAAGGACAGAAGATATTCTGATACGATAAAATTACCTACTTTTCCTTCTCTGGAGGGACCCGAGAGGCGAGTACAGCTGACGAGGGACACTCGCGAACAAAGGGGTGCGAGATACGAGGAATGCAGGCGATTCAACAAACTGCTGGCGAGAAGCGCGATCCGAGAAGAATAACATTTGTAATTTGGCAGTTTAAATTACCGTTGTTGCGCGGAATTCAGGCAATAATAAAACTGGCATGCGTGCGTGTATTCTCGCGGAGGACACGGCGCCAGAGAGAAATCCTTCGGCCAGGATTAAATGAAATACGCAAACGACGGTTTCGCGTGTGAGGCTTGTTACCATTCCGGGAGAGCCTGGGCGCGGCTGGAGAAGATAAAGCGAGGCCGCAATCCGACGTAGCGTTAATGTGAAGATATTAGCCGCGTGTGGACGGCGAAAGATACGGGCACGTTTGCATCACTGTCGCCGAAACGAGATGTCAACGCCAACAATCAAGTTGCCCAGATGCAGGCGAGAAAGAAGGAAGAAAAAACGAGCCTCCGTCGCCGATTCCACAGCCGAAAGAAAATCTCGGGAAGTCGACTAAGTTTTTAATCCGAGTCGTTTCAGGGGAGTGCCTCGGCGATTGATTAAAGTTGCTTTGCAGGCATTTCGATTAAGCCACCGAATCGACGGGCTTCGGAGGATTTCATAACTTCAGACGGTAAGTTCATTGCTTATTCGGGGGCATTGCGGTGCAGCTTCTGAAGCAACCAAGCTTCGGAGAGATTCAGAATTCAATCAACTTGGAGTCGGCACGGACGCGTATCAGTCGGGGGCAACGAAGCTCGCAATCACACGGCCGCACTGGCCACTTTTCGCATTATCATCGATCTTACTTGGAGAAACCAATATACGAACCATTGGGAAAGAGATTTGCAATATCCAGACGCGATGTTTTGCATCCTGGCGGTGCAGCGTGGCGGCGATAGCGATTGGATAGATATCGCGTCGAGGACTGAACCGGCGACAAGCCTTCAAGATTTATCCGCCTCGTACCGCCGCGTGATTAATCGCTAGAACGAAGGTCGCGCGAGAATTTAATAGGTAAATGCACCCGTTCATTACCGCTGGTCAATTAAACGAGCGCGGCGAGTTCATTCCGAGCAAATGACAGGGCAGAAACTCCAGTAAATAGCACGATGGATGTTTACGGGTAATTATATCTCCGTCGCGACGATTGTTTCTAAGAATAACACTCTCGGCTTACGTAAAACTTATTTGATACAATGTCGCGCAATCTGAGCAAATCATGAGGCCACGATTACCCGTCATTTTCCTGTGCCACTCCAACGAGTATTTTTATTACCTTGAGGAATCTTCTTTTTTTATCGGAGGATATTTAGCAGACGCGAGCTTCTGATTGATTCAATGACCGTGACATATTCAGAGAGATATATTTTACTTCTGTTTGATACCCATTTTTTGAGGGAGGAGATCTGTTTGCGGGTAATGAAACGGAAGGGATGGAATAAAAGGGACAGTGCAATCCGTAGAATGATAAAGGTGGATGGTTGCATATGTAATAGCAACATTCGAACGACCAACGAGAGGGCCCGTGCTACGGTTATCATGCGCGTCTATAACGCGGAAATGAAGGTTGATTATAAGCCGGAAGCACGGGACAGCGTGGGTGCAGCAAATGTGACTAGTAAGAATGATGTTACGAGTGCATTGTGTTTCGAAATCAGACATAACGGCCGATGCTTTCGCCGAATTGTTGTTGCTATCGCGGTTTACGTCGACAATAGAGGCTGCTCGATTCTATTCACAATTTTGTGCCCACTATGTATTGAATTAATTCATTCGGCGTCCACTGACTCGCTGTTTCCGGTACATCGGGGCAAGGAGACACTCGTCCTTTAGTCGCAAATGCTTCAAACACGCTAGAAAAAGGTATAAATTTTGGAAAAAACGGTTTTCGAGTTCCACTATTCCCCAAAAGCTGTTTAAACTGGTTTTCGAATTTTCACAAAAAATATAATTAAATTAGTAAATAAATATTTGTACTTATTTTGAAAATGTACAGGTTTTTTAATATTTATGGAATTAGACAAATAAAACAACAAAATATACTCTATCTGTACAAAACCAAATAAATAAAAAAAATTAAATCTACTAAATATTACAAATAAAATACACTGCGTACAAAATGAAATGAAAAAAAAAGAAATAACTAAAATCCGTAAAAATGAGAAATTATGAATCTTTATTTCATTTAATATTTTTTTCTGAAAATATGAACTCATAAAGATTAGTTTTACAGTAAACTGCTACCTACTACAATATGTTAACGCTTTTAATTAAATAGTTCATTCATTGTTACATATTAAACTCCTAGAATATAAAACCAATTTTTTAAATTTAAACCCAGTTTTCGAATTTCTCAAATTTATAAAAAGAAATCGGTTTTCAAACCTGGTTTTTAAAAACCGACAAATCCTAATAAGTTCTACAATGTTTCAAAGACCCTCGAGACTTGACGGATTCAACGGACTTCCTCGCACTCCTGCAAAGCTTTAAACTCTCTTTAATCCTACCAAATCTTTCCAGATGTTCCAAGACTGGAAGAAACCGACACTTCATTACTCTTCTTCCTCTCCCATCTATAAATAATAATCCTTAAAGCTGGATTCGGTCGAAGACAAACCTCTTTGACTCTCAGCACCTACAGCCCCTCTCAGGAGAAATCTACGATATTGACGCGATACGCGGTTCGTGCAGCGAATCCCACACGTGGCGCGAAGAATTCACGCTAGCTTGCCCGAAAAGCCAGAGAGTAGAAAGGCAGCTAACGAGTTCTGGCGACTAAACAAATCAAAGACCACTCGATCGAGACAAACCACAGAGATTAACCACAAGGTCTTGTGGATCAGAATTCAGTGACTCTCCAAACAGAAGCCACTGCAACAGACAGTCGTGTGTGGCAGCCAGGCGCTTCCCACTAGTGATGCACCCCTCTTCAGCTGAATGAGCATCGCGAAGGCCAGGTCGAAGCAGGGACACAACCTGCCGTGAGATACGAGTTACACGAACCACTTGACGCGTCACGCTCACAAGACGCAATAACATCTGAACTGCAATCACCGCGTGTCAACACAAACGTAGACTCTTACTACTGGTAGTACAGTGTCGAGTGGATGTGGAGATACGCCAAGTAATCGACAGACGTGACTCGCGTTCTCTTCGAAATAAATAAACAATCCCCCTTGTAAGCCTCCGGTAAGCAAGGAATTAAGAGGCTTCCCGACAAGTGCAAAAGAAATTGGCCCGAGGCGAGGACCGCCGTTTCTGGAGCCTGCCCGACGATAAACACACACCCGGGGCGACGAGGCCTTCGCGGCCTCCTCGTGAGCCCGAGTCGTCTCACAGCTCGGGTCGCAGAGCGACGATGGTACCCGAAACCCGGGGCTCGTTAAGTCGAGGACGCTAGGATGGGTGTGCAAGAGCGGTCAGCTTCCCGCTGATTTGCTCTCCCGTCGCCGCTGCGCGTAATGGGGTCAATAACGGGCGAACAACGTTCAGGTGTCCTCGAGCGCGTGGGCCGGCGAAACGAGGGAAAACAATGTGTCGCCGGCGATGGTGGACCGCGACGCTGCCAACGAGATGCCCGCAGCCTCCAATCGCAATTCACGTTTCCCCGGGACCCGAGCTCGCGATACCATTAAACGCACTCGCCCGAAATACCGCGGGACGATTCCATTCGGCCGGCCGGGCGAATGGATTCGAGTGCCCCAAATGGGACCAACCGAGTAAAAATCAATTGCCGCAGCTGCACTTCGATCTTCCCGCCCAATTAATTGTGCAATTACACAGGTGGCTCGCGGCCGTCCAGAAATGTCAGTTTCTGATGCTTAATGGGTAATTGGCGCGTAGGCTGGCCGCGGCAATTGTACGCTGAAAAGCACACACCCGTCCGGACGACCCTCTGCAAATTTGCACGCCAAGGGAAAAACAGAGGTGGAGTTTCGCGTGGGCGTAGAAATCCGGCCGGCCAGTGGAGGTCGCCCAGAGCATCGTCCTGTTGTCTCTGTTCTCCGCGCGGGCGAATTGACGCCGCAGCGAACCACTGTATCAGATTCACCGTTAATGGAAAGTCTCTCGACTTTTTGGAGACTGGATCTGGATCTGTTAGCACATTTCTAGTATATTTCTTTTCTGAATAAACGTTGATCGACGGGCAGTGGAATGCGTTGAGAAACTCGGGCGATCGATGCTATTACAGGTCGGAAGTAGGGAATGGAAGACGTAGATTTGTATTACGCGGATGCTTAGGCACTTTACCGTCTCCGCAAATACCATTTAATTTTTGCACGCTCGAGCTGCTGCCTGGGCGAATCGAAATCAAACACGGCCAGAAGTTATACGTCACGTACCGATACGTGTGTACACGAACACGACAAGATTACCGATGTTATATTGTGCTCGAACTAAGTTTGCACAATTCCGGCGGGCTTAAGTTACGCAGCGTTCAGTTTAATCGCAGCCCAGTTACTTCGGCTGGGGTCGTTTGACTTGGAGATTAGTCGAAAACTCAACAACTCCCTTCCGCCAGCGCCGACTATTTGCCTTCCCGCCTATAACCAGCGAATTTTTGATCGACCCCCCACCGCGTCGGATGAGAGTCGACGAGGGAACACGTTCGGAATCCCAACTCGGCCCGACCGAACAACGCGATGGAGGGGTGAAATTGCAACTGTTATCTCGAAAGCAGCAGAAATTTAAAGAGAAGAATAATAAATCCCTTACGCTACTAATAAGCCGTTACAGAGGGTCGCTAATTGAACGAATCCTCCTCGATGATTCTTTTCTTTACGTAGCCAATCAGCGAGTATCCACTATCTAGTAAACATGTTTACGTCTCTGTTGACAATTCTTTCGCGCGTATCAGGAGTCGAGTAACCTTTTCGTCGAATTGCTTGAATCGCGTACTATCCCATTACCTCGATCGATCTACCATCGGCCGTAAAAGGGAAAGGAGAACCGACCAATTGGATTGCTGTAACATAGTTGAAATCCGAATCCCTCGAAGCAATTAAGCTCTCTACGACACTGACGAATTCTTCCATCCCCGTGGCTCGCGTTTCAAACGTCCGTCATGCACGCAGACTTTCCTTGAGACACGCGAAATCCACTCGACAGTCAACACGTTAATAAATCTCGCCCCGGCGAACGTCGCCGTTACTCGATAAACAACGAGCTGTTACGTACTCCGCGGGACTCCTCGGCTCTTAAATAAAGAAACCGAGAGCCCTGGCACGTCGACGCCAGCTCGCATACGGTTTCGCCGCGTACGATTCATTAATAATCGAACAACTGTTGATACCGATCGATGGGACAATAAAAACCGATCGCCTCCGGGAACTACAGCTGCACGTCCGTTCTTTCTCATACTCGTTCACCAGCGCCAAAACAATTTGAATATTATTCTATCGGCCCGCGCGGAACGCTTCCAACGGCGCGCACCTGAAATTCCGTTGCCGGGTCGAATTTATTCGCCCGCGTTCCCCGAAAACCTCGGTGCGACACGATTGTCCGCGAGATCTTATGCAGATGTATGCGCGGAGCGTGCGACCCGAGCAGCGGAATGAACAGCTCGAAATAAAAACAATTCCGAGCGCGTAGGATCCAGAGAAGAAGCAGCCTCGGTCGACGGGAGTGCATTAAAGTTGCAAAATTGAAAACTACGATGCTCCGCGTCGCGTTCCGCCCAGACGTATCCATTCCCGAGACGCAAAAATTGTCTCTTTCTTTCTTTTTTTCAACGCGTCCTCCGCTTCTCGACCCCCGTTTTCGCTTGCCTCGCGATACGAGTTTAAAATTTAAATGAACAACGGTTGCCCTTTCGTCGCCGCGCTTTCCCGCGAGCCAGCGTGAAATATTTGTGCACGCGTGCCTGCCGCGCGGGCTGAATAGTTCATAAATATTGATTAAACCTGGAGCGTCCTCCTGCCGCCTCTGCTCGCTGGCTAAACGCCGAGCTGCATGACAAATTGATTCCTCAAAGGGAGACGATTCCTTGTCTCGCCGTGTCCAGCCTTTCTGGTTAACCCCGCAGCGACGGACCACTTTGTGAAGAATCCGTGCGACGGCTTATAAAAGAACCGAACGAATTAAAAGAGCTGCCCCGTTCGTTGTATTTCCCTTTTAACGCGCTTGGAAAAGGAACGTTGCCCCGGCGATACGCTTTCTGTCTCTTTGTCCCGCTAATGAAAACGGTGAAAACTTTTATACGTATGACTGCGCGATTCATCTACGGGGGATTCTAATTTTCTCCCTTGGAATATTCATCATGAGCTTCCATGGGGCTACAATTTCGATTTATATTTCTCTGACGTGAAAGCATTAAGGACCACGTTTATTTTTCAACAACGAAGTTTCCAATTTAAAATACGACCGGGACACTGATAAAACGTATTATTGTACGAATAAACATGCGGACCCTCGCAGTAAATCCAAGTTTCCCTAGTCCAAAGGAATTACTCCGAGAGGCGAGGGAAGGTTGCAGCGGAGGCGCAATATAGAGGCAATCGCTTGAGTCGCTGAAATTCAAGCAATTCGTTCGCGGAGAAGGGAGCGGCGCTCGGACGAAGTCGGTAAACAATTCGTCTTTAAAATTCATCCAGATCCTCCTTTATATTCCCTCGGTATGACTCCACTTCCGGGCCGTGTAAGCCCGAAATCCATCAGAGAGGCTGTTCCGCCGGTGGGTCGGAGCATTGTCCGCTGGATGAGGATAGGGGCGAAGAGTCAGAGGATGACGGTCGACTGCGGTGGTCGGGAGCGAAACAAGGAGAAACAGAGCAGGGCCGAAGATGAATCCGCGGATCCCCGGGGCCGGGGATTCTTCTCATTGTTTGTCCTTCATTTTTTATCCATGAAACGGAGAGCCTCGGACAGACCGGCCGCCGAGCGGAGGCGAGAAAAGGGAGCTGTCCGTGAGCTGACAAAGCGGAAAGTGGAAACGGCGAGTCGAAGAAGGCAGTTGGTCGAAAGGGGCGAATGGACAGCGGAGAAAAATGAAAGGGGAAAAGAATGAGGGATTCGAAGGTGGACAGCGGACGGAGGAGGGCGGGCGGACGGGGTGGCACGATGTTCGAGATTGGTCCAAGGCATCTGAAATGCAACGCCGGGGTGGATTCGAGAGAATGGAGCTTTGGAAAAACGTCTGTCGATTCGGGTGACATCGGCTAGACGCGTAGCAGCGTTTTTACGCGGCGAGATGGAAGCCATGCAGTCGTCGGAATCGGAGGCCATTTGTAGATCGAAGTGAATGGCAATGGAAGGGTCGAGATATTGTAATCGACGTGTTGGTGCGATATCTATCGCATTCTCCAGTGATCATGAAGATGGATTAGGGACACACTGAGGGACTCGAAGGAAAAATATGCGCTCACCATCAGTCATCCCTTCGACAGTTTTCAAACAGAATCTGATTCTGTAAAATTTATACAATTACGAGGAAATGTCTGGGGGCTGACTAATAGGGTCTCATACTACTTGCACGCTACTTCAGAGGAGCGGCAAGTAGAAGAGGAGCGTTACTATGCAGACATCGCGCGTAGCCTGCGCTAAATTCAAGGATCTGGGAAAGAATGAGAAGGAATGTGTGTGTCTGCGTGAGTGCCGACGAGATGTACCTGTTTGAATATCGGATCCTGGAATGCGAGTGAAACGTGTGGCAGTTCGGTCTGAGACTTCGAACATTGATTATACTTTTTGACGCGCTGTTGTACAGTAATTATATGTTTCTTCTACGCTATACGAGACTCACTGCTTCTTGTCATCACGCCTCCACCATTATCCCACAAAATCTTTTTCTATCTAGTGGGCCCATGTGCTATCAAACAAAATTACTTACACTCGCAACCACGTCATCCTAGAGAAACAATCGCACTTGACTAAGAGTAATGGAAGGCTTAATTAAAACCCATCGAGGGAATTCTCCACAATTCCGAAGCTTCCTGTACATCGATCGAACAGTACATTCATAATACAACTGGGAACGATGGCGCTTAGCCGTTCTTCGACGTGAAAGTTCGAAAGCCTGGCGCTTCCCAACTGGTCCAAGTTTCAAGCGCCATCCTGGAGAACAAAATAAGTCGCGTGTCCTCAAGCCCACTTTCGTTACGAAGCAAGAACAGAACCCTCGGTTTCTATCAATTCTTCCAGAGAGCAAATAACCGATAAGCTATTGATCTATTACCTCTTCGCCGTGAATAAATACACGTAAGGGGTTTCCGCCGATAAAAATATTTACCCTATAAGATGCCGATATGGCATGTGTACCCGTGTACACCCTATTCCGCACAATCTGTACTCACTCGCGTGGGAGAATGGTGGTCCGATGTTTGCTCTGCGAGAAAGTCCCGCTGCGGATTCGTGGCAGATCGCAGCAGAGATCGCGAACCTTCGACCCAAAAACCAGTTGGAACGAGTTTCCATGGGCACGACCGATGGCGGCTGCGATAATCACGAGAATCTTCTGAAGGGCGTCGAGACCTTGAGGCGAAAACGGACGACCGACGCGAAATAAAATTCTCTGGCGTTTCGTGGGAAGATGAAAGGAAGCCCGAAGGTGAAAGGGTGAAATATTTGTGTCTGACCTATGACGACGGACACCCCTTTGCCCGTCATCCTAGAAGGAATTGGTTAACAGGCCCGTTCCAGGCTTTTATTGGACCTGAAAATCAAAAGAGTCCCCGACCGTCGACTTTCAAAGGGTATTTTTAATGTCTCCTTTGTGACGGGAAAGTTCACTCCCCGGGAAAGCTGGATGGATCTGCGTCCCCACGCGCCCAGCTGTTACCGTCGCGAAACGCGTTATACGCCACGGTCGCTCTAACGATGCTCTCTGTTTTATTATCACGAAACATAGAGCGCGGAATCATAATCGTTCGGAAGAAACGCTAAGCACTCGGGCATCTAACGATCCACCCTTATCGTTATTCAATCACCGAGCGTATCGTTGAACGGCGTGGAGAGTCAGGAAATAATTAAAGTCAAACACCGGAAGACTGGATGTGTGTACAGTGCAAGTCTGCCAGCGGGAAAAGTTTGCGGAACGAGACAGATAAGCGTTCCTCGAAGACGTCGCCTGCAAGAAAGCGCTGACGAAAGGAGGAGGAAGGACCCCCAAGGCGCTGGTTTCTAAATTTCTTCGCGGTGAGCACGAAACGACGATGTATTTAGCTTTAAAGCTGCATAATCCCTTGCCATTTATGCGGCCGTACATATCCCAAGCGTTCCCTTCGCGCGAAAAAATTTCACGGCGATTTCAGCCCGGCGAGTATGCCACGGCACGTACAGAGATGTTCCCTACGCGAGAGAGTGTATCGCCCAAAAAAAAAAAGCCGCTCCTTTATTTTGCATACGTTCCTCGCGTTCGTTGAGAGCAACACGGGCGCGCGTAACTCGCCGGTAACTCTGAACAAAGGCTGCGAAATTATCTATAAAGGTCGGGCCGAGAGGGAACTGCGGGGACTCTTTTAAAATGCAAAACGGGACTCGAAAAAGAAAGATGCCCCGGCAAGGGTGCCTATTGTTTGCGATTCGGTCAAGCGCGACCCGTGGAACTGAAATTGCCGGCCGGTTACGCGGGGATCTAAATAAAATCGAGCTCTCTCTTTCGCCGGTCGAAAAATGTTTCCGCTTCGAAACTGGATCGTCTCCGAGCCGTCGGGAACGCGATGAATCGAAGTGGTCCGCTGTAACGGCGACGCGGGTATGTGCGCGAGAACCACAATCACGCCGGCCGGCCGGCCGGCTTTGTGAACGATTTAAAAGCGTCTGTCTCGTGTAACTCGGCCGTATCTACTCAGAAATGAGTTTCGACCGCGGCGTCGCGACGTTACGCCCGCCGACGCTGAAATTCATCCCACGATATCCGTCGCCTGTTTTCCCACGCCGGAGAAAGAATAATAAAAGCTGTCGCGTTACGCAGCCTCGAAACACAAGCGGACCCGCTTTCGCGTATGAAAGCCGGGGCGACGGGATGATACGAGATAAAAGCCAGCCGCGGCACCACCGTACGAAAAGGCTGAAATTTCGGTCGCTTTTTCCTTCTCCGTCCGACAGCGAGATCGGACGGGGAAGGTTTGGCTTAAATAACCTGCTGGTACTTGGGACTATTCGTGTGCCAGCGCGAGCTTACAACATCTGCCGACAGAAGCTGCAGGGCGGAGATCTTTAAAGCCCGGGACCATGCCAGGGCACGTACGGACGATCGTCGTTCCTCGGTGACGTCCTCTGACGTCGTTTCCTTCAAACGAGGACCTCGCCGAGGTCAACGAAGTTTCCACCTCCGTGCCCCACTACACGGACGACCCGCCAAGTGCTTGCGCGCTATGAATTTGCATAATTTAAATTTCACGCTGCGAGCAGAATGTGCAGTATTTTCGAGTGTGCATATTGCGATAATTTATAGGTATTTCTATGCTCGTAATCGGCTTTTTCTGTTTACCTCTGTTAATCTACAGGCGTGAGTAGAGTCTACGAGCCTCCCGGGAAGTTTGCTGACAAATGTCGCGCGAAGTAGAAGTTGGGCGATTAAATTAATACTAATATTAATTTAATACTAATATTAATTTAATCACCCAACTCCTACTTCACACAAAATTAGTGTGGGAAAACGCCTAGCTGGTCTGATCGCTGTAGGCTCATACTACTGGCCTCGGGCGAAGTGTATACGAGTAGCGGCAGTAGAGTAGGTAAGCCATTGATCGGACGGATGATTCCTTAGCTTTCTTGAGTTTGTGAGGCAGAAATTCATGAAGAATACCTCCTAATCTTAATGTCTAATGTTTAATGCACCACTTGCATCGAATATTCGCGCACATTATTACCTCCAATATTACTTTACATTTTCGTGCTTTCCAAATGCAATGACAATCAAATCATCGTAACGGAATTCTTCGCCCAATATTATATTCTCGGATCAGCATCCAACATTTTCTTCGCATATTTTCCGCATGCCACGCTCCCAGAATTTCCGCCCGCATTTACGTCGTAACATATTTTTTCCCTTGCTCTACAGGCGAAACTTTCCACGCGATTCACGTCTAGCGTTACTCTTCCTCGTCCTCCTTTTTTTTTCTTCACGTTTCCCAACGTTTCGCCCTGTGCATCGGCGAATGCGCTTGGTATTCCCGATGCGTTCGGGAGGGCGCTCAGGCAGCCGGCTCGGTTCGCTATAATCTTATGCAGTCCGCTCGATTGAAATTAAATCGACAAGAAAATAATTCAAAGCGATCGCCTGGCTACACGTTGAAAAGGGGATATCCCATCGACGTAGCAGAAAAGTCCATGCGAATGGAAGGGAATTTCACCGAACGAGCTTCCTCGAAACGAATGGCAACGGCGCGGAGGAATTTTCGACAGGGACCGGTCCAAGCGATATTCTCGTTTCGAGAGAGATTTAACAGCAAACGTAATAAAACATTTAACTGCACATATGTGCCTGCGACATTCGCAGTAACCCATTTGAATTTCTCACGCGAGTTTGCTAGGAGAAGAAGCTTAATAGCATTCGGTTACGGTGTCCCCTTTCGTGAAAATGAAATTCCATCGTCGGAAGATTGTGGACGTTAATGTTTAACACGTGTATCTTCGCAGCTGCAAACGCGAAATAATTCGGCCGATTTCGAGCAGGATCAGCGCGAGGCTATCCGAACAATTCGGTGGCATTCCGCGAAGGCAACGGTACATATATGTTTTAGCGTTCCCGATTTTGCCAGCGTTCACGCAACACGCGAGTTTACAAGCGGTACACGTGTTCCGCGTTCCGTGGGCCTGAATTCGCTTCGCGAAACATTTCAGTCGCGCAAACAATGCGCCGTAACGAAGCGCTGCTCATCGCGCACAGCTGCACACGCGCGTTTTCATAAAACATCCACAGTTTACTTACTACGTCACTCGTGCCAGGGGAGGTTAAACCAATTATTTAGCTGGTTAAATGGATATCGATCACATAGTCGCCTTTCTCTGGTCCGTTCCCGAAAAGGCAAATCTGTACATCAGCAAATTGCCGATCGGCAAGAGCAAAAAGCGAGGCACACGTTGCCGCCACCAAGCCGCGGAAAACGCCACGCCCTTGCGGTTTATCTGCATTTTTACGGGGATTTAACCGAATAAGTAAAAGGGGGAGTGATAAAAAATATTATTTTCCACCGCGAACGCGACCTATAGATTTTCAAAAATGCGATGTCCTCGAGCCCATTCGCCTCTGTTGCGTTGTTTTCGGAATAATGGATTGACTTTAAAGGCCAACACCTGTGCGTACGATTTTCGTCCATCACCAAAGATCACTATTAACTTTCGTTTCGATGCACGAATAGAGATTTCGTTCGACTCATCTCGTGTTCCATCGGAAACTAGTCAACTTCTGCTTGGAAACATTTTATCGCGGGTGGAATAATATTGATGAAATCAGTAACGCGAAAATTTCGAGTCAGCCCCGGCGTGCGCGTGACCGAGGCCAGGCTCTCGCCGATTTTTTTAAACGTTTTCGTGCACCTGACAGCGAGAAGTGCACGTAAGAGACAGGTCGGAGCGTTTAAAGCGGGCCAATTTCGTGCGGCCAGCGAGCGCAGAACGCTTGGCAATCCTACGTCTAACAGGATTGTAAACGAAATTGGATGCTTTTTCTCTGTGGCTCCAACGAAACACAGAGGAAACATATTAATTTCGAGCAGCCATTCAGCCTCGAGATAGGAATGGGGAAAAAGGGGGGTGCGTGCTGCGCGCGATTCTACCGCGCGACGGTAGAAGATGGCAATTTAATTGCACACATTTAAAATATTTGTGCACCCAATAACACGTGATTCCTCTAATTCCCCTTTAAATATGCAATCTAAAAAAATTTATGAAATTTCTTTAAGCTCAACGGTTTTTATCGTCCAGAAACGTCTAGAAAAATTTATTACACGAATCGAGGATTTTAATTAGCGAACGAATGAATCGTACCAGCGCACCGATCGTCGCTGGCCGTTTTCGCGTAAAGTGTCCGGTTTTGTCACAGGTAGGACCGCATTGTTTCGCGAGCCACGCGATACGAGGCTCGTGAGAAATTTAACACGAACGTACGTGGCCTCTCTGCGTCCACTTTGCCCGAGAACAAGCGTTCGCGCAACTGTTTTCACGAACTAATATCCGGCCGGCGATTTTTTAATGATCCCCGCGAGCAGGGTTTGCGGCTGCAACGAAAATATCGCGCGTTTTAATCAGCGGCAGGACTCGCGCCGTTCCGGTTTCGCAACGTGGCGCACGGTGAACGAACCGCTTCGTTCCCTAATGAAATTATGTTTCGTTTAATGAAACGCTTCGAGCCGCGGGCTTTCGCTGCCGATTGCTTCTGATTCTTTCAATAGGCATCGCGCGACTCGAACGTTCAATAGCGAAAGCACCGCGGCCGTAATCGCGGCGAGCGCGAGTGGATTTCGCGTCCCGTCCCCTCTTAGCGAACCACTAACAACGAGTGCGCGAGCTGCGGTGAATTATTTTTTAATAAAATGCAAATCCACCGAGATCCACGACGCTACGAGATTACGACTGCTCCGACTTGAGTCCCTGGCGCGCCTCAACGCTCTCCCCTTTCTCGTTCTCTTACAAACGCTCTAACCTAAATTTGAGGGATGTTGTTTGGTTTGCTAGGGAATGGAGGGAGGATTGAAATGTACACCGTCGAATCGACACCAGCCCTCGAATGGGGAATGAAGACATAGAATTCGAAGGGTTCTCGTCTCGATGAGCTTCATCGATAAATTTTTCTGACAGCCCCGCGTCACGCGATCCCCTCCGCGGATGAACTTCACGCTCAGGGTTGCGTCGGGCGATCTCGCTTTCGTTCGGAACGCTACACGTCGTTCTGGCACGTCATAACGCACCGCTTCGCGTTTCAAAGGCGAAAAGAAGTGGGGAAGACAGAACGGAAAGATAGAAGCGTACACACATCGAGAAAGCAAGCCTTTTCTGTGCGAAGCGGCGAAACGGGAAAAGAGGGGAGGGGGAGGGAGAAATCCAGGTCATACAACGCCGCGCAGCGATTTGTCTGGAGCGTTCCGCAGCCCGCCTTTTCTGCCTCGAACCATCTTTTTCATCCCCACAGCGACTTCAATATCAAACACTTTTCATCTGTGCTTGACAGACTCATTGATTGCACTTCGGGCCGCGTGTTTCTTTCCCCGGCTTTCGTTTTTCTTTTCTTTCTTCCTCGCGGCGTGTGACGCGATGGAAGGAACGGAAGCGTTTCGACGGGGAACGAGCATCGCCGCATCGATTACGAGCCGGGCGCCGTGATTTCCAATCAAAACACCGCCCCTCAGATATCCGTAAACCCTTATCACGTGGCTTCCTCGCTCGCGATTCACCAGCTGCCCGAGAAACTCCAAGGGAAATACGCGCGGGGTCTGGTTGAAACAATATTTCAAACTGCTAGCTAGTAGCCAACGGCGGAGGGGCCATTTTAATACCGCGGTTTGTATAGCAAACATCGCTGCCAACTGTAACGCTAACGTGACCAACTTACATGATACCTCGGAACGGCGCGTTATCCTCAGCCTTGTCTGGATAAATATTGTTTTATTCCATTCCGTATCTAAGCTCGTGTTCCTATTCTTGTATCCACCTGCCAAACGTTAACGCCGTATAGATGGAGGAGCCCCGAACGATCGAAACCCTTACGAGCAAACGAACCCTGTGTTTGAAATTGAAACTATAGGGTGTTCGTAATTCGAGGTGTCTGCTTCTCTTCCTCGGGCCTCGGTCCTCGGACGGATATTAATATCTTCGCGTTTTTACTTCAACTCGAGGAAACGCGTTCACGAAAACCACGGTGCGGCACAATGGCCACGCGGGAACAAAGGGAATATCAATATCGCGGCGTCAAAGGAATAGACTGGTAAAACGAGAGGCAACGGCGACGATGGAAGCCCGTCGTGATGAATTTCTAATCCTTGAAATTCTTTCGACGGCAACCGCGGATCGTCCCACTGGCGGAGGCGCCGATAGGAAACGCTTTGCCGGTAGCGCATGCTTATTCCCCGGCAGAGTGACACATTCTTATTGGAAAGAATCCAGGGTCCTCGGAGTGGATTTCGCTAACCAATAACTCGGCTTTCACTCTTTCCTCGACGTAATCCCGGCATCGTCCCCGCTTTCACTCCCGTCCCTTACCCGCTTTTCGCTCCATTTCTCTTCCGCGTTCTTCTAATCGACAGTCGTTCGAGTTATTACAATCGCGCACGAATCCTACGTCGAATTCGTAGCGACTCTACTCGCAGCTGCTTGCGAATGAACTTTAAAATGAACGCGGAAAATTATAACCACTATTTTTAGCGTCATACGAGGGAAAACGGACGGTGACCCTTTACGTTAAACCGCCACCGTTGCGAACAGTCGAGATTCTTCCTGTCCAATTAAGGGTACTCCGGGAAACGAAAATTTTTGTTGGCGAAAGAGGATCACAGAGGCCGCAGAGGAATGCAATTATTTCGAAGGCAACCGGTAGGTTTAATCGTTTCCTCCCCTTTCCGCTGACGCCACGGTTGAAGAGCATAATTTCCCGAATCTAGATGAAAAGAAGCAGCGGGACCAACGGTCAGAAAGAAATTTAATTGGATCGGACGAAGCGTGGCTGCGGGCGTACGGTACACGGTCGCGCCAGCTTGCGTTCGCCTCTTTCAACTTCGTCGAGCTTAATTGCCACAGTTTCACGGATCCCACCGTGTATACCGAAATTAGGCTCCACGCGCCTCGAGTCGCAAAGGATCAGCGCGATGGGACGCACCCGATCGTTCGCGTAAACGATTTGAAATCGGTTCCGCATATACGTAAAAGCCGCCAGCATCGAAACTGCCAAGCGAAGTTCGCGAAGAAATTCACCCGCGCCTAAAGGACGTCGCGTTGGCATCGATAATGAAAATTCCAGCCCATAAATGGGATGACGGGTCGGTGATGTGGAAACGAGAGGGAAAACTGGTTACAAAGAGGGCGCGATCGGATAATTTCGCGACGGTTTCGGAGGAAGGAAGTCGGTATCCGAAGCTCGTTAAGCTCTCGCTGGATCTTCCATGAAAAAAAAAAGAAGGTCAAAGGACATGCATCCGGGCCGTTACCAATTTCGCTGGTTTCCCCTCTAGTTTCTCGCGTGGCCGATGCCGCGACCCAGCATCATTTATCAAAGATTCGTAATTGAAATCGCTGGCAAACGTTGGCCGCCGTTTTCTCGCGGAAACGAGTTCAGGAACGCGATGGCGTCGTTCCGTCGAAAACCGCCAGGTCTGCGTGCCGTCATTTGGCGGATGCTGCGGGGAACGCGGCGTAGTTCTGCGGATACTTTCCAACTCGCGCCGTTATCCTCCTGGAGATTTGTAACTCGGGGGCGAATCCGATTGGGTTCGTTTACCGAAATCGAGTCCTTTTTTTCTCAGTGGAAGAATACGAACGAGTGCACACGATTCCAGCCGGTTCCAACCAACTGCTCATACCGGCGTTATTATTCACGATCTCATGAATTTTCAACCGTGCCCCACGAGATTGCTCGTTACTTTGCGGTCGGAATGGTCACGCGTTCGTGGAACCCGCGAGACGCCGTCCACAACCCTTATTTCACTTTTCACCCTTACCTTTCTGCTTCGAAGAAAGAACTACATGAATTTTTCATCGACCTGTGGAGTTACTGGCACACAGTAAAGTAACCCTGATCCGTAAACTTCTCCTGAGGGGCGCAGGCACGGAAGGGTGATGCTTAACGTCGGCGTTCGTGAAGCCTTTTCTTCGCTCCTCCTCTTTCTTGGTAAGAAAGGACCCGGCGGCAAAAAGCGTGATTGATAGAAGACGGAATCCAGGTAGCCCCGCGAAGAAACACGGGCTCGAGCGGTGTGGAATATTCAAACGACAAATTTTTCTGCGCCGCAGGTACTACAAAGTTTTTGTAGAAATTCGCTTGTTTCTCAGCTATCGTAGGAACGTCACTCGGTGAATTTCGTCCCACTCGATTATCTCTCTTGCTCAGAGGGTAGCCGCGAGCAATTCTCTAGAAATTGTCTCCAGCCTCGTTGAAAGCCGCGGAAGAAGAAGATCGCGAGCTGGGCCACGCACGGGCTGTCGCGCTTTCATAAATCCGCACCCCAACCTGCTCGTTATTCCGCGCGTTTGCTACGTAACACAGTGAACCCGTCGCCTCGATCCCGCGCGCCCTGCGTCTTGGTTCTTTTCCCACCTGTGAAACTGCCTTTCAATCTCCTTGCCTCGAAAGTGTGAAGAAAAACCGTTTTGGCCGCCGGACGCCACATTTATGAGAGCTGCTGTTGGAACGGCGGTATGAAAGGCGAGGAAAACGGCCCGCGCCCGCGAAAAGGGATGATTAAACGTCCAGCGTTGAGAGATTAAATTCTGCACGCGCTAATCGCTTTACCAGAGACTTCAGGCTTCAGACCCCGGCGAGAGTACGTGCTCGTGGCTGGACCAACCTACCTTCGCGATCGTTAAATACGCCAAGGGGATGTTAGACGAGGGCAATTAGAACGTGAGGTCTAATTCCGCGAAGGTAGTAAAACGGAGCATTACAATTTTCGAGTACGTGGATACTCGGCGATTTCTTCGGCGAGGGTATTAATTTTCGAGCGAGCCAAAGTCGCGATCACTCTAAACCTTTAATTGCAACATTCGACGCGTGCATCTGCAAATTACCCAGATTCGCGTCAGAACTCGCGGAGTACATCGTCATTAACGGCGCAGGCATAAATAATGAAATAAAACCGCTGATATTCCTAATTCCAGAGACAGCAAAGGAGTCAGGTTCAGATAATAAACTCAATCCAAGCTCCCGTCAGCATGTTCCCCGCGAGAATTCATTGTTCCACGCGAGACACTCGAGAGTCTAGGCACAAAGTAAACAGGGGACACCGAAGTAGAATGCAGCAGGTAGTAATGTAATACCGGGGGATTACGTTAATTGTAAGTTACAGTAGAATAGCGTTGCCGAGCTGCAGCTACATCCGATTTCATTGTTACCCCCTTAAACAGCCCCTAGTGATTATAGCGGGGCCGGTTGTAACCCGGGACTAGTTTTACAGCGGGATCTACTCGAATCTTGGCTGATATTTCAGCCTGCAGATTAATCGTCGCGGTAGAAGTTGCCGAAGTTTGCAACAGCAACGAACGTGCCCCGGGCCGTGCCGCGCTCGAATCGCCGCGTGAATTACACCGGCGCGGCGTCCGGTGCCGCGTCGAACAAGAGTTACGGGGCGTGCCGGCCCCGTAGTAAAAACAGCGAAACCGATGTGACGGTTAATAAATAAATGGGCGCGGCCGTCGTTCCATTAACGACGCCGTTAACGTCGTCTCGCTTCGTTAATAATTCAAATGCAAATGGAACGCGAAACGCTGCGTAGCAAAGGAGTTATTACGCGGAATCAAACCTCCTATGTTCCAGGGGCGGCGGCCCGTTCTGTCCCAGCGAATTCGCGCTACAGGCGCTACGCAGTCGTAAATTAAATTGAATTAAACTCTAACGTGTGCGCGCACACACCCACACAGGGGCACGCGCGCGTGCATATACGTGTTCTCGAACGGAACGTCGGCCCGTCTCGTTGCATACGCACCCACACCGACGCCTCAACAGGGATAACCCAGTTCCCCGCGTACTCGTGTCGGCCGCTTTGCGCGTGACCATAAAAGTATCACGGAAACGTCGACCCTCCCCCCAGAATCCCGGAGACCGAAACTTTCGCGGAATATGGAAACGAAATTTCGTTCGCCCACGAATCTCTTCCACCCTGCCCCGTCGCGTGCGACGCGAAGAAGCTGGCGAAAAATCAAGCGGATCGATCCCGCTCCAAGAGGGGATGAGATCCTATATTTTCCTAAATTGAACGGCTAACTTTTTCCGCCGGGAAAGTTTCCCCCGGAAAATTCATTCGCTTTGAGCGTATCAACGAAAGGGACTTATGCTCTCCGCCTTCCCCCTAGCATACCTTCCACTCGCAACTGGCAATCTTTATGATTCTCAACCATCGCTTGCTACATACTTACGTCGGCCAAAGGAAAGAGTAATTTTCGAGGATGCAACGGTATCGATGATTGCGTTTAGAAGCTTCCACCTGCTGCTCCAATTTTTTATCCACTCAAAATTCCCAGCTACGTGCCCTTGTATCGCACCCGAGAATTAGGAAGAGCTAAGTCCCCGAGCAATTTTAAACGGTGGAAAATTATGCGGGGAAAGAGAAGCAACTATATCCCCCCCCCCCCCCGACAGTTCTAATAAATTGCCCATCCGTCCGCCCGTAAAACACCGTCGCGATAAAACATTAAACGATAATTTATTTCGATTCCCCCGGGACGAGACAAAAGGGCCCCATCGACGAAGGGGCTATTCAATTTTCCTTCGTTTCTGTTGCAGCTTTCAGAGGACATCGGCTACGTGCTTTATTCAGCTCTGGGCAGCTTCTACATCCCGTCGTGCATCATGGTGTTCGTGTACATACGTATATACTTCGCGGCGAAGGCTCGCGCGCGCCGCGGCATCCGGAAGCAGCCGCGTCCTCGGGCGGCGGTGCCGCCGGAGTCGCCGGACGTCAGGCAGACCAGCTTCACTCAGAGCACACCGGCCGCAGACACGAAGAAGCCGCCGAGCTCGATGATGGAGAACGTCGCCACGATCGAGAACCAACCGGTACAAATACCCATCGTCACCTGCGACTTCGCCAGCGACGTTAGCACCTCCGAAGCGGATCCTGGGGGAGGGAACGGGATACCCATGGAGGAGAAGGACACCCTCAAGGTGAAAAAATTAACGCTTGCGTGTTGTTTCCGGCGCTAGAGAAATCTACCCTGCGTTACTGCAATCCCTGCATCACCGAACCTGATTCAACCGCTGAAATATAAATTCCCTCTATCGTTCCCACTTGTTGTAGTTCCACCAGCGAGTGAGTAGTTCCCCAAAGTAACCTCCGCTTAATGTACGCGAATCCTTGTTTCGAGCGGATCGATACAGGATAGACATCAGTCACCGCGTTTGCATACCGAGCGCAGTTACCCGGTAACTTCAGTTTTCTGTTTGGAACCCGAGCGTATCCGATTTGGCGATACACTACAAGTAGCATCCAGCCACCGACGATGAGGTCGCGTGTGTCGCTGCAGCCGCATAAAAGTGGTGCCGGTAAATCTTCGAGCCCAGAAATACGCTATTGGATTTCAGTTTCACCGCGGTGCAAGCGGAACCGGGAGAGCTGCCGCGTAACCGAGGCACAATACCGAGGTTGAATCGATCATAGACGTACAGACCACTCGTCGCGACGGCCCTGAAATTGCTACTTTCGATCGCCGCTACTCGAGTACATTCGCTGCCCATTCCGGATAAAACTAGAGCGCATTCGAGAAGGGAAGTTCCATGAGCAGTAGGGCGTATTTCGTATTATCTTCGATCGGGGAACAGATTGCGCGAGATCACGGTCGTTGCGTGAACGGGTATAGAAATCTCAGATCGTAAGTGAACATTTATGAGATCTCATTCCGAGGCACGTGCTTCTCTATGAAATCATACGGCTCGGTAGTTTTCCAGCTCCTCGAGCAGCTCGTGAAATATGTACCCCATCCCCGCGAGGTTCGCTCGAATCTGTCCACTTTGTCTTGCTTTCAACCCTGTTTTCCAACTTTCTATCGGCGACATTTCCGAACCAGCCGCGGGATGACGATCGCGTAAACTCCGCTTTTTAATAACCCCTCGTTAAAGTTTAATCGTTACGCTCGCCTATGGGGGAAAACAAACGGCCCCTCCTCGTAATGCGCGAACGTTATCGCATCCCAACAACACTTCTCCCTTCCAAGCATTAACCTTTATCCAAATTAGCAATCATTAGCTAACCAAACTACTCTCTGCTCTTAAGGTGGAAAGAGGTCCTACCTAGAACGCTCAAAACAACATGCTTATTTGCGAATTTTTTCTAGAAAAACCGATAAACTTTTGTTATTAAACACTAGTCTATTGGAAAAATCTATTGGTAAAAAGTGTTGAAAGATTTGTGAGTTATAGGCGATGCCCAACATGTCCTTTTTTTAGGCGCTTTCGGGGGGGAAACGTATCTCGGTGCGGGATCCTTCAAAATTAAAAATTCGCCTAGGTGCGATTGGGCCCGATTTTGGAAAAATTATTTTGAAAAAAAAATGGCAGCTGTTCAAAGTTGAAGCATCGATATTTGTTAGAAAATGGCTTCTTTTCCGAGTGTAAAAAAAATCTAGGCCAAAAAAAAGGAAAAGCCTCCGATAGCGCTTAGATTTTTAACCCTAAAATAAGCCTGCAGAGCCTCAAGTAAATCGGTTCGTTAATTTTTTAGTTACGTGTGTCACTGAGTTCGAAAACATGATTGAAAACATATTTTTGGGTCCGAGCGCTACACCAAGGGACACCTACCTACTTACACGCGTATAACTTTGTCGATTTTTGTCAGATTAACTTCATACTTTCAGAGAATATTGTCGACTTGTTGTACTTCAAGAAAATATAAAAATGGAAAGATCGATTTTTCGAAAATGTCTAGGTGGGCCTCCCCCCTAAACAGCGAACACTTTAAATTTCACCAGGTCTTCGATGTTGGCCCTCGTTTAGGAGCAAAGAGCATTTCAATTCTCCATGTTCCATTTCCGTAGATCTAACCACGTCGACCGTGGGTGACGATGACGCTTGTTCTCGGCAGGTGGCGATTCCCGTGCCAGTGCAGAAGAGCAGCCTGAAGGCGACGCTGTCGGTGAACGGGGACGGTCAATCGAGCGTGCCGTCGCGATGCAGGGCGCCGAGCGTCGGCATCGACGTCGACATGGTCTCCGAGTTCGACCCGTCATCGTCGGACAGCGGCGTCGTTTCAAGATGCGCCGTGGTGAAGCCGCTGAAGCTTCGGCTGTGCCAGCCGATCTTCGGACGGAGGAACCTCGCGAAACTGAGAAGGGAGCACGGGGACGTCGGGCGTCCCTCGGCGAAGGACGACTCCGGTATCGAGGCGAAATCGTCGAAACCCCGGGATCCGGAGCGAGAGAAGAGGAGGCTGGCAAGGAAGAAGGAGAAACGGGCCACCCTGATCCTGGGCTTCATAATGGGCAGCTTCATCGCCTGCTGGCTACCGTTTTTCGTCCTCTACATCGTGAAGCCGCTATTCCCAACCATCGAGATACCCACCCAGGCGTTCGTCATCGCCTTCTGGCTGGGCTACATGAACTCGGCCCTCAACCCCTTCATCTACACCGTCTTCAACAAGGACTTCCGCCGCGCGTTCCGTCGGATACTGTTCAAATGAACGGCCCCACGGCTTGTCCTCGAGTTCGAGACCGATCCCGGGTACCGCGAAAGGAGATCGATCGGCCCGCGCATCTCCTTCGCGACGGACGCGGGGCGAGCCGCTGATGGAAGCCGTCTAGTGGAGCAGCGGGGACGCAGGGAGGCGCGTACGCCCGCGGAGGACCCTGGTGGTTCGTCCTCGGTCACCAAAGCTCCTCCGTAGGAGTCCCCCCCCCCTACCCGGAACGTAGAACTCGACGAATATTCGAGCCAGTCGAGAACGGTCGAGCGTATATTCGGTGGATGATTCGCGTGCAGTGCCGTTTCCCGGGGACGGGGGCACGGGGTGATCATCTGGCTGGGAATATGCGATTCATGGAACGGGTACTATGGCGAGATCTCTCGTCGGATCGAGCTGCACGAGCCGATCTCACGTGTGCAATCGGTCGAACGAACGGCCGCATGAATTATGAGAGTTGAGAACGAAATTCGAGGCCAGGCACGACCGGGACGGTCATGAATCCTGTATGAGGTGTCCTGGCCGAGCGTGTCTCAGCGCCAGCTGCCGGGCTCCCCCCTCTCGATCGGACACAACCACCGACTAGTTGTCAATTCAAGGGGAAATCGTCCAAGACAGATGGAGTCTCATGACAGATACCACGGATTCGAGGATGCTGCTGCGCGGTAGTGGATCCGAAGTAAATCCTACGACCGGCGAACACATCAGAGACGTTTACGAGCGAACCTTGGGTAACACGGGCCACTCGGTGGGACCTCGTGACGAGCCCCGTCCCCAGAAAATCCTGCGCGATTCCGCTTCTCTCGAGCCTCTCCATCGCGGCTACCACGCTTTCGTCCTTCCCCCCCCCCCCCAGAGAAGCGGAACGGGACGGAGCAGCACCCGCGTCATTCACCCTTCTCTGACAATGAGTTCCTTGGACAGCCGGCGCACGGTCCGATTGTAAATTAAACGTCGCGACAATCCATTATTATCGATGTACGTGAATGTAGATATGTATAGTTGCGCGCGCGTACGGGACATGGCTGGCGTACGCGGTACGTACGCCGTCCGCGAGCTTTTCGTTCTCGCGTAGCAAGGACGAGTGTCTCCTGCCGGTGTAATTTCATCGAACGACGCCGGCGTACCAACGACCAACCTCCTGATTTAACTTCGAGAAGGGCTCGGGACGCGGAGAGGGAGCTTCTGAAATTTCCGAAACACGCGGGCCTCGGGACGCGACGTCCGCTGGCAGGTTTGCCCGCGGTGCCGAGAGAAATCCTCTCGCGGTCGGGAGAGAGAACAGAACGGGGGAAGAATACATCGACGAGGGAACGAACGTAAGTTTCCCGCGGGTCGCTCGGCTCTCTCTCTTTCGCGGCGGCCGAACGAGAACTTTCGGGACGGCTTACGTACGTCGTACATGCGACAACGAGGCTCTCGAGACGAGCGCGGGACAGTGGAAGGTAGGCGCGATCGTCGGTGACAAATAAAAAAGCTACGAAATCGCTCGAACCGGGCGAATTATGTTTCCTATTAAATAGGCACCTCCGTTTACCGTAGAATCGACGCCGTTAATCGTGTAACGTTTAATCACGTGCTTTCGAATTCTACGATTCCAATAAAGCGACAACGGTTAGGGAGGAGTTAATTATAAACGTAGGCGTTTCTCGATTAAGGATAAGGAGACTGTCGATGCGCGTATCATTCTACCATCTGCGGAGACTTCGAGACGATCGCGATTGACGCGCGCGGCCGACAGACGAGACTGTGCGTATAGCAGGGGATTTATTGGATTTGATTGGCTTCTAAAAACGAACCAGCGGTTTCCCTCGCTCGACGTTGCCGCGCGGTTTCAATTATTACAGGACATTAGGCGGCGTACGCGCGGCGCGGTGACAACTCGCGATCAATCGCTTTATAATTTAACGCCTGCCGAGTTCGCCCAAGGCACCGAGCTTCTCATCGATCAATCCCCCCCTCGAAACTTGCACGCGCTCTCCTTTGATCCGTGCACTGGTTTTACTTAATCGATTATCGCGCCCCGTCTACACATCTCATTCCGCGTTTCCGCGTCGATGCGCGGCGGGCTCAATTTATCTTGGTCGTGCGGACAACGCCTGGAATTGCGCGAAGGAAAAGGTGTCCCGCAACGCGCGATCGTTTTCGTTACAAAACGAAGGTGCTTCGGATCGAGAAGTCGAAGAAAATCAGCCTTCCACCTTTTCGCTCGTATCTCGAAGTAAATCAAAGAGCACCGAAAAGCGTTGCCTGTGACTACGCGCATATAGAGCGGACCAGCTATCAAAATGGATTTTCGAAAACAATTCCCACGATACTTTTTCACCGCCGCGTTCAATCTTGCTCGTCTATTTCGCAGATTAAAAATCATCCCCCGCGACTACGACCGCGAGTATTTCGAATAAAAAGGATCTCCGATTTTCTGCGCCAGGCGTTGATAGAAATCGTGGCATTTTTGGCGGAGGATTAAGGGTCGGTTCTCCCTCGTATATTTCATCCCCGGCAGCAATGCATTGCCTCTGTTTCCGAAAAATCCGATGGCTCACCGGAATAAACACTGTTCGACGCGAGCATGGAGAATGCTGCCTATTCAGGTAAATAAATCAATGTCTAAAACAGGGAGCTGGTGTCCTGGATGACCTATTCTCGGTCGAAAGTCAGCCCAAGCTGCAAGGGCTGATTAACGTGAATAATACGAGACGTGGAAGTAAGGAGGACGGAATCGTGAATAGGTTGTTATAGGAACACGTTCCGCGCTGATGAAATCGTTAAGCTCGAATCCCTCTCCGTGCGCGATCAGCGGTTCCCCTCGTCCGAGCAACAACGAAAAGAGCAATGATAGCCGAAGAAGAAAGTATTCTTGGCATAAACGTTTTTGTCCCAGGCATTTGAACGCGAAAACAGCCCTCGAACGACGTGCATCATCCCCTTCCAACACACGCGATACATACGTCAAGCACGCACCCACGTGACACACAGTGGGCCATAACGATAAATCAATAAAGCGTACGTGTGCCCGTATAATACACCGGTGTGTCTAACTTTCGCCGCGCTTTCTCTGCTCCCGTCTGTCCGTGAACGGCTTGTTAGGTCGTGAACTAGGGCAAAAGTGTCTTCGAGTGGGCAGAGCCGAGACACCAGACTCGCTTATTACGGAAACCTATCCCCCTCGTGGCTAATCTTCACCTTGGAACCGAAACTTTGAGGGTGGATCTAGCGAGGCGAGAAAGGGTTGGCGGACCGAACCCCTCGGCGATTACTCGAGCGGTTCGCCCCGGGAAATCGTGGATAAAAGGAGGGAGATATCTGTTCGACGAGGCGGTGCTTCATGGAAATTCATTTCGACTGTCCGAAGGGACGTAACGCGCATTTGTCACCAGGAGCCTGGCAACCGGGGCCTCGAGTATTAGCGGTGGCGTGTAAAATTAAGAGAAATACCACGGCCGGGGCCACGACGAAACGATTTTCCGAGCGATATCCATCTCACCCGGCCCGGTTTCCATTCGGTTCCTGCGGTCGAACGTAGTCCGCCTCGTCCCGAATACTTCGCCCCGCCGACATATTACCGGGGCGTACTTTCTAACGTGAAATCCCGCGATACGCCGATCGGCTGGATTCCAGGGAATTTATTGCGCGCGAAATAAAAAGGCCGCGGATATGATGTCGTGTCCTCGAAGGCGAGCCCCGAGGTGGATAGACGTAACCGAGGGGAATTTTACATTTTAACCGACGGAACGCGGGAAACCGTTCGCGATCTAATAGTCGCCGGGCTTGCAGAGGCAGAGGAAGATCCCCGGAGCTCTTCGTTTCCTAGAGAAATTAACGATATCTCATGCCCCGTGGAAATTCTCGCGGAACGCGCTCGCCGCGCGTCCTGGAGAGCAGGATCTATCGAAGATCATCGAAATGACTCTACGCCCGAGACGTAGGGTCGAGACACAGCAATAGAACGGGAGAGAATTGGTGGAAGAATCGCGGAACGTTTGTCCTCGTTGTTAGTTCGAAACTTAATTAGATCGATGTAAGAAGCAAACGAAATATACGCCGAGAGATTTCAATTTTCCTGTAATAAACGAGTTACGCGTTAAGATAGGGGGTAAGCGAGCCGGTAATCCGTAGCGTGTAAGAAGCGCGAATGGCCGGAGGCTGTTAATGGGGAAACGAGAAACACCGTGAATCCGTAAAATGCAACGTACTAACTATCGTAAACTTGCTATCGATTACCATTTAATACGTATTAAACGAAACTACGTGTACACGCAGCGATCGCGCTAGGCGGTCGCCGAGAATTTTTGCAAACCAAATTTTTCGATGAATCTCTGTGTGTGTGTCAGTACCTAATTACCTTATCCTACGTACACGGGATGTTACTTAAACGACGTAAGCATAAGAGATAGTAGAGGGGAGAGTGTAATCCGCGCAGACGTTTCGAAATACGTGGAGGGTGCCAGAGAGGAGAACGATTTCGAAGTGACTACCGTAAGATGGGAAAAGAAAACGTTTAAACGATCATTCTAATTAATATTACGCTCGTATCGTCTCTGAACCTAAGCGACACGGGGTTACTAATGGGAATTAACGAAGAACACGATACTTTGTATTTATACACGTTGTACACAGATATGTATATTATTACTGTTATTAATATTATTCTTATTATTATTAACAGATTACCATTATTCTTATTATCGCCGTTGTCATTCTTGTTCTTATTGCCATCGATCATTCTTACATATATTATATATATAAATATATATTAAATAATCAAACGTCGCCGTAGGGATCCAACGATCGACCTTAATTATTATTTCGATTCGTCGAGCGGTGCTGCCACCCCTTAATCTGTTCAAGATAACGGGGTGACGCGAGATCCTCCACTACCACTCCGTGTAAGTAGTCGTTTCATTTATATTTTCAACGGATTTTTAATATTACTAACGAGCAGAAAAATTTTCGAGAACGAACTTCGACAGTAACAGCATAGTTTCTGTACTTTCGATAATGCCACAACGACGAAGACGCCTAAGCGTCGACCCACAGCCCCGAGATATGTGGAACCACCACCGAACACTTTTATCATTCGATTCATCTTCCAGAAACGCGAGCTTCCACCATTCATCCTCGCGACTTCGGCACGTATTCTCAAAAATTTCGCGGGAAATTAATTGCATCGAAATGAGGATGGACCCACACCTCGCCCCGAATAACTAGCTACGAAATTAAATTAAGTATCTCATTAGCCTCCATCGATCGGGAAGTTCGTTCCTGCGCTGAAACTTACGGAGGCTCGTCAATCCCTTTTTCAACAATTTTCAAGATAACACACCATTGAAAATAGAAAGCACTTATTCAGGGGACGGAGCCCGTGTTTCGTTGTTTCCGGTGCAGCTCCCAGTAGATTAATCCATGGTTGCAGATATCCGAGTCGCGGCCCGAAATCCTTTAATTACCCTGATCGGTAAATTTCGAAACCGCCGTTATCCGCGCACTCCATTCTCGCGGCCCCCTTTCAAAGTCTGCATCGTTTATTCGGCCGTTCAATTATCGCTGGCGCACACTACGGGCGGCCATTGTTCGCGGCTGCTGAAACGCGAAACGAAATGTTTGCCGTTCCAAATTTCCGGCCCCGTAAAAACCGCTGGCACACCGGTCAGTTTCGTGCCGATTTAGAGCGGCGCCATAGAAATTCCCTAGCGTCGAATCAACGTCACAGGATTCTGCACAGCTTTTTTCCGCCGAATGTGGCAGCTCGCATCTAGATAATTGCGATTCCCGATCGGACGTAGCTGACGTTCTGTTCGGGAGGATCGCGTGGGCGAGGGTGGACGGACGATCTCGCGCCAGGCACCGCGAGACGAACTCTATCGATAATATTGGAGCAATGAAATCACTGTGATATCACTAAAACGCTTTCAAGGTGTGTGTTGGGATCGAGAATTAACGTTACGCCCGCGGGACTGGGTGTGGCGAAATTTCGAATAAAGAAAAAAAGGTATGGCTGAAACGGGACTAGATATTTGAGGGGAGTGAGAGAAAGGGAGAGGGAGAGAGAGAAAGAGAGAGAGAGAGAGAGAGAGAGAGAGAGAGAGAGAGAGAGAGAGAGAGAGCGAAAGACAGAGAGAGACAAGAAAATAATGATTTATGGTATCGATTATCGTAAATTAGTATAAATATTATTATATTGTATATACTTATATATTATATATACACCTTACGAAATTGTATTACTAATCGGAAGAATCTATATGTATATATATATTAATATTACATGTTATATATATATATATATGTATATATATATATATGTATACATGGTAGACCAATATTACGATGGAATATGAATATCACTAAAGACTTATTATCATCGTATTACTACCGTCATTGTTAGCCATCACACTATTGCCGATGAAACAAGTCCTACTGTCTATCCCAGAGTCGACGAAAGAGAGGACGTGGGAGATCTTCCATTCACGTGCATATATTTCCCCGATTGACGACTTGGATGCTTAGAACCGGGCATTATTCAGCGAAACCAGCGATGGCTTAGAACGCATCGCGAGTATTTTTGTTCGAATTACTACTTAATTCTTCCGTAGACATTGGACCGATAGATGCTCGCGAATGTCCACTGAACTCGGCACCCAGCATCGAGCGAAACCTTTGTGTAAATAATCATTGAAACGATATACCATTTACTGTTCCACTATCGATCAAATACGCCTAAGTCTGGGTAACGCGAACCATCGACCATTCTTTGGAACCAACGTTTCCAATACTACGTAATAAAAATCCTAAGATGTTTCTAATGTTTCTAAATAATAGGGGTAGTAGGGAGAACGAGAACTCTTCCATCAAACTTCCCCCAAATTCCCAAGTCGATCTTTCTTCGACTCGATAGTAATAGACTCGATCCTTTGTCGCAGAGAGAGAGAGAGAGAGAGAGAGAGAGAGAGAGAGAGAGAGAGAGAGAGGGAGAGAGTGAGAGAGAGAAATTGAGAGTGTGTGTGTATATGCGTGCGAAAGAGAGTGAGAGACCGCGTGGTGCTGATCAAAATTTGAACGCGAAACCTTAGCTAACACCGTCGTACTGTTTTGCGAGCGGCGTTTTAGTGTATGTACATAGGGAAACATGGAAATTAGTGGTGGTCCCGTTTCCGCTCCGAGCGTCGCGACTCGAGTCGAGGCACTCGCGGCATTCCCCAGCACGATCGACTCCGACGCGTTTCGATTTATTTCGGCTAGTAGGTCCTAGATCATAAGTGAACCGCGCGGACATTATCCGGCTGATGCATGATCGCAACAGAAAAGAGCAGGAAAGAACGATACGAAAAAAAAAAAAGGAAGAGGACGTTCCAATAGTCTATTAAATCTGAGAATTCTATCTAGAGACAATAGCTCGAGCATGTCAGAGCGGCGAGAAATCGACGGAAGCTGCGACAATCGCGAAGTGAACAACCGCGACGATATTAATATCCTTTGATATCTCTAATAAAATTCCGGCAAATTCTTCGCTCATGTTCCAAATTTTTCGTATGCTTCCTATTCCGTTGCGGCACTGAAATACCTCAAGTCAATCGCGTTTGTTCCTCGGGCCAATGATTTCTATCGCTGGCGAGGCGACCTTCGTTTTATTCCGTTCAACGAGCAGACCCTACCGCGGCAGATCTCGAGCCGTGAATTACTGTAAATCGAATCAGAATCGGCCGGCATCGAAGGGAAAATTAATCGTTCGACCCCAGCGATAATGAAACTTTTAATATGATTCCTGAATGGTTAATTCTCGCTTTAATTACGCCCCCTCGGCGTTCGTTTCAATTTGAATTCGGTAAAGCAGCGAGATCGCGAAACCGATCGCGATTATCGAGCGGAGAATCTCGCGCCTCGTGATCACAATGAGATTCGTGTTCGCGATCCAGGTTTTCATCTCAAGGTCGCGAATCGCCACGACGATCAACCGCGTACCTAGTGATCACAATTGAAAATGCTTGAACAATCAGACGGAGAAGGATGGCATCGCGCAGCGAGGGCGTTCGTTCGCGTGTCTCTCGTCATCCCTTCGAACTTTCTGCTTGAACGCGAAGCCGCGTCCATTCGGATAAGCGTGAGAACGGTACCTCGTTTCCATTTAATAAATTACCGTTATTGCGAAGGAACGGGGTACGAAGACTGCACCAAATAATCCCCTCGCCGTCACTCGAGGACACGCGAGGATCCAGCGAGATTCTCGATCGTAACTTCGTATCGCCACTCGCGTCAAGGCACCTCGATGGTTCTGTAGCCTGCTCCGAACAAGGGTGCTCGGTATTTTATTTTCACCCAGATGCGAGAGCGGCTCCTCTTCTCCCTACAGCTTCTGTCGATCGACAGGCTGCCCGACTAAACCGATCCACCGTACTGGATCGATTTTCTACCCCCTTTTTATTCTATCGTTTACCATGGAACGCGTGGATTCTCCGCGACAGTCTCGCGACGGTATGCAGCAATAAGCCTATTTGTAAATCAACAACCGTTAGACCAAGCGACGTTCAGCTCGGTACACCGAATCCGTGGAACGTAGGCCCCGTGATTTCGTGCAGGCGATCTGTTGTCGCATGCTCGTAAGAATCCGTGGGGTCGTGGCAAGCTTTCCAAGAGATTCAAGTTCCTATTTAGAAGGATCGCGGAGAGGTTCACGCTCCTGGGCGAGTCAATCGTTCCGAGGATGGCGTTTCTGTGACGAGAGAATTGGAGCGTCGCGCGCACGGATTCCTACGCGAAACAGGCGCTACAGGAAACAGTGCGCGCTGTGCCGGGCACCAAACGGAGGGAGAAAATTAAGGGAATTCGGTGCAACGCGGAGCAATGAACCATGAGAAAACGCGCGGCCCCTGTTTGGGGCGGCCGAATTCGTTTCACGTCACGTTTAATCTATAAAAGTCTTCCATTCCTTCCTCAACGTATATTCGTCTACGTATTCGGCTGATTGGTTGCTGGCGTGGAGCGTACTTGCAGCGAAGTGTGATGGATAAAAGAATCTCTGGAGGATCGCCGATTCTAGACGCGGCCCGCGGTGGAAGATCGATCGATGCCCCCCCCCCCTTTCCCTTCCCCGCGTTACGCGAGATCGAGCTTCTATCTGGCCGGCAAACATTTGTTCCCTCAATTTGCCGAGTCGTCGCGTGCGCGCCGGTTAATTCTCCGAGCGAGCAGCGTTAATTACATTTGCGCGTTTAAACATTTTCGTTCGTTAAACGCGCGGAACGCAACGGGGACGGAGATTCTGCCACTCGATCGAATCGGGCGGCCGCCTCGCCGGCCTCTGTTTAAAAAACGCTTGCGGTGAAATTGATTTCGCTGGCGTTTAATCGAATCATCCGCAACTCGATTACGGCTAGCTTTCGACCGCGATTTCCGAGGGGGGCAGGCAATAACGTTCCGAGGAATGTAACGAATTTCGCGGGGGGGGGGGGGAGGGAGGGACGAACAGGGGCTCGTTTGCCGTGGAGAAAAAGAAGAGCGGAGGGACCGTAGATTACTCGGTAGGGAGTTCATTTTAAAACAACGAAGTCTTGATTCGCGGCGACGTGAATTCAGGGGAGTGCTCGGCCCTCGAGGGTTCGCTTCGCGAGGGGGTGGATCGATTCAACGATGTATTCGAGGGTCAGATATCTCCGCTCGTTGCTTCTCCCGATCGCGGCAGAAGTGCTCGGCGCAATTTCCCCGGCATAATTTTCGAAACTCCTCGGTACCAGCCCGTCGATTAACGCGGCGCAATTGAAGCTCGCCCCTGCGCGCGCTCGCGCGCCCAAAGTGGCGAAAGGAGCGCGGTGCAAACGCGGGGCTTTTACTTTTCAAGAACAAAGGCAACTTGTTGCGCCGTATTTACGCGCGAACGTTGGGTAATAAAATTCTCGTTTGAAATTTAACGAGCATTAGCTCGGGAACAGAGACCTCGCGGGAGCACCCTCGTCGCCGCTCGAAATGCTCGCGAAACTTCCTAATGACAACGGGCGGAAAGTCTCGCGAACGGGGGATCCAAGTGGATCGTTGCGTGGAGAAACGGCGATTCTGTTGCGATTCGAGAGCGGGGACTATTGTCACTTCACGGGTAAAGGACGACGCTGTAAGAGAACGAGCAAACGCTGCGAAGGGTTATGTAAAATGGACATTCGACCATTTGCTCGTGCTCGTCGCCTGGGGGAGGAGACATCGCACTTACCGCGTCGAAGATCTCGTAGAGGCGTATCTCTCCCGGTGGTTCGTTGTTGAGTATCAGGAGGATCGGGAGCTGAGACAGAAACAGGCAGATCGATTTCGTTCGATTCCGTGCGTCTTGTATTTGCGATATAAGTTCATGATTGACTGTGCGACAATCGGTATGTTTCTCCTACTATCGGATATCAGGATGCGTGTAAAGGTTTATGTGCGAAATGCTCGCTGGTTGAAGTTGATTTAATATGTATGAAGATGTCGCGGCAATGACGAATATTGTAACAATTAATTTTAAGTTCTTGCGGGGCGAAAGAGAGGTCCAAAGAAGGGTTGAAAGCAATAGATCCAGTCTGCAGAATAGCCCGAGGGAAAAAGCTGCTTCGCCGAGCACGAGATGCATCTCGTTGGCGTTCAAGAAGACACGGATGAAAGGCGAGCGTGCGTGAGAAATCGGGGAAGAGAGAGAGAGAGAGAGAGAGAGAGAGAGTGTGAGAGAGGAAGCAGAGAAAATGATTAAATACCTTGACAAAGAGAGCCGAAATTGCGAAACAAACGGAAATAGTTAAGCAGCTTTACTGGTCTACGTTCGCCGCGCCATTGTGCTCGAATTGCCTGTTTTTACAGCAACCCCGGGATTCGGTCTATCGATTGACCCCGACCGATCGACGGTCCTCAGGACCGAGAACGAACGATCGATCGTTCGTCGGTGAAAACGTTAAAGAAGGTCAAGGAATACGAGTACTACGATGTATACTGACATTAAACGAGAAGAACTATCAGTACATTACGGACTTTGTTTTATAAAAGAAAGACGAAAAACGAATCGACCGTGTTGTCTCTTCAGCTACCCGTTCACACCCTTCCCAGCCTGGCGTTTAATGGCGGCAAGTACTCTTCAACCCTTTGCCGATTGAATTCACGAGCCGCGTTCTCTGGCCAATCGAATTTAATTTAAGCCCCTTCAAAGCGAACGGCGCAGGTAAGCTTTCGCAACTTCTCTTTAAAAGCAAAGGTACGGGAATCCTGAATTTATATCCAACATCCTTGCACTCCGCGGGAACTAGGTTTCTTGAATCAAATCTTGCCAAGGAAAGAGGATCCCTTTCTATTGTCGTTCCCTGCAAGCTGTTCAGGAGAATGGAGATTGTTAGCCTCCCGGAGGAGTCACGTAACAATTTTGAAACGCGTAAATGGCGCTGGAGTAGAATTTGTAAGAATAAAGGGTTGAAGAATGATATCGCTTTGAAAAGTGACGTTTTTTTGTATGCCTCTTCGCGTCTGAAGCATTCGTGAGTAGGGGAGACCGGGGTAAAATGAGCTTTCTTAATTTATTCTTTAATAACAGGATATATTTACAAATTTCGGAGACGTAATAAATGTGTGTAATATCACACTGATAATTATGCACGTTTATTATACGTTAAAGAATAAATTAAGAAAGCTCATTTTACCCCGAGGTTCACTTTACCCCGGTCTCCCCTAGTACCTATTTTATTTTCTCATCGTAATCAATTCAAAGCAGAAGTATTTACCTATTAAGACCGATATGATTACGTTGTCTGCCGCCACGGGAAGCAGGTAAGTGATTTCACTCTTTCCAAAAATCGATATCCCTGCACAGAGGAACTTTTCGCGAGGAACAGTTGATCCTTCAACGGCTCTCCTCCTAATGCGAACATTAAGCTTAATACCCGCGAATTTATAAAAGCTTACGCAAAGCTGCTTACGGTAAATAACTTCTAACAGGGTTCGAAACTGGCTGAACTTGCTAAGTCCGATAAGTAATTTCGCGCAACGAAATTCCGTCCAAGTCCCGTCGAAGTATCGGGGCTAAGTTTTAAACAATAGTCGCAGCTCGAAAGTCGTTAATGGCCATATCGGATAAGCTGTCGTCTTACCAGCTATCAAAGTAACGATTCGATCGCCGTTCAACGCTCGCGTCGACGGAACAAAGAGGAGAGCCGTAGTTTGATAATCAATATAGAACCAGATCCAAGGTAACCTAGTATCGGAGATCCGAGATCTCGAAGCTAGTAGCTCAGCGTAGAAGCATTTCAGCGGGAACGAACCATTCGATTCGTTTCTATGGACAGCGCGGAGACAAATTCAACGAGCACCGTCGTCCCTTACTCATAAAGAAGGACGTAGCGTAAAAGTTCAACGCGCAATACAATAAATTGACGATAAGGGGGCACACATACTGGCTGCTTTGTGCTGTGTATAAGGATCACGGGATTGGAAAGGCAAAGATACTCTGATAGCTCGTGCGAATCCACTCTGGGGATAGAATTCAATTCCACACTTCGATTTCCCTGGACCCCATTGTGATGATAGTGGCTTGGACCGATTTCCACGGCGTAAGCGAGTATCAATCCGATTGGGTTTCGAATGAGTTTCGACTTGAACCATCTATCGCGGTATCTGTACGCGCGATACGAACTTTAAAATTGTTCGATGCACAGTCTTCCTCGAGCTCGCCTGGGAGGAACAAGTTTCGATTAATTCGGTAAGCTGGCCCGTCGATTCGTCGGAGCTTTCATTGGAAAGCAAAACAACGGGCCGTCAAGATCGATTTTAAACCTAAAATTTTGTCCGAATTAAGAGGATCGATCCAGGTAAGGGATTTGTCCTGATTAGCTGTGGAATGTCTCCAATATTTGCGATGTCAACCCTCTATACCGAAGAGCTTTATTGCTTACGAATTTATCGTCAGTTTTTTTTTCTCTGTATAAGTGGATTTTATTTCTGCCAAATAAACTATTATTAGTATTACTTCCTTGGGACTCACGAGAGAAAAATTGCTATAGATATCCTGTAGGTAGCAGCGATGGGAAATTCTCCTTCCCCTACGTTTCCTATCGCCTTCAGAAAAGATCCCTACCACTCGGACCTCCCTATTGTATCGTAATTGCCCGTTGATAATTCAAGCGTCGGAGTGCACTGGGATTGCAAACGAGATCGTCGAGATAGTAAAGGGAAAATTGAAAGGTTCGTAATTATGCATGCACCTGCTGATTAATTCAGTGCTCCGTTCAGCGTAACCTTCGATCGGATGCAACGTGGATACGCGGTATTTTAGGAGTAAGAAATTTCAAGGTAGCAACATTTCTGTGCTGGAACATGTAGCTGTTACTCTGCCAGGGGATGATCTGTTATTTAAAGGTACCATCTTGGGCTACCTGGGCTGAATAGGCTATAGCCCAGGGGCGCCCATGGTCCAAGGGCGCTTAAGAATCTAATATGTTGCTTTTAATAACTGCAAATCGCTATTGTAATTCTGTTGACTTCTTTAATAATTCCTTCAATCACTCTGCTCTGATCGCTGTTCGTATATCCCTTTCCCCCTAACATTCAATATTATGTTTTCTTGTGTTATTATATTATTATTATGATTCTTTTATATCTGTTTTTGTCACTATCATTAATGATTTTTTTTGCGCTTACTTCTCTGCTTTCGTTTCTTTTAATTACTTTTCTTTGTACTTCTTAATTATTTGTACCAGACTTGTGTGACTTGTACTTCTTATAACAAAGGGTTTATCCCGTTGAAATATATAAACTTATTATTATTATCATGTTGCAATGCTTTTCTCTCTTCAATTTTGGAGACAAAAATTTCGTTCGCGGGCATTGTGTTTCTTCGTGTTTGCCTTGGCGGAGACCCGGGTTTGTGACGTACCTACTGCCTTGCAACGATTGAGAAGAAATTGCACCCTCGGGGGTTAGGGCGTCAAAATTTTTTTAACCCAGGGCCCTGAAATTTGTTAAGACGGCCCTAAATCTTGTCATAATTTCGTGCAACCAATACCGAAGTCGGAATCGAATCTCCTCTAGTACCACCGCCGGTATTGTCTATGGCAGTGCATGCCTGAAATCGAGTCAGTTGCACCAGGCACGTGACGACCCCACGTGCATCGATGCTCTATGAATGCAATGCAACGTCGCTGGAGCAATAACAATTTGGATCGCGAGGCCACGAGCCGGGCGGTATTCACTTCCGATTGATTCAGCTGCTTTGACTGCCGTGTGCTGCAGACACAGCGCTCTATGACACAGCGACGGAGGACGAGAGAGGGGGGCGAGGTAGAAAGGAGCAGAGGACGGATGAAAGGGACGCGGCGGGTTTATAATCGGTATCGATCCACGGTCATTAACGGCAGCGCGTCGCGCACTTTCATCGCGAAAGTGGGTCGGGAATGATCGATGGGAACTTCTGTCTGATAAAAATGAATTTCCTAGAATCTGTCGCGAATGAAACGTGCCTCGAATCTGGCTGAGCTTCGACTCAACAGAACCGCCGGAGTTAAAAATCTCCATCGTTATTAATATCGATGGAATATAAGTCTGTTAACAAGGCCAGCTGTATGGCTGAATTGGGGTACATCGTCATGTATTAACCTACTTATCTCACTTGGTGAACCAGCACACATAGAACAAGTCCAATGAATTCAACCGAGCAGGGCTTGAATCGAAGTAACACGGAGGGAGTGCAATTTCGAAGAGATATTTCAGTGCTTTTGGCAAAGAATTGAATCTTGCGTTAATCGATGGGAAGCGCAATATCAAAATGAAGACTGTTCTATGAACATCACTTTAGAAGGAACGGAACAAGTAAATCCTTGCCTGCGCTACTTCGATGCCACGCGCGGGGACGTATTTTTAATTCATTTATCCGCCAGGGCTATCTTAATTAAAGTCAACACCGCCGGTCACCGGGCAACGCGTTAAACGTTAAGCAAAGGAAGACAGTTCTTTTTTTTTCTCACAGGGAACGCGCTCCCCCCGAGACAGGAAAAAGGCAGGACAAAAGGAATTCCATTAATTCTCCGCGAAACGATCAACGCGCCTCCGTTATTCACGGGGAAACAATTTCATTCTCCCGTTTCCAACGGCCGCGCGATAGAACGTCGAAGCACGTTCCCCGATCAAAGTGTTCGCCGAACGAGTATTTCACAATTAATCCTGGCCAAAGTCGTCCACGCCGGCCGCGAGCGTCCGTTTAAAAAGGAAGGAGCGGAACATTTTCCCCGGGTTGGCCGGGCCGACCCCGGGAACCCAGGTCGGAATACTAATCGGCGAAGAACGCCGCGCCGCGCTCGGAATGCTGGGCGAACGCGAATTCCAAACGTGCAAATGAGATCGGTTCTGATGCGAATCGTCGCGCGGAGAGGCGGGGAGGGCAAACGTTTTATTGGAAATTAGATTCTAACGACTGGATCGGAGGAATCCCATGCGACGATAGACGGCGCGGCCGACGGTGGTAGGGAATAAAGGAACGGCGAGGTGACGTCGCGAGGGAAGCAAACCGAGTGCAGCTCGGGGGAAGGAGAGTGAATCTTTCAAGGAGTGACAGCCGGAGCGACGGCGTCGTCGACTCGGTTTCGGTTTCAGGCAATTTGTACGGACGTCGAAAAAGGGACGGCGAGGCGAACGAAACGAACGGGAGGCTAATTAGTCGAGACGGGGACTCGATCCGGACATTGAGACGCAAATGAAATTTACTGGAAGCTTCGACGGCTCCGTGCGAAGCTACTTTACAGAGTGTCGCAGTAGAATGGAATTGAACTATCCGCGAGGATAATCCAGCAGATCTAGCTGGCGATTGTCGCAGCTCCCGTGGCACCGCCGTGCCGCGTGCCTCGCAACTTTTCAGACAGAGGGGCGAATAATGCTCGCGAGATTGGGAGGGGAGGAAAGTAGCGTGCGAGAGCAAAGAGAAAGGTGGCGGATATGGAATGTTTGCGAAGTAAATTTGGCCGGGCGCGAAAGAAGAGGGCAACTCGATTTCGAGTTTTAATCCAATCCCTCGGCCCCCGGGGTCCCTAACCCGTCTCTTCTCGCCCTCCACCACCCCCGATCCTTCCTTGTTGACATACTCTATCACCCCACCCTTATTCAACCCTCCTTTCAGTCCTCTCCATTTCCTGTCTCGCCGTTTCCACGCATCTGTATTCCTGGCTCGCGGCGGAGATCCGCTCGGAAGAAGAACGGCCTCCCCAGCGAGTATAACTCCGCTGCTGCCCGCAGCACGCTTGCTCGGTTCAACGCGCGAACGCTACAGCCGTAGCCTCGCGCCCAGACCACCCACACGTCGTCGACCGAGGGATTTTCCAGATCAGGAGAGCGACCAGGGAAGAAACGAAGTTTCCTCCACGGTGCTACAGATCGTCGACACCGGAGCCGAGCTGACCGGCGAGCCTCCGGACAAAGGGAAAACGCGGGGCAAATGTCGTTAGCTACGAGAAGGGGGGATTACCCGAAGGCCAGACACGAGCAGAGGAGAAGGCCATTTCGCTGGAGGAGCGTGGGATTTGCGAGAGGGAAACGAAGCGTGGGATTTGCGGGAGGAAAGAGGAATCGCGACTGATCGAGGAACACGAAGCTAGAGGAAGGTCAGAGCGAAAGGTCCTTTGGATCAGGTTGAAACGAAGTGGGCGCGAGCGTAGAGAAGGAAGAAACGGGGGAGAGACGGGGCGAAAAAGCGCGCGGAGCGCAGCTGACAAATCGAGCGATCTTACTAGCAAAATTCTGACTCAACGATGTTCGCAAGATTGTCTCTCTTGAGGAAGAGCGAGGAGTATTCGTTAATGTAATTAACGTGGAAAGCGAGGGGATCACAGTCCCCTTTGATCTGTCGATCTTCCGGGGCGCGAGCCTCGGGAAAAGCATTGAGAAAGGGATCTTTTGAAGCCGGACGCGGAGAAGGGTGGTCAAAGACCGTTTACGCGCGATGGCTGCGGAGGAAGGAATTATTCATGATGGTTTGATGGGCGATTCCTGACGCACGGCCTCGTTAAAATGACGTATTTCGTTATCGGCGCGACACAGTGCGCGGAGGTGTGAAAATGCACCGAATGGAAAGCGGATATTTTGCAGCGGCCGAAATAAATCAACGTGTCGATCCGAAGTTTCATTACACTTCGCGTTCATGCAATCCCATAGCTTTCCACTGATCGAGCTGGGCTAGCGCGGTTGAATTTTTCACTCGAGGTACCTGGCCAGGTAACGAAAAGTCAATAGCATGAACTGTCTACCCTGATTTTCCAAGCAGGAGTATGAAACCGAGGCATTACGCGAAGCTAAAATTAGAGAGCAGATATACGAAGCTGAGTAAGTACATGTTAATTGCATTTGCCAACAATGCTGCTGTTAAGCAACGGGAGAAACAATTGCAAAAGCGTGATTTAATTTGAAATTCCTATTTTCCTTGGCTTTATGTATGGACTACGGTGGAACAGGCGGAAGTTAAGAAATAATTGTTACACTTGTAATGGAGCAGTTCGTTCGTAATTGAGCGAAAAGAGGCCGCGAACGGTGTACGCCTTCCCTTTCCATGACTCCGTTATGACCCTTTATCGAACGAGTTATCGCAGCTACGATGTTTAATTAGTGTCGGTTTTCGACCCGGTCCCCGAGGATTCGGTCTCTCATTACCGCTCGTCGGCGCGATATTAAATCCATGCAATGTTCATACCAACTTGCTGATTAACCGAATGGCCGATGCACACGATGTACCGTGCCCTCCGATAAATAACGAATAAAACTTTCTTTTGTGGCCATAGGATGATCGCGGAAGTTTGGGGCACGTAAACGTCCCTCTCAGATTCGAAAACAAAGGACAACATAAAGAAAGTATAATTATCCACTTCAACGGCATTATTTCAAAAGAAACTGCATTATTAAATGATAATTTGATGGAAGACTGTGTGTCGTTCTTAATGAAAAACGAAAAACGATAATAAAGAGTCCATAAGGGAAAAAGAAATTTCCAAGCCATTCAATATCGTGTTCCCTAAAAAATAACAATGTTTTCCCACCATGGAACTTCCCTTATCAAACTCTTCACTTCAGATAACATAATTATCTGACACGCTTCCATTACGGGCAACGGCGAGAATCGGAGAATCATATTTATCGCGTTTCGCGACGAGCGATTATTACGTCCCGCTTAATTCGATATTTCAATGTCGTAAACACGGGGCGTATAATTGATACGGATTTCCGTCCGTCATAATTTCCATTGGAAATGACGAAGATCTAATTACAGATTGCTCGAAGAAATCCGAGTCGAGGCGGGAGGATATCTCCGGGGTTTTACGATGTTGACTCAGCGTTTCTCAATTCCCCATAAAATTCAATTCGCCCGCCAAAGCCGCGTAAACTATTTCGAAGCGGACGCTAACGACGAAACCGAGGAAGAGGAAATGACCCGTGGATTTTAGCACAAACCGCGAAGCGAATGATTAAAGGCCACTGTGTTTGCAACTATACGTAACAAATGTTATCCCTACTCGATACTGGCCACCCCTGCCGCAGATTTTACGAGGCGCATATATACGCGCATGTATATCGTTACGTTGGATTCGTATCAATAACCTCCCACGAGCTTTACCACATTTCCCGCGGAGAGCCTTCGATCGAAGAATACGCGTAAATATGCGAGAATTCGTTAGGACGCAATTAACAGTCGGAAAGTGAATCGAGAGGTTAGGTTAGTTTCCCGCGGTTTATAGTAGCATTACGTCTAACGAGTGACGGAACAACGATTTCCAAAATTGTAATATGGATTTCGCGTGCTACAGTTATCTAAAGCTATAAAATTATATACGCACCAGTTGCAGCTCGGCATGCCCTCCAATCGTACAGTATTCTCCGGGATACTGGACAGGTAATTAGCACACACTCATTAGAAAAACGAACGCGAAACTACCGCGACGAGCACTCGATCTTAAAACCTTGCGAATGAACGCTGCACGCGCTTCATCGACCCTAATATCGATCGAGGCGCTGCGCGGCGCGCAATCACGGAACTATGATTAGGGATTGCAAATTTACCGACCTTTTCAATCACCGGTAATTCCGTAAAATTCTCGTTCAAAACCGGTTTACCGGTAATATACCGGTAATTTCTTTAGGTATTGAAAATATAAAAGTAAATATGACAAGAAGAAATTTTTTTAACTCTAATCGAGCATTATAAAAAATATGTGCAAATAAAACTGTTCTAAACATAAAATATAAAATGATATAAAACAAGATAGACATATTTTTATAACTATTGACATTACTTATTAATGTGGGTCTTCACCACGAAAATAATGAAAAGAATTTTAACTTATATACATAATTAAATACTTTTTATTTAACAATTCTTTTTAACTAATAAGCACGCAAAAAACATAATTTGTCCAAACTTGGTCTCCTGATAAAGCGTTCTTAGATTCTACGCTTGTTGCTCGGGTAGTCGTTAAGAAATCATATGCTGTTTGTAGATATTTTCTTTTTTCTTTTTCTACTTGAAAATACGTCTACTTTTTACGGCTTGAGTCGGATTTTTAGTTTTCTTTTGGATCGAAGTTGGTTCTTCATTAGATACTTCGGTTTTCGTTTCTATTATTGATTGAAGTATTTTTCACTGACAACGTAGTAGATATCGACGGAATTAACGAACGCATATATGGGGTACATTGCCTTACATAATTTATCGAATTACCGGTAAAAATTTGAGGGTACATCTCGCGATTTACCAGTAGGTAAACCGTTTCGTAATTACAGCCGTTTATGACTGAAAACTTTTCGAGCCAATTTTTTTTCCAGACCTGAAAATCTTGGAAACGTTTCTCTTTTGTTAAAAGAACCCGCGCATCCTACGTGCCTATCCTGCTTTTCCCGCTTTAAATTTCTGTTCCTAAATAATTACGAATGCTTATAAATGAACGCGGGGGTCTCTAAATGGACTTCACAGTGGACGATCGATTTCTGATATTAATTTGCCTAAAAATCGTGCGGTACATTTCGCAAATTGGATGGAAACCGTACCGTGCTATTTCCATAATGATCCGTCAATCAATACATTGCGTTCCGAACGCAATGAACTTAACGATTATTCGGTAATTGCGAGCGTGCTATTATTGGAAAGGCCGGGCCGCTGGAACAAACGTTTTGCAAATGTAATCTGTAAAGTAGAAGCGGCACGGTACAGTAAATTCCAGCGAACAATGTTTTCTTAGTCAGTCCGGCGTGTTCGTGGCACCGGCAGCCCTTAAATTAAATTGGAAAATTTCATCAACACTAAAAGTGTTTGCTGTACCTCAAAATTGACTCCGCAGAACCTATGCTACTCTCGAAATTAAACGGGGACCTTGTAAATTGAACCGGAACAAGCCTCGCTTCTAATCAGAAAATTGCCGGCTCCGTCTCGTTGCGATAAACTGGGGTAAAAGTCGCGGCGAACGGCGATATGAAATAAAACAACCAAGATACACGCGGCTGTGATCCTTAATCACGCCGCTAATTGCTAGAAATCTTTATACCTAATCCCGTCGCTGCTTACTCCCCCGGTTCATCTCCTAATTGACCCATTCGGAGATTCGAGATTCATTTAAGAGGATAGTAGCCTCCATTCATTCTTCGCCGATAAACCAACGCTCTACTGCCCCGCGAGCTAAGGGTGAATTAAACTTGAGGGATGACGTCGACTCCTCCGGGTATCTCTCTTTACGATCAAATTCCGCCGGTCCGCTCGGGGTTCATAACCCTCGCGTGTCTTATCGCCGCTTGTAACCTGCTGTAACGTGCCGATACATTAAAGGGAAGTTTACGAGCGACGAGCTTCGCTCGCGGTGGCGAGCTGATTGAAAAATCTCCCTGGAAAGCTGATGATGTCCGTGGAAAGTTGATTTCCGTCGAACGGATCTGGCGGAGCAAGGACCCTTTTCACGGGGTCGGATCAAAATCGCTGGGGGAAAATCAGCTTTTAATCGAGCCGCTTTATCGCGCCGGGCACACGTGAACACGGCTGGCACGGTTTAGAAGTGGAATCGAGTAGTTTGCAGTTAAATCCGACAGGGGCTGATGAACGAGCCGCGCTCGAGCTCGATTTTAGATAATCTTTATAACGCTAACGATCGCTATAACAAGCTGGATCGACGGGCCCGGGCTTCCCTCCACTCGATTTCAATCCACTCCCCCGCTTTAGCCCCGCTCTTACGCTCACGGATAGCTTATCTCTTATTCCTCATCTTTTCTCATTTTCTGCGCGCTGTATGCGGCGACAGGAACCACTCCTTCTTGCGACTGAACCTTTCCACCAACTCTATATCGTTCTGCCACTCTTATAGCCTTGAAAGTACTGCTCCATTAACGTAAAACGTTCCGAAGCTAACGGATGGGAACCTTATCGTTGTACACGTTCTTTCTTTCTTTCTTTCTTTCTTTCTTTCTTTCTTTCTTCGAAGCTTCGAAACTTTAACACTTCGTATTGGTTGGTGACGTAGGTAATAACGGGACTCGGGATATTCGCTTGGGAAAAGGGAGAAATAAGGGGGAGAATTGAGAGGATAAGCCTCGTGTTTTCACATTAAATCTTCGCTCTGGATCAAGTAAACGATCCCGGGTTAAGCTTCCTGGATTCCAAGGAAACCTCGATCGGTGCTTTGGTAATTTATGGTCGAGGTCAGGTTTGATCAGTTAACCAGAAATGCAGAGGTCAACTGGGAAGCTACTACGGGATCCAACGAAATGCTAGGAACTCGCCCTCCGCTGCTTACCATTCGCCTGGGATCCACAGTGAAACCTTCGCTCCGATTCCGAAACCAAAGGATGCGCGTTTCAGAACAGAAATTTATGCAGGTGGTTAGCTCGTAAATGTTGCTCGCATACTGATCGATCTCCCTGAGGTACCGTACCGGAGATTTAATGGGACATGCATTTCCCAAGTTTGATCTTACCCCCATTTGCATCAAGATCTCGGCTCATCCTTCACTGGGGCTCCTAGTTCCCGAACCGTTATTTCAAATTAAACTTGATAAGAGTCATCGCCTCGAACACTTCACCCAATTATTCTCCCCCGCATTCACCTATCCCCCGCAATTTTTCGCTTTAAAATCGAAGGTAACCGAGGAACCTTATCTGCACAGTTTTATTTAAAATAGGAAAAGAACGGTCTGTTTTTCCATGGCCGTCTGTACTCTCGGTTCCCAGGCCGGATTACCATTTCGAACCTTTCCACCTCCTTTTGCCTCTATCACGGCGCATCTTCGAGGCAAACAGAGAAACTTGAGTTTTATTCCCTGCACAGTTATAATATCGTTCCAGGCAACCTGTGCTTTTCCACCGCGGCTCGTTAAGTGGCTAAATAATCGAATTCTATCTCCCCCTGAACGTTTCCGAACTTCGAGAGCTTCCTTCGCCACTAAACCCAGCGGCTCGGGACTTTACGAGCATTGTCGAGTGTACTCCTCTTCCCCGCGCCAACAGGCGTACCCAAAAAATCTGCCCGATAACTTCGAGGCGATATCATCCGCTGGAAGAAATAAAAACGGTATCGCGATAAGACGCAGGACCGTGGTACGGTCCGGCGAACGGGAGCATTACGCACAAAGCCTTCCTCCTAAACAATTCGACCGCTATGGAGAAAACCACCGCTTCCACGGAAGTACTTCTGTTCTAAATCTTTTCTACGCCGCGAGGAAAAAGTGGAGGAATAAATTGAGGCGGGCAATTAGGTGTCCGCCGCAGGGAGTCTTATAATAAAATGTGTTCGCGAAGATCCAGTACAGAGCCTCGGGTCGTGAACCACCGAGCTTCCCGAGCTTATCCTTGCTCAAAATTGAAGTCGCGTTCGACGGACTCGCCCGTATGTTTCGTGTTCGCGCGTCTTATTACGAGGCCCGAACAGCGTCTGGCGATGTTGCCCGCGAGTTTATTGCCGGAAAGAAGACCCCGTGAAGTTGCGAGCTTTACACGGAAAAAGCCACGCCGCGTCGCGGGATTACGATGTTTTACGCTTGGCAGGGCTGCCCCTATTCCGGGAACTGCACCGAATAGTGTACTAGTCGGTCGTTGCGGCGTTTATTCGGTCTGCGGGAAAGCTTCTTAATGCGCCTTAGCTCGCGCCACGTCGGCCAAGCTTTTAATAGCGGTCGCTAGCGTGTCCCAGCCAGCGTTTGCCTCTTTGGTCAACCATGTATAAAGCAGAAGGTCTGAAACACCCCTGGGGGATGAAGGGGAATCCCGAATAGACGCCTGTGCCCGATTACCGGTTTCCTCTTGGCTGCCTGATTCCGCGGGGAGCATCGAGGGCCCCCGTTGGATTTATGAAAGTTTCATTAACGGAGCCGTGGCTGCGTGAAAGAGTATCGGGCCAAGTGGCATTGTCGGGGCTCGTTCCTGTACGAGGTGTCTTGATTATGGAAGAAGCCCCTGGCTCCAGGCCTTTGTTAGCCGCGAAACATCCGGGAGCAATTTATTTATCGTCGACAAAAGCGCCATTCTTCGTCTACCCGGAATTACCGTGTGATTATTCTGCGAGCTGGCGACGCGGCCTTTCATCGGTACGCGAACGAAAAGTCTCGGTTCCAGAATCAATTTGCAAGCTTGCGCTATTTGCCGCTGACAATGAGTATCTCCTCGTCGGTGATCCCAGGGCTTGACGGCCAGTCGTATTTTCTTATCTCTACAGGCAGATTGACGGGTGCTCCTAAAATTCATGACTCCGCGGATTTCAATATCAAGCGAGTTTCATTTTTTAAAGAACCCAATATATTTTTGCTGAAACGGCACGCAATAAACCACGTTTATTGGCACCCGCGTTATTCCACGTGAGAAAGGTAAAATATTTGAGCCCCGGGACTATCGAAATTCTATTTTACTCGAGTACGTTCACCGTTCGATATTCCCGAGACGTGCCTCGTGAAAATCAGAATCGAAAGGAATTACAGAAAAGTTGCAGTAATGTGTTTTCAACGAGATAGCGTTACGTTCGACGAAGAATGCCTAAATAGAGGGGGAAATGAAAAGCGATCTCGTAGCATCGCGTTTCTCGTGAAATGGAAATTCGGTGTTCCTTTTACCGCCAACAGTTTTTGCATATCGTATCCCCCAGATTTCCTTTCAGCGTGTCTTTTGTACATAATCATCAATATCCCCGCGGAATTGATGGATAGACCTCGGTATCTGTTATAAGAGCTATCGTCTGAAGAGGCTGCGAAGAGTTACGGCCCGAAAGAGGCTGCATACCCGGCAGCATTCAAAAACCCGCGGCTGAAAATAAATTACCCGACGTAGATTAGGTCGAGGGGCCAGCCAGTCTCTCGTCCAAATAATTTTTCCTTCGACGGCTCGTTGATTGTGTCTCTCAATTTCTGGACCGTCAGGCGCAGTCTGTTCGTTCAATTAAATTTCGCCCGACAAATACCGTTCAGCGTCCGCGATCATCATCCAGCGCCACTGAAAATGAAAAGCTCCGTTTGCTCAACCTGACGCGATATACTTCGTAGATGGATAGACGGATAGGCGGATTTATTGGTACGAGGCAGAGGTCGAAAGGATCGATCGATAAAGGTACTTCACGGAAGGGATTGTTCCGCGTAAGGCGAGATCCATCGCACCGGAACCTCGGCCCTGTCATAAATTTAATGTACCTTCGATATCGATACATTTATTTCGAAGCAATCACCCTCCCGCATCCACTTCGCTCGCAATCTCTTGCTCGTCAAGCACTCTCGAGGAATTCGAGTCACGTGGGAGAAACGGTTCGCACGAGTGCTTCTCCACACAAAGCCGGGGCAAGATTGTAAATATAATTTGCAATTAGCTGATTTTCTTCCTGCAATGGTCCCAGACGCTCGCGGTACAATTGGCTCGCCTTTCGAGGCGCGTAGTTAACCGAACATTCGGGGAACCCTTCTGAATCTTAATGCCAGACGTCCCGCGGCAGGGCTGAGTGGTTCGAACGGGATTCGTTAATCGCCGTCCAAGCGAAACGACGACAGAAACGGGCGTTTCTGCGCTGAAATTGGCCACTTTTTGAGGAAGCTGGTTATGATACAGCGTTATTTGTGCTCCCCTATAGTTTCGCGAGCATTGAAACAGCGAATAAATTTTCTTCTAACCAAGTTTGTAAATCGCGTTGGACAGACAAGCGCTGGTGGCACGAAATGCGCTAAACGAGTCCGCCAAGGCCCGCGGATTGTAAAGTTTTCCGTTGCTCAGCTTTGGGGGGCAGTTCTTGTTCCCATTAAATATTTCTTTGCCAGACATGGGCGAAACTTCCTGAGGGAGGGCTGAAATATTTCATGACTATTCTCCGTTGCGAACCACAATCGTAACTCTCCACTCATAATTATAATCTCTAAGCTGGTCCCTTGTTTCGACATTCTCCCGCGCAGGCTCGTCTCTCGTGGGATTAATCTCGTCTCGGCTGGCATCCACGTCTTCTTCAGCAGAAGTTGTTCTACGATCGATTATTTCGTTCGAACGAGCGATAATTTCAGGCTGAAGGGGCTCTTTGTGTCTAGTAATTGCACGGCATTCGTGATGCTTGAGATTAATTTGGCTTCATCGATAGAAATATCGACTTGGACGGTCTACCTTTATTCTTATACTCTCCGATGTTCTGCGCTGTACAGAAAAGGATCTCAGAAACTGATTCCAATAACGTAAACGTGGGCATAATTTCTACTAAAATTGATCCAAAGTGCTGTTGCTCTACGCAGTTTCTTAAACAAGAAACGAACAGAGGAATGAATAAAGAGTAGAATATAAAATAGCAGAATTAATTCGTTAGGCAACGGTCTGAGGAAGCAGACTCGCGCGAGAACGTAAGGAATGGCAAGTAGAAACGGATGGTCCGTAGTCAGACACCCTTTAGAGCCATTCCGCCTGGAACTAAATCCTTTCCTGCCATTTCATACTTCATATTCGTGACTTTAAAAACTGATTCTTCCCATAAACAGACACCACGCATAAATAAGTCGTGCTAAATTATTTAAACAGTGAGATAGAATCCGAAAGAGGTGAAGCATCGGGAAGAACGCGAGCGAGATTTTCACCCGATTCGTTTTCGGCCACTACAGCTGAACTGTTCCTTCTGCAATATGTTGCCCCGCAAGATCAATGAAGGAACACCGCGGTTTCCATCCGCGACGAGAAAATCGTGCCAAGCTCCAAAGATTTACGCCCGCTTTGTTTGGCCCCTTCAGGGCCAAATGCATGCATTTAACTTAACTGCGCGCACTTCCATTCCGGCGTATAAATTATGTCTTCAAGTAAGGAAGTAATAACGTTCATCATTGTGCCGTTTCCACGGTAGGAGCATGTTTCAGTTCATTTATACCAGGGACAAGCGCCGCTTATTGACACATTGCACATAGGACAGGAGCGGTGGAACGCTGGCTCGAGGATCGTTAAGCTTAACCAGCCGCGCTCAGAGTCCCTGTCATTAGTTTATGGGGAAACATACTAGCTTTAAACAGAGTTTTACAACCCTCGATTCCACTACTCGTTGAAAAGATAATTCCCCTCGTTCGATACTCGACGAAGTTCACGACGAATCCTTAGCTGAAAGCCTGAAGGCCTTAGCGTTTGCCTCCAGGATTTCTAAAGAGCGCGTCCTACACGGAACGCCCAGTGAATTCGGAAAAATCACGTAAATAAACGTGGCATGTATGCACACCGAATCGTCCACTTTGGAAAGGCGAGCGAGTGTTCCAATTGCCACGACGATAGTCAGTCCATGATTACGACAAATGGGGCACGAAGCCACCGGGTGAAGTTGTAGCCAGAGAACCTGTGCAATGGGCATTACGCGCAGCAATTTGAACGTTGGGGTATCGTGGCTCCTCGGCTGCCGCTAAATCCAATTGCAAATCGCTTGCGCCATAATGGTCCGCCCGGCGAGGCCGATGTCGTGGCGGCGGTCTATCGATTAGCATCGGTTTACAGTCACCATTAGATTCGATTACGCAGTCGAACGAGTCTACGGACGAGTCGCGGCCGCTGCCGGTGCAGCCTCGCTGCAACGTTTCGCTGTCCCATCGATATGTACCCCTTCTGTCCTTCTAATTAGCCGACACCGCAGCGTTCGCCACTCGACGTATGCTAATGTTCCCTGTCCTCGCGCGGCCCACCTTTCCCCTGGCCGATTTCGCACCCTGGCAAATTTCCCTGCACGCGAGTCGCCGCAAATGGCCCGCGGGACCATCCCAACTACCGATGACGAACGAGAGAATCATACCTCGGCCGCGGAATGCAACGAGACGCTGGTCGAACGACGCTGATTGGCATTTCCTTTTCGTACAACTGAGAAACGTCGCGAAAGATTCTCCCGCTTCGTAGGTCAGAACGAAATTCCACCGCAAACGAGTGAGCTTCGACGGTACCGGTCTATTCCCTTTTTCCATCCGCAGCAGCTCGATCGTTTCGCTGCAATGGTCCATCGGGACTCGTCGAACAGGCATTAAGCTACGATTGCCTGGCGAGCGTCGCTTCGAAACGAGCACAACAAGTTCGCCATCATGAATCGTAACGTTTCGCGCGACCGATTCGGTGGCTGGTTTTCTGGCTTCTTCAAACCTCTCCAGGAGCGTCGATTTATCCGGCGAATGGACCGGTCGTAAACAATGGAGAGTCGCGGGGAAGGACAGTGTTGCGAGCTCGATTGGCAGCGATCGATCGCGTATAAACGGGCACCGGCGAAATCTCCCTCGCCGAACGAGCCGCGCACGGGTCGTGAGGAACGTTACTTACGATAATTAGATTCGAATGAAATGCAGGAAAAGCGTAATAATTTCCCAGGGGTCGTGGGAGAGTTGGGGAAACGATAGGGGAAGGCGGCGGATAGCCCGAGTGCGAGTTAACGCTTTGACGACATCTCTTTCGTGTTCCCAACTTCGTTTTTCTTTTTTCTTCTTTTTTTTAAACACTTGAATTTATACGGAGGATGGGAAAACAGTGCCTCAAGGTTGTTTTAGGGATTTGAGCCAACTGTACATTCCTCGACATGGAAGTAGCCTTTGATTTTCTGACTGTATCAGTTGTAAGTTACTTCCGCTTTGTAATCTTGTAGCCAACGAAAAAGTAAATCATCTGATTCGTCCTGTTTAGCCGAAACTCACGGAAAATTCTCTTTGTTCTCTGATATTTTCTTCGCCGCTGGAAATATAATAAAAACACCACGGAGCGTTAATATTGCCTGGAATGGAGCAGCCTGGAAATGTAATATCCGAACGAGAATTTGCACATTAAACGTGGCACGGTGACGAGCGTGCAAACATAAACAAATTTTGTAAGCAAACCGTCCGCGCGGGTATCATATTAAACAGAAACGTCGAACCAAGAATGGTAGGAAGGTCGTGCGTCGTATATTTACGGTGCTGGGCGAGCTTTTGATTTATTTAGCGTTAGTCGAACGCGACGCGTCCCAGTTCACCTCTGCGAGCTTGCACCCTGTTCCGTCCATTTCGCGATATGCGTCTCATTGTTGAAATTCTCTTCGACACTCGTCGCATCGACGGAATCCGCGTTCATTGACAGTGGTGGCAGAGAATTCGAGTCATTTGTCCCCATCGATCGGAGCGGACGATGGCGTCCAGAGGATGTTGAAGGGAAGAAGTCGTCAATTTATAGAAACCAGATGGTATTTTCTCGATATTTTAATTTTTACCTGTCTTACGCGTAAATGAAGTCCATTTTCTTACACACGAAAATGAGCTTTTTGCTTCAAAGTGTACCTATTTTGTTATTTTTCAACCAATCGAAAAAAGTAACGGTCGGACGATGGAGAATACATTTAAAAACGTCTGTGCAAAATTGTATAAAAATCCATAGAGTTTTATTCAAATTGTACCGTTTCGGAACAGGTTGTTTCGAGAAAAACGCATGTAAAGTTTTCGGAATGTTTTAATATTTGAAAAAGAATTGTATATTTTATTCAAATATGTCTCTATCTTCATTGAAAATTTTTTATCGATAAAAGTGTCTTTTTTTCACTTAGAAATAAGTTTCAATTTCTTCATCCCTTCGAACCGTTCGCACCCCTTTGATCACTATTTTCGAATAGACATTAATTTAAATACTAAAGTTCGTAAAACTTAGATTCACATGAATCCCCTTTCATTTTTTATAACGAAAATTTCACCCTCGAGACGTTGACTCGCAATTAAGAGACATCCCGCGTGCATTAAGGGAGAAGTGGGTGGAGAGGGCATCGTCGTCTCGGCTATAATGGACGAAGTCGCGAGAGTTCGTAGTAAAGTGCCGGCCGTAAATCTGGCAGCAAACAAGCGATGTGTAAAGTATGCAAATCCTTAATAGGAAGTGCTCGCGGCAGGCCGAGGGTTAAATAACATCCCAGCACAGGCTAGAAAAACATTCGCCTTCATACCGCCGGACATTTGAATACATGGAACTGAATAATTTCATTTTAATCCCGGAACCAGCCATTCTCCGGACGTCGCCGCGCCTCGCCCTTATTTTCCTCCCCTTTAAATTACACCGAACCGCAGCAAATGTGGCATAGGAAAAATCAAATCAGATGCGACCATTTGGAATGAATCTTGGCAGCGCGATGAAAAAGTCAGTGTCATTATAAATCCCAGAGGAAGCGTTGAGAAAAAAGGCTCGACGACGGTGATTCAAACGTCCGCGACGATTCATGGTCTCGTTATCGGGGCTACGATTGATCTCGAGGTCGATAAACAATCGCGGTATTAATCGACAGAATCGCGTGCTGCAGGGCGGGAAACGGGTGTCGACGGAACGGCGCAGAGTAAATGTTTAAAAGCGTTCGCCAGAACGGGCATCGTCGATTGAAATCGACCGTTAATTGATGCAGGCACTCGGTGTTTGTCGCGATACAAATTAGTTCCGTGCGAGGTAAACGCTCATAATTGAGTGCAAGCTAAATACCGCGCCGCAAATGCTGCTTGGCGGAACGGGGAGCGCTGGAGGCGTTTGCCAATTCAAAAATTTAAAGTCCACCACGGCGGAACGTTCGAGCATTATAATTCCTTCGGCGCAATGTTTCGTTCGTTAATTACCATCGATCCGTGAGCAACGTTCTCGGCCACGCGAATCGCAGCTGCTCCGATCGCGCAGAGAGTTCGCGAGTGTTCGACGAAGAAGGCGAGAGTCGGTTATCCAGCCGACCGCGCGCTAGAATTAATTGGTCGGACCTCGATTAACGTTTGGTGGCTCGCGCAGATTAACAGCGTGGGCTCGGCGACGAAGAGCGACCGCTGTGCGGTGTCCTCTACATCACCAGATCGTTCCTCCCCCGAATTTGTAGCTTTAAAAGTGCTGGGACTTGGGTCAGTTCCGACGGCCAGGGGAATTGCCGCGCGCGATAATTCCAGCCGAAGGAGATCACAGATTTACGAATCTCGGAGATACACGGCGATGAAAACACTCTCCCGCGAGCTGCACGCGCGACGCACCGAAATGCATAGAGCGCCATTGTTTCTGGATTCCTGTGAATTAGGTAGAGAAATCGGAGCGGCGTTGCATTACGGAAATTTCTGGGTTGCAGGCACGAGCCGCTTCGCGCAATCCTGACGTGACTTACATTTCCAAAAATTCGAGGCTTTTGGAACAGGGAAACTAGAGCGGCTCGATAGTTTTCATTGTTCGGCAATGATATACCTACATATTCTACAACGCACGGCAAATAAAACACACTGGGTGCTCCGCTGAAATTTTGTCCCTCCGCGCAGCTCTCCTTTCAAGCCCATATATCTTTACTGCGCGAGTAGCCCCCGAGATTTGCAAGGGAACCGCGCACTATACGCAGGACGGGTTTAAAAGGTTCGAGAGGACGTGGTTCGCCAGAAAGGGCCACAGTTCCGTTTCCATTCTAAACGGAAGAAAAATCTCGGCTCTTCGCGGTATACCTACTCACGAGAACACGTGAATTTCCAGTTGCTACCAGCCACTGTCCATGGCTGTATTATACGCGGCCCGAGCAGCCGGAATTATATGGAAGTTGAGCGCGCGTGACATCCGCGCCAGCACAAAAGGCCACGTCGTGGAAAAAATGCTCCCGTCCCGTGACTTCCGGGCCGCGTATCCCTCGCGCGGGACATTTATATTTTCGGTGGCAAATCCCGGCCGGATATACCTAGCGGCCTCGTAATTTGTCCATTCCGAAACTTAGCCGCTGCATTTCCCTGGAAAATTATTACGGGGAGGCGCATATGCGACCGGGCGCTTTTCATTGCCAACGAATAATTCACGGGGGTTAAGGATGAAGTGGAAATGTTTTCGCGGGTAGCGAGTGCCCGTTATTTCGGTGGTTTTCAATTACCCCGTTGTCTCCCGTGACGCGCGTAATCCCGCCCGACGAACCACCCTGGAAAGCTTTCGCTCCGCCATTCGGCTGCTATCAAAACAGGAATATACTATTCGAAAAATGGTTCCGCGCGAGTGCCCGAATTTACGGTCTGCCGAACATTTCTCCCGCGTCGTTGCGCTTCCCCCGCTCCCTCTGTATTTGCTCAGCCTTAACTGAATCGTTCCTGCACCGTCCCGATAAATTGGCATTCTTCGCCGCGGATAATGAATGCGAGCAGTTAATCAGCCCCGCTGATTCGAACATCTCATTCGGTACGTTGCACTCGATTCACTGTCAACAGGGATTATTCGGGGGTGAACGCTCGCGTGTTCGTTTTTAATCCCCCGAATTAAAGGGGGCGCTGTTTAAAGAAAATGTTCCCCGTTGAAATTTTAATTGTAAGCGCACTTCATGGCCCGACTTACATTCACGAAAATATCGCTGGTTTGCAGCTCGGTGTGTATTACAATAATTTAACGTAAATAAAAAACTCTCGGCTAATTCTGCATAAGTATCACGCCTCTCTGTTCGATGTAAAAATCCATTTGCAGAGTTGGCGTTTATAAATGAAGGAGACGTATCGCGGGAGAGCGTGAGCGAAGCAGGACTCTCATTAACTGTTCAATCACAGAACAAACATCCAGCGACGCGGAGGATTAAAGATTCCCGCCGGCGGGAAAAGTGCAAGTAACGGTTGCAAGTCCACAGAGCCCTTTTCCCGCCGGCGGGCAGACAAGTGACAGAGGAAACGGCGAAAAGGAAAAGCGGAACAGGAGTTACGGGGGCCAGAATCGGGCGAAAAAAGCGTACGGGTGTGGTGTAGAGCGCGCGCTCGTTAAGGGACCCGCAGCCAAAGTGCATCCGTTGCTGCAACAAGCGTTCCACGTACACCGCCCACCTCGTCTATCGCGCAGAGAAACACCTCCAATAAAATAATGAGAGAATGGCTAAATTCAATTGAACGAAACCCGCTCGTTCCAATCCACTTCGCGTCCCCGCACGCCTCCAATAACATTCCCAACGACCATCCTTATACACTCCTCTCCCCCGAAAGAAACGTGGATGGCATACACTCTGCGCTTCCTCGGGCAACTCCTTCGCCGTGGAATAGAGGGTGCCATGAATACGCAGCGAGAAGGGATGGTCGTCCCTCCTCGTTTCCCCAAACGAATCTTTACGGGTCCGGGTGAGAATCGCGGTTACCTTCTTTCCTCCCCGTTCCTTTGGGACACGCGAGTACTCCGCGAGTACAGCTAAATTGAGGATTCAAGGGGTGAAGTTTAACAAAAACGGGATAGGGAAATGGAAATTGTAATGCCTTTCTGAAGTCGTTCCTCTCGAATTATCCACCGTGGGCGGTGGTTCTTCTATGCTGAGTGTCTTCTACAGTATTCAGAGCGTTGGAGCGGAGCTCGGAGCTGTAGCGCCGAGCAGTGGAGCAATTTTGCCCGTTGCAGGAGCGGAGCGTGAGCAGAGAAAATTTTTACTGCTCCACCGCTTCAAATATTTATTTTTTTTTATTATTTGAATTTTCTTTCATTTTATAAGAGCGGATGAATGAAATGTTTTTAATAAATATCGATTCTTATAAATATCTTCTTCTTTGCCCGAAAGTTAAGCATCCTTTATGAATTTTTTTTTTATGAAAATAAAAAACCTAGGAAGTTGGGGTTAGTTGCAAATGAAAGATCACTGTTCGAAAGTATTAAACGAGCGCTCCTTTAAATATTAAAGGAGCGGAGCAAATAAAATAATTGTCTGCTCCAATCCCCCTGACTTTATCACAGAGTTGGGGATAAGTATTACTTAAGCCCCTTAATTGGCAACTGATTTAAGTCCTTGTTCTTAGTATGTATTGCGAAAATTGAACTTTCGTGTAATGCTTTATAAAATATTAAGAAAACATACGCAAGTTAGATTGGTAAATGAAACAAGTGTCCTAAATATGTACTTACTATTTTTATGATAAACTCATTTTTCGTAATTTTTTACTTACGCCACATGTAAGTTGAGGATCTCACTTGCTGCTGGAAGCAGCCGTTAGGTCCTCGCCAAGCCGTTGGTCAAGGCTCTGCCTTATTTCTGTACACCTGCCGACGCGATTTTTCACACAGAGAGGCGAAACGGAGAACACATCCTGGGATCGAGGGCCCACGTCTCGCAAGCTCTCGTTCTTGTACATCGCGTCACTTAGCGGTTCATAAGGTGTGCCGAAGGAAATGCATCTGGCCGGGCTCGTTTCGAAGGGAAGCGTGCCGAAGCGGAAACGAGCAGACGGTGCATAAATAAAAATCCCTTTCGCCGAGAGCGGCCGAGTAGAAGCACACCACGTATAAATAAGGAAAGCCCAAGGACGGAGGCGCGAAAATTAGTCGAGTGAAAGATTGCCAGGCTGCCCTTTCGATGATACGAAGCGGCTGACCCATTCCTTTACACCTGCTCGATGATTCGCCGTGTACCGCGGAGATATATTCCTGCCGGACAGGTGTCCGCCACAAAGGGGCACGGCTGGTGATCTGGACAGCTAGCCACGTTACTTCCCATCGATCCTCCCCCGCGCCGATATCGTGATTAATTGCTGGCATCGAATGATACGTGTAACAATAGCTGCGATTAATACGATATAAATCCTCGGGCATCTGGAGAGAGTCGACGGCCCGTAACTGGACCGAAAGGTCGAATTAATTCAGCAAACGATATCGGGCGTGTATTTCGTTACCGTGGCACGATAGGAATCGCGCGGGGAACGCGTCATAATCGATAACGGAGCGCCCGATTGCTTTCCTAACCGGGGAGCATAGTTGCCGTGCGCGGGCGGCCACGTGCCGGCGCTGCTTAATTTCCACGATTGAGCCAGCCCCGGAGAGATTCAATTTATTCGAATAACAGAGGATCGAATTAAGGGCCGCGCGTACGTGCGCACAGGCGTACGTGCACGCGGCTGGCAAAATTCTCCGGGCATCGACAACGGCGGGTTACGGCAGTTCTGGTTTTGCATCGCGAACGTGATAACCCAGATGGCTCGGTGTCCACAAAGCCCAGATAAACGAGGAGTCTCCGTTTCAGATTAGGCTCGGTCCCCGATTCGTCCAGGTATGGCCGTGCGCGGCGAGGAACGAGGGGCGGGCGAGCAGGTTATGAATCCCTAATCCGACTTGGATTCGGTTTACGTAGGAGCAACTGCATGCAATTTCGCGCGATCCGTGCAGGCGCGCGCTCTCGCACACACGCGCAGGGCCAGATGCGCTAAACACGGCGACGAGTCGGACCCATGCGCGAGCAACAGTGGCCAACTACGACGGCGGAGTCCACGGGGAATTATCGTCCAGGCTCGGTAGTAACGGCAACACGCGGCAAGCTCGACATCAGCTACGCTTCTCCTCGCTAACGTCTCGTCGCGTCATTCGTCGGAGCCAACTCTGATTGCCGCTACAAGCCAGGATTACGAGTGCTCCCAAGGATCTATGTATTCTCCACAGCTCTGTGCGAACCTCGCTGGTAAACCTTCGCTCGGAGATCCCGAAGCCTTCTGCTTCCGTCGCTATTCCTCCCCTCCTCGCTAATGGACCTTCCTTTTTCATCCGGCCGCAGAGAAATCGCCGTGTAATTGGGCTACGCGCCTAACATATTCGGTTTATCTCCTGCGAGCCACTCCGGCGAAACGTGCTATCGAATTAAGCTGGCAACCACTCTCGGCGCTACCGAGACTCTGCGCTACGAATCACTGAAACTTTTCAATTCCACCGCGAGCCGCGCCACGCTGTTTCGCCGACGTGAATTCGCGGGAGAATTAACCGCTGTATGGAGATACCGGGGGATTTTATTACGCGAACGTGCCGAGAGCGGGAGAGATACCTGCGGCAGAACGGGGAGTAACGATCTGTTCGACCAGAAGTCGCGTGGAAAAAAGGAAACGAGCTTATTAGCCGTGGCGTGCGAGGGTAATGGAAGGTTAACAACCGCCCGAAACTCTCTAGTGGTTTTTACGAAAATCCTATTTGTGTGTTCGTAACGCCGTACCGCGATGAGAAACGATAATTTCGCGCGATCGCCAGCCGGAAGAGCAGGGCCTTCTTGTTCTTCTTCTTCTTCGTTTTGCCCTCAGTTCCATTTTTCTTGGCCATTCCAGGCGTTACTCTTTCCACCGACGTCCGCGGAAATTGCATCGGTTAACCGTTGAATCGAGCTCGGCGCACGCCACCGAGGTGCGATAAACCTCGCACTCGAGAAACGCCGAACGAGAGACTGAGGAAGCCGGAGAAAGGAGAGAAAGAGGTAGGAGAGAAGCAGGAATCACGCTGACCTCCCCGAATTGTATTCCCCTGGAGAATATGGCTGCGGGTTGCTTCGTTTCCTCGTCACTATCTGGATTTATTTTCGGGTAATACGAGTCATCTGCGAGACTTCGCGAAGCGCACGGTCCAGCGAACACGCCTGGAAGCTGCCGGGGAATCCGGTGGAATTGATCTCCTATCCTGTAAGTTTATCGGCGAAAGGGTTAACGGTGGCTGGTTTTATTGTTTCTACCCAATTCGCGACGCTTCTCCTCAAAGATGTTAATGTATACAACAAACGAGGGAAGCAGACTTTTAGAATTTCTAAACCGCATTCCTCGAAAGCACGTTGACCGTTAACAATATTCCATTTTCTTAGCCGAATGTAGTTGAAGAAGATTCTGCCTCGCTACTGCACAGGCGTTGTTAGTTACGACGATACCGAGCCGAGAATTCGGTAGTGTTATCATCGTGGAAATTCCAACTTCGCGTCGACAGGGTTCGCTAGTTCCCGCGCGATGGTACGCGCAAATAGGTTATATCGAAAGGGAGCACCAAGCTTCAACCAATCTTCCTTCATTTGCATCCGCGAATCGATCTATCTTCTGCTACCATCAAGTTCGCGGTTGCAATTTCTCCAGTTGCGTTTCGTACGCAGGCTTCGTTGATGGGGAGACATTGTAATGCAACACGCCATAAATTCCACCGGGCTAATGGTTGGGGAAGACGCAAGTTTCGAGTCAGCTGAAAGTACATTGCCGCTGAAACTAAAGCTGCAAGCACATATCGTGATACCTGGTGCAATGACATTGTAGAACCCGGAAAGGCCGCCTGATTTTCAGAATTTTTTATGCGAGTATAGTAATTGGAAGAAAAATCTGTTAGAACGCCTTTTTTTTAATTTTTTTTAATACAAAATGGCAGCGCCACAGCGCAACAAAAGAAGCTTTTTCTAAAAAAAAAAAAAACAGTGTTCCGCGGCCGGAGGGATTTCTCCTTCAATTTTCTACCTAGAACAAAGAACCAAAACTTTTTTAGTTCTATATAAGAATATCTCGGGAAGTACCCGAGGAAATTAAACAATATTGATTTTTGTAAGAATGGTGCGTGATTGAACAAAACATAGAACTGCCACAAGCTCGAAATTGTTGAAACGTTTTGTTCAATCGCGCACCATACTTACAAAAAACAGTATTTTTTAACCTCCTCGTGTACTTACCAAGATAATCTTATATAGACCTAAAAAATTGTTGGCTTTCTATTCTAAGTGATGAATTGAAAAAGAAATCTTTCCGGCACTGTTTTTTAGAAGAAGCTTCATTCGTTGAGTCGTGGTGCCGCCATTTTGTATTGAAAAAATTCAAGAACGTGTGATCATACATCAAGGTATGCACAATAAAGGCCTTCAAACAGATTTTGCATTCCATTCACTGTACTCGCATAAAAAATTCTGAAAATCAGGCTGCTTTTCCGGACTCTACAGTGGCATTATCCCTTAAAACACGAGTTTGTACGAAGCTCGCTGGGTCTAGAAGCTGAAAGCTGATAATCCCGGTGGCAAGGGTGCATTCTTGTTCTGTCAGTCCGTTCGTTAAGTTCGCCAGAGCCTAGCCACGCGTCCCTAATTAAGAAAGCTCGCTCGAACGCGCAACGAGAGAGCTTCGCCGTTAATTCGACGAACCTCGTCTTTACGAGATGAGTGATACCATGACCCGGCCTCCACGGGCCCCGTCCTTTACAACTAATTGCAAGAGGGCTTTCACAGTCCCCTGGGTCCAAGGCGCGATCTCGCGAAACGACGTTATTGTCTCGATCGAGAATAACGACCAGCAAACAGATACTTGCCACGGAGATGCTTGCTCGTTAAAACTTCCGGGGTTATAAACCTCCTCGATTCGGAAATTAATTCTCCCGGCTCAGAATTGTTTCGACTTAACCTTTCGGGAGCTACGGCAGGTAACTTTGCGTAGCTTGCTCGGGAACAGTAATTTAATTGCTGCCGCGTAACGCTCCGCGAATTAGAGGCGGATGTTTTATTGCAGCGAACTGAATCGCGAGATCTTTGGATACAGCAGACTTCGGGCTAATAAAGCGCGGGCGTGCCTGTGCTTCGTGACTCGTTAGTCTGCCTTATTTCGTCAAGTCAGGGCTCTTTACATTGCAGACTGACATTAATTAGAGAACTCTAACGATACGAAGTCGCTCGGCCAAATCTTTCCTATACGTATCATCCCCCCCCCCCCCGAATCTTCCAAGTAGATTCTCTGTTAAGTATAATACTTTTAATTCTTTAAATACTTAATAATAAATTCTTTTACACTAAAACATAGTATAACAAAAGCATTGCATAAAAATATATGTACGTGTACTTTCTGAAATAAATTCCCAAAGAATCGTTCTTTTCCCGTACCTTACTGACTGCAGTAACCCCTTAATATAAAGGATAACGTACGATTTATGTTCCGCTAACCCGTGAACTGTGAATTAATCCAGCGTGTTTGTCTACCGGGCCTGCTACCTACAAGGAGAAATACGCGGAGGCAGAGAGGAACTGAGAGTACCATTCCGACAGCTTCGTATGTGAATCTCCGTCGGGTTATAACAGACACATTATATATGATCGTTCACTCGAGATGAACCGCAATTGCTGCTACTATTTACAAGGTACAAGGAGAACCTTATATCCGTAAGCACAGCCCCCGGGGAAATATTTCACGATGATTAATGATTTCTGTCGACAACACGCGCCTCTCCCATCCATTTTTCACCATTACGTACCGCGATACTTGAGAACAAGTAGTCAGTATTAAGAGCGAAACGAACGCTCGCGTTTGCAAGCGATTCCCCGGGACTCGGTGTTAATGAATCAAAATTATAGGCGGTCTTCTTTGTTTCTTCGTTAGCCGGCGTTAAATTGAACGCCCGTGAACACCGCCGAGAATACAGATCCCCCGACTGATCTATTCATTAATTCTGTAACGCTCGAGGAATAATGAATTCATTGGAAATTAGTTGGGAGTTCTTTAAGAATTCACCTCGCGCACGGGTTATGAATATTTCTTAGAAAAACTCGGCTTAGTTGGTGGTACAAGAGGTCGTTCGGCCCCGCCTTTCTAACTCAACATTCAAATTAATCGGGGCAAACTTTAAGAGCCGCTTCTCTATTTTTAAACGCAACTCGATCTTCCAGATGTGTTTGTAGGATGCAGCAATTCGAAAAGAGATGATACATCCTTCGAGTTCCAACACTTCCCATGCTTTCAAGAGTCTCTGGCAAAAAGAAACGAACACTTGTGAAGCTTACGTTTATTCGACAGTGGCGTATAAGATTTTAGAAGCGACCTCGAGACGTTTTGAAATGTCCCCCATAATGGAATACACTGCGTTGAATTTTGTTAAAATACTAAATGATAATTGATTCGCGTGGAAAGCTGGCACCAGCCATTCGATCAAGATCCGATTTACTTAGCGGTCAGCTCTATCAAGTTTGCCAAAAACACGCGCAGCCAGATCCGCGTAGCGTGATAATCACCGCGGATCGTTCATCAAGATTCCCAAGGTGTAATCGCGCCACGTAATATGAGTATTTCACCGCTGCTGGCATCGCGGAAGGCGCAGTGTGTGCACCGCGCAATCGAATCGCGCGATAAAATGAGGAGACTAGGAGAGGGGTCGGAGGAAGAGGGGAAGATTAAAAGATAGATAAACCGTATAACGAGAGACGGATGGATGAGGCAAAGAAAGTGCTGGTTGAACCGAAGGTAAAGAAAAGGTAATGAAAGTGGGAAACGAGGTTTAAATGGGAATGAAATTGGTAAAAAGAGGGGACGGCGAAAGGAGCAGACGGGAAAGGATGGTCCTGAGAAACGAAAGCTATGCAACGGAGGAAAGGGGACAGGAAACAAGAGGACTGCGGTTAGACAGCTCGGCGTATGCTACGGCAAGGTTTTATCGGTGATCGCTGCCAGCAATTTCCGCCTTTATCGCCCATCAAATTCGCAGAATTGCCCGGCAGGAGCCTCGCCACACATCGGAGGCTAAACACTCACCTCACCTAATAGAGCATCTAGCGCCCGACGCGTTTACACGGACAAATGCGATAGGAAAAACTACTCTCGTCTTTGGTACCCCTGTTTCGCCACTTGCATCCGCAAGCCAGTATCCAACGTACGCCAGATCGCGTGGCGTGTCTAGAAAAATTGAATTATTGGAAAACGTGTCGCATTTGCTGTCGAGCCCCTCTTGGAACTTGCGGAGAAACCCAGCCAAGTTCGCGGGGGAAAGTTATGTCAGCAGTGGGTGACTCTGGAGAATTTATATTCGTCGGCCGCACAGGATCGATGAGACAATTACATCATCGCGGTCTATCGAGCTGGTTGATTAAATTAATTCGTGTCCCGCGGTTTAAATGTGTGCGTGGCCGTGATCGATATATTCGTTTGAATACACGCGATATGTCCCGTGGCCGGCGATACGACGGGGGAGGACGTGAATCAGCAGAAAAATAAATAACTACTTTCAGCGAGCTTTCGTTCTGGAAAATAGTCGAGCTTGATGGTCGAGCTTTCATTAGCCATGAAAGTTGTTTCATAGAAATTGAAACTCCCCGCGGTAGCCCCCGACGTTTCATTAATTTCGTTTCCTCCGTAAACTCCGAAGAAGCTCCTGAAGTTCAACTCGAAATCAAAGCTTCGCGAAGAGAGACTTATTTCGCGTCTTTGGTGGATTTTTTTTTTTCTCAAAGAATTATCAGTTTCTTGGAAACCCTTGTGAGTATGATGCACTAGTGTTCAGAGGACCGTTCGCGTGACTTCCACTCTTCGATAACGTACACGAATCTTTTCCAACTTCACTTAGGCGAACGCCCGCGATTCACCTCTTTCTCGCCCCGACAATGAGTAGATCGTTTTCGTCGCGAGAACGATGATCGATTCGAAGTTCAGGGTGGCGGCGACACAAACATTCGAGGGATTGTAATTCCGGGGCGGGCTCCAATTGCAGCGGCACGAAGTTCGTGTGCACGGCCATTTGCGAGATTGCTGGCGAGAATTCCTCTCTATCTCCCGGAATGCTCGCGGATAACTCTTCAGCGAGTTTCCTCCTGTGTGCTTAGGCGAAAGGTTAGAGACGAGGCGCGGCCCGCTGCGCGACAATGGATTTTTCCAGCTGCATTATTCATTCTTCGCTCCGCTCCTAACCGTGTCGCTCAACTGTAGCTGAATTTCGTGGTAATTTCGTGTAAAACCCGCGGTCGATCACATTTCAATTCAATCTCTGAAATAACACGCCTTGCTTGGATTTTATCGCACCATGGTGGATAAACGATTCTTCTAAGTTCTACGCTTGGAGAAGTTATTTCTTCTACCTTCCATTCGAAACATTAGTTTCATAGAGCTGAATGGTTGGAGATAGATTATGTATGCGCGCATTTCCCATCAAATGAAACGCAGAAATTACGAGTTTAACGAGCCTCGAATAAAGCACAGGGAACCGGAACACGTATTCGATCAAAGGTCCTCGGCGAACTTGACGCTGGATTTAATGCGGCTGTAATACAATAGCATTATATTTGGATGAATGTTTGTAAAACCGTTGGAAATAATAGAGCGACAGAAAAGCAAATGTGCCTGAAAAAATTATTCAACCGGGAAATTTGGACCTGAGAGATAAGCCAGTCTCTGGCGAGCTGTTGAGCCAAATAGCGAGAGAAATATCCCAGTAAATACCTCTGCAACGAGCAATTAAATCCATTGCGCGATGGTTTTTTTTTTAATCGTTCATACATACGTATTCTCGAGTGTTTTATTCTTAATCTTTCATTTGGAAGCCTGAACGGGAATTTTTCGCTATGAAAAGCGGATCGAAATATCGCGAGGGCATTTCAGCGATTGAAAAGCAACGCGGCTTGTTTGCGAAAAACGCTCGCTGAAACGCAATAAACCTCTGTATAATTAAATTTACATTTCCCGCCGGCTGTTGCGCATTTATAAGGGTGAGCGCGTTTTTTCTGTCGCCCGTACGCTCGAAAGTTCCAGCCTCGCCCCCGCGCAAAAACGAAACTCGCCGAACGCGAGCGGAACCCGCTTCAAATTCCGGCGAGAAATCGTGCCGTCTTAGAGATCGCGCGGATAACGGTTGAGCCGAGTTCCCCGGATGGATTCGCGCTAAAGTTCGGTCGCGAATGAGAATGCTACAAGAAAAATGCATTTTTCCGAGTACATTATTCACCCTTAAACCCATCCGCTTCGACGCTGAGGTCTGCCCGATAGCGAGCCCCCCACCCCCCACCCCTACTCACCCCTATCACGGTGAATTTTGCTTAAAATATTCCCGCTGAACCGAGGAGTGCCGAGGAGAGCATCGGGGGAATATCAGAGAAGTGAATTTTGATCGGCGCGCGGAGGGGAGGAAAAATGGATGAAAGAAAGGGATGAAAATAAATTGGCGCGCTGCGAAATGGACAATCTTCGATCAGCGAAACCGAATTAAAGGGGAAGAAAAGCGGAATTATATTACCAGGGAATCTTCATGATTTCATTACGCTTTTTAATGGTTTCTCAGGAAGTTCGCCCTATTTTCCGCCATGCCTTAACGACAATAACTCCTCCGCAGAGTCGCCGGGGGAAGACTCGGAGAAAGGAGAGGAAAGATGGTAAGGGGTAGAAGCCGCGCGGCACGGGTCATCTTTCCTCTCTAACGACAGTGAAAAACATCGGCCGCGAATTGAATTCCTTCAAGTACTCGGCCCACCTTTTAATCTACAGGCGGCATTTATTGGACGCGTGCAGTATTCGCGGGAGGATCCATGGAGCCTCGTTATTACTTAGAAAAAGAATTACAGAGCTTGCCTGTATCTCGACTTAGCACGCCAGTTGAGTTAAGAAACTTGCCCCCCTCGAGCTGTAAAATAAATGCCCTCCCTTTATCGAGTTACCCTACGAACAATGTTACGTTACTCGCGTGCTGGCGACTGCGGCCTTTGTTTTAAGCAACTTCGACACGAATCCGTGGCGGCGAGAACGATAAGGGGGTGGTTCTCCGTACGCATATACTTCGAAATCGTAACCAACTCCCTTTGAAGATAATTATTATTGTGCGCACGCATGGACAGAAAGATCCCCTGGATACCGACGGAAAGAGAATGACGATAACGTGGCAGGCAGGGGGTTAATTTTAACGAACGTGTAATCGCGTCTTATGACAGCCCATTCGGTAGGATAGAGCACCCGACAAGAGCAGCTTAATTGCTGCAGCTCCGTCTTATCGCCGTATCTTTAAACACGACCGACAGGCAGGTGGCGGGCGCAATATCTCAAGATTAAACCGAACTTTAAACGCAACATTGATAAATATTCGGGGGGCTGGTTTTAAGAGGAGGCACCGTTCATCACTGTTTGATAGTCAGATTTTAATTAACGGCTACCCAGCCGTTGCCGAGGAACCACTGTTCCTCCGTGACTTCGATGGAACCACGCGTAATATAACCGACTCATCGCCCGTTAATCGTCCGCCGGAGCTATTGTTTGAAAAAAAAGGAACAAATTCGTCAACGATACCCGGTTCATCGCTTCAAAACCATTTTCTCGGCGGGATATCGTTGCAGGAATTACGGGAAATTATTTGAATCCTGTATAAATATCCGATATCCCGTTTAATTGTCGTCGTCCCGAATTTGTATGGAGCCGAGAGAACAGAAAAGCAATTTCGTATTTAGCGCGGCGAACTCGGGTCCTGTGCACGGCTGATGTAAATTCAATTATACCTCTGTTTGCCAATACGATGCCGCGAGAATCGCTGGAAGAGTCTTGCTAGTTTTCCTCTATTGCCTTCTAATTACCCGCTAATTTCGCTACAGATCTTTCTGGGAGTTAATAACCTTCTGGCGAGTCCTCGATATGTTTCCCGTCGAATTTCAGGATCTACGATGTTACCGATGATTAAAGTTTAAGGTACAGCTTGAACCACAAGCGTTCGGTAAGTAAGATTCAGGGTTAAAGTTTCGAGCAACCCTTCCGATGCAACCTGTGATGGATTATCGATCGGCCTGTACAGTTATACGTGACGTTTCCGTAGCGTCATTAGCAGTATCGACGTTAGCAGTCATCTCCGATAATGTACAATACCAGTGATATCTGCACTGACAACCGAAGCTTAGGATTATCTTCGTGTCACGATTAAACCTGTCCCTCATTCTGGGCTTATCCTTTGATAGCCGTGTCAGACCAGCGCGGGCCTCGTGATAGATTCAGGATTTATCATTCACGATGCCTGAACTAATTACCAGTTAATTACAAATTCTGACTGACTCGAATGCAAAGTATAGGATTCATTGGGGACCAGCTGTTTCACCGCGGTTGAAATTAAGGTCGCTGATCCACCGTTTTATCAGAACTAAAGGATCCCTTAGTCATACGTTGCCTATAATTTTTAGAAAAAGTTTGATAGCCTGGGTATAAATCTACCTATGTAGAACTGAGAGAAAACTCGAGAAAACCGGCACGTTTAATTCACCACCCATTCTCCCACATGCTACGGATATCTAAAACTTTCTTGCCCCGTCAGACGTTCAGAAAACGGTTTCCATTGATCGGTGTTTATAAATCCCGAAGCAGTAACAGGCGATCATTCGCGTTCGACAGTCAAAGCTGTTGCAAGCACGTCCCCGCTGCACGTTTGAAGCAGGAAGTTGCTTGAAAAGCAGCAGAAGCAAAACGAACGGGCTGCCCGACTTCGATTCCTAAATCTTCTTAAGTTGTACGTAAGCGTCGCGGCGCATCTGGGGGGATGCTGAACTTCCGCAAGCCCCGAATCTTACGCGGAAAAGTTTTTCCATAAAGTAACCACTCGTCGTTGGCTGGCGACACACGGCAAAGCGTTGTAGCCAACGTAACGGCACCTTTTCGCCATTCGGCTCGTTTGTTTATTTTCGCCCAACAATCTGTGCCCAGCGAGTATCGCGATTATCCGTTTCCCCATCGATTTTTATCGTCGATGAGACCTGCGTCGGGTCCGCCGAGCGTAAATTATCACTCAGCCGTCGCGTCGACGAATTCGGCCCATCGAAAAACGTAACTGTTATCCCCATCAAACGCACGTCGACATGGTATATTAATTCGAGCTCCGTGCGCGCAATTTATGCAACGAACCAACGTTCGTTTCTGTTATTTACAACGCGACAGGGTGTTGGTAATGTGTATAGCCCCTTTAAAGCCATTTTCAAACTCCACCCGCCCACTTGAGCCTGTTCCCTGTTGTTGAGCGATGAATAATAACTGACAAAAAGGAACGCCGCGCCGCGGATTTAACGATAATCGAGATACAAGGATTACTGCGTCGTAATCTGCCGAAGGTGGTATATACATCGGCCGTTATTTATAACACCAGCCGGGCGACTGAATAATCGATTTTACATAATAGTAAAGCCTGGTGGGCCCGCGTTATATATCATAGAAGTTGTCAACCGGTGAGGCTAGGATACACCATAGATCACGTGTTTATCCGTGAGCATAAATTACACGCAGAAACAGCGGCGTCGATCAAAGTGACAATTTCGATAACGGAGGAATACGCGCGTTAGGTGGCCCCGTAGAAAACCGTCCTACCATAAGCGTAAAATGTGCTTGCACGTGGGGCCGAATACGCTCGGAGGTTACGGCTCGGCTTAATTGCAAGCTCGGTATCGCTCGGTTTAGCTTGCGATTACTGGGAGCCCGCGGCTCGTTAATCGGCCGAACTGCCGTGAGCATTGCTGAACGACGTACGACGCGAACGTTTGCTCGGAAGAACCAGCTGATCTTGATAAGGAACGTGCCATTATTCTTCGGAGATCTCGTGGCGAGTTCACCCGCCCGGATGCAAATCGAAAATCACTGCAGGCAAAACGCCAGTGACGCTCGAAGGCACAGCAAACCGGAACTGACTTTCCTTTCGCCACGTCGTTATCGAACGAAATGAGAGAATACCGATCGGATGCATTCATCTGACAAGCGAGTTTTTAATAACGGTTGTAACGAAGTTTGCCACGATAATCAGCAACTCGCGCAACGCTGAATGAGTGGCGCCGCAGCGTGGCGGGCACTAAATGACGCAGGAATTACGAAACCGCGAGTGCGGTCTGTTCTCGCATGTTTACACATAATTGTCGCGAATTTAATTAGTACTTCCGCCGAGGAGGATCCGACTTTCCCGCAGCCACGTCGCTGGACACCAATGCATCTCTTGTTTCGCGGCAAACTTTCGTGATTTGGCACTGTTCCGCTGCAGGCAATTCGAATCCGATTAACAGTTCGGTAATGGGCGAAAGAAAGATCGGCGAGCGAGGTAGATTTGGGAATAGGACGCGTTCAAGTTCGAGGTTGGCCAATGGTCACGCGATATGTTAGTAGCTTGGATTTATCCTCGGTAAGATTTCTTCGTGCAATCCCCTCGGTCTTTCGCCGATCGGGGCGATGGATAAAGAATTACCACGGAATCGACCGTGGCGCTATGAAAATATGTTCTCCGAAGGAGGAAAACGACAGGTATGTTGGAGTGCTATGAAAACTCCTGTATTATTGTGTTATTCTTTCATAACCGACGCGAGAGCCAGACCACGGAATTCAATAACCGAACGGAGTTCAATAAGAAGCATACTTGAAAGGTATTCTTCGTCTCGTGGATTGTAGCTTCTTCAGCTTTCATTTATTTTGCTACGAGTTAATGTTCTTACATATTTGCCGGACGGCCACGCTGCAGTTTGTGATCGTAATTGAAAAGCTACCATTCGAACTCCGTCCCTCTGTCGTATCCGTTTCTGATCTATTGTAGATTATTCTTCCAACTGGGTCGGCTTCTTTCCGTTACCGTATTTCATAACATCTGGTAAACCGAAGAACAAGAGACCATCTCACGATTCCTCGTAGTCCCTTAAAGCTTGTATTTCTAGATTTCATTTCACTTTTCGATCTCTCCTAGCTCCTTCGATATAGCGCGCGGCTGACCACGCGCAAACCTACTCCACTTGCGTCGCGGCTGACCAGGCGCGACCACAACCACTTATCAGAACTGTAACTCTGTATTCCTCACTTTCATTTGCGAAAATTCCCCTAATTTCATCCTTGACCATTGCAACAATCAAAGAGCCTCGATCTCAACGGCCAAAATTTGTCACCTTACCTTGCTAGACTCTTATTTTAAGGTGTCTCGTATGTCACAAAATTTTCTCGCGAATCGACGTTTGTTTAACACAGTCAGGCTGATCGCTTAATTAACCTTTCTTTGCTGCTGCTGTTAATGTGTGGCAGGTTCGCGTAATTAAAATCCCGCGGCGAATTTGAACGTTCCCACAGTAACGGGGACCGGTGCCTGAAAATTTCGAGCGGCGTTGATTATACGCTGCAGGTCATTTGTTGTATTAGCGACGGGGAAAGGAGGGATACGTTTAATTGCATGATATGTTTTGCGGCCACCGCTTAATTAACCTTTCGTTCCGTGACCGCCGGTACGCACCCGTAAATTCGCAGAATTCTCCCAGCGGAATCGAATCGGAATGTCACGTTTCCAGGGGTCGATCGACCGTTCGAGCCTCTTTCTCCGTGCGACAGCAGCGGGCCTGGCCCGAGACTCTGCGCCGAAATTATCCAACAAGGATTCATCCATCCGCCTAGAAGATCAATTAATTTTAATGAGCGCGCCTGGCCGCGCGGCTCGTTACTCTTCGGCGTGTTTTATCGGGTAAACGACGCGATCGTCGATAGAAATATCCACTTGCGACGCTGTTACCACTTTTTAAGGATCACTTTCCACCGACCCTGCGGGCTTCGCGCGCGGGCGATGTCCCGACTCTCGAGTGGCCAGCGTCGAGCCAGTCCCCTCGATATCGAGAACCGGGAATATTTTTCAAACTTCCGCTCGCGAGGCAGACTCGGCTTCGCTTCTCCTGTATTCAGAATTTTCACTGACGTTGTAGAAACTCTCCTCGAGAGTCACTTCGCGCGAGATATCTTCTTCGCTCCTCGAGAGGGTGCGAGGAGAACCGTTTAAACGGGACCCGGGTCAGTAACAGTCGTTGAGTAAATCCTTTCAGTCCCAGGACGATCGAGGGGGGGCAATCGGTTTCCCGGTCTCGCGATGAAATTCAGCCATTTCGCGGGACAAACGACTTACCTGTGCCGTGCTAGAAAGGGAGCTCGTGGAATTGTGTACGTTCGTTTGTGCCTGCTCATACCTCCTTCGCGCAGCGGGAGGGCAGTCGATATCCAATCTTCTCGCGAAGATGGAGAAACGATCGTGATGCTTTTGGGGCGCAGGGAACGCGGGCGACGTTTCGAAAGAACGGCGAGACCTGGTGGGGAAGTGGATGGGGTAGGGTGGGGTAGCAGCGGGTCGATTTTGCCATTGGAATTTAAAATGTTTTCATGAATAAAAGTCCGCCGCTTGTCCGAGCAGCTGCGAACGGACGGTCCAGGAACGAGGGGGTTTAGGTGTACGAATCGGTGAGGCATACGCTGTCGTAGCACAGACGTGCAAATCCGGGAGCCACGGGGGACGCGACATTCGCTTCGAAGCTTGTACACAAATGCTTTCGCGCGCACTTATTGGGCGCAGGTGCTGGCCCCGCTCTACTGTGCCTCTCGTGTCGCGTTAGTATTCTTCGAACGACCCCACCGACTCTTCGCAACGAACGCTCGCGGTATATAGAGGGCACGGGGCGTCGTAAAGAATTCCTCCGAAATGTCCAAGGGGTGGTTTTTATCCGAGACAGTGCCGTGCACGCGGAGGGACACGTTCCCAAAGGGAACACTGATCTATGGGATCGGTTTCTTCCCCTCGGTGTAACCTCACGACGCTACTATCGGTTTCAGCCAACATCTGAACACGCTCCAGTGATTATTTCTGAATAGATGTTGCTTCAATTACGGGGAATCCTATTCTTTCTGTTAAAAATATAGAAACATTGGGGTTTTTTTTAAGAAACTAGCAATTTGATTCGTCTAAAGTTTGGACGATATTTTGATGCATCTTTCAGGAAGCAATAGTTCTTTTTTTATTAATTTTTAATAGCAAATATAGGAGTTATAGGAAAAGCCAGAAGAAAATTGAAAAATATTTTGAGAAATGTGGAAAGTTTTCAAATGGAAAGGTCCGAAACTTTAACTTTTGCTATACAATTTTGCGCCCATTTTCGTATGTAATCAAAGAAGTATATAAGTTATCGATATCCTGGTTCATCAAAGTATAAAGTAATGTTTGATGGACATACAGGCCAAATTTGAAGGTAATCGGTTCAGTGGTTACAGAAATATCGTGGACACCAGCGAACAACGGCGGCGTGATAGTCGATCAAGCATAACTACTATATTTACGGTTAAAATTTAATAAAAAAAAAACTACAACTTCTTCGAAGATGCATAAAAACATGGTCCAAATTTTAAATTATTCGGATCGCTAGTTTTTTTTTAAAAAAATCTAAAATTTCGCTAGTATTTTCAGTCCAAAGAACAGGAGTCCCCCCTTGAGTTGATCCATTGATCCTGCATTACTTGACACCGGATCGTTTAGTCAGAGATTGTTAGACGCCTTAATGAATGTGACGAAAACGGTAGATTAAATCCTTCGATTCGGGAATATCGAATATCGCTGGCGAAATTAGCTGCGACTATAAAATACGATCGTAATTAGCATGTAACCTCGGAATCGCGATATCTTTCACGGTATTTACGAGCGCGGCTGTGCCGTGATACGTGAAATAAATTGAGAGGGGGTTGCCGCGATTAGCATCGTTCCGGAATTTATTCGGCGTCGATGGTGCCGTTTTCAAGGTACACAGTCCCGACCAGGGCTCACCCCGCGCAAACTTTCACTCGCACGCCCGCGAGGGGCTGGCGGGATTCGTGCCTCGTCGAAGTCGCCGATCGTTAAGTCCCATGTGTTGATTATTTATCACGCCTTTCCGGCGCAATTTACGAAATAACGCGCTAAATCTGAAATAACGATTGCAGGTAAATACGGGTGCGCAGTTCGACGCAGCTGCGACGGTGCACTTTGGCGCCGCATTAAAGTCGTTTATCTTCGAGGCCGGCTGAATTCGGTGGGAAAACGAGGAACCGATTGCCGCACCGCCGTCGTCTGTTTCCCGGGAAGAAGCTCCACCCGCGGGCATGTAAACGCCAAGAATTTTTATGTAACTCCGTCGGAAAGAACCGGCGAGCGGTTCGCGATTTGATTTACGCTCGCGGCATAATTCCCGCGAATGTAGCGGGAGGGCTAAGTTTTATTATTATTATTATTATTATTAATCGTCTATATTACTCAAAGAAGGAGAAGAAACCTGAATATTTACAGATGTCATAGACAATAAGAGTAATAAACGTTAAGAATAAACTAAACTAAAAATTAGCTTAAGACTTAAAGCTAAACATGAGAATAACACAAAGAATAAAGTAAAGTAAGAAAATTAAAAGATGATTAACAGATGAGATGAAATGTGAGAGTTGTGCGTGACATAGTTTCTCAAAAAGTTTAGCAAGGAAGGGCGACTGTGAAATAGGGTGATGGGTGTTAAGTTTTAGGGATAGGTACGACGATATTATCGAGTTATTCCGCTGTAACGAATGTGAAGATAGTAGTAGTCGCGGCCTCGGAGACGCTCCCGCGGACGTCTTTATGGGAACTTTATCTCCCCGTTTCATGGCGCATCTCGTATGCGCGTTATTGTCGCGCTACACGTCGGGGGATATTAACCTACCACCGCGACAAAATTCGTTTTTGCGCCGGGACACATAGGGGAGCGTAATTACGCCGCTGGGGTGGGTAATTAATTCGAGGGTGGAGCACAAAGATTACACAGCCTCTAATCAATGTTTTAATGAAAGGATTACCACGCGCGTCGCAGGGAAATATCTTCAGTATGCCGGAGTTTTTACGCACAAAACGAAACGTGCGCAGGTGCTTCAGCCTCTCCCGATGCCGGCCTATTCCGTTTCAGTTCCACCGTTTCCACTTTACTGCACACCCCTGGCAACGGAGACGAAAGAAAGATCTGAGAAATTAATAGGCCTTGATCCTGAGAATTGTTTCGTAGAAACAGCTGCCGTTGAAAATCCCTATGGTAAAATGTCTTCATTATTCTTCTACTTAATAGGGCATCATGCGCTCAATCTGCATTTACGACGGCGCCACTTGCATACTTTCCTTTGGGGAAATTTCCTCGACTAAGGCTGGAGCCTTGTAAAGAACTCAAAGGGAATTACGGAGTAAAGAACTCGCTTCAAGTGCTTAGAAAGCTGAAGATGATTTTCATCTCTCGAGAGCATCTTCAGCTTCAAAGTAGATCTTATTCGTGCACGGCCAGTTGGTTAAACAGATTCTTCTCTGATCGATAATTTCGTAGACACCGTTCAGCCCCCACCCCCCCCCCCCCTATTCATACACAAACGATTAAATCTCCCTATGAACCAACCGACCCAAACGTACGTTGGTCCACTTGAAGAGAATTGAAGGATATTCGTGTTCACGTCGACTGCACCGTACATTATGCACGCGTTCACCGGCGCTGGGTGGAATGGTGTTCCAGTTCGTCGAAATTGCACGCGTGTGTCGGCGCTGAGAATCCGCCTCTTCCCGTCCAAGAGGCTTTTAGTGCTTTCCGTACACGACTGTTCCTGCACGCGTGTGCATCAGCCCTCGTACGTGTACAAGCAAAGAGCATTGCGGCCAACGTGCAGCGCACACGGCTACCCGCTACTTGTAATCAATGTAATTCGCGGGATTACGTCGCGAGATGTAGGTCGTCTGTGTCGTCGCCAGTTACTTGGAAGTAATGTCGCCGCTCCACGGATATCGGCGCATCCCTCGTCAACGTCATCCGCAACGCCAGCGAAGGGAAAAAATGGGGAACACTACGCGCGTATCTTCCGTGCCGTCACGTTTTAAAGGCTACACCGTCGTTTGCTGGTTTAATTGGCCCTTTGCAAGGGCAGTTTAATTTAAACATAGAGCAGAGAATGGAAACTGGCCTGCTAATGCATCTGAGGGCTTCAACGAGCCTTCCTTCAGAGAACTTCACTTTTGCGATCGCAATATGGGTGGTTCTCGATTTAAATTTACGGTGTACGTGGCTTCCTCTATTTTCAATGCAAAAATTCTAGTTACCTCTATCGCGATTAATTTCAAAATTATGGCCACTAGGTTCCCAGTTTCTCGGTGTATTTCTCACTTAAAAATAGAAGAGAAATTCCGGGAAAGAACGAGGACACCGCTTTCAGCCGTTAACAAACGGAAACCGGGTATAATGTCGCGATATACGGCTGGTTGCCGGGCCAATATCGCGGGATAGACGTGCCGGGGAAAGCTTTCGACAGCTTTCACCGTGCAGCTTATATAAATAACACGCGGCCATCAAAAACGTTGTTGCGGTGGCGAATTTCCGGGCCATATGCCAGCCCCGTGCACCGCAACTGAACCGTTACTGCCTCTTATTTGTAAATGATATCGAGTTCCGCCGGCATACAACAATGAGACAAACTACCGCGAACAGTTTCCACGGCGGCCCGTAAAGTTGAACAGCGTTCCGTAGTCGCGGCCGCGAACTGAAAACTTGCGAGTGGCTTCTCGAGTCTCCGCTCTACGCGAGCCCACGCGTTTATTATTGTTTTACAACGGGTCGTTGGCGTTCGTCGAGGCGCGCATCGCGTGGGCCGCAATAAAGATCGCGCTCCCGCAGACTGTCGTCTGCGTTCTTTTTCACGCGGGAATAAAACGAACACCGATGTCGAGGGGGGCCGTGCAGCCTCTTGGAAAATACCTGGCCACGTCGCAGCTGGTAAACAAATAATAACAAATGGCAATCAATTCAGCCCGAGGCCGGGCAATTTATTTTCCACTTCGGGCGAGCCCGCAATTACGGCGAAACTGCCGTAAGCAAAGGCTCGTTTGCGTCTTCGAGACGTTTGGCCTGGCTCGCACCCGCGACACCATCTCTGTTAATGACGAGCCGAATTAGCGGGAAGGAGATGGAGCCGGCGCCTCGCGCCAACAGAAATAATCAAGCTTACGACATTAAACCGTTTGACGTTTGCACTCTGTTCGCGCGCTCGTTGACCGTGTTGCGGTGCAACTGTTTCGCGCGCCTTCTCGGGGGATTTAGGATGAACGTGGAATTCAAAAGATCGTGTCTACCTAATCTCGAGGGAGACCAGCTTTCTTAACGTAATACTCGAATCACCCGAGTGTTCATCTAATTAGTTGACCCATTTTAGGCCACGTGCTTGAAGAATAAGTGGCGGTTGAAACAATATTTTAGCACGTCGACGAATACCTGGGCGAAAAGAGAGATATTAGACGTTAGACTCTTTTTTTTTTTTAACTTTTCTGTGCTGTGAATTGTGGGCTGTCGTGGCTTTACTTTCGATGGGAATCCAGAATTCACGTCAATTTGTACCTGAACGTTTCCAATCGGATTCTAGTAATCCTAACATTTCATCTTGATACATTTCATCTTTATTCAATCGGTTGATTAATCGTTTCCAATAGGAACGGCTGTCCCGTCGCGCTCTCATAACTCGTATCTTTCATTAGATGGCCACGAATGAATCTTCATTGGCTAATATCCGTTACCTCATTCCGTTTCGTTTCGCCCCATTCGAAATCGGTGTGGTAACGGTGTGTGTCTCTTACATATGCATATTTCAGGCGTGAATGTTTCAACCCGTGTTATTAAACTGTAATTTGAAATAGTAATTAACCACCGACGATAACACAAAACAGCTCTGAACAAACGACATTACTATTGACATTGTTAAATAATTCCCCGTAGTGCTATGAAATTATACCCATTTATTAAATTCGATACGATTACGTTACGCTTATTTACGGCCACGTATTTACGTGCGAAACAACAGCGCTGCTAAACCAACGCCATTCTGACAACGTTAATATTTTCCTACAAATTCGAGCGGAATAAATTATACAATATCTGCTCCCGAATAAACTTGTCCAGCTCTTCTCAAACCACGGAATACGAAAGTGTATTTATTGGCATTACATAATTAACGCCATAATTCTCCAACTCTGATGCAGCTTTCATGAATTCTTCAGCAAATTATAAAACCTGCACGATCTTGGATAATTACCGCTAATTAATCGAGAAGAGGTACGTGGAAATCTAAATTATTAATTTTCCAAAACGGTAAAATAATCGGGCGTTCATTATCTGCCATATAAATTGCCCAAGTATTGCAAGCTTCCTGTTCCCAGCGAGCATCCCTTTTAAATTCAATCTGCATTGGAAAATACGTTCATACTTTGCGAGTCCAAAAAGGAATCTCATACAACTAATATTTTCAAAGTCGAGACAAGGTACGAGATGAATCTTAAAATTTCCCAAGAGATTGAAAAGCACCATAGAAAATCGAATACAGGTAGCTTCTAAAATCTATTGTGTAAAATTATTAAAATTGGTCGATAAATTTAGAATTGAAGCAAAGACAGATTTGCATCTGTACGAACGTTGCATTCCTTTTAATGGAGATGGATGCAATTTTGAGTGGCGCGCATTTCTCTCAGCCAAGCCTCCCTGGTCTCCGTCTCGCTGCTAAAAGCGCGCTAAAGTATGCGGCATTGTTTTCGATATCTCGTCTGCCAATGGTATCTGCCGACAATTGAAGTTTCGGTGCATTTGAAAGCTCTATTACCAAGCTGTGTCGTCGCGACTGCGATGTTGCGGCCGTGAAAGAAATGGAAGGCTGCTCTATTGTTCTCTCCTATCATCTCTTTACTTCCGTTAGAATCTAGCCTGATATGTGGTGCAACCGCTTAGTATTACATCGAAGGGTTCTGTCCCCTCTTCCACTGTAACTTTCTCGTCTTAAATTCAGATTTTAATGAGGAATAACTACTGTCGTTTGAAATTGATCTTATCGAATTCGTGTCGCTATTAACCTGAATATTGCACAGGTCACTCGTACATACGCTTCCATTTTTAAACTCTGGCGCTTCATCAACGCCTCGCCGAATTTCTCGTCGACTGCGCTCCAATTTTCCATGTAAAAATTTATCAGTCGATTATCGGGTCACCTCTTTTCTCCCCACGACGAATGGAATATGGGAAGTTCGCGAATATGCTTTAATTGAGGGAACTTTGATCGAAGGAATCCAAGCTGCATTTGTAATTACGATTCTTTCTGCTTGCTTCTCTCTTTTATTCTCGATTCTTTGCTTCGACGATGTTACAGGGGAAAATCCTCCTTTAATGGCATCAGTGATGTAACTTCCCGGAACTTCGGCAGCATTTTATCAAGAGATTTCAAGTAGAAACGCTTAAATGCCTTCTTTAAAACTCCCGTCCAATGCTGATCATTAATTCCTCGATCGTTTCACAGTTTCTCCGCAAAACATCCTCCCAAGAATCAATCACTTTCTTTCGCCGAGCGCGCAGTAGCGATAGAAAGCGGGCTTTGTAGTAGAATGTGCGATATCTGCGCCGTTCAAGCCGAACAAAGCCACGTCCGCGAAATAATTGATACGTACTACTTGCGAGGACGCCTCGAAAAGATCCCAAGCGTGAGGGCCCGCTATATTTCATCCTAGAACCGATTTAATTCTCACAAATTGCCTCGACCAACTTCAAGCACGTTAAAAAAAGAACACCTTCTCCACAAAATCTGCAATTGCGTCAAGTATTCATCTCAATTTCAAGAAAATTCATTCACCTATAAACTTAACTCGCTAGAATCACGCGAACCGATGCAAATTCCTAACTAATTGATTCGCAATAAGTCGAACTCCAAATGTACATAAATATGATATACGGATATACTCAAGCAAGAAATTTGCTCGCCAAGTGAGAAAGACCGGGCGCGAGGCTGCCCTCGCTGTAACACGAATTCCCTCGGCTTCTTTCACGGGAAGCGCCGGTGGAAATTGCTGGAGCATCCAGGAAATCCTCTCGCGCTCCTCCCACGGCCCCCCTTCGCGACAACGTCTTCGCGTTAAATCGTGGAGTTATTAAAAAATGTGGTCCGCGGCCGCGGTGCCACCGCCGGCGCCGTCCCAGCCGCGGCTCGCTTTTGTGCCATTAAATTCATAAGGTTTAATTAAAAACTCGTTTTCATATCGCGCACAGGTAACGCGGCGGCCGTTTACGACGGTATGCAGGACCATGCTCAAGGCATTCCTGCGTGGTCCAATTCCGCCGATGAAAAAAGGCCCTCTGAAAGCCCGCGGCGCGGTGAAAGAACGCGGAGGGAAATGCCGCATCGCGACGAATTACTTGGCCCAGCCGGCCGACAACGACATGGCCGGGAACGCGGCCAGATTTTTAATTCGTCGATCGAAATGCATCGGGGGGGGATGCGTGTACAACCTTCCCTCAACCCCCCCGCTGCGAAAACCGCTCGCCAACGCCGATATCGATTTATCGGCCCGGGCCGCTGCGTCGCCCAGGCGTTACCGATAATACGCGTTCGATTTCGTGCGTGGCTATTACGAAATTTGTTGTATCGGATACTTGGCACGGATTCCACTACGCGACGTTGATAAATGGTGGGCACGGCTGCCTCGCGCCGCGTCTACGCGCGCTACAAATGATTTCGTGACGCGAGTTTACAGCGAGGTGCTTGTATTTGATGGTAGCTGATGATCGGATTCCTTTGCTTCTGATAGAATCTGGTGGAAAGAGCAGGATTCAGGGATAATGAAATCCGTTGGATTGGGACCAGCGTGTTTTCTATGCGAACGTTGTACACGGGAGGGAATAATGCGCCAGGCGCCGTTATCGAACGTTTATTTATACAAATCTTTAATAAGATTACACGGTTTCGCTGTTAACGGCGAGCATGTAATTATGTATAAAACACACGGTCAGGGGAATCCTTAAACAACGATGGATCGAGCAACGTCCCACGTGATTACCTACACTTCGTTTGAGCATTGGCACGTGCTTCGATCCATACGCGATAACAGTAGTCGCGGGCCATAATAATAATATTTAATGGATATCTATGAATCTGTACACCGCCTGTATATCGTTGGAATTCTAACCAACCGAGTCGACCATCCATCCATTCGTTGCTACTCTTTTCGTCTGAGTTCTGATAAAATTCCCTTCGTGAAATGTTCATCAGGTCGTTTCGCTTGGATCTTTTTCACTGGAGAGATTAGCGAATCCTAGCCAGGCGGTTTCGTTGCTCGTCCAAGAGCAACGACGCTTCACCCATGATTTTTGCGCTGGTCCGTACCAAGAATAGCAATTGGTATTCATCCGTGACAGTGAGAGGTGCCCTTGTCCTAACCAGGGCGTGAAGAACGTTGGCCCTTTCCAGGTCGAGCCATCTTTGAAGGGTGACCTCCCTGTCGCGTGGACCACCGAGGGTCACGTCGGCTGGACCCCACAGGGAAAATTCCAGCACGGATTTCACCTGAAGCAGACATTTTTATTCAGTTTGTGTATCCCTTAGTTCAAGTGCAACGTATCGTTCTATATTAAGGGAGGACCCAGACTGTAGCCACTAACAACAGACAAAGTTAGGGATTTTTTGATCGTATAAATAATATAATGTATTCCAGTTTATATATTTTTTGTTGTATTTCCTACTCAGATGACCCAGTCACTCCCGGGAGTGTGTGCCAATTTTTTCGCAGTCCTCCGGGGAGCCATTTTGTACAATTTTTCATGAAAAAAAAATTTTCTAGCAAAATAAAGATTGCTTTAAAAGTATATAAAAGATCCAAGCCCTATATCTTTATTTAAACGAACAAAAAAATCCCTTACTTTGTCTTTTGTTGGTGGCTTCGGGTTGGGCCCCTCCCTTCATTTTCACTCAAAACTTAACGATTGCGAGTCTTCGCAGGAAGCCGAAAAATTGTGAGAAATGAATCAGATCTCTCTTACCTGAGACAGGGTGACTGCTTTCTCCCTCATCAGTAGTTCCTGTATCAGCGGCAGCTTATTCGTTAAATTCAATTGCTGAAGCGCTACTAGCGCGCACTGGCACAAAGAAACCCTCTCCTCGTCGCGCTCCTCGTTCGTGTCCACGTTCAATCTGCGAAAAATCGTCGGGCAATGAGCGAGGCAGCTCGCAGGGGGCACGGTGCAGGATTCTCGGACGCGTTTACCGACCCCTGAAGGAGGTAGAGCTTGTAGCAGGCTTCCTTGTCCTCCCTGCAGAGCACCAGGTTGCTGAGGTTCCTAGCGGACTCCTCGATCCCTCGTGCCTGCAGGCTCTTCAAAGCAGTGACGAATTGAAGGAGCACGAACGAGGCTTCTCGAACTATCCCCTCGTCCTGCATGTCTCGGACCGTTCCGCCAAACGACTGTATCGTGTTCACTTGCAAACGGGGCAGAACGGACACGGTCGCTGCAAGTGAAAACGTCATTTCTTTTATCTCGCCGGAAAGTGCTTCCGATCGATCACTGTACGTAACGAATACTCTGATATTCTCGCGTGCCCATTAACTGGAATAGAGAGCAGAGGGGTTTCGCGAAGCCAGCGCCCGAATGAATAGTGAATAACAGTAAAAGGCAGATTAGTATATACGCGTATGTGGCCCATAGCTGTCGCGACGGCTATTAGCTTCCATAAGCGCGCTATTAACGGCTCTCTATTTACCGAATAGAGTGCTCTAATTTTCAACGGGCCATACGAATACACCGTTGAATCTTTAACAGCCATACGGGCTTTAAAATTCCACAGTATTTCGGGCGCGGCGTAATATCCACGGATTATGAAGTTTAAAAGCGCTCCCCCGTGTTTCGTTAAACTCGATTAAGTGGAGCACTGTAATTAGGGCAGGTTGTTAAGACGAGGTTCTTCAAAGTGGTGCCCAAGAACTTGAAGAAATCTGTCCCATAATCCCTCACTTAATAAAAAAAAAAACTACCGCAATGGAGCCACTATATGGAGTAGGTATGAAAGGGACATTTTTGTTTAGGATCAGATAGTAAAAGAGACTAAATAACCATTCCAGTTCTAATTAGTAACATTAGAAAGGCCAGTTATCTGGCTGTAACAATACACGGTCCTATTAAGCTTCTCTCTATATTTACACGTCATATTTTTCGTTTCCTAAAACGTGCGTTTTGTCCCTTTCATAAATTGGCTATATTGAAAGGGACATGGGTGTTTATGAATTTAGCTTGATTTGTGGCTAGAAAATAAAAACACTTTTGGCCTGGGCAGATCCTTTCTCTTTGAGATAACGACCATGTCCCCTTCAATGCAGTTTCGAAGCTTTGTCGGATAAATGGACACGCCGTGAACGATAGGAGCATGACAGTGAAGTACCTTCTAGCTGCTTGTTCCCCGACAGACACGCCATGTCAGTAATTTCCCTCGGCACGCTGTCTATGAACTCGATTATAGGTGCCAGATAAAATTCCTTCCTCGACACGTGTGTGGCCAGATCGAAGGAGACGCACAAGGTGACGTTCAGCTCGTTCCACGTCGCCGAATAAAATATTCTCCGGCCGACGCTGATCGCCGTATTGGTATCGAGGCTGAAGTGGCTTATACGGGGATTCGTATTTTTCAACGGCCGCAGCCCCGCTGGCACTTGGGGCGTTTGGTTCAGCTGGAACAGATCAAACGAGAAATGGCTTTTCCGCGGACAGAACTTCGGCGTTGCAGTTTAACGGGCGTTATCGAATCGCGGTAGACGAAGATAACCGAGTTACTAGACTGTCGCTGCAAAGTTACAAATCGTTCCCCCTTTCATTTCTGCGGACAAAGAGAACGGTGGTGTACCTGCTCGAGAAACTGGGCGAGAGCCTCGTGATTCGCGACCACCACGGCGCCATAATTATCCTCGAGGCTTCGATGGACTATACTGCGGCCTCTGCGTTGCCTCAATCGGCTTATCCTCAATTCGTCGTCCTTGCTCTTCCAGTCCTGGTCCTCCTCGGGGCCCTGCGTTTCAAAAAATTCCATCAGGAATTCCGGCCCGCAAACTAGCCTCCAAGTGAAATTCTTTCCAAGCCTCTTTATTAAATCAGAAAAGTCGCCGCACTTCTTCCCGAGCAATAAGCTTCCGCGAATACCGCGGGACAATAAAATCGCCCGGGAAACGCACACCCCCTCTGATCGCCCGCCCGGAAACTCGTTTAACAGAAGCGTGCAAATATTTTATCAGCTCCCGTATACTGTAAATTCTCGCCACGATCGATTGCTCCCGGTGTTTTGATAGCGTCGGGTCAACCGTAAAGTTCGTGTCACTTCGCGGTGAACTCGGGGGCTGAAATTCTCAACCCTATTACGATTTAGTAACTCGTTCACCACTCTTCGATTACACTTCCCACTGTGCAGCTAATCCGTTCTAGCGAGAATTTCGAAGCTCCTTCGATCGGGTTTGTCGAAATTCACGCAACTGGAAGCTCGCGAGGACTTTTCGGTTAGACTAGCTAAATCTGCGGAAACGATGCGACGGGAAACACACAAATCGCTACTCGTATCTTGGGCGATTCTCCCCAGCGGAGCAGTATTTTATGCGACCGTCGACGTCGTCACGTCCACGTCGAAGGAATATCCGAGGAATCGTACCTCATCGCCGGTGTAAAAACCGTACGGGGCGTAAAGTTCGCTCTCGGTCTCGCTGCCGCAATATGGTAGCGAGGTCGATCTGACGAACGTCTGATGATGAAATTTGAATTCCGCAGCGAGCTCCATCGCGTTGCTGTCGGATTTCCTCTTGCAGGTGACATGAGATCCGCTCCCGTGTCGGAGCTCCAGATTCGAGTCGCACTCCGGCGAGCTGGAAAGGCACTCGTAAACATGACTGTCGTTAGACGTCTGGAAAAGTCGAGGGAAACCACAGCAGGAATTAGTGATCAGCTGGTGACGGCAATGCTCGTACGATTACGTTCATACGAAAGTGAATGCGCCTTCTCCGTACGAATCTGGTGGAAATTCGTTTGGGAGAAAGGTGGTCGTCGCTTTCGACTCGTAGACTCTGCACAGAACTATCGAACACTTCGTTTAATGAAACCAGTATATCAAAAAATTAACTACTTCCTCGCGCCGCAAACATTCATCTACGGGAAACACAGATCTTTAGAAATATCTAAATAGGTAGGCGATACCTTCTGGCATTTCCGACGGTACCTCGATCCCAAAGCCATTTCACGAAAGGAGATACACAGCGCGTTGAAATGAAGCCGTTCAAAAGTTTCTTTCCACCCGAATCAGCAGAACGAAAGTTCATCAAACTCACGCCGTGCTGATGCTTAAATATTATACATCAATATCGAATGCAGCTTCGATAAAAACAAATTCGAAATAGCAGAGGAAACATTATTCTCTGATTAAACACCCATTGAGTGCAAGGTGATTAGACATTCGACGGTCATTTAATCACAAGTGTAAGAACCACTGAGAATAAAGGTGGTTCGCTTCCGTTGTTGCTCTTAAATTTTCAAACACTTCTTTCCAACGTTCTGTACACTCGGCCGCGGGTCATAAAAATCGTTAAAAGCCCATTAATAGTAGCATTACCAGAGAATCGGAGGTGGGTGGCGCAGTAACCGCGACGGCCTCGTAATCCTGATTAAGGGCCTGGCTGGAGGAGCCGTGTTTCTTGAGGTTCGGCTGCGAGGTCGCCTGGTCCCTCATGCTGGCGGTTCTTTGGGGTTTCGAGGGTGCCAACGAGCTGCGCACCTCACCTGTAACATCCTCCGCTGCTGCAGGCACGTCCGCCATCGTCAAGCGCCACGGGTTAGTACCACAAGACACAAGGCATGTCACAAAACAGGCTAGCTACCGTAACTAGCGTGCTAGGAGGACGATATTCACGCTCCACTAATATACTAGAGACCGCGGCTAGCACTTCCATACGTACCTACGCGGAGCAGGGTGTTCTTGCGAGAGGGGGGTGGTGGGGGGTGGAGGAAGCGACGACGGGGTAAATAATTCCATCGACTCGCGTGTCTCGCGGCCCTGCGACGATTATCGCGCGAATCCAACGAACTATCCAAACTAATTGACACCGTGAAGTCGAGGGGAGGATGGAGAGGATAATTTAGCGTTAATTCCATGGGGGTGGTCGGAAATCGGACAGCTTTTGGAGGCCATTTCCACAGAGTTTACGGACGTGACTATCGACCTGTTAACTAGGTCATTCTGGATCAGAAACATCTCTGAACGTGATAGTATATTTGCAGATTTTTATTATTAAACTTTGGCAAAGAATTTATCCTTCCTCCCTAGTTAACAGGTGAAGCGTACATGATTGTGAACGCGCCTTGGTGTCGCGTAGAAAGATTGCAGCGAGTAAGAAGGTGTCGATTTTTAGAGACAGGTGAGGTATGTTGGGAAAGAATCCTATTATCTATACAACCCTTTAACTGGTGCCACGTGCCATTCAAGAGGAATTATGTCGTGTATTTTTGTAATTAAAATAGGTAGCGGAGGCCCAATTGATACCGTAACGTTTCATTAAAGTTAGCTGCTCGATCAAACAGAGAATTTGTAAGCAATAGGAGGCACGCGGAGTATCCTAATCGTCCACGAAAGTAATTGCACGGCTAAAGGGTTGAATAGAGTTCTATAAATTCCGGGGGAAACACGTCGAATTAAGTGCAGTTCGGGGTTGCTGCGCGATCATCGGGAATCCTGGAATTGGCAGGCATTCGTTATCAGGGCTAGACTAAAGGGGAGCACGATGCTAATATGCAATCAATACATGCGGCGTTAGTTGCACCCAGGGCGGTTAAGGAAACCTTGCGCAACGACGGTGCACGCTCGAACGCTGCACCAACGGCGTTTACTATTTACAGCAAACAAGATACAGGAGGATAGCACCCTCTCTACCGTAGCTGTCGAGGAAAGGAAAATCGATTCCTTGCCCGGAGGGAAAGAAAGGCGAGTCGACGGGTCGCTGTTGGATCTGGCCCCTCGTGAATGGTGAACTGGTCGGAGGGAAATTCGAAAGTGAGAAAGGGGGATGATTGTGATGACGGACGGTGGAGGAAAATACAATGAATCCCTTAGTAGTCTGTGAACGGAAGTGTTGATCGGTGCATGCGGTTAACGATGAAGCAGACCAATCCGACGACAATTACCAGGGGGGATCGATCACGTTTCTTTTCTCGCCTCGTCGTTTCACGCAGTCGAGGCCTCCGTTCCGTTCGTCGATGGAGGAGCACGCGCGAAGCTCGCGCCTTAGTTTGCGAAAGATAGACGAGACTCCGCGAGGATCGGTGCGCGACGGGTGCAACGAACAGATTGTGTGTCCAAGAAAATAAGGCTCTCTGGTGTAGTTTTTCAGGCAACAAACGTTTATTTCAGACACAGAAATTCGAGGTTACAGCATCTTGATCGTTTCGTTTCTATTTACAAACGGGTCGCGCCGGCTGGTGTCAGCTGGCTTCGCAATCGGCCCTTATCGTTTCGTTCGGCCAGCCATTCTCAGACTTTTCGATCGCACTCTTCGCCTCTTCGGAGGCAGATCCGACGAGACAACGGTGAAATTTCTGTATCGAAAATACTATCGTATCCGCGATTGCGAGGCAACCGTGTCCTCCACGGTGCACAGTTTAACATTGCAATAAGATATATCACAGGAGATCGTGAACCTCGGAAGCGCATGATATCTCTATAAGTTAGTTAGTCGAAAGAGCGGAGTATAGCCTTGAGAAACATTAGTCGTAGGGTACAAAAACGCGTATGGCATACAGGCGGAGCGAAGGATTAAAGAAACAGGCGGCGAGTATCCTAGCGTTCGCTGTGTCGCGGTTCCAGCCTGGATCTCGCAATATTTCCTCGCTAAACCTTCCACCGAGACCTTCCTGCTCGTTGATCGAAGCGCGAGAGAACGAACGATAGCATTTAAAACGAGAGAGAGAGAGAGAGAGAGAGAGAAGTAATATCGAGAAAAAAAGAAATAAAAAAAATAAAAGAGACGCCAAATTGGCAACGGGCGCGCGTCGACTCGGCGAAACGAGGAACGAAGAAGAAAAACGAGAGACCGTGGAGGGGTGAGAGTTAACCACCGTTATCCAGCGTTACAGGATTATTCCCGGCTCGGACGTACTCGCAAGAAAGTATGTAATTCGTAAGGAAGCAGCTGGCGCGAGGATTCGTGTGAGTATGGCTGTTACAACATCGAGACTTGCCGGTGGTTTCATTAGTTACATTGTATGGGCCTGAACTTACCCAGATTCGCGTAAATCGAGTCGGACGTCGTCGAGGCGGCTGGCGGCCAAGACGACGACGACGAGGACGAGGAGGAGGACGACGACGTCGAGGACGTGGACGAGGACGACGACGGCGATTTGGAAGCTGACTTGTCGGTTCTCGGAGGCAGCTGCTTGGTCTCTACCCGTGGCGGCGGTGGTCTGACCGGTTTGCTGGCTGGATCCAGCCTCGACCAATCCTCCAGGGACTGGTTCCTCGGCGGTGGTGGTGGTTTTCCGGGTCTCACTGAAACAGCATGGAACAATGTAGCCACGTTAGGATCCCTGTAGTTTTAACGCGCCGTTCCTGTTAATTAACCGGCCAGACGGGTCGAGAGCGTTGGTGGTCCACGCGCGAATATTAATCGTTGACCCCGAGGAGAGCGTGGGCGAGGCGGGGCGACTGCAGCATTATCTACATTCGCGGTGTGGATTGTTAATTAAACGGCGGAGAGGGTATTGGGATCGAAAAGCGGATACCTGCGCGGAGCAAGAGGATGGGAAGCCAGGATATCGCGAGAGTCTATGAAATCGAAGACTAACGGGACACGACCGTCTGCTACGCCCGCGATCCCCTTGTAAGCGACCGTTTTGGTTAGCGATCGAGTGTCGAAAAGGAGGCTCACCGGCAGCGTGTGATCCAGCGGACAACGGCGATCGAGTTGCTCTTCCGGCGTCGTTTCTGGGGCCGCAGGAATCGGGTTGATCTTCGCTTATCCTACTGATCCGATCGTTCCCCACCACCTCGACGGCAGCGCCGTCCAGCTCGAGGGGGTGGATGATCTCCAAGCGCGGCTTGGGCTGCGGCGTCGACGGGATCTCGTCGATCCTCCCGTTAGACGCGTGCCCGCTCACCATGTCCACGTCCTTCCTCGAGCCCATCCTCAGGAATCTCTTCAAAGAGAAACGCGATCTGCCTCTCTTCTTCTCTTCCCTCACCTCCTGGCCACTCGTCAGGCTGTCCTGCGACAGGGATATCGTCCTCCTCGATGCAGGGTCCGAGGATTGCGAGCTGGTGGGGTCAGGCAGGTCCGAGACAGCCTTGCGGAACTTCGGGCTGCAGGAGGAGGCTCTTTCTCGCTTCTCCTTCTCTCTGACCACCGGCGAGTCGGACTTGAAGTTCGCCCCAGGATTCCTGGCGAACAAAGAGGCACTCGGGGCCAATTCTTCCGCGGAATCGGCCGCCGGTGGCTTCGGCGCCATTCTTCTCTTGCTCGGCGATCGTATCGATTCGGTCGTCGTACACTGCCCGTCCAACGGTTCTTCCTCCACCTCGAGGCTCTCGTTACCTCCGCCGTCTGCGGTTTGACTTCTGGCCACGCTCAAAGGAGCTGCACCCTTTCCCTTGGCTCCCGGGCTAGCTTTCGGCGTGCCGACCTCCGGCAACGGTGATCTGGCGGCGGCTTCGAATTCCTGGCACGGGGACTTTGCGGGATTCTGAGCCCGCGACATCGGATCCGGCTGCTGGTCTCTATCTTTCGAAACACTCTGACCCGTGGCTGCAGTCTCGACCTCCTCGGACTTGTCTTTGGTAGCCGGCCGGGGCGGGCTAGCCGGCTCTTGCGGCTGGGGACCTGAGAATTAGTCGGGACCGTGAACGTTGGTAATTGGACGGCGTTATACGCCGGCCCGTTTCGACTAATTACAGGGCTGGCTTAGCCAGGTCTCGCGATCTCCTTATGTCTAATTACAGTATCTCATAGGAGCACGCGGAGTTTCTAAACCGGGTGTCGCTTAATCGTCGAATTAACACGGCCCTGAGTATAATCGAGAACTTGGACCGGGCACTCTGTACTACTCTAGGTGATCAGGATAAGCAACGCGGCCCTGTTATCGTTGGTAGCTGAAGGGGGATCGCAAGTTTGCGCGTGGTGCGGCCACCGTTTCTACCGTGCTTCCTAGAGGGACCCACTAACGACTTGGCTTTTCCTTGTTCATCGAAACACGAAACTTGAAACTACACTTTACAGCCACGGTAATTCACCGCGAAGCTACAACGGGGGACCCGCGTGCGAGTATCTTTAAGGGAAATTCTTTTAAATCCAAACGCGTTGCGTCTCACCTGTACCTTGGGCAGATCTGCTCGCAGCATTTTGAAGCAAAGGCGGAGGCAGGCCGTAGGTCTTCTTTGGCTGGCCATTTCCCTCGGAAGACGCGGTGAAGCTCTTAGAGAAGTTTATCGGCTTCTGAGGCACCGCAGGCTTCACTTTCAACTCAGGATTGACCGCGCCGTGAAGGAAAGACGGCCGAGGCTCCGTGGTTATGGTCGCTGGCTTGCTGGTCTGGCCCTGAAGAGGAGGCCTCGCCTCCATGGGTGGCGGGCTTCTAGGAAGGGCTGGTGGTTCAGTCACTTCCTCCTCGTCCGCTTTCCCATCTGGTTCCCCCGCTAGTTCGCGACTTTCCTCGAATCTGAACTTCTTCTTCTCCGTCGGTGTAGCTTCGCCCTCGACTTTCCGCGCTTCAGGGGACAGGTGTTCGTTCACGCTTTTACTATCAGCGGACGTTGCGACTTTATTCCCGTCCTTTCCTCGAGCCAGCATGGGCCTGTCGCTCTCGGCTGCCTCCTCGGTGTCGCTCCTCGCCAGAGGCGTCGAAGACAACTCGATACCCCGGTCCGATCCATCGTTCCTCCCTCCAGACACCTCTGGCGATTTTCTCGTCACTCGGGAGAACTCCAACTCACCCTTGGTGCCGTACTGCGATGGCTGTACGGGAATCTTGAGCTTCTCGTCGTCCGGCTTCTTCATAGCGGAACTACGAGCAACGTTGCTCGCTTTCTTATCCAATTTCCCCGCCTCAAGGTTCCCCTCGGTATTGTCTAGATTAGCCTCTCTCGTTCTATCCTTTGCATCATCGGCGCCGATTGATTCGTTTCTCTGGACGACGGCGATTAGATTGTTGGGCGTGATCAGAGGCATGTCCACGATCTTCTCCGTCGCCGGGTTGTGCCTCTGCTCCTTCCTCTCGTCCTTCTTCGCCTCGGCGTCGATCTTCTTCGCATTCTTCAGCGCGATCTGCAAGAAGCAACGAGATTCTGTAGGCCGTGTTGTAACGAAAGCATTAGCTGGAAGACCAATGGAGATATCAGCCACTAACCTCCGGTTTATCAGCGTTCTCGGCGACCTTGTGCTTGGGGGGTTTCGCGACCCCGTTGGCGAAGCCGTTCGGCTTCTTGTCGCTGGGCCTCTTCGCGGTGGGCAGCGTCTCGTCGCCGCCGAACGGGGTGACTGAGACCAGCAGGGTGGTCTTCTTGCCGTCGGAGTCCTTCTGTATCCTTCCCAGCATCAGGGAGGCGAAGGACCTCGCCGCGGTCGACTTGCTCGTCTCGTGAGCGGGAACGATCTCCGTCAGATTGGCGGTGATGGTGTTAAAGTTCGTATTGGCGCGCGTCAGGTTACCCAGCGTACGCTCCTCCTCGCTGTCCGGCGCCCAGTCATCGTCCGCGCCGAAGGACTCCACGAAATCCTGCTCGTCCTCCTCCTCGCCCTCCGAGAGAAAGTCATCGCCACCGTACCCGATTATCTCCGTCAGGCACTCCGGGAACGCGACGCTCTTCTTCTTCTGGTCCCTCTGGAAGGCCCCCTTGCACCGCAGGATACTCTGGGAACCATGGAAATGTTCGTGATTTAAGGGGCTATAGCCGTCCGAGCGCTCGGAAAATGTGTACATTCCGTGGATTTTTTTACAAGCCAACGGCTTAATGAAGATTTTCCGTTTTTCTATTATGTTTACATAATATTATGAACTACTTGAAGAAAAAGTTTCAGTTAAAAAACTATCGTTTTTCAGAAGTTATGGATACAGATTCGAGACTCTCTCGATTTTAAACAGCTACACGGTGGCCGGTGGCAAATTTTTTGTATATAGCTATAGTTTTAGTTAATAGCTATCGAATTACGGTGTCGATTTGGAAAATTTTGAAGAATATAGAAATGGTGAAATCAAAGATAAAGTTAGATTTTTCATTTCACATTGCCGCTTCTTTCGAACTACAAAACAGATGGCCCCCATTACTGGACACCCAGCAATACAATCGCGTACGAGTCTTACTGCTTTTATTACTCAACGTGGCGCGATACATTTATCCACCTGCCCCTTTTAATGGAAAGATAAAGGAAATCAGAAATGGCTACACGCTTGCTAATGGAATCATCTACCCGACTGGCGAAATTGTTTTAACGTGTAGCACGTGATAGCGCACAGAGAGTGCTGATAGTATCTACAATTCCTTCACTTATCGGCAACGTGAAAGTCGCCGTAACGATTCTCCTCGGAGCTGAAATGTCAATCCTAAATAAGAGGAATCAAATGCACACCGTCGCACACCTTACGCTCCACTTGGAGCACCTAACGTAAAAGCTACTTATTTATCCAAGGATATTCATGGAAATGGAGCAGACTGTCTCCAGCGGTCGTAGCGCTACCGATCGATCTTCGTGTTTATGTTGGCCAGAGCATCCTGAACGATAAACGACAAGAGCGACAGAACTTTCTCGCGTACCCAATAGTTCAGGATGCATTTACCAAGTAGATCCAAGTGGCAGGCATGAATTAAAGCCTTCAGCAGCGTCGAACAGATATCTCTCCCTCGGGCAAGTCTCCACCATCCAATTTCCAGATTTACTTTCGATCCAGCAGCGCTGAAGGAATTAAATATTATTGCTGGACATCGTCGGGACTGCTATGAACAGAGCAACTCGGGGATCCGTTCGGCTCAGCCGAGTTGCGAGCCTTTGAGACATTGCGTCCCCCGGTAATCCAGTTGATAATTCATTCGGGCTCCAAAGAATTTTCACCGGCTATCTGGTCCGAAGATCCTGCAGCTCTCGTTGACGACAGATCGCCTTATCGCAGCTCGCCCGGCAAATGAAATTTCGCCTCCCAGTTAAATCGACGACACGGTCGTCAGGCAGAGGGGTCCCTTTTTTATCGCCGCGTTAAAGAAACCTTCGTTGAATAATTCAACGAATATCAGAGCCAGGCTCTGATTCGAAGTTCCGTAACTCGGCGGCGCGTCGGCGAGCACAGCCTGCAAGCGCGGACTATCGACTTTCCGCGAACGTAAGGGCTGCCTAAACGCGGCCGGCCTACCGATCGCTCCAGTTTCATAACACCAGTCAGCGAACGACGATCTAGAATATTCCGCGCCGTCCAAATGACACCGCGAATTCCATTAGAAACGGCCACTCGACAGAATCGCGATCGGAATTTCTGCGCCGTAGCTTCGCCCGCGATTTCGTTTTCCCGACGGCGCTCTTCTCCCTCTTTCTCTTCGCCCCGACCTCGCCCACTTTTCCGCGGCGGGTTTCGCGCGACCAGGACACTCCTTCGACGGGGTCCTTTCGACCGGATGCTGTCGACACACTTGCACATCCTCCCCGGCTCGCTTCTCCCCGAGAAAACCCGTCCCAGCCGCGTGATTTTCTCGATGCGGAAAAAAATCGAACGATTAGCCGCCGGTGAAAGTGATCGGCCTCAGATGAATCGCGAGGAGGCGTGCGAGACGTTTCCTCCCTTTTTCTTTTCTTTCGCCGGAGACACGCGAGAGGGTTTTTAAAAATATATCCCGCGTGGGTGGACGTCGCTTTCGTTCGGAAGAACGCGCCCACGCCTGTCGCGAAACCCTCGCGACGCCTACCCCTCTCGGGAACGGATGCACGCGTGTACGCCTCAGACGATTAAGCGTTCACCCCTGTGGCCGCGTGACGTGGACGCATGCATCATGTAAATTTAGAATTCCTCGACAATGAGATCGTCTCGCCGCGATTCAAGTTGCCGAGCCTCGGATGGAATATTAACGCCGACAAGGCGGGACTGTCGACTACGGGGGTGGGCTTTGCGTGATTCATCTGTTCTTTTCTTAAGAAGTCTCTGAAGGAACACGCGCCTGAGAGCTCGCGATACCAGAAACGTAACCAAAGAGCACCTATCATTCCCTCGATTATATTCCAAAATCTGCTCGCAGATACCAGCGACCTAACGATGCCCGTATTCTAAATCCCGTTGGCAAGGCGGAATGGGGAGCGAGAAGATGCAAGTCCGTTACACCGAAAGGGAAAGTAATGGGGCGAAAAGTTTGCAGAAATTGCGCGACGGCGGAGCGCGGCGCAATTTTACCGTTGAGCGTAAAAAGTATATTGGACATCGGTGTAACATGCATTACAGTTGGCACGGTTAGCCATAAATTGTGTTCTTACCGCGAGCGAGGCATGCCTCTCGACCAGCCAGGATGCAGCGGGGTCTCTAAGCGCCAGTCCCTTACTCGGACGACCCAGTTTTACAAACTCGATACCGCGGCCATAACGCCGCGCGAATCGCGGCTACGAGTTCGAAACAGTTTCCGGCGCGGGGATGGCTTGCGAGCCTGCTCGCCGATCGCGACGGAAACCTCTCGGCCGATAAACCGACGCTTGTAAAATGATAACGGGCCAGCGCGGCACGGTTACGACGATCCCCGTTAGCTCCGGCTACTCCCGCTGGATAATCAACTCCCGGAATGCTAATTCAATGAATTCCCGTCCCTTGATCTTGCTCGCGAAGGTATCTCGGCTAACCCAATTCCCGGGCACGATTACACTCGTTCCACGGCCAGTTTTTACGCGCTTTCCAGAGATCATTACCAATTAAGCGGCCCCGATTTCCCGGCCGTGTGCAGTAATTCGATTAGACCCGCCGCACCGAAATGTCGCCGCGAAACGACCGAGCGTTTCGCCGAGTTAGCTGCCAGCCAACTCGAACCGGTCCGCAGGATATTCCACGGCGGTGGGCCGCGCAACTCCCAGGTCCATTCCGAACTTTTTCATATCCGCGGGGATCCGCCGGGACTCGTTCGCGTTTAGAGCAACGTTTAATAAAGTGGCGACGGTGTAACGGAGCGGATCCCTTAAAGTTACATCAGCTTCCTCGAAGCGCCGAGCAACAGACATAATTTCGCCGGAGAGAGCGAGGCGAGTCCGTTCCAGTTTCTAACGTCGCTATACGTAGGATACCGTGGTAGGATAGAGTACCGTGTGCTCTGGCGTACAGAGGTCCGTGTGCTCGAGTTAAAATTTCGATAAATAATCGAACTCGCGGGGAAGCTTCCATTCTGTTTCAATATTCTAATATCGATGCGGACGACGTTGACAGATACCTGTATCTTAAGATTATCGGCCCTGACGTGCGCGAAAGCCCTGCCGACGTTCAACCTGAGCGCCTCTTCCAGCAGGCTGTGCTCCTCCCTTGGCTTGAAGCAGTTCGAACAGAGTTCCTTCTTCCAGGCGTTCTGCACGAAGCGGTTGCATTGCGCGGACATCGTTGCTTCACTGCAGCGACAGCGAAAGTCCCGTTACATCATCACCCTGAAAGGAAAGAGGTGAAATAGTAATCGGCCAATTCTTAACCCGGCAGTGAGCGGAGGTTTTCGTGCTGCACGTGTGCAACGTCGCATGAGAAACCACTCCTCCTACGCGACCGAGCCGCGTATCCTCTGGAGGGACATTACTCCAGATATACAGGGTGTCTCTGGCCCGAGTGACCAAACTCCTGCTTCCAGGACTTCGCCAGCAGCGCAAGATACCGCCCTCAACTTGCCCCGTTTGCTTTAATTAGCGAATTACGGTGTGCGCCGCGAGAGTGGCTCGTAACGGGATTCACTTGGAATTGTAGGTACACGCAATTTCCTAAATCACTTCTTCTAAATCTATCCGATGGAAACGTGCTTTCCAGCTTAGTCGGCGCTTCTCATCTTCCCTCGTCGTTCAATTATCGTGAAATTTGTATATTTAACCCCTCGTTGACACACCTCTTTTTTCGATCAACTTTGGACATACCTGGGTGGCTCACACCCAGAACAATTTTCGCACGACTGCCATTCTCGTCTAAAGAATCCAATTGTTATGAAAAAGATGATAAGTCAATTTCGGGGTCTCTAGAATGTAATCTACAAGTTTTTTTTTTATTTAAATTTTATCACAGTTGTAGAAAAATTACCGCATGTCCGGAAAAGACGAAGAAAATCTTTAAAAAATTGTAACTTCTACAAATTTTAATATTGGAAGCTAAAAATCTACGGAATTGTTGTTCAGATACGATACTTTAAGAGAATAAAATAGTTTGTAACTCGGCTTTGGAGAAAAGGTATTTATTTCGAATATAGAAGGTACAGAGCGTCGAAATCAACCCAGAGTTGTCAACGAAGGGTTAATTAAATTAAATTAAATTTTAAATATTATTACCACTGCAGGATTGTTTAAAGGGACACCGTGTATGCGTGCCTGCACGCTAGAGGGATGCTAGTAAATTTTATAGAGCACAGTCGAAACGCAATCTCGCGATGCACCTCAAGGGCGAGATAAAAAGATAATTAAACATCTCGCGTTCCCTGTGCTTCATAGCCTCGGGAGAGAAGTGCCCAGTGTTCCGTGAAGTTTAACGAAGGGTGTACGGTTGTAAGTTACAACGGGGAAGCGTTGGTTTATTGTTAACGTTGCCCCTTGCAACAAAGTTTGATCAGAACGAGTTGAATAAATGATCCGGCTGCAGGAAGCTCGAAAATGAGTTTAATCTCCGATACTTTACAGACTTCTTACGTACGATCCCACTCATCGCCCGGAGCTATACATGCTTTCAAATAACTAAGTAGCAGCCTCCTCGATAGAAGCTGATCTGAAATTCAGCATAATCGTTTCCACAAAGCAGCAAGGTACTCGAATACAGCATTTGAATGTAAGCTCGCCTCGTTCGTTTAAGAGATCGGAGGGGTGAACTGATGACGAACTGGGACGAATAAATTCACCAACTTCATTAATACCGGGCGTTTTATCGCGTCTTCCATCCACTACCGCGGAAAAAGAAGTCTCTCTGGAAACTAGTTTGCTGTTCCAGCGATAAAAATACGAGCGGTTTCAGCGACGAACACGGTCGGTTAGTTTTTGGAAATTTCATTCGAGGCCACGGGGATCGCGTCCCGGAATATTCCCCTCTCTTTTCAGTAGGGAAGACATTTGGAATTCACGAAATCCTCGCGTGCAGTTTTGAAGTTTCGGCGATTTTTATTTCCCCGCGCCAAGTTCCCGCCCGAAACTTCCGTGCCCAGGGGATCGCCTTTCCAATGCGGGATCACGAAGGGAAAATGGGTCTCTCCACCCTGTGGACAAATGGCGGGGAAAAGCTAGTTTAACCAAAGTTAACTATCCTTCTTATAGGGTTCATTTATCGAGCCCTGATTTCTGGTTAACTTACAGTAACGGTACCAAAGAGTCAACGAAACCCATGACTAGTAATTCTGCGAGCAGAACACAGTAAGAAACGTAGAGCAACTGTGAGCATTTTTCTGCGGCTATTTAAAGTTCAAGTGCTGACTTTCAATTGTGATAAATCACGCGAAAAAAACAGGACTTCAAACTTGAATAGCCGCGATTTTTTTTTAAACGAATACTTCGGAAATTCCCTCCGCCAATCAGAGGACACATTAATATACTAACGAAATCTTTTTTGTTTTTTTGATTTTAGATAATTTGATTCCGGATGTCAGTGCTCACTGCAAAACCAAGTTTTTAAAAAGACTTCTTGGATGTCTGTTGGTATTTTATCATAAACGTAAATATTTTTCTACGAAAAGATTACTAAATGTTCTTTAAATGTTGCTCTGTTAAGTGCAAAAAGTTCTGTAAAAATATATGCTTCAGCTTTTTAAAAAAAAAATCACAAACATTCGCCTCTTTTCGACCACCTAACTAAGTAATAACCCCTTAAACGTCATCCATTGCCGATTAATAACCAAGCGAAGAATGGATCCCGCAACATTTGTCCCCCCTCCGCCGAAACTCTACTCGGTGCATGATTCCGTAGCATCGATCCGGTTAATCCGACTGACCGTGCTTTCCTGTCGACGTCGGCCATCGTGTACGCAATCAGAACAATTGACCCGAGCCGGCCGCTCGACTGAATAATTGCCTGGCTTCCGGTCTCGCTTTTATCCGTCATCGACATTAGCCAGCGATACTCGCCGCGGCGCGGTCGAGACGGGTTCGCCTGAGACGAAGCCGAGAAGCCGTTCCTTCTCTGAAGAAGAGCGCGCGCAGTTCCCGAGCGAGTAGCTGGGGAAGCGGAAACTTCGAAGCCCGATTCCCGGAGACACGCGGGGAACTGTCGCGACGAGAATGAACGTCGACGCGGGCGGGAGAAATAACGGATGGCCGAAGTATTAGACGGAATATTAGCGAGGGAACTTGTGCCGAACGAATGAATTGATTTATTCGTCCGTTAAATGAAAGTTTCGCGGCTCTACATTTCCCGATTACACGGTGTCCAAGACAAACGGCGACGCCTCTTCGCGAGCAGCGTAAACGTTGATTAAATTTCTCTTCTTTCCTTCCCCACTCACCCCCCCCCCCCCGTTTTTTTCCTTCCACCGCTGCGAAGGGACAAACGGATTCACTTGGCTGATTAATTGCTTCATTTCCGCCCTCCGGTGCCGTGGTAAATCGTAACATCGCGCTGGAACGAGGAGACACGGTGCTTCCCAGGCTTCCCTCTCTCAGCGAAGTTCAACTGGCCAGGACACGTTCGAATGGCCGACAAGAACCTGTGATACGTCTCGTCGCCTTGCCCCTGGACCGTTCGGCCGTCGATCAATCTGCCCTGTCGCCAACAGTCCCGGAAGCAGCCGGGGCCACCTTTCTTTAACCTTTAACCGCTGCTCTAATGGATCTACCGTACCGGGAACCACTTGAACGCCAGGGGAAGAGACACCGAGGCCAGCTTGTATAACCTGCTCGTTACGACGATCTTTCCATCGTGAAAATCGTCGCGGATCCCCGCCGACTGGTCCCGACTGTGGCTTGAATCCACCAGGGACAAGAGCGATTCGGTTGTGACCTGTCCCCTTCGACGTGATTCGTCAAGGACAAAGAACCGTAGTGCCACCGGCGGAGCATTAACATGCGCGAGAGCTGCAAGCACGCCGGCCAGGAATAAAGTACCGTTCGCAATCTCGATGATCCGTTACATCCCCTGCGTTCCATCCAAGGCGGCTGGAATCTCGTCTACGGCGATTTCGAGGCTCGATCCGAGAGGACTTTCGCGGGTCCGAGGAGTTCATTAAGTACAGAATGCGGGAGGGATAGGAGAACTGCAGTGTCCTCATCTGGCAATTAAATTTGGGACCCCACCCTGGAGCCACTGACAAAAGACAAAGTTAGAGATTTGTTGCTCGTAGGATTTTCTGAGTATTTCAATTATTCGATTTTTTACAAGCATTTCAGTGAAAATTCTTGTGTCAAAAATTAAAGTCGACTCTTCGAACTGCTATAGTTTCTAAAGTAATTCGAATTTTGAGAAAATCCTACGGTAGGTCAAAGATAATATATTCCTGTTTATATATCTTTTTTGTATTTCCTTTTCAGAGTGTGGGCCAGTTTTTTGCAGTGCTCCGGGAAGCCCTTTTGTTCGCCGTCACTTTGTACAATTTTTCATAAAATATAATTGTTCCTGGCAAAATAAAGATTGCTTTAAAACTACATAAAAAAATCCAAGCCTTATATTTTTATTTATAGGAATAAAAAAATCCCTAACTTCGTCTTTTGCTAGTGGCTTCAGGCCCCCCTTAACCTTGAATGAAGCTAGAATTTGAGTGTTCGTAGATGGGCTGGGATCCTCGAGTTGCTTCTGACTCTAGCTATTTTCCTTTCGTGTTCTTTTCACCGGTCATCCATTACCGAATTATAAACTGCACTTTCCTTGTGCTCCCTCGGATAGAGCCCCAGCAGCCAGCGCAGCAATTCGCGCAACAACAAGTTGAAATCAATTGCCGCGTGCTTGATAAATCCCTCCTAGAAACAATCTTACGGAGGGGGCTGGGATTTCGAAGGTTTAACGACAGGAGAAATATCGTCGCGTTAAACGCTCCTCAGCCTGATGGCGATAATTTATCCGCGGAACGATCGAGCGGAATGGGTCTCGTTCGGAAAGCCGTAACAGCCCCGCTTAATCAGTTTCAAGGGAAATTTTTGCCCCATTTATCCCGGCCCGGGGCCGGCGTGGGAAGCGTCTGGAATCCTCGCGAAAAAGTCCTCGGGATCCGGGCGGATAGAACGATGACAGGTTACGCATTCCCCTTCGTACGTAATACGATAATCTTCCTATCGAGCGATCAACGCGGACAGTCCTGTTTGGATCGGTGCTGTAACCCTGCTACCTGTCCAGCGAATTAATGACGCATGCAACGAGTGCATTTTGACAAGCGAGCACAGCTTGCGTCCGACCGCACGCTTCTCGCTCCGATGCGTAAGTACTCCCTTCTCCCAAGATCACGTTCAAGACCGAGCCGTGTCCCAGCGACGTTCGCGGGTCCCGCGATACTCTCTCGCAATCGTCCAGCGAATCCCACGGAAAATCGAGCGAGCAACGTCTACCTTTTTTCCGATCCGTGAGACCGCGTTAGACTGTCGTTCCAATGGTATCCCAGCCACCGTCTCTTATTGGCCCGAGGTTGCCGCGCTCCCCGCTAATTCACCAACGCTTCCGGGGCTGAAATTCAATTCTACAGAGAATTCAAATAGAATTATATCCGTGCCGCTGCTGTTGTTTATCAGCGTGATTAATATGGTTAATCTCGGCTGGGTGGAGTCTAACCAAAGCTGGGCGTCGGTTTTCTCCTTCGAGTTCGTAATCGATGGATTGCTCTTACCAGTCTCTTTTCTACCCCGCTGGCGTCCCGCCTACGTTTCGAGGGATTGAAATTCAAATTGCCGAGCTCGATGGAGAAAGAATGTGTCTATCGAGCGATATCTTTGCGCGGCGATGAATAAGAGAAAGTAGAAGAGTGGCCAGGCCCCGCGAGATAAAAGAGTCTCTCGTGGAAGGCCTTTAGAGGCATAACCAGGCCTCTCCAACGTGGCCCGTAAACAGGTTCGTGAATCGATCTCCTCGCGGGCTATCCTGGGCACTCGGGCGGGTCGTCGACCCCGCCGGGCCGAAATCATTTCAAATTCTTGGCGCGCTACTTGCCCCCGGATGAAGCACGGTCTCGTTCATTGCCACGGAGCCAAGTGCACGGCGAGAACGGAGGATGAAGAACAGACGTATCGTATTTGCAAGCGGAACGCTCATCGTCATCCCTCGTGTCTATCTGTTATGCATGAAGCCGGGGGAATAATTCTTTCCAACCGTCCGCGATAAAATGCCGTAGAGAAATTCGCCTGCTAGGCATCGCCGAAAAGGGATCGCGCGTCGCCGCACCGCTCAGATGGCAGTCTACAGACGAAGCCGGCACGCTGCGAGTTTACCGATGAAATTCAGTAATACGACGCGCATGGAGCGTAGGAACGCGAAGGCATTCGAATTTGCATACAAAACGTTCATCATCGAATCGCGCCTTCATTTGTCATGCACCGCGAGATACGCGCTCCTCGAGGGGACTGCGAAACACTCTTCCTTTCAGAGAACGTTTTGCTTCGAGCCCGGTTAAGCTGCAACGCTTCGGAGACCGCTAGAGTTTCCCAATTTTCCAGTAATTTAAATCGCGATCAGGTTCGCCACTCAGTCGTTCCGCAAAGTATCCGTGAATCTTTCCCGCCTCCATTTACGCGCTCGTGATGTTCGAGGGGAAATTGCAGCGTTGCGGAGGGAAGAGGCTCGGCACGTAAACACGCGTCGATTGTCCGGCCCGCGTGAACAGGCAGATACAGCTATCTTTCGTTTGTAAAGCTTCACGCTCCCGTACTTTGACCGGGCATGATTTACGGAGCAGAGTCTCTTTGATGTCGAGAGGCTCGCTCCTCTACCGTCGGCTTCTGCGCGCCTCTCCTTTCTTCGACGTGGGCACAAAGTCAGAAAGGCAGACCTTGCCGGAGCATTCCATAAAGGTGACGCGGCCCCGCCAGCCGAGGAAATGAACCCGATTGACGCGCCGTATTGTTTCCAGCCGCAGACCCGCTCGAATACACTTTGCACTCCGACAGAGCCGAGCTTCTCGCCTGGAAATGGCCACTGCACTTTCGAGTTTTATCTACTCCATCGGGCGGCATTGTCGATTAAAAGGAATCTGTTGCTTCGAACGGCAGTCGCGAAATGTTCGAATAATGCTGACGTATTAGTCGAAGTATCCTTAGGTCCTCGCGCTGCTTCGTAGTTTACACCTGAAATCGAAAATCGCACGCGGTGGTTGAACAACCCGTTTGTAAAACAGACATGAATATTTATCGACTCGACCAATAAATCCAGCTTATCCTGACCTTTGCGCGGCACTACCTATTCAAATTTATGCCCGCGGTGTATTTCAGGTTCCCGTGTGAATTAGGAGAAGTTACGTAAGCGGCTGGAAATAAGAAGAGTGATTTCCTGAAAGGAGCAGCTCCGAGGCAGATGCGGTTGCCGCAAACGAGCCTCGATCGACTAAGCGGAGGTGTCGGGGATCAATTTTCGTAGGAGTCACGTTCCGGAAAGCTACGTGAGCTCCGCCTCTTCTCGCCGGCCAATAAGGCTGGCTGAGACAAAACAAATTTTTGTCCCCCAGGCGAACTTGACTGCTCGTACCTGAACACTCCCTTTCGCAGGGCAGCAACGCAAACGAGGTAGACCTGTGTGGAAAGCCAAATGCAGATCGCTAGAAAGATCCTCGCAACGATACGTTTGCCTCGCAGCGAGCTATTTTTAGAAACTATGGGGAGATTAATTAAGTGTTAGAAAACTTCTTTCTCCAGATGCGTTGCAGCCACTCGGGATTCATGGCTCACAGAGCAACGTTATTCAAACTCACGCCGGTGCGAACGAACCCCGTTAGCCAGAAAATTCGGCGGGGCTCTACTTTTTACGTCGCCGTAATTGCTGTCAGCCTGCCAGTCAATTGCGGGCATTAATGCTGCTCGAGCCTAACGACACGGCGTCTGGGAATTCGGAGTGGAGCGTAGGCAACCGGAAACCACGGAGAAAGAGGTACTGTTTCCTCGAGGAGGAAGAAGGCAGGTCGCGTTCGAGGCTGGCTCCTAGCACGCAGGCTGATTTAAAGCGCGAGATAGCCCGATTCTCGCGAACCACTCTCCTCTTAGGAGGACTTATTAGCCATTTCAGATTCGCCGCGGTTACGCGTGATCTACTGCTGATGTTCGTCGCGATGGATTTATCGCCACTGGCGTTGCTCCCGCCGGAATAAGTGCGGGGATTTATTCGCTAGTCTCCCCGGAAAGAATTACTAGTCGGAGAATTTCGGTGGCGACGCTCCTGGGATCGAGCTCGCCTCGGCGAACAAAACGGTTCCCCATATACAGGCGACCCAAGCATATTCGCCCGGCGATACGCTTTTGTTGTCTCGTGAATGAAACCGCGGAACCTTGGCACACTTGGCTGATCGATTAATCGAGGCATTAAACGTTTTTGCATTACGTTTCAATCGATCCTAATGGGAGAGAAAGAGAGGAGGGAGATATGTAATTGTGTCGGATTGAAAGACAGATATTTCTCAACCCGCGATCAATGGATTTCGACAAACGTGGAGTCGAAAAACTTCACGGAGGATAGGTTACACGCAAATGAGGGAATTAGATGGACCATCCATTGCTCCTCTTCTACTCGAGCCCGTATCCTGATAAAATTTCAACACAAACAAGCCCAACTTCCGCGCCAATCCGATAGATTCTACGCGATTAATTACCGATACGCCGGCTACGGTGGCTTTCCCAGTTAAAAAACGCGACGATGCGAGGGATGGAAAAGCAGATGGTAGGAAAAGAGAGAGAATTATCTTTCATCGTAACCAATTAACGCGCGGTTCCCTTTTGGAGCTATCAAACAGAGCCGCTTCGTCGTGGGAACAAAGGGGCTTCTAAGTGCCTTAATTTGTATTCATCATACAGAATTCTGACAAAAAGCGTACAGTCAACCCAGTTCCCTAAATGAACGCCCCTCGAAATAAAATCGACCCCAGACCCGTTAGCGCGCAGAATCGCTGCGAGCCGAACGGGCAATCGACGCGTCAACCGTTTCGGAGATTGCAAGCGGGCTTTGTTGGCTCCCAGGCTCGCAGCGATGCGAGTGGAGCAAACGAGCGTGCAGCGATCGTTCAGCAGCTGGGCTCGTTTCAAGGAAAGCGTTGCGCAGCATTGCGATACACGATTCCGAGGGCTGATAAGTAGTCGCGCGCGCGTAAGAGGATTCGCCGCTTGGAATCCGCAGCCAAGTTCTGCCCAGCCGAGCCCTTTGGCTCTCGTTAGTTACAATTTCGTTAGTTAGCAACAGAGGCCCGCGGTTCAGATGCAGCTCATAAAACACGGCGGCCGGCCGTGTGAGAAATTGATTCGGCTGTGTAAGCGCCGGCGGTAAAGCGCAGCCGGAAAAAGCAATAACGTAATTGAGTTCGTTTCCTGCTCCCCTACTTGAATAGTGGAATTGCAGTTTTTCACGCGGCACGGCCGCGCAATTGTTTTCTCGATTACTCGCGGCCTGCCGGCCCCGTTGACATTTCCATTCGTAATTGCGTCAACGCGCGACGCTGCCCAACCGTTCGCGGAATTAGCGGGCCACCCCACCTAATTCGAAATAACAATTAAGCAATAAAACGGCGACTCGCAATTTGTAACGAGCGCGAGGCAATTTATTACGCGGGCTTAACGATCGCAATCACAGCTTTCTCGCGCGTCAACCCGTGCATCGCGAAACGATTTCGCGCCTTCCCTTCGCGACCGTGTGTATACTGTAAACCGTCTGGCACCGCGGTTAACGAAGCCACTTTCTAATTGCAAGTTTTTGGAGCAAAGGACGCTCCGCGATGGGGCGTTTAATTGTCTGAAAATCACGCCATTCGTATTCAAATAGCCAAACATGCCGGGAAATGGCGAAACCGCTGGCTCGCTAGGAGCCTCGAGGTACAACTGGATGACTCTAACTCCAGCTACCATAGCTACTGTGCTAACTGTTCGTAATTAAGTGATTATAACAGACTTATGCGCAGATGCTCGAATATCGCGGCGAGGTACAGACGCGACGAGCTCGTAAAGGGACTCGAAAGCTTCCATCAGCCGTCGAAAACCAAGGCCACGTAAACTGCTGGATGGTCGCCGTGTGCGGCTACACATTTCGCATTACGTGCGAGCTGAGATTCAGAAGGAGGCGCGCTCGGTAAGACTGCGTCGCGGTTTGCAGCTGGCTAAATTCCTCCGCGCCGCTTCGAGGTGATGCATTTAGCGAGCCGGTAACGGTTTTATTTAAAAAGCATTTAGTGCGCGAACGACGGCGACATTAACGCCGAGGATCGTGCCGTGTACCGGCGCTTCACATTCAGCCGAGTGATTGACAGTGGGAAAAACGGTATAATCGGGGGTGCGGAAATGTAAATTTATGCGCATGAATACGCCGGGGCAAGAATACTTGTGGCAGTCCTTTTAATGAGATTTGTCTGGCTAATGGTATTTTGTAGATTGGATTCTGCGTACAAAGGAGCGATTACAATACGAGGATAATTATACATCGGGGGGATTATGTTAAAATTGGGCGTGCCTCCGTTGGAAATCGAGTGGAGCCCCGAAACAATCGGCAGCAGCGACAGAGTTTCCGCGTAACTGTCGCGGGTAATGCTTCAAGCGGCTGACATAAATTCTTGTTAAAATCCAACTGCGTTTCGATGCGGCCCCTCCACTGAATGCTTCATAAACATCGCGCTCTAACCTAGCGATTTCTGGTCAGCGAGATGAATTATTTACACGCGAGTCACAGATAGTATTTATCAGGATGTACAGCGCGATACACAGCTGGGCATCCAGGTAACATTACTTTATGGCCTGCAAAAATCGGGATCCGTGAAAAACCGCCCGCGTCTGTCACGAGTGAATGCATCCCCCGCGTAGAAGAGAGACAGTGGCGGGCCATAATTTTCCTCGTTTCGATTCCAACGCAGCTCGCGTCCCGTAGAGCCTGGAGCCGAGCCGATTCAACGTTTATCGAGCGTTGCGCTCTATGAAATTCACACCCGGCGCCCTTAAGAGATTTAAGGTGGGATCGCTCGTGACCGACAGGGGACAGTCGCGGTTTTCCTGGTCGATTCGCTGTGGGCCCGTTTCTTTCCAGCCCCGTAATTGCCGCAGCCATTCCTCCGATGGCTGTCTAACAGTAATCCGCGCGTTAGAAACCGTTGTTAAACCGTTTACAGTTTTTCCTCCCGGCTAATTTCAGTCACGTAGCCTCTTCGCGAACCGTTTAACGTAAATCTCTACGGCAGCAAAATGCCAATCGCTGCTGCGGTGGGTAGCACTCCGGCGCCTCGCTGTTTTCTGTTTTCCCGTCCTCGTCTCATTATCCAGTTTTTGCTTGGACCCGAGCATACGCTCGTGACAACGCACCTGTTTCCCCCTTATCAAACTGGCTGGAATAATTCCGAGCGGCGGGCTAATATAAATAGAAAATATGAAGTTAGAAGCGATCGAAGCGAACTTCTAAATCAAAGTAGCAGCGGTTAAAAGAGGAAACTATCGGGACACGGAAGAATCGGTTCAGAATTCTCGCGTTTCCCGCTATGCAAATGAGTGCGAGCGTAATGGCGCGCGTCTAGTTAATCGCGGCGTCGAAGGTCGACCTGTTGCGGGGCACCGTGCCACCAAGGAAAGTGCGTTTCCCATCCATCGCGCGATGGTTGGTCAGCTGCTGTCGATCGCAATGGAACGAGATTAGCTCGCGAAGTGGAATTACATCCGCGTTTCGTGTATATTTCTCGCGAGCGGCTGTTGGTATTACGAACGAAGGGGAACGGTCCGTAAAACGCATTCTGTAAGGCTGGAGCAAGGCGAGAGACGGCTACACTCCATTTGTACTCGGTTCCTGCGTCAGCGAGGGAGCGCGCGCGCTCTGGTGTTATGCCTTTACCGGTCCTAAACGAGGTCGACCAGCTCCGACCATAACCACACCTCCTTTTACTAGAGCCAGGCTCTCCTCTACCCAGCGCCGTGTATTTCATCCCGCGATGCCAGACGCGAGATTCGACGGCGGATACCGGGCCCGCCCGACAAAAGCGTCCGGCCGGCCGGAATTTCAGCTGGGAGCCGAACGAAAAACGAGCGACGGACCTCGCCGCGACTGGCCCTCCCTGATTTACATAACACGAGGATCGACGGCTAGATTCGTGATAGGATTCGACGCGCTCCCGGCGTGCATGCCTTCGATGGGACACCTGACAACTCGGCAGCCTGCTGAAACAAAAGCTCACGGAGCGGCGTTAAAGATCCCAAGGCCCAGATCAAAGCGAACGCCTCGCCAAGGCCTGTCAGGTGAATACGGGCCTCTTGTAGGCTCCACGTTACGTAAATCCGGCTTCGCAGTCGCCGAGTCAAGTGACCGGTCGATAGTTGGACACTGGAACAAGCCGATCGACTATCGTCACAGACCTGCGATCTGGGGTGTCTGTGCGAGAATGGGCGAAGCTACTAATTGACCAGACAAAAAGTCTGAAAGGACGGAGGTTTCTCGGGGACTCCGTTGCGCCTAGATGAGCGAGTTGTTAGAGGCGCGCTCGGATCCCTTTGTGCCGAGTGTTCGATCCTCGCTGGATCTTTCCACTAACGGCCATTGTTGTCCGAAGGGACTCGCCCGACACAATAAGCGGTCTCGCGTGAAGGTTGACGAGGGAGCCCGGCGAAATAAGCGACTCGTCTTACCCGAGTCGTTGGAGGGGAATCGAATTCGTATGGACGGATAGAATGTAAAGGAGGGCCGACGATGATCGATAATCGGGATGAAAACGATTGCACGCCGACTCGTGACGCGACTACGCTCGATTGCCCGTGGCTCGTTGGCCAGGAAGAGTTACATAATTTCGCGGCGAGGTTGTGACCGTTCCCCTAGGTCTGCCTCGTAATCGCGGGACAGTAAAAATCGCGCCAGTTACTCAAGTTTCTCCGTGGAGCCACCCACCGTTAAGCTTCGGGGAACGAAACTCGCTGGCGCTGCTTTGTTTCGATAACTTTACGTAATACCCAAGAGCGAAATGCGCAGGAGGTGGACTACGGCGATCGTATTAGGAAGCCGAGCAGACTGTAGACCCGCAAAAACGTAGCGCATCTTACCCACCGTGAAGAGGCATCACCCGGTTTAGCCAGCCTGACAAGGATGGATGCAGAGCGGAGCAAAAAAGATGCGGTCGTACAAGAGACTATCATGAATAGACTGAAAGCTGCCCCATACTTTCCAACACTCGGTCTTCGAGATTTCATTATCGAGATACACAAATCCACACGCAGCGCAGTCGAGTGCAGAGACGTGCCGGGGCGCTCGTCTGCAGGGATAAGGGATAGCTGAATATCGAATAGTTGCATCTGCCGGGCTAACGAACCGATCGATAGGGCTTTTAGATCGATCAGAGTCGAAGGAAGCCGAGGCAGATACGCGGGCCGTGTATTAAGAAACTCGAAGATAAAGTCTTATCCCTGTGGAATGCTTTATAGCCATGAAATTCCTCCATTTCTTATTACGAATTTTTCTTGTTACCCGGGGCACCGGTGCAGCGGCCTCGCACCGCTCCTTCGGCCCCGCTGCGGAATTAATGCGATAACTTGGGAAGCTTTTCAAGAATGAGAACTCCACTCCCCCCGAAACTCGTCTCGTTCAAATAAACTTGAAGCCAAGAGTATATTTCTCTGGGCCGCCGTTTCCACGTCAGATTTCCATGCAACACCGGTTTCGCGCTGTTTGCCCCGCGGGACCCGGGGCATCGAGCAAAGATGATCCTTAATTGACGCGTCCCATCGACCACCGTTTAGTCAGTTTTAGGCGAGTCGTCTCTATAATCCCGTTCGGAGTCCGGCGCCTCTGGGAGAGCGGGGGAAGAAGAGAGCCGGCGCGCGCCGAATTCACGCGTCGTTTGTTGGCCTGCCAGGCGTTTTTAATGCCGCCCGGCGTCTTTCACTTTGAGAGCTAGAATGCGCGAAGCCGACACACGTAGCTAGGTGATGCGTGCAACGGACTTTCCCTCGTAACCCTACGATCTTACGTGTGCCTGGCTGGTCCCGTTCCACGGCCTGGCCACCGTTACGAGGCAATCAACGCCAGAAAACGAACGAATTAACGCGTTTCCACGGCAAAAACGCGGCAGGCAGGAACGCTGCCTTACGCGGAACGAAAGGAGATATGCTCGGGTAAAAAGAGAAACGATCTCTGCTCGTCTGCCCGCTCGGTGAACGAGGGATGAATTATTGATACGCGTCGGCCGGGTATCCGCGATTAATCGCGCGTAGGTGATTCAGCAATGTCGGCCGCAAAAGTGGTCGACGGCTCTTTCTTTTTTTTTCTGAATGCCGATTTTCTTCGCGCTGGGATGCGCACTTGCTCTTGCTGCTTTATGCGCCGCTCCGCTCCGTGGGCGTGCATCGACGCAACACTCGGATTCTTAATCGAAAGTCGCCTCTGCGATCTGCTTCTCCACACCTCGGGCATGCTTGTTCCGAAGGAACCTTGGATTGTTCGCCGAGACGTCGATGATCGTTGCGAGCGCGGGTCTCGCCAGGATTCTCTTCGCGCCGCGAGGCCCCGTTCGCGGATTCGGCGCATTTGGAAAGCGGCTCTTTCACCGGCGAGCTTTGGAGGCATCACCTCGGGGAGTACGAGCCGTTGCAAATAAAGAAACTTTCGTGCCGCGTGTCGTAAAAATGTGAAACGCTCGTTTCATCGAGAATTTTATGTCTACGTGCTGGGGTCTCGGCGTTGAACACGCGGCGGGCTCTCTTAACGCGTTTACCGCACTTGACGCGAGATTCCACCTTGCTTGGGACGTGTAAGTCGAGTCCAGGGTCTGCCGAATAATTACTTCGTCGTCGATTTAACTGTAGATTGAAGTTTATTCAAGTTCAACCTACGTTATTTGATCGGCCGAAAAATGAAGCTATTTTTAAAGATTTTTTTCTCGATTAATACAACGTATATCGAAATAAATCTTTTTGGAATTTGTTAAGCTACTCTTATATTATACATAAAAAAATTAAAATGATTTCTTTAAATTTGTTTCTAATGTTTTTTATAGCGTCAATGTGACACCTAAGAAGAAAGAGGTATGTCGGTGGCGCGGGTGATTTCCCGGCTCAGGCTTATCTAAAACAAGAAATTCGAAATGATTCTTAATCTGAACGAGTGTCACAATCGCCCGTAGCTCAATTAACAATTTTTGTTGAGAGATAACAAAATGGCGTCGATTTGAAAGAAAAAGTTCCCAAAATGGTGTTTTCTCAAATGTTCCCAGAGGAAAATCTCGGTTATTTTTCGACGAAAATTGTTAATTGAGCTACGGGCGATAGCGACACTAATACAGATTAAGAATCTTTTCCAAATTCTTGTTTTAGATAAGCCTGAGCCGGGAAATCACCAACATACCTTTTTCTTGTAAGTTGTCACATTGACGCTATAAAAAAACATTTGCAACAAATTAAAAAGATCTTTGTAAATTTTTCTGTGTAATATAAGAGTAGCTTAATAAATTCCAAAAAGATTTATTTCATTATATGTTGTATCTATTGAGTAAAAAATCTTTAAAAATTGCTTCATTTTTCGGAAAATCAAAGTAGAATAATCCCTTAAGTCTCAGTCGATTCAAGGTTGCATTTGACTTAGGTCCAAGCGAGTTTCCCACCGTGGATCACCGAGCTTCCCTGAAAACTAGCCGTGACGCGTCAAGATAACGAGCAGCTACACAGAAAAACGTTCCGCAGTCTGTGCCCCGAAAACCGCCACCGTCCAGAGGCACGACACGTTGGCGAAAAGTAAGGATGAGAATAGCAGAGCGGCGAAACAAAGCGCAGACCCGGTGAGACAATGAAACGCTCGATGCTCACAATGGATTTTTATTCCCTTTCCCATCGTTTCGGAAGAGTCGTGTGCCTGGGTGCAATCGCAGAAACTCCAGGGGAAAGAAGAAGCATTTCTCAGACCGCGCGCATCCCGGATGCCTGCGAGTGTTCTTTAAACCAGCAACTCTTAAGTGGGACTCGAGCAATCTCTCCTTCCCTAACTGCTTCAAACTAATAAAAATATTGAAGCTCCGTAGTCGCGTTCCCCCCCAAAATAAAGCTGTTCTTTCACGCAAAGGCAGCAGTTCCGTTTCTCCCTTCACGAAGTTGTGGAAGTAAAAGCGTTTGGAACGCGCGCTTCTGAGGGAACGGAGTAGAGGCCAACTTAGTTTCCTCGCTTTTTAGAGAACTTTCGCGAGTTACGTTGGAAATACTGAATTCGCGGTTAGTAAAGTATATTTGGCGTGCGACGAACAGCGACAGAAGTTAAGTTTCAAATGCCAGAGTGCACGGAATTAATAATTACTCGGCCCGATAATCGCAACAGTACTTCGTCTATTCCCCTTATCTGGCGCAAACACCGACACGTCGTCCACCCGATACCGCGCATTGTCTGCCCCGAAGTAAACCGCAAGATATATCGTCATTTATCTGAACGTGCCGTAGCCCGTAGCTATTCTTCTCCTTGTATCTCGCAAGTGGGCACGCGTTCGCCTACCACCGATGACGAAGAGCCTATTTTCGTTGCACGTTATTTATTTCGTCCATCGGATAAATCCCGCTCCTCTTCGCACGGGATCGGCCTTGATCTCTCGGTGGCTGCTGCGTCACCCTCTTTTTCACGGCTCTCCGCGATCGTTCCATCGGTCCGTGTAGCCGAGTTCATCGGAGGGCCAAACATGGCTTCGCTCGCCAGGCCTCTGATAAACAATTCGCAGGCTGCAGTTCGCGTTCAAGGAAATGCCCACGCCGCGGCTCGCAGTCAACGAAGCGAAGTGCAAGTTTCCCGCGGTACAGCTGGACAGGAAACGGACGATGACCGCGATAGATCGCGGTAGAGTTGCGCGGAGGAGACGTCACAGGCGCGGATTTCGTAGGAGCTCGAACGAAACGCGTGCAAGCTTCGCGCATTATTCTTCCCCGGGACCACGCGTCCCCGTCCCAACCCCTCGCCGAATTATCGATCGAACCGCGAATCCGCCGATTGAAAAGCCCTTCGGCGCAGGTGTCCGTGGGTAACTACAGCAGCTCCTCCGGCTCGGGTTGCCATAATTGCCGTGAAATCGGACATTCTCCAGCACCTAGTCGACTAATGACGCGACCGAAAAGTGTGTTCTTCACCCGCCTCCGTAGAAAGTATCTCGTGAATCAGCGTGGTTAATTAGAAAAAAGAGCCCGCCGTTAGTTAGAGCCGCCTGCGTTCTTGGTACATAAATTCCGGAATTCCGTTTTCAATAATTCATGAGCGACGCTAGTCGGCGATTAAACGATGATTAAGAGAGCGGCTGAATCCTTTAGCGCCCCGTTTGAATTTCACTGCCAATAACCCGAGTAATTGCCAGCCACCGTAACGGGGCTAAAGTTCGTTTAATCGTTGATGAAAAAAATCATTACTCCAACAGCCCTGCACAGTCTCCCTGTTGTTCCCCGCGATACTCCAGCAATATTTATCTCCGCTGCACAGAAACGCCATTGAAATCTGTATTCGCGGAAGCGCAAGTAAATGTCCGGGCGAAGGAAGGCGATCCATCGCGGCGATGTCCCCGATAGCTCGCCACCAGGGCGGGAAAAAATCTACGTTTCGCGTAGAGAGCAGCTCCCCGAGTCTCGTCGCAGAAACCGGAACAGCAGCTCGACCGTCCACGCGTGTACGGTGATCCCGGAAGCGTCGCGATTCCGAAAGAACTCGGCGATTCACAATGCCAGTCCCCGCGATCAGCGACCAGGTTTCACGAGAGCCGCGAGAAAAAAAAACCGGACCCCGTTACTATGTCAGCCGTTTCCAGAAACCTCTGCTTCGGCCCGCTTTCCTCAACCTCTTCCTCCGCTCCTTTAACCTCTGAACTGGGTCGCTCCTCGAACAGACACGCTTCCCGTCTTCTCGGGAATGATTGGCGATTCCAGCTTTTTGCCCCACTGTAATTACATTGCGACTTTCTTCGGATGCTTCCGACGGGGTGGAACTCGAAGCGCAGACGGTATTCGATAGACGTTCGCGTTTCACCTGGTGCAAAGGCGTTTCCAAATGGCCCGCCGGCGGAGTCTCGTTCGGCGGAGTGGTGGGGGGGGGAAAAAAAAACTAGGCTCGACTGGCCGGTGTGTCGCGAGTTTCTAGGATCATCGAAACTCTCTCTCGGTGGGTCCGCCAGCACGTGATGCCCTTGTTCCGTAGCCGATCTCGGCGTAGCCGCGGCAATGAGCACAAGGTCTCCGGACCCGGTTTCCTCCTTTTATTTTTTCTTTCCCGCCTCCTCCTCTGTTTCTCTCGCGGCGGCGGCGTCGTTCTTACCTGCCCTGAAACACCTCGACCCGTTCTGGGGCGACCTAACGAGGAGGCGCGATACAATTAATGCGAAGCCCTACTTCGCGACCGATGCACCCGGCCGGAGTTTTTCCTTTCCTTCGCGCGTTTAATTACCTGCTAGAAGAAACGGCCCCTTAATGAGGTCGTTCTCGATTCCTGCGCTCCGCGGCCAACTAATTCCAATATCCGCGAAACACCCGGCCGCCTCTGCTGCCGTTAATTAACACCGGAACTTCGGACACCCGGCCCCTTTGTCTTTTTCGTAGGTCGACACGATCATCCGTAGAAGCCATCGATCCTGGTCGACAGACGTACCGCGGGAATGACAGCGAATGGGAGAGAGTTCGAACGAGGGCAGAGGGTTTCTTCTATGCTGTTAGCTCGCGCGGATATTAGCGAGATTCGTGAGGCACGGTCGAGGAACGTGGGAGGGACCGGACTGGAGAAAGTCTAGGAACCTCGGTGTCCAATGAATCGGGAGTACCTCGGTTCTGTTCCAAGGAGCGGGTACTTTTCAACGTGAAACACTGATGAATAAACACTCGTGGAAGACTGTTCGTTACGGTTGCGAACGGTCTGGAAGCGATGACGAAAGGAACGAGCGGGCGAATTCGAAAGGTTATAGTATCCCTGACCAACGTTAACGGAGCCTCGATTCTTAGCTCCGCGGAACGTCCGCGTAACCTTTCCCGCTCGAACTTTCAAGGCGATTCAGGCGTGCATTGCACAAAGGCCCGATCGTTCGCAATACCCCGGTCGCCGAGGCAGTCAGCCAGCACGGGGAAAAGCGAGGCACGTGAAATAAATCATCGTCCGCGTCGTAGCTAGTGCTGCTCGAAATTTCGAGAGACGGTGCGCTGTGCGTGCGGCCATAAATCTCGCCACGCAACTCTAACGTAGCGCTCGTATACCCTATCCGTACGGCTTTATGTTTCCACGAACTTGAATCCCGAATCGGGACTATCCACTTCGGCAAAATGGCTATTGGTCGCAGGCACGTTGCATTTCCTCCGAATGCGCTCTGTACAGTCCTCTCCGGAGTGAAAGAACTACTCGAGAAGCGAGCCAGCCTGCCTGCCTGCCAATTTCAGCAAAGTTTGACAAAGTAGAAGAATACTGTAGGATCCCCTGCCTCCTTGTCTTCTGTCGTCTCGAGAGATTAACACAGAAACGGGACAAAGAAAGTTTTGAACGCCGTGACGAAGCGCTCGCGCGATTCACCGCCGATCCATCCAGAGAATGCGCCCGCTCGCTCGCTCGCTCGCTGCGTTTCGCACGCGTGTCGTGTCACTCGCTCGCGCGTGTGCGACTCGCCAAGGAGGTCAATGCCTCTGTCATTCGTTCGGTCCCGTACACGCACCGTCGATTCGCGCGGTGACAGCGCTTCCTCCTCACCTCGGCGAGCTTCCGTGCCCGCCGCCGCGCGATCTCTCGTCTCGCCGCGACCCGCTCATCGGAAACGAGACGAATTTCTTCGGTCGGATTCGTAGCCCGAGCCGTGCCGAGGCACACTCGCCATTCTCATTCCCGCGCGCGACGCTCCGGCGAACCAATATACCGTAAAGTCACCTACACGCGCGCTCAGACACGCGTGCTCCGTTCTGTGGGACTGTTGGTCACTGTGTGAGTGCACACTGTTCTGGTGTACAGGGTGATCGCTTCGAGTCGCGATCTCGGAGGATGCAACGGAGTTCTGAGACCCGTGGTCCGCGAAATGCGGAGTGGAGTAGCGTTGGTTAATTCAGGGATTATTCTACTTTGAGTGGCCGAAAAATTAAGCTACTTTTAAAGATTTTTTTCTCAATAAATACAACATATAATGGAATAAATCTTTTCGGAATTTATTAAGCTACTCTTATATTGTACAAAAGAAAATCTAAACTGGAAAAGAATCTTTTTAAATTTTTTCGTTTAATACAAGAGTAGCTTGATAAATTCTAAAAATATTTATTTCATTATATATTGTATTTATTGGGAGAGAAATATTTAAAAATTGCTTCATTTCTCGGCAGATCGAAGTACATAGAAGGGCCCCTTAAATGGAAATGCGGTGGAAAGTTCCTATCGCATAAGTTGCGCTGGCAGTATTTCTAATTTGGGGTGCTCGAACCTGAACTCTATTATCAGGTGCTTCAATCTTGCGGTGATATTACATTTTACGTTCCATCGTCAGGCCCGAAATACACGGTGGTATGGACGAAGTGAGAGTGTGTTTGATGCATAGCCCGGAATCGCTGGTGTGAGAGTGAACGCGTGAAGATTGACCTAAAACGCGTGGCTACTAGACCTCTGGAAGTTGGAGAAATTTATAGGCGACGTCTATCATAATTCCACCGAACCATGCTTCCGATCCACCTCTTACCGCGTCTCTGCCCAACAGAAACCTAGCAGCACTTCCGGAGCCGATAGAAAACAATTCTCAAATCGATCGTCCTTCGATCCTCTTTCGATCTTTTCGAAACGATCCCCCAGTATCGCGACACACCGTTGAACTCTCGCTGGCAGCGCGCACAGACACGCAGCCGTACACGACGAAGCAGGCACGCGGGCCCGTGTTCAGACACTCGTGGCAAGGATTCCGGTGTGCGGGGACCATGTACGGGGCAAAGTTCCGCTACGTGCCAGCACGTTCGCCATCGGTTGCCGAAGAAACGCATAACTCTGGGAGGAACGTAGCTACATAAAGCACGCGAGAGCGCTCCATTCGTTTCGATAAAACGTTCTCAGCTGTCAGCTGGCCAGAGTTCGTTCCGCGGCCGGCAGATCGCTTTTCGCAGCGCATCGCGACCAGATTTTACCGAGGTGCCAGATATCTATCGCTCCGCGTCGCACAAGCCTCGCCTTGGATTTTCGAGCGACTGGAGTCACGCGACAATCGGTCTGCTCGAAACGCGGGGACGCGACGGGACGCCAGTCTCACTTTCACGAGCGGAGCAGCACGCGATACCTTGCGTGCCTAAATTCATTCGCGAAGGTAATCGCGTTAAACGGAAGATTTCTAAGCCATCGCGCGGCAGATGGGTCCGTTTAGCGTGGTACTATACGAGAGCGGATCGCAGGGAGAGTCGGTGAAAGCGGTTTTTCCACAGCGGTCTGCTGCGATAAGCTTGCTGGCGAGCGAGCTTCGCGGAGATAAGGGATCGGCGCGCGAGCAAATCGATTTCGCGGGAGGATACGCGATCGGAAGGCTCCCATTGCCAATGCCATCGGCGCGTAAAAGCGAGAGACCTGGCCACCGTCACAAAAGGTACCACGGGTACTTTCGCTTATTACGAGCGAATTCACGCGGCCCTGCCTCTTTCCCAGTAATTAAGGCGTGCGCGAGCTTTGGATCACCGCCAGTGATTAGCATCGCTTCTCGTCGGCGCTGGAACCTAATTTCGATTCACGCGCGAACAAACCACAGAGCACCTAATTGCGGAACTTTGAGTTCGGTTTCGACCACTCTTTCGCGAATCAATCTGCCTCGGTTTCAAACGTTTCAAATAATTTTTCAGTCGAATCGAACGTTTGTTAAATCTTGATAATATTTCCCATTGTCAGCATGCCGCGCGGGGAAAGCTCCGAGCACTATCGAAGCTTCTCGTGTTCTTCAAATTCAAAGGACAATTGAATTCGTTCGAAGCGTCTTAAGAAATGCCTGAAGGCGAATTCAGGGCGAGCGACGTGAGCCGTGAAAATGCCCCGTGCCAACGGGCTTGAGCGTTTCACGCGTCTTCTTTTGGAAACTTGGCTCACCCCGGCTGGCTGGAGGAGCGAAACAACGATCGAATGTAATTATCGTGGAGAAGGTGGGCTTTAATCGAGTTCTCAGCCGAGGGGTCTGGATTAGAAGAGAGAGAGAGAGAGAGAGAGAGAGAGAGAGAGAGAGAGAGAGAGAGGGAATACGCAGGAACAATCAGGAGCGCCAGTTTCCGAGGAAAGTTCGTAACGACGAAACGGAAGTTAGGAGAGCGTGGAGCGTTCGGCACAGATTCCTAGACGGGCAACGGTACTCCCCTTCGCGTTCGTTAACTTCTATTGGCGAATCTAGCAGCGAACAGCCGCGGCATTAATATTTATTTCGCCGACCATGCAACTCCAGCGGATTCCACGGACGGCTAAGTAGGAACGCCGCGGATCGTTTCAACCGCCGCCGTTGTTTCTTTCCCCGAGCAGCGACGAGAGCAATACACAGTTTGTAGAGTTGCAAAGCGGCCGGATTTATTAATGAGTAGCAACCTGTTACGTTCCTCTCCTCTCGCTCGTTTAGCCCCTATTAGTGCTGCGCACTGGCGACGATCTTTCTCCTTCCTCATCCTCTTTGAAGTAATCGGGGTATCGTCTGCTCCACTGACTTTATCGCTTTGTCAGATGCTTCATACTTTAATGGCCCCTATATATCAGTAGAATTTCAGTGGCTACTTTATCCGGTGTACAGTCGGGAATACCGTAAGCAGAGAAGAGGGAAATAAGTTAAGGTAACCATAGGGAAAGGGAATTTAACACCTCTTAAGAGAAATTCTATTTCATTCCAAGAATGCAAATGGAAAATTTCAAGTGCACGCTTCCATGAAAGCGGCACTCTGTTCCGCGAAACGTCTCGGTCCAGCTTCGTTTCTGTTTAATCTCGTTTGATGGTCAGTTCCACAGCTGTGCTCTGGTCCACTCGATATGGAGGAATAAAAGACTATATGTGGGGTGACCGTACCTAATATCGCCACTCGCTATATCTCGCAAAATAGGCACTTAAATGTATCGGTTATGCACTGAGTTGGTACCTAAACATGTGTAGGAAGACATATTGTAATTGCAGCGTCATGCGATCAACAATTACAGAAAGGGAAGTATTTTAGTGAATCTTAATAGTGTAAAAATTGATGCCACAATTTTACATCACATTCGGAGAAGGTAAGTCTATAAATTCTGTGAATACAAGAATATCTAATAGAAATATCTAATTAATGATGTGTACTTAAAGAATGAAATCGATTCAAATATTTTTCGTAATGAAAATAGCGTTTCTCTTTTAGCACTATGCGTGTTCCCAATACCGCCTAACGGAGAACAATGGTTTCGATGTAATGTTTTTTACAGGTCGGGTCAGGAAACATGCGGAGCAACCGAAAGAAACTTTGTCTGTCCAATATATACATCCGACCGTGAAAAGTAAAATATTTTAAAATCCTGTATTTATATTTCGGTAATAAAAATAAAATGAAAGACCGATAAAAGAAAAACATTTATAGAGCAAGAAATAATAAAAGCACATGTGAAAATGACTTTCAAAACTCATATATACATGAATAATTCAATGTTTCTTGAGTAAGCGATATTAGGTGCACCCTTTGTTCAGGATCCGATTTTTGCACGTCTTACATTATTTTAATTCCTAATTAAAGCTTTGTAGGCTTCAACGATTCTAACTAATGCTACATGAAAGATGAATAATTTCTCTTTACTTTGAAACGAACTGCATGCAATTATTATTCGTACATCCACTAAAACCTCGAGGCTCCCCGAGGAATTCCAATTTCTTATTATCAAACGGTAAATTAACTCCCCTCTTCCACTTTGTGCCACCGAATACTTCCTACCCAAAAAGCCCGATGTATCCCAGAATCTCAGACTGTCGGGAGTCGATCGAAGAGTGGCCGCGTCGGTGCATTTCCTTCGGCCCCCCTCTTCCCCGCATTTCCGCCCACCGCTCCGCATAGCTTTTCCTGCCCGGTTCCCTCGCCGTGGTCGCTGCCAACATCGCACCCGACGCTCATGCCAATTCCCTTCGATGCACACCCACTTTCCAGGCATCGCCGTGCATGGAAAGTGCGACGAGCACCGCGGGAAACCCCCCCGCGATCGCGTTTACGCGGTCCTTTCACGCATTCCCTCGTTATTGTGCGTGCCGATCGACACTTTCTAACCCGTCGATTTGTCCGAGGTTAAAGCGTGAACATCGGGCCCGTACCCCGCTGCTCGAGAGCCAGCGACGGGGTGCCGTGCCGGGCGGATTAGAAATTCCACGGGCAGTTTTCTCGACCAGCGCAGGCAGCTCGAAAGGCGATGATCCCGGCCGATTTGCATCGCCATCGAAAAATCGAGCTCGCGAATCGCATGCATACAGAGTGGTTGATAAACGCTGGGGAATTCTCGGAATCGCTGAACGGCTCCATACGCGGAAAGCAATGGCGGAATTGCGAAGCGCGTAGCACCGCGAGGTGCCTGCGCGCCGTTTTTTTGGCTGGCTTGCGGCTTTCGAAATCGATTAGCCTGCCGCGCGCGAATTTGCATCGCGACGCCCGCCGTCGCGTTTCGAGATCCCGATTAGCCGGGCGAGACAATGGCCGCCCCGGTGAATGTCGGTCGATCGACGTGACCTTTGAGCCGCTGACATTTTAACCCTAAAGAAGAGGTGGGTGCCGGTGCGCGAGGAGCTGCGGCGGACGGCTCGTGACGTACGATCCGGAGAAATCGAATCGAAGCACGTCGACGAGCTTGCAGATTGATTGACCTTTCCCGCCTGAAAGCTTCTGCGCAACGACCAGCTGCCAGTGCCTCGTTTCGTGCTCCATGAAAGTCAATGCCGCTTAAGAGCCAGCAAGAAAGATACCCGGACCCGAGTCTACATTTAAATGAATCACTAACGTTTCCAACTGTTGCCATGAAAAGTGCACTCCGGCCGTCGAACGAGCTTCGCGTTTACAGGGCTTCTTCCACTCCTTTCGCCGAGGTTCCATCCACGCGCGAAGCTCGCGCTCATAAACCGGCGCGTCGGGCCAGCTCCGATTAACGCTTCCAGGCGAACCGCGCGCTCCGGGTAATTGATTTAACGCAGCGGCTCAGTGTCGGAGCAGCGCGCGCATTGTTAATCAGCTGAGTCAAACTGTGAGCCTGAGAAAATCTCCGAGCCTCCGAACAAACCGCGAGAACGTGACGGAGCGTATACGCCATTGTTCGCCACTTTACATTTGTCCGTCCCTCTGCGTTCAAGTGCACGCCGGTCGCAGAAGCTGCCTCCCGCTTCGGAAAAGCCGCGCTGCGAAAAGGACACTGATCTCGGAGAGGTGAATCTTGTTAACACCCTTCGTATCTCTCGACCATTACTCTGGCGTGAAAAGAAAAGGCTGCGACTGGGTCAGCTCCTCGACGGAAAAGCAACCCCTCGGCACCGCCTCGATCGTCGTAAACACGGAGGAACTTGAACCCGTGTGTCTACGACTAATCCAATCCCGTGTTCGGTTCGCGAGGCTCCGGAGGTGTGGAGCGAGCAGGCGCGCGCTACACGATTTCCCCGGGCGAGCTAATACAAAGTTATCGCAGTCAGCCAACCTTGGTCGTTAATCTCGCTCGCTGTGGATCCACGTCCGGGGGTTATTTCGAGCGGAAGTGCATCGGGGGCTTAGTCTGCGCGCGCCAGGCCTCTCTGCTAGCGGGAGCGACGGTTCCCCAAAAGAACACGGGGCTCCTCTAAATTTAACCACCCTCTTCGCGCGGCGCTCTGGTCTGGGGTAAGCGAGCCCGTGTCTGCCCGCTACGAGGGAAAAACAACCAGGAGCCACTCGAGCGGGCCGGCTGGTTAATGGAGATGCATCGGCGGCCCGCGCGCCGAAGGACACGATCAACATGTGACGCCCTCGATAAATTTAGCCGGCCGAACGGATTTTCGTCCCGTGGAAATTATGTGGCCGCGCGTTATCGTCACGTGCCGCCGAGGGCTCCTCGCCATCCCGTACAGATTTATGGCCCGCGTCGAGTAAATATAAACGACGTAAAGGCGAATGTATTACGAGGTCCCGGGGTAGAGATGGCTTATTTGTTCGGCGGTAACCCTTGGCGAAGGGAGCGGTTGGTGAAAATCGTTTCGCAGGGTCGTCAAGGTCAATGTATTAGAAATCGTTCTTCGGGATGAATGGCGGGGAATGGGAGAGTAGTGGTAGATTTTAGAATCCCCCTGTTTTCGAGGACAGAAACAGAGAAGCCCGCTGACCGCGGCGGATGAGCCGATAAAGCAGCGACTTCCTGGCTTCTGGAAACGCGACGACGAGCCACGGAACGAATTAAGGCTGCACGCTATCTCGCGCGGTGTGATAAATCATATTCCCGTTCCCCGGCGCGAGAACAGATGCGTGGCTCCGTTGCGAAAGATCGGATGCTCTATGCTTCGGCGCATCGGGTCTCGAACCCCGTCGCGATTTCGTCACTCGAAAAACTGATGGGATCTATGTACGGCGTGGTTGGTGAGCCAACGTTGGCGCTGGAGGCCTCGATTCAGTTTTAACGCGTATCGAAGACGCTGCCAATTACATGCAGCTTTCACAATTAATTCAGGGAGCCGTGAAAGCCTGCCTGGTGCTTTCCACTCGGCGGTACATATTCGTTTGAGGAGCTAATCGGGGTAAAAACCGTCCAGCTAGAGGCGCGAGCCGGCCCGCGACTCGCGGGCGGAGCTTTAATAATATCGCTTTAATAAATCTACCAACAGCTCCGCCAGGATACCGATCGACGTCTACGGAGAGCGTTTATGCTCCGTTTCGCCTAATTGCGCCTGCGAAACCGGATTACCGTTATTCTCGGTTGGACGTAAGAACGCCAGGCGGAAAAGGGGAAGGAAAGAAAGAAACGATTTTACCGTACGTGAAGGACACTCGAACCGCGCGATTTTCCAGTCACTGCGCCCTGGCCTTTCATTTTTCTGCAAAGCGCCCCAATAATCTGCGATCTTGCGAAATGCTCTTTGAACCTTTTGGAATTCTAATCGAATTCTAAACGCGAGACTGTTGTTACGAAGTGAAGTGAAGTGAAGTGAAGTGGAAGCCCTCGGCTTCACTTATTACACTTTTATTCCAAACAGCAGAATTTAATAATAGAATACACTTAAGTAAATCAGGGAAAGACAAGAGTATCCTCGAATACTCTGCTGCGCGTGAATAACTTAGCGAGCAGTCATTAAATATTATTAAGTTATTCATTGCTCGCTAAGTGTCTCTTGTTTTTGGGGTGCTATTATATGCACCCCTTTTTCATGGCGGGGTGTGCTATTAAATACCTACAATACCTAGTAAATCTGTATTTCAATCCATTACTTATTTATAAAGCGACAAAATATACTTGCCTACCCCTTATCAAAATTTTAAGAAACCGCCTAAAACTCAGCCCTCTCTCCCACTTTGCGATGTCGCCAGGTGTAAAATGTGTAGTTCAACTATTGGGCCTTGCAGTGTTGTAGTGAGAGAAAAATAAGAAATTGTAAAAAAGTACTTTCTCAGCTTGCGTGTACTTGTTAACACTCCGCTTTTTAATCAGGAGTGCCAATGATTAGTGTAATGCCAGCATTAATGCAGTGCCAACATTACTACAGTTTACCCTAAATACATTTGTGTTCACCATTAAACGGCTGCTTTAATAAATGTATTTTTAGACAACTAACAACACTATACTTGATAGGAAAATATCAATTTTCCAAAATAATTAGCGTTCTGCAACGGCTACAAAGCACGATCCCTTTCAACTCTCTATGAAAGCAAAACAACCCCTAAGTTCCTGGAATCACCCGCCATTCATCCCCCAATACCCAACAAAACAAAATCCACAGACAGCCACTAATTCCGAAAACTACAGACGGTTGCGTCTGCATCGGGCCCCGACCGATTCATCCGTCGATTCACCGTTAAACGTCAGAAATGAAGTGTATCGGGTAGGCTGGCGTGAATGGCGCACGCGAAACACCGTTCCCCGTGCCGTTATCACGAGCATTAGCAGCGTCCACAGAACGAGATGCAGTCAGGCGTCTGGCGGGGGGGGGGAAGGTTTCTTGCCGCTCGTACGCCGACGGGTGCACCTTAAGCGGGTCGTAAAGTTTTACGAGGCCTCGGCGTCTCGAGGCTGCGCTTTTGGTACCGTGTGCACGCGGTGCACTCTTGAAATAGCCCGCGCGATCCGCAGGGGAATGAGCGCGCACGACAGACGGCCCGCTTCCTTCCCCGCGATCCATTCTTCCGACCGGATGTCGTACCCAGCCCATTCATTCGTATTGTACGAATGAACCGCTCCCCCCCTTCGAGGCCTGCGTACACGCGCCTCTTTCCTCCGTGACGCGGCTTGCATACGTACGCGCTGATAATCGCGAGCTCCTTCAAAGTGCACCTCGGTGGCGATGCATCTAAGAGTGGAGGTGTTCCAACTTATAGATGGTCGTCGTGGGGCTTGCCTCGCGGGGGAGATCTTAAATTCTATTCGTTACATGCTCGAAAGTAACAGTACACGGTATACACCCCCTACTCGAGGTTACATTTCTGCGCGAGTACAAAGCCACCGATCACACGGCGCGTGTGACTCACTCTATGCTCACACTGCAACGATAATTTCATTTGACACGCTGATTCTAATTCCTCGCGGCGTGATCTTTAGCATTCCTCGCTACTCTACGCCGTGACATTGCATCTCTGATTCATAGTGTTCTAATGGAAGATTACGCAATTCCGATTCCCCCTAGTCGGCACTCCGATCCGTCGACATGGATAGCAAAACTTGTAACGCTCTTTACGTCGATTCATTCCTGCGTGCGATCCTTTGCGAGTTAAAGCGTCCCAGCATACCGAATGTTTCGCAGAAGTTTCTGGGTCAGAGGGCTCAGTGCCTCGAGCGGCTAGCAAGGCGAACGAAAGAGAAGAAACGAGATTTTCGGGTGCGCCGGGACGAAAGAGGAACGTGACGGAAAAATTTGAAGAGCGTTCCGTGCTACTTCCTAGGGAGAGGTGGTTAGTGCACGCAGGGGAGCCTCGAGTGGTCTTGCGGAACGGGGGAGTTTTACGGTTCGCGGAGGGCGGTAATAGCTTAATAATACGTTGACAAAATAAAAGTATCCTCGCCCCCCACCCGCCGGCGGAATGCGAAATTTATCCACGAGAGCCCCGGCTCTCGTTGCTGAAACTTTTACGCCGCCCTTTGATCGAGTTTTATTGCTCGCGGAATTTTATTTTCCCAGCCTTTCCCGAGCCACGCGCGGAATAAAGGAGCAAGCTACGCCTCGGCTCTTTTTTTTTCTGTTTCCACGACGAGTTAAAGGGTGGCCGGGCACAAATTTATATCCTAATCTCGTTGAGCCTCGCGAACTACGTCACGCTGCTAATTTCTAATATACAACACGAAAGAAACAGGAAAACGTTTCAATGATGCATCCATCGACGACCGGATTGATATTCCACGACTCCCCGGCGCAGCCGCTCAGCAATTCCTCTCACGGACGTAAGGGACTGGAGACAGAGAGGAGGAGCTCGCGTTGGAAGAGCGCGGCGTTCTCCACGGTCGCACTTCCGGCCGAGACCAGCCGCGCTGAATCGTGCCGCTCTTCCTGCTGCCGAGCTTTTCACTTCTTAATTGGCAGATTCTCTAGATTAAATAATGCTATGGCCGTTGCGGGTATTAGAGTGGCGCGCAATCTGTTACGATCGGCGGCGGGGGGAAGGAGCGCGATCGCTTTGTCTCTGGTCGGCACTCGGTCGAAATCTAGAGATCGCGTGGGCTCGCGTTCCTTTCCAGCGACACGGGATCTTCCGCTTTCCGGGCTTCTTCGACCGATTGTTCTTATCTCTCGGGACCGTAAATCTCTGCTCGCTGCGCGATGTATTTATCGTCGGGGAAGTGCGAACAAGAGCGGCCTTGATCCGCGGTATCTAACGTCGAAGCGTTTAAATCGCGAGGCGGGTCATTCTGGTCCAGGATTCGCGTCAGCGATCTGTCTTTGCACCTTGGAAACACTCGCGCTTAAGGAGGAATCTTATTTTATGGCCTAAAAACATAGCAAAATTTGGGAATTTTTTTCGAAACTAGCATTCCGATTCATCTGAAAGTTGGACCATGTTTTTATGCATCCTCGAAGAAGTTGCAGTTTTTTTTTAATCATTTTTAATAATAAATATAGGAGTAAACGGCGTTTTACTTTGTACACATGTAACTTCAATTTGATGAGCCAGAATACCGCCAAGTTCTATACCTTTTCTGTTACATAAGAAAATTGGATCGCAAAAATTAAAGGTTCAGACCTTTCAGTTTGAAAACTCTTCGCACCGCTCAATAATTTTTTTGTTTTTTGCTGGTTCATCAATTTCAAGCTACACATGAATAAAATCAAGCGCCCTATCATTTTTCTGTTTCAGATTACCCGGTAGATAAATATCGTACACACCGACGGACGACAAATTTTGCGCGGCGTGATGGTCAATCATGAATAACCACTATATTTACGGTTAAAAATGAATAAAAATATTCCTGCAGCTTCTTCAAAGACGCGTCAAAACATGGTTCAAATTTCAGATGAATCGAATCGCTGGATACTTAAAAAAAATCCCAAGTGTTTTTATGTTTTTAGTCCAACTTGGACGAACATTGCGCAGAGCAGGTCACTCGGAGCTGCGTTTATATATTTCTTTCTATCGCCACTAATGCTCCAGGAAAGGAGCAAACTGTGTTGAAGAGCTTCTACTAACGCGTATAATAACCCGAACGGAGTCTTCGAGGGTTTTTGCTGATGGCTGTTCTAAAGAGAACGGTGACGAGAAATGGTTGATAAGAATAAGATTCGAGGATAAGATACAAGCGGCACGATATTAGACAGGTTTAATCAGAAATGTCGAGCAGCAGCAGCAAAAACGAGCCAGCCCGGGATATATTAATGTGCGATCGTAAACTGCCACCGCCATTCTCGACATTGTCTGCTTAAGTAGGTAATGTCGCGAAACGACTAGGCTGACGTGTAACCTCGCGGTTTTAAGAGTAGGTAATGTCGTCGCAATACGATCCCACGTCGGTTGAAATCGACGCCTAAACGGCGGACGTGTGTCGTACTTTCTCCGAATGCGTTCTCCTCCATCGACCATTGCAGTCGCTCGAGAATCGAGCATTCCTCTTTCCCTCGTCTATCTACACAATCATTTCTGTGGCTCCATTTCGTTTCGCTAAGAGGCTGTAGAATCCAACGCGATAAAAAAAGTACCTACATAAAATCATTAACAGAGCGATCATAAGCTTCATCCCCCCCCCCCGATTCCCCAACCTTTCTCCCTAACACGAATTCTGTGAAGCCGCGTCTTTCTCAACCGAATCGTCGCATAAGAATGTCTCGGTCCTCTCCGCGGCCACAGATATAGGCCACTTCCGCTGATTATGCGTTATAATAGAAAGAGGCATCGCGCGCGGAAAAGCAGCGGTCGCGGGATCTCCCGCAGCCGGTTTAGAAATTCCTCTTCCTGCCTGTAACCAGAGATAAATCGGGAAGATATCCTTGAAAACGTAACGCAAACAGGAACGCGTCGTTATCTCGACGAGCGTACCGTCATTGTGGCAGCTTTCATCGCGGCTGATGTTCCCCCCCATTAAGAGCAAATTCACCGAACTTCGTCGCCATTCAACTTATTACTTTCCATCAACTTTCTCGGACGGATGGTCGACGGAGAGGCGCGCCGCGCAGGGAGATTCAGTAGCTCCCGGGATCTAGGACTTGCATCCTTACTAGGGATTTCTGATACGACCTAAATTCGATTTAACCCATGCCCCGTGGGATCAAACGTAAATTCAGTTACTTAATCGTGACACGCTCGTGCAGGGAAGCTCGAAAAGCGGCGTCGCAGGTTTTCCGGGGTGTTTCGCGGGGAAATGTGTGCCCCACTCGCTGCCTTATAAGCTACGCGACAGAGAAATACCGCAGGAAAAGCGCCTATGGGCTCTACGAGAAGTTAATGGCGCATTGTGAACGGCGCAACTAATCGCGCGGATTTCCGCGCCCGAATTTAATTGCCGCGCGGGCACACGGGCGTTCCGCGCCCTTTATGGCGACCTGGGATTGATCGCGGGCTATTATCAGGGCTAGGAAACAGGTGTTTCGCGGAAACTCGAGCAGGAAGTAAGCTTTGTCCAGGAGAGACAAGAGAAATCCACTGGAAGAACATCCGCGTGTTTCTCCTCCATTTTTTTATTATTCATGGGGAAAGAGTTTTATGGTGTATCGGGTAATGGAGGGCTATCAAACAATATGCAGCCTGGGTAATTGCAAAGGGATGTCCAACGTGATTCACCCCTCGAATCCATTAATTAAGTTTCGCCACTTCGCGCCGATATCGGAGGAGTCACCTTTGATAATGGACCAAGAGGGGAAAGTTACAGTCCCTGGCCGGCACTAACTACAGACACAACGTTTGCTGGATCGTTGCCCCGCGGACGGTGAATAAGTACGTAAATAATAGCCTTTACTTCGTACGCACGTTACGAGCGTTTCCTTTTACGGGGCAAGCGTCTATGGCTGGGATCGTGAGTTTAACGCTATCGTTCGAAACAGGAACAGGAACGTGTCCTTTCGGTTTTATTCACTAAGATACAGGGGAACTTTACGGGCCCGAAACAATGGAGTTGTCCCTGTAACTGGTTCAGTAAAGCGGGAGACAAACGCCAAGATCGTAGAACTTCTCTGTTAACATTTAAGGGGAGGTTCCGGTCTAGAGCCAATAAAAATAGCTGACCTTTAGGAATTAATTGAAGGAAAACTATTACATATAATTTAATGGAACTTACGGCATTGTATTAAGGATGTCTTAAATTATAGAAATATATTTTTTATTTTATAATTAATCGTTGCAGACGGCACTGGGGAGTCGTTAAAGTCGGGGCGTCAAAAAATTCATCCAAATCGGTGGGACCTGTATCTCCGAAAGTTATTATCCGATTCGACCGAAACTTTTTTTATTTTGAAGAATATACTTCTGGCTAGGAAGAAACTAGAAAAAATAACATGTTTTTTAGAAAATAACGACACTTGAAATTTGAAATCACTTTTTCCCTACATTTCTCGTCCTTTCAACGTCTTTAAAAATTACAAATTTACAATTTTCTTTTAATTTTACTGGTTTCTTCACGAGTCAGAAGTATATCCTTCAAAATAAAAACAGTTTGAGTGGAATCGGGGAATAACTTTTGGAAATACAGGTCCCACCGATTTTTGAACACTGTTTAAATGCCTGTAACTTCGAGAATTTTACGAATTTCAACAAATCCTTTTAAACGCGTATTCCTAAAAGGTTGAACGTTCGAAAAATGAAATAAAAAAAATCGATTTTTAAACCGGAACCTCCCCTTAACGCAGCTTTCTATTGCCATTTCGACTGCTTCCCAATGTTAATTTACTTCGCACCGTTTCAAACGAATACGGTGATTAGCGTCGATCCACGTTTGCTTTGCTATCGATTACACCGAGTCCACAGCTACGCAAACGTTGCTCGCTAATTGTTCAACAACATTAGGTGGGGTCCACGCTGATGAGAACATCGCTCGCCGATGTAGCCTGTAATAACGTTACTTGCGTCCAGTTCTCAGCTCGCCGGTGGCGATATTGCTTTCGGTATGCGACTGGCGAGCAGATATTCAGAGCCGTTCGGTATACGCGACAGACCCGTGGCTACTCCGCAATAACTTTTACCCGCTGATTTCCCAGGCACGGTCGCCCAAGGTGAATCTTATTAATCGCGACTGGCATCGGGGATCGCCGCGATGCGATGGAGAACTGCGCGCGACGTCGGTCGAGGCATCGGATTTCGTGCACAGAAATTCAAGATTTTCTTTACGTAGTGCGGCTACGTAACAGGAGATTTCACATCCTGCTTTCGTGGACGAGTCCACGTTCCGCGACACGATACTCCGTATCAGCCCGGGCAAGAAAATACGCGGCATTCTTTCGAGCTGAGTCCGTGGCATCGTACACTACGAGTTGCGGAGTCCCTCTAAGGTCCGAATACACTGCGCTAACCACTTCCGCGAATAGTAATCGCTCGCTAATCGTTTCTCGCGTAACAATTCCGGCGCGCACGTCCGTTGTCCCATCGACGTTCGTCAGTGTTCGATTATCTTAGCGTCTGCGGAACGAACTCGCGGTGGAACAGAGCCTGACACCGAGCCGGAAACTGGAACGAAACCGACACTCGGGCTTGGATCGCGAAAGAATAAACGAGCCCGAGGCTTTTTCACGGCTCCGTTGCTCGGGGAGAGAACCGATCTGCGTACATTAGCGGCGGGCTGCGTGCGAAACGCAGATTAAGCCGAGCCTGTTGCGTTCCAATTCAGCTCTGGCAATTGGTCACGCGCGAATTACGTTATCGCGTCTCGCTGTGTCCTCGAAGGTGCCATAATATTTCCCACCCGCGCCTTATCCCGTATCTAATGGGATCGTTAGAATCTTTGAATCGTAAATAGATGGCGATGCTCGCCGGTACTGGAGCAGCAATGTGCGCGCAGCGATAAGTGGCAATGTAATAACTTTTGTTTCAGACGAAACGGGAGCTTTCGTTCGAATAATTTATACCGTTGCAATTGCGAGGGATTTTATCGAAGGAAAAGAGCGTCTTCGAAGCGTTTCTTTTTATCTGGGAATGTAAAGTTCCTGCGAGACTCGATCTTTAATGAGAGACTGGAGAGACGAAGAAACAAGGTTCTTCGATTCATCGTCTCGGACCAAATGGGATTCCGCGATTCAATTAAAAAGTAGAACGACCGTTCGAACGCGTTCCATCGTCGCGCGAGCGGGAAAAATGGAAAAAGAAAAAAGAAAAAGGCCGGTGATCCGGTTGCCGCGAAAACGGGCGAGTGCCAGCGCCGTTATTGTCCGTCATAACTCAGCGAACGGACGCGCTCGTTGTCCGGCGCCGCCGTGGCAAATATTCGCGGGCCGTATCTCGCGGGAGGCATCGGCGTTAACGAACTCGTCAAATAATTAAAGGCAATTAACGCGCGTTCGGTTTGTTTTGGCAGTCAGCCACAGAACGGACGGAACGGTATTCCGTTACCGTTAGAATTAGATTATATCCTCTCCTCGATTTCGCAAGCGTACTTTCACGTGTCAGCTTTTTCTCGTTTAAATCGCGCGGCGCGTGGCTCCCTCCGAACGCCTCCTGGTGAAACGCTGCCAGGCACGCTGCCCGCACCTTGATGAACGCGATTCGACGCGGCCGTTTTCACGAATAGAAGAACAATTGATTTCCATTCGATTTTATATAGTAGCTAGCAAATCCGAAGCCTTTTCTCCACGGGGGACAACTTTCGGATGATGTTGAAGAAAAACATACCCCTTTTGCTTTCTTTAACCCACTTCGCACTGCCAGTTTAATTGAAAATTTCAAACCGATAATTAAAACTATTCCCTTTTCAGTATAAACTTAATAAAGATCAGTTTCGCAAAATAAGCGATGTTTTTTTATTACTATTAATCACCAACGATCCAACGATCAATGCAACAAATACGCTGCAACGTGGTAGCAAGATTTTCACCCGATCCATCTATTGAAATCTCGCGCAGGTGAAAAGTAGTCCCAGCTATTCAGCTCGTGGGAAATGTTAGCAAGGAACTGTTACCGCGAGCCAGTACCATATACGGATGGTTCGTACACCCTCGTGCGCAGGGATTAAGCTCGATCATTAGCAGGGATCGGTACATCGAATGCGCACAGGCGGCACGGAGATGGTCATACGGATAAAAATAGCTCGAGTCAAACGAGTCGCCGATGATCACGAGTTTGGTCGCGCGTTCAAGTGGCAGCCTCCGCATTCCCTGCTTATCGCCTTTAGTATGCAGGCTCGGCGCGAGGCCGGCGAAGGTGGGCACGGTAAACGATCGGGTCTTTTGACCGATAGCGCGCCGTCGATCGATCGATGTGCCGATAATCCCGATAATTGCGCCGATTTCGTCGGGACAACCGTAGAAACCGATCGTACCGGAGCTGACGCACACAAAGGCGCGTCCACGAACGGCCCACTCATCGTGTTGCGTGTGACGATTACCATCCGGCACGTAATCCTTGACGAAACGCTGACAGCACAGCGTGCATTATCTCGTGTTTGCGTTGAACCGTCGGCGGGAACGGAATAGGAAGTGACACACGCGCGCGCGGCGAGATCCCGCGCGCAGAAACCGCGTATCCTTGGGCCGATCGCGGCCGAAGCTCCGCGCGATCAACGCTCCAACTATGAAAGGAAATTCCCTGAGTAATTACGCGGCGAAAACAAACAAAGCGGCGGCTCTGAATCGACAATGGAACCCGCTGGCGGGGGAGGGGGGAGAATTGGACGGTTTTTGTCCGGCCAGCTTGCGGTTTCGCGCGTTATCGCGTTCGCTAGCGATCCGAACGGGAAAACTCGACTTTCCCGTTTCGGTGTGATGTGACCGGGATGGTCGCCGACGGATTTGCCAAGAGGATTTCCCACTCTCGGCCGAGCCGTGAATTTTACGAGCGCCCCGGTCGATCGACCCATCATCGATCGTTCACGCCTAACGGAAACATGAAAATAATTCCGCCTGGACCCGGGCACGAGAACGGAGGCGCGTGCCGAGCCGCGAAACGGCCACGTTTCTTTTCCGACTAGACGCTGCTCTTTTTCCCTCTCTTTCTTTCGTTCTGGCCGACCTGTTCGCCGTCTATCGCCGAGTCCACGGAAACGTATTGGGTTCGCTTACCTGGCCGAACTCTTCCAGGCGGCAGCTCTCGCTGGGAACGTCGACGGAGCCGGTAATCCGTGCACTGGAGACGCGAAATCCGATTCGGAGACGGTGGATAATCGACGCGACTGCCCGGCGAAACAGCGGGAGCAGGTCCGCCGAGGTGGGCGACGCAGCGCTAAGGAGGAACGGCGGGTTTCGAGGCGTGCGTTGCTGCGGAGCAAAGAAAAATCCACCGCGATCGTGCGTCGCGGCCGGTGCCGAGCCGACTGACTGACTGACTGACTGACTCCGCCAGTCAGCACGTACAGTCACCGCACTTGCATCAACACACACCGGCTGGCATCCACTTCCCCCGCAGCCTCTCGTTTCCAGCTCCATTCCAGCCGCTCGTGCATCTTACCAGAGCCCTGGCTGGCTGCTCGCCGTCCTTTCCAGCCCGCACTCCAGCTGCGTGCGTTCCCCGGCTCGCCACGCTCCTCGCTTGCCTCCAACCTTCGCGTCTTGCCCCGTGGCAGCGTGGAATTCGACGGAGATTCCGAGCAGCCCTGGCTTTGGCTCCTAACGTAGTTCCAGGGGATTCGGTAGTCCAAGTTTCTCTTCGCGTTCGAGTCTATCACTGGTCCCAATTGGAGCGTACGCTCCGCTGTAAATTGCAGGCCTGCAGTTGCCGGGGCATTTTCGATTCAAAGCTAGCACAGTGCTGATCGTTCGCTGATTTCCCACTAACGCGATTGCTGGCGTTTTTGTAACTATAGCCACGAAATGGCTGTCGGCTCGTTTCCCGCACTTTCAGCTGCGTGCAAGCTTTGGAATGATTCATGGTGGGCGATCAAGTAGTTGTTGAGATTGATAATCGAGGTCGTGTTTAATGCGCCGAGCGTATGAGACGTATATACAGCTTTGTTATTCATGTAATTACAGCAACTCTGCTCGTCGATAGAGTGTACTGAATCATGGAAGTTACTGTAACTGGAAAAGAGGACGAAGTAGGTCACGCATCAGGATACACTCTGTACGAGTGGGCGGCGGGTGTGAAGCGGAATGCTAAAGATTCCTGGAACCACCGCTGCAACCGCGCGATAAAGCGTTTACACCTGCATCGATTAGCATCTTTCATTAAAATTAATGGAGAATCGATACTAATCCTTCCTACGATCGCGCATGCATGTTTAGGGAGTACCGATTCGCAAATTAGCCCAGGTAACTGCATCTGGCCGAGATTTTGATTTTAGAAGCTTCCAAGCGTCGCGCGCCACTCGAATCCTCGATGTGCATTCGGTATTCGATACGTTACCGACTACAGCTAGGAACAGCTGACTGTAGATGTGGTTCTATGCCTCGCCTGCGAACTGAATGGTAGTCGCATACGAACCAACGTAGTAAGTGCATTGAATGACCAAGTATCGATTGAGAATGGAATAAAATTGCAGCGCTACTAACGATTTATCTTGAAACTAAATATCGCGTGATAACAGCACGGACCATGGCCGCCCTCTTTAGTTCTAATGTCCTATCTAGCATTTTGTAACAACCGAGAAAACTGAAATTTTATCATTTCATGAACTTCGTTCGATTTAAAACATGTTATCATTATTTCGTAACAGTCTGATTTAATTTTTTGTAATAGGTGTACTGGTAGATATTGCATTATTAACGTACCAAATAATTAATTGCCTTAGATAGGATTTTTTAACCATTTGGGAAGGAGTTAGGTCAAATATATTAAACTGTTTATAAATCTTTACGAAGCATGTAGAGTTTTATAAGTTTACTTAAAAGATAAAAGACGTGTGGAACTTCAAAAATCTTGACATATCTCAAAAAGTGAAAAAATGCTAGATACGACAGTCAAACTGTGTTACCGACCCATAACTTTAGAATTGAATTTAGCGACCTTTGTTCATAAATAGCTTCCAACTCAGGAACTACTCCGAAATATTTTGAAATACTGTAAGGTATCTGCCTGCTTGTACACGTGTGACTTGTTTAGAGTGAGAATTTGACATTAAAGGGCTTTCGATACGCTACGCTTTGGCTCGGTTTGTCAACGACTCGCGTGGATTTCTCTCTGAAAACCAATTTCGGGAATCCGGACTCCCGGAATATGGCACTCCTTCAGACCTTATAGAAGCTACAAATTGCAAGATAACATTGATTGTTAGTACTTTACGCGTAGTAGAACACTCAACTAACATTTTCGTATGTCGTACGTCGAAAAATATTAAAAATTAACGCTGTTACTGACATTAAAATTAATTATCCCGCTGTTGCATATGTCGGTAATTAAATTCCTCGTTTCTGATCGCTCGGCGACATCTCTTGTCTCATACTGAATCAACTATAAGCGAAAAGAGAATGGCGTTGCGCTTAAACGTCAAAACAAAATACTAACCTAGAAATGGTGACTGTCGCGCTCCATATTTAACATATATTATTAAGGCGTTACAATGTTTATCGTCACTAAGGAAATCGACAGCGAGAATATTGGCAAATTATGTCGCACATGCTTGAGGGAAGACGGGGACAAAATGGTTTGCCTATTCGTGGGACCCGCGGGCTCCTCCCTTGCAGCCAAATTGCGGTCTTTGTCCTGTCTAGAAGTAATAAATACCTTCATCGAGTTTATTCTACCCTTTACATCCATTTTGGGTTGCCATACGTCCCGTATATACGAGACTGTCCCGCATTTCACTGTTCCCGTGAAATATTTTACAGAGTAAAATGAACCATTACCTACACAATTTTTTCATGTTTTATTTATTTAGCACTTAAACGTTTCGTATCAATGCTTGGCAATTATGGCAATCCTAAAAATAAACCATTACCTACCCACTTTTTTCACGTTTTATTTATTTAGCAATTAAACGTCCCGTATCAATGTTTGACAATTATGGCAACCCTACATCTATTCGTATCACGCCTATTTTGACACTCGTGGTATGCGTGTTCGATCAGGTTTGGCAAGGCGACGGTCTCCCGGAAAAAATGTGCGATCGCTGCGTAACTAGAGCAGAGTCTGCTCTATTGTATAGGGAGCAATGTCGCGCAGCAGATAGAGCATTGAGGCAAGCTGCTTTGAAGGTACCAAGATCGATATTATCTAACGTAGATGTTCGCACCGAGATTTTGCACGGAGTCGGATGGAGTAATAAGGGTTGATTTCTTAGGTTTCTGGTTTAACGTCGTACGCCACAGTTTCTGGATGCAAGCTGTACCAGCAGAACCAAGCTTTCGTGCCAGTTCAGAGTTCGCATAAAACTGCGAAGTGCATGGAATGCGGGGCTGTGTTTACCAGCTACCAGGAGCTATGTGCTCACAGCAGGCTGCATCTGCCCTTCGTTCAGGACAGCATACCCATGCAGCACATGCACATAGTTGAATCTCAGAATCCCTATTTAAACTTCAATTTCAGTCACCTGAGCTCCAATTTAGCCAGCGACGGCGTTCAGAACGCGCAGATGTCCCCGCTGATCAGATCGAACATGATGCAAATGATTCCTACGAACGGGGAGAACTCTAGCCGGGCCGCTTGCGCTTTGCATTGCTCCCTGTGCAATCATACCTTCACTAACAGGACCCAGCTGATGAGCCACAATATCGCCCATAGCACGGAGAACGTGGAGATATCTTGCGACAATGAGAACATAGATATCTGCGACAATTCGAATCAAGTGCCCCAGAACTTAAGCTACGAGCGGTCGATCAACTCTGTTGAGAACTCCATTCAGAATTTGTCTTATCAACGGTCCACGACGGCCGACAACAACGAGATACAGAATCTGAGTTTCCCCGAGAACATAGATTTAGAGGAGGTCCAAAGCAGCAGTCCTCAGCGCGTGCAGAATGCGTTCGCGAAGGACATTGCGCGCACGGAGGACAGAGAAGAGGATATCGATAGGTACCCCTTGTGTCCTCCCGTTCTCAATTACAAGCCCGAGATCGAAGAAAGCTCAGCGGACCTGCAATCGAAAAAGTACAAATGCGAAGTGTGCCCCAAGCTGTTCTCCCAGAAATCCAAATTAATGGCTCACCAGCTGTCCCACTCTGGCCAACAACCGTTCAAGTGCCAGACCTGCGAGAAAGCTTACTCCTCGAAGAGCAAACTGAACGCCCACATGCGACTGCACACGAAAACGAACGTGCACCAATGCAAGATGTGCGACAAGGTGTTCGCCTATCCGTCCTACCTGCGAGATCACTTGAAGAGCCATAAGCAGAGCTCTGATAATGCCAGCAACGAGAAGAGCTTCGAATGCGTCACCTGCAAAAAGAGGTTCCGCCTTCTGAAGAACCTGAGGGCTCACGAGAGGCTGCACACGGGGAAGGGTCTGCTGCACTGCGAGATCTGCGACAAGAGGTTCAGCCAGGCTTACAACTTGGAGGTCCACCTGCGGACGCACAAGGCCGCCAGGTCGCACAAGTGCGAGTATTGCGGCAAGTGCTTCGTCCAGAAGGGCAACCTCGTCGAGCACCTGAGGATCCACACGAAGGTGAAGCCGTTCGAGTGCAAGATATGCGGGAAACGGTTCTCGCAGTCGAGCCACCTGAAGAGCCACGAGGCCTCGCACGCGTCTCTCAGGCAGCACCAGTGCCGACTGTGCGGGAAGAGGTTCAAGCTGGTGAATCATTTGAAGAGACACCTGACCCTGCACACCGGCGCCAAAGCGTACAAGTGCAACCAGTGCAACCAGCTGTTCTCCCAGGCGTTCAGCTTGACCAGGCATTTGAAGAGGCACGAGTCGCAGCTGTAGCTCGTAGGTACATCGATTTTATATTTTGGCGGTAAAAAATACATCTGTACATAGTTTTCTATACTGCATTCCGTCGGTTTCTCTTCTGTGAAGTGTTGTTGCTAATGTTTCAGCGTTTGTTCGGAGTCGGTAATACTTCATTTGTAGTTCTTCAGGACGGTCGTTATAATGTTCAGTCCCTCCCTAAGTTGCTCCTCGGTGATCGTCAACGGCGGGGATATCCTCAATATCTGGCCGTGAGCTGGTCTGGTTAGCAGGCCAGCTTCCTTCAGCTTTAAGCAGATGTTCCATCCTTCGCCGAAGTCTGAAACACAGGGGGATTAGATTCTTCCCTGGCACCGTTCCGAATTGCTTTTCTACAAGCATTTCCTTTAAATACCTTTATTGATGACCAATCCAGTCAGCAAGCCACGACCCCTAAATTCCGTCGCTATGTCGTTCGGCAGCTTCTGCAACTCCTGCCGCACGATCTCCCCGAGCTTCCTCGCGTTCTCCGCCAGATTTTCCTCCTCCAAGATCTTCACCGCCTCCAAGGCAACCCTGTTCCCAAGGGGGCTTCCTCCAAAGGTGCTACCATGCGAGCCGGTCTCCAGGCACAGCATTATCTACAAAGTCAATCGGTTCACAGTCGAAAGCTGCTCCGTTCCATAATTCATATCACACGATTTGCAGACCTGGTCGTCGGCCAGGATCCCAGAAACGGGGTACATTCCTCCGGACAGCGCCTTCCCCAGAATCAGAATATCCGGCCTCTGGTTCTCGTAGTCCACTGCCAATCGTTTGCCCGTTCTGCACAAGCCGGTCTGAACCTCGTCAGCGATCCACAGCACGTTGTACTTGGTGCACAGATCTCGCACACCTTTCAAGTAGCCATCCTACGAAAACAAGGTCCAGGCTCCTGGAAATCCTCTACATTTTACGCAGCTATGTGTAGACTTACGTTAGGCACCATGACTCCAGCCTCTCCCTGAATCGGCTCCACCATGAACGCACAGACCGTCGGATCCTCCTTGAACTTCAGCTCCAACGCGTTGAGATCGTTGAAGGGCACCTTGTCGAACCGTGGCACGTAGGGCCCGAAGTCCGTGAAGCAATTGGGATCGGTCGAGGCGGACAGCGCGGCAATAGAGCGTCCACAGAAGTTGTTCCTCGCGAACACCACGGTCGCCTGCTCTTTCGGCAGCTTCTTCACCCTGTAGCCCCAGCGTCTGGCCACTTTGATGGCGGTGTCCCCAGCCTCGACGCCTGGAACAACGTAGAGACAGAAATTCGATGAGAAATAGCTCGGTGGCTGGTATTCTGGCGTTGTTTCTTGCCCCTACCAGTGTTCATGGGCAGGAATCTGTCCCATCCCAGGAGCTTGGTCAGGTACTCCCCCAGTTCGCCGTGTGGTTCCGTGTAAAAGGCTCTAGACGTGTGAGTGAGCTTGCCAGCCTGCTCCCTCATCACTTTGACCAGGCGGGGATGGCAATGCCCCTGATTGACGGTGGAGAAACCGGCCAGGAAGTCTAGGTAACGCTTCCCATCGACGTCCCACAAATGGACACCCTCGCCCCTGGTCAACACCACTGGAAGTGGCTTGAAATGCTTGCCACCGAAGCTCTCGTCGCGCTCCATTAGCTCCCGCGAGCTTAGAAACCGCTTCAAGCCCAGCTCCTTGGTCGCGCCGAGGATCCTTGACCTTATTGGCTGCATTGTTGATTATTTACTACCCGCAGTCGCCGAGAAGAATGAAGACCAAGATCGCTGCACCTTTTGCCAACGCGAAAAGCAAACTGTCCGCGAATTCGCAAATGATCCTCCCATTTATATCGACGCGAGCGAGAGTAGGGGAGGGTATTAGTTATTTACACGGAATGTTTTCGTATACAGTTGATACGCCCCGCGAGGATTTCGAATAAATTCCTCGGGATGCAACCGAGCAAGCCCGTATCTGATAATGAGAGGTATCGAGGGGCGCCGTTTATTGCGGCGCCAACTTGCCAAGGCAAACGAAAAACAGCAAACAGCGCGTTAATCCAGGAGAATGAGTCGAGGAAGGTGTGAAAATTTGCTCTCTGTTTTAGAGTAGTGTTTTACGTAGAGCGTCTGTCGTGCCTCTGGGCCAAATGGATAGATCGACGAGTAATTCACCGATCCTTTGGGAATTTATGACAACGATAAGGCTGCGGATAATGAGACAAAGGCGGATCGCGGAGCTCGTGATCCAGAGGATTAAGCGACAAAAAAAACATGTTTGAGCTGTTATCGTTTATCGACCGTTCTCTCCGCGGTCTTACCATTGATGCACGATAACGCGATTGAACGAGTACGGGCATACCAATGCCTGCCAAGGCAAATTGATTCTCGATTGCACGTTCAAACGTTTGTCAAAGGCGCGATATTATTGAGCTCGAGGCGATGCCCTGCCGTTCGAGATAAACATCGATCGAGGAATACAAAATAGGACCCCGTATCGCGTTAAGCTATTAATAACCAGCTTAGCAACCGATGAGCCGATTTTTATGCCTCCGTGGCGTCGGGATGATAACCGCTTCAATTCCTCTCCGTCTCGTTCGCTTAAACGTGCTTCCACGGTTCTCCGATGCCCACCTTTCGTGAGGCGATGATTCAGGATTCGTTGAGTAATTGGCTAACAACGTCGATCTATCGAAAACGAATTTATTTACAAGATCCTCGGAGAGTTACAAGAAAAATACCCCGCGAGGACGGAGGCGCCTGTCGATCCTTTGCTAATTAACTAGCGAACCGAGTAATCGTTTTGGCAATGATGTCGGCGCACTCGCGTATCTGCGGCTCGGTGATGACCAACGGCGGAGCCAATCGGATGATGTGCCCGTGGGTTGGTTTCGCGAGCAAGCCTGCATCCTTCATCTTCAGGCAGATACTCATCGCGTCGAACTTCTTGTTGATGACTATGGCGTTGAGCAGTCCCTTCCCCCTGACCAGAGTGACGATGTCATTTGGAAGCTTACCCAGTTCTTCTCGAAGAAGGCGACCCATCTTGTCCGCGTTCTCCGCGAGTTTCTCCTCCTCGAGGACTCGAAGCGCCTCCAGGGCGATCCTGCAGCCCAGAGGATTGCCGCCGTAGGTGGAGCCATGCTCCCCTGGCTTTATACTCAGCATGACGGGGTCGTTGGCGAGCACGCCGGACACGGGATAGAAGCCACCGGAAAGGGCTTTGCCCAGCACCAGAATGTCCGGCTTCACGTTCTCGTGATCCACTGCCAAACGCTTGCCTGTCCTCGCCAAGCCGGTCTGCACCTCGTCCGCTATCCAGAGGACGTTGTGTTTGGAGCACAGCTCTCTGACTCCTCGCAGGTATCCGTCCTTTGAAAGTTTTAAGAGTTAGTCATACTGGGATAGCCAGAGTCGATCGCTCGCTATCTGCGGGGATTCCCCAGAGTCTACTATAATATTATATAATATTACGAGACGCAAGGTACTCGAGACTCAACTTGAGGTGAAACTACTCTTCATTTCATATCAACTCTTTGAGATTACAGCTGGTACGCGCAAGAGTGACGGAGCACTCGAATGATATTTAAAAGCTTACCTTTGGCACCACCACCCCAGCCTCGCCTTGTATAGGCTCCACCATGAAGGCACAGACATTAGGGTCAGCAAGAGCCCTCTGAAGCGCCTTGAGGTCGTCGTAGGGGATGACCTCGAAGCCAGGCATGAAGGGGCCAAAGCCGCCGTAGCTGCTTGGATCCGTGCTAGAGGACACAGCGCTCATCGACCTCCCCCAGAAGTTACCCTCAGCGAACACGATCTTCGCCTGATTCTTCGCTATACCCTTGCTATCGTAACCCCATCTGCGGGCGAGTTTGCACGCGGTCTCGCCACCCTCCACGCCAGTGTTCATTGGCAGCCATTTGTCGTACCTGATGGACAATACCTCACCTTAATAATCCGAAGAAGCTTCGCTAGTTTCGGAGAAACGTACCCGAAAAGCTTCGTAAGGTACTCCTCGAACTCCCCCAGCGCGTCGGAGTAAAAGGCCCTGGAGGTCAAGGTCAGGACCTTGGCCTGCTCGACGAGAGCTTTGTAGATCCTCGGGTGACAGTGGCCCTGGTTTACGGCGGAATAAGCGCTGAGGAAGTCGAAGTACCGCTTCCCCTCGATGTCCCACATGAAGACCCCCTCGGCTTTGCACAGGGCCACCGGCAGTGGGTGGTAGTTGTGCGCGCCGTATTTCGACTCCCGCTCGAAAACATCCTGCGACGTCAGCGTGCACTGATTCCTCTCGACCTACGATCATAGTTCGCTTCTGTAGTACAGTCTCGGCCGCGGGGAGCCGCTCGACTAGCTTTACTCCTGTTGCTTTATTACCTGGCCGAACAGGTTCGACAGTTTCCCTCTAGAAACTCCCCCCGTTTTTCTCAGCATGCTTCTGGCTAGAGGCTCCATCCTTCGCGGGCCAAATCTCTCTCGAGCTAATCTGTGGCAACTGCAATGTAAAGCTACGATGAGTGAATCTGGCGCTCTGTAAATTCAGCGCGAATTAATCGCGAAGGTCGATCGTCCCCTTTCGCGTAACTAGACCAGTGGCCGCGAGTCCAAGGTGTCGTAGCATTATCTATGATCGCTCGACAAGATTGTTTCATCTCGCGAGCAGTACACCTCTAGCGCTTAACAATGAACGGTGGAAAAAAACAATATTACGAGAGGGGGTATTAATGTTTGCCGCGCGAAACATTATCGCGACTGCATCATTATCACTGTAGCAAAACAACGCGCCCCGACTGTACGCCTCGCCGTGCGAATTAAGTTTATTGGACGTGGGCTTACCTTCTGGAAGCTGATGATCGCTGGTATTAGCGAGCGCTGGTCGAATGGTCCCCGGCTGGTCTCGCTTTCGCCGCGTCCGGTCGAGCGTCGTGGGCAGGAGTCACCCTGCGTCTGCCGTGCGGAAAGAGCCTGGCAAATTGGGCGGTACGCGCAGAGTACTAGTGGATGCTCCTCCGCGTGGCTAGTTTTATCGTCAGCTTTGTTCCATTCCTCTTCGATACGCGCGGACACGTCACGCGCTCTTCCTATCGAAGATAAGGAAGGTGTATAATTTCACAGCCTATCGAAAATGACTACTTCCCTATCCGAGGCTGAGAGATTTGGCTGTTTGCAGCCGAGCGTGAACGCGATAAGGCGCCGCTTTCCTTTGCAGTGATTAGGGACGTCGCTACCTCAACTGGTCGTCGATCATTCTGATATTGGGCGATAGCAACTTAGTTGTATTGCCGAGGAAATTGCGCCTGTTGACTTGTAAATTGTTAGTTTGAATTCTTTGCTGTAGAGAATGGTAATTGAGGTAGACGGACCTGGGGGTCCGTGTGCGTGTTTTTATCAATAGCATCGGGAATGATAAGCGAGCGATAAGTGGCCTTATCGGCGATGCCTGACGTACCATTGTATCGGTCCAAAGTGCAACGCGTGTCGCATCTCCTCGTTTGTTGAAGTAAAGATGAATCTGGAATCCTTTTTGTTATACATGGGCGCAGTGCTGGATTAACCAATATGCAAAATTAGGAGAAAGGGGCACCATAGAAATTTTCTGAATTTTAGAATCTAACTTTTGTTAGAAACACTTTTTAGTAAAATTATCGGAAATGCCTAACAGATCGTCTTCATCTGACCCTGCATAGGCGTATAATTATCTAAAGTCGGTTTATAAAAGTATATCAAACTATCGCAAAATGGTAAAAAATGAGAATTTTTTTTTCATTTTGTAACGGTCATGGTAGAAGTGCAGTATATTTGGAATATCAGTTTGTTTAAGATGAATAAAAAGTTACGGCAGAGGGTGGGAACAAATAAAACTGCATAACATCATAGGGAAATTAATAAACTTTCATATTTCACTGTTTTTCGATCTCTTTTCATACGTATAAATAGTTTATGAGTTATATTTTTTTCTCGTAGACAAATATAATCTCTATTAACGAATTTCAAGTCCATTTTAGCAGTTTCTATAAATAAAATGGTTTCTTAAAGTAATATTTAAATTATTATTAATATAAAGTTTTGAGCGCGGGGCCAGGGATGGTTGTAACACTTTCTCCGATTCTCATTTTCAAGAGACACGGTAGTGTCTCGCGCCAAGTATATATAGGTATATTTGCGTAGCGCGAGACGCACAGTGTCTATATTACGCCGTTACCCGCTATCAAGAACCCTGAGATTACCGAATCTCAATAACGGCTGATCCGATTAGATTTTGAATGGTCTTAATGGATAGTTTGGGTTTGATTTACATAAGAAAAGTGTCTTCGTTACTTTCGGTAGTTGACCACAATTTTGTCAACTACTTAAATTAATGATTACAGAAAATAATGTGTAATCAACTACACAATTACATTTTAATCGTAATTAGAAATTGTAATTGGATTACATTTTGCCCAACTCTGCTGCTCTACTTGCACACCAAGTTTCATAATTTTCTGAATTTTCCGGTTGCCGAACGCCCCTTGTACCGTTGCCGACAACCTTTACCCTCACTTTCGTTATTCCGAACTATGTAGCCATATGACATTGAAACTTAAAATATTGTGTCACTACTTTGTGTTCCGGAAATTATCGCAAAACTAACACGGACCCGTAGAAAGAACATGCAAATGAGTAGACTAAGTGTTTAACTCTAAAGTTTTCTCATATTTTAACAATTATTGAAACATTTGAATACTTGCTGAAGAAATTTTGCAGATTGACGTTTTTTTATTCTGCCGATTAAGTCGAAAATGGGAAAATGGCGGTTCATCCACAAGTGTCGTTAATTAACAGGTCATTACCCCTATTATCTGCAGTATTACAAATTACATAGCGTTAGTAGTTTATTAGATACTTCGGTATTCCAAATTACCAACAGTATTCCAAATATGCTGCACTTCCTTTAATATTTTATTTGGAAGAATAGTTTGAATATCGTTACCTGTATGTTAAATAATGCTTCAATGATGATGCGCTACCTATTTTCATCTACGTAGATACTCTTATTCCGTTTTCATTCTAAGAACTTCATTTCGATATTCTTCGACACATCCACTTTATTGAACTTTATTTAAATCTCCGCGCCAGTTTTTCCCGCTAAATTAGCCCGCTCGTCGCAAACTACCGCGCATGTTTGGTGGCAGGATTTGAATAAACGTTACTCGTTGGTATGCCTCTTTGACAGTATCCGAAGCGGTTTATGAACGTATATGAAACAGTATTGCAAGATACGGGGAACTAGCTTCCACCAATGCAGATAGAAAACTATAGATACGAAGACACTGTGTCGATGCGGAGATTGCAACGGAGTTAGAGGACAATTCTGCGGACCTTGCACGAGGGGAAAATACAAGGAAAATGCCATCGAAGCATTAAAAGATCCTGTATGATTGTCTTTGAATCGGTTTTATATTTTCTTTCACTTGTTTCCCATTGCTGATCGTTTAACATTTTCAGAACTGGGCTTGCCCACATTGTCGAGGACTGTGTAATCCCAGCATATGTAGAACTAGGAGCGATCGGGGCCCGACGGGAATCCTAACACCTGTAGCGCAAGAAGAAGGGTATCCGTCTGTTATGGATCACCTCCAGTCTACTGAACTGGACGACGCGTAATTTCGTTACAGTAAGACACAATTGAATAATACGACGATTCAGTATCGAATGAATATTTTCTGATATGTTTAATCAGCGTATGTAGCATTTGAAGTGATCGGAAGTTTCTCCCCTAATATATTACTTGACTTTTTTTATGGCAATGATGCCGTAATGCCTCGGCGACAAAACAGGATCGAATAGGCGCAGTATTGCGAGTTTGGAACAATGATTGCTCTTCTGCAAAAATATTATTCGATCGAGCATAATGCCTGCTTCCAATACACGGCCGATGTGTACCCTTAGCGTTTGGAAAATATTAAATCTCTTCATCAGGCGCAGATAGGACTGATAGGTATTTTCTAACTTCTCTGCAGGCGGTATCTAAAGAAATAAAGATCGTTCTAAGGAATTTTTAATAAACAAACGCGTATCCACTATCCATACCGTTATCGTCGTTATACCTTTCCTGATTGTACTCCAATTCTCGAAAACGCCCACAGAGCGTACGTCGGGAAATCCTGCGAAGGTCCTCCGCGACCTACTTTAGCGTCGTGAATACCTGTTAAACAGAACTGTAAGCGCTGTGAAAGAGAGTGAGATCGAAGTAATGGAGGAGAGACTGTACCCATGGAAGAGAGGATCACTTGTAACATTGCCCTGTAGAACAGCGACGAAGAAATCACTTTGTTCTCCGAGCTCCTTTCGATGGATTGTTGGCCAAGCATTCTAGCGTTCTTGGAGAACTCGACTCTCTCGTCGAATGTCTCGTTCGTCAAGTGGTAACAACAAGGCACGATACACAGCAGATTAATGTCTTTCGTGGCTAAGAATGTTCTAATAATCGAATGAGTAAGAGAGCCACAGGTGTGTAAGCCAGTTACTATCAGATTCTTATCCAACTTCCAGTCACGAAAATTTTCTTTCACCATTCTTACGTAGTCCGTTGTCTCGTTTATTTCTTCGACTACATATTGAACCTGAAACACAGTACACTTTCGCTATTCTGTATGTTTAAATGTCTGTTTTATAGTAGAGTACGATCAGTACCAGATTTTCAGAACCCGTCGTTTTCTTCTTTAATTTCTTTTGCCTAGAAATTGCTCCCTTGCAACACAATTGCGAGGAATCTATCGCAAGGACAGGAACTTTATGATTCTCTGCTAGGAAAGTTGATAAATAGGCTTTGCCAGCACCAGCATCTATTACCAGACTATCAGTCGACGCTGCTATTGCTCCAATTATGTTTCCGAAAGATTCAACCTCGTGCAGTTTCTTAGCATTCATGAATTCTGGCTTTGTACTATTACGTCTGTGTTCATCGAAGCGAGTAATATTTGGTAGGATATCTGCGAGGTTCTTTGAATTTATTTGTATAGAACATGATTGAAGAGAGAGAGACTCTGTCAGCCTTATGAAATTATTTAGGATAGGATGACTGTCGTTTTCTGTCCAATAAGCACAATCTGCTTCGTTTCTCTCTAGCTCCAATCTTAAAGCTTCTGGCAAGCACGTCTCCCATAAGTTCTCAGTGATGAAATCAACTACGTGACAGTTTATTAATTTGTGATAGGTATTTATAAAGCTTAGAACTTTGTCAAAGTGTTTATCATACATAACTATAATATTTGATGTATAAACCTTTTCAAATAACAAGTACCTTAACATAGGTATCAAAAATAAAAGGTATTACAACGTTCAAACAATAACATTATCTTCTTCCTCTCGTTCGATCAAAAGTCAAGCTTTTCTGCCTCCGGATACGATGGACATATTTTTGTTAGGGAACAGAACTTGGCATACTTAAACTTGATATCGTCCATGCTCTTCTCTATGTCTACCGCCTCGTTGTTACATCTAGGAAAACTGTGAATTTCACGCATAAGTTCCTTCGCAACGTTGACAGCTTTCCCTGAATTAGGACTTGCGCTTAAATACTGTTCCAAGATGCCACAGTAATATCCCAACTGCGCGCCTAATACGCTAGCTCTGTGATACCCTAGATGATACCCATTTACTAATCGCTTTCTGCCTGTTTCGTACCCTTCCTCGTATCCTAAATTCTGAGCGTTCTCTTCAGCAAATAATAAATTCTCGAACTCCTTATTCACGTCGATATCCTCTTTATCAGACATAATTGGTGTGCCTGGAATTTCGTAAAAATAATCGTAAGAATAGCAGTGGGAAAGAAGATGCGTTCATTCGCTACTTTTATAAAATATACCTGCAACATATTCAGATATCTTAATAAGAAGTAATCTTCCGTTTACTTTCCTCCCTGCTGCTTTTTAATAAAACCTTACGCGAAACATAACCCAACTCAACCGCACGGGATGAATTTTTTTAGGCTATGGTCGAAGGTAAAGATCGTAAGCTGGCAACATTACTCCGCCATATTGAAAGTCACGCGGAGGCACGCTTGCCAATCGTCGAAGTCGCTCTCTATTTCGTGTCGTAATAAGCATTTTCAATTAAGGTTATAAGCAGTTACGGGAGCAGAGAATATTTATTCGCCGTTTCGTTAACGAATATTCGTTCCTTGGCGAAGAATCTCTGAACCCGCGGGGAGGGCATTTCTAGACCCGCGTGGAGAAGTGCCTTCGCTGGAATATGGTATAGTTTTGACCAACTTCAGAGGCGTGTCATGTTTGCGATAAACGCGGCGTTCTTTCCTGTAGCGTACCCGACAGTTTTTTAAGTGAATATTCGGTAAAAGATGCTCGCGCTAGCACCAAAAAAGGACGGCGGACCCAATGCGAAATTCTTCGAGTCCCCGGAGATTCTCACACAGCTCGATGGAATTAAACAGTGGCTGCTGAAAAACTGTAAAAAGGTACACTAGAAGACCCGGCGTCGAAACCTCTACGTTTCGCTCGCTGATAACTCGCGCACTGTACCGAGAGCTTTTAATGCTTTCATTGGTTCAATTGCGTTTTTAATGATTCTACCACTGTCACATTTCTTTCGCGCGAACTCTAAATACTCTCGATTTGATAGAACCACCAGAACGGAATTCCAACTCAGGCTGCATAAGCTCAGTCACTTGCATGTGCCTTCGTTCTGTTTACACGCTTTCCTATGTGTTTGTACATTGATTTAATTATAATTTAGTCACATTCTCGTGTTACTATGATAAGAGCTGTGGCGACTTCACTTTTTGTAAGGTGTAAGTGTTGTAAATAAATACATGTGACAGTTGGTCGAAATAGTTCCATCGCACAAAATGCATTTACATCTGTATACACAAACCTTCAGCGTTTAAGTATTTAAAGCATCGTCTTCTCGTTACATGTTACAGTATGTACAAACGGACCCTCCGACTAATAAAAGTCTAGCCACTTTGATAGTGCAATTACTGCAGTTCCAAGAAGATAATTTAGGAAAGAATGTTACGAAACCGCCGATGACAAGGCTTCCAGTACGTATTCAGCGATTGGTGTGGTTAAATATTTGTAGCTTTAACGCCGCTTTACAGAGTTAATGTTTCATGAAATTTTTAGATGAAATGTTTCTTAGACTTTAAACCAGGCGGCGGTTTATGTCAGATTCTGGCTGCGGCGTATCGTTTTAAGCAGGAGCAAGGATGGCGCAGATTCGACTTTCCAGTTGGAAAGGTAAGCGGCGAGAGTTGGGTCGGATTACGTGGACAGTGTAATATACAAGCCACTGTTCTTCCAGTCAGGGTCTCGTATGGATCGAACGGTGGAGATGTTGATGGCGGCCGAGCGAGCCTTAGTTCAGAACAGGTGCCTGATCATACCGAGTATATACGTAAGGGCTGAATTAGACAAACCGACGGCCGCTAAAGTGAAAGAAGCGATTCGCCGGCATCAGGCCACTATTGCTGAGAACGAAGCAGACGCCACGCACATAATTTACCCTCCGGTGGATCCGATGGAGGAAGAATACGCGCGACCTTGCATGAGGCGCGACAGATCCGTTCTTCTTCACTGGTACTATTTCCCAGATAGTTATGATTCTTGGACTACATTAGACCTTCCTTGGGATTTTCCAGAAGGTACATTTAGCACTACGAACATGAAGTCGGTGTACAAAGTATCGGCCACGTGGGCGTTAGACCTAGATCAGTACAACGAGTGGATGAACGAGGAGGACTACGAGATAGACGAGAGTGGTCAGAAAAAGATACACAAGTACAGGCTCTCGGTGGAGGATCTGATGGCTCAACCATCCCATCCCCCGCCATCGGCGAAGAAACCGAAACGAAAGCGCTCTCCTAGTCCACCCCCGAAGCCGGGCAAACGTAAGAGCGCAAGAGCACCGTCGGGTGTTCAGAGTGCTTCCTCCACTTCGTCGCTAACAACCCCGAAGAAGTCGCGCGGCGGCGGGGAGGAGGAAGACGATCTCACGCAAGGAATGGAGGACCCGCCGGCAGAACCTCGGATCGTGGAGGTTGTCGCTACGCCTGCGAATCCACCGGTTACAGGTCAAGGGAACGCTCCGACGAGCGGTACCACTTTAACTACGACAGGGAGTAAAAAGCAAGATAACGAACTTCAGCCACTTAAGTCTGGTAACATGGCGGACTTGGATGAACCGATGGAAGGAGATAAAGGAAGTTCTCAAGGTACCCAGGACAGAGAGGAGCGAGACGCCAGCAAAGAAAGAGGGGAAGGCATCAAAGGGGACGAACCAGAGGATAACGTAACGGAACAAACGCATCACATCGTCGTTCCTAGTTACTCTGCCTGGTTCGATTACAATTCGATCCACACCATCGAGAAGAGGGCTTTGTCGGAGTTCTTCAACGGGAAGAATAAGTCGAAGACGCCCGAGATCTACCTCGCGTATAGGAATTTCATGATCGACACCTACAGATTGAATCCCACGGAATATATTACGTCCACTGCTTGCAGGCGCAATTTGGCCGGCGATGTTTGCGCGATCATGCGTGTACACGCGTTTCTGGAACAGTGGGGACTTATTAATTACCAAGTAGATGCCGAGTCAAGGCCAACGCCGATGGGGCCGCCCCCAACGTCGCATTTCCATGTATTGTCGGACACCCCGTCTGGCTTAGCTCCCGTCAATCCAAACCCTCCGAAGACGCCGCAACCGACGGCTGCGAAGACTTTGCTCGATCTGGAAAAGAAGTCGAACGTGACAAGCGGAATGGGAACGGAGGAGAAGGCTTCAGCCGGGGCGATGGCGAACTTCGGATTGAAGATCGATCAGTATTCGAGGAAACCGGCGGTTCTGAAGAACAAACAAGCTGCTGGCGCTACTCGCGATTGGACAGAGCAAGAGACACTGCTGTTGCTGGAAGGATTGGAGTTGCACAAGGATGACTGGAACAAAGTTTGCGAGCACGTCGGCTCGAGGACGCAGGACGAATGTATCTTGCATTTCCTGCGGCTCCCAATAGAGGATCCGTATTTGGAGGAAGGTGGACCGGAAGGCTTAGGTCCGCTGGCTTATCAACCGATACCCTTCTCCAAAGCTGGCAATCCTGTTATGAGCACGGTCGCGTTTCTGGCATCGGTTGTCGATCCCAGAGTCGCGGCGAGCGCCGCTAAAGCTGCCATGGAGGAATTCGCAGCTATCAAGGACCAAGTACCAGCTGCTTTACTGGATCAACACTTGAGAAACGTTCAAGCTAGCGCTAATTCAGATGGTAATTACTGGCTTTCTGCATACGCGGGAGATACGTTGCAATTTTCTCTTACTATTCCCTTGTTTTTGTAGGTAAGTTTGATCCAGCTGCAGGATTAGCACAATCAGGCATAGCGGGCACAGGACCACCCGAACCTCCGGACGATACCACAGCAGCACCCGCGACGACTGGTAGCGTCGCAACACCAGCAGCTACTTCTCCGCACTCGGCCACGCCAACCCCGATTGAAACGAAGAAAGAGGAGCCAGAGAAACCTAAAGACGCTGAAGTGGATCAAACTCAGATGGATATCACGAAGAAGGAGGATGAAATGAAGGAAACTGAGGAAGATACTAAAGCTAATATAGATGCTGAAGCTATGGAAGCGAAGGAAAAGAAGGACAAGGTACATATGTGTTTTATATCCTCGAGCATTGCTGTGATTAATGATTATTAATGTTTCACGTCTCTACTTCCTTCGTTCTTCCCAATTAGGTGGTCCGCGATGCTCAGCTTCAGTCCGCAGCTGCCGCCGCGTTAGCCGCAGCCGCTGTCAAGGCGAAACACCTGGCAGCCGTGGAGGAACGTAAAATCAAGTCTCTGGTTGCGCTGCTGGTTGAAACGCAGATGAAGAAACTGGAGATTAAATTACGCCACTTCGAGGAATTGGAGACAACGATGGAGCGGGAACGCGAGGGTCTCGAATACCAGAGGCAGCAGCTGATCACCGAGAGGCAGCAATTCCATCTAGAGCAATTGAAAGCCGCGGAATTCCGAGCGAGGCAGCAAGCGCACCAGCGTCTAGCCCAGGAGCAGCAGCAACAGCAACAGAATCAGCATCCGCCGTGGCAACCGAGCGCGCAACAACAACAGCAACAGCAACCACCTAGCCCACAAGCCCAGCCGCAACAGCCACCGTCGCATACGCCCCCGCAACAGGCATAACTCTGTCGTGAGTTACCTTTAAGTTATAGCTATCGATCGCAATAGCGCGGTGCGGCGCTGTCGCAATGAGGAGAGAGAGAGAGAGAGAGAGAGAGAAAGAGAGAGAGAGAGGCATGAGCGTAGAATGAGAAGAACTATAAATTAAATTTTTAATATTGAATATATTATTTCTGCAGTACAGAGGTTTTCTGCGTTTACTCGTTCTCGTTCCGATGCGATTGGACGATTATGACGCGACGCTACTAAACAGAATTCGTACGAAAATACTTGCGGGAGAGTGGGATTATCGTTTGCAGCGCGCGCGCGTTCTCCTTCAGTACGTTCTCGTATACATAAGTTTTAGACAGAGTTACCGTGTTAACCGTAAGGAAAGTAGCCTGGTCGTTCGTAAAAGTCTACAGAGCGTGATTGTGCACGAGTTCCAAGACCAAGTCAGTCATGAGCCGCGCGCACTCCGCTCCTCCGCGCGGCGGTGCTCGGGTGCTTTGCTTCTCCTCGCTTGTCTCCGGGCCTTCGTACAAGTCCGGGGCCTCCTCGCTCTCGCACGTGCTAATTGGCAAGATGTCCAACGCGAGACCCACCCCGAATCGTCCGCAGCGTCTCATTTCCTCGTTCAATCTGTACATTAACGCGGGAGAGAATGAGGGGGACGAAGGTGACCACGATCAAAGACGGCTCGGCCGCCCTCGGAAGCTTTGTATCCCGTTGCGCTTTCATTTCCTTTCTATTTCTCGACTATCCCTGCGGGGCGAATTACAGCGTATTACTTACAGCTCCCACATAACAGACGGATCTTTCGGCGGCTCTTCCGGATTGAGCGCGTGCAATGAAGACATCAGATGGAAATGATAATGCTGGAGGAGCTGCGTCATGTGAACTCGTCTGATTTCCCCGGTCGTGCAGCAGTACAGCAAGTTCGCGAGGTCAAGGGCGAGCGAACCAACCCGGCATAGTTGAAAGTCTATTAAATAGACGACCTGAGGAAAAGAGTGGTGGTCGTAACGGAATTTAAGGTCTGACGTTTGTTTCGAATCTTACTTGCCGCCCCCGATTGGCAGAGAAAAACAGGAAATATTTTTGCACTACAGTCGCCTCGTTTTCCTCTGAGATCAAGGAACCTTCTTGTATTCGCGCGTTGAACAGAGATCACAGAATTCTCTCCCCCCTCCCCCCGACTACTTCGCTCGCGAAGGATATAATTTATTTACACGACAAGGTAAATGTTCTTCTTTGAGCGTCGGATAACGGTAGGATGTAGTTGGATTTATATAATTCTTTTTGTTCTTTTTATGAATGACTACACGAAGTGCAAGAATCTTTGCTCCGGTATTAAAATGGTACTTTCCTGATAAAGCTATTGATAAAAGAAACGAGAGAATCGTAATATAAGAATCTTATAAATTTATATAATAAAATTGTACTAAAAAGAATCTCTCGGTTGAATACTTTGTCTCGATTCCTAGTACAATTCGGTCAGGTTTTGTGGTTTGACCAGGTTTCAGTTACCATTTAGTTTTATATAAATTTTCATATGCAATTCTTTGCTGGACTGATTTGGTGAAATAAATATTTACTATGGTACTTGCCTCTTCGTTTGGTTCAGCGTCATCTTTGAACAGGATATTGTTGGTCCAGCAGTCGCCGTGGCAGAAGACAGTGAGAGGTCCTCGCGTGGATGCCAGCTCGCACATCGTGCGGAAGAACACCTCGTCGTCGAGGAACGCTCGCAGTTTCTCCATTATCACCACCCTCTTATGTTCCATGTGCGTAGGGAGGCCGTCCGACACCATTCGAATCGCATTCTTCGCAGCAACCTGGTAGTACTGGCGATACCAATCCTTGTTCTCCGGTCGAAAGAGCGTCTCCTGTATACCTTGCTCCGCGTCTGGATCCGCCAGCCTCGCAAACTCCCCCGGCCTTCGAAATACCCATTAAGTATACAACATGTACGTGCCCAACTCGGATACGACAAAATTGAGGGACGGAGGAAAATGAGGGAAGATAACACGACAATAGTAACGAGTTAAGAAGAGAAAGAGGATATCGATATTGGTAGAACTTGCCTAGTATCCCTGAAGGTCAAGCTCAGCGCATGAAAGCCGGCCAAGGCTTTCAACACTGGCTTCAAGCGGTCAAGCTCCAGTCCTTTCCTTCTATCTGCCATTTTAAAGCCCCTTTGTCTCAGATCCTCCATGGCAATAAGATCAAACTGCGCCGCGTAAATCTTGGCCACTCCGTCAAATACCTTTTTCCCATTCGCTTGCAGCTTGTTCAGAGCTGGCCACACGCACGTATAGAATGCCACCTCGTTTCGGAAGAGGAGTTCGCTTTTGAACGCCTCCCGATGCTCCCTCGACTGTGGCAAAACTTTGTAAATGATCGCGCGCTCGCAATTCATCCATTCGCCGTCCGCCGTTTGCTTTCGCCCTTTTGCTCTGATACGGTACAGCATCGACGTGTAGTTGTCACCTCTGCCCGAGCCCGGCTCTTCTTCCAAATCTGTGATCACCACGTCGGACTCGTCTCGCGTTATCAATTCGCGCACAGACTCCAACGTAAGATGCGTGTGCCCCTTCTCGTCCATCGCTACGGCGACGATGTCGTTGCAGTTCCTCTGGAATCGGCCGAGAAAACTTGGACAGACAGGGCCGTGCGTCGTTTAAGAATCTCGCATCAATAGGTATCGCAGCATTCCAGTCTTTAAAGTGGACGAGTGAGTTACGATGTTAAGCTATGCAATGCAGGAAATAAGTACTTGAGTGACGGGGGATAGTACCTCCCACTGTCGTGCAACTTAATTTGTTAATCGTATGTACCCTAGCTGGAGGGACAAGGACACCAATATATATCAATCACGCCGTATAATTTTATATTCTTTGAATGCCAAACCGATTGAAATCCTTTTGCGCGCGATGGAAATTTTTATTGGAAACCGATATCGATTTTCCGAGATCTCAGTAGCATAACGTGAAACGGGCAAAACAGACGAACACGGTTATTTAATGTTGGAAACATTTATTTATTATATCGAATTATTTTTCAGTCGATGGCGGCGAGATTATCATTTCTAATACTTCAACGCCCACTAAGTCCTTCAATTTACTGTGATATGCAGGGCTGAGGTGTTCGATGTTGTGCAGCCTCCTCGCCATCTCGACGATATGCTCGAATCCTGAATTTATACAGTACTCGAGAACGAGCTGAAAAGAAGCACGAAACATATACTTTTCTATTATAAACTCAAGAGAGAAAAGGTGGAAAAGGAAGAGCGGAAGGTGAGAATAATACGTACGAAAGCTTCCGCGATGCACTGCTTGGACATGCAAGTTTCGAACAGCTCGTCCACTTGTAGCCTGTCCATGTTCGGCATAAACATGCTGGGATGATTGACCGTTTCCATCAACACTTCCCTCGCCTCTTGCACGCGATCACCGCGTAATAAAAGTAGCGCTATCACACCTGTCGTGCTACTGTGAAACGCGTTGCACTCCTCCTTCTCCCTTTCTTTCTGCAATCACAGATTATTTCTTTCCTAAACTCCTCGTCTGTCTATTTACCATTTTATTCGAATAAAATAAATACGTGGATATTCGACCTTTATGAGAGCCCAAACGCTCGTGGCTGCGTCCGCGAATAATGTTATCAAGTGTGATTCCGGTGGTGAAACGATTTTTCGCATCATGTTCAATATATCGAAACTCAACGAAGAGTTCAAGAAACCGAACATCACCACGTCTGACCAGAATCTTGGTAGATAGTCTACAACAGTCTCTGGTGGATACGATTGTAAAATGCGCAGAATCTCTTTCATCAGGTTTAATTCCGGGATATATATCGACGGGGTAACTTTTTGGTAAAATTCGAAGAATTCTTGGATAGTGGTGTGTGATAATACCAGCATCGTGTACGCATAGTAATAGCCATTTTCCTGTCGCGTGAAAAGTACAGTGTTAAGGAAAAAGACACCGGGATGAGTAACTTCGTATAAAGATGACGACGTACCATCCCGACTTTCGTTATAAATTGATAGTGATCACCGGAAAGAAGGATATCGTTTATCTTGTGGCCGGCTGCTAAATCAGAATAACATTGCAAAGCTGCGTCCATAGCTGCTATAAAAAATTGCCCGTCTATTCGATCTTGCATAGTAAAGTTTTCCTTCGCGACTGCGTCTAATATATCCATGAAGGAATTATACGACGATTCGCCTGCGAGACAATACGCAAATTACGGATGAAAAGTAAAAAAAAAAAAATACGAAAGATACGAGGAAAGTAAAATTACCTCTGCGAGAGAACACGCGAATGGCATGATAATACGAGGCTAGTGAAAACTTTATATTCAGCCTTTTGAATTCTACCAACAAATGTTTCACGAGATTCTCAGCATCGTTGCGCGACGATATTGACGCGGCTACCTTAAGGGCAGCGTTCAATGTTCTAACATTTGGACGAATCCCCTCTTTATCCATTGACGTGAGAATATCATATAATATATCCTTCCTTTTCAAGGTATTTTCTTCATAATGGTCTGGAATCAGGCCTATTATATAATTGTAAGTAGTAACGTTCAATGGTATCTTTTCTTTCTTGCATTGCTCGTACAGCAGCCATGCTTCCTCTGGCTGAAAGTGAAAGTTTGTAATGCGTTATAGCGTCCGGAGTTCGATATAGAATTAAATCACAATTATTATACTTTTGACCACTTCGCGAAGGCACATATCATTGCGTTGTGAGCTCCAGCCACCGCCGCAGGACCTTGATCCATTAGAGACTTGTATAACTTATCGATCTCCGAGTTGTACCTAAAATGCATTACTGTTAGAAGTAGCCAATCAAGGTCATAAGTTTATTAATTCCGCTACTCACGTCCACATCTTCTTATCTTTAAATCTACAGAACCATTGTTCATGTGGGAACTGCTTCGATAAATTTGGCTCGCCATTGTGAAAGCACAGTAACTCGAGAAGCGCTTGTTTCGTTTCATTGGAGACATCAGTTTCTATCAGCTTGTAGATCTCGATAGCTTCGGACGTGTTACATTGCTGTATAGCTTCCAAGAGAAGTTCTTCCGATACTTGACTTTTATCCGCGTAGTCTATCGATGGCTGAAATTCCTGTAAGCCGCGAAAGTGAAGATTACGGTAGCATTAGGTATTCGATTCCAATTCCACTCGTAATAGGTAACGCATACTCTGATCTTCGGATCGGAGAGGTCTCTTGGAAACAAATTCTTGTGTTCCTTGTGGATCCACATTGCTGTTTTCTTGCCAGATTCATAAGACAATGCGTATAAACGACACTCTGTCTTCCTCGACGGGAGCAAGAACGGATCGTCGTGGTACTTATATTTGGTCCTCAATGGATCTCTCGGTACTGTACGATCGAGAGCCTGTAAGGCAGAGATAGAAGAATTACAAGTAGCTTCGTCGAGCTAATTTGTAGCTCTCGTGTAAAGCAAATGTTTCTATTCGTTTACACGCAAAATGTCTGTAGGTCCCCGTTCTATCCTAGGTGGTATTTGAATCTTAGTGCTTGGTGCTGCTGAGGACTGTGATCTCTTTAACCGACACCATGTATTCCTGCTGAAAAGTTTATTAACGTAAGTAATAATGAATGCCGTTTATTGCGGGCTCGTTGTAAACTTCGGAGTCTTCTTTAATCGGAATAAATGGAGTGAATTATGTCATTGTTTGAGAGAAGTGAACATAGTACTAACCTATACGAAATACGCTTGAAGTGATTCATTATAGATACTCGCCTAGTATCACTTATAAAATAACGTAAATCGTACGTTATATGAAATACGGTTTTAACACCACGTGGTTAAAACACGACTGCACAGTGCTGCTTCGTGTAATTTTGTTTCTCTTTCCCTCGCCCAAGGCGATGTTGCATTGGAAGGAATCTACGTGCGGAGCGTACAGTCAGCCTAAACGCTTTTGTCGTTTCTACTGGAACATCTGTTCGGTTGCCTACCTGCAGGCTTTGTTTTTTTTTCCTTTTACTGTACGTATAAAGAGTGATAGGTTCTGGAGGATGTTAAGAACAAATTTGATACCGTAGAACCTTAGACTTTTCTTCATTCTTTCATTGACATTTCGCGTGGCCGTCTTCGATAAAAGATTTGGTTCTTTGAAGTGGCATTGTGCTCGCGTGTCCCATATTTCTGAATAGGGATGATCGAGGAAACGCGAACTGAGGATAACGGTGTCAATTGTAATTAGGTTTCAAAGTGATGTTTGATAATTAATTTCCGAAGTATTAATTCGTAATTGTTATAACCAAGTAGTCCTGAATTGCTGTTTAACAAGAGGATAAATTGTGTTGGATACTTTTGAGTATTAAACGATTCAAGGCGCAGATTTTTTAAAGGAAATGGCAACAGAAAGTTTTGTCGATTCACTTTCCCGCTGTGTTGCTCATTAGGGGAATGAGGGGAAAGGGGCGAGTCGATCGGTTGGAAAAATGATGGTCGCAATAACCATGAGGTGTGCAGCACCTCGAAACATTTTACGTTTCCGACCCCTCCTTAGAAAAACTGCTTGAACGCATCAATTCTCGCCCGGTTTTATAATCGGAGGATTCTTTTGCATCGGCCTCTGTGGCGCATAGAGGCAGAGGTTCATGAATATGGCAGCTGCGCAGACGTATCTACAAGATAGAGATTCATTTCTTTCAGCAGCGCATTTATTGTTTAGCATATGAATGGTACACGCACAGGCACGGGCGCACGGACGGACGTGCGCGCACGAAATGTACCCTTTGGCATATTATACAAAGAATTGAATAAAGTTTATAAGGAAGCCAAAACCAGTCCGCGAAGAGAAGCGAGGCAGTCCTCTCCGCGCGCCGTGAGAATGCGCGCTCGCGCAAACCTTTCTGCAACGTGGTGTGCGCTCCTCGGCGTGCCTGTGTGCACGCGAGGGCGCGCGCGCGTACACATTGAACGGTGCGCGCGTAGGGAACAAGCCAGGTGTTTTATTTCAAACCGTGGGACTCTTAAAGGGGGATGCTTGCACCACGTTGTACCACGCGTCTTCTACCTGAAGAATATGAATGAAAAACAGGATTCATGTTCCACACGGGAACCACCGGGGCCCCACTACTTTTATTGTGTTTTCTTATTCGATCGAACGTAACGTAACCCCTCGGTTCCTTCTTCTTCCCTGCTTCCTTTCACCGGATTTTCCTTTTTTTTTCTTCTGTTTCCGTGCGATGGAAAAGAATTCAATAGTATTTAGATGGGACCCCGGGCGACAATGCGCGCATTACACGGCTCGTGTTTCCTTGACGGCCGAAGAAAAGAATGCCCGAATTCCTGTACATTGTCGAGCCTCGTTTCGCCGTTTCAATAAAGAGATTCTATGGAAAAATGAGAGGAAGAAAATCTGTGCCGCTTTTCCTATGCAGCTCCCCTTACCCCCCCCCCCCCCCCCCCCCGATCCATCGCAGATCGCTTACCGATGTATAAGCTGTACGTCCTACGGAAGCACGTTTCCTTCCTCTTTTGAATTTAACAATCTCGACTGCACTTCTTTGTGTTTCAATATCTTTAGATTCAATCTGACTTTTTTTACTATGGAACGGTCTCCTACTTTTGAAAAGATTTAACGGGAAAGCATTAGACTATACGAGGCATTGAGAGCAAAAATGGACCAGCACACGTTGAAAAAGATAATTAATTTTTCCTAATTTATATGATTAGTACATTATTGCTACTAACTCAATTTCGCAAAAAAGATACAACAGCGTGTGACACGCACCTATTATTCTGGCTTTGTATTTCATCAGTACGAACGATTTCTTGCAAAGTTGAAAGAACGCAATTTACCATTTATCGCGACATTACGTGATTTTAGGGGTAGTTATATTAAAAATACACGGAATTTGGTTTTTTCTCATTTATTTCATAAAACAAGCTTACAAAGTATAATATGTATTCTAATCTTATTCGAAAAGTTTGTATATAATACGCTCGTCATATGTGTCGTATTAGCGAAAAGTATGTACATTTTTGAGTTTAATCAGATTCCATACAGAATTAATAAATAATACGTGGGAGGGGTATTTTGGTGCGGTACCGGAAACGTGGCAGATGATACGTCGAACAGATCCAGCAGGCCGGGACGAGTGCAATTTGATCTAATCCTTACGACAAATAATGCCCACATCCCAACCTGCCGGCATCCTCGATAAATTTGCCGAAAATAATGGTTCCCGGGAGCCGCCGCCCCCTCCTTCCCGCTCGTCCCTTGTTTCCGATCGTCGGTTTCCTTCTGCTTTCTCGTCGGTGGCATACAATGCATTCCGATAGGCCGGGACAAGTGCAATATTGGGAAATTACACGATCACGGAACATTGTCACAAATCTCGGCCTATCTTCGATGCAAGTCTTTCTCCGATGAATGCTGGCCAAGGTCGAGTGAGATTTTCCTTGCAAAAGAAAAGGGGCAATGAATCAGGCAGCGTTTCAAAACGTACATATTTCGTGGGGACCTGTTGCATGTGCGTGTTAGAGAATTGAATTGGAAATGTGGCGTACTTGAAATATCGATCGCCGAGTCGAACACCATTGGCGTGTAACTGGCACCGTCTACCGAAAACCAACGCTATGTCGTAAATGCGTATTTTCGCACCAGGTCTCTCCGACTCGGCCTTCGAATCGTTAGTTTCCGAATCAGAGAGCTCGGTTAGCTTTGAGTCACAAATTACAGCCTGGGGTTATCGTGAACCGTGGGCGAGCGAAGAAAAGGCATACCCGTTAACAGGGTCAGTCTATCGTGCGAAAAAAAACTCTACAACACTAACAAAAAAAACTTGAAAGTCCAACATCGTGTACTAACGTTGCTTCGTGCACGAGGTTTCGAGTCCACGTATCCTTTCGAATCCCGGTTTCGTGCACGAGGGGTCCTACGAGAAAATACAATGAAAGCCGCGCGTTGCGTAATTCTACGTCAAACCACTGCTCGCAACAACCGACCGACGCGCTCGTATTATCGAAAAAGAAGAAGAGAAGACGGATAGAAAGGGAAGGACCGATATCTCGTCGAAATTGGCGCGATTCTGTAACCCTCACGTTACGTACCTACGACGCACATACGATTCGATAACGGTGATTTTCGGGGGTCTGCTCAGCCGTTTGTTAGAACACGACGTCGGGAAGCTGCACAGATCGCTGTTGTACGTTCCACCGTTGAGTCGCGGCGCGTGCACGCGAGATCCACGTTTCGAAGCACGTTACCGGTGTATAGCGTACACCCTAACCCCCAAATCGAAGCGAATGACGTCTTTCGCCCGTTGCCAGTGTATCCTGCGCCTCGCTCTGCCTCCTTTCTGTCTTGATCTCCCTTTGAATTTGCGTCTCCCCTTGCCCCGGCTCGTCTCGCTCGGTTGAAAAAGTGCCGTGGTGGACGACGCGTGAACGCCGCTAGAATCGCACGAGGAGCCGATCATCGCTGATCCTTTCTTCTCGTCCCACTGCACAACACTGTCGATGCGATACTGTCACGCGGCGTGTCTTTTAGGAGACGATGACGACGAGGACGACGGGCACGGCGTGCGTGGCGACAGCGATGGCGACAGCAACGAAGAAGGACGGAGAAGCTTCGAAAACCCGGTGGCCGTTTTCGATCGGATCGTGCGGTGCTCCTCGGACGGTCGAGCGGAGTGTGTGTATCCAACAACAACGAGGCTGCCGCTGAAGAGGAGAAGCGTGAAGAGACCAAGACGCGACGACCGTGCCACGCAGAGAGTTGTCGACAAACTGCTGCCCGTAACCAGGTGTCTCGACGCTTTATTCTTTTTGGGCCCCATGTACATGAAAGCCCCCGGCTATATAGGTGCCCCTTGGGCTGCGTGGTGGGGAGGGGTTTATTCTTATTTAACAGCAGCAACAACCAACTTTGAAGCTTCCCTCCTTTTCCTCTTCCGTCCCTTTTCCTTTCCGACCCCTACTCTAATCTTTCCGTCTTCGTCCACTGCTACCCCGAGCCTCCTTCTAACTTCCTCCTTTCTTCTCTCGCTTTTTGCTCCCCCCCCCCCCCTCCCAACCCCCTTTCTCACTCTCTCTCGCCGTCTTTCTCTGCTTCCCCCCTCCTCCCGTCATCTGCCGTACCCCGTCTCTTTCTCCTTCTTTTCATTACCATCGACCATCCTCTCCTCGCGCCTTGCGCGCTCCTTCTTCGTCCTTCTTTCCCCAGCGCCGCTTTGTGGCGCGGGATCCACCGGTAAAGCCCGCCAAAATTGTATCAGCTGTCCTGAATTTTGCTCCGCCTGTCAAATACGTGACGTATACCGCTCCTCTTGTTCTCCTCTGTTATCCTCGTCAGGTAAGTATCCCACGGCAGCGGAAAAAAAAGGGTCAGTCGAATTTTACAATAGCTGAGCCACGTCGGGATCGATACAGTGGGGACTTTCTTGCACACCGTCTTTCGAACGTAACGTAACGAAATTTTTACCAAGCCCGTTGGAAATTCCACTATGACCTAATTCTTGTTTTGGCGGACGAATCTCTTGCCACGCTTTCGGCGATTCGCGTGTTACGAATGGTCGATCGATGGCATCCGCGGCGACTACGTAGTATTCGCAACATTGGCTACAATGTGTCAACGGTGGAGCGCCGGGCATCGAGTAGACAAATTGTAATCCTCTCTCGCGAAATTGATTATCTTTTCTTCGTCCAGAAACGGAGGGTACATGAATTTTAATACAAACTGTACTTTGGGGGTCGTCTGCGTTTTACGAACTTTGCGGCATCTCTTTCGCACGATTGTAAACATTGCAGGGGAAAGAGTATATCTTTTGTAATTGAGGACCTTGAAGCAAGAGTGGTGCAGCTCCCTATTTACCAACTTCAAGTAAATTCGAAAGAACTGTTTATAAAATTATTGCTTTGACTTAACAATTAAAAAAAGAATACTAATTGAAATATATATTTTTTCAGACTAAGTAGTAGCTATTGAGTCGATAAGTTTATATTTTTTTTTTGGCAAACTTTTCAAATCTGAAGCATTGACGTAGAACAGTAATGGGTGCAGATAATAATGAAAATAAAAAAAATGGGTGCAGATTCAAAATTTGCGATAAATCGCTCGTTTGTCATCAGATTTCCATCAAACGTGCACCAAACGATTGAGAATTTTTTTACATATATTACGTCATAACACCCCTCTTGCCGCAAGGTCCTCAATTAACGTTTTAATGAAATACAGATATTGACAGCTGTAGATTTTCTCAAAAGCGTGCAACTGCTCGCCCGTGTATAGGCGATAGTGACCCCAGTTTACAGTCGCACGGTTGATTGCGCGAATTCGAAATGCGTCGCTCAGACGTTAAGGCCCGTCGCGCGTGGAAATCGTGATTCACGCGTCGACTATGTAACCGCGCGATAATGTATTAAACTTCTCAACCGTTCAACAAGCTGTATCGCTAGGTTCGTACGTACATATTTTCACCTGGAACAGCTGAACCTCGCGTTCAGCACGTGCTCCACTGTCATCGTGGCTGTGACTCGGCCACAGGGACCACCGGGACACGTCGCGACGTCTTTTCGCGCTGACCGTTTACAGACGAGAAAAAAAAGCTGTATTTGAATATCGTGCCCGTCCGAGGTATCCAGCGTGTGTCGTGAAGCATTTCTTTAAATGGGCGCGCGATATCGCGAGATAAGTTTCGGTCGCGGCTCGTGTGTCAATCGGGGGAGACCGTTCGTCGAGGCGAGCCGGAATGTTTTTGTACGGTATTTAAGCACGAGCCGGGCGTAGATAATAATTCATAGTGGAATCATTGAGAGAGTTTATCGAGAAAGATGTCCCCTTGCCGTGTTATTCTTTCGGCTAACGTTGACACGCATATCCGAGGGAAGAAAGGGAATGGAAAACATTGAGTGATTGAGAACCACTTGTAGGAGGACAGCTGCGCTGTGAGCGCATCTGCTGTCGGTTGCGCGGGCACGCGCGCTTACATATCCTTATTCCTACGTCGGTACTATACTACTCTATATAGATGTACGGGTCGAACCGAACGCATACGATACTCTCCAATACAGTCTCCTCTGTTCTCCTTATTTCCACCGTGTGCCGTTGTTCCATCCTTTTTTCGGTTCGTCCTTTTCTTTCTCCTCTTCTTCTTTATTTTTGTCGGAACGTTCGCTCCTATCCTCCCCTCTCCCCCCCCTCTCTCTCTCTCGCTCTACCCCTCTTGTTCCTCGCTTTGGTTCATTTCAGTTGGTTTCTTTTTTCTCACCCCTCGGAACTGCGACACCAGCACCGCTCGAATCCCGATTTCCAGCGTGTACACAAGCACCTCCTAGCTGAACGCTCGTGTCCTCTGGTTGTATTGGGGGTTGACGGACCCCGTCATCTTCCTCTTCCCTTTAATGCCGTCCAGGAACGAGGATTTACAATCCGTGAGAGAGAGGAGGGTCCTCCCTTTACTCGAGTTTATGGGATACACGCGATGGCTGTCTGGTTTTTCGAAAGCCCTGGCGCGCACCTAGTTCATAATACCTGCCAGGGGCTTACGCGGGAAGAAGAGCGGGCAAAAGCATTAGCTGCGCGCCCCGATGCAGCTTGCCAGCCGGTACGCGTACCCCGCGCTACCCGAAAATTCTCTTTGTCCTCATTGTCCGGTGAATTTCCACTGTGTACGCGTTTACAAGCCAAAGCCCCGTGCTTCCTAGAAAATTGTCGATTTTCCCTGCTCCGGGTTTCCCCATCTGCCTGGCTTTCGTTCAATTCGGTTCCTTTCTTCCCTTCTCCTTCAACCCCCCGCCCCTCCTTCTCCCCGGGGCCCAGCTCCGTTGTGCACGGTCTTGCGAACACACCCCTCCTCACGGGATTTTAAGTTCGGCCGCTTTGTCTCTTTGCATACCTGCGACCTCGTTGAAACGAGCTAACTCGACAATAACGATCCTGGTAGAATCCTCCTGAAATTCCTATTTCTGCGCTCGCCTTGCCCGGGACAATGGGCAAAGATCCGTGCAGATTTCATACGCAGTTTCGTCTTGTAACGAGAGCTTATCGTGGCGCTCAATCGAACGCTACGACGCTGGCGAGCGAGAGATGTACATATGTATATTCCATCGAAAATATTTACATACCTTCGTTAGCTTCTAATCTCAATGGTGCACCGATGTGCATGGTGGAATTGTGGACCCTCGAATTAGACGAATTTCAACACCTGTTTGTCGTGCGAGATTACAATCTTCTCTCTCTCCCTTTCTCGTTCCCTCTCGCGTTGTTTATGTTATCGTTAGGGAATATGAGAGAACTCGAGGTGCATCGACACATGCCACGGAATGGCATCGATGGGCCGCATGTGCTTCACACCGTAAGGCCCAGATGGCAAGCGTTGAATCCCTTGCTTAAATTTTAACCATGGTAGAACGCTGCTGGTTCTCGGCCACCTGTTCTATGCGTAGATTAGAACTATTCGTAAAATTCTGTAATCATACGAAAGCAGACTTGGGTGGGATTTGTGTTCATCTAATTTCCAGCGTACTGTAGAATTATTAATGTCGTCTTGCTCCGGATGTCGCGTGTACTCTTCGGATTAACACGATTATTAGCAATAGCATTCGCACAATGGAGGCTGGCAAGCTGGTTTCCGATGTCCATAATTCATCTCCATGGTGCTTGCATTAGGGGGAAAAAAAAGGATTGAAAGATGTGCGTTAAAAACGGTCGTTCCAGGCGACGTTACACTTTGGGACGGGTTTCAAAAGATCTTTGTTCCCGTCGAGGAAGTGGATTCGTGGTCGAATGCAGGCGTGTTCGTGCTGTGAAACGTGTACACACGAACACTTTGTATCGTGTGCAACCGGAAGTTAAACGTACGTAATGTTTCTGGGTGCGCCTGTTTGTGCTATTTTTCGCTTCACTGGCAAATAAAAACAATGCGCCGATTAACCGTGATTCAATGTATATTCTATACTTATGTCAGGTTTTTCAAGGCATATTCCCTTATAACCGTCAATCTGCAGTTATCTAATTTGAATGATAAGTCTGACGGTACTTTGGAAGATTGTAGTCTGTCACTGCATAGTTAATTAAGTAATTCCGATTGGTTTTATTTGTTACGCTACACGTGGGCGAGCCTATCGTAATGATCGATACATTAGAGTGTCTATTTAAACGATACTAAAAAATGTTCGATGTATTATCTATTTTGGGTAATAGCGCGTCGTGTCGGTAGTATCTCCCCTGCCGATAAAAAGTCTTTCTGTTTTATCGTCCGCGCGAACGGTCAGTAACAGATCGCGGAAGTGGGGCTTGCGGCGAAGTGGGTCAAACCCTTTCACTTCTGGGAATTAATCCTTCCCAGCGTTTACGATGGACGAGCTAGAAAGTATCCCCGTTAATCTGTATTTCACGTCTTCCGGCGAAACATCTTGTTTCACGAAGATCATGCCACGCGTTAAGAGTTAAAGTGAAGTTTCATAAGTTATATTTAATCATGAGCTCGATGGAGACCGAACCATAAATACCCGAATGATATTTACTGGTCCACTGTATTATAAGAGTCTCGATATTTCTCTGTTAAATGCTTACATCTCTATAACGTGTATATAGAAAATTTGACAATGGCCCAAATAAAAGATAATACCGTTAAAGTGGTATTCATTTCCTTACTTCTGGATCTCTTAGCATTCACCATGATATTACCACTGTTACCGGCATTATTAGATTATTATAAAAACGTAGAAAACGACCAAGGCCTGTATTTCAAAATCTTGCACTACGTACAGAGCGCGAGAAAATTTTTCGATGCTCCCGATAAAGTTAGTTCCGTGCTTTATGGAGGTTGGTTTCATTTTTTTTTTTTTTTTCAAATTCAAAGAGTTACAGATGGACATTAACGATGGCATATAATTTAATTTTTGTAGGTTTCCTTGGTTCTATGTACTCCTTTTTACAGTTTTTGGGTTCGCCAATTGTAGGAGCATTGTCGGATATCTATGGAAGGAAACCGTTGATGTTGCTTTGTTTAACAGGCATTATGATGTCCTATTTATTGTGGGCACTGTCTTTTAATTTCACTGTGTTCGTACTGGCAAGATTCGTCGGCGGTATTAGCAAAGGAAATATTAGTTTATCCATGGCTATTATCTCTGACGTTACATCCCCAAAGGAAAGGGGAAAAGCAATGGTATAGATTAGAGAAATTGGCGAAGGGAACATGAAAAAATCAATGCGGTCAAGTTACAATTTTTTTTTTTATTTTTAGGCACTTGTCGGTATTGCTTTCTCCATAGGGTTTGTTGTGGGGCCAATGATAGGTGCCTTCTTTGCTTGGATCTCGAGCAACGATAGGGACAAAGCTTGGTACGTAGTACCCGCTGTGTTTGCCCTGTTCCTAGCAGCGAGCGATCTATGTTTTATCGCTTGCAGTTTAAAAGAATCCCTACCGCCTCATCACAGAGCGACAACTCTTAAGTCTGGTATATCTGGAGCTATCACCTATATCAATCCCGTAGATTTGTTCCAGTTTAACGGAGTATCCGGCTTAAATTGTCAAGGTGGATATTTCTCTTCGATCTTCTTCTGTCGACATTGTTAAAGATTATGCGTCCTTTCAGATAAACAGAACTTGAAAACATTGGGCATCGCTTACTTCATATATCTATTCATCTACAGCGGCTTAGAGTTCACCTTGACGTTCTTAACTCATTATCTGTTCGAATTTACAAGTATGCAACAGGGGTGGATGTTTCTGGCGATTGGATTGGTAATGGCGCTTCTGCAAGGAAGTTGGGTACGGACGATTCCGCCTGACAAAACAAAGTGGACCGTGGAGCTGGTAAATATTTTTGACAGTCGGCGTAAAGATTTGTGCGTTTATGTATTTACTTCCCACCAACTACATCGCTAAAACATTTTTAGGGCTTATGGTTAATAATTCCGGCGTTTGTGTGTGTAGGGATGGCAGAAAGTTTATTAACCCTGTCTATCGGAGTACTCCTATTCGCAATTTGTGAGTGTATCAAGCTACACCTATCTAAGTACTCATGAAAGTTAGAAAGTACTTTATATGTCTCTATGCCCCACAGCCACTGCCATGGTTGTCACTTGTATGATGACACTCGTAACACGAATCGGGCCTGAGAACCAAAAAGGGGCGATAACGGGTGTCTTCCGTTCCCTCGGGGCATTAGCTCGGGCTTGTGGGCCTGTTGTGGCTTCCTCAGGTAGGAGCAAACCACCCAATCACATAAATAATTCCGTGTATCATCGTAATATGTTCTATTCCAGCTTTCTGGTGTATCGGCAGCAAGGTGACGTACCTCACCGGTGCTATATTCCTCGTACTACCGCCTTTTATTCTCCAAGGTGTAAAGTCACTTTGAAGAAACATATGAGAAAATTCAACGGCAGGATATTATATTTACGGATGTATATGTATTTGTACGTTTACATTCAAGCAGTATTTTTTATATTTTACAAGAGATTTTGTACGATGTATTGTAAAGATTTGTAAGACAGTATTCTTTATACATTTACTGTACTCCGCATAATAATATATTTTAAACAGCGTGTGTCCAGAGTAGAGCTGGGACTATTTGAATAATTTAATATTCGAATATTTTACAAGTATTCGAATGCTACGTATAAACTTCGAATATTTGAGTATTCGAATACTTAAATACTCGAATAGTATTCGAATGCTTAAATATTCGAATAGTATTCGAATTATATTCGCCAAATAATTGAGTAACTGAAGTATTCGAATAATCGAATACCGAAAAATTCGACAAATAGTCCCAGCCCTAGTCCAGAGAACAGGATATGATGTAACGATAAGAGAAACCATCAATTCGCCAGTTATCAGTGCACATCTCGATACTTTGAATGAAAAGCGATCGTTTTATAACGATAGCATAGGTTTGCCTCGTCCCGATAAGTCCAATCCAAATAGAGTAGAAGAGTGATCATTCGATTGATTGATAACAGAAATTTTCAGGGGCCGAGAGGCTGTATACATGTGTATGTACATAGACAATACGTGTCGGTTTAGGCTTCCATGGAGTACCTACGGTACTGGGAAAACCGCAGACGGAGGCGCACGCGCGATTGGCCTGGCGGTCACGTGACGTACCCCTTCCTGTTCCCACCGCGCCATTTACGGTAGGGAATTCTCGGAATTCGCGGCACTCCGTCGTCGTCCGCGCTGATGGGAGTAACGCGGAGCAGGGAAAGTTATTGATGAGATTCGCGCGTGCGACCGGTCCCCTGCGATCATTACGATTACGATTATTGCGCGGCGGACTGGTTGTGATCGGTTCGGAGGTCACGTCCCGATCGGATTGGCAGAGGCAAGCGGGACAGACAGAGAGAGGGAGGGAGAGAGAAACATAGGTAGCCAGAGAATATACAACACAGATCCTAGTTGCTTTTGTCTTCGGACTATATAGCAGCAGGTGAGCGCGAGCGACTCTTGATACGGGCACCTTATCCTTTTGCCCCTCCCGCTTATCTATTTACGCGTTACTGCGCTACGTCACGTTCTCGCACTCGCGGGCCTCGACGCTATGTTTTCCGCGACGGGCTCGATCGGACGGCCGAATTATTAGCACGGTTAATATCCCTTAAGTCACCATACATTAGGCTTGGTAGTTCTCAGGCATTAATGAACGCGGGGAGTCTCTGTGCGATTCGCTCGAGCTCTTGGAGCATGTGTCCGTATGCTCCTCGTCGAGTTTATCGGGCATTTCCATTTTTTTTCTTTTTAATCGATCAGTAGTGTGCTTGCATGCTTTCTAAAATATTCACGTCAAATCTCGGGGTGACTGTGTCTCCTCCTTTTTATGGATCAAGTGTGTAAAGAAGGCTCGTAGCGCATTGTTATACCACTGAGTTCGCAGTAGTACATTGTCGTCGTTATCAATGAAAGCAATTACTCTTAATTATGCGCAGTACCGAGCTGCACCATGCAAAGGAAGTGGAAGAGGTTTAAGCTCGTAGCGCTTCTCTAACCGTTACGTTCTTTCAGGGTGCAAGCTTCACAGAATAGATCAAAATGTCGCTGTGGGCGAAAGCGCAGCAACTGCCGCAGGACGCACTGCAACAAGTGCGTTCAGTATACGGAGAGCACTTTCCGATAGAAGTGCGGCATTTTTTGTCTTCTTGGATAGAAGAAAAAATGTGGTAAGCCAGCTGTATTGGTGTGTCGAAGATTATTCGTATTTTGTATTCCGGGATCTTTCGACTACAATGGTGTTTTTGCTGTAGGACCGACGTGGAGCCTGAGAATCCACAGCATGAACAGTACATAGCTAATCTTGTAATATCCCTGATACAAGAATTAGAATCCAAGGCGGCTTCCTTGAATACAGACGACATGTTTCTGACGAAGTTGAAGTTAATGGAGGCTGCGAAGAATTTTCGTGTAAGTTCTCGGGGCTGTTGTATATTACGGAGCAATTTGGAGGCGGATAATATGTATTTCTTTGTATTTCTTACAGCAAAGATACACCCACAATCCGTCGATGTTGTATAGAATAATTAGACACTGTCTTGGGACAGAAATGAAATTAGTAGCGCAAGTAGAGAATTTGGGGGGTGCTTTGATGAGCATGACGGGAGGGAAAGTCGGGTTGATCAGCGATGCAGTCGCAGAGATAGCGCAGCACGTGGAGTCTCTGCGACGTAGAACGCAGGAAACCGGGGAAGACTTGCGAAAAATGGAGCAAGAACAGGAAGCATTCGCTATCAGTTATCACGAGTGTACGAAATTGAACGCGCACCTCCAACATCTCGCGACGCAGCCGCAGAATCAGCAGAACTTGGACCTGGAGAAGAAGATCAGGAGGTAACGGTTTCGAAGGCAAATGGGTGTGAATTGTTTCCGCGGATGTTAAAGGTGATATTTTTATAGGCAAACGGAGCAGCAAGAGCAGCTGCTCAATCATAAAGTGGCTGGTTTAATGCAGTTGCGGTTGACGTTAGCTGACAAATTGAAGGACACCATCACCAGACTGAACAGCCTGCAGTCTAGAGTTTTGGACGATGAGCTTATCAGGTAAAATCCTCTTCGATTTTTGCTAGCTCGGCGAAGAAGCTCGAGCGTGTTTCAAACGCGGGACTTTTGGTTTCGTAGATGGAAGAGAGATCAGCAATTAGCCGGGAACGGCACACCGTTCAACAGTAATTTGGACACTATTCAGGAATGGTGCGAAAGCCTAGCCGAGTTGATTTGGCTGAACCGTCAACAGATCAAGGAGGCGGAACGCTTGAAGCAGAAGTTCGCGCTGGAACCACCGAGCATGCAGGATATTCTTCCTACATTGAATTCGCAGATCACGCAGCTCCTTAGCTCCCTAGTTACCAGCACGTTCATCATAGAAAAGCAACCACCGCAAGTGATGAAGACCAATACTCGCTTCACGAGTACGGTGCGTCTTCTCGTGGGCGGAAAGTTAAACGTCCACATGACTCCGCCTCAAGTGAAAGTGAGCATCATCAGCGAGGCTCAGGCCACTGCTCTGCTGAAGAGCGACAAAATGGCGAAAAGCGGGGAAGCTAGCGGTGAGATTCTGAACAACACAGGAACGATGGAGTATCATCAGGTAAGGTAGACTGCGGAACGTGATTTCCATTCGTCTAACAAATGTATGTAACAAGCGTGATTGTATTTATTAGGCCACCAGACAACTCTCCGTAAGCTTCCGTAACATGCAATTGAAGAAGATCAAAAGAGCGGAGAAGAAAGGAACGGAGTCTGTGATGGACGAGAAGTTTTCGCTCCTCTTCCAGTCGCAATTCAGCGTCGGAGGAGGTGAATTGGTATTCCAAGTGTGGACGTTGAGCTTGCCAGTGGTGGTGATCGTGCACGGGAACCAGGAGCCGCACGCGTGGGCCACGGTCACTTGGGACAACGCTTTCGCCGAGCCCGGAAGAGTGCCGTTCGTGGTGCCCGACAAAGTCCCATGGAGCCAGGCGGCCGAGGCGCTGAACGTGAAGTTCAGATCGGCGACGGGTCGCTCGTTGACGGAGGATAACCTCCGATTCCTCGCGGAGAAGGTATTCCGCGGTGGAAACGCGAGCGGGCAAGACTACTCCGGCCTGATGCTGAGCTGGGCACAGTTCTGCAAGGAGCCATTACCCGAGAGGAACTTCACATTCTGGGAATGGTTTTACGCCGTGATGAAGTTAACCAGGGAGCACTTGCGGGGCCCGTGGATCGACGGATACATACTGGGATTCGTCAGGAAGAAACAAACAGAAGAGATGTTGGCCAACTGCGCGTCGGGGACATTCCTCATGCGTTTCTCAGACTCTGAACTCGGCGGTATCACCATCGCATGGGTTGGAGGTACGGTATCCGTTGCGCCTTTACACGCTCTATCATTCTGTTTTATACTTACTGTTAACTCTGACGCAGACCAAACGGAAGTCTTCATGCTGCAGCCGTTCACGAGCAAGGATTTCGCGATTCGCAGTCTGGCGGATCGGGTGTCCGATTTGCAGCACTTGCTCTACCTCTATCCAGACCTTTCGAAGGATCAAGCGTTCTCCAAATACTATACACCGTTCACAGGTATGGGTCACGCCTCCTTCGTCCTGCTCCTTCCTTCACGTCGACTCTGACGCTGTACGATCTACTTTGCCCACAGAAAATCAGTCCACGTCGACGAACGGATACGTGAAACCCCTGTTAGTGACGCACGTACCTGGTTGGGGTGGACCAATCGTCGGTAGCCAGACGCCGTCCCACTCCTCTGTGGTCAGCGGGGTCGGGAACAGTGGCCAGAGTGGCCCGGGTGGTAGCTACCCCGCCACGCCGTCCACCATGTTCCAAGCGCACAGCCCCGACCCGTCTGTGACGCGCGACACTCCGTCGGTGGCTTCCAGGTCAGTCCCCTGGATCTAAAGTATCAATCTTATCATTTATTTCTAATAGGTTAAACCACTGCCATAGATACTTCATACAAGATATGCAAAGGTTTCTTGTTTGACTCTCGTACACTCGTACTTAGAAACTCAAGTAACTACTGTCGGCTTTTAATGTAGCATACGACGGCTCTTAAGGTAGCATATCGTTTCCGGTGACTGTGCAACAGGTTATTCCTTTTCTAAATGACCAAGGACACCTACTATACTATCACAGATGAATCATCATCGCAAATCAGACAATAATCATACGCGGATCCGTCGACACGGCGATAATCAGGACACATTCCTCTACGACCCGAGATAATCTACTTTGCTTTGCATGTCTTTTGTATTCTATCTGCGCAGATGACGTCAGTATTGTTTCTTTTTATGTTCCAATTTTTACGAACATTTAGAAAATATTTACAGTGATATTATATAGTTTCGCACGTTTTTATAAAACCCCCATCTTTTTTTTCTCTCTTATATGGACATTTTGAAGAGTTTTTACGACATTGTACTGCTAAGCGAGAGGTATAAAGTAGTACTTAAGGTGTCGCGTTAAGGGAACAGTTTATATTGAAGGATACTGGGCGGCTGAAGACAGACTCCGCGGAGAAGTTTGTATACGACCGGTCTCTTGATTTTCATTTCTTTTTCGTTGCGTTTCCGTCGTAGTCTTCAATCTGGTCATCGTGTCGCCCAGCACACTCCGTTCCGATATTAATAATCACTTACCGATAAGAATACGTACGTAGTGTTAAGAATGACGCCGCCGTTGACTCCTCCGAGATCCTTCGCGCGAGCATTTTTTATAACGAGGTGGTGAAAGGGACGGCGCTTCGCGAGGGTCGCTTGAAAAGCGGCGTGGCAATCAGAGTCCGTCCAAGGGATAGAGGAGCGAGCGGAGGGTCTCGAGGCGCGAGGAGCAATTCGGCCGTCGATCGATTCGTTCTTTCTTCTTCTTCTTCTTTTCTCCCCCTTTTTCTTCTGTAATTTACGATATTTAGTTTGTAGCAGGAACGCGGGGAACGCGAGAGAGAGAGTGAGAGAAAGGGAGGTTGGTTGGCGAAGAAACTGGATAGCTCGTGACTTTCTTCTCAGACTGCCAAATTTTGTACATGTGCCCCCACTCCCTCTATTTTTTTTTTGTAGCGAAACAGCTTATTCGTGGCTTCTTAAATGAACAAGGCAGAGAGCAAAACGAACGATCTTCTCGAGTATCAGAAGCTCCCCGCTTCGCTCGTAGTGTCGTCTTGTATACGCAGAATTATACGTTCCATGTGCACGCGGGTGTGTATGCCTTTTTCGTGTACATGGAGTATCGGTTTGGAAAGAGAGGAACAGAAAGGGAGACCTGAAAGTAGCTGAACGAGGGTGAATATCGTGACACGAGGGAATAGAATACTCGGGCTTAACACGAGACTCCGAGAGAAACGGAGGGCAAAGGCCTGGAGCAAGCCGGTACAACCACAACAACGGATTGTAAAAGCGCTTTTTAGTAACGCTACTCCTGAATCGACAGAGATCGGATGAAAAGTAAGAAACGCAGCTCCAATCACGATGCATCGGAAAACTATAAACACACACACACACACGGTTCTGCTGGCAGTCGAACGCACGCTTACGGAGAAATAGAAGGGTCTCGCCACGGTGGGCAAGTGTCGTTGACAAATTGCTCAGGGAAGAAAGAGAGAGAAAGAGAGAGAGAGAAAGAGAGAAAGAAAGAATGACAGACACGATACACGCGTATTAATTACAAAGGGTGATACGTGAGTTTGTTTCTCGAGTGACCGATCGATTTCTAAATCGTGGGGGTAGTGGCGATGGGCTTTCGAGACGTTCCGAATCAGTTGGACGGGTCCGTCTCGAATCGCTCGAACGGAACGGCGTCCCGGAAATACCGGACGAGGCTTTCTTTTATATATCTGAGATACGAATGATGTTCGAAGCGACTCAAAACAGGACGCCGGCCGAGCTGATTGGGTGTCGGCAAGGGAACGGATCGGACGCCCATCTCTACACCCGGGGGATGATCTATCTTCTCTGTGTGGTTGCTCAAACGTCCCTTGCCGTGTTGTACCGGCTATATCCGGCTATAATCGGTCACGCGTTTCTGCAAGAACGATATCAGCTAACTCCGACTGTAACAAGTCTAAACATGAAATGTGAAAGAAACTGACACAGTATAGATTATACAGAGAGAAAGGGAGAGAGAGAATGAGAGCGAGAGAGGGAGAGAGAGAATATTAGATCACTACGGTGGATGATACCCAGCCCCCACCGTACGTAAAATTGTATTTGGATTAGTAACGAGACACCGTTCTCCATTGCTATGCCAGTGATTGGGGTTGTGTTTTGATTTGTGGTAGCTACGCTCCGGGCCTTGGCCAGTCAAGCGTTGGGCGAGCAAACTCGGACATGGACTATGTGGAGCTGATGGGTCCCAGCGAGCTGCCCTCGATCGACGAAAATCTCAACTGGGATCACTTGAACGGCTTTAGCTTCTCCGAGTTCATACAATCTTACAACGCTAAACCGCAATAGGTAGGTCAGGCGCGAGCGTCCCCCTGCGACCACCTGCATATCCCCAGCGTGCCGGCGCTCTAGCGTCGCTCGATCGCAGCCCCCACCGAGTCTAATACTCCCCTTTTACTATTCGATTCGCGCAAGCTTACCGCGACACGAACACCCCCCGGGGATGCGATTTCTGTCCGCTCTTACTGTAACTACATCGCTGTTGTTGTTCGATATAGGGGAGGGTTGTAAAAACAGAAAAATGCTTCTGCTGTAAAACGTCTGCTTTACGATATCGTTCGCCTGCAACCCCCTGGTAAAAACACTTGGTCTTCGACAGCGTGGCATATATTTTTAATTATCATCGTGTAAGTGCAATACTTATATATATATATATGTGTGTGTGTATGTATATATACATACCTGAAGCGAGTTGCGGCGATTCTGATTGTTGCGCAGGCGATTGGAAACGATCGGTCACTGTGTTTATATTAATATAAGCATGTACGTTATGATCGAGGATGTTTAATTGCGATTAAACGCGTCGTGCGTGCACCGCGACTAGGACTTACTTTCTCAGGCTCGCCTAGAAACTAGAAACACTTGTCATGTCGCGTGTGCGAAACGATAGATTGTTTCTTTTTTTTTTTCAAGTTTTAATGGGTTCCAACGACATCTCGAGGCGAAATAGTGTATCCGAGAATGGGATCGGACCGGGGGATGGATGATTGGTCTGCGACTAACGTTCGTCCCGTGTAGTAGGACCAACCAAATGGTGTTTTAGCTGTGCGCTGTATTTACAACGAGCCTTTTACGAGATTTAGTTTTATCGAGCTTTTTGTCCGTGTGTGCCTAACGTATCAACTTTTCCCGAACGTTTAGTCGTTTTAGTTGAAGTTTTTACGTCTGATTGAAATCTGAGAAGGGAAGAGAGAGAGGAGGAGGATGCGAAGGAATATTTGGTACAAAGCGTTGTCGCGGACGTACGAAGGAGTTTGAGTAGCGGCGAGCTAGAGTCGCCTTGCGTCGTCACGTAGAACAGTTTTAGAGAGTATTCTCTATAAAACGAGAGAAAGCGTCGTTAAGGGATGTTAAAGGCCGTCGCGCATTTTGGCGAAGCGCGGGGATGCGAAGAGGAAAGACAAAACCGAAGCGCATCGACAGCTAATTGATTATCAATTTCTTCGATTCGATTCGCCGCGCTTCGCTAAAATGCCCGACGGCTTTAACTCGTTCCCTTCCGTTTGGGGGTCCTCCGCGACGGCCTAACGATTGCGAGAGAAGCAAAGCGCTACCCTCGGCTTATCGAAAGGGAGAAAGCGATGAAAACGGGATCTAGAGGTGTGATACCAGAGAATAATAAAGAAAGCTGTAGGACGCGTAAGCAGAGACAATCATTTCCGTGCAGTTCTGTAAATAGCGAAATTACAGGGAATATGCAGGGTGCGAATAATTGTATGGACACAAGCTCCCGGGCTGCGCGTAAGAAAAGTTAAAGATAATAAGGGCAGTTGTATCTGGAACGATATCTGAGGAGCTTGTACGATTACTAAGCAGTAAAGCAACCTGGGGTAATGAATTGTCTGGGAGATATCCGTCGTGTCCGGTGCGAAGCCTGTGCCTGCAATCTATTTCCACCCTGCGCAGAGGCTTTTAATTTATCGACGGGACGTGTGGCAAAGCGAAGTTGTACGGGGTTTGTGCAAACGCTATGGAGAAGGATGTAAACGTTGTGTGATTCGCGTGATCTGAATACGTGCCTTGCGATTTTCGAAATTGTGGTCGTGACGATACTATTTCTTGAAGATATCCCTGTCTATCGGATACTCGCATATATATATATTTGGTAGAACTTTTTGCAGATTTATCCGCGGTTGAAGAATTTATGCCTTAATTATCGTCCCTTCCCGCGCGCTATACATATATATGCATATGTATATACACGTTACCGAGTGGAAACAGAAAATTATCGATTGTTGCGCGTATTGTAAAACAACGATGCATGCAGAGTCTTACGAATTATTACGATTACGCGCATTGTTGTCCCCTCTAATTATATTTACAATATATATATATATATCATATATATAAAAAGAAACCTGTATGTATGTATGTAATAAGCTGGAACCTATGAAGAGCGTACGTTAACATTGTCTATTGATCTTTTTATCAAAGATTAGAGTTTATTTTATTATCGAGAACGATTTTACTGTTTGTAAAAGATAAAAAAGAGCGTTATATGTTATTCGTCGTCTTGTACACAGTATAGTTATATATTATTGTATAAGTGTGTAAAGTAAGACCACCGAGCACCGCATGCCACTAGTGACGCGTGCCGTTAACAATAGTTGTCCTTTTAAACCATTCGACTGGAGAATTTCGTTCTGGTACCACGACGATCACCGGGCATCCTTGCGTTTCTCTTTTTTTTAAGCTTTCACTGTGTATATACGGTAGTAGGAAATAGTCATCTCCTCCCCCATTTTACCGGCCTCTTCTCCGAACGAAACCGGAGCGAACGGAGGGACTTTTGTAATTTTAACGTCGCTTGTAATCCTCGTGGATATCGCAGATTCGGTGAATAAAATTTTGTTCAAAGTTTACGACTCCTGTTGCGTCTCTGCTCGCTCGCTAGCAGGGCACTCGTCCACCGTGGCCAAGCAGTCGCAGTCGTCCACAGGTACGCATATCTCCTCGTAGTGGCCGGGCGCCGGGTAGCTAGCTTGGTAAATAGTGTCGCTGCACATGGGATCGGACGGTGGCTGATACTTGCTCTTCGCTGCCCACGGAACGCTCTCCTTTGGAATCGGAGTCCACGCCTGGTAGGATAGCTTGCTCACGCTGTCGCAGTCGATCTTGTAAGGTAATCTGCAACACGCGCGTGTTAAATATCTGCTTCTGAAATGTGCATTGCGTTGTCCTTCTAGGAACCAGAGATAATCGACTTGGAAGCCAATCCGTCTACCTGGTGTACTGGGCGATAGGCTTGAAGCTTTGCACGTTTTCCATCCGCCCTGGTTTCATGTAAGACATCCTGGCGGTTGTTCTATCCTCCATCGGCGTTTCGGCGCTCCGGATGTTGTTGCACGGGACGACCAGGTCGGGCCGGACCGCTGCTTTCGCCGCGAAATCGCAGCGGTTAGTCGTCTCCGATTGCATCGGACCGTCGCCGATCATGGTCCTAAGCCGGGGCAGTATCGGCGGCCGTTTCTCGCTTTGAACCGGTTGGTAGCTCAACTACGAGGAATTTTAATCCATTACAATGTCAATTCGTATTATTTAGCACTCTGCTGACGCGGTGGTCTGTAGAAGAGATACACTCGACGTTGGTATTCGACCCTCGGCATTAGGGCTGGGACTATTTGTTGAATTTTTCGGTATTCGAATATTTCAGTTGCTCAATTATTTGGCGAATATAATTCGAATACTCAAATATTCGAAGTTTATTCGTAGCATTCGAATACTTGTAAAATATTCGAATATTAAACTATTCGAATAGTCCCAGCCCTACTCGGCATCAGTGGCGGATTTAAGGAAAAAGGCCCCGGGTGGAAAACGTTCCCTTTGTCCGTGGAAATCAACAGGCAGTTTACTGAAAACGGGCTAAGTGTAGTAGTACAGAAAATAAGTACAGTTTGGATAAAATCACAATTCTTTTCTTTTCGAGGATGAGGCCCGTTAAATCCACCACTGATCCGCATCCAGTACTGAATTCGCCGTACCTTGTTCGTCGTGTCCCCCGACATCAGGCCGTCCGGTCTCGAGATGCTGCCGCAAGGAAGGAACGGCTCCACGCGCTCGATGACGCTCGACTCCAAGTAGCTCTCTTTGTAGACAGTCTTCCCCGCGAACTCGCCACCTTGGGGAAGTATGTTGGTCCCCGCGGGCTTGATCGGCTTCTCCATGCAAGCATCCTCGTTCTTCAAAAAGCTCTCGGAGTAGGTCGTCTTGACGCACATCGCCATGTCTGGGGGTCTTGGAACAGTCTCGTTGAAGCGTCCCCTCGCCTCTTTCGATTAAGTATACGGATCGCGTAACGAACGGGGTACCTGTACGTCGGTTTCAGCATCCAGGAGCACACGTCCTTCTCCTGGATGCGAACAGGCTGGTAGCTGAGCTTCTGCGTGGTGTCGTGAGGAATCGGCTCGCTGGGCGGGCAGTAGACTCTTATCGGTTTGAAGTTAGCGGTCGGCTCCATGGGACCTGGGTCTACGTAGGAGAGCTTTGCCGTGGTGCTTCCCTCCAGTTTACCTGTACACAAGCGAATGTTCCCGCAGGGCACGATGCTCTCTGTCTTCTCCACGTGCTTGCCCGCGTAATCGTGGCGGGCGGTGGTGATACTCTCCATACGGCCCAATCCGATGTGGGCCCTGATTCGAGAGAGTGGCTCATAGTAATAGCTACTTTGCTGGACAGATAACAATGTACCTCTGCCTGGGCAGGATGGGCTTCGCTTTGGGGACGTGCCCCACAGGTTTGTAGCTTAGTCTGTTCGTGGTCTCGTTGGCGAACTTTCCGTCGGCTTTGGCGAGAGCTGGAGTGGGTCGAATGGGCTGGGATCGGCTACGACGCATATCTGCATGGTCCACGTTTAAGTACGACAAGTGATAGGTGGTACCAGTCTCCAACACCTTCGAGGGTGGACGGTAGAGTTTCTCCGGAGCGAACGATTTCACTCGCGACGGTTGCACGTACCTCTTGGTGCACTGTACGCGCGTGAAAGGAGCATGATTCTTTCCGCTGCTAAAGGGCAATGTTGGTGAGTCGGTGAGGATTGATAAATACTTTAACGTTACACGGACATTCTATTGGTCTATGGCATGGTAGCTGTGGCTGCTTCTTTTTTCTCGTGTTTATCTCAACCACTTCCATCTTGCTCTGTTTCTGTCTGATATACTTAATCTTCTATATAAACGGGCACGGAGGCGCGCTCGTCGGCGACAAACGTTTGCTCGAAATGTTGCGCGATTTACGTATAAAACAATACAAGGATATAAAACGATGAGGTGACAGTTCACAGGTGTCAACTTGCGTGACACATCTTTATTGTCTGATTCCAGAGACTGAAAATTTAGCGAGGCATAGTTGGAAGTTAGTTGTAGGTCGATGTTTGTTTAAATGTAGACGAGGTAAAGTAGGCGATGATAAGATCGATCCCGTCGACCGTGTATTACAAGGAACAAAAGAGAGCCTCGTTCGAGAGATCTTTGACGAGAACTCTGCAATAGAAATCTCCGACTTAGCCGCTAAATACAAAAATTTATTTGCTCATACTGGTCGGTTAAAAATATAATAGGATTACGTAGAGGTGTTTATTTTAAACAATAAGAGTATGGCGTTTAACTAGTAGATCACAGTTTGTTTTTTAAGTTTCGACAGACGTTCCTTCCTAGACAGCATCCAGCGAAAATATTGAAAACTTCACTGTCCTCGATCCATGAACATGAATTCGCACAGGGCGCTGATAATATTGGAAGACATAGAAAACGTACAACACGGATGTCTAATTCCTCGCGTCTCCTTCGAGGGGCTATACTCGTTCCTCGCTTTCCTTTATCCACACGAAGCATATAAAAAAATGTTGTTTTAACATTTCATATATTTACTGTATACAATATAATTATACTATGGTTGATGTTCATATTCGAATTAAAAGAAAACGTTCTCGATACAAGATAAGTTAAACGTAGTCGTCGTTAAATCTACGGGCCAGTAGATTGGAAACTAGCGTTCCGAAAAGAGGTAGTAATGTGGAATAAAATTAAGAGAGAGAAAGAGAACCAATAGTAAGGTGATGTTTCGTGATGCATCGAATTACTTCTTTTCGGTCGACACGCGAAGGATCGACGTTGTCCCAGGCGTTCGAAGACGATTCGTTCAACACCAAGAGAAGAAAGGACTCTTATTCTGGAAGCGCTGTGTAAATGTATCCGAAAATGAGAATAATCTTGGCGTTCCGCCGTTTCCTTTGGCCCTGTAAAACAGTAGCAAAATCCCATTATCGTATCTCAATGATAATTCATAATACTAGCAATTCGCGAGTGCATACTTCTCAACGATCACAGCAGGCATCTGTACCAATTGCACCGGGCTCTTGGCATCCTTTAAAGCTTGTTGCAGGTTCAATATTTGACCGCGCATGACGCTCATCTGTTTATCAAAGTGATGCCGATCGAAACCTTTATCTTGCTGCAAAACAATCTCGTTGTATCTTTGAAGTACCATGGACGGCGCGTTCCACTTACGAACGAATCGCCCGCAACGTCCGTGGTTTTCGTTCCACGTGCCGACCGCGTTGTGGTCGAGCTGCAGACGTTTATAACGGCTTACCTACAAGCAAGTGGAACGGGAAAATTTCTGCGGTCGCGGGCGATTTGGGCGTAAGTGGAACGCACCCTGAGTAGCACCGATAACATCGCTGGCGTTTCGCGTGACTCACTTTCAACAATTGATACAAGTCGTCGCATAGATCCTGTACAAAATTCTGATCGGAGAGTTGCGGTAGCACAAGCTCTCTCGTTACGTCGCTGAACGGCTGTTTCGCCTGACTCAACCATGCCCAGTGATAAGGATAGGCACGCCAGGAATCTGGATGCTTGAAAGGAAATGCTAAACCGTTGTCTATCGCCGCGATTTTCACCTCACCCTGGTCCGAATCGTTCTTCGCCGCGGCGTTATCGTATTTGATTAACCAGTTGTCGTTGCCTTTAAACAGAACGACAATGAATTCACAGATCAAGATCCCTGCCCGCAGCCGCAAGGAATTCCATGAATCGTCGAGTACCTCTGTCTGTATTTCTAATTATGTAGTCCAGGATGACCAAGCGCTCGAATTGAAGCTGAAATTCTCTGCTGAGCCGTGGCGACAGAGGTTCGCTCTCCCATCGTCTCAGCCAGTAGTCGGCGTCTTTGTAGGTGTCTACGAACACTTGAAAAGAACCGACTTTCGGCGGTAGACCGATGCGATTGAAATGGGAACCGACTGTGGGGAACTGATCCATAATCGCTTGCTTCATGCGGACTTTCTGACGGTCTAATCGTGGATAGTTAAACGTTTTACTGACGAGTTTAACTACTCTGGTATTTGGAACTATGCCTAGACCTAACTTCCGGTCAACTAAACTTGCGCCAGCCTCGCTGAGATATCCTTGGTTCGGTATCAAGCAGCTTCTCCCGAAGCAGCAGGGGCAGCAAAGCTTGTGCATCCATTTCGTCCACTTCGGATTCAATCTGCCGTAAGGTTCCTCGTCTTTCGGCTTAAACACACCTATTATTTTCTGCAATATTATCGAACAAGATTTGTATCCTTCGTCGGTACTCTCTCTTCCAAGATTATTGGAACACTTGTATCTTACCCCGGCAGGATTCTTTACAAAATAACTGCCGCTCGAACCCTGGTATATCCTTTCGGGATAGATCCCATTATCTATCGCACATTCCGCCTGCCACACCAGTTCAGAGAATTGCGGATCATCTGCAAAGAAAACCAATATACAGGCTGCCCGATACGCGTACGTTGTTTGGGTTGCCGTTAAAGCCTGAGTAAGTCTGCGGAGTGGAAGGACGAACCGGGAAAGCGATTGAACGTAACATCGAGCTCCAGCCGACCAAGGAGAGGCTGGCTCTCCCGGTCGATTCCAGGAGAATCAATGGCTATAGGTTGGTCGGTGCTCGGGTTTGGAACGAACTCGACGTCCGGTACCACTTCTGAAGCGTCGTTGCTCGCTGGCTCGGGGTTCTGCGGCGTGATCGAGAGATCCACCAGCGCGTCGGTTTCCACCAGAGCTGTTGTGTTGGTGTTGTGATGGCTGTGGTATTCTCGATAAGGCACGTGTAATTGCCGCTGTTCGGAGTCGCTCATTACAACCGAATCTGCTGGCTGCTCTAACCCAGATCCTCTTTACTAGCCGATCGCGTAAAAAAATCCTATCTGTTAAGAATAATCCTATCTGTTTCCCCTCATTCCTGTGCCACCTGTCAATGACGCACTCGATCGAGTCCCTCTTCCGCGGCTATTCTCACCATTACAACGTCCGATACGATCATTGCGTCATTAAAACGAGCATCCCTAGTATTTATCGCGGCACTATTTGATCGACAGTACAGTCATGAATTAAGGGAATGTCTCTCCACCACCTAGAATCACTGTTTTAATCACTGCTACTCAACATCAACTTGTCAACCCAGCAGACGATATCAGCTGATAGGATTAACGCCATACTTTAATTCCTACACAGGCAGACGGTCATTCCGCTTGTACGTGTATACAACTACTTTCTCACGTTTGTGCGGAAAAAACATGTTGAATTATACATGTGATAAGTATATGATTTATTCCGCCAGCGGTTCGAAGTCGATAAGTTTATTGGTGGAAGTTTGTGTTTGATAAGGTGGCGTAATGATAAGGAACAGCGTGGATGTTCGGAGTTTCCGGGGCTGCGTAGGTCGTTAGGGAAATGGTTTTATTTGTTGCTTATGCCGAGGGTACGTGTGTAATTGTTTGCAAAACTGTGCGAATATCGCGCAAAAGTTCTGGCAGAAATTTCGCGCAAAGACGGCTTGGCCAATCAGCGCGAAGAACGATCTATCGAGGCACGGGCTTATGGAGGAAAATAATGAGGGAAATAACGTTATGGTAATCACGTGTAATAAATATATCGCAGTCGTGCGTGATACCCGTAGCCGCGTACTACGTCGGTGGAATTCTTAATGTAGCTACGGTTCCCTTGAACCTCGTTCGGTTAACAATCTCGCGATTGAGATCGTGATGCATCTTTCGCGCGGTTATTTAAATGTTTTCTATAATTCAATAATCCAAGAACATTTCGCGTGCAATATCTTGCAAACACTGTTCCGCAATTGTTGGCGGGCTTCTCGCGATCGATCGATCTCCGATTCTCATTCATCAACGTAACGATAGATTGTAACTTATTTATTTATTCTATTCAATTGTCCGTGTAAATATTTATAGTATACCTTGTATTATACAAAAGAGAGATTATATTTCTACGATCGCCTGTACGTGAATCGCGGGGAATTAAATTGTACATAAGAATATTTTAATTGCAATTCGCTCGAGAAGCAATATTTATCTTCGCGATTAATGCATCCTGCAAAGAACAATATGTTCCTTGTATGCGTAACGGTGGGCCTGGTACTGCTGGCCTCTAAGTACCGCAAGAATGTACTCGAGAGCGTGAAACACCTCTGTCAGAGCATAAAGAATAAGGGTTGTAGGAAGACTAACGACAAGAAGAAAGACCTTAAGATCGCGTTAGACAAAATCATTTTGGCGGACACTCCAGAGAAATGTGATTACGCCATTCAACGTATTCGTTGGTAAGTTCTACAGCGACTTGTAGATACAACGCCGTGTTATGCCTGCCGTGTTTACATTTCTTTATGTATCTTCTGCCCGCCTATGTACATTAAGAACATTAGCGGTGTTTACAGTTTTTGCGCTCAGCTTCGCCTCTTATACCAGCGTCTATGCAAAATTCTGTTCCTTATATTCTACATTAATACATTTCATGTTGAAGCAACTTATCAAATGACGTATTGGGTTTTGATTGCGAGTGGGTTAACGAAGGACCTGTGTCTCTGCTCCAACTCGCTACGTTCAACGGAGTGTGCGGCCTTTTTCGTATTGGAAAAATTGGATATATTCCTCCTAAGTTAAAAGTGTGTATTCTCTTACTCCGATATTCGAATACAGTGGAATAGTTTGCGAATATGTAATAATGGATATCTTTTTAGGAACTGCTGGCCAGCAAACATATTCTTAAAGTTGGAGTTGCTTCGTACGAAGACGGACAAAAGATAGTAGGTGATTATGGGTGTAGAGTTTGCGGTACATTGGATTTAAGGACATTGGCAGGACGCGCAGATTTACCGAGTCCGAAGAGTTTAGCGGCGCTGAGTATAGAGTACTTAGGCTTAGAGATGGATAAACTGATCGAAGTAAGGTGTGGCAATTGGGACGCTGGCACTCTTACTGACGAACAAGTGGCTTACGCTGCTTGCGATGCAATTGCGTCTGTTCTTATCTATGACCAGGTAGAGAGAGATACAATGTACTTGTAATATCTCCAATAGGGCTGGGAATATTTGAGTATTCGAATAGTATGGTGTGAATTATAAATCATGTTATTAGCTTACAAAATTTCACCCTGACAAACTCACAACTGAAACTAAATAAAAGCTCGTAAAAAAATGAACCTAAAGAACTTGATTTATAATTCACACCATACTATTCGAATGCATCAGTATTCGAGTATTCGAATATCGAAAAATTCGATAAATAATCCCAGCCCTAATCTCCAACAGGATTCGTGTAAATTGCTTTATATGTTCCAGATCGTGCAAAGAATGAAAGAAAAGTGCTCTTTATGGGAAAATTTTGTAAATTATATGAAAAGTGTGTGTAGTAAAAATGCAAATGTGCAATTTCATTGTTTACCTAGCGATATAATCGATACGAGGTAACGAGATAATCTTTATACCGAAAGAACGATGTGGAATGCGATAATTTATGTAGAAATGTTTTATTTCAAGGTTCAAGGTACAGCAAATAAATGGGATTGTTAATAAAAGGAACGCCAAGAACAATAATCTCGTCAAGTTAACGCGAGACTTGAAACTAAACAATAACGTTATGTGTAAAAATAGTATACCCACGAGAAACAAGCCGTTATATCATAATTGTTATTTACAAGCACCGGATGGAGACATATTGTGTACGTGTGACCGTAAGAAAGCCGAGTGGTATGTTACGAAAGGATTAGGGGAGATGATCAACGAAGAGCCATTTACCGTGAAATTGAAATTCGAGCCTTCTGGACGTGCGTTGGGAGAAGTCGGACAATACTACACGCAAGTTAAACTCAATCAATGCGTGGTGTGTGGGACCGCGGAGAAGTTTATCAGGAAGAACGTTGTGCCCAGGGAATATCGTAAATACTTTCCACGTGAGTTCTAGATCCGAACTATACTTCAACGGGTTTACTTTAGGGGGTATACCCGTTTGAACCCTCGGAACATGTGTACACTTTGTGGATTTTTTTACAAGTTAATGGCTTGATGAAGATTTCCCGTTTTTTTTGCTATCTTTACATAGTATTATGAACTACTTAAAAAGAAGTTTCAGTTAAAAAACTATTGTTTTTTAAAACTAATGTAGTTCCGCTGCGATCGGTCGAATCGCCGCGCCTCGCCGCGCCTCGCTGCCCCTCGCCGCCCAGTGCTACCTGGGTGGTTCCACTCAAATGCCTATAACTTTGTCAGTCTCCCGAATTTTTACATCGAACTTGATTTATAATATTCCTAAAACATCAATCTATGAAAATATGTAAAAAGAACAAAACCGATTTTTTACACTTTCAAACGATTATACCCCCTTGATATATAATTGAAACGAAATTCGAAATGCCTTTTCAGTGGTGATGAAAGCGCATCAGTCGCACGACATTTTACTGTTGTGCCCGACGTGCCACGAGGTAAGCAACTGCCATGATCTGCAGCTCAGAAGAAAGCTCGCAGACATGTGCGATGCGCCTTTGGCCGGCCCGTTGACGCACATACGCAACAAATATGTGAATAATTGGAGGAAATTGCAATCGGCTGTTAAAGCCTTGAGAGAAAGAACGACTTTACCCGACGCGCGACGCAAAGAACTGGAGCATTATATTTTAGATTGTACAGACCAACGGGAAGTTACGCCGAACCTCCTGGATATATTGTACAAAGAGTTAAAGAATGCTATGATTTCCATGCCTAACCATGATCAACTCAAGTGCCAACCTCATGGTTTGAAGGTATTTAATTGACGATCATAGAAGATGAACAGGGACAGGGCTCTTATTTTCGACTTTTGAATTTTCTTCGGGGAACCTTATGATATACTTCCAAATAATTAAAAAAAAATCTGTGCGAAGCTTGAGCTCGATCGGATAAAGGGAAAAGGGGCCTAGGGGCCCTTGAGCGTTTAAATAATTATTCAACAGCTCGCAAAGTCGATTTTATATAATATCCTCCAAGTTCTTGATTAAATAAAAAAATATGTCAAAGAAAAGTTGTAGATCCGGACAAGGAGCATCTTTTATGGTGTATTACATTTTCTCGTATGACAAACGGTTTTTGGAAAAAGTTAGGATACCTAAAAAAAACTTGTTTTCCTAAAATTTTGAAAGTTTAAATGCTTCTTTCTTTAAATTTTTATTTTCGAGTACTATTTTTTAGACATTTCAGGGGGGCATATACCGAAATATGCGAAGATAAAAAAAAATTTTTCTTATTTTTAGTGTTTGATATGTCGTGAATGTTTCCAGAAAATTTGGGCCCGAAAAATAGACTCAAATTTGGGACCGAAATTGTATAAGATACTTTTAACTGGATTTACGTGTTCCTTCGCCATTCCAGGTCGTTCAATACTTTCAAAAAGGGGAAGGCGGATTGGTAAGTTTGGAACGCACGTGGAGGGAGCATTTCCTTGTGACTATGAAGCCGAGATACTTGCCGAACCTGTGGTCTGTGCGTCACAATCAGGAGAGACTAACTATTCGTCAGACGCAAAATAGAATTGAACCAGAAGACGCGATGGTAGCTGGTTTAGTACACTGATGTACAAGTATTAATACTATTAACATACCTGAAAGGACTCGTATAAGAGCGGGTACTTGTAATAAAAGACTGTCACACGATCTCTGTTTTTTAAATACATATATTTATATATACACGTGTGTATATATATTATTTACACATATATATACAAAGTACAATGCTTCTTCATTCTCAGCCTTCTCCTCGGTCGTCCAAAGATTAGATATATATAATAAATATATAATCACTGCGAAACACCAAATGTACTGTACAAACAGAATGTCTTTTTCTCATTTTAATGGCTCGACCAATAACAAAATACAGTTACAGCGATCTCTTTGATCGCGCGATTCATACTATTTATTTATAATTAAAATATAGGTCGTTGGACATATATATACAGACTTGAAGGGTGGGTTAATTAAATTTAGACTACGGCGAGATTCGCTAAGGCTGCTGAGACGTGTCTTGCTGCGTGGAGTTCGCTTTCGGCGGTGGAACAGCCTGATTTTTCAGTTCTTCGTCGATACGTTCTTTGGCTCGCACTATTTTCGACTGAATGTAAAAGGAGCCGCCTTTCAATCTGTCGTTGGCTTCGATTAGGTTCTTGTAGTTGCGCTCTATCGCTTCTGGATCCTCCAGGCGCTCCACGTTCAGGATACGCAGCGCTTCGTCCAAGGAGATCCCAGTCTTCGAATTGGCTGCTACGTGCTGGGCGCCTCGCGTTCCACCGCCTGCTCTGCGCGCGGCCTCTTGGCTCGCCGCGATTTCCTGCCGCAATGCCCGTGCGAACGCTTTGCCGACGACTCGCGTGCCCATCACAATTATTTGCACCAAGTACTTCGCCATAACCTCTTCCCTTCGAGTGGAGCAAGATCGTCAGAAATGTACTAGATATACTATTTTCACACAAGTTTCAACTATCGCGGAGCGTCGTGCCCTCGCAGGAGACAACGTTTTTATAACGTTTAAGGAATGACAGTACTGACCTCGAGACTTCACAAAGGTCTTTTCGCACAACGTGCTACTCGTGGTTGCAGCATTTCCGGACACACTCTGCTTTATTGCATGCGCGGTCTCTCGTGGCATCCGCAAACCGAGTTTCCATCACAAGAGCGATTGTATTTATAGCACATTTCATAAACTTTTGCAATGCAACACGATTATGTCTATTGGGGGCTGTCTATTTTCATTTTCTTTTATTAAACCGAAACGTGTAATCTGTGATGTCGTGAAGACAAGTTGTTCGGTGAATAAAGTTCACCCGTAATGAAATTTATTTTTGAAATACTAAGTATTATCCGTTTGCATCGATTTCTATTTCAGAAGTGCGCTCTATGTAATAAATGTATTTAGACCTTTTTCAAAAAAGAATGTAAGTATTGGGAAACTAAGTGGAGGCGTGGCTTAGATTTCAGCGCTGTGGTGGTAAGTTGGCAAACTATTGCAAGTAGGCTCGGATCCCACCAAACATTGCGAATAAGTATTTCTTAATCGAAGAAGTAAAAATTTAGTGTTCAAAAATATTTAAAGACACTCGTTTTTCACAACATGTCTATATAAATACTGATAATCGTATGGACTTCGACGGAATTCGGCCTACTCACAGTAATTTAATTTTCTGCCACTAGTTGGCGTATCGAAATTCTTGGTTTCCCAATATGTTGGGCTCACTTCGTTTTGAATCACTTAATAAAGACCGCTTGCCGCTATAAAAATATGTATGAAAATGTGTATTTATTAAATTTATTTATTTATTTATGCATGTCCCGCGTATTTCAGTCTCCTGTAGAAGTTTTAGGTTTTATTATTGAACCATATTCGATGATAAAGTTGACCTATCACTTTACAAAACGGCGTGAACAGTTGCTTATAATACCGACCGCGATACTGCAATGGTCCCGAAGTTGGCTGTCTGACCAGGAAATTCGCTCGAGTTAACAGGAGTATATGATACTAGAAGAGGTGGCACGGCCGAGCTGTGCGAGAGAGAGAGCGCTAGCGCGTGTGACAAGGAGAGAGATAGGTGGCGTGGAAGGAAATAGAAAAATTGTACAGCCACTGGAAATTAACGAATTTCTCATTTCCCGCGAATATTCTATGAACTTTTAGACCCGCGTCTCGAAGAATAGACTCTTGGCTATTTTCCTATGTGGTTGTTAGGCAGATTTCGATTACAATTAAGCAGTTATGAAAAGTTTTTCGATTGGGTTACAAGGCTACAGCCGCATTTAGTGAATAGGCACTTTGTTCAAGGATTATCGATGTTCTTAAAATGATTTGTATATTTCTACGGCTGGATCTGATAATATAGTCTTGTCACAACGTTTAGCAATCAGTCATATACGTTTTATTTATGAAATCATTGTTAATAAAACACGTTTCATATATTTCGAATTACCGACCACGATCCCTACGTTATCCCCAAGTTGGCTATTCCGACCAGGAAATTCGCCCCAGTTAATAGGAGTACATGATACTAAAGGAAGTGGCACGCCGAGCTGTGCGAGAGAGAGAGAGCACTAGCGCGTGCGACAAAGAGGGAGTTAGATTTTGTGCCACCAACTTTGGTTATATGTGATCCTGATACAGGCGCAAGAGTGCATAACCAGAGTTGATGGCATGATATATATCTCCATCCTTGTCGCACACTATTCCTTTCTCTCTCGCGCAGCTCGACCGTGCCACCTCCTTTAGTATCATGTATTCCTAGTAACTTTGCAGAATTTCCTGACCGAAACAGCCAGCTAGGAGATAACGTGAGGATCGTGGTCGGTATTGTAACTATTACAAGAGGTAAATTACACGGAATACGAGGATACAGGGGCGTCCGCAGACTTTTTTCCAAGGGGTAGGGGGCAACTTTGGAATGACGATAAAGAAAAATATACCCCTCTTGCTTTTTTCAACTCATTTTATAGTGCCAATTTAATTAAAAATTTAAAACCGAAATTTAAAAATATTTCCTTTTTTAGTATAAGCTTAATAAAGATCAGTTTTGAAAAATAAGCGATTTTTTTCTGCCCCTTTTGTCCCCCACACGCAAGATTAATGACTATTTACTTTGTTGAAGGTGTAGGTTTGCGATTAAGAAAGAAACACAGCTTCGATGATCGTAATTATTCTTAATTTTATTAATAAATAACTTTATATTTACACTCTGTTGGTCAATTTTAATGCAAAGTGAAATAGAATCTGCCCCTTTGAAACCTTTTCTCAAAGTGGAATAGAAACACTTGTTATTTATCCCATTAATACACTTCAAACATTAAATATACGTTCAGTCAGGTATCGGTAGTGAATTGAAGTATTTCAATGCATTCTCTGCGGAAGGAAGTACTAGATTGTACACAGGATGGACCACTTCCACCAAATTCAAATTACGAGATCCAATAATCAATGGCTTCGGAGAATGCTGCGCGATCGATAATCCGCTCAGTGCATAACAAGTATGATAAATATCCCAGTATCTAAAGCAAACAGAGAAATCTGTAGGACCATTGGATGCATACCATACATCATCGTAATAATAATATCCCATACTTTTCAGGTTTATCCAGAAAGCCACCGTGAGGATGTTGACAGCAGATTAATAAATATTCTTGTAAGGCCTCTTGATTGAACAACCAGTAATTGGAATTGAACGCTGTTTCTTGCTTCGTTAAAACTGCGTTAATTAATGGCAAAGCACCGCCCTGCCAAAACGAATAGCAGGCGTCTACTAACTTGTTAGTGCGCCCTTCGAATCCACCTTCGAGACGCATTTGCTTGTTCACTATCCATCTCTGAAAGCAAGCACGATTGAAATCACGAGTATAAGTTTTCTAACTGCAGTGAAATTTTCAGGCGCAGCGTGTACCAGCAACGACTTCAAGTGGCATAAATCAGTTTTCCCAAGAAGTACGAGCCCTGCGAACCCACAGTACGTGTACCCTCCGTGAGCTTCCATGCCGGGGCAGCCTCCAAAACCACCCTCCCACGTTTGACATTTAGATATCCAACTCTCAGTTCCTTTGAACATTTCAGGAGTATATACATTTGTCAGTTTCGCTACAGCGATCGCGCAATACCCTCCTCTTATGTCTACCTCTCCTTCAAGGTGCAAACTGAAGGAGCCATCCCCTGCATGCAAAGACGACAAGAAGCGTGCAAGCGACTTTCTAAAAATCAATATCACAATTCTTCAAATGGTATAAACTAAAAGTCGATCTCGACAACCTCCTCCTTCCATACCTATCGATCACTTGGTATGCCCGACGAGTACCGATGGTGCATAAAGCGTTTATCGCCGCGTAAGTGGACGCCAAATGAGGAAATTGTCCTGGGCCTCCTCCGAATCCTCCCTCGGGCGACTGGCACTTGGCCAGGAAGCCGACGATCCTGTCGTACCCGTCGTCGTCCAAACTTTCTCCCAATATCTTCAGGGAATGTACGATCCAGTAACACAACCATGGTCTGCTGGAGTCTAAAGACTGAGAGGCAGAGTAACATGCGTATAATCGTTAATAAAAGCGAATGCGATTAGAGGAAGCCGCTTACTTACTTCGCAGTTCTCGTTCAGATTAGTCAGAGATTTTATCAACAGCTTGATGTGCTTCTGTCTTGTTAATGTGGGCTCGCCGTTCAGCTTGTACAACTTAAGTATGCAATCCTCTACGAGACTCTGGAATCGAGAGGCGGCGTATTAACGGACGGTAAGATAAAAGAGCAAATACCGGCCAGTTATTTTTATCGACGCGAGGCCCGCACCTGCTCCTTGGACGTGGCGGTTTGGTGGGCCTCCTCATCTTGCCTTTGCTCTAACACCTCGTCGTAACTTCTAACGTGCGCTCGGTCGAGTTCATCAAACACTGAGTTCCACATAATCTATCGGACACGCGAATACGCTATATTAACAATCGGCGGCAAGCGATTACGTGGTCGGGTTAAGATATGCATATAAAAAACGAGGATTGTGTCTGCTACGGGATTTACAAGAGAGATAATACGACGAAAAGAAAGCGCTTCCTTTGTCACCTATTCACGCGATAAGGTTCCGCTTCATGATGAGACTTTTCGTATTCGGGTAAAACGTATCTCTCGCGCGTTCAACGATATCACGGCCGTGCGCTGTGTGTTGCGTTCATGGTGGACGCCTTTGAGCATAATGCCGAATTTACACAGGAAATCTGAATCAATTCACGGAGTGCAATTTGTTTCTCGCGTGGTAATATAGAAACGATAGGATGGAGAATGTTGGTTAGAGTCAAGATTAGCGGAACATAATAATTAGAAGTTTCGCTAGACGGACGTGCAACCGGTTAAAAACTGTGCGCGGACGGCTTTAGTTATGGGCGAATTCCACTTACGTCTAAATCGCCCGTGATTTTCGTTAAGCTAGGTTTTCCCGTGCACGACTGAACGCATCGTCAAAAATTTCAAAGTCGATTTTCTCGAAAATGGAGCGCGATATGAAAAAAAGTTACTCTTCCTTTTCGATTTATAACAAGTAAATAAGTCAAGAAAAAAGAATCAATTTTTTTGTTATAGCGCTTCATTTTCGAGAAAATCGACTTTGAAATTCTTGACGATTCGTCCAGTCGCGTACGGGAAAACCTAGCTTAACGAAAATCACGGGCGATTGGGGCGTAAGTGGAATTCGCCCATATCGTACGATGGTGCGTTTTCACTTCCCGTTTGTGCGTTAACCTATGTGGCACGTTCCTTTCGTTTCTGACGTTTCTATTTTGAAAACGGATAGTAGGTTTCGGAGAATGATTCAAAATTGTTGAGAATGATCAGAGGTGTGGCGAGGTGTTTCCGTACCAGGCAATTATTTGTCGTAGGTGCATCTACGGCTTCCAGAGCTTTGCGAACTTGCAGCGATGTATATTATGACGGACGATCATTTTCTGCCGAAACAGTTTATCGTTTACACGTTTTATGGCAGAAAGACTTGTTTCTGCTGGGAGAAGGACAAACTCGCTATATTCCCATACGCGAATGATCCTTTCGCTCCCGCCGAACTTGTAACAGCTCCCGGTCCAATAAAGAGCATACAATGCTTCACCGATCGTGTCTTCTTGATCTGCATTCCGCAAGGAGTGTACAAGCTATCCAGGGACCGACAGTTTGCCGTTTTAAGCCTGAGCGCAGTGGGCCTGGGCACTGTGTTCTACGAAGTCTTAACGCCGAGGAATAAAAATCTTTACTTGGACAACAAGCAGACCATGACAAACAAATTACTCTTTCACCTGTCTTCCAAAGACGGCGACTCCAGCAACCTCTGCATTTGTCCCTTGAATCTGGAGAACAGCGGCGAAGGATTTATGAGGACTATAACGAACGATTCCACTGTAGAAAGTTTATGCGTAATCGCAGACGAGAAGATACTTTTCGTATTAGTTAGGGAAACTATTCGCATCGTGTATAGTAGTATTTATTCTATTAGAGATATAGTACCAGTGCAAAGAGATTCTAAGATCGGGGGATTGCTGCTAGTCACTAGCGCAGACATTATTCTGGTTTACTCGAGCAACGATTTACTGTCGTTTGAGAAAATTTGCTTGGGTATACATGTACAGACTATTTGTGCAGGTTTTAGCCAATCGACCGAAGATACATTGTGGTTTGTTTATTCGGACGAATCTAAGTTGTATTACGGGAAGAAGCAATTATTAACGAAGAGTGTTCAGCAAATTAATGTTCAAGATAAGAGCTTTGCCTGCCTGAAATGCTACGATTCCAAGGTGATTCTGGGCTTGACCACAAACAAACAACTGGTCGAGTTTTCCACGGATGCAGTGGAAAGGACATTATTGGTGGAAAATGATACTTTCATCAATCTAAATGCCGATATGTTGAAAGGTACCGAGCTCGAAATTGATAAGATTTACAGAGGAACTCAGGAACTGTATAGCCTAAACAAGGTGTTACAAACCGAAGAAGATACGTTAAGCAGAATAAATTTATATGCTCATAGACGTAAAGCACGATTAGTCCCAAAGGTATCCGTAAACAGGATAGCGAATCAGTTGTTCTTGTCTGTGAATTTGAATACACTGCCAAGAAACAGTTGGGTTGTGCTGAATTTGAGATTGGAATGTCAGAACGTATTTTCTATGCGAAAAGTAGTGGACGAGAAGACTGTAGTCGATATTTGTGTACCCGAGGACAAGGCAGAAAATTTCTTAGGAATCGCGATAGACTTGATCACCCTGAAGGATGACAGTGACTGTTGGTGTCTAATAAGTAATTACATAACCAATCCATTGCCTAAGAAAAACAAGAAGAAAAAGACAAGATCAGATCAGACGAACTTCATCAATTCCAAAATCGCTATGCTCGAGAGTTTCATAAACGAAGGTGACATCGATATGAAAATGTTGTCCGAGATGAAAGGAAGCGTGAGGAAGAAACTCGGTGATACATAAAATCCAAGCGCTTCCAAAATATATAGGCCGATGTATAAACTACTAAATTGTGTTTATTAACTGAAACTACCTTCGATAAGTCGTGAATTAAAATAACTTTTTAAGAAAACATTACACTGTATGTTTATTTGGCGACCCTTCCGCGTCATCAATCTGTCTACGCCTGCTTAATACTGAGATTCTCGTGCAAGCGTTACATATATTTCATACAAGTTCTTTCCTCGGTGATTCTCACAACTTCTCCGAGCTGGGCACCTCAATGATGCTGCCTATACTGCAGCTGGAGCTCTTCTTCGACTGCTTCTGTTGGGTCCTCGAGCTGCTTGGTGTCCTGACGCCACCCAGCCGAGTCTGAAGCGCCTCCAGGGACTTGGAGCTCTTCTTGGACCCTCGTTCCCCAACTCTGGCGTTGGCGTCGAGGCTGCGCCGCCACAGCTTGGCGAAACAGACGCGGAAGTTCTCGGAGAAGACACCGTAGAGAAGAGGATTGACCACGGTGTTTAACTCGGCGACGATCAATGTCCAAATGAAATGATGCGATCTCAGGAAGAAATTCGTGTCCTCGGTGGGCCTTCTGCCGTCTATATAGATCAGCAGCATCACGGTGGTGATGGGTAGCCACATGACCAGCACGGCCACCACGTTCAGCAGCAAAATCCTCACGACTCGTAGATGCTTGTGCAGCCGCAGCTCCTCGTGCTGGGAAAGGCTGCCGGCGCGACCTTGCCGGCCGGTCATCGATGCTGAGGACAGTTTCCTCCCCGCCCACGGCAGCAACGTTCCCACCACCGACAGCTCCGAGTCTCTCCTACCTGTTGCGCCGCTCTCCAACCCCTGTAATATATTTATCACCTTCGATTAAAAATAGCTGGCCGTGACACAGGGGCACTTCATTACGAAACACCGAGGGGCACAGAGCGGCTGTTATAATGCGACGTAAAAGATTCACAGCCGGGCGAATTACTTGAGCGACGCAGGGGACGGCCCATCTGCTCCGCGTGTCCAGGATCTTTTGGAAGATACGTTGGTAATGATAGACCAGCAGGGTCATCGGCAGAAGGCAAGCCAGCACGATGATCGGTACTGTGAAGCACAGGGAAACGTTAACGACGTCGCTTCGTGGGAAGACTAGAGTGCAGATCGTTAAGTTGCCGGCGATGTCCTGCGAATTGGAATGCAACGAATGGGGCGGTTCACGTTGATACAGTATAGAAATAAGATAGATCACGATGTAGCGCGCGTCGGGTACCTTGGATTTGAACCAGAAAACGACCGGCAGAAACACGAAACCGGCGATGGTCCAAGTGAGGAAACTAGCTACTAGGACCCTGGACCTAGTCAAGGCACTTCTGTAAGGAGCTATCGCCAAGCATCGATGTCTGTCCATCGATATGAAAGTCAGTGTCCATAGAAGCACGAAACCGCAGACAAACTGCAAACAGAGAAATCAATCTTCTAAACAAACCAACCAGCCGCGTCTTTTCTACTCCCTCGTCTATCGCGTACACGCGTGCGTTCCTAGAATCGACCGAAGATAGACGGCAAGGAAGAAGTTGCTCTGCAAAGTATCGAAATGAGCGTCGTATTTATAGGCCCACCCTTTGTGGGTGATTGCGGCCTTGATCCATGAAGGAAGGTTTATCGAATGACAACAACTCGTACCATTATCGTGCACGCGTGGTGTTCCGCTCTAATTAAGACGATCATATTTCTTAGGGGCTGAAATGGCGTTCAAGAGAATTCAACGGGAGCGACCGGGGGGGTCTCCCGAGAACAGAACTACACGTCGAACGATTAGAGGCTCGAAGGCGCAGAGGATGGACTCGCGACGATGCGAACAATCGTAAACATCGGAGGATCGTACCTGGGAGTAGGGCAACAATCGGCAGACAGTTTCCCCCAGGAGCCAGGACTGCGTCAGTCTGGTGTAAGCGACCGCTGGTACGCCAACGGAGAACAAAAGATCAGCGGCGGCCAAGTTCACCAGACACAAGTTCGTGGGCGTTCTCATCTCTCTGTACCTGAGCACGCAGCCGGCTATACCCAAGTTGGCGCCCACCGCCAGGACGAAGCTGATGGCCAGTATCACCACCTGCGAACACGCGCGTCCTAATTCATCCCCGTTTTATCTTGTGAACCGCGCCTGGTCCCGCGGCCCTTAAAAGCAACGCTCGCGTTGCCGAGCAACCTCATTTGCGAGCCCAAAAATAGGCACACTTGTGTGCATTGTTCGCCTCTCTAATGAGACACAAGCTTCCGAGCCGCTAATTAATGGCTCGCGACACCGGGCTACAAGGCAGCGCGATAAAACAATGATCGTCGATGCTGTTATCAGATCGTTTTGTAAGCCGAAGCGCTCGGGTGCGAAACGACTGGACAGCCGCGGATCCTCGAATGGGAAACACTTGCCTCGACGTTGCTAGCTCCCTTCCGATTTCCGAGCTCGCTGTAGTAGGTGAAGTAATACCGCGGCCCCCATTCTTCGTCCTCTCCCCACAGATAAGACGAATTCATGTTTAAATCGTGGAGGATTTATTGCCTCGCGACGGCCGAGCCGGGCTCATGATTCAACTCCGTGAACTTCCGCTTCATTGGTAGCTCCCTTCTGCCCTTTCGAGCCTCCCTCGTACTCTCGAGCATTTGCTTTCCATTCGACGGCCTCGTCCTACGGCAAATCGTTATTTTCTCCGCGCAGGCCGTTCCGCGGTTTATTACCGTTCCGCTTTACTTGTTGTTGGTCCCGCGAGATCGCTCCCCGAGAACCGTCTCGCATCTCAGCTAGCCTTTATTGACGCTATCCGCGCGACGTATCCGGTTGATAGGACTTATCGGACCTGTAACAGGCGAATCACTTAATGCAATTTAACTTCTGGGCAACCGAGCCGCGGTCTATTAGACTCGGTTACGTCCGAGCCGCTTTCCATCGATATATTCTATCCCGCTGCACGGTTAATTGCATCCGCGGGTGTCCGGCAATGCGATGCTGCGAGTAACAGGTGTCCGGATCGTGCGCGCGTTCTTCTCAACCACCGTGGGCGATAATCCACTAATCTCTGGGAAATTTCAAAGCGACGGGAGAGAGAGAGTGAGAGAGAGGCGTTCCGTAGGAAACTAGTGTTGTAGGGATCGATAAGATCCTCGTTTCGAACGCGTCTCTCCTTTAGCAGACTTATTAGGTATTCCCTGTGAAATACTTGGGAACGATCGAGGAAATACGCGCACGATTATCACCTCGACTTGTCCGGAGAGCGAACAATCTCTTTCTCCCGGCTGTTCCCTATTTTCAACGGACCTGTGAAACGAGGAATACAGTGATTCCAGGCGGAGCTCGGGGAAATATTTACGGAAGTTTTACGACTCGAAGGAGATTAACACCTTGGGTAGATTTAAAAAAAGCGATGGAGCGGCTCTCTTTTGTTTACTGGGAACCTTAATTCTTTTTTCACGAATTACCGTTCTCCTCGTTGTACACACCGGGATATATTCGATTGCTCGCAAACAACGGCTCCGACGTTTACGCGCCGGAGAAGTAAACTCGGGCTACAGGATCGACGGGCCGGATGCTTCCGATCGATCGCTCCTTCCTCGAGTTTCAAGACCGGCTGTATTTTGGGACGAGGAAAAGTAATGGCTGAGACAAAGGAGACCGCCGTGAATGGTCCGATAAACCGATCCCGGGAAATCGAATTGCGAGCGACAATGCAATAGAGACGGTAATCGATATAGTTTTTTTTTATATACGCTTTAAGGGGTTATTTATAAAGCCGAAGGAACAACGATATTGTTTGCTGACGAAAAGAGGATATCGAGAGGTTGAATTTCGCGTCGACGAGGGAACTGAAATATCCTAATGGCCAAGGGAGTGGCTGTCACCTTTACCTTCGAGGGACACTCATTCGTTTCTTGCAATTATCCTATCGCGAGTTCCCATCCCCCTTATTGTCGAGAACTCTTTTTTTTCTTTTAGCAAAAATTTAGAACGAGAATCGAGGAAGCTTTGGAAAACAAACGCGACCAGTGTACAAAAGAACTGGGTAACGATCTTGAAAACAGCGGGTCGACTTTGATAAATTGTTTTTAACAGCTCCATTACGCCAGCTGATTGTTGAGTTATTAACCGGTTTCATTGCAGTTGATTCGCGCGACGTTGCTGTTATACCTGCCTAAGGATTCATCGAGTAGGGAATAGCCGATTTTTAATTACTTCCCGCAGCTATTGGGATAAATCTGCCTTTCCTCTGTTTACGTATCTGCTGCTCACGTGGCGTGAAATTTCGCCATTTGAAAGGCTACGTTTCACGTAGCGTCGAGTCGAGGATTAGTTATCTCTCTGCTTGGAACTTCATTGTGTATAAAATCATGGTTAATTGGGTAATTATTTACATTAAGACAAACGTGATGCACGTACCTTTGCGTTAATTGCGTGCCATTCATGTGTAAAGGGGTTGACGAGATTTGAACCTTAGGAACCTCTAAAACACGCGTTTTAGAAGAAGGAACGGAATTGTATCTTTCTGTGAAAGTCGTTGAACAATAACGTGTAAGAGACTTGCGAGCACGCGGGCTTGAGTGAAACGTTTGACGCCTGCGAATACTACCCGCCAACTGAACTGCATCGAGTAACTGTCATCCATCGGGAGTCGTACTTCGCTCCACCGCGCACGCTGCTCTGCGCAGGTTCAAACTCTCGTGACAGCTTCCCGCGACGCACGTGTCAGTCGCGAAGTTGAAGCGCGGAGGTAAGCATCGTTGCTGCGTGGATGGAATTAGGCACGGGACTATTCGAATAATTTAATATTCGTATATTTCACAAGTATTTAAATGCTACGAATAAACTTCGAATTTTTGAGTATTCGAATGTTATTATTCGAATTTTTTAGTATTCGAATACTAATCGAATATTTCAGTATTCGAATAGTATGGTGCGAATTATAAATCAAGTTATTAGCTTACAAGATTTCACCTTGATAAACTAATTAACTCACAACTCAAACTAAATAAAAGCTTGTAAAAAAATGAACCTAAAGAACTTGATTTATAATTCACACCATACTATTCGAATGTATCAGTATTCGAATACTTGGATATTTGAATTATATTCGCCAAATAATTGAGCAACTTAAGTATTCGAATACCGAAAAATGCGACAAATAGGCCCAGCCTTAGTTGGAATGGACGAAGTGGAATAAGCGACGCATTGAAAACGAAATGGTATCTTTATTTTGTGAATACAGCGATGTGTTGATAAATATTCGACTCTGTTTTTCTCGAGTGTATATACAGTTTGATCGATTTCCATCGATTCTATGGTAACGATAATAATAGAATTGGTACATACAATTTTGTTGGAAAATATGTGCCGTAGCTTTACTGCTATACACCAACACTGCTCGTATTGGTTCTTATGTGTCGTTTCTCGAACACATTTAGTAAGTTGGAAAATATTATTACCGTGAGAATTGATACTGGTGCAAGCGGTACGTGCCTATTATTTCAAAATCATTTTACACGTGCGCTGTAAAGTGAGAATTACTTTTTTCTTTTTCTTATTACTTCGGCCCACTGCGGGATAAAACATTGATTACACAGAGAACTTAAGATTGTTATGAATATACGTATGTAGACAGTTGTTAATAATATACTATAGTTTCTATATAAAAAAAAACTAAACAAATCACAACAAATATTATAAATGGGCTTTGAAACGATACATAATAACTAAGTGTACTATAAAAACGTCGCGTGTAACTGGTATCATAAATTAACGGTATAAAAAATGACCAACAGCAAAGGGAAAAGTAAAGTGCGTAAGAATAATAAATGCTACAAATACACGACGCGTGTATGCGCGGCATCGCGTACCTATTGCAAGTTAAAAGCTTCACGCCCATCAAATACACCGACATTAAGTGTTCGCGCCTCGTAATACACCTACAGAATATTGTAAACGCGTTATGCTAAAACAAGTAGGTATTTAAAGCTATGTTATACGTTATTCCATATTTACGAAAACATTCCGCAAAGCTACAAAAGGCATGCAAACAATACACGTTCACATAAAATCGTTCAAACAATAAATATTCATATAATATGTATATAAAAAATAAAATCTGAACGATCTTGTACAGTTCACCCTAATCTAAAAGTTGATACTTCGTTCTGCAAGACGTAAGCACTGGTACATGAAGTTCGACGAAAATGTTTAAAACTGAACTCTTGATTGTGTTTTTTTCTCCCCTCGCGGGATAATCGATACCTGTAGAGCGGTAGCGATTCGGTCTCAAAATTCTCTCCACCTTCTCAAAGACTGTTTCGAAACGAGCATTGAAACAACATTCAGTGAGTATAAAAAATATGGCAGTAACAGTCTAACTATTAAATTTCACGAGGAAATAACGACAAGCCGCGATGATTTAAATGAGAAACTGTAGATCTCGCCGCTATCCTCTAATAATCCTATACTCGTGTTGAACTTGTTCTATATCCTCTTACGTTAAGTACGCTAGTCGATCACTATTTCCGTAAAAAATCCGACGATAAGTTCTTCTGCCGCGTTTTGTCTTATTCCGTTACTCCGCAGATTCAACAGCTTATTACAATAATTATTATCTCTTCGTTAGGGGACACTTGGTAATCCAGGGCGATTTCTATTTGTACTTAAGCTATATCGAAAACTTAAGATATGTACAGATGTTGATCGTTCGTGTTGGCAAATTAATTCCTTCCGTTTCCCTCTCGATACACTTATATAAAGAAAACTAAAAGCACACATTAGGCATATGTATATCGTTAGAATATCGAACTTGAAATTTACTATTTCTCTACTGGGGATTGTACTGGTTGCGCGTTACGTTGCGTAACGTTCCTCCTTCGAAATACACGACAGTACTCCTATGGTTTACTGTCAATGACGAGTATATCACGTATCGTATGAGAGTTTATGATAAATGAATATGTGTGTTTCGGGTCGAGTGTGCTGGAAATTGGATGATCATTGTCTTGATAACGCGTGTGAATCGAAACGAGCGTACGTTTTTACTACAGAAATTATATCCGTTCTCCGTTTAAAAGGCGTCGCGCCGAGGATGATTAAACACAGCTTTACAACTCGTTAAGGCACTGAATCAAAATATAAAGGGCTACCGTATTTATATACCGAGAATCTTCTTACAATTCATTACTAAGCCGAAGAGATTTGCTACTTCTATTCACACTATTCACAGTCGTATCCAGAATAAAATGCAAAGTATGCGAGACAACTGAGCGAAATGATATCATCTCGAAAGCCCCCTACGTACCATAGAGAATAGATTAATGATGCGTGTTAAACGCTCTTTTAGAAACGTTCCTCTCGATTTGTACTCCCTTCCGTTACACATAAACGTCATTTTGGTCGAATGCGCGCGTTCTCCTTACCTACGATTAGCAAACAAGATTACAACTCCACGACGATACTCTCTCGTGTCATTATTTCGCTCGAAATCCCCTCAGAATCGTCTTCGTTGTTCACGGAGTGAGAACATAATGGCCCACGGGGACTGTTTTTAATACAATCGCCGTGAAATGTCACGCAAGCGTGCATTCCATTTGCCAAGAACGAAGCGCGCGTCTCAGAAGTTTCGTTTCTAAAAGAATATACATAGCAGAATGGTATTTACACATGTTAAATGAGAATCGTTTGGAATAGTGGATTCAGCTTTCCTAAGACAACGAGGATTGATCATTTTTCAATAAGCGTTCTGCGCTACTAGCACTCCAACAGAAATAAGACAGTTCTCGGTTCAGGGTGTATTGGAACTTTAGTTGTCGCGTGAATGTTGGCTAATGAGAGGGATCGAATTAATGAGAAAACGTCCGACAGTTTGGCAATCTTCCCTGAGCGTACTAACTTTATAGAACTAGGATATCGCGGGACAGTCTCCGGGGCGAACTATTCTGAACTTGGATATCAATAAAAAAAGAAAGAAAAAGAAAGAACAAGACACGCGCGTGGGTATTGATCTCGCTATTGACTCGTTTCGCGATAAATATTTAAGTAATTCGTTAAATACCTAATGCCACGAGAGCATCGTATGTCATAGAGATTGTCCCTTCTCCTCGTTGTTTGATACCTGCGACTCCAGCGGCGTCGACGCGTTCGAACATCGCCGACGGTTCTCCGAGCGCTCGGAGTCCTCTTCTTGGGGCAGGAGATTCGTTCTCTCTTCCTCTTCCATTGATTTCTTCGTCGATGCAGCTTTCTTCGGCACGTAGCGGACAAGAATGTCTATGTCCGGGTCCTCGTTCTGTTCGTCGGAGGGGCTTGTGATCGAAGACTGCTGAAATCCCAACATTCCCCTTGTTAGCTTCACGCGTTCAGGCCCTAAATAATAAAGTTGCAACGACAAATGAACCTTGATCGGTGAGTTTTTTAGTCTTCCGTTGTGATCGGTGTACGGGGAAATGAATTTCGAGTGGGTGACTGGGCTGGCGCTGACGGGAGCAGGCGAGGTCGGGGCAGTAGCGCTATGAACGGGGGATTGGCCGCGATCTTTTTCTTTCCTGCTTCCCTTCTCTTTATCGAGCGGCAACACTGGAGATTCTGACACGCTGCGATCGTCCTCGTCCAAAGAATGCAACAACTAGAAAATCATGGGACCGTTTACGTGGCCGTTTAATTAATAACACTTTTACGCGCGCTCAAATGTATAGGAATGTTCTACGGAATAATCAAACCTTTTCCACTTCGTCGTCAAATTGCTCCTGACCAGGCAACGGATCTTTCTGGCTCCTTTCCAAAAGGGTGGCTCGCTTCGCGGCCAAATATAGAGACCTTTTAATTTTAACGTAAAACACTTCCGTTACAGCCCGAACCGTATAATCGGGAACAAACGTGTATCTCAGCATAGAATCCAGATTTATCGATTGTATACTTCCCACTGCTTGAGGGTTCGTAATAGTGGGCGATTCCGCTGAAAAATCGGGCACGTTAGATCAATAAATATCTTAGACGGGCGTGGTGAATCTCGATAATCCTACCTATCCCTATATTAACGGTGAGCGCTTGGGAACCGAAATACGTGAACGGGCCGCTTTCGAACATCATATTTTCTTTGCCCACCGTAACTTCAACTCGACCCTCCAAGATTAACACGAAATAATCTACCGCTTTTCCTTGCTGATAGATTACAGCCACCGGATCGTTTCTCGCTTTTTCACGGGATTTCACTTTGATATGATAAATAATATCTTGTTTAAGCAAACGACGCAAAATAGTTTCCGATATTGTATCATGCTTAAACGCGTCTACAGCTGTGGATTACATATTAGTCTCAGATGTATTTTAAGAGCATTTTTATATAAATCTCATATTTTCTTAAATCAAAACACTTCTTCCTACTTGTAGACAAATACTGAAACATGGCCAGTGTCAACTGCGGCGATATATGAATACGTTGGTTCTCTTTCTTCTCCGCGAACACGGTAAAGTCTCGTATTTTGTGCCTGGCTTGCCTTCTGCGCTTAGTTCTGTTATCAGCTGCAAAGGGAAAACATTTGTTATCAATTACGACGTTTATCATTGCGATCGATTCTAACGCTTTTAAGTTACGAAATGATCCTACTGAACACATCGGTCTCATCCATTATTTCAGCTTGGATCAATTCTTCTATAACATCCTCCAACGTCACCAGGCCAATCACTTCGTAAAACGGATCTCCCTCGCCTTCGTTGTTCACTCTTTGAACAAATGCCATGTGCCCCTTATGGCCTGAAAGAATAATATATCTCCAATACAGATCGAACTTTTTACATAGAAACACATCAGTTTAAAGATACCAACCTTCTTTAAACTGCTTGAACATTATATCTAACGTGACATCTTCGAAAATAAAATTGCACTGGTTCCTATAGAACTGGCACAAAGTTTTCAGAGGCATGTTGTCGTCTGGATCGACGAACGCGAGATCTTTAATGTAAAGCATCGTTACTATGTTCGTCCTTGATCCCTCGAATACCGGTATACGCGAGAAGCCTGAGAATGGAATATCCGTTAAATAATAGCTCTCTGATGAAAAGAACGCAAGGGATACCCTGGATTCACACCTGATTTCATTATCTCTGACACCGTTTCAAAATCTAAAACGGCATTGTAATCCAACATGTACACGTCCTCGATTTTTGTCATTACATCCGCGACAGTCTTCTTTCGCAATTCTAACGCGCCGGCGATAATATTCACTTCATCTTTCTCTAAATCGTTATATCCTGTTGTCACCTACAAATAACGAGAATGATACAGTCACGATCCCATGTCTCGAACTCGAATTATCAACAATGTCACCGCATTATGTAAGTGGAGCACGCAGGCAAGGGATCTGGATATTAATTACACAAGTTACACTTTCTTGTACTTATACACGTGCATGCTTACGCACGGGAGCGCGTGTGTATCTTATAGAAATACGTTTTAACGATAAGTTCAACTGAAATTAGCACAGTATTGGTATGTAAAGTTATCTTATTTAAGTTTCACATTGATAAGTAATCTAACATGTACTCTGCGGCATGTGAAACCTTCGAGCAAAACGTCGGCAGATCGATATCTTACCTACATATGATTGAATTTGGATGTTAATGTAACTATCTGCCCTATCCATTTTCATTTCGATAAGGCCCATAGCGGTGAAAAGTTTCACAAGGCGTTTGATAATGTATACTTCAAATTACAAGTGGCGGCAACTGTATTCGGTATATGTCGTAAGAAAACTCATCTAACGTACTGGTAATAATTCGTTTCTCTCTCACCTTTACGAGCTCTTTCAAGCGCTCGCGATTGTACACGTTGCCGATTTCTTCGCCGAGAAGAACGTCCAAAAGCTTGCTGATGGGATAGCTCAGTGGGAACGTAATTATCATGGTTAATTTCGTAACGTAAATCGTTTTCGCCCCGATACACAATCCGTGTCTACTGCAAATTGCCTAGAAGAAGGGGCGTTATTGTAACAGAGCCACGTGCCGCGCTGCCATTTAATGTCTTTAGCGGATCGATAACAAAGAAATAATAGCGCTAAATAAAATTAAGCGTATCTTTTTGTAAATATACATACTTGCGGTGAAATTTCACCAAAAATTACAATAGCTAAGGTGGAGCAGATTACAGCAACTAATCCGGAAGTTAAGTCATCTAGCAAAATAGTAAAGATCGAATTCACCAAAACATTTGAGAACAAAATCGAACATAACAAATAATTCCCATGATTCCTCACTGGCTGTATTGTCCTTGCATATTGCCTTTCCTTCAATGTACAAACGATTAAAGAATTACGAAATTATCGTGAAATCATAACTATTGAATTATTAAATCTACTCGACCGTAAGCAGAAGTACCTTCTCCGTTCCTGTATTGCACAGTATTTTCAGTTCGGTTCTGTCCATTGCCATTAATCCCAGGTTCAGGCCAGAGAACAGGGCAGAGAAACAGAGGCATGTTAAAACGATCACGATACCGAGCCAAAGCGGTAAGAATTTCTCGTACGTGTATATCTGTAAATAATCATTACTAATAGATACTTTTTATGGAATAATCGCCAACAATTTCATCCCGTGTCTAAACAGAACTCGTCGCGAGACACGATACTTACAGTCTTCCACGTCTCGGTGCCTTGATGTTTAAACAGGTCCCGGCCGCCTTCTGTTCCATACACTGGTTGTTTTATGCACACATAAAATGGTGAACCAAGTGGTAATTCAACGTCAATGGTTGCTGTATTATTCTGTACACTTTTCACCTAAAACAGCCACACGTTTTTAGCGACTGTACAACCGAGGAGTTAAAGTAGAAGAATCGGATGCTTACTAGAAACTCGTCGCTCTTTATTTTATCACAAATAGTACCCCTTTTCGCTGATACATCGGTAAAAGTGACCAAAGTGTCCTCTGTGATACCGACACCGAATAATCGTATAACGGTCTTGCTCTTTGCCAATATCTCTGGGATTCCATCGTACGTGTAACTGGGATCTTTGGCTGCTGTTTCTATCCTTAGTCCTTCGATAAATGCATCTTTATTGATCGGCTCTCGCATTAAATCGTCATAGTCACTGTTGTGGGAGACTAACGAATTGGCACGCAGAATACGGAAGGATTTGCTGAGAATAAAATACACGTTTTGGTACAATGGAAGCTATAAATTCTTTTAAATGTCTTTAAATCCTCTAACTTTTGCGCACTTAACATATCGTGTGATGAGACAATAAAAAATAAGTATCTTGAAATGAGTTTCATGCATAAGAAAAGAATTTGCAAAAGTTTAAACTACTTTAGACAGAAATTCATTCTCTTTAAGCTAAGAAATTAGGTAGTTTCCTATTTACAACAAATTTGACTAATTTCCACAGATGTGGAGATAATTATGGGTAAGTAGGTCAAGGTTACTGCTGTTCCTCGAGTTGTAGTTAAAAACGTAGTGGAGAGATTTATTTCAGTTCTCTCACAGTCACATATTACTTATCTCGCAATAATATTTTATAAAAATGTAGCTGCCTCTTAAAAACAATAAAAAGAAGCAATGCTCGATCGAAGCATCATTTATCAGCCATAATATTTTATATGATAAGATATCCATAACTATTTCTCTGAAGCTTTCATTCCTCCATGAAATAAAACCTTTAATATTCATGGAAACACAGATTCGTTAAATAAGAATTCTAGATATTTAAATTCCTTCGAAATATTCATACTGGCAGCAGCGAAACAAACACAAAAATAATATTTCCCAACTCAATACTTGTGTGAATGGCCCATAATCTATAACACCAGTGTTTAGACACAACAATAGAATGCCTGAAACAAAGCAAACCCTTCCACGCTAATTGTAAAACTGAACATTGCAAACATTTGATGCGTATAGTACGCGTACGATCGTAATCCCGCGGGATAGGTGTTTTCAGCATCTTGAATGAAAAAGGAGAAAAAAAAGAGAGAATTATGCCATGTCATACGGCGGATATCTATAATTAATTGGCGAAGAAGAGGCGGCCTGGCTTAGTGACGTTCGGGCGAGAGATGAATTGTCGGGCGATTAAAGCTTACTCGTATCGGAACGGGGGGCTGATAGTGAAGTTTCCTCCAAGATTGGTCCATGTTTCGCCGAATCCGCTGACAACTCGCAGACAGAAATAGATCTTGGTAACCTTAAAATTAGGAGGTTGGGCGAACTTGTATATCACGCGGTTCCCGCCCGGTTCGATCCAGATCGCGTCCAATCCGTTTTCTGGATCACAGTGGCCGGACGTAGGTGACCAGCGTAGAGAAACGTTGCGGTCGAGGCCGGTGCCAAGAACCTCGATCAGGAGGCCCGTGCCGACGGGCAGGTTCTTCTCCCCGTACGATTGCCCCTCGGTCAAAACGCTCACCGATCTCACGCTCGGATTATCGGATACTTTCACTCCTGCAAACGCGTCGGCGTATACTGAATTGAATATCGCGAAAACAAGTAGCAAATGAGCCGCCGGTCTGCCTGAGCGGTCAACATGTTGCGCCATCATGCGACAAAGTGCACTGTGACAACTTTTACACGGTCGTTGGGTAGTGCTGTATTTATAATCTCGCATTCTTACACTGCGCCTGCGCACTTCCCGAATACCTTCCCGTTATTCGCTGGACTCGCTATCATTTACTCGGCAGGTGGGGGGAGGGAGAGTGTGACTCAAATTCGGATCGCGTTCACATTCCGCTAATGCTATAATCCATCTGCGCGTTAAATCGCTAATACGCCCTCCAATAACAGATTCGCGAGCCTTTCTTTATTCATCGGCCACACGTCGAATCCCTGAGAATCAATAAACAATAAAACCCGTATTCTGCGTTTCCAAAAATCATCCCCTCTCCCTCTCGCCCCCACTTCCACTTTGTAACCTTGCACGTTACACCATGGATTTCTGAAGAACACCCTGTAGATTGCAAATCATAAGGACAAACGCATAGTTTTGCGATGACACGGGTACCTAATTCTTTGGTAGAGAGTAGACTCCCTGCTCTTTCTTTTTTAACGAGTCACAAGGATATTGCGCGTAATTTAATTTCCTTCCTTTTCAACTGTGTCCGATAGGGGGTCAACCTGACCCGTGTGCGACTATCCGCCACGTTCGATTGGTAAACAGAAAGATATTTAAAGAAAACCGCTTGTTTTAGGCGGGAACAAGTGATGGTGGCGTCTGCGCGTGTGCAAGATACACACAGCATGAACTTTTAATTATCACATAAAAAAACTTTTTTTAAATAATTCACGCCACTTCGAAGTTACACCATCGCCGAGCTGTGCTTTATTTTACGCCTGCACAATGTCAAGTTAGTTTCCCTCCTTTCGTTTACGATTTGAAGAGGTTATGTTGCAACATACAGAGTACAACAGTGTCGGAATAACAAGGATGATCTCTATTGTACTATGTTCTTGCAGCACTTGTACTACAAGACCTATGTAAAATCATCAAACGATTCAAGTTTGAAGAATTGGAGACAGCGGTGATACCTCATTTCCCTGAAACATCATGGACCGATATAAGATCTGAATTGATTAAGCAGCACAATCGCTTCGCAACGGCTAATGCAGTTTCGTTGATTAAGATAGCTGTAACCGTAAGTTCTCTGCGAAGATGCCTCACAGTTACATGTCTTACTTATTTTTATAATTTCTTGTGCTCGTACTAGGCAGCAAAGGTTCCAGAGAAAGTTCTAAGGAATCGCCTATCAACGTTGCAAGTAATCGGTAATGTTCGATTGCCTCTTACTTCCTTTTAGTCGCTCGTAAGATGTTAATGTTTCTTACCCGTATTTCAGACACAAGTTGGCACAATAAACGATCAACGTGGTATGGTTATGCACTCGCAGGCCCTAATAAGTCTGTAAACTATCTAATAAATAGGACAATTCAGGAAAATATACAAGAGCATTTTCATACGCTGAATATAAAAATGGACGTGAAAGTGAACATGCACGATGATATTATGTTTGTTTCTCTGAAGGAGAACAAAAGCAAAAAGCAAAAAAGGATGATCCAAAGTGTGGTCCCTACGTTTTTCGCTTTGTTCATAGGCCAGAAGTATTTTTTTTGCACCAAGAAGAACGTTCCATTGGATGTATTAGACGGGATGGCAAAAAGCATGGGATATAAGAGTAGTAAGAAGCTTAACGTAATGGGCAAAGATCTTAAATCATTGAGCAAATTATGCTGGAAAAAGAAAGAGGGAGCAGTGAGTTCCGAGAATATTAATAAATCTTTAATATACAAGGATGGTAGCCCTGATAGAAAGTAATACTCTATTTAAATTCCTTTGAAACAATGAAATTTCGTAGCTCCTCTCGTAAAAGTACGAGTATTATGTTTTGTATATCTTCTTCTAGGCCTACAGGCACAGATTTCACGCAGCATAAACAGCGAAAGAAATACGCGGGAATGTGTTTCGGCGATGAACCTCCTACTTTAGAATTACTTGTTATAAATGGACCAAGCATACCTCTGACACAGAAAGATCTGTCGATAAAACTACCAAATGAAGGCATGCGCGCAACGTGAGTGCTGTTTTCATGAAACCGTTCTAAATCTGACGAACTGGTCCAAATATCTGTAAGACTAACGATTAAGGATTATAGATGTATATTCTTGATTACACTAGTACTCTACATTGAGACAAAATAACAAATCGCCCGTGATTTTCATTAAGCTAGGTTTCCCCGTACGCGACTGTACGCATCGTCAAGAATTTCAAAGTCGATTTTCTCGAAAATGAAGCGCAATAACAAAACAATTTATTCCTTTTTCTTGACTTATTTACGTGTTATAAATCAAAAAGTAACTTTTTTTCATATCGCGCTTTATTTTAGAGAATATCTACTTTGAAATTCTTGACGTTGCGTTTAGTCGCGTACAGGAAACCTAGCTTAATAAAAATCACGGGCTATTTGGGCGCAAATGGAATTCGTCCAACGTTATCCATAAATTAATAATTGTGAAAGAATACAATCTCACTTTTATATATTTCAGATGGGAGTTTCGTAGTCGCAACATTTGTACATATCTAACGAAATTGATAGAGCGACGAATACTCGTTACGCCTGTACCTTATTATATATCGAATCTTACGACGTTAGGTAAAAATAAATTTACAATTCGAAATGATTGACGAGTTTGATGATCAAACGAAAGATAACATTAACATACTGCAGGCGGAGCTGGCTTGGTGTTTTAAATTAATAGTCGATTGAAGAATACTGTTATCAATACCGTGCAATTTTTATATTGATGTTAACAGTTACATATAACTTAAGATATTTCTAATTGACTTGGTACGAAATTGATAAGTAATATATTCTTTTTTTTAACCATATAAGATTTTATGATAGTACTGCCAAGACTAATATTACTTATAAATTCTATAAAAAGATAAACAGTCATAGTATTTATGTTTTTATTATAATGACTTTGCACTGCCATGGAAGATCATTAATTTTTTATAATTAATTTGATGCTTTGTTGTAACATAAAGATTTGCAAATAAGGTAATTTCATATGTAAAACTGGCATCATGTAACACAAATAAATGTAAATTTATCAGTAAATACACCGAAGCGCGTATGAATATTATAAAATTAAGCATGCTTTCAGCTGGACATGTCGTCATCCAATTCATCTTCCGATGTTAGATCTGGATCGTCAGCTTGCGACAAGCATTTATCGCAACGGCATAAAAACAAATATAAAGAAGATAGGGCTTTTTGTCTAGAGTGCCTACTTCTTTCCAGATCGCATTCGTCAAGGTAACTTATACATATCTCTTCTTCAGGTTGTATGTCCCGTATTGCTTTCAAAACCAGCACATTGTTTGAATAAGGGAATTCTACAATCGCGTTTGGCACACAACTGTGATTCACTGCCGATTGAAGGACATAGAGACCAGAACCTTCGTTGTTTAAGAAAGATCCTACCGCTATAAATGATAGAAGCATTGGTAAAGTAAGAAATCGCGACTCGTATTTATACGAAAGAATATACCTTCTTCCATTTCGTCGTAAATACGATCTATTAGTTTGTCAACTTGAATTCTTTCGTTCCTCGGCAACTCTAGTCCAGATACCTCTCTGACCCAACGACTGAACGAGCTGGTTCCAATTCCTTGGCCGTTTGTGCCTATCAGAGCTAATAGGCTCCTAAACCCGCGCGGTGTGAACCACTGCAAGTTGAAATTTTAAACAATGCCTATTACGATACAACGTCTTCCGATTCATATTCGCTAGGGTTTATAAAAAAAAACCATATAAGACCGAGTTTTTAAATTTAAACCCCGGTTTTCGAATTTTATAAATTTAAAAATAAAAACCGGTTTTTTAAAAACCAACAAACCCTAACATTCAAGTTACGTACATCCGCCGTGTATTCAATGTTTAAAGCCTTCTGCATCATTTCTCTGAGTACATCGATCTGGCCGATGAATTTCTCCTCCAGCAACTTGTGCGTGATCTGATGTATATCATTGACGGCATAGTTACAGAACTGCGAGAAAGTCGAAATCACGCTCTCTTTATTACTGGCTTGATTAACGAGCGCTACCATTCTAGCTGGCAGCATTATCGTCCCCGACTCGGGTGGGTAATGCATTTGCTTCCATGTTTCGTTCAGCTGCACGAGGGGATGAGATTCGTAACTCTCTTTCGTGTGCAGGCACAGTGTGCTGTGATATCTAAAATAATAATACATCTCGCCATTAAATCATCCATCGTTCTCAACAGCTTGTCGCATATTTATGAATATTACTTTGAGAAAGCTTCATTCTGGCATTCAACGCTACAATACTTTGTGCCACATTCGGGACATTCTGTAATTAAATCCTTCTCTGTTTCACAACATTCTGGATGAGGTAAAATAATTGTTGGATTCCCGGTTAATCTACGTACATTCTCCTCCGCGGTTTCTAAAGGTCTCAAGCAATTGTCGCAGGCTAAATATCCATACTCTAAGTTCCAAGAGAATTGGCAACAAACTATAGGCCTCTCTTCCAGAATCGTATCCCCGTCTTTAAACGGACGAGTAGCAAAGAGACCCTTGCCCTAAAATACATCGATAAATCTGTCTATTTAAATGGAACGAATTACGTTTCACTGTGGGGAGTGGTGCATGAATTGTTAAACACGACCAAGATCCCGCAAGATGATAATCGTAAGACAACAGTGGATCATTTAATTATAGTCTACCTTTTCGCTGTTAATTAATCGGACTTGAAAATCATTGGAGTCCATGGCAATTTGATTTCCCCAGCAAAGAAAACGCAATAACACTATGTTCTGCACTCAGAAGAACATGTGTTCTTTGACTGTCATAATCGTACTACGCTAATCAAATTACAGTTGAGGCGCAAGTGTTCGACGGGGGAAGGTGTACACCTTAATATCGCGAAATATTTCGAGAAACACGTAGAAATAGCTGTTTTAATTCAAATTTAGAAGTAACACGCGTATTCATCAGCCCCGGTGCAAATATATAGATATAGAAATAGATGCTGAAAGTAACGTTATTGCGTAGGTGCTTATAGCACTTCCGTAAAGGCAAGCTTCGTATCGGTTCGGATGTGAGTTACTTGTCGCGAGTCGGTGGAGATTCCTGTGATAAAACACATTTGAAAGAATTTGATCCGATTTTATTGGACCGCGGTGGATAATGAACGGAGCAATGGCCATGGTGAGTGAACGTTTATCGCGGTCTTTTTCCACGGAACATTTACTCGATAGAACTAACAAATCGTACGGATCATGATGGCGGTTGTAAAATGCTGGCAACGCACTCGAATGTTTGATACTTGCGGGCAATTCGGCAAATCGCAACTGCCGAACGATAATAGATTTTTCTTGCCGCATTCGCTTCGAGTTGATTGCTAATGAATTAATTACTTCGTATTGACATAACGTGTTACGAATGCTTGGATCAATAAACTTGACGAATTTTTCCGCACACGTTTAATGTACGTGTAACTACCCTCGCAACATTGTTAACGGATAGAAGCTTTGCTTTCCACAGGTTGATTCTTTAGCTTTCGTTTTTTTTTTTTTGTTGTGGTTAATCGATTTTGAATATTTCTGATCGACGGAACGTGTTGCTCGCCATTGAAAATTAACGATATTTTGTGTGTATTCCCAGGCACCGACATCCCAGAACAGCGTGGAGCCGCCGAACAAGAAACCTAGAGTCGAAGGTACATTGCTAATACGGCTAGATAGCTGTACGTCCCTAATCGCCTAACGAAAATCGTACGGTTAAGCATACGACTGGAAAAGACGGTGAACAGAGAAGCAACAGCAAGCATAATATATTTTTAAGCAAAGGGAATGAGGAAGAGAAACGTATACTATTTACTTAGGAACAATCAGGTGCTAGCTTTCGTATTAAAATGCTGGCGAGCTATATGCGTCGAGCGGTCTATCGCAGTGTTCAGAATATATTTTGGTAGGCTAGGGTAATAGGTGATCGTTGGCCCTCAATAAAACTAATGTATGGTTGTCCTTCTGTTCTGAGATGTTACAGCGGAGAGACAGTACAGAATCTGTGGCCTACGACTGAGCTGTGATCTTGAGCGTGCGCCAAACAAAGAAAGAGAACGCTACATTCGTTGAACAGAACAAATCAGAGTTTTGCAAACTCCACTGACACAGCATCTATTGTCGAGTACCAAATACGATGCGTATTTTAGATAGGTCAGCATTTTAGGGTAGTCTTCTTTCATCCTACTTATAAGCCTTGCGACACTGGAGATAAGCAATAAGTATCTAGCTTACCAGTGCTTTCCTCTGTCCTGTAAATTCTCGATAACGTTGTCGAATTGCTACTGAATTCTAAAGCGCAAAGAACAGAGGGAGAGGCTTATAAATGGGAGAGGCAATGGCGATATATGTTTTCCCAGATATTCTCGAAGCGAAGCTTTTGTTGCGCTCGTAACTGTATTACGCGAAGACGAGGTAAGACTTTTTGTTACTAAAGAAGGCGGTGGCCATCGCGAGTTAACCGGGAAGCTATCGCAGAGGGACCGCGCGATACGAGGGAACGAACGTTCTCCCGATCCACCGGTCGCGTTACATTTCTTGCCAATTAGGATCGCCATTGCTGCATAGAAAGTGATAGGGCTAATTGCGTGGTAGGTTGGAAAAGGCAAACTGTAAGAAAATGGCGCAGAAAATGCACTGAGAGTATTCTCCTTTGCTTTGTGCTTACAGATTTGTGCGTCGCCTCAATCTCGGATAGTTTGCGCACAACCATCATTGCTCAGCCCAGAACACGGTTAGCCGTTAATCAAATGATCGAACAGAGCTAACAATATTAATTCGTGAAACTGCAAAACTCGTAAAAGAGAAAGAGAAACGTTTCAACGTGTTCTGATTTCTGTTTCAGAGACTAGCAGACCAAATTGGTTATGATCGTACGAAACCTAATCTAGTTATCGGTAGTCTAATTCTTTTGAGACTGATAGCCTAAAGTCTAAATCAGTAGTAACGTTCTAACGAAATATATTAACGCACTCGGTTTAAATTCTGATATTGTTTGCGACGAGAGTCTGGTCATTGTTCCTTCTTTCAAGTAAAAAAAAAAAAAGAAAACCAAAACGTTAATGGCGTGCAAGAAACGAAGGGAAATTCATCCTCCTCGATATGTATAAAATATCTGCGTAATATTTTATACGTATCGCGTTCTACTATAAGAGTTCCTAACTGTTTTAATTTCTTTGAGCTTACAGTTTGGAGGACGGTTCTACCGTGGGAACTGCTGCACGACATCGTTACTTTTTTCATCTCGTTTTTAAGTCATTTTTTCTATTCTTTGCCCACACTAGAAATTCTATAGCAGTTTATGCAAATTACACGTGTACATTCGTATAGAAAATATTCAGCGTGCTCTCGTTGAAAATTAATCATGCGAATATTCGAGATTCTATTTAATTCTAACAGAGACTAAGGATATAAGTTGATGAAAAGACCAAAACTGTACTCCCCCCACCCCTCCGCCCCCGTGAAATTATGAGTCGCCCTAGTACCTCTATCGTCACATAACAAAAAGAAAAAAAGATTAGCTGTTCTTTGAAACATGATCATGTGTGTGCGTGATGGTGGAAGTACTAAATGTAATTAACTGTCATGTTACAACTTCGCCTAACACTAACTTTCTTCGTAGGAAATGCATCAGAGTTCTTGCCAGGCCCTATATATGATCTCAATCAAATCGGACAAGTCGTTGCGGGTACGTAATGCTTCTAAATACCATTCGTCTCCGTTAATTCAACTGTCGAAGCGGTTCAAACGCTTCATAAATGATGTATGAAAACACCTGTGACACTTAAGTTTCTTTAATCGCTCCAATTTAAGTTATATTGCGGGTTGATAGTAATCTCGTGGACAAATAGCTGATAAGATCTGATGAAACGTCGACTTTGGTGTATCCTTCGTTCGGCGCAGCGTGTACGTTACATGCGGCATTGATTTTGTTGCAGGACCTGGGGCTAAATATCTTACATTACCTGGAATTCTAGGTGCAGGTCTCCCAAAAGTCACATCCGAACAACAGGATACAGTAAATAGAGCAAAGAAGTATGCCATGGAACAAAGCATCAAAATGGTTCTCATGAAGCAAACTCTTGCGCATCAACAACAGGTAATTTTCAGTTACCAAGCTAACAAACTTTACTCGCCTAACATACATTATTCTATTCCATTGTGCATTCATAAACCTTTCCATCTGGATGCATTTATGCTCTTCTATTTGCACTACATTTGACAACGGCTGAGCAACGTTAGACGAATGAAATGAATTAATTTTCAATGTTAAAGGGGGTATTCTGGCCTGACGAGGCGTTTTCCTCGCGTTGTTTCGGAATTTTTTTTACAGAGAACTCATAAATTTGATTATTATTCAGTTTATTGCTGCATGCTTATTGATATTTGAACTATCTTTACAAATTTTGTCAATAGAAAAAGAATTAAAATCAAACTCAGTTGATTGCTTTAAAGTAATGGTGGAAAAAAACCAATGGGGTCACCGTGATCACTTTGCCGAAATACACTTGCAGGAACAAAACTGTTATGCGTCGCCCGTCCTGCTCAGTGAGCACGCTGTATAGCTCTGTACCTCTGCGAATATTACGAATTGGAAAAAAAACCTTTTGCACACGTATTACCCATATAATGTACCAGTAGAAAATTTGTTTACCCTTCAAACCAGAATACCCCCTTAATTAATCCATTTACACGAATGTTATTTATGCATAAGACTGCGCAATGGACGTATTATATATGTATATATGTATATATATACATATATACATACATATGTAGATACATATATATGTATATATATATATATCTTTATGAAATTACATATCACAATTGTGGGGTTCTTTTTTATCTCAAAAAGTATTTTTTATTCAAAGATATATGTACATGTTGCTTCCTCTATTTAGCTCTTTGCCAATAATACCAAAAACAATTGCATACGAATGCATATTAGTGCTTTTAAATTAACGTTTGTCCTTGCAATTTAGCTCGCCCCGCCGAGTAATATTAAATTATTTTTTATTATTGAGCTGTGTTCGTTATGACGAGCGAGTAAAGTGAAACAAAACAAAAATAACAGAAATTAGAGACGAACACTGGAACCTAACTCTGATCGGTTGATTTTTTCTCCCCGCAGAAGAATAAGTTGGTCCTGCGGCAGCAAGTTTTATTGCTAATGTGCAGGTTAGTGTCAACCAAGTCAAGACAGAAACGATATGAAACCGCCTTACGATCAAACACTCCTAAACGTTTCCCTGAGTTACTACTGTAAGAGAAGGTTAGATATATATTGAGATAATAGTCGGCGGGAGCAGAGCTGTACCAGCGCAAAGGAGGACAAGTTTTTGTGCATGAATCTCTGGACGATTTGAGAAAAATAATCGATACGTACTTCCGAGCTCGACTATTCTTTCTTTTCCTGTTGCAATTATTCCGCCGAGAATATCCGCAGCGCCCAAGGGCGGGCTTGTATTTTAGAATGCAACGTTAAGTCTTGACGATTGGCGCCGGCCATTGATCTCGCTCCGATATTAATATTTCTAACAGCGCGTTCTAAATACAAGCTGAAAGCCACGGCGTACTTGTTTCTTTGTTCCAAGTTCCTTAATTTCTTGTTCTCTCGTGCCGTTTCATGGCGCACAATTATTTCATCAGCGTACAAAAGGTGTTGACCGCCTTTTAAACTCTCCCGTACTTGATATTAAATTACAAGTAATTTCTTCGAGGTTGACGCTTGCTTGCTTTCCGATGCGTTACTTCCCGTTTGAACGCTTGTACGATTAAGAAAAGAGTAGTTGAGCGAAGAAGGTGGAATGGTAAAAGAGCTTGGGGGATTTTTGAGATGAACGAGACATGGTGTATGTAAGGGGGAGGGATATCAATAGAAGGCCCTATGGTCCTTTGTGTTACAGCAAATGGCTAGTCAACGGAATCAGGTGCAGAGACAGCAGGCTCTCGCCCTCATGTGCAGGTTTGTTTGTTCTTTGTCTTAGCTCTCCAAATATCGCCCTCGAGACTCAGCGTTTTAAGTCGAAGATCAATTTCAACCCTCGTATCTTCCATTCACTGAAAAAAAGCTTTATCCGTCGTCTACGTTGGGTGCCCGTTCGATTCTCACTATTTCAAATTCTCAGTCTTTTAGTATGGCTACCGCTTGCTCCTTTGAAACGTTCGACACTTTCCTAATATCACGAGCGTCAAGTTGAAAAAAGATTCTTGCACAAGAGACGTAGTGCGATGTACGGTGCACGAACGAGCGATTACATTTGAAATGGAAGCAACCATCTTTCGACTCTCTTTACAAGAAATATGTTTAAAGATTTTCTTTGGTTTCGTATCTAGCCAGTCGATAGGATTAGAATTACGAATAAGTTAACAATAGGTGAAAGAATAAAAGAAAGAAATAGAACGGAAAGAGAATGTTCGGTCTAACACGATTTTACGGGCGATCATCATCTGAAATAAAAACTCCTATATGGCAGGGTATATGTGGGCAGCATCAGTTTCGAATTGAAAGAGGACACGATCAGGCAAGCTTTCTTGCCTTTTGGTCCTATAAAGTCGATCAACATGTCCTGGGATCCTGTTACCCAGAAGCACAAGGGATTCGCATTCGTCGAATACGAGATACCTGAAGCAGCACAACTTGCTTTGGAACAGATGAATGGTGTCATGATTGGTGGACGGAACATCAAGGTAGCGGGACGTACCTATATAACGAATTTCCTGTCCCCCAGCAATCCTATCATCCCGCCGGAGGTCGGCAAATTTTTATTTAGTCTTATCAAATACGAAATCCCATTTTTTTTTATTTTTTTATTCTTTTGATCGAATTGCATCGCACTTGGCTCGTATGCGCTTCGATCAAAAAGCCTTACTAAACTCCTTCTTAAAAACCTTCATAGATTCCTTGCTGCAGATCTTTCACTTAGATAAATATATTAGATAAGACGTTATCCAATATCTTGGAATTAAAAGAAATGCAAAATCTGTTAGCTAATGGTATTTTAGTAAAGTCTTCTAGTAACGATACAACTCTCTCTCTCTCTCTCTCTCTCTCTCTCTCTCTCGCTCTCTCGCTCTATAGCTAGCAACTTTTAAGATTCTGCGAGACCGTATGTAAATAGGTAACCATCCAGGATACTTCTATTGAGCGTGTGTGTTCTTTTAGGTCGTGGGGCGACCATCGAACATGCCCCAAGCTCAATCCGTAATAGACGAGATTACCGAGGAGAGTAAACATTATAATCGTATTTATATCGCATCCATTCACCAAGACTTGACCGAGGACGACATTAAGTCTGTGTTCGAGGCGTTCGGTCCAATCACGTATTGCAAATTAGCGCAGGGAAGTTCGCCCCACCGACACAAAGGTTACGGTTTCATTGAATACGAGACAATGCAGGCCGCATTGGAGGCTATCGCGTCGATGAATCTGTTCGACCTGGGCGGTCAGTATTTGAGAGTAGGCAGAGCTATTACACCGCCGAATGCTCTTATGGGTCCCCCAAGCGGGACCAGCATGATGCCCACTGCAGCTGCGGTCGCAGCTGCCGCCGCCACTGCTAAGATTCAAGCGATGGACGCAGTGGCAAGCAATGCTGTCGCCCTTGGCTTGACCAAACTCGGCGCCACCGCTCCTCCAATTTTAAACCAGGGTATGTGTAAGTAACTCCGTCGCAATGTGCTTCCTTCGAGTACGGCTGTTATTAATCTAGCATTCTTCTCCGCGCAGCTTTGCCTGGGATAGTAAGACCCACTATTGCCCCTGCGACAATGATGGCACCACCCACTATAGCAAACGTAGCACCAGTTATACCTCCTCCTGGTATAGCCATACCACAAACTCTAACTAGACCACCAGCGATTATTCAGCCGATCCCTGGACAGCCAGTTGTCATACCACCTCTTGCTGTCGTAGCCCCAACAATAGTAGGAACCCCTGCTGTAAGTACTTCTACGATTCATTATTTTAACGACACGTTGACGAATCAATCATTGGATAAATCGTATCCTCCAGATACCAGTCACAACCGCCGCCAACTCTGACATAATGAGACGAGCGCAAGAGCAAGCGGCTCACCAAAAGCAGCAGGAAGAGCTGCAGAAGAAACTGCTAGAGGAAACAGAGCCGCAGACGTTGCAGCAACAAGAGAATATGTCGATCAAAGGGCAGAGCGCGCGTCACCTCGTCATGCAGAAACTTATGCGCAAAGTAGAGTCGAGAGTCGTTATCTTGAGAAACATGGTGGCCCCGGAAGACGTGGACGAAAGTTTGCAGGAAGAGATTCAGGACGAGTGTTCCAAATTCGGCGTGGTGGAAAAGGTGATTATTTATAACGAGCGACAATCAGAAGACGACGAAGACGCGGAAGTAATAGTGAAGATTTTCGTCGAGTTCTCTCAGATGAGCGGTAAGTTGCTAGGATGTTATTCTAATTTCGCAGAGCTACTGCAGTTAACTGTTATCGATCGTTGTTTCAGAGGCGGAACGTGCGAGGGATTCTCTGAACGGTCGTTACTTCGGCGGACGATTGGTAAAGGGAGAACTCTACGATCAAGCTTTGTTCGATAACAGCGATTTCTCTGGTTGATCAGGAAATACCTTGCGCGCATTCGATTCCGTCAATTTTCTTTCAAACGGAAGAATTTGTATCCGCTGTTGACTGATATTTACGTACTTCAACGCCCGAAGTACTACATCTTACGAACTTCAACATTATAGTCTGCCTTCTTGTTAAAGAGTCTGGACTTGGGTTTCTTTCCTTCTGCGTTTGACATCGGTAGATCGATCGGAGCTGTTCTGGATACCTAGCGGGACGATATTTCCGAGGACATTATTTTATTAAACACGATTAGAGAATCAAATGATCTATCGAATCACCTTGCTCGCTAAAAGATCGAAGTTTCAATTTCACGTGACGATCATTGAAGTTCTGTAAGAAGATATTCCACTTAAATTTAGTATTGATTGTTATTTTTGTTCGCGTCGAAGAAGGTACGATTGACGCAATATGGAATACCATACCTAATTGAATATGTATAGAAATATAGGGTATTAATAAATTGTTTTACGTATCGAGTATACTTCACACATACAATACGTGCATAAATTATACATCATAACACAAGTATATGTTACAATAAACTTTGTACATATTTACTAGCTATTTCATTAATTACACAGTTCAATTAAATTAAATCGTTTATTCCATACAATTCTTATTTACAATTCTCTATTCGTTGCTTTTATATCTCTACTACCATGGGCGTTTTATTTTATAATCTTGACCATCTTTTCCATATTCGTCGTACGTTGGAAATGATTGTTGCCCTTTCTTTTCAGGCAGCACTTCTGGCTTATCCGTTTTCATATTCGAGTACATGGCTTCTATCTTCGCAGCATTTTCTTTCTTCAGATTTGCTACACGATAATTTTCTTCCACTTCCTCTTTTGCTGGCGGTTCTGTCCTACGAAACCTTAGCCATGCTTCCCACTCTGCGGGTAGCTCCTGTTCATGATTATCCTTATTTACTGGCACAAAATAGCGGGATGGCTTTTTGCGCGAAGAGCTACTCGCAACCGGTACTTCGTAATATTTAGTGCCGTAGAAGTCTTCCCCAATTAACTTGGTTCGTGTGAAATTTGGTTTTAGAGAAGCGGAGAAACTCTTCCAAATCAGCTGGAATACGCCTCGCTCTTTTCTAGACATTTCGCTACTATATTTGGAAAACTCTGACTAAAATAATCGAAATTGTACGAAGTCAAAGTAGCGGAAGCTGCATATTCTAAATTTCTGCCTGTACTTCGACTAAGAATATGCGTCCTGCGCTACATGAATTCAATGTTGGTTAGGTCGGAAAGTCGAAGATTTCAATATTTAATGCTATTTAGTCTGTAGTACTTACAATTTATGGGTCAAATACACTATGATTAATACTACTTATGTACAAAGATGAATACAATCATGAACCCGAAATTATTTGAACTAATATACGTAGGAACAAACGAGACGAAGTTCATTGTGAATGTCAGTCAGGGGCGGTTCATGCACAGAGGCCGCTGAATTCAATCCTCGAGTTATGGGTCGGTAAAACAGTTTGGGAGGTAACACGAAGTTCCATAAGGTGATAGGTCTATCCTATACTTAATCGATGCTTTTACACGCAGAAAGACTGAAGGAGTTAATTCGGAAAAACCATGATTTCATTTTAAAAAAAATGCCGTTCCACTTTACAAGTAAACCGATGCACTGGCAAAAGAATCGGTTCCACAGAATAGTAGAGCTCGTCAAGCGGCACAAAATTTCACTAACCGGAGTATCGAACACTTAATAATAAGCGAACTATACAAAATTCATGGAATAGTGATTGTTGGAGGTAACCGCGAGATTATATTTTCAGTTGTAACTGGAAAAGTACATGAATTATGTGCTAAAGATGGAGTACAGCGTGTTGGAATCTGCAGTGGCATATCATGCGAAGTGAGTATTAACTATGATACGCAATTATTAGTTCTGATTGGTGAAGTAAACGTAGGTACTTTTATTAAGTATAGGCCGGCATCGTAGCGTGTCGCATCGTAATCGGACCAGACTTTCTTGAACTTCTTTCTCTCTCTCGCTCTCACTCTCTTTCTCTTAAAGGCAATAGGCAGAAGATAAAGGTTAGGTGAACGGATGGAACGGCGCAAAAGCATATGCATCTACACGTACATGCATGCAACTTGCGTGCCATCGCCCGTTGCAACTGGTCGTACTTGCGGCGAATTATTTCTAAGGATCCCTTCTCAACAGGATCGAGTATGGTTTTCATTAATTTCTCGTTGTCAAGCCATGAGACGTGATCGATTCTTTTACAATATTCATTGAAGCCAGATTTCAAGTTGGAACACATCTGGTACTGTTGCTCGTGCAATTGGCATATCTCGTTCTGCATCTGCGTGAGTTCTCCCTCCAGATTCATTAGAACTTTTTCATAGCACGCGATGTCGCGATCGATCATCTTCTCAATTGTCGGAATAACTTGCTTCCCATCGCTCAAATGATTCTCCCCCTCGAAAGCGTACCTAACTCGTTGATGCTTGCTAAGGTTATAGCGTGCATTATTCAAGGTTTTCTTTGCCTGAACAAGAACTCGGGAGCATTAGTTTCACCAGTGCGGCGCAAAAATGTTCTGGATAGAACTGGGCAGAAAGTTTCTACATAATACGTATGTACGATTAATAGGAAAACACCTGGAAATACTTATCGATCAAGCTCGAGAATCTCTCTTGAACGATACCGAGGGTTGTCCGACTCTTATCCAATCTATTCTTTGTTCTCCCATATTCTTTCTCTTCGTTTAAGAAACGTTCGAATAGGCGTCGGACCTTGGATTTTATACAACTTTATTACGATATACCGTTATAATCAATTTAGACAAGGAATCATCCTAACCATCGAAGCATGCTGACTGTTAATTTCTGAATCTCGTTCAACCGTTATGGAACACTTATTAACTTTCACCGTTCCTTCATCAACATCTGCATCTTCTTCCTCCTCCTCCTCTTCTTCCCCATCCTCGCTTCGTGTCTCTTCTGCACACGGTCCCAACGTCACACCGGTCACTGTTCAATGTTGCAAATTATTTTTACAAATTATCCGTTACTACGATAAATAAACCAATATCCAATTTCACCCACTGGTTTTATCCAAGCTACCAACTTCCCCTGTCTCCGTTTCTTTTTCTTTTCGAATTCGCTTGGCCTCCACGCCGGATTCTGAACAAATTCTAGGCCTCCTCAAAACATTCGACTGGTCGTCATTAGGCAGTGCATTTTCCTACATTTATTTAATATAATAATCACCATGTATGCATACGCCTAATCCCACTCTATACTGATTCATGCTACACTGTGCTACACTATGCCCATGATATACCAACATTGCTGGTACAAACATATATGTGTCTTTTCCACAGAGTTCCCGTTCCCATATTATTTCTTACTACATGTATTGCTACATTATACCCACACCGTTTTTTTCTACTCTATCTCCGCTCCTGCAACTTTTCAAAATTGCAAAACGAAATCGAACAGCCCGCAAAGGGCGGATTTCTTGTTTCCAACATCGTTGCAAATGGAATTTAGCGAGAAGGTAAGTAACTAGTACTTACCATATTGTGCAACCTCGTATATGGCGACTTGCCCTAATTGTAGGCGAATTCCACTTACCCCTAAATCGCCCGTGGTTTTCATTAGCGTAGGTTTCCCTATACGCGACTGGACGCATCGTCAAGAATTTCAAAGTCGATTTACTCGAAAATGAAGCGCAATATCAAAAAATCTTACTCCTTTTTCTCGACTTATTTACTTGGTATAAGTAGAAAAGAAAGAGTAACTTTTTTTCGTATCGCGCTTAATTTTCGAGAAAATCGACTGTGAAATTCTTGACGTTGCGTCCAATCGTGTATAGGAAAATTTAACTTAATGAAAATTACGGGCGATATGGGCGTAAGTGGAATTCGCCTTGTATCGACTATAAAAAGCGGTATGGGAATAATAAGTATAGATGCGGGAATAGCGTTGGAGTAGTACATATTGGACTATTCTGGGAATGGTAGTTGGATAATATTCACGAATCAATCGCAATGTTCGTTACAAAGTAAACGATTAGTCTAATTACCTTGGACGAAATAGCTGGCGTGGCATTTCTTGTTATACTTGCCAGCAAATTGTTGTACGTCTCCCTTAAATTTTCTACATCGCACTCTTTGACGGTTAATCTTGCAATCCGATTGTGGTAAGGATATTGAATTGTAAATTGTAATAACTAGATATTTATATAGTACAGGATAAAACTATCGATACCACCCACCTGTTGTACAAATCTTTGATTCTGTTCAACAATATCTGAGCCTGAGCGACATTGAACAATGTGAAGTCGGAAATGGTACCGTTGAGAAAATTAGAAACGGCCCGATTAATTTGTTCGACGCGTGACTCTGAGATGTTCATCAGAGCCTCTTGATGTAGAAATAGTTGGTTAATCGTCAACTCCTTCTTCAAAGAATCGACTTGATCGCGCAGCCTTTCTACTATCAGATCTGGCCGGTATTCAACATTTACCTTCACTTTCATGGGTTTCAGTCTTACAATGCTGGCAGAGAATCTTAGAGCTGACAGCGTCAGCTCTAGATCCTCCTTCGTCATTCGAACGTGACATATCAAGCTGCCATTCAACGGTACATTTCATTAATCAACTACTGTTGTAAACGCGCAAGCTACTCGGTACAAGTATAAGTACGAGCACAAGCATACCGTATAGAAATACTTATGATTACCAGATCGTGTAGGAAGCTGGAAATGCATTCCCTAGAATCTTCAACAAATTGCTGGATCGCATCAGCCTATGGCTGGCAGTTTCTCCTGTGCCTGCGAGGTACCAGAAGAACTGTTCCAGCTGAGTCTTGGCCAAATTCGCTATGCCGATATCAGCTGCTGGTTTGCAGCAATCGGTTCTCCCTGTTGTCCCTATACCAGCCATCTCTACGATGTGCAACTAGGAAAGCGAAAAAAGGGCTCGGTTCCCTTGCAGTCCCGTTACGCGAATACCCGCGCCAGCAAAGCAAACAGGAAATCTATATCACGTACTTTGGCTGTCGTGGCAACGTTCCACGAGGTGTTTAGCCCGACGTTCGACACGTGGAACGTAATCACCGCTGTTGCTAAATGCGATGCTGTATACGTCGATCCCTTAACAATCGACCTTCTGGCCTCCCCTTCGAAGATTCTCCTCAGAGCTGCCTCTTCGCTGTCCACATTTACCATAGAAATGTTCTATAATCGTAACAACTAAAAGTTTGTCAAGTATTCAGTCAGGTTTTCGTTAGAACATTCGTAACGACGTTACACGCTACACCTTGAACGGATCACGTTCATTTATCCTAATCCTGTTTTCCGTTTCACCAACCAACAGGTCTCTCGTCTCCTTTCCATGTAACTCGACGATGCTCATACGATACTGCACTTTACTAACTTTCCGTCTACTCGATCTTTCCGCGAACATGTCGGATAAGGCCCGCGCCACTAGCCCCCTGTGCTGAGAAAACCAACGCGATCTACATATGTAATGCATTTATGCACTGGCTTCCGATTTCCTCGCAAATATATTCAGCAATGGTCGTACTTTCCAATTGTTCTCCAGTCCGCTGATCGTGAAGCTCTTCCCGGAGCCCGTCTGTCCGTAACCCATTACAACGCAACTGGTGCCCCCTAAAATTCTTAAACGACGGCTTTTCAGATAGAGCCGTCGATTACACAGCAGTCCGCGCTGCTCCGACGTCGAAGCTTCCATTTGAAAAATAACTGCTACACACATTCGGAAGCCTCGACTCGCGGAAAACCTCCGAATCCCATCTCTAGTTACTTTGTCACAAAACCCTTGGTCGCGGCACGATAAACCTCTTCTTGAGAGCAATCGCAGAAAATCCCGTCGGTTTGGAAACTCCAGTATGCCGGCGGCCTTTTCGACGTGGCGATCCTATTCGGCTGCATCTCTTGTAAGCATCGCACAGATATTCTCTGGACGAAACGAAAGTTACATGCCGTGGCGTGTATCGTTCAACGAGAAGGAAATTACTTTACGTTCCGCGTCGATTCTCCCGTACAATCCCGCGCATCTCTCCAGTGGAAAAATTCTAACAAAAATCTTCACGTTTTTCTCGCAAACAGTCGTGTCATCGCGATCCGTCATGCTTGAAGAAACCGTTCACTCGATAGGAACACGCGCTCCTGCTCGTGGCTTCAAGTTGCTTCCAGCTACAAGGGATTACACGGATTTTCTTGATTATTCATTTTTTTTTACGATTTAGTTATTTAGTTTCGGTTCTGTTTTTGGGGGGGGTTCACGCGCGATTTCATATTGCCACTGGTGTGTTTGGTTGCGCTTGGCGCACGCGAAAGCCTACGCGACGCGTTGGTAAGTAAGTAGACAGGTTCAGGCTCCGCGCCTGACTGCGTCCACGCGCGACTTCAGCTGTAGGTTTTTAATAGTAAAAGCAAAAGAGTATCGTGCAATGTACAGAATTATATTGAAAATATACCAGCGGCCTTAGCCGTGATGAAAACACCGGTTCTCGCTAGATCACCGAAGTTAAAACATCACGGGGCGGGTACTGGGGGAAAGATGGGTGACCACCTTTCTCCCGGTGCGCCGCTGCTGCTGGGACCCGAAAAAGAGAGAGGAGGGACAAAGATTTATTTGATCATAGTCTAATACAAACCAGTCAGCACTGCGCCATCGAGAAACCGATGTATAACCCCACAGAACTTCAACTTTTTGTAACGTATAAAATGTTAGTTAACTTTCCAGAAGGATTCAAAGTTCTCGAAATACAGCGGATACAATATAAACTATTTCTTCGAACACAAGCGAGGCGGGCGATGCCGCGCATTTTTGAATTTCATTCTTCTTACGATTTTCACCGTTCCTCTATCATCGAGAAAATTACTGTCACGTATTTCGCGTGCTGTATCTTATATCGTAAACTCAATAAATATATAAGGTCGGATAAACATATTTAATTTTCATAAAAAAAAGCAAACATTTGATAAACATAAAGTTAGGATTTATACCTTCCTTTCTATACTTTCTGATCTGTCACGAAAGTCCCTCCCAAAACTAGGGCAGAACGGAAAAAATGATATATTTACGATGCGCATTGTTGCTCTGCCGATAGAGGGAATCTGGCTTTATTCCACGCTCAAACTCGTTTTCATACTTGTACAGATATTGAAATGTTCTCTTTCTCTTTCCTTCTTTCCCATCATTATACGATACTAATGATATACATACATTGAAACGGTATAACACGCCGTATCATTTTTCACCCCCTTCTTTCATAATCATTCTGTATCCCCGAGCAACTTTCCTTTCTTCTTCATGTAACAAGTAAATATTAATTATCGATAAATACTATCCAAGCTACATCTACGGACTATCGCATAGAGAAACGCATTAGAAACGGTATAAAATGGACATGTTCTTGTTTCCTGAACAACGCTAAATTATAATATAATCGCGCGGACAGGCGCGGCCGCGCTGTTTCTGTATTAACAACTTCTCCCACAGTATACAATTGTGCACGACTTACACGATGGATACGGCGTTCAATAAGTACACCGTTAAGTTTTCGAGCAGGAAACGGTTAAGAGTAAAAGTGTGCTTGTATATTAAAATCGGGATAACCAAAGTAACGTGTTGCGTGTATTTTTAGGCTCGATCAACCCCCTTGGCCCTTCAGTCTTTCTTGCAGCTCAATAGACCAATCCTCTATTCCGTGTCTCCTTAAATATTCCTTAAATTTCACTCGATGGTCACGTTAGACGTTATCAGGCCTCGCCTGGTCAACCAGACTCTGTAAATCAGACGCGCTTCGATAGTTGGACAGTGTGGTATTGATAGTTTGTTGTAAGAAAGGATTTTGACGAAGCAAGGAGTACGTATAACAGTTGGAATTAAAAAGTGCTCTCTCACCCTAAGCCAGCCCCAACCAGAACGGACAGAATGTTTGTAATGAAGAGTGTGTAGAGAACTTCTTTAGAGAATAATCCAATCTTGCCAACTTTCGTCGTACGAATGCTATACGACTTCCTCTTGTTCATTCCCAGAGGGTGCTTGAATTTCCAGTCTCTGAAATATGAGATTAGCAAAGATTCGGTAAGGAAATCGTTTCTTCGTCAACGCGTGTATTTAAAAATAAAACATTCCACGTACTTGGGCGGAGCTTGGTCCGGGCGCGAACTCCATTCATAGATCCAATCGGTGTTTTTGTCCATAAGCTCTGGCTCCTGCACAGAATGAAACGAGATATTCGTTAGAGGAGTTTGCTGAAACGCAGAATCCTTCGGCGCGCCAAACAAACGAAACTTTGTTTACGAAACTTTTCAGCTCGTATAATTGGAAAGCGTGGAATCGTGCAGGATTAATCGAAAGTTACGTTCATCCGATAATAATGAAAAAGAGTTTATTCATTCAAGATAAACAAGGCCGTGAAGTACGTAGAATGCAACGAGCCTTGTTGTGCACTTCTTATCTATAAATGACTCATATTGGCAGACAATCAATTGCAACGCCAATGGAATTGTGGTACTCACGTACAATTAATAACTGAAATCTAAACCAACTACAAAGGACACATCTGTATTCTGTATATTACACGCGTAGATACAGCCGATTATCAATGTTTTCAACGATGCAATGTCACCGTGAACATTTTCAATTGTCCGTGCGAAAGCTTTAAAACACCTTGCAACTTCGTCGGCAGAAGGTCGATAAAGTAAATACTGCTTGAAAAACTATGCATTATTCGAATAAATAGTAATGACAATAAAATTCAATTTATGCCAATCGCTTGCCAACTTCGTAGATGCGTGTATAATGAAAACTTGTCCTACTTCCGAAAATAGGGTCTATCCGGTGGTATCGAGCTACTCGTAATAGTGCTAATAAACTATTCCGTTCACCTAAAATCACATTTAAATCACTTTATAGCTATTTATAGAATACGACGTCCCACGATCGTCCCAAGGCCTTCCTAACAATATCATTTTCGGCTGGGGCACAACACGAGAACACAAATCTTATTAATCGCACGCCAGAAACGCTACAGGAACACAACCAACCTACATATAATATACACTAAATCGCTTCAGAGCGAGTAACTACGCTCTGGAACGTATTAAAAGTAACAAAAGTAACAAGGGCAATAATAACGAAGAATTAAACATACAAAAGGCTTAATGAGAGCACAATGGTCGAAATAAAATTCAATTATTCGTCAGCGACCACAAACAGAGCATGGATCGATTCGTCTACGAGTGACCAACTTACATACCTACCAGAGGTCTTCTATGAAATATATGTATGTAAAGTGGCCGGACGATCGAAAGTTTACAACCTTTAAAATCGCATAATTTTTTAGAATTGGTCCAAATGACTCGAGCTTTTTTTTGAGAAGCTAGAAGGATTAGTTTGCAAAGTGACATGTTTCGTCGTTTTGAAAAAATTGCAATTGGTCGAAATAGCAAAAAAAAAATAGTAAAGGTCGTTTTTTAAACTTTTTTGTGAGCCTGTAATGAAAATTAAAAAAAAAACGTTTGTAGATTGAAGTAAGGAAAATCCGTTTAAAGAATCATAGCGATGTTTCTGACATTTCACGGAATAACACGAGAGTACCCGTGTGGAATGAGCGCCTAACGGCCCGGTTTACTCGATTCGATGCAACCGTATCGTATTGTTAAGTATCGGGGATATCCCTTTTCAGAGCGTTTCTTGGCGCACGCGTTCGAAGTGTGGGAAGACCGGTTTTGCGTGAAGCTGAGGAGCACACGCGTGAGTCGCGAGTCGCGATCACCGATTCGCTGGTGGCGATCGCGTGATCTGTCTACCGCCAGTAACCGTAACGGGGAAACAGCCACTGCGTAATATGTACCAGGCAATACACAACGCAGGTGAACGATCCTTCTGCATACGCGCATTCAAGTGTACTTCCTCTCCTGACAGAACAACTAAGTATGTACCTATCCCTTGAAATTCGACGCTCGCAGTACATATGTACACTCCTTTCCTGCGTGACAAGCTTCTGCTGGGGATCGATCGATACATGCGTCGAAAAATTTTATACGAAATCCCACTGACTTGTGCTATTCGGATATGAAGGCTATTTAATCCAACTAACCGCAAAGAAAAACACGAATGCGGCCGGATGATCCATACGTACGCACTACACGGTACCATGATCGTTATACATAAACCACAAGCAAGTACATAATGAGATATCGAGCCGACTATTCGTTCAGAGAAAAGGAAGAGGGAAAGAAAAAAATAAGTGTCACACAGAAAGAAAAGCTGTAACATGTTGTCATTTTAATAGCTTATCTGGTGGAGATTGAAACAGAGAAACCGTTGAAAATTCTGGGGGGCTTCCAGATTCACGCGCTTTCGAAGAGGCGTGTGTAAATAAAGAAACTTCGTCGGCTCGTCTCGGCGGCGCTCGGCTCGGCTCGGCTCGGCTCTTCCCAACTCGTTATCGATACGCATTACTCATCCTACTTTGATACAAGTGTCTTTGTTACTGATTTGGCTGTTGTCCTTTCCCAAAATAAATCGGTTGACACTGGTCAACGATAAATATCGAAAGATCGCGTGTTTCGAGGGAAAATTAACATCGTAAGTGCTTATTGTACCTACACGTTTGCTGACACATCCAAATACGTTACGCACGATCTTTGCTAATTCACGAACAATATAGCAGCTCCTAGTTGACTTTAATGAAGATAAGTCTCGTAGGAGGACTTGAAATTGCCTGCCACTACGACACAACCGATACTCATAAGCTATGAATAAAGTATAGAAGAGAAAAAGTTTTCCCTGATCCATAGTGAACGTCTCTTTTGTTCCATAAAACTAGTTGCACGCCCTCGTCAAATCCTGATAAAGTACACAACACTCGAATATACATACAGTGAGTAACGAAAATATCCGGACACTTTTTAAAATCGCATAACTTTTTTAAAATTAATCCAAACGCCTTGCTTTTTCTTAGAAGCTAGAAGGATTAGTTTGTTAAGTGACGTGTTTCGTCGTTTTGAAAAAAAAATGCACTTGGTCGGAATAGCAGAAAAATAGTAAAGATCGTTTTTCAACTTTTTTTCTGAGCCTGTAATGAGAATTCAAAAAACCCGTTTGTAGATTGAAGTAAATTGTATACATGCCTAAAATTTCATCAAAATCGATTAACGTTGCTCCGAGCTATGAACGCTTAAAGATCGCAGAGTAAGATCGAAAATCGAGAAATTCCCGAAATCAGAGATTTAAAAAAAAAATGAAAAAAGAAAAACTAATGCTTCTAACTTTTCAAATAAAACTCAAGTCGTTTGGATTAATTTTAAAAACGTTATGCGACTTTAAAAAGTGTCCGAACATTTTCTTTACGCACTGTATGAATATGTAAGTAGTGTGTACACACATAGTATTGAAAATCCATTGTGAAAAACTGACCTTGTTGCAGCTGTAATTTATATAGACCCCCTTCAACTCGTCTTCCGTTGAAAGTTCCGTGTTAGGGCTGTTTGGTGGACTTTTCGGGCTGTAATAAAAGATTTCACCAATTTTATACAATTTTTTGTGGACCATAATCGAGGACCAAGTATGTCGATACGTTTATTTCTCCAGAGATGATAATAATTCAAAGAAATCCACCTCCCTTTCGAGTTTGTCACGTAGATCGGATGTAGAAACTTATAATTCAAAATACAGGTGGTGAACACCCTATGCTACCGCCTGTTTCTTTGAATTTCTGGTACCTAGCGAAAGTAGTGAACTGCAATCTTTTGTTGAGTAAAACGTAGAAATATAATAGTGGCGAAATGCATGTAGAAAAGATCCGATGACACAAAGTCATACCGAAGTTAAGGAATAGAGCTCAATAGAATTGCTCCAAACGACATGGGTTTTTTGAGAAGCTGGAGGGATTAGTTTGCTAAGTGACGTGTTCCATAGTTTTGAAAAAAATGCAATTGGTCGGAATAGCAAAAAAAAAATAGTAAATGTCGTTTTTCAAACTTTTTTTGTGAGTCTATAATGAAATTTGAAGAACCCCGTTTGTAGATTGAAGTAAGTTGTATAGATGCCTAAAATTTCATAAAAATCAGTTAAATAGCGAGTTGTTTGCCTTTTTCTTTTCCCTTTGATTCACTGACATCCACCTCCCCTAAATAGTTCCGAAGCCTCCGCGATCCCAAAGAAATTGTCCGAAAAAAGATTTCTCCTCCTCCCACGCTCCCCAGAAGCCGGCGCCGGTCGATCCACTCTATCGCATTTAGCTCATGATAAACACCACATCCTTCCCCTTTTTTCATCCTTTTCTCTTAGTAAGCAGTAACAGATCCAATTTTTTCTACTCGACCATGTTAAACACAGGACGTCCAGCCTCGACTATTCGTAACGGCTGAATAAGAAAATCTTTCGAACGGGCGATCCTTTTAATTACACCGGGCGGTATAATACATAGCGTAATAAAAAGGACAGTCTTACCTATCCCTTGGCGTATCTCGACGAGAGGACGCCAAAGAATGCCTGGCGGACGATTGGGTCGAGTCCCTTTGCGCTTCCCTCAGAAGTCGCAGGTACTCCTCCCCGCCGCTACTGAATGGCAATGGTGTTATCCTGTCGGGTACAGGATTTAGCTCCACCCACGAGTCTGCGAATGTCAAAGTAAATTGTGAAATATGCGGGCCACTCGCAGGTACAACGCAGGTAGAATAAACCCCTTGGGATATACTTCCAAATGGCCCCAGTGGCCGATCGACACAAGGTTCGAGGGGAGAGGGTATCCAACCAATACTATATAATACCCGGAACAAGCTGGAAAGTGGAATGCGTTGTGTCGGAATAAGTCGACAGAAATACTAAAAGTTTTATCTCGGAAACTAATAAATTCCCGAAGCACCAATTTTAGATTTAGGGTCCACGCGCCCACCCCTCGAACCTCGTGTCGATCGGCCACTGGGGCCATTCGGAAGTACAGCCAATGAGTTTCAAAAATGGATGGTCGTGGGTATTTCAGCCAGCAACTCGTGTTTCGAGAGTATTTTTCTTAAACACATTTCTTTGTCTGAAAAGTTGGCGGGGGCCAGCTAAAGCAATCTAAACACAACCAACTACCGAACAGAGTTTTTCTGGAGTATCTCGAAAAGTCCACCAGTTCCGTCGTTTGTTTTGTTTTCGACCGTCGTGATTTATTTATAGATACAGTACATAAACATAAACGGCGGTCCCATGCTGACGCATACGCTGCTACGAACGCGTGAGTACTTTTATATCTACATATGCAGATTTCATTGGAATAGTAGCTACCAGCAGTTTTTCGCGAATATCTCGAAAACTAAGGCCGAGCGGCCGTCATATGTATAGGGAAAAGTTGTTAAGAATGTTGAAATTTACAGCACAATATTTATGTAAATTTCGTTAAAATCAAAGCGGCGTACCTATCCATCCATTTATGCACAATCACCGATATCTATCCCGTAGTCACCTTGCTTGTTTTTAACTCTCGAGTTGTTTATAACGCGCGAAGATATGTACCTGCGAGTCACGATAATAACTCGATATAGAACAACGTGTTGCTTCTCCTGATACTCGTGCCCTCAAACTACTCACTTGTTATCGTATGCACTTGTGTGCATACAAGGCTTCCTGAATCGATGCGACGATAATGGAACCATTTAAATATACGTTCGACGGAATAAATCAGATGGACGTTGAGAAGAGATTCGGCCTTGAACTTGGCCGGCTAGCACGTTTGTGCAGACTCGTATAAAAATAGAATGCATCGGCCAACTTCTAGGATATTGACCATCTAATTGTCCAGTATATGTATGTGCGATTTGTACTAGCAATAATGTTTACAAAATAAAGCAACTCTAACTATTCTGCTGGCATTCTATCGTGGATAATTACCGCGACTAACGATTACGGTTGCGTATCGTAAATTTCTTCCTACGTGTAGAAAGGATTTTATAAACATAAAACCATGAAACTATTCCTTTTCTCTCTTGCATTCCTATCAAAAGTCGTCAGGCATCAACAGTCAATCTATACGATACAATCACAGACTATGAACGATTGATGATGGACAACTTTTCAGGGAGGATACTTGACTATTGCGGGGCAGAGAATCAACCTAAACCCACTGGCGTCGTGTCAGTCTGAGGGGGCAAACAGCAATCGCGCCAAAATCTTTCGAATTACCTATGTGTAGACGCTTCCCCCACGTTAATATATAGTATTGCAGCGACAGTGCATTCACATCGAGAGTTTGAATGGGATGGAATCGAGTTGAATCGACTCCAGTTGAGTCGAAACGAATCAAATCGAATCGAGTTCAATCGAATCGAGTCCACCATTGGTGGAACGTAATTACGGTACGATATGTTTTAGAAAAGAATTCTCATGCCACGCAAATGTCAGCGGAATCATGTTTGTTTATGCGTCAGCCAGAGTGACGCGAAATGGCCGCAACAACAACTTAGGCTCTTCGGCTGTAACGACAGCTGCTCGCATAGTCCGGTAAAACGGCTCGTTTACTCACCGCCCAGCAGCTCGTCCGAAGTCAATTTTATGGTGGACGACATTACGTCTGCGATCACTGGTTCACTATACAAGTAGACGCACGGCACTTGACGCACGAACTGATTAAAACCAACGCTCTTCGCGACTTGGCCAATAGCGCACAGACGACAATCGCGCGACGATCACCCTGACAAAATGCTTGCCGCGTCGCACGACTCTGCTTTGTTTTGATGAAATATCACGAACAGCCACGCACGTCAGCCTGGCCGACCAATCGCACGGCACACGCTCCAATGTAAATACACTGCTCGAGTCAAATCGGAGCTTCTTCTTCTTCGCACCACGTCACTCAATACACATTCTTCCACTTCTTCTTACCATTCTACACACCAAAAGCTTACAAAAGACGCGTGCGTGCGCGTGCGCGCACGTATACGTATCGTGTATGCAATAATTAATCACAACTGACCAGGCGTCCTAAATTGTAATTTTACATTTCATTGTTGTATATGCATACCAAGTAACGTAACGTAATTTCTTATAAATATAATGTAACGATATAACGTTATGTTGTGTGTGAATAATTATTCTGACATTGATACACCTGCATTAGAATTGAAAGATTTTTTTGTAAAATGCTGGATTATTTAACGGTGGAAACATTGAAACGATACAAGAGCATAATTGCTCGATCCGCTCGATCCATCAACTTACACTACTTACTTACCACTACTTACAACGGACTTACTTACAGTGGCACAGAGTACATACACAAAGTAGAGTGCATTGCTCTGTACGTGGTGGCAGCACCATCCCAGCATCACTTCAAGGGTTAATTTGTGCGTTGCGCGACACGTATCTTACCCATGAACTGCGTAAATCGTGTTTCGTGTTTCCTATCGCGAACTGTTTAAAGACGCTTTGTTCAAAGGTATGTTTACACTTCTGGTTTGGTAGAGGATCTCCTTCCAATCTAATGCTAACAGAAATATATGCGATGTAGTTATGAATAAAGATTAATAAATATTGCCCCGCCGTTACTGCAAGTGGACAGTTAAAAATGGTTGCCCTGTAACAGATCTGTCAAGCGCTATTCTTCCGTGTCCAATAGCTACGATGCGATAAATATAGCGGCTCAAAATTTTCAGTCATTTACGCGCCCGATAATAATTGAAAGGCAAACGTCATAACTGATCCGTAATCTATAGAGGTAGAGGGAAATCTAACATCACAGTCGATGCTAACATATGTGTAAACCAGCCAATTGCATATTCATATTTCAACGTTTCGTGCGCGTAAAAGAGTTTCAAGGTTTCATTTTGTTAAACACTAATAACTTTCCAATGTAATACACACGTTTCATCCTGTCAGCGAATGGCTGTCCCTCTATTCTAATGGTTCGAGTAATATGGATAATCCCAATTCACCGTCAACATCTTTTATACTACTACTCAAAGATTAGCTATTAATTATAATAACTTAACCGGAGATGAATTTCCTCTTCAGAGAATTAATCGCCGTATCGCTAAACACATATTTGGAATGAAAATGAAGATTCCAAACGGTAGTTCTGGGAATGATTATGGGCACGAAACTGACATTATCTCTTACATGGACAATAATTTTGATTCCGAAATTGATATACAAGGAGCGGAGGAGAGCGATTTTTCCGAATATCTATGGATGGAGAACGAGGAGGAATTTGATAAAGAGGTTGAATAATGAATATTTCGCTCGCTCGTCGATAAAGTGAAAACACAAAAATGTTTATCGTTCGGGAAAATTCGGATGTGTAATATTTTTAATTAAGATTTTGAAACAATATTGCAGGTAATTCAACAGTTAATGGAAGAAGAACTAACGGAAGAATGCTTAAAAGCGATGTGGGAAGACGAAAGGCAACACGAAAGGAACACAAATTCCATCGCTTGGTCAACCGCCACGAGCACGCCTGAGAATAGCGGCGCTGAACTCTCTCAGCAACTTAGTAATCTAAAAATGCACGATAACCTTGCTAAGCAGGTATAATTGGATCAATGTAAATTTCTATTGCACGCTAACTTGTAAGGTTTCTAAATGTGAACGCCCGATGTGAACTTTTAGAGTACGTTAAATCCAAATGCGGCCGAGTTCGTTCCAGCATTCAAGTCAGCAGTAACGTCTGTAAGTACACCGCCAGAAGTTACCACCAAATCGTCATAGAAGCCATGCATTCCTTTCTTTAAACTCAATAAAAATGGGCTACGCGTATGGCTAATGCTTACCACCATGAGTAACACAGTTGTTATTAACTGAATGGTATTAAGAGTTAAACGACTGTGACTAAACGTACAAAGATATAACGAATGTCAAAGTGGATAATACGTAATGCTGTTATATGATATTCAAGATTAAGAAAAAATCAGTTGCATAACCATAAATTAAAGAAAAGTGTTGATCAACTTTTTATAGATGGAAGATACCGTGTGTAATTCTACAGATATTTAATTTTACATATATCTTTTTTTTTCGCAATATAAACAATAATATCGTAAATTGCTTGTTACACAAAATTCGCTGAGGGCAATTATCCTTGGAATCTTATTTAAGATATTACAAATTCAGGCAGCGTATAGAAAGTAAAACGAAAGAAGAAAATAACATAGCACAGACAGATTCTGGTATCTTTAAGTAATTCCTAACGCATTGCGTTCATTTGCCTAGAAATTATTTTGTACGTACGTGCCGTGCGTACGTACGTATCTACGTACACGCAAAGATTAATTGTTGCATCCAAGACAGGCATATCTTTTAATTCTTTATTAAGACCTGAAAGTTTTTATAATGTAGTATGCGTTTCTAGGTGAAACATTTCTTCAAGAGTTCCTTTTATAACACTTATTTTATACTGGTATACATCCTCTGTATTGTCACCGACATGAAACTAATAACAACATACTGAGGTCGTTGAGACTGATGTAAATGAAATATTGCGTTGGAGAACGTGTTACATCCAATGCATACTGTTGTTGCTGAAACATACTTAATATATCCAATTGTATGGAAAAAATTTTAATCGTGATTTTTATTGTCAGTTCGCTTTGTTTGAAAAAGATAGAACGAAAGAAAGATAGAAAAACAGAGAGAAAAAAAAGCAGAACCCTATGTCATAATTCTGGTCCTCTATCAGCGTATGTATGTACACCCGAAAGACTTCAAGATCTCTAATGAAAGTCTTACACAGGCTGTGAGGGACTGTTTCCGTGGCTCTCTTTAGCAATACTGAGAGTCGATATATTATTTACTTACTTTAAATAAGTAATAAAATTTCTACAAAACGATATTTCAAAATTCATTAGAATATGTATATGAAATTTACTATTTAAATACCGTGAGTGGTGAATATACTTTAGACAAGAGGAGTAGTATCCATCCTGTTCGTTGCATTATGTTAACTTATTAAGTGACATTTATGCGTTACTTAATCATCCGAGTTTTGAGATCGACAGTATTACGATAACAGCCTAATAGCAATTGAAATGCACCGTGTTCACCACTTATACCGTATGTACTGCTCGGAAACACACGTTTATATACAAATTCTATTAATATCTCTCGCATCGTGATAGATATACATACTATCCGGATTTTCTTAAGGTTGCACGTGATAAAAATTTGTATTATTTTATTCGCAGCACATACACTTCAGTATGAATGCAGGAACTGTGATTATAAAGAAAACAAATTAAATAGATTTATCAGATAGTACTACTCACACTTGAGACATCGTATCAATTTCATAGCGCTTTGTATTATCTTCCTTTTTAAAGATTTTCACATAACTCTTATTACTCGTGGCTCCTTGTAAAAAAGCGAAAAAGAAAAACGGAAAAAAGTAATAATGATAATGATGATGATGATGATGATGATGATGATAATAATAAGAAAAACAGATAAGAGAAAAAAAAGGCATATAACATGTAGTTCGTAACAAGATACATTACACATATTTATAGATTTATTTCAGGAACACTCAAATATCATTTAAATATTATTCATGTGGAAAAAGTAACAATAAATTTAAGCAATTTTCTCAAATTTCCAAATTTATCCTAGCACGGAGAGACTGCTGTTTTCGTAGATTTAAAGCTGTTCGTTTAACAGGACCCGGTGTACATTTAGTTGATTATCCATTTGTTGCGCAATAGTATCGATAGAGTAGCATACATATAATACACCACGCCAATTAAAAGATGCTATTTCTTTTATTAGCTTATATGGTTAAACTTTTTGCAAGAAAATAATGAGGGGAAAAAGGTCCAAATATAAAGCACTATACTAATAATTATACGTGCATCTTACATTCATTGAACTGGCGCGAAATGGGTTGACGTGCAACGTTTGAACGACATTATGTATTAATATCTCGAATGGCGTGCTATCTATTACAGCGAAAGGCTATCTTCTAGCATTAGAAAGAAGTAGCGATTTGGTTCGATCAAGACGTAACCGATATTATGAAAATGTCTCGTTGCAGACTATCTCGGATTTTCTTTGTACTCGAAACATCTTTAAATTTAAATAATGCCTGAAAATAACTATGAGCTTTTTCTATGAATTATTTTAATAGTACCTGTATTTATTTAGCATGTAATAATAATACGACTAATAATAGTAACGACAAAATAATGTAGATTTTAAAGAGTAAGCAACTACAATTGTCTCGTACGTTATGTATAATAAAAAGCAGTACTACGTATAAGAAGAATTATGGAACGGAATCTCCGAACGTAGCGGCAAAAATGATTTGTAACATCCGGATCAGTGTGCATAAACATTGCATTCTACTTTCGCTCCGTCGTGTATGTGGTTATGCAATACATCTGTTTCTCAATTTTATGTTAAAAGGTAAAAATTGTACAAAAATTTAGAATGTAAAAGAAATCATGAACTAGGTAATGTTTCTTACAGAAACGATATCAGTTTCGTCTTCTGTAATTGCCACCCGGATAGGCAGGCAATGCGTAACGAATTAGAACGATAGCGATTATATTTTTTAAGCGAGTTTCAATTATATCACACCATTGCCATTAAATATTTGCATTTGTGGGTTTCTCGTATTGTATAATTATTTCTGTAACATTTAGTATGCAAATGAAGTATATAAAATACAAATCTGTGTATTGTATTTGAATTCTTTAATATACCCGGCCCTCTTAGCTTCTTGTAATGCTCATTATAAAAAATAAAGAAAAACAAAACAAAGTCGACACCTGTTAAAAGCATCACCTTATATTTGGCAACGAATCAGTAACTACAATTTATTTTGCTGCTATTTCTACATAAATTAATATTTGTCTTGCAACGATAAAAAAAAGTGATACCAATACATGATATACGGTGAAATCTACAAAACCAGAAATTATCCTACGTCAATTTCGACAAACATGGGCACGAATGCGATAGTAAATGAATGGACATCGTAATGAAAAGTGGAGTTTCACTATGCTACTTCATGTTTCTTCACAAGTAAATGCAACATGCTTTCAGTACTATTACCATTATCACACCAATGTTTCCTACAAAATTTAATAATGCAATGGACTTTCACTCGTCGGTAGCCCGCATTTTCGGATAATTTTACTAAAATACTGAATTGAATGTGGCCAGTTTTATAGCCATTATTACTAATTTACAAACTCAAACAATATAACGCGTCGAAAGTGGGAAATATTCGCGAATCGATTAATTGCGCGCGACACGGCCCGCAAGTGATGTAGTATTTCACTTATCATAAAAAATTTGAAATTGGTATCAGTTTCTTTTTTTTTTTAAATTATATCTTATCGACTAACTGGGATACAAAATCGTGATAAACAAAATTCCTTCGAAAACGTGTAATCATATTTACTTATATACAATAATTGTTAAATACTTAGACCCGCAGTCTCTTTATTCCAATGCAATACTGTGTTACTTCGATAGATGAAGATATCCATCCTCGTACTTCTTTTTTTTTGTATTTTGCTTTATACCGATTTATTCATGCAGATATATTGAAATAAACCGAGCGTGAGATTAATCATTCGAAGTCATCACTAACATTATTAGTTTGGAAGAATGTTAACAATATTACGTGCATTTCGCATGACTTTATGTAAAAAACATAACAAAGTATGCGGCAATATTATTGTCAAAGAATAGATTGCAAAACAAGCTATCGTCGCCGATGGAACATATGTATGTACGTACAAAAATTCAAGGCCCATGATTATTGTGTAAAAGCTATTCGACGCAACAGCTTTTCTACATTCTTATAGTATTGTTACCGAGATACATTTCCTTCGAGATATGCATGAGAAAGTGTTCTGGTTAAATGACCTGGAGATATGTAGTAACGAAATGCAGAAAAATTTAGAAATGCATTTACATAAGATATTGCAACGTAAGAAAGAAAAGTATGAGGCCATCCAATATTATTCAAGAAAATTTCATTTACGATTCGTTGTATATATAATTAACAATTTATATTCGCACGCCGATTATACGAATAATAATGAACAAACTAGACATTCCTTGGATGCTTAATTGATGGTATTATAGGTAATTGTTGTTATATAATTAAGTACCATAGACATACTTCCCGCATTGTAAATTTTTGGTAACAAAAGAAAGAAAAAAAGAAAACACAAAAGGAATAAAGAAATTTACGATTAGAATAAAAAAAAGAAAGATCAAGTTCAAGTAGAGTATGGTTGTGGTGTTACAATCCATGTGAATGATCAAGCAATGCATCTTTAAATCATACACGACTTTTATACTCCACTGATATATCTAAGATTTCATCATGTATACTCTAGAGTCTAGAGGAAGAGTGACAAAATTCGTTGAGATCTAATCGTGATCGGTAAATTGTGTGTCATCCTATACCGCTCCTTTTACTTTTCAAATATTTCTCAATCAATAATTACAAAGAATATTAACACTTTTTTTTCTCATTTTTTCCGCAAGATGCTTTATTTTCAAGTAGTTACTTTCTATCATAATTTTGTTATAAATACTTTTTCTTTTGTATAGTAATATTTAAAACCTTCCCGTCCAGTTGCTTCGTTAAATAGCAAGTGGAACGAGTATACACTATCGTATGATTGTACATTAATGGTATTTAAAATATGTAGTAGTATGTACTAGTTGCAAAACATTTAATGTTTTTCTTTTCTCACGTTTCAAATTACCTGCGACACCATTTCACAGAAAGGGTAGGATTACATTGCATATGTCATGATACACAATAAAGTTATAACGAATACGGATACGAATACGAGGAGTACCTTAAGTGCGAAAATCTCGTACTCGATGGAAAATAAAACATCTTGCTAGGGTGGGGTTTTGAAAGGTGATGCTGTATGCTGTATATTGTATTATAGGGGTTTCATTCTATTAAATTACTTACACAGGAAAGTTTCAAACGCTTTCGGTAGGGCTCTGAAATTCTGAAAGCGCGTGTATCGGATTTTGCACCTTTTTCTGCGAGCCCTTGCGTACTTTTGCCCTAACTTCTTCCGGTCTCTCTGGGCGTACCAATGGTTTCTTCTCCGGTGCCTTCATTTTCCAAACAACGATTGGAGACTAATCGAACAAATAGAAGAACAACAAAGCTTCGTCAGCAAATCAACACGAATGACAAAACATTACTTTGCTAATTTGCACATTAAAAAAAAACTTGTACCATACACTAATTTATCATACATATGTGCATGTATGTACATACTTACATACTGCATGATCCAGTTGTTGGTCAGTAAAAAAAAGTTTTAACATAAACAATGTTAATGGCGTATAATTATTGATTATACAAGTGTAATACATAATACACTCCTCGCATTAATTAAAGGATTACCTCTAGGAACCCGAAAAATAGGGGCAAGTTCACATGGTTATAACTCCGGCAAAAATAATCGTATCGGTATTTTGAAAATATGGCTTGAAAGCGCGAAATCCCTACTTTCAGCTGTTTTTCTTTCAGATTTTAACTGCATAACCATATTTTCAAAATATCGCTACCACTATTTTTGCCGGAGTTATGATCATTTGAACTTGCCCCTATTTTTCAGGTTCCTAGAGGTGATCCTTTAATTAATGCGAGAAGCGTACGTATGATAAAATTATGCAAGTAAGAAAGTAAGATAATTATAGGATTATATCAGTAGATAGGTACATATACCATTAATACAGAAAGATTAAGATTTGTAAAAGACTGGCGATACTTACAGTTACCGTAGATTGTCGAGGATATTTTGTTGATGCGACATACGAAGCTTTAACAGTAAGAACAACAGCATTCATCAGGTTCTTAGCTGCTTGAATAAGGGAAGTTGCGCTGTCCAGTCCAGACACAATTAACTCTCCGCTAATGTTTTGCACATCAGCTTTAACTTTACTCGTAATATTCATCTGATGGCAATACAGCGCTATACGCTGCAAATATGCCAAAAGATCTTTCTTAGTAGAACTTTCTGGACACTGATCTGCAATCTGCCTAGTTAATTTATCTAACTTGGTTCCAGCCTCGGAGATTTTCTTCGCAGCATTAATCACGTCCATAGTGGTCTTTAAAGGTCCACGACCTCTAGTAAAGTCTGTCATCTCCATCATAATCATACACATATGCTTGGCTAGGACAATAATGTCATTTCCCGCATCGTCCCATTTCGCCACTTCCTTATCGAACTTCAACTTCTCGCTCTTGAAGTATTCCACTTGTTGCAGGATCTTCTGCTTGTCTTCCTCTGGCATCTTGCGCATAGCCTCGCGAGCTGTTGTGATACCACTAATCTCTGGGTATTCGTCGACCCCATGCTCACCTGTCTGAGCACTCGATTTACTTCGCGTTTCCAATGTATAATGCTCGTCGAGCTCAACATCTTCCGGATCCAAGTCTTCGTCCGCCTATAATGAATTACAGGGGGAGCGGAGGGGCAGGTGAGGGAAGAGAAGAAAATAGGGAAGCGATTAACAACAATGTGGCAAATGAGAGTGGAGGGCCGTCGGTGGCCTATAACATGAAATCTTCTTACTCTATTCATCAGTACAGCACGTCTAATTTCGCGGACTCCGTCGTAAACTAGCCTCGAAGCATCTATAAAATCATTCTCATCCACATCTTTGGCGGGATTACTACCCAAAGCGTCTACCGCCACCTCTACTCGTTGCGCGAATTTCGGCATTACTTGCTCCCTGAGAACTTTCACCGCTTCCAACACACGTTTCGTATAGATACAAGGTTCGTAGTTATCCATTTCTGCTTGAACAACGTTACACACTCGGGCCGATCGTCCACGGATAGCACCCGCGGTTCTATCCAAGGTATCGGCATCGCCTTCTTGCAACGCCAGCACGCATTTATTCACGTCCTCCAAGATATGATTCTCGGACACGGCCAAGAAATCGTCGATGGTCGTAATGTCGTCGACAGCTTCTGTTAATACTCTCACTTGGTTCTCCCACGCTTGCCGAAATACCTCCATGTTATCTAGGGCTACTTTAGATCGATTCCGAGCTGCCAAGACACGCGCCGCGTTAATTACTTGGGGGCACAAGTTTCCAATCTGAGCCGCCGCGTAACGAACCATTTTCACGCCGTCTTCGTTCCCTGACATACTGCACACCAGATTGGCAACCTGATTAACCGGGATGATCACCATTATTATCCGATCGTAGCAATCCTATTTTATTTAACACATTTTAATATTTCGAACACTTACCTCCACTAACTTGTTCGCGTGTTCCGTGAAGACAAGCGCGTACTCCTCTACTTCCTTATCACGGCCATTCCTCGCAGCTTCGATCAGAACCAACAAAGGTACGCTAGTTTCCAAAAAGCTATCCGACACGTGATCTACTACAGCCTTTCGTAACTGTCTACGAAGATCGCGCGTCTTTCTGCACATGTGATCTATTGCTCTTTCTAAGCCTTCCGATTGCTCCTTCACACCCATCTGTTAACATGTAAGGCATATTATTTCAAGTAGAGGTTTGTGGTAATTAGGTATGTCTCGCAGTATTCGCGAGGTATAGTAAGTAGTAGGTGTAATAAGCACTACGCTCCTCTATGATATGTATATGTAGATATCTTATAACTATATCTATACTATGTCTATTTAATAGGTTTTATAGTTCTGCAAGTTAGGGGCTGGTTAGAGCAACATTTGTCAACAGTTGGTTATTGAGAATTACTCGATTAGTGCTTCAGTATTCAGAAGAAAATAAAATACAGATATAAACAATATACTAATGTACAGTTTAGCAATTAAAACCTTTTGCTTGTGCGCTAATACAAGGACACAAAGATTTCATATTTACCCGTTTTTCGCCCCGAGCGAGCTGTAACTGCAGTGACCAAAATAAAGAAACGAATGAGTGATTAAAGGATATGTAAATCCATCGATTGCATCTAACCGAATGCTAGAGACAGCGTGGAATATTTAAGCAAATAAATTTACCGAATTCGTTTAGAAGATCTATACAGTGTAGAAAGCAATCGTGTTCTCAGATAATAAAAGAAACTCGCCGAGCACTCACATTATTCATGTATTCGCTCAGTAAATCTTGAAGCGCCTGCCTGACTGCGTTACATTCGGCAACGATGCGTTCCCTACGTTCGTCTCGAGTACACGAAGAATCTGCCATCAGTGCAGCACCGCTGATAATGCTCTCCAATCTTTCCTCGAGACTAGGTCTCGTACGCACTTCATTGTACGCCAGCGGAGACATCACCATTCTTTCGTCGAAATCATCTAAAGCGGCGGCTAATTCTCCAGGTCCTTCGTAAGGATGTTGACTATCGTCCGGAGTTTTTCCTTGCGCCACATCGTTGATTGTATTCACAGCTTCGCAAACCTGCTTCAATACATAGTCACGATTCGCTTTCGCCGCGGCTAGCTCGGGATGTCGGACGTAAACCTTGGAAGCGGTAAGAAGCATAGTAGAATGCTTCTTGAGGACAGCTCTTGCCGCTGCCAAGTCATCTCGCAGCTGAGGATCTTTTAACTCTTGCTGACGCTTCGCAGCTTGATTCATAAGTTCCGACGCATTTCGCCCGAACTGTTTGATATTCTCCAATAATTCACCCTGCGAAGATGCGTTCTTCAATTTTTGCAAATCTTCCTCGACTACGTGCAGCGATTTCAGCAACAAATGCACATCGACCATATCCGCCAGAATCAGCAAGCGAGTCACTGCGGACAGCAGATTTCTGGCCGCGCGGACCATATTACCTCGTTTCAGGGAGGAGCAAGGATCCTCCGAGAATTCCCTGTTTTAATAACATTAATATTACAATAAGTCTAACGTCCTTCGCGAAGCTATAGGTATTAGAGAAAGAAGAGAGATGATACCTGGCGGCGATGCTCATTGCTGCGCCTGTTTTTCTTACTTCTTCGACGGCGCTCAACATTTCAGCAGTAATGTCAGGATTTTCATAAGCGATCTGTTCACCTTTCTCTATAAAATTAGTGGTTGCTTTTTCCACCGTTCCAACCAAAGCGCTAGCTCTCTTTGATTTTCCTTTCTTCTTCTTGCTGGGACCTTTTGTATTTACAAGAGTAGTCACTTGCAAAACTAAAGGCTCCAATGTCTTCTCTACAGACATGGTGCGAATCTCTAGATTCTTTGGATCCCACTTCAAAGTTATCGGACCAAAGTGATCGGACATCTTGATCGTTTGAAATGAATCAATTCTAAAAATGCAAGTAACACTATACACATGTCTATATATTGGCAAAAACATACATAAGTACATGGGTGGCTCGAAAAATAGAGAAATTACCTGTGCCTTTACAGCTTGATACAGATAATTTATAAAACTAGACACAAGTTGAACGAAGAGAAAAAAGTACTTGTATGTAATGAGTTTTGTATATATTCCACTCTCCACTAATTACAAATATCTTGTTATTTGTTTCTAAAATTTATGGGTAAACCGATTCAGCTGCAACCGTAGCTAAACAACATTTTTGATAATTTTGTTTTCAAATTTTAAATAGTCAAACATCACGAATAGTAGGTATCGGTTGCTAATGGTAAAAGCTTGAAGGGCGTGATGTTGATAAATTACGGGACATGTGTGTTTAAAAGAGATATAACACGATAGAAGCTTCAGATTATTCCACAATTTTAGACGTATTCTCTTACCTTCATCAACAGACTAAACAGTTTAGAATTTGTTTGGAATCGTCAATAAAACCCACGCAGCACTCTCACCAGCCGATCAGAATCAGTCGCAATGAAAAGCAAACTCTAATATACATACGCGCAATGCCATATCACTTTGCAGAGTATCATCTATTTGTCATCGACACTTGATTCATGACGTCATTATTTCCGGCAGAGTTGAAATGCGAACGATAGCCGAGCGATAGCCGAAGGAAACCGGTCTACGCCCGAAGCTTGGAATATAAACGTTAAAGCGATGCTTCAACTGGCTTCAACGCACAAGAATGAGAATGCAACCGAATGCAACAGCGGGCAAAGGATTAGGCCGATTAGGGGGCTGTGAATTCACTTGTCTATTAATTAACAAGCTCCGCTACTTTCCAAATACCATTATTTCGAATGTTAACAGAGTAAGTAAACTGGTTCTTTGGTTTCACGCTTAATTCGTCGGTCGAAATCATTATTTCTTATTTTAATATCACTCGTAAGTTTCTCGACTCTGGTCTCTGATCGTATTCAATGCGTATTCGGTATAAGCAAGCGGTCGTCGATTCCGCGATGCGTTTGTGCGTCATTTGTCTCTCACGCGTGTTCTATGACTTGAAAGATGTAACGATGTTACGATGTATGTAACCACGTTTATTAGCCACATTTACATATGTAACCACGGAGAATCGTTCGTTTGTGCAAAGTCAAACGTAGAATAATGACTTTTATCAATTTAAATACTATTTCTACCCGACTGATGATATCTGATGGGCATTCCTGCGATTTTAAGTAGAACGCATACAAACCTTTTGCCCAAATCTTTTGTTTTTCAATTTCTCACCGGCTCGTGGACGCTGGGTTGATCCGCATGTATGATCTACGCCCATCTAGGGACATTTCAAACCGTTGGTAACTATTTGTATGCATCGTAACGTCTATGCACAGTGATGCCAGATCGAGGACGGGTTCCCTCGAGAATTTCCCCCACCTCGCGTACACTACGGCGGAGCAGCGTGTCCGTGAGTTGGACTCCGAAGCGCCGAACTCACGGACACGCTGCTCCGGCGTAGTGTGCGCGAGGTGGGGGAAATTCTCGAGGAACCCGTCCTCGATCTGGCATCACTGTCTATGCACTCAATGCGCGAAACGGAGCAGACCCTTCGTTGCACGTGCAAGAACCGCGCAATCGCGAACGGAATGGGCGATTTTTAAATTGCTATACCCGCATGATCGCAAAAACTTTGTTATCGCTTAGCTGCATTTTATTGAAATAAATGGAATGCAATACAATAAAATCTTACAAATGTAATTGATGTGATTATATATATTGATAAATCAATTTTATCAAAATCTTATCGATTAACAATTTGTTACTACACGGGAGCTGCTGTTCCTACGTTTAACTTTGTGTTAAGTGCCTGTCCTCTTAAGGGTTGAAGACTAAGTTCACCTTTTGGAATCCCATATTCTAGTAACTTAGCTTCATATGTTCGAAGTAGGGTATCATGTGATTTACAAACTTTCGCTAATTCGTATTGAAGATCTTGTATTGCACTATTTTTTCTATTCAGCATATTCTGCGAAAGAATTAATGAGTTATTCAAAAGTAAAAGAGTAAAAACGGTAAAAACTAAATTATACAAACCTCCAATTTTTTATTAGCATTAACAACTGCCATTGGATCTAGTTGTGCAGCAGCAAGTACTTCGCTAATCTGTGCTTCACGCTGTTCCAATAAATCTGATAACTTTTCAAGCTTCTTTTCTAAAAGAACATTCTTCAGCCCTGTCTTTTGCTGAAGTTCTAATATAGCAGAGACAAATCTTGAATGTAGCTCATCCCTTTCAGATTGACACTAAATAATGAATTATATTTCAATTAAAATGAAAGAAATGTTCTTTTTTTAAAAGAAAAAGAATGTATTCATTAGTAAATATACCTTTTCAAAACGTAATTCTAGTACTTCATTTTCCCATTTAAAATTTTCCAAGGTTTTCAAAGTTGTGGCTAATCGTTTTTTCGTATTCTGAAATGATCATAAATGAAGTTTTATAAATTTTAACATAATCCTATTATGCTGGTAAATGTACTGACACTTAAACACTGTTTGTCTTTCTCATAATTTGCAAGCTGATGTTTAAGATGTAATAGCGACTCTTCGTGAGACTTTAAACTAGTAGAACATTTTTTATTTTCGCTCGTCAATTCGCGTACTTGCTTCTTCATTCTCTCCTCGTTACTTCTCATTGCATCCATTTGTTCCTATAATGCCAATTTGTCAATAACGTCATCACACTGAAAAATAACTTTATATCCTGCATACATTAATCATACCTTCATGCTCTGTATTAAAGACAAGTTGTTGAGAGTGATATCATTATAATAGGCCTTCATCTCTACGAAGGCTGTTTCATGATTTTTCATTAAACTGGCAATTTGTGTATTCTTCCTTTCTTCTACTTCCGTTATTTCCATACGATGCTTTAGTGTGAGAGATTCATATTGGCTTGCTAACTTTTGTTCATACCTTTGCTCCATTTCTGCAGCTTCGGTTTCAAATTGTTTCATCATTTTATCTATCTCCGCTGCATTTTTCTAAACAATAAATTATAATTTCTATAAATCTGTTCAACATCTGTGAAAAGTTGATTGAACTTCTTTCATACCAAATTCAATGCACGTATCTCGTTTGTATGCGCCAATTCTTGCTCCTTCTGCATACTTTTTAGATCCTTCTTATTTTTAAATAATTCATTCTCTTGGGCCATGTGATCGTCCTGTATCATTTTAAGCGCAACCATGTGTTCAGCTTTAGTTTCTGATAGATTAGTTTGATGCTCGTACATTAAATGCTTCACTTTCTGCTTGTATAGCTTAAGTTCTGCTTCATGTTTCTCTGCCAGCTCCTCTTTCTCGCGTTCTTTATTCCTTCATAAGCATTAGAATAATAATAATAAATAATAACGTTTAAATATATATGCGTGTATATACACGAATGTGTTACAGAAGTACCTGACGGTTGTTCGTGCTTCCTCTAACTGATGCTTTGTAATTTCCCAAAAAGTTCTCAGCTTATCCCTTTCGAGTTGAAAGAAATTTCTTTCTTCTCTTTCACGCTCCACCTCTTCCAGTATTTTATGAACAAAAATTTCTAATTGCTCCCTGTTCATTTTTGTTGTGTCTACCCCGCTGACGACCTCAGGTACCTTTGCCTTTTTCGGCCCCTGCAAGATTTTCATAAATCAGCAAATAAATCAACTAATAATTAAATGCAACGAGAAATCTTATTAATTATATTTATGGCCAAAAATTTGAGGGCTTACCATTTTTATAAAATGTTAATCTCAGGAATACAGGAGATTACAATGAGGTGATATCAATTACAACTTCGAGGGCTAGAAATAACGATTTAGTAAAATAAATTATAGACAACGGTGATAATGTTAACTGTCATTGTAAACTGTTTACACGCTTATTGACAGCAATTCACAGTTATATGTACTGACTTTATGAAGTTAGGCGCATTGTTTTGATAGAGTGGTTGCCGAGTAACCAAACCGTTTGCGGAGGTAGTTGTATAATGACTATAATGTAATATAATACATATAATATAATATAACACTATGATACACAAGATAATGATATTTTATTTATCGGTATCCGGATCATTTCATTGTAAATAAGTTAGGTATATAAAAAGTGCAATGATGATATTCAATAAATGTATGTAAATCTGATAACAACTATACTGGAAACAGTATCTTCAAGTTTGCAATAATAATTGATGTCTCCTAACGTTTCATGCAAAATACGAAGTTATTTATTAATATAAAGAAACTACATTTGTTCCCGTTCCATAAAAATAAACATACAAACCAATCAATTTTTGTTATTCTGTTAAAATTCATACGTATGTATATTAAATAGTTATTAACGTCAAACATATCTTAAAATACGTATAGCAAGACCATTTCCTACAATACTATAATAAAAATATCCCCGGTGAAATATTTCTATTCGGTTGTCCGTTACATTAGAAATTATTCTATAAAAGAATAATGCGTAATATGGTAAAGTTCATTATGTATAAATGTCTATGTAGTACAGTACCCCTATATTTTTCAAACAGCTAGAAAATGCATATAAATAACTTCTTAATAGATGTGGCCACTGACCATTACATGTACTTTACATAGTAGTAATTAACGTTCACTGCCAATTAACGTAGCTAATTTCTCTGTTCCTTTCTCGTAAATTTCTCTCTTTTCTGTTTCGGTTCTGAATGAAGGGAAACTTGTAGGAATTGAGAACTTTCACGTTGTCTACGTAGTATTTTGAACGCGCATTTGTGAGTGTTTACCAAGTAGAAATCTGAGGTAGACGCGCGTCCCCCGTGTAAAGAGTATTCGAATAAATTGTATGCATTTCGAGTTTGGTGCATTGTAGTTTCTTATATAAATTCGTGCAAGGTTTGTGCCCACATTAGGTCTTTTATGCAATAACCGCGTAACGTGTTTCCAAACAATAACTTATTATACTGTGCTAATTTATCAAAACTATAATAAATATGGACATTTTTGAAGATAATACAATCCTGTCCTCAGGCCTAAGCTCATGGCGAAGCATTGTTAAAATTTCATGTAACATTGCAATTGCATATACAACATATACAATAATTCCTGAGAAATTAAATATTATATAACAAAAATAAGTAGTTATGTTCAATAATTGTATAACCATCCTCGTGAACGAAATTCATCTGAGTTGGAGTATCAAGTGGAATGCTGTATATTATGCAATCGTCTGCAACTTTAGCTAGTTTCACCATTGAATTGCAGCAGACATCCTACTGCACCGAAATAACCCTGCAATTATATATAAAAAGGAAAGACATTACAATCAAGTCATTTAAAAATTCCAGGATTGTGTAAGAACGTATTTTATATATATACTCCACCTCGTGCTCTAAGAACAAAGCTTTCATTGTTCCTTTAGACCAATAATCCATAGCGTAGGCCAACAGTTTCATTGATATAGGATTCACCCTGAGAAAGTTTCCTACAAACACTACCTAAATGTTACCCCCATTACTGTTAGTATAATTATTATAAAGTATTATATGTAAAGTAGATATATTAATTAGCTTCTTTACCCTTTCAATTTTTTCGTTGACGGCGCACATACGAGCAATAGAACCAATATTGTTCGTAATTGTTACAAGCGTTGCACGCGCGAGATCTTCTCTACTAACTGCATTTCGGCGGTCCTTGGAATTCATTTGTCCAAAACTGCACATGCAGTTAAAACAATACGAAAAGCTTTAAAAATATGAACGCAAAGTCCAGTATATCGTTTTGTTAAATTACTAGAAACAATACCTGCTCGCGACAAGATCTCCAGGAAGACAAAAAGGTCCATAATCTCCACCGTAAATATCTTTAACCAACTTGTCTACTCTAGTATTATCACCGCCAGTTGCCAATTCTATTGCCTCCTCGAAACTGTTGCATCCAGTTAATAAGCAGCATAATCCTAAGAATGTACCACCACCTAGACTAAATTTCAAATAGATGTATCAATATCAGGATTCTTAATGCAACATTGTGCATTTCTATTATTAGAAAATTATGGTACCTGGTTCCAGATATCCTTTTAAAATTCTCTGGCCCATAAACCGCCAATATGCTCACTCCCGAGCCTATATTTACAAGCTGCAAAAAAAATAGTTGTAGAATATAACACGTGGACTTTAAAATGACTCTCGATATATTTCGAATAAAGTTGAACTTACCAAAAAGGGATAAGGTTCAGAGAAATCGTAAGGTATCTTCTCGCATTTACTATCGTCGGTAGGATGAGACCAATAGTAACATTCACGTGGATTTGTTGTCTCTATATAGAGTATGCCACGTATTAAACTATGCAATTCATCGAATTTCGCTAAATTCATATTTACTTCCTGCGAAAAGAATGATTAGATAGGATTTTCATAGCGGTGAGATCGGTACAGTAGATTTATATGTGCAATTTATATTCTTACTTGTTTAAAATTCTTTTCAAATTTAAACGCTCCGCCCCCGGTAGCACAAACCGTGGTTACAAGATCGGCCATACCCTTAGACCTGGCTAATGCTAAAAAATTCCCCATTTCACTCGTAGGGAATCTGATAAAATGTAGCGTGCCACGTCTACCTCTGATACAAACATTATCCATCTGTAATACAAATAATATATCGTACGAGCTATCATATTTTTTTTCTCCAACAGTTACTATAGTATAAGGCTTGAATGATCATGGAGACATACTTGTAAGTGTATATCACGGTAGCCTGTCTTCCCATATGCTGAGTTTTTAACTAAATATCGCCGAATGTTTTTTAATATTTCTACCTCTGCGGCTGCTTCGTCTCTTGTAATGTCTTTAGGTTCAAAATATACTAATTTGGACAATGTGCCTCCTATATCCATGCCAAACCAAGGCATTGCTGAAAAGAGGACAAAGCAACTTATCATCGAATGAAATAGTTTATTACATTATGATAAAACACAAATTGTATATAAACGGTACGGAAGTAAAAGCAACACTTGTATAAAAAAGGAAAAAAAATAAATAGAAACAAAGGAATAAGAGTTAATACGATAGAAAATGTTTAAAGATAGGGGCCATAATTTCTGTATAAAAGAAATACTTTGAACTATTAATTATATGTTTTTGGGATAAATTGTTATTAAGCTAGAATAATGCTAAAGCAGGACATGCATACAAGTGTATTATAATAAAAAAATAAAAGTGGCTACTCTAAGCACACATACAGTTTAAAAACTCACAAGGTGATGAATGGTTCTTAGACTCCAGGGCTGGAGTTTCAGCACCACTATATCCATTAGATGCCATAACTTTTGCAGTGATAAGATTTTTATAACTCTGAGGACTCATTGCTGAACTTCAAGTTGTTTGTAACATATAACTTGTAAGCTGAAACGAGAAAATTAATAATAAAGAAATGAATAGTAATTATATTGCTGTCATCTTCAAAATATTATAAAATCAAATCTTTACGGCCCCTAGTACAATATCAATTTGTTACCAATGATATTATAAAATATTACAAATCTAATTTACATTATAAGTGTCTAATAATTTTCTACAACTATTTAGGATAGTTTCTTTTGAAAATATGCAACCATAAATGAATGTCAAAGGCTACTCGTCATTAAATGCTCCATAAATAAGGACTACCAATGCATCACACTTTCTTGAACTGTAGACTAACGTTATCAAAGTGAAATATATATATATCTTATAACTTTACTATCTTATCTCAACTTCATTGTTTCCTAAAAAACACTGTTCAAATTTCCTGTTAAATACATTTCTTTTTATCTCTACTTATTTACAATATATTACAGTAGCGAGTATATTGATATAAACGATGTTCCTCGGGATATCACGATTACATCAAAAAGCTTGCAGCAAGAACGGACAAGTTACCTTAACTGAGTGCATACTATATAAATTAATTTGCCACTTTACGATTTAACGACTGTGTAATATGTATAAATACACTGGATCGGTTAACGAGGAACTGTGTCTAAATGTTTCGGGGAAAATTATGACGTCGCTGACAACGGTAAATCTCAAGGTACACGACATTATTACGAGCGACTACATATTTGCGGTAAACGTCAATTGATTCACAGAATTCGCAAGCACTGAAACTTTAAAACTGTTAATATTACTTGCAATGTAATGCTATCGGTGCTCGCGACCATCTTCAGCGCTCACACAGCGTTAGGGGGCATACAAATGAAAGTGTGTGCTCTGGTGTGTTCACTCGAGGTAGCGTCACGTGATCGCGTGATCTCGTCGACCGCCGATTGTCGACCGTAATCTTTTTTTGTTCGAATTTCGATTAACAGAACGAAGAGAAACGTGAAACGACGCTGACGTTAAATAGGTGTGTATTAACTAACGGCTAATTAAGAGGCACGAAAGAGGGCACGTAAGCACTACTGTCCATGTCAACCAACGCTAGGGAAACAAAGCGATCGAAACTGTAATAACTGTACCGTGTTACGGTATTACAGCACAGAATAGGAGTAACAGGAACAGCCGCAAACAGGCGATACGCTGTTACGTAGAAATATCAGCTCAAGGCAACGATTAGATTCTTACCAATAATGGAAATGTGATAGGAACTCGTGTGGATCATCGATTGCCAAATTTAACGATAACAAGCCAGCTGACGTTTTCTCAACGTATCACCGTTATTGCATAAAGTTGCGCGCGTAGCTTTCCGCGCTTCCAAAATGAATTTCTATAATTTTCCGAGCTTTAAAACATTCGCGAAACTTGCGTTAGAATCACTGCTTATCTTGATTTAACATCGCGTGACCACTATTCGGTACTATCTTGAGAAAATGTTTTGTAAAGATTGCTCGACGCGATATCCCTTCCTCTTTAACCCTTATTTGCCTTTCAAATTCCCGGGACACTGGACTGCGGTCGTCAAGCCATGAACAGCTTATGGTAATTTCTCTTACACACGCGAGTGACGTCAACAGCTCGTTGACGTCATCAACTGGTGTCACCCTGGTTCTCGTCGAAAATGTTCAAGTTGCGAAAGGACGCGATATCATTATTACAAATTAATTTAAACACTTTCGTGTCACAAACTTTGAAGCTCCCCCGTTTAGAAAATCAGATTACAAAGATTATAATGACATAGCCTGAGCTCATCATCGTCTATACATATACATATGAACATGCATATATTTATTTTGCAATCGCGCTTGGTCACGTGTTCGCTCATTTAAAATGTAAATAAATCCATGCCTATTTTTATTTCCTGCAGTTAAGAATTAATTTGATTTTTAATAAGATTTTTCCGTTCGCTGTACATCTAGAAAATTTACGAATATTTACGAAAATACTAGTGGCCGTTCGATGGCTGTCGTTACTTGAATTAATAAATAAATAAATAACAGCATGAAATATCAGACACTTTTATTATGATCTGATACTACTCATCTTTATTCATACTTGATAACTAACTGCACTGGGCACGAGCCATCATGGAAATTTTCTGTGCCTTCTGTATTATATCTGGGCAATGTCTGCGCCGTACAAGTTTACAGTCTTGGAAGAAACCTTCGTTTCTAGGAAAACCGTGCGATCCGTCCGCATAAGTGACCAATCCTAGATTGAAATAAAAGTTTATGAACAGTCGATAACAAGTTGGACACATAATATTTCGCATACCTAAGCCCCATACACGACCACCACGAAATTCCCCTTCAAATTTCATTCCATCTGACCTCCAAAATACACCATGGCCATGAAACCATCCTTGCATGAACTCGCCTTCGTATCTAATGCATACATGAAAAGCGTTAGGAAAGGTTGCTGATTCTATAATTTTAATGGCTGATCTTGCGGTAACATTTACTTTGCCCCATCCGGAAACACTATTACTCCTAAACCAGAGCACAATCCATTTTGAAAACCACCGTCGTATCGCGTTCCGTCCGGAAGATGCAAAGAACCAGCGCCGTGTTTTAAACCTTTTCCATTCCAATCTCCGATATATTTTGTACCATCCTCATATTTGAACGCACCATTTTTTACCACAGCTATAAATAGAGTTTAACATGCACGTTACTAGCTTCCCGATTGCGACTCCGATTTTTTACAGACTGCGTAAATCCGTAAGAAAGTAACTGAAAAAGAGAGAAGCAATTGTTAAAACTTAAGTCTTACCATCACCCATGCTGCTGGTATACTAAAAGCATTAAGGAGTAGCTTTCAGGTTTCAATCCTATTACAGAAATCAATTCTTAATTCAATTATGTACATTATAGTACCATATAGTATCAATACGGTATAATGAATCTATATAAATTTCTTTACTATTACACACAAATGTATCACGACGCAAAATGATATTTTTTTTCACGTGTAAACGAATATATGTGTGCCAAGAGTTCCCCGTGTGTGTTATAAAACATAAAAACACATGTATGCATTTGCAAGTTGTAAAATATTTTATTGTACTTAATCTAATATCGTTCAAAATAAACAGATCACTATTCTTTAATCCCTCCTGGTGCGCCAACCAAGAACCACTGTGTTCTCGCTTTTACAGCAGCTTTTCGGACCAAACGTTTCCGATCGTCAATCGAAACCGCTAATACTTCTAACACATCCTGTTTGTACGTATTAATTAAAACCGTTGGATAAACGTAATAATTTGTTAAACACTCTAAAGCCGCTATTCTGACCCTCTGAAATGTTTATATAATATCAGGGACATAAAATGATATATAATATAAGAAAGTTGTGAGTTACCATTGTTCTATGACTGGACAACTTCAGAAATCTTGGAATAAAACATTGTGCTTTGTCGCAGAAAATAACGTGTTTGGTCTCCAGTAGAAATTTCAACGTTATTAATGTCGAAAAGACTAATTGCTCGTTATGAAGAGATAAAGATTCTATCAAAAGTGGAACCAACTGAAAGAAGGGTATATATATTATTGAGTTAGTTTAAAATAGGTATATTAACATCTAACTAATACCTTTGTTAAATGCATCATGAGAAGCTCCACGGGTACTTCTTCCAAAAGGTGTACTAGCGCAGTTAAGTAGTTCTTTCTCGAGGAATTTTCGAATTCATGATTTTTCGTAATTAAATGCTCGAATACCCTTTGTTTATAAAAGATTTTGATGTCACAGAAATTCTCTTTCACTAAAGCATCCTCCTGTTTGTCCGTTAATATTTTATATTGCTGAGCAATATATTCTCCCACTTGATTACGTCTGAAGGTATTTGTCAACTACAAAAGAAAAAAATGTTAAGGCACAAATTAGGCATAAATTATTTTAAAAAAATTATCAGCATTTACATACTTCGTCCAAAAAGAGACCAACATCGCAAGAACCTTTCGTAATTATGGCTTTCGTTAACCATATTTGCAAAGAAGCCGTCGCTTGCTGTACATCAATATCAACGTCTGACTGTAAATTATTAGCTATCTTTTCTTTAAAGTATAATAGAAGACGTTTAGAACATTCATCGTTGTCGTTCATTTTGTTTAGTATAATAGCAATGAATTTACATGTTATAAGCCTTATATTTGAATGAGTACTGTTAAGTGCTAAATTATATAAATTCTCTAATAACTTCGGGCTTATTGTTATATCGACATGTTGTCGTAAAGGAATAAAGATATTCATTATCAAGATAGCATCGATTTCCGACACTTCGCCGCTTAAAATTGCAGCATATTTATTAACAATCTCTTTCTGTTCCTCAGACGTAAGATTTCTTACAATTAGTCGGCTAATATTTAAAATCGGATTTAATCTCTGATCCACTGGGCTGACTCCGAAGGTCGTTAATTTCTCGATAATATTACACTTGCTGTACAAATAATGTTGAACATCATAGTCAGCAGTATTTGTAGCAAGCAGTCTGTGAAGACATGACAAAGCTGTGAAACTTATTTCAAAATTCGCAGCGTATGCCTGCGATATAATGCGAGGAAGAACTACGATACCACATTCGTATGTTTTAGCAGCAGCTACTACTGCTTCCAACTTACGAACTTGTAATTCTATCGGTTCCTCGTCTGAAACATTAAACATGTTAATAGTCGCATATTCTAAATTACAAGATATCGTAAAATTCAATTCTATTAATTTACCAGTATTTAAGGGAAACCTTTCCCTGATCAAAGCTGATATTTCGCGCGGATATAACGTAGCGAAAGTTAAAATAGCCCTGTGACAGACCATTCTTAGTTCATTACAGCTAGTTTCAATCAGACCGCAAATTTTGTCGTAAAGTAAACTACGATGGACTTCGTTCAAATACATCTTTTGTGCCGTCAGCCCAAGTAATATTCTCGACTGTAGTTCCGTATGCTGCGTCGATAGCTCGCTTAAATATAATTGTGGTATGTCCGTCCACGATAATTCTGGGATACCTGCATAAAATGTCGTAGAATTAGAATATTTTTTAAAAGCATATATTTTACAACGTACGAAATGTGTATGTACTCGAGATATTAAATCCATGATCGGAACTGATTTTAATAAAATTATTTAACGTTTCGAGTAAAGTAGCTTTATCAGTTATCGAAGTCTTCGTAGAATATTCTGCAAGACACAATGGTACTATTATTCGCAACACATGTACACACGACTCTGTGTCAACCATCGCTACACATTCGAGCAATTTCACAGCTGGTCTAAATAGACTAAGTTGCACATCATGCAGCGAGGATCGTACGTCCGCGATTATGTCATTAATGAAACTTTCACGGAGATTAGTATCGTCCGATAGAACTTCTATTATCGACCTGACCGTTTTTAAGCTTGCGTTTTTCAATTCTAAGTCTCCACCTGGTATAATTTGTTTTCTCAAACCTGACCATAACTCGGTCAAATGCTTTTTAAGGCCATTCGTGCCGAAGATTTGTGCGCCTTTGCATAACAGATTTAAAGAGTCTAATTTGGCAACTTTAAGATTGGAGAACAATTTATCGATTACGAGTGGTATACAGAATTCAGCGAATTGCGGTATAGCGCAAAGACAGGGTGCTAATTTTTCCGCTAAATCGTCACGTGTTACTCCTACTCCCTCCGATCCAGACTGAAAAATTTCAAGTCAAATTATGATTAACATTCGAAAATGATGGAGAATCAAGATCTTAATTAGTTGGTTTAATTACAGGATTGAAGTCAACTGGGAAATAACAGGCAATGACTTCAAACATCTCTTCGGTTAAGTGGCCTAGTGGGAATTCTCTCATGAAACTTGGAAGTATGCTATACAGCAGCATAAGATTTCTAGGATCTCTTTCTCCATCGATAGCAGTAATGATTCCATACACAAAATCTGGACCCATAGCTTTCAAGTCTTCCATTCTGTTTTGTAACAATGTCGTAAATATTAGATATATGTTACGACGATCAGACAATAATTGAGATTGGCACTGAACGTTCTCGAAAAGAAGTCTAAGTAAACGTTCGGGTGAATCCCGAGGCAAATGATTCATTTGAACCTGAAACAATAATGTAAGGCTATTTAGTTACTACATTTGGGCAAAGTTACGCGACATAATAGCGCAAGACTTACAGTTGCCAAAATTCCCTTTAACACTGTCGGTATAGTACTATGATGATCTTTAAGTCTGTCGCAGTAGAACGATGTTATAAAACGCAGTTCAGTTTCATTAAAATAATCTTTCGGCAAATAGCACAAAATAATAGAAAGGGTATCGATGCCCTTCTCCCGCATAGAGACATCTTTGTCAGTCAGGAGAGGTCCAAGTTCTTCGACAACCATACAAAACTTCACGTGTCCGGAAATTATTTCTAAATAAATATAAACGATCGTGAATACTCCGGATTATATATACTGAGAACAGTGAACAGAGGATGTATAAGCAAACAGGATTGATTTCGAATCAATATTCCATTGAACCGTAAATCAGTGAAATAATTATTTCTTATTTCAATTTCAAATAAACTTTGCCCGTGCTGACAATTCATTCACTGTTTACACGTGTCTCTGTGTGTGTGATGTTTGTATTCGCTTCAAGTATCAAGGTCGAAGACAATTATGGTAATTAATACACACCTGAGGCGATCTCTTGGCATGTTGCATTCAGTGTTTCGTTTTCTTTGACAGCAGTAAGAAATCTCTCTTTAAACACGGTACTTGTGAGCGAAGCCATCACAAACCATGCCTCCTTGCTGTCTGTTACTTAACCTCAGCGTGAAAGCCAATCTGTACTTCTATCGAGTTTGATTATAATCGACGTGTTCACCGCAAGTCGTTAGATGTTATTCGCTCAGTCGACGAGTGTTTAGATATTATCGTTGAGTCGCGTATAATATTTATCGAGGGTTTCGGCCGTGTAGTTGATTCTGTTTAACTTATCATTAGATATCCATCAGATATCCATTTACGCGAGCTTTAATTTTGTAGGTTAGGTTACCGAAAGATTCGATTTTAGCGCCCCTAATGGTACCGATTTGTAATCTAATGGGGAAGATGGACGAAAATGGCATGCGAGGTGTTGTTAAATTTCAGTGAAATGTTTGGTCACTCCAGCCACCTAGGATGGGAGGCTGCATAGGTATAACGAGGGCGAGAAACGCCTCCGTCGATGACACCACGGGAAATTCGACGAGGGTAAACTCGGGTAAATATCTACTTGTAATTAAATGCGCAGAAACTGCGATCAACAGCAGGCTAACCTTGAAGACCACCAGCTTTTTCTCTTACCTTCGTACCTAAATAGTAGCTTCTATTGCGCGTTCTGCCTTGGTATTTGCATGCTATTTCTTACGCGTATATCGAGTAATTTAACGTCATTGCGTGGATCGTGATCGCTGCTGTTTTCGAACAAAAGATTTCCCCCCCTGATATTACACTTATCAGTTCCGTTCGTTTTCGCTAAATATTTAAGTTACAGGATTGTTTGTCAGTCAACATACCGAACATTGTAATTCGGATGTCTTGCGCTGAAAACTATGAAATAAATCATTGACTTTCGAGACTCAACGTGTCGGTTCCTCTTGCTCTTCAATGCCTATTCGTCAATTCTGTAGAGTAGCATATCCCGTGTTTAACCATGCTACCCTAAAGGTAAGCTTCGTCTAAACAGGAAATTCAAGAAAAAATCATCCACTATGTCACGAAGTAATTAGATGGAAATCGGATGTACCTTTGACAGAAGGTCAGCTAAGAAGTAAAAGGGATGAATTCTGGGATACAGCGCCAGCGTTCGACGGCCGTAAAGAGATATGGGATGCCTTAAGAGCCGGAGCGACTGCAGCGGAAGCTCAAGATTATCAATTAGCACAGGCTATATTAGATGGAGCTAATATCTCTGTGCCGAATGGCTTTTTAACAGAATGTTACGATGAGTTGGGAACTAGATATCAAGTTCCTATTTACTGCTTATCTTATCCAATTAATATCGTGAAAGAGGATAATGGAAGAGACTCCCCCGCCGATTGTTCAGGTGATAAAATCAGCTCTACTAATCCTTAACAGCACTTTGTAGAATAAAAATCAGTTATAACATTTCTATCATTAATTATTTGCAGAACCTGTTGATAGCGGAGTCGAACAGACGTTAAAGCTTAGATTATCGACTACGTTAGGTGAAGTTAAATTGCCTGTTTATAGCAAAGATACTATCATTACTGCTAAAAAGAAATTGCAGGTGTGTATAGGATTATATTCACGATCATACTATACGTCAACGGCGCTTGATAATTTTCTTTACGATAATGTTGTTAATAGAGTCAAGAAGGGCTAGAGCCATCTCGTCAAAGGTGGTTCTTCGGTGGCAAATTATTAGGCGATAAAATGCACATAGAAGAAGCAAAGATACAACCTGGTTATGTAATACAAGTAATTGTGAATCCAGAGAAGTTGGATGACAGTCCAATGAAAACGAGCTGAACTAATCTACACGTGAGACACAAGTCACATTGAACCAACTACTTTCTAATAAGCACATTCTTACATATGTTCAAGTAAGAATACACTTTTTTTTTAATTTTATATTGTATCATTGTTAAGGGTAGAGCAGCAATTCTGGAAGTGATTTTTTACAATAAAATACACTTAAACGTTACTCTCGTAATACACGTAAATATTGTAAGAATCGAATACTATTGCGTTTAAATTATGGGTTGTGATTATTTAATTTTTGTTAATTTATGCTAGCTCGAAAGGAAAAAAATTTAAAAGCGTTAACTACACACAGGAATAAATTGCTAGAGAATTCCAATTAATATTTATGATTATTTTGAAAAGAAACGAGAAGATATTGGTTTTGTAACGATACTTAATTCATAGGAAAAAGAAAAAGGATGATTATAGTCTAATTCCGATATTGTAATACTTATTTGTTACTACCAACGAAGGTGCTGGTGCTGTAACACTTTGAAAGAACTAAGTATACATCTAAAAATTATTCTGTGCTGCTTATTGAACCATGTTGCATAATTATACGATCTAAGGAGTAAGTCATACAGTTAAAGAGGATTGTAATAATATGAAGAATAACACAAATATTCAATATAAAAACATTAATGGACAATAGCGAAAGAAAGAACAAGATATACTTAGCTTGTTAAAATGCATTTTTCTCATTTTCGGTAGAAAATCATCACCGAAGCTTCTTTTTCTTTTGAATTTCAAATAAATACTTATAAATGTTCACTAGGATCAAATGAGAAAGAACAACTAGTAATATATTGTGTTATTTTTACATGATACGTAGGGCATACATTTTTCAAGTTATTTTTTTTTAATCGGTTCTCTAAAGTTCTTTCTATCTATTATAAATGTTTATTCGTTATAAGTTTGCATTATTTCATAAGAGTAGATGTTTGGCCTATCAATGGCCTGAAAATTACGATTCCTTCCTGTAAGTACTAATAGGATACTGTATAAGATCTTCACAGCCGAATAATGCACAGAAAAGAAAAGATAAGACTAATATTGACATACATGTGATGCAGAATGTATTATTTTCTCCCAATTTTATCGACACTATCGGTCTCACATCTGCGTTCTTTATATTTACGACGGGATCTTTCCTGGCACTGAATGTCTGCTTCTGCACCACATGTTGCACGAAGGAAAAATCGTCTAAAGCTGAAGTATATCTATAGAAAAGTGACATACTATACGTGTGAATTTATTGACTCTACTAATACGGCGGTGATAAAGTTTGTTTCTTATATGCATTGATCATAAAATTATAATATATACTATCGTTGCGTGTGCGTGTATGTATAACACATAATATATAAAGCGTATATGTATACACAGATACATATATCAGTTCCCCATTATTCTCGATTTGAGTGTGAAAACAGAAATATTTAATCTCACGAATAATTTATTTACGAATCGGATAATTCTGTTCGAGTACCGATGATATAAACGATCGAGATATCGTTAAAAGTACAGATAAAAACGTGCGTGAAATGCTGTTCATATATAAACAACTAATTATGTTGTCTATGATGCATTTCCTCGATACGATATAAATTGAAGTGCAAGTAAAGGGAGCACTTACGATTCTTCTGTCTCTCTACTAGATCATTGTGTTCAAAAATTGTAACTCCTTTGTACAAAGCAGTAGATGTGTTTGTAAAATATGGCGCGTCAACAATATACAATTACAAGGTACTTCGGTCCGATTAAACGTACAGTGTACACGATTCGTTTGGTAAGACAGTAACGCTATACATATAAAGTATTACTTTGCGTATTCTTTAAGTCTATAGACACCCAAACTGAAATAATGATTTTGCATTTATGGAGAGACACAAGTTACCAGAAGCTAATTAAGACGTATATGAATTTTAATGGAATGACAAATACCATCAGACTGATATTAATTTTGCAATGTATAGAATTTCGGTTACCTCGTAGCATATTCTGGATGATATTCAAACTAACGCCGAAACATTATTTCGCTTATAGTATTGATCGAACTGTATATCCTTTTGCACATAGCGGCACAAAGGTTTTAATATAAATGTTGAATTTTCTTTTTTTTCCAGCGACGTAATTTCTATTCGCACGAACGATGCAAAACATTTTTCTTTAATACTCATGTCCATATAATAATGAATAAAAAAATGTGATGCTGCGCAATTGCCATATAAGAAAATGAAAATGAGAATGAGTGTAAATAAAAAAAACGTTACAATAATGAAAGTGCAATTCAAAATGCCTAATAAATATTGCTGCTGCTTAATATTAATATTGTTATGTTGGACCAATGCATACAGGGCGTTTTAAACAAAAGAAGAAAATAGAGAGAGAGAGAGAGAGAGAGAGAGAGAGAGAGAGAGAAAAAACGGAAAAAATAATCAAAGATCGACTGATTGGAGGTCAGATAGCACAACTGCCAGTAAAATAAAGCTGAATTCACTGTGTTGCTAATCACAAATTATTAGAAGATACGGTATAAAAGAAGTTTTGGAATGCTAACGAAAAATATTACTGTAATTAGATAGCGATTATCGATTAAGCAAGGTTTACACATTTTTTAAACTTATTAAATGAGTAATATTACTTATTAAAGCTGATTTTTTAAATTAGGTGCCAGTACTAACATCATTTAACATTTGACATATGCCTAAACACATGGAAAAAGCGAATGATGTTAGTAGTCAGTTTACATTGATTTTACGATCTAGCGGTACAATTCTGTCAGGTCCATAACATGTAATTGTAATGGAAATTACAGTGTTTATACAAATACTATATGGTCTGTTTACTATTAATTTAAGATAGTTATTTATTTGCTCTTGGTAAATAAGAAATTAAATATACTTACAAACAATATAAGATTACTTAAACTTTGATATTCTGATTGTAGGTATAAGTCTCACGAGCAAAACTGAGGTAACTCGGAACGTAAGAAGTCTAAGGACTGTCTCTCGCTGCCCAGTTACCCAATGGTATGCGTCAACAATTCCCTCCCAATTGCCGGGGGAACTCCTTGGAACAAGTAAGCACTCACTCACGCGCGAAACGCGCAGAATACGTTCACTCTGTACCCCGCGTACTCGTTGACGATCGGGTCGGTTGGGCACTGCCCGAAGTCCTGCAGCAAAGTAGAACGGATAGGCTGCTGGTGGGGATCCACCCTACTCCGCTGGCTTTCCCATTCTTCTCTCGTCCATCTCCTTCAGTTTTGCTCGCGAGATTTCTACGTTACTTTAAGATAAACACATGTAAATTAATTTCTATGAATATTGATTATTGATAATGCATTGTCAAATAAAGCATAATGTTGTGAAAATGCTGTGGCTTTCTTCGATAGGTTCCTAATTTTCTACGAGAAAACCAGATATTAATAACACCACAGAGCTTAACAATTTACAAACGTTACGTTTATTTCCAACTTCATTTAACAACATATTTTAAATACTTTAGTTCGTGGCACAGCCAAATCATTGCACTTAGGACGATAAGGCTACCAGATTGATGCGACGCGGCTAATGCTAAAGGCACGTGGTACACTAATGTCGAAATTCCTAATAGTACTTGTAGATAGCCTGCGCAGAGAACAGCAGCCACGGCTTTCTTTGCATTCCCGGGAAGTCTATGGGTGCGAGACGCAATCCCAATATAAGTTATTAACGATAAAGTGGCAACTCCCTGCAAGCAATAATGTATTATATTGATACATTGCAGTACTGGCGATCCATTTAATGTTTAAATTCATTTCTAGAACGTACCAGAATTCGATGATCAAATTGTACAGCGGTCGGATTCTCGGTGAAGTTTTTCCACTTGGGTGATATCGCGATCATATCGTCCGGTATCCATTTATCTGCCATTTTCGGGAACGTGTTGTAGATAAGACCTGCGTCCATCCCTGCTACAAACGCTCCGGACATAGCAGTAAGAAAAACCAATCCTTTGGTGGAATGAACTAACGTCCTAAATCTGTTTAGCTTGCGTTTTACGTCGGTGATATTAACATTAGAATGATCGAGGTCTAGTTTCTGAGCAGGCAGCAAGTAACTTAAAGCGTTATATAAGAATCCTGTGTATATAATAAATGCCATTCCTAAATGCGCGGCTAAACGATACTGCGAGACTCGGGGAACGTCCGATGGTTCCACGAAACGATCTTCCAAGCCAGATTTAACCATGTACCAACCCATAAGTCCTTGTAAACCGATTAACGATCCCAGAACAAGTACTCTGGCTTTCATCCCGGGTTTTAGCATACCTTTTGCCCAGAAGTAGGTCGCTGGTATTATGAATACAGTGCCTATCAAACGTCCCCACATTCTGTGCATGTATTCCATCCACCAAATGCGTTTAAATTCTTTCAACGTCATGTTCTGATTATTACTATAATTAAAATTTACATGAAAGTAAAAGTTCGTGAAACTTTCATTCACCCTGTAGAATAAAGCCTCACATTTTGTATTCAGGGAATTGTTTGTAGCGCTCGAATTCTGCGTGCCAATCGCTTTCGGTGGTAGGCATCTTTTCGCCGAGTAATTTCCAAGTGACCATGGATAGACCAGACTCTGTAAGCCTTGTTACGCCTCCTAAATACACAGGAAAGGAGAAACATTTCGTGAATACTTTTCTAATATATTTTATTCGTGTGGCGACATATATTATGGTTCTATAGAAAATACTTGGTAAAAAAACTTAAGGAACCAGTGAGTTTAAAGTTATGCAAGTATGTTATAGAGGTATTCGACAAGTTTCAACAATTACTTTCCATAAGTTACGTCGGTAACAACTTTTACAACTGAACGGACATAGTAGTAAAATATCAAGTAACCGATTATACCTAAAACTACAGCTACGAAAACCATGCCACTGCAAGTTAGCATCCATTTCCCTACAATTTTGTCTGATTTCTGGGCCGATTTCGATGCAAAACTTAAAGCTATAGCGCTCCCCTGTCTATGTACATTCTGCAAATAATAGTAAGTAATTCAGAACTACTTCATCCTGTAAGTCCTGTTATAATTTATTTGAAATGTATAAACTATTTAATACCTTATTTCCATAAATAGAACGTCCTTCCATAAGTACAAACGCCTTGTCCTTAATTGTTGATTTTGGGACGCACGTATACAAGCTTTGGCGCAGTGGTAAAAATCTTGTACTGCTCCTTCCAGCCGTTGAGGTACAGTATCTTAGTAAACCGAGCATGCTAAAAAAGATTTGAAGTTAACGAAGTGATTTCACAGTTACTTGTGGATATTATAAGCACATCTACATATTTACTCACATTGAAATGCTAAGTGTACAACAACTGTTAGGACACCGCTAATACGAGTCTGATGACTTCTTTACGAGATACTCGCAGTAATTGAATATTTAATAAATATTTCGTCTACTTTTGCCCTTCCATCCTAAAATGTAGATCCATGACTACCTGCAAGACATTAACAATTAGTTTGATTGCAACTGATTAAGTACACAGTAACATTTAGTGATCACGGTTAAAACAGATACGACGAATTATGGATTTTTCTACAACCAATTTATGTACTTACAATTCCGAATGAGTGTATAGGGTTATAGGCCTTTGACTATTTCCTGCAACAAGTTTTCCAGCGATCATTTATACAAGAATCAAAGTCTTTATTTATTGTGCTGAAAAGGTACTTCAAGTTTTTAATACTGCGCGCTATCTATCGGAAGGTGACTAAGACTGGTGAATTCTTTTGAAAAATTACCTGCCATTTAATTCTAAAATCTAAATGTATAAAAAGAATTTATATACTTTTGACAATGTCTTTCAACAACGTTTAGCAATCGTCATATAAATTTTGTTTATGAATCATTGTTAATAAAATACGTTTCACATATTTTGCATTACCGACCACGATCCCTACGTTGCCCCCAAGCTGCCTGTTTGGACCAGGAAATTCGCCGAGTTAATAGGAGTATATGATACTAGAAGAGGTGGCACGGCCGAGCTGAGCGAGAGAGAGCGCTAGTGTGTGCGACAAGGAGGGAGATAGAATTATTGCACAGCCACTGGAAATTAACGAATTTCTCATTTTTGGCGAATATTCTATGAACTTTTAAAGTCGCGTCTCAAAAAATAGACCCTTGGCTACTTTCCTATGCGGTCTTTGCGTAGATTTTGGTTATAATTAATTAGTTATTAACGATTCTCTGAGACGATGACGAGGATAATGCCGCGGTCAAATCTAAACACTCAAGCTTCGTCGATTGTTGGTGCATTTTCTAGATGTAATTTATCAACTTTTGCAGTTTCATCTTGAAGAACGAACCCTTCACTACTTTCCTACATGATAGTTGTATTGATTCCGATTACAATTAAGCAGCTATGAAGTGTTTTTTGACAGAGTTTCAAGTCTCCCGCAGCGTTTAGTGAATGCACAGGATTCTCGGTCTTTTCAAAATGATTTATCTATTTCTACAGATGGATTTGAGAATATAGTCTTGTGACAACGTGCAGCAAACACTCGTATACGTTTTATTTACGAATCGCTGCATAGTTACTAATAAAAAAAAAAATTTTATGCAGTTTAGATTACCGACCGCGATCCCTACGTTATCCCCGAGTGGGCTGTTTGGACCAGGAAATTCGCCGAGTTAATAGGAGCACATGATACTGGAAGAGGTGGCACGTCCGAGCTGTGCGAGAGAGAGCGCTAGTGTGTGCGACAAGGAGGGAGATAGGCGAAGCGTGCGAGAGAGAGCGCTAGCGTGTGCGACAAAGAGGGAGATAGCTCGGTTGTGCCACCTCCTTTAGGATCATGTGCTCCTATTAACTCGGGCGAATTTCCTGGCCCAAAAGCCAACTCGGGGATAATGCAGGGATCGTGGTCGGGGGTAATGCAGTAGGTTTGAACGCTGTTGAATTAATTGGAACTTCCAAATGACTCAATTTTTTTTAAGTCGACGCCAGATTTGCACAGTGCAAATGATGAGGTGCTGACATAAAAAATTGAGAATCGTAGATTAAATAAAGAACAAAATTATTTTTTACGTTTTAGCGCATTTTTATTTTTTTGAAGGCGGTTTTCATTTTTTTTTATCTATTTACTACTACAAGTTTCAGGTCTGATACAGAGACAAGTGTTCGCTTAAAGAGCTTGTGGAACAGTACATTTATTAATTGGTTTCTTTGCTACAAATGCCATTAGAACATTCTCCACTATATGGGACTAACTCCGACTAATCGGAGGTATCCGTTCACGCAGTTTTCGTTTCTTATAATTAATAATTCTACTTATTACTTATATGCTGAAAAGTACAAATAAGATTCTTCTGTTCATACATATATATGTGCAGATTCACCTACAGCAAACGCAATGAAATGCTACGTTGGATTTAGTATTTAACAGTGGCCTAAAATATCCCTACGCGAAATGCGGGTCGATACTTTCGCTGCCGCAGTAGCGTGGAATCACGCCAATGACAGGGAACGAATGTAGACTTTGAACGCAAAATGTCGTCTGCCAGTTAAACAGTTGGAGTTTGATTAAAGTAATCGTTATCAGTAGTTCCGAGCCGATAAGTGTAAGAGAGTATTTGGCTAATGTTCCGAAAAGAGAGGACGCTCGCAGTTACACGGCAGACTGTAGACTTTTAATGTAACATTCATCACGATGGCGTGTAACATATCGCGTAGCAATTAACCAATCGGTACTTAGAGTAATCGCGCTCGTAGATACAGCTTTACTTTTTAAATTACTATGAACTTCTAAAGAATAATAAACGAAAATGGTGAGAATAAAGTGGTCGTTGACAAAGGCTCCGAACATGCTTAAGTAAGTCACTGAAAGTAACGGAAGTAAACCTTATTTGTTCGAATGCATCATTATAACATCCGTTTTGTTTTCAGACTTAATTTGAAACAAAAATGGTGGCGCCTTCAAATCATTATAAAATCTTTATTTTACAATAACTTCTTGAATTGGAGTTATGTTTGCGATATTCTTTTGGAGCCAATGTTTTGGTTTGTAGAAAATTTCACTGCCTGTCTAGGACCGGTAATTACTTTTGCTCAGTCATATTTACATTATAATTTACTTGCTAACATTCACATAATTACCTAATTGCTCTTGTAAAAAGAGGCTTCTATAGTTGACAATGTATTTACTAAGCTTGTCAGTTCACAGGTATTCGTGGTAATGGTAAGCCTTTTAACGGCAAGTATCGTGTACATCTCGTACTACATCGGCCTACCATATTGGTGGGAAAAGAGTCCCCCGATTACGATAATTCTCCTACTGGTTGGAAATTGGCTGCTAGTGAACGTATGCTTTCATTATTACATGGGAGTGAACGTTCCAGCTGGTTACCCGCCGCAAGGTAGTCTTATTCCAGAAGCAGTCAGCATTTGTAAAAAGTGTATCAAACCGAAACCACCCAGGACGCATCATTGTTCTGTCTGCAATAAATGCATCCTTAAAATGGATCATCACTGCCGTATCCTTTCAGAAAGAACGTTTAGTTGGTTCGCGGTAAATAAATATATTTGTGCGCATTGTTATAAGCTTCCTGATCTAAACAATAGCATGGCTGAATAACTGTGTCGGTCATTACAATCACAGACACTTTTTCCAATACATGGCTTTCACGGTGCTCGGCATTCTATTTATTATGCTGTTTGGTGTTGAAATAGCATATCAGGAGTTTTTCCCGGCACAGGACCCAGAATTAGACGGTCATCCAGTACGCATTAATAATTCGGAAATAATTCCTGTGGTAAGATTCCCTTCGATAAATGGTAGTTTAAAACGAAATCGCTATACTCCGCCGTCTCTATCTTAGACCGAATCATTGGACCGTTTAACCGAAGAAGAATTGGCCGAAATAGCTAAGCAAGCTGCGGATACGAACGCTAAAGACTGGAGACGAAGGCTTATAGTATTTGCGGCATTAATTTGCATAGCTACTTTCGCGGCACTGGGAGCGTTAACGTGGTGGCATGCGGGCCTTATCACTAGAGGGGAGACAAGCATAGAGGCGCGTATAAACAACACCGAATCACAGAAATATAAAGCCCTTGGAAAAATATATCAGAACCCATACAATTTCGGACCAAGACAAAACTGGAAGCTGTTCTTAGGTACAATTGACAGGTAATTAGGATATTATTCCCGTAAGATAAATTCTTAATATATGAAATATCAACGCGCTGCTGTACCGCTCTTTCGTCTTTTCAATTGCAGAAGTTGGTGGTACATATTTTTTCCATCGAATCACGGCCCATACGGATGCGGACTTACATGGAAAACCATTCACGATACAAAGATACCTTGAGTCACGACCGAGTTGCTCTAACGAACTTTAAGCTCTTTCTAGTCAAACTACAATCATTTAGTATTCCATACAATTTTTGCGTGCCGCGTACATTAATCGTTACGAAATATTTCCGACGAATTACAAAGTTACACCGACATATGCGTACATGCAATAATCGCGGCGTCGATGAAGACACTTCTGAAAGACATATACCATTATCTTAAATGTACATTTGTTAAGTAACATTAATATTAAATGTATTTTAAACTTGTAATGTTTAAATCACTCGGGTCATTGGCAGAAAAAATAAACCAAGTTTTTTATCTTTGCAAGTGGACGCGTACGTTGATATCGAGAGATTAAGTTTATGGCCAAACGATATCCTCTATCCAATTCAAATAATGCGAGACCCTTGTATAAACTCCAGGTATGTCGACACTCGCGCAACCTATCCCGAAGCTAGTGACGCCTATTACTTGAAACAGACACGAGGTGTTTGAAGCGATTATTTGTAACGGGCCTCCCGAATCTCCTTGACAAGTATCTTTCTTCCAACCGCCGCGAGGATCTCCAGCGCAAATCATGCTCGGTGAAATTCCGTACGGTATTTGTGACGAGTTCCCATGCTTCATTAGACAGCTTAGATTGTCAACAATATCAAGCTCAGCCTTTAGTAGTTGATTACTTATATCGCCATCATCTGCAAGTACATTACTGTTACTAATATCATAAAAGTCATTTAAAGATACCTTAAACTTACCAAATTCAATACGACCCCAGCCGCTCACCCATCCTTTCAGAGGTACAGTATCGAATGACTGATACAAACAGGCGGGTCTTATATTTTTATCGAACTTAATAACTGTATTTAATTTTACAACGCCTATATCAGAGTAATGAGCAGGAGGCTCGTAGTCTGGATGATATTTTGAGTCGGTAATCGAAGCTCTGATACCATGATTGTCTCTTAAATCATGGAAACCAAGACGAGCATCTGTCAGACTTTCATTAAATTATTCTTATATCAAGTACATTTATAAGAGTAATCTATATCAATAAATAAAGCATAGAATAATACTTTGTTCCGGTAATGCAATGAGCCGCGGTAAGCACCCATTCTGGCGAAATAAGTGTGCCGCCGCATGTAAGTATAAATGTGCCTTCTGCGGTTCTGGTACCTAGAGCAACCATATGAGGAAACTCGCCCGGAGAAGCTACAGTACCTCCAACAACGAGTTGGTTCTCACTTACGCATGTTTTACTTTTCACCTCGATTTCTTCCAGACCCGATCCGATCAACACCGATATGCCAGTTGTTTTTACCATTTGCTTCTCGTATTTCTCGCACACTGAAATATTAAGATTATAAATTCACATTGCAATTATTATTATATAGCGGTAGCAGTTACTCTCTCTCTCTCTCTCTCTCTCTCTCTCTCTCTCTCTCTCTCTCTCTCTCTCGTTAAAAATACTTACTAAGTTCTGACTTGGATTTCGTGTTTGTATCCAATGTTTCATAACGAAGATTATCCAAAGATGATAACTGCTTCTTTGATCTGCTTAAATCAATGCTTGAACTATTCGGGAATGCATTAAACGCAGCTTGCAAGAAAGGATTATCATTATTAAAGGCAATATTTATATCCGTTGTATCATCTACAGATGAAGCTTGACTCTGATCACTGTCACTGTTGGGGAGTGACCAGGTGGGTTTGGTAGTATGCGATAAGAATGGATTTCCTGCATATGCGGTGCCGGTCGTAGTAAGATTGTCAAGGAACAGATTATTATTAATATTCTCACTTAACGTCGGCGATGTAGCGGTGCCTTGAAGGAACGGATTATTGCTAATGTTATCGCTTAATTTCGCTGGACCATGCTTACTTTTCTTTCGGTTCCCTAAAAATATATCCAGCTATATTTGCAGCTACTTAAGAAAGAATAAACAAAGCTGTACCAGAGATCTTATAACAGTGCGATTTAAAATAAAGCGATGTATAATTTACAACGAACGAGATCGTTAGATCGTAAAGTGTCACGACACCACACAAAACGAACATTCGATAGCACAGCCAAACTTGTATATATTAAATTCAAGAATAGTATGATTAACCTGCACTCTTTGCAGACGACAACACAAACGCTACAGTAAATAATAAAAATATAGCGAGAACGTTAAGCCGAAATGCCATTGTTACAACGAGCACGAGCGATCTTTTCCTGTACACCGTGTACACGGATTCAAGTGGAATGAAAAAAGGAAAAAAAGATCATCTACATCGCGGGCAGTTACCCGCCGGATAAATAAATTATTTCCCTATAGTCTCTACCACATTTCCATATATGTAGATATCATTTAGTTCCAACGAATTGCTGAGCGATGGCATCGAAAAGCACATTTAATGGAAGTAATTTTTACGGATTCAGGGATCCAATCTGCGGATCGATCGTCAGTGGATAGATATCCGAACAAGTGTTTCATTGGTCCATCGAAGATTTTCCTTCTTTATTTCCGATATCGCATGACTGTACGATATGTTATAAAACAGAGATTTTTCTGCCATTAAGCGCTATTATGCCTCTCTGCCGCGACGTATGTCCCTCGATTTATATAATTCCCAAGCACGCAAGTGCGAAGAGAAACAATAAATGAAAGCAATACTATAAAATTCGACGTATTAGAAGACAATGGGTATTGTCAACTTCTCCGCCTTTCGACCCAGCGGCGGATTTAACGGGGCGGCTAATGAGCAATTGCCGCCTAGGCCCCTGCACAGAAGGCCCCCGCATGGCCCCAAGAGCAAAAAAAAAATATGATTAGGTATAGATATCCAAACACTACATTTTGGTTGGTACTACTCCACTTAGCCCGTTTTTAGTAAACTACCTCTTCACTTTCCTTAAAAAATGGGCCCCTCGGAACGTTTGCCACCTGGGCCATTTTTCTTAAATCCGCCACTGTTTCAACCCCATTCCAATACTAAATTCAATTCGTCGCCCCCTTATATTTACACTGATAGGTACCGATTGGATGGAACGACAAACAGTTTGAAATAGAAAATTAAATAGCTAGCGATAGCGCGCCTTTATATGAAAGAAGGATCATAATATTTCTCCAAGTTACACTTGGATCTCGAGAGACATCGATGCACCCTTCAAGATAGTTGGAGGTCTTACAAATCCGACTGTGTTACTCCCGCTCACATTATAATTGTGTCATATAACAACCGATAGGAATTATATGAAAAAGCATGACCCTCCAACGATTGATAGGATGAGCAGCGACCTATCAATGCAATTACATAATTAGCTGTATACCAAACAATTATCTTCCGTCATTATCCACTACATCTACATAGCTGCAAGGGTACTACTACCAATTAATTTCCTCACAAAGACAAATTGGTATACCAGCAACGGCGTAAAGTATATATAAGAGTCGCCGCGTAAAACTAGATGCCCATTCTTGCAATTGATAAAAGTTAGCGTTCAGAGTTCGCTGCGGCTTGCTGAGAATGCTCTATCGCGCGACGTTCCTCCTTTGTTTGATCGCCGGGGCGGTCTGCTCGGAGAACGCGAATTCGCCGAGGATCGTGATTGTCGGTGCTGGTGCCTCGGGTATCGCAGCTGCAGCGAAACTGCTGGAGAACGGTTTCCAGAACGTCTTGATCTTGGAAGCAGAGGATAGAATCGGCGGACGTGTGAATACGGTCCAATTCGGTAAGATTAGCGCTCAACTAAGGCGACCAGACTAAGTAGCACTGGAAGTGCGGGCTCTTGTTGACGAATCCCTGCTTTCGCAGCCAATTATACGATCGATCTGGGCGGGCAATGGATCCACGGGGAAAAGGGAAACGTTGCGTACGAGCTGGCCGCTCCTTTGAACATCACCGATCACTCGGATCCTTACCACGACGAGGTGTACACCTCGTCCGGTGAATTGATCGATCCCGTGATTACCAATAACATCACGGCACTCTATCTCAAATATCTCGACTCGCCGGATGAGATGTGGTCCAACACCTGCAACCGTTCTATCGGCGAATGTTTCGAAAACAAGTAGAGATTTCGTGCATTGCAACGTGGGCATCGCTTCGCCAACGCGCTCGGGATGAAATATAATCTCGTAGTTGGTAAAGTTAACTCTATAATAGAGTTGAATAGGGCATCGTTATCTCCTTGTTCCCGAGTTTAGTCTAGAAGCGATACCGCCACGTTACCACACACTCTGCGCATTCAATTACAATGTCGAATTTACGTTGGCAGGTTGAAACCGTATTTCTCGCAATTTCCGCAACTAAACGAAACCATGCAGGAACAGTTGCTATGGCATTTCAATCTGATGCAGACGAGCCTCGACCCGGCTGATAGCTGGTACGACATATCGGCGGAAGAATATTCGGATTATGCGATATGCGAGGGAGATCCGGCGATTAATTGGAAAGAACGCGGCTACAGCATTATTCTCGATATACTGATGGTTCTTTTACGTGCTACTATCGCAAGATAATATATCTGCGTGGCAATGTCCTCGAAATATACTTAGGCTTTTCATGCTCACTTCTAGAAAAAGTTCCCAAACCCGGAGGAGGAATTGCCCGTATTAAATAACACTATCCTCGGAGCCGAAGTGACAAAGGTTGATTACTCGAGCGAAGACGGCACCGTTAAGCTAACGACGCTCGACGGAAAGGAACACGTGGCCGATCACGTAATCATGACACCTTCCCTAGGTGTACTAAAGGCACAGCACGAGACTCTGTTTGATCCCCAGTTGCCGGAGTCAAAAGTCCGAAACATAAAGGTGCGTTCCTTTCCATTTCACCTGCTAGCATTAACTCCACTGTCAGGATTTTCGCTTAAAACGCCTGATCAAAATTCCTCGTCAGGGTCTAGGTTTCGGGAACGCTTGCAAAGTATTCTTAGCGTTCAACGACACTTGGTTCAACGAGAAAGGGTTGAAGAACGCGGGTTTCAGCCTCTTGTGGAACGAAGCAGAGAGGAAGGAACTCGAGAGCAATGTGCGTACGCTTAAGCTTCACGATAAACGTGACGATTGACAGTTTTTTTAACGCGTTTCTACCCTCCCCGAACCACCCCCTTAGCCAAAAACGATGTGGCTACCGCACGCTATGGGATTTTACACGGTCGAACATAAGCCTCTCTTGCTGTACATGTGGGTATCCGGAAAGGGTGCGCGCCTGATGGACGACCTCACCGATGACGAGGTTCTCGATCAAACTACGCAACTGTTGCACAATTTTCTATCAAAACATTATAACGTCAGTAGGCCGACAGCGATGATAAGGTAACCCGCGGCCTCGCGGCTATTGCAACGCTTCTATCCATACTTATCTTATCGTTACGAAATGCATCTGCGTGGTTATCCGATAGGAGTAAGTGGCATCAAAACAAACATTTCCGGGGTACGTACAGCTACAGAAGCATGGAAACGATGAGGACGAACTCGAGCGCGATGCAGCTATCCGAGCCGATTGTGAAAATGGAGAAGCCAGTAACTATCGTGACAGACTACTGCAAAGAGAAGAAAATCAAATACTAAATCGCGTGTCTTCCTGTTTCAGCTGATTCTGTTCGCCGGGGAGGCCACTAAGGACCTGTATTTCTCTACGGTGCACGGCGCCATCGGTGCTGGATGGAGAGAAGCCGAGAGGCTGATAAATCTGTACCGCAAAGACGCTAGCACAGACGAACAGAATTCATAGTAAATCTCGTCGTTTAAGTAACGACGCCGCGCGATAATAACGAAGCAAGGTTTATTTAAATAAATTTTACTTACTTATAATTGTCTGTATTTACAGATGTGGTGATCGCACAGTGTGTTTCGCTTCTATATAACTTTCTGACTCAGATCGTGTACTCGTGACTGGGTCAGAATCGTAGACATGATTGTATAGTATCAAATTTATGAATTTTTTGTACATTCTAGGCTAGAACTGTGCGCACGTGTATGCAGGTGTACAAGCGTACACATGTAGGAAAAAATGTGTTTAGGTAGACACACCCATACTTGGGTCTATTTAACTTCTAAGTCAACTTTTCGAAACGTGATACTGTAGAAAAGTTTGCGCCTGATTCACCCCCGTGTCGTACGCCCCGTGGGTCGTTGAATAAAAGTTCTCGTGCGTTGCTTCGCCGGCAAACATGATAATGGGTACATCCTAAAATAAAATAGTTTCTGTATTTGCTATCGTGTTTCGTGCACCGACAATTCCTTACCTCACTGCTACGTTTCCCTGCTATTTTACCCCATATTGGTTCTGCTAGAGTGGCTGGCGTTACCCCATTGTCGTCGCATCTCGTTGAGATGTGACTGTAACTTCCTCGGATATACTTGTCCGCGTTCCACTGCGTTCGCAGACATCTTTTCACCGGAGGGATTTCGTCGAGCTTCAGGTAATACTTCAACAGATTTTCGCAATCGGTCGCGACTTGTTGCTCGCTCAATGTTTCCACGATATAAGCTCCCCGTCCGCCAACCCAGCCGAGAAGCACGCCCTCGTGATCCGGCAAAACGTCGAAGCCCGTGAGATCTCTGGTCCACGCAGCCAGAGATTTACTGTAAACCGTTCCTGGGCCGCTTTCCTTCCAGAGGAATTGAAATCCCTTTGTATTTGTCTCCCACCAGCGAGTGCCAAACTCGAGAAAGATTTTGTTGATTAAGCCGAACCCGAGACTTTCGATCGCCTGGCTAAATAACGATGGCAAAGGCGGGGAAAACATTTTCTTGTAATTCTCTTTTAAATAACCGAGGGAGCAGGTAATTATAATGCAGTCTGATAGAATTCGGGTGTTGTCGGACAGGGTCAACAGAAGAGGAGGATCGAGACTGCCGTCGGTAATTAGCCGCCACTCGATTGAATCCACAGAAGTGTTTAGATACAAATTCTTTGAATTTAATCCATCAGCGATAAGCTTCGTTACCGAGTTGTATCCAGCTTTGAACGAAAGATGTTCCGGACCTCCGACATACTGTATATAAAGCAGATATACGTGTTACTTTTATATCATCGAGCTGTTCACCCTTTTAAATTACTTTTGGTTACCTTGAATTTCCCCCAATATTTCGTAGACATCTCTTCTAACGTAAAACAGGAATTATCGATCACGAGGAATCGAACATTCCAATCGAAGATTTCTCTTTTTATCCCCTTTATAGTCAGCGAATCGTCTTTTTGCTGCAAGTGCTTCCTCAGAGAAGTCCTCAAAACTCTACCAATATTCTCGCAGCCTGTTTCGATGTTCCTGCCCTCGTAATCTTCGTAATCTTCTAAAGTGCTACGAACAACATCGTCTATTTCTTCTACCAACGACTCGTCCGCTACGAGGCCGTTGTTGCGGACAAAAATGCCTTGACCGTCTCTACACTGGACATCCGAGAGCAGGTCATTTTCATAACATAACTGCGCCAGCTGACTTTGATCGCCGTGTAAAAATTGAGCCCCGCTCTCTACGCAATTTCTGTTCCACGGTACCGAGCGAATTCGGCCCCCAACATCGTTCTGAGCTAAAGTAATACGGATTATCAATCGTAGAATATTTTCAACCTTTATACGTGACCTCGCCGAGCTTCGATTACCTTCGAGTAACAGATAATCCTTGAAATTTGCATCTTCTAACGTTTTCGCCGCTGCTAATCCCGCGATACCTGCACCTACTATTACCAGCCTCGTTTTTGCTGTTATTTGGTTCGCAGTACTCAGCATTCGTCCCATTTTATTAAAGCTGTTTATCACTTCCCTTAACCAACCACACGTTCTACGTGATTTGAATCGTGATTTTGTATTAAAATTTGACTCCCTTATGTATATTCATGGAGAATTTTCAATGCGTGTATATTACCAACACCATATAAATACAAATGACGACTGGACAATTACAAAATAATAACAGAAATCTCGCCCGGTTAATCTTATAACACCATATATTAATTGTAAAGCTAAGCAGTACAATAATTGACAATGTATCAAGATTAATATCTATGCGTTTCATTTATATATCTTTATTAACTACAGAAAATATCCGTTTTTAGTTCCCTTTCCTACGTGGATAAAATAATAGAAATGAACAGCACATTTGGTAAATCAACACATTGTAAATTTTCACTTACAACCTACTATTCTTCACTTGGAATGTTATAAACATACAAAAAAAAGTGGCTCTCCTTTGTCTTAGATGTTGTAAAGCACCAAATAAGTCTATAATTTACCGTGATCCTTTATGAAGAAACATGTGGCTCTGGTTAGAGCTGTGACTTTAATCGCCTATGAAAAAGCATGCTAATCAATACCAATAGAACATAGAGTTTGGTATAAACATTCATATAAATTGGTCTTTCACTCATGTATCGTCTTCAAGATGAAGCAAATTTCAAAATAACGAAATGAATAAATACCGAATGTATATAAATTATGTTTACTTTGAATTCCTGAGCCTAATACTGGAAAGCAAAGTAGGAATGCCTTATGATATAAAAATATTAGATAGATCAGGATGATCAAAATCAATAGAATAAAGACTCCTCGAAGCCATGCACAGATCATAAGAGTGAATTTACCTCAGAGTCAAATATTGTTTAATCATCCACAGAATCATTACTTGTAGATAAAAATCCTTTATCACAGCTAGGATGAGTGACCAAAAGTATTTAATACTACAACAACAGTTTTGCATACCGCAACGTGATAGTAGAATTTACCTTTGAAAATTTACTATTCTATCTGCTTCTCTGAATCCTGTTTCAACCGCTCCATGCACGGTAGAATAATAATGATCATGCGTTGCTTCTCCGGCAAAAAGAATTATCTAATAAATAAATAAGGGCATGAAGAAGTCTAATACATCTCGCTGTTTGATCATTAATACACGTGAAATGCATACCGGTTTACCATCGACTGTTACAATTGGATCTGCTAAATCTTTTGTCTCCACATTTAGCTTCTCAGATGTTATGCTTCTGAAGGTATAACATCCACGGAAATATTTATCCATGTACCAGGATGACCTATGAATAACAGAAGGCATATTAGTATGTAGGATGTAAATGTTAATAGGCGATATGATACAGTCGATTAGTACCTGAGTATTTGATCAAACTTCGAGACATTGTATGCTTTGCCGAGAAACATTTCCAACAGCAAGTACAATCCATCGGACACATTGTTATCCGAAAGGAGTTCCATGTGCTTTGCGTATTTACCAGAAATCCATGCACACAACACTTGCGGCTGATAGTCCACAGGAATGAATGCAAAAACATCGCACAGCCATTCAGATTCCTAAACAGAATATAATACACTTAATATATTTCAGAAATCGGACAGATAAAATAATTAAATAATGAAACTATACTTGTCCATGAAATTTAAGGAACTCTGCCTTGTCTTCTTTGGACCATATTAAGCTGAAACCAGCACAGTCTTTTTGCCACCATCTACGCGAGAATCTCAGGAAAACCTTGTTGACGGTTCCAATATTCAGACCCTAAAGATTACGTTATAATTCAATTTTAAATTAAATTGCACAGTAGAACATGTAATGTGAAAATGTCAATATTACCAAATAATCTCAGACTTTTACCGTGCCTTTATTGCGTGTTGTTTTTTAGCAGGCAGAACTGGAGTAAACATTGTAGTGTGCTTCTCTTTTAAAACTCCGAGGGATGGAGTAAATATAACATGAGATGCACTGTATTCGTAACCATCGTTCGTTTTTACAATTATGTTATTATTAGATGTATAATCGATATTGGTAACATCTTTATTCAATTCTACTTTATCCATTACGGGCAATATATTCTTTGAATTGGAAACTTTTTGCTGAAAACAGTAGAGCATTAAATATCGTGCAGTGCCGCAATTATAATTAACGCGCCCATTGTACGTACACATAATAAATCAAACAGCGTTTTATAGCCATGGTGTTTCCAATTAAGTACATGATCCCCTTCGCAAGTCCAATACTTCGAAATTTCCTTTGCAGAAACTTCGAACCAAGAATCACTGCATTGAATTGAATTATCAAATTTCTGCATCCATGCCAACAATTGCTCTGCCCTCTCTCGTGTGGTGAACGGATTTTTCTCAAAAACTTGATAAAATCTGAAATAATTAGCCACTTAATTCGCTTAACATATTCAATTATAATTAGTGGGCTTTTTAGTTTTTCGCAAACTTCACAGATTCAACGCCTCGGGTTGCTTCGGATTCTGAATTTTAGCGGTATAACGGGAACGGGACAGCGATACGCGATATGAGTCAGCAGCCTTGAAGTAAGCAGTGGTGGGGAACCTATGGTACATTGGTACATTTATTACAACTGGTTTTACAACTGTAAAGTCGTATACAATACGCACGCGAGAAAGTAGGCTTTTAATCCTCTCATATAAATAATCCCTGATACCATTAATCATACTTATATATCATGATATTGAAAATTATAATTACACAAATATATGCCTTTAATAATGTGATTCTGGAACATGCACTGTAGCACTGCATTCAAACGCAGATAGTATTAAAAGTATCTGTTTTTCTCTCTGTACATACTGTATATAACATGTTTGCAAAAGGGTGAGAATTGCTTCTTCGACCATACCAACGTTCGAGACATATGTCTATCGAAGATCAAATATTTGATATACATTTTTAGCAACGTCGATCCAGAATTGGAAAGGCTGAGACAAGAGGTTGATGGCCCACCGAACTTAGACACTGTAGCTTTAAATATACAAAGAGCTACTGCACGAATTCATGCGTCTTACTTATTCGAACACATTGGAAAGCCTACGTTACAGAAGTTATGCTTGCTACTGAGTTCCACTGCTACAGAAAAGACTTACAGTGGATGGCAAGAATTCGCAGCGCACATGGGCTTAACAATGGAACAAATACGTGTATGTATATACAAAATAATTACAACATTTTTCACCGAGCTAAAAAGCACGACACTCTTCTATAGTGCATAGATTATGACTTCAAAGGCCTGCAAGATCCAACTTATTATGTATTGCTGACCTATGTGCAACATGTTGGAGCAACTGTGGATAAGATTTTGGGTGCTTTGCAAAAGATGCATCGCTTGGATGTAATCAACCAGATAAAGGACAGCATTTTCGATTTAATTAATGCGATTTCGCAAAGCACTATAGTAGATGGTATTTGTATAACTATTGCAAAACGTTAGAACTGATAACTAGCTCTGCTATAGTAACAAATTTTTCTCACGTGTACACAGAATCTACCATACTAAGATCAAAAACAATCCCAAGAGCGCCCTTAGTTTTAACTCCAATGGATTTGACGCAAGAAGTACAAATGAGAAATACTGATTCTGGACTTGTTTCTCAGGATAGTTTGCAAAAGGTATCGTAGAGTGTACGATGAATATCTTGAGAATTTCTTTAGAATAAAATTTATCGAAAACTCTTGCTTACTTTGTTGGTAGACTAAACAGACGTATGGCTGTATCGTTATGCTAACATTTGCCGACGATGGTTTAGAAACAGCGCAACACGTAGCGAAAATATTTAGGTCTAAGGAGCCTAGAATTGGAGTGCTTATACTTCAAGAACAAGAGAACTATGTATATAGTAGGGCGGAAGAATTTATAGACGATTGTTTCAAGCAGGTAAATTAATTTCATTTGCTTCTAATTAAGCGAATTAACGGATTAAGCTGTTATTTGCAGGTGAATTTTATCATACCAATTTTAACAAAAGGATACATGGAAAAATTAAATAATCCTAAGATATCCATTGAAGATCAAAATAGATTGGACACCAGGTACATAAAGTACATATACTCTTTGCTGCGATACGAATACGTCAGGAATCAATGCGTCAATTGTCGTGTAAGGTGTGCGTGCTTTGATAAGTTTACTATTTCTATTAACTGCAAGCAACAATTGTAAAACCATTTCTTTTATCAGGTGCATAGTTCCGGATAAAGAAATTTCCACAGTCATAAGAGCAAATACGCATCCAACTTTACAAGCATGGTTCAGGGAAAGCAATATCGATGAATTTGTGGAGAACATTCTTTTACTAAAATACTCAAAGTAATGAAACGAAATGAACAGAAATGAAACACCTTTTTGTAATAGGAACAATATACTCTCTAATGTAAAATTTACTCACTGATTTATGAAATATTCTCCATATGACTCTGCATTGTTTATATCGTCCGATATCTGTTCAGAAATATCATAATATATTTTCAGTGTCTCTACGGCTTCTATTTTCGGCAATATTACACCTTTCGCAGTGACAAACACGTGTCCACTGAAATCATTAAAGCATCTGGAGGAATCTAACAGCTTATGTGGAGAAGCAAGAGCGAAAACAATATTTCCACGTTCACCATGGACCCATTGTGCTCCCAATTCTACAACATTGTCAGCTGAAAATATAGAAACATACCTTGAAATAAAAATAATATTTGTTACATCGTGCCTTGTACTAGAGATAACTCCAGTTTCTTATGAAACATTGACCGCTAAAAGAATCATTTTACATACCAAATTTTACCGTGTGTATCCTGCCTCCAATTCGATCCTTCCCTTCGAGAATTTTCACATTTTCTAAACCCTTTTCTATCAATCTAGCCGCCGCAGCGATACCTGCAGCTCCGGCCCCAATAATTATTATTTTCGGCTCGTTAAACATTGTTTTCTTTTAACGCGTTCTGTGATGGAAGATTGTGACGAGATATTATTCTATCCTCAGCATCCGTGTGCACGATTATTTTAAATAATCCGTGCCTTTATAGCGGGAAAATGTGCTGATTAATAAATTGAACTTTCAGCTAACCATATCTCATATCTTGGTCATCTGTCCATCACGTTACGACTGATTTACGACTTTCCAATCGTTCGCAATATAATCATAACCCAATTGAACCCAATCAGATGATCTGATTGTTCGGTGAAGTTCCGTGTTCCGAAAACCTATCCTCCCACCAGTAGCGTATCATACGTACTTATATTGTCCTAACATGGCCTTAAGTGGCTAACGACAGCTTATTTCATCACTGAACTTGTTTCACGTTTAGTAAAACGTGTGTAAAACATTTTTCGAATTTAATGAGGCCATTGATTGCTTTTTAGATAACATTGCACGATTATAAATGCTTTAAATAATACAGATCAATTTTACATTTCACGGAATTTTGGAGTAAGAACAACACGCATACAAAAGGCAAACGAAAATTTTAAATATCGACGAATCGATTCAAAGGATTGCTTCGACTTGATTCAACGCGATCCGATTTACATACATAGTTGGATTTAGTCCGATTCGATAAAGAACTAAATATCGAATCGAATTTTATGAAAATTCTTTTTGAAGGAGTTTCCAATATTATTTCCAAGTGATAACTCAAGCAGTAACATTGTTTGTACTGCTGGAAAACACCCCCGAAATGCTAAACAATCGAATGTGTTGTAAAATATTTATTGACGAAATAAACTAAATACCATGGACCTAAGAATTAAATGGACGGAGCACAAAGTCTCAATATAGACGAGGGGGTCGAGCCAGTCGATCGGGAGGAGAGAAGTCGTGGTGGACGGCTTGTGATTGGCGGAGTAGTACGCATGCGTCGCGCTTTATTTGAAATGGAATGCTGAATGATTATACATATAGGGTGTATTACAATTACGTCCAAATTGTTCACGCGGTCGCGATGTGTAATGATATTTTTTATCGCAATGCGATTTCTTATCTATTGAAACTATTTGTAAACCAATTTTTTACAGATCACTAATTCCTTAGAAAATTAAACAATATTTTTAACGTAAACATATTTATTTTTAAATGTATAAAACTATACATATGTCGTAATTTTCGTAGAAGTGATTATAAACCAATTTTTTACAGATTACTAATTACAGTCTGATCTTACATGGCAACCTTTTGTCAAAATCAGTTTCAATAAAATGTATTGTACAAACGCGGTGATTATCTGAGATTTTTTCTATTTTTAATTGTAAGGCATCAGCCCATTTCTGCCTTCTTTGTGGATCTTTTGGGAAACTGTAGAAGTATAATGTTGCAATTACGTATTAACGTTTCAAACTCAACGAACAAACGGCAATACCTCTTACCGATGATATGTCACTTTCATAACATTTTCTTCGTCACCACGTTTTATTCTTGCAGTTACGGAATTTTTGCAATTTTTTACTATACATTTTCCTTTTTTAGTCTGCATTGCCAAAGAATTCATTTTATTTTATTATTGGTGGTTAGTATTTTAATTTATATGTCACGTTAATGTACATTCGTGACAGGTTTTAAATTGAAAACAATAACGAAAATCATCAACCAATCATCGATCGTCCATCACCACATGCGCAGTATCATGTACCCCCCTTACTTACACGAGCTTAGGCCCCGCAGCTTTGTGCTCCGTCCATTTAATTCTTAGGTCCATGCTAAATACCTAGTTTAGGTATAGACTATAGGTTAACATTTCGTTTCACTTCAGTGAAAAAGAGTTGTATTATCTACCATCGTTGAAATGGACTGAAAAGTTTGTTATTTATTCAAACCAACGCTTTTCCTGCAACGTTTTCTTAAATAAATTCGTAAGAATGGCACAAAATAAAGAGGATTATCCGCAAAAGGTTAGTGCAGCGTAGACTATAATGTTTCGCCAGTAGTTATTATATCAGAACTGAAGTTCACGTTGCACATATTTGTAGAAATACAGGAAGCACGAAGAAAGGGCGAGGAGCCCTGTAGAACCGGACGACAATTATGTCCCCTATGTACCAGTTAAAGAGCGCAAGAAGCATCAATTAGCCAAGCTCGGTAAGCTCGGGCAGCTGAAAGATGAAGCTGCTGCTGGAAATATGGGGAAAAATAGTAACGAGAATGATAAAGACGATGGGGATGATGACGATGGACAAGTCTGGGGAAGAAAGTCTAATATTTCCCTACTGGATCAGCATACCGAGTTGAAGAAATTGGCAGAAGGTATACACATATAAATGTCTGCTATGGAACGCTATTTCAACTACCGATTAACTAATTGGTAAAATATTTCAGCTAAGAAAGAAAGCGCTATGGAGAAGCAATTGAAGGAAGAGGAGAAGATTCTAGAGAGCGTCGCAGAGAATAAAGCTTTAATGGGTGTGGCAGAATTGGCGAAAGGTATTCAATACGAAGATCCAATAAAGACCAGCTGGAGGCCTCCAAGGGCGATTCTTGCGCTTGGAGAAGCAAGGCACGAGAGAGTTAAAAGGAAACTCAGGATCTTGGTAGAAGGAGATGATGTCCCTCCGCCACTGAAAAGTTTCAAAGAAATGAAATTCCATAGGGGGATCTTAAATGGTTTAGAACAGAAGGGCATCGTCAAACCAACGCCGATCCAAGTTCAAGGGATACCTACAGTGTTAGTATTTAATCGACGTGTATTTCTAATTGCTTCTTTGTAGACTAAAACAAAGTGTTTGTTCTATCTAGATTGTCCGGTCGTGATATGATTGGAATTGCTTTCACGGGCAGTGGAAAAACCTTAGTGTTTGTTTTACCTATCATCATGTTCTGTTTGGAACAAGAAGTAGCCATGCCATTTGTAAGAAACGAAGGCCCATATGGTACAAATATTTTCAATATTTGCGTAGACAAAGTAAACCGAATGATGTATAATATCTGCCTATTGTCTTTTCACAGGTTTAGTTATTTGTCCTTCGCGAGAGTTAGCGAAACAAACGTACGATATCATTCGACATTATACGAACAGTTTACGCCAAGCAGGCTGTCCTGAAATTCGCAGCTGCTTAGCAATTGGAGGTGTACCTGTATCAGAATCTTTAGAAGTCATTAACAAGTACGTAAATTGTTGGTACTTCGGTCGTTTGTTCCGCGTATAATTTCCTGTTCCATTACAGAGGTGTACATATCATGGTAGCAACCCCTGGACGATTAATGGACATGTTGGATAAAAAGATGGTGAAACTCAGCGTATGCCGTTATCTTTGCATGGACGAAGCGGATCGTATGATCGATATGGGTTTCGAGGAAGACGTGCGAACGATTTTCTCGTTCTTTAGGGTAACCATATTCCGCGATGCTTGAATCATCACTCTACGTATTATAATTATACGCCAAAGTTATATACTTTGTGCAGGGTCAGAGGCAAACGTTACTATTTTCCGCCACCATGCCGAAGAAGATTCAAAATTTTGCTCGGTCCGCTTTAGTGAAACCTGTGACGATCAACGTGGGCCGCGCGGGTGCCGCCTCGATGAACGTAATACAGGAAGTTGAATATGTTAAGCAAGAGGCTAAGATCGTGTATCTGTTGGAGTGTCTGCAGAAGACTACACCCCCAGTACTTATATTTGCCGAGAAGAAACAGGATGTAGACGCTATTCACGAATACTTATTACTGAAGGGGGTCGAAGCGGTGGCAATACACGGTGGAAAAGGTATGTCAGATTTCATGCAATAACAGGATATTGTTTACGAGATTTTCCGGCTTTTCTGTGTAGATCAGGAAGAGAGGTCGCGATCCGTGGAAGCTTTCCGCGAAGGTCGGAAGGACGTGTTGGTTGCAACGGACGTTGCATCTAAGGGTCTCGATTTCGCCGATGTGCAGCATGTTATAAACTACGACATGCCGGACGATGTGGAAAATTATGGTACCTTGTTACACTTTCACGAGCGAATTGAAGATATAACGATTAATTGAACAACGCGATCTTTTATGCAGTTCACAGAATTGGAAGAACTGGTCGGTCAGGGCGAACTGGAATAGCAACGACCTTCATTAACAAAGCAAACGATGAGTCCGTGTTGCTCGATTTGAAACACTTGCTCATGGAAGCGAAACAAAAGGTTCCGCCGTTCTTGTTAGAGCTTTGTTCGGAGAACGAGAAATATCTCAACTTGGGAGGTAAAATGTTTCATGCTACGTCAAGCTTCGTGCACTTAAGCACTTTTGGCTCAAGTGCAGGTAATAAATTGTATTTTTATTACGCTCTAGACGAACGTGGCTGCAGTTATTGCGGTGGTCTTGGTCACAGGATCACAGAGTGTCCTAAATTGGAAGCCATACAGAACAAACAGGCGTCCAATATCGGGCGTCGCGACTATCTGGCCAGCAATGCGGCCGACTATTAAACATGTCACCTTAAACAGGGAGATTTTGTATATACTTTGTACCAATAATTAGTAAGAAAATATACGCACCACAAGTTATCCCACTTTTAAAGGCTCCGATTTTGTTCAATGCTCATACACGATGCTCTTGTGTTTTGGCCGTCGATTTTAGTTTGGTAGGCAGTGATGTTACACGAATGAGAGGTATAAATTTTTCGGCAAATTACGGTTTCGTTTAAATTAAACGATGATTCGGGAGAACGATGGAACCGGGGACGAACAGTCGGAGAGAATGGAAAGAGAAGGGAAAGACATCGAGATGGAATATCGGCGGCTATCGATGATAAAGAGGTGTAAGAACAGCCAACGCATACGTCAGATGCATATCGAGCGTAGAGAAGCATTAGAAGTGGAAAATCTTCGGCGCGCCAAAGAAGCTTCCGAGGTGAGAGCTCGGCAAATTGAACGCACACAGCAATTAGCCGCAGAATTATCACGCCGTAAACGTAAGAACGTTAACTGCTTATATTATTACATTCCTTCGTCAGCAAAACCTTATAATTTTCATTACACTAAACAATATCGATACAGATATTCAGCTGCAAGAATTTCTAAAGAAAAAGAAAGCTCAATCAATGTCAAGTTGCACTTTGGAAAAGATAGAGGCCGAGCTGTTGGAAATAAAGAAACGAGAAGAGGCAGAGAGCTCGAAATTCGTTGAGGATGTATGGCACTTCAGCGGCGATTTGGATATAGCACAGCAACGGCAGAAGAAACTAAAGTACAAGAGGGAATTGCAAAACCAGCTGATAGATAATCGTCGCAGGCAACGCGAGGAAGAGGAGGAGAAACACCGGGAACGCAAGATATTGGAGGAAGCTGGGGAGACGATACGCAAGGAGAAAGCAGAAGCGGAAAACTCGAAGAAGAAAACTGCTCTTCTGCTGCAAACTGAGAGGGAGGCCTTTCTGAAAGCTAGACAGTTTTGGAAGGGCAAACGGAGAGAGTTTCTCAAGCGGGAGCACGACGAGATTTCGCGGATCATTGCTGAGAAGGAAGCTCTGGAAAAGAAAGAAATCGAGAAGCAGGTTGAAAAGAAATTAGTACGGTCGAAATGAACGTTCAGTTGAAGAATGAAATCTCGTTTCAGACTGATACCCGCCAAATGAAGGATGCTGTGGCAGAGAAGCTAGGGAAGCAGATAGAGGAAGAAGAACGGAGGAAGATGGAGCGGGAGGAAATCGTCCACGAATTGTACTTGGCAGAGAAAGAGAACAGATTGGCGAATGAAGTGGTGAAATTGGCGCAGGACAAGAAACGTATTGCAAAAGAGCTTCTACAGTACATGGTAAAGTTACCACTCCAAGTGCTGCATTATTGTATTAGGTAAGAAGGATTTGTCAGACTGTACGAAACGATAGGTGAGGCATCGGAAAGCCGTCGCTGAGAGGAAAGCAAAGGAGGATGCGATCGATGCGGCCTTTTCCCGATACTTAGCCGATGAACTAAGTAATTCGGAGGAACAGCAAAGGAAAAAGGACCAAGCACGTCGCGAGAAAGGCATAGAAACGAATAGCTTTCTCACTGCATGATATATAAAATATGCATTCCTTACGTTCCTTCCACTTTCAGCTATTCGATACGGAAATGAATTGAGGGAGACCATCAGGAAGAATAGAACGTAACGTTGAAATGATAATTCGTATGGAGGGGCCGGAGGTAATACGAACGAGACTTGCTTGACTAAATTCTCGACTGTCTTCAATATACCTGGAGGACTATTTCTACGTCTATTTATTGGTATACAGGTATATACAATGATGCGCGAAAGGCGTAGCTCTCGCAGTCCTCGTGGCTCTCGTTATTTGTACAAAGTCCGTGTAAAAATACAGCAGCCCCCATCTTATATTGGATATAAGTACGTGATAAGTTAACAGTCTCACCTCGGGCGTGATCCAGCATTGAAAAATCGGTCGGGAACAATCAACTGACAAGTCATGGTCCGGCGAACGGATTTCTCTTGGCAGTCGAAGCGATTCTCGAGCGATCTTCTTCTACGTTTCACCCCCCTTCCACACACAAGTATTCTGCCAAATGCTCTCTCTTCCTTTTTCTCCACTCTGTGTCCGAGAATCTTAAAACGAAGAAGGGGTGTGAGTAACGAAACAAGGAGCACCCGAGCGTTAGGAATGACTATAAGTACGAACGTTAATTTGTTCGGTGACTGGCTAGTCGCCGTAGTCGCTTACAAACTAACTTCATCAATTAGTCGTTTCGTAATAATAATAATAATAATAATAATAATAATAATCGGGTAATTATATCTACCGCTAAAAACGTTGCACGCGTGGAAACGATAACGCTCCGAAATGGATTCGCAGAACGTGTTCCTGAGATCGTGGAAAAATTCTCTCACGTTTCCCCTCGAATCTCCTAGAATGATCGTCATTCGATAGATGATCGTCAACTTGAAATTGGATATGCTGTACCATTAATATTAGTAACCACTATCGTTTATACCTTAGGCTACGTGGAATCTGTATACCTTCACTCATTCAATTGCTTCTCGACGAACGGCTCTGGCCCATGGCTGGTTTTGGCGGTAAACTAAATCTTCCTATGAGAAACTTTCAAGTGTCGAGCGATAACGAGTGGATCAGGCGACATTGCCATTGGCTCAGAACCGGTGTGAAGTGTCGAAATCATTAACACAGATTGCTCTTAAAAGTAAAATCACATTTCCTTACGCAACCCATTCGCCTACGTTGATTCTATTATTTTCCTTCAACCCAAGCGACTTTTACGGCAAACTTCTCTTCGGAAAGACGAAGAATAGATAACAGAACAATTTCAACCGATCGTGAGTTCTAGTCGCACCAATACGCTCAATAAGTATCGTCGATACTTATTCGAGAGACCGCTAGCTAACTAATTATTTAGATAATATTAGGCCAATGGGTTAATTAAATAATAGTCGCGCGCAAATTGAACACTTCTCTGATCGAGCTTCACGATCAGAGAGTCATTCGAACGCGACTCACGCGTGGCTGCTACACTTGTACATATAAATTCATGTAATAGTAAAATCACATATTCTTACGATTTAAGTACACGTACGCACGTATGTATACACTCAAGCGGATTTTTCTTTCATTTATTCGCAGCGATCGGCTATAATCTATCGTTTAAGCAGAGATGAGCAAATAACCCGTGCTTTGAAAACTTCTTTTCCACAAATATGTTCGTCACCCGAGAAGTTTTACGTGTACCCTCTATAAATTGTCCTCCCTACGTTTCATTATGTGGCAGTATTCGTCGTAGAATCGTTACGTTTATAAATGCTCGCAAGAGATATTTGCCCACCTCTGTCTCTTAACGCCAAGCCCCGCAAAATGTGAACAAATCTGGCTGTAAACTTTCCAGAGTGTTGCAATATGTCATTCTAGCTTTGCTCACTCAACACGACGATACATACAAGCGCTTTTAACACACAATTTACGCAAGCCTAGAGTACGTTTCGCGAAAGATTTTTCCCCTCCTTTTACAACGCATCGTAAGTGGTGCTAAGGAGGGATGTTTGAAGAAGTATTCAGGCGTGAGAGCTTCTTGAACCTCGCGATCAAAATGGAAGTGAGCTCGAGTATTCTGAAAATATATCATCTCTACGGAGCGAAGTCTCCTCAAGCGAACGCGTTAATAAAATGATTAGTAATTAGGAAAGAAGAGCAGAAAGGTTTCCCGCGTGGCCTGCGATCGAGAGGAACTCAAAACTGCACGCGAAAATACCTAAAGCGGTCGTGGAATGTTTCACGGACGCAAAGTTTGAACGCTGTAAACTGTAACTGTATCGACTAATAGCACCACGCAGCGATGGTGAACTATTTCAGTCCAATGGACGCTTCAACAGTTCCTGGCTAACTAATGTAATTCAAGAGAACTCAGTGGAGCGCGGAATGGTAAATTCACCTCGTACCTTTCTTTATACAGTCTCAAAAATATAAATAGATCAACGTGTTTTATCATCACTTACGCACTGGAAATGCAAATAATCCGGCAAGGTTTACACCGCGATTAGGAGATGCCGGTAATAGGAACCATGAGAATAGTAGATTACAGGTCGACAGCGAGTACAGGCAAGATGCCGAGGTCACGTCGTACGATCTTTCAAGACCTCGAAATCCTTGACTAATCTTAACTGTAGACTGTAATCGGGCTAGTAAATCTGTAACAGAATACCAAAGTTTCTGATTGATCAGACCGTCGAAGGGTTGGACTGCACGCGGACTTGCTGTTCCATCCGTAACTATTATTGCCAGGAAAACTGAAACTTCCCTTCAGATTTGCGGGATCGCTTTTCCGAATATCAAAGAGCGGTGTACATTAATAGGCACGACACAGTGGTAGTTCTAAATATCACTTATCATCTTGAAAATACGGCAAAGAATCACGCTGCAATTGGGCACTCGCATCGATCGACCGCTGATCCCTAATATACATTGCGCAGGGTGCACGAAAGCACTGAATGCGACCTCCGAGAGGAATGAACCTCCTTAATAGATTCTGCATAGAGCTGTGGTCGCAAACGAATCGTAACACGTTTCTGCACGCAAAAAGCAAATCTTCTGCGCGCTTCTTTTTTTATCTTCATAGGCAGTTAAATCCGCGCGGTTGCTTATTCTCGCGCCATATACGCGCACGTCGACGCACATAATTGCACGATAGTCTTTTAAAAGTGAATTTGGCCCCCTTTCTTTGGAAGAAGAAAACTTGGCTTGGATCTCGTTAAACTAGCACTGTGTGTGTATAGGTGTGTGTATGTATGCGCGTGCGGGCGCGCGTGTAAGTTGTTTGTATGGCTGTCGAAGTGCATTCTTCCATAAAATGCGGATCATTATCACGATCGATTGCACCCATTTACGAATAACGATTCACCAAGTGAATTATGAACGCACGACACAGGCGGTCGTATTTAATTACTAGGAAGACGTGAAAAAGAGCGGAAGCGTACGCAATACGTGTATGCCTGCTGCTCGTTACACATACCCGTAAAAAAATAAATTCCAGCACAGTAGAACGGAAGAAGCTCATTCGGGATTGCGTCGATTTTTTTAAAGAAAAGACGTCCAACAGCGATAGATTCTTACTGTGATCCTTCGACATCCGATTTCACCAGCAACATACGTCCTTACGCTGCCGAATGTTTCCTGCTGTACTTGTTAGTGAAACCGAGGTCAAGCTACTGGATGGCATATAAAAATGTCCACTTGATTTCTTTTGCAAGTTCGTTGGACGGGATTTCTCAACGGATCGGGTTTGGTTTTCATCGATACTGATCCTCGCGCGATATAAAAGCCCAGGTGATTTTCGTGCACCGTGGTCACGTGTCCGAGAAGAGAAACTCGCTCTCGGACAGCAGTACCTCCAAATCCGAAGGAACGGTGTGGATGTCAGAATTAGCCGGATCGGGTAAATCGCTGGCGCCGTTACCGATTCCCGTAGGCGCTATTTGCCTAGCCCTGCCGATTCTGACTCTGTCCTTCTTCTTGGTCGTCCTCAGGAGCACTCCTGTCCTCGGAAGCTTCGACCTGACGTTCGCGTGGCTCGCGTTTGCTGCATGGGTGGGCACCTGGGCCACCTTGTCCGATTTTCGAAGCTTCACGCTGAATTTGAAAGGTGGCTTATAAACTACCTGCAGCTTGGCCCTCTCTTTTCGCGGGGTGGAGCTCGTTTGAGGCTTCGTTTCCCTCGATTCCGCGGTTCTCCTCGAAGCAACGAGTTGCCTGGCTGCTGGCAACCTGGTCCCCGCGCCTGTCAACCCCACGGGAGTGGACTTGCTCTTCGGTAGACCGGTCGCGCTGGTTCTCGTTGTCTCTGGCTGGCACTGAGAAGACGCCAGTAGCCAGGAACGAACTTTGCTCTTGGGATCAGCGTTCGGCTCGGTTTCCTTCTCGGCCTGGATCGCCGAATAATCGATCACTTCCTTCTTGTGTAGCTTCTTGCGTTTCCTCTTGTCGCTATCCGCGCTGCTGGCCACGTTGTTGCCGGAACTCTGTTTATCGCGAGCTGTGAATGTCTTCTTCCGCTTGTTTTCTTGTGCCGTGGTGGTCGTAGCGTCGGTTGATCTCTTCCTGGCCAATTCCTCGTTAGGATTAGCGGGTACCCTCTTGGCCGGCGATTGCTTCTTCTTCTTTATCGCGTCCTTTGGTAAATAGATGGACAGATAATACAATATCAATGTTAAATTTAACGATTCGATGTTTCTACAATATCGGCTGACACTCACCTTGCTGGCCTTGTCGACCGCATTCCCGTGGGAATCTTTATGCTTTCGATGTCTCCTCTTCTCCCTGACCTTTCTGCTGAGCGGAAGCTTTGCACGTACGGCTGGAGGATGCACCGTGACTCCCTCCGTCCCCTCCGGTGGCAGACGAACCGTCTCTGTCGTTGAACTGTGTATTATTGTAACTGACTTGAGCTTCAGATCCGGTCGTTTGCCCAGCAGCCTCGTGCTCGCCACCTGGATTAGTGAACGGAGCCGTGAAATATTAATTGGCTACATGTGAATATCAGGGAGAAATAATAGCAGGGAAACTTTCCAACTACGATACTGCTGAAAGTTTCGCATTCGCGAGAGGCCACGAATCGAAGGACTTACGATGAGCGACAATTTAAATGATCAGGCGGTATATGCACAAACCATGGGGCTCTAAGAATCGTACAAAGGAAACTAGCGGTTGCCGTTAATAGACATTAACTGCATCGATACTGCATATACACGAATCTACTGTCGTCTCTCCTGAACTTACTCTTAACACGTTTCCTCGATCGTTTCTGGCGTAAAGACAATTTATGTACTAATTCACTGTAGTATTTGAGAGAATTTGGAACACGTAAATCATAAGGAGCGACGTTAAGACGAGAATCAAAGCAACACTTACCAATAACGATATAGCTGCGAGAACGATCAAGGCGGCTGCGTACCAATGGTCAACTATCCAGCGACGGAAAGTGGCGAGGCTCTCGTCGGACAGCAAGAGCTTCCTCAAAGTTGCCAAAGGACCGCTTGGATCCACCTGCGCGCAAGAACAACGCGCGAGATAAAGCATCGGATACCGATATTAACGGCTAGACGCGATTATAAGTATGAGCGCACCTCTCGACATTTCTGGAAGACATCGCAGTAGCCGTTGTAATCGTTACACGGTGTTCCCGGCTTCGAGTACATGTTCGGAATATCGTAGGGTGGAGAGTTCCAGTCGAACGACGATCTATCGGCACGAGAATAACGGTCAGCGCGACATCGTACATGTAGTATCGTATTTTAGTAAAGAAAGAGAAATGTCTGGCGACGTACAAACAAGGCTGATTCTCTCCAGGAAGACGGCAGCAAAGCACGCAGGCTTTCGTCGACGGATCGTTTGGCCCCGGAATGCACTGGCAAGATTCCAATCCGTATGCAAGGCATATACTACCTGTACATTCCTGCAAGGGGAACAACTAAACGATATATCCGGCCTTGGTAATGTTACATAGTACTCATTGTCAGCGAACTACTTACACCCATAAAGCATACGAATTCGCGGTTGCAGATCGTCTTGTTAGGCTTGTTGACGGAAGGAGGACAGTAGGGTGACCGGCCGTCGCAGAAGCTCGCGTCCCGGCACCCGTTGTCGTCTCTGCACTTGTCACCGAACCGTAAATTACACTCGGCGGTACAGCACGGGCCCTGCGCAAGAAAGACGGGCCATTGAAATTGCCGGAGGTCTATTCGCCCCATTCTTGGGGAGATAGAAACTGATCCGTTGCACTCGCTTACTTGGCTGGGGCTGCACACGGAGCGTGGCGTAAGCGTACACGGAGTTTCGCCAGCAGGTGGATAACGACGTTGGGGGAAGCAGCACGAATCTCTGCAGTCTTCTTCCCACCCGCAATCGCATTCTTCACCTTCTTCGACCACACCATTCCCGCACAGCGACACTTGGGGCTCTGGGGACGTTACAATCGATTCAATCTCTTGCTAGCACTCTACGCAGCCTGAGCCTTCGATCATCTCCGAAAAGAGAATCGTCTACTTGGGCGAATTTAACGCCCGGGGGTTGGTTAGTTAATAGAAGGCCTAGTGGCTGTAAAAGCTAGACAGAGCTTGACATTGGCGAGCCCGTGAAGGTAACGGGCGAAAGACTAACCGGTGAAGCATCCCTTTGGGGAACGAGCTTTGCTATTGAGAACTGGGTTTATGGCTGTCAAGCTGCACGGGCTGAAGCGATTATTGTTACGCTTGTCGCCGCTAGTAGCACGGGCGAACATAATGAAGTTTCCATCCTCTCCGCCGGGCGTGCATTGTTCTGGATCGTGCTGAAACAAAGTAAAAGTGGCAGTTCGTGTTACGCGCGTATCGACAGCTCTTGGAGCTCGGTCCGGTAAACGCCGAAGCGCGTGGGGCCGCGTCGTCGCGTGTTCATCGAGAGAACAAGTGCTCGGGAGTGTAAATTCAAGGGACCTACCGGCGAGCCGAAGTTATGACCGATCTCGTGGGCCAAAGTGACGTGAGAAACTGCGGGTGGTACGTGCTTGCCGTAATTCAGCAAAGTCACTATTCCGGTGTTGAGCGACTTCATGCTACCGCGATAGTGCTGCAAAGTTCATACATTTCAGAGGTTTGATCTTAATTACAGAGCAGAGAAGTCTCGAATACTTTTTGTCAGAGCTGACAACGCACAACCGATGTCCATTAGGATGACGAGCGTAGATCCACAAATTTCCCTCCAGAACTTACCCCATTCTTCTCGCAAACTCCGCCAGCGTTCTTCAGGTCACCGGTCCAAGCCAGCCCCAACGTTCCCATCTCGAAGTCCCGGTACGTGAACATGTAAGCCAAGCAGAACGCGTCGTAATCCTCTTCTGCAACCAACGAAAAGACGTTTGTAATCCCTCAAAGCTAGTGCTCCCGTGTCTTCCGGGGAAGGCACCAGCGGCGAGAATGGCACCTCTCCGCAGATGTAGCTGCGGCAGGATTTATTTACCGGAGAAAAGCTCGAGATACTTTTCCACGCCGTAGTTGCCGGGGAATCGATAATTGGGATCCCTCAGCGCGTCCTCGCTGTGAACCTTCACGCGTTTTATCATGAAGCTGATGTTGTCGGGCCGTCCGTCTTGATTGAAGTCTGGGAACAATGACAAGTCTAATTCCCCGCTCCATTTCAACTGCACGGTAGTCGCGATCATCAGAAGTCTCGATAAAAGGAAGGTAGGTACTATATTGTATATCACACTTATGGATAGATTTATTTGTGAGAAGTGAAGAGCTCCGGATAAACACGCGAAACAAGCAGAGTTGTACCGGTGTGCTTGTAAATGGAGTTGACCCTCTGCACGTGCCTCGTCATCACCTCGATGCAAGCTTCCTCCGTGCCGTATCGCGCGAAAAACTGATGGTCCGCTTGCAAGTAGAGCATGCAGGTAGTTTTCCGTGGATCCACGGTGGCACGTTTGTGCAAATGTCTCGCGATGCGATCTCCGTTGCTCGTTCTGCAACGAAGCGGCAGCAGTTGCAAATTTCTTACGCCCTCCTCCGTCTCTCTCTTGGATAAAAAGCTTATTCCGCTACTACTACGCCCGGGGAACTTTCGTTTCGCGATTTTTATGATACCGTGAAACGAAACGAAACGAAACGAAAGAAAACGGAAAGGGGAAAACGGGGTTGGGTGGCTCGCGCTCTCGCGCTCCCACGCCCAGCCGCATTTACCGATCCTCCTCCACTTTCTTCTTTCCTTCATACAAACTAACTCACGTTTCTGTACGTGCCGCGCCGTTATCCCTCTCCAAAGTTAAAACCCGTGCGCTGTTTTCCTTCGAGTAGAGAGCCACGTTCTCGCCGAGCAGGGGTTCGTAAAATGTTCGCGAGTCGTTCTTCTGCCCGTACTCCCTGCAGGAATAAACAACAGCGGCGTGAGGAGAGTTGGCCAGCCAACCACCGTCAGAGATCCGCTGACAGTTCGCAGCCGGCATTAATTCAATTGCCAGGCGATTCGTACGGGAATGTTTGAGAATCCGCGGCTTCTACCTCGTCACGTCCGCCCGGCGCTCTCCCAGAGCCGTTAACGCACCGTCTACGAGAGCGCGACGCGTCGCGAGCAATCGGTAACGAAATTACCGCGAAAGAGCGCCGCGCCGGTGTGCTCCGAGCTGATAAACCTCAGACACGGCGCGCAGACGTTTAGCAGCGGCCGCCTCTCGTTAGATCCATTTTCATCCTCGGTTAACGTAACGCGATTTACCCCGGATGTTTTAGGGGTGTTATCTTGTTACGTTAATGAGCGCGCGTCTATAACGAGACACGGAAATCCCTAAAACGCTGGCGGGCGACGCTTTCTAAAGGGCAACCGAGAGGGTGGCATTTTTACATCGACGAATCGCCCGTTTCCAAGGGATTTACCGTGCCATCGTCTTCGCTTGGATGTTCGCCAACGGTCAAAGGCGATACTCACCTTCCCGGGGAATCACGAACAGTCCCCTGATGCAATTGATGACTGGCGCAAGGCGACGAACGCTTCGGTGACAACACGTCCGAGGCTCGGTAAGCTATGCTGTGATAGGCTGGTGACGTGTCCGCGTTTTCGTTCAAGTATCTGCTGGTAGGCTCGACGTAATACTCTTCGAATCCAGTGACCACGGTGCCGTCGAAGAGGCCATCCTCCGTCACGATGCCCTGGACCACGGCGGTCTCGTCCTCTGCGAATAACGAGCAAATAACGCCGTGCAAAAACGTCCCCTCTGTTCTGTACTCTTTACCAGGCGCTTGCAAAAGAATGATAAAAATCCAAGGATCCAGGGACAGTGGACACTACTTAGTAAGGGATCGTAAAACACCAGCCCGCTTTGAAGCAACTCGTACGCGCGACGATGAGTCTGCAGATTCGTCGCCGATCGGGAGAATTTATCGAGGGATAGATCGCCGTTTTTTCCCCGCTCCACCGCAACGGAATTGGTCGCAGTGGCTCGCGCTATTGACGTACCTAATAGCGTTTCTTTTCCTGGGAAATATACGCCCCGGGGGAAATAGGGCGTCGCGCACGGGTGTTAGTTACCACGGCGAACGAAAATATTTTGCTCCAGGTTCGTTCCCTGTCCGTTTGCATGCGCGGTCTAATAAAGCATCGTTCGTTAGACGGTAAACGCACGAGGAGAGACCGAGGCGTTTTTATGATTTCGTTGCTGGAAACGAGCATTTTCTCGGCCCGGCGGAGTCCGCCCGCGGAATGTGCAATAAACTGTCCTCATTTTCCCTCAACGATACGCGGGGTTGTTAAATTTCGTAGCCGGCTAGTTAGCCCAGTGTACCCAGCGTTAGCCGGGAATACGAAATTAGTATTTCACAGGCGTGTGGAAAGAAAACGTCTTCCTTATGGACACCTGTTAAGCGTAAAAGTGGAGGTTCATCTGCGGTACGGCTACGTTTGTACACGTAATCGTTCTCTCGTACGGAAATCGAGCGAATCGTCCCCCATTTAGATTCAGGCAACCCGGCTAACTTTGTTCCGTCTCTCCAGCTTCGCCGACGGTTCTGTTTCCGGGCGGAGCGATAGATTTCCGAGGCGAACTCTCGGATCGAAAATTGTCTCGGGGCCAGACGGCAGAGATAGAGGCGCAGACGGACGCGGAGGACGAACGGCGACAGGGAAGGATGAAAGAAGGAGAGAAGGTATCTATTTCCGCCGTGGCTGTCACCTTCCGTGGGAATTACACCGTTTCCACGATTTTATAATTTCCGGACGCGTGCTTTCCCCCCCGGTCGGGGGTGAACGTCCCGCTACGTTAAAAGGCGAGAAATTCGAGCGCGCGGACCGACTCGAACGTTTAATGGCGAATCATCGGGAATTTTTAATCGCAAACTAGCGAAAAACGTAAGTGGAATCGGAGCGACGCGTGCTGACGCACTTGACATAATTCAGCGTAATTGCTCGCTCTCGTATCTGTTCCTTTTCCTCTTCGACGTTGCCCCGTGCTTACGTTCCGAAGCAATTACACTCCAGCGTTTCTTCATAATTAATCGAATGATACACGCCACGGCGAGCTCTTAATTTAGCATTTTCTTTGCTCGCTCCTTTCCCGAAAACTACCTATCTCCACGGCGAAACCGAGAGCGAAGCCGGGCAACGTTAATCGGACGTTTAGAGGAGTAATCGTCGATTACGGGAGAGAGGGGTAAATTCGTCGAGCGAAACGCTCCCGATAGAACGAAGAGCGAACGAATTATCGGAAGGCTTTTCCCTGCAATTAAGTGTTTTAAATCCCTGGACGGGAATCGTGGACGGGTAAATTTACCCCTCATGCTAATCGATACCCTCGAACAGAGGAAACGATTGAACAAAGGGTTCTCCGGCTCAAACGATCTACCCTCTGATGCGGAACTACGAACGGATGAAATTACCATTTAAGCCGGGATCGAAAATTTTCCTTTGAATGCCGGCTATTCTGGGGGGGGGGGGGGGCAATAAAAAGAAAATAGAAAGCGAAAGAGATGGGAAGCGAGGCGCTCGTTACATAGCGATACACCCGGAGATTTTTGTTAAAATTCGAAAAGATAACTTGCACCCGCGACTTCGCGTGTATTGCTTCGAAACGAGCCCTTTCCCAATTAAAAAAAAAAAGCCTCGGAACCGTCGCCGGCTCGTGTTTCGACGGGAATATCGGACTTCGATTCACTGTGAAATCCATTTAAAGCGAACGTGCCGCACGCGAAATGGTTTATGAAACGATATCGTTAAGTCTTGCAAGTTTCCGCGGCAGCGTCGATTGGAACGGTCAGTTTACACACAGTCGATACCATTCGTCGAGGCGTTTCCGCGAAAAATAACAGGCTGTACGTGGACGCTCGATCGAGCAACAAGGGGAGAGAGAGAGAGGGTGGCGTCCGCGCATCTGGTACGATATCGAGACTTAAAAGAACGCGGCTGTTATTAAATTCACTCTGTATCCCGAACAAAAGCTGCTCGATGCCCGCGCCGACTGCGAATGCTCCTGGCGACAGGACGATCGTTATTTACAGAATGAGTGAAAAGCTGTTGTCCCGACAGCGCAACATCCGGGCATTCAACCTGCCGCGTTTCCCCCCCGGCCCTGATTGAAAATCGCGAAAGAATGATGACCAAGCTCGCGGAAGTATCCACGGGAAGAGTATCAAAGAGTCTGGAGACGGAATCGGGGGATCCCGGAGAGCTCGTTTGGCCGCGCGGAGCGCGAGATAAACGACGATATTGCGCGACGATGCATAATCAAGCCGAAGGGTAGAGAGACGGAAAGGAGAGATGGAGTCGTGAGCGGGGTGAGCGTAGAAGCGTCCGTTTCAAGGATAACTTAGTCGAATCGGACATCCTTAGGCGAAAGTTTCTTCAGAACGATAGCCGTGTATCCGCGATACCCAGTTTGTTCCATCTTCGCCGGGTTATGTTCGTTCGCGTTAAAATCAGCTGCAAACTCTTCCAACGTAATTGACCTATTTCTCGGGGGCCAGGCCTCGACTCGCAATATTCCACCCCTTCACGGCGCCGGCGAGTAACTCCGTGAACGAGATCGGTTAATTCGGTTTAATTCAGGAAACCAGTGAAAGGTGAAATGCGGAGAATCAGCGGGCGCTGGGCTCCTCTTCGTCCGGTCCGCCGTTGAAGATATTATTTTGCGGGATACAGCTCGAATATAATAACGCGATAAGGCAGTCGCCGCGTTACAGAGAAATCGAGCCGGAGGATCGAGGCAGAATTTAGATCTACACCCCTCGGACGATGTAACTTGGCTCGAACAATTTTTCCCTCGACCAGCCGGTTGGAAATCCAAGGGGGAGAGATGGTAATAGATATTCTCCGTTGATTAAATTCGACGGAAGTCCGCGACGCGCGCGTTATTACGTTTCCCGTTTCCGCGCGACACTCGAACGCCGTGCCTCTAATTAAACCATTCGACATCTCTGGTCGTCGCCGCCAGAGGACGGGCCATAAACTCCTGGGAGAAAGAATAATCAGCTACTCTCTTCTTCAATTAAGAGAGTAGGAAATATTTGATTCCGACGGCTAAATACCGGCCGGAATCCGGTTTAATTTCATTTGGTTCGACGAGGCGGTCAGCGAAGCGCGACAAGGGTGGAGTCGGCTCGCGCGGGGGATGAGACGGGTCGAAAGTTGGAGGAAAGGAAAGAAATGTTCGAGGGCTGCGGAAGGTAGGCACGGAGGCGGAACAGTGGAGTCCGATCGGGAGAGGGTCAGAGGAGCGGCGGAGAAGAAGGAGCGACGCGATAGAAGAAACGGAAGAGCGAGGGGTGCGGGGGGAGGATCGAGGAGAAAGAGGCGGAGGAGCTTTGGCTCGGAGGCAACCGGCCGCTTTTACGGAGAAAAGCTCTGGCGCTCGTTAGTGGAAAAATCCAATTTAGTCGACGAACGGTTAGCGGACGGGTCCGCGCCGATTCGCGAGTCCCCAACAGTGCATGTCGCGCGACAAACACCGCCACGGCCGGGAGAATATGTCCGGCGAACTTGTTTTCATTGATTAACAATCGAATTACGCCCAATCGGCAGCCCATTGGTTTGGATTTGAATCATGGTTGCACACAGTTTTCAAGCGCTCCTCGTGCACCTTTTAAAAGGCCGCCTCTCCCCTTCGACCCCGCCGATGCTTCCGTTCCCGATTCTTTTTAATTAGTCATAACCCAGCCGACGTTAATTAATTCGTTCGTCCCGCGAGCGTATCGACGAATGCAGGTACGTTGCCCTCCGCAGGCGTCGCGTTAACGAGAAATATTCGTTCCCCCCTTTCTTTTTTTGTTGGCACGTCCCTTGGACACTCGTTTCGTTCCGTGCAATTAGCGAGCACGGAGAGTAATCGGTGCGCGAGTTCTGCTTCCGTGCGTCTTCCGGCGGATATTTTTATTTCTCCTGCCAGGGGAGGCACGCAACCGGGTGCTGCCCAGCCTGCGTGGCCGTTCTCGTTCCCGGTGGAACTAAAAATCTTTCTGTACGCGGCCGCGTAATTATTCAATTAGGTAGATCGCGTTGCCGACGCAACGCCAATTATTTATTACCGTCCGCTGATGAAAGCTCGGCCAGGCCACTGGCTGATCCTCCCGTTTGTTCATTAACTAGAGGATTACGCGGCGTTGTTTTAAATCACCGCGCCCATTACCTCATATTGGCTTTGATCGAGCTGGCTGGTCCCGAAAACCGAAGCGGGCGAATGCGCGCGGATTTCTAGTGACAAGGTCGTCGTTAAACGGCGAAAACGCGGACGGGCTAAACGGCCAGAAGAGGAGACAATGGGCGAGAAATCCAAGCTAGACGGTAAGGGACAATGAAGGGGTTGGTTCGGAAGGATGAGTATCCTTCGGTGGGAAAGGCGAGGTTAAGAACGCTGCGATGCCATCCTTAAATCCGGGCTTAATTAGCTAAAGTACCAGCGCGTTAAGTACACATTTTATCCCTGCCATTTTGTCCCCCGTAATTTGTAACCCTCGAGTGTGAAAAGCTCCGAAGCGAGAAGCACTGTCGACGTCGACGTCGGTTATGAATACGTCGAGCGGTACTGGCGACTGGCCAGAAGAACCTTCCGCAACTTTGCTCGGCTGATCCTCACGGTTCAGCTCGTCGTCTGGAAATTAATCGACTCGACAGAAAGAAAAAGAGATTGCCCCGACCCTGGCAGGAAAACGCACCGCGGCTCTCCCGGCTTGTACAGATTTCTTCACTCTCGTCGGCAAAGTATCCACCGTATTAAAAATGAAAACGGTGGAGAAACGCGAATCCTTGATTGAAATGTCGTCATCGCAGACGCAACCGCGTCGCGGCGCGAATATCGCCGGGTGAAAGAGCGCGCGCGCAAGCGGTATGCACCTAATCGTTTCTTGGAAGACTCGCCTCGGAGGGAAGTTTCTAAGTGACTTGCCACGCGTTATCGAGGGTTGCCCATTATCGTTCCTCGCCAATCGGCTGCAATTACACACCGGTACACCGTCAATTGGGCAAGGTTTAATCGGTAATCGGATTATCACCGATACGCGTTATCTTGCACCGATGCACGAGCCTGTGCATTCCACGGTGTCGCGCGTCCTACGCACACGCCTGCCGAAAACTCCGGTTAATTTAATCGTCGCATCATTCGAGCAATTGCCACCCGCCGTCCCGCGATAAATGTCGATCGTAACGCTCACTGTGCGCGCGATTATTTCATCTTCGCCAGTTGCCAATTAGGTAACCTATCGTCGCGATTATCCCCGTCGCTTTTTGGTCGGTGTCGATTATAATTTCGATCGCGCACCGTTCCGTACAGCTTTTATGGTCACCCGTTATTTGTCCCTCGTTGTTCGCCCCCTTGTTACATTGTTCCGCGATTGGTCAACGAGCCGTTAATGGCATGCATCATTCAGCGACCGCCGGCTCGTGTCAGCTCGCGGTGGACTTGTATCCGCGTCCATCGCTCCTGACATTCTGACGTGGCCCTCGGCGCTTTCGTAGCAACCACGATTCTATCCACGCGTCTCCAGCCTTTATAATTTATCTCCGACGCTACGATTTGGACCGGGGCCAACGTCGTCCCTCCATACTTCGTACTTTATCCAGTAACTGGACGTTCATCTGACCCGTCGAGTAATTGGGGCTGTTCCAGCTACAAGCTTCATACCAAGGAATCGTTTGGAACGCAAGTTCGCAGCCTTCTGTTCCCCCCCGACGCGTGCAGCAACGGGATTCAACAAGTTACGGGCGGGCTACTGAAATTTCGTCGTTGGAGGGTGGGCTCGGTGGGTCGTTAGGTATCGAGGCAATAACGAAGCTGGCAGGGTCCCGGGGAGAAACGTCGATCGCGGGGGTTCGGCGTCGACGTTGGTGTCGACGTACATACTTGCGATCAAGTTTCCAGCGTCGGCGAGGTTGCGGTTGGACCAGTTCGGTCTACTCGTTCGGCGTACGAAATTATATTGCCGGGCTGCTGGTGCACGCTGTTCGGCACACGTATCCGCTTACACGAGTTCCCGGCGCAGGCACGCCGGTGGAATCAGATAGCTCGATACCCCGGCATATTCTTGTACGCGATAACGCAACGCCGTCCACTGGCGAGCTAACAAAATCTCCCGGTCCGCGCTAGTATCCTTACTCTCCTTTATACCCGGCCCCGCTGGATGCACCGGCTTATTTCCGCCGCTCGCCAGCTTCCAATTATTTTTATTCCTTATCAGCCGTACGTACACGTCGGATACCGGCCGTATAAACTTGCGACTCGAAAGAGTTCCTCCGGCACGATAATGGAATAAATTCTCGTGGCTTCCAGAGCCGCAGCCGGAGTTGTTCCGACTCTGCGATCAGCGAAGTTTAATGCCGCGGCCCGATGCGAGCGTGCTTCAGCTTAACAATCGCCCTACTCGCCGGGAATATTCACCGCGAGATTTCGACAAAACCTTTGCGTGCCTGTAATGCAAGCAATCGTTAAGAGACGTAGGTATTCCTTTTCTAGCTGGGCTTTCGGAGTAGCGAACATCCTCCGAACATTCGTTCTTCCGATCAAGCATTCGCTTCTTATTTTCTACCGTCTCGACAGCTTCGCCCACGCCGCAAATATGCAGGCTCTCGTCGGGAAAATAACGTCGATCGGCTTCGCGACTGTTTCGCCAGCGAGGGGGGGAAAAAAATGGGCGAGGACTCTACCCGCGGTCGAGACCCCTTGCTCGTACACCTTCGACAGGGCGTCTGGCTTGCTTCCAAACGACCGCGGGGATGACGATCGAAATGAAATCCCCGTTTCGATGCTGGCCACCGACAAGGATTACGCGTCTCTTATCGAAGGCCGTCAACCGACGAACGAGCCGAGGTGGCTCGGCGAAACGACGCGCCGCGGCGACACGACGGCCGAGAAACTCGCTCCTTCGTGGCTCCTTTCGAATTCCATTTATTTCGATTGGCAGCCCGGCTTCGTCGGCGAGTGTCCGTGTTTCCCGAAAGCTACATAGCTCGAACGCGAGCTTCGGGGGGAGGATTGAAAATTCAGGCGGCGGAGTGGGGGACGCTTTCGACTCGAAAATTCACGGCGGTTTGATCGGTGTCGAAAACGCGGCCGTTTGAAGCCAGATCCTTTGAAAGGAATATCGACGTCCGGGCGGGTGTGTGCCGTGTACGTGTGCGCGGCTTTGCAACCCGACGGGCTTTAGCGTCCTTTCCCGTTATTGTATATTCAAGCTAAAAGTCAATTTCGGAATTTCATCCGCAATTCTCCTTTGAGAAATGAACCCTACAGCTGCGGCGGCGCGGTTCATTCTTCACTTTTTATTCATGCATGTAATCTGATTGGTGTTTCATTTGTACGCGAGGTAGCCATTGTCGCGATTTTCAAAGCTTCTCCCCGTCTGTCGAATAAGCTAGACTAGGCTGTTCGGTTGGTTTTATCGACGGAACACGCGCCCGAGCGGAAAGCTCTGTTAGGAGTGAAGCATCGTTTTAGATAGCTTAGCGGCTGGTAGCTACGAACTTATAAAGAGAACTCACCCAGCACGGTGCCCACGTAGGAGTGCGAAGTGTCGAAGATGATCGGTCCGTTGGTGCCCTCGAACGTCGCGTCCTCGCTGAACAGGCCCTTGTCTCGGATTAAGCGCAAGGTCCACTGTCTAAAAGAAGAATTCACGCGTTCGATATCAACGGCATTTCACACCTTCGCCGAAGACGGATTACTCGATAGCCTATGGGGGGGCCGATTAATTATCGATTTCCGTTCGGGTAATAATAATCGTGGTTGTGACGCGCGATAAGCCGGCATTGGATGACCCGCGGAGGGAAAAGCAAGAGGGAGGGAATTCACGGGGCAATTAACAAGAACCGGGTCGCGTAAGCGGTCACGGTCTTCCTTTTTCGCGGCAGTTTCATTTTCCTGTCCGCTCTTTCTCAGAAAACACGACCGTTTATGCAAATTCCGTCTGATCCTCTGCAACTGGAATGGAATCAACGTTTTATGCGCGGACGTGATCCCCCGGCTGCTATCGGTCCTCTCTCAAGGATTCTCGAGAGAAGAGGAACTGGCGCGAGGATGAATCAGGCCGGTGGAAAGCTTCGAAGTGCCAACGGCAGTTAACCTTGCGGCACGCCAGCGTTTCGATACCCTCGACCAGTCGTCTGACGGATGATCGAACCGTCGTGGACAGTCAGGGGTCAATGGTAACAGGTAGTCGAGATGCTGGGCAAGCTTTTCTTTTCTTCACGGCCGCCAGCCGATGGCGGATCGGTTGGATAGGCTGGATCGGAGCGGTCGGACGGGAAGATGCTGCGTCAGATCAGCCTGATACCCGTGATTCAGCGATTCCTCGCCGATGACTGTGTGCCCGTGTACCGGATGACGCGTATGATTCTCACGGAGGCAATTAGGCTTCCCGGTGTTTTCTCGAAAGTCAGAAGCGTGACGGGGGCAGCGGGACGTTACGCCGAAGGACGAAACCAAGCAAACGACAACGGTGGCGGCGCGGCGGATCAACGTCGTACTCGAGCGAACCGGAGACGAGGCATATTAAATTTAGAAACGTGAAAGGATTCGAGAGGCCGGGTGACATTGAAACACGGATCACCGGCACCGATTGCGTATGGAATGCCGCGTATAATCCCCGGATTCGAGGGTAAATGGATTAGGTTTAATTAAATTCGCGTAGCGAGGGATCGGGATTATTCGAGCCGCGTCCGAGAACAAAATATTCTAGCCTCGCCCTGCTTTCAATTATCTCGCGCTCCCCTGTACCGAGAGAATCCGAAACGAGGATCGAGATAGATTTCAGTCGAATCATCGAAATTGCGAGGCAGCGGAAAGTAGAGAGAGAGAGAGAGAGAGAGAGAGAGAGAGAGAGAGAGAGAGAGAGAGAGAGAGAGAGAAAGGGGAGAAGGGATCGCGGATTACGTGTAAAAAGCCTGGCTGTTCTCGCTACTCGCGACTAGGATAATTTCCATTGCGCCAAACAGATTTCCCTGGAAATTCTCCGCGGTGTTTCACACAGGACACCGACAAAAGCCGCCACCTGGAGGATCCTCCTCCTCTTTTGTCTCGCGGAAAGAATTTAATACGGCGCATTACCATAAAGAAAAGAGGAGCGAGGAACGGGGTCGACTATCGTAGGCGGTATTAACGGGAGAGCAACAATTAGTCGCCGATCCTTGTACCACCCTCCCTCCCTCCCTCTCTCTCTCTCTCTCTCTCTCTCTTTGTCTCTTCTCTTCGTCCCTTATTTGCCACAAATATTTTCATAATTCGGCAGCACGAAGAATTTCTTTCGACGATCGTTACTAAAATACTTCCAACTAGTGGAAAGAAGTTGCGTATTAGTAACTAATCGAATGGGAGTCCTTAATCGGCCACTTTTGGAACTTCAGCTCGGCGAGCGCATCCTCGATAATCCCAGCGAAGCAACACGGCGGATTTCTCGTGAACTTTTTACGCGACGCACACGTGGCGAATCCCCTGTAACGAATCCAATAACACGGCTGTCCGCGAATCCGATTTTCTGCCGGCGCGGCGTGGCGAGAAGGGGAATCTAATAAATACCGTTTATTCATTCGTCGACTGTTGAGCGGGATACGCTATCCAACGAACGACGACCACGACAACGTGACGGGACATTTTAACACGTTTCCTTTCTCGTGATTGATGCTTCCATCGTGAGCGCTTAACCAATCGCCGCGGACGCGACGACCCGATTTTGATTAATCGCTTTCGCGGTTATTTAGCGAGCTCGTCGACGAATCGACGCTCGTCCCGAGTGTCACCGCTCCCGCGGATATTGCAAAAACGGCACGCGGTTTTTGCAATTCAAATGGGTGCGCGCGCGACGCGGCTACCGCTGCAACATCTGCAAACGATGTCGGTGTAGAGTTGTAGAGGGAATTTTTATAAAAGCACGCTTCCACCGCGGCGCTCCTTTCTTTCCTTCCCTTTCTCATCCGCCGCGCCGCGCCGGTCATTAGGCGCCTCCTCCGCGTACGCAAACTCGTTGGAATTGCGTCGGTTGGATACAACCTGTGCCCACATACGGAGCCAACTGGATCTCCGCTTCTTCCACCGGACTATATTCGGAGGTTCCCCGGCGGAAACAACGCGATCGCCACTTGCTACCTCAGATACCAGCACCGTTCCAACTAAATTTCAATCTACGCGGACCTCGTCTAACGGCTAACGAGAGCCGATCCTCGAATAGGGCGACGTTAACTTCAACGCTAACGTTTACGAGGGAAAACGACGGAGACATAGTTCGGAAAGCCAACTCGCCAGGGAAGGCCAGTTAGAAAAGGGCGATCCGCTGTCCGAGTCGTAAAGTCTCCGGGGCGAGTTCTTAAATAACGCGCAAAGAAGCTCGGCAAAAAGTATGCCCTGGCGCGCGTGGTTGGCCACGTAAGGGCAGTAAAGACCCGAAGGAAATATCGAAACAGGAGCCGTTCCTCAAAAGGGAAGTCCGGTCTGCTCGCGACAAAAGGGGAAGCGCTCCCATATAAACTGTCTCTTAGATCGCTGCTACCTATCTATATGTATACATACATACGCGAGGCGAGTTGTCTCGGGCGGTCTATACTGTACCTACGCGCGGAGAAGACGCGTTCCCTCGCGGAACAGAAACACGGTGCACGAGCTTCTTCTCCCCCTGCACTTGGCCATTATCTTTGCCAGTTCGTGCCAGGTGCAGCAGGGTGGAAACGGAAACAGTGTGGGGGGGGGTAGACGGGGAAGAAAAAGGGTGAGGTACGCTCGGTACGACATCGAGGACGGGGAGAGGCCCACCTACCGCTGCTTTACATTTTATTGCTTGCCGTGAATTCGACCGATTTGCATAAAGAGACGAACGCGCTCCGCTCGGCTCCGCGCCGCGCCGCGCCGCGCAGCTTGCCCGAATCGAGACGAGAGCCCCGTCCCGTCCTCCCTAGCTAGGGGGTTGCGAGCAGGAATTCGCTAGCGCCGGCGAATTTTCACGGCGTCACGCGCCAGCCGCTAGCGAGTTTGTCACCTCCGTATATCCGTACGTATGTACACCTATACGCGGTCGATGCGACCAATTTCCGGCACGTGGACTATGCGAAACTCCAACGACGATCGCGACGAGCACTCGCCCCGAATACAGAAACGGGGATACGCGTGCGGATGCCTGGGTGGGGCCCGAAACCTCATCGAACTCGGGACCAAAGGCAATTTCGTTGCCGCTCGTGTCCTCCGCGAGCGAAATTCAATTAACCGCGCAACTGTTTGAAATCCGAGGTCCGAGCGGAGGAATCATTCGAGTCAAATCTTCCAGGCTAATTTCCCCGTAGAACCATCAAGGAGGCACGTCGATTCGTAGATAAAAAATCAGCCTCCGCTAATTGCTCGCTTCAAATCCTCGACTAGTGTACTTAGTTGATCTTCCGGTCGAGTTGCTTAACTCCGGACTACGGCAATCAGACGACCGCAAACCCTTTGAAACGTCGGATCGAGACAATCTACCACTTCATATTAGTCTACGTGGATCGAAACTTGTTTCCATATCGGTCGATAGAAACTTCGAAACTCCGGCTGGGCCATCGAATAAGCCCTGTCTCGAATGGGACACTTGCAGAGAAGAGAAGCAGCGGATAGTCGTTGAAATACACCGCTCGTCGTGTGCTCGGTCTACAAATTGATACTGCCTGGCCGTGTAATTAATTTCATTTAAGAGGAAATTCAGGCAGCCAAATATAGCGTAATTTTGTGGAAACAGCGGGGGATTCTATTATCTCCGCGGTGTATCGCTTTCAGATGTCAGGAAAGCTTTGTTTCCCGACTTGATGTAGTGCCAAGTATCCTGTAACACCGTTAATCTACCCGCACATCTACGCCCTTTGCGCGCTCGCGCGCAACGTGAACGTTCTACGCGAACTTGACCTTAATTGGATCTGGGCCTATTGACCTAACCGTAAGATAATGTAGACCGATACTATCGCGGCAACTCTGATAGGTACGTCGACAGGTAATCGTCGTGTTCTTGTTAACAGATCCGGAATAATTTGGCCAATCATTTTCGCGGAACGCTCTGTGAACGAACCATTAATCCCTTAAACGTATAAGACTCTCGCATTTTTCGCTTTTACTATACTCGAGGCGATTAAGGGTCTCGCTCGAGATGCTAAGATACTCGCGTTCGAGGAGAATTTAGTGCGCTCATTCTCTTTGATGCGCTACCGGAAGAAAGAGTGGCGCCCGCGTGCTCCCGCGGCGATTCGTTAAAGAATCCTTTAATGCTGGTCTCGGCTGGCGGTAGAATTTCTCCGTGGATAAAAAAAGTGTGTCGCGGGCCGAGGCGGCGCGCGCTAGTTTTACTTTTGCCGAGGTGTATGCGCTACTCACTTGTCGAGCGCTCTGAGGTGCAGCAGCAGAGGTTGATCGTCGACGACGTCGGTGACATCGCGGCGCATCCGGTTACGATGTTGTCTCAAGGCCGCGGTATCGTAAGAGGCCACCTCGTAATACCCGATGTACGAGCCGTGTGTGATACCTGAAACATCCAGCACCGTTCCATTAGCGACATGGCTGGATAGAAGGCGGGGAAGAAGTTTCGCGTTGCGCGAATCGCCTCACTCGTTCCCGCGGATTAGTCCCGCTGCTGCGTTCTCGCGTTGCATCGTAAAATATCGGATTGCGTGGCATACCTCGTTAACCGAACTCTCTCTCTCTCTCTCGCTCGTTCAATCTATCTCGGGTTTGCGGTCCTTTATCCTTTAACGGAACGCAACGCCAAAGAGAAGGATTTCGAGGATCTTGCAAAATTCGCAGCTGCGTGGGTGGAAAGGAGTAGTAGGTATATATTAGATACTTTCACTGTCGCGTCCGGTACGAGGACTCGGTGCAAGTCTCGCGAGGCTTCCTACATTTTTGTTTATTTTTTTAGTTTCAAGGAAGCACTGCGTGGAGAGTAATTGCATTGCGATCTATTACTCTGTTTGTACCAGCAGTGCCCGCCTCTTACGTTACTCTCTAAGCCAAGTTTCCCCCTTAGAATTAACCTCGGTGTTCGATCAACCCTCCCCCATTTTCCTTCCTACGGCGAGAGATTTCGCAGCCGAGTTTTCGAAAGACACGAATATCCAGCGAAAAGCTTTCAGCTGGGAATCCTCTTAGGGATACACGTACACAGATTTTCACGGGGATACAACGAGCGGGAAGCTTTCGTTCCGTCTAGGGATACACGGACGATGCATCACGGTTGCATTAACGTCATGGGATAGGAACGAGAGAGGGGCAGCGGGGGCGGATAGATCGAGAGGGAAAGAGAGAGAGGGAGCTGGCGGACGGGACGGGAGTACGTAGCAGCATCGTGCGCTTACAATTAGAGTACCATTCGGGGTCGCGTTTCCATTGTTCGGGCATAAGTACCGATCAAGAACAAAGGGTACACATGGGACAAAGGGAAGTGTTGACTATTAAAGCATGCGTTCGCACCGGGACGGAGTTTAACGGCACCTCGTGGCGTCCGCCGTCCACATGCATAGTAGGGCTTGCAGGTTACGCAAGAGTGTCCAATAATCTAATTACCGTGGCTCGTTATCGATGCCTTGGCCCGCGGCGAGTTGCAACGCGACCAACCCGGCCACCCCCCGCTCTACCTCTGCCCATCGAACAGACACTTTATATCGAGAATCGGTATCGCTGTTGCCCGTGGCATATGCAACTACGGCCCCGTGTCCTTACTTCCACGTTATGCACGCTCGTATGCACCCTACGCCAGTACGTATTGTGCCCTCGTAACGTTATCGGAACTAGGTTGCGATTTGTGAGCAAAGGAAAACCTAGCCCGTTTCTAAACGCGACCCTCTCTTTGCCGATACGCCCCCATCGAGAATGGTTCTCCCGGTTCCCCGACGGCCCAACGTGGATTACGTGTATTTTCAGATTCTACGAAATTGGTGACGCCGGGAGAACCACATTTGGGAGAATAAAATGAAAATGTAAAAGCGAGAGGCTCGACAAATATGTATAGGTCGCGCGGAGCTTTGGCCCATGTCGTCGAAACGTGATAATGAATTGCTAAGTGATTCGGTCGGCCGCGAATACGGAGGATTCGGTGTTACCGAATTCGATTGGAACGGAGGATGACTCACCTCTGTGCGGTGGCATGGGATGAAGGGGCGAGGCATTGGTAATGGTGAAAAGGCAAGCGAGCACCAGGAGGAAAAGCAAAGGAGCCCTGAGCCGAGAGTGTCCCTTGGATGTCAAGGGGTACATCGCGGCCCTTCGGACCCCGCTTCGGACTCTCCTAGCCCTATCCTCCTCGTCCTCCTCCTCGTCTTCCCCTTCTTCGTCGATGGCCAGGGCCGTAGCAGGCATCGGCTCGACGTTCTCCGGCCCAGCAACAACTAATGGCGCTATCTGCCTTTCGTCGAGCAGCCGACCACCGCGCTTTGCGAGTCACCCACCAGACTCATCTCTCTTCCTCTCTCTCTTCCCCTTTCTATCTTCCTTCTCCTCCTCCTCTTTGTCGTCGTCGTCGTTGTCCTCCTCCTCCTCCTCCTCCTCTTCCAGCGAACGTGGTTCCGCCACGTCCTCTTTCTCTTCTTTCTCCTTCGTAGGTCGCTCAACCTTTCGACCCTCCCCCGCTTTCGGTCACCACGCTTTCAGCCTTTTTCCTGCCTCCTCCTACCTTCGATCCTCGACCGATCGATTCTGCCTCCTGAAAAAAAGAATGGTCGGGGACCCGGATTAATTTACGAATGGGTCTCGCAGCCGGTGGGGCTTGATCTTTTCGGTTGGGCGCGCCGCGCCGTCCGATTTCCCCGGCCGCGATACAGACTGATAAAAGAAAAACGGTGCCGCGGTGCTCGCGGCAATTCTTTTCTCACCCGTAATAACAATGCGACGCGAAACGCTTGTGCATCCAGCACCATGGACCGCAGAGCCGATCCTCGTCCTCGGGTTAGTCGCGGTAAAAATTCCGCGTGCTCGAGGTATGGAAAAGCGATATCCCGGTTATACAGTCACGGGTCAACTGTCCACGTGCACAGTGCGGCGAAGTTCATTTCCGTTTTTCTCCGCGCCACGGGATCGAATGACGCGCGCCTCTACGACCGAAACGATCTGTTTCCAACAGTTTTCTCTCTATCCAATGGCTTTCACCACCTCTGCTCCCACCTTCTCATTCTGTCGGGGCCAGGAATCACTGGAAACGTCTAATCGCTCAACGTCCATCACCGGCGTGCACCGTAATTTCTCGGCTACGGGAAGCGGGTCGAAAAACAGTAACCAGAAAAAGAGATGCAGTAGTAACGCGGTGGAACTAGATGACCGTGTAACTCGCGAGTTTGCTTTCCGTTTCCTCGGGAGACCGCGAGTCGCTCATCGCTCATCGCTCGACGCTCGGCCTAGCGTGCGATCTGCTCGCGTAATAATATTTACAATAGATTCGCCTTTTGCTCGCGGGCACGCGAGATCCCCGCTGGCCGCACGCGATTCCAGCTCGCGGCTCCGCGGAGGTGACGGGTCGCTGTAGTCGGCGGGCAAAAGTTAAAAAGGTGTTCGCGAGAGAGAATTGGAGCTCGACGTCTCCGCGGCGACAATTTTGCAAAATTGTCGGGCGCGAGGCAGTGCTCGCTCGACGATCCACGAATGATAATCGTCCCACGTAGAACCGCGCGCGTGATACCGCTTTGTCCTCTTTCTCGTTCTCCTGGCGTTCCGCGATACACGCCTTCGCGAAAGAACAATGGAGCGACGAGTAGGATGCACGGCGAGAACACCCAACCGCGCGCTCGCTTCGCTCTCGTCTCCTCGCTCTCCTCTACGGTCCTACGCTCTGCCGGGCCAAATATTTAATACTCGCGCATTCGTATTCATCCAGTCGCGATAACGTATCAATTGGTCGTTATTAGCAACGACGTTCGACCAGCCCGGCCGAATTGCACGAGGAACGAGGAACGAGCGCGACGAATGTCGTAGCGAACGGGGAATAATGGTGTGCTTCTCGACTGATTGCGCGCGTTGTATGTAATTCCCTTTTTCCCTCCCGCCCTCTCTGGAACGGTTAATTTTTCTGGAGCGGAATTAATCCCACCGAGGGACCGTTTTTCATTATTCGAAACGCTCTTCTGCCTAGTCCCTCGATGAAATTTCTACTCTGGGCGGGGCCTGAATCAACACGCTGGATGTGCGAGGGAAAACCGGATCGAAGAGTGCCCGTTTCGTGCCGTTTCATCCACACCCGGGATTTGTGAAAAGGGCAAAAATATTTCTAGAAAACGAATCGTTCGTGGGTCAGTTGCAGCGAACAGCTCGATGTAGCCAGAGCATTTTGCAAGCCGTAACCGACGTCAATTAGGAAATACGCCGTCGAAAACCCGCGACTCTATCTCTTCTCCATTTTCTACCTCTGTCGAGGGAAATTCCAATCGGTGCTCGAGTTCTGTCGAACGTGATCCGGCATGAAACAAGCCGAAACCGCAGAAAACGCGGAAAACTCGGTGGTGGCCTGCCAAAGGAAAGTCGCCGCGGGACTGTAGAGAATCACGAGCAGAAGTTCTGTTCGTTGGTAGCGACGATCAGACAATTTTCCATCGAGCGCGCCTCGCTGAACCGTTACATCGTAACGCACCGGCGAAACACGTTTTGCGTAATGTCCTGAACGTTCGGGCGGACATGGACGTGGACACCGCAAACTCGTAAAGCAATTACCAAAGAACATTCCGCGACACCGAGGTCACGAGCATCCTCCCCGACAAACTTTTCACCGGCCACCGAATTCGACGTTCCAGACGAGTTACGAACGTGTAAGGATTATTAATAACCAGGCTATGTACACTCTAATCAGCGTCGGGCATTGTCACGCGGCAATCTAGCAAATTCAACTAAACTCAGCTGAAAAGTTGCCAGGGGTACCTACGTATACCGAGGGCAAGTTGCAACGGGCAAGAATTACTCGTTTACTCGTGAAACAATTACTACAGTGTATTACTTTATTAATCTGGTACACAAAACCAAGTCGAAGTCGATGGAAGTTGCAGTGTTCGGGACTTGTTCAGCTTCAGTTTGCGTATACTGAATAAGCCAAACTAAAATGAAGGTAAATTGTGTACGCGAAGAATCATTAATTTGGCGTCTATAGGGATCGGTATTTTAAGTACCTAAGTTACAGCGTGCACGGATTATTAATTCCCATGGCATCACGGTTAAATGGATTCGCTAAATTAACTGAGCCGAACTAAGCCAATTCGTTACGGACTACCAATACAATTGTATCGGCTAGATATTACTACGTTTTCATAAGTGGATTCGAGGCTGCAGCTAGCAATTACACTTACACGGCGAGTCGGTCAATTCCGCGGGAAAGTTCATCGTCTGATAACGTTAATGAGTCTTAACGCTCGCCCTATTGCGTTTGCCAGCGGAGTTGCTTAAAACCGGTTCAACGACGAACAATACTTGGGAGGCTTTAACCGACTCTCCCAGTTATTTTTTAATATAAAACTTTCACGCAGATAAGCATCCTTATGCAACGATCGTTACGCGCGCGCCAACAACTCGATATCCGGCACTCCCGTTTAACGCCCGCTTTTCTAGTTGAACGACAATTAAACTCTGGCTGCAACTTTTGCAATTTCCCGCATAGATAACCAGCGCCCGATCTCTTTCATTCCTCCCCCTTTCTCTCGCGTGAATTTCGCTTCGATTGCCCCTCGACGGTGTATGAACAAAAAGGAAACAGGTACACGAAGGTATACCTCTGATACCATGTAATCGCATGCACGCGTTCCCTCTAAGGAGTCAGCATCCGGAAAGCATCACTTCCGTCAGTTGCCTCGGTGGCGCTGGGGACGCCTTTTACGTGACATTTAAATCTCCCATCGCGCGCGTACACTCCAACGCGACGTAAACAACACGCCAGACTCATGTACGAAACAACCAAACAGCGTTTGCCGCGGCTCGACGCGTGCTATCTGAATCTCAACCTGATCGAACGTTACACACCGACGTGTGCCCAAGAGTAAGGGTGCATTTACACTGCCACGTACAGACTCACTTATGGCATTCCCTCGGTTCAACTAAACTGTTCACTTCTATCGTGCAAGCAATGCACGTGTGCTCTCTTCCAAAGAAAAGCCCGACACAGCCTTGTCTATTCCTTTTCAAAGATTAAGCTACACTAGCGTACGAGTCCCTATTCCATTGTTACGAACGACTTTTCCACGTGCTGTCCCATTAAAGCTAACCTCTATTATTATGGTTTGAAGGATGTTTCGCGGCAGAACGTTGCAGCAGTGTAAACTTACCCTAAGGTGACTCGGCTCGGCGGTCGCTCGCTCGCTCGAGAGAGAGAGAGAGAGAGAGAGAGAGAGAGAGAGAGAGAGAGAGAGAAATCTGGCGTCGTTCTCGAGCGACTTACCATTCCCTTCGACAGGTACACGCGAGAAAAGGTACGCGACAGAGAGACGCAGGAGTAGACGTACGCGACAAAAAAGAACCCACGTAACTTCGTGCTTGATCGCGAACGTAGACGAGGAGGGAAAAGGGAGGGGAAAAAGGAGGGAAAAGGAGAGAGAGTTGCACACGAGAACATTGCGCGTGCTCGCTGGCTCTCGCATACTATCTGACACCTACCTATGCACAGCGACTCGAGTCCTGCCACGGGCTGGCGTCCTTTCCACCGGAATCCTCGTCCTTCCGACCGGTTCTCGGTCGATTACTCATTTATGCGGTCATTGTACTGCATCCTGTCGCACTACACCAGCCATGCACGGTATCGCACACGCGTGTCACAGAGTGCTCACTGTCTCGCGCGAACGGAAAGAATCGTGGACAGACGCGGGCAGAGCGAGAGAGGCAAACGAGAAGCACGCACCGCACGCTTTCCAACGAAACGAACAGGACCGCGTACCGCATCGCACTGACGGACCACTCGTAACTCGCGCGAGCGAAGACTCCGAGGACAACGACTTCCCCCACCGCGGTTGCATTCGACCCAGCTGTGCCGTACCCCTCTCCCCGCGGACCGACGCTTTCTACGCTGGCACGCTGTATCACCAACCCTCTCTGCTATGTACCTCCCCACCCTGGTGCTTACTATCTGTCCAACCCCCCACCGCCGTTGTAACTTGACCTTAGCTGTCGGTCGAAGGAAAGGTGCGTTCTTGAAACGGAAGGGCAATCGAATGTTCGAATCTTTTTAACAGTTATCGTTAACATTTAAAACCCTTTCGCTACTGTATCCCCCAATTGCTAATTTGAGTAAAAGGCATGACTGCGATCATCTGCATAGCGAAAGAGTTACTTATGAAACGCGGGATGTTGCCAGGTGGGGATTCCGGGGCTCCTGGGAAAACCCTTGCAGCGGGCTTATTCGATTCTCGATCATGCTATCCCAGTTATAATTGAATGACGTTCGCTCTACAAACCAGCGTACCTTGATCATCTTCTCTTCCTGCTGCTGATAGCCACGAGACTCGAGAGGACCATTTAGGCTGGCCGAATTGCTTTGGCCCACTTACCATTATTTTCCTTCTTCGCAACATTGTCCTTCCAATAAAAGTTCCATTTAACTACAGCGACAATCACAGTTGCACTGTTACATTGTTGTTTCCTACGACTTATTTCATTTACACGCGTTACTCATGGCTAGAATTACTACATTCTTCTGTTTCCCAAAGAAAGAAGTAACCTACGAAGTACCGAACAGATACGTTGAATCGAAGAAACTGAAACAAATTCAAATTTCAAGTTCGTATTGAGAACTGTTTCGAAAACTATCAGAATGCAGAGAAGAAAGATACTGCTGTCTCATCTTTACCGTAATGAAATACACAGAATCGGTAGGGGAATAGAAATTTTTATACGAAATTTAAATAAAAATCAATCGATCGCAGGTGGTAACCGATTATTTCGATTAGTGCAAGCTGCACTCGATGGCGTCGCCTCTGTACAACGGGGATCAGGTGTGGTTAGGTGAAATAATGACGCGTACCTACCTTTACCCGAGGTAGCGTTATTTGACACGTAAACGACAGGTAGAAAACGAAACAAAAATCATGGTAATTAAACTCCTTAACGTTTCTGTGATGATTAATGTCACTTTAATATTTCGGATATTCCGCATTTCAGGCTCGTTATTTCCGAGAAGAAGACATAGATGGTACGTTCATAATTTCAGATCGAGTATACACGATTACTGTTTATTTTCGCTCTACCTGCACGAGATTGATTTTGCATTACAGAGTTCAGGGAATGTTTCTACTTGTTCGCCAGGAACGGACAAATACGTACCCTCGATGAGCTTACAATCATTATGCGGTCGTTAGGCTTGAGTCCCACTATTGCAGAATTAAACAAATACTTAAAAGATAAAGGTACAAGCCCACTAGAACGAAGCACACTAATGAAAAGTGTTAAAAACTGCGATCTTCCGTTCTTAGGTGGAAAAATGTCATTTGCTGATTTCTTGGAGGTGATGCATCTACAAACTAGAGCGGAGGATCTCCCGAAGGAAGTAATAGATGCTTTTCAAGCTGCGGATAAATCTCGGAGTGGCACGATACCTGCTCGACACTTGGCTCATATGTTGCTCCATTGGGGCGAACAACTGAGCACCAAAGAAGGTAGGGTTCGCCGCTTTAGGCAAAGGATATGCCTCGACCGTCGAGTCTACTAACTTATACCTGTATTCCAGTGGAACAAATCTTTCGAGAGGCTAATGTATCTCCGAACGGACATGTGAAGTACGAAGACTTTGTAAAAATAGCTTGTGCGCCGGTACCTGATTACTATTGAAGCATTCTTATGAAATTTTTGTACAGACTGAGATATATATACGTACTTAAAATGAAATAAATTTATAATACAAGAATATTATCATAAAACGGAAAAAATGTTTATTCTCAAACCAGTCGATTTCTGCTAAGCGAATGCCTTATTTCTAAGATACTTATAGTTAATCGATTCGATATATGTACTTCGAGAATCCCTTGGTATTCGTATATTTACAGAACGCTTTACGAATTACGTTAGAAGTACCATCCTCCTCGTTCGCGATATAAAAAAGGAAGAGACAGTCGCCGAGGTTGTTCCTAAAAGCAAACTGAAAATTCCCTCAATAAAAATCGCCGTACAAGGTACATTTACAAAAGAGAAGGTGTCAATCATAGTCGAAAGAAATTAAGTTCGAACGTGTCCTTAATTGATCTGATTCCACCTCGTTCTTCGGATTCCGATGTCCCTCAGCTTGAAACTCAGCCCTCTTTGGCGATGTTCGTGGTTGGTGGCGAGCCACAGAGGATGACAGTGGTGCTGACGATCGTTGTCAGGAAAAAAACGCAGAGAAGTGCTCGATCGCTGACCAAGGCGACCTGTTTCCAATCTAATTCCATTCTTTCTCGACGGTCCTGCTCGGCGAGCCGTCGCTCGTTCCTTTCGATCGTCGCGTGCACTCTTCCCAGGACGCGAGACCATTGCGTCTCAAGGCCACCCTCTTTCCCGAGATCTACGCCGGATATTTTTTCTAATTTATAGCTAACCGACGGTCCAACGATTCACACCGAACACTCACCTAAGCTAGGACTGCTGCTATTACTCTCATCCCTTTTAGCCACAAACTTCGGGGATGATTGCGACTGCACCAGCTCCGGCTTGCAGTGCAACGGGCAATTGTTCCTTCTTCTTGGAGGCTCAACCGGTTCCTAATACAGATTCAAACTGTTGGCAAGCATGTGGAAGAAAAGAAGAGCCTCGCGAGCTGGCAGACTTTACCGATCTCTTCTCTTCTTGAAAGTTGAGAAAAACTACCCTGGCCAGCTTGTCCAGGACCAAAGAGCGAACGATACCCGGCACCCTGGATCCCCGAACCCCCCGATGGTGAAGATTCAACGTGACCACCGCCAATCCTGAAGCGAACGACACCAGGCATATACTAACCCCGTAGTAAAGACCTGCAAATGACCATTATTCATTCCGCGAGCGTCCCAGCCGGAAACATCTGTGAGTCTCGTGCTATTATCGAAAACGAGGGGAAAGAAAGAGACCTTTATCCCTTTAGCGCGCAGAACAATAGAGTACAAAGAACAAGGAAATATCGTAGCGAGCGAATTTTTATGTCCCGGTGGAGATGGATAACGATGCCAAGTCTCTTTTATTCGATTTCTCGTTTGAATGGTAGTTGCGCGAGGCGCGCCCGCAGCCGTTCAAGACAATTACCGTAGATTGAAGCTACTCACTGATCAGCGGCGTTTTCTCCGTGGGCGGCAGTGTCTCGCGAATGGTCATTAGGAAGACCGTCATCGACAGAAGCGCCGAAATCCCGAGGGTGACTTTCTCCCCCGACTCCGACGGCACGTAGAATACCAGCAGAGCTGAACAAACGTGGAACACACACCGGCTGTATAAAAGTTCTCCGCCGTGCCATTCTCGTGATGGAATATCGAACAGGAGGCATTCTTGGGCCGCGCCAAACTTCCGAGCACGATAAAGGAAGAAATAAAAAGAGGCAGCGAAAAGTTTCGCATAAATTTCTCCCCTCGAGCGGATAACCCGACCCTCTTTCGTTAAGCAGATTTAATCATACACCTATATTCCTGGAGGAGACTCAAATTCCCACCGTTCCGAGAAAATCTTTTAAAATAAAAGAAAAAAAATCCCAAGTTCGAGGACGGCGCTCCTTTAAAGGGACATTACGATTCAAGCATTTTAATGAAATCTCCTCGTCAGTCTCTATAAGAGCACTCGAGCTTCTTAAGGTAAGAAATTTCACATGCCACGGGTGGCCCGCGAAAACCTGGCAATACAGAATTGCAAATTTTATGGAAATATTGCCAATTTATTATCGCGGTATCTAAACTTATTAGCGAAGTTTTTGTCAAGGAGAGGACAGGAATCCGGGTAACTTCGAAGCGAGGGAAGAAGAATGCTCGTTGGTAGAAAATAGAACGACAAACTTATGGCCAGGAGAGACTCACCGACACCGTTGATGAGGATGCAAGGAAGGATCAAATTAAAGACATAGAACATCGGACGACGGCGCAGCCGGATCTCGTAGGTGATGTCCGGGTACGGTTCCGGGCAGCACGAGTAGAACTGGACGTTCCTCCTGGCAGAGAAATCGACCAGGTCGAATTCGCCGTTCGCTTGATAATTGCTCACGTCCCCTTGCTCGCTCTGCCTCTCCAATTCAAGCTGCGCAAGACACGTAGCAGGTAGGTCTCGCTCGAATAAAAAGAGGGTATATATTTCTACTTCGTATATCGAACTCGCTCCGTCGTCCCGGGGAGAAGAATAATTAGCGTTCTAGGAGCTGGATTAAAAGTGTTAGCTCGTCGTCTCGAGTTACACCCACCGCAGCAAATGGGACGCGATTACGTGTCGACGCGTTTCCCTCTATCCGCGGGACGTACCAGCGGACAGGTGTCGTCGGCCAGCAAAAGCCCACGAACCAGAGAACCGTGTTTTCATGCAATGGGACCGAGGAAATTGGATATTTCTACCACTTCCAACGGGCCGAGAATTTGCCAAGGAAGTTCCGCGAGTGCTAGCTACGCGCGGCAAATGAATCCTAGCGTTGAAGGTCCTGTAAAAGGTGTGACGGGTTAACTAGATAACGAGGAAAAGATACATTTTTGCAGGCGCGCGAGAGCCGGGCCTAAGCTGGGATCGTATTTCCAGCGTTTTAGGCGACAAAAACGTAGCGGCACGCAAAATGTATTCAACGGCGGCGAATAGGAAATGGGAAAACTCTGTGAAAGGGTGCGGAGAAACGGCTCGAATTGAACTCTTCTCGCATGCGGGATTAAGCTCTTCGATTTGCCCGAGCCCTTTCCGCGACTCGCCTAGCTAGTAGTTTCGATTTGCCGATGTTAAGCGTCCGTGGACTTGGGAAAGCTCGACCTCTTTCCCAGGACAGTGGACCGCTGTCCCTGTTTCTCTGTTTCAACTTTTCAAATTAATAAAATAACTTTTTTTAAGAATCCCTACTCCCTTAATCAATAGAGTCGATCGGGCCTCCGACGGTTCCGCTTCTTTTTTTTGATATTCCAGGTTAAAGTTGACTATCTACGCGCGAGAGTGATCGGAGCCCCGGCCATTGAAAGTGAACTTTTAATTCAACGGATCCCGAGGAAGCCGCAAAACATCCAGATTTTTAAGAAGGAAGTACAATAACGAGAAGAACTTGATCGGGTCGGATGGCAAATTTAATCCGAGCTGGTCCTTTGAGAATAGAGGGAGGTGCATGCTCTGGATTTGGATGATGGTCACGGCAGAATTTTTCCGGCTCAGGCTTGTACGTACATAGTTGACCTAGGAAATTAAGTTTCAAGGTTTCGGCCAAACTGCCGCTGCCAAACGCTTGATATTTTTATTGTCCGCCGGATGGTCCCCCCGGCCGATATATCGCTCTCTAGTTTTGCATATCGTCCCGAGGGAGGGAACTGCGTGAAATTGAGGACACCGGAGCCGAGGATCTGCCCGATGCGGGTCGCGCATGCTGTCGGATTAAATCGCGAAACCGACGTTCGTTTCGACCTAACCGTTGCTCGTTAAACGGCCGATTGCAAACTTTCACGGATAAATTTGCATGGGGAATTATTTTAAGAACGGTCGGGCAGAACTTGCGCGGCTCGCCGAGGTTCGGGGCGGTAACGAATTCGCAAGCTCGCCCGTGACTATCCTCCGCTGCTAAAAAATTCAAATAAGAATGGTTGCGGATAGTCGTGTAATTCCGGAATCGACGGTCATTTAAATAGACTATCTGGCCGGCGGAATATCTCCGGGGGAGGCGAGCAGGTATTGGAAGGATGCCGGTGTTGGTACGCGCGCTGATTTCGACCAAGTTAATCGCGCGGAAAACTGCATGTCGCCTGCCATCGTCCGGCCGAATTTCTGGCATCGACGGAATTCCACGTCGCCTTCTCTCCAATATTTCCCTTTTTTATTTCGCTTTCAGTACGCGCAATCGTTTCGCGTTTTTTCGCGTTCGAAGACAACGAAAGAAGCCTTCGGTATCTTACTTGGTATCCGTCGTACGTCCAAGAGGCCCACTTTAAGACGCATCGTTGCTCGTCAAATGGGAAGAACTCCACGTCGATGTCGCAGCTGCTTCGAAAGATTCCGTGACTCAACCACACCACCTCCCCCGTGTGACTGACGATCACGTTTGTATTGATGACTGCCGAACTGTACTGTGGATCTGCGCTATAAACAAAACAGAAGCTATTGGGTAATATCGAGGAGAAGAAATGAGCCGTAGGCTGCCGTGGCCGATCGATATCTATACAAGGATCGAAACTTATTTTCCCTCATCTTTCTCATATTCCAAAAGTTAGCCACAGTTTCGACCTTTTGTTTCTAAAATAAGATGAAAAATTCTCGCTTACTTGTTGTACAGAATGGTGTCTGGCCTCCATACGCGGTTGTAGGGAACGCGGATTACTCGGATTCCAGCGAACTCCGAGGCATTCCATTTCAGGTGATGGTCCGTCCAGACCTGCGTGACCCAACAGTTGGTCGTCAGTATCTGGTTCTTCTCGTCCTGCAATCAAAATCAAAATCAACCACCGCTTTAAGCCGAGGCCAAGTTGCTCGTTAATTTTCATTCGAAAGCAAAGCAGTTGTCTCGAAGAAACAGTATCGAGCCGAGTTCTGATAAAGAAGCGAGTTCATTATCGAGGATCCCGGAAAAACCGAAGAAAAGCTAGCTCTGTTAGTTGGCTGCGATGAAAATACGTCCGATGAAAGATGATTCTCGTTAGGAATACACCAGATAAATCTTTGGCAGTTTCCCATCGGGCTTACATGCTCTACCGGCAATTTGTCTTGCGTACTTCCGGTTAGCCGCGTGGTGCACTCCTCCCGAGAGGATTTCTCGCTTCTTCGGAGTTACGACCCGTCAACGTGACAGTCGTCGCGTTACCGAAAAGAAATCTATCGTAACGAATATAAATCGATGCCTGCCGCGTTAACTACTGCCATATCGCGGCATGCCGATATTTCCTGCTGAAGTGGAAGTAAACACAGGTACAAGCAGGCTTGACCTGGATTTCAAGCTTCTCCGACTCATAGAAAGAACGTAACGAGACTCGTACCAGCTGGTAGTAGTTGACTGTTTTCTAAGCCTCCGTACGATTTTCAGATTATTTCAATTTTCCCGTGGCCCCGCGATATATTTTCCCACCGTCAAAGACGCGCGCGCGTTCGCTCCCGTTAATGCTCCTTTCTAAAGAGACTTAAATCCCAGCAAGTTTTATTTCCGGAGCGATGCGAAACGCTTTGGAAGCACGCCATTCGTCATTCGATCAAAGAGCGTTTCGCAATTCTGTTGCAGAGTTCCGGGGAAGGAAATTGTGGAAATTTAAAATCTGGCTAGCCGGTGGTACTCACCACGTCGATTATGTGATGGAGGGAGAGTCCAAAGACGACAGCCAGGGGTTGAGAAGAATTTTTGGCTGGTCTGACACCGGCGTCATATCCATCGAGGAGATACTTCGTCAGTCTGTATTCGTGTTCATCTCCCAGACCTGAAACACAAGCCTGAACGCTGCATTTCTTTTCCCTCCACCCCTTTCTAATTTCCAATCTGATTCCTTTCGTTACATCAAGGGTATCCGTTATAGTGTTTCCGATCTGTACACGGAAGCGTTCAGCCCATTCAACTGGCCATTGTGCCTCGAAACGCGGGGAAGCCTTTCCCTAGTCCAGCTACTCTTCCTTCCATTCCATCTTTTCTCAAAGCTCGCCAGGCGTTGCCTTCAAACTCCAATTAGATAAAGGATCTTTTCGCTGGGAGACAATAGTATCGGCCGAGAGAATGGCCCCGACCGTGGACGCGTTTGTCTAATGAAAACGTGAAAGGTTCGCGGAAAATTACAGGAAACCTTTGGTCCCCCGGAACCATCTAATCAAAAGTTCCTAAATTTCCAAAAGAGAAACTTTCCAAATTAGATTTGTCTTTTGGATCTAGAAGATTGGAAATTTAAAAAGCCTTAGCCCCGATCTAGATCCCTTAGACTCTTAGAGTGTCCAGTGTTCGAAGCGTAAGGTCCCGCAAGTTTCACGGTTCAAAGAATTTTCTCTCCAACCCTTTTAATTCCGATCGTTAAGCTTACGTCACCGTTGCGGTACAGCGGCTCAATTCCATATGTGCAAGCGTTTTACATTCCTGGATCGTTTAAGAAACAGCTTTTGAATCTTTTTCAAAGCTCCTAATAATACACAAGTATCTGGATAGAAAAAAAGAATTAGTCCGTAGTATCCTAGTACTTTACTTTCAGGAAAAAATGCTCGACAGAAAGAAGGGTAATCGCGCGAGTACTTTTATCGCTCGAAAACACTCGATCGACGCTTAAAGTCGACGTTTAAGGGAGAAAGAGGGAAAAACGTGGAAAGCCGCTTTCCTATCTCGCGGAAATTCTATTCGGCGTAACTTTGTTTTCTAGTGGCCAGCCGTAAATTCGCGCTTTCGGAACAATCGCAGCGCAAGCTTTTTCAAGCGCGCAAAATTTCAGTTGCAGCGTGTCGCTCGCAATTTTTTGCCCCGTCGTACTTGCGCGACGGAGCTAACGAGTGAAACGTTCGCCGAGATTTCGTCGCGTGGATTGAAACAGAAGAGAATAACTCGTTTCCATCGTGTCCCTAAAAAAAAACAGGACAATTAGTCGCCGATAAAAGATTTTGCGAGGAGACTCGAGAATGTGAAAACACGGGAGACTGGAGTGTCGTTCGAGTGTTTCTCCGTCCAGAATACAGCGAGAGGAAACTCGGAATCGGCCATCGATGCGATCGATGCTGGAAAACGCGGAAAAGTGCACTGGACGCTGTTCATTCTTGCGGAACAAGCTCGCAGAAACGCAACCGGCCTCTTTTTCATCAGCTCGTCGAGAGCGCTTTAAACGAAAACCGCGAGAGAAATAGAGCGACGACTAATAAGGGATTTGTCGGTGACGATTAATCGTCTGCAATTAAGTTTAGTCGAATATTACCCATAGGAAATTTCTCTTCTGGGAGCTTTGATATTCGCGCTTTGAATATGTTGCGCAGTATATTACTTCTCTGTTTAATGGATAATTCTCCATCGCGGCGGGCGTAAACAAACAGATCGGTCTGCAAGCTCAACGCACCGGCGGACTTGGCGAATTTCTGGGGGCCAGTATGCAAATCTTGACGATGTTACGATCGCGAATTAACAGCGCGGGGGTGAAACGGCTCTTCGCCGCGACATTTGCAAACGTTTGCACGGAAGGCCAATGCAAACGTTCGATAACGAAGTTCGCTTACTGTTGCTAAGGATCTAAAGACTGTCAGCTAACTCCGCTAAGCCGGCAATAAACATCGCGCGTCCATGCGAACTCTGAAATGTTTCCACAACCATCACCGTTTATTCGCTTTCAGCTTTTGAGAATGTCTACGCAAATTACGTATTCCTCCACCATTACATCCCTGTGCGACACTTTCGTCAGCTTTCGTAACACGCTGATATCTGCTCTGTACGGTGTTCAACTTTCTCCCTTTGATGTATTTTATTTCAGGTATTAGAGAATCAAAGATAAAAGAAGTTTGCTATGCTTTGGCGAAGAGCTGATCCCGGCCGCCTACGACTACAGAAGCCGACCACGAAACAGGGATGCTGTTAAATTGGAGCGGCAGGAAAAGCGCGATCGAAGGACACGGATGTCGTAATAAAATCGCATCCGCTGCAGTAGCGATGAACATTTTGGTCGGTCAACCACGGGCGGGAAAATTTTTTGAAGGGAGAAACTCATTTACAACTCGATCAGCGTTCATGAAATTCCCCGGCGAGGAAATCCTGCCGAGCAAGCAATCCGGTTACCGTGCAGACAGAAGAAATTGCCCTTAATCATCGAGAGACCGGCCTCCTTGGACGTTTTCAGTTCGATCTCGGATATCAGATAGATTAACTTCCACGGTGAACTAGAAATTAAACAGTAATACTTTATCTCGCGAAGAATTTCGCGTACTATTGAGAGAAACTGGCTATTCGTTGTGATAATAAAAATTAATTAAGTGAAAGATCGCGTTCTATGGACCCATGGGAGAGAAGTACATAACTTATGATCTCACTGAGCAAGATTGTACAGCTATTTTACCGGGTAGAGTTCGTGTTATCAGAAGCGGAGGAGAAATTGCAACGGAATTAAAGCAAACGGTGGGCTCTCTTGAAAATTCAATCGTTTAAGCTCCCTTTCATCGCCAACGGATGCGGTTGAACGAATATTTGTGCGGTGAATCGTAATTGAATGAATGATCGAAGAAGATAAGGATGCAATGCACAGGTTTGGTAAATTGAAAATCGCCACGTAACTCGTCGCAGAAACAGCCCTTCGCGTTTAATCGTTAATAACTCCGGATCGGAATAAATAAACTAGCTAGGGAGCAGATAGGATTTATCGATAGCTCTCCTTCCAATTAAAATGTAAAGCTTAAACGAAACACGATTTTATGCAAACTGGCCAGAGGACTCACCGTTTCCGAAAATGATGGCCAAAACTCCGTAATGAAAGAACAGGACCAAAGGCGACATGGAATTGATGGACCACTTAAACGCGAGACCGCCTGTCCTCGACTGATGTCCGATGCTTTTCAACCACCGTGCAATTTCGACCCTGAATCCCGCGCTACCCCTACCAACGCGTCCATTCCCAAGGAAATTCGCGCAGGCGTTTCAAACAATACAGGCAGGAATGTTAAACAAACTGCCAGTTGTACAGCTGGTCTCTTCCCAACGTGCACGTTGTTGATTTCATTCTCAACTGGTGCTACTCTCTCCGATTCTGTCATCGATTCGATCACCGGACTGCAATTAACTGGAATAACGAGATCAGATGGTCTCCGTTACTCTAAACGCAGCTCTGCCTAACTCGCGATCAGTTATAATAGAACAAATTTTTGCTTTCTTCCAGGACTATTGATCCGCCGGCACTGATACCAGTTAAGAGATCTGCGTATTCCTGACAATAAATAAAATTTAGAAGCATCATTGGGCAAATATTATATGCACCTTGTAGTTTTAATTGACCGCGTTTCCGTGGCGGTTTTGTTTCGTATCGATTTTCATTTGTCACTCTCCGGCAGCTTTTCCAAATTGACAAGTGATCCCTTTATCTCTCGATAAGAATTTCGCCGTTGCAACTGTCGCGAGAAAAATTTGCCGTCCTATTATTTAGTCGATGCTTTCGAACAGGATAAATTTCTTTCGCGGCTAAGCTAGTTCCCGGTGCGATGACACGGATTACCTTCGAATCGCCTGAAAAATGGACAGAAAAAGGAGTCAATGTTTGAAGTGCGACGGGGACGTGATCGTGGACACTGGCCATTGCCCGAAATGCGCGGCTTCTCTCAAGTTTCTGAAGAAGTCGAGCCCGCTGGTGGCCTACGACAAACCGGAGCCCGTGACGATCCCTGTGAAACCATTGGAGACCAGCTACGTAATACAAATCATCTCTGTCGGAGTTCGATCCGACAGTGTATACGAGGTTCATCGTCGCTAATTTTCAACCATTCCACCCAGCAATCGGTTCGAGTATCATTATCGTCTTTCTATTGCAGGCGCGGGTGTTGCTGGCGCCGGAAGTGGATATGTCGTCGATTAAAATCACCGTCAAAGGGAACAATCTTCGCGTGCACGTGTGCAAGCCGCCGAACGAACAGTTCGCGAATCAATTGCCAGAAGTGCCGGAGAAATCTCTGCTCGGAGACTTGATCAAGAAAATGATGAAACACTGCGAGAATCTACTCATACCGAATGATATAGACGGCGAGAAAGTTCGCGCAGTTGTTGATAACAAGCACAGGATGCTGGTGCTCACGGCTCCCACGATGAAACCCAGCAAAACGCGGAAGAAATATATCGAGAAAAGCTGAGAGATACTTTACGCGTGTACTCTGTAACTTCCCGATATCCCACGAAGCTATCGATATTTGCCGCACGCAACTCGATGGAACAAAAGATGATCTCACGTTGTCAAGCTCGTTATTCTTCTTTGGTTAACGCCTAAAAATGATTCGTAACAGATTTGTGTAATTGGTAAATTCAGATCGCCCACCATGGACACACTACCGTATCACTGTCGAGAGAACGCGATCATGCTAAAGCAAAACGAGTACATGAACTTCGAAATGGTGTCGAACGGAGTTAAAACGGGCTTGAAGTTCGACAAGGTTCCGAACTTCTACATCATCGACAATAAAGAATATTATGCTGTACGTTCGCTGGATTATTCTGTTTAATTTCTGGGCGTGGATAACGAGAGGATTATTGCGTGTTCGCAGGCGGAAGTGAAGATCGAAGGGCTGAAAGTAGGGACGGCAACTCTGGCTATAGAGAACATGTTGAACATAAAGCTGCACAGTTCCGACGACTTGCTGTACGTCAGAAACTTGAACTTCCTGATTCCTGCCGACGCGAACGCGAGGAAAGTGTCGGTGGAGATCTTCAACGACACGATATTCGTCAGAGCCCCGCTTAAAAAGAAACATTTGTAACGCTTGATGTATGGTCATCGATGGGTCGATGTTTGTACACGAAGAAATTTCGTGTTGAAGGTGCTACAGATCAATTACAACTCCGCTCTCTTATAGTTGTCTTCCCACATTTTATTCAAAACATATGAAGTCCCTGGGTGAACAACGAATTGTCGATGGAGAATTTTTACTTCTTGGCAGGTGTGGTTTTCTTGGTTGCCTTCGTCACTTTCGCGGGTTTAGTCGCGGGAGCGGTTGCCTTTTTCGCGATTCCAGCCTTCTTCGCCTTCTCTGCCTTTGCAGCTAGAATCTGTTTCCTGCGTCTCTCCTGCAGCAACTTGGATTTTACAGCAGGTGAACTCTTCGGTAACTTGATCTGCGAGCGAGAAGTATTTAGTTAGATCGTTGATACGCGAAACAAAGTATCGTAAAGAATTGGAAAGTGAACTTACTCCGCGCTTCTCGGCTAAAGCAAGTTCCCTCTCTTGCTGGCGTTTCTGTGCCGTCAAAATTGCTGCGCGTTTAAGAACAGCGGCGTACGGGTTCAGACGCAACATCGCGCGAGTATTGGTCAACGGGTTCAATTTCTTCACACTGCGGACTACTCTCTTCCTGCAATTGCAAAAGTTTTCTCTTCAGTACGTACATAAGGGAGCAAAAAATAGCAATGAATTCTTAAGAATACCGTCAGTTATGGTTAAGGGTTATTATCACTGTCAATCAGTAACACGGACCAAAGAATATCATCATGATTGAAGGTACATAATGATACTTAAAGTACATAGAACACATAAGTTAACGTGCCTTGGTGCTCTCAGAACTTTGCGGATCTCGTCAGATTTTAAGAGTCTCGACAAATCTGTGTTGGCCATTTTGGGGTATGGCAAGTTGTAATCAGCTTTAAGTTTGGATTTCTTGCGCCAGGTTCCATAAAGGGCCTCCAGCTTCTCAAAAGCGGATTTCGTCCAAATTACAAATCGCCCGACATGGCCGCCAGGCGCCAACTTAAGAAGATTCATCTTGTTTATGTTCATAAGATCAACGCCGGGAATGTTGCGGAACGCCTTACGAATGCCCTAAAAAGAACGCGACAAAAATTAACTATCACTTTCCAGAAGTGGAGAAACCAGCGATATAAATTATTTCCCAGTCGTCTGCATACCTGGTCCTGACCATAGACGATTAGAGGTCCCCGACGTTGAATGCGTCTACGATTACGCATTTTACCCTTACCAGCACGGAAACGTTGGGATTTGTATACCTGCAATGGAAATGATTGTAGCACATTCTCGTACAGTGCGCGAGTCCTTTCTATCGGATTCGACTGTTTGGTAATCATTACCCCCTTCTAGCAAATAAATTAGCTAGCCAAGAACGCCTGACAACCATATTTATCTAGCACTTGATAGGAGCGTCTTAATTGAGATTATTGCAAAAAAGATGCGGACATTCTACGGTGCAGAAATAATTTATTCACATTCAGATGGCCGTTTACCTTTTGAATATCATTCCAGGCCTTCATACGTCTCAAGAAGATAACAGCTTGCTTAGTTTTGTTGTATTCTTGAATCTTGTCCGATACTACCAGAGGGAATTCTGGGACTTCCTGAATCATGTGACCTGAACATGAAAGAAACACGTAACTACCGACCTATGTAAAGCAAAATATAATGAAACTAATGATTCGAATATTCAGTATAATACTATTGATAAAATCAGGGTAAATCAGCAACACAGACCAAAAGTTATTCATCATCAATGTAATCCGTCGACTCTCCAAGACTAATTAGTTCGCTCTATAACGAATCACTTACCCTTAGATTGTACAAGGGCTGGAACACCAGAAGCTGCAATGGCCGAGACCAGAGCGTACCGCTTCTGGTTAACATTGATCTTGCGGTGCCAACGTCGCCAGGGCTTCGTCGGCGCGAACATGCGCCCACCTCTACACATGTTACCGAATGCACCCTGACCAGAGCGATGAGTACCACCTCCGCGTACACGAGGAATACGCGCCACGGCTCGCCCAGTTCCCCATGACTCGGCGGAAGTTTGGTGACCTAACGAAGGAAACCTGTATCTAATAATTCCGCCAATAATCCCTCGACGAATCGAAGAGAGCGTAAGAACCCTTCGTTAAAGCATCCTTGAGCAGAGTACTCACCAGCTTCCTTGGACACACAGTACGGCTGTCTACTGTTTTTGGAAACTTGCTGATGAACGAAGTTTACAACATCTGGCCGAATCGGTGCTTTGAACACAGCCGGCAAAGAAATCGTATCTCCCGATGATTCATTTTTATCGGAGTAGACCGTAATAAGCGGTCGCGCCGCTGATAACGACTATAATAAGAAAGAGATCATGAAATATACGTGTAATCCATCGTAACAGAAAGCAATGTTGTGGTTCGATGGCGGCATATATTGACACGGCACATGGCGGACTGGAAAATGGGAATCTTCTTACCTAACGCGAACATTTCTTTGCACTCGAAAAGTTGGTTATGTTCAACAGAGGAGGGAAAACAAAGTGCAACAGCCCGAATGAAACTCTAGAACGTATTCTAGGATCGAATTACTAGTACAGCGCGTAAACGAAAAGTCTAACACGTGGTGAACGATGCGGCAGGCATTGGAATTCTAAGTTTACTGTGAAATTCGTGGAAGCTAAGAGATTCTTGAACGAAGAAACTATGCGAAAAGCTAAAACGCGATGAACTTTGAATAGAATGCAAAGTTTCTTACCATCTCGCGTTCTTTTTACAACTTTTCACGCATCAAATATAAACTAACCAGGCAGCCCACACGCCTTACCTGGTCACAAAGGAAGAAGGACGTAAGCGGAAGTTGCACAGCTACACTGGCGCATGCTCAGCTCGAATCTCCTCAAACATCCATTTCACAGTCGTGCAAAATGAAATTTATTATGAGATAATTAATTATGTATAGTAAATCAAATATGCTTTAACAGCTAATGCTGTATACAAACTCCTATTGATTCTGATCCCACTAAACATTTTTATAGAGAATATTGAACTTGATAATCGACAGCTATTACGCGCAATCACAGTGATGCAGTTTTATGGGAAACGGTGTACAGCGATTGGTGGTTTCAACAAAATCCTCTCACCACATACTCGAGTTTTCACCCGGAACTACGTCACTGAAGACTCAAATATTATTTATACAAATTTTGACGTAAAATAAGACGGTTATCTACTTTTCCTTAAATGGCAGGAGAAGTTATTGTTGATGCGCTGCCGTATATCGATCAGGGCTACGATGAACCAGGAGTCAGGGAAGCGGTAAATCAAATTTCTTTACGATAATCTGTGCTCTCAGATCTTTGGGGGTTATATCGTTTATTTATTTACATTGATTAGCTCAATAAATATTATACGCTATAATTGATTAATGTTTCAGGCCTTGGCAATGGTTGAAGAGGAAACGCGCCGATATAGACCAACGAAGAATTATTTAGAACATTTGCCACCTCTGAACATAATTGCTTTCGAAACAGATGTAATGAAACATGAATTCGAGCGGATGCAAAATCGTTTGCCCATGGAAGTGCTCAGCATGAAACGCTACGAGCTACCGCCTCCACCGCCAGGCAAGATGAACGATCTTGCAGCGTGGAATGAAAGCGTAGAAAACAGTAGCGCGCAATTGGAGCATCAAGCTACTAGGTATAAAACTATGCCAGCGACCCAGTCTTTTTTTAAGCGTTTCTTCTCTTTTAAATTATTGTCTACAGTTACGAGTGTTTTGTACCATTGCAGAATCTGTAATCTCGAACTGATGATGGAATATGGATGCGAAGCGTGGAAGTCATATCTGGAAGTACTGGTGCAACTAGTAAGCCAAGCACAAAAGCAGTTACAAGCACTGAGGAAAATGATTCAAGAAGTAAACTGGCAGAGGAAATCGATGCAAACTCAAGGAGGGGAGAAATTGAGAGCGTTGGAAGCACAATGGGTTGGATTAGTGTCGAAGAATTATGAAATTGAGCAAGCCTGCGTCCATTTAGAGGAAGAAATACAGAAATCTATTATGAATAAGGGGGAGGCAGTGGAGATAAACGATGTGCCTGGAGAGGAGGAGCCGGATGTTCCAGGAAAAAGTGCTACAGAAGTTATGGCCACAGAAATGAACGAACACGAGCAAGAAAACCAAGAGACATAAGGAATATTTAACGAAACAAATGTACAAATGTATAAATGTTTGTGTTTTTTATAATTACATTAAATATGATAATTTTTTATATCTTGTAATTTTTTTCCTTATTTATTCCCACGTTTCGTGAATCCTGCAACTTATTTGCAGTTTAATATCTATTTGCAATGCCTATTAATTATTAAAATCATTTGGATCATTGTTAATAAAGCACGTTTCATATATTTTGCATTACCGACCACGATCCCTACGTTGCCCCCAAGCTGCCTGTTTGGACCAGGAAATTCACCGAGTTAATAGGAGTATATGATACTAGAAGAGGTGGCACAGCCGAGCTGTGCGAGAGAGAGCGCTAGTGTGTGCGACAAGGAGGGAGATAGAATTATTGCACAGCTACTGGAAATTAACGAATTTCTCATTTCCCGCGAATATTCTATGAACTTTTAGACCCGCGTCTCGAAGAATAGACCCTTGGCTTCTTTCCTATGTGGTTGTTACGCAGATTTCGATTACAATTAAGCATTTATGAAAAGTTTTTCGATTGGGTTACAAGTCTACAGCCGCATTTAGTGAATAGGCACTTTGTTCGAGGATTATCGATCTTCTTAAAATGATTTATATATTTCTACGGCTGGATCTGATAATATAGTCTTGTGACAACGTTTAGCAATCAGTCATATACATTTTATTTATGAAATCATTGTTAATAAAACACGTTTCATATATTTTGATTTACCGACCGCGATCCCTACGTTATCCCCGAGTGGGCTGTTTGGACCAGGGAATTCGCCCGAGTTAATAGGAGTACATGATACTGGAAGAGGTGGCACGTTCGAGCTGTGCGAGAGAGAGCGCTAGTGTGTGCGACAAGGAAGGAAATAGGCGAAGCGTGCGAGAGAGAGCGCTAGTGTGTGCGACAAGGAGGGAGATAGGCGAAGCGTGCGAGAGAGAGCGCTAGCGTGTGCGACAAAGAGGGAGATAGCTCGGTCGTGCCACCTCCTTTAGGATCATGTGCTCCTATTAACTCGGGCGAATTTCCTGGCCCAAAAGCCAACTGGGGGATAATGCAGGGGATCGTGGTCGGGGGTAATGCAGGATATTTGCTTGCTGTTGAACTATTTGAAACTTCGAAATACGAATAGTAAATACTTACCAGTGCGTAAACACGTGCTGATGGTCGTTAAGCATCCGTATTATCAAAAGTAATTGTAAAAGTGCATAAACTTGCTGAATAATATGAGAATGTGCAATGGGTAATGATAACAAGGGGAACGGGAGGATCGAAGAAACGTGAATTTAATAATATATTAAATGCACGTGTACTCCAACGTACCAATTAGTGGAAAAATAGATCGTTGAAGTGGCTGACTGAAATATTCCTTTATTCATATCGAATAGGTTCAATTGGACTGGAAATTGCCAGAATGAAATGCAAAACTGACAAAAACGATCGCTTTACATTTACAATCACGTGGAAACATTCGCTTTTGACATTTATATTTGTAAATATAGTAAAGGTTTCCAATAGAATTGAGAAATTCAACAAATTCGATGACGTTTGCGCGCGTGAAATATTATTTTACAATATCTCAAGTATGCGCCAACAGATCTTATATATAGGTGTGATACTTTACGATAAGTAGTAGGTGACAGCAAATGAGATTGATAATAGTAACTGTATTATATAATAAGAATATAATTTACGAGATAGCGATAATAAGTAGTAAGGTACGAGAGAATCACAGGAGACGTTGATCTTGCAAGACCAAGTTTCTCTTAATTGGTCGAGGGTACTACAGCGCTATTATTATCGGGTTATACTAATTATACACTACTTATAATTCCATCGGGCATGGGCCGTCGGAGACGTTAGAGACGCCTAGCTTTAATGGTCTATCAGCTATCTATTCCGTAGGCATACGCGAGCACCTTCAAACTTTGCGTAACTTCCGTCGCGAACGATCGAATATCGATTCGACTTTTACATATTTTTCGGACGCTCTTGAACCTACGGATTCGAAAATATTGTCAAGAGTCAAACAGATTGTCAAATATCATTCGCGTATGCCTAGCAACTAATAATCTGGAATTGAAATTACAACGTATTGGAAGAATAAGAAAAACGGCCTGAGTGATGGGCAGGTCGGCGGATCCTTGAAAGTCCTTTTAATCTTACTTAACTACCGCGGCGATCATCAGAATCGCGCGCAATTCGTAAATTCGCTGTGTCGATTAGAGGAAATCTGATATTCGCGAAAGCTCGTTAAAGGAGGTCTATATCTAAGTGAACTTTGAGTCGAACCTTCGTCGTCAGATCGTTAAGCATTGCGGGAGTTCGGAAGGGATATACTTAGAACTCGGAAATCGCGCTGAGACTGGAGAAATTTGAAGGTGGAATGTAATATCCACTTTAAGGGGCCGAGAGACTGGGCTGTTCTCGTCGCATCGATCCTAGCTGACAATTCTGTGATACTCAGGAGCCGACAGGTCACTCTGTATTATTAAAGCCCGCGTGGTTGGAATTTGAACGACAACGACCGATACATCGATCCTCCGGGACAATGTATGTCCGAGCTCTTACATCCCCCTCGAGCCGAGCGCTTACCCCAAACATACATTCTCGCGATGCATGTGTACAAAGAATCGGGGAGTGATCTGCCGCTGCGCGAGTATTCCAACTGACAGAAAGTAATAGGTACTGATAATTTTCATCGTGCTCTCGATAGCACGCTTGAAAGACTGGGTAGGTAGGGTAAATACATATTTACAAATAACGTTCGACGAGCTCTGACGCTCGCTTGCCTCGAAATTCAATTCCTTTCTTTCTTCTCATTTGAATTTGGGAATCGAAGATGCCCACTTCCTTCTCCGGGAACTACGCGCAGAGCTCGCTGGCGCGCCTGTTTAGAATCTCTAAGGAATTCGGGACCACGGGGAATCCAGTTGTAAGATTTAGAAAATAATCGCAAAGATCTCATAACACAGTGTCGAGAGTGTCGAGACTTCGAAGTAGCTGCTCATCCTTGGAACACCATTGTACTAATTCCTCGATTGTCACCACGCCGTCTTTATTCGAATCCATTAACTGCGGAAGAAAATCATTCGTTTGTTTCTGTAGCCTATACGTTAGGTCTGGAGGAACGAGGCGACGGTGGTGAAACCGTATCCAAGTATTATATTTATCAGAGAAACTACTCACGTGAAAAATACGATCGACGTGTTCCCGGGCGGCCACATGCGGCTCGACTATTTGCGGCTGGGTATAGCGGCCCAACATTTCGTAAATGGAACCGACCACGTCTAACATCTCCTCCTTACTGATCAGCCCATCCCCGTCTAGGTCGTAAAGCCCGAACACCCACTGAAGTTTCTCCTCCACCGAGCCTCTGGATACTTTCGACAGGATGGTCAGGAATTCCTGTAACAGAAGCAACCGCGGTGTACTGGCGTAAAACAATGCCGAGTTGCCGAGGGTCTCACTTCGAAGCTTATCTTGCCAGATGGTTTCCTCTTCATGGTGTTGAAGACATAGTGGGCGTACTGGCTGGCATCTGAAAGTTCAGACGTAGATAAGCGACATCGTCTTACGTACGTCAAAGGAGCTCCTCACCTCCCTGCGGAAAGAACTGCGAGAATATCTGCTTGAAGGCCTCCTCGTCGACGAGGCCGGTCGGGCACTCTTGCTTGAAGCCGCGATAAATCAGCTGTATCTCCTTCCTGGAGAATCTGGTGTTGGCGGCCAGCGTGGCCAGCTCTTCCGGCTTGTGGCGGCCACCGAGAGCGAGGGCACCGGCCGTAGAACCCCCTAAAACGCCCCCGAGTTCTTCAAGATCGCCCTCTGCAAGTTTGTCAACAGGCTCTTCACTCTTAAGACTGTACCACGCGTTCGAGACACTCCCCTCTCACCTTTTCAAATGCTTCCTCCTCTACTTCAGGGTAAGGGAGAGGCGCCGTTTCTCCTCTCTCACTAGCAGGCAGGAGAGGAGACGGCGCGATTCTACTTACGAGACAGGGTGCAACGAGCTGAACGACACGTTACTTGCTGGGAGAAGATACGCCGGGTGCCCGGGAGAACGCAGCGCGGCCGATCCTCCAGGCAACCTGCCTACACTCCCCTGACAAGGAGCAAGAACTGGGGTTCTACGGGATACAGGGCGCGCGTTGCCAACGCGCTGACAATACCTGGAGATCGTACGGGTGCATAGGCTTGCAGGCGGAGAGCTCGTGAGCGAGACGCAACGGGAATTGTACGGTCTGAACCGACTTCCGATATTAGAACGGAGACCATGCTTTACTCGGGGAGAGATTGAAATAACGGACGCACGATTCCATCTTTAATCGGTAACGTTAGAGAATTTTTTATAGCTGCTTCGTTACTGCGCGACGATGGAAAGATGCGTGGAGTAGAGAGAGAAAGGGAGAGAACTAGAGAGAGAGAAGAAAGTCGATAAATTGGTCTCAGGTGGCTGGAAAGAGCTCTAAGGTACCATACTTGAGGCTCGAAAACTTGTGGAATATGCTTGAGCAGTTCCACCGGGGCAGCATCGAGCGATCGCTTTCGTTAATTAATCGAGAAATCCTAGATTTGATGGCCTATCCGAATTTCGAGAAACACGCTAAACATCGTACGAAAATTAGCCCGCGACACGGCCGCTTAGACTCGTTTCATACTCAAGCGGCGCAACGTAAAAATCGATAGTCATTAATACAAGCTGCTATAAATATAATTACTGGCATGAAAATAAGATTGAAGAGCAAACGAAAGCGTAACCCAACGCTACGATTTACAGAGGGGGTGTGAAGCTTTAAAGAGCAGATGCAATCGCTATAAGAAATGCACCTAATCAAAGGAGTCGCCTAACGAACGATAATCTACAAGAATTTATAGAGAATGCCCCGTGATTCGTGTTAGAACCGAGAAGGGGATGATTTCTCGTCCGAGTCGAGAAGCTGGTATAAAGTTCTTCCGTGTTTCGAGTGAGAAATCATTCTATCCGCTGGTGATACTACGAATTCCGGGACAGTCCGGATACTACTGCTAGTTACAAGTATACAAACCACTATGTATTTACGGAATTACCATTTCTACGTGACGGTCACGATATAGGCGCGCATTTACTTAGCACCGTAGACACTTGCGAATTCCTCGAACGTTTCTGGCTATCTCTTTATCGATTAATTTACTGTCAGTGACTCAACATCCGCTGGTGATCGACGTTTAAAGGAAGAGAACTGATAGGCGTCGTGTCAGAGGTGGATTCGCGCGTGTCCACCTATCATGCAATTATTCCTCTTTACGCATGCTTCCGTTCAGAACGGAAAACGACCAGGCGTTCGTGATCGCGCGGACATAAAGCCCCGCGGATGGAGAGGGATCGGATGACTGGTAGCCGGGCACGATGTCCCGAAAGCAACTGGTCCCTTCCCGCGCTTTCTACTCTTCGCGTTATCTGCGATCTCTGATGCAAACGAAAACCGTCAAGCTCGCCGATCACGACTAAGGTAGAAGCTTCCCATTGATCGTTGCTAAAATTACGATGACGGGAGCACTTAAGGCAACGGGCAAATACCAAGCCCATTAGGGTGATTACACGATGCTACGCGTGTATATAACGGAAGCTACGAAGCTGGACCAAGGATCGATATACAGGATGTTCGTTGGCAAGCTGGAACTAAAAAATGGATTCGGACGTTAAAGGTGAGCTTTGGATTCTGGATTCATGCCCGGAGAAATATTTGCCGCGCGTCGAGGAATACTCTGTGGAATGGATGTTTGCGTTGAATGTGTCTACACCGGCGGCGAAGGGGTTGCGCGCAAAAGGGGCTTTTAGCGAAAATTACTCGGGCGCACCGTTGTCGTTCGAGATGCTCTGAAACACGGCCGTGCGCTTTCAAGTGGCTTGTATATACACATTATAGAGGTATACTGTTCCGCAGTATGTAATTCCACTGGCAGCTCTGGTCCCGGGTCCCGGGCATCCGGGGTCACCATAGCAACGGGAGAGCTCCTACCCCGTATCCACCCCACTTTGCGATACCGCTTTCGGAGCATTTGTCAATTAAAAACGCGCGAATCTGGAGACGCACGGGACGTAGGTGTATACGTGTGCGAGAGTAGAGGGGCCACGGTACGAGTATGCATATTGGTATAGCGTCGACGCCGTCGGTCGGTTCCCTAGCAGACCAACTACCTCCAGAAAGGGGGGCTAACTCTGAACAGGAAGATAGTCGTCGAGTCGGGAGAGAAACAAGGGAGTAGACTAGAAGAGAGTTGATCAATTGGTATTTTCCTCTGTCAAACGAGTCTCGCACCTTGCCGTTGCATCTTTGGCGGCTGTTATCGCCGACACACTGCAATGGACATGAGCGCGGGCGCGCGCGCGCACGCTAAAGAGGGAGAAGATGCGAAGCTGTGGGGCCTGGGCTGTGTGAATCCCTTCGTCTCAAGGAGGATCTCTTTCCACGGTGTATCGACTGGCCTGCACCGATTTACCCGGAGAGGAAACTCGAGCGGCACTACAGTCGTCTTGTATCATTCATCAACTTACTTTTCTCGCGGCTCTTACGTGCCTTCATTTGGCCGTTCCACGGATTCGACGGCGATTCGATAATCGAAACGATCGCCGGGAGCGATCCAGCAGCCGACTCGAGTCCTATCGTCGACCGCTTGGCAACGATCCAACTACCGATCTCTTCCGGTTCCTTCGAAACGATAGGGAACTTGACCGGAACTTGACTCTTTCTCAGGCCTCCTCTCGTTTCCTCTTCTTCGTCCCCTCCGGCTACGAGAAGTAGAGAATCTTCACCTGTCGTTCGAACCGATCGCAACGCGCCTTCACCTAATTCACCGATCGATGCTTCGCGACGGACTAACGTAACTTCGCCGACTGACTCGGTAACGACGTGCGCGACCCTCTCGCTGATGCACCGAAAGAGCTGCCACGCAAAAGCACGGGGTTTCCTTGCTGGCGCGCAAGTCCAGACTCTTTTCTCGAGCACAGTTACAGCGAGCCATACGTCTCAACCGACAGATGGGCATTATTTGAATAAAACATCGTCGTTTAGCTACCTATCAACGATTCCTACCTATTTACCTTGCCCCGCGCCATGTTTCCTCCGGCCTCATTCCTTCTCCTTTTCTTTAGCATCCGTCCGTTTCATTACTCGATTGTCGTTCTTGCATATTCATCGCCCGATTCCTGTTCCCTGCCAATTCAACGATTCAATTATAGTAGACAATTGAAGCTATCGATGAGAATAACTTTCGAACGTGATACAAGATTCTATAAGCAATGGAATAACGAAAGACACTGCCTCTGATTATGAACCATCTTTCTACTGATCGCGCTCTACTATTTGCAGACTGATCTAACGCACTTGACGAAGAAAGTAAATAATATATTGCTATATATATGTATACGTAATTTTAAGAGATTGCTGAAAATGGCTGTATTATATACCCTGTAAACCTGTTATCGACTAAACCAGGATTTTCTGCCGTTATCACAGATTGAACCCGAGCCAAAGCACGCTTTTAGGAGCTGGACAATTTACCCGATTTACGTCGATCACCGATAACCGCGCAACAAGTACTTAGCCGCAGAACTCGCGGACGTTCGATATACCAGCTGGCTGGCACGCGAGAGATCGCGAAGATTACACGTTCACGAAATTCTGTACACATGTTTATAAACCACTTTATCGGATATCCATTATCTGATTAGTTGAGAAAGGATCTAACAAACAGATCAGCCGTGCTAGACTTAAGGAACCCTATCGTCAATCTGTAAAACTTCCCCAATAAACCACACGGTCTTCGCAGATAATAAGGATGTAAATATTATCGATCGGCGATATCGAATTTTCGTATTCATTTCTAGATGGCAGGATAATAGTTTTACTGATAAGGGGGCACGATAATTGTAAGAATAAATCAGGGTAATCCAAAGTATCGGTGTAATTTTAATTAGAACGAGCCCTCCTTTCCTTCGAACGAGGCAAGTTTTCTACCGGAAAGGGAAGAATTTTCGCCACAGACCCGTTTTTAGCTCAACGTTAAAGTGAATTATTTCGAGTTGAGAGGAACCCGCGTGGATCCAACCAGCAGACGAATTTTCCTATCGGCCATGTCAGGAATGTGTAGGATCCAGGAAGAGGACTGCGGCTGAAGTTCTTTGATGTTTGAAAATGAACGGCAACGATATTTCAAGATTATCGTACAAGGAATTGCAGGCCCTAGCTCTGAGATATCGAGTACCAGGTAACATAAAGGTAATTGATTCATCGCTAGAGAACATTAAACGGCGATAATCCGCGAACCCAGGCCCGGCTTGCCGATTTCTATCGGAAGTGGCGACAAGTAAATTGATTTTTAAACGATCGATTACGATTTCTGATCGTAGAAGAAGTTGCTGGTTAAAGTGTTGCAAGCCGCGAAAGGCGGAAATGAAAACGAGGTTGGCAGGCTACTGCAAGATCTTAAGCAAACCCGTAAGAGGAAAGTGAGAAAAGTGAAAACCGGGAAACTTCTCGGATTAACCTCCACACCGTTGCATAGTCCTGATTACGTTATGGCCGATGATTATTATTATCCGCAACAGCAACCACCTTATCAGTGGGTGAGTTAGTTTCGCCTATTATAAAAATTCACGATTTTCGATGGAGCGCATTATTATCGCCGTTCGACAGATGTAACAATGGATACCTAGCGATCGCGAATATCTCTATATGTAGATCGATCGTTAATCGATATTAATTGAAACTTATCAATTGTTCCCGGGAACGCGAAAAGAAACGAATTTACGAGTGAAATAAAGACACTGTGTCTTGTTTCTTTAGGTTGGTGCAGAAGAAGAGATTGTAAGTAGAGATGATGATAGTAGAATTCCCCACTATGAAGAGTTTAAACAGTTTTTGCTGAAGAAAATACAGAGAGAGTTTCAAACATATGATACAAATCACAATCAGGTACAAGATTCGACTATTGTCGATTTAAGAACAGCAACTGTTTCATCTGATGTGCAGAAAGTTCCTTTAGACATTAGTAACTACAGTAGATCTAATATAATTGCTGTGAATAATACAGATTCATTTGTATATCAACCAAACGATCATGTAGAATATCAGACATTGGAAGATCCGAATAACAATGTAGAGGGATCTGTACTTTTAAAGAAAATGTTGCAAGCACCGGTTGGTGCGAATCTAGAGGAAATAGCCAGCCCTGTGATGGGTGGTTATCGACTTTGGACAATGGATCAGTATCAGCCTAATAATTTGCTAGACAATTCTGACACTTTAACTGCCGAATCGGACAATCAAGATAACGAGGAGAATCTAGAAAATAACGCAGAGTGTTACGAACTGTTGAGTGGAATTAAGGGGGGATATTTCTTGAATGAGCCTTCAACTTTTGTCAAAAATGTAGCGGGAATTCCCCAGCAAATCTCTAATGTTTTAACGAATGAAAATGTTAATCAATACAGATATTCTTCTACAAATATTGATATGCATCCGGATTATGAGAGTTGGACCATTACCAATGTAATGGATGGAACGGATACCACCTGTACAACATCGGATGCTCAATCCTCAAAAATATTCCAAACTATGTACTACGATAATATAGGATCTGATACTTTGAGTAAGCCTATAAACGACGAGAGTTTGACATGCCAATACCGTACAACTGGAAATGTATCTTCCTACAATTCCAATCAGAATTTATTGAATTCCAATCAGAATTTATTGAATTCCAATCAGAATTTATTGAATTCCAATCAGAATTTATTGAATTTGAATCCACCGGAAGAAAATCAGTACTACGAAACAAACATTATCCCCAGTGTGCAATCCAATTCTGCCAACACATATTATTTACAAAACATTGTTAAATATAATACAGGAGCTAGTGAAGAATACTTGCAAAGTACACATACATTTTCAGATGCGAATATGAATCAGGATACTTACACATCTAGCGCGTCTACAATTTCCCAAACATTTTCAAACAACAATCACTACAATTCTGATCTAACATACGATTACTCATGTTCTCAAAACACTCAAGGAAGTATCCCATTATCTGGGAACGTGGAGCAAAGCTACAGTGTCACAGCACAAACAGAATCCAGTATTAATAAAAATGTATCTAGCACAGCGCACAATGCACAGACAAATGGTATGTAGTTATACTGTTATTCTTCTCATGTTACTTATTTCGCGATGCAGAATAGTATAAGACTTTAATATTTTCAGGAATACTAGATCCGTTCTGGCCGAAAAAATTGTCTAAATCTTCCGCGAATCCAATTCTCGAGAATATTCTGAATCTAATTAGCAGTAAACGCATAGATTTATCAAAATTGGACCAAACATCTTGTGTATATTGCTACATAGCGCCAGTGGTCACGCACACGCCAGTATCGTCGAGTCTAACTTGTTCCCAAAAGGAAAGATTTGTTGCAGAGCACAGGCAACATTCTTTCTCGCCGTATTGGTTACTTTATAATGATACCTCGTGCGGAATGCGAATGGGTAACTCGCAGATGAAGCGCGGAGAATCGGTGGCGACGGAAACGCGAGCTCCGCACGCGCCGGGATTGAATAATAATCCCGATTTAAGGGAATCGATCGAAGAAAACGAAGATTCTATTCCCGGAGCTTGGGCGCAAAATTATACGAATTACGAATCGGTCGCGGAGAAAGATACAAATTTAGGCGAAGATTTAAATGTTGAAGTCACGGACTGTCTATTTTCAGCGATAAGTACTGCACTGGTCACCCAGGTAGATGATGTTTCTAAGAGTCAGGGTCAATAAGAGAAGAAATTTGTACTACTGGTAGTATATTAAATTGTATGTATTATTATTGAAAGAGAAAGGGTTCCTAGAAGAAGTAATTACGCGTTATTTATATATATTTAAGAATATAAATCAAAGTCTAACATGATCATTGGAGGGATTATTTTGTTTAATCCAGTTGAAGAAGAATAATTCATTGCGTTATAGCGATCATGTAAAACTATTTCTGCACTATTAATGAAAGTTAATAATTAAGGAAGAAATATGCCGCCGTTGCGAACGCGGGAGAAAAAAATTAGATTTTTATTTCCTCGAAAAATATGAAATTATAGCGGCAATTTCTATGATCTCAAATTCACGTTAAATACATGTAAGGAAACATGCAATTTTCTTTATAAAAAGAAGGTAAAGAGGCGAACCCGCAAGGTATCGTAAAAAATCGATGAAAAGTTTCTTTAAAAACCGAATCATCCGAGATTAATTTCAAATGATATCTTGTATCTTTGCTTTCGTTCGGTTCCTTCATCTTCGATCAATATTTGTAACATTGTATAAATAAATGGCAAGCATAATAAAAATCAACGTCCAAAAAAGTCTATATCATCGGCATGCATTATAAAATGATTATACTTACTCGGAATTCCCTCCGCTTGCATTTGCATCTTGAGGTAATTGAAGACTTTAACGGGAATTGATTCCTTTCGTCGACTCTTGTACACTGCCACTTCGCCATCCACATTTTTCGAAGTACTTTCCTTCTCGGAAGATCTACCTGGCGTCAAATGGACACTGTACATTCTTCGTTCTGAGTTCTGCGGTGTCGCTACGACCCTCGCGAATATTTCTTCGTTTTTCTTTTTAAACGAGCAACCACAAAAGTTACTTGCTGACGGCTTACGATATTGTATTTAAAGTGTCTGTAAAAGTATAAAAATCAGTTTACACAAGAGTTTCGAGATGAAAACTAAAGAGAGTACCCACTGGAGCAAGATCTCTGACACTACTGCTTTTAAAAACAGCAATGCCGCTATGTAGGTGAGTGCAGTGGCGCATTCGCCCTGGATCTAATGAGGTCCTCGAAACGACACACTAATTATTTTGCCGTTCCCTTCATTTTTATGTATGAAGGCGAGAATGCCAATGTCGCATTCGCGATGCTCTTTCCACAATTCAGTTTATTAAAGGAATTCTAATCTGTTAATAACAAGATTTACCTACGTATATAAACGGGACTTTGTACTTTTTTTTTCAGACGAAAGGTAATTGTATACATTACATGTACATGGTACGATCTAAAAGAAGATCATTCGCTTCAATAAACGGATACGTAAAGAATATAGGATACAATGTTTTTACGGGAGTGCTTGTTTCCAAAGTAATTGATTTCGAAAACAAGTAATTTATTTCATGAATGCCGCTTGAATCAAATTCCGATATCTCAGATAATTCTAGATAACGTGGCAACTGAAGATAAATTTCTGCGCAACATCAGGATTCTAACCTAGCGATACCTTTGCTCATAATATTAACCCGAGCATCCACGATAATGAGTGTCAGTTCATTAACAACACGACATTTAAGGGCTTATGATTATTTAATATCCAATGGGCCTCATGTTCAATGCGTGCGATGGAAGAGGAAACCAATTTGGTTACCTACGGCAAAATCGAAATTGTACAGATTACCGACGGTGCCAGTTATACCTCCAGAAGAAGCTGAAGAACTCAAGCGAATTCACAATTATTACCGAACACATATGACATCTTTAATGTATGTCATTTGACGATCATTTAATGCGTAAGTACTTAAGAAAAGCATGTCAGAGTAACGATACGTTCTTTTGTTTCAGATCTCATTTCATCCTGATGGAAAACGCTAATAGAATAAAGTTTGATCCTTTAACGGTGAGAGCACTCGCAGCAAAGGATTTTGTAAAATCTAATGAAATAAACGACCAATGGAACAAACAAGTAGCTAAAGAGCGAGAGGAGAGACTAGCCAAACAAAGGGAAGTGCGTACTAAGGAGATTATGTCGAAGCTAGAAGCGAAAAGGGAAAGAGATTTGAAGCTTCGAACTCGAGTAGACGCAGAGATCAGAAAGGCAAAGGAAGAAGCGTTAACATTTATCACACCTGAGAACATAGACGAAGCTATTGAACATGCATTAAGAAATATTGTAAATCATAACGCTGCGATTGATATTAATGGGAATTTTTACACGGACGATTATACAAACGTATCGCAAACTACAAAAAGTGCTGAAAATACAATGTAAATTATATAATAAATTACATATATCTAAAGTAGTTATTCTTTAATAAACACAACAAGTCTGCAACTACATTTGTACATTTACTCCTTTACCATAAAATTCTAATAGGGTAGATTTTTCTAATTCACAGAATATGTTTATTGAAAATGATCGTATATAATGTAATGTATTTATAATATACAATAACAAAAGGTTTGTAAACACATCCATTCAAGTATCGTAAGCCTATGTACCTTACAATATGGTGTACATACATGCTGCATTAACTATCTCTGATTCCGCAGCCTGTTCGACCATACTGTAACAGCTCGCGCTCGGCACGATAGACGAAATTTATTTTAACAATCTGATAATGCATTATCGCCATACAGTTTCTCACAAATCTGCGGAAATAACATGAGAATAGAAATCATGTGTAATTAGCCTGTATCGACGATAATCACAGGTATCGATTTGTAATTCGTACGATGCTCATTTTACCAGTATTCACCAAGACATTATCACTCGAACGCCATGAAAATTTACACCTGAATGAGATTGTGTTTGTATGCTGGTTTAAAATGTTTATATGCGACCCTACTTGCATTATGTATTGCGACGTATTTGTTAAGAATAATTACTTTTACATTTCGTACATACTTGTAACGTATCATGACGTAATCATATAATCGGGATATCTTTGGTTTGAACATACACGATTTGTTCGAGAGAAATGATCCATGACAATAAAATCGCCGTTTTTCAATTGAATTTCAAAGGGCTCGAATATCTTAAAACATGCGAATAGACGCGCGCTACTGACACAATTCGCGTTTAAGTCACGGTTGTAAAGCCTAGTAAAAATAAAAAAAAAAGAAGTATTAATATATTACTTTACAAGCAGTTCTTTAATTCATACAAATAGCATTGGTAATCGTATAATTCTATTCTGATATTTATTGTACGTGCTTGTGTATATGTCTCTAAAGTTCAAGAGCAAGTCTTTGAATCTCAAGATCTGTAATTAACGACGAAGCCTCACATTAGAATTCAACGCTATGATCTAAAGTTGGTGTAGAATTAATATCAATAAATAGTCACAGAATGCAATCGAATAAACGCAACGATTCTTCCCGCTCAGCTAGAAGAGATTATGTAAGACATTGTATAAAATATTAAACGATAGAAGCACAGGCTTCGCCATTGATCGTGACATTAAGCAAATTGGTAAAATTGTTGAACAGCAAGTTATACTGCATACTCTACCCTGGTAAAAGTGAAAGAAAGTAGTAATAATTAGAGTATAGTATTATTAAATTACCGTTATCATTTCTCGAGCGTTAACGTAAGTTATATAGGCATTTCCCATTTACTTTTACAGCTATCAGCTATGGTATCTTTGACATGAGACAGGGCTATTGCACTTTGTCACCAGTTCTAATATATGTACCGGAACTCTTATTCAGAGGTATCGATAAAATGTCGTACGAACACGTATCCAGAATAATTTCCGTTCTAAAATCTTTGAACTTTCGATTACATTTCATCTATCAATATTCTTGTCTTATCCCATACATGCGCGTGCCTGTGTGTGCTGTGTGTACTCTATTCGTGAATGATACAATTGGTTTTGAATGCACCGATCTTTGCAAACGCACATCACGTTCTCGCATACACATAATTCAGCTTAATATAGGCGTACAAAGTTCCTTTTCCGGATTCCGTAAAATCTATAGATCTAGGACGTGCCGATGCATCACACTTCGAACAATGCATTGCATCTGCGACTTATGAGCTTGGTAAAAAATAGGATTTATAAAAAATCTTACACCATTTGTTATCTTCTGTATGGTATTGTATGAAAATGATGGCACATGTGTTTCTAAAGCGAACTTGGCGTTAAGTATGCTTAAACGCGATCCTCCCTTTTATTTGAGCTCTGTATCCTTCGTTTAATATGGACAGAAACCGATGGAAAGAGTGTTCCATGTATTTCGCCGGTTAAAATACACGATTTTTTTTTTTAAAATTAATTTAGACGATAACATTACTCTCCGCTTTCACATTCAATAACAACTGCACATCCTTTTTGTTACGTTCGTTACACACCCTCCCCTTTTCTCTACTTCGCTCTCTTTAGATCGCGTGTTTCTAATGGTGCTGATAAAAACTACCCTCGTTCAATTACATTTCGTCACGCAAGGCGAGAGATAACTAACAAAACATCTCGCAACAATTGAATGCTTGCTAAATCAAGGGTAACTACTCGCCCCTTACTCGTAATACAGTGGTCATAGACATGCTTATATACACAAAATTCTGCTCACGTTTGAGTCAATGAGACCGATCTTGATTAAGTATAATATAAAGAAATGTAAGGACAACATGAACACAAACAGCTAAATAATCTCTACTCAGTTACAACAAAGAAGCCAAAATTTCGAATACTATAATGTGTATGAATTAGAAAAACAAGCATTAAACTCTTTCTCTTTCCCCAAAGTAAATGAAGACAAGATATCTGTTGCATACACGAACGTACGCGCGTGTATACGTATTATATATATAATATATGTATGTTTGTGTCTGTGTGTATATATACGGATAGGTATAAAATTTGGTCAACTTTTTCTCTGTATGATAATGTTATCAAATATAGCATATATATATATAAGAATATTTTGTACGAATATAGAATAAGAAAATGGTTGGTAAACAGTAAGTATAATTATTCAACAAGTACTACATGGTAATAGTAGTAACAAACATTAGTGGTTGTGTGACGTCCTGGCCCCACCACGCGACTTAGTGTCAACAACGAGCGTCACCAGAGGTTTCCCAATCTTTCCCGCTAGTCCTAACACTCTCAATATCATTCGTATATATACAAGTTCCAAATCATTGGCAATGCAGACTGTTCGTTCTCGTTCAGTAGGGCTATAGCTGACGGCCCCTGCCCTAGACACGCACGGGGACACAGAGGATATGATTTGGAACTTGTATATATACGAATCATATTGAGAGTTAGGACTACCGAGAAAGATATTTGGAGACCCTCTGGGTGACGCTAGTTGACACTAAGTCGCGTGGTGGGGCCAGGACGTCACAGTTGATTAGAGGGGAGACAAAGTTGAATTCAACGAGACACAAAACACGATCGGTTCTTGCTGAATTTTCCAAACACAAGATCGCACCGTGTTTTAAATGTTTTTTCAGATCTGTCTCGCCTCTAACAACTACGCTAATAATTATAATAATACTAATTATAGAATTAATTCATGTCCTTACAGGGAAAGTAATGGTAAAAAAAAAAGGAAACATGAAACATCATTATTAACCAAACATTGCAGGTATTTGTGTACTGATATTTTTTGGTTGCAAATTATAAAACCGATAACGATACAGAAGGTTATTCTAACAGCTCGGGTATCAAACTACTGCCAGCACAACTAATACAGGTATAATAAAAATATAATTTCCTAATAGAGTATATATATTATTTCAGTACTGTTGCTCCCATTAATCTTTTGACTATTCAAAATCTTTCATTGATCATTTCTCATGCTACCGACGCTTCCCCTCTGATACTATAGACTTACAAGAATGGCTTACATGGTATTTATTGTAGTACCCCTATGTACTAAAGCTGTTGCCTGGCAGCACTTTGAAACGCACCGCAGTCTTTAGAAAACCTTCCTACTGTGCACACATATACAATCGATCTTTTCACTGTCCTGTTACATTAGACGTAAACACTGAGCCTTAAAATTTATCATCGTTCTTTTAAGTAGGATGTGTCAGTTAAGCTATGTTACAAAGCTAATCTCAAAAAACGAGATTATGACTATTCACGTTTCCGAAAGTATCACGTTTTACTCACGCATTTTCTGCTGAGCTTACCAGGCCACGCCGTGGGAAATGTATTTCTTTTTCCTTAAATCCGGACATTGACTGCCTATTAAAATAGAGGTCCTTCATCCTACCTTCGCCTCTTCTTGCGGATGCACTTCCTTCTTCTCAAAAAATAACTTTTCCGTAAAGAAAAATAATATTTCCATCGCATAACGTTTGTACGTTGACGGTAATGCAAGGCCGTGGCAGACACACATTTCATCATATGCGGTAAATCATGTGTGTAAAATATGTAAAAAGTTCCCACCTAAACCGCCATCTATTGTCGATTTACCCGGATATCCTTAACAATTTTATACATTTTGCACACATGATGCTGAGCCTATGTGATGTCTTTTTTGCAGCATATGTATTATCCAAAGTTAAATAAAATTATTCAATTCCCCGGGGACCGTCTATTGGCATAGTATGTAAAACTTCGTCCAGTAATTGAAGCGCTCTATGTAGATGTACCTGTGCCGAACAGATAATTTCGTTACCTTGCAATCCATACGCGTGAGACATCAAGTGAAATAAAATTCTTCCCTACCTCTATCCAACACGGAGTTTCCTTTATACTTTGTCGAGGATAATCGGGACCCCAACCTTTTACGAAACTTAAGCGCAAAATGCAGAGCCGTCGGAGATCATCTACGCCTATACCAGCTGCCGCGCTGAGACCTGCGTTAAATAATAACGTCAGATTAAAGAAGCTTTTGTGAAATTATTTTCGCAACGATTAAAAAAATCGTTGTACAAACTTTTAGTAATTGGCGCTCCATGCGTCAAATGTCCTGCTACAGCAGCGGCTTGGGCAGCCGCTGCAGCTTGAGCAGTGGCAGCTTGTCCTCTCATTTGTTTATGACACTGTCGTAAATCGAACACTTTGATGTACGCAGAGGGATAAATTTTATGCACCGCATCACCGGGTGCGCGACCTGCTTCTCTGTCTAAATAATAAGACTGTACAAAGACACTATGCTCGCTTTGACATCTCAGCCAAACGTCTCCTTCGCCCCTTAAATCCAACACGACTCCTTTCCCTGAATGGTTCGTAAACAGAATAGTAAATGATTCTCGTAAACGGGGAATTAAGAACGGAACAGATAAACGGATATACCTATATGAAGCCGTGCTTTTTCACTTTGCTCTGTTCTGTGTACATTACTCAAAGCTCCTAAACAAAATCTGTTACCGCCGCTTGGATCAACGTATCCATCGACTGTGACGGTGGGGCAACCACTGCTTACTTTAAACGTTTCGCCCACTTGAGTATCTAATTCAAAATAGCCAACGGAACACCAATATTCAGGTGCTGGTTGCGTAGAAAGTAGACCACCGATGTTTCCACCTACTTCGCCACCATGGCCACCCCCTAATACAAACGCGACTTGTATTAGTATCTTAACTACGAGATATGTATCGTTCGTCGGTTTCGTTAACTCACAGTAAGAAGTAGGATGAAGGTGTCTGTGATCTGGAGGTTGCATGCTCTGAGTATATGTAAGAGTATTGGCTCCGGTCCACTGTGGTGCGCCTGAATTATAAGCAGCCGTAGCCACTGGAAATCCGTTTGGATGATGAAGATGTACAGGTGATACAGGAGAGCTTTGGCCCTCGCCTGTTTTAGAGAGTCAAATTTCAGAGTGAATTTTAGCAATACAGAAACTTTTGTAAACGTAGAATGATATACCTAGAGATGCTGCTAATGCATCGACGCTCGGCGGTTGATTGAGATCCTGAGGAGGCGTGTTAGTTCCATAAAAACTGTCTGTAGATTGTCCTTGCGAAGGACTCAGCATTTGCGCGCTGTTACCTCCGCTAGACGTACTCAATGACTGCTGTTGGCTACCTACGGTGTGACTCATTGGATGTACTACTGCTGCAAAATTAAATGCGACTCGTACACAATACAGGCAACATAACAGAAAATGTCAATTATACTCAAAGTTTGTCCAGCGATTCTGAAATTAATTACACGATGTATAATAGCTTTGAAACTCGCATGAAGCAACGAAAAAAGTAACTAATCTGCAGCGAATGGAAAATAGTAAGAATATAAAGGAGCTTTCTATTATATACGTACGATGATGAATGTTACGCGTCGTAGGATGATGAGGTGTAGGGATCCAGGTTTGCCTGGGGCAATTACTGTCGTCCAATTTATTGTGGGGGTTACCACCATTATTACCTCCCCCATTACTGCCAAACATACCCTCACCACTAGCTGTGCCAAACAACAAAAGGGAAAAGAAAGAATAAAGCTAAAATGAAATAGAACTAGCAACGCAAGGTAATACCAAATGAAGCGATATTGGAAAAAATTTGCCAAGAAAAAAAATAAAATCTCCTGATAATCTACAAATGCAATAGCGAAGCTTTATCTCCTTTATGAATTCTAGTGCATTATTCGATATACTCGGGATCTCGAACACATAAACATGCTTTATTTTCAAATAGGTCAACACGCCCCACATACAAAAGATATATTTACCAGCTAGATTACAGGAACAGTATAGAAAGATTACAGAACTGTCACACTAAAACATTTAGCTCAAGAATCTTATCTGATTATAGTACTAGTGAATACCACAGGTACATACACGTTCAATGTAGTGTAAATCATCGCAGAAATACAGTGTTCTCGTAATGGACATTTAAAAATCTTTGGAACAAGATGGTAAAGAGTTTTACTTACTTGGATTCGGCGGTGCTAGGCCTGGTATAAAAGTCTGTTGAGACGATTGAGTGTTATTAGACGTAGTGGGTTGTGCAGGTGGATGATGTTGAATGGTTTGGTTCATTTCTCCATCAACATCCATCGCGGATCCTACCGCTCCAGCTGCTGCGCTTCCTCCGCCGCCGACCGAGTACTCATCTTTGACCAATCTACCACCTGGTCCGACGCCTACTCCCGATTGTAGAGTCAGCCCGGACAGGTCTGTAAAGAACGGGTCTGTGCGGGGGAAACCAACCCATTCCATCATACACCAAGGCCACAACAATAAATCATTTACACTTATGGTGCTACAAATGAATTCACAGAAGCTTTGCAAAGAAACGACGCACGAAGAAGAAAGTTCGATAGAATTATCTCTCTAAAAAAAAGCAAATTAAAGATACATCTTATGACATACCTATGCCAGGGGATACAACCCTCTCATAGTGATATGGATTTACGCATACAGAATCGCACTTTAAATCAAAAGCAAACTGACAGTATTTCACATGTTTCAATTCATTCTTGTGTAAATCCGGCCATCTCCAGATTCGTGCATAAATAACATGTGGGAAACCCTTACGACCGGCGACTTGTAGCCTACCGTCAAGAGTTCTCTGTATCGTCACACATTTACTCGGATGCGCCCCGTTTGTGGTGATAGCGGTTATTAAGCTATCCAGTTCGTCACGCTTTTCCTTAAAACAATATGCATACATAAATAGCCGGACAGCGTGCTAATTAAGCTTTCGGTAACGTAAGAAAGGGTTTCAACTTGGAAGATTTACTTTCAGCTTCTTCACTAACGACTCAATGGCACGCTTGCTGAATCCTTCGCTTTCGCCGCCTTGCCGATGACACATTAACGAATGTACTATGCTTAAACAAGCATCGGCGCTAGTCGGCGCACTAGGGGCGATTCCTGTCATTTCTCTCACTGTACAGAGGTATTTTCTTTGTACGATGAACGTGTATCAAGCATTGTACTAAGCATGTATTCGAATTCGGAATATTTACAAATGACGTTATCAGAACTTACACTCTGGATTAGGTTGCATTGGGGGCGAGGGATACAGATGACCTCCCCCGCCCGCCAATCCAACCATCTCTGTGAAAGCCGTGGCGAATACCGTTCCAAATTCTTCGATCGAGGCACTATTCTTATCCCTGACTTCGATGCCTTTACAGTTTTATGATTTACCATCTAGCAACGATCCGCTAGCCATGTGTCGTGAACGTGGATTCACTGCAACCGGGGAACAGTTAAACAAATCGAAAGTAATCGGTTATGAAATATTAAGAGACAGAGAATGAACCTTATCGGCTGACGAACTAATTACGAGCTGAGCATACACGAAGTAACCTTAGTAGAGTCGCTTAGCAGTTTGCGGTGACGTACCGTGAACTGACAGTTACTTCGAGTAGGACGCTGCCAGGTTTTTTCACGAGGTTAGATTGAATCGTTGCGACATCAAGTAGTAGAACTTGGTAGAACCGCACTTATCTCTAGTGCTTAATTGCACGATTACCGATGCGACTAAAGCGCCAAGACTATAATACATATGCAAGTTTTCAATCTCGCGTCCCGCTGTCTCGTCTACTCCTTCTTCTTGTATGACACCAAGTACCACAAGTACCGAGCGCGCATACTTACGCACTGTTGTGCGGGAGTTTCATCTACGTTTCGTTTCTATCCACCACTTACAACAGAGAGTATGCTGATGGGCGCGGGTGAACGGGGTGAAACCGAACAGAGTAGGTTATTACCTACCATGAAGCTCGAGAATATTTAACCCCTATCGGGGGCTGTGAAATAAATCTCGATCTATTTAACCCTACCTTTCCTCCTCACTTTCGACCTGTTATGCTTTGCCGGTGGACCCGAGTACTTTCGAGATATCGTTGCTTCGAACAACGTTACTTTATTCCATCGTTATTTCCATTCTGAGAAATAACACTAAAAATAATTGTTAACTACAATATATTTAACGTATATTCCGTTTATTACTACACCTCCAGTTTCCGCGAGCACGCATATTAACTAGAATTATGAAAAAGTAAGGGTAAATCCATCCGATAACCGCAAGTAGTTGAGAATTTTGGAAGAGAAATATACGAAGAATTAGGAACAGATTCTTAGGAATGAAAATAGTTTTCGTTAAATGGTATCGTATATTTGCGATGTTTCATAATTACATTTATTTTCATACAGTTCTAAGTACTCGTAGTGTGCTCAAGATTGAAGGCTTGTTACTCAAGCGGGGGTGTAACTCAGTGGTAGAGTGTCTGCTTCGCATGCTGAAAGTCCTGGGTTCAAATCCCAGCTCCTCCAAATATAATTTTTTTTTTAAATTAAAAAAGGATCACATCTGAATTCATTTATTTATCACGTATTTAATGTATAATTAAGATATTGTAACATATTTACATCAAAATAATAAATATACATGTGAAATAAAAATGACGCGTTCCGTCCGTAGGAAAAGTAGTAGCGATACATGACTCGGGAGATGGATGTGCGTCCCGACCCATTGATAAGCACTTGAGCAGCAGGAGATATGGTAATTTCTAAACCAACCTAATCACTCCTGCGGCACTAGTACTTAAGAACAGGACAGGGTTTATTTCTGATCGATCCCAGCCCCTCCGTGCGTCACAGCTCCGTCGATAGTCGGAAAATCCTTCGGCAGCGTCGCGAAGTCTGACCACTGCGAAATGAAGAATCATGCATAATTAACTCCCACCAGCGTTAATTATAAATCAGAGAAGAACATCCAGCACTTAATGGCGCTTTACGAATGAACATTTGCAGACATTTACGAGTGCATAAGTATATTATAGATTAATAGACAATTAAGCAGACAGAGGGAAATCCTAATATAACTTGCCCACGTTTCGCTATAATTTAGTGCGAGATTAGATAATCGGTAGAAGAATACCGTGGCTCATAGATACTGCATGACGCATCCGCTGCGTTCACAGTGTAATCGTTTCACGAAACGGATAGAGGTCTTGTGTCAATTAAGTGAACCTATTTAAAAGATAAGGATTATTTGTGGCCAGGGATTCTTTCGCAGAGGGCCCCTCGAAACAGAAACTTGCCTTAACCCCCCGCGTTTGTATTTTCTCATTTCCACACGGAGTAATAAGAATTTATATTAGAAAAGGGGTGTTTAACGAGCGTACACAGTTACGTTGATTGGATGATGACAAAATTGTCACGAACCGGTACCGATAGAAAGATACACGTCACAATTATTAGCCCGGACGCGCTACGGTGTGCTATATATCGTGCACACAGTAATGATGCGATGACACACAGTGGTATTCATTGAAGCGGCCTCGAGAAGTCATTAAAGTCGCCCACTGCCGGCAGCCTCTTTGGCTCCTTCTTCCTCTGTGCCTCTGAGAAATTTCGTACACGATGTAACACCACCCCGCATGGAAGCCTGTTGCTTCTGCTCGGAACAGTTTCGACATTTTACTCACGATCAGCTTTCTCTGAATCCTTCTGCTGTTAAAGTTAGGGCTGCACTCTGGTTCGCTCGGCCATTGCGCTGTAAAATAGAAAACGAACGCGAAACTTGAATGTCAAACGTTTACGGACACTACACTGATGAAAGGGATGGAAATGAAAGGCCAAGCGACGAATGAGAATCCACGAAATGGAATGGAAGAACTGTGACGGATAGGATGCGGCGACTCACAGGAATATCGTGCACGGAAATGCGTACACGCGCACGCGAGATAGCAGGGAGCCTACAATCGAATCTTTGATTTCTGTGCCCCGTGTCCCTGTTTAACGCTTCTTCTTTCGTCAAACGCCGCATTCATAGTCTCGTGGTGGTATGCGGTTCGACACCGCCGATCGAGCGTGACTTTTCAAAGGCTAACGCTCCACGGGACGTGGAGACGATCGAGAAACAACTCTTTCCCTCTATACATCGCATACACGACAAAGGAAACGCATGCAGCATCTTCGGGGCTGTCATGTTAAAATGCAAAGCCGCATAAGCCAAAGAGGATTATTAACAGAAGATGTTTAGGGCTTTGCAGACTCGCCTATACGCGCGTGGCAGTTTTCTGCCACGCATCTTGAACCCGCCGCGCGTATAGGTTTACCCAGTCTCATTTTTTCGGTGTTGGACGTTGGCCGGGTGCGTTAAAAGAAAAAGTGCGGCGGCTGCAGGCAACACGCACGCACACGCACACAGAGCGAAGGAGAAACAAGGAAAGACAGAGGGAGGTAGACCAATTAGCGCTAATTTCTGTTAATGCCGGCTCCGGCGCTCCCTCTCGGGTGTTCATGAAACAGCTCGTCAACTTATTAGGGAACGATGCGCGAATTGTGGGTAGATGAGTGAATGCGAACCAAGAGGAATTCCAAGAAGTCGGCCGGGACGAGGGGCAAAAACCGATCCTCCCGTGCTTCGAACGATAAACTTCAGAAAAATCGGTCCACAGCATCCGGTAAAAATCCGCGGAGCCTTAAAGATCCACGGGCGGAGATCTGTTCTGCCGCGACAGAAAGCGTTCTATTTTAAGGAGTATTCGGGGCAGGCTTCGAATTAACATCGGGATGGTTTATAATTTTTCCGCAGCCGATTCACGGCCATGACTTTGATGCGCAAACACTGCGTCGCAGCATCGTCTGGGAACGATACTTGGTAGTGCGAATGGAATTTGGCAGAAATTCATAAAGTTTCTCGGCTCGTAGTTGGGTGAATCGTAGCAGGACCGATAGTCGGTGGTCTACCGTGGATATTCTCAATTCAGAAGCAGCTACTGGCTTTCGTGCTTTCTATACTATCGTCCGCGCGAGGTCAAGAAGTCGACAAGATAAAGGCAAACACGCCACCGCGTGCCGTTACATTTTCAGAATAACAAAATGTCGTCTCAGATTGCGCGACGTTTCTTTTCCCGTCGAATCGTATCGGCTCGATTACAATCCGAGAAACGAAACTGTTGTTTTCTTCAGGATCGCCGGCTCTCTGTGATCCTCTCCTCCCGAGAATCCGATGGCATTCGTCGAGTGTCAGGTTGGAAGGATAGTTGCAGGGTTACGCGTGCGGTCACATGCGATCTTATTTCCGGCGTATGTTGAACGTAAAAAACATATTCGGGACACATCGACGGCGAGTTTCGAGAGACGCGAGAACAGTGGCGTCTGCTTAATTCGCGAGGGAAACGAAGCCGAACAAGGAAGACTTCTACTTCAATTCTTTTCGAACAGTCGAAGAGGAATATCGCTTTGTCGATTGTCCGTAGTCATTTCCATGAGGTTAGCAACTGTTTCTCGCCGACCACTCTCATCCATTTAAATACTCTGCCACGCCAATGTTACTTTCGAGCTTAAATCTGTAGTCTAAAGTTGCAAATGTACGATACATTGCCAGTCAATATCTCTTACCTATTTGCAATGGTAACGCAGCAAGTTATTGGACACTCTCGCGTCTAGAAACGATATGTATCACTTGACTATGCGCGTGTCTGGCTTGACCGAACAATCAGAGGAAATCTCATGACCTTTAACTTCTATTCTACACTACATTGAACACTGATGGATTCTTCCGTACTCACGTATATTAACCTAATACATATGGTGCGTTCTGCTCTGTGGAATTGCTCTTATTCTGTACGGTGATATCGGAACGATATCTTCCCGATTTTTCAATGGCACTATACCGCTGTTTAGAGCCGATTCCAAAGGAACAACGAAACTTATTCAAGGCTCGATCGATTAATGAGGTACCAGAACAACACTACGGAGAATGAATGAATTTTATTATACGTACGAAACCTGGATCGCATCGGGAAAAATGCATTCTCGTTTTATAAACCTTTTTCACTAGCTTTCCCCGCGCCCTTGCACAGATCTTCTTCGCTGTCCTCGTTCGTCGAACCGCCTATTAGCGACAAATTCCTTTCAATTTAACGAACGTGCGGTTCGTTCGGTTGAAGAGAGCGATTTTAAACGGTCGCGACGTACAACGCGGCGTGAGAATGCGTGTAGATGGGAGAACGCGGTTTAAGCAATAATCACTGAATGCTGATCGTCTGGGGCCCGGTAACTGCGAGCTGCGAGGAGCTCGTGAGTCGTGACTCGCGACAGAGAGACATTCTTCCGATTTTCTTCTCTCACGCGGTTCATTTGTTTCACGAGTTGCAACTGTCTTGTGGGAAAGGGGAGGCACGCACGCGCACGACACACGCCGCACGGCAGCAAACCGACGACTGAGCGATAAACTGTTCTTGATTGGCTTAATATAGTCTGACGAACACTGAATTGGCCGCTCCTTGCCGCGCGGGAAATGATTGGTCAATTTAATCCTAGAAGCACGGTGCATTAAGCATTCAACCAGCGTTCAGTACCTATTAACGGTTCGCAAGAGAGGTACTGCTACTGCCACCACAATCGTTTTCTGCGCTATGCGACGGTGTACCCGGTCACGGTGTGCTGGTGTGTGCATCTTTCTTTATCTCATCTTCTGCACACCATGGTCCCGGCACCGGCACCGGCACCCGAGCCTCTCCCTCCCTCCCGTCTCTCTCTTTATTTTTTCTCTCTCGCCATCGTTCCAAATCAATTTACCAATTGAAATCAGTGCCGGGCAGTGAAGAATCGCGTCACTGAATGGTCGGCCAACCAACGGGGAATATGCGTCTCCCTTGTGCGTGCCTTCCACCGCTTGTTATCAAACCATTCACCGGCTGGCCAAGTCCTTATTGTCTTGCCTTACCGTACGATTTGAATCGCGCGGCTCACGGCACCATCGTTCGCTAGATTCCTTCTATGACCAGTGCTTTTCAACCTACTATTACCGATCGAATTACAGGTTCGCGCCAAAACGCGAGCCCCAACGGAAATTCTTAAACCTAACACGAACGAACACGCCAGAAGCACTCAGGATAACGAGAACACTTTATATTCGTTCTATAACAACTTTAATTATCTCTTAGATTTATCGCAACGGTTTTTTACAATTGTTACATCATGCAATTGTTACAGTGTGCTTCAAAAGCAACTGTAGCGATAAGCGATATCGTTCATTTAATAGTATAATCAGGAAATGCAATGGACATAGTATTTTAGAAATTAATTTGATAATAAAGGAAATGTATGATTTTACATTGTCACATTATTACACGAATATGCTTCTTTCAAGCAGTTGCTTTGACGTCAGTGGTATGCCAGTTGAGAATCTCGGGCCCGGAAGATGAATCGATGGCGTTGATTGGTCGAGAGATCCTCTTCCGCTTCGACTGGTGTAGTTTCGGAGGTGAAGTTTCCCGCGTCGCCGGTCGTTCTTTTGTCCCAGAAATATTTGCTTTTTCGGTAATAAAAAGTTGCGTTACATTTACGGTGAATCGACTAGTGTTGCGATAGTGACGTGCTCGACGAAATTCGCGCGGTCTCCAAGTCTGTCATCGTCCTTTCGCGCCTAAAAACGTTTTCGCAAATCGTGACTGTTGCAAGCGTCTTTCGAACGGTGGAGGCCATCTTTAAACGTCCCTTGAACAATCGGTAAGTGTTACACTTCATAGAAAATCTGTTACCTGACCTTTTACCTCGACTTATCGAGCACGTATTCAGCTTCAGTCTTGAATCCCCCCGTAGCTAGTGCATCTCTGCGTGAAAAGTAATCGTGTCGAAGTGAATTCGTATACATTCACCTACGGCACCACTACTTAGCAGGCAGATTAGCAAATTAAAGCGTCGAGGCAGCTTTTCTCGAGTCCTTCTGTCCCCATCAAGCAATTGCTTGGTGACTGCGTTACACGAAATGCACGGCCAAATATATACCCCGTATCCAGACTAAAGTTCGAATTTTTCTTATCTCCTCTCGCTTGCATTCTCTCTTGGGTTTAGTTGTTGATTTCTCGTACGTGCCCAGATAACTATCGAGACGACAGTTTGATTTGCGAGCCTAGCAACGGGCGTGCATATCTTCCTCGCCCATTGTTACGGTCACAAATCGAAATATCTTCCGTGATCAAAACAAACGTTTAGCTTGGCCTGAAAAATAAACTTACCTTTTATAGAAATAGAGTGTGAATTTTATCAAGTACTCTATTCGAGTACAGTACGTACCTTGGTTTACTCGGTGGCATTTATCGTGAATATTATCGCCACGTGAATCGTATGCAAACCGAAGTAAGATTATCGGGTAAAATGATTGGTGAGTCGAGAAGCTTCTCAACTATTTTCCACGGCCTATCTCGGCCAGCAAACATCGAGGCTGGAACCGTTGTCGCCTCGTCAGGCAAATAATAATTGGTCGAAGGACCGTGAGTAGGTCCGCCGTGCAAATTGACGAAGAATGACGCTGGTTCTATAGAGTTTAATGGAGGAAAAGGACAGCTCGCTGATTAATGCATGCACGCAGTGCGCCCCTATGCCATCGAATGCGCCTTCCGACACGGCCGTCAGCTTGCACTTTCAAATAGTTTGGTCATTTCGTGATAATCCTGGCCGCCCCTGTCCCGTGGATAGGTCCACCCTCCGTTCTCCCATGCGGGCCCATTTTACTGATTTAAAGCAACCTATCCAGCGCGAACGGCACCTTTTATTAGGATACAATTCCTGTTACGTGGCCTTTTCTCTCGTCGATCACGATCCATTGTACACCGATTAGAACCATCTCCGCCCCTGTGAGATTCAAACGAAACGTCCTCTTCTCTGGTCAAAGGCGGCTCTCTTTAATAAAAATTGTGCAACGTAAATCTGTACGAGGAGCGGTTAGTTCGTTAGTTGCTTAAACGCTAGAGCATATGTTGATATAGGCGTCACGGTACCTCTTGTTTGGAAACGCTTGGAACTTTGGAGAATACACGTAGTTATTCGAGGAGTGCCTCGTTCTAGATTCTTTCCCCGTCAGATTTTTTTCCTGCAGAAATAGCAGAATTGCGCGTGATTTTGTGGATCTTTAGTATCCGCACGGCCACGGTTTAAGCTGGAATGAACGTGCCATAGGAAACACGCCTGTTCATAGCGTACAGAAGTCACACGTGCACAGGTGTTTTCTGAGATCACGTGTGCCACATATGCTTTGGTAATGATATCGCTTCTCTCTGGCCACGGAAAATATACATACGTGTATATTCGAGTCGCCCATTAGTTTGTAGCAACGGGTCGCGCTAGCCGAGCGGGTAGATGCAATTGTTTTTTTAGGAATATCGGGAAAGGTTGAAGGGGAGAGTCAACTTGGTAGACGCCCGAGGGAAACGAAGTGAATTTTCCGTGGATTTCCAGGGAAATTCATGATTGAACGAGGGAATGGCCCCGGCCGAGTAATTTAGAAGAGTTTATTAAATTGGGTAGAATGCTGTGCGTGGGCCTACGCCGGATACTCGGAGAATGAATCTCATCCAGCGAGAGGAAGTTCGAATTAACTCGAGCCACTGCCAAGGGGGTACGGTACGGCAGAACCCCATATACGCTATAAGCTCTTGTCCCATTTATTCTTTGCACATTTGTGCGTTACGTCCACGGGAATCGCCGACGGCACAACGTTCCGATAACTTCAGATTAAATTCCACAGAAAGTATAATCTAATTGGAGAATATATTTATAGAGGGACATGAAATCTGTTAGAACGACAGTAGGAAAGGGAGGCGAAATGAATGAAGGGATCGATGAAATTTACGCAATAATAAAGTTCAAAAGTGCAGAATGTAGTGGGGAATTAAGACTTATTAGAATCATTTGACCCTGCTTCTTATAGCGTACTAAGGACTCTGATGAGTTTATTTTATACCGGATAGGTGGGGAGGGCGAGGGAGAGGAAACGAAAGACTGTACCATCGAATCGATGGAGAGGGAAAGACAGAAAAGAACGTCGTACATCGCGTTATTTCAGTTGTGGTGCTTTGACATTACGCTCGGGCCCTGTAGAGTGTGGAGTATTCGATCTGCGTGGGCGATCGCGCGCAGCCAATAAAAAGATGTAGAAATAATTGCCCAGGAAGAGAGAGAGAGCATTATTTTCTAAAAGTCTTACCCTGAAATTTATTTGGTGGAATGTACAGCATCAGTAATGAAGTATTCACATATGAGATATACAAGAATATACACGAGATTGTATATTTAATAAGTTAGGAGTAACAATATGCACTTATCTTTAAAAATAACGATAGAATACAATAAAATACTACAAAAGACTGTACAGTATACGTATACATAAATTGCCAGCGATAGGCGTAACATCGCTCTTCATCCTCTCTCGCAAATAATATCGACGACGCTCGGTTCCATTAACACTGGTTCCAAGCATCTATGCACAGCGCTTCCAAGTATTTCATCCAGCAGAAAGTGAACGACACTGGAAGCAGTAGTTTGATCACAATGGAATCCACGAAAATTTATATTCGCGTAAAGAAACAACACCGGGTCGGCTTACTTTTCGTCCGAGACGAATCTCCACAAGTACAGCTGCAAATAATGAGTGTCGACTTGGATCTGCTGCAGGCCGTATTTACTGAATGTTCGCAGTCTCACGCATTCCAGGAACGTCTGCGGATGAAAGTCGAATCGTTATCGTAGAATTTCGAAGGGAACATTGATTCTTGGTAGCATCGAATACACGAAGCGTGTTGCGTAGTCATACAGCACACGCAACAGGAGGGAATAAGGTATCCTCGCGATGCAAAGTGGATAATGGCTGTGCTATTTTATCATTGTGACTGCCCGGCAGCACCTGTTTCCATTACGGTACTCTGCCTGCTAAAAGTATTCTACCTTTAAACTTATTTTGATGATCCCGGTCAGAATGGAGGCTTTGTTGAATTGCACCGACGAGAAGATTTCGATCCGCTCCGAGAATAGTTTATGGATATTCGTTACCAAGGAGGAATCTATGTGACTAGGCGTGTACGACGACCAACTAGATCTGTAGTGGTGTCTGGATACGCTCACGCTGGAAAGCATTGAATTTAACAGAGATCGTAACGCACCACAGTATTTATTCTTTACCTTCGCAATGTCTCGTACCTGTGAGTTTTTCTACTGCTGTCGCTACTTCGATCGATTTGGCCGTCAGAATCGTCGTACAGAGCGGCGACTTGAGTATCAATTACTGTTACATCTTCAACCACTCTCTTCATTACAGCCCTAACTGTTCTTGGCTCGATCGTGTGCAGCCAATCCCTCGTCTCGACTGATTTTCTTAACATTTGCGACACCGCTAAACCTTGAATACGTACGTAATGGTTCAATAAATTCTGCGCCGCTTTCTGAAACTGCTCGCATATCTCCGCGTCGGTTGTAACCATGTTCCCAGACGATCCGTATTCGTCGATATTGAACAAATCGTCGGTTGTCGCGAGCTATAATAAATAAAAGTACGTGAGGCGATTTCTTATAATTACGTTTCTTCGTTTTTCACTCACCAAGTATTTTACGTTAGTATCTTTATACTCGATGCACATCTTACTCAATAAGAGTAGTAGAGTGCGTGGGAACTTCGAAACGTCAGATCCAGTACAGAATCCGCTCACAGTGGCCATTAAATGGAGCAGAAATCCAACTACTAGACCTTCTCTGACTTCGTCCACACAGAAATTCTGTAGAAATTGCGTTTTTGAGCTGAACGACAAATCTGGTTGCAGAAATACCTGGAATCACGTTTATGTTTAATCAGCTGATCGAATGAATGCAATAGCCGCGATATTGTTAGAAGCTATTGGAGACAAAGACAGACCAATAAGTCTTGTAAGACCCCTTTAACTTTTTCAATGGTAGGCATAACAAGTAATGCCTGAAGTTCTGCCAAACTTCCATCTCCTTCTTGGGACACTTTGGTGGCCAATATTTGCCGCACTTTAACGAGCGCGTCGTTCAAGTGTTGCTTTAAACTGTCCAAGTGATTACGACATTGTTTTCTACCTGCATTGATAACAATGTCTGTACCTATCCTGATAAACAAGAATATATATTTCGGCGCCTACATAGATTTCCTAAATTTTTAATTCAATCGATTTCTTTCTACTACCTCGCAAAGTCTGTTTCTTTACACAGCATATTCATAGCTTGTAATCTTCTATGAAATTTGTCTAGTGCTCTGACTAACACCGCTGTGTCAGCTACCTTCTCTACTCTCTTTCCACTTAGCTCAAAGTATTTCTTCATATTTTTCATGATGAAACTATTCAAGCACGCGATAGCTCTTGTATCAAAGTCATCGGCAAACTCATTCTCCTCCGACGGCGGTCTGTTTATGAACAGATCATTGTAAGATGCGACAATGAGGCACAAGTCGCTCAGAAATCCAGAACTGGCCATGTCCACGAATTCTACGATGTCGTTCTCACACATGTGCTGTAAAATATCTAATTGTTCCGTTAGCCTTCCGTTCGCGTGCGTCAAAAATTCGGCGCACAGAGAATCAGCCGGTTCTTTCAGTTGTAACAAGAGGTCCACATTTTCGGCTAAGGATTTAGTCGAGGCGTCTCTTCTGTGGAACTGCTTCCTAAGCCTCGACTTGAGCTCCTCTAAAATATCTTCGCAATCCTTTTGTATTCCTTGAAAGGATGGCTTATTGCCATATTGATTTAATACGCGCTGCGCATGAATATAATCTTGCACCGCCTAAAACAATTAAAAGTATTTCTTAATACACCGATATCTGTAAAGAAGAATAAGTTGAACGTGTGTTAATACTATGGAACTGAATGTAAACCTGCGCATAATTTTCCTCGTTCATTTTATCTTTTAGGTTCCCAGGCAATTTGAAAAGGAACTGCAACTTTTTCAATAGCGCGTGCACCGAAGACAATTTGGCAATTTCCTGCCTGGTGTCGTGTAACGTGGATGAGATCTGTTCTGAAAACGACGTGATGCTGTCCATATTTTTGGCGAGTAAGTCCATATTGTCCTCCATTTTTTTGAAATCTGTTTTCATCTAAGCATCAGAATGCACAAGATGAAAATAGATAAAGAAATTCATATTCGTTACAACGAAATATCTGTATTATTTACCTTTCTGATGGTATCTGTGGCGGATATAAACTTATTATAATTTTCATATACTAAAGTTTGCATATCAGAATGCAAGGTTTGGGTGTTTTTTATTATCTCCGCTTCGTGATCCATAATTTGCTTCAACGTGCATTCCTATAAGATTGAGGAAAATCATTGATTCTGCTATGAAAAATGTATAAAACACACCCAGGACAGAGCAATAGCAATAGACTCACTTTTAGCAACTTGTGGAAATACATATCAGGATTAAAGTGCTGCCCATTGATGTCATAAGGATTATTAGAATTCTCTGCCATTTTGTGTGTTTATCTTTTCGGAATTCGGGTATCTTGACAGTAGGAGCCTTCCCACTTGTCAGTAGAGGTTTAGGTTAGCTGGTGTTGCCAAGTTAAATAGAGATTACTTATTTGATAAAAGGTTAGGTGAGAGACGCTGTGGGTTGCAGTATAACCTCTCATGAATCCCAAGAAAAGCGTAAAAGAGCGTGAAACAAGTGACCTTTATCGTTGGGTTTTAAAGGAAAGTCGTTTGATAGAAATCTTCGGCCTGTAAGCTTTCGTTACGGCAGTGCGTTTCGTAAAAACGTTTAATATTTATGATACAGAGAAGATCCGAAAAGAATGAAGAGGTCATCGTTTGTTATCGTTGAATTTTATTGCTCGAATAATATAAAATCGTATCGCGTACAAAAGGATTATGAGAAGATAATTTAAATTCGTGTGGCCCGAAGAGTTGGTCAGTCGGGGTGGTTGGAAAAGAATCTCTGGCTCGAAGTTAACCTCTCTCGTTTAGCTGTGTTGCGACAAGATGAGGTTGTCGATTTGACGAAAACGCAGAACGATAGAGTAATCGGAAAAATGCCACACCCGTGCGTCGTGTGCGGCCGTTCCCGTATGAATCCAAACAACAGGGAGGAAGAGTACATGTTCTTTGGCTTTCCCGTCAACGACGAAGCCCGATGCAGAAAGTGGCTCGAATTCTGTTGCCGCGAGGATTTGTACAAACTTACGAAGAAACAGCTGCTCCAGCGGATGGTCTGCTCTAAGCACTTCGAGCAGAAAGACTTCTTAAACGAATATCTCGACAGATTAAATGCCAACGCTGTACCTTCGATTTACGATCCAAAGCAGAGCTTATACAACATAACCTGCGTCCTCTGCCGCCGTTCCCGCAGAGATCCACCTGCTCTGGATTACGATGGTGCGACCTTTCATCATTTTCCTGGCGAGGAGTTTCGCTGTCTCAAATGGCTCGACTTTGTCGGAGTAGACTCGTATTATAGATTGACAAGGAAGGAGATTCTATTCTGCTACATTTGTTCGAAGCATTTCGACTGCTCGCAGTTTATGCCCGGTCACAAGAGCAGGCTGATAGACAATGCTGTTCCTAATATACGCAATCCGGGTCAGCTGGATGGTGTTATTATGGAACTCATATCCGAGCCAAAGTACAGTTCGCCAGAGAAACCTAAGAAACTAGAGCCTCTGCCGCCAGCCGTTTTAGAAAGTCAAGCGTGTGCTGCGTGTGGAAGGTCAAGATCGAATCCTAGAAATAAGGTGGAAAGATACAAGTTTCATCCTTTTCCCGCTTACGAGATTGGAAGGTGTTTGAGATGGTGTCAGTTTCTGGGGAGAGAGGATCTGCTGAAAATGTCTCCGAATCAAATACGAAAATTAGTACTTTGCTCCAAACATTTCCAAACAGGGCAAAGTTTTCACAAAGTAGGACCATGCGACGCAGTTCCGACGATAAAGGATATATCGCAATTAAATTCTGTTAATTCTGCGGAGCAGATCGAAGACGAGCAAGATAATATAGAGGAACCTAATTGTACCAATACGACTAAAGGGATTAAAAAGCCAGGTTTTTCGAGACCTTTAGTATCTAGTAAAAAGCCAAAGGTAGATAATAAGCCCACTCCTCTTGCGAAGAAACGGGGGAAATCTAAACGACCGACGCTTATTAACATTCCGAGGCCTGACCCTAACAATATTGAAAATCGTGTGATAAGAAAATTACCTCTTCCCCCTAATTCTAATTGGAAAATTCAGTTCACCGAACAGCTCCAGCCCATAACGATCGCAAACAATATTACGTCGAACATTACAAATAATATCGAAAGTAACATAAAGAAAGTGATTTTACCATTTACTGGCGACATATCAAACTTAGGTGCTCCTATACCAGTGCATAGTTTATCTAGCATTCCTCCAGGTTTATTAATTAAGATAAATCTTCCTAAGCAAGAGCAACAAAAGCCAGCGAAAACTAATAAAAGGCAAACTAAAACAAAAATCGCACATATTCCTACTGCTTCCAATGAAATTGATACGAGGCAAGAAACATGGGTAAAAAATGGTCAAGCGTCGATTACCTTGCCTGCCATAAAGGAAGAAAAACAAGAAATAGATAAAAATATAGTTGAATTTCTGACGATATCTCCGGAAGAGGCGGAAGATAAAAAGATCTGTGAAAAATTCGACGTGCACGAGGAACTTATTTTACCACATTCTTTGGAAGTGTTAGACGAAGAAGCGGATAATATACAGGAAGAACAATTTTATCAGGACTTTGAGGAAGCGGAGTGTTTGTCCCCGAAGCAAGAAAAGCTTGTTCAACGTAAGAAAGTTTCGGGAACGACGCGCAGAACAATTTTTCCTATTAAAAGCGAAGTGAGATACTTCTTGCGTAAACTCGCACCTCATATGCATAGATTGCCCAGGAAAGCTAGGGCGCAAATAAAACTTTCAATCGTTAATATGGTAATTGATCACTTGTAAATTTCCCAAAATATGAATAAACGATAGTATTTTTAAGTGTATGCACTTAAGTAGAAGTATGTGAAACTTACGCATACTGAAATATATGCAGCTACTTGTATATTCAAAGTGATCAAGTACATATTCTTGGAACATTAAGAGTTAGGATATATTATTTTTCTTATGTATTTATAAAAAGACGGTGATAGGTATGATAATAATAATAGGTTTAAGCAAGAAAAAATTTTCTAGAGTACAAATGAGATTGTAGCGAATTCTTTGACCGTTTTTATGTGATTTACTTTACATAATTGTTGACGTGTACAATTTTTAAATGCAAAACATATTGTACCGTTCGAAGACTTAAAGAAAATTTGTCAGTTTATTTTGATAATTGGGGAAGAGTCGTAATTAATGTTGTACCTAAAGTTTCTGTTAAGCCAGAGTTATAATTTTACTATAAATATTTATGTGAACACATCTATATTTATATGTATGTACATAGATGTATATACATATACCCACCTTTGCATAAGGTAGAACTATAGTTATGTTGTAAAAAGACGTGTGAAAAGGTTGATTGTATGAAATTTTGTGAGAAAACTACTGAAATACAAAATGAAAATAACTTGTTTAATCTTGATACTTCTGCCGAAGCAATTGGTTCTATCACAAAATCGATTAGATAACCGATCAAGTACAAATATTTTATATCGCGTTTATTGCATTAGGATATGCGCTTTTGTACTTAACCACTAATCTAAGTGAGATATAGGAAGGTGTACAGCACGATAACGATCAAATTCATTATTTATATACTTATAATACATATTAGTACAAGACTTTGCGATTGCAATTAAATAATATAGCGTGTTTCAACATAATACAACCAAGAAGCCAGCTTCTCTGTATTTAGGCTTTATGTATAATCAAAGTATACTGGTTCTGTATAGACCCTACACAGATTATAAAGGCTGGATATAAAAACTATACAGAGGAAATGAACATTCATTTTCTTTTCATAATACTTAACTCGTTTTGGTTATTCAGTATAAAAGCTGAAATGTTTTCTGTTTAGAAATATTAAAATATGCTGGGCATTTGTTCCAATGCATCTTTGTATTTTGTGTATATATGTATATGCTCAGCGGGTGCAAGCTGATTTTAACACTGAAAGTCAATGTGGATTGATTATTTACATATTACACCTAACTACGAAGACTTTGTAGTCTCATTTTCATTTCTTCGAGCTCCTTGGCATCTGGTTCTACGCCTTCCTCTTCCGCGGACGTAGATGCGACCACGGAACCTGGAGTTTCTGTAACAACTGCGGGCGCTGTGCCTAGCTGGCCTGCCGTGACTTCCCATAAGATCTGAAACAAGTTCCATCCGATTCGTTAGTATATATTTGCTGAATCCCTCGAGAGTTTGTTGATAATATAGCAGTTACTTTGTCAATTTCTTCGTCCGCTTCGTCCTCCACTTCGTCGGAATCTTCGATAGAGTCCATAGTCTCGTCTAACATCTCTTCGATGATTCCAGCCTTCATCATTTCTTTGGACAACTCCCTCATCGTAGCGGCTACCTCGGGTACCCTTACCAGCGATTGCATGGCTTGCATCACCTCTGTAGATTTTGACACCGACCCAGCTACTCTGATCGTAGCCAGCTGATTCTTCATTTGCAAGGATATAGAGTTCATATGAGCTTTGGAAGTGTAGATCTTGTTACAGGCTTTGCGCGCGCGTATTATCTCCTTCGCGAGAATTTTACAGACATCTTTGTCGCCTTTCTTAGCTGCCTCTTTCATAGAACGTTTTACCTTCTCTTCTTCTCTTTGGATCGCTGCATATAAATTCCGTCAGCCGATATTACGATGCACCCTGTGCACTATCCTGCAGTAACTTACCTCTAACCTGCCTATCCAGTTGATAGCCTTCTTTCCTTATCTTATGCGTCCATTCTTGAACCTGAAATAAGATTCCCGTGTAAATGACCGAGCGGATATTAGAGCTCACCGCGATTCTAACCATTTCCTTCGGATTCCTTTCGGGGGATTTGCCAAACAAGCCCATTTTCTCGCTATGTTGACAGAAACGTCAAAGGGAGTCTGTGTATTCGTTCTCTACGCTTGTTAAACATAACCAAAACTGTCTTCCATTGATTCAAGCGCAGTCCAGGGTATAGAAACAGACAATAGCCTTCAATCCTATGTACGCGCGTACGTATATGTTTATAAATCTTTGACACACCCACACGGATCGGGGGCTCTAGAGCCCCCTTACCATTTTCCTGTCGCGCTCAACGTTATCAATTCAGAGTGGAATTCAATTGCAAGCCTACTAGCGGTTAGAATTCAAACTAAATAGCATGAAAATTGATTTTTTACCTGCGCAAGGAAATGCAACAAACTTACGATGCAATCTTGGCTTTCCCTCGAGTATGCAACCAATGTTGCAAGCAGGTCTTTGGCAGCTGGAAGTGGAACGGAGTTGCAAAGGGAGTATCGACTTTCGTTGCAGATGTATAGAAGTGGGAAAGGTATGCGAGTGGTGTAGAAATGATAATAAAATATTTGCATAGGACTGACGTAAGAATACTGTGTGAATAATATAGTGATTTTTAAATATTTCCATTGGTTTAGATAAAAGGTGCATAGGACGTAGATAAATTTCATCCCTCTCTTTATTTTATTCCTTTCACTTTGCATTACATAAGTCGAGTATCAAATGTAGAACATAAAAAAGTATTAAAATATAAAATATAAACGTTACAAAGTACTACAATTACAATTTAAATATTATTAAGGATTTAAGGCAGGCTTATTCTTCAGCAGCCGCGTCCAGGAGCATTTCTCTCAACCAGTTCAACACGTTTTTCACTATCCTTACCCGTTCATTCGCGGTTTCGTCAAGGGTACGTTCGTATCGATATTTAGCAACATTCCTGTGCCTCTGGCTTCGCTTTCGATGCCCGTCATTCGTTCCATCGGTGTGCCTGCACAAGTGATCATTCGCCCTCCCATCTTGTACCGTGGTTGCCTCGAATTTACCGTTCTCTGAAACCGCGTGGATAGATAACAAATCATGACGGAGGTCCGTGTCAGCGTTGCCCTCCTCTTTAATATCAGAATTTTTCTCCCCGCCCTTTTGGCGCTCATCAATCTTTTCCTTCGCGTCGAAATTCCACGGGGCTTGCACTTTCTCCAAGTTCAGAGACAGATTGTATCTTCTTGCGAAAGTTTCCACGGGCATCGAGAAGGTCTGTAAGCTGTCGTCAGCTGAATCGCGTTTCCTTCGTTCCTTCGGCGAAATTGATTTCGCCGATTCGCGCTTGGAGATTCTCTTCCCCTCGCTCGTTCCGATTGTCCTATCAGCATCTTTCGTCTCTGGATCCATCCTCGCTGTACGAACAATGTTACCTTTCGCGGGCACGCAACAAGGGCACTCCTTGTTCAATAGGTGTTCGCAGACTTTCCTGGAAATCGACAGGGCGTACGAACCATCCTTCAACTTTCTTATCTCCAACGGTAGCTTCACACCATCGCCGACGTAATACAGCTCCGAGCTCTGTAGACCCTGGATATCATCCGTGTAATTATTCTTCTTCTTCTTCATCGAGATGTTCCCCAAGTACGCGAAATCCTTCTCAGTGGAATCCTCGCCCGAGTATTCCTTACTCGAGCCGGTGCTTCTTTCCATTTCTACTATTTCATCTGTATTTTCTTGGCCTCCGTTGTCATTTCTCGCGGTAACAGCCGAAGCGCCAAGCGAACTTTCGGTGGAGATCAATTTATATTTCGACGTGGTGAACTCTGATTCTTGCTCGCCATCTTCGACCTCCTCCGATTCCAGCGTTCCGTTCTCTTCTGCCTCCGCTATTGGACGAGCAGTAGCCCCCGTAGACGCTAATTCAATGTGTTTCATGAGCTCGGGATTCCTCGTTGCTCCCACCAAATCAGAACTCAAAGGCTCCGTTGCAGACGAAACCGTGCTTTCAAAACTTTCTTCCCGAAGCAACTTTGTACTTGTAGCTTTCCCTGCCAATGTCTCTGCCGGATTTGTCATTCCTCTTTCGTCGGAATCTTCCAAGATCGCATTGCCTTCCTGACATGGGCTAGTAACTTGCTGTGCTTTTTCGTGGGAACTGTATTCACTTTGCGCGGTATTGGCAACGATCGATGTATCAGATAATTCTCTGTCAGAACTTTTTCCGGTGCTCTTTAAAACAGCTGCAGCTGAACTGGTCTCGTAGACGTCTGAGTGCTTGAAATTTTCTTCGACAGTAGTCGCACTAAGGGTATTCAAAGTTACCGCTTCTCCTTTCTCCGCGTCGTCCATGCCTGCTTCACCTTTAGCGATGTCCAACAACTTCTCCATATCCACATTCGACATATCTATAGTCTCAGACTCGACTTCACTCCCGGTCGTCGTAACCTCCATGGCTTCCATTTCCATTATACCAAGCTCCTTGTCCAAAGCGGCCTGGATCACCGCCTCGTCGAAATCTTCATTGCGGCTCGCATTTTCCGGCTTGAAGGTGTTCCGAACGCTTTGAACGATCATGTTTTGAACAGCTGGGTGCTTAGCTGCCGGCAAGCTGACGGCCGGGTCGCGGATAAGACTATTAACGATACCTTGGAGCCTTTCTAAATCGTTAGGAACCGGCGTCTCCTCGTTCAACGTGGGTTGCAGCGTAACCAGATTCGTAACCCATTTGCCGCTTTTAAATTGACGCTCCGCGACGGTCATCGGCGGTAGATCTGCATTGGAAGCGGGCGCAGCTGCCATAGTGTTGCGCAGATTATTTCTAATCACGTTCGTAGCCCAGCTGCCATCGAAATTGTGCCTGGCGACGTTGGTCACTTTAGTCAATAGATCCTTCACTCTATGCACGATCGTGTGCTCTATCGCTGGCATCGATACGATGCTCTTCAAATTCGGAACGCTTACGATCTCTTGCAGCAGATCTTGCCCGGTCGAACCCACAGTTTCCTCGTCCCCCTCCATTTCGGGCGAGTCTCCCGTCGCGAAGTTATTAATTACCGCCTTAATCGCTTTCTGGAGCAGCGCGTTGTCGCAGAACGGCAACGTTTGCCCCGATGCATCCTTTATCCCTGCAGCCTCGCCGTCGCTGGAGGATTTCAGGGTGGATTCCACGAGAGGATTCTCTTCATTTTCGTCCCGAATCGTTGCCGCGACCTTTTCATTGTCCGTATTTATGAAATCCCGATCGATCCCAGTATCCCTCTCTGAGTCGGCGGAATCTATTGTCTCGCCCGCCAAAGAGTCGCTATCCAGACTTCTTTCTCCGTCCTCTTCATCCGTGCCGGGGATCTTTTGCACGGGCTTGCCAGATTCGAAATTCTCTCCTTCGTAATCGCTCCTTAATGGACCAGCATTATCCTCCGTTTCCGGCGTTTCGGTCGAGTAGTCCTCCGAGGAACATTCCTCGCCCATCGCAGTGTCTTTCTCATCGATTATTTCTGGTGCAGCAGCTTCATCCGCGGGTGTTAAGCCTTCAAAAATTACTGCTGTTGTTTCTTCCACGTTAGGAGAACCCTTTGACTCGTTAGAATTTGGATCGTCTATATTACCTTCCATGCTGTTCTCTAAGTTCTGGCTAGCATTATCTGCCTCGGAATTCCCTGTTCCCCACGATGGATTATTCTCTCCTACAATGTCCCCGTCGTCTCGACTTGCACCATCAAAATCTGGAGCACCCTCCATGGATGGCTGGTGATCAGAGTCATCTTCATTCGAATTCTTTAGTTTCATGTTCGTCACGACTTCGACAGACTGCATGGAAGACTCCGTGGGAGAATCTAGCCGACTCTGCAAGTTCGAATCGTCGTTCTGATAACGTACGTGGTCAGCATTCGTGGCTTCGTCTTTGGTTCCGCGAAGATCGTCGAAACTGGAGGGCCCACCGTTGCCAAAGTATCCGTTCGTCTCTTCAGTTCCTTCGGTGTAAGCCTTGGACGTGAAATATGCGCTCGTTACTTCCCTGATTTCAGAATCATCCAGAGTTCCACTGCCGGTTGTTTTGTATTCGTCGGAGGCTTCCCCCGAGCTTACAGGTGATTCAGCGTCCGCCGTTTCTGGACCGGTAGCTTGCAGCGGACTTTCAGAATACAGATTCTCTTCAACGTTTACAGTTCCTAATGATTCAGAGTGACTGTCGTCATCCACGCTTACGGAAGTCATCGTTGAGTACCCAGGAAGCTGCGAGTGCACGGATTGCAGATTGAAATCGGGACCAGTAGCATCTTCTCGGGATTGTTCTTCCTGCGCGTCGTCATGGTTGGTTTCTGTAGGATTATCCTGGAGGTCAGTCTCTTTTGGAGCATCCTGTGACGTTTCCGATGACGGCGCAGCATTCATTATTGTCGCAGATTGACTCGGTTTTTTGGTAACATTTGGGAGGCATGTACGTTGCCCAACAGTTTGTTGATTGTTGTACACATCATGGCCTCGATCGGTGGGCTCGCGTTGCCCAACGATCGAATCAGAACTGCCAGCGACTGGATTGAATGGAATGTGATTTTTCGGCGGGTTCTCCCTGGGAATCATTTCTTGGTGCATCGCGAGTCTAGGATCTACGGTGTAACCGTAGTATGGTATGTAGGGCAACCTCTCGTTTCCTTTTTGCCGCAGAATCGGTTTCATTCTTCTGACCAAATGGTTGGGGATATATTGAAGAGTATCGTGGTACCATGGCACAAATGTTGGACCCGGAACATTTGCATATATTGACTTTTGGTGCTTGGTCTCGTCGAGCAGTACCTTCTTATCTTTTTTCGTTAACCAGGGTTGCCTCGGGTTAATGCCTTGATTGGCCCCTTTACTAGGCGCCGCGCTGCTTTTCTCTCTGCAGTAACAGATGTATTTATCATCCTCGAAAACGTTGGTCCTCGGCATCACGTTTTCACGAGCGCCGCCAACATTCTGGTCCGTGGACTTCAATTTTTCTCGGATAGCTTTCATAATGCCGACATTATCGTTTCCATCAGCCGCGCCTTCTCCTCTTTCCAGTTCCCGCGGCATTGGATCACGTTTGGCCGCTGTGTCAGGATTTTTCAAAGACACGAGGTGCAAGCGGGACCTCTGGCTCACAGGGTATCCGGTATCTTTCTCCTTGTTGTAAGAATTTCTGGCATTCTTCATCCTCAGAATGGCCTGATTAATTTTTTCCTTGGCTATGGGCACAGAGAACCTCTCCCTGCGCAACGGCGTTTTGCAACGCTTCGTCTTTGGGCCTTTGCGAATCAGAGCTTCCGTCCCTTCGCTTTTCCGCGCTTTGTTCGTCTCGTCCGTTGGCATTAGAATTAATAAACTCCTCTTGGCGCTTTGCTTCGGACCAGATTCAGATTCCTCGTGAATTAGTGGGAGATCCGGGGACATCGTGGCCAATCTGTAGAAATAAAAAAGAATCACTTATTTATTTAATAGGTAATTAATCCTTTGGAGTACATAATGTTGCAATATAAAAGGGAATAAGAATAAGAGAAAACTTTAACATTTCTAATGAAAGGCAATCGAAAGTTGAAATATTTTAGTCGCTACATAAATGCACGATTTTACTACGGTGCTCCTTATAATTCCAGGTATTTCTCGTTCATCGCCAAGTCCAAACCGCGGACACTTGTGAATACAGAAAAAAGGCACCGAACATTCGCTCGACTAGCCGGCACCGTCCCCGCGGCGCGTGACAACAGAAAGCTATACTAAGGTCAACCCGAATAGGCAAGGTGATTTAGAGTTAGTATTGCTCCAACTGTTACCGCGATGACACGCTCGCGTCCGTTTTATCCGGAACCGTTTATGCGAATTAAGTAGTTCGGTGTGACTGTGATACAAGTGTGGCTCCAGAGTGGAAGAAAGACTAGGATAGCTGGGGGTGTCCGCCAATGGGAGATCATCTCAGCTCCGAGTGAGTAATTGCATACGTATTTTAATATAAAATTGTCAAATTCAACACGAGACGTATCGTTTGGAGAATTTTTCGCGAATTCGATACTCGATCCATCAATTTGGGAATTGTTCGCGAATTCCGTACTCGATCCATCGATTCGGTGAAGGATACCTGAAGCATCGCTGACGTTAAAAGTTGCGCCAGCGATGCTCTTGGACGACTAACATACTTTCGCGTCTGCAATCCAGCAGACTGGCCTGTAATCCTAAAATCGTCCAAGAAGGAGCTCGTTTGAAAAATTGAAAGAATGTTCGTATGTACTCTGCGGGAAGCTAGATAAATGGCACGGGATAAGGAGAATTTATGAGGGAGTGCTGGGTCGTACGGCATAGGGGGTTGAGATATATTCTCTAGGAAATTTGTTGAATTATCTCTCGTAAATATGATATTCCTATCCGAGACAGAACCCGCGCAGTTCATTATTACGGCACGATATTTTCGGTAGCAATTTCTCAAACGATCCTCCCAATTTAATGATAATTAATGAAAGCTGTCGGTTACCTCTGGCTAGTTGAACTCTTGCTGGTCTCGTCATTCTCCAGCTCAACGCTTCTCGAGCACGTCGTCGCGGCGAGCGTTAAAACTATCGCGGAAATTAAAATCGAACGACACATAACGACCACGTAACTCAGTCGCGATCACTAGCACGTTTAAATATTCCGTCTGAACATTAATCGGTATTGGCTTCTCTCCTCGTTGTCTTCGAAGCGAACGCTACCAGGATCGTTCGACGACTGCAGAATGCGCCACTCGGTGCCTATATTCCACAAAAATTGCATGCATGTTTTGATATTTCTGTATTGCAAAACCAATTCTGCCAGGCAATACTGTGTCGTAATAAATGTATGTAATCTTGTTGTGAATACATATGTATACATATGTATTCTGTGTTATTTGGACCGCCGATAAATTATGCCAATGAAAAGGAGACGTCAATTACAGTTGCCTTACTCTATTCTCGATACTTTTCTCAAGAAATAGCTTCCATTTTATGCATTTGAATTATCATTAGTTTAGTTTAAACGCAATCTCGAGCGCTACATAGAAGAATAGGGAATCGATGTATTTTGCTGTTGGTTGGGGGAAGGGATCGAGGTGACTTCTAAATTTAAACGTGTGTATTTCGATATAGCCTTTATTATGTCAGACATTAGAAAAATTGCATTACAAAATAAGCATGGTATAAAATCTGTATAAACGTACAAGAGTAGGTATAACATACATTTTCATAAATTAGAGTTTGATGATTACATGTACATAGCGATGTATAGAATACTATCCACGTAAAATGTGCGTGATTCCGCTAAGTAGAGTAAAAATCTTCTGTACGCCCATTATCGCATGCTGAAAAGCATGTTGCGCGACGCCAGTTGACGCAGCATTGGTGTAGTCCGGTAGTTCGTCATTGTTCGAGGTCTCGTCAAATTCGTCATTGAGATCTTCGACCAGCTGTTCCACCGAACCCGTCAAATTTTGAACTTTTTCCAAACCGTCGACAACGACGTTTTCCAGCTTCGGTATATTTCCTTCTATGAACGATGGCAAGCCACGATCGTTACTGCTTTTCCCTAGATTCTTCCTTTCCTTGATATAATTGGCCACCAAATTCTCCTTCCTTGTATACTTCTCAAGCGGCCTCTTCCGAGCCATCGATCTCTCGACGTCATCCACGTAGTTGTACATTGGAACCCTTGGGCTCGATAGCTCCTCCAGTTGTTGCACCTGAAAGGATAAAATCACGTTCTATGTAAACCAGAATCAATGTTAATCAATATTTCTAATCAGTATTAAATCTCACCTTTTCAACCCCCTCGTTTTCGTCTATCTTCTCCTGCTCTGTCGCTTGCCTCCGAGGTCTGCTCAGCCTTTTCGCCCACGGTAACACCATTAATACTTCTGGCTGTTCCGAAAGTAAGAGGTCCTTCAAGTTCACGTTCTTCTCGCTTTCTCCCTCGCTTTCCTCTCTGCTGTCATCCGTGTTAGAAAGCTCGAGCATGTCAGATGTGTCTTCATCTACGTAGTCAGAAGCATCATCCAGAGATTCCCCGCTTTTCTTCAACTCTGATTTATTTTCTACAGAGCCTGAGTCTTCTTGGTTGTCGACGGACAGTCCCACGCGCGATTTATTCGCGCCTACCGTTGGATCCTCGACCATCCCGCTCGACGAATATCTGTCACTTAATTTCGGCGGGAGAACAATTTTGGGACGACCTGGAAAGTCGATTTTTTCTCCGGGATGATTGTCGTTGCTTCTACTTCTCGTTACGATCGGCACCGCTTTATAGTACTCGTTTTCTTTTACGATCTTGAAGAACTTGGACGCATCTTCGTCCGAGGTACCCCCTGGATTTTCCCTCAGACACAAAAAATTATTATTCTGTCCAGTCTTCTTAATTGCTCGCCGTGCTTTGCGCACAAAGAGCGGCGGGAGCCAATCGGAATAATCTTTCTCGATCTCACCATCGATGTCTCTTCGGTTTCGAAGTTTCGCTACCCCCTTTAAGTGTACTCGAAGATCGTCAGAGTCCTGTGCAATTGGTTCTCCGGAACTGGCGTCACCTTCCTCACCTTTTGTTTCCCTTAAAGCGTCTTGATAATTTCCCGTCTCCTCGGTGGCTTCTTGCGTCCCACTTACTTCAGACGGTTCTCTCTCTTCAGGATTTCCTTCCACTTCGCTCTCTTCTTTAGCTCGGCCAACATTTTCCTGCGATTCTTCCCTCGGGTTCTCGCTGATTGAACGCATGAAATTCCGCTTCTCAATGCCGACGCCGTTTCGCTCCGTTAATATTTTTGAAAGTTCTTCGGCGGACTGCAAGTCCAGAGCGTTGATTAAAATCTCTAAGAGTTCTTCATCCTGCAAGTTGCTCGATATGTCTCGCAGATTTTCGGCTTCTTCCTCACTTTCTTCGGAGTCCAACGAGATCGAAGTTTCGTCACCGCTGTTAGGCTGTCCTGCTTGATGAATTTTATAAGGCTTGTACAAGACTGGCTTCCAGATAGTCTCGTAAAGGTTCTTCGAGATCACTTTCTGATTAGTTCTCGTTGGTTTTAACGGGTCTCTGTACAATTGCAAAGTGGGCTGGCCGCCTCGGTACTTTGAAGGGTCGAGTATGTATACTTCTCGATTCACGGCAAGTTCGTCCGATTCTTCTTCGTCTTCTTCCCTCGAGCTTTGAATTATATCCAGATTCTCTTGATAAGGTCTTTGCTGCGGTGAATTTCCCGCGCACTTGCTACCAAAGCGTGACCGCGGCGATAGTACCTATGAACCATAAGAATCAAGTTAAAGAAGAGTTAAAGAAAGGTATGACAAGATTAATTACCTGAAAGTTTATTTTTTGTTCATCCCGCGGCTGTTGCCGATAACGGAAGATCCGTGGACTCTCTAAATCTTCCACCAGGGCAAAATAGGACTTATCAGTACCCCCGTTATTGTCATCGAATCTTTCGCCTCTGTCAGCCGCGTTCTCATACAAGTCTCTTAACTGTATGATCTCCTCCATCAAATTAGTCGGGTGGGAACGCTTCATGATCGCTGATTGGCGAAAATTTTTCTGATTCTTTGGATGGAAAATCCTTTCTCTAATATTGCGTGGCCTCACCAGTTCAGTCACCGGTACAGCCCTCTGTGCGAATTGCCGAATCTTATCGCTCGGTCGTAACGTAGTTGGTTCCACAGCTTGTCTCCCTTTCTCCTTGCCGATCATCCTTTTCAACGTTAACAGCACCTTCGCGTTTCGCAGCATCTGCATTTTCCTTGCCCTCTTCTCGCTCAGCGTTGCTTTTCTGCTCGAAGTATATTCCGCTCGCCCTTTCTTCGACTTCGAGTTGCTCGCCAATTGCGTGGAGAGATCCTTGCGTTCACGTTCGGCTGTCGAAGCCGTATCAGCGGAAGATTCGCCCTCGACTTGCCTCTTAACGCTGCCTCTGGCAACTGTATCGTTATTGTGATCATTTTCGGGTCCTTTCGCGATATCTTTCGATAAAGTGGCTGGGTCGAGTGTCGTGCCAGAAGTTTCGGCTCTCGAGTCTTGAATTTCTTTCGCGGGCTCGCCTGTTTCCGCATCGTTCTCCTCGGCGACGGGTGTAGAATTCTCGCGACTACTCGAAGTATATCCTGCAGTATCCTCGAAATTATTAATCGCCGGTTTCTCCGCTTCGCCACGAAAAAACGTGCTCCCGTCGCGACGAACGTCCGTTTTCAGTGACGGGTCCAGGTCTTCGTCTAAGTTCAAACTGGACGTCGACGAAGAATCTAACTGGAAGTTGCTTGACTCGGTGTGCGCGTCGATCAATTCCCTCTCGGTCTGAATTTCCTGCGTACCTAAATCCAATTCAATCTGCAAAGGCGTCACTGCGTTACGTTCGATTTTCAAGTTGGAGGGTTCAGTCTGTAATTCGAGTATCTCCAAAGGCGAGGCCCCAAGTTCCGAAAATACTTCAACGTCTGTATCGCGGAAATTGGAATCGCTCGCGTCGGCGTCGGATCCTCGCGGATCCACAGTTATCTCTTGCCGAGGAACGAGGTCCGCGTTGGTCTCGTATTCCACGGGCGTGGAAGCGTCTCTTTTCAATCTGTGAATACAGGGCTTGGAGCGTCGAATGACTCTACAGTTGCAGTCCCTCGAGTTCGCGTCGTCCTCGTTGATCATGTCTCGATCAAGTACAGCGTACAAATTGGTGCTTCCCCTTTTGGCCCTTTTACTATCCTCAACGTCGCCATCGATTGAAAAATCAACCTCTTTGGAAGGTACCTCGTAGTCCGAGATCTTGGTCTTTCGATCATCCAACTTGATCGCTGTAGCTGGAGTCCGCCTAAACCTGCCAGGTCTAACGACAGATCTACCGCGTTCCACGTACGATCTGTCGTAGCTGTTCGTGCGATCATTCCGCGAAGCACTGGGCACGTAGTAGCCAGTTAATCGCCTCAAATAGCTCTGGTTGTCTGTGGTTGTTTCCTGCTGTTCATCCGGTTCAACATCCCGTTCTTCTTCCGATTTGCTGTTCCCCTGATGATTGTAGTTCTCTGCTTCCCAGAGTTCAGCGGGGGTAACCCGAGGGTTGAGTACACTCGGGTTCTCCATCGATTCGATAGACTCGTAATTGCGTTGATCGTAGTCGTACTCAGCGTCGTCGTAGTCTGTACCACCAGCTGCTTCACCCCTCGTGTAACCATAGCTCTTGCTGCGTGGCTGATCATCTGTAGCGAAGAAAACATTGCCTTCTGGGAAACCTTCCACGGGGTCCGTCCTAAAGAACCCGTAGAAAGTGTTTTCCCCGCTTTCGCTGGTTCCTAGGTCGACGACGCGAGGCACAACCCTCGCGTCCTCCCTTGTTCCAAACCTTGGGTGAGTCCTGCGTTCTGCGACGTCCTCTGGTCTGGATCTCTTTCTCAGAAGCCTTCCCCTGTTCAAATCCCACGAAGGGTTCGCGATTCTCCCCACAAGATCTCTCTTGGCCCTCTTCTTCCTTCGTTCTGACTTATCCTCCCGCGATACCAAGCTATCGTTCGAGTCGGTTGAACTCCCGCGAGTCAACAGATCGTGGAGATGCTTCAGATGCTCCTTGACGCTGTTGGATGCTTTTACTTTGCTCGTGTAATCGGTTTCTTGTTTCGCGGCTTCCAAAGCATCTTGCACTTTGGATATCAGGGAGAGCGTTTCCGTTACCGTGTTATTTATCGAACTCCTGGTTGCTGCCTTGCTTCCATTCGTCTTAATCAGATCTCTGATCCGCGTAAATCGATCTTTGAATTCCTCTAACTTGGTTTGCGTGTCGTCTCGCGGCTCGGAGTTCTCGCCTACGCTCTTGACGCGTCGGATCAAGCCATTTTCCACTTTGGGGTTGAACGTTTCTCCGATGTTCCACGATCTTCGAGCATCGTAATCGTTGAGCTCCTTCTTCACGAATTTCCTCAGCCTTTTAAGTTCCCGTTTCGCGTCAGGTTGCCTGGTTACTCGAGAACCGTCCCTCTCTTTCCTCCTTTCGCTTCTCGCGTTTCCTCGATCTTGAAGAGACCTTGTGCCGCGGACTTTTCCCCTCGCATCAGGTGGCACGCGAATATTACTCCTCCTGTTTTGCGGTTCTAACGCTTGCTGCGGTTCCATGCACGATTTTATCTGGAAAAGGAATCTATTAACGCGTTTCAAGTACACACGCGTGGAAAGTGGAGTGTAGCAAATGCTTGTAATTACTTGGAGCTCGGGAAGAACCCAGAAACCGATGCCACCCGAGTGCAGATTAAGAGCCAGACCCTTTGGATCTTTTAGAATCACTGGTTTCACGTCGGGCACCGTGTTATTTACCAAAGTCAGCGTTTCGTTGTTCAAAAGAATACTCCTGCAAGTAAAAACGTGGCAGAATGGAAAAGGAAAGCAATGGTTACCGCAAAGTCGAGGAACTTACTCAGAAAACATCCTATTAGGTGCATCGAAGCCTGGCGAAAGAATATATTCGTGGAGCGTTGTAATTTTAGCTCCCTTCAAGTCGATTTGAACGTTCTCTGGGCTCAAGTTCACCCCAAAGATAGTGACGGCTCCTCTGTCGTAACTACTAGAGGCTTTCGTGCATTGGCAGTAGAGGTACACGTGGCTTTTGTTTAAACTTTGAACGTTCGCGTCGAACACTCGTCGCCCGACGAAGTTTTTGTGGAGCAAGGACACCCAGTAATCCTGCGCGCAAGTTTATTTATTAATCGTCATTAATTCTCTACGTACGGTTTTGCAATGCCTACGAGGAAACTTACCGGGGTCGGCTGAGTCAGATCTAAAGGCTGCCTCATGACAACATCCACCTTGGATTTCGCCGCGTTTCCTAATCTCCTCGCTAAAACGAGTGCTCCGAGGTACAGGTTCTTGCACTCCTCCGCTTTCGATTCGGCTGTTGTAAAACAATAAAACTGATTTACCCACGTACTGCACTTGGGAATAGATTCCTTACAAATTATAAACCCGCTCACCGATCCACAGAGGTCGTCTCTTGGCGAAGCGACCTATGACTTTGTACAGCTCCTCCTTGTCTTGTTCCAAGTTATCCCGATGTACCAGGACTCCCTCGCTGTCCAAGCTAATACTGTCGAGGTCACTGAAACGATTTTAAGAATCGTGTCAAGGTCCGCGGTAAAGGATTCGAGAAAATATTGTGCAAACTTCTGCTCGCAATATATTTACGGGTGCCACGTGATCGCTGAAAGCGCAGGGACGGCGTAATTGAAATAATCTCGAAGATACTGTCGTTGCTCCTCAGTCGCATAAGCCACCACATCGGGCCCGACAACGATGCTCTTTGAATATCTGGGAAAGGCGTCCAGTATCTTTCGTAGCTGCACCACTCGTCTCGCTAAGTCACTGGCCGATATGTTGCATCTGGTTTGACACTCTGAAAAACGGAATTTGCAATAGTTGATCGTAGGTTCGGCCAGTAAATGATTCTGAGATGACGGTGTCCAGTTGCTTTACCGTATCCTAGCTGCCAGTTAGCGTCGAGTCGCATGTGATCGCTGAAAGACACTATGTCCGTCGGATCTCCGAGGTTTCCAGAGCTTCTCTGCTGTTCCTTGGTGACAGATTCAGGCGTGATGCACGCGATCACATCCAAACCTGCTTTCTCCGCCCATTGATGCGCCAGCACCCACTCTGTCTCTAGGATCACGCACCATACATGGTTCGGTTAATTACGGAGTCTCGTAGCATTAAAACGCGAAGTAGCGGCGAATGGACGGGGAGAAACGGGGCAGCTGTAAATCTCTGAGAAATCTGTACAGCGGGAGGCGCTAATTTAGTGTCCGCAATTAGCGGGAGAGGGTTGAAGTAAGGCGAGGTAAATTTACGGATGAAGCGGGTGATTCGTTCGTGGTGCCTGGCGCTCGAGATAAATGGATGACGGTTACGGCGCCCTATTATACGCAACCTTCTCGCTTCCCTCCGCGAAACACCTCGCAAATGCGTATACGCGGTGCTGAATGGCTACGACTGGTGCGCTCGTGCATGAAGCATTGTGCAGGTTAATTCAGGCAGTTTCTGCAACTAGGATGCTGCATCGGCCACGAAATTGGCCGAGGAAGACGCGTGGCGGGGTGGTTAATGAAACTTCGAGGGGAACGGGTGCGTGTGGCTCCCTTGTAGGCGGCTGTCCATCGGCGCCTAAATTAACCGTGATAATGGCCGATCGAACTAGCGCCTCGAATATTTCGAGGCAACGTTACGAGGATGCATCGAAGAGGAACTGGCAGGCATCGGGGATCGAAACGTGGGCCGTCGTTAATGTTTCATTGGCCATGAAACGGTCGGGGATATCGCGAAGCTTACCAGATAATACGGAATTCCGATTCCCCTCGTCATCTTGGGGATCCTCACCAGTCGACTGGTAAAAAGTACCACGCGGTCCTCCGAGGCGGATGTACGCGGGAGCTAAGGCTTTAGCCAAGCTGATGCTTCTCTCGAAATCCGTACTGCAACGACAAAAACCACTGATCGTATTTTGCGGCCACGTTTCCCCTTCGTTTTCCAACATTTCCTAGAGATGATCGATGCTAGCAGCTGGCGGGGCGCGGTGGCGGTTGGAATTTAAATTAAAACGCGTGCACGTTTCGTCGGAGTTCGATTGGATTGCGTTCCGGTCAAAGGTTAGGCGCGCTGCGCAATTTCGAGAATTTCCCGCGGACGCTGTTGGACTTTTATGTTCTATTGTTTGCTTTTAAATTGGTCTGGAATTGCTTGATGGCCCTAGGTGCGCAGCGCAAGGGGACATTTTCTATCACTCTGTTCCTTCATAATTACAGAATTGTATTGCTACACGTCGAACAAACAGATTAATCTTAATTAAATCCCGCGAATCAATCGCTGCTTGCATTTCGATTTGTAAAATTGCGTGACGCACGGAGGCAGTTTAGGGTCGTTATAGATTCGATGTACGTACCTTAACGCATTTCCGTGGACGAGGGCTGATGGATCAACGGTGAGGCTGAGAAACTTCTCGTCGGTCACCGAGACAGGCTGCTTAAAGTTGACGTTTAACGTTAATTCCTCGGCGGAAGAGCGAATCGCGAGGAATTGCAGAAGAAATAGCGAGGAAAGGCTGTGCTTGTAGCGCTTCATTTCTCGATTCGTTGATTCAGTTACTCGTGGACCGACTTGGGGAAATATCCATATCACGGTCGAGGGAGGATAGAAATATGTACGTTAGTTCCCGGAACGTTCGCTTTGGAGGTTTTACTCGTACTGAGGGACGGGACGATTTGGAAAAATAATGTATAACGGCCGTTGCGGAGAATCGCGCGAAGCGTTCGTGTGGTTTCGAAATCGCTAAATCGGTGGTTGCGTAAAAATTGACGGCGACGACGGTCGGGCTGTTTGCACGCACAGCGGAATGCACGATTCGAAACGTCGAAATTCCAATTGATTCTCTGCGTCGACTGGAAACCGTCGATTTGGGAAATAATGAAAGAGCCGATGAAGGATCGGGAGGAAGAAAGTAGGCTAATCAAGTTGGTAACACGTTTGACCTTTATTACATTTTTTTCATTTTTTTTTTAGAACTAAATAACATAAACGCATATTCTGGTTAATTCACTTTTGTTTATTATTACTCGTGATATTACTATCGTATTAAGAGCTATAACGACGAGGCGCGCCCCTAAAAATCGTCTTTGATGCGTCGTCTTTTGTTCTATCGCATCTCTTTGCTTCTGTGTTCCTTCTCTCCCGCCGTGAAAGCCAAAAAGAAACGCCGTGAAACTTTCGTACAACGTAGGAAGAGGAAAGCTCGATTATCCTTCTCTCTGCTTCTGCCTTTCTATCTGTCGGTTTTTGTCTTTCTGAATTGGATGGCCCGCTTCGACCATTATTTCGTTCAAGCTTTGGACTTTGATTCGTGACGATTCGCCTCCCCCTTGACTTTGGCCCGCGTCTCCGCTGCACCAAGGCTCAACAGAGGAGACGAACAGCGAAAGTAGGACTCTATGCATTTTTTACGCGTAACCAAGAGCTGAGACCATGCCCAGGAGTGGATTTGCTGTTGGGGAAAGGGGGTGGGGGGGGGGAGTGCTGGTCGTTCTACTCACGGGCACAGCTACGAAAATCGTGTGTCGTTTTGTATCGTGTTCTGTACTGATTCTGTGTTGTTGTAAGCGCTATCACGTGTATCTTTTACTTTTGAATTTCGTTCAAAGCTCCATCTCAGAGCACTTCGATGTCTCACATCGATTAAAGATACTCGAAATTATGTATAAGGTAAATTATGCTTCGTGCGACTAAAGGGCTAACGTCTGTGTGCGTGGCTGTGTCAGTGTAGATGTGAACAAGTGGTCGCTTAACATCTAGATTAGTTCATTTTCATATCAATGTGTGTATATATATATATATATATATATTATACATAATCTAACAACAATATAATATTATCATCGTCTTCAACCCCATCTGGCGTTACTTATTTTCCTCTCGGAACGTTACGTAATATTCTACGCTCAACAACAAACTCATTTTTGTGTTCCATATTATTTACCCACTACGCACGCTACTTGACACAATAGATTTTATCCCCCTCTACATTTGGTGTCATTCGTTTCACAATTTCCTAAAAATCTACTTTCTTCTCACCGTCCGAGCAAGCTTCGTGCGATTTTTGGGGCCCTTTCTACTTGTCCCTCTTTCCCTAGTTCATCCTCCTATTCTTCTTCCTCTGTTATGCGCACTTCTTTCAGTAACCGCGAGAAGGAACGCCGAAAATTATTGCGTCGATGCTTTCGTTTCATGAATTTCTCCTCGTTTGCTTCTGGCTCTTAAACACTTACAGTGTCTGGTGTGTGTATGCGTGTGTGTGAACGCGTCTCTGGTTTTTGGTCTTCCTCTCATCCTCGTAAAAGACACATATAACAGTAGTAAATTATAGGCATCTAGAGTATTGCTTCTCGATTCAACGAATTCACAAAGATACCGGGCACGGTGCACAAGCGTGGTATCCAAGTACGTTGTGACATTGTGACACGGCGAAACGCTGTCGTTCCAGCCGCCAGAAACAACAACTGGGAATTGCATTCGTTACGGTTGCACGGCGACAACGAGGGCCAGGCTCGTCACGTTACAGCGTCGATTCTTGGAACGCGGGCAGAACAATTGGCGTCTTCTGCTCGGTTTCCAAGTGGAAACCGACGCGGCCCTCGGTCTCGAGCGACCCCAACATCCAATTCGCAGCGAGAGTTGCTTCGATTAAATTATTCAGTCGGCCCGAGTGGCAATTCTACGGAATTTCATTTCTTTCGCGGAACGGCAACTCTCGTGTCATTCTAAACAATTTCCTTTCCTCACCGAGCAGCGTACTAGATTTTTGCCAATTTTTTTCCTGCAATATTAATAGCAATAGGGTTCAGGGGACCGTACGCCAGTGTTTTCGCGGTGGAACGACAGCAGGTACCGTGCTCGCAGAACCGTTATCCAAAAAATCGCACAAGTCCGCTCAAAGATGTTGGTAACACGAATCTCTCGTCGAATGGCAGCTGTCGAGACAGCTGTTCCCTCGCGTTTCATTCGGTCTCGAAACTCGGAACTCCCGCCAGTAGTGCTGGAGCTCTCCCTTTCTCTTTCCCTTAAACATGCTCGATTCCTCGGCACTCTCTTTGTATACAAAGCTAACGTCTACTTACTTAACATGGTGATTTTCCCTTTTACTTTGTTTCTTTATCTTTTTTTTTCTGCTTTTTTTATCGTTTGTTTAATTCCCCGTTAAACGGTGTTCTCTCGCTTATCGTCTAACATTTTTGCTTCCGCGTCGCGGCGACGATCGACGTCGAGATCGTTACCCTCGCACCGTAAGAGATCATAACAATAATACGTCGATTTAACGTTAAGTTATTCATTATTACTTTATAATGCGTTGTGTCGTTGTCTCTGAATATAAGTCGAGTCGGCTTTCTCACGAGTCACGCCAGTGTAAGTAGTTCCGCCTTTCCCGCGAGCCTCGAGGAACCACCGCCAGCCCTGCTAGAATCTTTCAATCGAGGTTATCAGAGGCCCTCTGAAATTATGGGCACGGAGGGCTTCTCTGTGCTCGTGGGAACGACGGTCGCTTCTCGCCTCTTTCTTTCGTTTCTTTCATTCCTTTCGTTCCTCTCGCGTTGGTGCAGTCACACTTTGAAAACTTGTGGTTACGCTAAACGCGGAGCTATGTACACGGAGAAAAGAACGTGACGTTTTGTCGTTAAACCTTATCGTTTCGGCGCATTTCGTACCTAACGCGTTCTAATTTACGCGCTCCATTTGTTTCCCCCTTTGAATACTCGTCCGATTACTAATTGTAAGTATCTAAGAAGGTCCGTTAAATATCCTTTATTATATGTATGTATTTCGTTACTCGCGGACGCGTTCAGTTCCGGCGAGTCACTTGTACCTCGCATATCAAACGCTACTGAGCAATTACGGTCCACATCTCTCTCGATCCCCGCGGAAACGTAAACGATAAACTTAACCCGACTCGCCAGGACCGAATGCGAGACGCGAGTTCTTTTCTTCTTTTTTTGTTCAACTTTTTTTCTCTCACACTTTTTTTTCTTTCTCTATGAAACACGAATTAAGTAGATTTAAGTATCTGTTTATATCACTTGCCACGTGCCGCGTATAGGCTTAGGGTGGCTTTAGGGAAGGGAAGTGGAGGATAGACCGATAAGTCGGACAGGATCGATCGTTCGATCTTGTGGGTGCGTGTGCGAAGGAAGAGTCGAAAGGTTTGTTGACGGGGACTTAAGGAGACCCAGGACAGACAGTTCGTAACCATAGAAAGTATAAAAGGAATCAGAGAAGAAGAGAAAGTCTCGAGAGTATTCGCGCGACTGATGACTACTTGCAGGCTTTGATCGGTGCGACTCGCCGATGACAGGTTCCGAAAGATTCGCGAACGGCGGCAAGTAGTGGTGTTTTAGACGGAAATAGGCGATTTGCGACGCGGAAAGGAGATCCTCCCCGAGAATTGCCCGCGTTAAAGGACGAGCACTGTCCTTCCCCTCCACTTTCTAAACGAGAGATCGTTGACCGCGAGAGGGAGGAGGCATCGCTCGGGAGCGTTCTCTCTCGATCGGAGGAGCAACTTTCGCGCCAGGGAACACGCGAACTTTGGACCGCGTTTTGCTTATCTCCGAGGATGGAGAATCGTGAACGGGAGAAGATCGTGACGCGTAGACTTTGTCTTATCTCTGTCGTTTCCCCGGGCTATTTGCGCTCTCTGTTCATTCCTTTTCTCTTCCTACAGCGGCGGAATCGTTCTCCTGCCTTGAGCGCGTTTCGCGCAATCTCGATTTCCGTTTCACTTGGCACGCGTACACGTGACAATTACAGGGTTCTATGGGTCGCTGTTTGCTGTGTTCGTGGCGGTGAAAAATCGGTCGGCAAATGGCCCGCTCAGCCGAATTCAAGCGGAAACTCACGTCACGGTAAAGATCTTGAACGAAATCGGGCTCGTAACGCTCACGCTTCTCGGTTACTTGTACGTTACAGCCCTTACTTACGTTTAAATTAAAAACAGACGAACTAAAGGCACACACAAAGCTTTAATCGATTCAAGTTGAAGTTTACATATAGAGCTTTAACAATACATAACAGAGAATAAGAAAACGGGAGGAGAAATTGGCTACTTAAGTGGTACAGCTTTAACATCGGCTAGACAACGCGACGAACATTCATGCTGATCACATCGAGAAACAACAACGACACACGACATTAATCAGCAGTAACAGTAGCGGGAACAGCGAGATTCCTCTCTTCTTTTGCGTTTCAACTCTGTTGCTTGAACGTGGCACGTGTGGCTACACGTCGATCGAGTAGTCGTGACATTAAAGAGAACATTGGAGCGTAGGAGTACATCTAACAGGAACATCGAACGGGAAAAACGGGTTGGATACCGTCGAAAGCTTAGAGAAATAGAGTGAATGAGAAAGAGAAAGAGAAAGAGAGAGAGAGAGAGAGAAAGAGAGAGAGAGAGAGAGAGAGAGAGAGAGAGAGAGAGAGAGAGTGACAGATAGAGAGATAGAGAGAGAGAGAGAGAGAGAGAGAGAGAGAGCGTAAACAAGGAACAGCAAAACAGTCTATGGACTACACATCGCTGCTTGTTAGACAGTTAAGCGGTCAAAGTTCGTAGATCGAAGTTCGAAGTACTTTCCTTCCGTTGGTCGTAATAACATGAAGCATCTACGCGAATTCGCGCGCCCGGTTACAAGCACCGTTATACTTTATTTATTTATATCGAAAAATTCACAAGAAAAAACGTACCATTGTGTCTCTCTAGAATCAATAAATATATATATATTTATTTATATGTATATCTTTGGGTGAATCATTGAGTAATTGACTTCAAGTGTGTGTCGTGTGTGAGTGGGATCATACGGGAGAATCTGAGTCTGCGAGACAGTCGTTGGATTCGGTTTGGCCAAGGGAAGCTGGACGGGGTGGAAAGGGCTTATTTTTAAGGGTAAACGGGTCTGGACTATTGTAGAACGGTTCTAGCTGTATTGTTAAAGCATCATACAGAGAGAGAGAGAGAGAGAGAAAGAATGCGAACCTGACTCTGCTGTTCATCTTCGAAAATCATTGGTCTACCCTTTTATCTGGATTTGCCAGTGACAAGCGACAAAATACTCGGGTCAATGATTTTCGAAGGTGGTCAGGCGGTCGGGGTAAAGTAGAGAAGTGGTAGAGAAGATCCAACCAACGACATCGACAGACAATAGAGAACAATAGCATGCACGTTGAGACACGAGATAGAGAGAGAGAGAGTGAGAGAGAGAGAGAGAGACTACGTCAAGTAGATTCAGACACGAAGCACATCCGTTGTTTTTGCTGAATTTTCTGCCATTTTCTTGTCGATTATTCAACTACTTTGCGCGACACGATCGCTTGTCGCGTAACTCCGCCGGAGAACACGAGCGGCAAAGTTTTTGCGGCCGCAACGTTTCCCCGATCGCTCGTCCCGTTATCCTCCGGCGGTGGACGTGGCGGGAACGAGAACGATTAGAGGAAAAACAGAGGCAACTCTATCTGCGTGGCCAGCTTGGAGGCCCCGCGGAAACTTCTCCGCCGATCCAGCCCGTACGGGGTATATAAAGTCGAGGGCTCGAGACGCTGTAAAAGTTCCCGGGGGTTTGTTTTTCGCGGACAAACAGCCGGCAAGAGGTATTTCACGTGATCGAGCGAACGAGAGGGGTGGGGAGGTGGCGACGGTTTTTCGAAAAGTTGGCGGAAGCGAGAGAAGCTTCTCCCTGAATTTCTTGCCGGAACGAAAAAGTTAGCTCTCTCAAGTTCGTTTATGGACTGGCTGCGGTGGAGAAACGGCTTAGTCGACGGGGCGCGCTGTCCCCGCGAACCATCGAGTCGTTAAAAGAGTTAGGGAATTTTTAATACCGTCGAGCGTTCTTCTCCAGATTACGCGAGATTCGAAGTTGATGGAAGTATCGACGTATCGTCGGGGTGTTGACAGAAAGTTTCCCTGGAAGTTGAAGGTTGCAGTGGTTGCCTGCAGTGGTGGCGGGAGTTACGCGACGGAGAAACAAGTGATCGTCGAGCGCTGCCGGCTAAAGGGTGCATACATCGTTTACATCGAGAAACAACAGCAGAGTGGATTTTACGGTACACCGAAAGCTGACATGCAGTCCGTTTGTATAGCGAAAACGTTCGGTTAGAAGGCCTTCCGACTTCTGATTTTTTTTCGGCTGACGTTTAAGTTGCTCTTTGCTCGATTGTATTTTTGTGTGATCGGATCGGCACGCGGTCCTAATGATCCAGGAAAGCTTTACAGCCCTATCTCTCGTGGTTATTCGTTTGATTGACGTTGCTTCGGAGCGGTTGCGAATTTGATAGTTTGCTCGCGCGTGCGGCTTGTATCGTCGAGGTACAGTTTTCTGAATCCGAACGGTCGATTTATGAGATATAGAGCGCGTGTCAGGAGAATCTCGAGTGTCGCAAAGAAATCAGAGGATAGCCGTTTGCTTTAGAGTCGTAGTGAATCGAGAGATTGGAGAGGACTCGATGTTTAAGAAGATACAAGAATAGATCGATAGTAAGAAGGAGGAACGATATCGAACATAAAAAAGTACACTTTCGTAATCAATCTTTCCATCGTTCGTAGAAAAGCGATTCCTCTCGTTCAATCGCAGATTTGTCTCGCCCTATACATATACCAGCTGAGAATGTCACGACGTACGTAAAAGGATCTACATTGTTATTTTTTTTTTCTCTTTATAATTTAACGCGAACTATTCCCAGTCCCTTGGACGTGAACGTTCCGGTCGAGGCAGCAAGACGCGTCCTCGACGCAAGTACGCGTGTACTCTAATGTACCTCGTATCGTGTGAGCATATTATCATTATTATTATCTTTTCGTTTGCTTAGAATCTCTGTATATGTATAAGGCTCGCGTTACTTGCCGGCAGTCGATGCTCTCTGTCCATCCCGCCCACCGTTGTTCTTTTAACAATCCACGGTGAAAGAACGGTGAACCGCTTCGAGAGAGGGTTTCAGCGATGCGCACCTACCCCGGTGCACCTACTACTCCAACTTTCCCCAGCGGTAACACCTGAAAGTCCTTGCTAAGAACGGATGGCCGAGTCGCGACGCTCCCCTGTCCCCCCTCCGAAATATCATCCATTAGCGAACGTATAAATTCCCCTGATCTCCCCTAAAACCATTAATCTACTATACAAATTACACTGGATAGAAACGCACCGTATAAACGTGAAAGAAAGGCATTCCTTTACACTTGTGTTTTTGTTTCGTCTCGCTCGCATTTAAACACGAAAATCAGTACTGCTCGCCGTGCCGAGCTATTTTTAACGCGAATCGTTTTCGCATCTTTGTTTTTTTATGCAGACACACTTTTTGTTTTTTTTTTGTTCCTCTTTTTTGGTAACGCTGCGCTAACTAAACGTCTCTAAGAATCGGTCAGGTGTTACGCGTCTCGCTGCGGGTCGATCGCGATCGAGGTGAAAATCCCCCAGATCGGAGAGATTCGAATTTTGGACGGAAGGGAGAGCAAGGGCCGCCGGGTTACTCTCGTTTCTCGTTTCTCGGTTTCGTATTTGCATTTCTCTCTCAGCAGTCAGTCCTTCGCCGTCTTTCGGGTTGGCTCCTCAGTCTCTTGACTCTAGTTTCTCGTGGCCCTCGATCCTTGCCTTAACTTGTTTTCTAAATATAAACATTTAATGGTAACAATAATAAGAACAATGACCGTGGTAATAAACTATGAGAATAATTAATAACTGCAATAATAATAATGACTCCCTCCTTTCTGATCTCCTTGGTATTGAACAGCCGTCGAACGAACTAGTGACTACGTAACTCTGCTACCGGTAGTTTCTTTTCTTTTTTTCCTTTTCTTTTTTACCACTATTCGAAAGTTCGCTAGAAACTTAGGTACTAGTTTTACGTCTTTTTTTACTTCTTTCATTTTTCTTATTTATATATATATATATTCCTTTGTTTATATTTATATATGTATAAGTGTATTTATATGCACGCGCCCTTCGACTGCTCACGTCTCGTCTACGCCACAGATACTCGTACGATAGCCGAAAAGACTCGGATCGATCGAACGTTTCGCGTTCCCTTTTCCTCTCGATCAGCACCAGGACAATCCTTGCACGAGGCAACCGCGTCCTGTTCCCGATGTTGTCGCGTATTCTTCTCCTCCTTCTTCCCCTCTCGTCGATCGACTAGTCCTCCTTCTTTCTCCGAATCGTAAGGCGTAAACGAACTTTCTACACCCTCGCGTCTGCCGCAGCTTCCTTGGTCTCGTTCCGTCGTCGACCCCGTTTAACATCGTTCCCCCTTTCCCCGTTTCTCTTGTGAAATTCAACGCGTCACGTCTGTCGAAGAAGTCGTCGCCCCTCGATCGCGTCCTCAGCTCTTCCGACTTCCTGTCGTTTCAGCATTTCGGCATTGTTCAATTTTGATACCCGTTCGTTAGACTATCAAAAGCTATCGAGAGCGAGTTCTCTAATTTGTTTGGTACTTTCGGGGGAGCTTGAGCTGCTTCGAATTCCTTCCCGCTAGCGATATCGATCTAAGCCGACGACTCTCCTGTCCGATCGACGCGTTCGTTCCACAAGATCATTCTCGATGTACCGTAGAAAACCCTTGACGAGATCGGTCGCCCTCGAGATTCGACGACGACAAAGGGTGTTTCTTGCGGTGTCTCGAGTGCTTGTCGCTTCCCTCTGCACTCTAAACGACTACTGGCCAATTGGAATCTGGAATCTCGAATCGATGCTCGAACAATACGACCACGAAGACGACGTCGACGACGATGACGACCCTGCTGGCTGCCGGTATCGTTGTTTCCCTTCCCTTCCCTTGCTTTTTCCAACACGTCAGATCTCACTCGTTCCCTTCCTCGTGGTGTCGTAGGGGCTAAGAGGCGGATGCGGCTTTGGTGACACATGGTGCCACCCTCTTCACCGACCGCTTCGAGGGTCTAGGTAGGCTTATTGGAGGTCGCATTTACCTTCCAGTACTTGCGCTTTGATCTCCTGTATATGTGAGTCTAACGCGTTCTTGATTTCTGAAACAAATAGAAGACAAGCGCATGTAGATTCGCTGTTCGTTCGCTGCGATTCTGAAATAGGTAGTCTAGGCAAAGGATAAGGTAGACGGTGAGTTTTATTCCAAGGGTCTAATTCCTATATCAGTTGAGATTGCCGTGCAATTTTTCTGAAACGGTAATTTCGCTCCGTGGCGTGCAACTGGGCTCGCCAGATTTAGATACTGATTGCGAGAAAGCGAATGGAAGGTGGTGTGTTGTTTGATTTCTAGCCACGGCTCGTTAACCCTTCATCGATCAACCCCTGCCGCGACCGAGCATCGTCGCATTAATTCGCCAGACGGCTACTCCCGGTACGCGTGCCATGAATTTACACAGCTCTCTCATTGCCAGTTCCGCGATCTTTCTGACCATCCTCCCTCGGAAGATGGCTCCTTAAGCATTCGCTTCGACACCAGTCAATTCACTATGTACATATTTATTAACAAGACATAAAGCGAGCGTTTCGGAGTCTTTTGTTTCGTGGTTTCTTTAAAACTTTTCTTTGGGGAGGGAAGTAAATTGGTGGCACGTCTACGTACTGGTAATCTCGTCCTCGTTCTCCGCTTCAGCTTCCGCGGCCAATTCCTCTGGCGTTTTCTTCTTACGCATCAAAGGATTAGGCTCTTCCTGGGTCAGCTCCTGTACCTCTTCTCGCTTCTTTATGTTATACTGCAATCGAACAATGAAAGCAAGCTGATTAAAGCACGGACAAATGAGGATAAATGGGAACAAGTTGCTCGGCAGATGGCTCCACCACTACCGATCGTGTTTTTCTTAATTTTGCAACCTCGATGCAGGTATTTAGTATGAATAACGAAGCTGTTTCCGCGTAACTGGTGTATTAGGCTATTTGGGACAGTCGAGTGGCGCGCGAATTTTTACGTACGATTCGACGATTGCATAGAACGTCGAGTGGAAATTGTTTCGTGGAAAACAATTATCGTGGAGAGGCGGGCTATCGATCGAGCGCGGTATGTCTGTCCGTTAAATACTTCTTGCTCGATGGCTGCAGCTTTTTTTCAACGTTCCATCTGGCAGAGAGATTTTCTGGTTAATCGAGCAACAAATAGACTATAAAGACAGGTAACTTAATTTACATTTGATGGCGTCCGTGCGCGGGTTCGACAGGTTTTACGAGCGACGTAACGAACGTTTCAGCTTGATATCGCTCCGATCGTCGTTTAAATCTGCATTAAACCCGATCCCGCGTCTCCCATCCCCGATCCCATCTTGTCACAGGTTCGCTCCCGGAGTTTCGCTAAATGAAACGTACGCGGGCATTTACGCCGGTTCTTGTTTACGCGGGCCGAACGTTTGTTATGTTTTACGATCGTCGCTTCGCTTCGGGAAAGCTGCGGGAGACTCGCGCGACTATCGTTAACGAGATTTCCACGATCGATCGGGTTTTACAGGTCTACGGTCCACGATATTCCTTGAAATCCACTGAAAAGTTTCATGTATTTTCTTATCAGACTTTATTGCACTCCGACTGACGAGACCCAGGGTTGAATGAAATCGCGATCTCGTCGCGTTTACGATACTTAATCGGCCACGATCGGCGCCAGGCAGATTACCGAAGAAACGTTTTCGGGCAATCGGCTTAAAACCCGATCCAGTCAATCGCGTGTATCGCGCGGCCGCGCGCGAAGTAGCGGTGCGCGGCTATTAGCCATTCTAGCTATCGGACGATCCTCCCGCGCAGGGCTCGGTAATCGTATTAGCCCGACAATTTCAATCTCGGCTGGTATCATCGAATTCGCCTCATGATTTCCAGCTCGCTCTCCGTTCCCTATTTACACTAGATTGTCTGCTAGCATCGAGCCGCGATGACGGTGCACGCGGCGCACGGTTACGAGCTGTGCCAGTTACACGCGGCAGGAGTACCCCCGATGCTTTGTACCCTCGCCACTCTTGTCGCCAGACAATGAGCCCGATTGCGGTACGAGCCAGACACGTGATCGGTTGTACGAGTGCTGCTTCCACCCGCGGCATTGTAGCTGCCTACGGCCTACGGAGCATACACACGCCTATCGCGGCCATACCGACAAACCCTATACAGATCCTCTGTCCCGACTCTTCTTCCCTATCGCCCTTCTTCCTCTTCATCCTGTCGTTCGCGTCGGCTTTTCGCGTTTTATTTCGATTCCCATACTATTCTTTTGTTCGCTCCGCCTGCCAGCAGACGCGCCGCGCCTCCCATTCTATGCTGTCGCGAAAGATTACTGGCGAGACCGTGGGACGCGGTAGTTTCGCACAGACGATTCTGTCGCGCCCGGATATTTGCGAGGGCACGGGGAAGGTATGGTAACCCTATCGATTCGAACTTGGAGGCAGAAACTCGTAGCCGTTTCGATGACCCATCTAATCTAATCGCAGCACAGTTTGTCCAGGTTTCCCGCTCCTCGTTTTTCCCCCTGTCCCGTACTATTGCCGTTTGCATTGGCGCATGACGAATGTGCGCGCGGGGTGCGATGTGGCGTGGCGGAGGCGCGTGAAGGAGACAGATAGCGCGAGGATAAACGACGCTCGTGCCTCGCAACGATGTCAAATGTGATGCACTGATCCTGGCGTTAATTAATGCTTCTCGACACGGCCAACGCTCCCTCGCGATATAATGCATCCCTGGCCTTCGCACCGTCCCACCCCCCAACCCCCTCCCCGCCCCATGCGAAACGGTGGCGTTGCGTTTGCACGTACGACGTCTTTTAATTATCGGCCGGCCGTTCGCCCGAGCGTTGTTTAATCCCACGAGTTCTGCAATTGCAGCGACCGCGCCGGCAGAAGGAAGCCCGCTTTTGCATAATTGCCACGCACTCGCGCGACTAGCCCCGAGAAATCTTCAAACACGCTTCGCTGTGCTCTGTACGGGGCGTGCGTGTGTGCTCCAGTCGCGTCGCATCTGCAAGCCGCGTCGCACTGCGACATTTTTTTGGCCAGCACTTTTTGCGAAGCAGCTTTTTGCCTTTCGCCAGGCGCCGCATCGCATTCGCGGGCTATCCGCGCGATAATGTACGGAGCGCCGGGGCGTAATAACGTTACGCCGGGCGTGTTTTCACAGACGGGTATCTGGACGATCGGAATTAGTCGAGCAAAGGGAGCGTCCCGAGGGGAATATCCTCGACCTGATTGTGGATACGTTCGAGCCACGTTATTACGATCTTGGAAGCCCTGAAGTTTTCCGGTGTCTTTATGACTTTGCGAGTCGCGGCGCAAAAGTTGACGGCTTCTAAAGCGTAACGCGGCCGCGGCTACTGTATCAGGAGCTCGACATCAGCGAAATTCGCACAAGCGCCGCTGATTCAGCGGGAATTCCGCGTGCCAATATTGTTCGATATTGTCCGGCTATCCTGTTACAGTATTAGTATTCGCACGGTTTCTCTGTCACTCACAATCAGCTTAATTATCACGTGACTCTGTGCACGCAACGCTGGCCACGGGGCGAGCGCGGTTATTTGTAAATTGTTCGTTACGCGGCCCCGGGAGGTAAAAGCTGCTCGTTTCGCCGGTGTAGTCGAGTCATAAAAATCGTGCGCGGTAAACAATCGCTGGACATAGTTCTGTCGAAGGTACAAGTTTCTCGTCGAATCTCCGTTGCTACAATAGTCTGACTTTCAAAAGAATTCGAGGCGCAGCGTCGTCGCGATCTTTTAACCGATTTCGCAAGTCGCGGGTCCGCGGCGCGTGGCCCGCTTCGGGTCGCGCTGAATCGCGAGTATTTTTCACGATCAGCGAATGCTTCTGCCGCACAGTTTCGACGCGCGAAAGAAAAAAGAGACAGAGCAGAAGAATATGTTGGCTAATAACGCCTCGGACATTCCCGTTTTTTCCGTGTATTTTATGAGAAACGTAGGGTCTCGCTCTTTAATATGTACGCGACTGAAAAGCAATTTTGAATCGGCGCGGCTGGTAGCCCGGCTCGCTTACAATATTTGATTGATATCAGTTCGATGTAATTAATGAAATTCGATTAAACTTGATATACCAATTACGTAAATTAATCTTCTAATTGCGCGTGCACGCCCGCGACGGTGGCTGCATTAAAATGTGCAATTTCGAGCGGTGCTTCCGGCGAACCGTGAATTTATATAATGAACGTTTATTGCGTAGAGATTGAAAAAGAAGTTCGTTACAGTTTAATCACGGAATTATCGGTACGCAAACTTATACTACCATGCATCGCAACACACGCACAGCGGAATACGCCGGACGAATTTAACGGGTATATTTAACAAATAAATATCATCGTATATAGAAACTTTGTCGCATCAATCGATAGTTTGCCGCACAGGTAGGCCTAACCTGGTTGTACTCTCGCATCCTTAAGTACTCTAGCGATGGCTCGGCGAACGTCTTAAAAGGAGTCAGCCTGACTCTATTAGGAAGTCGCCATATTGAATGCAGGGACTCCCTATTAGAGTCAATTTGACCCCAGTTAAGTTCAATCTTTTGTCTTCTCTCTCTTCTCGTGTCTTCCTGCTGGAGCTGGCTGCCTCCTTCGATCGTTCTTGTTTGCCGCCTCCCCTTTCGCGGCTTCTTCGTCGCCTTCGTCTACTTTTCCCGTCGCCGTCACCTTTGACGCCCGCCGGGGTATTCGTGCTAAACGCGATATCGATCGGACGGCAGATTTTAATTATCGCGTCGAAACCTAATTAACCTGACGCGTAGCTCGTGTCTCGTCTGACCAACCGTCGGCTGGTACTACCGAACGACACTCTAGCGCGAGCTAGCCTAAGTAGGATCTAACGACACTCGCGATCGATACAATGCGCCGTTACATATTGCTGTACATCGCAGATCGAAATCGTGATTGCCACGTGCCATTCGGCTCGGCGGTTTATCGTCTCTGCACGGAGAAAAAGAATCAGTCAGCCTGATCGATCACCCATTGGTCCGTCCGAGGTCCCTTTCCTAGCGGATTCTTTCTCTCCGTGCTGGACGTCGGGATATTGAAACTAAAGTGCACGGATTGCGAATGACGAGAAACTAAGGGAGCGCATCTGGCTGATTTAAAAGCGAGTTACTATCCCCGACTCCCCGTTGGACGGATACACGGCCAGCCCACGGGCCGGCTCCTCAGTATTTCCATACCATTTTATTGACACCAGTCAGTCTGTCGAGGAGACACCCCCCAGCCTCCGTGGGTCATGAATTTGTGAAAATTGGAAAGCTGTCTGTTACTCTCTCCCCCATTCTACAGTTTCCTCGTTCATTCGCTGTTGAGCTCCCCCCCCCCCCCCATCCTCCGTCGCGCCTCGTATTCCCGCGGATCTTCACGGCGAAAGACAAGCGGATCTCGGGGTATCGAGAATGTTGACGGGCTACGTGTCGATATTCGGGCGCACGAATTCTTTTATATCGTCCCGCGCGACGCGACGCACGTGCACGTACGTACCAGCCGTTTGAATCTCACCGTGCACGGACGTCGAGGCGCGGATCGAAAAGAGAAGGACGATCGCGTTTCCCTGGCAAGTATCTCGATTTATCGAGTACGTTAATGGTGACTTAAGTGCAAAGTATCGGGGCGCGAGACGATATTAGCGTAACACCCGTCGCACGTCCGACGATATTGGCTGGCTACACGCTACAGTTTTATTCAACACACTTTCCTACACTGCAAATCTAGCCGCGACGTCCTACGACCGGGCCGTTATGAAATTCAGGGAAATTTAGAAGCTACCCACGCGCCTTCGTTGCGAATCTATTTACATAGATAATACTGTTCCCCCGCGCCTGCCGGCGGTATTTATGCATCCATAACTCGCCTCGTTTATTCCATCGCACCTCCCTTCCAGCTCCTCGAGCTACCAGCGCCAATTTTTTTTTTACGACTTCCGTGCACGCGAAACCCATTATCGACTATCCCGCGTTTAATCACTGGACTGCGCTTGGAAGTTCGCCACTCGACCAGCCGTCAGTCGCATAATTTTCTAAATATGACACTGGATGGCCCGCGCGCTCGGAACGGACGCGAAGGTGTGCCTTTCAGCTCGTGACTGCACAGCGCGCAGCAATCGCGTGCTCCCGTCAACCTCACGAACGTTAAACCAGTTGCCCGCGATTACGGTTCTATCGAAACGCGAAAAAATAAAATCGTATCTTGCCTGTGAACGATTCAGAAGTTACTCGCACAGATGCTTATAAAAGCAGTTAAACTCGGCGCTGTTTCTTCCGAAACCTTGCCTCGTAATGAATACACTCCTTAACGAGGCTAGCAAGGTCGTGCTCTCAGAATCTGCGTCAGCGAGAGGCACAGTTTCCCTCTATTCTCCGTGGATCAGTGAACGGTTCGAACGAACGCGACAACGATCGAGCAAATTGCTTCTTTGTACGGTGAATCGTTGGTCGCGTGTCCGACGAGAGAAAACGACAACAGCTTGCCGGGAACAATGCGATCGTTGGGTTCGGCCGCGTTTAACGTTCCCCCGATCGCGCGGCAGAGGTAAGCATTTCGCTGGGACATTGGTTTCGCTGCGAGAGCGGGAGGAACAGCTGGTACGGGGGATCCGAATGATCCGATAAAGTACGTAACAAAATACAGCGTCGGTGGAACAGCGACGTCGATGAGGATTGGTCACGACAACGTGCAATAATGTCGTTCCCCCGGCAATTTCTCGGGGGAAGAGCAGGAAGCCCGTGCCACGGTGGAACAAAGTGCCGGAGATGGCACCGAAAACCGTAGGACGCTAGGATCGATCGAGGAAAAACCCCCCGACCTCTGTTTCCGCGATCGTTTCCGGGGGTCCATTGCCGGGGCATCGTGGACTCGGTGAAACGCGTTAAAAAAAATCAACCGGCCTTCTTCTACCAGCGTATCGATCACTTACGAGGGAGTAACGCGAACGTTTTTTTCCCGATAATACTGCCAATGATCGTGATATACTGCCGGGGTATCCGTGGCGATAAATCCCAGCGTATCATATTAGAATCCCTGTTCCATATGGGTATTCCTATTTCATGCTGTCTGTTTCTTGCTGGATTTATGGCCGCTCGGTTAGGACCTCGATTTCACTGACAGGGCCCTCTCCATTTCCGCAGCATGCCCTCGCACTATCGCTATCATCGTTCCTAGTTTTCTTCCCGCCCGAGATTATCTCGGGAGAAGTTTTCCAGTGACTCGGTTGAGGCACTTGGATGGAGCGGGGTAACCGCGACTGTGGCAGGTTAAATTTTAAGTAAATAGTCGAAAGTATCTCGCGGCTGGATTTTTCGCGCACATCGGTGCTCGGGAAGTTTCCACGTCCCGCAGCAAACTTTTCCGTGACGTTCAAGTTATACCATTGCTTTTTATTTAACGCCAATATTTTCGGGTTGATGTTATCGAATTGCTCTTTAATACGTTATTCTCTGTTTTACAGGTTCGCGCGCCGAAATTGGAGCGGAACAGCTGGTTTACTTTTGGAACGGAAACGAACGCTTGCAGCTTCCCGATAGACACGTACGTGTATATAAATATATATATGTTTGTGAACATGAGCAGCCAGCTCTGGAATACAAACACCGAAACTGTTAGTCAACTCTGGCTGCATCATTACTACGGAACGAGTTAAATGGCTTTCCTGGAAAATTAACGGGATTTCTCTAAAGCTAGCGTTGTAGTAGTGGCCGATGTTTGGAAATTGGTGTTGAATACTCGCGAATCTACGGAGCTTGGGATAAAAAAGTTAATAACGCGAAGGGTGACGGAAATCTAATAACACCTCGGTTCTATTCTGCCAGTGTCGAGCACTTTGTTCAGTAATTGGTTTAATAGATTCCAGCGACTCATTTCCCATTATCGGACATTTCCCAAGGCGGCTAGGAGATTTTTAATTAGAAGAATCCATCAGAGCGGCGCATTATATCGAATAGCATCGGCTATGTTAGTTCGGTGCGTAGCTCGTCGTCTCTCGTCTCTCGTCTTCATTGTCTCATCACGGGGCAACGTGACGAACGGATGTTGGCTCGCCGCCAGTGTCTGGAGGATTTTTAATTAATTGTCCAAGTTAATTGAGGGACAGAGGAGAAACGTAAAACGAGACGACCTTTCTCGGCTCGCACGAGAATCCCCAGGTCCGCGGACGTGCACGAATTAAGTTTGCATGCGGAGCGCTGCCGGGAGCGGGTTCTTATAAAAAATTTATCGATCAGTCATTTTCGCGTTTAATGAGACCGAACGTTCTTCTCCTTTTTAAACCAGCAGCCTTTTACGCCGCCATTCTCGTTAGTTCTCCACGCGTTTGTGATTAATTCTGCCCTTCACTCGCGAAGGGAATCGTTAAGCAGAAGCGGAAACTTTTCACGAAGCAAACACACGCTGCGGTGTTTTGGACATCGCGCGCGCCCCCTGTCCAAAGTTACCACATTTACGACTTTCTAAATCAATGACCACACCGGTGTCTAAACGTTCTTCACTCGAGCGTCCAGCTTTTCATCTTTCACTCGTAGCTGACTGCACCATTGCTTTTTCCCCATCGTTACAGCTTAATCTCTCCGCGCTTCGTCGACGATCTCAGCTTTCCAATTAATTAAGCTTAGGAGGCAACTAAATCAAGACGGACGGTATAAGGCTATTAACGACCGACCGTTCCAATCGGGAAAAGTGTTGTGCTATTTTTAATTATCCGACGCAAGATATCTATCCCTGGGAGGCCGTGGTACTGCTTTCGACGCGGCATTTCTTAAGAGGCGTATAACGAAATCTCTTCCTGGCGATCATTAGCCGGGGCTCGTAATCGGATTTTCTTTGACCCAGCGGTGCCGTCGCGATTACCGAGGAGAAGCTTCTTGCGGGATAGATTCCGCTTAAGAATACATCCTTATTCTCCTGGGGATCACCGATGCTATTATATCTCGAGTTCTCTGTCCGTTATTGCCGGAAAAGCGGCAGAGGGGGAGAGCCCTCGATGGTATCCAAGAATAACTCGCTGGAGGGATTTCGATGTCCCGTCTAACGAACCACCAATTTTTATTAATTCCGCGTGAACGATGCCCAAGCAAGTAGGCACGGAAGGCTGGCGACTGCCGATCAAATGGGGGGGAAGAGTAACCCGTATCCAATCCTTTACTCCTTGCTACAGGAAACTCTCGGTGGGATTCAGATGTGTCCAGGTAAAAAGCAGCAGGTCGAGTAGCGCGGGAACGGAACCAGAGCCTGGGTAACGAGATACCCGGGTAGGGTGCACTTGCATTTAACGAAGCGAGTGATATTTCAGGAACGGAACGACGTTCTTCGCGTATCTACGTACCGGCGGAATGCGGTCTCAATTTTCCTAATCTGTACTTGGTGGGAAATTCGCAGGAAATCGATTCCGATCTCGTGGGAGAAGGGTCCAGCGAGGAAGCCCACTCGTCCTTTGACTCCGACTGGAAACCGATCCCATCCTTCTATTCCGGCTACCCTTCGTTAATTCTCGAATTTGATAGAAACGCGAGCCGGCGGGGAAGGGTCCGATAGGAATTCCGGATTCCGGACTCGTCGCTTTTCCAAAACTGTCGGGCAGACAGTTCTTTTCACCGAGGATGTTAAAAGTTTCGACCTATTAACTTCTCGATCGTTTGCAGATGGTGGACGGGGGTAATTTCATAGGCACTCGACCAGCGAGCGTAGCGCCGGCGCGCCGGAAGAATTAATTGCCCGACATCCCGCGGTTGGTTGAAGAGTTATTCATTTGCCGCGTACAATGCGTATATCGGGACAGGTATTTTTCTCGATTATTCTGTAAGAGCACTCGATTCCATCTGGGTCATGTCAGCCCCGCTGACTACGACCTGACAGGACAATACATCGGTATCGACAATAGTACGATCCCGCGTGACATCTGTTTGCCCTTGTTCGTCCCTCCACCCTTTGTCGAACTCTTTTTCATCTGGCCGTTTGTTTCGCGGTAAATCGGTCGCGTTTGGAAAACTCTTCAAACACTGGGTTCATTGTGCGACGCTTTCCGGCGGATACCATCGAGAAATTATCTTTCTCCTCGGCAGATCTCGATCCCCATCTCTCTGGGCTCTCATAATTTTGGTAGAGCTAGCGAAACTGCGTGTCGAGTTACCTATTCGACTATTTATTTCCACGAGCTTTTGACGGTCAAGTTGGTAATCTTCTCAAGTGGTTTTGGAGAATGTCGAGTGCCGTGTAGCCCTATGTCCCGCGGAAGGATGGAAAGATTGAATTTGTCCTGGCCAGGCAGAGCTCGCAAACAATGCCCCAGCTTTGTTGCACGTCTCGCGACAAACAATTCCGTTTCACGGTGGCGCCGTAAATGTTTTATGCCGTTGGCGGTGCCGGCGCAAAAAGTTAGTCAAACAGCGGTCCCTGAATACGCCAAGAGTCGCAAACGTTTCAAAGAGAGCTTTTCCGGCGTAGCGCTATCGCGAAAGTATCAGTGTCCTCTGCTGGAGCTACAATGCGCAACACAGTCGCCAGTGGAAAACGGGAAGGAAATTCTGGGACACGTCGTATTTTATAAACAGAGATATTCTTTGTTCGCCCCCGACCCTTTCATTCCGATTAGCCGGGGTCGCGTTTAGCGGAGTGAGCGAGGGAAACGAAAGGGACAGGGATTTTTCATTTCTGGATGATTTAGATGATTCCTGATGTCGGTCTCTCCGCGATTCAGGCTATTTGCTTGCGCGTCGCCGTGGCACCGCGTCCGCGGAAATTATCTCGCGGTTGGCTCGGTTCATACTGCCCCGTGCTCGAGGAAACTGGCTGCGCGCGTGTACACGCGTGGATATATTTATGCGCGGGAGGACGACACCTCGCGAACGTGACGGACCATTCGGCCCGCGCTCCTTGTCTCTGGTTCCGCGATGAGATTTGCATTTTGACTGGCACCGTTCTTCGCCGGGGGGCGTACGTGCGAACGAGCGAGCGGCCGTCTTAAAACTCGGCCATCGCGGATCATTTATCCTCCCGATGACGCTTGCCGGATTAACGTCCTCTTGTCGTACGAATAATTACAACTCTGTTCGCTGGCGCGTCCCCGGCAGCTTGCCTTATTTGCACGGTAATCGCGGAATCCTCGGAGAAATTCTTCGCTGGATATTCATAAATTATCCTCCCCTTTGAGAGAGCTTTTGTCCTTAGAGTTACGGGACAGGCGTAGGAGCCGAGCAGCTTTCGAGATGACTGGGTTTCCGTGGGACTCGGCGAGATCGATTCACCCGGCACGCTCTTCGCTCTTGCATCCCGGACGCGCGGATTACGACTGTTCCCTCTCACCCCGACTGTCGGGGGCGTATTTTTGCACGGTCGACGAGCCGCCGAGCGCTGGTCGGTGGAATCAAGCGAGGCATTTACCAAAATAAACGCATTAATCGTCGGAGCGGCTTTGAAAATAACAGCGCGGCGCGACGCCAGCGAAACGGCCAAATGAAGGCTATTTTTCGCGTCGGCGACGGCCGAGGGGAACGTGCCCGCCATTATCGCTCATTGTTCGCGATCGAAATTGTACCGGCGTGGTACTTGTGAAAGTTTGCAGAACGGCCGCGGCGTGAAAATAATCGCTCGTCGAGGATTATTCGTTAGTGTGATTATCCGGCGCGATTACGAGACCGCGGCCCAGCCCCGTGAACAATGGCCGCCGTTGATGGAACGGTTACGTATCATCGGCCGGTCGCGACTAATTAGCGTGATTGCAGCCGGCGAAATACGAGCTGACGCGCTCGAATTATGAAATCAAACTTCGTTAGATAATCGCGCTATTTCCTATTGATGCTTCGAATTACAAAGGAACCGAGGCTTGCCGGAACGTTCTATCGCGGGATAGACGGTTCAGTTACGGGGATAGATCCGGGCCTCCCTTTATCGTTAATCGGCTGCATGTTGATTAGAAGCCTCGCCAGACCGGGCGCCCTGGATGCTGGTCGATTCTTTGCCCTGATATGCCTCGGCTCTTACGATTGATTAACGTTGCGAGGCTAAAGCGCCGCGCGCTGTAGCGATAATTAGGATTCGATGTATCAACGTTACTCCCGCGCGTGAGAATGTCGCTGCACTTTCCGGCGGCTTGATTACGCTACCGGCAAAGTCGCCGGCACCTTTCCCAGCCGTGCAGGCTTCCCCTGTCGAGGAGAATTTCAATCTCGCGTTGTCGTGCTGCCGCGCATTAGCATACGGGTTCGTGATCCGTCATTAAGTCGACGGGTTGACGCGATACACGTCGCGTCCGATGCAATAACAACGAGTAACGATCCGTGGGGGTTTGCCCGGAGACCGCGGGCGAAATTAAAATGTACGCTCGGGTCGGCGGCCAGGCCGCGGTGCCGCGCCGCGGTAATTAATGGTTCTCGAACGCGTGTCCTTGCAAGGACGCTTAAAGCACGAGGGGGGGGGAAAAAAATCGATCCTGCGGGAAGTAATATTATAGTAAACCCGCCGCTCTGTGGCCGTTCATTTTTCACCGAGTTCCACGGGAGACACGGGGAAAGCCGAGGGCGAGATTTATCGCGGCTGACGGAAGACATTACGCTCACGCCATAATCTTTCGGGCTGTTCGGGTAGGCTCGAAGGGAGCCGACAGCCCCGCAGAAGAGAAGCGATAATAGAATATTAGGTTTGCCCGCGAACAGGCGTGCTACATAGGCATAGACGGCGGCGGAATTAATTTTGTCGAGCTCCGGGCTCCACTGACAAGAGGTACCCAGAGATGGCGAATATAACCAGAGGAATCGATAGGCACTCTCCTCGGCCCAAGGACGTTATTTTTCATCGTAATCGCGGAATAAAATGGCGTTGCTTGAAAGAGGATTGAAAGTCGTCCCCCGACCATTGGCGAACGTAGTCGGATGTTCCTTTCGCGAAAGATCGAGAGAATTATGGGACACGCGGCGTTTAGAGGCTACCGAAGCGAAATGTTGTAATTGAAAAATTCCAGCTGCGAGAAGTAGGCAATGAAAAAACGGTGGCTTCTTCTTCGAAACGATTCGCAGGGGTCCGGCAAGGATCCGGCGAATAGTAACGTGGTTTCGAAGTTAATGCCAAGCTTCGTAAGCAAAAGAATCTTTTGTAGAGTTATTTCGACGGTGCATCCTTGATGCTCTGGAAAAATATCCGCTTGAAAGTGGTCTTTTCAGGCGGCGTGGAGAGGAGCTTTGAAATTTTCGAGGGTTCTACACCGCCTCCCAGGAGCTACTCGATACACACGAACGTATCTGTACAGAACGCACACGCGAGAACCTACATACTTCTTACGCGCCTCTGGGGGATTGCACGCGGAGCACGGAGCAGCGTACATTTGTAAATAAGCACGAGACTTTCGATCCACGGCTTTTTATCATTCATACGCCTTTCCAGTTACGTTCGCCTATTCATCGCGCGTCTTCTAAACGAACCTCCTTTGAACATCTTGAGGACAGAGGCGCTACGGATAGGGTTTACGATTCTATTTTTGAGACGAGCAATTCCTCGGCGCACTTTCTTCGGCATTTTTAATCCGGCGATTTGTAGTCGGCAGTGGTCCGACGTTTAATCAGAGAAAACCACCCTAAAATTTCCATTGGCAGTTTCGCCCTTTCCTACCTTAAGCTCGCTACCCCCCCAGCAAGGAGACGGACGGGGAAGCTCAGCTTTCCTTAAGATCATTGCTCTCCTTCTATAGTTCTACGGCTCTATAGTAAGAAATTCATATTCATTTGAAGCGTAGAAGAATCGAAGAGAGGATTAATCTGTTACCTTGTCCCTGATTTCCTGTCGCATCTTCTCTCGCTCTTCTTCCATTTTGCGGTGCTTCTCCTTCCTCCGCTCCTCAGCCTCCCTGATGGCTTCTTGCCTCTCCCTCTCGAGCTCCTCTTCCTTCTCCTTGTCATCTTCGTCTCCGCCTTCGCCACCTACGGCTCCTGCAAAACAAAAGGGCAGACAATTGTACAGGATCGATCTTACCTCGCGTGCTTTCCATACCCTATTCATCGTGGCTTCGCAATTCTTTTCCCCATCTAGACCGAGCGTTAATTGCGGCATAAAAGCTCCTTCGTAGTTTCATTCACGGTTAGTTTGGCCTGTTCCATTTAGGTGTACGCTCGGTGTACAAACTACTGGGATAATAGGCGACGAGAAACTAACGGTTTACCCCGGGGAGCAAACATTGTAAATCAACGGGATGGTAACAATACTATTCCGCTGTAGTTTATACACCGTTGCCGAGGGTAGGTGCATCAAGTTTCCAACTAAAATTATTTCGCTGCAGGAAAGTGTGGATCGGCTGACACGACAAACAGTAAACTTTCCCCGCCACCCAGATTGCACGGAGAATCGCTGGCTAGTCTCGCTACGGGAGAATGTGTGCGTTACAATAACGAATTACGGGTTCTACTCTACAGTCTACTGCGACCGAATTGATCTTCTGTTTGACCGTTGAAGCGAAGGAAAGAAAGGGAGCCGATCAAACTGCTCGCATTCAGTCGAACTCTGCAATGGAAATGGCTGGGTGCTTGGAGCTTGGCGGTCTTAACGAAGTTTTATTAGTTTACCGAAAGATTAAGTGGATTCGCGAGGCGTTCGCGTGGCTGTTACTCGTCCGGCGTGGGGTAGAAACTGTGGGAAGGGCTTTCCGCGAGTATTCCCGAGGAAAAATCTTGTTTACAGCGGAAACACATCCTTCCATTCCATGCACCGTACACACAGGCGATACCAGGGTCGCGCCCCTGTGCTCTTGAATCGCGTAAAAATAGGATGGTTGTTTGCGAATCTGTTAGCTGTACCGCTCTTAACTTGTCCCTCGCTCGCTGTTCATCCTGCTTGCTGTAGAATTAATGGTAAACAAAGGGAAATTTGTCTTTGGTAATGCTCTTTTTCCTACGTAAATAGAGACGAGTGTTTACCGAGGTGAGAGGTCCAGCGTGCGAGAGGCTGCAAGGCAATATCGGGAAGGTAGACATACGGATTCGGTGGAAGGGAAGCGAAAGGGAATTCGTCTTTCCCGCTGTCTGCCAGAGAATGATGTGCCAGGACCTCCGGGCTCGAGGAAATTAATACTACTTCTGTCCCGGCGTCGCCGTCGTCTACCGTTTTCCCTTTCTTTCCCTGCTATCCATCCGCCATCTCGTCCCTTCTATTTGCACTGTTTCCCGCAGCACTGCTTTTCGCCAGCTAGAAAGGTACTTTGAAGTCCGAGCCAGGGACATCCTTCGCCTGTCCCACTGTTTTTATTCTTCAATCTCCCTTCTCTCTCTCTCTCTCTCTCTCTCTCTCTCTCTCTCTTCCTTAAATTAAATGCAGATTCTACAGGATGATTCAAGTAATTGGAACCACCTCGGCCAGTCCGTAAATATTAGTTTCAGCGGAGATTGCTGGAGCTAAAAAAGGGACCACCCACACAGCGGGGTACGCGAATTCTTCCTAATTCTTGGAACGGAGATCAATTTTTCCGTCTCGGACAACTGATCTCTTATCGGATTAAGGTTGCAACTGGTCACACGTAATAATTTGCGCAAGTGTTGATTCGTTGCGAGGCTTCATCCTCCACTCTTTTTCTTTTTTTTCTTTTCGTGCAAGTTCCGACAGGTACTTTGCTCAATTAATTAATCACGCCGGCTGGCTTTTAACGGTACGCCACTTAATCGTTCCCATCCACTCGGCGAGGGGCGCTTTAAGTTTCTTTGTCCTGTCGCTTATGCAACGTACACGGCGCATTTACATTATTACATCGTTCCGCTGCGTCTGCCTCTTATCTTCTGTTTGACTCTGTGTATCCTGGCTCTCGCGGGGAGCAGGGTCGTTGGAAAAATTCGTTCCACCGGGGGAAAATAAAATCCACTTATCTCCGTGCCCACTGGTCCGTACGTTTGCCCGTTCCATCCATCATACCGGCCTTAATTAAATTTACTTACTTCTCCCGACACCGATCTACCGCTCCTCCGCGGCCCATACGAGATCCTCCCATCGCCAGCTGACCTGGTCCAGTTTCTTTCGGCAAACACGTGGTCGGACGGACTGCAGATTAAGCGGGAATGATATAAACTCCGGGCTGCTTGGTTTCTATCATAGCGACCGAATATAGCGAAACAATGCGTTCGACCTAGTTCCCTCGATTCAACACCGAGCACAGCTTTTATTCCACGATCGACCAATTCAGCCCTTTTGTCTCTTAAATATCCTTCCAGCGTAATTAAAAGTCACGGTAATTTTAACGAGTAGAGGAGCCTCCCATTGATCGGGCTCTGAATAGTTTTCGGTGAGTTTGTCTTTGAATTCGTTCGGAAGTCGGGCTGAATGGAATTATACATTCTTTCGGCGGAATTTTTGAACGGCCGGGCCGCCGCTCGCCCGGTAAATGTTTCAGCGGACCGGATGGCATTCGGATGAAAAAGTAACGATAAATGTTGGACGTTTCGACGGGCGCACATTTCGTTGGCCCGATTTACGAACGGTACGGCTCATCTGCGCGTTGGAACATCATCTCGTGGGTGTAGTCGTACAACAAGAACGGCCATAATAGCGAACCAGGACAATTGCCCTCGGTGCAAATGGAGCGACGGAGCGGGGACATTGTCATTTGCACCGACATTTTCGCGGGTACGTGTCGTTTCTAGCTTTCCACCTCGTCTCGTCCTCGCTTCAGCTCGCGTCGCCTCGCCTCGCTTCATCTACCCTGGCCTCGTCTCGCCACACCTCACGCGGATCACCGGAAGGTGGACGTAGAACGATCCGCGTTCTTATCAGCGTTATCGACCGCGAAATTTCCTTCTTCAAGGAGATGATCGGAGGCTCCTGGATGGAGCTCGCGATCAATAGCGGAACTATGAATTCTACATTTTTGCGCCTACATTCACTCCGGCTGTGCGCCTCGGAAGGAAATCAAAAACTATCACTTCCGTAATGCTGTGTGTATCAGTTACAAAACGTTCGCTCAGCTTCGAGTGAAAGTTGTGGAAGCTAGAAACCAGCAGAGTCGCACGAATACGTAGACGAAAAGGCAAGAAGCATTTAAATGACTGTTTGAATGTTTCGCCGCATCCATTCACCGAGAAATCATTAATGCTCGGCTGAAAAAAGGTCTCGCGGCTGCGCAGGAAAATTCGTTCCCGTCCCCAGGCAGTCGGTGACTTTTCATCGCTGGGATTTCAATACCGACGATGATTTAAAAGCGTCACGCCGGAGTCATTGCAGAGTTTCTCCGCGGATGTTGCAGCGAGAGAGGCAGTGGAACGAGTGGACGCGAGGCGACGCGACGCATCGCGCCACCCGCCTATCGCATGTAGGCCAAGAGTCGCTTCGGCTGGCTTTTTGTCCCCGCGAATCCGCCGCGCGGATCATTACGTGCAACGATGCCGTCGCTAAATTCCGCTTTCCAGACATCTTTCTCCCCCTGTATCCTCAATGACTGCACACACTTCTTTCAGACGGACGCTGCGCAGCCTCTGGCAGCCTCTCGCAGCACGCGCCCCTCGCGAGAATTATTCCAAAATATTCCATTCCGGCCAACCTATTACGCGTTTCTTCCAATTGACGCGCGTATTTCTACGGCGCCGAGTGGTCGACGCGTATCCCCGCAGAATATAGGTCGTTTCTAGAGAACCCGGCGGTTTCTAGAATGCTTTGCCATCGATGTCTCTGAAGGATCTTAACGAACTCTAAATGCAGCCGTCTCGAACGACCCATTTCTAACGACCTGTTTTTTAACGAGCAGTCGTGGACGAACGACGGTGTCCTACACACGCCGTTCAAACAAAAGATACCACGAAAGGCTTGCGGAAAATATTTCCCGACGAGGGAAAATGGAAAACACGGGTCGCGATTTTCCTTCGAAGTTGCCATTGTTTTTTGCCCGCCATTCAGGCGACCACATTATGGAAAGCCGGGACAAATCTAGCGGTGTTTTTTTTTTGCCGTGGACGGATGAAACGCGGAGAAAAGGTGGAGCATAAAGGGGGCAACGCAAAGGAAACAACCGCGGCCTGTATAGTCATCGGTAATCATCCATGTGCCGGTCGAACGAAAGCAACGAAAAGCAATTTCAAACGAGCGTTCCTGCTTTCTGCTTTTTCCCCTCAGTCTGTCTCCCTCTCTGGCAGGAATTCCTTTTCCATCGAATTCTGCGATTCACCGCCGATCGAAGGGGATTATTAATCAGGCGAGCGATCCAGCTTACCGGCGGGTCCGTCGAATTTCTGCGATTCATTGAGCGACGTTAGGCTGTGCCGTGAACGAAGGGGCGAGTCTTTCCGTCCAAGGGGGGACGAAAGTGCTGTTTATTATTGGAGCTACGTATCGGTCGATGAATGATTGCGCGAATAACTCCCACGTATCGTCGAGCGAGAAGCGAGGTTAAAAAGTCCGCGAGCACAATGGAGAAGTAAGTTGGTCGCAAAATCGCGAGTTCGGGTCGCGGTTGGCCAGGGAAAAAGCTGGCGAGAAAGGGGTGGGAAAGGTCGGTAAGAATGCGCAGTTGAAACTCATTAACGACAATTCGGCCCTCGTCCCTTCCGCATTGGTGCGCTGAAACGAGGAATCGAGAGAATGGCCAGAAGAGTGCATAACAATGTTACGCCCTGTCACTTAAGGGCGAGTGACGAAGGAAGAGATTAATAAAGGAGGCTTTTAAGGAAGGTGTCGCTGAGAACTGGGATATCGGACCACGCCTCCGTTTTCCATTCTCTGGCGACAATGGGACTTGAACGTTTCTCCGTCTGCATAGTTAGCCGATGCTTTAACGCTGGCGAACCGTTTCTGATTCCAGATGACGTTTCCATTCGATGCAGCTGATCGCGAGAGACTGTGGCCTGGCAGACATCGTCGGCTGGTCGAGAATGTTGCTCTGGGTCGTCGCCGCGAACATTAACGTGAGCTTTTCTTTTGTTTTCTAACACGATCCACGGTTTCCGCGCGCCAAGTGCACACGCAACGCGTTACAAACGATGGTGCAGCTTAATTCCTGGACGGAGGAATTAGCGCGCAGTCCATGTTAGCGTCGGGAGCTTGCCGGGCGCGAGACACGGGAACGATTAAACAGTTGAATTTTTCAGGGAGAGGTCGGGCTATAGATTTTTCATCTTTTTTTTTTGTCCGCGGCAGAGCGAATTCTTTCTGTCCAGCGTGACGGCAGAAATAGAAAGCGCAGGTATGCGGGTTTGAGCACTTTTGTTTGATAAAATGAAATTCTCTGGCAGTCGTCCGAGAATTTCACGGCTCCCGATGAAATGAAAGGGCGCCGTGGAATTGGTGGACGTGCAGGCTGCAAGATGTTTCGGGCGTGGGACGCGATTACGCGCGACAAAGATTTCCTTTGCGCGTTGCGCTACGTTCGTAGGCACATCGGAGGAATCAGGTACTTTGTTTCGTTTCTGGGTAGCTATTCTGAAGTGGTCGGACGTGAAGGGCTTGCGAGTTTCGGCATTAGGATTTATTAAATATTAATCAGAGGAGAATGGAGCGCAAGGGGATTCATCCCTTGCAGCGATATTAAACGATTCTATCCTCTGCGACCTTTTTCATCGATCTCGGGTTAGATCCTCGTCTTACGTCGGAAATGAAATCGATCAAGTTCCTGAATATATCACTCCGGTGAAATGAAATAACGTTACGTAATAATATCCCTATCGAGGACAAATGCGATGGATTATATCGATCTTGTCCGCTCCCCCTCGTATTTTCAAGCGACATATTTTTCTCCATGAATTAAACGGGCGAAGAATCCTAGTTCTTTGACGGAACGGGGGCCTCTTTTATACACAAAAACCGATATTTAATTACTCGCCCAGTTAGGAATACCGGATGTTTCGCTAATTACCCTCCGAGCAGATATTAAATCTTTTGCACAGATGAGCGGAGGGGTTTTCATCGGTGGTCTCGGAGGAGATGTTCCTCGCGAATAACGCGAACACTCGAAAAAATGTCGTGTCGTGAATAAATTAGAGGAGACTCGTGGTAACGCAGTTAATGAAACAGTCCGCGGAACAGCGTGTCCCAGTTCAATTAATTGAACGATGTTGATTGAATTTTTTATCGAATGAAACACGCCTGGAAGCGGTGCAACGTCGAAAGGAAGAGAGAGAGAGAGAGAGAGAGATCGGAAACTTGTTTCCGTCTTCGATGACAATTTATCGCGGGTCGCTCGGAATTGCGAACAAGACGGATCCGTGTAGGCGAGAATCAAATTTGCGATCGCACAGTCTCGCATCAATCCCGGGAGTAAGTCTCGCCGTGTTCTACTCGTCGGCCCTTTTGCCCGCTGGAAAATTCACTTGCGAGCGAATAATTCTCTCGTTTCCCCGGACCAGGCTTTGCAGCTAGCCCTTAATCCAGCCGAAACGGGAACGGGAATGGGAATAGGAACGAGGGGCAGAAAGAACGATCCCTCCGTATCTTGCAGCAGCGTCTAGTATTCCTTTGAAATCGGCGTAAACTTGTTTCCCCATCAGCTGCAACGTCTCCGTGCCGATGATTGGATGGCATATTGTCGACCGGCCAGGCGAGGATTCGCATTCGCTGGATGCTTCCTCCATCGGCCCGCTACTCTGCATTCTTTTTACACTCGTTAGCCGTTTTGTATCGGAATCGACGCGGCGAAGTCTTGTAAAATCCAGTTAAAATGCAGATTCGATGAATCGGGGGTAGCTCGGTAACGATGTCCACACGCTCGAAATCGAAACTGGATTTCTCCACCGTCGAAATATATGCGCGCGCGCGCGCGACCGTTTTTTCGGTCAGCCGTACACCGGGATTCCAGCCGCGATTGGTCGCGTAGACTCGCTGGAAAACTGTTCACGTGCCGTGAAACAAACAGCCGATTCATTTGGCTGGCGATGCTACCGCTAAACGCGACCGTATTACCCGTGGAAGCGAATTTCTGGCTGAAAAAGGAGGAGAGGCTCGGTAGAACGGCAGAATACGGCTGGGGAGCAACGGGCAGAGCTTTCCGGGGGAATAGATTCGCAGGCAGTGTTTCGCGCTGTTCGACCCGGATTAGCGTTTTAATTTGGCAGCGGTCGCGCTCGCAGTTGTAAATTTCCGTTAAATGCAAATTCAATTTGCTCCCGGTGACGATGCTTTCGTGTTCGTCACGGTGACGCGCAGATGTTCCCAACGACCGGTTCTCGTGTTCGAAAACGATATCTGGCGCTGTAGCGAGCGCTCTCGCAAACGGCCTTTCTATTCGCCGATAATTTCAGCAATCGACGAACGGAGCACGGGGGAAGTTCGCGCAGAACCGACGCGCTTGCCTGCAACGAGGATTTCTTCCTCATTGTCGCCTGGAAGTTGCGTCGCCCCGCGAAATGTCGCAACCCGCGCACGTTTGCCACTATCGTACGCACGTTCGGAGGCCGCAATCGGCCACGAAATATCGCATCGAGGGAGTTATACACGGTCTTACCCAGCCGTGCGATTACGCGAGCTTCGCTCGGGGTCTCGGTAGTTCGTCGGAGGAGCGGCGTCGCGAACGTACCCGTGTAGATTCATACGTGGCGTCGAGACTACGTTTTTCCCTGGAACATGGTCACGTTCCAGGAATCGCCGAATTGGGCGCTACGAAGGGAACGAGATGCACCTCTCTCTCTGCTTTTTCCCACCGTTTTTATTAATACTTGCTCGTTAGTTAGTTTCCAGGCACGATAACGCGAGCCAAATATGGGCGTAACGTTTTTACTGTTTTACGTGGCGATCGGTTTTCGATCAACAGGCCGCGCGGTGGTGTTTTTGCGCCGGCTAGCACAATCCCGGAAGGATCGTGAAAAACTGGGCTCGCAAGAGGGGGATTTGCATCGAAAGCGGATTCCGCGGCGAACGAAATTCGGACTGGCCACCCGCGATGGAAATTCCGTTTCCCGGGGAATTACGCTGCTTCCCCCCCTCTGTTCTTAACGCGTGGTTCGCGTGACATCGATGCTCCATCGACGATCCTCGCCAGATAAGAAGCTAAACCGAGATGGGGAGCGGATTGGTCGGAGCCACGGGCGTAAAAGTTGCCCCCGCTGCCACGGGGCAAGAACAAATTGTCCGGACGTTTTTCCATTCATGCATAAAACATCGCCCCCGTTGTCCGGCGCTAATGCAAGCAGACATCGAAGTAGCTGCATCGAACTTCCTTCCTCCTCCCTGTGGATCCTCGGCTCGTCCGGTTCCGACGCATCAATCTTATTAACTGGATCGTCCTCCGGCTACTTTGGACCCTTTCTCCTGGGTTTTCGGCGATAAATTTCGCTCTGTCACTCTCCGATCTCCTCTGACTCGTTCATTCGCTCGCCGGATCTCTGACTCGCGAGATTTCCTTAACCCGGCCTCAGGCACCGTATCGGCGGCGTTATCGATAGGCGGAACGATAGAATAGAGCGAGCGGGCGGGGGATTGACACGATAATCAGCCGGGGATCGCTGTCAGGCCATTGTCTTAAATGACTGGTTCGTAATCAGTGATCGATAAATGGCCGAAGCGAGTAATCTGACATTCATGTAACACGTTTACATGACTACGCCGCGCCGGAGTAACAAGCGTATGGTTTGCCATAAGCTCGAGTCAAGTACTCTTGATTAAGCCACTCTGCTATAATTAACCGCATCTCTAGAATTTGCTCTTGAATCGATCGATGCGACCGCGCCGCGCCGCGTCAGTTCAGGCCCGATTGTGAGTTCTCCACCGATGGGTTCGTTAATGTGTATCTGTTTAATGGAATTCACGTTTCTGTTTGCTTGTTACGTGATGAGGATATTCGCGTTAATTGACGTCCGTGCAAACGTACCTACAAATATGCCGACGACTCGCACGCGTAGTATCTCGATAGACAGCCAACGGGGATTCGTGCTATTACGGACGAATGGAGAGGCGATCTCTTTTGCTGTTAATTAATACCCAGCCCTTAAATCGCACGCGAACTTGCGATCTTGCGAACTTTCCATGAAAATTCTGCACAGCAGGAGGTGTAGTAGAAATTGTTTCCTCCACGTCCCTGACGAGCGAGCCTAAACTAACGTCCTGATCGAATCGCCAGGGGCAGTCTCTGGTTATTCATTTCCTGCAGCAAGATCGTGGAGGACGTACCGGATCTTTTACTCAGGGCACCGTTAGGAAGGGTATCGAGGGTTCGCTGGCTCGGGACGCTGATTGTTCCGGTCGCGGGGTACCTATGTAAATCTCAGCCGTGTCGAGCAGAGATCTCCTCATCTGCGAACTTTCTACCAGGTTGATTTAGCCACCGACGAGGGAACGTTTATAATTTTACCAAATAATCTGCATGGTTGTCGAGTGCCAAAGTCAGGTGGATCGGATCGTCGGCGGAATGTTTGTGTTTTACCAGGCGAGAAAAGTGAAGCACGGGTCGAGATTTCACAGGGGAGATACAGCTTAGAAACGATCGATTCACGGGGCAGAAGGGAAGGTTAGGAAAAAGAGGCAAACGAGTTGCAAAGAAAGCTTGCGGTTAGCGTCGCGTTTATTGCCGATTCAAGGAAGAGCTGCCCGTGAACGGATGCTCGTCGATACGAAGCTGTGCAACGCGAACAACACGCGAGACTCTCTCCTTTCGTAGCATCCGCTGGATACACTGACGCAGACCGATCGTTTTCGTTCGTGCTGCTTGAGATTTCGCGTGCCCACGGATTGAAATATTTCCACGAGGCATCGTTATTTACGATCGTAGCCGTGCAAGCGCGAGCTTCATTCCGAATCCTCGAGAACCCTTGCAGTCTCGTATTGCGGCGCACGGGTGTCGCAGCGTCGACGTTTCCCCTTGGAGAACGATTCAAGATGCTCCGAGTGTTCACACGTGTTTAAAGGAATGTTCCACGAGGGCGAGGCGGGCGAGGCTGGCAAAGTTAAAAGTCCATCTCCGTACGCGAACTTCTCTGGCGCTATTGAACTTCCTACGGCTTTCGTTTCTCGTCCAACTGGTTACGCAAGGATATACGCCACTGCGACACGTTACATCTCCGACGGAGCTGGCCTCGAAACCGTACCAGTTTCTCACTGTCAACTCGCGCGGAAAATTTCCCTTAGAAGCCACCAGTCATCTCCATTCTCATTAAGACCTAGGCTTCGTAGCGGCTGGTGGCTGCGACGCGTTCTGTTTCGATCTTCAAGCGTAAACACGTGGTAATTGTATCGCGCGACTGCTTTCAAACTTTACTTCTCCTCCCGCGATACGTCCTCGTCCAATTACAGCTCCTCGCTCCCTTGGCGACGCGGTGAAAATGCCGCGGGCGCATCGTAATTAGCCGGCGGGAGACCAGCTAGAAAGTAGAAGTGTCCCGAAGTTGCCGCGGCGTCGTATTCGGGGCACGTGGTAGAATTAGTCCTATTGATTCGTGGCTCGACTGCGCCGCGATAACTCGCCTCCAAAGGAAACGCGAGATGATCCTTGTCGCGGCAGGACCTTGTCGGCGGACTCGCCCCGCCTGCCACAATAGCGAGGTAATTTCTCCTCCTATTTCTGCTCCATCCCCTTATTCGTTGCTCCCGCGTCGAGTCGAGTCGCAACAGCGGCCAACTTGTTCCGCGTTGCTTGTGCTTTCGCGAAATTGCCGCCAGCCGCCGTGCCTCTCGCCTCCTGCCCCTTGCCTTTCAGCCGATCTCTCCTCGACATCGCTGCATCGTTTTCAGCTAATTAACGCGAACTCGGCGCCAATCAACGCTGCTTCCGCCGATCGGCGCAAACCGGGGAATCAAGGACACCGAGAGCTCGACAAATAGCTGGCTCGTAGTTCGGGGAGAGCTCGGTCAACTTTGTTCGGAGTTCTTATTTCCTCGAGCGACCTTGCGGCTGGGTAGCTTAGCCTCGTGTAAAATCGGCATCCGGTTTATTAAATTTAAACTTGCGAAAATGACTGGTCGGCCGATGAATATCTGGCGCTGCTCTCGCGTTACTTTCATTCCAGCCTGTAGATAAGAGGGCCGTACCGAGTGCACGCGATACGCGCAAGGCCAGAAGGAACGCCGAGATACGGGAACATAGAACGCTTGACCGCGCTCGCTGTCGTAAAAGAGACGACGACGCGTTTCACGACCTTGTCATCAAAGAAGCTCGAGTGTACAAGCGCGGTGCACGAGTAGGTCAAGCATCTGGCTGACCAATGACGGGCTACGCTACTTGGGGGGGAAGCGAGTTCCTCCGGCATTCTTTCTTGTCCCTTCTTCAAACGTCGATTAAACGCTTGGAAATAGGCGAGGCTCGAATATACGGGCACGTGCGGAACTCGAACGCTAGAAACCAGGCTGATCGCAATCGAAGCCTCGCCCTTAAACAGAATCGACCGAGCATACTTTGCGGCTCCCAAAAGGGACGAGAGCCGTTCCAGCTTTCTCGGGAAGGAATCTCTTGGCAAATCTGTCCCTTCTCTGCATTTAAATTAGAAATATAACGGGGACTTATAGGGGGCGCTTTGGCGAGAGACCTCGAACCGAAGTTCTCCGAACACGGCTCCACGTTAATGGCCACGCGCGCCACGTCCAACTGCCGTTGCTGTTCTCTCAAATTATTTATCGGCCTTTCAATTAACGAGCAACCAATGGACCGAACCGACGGTAATTACGAAACAGCGGGCTCCCGTTTATTCGCCCAGCTAAACGGTCGGGAACAAAGTCGAGTGTTTTATTACTGACAGCTAATAAAGTTATCGGTAAGAAGCTTAGTTGGAAGTTAACTTTCGCGAAACTCGCCGCGAGAGGAGAGGGGTAGTCTACGTCTTGTACACGTACCTATCGCGATTCTGCATCCAATCGACGGGCCGCGTGGCGAGGGCGCAAGAGAAACAGATCGTGCTGTTTATTTACGGCGCATTCGCTCGAGTCGCGTTTAAATTACTCTTAATTCTCGCCGCGGGAACGGGATCGTAAGTGTGTCGCGCGGGGAGCGGATTGATTCATTTTCGCGGCGCTTTTCGCCCCGAGGATCAGGCTGCGTTCAAGCGGTTGCCGCTTATCGCGATGTCGAGAGCTGGTTCATGAGCGTCGTTAAAAAAATACGGGTCACACGGCAGGCCAGAAGCTGCCGGTGCGTGGGGGAAAAAATTGCGACAACGTTTAAGATCGGAAGGCGCGGGGGCGCGGGCCGAAACGTGCTGCCGAGTCTCGTCGTCGATGTTAATTCGCGAACAAACGTGTTTCGCTGATTAAACGAATGAACGCGAGAAACACGAGGTTCTTTGGCGGGGAGGTTTTCACGGGGACTCGACGCGTGATCGTGACTTTTTAGAGGAACAGGGGTTTTCATTCGTCCAGAATATTAGAATTCTAGGAGGAGCTATCCGAGTGACTTGGGCGCGGAATAATAATTCTTTCTTTGATACGAGGCAGACCGATTCGACTTGGGAACCGCTGACTCGGAGGGTCGTTTCTGCGAGAACTAGGCCACAGCTTGTGCACGTAAAGAGTCTATTTTTTTTGTATAACCCGTTGCATAACTCGTCGAGGTCGGTCGAAGGGAAACCTCAGCAGTTCGGATAGATCCGACACGTGACACCGGGATCGCATGCCAACACCGCTAGCCGATCGGCCTTTGATTCTTGAATACGAATTAGGCGACTTCCGTTACCCTTTCGACCACCTATCTGTTGCAGCTCAATTTGGATCGTACGAAACTAGACGCCTGGCCACGTAATCGACCTAGCAAGCAGTCGAGTGTGTGGCTTTGAAAGGGCGGGATTGGGATCGAGGCCGAACTGCCCCCAATTTTCCACCCGTGAACTTGGATAATTTAAGCGAGCTCGAAAACCAGGGGGAGTGGTTTTTGGGAATGGTACCGAGCTTCTGCATTTCGGCAGTTCGGAATACTTTCGGGCAGATAATCTTTTAAAATTATTGTGGGCTGCTTGAACGGCCGAGGCGCGATAAGCGCACGGATAGCCTAGCTGGGAGCAAAATAGAGCAAGAATTATTGTTACGTCGGGATAAGGATAATCCTCACGTTCGAGGATTAATTGTATAGTTCCGAGTTCTCTCGCGTGAACGCTATCGGGTCGCTTCGATCTAACGATTAGGCGATTCTAATTGCACGTTCTAGCACGCACGTGACCGCCCCGGCATCCCTGTAAATCAGGCAAGTTCGACGAACGAGGATGTTCCGCGCGGGAATCGCCAGCGAATTTGGTGGATCTGGGTCGGACCTTCCTTATCGATTTTCGGTTCGATCGAGAATTTCTTTGCTCGCGCGGGGAATTCGACTGAACGACAGGGGACATTTTTCCATTTTCCAAAAAGGCCATGGCTCGCAAGCTGATTGAAACAGTCCGACCGCGATCGGCATCGTCTCCCCTCTTTGTAATTAGCTTTTACCGTCGGTGAAATCAAATTTAATTTGATTCACAGCCGCCGTGCAACCGACGGTCGTCGATGGCAGTCCCTTTTTTGAGCGTCACGCCGTTCAGTCATTAATTACCTTAAAATTTAACGAGCTCCAGTGCATATACCACGCGGAAACGTTCGCTGCTAGCTGCTAATTAGCATCTACCCATTATTCCTTGATTATTCTTCGAAGAATACAGGCACGTCGCCCTGTCGAATGATAAACATCACGTCTGAAACGTGATTTCCATTATTCAATAATTCCAGAATACTATAGGTACTTGGCAACAGCCATTTGTAATAGATCGGATCAAACAGTTGAGTAATTAAAGCGATAAAATCATTCATTTCGCCGCTAATCTCGTGGCGAGCCGGCCATTGGGGGTACTTGGCCATCGGAAAGGTATAAGTACTTTTATACAAGTTGTGTATTAACGATATTCGAAGAAGGCTAAAGAAATTAACGAGGAGTATGGTCGGAAAGTTCGAAATTCCACCGCGGAGATTCTTGAAACCCCATCGTCGCAAGTTTCCCTGCAGGTTATCGTGCAAAGTTTACGCGTGCTCGAAGGAGCTTCCTCGGCCGTCTACGATCGCGAGGAATTGTTGAACGAACTTAATGTTGCCTGACACAACGCTCAGGGGGAGACTCGTTTCGGCCAGTATCCGCGAAACTTTCGACCATCGACTTTAATTCCTAGTGAAAACGAGAGATATTGATTTGCAAGCTCGCACTCTGCTAAGGGTACCTAGCTGTTGGCATTTGCTCTGGCGGAATCGCGTGCACGCTAGACGGCTTCTCCTTAAAAGCCCCGCTATACCGCGGCAGAGTTTCCGTGATGCAAGTTGGATCGCGAGCGCGGAACGTATGTAGTTCGCGTGGTAACTCCGTTGTTTAGGATTCATATTTCTAAGCGTTGCCGTGCGAGACACTACGTTCCCCGGGTGCATCAGAATTTTTCTCAACGATACGTTGCTTTTCTCCGGAGCACGAAGCGAGTAAGCTTCCCTCGTGGTCAGTGAAATCCACTGGGTAGGTAAATCCCGTTGGCTGTCGAGGTCGTCGCTGGTCCACGCGAATCGGCAAGGAAACGAGTTTACGCGATATATCGAGAGCGACCAAGGAATTTCCAAGCACATATTTAACGAACAATTTGGCGGCGTTGTTTAATTACTAAATAAGACGCGTCTGACTCGGTGCTGCCGTTTGAGCGAAAAATTTTCTAGCCCGCACTTGCCGCCCTGCTGCGAGTTCTCGATAAATTCAACAACCAAGTATCGAACGCGCGCGAAAGCCATTCGTTACGACAATGCCAGAGGCTCTTCGATTTCACGGGATGAAAGCTACCCGAAACTAATTTTTTCGACTATTTTTTTCTATCGACCACTTGCGCATCGATTCTCTCCAATTTTCAGATATAATCGTACACTTGTGACGGCCCTCTCGCGGAAGTTGAACCGCGCAAGCTGATTTCGCTCGACAAAAGTTTCATTACATCGTAAAGCGGATCGATATTGTTCGCGATACCGTGGAATAGAACCATTTGGAAAACAGACGCGGTCGCAGTTATCCCGGTGAAATATATTCGCAAATATAGAGCGGGTTTAAAATAGGAGCAACTACGATGCGGTACTCGTCCGTCTCCGCCGCGATCCCAATTAAATTCACAACGGATAACATTCCACCCTCGAGTGGGGTATAAAGGGTTAAGAGTATCTAACTCCCGGCGAACTAGCAGGAACTGGCGTCGGGCAATCTGTCCCGGAAACTGAATTTCAATTTCAGTTTCAATTTCGAAACGTCGTTAGGCAGGAACGCGAGACAGCCTTTATTTCGAGCGACGTTTCACTGATTTCCGCTGCTTGTCCGCCGTTCGAGGGCTCTCGTGCTTATTCTTCGAAAGTAGCCACTTCTAGCCGAGGGAATTTTCTAAGAAAACCACTGGGGTGGCTCTCTAGATGTACCAGAGGTGTGCAGGGCCCCGAAGAACTTTCCTCTAATTAACTGGTAGATGTATTCTCCACGTTGGGCCGCACGTGCCAGGGAGAATCGTTACCTAAGCCTACGTTACCCCGCCGTGGATAACGAGTCGATGATTTTCGAAGGGTATTTGGAGCCCGACTCTCGTGCAGTTGCCCCTAAAATTAATTTCCCCGGCAAACAGACTTCGTTTACGAGGGTCACGTTTTTCGCAGACTCTTTCCACGCAGACAATCGATTTCGCGCGTTCCACCGCGCATATATTCGCGCTCGTTACGTGACCAGCTTCGTCGAATAAGCGAAAATTTCGCCCGCCCCGCCCCGCGACCGCCCGGCCGCCCATCTGTCCTCCACTCAATTCCTCGTCCGTGGAATCGATGATTTTCCACTCGTGCCGATTGTAAATATTCTTTCCAGGGGATCGATACTCCCTTTGGTCGGCGTCGGCCAGCTCGCCGGGGTATTTATCGCGCGACCTAGTTCACATTCAGAAGCGAGTCAGCGCTCGTAATAATTCAGAAGGAGGTTTGGGCGTGAACGCGCGCGCGGCCGTATTACCAGATTCAAACGCGACCAGAAACGAACAGAGAGATATCGGGCCGGCTTGTCAACGCGTTATTTACGAGTCGTTGTAATGTATCGATTCGCGCCGGCCAGGATACGCGAAACCAGCGGCGTTCCCAGCGTGGCGTCGCGCCACACAGGAATACATACGTGCGGCCTTGTAGCCAGTCGGCCAGCACCGATAATAGATTTTCCAGGAGCCGTGCGCGAGCGAGCGCCGTTCTTGTCAAAGAAAAAGAGAAACCGTGCTCGACAGTTTAGAGCGGGGATGCATCCTATCGTTTGTCCGCGTTACGAATTCGCTCTTCTTTTTTTTTTGTCCTTGGTCGTTCGCACGTACCACGGTGCCTGGTACAGAGAATCAAGCGTATCGATCGGCAGAGCAATGGAAAGGAGGCTTGGATCCCCGAAAGAAAAACACGGCAGTGAAGCGTGCTCTCGGCTGGAATCGCTGCACGGCAAATCTCGCGCGCAAACAGCCACGTTGGAGGGCACTCATATTTGCGAGGCACAAGAGGCGCGAGGGAAATGGGGAGTGGCTGCAAAAATTTCGAGCCGTAGGGGACGGCATCGGGGACGAAAGCGTCGCCTCGGCGACGTCAGCTTGTCAGGAGCATTTGCGCGCGTAAACAGAGAACACTCGAGGCCAGGCCCGCGTCGTGCCAGGTTCTCTCGAACGAGTTCAAAGCGTCGACCAGTCGCCGAGAGAATTTCACGGGAAAATCGTCGGGGATGTTTGACGTGCGACGTTCGGCTTTAACGAATTCGTTTCGACGCGCCTTTGACCCTCGTTCTTTCGAAAGGCGACGCTCGAATGTTCTCCTCCTCGGCCAGGCCCCGTCCTTTGGGCGGACACCGCGGCTCTATCGCGAGGGTACACATCGCGAAGCACCGATCCTTCTTAATTTCGGAGGGAAGATAAAGAGGGGCGGGGAGGGCGGCGACTTATCTCGAATTTATGCCACGGAAACTCGCAGCAACTCGCTAAACAGCGTCGACGACTCTTTCCGCGTTCCGCGCGAGCCACGAATATATTCCACGGAATTTCAGTGCGTTCCCGGACGGTTCTGGGGCTGGTAACGAGCAAACTTTTGCAATTCAAGTATCGCAGAGAACGCTTGTTTCCCATCGAAACTCGTACTCGGCATTTTTCCGCCTGCCATTTGTAAATTGGCGATTGTTTTAAATTTTCGTTCCGCGAACAATGCCGAAGAATAATCTTCGTCCCGTTGGTTATTGGAGCGCTCGACGGAGGGGGAAGAGGGAAGTGGATCAACGACGGCGAAGACTGTAAAATGGAATCGAAGAGGACAGGTTACCCGACGCCGCTCTCAAACACGCCGAGACGACTTTTCGGCTAGGATCGTCGGTCACGAGAGTGCGCCGCGCAAGTGAACGAGGTCCCTAGCGGCAGTAGAGGCGCACCGTGTATAATCAGACACAACACCTACCCGGGAAAGTATGTGCAGAGAGTCGGTGCACTTACGCGATGGAACATAGTAGATACTTTGCGTGAAACTGGTGGAACACAACACTGGTGGATAGATTACCACGCTGCCGCATCAAGCACGAACGCGTTAGCAGATATTGAAGCAGTACAAGCGATACGCGTAGCGTGAAACGTACGATTAATCCGATTGCAAACGTCACGACGATGGAAGAGAGGCGAGGATTGAAAGAAACGAAAGCAAAGGCGATAGCGGAGGCACGATCGAAATCTAGGGGATTTCGAAAGGAAACGAAGCTGCCGGCGGGTGGGAGGAGAGAGTGAGATGGGAGACATATATGATGAAGCAACTGTACCTGAATGAGTTCGGTGCTATGAGGTGCAGGTGTATGACGGTAGGTACTTCGTGGCGCGACTGGCCAGCCTGGAGCCAGTCCCCGACCGCGATATTCGCACACGGATAAATAAAGAAAAGGCGGGTTTACGCGACGGGACAGGCTCTAGCTCTGTTTAGTTGGACGGTGATGGTAGGATCGATGGATCGATTGATCTTGCGAGCAAAGGAAAATACCGACCCGATAACCCGTCGCGATAGCAGTCCCGAGTAATCGACAAGAGCAGAGGCAAGTGAAGAGGCTAAGTAGTGCATGCTTGGCTTTCTAGCGGACATACCCAGTATGTCCATGACTTGGCCTCGTGGCTGCGCTCGTGATGCTGGCGACAGTAGTACTGGCGCCGTTTCGGTCGGACTTCACTTGCCAGCACCGACGTCGACCACCACCACTGCCGCCACCACTACCGCCACCACCAGCATCCTCCGTGTCCCCTATCAAGAACCGACTTCCCCACCAGCGGCCCCGGTGGGCGTGCTTCCGCGATGGTCGGAAGGGGTTCTCACCAGCAGAGAGAAGGGTAGAAAAATGTTGGTCTCCCCTCTGGAACTTGTGCAAACCCTCCCTCCGCATAGAGTCGCGGAGAAGCGGGCTGCAACCCGCAGCCCGCAGCCCGCACGCAATAGCGATATCTCGAGCGAACTTTCTGGAATCGACGCGATCGGCCCTCCTCGAGGAATCAGTCGACGCACTCGGACAGAGCGGCAGCCGTGCGCGCGCGGACACCAATTCGCCCGGATAGGGATAGGGATCGTCGTTGCTAACCCTCGAGATAGATCGACTGCACTGGGTCAGGATAGAATGCTGTTGTAATTTTCGGGACGGTATGGTTCTTGGACCGAAGTACCGGAGGGCCGTGGATTCTTTTCAGGAGGGCGGAAACCGATCGTCGCGCCGGTTGCAATGACGATGAACGGCAATCGGTCCGTGGAAAAATCAATTCCCATCGATCGCTCCCCGGCAAGTCCATCCAATCTGACTCGGTGCAGTGTTTGGAAAAGCCGTGGGACAAAAAGCGGCCGACGAATGATAACGGCTCGCTTCGGGGGCGTGATCCAGTGGCGTTCGATTCCGACTATTGTTTCCTTGGCGCGAGTGAATTGGATACGTAAGTCGCGATGGAATTTCATCGCGGCTGGACCGAGCCTAGAACCGGCGGCCGAAACGAGGCGGGGGAGAAAGAGAAAGAAAAGGAGGTAGGGGCGATTCTTGCACTCAAGCGAAATTGCAATTAGTAAACGCGAAAGCGTCTTGGAACGCACGCATTCCGGCAACCCATTAAGGAATATTCCCGCGCGCCGGGCCTCGCTTAATGAGCGATATAATTTATTGGCTGTACTTAGAAGCCGGTCTAGTTGCGGTTTGTAGTTAATAGAACCTGCGACCTCCGACCCATTAACGGCAGCAGGTCGAACGTAAGATGCCACCTTAGGACCGAAAGGACCCACGAACGGTGCCCTAGCTTTCCCGCTATTTCGACTGGCTTTATCGGTACGCGAACCCTCATCGAACTTGCCCTTTGCTACCCTCTCCCGACCTATTCCACTCCCTCCGTCTCGATTCCCTCGCTCATTGTCTGGCTTCTTGTTCATTGTCCGCCTCTATCGTAGCTTGTACCACTCGTACATCTCTTCCCTCCGTCCCACCTCTCACCCCTTCGCCTCCTCGCTCGGCCCTCTTTTCCCCGCGCCCCACCGCCGTTCTGCATAGGGTAGAAGCTTGATAGACACGAAGAGGAACACGCACCCTTCATCTCGCAGGCCTCGAGAACCGGAAGATTTATTGGGCTTTTCACGCACCTATCGGGCACGCCTCCACCCTCCCTCCCCTTCCTTTTATCGCCGTTCAAATACGGCGGCGCTGCGTTATTTGCCAGCGAAACGAAGCTTCCCGTGACGAAAGGCAATCGGCGAGACTTTCACTCGATAAAGGATATAAAGGACAGACGAAGGATTCCCAGCGATCGATCTAGCGTCGTTTCTATGTAGATACCTCAGAGTTGATTACTACCGTAACCCACGCGAGTACTGGTGCTCCACGAGAGACAAGGCTGCGATCTACGCTGACGCGAACGATCCACAGGGCCTCGTTAAACAGATACGATGCCTTGGAACAATACTGGAATGGACGGGACCGGACGAGCCGGGCCACTTAACGAAAAGAAAATCCCGGGACTCTTTATTCGCGATAAACCAGTCGAGCGTCACTGACTTATGGCGCGTAAGTCGGGCGACTGGAGAGGCCAGAGGAGAGAGCCAAGAGGAAAGAGGAAAGCAACCGAATCCATAAACATCGGCAATCCACTTCTCCAGGGGCTGGCCATCGAGAGAGAGAGAGAGAGTCCGAGACGATCTCTCACCTGTTTAAGGGAGTGCGCGGTAACGCGCTCGTGCGTGTTCGCCGTGTGTGCCGGGGTCTCGGAGCTTGGCCATTGCCTTGATAAATACAAACGCTCGTTGAATAATGCATCGAACGTTCCGGCACTCGGGGGTAAACAAGTAACCCAACACCGTGGCCTGGCATCACCAGGATATCAGGCCATTCGCCTGAATCCTCTACCCCTGTTTTCGCCGATCTGACTTGTCGCCGGTCAACAATCGCGACTCCCATTCAAGCTCAGGTGGCGGGGCGTTGCAAAAACCAAGTGTAAACGCATCCCGACTCTTATTGTTAGGTGGCGCGGGACCTAGAGCTTCTAGGCTTGTATCACCTTCGAGTGTACGTGGCTCCAATCCCACAATTACTTTCTGTGCTTTTAAGGGAATGAGGGAGCGGCTGTTTCTCCATGCCACCTATCAAATATTACGGTGCTTAAGACTTCGTATGCCAGAACCCTATAATTCAGCAAGTTTAGGTACTCGTCTTGACATCGAATAGCATTTTGACACCGATACCAGAGGAGACGACAAACGAGACACTGATAGAGGAGACAACCGTATCGGTATTATCTCGAGCGCCGATACTAAGCTGGCGTCGGGATCAATATCTCCAATGGCGGCACTGTAGTAGCGATAAAATCAAATACGCGTGCACGAGAGAGCGAAACGATCCATCGACTGTCGCTTTAAATGCTCTTTGTTCCATTGTACTCATTAGCGGGAGTCCGCGACGAACAGTCACGCGATCTGCCCGACTTGTCACGGATCGATCCTTTTTATCGCGAGGATCCAGGTCCAACCGCGACGGCGACGGGTACGAGACACTCTCATGTCGCCCGTGGATATTAAGCCGTTTCGCTAACTGCGAACGTTAATAACGATAGACGCGTTGATGGAACACCGGTAATCCATGCTTCGGAATACTAAGCGGCACGGACGCGCGGACGTGCGGCGGCTGCGATGGACTCGTCCGACTCTGTAAACACTTGGACGCAATCAACGCAAGATGGCTGCAATTACAGACGAATTCCGTCCAACGGGCGGCAAATATTTGCCGTGCCGACGAAAGTACCAGGGGAGGAGCGCTTATTTTGGGATTTCGATCGACACCGCCGCGGCTCCCTTAGTCGAACCAATTATCTTTAATTAGTGTTGACCGAACTATCAAGATCCACGCGACCGTGCAAACATCGGCTCATTATCGCAGTGACTCTACTCTGTCCACGATCGAAACTCCACGTTCGAGAGACCCTCCTGAGATGCTCTGCGAATGGCTGTTGAGTGTTTCTCGATAGATACCCGCGATTATCTGCGCGGTAAACGAATTTTCCGCTGAAAGTACAGCGCGAGGACGGGCGCGCGCTGGGGAGGGACAGTCCCTTTTAATTACGGCTCGAGTGGTCCCGTACGCCGCGTCCCCAGAATTTTTCCTCGCTGTGGATATCTGGTACACGGAGGAATCACGGGGTGCCGAAGACTCCCCAGTAATTCGGTTTAATATCCGTAGTCGGCGGGGTCCAGGGCAGCACGAATTGCCGAGGATTGTCGTCGTCGTCGTGCTGGTCGGACTCCGGGCAGTCCTGCTGCCAATCATTATCTCGATGGTATGCAGACATACCACCACGTGCGAAACCGGGTATGCGAGGGCTTCCTGGGAGACGACGGCTAGGTCTACGAGGCTGGGTCGATGAGGGAATACGTCGAAGGGGCTGCGTCCGGGAATGAGAAGGGGCGACAAAGCCCCGGGACCACTATATTGGCATACCAACGGCCGGTGATATGGGAATACTTTAACAACAACTTTATAGTTTGCCGAGCACGGCTGAATCGAGAGACGATCGGGATGCTCTTCTACCGTCCCGTTCTCCCTAGCTCTTTCTCTCTTTTGCATTGCCCTTCGATATCGCGCGCCGTTCTTCTCCGCCCTTAATATTCCGCCGGGGTTGTACGGCGTACGGGGTGCTTCGTAACACGTGAGACCCAATTCGAGAGTGGATCCAGGATTTAACGGCGATAAAGCAGGTCCACGGGGAATATTTGCTTACTCTTTGGGAGGCGTCTAGTTTCGTTCCTGGAGGGCACGGTCCCGGTTCCTCTGCCTTTAAGTATTCAGACGGACAGTGCGCTCCTCCAGCAGCCGTAAAGTTGCACGGTTAGTGGCACTAATATCGGCGAATTAACTCCGAACGACGATCTACGCGACGCCCGGACGAGGAGAGCTTAACTCGAACGTACGACGGTGGATAAGGTGTCCCGCGCTTTCTATTGTACACCGTCCTGGGAACTTATATGAGAACGTATACTCGGCAATTCGGTAGTCGAGCTTGCAACGCCTCGGCAAATGGTATACACGTTACTCCGAAAGAATCCCATTAGTTTATATTCCCGTTAAATCGGGTCGTGATGCGCCCGACCGTTTCCCCTGATCGCTGTCGTTGCTCGCGACTTCGATATAAAACGAATTGAATCTGACTTTCTCGCGTACCGTGCAGGGGTTCCAATCGAATTAAGGAGGTCTTCCACTGCGTACCTTTCCAACACATGCACACGTACACCTCCCTTCGATCGTCGTCTCGTTGGGGATGTAGCCCAGTTTCCTAGGGGGTCGACGCGCGGCGATATTCGAATTTACGAGGTTGCCTGGAAATTACGCAGGATTTGGCAAAGAATGGCGGCTGGGAAGATTTCAGGCGGACATATTACGTAAGGCTGATCCGTGGTGCATGCACATGCAGAGTGGCCTTCGCGCAGGATAATCCAATTACTGATCAGCGATGCGCTGCTTGGTCGGGTGGAGGAATTTGTTCTGTCCCCGTCTAAATAGCGTCGGTCATTTAATTTCACGTGAAGCGACCGATCGAGCGGTTCTCCGACTAGATTGTGCCGGTATGATCCCCTTAAGGACGGCTCAATCGTCCTCCTAATTGCCGTTGCCTCTCTTTTTCAAGCTGGAAGCTCGCTAGGGGCTGGCTCGATGCAGCCCCGTTTCTCTTCTCCAACTTCGTCTCCTTTCTTCCTTCCCTGCCCTATTCTCCTCGCCTTTTTCCATCTCGCGGCCTGTCATTCCTCGCCGCGGATCGATTTAGCGGTGGCTGAATCGAGGACGCAGAAAAAAAAGTGAGAAGCAAAGAGCAGAAGCGGGACGGGGGGAGAGAAAGAGAGACAGGAAGGAGGTGGTTTCCGCGCTTACATACCCGATAGGAGGTCTTTTATCGAGGAATCGAAGGAGGTGAGGGCGGCTGCGGCGGAAAACGAGGGACAAAGGGAGAGCTTAAGAGGCGCGGGCAAGGAGAGAAAGGTACAGACAGAGGAATCAAGGTGGAAAGGTAAATAGAGAGAAGCTCGGCCGCGGAAATTGTATGCTTGAGGAAGGAAGAGGGAAAATTTCGTGCGAGCAACCGGCACTGAACGGGCGAAAAAGAAGAAGGGACTAGCTGGGGGGGTAGCAACGAGACTGGAAGAGATAAAACTCACGGATATTTAGAGAAGCTGGGGAGACTGGCTGGTTGGCTGGCGTCCGCCTTTTCTAACCGAAGATGGATAAACCAAGAGCAAAAGTGAAAAGCTGCTGGCCGAAGGAGAGCAGAGAAGAAGCTAAAGCATAAGGAGAAGAAGAAAAAGAAAAAGAAGAGGGAGAGGAGGAAGAAGTCGAAGAGGAGAGGGAAAGGGTAACTTGCAGCGGAACTAACAGCAGCTTTGCGCTCGGGAATAGAATCGTGAAAGTCCACTCACGTGCGCGCAAACCGCGCCACCGCCATTTTACTGTAAATCAGCCTTAAACCAGCCTGGGCAGCTTACAATCAAACGTACTTAGCCGGCCTTTCACGAGACGTATAAAGTGGCCGAAGACGAAAGCGGAATATATCCGCCCTGATCATAAAGCACGCGTATCCCACGTCTCGCGTTTTTCCACTCGTTTCCCCTCGATCGCTCAGCTTCCTCGTCCAAGGGTGAGGCTTTTCTCCGCGACGTGTCGCCCAAAAAGGTGGCCAGCTCTCGGTGGAAGTGGCCTTAAATGCGACGCCATACGTTAGTATTCGCTAAAACGCTCTTTTCCTCGATCCTCGGTTTATGGCAGCGCTCGAAAAATTCCAACGAGCCGTGTCGGCCGCGCGAATTTTCCGCGGAGACCCGGCAGAATTATTACACTCCCTCCCGGCCGATTCGATTGTCGGCTTCTTTCTTTCGCAGCAACGAGCCGGAGGAATAGAGATTTTCAGTAGTAGATTTTTATGCCGCTCGGACGGTCTGGCATTTTTATCGCGCGGTTTAACGGTTACGCGCGGCAGATAAATTTTATTGCAACGACAAGAAAGCTCTCGAACGCTTTATCGTTCACCGCCACCCACTCTGTTTCGATTCATGCCGGCGATAATGCGGACTCGCTGAAATTTGTATTCATAATTTGCGCCCTAGGCGACGCCCAATAAACTGTTCGTCCGCTGTAGGATTCGTAAATTAGCGGCGGAGGTTTATTGCGCCGTCGTAGGAAGTTTGATATTGGCGCGAGTCGCTTTTATACGGCCCAGAAACGTATCTCTGATTTACGCGCGATATAAACTCGCTGTGAATTCACGAATCAGCGCTGCAGAATGGTGGTGGACGGATGATTACGATTAACAACGCTGCCATTAGACACGAAAGCGCAAATGTGATTGATACGAGAAGAAAAAATGTGTCGGAATATGTGGACGGTGGAAATTGCGACGCGGTACCTCCGAGCGAGCAGTAATTACCTGGGGCTACGAATCCGTAATTATACGTTGGCGAATGTGACCACCAGAATTGCCTCATCCGCTTTGCATCCGCTTTCAAAGACATTTCCACGGGCGAGAGCGACTCCGTGACATTTAAAAGAGAAACAAAGAGCAAGGTTTTCCTTAATTATTCTACCGTTTTTACAAAGCTTTATGCCTGTTTAACGAGGAAGCTGGGAGTCATCCGTACACTCTGAAGACGTTGCTGGCCCCGGCCGTCGGAACCACCCGCGATCTCCAAATAAATTCCAAGGCTGACCGTTATGGAAGTTTAACGAGATTAATTTGCCCGCGTTATCGTGAATTTCCATATGACTTGCTCGCAGAAGGATTCGCCGGTCTAACACGATAAGCAGGATTAGAAGGGATCGTTCCGTGGGCTATACAAGCTTAGGCAGAATACGTTAAAGGGTGCAATGATCCAGATTAGAAAGGTCTAATTGGTGCTCGGCCTAGTGGCGAATCCTGCCACTATTTTCGGCCCTCGAATCGCAGAGTGCTTGCATAATACGCGAGGAGCCAGCGGAGGGTTTCACCTCGCAGGGCATCGAGTTTCCTCCGTGCACGGGAATTACGATAAGAGTTCGGCGGGCCGGCGGCCGCGGGGAAACACGCGTCAAGTACGTAAAAATGTTAGCAGACACGGGGGTAGACGTCGTAATAACAGATTGTCGGTATCCATGTCGGAATGGACGTGGAAAGACAACGCGGATGCCAGCGATGGCCCCGAAAGATATGGAAATGGTTTTCCAGGGACGGCGGCGGCAAGAAAATTCGCAAGAAAAAGTCGTTAGGGGAGCGTGATAACGGAGCCAGATCCCGCAGCCTCGCAGACCTTCCCTCACGCCGGCAAGAAGGAAGGCCGGGAAATACGAGCAGGGGAACGCGCGCGTTCGCTCTAGGTATTCGAATATTCAGCGACAACGCGTGAAATATCTGAGCGTTGTTCGCGAACGCACTTGAACGCGAAGTCACGGGTCTAAAGGACGAGGAATCCTAATTTTTTCTAACCGAACACGCCAACAGTTACCGCGCCGTTAGCGTGGAAGCTGCGAGAAATATTCCATTTGCCGCCCCCTGGTTTTGCTTTCGTTTTTAATCGTCGCAGTTACTTGGACGCTTTGCGTTCAGCTCGCGGCCTGCACGCGGCACAAATTACTCGGGTAATTAGAGGGACGGCAGGACGAGAACGTAGGGGAACGTGTTTTCCTTTTGCCCGTTTGCGGTGACCAGCTTAGCCCCGCATCTGGGATCGATCGTCGCCACGGAATTTATGTAAATAACGAGTGCCCTGCCCTATGGCACCCTAGGCATTCCATTTTAATGAATGGTCGATTGGGAAATTCCGTTTCAACTTGAAACGCATCGATACGCGTCCCTTCGAACCGAACTATTCAGGGCGTCTTCCATTCACCGCGCTACGTGTTCCTCTGAATGCATTACAGATTTCAAGTTGAAGTCGAACGATGAGTCAGCAAGTTTTAGAGCAACGTCATCCCCCGCCGCGTCGAAAGTTGAATGCGAGTGCTGCGTGGAGCATCCCTAATAGGCGGGGCGTGTTTGGTTAATAATACGGCGCGTGGAAAGGCTGAAAGACTTTGCAGCGTTTCCGCGGCGGCAGCTTCGCGGGAAAATACACGGGGAAATGTGAAAGTTGCTCGGTCCCGGTTAAATATTTATAAAATTGAGCTGCGACAATGGCCCCTCTTGGATGGAAGTTGAGGGAAGTTTTCAAAGGGGTGTTTCCAAAGTTTGCGAGTGCAATGAAATTCCGTGTATGGATTTCCAACGAGCTTCTCTGCCCGATGGCACAGCGTTTACGCGTTTCTGTCTCTTTCGGTAGAAAGGTGCACGCGCTCACCGGTCAACGATGATAAATCGTTAGAGGGTAGATGCGTGTCGGTTGTTGGACGTTCGGTTGCTGACGGAGCGCCGGTAAACAACGTAATCTTTCTCTTCCATTGACATCGGGAGACGAGGAGCAAAAAGTGTCGGAGATAAAGAGAAAATTGACGGGAAGCGATCGACGTCTGGACGTAGGTGGCGTTCTCGGAGACATTATCGTGACCGGGTATTACAAGATAAATAGTTTTCATCGGGCTGCATCGTAAATCTTGGGGTAAATCCCTGATCGCCGTGGAGGAGGACCCTTGATGCAATGGGGGAGGATCTCTAATTCTATCGAACGTTCTGGAACGAGACAAAAAGCCGCGAGGCGAGGATCTCCCGCAACTTTAACTGCTTTCGATGCCCCGACAGCGGAAGGACATTGAAAAAGCTCACCGCATGCAGACCGACCGAGTCGTCCGCTCGAGAATCGTCCAAGCTTAGACTTTAGACTCCCCTCGCCGATAGCCGTCGGTTTCTTTCGCCTCTTTACGAGTCCCCGCTGGAAATTCCTAGATTTCGGTGGGTGCTTGAACCGGAGCCCCGTCTAATAATCATCGAGCTCCGTTCCCCAACGGACGGACGGTCGAAAATCCCCGCGATAAAGACGGGCCGCTAGAAGCCCGGGTAACCCCGATTTACTAAGCACCGGCCCAGGCCGCGGAGGGGTTGCATGTGCAGGATTTTGGCCGGACGCCAGGCTACGGCATTGCGGATGTCGATGGTGACACGAGCTAGGGGTTGGCGGGGCTTCTCGTTCCCTAGGACGAGCCAGCAGCTCGCGCGAGACCCATCCAGAGACCGGACGACCCTCTTGCGCGCGTGCCCTCCCTATCCAACCATCATATTTGATTTTCGATACGGTTAATCGAGTGCCCATTGATTGACTCGGGGCCCGCGGTCCGTTCACCTTCTCGAAAATGAGAGTCGACCAGAGTGCACTCGAAATTGCCGAATCGCTAAACTTAGTTGGCACGGTGGGGGGATTACATTGGGCGTGGCTTGAGCTTCGAAAGCTGCCAGACGGATGAAAGTAGTCGATAGCTGTGGGAATATTAGCATCCAAGGGTTTTCGGGCAACATCCCGCTCGCGAGCTTTTCAATTCGCGGTCACGGGATTATCCGACATCAGCAACGGAGCGGAACTTTTGCTCCACTCTGATACCATCGTTCCCGAACACGGGCGACGTCCCGGCGGCCCCTATCCCCCCCGAAAAACCGTTCTCCCGCGAGAAATATGTGTCGCCGAGCATTCGTCGTATTTTTTCATCTCGCTTTTACGAGCCCCGCGGGGACCGCTGCTCCCTGACCGAAACCCAATGCCACGCTTCTCTCCCAGCTCGGCCGCGCGCCCCAACAGCTGCCCTATCCGAACGCGTTTTGTACAGTCGTTAATTGCTAATCCAGTCCAACGACTGCGTTGCCGAGAGACTCGCTCGTTTCACGGGGTATTCGCTCGCAGATTTCGTGTTCGTTACACGGCTGGCTGAGGGGGGCCATCCTTTCGCTTCTCTTTGACCCACTGAACTTTTCACCCTGCAGAGGATCTCCTCCGTTCCGCGGTGTCTTCGGGGTTGAAAAGCAAGTAATCGGACCGGAGCTTCGTCGGGGGTTCGGTGTTTACTAGCGAGCACATTTGCTTGCGCTAACCACGGGAACGCATCGAATGGCTATTTGTTTTACAAGCATTTTGTCCTCGAAACGTGGGCTCAGTTGCCCCGCGTTCGCAGCTGACGCAGTGCTAGGCTCACCCCTTTAAAGACACTTTAGACTTTCGTATCGAAATTTAAGGCACCGAGGGAGTTAGCTGTTCTTGTGGTAAATTGTGGCTAAGTTACCGATTCTACGGGGAAGTTGGTGGATCGAGTGCAGGATGAAACTTTGTCTCGTTTATTCCGCCTTTTATCCTGAGAGGATTACGGGCGGTCTTAGGACTGGATCCCTTTCAATGAGAATTACGTTAATTGCGATTATGCAAAATATTTGCTTGTCCAAGACGCGACGCGGCCGGGCCTGCGAACCCTTGACGACGATTATGCCGTCGGCGTCGCGTCGCCACCGGTGTATCGTCTCAATGCCCCAGAAACAATGCAAACGTTAGATCGAGATGGAATCTCGTGTTCGAAGTTAAGCCGCGTCTGCGGTGGATATACTTTATTAAATTGCACACGCTGGCTAATATTTGCTCTGGTCCCGCGCAGGCGTGTCCTGTATTAAATCGAATTGTCGCGCGGGCTCCGCCATCCGGAATGGAACGTGGTAAATTGCGGAGACGAATATCGTGGGCGCGCTACCCTTGGTCCACTTTCGCGCGACGATGCAGTTTCGGTGCACCATCGGCGGTATTATAACCAAACGAGCGAGTAACGAAAGAGTTACGACGCCGCGTATTCTTTCGCGAGCCTCAGACTTTCCATTGGCCATTACGGTCCCTGAATGTCGCCGCGCGGTGTCCGAACGCAGCTTTCACATTACGTATATAGCTTTTTGCTCCACCTCCCTTCATGAATATGCACCGGCGTCTCGTCGAAAAAGGAAACAGCCCGCTCTTTTGCATATGCATTCGAATATAATAATTTCCATGCCACCGTTTACCCGTCTGAAACCACTGACCATCTCGCTACCAGTATCGAGGCCCCTTCTAGAAATCCTCGCGTGCACGATCAAAGTTTAGATGCTCTGTCGTTTCCGTTAACAAACAATGCTCGGCAGGCGAACGCTCGGTGTAGCGCAGTCACGCTGCAATCTCGCTAATTACTCAAATGTAAGCGCGGAACGAGATACGCTTAATTCCGCGACGCCGTTCGAAACGGGCCAAGGAGGTGGGAGGGGAGCAGCCTGCTCTCGCTGCAATCAGAATTTAAAAGCGACAGCTAGATTCGGTTTAATTGCGGCCGAATGGAAGCCGGAACCGAATTGCGACCCCGAGTATCCTCGTGATCGAGGAATTTTTTTTCCTATGCCCCATTTCCTGCAGTTTCTTGGACCGTTTGTCGCTCTGCTTCTACAGAAGATTGCAATTCCTCCGCGAATATCCGGGAGAACTGGTGGAAACTAGGCTTAACGCGTCCATTACACGGCGCGTTGAAAGCTCTGCATCGATATTGCTGGCTAGAAAGATATTTTCATCGTGTCACGAGATATCGCGTCGTTCTCGATTGCAGAATAATTTTCGGCCCGCTTTGTGCGCCTCTGTTGCTCTTTTTCATCATTCCACGCGCGTGACCTCTTCCCTTCGTGGCCCTGCTTTCTCATCCCGTCCTATTCTTTTGCTGTTTCTGTCAGCGGTGCTGTCCCGCGTCATCGCCTTCTGGAATTCCGCTGAAAAATGGTCGATCGGTTGCGGAGGGGCAAGGACGTAGAAGAATTAGGAGAAGGATGCACGAATCGTATGTACGTACGTGGTCGAGCAAGAGGGGCACGCCCTCTTCCTAGCCGAATTGATATTCGATTTGGATAATCGGCCGTTTATACCGACGAGAATCCGCAATTTCGGACGTGGCTCTTCTCGCGATCATCGGGGAAAACTTTCCAGCCCAAGGTTGGAATAACAATTTCGCGGGCTGGAAGGGGAGGTTCCGCTGTATCGTTGAAATTTCCATGACAAGGCGAGCTGATTTGCATGTTTCTGTTGCGCTACAAAGTGAGCCGCCTGTAATCGAGCCGATCCGCGATCGGGTAGCCGGCCTCTTTTTCAAAAACGCGGGCAAACTGGTTGACCCGTTATCGGTCGGCCCCCTTCCGCCAGATAGATTTCGCTCGATGGAAATTTCGCGAGCGTCCAAGATATCGAAACTCTTTTAAAATATTCCACCGAGATACCGCGAGGCACTTAAAGTTTCTCCGCCCGTAATTGGAGTCTCGAACTTTTTCTGTCCGTAAACGTGCAAGCTAAACCGCTGCAAGGTGGGTGTTTTCTGTCCGCCCGGCAGTCCCAGGAAAAACACCGCCGTCGCGGCCTGGTAGATGCTAGGTACTCTTACGTTCCAGTAATCTCGCCATGGAGACACCAGCGATCCGTGAACATCGCGGTATCTCAGGAGCATACGTAACAAGTCGTCCGGCTAGATTCGAGGACCACGCGTTCTCCTCCGCTTTCCAATTTCCCGAGCCACTTGCCCCGCAACTTGAGCGGCCACGCGGAATTGCGTGGAAATAAAAAATCAGCGCGAGGTCGGAGGAGCCAGTCGACTGGCCGAGGAGGCGCCCTGCTTATCTCCTCGACGCCAGGCACCCAGACACAATAACGAATCTTTCACACTCGAACCGATACAATCCTATCGGGTGTCTAACGGAGGCCGGCGGCTCGGCGCCTCGACGCCCTCGACACCCTCGGCGCCGCTACATTTACTCCTGGAGGCCGCTTAACGTATTACCGCGGCTACGGGGTAAATATGTCCGCCTCGCGGCGTGTTGGCGCGTTCGCGCGACATTTCGTTACGGTCGCGTTAAGGCGATTCCGTTCATTCCTGCGGAAACGCGATAGGCCACAGAAAACGCAAGCTCGTGCATGTACGCGAACGCGTCGTGGCTCATCTAACGAAAGTTTTACACTTTCTCGTCCACCGAGCGGCTGGCCAGAAGATGGCTCGGAGGCGGTGCGACAAAGTTAACGAGATTTATTGCTCGAAAAGGAGGCAGATACGGTGTTTAGAGGAGCGTTGCCTGTCGAGCAGAATTGAATTGCTCGCGAGAGCCACCTCGGAGCCAGTTTACCGCCGCGATAACGCACAAGGGGAAGGAGAAGCTGTTGGAGCGATTGTTCGATAAGTGGGGAAATTTTAAGGAATCGTTTCGACAGCGGCGCGAGTAGCTAGGTCGATTAAGAAACACTTTGCCGGCATTACGGGGCGAGCAGAGCAGCAGCGTGCATGTTTCGCGAGTCGCTGTTTAGTCGACGTTCTCTGGCACGAAGAATCGAAGATGACGAAGTGGCTCTTAGCTCGATCGACTTGGACCAGCATTGTCATCGTAAGAACAAGGCGCAAGGCCGCAGTCCCTGAATGGACTCAATCGTTGGCGCATCAGACGCCGCGTTTCCGCCCCCGTTACTTTAACAACCTCGCTTTTGTTCGAATCACGCTGCGCTTCTTGGCGAATTTGCTCGGCTAATCGCGTCGCCTCGGTGAACAGACTTTCTGGCTACGGTAGCACGAGCCACGAAGCACCGAGTCGTTCGGACAGCAGCGGAGAAACAAAGGTCCCCGCGAAGACAGCGCGCAGAGAATTCAATCCGGGGACGAATCCTCTGGCAGCATGGAGAACGTGTAACGACAGGGCCCAGGTGTCTCCTTTTTCCATCTACTATTCCCGGTGTTTTCGACTGCCGCGGCGGGGGAACGAACGCCGGAGGAATTCCTTCGTCGAAATTGTTTTTGCCTGCAGCGAGCTAGATAGACTGGCGAACGGGTTGTTCCAGGGCTTTAGGGCATCAGCTTTTATGTCGTCGGTTTCAAGTTCCGGTGGAAATTGGAAAATTCGATTCTGAGACCCGGCGAACGGATTATTTTATGACCCGCCCTCGCGTAAACTGAAAATATCGTGGCTTTCCGCGAGGAATAAGGAGTCGGAGGAAGCCTCGCGACCTCCGTTCCTCCTCGATTCGGCCGATCCGAACGCGAACCGCTTTAGATCCCTCTCCCTCGAGAAGGATTTGAATTTATCAGCCCGTACAACGGGACGTTGGTCGCTCGCCAGAAGGCGCGAGCGAAAGTTCCGCAAACTGTTAACGCTGGTAAGACAATTAACGACGGCAGGCGGTAAGTGACAATCGGCGCAGCACTTTATCCAAACAAGGACGCGCACCTAGGCAGCGGGGCTGTGCATTTTCGATTGTTGTCTCGACGACAAAGCGATCGCGGCCCGTAGTCGTCGGCCAGAAAGACAATGCTCGCTGATGGACTACAATGCGCGAGAAATTATGCACCATGAACGAACACGAAGACGCCAGCCGTGAGCTTGTGAGCCGCTCAATCGCAGACAAAACGTCTCCGGTATTCATCGGATGTCGTGCCCCACGATCTACCAATTACGCGACTCCCTTCGCCACGGTAAACTGTCGAAAGTCGAAGCTAACGAAGACGAGAGCAATTTAATTACTCTCCAGTTTGCTTCCTCGGCTCAGCCACCCTCTCCTCTTCCCCTTCTACTCCGGCAAGACCCTGTTTTTCAATTCAGTTTAATTTATCCGAGCCCGGGGTTCGACTTGGCCGCGTTAGGAGTTAAAGGGTTCCCGCGACCGGTCGGGACTTACGCGGAGCCAGATAGGATGCATGAAATTTGATTACTTTCATAGGCGCTGATGTCGCCTCGTAGTTCCCCCTCCCCCGCCCTCCTCGCGTCTAGGACTGCGAAATACGCGTGATTAAACGATTCGCGAGGCGGCTGGCTCGCGTAAATTCAATTCGCGAGACACGCTGCGAGCGCGTCCGTTCATCAGCGATCCAAGGAGTTGGTCGAAAGTTAGGTGAGTTCTGGCTGGCAAGACGGCCGGGAGGAAGTAAGTCGGGGCTGACAGCGCCGTGAAAACGGAGGCGGGGCGCGTAGTATCGTACACGGAAACCAGGTTTGCCGGGGTTAATTGTATAAATTTACAATGAATTAGCGCCTCGAAGCTGGGAGCAGCCTGGCCGCGGGATTTAGCAACTTTCCTAACGATATCTTATGGGCCACGCTGTTCGACGTCAGAGCCGCGCGACACACCCCGCTGAATATTAGGTAACTAAACCGGGCCGGGTAATTAATAAAAGTTCGAGGAGGGCAGCGGAGTTTGCGGGAAACAATGCCCGTCGTTCTCGCGCCGGGGGGGCTTCCTGTTCGCCGCCTGCAAATCGCGCCCGAGGGTGAAGTTTTTTCGTTGCCGTTGCAAAAGTTCGAAGGTTGAATCGCCATCGGGAGAAACGGGGGGAGCGGCGCGAATTTGCCAGAGTGGTCGGCATTTTTCCAGGGAAACGGCGCTTATCGCGAGCCCCATTATTCTTGCCCCCCCCCCCCCCCCCCTGAGTTGCAAATACGTATACGCTCGTTGCCGCTGTAAACTCGCCGCTACGAGCCTCGCGTCTTCTCGTTCGTTAAACGCCCAGCGATGCGCGTAGATTATTACCGATAAATAAATTCGTCACGATCGATTCGGAATCTCCGGCTTGGTATTTCGCTGGCAATCCGATCCCGCTCGTTCCACGGTGTTGGCGATTTATACGCGCCCCGTATGCACCGATAGCGCATGATGTATGCACTCGGGGAACTGCCTTAAACCGCCGCGTAAGATATACGTTTATTCGAGGCCGGATCTCATAAATCTCGCGCTTGTAAATGCGCTCGTTCGGGCCGTGGCACAATGCTCGGTTATCATTCAATTAAACGGTACGAAACGGTACGAAACCGTATGAAACGCGAGCTGGCAATTACGATACGCTCGCTACGAACCGAATTCGTGGCTGCTCGAAATCACCGGGACAGCACTTCTCCGTCCGGTTCGATGCAATTCATCTCGAACATTCGGGATGAAAAAAAAGCGCGCCGCGTTCGTTCGTACGAAACTAGAGCAGCCAACGTTGAGGGATCTTGAATCACGGTGCCCTGATTATCTGGAACCCTTTGTGGGGGTTTGTTTAGCGAGCAGAGTTTAGAGGCGCTTTGAAATCCTTTTAAGATCGGGAGAAGGTGGGGACAGCTGTCGGAGACAGGGACAGGATCCCGCGGAACTATCGATCCCTCGCAAAAGTTTGCGAATAAAGAAGCCGAGGAGAGACGACGAACGAGGTGCTATAATGCGAGTTCGCCGAGGCGATAAAGCCGAACTGCAGTTTGTCTCGACCCTCTGGAATATCGGCAACCCACTAACCTTTCGGTCAGAAAGTTTGCCAGCGGACGGAGCCGCACCAGTTACATTCGCCAATTAGAGAATTAAATCTCTGCGATCCATCGGTCACGATCGGCGGGACAGCCGCTCCCCCAGATAAAAACCTTTTCCGCACATCTCGTTCGGATTTAACTGCAAGCCGCGCGTCAGAGGACGTCCCCCGGAAGGTGTTACTGCGACATCGATTCGTAACTCGGTAACAATCTCGTTGGATCGTGTGTTCCGCGTAAGAAGCTCGAGTTAGGTTAAAGGGCCGCGCCGAAATTGCATTCTGCTGGATTACGGAACTTCTAGCCAGATCTGGTGAAGCACCCTCAAACTTTACACCGGAACATCCCTTCGATTTCCACCGAACCACACAATCTTGGCGGCCAAGTTCATCCGATTATTGTTCAAGGAATTAATTCTCCACGGGGCGTTCGTGCTTTATTGAAACGCGAACGGACCTCGGATTTAACCAAATTCTCATTACGTTTAGTCGAGCTCAGGATTCCTGCCCTCGCGAACTCGATGCTCCGAACGGAGAATCATTCGTTCTTTCACGGATCTTGTAGCCACGATTCGTCATCCCATTCGAAAACGGGTGACAGATTCTCGAGCGAGAGCGCTGCAATCACAAACCCAGTTGGCGCGATGGTGGCTCTTTAAAGCAGATTAAAGTCTAGGTCGCGAGATCGTGCACACACGATCCAACAACGGAACAAGCTCGCTAATGCGTAATCCGAATTAATAACACCCCGGCGTGTTTAAGCTCGATCGGAACATCTCTCGAGTCGCACGGCTGATAAATGCATTTATCGTATCCGCGCTGTACATTGCGCACACAGACCGTGAGCACAGCTACAAATGTCACGAAACAGCATGCGCGCTGCTTCGATAATTGCTGGTGAATTCCGAGCGGGAGCGTCTTATTTGATTGACAATCGCAGCTAGAAGTTCGCAGTATAACGTGGTCGCGGAACGGCCAATGGAAAAATGATGTCCACTCGACCAGTAGGACCAGGAATTATCCTCAATTGACCCAGATAACCGTCGCGTTTCAACGGCGTTGTAAATAATCATAGGGCGTACACGCGGCCGTAAAAGTTTTACTGCCTCGCTGTCGCCACGGTTGCATTTAACGCCTGCACGCGTGAGAATAAAGTAAAACGTGGCAGCAAACGTCTACCGCCCTTTCCAAACAGCCGGTCGTCCCTCTGGAACCCTCGCGCCTCCCTTTCCGACCGCGAAAATCCAGCGACATTTCCCCCGAATTAATAACCGTCCGGGGCTTTTAACGCGCGGCGATTTTTCTTGCGAGGAATGAATTTCACCGTAATCTCGGGAAAATTTTACTACTGCGAACGGCTCTGTTGGACACGGGCCAAACGCTCCCCACTTTTTCCCGTCCTTTCACTCTATCGCACATTCCCCCGTTTCATTTTCGCGAAATTCCTGCCCTCAATTCCGCCCGGCGTGTTTGCGTATTTTTTCCCCCTGTCCGCGCGTGCACGTTATTAAAATCAGGAGCGCGTGCACTCTGTGGCCGTTTAGTCTGCCTGGCGAATGGACGGTGACGGTGCCCGTTTAGCCGGAGGCGACCCGCTAACACGGTGTGGGTCACCAGGCTCGAGTTATACCGAGGGAGAGTGAAAGCAAGTATGCGATCGTGTCTCTCCTTCATTCGCGCATCGAACACGAAGTAGTACGTAAGTAGCGTGGTCGTTTCGCGGAGATTTTTCAAGGGGCGAAGGATCTTTGGACATGGGCCAGCTAGTCCACTTCCTCTCCCACCGCGCTGCCAACTTCCTTCTTTCCCAGCCTCGGATCCACCCTTTATCTACCCGCTCCACGCTCAGCTTTTGTTCCCGCGTCAAGGGAAACCGTCGCGGAAAGGAAACGAAGACGAGAAGTTCCGATTTCGCCGAGTTCCCTTCGCCGAAAACCGGGAGAATCGCGGTTGCGTTCAGACCGCCGTAAAAATTTGTATTCCGACGAGTCAAACCGACCGATTTCAACCAGGGACTCCTACCGGTACGTAAAATACCGGTATTATACCGGTATTTTTCGGTTGTATCTTCGTCTGGGACTTAATACCGGTATAACGCTCATACCGGTATTTCGGCAGTACAGCTATACCGAAACCGATATCATACCGAAACAGATAAATACTGAAAACAATAGGTTACCGAAAACCGAAATAAATACCGGTATTTTTTCGGTATTCTTTTCGGTAACATGATAGGTTTCAATATTTTCCGGTAATACTTTCGTAACCCTTATAGAATTGGAACTATTATATCAAAATACCGGTATAACATTATTTTGATATAATAGTTCCAATTCTATAAGGGTTATGAAAGTATTACCGGAAGATATTGAAACCTATCGTGTTACCGAAAAGAATACCGAAAAAATACCGGTATTTATTTCGGTTTTCGGTAACCTATTGTTTTCGGTATTTATCTGTTTCGGTACAATATCGGTTTCGGTATTTATCTGTTTCGGTATGATATCGGTTTCGGTATAGCTGTATTGCCGAAATACCGGTATGAGCGTTATACCGGTATTAAGTCCCTGATTTCAACAGCGGCACTTCAAACCGAACATTTTACGCAGTAGAGCTTTTAACTTGCATCAAGTTCGGTGTTTCCCAGCGGAGCATCCAAGTTTCAACTTCGTTTTACCAGGAAATGAAGAAGAGGGGAGAATCTCGACAACTGTGAAGGGTTTGTTTTTCAAAGGCTCTCTGTATCGAAAACCATCCCATTTTTCCTCCGGTTGCGTTTGTACTCCGTTTACGCCCAGCGTTTTTCGAATTTACCGACTAACGCGGAATTTTTTTCCACCTTGGACGTAATACGGTCGCGAAAACTTGAAGGCGGGAAACGGATATCCAACGAGGTAGCTTCCTATTGAAGCTAGAAGTTTGATTTCCCGACGAATCCCGTCCCCTGTCAGCTTCCACCATCGATCTATCGACTATTCGACCTCCGTCGCTTTCGACCATCTTTTCTTTACGCATAGAAGCCTGAACTTTGATTCTTCAATATTGAAATTGCCCCCGTTAGGGACAATAAGAATCGCTATTACATTCCTCGTTTCAATATTCGCGTTCTACGCGCTTCAAATCCGTCGCAACCTATGGCTATGAATTGGGGGAAGCAATCCTCTTTGCTTGGAAGACTTGAAAATCTGCAGAATTGCAAGCTTCTCTTTGGAAATCCTCGTCGCGGTGGAAGCGCCCCTAAACATATGTAAATTAAAGAATGGCATAACGTGCGCCGCCGTGGTCGAGTCGGGGGCCATTATGCGAGATTAAATTGGAATTCGCGTTACGATCATCCCGCGGGACACGCTCGAGCGACACGCACGCACCAGAGGGGCCACGGAAAATTACGACACCGCGGAACGAGTGTAAACGCGTGCGCCAACCGGGAGGCGAGCAATACCGCAGACGGAAAAATGCGTGATCGCGATGATGCAGTCTTTGAAAGAGCGGCCACGATCCGATGGCTTGTAATCAGCGCGCAGCGGCGCAGTGCCGATCCGTTCGGATCGTTCCTCGCGAGAGAGGCCACGCGAAACGGAACGGACGCGGAAATTAAACGACGCAAAACGGATTCGAGAATGTCTTTGCGTGAGTATCCCTGGCCTGGCCTCAGGTACGCTTGAATTATTCAGCAGGCAATCGAAGGGAGTCCGGCTGGAGAGAGAAACGGAAAGAGGGGAGGCAAGTTGTTTTTCATTATTCATTTTACGTTTCGTACTTCCGTGTTTCGTGTTTTATCGTGAATCATTACCGTAATACCCGGCTACAGCGGTAATAATTAATTTGACGCCGGGTTAAGGAGGAAAGAGAGGGTTTCAACGGAGGAACGTGGAAAGATGAAGGATGTAAAACGATAAAAATTATTTTTAATTCTCAATTAAAATTAATTAATTTTCAGAAGTTATTCGCCGATGAAAAGCTTTAGCCTCTCTATACACAGTATCAAAGGGAAGTCGAAGGAAAGAGAAGAGAATTCTCCTTTGTATCGTTACACGCAACGGCTGATAGATGCAAATTTCCCGCCGCGCGTATTTTTCTCCATTTCCGAGACAGTGGTCGCGCGAAATGGTTTTTCCTTTTCGAGAGGCCGAGCTAGACGTAAAGTTCCCTTCGGGAACGATCACGGTGGCGTTGCTATGCGATAATTACCCAAGTATTATATGTATGGCCGGCGTGAGAGCTAGTCCATAAGTCATCGTTAATTACGACGTTATTGTCCGAGTGATTTATCGCGTGTTTCGTTGAGCTTGCAGTCGCTGTGCACACGGACGTTATCGGCTAACGACTTTTCTGCTTCTTTCGGCGTGATTTAGACATCGGCGTAAATTGATCTGCGATGTGTAACAGTATTTCATCGCAGCGACCGACAGGCTGATTTGTCATAGCCGCTTCGAGTTAGTTTCTGTATAGCTCAGGCAGAGTTGATAGGCTTTAGAGTATGTACCGCAGCGCGCAGTGGAACGATTCCAAATAGACCAGACGAGCGTAGAGACGGTAGAATGCTCCGTCAGTCGTGCGCGGGCGAGTACAATGGTCCGTAATAGATCAGACAAATGTAGGTTGGCGAACCACGCGCAGGCCAGTAGAACAAACCGCGCTACGCCAGAACAGCTCGCGAGGCAGAGCAGATCGGCCGGTGTCAGCCGCGAGTGGTATAACCCGCAATTTCTCCGACGCCGTGGAAATTTCAATCGCAGAAGGGTTCCCTCTGCTCGCAGCGAAAGATTTATAGAAGCGATAGCACGGCACAACGGCGCCTGTTCCTTTCCCGATAATTAAGTTCCTGCTACGTGTAATTACACATAATTATGCAGGTGTAACGAATACCAGCGGCGGAATCACATTAGCATCGACGCAGGCTCGCCGAGAATTACTTTGCATTACACGTATAGGTACGCGGCGAGATATACTCCATAAGTCATCATTAATTACAGTGCTATTGGCGTGATTTATCGCGTGGTTGGTTAGTCGGAATTACGATTACGCGTGTTGCTGCAAGAGGACTGCGTGTTTAGAGGGTCCCCTAATGTAGGTTAATGTCCGGCTTATGTCACCCTTCCGTTCCACCCTTTGTCTGAGGCGGCCGCGGGTTTGCATTGCCAAAGAAACCGTATCTCGTTCAAATTCGCTTTCAAGTTCCCCTCGATGTTCGTGGCAGACGATCGAGACCGGGCTACTTTATTCGGCGAGACCGCCAGCAAAGCTTAACCAGATTCCCCTTGTTTTCTCGATGGAAACGGAATATTTACGGAACGATCCTCTTATCTCCTCCCTCTTATTTACCGTCCCTCCAATTTCCCCCGATATCTGCCTATTCTAAATTCCTCGAACGACATTTATCGGCTCGGCAGACCGCGCAACATCCGACTGTTCTCTTGCAAAGCCGCTCCCGGGATCAACCGAGACTCCCATCTTTTATATCGACGAAGACAAGTCAGCAGCCGCCCACGCGTCTTGTTTAGCCCACGAGGGCCGTGAATGGTCGGGAAGAGAATTAACCATGCTCCCCTTTCGTCGATCGGTCACCGACATCGTGAATAGCCAGCCATCGACAGCGTTTCGCAGGGGGTGGCCCGCAAATTTGTTGGCCCTCGCGAAAGGTGTCCGATCGGGGCCATTCATCGTGCATGATTAAAGGATCTCGAGGCCGGAAACGGAGGGCAGCTCCCGTCAGCCTCGAGATTTCATTAGTAGATTACTTAATCTGCATTCGGGGGCGTTCATCGACCGGCCCAGCACGCAGCGTGGCGTCGTGTCGCATCGCGTCCGAGGGCTAACGCCGGCATTATTCCGCGGCCGGCCACGGACTGCCCTCCTCCTAACCGCCGCGTCGATCTGAAATTCCGGGGCTTAGCCTACTTTTTCCTCCTCCGCTAAACCGTGGATTTATTTCCTTTACCCAGCCCTAGCTCTTTTCTACCCTCCGCCTTCACCAGTTCCTCCTCTCGAGCCTTCGAGCCTTCGAGCCACGCTAATGCACGCGTCGAAATCTCTCACCTGAAACAGACCAAGAGACACGCTTCGTGAGATTGCTAAGAATGCCTTGGGGCTTCGGTGTTTCGGGCGAGGCTGAAGGGAAGTTGAAGGGAAGTTGAAGGGGAGGTTGCTACGGGCACTTTGGACGATATGCTCGTGTTGGAATTTCACAAGGGTCTGCTCTATGCTAGCGTGCAGGGAACTTATTATACGGTTATACGTCAGAGCGTGCATAGATTTCCGAAATCGTTCCAGAAGAGCTTCCGAATTCTTAGCGTTGGTCGTTGCATCGTTGCATCCGAGGTTCCCGGGGGAACGAAGGTGATCTCGCGTAAGCGCAACGACTCTTCTTGACACGTACACGGAGGCTGAGAAAGGGGGGTGGAGAGTAACGTATGTAAATGACGGGTTTCCTTTAGTGGCGCGGTAGAAAGCTCGCGAAATTCTTTCGGGATCGTCAGTGTCCGGGAATACGAGGTTAATTTGATTTTTATCTCGCGCTATATCCGGCTCTGTACCCTCCTTTCTCATTCCCTCTTTTCATCCTCGATTCCCCTTTCGTACTAGCCACGCGCACTGCTTCTTTCTCCCTCTATCTACGCGTGCTCCTTTACGCCTGGGACGCCTCCCCCTTTTTCCGGTTTACCATTTTTATGCCAAAACAACCATTTCAAGCTCCCGCCCAGAGACACGTTCCCTCGCGCCTCCAGCGTGCAGCGTAATTGCCAAACTTTAAAGGGGGGCGATGGTGCACGATTGGACCCCGCGAGCCTAGACCCAGCTCGCTGACACGCGTGATTCTTGCAGGAAGAACGTCCATCGCACCGCCCCGCGATGTTTTTACGGGGACGTTCGTTCGCCCGCGAGCGGGGAAGGAAACAGGAATATACGCGGTTAGATAGCGCGATTATAAATTCGCCGGGGGCGACGTGGTCGTTGCCTCGTATTTCAAGTAGGCGGAATAAATTGTGCATCGTCTGGTGGTGTGTTGCGAATTCCGAGGGTGAGATGTCGCCTTTCGGCTGACCTAGTTCCCCCGTATCATAATTCGCCGCCCTTTCGAAGGGATAGAAAAATTGCTGCGGGGACGTTCGGCCGCGACGTCGGCGCTTCTGACAGCTTTCGTCCGCCCAGGTTAATCGCTTTTATACCGGGGGGATGAAACGCTCCCCGTACGTTTCATTCGTTTTGACGCGTTCTCAGGTCCGCGGAGTTTGATCCCCTCGCGGGGCGGATTAGCCGGCGAAACGTTTCCGAAAAGTTCTTGTCGAAAGCCCGTCGGGAGTGGCTCGTCGGCTGTATAAATAAATTGCGCGAGGCCATAAATCCAAGAGGAAGGCTGCGAGAGCGGGACGACGGAAGCGTCACGCGTACGTGCGCTGGGCCATCGACAGAAACGCTGCTATTTACGCGTCCTTCCGGAAACACACAGCCCGTCCTTCCGCCGTCGCATTTCCTTTCCATACTCTGGAGGATAAATTTCATTGAAAGTTGCACGAGGAGATGGGAAACGCGTTCGCGGACGTGAAAGGTAGCCCGCTGCCACCGAACGCACGGATACGTTCGGTATTCTCTTTGCCAGCCGACATAAATGACGGTTATCTCTGCTTTTTAACCCGTTTCAACGTCCGCCCCCATCCCCCCTACACCCCTGTACTCCCATTTGCTCTACGGTGCTGCAGTTTTTTCTGCCTTCGCGAACAGAGCTGGTCGCGATACGGATTATGGTTTATACGTTATTAGCTCGCCATTCTTGACCTCCGCGGGCTAGGTACGCGTTTCATTTCTGTAATCGCGAGCCCCGTTTCTTCTCCCCGCGACACAGTGGCTGCGAATGAAACGTTTGAACCCCGGAAATCCGCTGGCAACCTCCGCGTTTAAACGCTCTCGGCCCTTTGGTCGCGGTTTTCTTCGCGACCGTCTCTACCCACCTCTAATTCAATTCTCAATCTGTTTCAGCGCTGCTACTACCCTCGTCGGAGAACCAACGTCGGGGTTCAGCCAATTGTTCGCCAGCGGACTTACTCGTGGACCTCGTGTTCGCACTTGCATACTCTGATTCCGTATTCACAACTCGGCCCTCGTTGCTCCACGAATCCGAGGTGAACCACGGATCTCCACGAAATTTTACTACCGTTTTACCGCCAGGTTCTCCTTTCGTTTCACTCTTACGGCACACATCAGTCTGGGAGTTCCAAGGTACACGAAAGAAGGACTACTTCTGGCTGGACCTCTTATTATCCGTGGACGAAAGTAGAGAGGACAGAACGCAAACAGTAGATTGACATCACGCAAGAAATATAATACCGAGAAATATAATAATCTCCAGACGAGGTCCTTTTATTTCCGTAGAGTGAGTAGCCCCTTTTCTGCATTCGTTCTCGATGGAATATTTGCATGGCATTAGTTGTATCGAAGCGTGCGTGGATTAATCAAGGCATTTTCATTTTTCGTTTCACGTCCAATTAGTTGCCCGTTGTTTGCCCGCGCGACTACCGGGGATAATTGTGAACAAGGAGGGAGGGCCGATGTCTACGCTGTGCGTCTTCTCTAATTAATCGATGGTTCGGACGCTTAATTAGATGGCTTGTTAACGGAAGTGTCTTCGTTAAAATATATTTACCGAAGCGCGATATGACGCTGGCCGGAACAGGACGGCGCGGTTCGCCAGGCTGCCATGAAATTAAAGCACTTGGGGGTTAGTTCTCGTTGGCCAACGATCAGCGACGATGGGATCACCGCGACGACATTTTCTGCGCAATTTTCCCTGACACCGAGAAGTAACGCTGATGGACCGATGAAATTTTTACGAGGAACGTGCCACGGGGGAGCTATAAAACGATCGCGATTCCAGAGTTCTTCATTGATTGCTCCTCCATTTGCAGCTGCCCTCGCCTCTTGGAAAAGGTACGTACATTCTCTCTGCGAAACACGTGATATCGTAGCCAGTTGGAATAGTAATACCGAATTGGAATCCTAATCCTTGGAATAGTAGTTCGCGAAGCTGCGCGTCTGACAAAGCGGGAATAAAAGGGGTAGATGGAAATTGTGAATTAAGAACGATTAGGGCCAAACACGTGGGATACGAAAGAGTTTGGGAACACGAGGTTCGCTTTGATTCGGCATGCAATTGATGCCCAAGAAAGAGAGAGGCCTCGCGGTTGCAAGGGAAAGCCTAGTGGGAGCAGGATGAGTGGGGAAAAAGAGCTTACTGGGTTGCAATTCGGGTACGGGCCGGTATGAAAAACCTTGAACGTCAAACTGGACGGCCATTAATCTTAGTCTGGCGCAAACATCGATCCGACTTCGTACACGAATACGTAATGTCGAGCTGCCCGTTTGCCGAGTGGCTGCCAGCCTCGAAACTTTCCATCGAAAGCTCGCTGGCTCTTTTAACCACTTGCTGACTCTACCTCCGCCATCCTCCCTCCTTCTAGACCTGTTTATCTTCTAGTCTATCGTGTCCGTAGCCTTCTGTCGGTCCATCGAAAATTTCGGGAATATCGAACGCGCGCGAGCCCCGATTGCTGGCATCGCGGCTACCCCGCCTGGCATCGCAAGTGCCCCGGCTATTGGATTTCGAACGTCCTCGATGGCTTTCCAATCCTTCCCATCTGGCTTTTAGTTGCCACGAGACAGACGCGACCTGGCTCTGCAATTCTACCATATAGGTGGAAAGGAAACCGACCGAACGATCGATGCAACTTCATTAGCGTTTTCGCGTGGCTCGAATCGAAGATTTCGCACGCTGCGTGTCTATTGTGCACTGTGCACGGTCTCGGTAATTTTCCAGGGCGACTGGGAACGCAGGCAACAGAGCGCGAGGAAGCCCCGCGTAATGCTCTTACGACGTAACCACGCTATAATCTCTGACGGGAAGACCTACCCGAGCTATCTGTCTTTAAGTCTTTATCTTGCAATTTCGCCACGACTTTCCCAAGTGCCGAGAGCGCGGGACAAGGCAAACTTCGCGTTCCTCGCGTTCTTCCTCGTGGTCGAGTGACTTTTACCGCGTACTTCGCGTCGGAATCGAGGGAACTAGGTATATCTCGATCGTATTCTACTGTAACTCCCGAAGCAAAAATTTCACCGCTCCGCAACGTAAACACTCGCGCGTACTGCAGCCTCCATTTCCCCGTCTTTTCTCAAACGAAAACAGAAATGATGTTCGTACTGTTTGCTTTTACGGGAAACCATAAATCTATCCTCCATTTACGGAACAACATAATGACGTTTCATGACGACGTGTCTCCGCGAGGCGGGAGGATCGAAAAGGATCGAGAGGTCTACTTTTGCGTCAGCTGTGCGGATCTCCCGATCAAGATTTTAGCTAGTTAGCATAGAACAAATATTCCTGTACGCGACAGTCGCGAGAGCGAAATATATCCACGATATATTGGCCACGGTAGGAAGCCGCTAACCACTGCATATCGATCTCGCAAGCCCGGAACAATTTGTATCGTTGAATTATTTCGGGTCGTATCTGTGACAACTAATGTATTTTCCCGTTTCGAGAATAGGCTGTATCGGGTACTCGATAGGGCTAGTCGAACGTTCGATATTTAAGCGCGCATCTAGAGTTTCTGCGTTTAGATTCTTGTCCAAGTGTTAAGCAAAACTGTTTTCGGATTTTAGCAGCGAGTCGTCTGAATCTGGCCACGATTGAGAAGGCGAAGGAGGCACGGAAAAATGGTGCAGGAAGAGCGAGCTTTTTGCAAGGAGACTCGTCCCATGCGTCGAGTGGCCTGCTCCAGACACAGCGGGTGTAATCTCGCCGGTCCTCTCGAGCCACGTGGATCTCCGCGATAATGGAAAACATCGGGAAAACGAGTCAATTTACGTTACGTCTCGTACAGACTCTTCTATCAGGGAGATTGGTTCCGTTCGTTTGGTCCGCAGCCCTTTCAAGAAAGATTAAATCGGACAGACGAACGGTCAAACGGACGATCTCCTGGACGGGTTTCCAAGTCGGGCAGGTGTTGCGCTCGAGCATCCTGTTACGCGGCTGATGAAACGTTGCGGAATCTACTTGCGAATCGGAATTTAACGAAATCCGTTTCGAGGACCGAGCTGCTGCAATTTAACGCTTCGGTGGTTTCGTCGCGAGCGGAACGCACCGACGGTTTGCGAATCGCGTGTGTAATATTAATGGACGTCTTGAAGGAGGGGTAAATGAAGAGACTTTTTTGTGTACAGAATCTTTTTATTTCGAATATTTTGACTACATTGTTTGTTTAGTATTTTTATGTCATTTCTACACTATTTCCAAGCAATTCCTTCCCGTGTATGCAAAGTTGCAAATTACGTGACTGTCGCAATCAAGAATGTAAAACGTTACATCACTTCTACACCACTTTTACACCATTCCACAGTACTCTCACAGCACATTTAAATCACATTCACACTATTCCCACATACATTGCACAACACACAACACACAACACACAACACACATGAGGTCTCTGGTAAGTGTAGCAAAGATTCGCGTGGATATCTTATTTTGCACGGAACAATGTTGCAAACTAAAATCCAACGCCCCACGAAAACGCAACAAAGTTGCAAAGGTCAAAATTTTTGCAACAATGTTGCAAACAGAATCGGCGTGTTCGGGAGTCAAAATCCCGGTTTGCAACTTTGTGCGTTCTCGTGGGAAGCCACTTTTCGGTTTGCCACTTTGTTTCAAACTGAATCTGACTCCCCACGAAAATGCAACAAAGTTGCAAAGGTCAAAATTTTTGCAACAATGTTGCAAACAGAATCGGCGTGTTCGCGAGTCAAAATCCCGGTTTGCAACTTTGTGCGTTCTCGTGGGAAGCCGTTTTTTGGTTTGCCACTTTGTTTCAAACTAAAACTGACGCCCCACGAAAACGCAACAAAGTTGCAAAGGTCAAAATTTTTGCAACAATGTTGCAAACAGAATCGGCGTGTTCGGGAGTCAAAACCCCGGTTTGCAACTTTGTGCGTTCTCGTAGGAAGCCGTTTTTTGGTTTGCCACTTTGTTGCAGATGTATGGGAAGACAAATTTTAATTCGCAACCTTGTGGATTATGGTAAGTATAACGTGTTATTTGTAGAGTGTGTGTTGTGGAAAGTATGTTGTAGGAAGTATGTTGTAGGAAGTATGTTGTGGGAACTGTGTTATGAAAAGTGTGTAGGAGGTGTTCTGTGGGAAAGAGTATGTGAAAGATGTATAAGGTTTTGAGAAATAATAATAACAGCAATAGCATTAACAATCATCTTAATAAAGATATACAAAAGATATAGAAAAACATAAGATATATTACATTATATTAGATATAATATATACTTTAATATATATTCAAGAACACATGATAAAATATATAAAGGACGAAGCGTAATTAATACGTTCTTATTATACCTACTTTGTGGGGTGTATGGAAAGTGTGAGAAATGTATGGAAAATATAGCGTTGTTGTGCGCAATATGGAATACTTTAAGATCTCGACATCTGTGGGTATCTACCTATATAAGTAACGAACTCAACCAGTAAGTATGTAAGCAGTAGCGTAAGGAAGTATCCCTATAGAGAGAAGGCAGCCATATTGACCTTTGATCTTCAGTTGAAAATCCGCTGCGGAAAGGGAAACATTTTGGTTTCTGAAGGTGTTCAAAACTTTCTGAACGGCGAGTCAAATGGTCGAATGTTTTAGTGGTGTTAAGTTCAAAAGTATACTTGCTTTTGATTGTTCAAAAGTAGCTTACCGTGTAATTTATTTTCTGCGTAGTATTCTACTTCTTACTTTCCTGTCGAAGCAACTGGGTATGGAATATGAAACATGTGCTTCAGGCGCCTCATTTATCTGCCCATTGCGTGGAAGACAAAGAAAGTTAAAATTAATTGAAAGAAATGAAAGATATTTGTCGATTTGTATCTTTTATTTAAATAAATATTCATTTTTCATAGCAAATACGAAGTGTTTTGAGTTTTATTTCAAAGTTCCCCATGCGTAGAATATTAGATAGGGTAAACCAACCAATAATTAACCGCATACCAGTGAATGACAATTAGGCAAAGATATGTCAATTATAAATTTAAACATATTATATGTTTATAAATAGCGTGTAGTTCCTCTTTTAATATCAAATATGTTTAGTTACGCGTATTAAGCAAACATTAATGAAGCACAATTCTTAATAAAAGTATGCGGTCATTTGCTGGGCTTCTACACGTTTTGCATTTTATAATCGTTTTTTTTAAATTACGATAAGAATAAGTAATTATTTTTATAGAAATTTCAAGAAATTGAAGCACATGTGCTACACGTGACATACGTTACACGTGTGACTTTGAACACGAGCCGGTCAGAGAGCCTATCCGGATAGCTGCTGGAGACCAATCGGGGGTTCATACGTGACCAGTCGTAAAGCCCAGATTGCCAATCTTCTCAGGTAGACAAAGGACAATTCTGCGCATCCGTCGGAAAACCATAGCCGAATTTTTATTTGTTCGAATGCGTTCGGGCGAGGAGCACGATGCGGCTCGAATAAAAATGTGTGCCGTTTTGCGCCGTGGACGTGGTTGATCGAGAATCAGCAAGCTCGCCGTCGGCGCAGCTTCTCCCCAGCTGTGCGCTGGAAATTCCGCGAGGCAACTATTCGACGCGAGCGTCTTTTGCAATTACGCCGGCACGAGAGTGTCCGCGTTCCGCGGGACGTGGAACGCGATATTCGCGACCGTTTGGCCGTTAATTGCGATCAATTAGGGAGTAATCTCTGGCAGGGCCAGACCGAAAAGGGAATTTAATTAGAGGACACGCGGTCGCCTCGGGAAAACTTGCTCGGACGAAAATTAATTTTCCTTCCGTCGATCGCATCCCACTTGTCTGTCCGCCAGGTCACGGACTTAATAATATCGTAAATGGTGGCTCCTAGTTCGCGGCGTGCCATTAAAAGTGCCGTCACGCACCCCTCGCTAGTCTGCGCAGTATCCACTCCTCCATTCCCCCGTCCTCTCTCGCTGCAGCTCGTGCAACGTGCCGTGGCAGCTTCCCTCGGAGCAATTTTCGCGAAATTAGCGCGACTTAGAATTCGCGGGCCGTCGGTCGTTCATCTTATCACCGATAAAGCCCCGGTGTAACGTTTTGATCACGTGGGATCGACGTCGACGTCGACGAACCTGGCCCCGAGGCTTCAGACGCCGTTCAACCACGGCGATTCCCCGTTTTAATGGCCTTTCGGAGAACGGTGGACGTGTTGTCGTAGGCGCGTGGTGCGGCGTGTCAAACACAACGAGATGCTTGAATGCGAGTAGTCGCGTTGATTTCTCTCCACTTGGAGCTAATGAAACTACCTACCTCGAGTTTGTGCAGCAGATTGCGATTTGGCGCGTTGAGTCATTAGGGATGTCGCCGGGAAAGCGGGATGTACGGGGGATGATAGAAATTGGAGCGGGCTGTGTCTGTCTCTCTCGCTCTCTCGCGCTCTCGGCTAACTTCGGGCAGCCTATAGAATTCGCGAATCACGGGCGCTGCAACGCTGGATCCCTCGAAGGGCGTCGATCACGCGAGTGTGTAATCGATAGCAATTTCTTTATCGTTGCCCTGTAGCCTCTACTCGAAAGGAAGGTCTTTCTGGGCATCCGATGGCAGCAACTTGCTGGATAAATGAGGCAGAAGAAGTCTCGATCCCACAGACCTGTTCCGTGTTCCCGACGATTGGGCAGTGGCCTGATTTTCATGGTCGACTGGCAACAAGATAGATTAAGTATAACCCTCGTACACCTATCATCCACCTCTATGCGCGCACGCGCACCATCAGCTTGCGCTGTACATAGGCTGACCGATCATTCGTCTTTGGCATTTCCTTCGCAAACGGAAAGAAATTAATGAATTTACGGTTACAGGGGGAAGATAAGAAAATACTGTTTTTGCTCGCAAGTCGCGATACGAATATTCCACTTTCGAGCCTCCGAAATTAGGCTCCCGATTCGCGCGTATTCCGCAGATACTCGGTGTAGAATTACGCTCGCTTTGCGGTATTGTAGCGAAATCCCGTAGTATCCGAGGGATTTTATTCGCATTTCTTCTTTGTACCCCGCGTGTCAGGCGACAAAAGCCAGCACACATGGCGAGGTAAAAATCGCTGACACTCCCCTCGATGAAATTGCTCGCAGTCGGGAATTTGTTTAACAGCGAGGCGCGGTGCTCGGTATTTATGCGGGGCCGAGTTTAACTAGCGCGGTTCGATTGTATCGAGACCGAAAGGTAAATGAAATTTCATAACGTAGCCCGTGCCAGCGCGATTTCATTTTACTCTCGATTCGTTGCGCAACAATGCAATCGCCACGCGTTGCAGTTAATCATCCATTATCCATTCCAATCAAGCAGAGAGTGCAAAATACAAGCTGCCACACCTGGTGTCGCGTGTAAAACAATGTGTCTTGATTCAATTGTACACGCGCTTCGCAAACTTCACCTCCTCATCCCTACACTGTCCATGATTTTTCATTGAATATTATTGTTTGCCAGATGCTAGGGCAACGAGGAAGGCCGGCTCGGTACGCTTTAACCGGCGTTATTCGAAAGGGTAATCGTGTCTTCGTTGGTGATGCAGCTACGTTGCGGTTAAACGCGGCGATAATTGCAACGAGCGATCCAGGACGAGCGACTCGCATAATTAAAATGCACACATACAGAGGTGGACGGTCGGTGATTCCTAGTGAACGGCAATGGACACGTAGTTTATCAGCCGTGAGAGACGCAACGAGCGAACTATGGGGCCAGGATCTCTGGTAATGTTCTGTCGGGTGGTCGGGTGCCGAAACATCGACGCGGAACGCTCGATGCCCGTTTCCGACCACACGTACCGGAAGTTTCGCACGTTTCACCTGCGTCCCCCCGTGTTCCATAATCGCGAACACGATCCAGCCTGGCTGGATGTGTGTGTGTGGAGCTCGTTCCTATCGCGCCTCCACTCTACGGATTACCTGTCAAGATCGACAGCGCGATGGCGGTTTCCTTTCGAATCGATGACCGCGTTGATTTCTATGGAAAATTGCTCGCGATCCTGTTACGCTGTTGCTGCGACGCACGCTTCGACTTTCAGGAATCGATGCCCTCAACATCAACAATTGGTAGCAACAGATTAATTATACACGAACGAATCACAAATTTCCAAGAGTCAATACTTAAAGATTCAATAGCAAAAGTTGTGGTTCGAAAAGTCGACGGTAGTTCACTGATTTTCTATGGTACTTGAATGCATTCAAGAGAAGCGTATATATATGCAAGAATATGTAAATTTATTTATTTGCAATTTGAGGTCGGAGGGGTTTACTAAAGGCTCCGCATTCATTATGCAACCATTTTCAACCACAGAGTTGCTTATTTATTGTTTGAAAAAGGCTTCTAAATATTTATTCAATTTATGGAACCATAAATGCTGGCGGTTCGTAGCGACGAAAGGATCAACTAAAATACAAGATATTTGTCGAAGCCTGGCGTTGGCATGGTGTGCAATTAATCCTTATAACTAATTAATTGTCGACATAATGGTTATGAATAAATAGTCACGAGCTTTTACACTTTGATATGCAATACTGCGAGTGCAAAAATTAAATTTTGAAAAAGCTACAATGGAACTCCACTTTTCAATGGAACTGCAATTTTCCAGACACAATTTATACAGTTCTGCAGTTGATCGACTACTTCCCTATGAAGATTGCGTTTATAATTAGCCTGTTATTAACAATTTTTCGACACAGTTACAGCTTCCGTGACGATTTTTATTAACCCTCTGCACATCAATTCCCCCTGTAGTTTGCCTAATCCCTTTTCTCGATACCTCGCGGGGGAGGGGCCTACTGTTTATCCGATAAAGAGGATGTCGGAAGAACGGTAGTTGAGGGTTCGACGTGAAATATCCATTTGCCCGAGTAAAGTGGTTTTAATCGTCGCTGAACGGGCACGTATTCGCAGCCGCGAGACAAACTTGTAACGGCGTAATACAGTTGTACGGTTTTTCCGGAATTTACGGTAACTGGCGTATAGAGATAACCCGGAAACGTGCTTATCTCCTCCGGGAACCAGCTGCCGCAGCCCCGCCAGTGCAACCCCAATCTGTGTAACTCATTTTCGTTGGGACGTCGCAGGTTGCGAAAGAATTCGAACGCCGTTTCAACCCGTTCACCGTTTCCTACCACCGAGTCCTACCATTTTAAACACTTTACGGATCTTATCCGTCGCATTATGGAATGGAGTAGAGGATGTAAGTGCGATCGAACAGGAATCTCGCGTGCTTCGAAGCGAGGCGGTCGAGTCTGTAACTCTGGAGGCTGGAGATTTAGTAACTGCTCCCGTAGAGTAATTATCAGGGGATAATGGATTGGCCAAGCAAGTGGAACGAACGGTTCATCGAATTCGCGAAAAGCTTGCCCGTGTGTCGAATAATTTTCCCGATTTCCCAGCGGCTTCGTAACAGGCGCGGGCACGCGCGTATCGCGTTACAATAATTTACACTTGCCCCGAATATTCTCTCGTTTTAATCGGCCTGTCTCGAATTAGCAGAAAATTTATATTTTCAGCTGCGAGCCAATTAAACCGGCTCTATACGTTCTATGTAATTAAATCGTCGCGCATAAATGGTTCTGTCCGCCGGCAGCGGGGAACCGTTCGAATATAAAACGTGAGCGGACTTACTTTTGCGCGCCGCCCCGCTAAAGCTCGCGGTACTCCCGACTTTCCTATCCGAATTGGGCCGCCGAAAATGTTGATCAGGAGTTGTCCGGTCGCGGAAAAACGGGGGCGTGGCCCACGAGTGCGCGTCAAGTCAGATTTTTCTCCAACGTTTCGCGTGATTCCGCGTAATTCTGCCTTTCCCCGACTCGTGCCGATTTCTCTTTGGAAGCGTCCGGTTCGGCGCACCGACAGAATAATGAATAGAACCGATGTCGATGCGAAAATTCGTGTGCGCCAGCCACGCGTCCAACGGCATTATAAATGCATTTAGCTCTGGCTAATGCGACTAACGGGCACGGCCGTTTATTATTCACGGGATATAATGCGGTAAAGAGGCTGCCTTTTGATAGAACGCATCGATCATGGCAATGGTCACGCGGCACTCTCGCGAAAAATGCAGCTTCCGCGGCGATAGCGCGTCGCGCGTTATCTTTTTGCATCGGTGTATGGAACGAGATGGCAGAACATCCGGAGCGGGCGCGGGACGGATGGCTGTTGCACCAGCTGTCCAGCAACGCGATTAACCAAGAGACTACATTAAACGCTAAGCCGTGCTTTATTAACCTCCACCCCTCTATTGTGAGACAGAGTTGCGCGAGTATCCATTACTTTCCGCTCTGAATTTGATAAATTCGCCTGGGCGAACGCTGGCGATGGGTTGAAAAAATGGCTGCCGTTGACCCGAATGTTTCGGTTCGGTTCGATCGAGTCGATGGGAAAAATAGGCTCGCTTCCTTCGGCGATTTCCCTCGCGATCCATCGCTCTTCCCTTTATCGTTCGGGCATAACAATGCTCGTCGCGCGGGTACGATTTCCGACCCCGCTGTCCGTCGAAAAAACGAATTAATCAGCAGCGAGAGGCTCGAGGTTTTTCGAACGTTGCCAGCCGCGCGCCAGGCTTACCGATCGCCGCTCGGTAGAGGGACCATTCACAAGGGTGGCTTTCCGCGACTCGCTGCCGCGCGGCTACGCATTTATACGTCGCTGGCTCGATGACAAATTACCGCGGCGAAATTACGAGCTCACGCTAACGAACAACCGCAGTGGAATTTTGCCGCGTAATTTTTCCATCCCCTGTCGCTGATCGCTTCAATTTCCATCGGTTCTCCCCCCGCCACGATAAACCGGCTCGCGTCTTTTTCACTTCCTTTTTGATATATAGCTCCATCCGGCTGTAATTTTTCACGCGCCTGCTCGACGAGTGGACGAGTGCGGTAATGAAACGAAAGCGCGTCAATTACAGGCAAGATTTCCCCCCGGTTTTTTTAACGACCCTCGAAGCGGGACGAGCGTTTCTTGTTTTGCCCTCTTATTTTTGGCTACCTTTGGGTAACTCCATTTATTAAAGTTGCGCCGAGTATTTAGTCGAGTTCTATCTGTCTGTAATTAATCGCGACGTTGCAGTGGGTGCAATGAGTAAAGGTTGCTCGCGAAGTCGCCTCGTTTCCGAAGACGGAAGAGAGCCGGAGGCCCGAGCTTTTAGCTGCGATCGGAATTCTACGCTGCGTGTCTCGTGCTCGTAGCGACGATGAGCCTTCTCCTTGTAAAATCAAGGAACTGTATCACGTGTTTCGCAACCGAAACGAGAACGGGTGCTTAAGGGTGGAATGGGCGGAAGGGGTCGGGGGAGCGAAGAGGCGAGAAGAGAAAGCGGAAGGCGGAAGGCGGAAGGAAGAAGCAGCGGTAGCTGAGGAAAGAGAGCTGATTCGGTGGCACGGACCAATATAAATGCAAAAGCGATTCGGTTCATCTGGAAGCCCCTGGCGCGGAGGGGTGCACGGAAGGTTAAAAACACGAAAACCGGATCCTATTGGTATTCCACTCGGTGCTACCGGAAACCTTCGGATGCAGCTTGTCTTTCGATCGGGAGACCTTCTACGTTCTTTACGTCTCGTTAGATCAGCTCGGTGAAACGAATCCGCAAAGCTTTTCTTCTCCCGGCTCGCTTTTCGAGCGCCCTCCGCAGGCCGAGTGCGAGCTGGGACGTTTAAATTCGAGATAATCCACGGGAGAGGGCTACGCCTAATTGCAGACAGCGCCCCGACGCCGACGCGACGTTGGACGCGAAGATTATGTGGGGCACGTTTGAATCGTAAAGTTGGACAAAGGGACGGTGTCCTCTGCACTGCGGTAATTCACCGTCACAGCCGCGATCGCACCTAGGGGAGAAGGTTTCACGGCTCGACTGCCCAACGAACCTACGCAAAAACCCTTTTGCGCTTCCCGCCCTCGATAAAACTGTTATTAGTTTCCACCCTCGCCATCGTTTGGTTCGCCAGCGACAAACGCGACCCTCCTCTCTCCCCCGCCCAAATACTTTCCACTTGGAACCGCTTTGTGCGGCGACCTGTCCATCGTATTTTTGAAAAATTAAAATCCTGCTGCCCTTCGCTCGAAATGCTGTCGTTGGGTTGGCAGCATTTCCTCGGCCAGCTATCAATCACCCCGCGTTGCGTCGACACAATGCGATGGACAGGCGACGAATGGGAACCACCGTGATCGCAATGAATCAGTACTATCCAGACAATCGGAGCACCGAAAGAATTGCTCTTTAAGATGGATCGTGCGAGTGAATATCAATAGTTGTGGAAGAGGTAGCAGAGGTAGAAGCTTTCCATTCAAAGCCCCTACTTCAGATCCTTTTACTATTCGAAAAAAAAAACGAGGGATTGAAGCTTGAAACTTTTTTTCGGCCCTGCTTCTTCTTGCCGCCGCTTGTAACTACTCCCGCGGAAATAGTCCCGCGAACGACCGGATATTCCAGCGTTGAACTTCTCGATCCTTTCAGCGGGGACGAAAAGAACCGGCTTCCATTCGGCGAGCGTAAAAGGAGCTGGCCGAACGGCAACGGGAAAGCGCCACTTAGAGCGTTGTTAAACGCTTAAAGTCAACGTAAAACCGGGCGCAGCAGCTTCCGCGACTACTTACGGAGCTCGCCGACTAATTTCATTAGCCGCTACCCAATACCACCGTTTTATCGCGTTATGAATAATTAAGGAGCTCGTAATTGACGCTTTTACCTGCCCTAAACGAACGGAAGATCCTCGTTGGAGTTTACGTTGGTCGGTGCTCGAGACGCGAGTCGTAGCCAGTTACATTTCGTAGCCTTGTTCGCCAGACGGTTTGAATTAGTAGGTAACTATTTCCCCCGTTCGCTTAACAAGCAGTGGAAAGCACAACGGTTTGGGTAAATCGGTTACAGCCGCCGAAGCAGCGCGTCCCAAGCCGTGAAAAAAAGAAGGCTCTGGCTGGTTCTCAATGATCTCATTAAGCTGCACGCGGGCCCAGTGCGTCGCGTGCTACCGATCGATTAATCTTTGCAGGTAATCCTGGAGGCGGCCGATCAGCAGCCAGGATCACATCGGATTAGAAGGGCGATTAAGCAACGACCACGCGACAAGCTGGCCAGCCTTATTCCGCGTAAGTAATGTCGGTTGCGGTCTTCCACGGCTGAAACCGTGCCCCTTCAAGGCTGCCACCAATCCTTCGCGTCGCTCCACCGACTCATCTTCAACTAACAATATTCTCCCGACGTTTCTTCGTCTTTGGATCTTACCAGCGGACAGCGTGCACAATGGCGAAAGAAGGAGCCGTGGAAGTAACGAGACTAATTCCGCGATGCAGCGAGAGCTTTGAAGGGGCGTGCGGGGCTTGCGAGAGATTGCAGAGGGTGGAATACAGCAGGGGAATAAAAGAACGCGTGGGCCGTGTGACAAAGAGCGAAGGGGATGGTCGAAAGTTGTGGGTGATCGGCTCGAAGGCGACCGTCCTTCGAAGTAAGCACGGTGGATACGAAGCGCGTGGACGAACTCATTTCTCCGCGTTAACCACGGGGTTCCCCCTCCCCGGGGATCGCGGGGCTGGAACGAAAATCGCGGGAAACGGAGCGCGTAACCGGAGAGAACTGGCCGGGAAATGAAGGGACCGAGATACGAAGGGAGAATCTCGTATCCCGAGGAATAAAAAGAGGAGCGGGCAGTATAGTGCAGTATTACAATTTCAAATGCAATTGTTTCGGCGCCCGGCCTCGACGGACCGCTCGACCTATCGAACTCGAAACGACGACACCGTAAAACAGTCGCCGCGAGCGCCCGGCAAATGCGCGCCACGGTTTTTCCGTTCGCCTGCCCCGCTGTTTCGCATTACCAGGATTAAACAGCTCGGAAAATGGCGCTGATATAAACGATTCGATGGAGGCTGCGAATCCTCCGATAAGTCGCCGGAGCTGGCACGTCGCTCTTAAAATAATGAAACGTCCTTTCCCAGGCGGGAGCTTCTTAATTGGATGAAAACAATTAACGGGAGCCCGTGGTTCGCGCGCAGCATCCTTTCGATGGTCTGTCTGAATTGCATTTCGTTATTAGGTACGTTTTCTTCCGAATAGAACGGTCTTGCAGTAAGAGAACTCCGCGCACTCGATATGGTCGATTTAACGGACAGCAGGGTAGTAGCCTTGCTCCGCCGCCGTCGATCGAAACGGGAGCTGGAGGTGGGGAGAGCGATAAAACACAATGCGCGAATTACAAGCCGTTCAGACTTGACAAAGTTTATCAGATAAATGATATTTCGATGCAGCCGTGGCCAATGTCGTTGGAACCGTTCGAACTGCGCGTAACGAATTGCGTTTCCATTCGAGCAGGAAAAAAAATAACGATTCGTCGACGACGAGTCTGGCTCGGCCGGGTCGTAACTGGGGCGAGCGTGTCATCGGCAGTGTTGCCGGGCAAAGAAAAATGATTCCTCGGCAGTGACCCGCTGGGAGGGGTAATGAAAATGTTAATCGAAAATGGGACGGTTCGATTGCCCAATTAAGCCCGTTAATCATCCTGGAATGCCTGAATTGCTACGGGAGAAGGAATTGAGGTGAAATATCGGGCGGGTTCTCGCGGCGGCAGGAAAAATCGTTTGGATGATCGCGGAGGCGGCAATCTGCCCTCGGGGGCGACTCGATGGGAGGCGCTTCATTAAATTCGAGAGCGCCTAAATATTCCCCGAGTATATCGACGCGTCAACGAGATGGAGCTCGGCCAAGGGATTAACCCAGAATGTCGAGGTCGCGGTGCGAAGATCTGGAGCATCGATAGGCCGTCGACATTCGATTCTGCCCAGCCCTTTCTTACGCCTGCCTGCAACCCGGAGCCGCACGATTTCGAATCAGCCAACCCGCACACGTACAATTTCGCTCCAGCCGTGCCAGGCTTTTTGATTAAACGGAAAACCCGCCTTTCCGACCAAATGAATTTCCCCTTTCTTTTCCAAACCCACCGTCCCGGACCACCCTACACCATCCTAGCCGCATGCCGCAGTTCTGGATGCGCCGGCCAACCGCAACCTGCTTAGCTGACGATTCCACCGTGAATTCCCCGAGGGCAAGCGGGAGTACCGGTAACGCGCCGATCCCGCGCGAAGCATCTAATGACTGCGTTTCAGTGGAGCACGAGAGGGGTGGGATGTTTCGAATCAAACGACTCTGATAGCACGCAATTTTCCATCTCGTAGTCGGTTCACTTGAACATACATCTGCGCCCCACGCTATTACCGGGGAGCATGGAATCAGCTGCATTTCTTGTGGAACCTTGTGTACAGTTCACAATTGGATGGAAGTTTACTTTACATTTGCTCGGGTAACGACAGACATAGATCATTCGAGATTTCCTAGTCGCGTGGGCGAAGCGGAATGGGCGATCCTGTGCTTGCTGGGTGGTTGGCAACGGATGTCGACGAGCACGCGAACAAAGAGGGAGGTACCGCGAGCATCGTTCCATGCGCAGATATTCCTCGGTCTTCTTCGCGGGGTCTCATTTACATATCAGTTAGCCCGTAGTGAAATGTCCCGTCTTACGAGCTCCCTTCGTCTTCCCGTGGCTTTCTTCCTCCCCTTGTTGTCTGGCTAGTCCGTCGACGTCGCGAGATTCCGCCGTGGAATTTCCATAACAACCCCAACCACGGCCCTACGAGCACAGTAGCTACGCCGAGGAAAATGCGCGCCGGCGTGTTGCTTATCTTTTCGTTTCGCCTCGCGATAGTTTCATTCGTCCGTTCGCGTTCGGTGATTGGCGTACTCGCAGAGGTTTCCCTTACATCGGGGCTTGTATAAAATAACTGTAAAGCCTCGCTTCCCCTCGACGGGAATCAGATTGCGAAGATCTCCTCCCTTTTCGTCGGCGGAGCGTTTCCACCCCGCGAGATGCTAGCGATTTATCGAACAGGGGCGGGAAATCACGGGCGAGCGAGCAGGTCTGGCCTCGAAGACGCGTTGCGTCGGGGCTACCGAGACGAATGGGCTGAAATACGGGGAAGGAGTGGCTGGTATTAAGCAGCTGCTTCCTACGCGCCGGCTAAGGGCTAGGTAGATAGCGCGGATACTAGCGGCGAGGTTGGTAGATAGAGAGCCGATGGAAACACCTCGAGGACGCTCCGTTTCGGAGCAAGGGGGCGGAACATCGGAACGAAACACTACGGAACGATAAATCTAAGCTGCAGCGTCCATGTTTTGCGCATTCGGTTGGCTAGCGTCCATAAATTTCGCCGGTATCCTGGATCTCCGCGCAGCCTCGAGGGAACGAGCGACTGCTCGAAGCCGCGTTCGCGACTTTCCCCCCCACCCATCGATTCGGATCGCTCGAGGAAACCGTCTCGGTCGGAGGAGAGCCCCCGCCAACTAGAATCTGTAGCTTCGATTCGCCAACTAGATGCTCCTTCTGCTCGATTACCCTCTGGGCTTCGGTATCCAAAACTTCCATACGAAAAACTCGTCTTCATTAAGCAACATTAGTGGCGACACGACGAGACTCGGGGCGAGGTTGTGCAACGAACGTTCCTCGACAGAAAAAGCTCGCCTGTTTAACAAGACGCGGTGGCGTTCCTCGAGAAAGCACGGCTCCGTCACTGAGACGGATTAATAACTTGCTGTTTACCAGCTTCCTTTCCCCCTCCCACCCCGTTCGCTGCATTTCAACCGTCCAAGGGGGACGTAAAAACGTCGCCGCCTTTCTTCAATCCGACTGAACGGCACGAGCTCGCGTTTGCACGCGCGAAGGGGGAAAAGCTCTGTCGGGAGATTCGTAATCTGTTCCCTCGAAGACGAATCTTCCAGGAGCGCGACAATCGCGTCGCGTCTCGTTATCGCGACGAGCTTCTTTCCTCGTTTGACGCGCCCTATTGTTCGCTCGACGGGGACGCGAATTTACGCAAAGATAATTAACGCCGCGACGCGTGGCGACGGCTGAGACAACGTCAGCGAATGCTCCGATTCACGGTCCGCGCGACGAGTACACTTTTCCTACGAACGACGTGGTTGGAATTTTACGAGCAACACCGTCGACACACGCGTGCGTCTTCGATGCTTCGGCTTACCAGTAAACGGATCTCAGACGGGACTTGTAGCTCGGGAAATATTTCCTTTTATCGGGGAAAGGGAAGTGAGAAACAGGATTTGAATGAGGCGCGTCGGCTGCACGTAACGCGACAAGTTCGCGAGTGGCTAGAGGCGATTGATTGAGTTTCACCGGCCGGTGTTATTGCTTGCTGTTACTTCACCGTAAAAGTGCAGCGGGAGGAGTTCCCTCTCCGGAGTAGAAGGGTGGATGCGAGTAGCCGGTGGTAGCCTTGTAAGAAAAATCCCCGGGGTCTTGTTCGCCTGCAGATCACGGGAAAAACGAATCCCTGACGGCGGAGGCGCGTAAAGATCGCAGGAGCGTCCCTAGGGGGCTGGTCTCGCAGATTTCTCCGTATGAGCCGAGCGGTAGGTAGGACGGAATCGTAAAATTCGACGGGCTTTCGTAGATTTCGGTCGTTCGTGACGTTACGACAACGTCATGCCCGATGTTGCTGCTTCGATCCGCAGGAACGTTAAACCGAGCCGCCATGCTGGCCGTGAATTGGCAGCTGGCCAACTGCGCGCAGCTCTAGCTTCTGCTCTAACGCTCGACGATGTCTAACTGGTAAAACTGCCAATCGACTGGGGCGAAAGGGTTCGCGTAACTGCGCGAGGGAACGCGGGTTTCCTGGATTTACTCGATCCGAGGGCATCGTTGCACTTGGGAAGCGTTGCACGGGCTGTACGGGTAGCACGGCATTAATAGTAGTGGAGAGAGGTTTCGTCCATTTCTTCACGCTTTTCCTTCGCCTTTTCCGAGCACCTCTAACCCTTGCACCCCCCGCAGTCAAAGACCGACGCGTTCGATCAGACCACCACGATTAGAGGCTGCTCGAAATCGTTAACCGAGCACGAGCAACGTGGAGTATTTCCTTACGTAATTCCCTATCTCGCTTGGAATACTCCAAGTCTGCCGCGATAAACTCTGCTTCGCGTTAGTTCGTTACGTTATGGCCGGAGATTTTCAGAAACTGGCCGAGCTTCCCCCGACTCTCGTTTCAGCTGCGAGCGAACCGCAATCGGCTACCGCATCTGCAGTTGTTATTTCGGAGATTAGATCTTGCGTTCGCGTTCGCCCGCATTCGAACAATCAAGCTGGTGTAACGCGGATGTTTGGTGCGCGGTGAAAGACATGGGCGCATCAGTGCTCTACATTCCCGCTTAATTTTCGTGTAAACTTGCCTGCACACGATACGCCAGTTCTCTGTTGAAGAGAATGGAAGCCATTTGCGAATCGATCATCATCCTCGTAAACAGCCGAGCTAATTAATCGCTACTTGTCTGATAAATTACATATCGCTGCTCGTTCCCATCTGCAGATTCTATCTCTCGGGTTTCTGTCTCGAGTAATCGATTAAATATACCGACGTACGATCGAACTGCTATTGTAATTATTCTCCTACGTCTAAATGGACCCAGCTTTTTGCCACCGAGAAGCACCGTCTCGCTGTTATGGGAAAGAGCAGACTGGGTCGGGCGAAAGCACACGGTTTTTCCTCCCGAAACGATGCGTCCTCTCGATAGAGATTGTAACAAGTTTCGATATTAAAAATTCCACGGACAAGGAGCGGCAGAGAATGTTAATTACGCAGCCGTGAAAAATAAAACGGAGTAATTAATATCACGTGGCAGGGACCCGGCGATAAATAATACTCGACTCCTATTGCGGACCCTCTCGTCGCTCTGTCGTCCTCGTCGACCACCATTTCTCTTCATCCACGACCCCTCCGCGAGCCACCCTCTTAGTGTATCCATTAACTCCGCGTTACACGATATCTCGCAGTCGGAACCGAATGGTATCAGGGTCAACGAGGGAAAAAGAAGACCGATGAGGGTCCGTTGCTGATGATATATCTCGGGCAGGCCTCCAATTTCCTTTGAAGTTCGCAGATTAACTGGCTCCGGCCATAATGCGCGAGAGGAGCGCGAACAAAGAATCTGGCATTAGTAAAACGTCGAGCGCAGCGCGACGAATTTCGCGATAAGAGGACCCTCTCGCATTCGCGACGAATTTTCTCGCAGCGAAGGGCCACATAAGACGAGTAGGTACCTACTGCAAGTTCCACTAGCAGTGAACTCGCAGAGTTTTTACGTAATGGGCTGACAATTACGCGAGAACTTGAACAACTGGCTGGTTCAGTGATATGCTCGTTAAACTTCCAAAGAGATTTACAAGGTCGTCTAGCGTAACGTATCAAAAACGGAGACTATTTAGTCTCTTCGGTTCGGTATTGTAGGTAGTGCGAGGCTTGTAAAGCGTGCGAAATATCTGCCGCGAGAAAGTTGTAACGCGGAGCTTGAACAAATAGGAAATACTCGAAAGAGTTGTTTGATACACACGCCTCTGGTCCCAGGGCGCGTTATCGTCCAGCAATATGTTGCCTTCGAATTCCCTATAATCCTTTTATCGGGACACGTGTTTTTTTTCCACATTTCCCCTCGCAACCGTACGCTACAGAGGAAAATCCTTCGTTATCATCGGCCCTTATCGTTGTCCGGCACTTCCATCCTCGAACCCTTTCAGCGGGCGGGCGTTTTTATTAATTTCAACAAACTCTCCAGCTTATCGCCGATCAAACGTCCCACCGCCCGTACGGACGTACAGAAACATCATGGAAATACGTCCGACAGGGGGTCGCGCACGCGATAGCGACGCGCGACGAACAGACCAGCGCGACACGTGGAGGGCGAGAAAAAGAGCGTAGCAAAACGGTATTCAACGGTTCGTGGACAGCGATAACTGTGGCGTAACGATCAAATCGGCGCGTACGACGCCGTAGCGCGCGCTCGGGCAATGGGGAATAAAAATGAAGGCTGACTTGATCCTAGAGACAGATTTATCGCAGACTTACTCGAAAAGCGAACGGATCGTAAAGCAGTGAACGGGAAGACTTCGTCCCGCCACTGGCCTACGGCGACTGTTCATCAACCGACGTTAATAAGGCCCGTCCGCGTTTCTCCTGGTCCTCGAAATATCGACACCATTACGCCGCTTGCAAGATGTTTACGAGGTTGCAGCGGTTACTCTTCCTCCGAGAAAACACCGACTACGAGCAGCGTCGCCGCTCGTAAAGCGCCAACGAACCGGAGCTGGAATAACGCTCTGCTTTATCGCTGGTAAAAAGCGAGGGCATAAATTTCCCGGGCACGCCGCGAAATTCGGTTACGTGTGCGATGGGGGAAACTGGATCGGCTAGAAGGCGAAGAACGGTGGGAAGGGAGGGCGATGCTCGCTCGCGATTTGCCTTCGAGGCCCAGGCGCGAGTCGGGTCGAAGTAGGTTTCCCTTGAAGCTAAAGCAGAGCCAGCAGGCAGGCTCAGATGCGATTCGCGAGCGTCAGGCAGGTCGAAAAGTGAAATAATCCAGCCCGGTCCGACATGTATTCAATAATCGTTGACCTCGATCACTTAATCGGGTCAAGAGGGACGCGTGTAGGATGCTCGTCGGTGGTCTCGGTGTCGATTTGACCCTCGATTAATTCCAGCTCGACGTGACGGCCGGCGCGGATTGAAATTTCCATCGACGGACCTGGTGCGCGCCGTGGAGAGCGGCTCGAAACGACTGGACTTGATAAGCCGTCGCCGCGAGCGATCTTCGGTTTTACGAGGCTGATCTGCGCATAGGTAGATGGAACGCATAGGTCGCGCGTCCACCTGACGCGGCCGTCGTTCTCGACAGACGTCGAGGAGCGTTCCCGTGAATTTATCGAGTGTCATATCGAGGGCTGTCACCCCCTCGGACCTATCGCGTCCATCTCTCGGCCGCGTAAAGTGGGCCAAGATAATCGTTTAGATAACCAGCAGCCCTGACACGCGCACCACCCTTCTCGTCGCAACGTATGCCTCCCTCCGCGTCGCCCCCCACCCCCTCGCACCCTTCCTTTTTACGACGATCCCTCGGCTCCTTCGTAAATTCTCCACGCGAACGGTTTATCGCGAGCTCCGAAATCAGTAGGTGTTCCACGGATGAACGATTCGTTGGAGGCGGTAGCGTCGCGCGCGTAAAATTTCTCTCTCCGTTCCTTCTGCTCCGCCAGCCGGAGTCCGAGGAAATCGATTTTCGACTTCGAATAGCTCCGATTATTTATGGGATCGACACACCGCTGAATCCGTGCGCGCCTCGCGGACCGGAGATTTAATTCAGCACACCAGAAAGGGAGGAAGACGAAGCCGAGCAAACGGTGGTGTTGCCACCGCTAAAATAGAAGCGATCTTCCAAGTTAAAACAAGATCTACAGCGGATCCTCGAACTCTCCTTTGTTTTCGTTCCTCCTAATCCCGAGGGGGTGGAGGCTCGTTCGGTTTATTTTGCCCTCGCAGTACCTGGCAGCGAGCGCAAACAAAATCGTGGAAAGTTTAACGCGCACAGCTGGGAATAGAGTTTATTAATTCGCGTGCCGCGCGATGCGATTGCTCCGCGAATCGAACGCCTTCCGTTGCAAAATCGTTTCCAAACAGTCTTTCAAACTACGTCCCTCATCTCCCTTGACGCTGGGACGTTCTTCCCTTACGTTGCAGAGGAAACCGGGATAAGATTTCCCCCCTTCGTGCGTTCCGCTCCCCGTTCGGGAGAGGCGCGAAGGACCCTTCGCGCGGCAAGTGCGCCGATAAATTTAATCAGCGCGCGGCCGACGAAAATCGCAATCTTTCCCGGCGACGTGTGTACACCGACCGTTCAAACAGTCTCCCCCAGCTGGTTCTCGGTTTAGCGGCGGCGAGCATCCGAGGAATTTCCGCGGACGAAGAGGGAATTTCTCTGGGCGAGGGCAATGCAAACACTAGTCGGCCCTCCCGATTGCTTGCGGTCGCGCGAAATGAAAAGAAAGGATCGCGTCGAGTGTTTTCCGATGGAGCGGAAGGGACGCGGACGTGGTGGCCCCGCGAGCTGCTCCGCTGTTCGGCAACCAACCGCTAATTGCTTTCTTTTCCCCCATGGGCCGAGAGTTAAAAGCGCCACGATCCTCCTCGTGTCCTCTTAATTCCCTTCTTAATTCCCTCTATTAGCTTTGCCGCCCCGACGCGACAGCACACTCGTCCCAATTAGATCCAGGCCGCTCTCTTCCGCCTTGGCGTTCGGAGCTTTCTTCCCGCTAAACGATGCCGTGGTCGTGGACGAATCGCGCGCGACCCTTTGGAAATCTAAGCCAACAGGAAACGTCCGGGACTCGCGCGATTATTCCGAGTCGCGGTTTTGCCTACAGGGCCATCCCTTATTCATTATTCATGAGATCGAGCCGAGTCTCGCTCGCGATCCCGAGTACGTGTCCTTCCGCCCGCCAATGTCCCCGGGTTTCGCGCAGGACACGCAGGAATTCCGCAGTGTATCCGCTGGATTTTCTTATCCGTGCTTCGTGGGGCCCGTTTAACGTCTCTCCGAGGATCCTCGACGCAATGTCACCATTCAATTATCGACGGGGGCGTGGGAAATTATTTCGCGAGTGGAATACGTCAACCGTAGATGTTCCGGACGGAGTGTTGCTCCGATCCGTGCTACGATTATCCCGACTGTTAGCCGCCTCCGGGCTGGTTTCCAACTTGCTAGACTTTCATCCGTTCGATTGGTCGACGAAAGAAAAGGAAGAGTTTCGGATCGGACTTATTGTGCTGGTGCGCAACATCTGGCGGCAAAGTTTCTGCCCGCAACAACGATATCGCGGACGATGGGGCTGGAAAATTCGTGTCGGTGGCTTCTAGGTATCGTTTGGCCGGATATATGTTCCTCGTTTACCGCGCGCTTCCGCGGGAACCGTGTGTTTCCGACGTTCGTGAGCTACACCGCGGCGAAGCTTTTCGTCCGCGCTGCAGCGTTTCATTACGAGATCGCCGCAGGTTCGGCTGCTCGATTATCGATGCCGCGATAAACATATAGCGCTGATCAACGCGGCGCTATGCTCCCGGTGGAAAGAGGAGCCGTTCGGGAATCCTTTGGAAGCGACGCAAGCAGAAATCGGATGACGCGTTCGTCAATAAGGCGATTCCTCGTGATGATGGCGGAGTCGTTAACCCGAATCGACACGGAGCAATGGACTATTCCGCTGTCGTAACAAGTGCCGATTGTCGGTCCGATTAGCTCTCATGGGAATCGACGTATTCAGAGGCTGCCAGCGTTGTGCTCGACGTCACCGATTATGGAGGAGGAATACTCGATAGCTCGGCGGTTGAGGCAACGACGTGCAGAATCCTAGAGCCTCTGTTGTCCGTTTCGATTCGCTTCAAGTCTATGAGAACTAGGGGAGCCCTTGTACGCGTACTCTATGGTAACAGAGGCTGCTCGAACGTCGGAATATCGAGATAAAAATACGTCGGGAGAAATCGGGTCTTCAATTACTGGGAAACTCATCGACGCAAACATGCACGGTACTTGGGTGACGTTACACCACGGCTTCGTTTACACCCAGCTCTCACGGTCGTTGTAGTGACGGGGATCGTTAAAATTTTACGAGCTAGCCCATGTCCATGAACCGGGTTGCCGTATTCGGGGTTCGCGACTGCGGAGGCGTCGATATTCCCGTAATTGGAGCCGCGATGCCCGCTGCAAAGCTGTCGTTTTCCAACAACTACCGACTCTTCCGTCGAATGAAAGAATAATCGATAATTAACGCTCTCGCCCTACTCCGCAAATTAATACCACCTTCTGCGACGAGGAAGCGAAGCGATACCTTGAGAGGCACTCAACGGACTCGTTGGTGGCTCTTAACGAGAAGAATCAGCGGAATCATTTGATCACTCAGCCGGTGGCAAAAATTTCATTGAACGTTTCCTTGCAACTGGCGATCTTAATACGATTTCGAAGCAGGGGGCGCGTTCTGTGCAATCCGATTCCAGGAACGCTTCCATTCCGGTCGCATTGCTCCAGACTATTACGGCAGTCTGCCGCCTGCCTGTTCGCGACGAAGTCCGCGATTGGATCGCAGCCATCTTCTCCGCGCTACGTCTCGATCGAAGGATACGACGCGCAGTGTCCGCGATTTAGATCCCATAGTCGTTTGCATGTCGCTGCTTCTTGAATGCGCGCGTGAAAAGACATCCTCGGCAGAGAGTTAGTTCGAATTCATCTGGTAGCAGGTGATTTCTAATTTCGCGCGTGCTGCGCCGGCTATTTAACATCCCCGATTTATAACGAGCTATTATTCCGGTGCCGTTCCGAGTCGTAAACCCGATCGACTGGCCAAACTGCCGACGACACCCCTATTCTATGCTATAATCGTGAAACTTTTCAGCAGGCGGGAGCATTTGCATGGCTCGGGGACGTTTCCCACTTTTGTGACACACGTTACGCGGAGATTGCATAAAACGCGAGCGTGTGAAGCGAGATTTTTACACCTATTCTTCTCCCCGAGCCGGAAGACTCTTCTCTACGAGGCAGTAACCCTTTTACGCGCTCCAAAGAGCGATAACGGGGCTCGACGACGTTCACAGGCCCGCTAGTGCCCCTCATCAACCCCCTTCGCCGAGGAACTTACAGGGGAAAATGGATGTGGAAGGTGGGATGATTGAAAACGCGTACACACGTCGCGCTCCGTGTGTCGATCGGCTCGGAAGCGTTACGTCCACGGCGATTAAACGGAATAGCTTGTAAATTTAATATCTGCGCTTTATGAGCCCCGTACGGGGCCCGAATTCAATGGATCTGTTCGATCGCGCGTGCAGGCGACTGGCGACGAGCCAACGGCCATGAGAACTGAAAGCGTCGAGGAACCCGTTCGACCCAGTGTTTCCACGGAAAACCATTTCAAAGATCAACAGCGAGATCTGCGAAGTCTGGTATTGGGTGACGTGCGGCGTAAAAACGCAGAGGAACGTGGCTCGCGCAGGCTAGTCTGCCGTTAATTTTTCTAGCCGAAGCTTCTCGAGCACGGTCGGTTGGCTCTGACAGAAGGTTTTCCGGACACGTCTTCCGAGCGTGATTCACGGATTTTCCGGTATGACGAGCCATGTGGGCTTCCACTCAGAAATCGGCTTAGCTGTTTCCGCGATAAACCCACGCTTGCCGTCCCACGCTTGCCGTCACACGCCACGAAAAAGTCAGAATTACGGTCGCGTTCAAGCACCGCGTGGCACAAAAGGGAGGAAATCGCTTACCTGCCGCGGTAAATACGTTCGTGGATCACGGGTCCACGTGGATTGCTCTCGCCCGTCTGGAAAACTGATGGTGTTACTTTGAGATGCAGCCGCAGTCGCGCACTTAAGGGTGTCTTCGCGTATTGGCTTCGTCTTCGAGATCGATCGCCCCGAGGAAAAGTCCGAGAGAAGTTTTGCGATTCAAAGGAGGCGGGACAGAGATTCGCAGATGAGGGAAAGTGGCAGGGCAGGATTCGCGGCACGATCCTTCGTCGAGGATAATGCACGTCGTTGGAGGAGAATCACGCCGCCTCTGAACGGCTGCGTTTCGTTCCCGGCGCTTTCGTTTGCGAAATCGAACCGCGTCCACTTTTGCGAATCTCTCGTTCGCATCAGCGATTCCACGTTGGCGGGAGTGTGAGTCGAGATAAGGGGGGGGGGCGGCGAGAACAACGGGCGAGGCGAAAGTTTTAACGACTTCGTATTCTCGTCGCGACTCTCCTCGCATAATTCGCAAAGTCCGCGAGGATGGCTTCATCTTTGGCGCGGGGGTTCGTGTTAAATCGCCGAGAAGGATTCAGCGTTTCCGTGGGATTCGTTTCTCTCCCTGCCGCTGGTTCTTGATGCGAAAGGAACTGGAACGCAATCGGCCAGGTCCGCGCGCCACTCGTTATACCTGTGCGCTGCGACGTAAAACTTTCGCACCGAGTTGTAGAGCGTGTGGGATTGAAACAGCACGTCGGGACTTACGAAGCACAAAAGGGGAAACGATCGCTGATGAGGCCAATTTCCACTCGGGGATGATTACAAGTAATTCGCGTAAGAATAACGGGCTGAAATCGCGGCGAGCTGAACCGACCGCGACGGGGGACGAGATTGGAAAGGCAAAGAGGTGTATGAAAAGGGAATACAAAAGAGACGGTGACTGATATTTCCGCCATTTCTGTCCTGCGCGGGATTGCTCTGATAGGAGGCTGCGGATGGAGCGTATCGCGATAAAATATCGGCCTCGTATCCGGTCGGCGGATTCGATGAAAATCTGGCTTCGCTAGCGATAAGTGATCGAGCGGACAGAGGTTAATGCGGCGTGCAGAGCCGGACCAGGCGGTTCCATATAAATTTGCGTTTACCCTGTTTATTACACGAGTGTTTTATCGAGTTCCTGTCACGCGCAGGCACGGCTAGATACAAGGGGCAACGATAAATCTCGGCTCCCGACCGAGGCAGCCATAAAGATTTTTCTCTTTATGCTGGGACCGAATGCTGGCGCATCGGTCGTGGGCGTGCGCGCGTTAATAGGAGTCTGATTAATTTACAGACCAACTGATTGGCCGGCTTCTTCAACGTCCACGAGCATCCCTCCGGAATCTTCTCCTTATTGCCTTGAAAGCTCGTGGCAGGATCGAGTATCTTCGGTCAGCTTCGAGCGTCACTTGTCAGCGCCAATAGATTGGAAAGGAAATTTCGCATTAGTTATCGCAGAGGGCGGGAAATGCCAGAGACTCTTCAACGTAGCTCGTGCGCCAGTCCTCTCTGTCGATTCGTCCCAATCAAATTGCTGTGTCCGCGGCACCCGCTGCAGCTCGCAGTTTTTGGCACCGGTGCGTCAAGTGGCAACCTGCCGATGCAATTGCATCTGTGCAACCACCGGCTTTCCCCGAGAACGATGCAAGTTTTTCGTCCAGCCATCAACGCTCGAATATTCGCGAGCACGTGCGAATAATTTAGGGGTGGTGAAAAATCGGGATACCGTCGGGAACGATACGGTCGCCGAGCGAGCCAAGCTGTGCCGAGCTCTCCTTGCTTTCCCATCCCATAATGGCATTTCTCCCGTGAGAATCTGTCGCGCCTGCAGGAGTCGCTCCTCCGTGGGAATTGTTCCTGCGCAACCCTACCGTTCCCGCAGTTTTTCCCCCGCGGATCTGTTATTTTTGCGAGATCCTCCGTTACTGATTCTATCCACCTCCTCAGAATCCATTATTTCACAAGGTCTTTTTACGGCCCGACTCATCGACTCGCCCCGGAGGTTTTCCTTGCAAGGAGCCCGCTATTCCTGTAGGTTCTTTTCTTGCTTCGGTTAGCAGTTCTATGAAAGTTCATCCAGCGCGAATCCATCACCACCATGGAAGCTTTTTCTGCAGGGATCGTTCGTTGTAATCGGACTGGCAGTTTCTCCTCGACGTCAACAAACCCGCCTTCCCTTTTTCACGTTCGAATTACCAGCGATCCCCTGCTCTATTAACGGATATACCTATCTGGAGACGCGTTTGTCAAAACGGTCCTGTCTAATGCGCTAATTCCAGTATCAAGCGGCACGACGATTATAGATGCTGAGGGTAGATGCTATATAGACGTGTAGGGGTCGGGTGAATAGCGAGGACACGTATATACAGGGGAACAAGATGTTTCGGCCTACGCCGCATGTATGGCCCAGATAAGACACGGTTAATTTGGCCGGGGCGCATGCAGTTCTCTGCCATCAGCTTTCACGCGAAAACTCGACGACAGCGGTGGCTCTATACATTTCTCCCGTTTATCCTCTTCAACTACGAGATCCGCTTATTTCTCCTCAAAGGAGAGGAGAAGGTGAAAGCGCGGATAAAAAGGCACTATAGGCAACAGCTGTCGCTCAACGTTAAAGACCCCAGGCGTTAATTGGTCTCGTGTATTCCCCGAGAGAAATATCGTCCAAGTGTCCTCTGGAAAGCTAGCGACGCCACGGAAACAGTTATTTCCATTCGAGGTTGAAAATCTGTTTTTAATGCGCGACGGAAGTTACGTACCTATAACGGGGAGCGAGCAGATTGGCCAGGGAACGTTTACCTTCGGTTTCACTGGCAACCACCGCCATTTTTCCAGCGGGAATTCCTGGCCGCCGGCCGATTTACGATACACACGGACGGCAAAATATACGCGATTTCGACGGAAATGAAATTCCACTTCCGTCCCGCGGTAGTAATTGGATTTTCGGGTTCCGATGGAGAATCTCGGACGCGTCGGGCAAAAAAATTCGAATCCTCGATCCTATCGGCTCGCCATCGAGAATCACGCTCCAATTCCTCTCCGTGGCTGACTTTTCGCGGCCGCGCGTTACATCCACGACACCGTCGCTTGGCACCGGGCGTTAATTAATCTTCGAAACAAAGAGCTCAGACCCAGACGATTCCCGGCCCTGCGAGGTTTAATGGAAAATCGGCGAGCCATCGAAAAGAAAAGCTGTCGGGGCAAGCACTCGAGCACTTGGCAGTCCACCAACTTCCTAGATCGAAACACGCCGTTCTCAGGCGAAAGCAGATGACCAAACGCAGGATACTCGTCGGTGGACGAGTCCCCATACACACACACGCGCGCGCGCGCGCACACATTCTTTAAGATTGCTGGACGAACCGCAGCGAGAGCAGTCGGCTAATGTTATTTAGCGATCGACGTACCCTCCCGGAATAATCCAAACCACGGCCGATCAATCATCCGCCTACTGTTTCTTGCAGCTCTCCCAGGAATTCGAGGGGAAGCAGCCACCACAACGGCCGATCGATCACAATCGAATTCGCGATGTAAAATGCATTGGGGCGATAATTCAATCGCAGACGAACGCTGCTTCTGGTTGCGCGGCCCGCCCGCCTCGGACAGGGCTGCTCCAGATATGAATTGCTTCTCGGTGAATTATGAAGATTATTTCGTCCCTCCTTTTCTCTCTGACTCGAATAAGACGAGAAACTTGCCCGGGTAAGAGGATTCCCCCAAGTTTTTTACGCTTTGTACTCGCGCTTCCACCCTCTGCCTTCTGCGTCAAATCCGCATTGTAGTGGTTCGGCAGTGAATCAGGTCGTTTAAATATACCTATGCCAGACGAAGGCCACGCTCGACCTGGACCGTCCGACATTCGAGACAATCAGCTGGATACGGTGGAAGGATAAATCCAAGACGAGAGGCTCCCGACGTATGTTTGTGAGGCGCGTAGGCAAACACCGAGGAACCGTGGCGAGAGAGTGCGCGAGATCGCAGGACACGTGCTGGTTGAGCACGGGCTAGACACGCTCTATTTGCTCCAGGCTTTCCTTTACACCGGTTCGCGGCGAACGGGGGCTGGGTTCGTGTACCCTGTTTATTTATTGCGCGTATCTAGTCGATTCGAACGAGCCGATTCGAATCCCTCCGCCGGGATCGGCGCGGCACGTTTTCGTTTCAAGCGAAATCGTGGTCGCTGGTATTCCGCCGCACCGATTTATGCCCGTATTTTCCTCCGTACCGCTGTAAAAGCGCGTTTAACGAGTGGCTGAACGACACTGCGAAAGGGCAGCCTCTGACGCGTTAAAAATTTACTTTCGGCCTGCGCCGCGAGCTTTTACGTTTCGAACTCGGCCCGGTTCCCACGCGTAATCTCTTCCCTGGCCCGTGGCATCGCGGCCTCGAAGGTCGAGGAATTCTTTTTTACACCTAGAGAGTTCTCGGCCGCGCCTTGTCTAATTCGGGCACGCGATAAAGAGTCGCGCAGTAAAGCGTGGAACGTATGCAGCCGTGCATTCCACGAGGCGACATTTGATGAGTAGAGAGCAGGAGTTAGCGCCGGCGTTAAAGCGCATTATCCCTCTGCCAGGATCAGCCGTAAAACATCCGGGGCCAGGGTGAACTTCTCGCGGGGGATGCACCGCTGCGCGTGATTCCCTCGTTTATGTCGAACCGCGCCGCGTTCCTCGGCGACGTTGCGACAATAACGACGCATCAACTCCCAGGGACACTTGGAATTCCTCCACGGATTCGATGGACCCGCCGCGTTGGAGTCCTCTGAAGAATATTCTAGGACTGCGAGTTGGGGAAAGGTCAGAGGGGAGTAGAGTGCGACGCGCCCTCTCCTCGACATTCCTTTCCCGTTCGAAAGGCTAAATCTGTTGCGTCTGTAGCGATTCCGAGTGCAGGTATCGCTGGCCTCGATTCTCGGAGGCCTTCAACTTGATCCACTTCAAGGAACCCAGCGAAACCAACCGCGGAAGCATCGCTCGAGCGTTCTTAATTGCTCCTGAACGCAATCGATACCGCTTCCTTCGAGTACGATCGTTCTCGGCGGGTCCCGCGATCGGCCGCGACGAATTCCAGAGACTGTGGCGGATCCTTATTTCGTATTCAGCCTCGTATCTCCAATTACCGTGCAGCCTCTGTAGTTAAAGTTATTCCATAGAATCTGTCCCCAATACGGCGTGGCGGCGTATAACGCGGCCCATTGTTCCTGCATTTCCCATTGTGTCGTCCGCGCGCGTTACCTTCTAACCTTGCACACGCGCCGCGCCATTCAGACCGTCCTCCGTGGCAACTGAAACCTTGCCCTCTCGCCCTCTCGCCCTTTTCTTGCTCCAGTGGATATCTCGATCCACGACAGCTACGCGAAAACAAAAAGGCCTCTCGTTCCTTCTGCGAGAGATTTTCAGTGTTTGCCTGGGCAGGAGGCAAAGAGGAACGGGCGCTCTCGTTGCGAGTATCGTCTGTCCCGATTTCTGACGAGAATCTCTACCATAAAAAGGAGAGGAACGAGGACATCCCTCGCCGATGGGAGGAGTCCTTTGAAGGAACTCGACGCACAGATACGAGTTTCCGCGAGTCAAAGGGTAGGAACACGACTAACTGACGGACAGATTCCGAAGGCTGCTGGTCGCGCGCAGAATGGGACGCTGCAGGGGTAGCGTTTCTCAAACTTCTCGCAACTGTGGACATTTGATACGTGACTTTTGTCGAGTCCGGAGCACTCCAGCGGCAGGAGCTTGTTTCGGAGCAAGCACTGATACTTGTATCAACACGAAGGACATCTGCACGGGACAAAGCCCTGCGGGGAGCAAATCGTTTAGAATTCGCACAACTTGCTCGCGCACCGGTACGCTCTCCAACTAAGATAAACATTTTCCATCGGGAGGGCTCTGCGAAATTGAATCCTCGATGGTAACTAAGGGCGCGAGGCTAGCCAAACGATCTGCAGCTCCGATTGCTTGTTCAGGGCCGTAAAAGCCCTGAGAATATTAATGTCGAGTCGTCTGCGCCCGCCGAAACTAACAATGCTGAACATCGCGCAACCCATCCTCCAGCAACCTCAAAGATACAAAAAGCTCGGAGGATAGGTATCGGTTTCCACTCGTCAACGCTCG